>OX388034.1:5569485-10569485 GCA_947578705.1 Lacanobia wlatinum | reverse complement strand
TGCTGTCGTTAAGGTTGAAAGGTTAATGAGTAACAACACTACTAAAAAAAATCAGGCCAGATCGGATCAATAAAAAAAAATATCGCGCGTGAGTAACACTATGTTAACTGTCTACGGTTAAAAGCTTAATTCCATGATCCATTTAACACCTGATTGTGATTCTGCGAAAGTAACCTTTATAGAAATAAACGATATAGTTCAATTCTTTAGAATATTGCGTGTAGGTACAACTAGGGTCAAATATCAAGACATATTATGAGGGTTGAGTTGGTCTCATGGTCACTAAGGCAGATCGACATAAATCGTTGTTTGCGTTCGAAACCAGGAATAACCTGAATTCAGCTTATTGTTCACAATGTTTCGTTTTAATATTTTTTACTTTTATTAAACGAACAAAGTCAAGAAAAGTCTTTTTAAATTGGCAGTTTGTTGAGAAATGAAACAAAATCATTGCAAATAATGAAAGTTCTTATTATTTCATTAAAATTTACTTTTAAAAGTAAGTAAATGCTCATCAGTCCTAAATTAATATTGATTTTTAATTTCATATTCAAACCTAACCATTTATAAACATTTAAAAAATGCAGGGCAATTTTGGAAGTTTGCTATCGAGAAAATGAATTAATTTGTTAAATGTTTTAAAGATATATGTATAGTGAATCAACATGTTATTTAAATAGATAAATGCATTTCCATTTATAACAATAACAACACCGCAGATTCTGCAAAATTTTAATAATTTATCATTCATTCAATTGATCATTAACTTACATAGTATGTTTAAAACTAATTTGTACGGAGTGGGTGTAACGGGAAAATAGCCAAACACAAGATCACTAGGTTGAAAGAAAAACTTATAACTCGTTTTCTAAAAATCTGTTACTATTTACTTAGTTTAAAGACTAAAATAAAATAGGTATTCAAACACTAACCCCTATATTCAGTCTACGACCAATCTCTCTAATTCCAACATTCTGCTCATGTTCAAATATTATTTTATGTTATACTAGCGGACGTCACGCGGTTTCACCCGCGTTGTTCCCGTTCCCGTGGGAGTACGGGGATAAAATATAGTCTATGTTACTCCCTGGTAATGTAGCTATCCTTTGTTGAAAGAATTTTTCAAATCGGTCCAGTAGTTTCGGAGCCTATTCATTTCAAACAAACAAACAAATCTTTCCTCTTTATAATATTAGTGTAGATAGTACCAGCTTTTGCCTGCGACTTAGCACACGTATATCCCATTTTTCCCGTTCCCTTAGGAATTTTGGGATACCCTCTTTTTGTGCTCCCCTACGGAGTGTAGAGAAGCTACATTACAAACTTCAACTTTCTGGGACCAGTAGTTACGGCTCTGCCTTGTCTGTCAGTCAGTCACTTACTCAGTAACGGAAGAATTTTATATATATTGATTGATAGTGATTAAGTTGCCACATGTCGCTTAGATTACGCCAAATTCATCAGAAAGACTTTTCACAATTTATGTCAAACGTCTTAGAAATGCTTGTGCGCAACTGCAATCACTGCTATTAGGCATATGTAGACTGACATGAAATAATAAGGGACAACTTAGATCATTTAGTGTATATCTACCCACGAAGTAAATATATTTTACTTCGCGTGTCGCTTAAAAACCGTTCAACTTTAATGACAACAAGATAATGTTTAAAATGGCTTAACAAGATATGCCGGTGGGTCAGACAATGTTGGTCAGGGGCTGTACTGCATGAAATCCTGAAAGTGCCATACACCGAACCAATGTCCGCAGTTTTGAAGGAAATATAATATTAAAAATAAACCCAGCGAATAACTTTATCAGTATTCATATTTTTGTTTTAATAAAAGATATTGGTAGAATAAATATCTGCATCAAAGTCTTCTCATTAAATCCAACATACTACAAGTTTTACTCGACTTTTATTCTCTTCTAATCATAAAGACTTGATTGACAGAGTCAATCTTGGAAAATACAATTTGAAACCCCACCATCACAGAATTTCACACGTACATATCCATCAAGGGATTGACCACGTGATATTTCGACAGCGTTTGTCAATCCCATACATTTTTGACATTTTGACAATAGCCTTCGCCACGCCACCGCTGACAGAATGTCACTATCTAGACTCTCGATTCTAGAGCATCATGTAGGTAAACTAGTCCAACAGGCTTCTTTCGAGTTAGACTCATTCCAAGATGAGAGGTACTCCTAGTCACGACACATCTCAGGATAATACGAAGGCTATCTCAGCTAGCTATTATTACGATTCTAGACAATCACGTTACTTGTACGTTTTGTAGTTTTCAGAAATACGTATTAGATATGTCCGTGACTACCACGGGACCACCGACGCCAATCGCTTCCATATTTGATAAATTATTAGTACTCAATTGGTACTAATTGGTACTACTCTAACAAAAAAATTGGTATCTTCGTAGTTTTCGAGAAAATCGACTTTGAAGGTGGTCCCGCGGTAGTCACGTTATTTTCAGCGGGACCACCATGAGCGCCGAAATAGGGAGCATGCTACAGCTATTCTAAGTATACAAATAAAAAGTACCTTTATATGTGATTAATTTCGTAAAAAAAAAACAGAGCTGAAACATTATATTTACCGAGAAATCAACGATGATAACTTTCGCGCGCTCGTTCAGCAGGACCACGACTTTGAATGTTGATTCCAAGAGAGATTTGCCGTTTTCCCAAACCAATATAGAAAATTAGTACCCTGCTAGATAAAATTATGTAGTATCCAAATTCAAAATCAGTACTTCAGTAGTCACGGTGTTAAAATTTCATTTCAAGAATGAAAAAACTCTGTGATTTCTCTCCCAAATTTGTACAAAAATTAGTACTCCTAAAGAAGTTATAGTGACCAAAAATTCAGATTCCTAAGTGTTGTTTTTAAGAGGAATTAGCTTTCATAACTTTCCATACTTAATCTCCGCGTATAACCCGGCCAAATTAAATTGTCTGTCTGTATGTCCGTTTGTCTGTCTGTTTATCTGTCTGTCTGTCCGTCTGTCACAGCCAGTTTTCTCCGGATCCACTGGACCGATTCTTTGAAATTTGGTACACATATGGAATTTTGTGACCCAAACACGGAAGCGTTACGTAAATTATTAAATTTTTAGCATGGTGGTCACTTTTGGGGGTCAAACTTGAAAATTTCAAAAAAAAGTTTTTTCAACAATATCGTGCGACATATCAAATTAAAGGGCTTGCTGTGAGGGTTTTAATTATAGTTAAAAAAAATTAAAATTCGTAATTTTAAAATAAATTGTTTTGAAGTTATTCACGAAATTAGACGAAAAATGACCATCCCCTTATCTCCGAAACCAAAAATTAAAAAAAAAAGAGATAATAGATCTTTACCTATAGATTACAGGAAAATCTATAAGAATTCTATTGTGTTAAAATAACATGTTAAAAAAAGAAATTCGTTCGGAACCCTTTGCACGCGAGTTCGACTCGCACTTGGTCAGTGAATCACATATAAGGGTACTAATTATTTGTATGCTTAGAATAGCCGTAGCATGCCCCCTTTTTCGGCGCTCATGGTGGTCCCACTGAAAATAACGTGACTACCGCGGGACCACCTTTAAAGTCGATTTTCTCGAAAAGTACCAATTTTTTTGTTAGAGTACCAATTAGTACCAATTGAGTATTAATGATTTACCAAATATGGAAACGATTGGCGTCGGTGGTCCCGTGGTAATCACATGAATTGGGTACTGTCTTGTTACTGCTCATTCGTTGAGGTTGACAGGGGGTGGAGCGGGTAAAACATTGTTATTAACTATCGAAAGAGCTCAGAGGGCAATTCTCAAAGTGTCTACTTTCCGCCCTTTCCTTTTCCCTACTAACCTCCTATATAAGGAATGTGGAGTATTAACAGTCCGGCAGTTATTTATAATGGGTATTGTATTAAAACAGCACGCAGATCTAACATACAGCACGGAGTTTACTAACAAAAGACGTAAAGATTTAGTCTGTCCTCAAAACCATACCAAACATGCTTTCTCATCAAAATTTTATGTTTCTTGGTCCTTTCCTCTACAATAGATTGAATGCGTTTATAGCCGCAAGAGTGAGAGATAGTAAGAGAATTCTTATGGAAACTCTTCAAAAAATGTCCGATGATACAGAGAATTTACTGGTTGTGCTAAAATGATTTTGTTTATACAATTCTTGACCTAGTTTAAGTACCTTGTTATTTAAAAAACTGTACGATTTATACAATTTTAGACCTAGTTTAGTTAGTTATCTAGAAGTTAAGTTGTTAACTGTCTATATCACAGATTTTTTACACATTTGTATTGTACTATAGAATCCTTTTGATTATTTGTTAATTTTAAATTATTTTAGATCTTCTCGCCTGAAACACAGGATTTCCTAGTTCAGGCTCGTAATCCTTAGAATTAAGATATATATTTAAGACTCTATGTAATTTGTCCAGTAAAATTGGTAATAAATAAATAAAAAAAATAAAAAAAAGACAGACGTTCAAAAAATGATATTATAGGCTTTGCCCGTATTTATGTATAGGTGTGACCACGGTTTCGTCCGCAAGGAACTTATTATTATCTTGTACCATTTATTTTTGGACAGAGTAAAGAGTTGACGATATTCGTCGTTATCGCTTTCTTAAAATGACGATAACTTTTCCAGATTTTAATTAAACATAATATATTATGTGCCTATATTCAGCTCCAATTAATAATCCGTACACCTACATACGCAAAGTATATGAAAAATCTGTTGGAGAATCGGATATGTGAATTGTGAATTTGTGATAGACAGAAAGTAATTCAAGGTATCGCTGATTTGTATTCTATTACTCTTCTGTAGTGTCCCTTTCTTTTTATCATTTTACTTTCATTGTACAGATGAACCAGGTTCTGCCGATTTATTATACCATCATTATCATCTGCCCCTTGGATCGCAAAGGGCATCAGGAGGAACACGGATGGGTTTTAGTCAGTAAGGGTCTGATACTCCTGCGGCGAGCGGGAAGAGTAATTGATGATTTCCCACCCTAAAAAGGGTCTCAAATGACCTACCGACAACTGTCATCTGTATGTGTAAGACATCTTTCACCTGTCAGTAATCACTGTCAACAACGCAACACTACAAAGCACAGCAAGCAATAATAATTTAAAACAACCGTATGACCGTAACAAACGCTTAATCAAAGAAATAATGACTAAATTATCACCTGGCATGCCATTCAATCAAATAATCATCATAATCAGCAGCAAGACGTCCACTGCTGGACATAGGCCACCCCCAAGTGTCGCCATAACAATCGATCCTGTTCATCTCGCATCCGTCGGCTACCCGCGACCCTCACCAGGTCATCAGTGTCCAACGCTGCGTCTTCCAGTACGCGGTCGGTCGCCACTTCAGAATTCTTCAACCCTATCGACCATCTGTTCTGCGAGCAATGTGCCCTGCCACCTCAGTTTGGAGATCCTTCGGGTTATGTCAGTAACCTTGGTGCTCCTACGGATATCATAATTTTTCGATCATGTAAGGATACTGTAATGCACCCTCCATGAATGCATTGACTAGTCGAGAAAGCCTTTGGAGATTTAATAAAAAAAGATAATTTAGAATTGTTTCAAATGAAGAAAAATGTTGTTTGTTTTATAATGTCAGAACTGTAAAAGCTATCATCGGAGCAAGAGCTCAATATAATTATCCTTTAAATCCAATCTTTCTTTAATTTCTGGTAGTTTTCTAGTGGTACACCCGTAAAGGTAACGGGCTGTTGTACCACAATACTCAAAGCATTGCCCTCCCCATTTCCGTTTCAGTGACTTTAAGCCTTCTGACATGGGGCCCATTGTGAGCGACCACGTTTCGATTCCATATGTCATCACTGGCACTTTGCCACTTCTTATCGCGCGGACAGTAAGCTCTAACGACCCCACACACCCTAGCGTCAGAGTTTCTAAGCCGGCCAAGGGCATGGTTTATTTGACGACTGCCATTTGACAAGTTCGAGTCGGACTCGCTCACCGATAGTTCCGTACATACATATTAGTTAAAATAAAGACTTTATTCCTTATGATTTCATAACAAATGTATCGTTTTCAGGTTTTCCCTATACTTGTAGTATTATAAGACGGTATTACTTGCCAAATTTCATAGTTCTAGGTCAACGGAAAATACCCTATAAAGTTTGACTCCCTTATAGTGTCTAACGTTTTTGCGGCATAAAAGGCCGTATCTTTGTTTATGTAAACTTAGAAGTTTGATTTTTCCACAGCTTCAAGGGACTAATTTCAACTCGATACCTCTGCGCGTTCCCGAGATAAAGGGTCTTGCAGACAGACGGACGGACAACAAAGTGATCCTATAAGGGTTCCGTTTTTTCCTTTTAGGTACGAAACCCTTAAAAGGAGGTTATGTTTTGTATTAAAATACATAGTTAAGTAAATACTTGTATTTTATGTTGTTAATGTATATTTATTGTTATTCGCAATATACCCTTACCACGTTAATTATCTAGATGTTTTTAAATTAAAATATTAACATGTTTACCAAGACTAGGAATCTATCATTTAAACGAATACACAGTATGAGATCAAATATCACCTACAGTTCCTACACTTAGCGACATAGATCGAGTTTTAAATAACCTTCGGGTCATCAAAACGTTATCACCGTGAAACTCGGGAAAAACCCTAGAAGAAACCGAATGATTGACCTAATAAGTGTAAGTTTACGGTCACTCTCGATAAGCTACACTTCATTATAACCGTTCACATACTGTCTTAGCCGTTCCAAGAGTCAAGACGCACGACCAATAGTTATCCATTTACAACCATGTTTTCTAAAACTTTGTTAGTACTTCTTATCATGTATTTTTCGTCGGATTTCTCGCGTGAGTATTTTATTCTATATATAGCCTAATTGTCCAACTGGAATTATTTAAATTCTATAAGGTAACAAATACAAAAATTTGCGGTCTCCCGAAACGAAGACGCGTGGCCTAAAGAATCGTACCTATATTAAATTAAAAGGATCAACACGTATTACTTTTTTACTTTTTTTTCGTCTGGGGTTTTTATAAACCTCGCTTGCGGCTAGTCTTGCAAAATCACACTCATATTTTGATAACCTTTGTTATGTAACAATATCATAAACTACTATTACTATTGTTACGAGCTCGGGGTTTCGTAACAATAAAAACAGCCGATTAAACAACCAAAACTGACACTTTAATTTACAACACTAATTAGCACTTTAAAACACACTTATTATAACACACAATCGCACTACTGAACACTTCACTTCACTATAATTCGCAGTTGAAGATCGCTCTCGAAGTCGTTTGTATCGCCAATTCAATACTGACTCCAGTCGCCGGATGTCCGCCCTTTATATACCGACAGTAATTTCTAGAACCTTCTAGTATGGAAACTTCAGGAAAGTTCGAGTACATACCGGTTCCGACTGACCAAGTGTCGAAACATCGAGAATGTTCTAGCACGTAAATGTCTGCTACTTGATACTAGATGGCGTTAGCAGCACGTAAATGTCTGCTACTTGATACTAGATGGCGTTAGCAGCACGTAAATGTCTGGTTAGTTTCCGCTACTTGATACTAGATGGCGTTAGCAGCACGTAAATCTATACTAATATATAAAGCTGAAGATTTTGTTTGTGTGTTTGTTTGCTTGAACGCGCTAATCTCAGGAACTACTGGTCCTATTTGAAAAATTCTTTCAGTGTTAGATAGCCCATTTATCGAGGACCAATAGGAGCGGAGCAGTAATGAAAATTGTGACGCAAACGAAGTTACGTGGGTCAGCTAGTGTCGTTATATACCCAGCATTAAGTCTGGCGCGTTACAATATGCTGTGTCCTGACATAATTAAGACAAAAAATAATTCGAAAACTGGCAAAGTTATAAACTTTTCGACTGTACCATTCAAATGTAAGAAGTTACAAATAAGTGCAGTGGTTCGCTCTTTCTCTTATCTTAATCCTAATATATAAAATTCTTCCGTTACTGACTGATTGAGCGACTGAGTGACTGACAGACAACGCACAGCCGAAACTACTGGTCGTAGAAAGCTGAAATTTGGCATGTGGGTTCCTTGAGCAGAAATTTGGAGTGTAGGTACGGACTAAGAGAGGATTTCCCGAAATTCTTACGAGAACGGAAAAAAGCGAGATATGCGCGAACGAAGTCGCGGGCAACAGCTAGTCTACATAAAACAAGCATAAATCTGTTTTTGTTTAAAACTTGTGCATCGCTCAAAATTCAAATATTGTTGACGCCTTATCATGCATTATTACATTTTATCTTAGGGTTATCTTCATATCACAACGTTTTCGTTAAAGTTATTGTTTTCGCGCAAAAGCATCGAAATTATCAGTATTCTGCTATTTCTGCTACTGCTTTTATGTTTTACTAGTTGACCCGCGCAGCTTCGTCTGCTCCGCTCCTGTTGGTCTTAGCGTGATGATATATAGCCTATAGACTTCTTCGATAAATGGGCTATCTAACACTGAAATAATTTTTCAAATCGAACCAGTAGTTCCTGAGATTAGCGCGTTCAAGCAAGCAAGCAAACAAACTCTTCAGCATATTAGTAAAGTAATAATAGTAATAAAATAGATTATTCTAACTTACAGTATCCTAACTTATAATGTTAATAGCTTGTGCCCGCGTTCCTACGCGCATATCCCGAGTTTCCTCGTTCTCGTATAGCCTAGATAGCCTTCCTCATGAAAGTGGCTATCATTTACAAAAATAATTTCCTAAATCCAACTGGTAATTCCAGAGACTCAAGTTCCAGAGGTTCAAACAAACTCAAACTTCAGCTTTATTATGTTAAATTTTGAATTTGTATTTTATTTTATTATCCTAGCTAACTTATAACGTGGAATTTGTAATTTTAAATCTTTCTTCCATATGGGTTTACTGCCTGAAATAAATTTATTTTATTTTATTTTTATTTTAAATTCGAAGCTGAATTTATTTGTTTTTTACCTCTGACGTCTTAACAGCTGTACGTATTTGAATGAAACTTGACACGCAGAAAGACCATGTCCTGGAAAAGATACTTTTTAGCGAGATATATTAGAGCGAGGCAGCGAATCAGAGAAACGGAGAAATATTAACCAATCATGTCAGTCAAAATGTCAGTGACTCACGTGGTGCGGCGATTTTATGCAATCTCCGCTCCACTGCCTCGCTCCGCTGTAATGGACAGGCACCCTTATCCAGGTAGTATGTTCCCTTGGGATAATTTTCGTCACAACGCGGGCGGCAGCTAGTATTGAAATATTTTTAAAATGTGTTTTTTTTATATTATGTATTTTTAAATGAAAAAAAAAGAGAATAACGTTATTACAAATTTTTTATTCTAGATGGTCGGAAAGAACAAAAGTTTTTCCGGAAGGACTACAGTTATATAGAAAAATTAGACAGTTTCTATAAGATCCACACGACAATACGCACTTTTGCTGATGCCAAGAAAATGTGCGTTCTGGAGGGCGCCAGCTTGTTCCACCCCGAAGACGACGATGAGGCCAACGCTGTGATAGACTATTGGAAAACCATCCAGCCTTCTACCTCATGGTCCGTGCTCGTGGGGCTGACAGATTCAAAGCAAGAAGGAGAATTTGTGACCATTGACGGTGCGTATTTAATTCTATTCATTTGTTCTAACTACATATCAAACTTGTATAGTTTTTGCCTCTTTTTCCGATAAGAAACACTGTCTCTCAAAACCTATTCAACACAGGAATTTGAATAAGGTCTCTCGATGCCTTAAAACTTTTAGAAGCGCGGGTCGGACAACACGGTACGAACATGGCCCCCCGGGAGACTTTTGTATGTAAAAAGTCATATTTCGAGGTTTGGCTCTCGCCCGTTTTCTGCTCCAATATTGGACCGAATTAAGAGACATTTCATAACATGAATAAGAAGGATATAATCTGTATTTCTATGTTTTCTTTTTAATGATATATTAACCGTATAAGCACTAGAACCCTCAAAAAATGCTCAAAATTGTCCGATAAATCGTTGTCAACAGAGCCATAGTGTACAAATTTGGCAACAATTAATGAAAAAAGAAAAACATAAGGACACAGTATATGTATATCCTTTTTATTTAGTTTGTGAAATATATTCTAAATCGGTCTAATATTGGAGGAGATAACAGGCGAGAGCCAAACCTCGAATTTTTACTCTTTACGAGTACATACAAAGTCTATACGCCCGCATTTCCTGTTAATGACATCATCCGTAGGTTTCTTGACAGCGCCCGCCGGAGTACCAGCTGTTTTAGAACCCGGCGTGACGATGGCAAGAGGTCAGACGGGATAATCATAATGCCAGGAAGTTGGGTAGGCCTTTGGTGTGGGATGCAACATGTGTCGACACCCTTGCGCCATCCCATCTTCTTAGCACGGCATGACGACCATGGGATGCGAGTTTTTCATGAAATCAGCAAGTTGCTAGTCGACTCTTCACTTGACTTCGACACGTTCTTCGGCCAACGAACCAGCTTTGACATTCAACGTAGCAATGGGGCCAATGTTCTGAGAACCTTTCCCATGGACAGAGAAGTCAACGAAATTTTCGATGCCCTATTAGTTCTTTCCCTCCCTGGAACTATTTAACTAGCTTGTATAACGTTTTTTTTTTTTAATAAATAAGGTGAAGTGAACATGTGACCTATCAATCCTTACAATTATGGTAAAATGACAGTTGACTTCAAGGCGTAAAAACCACTTCACCCACTTGGGCCTGGCTTTTGACATGTTAGCTAATTGACGAGTGAGAAACTCGCGCGTGCGTACGAGTTGGTACCTTCCAATTTCACCTATATATATTTTTGCCATCAACTCACACGACCGTAAAATTTGACGTTTTTATGTACAGTCAGCTACAGCTACAACTACACAACAGCTACCACTTTATATATTTAAGATATTTGGTACGATTTTACTTAAAAATAAAACAAATATCTTTTTCGAAACAGATATCAATATATAGATTTTTTTTCGGTCCATTGACTGACTGACAGACAACGCACAGCCGAAACTACTGGTCGTAGAAAGCTGAAATTTGCCATGTAGGTTCCTTGGGGAGTGTGGCGGATCACAAAGAAGGATTTCCCGTAAATCCTACGGGAACGAGTAAAAACGGGGTTAAGAGTGCGAAGCCGCGGACAAAAGCTAGTTTAATATAACTAAAAATAATTCTTCTTTTCTTTTTATCGTGTGGGCAGTAAGTTCTTACGACCCCATCACACACCTACACTAAAAAATAATTAAAACCGGTTAAGTGTGAGTCGGATGCTATATTTTTCCACACTCACAAAACCTAAAGTGGAGGTAAACCTACATACTTGACGCTAACCTAAAATATTGAATGAAAAGGTATTAGTACCCTTTGTAGGTCTGAATCGCTTTTGCCGGTTTTTAGGGTTCCGAACATCCGTAAGAAACTGAACCCTTCTAGGATCACTTGGGTGTCTGTCTGTCTATCTATCAGTCTGTCACAGCCAGTTTTCTCCGGATGTACTGGGCCGATTCTGCTGAAAGAAAAATAAAAAAATTGCTTTTCAATCTGTATCGTATGACATATCAAATGAAAGAGCTTACTGTGAGGGTTGAAATAATATTTTTTCCATATTTTAAAATAAATAGTTTTGAAGTTATTCCAGAAATTAGACCAAAAATGACCTCCCCTTATTTGCGAAACTACTCAGTAGTTTCGCAAATAAGGGGAGGGCCTAAAATTTTGAAAAAAAAATGCAGACAATAAGTTCTTTACCTAAAGATTACAGGAAAACCTATAAGAAGTATATAGTGTTAAAATAACATGTTACAAAAATGAAATTGGTTCGGAACCCTTTGCACGCGAATCCGACTCGCACTTGGCCAGTTCTACGTTCGCTTCATCAACAAACCTATTAAAAAAATATGTTTTATATTTTATGTTTCTAGAAATACCAATCGCTGATGTGTATAATAAGTGGCGAACAGATGAACCAAACAACCAAGGTGATAATGAGGACTGTGTTATCATGAACCAAGAAGGCTTGTTGAATGATGTCCCATGTGCCGATAAGTTTCCCTTTATTTGCAAGAAGAAAGACTACAGTTATATAAAAGCAGTAGACAGTTACTATAAGATCTTCTTGACACAACGCACTTTTGCTGAAGCTAAGCGAACGTGCGTTCTGGAGGGCGCCAGCTTGTTCTACCCAGAAAACGAAAAAGAGGCACATGCTGTGATAGAGTTTTGGAACAACACACAGCCTTCTGTCGATACAGAACTTATTGTGGGAATGTCAGACTTGATGACAGAAGGAGTATTTGAGACCATTGACGGTGAGAACATTAACCTATCTTCTTCTACAAGTTAGCTTTAAAACTTACATTTCATTAAAAAAAGAAGTAAATTGTTTGGATAGAACGACCAAATGTATGTTTTTTTTAACATGCTGGTTGACTGATGATTAAGTGCATCCCTTGAAATGGGTTATAGGTATCAGAACTGATTTGCAACGATTTTGACCCGAAAACATGGGGTTTTGACCCGAAAATCCAACCTACATGCCAAATATCAGCTACGACCAGTAGTTTCGGCTGAGCATTGTCTGTCAGTCACTCAGTAACGAAAGACTTTTATATATTTTGATATTGATGTTCCGATATTCAGCCATTTGGTATTTTTAGGGAAGCTGATCTATAACGTATACGACCAATGGCTGACCGGTGGACCAAGCGATACGGACGGTTCAAAGGACTGTATAAAACTGAATCGACAAGGCTATATACATGATGTCGCATGTACCGAAAAGTATCGCTTTATTTGCAAGCGTCTCTTGCCACCACAGTGGAACGATAAGTGCAATATGGCCAATTTAGGTAAGTTTTACTCCGTAGATATCTGCCCGACACAATTTTCCAAGGCTTCCCACAAGGTGGACCGATGTCCAGGATGACCTGGCCATGGTCGCGCTTAACCAATGGATTCGAGACGCACAGGACCGGTTGTTGTGGCGACACTTGGGGGAGGCCTATGTTCAGCAGTGGAAGTCTTTCAGCTGATATGATGAAGATGACAGTTTTTCGACGGAACTTTTTATTGCAGTATAGTATTGTCAAGGTAGATGGCGTTTACTCGCTGTGGACTTAGTTCTAACATTAACAGAATGACGTATAATATTGCGTGTGGCGTCGTGGCGCCACATTGTAGTGTAACATTGTTGCAGCAACACAAAATCATATTATCGTGCCGTGTTTCTCAATCACCTGGGTGAAGTCACAAGACGCGGCTGCGTTATCGTTCATAGAAATCGCTATACCATGTTACATGATGCGTTGCACCGCGAGCGCGCCGAAATTGCGACGTGAGAGAGAAAGCGAAAAGGGGTTATGGGGCGCCGGAGTGACAACGTACCTAACCGCAGTATTTTTAGAATATCGAATGTAAATAACTATGTGCTACAATGATTTAACATTTTTCTTTCTTACAATAAGAAAAGATAATATTATATTCTTATTTCTTTATTGCAAAAAATACCTGCATTATGGTATAAAACACCCTACAGACTGACTCATTAACGTAGCGGCGCCGCGCGGTAGTCAGCATTGCGTCGCGGTGCCACTTCGCATCGTATGATTTCACCCTAATAGTTCGAACAAAATGACGACATGTATGTAATGTGTTAAATTGTAAACAATGGTATTTTGTTGCTTTAATTGATATTTCAAAACTGTAAATAAAATCTCTAGAATGTTATTATTTAATTACAAAAAAGAACTCCCTTTACAGATTACACTTTCAGTGAGAACATAGGCAAGTGTTACAAGCTGCACACAACTCCAATGATCTGGACTGAGGCTTATGGCGTGTGCCGCGCCGAACAGTCGTACCTAGCTGTGATCAACAACGCGTTGGAAGCGGATTACCTATCGAGTTTAACGAAGTCAGTGGCGAATAAAAGAGTTGAAGGAATTTACCAGAGAGGAATATATCACCTCGGCGTTCATAACAGACTCAACGAGGGCTGGCAGACAGTAACAGGTACGTCAGAGTGTGTATTACTCAGGCAACTACGATCTCTCTCGAATGTTGAATAGGTCGCTTGGTCGGTCACAAAGTACCTAAGATGCCGCATTTTTAGGTATTGATACATAAATATAGTTTTTGGTTTAACTGCTATGGCATCATCGATCTATTGCACGAACATCAGCTTTCAGCAGCAGTAGACCACTAAGTAAAAATACCCCTGGCTAACTGGCTTATGCGGAAGGTGCAGGACCAGGTGTTGTGTCGATTATACTAGTTATCTTTCTAACAAGTTATCCTCGTTTTAAGATTGTAAAACCTAAAACCGGCCAAGAGAACACGAAGGGTTCCGTACCATAAAACGAAAAAAATACGCTTCTTGTATAGGAACCCCTTTCCGTTGGCTAGCCTTTGGGTGCGTAATGCTAAAAATATGCTATGGGGGAAGCATACCCGTCATCTGGCTGGAGGATCTTATTCATTCTACTAGTGATTATTCACAATTAAACTTCCATTATTATTTTCATTTTCAGGTCAAAGTATAAGTGATGCTAGTGCTTGGTGGGGCAACTTCTTACCGGCCGCAGACGACGAAAAACAGTGCGGCTCAATGTTCTACACCGGACTTCTGAACAACATCGATTGTGATACGAAAAGCTTCTTCATTTGTGAACATGACGTAGATGGTCCGATCGACCATCCAAAGTTTTCTTCGAACAACGAAAACTACGTTCAATAAATACTGATAAATTGAATGAAAATTGAGTATAATTATAATATATGTTACAGCGAAAATAATAAATCCAGATATTATACAACGTGTTGATTTGCATCCTAGTCAAATTCAAGGACGTAATTATGCTAATGATTCTCGACCCAAATCGACAGTAAAATGGGTAGGTATTTTTTTAATTTTATTTTTTTATTTACGGAAATCCGTAAGTGTAAACCAGCCGCGGCCCGTCTGTTACTAGCCTTATAATCGCGCTTTCACACACAAACAAACGCAAACAATACATACACAACGATCATTCGATAAATTCGTAGGTAATCAATCGCACCCCAATCACGGTACGGGGATTCTCCCGCGCAAGCTCCTAGCCACGCCCCCGGCCCCCGCGGCCCCGGAACTAACAGTGTGTTTGATGTCGCCGAAGCGCGCGCGCGTTCGCGAATTGTGCAAGATGACGGACAATTATTCAAAGTCGAGATGGTGGAGATGGTCCGCCTGTATGCCATCAGTGGAGACAGCCTACGTGGAGCCAACCGGATATTCACGGAAATGTTTCCCGATCGGGAACCCCCATCACAGAGCGTCATGCTGGCTGCTACGCACTGACTGGACTGTGGGATCATCGGCAGTTTGACGTTCCCCGGCATGCTCATGCTCGCGGCAGCGTAGGCCTGCCTGTCGCCTTGCAGGAAGACATCCTGGAATACTTCCAGCGAGACCCACGGGCAAGCACGCGGGAGGCTGGTCAACATTTAGGAGTGCACCACACCACAGTGTGGCGCCTACTGAAACGTGAACTTCAACACCCGTTCCACTACCGCAAGGCACAACCTCTACTTCCAGCAGGATGGCGCTCCCTCTCACTATGGTCGGCAAGTACGCGAGTACTTGACCGAAAAGTTGGTGACCACTCGATCGGTCGCGGAAGACCTGTGGCCTGGCCTCCGCGTTCTCCAGACCTGACGCCTGTAGACTTTTATTTGTGAAGGTTAGTTTACACGGAGGAAGTGACAAGTGTAACAGAATTACATGCAAGGATCATTAGTGCTTTCGACACTTTAAAAACGAATGTGTTAGTGTTACGTAAGCTGAAGGAAAACCAGCTACGTTGTGCTCGATTGTGCAAAGAGTGTGATGGTGGCAACTTTGAACAATACCTCCGGGTAACTTAAGTAGGTAATTTATTTATTTGTACATTTTGTAAATACGTTGTAAGCTTAATCAATTTTATTAGTGTAAATAAGTTGATTTCAAATTTTATTTTTAACTACGCCAATAATACCTAAGAGTCGAAAATATCACCACGTACTTTCACTTAACTAGCACGTCTTTCCATTTCCATCAAACGTAGAAAACATTTTTAGACTTAGTAGATCGCTACACTAACTAAGGCATTCTTGCCGGTCCTAAGCCCGTTAAGTAGGAAGGAAATCCACAAATAAAAACAAAATCACTACGAAAAGCAAAACTAACATTTTATTAATCATCTGATAACAGGTCAGTGAACTTTTCTTTGGCGCACTAGTATTATTGTCATTAGTAAGATTTCCGTATTCCAATGATGCTCAAAGATGAGTTAATTATCAAGCGAAATTTATGACAATAATGTAAGTGATTTTCGAAATAAAATTAGGTAAAATTATTGCTACCGGTCATTGATCGCTCGCGCGCGCTTGCATTTCGTAGGTAAGACGTCGACACTCACGCACACAGCTGCATTGTCGCTGTGTGCGTAGTCGGGTGTATCTGTTTTATTTTAGGGCTTAATTCTGAAATACTGTTAAATTTCAACAACAAAAAAAAGCAGCGCTTATTAGATATTGCCCGCTACCGTACTTTCGATTGATTATTTATGTCTTTTATGACAACCTCCTGAAATTTGACGAGGATGCAAAACAACACGTTGTATATATAATATCCGGATTCCAGTCATTACACATAATATTTTCCTATCATTATAAATGTTGACAGTGATAATAAACACAGAATTAACTAAATTATATAGCTATTTTATATAATATCCAGTAAGACTTTGATAAAGTATCTAACATATAACAAGAACAGGTGTAGATTATAAAGTTTTATTTCAATTTGCTAACTTAACCTAACCTCGGCGACTACTTCTGACAGCAGGGTTTAAAGGAAATTAACATGAATGGCATGATTGGCATGATGGGAAATAAGTTCGCTCGCTTCGCTCACTCACTCTAGCACCCGTCATACCGTTCGAACCTAACCCATCCGTGTCGGGGTGCCCTAAAACTCCCTGTGCCCTATATTCCGCTACTTGACTAGACAAGTCATTAAAAGAGACTGTATTATTAGTTGTTATTACTTTGGCTATCTTTGACCAGCTATTATAAATAATATCTAGAGAAAGTGATTAGTTTATCACATTGTCTATACAATTTAGTCATTATATAATGAACAGACATTGTGTATAATAGCTAATTAGCTATATAATCATTATGACCGAAACATAATATATATTGAGTTCTATATCTGCCAAACCCAACATAAGGCACAGCTGTACCACCCTTTTCTCGAAGCCATTCAGGACATTTTCGATCCCCAGTAACTTCGTTGTGTGTATATGGCTTTATTACGTTAAATTTGAACCTGTAGTTTAGTAGAACTTTCGCGATTCAAACTTTCTTAATTTTGTTACACACTCACTCACCGATCATTAACATTTTTAATACAATCGGTGTTCTTAGCATACGTATAGCAAGGTAAAATTAAAACTTGCCGCAATTTTAGCCACTTTTCCTGCATATTTAAACTGCATAATTAAATAACCTTTCGATCCTATCTGATACCTTTAAACGAGCAATTCTTGTATTTATGTATATATATATATATAATCTGAATCTTATCTATTATCACAACCTTTATTAAAAAATGAGCTCCTGAAGAAAACATAACTATGCACAATAAGTTGTAAGATCTAATGCAAAACCAAGTAAATTTATTAATTCCTCTATGAGAGCATCTATTCAACAACTTTGATTTAAATTGTTAAGTACCTTGTTGTTAACAAACAACATAGTATCGTAACTGTAGGTACCAATATTAGACATCTTTTCTTAAAAAAATGTCTACTTTAAAAGTGTATTGATTGACTTTTTCCATAGTTTCCACCATTTAGAAGGAAAAAAAGAAAATGTGTCTTATTGTTACAGAACTGACATGCATACATACAAATTATAACTTAAACTAGAATTCCTTAAAAAACGTAAGACCCTGAAATCGCGAGACGGGAACGCGGCAGACCACGAAGGAGATGGTGGGATGAATTGGATGTCTTCCTTGGGAATTGGCAGGAAGAGGCACAGAACAGGGAACGGTGGAAATAATGGAGGGAGGCCTTTGCCCAGCAGTGGGACAGTTCGGGCTAGATATAATAATAATAAACTATGTTATGAAAGAAAGATATTAAGATTAACTGACAACAAAAGAAAAAAAAATAGGAAGGTACAGAAACTAGGCATGCGTGTCGTGTATGTGATGACAAGGCTCCCAGCATAATGTTATGCCGCGGGCAAACCTACAGCACGGCGCTTATGTTTAGTGGTCGCCTAAGAATCTGACGAACGGAAACCAGGTTCTAGACAAAGAAAAATGTATCAGAGAATGCGACTGTCGAAACGCCAAAATATAAGGGATTGATCACGTGAGATTTCGACAGCGTTTGTCAATCCAATACATTTTTGACGTCTTGACCTTCGCCACGCTACTGCTGACCGAATGTCACTTGCTAAACAAGTGACATTCAGCCTCATAATCATCATCATATCAGCCGAAACACGTCCACTGCTGGACATAGGCCTCGCCCAAGCGCCGCCACAACGACCGGTCCTGTGCGTCTCGCATCCGTCGGCTACCCGCGACCTTCACAAGCCTTAGCCTTGGCTTCAGGCCTTGTGGGAGGCCTTCCAAAGTTACTCCTTCCGTCTAGAGCCTCAGGTCTGGAGAATACGTATAGAAAAATAGTTGCAATAATATTAAATAAATAATTACTCATTTAGAAATTACTAGCTGACCCGTGCAACTTCGTCTGCGTCACAATTTTCATTACTGCTCCGCTTCAATTGGTCTTAGCGTGATGATACATAGCCTATAGCCTTCCTCGATAAATGGGCCATCTAACACTGAAAGAATTTTTCAAATCGGACCAGTAGTTCCTGAGATTAGCGCGTTCAAGCAAACAAACAAACTCTTCAGCTTTATATATAAGTATATAGATTAACATAGATTTCAAAACGAATCGCGTACCTCAATGAGAACCGGAGATATACATAAAAAAGACAGCTATAAAAATCAAAAATCATCATCAAGATTAGCCTTTTCCCAACTGTATTGGGGTCGGCTTCCAGTCAAACCGTATTCAGCTAAAAACCAGTATACAGTTGGGCCTCTTTAATCCGGACTCCCGCTTGTTCGGTGATCGCTGTAATCCGGCCAGGCAGTGAGGTTCTCAGGGGTATGAGCAGAAGAGTATTACAGACTTTTTCAAGAAGAATTAACTAATGTTTTATTTTAACTTACTGTTTTTCTTACTTGGTGGCAATTTTGAACATGTCCATTTTTGTCTTTATGCTTTATTTTAAAAATAGATCATAGAAACTAAGGTTAAACATGTGTTTTATTACCATTAAATATGGCTTACTATAATCCGGATGCCTCGATTATCCGGAAATGGTCTTGTTTTTGCCTCTCCGCATTAACGAGGCCCTACTGTATTACGTAAAGCGGCTGCCTACCAGACCTTCACAACCCATTAACTAAGTTACACGGTACTTCTTGGCAATCTGACTCCAGTCTTAGTCAGATATTTTCTGGCAGTCGTTAGGGATTGTCAGAAGCCAGAAATTCTGACAATCCGAAAACAACTGCCAGAAAAGATCTACACTTGACAGCCGGGACCAACGGCTCGACGTGCTTTCCGAGGCACGGAACAGTCTCGCTACGTTAAGATGGTCATCCATCCACAGACCGACCTTGGCACGCGTTGCTTAACCTTGAAGATCAACTCATGCGGCTGTTATTCTTTAGCCACGAGCTCTTCGAGAAATAAAAAAATCGCATTTGAGTATGACTTGGAAAGGGTGAAAGTAATTACCAATACTAAAAAAGCGGCCAAGTGTGAGTCGGACTCGCCCATGAAGGGTTCCGTAGCAGCAGCAGCAAGTAGCACAATGTAAAAAAAAGTTCTTGTAGTTCGTTGTAACTTTATAATTATTATTTACTTAGGCACCTATTACAGATTTATTATTAGAAAATAATGGTTCACGGTTTATGCATAAGGTGTATGTTTATGAAATTGAATGTTTTTTATTTTATATTTTAGTTGATTGAATGAAAGGTACATTGCGGTTTACGATTTATGACGTATTAAAAAAAACTACGTACTAGATCTCGTTCAAACCAATTTTCGGTGGAAGTTTGCACGGTAATGTACATCATATATTTTTTTTAGTTTTATCATCCTCTTATTTTAGAAGTTACAGGGGGAGGGGACACATTTTACCACTTTGGAAGTGTCTCTCGCGCAAACTATTCTGTTTAGAAAAAAATGATATTAGAAACCTTAATATCATTTTTGAACACGTACGTGTTTTTTTCTACACGTATGAATTTGATGAAAAAAAATGTTGAGTTTCAGTTCTAAGTATGGGGAACCCCCAAAATTTATTATTATTTTTCTATTTTTGTGTGAAAATCTTAATGTGGTTCACAGAATACATCTACTTACTAAGTTTAAACAGTATAGTTGTTTCGGAAAAAAGTGGCTGTGACACGGACGGACAGACAGACAGACATGACGAATCCATAAGGGTTCCGTTTTTTGCCATTTGGCTACGGAACCCTAAAAACAAAGCCATGCAAAAAAATTAAGCAAATCGGTTGGATAGCAAATCCGGACGGACTCGTAATAGGTTCACACGTGTTTTTAACATATAGATTATCGTACAGAGAATAGAGTCATGGGGTATTTTCACCTAGGATATTTTTAATGACTTGGGAAAAATGAGTTTTTATCAGAATAGGAAAAAACTGCTCTAGGTTGAATTTGACTCGCATACAAAGAGTTCTGTAGATATTATTGTGAGACATTTCATTTAGCGACATTTTGATATTTTATATACATAACCATTTTATGATTAAAAAATACGTTTCATGTTCGTAATTTTTTTTTAATCTAGCCTGCTGCCACAGGTACAGTACACAGTTTTTCTACCCTGGTCCCAAACAAACATTCAACAATTCTGTGAATATTGTGTACTGTGGAACTGCATGCTAGCACCTCTGCAGCATCACAGAGATCGAGAATAAAGAAAATACTGATTGGATTCAAAGGATAATTATATTCAGCACTTGCCCAGATGAAAGCCTTTACAGTCCTCCCGAATAAAAACTAATTCAAATTATATGTCATTATTTGAACCTATTCTAACTTATATTACTTTTTCAGTTCATTTTTCTAAAGTTTTTATAAATAATTCGATGCATCAATGGAGGATGTGTAACAATACCTACCACTTATAGTTCCAAAGAAACAGCCCTATGACAGCCAAACGAACAGACGGATGCACATGTGAGGCTTAGTATCTAGGGTAGCGCAGTCAATAGAGTTCCGGTTTTCTCCCCTTTGATCAGGAACCCCAAAAATTAGGAAATTCCTGTGTTTAAAACAACTAATTACGGGCAAGTATCAGAACAATACGTTATCCTTATTATGGAACAAATGCAAATAGAGGTAAAATACTGAAAAAATACCTGTGATTAAACATTTCCGCTTACTATATAAGTTAAGAGTTACGCCTGTAGTTTCACTCCACGCTGACATTGTGGTGCGAGCAACAGGCGAGGCGCAACTCAAGTTGTTACAAAAATGTTTTCCAAGACTATGTTAGTCTTTCTCGTGGCGTACCTTTCATTGGGCTTTTCACGTAAGTATAATTAAGTCATTTTTCTAATCCTAAGCCTAAGGCTGACTATCCACTGGAGCGGAGAGGAGAGGATCGAAGTTATATCAACCAATGGAATTGCATAAAATCTCAGCTCCACGTTGGTTACTGAGTTTTTATAAGATTCCATTGTTTAAATTACTTCACTTGTCCGCTCGCCGCTCGCGTCCAGCGTCCGCGTCTATGGACAGGCAGCCTTTTGACGAGTTTTTTATTCTTACTCGATTGCGTTAACTAATTCAATCGCTTGTGTCGTTTTGTAGGTAAAAATGGGTTTAAACAATAACGGATTATTGTCACCGAACGGCGCTTATTTTGTTTTAGTACAAATAACTCTTACACAATCTAATATGTTTAAAAACTCGAACTAAAGACTCATGCCCTAGTTCAATCCATGGTCCGGAGCAAGAGGGCATGGGTAGCAGTCACCTCCTTCTGCAAAGCAGTAATGCAAGCGAAGGAGGAGACGGAATGCGTGAGAGAGCGGGAATGCTCACGCTCCATACGCCGCAGGAGACGCCTTGAGCGTTGGAAGACGCAGAACGATTCCCGGCCACCATAGACGCGGACCTGCAGATGGCGAGCGCTGAATAGTTCGCTATCCGTTACGGACCAGGCCTGGGTCGATGGTGCGGTGTGTTCCACGCGTGCCTCAAAGATATTTCAGCATAATTGACGGGGCTCCCTAGGGCCAGTGCCTGAAAGCGTTGCTGGATTATTCGAAAGAGTTCGGCCCTTGAACGCAAAGGGCAGGAAAATTGAAGGAAAACGAATAGATTTTAGTCAGTAAGAGTCTGATACTTAGTCCCACACGAAAAAGCTCAAATGAAAGAGCTCATGAGAACCGAAGATATAGAGAAAAAAAGATTTGAATATAACTTGAGAAGAGTGAAATTTAGGTGATTTTCATTGCTTTATGTGGGCATCAATTCCTTTCTTTTTATTAATAGAATACAAGAAATTCAGCTAGATAGAACGGCCGGACAGACTCGTAATAGATTTTATTGTTGTTTAGACAGAACATTTTTTTAGTCATAAAATATTAACCATTCTTAATTACTTTGTCTATTTTCCGTTCCTTAGATGGTCAGAGAGAAAACAAGTTTTTCCGGAAGGACTACACGTACATAGAATCAGAAGAGAGTTTCTACAAGGTGCATTCGACGGCGCGAACTTTCGCTGATGCCAAGCGAATGTGCGCTCTGGAAGGAGCTAGCTTGTACTACGCAGAAAACGCCGATGAAGTCAAAGCTGTGGCGTCGTTTTGGAAAGGAATCCGGCCTAACATACCGTGGGTCTCAGTGGGACTGACAGACAACATGGCTGAAGGATTGTTTGAGACCGTTGATCGTACGTATTACTTTTAAACCGTTATCTACGCATTTCAAACATTCATCTTGCCTAGTAGTACCAGACGAAAATAAATTGTGGATTTTAGTATTTTTTACAAAAACATTAACTTATTTACCAGTTTTCGTAAAAAAAAAACTATTTAAATTATTGCCACGCCTACTACATTTTTTTTTTGTTTTCAAGTATTTCCTCAATGTCTTAATCAGTCGTATTAAAGTTATGGCCATGTACAGGAAAATTTTTGCATAAATTCACGCTAAAACTGTGTGTGTTTCATATTAGTAATTAAGCAATTCATTGTAATTAAGTAAGTGTCTTTGTTTGACCCGTTTTTAAGAAAATAGTTATATTCTTTACTGTTTCTGAATATTGTGTATTTCTTGCTCAAGCTCATGAAAACTAGCAAAAGTTAACCTGTATAACCTAGTTCTGGATATAGGCGATGTAAAGCTGTTTTTTTGTTATGTTACTGGGACCTTTTAGGAGAAAGGAACCATCGGGGACACTGACTGGCCAGTTTTATGGAGAAGGAAAGCCTCTATATGATGAACTCCTTCTTCAGAATGCGTGAGCATAGGAAGTGGACCTGGCAGAGCCCAGACGGTGTAACCAAAAATGAGATTGACTTCATCATGTCGATGAAGAAGCAAATATTCAATTACTAGCTTTAGCCCGCGGCTTCGCTCGCGTTAAGAAATTTAAAATTGACAAAGTTTCATACAAACTTTCATCCCCTATTTTATCCCTTTGGGGGTGGAATTGATCAAAGTCCTTTCTTAGCGGATGCCAACGTCATAACATCTACCTGCATGCCAAATTTCAGCCCGATCTGTCCAGAGATTTGGGCTGTGCGTTGATAGATCACTATGTCAGTCAGTCAGTCAGTCACCTTTGAGTTATATATATTTAGATATTTCTGTGATTAACGCGGTGAAAACCGGAAGTGATCACCGTATTGTAAGAGGTACACTGAATCTAAATATCAAGCTAGAAAGTTCTCGACTGATGAGGTCTACGCTCCATCCAGCACAGATCCAGATCCAAAACTCCGAGAGCTTTCAGCTCGAACTTCAGAACCGTTTCAAGTGCCTAGGGACGTTGGACTCCTTGGACGATTGCAACGATGGGTTCGTGGAAACTTTCCATACGGTGGGGTCTAAGTTTTTCAATACTCGCCGTATAGATAGGAACAAGAGGGTCTCTGATCCTACTTTGAAGCTCATAAAGGAGAGGCGGGAGATGATTCTGCAGTCTTCAGAAGATGCGTGCAGATACCGGCAGCTCAATAGACGGATCTCCAAGTCTTTGAAAAGAGACCTCCGCCGCTTTAAAACTGAAAAGATTAAAGACGCGATAGAGCGGAATAAGGGCTCCAGGGTCTTTGCTAGAGATCTGTCTATTGGGCAAAGCCAGCTCACGAAACTGAAGACCGCTGATGGCAGAACCATATCCGCCAAATCGAAGCTTCTGTGAGAGATTGAGACGTTCTACGGACAGTTATACACGTCAATGACTAAACCCGATACGAATCTAGCTAACGACCCAAGAGCTAGATTGACCCGGCACTATACCGAAGATATCCCGGACGTCAGCCTGTATGAGATTAGCATGGCTCTGAAGCAGCTTAAAAACAACAGGGCGTCGGGTGAGGACGGTATTACGGCCGAACTCCTGAAGGCGGGTGGAAGACCGGTTCTTAAGGCCCTTCAGGAACTGTTCAATTCCGTCATACTTGACGGGAAAAAGCCACAGGCGTGGAGTAGAGGTGTGGTGGTACTCTTCTTTAAGAAGGGCGACAATGCTTAGGAACTATATACAGGCCCATCTCACTTCTAAGCCATGTCTACAAGCTGTTTTCCAGAGTCATCACGAACCGTCTCGCACGCAGGTTTGACGACTTCCAGCCTCCCGAACAAGCCGGATTCCGAAAAGGCTTCAGCACCGTAGACCACATACATACGCTCCGTCAGGTTATACAGAAGACCGAAGAGTATAATCTGCCCCTCTGCTTAGCGTTTGACTACGAGAAAGCCTTTGATTCAATCGAGACTTGGGCTGTGCTACAGTCTCTCCAACGGTGCCAGATCAACTATCGGTACATCGAGGTGTTGAAAGGTTTGTACAAAAACGCCACCATTTCAGTCCGACTTCAGGATCAGACCTCGAAACCTATCCTCCTGCAGCGGGGTGTGAGGCAGGGAGACGTCATTTCTCCGAATCTGTTTACAGCCGCAATGGAGGATGTCTTTAAGGTTTTGGACTGGGAAGGCTAGGCATTAATGTCAATGGCGAGTACATCAGTTACCTTCGATTTGTCGACGATTTAGTCGTCATGACTGAGACTACGGAGGACCTCAGTACAATCCTCGATGACCTCAGTAGGGCTTCCGAAAGAGTGGGTCTCAAAATGAGCATGGACAAAACCAAGATCATGGAAAATACCCATGTAGCACCCACTCCCGTCAAGATCGGAAACTCTACACTCGTAGTTGTAGACGAGTACGTCTACCTAGGACAAACGGTCCAGTTAGGTAGGGCCAACTTCTAGAAAGAGGTCAACCGTCGAATCCGACTCGGTTGGGCAGCGTTCGGGAAGTTGCGCTGTATCTTCTCGTCCCACATACCACAGTGTCTCAAGACGAAAGTCTATGATCAGTGCGTGTTGCCAGTGATGACATACGGAACTGAAACGTGGTCACTTACAATGGGCCTCATCAAAGGCTCAAAGTCACTCAAAGGGCAATGGAGAGGGCAATGCTTGGAGTTTCCTTGCGTGATCGAATCAGGAATGATGATATCCGCAAGAGAACCAAGGTTACCGACATAGCCCGAAGGATCGCCAAACAAAAGTGGGCACATTGCTCGCAGAACAGATGGTCGATGGGGCCGAAAAGTTCTGGAGTGACGTCTTCCGGTACGCGGTCGCGAACCGGAAGACGTAACGTTGGAAGGCTTCCCACAAGGTGGACCGATGACCTGGTGAAGGCGGGTAGCCGATGGATGCGAGACGCACAGGACCGGTCGTTGTGGCGACGCTTGGGGGAGGCCTATGTCCAGCAGTGGACGTCTTTCGGCTGATATGATGATGATGATGATGATGATTGTAGCCAACCCACCGCTCCGTAACTGCCTCCGTGGTCGAGTGGTTTAGGTGTTGGCATTGTGACCCGGAACACTGAAATCGTGAAAAAAAAAATCGACTCCCCCGTACATTTATGTGCGCGTAACTCTACAAAATGTACTGAACAGCTGATTTTTTTTTTCGCGATTTCATTGTTGGTCCCATAATAAAAGTTGTTTATAATGATAATTACAATGAGCCCTTAAGAGGTATTGCGTTTATTCTGTTACAGGTTTTATATAGCAATAGTTATGAATTTACCTGAATTAAAAAACATTTTTATTGCTTTAGGAAGGCCAATCTCTGAGGTGTACAGCTATTGGCAGAGTAATCAGCCGGACAATTCCAACGGTAACGAGGACTGTGCGGGCATGGATCAAATAGGCACTATGAACGACTACCCATGCGACATAAAAGCTTATTTTATTTGTAAGAAGAGCCTTCAGTCACTAGAGTGGAATTACTCCTGCAATATCTCTAATTTAGGTAGGTTGAGATCTCTATCTTGTTCTTCTTTTCGAGTCGATTGTGACTTCGACGACCAATAAAAGCACCACCTGCACATTTAGGAGCAGCCACCGATATTAAAGTTAAGGCGATGACATACGCCAGCGGCCTTTAGGGAACAAAACACGCACTCGTTTAACACCCACGCGACCCAAAATTCAGTATTTTTTAGGGTTCCGAAAAAAAACGGGACCCTTTAGGATCACTCGGGTGTCTGTCTGTTTGTCCGTCTGTAACAGGCTGTTTTCCCCGGATCTACTGGACCGATTCTGATGAAATTTGGTACACATATGAACTTTTCTGTCCCAAACACGCGTTACGTGAATAAATAAATTTTGAGTACGGGGGTCACTTTTGGGGATCAAAGTAGAAAATTTAAAAAAGGTTTTTCAAACTGTATTGTGCGACATATCAAATGAAAGGGCTTACTGTGAGAGATTTAATTATATTTTCTTTTAATTTTAAAATAAACACTTTTGAAGTTATTCAATAAATTGGGCCAAAAATGACCATTTCTCCCCCCTTATCTCCGAAACTACTGAGCCCGAAATTTTGAAAAAAAAGCAGATAATAGTTATTTACATACAGATTACAGGAATACCTATAAGAAGTCTGTAGTGTTAAAATAACATGATACAAAAATGAAATTGGTTCAGAACCCTTTGCACCCGAGTCCGACTCGCACTTTTTTGTATTTACCTTATTATTCTAAGACTTAATATAAAATCTATATCTACACTAATATATAAAGCTGAAGAGTTTGTTTGTTTGTTTGCTTGAACGCGCTAATCTCAGGAACTACTGGTCCGATTTGAAAAATTCTTTCATTGTTAGATAGCCCATTTATCGAGGAAGGCTATAGGCTATATATCATCACGCTAAAACTAATAGGAGCGGAGCAATAATGAAAAATGTGACGTAAACGTAGTTGCGCGGGTCAGCTAGTAAAGTATAAAGTGTAAATTCCACTAAAATACATGTGTTAGACATAACTTTAGAAATTAATTACACTATGTTGAACGCATAAAACTCAAAATATTTATATATCAAATTTTTAAGAAAATAATCTGATCTATACTCTATATTAATACTAATACTAAGTAATACAATATTAAGAAGAGGTAAAGTTTGTGAGTTTGTGAGATTGTAGGGATAATCTCTGGATCTACTGAACCGATTTTGAAAATTGATGTACCAATAGAAAGCCACATTATTTGTGAGTATCATAGGCTATTTATTAACCCGAAAAATGCCGCCCAACGATGTAGGCAAGGGGCAGCTAGAGTAACAAATATTTCTTCCAAAAAATTACGACAAGCCGTTTAGACGTGATTCTCATTTTAAAATCAACTACTCTCAGGTATCTCCGCCTTAAATCGAATTGAATGGGCTGTTACGCTCAAGAGTCAGCTACCACGAAAGAAACCTCTTACCTTTTGCCATGTCCGTCTTGTCCAGCAGTTTCTCGCTAGGAGCTCCCACGTCTTGCCTCCTTATTCTGGTGATCGAGTCGCGAAATGCACTTTATAACGTTTGTAAGGCTTCACAGAGGGTCTAAAAAAGCCAGTTTTGTAGAATCCGAATGTGTCGAATTTTCCGAATCAAACTTGAACCTAATACTTTAGTGATAAAGATGAATATGAAATTTGAGTTTGTGATTGGTATGATTAATATTATGATCCTAATAGATTCTACTAAAGTGGCCTTTTTACACAAGCAGGTCACTAAAAGGTCCATACAATACATTCACACACGCATATTTTAATGAAAGTCACTTATATTTAATAACACTTTTGTAGCAGCATCAGTGCCCGTTCACACATGGTCTCCGTTTTATCGGATACGTTTTTTTTTCATCGATGGCGTATGGAGTTTTGAAATGAAATAGGAAAAAAAACAAACGAGTACAGAAAGCTCACAAGACACAAACTGCTCTTCGAAATTTAATTATTATACAACTCCAAAACGTATCCTATAAAACGGACCAGTAAAACGGAGACAATGTGTGAACGGGCACTCAGTGGTATTGATTAGGTATTTTATGGTGCTGGTGTCTATAATAATGTTTAAACACGGTTGAATAATCTACCTTATGTACTTTCTCCCTACTACATGCCATGCATTTTTTTTCATCAACTTATAATCGTCTCCAAAAGTTGTCAGCGCATTAATAAATCAGTTGTGCTTGCAGTTTCACTTATGAAGTGCACTTCATTCATGTAACATATTTCCAATTTCGAGCTTTATTATCTTACGTTTCATAGTTATTTTAATTTACGTAATAATATATATGGAATTTAGGGAGGTAATATGCCGTATGGTGTCGGCCGGTGCCATATGGTGTCCTAAAAGAATAATACCACCCCATCACTTCCCGTGGGTGTTGTAAGAGGCGACTAAGGGACTCGCCAGAGAATGGGCATCAGCGTTCTCTGTAAAAATCAACACCATATATTGCGATCGCCAACCCGCCTAGCGATTTTGGCACCCCCCCCCCACTTTTGGAGGAGGCCTATGTCCAGCAGTGGACGTCTTTCGGCTGATATGATGCTGATGATAAATGTACCTATATAACTTTCCTTTTTGTCACCATTCGTCTTAAGGATTCTCTCTGACACAACCCGACGACAAGGTTCATATATTGTGGCCTTTGTTTGATTCAAGGCAAAGTTTATTAAGTCAACCATCCGACACATTTACATGTTTTACTATTTCAGATTACAGTTACAACAACGATACTGGCAAGTGCTACAAGCTCCACACAACTCCACTGAACTGGGCGGACGCATATGCAACGTGCCGAACAGAATATACCTCCCTGGCAGTGATCCGCAATCGGATGGAAGCAGATTATCTTGCGAATTTAACGGAGTCAACACCGAAGCCAAGGGGCACTGGGCAATACCAAAGAGGAATATATCACGTGGGCTTTCATAACAGATTCAATGAAGGCTGGCAAACAGTTGACGGTACGTGTGTGATTCACTTTAAAAAAGTCAAACTATTTATTTCAACATGCGTTCATCAAAATAGTACATTCAAATAACGCTCAATCATTTTCAGACAATATTATGTGCACTATCGATTTTACTTTAATCGTTTTAGATATATCGATTTAGATCTACGTTACTCGCTCACAGGGTTTTGTCAGGTAGTGGACCCACACGTTTGCGGGTCCTCCGTTTTAGACTCTTCAACGGTATATAAAACTTTTAGAATGTTTTTACTTAATACCAGGGATTTTATGGACATGAAAATTCGATTCTTGATATATAGAAAAAATATTATACCGATTTCGGATACGGTTACCATATACATAAAAACCTGTCCATAACGTGTCTCATTTATAAACTTTTATTTCGGATTCGGATACGGTTAGATTATTTCGGATATCCGATAGTTTCGATTACGATTACGGAGGAACATCACTTTAAACTATTTAGTCATGACGGACTTCTTCACTTGAAGCCTTGGCAAAAGGACCTAAACACAGTGAAGCGCTACAGAAATTTCAAGTGGTCTTTTAAAATATTTTGATGTTTTAACTATCGTTATCACTGATATAATGATATTTAACTACAGCTCATAAAAAGCACAATAATCTTCGACAGTTAGTGCTTGAGTTGATTTATCATTAGATATATACAGTACAACTATGTACATTCTTAATGCCCCTCGGCAATCATCAAAATCAAAATCCAAAGTCGTTTATTCAAATTAGGCTGAGAGCCAGCACTTTTTAAACGTCAAGTTTTACAAAAGATAGTCCCCCAAAACGCCCGCCCGTCACCACTTCCTAGTGCTTTAGCTGTGGAGAAGAAGTGGCCAACAAACTCCCCAGCAACACATCTGTCTGTTACGTTTTAAGAACTTGAACCTATATAAAAGTATGCTAAGTAATTAATACATGACACGAAATTTATAACTTGTTAGCTAGCACACTATGATACTGATAATGATAGAAATGTATATAAAAAAACAACGAATTTACCTACATAGTCAGATAAATAAAAACAAAAAAAAAAACAATATTATATGGATACATATAACCTGTCATAAGCTAATTACTTAAAGAGAAAGAACATGATAATTATGACATTGTCTTGCGTTTAACACAGCGACCAACTATTCTTATCGTCTAAATAATCATTAATAGAATAGTTTGCCTTCGAACAAAGGTTAGATTTAACTTTAGCTTTAAATGAGTTAAAAGGCAGGTCAAGAAAAGAAAGTGGAAGAGATCGCGGAATACGATAAGGCCGCCAATTGTATATTTTTTTAGTTTAAGGTTTCCTTAATGTGTTTTAATTTTGGTGTACAATAAAGTATATATAAATAAATAAATAAATGAGTCGTGGACCTTACGAAGTCGGTGGGAAGGAGCATGTAGCTTGTGCTTGTTTCTGGTGTTAAAGTTGTGGATGTCGCTCGTTTTACTGTATAAATATATATTTTGCCTAATATATAAAATGTTTGCAAAATTAATTGAGATGCTACCGTGACAATTCCAATCTCTTTGAAAATGTCTCTTAAAGAAACTCTTGACCTTAGCTGATATATTGCTCGCACGGCATGTTTCCACGGCACCTCGTCACTTAAGATTACATTGGGTCCTAAATTTTTAACATTAGGCAAGGCAAATTTTATAAATTTCGTTTTCTTTGCTTTTAGAACTAAATTATTTGTCGTAAACCAATCCGTAACCATTGAAAGCGCGTTTTTTACGTTATCGAAATCTTGTCTATTCCTATCTACTTTAAAGGTAAAGAGGTATCATCCGCAAACAATACTACGTCACAGATACCCTTTAAGAAGAATGGTAGATCGTTTATGTGCACCAGAAACAAGAAGGGACCCAGTATTGAGCCTTGAGGCACACCTAGATACACTGATAGCCCGAAAGATTTCACACCATTGACATCAACACATTGGAACCTATTATGTAAATATGAATCAATTACGTTATTAGTTTCGCTTTGGAGACCGTAGTAACGTAGTTTACGCAAAAGCGTGTCATGGTGTACGCAATCAAAGGCTTCGGAGAGATCACAGAAGACTCCAATTGCATTTTGCGAGTTCTCCCATGTGTTAAATATATGTTTTAGGAGAGCGACACCCGCATCTGTAGTCGAACGACCTTTTGTAAAGCCGTACTGTTCATTATGGAGTAGTCTATTTAAATTAAAATGTATTAACAACTGCTTGAGTATTAACTTTTCAAATATTTTGCTAAATGCAGGTAAGATGGAGATAGGCCGGAAGTTGCCTATGTCATTTTTATTACCTGATTTAAACAAAGGTATGACTTTACTACTCTTCATAAGATCAGGAAAAGTTCATAAATCCACGCATTTATTATACGTTACAGCCAGGTAGGGAGCTACTATGTCTATTATATTACTCAAATGTTTTATGGAAATGCCCCAGAAGTCACTTGTGTTTTTAGATTTAAATGTATTGAAAACATCAACTACATCACTTGGTCTCACGTGCTCAAAATTAAATAATTGATTACACTTAGGCACACTACTATGCAACAGGTTTTCAGCTTTAGAAGAGGATGAATTTAAGGAGCTAGTTGTAGTTATATGAATATTGGAAAAAAACTCGTTAAATGCCTGAGCTACGACTCAAGTTAAGTTCAAGTTCAAGTTATTTATTTCATAAACAAAAAACATTTGTGTCGAAATATTTACACGGTAGGTATACAAAAAGAAACAATACAAACAAAGTCAACGAGCAATGGGCAAACATTCAATTCAATTTTACTTCAATACTATTTTTAAGATTTTTGTCATTACAAAATTCGTCAATGCTGTAATAGCCTTTATTGACTAATAAAGCAATGAGTTTGTTTTTAAATAAGTTCACATTCTGAATATTCTTTAATCCTGGTGGTAATCTGTTAAACAGATTGACAGACTGCACGCGTGACGAGTGTTTGACAACATTTAGCTTTGCCTGCAGAATAGTAGGAAGATCTTTTCTGCGAGGATCTACTCTATTTTTTCTTTCTTCGTCTGTTTCAAACTGGTTTAAATTTTTGTTTAAATGAGTAAGTAGAACTAAAATATAAAGACATGGGACCGTTAAAATTCTAAGTTTAATTAATATATTTAGTTTACATTTAAAGGACTCTGTATTGTCAGCAGCTATAACAGCACTCGTATCGTCAGCAAATATTATCAAGTCAGCATCTGGTAAAATGTTTCTAATATATTCAGTTAGAACGTTAAGAAATATTATAAAGAAAATGGGGCCCAATACCGAACCCTGCGGAATACCTCTAGTAAATAATTTCGATTTATGAATTTCTTCCACACCTTCGTGAAGTAATTTAATTTCGACGTACTGTTTTCTATTTGTCAAATAAGAATTTAAAAGTTTTAACACATTTTCTCTTATACCATAATGCTCTAACTTATCTATCAGAATGCAATGTTCTACAGTATCAAACGTAGAACTTAAGTCTAGGAATAAACCAGCAACTTCAAGTTTATTGTTCAGCTTATTTACTAAGTTATTAACTAACGAGTCTATTGCATCTAGTGTCCCTTTACTTTTTTGGTATCCAAACTGCTTGCAGTTTATTATTTTTAGACTACTCAAATGCCCTACAAGCCTAGATTTGATCACTTTTTCAAAGAGTTTGGATAAAACTGGTAACAATGAAATGGGCCTGTAAATTGCCTGGATCTGTTTTAGCACATTTCTTAAATAGTGGTAGAACTCTGGCTAACTTAAATTGGTCAGGAAAGACGCCCTCATTGACACAGTTATTTATTATTTCAGATATTGGGTAAGCCAGCACATCTATATTATCTTTAATTACGCTTAGTGGTATTTCATCGTGTCCAAATGACTTTTTACTATCCATCACTGCAGCATCAGTCACTAATTTGCTGTCGACTGTAATCTCTAATTGATTGTCTCGTTTAAGCGATTTGCCTGTTTCATTGTTAATGATTTGCCACGTAGCTTTTACTTTATTATTAGAATTTTTAATTTTCTCACTTAAGAATTTTGATTTAGCAACAAGGCAAACCTTTTTATATAATTTAGAATATTTTTTAACATACTCTAAAAAAGGGACATCAAACCTGTATTTTTTAAAACCATATAACTCATATCTTCTTCTTCTTCTTATCGTGTGAGTAGTAAGGTCTGACGACCCCACACACCCTATCGTCAGAGTTTCTAAACCGCCTCATGGGCCTCTGACATGGTTTATTTGACAACCGCCAATTGACTCATATAATCTCGCTCTACTTTTATATATACCTGCAGTAGCCCATTGGTTGAAAACAACGGAGGTACCTTTAATGTTTATGGTTTTTGTCTTAAAAGTGGATTGATATTCTTTTTGCACAACGTCAAAAAGAGCTCCATTTTTATTTGGATCCTCATGTTCTATCAAAGACGGTGTAATTTTATTTGCCATATTATTTTTGAACTTATTGCAACGACTAGCTGTATAAGGCCTGCATTCAATTTTATGCGGCTTTTTATTTAGTGGCATAAGTAAGCCAATTAATAGGCCACAGTGGTCAGACGTTAAGTCACTTAACACTAATTTGTGTTCGGCATCACAATTACTAAAGATATTATCTAGACAAGTCGATGAAGATGCCGTGATCCTAGTTGGTTCATAAAACAAGTTAACCAAGTTATAAGACCTAAATAGATTCAGAAGTCTGATACTTAATGGAGTAACATCTAAAATATTTACCTTAAAATGTCCACATACAACTATACTTTTATTACTTAACTTTAATTTATTAAGTGAATGCTCCATTACCGATTCGAAAAGACCAAAATCACCAGAGGGAGGTCGATAAACGCAAACTATAACGTATCGCTTGAGCTCAACACAAGACAACTCAATAGTGCGCTCAATAGAAGGATTAACTAAATCTAAACGTTGTTTACATTTCAATTTGTTTGAAACAAGGACTAATGATCCACCGCGAATTGCACTTTTTCTTACCAACGCACTTTGTACGGTAAAGTAATCATCATTAATAAAAGCTACTTCATGTTCTTTCAACCAATGCTCAGTTAAATATAACACCTGAACATCATATCTCTCTATAAATAAACTTAACTCAAGTTCCTTGCCGGACAGACCTTGCATATTTTGATGTACAATATTCAAAATATGAGGCTTTTCCGTTGTCGAGTTTAATAGTGAGTATCAATAGAAACGTTAGTATCATTACTAACAGTACGCGTTGGTACACCACATATACCGGTGTCACACTGTATATTTAATGCTGAAAGATTAGCAATATGTCTCCTACAACTAGGTGGTAAATACATATCACAACTAGTCAGTTTGTAATCAGTAATAAATTGATTACAATCAAAATATAAAATAGCGTCACTATGACGATAGGTCCTATTACAAATAAGCATATTTAAATCAAAAATGTCCCTGTTTAGGTCCTCAGATAAATATTGAGAGTAAGGCAAAGCGCAGAAAATAAATTTACAAGTATTTATCTCACTTAGATGTAACATTAAATTGAAAGATTAATTTACGTCTTTTTACCTACAGCTAAACTATCCCCAAATAATATTATAATAGTTAAGTTGGGGTTTATCTTTGACCATTTAATATTCCTAATTAATTGGCAAAAACTGGCGCCGGGTAAACAACTATTTATTACGTAATGGTTTTAACACTGGTTAAATACACTACCAAAACCCTGACCAAATTTGTCAGAACATACATATGTTGTGTTAATCAAATTATTTGAATGAATGCTATAATTAATAGTACAGCTACCTACAGGCTGAGCTACCGAGGGTGTGGGTGTAACTTGCTGAGGTTGTGGTGCCTGGGAGTAAGCACAGCTGCAAGAGAGATTATTTGTCAGAGACTCATACCTCTCCGCATTGTACGTTACCAGGTCCACCAGCTCATTAGCCTCTTGCAAGCGTTTACTCAGATCCAGTTGAGAAGCCTCATATTTACTAAATATTTCCTTAAGGGTTTGTTCCCTAGCAAATAGTTCATCCTGAAGGTGCTGAGTATCCTTTTCATACAAGAGTTTACATAAACTTAACTCATCACTACTATCTTTTAATTCAAACATTAAATTGATATTTTTTGCGTCAGTTCTAAATATAATTTGTTGACTTTTTGTTTTTTTAATGATTTATGGATTCTCCTAATTAATCTATTAACTTTAATATATTTTTTTATTTTATTATGGCCTCTAAGTAAATTATATCGCAGTTCCGAATACAAATGAATGCTAATTTCCATGTCCATCGATTATTACATTTATCGTGTATGATATTTTAATTCAGAACTAAGTACTTTATTGTTGCTTTGTTTTGATTTCCGTCTGACCACTAACTATATAGAGTTGTAAGGGTTCCTGTCCATTAGAGCGGAGTGAGGCAGCGGATCGGAGAAATTTTAACCAATTGAATTGCATAAAATCCTCACACCACGTGGGTCACTGACATTTTGACTGACATGATTGGTTAATATTTCTCCGTTTCTCCGCTCCGCTGCCTCACTCCGCTCAAATGGACAGGCACTCTAAAACTGTACTTATATTTTCCAGGAACACCAATGAACATAGATGCGGACACTTGGTACGACAATAGCCAGCCAGATGGAAACAATTACGAGGAGTGTGGCTCAATGTTCTACACCGGACGTTTGATCAACACTGACTGCAATACGAAGAGCATGTTCATTTGTGAACACAAAGTAGATGCTTCCAATTCAACCACAGAGGTTGATCCAACTGAAGAAAATTTTTATTAATATTTTATGTAAAGTAATATGGTTAATAAAATATAAATATAATTTCCCTTTTTATTTTAAAAAACAAAAACCTTTTAGAATCTTTTTAGAGAGCTTTTAAATCCGACACATTTCTTAAACTTTTATTTATGAGTGCCAATTCTACTAATTTTTAAGGAATGTTCGCATTCACATATCAGTCAAAAATTTATGACAATTGAGGATTTTTTGACAGAATTGGCACTCTGTTTTGATCAAAATCGTATTTGCGGCAAACATCTGTTTGACATAAAAATCAATTTCATGCAAAAAGAGAAGAAAACCGAAAAAAGAACTGACTTGTATTAACAAAAATCCTGACCGCAAACCACCACTTAAAGTTCTAGACAAGTCTCTTTCCAAGTCTCGTTCCAGTTCATGGTATTTTTTTTTTAGTTTATTCAAACACTGTATGAATAGATACTTTTTGGAACTTTTTAGATGTTTTTGTGGCCGGGTTTTGAATACAAGATTTGTTTTATTTTAATTTCCTACGCTTTAAGGAGTTACTCGTACATTGTTTTTCGATACTCGATGAGTGATAAAACAAATTATCGGTTTTCGGACCTTTTCCTTTATTAGTCTGAGATCTTGCTTGCGAAATTTCATATTTCTCCATCAACGGGAGATAGAGACGCGACGGTCCCGGCCGCACGCGTGAACTGGCGCCCTACCAAACGCTATGGACAAGTACCGGTCGCGGTCTCCTGTCTCTGTCTCTGGTCTCGGTCTCCAGACACGTTCGCGGCGCGAAACCGGCGCCTTTACACAATTAGCCCGCAGGTTACTGCCTCACGACATTCCCTTTCTAACCCTCAGTTCGATTTTGTGGGAAAATCGGTGGTAGATACGTCGAAGGCATCCTACGAGGTCGACCTCAAATCAAATCAAATCGTATATTTCAAATAAACCATTTACAGGCACTTTTGAATTGTCAAGGTCGGTCAGTCCAAAAAGATGAAGCTATTTGCACGTTCCAAAGCGTAGATCTCTATGGAGAAGAACGTGCAAGAAACTCCACGGACACTCTTTATAAATTATAAATTGTTACAAAGTTTTGTTTACATCAAGTTGAAATTATACAAACATGTGAGAACGATGTAAAAGACGAGCAGGATAAAAGCGTCCGGGAAAAAAAGAACAATTCAAAGAAATATTTAAAATAAACCATGGCAACTGAGAAATGACCAGTCCCATCTGACAGCGCCCGTTCACGAACATCACGCATGCGCTAGCACCATTCGGCTCAACCATTTTGAAGGGAGCCAAATGATCCAACGCATACGCCACCATCAGCCAGACTTTTGTGTGAGCATGACACTTCCAACCGCCAGGGTACATTCAAGTCAAAAACAAACCTAAAACTGATAGCTATAGCTTAAGTTTAAGGTACACAGTACTCACACATGTGCCGTTAAAATGGATGAAATTATACATTGCTAAATAAATTGAGTCTATACAATGCAAATATTGTTTTTTTACAATCTTCAGCCGGTCCAACAATCTTTCCAAATGCTAACAGATTATTTTGTGCGCCCTAGTGTCTGTGGAGTAGGACCAGCATTCAGCCAAGCATTTTTATCTTCAATATAATCCCCCAACTTATAATATGCTTGCCTGCATAGTGTGCGTTTAATACAAGATTTCAATTTTGTCTCATTAAGTTCTAATATATGGGGAGGTTTCTTATTATAACATTTTAAACAGTACCCCATAAAAGTTGAGGCAACTTTAGCCAGTCTGAAACCTGGTTGAACTAATTGGTCCCTATTTCTAGTACCATAATTATGTCTGTCGCCTCTTTTACTAAAAAGATGTAAATTCTTTCTGGCATACATGATGTTTTCGTAAATGTATTGACAAGGTACCGTCATGATGTTAATATTCTTAATCAGTTCCCTAAAAGAATCGCGCCGGCGGAGATTGTATATCGCTTTGATGGCTCTTTTCTGCAGAATAAAAATAGACTCAATGTCTGCAGCCCTTCCCCATAGTAAAATACCGTAAGACATGATACTGTGAAAGTAACTAAAATAGACCAGTCTCGCGGTATCGACATCCGTTAATTGGCGGATTTTCCTAACAGCATAAGCTGCTGAACTTAGCCGTCCAGAAAGAGATGATATATGAGGGCCCCATTGTAGCCTTGGGTCAAGCGTAATTCCCAGGAAAACCGTTTTATCGACAAATTCTAGTTTTTCCCTGTTCAATACTATGTCACAATCACTGCTATTGACATTGGGTAAGGTAAATCTAATACATTTCGTTTTCTTTTCATTCAAAACCAAATAATTCGCCGTGAACCAATTTTGGACTTGCATTAGGGCATTGTTTATGATATCAACATTGTCCGTCTGTCTATTTATCTTAACAATTAAGGAGGTATCGTCGGCAAACAGCACCATATCAAGTTTTTGTTGCAATAAATAGGGTAAATCATTGATATATGCCAAAAACAAGAAAGGACCCAAAATCGAGCGCTGGGGAACGCCCATTTTCACGTTTAATCCCGACGAATTGACATCGTTTATTTGAACTAATTGCCATCTATCATTCAAATAAGATTTGACCAAGTTTAACGCTGTTTTGACCAGTCCGTAATGCCCGAGCTTCAGGAGTAATGTATCGTGATCAACGCAATCAAACGCCTTCGAAAGATCACAAAAGACACAGCTATGGCATCCTGTGCGTCCTCCCACGCATTAAAGACGTGCTTTAGTAAGGTAACACCAGCGTCAGTTGTACAACGTCCTTTGGTGAAACCATACTGTTTATCATGAAAGATGGTATTCGTGTTAAAATAATTATGCATTTGATTTACCATCACTTTTTCAAATACCTTACTAAACACTGGCAACACAGATACTGTTCTATAATTATTTGTGTCGTTACTATCCCCAGATTTAAAAAGTGGTATCACCTTACTGAATTTCATTAGGTCCGGAAAGACTCTTTGATCTACACACAAATTAAATATTACAGCTAAGTACGGCGCTACAGTCTCGATGATTGAGGTACAAACTTTGATAGACAATCCCCATAGATCTTCGGTCAATTCAATTTTGATTTGTTTAAAAGCTTTTATTACTACTATGGGGTTTATATGTTTAAAATTAAATTTAGTCGGGCTGGCTGAAACGTTCGCCTGTAATAAATCAAAAGCAAGTGAAGGCGAGGAATTTAAGGCTTCAGTAGATTTAATAGGAATACTCGTAAAGAAATTTACAAATTCTTGAGCAACTTGTTTGTTATCTACACTAATATTATAAAGAGGAAAGATTTGTTTGTTTGTTTGTTTGTTTGTTTGAATTGAATAGGCTCCGAAACTACTGGACCGATTTGAAAAATTCTTTTAGCATTGTATAGCTACATTATCAGGGATTAACATAGGCTATATATTATCCCCGTACTCCCACGGGAACGGGAACTACGCGGGTGAAACCGCGTGACGTCCACTAGTCGCTAATAAGTCCATGAGAAGTCTCCAATCCGTAATCAGTGTTATGTCTTTTGTTCCTATTTGTTTCATCTATATCTATATCTATATCTATACTAATATATAAAGCTGAAGAGTTTGTTTGTTTGCTTGCTTGAACGCGCTTATCTCAGGAACTACTGGTCCGATTTGAAAAATTCTTTCAGTGTTAGATAGCCTATTTATTGAGGAAGGCTAAGACCAATAGGAGCGGAGCAGTAATGAAAATAGTGACGCAGACGAAGTTGTGCGGGTCAACTAGTTGTTTATAATTTTCCAAACCGTCTTTATTTTACTGTCTGCTGTTTTTACCTTATTACTTATATATAAAGCCTTAGCTACCTTACAAGTGTTTTTATAAATTTTTGAGTAGGTAGGTACATACTTATTAAAAGTCTCAGTGTTAATAAAAGGCTTAAGGCCATACAGCTCATAAAGTCTTTCCCTACTCCTTTAGTTGCCCAGTCACTAAATAAAAACTTAGGGCAGATAAATTTTAGTTTTCTTTTTAAAAGTATTATTGAATTCGGTTTGGACTAAAGAAAAAAAATCTGTATACAAAATATTAGCATTGTTCATTGTAAGGTTCCATCACTTAACTTCCCGATTAAAGTGCGGTTAAATTTATTTAAATTACCGAATGTTATTGGTCTAGTTTGTATTTGCACTTGTTGAATTGGAATGTTGGACTCAAAAGATACCAGTAGCCCACTGTGATCAGAAGGAAGGTAATTTACAATGGTAATTTAGGTAATTTCTCTAAGTAGTTGCCACAACAAAAAACATTATCAATACATGTAGCAGTAGTTGTAGTTGTACGGTTTGGTTCTATGAACTCAAGGTCTTCTTCTTCTTATCGTGTGGGTAATAAGGTCTGACAACCCCCACCCCCTAGTGTCAGAGTTTCTAAACCGCCTATAAGTCATGGCAAGGGCCTCTGACATGACTTATAATATTCTCAGTTTATCTATATGCGAACAGAGTCGAAGGATAACACTGCGTTACAAATTAAAAGAAAACAAAAAAAGGGTTCAAACCAGGGAGTCTACGAGGACTCGACCTTTATTGGACGAGCCCTTTGTTACCAGAATCGCTGGATCGACGTGAAGAGGTGGGTAGTGCTGCACGCCGAGAAGCAGAAGGCATGCTGGTTCGTGGTGTTGGGTATCCCCGAGGACTAAATTCCGACCCTGACGAGCGCCGAGCGCCTACTCTCAATTGGTTTGGGATCGATGTAGGTGAAGTTCCACAGTCCGAATGGCAGGTTCGTCGACGTCCCTCGGAGGTGGGACCCGATCACGAAGCAGTTGCTGGTAGATGCAGGGGAGACCATTTCCCCGCCAAACAACCCGGAAGCAAATGGCCGGAGGTTCAACACACGACCATAGCCCTGATCCAAGAACCGTGGATTAGGGGCGGCCACATACGAGGACTCTCCTATCTTGGCGGTAAGCTCCTTGTTACTTCGGAACATGATCACCCAAGATCGTTTATCTGTGTCACAGGTAACCTTAAAACACAGCTATTAAACGACTTCTTTTGCAGAGATGTCTCTGCAGCTAGGCTGAATATACAGCGTGGAGCCACGATCCGATGATGGCGATTGTCTTCGCCTCAGTGTATATGCCTGAGGCGGAGGAACCACTCCCACACGACCTTGTCCACCTCACCACACACTGTGAAAGCAGCAGGGATGAGGTTGTCATCGGGACCGACGCAAACGCACACCATCCACTGTAGGGGATGGAGACGCAAAACGAAAGAGGTATGGCATTAGTTGATCACCTGTTAACAACTAACCTCTCCTTCCTAAACACAACAAACCAACTTTCGTAACCAGGCGCAGTCGTACAATCATAGACATTACTCTGGCAACGGAGGGTGCAATGAAACTCATCACTGGGTGGCAGGTCACTAATATAATAATAAACAGAGGTCAAGAAAGCATGCATACACAGGTGTACTTCTTTCCGTATAGTATTGAACAGTGTGCTTGAGACTCAGAATTGCGCTTTCAGTGAGACGGTACTTCACGCTGGAACAGCTGCTCAAGCTCTATTAAGCGCAAGTTCGATCGTGTATAGAGTACAGCTCTCATCTATGAGACGGATCTGCCAAATACCAGCTTGATGACCTTGTGTCAATTGAGAAACGAGACAAGAGGTTCATCGGTAATGACACGCTCGTCGAGTCGAAGCTCCAAAGTCTTGAGCATCGACGCCGAGTTGCTGGCGTGTCGGTTTTCTATCGGTTGCATTTTGGGGATTGTGCGACGGAATTGCATGATTTAATTCCGCCAAGCCCGTTCCATCTTCGGACCACAAGACAAACGGCGATGCGTCACCGCTACATGGTTGACCCACACGCACAAAACGTTTTGGGAACACATTCATAGTGCGTACAGCTAAGGAGTGGAATTCCCTGCCAGAGTCTGTGTTTCCAGATAGCTACAACCTGGGAGTCTTTAAGACAAGAGTGAATGGGTTGCTTCTAGGCAAACGTGCTCCATCTTCGACCGCAACTTCGATTACCATCAGGTGAGATAGTGGTCAAACGTATGCCTAACTATAGTAAAAAAAAAAAAATTGGAAAAGAAGAAACAATAAACAACTTATTCAATTTTAATTGACAATGAGTCTTTATGTTTTGAAGAAAATTCAAGCTTTAACCACCAACATTGATCACCTCGCATAGAAGTGTTCAACTTTTTCTTACATGCGTAAATTGATTTATCGAGATGTACCTCAGTTGAATAAAATTCTTCCGTTACTGACTGAGTGAGTGACAGACAACGCACAGCCAGAACTACTGGCCATAGAAAGCTGAAATTTGGCATGGAGTGTAGGGGAGCACTAAGAGAGGATTTTCCAAAACTCCTACGGGAACGGGAAAAAACGGGATATGCGCGTACAAAGTCGCGGGCAAAAGCTAGTCACAAATAAAAATAAAACGGATACTGGTGACACTATGAACTGGCTGTTATTAAAATGGATTCAATCGAACTGGAAATCTAAAGACTATATATTTTTTTAATCTTTACCAATGCAGCGCTGAGCTCTACGTAAATCTGCTATGACAGCATGTTGCGATTAGCAGAAGCTATATAACAAAAAACTTTTTAATGATCAATTTTATTTCCTTCTGTCTTTTAATTTGGCAAGGCCTGGCGGGTTAAAAATAAATTAAGTAATATACCTATTTTGTTTTATTTCCAAACATTCCACTCGGCTTAGATCATCAGATGAAAAAGTTAACAAGACAAAAGAGTTACCTTAGTGAATTACACCCTGTAAATGAGTATGTATTAACATTGAATTTATAATAGTAGTCAACAGGCGCAAGCCACATAACTTAAAAACCATCACATTTTTAAATTGTAGCATTCAATGGTAATACGTTTTAATAATCTAGTGTGAAAATTTGAACTCTTAAGGCGACGACATACGCCAGCGACCTTGAAGGAACAAAACGCGCACTCGCTTAAAACCCGCGCGACCCAAAATTCAGTTGTTTTTTGTACTTACCTTATTATTTTAAGACTTTAAAAAAAAATGCCGTATATCAAAATGTAGATAATTATATTTTCTTTCAGATAGTGTAAATTCCATTAAAATACACCCGGCGATTCGATTGTCGTTTTTATGTCCGTGTTACACATAACTTTACAAATTAAATACACTATGTTGAACGAATAAAACTCAAAATTCTCATATTTAAAATGATTAGAAAAATAGTCTTATGTAACATATATTTTAGTATAGACGTGATTCTCATTTTAAAATCAGATATTCTTAGGATTTATTTAAAAATAAAAACGCGCATCATTTATTTTTTAAACGTCCAAAACTGAAGTGGCGGACGTAGAGTTCTGTGGAATAGTTCCATTACCCTCCAAGGCGTCGATATAGGGACTAGGTGAAGTGATATCGGGACTAGGTGTAGTTGATACTAGTTCTTCTTCTCTTCTCTCGTTTTTGCTCAATTTCGAGCTGCCTACTTCGTGTTCACAAATGAAGAAGCTCTTCGTATCACAGTTCACGTTGTTCAGAAGTCCGGTGTAGAACATTGAGCCGCACTGTTTGCCATCATCTACGTCTGGCTGATCGTTGCCCCACCAGGCGCTGGGGTCATTCATAGGAACACCTGTAAAAGAAAATCAACAAATTATTTATTTTTGTTATTGATATAATATAATCCCGTAAAAACCGTAGTGCGGCCTTAGCCTTAGTAAGAGGTTCTCGTAATGACCCTTTACGTAAGGCACAAAGCAAAGGAACAATGACAGCCTAAGGAGATATGTACACACGTAAGTACCTACCTCTAATTGTCTGCCAACCCTCGTTGTTCTGGTCATGGAAGCCTAAGTGAAATATTCCTTTTTGGTAGTTCGCCCCGATCCTTAGTTTGGGCGCAGCCTCGGTTAACTTCACAAGGTAATCCATTTCTTTCTGATCAGTAATCATTGCTAGGGCGCTCTGTTCTCGGCGACACGCGACGTATGCGTCTTTCCACTTTAAAGGTGTGGTGTGGAGCTTGTAGCATTTGCCGATGTCCTTATTGAGAGTATAATCTGAAGAAAATAACTTGTTTTGAAACAATATGCAGTTGCAGTTTTTGATGACTACAAGGAAGCTTACCAATCAAACAGGAGCGGATCCAGTATTGTCGTTTGAGGGGCTTGACTCGACGGAAAATAGCAAAATAAAATATTAATATATTTTTTAGTGTGGGTGGTTTTTAGCAAATAATTGCTAAAACCCACCCGGTTTTAGCTAATAAACACAAGAAATAATTTAATATTTTATTTTGCTTCAGGCATAACAAGCCTCCTTGGGTAACTTTTCGAAAATTCCTCAATTACTTCGTTAGGTTGTAGACTACTACTGAAATCTGGGTCTTTAGGGCTTGAGCCTGCCCCACCTGGATCCGCCAATGCAATCAAACCTTATACTGTATAATTAGTTACAAAGAATATTATTGTGTTCTTTTCATAATTACTTGTTCAGCAGGTTTTCGCAATCGGTCAGCAAAACTTCGTTAGATTCATTTAAACTCAGCAGACAAAAATATGACATTTCAAAATTAGGATGTGCTTAAAATGATAATTATTATTTTGGTGGTATTTGCTTTACATAAGATAAAGTATTGCACATTCAAATAGGTTATTTAGGGGAGCGTTGACTATTTTTGAGGTACATACCATTGGGTACATGGATGACGCTTTTATTATACTTACCTACTTAATCTAAAGCAAGTTATCTTGCGACGTAAATTATAATTAACTTGTTATGGGAAAAGGTATGTTAACCATGAAAAATTAACTGGATTAGAAAACAGGTCAACTTGCATCAAGTCGTAAAAATAGTTACCTATTAACAATGCAGAAACGGTAACCGGCCTGTTTTAATTTGTTAACTTAACTTGCAGAGATATGTTATAAACTTACCTAAATTTGGCATATTGCATTCATAGTTCCACTGGAGTGTCTGCAGACTCTTCTTGCAAATAAATGCGTTATAGCTAGAGCAACGGATATCATTAAGATATCCATCTTGAAACAGTTCAACGCAGTCCTCATCCTCAGTATCATAATAGGAATTTTTTTTATTGTCTGGTTGACCGGACCCCCAGTTATGGTACACCTCAGAAACTGGCTTCCCTATGAAAGAGGAACATAACACGATTATTCTCGACGTCCGCCACTTGTTTGGCCATTGGCCACCACTGGGGGACAACGAAGCGGATTTTCAAACATTCTCTTTGGCCACCGCTGGGCTGGCCATTTCTTAGAGTACAACTTGGAAGTACATGTAACTAGCCTTACATAATAAAGTAAGTATTATTGTACTTAAAATAATAATAAGATCAAGTAAGTACTTAATCATAAATATACATTTTCGAGTTGCGCGCCAGCGGTTGTACAGTTGACACGTACACGTACAATTACCTAATTCCGCAGTGATTAACGGTATTTTGTTCTCTCCACCTTTTCTGCCACCCACTATAATTAATATTCAATTAACAATTCAGCATGCATTTCAATTTTTTAACTAAGGTATAGTTAAAGAATTGTTTAATTATAAAGCAGGTTTTAAAATAATGTCAGATGTATCCGTCATGACGTTGGAACTCATTGCAATTTTGCAAGCCACGTCCTACACAATAGAGAAAAAATTTGGTAAGGTTGTTATTTTTACGGATAGCAAAAGTGCATTGCATCACGTAGCTCGATGCGCCTCTGGCTTCAGAGGTACATCGATAGCTAACGGCATTTTTTTTTTAATTTATTCAAAATAGCACAAAGTTGAAGTTGCAATGGGTTCCAGCGCATGTTGGTTTACAGGGTAATGAGGAAGCTGATTATTCATCTAAATTGGTGGCGAAGGAAGGAGTCGAGCTGAATTTTATACCTGATTACGTAGAAAATTGTGTCAAAATTTAAAATAAAAAGTTTTAATAACCGAAACAACATTTTAACATTAAATCAGTAGACAAAGGAATATGGTACAAAACAGTTCAAAATGAGCTTCCTCAAGCGCCCTCGTTTGACAGTAGCAGGTTAAATAGAAGTTATGTAAAGTTAGCTGTAAGATTAATTAAATTTGCATTTCTCATGAAGAAAGTATGTTCTCCCAACTGCAACACATGTAATGTACTTGAGGATGTACATCATTTGCTGATGGATTGTGTCAAGAACCAGGAGGAAAGGAGAATTTTAATCAATGAGTTTAATTTTAATATAACACAGGTAGGCTTAATTCAATCAATTTTAGCACAACCGACGTCAGATGTGTCGAAAAGATTAAGCGAGTTGGTGTACCAAATTGATTGAGATTCTTCTTTAGTTTAAGTTTAAAGCAATGTTTTGTAGTAGTCTGTATAAGGCATGATGAGGTTAGCGTATCCATTGGGATAAAACCCCCAATTAAATCAATAATGATGGAAAACAAAAAACTTGGAAGTAAAAGTTTCTCAAGTACTACTAATTCGGGAATAAATCGATAAGTAGCACTAGTGAGAACACAGAAGAAAGCACCCCGGGCGTCGAGTGTCATAGGGCGATTCCCAGCCACTGTAGGCGCGGGCCTGCGGACGGTGAGCATTAAGTGGCTCGCCGTCCGATCAGAACCAGGGGGGTTACTCTCTAAGTCCGAAGTCCGTAGTTTCGGGCTTAGTTGCGGGCGTATTTTACTCCGTATCACCTACGGACTTAGGATTAATCTCAAACCCGAACTAAGAATGAATAACAACACGATTTGGCAGTAACTGTCAAATAGTGTTGTCATTAATTCTCAGTGGTTAGGTGATACTGAGTAGAATACGCCCGCAACTAAGCCTGAAACTACGGACTTCGTTCTTAAAGAGTAGCCCCCCAGGCCCGGGTCAACAGCGCGCTGTGTTCCACGCGCGCCTCAAAGCGCAATCAGCATAGAAAACGGGGCCCGCTAGGACCAGTGCCTACCAGGGTTGCGGAATTTGTTCGAAAGAGTTACCGCGGCCTAGGAACGCAAAGGGCATTAGAAGGAACACGGATGGGTTTTAGTCAGTAAGAGTCTGACACTCCCTTGTGCTTCACCCAGGGCGGGAGGAGTCATTTGATGATTTACCACCTAAAAAAAAACCACTACTGAGAACCAAAACTCCCATTACTTCCATCGTAGAACTGTGGAATAGAACAAGTGGGAATAAAGACTCCCATAAGTTCTATTATTTTGTAACACCTAATTTCGTAGGCTATTAAACTAAAAAAAATCCTATTAGTTCTACCATAGAACTGTGTACCCAACCTAGACTAGAGTCAAGAGCAAACACATCACAAATAAATAAAAAGAACGCCCAAAGGTGGCCATAGGGAATGTTTTTAAAATCCGTATCGCTCTCCACCAGTGGCGGTGAATGGAAATAATTTATAAAATTGTGACGCTGTCCCCCAGTGGTGGACAACGAGAATAATTTTTAAAAGTTGTTTCTCTGTCCCCCAGTGGGGGCCAAACAAGTAGTGGACATCGAACATAATTATCGTTATATTACAAAGACACCAAATTGACTGTTAATGAATAATGTTATAGGGCTATTGTGGGAAAGCGTTTTGTTTTAGACTACAAGAATTACAAACGTACCGTTAACTGTGTCAAAAAGTCCTTCAATTGTCAGGTCTGATATTCCCACACTCACTGACTTTACTTGAGGCTGGGTGGTGTTCCAAAATGATATTACAGCATCCGCTTCTTCATCGTTTTCTGAGTAGAACAAGGCGGCGCCTTCTTGAACGCAGATTTGCTTGGCTTTACGCCACGTCTCCGCTACCGTGTGGAACTTATAGAAACTATTTAATGATTCTATATAGTGGTAATCGTTCCGGAAAAACTTTTTATCTCTTTGTCCATCTACAAAAGCAAAACAAAATTGGTTGTCTGTAAAGTCAGTTTACGGATGACAATTTCACGTGATAACGTCATAAGAAAACAACTGAACACGCGGAACGTGCCCGTGACGCTTTTTCGTACGTGCAGCCGGTGTTCATCGTTTTATAAGACGTTATCACGTCAAAAAACAACCAGTAACCCTCAATCACATTGCCGACTTGACTTAAGAACTTAGAATATTGCAACTTTGTTACTCTTTGCGGATGACCGCCAAGTTCTCCTTCGTTCGATTCGTGAGAATTTTAAAATTTCACATCACTTGACCGGTAAAAACCAAAAGCGAGCCGGACTAGGACGCAAAGGACTCAGGACGATTCATATTTTTGTAAAAAGAAAGAAAACCGTTTTTAACCCTACACGGGTTAAAAACGGTTTTCTTTCTTTTCCTAAAGTTTTCCTGTAATCAATAAGTAAAGAACTATGAACGGCTTTTTCAAAATTTTAGGAATGGTTAAAGGGCGTAGAACCGTTGTGGCATAGCCCCCCCTGCCGCCATTTTGATTTCTTTTTTCAAAGTTGCGGCTGACGGTCTGACAACCATTATATGGATAGAGGACACTTTTAATAACAAAAAACCGGCCAAGTGCGAATTGAACTCACCCACCGAGGGTTCCGAACAAAGTTGCTACAAATTACTTTAAATAAAGACCATATTTTTTATGATTTAATTACAAATATATGGTTTTCAGACTTTTCCCTATACTTGTAGTATAAGACGGTTGTATTTACCGCGGGTCGACTTAGAGAGGGGTAGCTAATTCAAACACTGGACTGGTTACTAAACGCGTATATTAACGTGTACCGAATCACAATGAATGTACCATAGTACTGCTAACACACACAAAAACAGATTCCACAAAATTACTTACCTAATTGCTTGTAACGAAACCATAGCGCGATCTATCTCGCTTTTACCGCCATCTAGGGAACTAACAGTTCAACTTTTCTAAACTCAAAAAGATGGCGCTATGATCTCGTTACCCTGAACATACCGCCCACCAAGGACATGATGCAGAATGTCCTTATTAAAGGCCGCCCACCATGCCAAAGCTAAAGGGTCATAGCCAGAACAAAACAATAACAATGTCACAAAACTGCAAACAATGTCCTATAGTAAGTATCTATAATCAAAATATCTGTTAACAAAACAATGGCAAACGATTCAACAATGTGAATTTAACCATATAAACTTATAATTAAGTACAACCAACATAAAACCTTAATTTACCTTAAATTAATCAATGTTACTGGGCAACTGGCAAGACACATAATTTGGATATCGACCTTTTAACAAATGAAGCCTTCGTGCGTAAAGTCGCTACCCGAGTAATTCCGTCAGGTCCATAATGCTTCTGCTCAATCTTTCCCAATAACCACTTGCCAGAAGGCATGTCATCCTCTTTTACTGTTCTTTCTTAGCCTTGTCTCTAAACTCTTAAGTCTTTTTTCAGAAATACACTTAGACTCGCCAACCTTGCTGACCGGGTCAGCATCACGCAGCGGCAGTTTCACTATGTATCTACCTATGTTATTCCGCGTTGTGGTAGCTGTAAATATGTTTTCACATTTAATTTCATCCTCCGTGAGTAATTTATTTTTTCCAGATGGTTCCGCTTCTAACTCCCAAAATCGTTTCAATAGGTTATCATCAACCTGAACACTGGAATGCATCACGGCAATGTGTGAATGAATACTTGACTCATTATCCACTTCACAAGCGCCCGATAATATCCAGCCCAAAGTGGTATCTTGCGCTAATAGAGTTCCCCTTATATTCCTTTTAATGCCCTCTTGGATGATTTGACTGTAAACCTCAGCACCTAATAAAATATCAATTTTATTGGGTCTGTGGTATTCGGGATCAGCCAAATCATCATCGGTCAAGTCTACCCATTCTATCTTCGCTACTTTCGTAGCTGGGAGAAGGGCGGTGACTGACTTCAATACGTAAGCATTAACCCTTATTTGGAATTTGGGATCTATTCTAGACCTCAAATTAATGACGACAGTGGACTTTGACGTTACGCTTTTATCACCCCCTACACCTAACACGGTGTGCCTTGATGGCTTTTTCTTTAATCCTAAATATTGGACTGTGGATTCCGTAACGAAAGATCCCTGTGACCCTTGGTCTAGCAAAGCCCTTATTACCTGATAGGTCCCATCTTTCGACTCAGCTATAACCAAAGCTGTAGTTAATAGTTCAGTTTTCTGACCGCTTCCTGTCGAAAGACATGAGACTACTGGTTTGCTTGACCCCTCCGCTTGAACGGTTACTTCCTTCTTGGCCTTATTTGTATCCTCCTTCATCAACCTTCTAGCGGCTGACGAGGTTTCCTCGGGGGCAGCACTACTATTTTCCCCAAGCTCAGACCCAGAAACACCTGTTGGGTGTAATAAAGTATGGTGGCGGCGTTTGCACACCTGGCATCTACGAGTGTTTTTACAGAATTTTGCAGAGTGGTTATTGTGAAGGCAAACAAAACACAAATTATTTTCCTGTGCAAAATTACGACGGGCATCATTCGATTCTTTACCGAACCTTTTGCATAAAGTTATTTTGTGATCTTCAGCACAATATGCACATGACGTGCTGCCGTTATTTTTGACAATGTGAAAAGATTTAGTAACTTTTTTATCAATATTATTTGACTTAGGTTCTAAATTTTCCAAACCTCTGAATCGACCTATTAAGAACTCCGAAAACTGTACAAACGTCGGTAATTCATCAGTTCGCTCTGAGGATACCTTTAACTCCCAGGCCTTTCGAGTATCTTTATCTAATTTGGCACTGATGATATGGATAATCAAAATGTCCCAGGATGAAACATCCACACCTAGATTTTTTATAGACTCTAAACAATCTGATGTTGTACTTATTAATTTCTTAATTTCCGAAGCCGATTCAGACACTAGACTTTTTTGACTTAGCAAACGTTTCAAGATGCCGTTAGCTAAAAACCGTTTGTTGTTGTACATACTATCTAACTTTTCCCAAGCAATTTGATAACTATCGGACGACACTTTAATATTTCGCAATAACTGTTCAGCCTCTCCCGTTAAATGTCCTCTAAGATAGTAGAACCTTTGGGCATCGTCCAGAGACTGGTTTTCATGCACAAGTCCTAAAAACAAGTCCCTAAACGTCTGCCACTCAGTATATTTACCCGAAAACGTTGGGATTTTTATTTCAGGCAACCTGAAACGTCTAGATGAACTTTCACATTGACAAACATAACTTAACTTACCCTCTGGTACCATTGGTTTTAATTTACATAACATCTCTTTTAAATCAGTCTTATATTCGACGTACAATTCTTCTACATCGTCATACACACAATTTTTATGATAATCTGAACTGTATAAATCACTCCTTTTAACTTGGCTTATAATTTTAGTATGAGTGTTTGTAAATAAATTCCATTGTTGCTCTATATTATCAAGTCTGGTTTCAACATATGAAACTGTTAATCGTTCTTTAGGGGACATCTTGAAATTTGTCTTAGCTTTTAACATCTTAGCTCTAATGTCCTCCTGGAGATTACTAAACGATTCCATTTTTAATAAATATGTTATATTAAACAATTATTTGAAACAACAAAGTAAATTTACTAAATTATTCGGTAAAATTTTACAAGTCTTTACACCCAAAGTCACCTGGATTCAAAATCGGGCATGGATTCCCCGTCGAAACCACTTTTCACTTAAAGGAATTGCAAGTCCAAAACTACTCGAGAATTATAAATACAGTTCAAATTAAATATCACTTTTTGGGAATTTTCCAATTAAATTCTTCTTTGATACTAAGATTGGAAATAATTGTACTCACGATTTTTTCCCAATTTCACTCACTGACCACTGATGATGTCGCCCTGCACTGCACCACAACAGCGCGGCGGCGCGCTGTACTGCACCGCAAGTGGCGCCCTTTGCTTGCCCACGATCTGCCGTCCTTTTCCTCCCTTGCGCCGTCCCTCCGGTTGTAGCTGCCGCCAGGTAGTGCTGCACCACGCTCCACCGGCTGCGCTCCAGACCGGATCCACCTCCAGCTCTTGACACCTCTCACCTGGTGTACCCCGCTTGAAGGGGATGCTCTGGGCAGCGATCCACTACCCAGTAACGTCGCGAAGGGTGGTAATTTCTACCACCACCGGAAACCACCAAAAACACTCCCGACCATATCCGGCTCTCGAAGGACCATGTATTTACCGCGGGTCGACTTAGAGAGGGGTAGCTAATTCAAACACTGGACTGGTTACTAAACGCGTATATTAACGTGTACCGAATCACAATGAATGTACCATAGTACTGCTAACACACACAAAAACAGATTCCACAAAATTACTTACCTAATTGCTTGTAACGAAACCATAGCGCGATCTATCTCGCTTTTACCGCCATCTAGGGAACTAACAGTTCAACTTTTCTAAACTCAAAAAGATGGCGCTATGATCTCGTTACCCTGAACAACGGTATTACTTGCCAATTTTTATAGTTCTAGGTCAACGGGAAATACCCTATACATTTTGATTCCCTTGAGAGTGTCGAAATATACGTTTTTACGGCATAAACGATCGTATTTTTTTTACGTTAACTTAGAAGTTTGACTTTTTACAGCTGCAAGGCCATAGACCTGAGTATATAATTTTAATTTCAACTCGATACCTCCGTGCGTTCCCGAGATAAACGGTCTTGACAGACAGACGGACGGACAACAAAGTGATCCTATAGGGTTCCTTTTTTCCTTTTGAGGCACGGAACCCTAAAAATGTTAGGAACATGGTGCCTTAAAGTGTCACGTTGCCAAGATAATTCTTTCGAGGTAAAGTGACCATGTGAAATAAAAATGAACTTAATTATGTGCTTATATGCATTAAATTCAATTATTTATTGGAAGATATCTGAATAAAGCATTTAAAGTTAAGGATTTCTCGTACTCTATCAACCCTCTAAGTCACTTTTAAAGTCCATTGAAATATTATTGTAATGGTTAAATCTGTCACGTAAGTTAATATCTGAGGTAGTATTTTAAGAAAAGGACCACATAGATTTAAATTGACCTGTCCCGCCAGTGCAAGCATTTGTCGTGTAGGTAATCTTAGAACTACACCAGGTTTTAACCCTTAAGTTAAAACGATATTAAGGAAAATAAAAAAAGGTTTATGACACAATTACTCACGTGAAAAATCCGACGAAAAGTACACTATAAATACGACTAATAAAGTTTTAGAAAACATCGTTGTTTCTGTACTGACATGTGTATTAATTAACTTATTAAGAATCTCTGCCAACTATTAACAAAACCAAGTCACGTATAAACGTTTTTATCATTGTTATTATTATATGTCTAACTTATCTTTATAATTAACTAAGAAGAATGATAAAATAGGTCGAGAAAAAAATCGGATAGCCCTTAGAGATAATTATAAAAACTTCCAATTATCTACAGAGCGTTCTAGAAATGGGTGGTCCTATTTCAGGGTTATGCTATATCTGGTAGACAGTAAAGAAAAAATATCAAAACAAAAAAAAAACTTTTTTAAGTAAAAATAAAAACAACATTTTTTAAGCAGTCTGATGCCACCCTTAAGAGGAAACACGGGTGGAGTGACTTTGTAGGTACAAAGTCATAATTCGAGGTTTGACTCTCGTCTGTTTCCTCCTCCAATATTTGACCGATTTAAAAGATATTTTATAAACTGAATAAGAAGGATATATACTGTGTCTCTATGTTTTCTCTCTCTCTAGACTTGAGTATATGGTTTTAATTTGAACTCGATACCTCCACGCGATCCCGAGATAAAGGGTCTTGACAGACAGACGGACGGACAACAAAGTTATCCTATAAGGGTTCGGGATCACTTTTTCCTTTTGAGGTCCGGAACCCTAGAAAATGAAGTATCCTTGAAAATTAGCACCAAAGATATAAAAGCACGTGACTAGAGCCTAGGCCAATGAAAAAATGAAAATGACTTTTTTTTCATCACATATGGTTTTGTGCCTTTTGTTCGTTTCAAAACTTAAGAAAAAGTCTATCCGAAGCGCTGTTTTATAGTACCATTTTTTTTAAACAGTTATTTTCGGTCAGTCTTATGCTCTATCCATTCGTCTCAATCACAATCGAGTGATGTGGTAAGTGATGAAGAAAAGTGTTACTGTGTTATATTTTATTTAACCATTTTAAAAGTAAATTTAAATATGTTACCCTATTCTTAATCAACAGAAATACATTAAAACAGTTTAAATGATAGATTCAATAAAGCTTTCTATTATTTCTGCAAACAATCGCAATTGACGCCACTATGATATAAAACAGGCATGGCCAACCAGTCGATTTCGATCGACTGGTTGATCGCAGCTGTTAGTCCAGTCGATCGCGGCAAGGCAAAAAATATAAAATACATGTAACAGACTGCGCAACTAGTTTAGATTAATAAAATAAAAATACTCAATTATTGTATACGGAACTATACTGTTTTATTTAAATTTTTAAGCATATAATATAGGTAGATCGCACAGGGTTGCGTCAGTAAAAAGTAGATCTTCGGTCTAATCAAATAGGCCACCCCTGATATAAAACAATCCAAGTACTTTAAATTGTTTATCTTGAAGTCAAACACTCTTCTACGTACTACTACTACGTATGTAGCGGCATCAATGCCACCACAAGAAAAACCAACGGAGCAAATCTACATCGCAACGAAAAGAACCGCGACGCCATCTATCCAACTAGCAGCGAACTACTAGGTTGAAATCCTGCATCGCGTAAGCAGAGTTTACCGTGCGATTCGAACATTTACATCAGCCCCAATATCAACTATCGGGCAGTTGCCTACACCAGACACTGCAACTGTCTGGTCAGAGGATCCTCCCTTTACAACGCAGGTTTGCGGGACTTTACTCTCTGTTCCGCATACCTCCATACTGGTGACCCTCGACATTGAACGTCGGCCCAGCCTTCGTGCAACTACTTCAGGCTGACGTCATCATCACTTCTACTCATCGTGACCTCAAGCTCTCGAGCAGCGAGTCATACAGCCAGTCTGGTACCCACAGCTTCTACGGGTATACTGACTACCAGCATGCAGCCACGCATTTCTGGTCAGCATCCTCAGCCTCTGTCATCCTCATCAGCGAGCACGGCAAGCACACTGCACCTTCGGCCAGTCACATGCAGAGCCATGAAGAATCCCTCCTGGTCGATGCCAGCAGTCACGCCACTACGTCGCACAGCAACGCTGCCCCACATCCGACAGCGTCCGACTCATTGGAACATAACACAGTGCTTTGCCAGATCCAGCAACTGGAGCATAGCAGCATCATCCCGACTCACTGGGATCTCATCACCCCAATTCACTGGGGCACCGGAAACAGTTCCGACTCACCGAGAACTCTGCGACTTAACCATGGGGTCCCAACACGAAGAAAATTTAGTTCTAATAAATAGTATGGCGTGACATGTATCGATTTTTATTGAAGTTTGTGTATTTTTTTTTTTTCTTTTTAACGGTCTTAAGAATAGTGTGTTCTTATTTAATAACCTCCCCTAAGCACTAAATTATGGAATAATGGGCTTCTTACTCAAGTTTGGAAGATTATTGGAACGAATCATTTAAAATCCGTACATTATGTGGTAATAGATGGCGCTGTTCGAAAGTTTAGAGTTTGCTATTCAACTCATTCATAAATTAAATACTATACTCGGGCGAATTAGCTTGTTAACTGCCTCGAATGACGTTTGTGCAAAGTACAGTGTGCAAAAAAATTTTTTGTTGCCATTTCATATTCTTTTACGATAATTAATTATTATTTAGGTTTTTTTTTAAACTTGTACATGTAGGTAGATTATGAAATCGAATGTATGAATCTGTATTAGGTAGTATCTTGCATTTACCTACATGATATTTAGCATATTTAGCCATTCAAATCTTTATAAACAATTATATCGCGATCTATTTTCAAGGAAACATTCATCATAAACACTAATCTCAATCATAGAAAGATTATTACAGTAGAATAGCAAATCAGTACTAGGAATCCGAAACTGGAATCAAGATTCAATATAGCGGCATCAATGCCGCCACATGAAAAACCAACGGAGCAAATCTACATCGCAACAAAAAGAACCGCGACGCCATCTATCCAACTAGCAGCGAACTACTAGGTTGAAATCCTGCATCACGCAAGCAGAGTTTACCGTGCGATTTGAACATATACATCAGCCCGAATATCAACTATCGGGCAGTTGCCCGCCAGACACAACAACTGTCTGGTAGGAGGATCCTCCCTTTTCAATTGAGGTGTGCGGGACTTTACTCTCTGTACCGCATCCCTCCAAACGTACTTCACGCAATTCTAACGTACGTACAGTTGGAAGTACCCGAAACTTTTTTGTAGGTATTTTTCGAGTGGAGCATAGCGGGACTAGAGAGAATTATGTGGACTTACCTAGAGTTGCGACCCGTATTTTACTATAACGTATTGTACGTTATTTCGGGTAATTGTACTCTTTACTTTATAAAAACAATAATGTACGCAAAAATACGTTATTTCGCATCATTTGATTTCTCTGGGATTCATTTCACATTTTATAATATACAAAAAAAGCTTGGTTGTGTTTTTGCGTAGGTAAAACAGAACGACATGATCAGGTACATAGTACTAAAGGTTTTGCGGAATTGTCTATTGCACAAAAATGACAGCAAGTAAGTATTAGGTCATTACATTTGAAATTGACGTTTTGTCGTACTGGCCACTTTGATCTCAAATATCTACCCTTTAGTTTGGAATTCCAATTTCAAATTTATACAGCTATTTACTCATGCTTTTGTGTTTCGTAAACCGTAATTCATTCGTTTTTCCTCTTTTGGTTTTTTCTTTGCGCCATTTAGTTCACAAAATAGAAAACTTGAAATATCGCGTTATTTACGAGTACGAGTTCCATCGTAGCACCAGTGCTGCAGAAACGGCTCGAAGGATTAATGATGTGTATGGCGACCTCCAAGGCGTTCGATAGTATATCACACGATTCGATCTGGGCAGCCCTCGGCCAATGTGGAGTCCACAGCAATTACATAGAAACCTTAAAAGACATCTACAAAGGTAGCACTAGTAGAGTCAAATCAGAGAACCGCGGATCGGAGATACCAATTAGGAGGGGAGTACGACAGGGAGACCCACTCTCACCAAAACTTTTTATTGCAGTACTGCAGAGTATATTTACGAAACTTAATTGGCATGAAAAAGGTATCAAAGTAGCTGGACATCACTTGAATCATCTCAGATTTGCGGACGACATTGTTCTTTTCGCTGAGAATGGCCCCAAGTTGGAAGAAATGATAAATATGTTAAATGTCTGAAAAAGTAAGCCTAAAAATGAATGAGGACAAAACAAAAGTGATGACGAACAGCATAGCTTCCCCTATCAACCTAAACGGCAAGGCTTTAGAATATGTGAGTGGGTATGTGTACTTAAGAAAACAAGTATCATTCAAAAACAAAAATACCGAAGAAGAAGTCGAACGAAGGATACAGTTAAGTTGGAGGAAATTTTGGGCCCTCAAAGAGGTCTTAAAAGGCGATTTCTCCCTCCATCAAAAAGGTAGTGCTTGATACATGCATCCTCCCGTCCCTCACCTACGGATGTCAGACGTGGACGTATACTTCAAAAATACAAAATAAACTAGTTGTATGCCAAAAAGCTATGAAAAGAAGTATACTAACACAGTACAGAAAAATACAGAAAGTCAGAAGCGAATATATACGAATGAAGACAAGACTTACTGATGCTCTGCATTATGCGCTTAAGCTCAAGTGGAAATGGGCCGGACACCTAGCCCGTTACACTGACAAGAGATGGACCATAGAGGCGACCCGGTGGTCAGGACCCAGCGGCAAGAGACGACAAAGGAGGCCTAAAAAACGCTGGACAGATGACATAATAAGAACTGCTGGATAGCAATGGATCAAAAACGCCGCAGATAGAGGCAGATTGAATAAGCTGGAGGAGGCCTATACCCAAGAAGGGGTTCCTATCCGTAATAACTAGATATATAACAAGATAGTGTGAAGTAAATTTTATGTAATGTCTAATATATAAGTAATAGTATTAAGAAGTAAAAATGTATTGTGTAATAAGGATAAGAAATAAAGGGCTTTTTAATTTAATTTTAATTTAAAAAATGGCGACGGTGTCGCAAAAGAAAACACAGTGCGTTTTTGGTTCCAACGTTTTCGTTCTGGAAATTTCGACCTGCAGAACAAGCCCCGTGGACGACCGGAGAACAAAGTTGATAATGAAGAATTGAAGGCTATGGAAGCGGATCCATTGCAAACCACGTCCAAGTTAGCTGCAGGCTTCGGTGTTAGTGATAAAACTGTTTTAATCCACTTGAATCAAATTGGGAAGGTCAAAAAGCTTGAAAGGTGGGTACCTCATGAATTGAGTGCAGCAAACCGACAAACGCGCGTCGACTGCTGCGTTACATTACTCAACCGGCACAATAATGAAAGGATTTTAAATCGAATCGAATCAGGTCGATTCGATTCGTTTTAAAAACCCTTCAAATGATTTGTGATGAAAAGTGGATTCTGTACGACAATCAGAAACGCTCATCGCAATGACTGAACCCTGGCGAACCCGCCAAATCCTGCCGCAAGCAAAAATTGACAAAAAGAAAATTACTTGTGAGCGTTTGGTGGACTAGTGCCGGTGTCGTTCACTACAGCTTTTTTAAATCTGGCCAGACGATTACGGCGGATGTCTATTGTCAGCAACTGCAAACCATGATGGAAAAGCTAGCTGCTAAACAGCCGAGGCTGGTCAATCGCTCTAGGCCACTGCTGCTTCAGGACAACGCTAGACCACACACTGCACAACTGACAGCTACCAAATTAGAGGAGCTTCAATTGGAATGTCTAAGACATCCACCGTACTCCCCGGACCTTACTCCAACAGATTAACATTTTTTTTCGATATTTGTATAACTTCTTTCAAGGGAAATAATTCAACTCCGATGGGGCAGTCCAAAGGGCCTTCAAAGATTTTATTGATTTCCGTCCAAATGGTTTTTTTTTAGTATTGAGATCAATGAACTACCTATGCGATGGCAAAAGTGCGTAGATAGCAATGGTACATACTTTGATTAAATAAATATATTATATTTAATAAAATCGAGTTTGTGTTCCTCCCCTACAAAACGCCAATTTCATATGTAATGACCATTTAATAAGACTGATGATATTTTTTCAAATTTATTTAAAGTAACTAGCTGACCCGCGCAACATCGTCTGCGTCACAATTTTGATCTATAATATAACTCCTACCCTACTCCTACCCTACTCCTACCCTACTCCTACCCTACTCCTACCCTACTCCTACCCTACTCCTACCCTACTCCTACCCTACTCCTACCCTACTCCTACCGTACTCCTACCGTACTCCTACCCTACTCCTACCGTACTCCTACCCTACTCCTTCCCTACTCCTACCCTACTCCTACCCTACTCCTACCCTACTCCTACCCTACTCCTACCCTACTCCTACCCTACTCCTACCCTACTCCTACCCTACTCCTACCCTACTCCTACCCTACTCCTACCCTACTCCTACCCTACTCCTACCCTACTCCTACCCTACTCCTACCCTACTCCTACCCTACTCCTACCCTACTCCTACCCTACTCCTACCCTACTCCTACCCTACTCCTACCCTACTCCTACCCTACTCCTACCCTACTCCTACCCTACTCCTACCCTACTCCTACCCTACTCCTACCCTACTCCTACCCTACTCCTACCCTACTCCTACCCTACTCCTACCCTACTCCTACCCTACTCCTACCCTACTCCTACCCTACTCCTACCCTACTCCTACCCTACTCCTACCCTACTCCTACCCTACTCCTACCCTACTCCTACCCTACTCCTACCCTACTCCTACCCTACTCCTACCCTACTCCTATCCTACTCCTATCCTACTCCTATCCTACTCCTACCCTACTCCTACCCTACTCCTACCCTACTCCTACCCTACTCCTACCCTACTCCTACCCTACTCCTACCCTACTCCTACCCTACTCCTACCCTACTCCTACCCTACTCCTACCCTACTCCTACCCTACCTACCTACCTACCCTACCTACCTACCTACCTACCTACCTACCCTACCTACCTACCTACCTACCCTACCTACCTACCTACCCTATCTACCTACCCATTTTTTTTGCTTTTAAATTTCCCTGTATTTTGGCGAATCCAACAAAAAAAGAATTATTAAAATCGGTTCGTGCGTTCTGGAGTTATAGCGTCAGGAAGGAAAACCCGACTTATTTTTATATAGTAGATTTCATTTTCCTGTCGGTACATGCCATGTCACAGAGACTTTTTTTCTGTAATAAATAGCAAATGGCAAGACGAAAAATCAAAACGTCTCTGAACCTTATAAAAAACCGGCCAAGTGCGAGTCGGACTCTCCGGACACAAAGGGTTCCGTACCATAAACTGAAAAAAACACGTTTTTTGTATGAGAGCCCACTTTAATTTTTAGTTTAATTTAATTTTTATTATTTTTTATAGCGCTAATAGAAAGAAATACACATTGTGAATTTCAACTGTCGACCTATTACGGTTCTTGAGATACAACCCGCTGACTGACAGACAGACGGACGGACGGACAGCAGACGCTTAGTAATAGGGTTCCGTTGGTTACTCTTTGGGTACGGAACCCTAGAAATGAAATGAATTATTTGTTAAAAGTTGCTAAAAGTAACGAAAAACATGTTTTTAAGTAAAGTAAAATAAATCGTACTTTATTTTGACACAATGTACTTTTTTAAACTTTTTGTAACCAATGTAGTTTATTAGCACAAAAAAGGGTGGCAACCCTAGACTTACCGGTTATTTCATATGCAGCTTCATGTTTTTGGCTGACCGAACATGACAATTCAAAAGTGACTGTAAATGGTTTATTTGAAACAAATGCTTTGAATCTTGAATCTTGAACCTTCGATGGAATGCAAAAAAAAACGAAAGTTTATGTAATTACTCTAAAATAAGCTTTTAATTTGTTTTCTAATTCTCAATGTAATAATACGTTGTTTCATTAGATGTGATAACCTTTTGTATGTTGTCGCTAATCTAAATCGTTATCTTCTAAATTAATAATTCGTCATATTCAAAACAATTATTTAAACCTTCGAACCACGTAGGCACACTGCCAGTTTAAAAAATAACTGAGATAAAACACACTAACGCTTTATAAGGATCCACTCCAATTTAACTGCTGGCATATTGTCGCGCTGCTGCAGGAGTTAAGACGCCTATCGTATATCGCAACAATGTTCTCCAAATCATTGTTAGTCCTTGTAGTGTACCTTTTATCGGACTTTTCACGTAAGTATCAACGCTTTATGCTGTACTCAACCATTGTTCAGAAGCGATATCACTTATCAAGGTCATTTTAGATGGAAATTATGTCAGTACAACGCGTTCACGTCCTATGGGATTTCCCACCAGTAAAATCAACGAAATTCGATTTTTTTAATTTTGTACAATTTTGTTTTGTCATTTTTTTTTTCTTCCTTTGCTCACCTACCTTATACATTCAGTGTTATCCTTATAAAATCACCAGCTGTTAAGCTAGTTCTTAACTTCAATCATCTTAAATCATCTTGATGACTTTCTTTGTGATTATAACTATATTGTGCAAAATTTCCTGGTTTTACGACCCCGCGGTTTCGACTGCACCCTAATCTAAGATGCGAATAAATCTAGGATTTTTCATAGAAATCTTTCCCCAATAAAGCATTTCGTTTTGCGAAACGCAAAATGGATGAATAGATTCAAATCGCAAATATGGTGGGTGGTGGGGCTTGCGTGCCCCAACAAACCTTAGATCATACCTAGGGTGAAGGGCCAGACAAAGAGAGATACAATCCGCAAGGCAGTTTTGTGGCGAACTGTTGGGCAGTAGCGACCCCACGGACCTGATCTCCCGGGAGAAGTCTTGTTCCTTATTTCCGGCTTACCTTTAATGGCTGGCCGGAGTGAACACTGACGAGGAACAGAGCTCCTACCTCTTCGGTCTGAGTAGAGATTCGCAAGAGTAGTACTCGGGAGAAGGATGTATAATCCAGTAAGATGGTAGTAGGGATCTTAACCGTACTTTCGGGATTGTCCTGATAGCCGTGGTATACCTATCCACTCCTCTAGCACCTTAGGATATGTTGCCCCCTTGGCGCCAAGTCACTTTGTGCTAGCGACCGTTTTCAGGGGGCCCATTTATTGAGTGTGCAATTCACCCCCTGCCATGTGGTCAACCAGGGGCCAATAGTTCTTCCATAGTAAACGATTATCAGTCCACTAAACCACCCAAAACCAAGAGCGTTTCATTTTTTGTTTCCATATTCTGCAATAGTCCTGCTCCAACCGGGGATTGTCCTTGGGTATACTTTCACAGTGCATACAGGGATAATCGTCGGTTGGTGCCCCATTCTATTTGAAATGTTTATCGGAGCCTCTGCGAGTTGGCTTCGATCCCTCGTACACCTATCAAAGGACCCGAAAATGTCAAAAACAAAACATACTAATAGTACTTTTTTAGCTTGGACCCTGTTCCCGATACCGGTGGGTTACTATTTTTAAATATTTTATTTTTATAGAAATAAATACTTAAATAATATGCTAAGAAAATAAATAAATGGAATAACAAGAGTAATTTAAATTTATCCTCGTGACTTAGATAAAGATTAGAAGTGGTCATCATATTATGCGTAACTGCGTTAGTCCTATAGCGTAATGCTTGAAAGAGTTACCGCGGCCTAAACGCAGAGGAAATTTAGAGGGACACTAGTGGGTTTTAGTCAATGAGACTCTAACACTCCTTTCCGTCCCGCCTAGATTGGAAGGAGTCATTCAATTTGATGTTAGTCAAAGTATTATGTTTTTTTTCTAGTTTGTGTCTAAGAAAACTTTCGGTAACTGTATTATATATGCCACCTCAGTCTATATCTTCTGCTAAATTCTACCGTAGCTGTTTATTATTACAACTACTGCCTGTATAGCCTTTTTCCAACTATATTTGGGTCGGCTGCCAGTCAAGCCGGATTCAGCTGTATACCAATGTTTTACGTGGAGCCACTGCCTACCAGATCTCCACAGCCAATTCACTGGGTAACACGGTAGATTCTTCTTGGTAAGACTGGTGTCAGATTTTCTGGCTCTGATAATCCGTAACGACTGCCAAAGATCTACAAATGGCAGTCGGGACCAACGGCTTAACATGCACGGAGCACGGAGGAGTCTCGGCATGTTAAGATGGTCACCCATCCACAGACCAACCTCGGCAAGCGTTGCTTAACCTTGAAGAACGACCCGCGCGGCTGTTATTATTAGCAAAAATTTTATTGGGTTTTTCCATTCTCTGCGGAGAGTTTGGAAGCTGTTGGTGTGTCATTCGTGCCTTGGAAAGCACGTTAAGCCTTTGGTCCCCCGCCAGGTCTCTCTTCAGTCGTGTCGAATTGCCCTCCCATTGGACTATGAGAGTGATGGAAGAGGAAGTGCATCTGTGTGTGCGCACATACTTTGTGCAATATAATATCATATTTGCCTAGTCTCCGTTGAGATTGCCCGCCAAGGCCGAAATTGGTCAGAAGGGATATTATAATGTTTGTTACAAATAGAAAAACTAAGTAGGTACCCTTTGCTGTTGCTTTTTCAGGAGGACAAAAACATAATAAGTTTTTCCGGAAAGACTACAATTATATAGAATCATCAGATAGTTTCTATAAGTTCCACAAGAGAGAGCAGAGTTGGCGTAATGCCAAGCAAATGTGCGCTCAAGAAGGTGCCAGTTTGTTCTACCCAGAGAGCGATGAAGAAACACAAGCAGTCATATCTTTTTGGAACAGTACTCGACCTGCTTACTCTAAAGTGTATGTGGGGATTTCAGCACTAATGGCAGGAGGAGTATTTGAGACCATTGACGGTAAGCCAGTCCAACATACCATATAAATACCCTGCCTTGTTAAAAAAACGTTATAAATAACATTAAAAATCAACTGCTTTGAACACAGAGGTAAAAATTTTTCAAAAATATTTTTGTAAAATTTCCATGATGTTCAAATTACCCTACCTGCAGCATGTGTGGTATTAGGTAAATTTTAAATAAATTGCCGTCTTCGTACGTCATTTTTCAAATTATTTGAGTAAGTATATGTAAAGACTGATGTAGTATTTAAATCGTTTTTCACACCACCTGCTCGAAAACATCAGATTATATGTCATGCAAAGTCAACCTAAAGTATTGTTTTGTTTTGTTTCGCTTTGCGTTGTCTTGTGAAAAAGATTTGTTATAAGTACACGGTTCCTGTTGGCAACAATTGTTATGTATAGGAACCATGCATTTTTCTAGGATATAAAAGTAGCCTGTCATTCTTAGACCCCAAAACCACCACTTTGCAAAAACCACGCCAATACCTTGCCCCATAAAAACAAAAAAAAAAATATCCAACGGAAACCGTGTATTCTTCCGGGATAAAAAGTAGCTCACGTCGTTCCCTCCTCAAAATTACCACTATGCAAAGAATCATGTTAATCCCTTGTCCTCTGAAAAACAATAATAAATCTATCCCACGGCAACCGTATACATTTTCGGTATAAAAAGTAGCCTATGTCCTTTCTCAGGCTCTAGAGTATCTGTGTACCAAATTTCATTTAAATCGGTTCAGTAGTTTGGCGTTAAAGCGCGACAGACAGACAGACAGAGTCATTTATAATATTAATAAGGATAACTCTTTTTAATACTGGATATTGATATTTTTTTCGTAATCCGTTGTATCTGTTTCACATTTACTTTCATCGTTATTGTCAGAACCAGAATTAAAACTAGAATCTGCCAGTTCAAATGTTCGTAGCTGATAACTTCGTGTTTTGTACGGAACCATCGAATGATTTACTGGCTCCATCGTTTTCTATCGTAGTTCTGCTACCAAGTAGCTTTTTTAGTGAGTTTGTATTTATTTGTATAAGTAATTTTATTTCTATAAGTTCCACTTCTTTTAAATCTTTTCCATTTTTCAAACTCCATGCTTAACTGTTACAAACACTTAGCGTTGTTTACATGAATATAATGGCCGACATTCCTAATAAAGTGTTCACAAGTCTTTTAAAAGACGAAATATTCTGATAGAGCTTTACTATTATTCCTCTTCTCTTTAATTTGACTCAAAGAAGACAATTCAAAATTACAACTATATTTTTATATAGGTTTTATAGTAGTTTATGCAAGAGTTTATTAAGGTCAAAAGTATTATAAAACACTCAATGCAGACTCTACTAAGAAAAAATGTACTTCGAAGATGCTTTTTTAAGTGCAAATAATATTCAAGAGCAATTACTCTTTAAAATTGCTAGTTTGCATATTTGCTTTATCCCCTCGGTGCATTATCTACATATAATTATGTCTTATTTGGAGTCAGACGGATCAGTTAATTGGTCCTCGTCATAAAACAACTATGTTTTCCTCATTTCTAGGTAAGCTAGTTACTGATGTGTACAATAACTGGAAGCATGGTGAACCGCAAAATGAAAACCAATGTGTGTGTCTGCTCAACGATGGATATCTCAATGAGCACTCATGCGACTATGGTGAAGCCTTCATTTGCAAGAAGAGTATGCTGTCACTACAGTGGAATGATAACTGCAATATGTCAAATTTAGGTTAGTTTTTAGGGTAATCCACAAATATTCGATGCCGTGCCCAGGACCGGCCAGGACGTGATCAAAAAAATATCGGTGCGTACATTTTATAGGAACTCGTTCACACTCGCCCGTGTCGAGTCTGTGCTAGGGACTTGTGAAACCGCGTTGTGATGGATCATGGTCGGTCCACGTTCCGGACACGGCCCGAATATGGGTGGACTAACCTTTAATCTCTGCAAAGAGACACGTTGACAACCGATTCACCTCTCGTATCCAAAGACAAAAATTCGAAGAAATGTGGCATCCGCATCGCAACCAATCCTAGTTCGCAGGGTGAGTTACAGCCCCTTATTTTTTTTTTAAGGATGGGAAATCATCAAATGACTCCTCCCGCTCTGGGTGAAGCAGAAGGGAGTGTCAGACTCTTACTGACTAAAACCCATCCGTGTTCCTCCTAATGCCCTTTGCGTTCCAGGGCCGCGGTGACTCTTTCAAACAGATTCCGCTACCCCGGCTGGCACTGGCCCTAGCGGGCCCCGTCTTCTATGCTGACAGCTCTTTGAGGCGCGCGTGGAACACAGCGCGCCGTCGACTCGCGCCTGGTTCTTATCGGACGGTGAGCCACCCAATGCTCGTCGTCCGCAGGCCCGTGCCTACGGTGGCCGGGAATCGCCCTGCGACTCCCAACGCCCGGGCTGTCTTCTCCTGTTGCGGAGGCTAGGGCGTGAGGTTTCCCTCTCTCTCAAGGAGGGAAACCTGGCCTGTCCGGTGGTGACACCCAGGCCTGCACGATCGAGGCTTCCAGGAGGAGCTCCCGGTCCAGCTGCTTCAGCGCCCACCGCAGACCACTCGGGGCCTGTCGGACTGGCGCGGTTGAGGTCTGGGCGGAGACGTCAAACCAGATATACCGGTGATCAGAATAGATCTCCACCTCCTCTAATACGCGCCAGTCAATGACACGTGGTGACAGAGCAGGGCTGGCGAACGAGATGTCCACCACGGACTCCCCCTGCATCTGCAGACAGAGTTAAAGCCCCTACGTATCTATTGGGGACACGTGGCATGTAGCAGTTTGAACAGTGTTTAAGAGACTAAAACTCTACCGGTTCACTGTCCGCATAGCAGACACAATAGTTAAACAATCAGTGAAAACCACATGAGGTTCATGGGACTGTGAACCGGACACCATTCAAAATTTCAAACGTACTTTTTTAACAACCGTTGCGGCGATCATGGTCATACTCATAAATAAGTTTTAGCTGATATGATTCTTGGGATGTTTTTAATTCCAATGCTGTTTATAGTTTCAATAACACGCGGTCGTGTTTCAAAAATGTTATCCTCTTTTCAGATTACATTTTTAGTAAGGATACCGGCAAATGCTACAAGCTCCATATGACACCTTTAAAGTGGAACGATGCATACGTCGCGTGTCGCCGAGAACAAACCACCCTGGCAGTGATCAGTGATGAGAGGGAATTGGATTTCCTTGCGAAGTTAGCCGAGGCTGCACCAAAAAAAAGGATTGGGACCAATTACCAAAGAGGAATATTTCATTTAGGCTTTCATAACCAACGCAATGAGGGCTGGCAGACTGTAAAAGGTATGTGTGCTCTACCCAACTATCTCCTTACTTTAGATAACCTCGTGTTTAAAACACTTTTAACCCGACTTAGTAATCGAACCCAGGATCCCCGCTCAGCAGTCGCACTTGCGACCGCGAGACCTTGTCTTAATTTCCGCATGATACCATGTCATAAATGATCCCAAGTGTACGTACTTTTGGAACAATGAGCCTATACCCTCCTCCCAGCTCAAATGTATTTGGATGATAATGTACGTAGGTCTGCAACAGATAGGTTCAACTGATTAATAGGCGTATGTCGTTTTTCCAAAATGCCCAGTCAGCAATAATCAGCAGGGGCGGATCCAGGATTGTCGTATGGGGGGCTTGACCCCGCTGAGTGCGAGTTTTAGCAAAGTAAGTAGTAAGAAAGCACCTATATCAAAATGCTGCAAAAATCACCAATAGGCCAAAAGAAAATCACTATTCTGAGATTTCATTTAAATAACTGCCGTCAATATACACCATAGACATATTATCTATGATATACACGTACGAGTAAACACATTATTTCTTTTTCTAGGTACACCGTTCAATATTGCTAGTGGCTGGTGGGGCAACTTCCCGGCAGACGAAGACGACAGTGGCAAACAGTGCGGCTCAATGTTCTACACCGGACGTCTGAACAACGTGAACTGTGATACGAAGAGCTTTTTCTTTTGTGAACACGAAGTAGACAGCTCTACCTTGAGCGTAGTCGAAAGTAATTCACTGCAATAGATCTGACACTAACCTACTTGTTAACCTACAGGTTTTTCTTTTACTTTCTAAGGTTCCGTTACAGGAGCCTAATTAAAATTACTTACCTATAATTACTGACTGACTTTTAATTGTAAGAACCTGATAGATGCCTGTCTTCACCAACACTAGGAGACTTATTATCCTAATATACAAATTCTTCCGTTACTATGGTACCTGAGTGAGTTACTGGCAGACAATGCACAGTTGAAACTACTGATCGCAGAAAACTGTGCATGTAGGTTCCTTGGAGAGTGTAGGGGAGCACTAAGAGAGAGGATTTCCCGAAATTGCTACGGGAAGGCGGAAAACGGGATATGCGCGTACGAAGTCGCGGGCAAAAACTAGTTAGTACCTATTATAAGGCCTTAGTGTCCCACTACAGAGCAAAATCTATGCTAATATATAAAGCTGAAGAGTTTGTTTGCTTGAACGCGCTAGTCTCAGGAACTACTGGTCCGATTTGAAAAATTCTTTCAGTGTTAGATAGCCCATTTATCGAGGGAGGCTATAGGCTATATCATCGTGCTAAGTCCAATAGCAGCAGAGCAGTAATGAAAATTGTGACGCAGACGAAGTTGCGCGGGTCAGCTAGTGATGTATATTCGAACAACGCGCAGGTGGGGGGCCCCGGATCTTCCCGCGCGCCGCCATTTTGTTTCAATAGTAAACGAAGCATATCGACGCTTGAAAGGCAATCCTTACTAACCGACATAAATCCGTAAAATAAGTTATATATACCATTCGAACCGCCAGATTTTTCTGCGTCGTTTGGTCTAGGTCTCATGGTTCTACGACGAGCTTTATTGTCGCTCAGATATTGCATGATTTCGTTCAAATCTACATTTTCTGCTTACTAAGCAACCGAAAAATATGATTTTAAAAATATCAAGCAGTTACGATATATATTCTAACAATTAGAAATATGAACTTAGTCGGTTTTTCATGTTTTGACTTTTTCATTTATATGTATTAACGTATTTTGTACTTATTTTGAAATTTCCCTTTGAAACCACTTAGTAGATTTTACCTACACAAAGTAATTGTAACCTAAGTGGTTGTGTATTTTTACTTCTTATAATATTTTGTGACAGTGTCGTTTGTATAAGTTAGTTAACCTGAAATAAAGTGTAAGAATATTAGAGCTTAGATATTTTTACCTATATGTGTTTTTACATTTCATAATTAACATAAAATGATAAAAGTGTTATTATTATAAAAATTGCAGCGATATTAATAATTAAACTTGCTGTTATTTTGTGGTATTTGGTTTGTTTACTATGTTTAATAGTTTATTTAAATTAATTTACAGACAAATGTGTTTTTATTTAGAAAGTCAGTGATGAAGATGATAGTGTACGTAATCTATTGCGAAAGAAATAATAAATAATTTCAATTAGGGTTTTTATTCAATAATAATTTATAACTATTATTTTCGTGCATGCTAGTAATTATCTAAGCATACAGTTCTTGGTTAAATGTCACTTACGAAGGGAGGTTTGGGGTAATTTTAATAACTAAGATACAATTTCCAAAATCACAAAAATCATTAAATAATGCTTAGATAAATTTACTTGATTTATTTTAAACTACGAGATCATTTTAGATAAATCTATCTGTATCAAAATTCTAAACTAAGTACCTAAGTTTACCTATTTTTACATGTTACTGCACAACAGACACTACAGCGATGACTTAAACAATTTTACCTGTTTATGAAATCAGGTTAATTCTATCTAACCGACACAAACCGGTGTTTATAAAAGTGTCAGGTGTCTTATTTTGACAAATTGGATAGCAATAAAAAAATGATTTCTATGAGTGTTAACATCATTTTAATCGAACAATTAGGTGAACTTCTATGTTTTTTTTTTATAAATTTGAACTTTAAATCACTCTCCTGTAAAGTTTACTCAATGTTTGACGACATGATTGCCGCAGTGAGCGATTCGGCTGCTGCGCTGCGTGTCGCGGGTTCGATTCCCGCCCGGAACAGATATTTGTATGGCCTACAGATAGTTGTTCCGGGTCTGGCTGTTTGTGTATATGAGTTTGTATGTTTGTGAACGCACCCACGATACAGGAGAAATTCCAAATGTGGGGTAAAGTTTAAAAAAAAAATAGCTTAGTCAGGGTTGCCTTTCAAGCGTCGATATCATATAAAAGACGGGCTTATTATTGCGCTCGCCAGTGTTGCCAGATTAGGCGACTATTTTCCATTTAGACTACTTGTCGACTTATATTATTAGGCCAGGCCTGCGCAAACGAGGGATAATCCCCGGGGAACTTTTTCGTCATTCAAAATAGATCCCTTACGCTTATTGAATAAGTACCTAACGCACACAATGGATTAAAAGTGCTGCGTACGAAAAGTCCTCCGAAAACCGAGGACATCGATACACCGAACTAGGAAAAGTACGGGATATATAGAACCTATACTAGGCATGCCTTTTAAGTTCTGTCGTTTCCATATTTCCCGGCAATTTTGAATTTGGTACTGTTCTATATTCGAATGTGTTTAAATTTTGAATCTCAAAACAGTTGAAAGTATAGGATTAATGCTATTGTTTAGTCACAGCGTCGATTGGAATATGTCAGCTTACGTACGAAAATGAATCTTTCTAAGGAAAATGTTCATGCAATAATTTTCTACAACTTTAGAAGAGGCCTGACACGGCTTCAGTGTTTTGAAGCCCCATGTCTGCGGACTGTCGAACGCTGGTATTTAGAATTCCAGCGTGTACATAACTACTAGTGTTAGTGACAAATCTCGCGAAGGTCGCCCAAAATCCGCCTTCACTGAAGATAACATCATTTCTGTAAGACAACTAATTCTCGAAGATCGTCATGTGTCGTATCGAGAGATAGAGGCTCTATTAGGCATCTCAGGGACAACCATTCAAAAGATCTTGCATGAAGCGCTTGGTGTGAAAAAGCTAGTTTGCCGTTGGATACCGCATCTGCTTTCCGACGATCACAAGGCGGCCCGCGTCAGATGGTGTAAAAAAACTCTGCAAAGGTTCAACCGAGGAGAGACAAATCACGTCTACGACATCATCAGTGGTGACGAATCATGGATACCCCGACCCTGATTCCAAACAACAATCTACAATCTGGGTCTTTCAAGACGAGCCAAAGCCGACTTAAGTTGTTCGTTCTCGAAGCACTTCAAAGAAGATGGTGGCCACGTTCGTTGGGAAAACCGGCCATGTTGCGACTATTGCACTTGAAGATCGTAGAACGGTTAACGCAGAGTGGTATACCATAGTTTTTTTACCACAAGTCACCGCCGAACTTCGAAAATCTAACTCAAAGCGACGCATCATCCTGCAGCACGACAACGCAAGCCCACACAGCGCTCGTCAAACGATTGAGTATTTGAAGCAGTAAAAAGTAGAAATTCTTGACCATCCTCCATACAGTCCTGACCTAAGCCCTAACGATTTCTTTGCATTTCCTAAAATTAAGAAGTCTTCGTGGTCAAAGGTTCCAGTCCGGTGAAGAAGTAGTCGACGCTTTCAAGTCAGCCATTTTGAACACCCCCACTTTAGAGTGGAATAAATGTTATAATAACTGGTTTGAGCGAATGGAAAAGTGTATTAAGCTACGTGGTGAATACTTTGAAAAACAATAAAAAGTACTATAAGGTTCTAGTTGTGTTTTTTACTTCAAACCACAAAACTTAAAATGCATGCCTCGTATATAGAACTAACGTGACTAGGCGCAGCAACGCACACAGCGAACTTTACTCCGCGTTGAGCGCTCGAGAGTGATACCGTGTGCCTTGAGCCCGTGGCAAGTTCTCGGCGGACATTTTTTTCAAGATTCAGGGGTTTTTGTCGTACGCGGACCAAAGTCCCTCGTCTGCTCAGGCCTTAAGGCTACTCTAAAGGGTGGGGCGACCAACTTTTGCGATCGGCGACTGGCCACCAATTAGGATACATCAGAAAAAAAAAACTGGCCAAGTGCGAGTCGGACTCGCGGTTCGGAACAATTTCATTTTTTTAACCTGTAATTTCAACACTAGACTTATAGGTTTTCCTTTTGGGTATAAAACACTAATCTGCATTTTTTTCAAAATTTTAGGCCCAGTAGTTTCGGAGATAAAGGGGGGAATGGTCATTTTGTCTACTGTCTTGAATAACTTCAAAACTTATTTATTTACAAAATAGTTTAAAAAAAAATCTTTTTCACTTTCTTTGACCCCCAAAAATGACCCCCATACTAACAATTTATTTATTTACATAAAGCGTCCGTGTTTTGGGTCACAGAAGTCCACATATACCAAATTTCAGCAGAATCGGTCCAGTAAATCCGGAGAAAACTGGCTGTGACAGACGGACAGACGGACACCCGAGTGATCCTATAAGGGTTCCGTTTTTTACAGATGTTCGGAACCCAAAAATGGACGACTTTAGGCGATTTCAGGATTATCCAATCCAACCCTCTTAACGTGGCGTGCAGTATGGACAAGTACCTAGTACTCCTCTGCCTACTTCTTCCGCACCACGTGAGTCACTGAGATTTTATACAATTCCATTGGTTAAAATTTCTCTGTTTTTCCGCTCCGCTGCCTCACTCCGCGACAATGAACAGGCAGCCTAAAGATCTGTGGGAGAGACTTTGTATGTAAAAATGGTAAAAAGTCATAATTCGAGGTTTGGCTTTCGACTGTTTTCTCCTCCAATATTGAACCGATTTAAGAGATATTTCACAAACTGAATAAAAAGAATATATACTGTGTCCGTTTTCCTTTTTTGATTAATAGTTACCAAATTTGTACACTAGGGCTCTGTTGACAGTAATTTATCGGACAATTTTGAGCATTTTGTGAGGGTTCTAGTGCTTATACGGTTAATCATCAAAAAAGAAAACATAGAGACACAGTATATATCTTTCTTATTCAGTTTGTGAAATATCTCTTAAATCGGTTCAATATTGGAGCTAACAGTCGAGAGCCAGCCTAGAATTATGACTTTTTACATACAAAGTCTCTCCGTCAGCATTTCCTTTTAATATCTATATTTCCTTCATAACCAATTGGTCAGCTGTAGTTTTCATATTGGTGATTGGTAGGTTGGCAGCACCGGTGTGAGTGAGTTCTAAAATAATGGATAGCATTGGATACGAAATAAAAGACAACAAATATTTTTTTATAATTTTATCTTGAGGTGTAAGTTTATTCGCATTTAACAATGTTTCATACAAATTTCCTCATTTTGTACACACCTTTCTTGGTTTTGTTTTTGTAGTTATCATCTTTTATAAAAGTTGTTTCTCTAAATTTTAACATGTCGTCATGTCTGTTCCCTATATCTAATTCGCTTCACCACTGTTGTTAAAATCGTGTAATAATAACAGAGGATTTACTAAGGCAAAGTTTTAGGAGGAAAGTAAAATAGTTACTGCGGACTAAAAGAAATATTAATTATACAAAATTATTGTGTTTCGATGAACACGGAATGGGCCCTTATCTCGTAATATCAGCCTTCCCATCGTTCGACGTGGCACTAAGTGTTAGAGTGGGCTGAGTGCCGCTAGCCGCAGCGCAGCAGGCTGTGACAGAGCGGGTACGTATTCCTAGACATTGCACACATCGCACTGGTATCAGTGGACTACAAGCCAGTCCACAGGGCTGCCAGTTACACCTAATAAGAAAATTCGTTACTAAATAACAACTAAATCACTTTAAAATCAATTCAAAATGTACATTATTCATCTTATCCATGTAAACAAATCTAATCTGCTACAAAAAATTAGCAAATTTAAATACAAAGATCACCTAGTCCGTCTATTATAAAATTAATCACTTAAGTATTAGAAAAACACAATAGTGAGAGTGTATGTTGCGCTGCAACTCACTTGTGATATCGTTTATTATGCCTTCTAGTGTACATTCAACGAATGAATAGCGAAACATATTGCGTTGACACATTAAAACTAAAAAATTGACTGTACATTTTATATTTAATATGTAAATATTTGTACATATTGCACTCTGAAGTAACAAAATTATTAAGAAACATCTGTCGAAACGAAGAATACATATATACGCAGAACAAAAATATCTCAGTAAATACAAATTCAAAGTAAATAGCAATCACAATGTTCGTAGCTCGTACACTAATCTAAGTCCCTATGGCTTACAAAGCTTACAAAAGATAAATACAGAGGTCATTTACAAAAAATATACTTCTACCCAAATAATATAAAAATAACAACAGCCATCTGTACTTTCTTAGATGAATAAAATTAAACGTACATATGTCAAACATATGACAATAGAATCTAAAGGTACCTATGTACAAAGTTTAATGGACACACAGTAGACTTCATCAAATCCACCATATTTTATTTATTAGACTGGACGTGCCACGTTTGGTCACTACAATACTCAGTGCGTCTGAACAATATGAACTAAAAATAGATCAAAAAAGGCATTGAAGAAGGGCAACAGTCGAACTCGTGTCGTAACCTGACGGTCCAGTCTGCCCGACCACCAACCACCCGACCAGCATAACACCATCGTCAGCCGCATGTGCCGAATCGTATCTCTTTCTGTATTACATCTCGTCAAGCGATATAAACTTATTATCTTACTAATGTTCCATTATCAGCTACAGACACAAATTATATTAGGGTATCTCATTACTTATTACTTTCTCATGTGAGATTATTACATACTTAATAACTCTATTACAATTTCGAAATTGAATAATATGTATCAAATACGACCGGCTGTGCACCGACAGAAGCCGAAATCTATGAAGCTATTTATGAAACTACGCGTCGAATGATGTATAACAATTACTTATCGAATGGCAGTTATATTTGTCACAAACTCGAGATGCGGGCCGCAGGCCGCACGCCACACGCGCGGCCGCACCGAGCGGCCCGGGAGCCTAGGACCCAGGGCCCGGGAGCGTAGGACCAAGGGCCCGGGAGCGTAGGACCAAGGGCCCGGGAGCGTAGGACCAAGGGCCCGGGGCCCGAGCGGCCCGCTGCGGCCGCGCGCTGACACATCTCAGTTATAAGGCAACGTATCGTAGCGTTAGATTTTAATGAATGTTCACTCCTATCACCTATGGATCACAACTGAAATATTTATCAATATAAAAACCCGCTATATCACGCATACAAGATCGCACCATGCAGTAATTAAACGTTTATAATGGCAGTGTGTTTGTTATCAATACGCCCCTATTTCAGCAGAGACACTTAAGACACTCCAGTGACGTTTGTGCTTCATCGCTATTTTAGAATCGCCTAATGCTACAATAAAATTATAGAATTTTAATCGATAAGATCATTTAAGCGGCCTAGCGCGCGGTCCGCGGTGCAAGCCCGATCGTCTCACGCTGATTTTATACGTATATTAAGAAATGCATTTCCAAAACTCCAAACACATGTATTATGTAAATATACAACACACTTAATGGCATGTAAAGAAGACACATTCAACACGCACCAAACAGACACTTACGTTACTTATTTATCGATTAAATGTTACGGATGAAGTGTCGCGAGCTGTGGCAGACGAGTGGCACACGCTGGCGGCGCCGGCGCAGCGGTGGCTTCCAGGCGGTCGGCGGACACTGCTCGGTATCTACGAAGGGAACGCGCCGTCGGACCAGTGAACGACCCGACGTCCAGAACGGAAAACACGCTTAACGTATTCTTTAACAACGCTTACCGGTAATTGAGATCGATTAATTTTATGTTCTATATACTATGATTTTCTTCTCATCAACAATGTAGGTACACGATACAGGTAACGCGAAATAAGGCATTTCGTATGTGAGTCATATTGCTGTACGGGCAGTATCTTTTATGAGTCGAATAAGTGGTATATAATAATGTGTTCATATTGCTACAACGAGGTCCTTACTGTATGTACTGACGGCAGACAGGTTCGGTTCACGTTGCGTGCATGCCGTCTATCAACATGTTACACTTTAGTGTCTACACCAATATTGTTCCCATAGAGTAAGCTCGGCCAAATCGATACTAGTTTGCTATTACTTTTATATTGAAGCCATAGAATAGAGGTAATTCAGCTGCCATTTTGTACTTTTTTAATATTCATAGAATTAAAGGAATGTTGTATCTAAACAATAAAATAAATAAATACTTACGAAGAATAATGTTTTAATTTTAGGCTCTACCGTTTATTCCATACCTACGTTACAGCTGCCTTAGAACATGCACGCAATGTCATGTCAACACATAAGTAGAACGATATTATATACAGAATGTTAAGACCAGAACGAATAACTGGGATTGAGCCAAACCTGCCTCCGTTTACCTAAGCGTCTATTGACAAAAGTAGTCTATTTCACGTACGTCTAGTTATTTTATTGTATGATTATGAACATAACCTTAAATTGCACTGACATTTCAATAATTACTGGCTTCAGTATCTAAGCTTTAAGTGTTAACAGTATGGTGAAGTCGTTTAGATACTAAAGTCGTGTGATAGTATCCGTATGTGAATGTACATCGTTTATTATTGCGGGCCGAGTGTCCATGTCAGCTATAACACTTACTAAACAGAGAAGAGGCTTGCGTTTGTGAAAGCTATCGACATAAGACGCACAATTTATTGAAATAAGACGCACTTATATCAGCCTACGGTATAAAACATGTTATAAATGTAATCACAGCAATAAATTATAATTAGTCATTTAGTCGAGGGACGCGGGCACAGGACGATGGAACATGAATCGGAACTAAATCGACAGGACACGATAACGCCTCACATAAACTATATATAAACAAACATGTCGCAGTCGTAGGTCACCACGAGGACGTGGACACAGCGGACGACTCCTCACAATATCATATATTCAAAAGGTTAATCAACATACTATTGTTAATTTTGGTAAATAAACATAACTATCAACTTTTCACCCAATAGAAACATCTCTTCATATATTACTTTGTCTCTAATAACTCTCGTAACGTACGTACGTATGTGTAATTTAGGAGGTGTACTTATCGAACGAAGTCTTATCATACAGTCGTATCCGAGTGACCAACTCAGTATCCAGTCGTAAACGAAATAAAGTCGGAGCCGCGGCGGCCGTCGGTCCGGCGGACCGGCGACGGCGCGGGCCCGTAACGATCAACACTAATATATATTCTCCAAACGTTCAACAACACATATATTCACTAATCTCTCGCACACATCGCCGTCGGTCACCGAATACGTACGAAATCGGGTAGGGGTGTACCCTCTTAAGTGTTAAAATTCGTCCTTATAAATAGGTTGATCACGTCCGACGTCAGTGTCCGTGCACTTCACTAAAACTAGCCAGTCTATGAGCGTTCTCTCCTCTCGGGCGGTGCTCGCGGCGCGGCGGCGGGCGGCGGCTCCAGGCGCGGGCGGCGGCACTAGGCGCGCGCGGCCGGCGGGCGGCGCGGGCGCTAGAGCGCGGCGTCGGCGCTCGGGGCGGCCGCCGTCGACACGTCCGCCACGTCCCAGATCTCCTCGAGGAACGGCGGCAGCTTCCTGTTCTTCAGCTTCAGCGAGATGCACATGTTAGAGTTCTGCATGCCCAGCGTGCGCAGCTCCGTCAGGATGCCCAGGATCTTGCCGAAGATCACGGAGCAGCGCGGCGATGCACTGTTCTGGTTCAAGATGTATACTCGTAGCGTGTTCAGGTAATACCGCTGGATCTCCTCCACCAATAGGGGTTGCTCGAGCCCAGGCCGGTCTGGAATCAAACGGTTTCATGTTATTTTGTGTAAGTAACACCCAGAATTAGGATACTGTAAAATTGTCCAATAGTCTATAATGGTATATTTTGCTTTTTATCAGTAATCCGTAATTAATATTAAACTTAACTTGCAGATAAATTTCCAAAAATTTGGCAGTAAGTAGTAACATTACTCTAATTGAGTGATCATATTGGTCAATCATTCTCAAATAATAATGACTGTGTCACCCATGAAGAGTTTGAAAGAGACTATACATAGACTTCATGTTTTCCTTCATTCAAGCTCACCTGAGAAAATGACGATGGCCGTAAGCAACGCGTAATGCACATTGTCCATCATCATGGCGTACATGCACCGACAGAAGTGCAAGAGGTCCTCGATGACGTAGGCCATGCCCGCTTTGCGGTAGTTGTCACGAGTGTACGCCTGGTTGTTGGCGAACAGCACGCTGTCCGTCGCCGCGTCGTACCGCCGAGCCACTCGGAGCATCATCACCTCACTTGAGCACGCCTGGAATTGTAGAATGACGGGTTAGTAAAGTACGGGGAATGAGAATTGGTAACTGTGAGGCAGTTTTTAGGTCAACCTGGGAGTCTTTAAGACAAGAGTGAATAGGTTGCTTCTAGGCAAACGTGCTCCATCTTCGACCGCATCATCGCTTACCATCAGGTGAGATTATGGTCAAACGTATGCCTATATGTATATAGTAAAAAAAAAAAAAAAAAACCTACATAGTCACTATATTCATAATTTGACTATTAACATACAAGACTTCTGTAAACTGTTACAGTGTTGGCGACAATATATAGAAGTATTTTCTAGGCAAAGTTCTATGGTGTGGTTTCTAGTTTTAAAACAGTGGGAATCATCAAATTCAGATTTCCAATCCAATTCTAACAAGAAAGATATAGAGAGTAAGATTAGAGTTACCTTTAACAACGTGATCTGATCCGACTGCGAGATCTTGGCGAAGCCTGGTAAACCTTTTGCGAACTCGACGATAAGCTGAACGGTCAGGATCGTCATCTCGGTGATCTGACGGAACGGCATGTCCGACTCCTCCTCATCCTCGTCCGACTGCCATGTCTGAAAGTGATAGATATCATTAACGATATAAAACAGATTAAATAAGAATGTTACTGAGGCTCTGTCAACAATTCTAAGTCAACAACGTCTTTGAAACTTATAAAAATGTAACTTAGTACTATGTTAGTTAGTACCAGTTTAAGAATGACGTTGTTATCACTCATAGCTCATACATAGCTATGGTTATTTAAATGCCAATTTGAACAGTAAAATTCTCATTTTATTATAATTTTGAAAAAGTGGTAACAATAAAATCGATCGTACAGCCAAAAGCTGCTCTCGTTTATCTTAGATATTTTATCGATATTGAATATGCCATAGAAAAGTTCAGTGTTATAGCTTTTTATTTTCCAAAACTATTGATCTGACTTTTCTTCACGGCTAGAACAAGTTTAAACGAGAATTAGCTTTTAGATGTCAAAATAATCAGCCTTTAATGTTCCCATTGCTGGGAAACAGGTCTCCTCTCTGTTAAAGAGATCGGGCACTAATGGCGCGTTTACATTATGTCGGTCACCGAATGCGGCGACCGCAAACGGTTTAACCGAATTGATTAATCGAATGGGGCTGTTTACATTAAGTCGGTCACAGTATACGGAGTCCGTATGTATTAGTTTAAGTTGTCGGTTTACCGGATTCGGCGACCGCATTCAGCTGAACAATGAGTAGCGCCTTTCAACAAATCAGCCATGTTCGTTCACCGAAAACGATCTGCGGCCGAATACGGCTAACCAAAAACCTGTTTACACTAATCGGTCAAACGACCTAATGTAAATGAGCCATAATCCACCACAGGGGCCCAGTGCGAAGTTGGTTAATGTCACAAGTCTTCAAATTTTTGTTTCTAGGGCAAGCCGGTTTCCTCACGATGTTTTCCCTTCACCGTTTTACGCAGAATTATCAACAAAATGCAATTACCTGTGTCACCCTCTTCAGGTCCTCTTCTGAAGGTTGCTCGTATCCTTCTTGGTACCACACGAGCCTCGCGATCAGGGACTTCTGGTTGGCAGTGAGGGGGGGCACGTTCTTCAGCCTGTTCTGTTCCATCAGCTTCTCGTTGAGGAACCTCGGCACCACCTCGTGCTGAAAAAGCAGCTTCACATTGGAAACCGTCGGGTCATTATTTGCTTCAAATATTAAGTGTTGACTAGCTCTGAATAAAATGTTCAAGATTATTTGTGAGGATTTTTGAGACATTTAAATAAGTGAGTGCCCTCACTCAATGCAGTCTCAAAAATGTGAGTATGGTGTATGGAATGGAGTTGATGATGATGAGATAGATCTGCAATTTGATGACAGATAGATAGTGTCTCAATGTAGGATGTGTTTCTATATGTTTTTTTGTTTTCTATCTGGCAAATTAATTCGAATGTATAGTGTACCCTGAGTTAGTCCTACACTACATGAGAAGATTATGATAATATAAGAAGCAAAAGACCGGAATAAGTTCATCCCGCGAACATGGTAACATTTTTAATTTACATATCAAATACAAGTTACTGTTACAAATTCATAAAACGCGACCAACGGTCTCACACAAACGTGAATTATAAAGCAGAATTTCATTAATTTTGCTTTAATATTCAGGGTAACAGGGTAAAAAAGCACGACAATATTCTTAATTTCAACTTTCAAGTAGCATTGTTGCACGTTGGTAATATTTTGTAATTGTAAACTATTGTGATTCATTTTCCAACCGTTTTGCTGAGCGACTTATAAATCAGTTGAGAGAGACATACTTTCAATTAGACTGTGGTCGTTTAATGAAGAGCAATAGTCACAATGAACTTACGATTCTGGCGGCCTCCGGGGGCGGAGGATCACACTGCATAATGGGCGGCATGTGATCGTCTACCGTCGTCGTACTGACGGGTAACTTGTCCTTCTCCCTCTGTGCTTTCTTCTCTTTCCGCTTCATTGCACACTGGTTCTCTGGCACCACACACTCGGGCCTCATACCCACTGCTAGACATTTCTTCAACCGACACTCCTGACATTTTCTTCGCATATACATATCCATCTCGCATGCATGCCCGAATTTGCATATGTACACCGCATTTTTGGTTACACTCCGCCTGAAGAAACCTGGAAATGTTAAGCCGACATGTTTAGCATATTTCACAACATCTCCCAACATATCTACGAGTAGGTAGACTAAAACAATGAACGGTGATGATGCAGCATTTGCGAAACCAGTTTTTAACGATAACATAATGGAGTCATGAACGTTAAGGTCGCCTGAAAGGCGAGGGTCATTGACAGTAGCACGTATGCCGATTTTTATTACAAAACAAACAAGATAGATAGCTCGCAAATGACTTGAATTGAGCGTAATTGGTATGGGCAAGGTATGAGCCTCTATAATATAGTCAGACTACGGGCTCGTCGGGCTCGGGGTTTATTCAGCGTCTGACTGACTTATATAGGCATATTTATCGTCGGGTCGACAGTGAAGGTTGGCGGAGACACACGGAGATGTCCGATAGGCGGCGGTGAGTCGTTCTCGTGCAGTAGACGCCCAGCAGACGGCTATTGTGACGACTAACTGTCTGTTACATGCACGCGCAGCTCATAACAACCTCGGCACAATGCGCCAATTTAAAGCTGAATTGGCACATTCGTGGGCGAGCCAGAAGGGCTACGTATGTGTAAAATATCTAGGTTAGCAACGCACATGACCTAGTTATGCTAAAAGTGTTCCGAGTACGATTTTGTTGTTGCATTAGCTACATGTTTTGCAATCATCTAACTGTACGCGAATGCTGTTTATCGCATTTCAATTAGCCTCTTGTCTTTTGTTTTGAATAAGCTGTTTGTTCAGAGTCACGTGACATTCCCGACTCATTGTTCGCGGTATTCATACCTTTACACCCTTCACATGTGAGCGCGTTGTAATGGTACCCGGAGGCTCTGTCGCCGCAGACGAGACATAGCTCCTCCTGCTGCCGCGGCGCGGGGCCTTTCTTCTGCCGCCTCGCTTCGCCATCTGTACTGCAGCCGTTGACACTTGAAGCTGGTGACAACTCTTCACGACCTGAGAACAATATAAATCGAAGTTTAGTTTCAGGGGTAAATGCAACTGCGTAGTAATAAAGAGAGTCGAGTCCGGTGGCCGCGCGGCGCCGTGTCGAGTCGAGAACATCTAAAATCGGACGCTATAAAATTTGCATACATTTCATGAACCATTTGTCGAGTCGGCGAGCGAATGAAGCTCGTTTTATATTTCGTTTTTACATTCGGAGTGATGTTCCTTCGTCGAAGAGATGTTTTCGTAACGAAATACTCGCAAGTAATTTTCGGCGGTAGCGTGGACATTTCCTGCCCAAACAAAGGTGGCTAGAGCGGGGCCCGCATACAGATGAGGCCCAGTTCTCGGTTTTGGTATTCAAGCAGTGCGGGAGTGGGGTGCGCGTTGGAAAAGTAATCGTCAATTGTCAATCACGCAGTCGGAACTCCATAAAAAGTAACGATGGAATTGTTAATAATACCTCCTCAAGTCCGTGCAGTAGGCATGTGGATATTGTGTTTTAAAGCATAAACAACGCGGCATTTGCCATGGACGGGTAAACAAACGACAATGATTAAGTCGGAAGAGTACCGCTCACCGCTCTAGCGTATTAACCGGGGGTCCATTTAAGCCTCTCCTCATTAATTTTATTTACATTTTATGGTGTCCATTAAGCGTCGCGACCGTGGGTCGCTGGCCGCAGCGTATACCTGGGTTACGCAACCGGCCGAAATAGCCGCTGCCAAAAAACTAGTTCCATGTGGGATTGGAGCCAGCGAGATGCTTCGCGGAACGATTGCCGCACTAAAAACAATCGCAAATGACCCGTAAACCTCGTATCACAGACTTAATTAAAACTATTCAACACTTCAATGATATATTTTTAATCTATCTCCCGGTGTAGTAAACACTAACTATAGGTGCGATTCACTCGTATTTCGTCCGATGCTTGCCAATTTTTCTTTCTATTACACTCTTTACGTTGATTGTTGAAATGATGTTTCGTGCACGTCGGACCGTAATAATTTACTCGATAAAAATGTCTCAATAAAGAGGTCAAGTGCGTCGTTTTATCGCAAGTTATTTACATCGACGTGAACGCTTGCTGCTGTTCAATTTAACTACACTAGTATTTTCCTTCACATTGCACTGACCTACGCACTATGTAGACTTAATACATTAAATACACTAGGTAGCCCAAGCATTTTATTGCTATTTTCTTCCCTATTATACCCATGTAGGTTTTTCATAATTGCTATAATTCTTCATTCTTTAGATTTTTCTTTTCTATCTCCGTAATTTTCATTCTTTTGCCTTATTTCAATCTGCTTGGGATTGGCGAAGATGTCTTCTTCCATATTTCTCTATTAGTTGATATCTCAGTAGCCAACCCCTTTCTAACCATATTATGTACATACATACCTACCTATCATCTTTCTCCCAGTCCATTCATCGTTCTTTGGTCTATTTCCCTATCTGAGCATATCATGTTATTTTATGTATCTTTATTAGAGGCGCTCACTTAAAATACTTGACCGAATGACCGCGGCCAACCGCAGTTGCACAAATCTTGGCACTACTTCGCAGATTGATGTGTTTCCGATTAAGATGGACGTTCATTTAGTTACCAGAATTAAATAACTTTTGTAAGTTGACGCAATATCATAGCTGTTAGAGAATTCGAATGGTGAAAGTAAAGCCATCATAAAATTACCTATCTACCTACTAAACTGGTTTACTAAAGTCGCAAAATATTTTTAGACTTTTATTAATCACAATAAAATGTTTCGTTTCTTCCAATCTATCTTACACAAAGGCGTCGTCATATTGTAGACATAATTAATCTTCCATAATTAGTAGCACTATCAAATCACTGTCCGTGAAAAAGAAAGCTAATCAAAAGTTGAATGCACGGATGACCGAGTCAGTGTGTTATGTTATTACGTCTCAGCTGTTCAGTGTGTTGCGCTCGCGCAGTGGAAGGTCTAGTTCGTGGCAGCTCGGCGGCGCTCGGGCGCGGTCGGGCGTGCGAGCGAGAGGCTCTTGAGGAGCGACAAGTGGGGCGCGAGCGTCGACCGGGGGCAGCGTGCGGCCTTGACTCTTGCGTCCCCCCTTCCCCACTTCCTCGCCACGCTCGCCGCGCAGCCACATTATTTATGATAGCATCAGAGCTCGAAGCAAGCTCGCGATTCTCTTCAACTAATAATAACTCGTTTTTCCACTCACGCCATTTCATTTTTTCAAATCACCGATGTCTTTAACAGGCTATGCTGCAGAATTAAGCTTTGTAGTTTTCCACGTAAACATCGAACGTTATGTATTTTCACCATGTGGAAAGTAACAAAACTGCAATATATTAAGCTATTGTAAGCTGACGCATGTTGAGAGACGGCGACAAGCATTGATTAAACAATACGCAACTTTCACTGACCTCAGAAAACAGACAACGCAATCATTTCGCAGGCCGGCCGCGTAAGCGACTAGTGAAAGTTACCCAAAAGTAGGTATTGCACAAGCCTACATGGCACACGTAATTGAAATTCGGGTGCGGCGAAAGTAAGCTGCTCTGTGTTGTGACATCACATTTAGGGCCTATTTGGAATTCATCAAATGCGTGTGCTGAGCAGTGTTAGTTGTGTTCAAACGATGTCGAGTGGCGCTCGCCTAGGCAATAGGCAACGTCTTTAGTAACAAATTGCATGTGTGCAGACTTGGTTGTACAATGTATGCCACTTATTTGGCTCTATAAGGTTTTTAAGAAAAACGTGATACACGATAAGAATCGAGAAGCATTCCAACAGTCGAAGTTGGCACGCGTGGTCTGATATAAGCGGGCAGTCGGGCGACAGAAAAAACTGAAGCAGAAAAAGTGCTGTACACGTGATCGATGCATCGGCTGGGCGGAGACAGAGTCGCGATGTTACTTTCTACGATACTTTCTAGCAAGAGATGTGGGCCGGAGCCGGCGCAACTAGAGCGATCGGTTTCTCCGCGCGCCGGGAAAATCGGATTGAAATAGAAATCGCAACGCGGAGAAAATCGCCATTTTCACGTCACTCTGCACGCCAGCGTGGAAACTTTGTAGATGAAATATATTTCAATTAGTTCAGGAGTACGGTTATTAAATATGGGGTATAAATAGAAACCCAGAATATAAATTTCGTCACGTAGGAACACACAACACAGTGTGTAACTGGGAGTCATGTTTCCTCGGTTTGGGTGACGTGATCTATATTTGAGGGGGATCAGGAAACGCGGCTGGTGTGCTGGGAGTGATCTTCAGCGGGGCGGACGCGGCGGCGGACGCACGTGGAAGTGTTTACATCCGTCAGGAGCAGAGCACACAGAGTGCACGCCATCCGGTGTCGTTAGCTGCATGCTCTAAAATTCCTTCTAACACTTTTTATCAACCTCACATTTCTGAAATTTTGACTTTTGGCAAGTAAAATGAACACTTATTATTATCAGCGCTGGCACTTCCTTATCATTATTTTTACACAGTTTCTTTTTAGCCAACCTTGAATGGTGAAATCAAAGACGCAAATTGTTATTTCGGCTTTTTTTTCTAAATAACTTGTTTTCAAGTGGGTAGAGTCGATTTTTCTGAATTTTTCGTTGTCGAGTAGAAATGTAGATAGGAATAATAAGCGCAGACAGGCGGAAGTTGGTTGGTAAAGCACCTAGAGATTCCTAAAGGTTTCGTCATCGCCCAAACCGTAAATTAGAAAGTGGTAGCCGGTTATCACGTACACGCGGCTCACGAGGTGGAGTAATGGATATGCCACAACTCCCCAACAGATTGTTCCATATATTGACAGAGTGCTGGTCTATGTCGGGCCCTCTTACTTCCCCATGCCGTACTTAATAGATAAAACTAGGTTTTTTGTCTCTGTCTACTCCCCAATTTAGTTGAGCGCGCACCCACGCTCCGGCGCGCCTTTACGAGTAAACATGGGAATGGGTAAATAGAAAAGGGAGGGAGATATAATTAGAATAAATGCTTCAAGCTTTCAGCTGTAATGAACTTTTAAAACCATTTCAATATTGGAACATTAATATAAAAATTGCATGATGATCAAGCACGGAATTAGCCTGACATAAACAAATTCATAATTTCTAATGTGAATTTAAGAATGTAGGTAATTTAAAGTGCATTTGCTGGACAGGCAAGTAGAATAGGCCAAGCTTATTGCTTTGCATCCCACAAAAAATCAGCGTCTGTAATGTAACCTCTGTTTTTACCGAGTAGTGAACTATGTTTTGTGACGCATTAGGGCCATCGCGCAACGGACCGTGACTCGTTATCGCTGCCCTTGCCCTGCAAAGCGCCACCGACCTCGTGGCCACGCAGCCGTTGACACCGACAGTTAACCATCTGTTAAACCTATACTAAATCACAGATCAACGATTTATCTGCCTACAAAAATAATAATAATTTTACCTCACATTAACCATTAATTAAATTATTAACCTTATTTACCATGTTTGCAGGAATGTAGGCCAAGGCGTGATAAACTCGGTGACGTAAAATAATCGACCGCATAGTTGCCTAAGGGCTAAATTAAAAGGATCCAGTGTCTCTACCAATTGGGTCAACGACTCTTTGTTTGACGCTGATAACTTATCTGACATAATGACATAACTCGTCCCATATTTATATGAAAAAAAAAAACACGGATTTGAATCAATATAAAAGTTATCTATGCAGCGTTAACATGATATGTTAGACTAAAAACTTCCACAGATATAATTGTTCCATGTTTGTTTATTACTAAATCACCTCAATAACATTCTCTATGTAGGTCATTAACACTGAATTTCTGAGAAAATGGCGAACGTAAACGAGGAAAATAATGTGACGGAATCGCAATGTAGGTCGAGTAGAGCTCATCGAGGAATATCGAGGCTGAAATAACAAAATGTTTGTCCCAGTTAAGTAACCAATGCTAGTAGCACATTCACGTTTCAATGCTACGTTTATTTTGGGTAATTTTTTGGCCGCTAAAATTAAGATAATGGTGGCACTCGCCCTCGCTGTCACAGACTATGGAAACAGCTCTTTCACATTGCATACAAGCTGCGAAAATCGACACTATTGTGTCAAGCATCTGTACTTAAAAGTGTCTTAATATTCGTCCGGGTGTCGAGGTCACTGACCGAGTATCAGCGGAGATAAGCCAACGCCACGGCGGCGCTTATCACCGACAAAGAAGTTCTTTGTTTTCGTCGCATTTGACGCCAAACGTCCGCACTGATTAGATCAATCACGTTACATACCAGTTTTAATGACCAACCGCTTTTTATCTACTGAGATGTCATTAGTAGGCAAATGTGCCCATTACACACAAAAACCAGTTTTTTGGTGCAATTTATAGCGAGTTTTAAACTGTAGTGCTATTCTGTAACAAAATTATCGTGTCTCGACAGCGGAATCCGAGGTGAGTATCAAATTAGAATAAATATAAGACCTTTATGTTGTGTGTAACAAAGCTCACCTATGAGCTTTGTCACTCAGGTGAAGCTCCATATCGAAAAGGTTATTTACAGAACAGACTGTGTCTGTTATTTTCCCCGAACAGCTGTTCGGGGAAAATAACAGACACAAGTAACAAAATTGATTACTTTTCTAGATAAGATTACGTTTACAAAGACAAATAAAATTATTGTTAAGGCCAGGTTGAACACGTGAGTCAACTACTTATCATTCCAGCAGCTAAGTTCGAAAAACTGTGGACGAAAATGTGTTAATTTATCACATTAAGTCTATGTAAGTCGATATAATTTCAAAGTAAAGTGGTCATACCAGGCAGGGCCTCAGCCGCGTGACCAGATCTCGGTAACGAGCAAAAAGTTTGATACAACATTACTGGGCGGACATGGAAAAAACGTCTGACAAGAATTACTGGCAGTGGCTACAAAACTCTATGGTACATTACATTAGTTGCTTCAACTGTGTCTGTGAGCGTCATCATTTGGTACGCTAAATAGTTATTAGGTACACGGAATTATGAAACATGTCGTTTCTCGGAAATACAAAGATCATTATTGAAAAAGATAATGCAGTTGAGATGAAATGAGATTGTGGAATAATATCACAGAAAATAGAATATCACAGAAAATATGCTACATGTATTTCAGCAGATTAACACTGAACGTAAATGTAGGACAAAATTAGCAATTTTCGTAAATTAAGACAGATGAAAGTGTCTCCAAACAATTTCGCGACTCGCGAGGTATTCGTACGTAAGTGATGAGACAGAAATAATCGTTTGTGGTGGCACATCTCGTGAACTGTGTCATGGCTCATGGGCTCGGCCCACGCGCGGCGGAAGGCCAGCAGCCCTCCAAGACGGACTCATTACTCAATAGTCTGCCGTTTACGACCGAAAGTCAACAGAAAATTCCATGAGTCACCGACACCACCGGACGTGAGCCGGAATCCTACACTTTTCCCTTACAAAGTTTACAAAATTACACGTATAAGGCTTTGTAACGTTATCTAGGTGTGATTTTTTGCACGGTAACAACGTAAATAAAATTACACCAAGCATCAAAGTAAATATGAAAATGAATTATGAGCTTTAACAAAACCCTTTTCTAACCCCCATACGAATTTTTGTGAAAGGTACGCGCAAGTACGCGTTGGTAGCAGAGTAATAATAATCGGCGCTGTCAGTATGATGGATGGAGCCGGGATGACGAGGCGTGGTGGTGCCGAACCACCCCTCCCCCGTCCCTGAACCCCCTTCGACCATTCAACGCCGTTACCGCTGACAGCAACAACATGGACGGAACTGCTAATCACCTCTCTTATAAGATTCATTTACCAAACTAAGCGTCCCTGTAAAGAGGTTTCACGCTAACGGTACCTCTTTTGTCTTGCTTGCTTCAAAAATTAGTAATGCTCTAACAGTTTCCACACGTCTGAGCAACTTGATTTTCTCTAGAAACCATTTCGACTCAGAAAATAAGATTGTAGGTAGACAAATTGGATTTATTTGAGCCCTTGTTCAGCTTCTAGGGTACTCCTATTTGTCCTAATCTCATCATTGCGAATATCAACGAGTTTTGTTTATCCAATTTGAAGTGCAATTCCAAGGAGACATTTCCGATTAGCAATGATAAAATCATTAAAGCTTTTACAGTCTTCCTGACGACGCTAACGGAACCTCCCATCAACGCGCACCTACGCTTCTCAAACCATGTGAGAAACACGGAAATTATTTATCTAACGTCATACTCATAAAGTGTTACCGAGGACATCTCATTTTATTATGTATCGCCTTATGAGCTCAGAGGAATTCATCACGTCGAACTAAAATAGCACTTGTCTAGGCGGCATTGTTAAAATTCGGCAAACGGCCAGGTAGGAAGGTCGACGACATTGCAAACATCATGTACTACACCTAATATTCGCAACCTATAATACACCTAAGTAGGTGTCAACAAACACGGCTGAAGGCTGGCTCAATTATTTATATTTGCTCGATGCACATTACACAATAAATTGTTCTCGAACCTTACTATGTCGTTTAGCACATGATTCTTCTACAGATAACATCCAAGTGCTCGTTCAGCGAATAGAAAAAGAATAAATTATTATTTCTACAAGTACGTTCCCACGTTCGAACATCGTTCAAAAACACTAGGTTATTTATTAATCCTATTAGAGACACTACAATGCAACTGGCGAGGTAACGAGCACCAATTGGAGCTCCATACGGGGAGAAGTTTTATTATAGCAGCTACTGAAACAAAATACATTGTTAGCGCATTTGCAATCGCTGTCGGGTAGTGATAGCCAGCGTAGTTAGCGAGAGCAAGAGCATTCCAGTGGGCCGGCCCGACCGGTTCCACTCTGCCTGTTTATGGTTGCACCAGATATAAATAGATGCGCAGCAAACCATCCATCTTAATGCTACCATTTTTAAATGTTTTACACGAATAATATTCTACTCAGCTCAGTAACCAATACCAAGTTATAATCTTTGGCTTCAATCTCTACGACTCTATGCAGCCAAACGACGCGACGAGGGATCAAGTACAAAACCTTGCAGATTTAAATTGGTCGATAGTTTGAACACAGGATACGTTCGTGATTTATCATTTGAACGGGTCTTGTTCTCTCTGACATATTGTGTTGTTACAGCAATTTATTCGTCTATAGACAACTACATATTATCAAGACAATAGGCCTTGTTAAGAGTTGACACGTTGACAGAGCCATAAAACAATCTAATCAATGCAGCAAGTAGTCAGATATGGAGTGACGGATTGCCTAAGGCTGGACAAATGCAAGAAAGCCGCGGCGGTTAGTTGCAGATCTGTATCAGCAGACATTATTACTGGCATGCGAGTAGTTCATTGCCGAGACAACTTAGAAACATTGTCGATAAAATCTGCTAAGTAGTTAAACGGACGGGCAGTTGCTCTCACGAGCGTACTCGCGGTATTCACTTTCACTACGAATACCAATCTACCCTCTTCCACAAACGTTTCGCAAACGCGGTACATATTCCTTGCGCGGCAGGTGACCCAATAACCCTGGCTTATGAGCTGGTCGACTCTGAGAGGACGCGACCGTTGCATAATGAACCACGTGGAGTGGGGAGCGTTGACCCCGGAAAACGTGGTTGATAGACAAGCACTATCACACAGACCAACCAACCTGTAGTAGAGATAAGCGCGATATTTGGGCGCACGATAACGCCGTTCGACAACAATGAACACAGCCAACGAAAACACTTGAGCAATCAACCCAAAAGGTGAAACTCATCGTTCGTTTAATCATTTTGGGCCGTGGATGCGAGATGGCCTTGCTCAACCATCTCTACATTCCGTCCGCGCTGGAGTTACCCACTTTAGCCGTCGTTTGCCAATTCGTTGCATAAACGACCCACTAATGTCAAAGGAGGTCATTGTCGCATTACACGAACGTTCGCTCGCCTCGGCGTCGCAGGCGCAGCGCAGGTTGAGTGCTAGTCGCAGGTTAGATAATTATATCGATTGAACTTCAGTCTCCTTCGGCGTGTCTGTGACCCCGATGTAAATAACTTGAGGCGGTTGTACTGTAAACAACTGACGCTGCTTGCGTCAATCGCTAGCACGGTGTAGCGAGTAGCGATGCCTTAGCTCTCATTCCCATTGATGTACGCGTTTGACTTACTGCAGTGCTATTTAAAGCCACCAGAACAAAAACCAATTAGGGAATGGAAAACTTAGAATACATATCTATGACGCAATGAATTATTTCCGTTTGTGAAGTATACAAGTCATCTTGTGGTGTAAAATAAACGTAATGAGTAATTTGATGACGTTACATTAACGTAGCCAAAGCCAGCTGTTATTTTCCTTTTTTTTTTGTTTTAAAGCTTAATTCTAGCAAAGATTTTAAAATAAAATGGCTGCGATTCTAATTAGCGGCTTTGCTGAGAATCTGCTTTGATATTTATCTCAATCTTCCGCATTGACTGAAAATCTCTCATTCGTTTCAGATACAAAGATAGCAACGCATGAAGTATATTTTATTGTAAAGTAAATGTTCTTGGTTATCTTCAACATTATAAAGTGACATCGCGGTCGTTATTGTTGAGTCGCGTTCAAGGTACTATTACTTACTCGTATTTGTTCTGCGACCGTGAGCATTTAACGCATTGAGTACCTATTCCTAAATACCATCTAGCACAAGATGGAATCTTGTAGGCGACGCGCGACAGGGCTATCTATTTTTCTTAATTATATATCAAGCAAGCTCATTGACGTATTATAAATATATAAGACGCGTCATGCACCAATGTCCGAGGTCTAAAAAGCAGCGCAAGCACAATCGTTAGCTAGATCAGAAGAGCAGAGCCACGCGTTTTGCGCGCGGGGCATAGCATCATAGGCCATGGCAGTTTCCTTCATTTTATGTTGCCATTTTTAAGTGCGGGTAACGCGTCATAGTTAATTGATCAAGACCTTGAATACAAAAATAAAAGACCTATTAAAATTAGTTTATACTCACGACATATTTCTACTCGTGCAGCGCCTGTGCACAGCTAATGTACCGACTATCTACAAAGTAAGGTGACCTAAATGATAAGATTATTTCAACGCTCGCTACATAACCACACATGTGCGAAGTGTGAGTGTGTGTACATTTGCATCGGGTTCGCTCGTACAATGACATTGTCGACCTTGACTACTGCCTCGTATATCAGACACGCACACAGACGCGCGGTGCAAGGAATGAGCGCCCCACAAATGTTATTACTCTGAAGTCTGAATAAAACAGTTGAGCGTTTACACACAACTGAATACACTGAACTAAAGAAAACTAGATGTTCAGATTCGTTGAGGAACCTAGGATCTTTCTTACCAAGATTATTGAGAGGACATAATGTTAGATTATCACATACATAATACAATCTTGCCCATTTACTTAAACAGATCTCAAAAAGTCTAAAAAGTTCTGATGCATCCGATGCAATGTTTAAAAACAAATTGGGCGTTTGTAGACTGCAATATAGGTCCACGTCTGGTCGAATAGATACAGAGCAGTTCAACACACGATAAGGCGCTCGGCGACCAAGGCCAGGCGAACTGAATTATCACAAGCCACAAGTGCGATATAAACTACTTATAAATAAATGTGAAATCATAATAAAACTTGCACGTATACTCTACTTTCATTTTGCTGTTATTGCAATATTGGTAGATTTTTAATTCATGAAAAAAAATGTCGTCTGCGAAGTCTGTTTAAAAATAAAATGGATGCCATTCCAATTTTAATTTAAGCGTTCTAGTGATGCGCTCTACATTGAGATGGCTAATATAAAGCTTTTTTTATTCGCAATACGCAGCAAAAATCGAATGTAATGCAACTAATGTTACCTTTTAAAATTAATTATAGTACATGTCTTACGTAGGTACATAATGTGTTGTTTTCGTTTGCTTCATTAGAGCGCGCGGGATACACGAGGATGTTTTCATCCAACTCGATAGCTAAGACAGATGTCAATTAATTAAAGCAATACACTTAATTAATAAACTATATTGACACAAAACGACGTTTGAAATAATATTATAAGCGAGGTTGTTATCCTTATCCATTTATAAGATGTATTAATAAAAAATAAATCGAAACAAAAATAATTTTACTTTTGTGGGCGGGCTGGTTGACAAAAACATTGATTGTATGTACCTAACGCACAAGTCGAAAAAACATATCAATCACAGACAGTTTAACATACAAAATCTCGGTTCAGAGGTATTAAATATGTCATGTGTCATTTTAGTATGTTAATTTGACTTGATAAAATTACCATATCACATTCTTCAACGCCAAACAATATTTTGTGTAATTCCGCTTATTTCCGTATTGTTATAACAACTCATATGCCAACGTACTGGTCAGAAACAGGTTTTGCCTTTTAATAGACATTAGCTACGTGTTTGAAACAATTACCCAAGTTTTACTGTGAGAACAAAGTTCGGTCGTCATACTCATAACATAGGCCGTCGCCCTCTACATAACGTAACACTTTTTTGAGTATACGTAAAAGGAAATTAAATAATTAAATGTCAGTTTTAGATAAAACTGATAAACATAGTATAAATACCTAACCTAGGTATATCATGTGAGATTTGGGTATCACATCACTAGTTACGTCATTTGTTTTTCTTAACATTACACGATTGTCAATTCATTTAAGTTTGGAATCGAATATTGAAATCACAGACCAACACAAAGCTTAAGTTGTACTCGAATGGTGTAAACGGGCCTTTACACTGTACTTGAATTTGCGTGTGGCTATTCTAAAATGACACAATAAATTGTGAAGCGTTGGCGTAAGCCGTGAATGTCGTCCACAACGAGTCCTGAGATTTAACCTCTACGATACAACACATTTCGTGTCACGTAAGCACACTTTATTATGCCTTATTTAATGTTCACTGAAGCCAACGTCTAGTGTTAACTGGTAAGTATACTCAAAACATGGATAAAGAAAGAAAGGAGTGAGCAGGCTTTGAGAATATAAAATCAGAGCGCACTTGGTTACTAACTTTTACCATACATTTTAGTTATATTGGTATGATGACGCGAACATTATCGACTAATAAAAGACGTTTCGCCTTATCGAATCAAAGAAATGCTTGATTATTGGGGCAGATTAAATATCTAGCACTCCATGTCTATTGGATATTGAATGACGTACAATAAGATAGTAGACAGTCTTGATTTAAGGCACCGCGAATTGTTCTATTGCTCACGATTCTGATTAAGTTCTACATCCCACGGCGCTTCACTGAGTGGAAGTAATTTCCTGTTTTACTTTTATTAAAATTCGCTCTTACTAATAAATAATAATACTATAATAGACCCCATTTCACTTGGTGAGTGACTGTGCGTAAACGAGCGTTATATTCTACACTTTTTTATGATTTGCTATTACAAGAACAACGCCGAAATATTCGCGTTATCGAGGCAACAAATCACAGCTTAGTATAAAATTAGTATGCTATCATAAATCCAGTTTAATTTAGTAAGGTAAATTGCACGGTTGGTATGTGCTAATAAATTCAAATAACAGGTTTAACTTGTATGGAGTTGCAACAATACAAAGATCATAAAGATCATCGCCCTACGTGAGTGCGTCTTTGATTGACAATGCTTAAAGATACGCATTTTAACTACACAATGTAGCTATAGTGCTTGCTATAAGTCGTGTACACAATGACATGCAGAGATTTAGCGTGACCGTTATGATCACCCGATTTATATCGATATTCGTGAGATCCGGGATATGTTCAGTCACATCACTACAACAATGCCAACTTTGTTCGAGTAAAATTAATAGAACAACAGATGTTATCGATTAAAGAAATTTTTAAATTGATTACCTCGGAATGCTCATCTTCAAATTCAATTTCGTGCAATGATCATGCGATCGATCATCTTTTTTACGCAATAAAATAAAATATAAAAAGTTCTCCATACTTGGATTTTGACCATTCCGGAAGATATTGACTGGAACTAAATAAGTAAGAAGTTAAAATTAGAAATAATAAACGTGGTAGTAGCACTAGCAGCGACCGCAGTTTTTGTAGCCGTCCATAAACGATGACATTAAAGAATGATACGAACTCAACCATCCACAACTAATCTATGGCCATAAAAGTTCAACATAAAACACGAACTGAAATAACTGAACATCCCACTATCTTTTGAATCGAGGCCTTAAACATATCACAATACAAAGATGTATAAGTATAATAAAATGTTGGTTTACCAAGAAATTCAAACTCCAGTGATTTGTCTCAAGATACTCGATCTTTGAGATGGTTACAGCGGCCGCTTCGGGTTGAGATAATAGAAGTAACAAGCGACGCGATGGCAGCGCCTGCGCAGCGGAGCGCGGCGGGCACTCGACCGCATATCCGCCGCTATGTCTCTTCCTAGATTCACTTCGTCATTAGAAAAAAACCCTCTTTCTCTGCCTTTGTAATTCACTTTTCAACACAGATTAATAGTCCCTTATAAACCTAATTAGCGAAGTTAAATACCAGTTCAAACTCATCTTTCAACGAATCAGAAGGCTAGGACCTATGTAACCATAGATAGCAACATGGTGCCTCGCCAATAGGAAATAAGCCCTTAGTTTGAATACTTAATTACGTGCTAGACTTGAGGAAACGACTATCAGAACGGTCATTAGTACTCTTTGGTATTTACGTAATTATGGAACACTTATATCAACTCATGACATCAGAATGTTGAGTAATCGTGATAATAACGCCTTAAATTCTAACATAGTGAACTATTTTGGTAACTAAAACATTATTTAAACATCATGAACTCTATTGGATTATACTATCAAATCGAGAAAACTCATGTGACATGATGTGACGCGATCCGTTTTTTAGGCATTAATTTAACTCGGTGTCAATGAACTTCAGAAAGATTGAAAACTTAACTAGGTATTTAAAAAACTGACGAAAAAACTACTTTTATTATTATCAGCGACCAGTTCTCAGAATTTCGACTATCAATGAAAAACTACATTAAGTTACATAATTACATTTAACCCACTCCTAATTCGAGGGGTCCCTAACAATAAAATAGTCACGATTCTATACAAGCCGCGTGCTTAGAAAACAGGGGGTCAGACAGACCATTAGATTATATAGTCAAAGGGTTGCCAAAAACGTTTTATTATTGAAAAATATATGACCCTCGCAAATGTTAGAAGCAGCTGCCAAAGTTCACTAAAGATTAATATTATTCTAACACTAAGCCAGGCTTAGATGGAAATAGCGACCGAGTTGATCGGATTTGTAAATGCTAATTCAAAGACCAATTATACATGGACGGAAACCTACATTATGGTATACATAAAATATAGCATATATTGAAGAATAAAAACATCTTGTTACGTGTGTGTTAATCGTTATACATATAACACGTTTTATTTAAATCAGATGTAGTCATAAGCTATCACGGTGCTCCTCCAGCGGTCGTTGACCCGTTTGATTAAGGAATCATCAATCATGCATAGCTCAACGACTGAGAGGGTATCGCATTTCACACATTGAAAACGTTTGCTCGCATATAAGCAATCGTTATAAATGGGATTTTGGTGTCATGTTCTGCCATAGCTACAATGATATTCTACCATTACACGTCATATAGTGAAGTGCCTATAAGTATCTGCCTTACCATCTAACATACTCGACTTCTGAATAATACTTCAGAACAAAAAGTAATAATTTAATCACATAACAGTCAACGAAGGTTATTCAAAAATAATCAGTTAAAGATCTGTCGCGTTCTAAGTTCAAACTAAGATTATTTTTTTTAGGTCCAGCTGTCAAATCGGCAAGGTCCCGCCGAGGTCCGTAACCCTTTCGCTGCGATAAAACAAACGATTATTCAAATTGAGAAACAAATCATTTCCGGCTAAGTGAACTGGGTATATTTAGTGGCATGAAATAATTAGTGCCGTGTACACTACACTGGCTGACTTCTCGACTATTTATATGCGACGTGTCAAAAAACGACTGTGACCTTGGCGCCCCCACGCGGACGCCGCGATACATTCACCTCAGGTGAGGCCCGTGGGGTTCGACAGTACCCTACGTTTATTTTGCAATTTATTTCGTAACTATCGATGATATAAAACATTCATTAACTGGTGTCGAGACTTCAATAAACGCTTTAAGAAATTCCTTGACCATTTCTTTACGTAGCACACCCATTGAGCGATTTAACACAATCATGCTATGTTTAATCATAACACCATACTGTGATTCCAGTTTATAGTGTAACAGATAAACTATAAAAATTCCTTAACTTCCAAGGTGATCTGAATGGGATTCATTTGGCCTTTCAAATCAGACAAAACAGCAAATGATTCGGATCGCTTACTATTGAAATACAAGAGCGTTGATTGACCCAGTTCATTTCTTACAGATGAATAGGCATCAAGGTGTTAATGGAACCTTTTAGGCAATCTTGTTTGTCGACCATTTAACTTTAAAGCGGGACAAAAAAAAATCTCCTTTGAAGTCACCTCTTTGCAAATAATAAAGGAATTTTCAGTAAGTAAGCAATTATTGTGGCTGCAAACAATAAATATTACTTACTGAGATAAAAATGATTGTATTGTTGCTTAATGGATTTGTTTCAAAAGTTACTAAAGTACGCTAAAAGCTAATAAAATTGATAATGAAGTCTTTTCAATGGATTCAACCAATTTCTGCGGAATCCTTTCATGTTTCAATATGGAAGTCGGGAATTTACAGAATAATAGAGATACGTCTACCTTTCTCGGTTTTGGAATGAGTAATTAAGTGATATTGCTTTATAAATCAGTAATTTCAAAACATTACAGATTATTAGATACTAGTTGACCCGCGCAACTTGCTCCGCTCCTATTGGTCTTAGCGTGATGATATAAAGCCTATAGCCTTCCTCGATAAGTGGGCTATCTAACACTGAAAGAATTTTTCAAATCGGACAGGGAGTTCCGGAGATTAGCGCGTTCAAGTAAACAAACACACAAATAAACTCTTCAGCTTTATACATTATATACTAGCTGACCCGCGCAACTTCGTCCGCGTCACAGTTTTCATTACTGCTCCGCTCCTATTGGTCTTAGCGTGATGATATATAGCCTATAGCCTTCCTCGATAAGTGGGCTAACTAACACTGAAAGAATTTTTCAAATCGGACAGGGAGTTCCGGAGATTAGCGCGTTCAAGTAAACAAACACACAAATAAACTCTTCAGCTTTATACATTATATACTAGCTGACCCGCGCAACTTCGTCCGCGTCACAGTTTTCATTACTGCTCCGCTCCTAATGGTCTTAGCGTGATGATATATAGCCTATAGCCTTCCTCGATAAATGGGCTATCCAACACTGAAAGAATTTTTCAAATCTGACCAGTAGTTCCTGAGATTAGCGCGTTCAAGCAAACAAACACACAAATAAACTCTTCAGCTTTATATATTAAAAAAGTATAGATAATTATTACTAGCAAATTTAGCTTTAATGAATCAAAGGTGACCGGTACTTAAACCAACCGATATATTTTTCAATAAATTACTGAAGTCCTTAGAAATAATTCTCACTTAAATTTTTGACAGTATGGCATTGACCCGATACTAGATTATTCTGAAAGAAAAACGAGGTAGGTAGTTTACTTATTCGTGGTTTATAACCAAGCTTAATATTTCAGAGCATGTTAAACTTGATGGATTGGCCGGCTAGCGCCATAATGACGAAGTATATGCGGAGCGGTTATTATTCAACGAAATCTAATTTAGTAACAACAGTATTATGAGCCCAAAGAATAAATCTTTTCTCACGAAAAATATTACAATACCATATCGAATGTTGTAACTTGTATGTATTATTTTTTAAATAACGTTCAGCTATTAAGTGATATTTTTAGGGTTCCGTACCTCAACCAAACAGAATCCTTATAGGATCACTTTGTTGTCACCTAGACAAGACAAGGCAAGACATGACATTTATTTGTAGAATCATGGGTAGAAGTAACCTGTTCAATTTTAACTTAAAGACCTCCAGCTTGCAGCTATCAGAAAACCGACTCAGACTGATATTAAATTAACTGCAAAGTGGAGTTAATATAAAGAGAAAAGATGTAAAAACAGTCATCCCCAATAAAATGGCCCGCATACACGTCATTTGAAGTAAATGCGTCAATAAACTGACTCTGAAGCCTCGGCTAATAGTAACATCACAGATAACTGTAGCATGCGGGCTGTTACCATATAAAATATCTAAGTACGCTTTGACAAGGGAAAGAAAATCTCTGGTTCCATAATAATTAATTGTGTAAGTTTAATTAAAAGGGTATGGATTTCCGACATACCGAGGGTGACCATCTGGCTACACTCGAAAGCAGTATTGCTACCTCCTAAAGTTTAACTTAAAGTGTAACTTTATATAAAATTAGAAAAAAAAATTTGGTAAATTTATATAATCAAACAAATCTCATCAAAAGCATAACATTTACAAAAATGCACAAGTCTCGCCATGCAGTTCTTCTGCCGTAAAAAGCTGTGAAATCGAATGTCGGTATTTACCTATCTATGGGAAGCAGCTATCACTTTGTCATTAATTGATAACTTATTTTATTAGTTAGCTAACATTTTCATAATATCAACATTACATTTTGTATTGATTTAATAAATAGAGTGACTTGGCAATTGCACACGGCAAAAGTCTAAGTTTAAATTTAGTTTTGACCGCGTCTGTTAGAAGTACCTTAGAATTTTGATGATCGGTGAGTCAATCAGTGACAAAATGTCACAAAATTAAGGAACTTTGACTTGCAATAATTCTTAAAGTACTCGTTCAAATTTAATGTAATTTGCCAACATATTTAGCTTTGTACTGTCCTCTTGATCACCGATAATTAAGGGTTTTAGGTTTTCCACGACGAAGTTACAGAGGAGTCGAAAATGGCCCGAATGGCTTCGAGAAAAGGATGGTATGGCCGTGCCTTTTTTTGCTCGACTTGGCGGGAGCACTTCCGTGCCTCCAGATTCAAAGAAAGAAGTATTTTCCTAAACGTGACACCACTGGCTGGCTAGATGCACAAACCACGCGAGGCCAAATGAAAAAATTAAGAAAAAAGAACAATTTTCAAAAAACGAATGCATGACATCAATGTCTACCAATTAACACAGACGTCATATTGTACAAATAAGCAATATTTTTGAGGAAGGACATTGAGCAATCTACCAAACTCGGAAGAGACCCTGGCAAGCTAGAAATAGCAAGGCACACACACAGTCTTCTAACCACAAGTACTGACAATACTTCTGAGTAATGAGCCACAAACATTCACGGTTTTAAGACTTTCGGGTCTATCTTCAATCTTAATGAAACCTTTTTAAGACACATAGTTGAATGATAGAACCTATGACACTTGTGTCAACAGTTTTGCTTGCCAAAAGTAAGCAGGTTTTTTTTTTGACTATACGACTTTTGGCGCTCGTGTGTAAACTATCATTAAGTCGCATTGTCTAAAACACAAGTCGTCTTGTGTCATGTCTGCGCACAGCCTAAATTGCCTCAAAATGATTGTCAACTCAATAAATACATAAGGTACTTAATTTTCTAGAGAGCTGATTCTGAATTGTTAATTATGAAACATTAGCAATTATCGAGATATGTACCACGTACGTGAAACTTGAATTTATCGCATGGCCGCGCATTGAAGAAAGTGGAAATCTGTAAGGGGTGACGATTTTACACTATCGCTTGTGTTTCACTAGATAAATCTGAACAATGAAGTTATATTTTCAATGAAGATAGAGATTTTATGTTATTATTTCTACACAGAATAATGAGCTTCTGAGATAGGTAGTTTTCCTTTTAACTTTTATTAAGTTTTTGATCTAATAAAGAAGAAATAGAAAGGATCTCTTTATATTTCAGTTGATTTTTTATTTAATTTTTACGACAGATATTGTATCTACTCGACAACCATTTGAAAAGCTTCAAAAGAACCAAAGAGACAGCATGAAGTCGTTCACAGCGTATAAATGGGACTGCGAAGCTCGAAGTGCAATCGATTCGTTTCACATTCAGAGATCACAATTTGGACTTACGTTTTATTTGTAACATCTTCACATATAGTTAGTTAAAGTATATCATGTGCATACGTGTCTTGTCAGGCGATGCGATTTACCATCAGAAGTTGTCTTGAAACCGGTTGGACCGGCGCGGCCGTGGTCGCTTCGTCGAACCTCCGCAACCAGCTCTCTTAAATTGTTTAATACAGTATTTCTTAGCAAATTGAAATAATTTCAACACTCACTGCTGCCGAGGTTCACTCTTTATTAAGATATTTTCCGTGTAACCAAAGATTAACAAACTAAGTCGCTCTACAGTCGCAAGTTTTAAAAGTATTTTTGCTACTGAAATTAGTTGTATTTCAAGGATTTTTAGAATATAAACTTGTCTCAAGATATGTATACGGACAGCCAAACTCGTGTTTTCAATGGTTGCATTTGTAGAATATTAAGTAGGTGTTAGTAAATTCTTATAAGAAGGCTACGAGTTTTGAGGTTTGTTTTGGAAGATTCTTTGTCTTGTTATTTTTGTAAATAGCTTCGTTACAGGAATAGATTATTTTACTTGTTGTTTGGGAGGGGTGCGGCCCTCTGTTCGTCCCTTCGCCTTCCCATTTGCCTCCCTCTACGATTGATGATAGATTAAGCATTATTCCTCCTTTATAAGCTCTAGCAATATAGTCTATGTTCGTGAATCCTTGAAGAAAGATTTAGTGTTTTGTTAAGTCATACAATTGTCGCTTTATTAGTCATCATCGGATGCATCTCAGCACTAAATGACGCAAGATCCATGCAATGTTATGATTTAGAAACACGTGACTAATACATTTGAGTTACGAGGTCAATTTTTGTAAATTATAGCCATCAAATCAGAACAGTGCGAAATCAGCAAAGCAAAGATTGTGAATCATATTTTGTTTGCTAATAACTATAGGTTGGTAACTTGGTAATATTGTCAGCCGTAGGTAAATACAATAATTGAAATAGGAAGGTTATTTATTAGTGAGATATTGAAAACTAGTTTCCTCACTGACTCAATATTACAATAGAGATGCCCCTTGTGGAACTGTTTAGGTATGATAAGACCTGCTGTTGATAGTAATAATACACACAGTATTACATCAAATATTGCGAAGGTACCTTACCTTTTATTCTATTTTAACGCCCATTAATTAAATTCTATTAAGAATGTCGTAAAGAAACCAATTTCTCATGCGATATTGTTAATTTTCCATGGCAACCTTGAATTTGTACCTAGTCGCGATAAGAATTACTCATACTAGAACGGATCCTCCTACACTAGCCCAGACGCTAATCAAATGGCAAGACGTAAAACTATTGTTTACTAAGAACTGTACTAATTAACACATATTAGAAACCTTGTGTGGGAAACAACAAAGAAGTTTTACCTATAAATAAAGCTAGAACTTACTTCTGCGAGTCGTATCTTTGGATTTGTTAGGTAATAATGAGTTCCTTAAAATTAGCACATACTAATGCAGTGCACCTGGATGTCACTGTTCCTAATGCAATACCTACGCGTACGTACTAGGTACTGGCATTAATAGATACTCGAGTATTTTTAGCCGCGCGCCCACAGTTGATCATTCCTAGATTAGTCAGACGAACACTCGCACATTCAAATGTATTGTTATGGTGGTGTAATAAAATGCAATCAACATCGATTACGTACCTATTTACTAGTTTATTCATAGAAATACTCTACTTCTACACCGCGTATTTTAAAATAAAGTGTGTCTAATTTGATTCTTACTTCGACTCGGTGAAACGTATAAAATACTCGACGTGTAATCTAAATGCTATTACAATACTACAAAAACATGATAACCCTCCATTCGTCGGACTGAATGTAGGTAAACAAAACGATTGTGATTGTTGTAAGGGCAAGGAGACATCGGCTCGCAGCGGCCGGTCAAGGTATCCGGGCCAAAGGTCGATGACAGCCGCGCGATCGCGACCGCCCGAGCGCTACGCTTGCCGCCAAAAATTTTGCTAACTTTTTGCAAGTTACATTCCAATATTCAAAACAAAAATATCTAGTCCCTAACATTTTTTAAGTTTTTTTTTTCAAACTAACCTGATGACATTGACTCATTTTCTGATTTCGGTGTCGTCGGGGGCATTGGTAACGGCATCGAGGGTAAGGGCTGTGTTTGCTGAGGCTGTTGCTGCTGCGGCAGCTGCTGCTGCTGCTCCATGGTGCAGGTGCCCAGTGACTGCGCCATGCTGTACGTGATGCCATCGTCGTAGCCCCACAGCTCCAGGCCGCCGTACTCGGGCGATGCGAGCGATTCCGGGGACATCACCATAGCCGGCGGCAGGCCCAGCGCTGAAGACGACGTTACCTCAGACGAGCTCTCCTCGAGCATTCGCAGCGTCTGGAATCCTCCGTTGTTATACCAGCGGCGTCTCATGTCTGCGAGCGTGTCACACGCTCGAGTATCCACGAGCGCCGAGGGACATCCTCCGACGAAGGCTTTCACTTCACTTTTTCCTCGCACTAAACTATCTAAACGCGACTCTATGGACATGCACCACTCGTCTACGCAACGTTCAAACCGAAACGAATCGCTATCCACTGTCTCGACTTTCGTGCAATCCAATAGGACTCGGAAGTCTTGTTCGAGCGGCGACAACTTTTTCTAGTCACAACACAATCCGAGCAACAGGTGAGAAGAGCACGCGAGTCCCACGAGTTCGTCCGGTGATGTGGAGACGGGGTTAACGCGTTGTTCGAGCAGTAAAAACGAGTACGTTGCGCGCGCGCGACCGTCGTCAGCGGAGTACGTAGAGCGAGCTCGCGAGCGACGCGGCCGCTCTCACTACTCACTGCCACGGTCGGCGTGACGTCACGCCCCCCGCGCCCCTACCGCGCGCCGCCGGCCCCCGCGCGCAACCGTGGCACAGAAAGTCAAGCCACCGGCGACAGAATGTAGCGCGCCGATAAAACACCCTCAATTTATGAAGACTCGTTCTATCAAAACAACTTCGCTGTTTGTTACGCAACTTTTGAACTTGAGAAAGTTATTTGCGAAATTATCTAATGGTAAACATTCCTGATTTCCTGATTATCCGTTAGTGTCGCTAGGTTGTTTGTTCATTTGGACGTGTAGGTAGTTACCAACTCTACCTGCTACGCTGCGGCTAATACCCTGCCTGCATTCGTAATGAGTTCTACCTACTGCACGAGATATGCGGTAAAGTTATTTAAAACATAAATACTGAAGTAATTATAGCAGATCTTATACAATATTATAATGTCATGCTAATGTAACTATGTAACCTCAAAGTCACTAGTGCATTTTAAATGGTAGCACGTAGATGCTTCGTTCATTATCCATTTAGTTGTATGATTATGACTACACTGTACGTCTGTATCCACGGCTAAGTAGCTAGGTATTATGAACGGTTAGATACAGACAGCCAACAGATATGTTATTAATCATAGGTACTTATAAACCTAGACCCATTTTAGCAGACGCCCTTAATAGAGAGATAAACATAGAGTAGGTACGTACACCGTTTGTTCTGTAGTAGACATGTGACACATTGACACGAATCACTGTGATGTCCTCCACCGAAAAATGGGAACGACGACCTAAATTGCAGCATTCAGGTTATCAGACTCTTGGGCTGTACGAAGGTGTGGCGACCAATTTTATCTGCAGAACAGCGGCGATAGCATTGGTTTGTTTACATTACATTTCGTTGCGTGTTCTGCGTGAACTGTGGCGTGTTACCGTGCGAGTAACGATGTATAACGATTTGTTTGGGTATCGTCACCGGCTAGATTAGATTAGAAGTCGGAATGACGAGTGAGTGAGCCATGATTGTAGCGAACTCTGTTCAGCGTCACAGCATCACGTGGCGCGGAGCGTTGACCCGCCATGTTTTGGAAATACACCGCCATTGCCGTGCCCAACGTATCCGTCATGCAATAAAAAAAAACTATTTAGGTATCTGCATACGCTATGTTGAAATTATTAATTTATTATTTCTGTTTAGCACCCATTTTGTAAGCGAATACGTAGGTGTGAGGCGATTTGTCTATTTCGCTCGTGATTTTTTTTTAAAGTTTGACTTCTAAGCGGTCTGAAATATCTGAAATAGCTACCGCATTTTTGCTGTGATTCAACAATCTTGTTCATGATAGGATGGACGATTATTTTACGAAGTCTCCCTGAGGCGTTTTTACTAAACCGAGGCTATTAAAATGAGGCAGTTTCTAAATTATATTTTTATTTATTCGATTAATCACGACCAATCGGAGTGATCGATCTATGTCGTAATTCCTATTCAGCTATCTTTCCCATTCTATTGCTAACATTTTGTTATTTCCTCTCCCTAATAAATTTCCTCAACTTTTATCACAACTAGGTAACAAGTAACAATGGTTCCCATCTAATAAATTTATCTTTTTACATCCGATTACTAAGAGTACTTTGGATTGCTAAATGACAAACGATTTTGTTTGTAGCTATCCGATTTGAAACATTTCGTCATGATTTTGTACACTTGAAAACAGCAGTGCAAAAGATAATAATAGTTAAGATATTTTTTTGTATTTCCATACTCACATAACTTTAAAGCATCTTAATTTAAATGTGTTTGATATTAGGCAATTTAGGAACATGGTGGCATTGATAAGAAATTGAATGAAGATTATATAAATGTGTATTTTGTAGCAAACGACTTACAATATCAGAATCATAAATTATAGCAACCGAAAAAAAATACACAGATCGGAAACCTGTGTTTCATCTTCGAGGCATCGCTTTACCAAAAGGAAAAACAAACGCATTCACTCGATCGAGGTAGCTGTGGCCGGTAGCCTCATTTGGAAAACAAACAAAAATCACGGACAGCCGAAGTCTTTTTTCCTCGGCTGTACCGTGCAAAGTGTTTGTACAGTGGAGTCGTGAGCTCCAATCGTGCGTGCAGTAAAATGCTCGAATGCTCGATTGGTTCCTGTACCCCCCTGCCCCACCAGATCGTCCTCTTTGCCGAATTGTAGCAACCTTGCCGACCAATTGGTACAGAAGATCGGCCTATTTAAAAATCATTTAGATGGCTCAGCTCAACGTGTCAAAATCGCGTCGCGTTTTCGCTGGATACGCTTGTTCCATAGTAGACCTCATCGCTTTCTAACAGGCGAGATTGTGGTCATGGTAGTCTCGGATTTTCGATACTTATTAAAATACTGACGAGAAAACAAGGGTTTGAAAAACATTATCAGGTTTCAAAGTGTTCAAAGCTGGACCACAGTCTTTCTAAGCAAAATACCAGCATCAGGATAAATACACATTGTATTGTAATGCTCAGTAGCTCAGCAAACTACCACTACAATCTACATACATTGTAAAACTTTATCAACTTTTAAGCCGCAGTATGTATGCCAAACGTTTCCCAAGCAGTGCTTTGGCACTGATTGTGGCATTCCTGATCTGGCAGGGATTACTAGCCTCATTCCTTGCTCCTATGAATATTTTATAGTCTTTGCAAAGTTGTGGGGTCCATCCTAGGAATTAAGGTTAATGTGGTGTCCATAAAACTGTACCTACTTAGGTATAACCAGTAGGGCAATGTTCAGGCAGTCGCAAACTGCCAATTCCCTGTTTTTCGACATTGATGATCCAAAGTTCTTGTCTATACAATCCCGTCTTGCACGTTTTTTATTCGTTATTAGTTCTGAAAACATCAGAATTTGGTACAGTCATTATTACTCCAATCATTTCAATTCAATTATATATTTCTGGATATTCCCCATTAATCATCGTGTGCCATTGTTTAAAGTCCAAGCCGGAAAGCTTGGTATTACCACTTCAATTCGACTCCAATCGAGATTTAAGATAAAGGAGTCAATTTTATACTTCGTTAATTACATACTGGTAAACCTATATTTTTAAATGTTTTTCTCATCAGTAAGCCTCGATTGGCGATAATTGCAAAACCAAGAAGAGATATAGATTACGATACCTCTTTAGTTTCATCGGCAGAAAAACTGGTATGGTCTGAAACGTATTCCAGCTGCAATTCGATACAGCCTTGTGTCTGTATCTGTATTCCGGTACGCTCTATCTAGCTCTGCTCGAGTGTTGCCATTTTTTGCTCTCAGCTTTTCCATTAAATGTAAATTAGAGATGAAATTGATCGATCTCAGTGCTGGCGTCAAGGTTACCAGAGATAACTACTTGTCACTGTACACTGACGTCATCTTCGCAGGTTTTTTCGTTAAAATTACCTGTTCCGTCGTTTAGTTTGTTTTCTTCAACGCCTTTTACATCTTATTGGAATTCATTTTTAATTCTGTTATAATCAAAAGCTTTTATAGTTATCTCATAAATTGATCGCTAATGGCTAATACTTTTCTGGTAATCTTGTTGGCCCATTCAAGTTTTAATGATATTCATCGAGATAAATAAAACTTTTGTTTTCTTTTATGTTCGGCTATCATTAGTTGGTATGTACGGATTTATAAATGGCGAGTTTTACGTACCAAGGAATGATTAATATAGCCGAAAGTTGGCTGTATGCCATCAAGCCTTTGTTGTGGCTTTCGCGAGAAAGATGGAAAACATCAAACACAAATTAATGTTTTTACTTACAGCCTTCCTATTTGGAACCTTGTGTAAAAGTACTTACAATACTTACCTTATTTACAATATCCATCCCCATGATTGTGATCTTAGTTTTTTCTTACCTGAAACAAAAATAAAATAAATAAGTACAAAAGCCAACATTTTGTTTTTGAATTTTTAAAAAAGTCATGGCTCCTCAGGTTTATTCGCGTTGCCCTGACCGCGTCTACTTGAAACTTATGCCATTTCGTGATCATAATAACAAGAAAGCTGATTTATCGAGTAAGATCTGCAAAGGATTCAGAATGTCTAAGTGTGGCTTTCTCGGTAGAGCGCACTTGAGGTAAACCAACAAGTTTGAGGAGCTGTCGACCGGGTGAGTTTTGTTCGAGTTATTGCACCATTTAGAGCCGGCTGGGTAGGCGTCGTTGTCGTGTTTTTACTAGCGATGTGCAGGCGCATAAAAAGTGGCCGCGGCGGAATGGTCCGAGCAAGCGCAATTAAGACCAAGGTCTCCGGGTTATCAAACCCGTGTCGGCGACTCTCGATGCCGGCCGCACCTCGCTGTGGTCGCAAAAAAAATGTAGCGAATAATGAAGTCGATGGTATTAAAAGATAATAGCAGGGTTAACACGCCGGCTGCATAGCTTTAACTGCCCACGTCGCACCGTGGCACCGGCCGCTCGTTCAGCATTACCGCGACATAATAAGACGACAGCCGCGCCTAGACATCTCATTCCTCTTCGGTCGCGTTATTACCTTTAATGTGGCCGGAATCGAGTATGCGGGCGCCGGCCATGCTAATGCGGAGCCATTCTGGTACAATACAAGCTTCAATTTATGGCTGTTTATAAAACAAAATAATACAGGAGTTCCCGAAGACGCGTAGTGGGTCAGTGAATGGTTCTGGCCGCGAGCCATGCTAGCTACTGGAGGAAGTCAAGGCTACGATGCGTCTATTGCATACGCAATGCTAAATCCTGTTCGTTGACTCCTATGCACTTGACAGCGCCTGATGTCATTCGCACCAATGTGACCTGCTAAGGAACCATGTTACCGTTCCTCGCAGTCACACGAACACTTACATAATGAACCTAGACAATGTTAACCGGCGTTAAGTAAACTTGGACTGTTTGTGCGAAGCCTTGGCTTTACTTTCGCTTGCATGCATTTCGAAGCGCGCTGCTCAAGCATTCGCAAGAGCCTAGAAACATGTGCAACAGGAAAATAGAACCTTAAACTTGTTAGCAGAAGCTTTTCCTTTCAGTGTCAAGTGCTTTGGTGTAAGTCGTTCTTGGTATATTTCTTTCATACTATCATTTACGTGATGTAACTATTGAGTCTGACTAGTGATATGAAATTGCGAGTTAGATCGAGACCTGTCGGTTTCCGACGCATTGTAGTCCCTGGGAATGGCCTACGAGGTATCGATGCGTGCATTGTGCCAATTACTGCTGGGGTGCTTAAACACAAATAGCTAACTGTTATTTCTGATTACCAAGTACATTTAACTATTTACGATCACGATTGCGTAAATAATTGTAAGATATATCCGCTTGCTCATGAGTTCGACTTCTGCCAATGCCAATTTGGTTTTTAATGGCTGCCAGTTAGCGTGAAAAAAAGATATTTCTAATTTGGATATTCGTACAATGTCCTGTTTTGACACCGCAGCATGCCTAAACGGATATTAATCATGATTTAAGTCAGCAAAATGTAATAATTGGGTCCGGCAGAGCTTTCCGGGCTTATTTACGAGTTTTGCGCGAGAATATTTTTTTCTCTCCTAAAAATAAACTTAATGTGAAATATCGATGTTTGTTTTAGGTGTTTCTGCAGGCTTTATTACGAGTTCACGTAAACACCCGCTGTCAGGATATTAATGGTATTAGAAAAGCTACTGAAATTAAGGCTGTAAATTATAGAACAGTTTGTAGAGATGAAGGAAAACCTTCGATTTCAATGTAGCCACCTTATTTACGTAGCTGGCAAAACACGAAGCTTATTGTTAAAGTGTTCGCTACTAGCAAAAAGTAACTCGCGACATAGTAACTTAACCCATTCTCTACATTTGTGATAAAAGAACACCAAATAAAGTACAATAGTGTTTACTGGAATCAAACAGCAATTGGGTCACAGAAGCTACGATGCACCGGCGCGGCTGACCGTTGCTCGCTGCGCGTGCGCCGACTGCCGATGCAGCGCACTCGTTGCGTAATGCATTGTCTTCGCTACTGGTAATATTAGGTGCGATGACACAAGGATAACATGCATTTGGGTCACTTTAGTTGCTAAGGGGCCTTATTTAGTAATTTTTTCAGATGTTCCCAAAATAAAACGGACATTCCAGCTGGGTCACTAGTAGTCGCAAGAGTTTAAATTAAATTGCTCTGAAAATATCCCCTTCAGCATATCGTGGACAGCAATTATTCACGATCACAGCGGAACAATAAGATTGCAAGAATTTTTCTTTATTTTTAATTCTAGAAAAACTACCTATTTATTTCGCCGACATGAGCCGTGTCGACTGTCAGAGAAAACGTTGACTCCGTGTAGAGGAGGGGCTTATGCCAAAAAGCACAAACTTGCGGGTTATAATGGTACCGGATTGACAGCCTGTGTCGTCTAGTACTTCCTTGCCAACTTCGTAATTAGAAAAAAAAACTCGCCTCCACATTAAAATATTATATGACATGTGATGTGGGAAGTTTGATAATTTGCACGTTTGTCTTAATTACTTTGAGATCATAGTTCGTATTTAGACCATTCCGCCAGATGTCATGCAACTGTTCAGCCGTGGCCTCGTAAGACCAAGGATTTTTTTTATATAACTTTGTTACAGCCAGTTACACGTTCTATTATCGGAAAGGGCGAATTACGCAATAAAAATGTAATTCCGAGCAAATAAACTTCCGCGGTAATCTAACGAGGTTTAATTTGCGAAGGCAAAATAATTGCAGAGAGCCAGTCAGACATCACTCCAGACCAACGCGAATAACATTGGTAGCAGCACAAATTGAAGGTAATTATATCTAATTGCGAGTCACGGTCATGGCCAATAAGCACCAATAAGCAATAACATGGGAAGGTAACGAAGGTCTGTCGTTTCCTCAACTAACTAAGTTATTATATCATCGTGTGCACATCTCGTGTCGAGCCGCCATTGTCTACTTTGGTCTCCATTCAGATGGATGGGTCGCCCTCCTCATAAATCCACGAAAAGCGATGACGACAATGTGCAAACAAGTATGAAATAAGATCCACATCTTTGATATACACTTCAAACAGGTTCATAAGAGGCAGTATGCATTCACGGAATAGCTGCGCATTCGTTTTCAAGGAGCAACAGCATTTCATTCACCCGTGCAAGTAACTCTTGAGTAATTTATGTAGCCAGCGTCGAGAATTCCATATAACCTATTAAGGCGATTGCCAACAAACGGTCTACCGATAGTCACCTAGGAGAGCTTGCCCCAGTTGTGCTGGAACAACGCCAAGGCCTTGTCTAGTCATGGCTTTGGCTATTCGCAAATATCTCAATTCGTACGAGCTTCATATCTCAATTCCATAAATACAGACTGCAGAGAGGCGCCTCTAAGTGAGCTTCATAAATGATGTAATTTATATATGGACAGCGCCAGCGCCAGTACAATTTGAATAGCAGAACCCGTCGGGCCCGTTCTTGTTTACACAAACTTGGAACGAGAAAGTTGTAGAAGCAAAAAGAAAATAACGATAACATTATTTTCAGTCACGTATGAAGGCAAAGTAACGTTTATAGTTCTCAATAACTCAATCAGAACGTTGTTCGCAACGCGAAAAATATCAAAATAGTGCATTTAGTTAGCGTGGAGTGTTGTGGCGTGAGTGCGCGCGCTGCCCGGGTCACGGGCACGTCCTGCCGTATTTATAGCATCGTAACTTGCACCAATGATCGGTGGACGGCAACAAAACCGGCTGTATTACCGGCAGGCCTATTGTTCGTGCTAGGAATAAAAGTGGAATAGTCGCAAACGCTTGCGTCGCCAATAAGTGCACTTGTTTTAACTTCTCTTCTCGTTCGTATTGGTAAAGCAATAATACGTGAGCTTTACTGCCGCATTGCATTGCATACAACTATGTTCTCGATATTTCCTATATCGCAGATGTTTTGTGTCATAACAGGCTAACAGGGCCGTTGTTCGCGACTGAGCGCGAAAATCTTGAGTAACGTTGTAATTGCAAGATTTATTAGTTCAGAAATTGCGAGATGTCGTCGAACTGCAATTTATTGGTTGTGAACGTATAAGAGAGACTTGTAATTACGGACGACCATAAACAAGGCGCGATGGCGAAACCTTTTGACTTTTAATTATTGAAGAGAACCGACAATAGCTCAGCTTGAGAGCTGGCTGGCTTGCAGCTCAGTGCCCTTAAATTAATTCTTGTAAATCATTTTGCCAGACGCTTCATTCACCCAATACGAAATCAAGATAAAATTGTTGCAGTTTTAAACATTCATCTGAAGCAGAGAGCTGTTGCATTTATTCACGACTAGTGGACGTCACGCGGTTTCACCCGCGTAGTTCCCGTTCCCGTGGGAGCACGGGGATAAAATAAAAATAATAAAGCCTATGTTACTCCCTGATAATGTAGCTATCCATTGCTGAAAGAATTTTTCAAATCGGTCCAGTAGTTTCGGAGCCTATTCATTTCAAACAAACAAACCAACAAATCTTTCCTCTTTATAATATTAGTATAGATGTATCTTTGTATCTCTTCTCTGAAATTACAGTCGTTAATATTTTCCCTTAACAACATTTTCTACTATAATATTAACGATATTAAATACTGTCAAGAGCCGAGTCTCGAGCTATAAGTAGTGTTTTATCAACCGTTGGTTATTGTTGTGAATGAAATGGCATTTACTGCATGCACTGCCAGTTTGCAGTGGCCAATCAGCATAGTTTATTATACCTTTTATAGGTCTTCATTATCATGCAACAAAATATTAAATTGTTTCCATCGTAGCAAGACTAACAAGTTATACTCACTAACAGATCACGTCCAGGGCGGGTGTAACTTTTTTGCTGAAGCTTTTATACTGCACATTAACTCTCTGACATTTAAACGGCCACCTATCGCCATTATTACTTGGCATAATATCTCCTGTCTTTGTCTAGTCCTTGGTATAAAGTCTTTTCTCCTTGTCTAACGTCTAGCGTCTAAATAATTAGTCGGTGCTGTTAAATACTAACTCAGGTTACCCAGGTATTGCATTATAACTTTGATCGTTATAGTGGTCTTAATGCACCTGGGCCTAATGCATCCGTAATGTAGGAAACGTCATTTCATTCTTGTTAGTATAAATTATGAGTTATAAATTTTAAATGTAAGGCTGCGGTAAATTAAATTACATTAGGGTTTTTGTAGAAAATGATCGTTTTCCAAGTCTTGAGTGAGTTATAGTCTTGTTTCTAGACATCGATTTTTAACGGCTGTGGGTAAATGTGAAGGCGTATCAGGAACATGTTTCATGATATCAAAGAAGGCTATTTATAACTCAATAATATCAAGTGAAAGCGAGGGTGAAACACCCCTCGACGTGTGCTATCGTCATGGTTTTTAACAGGCGTATAAGACAGACAGCCAGTAACATATTTCCCAAATCTCCTCAAGTTCAAGCAGATAAAAACGCGTTGTGTTAAAAATAAACACCGACTTTCCTTTATAAGAGAAAGAGACAAGAGTGCCAAATGATCTTACAATACCCTATTGATGATCAATTGAAATAACGTATTCGCTCGTTTTGGCTAGAGTATATCGTGAAATTATTTATACGAAAATAGATTGAGTAACGTTGGCAAGGCGTTGAAATACATCGGATTCCTTCAGTTTGTCGGAAGCGAACGGTCGTCTATCTCCACCTAACTTAAGAATAGCTACTTAAAACCTATCGTAAATTAAGAAGCATGTTTCCGAGTTTGTAAATCATTATGTTTACGTTCTTGTTGTTTCTGAACCTGTCATTAATTCTGTAACAGGAGTTCAGCTTGTTGTATTGTCTCTAGCACCTTATTATCCGCAAAAAGAACCATTAAAACATCGTATTTGATTCTAAATAAATGATGTGTTTACCAATTCGTGGGCGGAGCGCGACATAAGTATAATAAATCACTATAAGTAGGTTTGCTTATTATAGACACTGACTGTGTATTTTTGCATTCAAGTGTATGCATAAATCTGTTGCTCAGATGCAAAGAGGCTACATTTCTTTTGAGTTTGGAAGTTCATTTGTGAATGAATGTCTCTGTTTATTTATTTTAAATTTAGTGCTTGTCGAAGAATTTAGTGTAATTTTCAGCAAAAGAAGATTTTTTAACCCAAACTCATACATCAATGCCAGACGAAGTTTCCCAAGCCCAAAGTCAGGCTAATCGTGAACAAAGTCAACATTAACACTATCTATGGAATGCAGCATAGACTACAGATGCTCACGATGACGACACACTCATGTTCATGTCATTAACAAGTTGCTGTCCTGCGCGGGCGCAGGCCTGGCCTTGAGTGCGATAACCAAGCGTTTGTCGATAGGCGAGACTCAGTTATGTAATGTTGCAACCTGCAGTATATAATGCATTCATGTATATTAATTCCATCACGTTGAAACGAGGGTACCTAGTACCTACCTACTGGCGAAGTAGTTCACTTATGATTTTATGAACATAAATTAATAAAAACTGCACCAGCAATTGGTGGGAGCTCTTGCATATCAGAATGAATATAATTTGTTATTTAAACGTTATTTATGTGATCTTTTTATAACGTTCGTGTCTCATTAGAGATGATTAATTCACTGTAAGTACTGTGTGGAGGTCTTTATGTCATTTTACAACAGTACTATTTTTACAGGAGCTATGTTTATATTGGACATAATTGTCATCGGTAAAGAAATAAAATTGAGGACTCCTGGTATTTATTTTAGAGGATATTTTTTCAGGAATGAGCGGACCGACAGAAAATCTGTTTTAAAATTTAATATTGCACTATTAATTATTGAATTACAATTATTTTTCTACCACATATTGAAATTAAATTATAACGAGCAATAAACTTCACGGCTATAGCTACAAGATTTTGTTTAAACAAATCGCTTCAATACTACGTTGCTACGTTACTATTATAATCACATGAACTCTCTACATTACTGCTGTCGATATGGCAACAATACAATGCAGTACCTAGTTCTGATAATCTGGCATCGTTCTAGCATCGCATTTCTAGCATAAATAGCAGGTATAAATAAAATAAAATAATCTTTATAGTAAGATAGAATGTTATAGAAATACATCGAAGATCTAAAATGGTTATACTAACAGATAGAGGTAATCTTTATACAATTGCAATGTACTTACTGAATACAAGATGCCATATAAAATTTTCCTATAAAAATAAAAAGTATTCATACATATGAAAAGTGTTTCTAAAATAACAAATGACGGATATTTTGCATTATTATTATCGCAAGACAGCCATTTTTCTTGGCTACGTCACATCGGTTAACTTAATTTGAAATGCGAATAATTTTGTATTTTTAGAAGAAACGAATGGAAAGCTGTTGCATATAGTGGCTATGTATTTGAATTTATTAATATTCCTGAGACAGCTTTTATTATTGAGCATAGTCAGTGCATGTAAAAAAATTAAGTCATTTTTAATTCATATAAGCTTTTGCACCTAGCCTAAACTTCTAGCTATTAAAAAAAAATAACTCTAACCATGATTAGTGTGAATACTGATTAGCGGATTCTAAATTCAAATTCTCTATAGAAATTGTATAAAGAATAAAGTTAAGATTTTTTTGCCTAACGAATAAGCCTATTTGTTTTATACTGATGTCAAATGTCACGACAAATCATTTATTACACAAAATAGGTCATTCAAAGCAAATCGGATACCTAAACAAATCTAGGCAATTGGCTCGGCTGGGAGGAGGCACTTGGTACCGCGAGGGGATGAAAGTAGGTCACGGGAATCATAAATTGCTTGCCAATGACAAGCCAGGTCAGATTCAAAACATAGTCAAGTTTCTGTACCTATATGATATATTACACAAGGAAAATAAACATAGCACATTTAGATGTGGCCAGACTTGGCAACCATTTTATGGTCTTTTGTTTCAAAGGCGTTTGTATTAAATATGGTCATAACTTTGAATATTACCGCGGAAGTCATTTTGAGAGTAAACAAATAGGTATTATTGTTCGTCTCTAACGACGAAGTATTGAAGTTTAATGTTTTATTAGATGTGTTGATGGTCTTAGAATTCAAGAGCGCATATCGCTGCATAGCTGGAGAGGTGAACAATAAAGTGTAATAGTACATTGTTATCTTAGGGCTGAAAGTAACTGATTGTGGCCTGAGACGGCGTTTGGCGCCCGAACGAAGCGAGGGCGCCAATAGTTAGAAGGACTCAATAAGTCTTTCACCCGAGGTAAACACTGTGCTTTTCATTACGAATACAAGGAAAGTAAAAACAAAAACACGAATTAGCTAAAGACAAAATCTGATGAACTCATCGTGTAAATACAAATCTCAGCTATATGAACAAAACTTTACAACACGAAAAAAAACTTTTTTACAAAAAATGTAAGTAAGTCGTTGTCAAAAAAAGAAATAACCAAAAACACCGACTTCCGAAATTAATGTTATTTTATACTTTGTGGTGTTTTGTTTTGGAAGTCGGTTACATATTTTTGTAAAAAAAAAAATATTTTTCACTTTTTAGCGGTACCTGCGTACCCATTCACAGCGTACCGGCGTGATGTTATGTTATGAAAATAAAGCTTTCGATGTAAAGGTCTCGTCAAAACGAATGAAATAAGACCAAACACTTGGTAGTTCCTACATACCGATGTGGAGTTCCCTTGACTCTCTGTCGTCTCCATCATCAGGTCTGATCCAAACCTTCATTATTTTGTAGTATCACCCGATATACACACGAATATCAAGTTTTTACCAGATGCGTGCCTACAATTTCGAGAGTTGCCCTCGATTTCTCAGGGTTTCCATCATCAGATCCTGACGTGGTGGCAATGAGACCATCTCGGAAGTATACCCTTTCATATAAAAAAGATTTATCGAAATCGGATAATAAGCGACGAAGTTATCCGCGAACACACATAAAAAAAATATACATATATATACGCGGTCGAATTGAGAACCACCTTCTTTTTTAGAAGTCGGTTAAAAAACAATGAAGATCGGACTGCTGCTTTCCCGTCTATTTTGTTCCTTTTTTCTGTGACCGGCCAGGTATTCAGCCATTATTTTACATTTTCATCATTGACAAAATGGTAAATATTTTGCCCAAATCTATGTTATTTTAAAGAAATAGTTGAAAGTAAATTATAATTTAGTCATTTTAAAAATTAAATCTTTAGTAAATACTCATCTTTATATTATTTCAATTTCACATTGCGCTGTAATTGATTGGCTGTATACATATAGAAAGTTGGGAATACAAATTTCAACAAGTTTTTTTTTATAATTTGACGGCTGTCGGTTGAGAACGATTCTCCTTAGGGCTGAAAAGTAATACTTTCAACCCGCTCCTCAAGCAACTTCGGGCCTACTTTCCGAGTATGAGTAATGAAAAATAAATTAATAAACGTTATCTATTTTATCCGTAAGGTTGGGAAAATATATAAAATCGAATAATATTAATATAGAAAATTAAATGGTCGATAACCAAACACAGGCTAAGTCTAAGCACCTACAATCCGAACTCACTACGTCATCCCGACCCATACCGGTTCAAAGTTTCATGAAACGGCGTGAATAAACCGAACGTAAAACGACATATTTAGGCGACTACGATATTGAACTTCATTAAAACCGGGCCAGAATATGTCAGTACGACCAACGACGCTTGCGCAACCTTGACCCCGCGCATGCGCCGCGGCTGTGAGTCAGCGGTGTCGCGCCGTGCACTTCTCGTGCAGTCTCGTCACCCGTCACCCGTCACCGGGGGACAGTGGCCGCCTTCCACTGACCAGCCTGATAAGCGCCCACGCTGTGATGTCACCAATAGAACTCGTAATCAACCGGACAAATGACCTGTTGTCCTATTAGTCTATTACTCTACTATTCTGCGAATTAGTGAGTTTTCCTACAGGAAGTTCTTTTTCGTATAAGCAGTTCGATCTATCTATTAAGTGGTTATGTCATTCCGAAGACACTTTGTGACTGGCACACCATTTTGTTAAAGTTACTGGTCATCGCACATTACTTAGGTTGTACTAATGCTAGCCATATCAAATTGGATCATGAAAAAAAATAATTTTCATTCGTCATAGCTGCCTAATCAATGGTCTGACTGGTTAACGCAAACAGATTTCAAACAATCAATGATATAACCGCCTGTTGAAATCACGAGGTAATTTCATGAGGTGTAAATTTAATGCTAGCTACTGAAGCTTCAATCAGGCCAACAAGCCGCTAAAAAGCGCATCCTGCCCACAGCAGCGGTAAGGCAACTAGGTCGCGGATCGAGGCCAAGGCTGCTCAGGACACATTATTCTATCAAGCACACTCCAGCTCGCCGCTATTTCTGGGCCTGCAGCGGCCTCCACCTCTTATTTATGAACCTCAATCCAGTCCAGCCTAACGTATTGCTCCATAGGAAATAAATATAAATCTCTACCAACATTTATCGCCACTTGCACTTTAGTTCAAAAACCTTTCACTAATAAACTACTTAACATTCAAAGTCTGCGTAGCTTTAAAAATATCCTTAAATGCACACACTCAAGTAATGTCCCAAATTATCGTGCCTTATCTGCGAGGTCAACCTTGGAGTTCTTTAGTAGACTTGTTTACCGAATGTTAAACTGACAAAAAATGTGACCATGCACGTCGTATTGATGTTCCACTGATAAACGTCTTTAGAATTTGGCAGGGCTATAATGGATCGATTTCTTCCGCGTCCACTTAAGGCCGAGATAATTCTTATCAAACGCGACCTCAATATCAAGGAATAAAAACAAATGCATTTCAGGTTATCAACGAGACCTTCCTAATTTAGGCAGTGTAGATAATATTGTTGCCTTTTTAATCTGATAAGTAGGTCTGACCACTGTTAATATTTTCAGAACACAGGTTTATATTAAAGAAAATACTACCTATTTATAATATTTATTAAAGTTCGAGCACCTTTAACCTATTTTTAAATGTCTGGTGAACTGTGATATTTGGATCCGACGATTGATGGATATTTTTATAGAGCTGTAGATTTCACAATACGATAAAAATCTACTTAAGTACTACATTGGACGAAAAGATCTCCTTAAAATGAAACTTTGGACGAACTGTTTGCTATATGTCCTTACCTGTCAAGTATAACCTTACTGAGATTACTGTTTATAAATGTATTCTAATAACGTGATCAATCACGCATGTTTTTATTTTTGAATCTTTAATATATTATTGGTTTGTTAACTGTTTGCATAACCGGATTTAAATGAATTAAAATAAATATTAATTCATAGTTATGATTATAGACCCTAATTTTGTCAGTGGTGAATCAGTTTATAAAAATCTTATTTTTTCATCGAAAAGCGTGTGGATATCCAACATTCGAACAAAGGAAGCTGCCAGCAGAGCTTTTATCGATAAATGATAACCCTTATACCCGTATCAATATGATCCTCTAGTTTCCTACCGCTGACAAAACAAATATCCTGAGAAGCAGACCGTTAGGTAGTTTACGCAAACATTGCGCTCGGATATTATTAAATAGAGATATAGATTAGCCAGCCATATCATTATGTATATATAATTCAGTAGATACCTACTAGATACGCGTTGGGGTCATAGGTTCCCGCTATCGACTGGTCACACGGAATTTATATTATTTACATTCATGAAATGTCGACTTCCATGCAAAAGTTAAATGTAAATTCGTTTTAAAATTTTCTAGTTCAATGAGAATTTGTTGTCAGATTAAGCGTGATGATTATTCTATGTCGGTATCTAAAGAAAATTTATTACCATCATCAACAAACTGCAAATTAAGAAAATCGTTTATTGCGTAATTCCGTTGCACTGTTTAACATAACAAGTCTAAATTGACATCGTTGGGCGGTAGGCGCACTAGGCTAGGTACAGTGAAGTGCACACTGCGACAACCTTGCGTTATCTGAGTCCAGTGCCCTTGGTCCACTTACAGCGCTATCTCGGGCACATCGTCGCCATCTGATAAACATGCTTGTTTGTTCGCCTGCTGTACCGATCGTAATTCATATTTGCAGTCATGTTGTGATAATATTAAATGTATTCATGTATCTGCTCCGGAATGCAAAATAGATATGCGCATGGATGCAGTGTTGCAATGTGTTGACTGGTGGAATACAAAATCTGGAGCGCATAATGCAATAAAAGAATATGTCAAGTATCTACTAGACGACTATGTCGATATGAAATGAAATTCCTACAATGCAGACTATAATAATGGATATATACGGAAATAGGAGAACATATAATTCAATAGGCAGGCACAAACATTTAGTTTAAACACAAAAACAAATCAACTCTACGTGATTCGATTTTGACTTCTAATGCGGTTTTTTGGTCGAGTCTGTCGATTCAACATAAGATATGACCGCCGAAATTTGCGACTTACAAAAAACGTACAATGACTATCTAGCCGCAGATCAAATTATGTACTATTAGGGTTTTTTAGCATAATGACGGGGCGGCGCGTAGCTAGCGGTAACATGGAATGGTAGCCAACGCTTATTGTGCGCATTTCCTTAGGAAATAAAGTCTAATTCCCCAAAAACAATTATGAGACGATGATTCAACGTTAGAACAATGAAGCCTGAACATCAAAAGATTATCTGACAATGAGAAGTAACAATTAACGCGAAGGTTGTTCAAGTGTAGGCGACGGAGGAAGCGGAGTACCGTTTGATCGTTTCAATCTGGCGGCCAACGCTGTACTGTCTCAAACCGATAGAGCCTTGAGCATGTTAACTTATGACAAATTCGCTAACGAGTTCCTACTACGGCTGCATCTAAATTATCCTAACGAACATTGTATTTGTGAGAATAATAATTCGCACAAGGAAATATTAGTGTTTCCTTATACGCATTTTAATAATATAATCGATAAAGATACGGTGACAGTACAAGATATATTAAGTACTAAACTAATTGAACACAGGTCCGATCTTGATTTAACTTGTGAAGCACGAAATCCAAAACCGATTAGTCGAATAAGTGTCTGACACTGACTAACAGTTCGTTGTTGGTTTTGCGGTAAGTAATTTAGAAAGACTCTATAAAATGTTATTGAGGATAAATAATATTAAATCATGACTCATGTAAAGTAAAAAGTTAACAAATACACTGCATAAAAATAAATTCATCCGCATTTTCTAAATCTATCCACAAGATTAAAATTCATAGTCCTGTAATCCCTCAGCAATTGGCCAGGTATTGTGTGGAAACTCCATCAAACTTGTATGATTAATCGGCGAGTTGTGTCGTAAACAAGTGATAAAAATACACAGAGCCTGCAGAAGCTAGCAGAAACTGTGTTTTTATGCAAAGTTCATACGATGCAGTGGACAATGTGACACCTGCGCCGCCGCCGCACCTGGATGGAATTTATAAATAGTTTCAGTTAGATCGCTCATGACAGGGACGCGGTTTTAGCTATGTTTTAGCTGTCGGCTACTTTGTCCTTGTCCTTTGTTCTTTAAATGAGCTGAACATAATCACATACAGGATTGAGAATAGCAGAATCAACCTTGTCATGTGATATTCTAACCATCTCGCCATCGTCAGGTCCCGTTTCAAGTTTGTCGTTGTTTACGTAAATAGATTCTTCTATTTTTACTAATACTATTCCAAAGTCAGTTTTCTTATTGTTAACATCAATTAATGTTGTTTACACAACAGGAATGTTAACTTAATAATAGTTTGGTGAAAGCATGATTGTCGAGTTGTTTACCAGAACCGAGAACACTACATTGTTCGATAAACTACTGTAAGTACACAATATGATCAACTTTTGCTTTATGTAATATTTTGATCCTATTTCAGATTCTGTTTATTTTTTGGATCCATTTGATTACTACATTGTTCGTCGTACCATCAACGTATTTACTAAAATACATGCCGCAAATAGTGTTTCCTATTTAAACAAGTTTACAGGCAAAGGCAGGTATAACAGTTGACAGGTGTTTGTAATAGAAGTGACATTTTTGTATACGTGCTGGCAGTTGCATTCTTATATGGTTAGCTATAAGACAAAAAGCTCATAATTTTAAACAGGTACAAACCAATACAAATATCATTAATAAAAAGTTTTGATCTGGCAGCTAGCGTTAATATTGCTCATAATTCATATTTATCTGCTATGAGTATGACACTTATTTTGTTTTACTTAGTAGCGGTAAGTTACACCGTGATGACCCTGATATTGCCGGTGCAGAATACCTAAGTGCATCAGTCAATAATATTTATAACTCGTCGGTGTGATTGACGTCTAGTTAAGCGGCAGAATGTGGCAGTATGATGGACGGTCAGTCAGGGGTTGCCGACATCCGCCTATCGGTTAAGACTTTCCACAATTTACTGCGTTATCTATCCGAGGTTACGATTGTTTACAAGTTCCATATTGTGGTACATATCGTTTTAAACAATTTTAGACATTATACGTTTTGTAATGTTTATTTTAATAATGAAATTTTTAGGTACCACAAAAAAAAACCTGTTAACCTTTGATAATCTTGACTGTGACTGTTTCTTGAAATTCACTCATTGAAGAGTCAAGATTAATGAAATTATTTCAGTTAATAAATTCTAGGCAGTAGTTTTCAAAGTTACATCATCTTTATCTAAAAGAGGTAATTTATTTCATATCTGCAAATATAGTCTAGAGACTACAGATAGCCAGTTATAATTCAGTTAGATTCCGAGCGATCATTACGCAAACCCTCGTACAGACGTAATCCAAAATTATAATACCTGCGTCTGAGAGTATAACGGGCTATAATTACTAGGATTGATGCAATAACCACCGCTCGATAACGAATACATCGAGTGAAACAAGCGCAAAATATATGTTTATGGCCGAACATTATTGAACGACTCCAGCAAAGGGTGAGAAGGAATCTGAAGAAACATCAATTAAGAGGGAGGCACGTCTAAGAATTACTAACAAGATAGGTACACAATTATAGGCATAAAACCAGATTATAAATCCAGGCATGATTCAAAATCGTAGACGTCATTATCTATTTCCTCCGTGCAGAAGTATAGGTGGTTCGAAATGAATACAGATAAGCTAAAATTAAAGGTAACTGAACTAAACTAAAAGAGATAGAAATTTGATATTTGAATAGAAGAGTAGATGAATAATGGAATCAAAATTGAATTAAGAGTGACATAAATGAAAGATATTCTACTAAGGATGAAACAGAGCGATTGTAGTATTTAATATGTAGGAATATAATTATTTTCAAAGAGATATGGTAGATACGCCATCCTAAAAATAGCAATAGCTGACAACGTCCACAGGACTATTTTTGGGGTCAAAAGGTGAACTGATGTTTAACTCAATAACAGTTTTACGACTGTGTCAGTGATAAAATAAGAAAACCATGCAATCAACATGAAACAACGGCTTGTGGCTCAATTTTGAAGATTCATATTGACGCGATATTTGTACATTTTACTGAGTGTTTATAATTTATTATTAATCTAGGCTCCTGACCTAAATTCCTTTCGACGAAACTGAAGAGGAAAAGTTTGCTCACCACTGAATAAAATTAATTGCATGTTGTTATTTAGAACGTTGCAATGCAACTGCAAATAATAATGAAGTCACTAATAATGTCAAATTACAATGAAACGAAAAGAGCAAACATGAAATCTGAGAATATATGTATTATTTTTTGTTGAGCCTAATAATGGCGTAACAAGGAAACCTAGTGCCAAAGAAAGTTGCCAAAATTCGCAAGTAAGATGACTGACAAATACTGACAATAGATTGTATGTGCCTAGTTGCTTGTTATTTTTAGTTTTTGCTACTTTGAGAAGAGCAGTTGTAAAAGAAAACCAAAACTACAACTTCTTTACCGTCACTAGAAAAGCAAATTAAGTACATATGACGAAACCTAAACTTATAACCGTTTTACGAACTTGTGCTACCATGTAAGCAGAATATGTTACAAATGAGAACATAGTACAGAACTGACCAAGTTTCACAAGTTATCGATGTAACGGTAAATATCTATGAAATAACGGGGGCATAGCAACCAAATCTAGTAAGAAGTAACCACTCACATTGTATTGCGTAGTCATGTTACAACATAGACATTGGTAAGTTCATCTGAGAAGCGGTAATAGGTAGGCTAATGTTTGATACGGCATCGCTTTTGTTGATTGTAACTGTTTCCACGTTTGACGGTGGAAAGTATTTCTGCGTTTGCGTTTTGGATTAAAATTTTGTTGATGGGAATGAGCTTGTAGTGTAAGTACTGTGTGGGGAATACAGAATGAGCAATAACATTCAACTTTTATCTAACTTAACGATAAACATTCTTGCAAATATCTCCAACAAGGTAAAACAGGAAATAACACCTCCATGTAAGAACACACTTCAAAAACTTATTTTTATCATTTTGTATAAGAAAAACCGGTGTCTATAATAAACTCCGTTACAAAGTGCAACATAGGTAATACGTATTCAAGGAAACTTTGTAGAAATATTAGGAAGCAATGTTCTGTTATATATAAATACTGAGAAGTTTGCTAAAAATTGGAGGTCTTACCAAGTTTGTTCATTAGCATAGCACATACGTCAGTGTCGTTTTGAGTCACGACCACAAATTACACTGTCATACTTATGCAGAAAGTTCCAGATAGTACTCTTTGATGTTCGTTTGTGATTTATACCTATCTGCTACCTGTTTACTGTTATCCTAACATATTTTGGTTTGTAGCAAAAGAGAAAACTCGGTTTTATACTTGCTAATATGGTTTGGCACTTGAGTACACCCAGTGTATCTTTGATTTATTTTTGCGGTAGGTGAATTTTCAGCTAATAAAAAACCAATTTTAAACGACAAAATGTTCCGGTCAGTTGGTGGTCTCAATCTAATTTAATTTGTGGCAGTAAAACCAGACGTTGTCACACTCCACAAGCAATTTGTGGCACCGATGAAAAAAATTGTATCAAAATGGCTGATCTTAACCGTGTAAGGCAGTGAGTTGCGCAAGATCATGCTTACTGACCCAAACGGCGGCAGCCCTCGGCGTCTTGGTCGAACGCTACACGTGGAAGTGCTGACTCGCGGACCAATCGGACAGTCGTGATTTTAACTATTTCGACACCAGTAGTGCTATTCTCTAACAACATTTTCGTATCTCGACAGTAGAATTCGAAGTGAGTTTCAAATGAAGATCTTTATGTTGTGTGCAATAAAGCTCACTTTGTGAGTTTTATCACTCAGGTGAAGCTCGATATCGAAATAGTTTCTTACAGAATAGACTAGCAGTACTCAGCATAACAAAGGTACTTCAATATTTAACATGGACATAAATCCCTCAATCTGTACAGCAAACAGATTTAAAGGATTGGCAAACATTATCATCACTTCTGTTTTACTTATCGGAGGACTTAGCCCATTGATTTCGGTGTCAATGGCTAGTTTAGAACAGGAATCCTAATTGAAGTTTGTTTATACAGCTAATAGAGAAATTAAAAAACGTCCAGTTCGATATAGTTGAAGAAGTCAGGATCAAACAAATCGCAGTATTCAAGGAAGTTAAACTACAGGATACTTAACTAAGGGTCAGTCTTTATGGTGAAGGTTTAACTCATGACGTAACTGATATTGATGGTTTATCTAACGCAAGGTTACGAGTGGTGTCACCTGTCATGAGCACATTGTATATCTTGAACATTCTTGTGGAGTTTTAGGATGTTCTGAATTGGGAACGATATAGTTTGAAAGGAAGTGTGAACTGGATACATTCAAATCACTGTGATGCATTAGCATCACAAAATATTAATTTCAGAGCTTCCACTGAAGATGCTGTGCGTATAGCATGATTCGACCCAAAAGAATGTAGGTATGCAAATTATTGAACTGTCATGGTGAATATTCATTTATAAGCATAAGTTTTTCTAAGAATGGCGACTGATATTGAAAAATCATAGAACAGACGATGACCGTGCTAGGGCACAGACAAATAGGAAAATCCACTCCTGCAGCTACCTACAAACACAAAGAAATTTAGTATCTCTACGTAAAGCCAATGAATAACACAATTATCTTTGTTTCTTGCTTTTTATCAGTAGCATTTTTACATTGCATGATAGTACTCAAATTGATATGCGTTCCAGGCAGCCCATATTATAAGGAATTCTTGATAACTTTCACTGTGATATCAGAAGTAAACACAGTTCATGACGCCGATACATTGAGTGCTATGCTTTGATTGTAATTGACAGCCATTTAACAACGTCCGCAATGTATGTCAAATTAATGAAGCAAGCTATGATTTGGACTAAGTGGCGATGCAGACAGATTTATGTTTTATTACAGGATGTTTGTTGGAAGCACTGTTTATACATATACTATGAGCGCTGCTGTAATAGCTACCATGTTTTGAGTCGCGGAAAAAACAAGATATCCTTTTTGAATTATGATATTTTGTGAAACATTGACTCCTATGTTCTAGAGAACATACCTTTATAATGTGCACGTCATATTATACTCATTATTTAGCAATCTTCAACAGATGAATATGCACTTATCCAATTATGTACAGATAGAATAATGTTTTCTACTGCATCCAGACGTGAATCAAGAGATAGCTCACAAGGGCAATGAATTTATAATACCCATTTTTTATCAAGTACATAATCCATTTCGCGGCAATGTAGGTAGATAGAAAATACATATCAATAATGCATATGTGTAGATAGTAATGTGACATTCGAGTGTTGTATGTGTGTGTCTAGATATCGCGTCCGTTGCCCCCTAACAACTCGGTGACATTGGCGGAGCACAAATAAAGTGATAACCGCACATAAATAATAATGTAGATAGATATCTCGCATCTCTGTCTATAAACAACGTATGTCATCATTATTCATTCTGTTCATTTATCTAATTTTCCCATGAACGATACTGATTTACAATTCGCTTGAACGTGATTTTGAACATACATAGAGTCTTATTTTCCTATTCTACCCCGGCACTATCGCTTGATAAAAAATATTATAATGCGAAGGAAATTCGCTCAGTAATGTATGAATCGACCAAAACCAGTTTTCATGTTCGCGGTACCAATCGAATCGAATGTTCTCGATTGGATAAATCTCACAATCCACAATTCATGTCTCTACGGTCGGGGGAATTGTTAACGTGGCGATCTTCAATTGTGAATTATTCGGAATTCTATTTCAAGCTTTGTTTAATTTTATTCGAGTTTGGTATGAAAGATTCGTATTCGACGTGTAGTCTGTGGTCTGCTGGTCGTTTTAGGAGTAATGCACATTAAAGCTGGTATTCAAGCGAGAAAAAAGATAGGTTGTCGTTACTCGTTGTCATGTAAAAACATGTGCCTCTAGACGAGGCCGTGGCTTTTCGATTATTAAAGGTAATCACATTCTGTATGTTCGTGTATGTACTGGGAAGTTACGGTACGCGCTAAATAAATGTTGTCAAGGTGCGAGATCAAACTGTTTGTTTTTCACCAACAAAACCGTGTGGGTGCGAACTTGAAAGACGAGATGATTGAATAATGACTAACGTGCCTTATCCATGGTGGTGCAATGATCTCACAACGTATCGCAACAAGTCAAGAGCTTAGTTTGCGAACGTCTTCAAATTCGGTTATTATGACGCCACAGACTGGAGGCACTTGGCTAATGTACGACATAACAAAAAACTCGGTAATATTTAGAGTTGCGATCATAGAACTCTGCTCAGAGGCTATTCATCTAAACACACCAAAATATAAAGTGACGTAATCTGTAAAGTTTAGTGAACGCTGGCCGAACTGTGGCCGAGCCGCCGAGCACGTTGCCTCGCTCTAAGTCGGTGTGCTCTCAAGGTCTGCGCGCGCGCGCGATCAAGGCCATCAGCAGCAGGAAGGCTCGCATCGTGGCCTGTGATTGTTTCGCCGTATTCGCTATTAAGTTCATACTTACCATGTTTTTTTTGGCTATTTAAAATTTTATATTCTTCAAAAATGATTTCTTTGAACATGACTTTTTCTTTCTTTGTTACGATATTCTATTGATCGAAATTTTCTTGCTAAATAACACGTTATTGGCGATCATTTTAGTGGCGCAGTGTTTTCAAGTTTCGTCTCACGTAAAATTGCGTCATTTGACTTGAGACTCAAAGGACTGGGTTCGGATAAAATATTTAATCAAATGCCAAGAGCGCGATGCCAAAAAACTGCACGGAATGTTGTTTACACACTTTGGGTTGGGACGAGACGTGCGAGTTGAGAGAGAATAACGACTGATGATTTTGCGTGTAAATTGTAGGAAGTGATTTCCAATAGACTTCCTTATTTGGGTACTTGAAAACAGTTGCTTTTTTGTTTTACTTAAATTGTCCTAGGTTGAGTTACAAAGGAACACTTTGTTAAGGCGTCGATGTTCTTTGAACAAATACTTTTTCTGACTGAAGAAATCTATTGAATATCTTGGAAAAAAATTGAATAATAGGATCATCAACTTTTTTTCGATTACGATGCCGAATTATTCAGTACAATTTTATTAGAAGTAATCAAGGCTTATTGATATTTGATTGATTCTGATTGACTTGCCGTATTTAAATAATAAAGGCATAAATCATGTCCTTATTATGGCTCTCAAATTAGTTTAGTTCATTCAACCACTTTTCTGCGGTTAACATAAATAACATCATCGTTTTTTTTTATGTGTAAGATTTACAGAAGCTAGTTAATTGAATAAAACATGTGATTAAAATAATCCAGCATAGTATTACAGTCATGGGAAGTGAATCTGAGTTTTTGTAGCGTCAGAAGCGTAATTATTGTCAGGTAGCGAGCGATCCGCGATAATGCAGCTTTTTGTTTTTATTTCCTCACTGGAACTAAAATGGGAAATACCCGGTGTTATCCCTTTTCAATTTAGGTTTAAGTGTTTAAGATCAAGGTCATATGTATTCGTTCAAAGAGATTTTATGTAAAATTCAAATTACATATAATCAAACATAAGTAGATCAGAACCAGTCTTTAATAAATAAGCTTCAATTTTACACAATATTTGATCAAGAAAATTTCTACATGCCTATACAAATATTTCTGCGCTTATCTCAGCACCGCCCACCCCAAGCTATACCGCCCGGTCGGGCGGGTCAGACCTTATTTTTTCCTTTCTTTCGGTCAAGAACTGGTGCCGAAAGCACCGATGTGCGATAAAATTGAAACGCCAATAAATACGAACGGAATGAGCCATCATTATTTTTGCATTACACACGAGGGCAAAAACGAGTGAAAAGAAATCGTACATGAATTATGAATATAGGTACAAGACGAACGGTCGGGAAAAACGGATAAAAAAGTCGAGATTTCCAGACGGTATGGAAAGTTCTTTTACTTCTTCCATTGTGTTTCCAATCTATTATCTGTTCAATACGTTTATTGTGTTGGTATACAGTTGGTAAGGTTTCATTTTTGTTGTGTTTTTTTTTCAGATGGAAATAAAATATTTATTTACTGACAAATAGAGAACAAAATCCCACGCTCCAAAGCTGATAATTAATTTAAAACGAATGAAAAATGTGATCACATTTTCAAAGCTTTCATTAAATAAATGTTGCTGTAAAAGCTTATAACGTTTAATAAAATCTGTTTGTGCAATAGTCGAGTAAATATAAAATATTAGCACTCAACTTTGTACATAAATCAAAAGTTTTGGATTAATAATGTAAGAATTTGTTATGACACATTGTTGGCATTCTAAGATTAAATAGATATTCTGTATTTTATTCGTGTCTAATGTTTTATGTTTGTTAAATCAGGCTTGAAAACAAAAACGTCTAATAAACGACGCACAATATTTTACAAACTTGTTTTATTTTGTACGTCGTTATATTCTTTGTAACCCACAGCTGATTCACGTGATTTAAGGCTCTAACAAAATTAATTTTGAAAACTACACGAAAATCTTTTTCCATTGGTTCGGTAAATGTTCCAAAAGCACCAGTTTTTGGGGCGTAACCGTGGTTCTTAGTAATTTATGTGTATTGAAATGGTACAATTATTTGCGAAGGTTTTTTATTTATTTTTTCCACTCGCGGCTAAGGCCCTACTCCACCTCTTTAAGTACCGTTCGGCTGTTATCTTCGCATTAAGTTACCAAACCGTTACTTCCCACCTCGAGTTAATATCGTTCAGGCATGTGAGCAAACACACAACTCTATAAAAAATATTCTATTGCCTCTACTTGAGTAAACTGACCTACCATGCGATGGGAATTAAATTATACGGTAACATCGCTTTTTATATGGCAACATCAATTAAAATAGTTCACGAAGTTATCGATAAACTGAGGTTAATTGGCGTAGCCACAGTATTATTAAATAGAGCATGGTAACACAATTATTTGCTGTAAACTAAGGGATACTATTTCTTTAAGGCTTTTATTTAGAACGGAGGGGAAATTAGCTAGCATTATTTCCTCTATGACTCTTACGAAACATGACGTAATTTTCCTTTAACTGTAAAAAATTGCAATCCTATAACCCACACGACATAATTACGTATAAGAATATTATATATTTTTTCCTGTCTTGATTGCATCACAAAGTGCGCTTGAACTTGCATACAAACATAATAATATTGAGACGTTGTACCAGGGTATAAGAAGTGACAAGGTGATCGTCTGTCTCGAGCAAAATCGTAATGCGATTCCCTTAATCGACTCTCTACTAAAGCGTCAGACAGAAGGCTTCACTCGCCAGGCCTGCCTCAGGGCGTTACTAGATCTCTGCGGTTTCTATGGGCCTCTGGTAGCTTTTGAGCGACGCGGTTTATAGAAAGTCAAACGTTACATGACAGTACCCTACTTACCTGAGGCATGTGACGCGAAATCATGACTCAATGTTAAATACATGGAATTAGAAGAAGAACAAGCAAGGAAAATTAAGCTAAAAAGTGATGTTATACCGATAAGCAATAAGGAAAAAAGTGGTAGAACCTAAAAGCATGTGTATAGCCGAAGAATGGAAAGGTTAAGCACCTTCAGGTAAATTTTCGACTTCCGACTAAGTGGCAACATTTCACTATATACATTTTTTAATGAAAATTGAACCACGTTTTGTTTAAGGCATTGAAAAAAAATAATTCCTTGTCTAATTTCAACATCCCAAAATCCCTGCAGCAAATCTGACATATCAATTTGACATCCATCGCGGGCTCTAAGCCGATTAACATTTTGGGCTTTCGGTCGACACACACCTTGTCTACCGGAGATTAAAACTATACACGCGTATGTATGTGCCTTCGAAAATGAGTATTTATGATGCATATCAAATAACGAATACCGGGTTTTTTGTTGTACCAAAACCTGCTGTTTGTTGCGGGTGTCTTGTCATCTCGAAATACGCCGTTTGGAACGTTGTTTGGTTCATAAAAAAAAACTGAGAGTACCTACAATATAAGAAGAAGCAGTACAGAAACAAAAGCTAAACAACTCATTTTTGCTGCCTTAAAAACTTATAACACTCTTAAACAAAAAGCTCCGTTAAAAAATAACCGCAAGAAGTCCTCATCCATTTTTAATCAACTTCACTGACTGTAATAAATAAGTTAAACAGGACGGTTTCTCGGTTTCACGGTCACACCGTGAGACACAGGGACCTTGAGGCCGCAGCATGTGATTAACGTTCCTCCTTACAAGTACACCTGATCAAACACATGGGCCGATAAGAGGGACACTTGATGAGGCTCCGCTGATAACGACGCCTTCCTGGATTTGAACACACTCGAACGTAACACACTTCAGACGTTTGATTGTGAACAGACTAAAATGTAACATTAGTCCATCTTGTTAAGTACACACGGTCCTTGTGTGGGTAAATATCAGTTATATTTGTACATAGTTACTAGCTACAGACGGCATGGTTTTTATACGCTTTGCAATATTGACATTTTTGCGATCAAGCTATATATCCTTACAAGGAAGGACTTTAATGGCCGTAGCATTCCTCAGTGCAAGTGCATTGCTCGAAACCACATGTTGCAATAACATGCCGTAAAATACAAGTGTAACTTTTTCTTTCATTCAACGAACGAAAAAGAAACAAAGCTTAAAACCAGGCGTGAAGGCAACAGTTTTCTCGACAAGTGCAGTATAATACGTCTGGAGACCTTGGGTTATAAAGCAAACTGCAAGACTTAAGAGTTTGCTGCACAAGTGGTTCAAAAAATCAAAACATTGAAAGAGTCTCGTTTCATATGCAAATCGCTATTGATATGTGCATGCGAGACACACAGACGCTGCACATAGCTAACAGCAAACCGCTGCAGCGAAACACAATAACTTACATTTTACTGACGCTATATTTGCCGCACAGACAGAGACATGTACGAGGAAAACTATAACAACAAAGGATAGAGATACGTCGAGCTTGAAGAAATAAAACTGGACAGATATGTAAGCATAAAATAATTTACGGCTTAAAGGGCTATAACATATAGGCAAGGGTTTTTATGATATATTTTAAGCATCCAAGACATTTTATGACACCTCGCTTCCATAAGTTTGCTGAACTTGGAGCGCATGTGTTCGCGTCAGAACAGACTACTTTTTGTAGCGGCTATTGTAAGTTATTGTGAGGCTGCTTAGTATGCGGCGAGTCTCTGAGCGCAGAACTGATACAATGTGGACAGGTAAGTAGGTACGTAGACACCGACTGAGATAAATGGATACCGGCTAGTCGCAACAACGCACACTTCTACCAAAAATGCTCGTAAATGTTCAACTGCAAGTGAATACTCGTTCGTGATCGGTCCATCAAATGCCTTTAAAATGCGGCTATAAAATGAAGAAGATCGAATGGATAATAAAGCGGGATTAATTTACTATTTCATGCTTTAACATGTGAACGTGAATAAATGTTACATGAGCCGAACGACTACACTACTCAACACGTAATCTAATGGTTTTAAAATGACCTAAATACCTTTTTCCCTTTAATTCAATGCGATCCAAGCGGAATTGATGTCCCATTATATGCAAGCCAGGCAACTTGGCCATTGCCAAAATTTCAATAGCCCAGGGCGATTGAGCTGGCCCCGGCACGTGTAACTTTTTGTACAAAACTCCTTGGAATTCTTTTAGTGAAGCTTCAGAAAAGGTTCTGGGTTGAATATCTTATTATGCAACATTTTAATAGGTCTCGGATTATTTTGAAGTTTTTTAGCTGTAAAATTAGTAACGTGATCGGAATTATAGCCGTCATCAATCATCTCCGCATCGCGTGTTGCCGTGTTTGTGGTGTAAGCTAATGAATCAGTTAAAGGATCCCAGTGACAGGTCCGGAGACGGAGTGAATGAATGAAGCCAACGATAGATAATGTCGTAGTAGAAGCAGCGTGCGGGGCTGTTGCGTCGGCAACTTTCTACGCGACCTCGAAATGCTGCATTCACTTTCCTCATGACTCGACACCGGTTACGCAACCGACACCACGACTGACATATCGACGCGCGCCGTTACCACCGACCTGCGTCGTCTCCTAACATTCACAACACAACACATACTCCACAAGGCACTCGACTCAACGCTCGACACCATCATTAACGAGCACCTGCTATCATGACTCCCTCCTTAACTTCCAAACAAACAGTTCATTACATCACAGTGCGTAACAAAGGCCCCAAAAAAACGTGGAACAACAACACAATGAAGGGACCTGGAAGAGTTATAAAATAAGTTCGCAATTTATTCGAAGGGCAAATAAAAACGCCAGGTGCCATGCCTGTTGGTCCAAGGTCAGCGTTTCCTAGAGCTGCATATAGGTATTCTTTTTATTCGTTGCATGTCCCTTCGCCGGGACCGGCTAGCGTGCCCCAAACCAGTTTGATGCTGTTCTCCATTCCACTGGTAAGGCTGAGCGCCTATTACACTCCGAGGTTTTATTTCTTGGTTTTAATGAAATCTGTGTAATTAAAGTATGCTTTACTATTTCCACAAGTATTTTAACAACATTTTTATTATTCTTCGGAATCTAAACGAACCATACTCTTACATTAAAGATCTACCTTTCTGCATATCAACAAATAGATCGTCTATCAAATGAAGAAAATAAACCAGTCTATTTCCTCATAGAAACGTTTAATAACAAGTTGTTGTATAACTTTTCACTAAATTCAGAATCAAACGCTCCAAATTTGTAGGTGGGCGTGGAGCCTTAGCCCGTAGCCGGTAAAATTGGTAAAGCAATAGGAACAAAACAATGAACGGCCTGCGAATTTGGCTTTTTCTTAGAAGCCTTCGACAACTGCAAGGCGCGCCAGCAGGAAGTGGGGACGGACTAAGTTTATGTAACCTAATCACCTGCCGGGCTCGAGGCCAAGCTCGCCGGTTCAGAAAAAACCAAGGCCACGCCAGACAGAATGCGAGCTTGGTCCTAATATGTATCTACCCTCCCTTACCTTAGTGCGTTCGTATACAGCAGGATGTTGCATAAGCTTTGTTGTTTTGTTATTCTTCGTGTAGAGTCCGCATCGCATTTTAGATTAGTTTTTTGTGCAGACGCGGGCGTATTCTTCTCATTACACTAGACACACGAAATTGAGCGTTACCAAATAAAGCTGTAGAGCTGTTTTTAAAGCTAGCCGCATCTCGAGCAGAGGAGGGACTAAAATATTCAGTTCGGAGTTAGTCGCGATGCTCAAAGTTTGCTGAGACCATCAAACTATTCTCATTCCCACGTCGCGCGTCGCGCGTCGTCGCTACATATCTGTGAGATGCGCTTAATATCTTAAAAGTGTGAAAGTGCATCGTTTTTCATGTAACTTTCCCGATTCAAGAGCGTCTTATTTTGCTCTTTTCTAAGATGCGGGTGACTCAGCGCCAAGGGAAGGAAACTTTTAGACTAAATGACCTGGATAGAAATTGAGTGCTGGGTAATGTAAACTTTTGGACGTGTGTGAAAACGACCGCTGGGATTGGAAATGTTTTAGTTAGAAATGCTCTCAAACTTCACCTTAGTGGAGGACGGTGTTACGCAAATGGAATTCTGAACAATATAAAACTTCATCCTCCGGATTTGGGTGTGTCACAGATGAAATTCAAAAACTCGCGAGTAAATATTGTAGTGAACATCTAAAATGAGTATTGGCGAACGCATCCGTATGGGACGGTATCGTCGTCATCGAATGAAAAAATACTCACCGGGGGAATTCCGTGGTGAAGTATTTTGTGGGTGAGCCGAAAAGGGCCCATCCCCCCGTGCATGGGGCGCCGTTGCCCCGGCAACGTGCACTATCTTCGTATCAATAAACACGGCGAGCTCATAGAACGCAATCTCATAATAGAAAATGGACTTGAATAGACAATGTATAATTGTGTTGCTGTTGACATTATTTGAATGATTTGGGGCTCGAGTGAGATTTATAGTCAGCTGCGTGTGCGTCGAAAATAAAAATTATTATTTTGAAAGAAACATACCATACAGGATATGAGATGTGGCCATACACTCTTTTTATTTATTCAAGTGTTTAGTTTAATGACACATTAAGTCAAAATTTATGTCTAAGGTTATTTAAGGCATCGTTAAACATGAAAGACATAATTTTGAATATGTATATGAATTCTGAATAGGCATATAGATGGATGGAATATTAAAGTTTTTGTTTTAGACAATAAGTATATTTACTGAAGCTTTGTAAATAAATAAAGTGAAAATTTTTCATTCCACATAGGTGATATACTAATTCAATGTTCCCAATATGACAGCGTTTCTTTTCATGTACGTTCTGTACGATAGCAACATTTGCAATAAACCGTATTTTATTACTGTATTCATTGTAAAAGACATACAAATATTTTATAATATAAATAAAGGAATTAATGCCATGATGCATTAGATGCAAGTGATGTTAAAGGCAAGTGTTGAATATAGATGTAGAAGAATAAAATAATATATTAACAATAATTTATCTTATGTAAAAATAGGTATTCAGCAAATTGGAAGCCGAAATCTACATAGCTAGTTGCAATATATCCAACAGAGACGAATATTGTAAGACCATATTGAGACACATCTAAAGATATATTTATTAAAGAGCTTACAACCCTAATCTCTTCAAAGTTAGAGTGCTTTGTCTCGTCCTCTCTGACCTAGACTAGAGTCATGAGCAAACCCATCACAAATGTATAATAAAAAAGAGGCTGCTTAACTTGTAGGTACATTGACTACAATGTGAAGGCGACCTGCAGGCCTGCAGGAGTTATTAATTAAAACAATTTTAATCGTTTTACTTTTTAAAACATCTGTTACAAAGGCACGTAGGTATTCGCACATAATATCGTGACAAAAACAAAAGATACCTAGGTACATATATTTTACAGACGCGTCCAGACGCAGGTGCAGAATGCAACATATTTTAAAATAACCTTTGCAGTATTCAATTAATATTACTATGTACTACAAATTTAACTTGTTCGTGTGTTATTTATAGTGCTCACTTTCCTCTGCATTCACTTTTTGTTTAGCAACGTTCTCTATTTTTGAAGTGAAAACTTCTTTAGCGGCGTTGAGCACTTTTTCTGTAATGGGTATAAAATCTTAAACTCACGTCAGGGTCACGTGACCTGATCGCAAAAAGCGTAAGACGGACTCGCGTCAGGGTCACGTGATGCGAAAAAGCGTAAGATCGAGGGGAAGGGAGAGGAACTAGTATCTCCCACTCTTTCTACCGTGCCTGAGTGTGCTGCTCCGCTTAGGCGGCACAGGGCGCTTGCGCGAATGTCCGTCTGTGTTTATGTACAGCGTGCCACGCGTATCCAAGGATACGAAATTACGGAATTACGAAATTATGGATGAAAGTTGATTTTTCTAAGAGATAAAAATTAATGTAATATATAAATAAATAACGATATAATATTATGAATAATAACATGTAAATTGTCATATTTGTGTACGATAGCGCAATAAATAAACATTGTATTCTACCTCATAAATGATAGTATTTTTGTACTTATAATTAAACACAACGTTATTTTTTGTTGTTTTTATGGTTCGTTTTGTTTATGTCAGGAACTGTGTCAAGATTGACATCTGTCACTGACAGTCGCTGTCGCGGCCACACGTCAGTGTCTTTTTGTTTATTTTGATGTCGGTGGTTTGTCTATGATGTGACCGCGACAGTAAGGATGTATTATTTACATGTTTTCACTTCTGCCGGCACTCCCGGAGTGCTACCGGTGTTTTTTTTTTTGGTAGCGGTTATAAAGATAATATGGCTGCAAAAGGATTGGAGGATAACACAAGTAAATCTGGTTGTGTTTTCATATACCCAATGAATAGAAACCCATTAGAAAGGGCTTATTTGAGATGAAAATCAAAAAGTCAGGTATGGAAAACTTTTTACAAAGAAATACAGCCGATTTCCAAATAAAAAAAACGAAAATTTAAAGAGTCAAAAATAATAACTACCGCTGAGAACAGACAGAAGCTAGTGCAGAAAAAAATCCGTCGGGGCTGCCATTCCTTGCCTTGAAATGGAATAAACGATTGCAATTCTACAGATTATGTAGTAATCATTGTAAACGCAAAACCGCATCGAAATCGGTCCTACGATGCCACAGACAGACAGACAGACACACACACACACACACACACAGACAGACAGATAGATATCAACGTCAAACTTATAACACCCCTCTTTTTGCGTCGGGGGTTAAAAACACTACAAAGTTTTTTTTATTTTTCACTTTTTAGTGGTACCTCTTCAATGAGTACCGGTGTGATGTTATGTTATGGACCGGTGTAAACAATAAACAGACATGCGATTTAAGCAATCCCGATCCATTTGCTATCATTTATTGAAGAGTTCCGTTGCGTACCTCCGAAGTTCTTCATCAGATCCTCACCAAATTGAAAGAGGACCAGTCCGGGAAAATACTCCCATGATACATCGATCCTAAATAAAGATAAGGATAGTAGAAAATTGAGCAGTAAGTTAGAGTAAAACTGGATTGTGTCCAATAGCATTTTCTGATAGGCCTGTATCCAAGAACTGAATTGTAATAGGCCGTTGATAATGATTAGTTCCTTGATCGCAGCCCTATTAGATGGTCCGATCAAATCCGTTCAGCTCTCAACATCAAGCTGCATGATGCGCTCCATGATGCCAAGGACAGAAACCGGTGGAGCTGGAGACACATTGTAAAGCAGAAATTGACCACTCATCGGGGGATTCACGACTCAGCAATGAGGAATACGACGCGAGGAGGAGGTTGTGGACCACAGTTGTGCTCGTTGTACTTCTTTTTAATAAAGCTATCAACGTTATAAAGAACCACCTTTTTGATATGATTCTGACCTTTCTGTACGAAGTACTGTCGGTTTTTGTGAGAGTTTAGTGACCTTCTAACTTTATATCTAGGTACAAACTTACTATTTATTTTATGCATATAATTCATACATTAATTCAAACTGCTTACCTACCATGACATTGCATTAATAAGTAGCTAATGATTAATGACTGTATGACGTAATTGTCCACTCGTGAAAAAATGTCCAAATCGTGTACATTAAAAAAAAATCGAATTGATGTCGGTCGTATGAAATGTTATTCTATTTGCTCAGCAACCGTTCCCCCGTCCGTCAGTACAGACGCCAGCACATCAAGCTACCCGAAACTGTCAAATTTTCTAATCAACTTTGAACCTAATGGTTTAGCGATAAAGTTGATAATCAATTAAAGAAATTTGACAGATTGTTGTAGCTTGATGTGCTGTACAAAAACCAACAGATACATAATTAAGGTCTGACCTCAAGCACTTCAAGGAAGAAATGGCAAAGGTGATAAACATAATAACTCTGAAGCAAAGGTTAATAAAGCTTTCTAAAAGAATGGTGGCTGAGAAAGTTCCAACGATGTAGAAATTGTAGGCAAGCATGAATCAGATATTAATGCTTCCGATGAAGTGGTAATATAAAGCGAATAAGGCTTGGGAGTGTGACAATTAAGGGAGCAGACGACTATAAATTTTATGAATGAATTCTTGTGATTATAAGAACTGATTGTTCTAAAATTCAGTCTAGTCTTTTACAAGCTTTTATTTAGCTTCATAATTAGTCAGTATGTCATATACATGCGTGATTTGTGCCAAGGCTTCTTCCATTTGGTCATCATCATTATAATCATTCTCTTAACCTTACACGAATATTTACGAGTCGGTGCTATATGCAACAACTTTTTCCATACTTCTCCATTAGTCGTCAGTGGTTTCCCATTTTCAAAAGGCTTTATTCATGTGGTAGGAATATAAAAACCAATTAGATTTACATTTGAAATCCTGAAATTGAAACTTGTAATTAAATAAGTGAGCTAGTTTTGCAAAAACAAGACCATTTCGACCAGTTTGAAGACTCATCCACAACAGAGTTATCATTTCCATATGGAGCTAGTTCGCTTGCAAGTTTTTACTGGCAACGATATCACGGACAAGGCAGCGAGTGAGTTTAATGCCGAACATCTACAATTATAATGTGCCCGCGCCGTCGACCATAATATTTTTCAAAAGATCTCCATGAGCCCATGAATTATTTATTCCCAACGTAGACACCATTACAATTATTTCTTTTCTACTTGAAGGAAACGACTCGTGAATAATAAGTATTGAAACATTTGAAATTGTAAAATGTAAGATAAGGTGGTCACGGCGAAATATCATTATGGATAGTTATTTATCTCTAGTTCTCTACATTGTATTCTTATTGTTTGTGTCAGTGTGTCTGTTTGTATCTTTTGTGTGTTCTATTCTAGACTTGTTGGAACCTTATTGGATGGTTGGAACTTTTTAGTAAATAACATTAATATGGAAGAAGTGATTTTCGCCTTAATGTGGAAATTTTATTGCACGTAAATGATCATGAATTCAGCCATGCACGTATTTTCTTTTTGAAACAACAGTAAAATCTCAAGTTTATTCCGTTCAATATTTTAAACATGCATTCATTTGCGTCCGCCTGACGAAAACACAAAGATAAGTGACCCAAATATAGCCGTCCATATTTAGCATGACAGATCCGTTAATTGCAACTTTAAAAGTTGACAAATTACATCTTTTGCGAGCACTTTGAGCATGAAAAGATCAAAGTGAGAGGCAATCAGTGTGGTCCTTTGAAAGACAAGCAAACAAAAAAAGCAAAAAAGGTCTTTCACGAGTCACGCAGTGTGGTCGCGAAAGAGGTAAACGTAAACAGTGGGGTCATCGACCTGGGTTCAACTTGACACATTTTTGGTCGGCCCCAATTGTACGGGAGCGGCGACCTGCGCCGCTGGCTTGCGCAACGGGAAGCCGGTTGTGTTGTGCCAATCGACTTTGGGAATCGGAACCAAAATGGAACATGCTTCCTGTGATGCTTTCGGGATGAACCGTGAATGGGGTCTTAATGTCACACGTTTTTAGTCCTGTTATGCAAATTCTTTTAGATGCTGCAGAGTTTTGATGTGAGGTGGTAGTTTTTGAATATGTTGGTGGTTATAAATGTTAGTGTCTTCAACAAAATAATCTATGTAGATTGTAGAGTGCCGAAGAAAGAGTTAATTTTGTTCAAACGTCGTCACCACTGAGTGCAAAAAATATAATAAAAACAATATTTTACGTGCATGAAAGTCTATAAAAATTAACGAAGCTTGTATAAACAAACAATAACATATTTTTTTGGCAACAGCATTTACAGTGTTTTCTTAAATCAATTCATTTATTTGGCAAGTATGGTTCACTTTGCGTTCTCCGAAATAATCTGTTATGATTTCAAGAATGGGTGCGATGCCGGATGCGTAATTTTTCGTTAATTATGTAGTTCATGTCAATCACCCAAAAATTCCATCGCTGAATACATATATGTGATGTGATGACGCAGATAACTTAGTTTACTTACATATGTATAGGCTAAGAATGTGGTGAAATTTACGTCCGAGTCAACAAACAGATTTGAAAACATTTGTTTCATGATTTTCAATACATACGCTTGTAGCATTAAATTATAATACATAAAAAACAGCTCATTAAGAGGGAGCTCTATCGTGCCTTTGCCATACAAACGTATTCAGCTGTTTTCTTCGTGGATAATGCTTCAAGAGCAATGATTTTTTTTTCCAAAAACTCGAGGTCTAATTAATACGTGCCCTTATCATTTTCTTTTTTCCAAAACATAATTACTAAAAGAATTATGACAATCCAAAAACCCGAAAAAACTGCACGTTTTTACCGCCATATTCAGACGACTATCAGACAAATTTCATAAGTTTTTAACAAAATAGAAAATAATAGAAGCATAGAAATAGTCTTCCTCTGTTGATGTATAATTTGTTTAGATCAGTCCAGTTTTGAAGAAGAAAACAGAGGAATACGAAACGCCTTTTGGTCAAGGTTTTTATAGGTAAAATCAGCCTGAGCTGCAGTTGTCACTAGTTTCTTCAAATACCTATTTTTCAAATTCCTCGGGACTAGAGTCTCCTCTTAAAGTTTCAGCCCGGGAGCCTGGGGGGCTATTCTTTAATCTCGAAGTCCGTAGTTTCGGGCTTAGTTGCGGGGCTTAATCTACTCCTTATCACCTTACCACTAAGAATTACAGTTACTGTCAAATCGTGTTGTCATTCATTCTTAGTTCGGGTTCGGGACTAATCGTGAGTCCATAGGTGATACGGAGTAGAATTCGCTTGCAGCAAAGTCCGAAACTACGGACTTCGAGCTTAGAAAGGAAACAATAAAATTGAGGAATAAAGACACCTTCAAGCTATAAGACAAAATATAGAGCCAATTTGTTTACATGCCCATTGTAACAATACAAGAATAGCTGTGAATACGGTCGAACACCACATACAAAAACTAGACACGGAAGAGTAGGAACGGTCGAGTAGTAAGCGAAAGGAATCTATGTATATCCCTTTGAGAAGATCCCGCTAATGTCACGAGGGGATGCACGAAAAAATGCAGGTAGGGCCCCGAGCAACGACCCCGGGGTTTTTGGACGATGACGTCACGCTTTCTGCAGACGCTCAATAACACGAATGTGTACCACCTTACGTCACGCGCTTCTTTAGTTCTTACAGCCCAAGAACTTTGCGGCTTTGTAGTTCCATTGTCCATATCGCGAGATCACGACCGTGAGTCGCACTTTTGTTTCGAAATAAAAAACGCAATGAAAGGTAAGACTAAAATAATATAGTCGCATCACATCACTGACCATTTTGCCCAAATGTCGAAACAAGGATAAGCGCATACAAAAATAAACAACACATTCGCGTTCTTGACGGCTCCCTAATATTCTGAGAATTCGACTGAGCACGCATGCGGATCCGACAGCAAAATGGATGTTGTTTTTTGCTTTTCCAATGTGTAACTATACAATTTGCACTAGAGCCCCGGTGTCGATGACCTCTCGCCAGCTGTTTGACTATCGTGGTTTACAAAGCAAGGTAAGACGGGTTACTAAGGAATCGTACGCAGTACCGGTATACGCTTTTATTCGGACCATAACAAAAGAGCCGTGAATAATGACATCATTATTTTCTTATAATGAGTAGGTACCACAAACAATGGAAACCATGTACCTAAACACTTCGCAGTTTCGGTTGTTCAAGAACATTCTGTTACGCCTTTACGGCGTCGAAAAAATCAAACATGAGTAAAGAAAGACGTAAAAGTCACCGTAGAGGTGGTTAACGAATGCCATTTGAATGTATACTTCTTATTTAGAAGGTGTTTTGAATGGAATATTAAACAGGACCGAGCCATGGGTTTAATGTGTCGCTGCTGCTCTATAGCGTGGGTCATGAGGAAGCATAAATTTAGAGGAGTCGATAGTGGCGGCGTGGCTCCACAAACCCACAACAGCTGTAGACAAAACGCCACGCTCACCAACACATGCTCGCACCCCTGCAGCACGCACACCGCTGCACGTGAACACGTATACGTAACGTAAACACACGCAGGTTTATGTACACCAGATGCCCCTACACTGAGCGAGACGCACATACTAATAAACTTCAAGTTAGAAGAGAATGCAACACTGAGGGAGTGAGGCTCGGTTTGACAACATGCAGAGACGTCTAATTAAATGTAGTTGAAGGTCGAAAAAATAAAAGGATGTATGATACATTATGTCAAGTACTGGAATATGTGAGTAGTAAAAAACAGTTCGATGCAGCTGTAACGACTGACGGCCGAGCGCATACGAACCGAATAGCAATGCCTTAAACAGCGAATGTTTCGTAGGATCCAGCTAATAGAAAAATAAACAGAGCCAGTCCGAGCGAGGCCGTTGTTAATTAACATACAGATAGTTTAATAAAAGGCAGGAAACTGGCGGCGAGGGGAGTAAGCAATGAAGCGGTAAAAATAGAAGCGGGGGCGACAGAGACGCGCAGGAATCGATCCTACGAACAATGCCGCGATGCACCGCTCCATGCCAATCAATAATAGATGCTCCTAGCGTGCAACAGTTCCGTGTACATAACTTATTTGGATTATTGAAATTGGATCCTGTGATTTGTTACTCGAAAATTTATTTTGCTTCCATTGTAATTTCGTTTCATGGCGCTTTTAATTCTGCTTTCAATAAATCGTCAGTTTTCTGTTTTATTTGGTTGCCATCGTTAATAATAATATAAACGATAGTATTTTGTTGCCAAACAAGTTTTTATCTAATATCAGTTTCCGTTAATATATTATTTCGTTGATCATTTATAATGTTTACGTAAGTTTTACCATTTTGCCCCGAAGTATCCTCTATATGTAAAGAGCATTCCAAATGAATTAGCTCATGTTTAATAAATTATTAAATTCTTTAATCCAATTGGATTTTTATTGTTCATTTAGACCCGACTGTCCATAAATTTAATCCCTTGCTAAACAACGACATTTTAAAATAAAGGTCCAACTAAATAAAACCGAACACTGCACTGCAAGCAATCAATTTAAAGTTTCGAGGGAAGTCCCAAATGGCGGGACAGCGGTGGTGCAACCACGTTAATTAACGAAATGAATCGATGGCGAGTGCGGAAGTGGTTGGGGACAGCCGTCCCGGTTATTTTTGCCACAGCGCGCAACCGCCGCGCACTTGCCGTAGGTCAGGCACAGGAACACGAGCAAGCCCTAAGTACTGGGGGAGTATATAGGTCATACAGCGACATGAGACCAACCGTGACGCATTGTACGGTCTCGCTGCAAATTGGGTAGTTTATCAGTCATGCGGCAATGTTGCGGCAGGTCTGGAGGTCATTCACTTTGATAAGGTTCACTGACGTAATTCAATTAGCTATATATGCTCGCTGTTTTCATGTAGGTTATAATTATGTGGTTGTGGATATCGTCCAATTATATTATTGTATTGACGCATACCTGTTTAGTTTTAGAATAACATCTAAATTGAAGGAAATACAAAAATAAACCAAGTGTACAGTGAGCTTAAATTACTCGCAGTCGCAACGATTCGACATGCATGTTTACCGGTGGAATAAAATTGGTGTCACATTTTTGTTCTTATTGCGATGGCGGCCTCTTGATTAAAGAAATATATTTTTTTCAAACCGCGTTTACCGCAGTGGGAACGCAGCAGGAGTCTACCGCAAGCTGCACACGGGCGCTGTGTGCGTCTCGGCGCAGCCAGGCAAAACCACGTCTAGACGCCTCTCTGTATACAAACACTGCCATTATAGCCAGACCTGCAATATTCATTTACTTTCTTTTATTTAACAAGGTTGAATTAGCACCGGTGGGGCGTTGAGGATCAATTTACATTGGCCGCCTGTTATTTATTACGAATGTGTTTGCAGTTTTAATTTGTTTTAGGTCCTATATGCCGTGTATCTTGTCGGGTGGTCTTGGCTAAAATTTGCAAGCGTGTGTCATTTTTTACAACTAAACTTATATGCTGTGGCGTGTTTACTTTACGACGTCCTTTTAGCGTGTCGCCCCAGCTAGGCGTGAGTCAGGTCGTAGGTATTTAAGCAACCCTTTGTTATTGTCGCGTTAGTGTAAACGAACAGTACAAAGGCAGTCGGGCGAGCCGCCCTTCAGCTGACGGAGACCTTGGCTAGATTTAGCTGCGGTTCGACGGACTCCCCGACGATACTCGATTTAGTTTTGACGTCGATTTGGACCTTTTCTAGCGATTGGCAGAGGAATGCAACACGCAATCTCGGATGGGCTTCGATTTTTTTTGTCTATTTAGAAAAAAGAATGTTCGGAATACTCGAGGCATTTCGAATTCTCAGTTTGGTTTTTTCGTAACCACAAGTATAAGGTCAGTGTCCGCTGTGGGACCTTGGCCGATTTTAAACGCAAGTTCGACGTTCGACGTCTGATCGAGCGCTTGCGTCGGCGGCGTGTGCGTTTTATAACTTTCCCCGGCTAGCGATAAAGTTCATGTTTGAACTTTGTTTCCTGATGATCCGTTCGATTTATAAATAGACGCACATCTGCCAGATGGTAGGTGAAGACGGTCATAAAATGTTTATGGAAATATTTAAACAGTGAACTGGGTTCTGGAAATTGAAAATCTTGCAATTATAGCTCGTGATTCAGTGAAGAGTGAAACGAACTGTGGCTTATGAGTACTTGGTTAAACGCTAATAATCGTTCTCAATTAGAAGCAATCACGTTCCGTTATGAGAGAGTCATTAATCTTGTTTCTAATAACGTTTAAAACTGTCCTCCACAATAGTGTAAAGGTTTATTTGTCCTTATTAGAATGTGGCTGGTCTATTTGTAAGCCGGCTTGGGATACCTGCTGTCTCGCCGGTAGACCTTGGCCGAATTTAGCTGGGGTCATCGCTCGGTCGCTTTCTCCGAAGCGGCGCATGCGCGATGCAATCAGCGGCGTCTAGCTGAACTTGCTGCTATTGTTGAGTAACTTACGAGATAATAATTGTGTGACGTAATCAACTATCTTTGTCTTGGAATGGAGGAAGGCGTGCGGTGTACAATGAAGGGCTTGAGTTATACGGCTTCTTGTAAGTTGTACGGTTTTGGGGGAAGCTTAGGTACCTATCTGTGTCATGCTTAAGGAACATTTTCATTGGTGTTTCTCGAACTTATTTTAATACTAAGGAACTTTTTTTTTTTAAATTACGATCGGTAATATAATTTTTATTAATCAAAGCTTGTTTCTCGGCTGAAATATGAAGGCAGACTATATTTACGTACATTTCCATCACTCAAACTAGAGCAATTATACAATAGCTTTACAAACACAATTTGTTGCATTACGTTCCCATTTGAAACTCAACTTGCATAATAATATCAAGCAATGTCATCTGAACACAATACAAGTCTAAATATTCTCAACCATAGGCTATATGCGTTAGATTTGCATATCAAATGATCTAGATTATATAGTTATGAAATTAGGCTGAGGTCGACAACCAACTATTTACATATATGTATAATTATATCATAAGATATAATAATGCTATGGAATCAGCGCACTCCTGTATTATTATAGCAAGTTTTATAGGAAAATTATAACAAAGTTACTTACATTTTATTGTTAGCCAGATTGATTACCTACTGGTTTGTAAATTACTGTTGTTGATAAATAACATTATGATTGCAATGTTAATTTGTATCATTTTCATAAATCAATTGTAGCGTGATTAACATAATAGACAATAATTGTAGGTACTCATTTTAATGTTTATATCAGCTTACCAGTTATTCAAAGACATTCTTTTACTAGACAAGAACTGTCTAAACTAAAAGTAATGTTTTGGTTTTAACCAATGTTTCAAAGACAAGATTTTTATTACAAATTCCAACACGTTCTCAAATGTTTATAACCTTCATAAACCCGTGTCCTTCCATTACCAGTCTATCAAGAATTATTAGAGATTGTAAATAATACAGGAAAAGCTAACATCACACTAGTCACAGACTTCCCTCGCCTTTACATCCGTGATAGGGATCGATTGACGCATTCGGAATATTGATCCAGCCGTCAACGATACGGATCCGATCGTAATCGAATCGAATACTCGCGTCAATATCGATATCTTGAACGTAACGCGATACATTTCTGCAACTAGCTACTGCCAGCGGTTTCGCCTGCGAGACAGTACTGTCGGGGTAAGAAGTATCCTGTGTCGTTCTCCAAGGTCTAGTCTACAGGCATCTATGCCAAAAATTATCAAAACCAACAGAAATACAGAGCTACTTTGTCATGTACTAGCTTTTGCCCGTGAGTGGCCGCAACTTCGTACGCGCGTATCCCTTTTTTTCTAGTTCCGGTAGGAATTTTGGGAAATCCTTTCTTAGTGCTCCCCTGCGTAGTGTAACGAAGCCACATGACAAATTTCAGCTTTTTACGACCAGTAGTTTCGGGTGTACGCTGTCTGTCAGTCACTCATTCAGTCACTCACTGCCACACTCAGAGACGTTTAATGGTTACTTAAGTCGCTCCTTAGTAAAGATTTAAAAAAGTTCGCTCTCAGAGACAGTTAACGGTCCGTTACCGTACCTTAATGACAATTAAAGTTAAGTAAAGCAAAACCATCGCTTAACTTTCTAATGATTGATTTTGGCATTGACGTTTGAGGTTATATTTTTATTTTAAAGAATTCACATTAGGAATAGAAGTGTTTTAACAATAGCAAAGATGTCTGATCTGGTAGACTTGATTGATTTTGTGGACTATGCCAGAATTAGAAACTATTGCCGGACGTTAATAAATATTAGAGACAAATACACCATTCTGTTAATGGGACATAAAACTTTCACATAACAGGGGATTTTTAACTATAGGGGTCGGTGATAACTTAACAAATGACAATGTGACCCAAACATTTTTAAAGCGTCGAACTATCCCTTACATCTGTCTACTTTCTAAAAATATGTTGTTAACTAACGGTATTACTTAAAAGCAACACGTGTCTAACTCTTAACTCTAAACCTAAGACTATGTATGCGGCTGTCCTGCACACCTGTAATTAAACTTTACAACACGACTCTTTCTTGGCGGTTTAAACGCAACAACACAAGTCACAAACTAAAAACATAACCCTGACAGTTTATAACACTGACAGTTAGTGATACCAGAAATAAAAGGGTCCTGTTGTATTATTTTATTTATGCGAAAATAGCCGTTTCGCTTGTTTTTTTTATTAAAAACGAACGTCAAATGAACAAATTTTAGTTTATGTTACCTATTTATATGCTTTCTATGTCTTTAAATAAACTATTCTGCTATTTAATAATATCAATTTTTCAAGTGTGGCTACATTAACACTTTATCGATGTGCAATCTCAAAGATGATTTGGCATTGCTCCGCCCTACGGATACTTAAAGTTGTCATTAACTAATGAACCCTTAAATAATGTCTCTGGGATGTATCGTTCATTAATGAATTTAATGATATTTAGTTAAGTAATCATTAAGACTAATTTAATGAACCTTTCTGAGTGTGGCAGTCAGTGAAAGAAGAATCTATACTACGAGTAATATACTCGTATGTATAAAGCTGAAGAGTTTGTTTTTTGTTTGTTTGCTTGAACGCGCTAATCTCAGGAACTACTGGTCCGATTTGAAAAATTCTTTCAGTGTTACATAGCCCATTTATCGAGGAAGGCTATAGGCTATATATCATCACGCTAAGATCAAAAGGAGTGGAGCAGTAATGAAAATTGTGACGCAGATGAAGTTGCGCGGGTCAGCTAGTTTTATATGTTAGGATAGTGTTAGTAGTAGGCAACCGAGATCGTCTCTCGGATAAGATTAGTTGGCAATGAGCAGTTGAACCTGACTCCTGTTGATGTTTTAGGCGTGTTTTGTTACTGGCTACTGACGTGAAGCAATAAAACTAAATTACATCGTAAACACATAGAACGTTCCTTGAAAAAATAAACACAATCGAGATAGTTTTCGCCTATTTCCTGCCTCTATTTCGGAATCAGGACAGTCGTATTCGAGATTCCGATTACTTCTTGCAATAAAATACCGAAATAAATGAATTGATAGAAACCTACGTAGATTAGATATTTACCAATCAAATAATTAGAAAAATAAAGTCGTTGAGCACTTTTCCAATTACGGCAAAACCATGATTCCGTTTGCCTGGAAGCAATCAAATGCTGGCTAGACTTCTAATTAAATAATTCAGATCTCGTCAGACCACAATTTATTGGTACATAATAACGATTCGAAACACAGCAGTTGCTATGTAATAAATCAGCCGGGAAACACCTCCACCTTGCTAATAACAAAACTCATTAGATATACGATAAGACCCCGATTCGTAGATGAAAATCTACAAAATTATTTTTCGGTTGTGTTTTCGGCACGATACTGTATTTTACGAACGCAAAGAAATAAGTCTCTTTTGTTTTTTTTTTTGTTGCCGTTACTTATTATTGCGTATATGATGGGATTGTCAACCTTGGGCTGGCCTGTCCCAAAAATATCAACCTTGCCACTGTTTACAAATACATAATTGTACAAAATAGTCTCAATCCGGTCGTAAACTGTCAATATCACAAGTTTAATAGCTAAAATTGTGAGTGATTAATAAATCTCTCATAATTTGTTCTGTGAACGGCTAATTGGATACTTATTAAGGAAGTTTAACTATTCTCTGACAAGTTGTATAACGACTACCTGTGGTTTTATAAGTTTTCAATTTTATCCCACCATTAAATCACATTTCATTTCTTTCGTTTTGAATTTGGAGAATTCAAAACAGTCATGATTATTTTTAATAAGATAGGTAGGTACTCAGTTGAAAATTAAATAGCACTGTTTGCAATATACTTCAAACCTTTCAAACGAGTTAATTCAATATTAATTTGAAACGTAAACAAACGTAACTTAGATAATATATGAAAAGGGCCGCTTAGAGACGCTTTCCCTCCTAAATTTAACGCTTTATATGAGCAAATAATGTTATGGTTATTCCTTAATCTGTCGCTAAAAGCCCGCGATGTTGGCAACGCCTGCCATGCGGCCATGTTAGGTACAGACAACAAACAAACTCAATCCATTTATCTGAGTTTACTTTGCGAAGTGGCTCAACCTTGGAAACGGATTCGAACACCCGAATTATTTATATTCGAGATTATTAAAAGTGTTCCCGACAATTGATCACACGGATAAGTGTTTACTTAAACTTTATTTTGTAGAATTGGTTTGGTTCATCTCAAAGAAGAATACAATAGAATTGAGGCTGTTTAGTGTTTAAAACACAGTTAGTTTCCAATTTGCATTATTTATGAAAGCTTGAGTAACTTTTAAATAAATGTTGTTTTAAATTACTTCATTTGAGGTTTCTTTAACTGGAAATCTCGAATAATAAATTGTGTTCCTAACATTTACTTGAACTCTGCATTACCATATTATTCGTATTAGATCCCCATAGAGATTACTATGAACCACGGTCCGCGCTGTTTTGTCATATGAAAACTTAAAACTGACAAATCGAATACCATCGGATGTGATTTCGAAATGTCAAGGCTTAAGAACCAGTTTCATAGGAGTTGATACACCCATTGAGTTAAATGCTAATTCTAACCATATATTTCGGTATCAATTATTGCTTTAGGCATCAACATAATAGCTATATTGGAAATTGGAATTTTATTTGAGCGCCATCATTAAAACGGTCAATTAGATAAAAAAAATGATAAATTCGGTTCTTTTTAACTTGCGATGGGTTTGCTCTTGACTCTAGTCTAAGTCAGAGGTGACAGAGACAAAGTCGACGATGTAGTGAGGTTACCCAGAAGAAACCAATTCACTTTAACTTTGAAGAGATTAATGTTCAATGCGTTCGGAAACACAGACGCTCGTTTATATGTTTGTTATAATCTATACTAGTATTTTAAAGAGGTAAAGTTTGTGAGGTTGTAGGGGATAATCTCCGGATCTACTGAACCGATCGAAAAACACGTTATTTGTAAGTGTCCATAGGCTATATTTATAACTAGAAAAAAAAAGATCCCCACAAAAATTGCAATACTAAACCCCCGCGAACGAAGTCGCGGGCGAAGTGCTAGTCTATACTAATACATATATAAAGCTGAAGAGTTTGTTTGTTTGTTTGTTTGTTTGCTTGAACGCGCTAATCTCGGGAACTACTGGTCCAATTTTAAAAATTCTTTCAGTGTTCACGCTAAGACCAATAGGAGCGAAGCAGTAATGAAAAATGTGACGCAAACGAAGTTGCGCGGGTCAACTAGTACCAATATATAAAGCTAAAGAGTTTGTTTGTTTGCTTGAACGCGCTAATCTCAGGAACTACAGGTCCGATTTGAAAAATTCTCTCAGTGTTAGATAGATAGCTCATTTATCGAGGAAGGCTATAGGCTATATATCATCACGCTCGACCAATAGGAGCGGAGCAATTATGAAAAATGTGACGCAGACGAAGTTGCGCGGGTCAGCTAGTAATAAATAAATGTAACTGCTGAGCATCGGACCCTTGTCTGTGCAATTCCCCGTTCGGGCAGTGTTCTTGGGTTTCCCCATGAGACATTTCACTGTTGCTACAGGGAAATTCCTCATGGGGCCAGAAGTTTTGATTTTGTACTAGAAGCTTCAGAAAAATGTCTAGATTGGTGGTATTAGACCATCCTGATCTGTGTAATTGCGCAATTGTGCTAAATGTGTGAAAAAAATATCAGCTGTTTCATACAAAATGTTAGCCATTTAGCCGATGTTTTCGAAATAACCTTGCATGAAATTTTTAATGCTGAGTTTTTTTTGCTGAAATTTATAATGTCTTAGGTTTCTTGGGGAGTGTAAGGAAGCGCTAAGAAAGGATTTCAGGAAATTCCTACGGGAACGGGATATGCGCGTACGAAGTCGCGGGAAAATGCTAGTTATGTAATAGAACACACTTGAGAAACGAGGAATCTTAAAAGTTTTTATTCAGTTTTAGTTATTCATATTAATGCGGTAATATTTGCCAGATATGTTAATGTAGGTAAAGCATACATTTTTCATGTCATCATTTGCTATGTATTTTTGCTTTGTGTAAAGTTTTCAAGCATACGAGACGATTCGCCAATTAACTAATTTATAAGAGTGACTTGTCTGAAGTTATCTGCGAAATCTCAGACAAAGTTTCAGTGGTTTGTGCATATATCTAAAATGTTATACATACTAGCGTATCTAATTGGAAGTCGTACCTGAACTGAACAGCTTTTTTAGGATTCCGAACGTACGTGAGAAACGGAACCCTCATAGAAAAATACTAATCACTCGGGTGTCTGTCTGTCTGTCCGTCTGTCATAGCCAGTTTACTCCGGAGCCACTAGACTGATTCTGCTGAAATTTGGTACACATATAGAGTTTTGTGAACCAAATACAGACGCTTTGATAATGATTAAATTTTGAGTATGAGGGTCACTTTTGAGGGTCAAACTAGAAAATAAAAAAAAAACCGTTTATTAAACTGTATCGTGTGACATACCAAATGAAAGGGCTTACTGTGAGGGTTTTAATTATGTTTTTTTCATAATTTTGAAATAAATACTTACGGAGTTATTCAAGAAATTAGATCAAAAATGACCATTTCGCTCTTATCTCCGAAACTACTGAGGTTAAAATTTCGAAAAAAAATGGATGGAATAGGAAGTCTGTAGTGTTAATATAACATGACAAGAAAATGAAATTGGTTCGAAACCCTTTGCACGCAAGTCTGACTCGCACTTGGCCAGTTTTTTTTATTGTATAGGATTTTTAGGATTCCGTCCGTTTCCCAAAGGGTAACCAACGCAGCCCTATTGCTATCACTCTTCTGTCCGTCCGTCCGCCTGTCTGTCTGTCAGAGGGCAGTATCTCAAGAACAGTAATAGGTACAGTTGAAATTTTCAGAGTGTGTATTTCTATTGCTGCTGTATCAACAAATAATGAACAATTACAGGGGGCTCTCATACCAGAAACGTGTTTTTTTTCGGTTTATGTTACGGAATCCTGTGTGTGTCACAGCTGGATATCTCAAGAACTACTAATGCTATCAACTTGAAATTTGGAATGGTTTTAGATGACGTTTGCTCAACTATTATGCAAATAAGAAAAAAATAAAAATGTTCATATTTTTGTTATAGCGACTGAAAGGGGTTCTTAAAAATTCGAAATGGGGTATCTTATGAAAGAGCGCTATTTACACATTCTCAAACATTCTCCCTTTTTTTAGGCCGCATGGTTTTAGAATTTTGACGAAAAATTAAAAAAAAATACCATTCCCCCCTTATCTCCGAAGTTTGCATAGAGAAAAATCTGAAAACATATTACTGGAAAAATAAGACGAAAATTCGAAGTGCGGTGTCATATGAAATAGCGCTATTTGCACGTTCTCAAGCATTTTTTCTTTTTTTTTAGGCCGCATGGTTTTTGACTTTAGACGAAAAATTTAAAAAAAAACGACCTTCCCCCCCCTTTATCTTCTAAGTTTGCATAGAGAAAACTCTGAAATTATAATATGTTATAGAAGTTTATGCAATTAAACATATTACAGGAAAAATAAAACGATGTCTCGAAATAGCACACTTTTTCAGCTATTATTACCAAAAATTACAATAAAGCAGGTTCGAATTTCGAAAACGAAATAGTTTTCGTTCCACAATTAAATAATACCTAACAATCCACGCATTCTGACGTTATTCCATTGTCTTTTGTTTTATTTATTTCTAGATTCTAGCGTCCGTGGCCGGCGGATCAAAGAGCTAGGCACCGGAAACCAAGGAGGTCGAACGAATGACGTCATTTTATATATAGCACGAGCAAAATATTAGATTTATTACTTAGTACATACCCATCATTTATCATAGATTAATTTAATTTATAATAGATTATGCTGCGCAGTGTCAGACTCATGTAAGTGCGCGTGGGAGTCTTTTATATTTAAAACTAGCTATTCAAGAATCGATTTGAATTTATTTCAGAAGGATTATAGTAGTACTATCTTTTGCCCGAAACTTCGTATGCGCATATCGTGTTTTTCTCGTTCTCGTAGGAATTTCGGGAAATCCTCTCTTAGTGCTCCCCTACACTCCCCAAGGAAGCTACATCCCAAATTTCAGCTTTCTACGACCAGTGGTTCTGGCTGTGCGTTGTCTGTCAGTCACTCAATCAGTCAGAAACGGAAGAATTTTGTATTTTAGGAAAGATTACGATAAGAATATAAAAAGCATGATCACGATGTAAGAGCTATGAGAATCTTTTAAACATATTAATTGGGTTTTGATAACAAAGTCTAAAGTGGGGACGGGACTCTAGTCGGTAACTCTTGGGCCTTTCTCCATACAAACGCATTCCGCTGTTTTCTTCGTGGAAAATGCTGCTGGAGCAATGATTTTTTTTCCAAAAAATCTTGATAATTAACACGTGCCTCTATCATTTTCTTTTTTCCAAAAAATAATTACTTAAAGAATTGTGAAAATCCAAAAACCCGAAAAAAGCAGCCCTTTTTACCGCCATGTTCAGACGACTATCAGACTTTGATAAGTTTTTAACAAAATACAAAATAATAGTAGCATAGATGTAGGTAGGTAGTTTTCATCTAAATTTTTAAATATAATTTTTTTAGATCAGTCATGTTTTGAAGAAGAAAACATCGGAATACAAAACGTCTTTTTGTCAAGGTTTTTATAGGTAAAGTCAGCCTGAGCTGCAGTTGCCGCTTTCGCACTTTACTTGGCAGGGCGCAGCGCGACGGCATCGGCAATAGTATCTTCAAATACCTATTTTTCAAATTCCTCGGGACTAGAGTCCGATCTTAATTAATATTCTTACAGACTTCAAATCCAATGTTATAGAAATCATTAACAGCATCTCGACGAGTCTTGCTAGACTATAAAGATCGCATCGTTATAAACTCAAGAAGAAAAATATTAATTAACATTAAAAAAAGTAAAAAAACAAGTTATTTCGCGTGCATACCACGATGATATGAAAAGAAAGGGATCTGTCCGAGACTGGCTATTAGTTTCTTTACCTTCATTACAGAAACAAAAGCAGCTTTGTAAGAAAAACTCTCCTTTAATTAAATTAATTTTATTAATACGTAGTTCTACCTGCGGCTTCGCCTGCGTGAATGCTGGAATTTATCTTAAGAGAACACAGTAAAGTAGCGTATCTGCTATTCAGACTGTAATCAATCAATCAAGATCTATTCAGCCGTTTCGGCGTGATTGACTAACAAACATCCAAACTTTCGCATTTATAATAGAAAAATAATAATAATTATAAATTAGATAACGTTTAGCAAGCTCGTAGCTCAAACCTGTGTACATACCTACTAAGTCTTGAATATTAATAAATTTTCGTTAATGGTCCGACGATTTTAACATTTGACATTAATAAATATTTAATTATTCGTTTATAAATGTTTAAAGTGTAACAACCTCAATGTTGTGACTAATAAATTGCTACAGTATTGTGATAGCGCTAGTTTTAGTAAAATTATGCAATTTAAATTTACATTTATGTGGTTTGAACGTAACTTATTAGGTAGTTATTTTATACTACAGTACGCTAGTAAGCTTTGATTTTATATTAAAGTAACCTGGGTAATAATGCGCTGCAGCGCTGCTTATCTTACTACATATATATTTTAATATTTACAATGTATATTACTTTAATATAATAGTCATGTGAAACACGTCGAGCCAATGAAGATAAAATCAATAACTCTGTATTATTGAGTAGTCTGTCAGTTGCTATTTTTCTAATCGACACCGAAGAAGACTTACGTTGTCTGCTTATAAAACAAAATTAAACACGCACTAAACGATTTGGGAACACATTCATAGTGCGTACAGCTAAGGAGTGGAATTCTCTGCCCGAGTCTGTGTTTCGAGATAGCTACAACCTGGGAGTCTTTAAGAGAAGGGTGAATGTTGCTTCTAGGCAAACGTGCTCCATCTTCGAACGCATCATCGCTTACCATCAGGTGAGATAGTGGTCAAACGTATGCCGATCTATAGTAAAAAAACTGGCCAAGTGCGAGTCGGACTCGCGTGCAAAGGGTTCCGAACGAATTTAATTTTTTAAACATGTTATTTTAACACTACAGACTTCTAATAGGTTTTCCTGTAATCTTTAGGTAAAGATCTATTATCTCCATTTTTTTCAAAATTTTAGGCTCAGTGGTTTCGGAGATAAGGGGGGGGGAATGGTCATTTTTCGTCTAATTTCTTGAATAACTTCTAAACCATTTATTTTAAAATTATGAAAAAAATATAATTAAAACCCTCACAGTAAGCCCTTTGATTTGATATGTCGCACGATATTGTTCAAAAAACTTTTTTTTTAATTTTCTAGTTTGACCCCCAAAAGTGACCCCCACACTAAAATTTTAAAGATTTACGTAACGTTTCCGTGTTTGGGTCATAGAAATCCATATGTGTACCAAATTTCAACAGAATCGGTGCAGTGGATCCGGAGAAAACTGGCTGTGACAGACGGACAGACAGACAGACAAACAGACAGACGGACAGACAGACAGACACCCGAGTGATCCTATAAGGGTTCCGTTTTTTTTCGGAACCCTAAAAAATAATATATATTCACTTTTTGAATTTAGAAGTCCCATGAGCTTATTACTATATCTTAGGGAGCTAGCAGCTTGGATAAGAAAGCGTATTCTCGTACTTACTTTAAAACCTTTTTACTTTTAAATTCCAGTCGCAATATCATCACAGCGAAAATCGATATCAAAATGTAGGGAAATAAGAGGTTTGACAGATTTTAGTTTTTTTTGTTTTCTTTTTTTTTAGTACATTCGAATCTAATTCTAAATTTGCATGACACTTCAAAGCAGCCAGAAGTATTTTTTTTTCTTCCAGTTCGTACTTATAGGTACTGCAAAGGTTAGTTACCTCATGCGACCTTCTCCAGTATCAAAGTACTCATGGAGCCTCTAAACACGGAATAAAAAATAAAACAAAATTCGAATCCTTATTCTAAATTTTCTCATAAAGCCGTCTGCCGTTCGCCACCCAGCCAGCTTTAATTGAGTTTTACAACGAACCTTTATTTTTTAATCAAGAAAAATTCTTACATCGCTAATTACTCAATTCATTCGTCGCACAAAAGGCTCGGTGTCTCATAAATTGCCACAATTCCTTCAATTAGAGATCGACGGATAGCGTCCACAATTTATATAGAAGCAGCGACGGAGCATTAATCACAATAAGGCCACTGCAATGGCCTGATGAGATCATTTCGCCGAGCGATAAAATTGACAGGATCTGAAGATGTAGGGTCAAGACCGACTATTTAAAGGACTAAGGAGGGAGATAGAAACATGTTATTAGACTGGTATAAATTGCGAGGTGGGTGAGTCAATGCAAGTTATTTATAAATCAATAATTTTATCTCTGGATGCTTCGGACAAGTTGAATGACGTTTATGTTCAGAGTCATACATAAAATTTACAAATCTAATTACAGCTTACCTACAGTAAGGTTTGATTTCATACCACAGGCAATAGACATAGACAAGTGACATTCTTCAAGCGGTAGCGTGGCGAGGACGACTGTTAAAACGTCAAAAATGTGTGGCATTGACATACGCTGTCGAAATGTCACGTGATTAATTCCGTATTTTGGCATTTCAATAATCGCATTCGCAGACAGATTAGCACTTTATCTAGAGCCTCAGTTCCCATAGGTCAACCCATTATTCAAGTCAAGACCCATAAGAATTTAAAACGAGAACCAGCTCACATAAAATGTCTTCCTTCCCAGGCTTGGAAATAATTGCAATTAAAATACAAAGAAATCGGCCATTCATAGTGCACGCTTGATCGGAGGCAGGGGAGGCAGACAGGACGGCTCATTAAGTTATCGACGTCAATAATAATGTACTACCAATACTGCCCTTGGAAGCCAAAAGGTAGTAACCCATCCAAAGTGACTTTTGAGAAAAAAGGGATCTTGTAAACAAAAATCCGTCACCATATTGATATTTACCTATTTAAAACTAGCTTCTGACCGCAGCTTCAGATGTGTAAATTAAAAGTAAAATTCTTTATCAGGTCCTAGTGTTACAATCGGTTTAATTTCCTAATAGATTTGCGTGTTTGTCGACTAACCCGTCTTATCCCAAAGGTTTTCAGCCAAATAAAACAGAATTTTCAAAAATCTCGAGATGCCGCTTTTTGTCTTGCGAGAGCAGAGTAGGTACGTACTTTATACCAAGTTCAATCTACTAATTATAACATAGTACGGCTCCGGCTCGTTCGTGGATGATTAAATTTAACAATGATTAATTATATCATCAAGTTATTAATGTAATCTTGATCGACTGTAATGGCTCGCTCGTGATACTTTATAGGTTAATGGAATAATTTTGAGCTTGTACAGACTTTCAGTAAGGAGAATATAAAATACTAGCTTTTTCCCGTTCCCGTAGGAATTTCGATAAATTCTCTCTTAGTGCTTTCCTACGGATGTAGGGAAGCTACACGTCAAATTTCAGCTTTCTACGACCAGCAGTTCGGCTGTGCGTTGTCTGTCAGTCACCACTCACCAGTAACGGAAGAATTTTGAATACTTAAATTATTTTTTTTACTATTGATAGGCACGCGTTTGACCACTATCTCACGTGATGGTAAGCGATGATGTGGTCGTAGATGGAGGACTCTTGCCTAGAAGTCTAAAGACTCCCAGGTTGTATCTAGCTATCAGGAAACACAGACTTCGGCAGGAATTCCACTCCTTAGCTGTACGCACTATGAACGATATACATTGATGATAAATTTTCCAGCCAGCGGCTTCGCTCGCGTTAAAGTAACCTATAACCTTTGATTATATAAATCAAAGTCTTATAAGCCTATCGCCAGGGTTCCATCTATCTCTGTAGGTACCAAAATTCATCAAAATCGGTTCAGCGATTTAGACATGAACTCGTAACAAACAAACAAAGTTAGTTGTCTAATTCCTGTCATTCTTTGGAGTCGTACGATCAACTCTAGCTTTGAATAGAATGGAATAGAATTGGGATTAATTAGAGAGCGCCATTAAATACAGTGAATTGCAGATTTATTTTTGGCGTTGTGAATTTTTCGGCTGTTGCTAGCAACTTCCAATACAAGCTTTGGCTCCCGCTCAGGGGTTGAGTTTCGTTAAATTCTTTGTTAACATTAAATTTTAATACCAAACATTGTACCAACATAATTATATTATTCCAAAGTCTCCGTATTCCTATTTGCACAACGTCCTGTGAGCAAAAGTAACCTATTCGCTAAACATTCTAGTAGAAGAATATCCTATTAATAAAGTACAGCCTTTAAATTTTCGCCCCATTTGATTATTTCAGAAAAAGAAATAGCAATACACTATAAAATTCCACGAAGAAAAAGAAAAGCTGTAATTAATGTTAATAAAACAGAACGACCATTGACTCCGCCTGTTAAAAGTCAGGTAAACTACCTTGACTTTTAACTCCAAGCGAGCAAACGTGTACCGACAACTGAACTATTAGTATGCATGGAAGTATAAATATCACTGTATCACCACTTTGTTTTTTAAAGATTCCATCTGCGGAGATATTCTGCTGGTTTTAGACGTTTGACATTTAAAAGATGAACTCTTCCACCTTTGCCATAAAAAAAAAACTAGTCAGTGTTTTTACAGGAAATCATCCACGTGATACCTTTATTTTTACAGGATTCGCTCCAATAAGTGTGGTGTGGATCCCATGACAAGCATCCATACATCAATACTAATATTATAAATGCGAAGGTAACTCAGTCTGTCCATCTGTTTGTTACTTTTCTATGTCTTAACGGCTCTACGGATTTGGATGAAATTTTGCACGCCGATAGACTATGTCCCGGAATAGGACATAGCTAGGATACTCTCTGTCCGGGGAGTAGAACTCTTGGATAATTTTCGAGTTTTACTGCTGGCCTGAAGCCAGTGTAATGTAAAATGCCCAAGGATTTTGCATATACATAATATGCAACAGTGAAGTAGGTAAATCAATGACCAATACATTTTCGCCACAGATTAGGTATAAAACTGTACATTGACTTGCGATGACATTTCCAAATGGTAACTAAAAGTTAAAATTCACACGCCATTTGCATTTTTCATTGTGTAGTTTCGGCGGTCGCTATTATAGCAACAATAGAATAGTTTCATTATAATTCTTATGTAGCCGTCGGGTTTTTGGTATAAAAAGTACCAGTTTTTGAAATAATTGTTGTTACAGCTCTATTATTCGTCCTTGCTACTTAAATATAACGATTATTTTTCTGACTTGTAACAATTTCACCTCTTTTGAATAAATAATCCAGTTTAGGGGAAAATATTCAAAATTAGAATACCTACAGAATAAGTCCGTAATACGTATTCTAGAGCGATGTTGAAGTATGCATGCATTTCAATTAAAAACTGGCTGGTTACAAACTTATCTGTGCTTACATTTTGTTCGAAACTCAAGTTTCTAAATGGCATCACCTGCCTGGAAGGCAACGATATTTAAATAATTGTCAATATGAAATCATAATTTTCAATTGAATGAACTATAAGTTTTTCTATGACGAAGCACGTAGCGTTCCCAGAGCGATTTATTGATTAAAACGCGACATGCCATGTTAGATGGTACTGCTACTAATCAATATTAGGGCGTGTTTGCTGGGTGCAGTTCCGTTGGGATCGAAATTCATTAAATTATTTATGGGTAAAGGGAATTAGCTGTTAAACAGAAAGCTGACAGTATAAATCGATTTGGTTGGTTAAAAGGTATATTACGAATAAACTTACTAATTTTTGTTTTTGTAGCACCAACGGGATTGCTTTTAAGTGGGTAATAAATTTTTATTGCCAGTTGGTACTTTGGTAGCAATGAAACTCATAATGTAGGTACCTGTAATTTTTGGTACGAGGTGAAATTAATTTAGCTATATTTGAATTCAGAATAAGTGAAATCACATTTTTGAACAACAAACTTTACCACAAATAATTAAGTCTGTCATATAAAAGACAAAGTTCAAATTCGATTGCAACCTGTACTTTTTACAAATCAAGCTACAACAATCTGTCAAATTTCTCTTATGTATTTTCAAATTTATCGCTAGAACGTTAGGCCCAAAGTTGATTAGGAAAATCTGACAGTTTCGGGTAGCTTGATGTGCTGGAGTCATGCGTCAGTACAAAGCGCTAAAGTCGATAGTTAGGTTACTGTGAAGGATTTGAATTATCTCGAATTATACATCCAAGTATTGGTGTCGAAATACCGATGATATCGACACGATACCCAAATCGTCTCTTAACTGTTAGATTTTACCCTGTCTTTACCTACCACAGGACAGTTTAGTGTTTAGTCAAGCCATGTTACTAGTTGAACTAGCAGTATTTGGCTGCCTCAAATGGCCTCAGTTGTGTATGTAATGGTGTAAGAATAAGAACATTTTACTGAACTAAGATGGCGGTCGTTTTCGACAGTGGTCGTTAAACTTCACGCTCGGTGATTAACCATACTACTGTATGAAATAATCGTACTGTGCGACATTATTTTACGTCATCATCTTGCTAAGATTTGAATCTATGTTTTATTTAAAAAAATAACTACTGTAGTGTTGGCGTTTTTGAAACGTGTATCTTGGCAAACGTTTGAGGAAGAGTACGGAAAAACCACTAACTTGCTAAGAAAGAGGGTAAAAAAAATCAAAAATCAAAAATATTTATAAGTAGAATATAATACCGGTCGTTGTGGCGACGCTTGGGGGAGGCCTATGTCCAGCAATGGACGTCTTTCGGCTGATATGATGATAATAGAATACTCTTAACACACCACAGAACATAAATATGACTAGCAAGATAAGAAGCTGGTGCCTAAAGGGCCGCCTATTACCGAATTAAATATAAGTGGGTGAGTGCTTTACCCAGTAGGTATAATCAAATCGCGGTCATAAAATAGAAGACCGAATTTGGCATAATTTGAGGTACACTGAGCGTAACTTTGTGCTACCTACTTTGTGCAGAACTAAGAAAAATAAGTAGGTACTTGATTAACTTTTTATGCTCAGTTTAAAGCGAACTAACGTGTCCAAGAGCTAAAAGTTAATCATTTAGTAAGACACGGATGCGAAAAGCAATTATAATAAAGTTTAATATATTTTAATTAACTCTGTCTTTAACAAGTTTGTTAGGCTTTTTGTAGAAAAGATGCTTTAAAATATAAAAGATATGATAAAAGAAGAATGATAGAAATGATAGAAAAAAAATAGAGATAGCAACGCACATTTTGAGCTATAGATAGGTAGTAAATATGTACAGTGTTGTTTATTTCTTGTTTTAAATAAATCTCAGCAATTCTTTATGAATACATCTTGTACTAATTATTATTGAAAATAATATAACTAGACATTTATAAACATAATTATGCATTAACATAAAACATAAATCAAGCAGTAGGTAGGTACTAGTCAAAGCTTTTAACAATAAATATTATTAATTCATTATTATTTTTACAACCGAACGCTAAAGAAATTAATGATGTCAGTTCATAATGTCAGACCAGGCATAAGTTATTTGAATTTTTTTTATGCAATATTACCATTGATACAAAAAAAACCCAATGAATATTAGGTACAGAGTAATATTAAGTTTTTAATTTCCTTTTAAATTCAACGACAATATTCTCTCATGCCAGTATTAAAAAAAAATGCGATTCTCTTTGGCAGGCTACGAAAGCGATTTCGTAGCCTGCCAAAGAGAATAAGCAAAACAAAAAACAAACGTTTAGGTCGGAGCCAAATTGATTCAAAACAAGATTATAAGACTTGAGAGGATCAGAAGTCCTCAATACGTTAGTCTCTCCGTGGTCAGAACATAAAAATTCCTAAGTACTTACGTGTCATATGGTTGTGTTTTTATTAGGTATTATTTTTTAGTGTCATTTAGGACGAAAAAAACGTTGTTGCACCATTAACATGGATATGTGAATGAGTTTATAGGTGTTAATTTTTATTGCAATACGTGCATGTTTGCTTTTGGCCTTTTGTTTTATTCATTGAAAGTAAAGGAAAAGTTTAGATAGGTCCCACTTACAACTGAAAAGCAAAAGTTTTTTTTTGATGTTGGGGCATTACAAGTCATAATTGCAAATAATATTATTTTATGAATAATCTTATTCAAAGTTCAAACCTTCCATTGCATTACAAAATACCCGATAATGTTATCCATATGAAAGAGAGTACCCTGAAAGGAGGCATTGTAGCGCCATCTATCGGCTTACACTGATATTAAAAGTAGAGTTCAGAAACAAAAATAGGTACCTACCAAATAAAAATGAGGTGGATATCTACAAACAAGAACTTTTTGTACTAAGTATTCTAATTATTATTTGGATTAATTATCTTTATGCAGAGTTTGTTGGTCTGTAACTTCATAAAATAACCTCATTATTTAGTCATTTATATCCATTAACCATGCAAAAATTAAATCCGTAATAAAATAGTGTGAAAACTTCCGAATGAATGTTATTGTTAGCATGGTAGTTTGTTACGCCATACGCGAGTCCATGCCACGCTCCAATCCGCTGTTGTGTTGTGTTGTGTCACGGCAAGCCGCGCCGTCGAACGAACTCGAGAGCTCAGTCAAGAACGTTCGTTAACCGCGCGCGTCACCCGTTCCATGTACCAGTGCCCCCATCTAGCGGTCAATGTCGGCATGACGTAGTGAAACGACCGAGTTCCAGCGTTTTTAAAGAGATGGCGCTGGTAGTATGATGTTGCGATAAAAACCGCGTGGTGTGGATTTTTACTTTCTATGTACGTTTTTTTTATGATTAAATTGGTGCAATAAAAAATGTTTCATTTGATATTTTTTATTTTAAACAAAGTATGTAATAACAACGAAAACCAACTCTTAGACATTCAGTTTTGAAAGATACTTTTCATACTTAGTTGGTTAGGTAGTTTTTCTATACATTTCATGCTTCGAGTTGTTATCAGCTTATGTTTTTATTTTTTAACAATTTTGTAGAACATTACACACACAATCAAGTTAGTACACTCAGTGGAATGATTGGTATAATAGAGAAATTAGTGGTAGGGTCAGCACAAAACACTCATTTTAGAAATATTCACGCAATTTACCTTACCAAGAGCTTGTAAAATTACTTTCATATAGGTAGCCAACGTTCAGCTATACGATTGACCTTTTAGTATACAACTAGCAGCTTAAATTTTACAAAATTAAGTAAGCATGCCATATCAAACGCAGACAATCTATAAAAAAATAAGTTGAGTAAGATTTATTGAATGCACTTGCGGTTGAATGTATGAAACTTATAGCCTCATTTATGATTCGCCACACCAGTCACCAAGACGATGCAGATTCGTTATCGTGACTTGTCTAATAGTACTTTCGCCTAGGTACCAAGTCCAAGCAAACGAGTACAATTACAAAATGCAATGAGTTTGGCAAATGGCCGCTGATACAACAAAGTGTAACGACTCTGTTGGCGGCAGCTTGGAATTAGCACCGCTGAAAGTGATCTCATCTCAGTCACCGTCCAGCGTCCATTACTCATTGGTTGCTAGCAATGAGACTGGGTGTTGCTCACACGTCTAACCGAAATAGATGTTTAGATGCGTTAACAAACAAATGGCTCTATTTTGTTTGATATCGTTTTTGCATTCGTCTTCATTGAGTGTTTAGTTAAGTTTAGTACTACTGTGACAAGTTTGTGTTACATTTTGCTGTGTTCTTTCTACATCTTTGCTTTCTTTACTCTTGTTCTTCCACCAATTCGTAACCTTATATCGCTAAATAATGCTACGTTGTAAAATACAATTTTCCTAGCAGCAATTTTTAAAAACAGCCCACCGAAAATTGTTGTAGTATTAGTCAGATTGCAAAATATAATACCTGAATTGAATACTTACACAGTAGTATCCAACACAGTTGCAACACGAGCTTTAGATAATGACGGTCTCATTAAAGTCATTAGCCGACATAAGTCGAGAGGGCCCGCCAAGCCCGCGAAATGCCTTGATAGCTGTGACAAAATTTAAATGAGGGCATTTTGCGGTGACGTCACACAACCGGTATTACCCATAAGTACCATGAACCCCTTTGCAAAGGTAATGGTGTTAAGCATGTGCGGTCGCTCGATTAGCTACTTGGTAACAATAACGCTGATGCTCATTTCGGAACTTGGATAATTCTAATAGGATTTCTGTGTGCCATTTATCGTAACCAACATTCTTATGTTCAGTGTATTTAAAGGAGCTCTCTGATTGGTTCTTCCTGAACAGCCAAGGCTCTTCCGCTGTTTTTAATGGCTCGTTTAACTTAATTTTGGTTTGGCAGGCCTGATGCTAGTTAATCATTACTAATCATCCGTTCAATGACTTTGGTCACGGCATTTGGTCGAGCGTCCAAACAACAGTCAAATCGGTCAAGTGTATACCTTAAATTGAGGCAAGTAGTATCTATCTACCCACTTCTTTTAGAACGGCATGTAATTATAGTATAGCGTGACATTGTGATGAGGTTTGAAGATAAGGTCAGTTCACAATGGAGGGCGCGTCTGCTGCAACTATTGTGTCGCATAATACCGCGCCCTCTGGCGGCGCGACGGCGCGTGACCGCCAAACAATGAAACCCGAAGCAATTAGTCACCTTTTGTAATTATGTGCGATTATATTTAGTGCCAAAATGGTATGATAGCTGTAGGTTTAAAAATAGAAACCTTGGCATAGGTCATACTATAACTGATCGTTCGATCAACGACAAAATAAATGCCAAAGCGGGACTAAAAGACTTTATATTAAATAAAGACGTTAAAGTTTCACTTCACAAAATTGCGCAAAATATAATTGTCTGTCAATTTGTTTGAGTAAATTACAAAGTTACGCATGCAGCAATCGCAGTAAGTGCAATTGGAAAGTAATATCAACTGAGTTTGCAGATGCCTAGTTTAAATAAGAGGGCGTATCTCGTGGCTAACCGCGACACTTTCTACTGCGATTTCACTGCGTTTTGTGGCTTAGCATTAGACGCAAGTATAGCAATCTCTAGCTCTATGCAACTTAAATTATTCCTTTCTGTTATTGACTTGACTATATTTTCGTAATGAGGTGTGGTAATATCGTTAGCCACATTTATTATTGTGGTTTCGTTATTTATTATAGTAGAAGCATCGATATCATCAAATGTTGCATTGATGGACACCATTTTCTTTCCATGTTGACTTACCTTTTGCTGCTTCTGACGGTTAAGACCGAAAACCTTGTGAAAAATCCTTACCTGTAACAAAATAAACAACATTTGAATGTTTTACTACATTCTCAAGTGTATTGTAACATTTCGTTTGATATAAAAAGTTATTAATTTAAAATCTTGTAACTGCCTCTAGTCCGCAACAAAGCTCTCATTACTTCACAACCAAAGCAGTACTTAAGCCAAGTACAGTCAGCTTCAAATACTGCAGAATTCTACATCGCAACAATAGTGTCCCTCAGCGCATAGCTGCAGAGTGGCTGCACATAGCTCAATGATTCCCAAGGGAGGATTATAGCACTCTGGAATTGATTCTCAAGAATAGAATAGAAGTAAACAGTTCCTTGGAGAGCTCTATTGTGCTCCATGCTAACAATGGTTTGTGAGCTCCGAAGGACTTTTGCTCCTTTTTGTAGTGTTTGCAACCACATTTTATGGTTACGACGAATATTTTTGAGAATATAAAGGTGGAAATTTTAGTTTGAACTGTACTTTCGACTTTGTTGGGATGCATTTTCATGTGACATGCGATACTTTCAGTCCTTTGTGAAGTTCCCGGAGCTGAATATTTTACACAAATATTGCCCATTGAAATGAAAATTATTTATACGGAGTATGTCGCATTATATTTGAGTTCTTTACGCGTTGCATTCATGGATATTCGAGCACTTTTCGGTGCGAGATAAAACCGATTTAAAATGAAAGAGCTATTTCAGTACATAGCGCAATGTTATTTTAGGAACATGATGCAGGCTATTTTTGCACACAATAAATAAAGTGTTTTAAAATAGGCAATTGTGATAAGAATGCCATTAAAATGAGTTTGAAGAATAACAAGAGATCGTTACTCATTTGTTTAATTTCAGTTATCTTGTTTTTGTCACAAACGGTTTTAAACATAAAAAAAGAACAACGCGTTCGGTTTTCAATTCGCACTAGTAGATATTGGCAATCAATCAGCGATGTAAAGCGGTGATTGATTGGCACACCGCTGTGTATCGCGATGGCGATGGCGACTGATGGATGGTATTTCGAAACATACTAAATAAAAGTGGTGCATTTATCAATATTGGTTTGACATGTGTAAATGTATGTTGAATGAATAATTTCTATATCGAAATTGTTTTTGGGGTTACAGTACTACCTACATTAATCTTGAATATGTTTGGTAACTACGTAGTTCAGGGTTATGCAATATTACAAACCAATATTTTCACAAAAGTAAGAAAGGAGGTGTCTAGCCTTCTGTAACTATTGCTTTAGTGGAATTCTAAGCCTAATGGCCCCGAAAGTTGACGTGTGCAATTTCGAATCTTTCTTGACACTTTTAAATGCTTCATATAACAAGGCAAAACAACCGAACTACCCTGCCTATATCAGTAAACACGCCTTTAGCAAGTAGGTAGTACAAAATGTGGCCATGCCCTAAAGGAAGCATATGTTAAACACACACATCTTGAAAACAGTTGCCACAATGCATTTGAACAAGAGCAAAATATGTAAATAATTGTTTTGGTATTATAAATGACAGCAATACGTCGTTGGGAGACAACTGCTTTTAAATCAGTAGACTCGGAGGTCAAAACTGAATATGATAATCGTCAAAGACAGTAGGAAGTTACCCTAACGGCGACCATTATAATATATTTATTTGTTTTAGGGTGCGTTTCCACCAGAGATGAATCTTAAAAAATACATCCGTCGCTAATACTCCCACATGTTAACGCAGCCTTAGTGTTGGGAAAACTGAAATGGAAATTGGTATCCATATTATGCTTATATATAGTGGGTTATTTGGCGATGACTGTGGCAGAAAACATGTTGTGTTGACTCCAAATAATTGCAATAAAGGCAACAGTATGGCGATCATGATAATGACCTTAAATCTATACTAATATATAAAGCTGAAGAGTTTGTTTGTTTGTTTGCTTGAACGCGCTAATCTCAGGAACTACTGGTCCGATTTGAAAAATTCTTTTAGTGTTAGATAGCCCATTTATCGAGGAAGGCTATAGGCTATATATCATCACGCTGCGACCAATAGGAGCGGAGCAGTAGTAAAAATTGTGACGCAGACGAAGTTGTGCGGGTCAGCTAGTATATCTATATAATTGGAATAAAGGCAAGAGGCTGATGAAAACGTTAAAGCAGGAGTTGTGGGCTTCGACTGAATAACAAGATTGTAGATGTTTGAGAGTCTAAATAAACAATGTATTTGTTTCTTTTTTTTTCAGTGACGAGAGGTCATTAGGGCAGGTCAACCTATGAGGTTGTCGTAACCAGATTTACCCGTGGCGGCCTTAATTAAAATGAAAGCTACAAGCCAGAGCTAAAAAACAATTAAATCAATGTAGGTATTTTTATTATTTCCCTCCTTTTCATCTGTTCTGTCTTTGCTTGTTTATTCTTTGTTTTTCTTTTTAACTCCTATAATATTGCCGTTGTAAACTGTTGGCCAGTATTTGGTTTCATTCATTTAGTTTGACCTATGACAACTGACGTCTTTCTGTCAAGTTGATTGATATTCATTTTAACCAGTTTTTTCATTCAATGGTGCTTGGTTGAAAAACATGAGGCCTTGGTTAAATAAAATCGAGTTGTCTGGCTGCGAAATATTGCGTTAAATATAAAATTTCGTGAACATATTATGAATGGAATGAAAAAGGCTTCAGCTAGATTTATTTTCGTTTGCCGAGTGCTGAACCCGTAGCAACGGTATCGATTTTTTAATAAGAAGACCATGTTTTTTGATGTGATACTTGTTATTCATTTTAATGTCCCATTTCAGGGTAAAAAATACTTCATCTAATAAATAATTCATAAAGATATCGGTCATAAATTTCTATTCCATTATACATTGGATTAACATTTTAGGATTTTTTTTTCACTATTAATAGGCATACGTCTGACCACGTTTGGTCGTTTGGCCTACGTTTGATTTATATTTAAGATGATTTTAAACAAACAATGACATATATATGAATGTAGGTAATCTAACTATACTTTGAACAAAGAGAAAGCCCACATACTAATGGATGACACGTGTAATGTAGAGATGAAGCCACAAAACTGCCTGTCAAGCTCTCAACAATGTCACGACACATTCCGAAACAGATATTTTGTAAATTATAATAGAAACTTTAGATCCCTTATTTCAAATAAGATACGGCTGTTTAATAAATGTCCTAAATTCTTCAGCTTTGAAAATAGCATTATTAAAAATTATTTTCGGTCGCTGAATCCAGGGATAAGAAAAGATAAATACTATGAAAAGATATATACTTGCTTCTGAAGAAGGCCCCGACTAAAACAAAAGATGAATGTTGTAAAGAAGAGGCTTCTTTTTAAGAATGGGAAATCATCAAATGACTCCTCCCGCTCTGGGTGAAGCAGAAGGGAGGGTCGGACTCTTACTGACTAAAACCCATCCGTGTTCCTCCTAATGCCCTTTGCGTTCCAGGGCCGTGGTGACTCTCTCGAACAAATTCCGCAACCAAAGAAGAGGCTCTAGACTAGACACAGTGAATTTCTATCAGCGAAAACAAAAATTCCTTAGCGTGTGGGATTGACACGCGTTACCCAAAGTTCTCGTGGTCAATACATTTTTAGGGTTCCGTACCCAAAGGGCAGCCAACGGAAACCTATTGCTAAGCCGTCGTTCATTCATCCGTCTGTCCGTCAGTCTATCAGCAGGCTGTATCTCAAGAACCGTGATAAGTAATAAGGTAATTAAAAATTATCCTTGGGTTCTCATTCGAACGTGCTTTTTTTCGATTTATGTTTCGGAACCCTTCGTATGAAAGTCCGACTCGCACTTGACCGTTTTTTAATTTTGCTCGGTAGCCGCTGACAGAATGTGCTTGTATCTATAGTAAGCATCATTTGACTAAAACCTTTGGTTTTTTTTACTATTGGTTGACAGGCACGCGTTTGGCCACTATCTCACCTGATGGTAAGCGATGATGTGGTCGAAGATGGAGCACGCTTGCCTAGAAAAAACCTATTTACTCTGGACTTAGACTCCCAGGTTGTAGCTATCAGGAAACACAAACTCCGGCAGGGAATTCCACTCCTTAGCTGTACGCACTATGAATAATGTGTTCTCAAAACGTTTTGGTGCTACAAAAGCAGAGAGAGCAGTGGTGGCCGAGTGGTAACGGCTCCGACTTACGAGTTGTAGGTCGCGGGTTCAAACCCAGCCAGGCACATTACTTTGTGTAATTTATTTCATCACCACTGCTCTCAAAACGATAAAGGAAAACATCGTGAGGAAACCGGCATGTCCTAGAACCAAAAATTCAAAGACATGTGACATTCACCAACCCGCATTGGGCCCGCGTGGTCGATTACGGCCCATTCCCTCTCCTAGAGAGGAGGCCTGAGTTCCAACAGTGGGAACATTATAAGGCCGACTATGCTATGCTATGCTACAAAAGACATGATTTACCAATAATTCAACACGGAAGCAATACAGCAATGGTTAGTGACTTTAACAATGCTTTTACAGTACTCAATTTACAACTGTTGCCAGCGTCCAAGGTACCAAAGCCCTTTAAATTGGGCCGACCTCGATTACCCGTGGTCGTTAGCTCTCGTCTTTTATGGACACTTAAATTGCCATTATATAATAATGCAGTCTTTACATCATTAGTTATTTTTACGACTTAATTGCGTACTTACAATTGAGATGTTCTAAAATTTAAGGAACCTTGCTAATGATGCTGAGATATCTGCTGGTTCATTTTATAGGGCTTATTTGCTGAGCTATTTCTTTTTGAATTGTTTGGAGTATATATACTTAGGTTATTACATCACGCGGTTTCACCCGCGTAGTTCCCGTTCCCCTAGAAGTAAGAAGATAAAAATTAGCCTACTAGCTTCTGCTTACAGCTTCGCCCGCGTGGTCCCTAGGGAACATACTCCCGGGATAAAAAGTAGCCCATGTCCTTTCTAAGGCTCTAGACTATCTGTGTACCAAATTTCATTTAAATAGGTTCAGGAGTTTTGGCGTGCAAGCGCGACAGACGGAGTTAATTTCGATTAAGTAAGGAATAGGATATATAATATACTAGGCGACCCGCGTTACTTCGTCTGCTCCGCTCCTATTGGTGTTAGCGTGATGATATATAGCCTATAGCCTTCCTCGATAAATGGGCTATCTAACACTGAAATAATTTTTCATTTCGGACCAGTAGTTCCTGTGATTAGCGCGTTTAAGCAAATAAACAAACTCTTCAGCTTTATATATTAGTATAGATATGGTGTAAGGCAACTTTTTTGTTGGAGCTTTTTTATTCCACGATTAATACTGAAAATCAAAGGGAAAATATGATGAAGTCGGATTTTCTGAAAGACAATAAGAACAAGTCATTGCTTTTATAAAAGAGGTCCATGATAGCAGGCCAGGATTGACTCTTTTTGAAAGAAGAAAGTGGTACACGAAACAACAACCTCACGTAAAATTCTAACAGTACCTCTAGTACAGGTAGCAATTTAACGAACTTACAAACCAACTGGCCAAGCAGATCATAGAGCCCAATTCTTTCAGCTCCAAACGCTTTTCATTCAGTCGGCTTACGTCACCTGCATCATGATCGCTCTGTACGCTTGCAAGCGGTCTGCTCGCCCTTGAATACGGATGAGCATTCAACTGCTACGCTCATATGTTATGTATGCACGCTGCAATCGCCCTCGCTTCGACCTATCTTGTCTTCGTCAATCTCGATTTACTTATTTTGTAATTTAATTGCAGCTGTACTGTGCGTTGTTCGATATTTGAATTGTAGTGATTGTTGATAAAATTTTGACGTCTAGGTATGGAATTAGTAAGTACTGAAGGAGGTTAATTATGATTCGTTTGAGGTTAGAATAAAAAAAGCACTTCGAACTATCCTACTCTTTATGGTTAACATTAAAACTTTTTGTTTGTTAAGTTGTATTATTGATGGGGGAATAGATTGACTTACGATGTCATGGTTAGTTATGGTTGAGTTAAACGATGCAACGCTGAAAGAAAGCTTGAATGTAATCTCTTTTCTTTTTAATTATCTAGTTGGTTTTTTATTATAAGTCTATATTTCAGGTTAGTATTTTTATTTTAAAGCGTTCGAATTTCTTACGTAAAAATAAAATATTGAAGCTCGATCGTTGTAAATTGAGTTAGGTTTCCATTTGAAGCTATAAAAACTAACGATTGCAATCTATATTGAGTTACCGAGGGTTTTATTTTTATTTTAGACAAACATAAAAACCTATTGACACGATTTTGCGACTGTTTTCTTATTGCAGCTTGTGCAATTTTGATGGCAAGAGTTAACTAATTTAAATTCATCGATTCCTCGTCGAAATACTGTTGTGCACGGTTCGTCCGCCATTCAGTGACGAATATTGTTTTTCAATGGCCGCCATTCGCGTCATTCGTTCGGTTTTAGAGAGTCATCAATGGTGAAATATTCAAAATCTCGACTTTTTGAATATCAATACATATTCGCGCGTTGTGTAACGTTTTTTCAAAGAACCGTTTTGTGTTCCACAAAATGATGTTGTGCTTCGGAAGTGGAATCGTTTCCTTTAGTTAAATTTGTTAAAACTGTAAGAAAGAGATAAATAAATGAGCCGGCCGTACGTTTGCTTCTGTTATTATTCACCATCATCATCAGTCGATAGCAGTCCACTGCTGGACATAGGCCTCCCCCAAATGGGATATAATATATAATGTAGATATTAATATCTACTTAATATTCTCTTTGAAGAAGAATCGTCTTCGAAAGTCTGGAAGGACTTGGGCGAGGGCTTTGCCTAGCACTGGAACAGCAAAGGCTAGATGAAAAAAACTCTTTGAAATCATGTGATAAAAATAAAATATACCTACTTAACCATGGTTAGATACTCACAGCAAGGAATGAGAACGAATTCGTTACTCCCACTGACAAACCTACACGATTATCAAGTCTAGACGCTCAAATACTCGTTAGGTGGGTACTTTTATTGCTTATTTATCAATTTATTCAATACGTTACTTTTAGCCGTTACTTCGATCTAGAAATAAGCTGAACTGTTATTTTTTTTAGGTACTATAGGTGAGATGGTGATCTCACCTGATGGTAAGCGATGATGTGGTCGATGATGGAACACGCTTGCCAAGAAGTAACCTGTTCACTCTAGACTTAAAGACTCTCAGGTTGTAACTATCAAGAAACACAGACTCCGACAGGGTATTCCACTCTATAGTTGTGTGTGTTCCCAAAAAGTTTTGTGCGTGTGGGTGGCGTAACGCCGTTCGTCTTGTGGTCCGATGATGGAACGGGCTTGGCGGAATTAAATTATGAAATTCCGTCGCACATTCCCCAAAATGCAACCGGTAGAAAATCTACAGGCTAGCAACTCGGCGTCGATGCTCAAGACTTTGAAGCTTCGACTCGACGAGCCTATCATTGCCGATGATCCTCTTGGCTCGTTTCTCAATTGACTCAAGGGCATCAAGCTGGTATCTGGCAGATCCGTCCCAAAGATAAGAGCAGTACTCCATACACGAACGAACTTCTGTTCTTTATTAAAGTTCTGTTTTTTTATTTCTTCGGAGTGCTAAAAACATTTCACGTAACATGAATTAAAAAAAAAAAACTCGTAACTTTATTGGAAAAATGCAAAAAAAAACACTATGCATACTTGTTTATGTTATAAATGCGGTAGTAACTCTATTTGTTTGTTACATTTTTACGCACTAAATCGTTCTTTATGAAATTACCCATAGACATACCTTAAAACCTTAAAAAGAACGTAAGATACTGTTTATCAAACTACCAAGCTGGCAAAGCCGCGGGCTGTACCTAGTTTTAAATACATGACTGTGTTTTAGTAGCTCCGTTTTTTTTTCTTGAAGCTCTCTTTAAGTTACCACTTTTGGCTTCTGAAGGCAGTATACGTGTGTGCCAGGCCATGGCCTATGGCGGAAGTAATTCGAGTAGCCAGTGAAGCCTTCCAACTCATTATGTTGCTACAGTACTACAGTTTTACACATGCAAGGAATTATACACACTTCTGCGACTACAGATACGTGAAAATCGCCTGCAGATAATCTTTCAATGATCATGATCAGCAGATTTTAGGTTGTTTTCGTGTAATAAGATATTTATGAACCATGTACTTGATTCTATTGATTTACAATTTTCATAAAATGTTTGTTGGTCCCTGTGCAGCTGTGGAATGTGTGTTTGATGTTTCAGTTTGTGAAAATGTTGAACTTTCTATTTCGAAATTTTCAGTAGTGTCTTGTAGATGACATTAGGCCATGTTTCGACCTGCAAGCGTATCGCATGCAGGTTTAATTACATTGCGGGACACGATCGAGCGACTGATCACATTAAATCTCGTTAGCCGGCAATGTAATAGAATGTTCATGCAAGCTGGTTTTAGGTGAAAATGTAGGTTTTTAAACAACTGCCGTGGTATAACTAAAATGCCGTTATCTGACCTCTGGTCGGACGGCATTTTGGTTATACCAGATTTAACTTTTGAGTATATTAATGAGAAAAAATATCTATCGATTTGTGATTACGAATTTTCAATACCTTAAATAAGTAGTTTTGAAAATTACCCCCGTAAACGACGAATGACATGTAGATATACTAAGTGATGATATGATCATGAATAGAGCTGTAGCGTTGGCTTGATACGGCAGTACTACGTTCAAAATGTGAAGAACATAACAATATTGTGTCTATATGCTGTAGCGACCAGACGTGTAATCGGTGTAATCTATTAAAATATCGCAATAAGGTGCCCTCTGAGTTCTTGGTGCGAGAATTTATATATCTCCGCTTCGAATACAGGAGTGATGTTTATTATAAAACCCGCTGGTGATATTTCATTATGAGGCCTGTCACAGAATTGCGTTTTCACTCACAAAACTGCTGACTCATCGCATTATGTAGAAATTAGGCAGTTGCAATTACGTTTATTTTAGGGTTTATTACTAATTTATTTAATGAATATTTATTAAATTTTCATTTCTTTTGAACTATGGTTTATTTTGGTGTAAATTTTACATAATAGTATTAATGTATTAAGGAGAAATGTACAGTTAAATCTGAACGTTTTTAGTAGCTTTAATGGATTTGAATGGGATTTTTTACGGACATTCCATTCTTATTTCAAATGTCTGAGGCCGCTATGATCGAAACCACTATATAAGGAATGTTATGATATATTTCTCATTTCATTTGGTTAGTACCTACACAGTAGTAGTACGTGCTTTTAATGAGAACCTTACTTCGGAATTTTGGCTTTTTGCAAATATAAATGAGAAAATGCGAAAAGTAAAGCCGCTATCTTCAATACTAATAACTATTCTCAACTACCCAATAAGCCAAGGTTGTCTAAATATTTCAGTTTCTGAGAATAAGAAAGCCAAAGTTGGTCATTTTACGCAAAAAACAGTCAAATGAAGGCTATCGCGTTTGAATTCCTCGTAGCCTGAAGTCTTCGTAATGTCAAATTTCACTTTTGGTTGGCTTTTGAATCGAGTTTATTTACATATCTGTTTTAATTTTTGTGAATGTTTTACTAAAACAGCCTGACTATAGCAGATAAGTTACGTTTTTACCGACCACAGCGTTGAACTTTCTTTTCCCGGTAGCCCCCATTGTAATAGGCCTCTTGCTTGAGTCGTTTTCGTGTCCTTGCGTTGAATTCCTTAGAATACTCGTATGGAGAATAACTGAGGAATAATTCATAAGCTCTATTGTAAGGATTGATTGCCGCAGCAATGTGGAACTGTATGGAGATCAATATCGCTGTATGTAAGAAGCGTTGTTTTTGTTTAGTGACGTCAAATATCAAAAGCCCCTGCTACCCTACCCATAAAAATATAAGTAAATAATCCATTGAGCTAACAGTACTACTATATCAATCAATGTATTTATGGAGTAAATTATACCTAATAAGTATCAAGTACATACTTAGTTGGACATTCATTCGCTTTGGTCACATTTTTTATAGACTTTTTCAGTATGCTCTCACTTATTGGTATTATCTCATTATTTCATGTTTGTAAATCGACCAATAAGAGCTCAAAAAAGGTTGGTCTTAAAGCAATAGAGGTAAAAGCAATAGGTCAATCAAATTTGACCTTAAGCCTTGTCTCCCAGTGGGGTGATGACAATGTGGTCACTTTTAACGCCAAAAAAACACAGGCGTGTCTTTTTACCGCAAAAAGGAGTCGTTTTGACCAAACTCCTACTTTTCGGGGTGCATCTGTTCCTGTGACTGATCGGCTCGAGCTCCTAGGCATGGAGTTGACATCCAGTCTCAACTTCGGCGCCACCATCGAGTACAGAGCCCAAACCGCGGCCAAAAAGCTGGGCATCCTAAATACATAGAGTGAAGCGATACTTCAGGCCTGGACAGCTTGTAACCCTAAATAAAGCGCAAGTCCAATCCTGCATGGAGTATTGTAGCCACCTTTGGGATGACTCAGCTAAGTATCAGCTTGCCGCGCTTGACTCGGTGGAACGCAGAGCTAAGAGGCTCATCGGTGACGTAAAACTGGTGGATGCCAAGCTACATAGCTTGGCTCAACGCCGTAAGGTTGCCTGCTTGTCGGTCTTCTACGGATTGTACTTCGGTGAGTGTGCCCAAGAACTCCACGACCTCATCCCACTGGCCCCCTTCTACCATCGGACATCCAGACGCAATGCATCTTACCATCCCTACCTTGTTACTATTCCACCAATTCGCACTAAGCATTTCCAAACGTCTTTTATAATGCGCACAACAAAGGAGTGGAACTCTCTGCCTGTGTCTGTGTTTCCAAACGCTTACAACCCTAATCTCTTCAAAGTTAGAGTGAACAGGCTCCTTCTGGGTAAGCTCGCTCCATCGTAGACTTTGTCTCTGTCATCTCTGACCTAGACTAGAGTCAAGAGCAAACCCATCACATATAAAAAAAAACAGAGATTTAAGACTCCACACAATTCAAAAAGGCTTTATGTAGATTCAATTATGCGTTACAGCCTAACAAAAGGATATATCCTTCGCCTGATGGGCGTACGGCAAACTAACCGGGTTTCGACCGGGTCACAGCCGGGCCGTCCCGGATCGACACACTGACCCGCATAGACGTACGTATACCAGGAAAATCTATTGAAATATATCAAGCAATTATGTCTGTGTAAAGTTTTAGCTGAAATAATATACCAGAAAAACATAATATTGCGAGTGGCTGAGAGATTTTTCGGGAAATAATTAGCGAATGCTTCATTTTAAGCTATTTTGGAATACGCAGAATTAATTTCATGATATCGGTAACATTTTTGGAATAAACAATGAGCTTTTTATTTAAAACTAGTTGACGTCACACGGTTTCACCCGCGTAGTTCCCGTTCCCGTGGAAGTACGGGGATAATATATAGCCTATGTTACTCCCTGATAATGTAGCCATCCAATGCTAAAAGATTTTTTCAAATCGGTCCAGTAGTTTCGGAGCCTATTCAATTCAAACAAACAAACAAAAAATCTTTCTTCTTTATAATATTAGTATAGACAATTTTGCAGTTCAAAATACTAATCATCATCTGCCTAGCCTTTTCCCAACTATATTGGGGTCGGCTCCCAGCTAGCAGGAAACCGGATTCAGCTGAATACCAATTTTTGGCAAGACTGGTGTCAGATTTTCTGTACCAGTTCAAAATGCGAATGCAATTGGATAATTTACAAAGTCATCTCAGCTTCGAGGGAATATGCAAATTATCGTACAATTGCTGTTTGTAGCCAGTTTTAATTTGAACTTATAAAAATGTAAAACTGTTTGTTTGTTTTGGTGTAGAAGAAGTAATCTTTAGAGGCTAGATCCGATTGCTGGTATTCTTTATCTTACAGATCGCGAACTGTTATAGGCTACTTGTTACCCTGGATAGTTGCACGGTTTAAGTCGGATTGGCCACCTTAAAAATTGTACGAAAATAGGTACATCTCGAAAAAAAAAAAAAAATTAAAATATGAAAAAACGCAATTTTATTTCAGTTTAGTTTGAAACAAACTTTCATTAGTAAAAAAACAAAATGCCTATGTAATTTTAGTAAATTTCATTTTTTTTGCAAATCTTAAAATGTTAATCTTAAATAGAGACATGATCACACTTCTCAGAATGTTTCATTCCAAAAATTGCTCGATATCTCAGAATTGCGAGCACACGTGTATCATCCCTGCGGAACTGGGGCACTCCCTGTCGAGGGAGGCTGGGCGGCTGCCGGCCCACTGCGCAGGGTCACACCGCGACCTACCTCACGACCCGTTTGTTGCTGGCTTGATCCGCAAGTTAAGGATACGGTGACGTCACACGTCAGAGGAATCCTTTTTTGGGTTTCGGATTTCGATTGGTTATGGATTTAGTGTGATGAAAGTGTTAGGTACAGTGTTTCTAGGTTTTGAATGATGAAGTTTTAAAAATGCATTGGCTTTATAAATATGTAGAAACATCATATCTTAGGTATTATCCTTCCTGAGGGCCAATTCCGTTGCAGACTATCAAAGTACATATAAGGAAATTGGAGGTGTTTTTGACAAATTGCGACTGAGATACGAATCAAGACGTTCCTCAAAAATAGTAGAATTGGCCCTCTTATCCTTGAAAATATTACTAAAATGACAGACCACTCTTAAACGTTTATGTTAACAAAATATATATGTATTTCCTTTATTCAGCTGTAGAGATAATTTAACAAATTATGAAGCTGTCATGGAAACTAAAGCTGCTTAACATCTGAGTTTTGGTCGTTCGAAACAATGAATAATTGTTAAGTGGTCCTTTCAACCAAGAAGAGCCCACCCACAATTTAAAAAAAACATATTTTTCTTACCATTTTTAAACCTTTCGTTTACCATATTGTCCCTAACTATGGTAGTTAGATAGAAGGAGTTTAAAAAGAGAAATATTTTTGTTAGCACGCTTAGCACGCACGTTACAAGATAGTCACGATCGTCGCGTGTAGCTACCCTAATGGCTGCACTAAGGCCGCTGCATGCGAACCGCGGATGACGCGCTATTTAAGCTTGTGTAGTGGGACCTTAATGTTATATTGTGTTGAGACATGTTAAACGATTTTTAGATTATCTCAAGCATTTTAGCGCACTTTATATAACGGAAATTATGCAGTATCTTTAGTTATATACAGCATGAAAATTTTATTTGATGGCAGTTTATCGTTGGTGTACTCGGATGCATAAATCTTTTGTACTTCAAGGTTTTTCTGAAGGTTTAATAAAATATTATAAAGAAGACAGAACTTAATAACGTTGGGCACACCATGCACACTAATGGGTAATTAGTTCCGCTACTAATACTGCTGACCAAAAAAAACTTTTCACCAATTTTTTCTCGTAAGAATCGTGCACACACGACAGAAACCGAAGAAGTTACATAACTTTTGGAATATGCGCTTAATTGTCAGCAGAGAGAGTCGTGAAACGATCAGATTCTCGAAATAATTTTCACACAGAAAAATCGCAGGATTATTTTCACAGAAAAATCGCCAAACAATTTCCCTGCCAATTTTAAAACAATGCTGGTCCCGTGACGTTCACGTACCGTTCCGTGTTGGCGGACTTAGCGGCAATTTGGCCGAAGTTAGCGCCATTAGGCCGCAGGTAGCATTCGTGACTATTAACGTAATGTGCGCCTTGTACCGTGTGTGTTCTCTACTTCGCTAGTCTAGGATTAGGTAGGGACATTTACTTGGGCTATTGGCAGGTTGGAGAAGAAAGTACTGTAGTTATGTGACTGTTTACCTAGCTTAGTGTGTGATTGGGGAATGTTGATATTGGTTTCTTTAACACAAATTTTCAGGATGTTATTTAAATAAAATAAGGTATTTCTTAAGTACCGTACATAATGCGTAATATTTTAACAAAAATACCGTGTATTGTATTGTACTTTGTTTCTGATCATTTCAATAAAAACAATATCCCAAAAAGGAATCAAGACATCTAGTTTTAGAAATATATGGAAAAATGTAAAGTGAATATTTGTCACGTCGGAATTTTGTAAGTTTATGTTCTAGGATTTTTTTATTCTTTAGAGTTATGGATTGTATTATTGTTTGATATTGTAGAAAACAGTCTTGGAAATGTAAACATGTATAAATTGTACGGGTTTTTGAAAAGTTTGGATAAGAGAGAGGGAAAAAGCTATCTTTGGTTGGTTTGACACAGATCGCACGTATCTGCAATTGTGAAACGTAGACTACGGATAAAAAGAATCTATTTTGTTTTCGGGGATAGCTATCTATCCGCAAACTTAGATAGGTTATTGAAAAAGGGCCGTAAAGAGGTATGTACCAACATAAATAACCTATAGGAAAGGTATGTTTGACATATTTAATAATAGACCTACTGGCTTTTAACCTTTATTACAGCACAAAGGTGGGATGATCTATGGATCTTTCCACCTCTGTTGTCAAGACATCCGATACGCCAAAGGAATTTAATGATGTGTTAACCCCTGACTTTTCTCAATAGGTACGTTTGTTTTGCCAGCAAAATCCTTGCAAATTAAATGACAGATATGCTTTATTAAAGAAATAAAAGATCTTTACTGAAATCTTTTATTTTTGTTAGAATTATATCTGGTATAAAGAGCCAATGACTTCTTATTGCAGGTAATAAATTCTATAAAAGTTTCTAAAGATTGACGTAATTTTAACACAGCCAATGATGTAATTTTTATTTGCTCTTATAAATAAATGTAAGTGTGATTTTCTAATAAATACGACGTCTGGGTTTTGCCAGTTGATGTTTTTATTCTGATCTTTTAAGATACTTATCTGCACATTAATCAAAATAACTATACTTTGTGTACCTATTCTGTAATTTCAATATTTTGTAGGTCGTTCAAATTATAAAGTGTTATACAGCTGCAACTCTTACTTAAAACTAGCATGAAGTAGCTGTAATTAATTGTTTTTTGCACTAATACATGTAGTCACTTGTTTATGTACAGTGCATCAGGAGTCAGGGCAGATGGGCTAGAGTCGCTACGCAGTGGGAGCCAGAAGACGGGTATCGTCTCCGACGAAGGCCGAGGCGAGGCGTTCACGACGGACTAGTCGGAGAAGGTAATACACAGGGAACAGTGGAAGGCTATAGGGAGAACCTTTGCCCAGCAGTGAGACAGAAAGCGTCGATTAAAAAAATACCTACATGGTTTTTTCCAAACGAAAGCTTTCACTTTAAACCTATTATTAACTTTGTGCGTTTGTGTTTCTTTGTTGTATATGGCTGACCTACAATCGGCCGTCTTCAATATAGGTTAAATGCTAATTTCATTCAGGATAATGGGCTCAGTAGCTTAGAGAGAGAAACTGAATTGAATTCCCTATTTATTAGACAAAATAAAACGGGAACCAATTAGAAATGTCTTCTAAAATCTCCATTTATTAACCAAAACTCCCCCTTAACAAGAGATATTGCGGCAACTTTGCCCGAAACCTTTAAGTCGAGTAATCCAGCTGGTTATTGAATAAGTGCTTTCTTTTGTACTTTGGCTTCAAAATAAATTGGTACCCTGAAGCCTTTTTATGTTCGTCACAATTTACTTACTCTTCTGGAATAATTTGAAGCGTTTTAAACAAATTGGGAGTTACATTTAGCTATGGTAGGTGCCAGATAAACTTGGAATACATTGTATTACAATACAATTGTATTAGTACATTAAACTTTCCGTAATATCACTTCGTAGATACCCTAACAATAATTTAGGAATAAAATATGTTTTTCATTACCAGAGAACGTAAAGGATCACGATAAAAGTCGATTCAGGACAGCTTTATGTTCTTTTTTTTTGTGTATTTATCCGACTTCCAAACAAAGGAGGAGGTACTCTATTCGGTTGGTATATGTTTTGATATTAAAAAGTCAATAAATGTATGTGGATTACCGTTATTGAACATTTATATGGTGCGTACCATAGGTAGTTCATTAGATATCTGAACTTAATATTTAAAAAAAATGGGGCCTTACACACAAAAGCTTTTTCACTATTTGAAAGCCCTGTTTCGCTGAGTGTCATAGGAGAGAAGAAGTCGCAGGAAAAGCTAGTTTAGTATATTATGCTAGTCTTGTGATAACAGTTAGATGTTAGTGCAAGTGGTAATAGATTACTTAAAGCACTGAGAACTGGTCTTGCACTTGTCTGTGCAAAACCAGTTTCTGAAGCAACGTGTTTGGATACAGCTAGTCTATTCTGTAAGAAACTATTTCGATATCGAGCTTCACCTGAGTGACAAAACTCACAAAGTGAGCTTTATTGCACACAACATAAAGGTCTTCTTTAAAACTCACTTCGGATTCCGCTGTCGAGATACAAAAATGTTCTTACAGAATAGCACTACCGATGGTTAAATTACCATTCCTTTGTTCCTTTTTATTTAGGTTATGTTCCTCTCTATTTAGGTTTTGTTTTAAATACGGTTAACTGAGTCTAATTCAATTTTTTTCTCGTGTTCCCTCGATTTTAAGAATTTGTGTTTTGCACATAGTAACTCTCTACGTTAGCCTGAAAACCTGACAAACTCGGGCATTAGAGTTTGGAGCATTTCATACTCTAAATTGTGAAAGCAGTGTCCGGCCCATTGTTGAAGGTCATTTTAGTAGAGTTGAAAATGTGCAAAGATATTTGATTCACAATAGTTTTACCAAGGAGAGGAGAGATGAAACGCAAGTAACTAAAAGAGTTATGAATGTAAAATGTGGATGGATGGAGAGGAAGAGGAAGGCCAAAGAAAAGATGCAATGAGGAGCGATATGAAAGAAGAGGGAGTTACTGATAGTGTGACGGCTAATAGGACAGTAGAAAAAAGTGTGTGGCACCGTTCCCAAGTAACATGGGATAAGGGCAGAAAAATGACGATGACGAATAATTCTACAAAGGGTCTATACTGAAAACTTTGCCTACGTTTTACTAACACATGCTATTTATATTGAAAGCGAAAACCTCTAGCTTGGTGATCCCATCTATCATACCGACTCCTGCATGATAGATGTTATCGTTTATACAAACTAAGCTGAGAGTAATTTTATGCTTCGCTGCCCGTAAATAAACAATGCAATGCCTTTGTGTGAGTTACAATTGTCGCTCTATATAACTATCTACACATATATGGAACATTATTTTATGTACTACAAAAGGTAGGTGCTAAGGTTGTCACACACTCAGAAGTAGTTTGAAATACTGCCAGGTTTATAGAAGCCAGTCGTACGCTAGTTTTGCAATGAAGGAATATAAAAATAAAAGCTAAAATGCAGAATTACCTGCCAAGCTTCTGAAGTTACTTGGAGAATATTTCAAAATGTATTTTTTTAGCATTTAGACACAAACAAAAAGTGTGTTAAATAAAATACTATGGTATTCATATCAAAGTTTTTGATATACAAGGTATAACAGAATAAACACAATACCTTTTAAGGGTCATTGTACTCATTATTATTAACAACTTTAACTACGACACCAACTCCAAAATCGCGAAAAAACCATCTCCGAAATCGCGAAAAAAAATCAGCTGTTCAGTACATTATGTCGAGTTATGCGCACAAAAATATATGTATGGGGGAGTCGATTTCAGTGTTGGTCTCATAGTTAAAGTTGTTTATAATGATGAGTACAATGAGCACTGAAGAGGTATTGCGTTTGTTACAGGTTGTATAAACTATCATCTTTTAATGATTTCATCATCATCATTATCCTCAGCCCGACTTCGCTTACTGCTAAGCATAGCCCTCTCTTTTCTTAAGCCAATTCCCACGTTCTTGTGCCATCCTCATCCAGGCTACTTTCTTTTTGCGAAAATCTACATTAACACGAGTCAAAGTTAAAATCAATTCATTTATTTCAACTAGACCATTAAAAGGCACTTTTGAACGTCAAATTTACAGTTTGAAAACAAAATATTATAGTGACTCTAGTTAACCATTCGCAAAAAATAGATTCTTATGGAGATGAACGGACTCTATAGCTTTAAGCAAAAGCTAGTTGTTTCATAAAAAGAACCTATGTCAACCCTGTAACATAGTGCAATTGTCCGCGCATCAATTCAGCGCACGATCCCCACAATGGAATCTGTCGGCGTCGTTTGTAACACGCGTGCGAGTCATTATTCGCGCTCAAACCTGCGCCTACGCACCGATCTCCACTTTACTACTATTGCCGCCATTTTGTTGAGGAATGAAATCATTGGAGGGTAGATTGAATTCTTGTGGTCATGGTTTGTCACTTATTTTCCTATTTTCTTTATAACAGTTTAGGAGGTCGTCTTCCTGAAAATTCGGATAAATCTTAATGGTTATTCTAGTATTTACTTTGCACTGGTTTTAAAAGAATGATTTTAATTTCCAAGCGCAAACTTTTATTACAGGTATTTTTAAATTAATTGCCAAAGACCGTCCGAAAGATGAAGGTCATGGATTCCAAGGCGTAGATATATCTCTGTTGAGTAGAAAAGGCAATAAATCCATGTATTTTCTCCCTTCGAGATATCTTTTACTGTAAAAATATTGATTACATTGACTTCTAACTTCCTGAACACCCTGTGTTGTTCCAGAAGTTAGAAGTCAATGTATATAAAATATGACCACGCACTTCAACATCCTGTGCAGTTTATGTTGTTTGAATTTAAAAACAAAATCTTATTACTTTTCTATGCTTTGAGACTAATACTGAAATATAGAGTACGCCTACACAATTTGAAAACTGATATAACATAAAAGATATGCAAAAATGTTTTTAACATAAAGTAGGTGAGCGCCGAGATTCCAGATTTATTCTCTAACAATGTGTGACCTATTTTCCTTTGAAATAACCAAACAGCTTTTAGTTTTTTTTGCCAGCTTTTAGTGTCAGGGCAACACTATTAAGTTTTATGTTTAAAAGTCTAGTGTGTGTTTTTTTATGTTCTTGAGTATGCAGTTAGGTTTAGTACTTTATCTGTTTTTGATAATAAATTGTGCTATTTTAACCAGGTGAAGATATCAAAATACATAACATATTTTGATACTTTGAAAGCTTTTAGTGTTAATGTGGATGGTTATGAGAGACGGGAAAGATAGAAGAATAGTGGAGAGATAATATGGTGAGAAAGGGATATGCCTGCTTAGATGATGTGTAATAGAGAAATATGAAATGAGAATTGTAGTAGAAAACCAGCGTCAGGCAGCACCTAGTTGTCTGGCATTTTGCTGAACTGGACCTATTTGGCGCAGCCGCGGGGCACACAATGTTATTGTTTTTTAAAATTAATTTTCATTACCTCATATTGCTGCCTACATTGTGTGATTCCGTGTGTACCAAATAAAGTAGTTTTCATTCTTTCTTTTCTTCATCTTACTTGTCTTACTTGCGATTATAAATGCGAAAGTTTAGATGAACGGATGTTTGTTGCTCAATAACGCCAGAACGGCTGAACAGATCTGGATGAAATTTAGTACAGAGATAGATTAAAGTCTGGAATAGTACTAATATAGGTTATAGATAATATCTGAGATTCATGCGGGCGAAGCCGTTGGCAGAAGTTAGTTTGGTATTTGGACAAAAAGATAATGATTATGATGATATTTAATACTTCGAAAAACTGATTATAAACATACATAACAGTCTCATTCATCTAAAATTCAAAATATAATTTCCCAAACTTCTATTCCTGTAACTAATTTTCCTCGAATCCCTGCCATGTTCAGTTTTACTTCAGTTTATTTCAGTTTCCGCCTATGAATAAAACTTGGCTATTAAATTCGTAGTACTATAAAAGTTCTACGTAATCGGCCTTGATATAATTCATGAAACAAGCTCTTATAAAATACCTACTATAATGTATCTATTAATACACACTTGTAGCCACGCTAGACTTCAGGGACTTGAAACAGCTGTTCGTTGAACACGATTATAGATAAAACGACTAAATTCATTTGATGAGAAGCGATTTTTTATTACAATTTACCTATTTTTTATTACAACGTGAAACTTTTAGTTCTTTTCTCCGGAGGAAGAAAATCGGCCCTTCTTGATCCTTAGTTTCCTTGCTGCTTAAATAATGAAAATAAAAGGTTTAGTTATACTGCTTATAAGCTACCCTGTGTAGCGTGCCTTTTTAGGGTTCCTCCGTACCCAAAGGGTAACCAACGGAACCATGTTAAGCAAGGACTAGACAATAAACGGGCAAGAAGATAATATCTCAAACAGGCTTATGACACCTTTGGTACTCCTTCTTTCAGCTCAACTAGCCCCTCGCAATTCAACTACGATTTACAGGTTGAAATCAAAATGAGACCCGTTTTGGCGACCCTACAAGTAACAACACCATTGATGACATCAACACAATGAATGTACCAACGTACACGTTCCATGTAGTCGCGTGTCATCCTCTCCACAAGGTCACGCCACACTATCACGATTCGCGCCACACAATCGTCGAGTACCATCCATTCATCACTTTTTTCACAATGTCACTGCGCAACGGAACCATAATGCTCTGCTGTCGTGGTTTTCTCTTTGGTAAATTAAAGAGCTGCTCAGAGTTTTGGCACGAACCTTGGTTCTGGATCAAGTGTTTAGCAATGTCATTACTCAGGATTATGTGGCGTGATCTTTCGTTTGTACTGAGAAGAAATATCTAGGATAATATGTCACTGTTGAAAATAATGTTGCAGTCAGTACCTACTCCAGCAGTACTTACCTACAGTGTGTTTGAAATAGGTGTGACAGCAAAAAACAACAAAAGAAAAACAGTCAGTTGTTTCGTAAACCCATTTCACCCTGAACAATAAAACGCCCTATAAAAGCAGCAGTAACGCGAACTATAGGGGTGTAATCTCTGCTAACGAGCGTTAGATCCGCTCGATATGTAGCGTTACGAAGTTAAGATTGCGCCACAGTACACAGGTTCACACGGGTTCAGACGCGCGATATCTGCGGCCTTGGCCCCGACTCGATAAACAATGGTAATTATGACATCGCTGGCGAAAGCATGCTATTGATACAGAATTACAGACAACTGATACGGTTCATGTGCGGTTATGGAGGTTAATCATGCATTATGTACTGAAATAACCGGGGAATATGTAGTAGGACGTATTTAAAGGTAACTGGAGCAAGGACGGGGACGTAAGACTAGCTATAAAGGCTGAAATCGTAATGTCTGTAACTTGCTCCAAAGTATGCAAGTGGATTGCAATGAAAAGTTGTGATTGGTGTATCTCACTATGGCATGCAAGCAACTTGCATACTTTTTGCAAGCTAAGGGATTTAATGATTGAAGAATTTACACGGTAAGAAGATAAATACTACCAATGTAAGACTGACTCGTTAAACTAAACATAAGAATTAATCACATTAATATAGTTGAGTAACAGCTGAATGGCTCATTACTGCATGGCAGTTTAAATAATGTTCCAACTGACAAGTAATAGCGGATTTACAAAAGAAAATAAATTGGGATATCTATGCAGTTAGGTCACAAAACAAAGATTCTTTTATAAACGGTTGTACGACTTGAAGAGTATGAATGGTCATTTAGGTCCAAGTAACTATTCTGGCAGAGAACATCAGCGCTGGCAATAATTTTGGGAGTCTCTAATAACGAGTGAAATAAATTAGAAAAGCCGTCTTACTGTTGTGGTTTTTAGAGGAGTATGCATTGCATAGCATTTTAAGTTCATGATCTAGGTTCGCAGTGTAGTAGAGCAGTATTGAGTATTACTTATAGGAAAAGCTCAACAATATTCTTTTATGAAATCCTTTATCGAAATGGCTACCATGAATCGAAAATCTATACTAATATATAAAGCTGAAGAGTTTGTTTGCTTAAACGCGCTAATCTCAGGAACTACTGGGGGGCTACTCTCTAACGAAATCCGTAGTTTCGGGCTTAGTTGCGGGCGGGCGTATTCTACTTCGTATCACCTACAGACTTACGATTGGTCCCGAACCCGAACCGAGAATGAATGACAACACAACTTCACAGTAACTGTCAAATCGTGTTATCATTAGTTCTCAGTGGTTAGGAGATACGGAGTAGAAAATGCCCGCCCGCAACTAAGCCCGAAACTACGGATTCCGTTAGAGAGTAGCCCCCCTGGTCCGATTTGAAAAGTTGTTTCAGTGTTAGATAGCCCATTTATCGAGGAAGGCTATAGGCTATCATCACGCTAAGACCACGTGGAGCAGTTGCGCGGGTCAACTAGTATCTAAATAAATGCTGCGTATCCACATTAGTAATTCAATATCGAGATAAAATGGATCATTCGCTTCTATGTTCAAGAGACAAACGAAATCACATCCATTGTACTACATTCAATTCTTTCTAGATATTTGATATGTATCAGATAAAAAGAAATAGTAGTAGCATCCTTCCACGTTATGCAATATAACAACTCAATGAACTACAGTCGATGCCAACTTGGCATCCATTGCTGTAACGTGAATGTTCTCAGTATTTTGACCTATTCCTTCGTCCGTATTTACATAATAAATGTGTCATATTAATAATACATTTGATATAAGAGCTTTAGGGACAGTCGTTTTATATTTATCTGTTGAAACTGTGTCGGGTTCCGAGTAACGGGTGGTGCTATGATGTGATCATGTGGGCTCGTTTCACGTTTGATTTGCGTTCATTAGTTGAGCCGGCGTGGCAGCCGTGTTTATTTTGGAACTGTTTAGATTATTTGGAATTTATTTTCAATGGTTACTAATGACTAATTTCTATAATTACGACATTTAATTCACACTGCTCCCTGAGGCTCTAGACAAGCGTCATTCTGTCGGCAGTAGCGTGGCGCAAATAGGGTATATTACTGAAAAAAAAACAAATTGGTCCGTCAGAAAGATTTCCAAAAAATATTGGACACATATTTTTTCTTTTTTCACATAAACAAAAAATGACGAAGATACAGTACGTTGAAAACTCGCGTGAAGTCACTACGATAGCACAATTTTACTAAAGACGTGACGTCACCAGCCCCCTCTCCCGAGTTTTGATGCGTTTTATCTTTGTCAATATTCATTGATTTACAAAAACAAAAAATACGTGTCCATTATTTTTAAATACTCTAACTGACTAAACAGATTTGCAATTTATTGATGGTGGAAACTAGCCTATTGTGAAAACGTCAATTTACGTGATTGACACACGCTGGCGAAATATTATGTGATCAATACCTTATGTTTTGGTATTTCGACAATCGCATTTTTTTGTTGGTAGAATGACACTTTGTCGTGGTCGACGTGGTCTTGGGGCTTAGTTCCTTGCAACAATTAAAACCTAGGTCTTCATCATCATTCTCTTGCCCACATCACCATTTATTTAGTGCAACACAAACATGTATTTCTTCTTTATCCATACTTTTTTATTAATCGCCATCGTTGGCACTACTTAAGTCATCATGATCGGAGATAAATTTCCTTATTTTGTTAGTATTTTATTTTTCATTTGTTTTATTTATGGACTAGTTGACCCGCGCAACTTCGTCTGCTCCGCTCCTATTGGTCTTAGCGTGATGATATAGCCTATAGCCCTCCTCGGTAAATGGGCTATCTAAAACTGACATAATTTTTTAAATCGGACCAGTAGTTCCTGAGATTGGCGCGTTCAAGCAAACAAACAAACTCTGCAGCTTTATAATATTAGTATAGAATTATAGATGAGATTTTGTTTATATTATAATCTTAGTATTTATTATATATCCATCGTTTCTTTTCACTTCTTCTACTCTTGCAGACTTCTACTTTCATACTCAAAAACTTCATCACGAAATTTTCCTGTACAGATTTTTTCGAGAGATGATTCTTGCTAACCTCTACATATCTAGTAAGTAACCACGGTCATTATTTCATGCATGTATGGCATCGTCCTAATTACCTGTCATATGCACTGTTATTATAAAGTATATAATGAATGTTATATTTTGTTAGCGTCCTGAACTCACTATAAATTTAGTAGGTAGGCAGTATAGTTAACAACATCACATTCCATCGTAAATTCGCACCAAATGTTATTTTGACGTGATCTTAGCTATATTAAAGTACTAACTTAGGTCACAAATATGAATTATTCATTGAGACTAATAAGTCTGTCCATACAGATACCTAACTTTATTTTAAATGTGGCTGTACATAAATCTAGATTATGAATTAGCTTGGCTAAATTTAAATGACGGTTTTTTGATAAATGAGTTTAAATAATTAAGAAGATGTCCTTATAAGAAATAAGTTTGTAAGGGGAACGTCCACCGCCAGCTAAACTAATTAAGAACTAAGCTCAGTGAACTAAGCTAAGTTAAACTGGGAAAGTAATCCGTCCACCGAAAAATAAGCTAAAACTACGTTAGTGATGGTCAGTTTGTGCTAAAACGTTGAGTTAATCGGACGTGATGGAAGAAGAGACGAGCTATGACGAGAGTACAGAGGAGGATTACAATCGTCGCCAGAGGGGTAAGGCAAGGGAGTGAGGGGCATTAAGTTTAGCTCACGTAGTTACGGATCGGCCTACACAACTAAGTTAGTTCGACTTAGCTGTGCTATTTTACGTATGGCACAGTTTGCGGTGGGCGTATGAAAAACTGGCTCAACTATGCGAGCTAAGCTAAACTAACTTAGTTTAGTTGGCGGTGGACGATCGGCTTTTATAATATCAGGGTTAGAGCAAGCAGAGAGTTGAAGGGGGTTTCCCATGTTAAAGAAGGGTGGCTCATATTTCGATGTTGATGCACTATCGAATTTCTTAAAGCTATTTCCACAACAAACATATAATATCATCTGCCTAGCCTTTTCCCAACTATATTGTGGTCGGCTTCCAGTCAAGCCGGATTCAGCTGAATACCAGTAGTATTTACACACAAACCGTAGGTATAATATAAAGGGTTATTTTCAATGTCCAGCCGCATTTTTTAAATACACTGGGTACAAAGCAAAATAAACGCTTTTTTAGGATTATCAAAAGAACATTTAGGTACAATAAATTCAGGGAAATCTGGTATAGATACCTAAGTTAACAAATTAATAAACCGAGAGTAATTCTTCTGTAACAATGTAATTACAGTTGAAAGACACCGTGCGGCAAAGCATTGAAAATATGAATCAATGTTTTCCACATAGATTTTATTACCTTCCTATATCCTTCAGATGTTACTCCGGGTTCTCCTCTATTGCTTCAAAGAATAATGGACACAGCAATAACAGACAGAAATAATTGAATTGAAAATGACTGTGTGCAGAAAAATACTGCTGAATTCTTACGATTATTGAGTGAAAACAAAAAGGTTTAGTGTGATTTCATGTACGTTTGTTGATTTGACGCCAACATAAAAAGCGGAAATAGTGCATTTTTAATGCAAGTGGGCAAACTTTGTCATTGCAGCATATGCGGAATAGATAAAGCCGAAGGCGAGGCCGTTGTGAAGCTGGGAGACTGCAGTGATATATTATCACGTGTTTTTAACGACGTTTTCCAACACACTTTAAAATACATAAAATTGCATACAATAAAAAAATCATTTATAAATTACTAGCTTCTACCAGCGGTTTCGCTCGCGTGGTCCCTAGGGAACCTACTCCTGGGATAAAAAGTAGCCTATATAGCCAGAGCCTGAGAAAGGTTCTAGACAATCAGTGTACCAAATTTCATTTAAATCGGTTCAGTAGTTTTGGCGTGAAAGCACGACAGACAGACAGAGTAACTTCGCTTTTGTAATATTAGTAAGGAAGTAAGGATTAAGGAAAATGCCTGATAGACGGATTTTATCTTGCTCCACACTCGATTTTCTTGGGGGCTGCCCGGCAAGCAGACTTTTCTAATAAATATGCAGCATAATCAATTGAATAGGCGAGGGCTGGCCGACGCACTTTCCCACACTAGTGCGAAAAACACAGCTAAGGTTTTTTTTAAACCTTATCTTGCCATTTCCAACGAGTGAGATGTTGAAAATTCCAATCTCCTTAACTTAAACCTTGTAATTGTTATAAATTCTTGTTGTAACTTAATTACTTTATTTATCTTAGAGTTCAGTGAACAGGCGAGCATAAATATATGTAGTAGATATAATTATATACACGGGGCATAAAACCAAGTGTTTAGATACTTGTGCATCGCTGAGAACACTTCGCTTAGACGCTGTAAAATAACAAAACTGAAATATTTTATAGATGGCGCGTATACTTCTGAGAAAGTTATTGCTATTGGCTTGTCTCGTTGGGCATGGGTCAGATTTTATTTATTTATGTTTTACTGTTAGTTATTAGAGGAAATATACTTTTAGGGTTTCGTACGTCTGTGTGAATTAGAAAAGTTATAGAATCACTCGCGTGTCTGCCTGTCTGTCCGTCTGTAACAGCCAATTTATCTGGATATACTGGACCGATTCAGCCGAACTTTAGTGCACCTTTATGGACTTCTGTGATCCAAACACGGACGCGTTTTGTTGAATAAATTAGAAAATTTAAAAATCACACAGACGGTGTGTCGTATCAAATAGATGAAACTTAACTATTTCCCCCTTAATTCGAAACAACTGAGCTAATAATTTTGAAAATTACTGATAGTAAGTTCTTTACTTAAAGATTATAAGAAAACCTATAATAGGTCTATAGTTTTAAAATAACAAGCGAAACAAAATATTTGTGAAAGTCCGAATCCCATTTGGCCAGTTTTAGTTTGTGTCTAACCGCATTATATTACAGCAGTAAAGTTATGAGTAAAAAGTGTAAAACCATTATCTAAAGCCAAAAGTAATGATTTTTGTTCAACTCAAGCTTGAAGTTAACATTATGAGACAACCATATGCTTCCTACGCAATGCATTTCAGTGTGTCCGTTTAAAAATCAAATTAGAATTCTTCGAATATTTCGATGCGTTCTCAAACGTCTTGTGAGATATTGTGCCGCCATTTTTCTTTTATTTCTTTTGGTTGCTGGCTGCTGTACGAGTTGTACGACTGACATCGTTCAAAAAAAGAACTAAACATTTTACCAGTGATTATCGTTACTGACATTTTGTTTAATTTATTCTTAACTGATCCTCTTGATTTATGTAAGTAGCTGTTTTTATTTGCATATTAAATCGTTTTCTAACGTTTGGGCTTTGATTTTCGCTAAATTAAGAATATTAATTTGTTGTGTATTTTTACACGACTGCCAAAAAAAGGAGTGTTATCTAATGCATATTAAGTTTCCTATTTTGTCAGGACATTTTAATGAATGATGACTTTTTACGTGAAATTGAATCTAAATTGTGTGACAGTAGGTCTAGGTATTTTTTGTTTTCTTGATTTATTTTAAACATGAATTTCGATTTGTTGTGGTAGATATTACCACACTTTTTATTAGTACAAAAAGCTCTCGTGAACAAAAATATCGTCGAATAAATTTTAACGAGAAAATAATGAGGGAGACACGTTGCAACACTTGCAACATGATGCTTTTAGCGGAACAACGTGGGACATATTTTTCCTTCGCAAGTTATTCTTAATAAGTTCTCAGAAACTTTTTTTTTACCCAGTTTTCATCATCGGAATTAATAAAAGGCGTGTGAATCATTAAGCTGTTTTCGTCTGCAGTAGATCGTAATGGCGAATTAAATGCAGGTAGCCGAATCGGAATTGGTTAATTTTTGTCGAAGAATGACGTCATAATGTTTATGGAGGATCAGTACCGTGTTAACGACTCACGGATTTGTGGAATCACTTAGATCGAGTTAGAATGTCCCACGCACGTTCTGACTCGATCTTAAAGTTACGAGTTCGGTGAATTTCTTTTTTGTTTTTGTAAAATCCGCCGGTCATTTTATTTTGTTTTTACAATCACACCTAAAGTCGAGGCGGAGGTCGTGGAAGGTTAAAATATTCGCTGTGTTTTAGCATAGGCTTCGTTCGGTGTGAGTGTGAATTGTGTGCTCCCGGCAGCCGGCTCGGCAGTCGGCACTAATATGTGCTCGCCTCTAGTCCTCATTACATACATCAATCCACGTCTGTTGTGTTCAGACATTCGAATAACGTGTTTTCCTAGGTTTGTTAGCGGAGGAGCGCGAACTCGGCCTGACCTCGAGGCTAATTTGACTTCGTATACGGGTAATGGAAAATCTCCGATTTGACGTTAACGATTTACCAAGGCCCATAAGAGTCTCATTTTATTTGAATTGTTGCCGGTATGTTAATGGGTTTAGTCTCAGGGATATTAGCATTTTGTGGCTTTCTCTACCTCGTAACGATGTTATTTTGTGTCCATTTTTACGCTGATACGAAAAGGAAAATATCTTCATGACGGCATTGCTATCTAAATCACGCAATAGTCAGGTCGATGCCCTCATTATCGCTTTGCACGATAACGTGGAACACGGAAAAAATCCATCCTCAGACTGATAAAGAAGTCGACCAGTGTTACGTGATCTGTTGGGGTTCCCGTCAGTTTGAGAGAATGAGGTCGTTTAGTGAATGGTGTGTCAGTTTGGAGTTCTAGTTAAATTGGGTGATGATTTTGTTAATAACACGAATAGCTTAAGTAAACAGAAGCTGTCCTTGGTGGCGGCGACTGCGGGGTGCGGGCGGAGGTGTCTACAGAGGTCGCCAACACTATTGTAAATATTTAAAATGACAACCTGTAATTTTTATTATTCGTTCTTTTTAACAGCGTGCCACAGTAGCACTAATGTGCAAAATGTCCTCGATTTGAACATGTAGGAATATTAATCTGCCTTATGAACAGCATTCACGGTTGAATTAAAATAAAATCATGATTTTATTTCAATCATTTTCTGCTAAATTGAATAGAAAACTGGTTACTTTCCCATTTAACTTGACCGATAAGAATCTACACGCGATTTTTTACAGCGTGATAAGACTTATCTCTAAGCCTATATAATAACTAGGTAAGCGTATTTGTATTTCACTAGAGCGTTATGAAATTCTTCGCCATCGCCGTCATAATAAAATTGCTTATCGTTTGTAAAACTGTTATCACTTTCTTTCCAGTATCTCGGTTACCTACTCATTAGGAACATGGCAGTCTGATTTAAGTTAATAGGGTAACAGGTGTAGTAGCCGGCACGAGTCGTAAGCACAGAAAAATATAACCGACTTCCAGACAAAACACTACAGAGAATAAAATAACCTTAATTTCGGAAGTCGGTGTTTTTGGTTTTGTTTCTTTGTTTTTTAACACAATATGTAGTGTTTTGACATCTTTGTAGTGTTTTGTTTGGAAGTCGGTTATATTTTTTTGTAAAAAGTGTTTTATTTTTCACTTTTAAGTGGTGATACTTGGACGACGTCTTCGTCGACGCAGAAATTGAAATAGGCAAAAATGCTCATAAAATTAAAACTGCTGAACCAAACTGAATCAAATTTTTACGGGACCAAATGGCAAGTATACTGCATCGAACTAAAAAAGAATCACAGAAATCGGATCAGAAAACTCGGAGTACACAGTGCACATACATAAAAAAAAATACCCGCCGAATTGAGAACCTCCTCCGTTTTTGAAGTAGGTTAATTAATAGCAGCGGGGTGATCTCGCCAATGCACGGTGGGCGAACGAAACTTGCAAGCGCAATAGTCGACGAGCATTGATTCACGAACCAATAACGTGAAGCATCAGAACTGTCGTCGTTAAACCGGCCAATTCCGGTTATATATTTGAAGAATGAAAACAGTTGTCCGACAGTTGTTATTCACGGCTTAAATACCTACCTGCTATCCTGTTAACCTAAAATGACTGGAAAGTGCTTTTTACGGGAATATCTATTACTCTATACTATAATATATGTATAAAGCTGAAGAGTTTGTTTGAACGCGCTAATCTCAGGAACTACTGGTCCGATTTGAAAAATTATTTCAGTGTTAGGTAGTCCATTTATCGAGGAAGGCTATAGGCTATATAACATCGCTAAGATCAAAAGGAGCAGAGCAGACGAAGTTGCGCGGGCCAGTTAGTTTTTCATGAGCGTAGCGCAAGTTTATGGAAAATAAGTGGCGTTTGGCTTATTCAGAACTTATATAGTAACATCCGTATTCAGGTAGTATTAAATGGATACTACAAAGTTTCTGGTATGACAATAAGCGATAGATAAAAATGTCCTGAATCTCAGTGTAAGAGTTCCTTCCTTACATGGTTGTGGAATTTGTTCGAAAGAGTCACCGCGGCCCTGGAACACAAAGGGCATTTGTGACACTCCCTCCCTTCCGCTCGGCCCAGAGCACAAGGACTCAAATACTGATTTTCCAGCCTTTCCATCCCTGCTAGTAATACCTATTGTGTAGCCAAACTTTTTGTTACAGATTGTGAAAATTATAATAATTTGAGAATAAAGACGAAGAATGTCTCTTGAACCCGTAACTTCATAGTCCATCTCTTTCAAACTAAACGAAATAATAATATAATAGTTTATTGGTCCATTGTTACAAAAGAATAATATGACAAATGGTAGAAATACTTAAAAATATGCTTACAGTAACAAAGATAAATAATTAGCATAGTCATTTAGCGGTGGTTCTCAAACTAGGCAGCGCCTGTATCTTGGGGGCCTGGTTGCGTGAACTACAATAGTACAACAATAAGAGCATTATTGCACAAGTATTTTAAAGTACGTCACCATATTACTATTATAATCTTACACGTGATATACATGCTAGTTGGCAATAAGTATCTACCTATTTACTTGTTTAGAAACATGGGTTCTCCCCCGGCATGGGTTCAGAATTTCCCAGGTCACCTCAAGAATAAGTAAGTGCGCACTGGTTCTAATTAACTACATTGATAATTCCTCATATTATGTCATTATTTTAAATTAATTAAACATGTGAATAAGCTAATTAATTTATGATTTCAATGGATAAGAATGCGTATGGTTTCGTTTAAAACCCATAAATTAAAATGGTGCGCAAATGCAGGTGCTGCCAAGCGCATACGTTATAGAAACGTAAGGCGAAAGAATCAGTAAATTAATCTTTCCTTAATGAGTCCATTTCTTACTTATTTTTGTGGTTTGTACCTCCATAGGAATTGAGCATAACTGGCGAAATGGAGTAGTACACCTCTGCTTGCCCACTTTCGAGGAAAACCAGCGGGATGTTATGTCATGCTATGTTCCTTATTATCTCAGGATCATATTTTGGGATTTTAGTTCAGCTAGCACAAGAAAAGCTGCCTGTGCAAAGCATCAAGATAAGCGATGACGTTACAATAAGCCGCTCAAAATAAATTCTATCTTTTCTACAAAAATTATCATAACTATTCCGAAAACACCATTTTTCATCGATATCGTCTCATCTTGACATCTTATTCGGCTATCCTAAAGTATCAAGAAAAATGGCCCTTCGACATAAATCGTAGTTTTTCTCTATCGTGTCATCCGATCAGTGACGGGTACCTTCGTTACACTGTCGTTTTGCACCAAAATGGACAAGATACGAATATGTCACCCTTTTCCTTTCGAGCTTAGATTAACTATGGAGATAAAGAAATCGGAAACATTTTTTTTTTGTATTTTTAACATGCGTCTGAAAATTTTCGACATGCTGTGACAACAAAATCCGGGATACTTCCCGGATTCTGAAAAGCTTTGTTGTCAAAGCATGTCGAAAAATTTTCGTACAGAATAAATTGATCTAGCAATTCGATGCTTAAAGGATTATTTCTGATTAGCTGACCCGCGGAACTTCGTCTGCGTCACATTTTTCATTAATTATTCGCTCCTATTGGTCGTAGTGATGTTATATAGCCTATAGCCTTCCTCGATAAATGGGCTAACGAACACTAAAATAATTTTTCAATTTGAGCCAGTACTTCCTGAGATTATCGCGTTCAACCAACCGAACAAACTCTTCAACTTTTAATATTAGTATAGATTTACATAGGTAGTATAATAGTACAAGTAACATGGGATTAGGGTAGGAAGATGATCCTCATCATCATCTTCCTGCCCTATGAGGTGTTATCAGAAATCGCGTCTTCTAGGGATAATCTTCTATTCATAGTTAAACTTTACGTGAACATACATAGACAAGATCCCGCGATCTGAGAATTACAACGACAAGTAACTGCTATTTCGATCAATATTTAGTACAAAGCTGTACTAGTACAAGTTTATAATTGATTTAGGGAATTAGACCTTTGTCTTCAGAAATGTGTTATATGCTGCGTCCTACAACGATCTTATGTATCTTGAAGACACAACACCCAGAGACTCGCTTTTATTTTAATTACATTATGAAAAGAAAAACAACTCCTTTAACAGTAAATACAATAACAGTAAAAACGTAGAACATTTCCCACTGCCCTAGCCTATCATTAATAGTCGAAGGTTGTTGAGACACGGACCACACCAGTTCTTTGTTCCTTATGTAGGCCACTCATTCAATGCAGGATTACGGTTCTACACTTTGTCCCCTGCTGTTACTCCATTGCGTTGGGTCACATAAAGCTGCTGATAGACTTGAGTTTTCACTTGTAATGAGCATTCTAGCGAATGTTACAATAAACAGGAGCGTTTTAGCGAGCATTTTAACGAGCGTTCTAGTGTGCCGAGCAATTTTTGCATTATTCCGCCACCGTCTTTCTCTCCGCCCACGAGCATCTACTAAAGCGTTCGCTAGAAAGATGATGAAAATGTTCGCAGCGATGTTTGGCTCTATGCTTGGCTCTGTTCGTTGTTCAGTTCAACAAATTTAAAAACAGCGAATGATCGGTGTTCTATTACAAGTGAATGCTCCAGTCTATCAGCACCTTTATGAAAACTGGGTCGGGAACTGACATTGTTTATCAAGGAAATTTATACTTGTGAGCAACTATGGGTAATGCAGAGTGACAATTAGTGTCAATCTTGATTGCTAGTGTTTAGCGTTTTGTAAGAACATGTTGGAAAATTTTTGTACGGGATAATTCTTTGTTCAGGCACCCTTATGCTGCCTGTCCAGTTAAGCGGAGGGAGGTAGCGGAGCGGAGAAACAGAGGAATATTTACTAATGGAAATGCACAAAATGTCAGTGACTCACTTGGTACGCAGATTTAATGCAATTCCATTGGTTAAAATTTCTCCGTTTCTCCGCTCCGCTGCCTCGCTCCGCTGTCATGAACAGGCACCCTTATAATCAAAAACTATTCAAAAGAGTCCAAAGAATGGGCAGCAGCGTTCTCTGTGAAACTCAACACCATACACTGCGATCGCCAACCCGCCTGCCAAGCGTGGCGATTATGGCAGCCCCCCCCTTCGGGGGAGGCCTATGTCCAGCAGTGTCTTTTGGCTGTTATGATGATGATGATTCAAAAGAGTTTAGCGTCTTCTGATGGTTTTTCAACTCTTATATTGTTAGAATTATTTTGAAATAGAGATAAGAAGGAAGCTGTTGCCATCTTGACGGTAATGACCTGTTGCGTGACCCTCGTGGTTTTTACCCAACAACATTTTCGAGTGTATATTTCCTCCTTGAACCAACATTTAGTGTGCCTACATTTCAGAGTCTTTAAACTTCTCCAAGGTCAGAGATAACTTTAATCAGTTGTTTACAAGCAAAATGTCCAAATTGCGTATCTTTGCAAATTAACACGAGTAAAGTGTAATGTAGTAATTTAATTGATTTTATCTTTATACGTCTGCTATTAAAATAATCTCTCTCAGACATTAGGTAAGTACCTAATGTCAGTATTACAGAACTCATTTCATTTGAGTGACTAAACAGGTTTTGCTCGTTTTGTCTTTGCTGTACTTATCGTCTGAATTACAGGCCTTTTGACATTGCTCTAGAGCGATTGACATGCATGATGTAATTAGTTTACTCTGTCAATAATGCAGAGGTACCTATTTGAACACAAGAAAGATCCTGTTCCAACGCTCCTCTAAATAATCATAAGCATCATAGCAAGTTAAATTAGTTGTGTAGTACCTAGCCATCAATGCCTAATTCCATCCATACTCCATTCTTATATTATAAACTAGTTGACCCGCGCAACTTCGTTTGCGTCACAATTTTTAATACTGCACCGCTCCTATTGGTCTTAGCGTGATGATATGTAGTCTATAGCTTTCCTCGATAAATGGGCTATCTAACACTGAAAGAATTTTTCAAATCATACCAGTAGTTCCTGAGATTAGCGCGTTCAAGCAAACAAACAAACAAACTCTTCAGCTTTATATATTAGTATAGATATGGATGCGAAAAAAAACTGTCGGGTTGCCTATTTGTATATCACGTTTTTACGCGTGTGCAGGTAGATTAGACCTTCAAATCTATAAACGCAAGCCAAAGACAAAACAAAAGACACTTACCTATCTTTCCATTAGGGCTGTATGGTCCGTAGCTACCCGACGACAGCGGCGAGGAGTACCCGTTCGGCTGCGGCTGCACCGGCGGGCCGGGAGACGGGGAGCCTGCGCCCGCGCCGCCGGCCATCCAGTCGCGGACGTGGCCGTTGGCCTGGTGGCCGTTGTGGCTGACCCCCGGCTCGGCCTTGACCGCGCCTGGCAGCACGCCGCGGTAGGCCACCTCGTGTTTCAGGTCCATGCTGCTACCGCATGCTGTTCCTCCGCCGCCGGCCCCGCCGCCCGCGCTCCACACTTCTACGACAAGAAGAGAGATAAGGTTAGGTAAACCATTTTATTTAGAAGTTGTTGGACAAAAATTGTCATGGTAATTGGAAATGAAGAATAGTTCACAAATGCAGATAATTAATCTATAATGACTACCCAATCTTAAAAAAAAAGATAATCTGCAGCTTAGAGTCCTCCTAGAAGAACATAATGTATGCTTCAGTTTTTTTTGTAGCACTGTTCTGATATGATAACCGTAGCTATTTATTTAGGCGTTGTAATTTTTTCCCAAAATAAGACAGCAAACAGGGCCGTACAGCGCAGGCCGTTAAAAGCTCGAGTTTTTCTTACACACCCTTTGTAATATGATAAGGATAATACTAAGAACTTATATACATTAACTTTTTGAATTAAATTCACAATCTTTATCCAAAGTATTATATTATCAAGTATCATTTTCAGATCAATTAGTGATAAAACAATATTCCAAAGAAATTAAAGAACAAACATAACTCCTCACCTTATCTTGAATAGCGGTTGTATTTCAAGAGTATACAATCGAATGACCGAACGGGCATAGTTCCCATGGCCGTTGTTATCTTTGATCTCATCACAGATAAACAAAACGCGGTTTGGCAACAAAGGGATTTGAAGGTGAATAGAAAGCTTCGACGAACAGTAGACCTCTGATTGTTTGTTTAGACTACATGAGAGAATCGTCGGAAGATTTGCTGTCTCTTGTTTCGATGTTAAACAAGAAAGAGATGCATTAATATAGAGCTATCAAATTAGCCTGAAAACTATGTATTTGAATCAATTTCTCAGAAAATGCCATCGAAAACAAGTCAAAGTTATGTTGTAAACAATATACAGTTATCTAAATTGGTCTGTTTGTTTAGTTACAATAATCCAAGAGTAAAAATAAAATAATAGCCAATCAGGGGATCTAAAAAGGCCACATTAGCAGAATCAGAAAGCACATCACGCTACCCGTCACTGTCAAATTTTCCCAATCAACCTTGAACCTAATGCGTTAGCGATAAAGATGAAAATGAAATTTGACAGATTGTTGTAAGGTTAAAATTATGATTCTAATACGATTTTGCTAAAGTGTTAATTTTACACCCGCATATCTGTTCGCGGTTAGAAGAAGTTATTATTGACAGATCCACGGATGCAAGAAGTATAAACATCAGTAAGATGTAGGTACTTAAATGGTCGTTATAGGTAATTATAATATGATTTTGCTTTCAGCTCCAAATATCTATCTATAAAGTTGTTGGTCAAATGACATTCATTTTAATCAAGAGCGAATGAAGTGATATTAAAGATACCGATTTGGAATGAGACTGAACGACACATGGAAGTGTAATAATCATAAAATAACTTCTAATCTAGAACTAATAGCAACTATAACCGCAGATTCTAAACACAGACATTGCCCGCATGGTTATAATGCACTAACTTTAAAATTACTAAAACATTACATGTTTTAATCCTAAAAATAGCATTTCCGTCTATTTCGAATCATAATTTTGCAGCTAGTAAAATATATTGCTTGTCATTAAATAGAACGGTGTCTCCTTGTCGGCAATAAAACTAAAATTACATTTCTTAAAAGGAAAACTCATCTCAATGAAAAATAATAATATGAATGGGATCTACAGAGGTATCACAGATATCTTGAGAAGATGTTCAACTGCTGTGTGTGTGTGTGTGTGTGTGTGTATGTAGGTGGGTACTGCAGTATAACAGTCTAATTGGCTAACTTGAATAAGTATTACCAAGAAGTAATATTCTTAGTGAAAGAAAACGTTGAGGAAGTTAATATAATTCTCAATGAGATGGTTTCAAAGAACTAAGTTGGCGTAGGCTTGAAGAATATTCGTACCGTAAGAGACATGAAAAAGTTATTACAATTTCGTGATATGGGCAATGCTAAAATAAAGTTGTGCAAGAAAAAGTCTTGCCTGAAAATCTTTATTCGTTTTTAAACTTCATTGTTTAAAGAGCGGATTGAAGGGAAAATAATGATGACGATGATAATAAATAATTGTGACTATGAAGACATTCTGATATTGTTTGTTCTATTGAATTATCGTTGTTAACAAAATATTCCAATTACTAATAGATATTAAAGAAACAGCATCAAATACTGTGACTGACAGTCGAGGTCATCTAAACTCAGGATACTCTATTTTAATAGGCTGAAACCTTTTACTCTGATTATTTCAAAATGAGGACGAATCAATAATTTCATGAAAGAAAATTGAGTTGTTTGAAATTCCGTTCGTTTCGAGGATATTTATTGAAAGTCTACGGTTATAAATAAAATGTCTTTTAGCGGCTCGTCTAATCTTACGGTCAATTAAGGTTGGCCCATATTCGTTATTAGAGGGTAGCCGAAATTATCCCAGGTCTATAATTGGGATATTTTTACATGTGTTTCTGATGAAGTAATGACTCTTATGGGCCGTCCACACAAAAGAGATTTCCTTAAATTTCTACAGAATTTTGTCTGTCCAATAAAGCAATGCTGAAAAAAATCGGTTTTGTAGATTTTATTTTATTCAGAATTCAAATTCTGTGCAGACAAAAATCTGTATCGTATGTACCCACTATTAAACTGCTTTATGTAGTCCATCGTGGTAAATCAATGCTGTTCTTTTCAAGCGTAAACAATATGTCGTGTACTCTTTTATATGGATAATAAGAAGTCGTGAAGTCGTTTTCTTAGTATTTTCTCGGAATTGGTTTTTCCCGAAACGGATATTATCATCGTCTGACCTTCAGTTTGTTTTTTTTACTGCTATGATTTTGGAAATGGTATATATTGTTAGGTTTCTTCTGATCATACTGTTCAAGAATAAACTCTATTTCAATGACTGTATCTGACTTAGGGCGTGATTTTTTATCTGTAGTGAACTCGACCAATGGTTCAAATTGTGATAATATTTCGTTAAAATGCTTTTTCAATCAAATTTTAAATATTAACTAATAACCCAGGGCTCTTATGTATGAACTATTTGTTATTTCACCTCATGTTAGCAACTTATTCTGTGTTAAATGATAACTCTGGTTTGTGCCTGAGGTTAGTGTGTCCGTCAACGCATTCCTAGTCAGAAATAGGTAGCTAGTTCTAATTTCCTACTCTGACCACCACTGCATCAGTCCCTGGTCAACGAGATTAAATTTCAGCAAACTAGATAGTAAATCTAGTTGGTGTATCAGGCGATCGCGGTAATAAACCGCAGTGTCCCGGGATTAACCGGGATCGCTCCGGGATGACGCCAATCCCGGGATGTTAACAATTGCTCGTGCATTGTGGAGGTTGTAAAATGGATACATGGGTTTATGGGTAGTTGTATTTTGGTACAAGTATTGTTCCGATTTGTTTTCTTCAATTTTCTTAGCTCGTTTTACATGACAAGCAAGGAAAGGGTTCATAACCCTTTTACACTCTATACATAGTTCGTATGTATTTTCGCTGAAGTGTCGAAACTACTTGATCGATTTTGATAAATGAAGTGTCAGACGGACATCTTTGTGATGTGGGTGGGTTCCATTTAGACAGTTTTATCTACGCAATAGGTTTTATGTTTTTTTATTGAGGAGAACATTATTTTGTTCCACTTAATTTACGTATAATTTAAACGATTTATGAGCAGATTTTCCTTTGTAGTTTTTATTTTCAAGTGGCGGCAGAGGTAACTATTGTGTTCTCTGACATTACTTATGTATCACCGACTGAAGAATGATTTACGATATTTAAAATTAACAATATCTAAAGAACCACTTTGCGTTGATATAATTTGTTATACGATTTATAATCCAATTATGTGTCTAATTTATAAATATTGTGGTTTGCAAAAACATAAAAATATCATCTAGCTAGATCATTTAATATCACACTAGTTTCCACATATTATATACCAAGATGTTTAGTCTACTTCATAATTTGTTAGAAGCTCTTCCAATTTACTGTTATTATTTCAACAAGAATGTTTATTTTTCAGTTCAATGACCCCACTTTTTTCCGTGGTAAGTTATTTCCTATGGATGGCACCATAAATAATCCGATGGCCGTTTATTATCAATCTGATAATCAGTTTATATTTGGAATACAAATAGTTATGACGTCATTACAATATTACTTTTTTGTGGGCAGGTATTTAGAGCTAGCGTAGACATTAGATTTAGTGTTATTGTTAGTAGGTAGACAGTAGGTAGTATGTTTTGATGAATAAAAAAGAAGAGTGCGTGTCGTTGTCGCAGGTAGCCTTATAAAATAAGACTTTAGTAGGTTTTCATTTATAAGTATAACGTGAGTTCAAAAAGTGTAGTCGATCGCTGAAAAGGGTGTGACGATCAGCTAGTATATTCTGTAGTTAGTTCACCTGAGTGACAAAACTCTCAAAGTGAGCTTTATTGCACACAACATAAAGGTCTTAATTTGATACTCACCTCGGATTCCTCTGTCTAGATACGAAGATGTTGTAACAGAATAGCAATACTGATCACGTTTGCTGGTCAAACTTCATCCGAGATCTTACAAGATAGAGAGGTTTGTAAGGAAAAAGGAGAGGCCCGTTCCATCATCGAACCACAAGACGAACGGCAACCGTACATGGTGGACATCCCACCCACACGCACACAACGTTTTGGGTTGTATTCATTGTTCGTACAGCTAAGGAGTGGAATTCCCTGCCAGAGTCTCTGTTTCCAGATAGCTACAACCTGAGAGTCTTTATGACAAGAGTGAATAGGTTACTTCTAGGCAAACGTACTCCATCTTCGACTAAATCATCGTTTACCGTCAGGTGAGATAGTGGTCAAACGTATGCCTATTCATAGTAAAAAAAACAGGCTTTTGTCCAGCAGTGGGACAACATTGGTTACTAAAAAAAACATAAGGAGAGCCTTGCGCAAGCTTGGCAACAATTTTTCTGTGTTTCTCATGAACTGAAACGAAATCCTGAAGACCATTTCAACTATGTACACCTTCGTACAACAGTTTGTGTGTCAAAGAGCAATGTATTGTAGTTTGTTCGGGTCATGATTTAATCCTATTGGTCCTCCACAAGATTATCTAAGTGCGACCTTTCTCAAGACTAATCGGTTCAACCGAAGCCTGGATTAACTATGAATGAATCGGGCTGTTGGGCCTTGTTCACTAAGACATAAATTATGTTTGTACTTTGTGTGTGTCGAGGAGCTTGTGACTAAGGAATTATAGTCGCAGTGGTAAATTTTGGAGTAAGCAATGCGGGTTTGCAGAATTTGTTCGAAAGAATCACCGCGGCTCTAGAACGCAAAGGGCATTAGGAGGAACACAGATGGGATTTTAGTCAATAAGAGTCTGATACTCCATTCTGCTGCATGAGTCTTTCACGTCCGAAAGTTCTTCACGTTTTGGCTGTCCTTTGAAAATCTTTGAGGATCGCTACGGTTTTCAGAAGCCAGAACATACGACAGCAGTCTTGCCGAGGGGATCGAGTTACCCAGTTGCTGGATCGTGACGGACAGATAGGCAGTCAACCATGTAAAATACTTGGTACTGAGTTGCCGAGGTCCGTCCCCCATAGGGGGTGCCAATAGCGAGCGGTCATTTAGCTTGTAAGAGTAGTTTTTAGCTCTGGCCTGACCTGGCGGTCCTAAATTCATTTGAGGGCACCACAGTATAGTCCGGTTAAGCAGTAATCGGCCCTAGTGTGCAGAACTGCGAGGGGCCACGTCAAAAATTAAAAGCTTCCGAAATGTCGGAAAGACGATCCCAAAATAGCTGGGTTAGGGCAAAGCAGAACTGAATTAAACATAACTATGTGTGTCTTTGGACTATGTGTGTGTGTGGTTTATAGATGTAAGTATGATTGTCCATATTTTACGGTCCCTACAATAAACTTTGTAACTTTAAACATTTTACGGTTAAACATAAAATGTGAATATGCAAAACATACGATTTCTCTGGAACAGCGGGCGCTGCGATGAGTGAAACATTATTTTGAACCTAGATGTGCATATGACTATGAAATAGTAGATAAGCATATTGTTTTAAAACGTTCCCAGAACTTATTTAGAGTAATTGCTGCAGAGAGTACCTGGTGCTTTTGCTGGTTTCGGTATTAAAAATGTTATTTTAGGTTGCTTTATGAGGACCAAACTTTTCCGCTTCAAAAGACTGCAGTTTTCGTCGGCAATTGTAATATCCAAAGTTCTTGCAACGGATTTAGCTGTATTTAAAATATTAATTCAATATTTGCAAACTATGGCTTAAGTTGTACCCTTGAAATTATAGAGGAAAGTAACCATTGTTCTTCTCAACGGTCATTAGAAATAAAACATATTATACTCGTACCTTTAGCCACATCTAATACAACTGAAATCTAACCACACGAACGAAGATAAGGAAAAGCATAGATATCTGATCAATAGAACTTAACAAACATTGATCAGACAATTACCCAAAACATGATGTAATACAACATAATGAAGCTAGATAAACATTGACAAGATTACTAACGGCAGCACAAAGTAAATAATGTTACTTGTTCCATCACAGTTACTTTCCTATGAATAGATTATCTTCCAGCTAACCTAACATAATTGAATAAATTCTCTTTCATATACAGTGTGTACCACCCTTGAAAATGACCACGGACTTCTGGCCTGGTATTGATTCTTTACTCTATAGTCGGTATCGGCTATAGAGTAAGGAAACAATACCAAATATATTTTTAGTTTTTTCAAAAAACTCGACCTCAAAATATGAGGGAAAAGCAAAAAAAGAAGACTTTTCAAGCAGTCGATACTGTGATTGTACTAAAATTAACGCCACCAACTGCATCAGACTGGTTGAAAAGTGTTTTTTTAACAAGTTGTTTATAGCGATCGATCTACTGATCGATCTTTTTTTTGTGTTTTGATTGTTTTGGTATTGTTTCTTTACTCTATAGCCGATACAGTGCAACACTCTTAAATATGACCACGGCACCACGCACTTCTTGAACATCCTGTGCCCTGTATACAGGGCTCACACTCATATTCATACATCACTATTGAAGTAATTTCTTCCACTCGATTCAAACGCCCTCAATCAGGGGGACTCATATAATCCATACTATAAATACCTTTGATGCAAAAGGACCACAGTCGTGTGTGAGTCATTTTGAAGGAAACTTCCTACAGTGCCCACGACCGCATGGCAACGGAAAAAACCGGCCAAGTTCGAGTCGGACTCTCACATGAAGGGTTCCGTGCCATAAACCGAAAAAAAAGCACGTTTCCTGTATGGGAGCTCCCCTTAACTTAGTATAGTATGTTTATTATTTGTTGTTCTAGCGGCACAATAAACAAGTACACACTGAAAATTTTAACTGTCTACCTATTACGGTTCTTGAGATGCAGCTCGCTGGAAGACTGACGGATGGACGGACGGATGGACAGACGGACGGACAGTGGTGACTTAGTAATAGGGTTACGTTGGTTACCCTTTGGGTACGGAACCCTAAAAAGCACTCGAGTCGAGGACATCGACTAATGTCCTCGACTCGAGTGCTTTTTAGTGAAGGAAATGGCTTAGAATATAAGTACACCAACTATAAGTACACCACTAACAAGAAAACACGTTTGAGAAAAGGAAAATTCATTAGAAATGAAGAATCGCTGGATCATGCGGTTTCCCTTTCTTTGATGACGTAGCATGAGGGTAATTAAGGAATGTGTGTGAAGCAATTAAGTGATAAGTTGTGTTACGTAGTCTTGATTTATCCTGGAAAATTGTAATTGGACTCATTGAGGATATGGAGACAAGTCTTTTGATGACACGTTTTATAACCAAGTTGTATATAACATATAATACCAGTTTTTTAGTGTCTCACTGTATGGCAAGCTCTCTTTTCATTTGGAGAAGCTACGAATATTGATGTGATACCAGGTTTCTTCAAAGATATGTGATTTATCTTTAGAGGTATGTGGAACAGAGAGTAAAGTCCCGCAAACCTCAGTTGAAAAGGAAGGATCCTCCGCCCAGACAGGTGTTGTATCAGGCGGGCAACTGCCCGATAGTTGATATTCGGGCTGATGTATATGTTTAAATAGCACGGTAAATTCTTTCTGCGCGATGCAGGATGTCGACGTAGTAGTTCGCTGCTAGTTGGATAGATGGCGTCGCGGTTCTTTTTGTTGCGATGTAGATTTGCTCCATTGGTTTTTTTCTTGTGGCGGCATTGATGCCGCTACATATCTGTGAAGTTGAGACCTAGGTGCATCGCAATTGATTTACTCTTCCCAGTGATCATTGACCGACGATTATCAGTCAAATCACCTTATCGCTAATAAAACGTACGTATCAGGGTGCACTGGCTGGCTGCAATGAGCAGCGCAGCAGCGACGGACGCGGGCGCGGTTGCACAACGCGCGCAGAGAAAGCGACTGACGTCACGACCTCGACACGCTCACCTACTTGCGCGCGCGCCGCTCCGCCTGCACCAACCCACTTCTGATGCCGGCCCAATGTCGCCGGGCTTTCTCTCACCGAGTCACCGTGCACCTCTTCACGCAGACATAAACACAACGTAATCGCCATGTTACTAGCCAATGCGTAATACCACACCATGGAAAACTAAACGCAAATGTATTCTAAACACGGGAAAAATAAAAGTGTTAACACTGACACCGTTTCGGTGCGCAGCCGCATCGTTATGCGCTTGTTTTTTTCAGCACAATGAAGCCAGTGAAAGTTGATATTTTTAAATTTTATGTTATAAATATCAGTGGGTATCTACAGCCTGACCTGATATACCACTTTCGCTTCATCAGAGCGAATGCAAGTGTGCCGGTTTAGAAGGCAGATTCATTAACGCACTGCAGCCGCTAAAGCACGAGCGAAATTACAGTTTTGTTCGTGAATCGGTATTTAGCTCAAGCTCATTTATTTTTCGCTCTCATTCTTTATCGTTTCCTTCAAAGATAAAAGTTTGTAAAGATAAGATTTGAGACGTGGAATGATTCATATAATTGAATTTTAGAGTAATAAAAGCAAGCACCAGCGGCGCCACTGTGATCATTAAACTGAATTGCATCCTGTGACGACACTACCTAAATTTTACAAATCGCATCTTTTCATTATTGGACAATTGGCACCGACTGTGGTGTCGGCACCGCGGCGTGAGCTTTGTCTCACACTAGGAACATCAACGTTCTCGCCTCATCGCATTCTACCTTCAGACCCGAAGGATTCACTTTTACGACGTGAGCAATAAACTTTTATGACTCATTACGATAACGTTAGAATAAAATACGCGAAGAGCAATCGAAAGAATGTAAGTGCTAGCTCGTTCCTTACTGGAATCGTTCGATTCTGTATTTTCCTTTCAGAAAATATTCATCGCGAGGAGTCGCTAGTCATCGCGATTGCAATCGTCTGATTTATGCGCGGCACTATACAAGAGAGCTGGAGCTCAGAAAATATTCTGTGAAATAAATCCGGTGCGGTTCGGTGGTTCACGCGGAGAACGCGCGTATAAAGTATCTTCGGTGCGGTCAGCGCATATACTATCGCATAAAAGTATTACGGAGAGAACGAGGACGTGCCGCGACGTCCTGAGAACATTCCGGGACGCATGCAGCCCGCGCTGGCACTGATGTAGTGTCGCAGCCGGCGTGGCGCGCACCGACTATTTGACTCATGCAGGTTGTCGCAATATATATGCAAAGCTTTGTGGCCCTCGTTGCTGTTGAGGCATTAAAGAATTGTCGATGACGCGGAAATAGAATTTACGAGTGTTGCGATCCCACCAGCGCTGTGTGATATATTGAGCGAGGTCACTGGCTCGCGGCGTGCTGTGGCTGTTGCGTCACTACTAGGACTAATGGCCTTGTTATACTATTATGTTGGCATAGAATATTTCTAGGTGGAGGGTTCGATAACCATGCCCTGAGGTGGGAATAAACCGTTTGTGTTGTTCGCCGTAATTAGAGAGTGTTCGGCGCAGCGGACGACTGACGGGCTTCATGCATTATTGAGTTGAGCGCATGGTAGGCAGACACCGGGCTCAGGTGATTGCGAGCAAATTGTTATAGTTCCCACGGGACTTATAGCCGTGTTTGTGGGCCGTTTTACGTAATATTAATGAAATTTAAAGCGAACGCCGCACAATATTTACTGCTTAGGAACGCTGAAAATTTATACGACATTTTTACACAGTTTTTAAGAGGAATTCACGGCACGGTGGATAAAATTCAGGTGAATTGGAAAAATTGCTCCTTCTGCGACATATATTTTAATTAAACGGACACCCATTTACCCACAGCCAGTCTCGTTGAGGAGAACTTTCATCACATAAAGAAGTTAAACGACATTCCCGCCCAACCCACTTTATATTACGAATGCAGAACTCTTGTGCAATTGAACGAATCAAGGATCGGGACGTCTCTCTAACAAAACTGCATTTTCACATTATTGTCTGCGAGAAATGAGAATTGCTTTTCAGCAATAGCTAGAAAACAAGAAACGAATTTCTAGCAATAAAAATGCTGGGAAATAAGGTATCAAGTAACAATAAATATATGAATCTGTTCGCTTTGGATAAGATATTTGAGACTGGCAATACGGTACTGATATCCGCGAGGGAGTGCTTCAATAATGCGATTTCTAAACTTAGTCTGAATGTAAAGTCGTCGGATATTCTCGCCAGATGACAGTCCGTGTGTTTACTGCGTCTTTTGCTGGAACACGAGACGATCCGAGCGGATGGGGAGAGATGAAAAGATTGCTGGATCCCGAGCGGGGAAATCACGTAGCTATTTTATCGGCGCATCGCACCGTCTCGATGGTCCGCCACACTACCACTACTTTTACGAAAAGGATTCCACTACACGCTGAGATTTTAAATATAACATTTCAGAGTTAATATCTGACTGACAAGCTTTCAAGGTGAATATTGGAGAAAATTTTCGGGTGAACAGAGTTACATCATTCAAATAGTTCGGATGAAAATATAATACCAAATAATGAGCTAACATAAATTTATCAACTTACATTGCGGGATTACTCATTAACATAGTTAGGAAATAAATTAGACTCACTATCTATCTACAATTATTTACTGTTCTCATTCCGGTTTACGCCATTGATCAAGATTAATTACCACAACCATTTTAGGACAAAAGACATGTTCTTTACTGACAAAGATTTACAGATGTTTAGTTGTGTCATAAGCTCTTTTGAAATCTAATGCATCATGTGCCAAAGGTATCAGATATGTCTTAGTGGACGTATTGCTCGATTTAGTTGCGACAAACATTGCCCAACATGAGTCAATGGGCACAATTCTTTTATTAGACCGTACCAACGAATATGGGCACAATTTATTATGAGGGGGACCAGTTTGATTATGTTTGACAGAGCTTCGTTAAACATGTCGAAAGTGGCAACTAGATAAACTAATAAGGAGCCAGTATGAAAGTTTAGGTACACAATGACTTACCTTTGTTCGATTACGGGCAACGTTTGCAGAGGCGTACTACAAGGTGACGTATATGATAGGATTAATATTAGGCTCGTATTATTGCCATTGAACATGAACGAATTTGCGAGAGCGAAGATTGAATAAAAATTGACGCAATGAAATAATGAATGGTAAGCAGACAAAAGTAAATAATTCCCGAAAAACAAACGGCCTAGTTGAAATTCTACCTTGAAGACATTCAAATCATACTAAGATTAATCTGTGTCCAGCAAACTCAGAGAAAACAACAAAAGTTCGCTTGTATCTCCTCGAATATCAAGTTAGATTTATGAAAGACCCGTAGTATCGTCCGTCTTAATTTGGGAAACATCTCAGGCGACTAAGAGGCTACAGACCTATCCATTATTTCCAAGATAAAAGGCTCCGACCCATTTCATTTTTACTTAGAGAAGACACGTGCCTTCGTGAAATTCGCAGTTCTTACAACCGGAAAATAATAAGAACGAATGTAGAACAAAAAGGGGGAATTCGATATCAAGTATTACCTCCGATATTACTTATTCAAGTACGAATTGCTTTGTTTTCTACTAACGGAACGTTAAAATCGTCGAGTGCGAGGAAGTGAGCGTCCATAAAGTTATTCCCTACATGTTTTGAATTGGAAACCTTTACATAAATTTTCGTACTAAACATTTTACATCTAGCGTTAGCTTCAATACACTATAATTTTACCATACCCATGTTAATGGCTTCTTGTGCAATGTTGTACTTTTATTTTCTTTGTTCTCTAGTTACAGCGTAAAGATTAAAATCTGCATACCTTCGATGTTTGTATACTTTAAGATTATTGGTACTGATGCCGTGCAAGATAAACTTGCGGACAGTTCTGCTAATAAAGGAACGCTATTTTGAGCTTAAAAGGTGTACGTAAAGTATGCTAGGTGATGGGTTGTATTTCTTTGTAAATAAAGGCTGTGCGGCAGTTGTTATGCATGTCCGCGCAAGGGTAAATAAGTACATGATATTTTTATTTTATTGCTTGAAGTTGTTGATATTGTGGCCACTAGTGACGCTTTGAAAGTTGTTGTATCCTTAAAATTAACCGCCGAGAAGATGAAACATAAAGATACAAAATACAACATCATCTAAACGAAAAAGAAGCAAATATTTTCGAAATATATCCGCGCATCGCGCAACGACAAAATTGCAGTCAAACACTTTGTCACGTCTTTATCAAATAGTTATTCTATTCCAAGCGAGCTCTGAGAATGTTCTAGAATATTCTACAGTTCCATAGTGGTGTAATGCATTGATAAAACCAAGGCTAATCAAAGTGCAAGGCTGTGGCAAGGGCGGAGGGACCTTGCGTCCTACGATAGCGTACTGAGCTTTCATTTTGCTGCTTCCACACGCAAACTGTACAATTTACTAGTTCGTGTTGATTAAACTAGAGTAACATACTATGAAATGCAGTTCTCCTTTTTAATATTGTGCAATATTGAGACTGATCCAAAGCGAATGGAACAAGTCAGAATGGATTTAGTTAGATAGTGTTAAATAAAACTTTTAAAATTTAAGTTAGAGCTGGCACAGTCGAGAATTTGATAAGCTTTGAAGGAACGAGTTTTAAGTGATAATGAACTCCTATTAAGTGGTATTTTTTTAACGTCCTTGTTAAAAAGTCAACGTTTATCTTAAGATTGAGATAACTGAGTTGATTATTTTGATAATCCAATAAAACTTATTGATGATATCATACAAAGGAAGATAGTGGAACTTTAGACACCGGAACATCAAAATTCGCTCCCACAAGCGGCAAAGTTAGAAGTACTAGCACAAAGTTCCAATTGTTCATTGTTCGTACGTTCAAGTTAGACTGTTTGCATAATAGTTTTACTCCTATTTCATGTCTAGCTGCATTCCCTTAGAATATTATTGGAAACTCTTTAAATTTCGCTCAATAGAATATTTTTACGATGCTAAATTGCTTTCAGCTTTATTCGAGTTGTTTGCGAACGATATATCGTTTCTATTCGAGTGTGTTATTTTATTATTTATTGGTTCTTTAGTTTGGCAGTTTATTATGCGTAATTATAGGTATAGAATATTGTGCGATTCTATAAGTGTAACACTAAGAAGGCACTAAAAAATTAACTCGCCAAGCTAGTTATTTTGGCCTTGCGAATATGACAAATTGCGTCGAATTTTTTGCAGTTAACGCATGCCATATTCACTATCGACAAAAAAACCGGCCAAATGCGAGTCGGACTCGCACATGAAGAGTTCCGTACCGAAAGCAAAAAGTCACGTTGCTTGTATTCTCTTTAAGTTAGTTTTTATTACATTTTGTTATAGCGGCAATAGACATACAGTCTTTGAACATTTCAACCGACTACCTATTATGTTTCATGAGATACAGCCCGCTGGTAGACAGACGGATAGCCGAGGCTATGTATAGAATTCCAGGGGTTACTCATCAGGTGCTGTACCCTAAAAAGTATTACAAAATTATACAGAATAGCTATATTGTATTGTGTATCTATGACAATAACGTTCGTTCAAAAGGCCTTGTATTTTCCTATAACTTATCTACCTACAGACATCTTTATACAATTATAAGTAGTTTGCAAAATTATTACACAGGAGGATTGTTTTTCAAGAACGTAATAATACCATTTAGCAAGGCTTTAATTTGAATAAAGGATAAGACAGTGGGCAGAAAACACTTACAACAATTTAATATTAATTATATAAAATATCTTTGCACCCTTCTTTGGTTATGACGATCATGACTGTACGATAAGTCAACGACACTTAAATCGTTTTAAAATAATGGCGGTAAAACGTATCGTAAAATCAGGCGTTACTCATTTATTTTAGACTAGCTTCTGCCAGCGGCTTCGCCCGCGTGGTCTTTAGGGAACATACTCCCGGGATAACAAGTAGCCTATGTCCTTTCTCAGGCTCTAGACTATCTCTGACTATCGGTTCAGTAGTTTTTGCGTGAAAGCGCGATAGACAGACAGAGAGAAAGAGTTACTTTCGCATTTATAATATTATATAGTAAGGATAGTAAGGATTAGCTTCTGCCAGCGGCTTCGCTTGCGTAACTTTCGGAAATTATCCAAAGGAACATAATATAGCATAGCTTCTTTACGTTCTCTAATAATGAAAAACGGTCCATAATTTATTGTTCAGTTATCTACGAAGGAATATTAGGGAAAGGTCAATGTACTTTATTGCAAGTTTATCTGGCGCCTACCATATGTGCTATTTCAGAATATAATAATCTGTCTCTATAATAAATTTCATCTAGATCCGTTCAGCCGTTCCGGTGTGATTCTGTAACAAACATCCCTCCAAATTTTCGCATTTATAAATATGTAGTAGTAAGATTTGGGGCATATCGTTATTACATGGGACTTATCTGGATGATGTCCTTTATACATCTTTTTATGGTCGCCATAAATAAACGCCCACTTCACTGAGATTTATTGCGTAGAAATTTAATTAAGAATTTGTTACGCGAGATGACGGCTGCTGTGCGACCCACACTCGTATATCAACAATCAGGACATGCGCGAGTTTAATTGTTGTTTGCGAAACTGTACACACCAAAAATATATGTTATTCCGGACCTTATTGTTTTATATGTCGGGTACATCTACACTTATATTATAAAGCTGAAGAGTTTGTTTTTTTGGTGAACGCGCTAATCTCAGGAACTACTGGTTCGAATTGGAAAATTCTTTTAGTATTGCATAGCCCATTTATCGAGGAAGGCTATATACCTATAGGCTAAATTGCGATTTTAATTCTTACCTTTAATTTTGCTTTTTGATTTTATTTAATTAGTTAAAAAGAAATTGTGAATTTTAATGTTTTTACATTTTTATCATTTCTATTTGTATTTTGTTCGGTGTTTATCATGTGTAATTAGTGTGTTTAAAATGTGGATAACGTCGTGCGAATAATACATCATCATCATCATAACAGCCGAAAGACGTCCACTGCTGGACATAGGCCTCCACCAAAGCGGGGGGGGGGGGGGGGGTTGCCATAATCGCCACGCTTGGCAGGCGATCGCAGTGTATGGTGCTGCGTTTTACAGAGAACGCTGCTGCCCATTATCTGGTGAGTCCCTTAGTCGCCTCTTACGACACCTACAGAAAGTGATTGGATGGTATTAATTTTTTACGGCATCACACGGCACCGGCCGACACCATACGGCGAGTAACATTGCTGTATTGTAACATTTTTGTGTAACTGTTTGTTTTCCCTAAGTAAATAAAGAAATGAGTAAATAAATATAACATCACACTACGACCAATGGGAGCGGAGCATTCATGAAAAATGTGCCGAAGTAGTTGCGCGGGTAAGCTAGTTATTTAATAATAACGTTCTAAAATTGATATTCAGATGCATAATTATCGTAGTCCCATTGTCGCGTTGATACCTGTCTATGGGAGCCTTGACTCTTCGGTTCAGAACGAGATATTTTTTGTTGCGTTTAATGTTTAAAAGAGCTTAGAAATCTTAAAGCCTGAAAAATGTTCTAGCTACTGTATTTTATATGTACATATTGTATCCATCAGTCAAGCTTATTTGCTGTTCAATAGAAGCCTCTTCAGTAGGTCATCTTTTTGTGTCATTTTTCAACAGAATAACTGTTTTCCTTTTGCCGTATTAATAAATGTCAACTTTATTTATTATAGTTTCTACTTTCTGTCTTAGAAACAGAAATATATCGTTTTACATTTAAATAGACGGAGACACGTAACTTGGCTGGCGTGTTGCGGCGATATTGCACTGAATTGCAGAACTCGGCGATAATACCCGTCCGTAAGCTGATCACATTCAAATGTGCAATTTATCTAGATACCTACTGCACCAGATAGCAATATAGGTAGACTAGTGTCTCCATCCATTGTTTTAGCTTTGTTTTGTGACTCTCCGACTTGTGAGACCGCTAAATCTTAGTAAGAAGCGTAACAGAATTAAATACTGACAGTTTTATTTGTATCGGTATCTCTCCTACATCGTCACTTTAGTTCCTATTTACGTACTTTTATTATTATATATGTACTAATTGCAGATGACTAAGTGCAGTTTTTTAATAAACTATTCCATCCGTTGAAAGTATTGGTAGTTTAAATTCACTTTTCTTCAGGACCAGTAAGGAAGTGCCAATTCCCATCATGGTCAGCATGACTACCGTAGATACGAAAGTTAAAATGACGTATTCGTATAGATTCTCAATTCAAATTTTAATTATTTATTGCTTACCATACCTAATGTATACAGGTGGTAGAAAAATAATTATATTAGTCACATTTATGGACCCTGTCGGGCCCAGCATAGATCAAGTAGGCGAGAGGAGGAAGAGTACTGGGTTTATGTATTTTTTTTTTGTTTGTGGAGTGATATCAAATATGAGGAAAAGAAATATTACTTTGTCTTCGCTGCTGCATGCTAGAGAAGTGATCATGAATGCTATGCGTGTTAGGCCCATCAAGATTTTACCCTGTACAACTAAAACGATTAGTTTTTTCATAGACATCAGGCACTTGGAATATGTTAAGCTATTTGTTGGTGCTTTACTACCAAGGATTTAATTTCCGTGCGTCTGAAACTAGGCCGTGAATGTATCAGCGTCGAGTCGTCCCGTGTTGCTAAGTCAACAAAGAGAATCGGGTTAATGGCGCTCGCAGGCATTGCCAATTCGTATGTGGCAGTTGGTAGTTCTGATTCCCGTATGGCGGGGACATTTGTCAAAATGAGCTGTATGATTTTTTCAAAAAGCGCTGACTTGCTTCGCCAAAAATGTCGAAGACAGGTAGGCAATATCACGTTAGATTAAATGTATTTTAGAATTATGGATATTGAAGGTAAAACATAACTTAGTTACAGACACAAAGAAATGACACCGGTAACAGAAAACGACTTACTGTAACAATACAAAAACATCAACGATTTTTCACATTCACGAACCTTTTTGCAAATATCCTGCTAGCGTTTGATTTAATAAAAGAAAATACAGAAACATTCGTCCATTAATCAGAAGACACAAAACAGAAATGTTACCAACATTAAAATTTATTGTACGGAACTGTAACATTACCATTACGAACGAGTTATGGTATAAAGCAGATACTTTATTGACAATCTCGCCGAATAAAACTGCTATAAACGTTCTTGATAAAGGAATATTTACAGAAATAACAGTTCTATCGAATCGAAATCAATAGTTTTGTAGGAAATCCTTATTCAAATGTTTCCTTATTACTTGAAATAAAAGTAACTTGTTTCTATCAGAATATTTGGTTTGCGTAACTACCGAACTGCGTAACAACTATCAAAACTTTATAGAATGAGTCATTAACAATAAAATAGTTTTTGATTGTCATCCTATTGGTTTTTTAGAGTTCCGTAACCAAAGTGTAACTAAGGAACACTATTACTTAGCCTCTGCTATCCGTCCGTCCGTCTGTCCGTCCATCAGTCTGTCAGCGGGTTGTATCTCAAGAACTGAACTCATAAATGAATAGAACAGTTGAAATTTTCGTATGTGTGTATTTCTAAAATGACCCGCCTGCCAAGCGTGGCGATTATGGCAAACCCCCCTTTGGAGGAGGCCTATGTCCAGCAGTGGACGTCTTTCGGCTGATATGATGATAATGATGATGAAATTAAATGAAAAATTAAAGGGGGCTCCCAGACAAGAACCGTTTATGGTGTGGAACTGTGTGAGAGTCCGACTCGCACTTGGCTAGTTTTTTTTATTAGAAATTTTAGCGCATTTAATATTGTACGATATCGAGATGGTGATTGTATCACTGGATTGTGGTTTTCTTCTATTGAGAGACGATTTGCTTCGGATTCTTTTGAAGAGTTCGTTAGAGGTAGGTTCACGTTTTAACCTATTGCTTATCAGCTAATCACATATTATTTAATAGTTTAGAGTACAGAAAACCCGCAGGAAAACGTTTGTAAATCAAAATGGTTTATATCATGAATATTTATTAACCCACCACATAAAGACATATTTCAGTAGTTATATAATTACAATATCCAATATATGCCAAAGTCTATTTATAATTTTAAGTACAAGTGTCTGTAAGCGGAATCGAAGATGTTATTGAATATTCAAAATGAGCCATCAAGTATTTGTATTCAATACGTACACAGCTAAATAACGCAGCGCGTGCAATCGTTTCCATCCTTGAAGTTGCAAGAGCCGAAGAGGTCAACAGCCCTAAGGCCTTCATACTTCACAAATAATAACGTATTTGTAAAGGTGTTTTCTACAATAGTATATTACCAGAAACTCATTGTTGTTATGTCGTTAAATAGACTGCCAGTCATAATGCCTTTTGTGAAAATGACACCCATTCTGTGTGAAAACTAAAAGAAACAAAGTCACTATTACAGTTTAGTAGAACCTTGAAACCGAATACATGTTACGGATCAAATTGGTGCTCGCTACCGACGCGGTTAAACGGACCCTGCTGCGAGCTCGGGATAGCACTAAAAAGAAAACAGAATAAAAGAACGTGTATTCTCACGATACATAAACAAACGGGAACGACCACCAGAACACATTTGGAATCTTTGCTTTCAGAAGCTTGAAGACTATTTCCAACACGGACAGAACATTATGCCTTTGGGATACATTTGGTGCAGTTGCAGGCGTTAAAGCTGTTATTTTTAGTCCGAAATAGTCGTTATCACATTGCATCGGTGGTTTTGAAGGGTTTCAAGGGGTGGGGCAGGGGATAGGTCCTAGACGCAAAATAAGGCTGAGTGCGCGGCCGCCGAACGCTCTGTTGTGTCTGCCAGTCTGCCGCTATCGATCCGGCGCCCTCGTTTCAGGCCCGTCGGCTGCGCCCACAATAACGCAAATGTAGCAGCCGCTTCAGGAGCTATGCGAACAATGCACATTTTCGTATTTGAGAGAACAAAAAACTTTATTCCGTGGTTCAATTTCGGAACAAATTGCTTGCATGTTTGTACTAACGAACGGTGTGATGCGAATTGCTAGTGCTACAGAACCTTATTCTGAATGGTGCATAAATAATGTTCTTCTAGTGAAACTGGGTATTTTGCACTTGCTCGTAACTGGTGTGTAGCTGTGGGGCGTCGACGCGTCGCCGTGAATATTGCTTACACGAGTGGCTTATGTTGGTCTTGGCTTACATTTTATATATTTCTTGTATTTTCTTTTAAAGCTTTCTGCTAAATCTTACTCTACGTCGACAGTTTTCACACAAGCATGAAACTCCTTCCGATTCTCAAAAAGAAACATCGTATTTATTAAGATATGTAGGTATAAATATTGCACAAAGTCCGAGAACACTCAAGTCCTTCAGGTTTTCGATTTCCTCGACAACTGTTGTCTGAACAAGGAATGGTATCCAATTTCCTGAGCAACCGTATTTATACTTTCGCAATTTTCAAAGAATCCTTGTATATGTACTTGTAAAAAAACGTATCTATTTTATTGGCTGCTTTGTTCTCATCATTTTGTTTGAGAAGCTACATTAACACGGGAAATAGACAATGAAACTCTGCAGACTATCATTGTTGGTAACCAGTTGCTTATATTCCATTTCTAGTAATTTCCTTCCTTGTTGAGGGAAATATTTCACCAAACGCCTGTCTAGAACACTTCAACATAAACATTCCACGCTATGTGTGCAACCAAAGGGACATATAAAACTCGACTATTCTCGACACATGCCGTCACAACGTTGCTCAACTTAGGACAAAGTGAATGTAAAAACTAACTAGATGGTACTACGTCTGTATCATATCTAATTCCCGATTAGCTAGTAGTTACGTGACGGACCCATGCATAATATTATAAGCATTACTAATAACGACTTGCTATTGCGATAGTCTTGTTTCATAAGCAAATTTTGCAATTCCGGTGACAAAATTGTGTAGTTTAGGGCTCTAACACACGAGAACCAGAATTTAACCGGCTAGTTCAATAATTTACTGATATATACAGAAACATTAGCTATAAGAAAAGTTATAAATATTTAAAAATATTCGTACTTTCCTTGCAGCAGACCTGCGCTGGGAGTAACCATCTAATGGTGCACATGATGTGTGAAGCCTCTAGAGCAGTCGTACTCTACTTTTTTCTCTCTGGACCACATTGCGCTTCTACTATTGTCAAGATGGGCCGAAGTAAAATAAAATTTAACATTATATTTTAATAGTAACTACTTACATGAATGGGATTTGAGACAAAAGTACCATTGTCATATGTTATAGGCAAACTTTTTCACGTTAATAGTGGGTGAGGAATAGTCTCAGCCCATCGTCAAGGATTTAATCAGTACAGAATAGATACATGCACATTGATACAGTGACTAAATACATAGCATCAATAATGTGCACTCAGGGCCACACCGAAAAGCTTGACGGGCCACATGCCGCAGGTTGAGTATAGCTGCTCTAGAGCAACTAGCGTCTATAGGTACAGACAAAGGATACCATCGGACATAGCTATGCTACGCAGCAACAGAAATAGACTTACATACTGATAAAACATCGCAAATAAAAAAGTCATCGATTTATTCAAGTTCGCGTCATATAATTTTTATAGCTGTTCATATCCCTGCATACTAATTTCTGATGATGCAATAAAACAATTTTACTGTAATAAAAATCTCCTGTTACAAAATATCATGATTCAACCGTCTCCTTTTCTTTGCTTACGTCAATGCAAAGCTTAACTTCCTCGTCTTAATCGTGCAATTTCGATGTATTAAACACATTCAAGATTCAACGAATGCGGCGTCGATGCAGTCGGGTGTCCTGCATTTTTGATGAAGCGGCCATTTTGCCTTCGTGGTCTACATCGTCAGGCCGATGAAAGTATGAAGTCGATCGATATTGGACGCAGCACGTGTGTTCCTGCCCTAGTGTTGGTGAAGTCCGGTTTTACTGCGTATGCCTGGTTTTTAGAATGATGGCTTATATTATTTTTGGATTTAGCAACTTCATATAACTTTGATCGTCTTTGGTTGTTTATTGTGTTTAGTTTCCAACCTTATTTGTTTTTTGTCCTCTTCCACCCGTATTCTCTATCTAATATTGCATAACTTTGGTATTTCTTTGTGACGCACGTACTCCATTTTGAATACTTAATGTGTTTCGCTGTAGTATTTGCTAATAAAGCAAATTCTTTAGATTTTGTTGTATTGTCGGGGAATTGCATCATGGAACGAAGAGTTGTTTAAAGGTACAATTACTTCAGGAAACGTTTGCAAAACGCCTTAAATTATAAAGTTATATTCAGGCAACCATGTTTCAATGTGATTCAATCATTTGAAAGCACCGGAAGCAATACAATCACACATAAATCTCGAGGCTTCCTTCCTAGCAGTTGATACATTATGTTTGCAGCAGTGTAACGGGTTCAATCTGTTGATTGGAACTCAGCACCACTATTTACATTACCCCTATAAATTCCAACCTCCTGTTTCGCAAAACAGAAACCATTTCCCTAATTGAATTTGTGTTGTTTTTGCTCTTGTGGAAAATTGGCTTTGTGCATTCAAAGCGGGCGAGCGTGAGAAAGTGCATAACTTGTTTACATAACCAGCACAAATTTACACCGCGTTTCTTATTTAGAAAATGTACTGGGATGTCTGCCATGATTGGTTGATACCCTGAGATGAATAGTGAGTGAAACATTACGTGCTTGTCTGTTTACTAGACAGTGTATAATTTCGTATCTTTGGTATCTAACGAATAAGGACTGCGATGTGGGATAATTTGAGTTTGTACTTGAGCGAGAAATTCAAATTTAAACGGGGGAGAATCTTTATAAATAAACCGCTTCGTCTTTGTTTATTTTTCTAACGATTTCTGTTGTTTGATATTATTGTTTAACGGAGGACTCCGTCTTTAGATGGTACAAAAACGAAATCAGATCATTGATTTTGATCATGGATCGCGTTCGAGATTGACTGTGTACGGGCGGCCTTACCGAATTCGGTCGGTAGGCGATCGGTAACTATGTCGAGACTTCCCGCGCTGCACTATAATATCTTATCTAATATATAAAAATCGCGTGTCACAGTGTTTGTTATCGAACTGTTCCGAAACGGCTCGACCGATTCTTATGATTTTTTTTGTGAATATTTGGTAGGTCTGAGAATAGGTTGTAGGTTATTTTATATTTATAAGGCAAGACGTTTGCCGGGTCAGCTAGTGAGATTATAAATAAACCAAACGCAGAAGATCACGAATGAAACCCGTGAAGAGAACCTCAAAGACGGTCACATTCGTGACAAAACTTTGCTCACAATCCAGGCCAAAATAATGTGCCAAAAGGAACATTTCAGTACCGTAATAACTATAGGCCATTTCTCCCGAATGATCCATAAAACCGCGTAGGCACCCAACCATCCGATACAATGTTTTCCTTTTATTCCCAGCTAGTGTAATGTCTTTGTCTATTATTTATGTCTGTGGTAGAATTCCACAATTCTGTTTACACAAAGTGGCTAGTAAATTAATATAACATTCTTGCTGAACGTTGGCGCTTACGACTTGGTTTGTGTTGCTATACTTGTATTCATGTTGTTGAATGTAAGATATACCAGAAATATAAGAATTTTAAGTTTACTTTTTCTTCTTTTAACTCCTTAGATTTTTTGGGCTCAGTAGGTGGCTACGTTAATTGCAGCATCGGTGGCATTCATTAAATCCCTGGGTAGTTGTGGCACTCCAACGCGTGGCTCATGTTCTAAACAGGAGCACCGCACTTACATGGTTTATCCAACGGGTCTATGAAACCCCATTTCGTCAGGTTGTGTTTGCAGCGGCCTACCTGGATACGCAACCGTCGTACTACTATTGAGCAATCCTTTTCATTTGATACCCATTTCATGGGGGTGCTTAAACATAGTTCCTTGTCATCCAAACCAAACGAGTATGGAAGAATTCAGGTGAGTCGGTTGGAAGTTGCTGTTTTAAATTCAGTTGCAAGATTTAGGGCGCCATCAAATTTGTCGCAAAGTTAGTAGTATCTTAGTACCTATATGTTACTGCCTTAACGTAAATTTAATTGAGGTTAATATTGTGAGTAAACCTAGGGCTCTAACAAAGTGAAATTCTGACAGTGATAAGGACAGTCACTAGTCCAAAGTGTTTGGATCTTTCTGACAGTCGTTGTCGCTGGCAGAGCGTTACTGTGTTTCCCAACGAACTACCTAGTTTGAAATTTTCATCACGGAATTAGCGTACATCTTCTTTTTGACCGTTTGAACGTAGGTATTCTCCGATTTGTTAGTATCAAAGATTTTTAATTAAAAAACCGGTTTGCGAAACAAAATAACGTTTTTAAAGGACACATCTACATTAAATTTTGGGGAAAATTTTTGTATTTCTTTTGGCACAGTTAAGAAAAATTACTGTTTCTTTTTGCTATCGTATCATCATCTGCCTAGCCTTTTCCCAACTACATTGGGGTCGGCTTCCAGTCAAGCCAGATTTAGCTGAATACCAGTATTTTACATGGAGCGGCTGCCTACCAGACCTCCACAACCCATTAACTGGGTAACACGGTACTTCATGGCAAGACTGGAGTCAGATTTACTGGCTTCTGACTATCCGTAAACAAAGATTAACAAATGACAGCCGGGACCAACGGCTTAACGTGCTTTCCGAAGCACGGAGGAAACTCGGTATGTTAAGATGGTCACCCATCCACAGACCAACCTTGGCAAGCGTTGCTTAACCTTGAAGATCGACCCATGCGGCTGTTATTATCTAGCCATGAGCTCCTCCATTTTGCTATCGTATAACATTTATTTTATTGGTATGTTTTAAGTTGTAAATTAGATGCCCTATATCTGAAAATTCTCATTTTCATACGCAGCCTTTCAGTGATAGCAAAAAAAAAGTACACATGCAATTAATTGTCTTACGTACTCGGTGCCCCACGGGTTAAACATAGATACCTATTTAAAAAAAATCAAGAGGCTTAAGACAAGTGACAAGGCGATTGATAAAATGTCAAGAAATTATGGAATTGACATGCTCTATCGAAATGTCATGTGATGAATTCCTATCATTTTGCCACTTCGACAATGATGAAAAACTTTGTCTACAACCGCTGCTTTAATTGTCATTTACTACGATTCAAATACCCAGCTTCTCATATCCATAAATCTCAAGATTCGTACGACCTCAAACTGACCACCGTTTGTAGTTTTGCTACGACATACATAAAACAATGTATTTTTTTATAGCTACGTTTTACGACTGCAATGCCAGGGGTAAACAAAGGGCGTAGCTAGCGTCGCGAGTCTCTTCGCCGAGACGCGACGGGTCGCGGGGAGAAATTGCAGGGCTGCCCAAATTAGGCTGGATTTTTGTGGCATAATCGGTTTTGTCAAATTGTAGCTTTTTGTCTGTTTTTTAAAGGGGAAAATAGTAGTGTAATATGTTGCTTGTACCTTGTGGCATTAGTCTGAAGTTGCTGAAATTATTAATAGGACAATTAAAAGATACACCTGGGAAAATTTATGAAATAAAGCCGCTTATTTAATGAATGCCTAATGAGGGGGAAATAGTAGTATAATATGTTGCTAAAACACTGTGGCATTGGTGTGAAATTAATGATATTATTCATTGTGATTTATGAAAGTAAAGGTACGCCTAGAAATCTTCGCAAACAAAAGAACCGTATTTTATGAATGATCAATTGACAAATGAGCTATGACCACTGACTAGAGTTACGGTACGGAAACGATAAAAATTTCCAACTCAGCCATATCAAATTCTTTCTCAAGTGAGTATTTAAACATACATTCTGTAACTTGTACAAAACCATTTATTATTGTACAACAATATGCAATTATGAATTCTTAGATCAAATCACACGGTCATCACTTCACCCAAGGATGCACTCTGTCCAAGGATTTCGTTTACGTGGCAGCCCTACCTCAGACTATTTACGTTGACGAGGCTGGGCGAGGTGACCTACCCGTGACCTTTGACCCGCAGCCTGTGACCTACATCGGAGCTCAATCGATACGCACCCGCTGTATCTGTTGCCTTCGATAAGGACGCGCTTCATTAAAACTTTTGATTGGCCGCCGTCTGCCAGCTTAGTGATAAAACGGTAATGGATTTCGTTTTTACTTTTTTGGATATTCTATTTTTGAAAGGTAGTAGTGAATGTCAAATGAGGTCGGGACTTCGGGCCCAGTATTGCGATTTTCTTTGGGTTCGTTCATGCGATTTTTTCAGGCGGATGACGCATTAGATAGAGACTTCGAGAAATTGTAAGAGTGTGTAAAAGTAAGTAGTGACAAGCAGCTGGCTCATTGCCTACGAGTATCATTAAAATTCACGTTTCTTTCATTACGATCTTACGATCTGAATGAAAAGATGCGATGACGTCATGCGTAAATCCCTTTTTTTGTGAAGCAAAAGATGTTTTTATTACAGTTTTATGTTCATTTGCTTATTCGTTTTCGGAAAACTGTTAATAATTTTGACACCATTACCGAATTAGGTTTATTCGCGATACCACCATTAAGTCAAGATGGAAGTGAATCACGCAAACAAACTCATAAAATGAATTAACACCGATTTTTGAATTGGGCATTTGATGTAGAGTTTTTATATAACTTTTCTTTAGCTTGAAAACCTGTCAAATTATGCTATTATGTATAGTAGCTTTTGCCCGCGACTTCGTTCGCGCATAGCCCTATTTTTCGGGTTTAATGCCCTTTGTATATGTGATTTATTTGTTTATTGTGTTTATCCTTTTTACAATGTCTGTGCATTTTGTTGTTTTATTTTTATTTTGTATTCATGTTACCCTTTCTTTGTAATTAAGTAACTTAGTTAGCCTAGTTGTTAACTGTGCATGCTGTGGTCTCCTATAAGTGAAGGAGTACACCTACGAGATACCTTTTATTACTTGTAAGTTAAGAGCCATGAGTTGTGTATATTCTTAGTGGAGATCCTTAATTAATAAATAAATAAATCCCCTCTTAGTGCTCCCCTAAAGTCCCCAAGGAACCTACATGCCAAATTTCAGCTTTCTACGACCAGTAGTTTCGGCTGTGCGTTATCTGTCAGTCACTCAATCAGTCAGTAACGGAAGAATTTTATATATTAGGATCACTTTATGATTTGAACCATATTCTATTGTTTAACAAACGTACGAGCATTCTTCGTTTCAAATCAACAAAATAGATAAAATCTACAAGCATGTTAACAATCCCAAATTCGTCAAACGCAACCTATAAGTAAATATTCCAAACCGACGTGCAACTCGTTTCCTGCAACAACTCCCCGAAGGTAAAATGGACCACCAACATGCTGAACTAAATATTTTTAGCAATAACTCATGCGCTCCACTCCGGTGCTTCGTCGACGAAATGCTACACTCTTGCGCAATGTATCACGGTTTGTATGAGGAACACTTTGATAGGTACCTTGTTTTGTTGAACTTGTATGTTTGTTCTAAGCATTTTCTTTGTTTGTTTGTGGCCAGTTTGATGTTGTATTTAACCAACTTCATATAAAAAGAGGAGGGACTCCTTTTTGTACGTTTGTCCAGCGGTTCTCGATTTTATAGCCAATTTTGTAGATAGTTTTTTTATTGAAGACATTTTTCCCGAGATGATGCCATCGGGATCTAGTGTGAAGAGCTAGCTAATTATTTAGTTGTACAACTTGATTGCGTATTAATATCCTAAAACCTTATTTTAATTAAAGTCCCACTCATTTGTTTTATCTTTTATCTTCGTTCGAGAACTTTGTTCTGAGTATGTTGCATTCTTGCATAGGTACGTCTTTAAATACAATATTAATACGAGTTGAATACAAACATGGAAAAGGTTTCCGAACATTCGAGTGCAAATGAAATATGTGGCTGATTTGTTGTAATATTTGTGTCATAACTTACAAATTTATATACGTGTACTTAAAGTTCCGTGTCCATTTAACAAGAGGGCACTGCTTGTCCGTTTCTGTTATTGCAAGGCGAGTTTCATTTTTCGCAGAGTAAACAATATTACATAACTGCGTTCAATGAAACGAACACTCTGCATTTTATGAATGAGCATTCCACACCGATTGATAATATTTGTTAAACAATTCACATCGAGGATTTTGTATTGGGTAATTTGGACATCAGCTAGGAACCTGGGAGAATATTGCTGAGTCCTTCATGTACCTTTACATATTTATCCACTTTTTGTACTTTTATTATCGTGAATAAATAATTTCGACTTCTTATCTAGGATTTAACAAATGGGTAAAACAAAAAAAAGTGGTTTATTTTGATTTTGGCATTTTCCAGAACGAAAACGATCGCAAAATGAGCGTGACAAACTGGTGAGAGCTCGTTTACTGCTGTAATTGGTTTAATGCGTAATTTATCAATAGCCAATCGCATCGCTTGACGCGCGTTTAACTTTTGATGCACCGAAAATATAATTTTTGCCCAATAGCCGGGTTTTGGCCTAATAGAAGGAAAGTTTTTAACTGCATTGCCATACAACGTGGCAATGCTGACGTGTTTTGGATACATTTCCTGTTGACAGTGATGTGGACGAATTTTTCAATGCTCAATGATTTCTTCCCCTATTTATTATAATTATAATAAGTATTTTTACATACTTTTTCTAATTGAATTCCCTATTCTCTACCTAGCCTTTACATTTTACGTTAAGCTTGCCACTTACTTTTAGATTTTATCGGAGCCGTATTTTTTTCCATTTATGTTTCACAAACTTATTTGCAAAACACAAAAAGGGTTTAAATTCACTTAAATGTAAAACGAAAGGTGAACTTTTCATAGTAATAAAGTTTGTATAAAGTGAGCTTTTTATGGAACACGCTGTATAAAGCCATATCGGGTTGAATTACTGTGGCTTTCGCATCGCGATAACCCAATTTAATGCTTGAACAAAGAACATTAAAACAAAAACCGTTTCATAATTTCTTGCAAATGAAGTTATTAAATGTTGAATAAAAACTGTCCTATTCATTAATAACTATCTGTCGTTTCTATTTACCGAGCAATTTATGTTATTCTATAGAGTAGCTTTTTGCTGTTAAGGGCGCATTCAAATTTGTCGCAAAGTGCCGCGTGGCGTGGCTGCAGCGCTGCGGCCGCGCGTATTGGCTGACTAACAAACAAAATATATGGAAATGTTAATTAAATAATTATTAAGTTCACCTTAATTCAGAATGCATACTGCATCGTAATATGGGCCTGAATGCGCTCATCGTAGAATAAGGACAAAACAAAAATTCTGTGATTCAGTCATCATCGGCATTTCTATAAATAACTTGAACATTTGTTTAGAAATAACCACAATAAACTTAGAAAATCGAAGTTATATGTATAGAGTGGTTGATACCTCTTCTGAAATCCTTGAATAATAATCGTGAAGTACTTATTTGTGCCAATTTTGCTTTGATATCAACATCATAAAATATTCTAGATGCTTATTAATTGCACCACTTTTAAAAGATGACGAACGAAATCAGAACAGACCAAATCAAGGCATCTTGCCTATCATGACCATACCCATAACTCAATACGTTTTTCTCTATCATCAAGTAATAGTGCAGCATTAACAATCCTATCATCATCATAATGGGGACGTAATCAAGTCATTACAACTAATTTGCAGCTAGGATCATCTCACAGCAAGACACAACTTCACTTTATGAGATAGCGATACAAAATTAAACTTTATTTATTGCAGGAAAAGGTGTATTAACGTAGATATTTTGTTTCGTGTGTTTGGGTTATTTGTATTTCAATGTGAGAATTAAAGCAAAGGCGAACTGCCACCGCGGCGTCTCGACTCTCGATGCACCTGGAGACGCCTCGAGGCGCAGCATGAAGCAGCGACGACGCTTCGACCGATATGCCTTGCGGGCGTACATCACGTTTTCGTGGTCTCGAAACAAGTGGCCTCTTTTTAGGGTACCGCACCAAAAGGTGATTCTATGTGATAGAAGTTTATGCAAAGATTACAGGAATAATAAAACAATGTCTCAAAATAGCACACTTTTTCAGAAATCATCAAATAATATTATATTAGTTTCAGTATCAGCCAAGAGATGGCGCTGATCTAAAACTGCAATATACACCGCAGAGTTAAAATTCTCTGACGAATCTGCTTCGCCGGTGAAAATTTAAAAACATTTCACGTTTTATAAGAACGGAACCCTCTGTGTGCGAGTCTGACTCGCTCTTGACTGGTTTTTTTATTGATAGGTTCGCTTTTGACCACATCCTCCCCTGATGGAGAGCAATGATGTAAAGGCACCCAGGTTGTCACTATCGGGAAACAGACTCGGGCAGGGAATTCCACTCCTTGTACGGACAATGAAAGTATTCCCAACCCGCTTCGTGCGTCTCGGTGGTTCACATGCATCGCCGCGTCGCGTCTTGGTGTGAGCTTACCCTTACAATAATGTTCCCTTAATTTCCTTCGGATCTATAATTACGCTGTCTCTTCAGGCCATTAAAGGTTAATTCAGGGCAAGTTGTTCGATATGTATCGTTCGTCATTCGGTACGCCGCGGCCACCATGATAGCTGTTTAAATCACTTTCGTGTTGCAGAGACAGATTTTCAATAAGACTGATAATTCAGCGTTAACTCGAAGTGCCAAAAACGTTTGGTATTGACCACGTGACATTTTGGTGGCGCATATCAAACCCATACATTTTTGACGTTTCGATAATAATCATTTATCGCTGGTTAAATGTCACTTTGGATTGAGGATACGGGTTTTATTGTAGATATTTAAATTAAAAATTAACAGTCGTGACAGGCAGTCAGTAGCCCAAAACTCTGTCAACCTCAAGAAACCCAGGTTGCCCCCCTCTAGGTCTGGCAGACATTCGCTCCATGAGAAAAACTGATGTTCAGCTATAGTCTGTTAAAAGCTAAAATGATTGATAAAGGCACCTAAACAAAACCGAATCCAATATTATTACGTGGTTTTCCAAGAAACAACTCTCTTTATTCTTTCCTTATAGCACAGCACGTCTTCCTATAGTTTATTTTTCAAAATATCACATTCTTGTCCCAAAATGGCGGAACTTTCTGCCTGACTCAGCGATACCGCGAAGTCGTTTGGCCGGTTCGTGGATCCCATTTTCCTTGACACATACATCTTTCTTTCGATCGCACCATCCGCGTTTTACGCTCACTTAGATTCGCTAAAAAAAAGGCGTAATTAGCGAAAACTTAACTGTGTAATTTAGAACAGTGTTGAGTGTTGTAATTAAAATATTATACGTAGTATTAAGTAGTACTTTGTTTGGTTTTTTGTTTAAAGTTAGTGCGTGACGACTTTTTATTAAATAAGTTAAACAGAAATGAATGATTATCTGTAGATAGCAAATAAAGTAAGATTGGGGATTTTTAAAAAATAAATATGGACTTTGTATGCCACACAAATTTGGTATTTATTAATTTTATTGTTTCTTATATTAACTAGGTACAGCATTAAAGTAAATATATACACTTAAAATAAAATATCCTAACTAAGATAAGGCGTCAAAAAATTCGTCCACATCGCTGTCCACCGGAAGTGAGCCCAAAAGACTTTGTATTGTATACATTGAACTATGTACATTTAACAATACAAATTGAACCTAATAATATAAAAAGTAATTGGTGAGAGGTCATATAAACAAATTATTATCAGTAAACAATAACAAAGTACTAAAGATCAATCCATTCACTCAATTATTGTGATCGTATTAATCCGATTGATGTTCTATAAAAAGATTGCTTTAAAGGATTGGAATTGTTTGGTAGGTAGGTACAATTACAGAGCGATTTCATTGAGATTACTGAATTGGCTTTTAAATCTATCATGCGAACTGAAATTAACGTCTATATTTCAGTTCCTTTATCAACAGGATCTAATAATAATTAAAAGTCATAAATATACCTTGTTTTTAAAAAACTTGCCATATCCCACTCCTTTGCAAAGGACTCCCCCCATTCAGCCTAATTCATTGGAAGCTCATTTTGTTTACTTCTTGGCTGAGCATTCTTACTATCTACTTATTAGGTACTGATTTTATCTATATACTATCAAGAAGGCTAATAAAATAGGTAGGTACCTACCTAACTTATTTGTCATTGTAAACATCATTTTATTTTTATGAACTCAACCAATTATTGTGATGTGTTCAGCTAGTCTATTCTGTAAGAAACTATTTCGATATCGAGCTTCACCTGAGTGATAAAACTCACAAAGTGAGCTTTATTGCACACAACATAAAGATCTTCATTTGAAACTCACTTCGAATTCTACTGTCGAGATACGAAAATGTTGTTAGAGAATAGCACTACAGTTCATAAGCAATTTATCCATTACTAGAGCAAACACTAGCAAAGTACTTAATTACTGATTTCTATTAAAAAGACGACCACAGAAAAAGCTTAATAAATACGCAGCATGACAAGCACTTAATAAATACGCTGCAGAGGTTTATGAAACTTTACATCTTGCTCCGCCCAGCCACTGATTTTGAAAAAGGAACGTTACAAGATGGCTACTACTTTTTTTTCTATCATTACAAAGCGCGGGTGATTGAATTATACTTGTTCCGAATTTGATATTCTCGCTATGTCAATCGTTTTTTTTTTACTGTCAATACGCAAGAGAATTAATGGAGTTGTTCCTGAATTAGATTTTTCTGATATTCTTGCAAAGTCAAACGTATTCTATGGTGACACACATCGCAGTCTCCCGGCTGTGCCCGGGGCTGCGACCGGGTCATGCCCCCGCCCCGCTCCTCTCCCGCCGCATCTGCACTTGAACTGGTTGGCGTACTTTCAGTTTCTCTCGCCCGGGACCCGGGAGCCTGACCTACCCGAAGACGTACGGTAAGACGCAGCCGCGCGGGGATGGCTCGCACTAGAATGTAGGGGGCTTGTTGAGCTTGTTAAGGGCGCGATAAAACGTCCTTTTTGCATCAATGCAAATGCTGCATCTGATAGTTGTATAAAACATATTGTAGGGAAGAAGATACATAGGCATTACTGTATTGGTTACTATTATCCTTTAAATTTGAAAAAATACAATGTGTCCAAATAATATCGGTGGAAAATGAGTTTTCAGAGCGGTAGAAAAAGCGATAAGCATCTGTAATACTGGGAACAATTTCTATAGCGTGACAAAGGTCACAATCGGACACATAAAATCTGTCAGAAAACCACGCGAACGGATCCAAACAGAGAAAATATTACGAACAACACCAATCAATAAGGCGTGAGGCGTCACAAAACTTCACAAAAGGCCCTAATGAGGAAGGTCCACGCTACAATGCGCTATTTCCTGACATTATCACATGCCGCCATTGTTGGATAGGCTAGACCTTGACCCCATAAGGATGTGAAGATATTCAGAATGTCATAAATTCACAATAAGCCGCATTGTGGCATAATCGATAAGTTTGACAATATTTTTCGCATATTTAATTTAGGATTCTTTGTTTGACATATTTTTGTAGGTCTTCAAAACTGAATTTAGTAACCAGAAACCTGAAATCTTAAGAGAGGTTGAGTGCTTTTTGCTTTTAAAACATACTGTGTCAAGGCAAAAATAATGTGCCACTTTTGCTCTCAAATACAACAAAAACATCTTTGTTTTGTCTATGCCTAAAAGTTCGGGTTAAGTGTCTCTACAATAGAAGCTTTTTGTAGAACAATGACATGCTATGTATGAAGAAAACGTTCTTTCATTACTCACACATGAGTGACAAACTGTGTACCGAGAAAATATGTTTAAGAAAAACAATTCCCGAACAAAGTACAGGCTATTTATAAACGAGAGATGCGCCCCTTACAGCACGGAATAAATTTGTTTCACGCCGGAAAATGACATGGGAATGTATGTTAAAGAAAAAGGCGTCGGGTCTTTTTGAAACACACATATTTTACATAGACTCCGTTCACTTATGAACGTTTATTATGATGTGAATGTCAAGATTTAATTTCACATTCAATAAATACCGAAATGAAAATTGTGTATTACTTTCCTTCGTTCTTTTATTTATGAATAAGATTAAGAGGAACTAGCTTTTCTAGCTTAGCTAAAAAACCGGCTTAGTGCGAGTCGGACTCGTACACGAAGGGTTCCGTACTTTAAACCTTAAATTTTATTATTTGTTGTTTCAGCTCAATAGAAATACACAATTTGTGAAAATTTCAACTGTCTACCTATTAAGGTTCTTGAGATACAGCCCGCTGACAGACAGACGGATGGACGAATGAATGGACGGACGGGCGAACAGCAGATGCTTAGAATACGGTTACCCTTTGGATACAGAACCCTAAAAAGTAAGTCTATAGCTGTCTCCAGATTTCTATCTATCTCTGTACCAAAATTCATGAAAATCAGTTACGCGATTTATTTAGATGTGAAAACGTAAAAAACAAGTAAAGTTACTTTCGAATTTATAATGTTATACTTAGGATGTGCTTACCTACAAAATAGTATAAAGGTAACTAAAGTAACCCCAAAACAACATATTTTACGAAAGGATTCAAGGCAAAATAACACGTTTGCGTCGTCCCAAATATAACCCGCCTAGCATTATGTCACAGAAAAGAAAACAAAGTAGGTATTAGCTTACAGAGACGTCGACCTTATTGTTAGTATCTTTATTCAAGTAACTGACAGCGACTCATACCTTTATTAGGCCCTAAAGTAAGCGGTAAAGTGAAAAAAGGTTCCATGAAAGACAAAGACCAAACATTTTCTTCTTGCTTTCTATACGTCATGTCACGTTTTCATTGCAAAGTGATAAGTAAATTAAATAACAAAAAGATGTTTCACACTTGTTTAAATACTAGGTTAGGTAGGTAAGCTGGGACAAAAAATCATCGACGTTTTTCTCTCTAAATTGAAATGACGACACTACGTCATCACTATTAATTTTGTCATTTTTGTTTTCTTTTTCATTTCGTGTCGACTATTTTTTTTAATAGGTTTTTAAACTTCTACTTGGACAGATCTCTTTTTGTTTTGAAAATGGAACACTCATTTCCCGCTCTAAAGTCATGGTCGTCAATCATTCCAATTTTGAATAATTTTGTGTCAAAACTGGTCGTGTTGATGTCAACCCTTTTATTTCCATACGAATAACAAATTCGGACGTTTGGAAAAAAGATAAAACTCTGTCTTTCTTATGTATTGTTTCTCAGAGTACAGTGTATTCTGAGCATTTTTTTTAAAAAAACCCCGCTTTCTTTAAGACCCCAGTTGAACATAATATTATCGCAACGTCACGTTGTATAAAAGGTCGAAGCGACTACAAATTTGTCAATGTATGACAGTACACGTGCGTGTTATAGATTTATTTATAGGTAACTAGTTTTTACCCCTGGCGCGGTTTGCGAGGACTGTTTTTGTTCGGTATAAAAACATGTTAGGCTTTCAGTTCAAGTGATTGAGTCAAAAACGAAGAGGTTTTTAGGTGTTTACATTTTAAAATCGATGTCTAGTGTCATTTTTTCTTTGATCATACTTGCGTTTTCCTATCTGAGTGTATAAATGTGTTACTTTTCAGTATTTTCCAAAGTGAACATACTCTCTGAATAATCCGGAGCATGGTATAACCTCCACCTACTAAGTTTTATCCAAATTTGGTTTAGCCGTTAAGACCAAGGCGTGAAGAGATAACAAATAGACGAGTTACTTTTGCATTAAAATATTAGTATGAAAAAGTTATTAATCTAACTTCCATTGTTCATTTTTCTAGTAAATATTTTTGTCTAAGCAAAACATGTGTCAATCGTCTGTCTAGGTACCTAACGAGGACAATATCGGCGCCACACTATGAATTGAGCTTAGGGGTATAGATTTCATTACTAAGCTCATGTATCTGACAGATCATGGCCATTGAGAATGATCGAGGCGGATAGTGTGACCATTTCTTTATATTAGGCTTGTTGGCCGGTTGCGTAGTTTTATTACTAGCCAGTGCGTTTATATTAAGGCTTGTATACATGCCAATGAACTTGTGCATATAAACGGAGCTAACTACTCCTCTACGCGCCACTCCGTTACCCGTATTTTTAATTTATTATAAAAAAATTAACACATATTTTAAAAAAGTAACAAAACCAAATTATTTTCTTTTGTATTGCAAAGCAGTAGATATTTTTCTTTATAGACTTTAAAAAAAGAAGGAATAAAATGGTTTCATCTCAACGATTTGGAGGTGTTTAGTGATTTTTTTTTTATTTTGTGATACCGATACATAAATTCTGGCTAAACCAAATTACGTATCATTTGTAGAATACTACCTATTTTTTTCAGATGTAATTTCTCAGTAAATGCCGGCGAAAAGTTGCTGCATCTGCACGCTGTTTTTAAGCATTTCTCGAGAGAGCAGCTTTAAAAAAAGAAAATAAAGTTTTTTGCTTGGCGTAGAGGACATTTTTACTATTAGCTTGTAGTCACGATAAATTGATTTGTTTGTTAGGCCAATATTCTAAGTTATTTTTTAAAGAAAACTTCTTTTAAATGACACAGCCGGATAGCACGTTCTATATTGAAAAAATAGAGGGAACACCTTGACTTATATCAATAGTACATCTGCATGTAAGGCACTAAGGCCACCTTCAAATTCGCAAAGTGCCGCGCGGCAGCAGCGCGGCACTTTACGTTTATTATTTGAATAGGGTAACAAAGCAGCTCGGCAGCACCGCTGCAGCCGCGCTGCTGCCGAGCGGCACTTTGTGACAAATTTGAAGAATGCAACCGATGCTGCAATTAACGCAGCCACCAGTTGGTGACTACGTTTATTGTGCCCAAATAATCTAAGAAGTTAACCATTGACTCGAAAAGATGAAAATATTGCTGTACATAACAAAGAGTATTCTTTTCTATTCTATGACAATTCAAAAGTGCCTGTAAATGGTTTATGTGAAATAAATATTTTGAGTTTGAGTTTGATCATATATCTTTCATGCCTGGGTTACCTACATGGTACATGCGTAGAAATTACGTCTAAATGTTATTCACCTCTTATTGCTTGCTTATAAAGAAATTATTTGTATGTAAGCAATCTTGGTTTATTAATGGTTTTATTACTTTACTCTCATAAATAACTCCTCATCCTTTGTACTTATGATTACGTTTCCGAGAACACATATTATGTAAAGAAATATTCGCTGATTTTGTTTTTTGTCAACAGCAAGTACCAGGATAGTAGGTATGATGAGCAGTTCGGGAAACGTGTAACCAAAATATGAGGAAATACAATTTCTTATTGGCCCGCAGTCTGAATTGTGAGTTTTGCGACCTGTTAATGGCAATCAGCCCTATTGCTGGGGAAATATGGTACCTAGTTATACAACTCTTAGTGGAATACGTGCTTATTAGGAATTTCAGAGGTCCTGTTAATATTTTAATTAAAAATCCTTTTAGTCTTTTCAGTAGTTGAGAAGTTAGGTGGTCTGGTCTTACGGCGCGTCGTGTTCCATGCGCGCCTCACAGAGATGCTCACAGAGCATAATAGACTGCGTGGGAGCGCTGGAGTCAGTGCCTGCCAGAGTTGCGAAATTTGTTCGAAAGAGTCACCGCGGCCTGGAAAGCAAAGGGCGTTAGGAGGAACACGTTAGGGTTTTAGTCAGTAAGAGTCTGACTCCCTCCCTTCCACTCCACCCGGTGCGGAAGGAGTCAATTGAAGATTTCCCATCCTTAAAAAAAGCGTGGTGTGGTCTTAGTCAGGAAAAAAACTAACATAATTATGATCGGATAACTAATAATAACCGTATGTGGTTCTAAACAGTTGTTTTAATCTAACGCAAGGTGACATTGTTTGTACAGCTGCGATTTGTATAACTTCATACTTATGCATTATGTTTTTTTTTGCAATCACTGAAAGGCTTCGTATGAAAAAGAATAATAATTGTCAGATGTAAGGCATCTAGTTTACGACTACAAAACATAAAAATAAATGTTCATAAATAAATGTTAAGACGTCAAAATGGAAACAGTAATTTTTAATTTACTGTGCCAAAAAAAAAACATTTTTTTTCCACAATGTTTAATTTAGATGTTCTTTATAAAACGTTATTTTGTTTCGCAAACTGGTTTCTTAATTAAAAAGCTTTTAAGTTAATTCATTAGGATAAAATTAAATCAGTGAGCCCAAACGACAAACAAAAGAGAACCTAAATTTTTTTTACATATTTTTTAATTGCTTTTTCGCGTTCACATCACTCAAATGCTGTACATCTTTGTCAGACAGCTGTAGTGCTATTCTCTAACAACATTTTCGTATCTCGACAGTAGAATTCGAAGTGAGTTTCAAATGAAGATCTTTATGTCGTGTGCAATAAAGCTCACTTTGTGAGTTTTATCACTCAGGTGAAGCTCGACATCGAAATAGTTTCTTACAGAATAGACTAGCTGGTCAACATTCGATGTTTGAAATCATGGTCTATAATGGCAGGTTCAGAAATGAGTTTTGCATTTAGTTGATGCCGATGATCCGGTGATGAACTTCGTACCACCTAAAATTGATTTTATATTAACTTTTTTTAACCGACTTCCAAAAAGGAGGAAGTAAAAGAAATGCCCACCGAATTAAGAACAATTCGGTGGGTATTTTTTGTATTGTATGTATAACGATTACTCCCAAGGTTTCTGATCCGATTTCTGTGATTTCGATGCAGTATATTTGCCATTTGGTCCCCCATTTTTTTTATAATATTCTTACGCAATGAAAGCATTCGGTAAAGTTATGATCTCGTAACGTTGTTTTTCCTTTAGCCTTAGAAACACGATTTATTTCGACAGCATATTTACAAAGTGTCGCTCTCCGTAATCCTAAACGGTTGCAACAGAGCACAAGTCGCAATACCAATGACCAGTCCATTTCCTCTAGACCTTATTTGAACGTGCATGAATAGCTAATCAATTCCCTTTTTATACTAATAAATCTGTATGTTTCATACTGAGCTCTTGGCTGAGTAATAACATCCGCCCGGGTCGATATTCCAGGTTAGACAACGCTGGCAACACACACGAGTATCATAACCGGCCTTTTTTTTTTTTTTTTTTTTTTACGGGGGAAATCCTCATGGATGTCCTCCGCCCGCCCCAGGGCGGAGGACATCCATGAGGATTTCCGTCAGACTCTTACTGACTAAAACCACCCCGGTGTTCTTTCTCTCACATACGCCGGGGATCGCGGGAAACTTATGAGACTTCCGTGATCCCCGGATGGTCATAACCGGCCTGTATTATCTTAGTAACAGTCTAGCTTTTTCCCGCGACTTCGTACGCGCATATCTCTATTTCCCGTTCCCGTAAGAATTTCGGGAAATCCTCTCTTAGTGCTCCCCAACACTAACCAAGGAACCTACATGCCAAATTTCAGATTTCTTCGATCAATAGTTTCGGCTGCGCGTTATCACTCAGTAACGGAAGAATTTTATGTAAATACTTGATTTCGCCCGCAACTTCGTACGCGCATATCCCGTTTTTTCCCATTCCCGTAGGAATTTCGAGAAATTTTCTCTTAATGCTCCCCTACAGAGTGGAGGGAAGCTTCATGCCAAATTTTAGCTTTCTACGACCATCAGTTTCGGTTGCGCGTTGTCTGTCAGTCACTCAGTTACGGAAGAATATTATACATATGCATATTGATGGAAAGTTCCTTGAAAGTTCCGGTTTAGTCAGAAGCCAGAAAAATCTGTGACTAATCTTGCCAAGGGTTATCGTCATACCGTAACCAGTTACTGGGTTGTGGAGATCGTATAGCATCAGCTGCATCTGGTTAGACTGACCGATCCCAACATAGTTGAATAAAACCGGCCAAGTGCGAGTCGGATTCGCTTGAAAAATGCTTTTTTTTTTTTTCAAAATTATAAGCTCGATTGTTTCGGAGATAAGGGTCACTTTTCATCTAATTTCTTGAATAATTAAAAAAAATTTAAAAAAATAAAATTAAAACCCTCAAATTAAGCCCTTTTTGAGTCACAAAAGTTCATATGTGTACCAAATTTCAACAGAATCGTTTCAGTAGGTTCGTAGAAAATTGGCTGTGACAAACGAACATACACACAGACCCCCGAGTGATCCTATAAGGGTTCCGTATTTTACGGAAGTTCGGAAACCTGAAAAGACTAGGCAGATTGAAATCAGTATGTTTAATAGTTTTAGCAAAATATATCCCATCTACAGTAACTTGAGAATCTCAAGACTTGACATGACATTCATAAAGGGATTAGCACAAGACGTAGTGAGAAACGATTCCGTTTTCGCGGGAAACTGGCTAATGTGTCATGGCGATAACATCGCAACATACTGCCACTTGGATAAATCACATAGATTGTCTCAAATTAATGGTAGCGCCTTTATTAGTCAACACTCTGATAAAAATACTTTACTTGTTTTACACGGTTTTATTACAGAGAGATAGATTTTATCTTGCAGTAGGACTACTTGCGTTTAACGTGACAAACTGGCTTGATGGCGTGTGAGGTGGTGATTTTTTTGTTGTTGTGTAAAACTGTTTTGTTGGAAGTATCTTGTTCAGATCATCTTGGGAGAATGTAGAATGCAATAGTTTGTTATTAGACTCATCATCATCATCATCATCATGACAGCCGAAAGACGTCCACTGCTGGACATAGGCCTCCCCCAAAGGAGCGTGGCGTTGACGCTTGGCAGGCGGGTTGGCGATCTCAGTGTATGGTGTTGTTTACAGAGAACGCTGCTGCCCATTCTCTGGCAAGTCCCTTAGTCGCCTCTTACGACACCCACGGGAAGTGATGGGATGGTATTATTCTTTTACGGCACCGTATGGTGCTCACTATAAAGTAATACAATAGTTTGTTATTAGAGTCAATAAACTGCAAAAATACGATTAAGACGTGTTGTCTGGCTCATCGGCGTAGTGTTGCTGCCCTGTCGGTCTTCTACAGACTGTCTATGGTGAGTGTGCCCAGGAACTCTACGACCTGATCCCACCATCGCCTTTTTACTACCGAAATACCAGACGTACTGCAGGGTACCATCCGTGCTTGGTTGATATACCGACTAGTCGTACTCAACGCTTCTCTTCCACATTTGTTATGCTCACAGCTAAAAGATATTAAATACTGTGGCTAAAGTTTGGAATTCTCTGCCGGTGTCTGTGTTTCCTTCCAGTAAACAGGCATCTTCTGGGCTCGCCCCATCATAGACCTCATCCATCGCGTTCCATCAGTCGTGATTGTGGAAAAGAGCAAACCCATTCCTCAATAAAAAATAAATCGTGCCATTTTCCTTATGTAATGACAGTATTGTACATAGTAGCATAATTTTCCTTTTCTTTACTTGTCTTATGGTTTTCTATTACAAGTAACAACCCATAATTACCGCATTTATAGCGATTAGCGGACTAATCACGATAAATAAAGTGATTACGTCAATCTTTCTTCAAAGATTAACGAGAGTAGCAAAAACGTTTAGCCTCAAAGTAACATCATCATTATATCAGCCGAAAGACGTCCACTGCTGGACATAGGCCTACCCAAAGTGTCGCCACGACAACCGGTCCTGTGCGTCTCGCATCGGCTACCCGCGACTCTCACCAGGTCATCGGTCCACCTTGTGGGAGGCCTTCCAACGTTGCGTCTTTCGGTACGCGGTCGTCACTCCAGAACTTTTCGGCCCCATCGACCATCCGTTCTGCGAGCAACGTGCCCTGCCCACTGCCACTTCAGTACAGCAGTGCCTCAAAGTATACTGGATAGTAAACCAGATGGTCAGAGAAGTTTCGTCGTTGGTCCAAACTCAGATGGTTGGATGGAGTAGACTGAGATATCAGAACTGTTGGAGTAACAAATTAGATGGAAAATACAATAATAGGACACTATAGAGAATTATACTTGACCACGATGTATTCAAAACCTATTAAACATCGTTATTACGAAGTACCAAGATTTATTAAGCCACGATTATAATTATTCCGGGGCTTCATAGGAATTTTTATCAACTCTTTGTTTCTTCCTTTGCTCATGTACTCTACCTATTCCTATACCTGATATGCGAATAATTTAACAGTGGACACTACGGCATTATAATAGCAAAAATTGTTACTGCATAAAATATAACGCAGCACACAACTTTTACAATGTAAAATCAGATAAAGCTTAATAAATCAAAACTGGTACACAGTCTACATAGCAACACGAAACAATAGAGGAAGTAGGCAAAATAGATTTGGGCTCATTCCGGAAGTGGGTTGGACGAAACAAAACGGTCAATTAGGATTTTCTTTGTTTCGCTTTTCAGGCGATTTCGTACGCATACATTAATTCCGAGTTTTATGTTATGTTCATGAAGTGTTATAATGAGTTTGTTATCTCAGAACGAATCTTCTTATGAAGTAGAAATGAGAAACATTTTCCTTCTTCTGGGGCAGTCGGGTAAAAATGCGGACGGCGAGCATTGGGTGGCTTGCCATCTGATCAGAACCAGGCCCGGGTCGAGGGCGCGCTGTGTTCCACGCGCGCCTCAAAGAGCTGTCAGCATAAAAGACGGGGCCCGCTAGGGCCAGTGCCTGCTGGAGCTGCGGACTTTGTTCGAAAGAGTCACCACGGCCCTGGAACGCAAAGTGTACTAGGAGGAACACGGATGGGTTTTAGTCAGTAAGAGTCTGACACCCTCCTGCTTCACCCAGAGCGGGAGGAGTCATTTGATGATTTCCCATCCTTAAAAAAATGGCGCCAGATAAAGTAACGGTCTTTGACCCACAAATATCAAAAACAGAAATAAAGATAAAGCTGTCCTGAATCGACTTCTGTCGTGATCCTTTACATTCTCTAGTAATTAAATAAGGTTCATAATTTATTGTTCGGGTATTGGTAGGGATATTAGGGAAAGGTCAATGTACGTTATTGCAAGTTTATCTGCGGCGCCTACCATAGTAAATCTTTGCCTTGCCTCCAATAGCGGGGTTTACAAGGATCTACGAGTTTGCTACGCTGCGAACGATGGCTGACATTTTTTTGGCAAGGAACTGCCTACTTTATCTATACTAATATATAAAGCTGAAGAGTTTGTTTGTTTGTTTGCTTGAACGCGCTAATCTCAGGAACTACTGGTCCGATTTGAAAAATTCTTTCAGTGTTAGATAGCCCATTTATCGAGGAAGGCTATAGGCTATATATCATCACGCTACAGCCAATAGGAGCGGAGCAGTAATGATAATTGTGACGCACACGAAGTTGCGCGGGTCAGCTAGTGTTTAATAAGTTTAAACTACTACAAAAGGTTTATTATTAAAAATAATTTATCTATTGTTCATATATGGTTGTACCTAAATGTGTGAAAAACAATGTTAATATCTTTTCTCGGTCATAACTTTTCTCCAGTAACAACACAAAACGATCAAAAATAACCTGATGTAAAACATAAGACCTATTCTTAGTCAGTCGAAAAGACGACCGTTGTTCAATAAACTTTGAATATTTCATTTGATCAATAAAAAACACTTAGGTAGCTCATACGTTGAATAGAATTACAGTCTCTTACAGAGTTAAACTGGAAATCGAAGTTTAAACGAGCGATTGACGCATTATCCTGTCTCAATGTATCGATTAAAATACATAAATATCGATATTTCTACATCTCTACTCGATCGTTCAAAGTCGGTGGTCACACTCTGGCCACCCAAGTTACATCAGCATATTTATCACTAGAAGTGCCATGTTGAGCGTAGGCGCGTCGTAGGTAGTACGTTCCGAACGATTTGATTGAGCACACCTGGATGCGCTCTCAAAGTCAAATGCATAAGAAAATCAATGATATATTGTATGTATTAGTTAAATGCATTATATAATTTGTTTTGTGAGTATTTTATGTATATTTTGTTACTGACATCCGGTTGTTTGATAAATTGTGCGCATACGTAACTATCATCTAAATAAATGTATGTCAATTGTTGCTTGTGTTTTGATTGTTCACGTTTATATACTCCGGCTTACTTATTGATACTAAAAATGCTGCTTAGACAATAGCATGAGCATATTATCATCATCATCATAATTATCAACCGAAAGAAGTCCACTGCTGGCTATAGGCCTCCCCCAAGTGTCGTCACAACCAACAATGAGCATATACTATGCCAAAATCGTGTAAAAACCAGGTCAGTAGTTTCTTAGATACGCGTGTACAGACAGACCGACTAGACAACTTGTTAACTTGTCAAATAGTGATTTTCCAGTAGATATCAGTCATATCGTACACTTTCGTTTAATAACACGGCCACATCGTGTTTGCGAACGTTAAACATGTTGGTAATGAGACTCGTTGCGTCTGCGCAAACCAGTTGCTGATTTCTCTGCCGACGTAAATACAGGGCTGGTTATAACGCCTAGAAAAACATAGCTGTTAACAATTTGCGCATGATTATTTAGAAATCTGCAACTTGGCGTTTCCAGTAGCTTATAATTCCAAGACTTACAAAATATAGTGGTTGGAAATTTCTTCTTAAATGTGTGTATTTTTTTGGAAAAAATATTTTATGAGTCCTGTGTGGATTGAAAAAAGATTTTGGTTTATTTATAAAATGTAGCAAATTATTATTTAAATATTCAAAGTGTTAGGGTAGGTATGTTTATCCAGTGAAGTTCGCTTCGACCTACTTACTCTTGGTTCCAATATAATCTTAGAAAGTGATTTATATTAACACAAGTTGAGAGAGGTCAGGTCTGCTACGTCATACGGCTATTAGATAGTCAAAAACTTGCCAAGTGCTAGTCCGACTCGCGTGCAAAGGGTTCCGAACGAATTGAATTTTTTAACATGTTATTTTAACACTATAAACTTCTTATAGATTTTTCTGTGATTTTCAGGTATAGAACTATTATCTGCATTTTTTTCAAAATTTTAGGCTCAGTAGTTTCGGAGATAAGGGGGAATGGTCATTTTTTGTCTAATTTCTTGAATAACTTCAAAACCATTTATTTTAAAATTATGAAAAATATATAATTAAAACCCTCACAGTAAGCCCTTTCATTTGATATGTCACACGATATTGTTCAAAAAACTTTTTTTTTAATTTTCTAGTTTGACCCCTAAAAGTGACTCCCATAATAAAAATTTAATGATTTACGTAACGCGTTCGTATTTGGGTCATAGAAGTCCATATGTGTACCAAATTTCAACAGAATCGGTCCAGTGGATCCGGAGAAAACTGGCTGTGACAGACGGACAGACAGACAGCCAGACAGATAGACACCCGAGTGATGATCCTATAAGGGTTCCGTTTTTTTTTTCGGAACCCTAATTACCTATTTACTAATAATAGCTTATGAACGTAGTTCATTATACAATGGTCCACTGACTGTTGCACATCGAACACTACCCTAGTGTATTTACTACGCGCAAAACCCAGCTAAATGTGCTATTCGTTTAAGAGGGCGTAACAAAAGTGTCATTCTAAAGTAAATTCATACAATTTTGGAATTTGACAATCTATGTAGCTATCGACGATAGAGTGTCGCCTTGTCTAGAGCCCTGCATTGCACAACTTAAAAATAACCAAAATGTTATGCACTAAAATATTTATTTAATTATTTATCGTTAGACTTAATTAGAGAAGCGTGACATCCCTATTTTGAGTCCGGGTAAGCGTCAGGACAGCGCAATTCAGCGCACACATTCCGGACGTGGCAGTGACGCGGCGGCGCGGCACCGCGACAATACCGCGCGGTATGGCCACAATACGGCGCGGCTGAAACCCGCATTTTCTCCCTGATCGATGCCCAAGCGCAGCCTCTCCGGGAATGCAGTGCACTGCAGCTTACTGCAATATATTAACCAGATAACGCACCGATGTAGGGAGCGCGCTCAAACGTGACTCGTATACGCAAAAATAAAGAATCCCCTTATCTCAGCCTTCGTTGTCGGAATCTACATAGTACACGGATTCGAAATTGCTTTTGCTCATCCCTAGCTGTTTTACAATAGGCATAAGTAGCTCTTACTTCCAGAGGCAGTTTTATTCGATGCAGGGTTAACACAAACTCAGATGCATCAGTAAATTTGAAATTCTCTAGAACACTCTGTTTATAAAGATTCGTGTGGGCAGGAATTGTAAAGTTTAACAAATGATTTATTCATGATTAGGGACTGTGGCGCTATGTATTCTCATAAAAATTTATATGCTATGTAAAAAGTCGTTATGTGTCTTTTGACAGTCTAAGATTTACCGATGCGTGTGTTCTTTAACGTTAAATTGGGGTCAAGGATGAGCCATTTATAAAAATAAAAAAGCGCCAGCCACAAAATAGAACGACTTCTTTTTTCAAACGCTTTTATTTTTTTTTATTAGGTATATGTATTTTAAATATTGGCCAATACTTTTTTTACTTTTGAGAGTTGTGTGGGGCAGGAACAGAGGGCACTTGCAACTAGTGGGACAAAATAAGTTATATACATTGAAATATAATATTTTTTTTCCTCACTTACTAAACGACTTATCTACTAATAACAATTTTCCGCTTCATAAATATTTCAACCACAATACTCCATAAAAAAAACCCAATAGTTTAAAACACATTCACGCTCCATGCATACAGACATACACATGTAACTGTCGGAAGTATGTAGGCAGTCGCGTTGGCGAGCGATAACACTATCTTAGTGGGTTAACAACCTATTGCCCAGCATTGGAATATCGTGCAATCACGACCACTTATCGTCTTGTCTTCTAAGGAAACCCTTCGGTTATGAAACTGGGAATTTAAGTTGGTAACAAGTAAATTGTGTGAATATTGCTGATATTATTGATACCTACCAGTTTTGCCTATTGCAGGCTATGGAAATGATAAGAGTGAGAGAAGTATCCCACCAAAAACATAGATGTGAAGTAATGACAAATTCTTTCGAAGTTTGAATTATAGCTCCTGTAATAGAAAATCTGTGACTTGGCAAGTTTTTACTTTCTTTGTATTTAAGAACAATTCAGTCTAATGTGTTTAACCCTCGGCCAGTGTGTCACCCTTTTCCTTTATGAACTTGACTGACAATCACCCGTGTGTTTAGGTTGGTGATTCAAAGAATACATTTGCAATTTATACGTTACTAGCTGACCCATGCAACTACATTTGCGTCACATGTTTCATTCAAATCGGACCATTTGTTCCCGAGATTAGCGCGTTCAAGCAAACAAACAAACAAACAAACAAACTCTTCAGCTTTATATATTAGTATAGATGGAAAACGGTACAGACTGACTAGCAGCAGTTTCATTTTCTCCTTTCTCGTGGGAATTTCGAGAAATCCTCTGTTAGTGCTCCCATACACTCCCCAAGGAACCTACATGCCTAAGCTTTTTCAGCTTTCTACGACTTATAGTTTCGGCTGTGCGTTGTCTGTCAGTCACTCAGTAACGAAGAGTTTTATATCCATAGTAAGATTTTATTTTCATCTGAGCGCCTAGCACGAATATTTTGACGTATAGTAACGTTAACGTTAGTGAATTTTGAATGTGAAAAACTACAACCCCATAGTATTTTGGTTTAGTTTTATGGGACGTACCTACACAATTTATGTCATTCAAAAATATGAATATAGTATCTAATTCAAATAAATATTATGTGCGAAAGGAGTATTGTACATATCGTAAAACTTTACGTTACGTTACTATACGTCAAAAATATTCGTGCTAGGCTTTCAGAACACTGCCCTTTTAAGGATATTCCTCGTTTAGCCTAAAATTCCGTACTCGAGTCCATACATCCTGTAAATTCCTGTTCAGGATTGTTGCTGGTGCAGCCTTACCAAGAAACCCAACTGGTTAATCCGGTCAAAAAACCTCTATATCGAAGAGATAAGAGCGTAAATAAAGTAGCACGCCGCGTGTCTATGTGTCATTAATTGCTTGTAAAGCTTACTTTGTAAAGACAATTTAAGCGTGAAAACTGAAAATAGATAGCTATACTATCTTATACAGCGATAGTCTCACTATCTTTGTAGGTAAATAGTGACTAGAAATGTTACACAGAGATATCAGTAACACTTTTGTGATTTCGATACCGTTTGTATTTGTAAAGAAAATAGTTTATCTGAAAACAACAAATAACTATGAGTATTATGTTATTCGTGTAGTATCGAACTATATATTTCTAATAGTTTGATGAAAAATAATTCCTTTAGTTCAATTAATTCAAAGGTTGTCTGAAGAGATTGCCCCGTGCGCAGAAAGAACACGTGTTTTTTTTTTAATTTTTGTGTGACACGTCATAAGGTGTAAAAAAACGTATTTAATCCCAACGAATCCTAATAGGGTAGTGACTTTGTTTGTTACGCTTGCACGCCTACTCGCCGAAGCGATTTTGATGAAAAAATTTAGCGCAGAGGTAGACGGAGCGAATTCGTGTAGCTTTTAAAAGTGCTCTATTTAATTAAACATGAGATAAACTCAAAGCCTTGCGTGTTTCCAACAGTTTGCAGAACTAAGGAAAGGTGGAGAAAATTTAACTTTTTAAACAAGTGTAAAATGTTTCATATAACATAAGAATACACAAATGGTTTGATAGAAAAACCTCCTTCATTTAAATTAAACATGAATATTAATTTTTGACTTGTTTTTTGTGCTTTATTTATGGGTTTTTGTTCTAATAGATCTATTGGGTTTTCGACATGTTTTACGTTTTTCCTTGTTCTATTTTGTGCTCATTGGTTTTACTATTATTGTTATACAAGAGTATCTATTCTATTCTGATTTATAAGCTGTTGTAATAAAACATTGGTAGTGTCAAAAAGGCTATTTAATGTGGAGCTTTTTGCGGTCACATGAATGTTTAGTCTTGTAAACTTAATATTGTATAGAGGTAAAATTAAATACAAAGACACCTGGGCCCCAAGTCTGCTATTACAATAGTGTCAGAATGGTCTATCATTGATTTCATAATGGTTGATTTTGACAAGATTCTATGCCATTTCTTTCAATGGAGTGTCAGTGGTTGACCACTGGAAAGTCATAATGACGCTTTTATATCCAGGTCCTGGCAAGGCGTCGTTATGATAGGTGGAGTAAGGCAGTGACTGAGTGGCGTCCGAGGGCTGGTAAAAGAAGTGTTGGTCGGTCGGCGGCGATATGGGCGGACGACATTGTTGCCATTGCGGGTAGAACCTGGATGAGGCTGGCACAGGAACGTGGGGAGGAAGAGGGAGCCCAGATATGGGCCACGCTTACGCATGACATTCGCTACCCATTAGCGAATGTCATGCGTAGCAGTTCTCGGGGCCCACCCATTAAAGCGAAAGTAGGTACATAGGCGAAGTTTTTAGTGGGTGCAAGTCCCACTTAACCACGACGTCTCTCCGGATGATGTGGTATGCGTTAGGTATTTTCTTCGCGCAAAAAAAAAGGAACGTGGGGATTGGCACAAGAGAAGAGAGGCCTGTGATCAGCAGCGGGCGAAGTCGAGCTGTTGATGATGATGATGATGATGAAAATTATGTGAACAAATATTTTAAAGCGCTGTGGAAAGGTTAGGTGCTATATGAGCCATCGAACATTTTATTTAGGGAGCCTATTCTGAGTGTTTTCTGCTTTCTTCGCAGTAAGGTAAGAAAGTTTCAGCTTCTCCGCAGCCTGGCTGCCAATATCTATGCATCAAGAAAATTGAAATAAACCTCAGACAGGTGTTCCGATGTGCAATCTTCGGCGGGAATATAATAAGAGCACGTAGCTCCGGGGGCTCACGACTTCTTAGATTCATCGTCCCTACATAAATTCGGTCGTGGAAGTGTTTTGACAGCAGCCATTTCGATTTAAAACTGAGAAATATCAAACGTGCCGCGTTATACTGTTCGAAGTGTGGTCAGATTTTAGATTAAACTAGCTTCTTTCGGCGACTTTGCCGCGTGAAAGTCAAAAATATCCCAAGGAAACTTAGTTCTCGGGATTTAAAGTATGCCCTTTTTCGAGACGTGGTCTACCCGTGTCAAAATGTATCGTCGTCGTAAGCCGAGAAGACGCAGACAGACAGAATTACTTTTGCATTTATGATGTTAAATAAATTATGGAAGTCTGGATTGTTCTTTTTTATTCTGGAAACTAGCACGTCAAGATTTTTTATTCTGCAGCATTTAAGGTTTATGCTTTTTTGCTTAATAGGTATAGAGGGTGCTGAATTGACAGATTAAGTTAAGTTATGGAAAACTTAGTTTACCTGACATTTGAATATTAAACATCCACGTAATATCGCTAGTCATAGTCTGTGTGTCTTTACCGTCACAGATTATGGTACAGATTTCTATTACAGACAGGATATACCTAAATAGCGGGAATAACCTTATGAAGAAACGCCAACGCAAAATCTTTGTAACTAAAAGAAATTATTTGTAACTGTTATTCTGAAGAAAGCCGTGTAAATAATGGAAGAGCGTTTTTCACGTGGGCGAAGCAAGATGACCACAATAGCTACATATTTATTTTTAGGATTTCGTAGGTACATCAACAGGAAAAACAGGAACCATACAGGATTCGTTTTTTTTTTTTTTCTATGGGACAAGCCCGCCACACATTCCCAACCACTGCAACTCCTGAAAGCCAGAATCAACAGTGGCGACCACCAGAAAAACGCCGAGCCAATGAAGCCCGACGAGTCCCGGAGAAACGATTTAACTGTCTTGGATCCTGCAACGAATTTAATCAGAAAAGTACAGCGGAGGAGTAGGAAAATAAATATATGTATAATTTCCAATTCGTTTGTATGTCTACCAGTCTTTCAAGACCACAAGATTTTTCTCATAAACGCTTGTAGGTATCAAGCTGAAATTATTCTCAACTGTGTACCTACCTACGTAGGCGATGGCCTGTAGGAGCTCTAAATAATCAAGCTTCTATGTCAATACAAATACGGCCATTTATGGTTTTATATTCGCAAATAAATATAAACCTATCGGTATTTGTCGTTGATTTGAAATCATGAAATGAGGCAAAAAACAATGTTTCACAGCACAAGTAACAGAAAATCGTTAGTTTGCAGTTTTATCACAAAAAAACAACACAAATTTTCAGCTGGAGGATTGACTGTGTTTTTACTACAAAGATAAGTATGTCCCTCAATGTACGACGACGTATGTTACGAGTTACTGGCACGTGCGAGTTTGACAGTAGCTCACATGCGAGTTAATACAACATTTTTGGTTTTCACTCGCTTGCTCGCCTAACAGTAACTCGCACATGCAGCAGCTCGGATATCACTGGCATCGTTCGGACGCATTCGGCAATAGCTCGCCAGTGTCAGCAAGCCAGTTGCGAGCGGAACCAGTATTTTTTGTGTGCTGCGCTTCGCAAGAGACTGGCCTGCTACTATCATCGTGAAGACTGCTAAGGCGAGCCGAGCTACTGGCATACGAGTAGGCAATCCGAGTAGCTGTCTACTTTCTAGTCAGCAGCTCGCACTGTGGAAATTAGACAGTATGATCAAAATTGGAAATATCACTAGCCCGGACTTCAGCCTGAGCGACAAGGCCTTAGCCATTGGGGCCATCACGATTACTGGCAGCTACTAAACAGGCATAATTATTTGGTATAATTTAAATAAAACCCAGACACGCTAGTTAAACATGTCCGCCCACACAACAACTGATTTATAAATTAGCTAATTAATTTCGAGATTTTAGTTATTTATTGCCGTGCGATTTTTCAAGACGTTAGAATTCATTAATATTTAGAAAATTTGGTATGCACGGGTATTTCGGTTTTTAAGTTTTAAACGATTGCTATAATTTCGTTTGTGGATGAAAAAATCTAAGTTATTTGTTTAATTAAATCACATTCATGAGTCTTTTGAAATGGGTAAAATAAGACGAGTTATCTTTCTACCAAAGAAGCGGCACAACACCGTGAGCATTGGAAAGAATGGAGGGAGGCCTTGCCCAGCAGTGAGACAGTACGGGCTAGTAATAATAATAAATATCTTACTACCAGAGTTTAAGATCGATAAATTGTCCTGTTTCTTATCTATTTTCCTTTAACAATAATAACAACTAAAATTAACAAAAACATTTAACTAACAACAAATTAAAATATAGCATCAAATCATTCGTCCTCAAAGCTGTCAGCTGGTAATGTGCCCAAAAGACTGGCGGCATTGTCACGTTGAATGGCAATATTTAATCTCTGCCCAAAGTAAAAGTCAGCTCTTGGGTCACGGGAAGTGTCAACCAGCCGTTTCGAGTTCTTTGAAAAGGCTGTGAGCACAAGGGCCCCATGGCCCGAGGGTTTCAACCCCAAACGGCTCGAAAATATACACAGTTACCAATAAGGTTTTCCGTAGCCGCAGCGGCAGCACCAGTACAACACGATGAACTAGGAAGATGGGATGGCGCAAGAATCAAGAAGAAGGTCTTTTTGCCTTCGACTAGCAATGGAAGAAAGACAAAATACATTATGGCTACACATCAAAGGGACAATCTGAAGTGGCAGTGGGCGGGGCACATTGCCGTCAGAACAGATGGTCGATGGGGCCGAAAAGTTCAGGGCCCCAAGTCGATCAGTCATAATGACGCTTTTATATCCAGTGGTCAACCACTAACACTCCATTGAAAGAAATGGCATAGAATCTTGTCAAAATCAACCATTATGAAATCAATGATAGACCATCTGACACTATTGTAATAGCAGACTTGGGGCCCTGGAGTGGCGACTGCATACCGGAAGACGCAACGTTGGAAGGCCTTCCAAAAGATGGACCCTGGGGGAGGCTTATGCCCAGCAATGGACTTTCGGCTGATATGATGATGACACATCAAACTAAAATTGCAGTTCCCTTTCAGAATAGATCTCATTTTACAAAATAATCATATAACATAATCAACCTTTTCTGTTCCCGTAATACTTCCAACCTCCTCAGATATTAATCAACTGACAATGCATTTTATATTTCCCCTTTTGTTTCAAGATCAGGGCACAATGGAAAATATCGGAAAAGCTGAATGAAACAATGACGTGAATGGAATATCTCAGAGAGACGTCATTGTAACGGCTTGTCATTTCACATTGTCACTGACTGACGTAAGGTAGAAGGGCCTTTATTGTTGTCAGTCACTTTAATGTTAAAGAGTTCTATCTTAAATGTTGAATTAAAGCATTATATTAACTAAAGTTCTTCAAACTTAACAGACAGTTGTGTTGTTGGGGAGTTTGTTGCGCCGCTTCTTCTTTCAACCAAAACACTAGGAAGTTGTGAGGAGCTGGGCGATTTGGGGGACTGTTTTCATGTGAAATTTTGACGTTCAAAACGTGTTTATTTTCAGCCTAGGTTGAATTTTTTTTTATTTGTTATGGGTTTGCTCTTGACTCTAGTCTAGGTCAGAGATGACAGAGACAAAGTCTACGATGGAGCGAGCTTACCCAGAAGGAGCCTGTTCACTCTAACTTTGAAGAGATTAGGGTTGTAAGCGTTTGGAAACACGGACGCAGGCAGAGAGGCAGGATTTTAATGTTGATATAGAGCTCACACGTCTTCAGAATGACTGGCGGCCTTAATAACGCGACAATGATAATAATACCCATGTTTTTTTTATGAATTTCACAAGTTTTATTTCGATTTAATAAAATCAATCAATATAAAATTCTTTTATAACTGGTGACTCAGTGATTGACAGACAACGCACAGCCGAAACTAATGGCCGTAGAAAGCTGATATTTTGGCATGTAGCTTCCCTACGGGGGGGGGGGGGGGGGAACTAAGAGTGGATTTCCCGAAATTCCAACGGGGACGGGAAAAAACGGTATATGCGCGTACGAAGTCGCGAAGTACTGATCTGATCACGAATATTTTATCACTGATAGAAAGTTTAACTATCGCTGAATATGATAGATTTAATCATGAAATAAAAAGCAATTTGATATCGAGAGAAACCGCCCAAAAGCTGGTTTGATTATACTTAAAATATCGAAACAAAATTAAAATGCATAACGTAACATAAGTTGAATGAGATGGCAATCAAGATATTATGAACATAACCATGCGATCCTTCCATTATAAAATGTCACATTTAATTTATTATAATAAGCAGTATCAGTATCAGCCAGCCATTTAATCGACACAAACGCTTAATTAAACCACAAAGAGCATTTTTTTCCGCAAAACACTAGGTCAGTAATTTACACGGGAATCTTAATTACAATTTCATAATAATGACTGACATCATATTCTATAATTAAGGCTTGCGATGGTGTTAATGTAAGAGAAATAGGTTATGATGTTACACCCACACTTCGTACAAATACATAGAAGGGACAGAAGGTCGACTACATACAGGCCACACCACTGGCATGCCACACAAATGCGACATACGTCATTCTCATAAAAATTGCTCAAATATATTGTACAGATAGAAACATCTGTGATAACGCGTTGACTTTTCAATTAAAAGTCGCGTCTGTGAGAGCCTTAAAACGAGTGATAACAACCGCACATACACTTAAATACTCAGACCGCCTTAAATTAACACCAGTCGCGAGTGCGCCTGCACCCTCTGTACTCAAAGCGTGCGTTGTCTAAGTCGTAGGCGTATGTTTAAGTCCATTGTGTGGAATTGACCTTCTGCGCTACCTATTTTGTGGTTCCAAGCGATACCCACACTAACAAACTTTACTAACATTATATTACTTGTGGTTGTGTTAGTTTCGATGCAAGGGGTGAGTCAGGGTGACATACATGGTATTTATATTAATTTCAGTAATTATACACCTACATTGTCGTGCGGTTGTCGTAGTCGAGTTATTTCGATCGCTGAAATTAGATTTTCAGTTCGATTGATACTGTTGAATAAATAATTTTATAATTTTGAGGAAGGAAAATTGTGAATGTGTGTTGATTTTAATAACGATCATGGCTAAAATGCGGTGTAGCGACGGCGTTTTAGAATTCATGTAGCTAATATTGGAGTAATTACATTATTTGCATTTAAGCGAAAATTGCGCATTTATTTTCAATACAAATAGGCAGTTATTTTGTTTAATTCTGTTTCTACATATTTATTTTAATACTTATACATGCATAAAAGTACGTTTAATATTTAAAAGTTGAATGAATTTTAGTATTTACTTTGGTATAGATCTTTAAATTATAATATATATTTTTATATTTTTTTATCTCCAGCACGTTAAACGATGCACTTGCCACGTCATCTCTTCACCACCCTAAGTTAGAAAATACCTAAAGCATTAAGTTCACCTTAGTGGTTATATGCATGAAGCCTAAATAACTGCGTATAGCATGATATATTATGTTTTGGGGTGCCTGTCCATTACAGCGGAGCAGAGAAACGGAGAAATTTTAACCAATGGGATTGCATAAAATCTCCGCATCACTGACATTTTGATTGACATGATTGGTTAATATTTCTCCGTTTTTCCGCTCCGCTGCCTCGCTCCGCGCAAATGGACAGGCACCCTTGTACGCTAATCTAAGTCAGTGCCTGCGCCAGAACTGATAATATCCAAGTAATAACATATTATATATATTTTTATTTATATAACATAATATTTTATGGTTCTATTCATAGTTTTATAGCCTCATAATATTAAGTAGATTCTTTCATAACTTCCGATAGTAAAATCGGCCTAAAAGCTGCTCTTTGGGGTAGAAAACATGCGATATTTAAGCTTGACAATATTATGATATTCTCATTTATGTTCGTCATTCGACGACGCTACGTCAGACGCTACTCGTCAATTTTAGATATTTTATATAAATAAAGAAATTATTAAAAAACTGTCAGAGTACGATGCATGATGCAATGCAACAAAGATGGTGTTAAAAACTTTTAACACCTTATTTGAATTTATGGTGTTTTGTTTGATAGCGGAAATAGAAAAGCAAATCATGGTAGTCATGTTAACAGTTACTTTTCTTATAATTTCTTTGTTGGTATAAATTATCTAAAATTCTAATGGCAATTTATTTTATTTAATCTATATGTCGGAACAAGGTTTTTGGACGCATAACGTATTTTTGTTTTATTTTAACTAAATTCTTAGGGTAGGTAGCCATTTTATGAAGGCCTCTGTAAATTATTATATAAATATTTATGCTATGTCTTACCACTGGAGGCGTTTTCCGAGGCGAACAGCGGGGCGGCGTTGTAATCTGCAATAAATAACATATCAAGGTTAGTATCAAAATTACGCTAATATATTATTCACAGAAAAGTTTGAGTACTATTTTGAGACTCAAAATGGTACTCAAACTTTATAATTTTGCAACACAAACTGACAGAAACCTGTTAGACCACTGCAAACATAGCTTGGCAAAATGTCTGAAATCCATAGGAATGCGATACCGATGGATTTCAGATATATTGTTGGGGATATTGTTGCGCCATTTCTTCTTCCCAGCTAGAAAACTAGGAAGCAGTTACTTGCAGGCGTTATGGAGGACTGTCTTTATGTAATACTAGTTGACCCGCGCAACTTCGTCTGTTCCGATCCTTTTGGTCTTAGCATGATGTTATATAGCCTTCCTCAATAAATAGGCTATCTATCACTGAAAGAATTTTTCAAATCGGACCAGTAGTTCTTGAGATTAGCGCGTTCAATCAAACGAACTCTTCAGTTTTATATATTAGTAATAATATATAGGTTTGACGTTCAAAAAGTGCCGGCTAGAGAGCATTAAAATTATAATAAATTGACTTTTGATATTTAATTGATAGATTGAATACTCGTGACCAGAACGTGACCCACATGCTGGTGTGCCCAGAGTGCTCATACCTCTGCACTGGGTGACTTAATGAGCACTACTGCCGCTGCTTTAAAAGTGGTCACTCCCAAATAATGGTTAAAATTACCAATAACTAGAAGTTTAGGAAGCCAAACTGTTTTATGAAAAGTAAAATTGTGGCTGTGAAATGGGAATACGACTGCCTTACAAAAGGCCTGAAACTAAATGTTAGAACTGAAGGCTTTTTTATATTTCCTACTGTGACATGAGCATGACACATACATTGATGTAGAGTTGTTTTGTTTTCATAAATGGTATACGAAAAAGTCAATAGTCTACCTATATGAAAATAATGTAAACCATGTCAAAGAATGAAACAAAAAGTAGTTGTTTCATTGTGAATTTGACACATTTTGGCTATATCAAGATTGAATTCTTTTTTGCAGTGAGAGTTACTAAGATTCTTTTTTTTACTTTTTATAGGCACACGTTTGACCATTACTGCTCGCTTGCCTAGAATATCAGATTGTAGCTATCAGGAAACACAAACTCTGATGGGAAATTTCACTCCTTAGCTGTACTCACTGTAGTGTATACGTACATACATAAATAATTAATTAATATATTACTTGTATTTATAACTAATTATCAATATAGCCTATTAGTATTGGCTGTATGAATGTATTTCTGTCGTCTCCGGTTATGCACGCGCGGGGGCTCAGTGACGTGGGAGCCAGTCGTATGACAGCTGTCAGAGAGTGAAAACGCGTGCATGAACTACTGAGCCGATACTTGTCTTATTATATACATTTAGTTATCTAGTGTACATCAGTACACCACACTCACAATGAATGTGTTACAGATAGATACTTAGTTACCCACAGATATTTATAAACTATTATGTTATTCCTAGATGCTTATGGTTTTTCCACTCAAGTACCTATCTTATTTACCTTTAAGAAACTCATTCAAGGTGTAAGGTATTTTATATTCACGACAACAATACAACATTCTTCACACGGTGATTCACATAATATGTTAATGTTTAGACAACGGTTTTTCCTGAGGCTATTCTGTAAAATTAATTCTTATATAATGTTGTGAAAATTTACTCAGTATTGCGGGTCTAAAGCGGCCACGTTAGTGGAATCAGCCAGCACATGCTACCCGAAACTGTCAAATTTTCCCAATCAATCTTGGACCTAATGCTTTAGCGATAAAGATGAAAATGAAATTTGACAGATTGTTGTATGATTAGTATTATGACCCTAATAAGATTCTGTAAAGTGGTATTTTTAGACCCGCTGTACTAAGTACAATGTTTCTTTGATGTAGTTTAATTACTCTGAGTTTCTATGTCATCTATCAAGGTAATACTTAGTTCAGAACATTTTTATTTTTCAAAATATCTTTTCCATTTTCAGTAAGATTTTTTTTCAATCTAGTTTAGTTGCCTAAGTACTAGAAAGAAACTTAATAAGGGTTTCATTAGACGACGCTTATTAAGACTAAGCTTTCCAGTGGCTTTTTAGAACCTAATTTACCCAAGGTAGATTTCGTAATATTACAAATTCTTAGGGCATTTTAAATAAGTTTTTTTCACTATGTAATCAGAGAAATGGCGCCCTCAAGGTAGGTGGAGCGACGATCTTTGCAGGCTGGTAACAGCCGGATGAGAGTTGCATGGCGTGCACAAGGATAGGCCTACGCCCAGCAGTGGATTGCTATAGGCTGTTGATGATGATAATGAATCAGAGAAAAGGAGCTACTTGCTAGGTTCTTTAAAACTTCATTTCCGCTTGAAAACGAAACTATGCATAAATCCGTCGTTGCAAGAAGTGCCACCAAAACAGTAACAGTCACGGACGAAAAACACCAACACAGATATAGTTCTGAACAACTAGATAAGCCATAACTCATAGGACAATGTCATTGACGTGCACTCGGATAGGCCTACGCCCAGCAGTGGACTGCTATAGGCTGGTGATGATAATGGTGAATCAGAGAAAAGGAGCTATTTGCTAGGTTCTTTAAAACTTCATTTCCGCTTGAAAACGAAACTATGCACAAATCCGTCGTTGCAAGAAGTGCCACCAAAACAGTAACAGTCACGGACGGAAAACACCAACACAGATACAGTTCTGAATAACTAGATAAGCCATAACTCATAGGACAATGTCATTGGCGTGCACTAGGATGGGCCTACGCCTAGCAGTGGACTGCTATAGGCTGGTGATGATGATGATAATGAATCAGAGAAAAGGAGCTATTTGCTAGGTTCTTTAAAACTTCATTTCCGCTTGAAAACGAAACTATGCACAAATCCGTCGTTGCAAGAAGTGCCACCAAAACAGTTACAGTCACGGACGAGAAAAACTAACACAGATATAGTTCTGAACACTAGACAAGCCATAACTCATAAGACAATGTCATTGGTATCATCTAGCTAGAAGGAAACTGAGTGGGCGTCAGCGGACGCCTTTACAACCGTATAAGCCCAGATTGAGCGAAACAGATGAAATTTCTTATGAAGTTTTCATGTCAACCGTGTAGAGGTTAATGTTTAGTTTGAGAATTTTGTTTAATTTGTAAACAAGAAGATCTGTGAGGTTGATTAACTAAAATAACAGAATTCTTCTTCTTAGCGTATAGATGGCAAAAAAATAAATTTTATGTTTGGTCCAGCATTCAGCAACGGTAACAGCATTCGCTGACGCAGCCATAAGGAAAAATAGAATTTAAAAAGTTTGTTATTTAAGTTTTTCTACTAAGTTGTTGGTAGGTACTGACTTTTAATAAGGCAGAGTTGATTGACCGACGATATAATTGGTCGAAGGTACTTTCCAGTCTTCAAGACACCACCATAATTTACCTAAACACCAATTATTTATTCATGGCAATCCAATTCCTTTTAAACCACTTCAATCGATAGGAAACCCCAAACATAATTGAACGAAGAAGGAAGTTTGGCCTGAAGGCCACCGGGTAAACGACACTGGTTCGAACGAATGATTACACAACTAGCGTCCATTTAACTTTGACCTCTGTCCCCCAACGAAACGTAAACAAAGCAGTATACCCGCGGGGGTTTTGTTTAATGGTCACGTTGGACACCATTCAATTAGGGACTGTCGGCATGCAGTTTTTGTTGTTGCGAAGGTCATTATGTATTATTATGGGAATTAAAAGCGATAAGAAGAAATGAGCTTGTTTGGTGTTAATAACTTGAAGGTTTTAGGTGTACCTACCTAAGGCCTGGGGACCTGCTATGGCTTTTAAAACCAGCACGACTCCGATGTGGGAGGGAGACGGTGCTATACAAGACGCATAGCATTATCTCTTTTTGACATCGGAATCATGATGTCTTTGGTACGTCAAAGAGGGCTTGTTTCGAAGGAAAACGACTTTTTTTAACTTGATTATTTTGTAGTGAAAGATGATGAATCTGTATAGTAGAGGTACTGACTGTACGCAATCAGAAAGCAGACTCAAACAGGACCGACCGCAGATTTTACGACCATGCTCTAAGAACGAGAAAGTTTCTAAATTTATTATCGATCGAGATCTATTTCCAATCAAAGAGTAATCGCTTAATATATTGCAGCTGCTTGATTACTACAAATTGGATTCGAAGAAAGCTACACAAATAAAACCTTTTCTATATCTATACAGATTTCCATTAAAGGAATCAACAAGACTTACTCTAGGATTATACACTAGCTTTTGCCCTCGACTACGTACGAGCATATCCCGTTCTTTTTCCTTTTCCTGTAGAATTTTCGGGAAATCCTCTCGTAGTGCTGCCCTACACTCCTCAAGGAAGCCACATGCCAAATTTTAGCTTTCTACGACCAGTAGTTTCGGCTGTGCGTTGTCTGTCAGTCACTCACTCAATAAATCAGTCAGTAACGGAAGAATTTTATTTATATGTTTTGATTTATTTGGTCCACCACAATCAAGGTTAAGCCGTTGGTCCCGGCTGCCGTTTGTAGATCATGGTCAGAAGCCAGAAAATCTGACACCAGTCTTTTCAAGGAGTAGCGTGCTACCCATTGTTGTGGAGGTCTGGTAAGCTGGTTTGGAGCTGAATCTGGCTTGACTGGAAGCGGCCCGCAATCTAGTTCGGAAAAGGCTAGGCAGATATGATTGGGTCTACCAACAATTGTTATATGTCACCCGAAAATGGCAAACTTCATAAGATGATAAAATAACTTGAGAGATTGTAAACTTTCGATAAATTGTCAACTGAATATTAGGAATGTTTTTTACGCATCAAACTTTGATAGTTTATAATTTCTCGAATTCATTCCGAGAAGTTGTGAACTGAAATAAAATGGCGACCAATCAGAGCGCAAGTCTACAAGAAACAGGCTCGCATTGGCCTGTTCAGATGTGACGTCACATGTACGCCATAGAGTTACCAATTAAATGGACCTCCCAGTGTCTGATGTTGGTTGGGTTTACTTTGGGTGTGTAATATTAGGTATAGGTATATTCGGTTTAAATTACGGTCGTGACCAAGGTAAGTTGACAGTACTAAGTTTGAGTAAGTTGAAATAGCCAACCTATTTCTGCCTATAGGGTTTAAAGTAACCTTACATGAATGGGATCACGGGTGCCAAGTTCGCTCGCCCACTTTAAGTCCCGTAATCCCATTCGAAACTAATCTATCCGTGTCGGGGTGCCCTAAGTTAGTCTTCCCGAGCTGGCGAGGTCACTCTTTGTTCAGAAAGAAAGAAAGAAAAAAGAAAGCAAAATGTTTATTTGGGACTCGCACAAGACACAGTAGTAAAATACGTAAAACTAACAGTTATCAAAATATGTTTACACAGTTAAGCGGCATCTTTAAATTAATCTGTGCGAGGCCAAAAAGATCAGATGTTAATTATATAAGATTTTAATTAGATCAAAAGAACATTATACAATACTAGTGGACGTCACGCGGTTTCACCCGCGTAGTTCCCGTTCCCGTGGGAGTACGGGGATAATATATAGCCTATGTTACTCCCTGATAATGTAGCTATCCAATGCTAAAAGAATTTTTCAAATCGGTCCAGTAGTTTAGGAGCCTATTCAATTCAAACAATCAAACAAACAAATCTTTCTTCTTTATAATATTAGATAGTATAGATGAAAAAAAAAAAAATATTATCATGGGTATTTTTATTTTGCAATCGAAAACGACTCCATTCAATTCGTAATTCTGTGGCGTACATGTGACGTCCTATCTGAACAGACCAATGAGAGCTTTGTTTCTTGTAGACTTGTGCTCTGCGTGGTCGCCTTTTTATTTCAGTCCACAATTTCTCGGAATAACTTCGAGAATTTATAGACTATCAAATTTTGATGTGTAAAAACGTATTCCAAATGTTCAGTTGTCAATTTTATAATCTTACGAAGTTTGCTGATTTCCGGTGCCATATACACTAATAACTTACAAAATAAAACATGCGTTTAAAACTTAATACAGGGCAACGATCACTTATGGGTAAACACCACATGTAAGTTTCCTTTCTGGAAATCTGAAACGTCCCTGGCCACAGGACTGCTATATGAAAGTTTTCCCATATATTTCCAGGGACCACTCGGAATACCGCATCTGCTCAGGTATCAAGTTTTCGCTCTGAATTTGGTTACTCAAAAACTGGACTATAGTAGATAAGAGATAAATGTGCAATAACGGTTATTGACCCAGATACATTAATCATCATCGTCATCATACTAAATGACTTTCTTAATATAAAACTCTCACAACTCGCTTGCAAAGGGTTCCGAACCAATTTCATTTTTTTTACTTGTTATTTTAACACTACAGACTTCTTATAGGTTTTCCTGTAATCTTTAGGTATTATCTGTATTTTTTTTTAAATTTAGGCTAAGTTGTTTCGGAGATAAGGGGTGGGAATGGTCATTATTGGTCTAATTTCTTGAATAACTTCAAAACTATTTATTTTAAAATTATGAAAAAAATATAATTGATACCCTCACAGTAAGCCCTTCATTTGATATATCACATGATATAGTTTGAAAAACTTTTTTTAATTTTCTGGTTTGACCCTCAAAAGTGACTAAACAAAAAATATTTACGTAACGCGTCCGTGTTTGGGTCACACAAGTCCATGTGTATACCAAATTTCAACAGAATCGGCCCAGTAAATGCGGAGAAAACTGGCTGTGACAGACGGACAGACAGACAGACACCCGAGTGATTCTATAAAGGTTCAGTTTTTTACGGATGTTCGGAACCCTAAAAACAGAAAATAAAGACATAAAGCTGTCCTGATCAACTTCTATCGTGATCCTTTACGTTCTCTATCCTAGTAATGAAGAACGGTTCATAATTTATTGTTCAGGCATCTATGAAGGGATATTAGGGAAAGGTTACAAGTTTATCTGGCTCCTACCATAGCTCCGCTTCTATTAGATTTGGATTGACGGCAACGCTTCATTATTCATTTATAATGGTTTAAGGAAAAACAAAATAAAATCGAAACATATACTACAGAATATTGGTAACAACCTTTCCTGAAGACAGTTCGACATTTAAGTCATTAGTCAGTTGGGAGGTGGTATGCCCTACGTTTGGAACATGTACGTTATAATGTTCAACCACCCCGAGGTCATTGCCCACATAATTTGAATACATGCCAAGGTAGGCTACATTAACGATTGGTAATTGATTTGGTGACTGACAGGGAGACAAAATGGAGTTTCATGCATTATGAATTTCATGACATGAGTATTTTTCATTGATAGATGATTAACTGATTTCAAGTAGGGAATCAATACGTACTTATAATTTGGGCAGAGAAACCTGGCTCTGTGGTTGATTTTATTTTCCCGAAAGTTGAACCTCCAATTTCTTTCATATAACAATATCACTATAGTTATATATAGTTGGATCTCAAAAATGTTGATCGTAAATGACATTTTATTTTAACGGAAATAAATGAACTCTTTAAACCGAACCAGTCAGGATTTTCCTCGAATAAATTTTACAAGACTAAGAAAAAAAAGATGGTATGAGAGTGAACGTACGCTGATTTAATTTAAGGTACTTTTCCATTGAATCCGCCCAGGGCGACTGACACACATAAATAACCGAATTTAAATACTAGCACATCAAAATGTCAGATTGTCAACCTTTGGATCGTTATTTTGGCAAGTGGCAGTGTGTCAGCTTTTAAAAGGTGAGGTTTCCGTGTCAAACGAGAATACTTAATTTTTTTTTACTATTGATAGGCACGCGTTTGACCACTATCTCACCTGTTGGTAAGCGACGATGTGGTCGAAGATGGAGCACGCTTGCCTAGAAGTAACCTATTCACTCTTGACTTAAATAATTCAAATACGCCACATTTCTGATTAATGATGCCGACAGTTAGACAGAGACAAAAGAACGTCGAGTTGTCTGCTTCAATTGTTTAATTACGTCATAAAACGTCGACAGTTACTAAGGCAGCGGTAATCTTCATACAACCGTTACTGTTACGAAGTATATATTTGCTTCACCTAAAATCAAATTAACTTTATATAAAAACTTCAAAGTCACACCCAAGCTATTATAAGAAAGTATAATAAGCATTGATATTGACAGGAGACTCGGTATCGGAGTGACATACTGATCGAGTACCTAGTTGTACATCTACTTTATGTATACTGCTGTCTACATCAGCCGCATGCAAATGTATTATGTATGGCTCGCACTCACACATTGACACACCACACACTGTCACATACACACATGCATACATTCACACCATGCTTGCTGAACATTATTCTAATACAGGTTTCGCACGCACACATGCTCATGTCGGGTATGTATGTGTGAGTACGTCCGCGGCCTCTTTGCGTAGAACTATAAGTTATTGTATCCTCAAATATAGTGTCAAGTGAAAATAGCCATATTGTTATCTGTTCCAGTAATTTGTGAGTCATCGTAGAAATAGATAGAGTTGTTGATTTGAGTCTATTGGTTTCATAGCGAAAAACTATGTGAAGTTTTCTTAGGAATCCATTTTAACGTTATGATTGGCGAGGCTGTATAATAAACCTTTTATTTCCATTGGTAGTGGTAACAATATAATCCCGCAAGTCTTCACAAAAATACAGACAGCTCGTCTATAAATATAAAACTTTTGACAGTTTTATGCCCACTCTACGAAGTTACTGTAATCATTATTACGTCAAGCAATCTAATTCTTTCAACTCTTCTTTTTTTCTTCTAAGATAAATAACCTCAAAGTCGAGTAGGTCGAATATAAAGATATTTTCGCAAGGTGACTTCCCTTAAACTCAGCACGAACTTGGCAATTCAATAAATCTCACTCTGCACTCAGTCAGGTACCTACCCAGACCGCCTCGACCGACGTTGGGGCACTAAACTAAGATATATGCGCGAAAATAAAATTTTATAGCATCTAGAAACAAAGGTCTCTTCAAGGCATATATGCAATTTTTATGTGCAATAACTCGAATATTTTGTTTTAATTTTATAACGACCGAATAGAGCTTCTATTTTATTACACTACAAAAGGTTCGAGTTTATATTTGAATTTAAAATTCCGAATACCATCGGTGATTCTTGAGTATCTACGAGTATTCCCGAATCCCGACCTATGTCACTTAGGAACGATCTGTGCCCGAGTGACCGAGCTCACGTCGCGTCGTGCACAAATATACGATGCACTTTGTATAAGTCCATACGTATACACGATCCACGATGTATATTGTATAAGTGCATGTATACACGCACACGCACAGCACGCGCCCCTATGTATTCATTACGACTCCCCGTCCCCACTTTATGTAACAGGTTAGGGCTTGCACGGACGAACCTAGGTTTTAAGTGATTGCTAAGTAATGGTGGGTTAGTTAGACTTCACCTTTTTATGACAGCCGGGTTTAAAAGTTGCATTTTCCAAGTTTAATTAGAAATGTCTGTTTTAAATTAAAGCTTTGACCGATGGTGATGTAAAACTACTGAAACAAAAGAACCAATTAAAGAAAAACCGTAAAACGGAAACCATAGCAGAAGGAAAACAGCTGGTACAGAATAATATCTATTCGTCTAGACCAGACAAATCCCCTTGAAGCCTGCCTCAACAACCTAATAGCGCTTCGTCGAGCGTTGCTAACTCAATTTGAAACAGCCGCCCTTGGGATCTAGGCAACCCTGGATGGAGGGGGGAGAGGGGGGCAATTCCTGACCACGCACAACCGTCAGCCGCTGCGCTTGCCGGCCTATATTTAGCATTGCATTTCTCTGTGCATGTATGAGTATGTTTACTCAACGGCGAAACTACGTTTTTAGCTTTAGTACTTCAAAAGCGTATGCGTGGTTCCTTCGATTTTGAAGCTCGATTTCAGTTGTTTGATGTAGGGTGAGATGAATGGTGTTTCTGGGGGTAATGGATTATGTATATTTTGCAGCTGAAGATTAAAATGAAGGCGTTACATTGATCAAATCGTTTAAGTTAATTATCTTGTTTCCTGAATTTTTTGAGGTGATCAGGTAGAAAGGGATTTAACAGCTATAGGTCACCACGCTTAGATTGATTTACAAGTAAATGATAGAGTGAACGTTTCCCAATTTTTCTAAATTTCCCTTGAAACATTTATTTTTATGGCAACTTTATTCATGAACGCTATTTGCATAATACCCACTATTATTTGTGATAGTGCGAAATTCATCTAAATGTATTTGATACTATACTTATTAAGATAGGCAATGCTGAAACTATAAAATCAAAATCTATTGAAACAGAGGAACAGTATACTGATATAGCTGAAGTAGAACAAGCTCTGGGACAAGAGAACCTAGCATGTCAAGTACAGAATCTTTCAAAAGTGTAACAAATAAAATCATAGTGTATCTAATAAAGACTTTTATTTACGTCGTATAAGAACACAAATGGCTATTTTCTTGCCGCCCGTAGTCGCCTGCAATAGTAAGATAAATGGCTGTTGCAAGCATGTTATCAATTAAACGCATGAATATTAACGGCGACCGGAGACATGCTCCATTACCGATAAATGTGTTTCATATAGCTCACATTACATCGTACTAGGTTTCTTGGTTATTATGGAAGTAACATGTGAAAATATGGCCTAGAACGCATTTCAAATATTATGAATTCTAGCTATTTGTGCCGGGTTAGGCTATAAGCTCGATTCCGATTGATTAAATGTATCTGGAAAAATATGGGTGTACCTTCTACAGGTACACCCATTTTTTTCTCTTCAGGGAGTACAAGAACAAAGAATAGAAAACTCTTTACAGAAAAGTAAATAAGTTACAGAAAAGATAGATGAAGAAAACATTACATAGTGTGACACAATGGGCGGACTTGCTAAAAGACTATTCAGAAAATTTATCACCTCTAGTTGTATTTTGTGCATTTCTAGGACTCTTATGGTCTTATCTTTTGATATAAATGTGAATATGAACATGAACAAGTACGAATTGACAATTTGACATACATGGTAGATGGTTTCTTAAGATCGATGTATTTAAAGACGTTATTCTTAAATCTTACAAAAAAGTGGTCTAGAAAAAGAAACAAGAAAAAAAAGGACTGAATGAATCTCAACATAATATATTAAACATAGGGCTATACATCGTCATGTTGTCACTTTCTGTCAGCTCGTATGATTATAGGTTCTCCGTAATGTGAAGAATTTAAACGGTTGGTGATTTTCTGATTGCTAGGTTCAATATTATAATGTGGGCGCTGCTGAGGGAGACATTGAACTAAGAGGATGTACGCCCATTTCCCTTTGAGGACTGTCTGTACTGTGTTCAACGTTTTACTAATAGCTTTTAGGCGTGTCTAAATGTTTTTCTACAATTTTAAATAGTTCTGTCATTCGTTTTTCATTAATGAATGCTTTATCATCTATGACTTTAATTCCATTTGGTAAATTAAAAACAAGGACTATTTCTAAAGTATTACTAACAAGTTCTTCAATAAGTCATAAATTATCACTTACAGATATTTTTATAATGATACTATGAACTAAGACTATTTTAAAATCAAATTCTTTGTCAAAATCTTGGCTCGGCACCTCTGCAATTAAATTCTCTGTCCAATTCTTGGCTAGTTGTTTATCTGGGCTAGTCTATTATGTAATTTTTGTGTCTTTGTAGACATGATTTGGCCTAAATATACGATGATTTAGTAGTGTTACAAACATCATTATTCCAGTCTAATTAAGTCTTCATAGTCCCTTTTAAATATTAATAATCATCTATTTCATAGAGGTCGGAAACGTTGACGTATATTCAGTATACTTTACAAAAACTTCCTAACACTTTACTCTATTGTAAGTAATTATACATGGTGTACAACAAACGCCACAAAAGTCAGCGACTATTAAAATAACATGAGCACTTAAGCACATCGTCCATATAGACTTCACTCAAGCCGTCCTACCTACGCGTACGCCTATATTTGAAAAGATCTGACGTTGTGTGACACAAAAAACAAGTTGCAAGAGAAACACTAAGCAACATATTATTAAGTATTGTAGCGAAAGCCATAACAACCATGTTACTGCCGCTACGACATTGAACTGTGAGAAACCAACGCCCATTTCCCTTCCACACTGTAATAAAAATTGCATAGAAGAACTTTATGAAGAAAATGTACTAGCTAGTAATTTAGGGTATGACCTGATAGCTACAACCTGGGAGTCTTTAAGTCAAGAGTGAATAGGTTACTTCTAGGCAAGCGTGCTCCATCTTCGATCACATCATCGTTTACCAACAGGTGAGATAGTCGTCAAACGCGTGCCTATCAATAGTAAAAAAAAGACAATATTATGAAGAAAATGGGTAATAAGTAGGTAAGCCTTAATAAAACAAATTTAGAAAGAGCAAGTAAAGCAAATCTGATGCAAACGCATGTAACTTAAAAATTATGCAAAGGTGATTTATTTAATCTTCTGACTTTTCATTTTAAACGAACCAAGTTAAATGACAAAGAATGTAGCAAGACAACTTGGTAATTTCAGTTTTCTTAATTATAACTTAGACTTTAATGGATGTCAGACTAAACAAGTTTTTTAACGTCTTTCAACTTTAAAATTTATTAAGATTAAAAGAATTAGAAGATGAACTGAGCAATATAGTCATGGTAAAAGATTGCCTTTCGATAGGTACAATGTGAAATTATTTTATGGAATACTAATAAAATGGTCTAACACCATGACTTCAATGTTAAGGTGCCCATGAACAATCTAAGGTTTCCTACATAAGGCACCATAGCATCCCACATGGTCGGTCATAATGTTGCCGGGTACAATAGGCTCATGTCCGCCGGTTATGCGGCTATCTGTAATGGCCGCTCGTCACTTCTCGAGGTGTCATCGCGAGTGTGGGTGTAACCGCAGCCCTCCCTTCACCCCCCAGACCTTCGCTTCGCTCTCTGGGGGGCTACTCTCTAACGAAATCCGTAGTTTCGGGCTTAGTTGCGGGCGGGCGTATTCTACTCCGTATCACCTACAGACTTACGATTAGTCCCGAACCCGAACTGAGAATGAATGACAATACGATTTCACAGTAACTGTCAAATCGTGTTATCATTAGTTCTCAGTGGTTAGGTGATACGAAGTAGAAAATGCCCGCCCGCAACTAAGCCCGAAACTACGGATTTCGTTAGAGAGTAGCCCCCCTGGCCTCAAGCCTCGAGAAGCCTATGCAACTTACTACCACATGAGACGCTTTCAACGTGATTTATTCCTACAGATAACATTGTACGCGATTCTAATTTGTAACTGTCAGCGACCAGTGTCCGTTTGAAGACAAATTTAGTGGAACCCTGTCATAAATTGCAATCTTCATAGTTTATTAGCTATGCTCAGGGTACCGGTACTATTTGTAGTAGACTATATTTTATGAGGATGATTAATTTAATAAAATTTCCAATTAACTTAATATCCGTCGTCAACCGTGTTCAAAGTTATTAAGTTTTATTAAATGCAAATTCATTAAGCCAGCCATATTTCATCGCAGTAACCTATCCCACAGACGATAATAAATCACATGTTGTATTACAACAATTTAATCACTCTTCATATTTAACAATCTATATGAAAAACATGGTGTTTCAAATAGCCCGTCTATCTGTGTTTACTGTTCTGTTAAAAATAACACTTAGAAATTGCTTAATAACTTCGATGTGGAGAGCACAGCGCCGACTGTACGTGATCGGAACAATATCACGAGTGAAATCATATTTTCCAACAAGTTTCACTCGGGTCGAGCTTTCTGCGAAAGAGAAACCGAGCGCGGCGCAGCGGAAAATGAAGAAAAACTTCATGAAAAACGCGTTACAGCAAGCGACGTGACACCACGTCCTACACAATAACATAAATCGATAATAGGAAGCCCTCCGACTAGTTCAGCAGTGCGTGCGACCGACCTAATACACCCACTACGGCGACCGCATGCAATGCGGGCTAAATATACAGGGACCCGCTGCGTTCCTGCGTTGCAGCGCGCCGAACGGAACTTATGTCGCAACGACAACGTCCACAATTGCTTGTTCAGAGAAAATAACCGGTTTCACCAGCGCAGCGAGCGATTCGCGACTCTGTGCCATTAGCGTGCAGTGCTGTTTGGTGTGCGGTGGGCGCGGAAGAAGGCCGTTTCGCAAGCCAGCCGCCGCGGTAATAACACAGCTAGGTGCATTCTCGCTGCAATTTCGCTCTCGGTCGGGCTGTGTGTTTGTGGCGCGCTGAAGATCAGGGCTAACGATCGGCGTGCGTGCTCCGTCTCGGTCGCACCCGCGCCTCGGCGAGCATGTCTCGCAAAAGAAACGCTACAACTTTATCTGACAGCGACGCGACGCGACGCCCGAGAGGCTTTTGTGCGTTTTCCATGTTTATGTTTATAGGAGAGCACGTACAAGGGGTGCTTTGAACGCCAGTTGCTTGCTGTTGCGTAGTTATAAATTCTGCGACGGTCTTGCTTTTATTTCAAAGCGTGTGTTTGTACCGAACGGTGCCATGGTGGCGTAGTTTTCGTGCAATAATCTTGTTAGATCCTAAGATTGTATTAATAACATTAGTATTGGGTATAGGTGCATTGATTGTGGGAAGAATTGCAATAAAACGAATGTGGTTTCTATTGGCATGTACCATAAAGTATCGGCTACTATCTTTTTGATATACTCAAAGCTGAACGCGCAAAATACAATGAAGCTATCCCCATAAAAAAATCTATGCTTGAAAACTATTACCAGTATTTTCAACATTATATCATACTCTATTATCAAAAACAGTTTTAAACTGACATAGAACTGTATCCCAAAACCGTACAACCGAATAGGGGTAAGCTAATTTTGCTTCATTCAAATTCGATGACCAGAGATTATCATACCAAAATAGGTACGTTTTGGTCAACGTGATGTGTTCTAGTCGTGTTTTGACGATTGTATAACAATAATATTGTAGTGACACAATCAATAGGTTCATGTTACTCATTGATTACAACATTCCTATCTGTTTACTAAAGATTAGGAAAGTGTGTTAAGTGAGGGGACTAATACAACGCCTCCGCCATGTATACCTTGTTCACTGAAGCATGAGACAAAATGTAAACATCTAGTCTTGGCTTCATTAGTTATTGGTATGAAAGCTTAGACAATGTTCATTGAATAAGCTTATATATCTACAACGTTATTGAGTCTCACTACTGTAGTGTAATCAACAGTTTTGTTGTTTGTTGATGGCGTAATCATTTTAGCTATATTTAGCGTTTTGACTTTAATTTCGTCTCCCGCTGCAGTAAACAGGATAATGCAGTTTTAAACTGTTATTTTACCTTTGAAAGATGCGTTTTCAACCAGTCATACATTAAAATGTATACTTATAATTTTTAACCGGCTTCAAACGTGTATTCCTATAGCATCTCCCATACAGCTGTAAGTTCACAATTTTACGGTTACCAATGGCAGATCGTTACTTAAATTCTTTGCTATTTAAAACCCTCTCACTGTAACGGAAAGGGATGTCATTCAAGGCCCATATATTTTGCTCAGAGCCGTCCCTGAGGTTTTGTCGTGGAGAAAAACACCGATCGTAATTACACACATCTATTTTTATGAGTTTGTTGATGTGGAATAATGTTGTTCGCTCTTGTAGGCTTATTAGATAGAAATGTTGTAAGGAATAAGTACAAAATACCGATGAGCAACTTGAAAATGTTGGAACTGAAATTGAATTGACTACTTAAAGATGTGGAGAGAAAAATCGTTCCCGATATCTACGACAACCTAAATTAGGTTGTCGTAGATATCGGGAACGATTTTTAAAAATAATTTTGTGAACTGTAGAGGATGAGAAAAGGAACACATTAGTAAAAACTAAAATGCTCGATCATGTAAATGCAAGGAAACATTCAGCAGTATGGGCAAGGTAAAGGATGTAGAGGAATTTGTACAAGAAGAATGTCTCATAATTAATGTCAAATATTTACCTAAATTGATTAACGTCCCTGCTGTTCATCATAATTACAATTTCCAGTAAGTTGTACCCACATAGTTGCATAAAATGGCCGCTTGCCAAGAACAGGGCTAAATCAGAAATCGTACACTAGAAGTAGAGCATAAATTGTTCATCTCTGTGTAGTTATATAATGTGCTGTAATTAAATGTTGATTCGATATTAGACTGTTGTTGTTTTGGTTGTTCATTAGTTGTCTCATCAACTGCTTGTTTACTTCTACTAACTTCGTGGAAACTCGTACATTTCTTTGTTTAAGATCTTATTTTAGATTTCAGATTAGTGACTAACAAATTAAAGTTGTAGTTACTTTTTTGTGCGCATTGCAAGTCTTTTCTACATAACCAGATACATCGTGTTGTGCATATCAATAGCAAGTCTGTTACACACTAGACGAGCATCCGGTACAAAGTCGCCACGTCCGAGCATCATGCGTCGATTCAACCGCAAGAAAGCTTCTGTATTATAAAATCCGGGGAGGTCGGTACAAATTAGATTGACTTCGGCGAAATTCGGGAAGGACACCATTTGGCGGTACGTTACGGCACGATGGCGTAACGGAACGAGTACTATATTTACTTTCGGGCACGTGTTCAGAACTGAATGGGCGAAGACCTTGCCCTTGAACCCGGGGGGAACGCACGCCGCCCGCGGCACGCACCGCCCGCCCAAACGGCGACGGCGACTGGCCGCGCCTCTGCCCATACCCCCCGCGCGCACCGCACCACCCCGCACCGCACACCCCGCCACCCAAACTGATCAATAGCCTACTTCCTATTTACATCACTTCCCTACCAACTTACATGAAAGAACAAATTTGTTCGACTGAAGGAATAATTTAATTTAAAAGAAACTTATTTATAGGCGAGGATTTAATAAGAGACTTCGAGGAATTGTTAAACGCTTACTTTTTCCAATAATGAGGCTTCTGTCTTTATCGAAGTTATTACGTGGAATAGCTAAGAAACTTTTATGACAAGTAATAACTAAGCAATTACTGTATTATTTCATGTATTTACTAGACAATAACGTGCTCCCTTCCGAATTGTGTGTTCTTCATTGAATTCGCCGTAAACTTGCGGCTTCCCACGAGAATGATTACTTTGTGCATTTATTACTGGCTTAAAAAATATAAACTATTTCCGTTTTAGTATAGTTAGCTTGGTGCAAATATACTTGGTCACGCGAACACGATAAGGTGTAGAGGTGAGGTATAATTATATGGTCAAGTTAGGGCCTTACCTGACTGTGTAGCGTTTAGAAGTTGATTGTGACGTTGGTACTTAAACTGCACAGAGTTATATGGCATTCTTCTGATACAATGTTGTTTAGAATGATGATGTGTGGTCTGGGCGAGGCAAACAGACTACTTTGTACTAAGAATATGAATACAAGGCTTGACTGTGCGGTTGATTTCGGACGTTCAGCGTTTTACTACACGACAACCAATCTGTATTCAAAGTTTCTTGAAGGATTTTACAAAGAGTATTAATACATACCACGATAAGGCTTACTATGGCAGACCTTGGGATTTTACAAAGGGTATCAGCTACTTTATAAAGGACCATTTCGACCAAAAGGACCACGATATCCGTTCCTCGACGTATTCCTTTTACTCGTAATGAAATTCTAAACGCACCAAAAGCCCTACGTTTTCATCCATTTCCTTTCGAACATAGACCAGTAGTTAAGCAGTGTTAAGTTACAGTATTCCATGAAGGTGATGTGTTGAGCAGGCTTGCGATCAATAGTTTACCGTCTAGTCTATTCAGGACCATTGCAGCTGTATCGAGGTGGAGAAACGGTTTGAATTGTGTTACTTATGTCTGTCTGTGTACGAATATGTGGATGTTATTTTGTAATGAATATAACATGTTAGTACTTGATGCTTTTGTGTGTAGTTTTCATTTACTTTTTGTTGTTATTATATTATTAGAATTTTATCTCTTGCTAGAGGTTTTGCTTCAAGTCATTATTTGTGTTGTGACTTACTCAATCAAAGGCTTTAGACAGGTCTAAGTGTAAATTAAGAATTTATTTTTAAAGTAGATGCGAAATTAAAAAAAGAATCATTAGTTTCAACCGCTTCAGTTAGTTCACAATAATCTTACAAATATAAATGTGTTTACAAAACGGATTAGGCTAATTCGCTTTTTGTTACTGTATTTTTAACCGACTTCCAAAAAGGAGGAGGTTCTCAATTTGGTGGGTATTTTTTATGTATGTACACCGAGGTTTCTGATCCGATTTCTATAATTCTTTTTTAGTTCGATGCAGTATACTTGCCATATTTTTTTTAATAACAATTGATTCGGTTTGGTTCAGTAGTTTTTATTTTATGAGCATATTTGCTTATTTCAATTTCTGCGTTGACGAAGACGTCGTCCAAGTATCACCACTTAAAAGTGAAAAATAAAAGTCGGTGTTAAAAAACAAAGAAACAAAACCAAAAACCCGACTTCCGAAATTAAGGTTATTTTATTCTTTGTAGTGTTTTGTTTGGAAGTCGGTTATATTTTTTTTGTAATTTTTTTTTTTTAAGTTGTAATCATAAATCTGTTTTCAAACACAAATTGGATAGTGTTATAAATAATAATTATCATAAGCTTTTTCATGACATTTAGGATTATAGAGAAACTGACAAATAAATAAGATTGCGATCAACAATGAATTACGTGATTACGATGTTACTCGTAACTATTGAAATGAATCATTCGAAATATTATATTATAATACATATACTGGGAACAATTTATTGTTGTCACCACGATGATATTTACGACTTGGGAAGATAATAAGTAATATATCTGGTTTATATAGCTTCGATATAATCGTTCTGGACATATGAGTAAGTGTCATGACGTGAGAGCATAAAATATTGATTGTATTGCAATCAACTATATTTTAGTCATGGGATATTTTATTGTCTTCAACAAACTACAAATCTGATCGTTGAAAGTTAATAAAAAGCTTTTAAAAATATACAGGAATAAAAACAACTCAGCCTTCCACGTGTCTAACACAATTAATATAGTTTTTTTATTCATAACCATAGCATTTGAACCAGAACTAAATAGGGCAATGATCAAGTATTCATTATGTAGTCAATGAAAAAACTAATTAGTAAACCCAAGCTTATCCCATAAATTATATTTATGAACACTTTTAATAACAATTTAAAATATTTATCTTTGTAATAAAACATTAAGTTTATTAAGCAACTAGAGCTGTCGCAACACTATAAATTAGTACAAACGAGATGTCAGAATCAGGTTAAGTCACAAACTAGTCTCACCTTGGCCAGTTTTCACATCTGCCACTTGTCGCTCTGCTGGACAAATAGGCCGGCCAAGCTTGACCATTGTCAATCACGTTGCGCCTGCGCAATCTTCTTGGCCATTGTTTCACAAAATGGAATCGTTGGGAACTTACATTTCATTGTTTGCCTATCATGTGTTTGAATGTTGTTTCCGACTCAAAAGACCGGCCTCGTAATACGATTACAGGTATCTAAATAAGCTAGTTTTGCAATACGATTCATAATGTCAAATATGAGGAATAAAAAGCGATTAATAGTTGCTCACTCATAGGTTATCTGTGCAATCATAATAAAGATGATGGATTTAACGTGTTGTTTAGGCGATGATCGGTACATAAACTGTTTTATGAATTAATTTAAATAACAAATCAAATGCTAATTTAGATTTTAAAAATCAATTTGTATTTAGACCTAATTGAGCTTTAAAGAGATATTTGACGAAGCAACAACCCACACACAAAAATTTAAAATGTATCAATCAAAAAAGAAAACTACAGCCAACACACCCATGTTACTCTACTTCTTTATTAGTTTGAGCGCTACATTATAATAAACTATCAATTAAATGTTAATGGAACATTTGTGTCACAATAGATACTAAAGGTCCCAGTAGCCAAATATGGTACAGATTATCACACTATGTCTAAAGATCATTGACTCATGATTATTATTCTCAACAACGAAGGCCATATAGTGAAACGTCTAAGCTATAGCTAGGAACATGACGCTCACCTTAGAAGCCAACTAAACAATTGAGATGGTATTATATAAAGAGCTCTGAATCACGATCGAGTTCCCAATTCCTTAGCTCCATTTATGTTTATTTTTTATTTCGGTCAACGGCCGCTAGCGGCCCCATTGTTCTCGCTCCATTGACATCGATTTCTAGGGTTAGATTTAAAACGACCGAAATAAACTACCACACGAATGCTTACTATGGTTAGTGCCATAAAAACACATAATAGGTGAGCCATATAGTTGGATATAGACAAAGCTTTAGTAGGTCTTTTAAATCGGGTAACCAAAAATCTAGCTGTATCGGCTATCGACTCGCTAATCGCGTACGGTAGCGTAGACCCGTAAACTCCAATAAATGTTACGCTTATAAACCATTACTGTTTTAACACAAACGACTAAATTATTCTTACGAGCGTGCAGATTTCAAAACCCACGCTCGGACTACTTGTTTTTCAAGGCTTTTTTTATTATGAATCGAGCCGCGGCGTACAATCAGATATTCCTGGCAGCCGATCAGTAAAAACTATACAGATTTTTAATGAGAACTTTAACCTCTCCCTGCAGCAGATCCAGTTAACGTTAAAATATTATTTATATTTATTTAAATAATCTTAAAATAACAACTTTAAGGATGTTGTTCAAACGCATGACGAAACAAAAACACCTTTTTAAAACATTTTGTTTTTAAAACTTTCCGTCAGTAAATTTTATTGTAAAAAAATATGATACCCATTAAAAATGCTGAAGAATTCAATGAATAAAATGGCGGAGTCGACGGTATAGTCATCTTTCATTCTCAAGGTTGTATTATGGTGTCATTATAGCTTACTCGTGGATCTACACGTACGTAATAACGAAAAATTGCTTTGTTGGCTTCTACTGAACGGTATTAGCGACCCATTCAGTCTACAGACGAATAACTATAGGTGTAATCAAAATATGTGTTTTCGACATAAAGGACGTGATGTGAATATCATAAGAAATTGTTATAGAAAATGCGATGATCGCCAACAGTGGGAGGTCATCGAAATTCAGACTACCCATTCATATATTTATAGTTAGGTCACGGGGCAGTGTTTGGTCTAGGCGTTCGTTGGTATCGAGCGAGTGTTGACCGGGCGATTCACCTTGAGACCGCACCTCGCTTCTTATAACCCCACCACAGCGAAATACCACTAGGCGGTCTTACACGTGTAGCAGTCTGCAGACGACGTAAACTGGCCGAGTACCACGTTTGGTACAATGCTCGAGAAGTCGAGACCGGTCCGCTTGCTGTGGGTGAGCGAGTTGTGGAATGCACGGACGGACCGAGACGCCGAGATTTGAAAGTGTGCTCCACCGCTCTGCCCGTAACGCCTATCGACACACTAATATTTCCGATACCGATTCAATACTTTTTCAACAGTGAAATCCCCCAATTTTCAATTCACTTTATCCGTATTTAAATAATGAAACTTATTATTACAATTTCCAGAGCGTGAGCCACCATTTTTAATGTTGGACCAACCAATTGTTTGGTTACTCAAAATTGCCTGTAATCACACGCTGTGATCTTCATTTTATATTATTACTGTTGGTTGGTAATCAAATTATCATATTTAATACATAAACACTCTGTAAGTCGCACGCGCAGCTAGCGAGTCAAGCAAAAAATTGGGTTTCGTTTGCGTTAGAAAAATAATTATGATAATTTTCTGTCAACATCTCTTCTAGCTTTTGGTAAACATTGCGGTTTTTTGGACGTGAATGTGTCATGGACATGGACATGGACTTACATCGTAATAATATAGTTTGTGCCTAATGTGGAACAGCACTGATGGTGTACAAATCTGGCAAACTTTCAAATATTTTTTTATCCGAGCTGTCCCAAATAACATCAACAAAGCGTTGTAGTAAATAAAATCAAGGAAAGGTTAACAATTTTCGCGTCAAATCAATCACAATTTCCACGTCGAGGCGCATCGAATAGACGGATAATCAAGCTTCCTCGTCGTTATCCAACTTTGTTTACCTCCTAGATACCTACTTGTAGTTCCTACGCGCGTCATGATTGTTTGCTAAGAACTACTTACCTAGTTACACTACCTACTAGTCATCCTATTATAATTCTAACGCAGCACGTTGAACCTTTTACGTAAATGTTGTGTGACGCAACTGACATAATAAGCGTACTTTGTGAGATGTTAAATAATAAAATTAACGATACTGAAATATAAATATTTACCGACTAAATAAAGGTGCAGCTAACTAGTTCTTTAGTCATATTTGTTTAAGATGCAAAGTAGGTATAGCTTTGCAATTTTATGAAAATGTCTTTGGAATATAGGAAGCAATGGAATGGAGGATAATCCAGTTAACTGTGAATGATTAATTGCAACAAGCGTCACTGAACACCAGACGATATCAAAACGAACAGCAATTAGCATCCACATGTAAACAACCATGAACTTATACTCGATAAATAAATAAAAAAATCGCTTCAAACGTCAGATAAGTTTAACATGAAGCTTTGGAATTCTCACAATCATCTTCTAGCTAGTGTTTCAGGAGAGGTGTAGGAGGTCTAATGAAACTGAACACAGTTTTAGTAGGTAAATGTAGGCTCGCCCCAATTCTGTTCGGCGGCGTCAGTGGCGATGAACGCTGAATAAATGATGGCACTAAACGTGCCTCGTAAGTGTTATAGGTCACTTAAATGATACAGTTACTTTGTAACTAAGTTGTACAGACTAATGATACTAACTAAAAGTGAAAATTCGTGACTAATCCACAAGGTGTACCTTTATCGGGTACTTGATCTAAAGTGAAATTTTGTGAACCAGTTTCCCATGCACTGAGTCCGTGTTTGACTTTCTCACGAAAAAGGCTTTCCACTGATGCCTTTTTTGGCTTGTAGCCTTAGTTTATGGCTTTACGTTGTTAATTGGTACGATCATTCATAGAAAATTACTGCAAAAAAATACTACCATAGTGCTCTAACAAATTACCTCATCGTTTATGGCATAGAACCTTCTTACTCAAACGAAAAAAATTATCCAATCAAGCCTCAAACTGTAAAAAAAGTTCCTATGCCTAATCCATCCTTACGGCTCAACAATGTCTTATGATTTCGACCATTAATATAAGTCGACCGTCGACGTGGTGGCGTCGACTGTGTCAGTCACTCCTACGCCCACGACATAGAGTTGAGGATCGACTGGCATAATACCGCCCACTCAGGTGTGGCGTGTAACTATTTGTTTTCATCGTACTCACGACTCGGAAACCCCGATGTTTTAACGTGCCGCCCCAATTCAACTACCAAAATAACCGGGCTCTGTCCCAGATTTGTCCCCTGCTCCCTACGACGGACGTGCGATACGCAATGCCCGATTGTTGCCCCGACTTCACTGGTTAAATGTCCCCCAGTGCACTGCTTTTACAATCGGATTCAAACTTTCCATTCCGCTTGAGCTATTGATCAAAACGAATAAATATGATAGAGGGGAGATAGCAGTAAGTAAGTTTTTAGGTTTTTATGTTTGTTGACCAAGTTATTGGGATCAAAGAACTTCAACAAATCTGAATTTTGATCAAGCTTTTAATTTGTAGCTAATATAAAATTCTACAAAATCCGGCTCGAAGGACCAAAAAAAAAAACTGAAACAATAAATCTTAAAATCGATTCGTGACATCGAATTAGTGATCCACTCGTGCTTGTTTTCGGCGACATGCCTCGAATTCCCTTTTGTTTCCCGCGTGACACGTGTCGCCCGTCGCGCGTCCGTCTGAGGCCCGTTATCGTATAGCGCGGTATAAGTATGGGTGGTATAGTATCCGAATATCGGCGGCGTGCGGGGTGAACGACCTCTCAGGCACCTGCAATCGGCCGCTGTTGACACAAGCAACTGACGGCCGTGACGCTTCCAAGTGATAATGAGTGTCAGTGCAACGTACTTGAGATTTCAGTGTGGATAGGATAAACTCAACGATTATTGGCACCACAAATATTTGATCTGATGTGTTTCTAAATCTTGCTTGCTGCTGTTCTTTTAGTCTGGTCTTTAAACTGTATACCAAGGTTAGACAAGGATAAAGGCTGGTTTCCTTTTCATGACGTAACATCAAACAAATCATTCTAAATTTTGCTTTACAAAATAAGATCATTGTAATTTACTACATCTTTGCTTTCATCTGCATATTTCTGAGGGGCCTATCCTTGGATTTAGTAGCTAATTCCTTTGATAACAATTTATGAATTGTAAATGAAAAGTGGGGGACGGCGAATATTAGAGGACGCCTGCTCGGGTGACAACATAAAGGTCGCAGCTAATGTAGCGTTGCAATGAACTTTTACACAAGGTCAATTCGCTATTGCTTATTCGTTGTTTCATAGCAACCGTTAAGCTACGCTATTTTACATTGCTAAGTAGAACACCTTTATTTTTGGAAGAACAAAATTCAATTTAAAAAAATTTCGATCAAAGAGTAGAAAATATCATGTTACTTTACAGACGTGTATGAATTCACAATTGAGAGTTTATTACGCGATCCACAGTTTTCCCGCGCGGGGAATGAGGGCGCGGCCTTGTCCTGCTTCTCAGATTGGCACATTTTTATCTACTCTTTGAACTATAGCCAACGTCAGACAGACTTTCGATTTGATTGATAGAGTATAGTGTATATAGTACGGCAGAAAAATTTATATAAAAAAACTCTCTAAATCATTTAACAAAATTCTTTAACTATGTAGCTTAGGCTCTTTGTTCCCAATCGACGTTAAAGTTGTAATTTTACAATAAAACAATTACATTAACAAAATAAGTTAATTTTAAGTCGACCTTGCACAATAATATAAAGTAATCCAACTAAAAGCAAGAGGTTTTTGAACCTGAAAACAAGAAAACAGAATCTGATGTCGAGCTCTCGATCTTCGAAGAAACTGATGAAATGAAAACAACCATCAAAATAACAGCAAAACAAATATTCCAAAGTAATTTAAATCAGAAACAAACAACACAATATACAATCTCGAGTAAAATAACGTCATGGCAGGATTGTTTCAATTTCTAATTTGAAATCCAAGTTGGATTGTTGAAATTCTAAATTTTAATTGTAGATGAAACGGCTGTGAATTCAGAATATTGGTTTATTTTGGAGCAGCATTCTACATACTATGTTTCTAATTATATTATTGCATTGCCTTTCTCTTCCACTAGTTGACCCATCTCTTTTAATTATTGGAATCCAATAAGAATTTTAACTTGTCTACAGTTTTTTGTTTCTCTATCCATATCGTTTTTCAGATTAGTATCATCGTCATTCGTTCCTTTCCAGTTTTTGAAGTCGAACTCTGCTCGGAAACAGCGTTATTTGTGCAAGCGATCCGTTTATCCAATGAAGGCATTAGTATAATTCTATTGCAATGGACTTGGCTTTACTAATTCAATTTGCAAAGCTAAGACTAAGCTATTTACGTTGCAAGTTGTTGACCTACGTTCAATATTGGTTAATAAATCATCTATCTTAACAGAATTGTGGAATTTAATTACAAATATTTCTTACTCAGTTCAGTTTTGTGTTTCTGCATATCTAAACAATTTACCTACATTTGATTATGTTCAGTAGGTATGTTATTGCGAAGTTCAATGAAATATTTGAAAGGTGCGTGTGGTCGGCGTGTTCCAAATACAATCTCTATTTTTAGAATAATTTCACGAGCATGATATTTTGTAAATATTCCGAATCCGGATTGGTGGAATCAGTGACTTTTTATGAAATGACGATTGAACTCCATGAACTAATAAGAAACATTATGTACATACCTAAATACATTTCAAACTTCATAATGATACCCCCACCCTTTGTATCACAAAATAAGGATCTAACATGTTTCAATGAACAAAACTAGAATGGCAACCAGTGACGAAGAGAGAAAGCATCCTGTAGTGAATTAAAATATGTCTGTCATTGCAATGCTGAACACAGTAGCTCAACATTAACACGTGTATCCTGTGTCGTGATGACCGCTGTCGCCTCTCAGCTTCACGCACTACGTTCAAATAACTCGAAATGCATTGTACAATAGCGATGAAATCAGAAAGAATTAAATGCCATCATAATTGGCTACAATAAGCTCAATTGGTATGAGGTGTTGTTGCGTGAGAAAACAAATCAGCTGAGCGGTCTGTCAGTCGGACCGGCTGCAACCGACCCCTTACCCACTCACAACTTTCCAACTTGCATGCTATAAATATTCAACGCCGCTCTGCCAGCAGCTCTCACTGGCTTCACCACTTTATCCATTCGTCATAAGTCGCGATACCCACCTAGATACAGTTTGGGCTCAATTTTGACGACCCGCTTTCGCACTCAGCCAGAAATACAGTCGAGTTGGTGGTCCGCGCGCACAGCACTGGCCTCTGTCTACTCATCCATCACTGCACATCCGCACGATACTGCGAGACTCACGATTTCACTGTCACAGCACGCGGCGGCCTGTGGCCAGCCGGAGTCACGGCACGCACCAGCACAGACGTTTCAATAGTACCGCGGCTACCGCTGCAGTGTGCTGGACGACACGGGCACCAGTCGGCGCGCGAGGTAAAACCGCCGAGGACCGAAACTGCGACGCGCGAGGTCGGCGCGACCTCCACGCTCGAGAGCGTGAGAGCCGGCAAAGCCTGAACGGTGGCAGGTGTGCTGCGCGAAGTGCAGCGTAATGCGGAGAGAGCTGTACGAGACGACGCGCGTGACTCGCCGCCGCCGACTGACGGGCGCGCCGCGACGAGCCGCGCTCACCACCACACGCGCACCCGCGCACACTCGCACCGCGCCGACAGCCGACACCGCACGCCGACACACAGGGCTACACCGACACGCCGCGCCGCCGACCCACCACACCAGATCCAAACATATTTTAAAGTTTCATACCCAATTTGACTTTAAAATCTCATCGGGCCCGTCCAAGACGCGAGCCAGTCTGTCAGCCTGAATATTAACCTGAACAAAAGCATTGCGGTGCCTCGCTGGACGCATCGGTTGCGCAGTGAATGGACAGCGCGTGTAGAAACACCGACAGCGCATGCGCCACGCACACTCCCTCGAGGCGCCCCTGTACTTACTAAAAATTCGAACAAGTGTGACTGTAGTTTAGCATGTCCGAAACGAGGCTGGGAAATTGAAAAACAAGCCTGTGAAACTTGGAAACGCGTAGACTTAAATACTGTGATGTATGCAGTATTTATAGAAAAGATACGATAAGTTCTAAGAATAATGAGTTCAACTGACTGTTGATAAAGCATTTGAAATAGAGATCAATGGTCAATTAGTGAAATCAGCTCCGGTTCAGTGTGCGTTGTGCACTTATACAACACATATCACTGCATTATGCAGCCAGTGCAGTCACAGTAAGGTCATCGAAATGCTGTAGATGCGATGCTACAAATTGCGCAAATAGATGTTCCAATGAACTCGTTTAATAATAGCGGGCGTAGTGAGGGCGTCACTGAAGAGAAGTACTAGTCGAGTAGTCGCTACTCGACTCTGTGTGAGACTGGCTCAAGGTTGCACTACACGTACGCTGCCGTTGTCATGGAACACTACTCATGGAAATACTGTCATAAAAATATTCAATGATGAGCTATTCAACTTCGACCTCTAACATTAAAAAAAAACAATCAACAATCCAGTCTTTTATTGGAATCACGTGTAGTTGTATATTTATAACTCGAATGTTATGAATTTCAAGCAATTAAAAATGACATTGCAGAAATTAATGATACGACAAAAAGAGGAGCGGCCTCATCAACCGGGAGCCGTCACAGCACGTCAACTTTCAGCGAAAACAAATTTGTTCTCTTATTGGAGTCGGCTTTTCGTACAAAATGAACACTTCAAAATTTAAAATGTCCAACTCAAATGATAAATAAACAATTGAAGCTGATTTGGTGTTTGGGGACTTCAAACAATTTTTATAGTAAATTTAATAGTAGTGGATAATAATTTATCCACAGCTGTAGACATGAATGTTACTAAAGAACAACCAATATTGAGATAGTGATAAATAAAGAATAACAAAATTAATTTACAGAACTAAAGGTGACTGTAAAAAGACTACTAAGAATATAAAAACAAGAGATCTGGAAGCAGAGACTGAACGTGGAGATCAAGTGGATTCAAATAAACGGAAGAAGAAGCTATGTAGAGACGATAAACAGGAGGAAGATGGTGATTCAAAACAAAAGCTAAAAAGTATCCCAATGTCAAACAAAAGCAGAATAACAACAAGAAAAGCAGACTACCACCAACTAAACTCATAATATTGCAAACACAAGCGATATAAAAGTTCATTCATAAATATTGTCAGCACAGTATTGTTCAATAAAAGATAAATCCACTCAGTCAGACAAAAAGACAATTAAAAGAATTTCATATACAGAAATTCTCAAAGTTGTCTGTAGTCAAAGAGCCACGTTAAAAGGCCAGACAAAGATGGGTCTGTTTGCGAGAGGTGGTCGCCCGGGATACCAATCCTGACTTCCGCCGGCGCCCGATCATTGCCAGAAACACTTAGGGGGAAAAACTCGAGCATAAAACGGTTCAAATTATACCTCGAAAATAATCTAATAATAAAACTGTTAATTTGTGTTGTCACTTTATTGATTGTTCATATTAAGTTCTTGATATATAATACGTTGCGTCTTCAATTTACATAATTTAGAAATAAGATATGTACCTTAAAATATATCTTGGCAAAAGTTTTTGGTGAAGTGTAAAATTAGATGTTGGAAATGGATATTTTTTCATTCGTGATAAAAATACGATCCAATACGGAGTAAAGTTGGAAATAAAAAGTAACGCGCGTAAAACTTTCAGCGGGATGTGCGGGCGCAATGCGTGAAATTCCAAGTCAGCTGATTAATTCTCGGCAGTGGCAGCGGCGCATACTTTTTCTTACTTTAATAAGTGTGACATTGCAGATGGAAATAAATTATTTTTATAAAAAATGTTATGACACACTGACTCAAGTGGATTAGGCGGCGTATGAATGTCATTTTAAATAATATTTTTGAGCCTGTCAATTACACAAACCTAAGTAGTTGGCCGAAATTCACTACATAACATGAAAAAAATACGTCATCGAATTCAAAGAATGACGATAATGAAGTCGGGTCGCGGTCTGTGTGGTCTTCAGCAACAAACAACTTTTGATCACAAATGTGCACTTGCTTGACGGTTTATAGAACTTTGTCCTTTGAAAGATCCAAGCCGACGCTAACAAAAGCCTTCTGATTGGCTTGAACACATCATGGGCCGGACAATGCGACATAAACGTTTGTATATTTCTGTCGGACGTCGAAGAAACATTTTCGCATTTCGTACAAACGTAAACGACCTAACAAACAGTCGTAACAGTGTACAAACAAGCTATTTACACGTGCAACTTGAAAACTCGTAACAATAATAAGGCGTTTTCACGCGATTGTTCGGCACCGACCCTCGATGGAGGAAGTCTGCGGTACCCTTTGCGAAGATACCTTCGGAAACTTGACCTCTGTTTCGCAAAGGCACAGGTTCCACTCGATTTAGAACATTGAGTTGTTGTGTCAACGACCGGCCGGAGGATGTCGAATAATTTGGTCGTTTTCATAAACGTGCTCATTATCCACCTTTTTGAGAATGACGCATAATGTTCGATATCAAACAGCCTTGTTATGGTGTGTTCAGCCGTAATAATTAAAATTTGTGTAGGCATCCGGTGAAACACCATTTCCAAGCCTTTTTCGATTTGTGATCATGCAAACTCAAGTGTCTGCAGTCATATTTTATTTATTTGATATTTCTGAGTAAAGAAACATTAAGGGTTCTAAAGAAGGGTTTTATTTTAAATAAACATTGATATATTTCTAAAAAACATACATAAACACGGTATTTACAATGTCAAGGAGGACGCCACCACCTTTACGCAAAGTCGTTATCAATTAAATAGTCAGCAGTAATTTGTCACTGCAGTCGCCGACGATGCAGACTAATAATTTGCTATAAAGGATGAATGACAGAACGATACATAGTTTATAGAAATTGCAGCTTGCCGGACTGTACACCTATGTCAGTGCGGTTGAGCAGTTATTTTTTCAAAAGCTTCGCAATTAACACCTGCAGATGCAGAGGTCGGCTCTCTAATGAGTGGCACATCCCCGGCGCTTGCGCACCCACGCGCCTCCCACACATGCACACCAATGTCAATTGTGCATGTAAATCAATGCGAACCATCAGAAAGCTCACTTGCATTGTATAATTACGAAGGAGTTTGATTTATGTGTTGTTTTTTTAGCAGCTGTTGTTCAAAACCTTCATTATTCAGTATTTTTGTAAGTTTTGTTTGGCTTGGCTTTCAAGGTAAGGTCGATGACTTTGTTTTTCAAGCAGATGATGTATTGATAGAAAAGTTTGTTGAAGGAAAATATAATAACCATTTTAACGTAATTGATTTTGAATAGGCTGTTGATAATAAATGTTATTAAGTGAATATGAAAAGGAAATGTTGTTGAAAATTTTAAAGTTGGCTTTCACGAGATGCTTAAGCTTAGCCAACTTTAAAATTAGGTTTAAAATGCTTCTTAGTTGTAGTAGAGGTTCAGTTGTGTGGTAAATGAATGTTTTGAAGTGTTTCCACAACATCGATTTCGAAGCATTTGAACTATCACAGAGGAAATTACGAAAATAGCTCTCCGTTAACAACCCAACTGTACATTGGGAACATAGACCCTGTTTCAGGTTTGCGTAAAATCTTTTAATTTACTTTAATGGACGACCATTGCCATGGTGGCTTTGTCTGTTATATGATGGTGACTTTGAGCTTCTAACCATCCACTCTATAAAATCCTGTAGCTGTTAGATCTTGTATCTTCACCTCTTCTAGTGCTACTTCCTCGATATCGTTTATCTCCTAAGCTTTTCATTCAAAAACAGTTTCAATTCACAAATAAATGCTTTGTTTAGCCATTTCATCATCAGTACAATAATAATTGTAATAGTTACAATAGCAGTTATAAATGCGTCGGTAGTCTCGCGTATCGGTTGCGGGCGCAAGTAGGATTTCCTTTTTAGACCATACTCGTCCATCATTGGGTCAGTGTGCGAATGCTAGCGATTGAAGAGTTGCCTTACTTTCCTGCACCGTATGTGTTTTATAGTTTACACACTTTACACAGTTGTAGGGAAGTTGCTGATGTGCCAAACTGTGTAAATGTGTGACGTAAAAATTGGTCTTGCGTACGTTACCAATGCATCTTGTCTTAAGGGTTTAATGTTGTCGGTAACTATAGTAAGTATTATTTTCAAATCACGATCAATAAAAGCCCTCAATATATAACTGCCTTGGTACCTACGTAATGGATTAACAAAATTTGTGTTTTGAATATTAGATTATGCTCAAAGACAGACTGTCAGTCTGACAAATATAATTATAATCTAAGCTGTAATGGACAAAGCCACTTCAATAAATTAAATTACGCTACCGATAAGTTACTGCCAAATAAATTGAAATCCAAATAACATGTCGAACTAAATAACCTTTTATTGTCACTTTTCATTGTTGTAGAGTCATTGGCTTAATGCAAAACTAATGCACTTGGCTGTATTTACACCTATACCTTTGCCAAATGTATTTTAGTAAAAATATGTTTAGCTTAAACGATTTTATACTGTCACTATTAATGTCCTCACTCTATCAACGTCGAGATACGCGTGTATTTAATGTTACAATGTCGAAACTAACCATAATAACAAATGTTTGCAAGAAATTCATGTCTTGTTTATATAGGTCATGAAACTTACTATACCTTGTTGAAAATACTTAGGTACCTACCAAGAACTCGAAAATACATAAGTTAGAAATAAAACTACAGAGTTCAATCCTAGACATAATACTTAAAATCCAAACACCCTTTAATTTCTCAGTAATACCTTTTTTATACTATGGCTGGCATCGTAGTTCTACTAAACAGCATAATCGTAGTACTCACTTATACGTTACAGTTGGTTTTAGTGTGAGTGAGTCGTCCACATTTCAAACGCGACCTAGAAAGGTGAACAAACGTCCGATATAGTTGAGTTCAACCCAAATTTTTGACCCGATTCTATGTAAAAACGCGGCGAGGCGGGCTAACGACCGCCTGACGTAACATCGAATAGACAAATAAAACGAGACGCGGAATGCAGCCAGTTTTTAAGCTTTCCTCTCGACGTAACGGGAATAAACCCGCTCGGGGTAAAGACACTCGAGAAACAACCATGACCCCACCAAATTGTGTTCCAGTTCTCGCCCATTACAAATACGTGTTTAGAACTTCGTTGGCAACAGATAACGCGTTCTTCCAATAGTTTGTTTATATTCTATCAATTAACTAGGTTACGCTACTATATACATACATTGTTATCGAAATTGACATATGCCTAAATGGCGTGGCTAGGTGCCAAAAAACCGAAATAAAGGTGACAACTGGCGTTTGCCACGACTGAAATACCCTATGTATTATAAATACGAGCCCAAGAATTGCTTGAAGCCTATTTAGATCAAGGTGTCGATTTCAATAAAAAATATTTATTGAAAACTAGCTGACCCAGCAAAGGTGTTTTTGCCATAAAATTGCAAGTAAATAAAAATAGCCTACGACCTATTCTCAGACCTACCAAAAATACACGAAAAGTCGGTCAAGCCGTTTCGGAGGAGTTCGATAACAAACACTGTGACACGGGATTTTTGTATATTAGAAGATAAAATATAAAACTACAATAGCTATGCCATAAAAGTATATTCGTGAAAACAAACATAAATAAAATGAATATTCTACCTAGTACCTACTCTTTGAACACAATTATAATTCTTGCTAGTTTCGACAAAATAAAATAATTGTTTAGCTCTCATTAAATATTTATACCGAAACAAAAATATTTTTCCTATCAAGGTATTCAGGTTACCAACCTTAATTAAAAAACAGTGAAACTCTACTACATAAAAATCCAACAAACATCAATACTAATTTGAGATTATAAAAGTCAGTTTTGTATAACATAACACGAATTTATTACAAGAAATAATAACTTTCTATTACAATTCGAAATACTTGAACTGTGCCGCCAGATTAAATAACCCATTCTTTTATTATTATAACAAGAAACAAGGATTATTCCTACCTGAAATGCCAGATAGATTTTCAAATTGCATTTATTTTGTATTTTAACATCATCAAAAGCAGTTGTATCCTTATTAATTACAATAGAAACATCGTTAACGCCGATTCGAGGGTTGTTCAATGGATTATTATCATTAAAAATCCACAGCGATTTGGTTTATACGCCGAATATGCAATTATGGTTGCGCCAAAGCACCGAAGCAGGTTGTGGGCCAACCATGGAGAATTCTATGGGATTATAAATAGGTTTAATGCGAGCCGAAGAAGCAAAAATCATTTATATGGGTGCTTTCTCATTGTAGAAATAATTTTCAATCAGTGGTTTGTTTAAAGGATAAAAGGAATATTTATGGGGAATTTATGAACAATACAAGTTCCAAAGTATAAGCTCCCAAAGACACCTCGAAAGTATGGCCAAAGCATCAACTCCTGACGGTTTTAACCGAAATCGCTTTTTACAGAATATTCCTTTTAAAATTCAATGGTCAAAAGCGAGGCAATAACTTAGGGACCTCGCGAACTACGCGGCCACGACCACGACCAGTGGCAACAACGACCAGATTAACTGAGGCACCTCGCGCACTAGACGGTTGCGGCCAAGTGCACAACATTCATATATTTTCTTTAGTAATTCTGGTCGTTGCGGCCACTGGTCGTGGTCGTAGACGCGTAGTGCGCGAGGTCCCTTAAAGTTTAAAATAGCAATATTATGTATGAACTGAATACATAGGTTTCAGTAAAAGGCTAAAATGTTTGGATGAGGCTCTAACATACATCTTTCGATAGAAGCTCTCGTTTCTATCAGTTTTTATAATGTTAGTAGACAAGCATCTAATATAACACTTGCATATTAGTCAATATAAAAATTAAGTTACCTTTTCATCGCTGAGAATCATATCGTGAAAAAACATACTTGTTAGTAAGCTTACTAGAAAAGGAATGCAGAGGAATGTGGAATAGGACGTGAGGGAAGTTTTGAGTATGAATGTAGATGGCTAGACTAATGGAATACCATGGAAACAATAAATGAATGGCGTAAACCACAAAATGACTAATAAGGGTGAAAATTACTAATGAGATGACAAGGAATGGAGATGTATGGAAGAAATGCTAAACCCCATTTTAGTTTAAGGACGAGAGAATGACGAGAAGAAAAGTAAAAAAAAGGATTTTAATATTCGGTTTAAGGGTACGTATATTGCCCAGCAGTTGGACTTAGCAGGCTAATTAGCAGAAGAAGAGAATTATGAATGTACGTAGATATAGTTTTTGGTTCTAAACCAAACTAGAAGTAAAAATCGGGACTGTCTAAGCCTATGCACAGATTCAGCTAGTTTTCATAGTTGCTAGTTTGATTCGAGCACGAGTAATTTTTATCGCTTTCCCCTCCCGTTACCCTCCTCAAACTCAATTAAATCATGACGTTAAACATGATATAGAAGCACAAACAAACTACTCACAGTGATTCCATTCATACATATTGCTATACGGAAGTCAGCGGAACAGCGTAGGCGGCTTTCTTCTGACGTCATGAAAACTCAAACATGAATGCGGGCATCGTCGGCCTTACTCATGTACCTACCAATCAAAGTATGCCAAGCATGTCCGAAGTGCAACAGTGTATTGTTTTTTCTTTTTTTTGTGACCTATTTTATAAGCAATTTATGGGTTTAGATTTGAATCAGATTGGTCCTTAACAATTTCAAAGCATCCCGGATTTTAGATTGTCCTTTCAAAAAGGTTTGGCAAATCCAAAATCATTTTTGGATTCTCGCCACTACGATAATTGACTATCAGTGGCAGTGTCTAAAAAATTTTTTACAAAAAAATATAACCGACTTCCAAAAAAAACACTACAAAGTATAAAATAACCTTAAGTTAGTCTTAAGTCGGTTATATTTTTTTTGGTAAAAGTTTTTTTATTTTTCATCACTTTTAACTTTTAAGTGGTGATACTTGGGCGAAGTCATTAATCTACGCAAAATTGCAAAAATACTGAACCAAACTGAATCTAATTTTTACGGGACCAAATGGCAAGTATACCGCATCGAACTAAAAAAGAATCACACAAATCGGAGAAACCTCGGAGTAACCGGTGTATATACATAAAAAAATACCCGCCGAATTGAGAACCTCCTCCTTTTTTGGAAGTCGGTTAAAAATCTAAAAAGTATGCGACTGCAAGTGTTACCGAATCGTCAGATGTTGTTCCCCATCTATTTTGATGTTATGATTATCTTTGTCAGAGATGGAACTTTACTTTTTCCGTAGGATGGGATAGGTAAAAAAAATAGCAACGAAAATTCTATTTTTTGACGTTAACATAATACTCGCACTAACATGCTATTGACAAGGGTCTCAATGGAACAAATAGGTGGAAAATCCTAGCGTAAAAATGACAAAGAAAGAAAAAATGGAAAAGTCTAAGAATGGGCTTTAAATTCAAGACAATGAGTCTAGCCTACAATTCAGTTGACAGTTTGGATCACTTTTGAAAGTATGAGCGCTGTTAAGGTCGAAAGTAATTCTTTTGTTGAGTTACTTAAATTAAGTACAGTTTTAGTACTTAACTTATTTCAGAGCTCAAGAAAACGAACTATAACTTTATCACTTTGTATACAAAATGTTTTTTGTTACATCTCTAAAAATATACAGGGTGTTCCAGAAGTGCTAAGTATTTAAGGGTGGTGTTCTGCATCTTCTATACAGTAAAAAGGTAAAACGACTAAAAGATCAAATCACTATTGAAGCAATCTGACGCAGTTTCTGGCATTTACTTTAGTTAATTTACAGATTTGATGCCAGCAACTGCATCACAGTTTGATGTGAATTTTTTGAAGCTTTATAGTGGTTTTTTGGAGTCGGGTTTAACAAAAAGTCTATATTTTTATTTTGATATTAATTCTTGGCTGTATAGCAGAAATTATAGGGCACATTGCTCGCAGAACAGATGGTCGATGGGACCGAAAAGTTCTGGAGTGGCGACCGCGTACCGGAAGACGTAACGTTGGAAGGCCTCCCACAAGGTGGATCGATGCCCTGGTAAAGGTCGCGGGTAGCCGATGGATGCGAGACGCACAGGACCGGTCGTTGTGGCGACGCTTGGGGGAGACCTATGTCCAGCAGTGGACGTCTTTCGGCTGATATGATTATGATGATGATGATAGCAGATACAGAAAACCACCCTTGAATTTGACCACGCAATTCCAGAACACTCTGTAGGTTCGTAAAGTACAAGTTTCGCATTATTTAATTCTAGGAGAACTTCCAAAATACGCCCATTAAAACTTTAGTGACGTTACCAAAACAAAAGAGAGTTATAATGAGTTTCGCACTCCGGGCCAAAACTCTTTGCTCTGGAAAACTTTCGCGATGTTTTATCATACTTCGAAAAAATCCGGAAACGAGGGAAAAATCTTATTCAGTGTAATTAGTTCTGTTTATTCAAGATTTTATTAAGTACTGTTTCTTTGCTACTTGGAACGTTAATTAGTAGTTTTAAGACCATTGCGAAAGGCGGTTTTACAAACATCATTGCAGCTCTTTCCCGGTCTTAAGCAAATATTTCTTTGATGAAAACCTTGCTGTTTTTGGTTTTATTTGGCTTTTTATTTAAACCTCATTTCTCTTCAAGCTGCAGAATCACATGTTTAATGAAACAAAATTTCTTAGTAACAAAAATGTAAGAGGAATACGAGAAAATAAATTGGGCTTCAAATCTTGGAATCGGCAATTTTGTAAATTATGTTGTAGCCACTTAATAATAGATTCATCGGGCACGATATTGAAATGTTTTACGGTCTGAAATTGGGGTAGTTCCTAGAACTGTTTATGTTCAGGCTCCCGGTGATCCGAACCACCGAATGTTTACCGTTAGGTAACAACATAGGTAGGTATGTTGGTTGTTAGGGGTCTAGAAGTTCTTTTAGTTAACTTTGTTTGTTTCTTTGTTTGTTCGGATCTTCGACGTAAAAGTTTTCTTTTCAGGAAACTTTCCATACCTCACTTACTGGCTTCTTGAAGCAAACGATGATAATTTGTAAGAATTGCTAATAATTCCTTACTCATAAAAATAAGAACCAATCACCAATTACCCTCACTTCAGACATATTTTATTTTTTTCCTAATAAAACTTCATAAACGTAATTATAACGCCAACACTCAAAAGAAGAAATAAAACGAAATGAAAAGAGGAAATCTTATGAAACTGGAATAAAAAAGCAATTTTGTTTTGTCGTTCGTAATTCTTTGATTGAGCTACTTACCGTACTCTCTTTCTTTATGGATATTGTTGGAAGCTTTGATCCGTTTTTCTCAGGATAATGCCCTGTTACTATAGAAGTGAGAATGTTATAAGGTTTTTCATTATTAGACGAAAATTAAAGGAAAATATTGTGGGTGTTACTTAACGTGGCTACAAAAAGCTTTTTGTACGATCCGGGCAGGTTTCATTGTTTGCCGCGGTAGCATGGCAACTGGTCCATTTTATGTGGAAACTAGCTGACCCACGCAACTTCGTCTGCGTCATTTTCCAATAATGCTCCGCTGCTTTTGTTTGAGCCTGTAACCTTCCACGATGAATGGGCTATCCAACACTAAAAGATTTTTTTCAATTCGAACCAGTAGTTCCTGAGAATATTGCGTTCAACCAAACAAAGAAACTCTTCAGCTTTATAATATCAGTATATGTATATGGATAGATTGTTGTTATTTGGAATAATATAATTGGAAAAAGTTAGTTAAACGGTGGCTACGTTGAACACAGTGGTCTACTGGTAGGCAGATCAGGGCAGATGTTTAACATCGGAGGTTTTCAGCTGAGAGCATAACAGATTTTGAACAAAGTACGATTGCTATGCTTTTGATGACTGACTGAGTCAGTGACTGACGGACAGACAACGCACAGCCGAAACTACTGGTCGTAGAAAGCTTAAATTTGGCATGTTTAAGGGAGCACTGAGAGAGGATTTCTCGAAGTTCTTACGGGAACGGAAAAAACGGAATATGCGTGTATGAAGTCGCGGGCAAAAGCTAGTGATGCTATAAAACTAATAGAAGTATCATGTAAGCATTTTAACGGTCCTTATTCACTTATGCCTCGTAGGACCAAATGATGACGGCGCCATTTTGTGGGAGGGAAGCAGATGTCTTGAAAAAGGACGTTGGCTATTTTTTATTCCGACTGGATTGCTTGTTCCGATCCTTTGGGCTATGGAGTGAAATATTACTTCTGTCTGTAACATTAAGTTACATTTTAACGCTTCGTCAGGTGTGAAATATTGGATGAATGACTGTTTTAATTGATTGTTCGTTTATTGGTTGTGGTTGGGACGGAACTGGAAATTATCCTTGATGAAAAAGTACATTCTATTCTAATGATAAATGATATTTATTTTGCAAGTAACTCTATTACACGTCAATTTTTTTTTGAGCTATTAATCTAGATGAGGCCGGATGTTTCCTAGCTGACTACCCTGAGAAGAAACACCGAAACAAACTCAGAGGTCATAGTCTCTTTTGAAGTCCATACAATCGCCAATAACATATGAAAAACATGTAGGTTAACGTCTGAGGTGGCCTTTTGAAGAAAGCACCACGCAGGTTTGAGTGGGCTTGTCCAGACAGTGCAAGCATTTGTCAGTTATCGTGTAGCTCAACTCAAAACTTTGAGGAGCTCAACGAACCGACGAACAATACCAAAGTAAGGACATTTGGGTAAGCCGCATAGTAAACTCAAACTGCCAGACAGTCATGAAATCAATCCTTAAAATAACGACCTACATAGTCCTCATACTTACAATACATCATTTTTATTCCTACTGCCTACTAATTATCCTACTAATATTATAAATGCGAAAGTTTGTGAGGATGGATGGATAGATGCATGTTTGTTTGTTACTCTTTCACGTCAGAACGCCTGAAAGGATCGTCATGAAATTTGGCACAGAGTTAGATTATAGTCTGGAATAAAATGGCTTTAAATATCCCACAAGGTGGACTGATGACCTGGTGAAGGTTGCGGGTAGCCGATGGATGCGAGACGCACAGGACCGGTCGTTGTGGCGACGCTTGGGGGAGGCCTATGTCCAGCAGTGGACGCCTTTCGGCTGATATGATGATGATCCCGGGAGTATGTTCCTTAGAGATCACGCGGCTGAAGTCGCTGGCAGAAGCTAGTACATATATACGGGAAAATATTGCTATAGAAACCTATTTTGATTTGAAGAGAGTGGAATCAGAAAACATGAAGTTGAGACGACACAGTTGAATAAATCATGATGACGATAATAGACTGCTATTGACTTTTAATGATGGTAGGTACATCAAAAGTAAGGTAGTAGAATATTGATGAATAATAACGCCATAATATTTTTCAAATGCCTGAAAAAGAGCCAAGCCTGCAAAAGATGTTATAATGTAAAATGAATAACTAGGCTGGAATTATTAACATACTGTCGTTCCTCATGTGTTTTGGCTCCAACATAAATTTTGACTCAACAATGCAGGCTGCTGTCGGCCTGAAAACCCGGATTCGGAAATCGGAGCAAAAGTTCGAAACTTTTACTTCAACTTCAGCAATATGTCCTCGCATCTACTCTACGAAGATATTCACGTAAGGGACGAATAAAAACCTTCCTATTTCATACTGCCACAGTTCTATTCACCAATTCTTTACAAGTTCTTCAGAAATAATGATTCCAAGAATTGGTCTTTGATACGCTAAAACCAAAACAATTCCGTTATAACATTTTGGCTGGTGCTGTCGTAGAAGTTATTCGGAGAACTAATTCTGAATCGACTAATAAACCAAGCTATATTGAAAGTGCAAGCAGTAAGGAATTCATTCCTTCCACTTGCGAGTGGGCCACTGTGCGTGTAATAACCTAGTGGCGAAAACGGCATATATGGCGAACTTCGTCCTTGCAATAACGACTGTATCGAGGGAGATCTAAAGTGCAATTCTGTTATTTTCTTGGGCGCGTTGAAGTCGTTCATGTTATGTGTTTAAGTAACTATTTATAGAAGGACGAGTAGCAAAACCTGTGAGGCAGGATAGTGGGCATAATGAGAGAGGCGAACTTGGATTATTGCAACAAGTATTCCAGTGTGAGTGATGCCTAAACTTGTGGCTGGTTTCGCTTGCTGGACGATAGTAAATTAAGGAGCATTTATTCTAATTATTTAACTAACTTCCTTACTGAACAAAGAAAACGTGTTGATTAATATTACCGTCAACTAGCTATTGAGTGCAGGGGCCCCATGACGTCTTCAAAAGTTCATCATTATGATTTCGGTGTCGAAGGGAGACGGTAATGTATACCTAGCTATACAAGACGCATTTTTTTTTTTTAAGGATGGGAAATCATCAAATGACTCCTTCCGCTCTGGGTGAAGTAGAAGGGAGTGTCAGACTCTTACTGACTAAAACCCATCCGTGTTCCTCCTAATGCCCTTTGCGTTCTAGGGCCGCGGTGACTCTTTCGAATAAATCCCGCAACCCCGGCAATACAAGACGCATAGCACTATGTTTTTTCACACCGGATTCATGATGGCATTATGACGTTCCCCAGTTTAACACCTCAATGGCCACTTTGAGACCGCTCCCAATAACAATTAAAATGACCAAAAAAGAATGACATGTAAAAGTGTTATGTTTAACTTACTTTTTTTTTTACAAAATAAATATCATTTATTTATATCCTTTATTGTACACCAAAAATATGAAAAAAAAGGAAACTTAAAACTAAACACATACAATGTACGGCCTTATCATAACAGCTCTAACTGCCCCAATAGCTCCCTAAAAATACTACGAATTTCAAAGGAAATATTGTCATTGTAAACAGTTCCATGTCTGTACCACGTATCCATTGGTCATTTTAAAAAGCCAGCCGTACCATATAGCTTTAACGGAAACCATGAACAATCAGCCAGGTATAAATTCTGTGAGCTCAATCATGCAGCCATTTTAATGGTCCTTATGTCTGGGGTAGCTGGGCTATTCCATGAAACGACCGTTCCTAATAGCGTCGTGCTGTCTATTAATAAAATCATGATATGTCATACAGTACTTACTCGTATGATCAATTCTGGGAAATGTATGTGCCTTGCCGTGATGTTTTCAATCAAATCGTACAATGGATTGCTATTAAGTTACGTTCGTTCATAAAGTTCGATTTCTTGCCGAAGTCGAAAGTCTCATAAGTTTAAGAAAGCCAATACGATATTGGTTAAAACATTTAAAAAATATTTTTGAAGGCAGTTGTATCCCATCACTCAGGTGCTTTTTTCTCTAGTGTTATTTTGACTGAACCTATAAGGGTTCAAAAATGCGAAAAAAACTCTTCGAGAAAATTTGGGTAGTGCCCCGAATCGTTTTGGCGGGGGCATTGCCGGGGCCAGATATAAACAACTTTATGAGATAATTAAAAACACCTTGCGGCTTCCCAAAATAATAACACTTTAGAATAAAGAATGTCCATTTCGTTCGATTTTGGCGCTAACTCGCAAAATCGTTTTCGCCCAAAACTTCGGCCCATTTCAAAAACCGAAGATTATATTTTTCACCGTTGTTAGCCGAAACCGAAGGCGAAGGTTCGGTCTGACACTAGTGGCCACCTAGGATCTCATACCTATTTTTTTCATTTTATGACCTATGAATAACTAGGCTCTATAAAGTATTGGATCAGGTTTCGCATCAATAGAACGGCTCATAAATTTTATATCTTAATGATTTATCTAGGAAGAAAGTACAAACGAACATTATGTCTGACAGAAATGCATTCCAACGAACACGCACTTCAGATAAGGCTTTGGACGGGAAGACGTCCGTCAGTATGAATACTTTCTTTCTGATTTAAATGTCTCGACGTGGCGAGGTTCTGGCGAGGACTGACTTTTTATGTTTTTGTCTTTTAGTACTACGTTAACAGTGTTAGTTTTTTGTTTTTAATTTATTTATTTATTTATTTTATTATTTATACACAGAAAAAACAGTAAAAGTTAACATTATAAACACGAGTACAAAGGAACTGCTTATTTCTAATGAAATTTCTTCCAGCAGACCTGCGACAGGAGAAATAAAAAGAAATGTAGACAATAGTGTGTAACAACAAGAGAAGAGTATGTTAAGTCATAAAATTAAAGTAACAAATAAAAATAAATATATACATAGAAAATATATACCTATACCGAATACTGTACTACTGTGTACTGTACTGTACTTATTTTGTTTTATTCTATTTTTATTTAGTGCAGGTTGACAAATTTTGTTATTTGTCTTATGCGAGTCCCAAATAAACATATTTTCTTTCTCTTTTTCGTTTGAAATAAAAAAACAAAATGTTGCTACGCAAGCGAACTAAATCGCAAATTAACGGCATAACCATTTGATGCGCACATTTGTAACAATACAAGTAACTTACGATAAGCATTCCTATGGTAGGCGCCAGATAAAGTTGCAATAAAAGACATCGTTCTTCTAAGTCAGACCGCTAGTGTGCCCTCTGGATAACAATTTGAGCATTAACGCATTATTTTATTCGTTTTCCTAATATTGTCGAAAACTTAAATGAAAATAAACTAAATATGTATAATGCTCCTCAAAAGGACAGGCAAAGCTGTTTAGAACACCAAGATCGCCACACCTGAGTGAAAATGATCAATAGTTACCGGTCAAAGTGACAAGGTCATCACTTTAATGATCAATAGTTACCGGTCAAAGTGACAAGGTCATCACATTAATGATCAATAGTTACCGGTCAAAGTGACAAGGTCATCGCATTGATGCCCGGTTTCTGAGGTTTTTATCGGTCGTTTATGTATCTGTGTATCTGTATACTGGTTAATGGACAGATAAACGACCGATAAAATATCGAAACCGGGTATCAGCCGACTGGTTCGGTTAGTAGTATTCTTATTATTAACCGACTTCCAAAAAGGAGGAGGTTCTCAATTCGGTGTGTATTTTTTTTTATGTGTGTACACCGATTACTCCGAGGTTTTTGATCCGATTTCTGAAATTCTACTTCCGAAATTAAGGTTATTTTATTCTTTGTAGTGTTTTGTTTGGAATCGGTTATATTCTTTTGTAAAAAGTTTTTTCTAGTAATAGTAACCAATTATATTAATTTTGAAAGTATGGATTGGATGTTCGTTAAACAATGACGAAGTTCAAAACTCGCATTCTAGTAGCAATCTTTAACAGACTTCCAAAACAGGAGGTTCTCAATTCGGTGGATATTTTGGAACGAAGTTCCTTATCGCGCGTTGTGAAAGGGGGCTAGACGGAAAGAATTCTCACGAAAAGTTGTAACGACACTTTTTGCTATAGTTGTAAGCCGTGCGACGTGCGCGTGTTTCTCTGTCTGTCTCTCTCTCTCTCATAGAAAGCAAGCCAGTTACTTTCGTTTCGTCTTTCTATTTCTGTTTACATTATATTTGTAAGGTAGGCAGGGTAGGTGTGTAGGCAGGGTAGGCAGGGTAGGCAGGATAGGCAAGGTAAGCAGGGTAGGCAGGGTAGGCAGAATAGGCAGGGTAGGCAGAATAGGCAGGGTAGGCAGGGTAGGCAGGGTAGAGAGGGTAGGCAGGGTAGGCAGGGTAGGTGGGTAGGCAGGGAAGGCAGGGTAGGCAGGGTAGGCAGGGTAGGCAGGGTAGGCAGGGTAGGCAGGATAGGCAGGGTAGGCAGGGTAGAGAGGGTAGGCAGAATAGGCAGGGTAGGCAGAATAGGCAGGGTAGGCAGGGTAGGCAGGGAAGGCAGGGTAGGCAGGGTAGGCAGGGTAGAGAGGGTAGGCAGAATAGGCAGGGTAGGCAGAATAGGCAGGATAGGCAGGGTAGGCAGGGTAGGCAAGGTAGGCAGGGAAGGCAGGGAAGGCAGGGTAGGCAGGGTAGGCAGTGTAAGCAGGGTAGGTGGGTAGGCAGGGTAGGCAGGGTAGGCAGGGTAGGCAGGGTAGGCAGGGTAGGCAGAATAGGCAGGGTAGGCAGAATAGGCAGGGTATGCAGAATAGGCAGGGTAGGCAGGGTAGGCAGGGTAGGTGGGTAGGCAGAATAGGCAGGGTATGCAGAATAGGCAGGGTAGGCAGGGTAGGCAGGGTAGGTGGGTAGGCAGGCTAGGCAGGGTAGGCAGGGTAGGCAGGGTAGGCAGGGTGGGCAGGATAGGCAGGATAGGCAGGGCAGGCAGGGTAGGCAGGGCAGGCAGGGTAGGCAGGGCAGGTGGGTAGGCAGGGCAGGTGGGTAGGCAGGGTAGGCAGGCCAGGCAGGGTAGGCAGAATAGGCAGGGTAGGCAGGGTAGGCAGGGTGGGCAGGATAGGCAGGATAGGCAGGGCAGGCAGGGTAGGCAGGGCAGGTGGGTAGGCAGGGTAGGCAGGACAGGCAGGGTAGGCAGGATAGGCAGGGTAGGCAGCCTTCTGATTAAGTTTATATTACAATATATTTGTTAATAATAAAAAGATACTTATTATTATAACTTAAAAAAAAAAATTACAATTCCTTCACTAATTACTTCTCCGAACTTCGTTCCATCCGGGTGTCCCTTTTTTTATGTATGTACATCGATTACTTTGAGGTTTCTGTGATTCTTTTTTAGCTCGACGCAGTATACTTGCCATTTGATCCCGTAAAAATTTGATTCAGTTCGGTTCAGTAGTTTTTATTTTATGAGCATTTTTGCTTATTTCATTTTCTGCGTTGACGAAGACGTCGTCCAAGTATAACCACATAAAAGTGAAAAATAAAAAACTTTTTACAAAAAAATATAACCGACTTCCAAACAAAACACCAACAAATTTTTATTTTTCACTTTTAATTCTCTAAATTATATTAAGTCTTTATTTCAAAAATTATGTTAAACTAACATGAATATAAACAAAATTTTCACTATTTACTTCAACGAGTATCTAAGACATAAATAGGTAACACACATTCAGAATGTTTTGACATACAACTTGATGCCCTTATCTCTTTTGTACTTACTATTCTTGTGAGCAAATCTGGTGCAAGCATTCACTTTGATAACAACTGCAAAGACTTTCTATGAAATCTGCTTTCCCTTCAGACCTTATGTTTGTATTGAACACCTCCTAGTACTTTATTGATAAAATAACTTTTGTAGGAGAATGCTTTGCCCCCCCCCCCTTCCCCGCCTCCCCCCTTTCACGTTTATCTCTGCTCTCATATCGGCGTTTGAAAACGTTTATAGTCCAATCTATTGAAATAAATCCTTAGAATATAATAATATGTTGGTATATTCAGCTTGGTGGTTGTCGCTGTGACACAGAGTAATGTATTTGCTCAGTATTCTGGAAATAATAACTTGAATATTGATACGATAACTAAACACAGATCCTATAATGACTGCTGAATGTATGGTCACACAGAGATCACTTGTTTAACACTAACATGTGCCCGCGACTTCTTCTGCGTGGACACATATAATCTAGGTTATAAACTATATGATAGGATAGGATCTTCATCTTTATAGAACATCAAAAAACTGTTTAATGCACACTGAAACCAATAAAACGTTTTAAAAGACAACATACTTCTGATGATAGAAGGGGTCTAGAGTAAATAAAACGGAATGTCTTTACACTACGAACTATTAATCTTAATTGTACATTTGTTTACAATACCCTGCTACACATCAGGGATGTTATGGAGCTCTGTAATCGTAACCGAAACTATCGGACATATATTTGTTTCGGATATCCTATATATATATCGGTAGGACGGAGTCTAAATAAAACGTCATGTTTCGTTACTAACCTATATGACTGATTATAATACCAAATGATAACCTAGACTAGATAAAACCTATAAATAAAACCAAATTATTACATACTATTTGTGTTTATATGTTTCTTCAATCTAATATTCGTAACCGAAACTATCCGAAACTAACGGATAATCCGAAACCGAATATCCGTAACCGTATTCGAAACCGATATAATTTTATTCCTATTTCCATATCCGTATCCAGATACGAAATAAATAAATAATCCAAAATATCATATCCATAACATACCCTGCTACACATAACTAAATCTAAGTGTGTCTGTCACTGTAGTTCACCATCCCTTGCTGACCATGGCCCTCCAAATGACCGCAGCAACAAACGGTCAGTCGCTCCAACGTCATAAGCACAAGGCTTACCAGACACACTGCCCATAACCGATTCATATTGATAAAGAACGGCGCATGCCCATCATCTTGACAACATAATTCCCCAGTCGCTTGTTAAAATTAAAAGTCAAAATTAGTCAAGATTATTCATAAAGTTAACACTAATTTATCTCGAAACTAACCTACTTCTAATAATGACTAGTATACAAATGCTAATAATTACTGACCTGACAATACACCTAGTTACGTTTCATGGAATCCATCTTGTATAACACAAATGGTATCGTTTCAAGGTGAGCACTGGTGTCAATGACCGCTGTAGGGCCAATCTCCTCAGATTTTGTTTCAATCACTTCCTATTATAAATAATGTTTAAAAAAACTTGCATGAATGAGTTTGGCTCGGAATGGATCGTTAAAAATTCGGTAGCTATAGTTCTTTTTCTGGTGTTTTTTTTTTGCGGATTGGACCTTCGTTCTCCCTTTCTGCAATTTTGAGTGTACGATAAATATTGACTTTAAATTCTTGTATTATTTTATGATTTCGCAATATAAACCTTAAAATAAATTTTTATTTAGCATAATTCGAATTAAGTTCAATCGAATGCACATTTTTAAGTGTCAATAGAAATGAAAATAAAATAATTACACCACAGCTGGTTCAATTTCCTTCATTATAATAATGGCTACGAAGGTTATTTACAATGCGTTAGTGTTGGCGTTATTATTCAGTGCGAACGCACCGCGCCACAGCCGCGGAGGTCGGTTGCGCCCGCGCACACCGATAGCCCACCGCTCTATAAAAATTAGTTCTACTTCACGGTTTACGCTACGTTATCGTACACACGACTCTTTGTGTTCATGAATAAACATGATCTATTTTAATATCCTTAATGGTTTAGTAGATTAACATGTGATTTTGTACGCTGTTTTTTGGTAGATATTTATGAGGTCAATGTCATTGGAGTTCATATTTTTTATGTCCTTACGTTCTTACCATATATTTTTTTTACTATTGATAGGCATACGTTTGACCACTATCTCACCTGATGGTAAGCGAGGATGTGGTCGAAGATAGATCACGCTTGCCTAGAAGCAACCTATTCACTCTACTTAAGACCAAGTATTCCCAATTTTCCCAATATTCCATCACTTTGAATCAATAATAAACAAATAAATAGTGATTGCTAAAAGCCAAAAAAAAAGTTTACTTTATATACTTTGATAATTTCTGGTTCAAAACATAATACCGAAAACTTCTCTCGATAAAAAAAAATCCGTAGAGGAGGCAAAATTCAACTATTTTTGATGTTTTTCTTATTGTTCATGAAGCTTATGAAAGTTATACTTTCAAAAACCATAACTAAGAAAGGTTAATAACACATAGAAGAATAATTTCTGGTTAAATTTTGTATAATAATTTAATTCTTTTAATAATAAATTATTATGGCTTCACGCCGTCGACGTTAGCGCACGGCTCGCTTCGCGTAAAGTATGGAAACGTTAGATTCCTACTTCGCTCGGTCTACCTGGCCTTAAAGACTCCTAGGTTGTAGCTATTAGGAAACACAGACTCTGCTGTGCGCGTATCTATATTATGTGGGAAAATTATTCATTGTCAGTTTCATCATCCTTTTCCCAAATAATTCAGTAGTAGGTAAGTTATGTAAAAAACCTTTAGTGCCAAGAATGTCCAAGGCCTAGCTTACTAGGCTTACTTTGATATTTTGTTAATGATACCACCGTGCCTTTGAATATTTTAAAGCGGCCAAAAACCTTTAGCAATCTCATTCAAATCGAATAGCTACAAAAATGGCGCCCGATGACAACCGATTGATACACCGATTGAGCTCCAATCTTATCTTTATGTGGTCAAATCTGCATGGACATCACGACTGATTGAAAACAAACCTTTATTTCGCTAAACGATCACGTTTCGTAAATCCTCCATTTTAATATTATTGTAGAACTTGTTATTTGTCTTTCAAGCAACATTAATATTAATTTTTGTGGGTCCTTCGCATTACAAGTACTTATAAATGAATATGAATAGATGAAAATTAATGATATAAAAGTCATTTGTTCATTGTTATATTGCACTTGGTGTCAGATATCAACGAACTGTAGGGCAACTGTAAAACAATAGGACTGAATTAATAATAACCTTATTGATTTGTTCTTTACATTAATTATCTATGGGGTAAAGAACACGGAGGTCGAAAACTTTCTATGTAATATATTCAGAAACAAAAACACAGGCTTATTTGACGAGGGACGACATTATCGATGACATGATTGATGGCACCGATGGTATTGTTGATATAAGGTTGCCGGGGTGATGCGCGGCGCGGCGGGTTGGCGCGGCGGTGGGGCGACGCGGACACTTACAATTGCAACATCCGACGTGCCGTCTGCCGCGCCAATTGCGACTACCCACCAAATTGGTGGCTGCACCCAGAAAACGGCCGCCAAGAAAACTGCAACTATGACCTCATCCTATTGTCAACAGCGACTGCACGTAGGAGTGACCGCTAAATGGATCTAACGTTACTAGCAATTAAGGACTCGTTGATGTATTATTGTAGTACGACAATGCGTGACCGAACGCTATCAATTTCGCTGGCAATTAAGAAAAACATTCGGAGCGCCAGCAAGGCCGGTCGTTGACCCCGCGGGCCCTACTATTAGCTACCTGAATTATGAACGAATTTGGTAAACGTAGGTAATCGTAAATAGGTAAAACACCAATAACCGTGGTTATGTGGTGGTATCGTGCGACATTGAGGCGTTACCTCACATTCGTATGTGGACGACCCCTTTATCGGTCATCTTGGACGTTACATGCATTTATTATTTAAATTCAAAGTGTCTGTGACTAACAGCCTATAACGTACGTGCTTTGCGAAGTAAGTTGCAGACTAACTTTGACGCTTAGATGCCTAAATGTTTAGTTGGAAGCCCGGAGTGAAAATGTTTGTAATTATAACTACGAGTTTGCTCTGCGGCTATAACAGTAATATCACTTTATTACGTAACTTTTACTTTACAAAAATAAGCACAACTTGCCTCCATTTTTGTACCAGCCCATGTAATGAAAAAAATAAAGATGTTAACTTAATCCTCACATTAAGTGACATCAGTTGAAAATGTAGATCATTCAAGGAGAAAGATAGGATCGCACAACTTGAGGGAAAAATCTTATCAACTAGGTACTAAGAGTCGATGTTGTGTGTTGTTAAGTTTTAAGTATATTATGGTGTACCATAAAGCATGTAATACATAAATTAAAGTAGTTACAGGTAATGTGAAGGTGCTTAAGCCAGCTGCAGTTACGGAAAGGTTTATTTTTAGGGTTTACTTTACAACTTTCAGTGTCGTTTGTACTTTTATTTGCCGTGAAACACATTTTACGTCTTACGAGGAAATTTCTGGAACATTAGGTTTTAACTGTATTTAACTTAGCTTATTTATTACATCCAATAAACAAGCTTGGTGGGCCAGAGGTTATGGGCCCAGATCTTTAGGTTGTATCAAGTTTTTGGGTAAACTTTACTGAAAATACACGTTAGGCTGCCTGTCCGTGTCCATAGAAACGGAGCAAGGCAGCGGAGCGGAGAAACGGAGAAATATTAACCAATGGAATCTCATGAAATGTCAGTGACTGACGCGGAGCGGAGATTTTATGCAATTCCATTGGCTAATATTTCTCCGCTCCTCTCCTCTCTCCGCTCCAGTGACAGTCAGCCTTAGTTTGGTTTAAAACTCCTTCTTGTTCTCCAAAAAGGTAACTTGGTCCAGCTGTGGGAATTAACAGGTAAATTGGAGATAATTATTTTTTATAGATAGCTCCGAAATCATGAGGTCATTTCATTGCATTAAGATAATTACATCCTGATTATTATAATCCCAACCAATCAGGCACAACACTGGCAAAATAACTCATTAATAAAAATCAGTTCCACAACAAAATCCTTCACAGCAATTACAGAAGCGTTTTATTCATTAAGATTTAACGCAAACCACCAAAATCTAAATTAATTAAAATGTAACCTTTAGATCTTGATATAATTGCGGTCCGCCGGATACAACGGAGGATCAAACACAGTTACTATTCTAATTGAATTCAAATCGATTCGGTTCCGAGAGGCTGTTGTTTATCCAGGCATAGTTGAAAGAAGAGATTGGTGTGCAGGTAGCATATAAACAACAGTCAACAAAAACTACTGCAACAGCAATATCTACTAACTACCCAGGCACTAGTACACATAATATGAGGCGTTAACTTTAAGTCAAAGTGTGGTCTGTAAATCTTGCCTTTAAATATATGTTTATTTATTTATTTATTTATTTCTTTGGGAAAACAAACAGCTACACAAAAGTTTCTTAATTAATAATCCTAAGTATCTAAAGTTAGTGTATGTGTAACTCACAACGTTATCCACATGTTACATATTCAGATTATATATGAACTAATAAGGCATGCGAGTGAATTTGCATTTCATTATTTTAGGTAAAAGTTATAAAGTTAATTTATTTTGTTAATTTTTGGATTAAATTGTTTCGAAATTTGTTAGATGTCAAAGTAAATATATCTATATCCGAAAAAAATGTGTTATAGTTATTTGCTATATATATGTTATGAAGAATAAAAATAAAATTTGCGATGTAGTCAATCAATCTGCCTATTCTTTTCCCAACGATGTTGGGATCGCTATCATGTCTAACTGGATGAGCTGTATACCAATACTTAAGATGAAGCCAGCGCCTATTTGATCTTCACAACCCAAAAACAACTAGGTAAAACCATACCCCATGGTAGGACTGATGCCATTTTCTGGTATCTGATCACTATAATTTTTTGGTAGTGCAGTAAACAGTTGTTCGCCTGTATACCTAACTCTTTGTTTAACTGTATACTGAGTGAGGTGTTTTATTTCAAGCCTACGGATATTTAAGAGACGGGATACATTTTCGATCTGAAATAAAATACTTTTTATTTGCCTTTTGTCCCTACTCAGTTGAATCCTTTGCTGCCTGGGGGATTTTATTCGACTTATGGTTGAACGTATCATTGTTTCTGCTTTGAATCGACTACTTAATTATGAGTACGTGAATTGTCGTAATTTTTACGGAATTGGCAGGCGTGGCTGTTATTTGTAGAAATCGGATAATCGGATCTACTTACCTAAAGGTATAGGTATAACGGGGCGAATAGAAAAAATGCTGCAAGTAGAATTTAAATAAAGTGAAAATCGTCAAAATCAAATGTCGTTTCTATTTACCCCAGCGTTTCTATTAACCCCGTTTTATGTTAATGTTTGGCTAACATATTATGGAGGCTGCTTGTGATAGTGGCAATAGAAATGAAACTCTATGAAAATTTAAATGATATATCTACGAGTACCTATTACTATTCACAAGGTACAGCTCATTGACAAACAGAAGGCTGGACGGACAGTGGAGGCTTAGTAAGAAGAAGTAATTGAAACATAGAGAGGCAGGATTATTTTCATAGTAGGTATTTAGAGAAAAGTCGACGAATAATATAGACGAATCAGCAGTGTGTTTCTTTTTTGCTGAAGAGCCTTCGAACGGAGTCCTGTAAGGTCCGATTAACTCATTCAGTTACTATGGTAGGTGCCAGATAAACTTGCAATAAAGTACATTGACCTTTCCATAATATCTCTACGTAGATACTCGAACAAATGCATTATGAACCGTTTTTCATGACTAGAGAACGGCTCACGACAGCTTTATGTCTTTATTTCTATTTATGATATCAAGAAAGTCAATAAATGTATGTGGATCAATAACCGTTATTGCCCCACCATGTCATAACTGATAAGAACCTTCTATCACTCTTCGATAAATTCTAAGGAATTAACAGTCTAAAATATTAAAATAATGTTACAATACATAATTGAAAGTTGAAAGCTTTCTTTGTAAAATTATTAATAGAATACTGTGGGCAGAAGAATGTGCGTGTCAAACGACTATAATTGTAAGGTTCCCCTTACAATACAGCTATCATTAGCGTTTTATGTTTGAAAAACTAATCGTAATAAGTTGCTTGTAATTTTCTTAATATGAAATTAATTCGGAAGTTAATACATTCTTTTTTGTTTGAGATGGGTTTGCTCTTGACTCCAGTCTAGGTCAGAGATGACAGATACAAAGTCGGCGATGGAGCGAGCTTAACCAGAAGATGCCTGTTCACTCTAACTTTGAAGAGATTAGGGTTGTATGCGTTCGGAAACACAGACGCAGGCAGAGTTCCACTACTTCCACTCCTTTGTTGTGCGCATTATAAAAGATGCTTGGAGTTGGAAACGCTTAGTGCGAATTGGTGGAATAGCAACGAGGTAGGGATGGTAACTTGCAGTGCGTCTAGGTGTCGTGAAGGGAGGTGGGATGAGGTCGTGGAGTTCTTGTTTAGATTATAATATTTCATTTACTATGTATGCCCAAAGAGTAAGCATTGCCATTCGACGTGGTAATACTGCCAGCCTTTTGAGCACGTCCCCAAATTAAAATTAAAAAAAATAAATGAAATAAAACTTTATTTTCAGACAGTGACAATGACAGCGATTTGGAGGAGTAGTGTATTTTGTTAGTTACGTTTAGAAGGTATAATTAATAGTATGTAAGTTAATATTTGAGTTACTTATTTACTAATATAGAACCTTTGAAAGTGCGAAAATACTGTATAAAGGGACTTCGGTTTCTGATGAAACCGACACTTCGGACGAGGACGTCTTTCGGCTGATATGATGATTCATATCAGCCGAAAGACGTCCACTGCTGGACATAAGTAGACCTCCCCAAGTGTCGCCACAACGACCGGTCCTGTGGGTCTCGCATCCATCGGCTACCCGCGACCCTCACTAGGTCATCGGTCCACCTTGTGGGAGTCCTTCCAACGCTGCGTCTTCCAGTACGCGACTTCAGTTTAAGATGAAACGCGGACGGAGAGACTTTGTGTGTCATAATTCGAAGTTTGGCTCTCGTCTGTTTCCTCCTCCAATATTGGATCGATTTAAAAGATATTTCATAAACTGACTAAGAAGGATATATACTGTGTCCCTATGTTTTCCGTTTTGATGATTTATTAACCGTATAAGCACTAGAACCCTCAAAAAATGCTCATAATTGTTCGATAAACCGCTGGCTCATCATTTTCAGAGGTACCGTAGTTATTCTGACTGGTCTGACCCCATAAGTACACAGACCAGTGTCGAATGTGTCCTCTGCAAGAACTCAAGCATCTTCTCTGAATGAAGGAGTAAGATGGTCATTATTCACCACGCACGCCTCGCTGGTTTGACTCCCAACCCAACTTGAATTAATTGCGACAAAAAATTACTTCTAATAAAATGGAGTACCTTTCACAATCGAATAAGCTTTATATAATTAATGTTAATTAATTAGAACAGAAAATTATTGATAAAGAAGTTTCCGAGTTTTATTTTGTTGTTGAAAAATTTGATTAAAACTTCCTTGTTACAAAACTGATTAAAAGTTTTCTTTGAAATAATTCAATCCCCGGATTTAAGTATATCGAATTATTAATTAATTTGTTGCAAACAATACCATCTCAAATGGATAATACATTGAAATACTTATTTCTTTTTTCGGATAAAGTTTTAAAGACGAAACTGTGTTTAGTATAAAATAGCGATAACAATCAAAGTGTGGTTTTATATTTAAAGTTTGTTACCGTGAAAACATTTAACAGTCATTTGAATATTTTTTACTGTAATTATATAATTACACAATATTTTTATGTGTCTGAGAGAAGTATACTGAAAACTCCGCATTCGCAATATGAATTACAATTTTTTTGGGTTACAAAATTAATTAAGTCTTTATGTACCTAAGTACGAGAAAACATTTATCCCAAAATCATTGCGAACAAAAGACTAAACTATGTCAGATGTCATGTCAGACCAAAGTTTCAAACTACTTCTGCTGTAGGCATAAGTAAACCATCCAACGATTCTCAAGAAAGACAAGAACAGACTGTGTGTCTCCTATTTTATTACCAACACATTGTTTTAATTAACCCACAATCATTAGAAATCGTCACAGCACATGTGTAGCTATCACAATTATTTATTCAAATTAAACTAGGTATAGTTAAACCGGTCCAATCACTAGAATATTAATTAGGATCTATCGCGTGCTTTGCCACGGCGTGACTGCGAAAAAAACCACATGTCATGAGTTGTCATGCCTGATGGCAACCATGATGAATGGCACATCAATATTCCAAGCAAATAGCGCCAGATTAACCGGCGGACTCAAGCGACGTGACACTTGTCACAAACAGCGTGACACAGACAGACTTGTAACAATTAAAATGATATAAAACAAGACAGTGCAGTCCGGCCTTAAAATATAAAGCGACTTTTTCTGCAGTCTCTTGTTTAGTTTGCACACGTCGTCGGTTGCAGTTTCGATACTTTTTGATGGATAATGTTGTCGTTTACTCTGTCTTTGTTGCTTGTAGGTACATATAAGAACAAAATGTAATAAAGGTTCGGAAAAGTGGAAATTAGCATCAAGAGCAGGGCTCTGTAAGAAATCATGAGATTCAAGATGCCCATACCAGTAAGGAAACCAAGTTTTGGTGTGTCTCGTAAGTCCATCCGGCTTATGTCACCTAAGTAAGACATGTCTCTCTCCCACCTGAGGACCTGAATAGACTTTCAAACCATAAGCAATAACGCTTTTCAAAAACAAAAAGCATAGAAGAGAAGTGAGCAACAGACATGTGTCGTGGTCGATTCCTAATATTTTCACTTTTGACAATCGTTATGGCTAATCGAATGCACTTGAGCCCAGGGAGAGGAGTTTTTTCAAATGTCCACATATAAATTGCAATAGTCTGAACTTTCATAGTTTCTATGCTGATTTTGAAATAAGAAAACTTTCACTCTTTAGCTGCTTCGCATTTCGTAAGTTGTACCTAAGCTAGCCGGGTGACTTTTGCTGCATTCATTCAAGACCAGATGACATCAGAGAGCCAGTTCTATGAATTTTCTGAGAAAAAGATCTAAGTGCCAATTCTACTATTTTTAGGGTTCCGAACAAAACACGGAACTCTTATAGGATCACACGGTGTCTGTCTGTCCGTCTGTCACAGCCAGTTTACTCCGGATCCACTGGACCGATTCTGCTGAAATTTGGTGCACATTTGGATTTCTGTGACCCAAACACGGACGCGTTACGTAAATAATTAAATTTTTAGCATGGGGGTCACTTTTGGGGGACAAACTAGAAAATTTAAAAAAAAGTTTTTTGAAAAATATTGTGTGACATATAAAATGAAAGGGCTTTAATTATATATTTTTTTTTTCATAATATTTAAATATTTTTTTTTGATGTTATTCAAGAAATTAGACGAAAAATTACCATTTCCCCCCCTTATCTCCGAAACTATTGAGCCAAAAATTTTGAAAAAATGGAGATAATAGATCTTTACCTAAAGATTACAGGAAAACCTATTAGAAGTCTGTAGTGTTAAAGTAACATGTTATATAAATTAAATTCGTTCGGAACCCTTTGCAAGCGAGTCCGACTCGCACTTGGCCAGTTTTTTTTGACAGATTGCGACTAAGATGCGATTGCGAACGTTGCATAAAATTAGTAGACTTGGCACTCAGATCTTTTCATCTATTGAGAAAACGAAAGTTGCAAGATAATTTCCACGACTGAGAGTCTCAAGGTGGATGAAAAGTTTTTTGAAAGAGATCGTCTATGATAGTAAGTATTTCTACAAATTCGGGTTCTCAAATTATTTAGGTAAAACTGATTGATCACTTGTAATTAGGAGATAGAAATAATAGTACATCGGTGATACTACCAATTAAAATTGTATTGGTAAGATCAACGGATTTTTTGGGATTCTATGTTACAGCAATGGGTGGTCCATCTCGACTAAACAATTAATTTTATTGATACTTATCTACCATTCACGAGCTGATAATTTTGCAACTCCGGTTTAAGTACTCAACATTTTATTGTTAGCACCTAAGTATTTTAAAGGCAGATTCCTCACAAACCCAATATAGAAACCAGTGTAATTAACAAGAACAATAAAATTGTAATCTTAACTTGGCGAGCCATATGGCTCTTTTTAATATCTTTTCGGAAAATATTTCAGTTATTTATTTATTATACAATTTATTGTACACCTCATAACAAGCACAGGAAAATTGCTTATAAAAACTAGTGTACAATGGGCGGTCTTATCGCACAGGGCAATCTCTTACAGACAACCTTTGGATGGACTGAACTAAAGAAGTTAGATTTAGGGCGGTCAGTGTACAAACATCATAAATAATACACACAATAATAAATAATACACTGATAAATATCAAATATACATAAAATAATAAATAATATACTAATAAATATCAAATATATAACAGGGAAAGGAGACAAAAATTTATAGTGAGAGGTAATGTTCCTTCACCAATTTTTTAAACGTTGGTAGCGTTTGAGCGCGCCTCACATCTATGGGTATCTAGTAATTGTCGATTGTAAAGAAATCTCTTATTTAAAAATATTTAATCAGGTTTTATAAAACGTATAAGGATTTAAGGAGCAATAGGAATTTGTACTTGAGTGTATGACCCCGCAGGCATTTAATTGTAAAATATTTTCAGCAGTCATAGTTTTCAGAAGGTTCGTACATAGTACCTACACACTAAGCAATATTGTTGATGGGAAGGGGAAGTCATGAATGTAGTAGGTAGGTACGATTGCGAAAGAATGTAATAAAATAATCGCCAGGTTAAATAAAAATGCTTTGATTAAATGTATTTAACTATTTAGTTACAGTCGACACCTCCTAATGTTTGAATCGGTAAGTAAACCACACCCGCTGCGGACTTTGTTCGAAAGAGTCACCGCGGCCCCAGGAACGCAAACGGCATTAGGAGGAACACGGATAAGTTTTAGTCAGTAAGAGTCTGACACTCCCTCCTGCTTCACCCAGAGCGGGAGAAGTCATTTGATGATATCCCATCCTTAAAAAAAAGTAAACCACACCCATCGTTATAATTTCTTTTACAAAATATTTTTTAACAACTTTAATTTCTTTGAAGTTTGCAAATTTTCTTTTAAGTAAACGTAATTAAATCTTATCAGAGAACTAAGTAAAGCTGCGAAAGTTATTTGCGAAGTTTTCATTAAAGCATTATCTTTTTAATTAATGTCCTATTTATTACAAGATCTCTTCAAACTAGATACTAATCTATTTGCGTAGTCTTTACCCAATTTTAGAAGTATGCGGTACAAAGAGTAAAGTACCGCAAACCTCCATTGAAAAGGGAGGATCCTCCGATCGGACGGTTGTTGTGTCCGGTGTGGGCAATTGCCCGATAGTTGATATTCAGGCTGATGTATATGTTCAAATCGCACGGTAAACTCTGATTGCGCGATACAGGATTTTGACGTAGTAGTTCACTGCTAGTTGGATAGATGGCGTTGCGGCTTGTTATGATCAGCTTCCATTCTAACCAGATGCAGCTGAATACCAGTACTTTAAATAGAGCGGCTGCCTATCTGACCCAAACCACTTGGCAAGACTAGTGTCAGATTATTTAGCTTTTAACTACCCGTGACCTAACCGTCAAAGATCAAGAATTGACAGCCAGGACTGACGGCTTAACGTCCTATAAGGTCGCCTATACACGGACTAATATCGGAAAGCTTTGCTTATCCTTGAAGTCCCACCCATGAGACTTTCAAAACATGACGTAGCTCACTCCTCTACTGTCCCTCTCTCTTTCTTCAAACTATCGTGATGACAAATTGACAATTATTTTATGCGATTGGTGTGAACCATAAATGAGGTGATCAGAAGTTGTAGATCATAATGAAGGCTCCATGTTGCCATTATTATTGGCATTGCTTTGGGCTACAAATAGCCATAATGAGCTAGGGCCAATGCACAAATAATGGCTGGCCATTTAGATCATTGCCTGCAACCACGATACGAAGTCATTTTCTTAAGCACTCAATTTACGCGATCTGTTAAAGTACACTGGGATTTTTAAACTACGTGTTTAATCCACAAGTCTTAGCGGTCTTTACCAGGTAAGTACTTGAGTACCAACCTGGTTCAACATGTCTGGGAAAGAAGAATTTCAAACAAAGTTAGAAATAATTTAAAAAGTATGTGAAATCACTAAACTAGATTCCGGGTTTACAGTACCAAGGTAAACGGAAATCAATCGGTTGTGTATTCAGGTAGGTCGCTGCAAACACGACTCGGCAAAATAGGGTTATGTAGACTCGTCTGATATTAAATCTGAGTGAGGTGCCCCTATCCAAAGCATGAATCACATACTGGTTTGCCCCAAGTGCATATATGCACCTCTACACTTTTGGGGCTTTTATTATGCCAGTCACTATACTGGGCAGTTACCGGGCGTTGTTGACCACCAGTTTAAAAAAGGAAATGTGTAAAACAAACCTACCTAGCTTAGACTTCTTTTTTGTGTAGTAAGTACCTAGTTAAAAAGAGTCTAAACTCTAAAAAGGGACGGAAATATCCATTCTTTGATAAAGCTAGACAAAAATAAAAAATAAAAATCTCTACATATTTCCAAATTACCAGACAGCAAACACCTAACTGATGCGTGTTATAAAAATAAAATAAAATTATAATTTCGCTTCTATTAGCACAAAGTATTTGAAACATTATGTAAATATGACGTATGTATGAATAATATGGAAGTTGGGCCGGCGATTACGTGTTAGCATAATATTTGTTTTGCCAGGGTGCGTGGGGAGTGTCTTTGTGTAACATAGATATTAGACGCGCTAAGTAATTGTGAGTATAAGATGAAGACATACCGAGTTTAACCAAGTTTAACCTTGGTAACGAGTTTAGGGTAGAAACTGAGGCTCTATACAAAGTTCCATTCTATTTTATCTCGTGACATTTCGATATCGAATTTCAATTCCAAACATTTTTTAACAGACTTCAAAAAAGAAGGAGGTTCTCAATTCGTCGGATTTTTTTACTTTTTGACAATCGCTACAGCCACGCTATAAAGGCGGATACAGACATTGCGAGGCGTGCGCAGCGCGTGGCGCTCATCGCATGCTTCGCATTGTGTGGACGTTCATATTCGTGGTGAAGCATGTGCTACCCAGGAAAATTTATATCGAAGCGTGTGCGTTACGAGGCGTTCGCGGCACATGCCTTGCAACGTCTGTATCCGCCTTAAGGCAACGACATTCGCCAGCGACCTTGACAGAACAAAACGCGCACTCGTTTAACACCCGCGCGACCCTAAATTCAGTAGTTTTTATTTACCTTAATATTCTAAGACTTTCAAAAAATAGCCGTATATCAAAATGTAGATAATTAAATTGTCTTTGAGATGGTGTAAATTCCATTAATATACGCCTTGCGGTTTTCGTCCGATTGTCGCTTTAATATATAATGTACTCTGTGGATTGTCGTTTGTATGTCCGTGTTAGAAATAACTATACAAATTAATTATACTATGTTGACCGTATAAAACTCAAAAAAATTGCGACTGGCCGTTTAGACGTGATTCTCCTTTTTGAATCAGCTACTCTCAGGTATCTCTGCCTTACAAAATCCCTGGTACTTTTGAATCCTAATCGCTCACAATTCTAGGGCCGGAAATATTTCGACATGTTTCTGGTATCCTGTTACTTGTGAATCTATAGCGTTCGTTTTCCAGTCCGGAAAAAAACGCCAATATACATATTTCTGTTCGATGTTAAAAAAAAAAACAAAAGAATTCTAGCTCAAAAATACTTTAACATCGTTCTGTTTTCCTGGTACTTGTGAATCTTTAGCGCTCCCAATTTCAGACCCGGAAATTTTTCAACACGTTTCTGTTCTTCTGGTACTTGTGGATCTGAAGTATTATGGCAGCAGCGGCTCTGGGATTCCACTTCCTCCTCAGTGTCCATTAAGCCATGCTTTTTACTGGGATAAAAGTAGCCTATGTTTAATTCCAGTATGTGAACTAAATGTTTGCCAAATTTCACCAAAATCCCTTCAGCCATTTTTGCGTGATAAAGGCACAAGCATACAAACTTCAAATTTATAATATTAGTAGGATGCGAAAGTAACTCTGTCGGTCTGTCTGTCGCGCTTTCACGCCAAAAGTACTGAACCGATTTAAATGAAATTGGTACACATATGGTCTAGAACCTGAGAAAGGACGTAGGCTACTTTTTAATGCGAAAAAGGGTTGCAAGGGGTTGAAAGGGGGGGATGAAAAGTTGTATGGAAGTATCGTCATTTTTATAGAAGCTTTAACCTTATTTTTAAGGCTGTTGATTCGATATTCAAAGTTTGTAAAAGTTTTACCCTCAAGGGTATAAAATAACAATAGCTGGAGTGAAAGTTTGTATGGAAATATGTAAGGTTTATATGAATGCAAATAGCTCATTAAAGTATTTATACGTATGTGTCTATATTTGTAAAATAATTTGTCTAAATAATTAAAAATGGTACCCAAATTAAGACACTATTCCACGTGGACGAAGTCGCGGGCACTGCTAGTAGACAATTTTTTTTTCAAGCAAGGTAACATAATAACCTTAGTTAGTAGTTACTTTTTGTTTGAATTTGGATTATATTTTCATAGATAAAAAATATAATTTCGGACGAAAAATTATACTGTTTTACGGAATTATTTTTGGTGTATTACTATGAAACATAATAAATTAAATGAAGCATTCCAAAGTAGAAGATACAGTTGTACCATAAATATTGTTATTAATGATTAAATTATTATATCTTCGTTGTAACAAAGCATCAAAAGATGCCTAAAGTTAAATTTTATGAAACATCCTTTGCAGAGACAAGGCTTTTACTAATTTATGTTAACAAATTGAAATATTTATTTAAAGTACTCCCAAGAAAAAAAAATCAAACTTTCTTGGCCATATTTTTTTTAAATTGGTGGATTCTAAACCATAATCAAATGAAAACTCGAGTCAAACGCTTAAATCCAAGAAAAAAATTATTGTAATAGCCCTCTTAACACGTTACTTGTCTAGAGCCTCCGAAAGTCTGGACGTATCTAGCTGCCACAGCAGCGTGGAAATTGGCACTAGAAAGATTTAGAAGAATTATGAATGATTTTAAGGAGGAAACAAGGATTTATGAGGCATATTTCGTTTGCTCAATAGGTGGAAGTTGCTTTAATCACTTGCGTTATATAAAAACAAATAGAAACTTTTTTTTTCCAAAAAATAAATACACTGTCAAACACTCAAGTTGCTGTAGGCAAGTGTGGATACAGTCTTTGACGTTTTTTCTTATTGCCAAAATATTTTCACACTCTTCTTATGGAAAGTGTGACTGACTGTGACTATATCTAGCTTTCCACGAATCACGAATATGATCAGTCACGTAGTGTGTAGGTGTGTGTTCTAAGATCTAAGCACAATTACGTATGCTTTAGGTTCAAAATGATATCGCCTTTGGGGACGCTTCAAACAAGTAATTAATTAATTTAATTTAATTTAATTTCAGACAACCATTGATCCATTACATTAAAATACATTTATATTTACACACACACACACACACATTACATTTTTATTTTTTTTATTTGTAATACCTACCTATCATAATTTTCGTTTTTGTTTCACACCGTTGCTGTCTAGGTAATGGCTCCAGCATTTAGTCCGTTGGTAGACAAACAGCTGTTCCATATGTTTTTAAATTGTCACTACATGCCGTACATAATTACAAGAAAAAGGTGACGGACTGACAGCTTAGTTACAGGTAAACAAATGAATAAAAAACGCGACGGTCGTTTGTTTGAGCCCGAACATCGTGTACACGCAATAATAATTTATCACCTTCAAACATACTGGTAATGGGAGGAAATCGGTAAGTGCAGTAATAAATAAAATAACGCAAATAAGTAGCCCATTATTCTTCCTTCATTATTTATTTCTGACCAAAAGAAATAAGTAATATGATAAAAAGGCAAAGCATTATTGAACAGCAAGAAAAAATACGTCGGTTTTTTAGCTGAATGAGCAGAAAGGCAAAATAAAGAAATCATGTCCCAAACGTAATTACATTACTCTGTTTTTACCAAAACATGTTTTATTTGACTTTACGTAGTGAATTACTTTTTTGGTGCTTTCACAAAATATACGTAAAATTCAATCCAAAAATTCTGGCTGATGTTCAAAAGCGCATTCTTTTATTTAAGATATTTGTCATTTTCTTGCGATCCTGTCATGGCGTTTTGACAAATGAAGCTGGTTCGGAATATTCAGGTCTCTGAGTGTCATCTGTCTTCCAAACTATCGTCAGATAAAGTTTTACGAAGTCCTGGAGTTTTTATTTCCCCGTGTTTTGTGTTGTAGGTAAGCTATGACAGCTTACCTACAACACAAAACACGGGCAAAAAACACGTTAGTAAAATCTAAAGTGATTTTGTCTTATAGAAGGTACTTATTGATTTTATTATATACTAGCTTTTGCCTGAGACTTCGTACGCGCATATTCCATATTTCCCGTCCCCGTGGGAATTTCGGGAAATCCTTTTTTAGTACTCCCCTACCCACCCCAGGGAACCTAAATGCCAAATTTTTGCTTTCTACGACCAGTAGTTTCGGCTGTGCGTTGTCTGTCAGTCACTCAGTAACGGAAGAATTTTATATACAGGGTGGAATTTTGTAATGTCACCTGAAAGGAAATTCTCAATACTGGAACTTTTAATACTGTAGATAGAAAATTTTACTCAAAGAAAACATTCCTTTATTTTTGAAAAGAAAGAAAACTACATTCAAAGTATATAATATTTTCAAAAATTCGCTTGCCACACCCGAGAATCGAACCGACTAAATTCTTTAAAAAATACGCCCTGTACTTATTGCATCGATCGAATCAATTATAAGGATGAAATCTCTCCAACAAAATTGAAAAATTAAATGAAAGGAAAATCATCAAATCTTTTAATTATTTACAAAAAAGTGGTAAACTAACTCGAAATGGGCTCCATTTTCTTGGATACACAAATTTATTTTTCATTACTCATACTCAGAAAGTAGGCCTGAAGTTGCCTAAGGAGCGGGTTGAAAGTATTACTTTTCAGCCCTAGGGAGAATCGTTTTCAACTGACAGCCGACAAATTAAAAAAAAATCTTCTATACGACTTTCTATACAGCCTCTCAATTACAGCGCGATGTATAATTGAAATAACATAAAGATGAGTATTAATTAAAGATTATATTTTTTTAAATGACATTATTCTAATTTACTTTCAACTATTTCTTTAAAATAACACGGATTTGAATAAAATATTGACCATTTTTTCAATTATGAAAATGTAACATAACGGCTGAATAGCTGGCCGGTCACAAAAAAAAAAAAAATTAGGCGGAAAAGCGATCTTCATTTGTTTTTCGAGTTGTAGTGTTTTGTTCTCATGCTTTCGTATAGTAGAGATTTGTAATAACACGATGAGTTCATCATATTCAGATATGGATTTTTTCTTTAGCTGATTCGTATTTTTATTTTTACTTTCCTTGTATTCGTAATGAAAAGCACAGTGTTTACCTCGGGTGAAAGACTTATTTAGTTCCTCGAACTATTGGCACCATCACTGCGCTCGGGCACCAAACGCCGTCTCGGGACTAAATCAGTTACTTTCACCCCTTAGATAACAATGTACTATTTCTAACGAATTCATTTCTAGTAAACTTTAATAACGTGTAGTGGTGCATTATAAGAGTACTTTCCCTTCAGGTGGCATTACAAAATTCCATCCTGTATATTGATTGATAAGAATTTATTTATAAAAGTTTGTCTAATCTATACTATAATATTACAAAGCTGAAGAGTTTGTTTGTTTATTTGTATGCGCTAATCTTTCCTGTGATTAGCGCGTTCTACTAGGTACTGGTTCGAATTAAAACATTATTTTAGTGTCGGAAAGCCCATAATCGAGGAAGGCATATAACATCACATTTCGAACAATAGGAGCGGAGCAGTAATGAAAAATGTGACGCAGACGAAGTTGCGCGGGTCTGCTAGTTCACAAATATAGTGGGTTTGTCTAGTACTGTATTGTTGTTATTATTGATAGGCTCGTGATGGACCACTATCTCCCTTGAAGGTCAATTCATCTGTTTAAAAATCGTTCAAAAACAAGTCGCAATGATATCATCGCAACGACAATCAGTATCAGAACTTGTCAAAATGTGGAGTAGGTAAGGTACTTCTCTCACCGCCGGCGAGGAAGCGATTACCTATCGACTATTTGCTGGCTGAGGAAAGGGACAAACGATATAGATCTCGTGTGAGTAAAAGAGATACATGCATTCATAGTCGATAGCTGGCTGTTCACACTGCCGGCGAACGGCTCTTACCACTAGTTGATCGCAGCGACAATAGCTATCAAAAATTGTATCGCTCAGCGACACTCGCTCGGCGATGCTCGCTTGGCGGTCAGAATTCACCAACCAGCGGTTATTCCTACCTACAGTGCGGGCTGGAGCGAGTATTGTGAGTAATCGCCCGCTGCACTCGCTTAAAGCCGAGCGTCAAAACTATCGAAATTTTTCACTCACTACTCACTGCTCGCCAACTCGCTTCGAGTTTCAAGCTTTACTCGCTACTCGCTGATCGCCGGCTATGAGACAAGTGCTTTAGGCAAAGAGAGGCAGACAGACCCGAGTGGTCCTATAAGGGTTCCATTTTTTATGGATATTCGGATCCCTAAAAATAGGAGTAGGTAGGTATTCTTTTCTTGCGTTACACTCTTGGCAGAGTGGTCGTGGTCGTATCTCCAGGGGTAGTGGCTCGCTTCACAGTCCTTCGCCACTCGTCGCGCATCGCTGCCTTTTTGGAACATTCTTGGAGAGGTACACCCAGTGCCGACTTTATCTGGTCCGTTCACCTCATGGGTGACCTGCCTCAGGCCCGTACACCCTCAACTCGTCCCTGTATCACCAGGCGCTCAATCGATGACTCATTACGACGCGATACGTGTCCGTAGAAGGTGAGTATACGAGATTGCACTATAGACGAAAGACGCCGTTTGATGCCGAGTTCTTGGAGTATGGATTGGTTGGTTCGGAACACGGTCCATATTACTCCAACCATTCTTCTCCAACACCACATCTCCAGAGCATCCATACTCTTCTTCTCACTTTCTCGCAGGATCCACGTCTCTGCAGCGTAGAGGAAAATCGGGAACACTAACGCTCGCACAAGCCGGGTTTTAGTGGCTTTGGTGATGTTGCGGTTTTTCCAAATCTTTCTCAACCTATTCATGGCGGATCTTGATATAGCCATGCGTCGTTTAATCTCATCAGCACATCCTCCATTGTTGGTGATCAACGCTCACAAGTATATATATGATTGTACTACTTCACAGTTCGCGATTTCAGTAACTTCCTGACATAGTTTATTTTGTAACAGGTTTTATTGAAGTGAAAACTTCTTTAGCGGCGTTGAGCACTTTTTCTGTAATGGGTATAAAATCTTAAACTCGCGTCAGGACACGTGACCTGATCGAAAAAGCGTAAGACGGACTCGCGTCAGGGTCACGTGATGCTGATCGAAAAAGCGTAAGACGGACTCGCGTCAGGGTCACGTGATGCTGATCGAAAAAGCGTAAGATCGAGGGGAAGGGAGAGGAACTAGTATCTCCCACTCTTTCTACCGTGCCTGAGTGTGCTGCTCCGCTTAGGCGGCACAGGGCGCTTGCGCGAATGTCCGTCTGTGTTTATGTACAGCGTGCCACGCGTATCCAAGGATACGAAATTACGGAATTACGAAATTATGGATGAAAGTTGATTTTTCTAAGAGATAAAAATTAATGTAATATATAAATAAATAACGATATAATATTATGAATAATAACATGTAAATTGTCATATTTGTGTACGATAGCGCAATAAATAAACATTGTATTCTACCTCATAAATGATAGTATTTTTGTACTTATAATTAAACACAACGTTAATACTAAAGTTTTCACTTCTGCCGGCACTCCCGGAGTGCTACCGGTGTTTTTTTTAATTTAGTTTTTAGTTTGTAAGTGGTTTTATTTTAATTTTGTGTGTCATTTCTGGCGGAATAAAGTATTTTTTTTCTTTCTTTTTTCTTTTAAGTTGTTATTAACGCGGTCTACAATCATCATCATTTTGGTCTTTGTCCGGTTGATTACCTCTCTGAAAAGTAATGATGTGGTCGTCGATTCTACTTACAATACTCTATTACTTTCTACTACTCTACTTAATTTTCAACTGCTATAGTACGTTATAGCTTGCTGTAGTTTTTAGAAGGTATCAAATAAAAACCCATTATAGTATTGACCCCAATTAATCAAAAATGTTTATTTTTAACTGAGGAATGACTGCTCGAACTTGAAGCTATTAATATACTGGAAAGTCACCTTAACATGTACCTACTATAATTATTATGCATTATTACATACAACAAACTTTAGTTTGATCAAAAACGGATCAAAATTAAGGTACACGAAGCAAAAAGAGAATGTAAGGATCACAGCAGGAGGCGAGCTCTGCTATGGAAAAAAAGCGTAAGATTGTAAATAGTATGTGAATCAAAATTCAATTAAAACTCAATGAAGTAATCATGAAATAAATAAATGAAGTAATGAAACAATTTAATTTAGCAATTATAATTACGATAATTAACTGTTTCAATTCAGCATTGTGTTGTTGTGAGGGAGGTCAGTGAGTGCATTCATTTGTTTTGTCGATTCGATTTAATGTCGGAGCTCGCCGAATCAATTAAATATTTTTAGGCTCTGACTGATTTTTAACCTAGATTGGTATTAGTCCCGGTGTTAATAAATCAGCAAGTAAGTTATGTAAATAGAATTTCTTCGAAAATGTTTGGAAAACACGTTACCTTCTCCATTATGGTGAAAATGCTTTAGATTTCCAATAGAAGGTAGCTCTACCTTCTATTGGAAATCTAAAGCACACGAGGCACCAAATAAAAAACCTCACATAGAATGTCTGTGTTTTCTAGTAATAATGACAAAAAACGCAGCGCTGACTAATATCTGCGACATTATTTTCACTAAAATCAAAATAAAGCGGGCAAACAGTCTAAAAACGAAAATATTACACTGTGACATTACGCTAGACAAACAAATGAATAACTAGAAAAATATTTAACACGTCCAACGGTTGAACAAACAAGATTATTTAATTACGTCACTTTTCATATGAATTTTGTTAAATGTGCCATTAAATTTTGCTTAAAAAAGTTGTAAAAGGTTTTGAAAGGTTTTTCGCGAGGGTAGGCACCTACCCAAGTCCATTATGCCTAAACCAACTTTGTAGCAAATCAACCCTGTTACTATACCAACAGCGAGTTTCTGGTAGTGTCAACAAAATTACTTGACAAGTGTCATCGAGGCATCGAATCGCGGCAGCCATCACCGAGTCGTTTTCGGGGGTCATTGTGCGCTAGGGATGACGTCACGAATGACCTTGACGCGTTCGCGCCGCCCCGCTCGCCGCGCGTCGCCTTGCACGCATGAAAAATGTCGCCGTCAAAACGCGAGTGGTAACCGTGTGCCCGCCGCTTTAGTGAGCGGCCATTTTGAATTTTTTGTTTACTTTTTTTCGCTTTGTTCAGCCTATCTTATACCTATGTAGTGATAAATGAGAGTTTTGTAGATTTATTAGTTACTATTCTAGCTGGTTAATGTATTTATTTAACGTACATACTTACACGTGGTATTTGTGAGTAATGCGAGTACTTGTTTGCACGTGGGTATACTGCCGAATGGATTACGTTAGGCAAAGTTTCACACATATCTAATCTATGATCACATTAAGCTATGAAGCTTTATTTCCTGTATAACATTAACAATAGACAATTTGGCAAACCATGATAACAAGAACACCCACGTGCTTTTTGTTTCCTAGCTTTGTGTGAACACAAACTTACTTCTTTCAATTGACGTTTATTTCAACAGGATGACAAGCAGATAACTTATTATTCTGTTTTTTATACTTCAGACTTACATACCAATTTGAGTCATAATGGACTCGAATTGGTATGGATATGACGTATGTACTGTCATCAATCATCATCATTCATTTGCAAGCAACTTATATGGAAGTACATAATTCGGGCAATACCTACATAAGTGCCCTATGATTCTGTATTGCCATTTCACCTGCTCCATATTCCAATATAAGGTTATAATTTACTGTTACTAGACTATCATTTTGTGTGTGCCTTAATTTTTTTGAAAGGAAGGGCCTTCACCATTGTGAAAACTCCAATTTACTCAGTTTGGCACCCTGTAACGTTCCCACTGCTGGGATATAGACCTCTTCTTTATAACAGGGAGTGGGCCATAATCCACCACGTGGATCCATTTCGAGTTGATGGATGTCACATGTCTAGATTTTTGTTGAGATGGATGTGTGGAGTAACGAGAATGGATAAAGTGAGAAATGAGTACATTAGAGGTAGTTTAAAAGTGGCGCCAGTGACGGAAAAGTTAAAAGGGAATCGCTTGTCTTGGTATGGTCATGTGAAGAGGAGGGATGAAACGCATGTAATTAGAAGAGTTATGAACATGAATGTGGATGGATGGAGAGGGAGAGGAAGGCCAAAAAAAAGATGGATGGATTGTGTGAGGAGCGATATGAAAGAAAAGGGACTTAGTGATAGAGTGACGACTGATAGAACAGAATGGAAGAAAAAAACTTGTTGCGCCGACCCCAAGTAACATGGGATGAGGGCAGGAAGATGATCATGACGTGTCTTAGATTTTTTGGGTCTAGAACATGTTGGTTTCATCGCGATGTTTTCTTAACACCAAGAAAACTCAGTCAGGGCACTCAGTCAGGGTAAATGTCGCTACCAAGGACCAACATATTCTCCTCAATATCGATTGTCACACTAAACGCTATTTTCGTCAACAAGGAGAAAAAGTAATTATCTCTCGTCAAATACTTTGGGAGTCAATCCTTCCATCATATCACGGGCCGTCACCGCCTCTAGTCCCGGGAGCGTTGTGATTAATTAGCAATTAGTGTGGTAAGGCCGGGTGAATCAACTGTCTGACATTACGCGCCCTTGCGCCGTCCTCTTGTAAGTTAAACTTAGGGCTGCGACGAACTTTATCTGCAGTCTGCTGTTCGAAATTTGAAAGTACGGTTTTGAAGTGGTCTGTAAGATATTGGTTGAGTTTTAATAAAAATATATTTTATAAATGTTACTGTTTTCTTGTTTTAGTATTCTGTTAGAATTTTTGTTTTCAGATATTTCCTCTTAACAACTCTATCTGAACTCTTAAACTTGAGTAGAAATATGTCAGAATACCTATTGAATAAGCTACGCCAGAATTCAAGTTGAATTCTTTCAATATCTCGGAAAATTGAGTTTTTTTAGCACTAAAACGTTGTGTCGAGACAACCCTAGGTAAAACCAGCGTCGCACCGAGCGATCAACCCTGTTGTTCTTTATTTCTATATTGATAAATGTCAAAACTGCACGTTAAGGAATACGCACGCAGTTTTATACAATATGTTGCCATCAAATATAAGTACTTAGGTATTATTATAGCTCCTTTTGATTCATTAAGACGGACATTTTCCGGCACATAGAAACTAGGCTTTATACAAACGTGATTAAGACGAATTTAATGACTAATGTTTTATTGAGGTAGCAACCGGTTGGTATAAAACCCAACATCGTGTAATCGAATACAACTAGGCTTACAGCAATATGTGACAGTGTATCAATAATTTCCAAAACAATTTGTTTAGGCTGTGACGTGCGTGGTACAGATACAGTAGGTACATTTTGATACTATAACGTTTGAGAATATAGAGGTAACATGCGACATAAAAAACCAATAGGAAAAGGAAATGAAAAACTCACCGTTTATCAAAGCAAATCCGTCGGAGGCGTTTGTAGATATCGTCAGAATAACACTGTATCTGTGAACAAATACAAACACAATATAAATATTTAGAAATGATACCCGATCAAAAATAAACAATCAAAATGTACAACGCAAATGAAATAAATACAAACCGGGTGATTTCGTTTGCGCTGTACATTTTGATTGTTACATTGAAATTAAATAAAAACACATCTTCTATTTAATAAATAATTAGTAAGTTGCCTTTAGGCGGCAGAGAAAATACTGAAAAATGTTCTTAAGATCGATTCTACTAATTATTATTAAGCGATGTTCGCGTAACCAACCCGCATTGGGCCCGCTTGGTGGATTACGGCCCATTCCCTCACCTAGAGAGGAGGCCTGAGTCCCAACAGTGGGAAAATTATAAGGCCGGCTATGCTATGCTATGATGTTCGCGTAAACGTAGGGCAATTGAGGCTTTTTTGACATTTTGATACTGAAATGCGAATGTTGTAGAATTGCCCCTCTTTTCTCATTCAAGCTGTAGGACTGTTATATTGAAACCCCTTGGATTTTTTAAAGAAAATGATCTCCAATAAAAGACAAAAGAAATCGTTTCTACTTTCATACCACTGGTTTTAAAAGTTCTTCCCTCAAAATTCCGAAAAAAACCTGCAATAAACAGCATAAAAGTATGACAGATCAGACGTTTACGAGATTTATATTTACGACTTACGGACTTATTTAAACGAAGCGGGTTTTATGCTCTAGGTGTCATAAAATAAATTATTTTTTAAACCTAACCGACTTGGGACTTCATGTGTAAATAGAATAAATGGATGTACGGGTGTGGAAAGCACAAATTGATGACAATATTTGTTATAGACACGCTAATCCTCGACATAAATCTATACTTAATATATAAAGCTGAAGAGTTTGTTTGTTTACTTGCACGCGCTAATCTCAGGCACCATGTACCGGTGGCGCATCGCCACCGGTATGGTGGACATCCCACCCACACGCACTAAACGTTTTGGGAACACATTCATAGTGCGTACAGCTAAGGAGTGGAATTCCCTGCCAGAGTCTGTGTTTCCAGATAGCTACAACCTGGGAGTCTTTAAGACAAGAGTGAATAGGTTGCTTCTAGGCAAACGTGCTCCATCTTCGACCGCATCATCGCTTACCATCAGGTGAGATTGTGGTCAAACGTATGCCTATATATAGTAAAAAAAAAGAACTATTGGTCCGATTTAAAACTTCTTTCATTGTTAGATAGCACATTTATCGAGGAAGCGTATAGGCTTGTCATCACACTAAGACCAATAGGAGCGGAGGAGACGAAGTTGCGCGGGTCAATTAGTCTATTTAGATACGAAACAAAGAGTGAGAGAGAGAGAAACCTACATAATTTCATAGCATTTGTTAAGCTTTTGCTCCAACGGGCTTTTAATTTAACAAAAGTCATCCGGACATTACGCATACAATTGTCAAATTTGATTAATAGTTTAGCCGTTAAAAGCAGAAAGATGAGACTTCTCTCGTTGTCTTTTTCATGACTCTTCTATTGTTTTAATGACAAGCGAGTCTTTTATCTGTTCACACGTACTGGTGGACGCGAGGAAATGCTGGCGGCGAGACTTTGTATGTAAAAAGTCATAATTCGAGGTTTGGCTCTCGACTGTTTTCTCCTCCAATATTGGACCGATATTAGAGATATTACACAAACTGAATAAGGAGGATGTATACTGTGTCTCTATGTTTTCCTTTTTTGATGAATAGTTGCCAAATTTTTACACTAGGGCTCTGTTGACAGCGATTTATCGGAAAATTTTGAGCATTTTGTAAGAGTTCTAGTGCTTATACGGTTAATAAATCATCAAAAAAGAAAACATAGAGATACAGAATATATCATTCTTATTCAGTTTGTGAAATGTCTCTTAAATCGGTCCAATATTGGAGGAGAAAACAGTCGAGAGCCAAACCTCGAATTATGACTTTTTACATACAAAGTCTCGCCGCCAGCATTTCCTCTTAAATAGCGTCCACCAGTTCCGCGCAGGTACAGGAGTAAGGGCAACGAGGACAAAATGTCAGAAGACCGATAGATCAAACTTATGGACACCAGATTTGCAATCTTTTAGCATTAATATTATGGAATAACTACCCAATAAATCAATATTAAGAATACCCTTTATTTCTGAAATTAAGGCTAATCCGCCATGTTTATATGTTAATGCGAAATTATTACGATTCGAAGGGATTATATTACAATTCATAATGTAATACAAATCTCTTTGTTAGGATAATCTTAACAGCCACATTGAACAAAATCCTTTATATTGAACAACTAGTGGACGTCACGCGGTTTCACCCGCGTAGTTCCCGTTCCCGTGGGAGTACGGGGATAATATATAGCCTATGTTACTCCCTGATAATGTAGCTATCCAATGCTAAAAGATTTTTTCAGATCGGTCCAGTAGTTTCGGAGCCTATTCAATTCAAACAAACAAACAAATCTTTCTTCTTTATAATATTAGTGTAGATTACACCGCGAATCGCGGCTGGTTTACATCTAGTAAACCAGCCGCGATTCGGGGTGTAATGTCAATCTACCTAGCCTTTTCCCAACTAGGGGTGTTGGGGTCATTGAGGTAATAATGTACATATTACCTCAATTGTTGGGGTCGGCTACCATTCCATGAAGCGACAGCCTATCTTACCTTCATAAACTAGTTACCAGTAACTAGGTACAGAAAAAAAAGAAAAGATTTTTTTTTTGTGTTGCCCAGGTTACACGAATCCGTTTTTTATTTCTTTTTTTCCGATGGAAAATCCTCAAATGACTAGGGAGTGTCAGACTCTTACTAACTAAAACCCATCCGTGTTCCTCCAAATGTCCGCAAAAATCCGCAGCCCTAGCAGGCACTGGCCCTAGCGGGCCCACACTGGCTCTAGCGGGCCCAGCACTGGCCCTAGCGGGCCCACGGAGGAGTCTAGGTGTGTATTGGATGGTCACTCATCCTCAGACCGATCTCGTAAAGTTATGCTTAATCTTGAGAATCGACAGATGTGCTGTTATTTTTTGCCATAAGCTTCGATTCGCAGTAAGTACCTTTTAATTATGGGTCGAGGGGATTTTGGGCCCGGGACCGCGGTCCCGCACTCCACCTATGTTATTTTTGAGTGGTATTTTGGGACCACAAATAAAGTAAACAAAGTTATGTCTTGGAAAAATACGGTCAACCAAAAAATATTGAAGTTATACAAATAAAACCATTTTCATACAACGATAAAATATTTCTTTTATTTCAAAAATGGCAGCCTTCTATTTGAATTAAACATTTAAAAAATATTCATTACGAAATATAGTTAGTCTTGATCATTTAAAAATTAAATTACAAGTTTAATTGAAATCATTTACTATCGCTTAAATCTAGAGCTTTTTTGTTAAGGGTGCTATTACAAAATCGAGCGCTTGGCCCGGACTAGTTTTCCGAGTTTTATAGTAATTGTAGCGCTGTATACAACAATTGTTTAAAAAATTTTTCAAGCAAGGTAACATAGTAGCCTTAGTTATTAGTTACTTTTTATTTGAATTTGGATTATATTTTCATAGAAAAAAATAATAATTTCGTACGAAAAATTATCAGTAACTCTCTGTTTTACGGAATTATTTTTGGTATATTGCTGTATGAAACATAATAAATTGATTAAAGCTCTTCCAAGTAGAAGATACAGCTGTACCATAAACATTTTTATTAATGATTAAATTATTATATCTTCGATGTAACAAAGCATCAAAAGATGCCTAAAGTAAAATTTTATTAAACATCCTTTGCAGAGACAATGTTTACGTAAACAAATTGCAATATTTATTTAAAGCACTCCCAAGAAAAGAATCAAACTTTCTTGGCCATAAATTTTTTAAATTTGTGGCTACATATATATAAACCATAATCACACATCAAAACTCGAGTCAAACGCTCAAATCCAAGAAAAAATGTAATAGCCCTCTTAATTGTACTTTACTTAATTTTTCTTGTGGCCCGTCAATAACACTCAAAAATAATATAGGTGAAGTCCGGGACTGCGGTCCCGGTCCCGAAATCCCCTCGACCCTTAATTATATGTTAGTAGTGTGTCTAGCATATCTTGCAATGAATACATTTAATTATTTAGTAATAATATTGGCGTTGAATTCTCATCAATACCTACTTGAAATAAGTTATATTTAGTTAATTTAGGACTACTTAGCCACATATCAATCATAAAATCAAAAACGCCTGCACCGATTTTCATGCTGTTTTCACCAATGAATAGAGTGGTTTTCGAGGAAGGTTTTAGTATATAATTTGTCTAGAAAAAAAAATAGGGATCCTTAAGAAAATTGCAGCGCGGACGAAGTCGCGGGTGAAGTACTAGTATCTAATACATGATGTACCAAACGATATACATTATATTGTTTGTTTTCTTATATGAAAGAGGAAAATAGATTATGGAAATGTTGATTTGAATATAAAAAATATTTGGACTATCGGCGAGTGCCTTTAAAACAACTCATAGAAGCAAAGCTGTGGGGAAAATCTAATCCTTACTAATTGTATAAATGTCTGTCTGTCTGTCGCGCTTTCTCGCCAAATCTACAGAACCGATTTAAATGAAATTTGGTACACAGATAGTCTAGAGCCTGAGAAAGGACATAGGCTATTTTTATCCCGGGAGTATGTTCCCTAGGGATCACGCGGGCGAAGCCGCTGGCAGAAGCTAAAAAAATAATAAAATACTTTAATGCTCATTATGCTTTTTCGTTGATTGATGCAAGGATCTTAAAACTTTCATTCTCATCCTCATTCCGTGTTTAATGTTGCAAAGTCGACTATGGGGTTTCTTCGTTATGATTTGGTGGTTGATTTTGTATGAAGCTAGCTAGTGTTTTACAGAGCACGTTGGATTTACCAGACGTACGAATCTATACCTATGTCAGTCCGACATCGGTCTTGTAGATATCAAGAATATAAACTGCCAAACTTATCTCCATTACCGAACGTCCGACGTTAACATTAAATACTCTCTTTAACAGTGAATTTATATAAAACGAGTAAAACAGCTTAATTTATAAGACATGAAATACGTTAAATCTGCCAGATTGTGGCAATTACCCCTTATTAGTATAAGTTAACAAGACGTTCGCTGTCCGTGGAATAATTAACTGTTATATAAGGAATGTAACATAACTCTTTGGGAAGGTGACATGCATGTAGGAATTAAAAGCAAATAATTGATTTAGTGGAGTATTTTGTTGATCTACGACAACTTGGAACTCTCCGCATGAAAATTAGGTCAGAATTGGTTTAATGTATATCTATCATGGAATAACCCCACCGGCCACCGCATGCTAGTTGTATCAACGAATCAAGACATCCTCAGGTAAAAAGTTACGATGCGACAATGTGATTAATTTGTTCTAATCCATGGAATAATCTATGATACCCGCGTTGTCAAGTTACATCTGTCAGTAGCCTTTCATCAGTAGACATACTCCCGTTCGCACGGAATGTTTAGGTGCCCCTGCTGTGCGGGGTAAAACGACCACTTCTCTAATGACATAGTAGTTTCATATCAATAACTAGCTTTTGTTCGTGACTTCGTACGCGCATTTCCCATTCCCGTAGGAATTACGGGAAATCTTCTCTTAGTGCATTACGGAGTGTAAGAAAGCTTAATGCCAAATTTCAGCTTCCTACGACCAGTAGTTTCGGCTGAGTGTTGTCTGTCAGTGAGTCACTCACTTACTCACTCACTCAGTAGGTAACGGAAGAATTTTATACATTTAAATAATTGAAAATTGATCCCCGCATGCGGAATTCATCTCACTCCTAACATAAATATCCCCATTCCATATTCGCTGAGACTAATTAAAACACACCTGTCGCAATTTCACAAGGCGTTCGATGTCTGAAGAATAATTAGCTGGTAAACGTAATACATATTCTGTAGCAAGGCGACATGTCGAAAACAAAAGTAAGTGAAGTGTCTTTATTATGTTAATTAGTTCGTGCCTTTCAATTTCGGTGGAGAATTAACGAGGTAAGTCGGTAACTCAGACTGCTTAGCAATGTATAAGAATTAAGAGAAAGAATGGAATTTTACAAAACAGGAGCAATGACTTCTTCGGTTTCTCTTTCAAGATTTATTAGGATGTGATGTAATTATTTCATAGTTTGGATGAACTATGAAGTGATACATCTTTTTGATTTCTGCTGAAAGATTATTATAATGGCTTTATAGTCACGAGTCTCGACTGATACTTTAGAGGTTTTATACGACGGAATTACCATGGCCCTGGAACGCAAAGGGCATTTGGAAGAACACGGGTGGGCTAAAGTCAGTAAAGTCTGACACTCCTTTCCACTCCACCTAGAGCGGAAGGAATCATTTGATGATTACCCATTTAAAAAAAATACCAAGGGGTTCTATACCGCTGGTACTAGACACGGCTCGTATTTTTCAAGATTCCTCGAAGAAGGTGACTCTCGTTGAAACACCTATGAGTACCTGGGTACTTCAGCATCAATGCTGAGCATATGCCTATGTTTTCTTGTACCAATCCTCACGATCCTTTTTTTACGTGTAGAAATTCTCATGGCTATCCTCTGTCTTGGGGCAGAGGGGTCTGTCAGACTCCTAACTAAAACCACACCGTGTTCCTCCTCGTCACTTTTAGCTGGGGTGCGGGGACACGTTCGCATTCTTCACAATCACCTCGGCGGGAGTGCTAGTTTGGGCTTGTTAACCCCATCTCGGGTAAGGGGAGGAGTGAGCTTCTCCTGATCCTTTCATATGTGAGAGGCGCTCACGATCCTGTGCCAGCCTTATCCTGGTTGTACCGTCGATGGCAACAATGTCGACTGTCTACTTTGCCGCCGGACGACCAGCACCACTTTTTCAGTCCGCGGACCTCACTCGGCGATGACTACTTAAACCAATAAATTTACTATGCTGATTTGAATATTCTGGTAACGTCAAACGGTACATAAAAGTATTTTGACAACTTTTATGAAGTATAAATCGGTTTATAGATAAAAATATGTATTTGTCATAATGTCTTTTTATTCTTCCAAAGCCAGCTTGCATAAGTTAAGTAAAACTCAAAGTTAATGTAAAAAGCGACTGCGAGCAAACACATTAGCGGATTGGCAAAGTTTCTGAATTACGATTTATATCAAAGACATGTTTTAAACTGAAACTCCGAATGATAAAGTGTTTGTTCGTTTGCTTCATCACTTTCTCTCGCAAGTTCCTGCGAAGATTTATAATCCTTTGGACAATATTTTGGCGCGCGCCAAAACATTTTTAATTATAAAATTCTTAAGTGAAATTGCATTTTTTATACATTGTTAACGTTTCTTAGGTTATTTGTGTATTTTTGTTGTGGTTCTGCTTTTATAAAACTAAAACAAAACCACTTTTTACCATCCGAGGTTTGAAGTCGAAGAAATCGTAAAAGCTTCTACGATTTATTCATGTTCCTACAGCTTTTGCAAAAGCTTCATATTTCCTTGCAACTTCAAAGTTTGTGCGAACTCAAGACAGCTTTTACAGTATGCTTAATAGACCATTATTTTCTTCTTAAAAAATACTTGTTTCCAGGATAATTTTCCCTATTAAACTAAACCGCTTACCACCTATGTAAAATCCTCGAGACGCTACTTAAATCGGTAGGTAAATGAAAATGATTAATTTAAGCCGACTTTAAACAGTAAGGATTCTCTTGTATAAGTTAGCCGGAATTTCGGTAATATTGATTACATTCGAAGAAACTAAGATCTCTCCCAGAAATTAATTTAAGGTTGTAATAAAATTTATCAGTAGGAGGAGTAGTTGGAGAGATTCTCGGACATCAAAGTTATAATTCTATGAAAGTCTGGAAAGGTTTAATGACGTAACAAGAACAGCAATATCTGTACTTAACAGAGAAAAACAACAGTTCTGTAGGAAAATATTGACAGCAGGAAAAACACTAGGATGAAAAAAAAAAAACAAACAGCGGGCGTGTTTATGTATTGAGTATTTTGAGTAAAAAACGTGTAAAAAACTCTACTATTACATCAAACTTTTCGAATTCGTATGCGGATATCCCTTTGTTTCCCGTTCCCGTAGGAATTCCGGGAAATCCTTTTTAAGTGCTCCCCTACACTTCCCAAAGAACCTACAGTTTTCCTTCTTCTGGGGGCTGTCTGTCAGTCACTCAGTAATGGAAGAATTTTATATATATTGATTTTGACAGGTTTGCACACGTAAGAGTGAGAAACACTCAGCTTAAAATACCTAATTCAGAAATCGGGTGTGTGTTACAGACCGAATCGTTAGTATTTCATGTAGACGACGCACATAGTTTTACATATGAAAATCACATATCAGTGCATTAGATGCATGTAATAAAACAAGATCATGCTCAGAAAACTAACGATTATGTTTAAAGATAGAACTACACTAGAATAGGACCCAGGGTGGTCCCATATTTATTCCATTCCGTTTTCTCACGCAAATCAGTTGGCCAAGCTCTAATGTGAAAATGGGTAAGCCTAAGAAAAGGAGTAATAATAATAAAATACTTAGTTCTAAAATAGTAATGTGCTAGCGTTCATTAAATTGCCGTTAAATTTTTATGTCTACTCATTACAATTTGGCGAGAAAAGCCCCCAAGCAACGGAGAGTCAATCTTAGTAAATAGTTGGTACTTTGCGTAATGATTAACTGAGTTACACAGGAAAACGACGTGTAGCTTTCATGTCTGTAGGACTTTGTTTAAGGCTGCCGCAGACTAGTGTGACTGATACCGATGAGAGGACACTTTTTTAGGGAACACAACGTTACGTTGTACGTTATTGATCGACAAACATACAAACTTTTACATTTACAATCTTTATCAGAGAACTCACTTAAAATAAGTACAAAAGAAAAACGCGTCGTTGTCGCCTAATTGTTTCATTGTCGTGTTACACTGGTATAAAGGAGCCTTAAGATTTCACTAGTTCCATTCATTCTTGCAAACCTTTTGGTGAACTATTCAGTTTTTTTTAGATCCCAAAAGTTATTTACAGAAAAGTACAGACTGTTACATAACATTGTATATATACCCTGGCTAATAAAACAAGCGGGATAAAAAAGGTGACGAAGAACTCATTGGGCAATTCGTTCACATCGCTGTCAATGGGAAAAGTGGCCAAAACACTGGCAACATAACCACGTTCTGAATATGAAAACGTATAAAAAAGTTACGTAATTTTCATGTTAAGAAGCACAAAAGAAAGTGAAGCATGCATTACGTATGCATGTGAGTTAAGCATTTGGCTCAGTCGCGAATTGCAAAGTTTTATATTGCTGGCTCTAAATTTAAAGAGGGAAAGGGGAAACAAAGAGGTCAGTGAAGCATCTAGCAATGGCCGCCTGGAATATAATGGCTACATTTTAAAGTAGCTTTCGCCAACAGATACGTCCTCGTGGTAATCGAAAATTATACCACAGAAATATACTGGGATACAAAGTATGTAGTTAATGTCCTAATTCTGACCATTGTCTACTTGGGTAGCAAGTTTCAACCCGTTCAGCCGTTGAGGAGTGTTGATCGACAAACATACAAACTTTTACATTTATAACGATACTATATATAGACATTAGATTAAATTATGGACTGTAGTCTGAAATAAAGTTTTATTTGATTAAATTTTCATTTTTAACGTTCAATAAAACAGTTTTCTGATCCTATCGCAAAAATATTCAGTGAAATCAAACAACCTTTCCGGATTATTTCGCGATTTTGGCGTTAATAACCATACGCGGCCGACTGTGACGACTGCGTAGAAAAACTGAACTGGTACTAGATTTGAAAGTGAATATGTGATCTGAAAAAGTAAGTTTCAGTTTAATATAAATAATGAAAACCAATTAAATTAAGTCAAACGATCATCCTACTCAATATCCTACTTATATAATACTAGCTTCTGCCAGCGGCTTCGCCCGCGTGATCCGTAGGGAACATACTCTCGAGATAAAAAGTAGCCTATGTCCTTTCTCAGGCTTTAGACTATCTCTGTACCAAATTTCATTTAAATCGGTTCAGCAGTTTTGACGTGAAAGCGAGACAGACAGAGTTACTTTCGCATTTATAATATTAGTAAGGATTTTAAATGAGAATTTTTTTTTAACTATTTTAATTATTATTAAATTGTCAAACACACTATTAATTGAATTTAAACAATGAACATGTTTTAAATTGTCTTAAAGTCTAATTACAAATAATCAAATACCAAATTATCAAAATTATAAAATGTCGTAAAATAAGAAGTCATTCAAAAAAATTAAAATTATTATTACATTGTCAGACAAACTATAAATTGAATTTAAATAATAAAATTTGTATTTAAGTGTTCTATAGTTTAATTATAAATAATCAATTATAAAATGTCACAAAATATTTGTTAAATAAAATAATAAAATGTTACAGTTTGTCATTTAAAAAAATCTGAAATACTGTAGTATGCTGTCCCAATTAGATATAATTTTAGCCGCTTTTTTAGTATGTATGCGCTTAGATAGGATAGATAGATAGATAGATATATTTATTTTGTAAAACATGAGTAAAGCATACAGGTCTTATAAATTGTGATGAGGTTACAAAATCAGTTTAACAAAACAACAAAAAAAAAAGAAAGTATTCAATGTCAAAATTTAAATTAAATTTAAATTATAATATGAAAAATAAAGTAACCTTCAAAATTGCCATGCCAAATTTTAAATTAAATTGAAATTATAATATAAAAAATAAAGTTACTTTCAAAATTGCCATGTCAAAATTTAAATCGAACTGAAATTAGATGTCAAAATTCAAGTTTAATTCAAAATCACAATGTCAAAATTCAAATTCAATGCAATATAGTAATGTCAAGTTTCAATTAAATTAAAATCACAATGTCAAAATAAAAATTCAATTTGAGTAAAACATACAGAAAAAGCAAATTTAACATGCACCTTCAGAATTCTATACAAGCAAAACATCGTTTAAAAAATCATCTACGCTGTAATAACACTTCTCCAGTAATAAATCCCGAAGGGACTTTCTAAACTTGATTAGAGGCATACATTTAATTGAATCAGATATTTTATTATAAATATTTGGAGCAATAGCAAAGAAACTCTTTTTTAATAAAGCAGTTTTACAGTTGTGCTGACATAATAAGTTCTCATTCGCTTAGTTCCCTCCATTCCTTTGGAAGTTTATTAAATATTAAAGGCGCTATACAAAATACACTTTTCCGCATTAATGCTGTTTTGGAACCATGCGAGCAAAGCATAGTCTTATCGCGTCTGTTGCGACTGACTTTGCCTGCCAGGCGTGGAAATAATTGCCGATTACATTTTACAAACATGACAACTTCGAATATGTACATTGACGGTAACGTTAATATCTTAAAATTAACGAAAAACGGCTTACAACTGTCAATCGAATCTAATTTAAACATCGTCCTAATACAGCGCTTTTGGGCTTTGAAAGGTATATCCTTGTCAGTCGAATTGCCCCATAGGATAACTCCATACCTTAGGTGCGATGAAACTAGGTCGTGGTAAGCTGTTAGCAATGCGTCAGTGTTAAGTACAGGAACTAATCTGTAAAGGGCATATGAAGAGTTACTAATTTTTTTTGCTATAAATTTTAATGTGTTATTTCCAATTTAACTTTTTGTGAATAGTCACTCCAAGGAATTTAGCAGTGTTGACTTCTTCAATTATTTTGTCATTATATTGGATCAGATAAAGTTGGTAAGCGTTGACTGAAATGCATAATATTAGTTTTATTGAGATTTATTATTAAATTATTATTATCCAAATATTTTATTATAGATTTAAGAGAATTATTAATGTCAGTATTATATTTGTCTTTAGTATCAAATTGAATTGTTATGGTACTGTCGTCAGCAAAGAGGGTCACAGGTTGTTTAACAGAGAGATTATAGTCTGGAATAAAACATAGGCTACTTTTTATCCCGGGAGTATGTTCCCCAGGGATCACGCGGCAGAAGCTAGTACAAAATATATTGATGAAATACAAAAATTCATCATCATCTGCCTAGCCTTTTCCCAACTATATTGGGGTTGGCTTCCAGTCAAACCGGATTCAGCTGAATACCAGTATTTTACGTGGGGCGGCTTAGGCAGCCGCTCCGCTGGCTGTATGAAATACAAAAATTACGACTGTAATATAACGACCAAAAATATTCATTTCATAGGTATTTTATTTGTTCTCCATAGCAACGAATACAACGCTAATATCCTTTCTTCATTATCACTATGACTACATAGTATAAAACAAAGTCGCTTTCTCTGTCCCTATATCCCTATGTATGCTTAAATCTTTAAAACTACTCAACGGATTTTGATGCGGTTTTAATAGATAGAGTGATTGAAGAGGAAGGTTTATATGTATGATAACATCCATTAAATAGTGGAAAAATACTGTTATTTTTGAGGTTTCTAATGTAATGTCGTAAATAATTACATTTTATGACGCAGACGAAGTTGCGCGGGTCAGCTAGTTTATTATATTAAACAAATGTGTACAGCATTAAATTGTTAAGTCGTTGCTGAAAATACCGAAGTTATAAAAAAAACGTGTTAAAGAATTCGCTATCACTTTTCTACTTCAATATACTTATATAGAAACCCTGCAAAGTTCAAACAAGATTTTGTACAGTCGCGTACAGCGAGCGTCCAGTACTTTTTATTTTAATTCTGTTCCCTAGCCACTTTTATATTTATTTTAGTGTTGAGATTTCGCTCTTGCATTCTTGATTTCTTGCTTTTTTGTCTTGCATAGTACTCGCTACGGTTAGATGCCCGTACACTGGTTTCTTATCAGATTTGTTTTGCTAGTTTAAAGATTTTTTGCATCAATTATCCGGTTTGTTACTAGGTATGTCGTTTTTATTAATTAAATGTGTGGCGGTGACTTTGCCAGTTTTTGTCGTAGGCTTTTTGTTGTTGTATTGATATTTCGATGTGTGTGTGCTTACATAATTTCTAATTAATTGCGTCAGCTTGACAATACTAATGCTTTGCTTAACGCCATGACTTTGCGATTAGAGGCTTTTAAGTTGTGGTGAAAAAAAAAAAACATGGAACAAGATTATTTTCTTCGCTAATTGAAGTGATTGGGTAAAGATCAACTGACAACTTTTGGAAAGTTAAGGTAGCTAATTAGCTGTGGATTGAACACCTATGCATAATAATGCATATACCCAAGCACTAGTACATTGTACCTATTACAAAAAAACTGACCAAGTGCGAATCGTACTCGGTTCCGAACCAAGGTCATTTTTTAACATGTTACTTTACCTTCTTATAGGTTTTCCTGAAATGTGTGTGTGAAAATGCATTTCTTTTTTCAAAATTTTAGGCTCAGTAGTTTCGGAGATAAGGGGGAGAATGATCATTTTTGGTCTAATTGCTTGAATAAATCGAAAATTATTTATTTAAAATTATGAAAAAAATGTAATTAAAACCGACAAAAAAAGTTTTTCAGACTCTGAAAAACTAAAGCGTCCGTGTTTGGGTTATAGAAATCTATAAGTATACCAAATTTCAACAGAATCGGTCCAGGAGGTCCGGAGAAAACGGGCTGTGACAGACGGACAGACAGACAGTCAGACAGACAGACAGACAGACAGACATACAGACAGACAGACAGACAGACAGACGGACAGACAGACAGACTGGCGGACAGACAGAAAGACAACCGAGTGATCCTACAAGAGTTCCGTTCATGCGGATGCCCGGAACCCTAAAAAAGTTGCTTGGTTTATTTTGTCTGATTGGCTTGGTTTGTTCTAGCTTCACAGCTTAGTTACATGTCTCATAGTGTACTTTGAGGGCGTCATAGCAGAGTGCCAATTCCACCAATTTGTAAGCATCGTTCACATTCGCATGTTAGTCGCAATCTGTCTTTCAAATTTACGAACACAATAATAATTGTAATTATATTAAGAAATAAGTTAAGGTATTTGTCTATGAGTCTTTGTTACCTGAAAATAAAAGATTTACATTATTTATTTATTAATAATAATGTTTATTTGCCACAAACATTGCTTTACCTGTCATTATGGTCTACATTAATATTTTCAAGTCTGATAATGATAATTATCTAGTCTAGTTATCTACCAGCTAACATTTAACACGACAGGAAAGACATAAAAATATAGATACCTCAGCAACAAGCTTATTACATATAGAAAACATCACTTCAAACAAAACCTGGCTTGTATCTTCAGTATAAACATGGAAGTTTTTTCGAAGATCTATCGATAACTAAAATCTCACTTAGATATCTGCATGCTTCGTATTTTACACGATATTCACTTGTTTTAGTAATAGTCTCACTGATATTCGTAGTTATGGTGGGCGCCCATTGATATATAAAAACCCAAGACACACTCAGCATCTCAAAAACGTCCGCATTAAACAAGCGCACAATTTAGAATTGTGTGCTAGTTTCAAACAGTCTCGCATCGCTCGCCATACTGCACTGCTTTGTAAAAAACAACTTTAAGCGATCCGTGTAAGGTTGAATTTGCAAAAAAAATTGTAAATAATATAACTGCACACAACTCACACATGTCTCTTGATACATGTCAGTTTTTGACGACAGTTTCGAGTGGTGCATCTTGGGTTTTTTATATATCAATGTAGGCGCCAGATAAATTTGCAATAAACTACATTTACCTCTCCCTAACATTACGACATTAAGGATCACGATAGAAGTCGATTCAATTCAATATTTTTTGAAAAAACGTGATGTGGATATACCCTCTACATATTAAACCTCCCAAAATGACATTCTCACTTTATGATATTAGTTGAGTTTCATTTGTTTCTGCTCTGTGCGTCCCATTTGACGTTCGAGGGCGCTGTAAGGGCGTGCACGCACACCGGATGTGCGCAAGAGTCGTCGAATCCGCGGCGCGTTTCATTTAGTCACACCGAAACACGATACAAAGCTCCCCTTTGATGTTATTTGATTTTAGTCTGACATTCGCTGAGGACTCGTAAATAAACTGTTGTTCTGCAAGTTTGAAACACGCCTTATCTGCGTAATGGGTAACTTGAGATCTTGTAGGTATTTTTTTTATTAAAAAGTCAAAGATAAAGATTGACTTGTTATTTTTGTGTCGTTCAGTACTGTCAGCTCCAGAACCTAATTAGCAGGAAGACTGAATTGAATGAATAATAGCAAATGGAGAAACGTGAGAGTATTGGATGTACCAATGAATAAACTCTGTTAGACCTTTGGAGGGTATAGGCATAATGGAAGCGCCGGCAGAGAGCTGTAAGAACCGCTGCGGCAAGGCTCCTACGGAGCCAAACGAAAAACTGCGTGCTGCGAAGCCGAATACCCTGGTGTACATTTCCCGTCTCCACGACACCACAGACGTGGAAGACATCGTGAAGTACGTGCGCCACAGGCTGAAGTACGCGCCGAGGGCTCAGCTGCTGGAGTCGCATCGCAACGTCAACTTTAAGGCGTTTGTGGTGCGCATACCAACATGCTACCTACCTCAGGTGATGGAGGAAAGCTTTTGGCCTCAGGATGTGGTTTTCCGCCGCTTTCGCGGACAAGTGCCACCGGAACGCACACGGACATAGTGCAATTAAGTGATATTAACATAGTTTTAAGTTTACTTTACTAACACAATTGTAATTATATAAATACTAAGGTTAAGGTATTATCTATGGGTCTTTGTTACCTGAAAATAAATGGTTTATTATTATTATTATAATGATATGTTCATCATCTCTGGCCCATGATATCCGCTTACTGAACTGAGGCTACCCCAGGCATTAGCACATCAACCGGCCCCGTGCTTCTGGCATCCTGTGGACTCCAACGACCCTCGCCTTGTCATCAGTATATCTTGACAGATGCCTACGATCACATATGTGAAAAATACCTAGACTAAACTAATTTTATTATGAAACTGTACTAGCTCATAAACACTGGAAAAATGAAGGGGCCAAGTGAAGAATGTTATTGAAATTCACAGGAATTATGAAAGCTAAGTTCCTAAACAAAACACGGCGCTAACATTTTGTATCAACAAAGAAAATATTTTCTAGAGACTGTCTAATAATATGGTACTTATAACAAAACATTCGTTATTCTGTAAGTCCATGTTTAATTACAATCTTGCATAGATACCTGCGTGCTTCGTATTTTACACGACATTCACTTGTTTTAGCGACAGTTTCACTGATATTCGTATTTATGGTAGACATCAGATAAACTTGCAACATGAACCTTTCCCCAATATCCCTTCGTATACAGGTGAATTTATCAAGTGTGCCTTCATGGCCAAATCCGAAACTACGAGGAATATCAAAAAACACTGAAAGGAGTCTCGAGTCCGATTTTGATAAAAACTAAAACTGCATCATAGGATTTTTGAAAAATCGTTAATCCTGAACCCAGGAATCGAACCAGTTGATTTTGAAAAAAATAAACACACCCTGTATATCCGAAAGTGTAGCTATTATGGATCAAATTCTGGGAAGTGATAACACATGGCAAATTAAAGAAAAGCTTTCATTTATAACAAAAAAGTTTTTTAAATTTTTGACTAAAGCTACTCACAACACTACTAATCTATGTGTTATTCCAGACTATAATCTACCTCTATGCCAAATTTCATCAAGATCCGTTCAGCCGTTCTGACATTCAGTGTTATAAAATATATTCTTGGACCATCTTAAACAATATGCTACTTACACAAAACATTATATTCTGTAAGTCCATGGTTCGTCTTAGTCACTGTAGTTAACATGACCTTACTTTTAAGTATTCTTCAAGCAAGTTAAGTGAGGTTCAAGTTACGTAAAGTAAAACCACCGCCGATCTCGCTACTGGTATTAACTTTCGGTACAAAAAAGAGATTATCGTTTCGTAAAAAATATCTAGGTGCCTGGTTCGGAAATTGAGGTTATTTCGTTTTTTTGGTTAAGCTGGAGCTCAACATAATCCTCTATTATTATTAATTTTAGGAAGGTACATCAAAGAAACGGGCAGTCGATTCTTCTGCTTCTAAATGCAATTAGAACCCATTATGTTTGACTTGCAATTGCCATATCGTCTGCTAAGGATGTTGACTAGGGGTTGAGCAATGTTCATCCATGGCATGGTGGAAAACTCGTTCTTATCTTAACCTTATCCTTATTTTTTGTCAGATGCAATTAAGAAGGCTGTCGTAGGCAGCATGTACCGGTTGCGGAATTTGTTCGAAAGAATCACCGCGGCTCTAGAACGCAAAGGGCATTAGGAGGAACACGTATGAGTTTAAAGTCAGTAAGAGTGTGATACTCCCTTCTGCTTCGCCCAGAGCGAGAGGAGTCTTTTGATGATTTCCCATCCTTAAATAAAGGCAGTATGTACTGAGCGGTCCATACCAGAGAAGAATGTAGCTACATGTGTGTGATGATACTTAGCAGCGATGGAATAAAGAAGAACGACGCTCGAATTTAAATTAAGACATGCAGTGAAACACGTCCACAAAACAATTTATTACTGAAGATGCCGCCTTATAGCCACCCTAAAATAGTTTTGGTGACGCTTTTTTCACATATTTTTTTTTTTTGCCAAGATTTATCGTGTTACCCTGTTAAAGGGTTGTGGAGATCTGGTAGGTAGCCGCTCCACGTAAAATACTGGTATTCAGCTGAATCCGGTTTGACTGAAACCGGGCCCCAATATAGTTGGGAGGTTAGGCAGATGATGATATTTTAATACTTTTTTCTCTGACTGAACTAAACAGCTTCAAAAATTTGATGGTGTCCGAGTTGTCAGTAAAAAAAAAATTTGTAATTAAAATGTATCAATTCGGATACTGCGTTCGAATAAATTGTGTCCGAATCGACGGCAAGTCGAAACTTATCATACTCGTAGTTACCTCGATCATTTTTCAACTTAATTAAGCAGTAAGAACATTAGAACGAAAAGGTCGACCGGAAATTTTCGCGGTACTAAGTACATAGATCCTTTTCCCATTAGAAGTAAGCACAAGTAAATAAGTTTCGGGTTTCATACCCATATGTAAATCGAAAACAAAATCCATCGAAGGCTTCTTTGACTTTGTTCAACTTTAACACAAGCAAACAAATACAGGCATTGTTAAGTTTGCCTTTATGTAAATGTATTTTGACGACTGTATGTAAACATGTTTTGAAGAAATTGATCCCTTGTGACTTGAGGGATTTCTATACCGAATGTGTTACGTGCTTGAACAAGGTTATGTACCTAAGTTGTGAGGATATTGAGTGCGATACGAAATTTGATTAAGGTTGAAGAGTTTGACATCGGATCGATATTTCGGAATACAAAATAAACATAGGTATATTATGTTGTACTTCGAAGAATTCAAATCAAAATTGGCTTTTATATAGGTATGTACTATATGTCCCGCGCTTCTTCGTCTGCGTCACATTTTTCATTACTGCTCCGCTTCTATTGATTTTAGCGTGATGATATATAGCCTATAGCCTTCCTCGATAAATGGGCTATCTAACACTGAAAGAATTTTTCAAATCGGACCAGCTGGTCTATTCTGTAAATAACTATTTCAATATCGAGCTTCACCTGAGTGACAAAACTCACAAAGTGAGCGTTATTGCACACAGCATAAAGGTGTTAATTTGAAACTCACCTCCAATTCCGCTGTCGAGATACGAAAATGTTGTTACAGAATAGCACTACAGTAGTCCCTGAGATTAGCGCGTTCAAGCAAAGAAACAAACTCTTCAGCTTTATATATTAGTATAGATTTAAACATCATGAACAAAATTATAATGGTGGAATTGGTGCCTTAGGAATTCTCTACCAGTCAACCTAAGGCGGTGAAGAGATAACATGGCAGGTGCATGAAAAAAAAAACCGGCCAAGTGCGAGTCGGACTCTCACACGAAGGGTTCCGTACCATAAACCGAAAAAACACGTTTCTTGTATGGAAGCCCCCTTTAATTTTTAATTTAATTTAATTTTTATTTGTTATAGCGGCAATAGACACTGAAAATTTCAACTGTCTATTACGTTTCTTGAGATACAGCCCACTGACGGACGGATGGACAGACAGCGGAGGCTTAGTAACAGGGTTTCGTTGGCTACCCTTCGAATACGGAACCCGAAAGAAATGTTATATTTTAAGGCTGCTCTCTCGAGAAATGCTTAAAAACAACGTGCAGATGAAGCAACTTTTCGTCGGCAATTACTGAGAAATTACATCAGAAAAAATAGGCAGTAATCTACATGATATGATACATAATTCGGTATAGACATAACAAAAGTCTAAAAAAAATATCTACTGCTTTGCAATACACACGAAAATAGTTTGGCTATGTTACTTTTCCAAAATATGTATTATTTATTTATAATAAATTAAAAACGCGGGTAGCGGAGTGGCGTGTAAAGGAGTAGTTAGCTCTGTTTATATGCACAATTATGTGTTTATCTGCCTGCGTCTCTATTTCCAAACGCTTACAACTCTAATCTCTTCAAAGTTAGAGTGAACAGGCTCCTTCTGGGTAAGCTTGCTCCATCGTAGACTTTGTGTCTCAAGAGCAAACCCACCACAAATAAAAAAAAAAACAAGGTCATTGGCATGTATACAAGCCTTAATACTGATGAGCAAATACAACAGTCACGCTGTGAATTTGAAGGAAACCGTCAATACCATTCGCTGCACTGTTTCTTAGTTCTAAAACCAAGGGATTTCCCTTTAGGAGCCTCACAATACGTATTAGATACATACTAATATGCAATGCCATTGTCATATCATGTGGACGATCTAAATGTAAACAAGAACACACGCACAGCGATGCGTTTGGCCGTGATCTCTGTGCCCGAGTAGTTCCTCTAGGCATAATCATGGGTCCACAGGTTTTGATAGAAGATCATAGAATTGGTTCGTTTTAACGTACAACTGCCGCGCTGGAGATAGGGCCGGTGAGGGTGTTCTGCTGCAGAACATACTTGCTGCTCTTCTCAAAAACGAAACGATAATTTAATATAGTACCTATCAAGGGTCTATTTGAAATAAAGGTTTATGATCTTGATTTTTTTAGCTATCAGAACATCCACCAAAACATGTGTAGATGACCTAAACATTAAAAAAAAACCGTTGCCCCACACTAGGAATTTCTCCCGTATCGTGGAAGCGTTTACAAACATACATAAACAGCTAGACCCGGAACAACTCTGTAAGTATCTGTGGGCCATACAAATATTTGTTTCGTGCGGGAATCGAACCCGCGACACGCCCCGCAGCAGTCGATCGCTGCACCACTGCGCCAACCGTGTTGAATAATGAGGTGAAATTGATGTTCTTTTATATACATATTTACTAGCTTCTGCTAGCGGCTTCGCTCGTGTGGAATTGGAAAATTACCGACAGGGAACTTACTACACCAGGATGAAAAGTATCTTATATCCCATTCCATGATTTGGCCTACCGTATGAATAACATACCTAATACTTGTTACATCCATACATACCCATTTTGGGTTAAATCCTTCAAAAGCCTCCTGTGTGTTGGGGCGTTGAGCAAAAGTTTTAACGTGAGCATATCAAACGAAAGGATTTCTGTTGCTGTTGGTTCGAATTTTTAGGTTACCAACTTCCAATAATATTTCCTCTTTTAAAACGTACCTTTGGATTAGTCACTTCGAATTATTGACCTTATTCTGCCTGAATATGACCAACTAGAAACTGATGTGTGAGTGAGTATGGCCTGTCTATTAGCTTATTCAGCTCTCTATGGTCAGCGCGAGAGGTTGCGTGTCGCGACCGCCACCGCACATCAATCATCGACGCTCAAACCATCCTAGCGTGCCAACGTGCCAACCCCCCCCCCCTCATAGCCAACCACATTTTACATAAACCCCATATATTAAATTCCATTTGATGTAACGTCACGAGACGTAGCTCTACACTACAACATGAATAAATTACTCGCACGCTGCACAATTTTCAGCTCGTATTAAAAACATCAATCATTCCCAGCTTTTTGCAGCACAAAGGAGTAATCATAAAAATAAATTGAAGCTCGTTGTCTGAAACCAAAGTAAAAAGGATAGTTTGGGTAAAACACGGCTTTTATCAGTCCGAGACGGATGAATAGCCCGGGGCGATGCGGGGCTCCTTATCCTGCGCTATGCTCCTCCTCCCGCCTCCCCGTGGTGCAAGACGGAGCGTGCTCGAGCCACGATAGCCGAAGGGTACTGCATGGCAAGAACAAAGGTGCACGGCCCTGACCCTGTAATAGTCTCGAGCTACGCCTGGCCTTAATTACGCGCAATTTGTAGCTCTAGTTTTTGTTTTTTGGAACATTAAGCGTGTTGTTTTTGTCCAACAAATGACTTGTACCTAAGTGTGCCAGTTCGATTATTTCACTGAAATTTTCAACAACAGTAAATGCGTGTTTTTCTGCGAGAAAACGTATGGAACTCATATAAATCGTCCCTAAGTCGACCGTAAAGTACGCGTTCATCTTAAAGCTGCGTACCGAAGCAATTAAATTGTGTACGGGCACATAACTGGACGAGTTTTATAAGTCAATACATTAACAGGAATTTAATTGGGGCACTTCGATGTTATTTGTGGGTATAGTCAGCTATAAGTTGTTCGAGCAATATATATACGCATTTTAGAATACACTAACTGCCCTATGAATTACCTATAGGATGCGAATGCGAGCGCTGTGCTGGAAGGTCGTCTTTTGAATTATTGGACTGAAGAATATCATAGGTTAAACTTGTTTGGCAAATGACACGGCTTTCTCCAAATAGTCACACACCGTAACAGGAAAAGTAAGGTCAGAACAGAACACTTTTTAGTCCAACCCTTCGGGGCATATTTGGGGTAAAACTATAGAATCGGCTGTTATTCCAGAAGATTCCTCTTACCCTTTATTGCCAAAAACACAAAAGGAATCAGGAACAAGGGGTCGCAATCAATGTTGCGTGTCAATGGTCGGTATAGTAGTCCTTGAAGGTTAAAATTGACAACTATTTAGTGTGGCTCGCAGGGGAAATCAGGGTGTATTCGCTTATCTCGCGCCATTAGGCAGGAGTCGTGATGCTAGCCTCAGGACAAGGGCACGGGATTTGGGGAGTCCGTGGGGAATGAGCCAAACTGTATAGTAAATCGATTTATTACGATATTGGTGGGAAGGCAGTACATATATTCTAAATAAAGAGTTGGTCTCGTCGGAAAACATCCTTAATCGACTTTTAATTAGACTCGGCTTGAACAACAAAATTACAGCTTGCATGCATTGTTTATTTATTTGAACGGATACGGGCGTACTTAGTGCTTGATCGTATCTGCTATATTTTTTTACTAAAGCGCAAGTTTTTTCCACGCCTTCCTTCCAAGACCGTTTTATATCTTCCAGATTAAAGTGCACATTTCAATTGAATGGATACGTAACATTTTCCCTTTTAAGGATTCCGCAAGAACAAAACACTCATCTATCCAATTCAATTACGAAAGAAAATACCAGTGATGGTGCAGCGAAAGTTCCACTTTCTTATTCAAATAACCCTTTGGCTGCGCGGGGAACAAAGCGAGCTATTCATTAAAATAATCCGGTGCAACTTGCGCAGTAACTGGGGGTTATAATAATACAATATACACTGCGCGCTGGCGAATTACTAAATGGAGACGCGGTGGTGTTATGCACCGAGCTATATAAAACTACTTATATGTATCGTAGTTTAGGTGAAAGTGCAGGCAAATTAGGAACATGTTTGGCAGACGAATGACATTGATGTTGTGTGATTAAGAATTTGTATAATCTTACGTAAACTTAGTTTTAATGCGCTCGGCGGGTGCGCTCTGTACGTCTACCATGAGTTTTATAAAACTATACTCGCTTGCGACTGTAATAAATGTGTGAAAACTTAAAAAAAAACAAGCAGCAAGTTGTAAGTAAAACTTTAGTTAACAATCAAAAAACAAAAATTATAAACTTGTTTTTTTAAAGTTTTCATACATTTTTTTAACTACAGTCGCTAGCGAATATAGATTGATAAAACTCGTGGTAGACGTCCTGTTCTCCAATGTTCAGGCATCCTTCACTGGATGCTGGGCTTGTCATGACACGCTACTGTTGTCTCCAAACTCGTAGCCGAATGCTGTGCGACTCCATTATAGACGCGTGTCTATGACAAATTGATAACAAGTACCTAGAGTCGCACAGCATTCACCAGGTGGTTGAAGATGTACCACCTGAATTATTACTTACCTTTAGCATTTTTTTATCGCACACCTCGTAGGTCTAGTGACTACGTATACTAGTGACTAGATGCATGCTGCTAATGCTCATGGTCGTCTTGTCTTCCTGTCCTGTCCTGAATTCGATTATCGGGTCGGGTAAAGAGTTTTATTGGGTTTCTTTCTGAAATTTCTGTGTCTATATTCTCGCCTCTTATTACATGCAACTCAAACCTAACGTTTTATTGATTTTTTATTTTATTTTTGACCAACTTATAGTTACAGTTTACACCACACATACATGTTACAGGCATACAATGATAAAAAAAAAACAGTGAAAAGATAATAACAGATACAAAGTATAACAGAACAAAGTATGAAAAATTGAAAATAAAACGGAAAAATGAGGGTGTTAACATTTGCAAAACCCTTTGGTGACACGCCAATTGTTATGTTGTGTACGTGTACCTCTTGGCCAGTACCTGCACATTAATCTCTTTTGCGAACATTACCAAGCTGCATAAAGTTCAAGTATAATTTGTGCAAGTGTTAAGTAATTAGGTACCTACCTTGTTTAATAAACATTAAGCAATGGCGCTATGAGTGTTATCCGTTTGAAGTTTAATTACTTCATGTAACGTGTGCTGTGTACGACAGTGGGATCAAGTTAATTTTCTTCTCTGATTAAGATTTTACCTTGAAAATTGAAGGTTTAATTATGTTAACTCGTGTGCAATGGTAGTTGCTACGTGATTATAAGTACTGTTTCCATTTTGGTATATGTATATCTTATCAGTAATGCCACGGCCACACTACCGTAATATGGCAATAATTATGGCCATAATTGGTGTTGTTTCAGTTGATTTTGTTTATGGTCATAATTATTGCCATATTACGGTAGTGTGGCCGTAGCATAAGGTGCTATAAGCCGAAAATGATGATGTTTTGTACGAGTAACAAACGCGAAAGCCGTTGTCATATCAGCATAGCAATCATCATCATCATATCAGCCGAAAGACGTCCACTGCTGGACATAGGCCTCCCCCAAGCGTCGCCACAACGACCGGTCCTGTGCGTCTCGCATCCATCGGCTACCCGCGACCTTCACCAGGTCATCGGTCACCTTGTGGGAGGCCTTCCAACGTTACGTCTTCCGGTACGTGGTCGCCACTCCAGAACTTTTCAGCCCCATCGACCATCTGTTCTGCGAGCAATGTGCCCTGCCCACTGCCACTTTAGTTTGGCGATCCTTCGGGCTATGTCGGTAACATTGGTTCTCTTGCGGGTATCATCATTCCTGATTCGATCACGCAAGGAAAATCCAAGCATTGCCCTCTCCATTGCCCTTTGAGTGACCGTGCCCGTTGTCGAATATCTAACTTAAAATGGCGGAGCTGAAATATTTCTAAATTTTAGCAGAGTGTAAAAGAAAAAGTCCACTTAGGGGTACGTTTCTGGTAAGATATATTTAGACTTATACAAGAGATTTTAAAAAGTTTTATCATACATGTAGTACGTACAAAATATCAGAGGATGTAAAATACCTATTTAAATGCATATATATAATTTACGACCCAATTCTACACCATCAATTGCCATCACAGCTACTCGGCTTTAGACCATACTTCCATGTATCCAATTACATGTTCATACATAAACCTCTGTAACGACTTGCAGTACCAATGTCATCAAGTTCCCGATCTTCCTTTATGCTTTTATAGCAGTTCCAACGTCCTTCAACGAGGGAACCTCTAAAGCTTATGCTCTATCTTTGAAATTGAGATATCCTCGCTTGGCTGCACTAAGTAACTTCTATAATAAAGACTTTGTGCGCTGGAAGTTGCTAGTCCGCGGTGGAGATATTTGAATGTATATTTTTATGTGTGAGGACGTAATTGTAATAGGGTAGATTTAAAAAAAAACTTTTAGTCCGACAGTTAGATTGACAAAAAATGTTGGCCGCGTATTTTTTTTGTCACGTATCCTAAAATGAAAAATTTCAGCTTTCTACGACCAATAGTTTCAGCTGTGCGTTGTCTTTCAGTCACTTAGTCACCCGTAACGGAAGAATTTTATATACTATTATTGATTTCTAGGTTATTGTTTTTGATCTTGAATTGCTGTGTAAAAAAACGGCCTGTGATGGTTTCTTTTATTATTTATTAAAGTAATAATATTTACCTGAACCTATAATCCCGAGAAAAATATTTTTTTTTTAATTTGAGATACTTACAATAATCTTGCAGCTAAATTAAATTAAGAAACTTTTTAATAAAAACTGCACCGTGCAGCCGTGCATCAGATGCACCAATTACCACAGCCAATATTTCGTGGTAGACTAAATAAAAACACGATCATACATCCACAAGCACAGTTTATCTTGAGCGTCTACCCACATAGTTAAACTAACTACACTCTCCTTGGTTTCTCGGTACGGACCGTCTCGGGTCTCGGTAGGTAACGTCGCCAATAAAAGTGGATTTACAACTAAACACTACGTACTAGTAACCAACAGGAAACACTAAAACAATAATTATATATTCCTTGCTATAGTTATTTATACATTGCTCACTTGTACTGAAGTTACGATTTTATTATTAAGAACATATTTTAATCATTTCTCGTTAGGAGAAAGTTAATTTATATTGGAATGGCTTGTTAATGTTCTACAATTTGAAGTCATAAAGTATTTGTGTTTTATTGTTACAATTATAGGCGAATTATTTTAATAAAACATGACTTTTCTTCAAGATAGCGATATTTTACTATCTAATTTAACTACCCCATGATAAAGCTTTCCCGTTTTTGCAGTTGCGACCGATTTTTTTTTCTATTTGTCTAAGTTTTTCATTGTGGTGTTTCTTTTTTTCATGGTATGCATCATACTTGGCACATAAGTATTTTCCACACAGTTTGTTATGTAAAAACTAAATTTTAATATCCGATTTTCTCGTCCAGCCACTAGTGAACAAGACTGTACCGACCCAGAGTATTTACCTTGAAGCAAAGAACAAACAAGTAAGCAAATAAGTTGGAAGACAATGCACAACACTAGCGCTGAGCTGTAGTACAACACAAACTAGATACATTTGTGTGATTATGTGCCCGAGAACTTGCAGATAGGAGACGACCGGACGTGTGCTTAGGGATGAGGAACCTGAAGGTTTTTTATAAATACCTGAAGCAGGTGTTTGAGAAGGGTGGCCTTGCCGTCACTACTCGTAGATTTGTCTTACCAGACAGGGTGTAGGGACATCAAATCAGAGGTTTAACTAAAACTACCACTTCCTTCAGACTCTGTTTCAGATTCTCTTTCCTTGAATGAATAACTAATTTGCGTGTCTGTTACTGGAAAGTAACACATCTCAGTCGCAATCTGTGAAAATGCCTCATTTTTAACCGACTTCAAAAAAAGGAGGAGTTTCTCAATTCGCGGATAACTTCGTCGTTTACGAACCATTGCCACCACGTCAGGATTTGATGATGGAAACCCTGAGAAATCGAGGGCAACTCTCGAAAATTATAGGCACGCATTTAGTAAAAACTTGATATTCGTATATATATCGGGTGATACTATAAAACAATGAAGGTTTGGATCAGACCTGATGATGGAGACGACAGAGAGTCAAGGGAACTCCACATCGGTATGTAGGAACTACCAAGTGTTTGGGCTTATTTCATTCGTATTGACGAGACCTTTACACCGAAAGCACTAAGTTAGTTTTATTAAATAGGCCCCAGTTCATAATACGCAGGTACCAATAAAAAGTGAAAAATAAAAAACGTTTTTACAAAAAATATAACGACGTCTTTTTGGTTATTTTGTTTTTTTGACACCGACTTCCGAAATTAAACTTATTTTATACTTTGTAGTGTTTTGGTTTTGGAAGTCGGTTGAATTTTTGTAAAAAAAAAATTACAGATTGTGAATGAGTTGTGAATACGAACGCTGCTTAATTAGTAGAATTGGCACTCGAGGTCTAATTTGCTTCTAAAACCTAACTTTAAAGTAAACCTTTTCTCAGACTCACTGTCTCTAATTTGCTTATCCTGGCAGAAAACTACCGCTTCTATTGCTTTTAATTAAGACGAAATTGACATCATAACAGAAATTAGTATTATGACAGCAGTATCAATTTAATTTATAGTTAACAAAGGTCTTTAATTTCCTTTGCTGGCTCAAAATTTCATTATTTCGGCAATAAACTTATATTCTTGTTACATTGAACAACTAAGTTTCAAATTATGTCCTACTTCGTAAGATTCTAATATATATTTATTTATTGAAATAGGTAGGTACATAATTAATTATTTCATGTCCAGGCAAATCATGTCCAGCCTGGAAGAGATCGCGGAATGCGATAAGGCTGCCCATTGTATGCGTTTCAGTTTTAAGTTTTCTTTTGTGTATTTTTACCTTTTGTGTAGGTACAAAAATTAATTTTATTTAAAAATATAATACACTGCCATATAATAAGAAAGTAGAGGACGCCCACTAGCCACCTGGCGGTCCACGGTAGCCAAGGACTTAGAGTTTGCCCAAACAAATGTTTCGACAACCCAGGACAGACTGTCCTGGCGCCGCAGAACGAGGAGAGCCGACCCCAAATGATGTGTAGTGGCTAGGACAAAGAAGAAGACTAATGCCAAAACCCACCCTACAATTCTCAAACACTTCAAATCCTGAAGTCAAAATCAACTGTGGTGACCAGTAGACAAGCGTCGAAGCAGTAATGCTAGACGGGTGCCGGCCATAGAATCAGATCAACAACAGTCTTGAATCGCGCGACGACTTACTTCTGCCACCACCCTCACTAGCGCCTGCTTGCTTCTGCTTCTTCGATCAGCGGAGAAGTAAAAAAATACAGCATAATTTATTTCCACTTTCACTCATTACATTGCAGAAGTTTGAACGTATTGCAATGCAACTATTTCTTGTCCATCTAGGTAGCTTACCTAACTCCACCTACCTAAGTCTGAAAGTCATAACTAGAAAACATTTAACTTTTCAGGATTAGCCGGTATTGACCTTCGTTTAAAACCGTCAGTTTTACTTTCGCTAAGCCGCAAGGGATCAAACTCTTTTGACAGCTGCACGTCGGAATACTTCGGGAAACATCGGAGCTCCGCCTTCTCGCCGAAGTTAACCGATTTAATTAAGAAGTGCTAGGTGGAATGTAACTCGGTGCAGTGATAGTTTCAAGATTGTAAACTTTTGACTGCCGAAGCTACGTGACTTCATTTAAGTCGTGATTTTATATTTCACTGTTAAGGAATAAATTCATGAGAATCATTCTAAAATATAATTAAATAAAAGTTCTGTTTATTTATATTTTAAAGGTAATTTAAACATATTTTTTTGTTCTTTATTTCAAGATTAAATCCGGGAGCACTAATTCGACAAACGTTAATAGAATCCATCTCTCTCTGCAGGTACCTACCAATGAAAAATGATGAACGCTGTAAACTTAAATTTTAATTTACAGTGGACAACAGCGTATGTCAAAAAACAATATTCTATCTTTTACAACACTTTCTTTTATCTTTTTCTTTTGACACCTACGAGAAAAAGCCTGTTCTTAAATAAACGACCTACTTTTTTTCTACTAAAAAAACCTACTTATATTTATCGTGTCCTCCTTTACATCCAACTCTAAAACATCGAATACGACTACCTGATTATAACCCCCTATACACCCACGGCAAGTTGCGGGTACCCTATTTTTAGTCAGAGACCTTTTAAACCTTTATAGTCCATAATTAGAGGAAGGTTGTTGACCCGTAGTATCCCATCTCAATAATAACCTGTTTTCCTCACGACCGTTTACAATTCCCTTGGGATGTTAGTGTTACTGTGAGATGTGGTGGTTGGTGAATTTTCTGTGATGCTTAACTTGCCTACGTGACTCATATGTATTTAAATCTGATTTTGATTTAAAATTTTTCATGACTAATATGCTAGGCAAAGGAAATAGACACAGTTTATTGCGTAGGTAAATCAATCAAAATTAGCACAAAAATAACTTATTTTTTACTTTTTAAAGTATTTTTTGTCGGGGGTTTAAATTTTTAATTTAATTTTGTATTTTATGCTTTTTAAACTTAATTTTCATTTTGTTAGTTAATATTCCTCATTTCCTTTCAATAAAGTGTACATTATTCTACTAGTCAAGCCCTTTCATTTGATACCCATATGGAGTGGTGAAAAAAAAAATGTAATAGGTACGCCATTTTGTGGTGGTGGCCATCTTGGTTTTGGAATTTGTCATAGTGTATAGAATTCTACTAGTCAAGCCCTTTCATTTGTTACCCATATTGAGGCAGTTGTGAAAAAATATGTAAACCGCCATTTTGTGGTGGCGGCCATCTTGGACCGGGTTTCATTAAACATAGCTAAGAACACTCTCGACTAATTCACCTTTCCAACAAAAAAAAAAACAATATCAAAATCGGTTAATCCATGCCACAGCCACACACACACACAGACACGTCAAATTTATAACACCCGTCGTTTTTGCGTCGGGGGTTAAAAATAATCGTTCATGTGAAAATTTGAGAAGTAATGTTCAAGGAGAATCGACTCTCGTAAATATCACTTTATGGCTCCTGCAGGCAATTTTGGAAATAAAACCTTTTGTGTTTCAGTTTTCATGAGGAGCTTCAAACATACACATTCACCACAACTTCATCACAGTACATCATTCACGACAAAAAAAAAATACATTTACCTGAAAAAAAAGACATAAATAAAGAACAGCCTAACAACAGAATGCGTACAAACAAAACAAAATGTGCACAAGATCATCGGGTCATCGCCCTCTAAGCATCATTTTAGTGTCGCCATGAGTCATTCAAATGCAGTTTTGAATTTATTCTTAGAAAATAAGAAATAGAACTCTGACTCACACGTCATTAGCCAAGGACTTGCGCGAACGTAATTCCGACGCATGCGAGACGACACGTTATTTTCGACGTGAAATAGATTCACTGACGAAATAGAAACGTATTTTTAAACAAACAACACAGATGCAAACTCATAAAATTCTTTTAAACTGTTTATACGATTGCATTTATTCGCTCAAAGGTAAACGATTAAAATTCCGTTCGCATGGAAACAAAATACAGTAGAACTGAAAATAAATCTAACTCTGTCAGAACCACAGACAACAAAAAAATATAAACCCATTTTTATTCAAAAATATAACCACAAAGCCGCAATTTTAAGTGTCGAATCCAGCATGGCTGACTGCCGAGCATTACGTAACAAATTATAACGGATATCCGAAATCGGCGTGGCCAACGAAGCGAAGTCAATGCGATCACCCGTGAATGTCAGGACGAAATTCGTGTTAGAATCGCCTGGGGACATCCGGACAAACACGTGATCTCTAGGACGTGAAATTTGAATGCTAGGGATGTGCCAAGACTTAGTTTACTGATACATCTATTTCAATAAACATACACTAGAAGATCCTCCTCCTTTTTGAAAATGCATTCAAATATTATTTAATTTAATTTACAATAACAAACTATATACTCTTAAAATAGAAAATAAAACTCCTAACTATAATAAGGCGTCAAAAAATTCGTCCGCATCGCTGTCGACTGAGAGTGAGCCCAAAAGACTGGCGGAAAAAAGAATATTGTTGTAATTAAATACTTGTTTGGTACGAGCTATGCTCATAAACAGTTGAACCTATTTGGCTGATGATCCTTGATTAGTCTGAAATAAGATTTTTAGATAAAAACAATGGAAAGTTCGAAAAACTGAAATCTCGATGGAATTTTCGTATAAACTTAGCTGGTTGGAAATAAAATCAAAATCGATGATGGTAGTTAAAAGTTCACATTTGGAAATAGGGCAAAAGGAAATGCCGATAATCGGCAAACGGGTTAGTGATCGCATTTCGGATATTGAGTCATTCCAGTCGCCACGGGTGATGTTGTTACTGGCGTCACCGTTGTTAGATTGCTGAGATTCGCACTAGTTTTCGACATGAGGTCGAAAACATACCGAATGGACTACAAGAGGGTTTGAACAAAGTGACATTATTTTGCTTTTGCGCTAATGGGCTGTCACATCTATAATTATGATTGTTTTACTCCTCTGCTGTTCTTTTTTGATCAATTTAGTTGTGGTTCTAAGACAGTTGAGCAGTGGTTAATAGCGTGGCGGGCTTGGTCTAAGGCTGTCAGAGCCTCGTAAGCCCCCGCAATCTCCGGCGTAAGTGAGAGATGGAACACCGGGGTGGTTTTAGTCAGTAAGAGTCTGACAGACCCCTCCGCCCGCCCCAGGGCGGAGGACATCCATGAGGATTTCCCCCCGTTAAAAAAAAAAAAAAAGGCTGTCAGAGCCCAAGCCTTTTCACATCAGATGAATGGTTTATCTCTTACAGCCAAGCAAAAAAAAATGTCTATGAAAGTACTTTAACCCTATCTTCATGTCTAACTTTGCATACAATATGTGACCTATTAGAAGTTGATGAAATAATATGAAATGTTACACAATAAATCATGTTGATGAACTGCCGTGATCTCTAACCTAGGCACGTGACACACGTGGCTTAGATGCACATAATGTCGATATAACTTTCCCGCATACAAAACAGATTTCTCTGTTCAGTCATAAGTTAGTTGTATAATGTTGGTAGACATGAAACAAACAGAAAAAGTTTGATGGTTATTAATTGTTAAGGTACCTAAAGTTTTTGTGTGTTAGCCGTCTAAGACCATAAGAATCAAGATAGGGTTAGGGCAAAGACCCACTCGATTAACGCTTCTGGCCCTGTAAAACCTTTACAATCGGTCAAATATTTGCGAATGACCAATAGTAAGTAGTCTCAATTCGTCCACGGTCACAAAGGTGTTTGCCAAGTTATAGGAAACTAGCTGACCCGCGCAACTTCGTCTGCGTCATAAAATGTAATTATTTACGACATCACATTAGTAACCTCAAAAATAACAGTATTTCTCCACTATTTAATGGATGTTATTTTACATATAAACCTTCCTCTTCAATCACTCTATCTATTAAAAAAACCGCATCAAAATCCGTTGCGTAGTTTTAAAGATTTAAGCATACATAGGGATATAGGGACAGAGAAAGCGACTTTGTTTTATACTATGTAGTGAAACTTACTTGGAGATAGTTTAATAACAAAAACCGGCCAAGTGCAAGTCGGACTCGCCCACCGAGGGTTCCGTACAAATTTGTAGCTACAAATTACTTTAAATAAAGACTATATTTTTATGATTTAATTACAAATGTGTAGTTTTCAGTCTTTTCCGTATACTTGTAGTATAAGACGGTATTAATTGCCAAATTTCATAGTTCTAGGTCAACGGGAAATACCCTATACATTTTGATTCACTTGACAGTATCATTTTTTACGTTAACTTAGAAGTTTGATTTTTTCACAGCTGCAAGGGGCTATAGACCTGAGTATATGGTTTAATTTCAACTCGATATCTTTACGCGTTCCCGAGATAGACCGACGGACGGAAAACAAAGTGATCCTTTAAAGGTTCCGTTTTTTTTCTTTTGAGGTACGGAACCCTAAAAATCAGTTGGAATAATCAATAAAACCATCTTCCCTTAAAAAATGGATGGCAGCCGTTAGATGTATGTGTAGGTTGGTAGCGGGTAACGCATTAATGTACACACAAAACAAATCATGAAGACAAACATTTACAGATTGAAGAAGATAATTAAAAAAGGAACTTTATCATTTTGATAGTAGTACATCTGTCATTCATTTGAACCTTAGTAGCCATCCAAATAATTTGAACCAAAGGGATGACAGCCCATCCCACTCGAGTAGCGGCCGCTCCAAGGCGTTCGTCTTAGTGCCGTTGTAATCTGTCATATATTTATCAGAAATGGACTTATTTAGACCGAGGAAAAACAAACTTGAGGATAGTTCATTGACAAGATTCAGTGCAAAAATCCAACAAAAGGACCTTACGTTACAAAACCTTACTACTTCTAATGGTCGTGTTCGATGCCAGTCTCTTCATGTCAGTTCCCGCTCAAGAAACCCGCTACAGCATGAATGAAGGACCTCGTTAGTGAACGGTAGATTAACTCCTTTCAGCAGAACTGACCCGAGCGGTAGGCTGAGGAAATACTCCAGGATAAAGAGCGGTATCTGCGGAAAACTCAGTTTAATCAAGCCGTGTTTTTGCAATGCCGGATAAGTTCGTGTTTGGGGTCATTTAGCTATCTTACTGAAATACTATTGAAGATACTTGTTAGTCACTATTCTCCTACAATCAGACACAAGCACAAATATGCCTCGGGAATCTGCTGGATGGATCATTTATTGTCGCTTTGTGGGGAGGAGGGCTCATGAGTCTATCGGCTGAGCTAATGATGATCACGAAGATGGCTGGACAACTGTTTCATGCAGTAGGTTTTTTTTTTTTACTATGTATAGGCATACGTTTGACCACAATCTCACCTGATGGTAAGCGATGATGTGGTCGAAGATGGAGCACGTTTGCCTAGAAGCAACCTATTCACTCTTGTCTTAAAGACTCCCAGGTTGTAGCTATCTGGAAACACAGACTCTGGCAGGGAATTGTGACTAAAGATGAAAATTATTGTCAAAGTCAACCCCGAAAGACGTGGTTATGGCTCAAGAAAAGAATACAGAAGGATTTAGCGAAAACCCTCGGGGCTAGGCTAGAGAATATTTAAGCTTTTCAACTACAAAGAGGAAAGTTTATAGTACTAGCAGTAAATCCTTATTAGCCTAGGCTCTAACAAATTAGGTCCACAATACTGCTAAATGCGGCTGGTTACCGCAAACCAAAACCCAATAACTGAGAGACACCAAAATCATAAGCACTTTGACCTTTTGACGTTCTTATGGCTCGTGGCGACTGTCACAACTCCTGGGCTTGGATAATTCTCGATTTGTGTAGAAAATCCAAAACTAAACGTAAAATAGACCGTAAAAGGCATGCAGTAACAAACATGGCCTAATCTCGTTATGATTACCCTTTACGTTATCAATCCAACATCTTTTAAAAGGAGGATAAATCCAATAGGTTCTGATTATAGTTTTCAGTACAACATCCACAGATACCTACTCTTCTTTACTCTCCAAACATGTTTCAAACCATCCATGTGCTTAGGGCGTTTTTACGGTTAATCCACACATATCCGTGCTATACCCGGGCCATGGACGGGCCGTGGTACGTCCGCTCAACACACTATCGGTGCGAACATTTTACATGAACTCATCCACATACGCCCGTGTCCAAGCCGTGCCTAAACTGGATATGTGTGGATTTTCTTTTTTACTATTGATAGGCACGCGTTTGACCACTATCTCACCTGATGGTAAGCGATGATGTGGTCGAAGATGGAGCACGCTTGCCTAGAAGTAACCTATTCACTCTTGACTTAAATACTCCCAGGTTGTAGCTAACAGGAAACACAGGCCCCGGCAGGGAATTTCACTCCTTAGCTGCACGCACTATGAATGTGTTCCCAAAACGTTATGTGCGCGTGGCTGGGATGTCCACCATGTACCGGTGGCGCATCTCCGTTCGTCTTGTGGTCCGATGATGGAATGGGCTGGGCGGATTAATCTTTAGAAGGCCAAAACAAGTGACTGTGTAATTAAGATGTCAATTTCTCCAAAAAGGAAATTATTACAGCAGCAGTATCCTCATTTTAAAGTACCTAACAAGTCTCATTACCGAGATCATCTCACATCTTGCTACAGGTGAGCGAAAATAAATTGGAATCACACTACGTTTCGCTTACATAATTAAAGTGTTTGATAAAAGATGTCCATAATTAAGATAACGGTGTTAAATAAAAGCGAAATTAAACGAAATTACTGTGTTTACAGGTCGGAAAATTACGACATGATGAACTACGGATGGGCGGAGATGAAGCGAGTGGTAGAATATTTTAATAAATGTGTAATAAGAGGTATAATGGCGAATAAGAAATGTATCAATGGTACACGAATAAACTAAGACTTGAATTAGGACACATGATAGTATTCTTATTAATACATTCCCTTGAGATAGTATATGTCCCACGTTATAGATAAAGGCAAGTCTATTGTCATCGATTGATAACAAACCAGTAAGATCAGAATCCGGGTTGTTGCTGAGGAACCACTGCATGTTCTTTTTCTTCGAAGGGATAGCCAAAAACGTTTTCCACGCCCTCATTTTGCCAAAATTTTATGAAAGTAGATAGGGCTATGAAAATTTGCAATAAAATAAAGTACACTGACCTTTTTCTAACATCCCTTCGTAGATATCCGAACAATAAATTATGAACCGTTTTTCATTACTAGAGATCATAAAGGATCACAATAGCAGTCGATTTAGGACCGCTTTATGTATTTATTCCTGTTTTTTTATAAAGAAAGGAGGGGACGAATCCAGCATTCGAAAACTCCGGACTCCGAATTTGATTCTGCGAATTTCTGCCCCTGGATAAGACCAGATCCAATTTATAATTCTGCCAATACTTTTTTCTTCTATTTCACCATGAAATACCATTTCATTAGGTTCGACTCTATCATGATAACTTATAGGTACCTTTATACAAATTTAAGCAATTTTGTACATCTGCCAGACAGTCACGAAGGGTTTTCCAATACTTTTGATGTCTTCATATCGTTGTCGAATTAACATTTTACGCAATTAACTTCAGAATTACGAGCCAGCTAGGTAATAGAGATTTATTTTAATCGGTTTTCTGGAATTAAAGACTTGGTGTGTAACGGAGAGGAGCTCGCGGCTAAAGAATACTAGATGCACGGATCGATCTTTAAGGTTAAGCAACACTTGCCCAGGTCGGTCTGAGGATAAGTGACCATCTTAACATACCGAGTTTCCTCCGTGCCTCGGAGAGCACGTTAAGCCATTGGTCCAGGCTGTTATTTGTAGATATTTGGCAGCCGTTACGGATTGTCAGAAGCCAGTAAATCTGATATCAGTCTTGCCAAAATCTGCCGTATTACCTAGTTAATGGGTTGTGGAGGTCTGGCAGGCAGCCGCTCCACGTAAAATACTGATATTCAGCTGAATACGGTTTGACTGGGAGCCGACTCCAATAAAGTTGTGATAAGGCTTGGCAGATGATGATCATGAAAGACTTGCTGTGTAACGAAGGGATTAAGGATCGGCCTGTTAAAGCTAATAAAGCGAAAAAACGATCAACAATCCCAGTTTGCTTTCAGGAAAACTTTGGATGGGATCTCTTTTAGGAAGAACGGTTTATGTCAGACTTAATCACTCTCATGTGGAATAAGTGTCCCTGTGACAAACAAACCAAGGGTTTCTTTTTTCTTGTACATATATCTATAGACTAACATCTTTCCGAGGCTGAAAATAATGTTTTCTATTCTATTATGGGTTTTTTTTTGCAAAATAAATGTTGTTCATATTCACGTGTAGTTTCACATCCTGAAAAATGGCATATGAATTAAAACGTGTCGTTGACCACCGTGAGGATTGACTGTCTGCGAGACCAGTAAGCTTTGTGATATCGAACTCTTACTGCCGACTTAGTAAAAACGGTATTTCTTCGAAGAGGCATTTTTACATCATTCTATTTTACATGCCTTTTTAGTAAGTCAGTATGTATAGGTCAAAATATATTGAATTTCAAAGCAGTTTTCCCCAATCGATTAAGCAGAGATTTTGCAAACACATTTAGTTCATCATCATCATCATATCAGCCAAAAGACGTCCACTGCTGGACATAGGCCTCCCCCAAGCGTCGCCACAACGACCGGTCCTGTGCGTCTCGCATCCATCGGCAACCCGCGACCTTCATCAGTCCACCTTGTGCGAGGCTTTCCAACGTTGCGTCTTCCGGTACGCGGTCGCCAGTCCAGAATTTTTCGGCCCCAGCGACCACCTTTTCTGCGAGCAATGTGCCCTGCCCACTGCCACTTTAGTTTGGCGATCCTTCGGGCTATGTCGGTAACCTTGTTTCTCTTGCGGATATCATCATTCCTGATTCGATCACGCAAGGAAACTCCAATCATTGCCCTCTCCATTGCCCTTTGAGTGACTTTCAGCCTTCTGATGAGGCCCATTGTGAGTGACCACGTTTCAGTTCCATATGTCATCACTGGCTCACGTTTAGTTAAGATGACATTATTCTTAATCCCATATGTTGGAAACCTAAAGATGGCGCGCAAATTTTTTATGCACCTTAATTATAATGGGTATTGAATGAAAATGTTTGCTGAGAGAAACCTTGTATTACCATTTTTTTTTTAAATTACCTATTTTATTTATCTTTAGACATCAAAGATATAGCAATTTTATTTCCCCTTTGACAGTTCAAAGAGCGGTTACTCACAAAGCCGGCCATGAACGTCTACAGGCTGACATTTAGAGATGAACTAATATCGGAACTTAATGGCTGAAATTCAATAAGAAGGTACTTATTACTATCGGGTATAGATTCCAGGGGTTAGGTAATAACTTCATATCTTAGATTCCTAATCCTAACTCTATACAAAGATAAATAACAGCCTTAATTTACCCTCTAGAAAGCCCTACCCACCGCCAACTATTTTTGGTGTATAATGAAGTATATTATATCATTCTTTCTTCTACTTGGAACCGAGCAGAAAATGTCAAAGCTATAAAGACCTATTTACATTATCAAACCTTTCTCCGAGGTTATTATATTTAATAACAAGAATAAATAATGAAAAACAAAGATGGGTAATATTAAAATAATAGAACTTGACCTTTAGCGAGCGAAAAATCATCATCTTTGCTTGACAAAAGGTTTTTTATTCCACTTTATTGATATTAACAGGAGGTCGTGTATTTCCTCCTCTGTTTAAAGTGAACATTGTGCGTACAGCTAAGGAGTGGAATTCCCTGCCAGAGTTTGTGTTTCCTGAAAGCTACAACCTGGGAGTCTTTAAGTCAAGATTTAATAGGTTTTATTTCTATTCAAACGTGCTCCATCTTCGACCGCATCATCGCTTACCATCAGGTGAGATAGTGGTCCAACCTGTGCCTATCAATAGTAAAAAAAAGAACAGCAGCAGCCAACAGAAAGAAAGCATTCCTATGTTCGGTGTCAATGTCAGGCTGATGGCCAATGAAGGTCAATGTGACTAACTGGAGCTGATTTTATCCATTATTTTTAAACGAATCCAATTGAAGCCAATGGATGCACAAACCGAATGACCTAAAAAATGGCTTGAATAAGATGCAGAAACTATAGTTTGAGGAGCAACCATGTCCACCCATGAATGTGGACAACCGAAAACGAACGCTGCGGTAATATTTGGGATACAGAGGCTTTTGTGATGAGATCAAAGGAGACTGCTTCAGTTCATGCAGTTTACATACACAACCTAGGAAGCCTTTCAAAGTTCGCATAGCAACAGACCTTTGACTGATAGACTGTAAACCATATATCCTTTGTTCTCCAATAATCCAACCAATAAACTTCAAAGCATTCCTTTATCGAACCAATCAGCGCATTCCATTAATTTCGATTATATCAATTCTGCATCGAACGTTATTAACGGCTAATTGAATAAAACAAACATTTAGTTCGCTTTAATTGCAGGTGGAGTATTGAGCGCCTGCGTGCGACCTGGTCACGGGAACTGGGTCATCCCCCCAGCCTCGACGTCACCCCCCACAGCCTCTGTGTGGCCTGATTTAATATCGCTCCCGAACATCATGGAAGGCTTACGTGCATTTTTACATGCATACTGACGTATGTCACCACAGATTGTCACGTTAGCGCGAAAGCAGCTTCGGTAACCGTAATTTAAACATTGAATGTGTTTGACGTTTGTCGACTATTTTTTGTAGTATTTAGGTAGGTTTTTAAACCGACAGTTTTTCAAAATTCACAGAAGATTCGTTCTGTCTTTTGAGCAGCCTTACGCTCACATCAGCTTACGATCATCAAGTTTCATCATCAATTTTGGGTTGTTCGAATTGATTGCTAAAAGATATACTACTTTATTAATTGCATCAAATGACACGCAATTCCTTTGTCATTTACCACCGGAATGTCCTGTCTTTTTCTCTCTGACAAAAATAAATTTCTATTGGACGAAATGAAGGGAAAAGAGAACAGTTCCCACGCAAGTTGCGAGGATCAAGGAGGGTTAGTTAATGACACTTACAGGCGGGAGAGGCTAACAATTTGTCTCTGTTTGTGGACTGTATATCTTCTAAATGCGCTATAGCTTAGGATATACATCGTGTTGTTCTCGTTGGAGTAAACAAGCTTCCAATCGACGCCCATAAAGGCTCTTTACTCGATAGCCAACGTAGCGGCAGCATACATTGGAATATTTCAACCAAGTTTGGTCTAACATGACCAAATTTTGTAACATACGTAATGTACAGAACGCATTGTATAACTTGTGAAAGCAGCTATTTTGAGCGTCTTAATAATCTGGATAAACCACGATTAAAATCCCGATTTACTTTACTCATGTAACGTTATTTTGAGGATATTCAGGAGCAAGTCCTACTGGTCCTTAAACGTCATCATCATCGCCTTAATCCGTCATCTCAATAGTCACCCACTTTCTAGAAATTTCTTCTTTAACACAATCCATCCTGGGTAAGGTCCAAGGAAATGCCAAGGAAACGAAGAGGTGACTTCCGAATTTTAACAAATCATAGATACCAATATGTGTGACCAACATTGGCCACTGTGAACAGTAGTCATAAATGTGTGGCCAACCTTCCACACACAGCGTTTGGGATCGAACAGTTCAAACCCTGGGTCACGGCCGTTCTTGACGTGACCCAAATGTCGTCCGACCATAGTGCTCATTCTAAATAGAGTGTTTGTGTTGGATAAGAAAAGTTTGATAAGTTTTAGACATGACATGTTGTTCTTTTTTTCGTTTTTGTGATGACGTAAATAGGTCAACGTGATGGGTGGAAGTTTCGATTTTAATTTATGTATGTAGGTATATATTTACTCAGGGTTGCTCAAGGCTTAAAAAAAGTATTATCAACTTTTGAAATAATACCTTTGTTCCTTTGTTTCTTTCAGTCCATACAAGGGTTGTCTATGGTAGGCGCCAGATAAACTTGCAATAAATTACCTTTCCCTGATATCCCTTCTTAGCTTGATTTGATTAGATAACCAATCAATAAATTATGGACCGTTTTTCATTAATAAAGAACGTATGTCTATAATTCCTTTTATGATAATATTATGAAAGTCAATAAATGTATGTGGGTCAATGACCGTTATCGCACATTTATCTGGCGCCTACCATAGTAGATACCACTGTCAGCGATAAAACTGCTACGCTTAGCTACTGCACCCATTGAATTTAGTTCGTGTAAAAGAGTTATGCAAGTAACTAATTTTGGCGTGTAATACCTACATCTACACTAATATTATAAAGAAGGAAGATTTGTTTGTTTTTTTTTTTAATTGAATAGGCTCCGAAACTACTGGACCGATTTGAAAAATTCTTTTAGCATTGGATAGCTACATTATCAGGGAGTATCATAGGCTATATATTATACCCGTACTGCCACGGGAACGGGGACTACGCGGGTGAAACCGCGTGACGTCCACTAGTATAGTATAATACTCTCTCTCTCTCTCTGACTGAACTTTAAAGTAGGTAGAATGTTGTTCATATTAAAACTCTTACTTTTCCGAATTTAATATAATACATCGATTGATACCTATGCAAGCCTTTTTCTAAATCAAAATTAAAAAGTTGCAAAAACTAGCAGTACCCGTTTTCGGGTTAATAAGAATGTTGCTCAAAAATATTGACGCTACCTATTTATTTATCTAACGCTCTTCCTAATAAAATAAAATAGTCCTGCGAAATATCCTAGGGACGGTATTTTGATAGCAAATACCATATTCGCATCCTTCCGGCCCTCGTGCGGATTCCGGCTGGGTGTCGTGCGATATCTTTTGTTTGACGCCTCCCATCCGCTTTCGTGCCTAGCGGTCCGCCCCCAATCCGCCCCGCTCCGCCTACCGTGTGACGCGGCCTGTAGCTTGAAAAATTCTTGTTTTTCTAAGGTATCTTGTTATTAATAGTTTCACATTTACCTACATATATTTCAGCTGACCTACTAATGTTATGGAGTTGTACAAAAAATCCAGTCTTTGTTCCGTTCAACCAAGCATACTTTTCTTATTTTTTACTTTTAGTTTCGTCTAATTGTCTATTTTATCTCAGTCCATCTATTATAATGCAAGTTTTTTGCTTCATTAGAATCATTATCATTTATTTTATGGCTACCGTGATCATGTTTTTGCTTGTTTCTCAGATGTTAAAGATACCTTTTTAAGTCTGTTTGTACCTAACAGTCACTTTTTTCTTGTCTTGAAATTATTGAAACCCAGTGTTGCCATTTAGTTTTTGCTTGCTTGCTGCCAATTTTTGGTAAGGTTTCCATTTTGTAACACTATTTAAAATCTTTTAAGTGAAATTAATGGTGCCAACAGTATTGTTTATCAAGTTGAATCGTCCATTAGTCCCGTGAGATTTCGTTAGTAGGTCGTTTCGACAATTGTAGGGTCGTTTATGCTGTCGTTAATCGCATTCAATCAGGCGGTAAGACTCGGCCGTCCTGCGAAGATTCTCGACATGGAGTTAAGGCTTGTATACATGCCAATGAGCTTGTGCATATAAACGGAGATAACTACTCCACTACGCGCCACTCCGCTGCCCGTATTTTTAATTTATTATTAAAAAAATAATACATATTTTAAAAAAGTAACAAAACCAAAATATTTTCGTTTGTATTGCAAAGCAGTAGATTTTCTTTTTTCGACTTTTGTTAAAAAATTAAGGTTTTTTTTTCTAATTATGTGATACCGATACATACATTCTGGCTAAACCAAATTACGTGTCATATCATGTAGATAACTACCTATTTCTTTCAGATGTAATTTCTCAGTAAATGCCGACGAAAAGTTGCTTCATCTGCACGCTGTTTTTAAGCTTTTCTCTTGAGAGCTTATTTTGATATTGTATCGCCTTTTATGAGGGTTAAGCATTACATTAAAGAGTTGAAACGTTTCACTATGGCAATCCAATAGTATGTAGATAATGGTAGATAATATGTGATTAAGGGGAGGTAAATATACCTAGAAAAACATCCAATAATACTAATACTGTAAATATGAAAGAAGCTCTGTCGGCCTGTCTGTTTATTTGTTTGTTCCATGTTCAAGTCTGAACAACTCAACAATGCCGCGCAGCTTTTAAAACTTAAAGATAGGAACAACTAACACGCGGGCGAATCTGCTGACAAAAGCTAGTATTTCATAATGTCCACCGTAAACCCAAACAATTGTAGGTGTCCAAGTAAACAATCCCACGATCTACTACAGGGGTGGTCAATTTGATTAGACCCAAGATCGACTTTTTACTGACGAAACCCTGTACGATCTACTTATTACATAGGTACTTCTTGAAACTGCAGTTGAAACAGTAGGTAAAGACATTTATGTAGTTTTTTTTTATTTTATTAACATAACCTATGACAGTCTGTTATAAGTACCTATTTATATTTTTTGCCTTGCCGCTATCGACTGGACTAGTAGCCGCGATCGACCGGTTGGCGATCCCTGATCTACTAGATGGCGAACGAAGGCCTATATCAAGTAGATAAAGGTAGCAAAAGTTTGTTGTTAACACACAAGTAAAAGTTCTGGCTTTGTCGAAAACTTTCAGATGTGTTTTACGAGCCCCATGGGAGTCTTTCTAAAACTAAGCACTAATACGGATGTTTCCTGGATAAAAAATATGATTCTTCAGTTCTTTGGTAAAATATTTTACACCTATTTTTCATGTAGCCACGTAAACATTGAAAGTGTAAGTAACACTTTTTACTAAAAAGTGTCGTAACAGGACCCCACTTCTGACCTTTGAAGAGTTTTAGTTTTATATTAATTTATGTTCACTATTTTTTGGTAATCTGACGGACTATGTAAATAGATTTTTTTATTGGTGCTTTCTTTCAATCTAAGTGGAAACAAAAAAAACATGACCACAACTAATATTTAATAAAACAAAAAGTTTCCTCCTAATTGCCTTCACCACATCAAACCTATTCGGAAAACCGTAAAACGATAAAAAAGAAGTCGGACCATAAATCATTGCTAAATAAATTGTAGTCAACATTTTTATTTTCAAGTAGCGATTCTCGTTTTCTCGATGCGGCGTGAAGAAACCGAAATCGTTGTAATGCGTAAAGTTGCAAACGGAATCCAATCTGTATCTTCCCATGAAAATTCATGTAGAAAGTAGGTGTAAAATGCGTAGACACGAATGTTGATTGATGACGGTTAATATACAGAATGAATTTTTTAAATGTGCGTGGATGGCCAAATCCCAATCTATGAGATTAGCGAAAAACACAGAAAGGAGTCTCGAGCCCGATTTTCATCATCATATCAGCCGAAAGACGTCCACTGCTGGACATAGGCCTCCCCCAAGCGTACACACGACCGGTCCTGTGTCGCATCCATCGGCTACCCGCGACCTTCACCAGGTCATCGGTGCCCGGAGGAGCCCGATTTTGATGAAAACTAAAACTGCAACATTGGATTTCTGTAAATCGGTATTCCTAGCCAGGAATCGAACCAGCTGTTTTTGAAAAAAAAAACACACCCTGTTTTATTACACCATCCGTAAGTGTCCCCCTACTAAGGATCAAATTCTGGGAAGTAATAACATAATATGCCAAACTAAAGAAAGCTCTCATTCTTTATTATAGATGTCAAAATGCATAATTACTTGGCTGTTTAGATGATTGCTGTCACGTCTCATCTCACGATGAAATCGCGCACACGGGTAGACCATGACCTATGTTAAGACATAGAATACTTTTTCTCCCAGAATTACGTTTCCTTTGAAAGAAGAAAAAATGACAATTTGGCACTTGCATAAATCAAACAACAAAATAATATTAGTAACATACTTTTTACGCGGAGAAAGTCTTTGGCAAAAGCAAGTAGGTACTAAATAATTTTTTAGTCAGAATTAATTCCTGATACGCCCGACAATAACTACAGTTTGATTAAAAGTCTGTGTAATTATTAAACGTTAATAAAATCCGTCGTCTGCGCAGACTACAATCATCCTCCTATCAGCGCTAGACTGACACGCTTCCCCCGTGCAGTTCGGCTGCAACCGAAATAGCGTTCGTGCGTCTCCGCCACCGCTCGGGCCAGATCGTTTATCTTTTTCAATCCGCTGTAACAAAACAAAAAGGTCAGAAGCCGACGACCTAGTTTCCGAGCAGCGAATCCAAAGGTCACCCAGACATCGGCCCGGGAAGCGTTGATAACGGCTGGCAAGGCTGCACTGCTCGCGAATGTTTGCTAGTTATGCAATAATATGATTCAGTTCTAGCGGCGAGCACGCGAGCTAGTGTCTATAGTCGGCTGAGCTAGGTGAATGATCTGCTGGCATTAGTTTAGGCCGAATAATAGGGTTTGAATGATAGCAGGATTTGCAGAGATTTTGTGCTCCATTTAATGTGAATACAGGTCATCTATTTAGCTTATCTCATAGACGTTACGTAAGCTGTTTTGATTGATATGGGCGTGGGTGTATATTTGTGCATTACTACCCAAACAGTTGTTGTTGTAATGTTAGATAATGCCTACATAGTCTTAATTATTTGGTCTCAACGTCTAATATTAATACCAATCTGTAAGAACAATCCTTTCTTCGGGGTGATATCCTCTAATCAAAGTGAAGGAGACCAGAAACCAAGCAGATTTCCCAAATTTCATAAAAAAAAAAATTGGGCCACTCCCTACTTTCTAATAACAAAATTACTTCGTCAATTGTCAGTCACACAATGGTTGCTCCATTTTGATTAAAATGACGTTTATTTAATAAGTTACGAGCGACAATGCTTTTACGATTGTCGACAATAAAGTGATTTATATATTTCCAATCACAACGCAGTATTGTCGAAATTGAATACTGATTCGTTTCGCAAATATTTCATTCGTGATGGCGTGGTCATGGCTGAAATCAATACTGTTACTGATGTTAATGTAATGGGAACACTTTTGATGATCGGGCACCAGTCAAAACAGCTTAAATACATCAAGGCTTTATTTTGAATTCAAAGCCAAAGGCAGAGTCTATTTGGAGCCAACTAAACTGGTCAAGCAACTCAATGAGAAAATGAGATTTTTTCAGAATGAAAATGTCTATGCAAGGATGACTACATTAGACATACAGAGTGCTTCCACATCCTAGGCAAAGCGGACGATGGCAATGAGCCGGGAGAACGATAAGACAAAGAACATAAACGTTGGGAAGAAGAACATTACAATGACTCGTGAGTAAATAGAGACACACGATGTAAGTAGCCAATTTGAGACTACATAGTTCAAGATACTCTGAATGACATCATGGTCATAAAATCCAGACATCGACAAAATATTGCTCTTTTTGGGAGTCTATGAAAAAGATACAAAGGGTTCTGGTTGAACTAACAGATTGGAAAATATAACCGACATACTTTATGCGTATGTTCATGCATAGTAAAACACACGAGATACCGATAGTTACAAGAAGCAACGGATTAATGCTTGCTAATAAGAACATACTAGAATCATAAATTCAACCATGGTGGTTTGGGCTTTGAGGACCAGTGTTGACTAGTTTGACCAAAGTCATTAGAAGCACCAAGATTAACAGAGGGACTATTAAAAGGTATTCAATAATTTCTTGGACTAACCAGTATCTCCGTTTAACATAGCCTAACCGAAGAGGGAGACATGAGGGTGACTGATCGCTTCTGTCCAATACTGCCTTCATGAGGATGAGATTTTCTCCGAACATAAACAAGAATGTTGATGTTAATAAACATTAGACAGAACAAAATGAAGGTCTTAGTTCTCATCCAAACAAAATGAAAAGGCACTTACTTGTACCAAGCAATTTGTTTAAATATTTAATGTTAATACTTGAGAAGCTCCTTCGCTTAAAGTCGAAGAAGTCCAGGCGACCTTAAATTGCTAATGTAAGAAACATGTCGTGCAAACTTGGTATCGCGAGACAGAATCTTCATACTAATTTAACTCGTAGATTAAGTTCTCATTTAAAATGTTGTGGGTAACACCGTCTGGTATTTACATGGACTATATTATGTTGTTGAGGGTAAGTCTCAAGGCAGTTAGTACCAGGTGCATCGATATTGGTTCGAGCTGTGTACAGTAATGGCTTCGCAATATGTGGGATTATTTCAATGTAAAGCGACGTGTGAAGAGAGCTAAATTCCATGGTCTTGGTGACTTGGTAAGTTTTCTAACATATTGTCTTTTTTTGCAGTAGTAGTGGTTCTATATATCAAGTGTTTTGTGTGTGGTTGTATGTATTTTATGATTGATTTGATCTGTATCCCATTCCCAGAAAATAATGATCTAGATTTTAGATTCTTTTCAGAAAAATAGGCATCAAATAAAGTAACAGTCATATAGCTCATCTAACGTTGTATGCTTAATTGTTAGTTCGACAGTGACCTTGACATAAATCTCTTCCCATTTTTAAATCAAATCGGCGTCAGAAGGCCGACAAGACCTTGCATCTTTTATCTTTTAGTTCAAAATGTCATACTAACGACTTGACCTAATGATGACTCTATTCAAAAATGTTGATAAACAATACCATGTTTTTGGTAACCAAATTATTTATTTATTTAAGCTTTATACACAATAGTGGTACATGGGCGGACTTAATGCAACAAGGCATTCTCTACCAGTCAACCTTTGGGTTAAAAAGACTACACTGTGGTAGGAGTACAACAAAAAAAAATGGAATGTTTTGGGGAACAATATACAAATAATAACCAAACGAATTAATCTAACTTTGTTTTGTTTTGCCAAATCAATAATGTAATAATCGATATTTTTTGTTGTTGAATACAAAAATCTAATATAATTTGTCGTGGACCTGTTTTTGTCACAAGATATCGTGTTGAAGCTAATAAAGAACTGCCAAATGCAAAAAACGATGATTCCAAAAATTGAAATTATTGATTAATGTTCTTATGCGTTTTCGATAAAATTAAATGTGGGATTTAACACAATCTTAATCTTGAATCAGTAAAGATTTTATAATGATATCATGATTCATTAAATCAACACACTTTGGATTTTGGCTTTAGGTATTGTTATTAGTTTGTCTTTAGCAGGTACAACTACGGTTTTCACTAAAATGGGTACCTAATATTATGCAGACAAGCGCAAGTGCGTCTATCTATTACACTTTCACGTCTGAACCGCTGGTTTTTATTTTAATTTAACATAACCTGCATATGAACATAGGAAACATTTCAATCTGAAAATATTATATTCCCCTGGATAACAAACATTTTTCGCGTAGGTTTCACCGTCGACAGAAGCTAATGGTCTATAGAGTGGTTCCTGGGAGTCTTTAAGCCAAAAGTTACTTCTAGACACGCGCGCTCCATCATCATCTCTTCCAACAGGTGTTCAAACACGAGCCTACCCATGTAGAAACGGAAATCTTCTCGTGGTCTTAGACACCAATAAATCATGATATCTGCATGTTCTTTTTTCAATATCCCCACCCATGCACAAAACGTTTTGGGAACATATTCATTGTGCGTACAGCTAAGGAGTGGAATTCCCTGCCCGAGTCTGTTTCCTGGTAGCTACAACCTGGGAGTCTTCAAGTCAAGAGTGAATAGGTTACTTCTAGGCAAGCGTGCTCCATCTTCGACCACATCATCGCTTACCATCAGGTGAGATAGTGGTCAAACGTATGCCTATCAATAGTAAAAAAAATCCATACTAATATTATTAATGCGAAAGTAACTCTGTCTGTCTGTCGCACTTTCATGCCAAAACTACTGAACCAATTTAAATGAAATTTGGTACACAGTTAGTCTAGAGCCTGAGAAAGGACACGTTTTTATGTTCCCTAGGGACCACGCGGGCAAAGCCGCTGGCAGATGCTATACTCCATCCGCGTAGGTAGTAAACTAAAGGTAAACAAAATATTGACATTTTGACATGTCTTTTTACATAAAATCTTATTAATTAAATGCAACTACTGCTCAAACAAATTGTTGAATTGATTATGTAATCGTTTTTGTTGTATTTAAATTTATTTTCAGCTGCATTTTATTTATAAACTGTGTTATTAACTAAAAATACATATCAACATTGTTTACCTTTAGTTAACTACCTACTCGGATGGAGTATAGTATATATATTCCCGTCTTTCAGCTCCAATTTCGTTCGTGCACCATGCACCTTAATTATGCATTAGGAGTAGGTACCCCGAGTATGCATTTATGATCTGTCATCTGCCTGAGCTAACAAACCTTTGTTTCCCTGTCGGCCTGTCCCTTGTTTACCAACTATTGTTCCTTTGACAGTTTGATGAAGATCAGCCTCAAGCAGTGTAGGCAGAGAATATTTAATTAGCTTACAATCCTTCGCTTTTATACCTGAATCAATGTTTATTTTTATTAACGCTTTATTGTCCCGATGAATTTGTAATCATTTTTTTGCTGCAACTTAATCATTTTGTAAATATGTGATTTGTGTCGTAAATAAATTACAATCTCATTATTGGTGTTTTGAACTTGGTTAATAATTCTTTAAATATCGGTGAGATATGTCATACTCACATAAGGTATATGACCAAGTTTTATACGCAGTGTAAAATCAATTTTTCGTTCGTAATATAGATAAGTTAAACCATCAGACATAGGCTAGCAATGGAAAGTTCTTAAACGTTCTGTCAGCGATTGTCGAGATGATTGTCGAGAAGCCCAAAGCGTATGGAATAGATATACGCTACCGGAATGTGACGGGACGTGTGCAATCACAAAAATTTTGAACTTCTGACAATCGTTATCTCTGATAGAATTTCACACTATCTAGAGCCCAAGGACACGTAATTTCTTTCTTTCTTTTCTTTTCTTTTCTTTCAAAGTTTGTAGAAAACTACAAAAGAAAACCTTATCAGTTAACACATTATAAATTAGTGTAACTTCACGAGACCATCACTTACAGCCTGAAGGAACTTTTGTTAGGGTTCCGTAACCAAAGGGTAATCAACGGAACCATATTACTAAGCCTCCACTGTCTGTCCGTCTGCCTTTCCGGCTGTCTGTCAGCGGGCTATATCTCAAGAACAGTAATAGGTAGACAGTTGAAATTTTCACAGATTGTGTAGGTATTTCTATTGCCGCTAATAACAACAAATAATAAAAATTAGGGTTTATGGTATGGAACCCTTCGTGTGAGAGACCGACTCGCACTTGGCCGGTTTTTCACTATGAATGAACCTTGATAGTGGGCCTTACAGCACAGTGAGTACTGTTAGGCGTCGATGCCGATCGTCTGCTAAGGAGCAGACGACAATGGCAGTAATGGCACACGTGCACAACTGTCATTGAAGGCAAAAGTAATGACAGTTTAATTGAGTTGATCGTGTCTGGGTCCATTAGATATTGAATAGTAATGATTTCCGACTTTTGGACAATAGTCAATATTGAATAAGGTTGTGCTTTGTTTAACAATATTAAAAGTTGATGAATAAATGGAATCGGGAAAGAATGTGTGAAAATTAAAATCTTGACCAAACGCCACTTGCGTTCGTTTTTAAAATGTTGACAAAGCGGGAATGTGACCAAACGGGACGTAGCCGAATAAATATGGTTGTTTGACATGGTATTTTTTACCAAACTACCATTTTTATTATTCCTTAGTTAAAAGTTGTCTGACTATTGAAAAATCGGCCTCTTAATAATATTTTGCAGATTAAAGTAATTTTCACGTAGGTAGATAAAAATTCAGTCTCACTGACGCAACAACAACTCTCAAAGTACGATACACTCAAAAAGAGCTTGCTTTTTTGAAGTTATCGTCTTCAAGCTAGCAATTTACCTAAAGTCAACAAAATCTAATAAGTCCGATTTGACAGCTGAGTAGAGAGGGATAGAAGATTGCTTTACTACTAAGTGCGAAAGAGATATATTTTTATGTCTTTTTCATACTAACTAGTAAAGCAATGTTGTATCCTGCTGTAAAAATGGGCCTTTTATTTTTTGACAACCATAATTCCTTTTATAAAAATCTACTTATTTTTCCGAACTCATCTTGTAAACCAAAATATTCCCCCAAGAGTGAATAAATACAGCTCATTCTATCTTCATAAGCTCGACAAGAGAGCATAAAACAAAGGTAACAATTAACAGATGCCTGTAATTCAATTAACACTACCGCGGCAATTAGTTTAGTGAGCGGAAACACTGTTTTTTCTCCGTTCATTTCACTGAAAGGTAGGTCACAAGCAACTAACATATAGGAACTACGGTAAGTGTAATTGTTTTTAATATTTAGAATGAATCTAAAGCAACTACCAAATCCAACACAACAAACAATAACTAGACAACTAGACCAATAAAATAGAATAAAAATAAATGTCCAAAAATAAATTGCCTACGACGTATTCTCAGACCTACCAAATATACACAAAAATGTTATAAAAATCGGTCTAGCCGTTTTGGAGGACAAACAAACAAACATTGTACAAATCCGTACAAATATTAGCCAGAAAAGCTGAGAACATCGTATCCGTTTTTGGCTCCGGTAACCGATTCATGGCGTTAATGAGCCATGCTGGAATGCTCCCAATTACCGAACCTTATAGTGGGCAGCAGCACTATACGAGAAAGCTTTCCAGGAACTGCGGTCACGAACCCGCCTGCCAAGCGTGGTGACTATGGCAAATCCCCCTAAATGAGAAGCAACCCAGATTCACGGCCCCCCAGTTCCCGATAGCTGCACTATTCCGGGCCATGGTACCGGCCACGGAAACGGTGCGGTGGAGGGTGCTAAGAATCCCCGTACTACGGCAGGGTACCAATACCGAAAAATTTACCTGGCCACATACAATAGACGCTCTCTGCGGCTAAACGAGCACCTCGCTGAATTGGAAGTAGTGTTAAGTCGTAGTAACTGGCACATCATGGGACTATCGGAGATCCGAAGACAGGGGGAGGAGACGATAACTCTCGATAGTAGACACTTGCTCTACTTCCGAGAAGGACACCAACCATCCCAAGGTGGCGTCGCGTTTATGATCCACAAGTCACTCAGGGGCAAAATTGTGGAATGCGGCAGTGTATCGGCAAGGGTGGCTACCTTGTATTTAAGAGATTTAATATATCAGAAAGGCACTCCGTAAAGATTATACAAGTGTATGCCCCAACGTCCACACACCCTGACGAAGAAGTCGAGGCCATGCACGAAGACATAGTGAAAGCTAGGCTCGTATCAAAACATTCTACACTGTTGTCATGGGTGACTTCAACGCTAAAGTGGGAGTATAAGAGAGTGGTGAGTGGACAGTAGGTCTATTAGGCTAAACTAAACCACAGGGGGCGAATGCTGGTAAATTTCCTCGATGCTCAGGGGCTTTTTCTGATGAACTCTTTTTTCCAGAAGAAGCCTCAAAGGAAGTGTACCTTAGAATGAGATCGACTTCGTTATATCTGATAAGCGCCATATATTCAGATATGTCTCTGTGATCAACAGGGTCAATACTGGACTGCCGGTGTCGCGGAATCTGTTCGAAAGAGTCGCCGCGGCCCTGGTACACAAAGGGCATTGGGAGGAACACGGATGGGTTTTAGTCAGTAAGAGTCTGACACTCCCTTCTGCTTCACCCAGAGCGGGAGGAGTCATTTGATGATTTCCCATCCTTAAAAAAAAGAAAAAAAAAAGGGTCAATACTGGAAGTGATCTCCGTCTGGTTAGAGGCACTCTGAATATTAACGTCAAACTTGTTGCGAAAGCTTGCAGTTGGAACTACAGAACCGAATTGCCATGTTGGAAACCACTGAGGACATTAACAATGCCACCGAAAGCCTGCTACGTGTCATCCGCGAGGTGGGCAATAAACACTTTCGACCAATGAGTTATGGACGTAGGTCGGTACTTACCAGCGAGACTCTAGAATTGATGAGGAAACGATGAGAACTCCTGAATGCCACACCGTCTGAGCGTCAGTACTTAACAGGGAGGACAAGAAGCTGATTAGACGCGACACTATAAGCGCAAATACCCGAATCATCGCGCAAGCCATAGCGCGGAACAAGGACTCGAAGGTATTTGCCAAGCCCCATACCTCCCGTTCTCACCTGACAAAACTCGAAACGTCACAGGGCACTACCGTCACCTCGAAGCCGAAAACTATATAGTCGCTGAAGTCGAAAAGTTCTACGGAGACTTGTATTCTCAAAAAACATGCCCCCCAAGGGCCCACGGCGTGTATGATCCACGGGCCAGGCGTACACGCCATCTCACAGACGAGCTTCCCGACATTGACATGGGTGAGATTAGAATAGCTCTCGGACACCTTCATAACAACAAAGCTCCGGAGGATGACGGGATAACCACAGAGCTGCTCAAGGCAGTAGGAATACCTGTCTTGACAGAGCTTGTAAAGCTCTTTAATTCCGTCATCCACACTGGCATAACACCGGAGGCATGGCACAGGAGCGTGGTGGTATTATTCTTCAAGAAAAGGTTTCGAAAAGGCTACAGCACCGTGGACCACATACACACCCTCAAGCAAAAATCCGAGGTATATAATCAGCCTCTGTGCCTAGCGTATGTGGATTACGAGAAAGCCTTCGATACCGTCGAGACCTGGGCTGTCCTGGAGTCCATGCAGAGATGTCTCATCGATTGCCGCTACGTAGAAGTGATGAGATGTCTGTATAAGGCCGCAACAATGACCGTCCAAGTACAAGAACAGAGCACAAAATCAATCCAACTGTATCGAGGTGTAAGACAGGGAGACATCATCTCTCCGAAACTGTTTACGAACGCATTGGATGACGTTTTCAAGACGCTTGATTGGAAAGAACGGGGCATAAATATCAACGGTCAGTACATCTCGCACCTCGGATTTGCGGATGACATTCTCACATGGCTGCTGAACAGTCTGAGCGATATACAACTGGGGCGGCACAACTTTGAGAGGGAGGCGGTCAGAAGAATTCGCTTGGGCTGGGCGGCATACGGGAAGCTGCGTGATATCTTTGAATCGTCGATCCTACAATCCCTTAAGACCAGGGTCTATAACCAGTGCGACCTACCCGTAATGACTGACGAGTTTAAACGTGGACAATCACAATAGGCCTGGTTCACAAATTCACTAAAGTTTATAACTAGAAAACTAAAGTCACCGACATTGCGCGTGGAATCAGCATGCTGAAGTGGAAGTGGGCCGACCATGTCATGTGTTAGAGTGGAGACCGCGTATGGGCAAACGTAGTGTGGGACGCCCTACGGCACGATGGATCGATAATTTAAGGAAGGTGGCTGGCAGCAGATGGATGCGGACTGCTCAGGACCGGGATGACTGGCGCTCTTTGGGGGAGGCTTACGTTCAGCAGTGGATGGAAATTTGATGAAATACAGTGACATGAGAATTTTATATATTTGAAAATTCTTCCGTTACTGACAGACAATGCACAACCGAAACTACTGGTCTAAGAAAGCTGATATTTCTTCTCCTGTGGGAGTGTAGGGAGCACTAAGAAAAGAATTTCCCGAAATTCCTACGAAAAAAACGGGACATGCGCGTCAAAAGTCGCGCGCATAAGCTAGTAATGTTTAAAAAAAGAAATCGTTGGGAATAAAATAAATAATTCATCAACGCTGTCAATGGGAAAAGTGCCCAAAACACTGGCATTGCCGCGTTGAATGGCAGCTCATTCTTTGGCCGATAAAAAGCCAAGCCTTCTGAGAACACATGTCACAGATAATACAAGATTACCTGGTAGCATGACAAATTTTCGGCAGATCGTGATTGTGTGTACTTATTTGCAAGAATTAAGCCTAAGCGAAAACCTTAGAGTAAATCCAAGAATATTTGTTTTTTTATTTCTGTGATTTGCCGAGGTTTACCCCAAAATGGCCCTATTTCGACTTTAAGTAGGAGGTAACTTGGTATAACGCCATTTAAAGAAGTTTTTTTTTAAATTACTAAATTTACTACATGGATTGTGGTATATACGATGATCGTGAAATAACCTAAGACATTTTAAATTGCATTGCATATATGAGTGTCGTGGGCCATCGTTGCAAGTTTATGGGCCCATCCTGTCACCACAGGCTTTAAATGAGATGCCCATAATAAGTCTCATAATATTCATGTTTTTATTAGTTTCCCATCAAATTATATGTTGACGTGACTATAAATTTAGAATGAGGACATAAAATATGAACCTATTACTGGAACGAATAGGATTTTAGCGCCTACAGGTTTTTTATCGAATAAAGTTACAAAAATATTCGAATTCATCTCCGCAGTCCGTCCGTCCATCCATCCGTCCGACCGTCCGTCTGTCTGTCAGCAGGCTACAGGCTATCTCATTAACCGTAATAGGTAAACAATTGAAATTTACACAGAGTGTGTATTTCTGTTGCCGATATAGATAACTATGAATAATAAAAATACGATGGTATGGAACCCTTCATGCGCAAGTCCGAGTCGCACTGACCGGTGTTTTAGTTGCAATAGCTAAAAAGTGCTTCAGCAAATATAGCGGTAGAATACAAAAGCTAATGAAATTTCATGTTTGGCTGTACCGGCAGACCCTTAGCGCAGTCAATATGCAAATAATCTTTTTTCTGTTCAGTAAATCTACAAAATCGTGCCTCTGCCGCTTAGATAATGAATAAAGATAAAATGGATACGTGAGCCAGTCGCTAATTAATCACACCAGGTTCGGGCCGCCCTCAGCTATTTCCTTAATTAAAATACTAGTTGATGTTCGCTAAGTACTAATTTACTAATTTGTTTATGAGACATTAAAATCAAGTTACAATGTTTCTCGTTAGTTGGCGGATATATGATAATGCGTCATGTTCAATTTAATCATAGTAATTAATATAACGTTACGTAGTTTTAGCACATGTCAGCGCAATGGGGAAATTAAAAGCATTTAGTAAAGGCGTGAATGTTGGAGTGATTAGTTTAAAAAGTGCGAGGTCATGTGTCATGAATGCTCCTTATATTATGAGTTCGTGATATTGCGGGTCACGATTAAGGCTCGTGTCAGACTAAAAGCGGAGTGGGGGGAGGTAAGTTGTCTGTAATGAGGTTGTTTTTTTTTTTAAGGATGGAAAATCATCAAATGACTCCTCCCTCTCTGGGTGAAGCATGAGGGAGTGTCAGACTCTTACTGACTAAAACCCATCCGTGTTCCTCCTAGTGCCCTTTTCGTTCCAGGGCCGCGGTGACTCTTCCGAATTAAGTCCACAGCCCCAGCAGTGTAATGAGGTACCGACCAACAATTTAAAAACAATGTCCTTATAATTGAAAAGCAGTCTTGTCGACTATGCTCAAAATGTTGCAGTTGAGGCATTGATATATAAAAAATCCAAGATACACACTCTGCATCTCAAAAACGTCCGCAAAAAACAAGCGCATAATGCGCAAGTTTCGCATCAAACAGTCTCGCATCGCTCGCCATACCGCACTGCTTTGTAAAAATAACTTTAAGCGATCCGTGTAAGGTTGAATTTGCAAAAAAAAATGCGCATCACTCGCCATATTGCACTGCTTTGTAAAAACAACTTTAAGCGATCCGTGTAAGGTTGAATTTGCAAAAAAAAAATGTTTGTAGTATAACTACACACAACTCATACATGACACTTGATACATGTCAGTTTTCGACGACAGTTTCGAGTGTTGCATTTGTTCGAGACTGTGCATTTTGGGTTTTTTATATATCAATGAGTTGAGGCAACTGTTTTTTAAATTAATCACTGCACTAAACGAATTACCACGAGGTGTTCGCTCACAATGTGTCTCCTCGGAAAGCTTAGTCACCTAAAGGAGAAGGCTATAGTCGGGTTTACCTTTGCTTGATCAAATCGCAAATGACGACATCTGCTAGAGAACCAAGGCTACAGACATAGCACGAAGAATCGCCAAGTGGCAGTAGGCAGAGCATATTTCTCGCAGAACAAATAGTCGATGTGTTCGAAAGATTCTGAAATGGCGGCAACATTCCGGAAGACGCGAAGACTGGACTGATGACTTGGTGAAGGTCGCAGGAATCAGACAGATGCACTGGACTAGTGTGGTTGGTGATACTTCCTGCCAGAGTTGCGGAATTCGTTCGAAAGAGTCACCGCGGTTCTTTAAACGCAAAAGGCATTTGGAGGAGCACGGGTGGGTTTCAGTCAGTAAGAGTCTGACACTCCCTTCCGGAAGAGTAATCATCAAATTACTCTTTCCCAGAGTGGAAGGAGTAATGTGACGATTTCCCGTCCAAATAAAAAAAAAAAGTGGCAACACTTGGGTGAGACCAATGTCCAAAAGTTTGTGGTTGAATTGATGATGGTGAAGTTGACAGAGACAGAATCATATTTTTATTTGATATTTTGGGAAAATGGGCCCTAAGAGTAGGTTTCCTGAAATGTTTAATATAAAATAATGTCATAGTGTAAATCTCACCTGTCTGTCACCGGGGTGAACCCGGCGCTCCTCTTGGATGCCGTTATATTCTCCACTTTTCACTCTGCACTGAACCGCGGGTGAAATCCTAATTTACACTTAGGGAATTGACTGATAAATATTTTACAACTACAACATTACTTCTTATAATAATTATTTTCGATACACCCAACTTTGAAACCGTTGATTTTTAGACCTGAAACAAAAAGAAGATTTAGTTAATAATCAATAAAAAACAGTCTAGTCACGATTCAATTTAGAAATGATAAAAATACAATTTCGAACAGACCACACAATAAAAATAAATGAAAACGTTCAATGTCATGCGAGGTGTTCTGCGGTTCCTTTTAATCAAGTCGAATGCATATAGTGTCTATTCCGATGCCGCCGCCCCACAAAATATATTGAATGTGATGACGACTACGAAACAATGGGTTCGACCGCGAATTCATATCTGTTCGCCGACAATAGCGAATAAGTCTTTCAGAAACGAAACGGTCAACAGATCCGAACGAATAATTCGTACCCTCGCCCTTGGTACGAAATGCACGGTCATTATGAACTGTGAGCTCGGGTATCCAATGCAATCTTCGGAGACTTTCAGCTTTACGAAAATAAACTTTAATACCAACAAGATTTGGGTCGTAATTCCACAACAAGGATGCGGCGAACCTGCATTTGGCCGTCAAGTGGATACACCGATGCAATGAGTTAGCTAGACTGTCTGAATGTCAAACCAATGATCGGCAGCGTCTGCTGCACCAACGCAATAAAAAATAATTTATTTGTGTCTGTGTAAATAACATAATGGCACGAACATTTGGACTGAATAACCATCGCAACTGGAGTCGCGTCGTAACCGCCGCTTTGTTCCAAATCGGATCACTTGGGAAACAGCCAGAAAAAGAAAAGCGCTGAATTCCAATTCAATTGTATGCTTCCTAAAGAACGAAGCTGCGAATACGCTGGAAAGCTACAAAAGAAAATGTATTGTTTCAACAAAAACCTTTAAAAGCGGTTCAAACAAAACGTGAGATCTAATAAAAAGTTTGGGCAATAAATTATATGAATTACATCGTTCATGTTGTAAATAAATTACACAATTTATACTACCGTAGCAAATATATCAACAAACAAATTATAGGTCGTATCGTGTCCATTCCAAATTGGAGCGTAGACTTTAATGATGCTAAATATTTTATTTAACTCATTTGCATAGATTTATCGTAAGCAATAAATATTTCGAACACCGTGTAAATATGAACAAAAAGATCTAAAAACATGATGTTGACATTACTTATAAAAGAAGAACGGAGGAAACTAAGTGCTAGGTATCATCAATCACAAAAAACTTGTAACTTTTGTGACATATATCCGAATATGATCGATGAATTTTGCCCATCTACGGAGAGGAAGTTTCAAAAAAAGGCGTTTCTTTTTACACACAGGAAGTTCTATGCTACCTAAAAGTATTATCCATAGATTTATCAATTACCAACCTATACTTACTGGAGGAACTATAAGTGCCGGAAGAATTTAATTTAAATGATGTATACCCAAATAAAGTCAACCAAATCAAATGGTACTAATACTACATTTCAACTTAATTGCAGAATTGATTACAGTTGATCCATTATAAAATATTTCCAATACAAATCTGTAGTATAATGGTTAAACTTAATTATACACTAGCAGAGCCTGAAAGAAAATATAAAAAATCGCACGCACCGCCTCCTAATCACGCACTACGACACTATGAAACCTACAACTAGAGATATTTTAGTGAAAAGTCATACGATGCTGTGTTTGCGTGTAAAATGGTAGTGGCGTTTCATTCAAAAGCTGCAATGGAGTTTGTTTTGTGATTTTGCTTAGATATTTGAACGGTGTCGTGTGCGTCAAATGTGCTGAAGGTCGGACGTGGATCTAGCGAGGCATTGAACTATGAAATACAACCGGAAGACGGGGGCCGATGACTGATGAACGTTAATATGCGGACACTAGGGCTGTGACTGTCTGCTGCGGAGTTATTATCCCGCTTTACGACTGATAGACATTTGAATATTCATAGCAGAAATTATTGTTTATGTTCCTTTACAAGTTTCTGATTTATTTCTACTACTGATTGTGTCTTTTTATTAGTTTTGTGAATGTTAGTTGGGGTTAACTCAGTTTTTAATGTCTCCAATGTCGTATGCAAAATTTTGTTCAAGTTCAATTACTTCATCAGGTCAATATCAAGGTTTTCCCACCTGGCAACTGTTCGGACCAACCCTAAAGCAATTATGTTTGTGTCAAAGCTGAAAAGAATTTGAATAAGTAAGTCATGATGTCAATGTTCCACGTAATGTGTTTCGAATCCGTATTAAATACAATTGATTGAATGAATGTCAGGTATTCAAATAACGACCTATTAAAGAACTTCTCCTTTTTATTTCTTTTTCCTTTGATTCGTCTAATAAAAACAAACGTGCAACATCCGAATTATGCCCGTCGGGTTGTACATGATCAATAAAATCGATTTTTATAATAGCTCATTCGTTTTTTGCAAAGAAGAAACAGGAGCGCGAGCAGGTTCCCGAATTCGTGATGCCGGATCGAAAAGAGACGTAACTCTGATTTCTGACCGGATCGGGCAAAAACCCCGCTTTCCGAATACTTTGGGAACGTTGACCGCATGTATCTTTTATTTTTATTAAGTGCGAATTTATGTACGGAACGAAAAAAATTGTAGCTCTACCTGGCGCGTGTTTTCGCTGAAATATGTCAGGTACAATGTGAAATCCAAGCATTTCTCGCAGAAAGTGTTAAAAGCGCATTTTTCCACAAAGACCATGGGATGTAAAGAATTTGTGCTCAATTGTGACTTGTGACCAGTTTATAGGAAAATGACCGACGCACGATGGAAAAACTTCACCGTCGAGTGTGCGTAGACGCAGATCTACACGTACGACTGCCTTTGTCGGTATCTTGGATAATTGGTTACGAGAAACTGGCTCTTATGTGCCTAATGATTTGATAGATTAAGTGCTGTGGGTTCTGATGTCGGCTTTAATTCACAATGTAATTCGCATTTAAAAATAATGAGTTAATTGCGTTTAATTCTGAAAACACTGAAAGTTGTATAATTTTTGATTAGGTACCTAATTATTAATTAATTAATTACGAGATTCTAGGTAGGTAAAGAATCTCGTTGTCTTCCAAGTTACTTTCGATTTCAATTGAAATTGAAACAATCGCTATGAATTTATTCAATGCACACATTGCACACGCGCGTGGTATTAGTCCGCCACAAAGTTTAGGTATCGCCTGCAAGCGGCGCCGGCGCATTAGGTCAGTGAGTTACATTTTTGGCCACCGCTCTTCAGGCGAGTAGGTAGTGCGAGTGCAATTATGTTTTTGGACAGGACGAATATAAGTCAAATCTACAATTACAAAGCAGAATCACGTTTTGGTTGTTGCTTCGCAGCCTCAGTTGACGCAAGCCCACATTGTTTTAGTATCAATACACCCGAAAAGTAACCTTGACGGTAAGTTAGAGGACATCGTGAATGGTTTTTTGGCTTTGAAACTTTTTGTCGGATACATATTGTCTCACAATGGGGCAGAGTTTGAAAGGAATACATTACTTAGCGGTCGATGGCTCCAACCGTAGCGAGCCTCTCTCGTTTGGGTACCTACAAATTGGATACTGATACTCGCAATGCCTCAATACTAATGGGCTGTGGGATCCAAGACAAAACCTTTACGGGATAGGAACTTGTTCATGTGAACATCCGCGCGGTCAGTAAATTACATTTAGGCTCCATCTCATTGGTCGAATCTAATTTGCAAACGGGCCGCCGTAATTGTGTGCAGATTAATGCGAGATCTCGGCTCCTAAATCAAATAACAATGGAGAACAAGATAATTAGAGATAATTTAGTACAAAGATGAGGGTGATGTCTTCTTGAGCTGAATTATTGCTATAATGTACAAATGGAGAAAAAAATTGACGTTATACCTTGGGTTTTATTAACATCCGCTCGTCCAAAAACATATAAAACCTCTTTATTCAATGTATACTCTTTTCAGAACTTCATTCTTCAACTTCATAACTTCAGGGTAACCAACGGATCCCTATTACTAAGCCTCCGTTGTCCGTCCGTCCGTCCATCCGTCTGTCTGTCTGTCAGCGGGCTGTATCTCGAGAACCGTAATAGGTAGGCAGTTGCAATTTTCACAGATTGTGAAGTTCTAGTGCCGCTATAACAACGGTTTAAGGTTAATGCTACGGAACCCTTCGTGTGCGAGTACGACTCACACATGGCCGGTTTTTAACTGACCCGTTGTTCTCGTGGTTAAAAAGTGACTGCCGAGCGTGGGGTCCTGGGTTGGATTCCCAGGTCGGGCAAAAAGTGTAATTAGGTTTTCCATTATATAAAGGAACTAGTTGACCCGCGCAACTTCGTCTGCTCCGTTCCTATTGGTCTTAGCGTGATGATATATAGCTATCTAACACTGAAAGAATTTTTCAAACCGGACCAGTAGTTCCTGAGATTAGCGCGTTCAAGCAAACAAACTCTTCAGCTTTATATATTAAAAGTATAGACGTATAGATTTGTCAGTAACAGCCCGCACGTGAAGCCGTTGGTCCTGCGCCTAATCTCTCCCCGGTCGTGTCTGGTTCGTATCGCCGTCTCGTCGGACTATAAGAGTAAGGGAACTTAGGGAACAGAAAGTGCACGTGTGTTTGTGCACTATAATATCTCCTGCATATGGGTTGTGGAGTTCTGGTAGGTAGCTGCTCCACGTAAAACACTGGTATTTAGCTGAATCCGGTTTTACTGGAAGCCGACCCCAATATAGTTGGGAAAAGGCTAGGCAGATGATGATCATGTACGCAAGAGATATTAAAGTGCATAAACACCCGTTCAGCCTTCTTAACGGAGATCAGTCATGTAGCTGATCTCCGTTGAGAACGGATACTGTGATCGAAATTCGGTCGAGGGAGTTTCATTCTTTTTGGAAACCCTTTAAATGACTGTGATTAGGTACCTTATTGTCTGAATACGATGCTAGACAAAGCTTTTGTGTATCAATTAAATTATATTAGTTTTAAAACAAGTGGTTTTCATCGCGTTAATCACAGAGACATCATTGAATATTTGCTCCAGTCGACATGATGAAGTCAATCTCATTTTTGGTTACACCGTCTGGGCTCTGCCACGTCCACTTCCCGTGCTCACGCTTTCTGAAGAAGGAGTTCATCATATAGAGGCCCTCCTTCTCCATAAAACTAGCCAGTAAGTGTCTCCGGTGGGTCCGACGTCCAAATCCAAATTGCCCCACTCGCAGCTCATCACCGTCTGGTTTGCCCAGTTTCGCGTTGAAGTTCCCTATGACCACGGTGAGTATGATGAGTTTTAAAACATCAATTTTATTTGTGATCGAACATTGTTCAATATCTTTCGGTCTGAGAACATATGTATCAAGTAAGTCTTTAATACATTAATGCCGAAATAAATACCGTTATTCAGGTTCTGTCACTTTCTCCTGTGACCTTGACGAGCGTTGACCGCAGAATCCAATCATGTTACAAACAGGAGATTGATACCTTAGCTGCCTTTATTGGAAGATATTCGTCACTGTAATTAATCTTAGCTTCCTGGAATTTATCGGGTTAAGGATGTTTTCATCAAAATTGTTGTGGGCAGTTATTACGAAGGAACAAGTTTTACTAGAAGAGAGTTCTAGAGTATCTCGGGGTTAGATTAGACCAATTCAATAAGTTTTATGATCAATTTAGATACAGTTACATTGATCATAAAACTGACTTACTTGCCATACCGACACCCTTGCTGACATTTGTAGATCTTGAACAGTCGTTACGGGCAGTCAGAATATGAGAAACAAGGAAACTGACACCATAGGCCGGGGCGGGAGGTGCTAGGGGATGCTCTTGCACCCCCCTTTTTAAGGAAAGGGAATCATCAAATGACTCCTCTTTCTGAGTGGAACAGAAGGGAGTGTCAGACTCTTACTGACTAAAACCCATCCGTGTTTCTCATAATGCCCTTTGCGTTCCAGGGCCGCGATGACTCTTTCGAACAAATTCCGCAACACTGGCTTTCAATAAAACATACAAAAACATGAAAATTAAAAAAAAAAATTGGAAAAGCAAAACGGAGTAAAAGAGACCTAGCAAATCGACGAGTTACTTCGAGCTCCCCTGCGTTCGGCCTTGCACTCGTCTTCTTTAGCTTTAGGCAAAAGAAAACGTTTTCTATTCGAGGCAGGATCTTGAATATGCACCCTCCTGAAAATAGTCTTGCCGGCGCCCATGTCTAACACCAATTTTGTTACTCGCAGTTACCAGGTTGTGGAGGTCAGCAGTCCCTCCAAGTACATAAAATGCAGGTATTTAGCTGCACCTAGTTTGTTTGTAAGGCCTCCCACGAGGTGGACCGATGACCTGGTGAAGATCGCGGTTAGCCGATGGATGCGAGACTCGCAGGACCGGTCGTTGCGGCGACGCTTGGGGGAGGGTTATGTCCAGCAGCAGACGTCTTTCGGCTGATATGATGAGTTTGTATGGAAGTCGGCCCAAACTGATAGATTTCTATGACAAAGAAAAGTAACAATTTCTCTATTCTTTTTTAAACAATTTTCTTTAGATACATATCAGTTCAGACATCCAACTAAACCTATTGTTGGTACAAACCACCTTTATGTTTATTTCCCTTCAACGTGACTACAAAATTTCTAATGAAATCGTACAGGAACTGAACTTAGTTTCTATAGCCGTAAACCTTGAACCGTTGCTTTGTGTTCTTTCCTTTGAACGTCCACAATAATACTTAACAAAGGCAATCTATACTTGTAAACTATAGTAGGCTTCCTATTATACCAGTTTGACTAAAATAGCTACCTTTACAGGGTTTCCAACTTGGACGATTATGGTGCGACAGTTGCGCGTTTGTGGGACGACAGTTGCGCGTTTGTTGGACAACTGTTGCCGGCAACTTGCCGCCAGAATTGTAAGTCCTCTTACGAATTTATCGCCTGAGATATATAGGCTGAGCCCAACCAGGATTTAGCATGAGCATTTCAAATGTAATCGCAAGTCGAAAGGGCTAGGAACGAAATAGATCTAAGGTCTTTGTCTGAGATTAATTCGCGTGAATCTTTTTGTCTGCATTTACATAAGCGTTGGTTGGAATTAACTGTAGCTTTTGTATAAATTGTTCTGTGCAGGAGTCATTGTTAAATGTTGTACATTTCTTTTCTAGACTTTTTCAGCTTTGTCTGTTATCACGAAATGTTTTGTTGTTGGTGTTATCACTTTTTATGTGATTCGCAGTGCATTTCTGAAGGTAAAGAGACACAGGGGTTTCTTTTCATTTTCAGAACTGCACCCCATTTCTGTAGATACAAAATATGTAATTGATATGTTCCTATGTTATTGGAATTGTTTACTTTGTCTTTATTGTTGCACGTTTGTGTCTGTGCTGAATGTTTTCTATTCTATTGTAATCTAAAATACAGTAAAATTGTAATGAGTTGTATTCGAACATCTCTATCCATCTTTGCGTGCATTCAAAGCTATTAAACAGCTAGTCTTGCCAGACAGCCTTGTTGCATCAAGTCCGCCCATGTACCACTATTATACAAAAAGTTTAAATAAATTAAAATCAACCACAGATCAATGTATTTTCATTGGTTATTTATTAGATGGACATGAAATAAAAGTAAATAATATATTAAATATTTCTTCAGGACAACAATAGCCGTTATTTCGTACAAAATAAGAACCAATGTCATTCTTCCACGTATATAGGTAGTTAAAGTTTATTAAAGAGAAAAAACTTGGTCTGTATGTGGACATAATTTTGTGTAAGTTTTTGTAACGCCCACGCAGGGGTCGAAGGTAGTATCCTCGAGGACATGTCGGGGACCTTTCAGAAACATGCCGAATAAAAACAACTTGAAAAAAGATTGATAGATGTTTATCTAACTTATTGATAGTTTGGTAGTCTCCTCTATTATCCGAATTCATTTATATTGTACTAGCTTTTACTCACGACTTTAGATGCGCATGTCCCGTTTTTTCCGCAGGAATTTCGGGAAATTCTTTTCTTAGTGCTCCCTACACTCCCACAGGAGAAGAAATTTCAGCTTTCTACGACCAGTAGTTTCGGCTGTGCGTTGTCTGTCAGTCACTCATCACCATCAGTAACGAAACTGCCTCTGAGTGTCTATTATGTATCTTAACTAAAATTATGGAATCGTTTCTCCTGCTGACTGGCTATTTACGCACGCCCAAAACTACGTATTTTAGAAAGCTCAAATTCGGAATATATGATTGTAGTTTTATTTTATTACGTAAGTTTTTTAGAAAAAAGATTTTCGAAAGTTTTGACTTGTAGGATAATGGGGGTCCAAATTCGTTTTTATGAAAAATCTTATAGCTTGGATAAAATTGAAAGTTGGGACGTATCGTACGATCTATATCAGTAAACAAAAAGTTTTGTATATGTAGGTAATTAGTATTTTATAAAAAATGCTCGGTTCCTGTGGGATTGCCACGTCAAAAACTTTATAGATAAACTTTATATGAATGAAATATGTTTATAAATAGTTACTCTCCTAATCTGTATTTCTCTATGATCTCTCCAAGGATGTTCACCTCATAAATAATTTTATAACTTTTTAATTGTACGCCAATCGTGGAAAATCAGGTTTTCTAAATTGATTACATAAAAAGCCTATATTTACATAATCATTTATTTCGTATAAAAGTTGTTCTCTTGACCTTAACAACAATGGAATTATAAATGACCGTGCTTTTCATTGGTTTGGCTATGGCCGCTATAAACATTGTGACAGTTTTCAAGGTAAACACGGTTATATAGAATATTACAAAATTATCATATTTATTGACAATGTTACTTTAATATTTCTGTTGCTAAGGTGTTTTTTTAATAATATTAACGTCGTCTTTCTCGAAGACGTAAGCCTTTCAGCTTCTTCAATTTCAGGCTAAATTTTTCTCTAGGCTAGCATATTTGAGTCACACATTTTATTTCGTTTATAAATTGGTGTCCAGACCAGTCTTACATTCTCTAATAATGCGACAATGTGTTTTCGATAACAATTATTAATTATATAATCAACTAGCGACCCGCCCCAGGTTCGCGCTATTGCCAATGTATACACAAACTAGGGATGTTACGGAGGTGGTTTTATCGGAACCGAAGTCGGAGGTGGAGTTTTTAAATTTGGTTTTTCGGAGTCGGAATCGGAGTCGGAGGCGGAGTCGGAGTCGGAGTCGTAGTCAGAGATGGAGAGATAGGATGTGTTAAGGGTAAGCAATAAAATGAAATAGTAGGTACAAACATTAATCAGACAGCCTCTTTGCAAAATAATCTTTAAAGAGGAAATTAAAAAAAACCTATATAATAAAGGTGTCACAAACAAAAATAATCACATTTTTATAACAGTTACATAATTAAATCTAACTAATTGACTCCAGAAGTAGCAAATTATATTTAATAAACATCCGATTTAAAAGTATCAGAACTGAAGTCGGAACCGAAAGTGGAAGATCAATCGGAAGTTTTTGACATATCGGAGTCGGAGTCGAAGCTCCGTAACATCGCTGACCCAAACCTTTCTCGTTTATTGCTCTTACTACTAGTGAAAACCGTAACAAACTCTATGGCGTGGTTTAGAAGAAGTAAGCGAAAATAGATAAAGGCAGACAACGACTTCGTTTTGAGCAACATATTATATTATTTTTTATGATTTTGTTTGCTACGCGTTTGACCACTATCTCACCTGATGGTAAGCGAAGATGTGGTCAAAGATGGAGCACGCTTGCCAAGAAGTGATCTATTCACTATTGACTGAAAGACTCCCAGGTTTAGCTTTCAGGAAACACAGACTCTGGCAAGGAATTCCACTCCTTAGCTGTACGCACAGTGAATGTGTTTTGTGCGTATGGCGAACCATTACCAGGGGCCCTAGACAAAATGCAATTCTATTAGCGACTGCGATTGTCGAAATTCCAAAATGTAAGGGATTGATCACGTGACTTTTCGACAGCTTTTGTCAATCCCATACATTTTTGACGTTTTGACAATCGCCTTCGCCACGCTACCGCTTCAAGAATGTTACTTGTCTAGAGCCTCTGTCCATCATGAACCCGGGGCGCATCGCCGTATATCTTGTGGTCGGATGAAGGAACGGGCTTGGTGGCATTAAAGCGACGACATACGCCAGTGACCTTGACGGAACAAAACGCGCACACTTTTCACACCCGCGTAACCCAAATTTCAGTAGTTTTTGTACTTTCTTTATTATTCTATGAGTTTAAAATAAATAACTGTATATACAAATGTAGATAATCAAATTGGCTTTAAGATAGTGCAAATTTCATTAAAATACGCCTGGCGGTTTTGGTCCGCTTGTCGTTTTTATGTCCGTGTTAGACATAATTTTACAAATTAATTACACTATGTTAAACGAATATAAAAACTCAAAACTTTCATGTTTTTTTTTATTTGTGATGGTGCTCTTGACTCTTGTCTAGGTCAGAGATGACCAAGACAAGGTCTACGATGGAGCGAGCTTACCCAGAAGGAGCCTGTGCACTCTTACTTTGAAAAGATTAGGGTTGTAAGCGTTTGCAAACACAGACGCAGACAGAGAGTTCCACTCCTTTGCTGTGCGCATTATAAAAGACGTTTGGAAACGCTTAGTGCGAATTGGTGGAATAGCAACAAGCTAGGGATGGTAAGATGCATTGCGTCTGGATGTCCGATGGTAGAAGGGGGCCGCATGTATCAAATTATTAAAAAAGTAGTCTAATGTAACATTTATTTTTCCAAAAAAACGTAACTAGCCGTTTAGACGTGATTATCATGTTAAAATCAGCTACTGGGTATCTAAAATGCAACCGATAGAAAACAGACAGGCCAACAACTCGGCGTCGATGCTCAAGACTTTGGAGCTTCGACTCGACGAGCCTATCATATCTGTTTTTCCTGTAATATTATTTTTAATTAAACCCAATATTTAGAAATATCATCATCATCATATTAGCCGAAAGACGTCCACTGCTGGACATAGGCCTCCCCCAAGCGTGCACACGACTGGTCCTGTGCGTCTCGCATCCATCGGCTACCCGCGACCTTCACCAGGTCATCGGTCCACCTTGTGGGGGGCCTTCCAATTTAGAAATATATCTACATAAAGAAAAACATAGTTCTACGAATTAGAACAATTTCTGTGGAAAATAGTTGTTGCAATATCGTGTCGAACCTGTCTTCGGGAAACTTTACCTATGTGATTCATTTCGCTGTAGAACCCTTTACAATTCTTTGTATGGATTTTATTACCACCTAAGTTTAAACAGTACGATCCCCAGATCAAGCTATAAAGAACATTTTAATGTCTGTTTAATTTTCTTTACATGCACCTTTTCTTGTATTTTAAAAGCTGTGAATCTGATATGCATTAGTGTACAAGGCGAGATGGGCTATAAAGTAAGTTTTATGTTGTCAGTGGCCACTAGATCCAATGATAGATATAGTTTAACGTCCTTTTGTCTTAAGGCTACCCAATATATTACGTACTAACTGTTGCCCGCGACTTCGTACGCGCGTATCCTATTTTTAGGGTTCCGTACCCGAAGGGTAACTAACGGAACCCTAAAAATAGGATACTCCACTGTCTGTCCGTCCTTCCGTACATCCGTCCGTCCGTCTGTCTGTCAGCGGGCTGTATCTCAAGAACCGTAATAGGTAGATAGTTGAAATTTTCACAGCGTGTGTATTTCTGTTGCCGCTATAACAACAGATAATAATAAATATATTAAATTAAAAACTAAAGGGGGCTCCCATATAAGAAATTTATTTTTTCAGTTTATGGTACGGAACCCTTCGTGTGAGAGCCCGACTCGCACTTGGCCAGTTTTTTTCCAGTTCCTGTACAGCCTATAGCCTTCCTCATAAATGTGGCTATCATAAACAAAAAGAATTTTCCAAATCCGACTGGTACCTAGTTACAGAGATAAGCGCGTTCAAACAAACATATAAACAAACTCTTCAGCCTTATTATATAAGTATATAGATCAGACTCATGGGCGCCAGCAGGACTATTTTCAGGGGGTGCATCTTCAAAACCCCGACTGGAATACGATAGGTTTTCTTTTTTCCAGCCAATAAGAGATAAAACTGAAGGAGATGGATGCAAAGCCGAGCGATGGCAACTCAAAGTACATAATAACTCACCTCGGATTTGCTAGGTTCTCTTTTACTACATTCCATTGTGTTCTAAATAATTATATTTTTAATTTCTTCATGTTTTCGTATTATTGAAATCCAGGTAGGTGTATGTGCACCCTCTTGCATCCCCCTCCCAGCGCTTATGTATCTATTATTTTTAATAATTAACACCTGCCACATTTGTTTTCTAAAATTCATTTTGGTGATTATTACGGGGTTTTCAGGTCAACCTGGTGATTTAATATCATTAAAATAAATCTATTGCTTGCTTTGAGCTAGCTTTGCCAATTCAACTTTTCGAACAAATTAACTTATCAACTAAACTAAGTTATTTTATGGTTCTTATTTAAATATGTAATTGTCATATTATTAAATAAACAGTAAACATATATAAGGTGAAGGAACAACACATCTTGCCGTAGGTACCTATTCATCACTAATTATTTTCACAGCAAAAATAGCAAAATAGTTAATTCAAAAATAGAACCTCGTGTTCTGTCTGCGAAACGGTTTAATCAAATTAATAATCGGTTATTAACTTTTAGACAACTTCAACTTAATTGAAAATTATGGTTGAACACAAATACCTACACCCACAATCGGATTTATTCATAAAAGGAATTCACTATGAAATACTCAAAATACACATAGATACAGTAACTATCACTACTTAGTACATGTGCGCTGAAATTTGCATGGAATGAGTGTCACACTCGTAATGACTAAAACCACCAGTTCCAGGGCTGCGGTAATTCTTTCGGACCCACAACCCTGGCAGTCGGTAGGTATCTATACTTCTTTTTAATGAGTAGTTATATGAACGTTGAATAAAGGATTCCTCCGTTTTTAAGTGATACGTTTTTTCGACAAAATTGACTCTAAAGGACTATGCCTTCAGAATATTACTAAGTTAGAAGCTTCAACAAGTTTAACATATCATGGCCTACGCATCTAGTCCAACCGAAAAAAAAAATTGAAGCCAGGAAAGTCTACAATCACTCTCGCTGGACGGCTGGCTGAAACCTAATTTCTTTTGCTAGTAATAGTTTTTATTTTACGAGACAATAACATTACCGGCCATATCGAATTATTTTTTAACAAGTTCTTTGTTAAAGTGAAATCGAAATTTAAATGTAATGTTCAATAATGCTACTATTAACCAGCTTCCGAAGACCAAGACCAATATGGAACAATGCGATCATAAATACATCGCTTCAGCAATTCATTACTTTAAGTTAAACAGGCGAATTGACGGTATTTGTTAAACGTGCTGTTAAACAAGGGCATTGGTCGGGGCGCAAGCTATGACGCGCGTCCTCGAAATAGCTCACGAGCTGCACCAAGCGGTGACGTCAGCGTACAAGAGCTTTTATTACGTGAAGTCATGGGATGGGTGCAGAAGTCTCGTTGTGATCTAATAACACATAGATCGACCTACGACTATTAAAAATGCGAAAGTTTGTATGGATGTGTATAACTCAATCACGCCGGAACGGCTAAACGGATCTTGATGATATGCAGCACAGAGTTAGATTGTAGTCTGTTATAGCAGATAGATCCCAGGAGTATGCTGCACACACAGCCGAAACTACTGGGACTTGAACAATGAAACTTTGCATAAGGCTTCCCTCTGTGAGAAAGAGAAGAAGGAAGCTAGGTGAACTAAGAAGGGATTTTTGAAAATTCATCAATTCAATTGTTGCTGGGGAGTTTGTTGGCCACTTCTTATCCAGCTGAACTACGAAGGGCTGGGCGTTTTGGGGGACTGCCTTCATGTAAATTTTGACGTTCAAAAAGTGCTGATTTTCAGCCTAGTTTGAATAAATACCTTTTGATTCGATTAGATTCAACCTTTAAGGGGGTGAAACGGGGGAATCTCGTTTTTACTAAATCTGCGCAGACGAAGTGCCAATTAGATCAGCCATAGTGACGTACACCAATCAGACCTTGTTCTGAAACGATGGCATGCAAGCTACGTGCATACTTATGTGCTAGTTGCTGGAATCTATTACGTGTATGTACGCTTATACGCTGAATAACTGAAAACTTGTACGCCTAACAATATGCGTGAGCAAATTGTGTCTAATGGCAAAATTACACGTTGAAGGTTTGTTTCGTTCAATCTGTAGTAGCTGCAATGTCGCCACAAGAAAAACTAACGCAGTAGAATTTGTACGAGAACAAAAAAACCGCCGCGCCATCTATCCTACCAGCAGCAAACTACTAATGAAACCCTGCATCGAGATATCAGTTTTCAGTGCGATATATAATGTGTTACGAACATAATAACATACAACAGTCCGAATATCAACTATCGAGCAGTTGCCCACCAGAGACAATAATTGTCTGGTCCGAGGATCCTCCTTTTTCAATGAATGTTTGCGGAACGTGACACTCTATTCCGCATACGTCTAAAAATCTACATTAGCCAAAAAACCTTACAAAGGTATCGTTATTTCCATGAAGGAGAAAAGTAGGCTGATAGAAAAATACATCATAAAAGTTACCTACAGAAAAGATAGTAGCACCCATTGTATCACCCCCTGTAATGTTTCCCACATTACAGGGGTGATACAATGGGTAGTCTATCGCTGCAACCGGACTTTATTGTGTACTTACGTCGGTATTCTCTTCAATTCAGTCAATCCATTTCAATTATAAAATGTAGTATATAAATATTGGTAAGTAAATGTGATTATTTGAGTAAAATAACGGCCAAATAAAAATATGGCTTCAATTGAGTACCTATGACTATATTTTGTTACTTTTTAATATCTATATATATTGCTATGTATTTTACAAAAAGTGACCCACCCTTCTGCATATGTTATATCATGGTAAAATTGCTTTACAAAGCTCCGCCTCGGCAACGTGAATATAAAGCTTCTATTAAGTGAAATATAAAAAAGTGTGTTATATTGATTTTATGGTTTACTTAACTCTATTTCCAGCAGTTGATTTGGGTTTCATTAATAAAATATTTAAACGGAACTAAGCTTGGTGGAGGCAATGTCCAGTGGACGTTCTTCGGTTGATAGTAAGTAATAATGATGCTTTTACAAGCATGTTTTTGGGAATATTTTCACTAAGTGTATACCTTAGCTAATGAGTGAAATTCCCTTGCGGAAGCTGTGTTTCCAGATAGGCTACAACCTGGGGGTACTTAAGTAAAAAGTGAATAGGTTACTTCTAGGCAAGCCTAAGACATCGACTTCATCAACCACTTCATCGGTATTATCGGTAAAAATCGTGTTATTCATGAACGCTATCTGCGTTTAAACGCAAACCTATCAGTATTTCAAACCTGCCAGGGGGTTACACTCTAAGCCCGAAGTCCGTAGTTTCGAGCTTAGTTGCGGGCGTATTCTACTCCGTATCAGCTACGGACTTACGATTAATCCCGAACCCGAACTAAGAATGTATGACAACACGATTTGACAGTAACTGACAAATCCCGTTGTCATTAATTCTTAGTGGTTAGGTGACACGGAGTAGAATACGCCCGCAACTAAGCCCGAAACTACGGACTTCGGGCTTAGACAGTAGCCCCCAAGGTTGCGGAATTTGTTCGAAAGAATTACCGCGGCCCTGGAATGCAAAGGGCATTTGGAGGAACACGGATGGATTTTAGTCAGTAAGAGTCTGACACTCCCGCTCCATCCAGAGCGGAAGGAGTCATTTGATGATTTTGAATCCAAATAAAAATGTAATAGGTACAAAAAAAAACGTTTTCATAAGTGATCACCACTTATGAAAACGTTTTTTTTAACGGCCATTTACCTCAACTTAAGTTAGCTGGTAGACAGATATTTTTTTTTTCATATTGATTTTGCGCTTGAACTGGATCTTGCTTGTTGAAAAGCAGTGTACCTACGAGTATGTAGTGTGCCTATTCACTCTTCTTTTCAAAACGGGCTACATGCTGTAGTATTAACATACCTATTTCATACAAATAGACCAAACTAAAGTAATAACAGTAACAGGTTTAATAACAATATCAGACCCAAACGCATTGTACTCCAGTACGCTCCAACAAAAACTACTTTCACAGACCAAATAGATTCTTTCAATAGACTCCTTTCATTGCCGTAACTAGATCGCAATCTTTTCATACAGAAAACGATTCAGTCGACGGTAAATACTCGTAATATCGGAGGCAATTTGTGGTTCATTTCACACTGAAACCGGTTTATGAGAATACCTTCAAATGCATGTCGGAAATAAAGGGAATGCACTCATTGGGCAAGTACAATGGTTGCATCGTGAACTTGGCCCATATTCTCACGATACGAAGGGCAGGCCACAAAAGAATGAGTGTTGTGCATAAACTACATCAGTTTTATTGGCGCACAAAAGCTTGCGATCGTGTGCACTGTGCACTATTTCCCGTGGTCTGCGTTTTTTTTTTTATTGTAATCGTACGCAGAGGGGAGAGTGCGGAGAAAGTCATTATGAACTTCAAGTTTTTTTTTATTATTCTTATGATTTGTTTTGCTGCCTACTTTTTCTAGCTTCGTTTTGCTGTTCTATCGTAAAATACTGGTATTCAGCTGAATCCGGTTTGACTGGAAGCCGACCCCAATATAGTTGGGAAAAGGCTAGGCAGATGATGTTTTGCTGATCTATCGCTGCGAATATTAATATTGTGTTCCTATCAACTAGCCAATTAAAAACAAATGAACGATACATTAATACGATAGCTAGTTATTAATAAAATACCTCGACTAAATCTATTTATAGCCGTTTCCATCAACAATGTTAGAACGAGTTAGATTCCAATAAGTCTTCCTTATCAAAGCCCGCGCAGGTTCACTGTAGATAAAGTAATTGGATTTTACATAACTCTTCTAATAACTGTTAAAATACCTCACAAATAACGTGCATGCCTAACATACCAAATACAGTAATTAAGCAAGAAATAAGCACGACTTAATGATGATAATGAATTAAACATAGCGAGGATTGAAACATTCTAGTGCAAGCATTAATTTACACAATACTGGATGTACGTAAATTGGATAAAATATTTGAGAAATTGAATTGGATGTAGCTTATGAATCGACCAGAGTGGTCTAGTGCAGCTAGACATGGTATCTATGCACAACGCTATATGCATGCAGTAGACAAGCTACAAAGTTATTGGCCAGTTTTCGTAACTCGACCTATTACTATTGAATAACTTGCGACACGTTTGAACACTATATCAAGCACTTGCAGGACTTAAACTGCAACCATATGCTGCACAGTTTACACTGATGCATTCCGCTCAATATAAACATTCAAACTCTCAGCAGCACAGTTACACGAGCGTCTAAAGATATGCATGTATGTAGTTGCTGAAACACCTCGGTAAAAATCTGAGTTTATTTTAGAGAGTGTCCTCATTCCTGAGCGCGCTGCCCAGCGAAAGTAACCTCTCACATGCGCTCACATTACCTAGATAATACTTACCAGATACTCTGTTTCAAGTCTCAGCACATAAACAAGCACAGGCTTACAATAACATCACTTGGTTCGTTCACACTTACCGTTTGTGAGCTTCGCGACGCCAGCCCGTTTACAGCACCATCAGGAAATAAGTGTTTATAATGTAATAATAAACAATAACAGCGGAGCAGAGGCGAGGGAGATTCGCCTGTTATTGACGTAATCGTAACTCAGTTTTAGGTTAAGTTTTTGATGATCGCGCGCGGTGTTCTGCGGCCAGTATCGCGAGCGGTCGCGTCACGGCATGCGATATCGAAGAGGAATTAGAATAATTTTGGAGGGATTGTTTTGCGGAAGAAAGAAGTATTTAGATGGTGTAAATGCAGTATTGTCGCGGGGCATGGAGCGTGCGCACTCGAGTCCGGGCGGGTACTGGCGACGGCCGACAGGCGGCGCTGCGCTCGGCGCGTATTGATAAAAGCGCAAAGGGCGCGCGACGCCGCGGCCAGGCGACCAGGCGGCCTGGGCCGAGAGGATGCGAGCGCGACACTCCGCTGTAGCGGCAGCGCTTCCAGCGCGACCAACCTTGAACCCGCCACATCAATGATTAGATAATGTGGGATTAGATAAAATTATGCCGTAACAACACGCGAACCGAGCGGAATGTCTACGCGCGACGTCTCTGTTTACATTACAGTGCGTTCGCGTCTGACTCGAATGAAATGCGCTTGTTCTCGCACACCACTGTGTATGGACGATGGAGATTAATGAACTTGGCATTTGTATATTATTGGCTATTCACGGTGCACAAAACGAAATACACGACTACGGACTGCATGTTGCATCTAACTTGCGGCCGTTTTGAAAATAATGCTCTGTAGATAACGCGCTTTACTTAGTTTCCAAGTTATGAGAATACTTTGTTTCATACATAGCGAGCAATTCTTTAACATACTATATGATAATTTTATGTACATTTTAGCAAGGATTTAGAGGGACTAGCTTGTTTATGTTTATATCAGCAGATCGTGAGACGTCAATGACTTGCCGTTTGAATATTCATACGCATAGGTACAATATAATCTTTCACGGAGAACGTGACAAGAATTAATTGTGATACCGACTGAATAAAACATCGCTAGAGAATTTTGTTAATTTATTAATCTTTGTAAGCTATGTTATTTGAAGGTAATTTGCCTTTTATGAAGTTTAAGACAAAAGTTGGTGTAAAAAATGCGAAGCTGGGTTTGTACCTTGCGTTTTGTTGATTGCAATTTTGCAGGCGCTTTAAGCAAATCATGAATTTCAATATTTGAATATTTTTAAAATCTTAAATCAAAATATTCAAAGTATCTAAGTATGAGATCAATGAGGTTAAAACAGTGCTGTTGAAGCGGTTCATAATTACAACTTTTCAAGGGAGCATAAACGTCATATCATCATCGTCAGCTTCGAATAAATCGTTCTTATCTGGACATAGCCCCCCCCCCCCCTCCCAAAGGACCAAGCATCACCAGTTCGACCTGGACTTTAGCCTCTCTTAAAAACTCCTCCTGTCCCTTCATAACTCCTGCATTATCTTAACTTATAACATTATAAGTTGTAACAAAATCACTTATAAATCGGGACACTTGTTGCCAGCACAGCACTGCTCAGCCGTTATGGGCAATCCGCGCGCTCGCCCCGCGTGACCAGAATCTCTAATTCTTTAGCACATCATTCGTTTCTCGTTACGTCAAAATGAATCTAATTGTCACTGATAACTTGCATTTAAATGTTGTGGGAACATTAAGCATGTGTGGTACCTAGTAAGATCGCGACTGTTTTGTTTTAGTAGATGGAAGATGCTTAGAGCCTATGGAGTGCCTGGGGATTTTCAACTAAGATTTGGGTTACACTGAACGAAATTTAAAAATTTAAAATAACCAGCTGGCCAGTAATAAATACGCATAAAAAAGTTTATCTATTAAAAAAAATTGCCTTTGATTTGAAAAAAAAAACTATTTTTCAAAATCTAACTATACCTATATGTACTAATTAATATATAAAAACAAAATACACTTAGGTGTTGAAGAATTCCTCCGCATCGCCGTCATCCGGAAAAGTCCCCAGAAGACTGGCAGCATTGCCATGTTGAATGGCAATGCCAAATCTTTGAGCAAAGAACGAGCCAGCCCTCTGGTCACACAGTGTCGATCAGTCGGCGAAATAATAAATATTCAAATTGAAGATACTTATTAGACAGAAGAATATCTTTGTAAATCAAAACTAAGACAGTAGGTAAATTATTAATATAGACACAGTAAACAGAAAAAAAAAACGGTCAAGAGCGAGTCGGACTCGCGCACCGAGGGATTTGTACAATCATATAAAACATGAAATGTTTTTAAATTTTCATCGGCGAGGGCTATAATTCGTCAGATAATTTTAACACTACGGTGTATATTGCAGTTTTAGATCAGCGCCATCTCTTGAGCGCTAGTGGAACTAATGTAATTTCTGTCGATGATTTCTGAAAAAGTGTGCTATTTAGAGACATTGTTTTATTTTACTATAATCTTTACATATACTCCTATCACATAAAATAATTTCAGATTTTTCTCTATGCAAAAATTGACCATTCCCCCCCCCCCTTTTCTCCATAAGATAAGGTTAATGTTCATTGTTTTTTACATTTTTCGTCAAAATTCGAAAATCATGCGGTCTAAAAAAAATGTTTGAGAATGTGCTTTCAGTCGCTGTTGCAAAAAAAAATATTTATTATTATATTTTTCTTATTTGCAAAATAGTTGAACAAAAGTCGTCCAAAACTATTCCAAATTTCAAGTTGATAGCATTAGTAGTTTTTGAGACATCCAGCTGTGACAGACGGACAGACTTAGTTACACCTTATGGGTTCCTTTTTATTATTTTGGTCCTCAAAAACAGGCCAAGGGCGTGTCTGGCCAAGCACAGTGTAAATAAAGTTCCAAAGTTTTCTATCTCTAAACCATGACAGATAATTTAATAATTTCGGGCTCATTTTCGTTATCAGCTACACTGAATACCATGACAATACACCGATAACGAGAAATAATTAACATTACCTACTAAAATTATGAAAGTACTGGACAATTGGACGATACTCTGACGAAAAGATAAATAGGACTAAAGACAAACGTAACTTTACAAGATGAAAAAAATGATTTACCAGACATTAATATACGTCACGGTCGGTTCCAACTGCAAATTTAAGTTTGTAATAGCATTGGATAAAAAATATTTATATGATAATTTTCTGTTATTATTTATTATTTTTTTGTAAAAATTGTGGAATGAGTTTTTTATGTGATAAAACTATAAATTAACAAAAGGAAAGATGCAAATACAGAATTTATGGGAATGTTGTTAATAAAATGATAAAAAAGTATAAAATAAAGGCCATTGCAACGTTTTTATTTTAATTAATATCGATTTTTAACAAAAAATCATTAATTAAAGTAACGCATTTAAAAACAGCAATCCGCGTTTATTAACGTCACTGCTGTTATAACAACGAAAAGGCATCCTTATGTCTTTGAGATAGGACCAGTGGCAGACAGAAGTGACGTCATCGTCCGTCTTCGCGCGAAAATTTAAACCGTCTGTTTAAAAACGCAATTCTGGCAATAAATTGAAGCGTTTTCATTTTTATGTATGTGGTGGTCTATTCTAGATGTTCATTTTAACCCAAATCCGAGGTTTTCACGTTTTTAACGCCCCAGGCACCGCTAATGCACACGGCGTATTTTTTGCACGCGTCGACAACGCGCAGATTACGCGCGCTAACGCGCAGATGACGCTCGCTAACGCTCTACAGGCGCTTCTATTCCTCTTTCTGATTTAACTACTGAAACAGTACTCTTTGTACTCGTAACAGCGTTGTTGATTCTGCAATTCGCGGTAAAGAATATTTAAGTATGTACCTTTCCGTTACACCAAAAATAAATATTAACAATTATTATTTCAAATTCGGGTTCTGCCCACGAAAACATATAACTTCCTTCAAGGGAGTAACTGTCAATTCCCAAAAAAAGGAACCTTCCGTTAGTTATCAACAGCTGATCAAAATGAATATTAAGTAACGATTATTTTTCGAAATTCTCTATGACTTCCTTGAAGAAAATTGTACATCTATATGACTAGAAATAACTACACCTTATCATTATAACCTGTATAAGTTTCGCTAATTAACCAATACATGCTTTGTTAGCGTGTAGATGGACTTTGGCCATGAGACGCTGGCAAAACTTTTAGGTAGGTACCCACCTTCCCTACCTAATAAGTTTAGCTCAAGTCTCATTCAATTGTGATTATATACGCAGGCTGGTAGGTACATCAAACGACTACTTACAAAGACTTTCAGAAGTTCTATTGGAAATCAATATCGTATTAAATTCGTAGACTTAAGAAATGTAATATGAGTGAAAATGTTATTCGAAAGACGTATTCATATTCTTGTTTCTTCGAACCATCTTCTTAAATGAAGTCCCGAAGAATAAGCTAACTCTTTAGATTAAGTACCTATATCGAAAAAGATACGTTTCTCAGGTGCCAAAAAAAATATTGCTGATGGATGGATTGCTGGAAAAGTAGATTGGAAACGACCCAGAGGCAGGAGCCCGTTACTTTGGTCAGATCAAATATAAGTTCCACGTTAGAGACCGCAGTTTCCGATTGCGATGCCATCCACATCGCCGAAAATAGGACAACATGGAGAAATATAGACCACCAGATAATCATTCGACCCTTAGTGTTTCAGAGAATCGTCGCAAGGAGGGGGAGAAGAAATCCCACGGATTCAACAAGAAGGTGTGATGAAGGCTGAAACTATACTTGCCATTTAATGCATTTTTTTTATTAAAAAGAGAATAGCATTAAATGGATCAATCATTGATGGCTGACAAGACATCTGCTTACTTGTTGTCACTATTGCTATTATTGAGTTTAAATTATTATGCGGATGAGCAGGATGCCTTCAATAGGAACTGGTCCTTTTTATCTAGCCATTACTGCCCCACTCCTGCACAAAAGCCTGGAATAGAATAGACTAAAAGAAAGTAGGGAGGCCATTGTCCTGCAGTGGGACATCATAGGCTTCTAATTTGAATCTGCTAAATGTAAAATTAAGCGATCTATTTCTAGTTGGAGAAGAATGATAAAAATATTGACAAACTCGCTACACTAAGCTTGCTACACTGTTCCCAACCACTGAAACTCCTGAAAAATAGAATCAACAGTCGCGACCACCATCAAAAAAAAATGCCGGGTCAATGAATCTCGACGAGTCCGGAGAAACGATACAATTACTGTATTGTATCCCGCAACGAAATAAATGGACAGGACATGGCGGAGGAGTATGAAAATAATATGCATTTAATGCGGAGTTGGACCGGAGACGCGTTCTTATGTGGTATAGGTAGTGGAGTAGCGAACATACATAAGTACCAACCACGGCGCATTAACTCTGGCGCGCTTTACAGCGTTGGCATTATCAAAGTACTCCCAGAATACTTGCGGAAGCATAATACTTACCAAAAACACCATTTGACTCACAATACTACTTCGTTTGAACGTCATCCACTTCACCACTGCAGAAATAGCTTGAAAATTATCATACCACAGTATTAATATAACGTGTACCTAATAGAATAAGCATAAAACCAAAAACCAGCCAATTGCGAGGGACTCGCACACGAGTGATTCCGTACCATTTTATTATTTGTTGTGGCGATGGGTAGCTATTCCAATAACTAGCCAAAAAGCGGATATTAACAAAAAAGCCACGGCTATGACATCCGTCAACAAGATAACTAGCTATTGGCTACTGGCTGGCTAGAATACGGAACAGCCGATAGTCGCCACAGAGTATAATATAACTACTACGTTTTGTAGCCGTGCCGGTATTCGGTAGCCGGCTGACTGGAGTAGCCGATAGTTGACTAGCTGTGTGTGCGCTCTGAGCGAGCGCACTGCTGGTCATCTGCAGCAGAACTCGAATCGCAGTACAGTTTATCGTTATTCATTCAAGTCCTAGCCACCTAGCAACGCCGCTTAACTGCTAACGAGCGCTAGTCATTATTGTTCAATAGCCAAGTAGCCAAAACAGCTGGCTAGCTATTGAAATGTCGGCTAGTTACCCATCTCTAATTTGTTGTTATAGCGGCGATAAAAAACATACTTCTTCACTAAAATGTCAACTGATTAATTACGGTTCATAAGATATAGCCCGCTGACAGACAGACAAATGACTTGTGTAATAGCGTAATAGAGTAATAGTGTTCCGTTTGTTACTCTTCGAGTACGGTAATCTACAAAAACATTTATGTTTATTTATTTAGGGACAAAGATATTGTGGTCTTCTTTCAGCTATTGTCGTGTCAGAACTAGTCAGAGGCATCTTTTCCTATATGTTTAAGATCGATGGATAGAAAACAAAGTTCTTTCAAAAGAGTGGCGAAGGTGATTGCTAAAACGTCAAATATGTAATTGAGTATGCTGTCAAAATGTCACGTGATCAATACTTTATATTTAAGCATTTTGACCATTGATATATAAAAAACCCAAGATACACACTCAGCATCTCAAAAACGTCCGCAAAAAACAAGTTTAGTTTCAAATAGTCTCGCATCGCTCGCCATACTGCACTGCTTTGTTAAAACAACTTTAAGCGATCCGTGTAAGGTTGAATTTGTAAAAAAAATTGCTCATCACTCGCCATACTGCACTGCTTTGTAAAAACAACTTTAAGCGATCCGTGTAAGGTTGAATTTGCAAAAAAAAATTGTTTATAGTATAATTACACAACGTATAATCGCACATGACACTTGATACATATCAGTTTTTGACGACAGTTTCGAGTGTTGCATTTGTTCGTGTGCATCTTGGGTTTTTTATATATCAATTATTTTGACAAACACTTTCGCTGATAAAATGGCACTTTGTCTAGCGCCTGAGGACTTGCATGCTTCTGTTACACGTTGAAGATACCTACAAGAATGTCTAGTTGAAAGTGCGAGTATACCAGGCTAACGAGTACCTAGCTTATCACCCGGCATCGCCTGGCCCGCCGCGCCGGGCATTTGCTACGGCTTGCGTAATCTGAGCAAATGAAACGATAGTATCGTTCCAGATACCTAGGTGGCTAGACAGAGTCACTTTCTAATATTTTGAAAAAAGAAAGTTAATTATGTAGCTTTTGTTGTTTGCAATTAATTGGGTGCAGGACATTGTGATGGATGGATCGTTCTGTTTCGTATTAATCAGAATACAAAAATAATAAAAAACTACAGACGTACGTAATTAAGGTTAATAACAAGTATGTATGTCAGTTTTGTGACAATAAACATTTTTTCTTTCTTTTTCTTTTATAACCTGTAACTATGCAGATAGTGGTGAAACGCAAGCCAGTCAAAGTGGTTCGAACATTACCTCGAAATATCTCGGCAACGTAACACTTTAGGGCACCATGTTCCTAACACCTTTTGTTTGTTGAAGTGTCCTCTACCTATATATGCATATGTACATGTTAGATCGTGCGCTGCAACTTTGAAAAAATATCAAAATGGCGGCGGGGGTGCTATGCTACAAATTTTCAGTTTAAAAACATTAATGGCAATATTGGCAACTTTCTATACCCTACAATATGAATACATTACAAACAGTTTAATATCACGTGCGGCACACAAAGGTCTCCTTACCAATTTCCATACTCGTCTGGTTTGAGCTACAAAAAGTAGGAGGGTGTCAGGTAGTTATCATTCCGCACTTGTCGCATGTTTAATATGATACGTGTTGCTAGTTTCACCTGGTATTGAGGTTTTTTTTTTCAAATTGTGTGTTTTCGTGTATCAAAGCTATCAAGCAATTCTGAGATAAGTGACTTTTATCTGGGAATCTTAAACAAGCCATATCCCTTGGCTTCGTTCCTCTAGTCTGTCCTAATTTTTTTCCGGATAAAAAGCAGTTCGTGATATTCGGTGAGCGACAATCTAGCTTTTAATCAGTGAGACAATTTGTTTGTGAGGGATACTTCTACAAACTGTCTACCTCCTGCAAATATACAATCCCTTTAATCCCTTTCTAATACTAGTTTAGATTCGTCATCTTCCTGCCCTCATCCCATGTTACTTGGGGTCGGCGCAACACGTTTTATTCTTCCATTCTGTTCTATCAGTCGTCACTCTATCACTAAGTCCCTTTTCTTTCATATCGCTCCTCACACAATCCATCCATCTTTTTTTTGGCCTTCCTCTCCCTCTCCATCCATCCACATTCATGTTCATAACTCTTCTAGTTACATGCGTTTCATCCCTCCTCTTCACATGACCATACCAAGTTCATGTTTATAATACTAGTTTAGATTAAATTATTTAAATTCATTACGTTAAGGTATTTATTACACACAATTCCGTGGCCCGTAGCTGGTAAAATGTTAACTCATTTTTGCTAGCTAGCACTTATTTCTTTTTAAACTGTTTATTTAAAGATTGGGTACCAAAACAACTAATTTTCAGCCCAGCCCAGCATTATTTATGATACATATTTGGACTTTCATGTATTGTATGTACAACAAATAAAAGGGATTACAATTTAAGGACACAAATCCCAAACAAGAATTGCTGTATCTACGCACGTAAAACATTAAAGCCCTTTCTCATAAGATTTACGGAGGCGTTATCAAAGCGATTGACTCCAGTTCATTAAACGAGTTAACTCATTCAGAATCCTGTTTACAGGGCTCATTATAATTCCAACACGAACGCACTAATCCCTTCGCACATTACTTAATCTGTGCTCCCTTGAACTTGACATTTGAAAATCGTCCAAGAATCCATGTGAACTGTGTAAATAAAGAAACGCATCTATATAAGCGATAGTGGAGGACCATTACCATTTTTTACACGTGTTGACTGCTTACATATCCGCCGATACCTATCTTGCGGCGCATGGCAAAGCCGAACTGCCGTCCAAAGAAATTGGGTGCATCTGCCGTTTTACACAAAATCTAGTTGTCTAGAATCAGGTCAAACAAGTCGCATCTAGTTTTTTGTTTTAACAAGCTTCTGCAGTCGAGATAATGATATGTAGAAATAATAAGAGTTCCTTTTCTACAGACGCAGAAAAACTAAAAATACGAAAACGTGCAAGTCTAGGTTCAACGATTGGTTCTTCGGTTTGTTTTCTGCGTTTTGTGTTTTCGTCAGATACGCCCTTTTCGCTTAAGGTAGCGGTGAAGTGGTACCGGGCGAGACGCGCCGACCTTGAGATGTTGCACTTCTATGCCCCCCTTTTCCCCCGTTCCTCCTCTCGCAGCTCCCTTCCCTCACCTCTCTTTTCCCCCGTCTCTCCCCATTTAGCACCACGCTCACGGCGCGTTCCTAGGACTTACGATTGCCCTAACTTGCGCTTAGCTTGCTATATTTACAAGTTTTGGAATGGACATCTAGTACGTTGCTGGTTGCTTTTTAAATTCAAGATTTTGATCGTAAGTTTTATTTTAGATTAGATTTAGTTTACGATATTTTTTTGTAAATTACGGAGCAGTCTGTCTGAATTTATAGTTTGCAACACTCAATGATAAAATTGAGAGTGAAAAGATTGGAAGTGAATAAGTAATTGCAGTACATCATCGTCGAATCAGAGTTCGTTAAAATAAGTAAGTATAATAATTTATCAAGCTTTTTACATCGCTGAATCATTGTAATTTCAATCCTTAATTATCTTCTTAAGGTCGGAGTCAATAATCGTGTCCGATATAATTTGGGTACACCGTACAGTCCGCACAATGGCTGTGATATCGAAAGGATATTATTCATCTTCGGTCCCAACCCGACCGTGATTTAACAAGATTACCAAGTGGACACTCAGCAGATCGTTGCACTTACCTACGCGAATTTATCAAATTGATGAGGGTCCAAACTCTGACCTGAACAGGGTAGTATAGGGCGATCATTTTGAAAACATTAGCGTGGTATGATTAATTATTATGAAAACGAAGGCGTGTATAAGGCCTGCATGGCTGACCACCCATCACTGTATTCCGAGACTCTTCTGTATTTCGGAAAACACAGTACGTCATTGGTCCCCGCTGTCATTTGTAAATGTTTGGCAGTCGTTACGTAGTCGTAATGACTGTCAAAGATCTAAAAATGACGGCCACAGAATCTGACTCCTTGTCCCTTCTCTGCCAAGGGGTATCCCAGTATTACGCAGTTATGGTTGTGGATTCAGATAGAAAGTAGATCCATGTAACGTACGGGTATTCAGCTGAATCCTGTTACACTGAACGCTAACTGTTGGAAAAAAACTGGCAAGTGCGAGTCGGACTCGCATGCAAAGGGTTCCGAACCAATTTCATTTATTTAACGTGTTATTTTAACACTACAGACTTCTTATAGGTTTTCCTGTAATCTTTAGATATAGAACTACTATCTGCATTTTTTTTTTCAAAATTTTAGGCTTAGTAGTTTAAAACTATTTATTTTAAAATTATGAAAAAAATATAATTAAAACCCTTAGGGTACAGTCAGCCCTTTAACTTGATATGTCACACAATACCTACAGTTCGAAAAACTTTTTTTTTTAATTTTCTAGCTGTCCCCCAAAAGTGACACCCATACTTAAAAAAAAATATTTATTTACATAACGCATCCGTGTTTGGGCCACAGAAGTCCATATGTGTACCAAATTTCAACAGAATCGGTCAAGTAGATCCGGAGAAAACTGGCTGTGACAGACGGACTGACAGACACCCGAGTGATCCTGTAAGGGTTCCGTTTTTTACGGAAGTTCGTTACCCTAAAAAGCTAATCAGATCGCCTCCTAATTTATGACCACTAAGTTATAAATGTTATAATACTTACTTGTTATTTTGGAACTTTAGAAAATCGAAGTTACCATCAGTCATGACAACTTAAAATAAATTACAGGCTACAGTCATTGGCTACAGCGTGCGCTCTGGAGCGAGATAAGATGCTTACGGTTAAGAAAGGTCTCGGGTTTTCATCATTCTGAAGTGTTAATGCGGATTATGCTAAGTATGTTTAATACTTGTATACTGTGTTGCCATCAAGATGTGTGATAATTATAATCGTACTTTACCATCAAAAGCTTATTTTGATGACATGATTGACGACAGCCGGATAAAACTTGCTCTCCAAAATCTGTGTCCAATGAAAAAATATTCCATTATAATAAAGGTACATAACCAGTACAAGTAGATACTTATCGTTAAAAATAAACCTTTCAAAATTAAAATTCTGATATTAAAAATATGAGACCTTATTCCTCGGTACCCAGCGAGCCGTCGCTCGAGCGGAATGCCAGACAATTTGTCAGTCTGGCGGGCTGACCAACGAATAGTCTGCCCGATATTTTAGGCGTTGTTTTCGACTTTTACTTTTTATTTTCGGATAAGTTTTGACGACTAATGGTCGACCGGGCCTCGATGATAAACACAAGATGCGAAACCCGCAGTTTTATATGATTATAGCGCCCCATGATAAACATGGCACGTCGTAAATATGCTTTCGGTTCAAAGTGAATTACTTTTTTGGCATTTTGCATTCGCAACTTAATAAGAAAAAGCTCAGGTGCTTCTATTAAGCCGGTTTCACCGTTCAGTATAAAGTATCTAATTTAGTATGACTGTACATAAAAGGCAAGATCTTTATACACCCTGAAACGTTATTTTAACGACAAAAATAAGTATCTATGGGCGTCTCAAATAAAGTGTATCTAGTTAGGTACACTATCAACTTAGGAACTTTATCGATCCTACCTACACTAATTGAATATGCCTCGTTAGCAAGAATGTCGTTGACTATAAAATTAATTGAGCACAATTTATTCGCCATTTAATGATATTTAAAGGTGTCGAAATCCGTCGGAAACAATATTTTATAGCTATAATGATGGACATTTCGAGAGAAAGATGGAAGCAGTCCAAGGCAAACCGTTTTGCGAGATTCGTCAAATATTCATGGAGCTGTTTCACCCCCCGGTATGAGAACTTTTGAAGGGTTTTTTGAAGAAGTTGTATGGTTATTGAAGGGTCATGTTATGATGGTTTTTTGGTGGTTGCAGGAATATGCAACGGGTACATCGTCGTTAATGGGCGCTGATTGATATTTATGAGTTTGGATACGTTGCTGTATCGCATGACACGGAGCAGCTACATGCTTCAATCAGCCAGGAATTACCTAAGTATACTCATTACTTTAACTTCGTGATTAACTTTAATCTAAACGAGAACAATTGTACGCTTATCTAGAATAATTATATTGACGGTCTTGCTTCAAAATACAGTCTATGCCGTAATGTTTTTCTCATTTATGTTCTCGCCTTTGCTTTTGTGAAAATGGACAAAGCCTGTCTACCAAACTGTCGGAGATTGATTTATAAGTGTCACCTTCTTACCTTGCCCTACGTTACCTGTGGTCGGCGCCGTCATGCTATCATTTACCCCCTTTTTAACCCCTGACTAAAAAGTGACGTTTTATTTACAAGTTTTTTGTTAGTTTGCAAATTAGTAATCCATTTTTAAACACTTTAGAGTATCCAATTTTAATACGTTACTTAGACTTGACTGTATTTTTGTTTTTTTTTTATATATGTAGTTTTAGGTTCAGTAGTTTCGGAGATATTAGGGAAATAGTCAATTTTTATCTAGTTTCTTTACTAACTACTACAAAAAAATTGTCACGCATTTTTTTTTTTTTGTTATTTGTGCACGAATAGTGACCCCATACCTAGTCAAAATTTATTTATTACCGTTACCCGTCCGTGTTTGGGTCACAGAGGGTTATTTTTGAATCTAACAAATTTCATATTGGCTGGTGACAGACAAAACACGAGGGTTTCCGATTTTATACGGACGTTCGGAACCCTAAAAAGGAAACAGGTAGGTAAGAATGCTTAACAACTCACGACTTATTATTAAAATAAAGTATCCTATAGGTATAATATAAATTATGTATTTGTGATTTGTAACTCAATTAACTTACGATGTCATGTTTTATTTATAAAATCGATATGTTAGAATCCCCAATTCGTCTTATAATAAAATCAATGAAACTCGATATTTTGTGCTCATTATTATTTTCGTCACTGTTCAATAACATCATCGATTGCATTAAGTAAGGATACATGTTTGTTGCTTATAGATTTTCTGTGAATCATTCGAAAATTGCCTAATACCCCAGTTCGATCTCATCCTACTAGCCCCCTTCTACCATCGGATAAGCACTGCAAGTTACCATCCCTACGCGTTAAGCGTTTTCAAACATTTTTTTATAGTGCACACAGCAAAGGAGTGAAACTCTCTACCTGTGTTTACGTTTCCGAACGCAATCAACCCTAATCTCTTCAAAGTTAGAGTTAACATTCTTCTTCTGGGTACGCTCACTCCATCGTCGACTCTATACCTCTCACCTCTGATCTAGACTAGAGTCAAGAGCAACCCACCTCAAATATATAAAAAAGTTCTATAGCCATACATCTATATACTTATAGTTATTATCTATATATATAGAAATGAATTGCTGTTCGTTAGTCTCGCTAAAACTCGAGAACGGCTGGACCGATTTTAATAATTCTTTTTTTGTTGGGTTCGCCAAAATACAGCGAAGGTTTAAAAGCAAAAAAAAATGGGTAGGTAGATAGGGTAGGTAGGGTAGGTAGGTAGGTAGGGTAGGTAGGGTAGGTAGGGTAGGTAGGGTAGGTAGGTAGGTAGGTAGGGTAGGTAGGTAGGGTAGGTAGGGTAGGTAGGTAGGGTAGGTAGGGTAGGTAGGGTAGGTAGGTAGGTAGGTAGGGTAGGGTAGGTAGGTATGTAGGGTAGGTAGGTAGGTAGGGTAGGTAGGTAGGTAGGGTAGGTAGGGTAGGAAGGTAGGTAGGTAGGGTAGGTAGGGTAGGTAGGGTAGGTAGGGTAGGTAGGGTAGGTAGGGTAGGTAGGGTAGGTAGGGTAGGTAGGGTAGGTAGGGTAGGTAGGGTAGGTAGGGTAGGTAGGGTAGGTAGGGTAGGTAGGGTAGGTAGGGTAGGTAGGGTAGGTAGGGTAGGTAGGGTAGGTAGGGTAGGTAGGGTAGGTAGGGTAGGTAGGGTAGGTAGGGTAGGTAGGGTAGGTAGGGTAGGTAGGGTGGGTAGGGTAGGTAGGGTGGGTAGGGTAGGTAGGGTGGGTAGGGTAGGTAGGGTGGGTAGGGTAGGTAGGGTGGGTAGGGTAGGTAGGGTGGGTAGGGTAGGTAGGGTGGGTAGGGTAGGTAGGGTGGGTAGGGTAGGTAGGGTGGGTAGGGTAGGTAGGGTGGGTAGAGTAGGTAGGGTAGGTAGGGTGGGTAGGGTAGGTAGGGCAGGTAGGGTAGGTAGGGTAGGTAGGGTAGGTAGGGTAGGTAGGGTAGGTAGGGTAGGTAGGGTAGGTAGGGTAGGTAGGGTAGGTAGGGTAGGTAGGGTAGGTAGGGTAGGTAGGGTAGGTAGGGTAGGTAGGGTAGGTAGGGTAGGTAGGGTAGGTAGGGTAGGTAGGGTAGGTAGGGTAGGTAGGGTAGGTAGGGTAGGTAGGGTAGGTAGGGTAGGTAGGGTAGGTAGGGTAGGTAGGGTAGGTAGGGTAGGTAGGGTAGGTAGGGTAGGTAGGGTAGGTAGGGTAGGTAGGGTAGGTAGGGTAGGTAGGGTAGGTAGGGTAGGTAGGGTAGGTAGGGTAGGTAGGGTAGGTAGGGTAGGTAGGGTAGGTAGGGTAGGTAGGGTAGGTAGGGTAGGTAGGGTAGGTAGGGTAGGTAGGGTAGGTAGGGTAGGTAGGGTAGGTAGGGTAGGTAGGGTAGGTAGGGTAGGTAGGGTAGGTAGGGTAGGTAGGGTAGGTAGGGTAGGTAGGGTAGGTAGGGTAGGTAGGGTAGGTAGGGTAGGTAGGGTAGGTAGGGTAGGTAGGGTAGGTAGGGTAGGTAGGGTAGGTAGGGTAGGTAGGGTAGGTAGGGTAGGTAGGGTACGTAGGGTAGGTAGGGTAGGTAGGGTAGGTAGGGTAGGTAGGTAGGGTAGTTAGGTAGGTAGGGTAGGTAGGTAGGGCAGGGTAGGGTAGGGTAGGGTAGGTAGGTAGGGCAGGGTAGGGTAGGGTAGGGTAGGTAGGTAGGGTAGCAAGTTGACGGGAGCGAAGCCGCGCGGGTCAGCTAGTTATCTATACTAATATATAAAGCTGAAGAGTTTGTTTGTTTGAATCTCAGGAACTACTGGTTCGATTTGAAAAATTCTTTCAGTGATAGATAGCCCATTTATTGAGGAAGGCTATAGGCTATATATCATCACGCTTAGACCAATAGGAGCGGAGCAGTAATGAAAAATGTGACGCAGACGAAGTTGCGCGGGTCAGCTAGTATAGTTATATATCTTATCCCAGACCTAGACCCAGCTAGACAAAAGAATATTCTATCTGTATTAAAAATTTAAAGACTTTTAAAGCTGATATTAACCGACTTCATTTACTTTTGAACAAAGTCAAAAATGTTTGGGAATAACCGTGTAAGTTTTACAACCAAATTACAACCAATTTTTGTGCATTTACTAGCGACATTCTCATGGTTTTTAAATTAAAGGGCCAATACTACTCAAAACCCCACGTCAGTCTTTTTGTAGGACCGATAAATCGGGCCGGATTTTCCTTGCTAGGTAAAAACTACCGATTTTTATGTAGGACGTCTTCGTTACACTATTGCAGTCAGTACCTACGTTCCATTTTTCACCTACAAAAAGTCGGTTGCCGATTATTATCGGACGTGGGCGTTCAGTCTTCGCATATCAGTTGCAATCTGTCAAAAATGTTAGGAGAACGAGGCTTTTTTGACAGTCTGCGACCGACATGCGAACGTTGCAGTTGTTTTAAAATTAGTAGAATTGGCACTCCTGGAATTAAGTTTAATTGAAAACTCTACGGTAAATGACATTGGATCATCTGTTACCATTTTTACTGCAATAATAAACTTCTGTAAAAAGTGAAGATAAGTAAGTTTACAAAGGGCCAATTCTACTAATTTTTATGCAACGATCATTTTAGCATCGAAATAACAATCTCCCAAATATGTAGGGAAATTAAGGTGTTTTTGACAGTTTGCGACTGTGATACGAATGCTAAAATAGAGACATATTGTCATATGTGCGATTATCCTACATCTCGTTGGTGTAATGTTGAAGAACTCAACTTCAACTTACGTAACTACTCGTACTTGACTGTTAGTGAAGAAAGATTCACACCTAACTCGCACCGCCCCTGTGGCCTAATGGATAAGGCATCGGCCTCCTAAGCCGGGGATTGTGGGTTCGAGTCCCACCAGGGGTACACAGCATTTTTGCATTTCTAAAAGTGATTTAAACAATTTTAGGGATCTCCTGTCTTTTTATCATTTGTTTGATGATAGGTATTATTTCGGAGTTGAATAAATATGAAGAGTTTTTTTCCTACTTCTATTGTTTCCATACCTTCGTATTTTTATTAATATCTTAAAAATCAAATTAGTAAATTATTATTATTGCATACAATATGTTATGCAGTATGTACTGCATAAAATAGTCACTTCGGCGATTCACACACTGCCCCGCTACACGCTGCGGGGTGCGTGGCGACGAAGTCAAAAACTGCGCGTGAATACGTTTTCAGTGTGTTGCACTACGCGTGTTTTCAATACAAACAGAGATACTTTCAAGCAACGTAAGATCACGCCCTCCCGCGCTACGCTGCGTGATGCGGTGCAGTGTGCGAATCGCCTTAACAATTTCGTGGCCTATAAAAGTAATTAAGTAATAAAAATAAGACATTTTACTGCGGATATTTGGGAAGTGGCCTGCACCTAATTTATCCAGTAAACTTACTTATATGAGCTATAAAATCTCCAACCAAAGAGGCTTCAACAGCGCTGCGTCAGGGATCAACCGTGGACCGTAGATTATAAAAAAAAAACTTTTTTTGAAGAGTCCTCCTATCTTATTTATTCCCTCTAGTATTATAAAAGTGGAAGTTTATTAGTATGGATGGATGAATGTTTGCAACTCTGTCACGCAACAAACTCTGAATGGATGTTTCACACACATATCCTATCCTACTATGCTATCCTATTTAAATTTAATGTAACTAATTATATTATAAATGCCAGTTTGTGAGGATGGGTGGATACATCTCTTTCACGTCAGAACGCTTTCGTGAAATTTGGCACAGAGGTAGATTATAGTCTGGAATAACACCCTATGTGTTATTCCAGACTATCTATCACTGTGATTCCTTTCTCGTTGTAACTTTAATAATTGTTACACATTTACTTATATATTAAATAATTATGTATGTATTTATGTATCTATTTTAGTAGCTGTTATATTGTAATGCTGTATTTCTGGGTTCCGAAAAAAAAACGGAACCCTTATAGGATCACTCGGGTGTCTGTCTGTCCGTCTGTCAAAGCCAGTTTTCTCCGTATCCACTGGAGCGATTCTGTTGAAATTTGGTACACATATGGACTTCTATGAAACACGGACGCATTACATTACATAACAAACACGGACGCGTTACGAAAATTATTCAATTTTTAGTATGGGGTTCACTTTTGAGGGTAAAACAAGAAAATTAAAAAAAAAGTATTTTGAAAAATATCGTGTGACATATCTAGTGAAAGAGCTTACTATGAGGGTTTTCATTATATTTTTTTCATAATTTTAAAATAAATGTTTTGAAGTTATTAGAAGTCTGTAGTGTTAAAATAACATGTTAAAAAAATTAAATTCGTTCGGAACCCTTTGCACGCGAGTCCGACTCGCACTTGGCCACTTTTTTTTCTGTAACTTTATATTTGCACCAAGTGCAATCCCATTTCGTGTCCAGGCTCTCACTTTCCATTCCAGGTTGCCTGGAAGAGATCGCGGAATGCGATAAGGACGCCAATTGAATGTTATTAGTTTAAGATTTTCTGTACGTATTTTTAATTTTTTTGTACAATAAAGCACATATAAATAAATGAATAAATAAATAGGATAGTTTTTTTTCGTCTTTCACGCGGGCGGAGCCGCGGACGATAGCTGATTCACGAGTCCGATGAGTAACTCCACATTAATGCATTTTGTTTGCGGGCGATATTTCGGTTGTCGTACCAGGATTTACACTTAGAATAATTTTTATTCTGGGAGTATGTTCCCTTAGGGTGATTTTCGACTTTTTCGCTGGCGGACGGGCAGCTAGTAAGTACATACTAAACGTGTAAGCCGACCGCAGCTAAGATGAACGTATTAAACTTTATTCGACTTTTTGGGTTTGGGAGAAAATTGATGTACAGGTTTTTTCTAACCGAGATAAAAGTAGGTAGGTATCCTGTATCCTAATCCAGGCTGGTCTAAGCGAGTTTCATACAAACACATTACAATTCAACCTCTAAAAAAATTGACAAAAGCAAACCACGATAGCTAGATCGCGCATGTTTCGTCCAACAAATTCGCCATTAATCAGCGCACGCGCAGCCAGCTGCACACTTGCAACGGATCCTTAATAGCAGTAGCAGTTGCACACTAATTGCAATAGTTCAGACCTCTCCGGCCAGTTATTAATCGATGTCTATTTCATAAGAACGTAATGTTCATAAATCTGCGTATTTACGCAGCTGTTCCCGCGTTGATATGCTAATCATAATAACAGGTTTCTGTGGCAAGCTGAAAGTTTAATCGGAAATTAATTTTAAGTACCTATCAAACTAAGTGTTTTATGCACCGCTAATGCTAAGTTAAAGCTTTAAGACTTAATCTTTTGTGGTAAATATGACACTGTTCATCATGAAGATAGTAACAGTTCAAAAGTAGGTGAGACAATGAGATCAAGCTTGGCAGTTAAAAAATGTTCCCGACCGAATTTTGGTCAAGGAGGCCATTCTCAAGAGAGACATAGGAGATATTATTTATTTTATTTTATTTATTAGGTCTACCAACAATTGTTTACACTAATCTACAAACAAAAATAACACATGCGTTAAAACTCTACACAGTGCAACATTTACTTATAGGTAAACACCACGTGAACAAAAAGAAAACCATGATAAGTAATTACATATTGTACAAGTGCTTTACATGCAAAACATTAAAAGCATAATGTCTTTGAAAAGACGTACACAACAGTCCTAAAACTTTTACATCAAATCCGGTAAACATTTTAGAAAGTTAAATTTTAGCTTGTTGAGAGAATCAAAGTGAAAATCAACCACATCACTGCAACTATTCAAAACCCTACAAAACCTAGCACATGGAGAGTTAGATCCTAACACCGTTCTTCTCATTGGAGGACGAAATAAAGTAATAGGTTTGCGCGGAATCCTCAACGGAGCTCGAAAGTTGATGAGAGCAAGCAGCGGCGGTGAGTCGATTCTTCCCTTCAAGATTTTGGTAGCAAACATTGCGTCGTTCAAAAATCTTCGTTCTTCCAAGAAGAATCATGTTGAAGAATTTCAATCTTTCTCTGTAAGAACGCACTTTCTTAATTATTCCCGAAGAAAAAGTCAGATGCCAAACGAAGCGTTTCTGAACTCGTTCTAGACGCTATTTATTTTTATATTTGTAGCGTAGTGTGGTCGCCACACCACACTGCAATATTCTAATATGCTACGTACTAAACTCTGATAAAGCAAGATATTATAGTGCACCAGTATGTGCGCAAACACAAATGCACTCTCTGCTCTTTTTCCTTCATATCTGATGGGACGGCAATCAAACACGACTGGAGAGAGATCGACATTTCCACATCTTTCTGTCTCTCGCCTTTCAAATCCTCTCTGAACCGGTTACTCTTTGACGTTGTTTTTCCATCGTTACACCTCTGGTCCTGTGCTCCTTTTCCATACCAATCATTATACTCCGAATTTACTGGCCCGATACCATCTCTAACGTAGAGCTGTTGGTCGGAGGTGGATCGGTCACACGCTTCGGAAGGATCCCGAACATGCAAACAGGCTATGAACTGGAATTCTCAAGGGAAAGGGAAGCGTGGCCGTCCCCGTCAAACCCGGCGACGCACCGTATTGGCAATATCAGAATGACGTGAAGCGAGATGATGCGTGAAGCATAAGACCGTTCACGATGGAAAACTACTGTGGACGCCCGCTGCCCCGGCTAGAGGACATAGGAACTTAAGTCAAGTAGTAGAAGCACCAATCGGTTATAATTTTGGGCCATAACTCTTTCTCCTCATCATCCACCGTCTGAGCTCGCCCACTGCTGCAGCATAAAACTCTCTTTTCTTGTGCAAATCCACGTTCCTGTGTCAGCCTCATCGAGGTTCTATCTACCATTGCAACCCCACATGGTGTAAGATGTCCCTAATTTTGCACACGAGTCTAGATTTTTGGAGTCGATGACCAACTGTGTAAAGGAGCAAAAAATAAAGAAAATTAAGTAAGTATTCCTTAATAAAGTGATTCACGATCTTCATAATTGGCAGAGACATCTTTTATACAAGCAAACTTTGACTGGTATTTCGACGAACTGAATGCAACAAGGCATTCTCCTTGTTGCATTCAGTTCGTTTATGTATCCATACTGTACATGAAACTTAAAATAACCGTAACCGTGTTTTCTGCAAATAAATGTTATTATTATTTCGTCTATTTATTTTTATATACATATATTTTACATTTTTAAATATATCTTAAAAAAAGCATTAAAAAATACATTTAAAAATATAAAAATCGGCACAATGACGGCTGAGTCCACATTTCACATGTCGACAACCTCGTGAGCTAAGTCGAGATACTTGATTTGCTTCTCTTTCTCAGCCTTCACGAGGTTCTCGTCATGCGGGGTGGTAACATCAATCATCATTGTGCGGCGCGCTAATCGGTCGCTTATTATTATTATTATTATTAATTAAATGAAATTAACAAAAAAAAACTGTCAAGAGCGAGTCGGACTCGCGTGCAAAGGGTTCCGAACATTTTTTTTTAACATGTTATTTTAACACTATACTCTTCTTATAGGGGAGAATGGTCATTTTTCGTCTAATTTCTTGAATAACTTCAAAACCATTTATTTTAAAAATATGAAAAAAAATATCATTAAAACCCTTACAGTAAGCCCTTTCATTTGATATGTCACACGATATTTTTCAAAAAGCTTTTTTTTTTCTAATTTGGCCCCCAAAAGTGACCCCTATACTAAAAAACTAATAATTTACGTAACACATCCGTGTTTGGGTCACAGAAGTCCATATGTGTACCAAATTTCAACAGAATCAGTACAGTGAATTCGGAGAAAACAGGCTGTGACAGACGGAGAGACAGACAGACAGACATCCGAGTGATCCTATAAGGGTTCTGTTTTTTGTTTGGAACCTTAAAAAAACCATAAAACGCAGTGTCATATATTCGTGGGGCGGTAATGGCAACCATAAATTACTGCAGCATTTTTTAAGCCTCAATTTTCATGGTTCACTAAATATTACCAAACTTTATATTGATTAGTACCTTTACAAACTACGAATATGAAGGCACAATTTGTCTAAATTCCAAACTGTATTCCAAAAATAGGTAGTCGAGTTGCTAAGTAGCTGTAAAACTTCTTTTGATGTGTGCTTCATTCAATCAATCGGCTTAGTTTTTTTCCAAATATGTTGGAGTCCGCTTACAGTCTAGCAGGGAGCAGCTGAATATCAGTATTTTTCTTGGAGCGACTTCCTGTCAGACCTCCACAATCCAGTAACAGGGTACCTACTAACGATCGGTTAGACTGGTATCAAATTTTCCCGTATCGACTGTCAAAGATCTTCAAATGTGTTATGTGTTGTTTGCATTATTCGTACTTACTATTATTAAAACTGTTTACCATCACCTTAGACGAGTCAAGCTTTGTGTCTCGGCGCTTTTCAGGTGGTCGCTACTGTTGGTCACTGTATAAAGCTTTCAGGAGTTGCTTGTGGACGGGTTTGTGCCGAAAAAAATATCAAGTTGTAAGTCCTATTAAGGAGGAAATAAAAATGTTTATTGAGAAATACATCTTTTTCAGTATCAGCAAAATTATGCAGTATTTTCCTATAAAATTTGTCGCAAAGTACCGCGGTGCTTTGTTAAACCATACATGTTGTTTGTTAATCCATATGCGTGGCCGCAGCGCGGCTGTAGCGCTGCCGCGGCCGCCGCGCGTTTATAATTTGTTTGGAGTAACAAAGCAGCGTGGCACTTGGCGACAAATTTGAAGGGGTCCTAACTGCCACAATTCTTTATTACATTTTCAACTTCGAATAAAACTAAAGTGAGCGTGCTATGACATCGCCCTTTATACTAAAAATTTGGAATGTTATGGTGAATATTTTGCCGCTATACCTCTCTCTCTGGTTGACTGTATCCATACATACATTTTCCCTGTGCACATAGGTATTAGTTTACAGTAAATACACGAAATGGTAACGTGTGAGTATACTCGTGAGTAAAAAGAAGTTTAATTCTAAAATTGAGTATTTCACTTCAGGCAACGCATGATTGAAGCTGCTAGGTCTAGACTTAGAGAAATGTTTAGAACAAGTGATCCTAATGTAATAAAAGAGAGAGGAATTATTCAAAATTAACCTAAAAGGAGATGTAACGTTTAACTTTGAGGAGCACGGCCTGATATTATTATTTCAGAATTCATTTACAGAGTTATTTGTAAAACAACTTTTACCCACCCACCCTAAAAACTCGAAAGGAATATCTGCTGTTTCATAAAAAAAGCAATACTTAGCCGATGAAAATGTATGAAACAGCTGATATTTTTTTCGAGTTTATTAGTATTTTGCAAATAACCCTGTATACTCGCACTAATATAATTTAGACACTGTGTCGTCGAAGTGAAAAGAACGAGAAAAATTCTGAACCGATACGTGCCTTTGTGAACGGCAAAGCTCTATCCTAGGAGGGAACCTAGTTCCTAACATAAGGTAGTCAAGGAAAGTCATACCTCATTATAGTAGGTGGACTATCATAACGGCTGTCTAGACACACTTTAAATAAGAACGTCAAGAGTCCACAAAGGAAATTCCTGTCTATAATTAGATCTAGGACATTTGAGCAATCAATCAGGCTTATGCGCTTACAGCCTGATCACAAAACTGGGGTAATCAAAATTAATTTCGTTTCTCAAAGGAACTGTCAATTTCCATCGACAACGGCGCCCCTTTGTGTATTAAATTTGTATAATTAATAGTCAAAGAGATTATAAATTGATTTTAATGATCGGTTAGGTATTGCTCCTGTTTTAGTTATAAGAACCTATTGACAATAGTGGTATGAATTGAAAGAAACTCCACAAGTGTCGATACTGATCATAGGAGAATGAAATGCTAAAAAATCCGTGTCGAGTATACATCTTTAGATGGAGCAAACGGCGACGCGCTTGTTCGTATGGAATATGTTGACAGTTGTGCCTCTAGAAGCGGCCACGAACACGTCTCCGTGTTCAGTGTACTGGTGTTCTTTCCTGGTGTTGGTACGAACTACTAGTGTGCTTACTACACTAACTATATTATAGTACTAGCTGTGCCCGCGACTTCGTTCGCGTGGATGTCGAAAAATATCTGTTGCATAGATAAAATTTACTTTAAATTAATACCTTGCGTATCCTGATCTGTCTCAAAATTAAGAAAATAGGAAGAGGGTACCTAATGCAGGGCACTCTATCATCTCTTCCGGTTGAAATGCCGATTAGCCCGGGTAATCTCCTGGTACATACGTAACTCGAGGTAGGTATCAAAATCAACAAAACCGAACATCGAACGAACGGTGGTAAGTAGTCTTCAAACTACAAAACAAAGAAACTGATGAATAAAGTTGATTCTTAATTTTGTCCAGCCAGCAAAAAGAAACAGTTTCTTTGATTTTCCCTGACAATTGCAGGTTAAAGAACACCGATTAATTTTTACATTTTATGTCAAACAGTTCTACCGGGTTTATAGAATCGATTTACTGTGTAAGAATAATCGAATTTTTTAAATCGATATTTAGTAGGTACTCAAAGAGGAAACTTATTAAATGAGGAGCTCGTAGCTAAATAATAATAGTCGCACGGGTCGATCTTCATGGTTTACCAACTCTTGCCTAGGTGGCTCTGTGAATGGTTGGCCATATTATTTAACATACCGCGACTTCGCCGTGTTGGTCGGAAGCTGATCCGAATATAGTTGGGAAAAGGTTATTAAGCATATATTAAAAAAGACAGACAATACCATTTGGCCCCAATTGGGGCTGACGGTCCTTGAGAGAGTAACTCTGCCGTTTTATTGTCATTTTCATTGAATGGCGGTTAATCAGCGGCCTAAATGATCCCCAATGCGCAAATGTGTCAAAGTGGCGAATGGGTCTGTGATGTGACAACATTTAATGAACAGGCTGGCAGATGCTTAGGCCGTCTATGAGTAGGGTAAGTGTGACGAAAATATAATTATGAATTTATTTATTTTTGGGAATCCTAAATTCTATTAAATGCCGGGATGTCACTTAGACCGTCTCCCTAGTGGATAAAGGAAATTGAAACAAAATTACGTTTGTAATCTGTGCCCAGTTTTGCCAACTGTAGATTAAGTGTTTTTCGCAAATCATTTCAGTTTTTTACCATGAAGCATCATCTAGCCTTTTCCCAGCTATATTGGAGTCAGCTTCCAGTCAAACGGGATTGGAGCGGCTGCCTACCAGACCTCTACAACCCTACAATACTGGGTAACACGATACTTCTTTGCAAGACTGTAGGTGTCAGATTTGTAGGCTTCTGACAATTCGTAAAGACTGCCTGAGATCTCTTCTCGGTAGGTATGTTAAAATGGTCACCCATCCACAGACTGACCTTGGCAAGTGCTGCCTTGAAGATCGACCCGGACGGCTATTATATTCCGTGGTACGTAGGAATCTCGGTATATTAAAATGGTCACCCATCTACAGACTGACCTTGGCAAGCGTTGCTTTACCTTGAAGATCGACCCGGACGGCTATTATATTCCGTGGTACGTAGGAATCTCGGTATGTTAAAATGGTCACCCATCTACAGACTGACCTTGGCAAGCGTTGCTTAACCTTGAAGATCGACCCGGGCGGCTATTATATTCCGTGGTACGTAGGAATCTCGGTATGTCAAAATGGTCACCCATCCACAGACTGACCTTGGCAAGCGTTGCTTAACCTTGAAGATCGACCCGGGCAGGTATTATATTCCGAGGTACGTAGGAATCTCGGTATGTTAAAATGGTCACCCATCCACAGACTGACCTTGGCAAGCGTTGCTTAACCTTGAAGATCGACCCGGGTAGGTATTATATTCCGAGGTACGTAGGAATCTCGGTATGTTAAAATGGTCACCCATCCACAGACTGACCTTGGCAAGCGTTGCTTAACCTTGAAGATCGACCCGGGCAGGTATTATATTCCGGGGTACGTAGGAATCTCGGTATGTTAAAATGGTCACCCATCCACAGACTGACCTTGGCAAGCGTTGCTTTACCTTGAAGATCGACCCGGGCAGGTATTATATTCCGAGGTACGTAGGAATCTCGGTATGTTAAAATGGTCACCCATCCACAGACTGACCTTGGCAAGCGTTGCTTAACCTTGAAGATCGACCCGGGCAGGTATTATATTCCGAGGTACGTAGGAATCTCGGTATGTTAAAATGGTCACCCATCCACAGACTGACCTTGGCAAGCGTTGCTTAACCTTGAAGATCGACCCGGGCAGGTATTATATTCCGGGGTACGTAGGAATCTCGGTATGTTAAAATGGTCACCCATCCACAGACTGACCTTGGCAAGCGTTGCTTTACCTTGAAGATCGACCCGGGCAGGTATTATATTCCGAGGTACGTAGGAATCTCGGTATGTTAAAATGGTCACCCATCCACAGACTGACCTTGGCAAGCGTTGCTTAACCTTGAAGATCGACCCGGGCAGGTATTATATTCCGAGGTACGTAGGAATCTCGGTATGTTAAAATGGTCACCCATCCACAGACTGACCTTGGCAAGCGTTGCTTAACCTTGAAGATCGACCCGGGTAGGTATTATATTCCGAGGTACGTAGGAATCTCGGTATGTTAAAATGGTCACCCATCCACAGACTGACCTTGGCAAGCGTTGCTTAACCTTGAAGATCGACCCGGGCAGGTATTATATTCCGGGGTACGTAGGAATCTCGGTATGTTAAAATGGTCACCCATCCACAGACTGACCTTGGCAAGCGTTGCTTTACCTTGAAGATCGACCCGGGCAGGTATTATATTCCGAGGTACGTAGGAATCTCGGTATGTTAAAATGGTCACCCATCCACAGACTGACCTTGGCAAGCGTTGCTTAACCTTGAAGATCGACCCGGGCGGGTATTATATGCCGAGGTACGTAGGAATCTCGGTATGTTAAAATGGTCACCCATCCACAGACCGATCTCGGAAAGCGTAGCTTAATCTTGAAGACTCGTGCAACTCATCATCTGCCTAACCTTTTCCCAACTATATTGGGGTCGGCTTCCAGTCAAACCGGATTTAGCTGAATACCAGTACTTTACGTGAAGCGGCTGCCTACCAGACCTCCACAACCCATTATTTGGGTAACACGGTAGTTCTTGGCAAGACTGGAGCCAGATTTACTGGCTTCTGACAATCCGTAACGACTGCCAAAGATCTTCAAATGACAGCCGGGACCAACGGCTTAACGTGCTTTCCGAGACACGGAGGAAACTCGGTATGTTATGATGGTCTCCCATCAACGTACCAACCTTGGCAAGCGTTGCTAAACCCTGAAGATCGACCCGTGCGGCTGATATAGATTGATTATGTCGATTCGAATCACCATAAAATTCATGAATCACTCTCTTCTCTTTTTTGGTCATACGTATCGTTATCACCTTCTAATTAGCTACATAGCATTATGTATCCAAACTTTATTTATCAGACATTGACCAATCTGCTGATAACACCGCAATTCAGAAAAACGCGTCATCAGTACATCGCCATCAATCGACAATAGAATAGAATAGAATACTCTTTATTATGTACACCATATATGTTATGGTGGTTATGGTTAGTTATGTTGTGTTAATGTAGTTGAACTGTCAAAATATAAGTTAAAACTTAGAAGCTCACATGTTACGATAAATGAAACGATATGACTAAATGTTATTTTGTTTCCTTTGGTATTAAGAGTTTCACAAAATAATAATATACGCATTCATTCATGAAACGGTTCTAAACTGTTACTATTTAATCTCAATAGATGGCGGTGCATGTATGTGCTTCACGTAATGAAACTTTAAACGAAACCTTTAAAATATACAAATATCTTTTGATAGAGTGCACTGATTGCGATGAAACAAAAACTAAGTTATACCTCCAGTTACGTACAATTTTAATGCGTGAAAGTTATCTACGTTATTTCTGTACTTTTGACGTGATGCCTGCACATCCAAACAGATAAACAGACAAACAGACAAAAATTCCAAAAATTATGGAAATGGGTTCTGTACGTTACCCTTTATCTCCCTAGCTATTTTTTTATTTTTTATTTTGAATGTACAAAAACGACTCTTCAACAGATTTATTATATGTATAGATAAATATACATGGTCGAGACTGTCACAGGTATCTTTCTCACCCTCATATTGGAGGACCACGTTGCAGGTTGCTTTGATGCCCTCAACTACAGAGTCTTCCCAGCGATGATTAGTACAAGAGCTGTCAATCCTTGGTGGCTGCAACCTTCCTCATCATGGCATTACAATTTTTATGAAATAAAGGGTTTTCCATCTTCACTTTCTTCTTCTTGTACTGTTAATGTGCTAGGAACATTTGCTAACCGGATTGGTATTTGATATTCGCAAGTCCGAGAAAATGTTCTCCGTTCACAATGATTAGCACACAAATCAGTATCTTCTGATAGTTTGTTTAGCAACCCTTGCGTTAAAACATCGTTTATGACGGATTCCGCATAAATTGCCTGCAGAGTATCCATTTTGGCCAGTTTTTTGGCTACATTCATACCAGTAATGTCAAACTCCGAAAGTTCCCTGACGTTTGCTCTCAGTCTATCTTCAGAAACTTCTCTCCGGAAAATTGGTACAAATTTTCTTTTATTTCGACGAAAATGTGGTTCCGTGTCCGTCTCGATTGGAGCCTCGTCTGACTGCAAACAAAAATGATTATTATCATTTCACAGTCGTTTTACAGCGTAAAAAATAATAGGAAGGAAGCTCATCTTCTGGCATCTACTACCTCATCGCGAAATGGGGAAGGAATGATATATAAAAAAGAAAAGGAGAAGGAAGAAAGAAGAGAAAACACGTTTATTCTGCCACAAATTATGCACAAAAATATCCACAAAATTAAAAGAACACAACTTAAAAACTAACTAAAAAACAAAAATAAGTTTCACTGTCAGGCAATATCAGGACCGGACATTTATTACGACTCTCTGGACACACCATAGACAGAAAAGAACGCAGTTCCAGTTGTCTATGGCATGCCCTCCAATTTCTTACAGCGTGTAACAATAATGGCGTAAATCACAAGAAACAACTAATCGACAATATATTTAAATCCAAGCTACGCGTCGCATCTGAGCAAGAATAGGTGGTTGCTAAGCATATGACAAGACATGACGCTGATCAAATCCAGCAGTCACGGCGCTGATTTTCAGCAACCACAGTTCGAGTAACATTATGGCGGCCCTTTTTGTGAGTAAACGCAAATGCAATTTAGCAGGTAAGTAAATACACCACTTATATGAATTAATAAAACGAGTAATAACAATAAGATTAACATAATTTTGTAATCATAAAAATACATCCAATATAGAATAGAATAGAAAACATTTATTCAGCATAGATACAAACTCACAGCAACATAGACAAAATAAACAGAAATAATAGTAGGTACGAGTACACAATAATTGCGCTGAGCGTGCCCATACCGAAAGGGTAGCCATCTCAGCATTTGCTGAGCGTTAGACACCCAGCGCTGGTTTTCAGTTGGCACCCCGCAGTGACACACGGACGAAGGTAGACACAATAAACAGAATACTTAATTAAATATTGATAAAATAAACATATTTAAATCGTAAATAAATACAGTAATATAAAAACTATGCCTACAGTAAGAAGGGATATTTAAAATATATGTGTAGTGTGAGTTATAAATATGTCAACCAATCAGTCGACCCATAGCAAGCCACTGAGCCGGCTGACGTGGCGGCGGATTTTAGACGTGGGTAAATTTGTCTCCTTCGGCACGGCAATTATCATTAAAACCGGAAGTAAAAGTTGCAATAGCAACTACTGTCGCAGAAACAAAAGAAATGTGAATGTTTAATACTCGTGGATCCCGGACAGGCGCAACGGACTCATCAATCCAGTCTACCGACTACCCCCAAATTACTCGGAATTAGGTACATAACTACCTGGTGAGTTATTATTGTAATAAAACTATTAAATATAGGTGATTAAATAACTGATTAAGATTAAATGTCAAAGGAATGATTAAAAAATATGATTGTACATGATAAGATTAATATTAAATTAAATATCATTGTTTTTATTGAATTAAATAAATGATTTATCAATATTGACATTATTAAATTCGATTTGTGAAAATAAAATGAAATTCTTAAGCTTCGCCTTAAAAGTGCTTATATTTGTCAGGTTCCTAATGGGTGGGGGGATGTTATTCCAACATTTGGAGGCCGCATAACGAAAGCTTCCTCGGAAGGCTGCAGTACGATGATGCGGGGTAGCCAGCTGCTGAGCACAACGCCTGGCCTTGCGTTGCCGGTGACTATTTACCCACACAAGCTTCGAGTACAGGTATGAAGGACATTTATGCTTAATGACGCCGAAAAGAAGACAGGCTAAATGTAACTTCCGACGAGATTTCATTTTTAAAATATTATGCTTGTATAAAAATGGTGTAATGTGGCTCCTTGGTGGTACGTTGAAACAAAATCGCGCGCAGGCATTCTGAACCCTTTGGATTAGTCGTACGGTACGTGCCAGAAGTCGAGGCCCGATGACGGTATCAGCATAATTTAACTTGGATAGAACCAGACTTTCAACCAGCTGTACACGCAGGTCTTCGCTTATATACATTACAAACAAAATAGACAATATTAAATAAAAACATAATTAGACAAATATAATGTTACGAGCTTGGGGTTCGTGACAATAAATACAGCCGATTAAACAACCAAAAATTACACTTTATTTTATAACACTAATTAGCACTTTAAAACACACTAATTATAACACACTATCGCACTACTGAACACTTCACTTCACTATAATTCGCAGTTGAAGATCGCTCTCGAAGTTATCGTTTGTATCGCCAACTCAATACAGGGGGGCTACTCTCTAACGAAATCCGTAGTTTCGGGCTTAGTTGCGGGCGGGCATTTTCTACTTCGTATCACCTAACCACTGAGAACTAATGATAACACGATTTGACAGTTACTGTGAAATCGTGTTGTCATTCATTCTCAGTTCGGGTTCGGGACTAATCGTAAGTCTGTAGGTGATACGGAGTAGAATACGACCGCCCGCAACTAAGCCCGAAACTACGGATTTCGTTAGAGAGTAGCCCCCCTGACTCCAGTGGCCGGATGTCCGCCCTTTATATACCGACAGTTGTTTCTAGAACCTTCTAGTATGGAAACTTCCGGAAAGTTCGGGTACATACCGGTCCTGACTGACCAGGTGTCGAAACATCAAGAATGTTCTAGCATAGAAAATTATAGAAACATCTTGACTCCTTTGATCTGGTTAGTTCCCGCTACTTGATACTAGATGGCGTTTTGTAACCAGCATTAATTCTGGCGCGTAACACTGCCCCCTCCTAAGACATGCTCGTCCCGAGCATTATCGGCCCCATAATAACGCGCCAGTCGATCCACGTGGACGATCTTAGGAGCACTTCTTGTACCTTTTTGTATACGGTAGGTCACGTCATTTATTTTTGTCACAATCCGGTACTTTAGCTTTAGGGACAACCATTTGCAAATGACAGCTGTCGCCCCTAACATTTTCCCATTTACGGCACAGTACTCCATCCTGAATCACTAAGCTGTCCCATTGGGCCCAATAGCTTTTTGTGATCGAACTCATTGCTGAGACATCGCTCCACGTGGACTTAGGAGCACTGGCCCTCATCCACTCAAGAATCGGCTTGATGTCCGAATCTTCCTGCTGCGCTCGTTGTAGGCTCTCCTTCCACTCGTTGCTGAGGTCTGTCTTGAGCATCTTCACAGTTACGACTTCTTTACAAGGCAAGGTCTTCTTGACAATGCATTTGCGTTGCCATGAGATTTTCCGCTGCGATGTTCGACCACAAAGTCGTATTCCTGCAGTAATTCAATCCATCTCGCAACTTGTCCTTCTGGAATTTGGAACTGCAATAGCCATTTCAGTGCAGCATGGTCAGTTCGTAGGTTTCGACAATGACTTGCTGAAGTATGCAATCACAACCTCTTGATCGCCATTCCGCTGAAATAACATACCGCAAAGTCCGACATCACTTGCGTCTGTGTCAACTATAAATTCCTTGCTGGTATCAGGATACCCCAAAATAGGTAACATAAATAGGTAAACGTACGGCCAACGATGATGATGTCATCCAAGTAAACAAGGCAGGCATCACCAGTCAACCCGGTTAGTACCAGTTCCATCAATCTTTCAAACGTTGCCGGAGCGTTACACAATCCAAACGGCATAACTTTAAATTGCCACAGACCCTTTCCTGTCGAGAATGCAGTCTTCTCCTTGTCCTTAGGGTCGATTTCTACTTGCCAGTAGCCACTTTTTAGATCTAACGTGCTAAACCACTTTACTCCAGTAAGCACGTCCAGCGTGTCATCAATTCTTGGCAAAGGATAGCTGTCCTTCTTTGTAACGTCGTTCAGGCGACGATAGTCAACACAAAACCGCATGCTGCCGTCCTTCTTTCTTACCAGCACTACAGGCGAACACCATGGACTGGATGAAGGTTCTATAACACCATCCTTCACCATTCCCTCAATCATGGTTTCCACTTCCTTTTCACGTGCTACCGGTAATCTCCTTGGCCGTTGACGGATAGGCAATTCTTCTCCTGTGTTTATTTTGTGTTGAACTAAGCCAGTCTTTCCGATGTCAGCATCGTTCGAAGAGAAAACATCGGCGTACTTGAGTAACATCCTCTTTGCGTTGACCATTTGAGACAGAGCGCTGCGACAGTCTTCTAAAAGTGTGGTCACTCTCGTTTGTGCATCCTTGCTGAGGCCCAGTCGATAGATATCGGCATCGACGCAACCAATCCACTTCCTCGCAGGTACCCACCAGTGTGCCCTTTTCTAGAACTTAGAACTGTAGAACCTTCTAGTATGGAAACTTCCGGAAAGTTCGGGTACATACCGGTCCCGACTGACTAGGTGCGATTTTACGTTCTCTCTTTCTCTTCAAATATATTATTTTCATTTTAAATTTCCACAGAGCTTACTTGTCTGGATCTTTTCTTATATTTTCCATCCTTTTACGTTCTGCGAGTCTCTTTTTATCTTTAGTTTGTGACATTGTTATGATCTGCAATATTAAATAACAGAAATTAGATAGAGAATTTGACTTACGAATTAATAGGTTTTTTTTTTTTTTTTACTATTGATAGGCACGCGTTTGACCACTATCTCACCTGATGGTAAGCGATGATGTGGTCGAAGGTGGAGCACGCTTGCCTAGAAGTAATCTATTCACTCTTGACTTAAAGACTCCCAGGTTGTAGCTATCAGGAAACACAGACTCAGGCAGGGAATTAAACTCCTTAGCTGTACGCACTATGAATGTGTTCCCAAAACGTTTTGTGCGCGTGGGTGGGATGTCCACCATGTACCGGTGGCGCATCGCCGTTCGTCTTGTGGTCTTATGATGGAACGGGCTTGGTGGAATTAAATTATGCAATTCAGTCGCACATTCCCCAAAATGCAACCGGTAGAAAACCGACAGGCTAGCAACTCGTCGTCGATGCTCAAGACTTTGGAGCTTCGTAGCGACGAGCCTATCATTGCCGATGATCCTCTTGGCTCGTTTCTCAATTGACTCAAGCGCATCAAGCTGGTATCTGGCAGATCCGTCCCAAAGATGAGAGCAGTACTCCATACATGATCGAACTTGCGCTTGGTAGAGTTTGAGCAGCTGTTCCGGCGTGAAGTACCGTCTCACCTTTGCTAGGATCCCCAACTTCTTTGCAGCCACTTGAGCTTTTGCCTCTATGAAAGGGCCAAAATTCAGGGTAGATGTCAACGTAACTCCAAGAAGCTCAAGTTGGTCGGTTATCGGCACGGTTGCACCTCGGAAAGATGGAGCTGGGTGGAATTGGCTCCTTTTAGCGGAAAACAGACACGCTTGGGTCTTAGCAGCATTGAACTTGACCAGATTGGCATCGCCCCATTCTGAGACAGCCTGTAAGGACACGTTCAAGCGCTCAACCATAGCCTCCCGAAGAGACCGGATCTGCGACCCACCAGCTCGTGCGTTGGTCACGTATCTCTCAGCAACAGTGCTGTCATCTGCATACCCAAAGGTACCGGGTTTAAGCAGATCATTAATATGCAGCAAGAACAGTGTTGCCGAAAGCACCGACCCCTGAGGAACCCCGGCATTAATATCCAGCAGTCCAGACGAGCAGCCATCTATGACCACTCGGATAGACCGATCCCTCAGGAAATCCGCGATCCAATCACACAATCCGGCGGGCAGACCGAAGGAAGGAAGCTTACTAATAAGGCTTTCGTGCCAGACCTTGTCGAAGGCCTTCGAGATGTCAAGGGAGACCGCTTGTGCTTCCCCGTGCTTCTCTATGGCCTCACTCCAGATGTGAATGGCATACGCAAGAAGATCCCCAGTTGACCGATTTCGGCGGAACCCGTATTGTCGGTCACTAAGGAGATCACTCGCTTCTAGGTATGCCAGGAGTTTATGATTCAGCACGCGTTCCATACTCTTACAGAGTATGGACGTTACTGAGATAGGTCTATAATTCGACGGGTCAGCTCGACTACCCTTCTTGGGCACGGGCTGCACGTTAGCTTGCTTCCAAGCCTTCGGCACTTTTCCAGTCTCAAACGAAAGGTGAAATAGGCGTGTCAAGATTGGAGACAACTCAGGCGCACAAGTCCTCAAAACAATTGCCGGTATCCCGTCGGGGCCACTAGCCTTGTTCACGTCTAGGTTACGCAGTACCCGAAGAACGTCCCTCTGATGAATTCGAATGTTCCCTAGGGATCAGGGATTTGCAGGTTTTATGATTGTCAATAAGGAAAATTAATGTGCGAGATGTCCCGGATATTTATTATTATTATAATAATGAATAATTCTTAACTAACACATCGAAGTGTCATTATGTACAATAAGTTCATACTCTTTTGTGATTTTTGAATTATTCGAATTGTTATAGAAAATCGTGTTGCGAGCGAAGCGCTAGTAATAAATAAGACTAGAACTAATGACTTGTACACGGTCAAAAATTTGATAAGTAAAATTACGCGACAAAAGCGCTCCTTTCGTGCTGGAGAGGGGAAAAACTAATTTATTTTATGATTCATATGGGGTTTGATCATATAAATCAGGCACAGATGAATCAGGATTTTGCCTAAAATCATGCAAGTCATCATTCATACAGACTTCAGTATTGTTATTTTTCTACACGAATCTATTACCCAAAAGCATCACACAAAACTCAGATTAAAGTTTTAAAACAATAAAATAAATTATGCCACCTGAACCAAGCACAGATGAATTAGATATTTACCTTTGTAACACCGGGATCTAAGCCAACTAGCTAGTCCGTTGCAAGACTTGTCTCCCCCGCGCGGGAAGCCAGATTCTCATTATTTTTACCCGACCAAGTACGGTCAAGCGCAGCTTACGCCACATTAATCATTAATTATTAGGCTGACTGTCCACTGGAGCGGAGAGGAGAAGAGCGGAGAAATATTAACCAAAGGAATTGCATAAAATCTCATTCAGTTCCATTGAATATAATTTCTCCGCTCCGCTCCAGTAGACAGTCAGCGTAGAGGTATACGCCGGACACTTCTTATTTACTTATTTATAAACACACTAACGTTAGTAATAATAATAATAATATATTTATTTCCAATAATTTGTTAACAAAGGTTACAAGTACAGTTATATAATACAAATCTAATGTGCGTACGGTATTATCTCCTGGCTCCCAAACTAGGTTTATAGCCTGTGACTTGGGAACCAGTGATTCCATTAAAGAACAAAATCTGTTTACACCAGTAACATAGCTAACATTACAAGACAATGACTTTTTAAGTATTTGAGTATAAAAAGAAGAAAAAATTATTCAAAAATAAAAATTGTAAGTAGTTGAGTGAGTGTGTCGTGGTCGGTGTAGTGTGTGGTGTGTGTGTGAGATATGCTTGTGTGAGGGGAGATCTGTCTTAGGCATGTGGGAGGAGCAGGTTTTCGGTTTCGTCATACGATTTTCCAATAAGCCACTCTTTGACTGCGAATTTGCATTGGTGATAATTTAACCTATGGATATGGAGAAACTTATTGATTTTATTATATAAAATATAGCTGAGGTAGGTGAATTGGTGTTGTGCGAAGGTGGTTTTGTGTCGAACTGGTGGAAAGACAATATCTGCACGACGTTCAGTACTTACTATGAGAGGAAGCCGATGTTTCCTCAATACACATTGTAACACATACAACCCTCTCACCGACAGAACCTTGCATTCCCTAAAAAGTTCTAATGTAGAGTATCTATAGGGCTTGAAGAACATAACTTTGAGAACAGCTCTCTGAGCTCTCTCTAATTTCAGAAAGTATGTTTTGCAAGCCCCACCCCAAGCTGGCAAACAATACAAGAGAAGAGACTGACATAGTGAAAAATAGACCGTCATAAGTGTTTCCGAGTCAGCCGAACCACGGAGTTTCTTAAGGATGGAAATGAGTTTACGCGTACGAGTGACTAAATTATCTAGATGACTATACCAGTTTAGATGCTTGTCAATTTGCACGCCCAGGTATTTTATACTAGATGTGGGTATAAGGGGGGGACAGGCACAGTAGGAGTTTCTAGAACAGATATGAGCTTTAATAGTGGGCGTTATATTTGGCTGAGTCTTATTAGTTAAAGAAAAAGAAACAAGCTTAGATTTTTCCGCATTCAAGGTTAGCAAATTGTTGTTAAACCAATTCATGACAATGTCTAGCGCCATCTGAGCATATTTTTCTGTTTCTCTCCAATCATTGCCGTGGACAAGTAGGGCTGTATCATCGGCGTAGGTAAATATCGAGCAGTTTGTTAAAGAAAGTGAACACAGTTCGTTAATGAAGATGAGGAACAAGGTTGGGCCTAGAATACTTCCTTGTGGGACGCCGTATTCTATTCTAGCTTTATCGCTTATTACCTCGTCCAATTGCACATGTTGGAAACGATTCTTCAGATAGCTGGAAAAATGTCAAGTGCAGGACCACGAATTCCCATGCGTTCCAGTTTTGACAGAAGGATGGGCGCAGAGACAGTGTCAAAAGCTTTCGAAATATCGAGAAATATACCAAGACACCGTTGCTTTGTATCCATGAGCTGAGTAACTTTTTCAGAGAATGCAATAACCGCATCCTCTGTTGCAATTCCGGCTCTGAAACCATATTGGTTATCGGAGAGAAGTTTGTAGGTATTAAGGTATTTAAGCAAACGGTTGTTCAATATCTTCTCCAGAATCTTTGAGATAGTTGGTAGAATAGATATGGGTCTATAATTCTTCTTCCCGCAAGCACTAAAACCACTTTAGTCCAATCACTTGTGCTTCCTATAATTGATTATGCTGATGTTTGCTACTCTGATCTATCTCAAGAACTTCTTAACAAACTGGATCGACTTCTTAACAACTGTATTCGTTTTATCTTTGGCCTTCGGAAATATGATCATATTTCTTCCTTCCGTTCTCAGCTTAAATGGTTGCCTATCCGTCAAAGGAGATCCCTCAGATCCCTCTGCATGCTCTTCACTATTTTGAACGATCCTTGTGCTCCTGATTATCTAAAACAATATTTTCAAGTGTTGGGCAGTTCTCACAGTCTTAACCTCCGAGCGTCCAAAAACTTAATTCTTCATATTCCTTCTCACCGTACCGGGTTCTTGTCTAACTCTTACGCTATTTCCACCATTAAACTCTGGAATGTGCTACCCCTTGACATCAAGAAGGCTGAGTCGAAATTTTCTTTTAAGCGTAAAGTCCGAAAACACTACTTAAAAGCCTGTCTTTCTTAGTTTGGTCTTCGTCATGATTATTGTGAGTTCTCTTGATCAGAAGGATTATTATAAAACATCATATTTATTAGTTTATTATTTTAGCTTATATATGTATTTTATTAGTATTAAATATATTATTTGTATAATGTTCCCCAAAAGATTCCATTAATTTTTATTTTTTTTGTTGTACACCTACCACAGTGTAGTCTTTTTAACCCAAAGGTTGACTGGTAGAGAATGCCTTGTTGCATTAAGTCCGCCCATGTACCACTACTGTACATAAAGTTTAAATAAATAAATAAATAAATAATTCTTGACACTGGCTCTGTGCCCTCCCTTATGTATAGGGTGAACAAGAGCTGTTTATATAATATAATAACTATGTAATACAATTCTTTTTGGAGGGGGCATTTTATTTCCTTTCGATTAAATCATAATTAACAAGCACTTCGCTCGCGACTTCATTCGCGCTTCGTGCTTTAAAGGATAGAGTGTAAATAACTACAGACTCAACATAGGGCAGACCGCTCTAACCGCAACATTTTTCATACTTAGAGCATTTTATTCTCGTCGTAACTTTTAAACGAAAGGTCGGATTTGAATAATTTTAAGTATAATTTTCTATTTAATCATTATTATCAAACCATTTAAATGGATAAGTATTAATATCATGATACCAAAATCACCACTATTCCATTCCGCCCGGGTTTTGATTCAATTATTTGAACAAAAAGCGATCATTGCGATTTAACTATAATAGTTAGACGTATAACCACGCAAACTTTTTATAGGTAATAATGAGTACTTCATTTATGTAACACATTGTTTTTATGTATCATCAATAGTTTTCTCAGCGCACACCAAATTATGAATTTTATTACTTTGGATTACATTATTGCGATTTTCGTAAAGATCTCTAGTTTTTTGGAAATATAATATAGCCTATGTTCATCAGGGATAATGTAGGATTCTAATGGTGAAAGAATTTTTCAAATCGATCCAGTAGTTTCGGAGCCTATTCATTACAAACAAACAAACAACCACGCAAATCTTTCCTCTTTATAATATTAGTGTAGATAATATTGATGTATCAAAGGGACAATGCGAAGTCAACCATTTTGTTTCAGATAACGGCAAACAGACGCTTTCTATGAATCAGAAGAACAAACTTCAAGTATTTTTATTTTGTACCTAGACAGCAACTATTTCAAAAATATCGTTTGTCCCAGTTAGGGATAAGCTTAACTGTAGATGCGAAAAATGCAAGAAGCTAGTTTCAAGTGTACCTACATAGTTAAAGTTAGAATTAATAACCTAAGCATTTTGTACTACATATATATATTTTTTTAGCCATGTAAATTAGCATAACAGATGCCACAAAAAAAAAGTTTTTATAATACCATGATGTAGGTAAATTTTTATTTATTTACACAACTTAGCTAACTATATACACTAATTAACACGAAATTATGTACAAACGCGTATAAAAACAAAATAAATCATTGGGCATCAAAAAAATAATCCACATCGCTGTCAATGGCAAAAATGCCCAGAACACTTGCAGCATCGCCGCGTTGAATGGCAATGCAAAAGCCCAGCCCTCTGGTCACGTGAACAGTCGACAAGTTGTTTGCTAATGTCTAAGAATGATAAAGACATGTAGGTAGAAATAATTTAGAACAGTTTGCAACACCGATATCTAAATCACACGATAACCAATAAACAAATGCTAGCTTCTGTTGAGTATTTTGATTTTTGAATATTATGTTGTCTCTCAAACTCTTCCGTTAAATCATCGTCATCATCATCAAATCAGCCGAAAGACGTACACATTGGCCTCCCCCAATAGTGTCGCCACAACAACCGGTCCCGCGCGTCTCGCATCCATCGACAACCTGCGACCCTCACCAGGTCATCGGTCCACCTTATGGGAGGCCTTCCAACTCCGCGACTTTCGGTACGCGGTCACCACTCCAGAATTTTCGGCCCCATCGACCCTGGTCTGCGAGCAATGTGCCCGCTAAATAAATGCCACGAAATAAAATTCCACTTACTTTATTTTGCTCCTCCTCCTCCTCAAAGCCATAGTTTTCATCGTCATTGCTAAGGACTTCATTCTCTACATCTTCCTCGTAGTTAAGCATACCACTACGTGTAGTATCAGTTTGTGGATCCTGGTCTTTAGTAAAGAGCAATTGATCGAAGTACCAAAGAGAAGATTTGTCCGTGCCTGTTCCACGGCGCTGACTTTCTGTAACTTTCTTCATTTCCTTCCGAAACGAGCGTTTCAAACTCTGGATTTTCTTCACAACATAATCTCGATTGGCTTCTTCAATCCCTTTTCTCTTACAAAAATCAATCAGTTCATTGTACGCTTCCTCTTTATAGATTTTGTTTTTGTACTCATCGGATTTTACTTTCCCTAAGCAAGGATATGATTGGTATAGTGAAATTAATTCTGTAACGATTGCTTTGTTCCACGTGTGCATGTCCGCCATCTTGTTTTGTAAGCACGTATGAAAAAAATAAGGTGACAGAAATACGACTGGATGCGACTTGCCGCCGCGCTAGACTGCTGTCAAGCCTGTCAATATCATGGCATAAGCCATGCGCGCGCTCCCGCAGCCTTTTCGCTCCCCTTGAACATCTCGCGTTCTTTGTCCCGCACGCTTGTTGTTTCACATGCGCTGGAGCGGTGAATTACTAGACGGACTTGCCCGCGGGCAGGTCTACGTAGGGTGGTAGCGGGAACGCGGGAGGGACGCGTTTGCCGGACGGACCTATCTCCCACCCAAATGCTCTTGATAACAAGTACTTACCTAGCGATCGGTTGCACCATTGTTGCACCTCTGTCGATGTACTAGATTGCTAAACAATCTGTCTGTTAGGGCTTTAAAAATCCGTCTCATATCTTGGGGGTAACTGCTCTAATTTACGCACATTTTGATATATTTAGACATTGCTTGTCTAGATGAAATTGCGACTTGAATTTAAACGTTGTTTATTAAGAACGAATACTGGGTTTATTTTATTAATTTAACGGAAAAGATATCTGACTATTGAAAACTCACACATCTTATTTACTCATCAAACAAAAGTCGTCCAAAGTGAAATGAAATATGCTGTGAATAAAAAATGATTGAAAGACGGCCTATCGATTGACCTGAATCCGATCTCTTTGAGTCAGGGATGCACCCGCGGCAAGCACTCTTCATTGAGCACCCTCGAGTATCGCTTGCATCCCTCGTGCCAACCCTAGTGACGTCAGCAACGATAAACCTCGACAGCTTGACACTTTTTGCGATTGAAAAGTTAAAAATAGTTTAGCTGTCGGATATATAGTGAAAAACATTGAAATCGATGGATTTGAGATTCTATGCAAAGGGTAACCAACGGAACCCTATTACTAAGCTTCCGCTGTCCGTCCGTCCATCCGTTCATCTGTTTGTCAGCAGGCTGTATCTCAAGAACCGTAATAAGTAGACAGTTGAAATTTTCACAGAGTGTGTGTTTCTTTTGCCGCTGTAACAACAAATAATAAAAATTAAATAACAATATGCAACAACGATTTTTGTTTTTTTTTTCGGTTTATGGTACGGAACCCTTCGTGTGAGAGTCCAACTCGCACTTGGTCGTTTGTTGCCATTGATTGCGACTATCATCACTCATCTCATATTGAAGCCTTTTCATAGAATTGATGATTTGAGAGATTCTTTTCATTCGTTTAGGTTTAAAGAATGTTTATTTCTCATAAATAAGAACACAATACAGTTCCCTTATATGATAGATAGATAGATAGATAGATAGATAGATAAAACATTTATTTGGAACAAGGAAAGAAACACAACACACAAGCACAGTTAAATAACACTAGAAAATACAAATAATTAAATGAAAACACATAAAAAAGATAAGGCAGAATGTATGGTGGCAATTACTTTTATAAACTAAATTTGCCAGATTACCTGCCTACATAAATATATATATACATTGACTTATCCACTCAAATGTGCGGTGTGTGTGTCTCTAAGCTGCACCAAATGGGAGTCCAACTCAGCATGTGCCAGGCAAATATACCTGACGCTGGTATTCTGCTGGATCCCAGTAGCGACATACGGATGTCAAGCAGATACCAAACAGTGATAATAAAAGTAAGTAGTGGTTTTGTGTAAGAATAGAATAGAATAGAATACTCTTTATTATGTACACCATATAAGTGAGTCCAAGGTGAGTCCAGATTTGTTATTTCAAATATTTTGTGTACATATTTTGTTTAGTGTGTGTATAATATTAATAGATATAAATGTGTGATGGTAAAAATATATTAAAAAAAAATTTGGAGGCGATGTTGAAAGTATAGGTATAAAAAGAGATTGTACAATGTTTGATGTAAATGAATGTGTTTAATAGCTCCTCAGACATGTATCTTTTACGTATGGAATCGCAAGACCAAGCTGGTCGCGAACAAATAAAAATTAAAAAATATTTTTTTCCCCTTTTTTATCGATGTGTTTGAAATCATCACGCCCAGATCTTTCTGAGAGTTGATAAGGAACTGTCGGAGACGACTTCTAAAGATATTAAGACTTCTAATGTTTCGTATCGGCGGGGGAATATTGTTCCATTTATATGAGACTAACTGACCCGCGCCACTTCGTTTGCGTCACAATTTTCATTACTGCTCCGCTCTTATTGGTCTTAGCGTGATGATATATAGTCTATAGCCTTCCTCGATCAATGGGCTATCTAACACTGAAACAATTTTTCAAATCGGACCAGTAATTCAAGCAAGCAAACAAACAATCAAACAAGCTCTTCAGCTTTATATATTAGTACAGATTTAAATTTTAACATTCGTCTAATGACGATGCATGCAGATGTAGAATAAGTAAAATAACAATAACAATGTATGATAAATTGAGAAGTAACTACCGGTACTTTTGCATTGTTTACTATTGAATAAACAAGGCAAAAGTGCCGGTAGTTAAATCAAAAACAAGTTAATACAGCAGGCCAATTTGACACCAAGGTCATATCTGTTTATAGAGACTATCGTCTCAGAGGCATAGGAGACTTGTCCCAAGAGGTAACCGGGTGCAGCTAAATACTAGTATTTAACATACTAGGACTGTCTAATAGACCTAGTTACCATCCCGTTAAAACAGAATTTGCTAAAGGTTTCAGCAGTAATATGAAATCCCTCGTTTACAATAACTACTGCCAGAGTCTGTGTTTCCTGATAGCTACAGCCTGAGAGTCTTTAAGTCAAGAGTGAATAGGTTACTTCTTGGCAAGCGTGCTCCATCTTTGACCACATCATCGCTTACCATCAGGTGAGATAGAATAGAATAGAATAAGTATTTATTCGCATCAACAGTACAGCTATTAACAATACATACTTGTTAGACTTAAATATAGTACAGGTAGACTTTAGCTGTCGTAACTAGTACCCTTGCTAAGTTAACGGGATAACTTGTATTAAGGGCACCAGTCCCTGCCCTTGTTTCATATTTAAGGCGATACAATATTAAAATAAAAGCAATTAATATTTTCGACAAATTCAATATTAAAAGTAAATTAAAACCTAGAAATAAAAATAAAATAAAATAAAATGGGAACTACGGAGAAACCAATACCTATACAATTATAAACATGACTGTGATGATGGGGTGTGTTAGTGAAGAGTGTGAAGTGTGTTTATTGTGTATGTGTGAGAAAGTAGCAGTTTACTAATACTTGTCTCCAGAAAGAAGAAGCCGTTCTGTGTCTGTATAATTTTGTTCCAGTAGCCAATTTGTGACAGTTTTTTTTAGAGTGATGCTAGGAAATGAGTAAAATTTTAATATTTTATTTAGTCTGTTATATAAATGTGGGCCTAAGAAGCAATAAAACCTCTTAGTGAAAGCTAGCCTACATCTTTGAGGCTGACAGACCGCGTCTTTACGTCTTTTGGTGACAATGACGTAAGGGGTTTTGAGGTGTTGTGAGACTACAGTAAGGTAGATGAAGAGCTGCCTCACGGTGAGCACTCCACAACTTTTGTATAGCTCGTCAGTTGGGAATAGCATAGGACGGAAGGTGCTCACCTTTAATACGGCTCTCTGGGCTCTTTCTAACTTAAGAAGTATGGTTTTAGGCGCCCCTCCCCAGGCAGAGATACAATACGTTATTAGGGATTGGCAAAGAGCAAGGTAAACTCTCTTGACAATCCCTCCCTCAGCGACATGGCGAAGCGTTTTAAAAACGTAAATCAGTTTCCTGATTCTTGAGGTCAAAAGGTCTATGTGCGAAGAGATGGTGAGGCCGTTATCCAGTGTTACACCTAGATATTTTATTGTGCGAACTCGTTTCAACTCGGGACAATTGCACGCATCAGGCTCAGACGAACGGCAAGAATGTGCCACAAGTGAAAGAGAGTCAGGTGGTTGTGTGGATTGGTGTAAACTATAGGTCAGAATTTTTGTTTTCTCCGCATTCAGAGTGAGAAGATGTTTACGCAGCCACTCGACAACAATGTTCAACCCTGATTGTGCTGCCTCAAAAGCTTCGTGCCAGGTAGCACCTGAGAAGGTAAGGACAGTGTCGTCGGCAAAAACCGTTATTTTCCCATTTTGCAAAGGGAGTTTGCACAGCTGGTTAATATAAGCCAGGAAGAGAGAGGGGCCAACTACACTTCCCTGGGGCACGCCGAAGGTCACAGGAAGGTCATTGCTTATAAAATGAAGTATTTTAACACATTGTGTCCTGTTGTGTAGATAATCTTTAAATATGTCAAGCGCAACACCACGTATGCCTAGCTCTTCAAGCTTTGAAATGAGGATGGGAATTGAGACCGTGTCGAATGCTTTTTTAAGATCTAGGAAAATTGAGAGAACTTTTTCCTTGGAGTCAATTTTGTTAACTATGTGGGAAGTTAGCTCCATGACCGCACTACTAGTTGATGTTTTATGCCTAAATCCAAACTGATTTGGAGACAACAGTCCCTTGTCCTCAAGGTAAATATTAAGACGGTTTTTAATAATACGTTCTAAAATTTTGGATATGGACGGTAATACTGCAATAGGCCGGTAGTTATCGACACAGTTTCTATTCCCATTCTTGTGTATCGGGTGGATAATAGCCTTTTTGAGAGACTCAGGAAAGGTGCCAGTGCGAAGGCAGACGTTAAAAAAGTACGTAAGAGGTGGGACCAGTAGCTGTTTGTAGCGCTCGAGGAAGTTAGATGGTATGTTGTCCCAGCCCACGGCAGAATTCGATTTTAACGTTGAAATAATTGTGTCAAACTCAACCTCGTCGGTATCTAACATGGCAAACGAATGAGGGACCGAGTTTTCAGAATTGCGGGACAATAAACTGTCATTATGGTTTGGAAATTTGGCAGCCAGGTTAGCCCCGATGTTAGCGAAGAAGTCGTTTACTTGATTTACTGACTCTTGGGGGGAAGATGAGGATGAAAGCAAATCAGTCGAAGCAGATTTTTGCTTAGCTGTACAGGTAACCCTTTTTATAACCTGCCATATCTTTTTATTATCTTTACTGTTAGCAGCCTCCCTAATTTCGGACCTCTCATAGTCTCTTTTAAGTTTTTTGAGGATTTTAGTACAGAAGTTTCTGTATCTTTTATAAGTAGTGTGGAGGACAGCGTTATTCGGAGATAGCTTGAGTTTTTTATGCATTTCATCACGATTACGCATGCAGCGGAGCATACCCAGTGTCATCCAAGGTTTGAGCAAGCGATTGTGGTTTGTGACTTTTATAATAGATGAGTAGGAGCATATGAGGGCAGATATAGGATTGAATAGTAAGTTGGAGGCTTCATTTGGGTCTTTGCATGCATAAAGGGGCTGAAAGTCAAGACAGTGTATGTTTTTGTCGAGAGCAACATGGTCAATTTTGGAAAATGTACTTTGCTGTTTATGTGCTTTTTTTGATTGAAGACAGAGTAACACACAATTGTGATCCGTAACTGAGGAATCCATTACGATAGCAATCGCTGACATGTTGCTTTTTAACATAACATGATCCAGACAGGCTGTTTCACGAGTAGGGAAGGAATGTGCTGGAAGTAAACCATGAAACGCTATAAGATTTAGATATTCAGCTGTGTGGTGAGAGCAGGGCTTAATACTGATATCCAGGTTTATATCACCTACAACAACTATATTTGGAAGAGACGAGAGGTCCTCTAATAGTGAATTAAGGGAGTTTAGGAAGTTACTAGGATCATTAATAGAAGGGGACCTATAGATACATACGAAAGCCCTTTCGGTGCCAATCTTGAGCACTAGACAGCTTGCATCCGTGAGTTGAGGTTCGTAAACAATGTAGTTGTTAAAGTTTTTAACGTAAATCACCACTCCGTCATTCTGGTTTGAGACAAGCATTGTTTGATATTGGGAATAAGTCGCGATCGGTGGTATAATACAACTACTGTGCTTCAGCCAGCACTCAGTTAAAACGATAATGTCAATATCAAGATTAAGCCTGACTAAGAGCGTTAGAAAAGAATCAAAATTAGCGTTAATAGACCTGATGTTCTGTGTAACTAGTTTTAACTGTTTAGACGGGTCTCTAATATGTGAAGAACATTCCTCCGGCTTACAACATAATGATGTAGAGACTGAGAGTTGATCAATGTTATCGTTTAACTCGATTATGTTATCCACCATTTTTACATAGGATTGTAATGCGTATTATTAATGGTTTATGTAGATAGTATGTGTTGCGAACTAAGTAAATAGAGTGATTTACCGTGTTAAGGTAAGCCTGTTCCCTCAAGGATGTAGGAGATTTTTTGGCCGCGGGAGAGCAAGTGAGATTATGTGTATCAAGTGTGTGAGTGTCAATGGGTAAGAGTGGTTGTGTAGTGTAGGATGTGTAAATATTGGTGTAGTAGTATAGTGGTGAATAAAAGGGTTTTGTATATTGGAATCGTAACAAGGCACAGATAAAACATAACGCGTTAAGTTGCAGGTAAACTGCTGTCGTTAATAAGTAGTGGAATGCAAAACTGAAGAAACATTTGAAAACATAAACATTAAAGAGTTTAAACATAATTAAGGTGAATACGAAATAATGACATAGTCAGGCTTCCTTTGACAGTGCTTCAATTTGAGATTCGGATTTGACAAGTATAGATTGGTCACCATCAATCTTCCTCACGAGCACTTTTCCATCAGTAATCCAGCAATACTTAATTTTCTTATGCTTCTTCAGCTGGCGCGCAAGGTAGAATAGTTTTCTTGCGGTTACGGTAAGATTTTCTGTGAGGTAAATTGGACTTGTATTCCCTTCGATTCCTGCATGACTCATGTTAAGTTTGTTGTGCTGGTTGGACCTGTTCAAGTCTTTGACTGCTTTAATGAGCGTATTTTTCACGTAAAGATGTGATAACTGAATAATAATCGGTCTATTTGAGTCTTTCTTGGAATCCTTTTGTCCCGGTAGGCGATAAATGTCGTAAATATCGGATGGTTGAACGTTGATGTTAAGCGACTTCGATATATTTGTGATGTAGTTTGAAAGGTCCATTTTATTTTCCTTAACTTTATAAGGCACATTTCTCAATTCTACCGTAGTCAATTACGTAAAACAAGATAGTGGTCAAACGCGTGCGGAGAGACTTCGTATGTAAAAAGTCATAGTTCGAGGTTTGGCTCTCGCCTGTTTCCTCTTCCCATATTGGAACGATTTAAAAGATATTTCATAAAATGAATAAAAAGGATAGGACAAGCCCGCCACACTTTCCCAACCACTGCAACTCCTGAAAGCCAGAATCAACAGTGGCGACCACCAGAAAAACGCCGAGCCAATGAAGCCCGACGAGTCCCGGAGAAACGATTTAACTGTCTTGAAAGAATATTGTACTGTGTCCCTATGTTTTCCTTTTTGATGATTTATTAACCGTATAAGCACTAGGCTTATACCGTTAATAAATCATCAAAGCCTCCAAACCCACAAAAAATGCTCAAAATTGTCCGATAAAACCGCTGTCAACAGAGCCCTAGTGTACAAATTTGGCAAATGTTAATGAAAAAAAAAAACATGGGACACAGTCTACATTCTTCTTATTGCATTTGTGAAATATCTTTTAAATCGGTCCAATATTGGAGGAGGAAACAGGCGACAGCCAAACCTGGAATTATGACTTTTTACCCGCATTTCCTCTTAAGAATCCTATCGATCGCTTCGGGAAGCAAAAATTCAAATTATTAAAGAGTTAATAGACTGGACATACGACAGCACACAAAATTTTTAAACACTTATTGTGATAGAGTGATCTCAAATTTCTTTAAATAAAACAATATATGCATTAAATGATCTTTATTTTGTCATTAATCTTTATTTTCACTTTTTTTAATAAATGATTCTTATTTCCCTAAACCATCCACGTTGTTATGGTTAACCTTTTTTAATTTGTACCTAATATACTACAAACAAGGGCTGTTAGTTAAGTATCACGTGCAAGACAATTTCCAGTATCTTTGTATCGCCCCTGTGGCCTAATGGATAAGGCATCGGCCTCCTAAGCCGGGGATTGTGGGTTCGAGTCCCACCAGGGGTACATTGCTCTTTTATGCTCACTGGTATAATGCACACTTTTATGCACACTATCGCACATTCAATATAAAAACAAAAAGTAATGGTGAAAATATTTTCATACTGCAAGAATAAATTACAAACTAAATTCACTATTTTCATTCTTTACTTATTGGTATCGAATATGTTGTACAAATTCGGATTACTAAACTATCTCCAAAAATATTTTTGGAGATAGTAATAACATTGACTCCTTGTTTTGAGCGTCCAAAGTACCTACTTTTTATAATTTTATAACTTTGGTTCTACATTAGAAATGAAAAACAAATAACATTTTACAAAAAAATGTAACCGACTTTCAAATAAAATTACTACAAAGTGTAAAATAACTTAAATTTCGGAAGTAGACATTTTTGGTTTAGTTTCTTCGTTTTTTGACACCGACTTCCGAAATTGAAGTTATTTTATGCTTTGTAGTGTTTTATTTGACAGTCGGTTATATTTTTTTGTATTTTGCACTTTCTAGTGGTGATACTTGGACGACGAAGGCATCGTCTACGTAGAGATCACATCATCCAAGTAAGCAAAAATTCTCATAAAATAAAAACCACTGCTCCAAACTGAATCAATTTTTTACGGGACCAAAATGACCAAAAAAAGAAGCACAGAAATCGGATCTGAAACCTCGGAGTAATTGGACCATACCATGCACACGCATCTACCATCGGACATCCAGACGCACAGCATCTTACCATCCCTACCTTGTTACTATTCCATCAATTCACATTAAGCGTTTCCAAACGTCTTTTATAATGCGCACAGCAAAGGAGTGAACAAGCTCCTTCTGGGTAAGCTTGCTCCATCGTAGACTTTGTCTCTGTTATCTCTGACCTAGACTAGAGTCAAGAGCAAACCCATCACAAATAAAAAAAATAGGATTTGGAACCTCCTCCTTTTCTGGAAGTCGGTTAAATATTATAAACGCTCAAGCTACTTACCAAGTTTCCAAAAATTCAAGACTAAATATATTTATGTTCAGAAGGATTTTCCACTAAAACGATCTAAAAAGAACAAGCAATCAATAAGATGGTACTGTTGTAATGTACCTAAATGTGAACCCAATTACTTTTTATTTATTTTTATACGATATATGTATTATATTTATACTTCCCATATCCAAAATCTTTGAGAGGATGATTCAAAACTCAAAAACCCCGTGAATAAGCCTCTAATTCATGCTACATCATTTAGTATTTGAACGTACGATCATTCATCTGACGTTTTATGTTCTTTACGACTTTTTATTAACAAAATCCCTTTCATCGTATTTTACGCACACTATCAAACGGCCAGGTAGGTGGAGTACAATGTATAATTATATAATGTACAGTAGAGACGTTTATACCTTCGTCGTTTCAAATAATTTCCTGGATATAGTCTTGCTGGACACTTATTAGTAGATACCTTTTGAAGATAGTAGAAATGCTACTAGAAAACTATATTTAATCACTTGAAAACAAAGACATATAAATTGTAATCCTTGCACCAACGGCTAATGGAAAAGAAACATTTTTTTTTTCAATGGCAGGGTGAGCCAATAATGTCAATTATGTCTAAAGTAAATTGGAAAAGCACAGGGAAAGCAAGTAAATATATTCCATAGATTAAAATGTTTTCAATGGACTGACCATAATATGTTTTATTTCGAGAGTCATTGTGTGACAGTGAAGATATGACAATAGGTACTAAGTTTGACAAGCAATAATCCATCGTGAACGAAGAAAACAGAACAGACCTTAAAGTGAAGAACCTTTTTTTACCTCACCTTTACGTTTACACCCTGTATACAATAATGTTTCTGCCTAAAGTTTAATGGCCGACCGCACGTACGGACGAGGTGCAGGTATATCGAAGCCTGCGTGTGCGTGAGGCCTGTGTGTGCGTAGGCCCTGTCTGCGACCTTGGTGAGGGTCGTCTGAAGCCTGAAATTCTGACTGAAATACAGCGTGCGATGCGGCTGGCCCTCGGGGTGGGGGGAGGGGGCTGAAAGGAGATGGGCAGAGGTCGATATTCAAATTTTAATCGCAGAACAATGCGACGCTTTTAATTTTTTTGATTGAATACTCGTTTAGATTTTCATCCCGGAATAATTATTTTATTGAAATAGAATTGAATTGTAAGTTTTTTTTATAATAATCCTTTATGTTTCAATAAAAAACATTGTACAATGGCGAACTTAATACCTTAAGCATTTTATACCAGTCGACATTAGTGTGAAGTTGAATATTAGTAGAAATTAAAAGAAAATTTTAACTGGTGTTCGATTCTTTTGTTATCACCATTCTATTTCAGACCGACAAGGACAACCATGAATCACTATTGTCGTTTACTAATCTTCTTATAGTACCCAATATGGCACAATCTCGGTTTCATAGATCGTATCCTGCGACAATCCTGGATGGGACATTGCCACTTTACCACGACCACAATGCCATCTTGGCATGCGGATCAGCAATTCGGTTCATTCGATAGCTACATAACAGAGATGGATGGTTGTTGAACCTCATGTATTTTCTTTGCATAGTTTGTTTAGGGAGGTACTTATGTGTGGTATAAGACAATAGGTCTTGGTATTATAAATATTCTTAAGAAATGAAAGGTTCGTCGGTAGAAAGATTGGCGTTGACTGTCGTTCCGTTAGACGAAGTTGAGTTTCAGCATTCATCATTGCGGCTTTTGCAGTTTATACAATCCCCTAAGCCATGCAGTCATCTAACCTATGTGAGCGACAGTTGGACTAACCAGAATTTTATAAGGAAAAAAAATAATTTCAAGCAGCGAAAATACTCCAGACTACACCAAAATACAGTTTTCAAGTTCAATTTCACTAAAAATAAATCAATACTTCTCCAATATGCAAACACAGCGAATCCTTCTAAATGCGCCCTTTGTATACTGTAATGGAACACTCAAAATTCAATCACGAAACGGAGTTCCGTAAACAAATCCGAAACTCACAATCAAACGGTTTTCGATTAGTGAGAAACAAGGAAAACGGATCTCTTTAAATATTACAAAGCCTAACAAAAATAATTCTAAGAACTTCTCAAAAGTACCCAAGTACATACCAATAATTTTCGAATTTGATTCGAAATTCAAAACTACAAATGGCCAGTCTTCGGAAAACCTCTTTACACCAGTCACCAGCCAGCCTCGGCTTCTTAACTGTCCCCGCCGGTATTTAGACGCCCCAACATTGAATTTAGACTAAATTGATTGGCTTGTGGTCCCCCAATATTGGTTTCCAAGGCCTGATCCTATGACCATTAAAGAGCTTAACACGAATCTAATGATAATCCCGTTATCAGAGACAGCTCGGCGATTAAAGTTTAAAATAGTAGGGTGTCATACAGCCCTTTGTTACTAGGGACTATTAATGAGTTTGATAGAAATTTTCTATCTGTAAACTTTCCTAACTTAATTTCTCAGCGGAAAAACAAGAAAAAAATAACTATTTTTTTGACAATCTTTCTACGGAACCATCATCAAATATTTTACACATCGAAACTGTAACTCAATAGTTCGATGAAGAAACTAATTAGAACCTCAAGTCAAATTTTCATAGACGTCACATCAACTAATAATAATTTATAAGCGGCGACTTTCACGGACTCCATTAGCGCAAAAACTTCGGACATACGCTTCAGGTCCTACATCAAACCGTTTGTCTGTCACTTCAGCTTTTCAATTCATTTATCATTGTAACAGCATTGTCTCTTTCAATTTCCCATGTTACATGTCCATTATCAACTCTAACTCGATTTGAATAAAGTTCCAATTTAAATGCTGGTATCTTCTACATCAAAATATTGGTCGACTAGATTTAGGTTCAGTCGACCTCTGACGACGGCCAACGAACGCCTATGACATTGGCAGGGACACGGGTAGGCCCCACACCCCCTAAAATATGCCTCTAACTTGCACTCCATTAACGATCCACCCCCCCTGGGGGTTGGGGGGAATGAATTTCAGAAAAACCGCCTCTGGCAGACGCATTGTATGCGTTGAATAAGGGAGGGAGAATCAAGGCCCATTTAGCTGTATTTTACGTCAAGTCTATGTTACTGCAGTACCTCCCTAGTCCCTAGATTACGCTCAGTTCGCGTTGAAAACTTCTTTTTTCTTCTTTTTCCAACATTTTACCAGCTTTTAACACGCGCGATTAAATTATTCATCCACTATGATAAATGATATGAGTTTTTATTTTACGTGCCTATTACTGTGAGGTCGCTCAACCATACTAATTTTAGCAGTTTATTTTTATTTAAAATCATTGCTTTCCCACTAATAATTCCTATCCCATTTTACTACCTGTTGCCCGCGACTTCGTTTGCGTGGAAATTTTTAATGTGTAATGTGATAGAACGGACCGCCTGATCAAAACGTGATGCTGCAAAAGGACTCCCCGGCCGTTGTTTTTGATAATATTGCATGTTGGGTATTGCATTTTTGCTTGCAAGATTAAGCGGCAACTTGAAAACGGAATGGGCAGTCCGACCACCGCTAAGCAAAGTTGCAGCAAAGCCCGAGGAAGCCACACAGCCAGAGCTATATTGCAGCCCTTGCGGAGTTGGACCTGCAGAAGATCCAGCACAAACTTGCCCTTTCCACTATTTACTCGGCGCAGAATCGTTTCGTAGACTGTGCCATTTCATTGACATGCACTTCTAAAACCGCGGTATAGTAGTTTAACTCCATTACAACATCGCTTGACAATTCCTCTCTTCACTGCCATTTTCCAGATATGGAAATCATTTTATCCTCAATCAATATTAAAGCATTGTTAATGATGGGGTCATTGTGAGCGCCATCGAGCCTTATGCACAATATCTTCTAATAAAGCGTCCTTGTATTTATCCTAAAGCTGGAGGGGGTTGGATAGTCTGCAATAGCTCACTAAACTTGCGAAAAGGTCCCTAACTTTGGCTGCTGAGCGACAAAGGACGGCTTCGGCAACGTAACTCGTTCTTGACCATCTACGGGTTTAAGCACATGGAAACTGGTCGGGCCCAGTCAGTCAATTCTGAAGTGCACTTTAGTTATTTCTGTCCAGCAAGGGTTGCACGTGAATGTATTGAATAGGTCTGGTCGCCCGTAGTTGCAAACGTACGCAAATGCGTCCCGTGTACTCGTGGAGGTACCTTGGGTTACTTACAAAATAATGATGAGGCCCATGGACCCGTGGTCATCAGGTCAGTATCTGATGATGGAATCCTGGAGAAATAGAGGGAACTCTTCAAATTTTAAAGGCATACTTGAAGCGATATGGATATTTTTTGTAAGTGTATTTTCTCGGAGTGGTCCTATTTCAATTTAGTGAAGATCTGATGGAAAACCTCGAAGACAGGCTACGGAAACCCTCATTAAATTGTAGCAAATGGACCTGCATTGCTGAAATCGCATGTCTGTTTATTGTTTACACCAGTTCATTACACAACATAATGACGGTATGTTGTGACGGGTACGCACATATGATTTTCGATATAGTTTTGAAGAATCACCACTAAAAAGTGACAAATAAAATATTTTTTCACGTAATCATACGACCGACTTCCAAATAAAAACTTTAATTACAAAAGTCCAAAACCAACAAACTTTTTGTTTTTAGATATCAGTCGGAAAGTCGCAACCATCTTTGCAGTATAAAAATTGCTCGATGTTGCAAATTTAAAATTAGAACTACATCTTTCGTCTCGACTCACAAACGCATAAGAGCGCCTCCAAGGAGGTTCTATCATTCAGCTTATTAACTGTTATCTTTTATTATTTTGCTGATATTCTATTTTTAAAACTGAACTTCAAACAAAATACTTAATATGAATTTCTATTTTTAATTTACTGGAGTTTAAAGTACTTACCTACTTGAATGAATGTGCTTTAGTTTTATGTGGCGGTCATTTTTAATCTGTGGTATTCGTGATTTTCCCGCCATGGAAAGTTGAATATATTTTTTTTAATAATTAATTGAATATTATATACTTAATTAAAAAATATAAGGAAGCATTGGAAAGTATGCTGCTGCGCTTTATTTCACCTCCTAGCTTCTGAACTTTTCTTATTCTCGTATTGTGAAACTCACGCAGACGCAGACGCAGACGGATGCGTTTTTGTTCAGTACGTTTGTTTTACAAAAAAAAAAACTGGCATTTATTCTGTAGTTCGTTTTTATCCAGTATATGTATGTTAGTATGTATATTTCTTTAGCAAGCTCTGTAGCCTGTAATAACACGAATTTAACGACATCTCTCAATCTAAAATCCATCAAGCCTAATCAGTGGCTACAGAGCGTTCCAAACAAATATACATACGTCATTGATATATAAACAGTAGCGTAGCGAGAGGGAGGGGCGGGGGGTGCGGCGCGCACCGGGTGACAGCTCAAAAATTTTTGCATCCTACTCCCGACAGGTTCCATAGCGTCAAACGTTTAGGGGTGACACCCGACCGCTCGTTGACTGGTTTTTTGTCACTATCGGGTGGCACCCCTAAACGTTTGACGCAATGGAACCTGTCGGGAGTAGGATGCAAAAATTTTTGAGCTCGCTTCGCTCGCTCTTGCATTTTGCACTCTCTGGCTTCCAGAGTTTTTCTATATAAATCAACAAAAAAAAATTAATTTCGATATGAATGTTCAAAATACAATAAAATCCTTCCGAGATGGGGTGCAAAAATTTATTTTGTCCTTCAGGTATTCTGCATTTAGGGGTGACACTCATTCGATGGCTTTTAGTCACGGTCGGGTGTCACCCCTTAACGAGCGACGACGACGACATAACGAAACCCGTCCGTGATGAGGTGTAAAAAATTTCGAGCTCGCTTCGCTCGCTCTTACTTTCTACTTTCTCTTTTTTATCGAGCGTTTCTGTCTCAATAAAATCACTATGTTTGTGTATGAAATGATCAAAAGAAAACAAAACCTTTCCGAGTTAGGGTGCATGAATTTTCGAGCTCGCTTCGCTCGCTCTTGTGTTCTGCCATCTCTCAGTTAATGAGCTTTCTTGCATCACTCCATAAAGTTATTTCTATTTAAGTATGAATGATCAAAACAATATAAAACCGATCCGAGGTGTGATGGGAAAATTTACGAGCTCGCTTTGCTCGCTCTTGTGTTCTGTCCTCTTTTACTTCGTGAGTTTACTTGCGTTACTCAACAAAGTTGGGTTTAGATAATTATGAACACAAAATCAAAATAATCTAGTTTTCGAGATTTTGTTTGTAAGTTTGATGTAAGAACATTTCTGAAAATAAAAACCTGCAGCGCAAATGGCACACCTTCCCCCCTCCCTTCTGAAAAATGGCTTGCGATTGCCGTCACCAGAACGAAAGGCTAAAGGTGCAACTCATAATTATTTGGGGGGGGGGTGGGTTCATTTGTGGGGTGACACCACATTATCCGCCCCGGGTGTCACCCATGCTAGCTACGCTACTGTATATAAAAAACCCAAGATGCACAGTCTCGAACAAATGCAAAACTCGAAACTGTCGTCAAAAACTGACGTGTATCAAGTGTCATGTGTGAGTTGTGTATTTATACTATAAACAATTTTTTTTTGCAAATTCAAACTCACACGGATCACTTAAAGTTGTTTTTACAAAGCAGTGCGGTATGGCGAGCAATGCGAGACTGTTTGAAACTAGCGCACAATTGTACATTGTGCGCTTGTTTTTGCGGACGTTTTTGAGATGCTGAGTGTGTATCTTGGGTTTTTTTATATATCAATGACATACGTACATACAATCGATACATAACCACAACATAAAATAACTCTCCTCCTGGCGCAGTCGGGTAATTAGAACTACATCATTCATCTACATCGTCTCATTTTTTCTTTCATGCAGACGCAGACGCAGACGGAAGCAAAAGCGCTTCCGTCTGCGTTTGCGTGGAACTCCTTAGTGGAATTCTTATTATATTGTTTATGGAAATTAAAAAAAACCGTAAAGGTTACGCACGGCGCTTTGTATCGGAGCGTGTGGTAAAGTAGGTACTTAGGTGAGAGTACCTATTTTACCGCACGCTCCATTGTATGGTGCGTAATTTTTAACTTTCGAACAACAGGCTTCGTAAATGCATTTTTTGAGCAAATGTGTCGAAAAAGTTATTTTATAATTTGTAGTGTTTTTATTTGGAAGTCGGTTGTCTTGTCGTTTTGTGTTTTGGGTATTGCGTTTTGCGTTTCGCATTTTGCGTTTTTCGTTTCGTTTCGTTTCGTCTCATCTCGTTTCGTTTTTTTTCGTTTCGCATCGTTTGGTTGCGTTTCGTTACGTTTCGTTGCGTTTCGTTTCATTTCGTTTTGTTTTGTTTTGTTAAAAATATTTTTTGTAAGTACACGGTTCCTGTTAGATACAATTGTTATGTATAGGAACCGTGCATTTTTCTAGAATATAAAAGTAGCTTATGTCATTCTCAGACCCCAAAACTACCACTATGCAAAAACCATGCCAAAACCTTGCCCCTTAAAAAAAACAAATTATCCAACGGGAACCGTGCAAACTTCCGGAATAAAAAGTAGCTCACGTCGTTCCTGACATGACGACTAGAGTCACTATAATATTTTATTTTATTTTAATTTGACGTTCAAAAGTGCCTTTATTGGTCTAGTTGAAATAAATCATTTGACTTTGACTTTGACTTTGACCTCAAAATTACTACTATGCAAAGAATCAATTCAAACCCTGGATCTGTAAAAAGTAAAACAGGTATATCACACGAGAACCGTACTTTTTTCCGGGATGTAAAAATAAGCCTATGTAATTTTTTGACCCCTAAACAACTACTATAAAAAAAACCTGTTAATCCCTTGCTCTCTGAAAAACAATAATAAATCTACTCCACGGGAACCGTAAACATTTTCGGGTTATAAAGTAGCATGTGTCCTTTCTCAGGCTCTAGACTATCTGTGTACCAAATTTCATTTAAATCGGTTCAGTAGATTTGGCGGGAAAGAGCGACAGACAGAGTTACTTTCGCATTTATAATATTAGTAAGGATTATATTTGAGTGTACTACGTGAGCTCGACAAATGGATGTGCGATTAACGCTTATGCGACAAAACTGTACTACGAATCACTATAGTTCGAATGCACGCTTGTGCGACACACTGAAGATCGGGGCTATTTCTGGGTGGTTTTAAAAAAAAATAACCACGAAGGCTTAGGTTAGCCTTCTAACCTAATCTATCCGAGTCGGGGTACACTGAGTTGAAGTGTTGTCGATCTTCAGTGTGTCGCACAAGCGTGCATTCGAACTATGGTGAGTCGCAGTATAGTTTTGTCACATAAGCGTTAATCGCACATCCATTTGTCGAGCTCACGTAGTACACTTATTATATTTTGTTAGTTTTAGCGGTAATAGAAATACACACACTGTGAAAATTTCAACTGTCTACGTATTACTGTTCTTGAGCTTACAGCCAGCTCACAGACAAACGGATGGACGGACGGACAGTGGAGGCTTAGTACCTAAAAGCGGGTACGCAACCCTAAAAAGGTTAGACGATTTCAGTTTTTCAGAAAACTAACTATATAATTATTCAATAACAATTTAATTTCAAACCCAATTTATTTTTATGGGTAGGCAGATAGTTACGGTGACTAAGCGAGCTTGAGTGACTATCTCGATGCCCGCTGTGACTTTTTAAACTTTGAAGGTTGGAAGAATAAATAAAATATAATGAATACCTACCTAAATGTCTATTTATAGAGGCTCTCGAAATGTACCTGCTACGAAAAAGTAACCTACCCCATTTTAATGATGGGTGTAAAAATAACAACAACTAGCACTTCACCCGCGACTTAGTTCACGCGTGTTTTGTATTGCAATTTTCATAGGAATCTCTATTTTTTCCTATATTAGGTACTTAGAGATAATGTAGCATTCCAATGGTGAAAGAATTTTTGAAATCGGTCTAGTAGTTTTTTAAATTTATTCAACATACAAAAATACAAATCTTTCTTTTTTATAATATTAGTGTATTTATTTATCATAACTTAAAGTTATAATTACAGATTTTTCAGTGTAGATTACGTAAGTACTTAATTTTCTATATAACTAACTGATTTTCTCCATAGTCTTGGGTCTTATGGATTTATGCCCGGTGAAATGTTGGAGGTTCTGAGGTCTTTTAAATCAGACAACCAACTGTATTGAACGTACTTGGAATATCTCTAATATATAAAAATCTCGTGTCACGGTGTTTGTTATCGAACTTCTCCACCGAAACGAACGGCTCCACCGATTTTGCGGAATTTTGTGTGTATATTCGGTAGGTATGAGAAAAGGTTTTTTTTTGCAAACAACGTTTGCCGAGTCAGCTAGTAATATATATTACAATGCGCATTGGAGTAAACTGCTTACTTAAATTATTGTACCCGAAGGGTAACCAACGGAACCCTATTAATAAGCCTCCGCTGTCCGTCCGTCTGTCCGTTCGTCCGTCCATCCGTCTTTCTGTCTGTCTGTCAGCAGGCTTTATCTCAACTGAATCTCAAGAACCGTAATAGGTAGATAGTTGAAATCACAGAGTGTGTATTTCTATTGCCGCTATACTATAATTAAATTAAGTTAAAAATTAAAGGGGGTTCCCATACAAGAAACGTGTTATTTTTTCGGTGTATGGTACGGAACCCTTCGTGTGAGAGTCCGACTCGCACTTGGCCGGTTTTTGGTGGATCGGAAATTATCAAAATGTCTTCTCCGGCTTTATAGTTACACCACAATTTAAGCCTTCGGGATTTTTTTTTTCTTTCTTTCTTAAATAGATAACTCTGATCATTATTCCAAATAATGGCAATTATTGCAATAAGGGAATGAATATTAAGGGGTTGTATAGCAGTGCATATTTTCAAAGCGTTCCTGTGATAATCATCATCTTCCTGCCCTCATCCCATGTTACTTGGGGTCGGCGCAACACGTTTTTTTCTTCCATTCTGTTCTATCAGTCGTCACTCTATCACTAAGTCCCTTTTCTTTCATATCGCTCCTCACACAATCCATCCATCTTTTTTTTGGCCTTCCTCTCCCTCTCCATCCATCCACATTCATGTTCATAACTCTTCTAGTTACATGCGTTTCATCCCTCCTCTTCACATGACCATACCAAGACAAGCGATTCCCTTTTAACTTTTCCGTCACTGGCGCCACTTTTAAACTACCTCTAATGTACTCATTTCTCACTTTATCCATTCCCGTTACTCCACACATCCATCTCAACATTCTCATCTCCGCTACATGCAATCTATTTTCATCCGTCTTTTTGGCAGCCCAACATTCTGATCCATACATTACGACAGGTCTTATCACAGATTTAAAGATTTTCCCTTTCAACTTGAGGGACATTCGAGGGTCACAAGTTGTTCCAGTGACCTGCCGCCATTTCATCCATCCTGAGTTGATCCGTTGAGTTACGTCTCGGTCTATATCGCCATCTCCCTGGACAAGCGACCCGAGGTACCGAAAGTCGGAGCAAATCGGTATAGGCATTCCGGTGAGAGTTATAGGCAGCGAACTGGAGAGACCGCCGTAATCGCAGAACAGGTACTCGGTTTTGGTTCTGCTCAATTTCAGGCCAACACTCTCCAATCTTTGCCACCACGTCTCCAATTTGCTCTGGACCTCTTGGCCACTTTCGGCAACCAGCACAATGTCATCAGCAAACAGCATGCACCAGGGAGCCTCTTCCTGGATGTCCGACGTCAGAGCGTCCATTATCATCAGGAAGAAATAAGGGCTGAGGGCCGACCCCTGGTGCAAACCGACCGCCACACTGAAACTGTCAGTGGTGCCCACTGCAGACCGGACTTGAGTACTGCATCGACTGTACATCGCTCGGATCAACTGCACATACTTCCCAGGCACACCTTTCTTCTTAAGGGCCCACCACAAAACCTCACGAGGCACCCGGTCATATGCCTTTTCGAGGTCAACGAATACCATATGCAGGTTTTTATGCACAGCTCTATATTTCTCGCACAGCTGGCGGGTAGCAAAAATGGCATCCGTTGTACCCCGACCAGGCATAAAACCGAACTGGTTCTGTGAAATTGCACTCTCTTCTCTCAACCGCCTTTCAATAACTTTTTCCCAGACTTTCATACTATGTGACATCAGCTTTATTCCTCTATAGTTGTTGCACTCCAGCACATCGCCTTTGTTCTTGAAGATGGGCACCAACGAACTGTTACACCATTCATCAGGTATGGCTTCTTCCAGCAACAACTTATTGAAGAATAAAGCTAACCAAGTCCATCCATCTACCCGTAGTGACTTCCACACTTCAATTGGGATTCCGTCTGGACCAATTGCCTTACCATTCTTCATTCCATTCACTGCTATTTTCACTTCATCCACACTGACCATTCTCACTAACCCCTCATTCACTGGTTTATTCTCTAAAACACCACTCCAGATATTTTCCTCATTCATCAGTCTTTCAAAATAGCCCTTCCATCTATCCTTAATCCTTTCATCCTCTGATAGAAGCATTCCAGCTTCATCCCTTACTAATAATAATAAAAAGAAAATAAAAGTACCAAAAAAGCCTATTCTTAAAAGCGCCGCCTAATGGAATTTAGTGGAACTAAATCTACTTCAACGCTATCGCCATCTGTTGGAAACACAAGGAACTTTTAAGATGAACAGTCATCCGCATGTTTAACAGTTTCTATATTGCCTTCTAGATGGCTTAAGTAGTTTCTTATTACTTGGGCCATCTGGACCTTCCTTTTCGTTAAATATAAGTTTGTTGTATAGCTTTCTATATCATAAAATAATATTTAAAGAAAAAAAATCAAGTGTCTTTCGGGGATACCAGATGTAATGTTATCGGGAATCAAGTAAAAAAATAAACGTCTACTTATAAAGGTCATCATCTATGCAGTTAAAACTACATAACTAGCCAATCTTTATGTCCTACTCACTTTTCTCGGATCAGTGGCCTTAGTGCGAGTTTTTTAACGTTCTCGATCGCGTTAGCGTAAACGTCAATTTGTATTGAAACTGAATAAGCGCCATCTGGTGACAATAACGGAAAACCTTTTTTTTTTCTACACATTTTCACGTAAGTGATCGTTTACGTTAACGCGATCGAGTGCGTTAAAAAACTTACACTAAGCCCTCAGTACCAATGGCATTATACCGAACAATTGTGTTGCTAGAAGGAGCTTGATCCCTAGTTTCCGTAGACAGTCAAGGGTTGCAGTTGATTAGCAGAGTGCCCAAGAAAAAAAAATAAAGATATTGAATATTCAGACCAGTCTGGTCAATAGATGCAAATGTAAGCCCGATTTTGATAATGTCTTGGTAGGTACTGTCAAGCATCTTCCTTGGATGCCTCACCCTCCAGGGACCTCCATCAACTTAGTTATAAAAAAGCTTTAGAAGAATTAAAAAAGACAGTTCATAATTTAGAATAGGTTCGAATAATGACATACGTTGATTGATTTGTTTTTCTGACAGAACTGTAAAAGCTTTCTTTGGAGCACCAGCTTATAATGATCTCTTAAATCACCAAAAGTATTTTATTTCATCACGATCCCCAGACGTTGCAGAAGCCCTAACCTGCAGCGTTACAGTACCGAGCTTGGAGGAAGCAACGATTGTAAGGCACATTTCTTATTTTAAGAGTCGGAAACTGAACCCAGAACGAACCCTGAATAAATAAAATGGTGCTTAGTTCGGTAGGTATTGTAATGCATATAACATTATTATTATTATAACATTGTGCATATACACACGGCATAGCATATCAACAAAAACATTTAAGGTCATTAGTGCAGTGACCGTTATCGCTAAATGGGCTTGTGTAAAAGGATATATAGGTAGTTTGGTCATCAGCTCGCTGGGTTGCCTTATTTGGGACTCCGAACAAAGAACCGGATATATGATAAAGACTGTGTCTAAAATGGTCTATTATGAAACCTAGGAAGGTCACCTTAGACACCTTGTTAGTGTGATTCCTATGTAAGATTCTGAGAGCCAGAAAATATCTGAGCTGGTTTTATTTTACTTATTTCTTTATGTTTGGAAAATTTACAGGACTAGGAGGCATGCTAACTTATCTACTCTAGTAAAATTAAATTTAAAATATAAAAAACACGCGGACAAAAAAAAAAGTGAAAAAATATTGATGCTTTTAATTTAATATAGGTACGATTTTTTGAGCCACGCGTCATCGGGAAACCGGAATTTTTTGGATTTCTTAAGTACCTATATTATTAGCGGTCCCCCGACGCGATGACGGTTGGCCCAAGTAATCGTGCCTATATTAAATTAAAAGGATCAACAAGTATTATTTCTTACTTTTTTTTTGTTAGGATATTTTAAATTTTAAATTTAATTTTTATTTCATGCTTTTTAAACTAAATTACTTAATAGGTACTACTAGAAAACCTATGAACTTATCATCTTTCTGCTCTTATTCTATGTTACTTGGGGTCGGCATAACACATTTTTTACTTTCATTCTGTCCTATCAGCCGTCACGCTATCACTAACTCCCTTTTCTTTCATATTGCTCCTCACACAATCCATCCATCTTTTTTTGGCCTTCCTCTCCATCTCCTTCCATCCACATATGATCTACACTCATCTAAACGGCACTACATCCTACATCGTATACCAAAATATCATATCGGTAGAACGAGTGAAAGTAGCTTAGCATCTCTCACCAATGTAGTTACTCATTTCTCTTTTCTGCTTCATCATCAGGCCCTGATCACAGTCTATTTATAATCTATTCATTGCGACCATTTAAATGAATACGAAAACGAAAGGTCTGCTGTAAGTGAGGAGTTGGGCATCCTGCAGATTTCAGGACATGCTTTAGCATCAGGTTAAGGTTATTGATCTAAATATAATCTGTTTATCGAAACCATTCCAGTGAGTCCAAACACGATACCTCTGCTGTAACTTCGTGAGGAGTCGGGTATTCTGCAGACCTCAGGTTATGCAACAACCAACTTATCTAAGAACCTCCGCAAGGAAGCTGGCTTTCAAATGAAAAAAACTGCATCGAAATCGGTCCATCCGTTTGAGAGTTACGATGCCACAGATAGACACAGACACACAGACGGACAGACATCAACGTCAAACTTATAACACCCCTCTTTTTTGGTCGGGGTTTAAAAATAAGAGCAACATGGTTGACAAGGGTCTGAGAAGAATGGGATCGTTGTTTATAAATACGTAACTGCTAGTTTTTTTTTTATAAATACTAGGTAGTTTATTGAATGGGCGGGTTTATCACGAATCCACGACCTTACTGGCCTTAACCTTTGGTAAACGTACCTAGCCACTCCCAGCACAATCCAATTGATACAACAATTACCTTATAATAGTTATATGAAAAAATATAATTGTCCTTCTTAGTCATTAACTCGATAGTGTGGAAGAATAAGTAACACTTCCTCTACAATTGTAAGAAATTACTACAGTGAAACCTGGATAACTGGGACCTTAAGGGACCTGCAAATTTGTCTCACTGAAAGAGGTATTCCACTTACCCAGTGTCTCAGATATCCAGGTATAAATAAATATCTGTCTCATTTACAGAGGGTTTCATTATTAGAGGTGAGAAAAGATGTTATTTCAGTTATAGAGGTGCAATTATTAAATAAAATAGCGTATTTTTTCTAAACATTATATACGAGTTGTAATCTTTAGTATCAATCAAAAAGCTATTTAACAAATCTAATTAAGCACGTTTTTTATAAACAATACAAACGTTTTAGTTTTATTGTCCTTGAGAACATTGAGACTAAATTACATCTTTTTTCTGGATGATTCTACAAAGAGTAGATTTTGGCACTTTAAATTCGACACAGACTTCATCGCGCGTCTTTCCACTTTCATAAACATATATTAACTTTAGTTTTTCACGTACTGATAAAGACTTAAGCCTTCGATTCGGCATTTTCAAATAAACATCCGGACGATTAAACCAAACTAAAACTGGAGGTCAGTTTTACACAATTAGCCAAGTGCGGAATTTGCAGGTAGAATAAGAATTAACGAGAACGGTACACAAAATATAGTCTCAGTAACAGAGGTAAAATATACTCTCTGTCTCAATTATAGAGGTTGTTATGACGATAAAATCGAAAGAACTTATCCCAGATATAGAGGTTTGTTTTGTCCCACTAGCAGAGGTAATAAAGAGCTAAAGTGTCGGGACCTAAGCATGAGTTCCATCTATGGAGGTTTCTCACTTATCCAGGTCCCACTTAACCAAGTTTTACTGTACTAGGTATGGGCTACTCGTACGTCAACGTTCAAAGTGAACTGACATCATCTGTATTTCCTGGGTTGGTGTACCCGGGAAATCCAGATGATGTTCCGTAGTTTACCTCATGCATCCCTTTCCATTAGGCAAGATCATGACTAATAGATAAGGATATTGAAAAGAAAGAATAATCGTAATACCATTATTCTTGCTTTACCATCCCCCACAGTAGAAAGTATATACGACGGTTTGTATAAATAGGTTATTATTATTATTTATTCATTTGTTTTGACTACAAAGGTCCAATTGTTAGTAAAATAAAAAACACAAGGAAAAAACTTAATCTACGGGTTAGTAACTTGATTAGAAACACACAAAAACACACAAAAAAAACGTATACATTTATGAGCGACAAGGTTGCCCTTGTCGCACCAATACATTTATAAAATGCCTCAGCATTGGGGCATCTTGCTGTCCAGCTAGGGCTTTCAGAATGCTGTTGGAACTGCCACGCACTTTTGTAAGCAAAGAAGCGGTCTTTTTTCTTTGAATTGCGTAAAAGTCATCGATTCGCGCTTCTGCAAACATAGTGGAAGCACTGCAGTACCGAGGCAGCCCCAGCAGCATCCTGAAAGCATTATTGTACTGTATTCGTAGGAGGTCTAGAGCTTTACGCGTATAGTTGACCCATAGGCTGCCCGTGTAGAAGTTCTGACAGTACGCTGTGAACAGCGTGATTTTAGCTTCTGTACTACATCGGGAAAACCTATGTGCCAACATGTTACACCTTGCAGCTAGCATCCTACGCTCGCGTTCCATGTCCACCTGATCTTTAAGGTCCTCCGTAACATAGTGGCCAAGGTATTTAAAATGAGACACCCGTTTAAGCGGCTCGCCATTGATTGTCAGCACAGGCTCATATGAAATTGGCCTCCCAGGAGTCCTAAAAATCATATATTCACTTTTTTTGACATTATAAACTAGGCCGTGTCTGGCTGCATACCTTTCGCATGTGTCTAACATTTCCCTGATTGAGCCAGCCGTTGGACCCAGCAGGACCATGTCATCCGCGTAGCTTAAATTGTTGACGCTAACATTGTCAATTTTGCATCCAACAGGTTTGTTGCTGAGTCCAGCAATTAGATCATTTATGTACAGGTTGAAGAGCTTGGGAGAGCTTATACCCCCCTGCCTTACCCCACATTCCAACCTGTACATGTCTGAAAGAACATCACCCCACCGAACATTGTTCACCTGATTTGAGTACCAGTATTGAAACAGGCGCAGCAACTCCAGAGGTACACCCGCTTCCCTAAGCTTACCCCAAAGGACTTTATAGGACACTAGGTCAAAAGCCTTTGAGAGATCAAGGAAGCAGGCATAGACTGGTGTGCATCTATCCTTATAGTATTGAACGGTCTGCTTCAGACTGAATATAGCACTCTCAGTAGACAGTTCAGGCCTAAACCCGAATTGTGCGTCATGAATGTTCAGCCACTTATCCAACTGTTTATCAAGCAGACCGTCCAACACCTTCGCAATGACAGTGGCTAGAGAAATGGGCCTGTAGTTCATCTGATCTGATACATCGCCAGTTCTGTTTTTCAGTATCGGCACCACTACCGTCTTTAGCATTTCTAAGGGGAGATACGAGTGACTAACACTTAATGAAAAGAACATAGCCAGTACCACAGGAAGATGTACCCCCGCATTGCGTAGGTGCTCGATACTGAGACCGTCATGACCAGGAGATTTACCTCTAGCCATATTCCAAATAATTGTATTGACCTCTTTGGCTGAGAATCGAATTGGCTCCTGATCACAAGAAATCTCAATATCAATTACATTCTCGCTTGGACCCAGTGGTGATGATACCTTAAAATGTTCCTTGAACAGATTGGCTATATCCCTAGGCGAACCACATTCCCCAACACTTACAGGGCGACTCGGCCTAATACTCAGCTTGTTAGTTGATTTCTAGAACTTACTGAAATCTTTAGAGGATCTATGCGAGGCTACGATATCCATTTTTATTTGATCCTGGTGATTTTGACACCATTTTAATCTACCTCTGAAGATCTTTTGACTAACCCGCATCTCTTCCCAAATTTTACCTGACTTTGGTTTATTGTGAACCAACCAAGCTTGATACTTAAGCCGAGCCTCCTGATAAACTTCACGTACGTGCCTGTTCCATCCTATGACTCTCCTCACGGTATGGGGCGACTTCTCCTCACAGGTCTTTTCTGCCGCTTCGGTCAGAATAGTCACGATTTCCCTATACATGCAGTCCAGAGCACGCCTATGATCTTCATTTTGACACATTTTGTCTCCACATTTCTGAAACATTTCAGGATTATTTATATTCTTAAATCTATTGTTACATAAAAAATTATATTCATCGATTTGTGATTTATTTCTTTGCTTCCATACTACTTTATTTTGAGTTTTCTCAATCATTGTTAATTTCGTTGGAATAATACCCAGATTACACTCAATAATGAGAGGCAAGTGATCAGACCAGTACGTATCATGGCCAACGTAGACATTTGTTATGGTTTGCCACGCTGACTCCGTCACGACGCTGTGATCTAACCACCTTTGACTGCCATTAATATCACTAATATAAGTAAAAAATCCAGAGTCTATGCCCAACCGTTCTATATCGGCACACCGCCATTGTTGATCAACACAATACTGATTTAATTCGTTCCAGAACGGCTGGTGTGGATGAGAATTAAAATCCCCTAATATGTAAACGGCTTCCACGTCATTATTTTCCACAATCGCGCTTATTTCACTTAAACAGTTTGTAAACTCAACCAAATTATCTGTACAATCTGTCGGCATATAAACACTGAACAACATTATAAACCGGTTTTCTACACTGGCTTTTATGCACGTTAATCTAACACTGTTACAATTGATAACTGCTACAGATCTAAAAACTCCCTTTCGCCACAGCAATGCTACTCCACCGTAGGGGCGCCCCTTGAGAATGCCCAGGGATGTATCGACAGCTGATTTCCCGGTGTACTCAAAATTATCGTCAATAGTACTAAGAAAATGCAAGTCATGAGGCAGAAGCCAAGTCTCTTGGAGCGCCACCACGTCCGCACTATTACATAAGGTTCTAATACTGTCCAGTGATCTTTTCACCGACTTACAATTAAAAGTCACAAACTTACTTACATTTTCAACATTATTATCCAACATTATTATTTTGTTTATTACCCGAGACAGAAAGATTTCTGCCCTTTGACTTTGGTTATGTCCAGTCAACCAACGTCAGGGGTAGCAAAACGAGAAACAAAAGTCCGTACCACGCTCGGCCAGCTCAAGGTCAGAGTATTACCACCACGTGCAGTCGACGGTACCTCAGGGCCTGCAGATTCCAGTATAGTGACGTAAGAGTGGAGTAGCATTTCGCAAACGAACGTCGCCGTCGGTGCGGGCGCCGACTCCATCTTACGTAACACTTTCTTTGGAGGAGACCCGATTACCCCCGCGTCATGTTAGTAATGTTCGGTTTATTTGGGTCATCTTTTAATAGCTGATGGTGCGTTAGTCAAGTAACTTCATATGTGTTTTCTGCCTCGATATACTTAACATCATTAGGTATATCGCTAGGCAGAGGTACACTTATCGGTTCTAATGTATCGTATTTAGGTAAGTTAGTTTCTTAAATAATTCTTACTGCACTTGCCATGAATCCTTGACGGTTTTTAAGTAAGATTTAAGTACATCGTATCTGGTCATGAGATATGTACAGAGTATACTGAATAATAACCAAAGTTTGTGTGCAAAAGTGAACAAGCTGCCATCAGCCCTAAATTGTTTTGAAGGCAGCTTTTTGAATAATTTGGTACAACAATACTTTGACTTGTAGACCTTAATGGCTTTGCCATTAAAAACCAAAACTGCAACCTGACTATCCACTAATAAAAACCGGCCAAGTGCGAGTCGCCAGCCGGACTCTCACATGAAGAGTTCTGTACCATAAACCGAAAGAAACACGTTTCTTGTATGGAAGCCCCCTTTAATTTATTATTTTATTTTGATTATTTTGTTGTTATAGCGGTACCTAATAGAAATACACACTGTGAAAATTTCAACTGTCTACCTATTACGGTTCTTGAGATACAGCCCGCTAACAGACAGACGGACGGACGGACAGCAGAAGCTTAGCAATAGGGTTCCGTTGGTTACCTTTTGGGTACGGAACTCATTAGAGTTCCATTTTGTTTTTCAAATGGAACTCTGGACAAAAATGGTCCTGTAGACAATTTGTATGCATATGATTTGTAAGGCGACTCAAGTATGTCTGATACCTCGAAATAAAGTCCATGTGTAACATCCAGGTTCCATTAAGGTCGCTCATTACGGATCTCGTGTTGTCAATCTTGGCCGCCAATTTCATGCCATGAGTCACGTATTAGGTACTTAATTCCTGAAAATGATTATCTTGTTAAGACATCAAGATTGGAAGCAGAAATTAGGGCAGCGGAGAGGATCACGATAGTGTGATTAGTGTAATGGCTGTAAAGACTTCCTGCTTCCATGTTGCGTCTGGAAAAAGAAAAACGTGAATGAGGAACAGAATTAGCAATGTCTGGAGTATTTCTGGCTTGAAGGATAAAACCATATTTTCAGGAACTTCGAGTATAGTCGAATCCTAACGCTATGGGAATAACATAGGTTAGGGATTGTGTAGTTGTGAAGTAGCGACCGCGTACCGGTAGACCGGTAGACGAAGCGTTAGAAAGCCTCCCACAAGGTGGACCGATGTACTGACTGATGAAGGATAAATTTTTGTTTGTTTTTGTATCTCGACAGTAGTCGACTTTGTCATGATCATCAGCCTTAAGACGTCCTGTTGTATGTGTACATAAAGCACCACCACATCGAGCGCTACATAGTGGATGTTTGAACATCAACAGCAATAATGAATCTTCTTTTATTTATCTATACTTCTATATACTAATATGTAAAGCTCAAGAGTTTGTTTGTTTGCTTGAACGCGCTAATCTCAGGAACTACTGGTCCGATTTGAAAAATTCTTTCAGTGTTAGATAGCCCATTTATCGAGGAAGGCTATAGGCTATATATCATCACGCTAAGACCAATAGGAGCGGAGCAGACGAAGTTGCGCGGGTCAAATAGTTTATAAATAAAAATGAATCGCCGAAATGTATGTACGCTCATAACTTCGTAACGACTGACCTAAATTGGATAATTCTTTTTTGCTGTGTTTGTAATTGTCAGGGCAAGGTTTGTATTAAAGAAATCCATACCGGCCAGTCGGGGCGGGCCCCTAGTGAGAAGTGATATATTTGCACTAACTTTTTTCTTCATGCCAATTTAGTAGGGAATAATTTAATACCTATGTAATTTTATCTATCTTTCTTAGGTTAAACATATTTTCAAAATGCCTACACGTTTGATACGTAATTTACAAACACGAATTTCGCTTTCGCGAAAAATAAACGTTTACAACAGATGTGTTATCTGGTTAACATGGTTTTTACTATGTTGTGATCGTAAAATCCAAGGAAATTGTATGGATATTCTAATTCATATGTAAATGTAAAACTATTTGTGGGTGACGAATAAAGCAATTAAATTAGATCAAAATTCATCATCATCATCATATCAGCCGAAAGACGTCCGCTGCTGTATATAGGCCTCCCCTAAAAGGGGGGGTTTGCCATAATCGCCACGCTTGGCAGGCGAGTTGGCGATCGCAGTGTACGGTGTTGATTTTTACAGAGAACGCTGCTGCCCATTCTCTGGCGAGTCCCTTGGTCGCCTCTTACGATACCCACGGGAAGTTATGGCATGGTATTATTCTTTTACGGCACCATACGGCACCGGCCGATACTATACGGCACAAAATTACCATAACACAAAAGGTTTAGTCCCATCTCTTCCCCTTCCCACCTCTTCCCCTATGCATATGCTATGGAGATGGGAGTTTTTTTGTACGTATAAACAATAAGGGAAGAGATGGGACTAAACCACACAAAAGCGGGCTAACAGCTACGATTTGCAAGAAAAAAACAAATCACGACCTGAGGGCCAATTCGACTGCAACGTTCGTATCCAGATCTTAGTCGCAATCTGTCAAAAAAAAAAAACAAATTTACATGCATTTTTGACAGATTGCTATTGTGATGCGATTGCGAACGTTTGTTAAAAATAATAGAATTGGCAGTCTGATGTTTTTTCGTTACAGGCTTCTTCGAACTTGTCTCTCAAGGCAGACTAATGTATTTGCTTCAGCATCTGTGTCCCTTTCGGGACAAAACGCCCCAACCGTCAGAATCCGTAAGTCGTAACCGTCACAAGCCGACGCTCGCGCGATTGCGCACGCGATTTTGTCCCGAAAGGGACTTATGGATCCTGAGTGGGAGGTGAATATCAAATTCGTATGTATTAGTGTATATTTATTTTAGTAATATTTATGTATTGTATGTTATATTAAAGTTTATTGTTTTATTTGTAAGTACTTATACCTTTTACACACGGTGTCTACATATCTTTTATACAACTCTCCTTTCGCAGGTATGCTGGAAGAGATTTCTTTTGAAATAAGCATTACCTTTGTACCTATTTTTCTGTTTCCTTCTTTTTATCTTTCTATGTTATGTGTGTACATAAATTGTTAAATAAATAAATAAACATAAGATATTTATGATGTGTGTATTAGAGCTCACTTTGTGAGCTTTGTCACTCAGGTGAAGCTCGATATCAAAATGGTTATTTACATAATAGACTAGCAGCAAAGATGATAAACTTACTAGACAGTGCTTTGACCGAGATAAAATTTCATGAATACAAATAATTCCGAAGTATCAATAAAAGAATAAGCCATTAACGCCGTAACGATGTAATAAACCGTAATTATAAAAACATATTTGGGCGATATATAAATCTATCTATTTATTTCAGAAATAAATTCCATGTTTATACAACATTGTTAGTATCCTTATAACTTACCAACTATGTTAGGATAGAAATAAATACAAAGATGTAAGGGCCGATTTTTCAGTAGTCAGATAAATGATATCAGAGGAATAAAAATGGCGGTTTGACAGCTTTTGCATTAAAAATGTGTCAAACAGCCATATTTATTCTTTAGTTAAAAAATATCAGTCTATTGAAAAATCAGCCCTTAGTAACATAAAAATATTATATTTAGGCTGCTCCACTACTAAAACTGCAATCGCCGTCACCACAAACGCTTAAGATTTCACACGATTAGTTAAATAAGTTCCATTTCTATCCATTGTAGCACTCTGTAGTTTCTGATCAATCCCTCGAAACTGCAATGCAACCTCAGTATTGCAAACCAAGACTAAATGTCGAAGCATAAGGAACTGTTCAAAACTGCCATGAATCTTCTATCGACCACATAAAGCCCATTGCACACGTATTGTGACGGATCCGCTTTTGTATAGACTTAGAAAACTGGAGTGAGTATTGCCGTCACAAAATTGACTAATCTGTAGAAAGAGACAAAGTCACTGAGCGGCCAATACCTGTCTCTTTATCGACGACTTCTTTTTGACAAACGTGATACTGACAGCTTGTGACGAGGACTTATGAGAATTCTAGGAGCTGGCAGAAACTGGCCACAAGATCGCATTGTCTCTCTCACACTTTTCTGAGCGTATTCACTTTCCAGAGAGGGAATGCTCAGTCCAGGTTTCGAAGTCTATGAATGCATACAAATAGTGGCGGATCCGCTACCTATATGGAATGCAATAGAGAGGTGCTGACGTAACTCCATCGTTAGCTACCCGCCCGTGAGTACATAATCTTATGAAGAAACGTAGCATTTATGTAATCGATAACAGATGAACTCTATTCCGTTTGTTTGGAATAAAATATGAGTGTAGCGCTAATTGGCTGTCTGTTATAATGGCTGATTGATCGGTAGCTGTCAATTCAAAATTTTATACATGTAGATTTGTAAAAAGAATCTTTTAGTCGGTTATTGAGGACATCCGTCTGCATTGTTCTGCTGATGTGAAAACTATAACGATATGAACTGGGTTTGAAAGCAAATATAATCATGATGCCCTATACAAGGCATAATTTTAATTATACTAGGAAATGCAAGAATAGTACAAGGCACAATTTTAATTATACAAGGAAATGCAAGAATAGTACAAGGCACAATTTTAATTATACAAGGAAATGCAAGAATGGTACAAGGCACAATTTTAATTAAAAATATGCTAATAAAAACGATTTTTCTAAATACATAGATTTAACGACCGCAAAGCACCAATATTTTCAAGGCTACTCTAAATTATATAATAGTTATAAGCAGATTGATATTTTATAATAAACTATAGATTATCCAATGGGCCTTGAGATAGGAATTTCGGCCATTAACTCGTCTTTATGCAAATCTGCTACATCTGCGGATGCTGAGACACGTGTGCTAATATGACGACTCTCAAGGCAACCGGTATGATCACTTTGTATCTAAGGTACTTTCAGCTTGACCTCTGACTTCGACAAAAAAACATTAACCAAAAGCGAAGTGACTGTCAGAGTTCCGTACAGGCTAATATTTCTGGCTATACAAAGAACTCATCTCTCGGAACCGAGGTTACCGACATAGCCCGAAGGATCGCCAAACTAAAGTGGCAGTGGGCAGGGCACATTGCTCGCAGAACAGATGGTCAATGGGGCCGAAAAGTTCTAGAGTGGCGACCGCGTACAGGAAGACGTAACGTTGGAAGGCCTCCCACAAGGTGGACCGATGACCTGGTGAAGGTCGCGGGTAGTCGATGGATGCGAGACGAACAGGACCGGTCATTGCGGCGACGCTTGGGGAAGACCTATGTCCAGCAGTGGACGTCTTTCGGCTGATATGATGATGATGATGAAAGAACTCATTGATATTTCATTCATTTATACGCCCTTTTATTGTGATTTTTTTTCTACTTAAGTCAGCATGCGTCTCGACAAAGGCCTCCGCTAGCTGTTTCCATTGTTTTCAATCACGAGCTACTCTCGTCCAGTTTGGGCCCGCTGTAAATCTTGTCTAATCCTCCCATCTCCTTAGCTGTTTTCCCCTTCCCTATTTTCTATTTCTGGGATATCAATCCGTTCTTATTTTGCTCAATTTCTCGTGTTTTGTTCTCATCATGTGGCCATTCCACCGCCACCTTTGCTGATCAATTCTGGTCAAGATTTTCGTCACTTTTGTTTTGGTTCTTATTTTTTTTTTTCATTGGTATACTCAGTGACAAATTGTTTTAATGCCAGGGAATTACATTAGTGACATATTATTGCTCACAATCTCTAACAGATACAACATATATACAAAAGACATAAACAAGTGGATGGAGAGAGAGAATACAGACTTAACTTGTAAGTAAACTCATACCACACATTTCCGTACATTTATACATATTTTACAGTTAACTAAGAAGAAGTAAATTGGCATATATCGTAGGTTTTACAAAACTTTAAAATATATTATAAAAAGGATAACCTTTTTGGACCCCAACTTAAAAAAAAATGTCGAAAGAACTCCGCGGAAATTGATTATGACCAGTTTTTTTATTACTTCGATGGGTGTCGCAGACAAGCAGGCTGTGCGGTGATGCCATAAGAATACCAGTTTGGGTACAAAACACGATAATAAATAAGTACTGCAAAGCTCAATTACTAAGAATCCGTCTAAGAAGCACCACCAACACGACAATTTGTAACGCGTAGCTACATTTCCATACATTATAGCAAAATGGACACGTAAGTATTTATATCGAACAGATGGGTCGTTTATAGATGTAGTGTCTCAATTTGATACAGCAGAGGCCTGTGTTCAGAGCCTCTAGACAAAGTAACATCCTATTAGCTATAACCACTGTCGGAAAGTTCAAACATGTAAAAAAATGTAGAGGAATGAAAATGTAGTACATACGCTGTCGAAATGTCTCATACTCAATCTTCTACATTTTGACTATTACTGTCTTGTCTCCGATAGAATGTTTCTTTTACATTACCGCATAATATCAATTGATCCAACAACCAAATTTAAAGGTACCTGTGAAGATTTTCCACCAGAAGCACACAACATTTTACAAGCCACACAACCCTTACAAGATCTGTCAGAAACACTAAATTGAGCCTTTTTTTTTTTTTTTTTAAGGATGGGAAATCATCAAATGACTCCTCCCGCTCTGGGTGAAGCAGAAGGGAGTGTCAGACTCTTACTGACTAAAACCCATCCGTGTTCCTCCTAATGCCCTTTGCGTTCCAGGGCCGCGGCGACTCTCTCGAACAAATCCCGCAACCCCGGCAGGCACTGGCCCTAGCGGGCCCCGTCTTACTAAATTGAGCCTATGACTACATGACAGCTGATTTTAGCTTAGGTTTGAAGTAGACCTGCCATTTTTATTTTAAACTGTGCGCTGATTTCAACACGGTTTTCTTTAACATTTTTACTATATTCTATATTACATCATTGTCCATAAAAGTAAAACACATTCCTGCCCTTCCTGGTTCTTTCCTCATTCGTGACACATTCTAGCAGAGACTTTCACTTCCTCCCGATATCGGCTACTGTATCGTTATTTAGTGAGCTACTTACTAACGCTAATGCTCTAGGTATCACTGTTCTATCGTTGCCTGCTTGTCTGGCATATTTTGCATTGTCACCTTTCTCCTTATTATGTATGTGGAGGAAACTGTTCGTAACGTGTTGAGTTCGCGTTTGTATGGCTTCGGTTAGGCGTTTGGCATTTTGTAAATCGTATTTGCAATAACATGATATTGAATTATGACTTCAATATTATTCTCGTTGCTATGTGGTATTGGTTCTTGTTTGATTAAAATAAAACTGCTTGTGTTCATAAGTTCTTGTAACGAACAGACAACAGGACACCCAAGATATGGCATTAAGTGACCATGTTTGTGGAACAACACGACTTAAACACTTTAGGTGGAATCATCTGTACTTGAGCAGGTTTATTTATTTATTTTATTTATTGGGGACAATAAACGGTTACATGCTTCAAATCAGGTCAGGGGGGGGGTCAGGTCAGGGTTTCGGTCATCCTGGGTTTTTAATCAATATCGGACACTTTCTGGTTGGTCAAGGCCACTCATGTGGTGGGATGGGATGGGTTAAAGCATTAAATCTGCCTCTATACAGTTTATGTGCGTACAGTATAATATCCTTAACTATCGTAATGCCTTTACAACGAACCCAGAACAAAATTATAAAAACATTATACCATTATCACTACCTTATTCCAACTAAAACACTGTTTGAAAAAACTAAATTATTGAATCTAAAACAACTATACACATACGATACCTGCATTCTAAAAAAAACAATATCACACAACCTAAGAAATAAAAATAAATTACAACGAAGACAAGCTCGCACAAACTACGGTAAAAAAAACCACATTGTTCGAAGGAGCACAGCTGTTTAACGACCTACCAAATGACGTAAAAGATTGTGATAATATTAACAGACTTAAACGAAAACTGAGAAATTACGTTTATGAAATGTAGTCATACCTCATATTAAATGTTGGCAATTTACATACTTCCTATGTATTTTAACTTCACCAGCATGCATCGGAGGCAAAATGTATTTATTTAGATATAAACAATTACTTTGTATCTCATTGTAAGTGAACCTATGTATTGTTCTTATGAGAATAAAATTCTTTAAACCGAAGTAATAAAAAAAATAAATACGGATAGATAAGCGAAATGTTTAAGCTTGCTTACACTTCAAATTAAAGTATTTGTAAGCATAGTTAAGAATGTTAAGAATCAGAAAACAAAAGAGTACCTAACAGATTATAGATAATTTCTATGTAATATCGGCAAAACCACGCACATTATGTAATACCAGCTTACTTATATGCAGATTATGACACTTCCATCTTAAGATTGCCATCACAATCATTGACAGATCAATTTGCTTGTTTTTGTTGAAACCACATTATATTTTATAATGTAACACTCAACTTGCGTCACTTCTGAATAGAATGGATTGCCAACTCCAGTTATAATGTAATTAGTATCAATAATAACTGTAAGTTGACATTCTAAAGCTTTTTTTAAGTGAATCCGTGTGTTATTTTTTTTAAGTTTGCGAAATTAACACTGGATAGATTTCTTTTGAAACTTCTTCCTCAAGGATGGATTAATAAGTAATGTAATCATTATTTTATTTTATTGAGAAACTTTCTGGGAGCTTTGGTTACTGTAAAATTTATAAATGCATGTTAATATATTCATAAAATCATACTCGATTCATTATAATGAATTGATGTATTTTTCAATAGACAACAAGCAGAGAATTATCAGACATAACAACACGCATGTCCAAGAATATTTTAAATATTGATTAGGAATGTTTTTCTTGGAATGTAAAGTCATACTCTAAGGTATTTGACACACGATAAAACATTGCGCATATGCATGCATAAATATTTCATCTTCGAGAACTATAGTCGTTAAAACAGATTATTTAATCGAAGTTGTTTAATTATCTGTTACAACAGCATCTTAAGTCGATCCATTATTATTAAGTCAATAAAATAAAAAGTAAAAGTTGAAAGCAAACAACGGACAAAAACGAGCGTGATTTGATAGAAAAGGCAAAAATAAAAGTGATGTTGTCATGTCGTTTTCGTCAAAGTAAAGTATAACAGTGTTACGATTTAGCCCTTGGACAGAGTGACAAGCTTGCGCGGGTAATAAGGTGAGCGCGAAGTATCAAACCTAATGAAACCGTGACAATCGCGATAGAACGGCCAGTAAGCGCTCGTTTATCTATACTAATATTATAAAGAAGAAAGATTTGTTTGTTTGTTTGAATTGAATAGGCTCCGAAACTACTGGACCGATTTGAAAAATTCTTTTAGCATTGAATAGCTACATTATCAGGGAGTAACATAGGCTATATATTATCCCCGTACTCCCAAGGGAACGGGAGCTACGCGGGTGAAACCGCGTGACGTCCACTAGTTGTTTATATTGAGGAAACACGTCTATTTTCTACTGCCTGCTACAACAACTCGCGATGCACTGTGACCACCTAATCGCGCCCGCCACCGCACCCGCACCCGCTTTAGTCAACGTGCGTTCACTCTGGACCAGGCCTAAAAGCGTTACATTTTACGTAAGCAAGGGCCGGTCGGCAGAGCGGTCAGTGGGCCAGGCGTGCGTTGACGGAAATCTTGGCCGACGCCGACGCGAATCTGTGTCAGTGGGTGCGAGCAGGTGGGGGCGCCACAATGCGGTTAGATAATATTCTGACCTTTGCAATGTTTGACAACATTGTGATATAAGGCACTTGCGTTTGCGCTTCACCCTCATGCGAAGGTTGTGCGAATTTTTAGGCTATTTTTAATTCTATTTCATTAAAACTTCTTACTGCTAAGATCTTTAGCATCCATTCTTACTTAAGACCTCATTTTTGATCCTCTTTTGTGTTTGGATTTGCTCTTCCAGCCTTTTTCATGTTCTAAATTCGCAACAAGACTAGAATACTTAAGAAGGTTGCTAAGTATCACAATACGACATGTTAGAATAATGTACGCTTTGTGACATAAACAAGTTTGATGGAGCCTAATAGGTTTTTGCCAGACCAACTCTCAAGAATCTGTACCACATGTTACGTTAGATTTTTTGCAAACTAAACAGCAGATATAATGCAGAATGCTGTTGATGAATTAGAACGAGATTCTGCCTAAGATTATGTAAAAAAATTCGTGGTTTGTTAATAAATTAAAATGGCCAGTATTCTGACCTCATCTATCTTTAAATTTCATTGCACGCCTTTACAAATAACGATGATGATACCAGAGGACGAAAAATGTTAATCTACTCTGACTTTGCGTGTTATTTTTATTACCTAGCTATTTTCGGCTCTTACTGTCGTGTGTCTTTTTTATTACCTAGCTATTTTCTTGTCTTTCTGTCGTGTGTCTTTTTTATTACCTAGCTATTTTCTTCTCTTACTGTCGTGTGTCTTTTTATTACCTAGCTATTTTCTTGTCTTTCTGTCGTGTGTCTTTTTTATCACCTAGCTATTTTCCTCTCTTACTGTCGTGTGTCTTTTTTATTACCTAGCTATTTTCCTCTCTTACTGTCGTGTGTCTTTTTTATTACCTAGCTATTTTCTTGTCTTTCTGTCGTGTGTATTTTTTATTACCTAGCTATTTTCTTCTCGTCTTTTTTATTACCATCATCATTATAATTATCATTGATCGCCTTATTCTACCCACTGCTGCCCCATCGCTTATGTGCCATGCTTCTTTGGTATTTGCGTCAATAACCAGCCGATCTGTTCTCTTAACATCCGACCGTGTAAACCTAGGTCGAGTGAGCATGACGTGAACTGGCATTGAAACTTGTTTGTATAGATTGACAGCTCACGTCATGTTCGCTTCACCTAAGCTTACATGGTGAGATGTTTACAGAATCGCACTGCAGGGATATTCTAAATATATTCCATTAACATGGCTGTTGGTCTGCCAATACCTCATCTATTTTCTTTCTACTTAACTACCATCACTATATCTAGACAAGTAAAAGTAAAGATTCTATTCGTAGGTATCTCTTTACCAATGCCTCTATTTCCTTTCATTAAGAATCCTTCCACCAAATCTAGTCACATCACGTTCGTTTGACTCATTTACCTATCCGTATCTATCAGTCCATCAGCCTTCATCTCCGTCAAAGCCTTATTCTGATCACAAACAAATGCCTAGTAAATGTAAAGGTTTTACATTTTCAAACAACAAAATCACAGTTGTACTTTCCTTGTACAACGTGTAATAGAATAAACGCAATACCTCTTAAGGGGTCAATATACTCATTACTATTAACAACTTTTACTACGACACCAAATCCGAAATCGCGAAAAAAAAATCTGCTGTTAAGTACAACAGAAATGAAGTTATACAATACTAATATCTCAGCTTTTAAATCTCACGAACTGTAACGGTCAATTTCAAATAGCTATGATATTCATCATCAGTGTTGACCAGTAAAGTGCTCTGCGTATCACTGGAATGTCAGTCGGCAAACACTTTCACTTCAGCCAGGAAAGTATGGGCTGTTTCATGTTGACAGCTGCTTGGCAAAACTGTCAAAATAATATTTAATTCAAGATTTGCACACTTATCAATGTCAGGCGTGAAAGCTACACGTAAAGGAGCTGCTTATGGATGATAATCATTCACTCTAAGCTTAAGTTTTCAGCTGCCAATGATTAGGTGGCCATGACAATCACTCAAAAGACTAAATTTTTCATCATCATCATCGTCATATCAGCCGAAAGACGTCCACTGCTGGACATAGGCCTCCCCCAAGCGTCGCCACAACGACCGGTCCTGCGCGTCCCGCATCCATCGGCTACCCGCGACCATCACCAGGTCATCGGTCCACCTTGTGGGAGGCCTTCCAACGTTGCGTCTTCCGGTACGCGGTCGCCACTCCAGAATTTTTCGGCCCCATCGACCATCTGTTCTGCGAGCAATGTGCCCTGCCCACTGTCACTTTAGTTTGGCGATCCTTCTTGCTTTGTCGGTAAAAGACAAAATTCTTAAGTACACAAATTTCATAAGATATATATAGCCTTCCGGCGTAAAGCGTCGATAAAGGTGTCCAAAACTACAATACGTCCGTTCTAAGAAAATCTGCAGCCGTAAATGGGATAGCAGCCATATGTTGAAGGATTTTCCTTGAACATATTATAACAGGTTTCGCCAGCATGACTCTCATGTGTGACGTATTTTACGACGGATTGACGTCACAAAGTCATAACCCAACACCTTATATGTAAGTCCATGGCAATATGATTCTTACGTAAGCAAGATAAGTAGGATTTCCAGGAATCATTGACGTACTTGGTTACCGCGAAATTACTTCAGACTGGTAACTGGCTGAAAACGAGTTGCCATTTTCTAACATAACCATGTTTTTCCCGAGGAATGGACCACGCGAGCGTAGGCTTGTTTGGTCTATTCCACGGGAACTGTGGCACAAGGAGACATGCGACAGTGTAGATACCTGTCAATGAAATATTTTTTGTAATGTGATCTGTGTTTCCAAAGATTACCTTCTACAAATTTCACCTCTTTTTTCATGTTATGTTGTTGCGGAATTTCTTAGAAAGAGTCAGCGCGGCTCTGGAACCTAAAGGGCATTAAAAGAAACGCGAATGGATTTTAAGTCAGTAACCAGAGCGGGAGGAGTCATTTGAAGACTAGACGAGCTTAAAAAAAATGTTATATTGATGGTCTTGCAGCTACTTATAAGTAACCTGTCAGATTGACGAAAGGGTTACCGACGTTACCGACCGGGTAATTAAATCCTGTGATAACTTTGCTTAAATATGAGCTACACAGATAGAAAATGCTGTGTTACCAAAGAACCTAAGGTAAGCAAGCAAAATCAAGTGACAGCAGAAGTAGATATCCGGCTAAAACCAAGTGCCTAAATAGTAACTACTTGGCTAACTAATTATAGGATGACCTTCCTATTTATTTAATGACATCAATATTCATTTCATTAATTTAAATGCACGATGCATTCACTTTTTCACTCATTAATTTTGTTATAACAGTTCAAGGTAAGGATTAAAAGTTAAAGTTCTGAAATTGTAATTCTCCTTGCATACGTCGTCAAGTTTAAACTAAGCATAATTCTACGTGATGTACATGTTACTTAGTAGCTCTGTATCCTTAATCATTTATGTTATTCATTATTATAGAGGTAGAAGGTTTTCTCAAGTAACAAGATGGATACTCACAAACATACTAATCTAACTATATACACTCAAAATTAAAATAAAACTTCTAACAAAAATATGGCATAAAAAAATTCGTTCGCATCGCTGTCGACTGGAAGTGAGTCCATAAGACTGGTGGCATTGCCATGTCTAATAGATTTAATAAAAAGACTAGCTGACCCGCGCAACTTCGTCTGCGCCACAATTTTCATTACTGCTCCGCTCCTGTTGGTCTTAGCGTGATAATATATAGCCTATAGCCTTCCTCGATAAATGGGCTGTCTAACACTGAAAGAATTTTTCAAATTGGACCAGTAGTTCCTGAGATTAGCGCGTTCAAGCAAACAAACAAACTTTTCAGCTTTATATATTAGTATAGATACAGATAGAAGGTGCTCGTGGCTAAATAGTGACGTCGATTTTCAAGGTTAAGCAACGCTTCCCGAGGTCGCTTTGTGAACGGATGACCAGGGACCATCTTTTACGTATCGAGATTTCGCCGTGCCCAGAAAGCACGGCGAAATCTCGACGGCGTGTTTGCCAGATACCTACTGGATTGTTACGTCATAAAGGCTGTCACTTCATGTAAAATACTGGTATTAATTAGGCTGTATCGGGCTAAGCTGGAAGCAGACCCCTAGAGATAATTGGCGAAAGGTTTCGCAGATTGATTAAAAATGTTTTCTTAGGTAGCATTTAGTAAAATGGATAGATTTTATTCAATACAGTTGACTAAAGTTTTTGCAAATATTTCAATGCATTTTAGAAACTCTGTTTAAATTATTTGTAAAAAAAAAACGCAAGTTGCATCAAACTTGAGATGCGAATTTAAATTCCAAATAAAAGGTCATTGATTTGATTTCCGGAAGTTGTAAATTAAAACACGTATTTCTTCATGATAAAGGTCATTTTATAGAATGACCTAACCACGAACATGAGAATAAAAAAAAACCTTTCGATGTTTACAAGCGTTTTTAAAGAAAAAACTGGAATGGTTTTAAGCACTACATCCAATCCGATTCTGAGAAATGTCGCCGAAGTTGCGGACTAGATCCGTCCGTCCTAATTCAGAACATTACCTAACTATTTAATACTAGCTTCTGCCAGCGGTTTCGCCCGCGTGGTCCCTAGGGAGCATACTCCTGTGATAAATAGTAGCCTATGTCCTTTCTCGGGCACTAAACTATCTGTGTACCAAATTTCATTTAAATCTGTTCAGTAGTTTTGGCGTGAAAGCGCGACAGACAGACAGACAGAGTTACTTTCGCATTTATAAATTAATAAGGATTAGGAACAGGAGGTCTACTCTCTAAGTCCGAAGTCCGAAGTTTCGGCCTTAGTTAAAAGCGTTTTCTATTCCGTATCACCTACGTACTTACGATTAGTCCAGGGGGGCTACTCTCTAACGAAATCCGTAGTTTCGGGCTTAGTTTCGGGCGGGCATTTTCTACTTCGTATCACCTAACCACTGAGAACTAATGATAACACGATTTGACAGTTACTGTGAAATCGTGTTGTTATTCATTCTCAGTTCGGGTTCGGGACTAATCGTAAGTCTGTAGGTGATACGGAGTAGAATACGAACGCCCGAAACTACGGATTTCGTTAGAGAGTAGCCCCCCTGAACCCGAACTAAGAATGAATGAAAACACAATTTGACAGTAACTGTCACGTCTACGGAGTAGAAAACGCCCACAACTAAGGCCGAAACTACCGACTTCGGGCTTAGAGAGTAATCCCCCAGGTCTCAAATAAGGACATGAATCGGATACAGTGAGTAACCCCACTAAGTATGCAACAATAGTCTGGTTGCTCTAAATTCTGAAATAATACAGTTTGAGTTACTGTGTATGCAGTGCGTAACTAAAGGCCCTAAAGGTTTACATTCGCAGTAACTAAACCTATAAACATTAATGTTCTATCGCCTCCTCAATTAAGCAGAACCTTATTCGGCCTACAGCCTGGCTTCAATACTGCTGCCGTAACCTTGCCCTAACGGGCGTTGAGGTGAGCCAACAATAGCTAAATATGTACAGTCAACATTCGTTTAAATTTATTTTTATTAGTTTCGGGTATTACAGTGAGGAGCTCGTGGCTAAATAATAGCAGCCGCACAGGTCGATCTTTAAGGTTAAGCAACACTTGCCGAGGTAGGTCGTGGATGGGTGACCATCTTAACATACCGAGTTTCTTCCGTGCCTCGGAAAGCACGTAAGCCTTTGATCCCGGCTGTCATTTGTAGATCGTACGGATTATCGATAGTCGTTACGGATTGTCAGAGGCCAGTTTTGACTCCAGTCTTGCCAAGAAGTACCGTGATCCCCAGTTAATGGGTTGTGGAGGTCTGGTAGGTAGCCGCTCCACGTAAAACACTGGTATTCAGCTGAATCCGGTTTGACTGGAAGCTGACCCCAATATAGTTGGGAAAAGGCTAAGCAGATGATGAGTTTTGGGTATTACAGTGCTATTCTGTAAATATCTCACCGTTAAAACTTTAACGAAGTAAGCCTGGAATGACATGTGCATCGTGCATTGGTACTGGTGAATTACAGCACTTCATCAATGTTTTCAACGTAATATGTACCTACATATATTCGCCGTCTATTGTCTTACATATACCTATATATGATAGAATAGACGGCCACGGTTTTAGACATATTCAAACTTTTAAAGAACACCTAAGCAAGGCGTTTGACTGACGGTTTTGGCTAAAAATCGAAAAGTAGCAATGCGTTTATGGACGTTACTAGATTTTTCGACGCCATACATGTAAGGAAATTGGCCAGCTGGTCCGAATACGAGCCAAGGCTAGTAAGCACAGTACATTAACCTGCATATTTCAACTACGCTAGATCTCTAAAACATTTTAAAGATCTAGCGTAGCAATAATTTTTTATAAACATATTAAAGTTGCAAGAACTGGTGACAGACAAGGTCCAAAACATCGATAAGTCCGAAAATGCGTGGAAGATTTCTCCTAACCTGGATATCCATCGTGAACAACGACCTAAACTCAGTAAACTAAATTTCATGTAAAACTTACAATAAGATTTCCTAGAAAAAGAGAGAGATAAGATAAGTGAAGACTTAACTGTAAAATAGAGTCAACTAGCTTTTCCTGTTTCTTCCCGTTCCCGTAGGTATTTCGGGAAACCCTCTCTAGTGTGTGTTCCCCTACGCTCCCCAAGGAATCTACATGCCAAATTTCAGCTTTCTACGACCAGTAGTTTTGGCTGTACGTTGTCTGTCAGTCACTCACTGAGTAACAGAAAACTTTATAAATTAGGGTGTATCTGAAGAAAATTTATTTTACTTCAAAGAACTCCAAATCGTAATGACTTTTCAGTACGTTTCAGGAGGCCTTTATCTTAGTTCCCACGTCCACCCTAACAGAGTTTCCAGCAGCCCTTGAGCCAGGGTCAATGTTCTTTAATATCACCTGGCCTAACCTGCACCTTTCTGTGAGACCCACTTATAACACATTCGTACCCGAGGCCGCTCGGCTAAGCAATTGACACGTTCTAATTATTAACATTTGCTTGCGAAAGTCTGATTTCCCTTAGGGTAGGGTTATTGAGGTTAGTTAACAGCTTATAGTTAAACCTGTCTCCATAACTGCTTTTCTAAAATTATAAGCTTGAACAAGGATCGGTTGTGGTGATTGAGAACATTCAATTAATGACTACTGTACATACTCTCCTAAATTTAATGCTGAAATTCCTATTTCAACATTAAATGAAGGAGAATTTCACGGTAAGTCATATTATTATAAGTACCTGGTACCCTGGTGGTGGTCCCTGGTGGTGGTGGCTGGTTCCTGTTACCTTTGCTCGGTTTTTTATTACGACTTTTTCTAAAGATGAAACCTAGCTAGATCGATTTATCGCTCCCGAAACCCCCTGCATACAAAATTTCATAAAAATCGTTGAAGCCGTTTCCGAGATTCAGATTATATATATATATGTATTTATATATATACGAGAATTGCTCGTTTAAAGGTATTATTATTAGATTACAGGCAGATTACATTTCTGTCAAAAAAAAATCTCACCGAGATAACGAGGTGAAGTGAAGTGAAGTGAACAGCTAACTACTGTCAATCCCTTGCATCAATTAGAACGACGGCTTACTTAATGGATATCCAGTTGAAAGAATCTTTGAATCTGCTATATTATGAACACGATCACGTCACCACAAAGTTTCATGATAAACACGGAACACACAGACCACAAATTAGAAAAATGGGACGTCATAAGAATAGTTAATCGATACAAAATTCAATTTTCGAATGTTATAGTGTAACATTAGATTAATATTCATTACAAAAGTATCGTGAAATTCTACATGTGAAGTTTAGTTGTTCGTTCATTTTGCGTTGAACATTAGGTCTGCCCACGCGCACAGTTGTGACACCGACGCTACGGGTCAATCGGTCGCGTTTCGGGTCTTACGATAAGGTCGTAACCAGTGTTTAACATGATGCAGTTTATATTTGATGAACATTACAAGCAAATGCATCGGAGGAAGGTAAGTATCCATAATCATCATTTTAACGTAGCAACAACGACCGTTCCAGCTAGTCGATTAGGTAAACATGTCGAAGTCAAGGTTTAGGTAAAGTGATCACGAAGTGAGCTGTCATTCCATCTTGATTACTTGGAATGACAGCACACTTGGTGATCACTTCACCCAAGACTTCATTTCGACATGTTTACAGAATCGCACTGTAATTCTCGCATCCAGCGGACGTCGGAGTCGTCGGTCCAACATGTGGGAGGCCTTCCAAAGCTACGTCTCTCGGTACGTGATTACCACTCCAAACCTTTAGGTGAGAGATACTCGTAAAATTAAATAATTAGTTTTGTGGACCTCTGGATGAGGCTATCATCACTTACACTCCGTATAAAGTTGATATTAGGTTATTTATTTATATTTCCCTCTAGGACCTCTTATATAAAAAAAAAAAATTATTTCAGACCAAAAAGTTCATATATAGGCAAGGTTGTTAATAACAAACAACAACAAATAATAATAACAAAACAATAATATAATTAATAATAAAACGAAAAAAAAATATTATATTGATAATTTAATTGAACATTATATAATCAAAGGAGTAATTGCTAATGATTAGGCCACAGTTATCGTAAACGGTTGGAAAGTTTTGGCCACATATCATATAATATTTAGTTTGTCATAATTAATTTTCCAAAATTCACCCAAACAACACCAGAGCATTCAAGATCTTAACATGTATCATTTTCCTCAACGTTATGTTACGTTTTATGTACTTCAAAACTGCAGCAAGAAAACAATCTGTTTGTTGGAGGATCCTGGAAAGATCGTGTGAGTGATGGGGTAGACTTACGTCTTCATATTGTTATTTTTTCAATACAAGTTCCTAGCCTGCTTATGTAAATGTCATCATGGAGAACGTGTTAAAAAAATCTATCGCAAAAATCTCATTAGATTTAGGAAAAACGTGTCATTAAAGAAACATAAATTTACACACGTATACCAATTACAGCATTTCTAATTAACACACTGATAACATAATAATTTGTTCTTATAAATTTTCCTAGAGAAACGATGGATTTCTGCGATTTTCCTCGTATTTGCGTTTTGCGTCGGTGACCTTCCTTGCCTTTCTTGGCTACTCTGGCCAAGTCTGACTACTAGGTAAATTTACAAGTGACACAAATACCTATACTAGATGTTTTCTTTACATAGTACCTGATAATGTTATTACTCGATAGAATATTAGCTAATTATAACGCAAATAGGTATTGTTGTCCTGATATCAAGGATTTGTTTAAGGAACCTATGATTATATAGTAGATAAATACAATAATCGCCCGCCGCCCATTGTATGTGTTTTAGTTTTAAGTTTCCTTTTGTATTTAATTTTTGGTGTATATATAATAAATAAATAATCGCTAAAGCTAGCTACTCTTTGTCACAAGGTTATAGTATTTTACTTAAGTCAGTCCCTATGTATTACTATTGTAGCAGAATCAATATGTTGGTAATAGAATTTTGATCATGAATATAGCTAAGGCACTTTATGTAGGTACATAAAGTGCCTTACTATTTGACTATTTCCCGTGAATACTGAAGACATTTTTATGACTACATATTTGCCAAAATACAAACATTTCGAATAGTTTGTTCCGACCAGATAAATAATATAAAAACTGCCAATCAAAGGCTTGCAGTTTATTTACAAAGAAATAAAGTTTTAAAATAAAAAAATGATAATAAAATAAAAGTATAAATCCGTAATGGTCAGAGTAAACAATTTATTATATTCTCGTGACATTATATGAACACGATTACACCTTTGCATAGCACAATCAGACCGTAGTACATACAATGTTACCATGCCGTCAAATCAGCTTGTTATCTGCGCCCTTTGTAACGGATGAATCAATAAAACTACATTTAATTAAACGGAATAAATGCGTGTGGCCCGTGTAGGCACCAACGGGATTTGTCCTGGTTGCAAATGTTCCAACAATAACTTCTTTGTCAGGTTTTAAGATTAGAAAACTCTTTATATAGTTTACCAGTGAGAGCGTGGTGAAAGGGGACTAATTTATTTATTTATTTATATATATATATGTTTTATTGTACACCAAATTCAAAAATACGTACAGAAAATCTTAAACTAATTACATACAATTGGCGGCCTTATCGCATTTCGCGATCTCTTCCAGGCAACTAATTTTCTTCATAATATATTTTAAGGTATTAAAACAAGTTCAAGGTCAAGTGCGAGTCGTACTCGCTCGCAAAGCAAACACAGCTAGTCTATTCTGTAAGAAACTATTTCGATATCGAGCTTCACCTGAGTGACAAAACTCACAAAGTGAGCTTTATTGCACACAACATAAAGGTCTTAATTTGAAACTCACCTCGGATTCCACTGTCCAGATACGAAAATGTTGTTACAGAATAGCACTACAGTTCCGAACGACTTCAATTTTTTTTACATGTCATTTTAGAATCAAAGACTTGTCATAGGTTTTCTGTAACCTATAAATAGAGAACTATGTTCTAGCTGTCAATTTTCATTTATTTAAGGGTGAATTTAGGGATTTAACAGATTGGGATGTCAGTATCCGCTTCTAAATATTTCCTGCTGCTACTGACGTATTGAGATTTTCTATCCAGCATGTGGGCTATGGCCATACCTAGTTACTTAAAGGTGCCTCAAAACGAAAGTCTGCAACTAAAAACAATGTTATTCATACAAATCCTTGATTTCTCCATGTCCCCGTTTACGTTGAATAAAGATGCACTGACTTGTTTGCTGAGATGCAAAGTGAAAGTAAAAGCATCGTCCTAAAGGGAAACCGTTAATGTCCACATACATTATTGTACACTCCAAATCTTGTTATAGACCTTCGACAAAAAGCCGTATTTATTAATGTGATAAATTGTCAACAAGTGTCTTTATGAAGAAGACTTTCACTATATAATTTCACTAAAGGCCTCCAGTATTTCCGATGTAGTGTAAGCAGCTCGTAGAGTCGAAGTTCCAAAGTCTTGAGCATCGACGCCGAATTGCTGGCCTGTCGGTTTTCTATCGGTTGCAATTTGGTGAGTGTGCGACGGAATTACATGATTTAATTCCGCCAAGCCCGTTTCATCATCGGAGCACAAGACACGAGGACGGAGGTACATGGTGGACATCCCACCCACACGCACAAAACGTTTTGGGAACACATTCATTGTGCGTACAGCTAAGGAGTGGAATTTCCTGCCAGAGTCTGTGTTTCCTGATAGTTACAACCTGAGAGTTTATATATTCCATTTTAATGAAAAATGTTCTCAGCAACATAAAACATAATTGACGCGAGTGAATGTACGCAATTATTAGTCCACGTTTAAGCTGATTTCCTTGAGGTTCCAATGTCGTACCTTGACCGTGCCATTTGTGACTTAAAACCTCAAATCTAATTTAAAAAAAAAAAAACTTTAAATTTAAATTGCTAAAGGAAGGAAGTATTTATTCCCAACACATAGGTCAGCTCTTATAACTATTGAAAAACTTTAAGGAGAGCACTATTTCTAGATTTCAAATATTGAGCAGAGGAACAATTCTATAAAATTTTAAACAACGTTTGCATTTTTGAATTTAGGAAATGACTTGCTTTTGACCTTGATCACGCCTGATGGAGATCAATGGATGAGATCTATGATGAAGCGAGGGTGCCAAGAAGATGCCTGTTCACTCTTGTCTCGTCGCCTTTAAGCCTTTTTGCTCTGCGTTCCACCGAGTCTAATACAGCAGGCTGGTATTTTGCTGAGCTACCCCATAAGTGGCTGCAATACTCAAATACAGGATTTGCGATTGTATTCGCGTCTCTCAAAAAACTTTTTTACAAAAAATGTAACGGACTTCCAAAACAAAACACTACAAAGTATAAAATAACTTTAATTTAGGAAGTCGGTGTTTTTGGTTATTTGGTTTTTTGACACCGACTTACGAAATTAAAGTTATTTTATACTTTGTAGTGTTTTGTTTTGGAAGTCGGTTACATTTTTTGTAAAAAAGTTTTTTATTTTTCCCTTTTATTGGTACCTGCGTACCCATTCACAGCGTACCGGCGTGATGTTATGTTATGAAAATAAAACTAAGTGCTTTCGGTGAGAAGGTCTCGTCAATACAAATGAAATAAGCCCAAACACTTGGTAGTTCCTACATACCGATGTAGAGTTCCTTTGACTCTCTGTCGTCTCCATCATCAGGTCTGATCCAAACTTTAATTATTTTGTAGTATCACCCGATATACATACGAATATCAAGTTTTTACCAAATGCGTGCCTACAATTCAAAGCATCATCAGATCCTGACGTGGTGGCAATGGGACCACACGGGAAGCACCAGCTTTCAAATAAAAAAAGAATCATGAAAATCGGTTTACCCAGTCGGTTAATTATGAGGTAACAAACATAAAAAAAATACAGTCGAATTGATAACCTCCTCCTTTTTTTGAAGTCGGTTAAAAATGTAAGGACATGTGAGGTGTTTTTGACAAATTGTGACGGAGACACGAATGCTAAAGTTGCTTAAAAATAGTAGAATTAATCCTCTATTTAGTCACCTTGGTGTACCAATGCAAGTAGGACGGTTTGTCGGATAAGATAGCGCAACATCCTTGCAAATAAGGATACCACTTAACTGGGCCAGAGTTAATTTCTGAAAATGGCTGTGCTTATGCATAAAGTGTAGTCGGGTCAGACATCGCTTATCAGAAAAGTCGTCGCCCCCTACTCTTTCCCCAACTGTTTTGGGGTTGTTGTCCAGTCTTACCGGATACAGCGCAATACCGGATACTCAGATAGAAGGAAGAAAGAAAGAAAAAAAGAAAAAGCGTTTATTTGCGCCAAGCATGACGCATACCAAAAAAATAAAAATTAAATAAAACAAAATTACAATTGTATAACAATTGGGAAGATATGCGTCACATTCGCGCAAAACGGCCATCGCTCAGCATAATGCTAGGCCTCGTGTGCGAGACAGAGCCACAGCGCAGGTTTTCAACGACAGCCGGCGTTGAGTATGAAAAGCATTTGGTTACCCTTCGGATACGGAATCCCTCAGGGTGCCGTACATTTTTAAAAATACTATTTGACTTACCTATATCTTAATATAGGTAGGTCAAATAGTCCTTTTAAAAATGTAACAAGACAAAAATATAAAAGTAAAATCTGAAAGCGGACGTTACACTCTTTTTACAACGCGAATTAGTAACCATATTCTTATCCAACTTAAAATCTCATTACTCAATAAGATGAGATAAATTACAACGATTATCAAAATAACTGTATTTTGCGGAGAGCGTGTACTTGTGAAATTATGCCTATTAGTTATGAAACACACTGCTAATAACACAGTTATTGTGCAACATCTTAATGTTTTGCAGCTTGGTATTATAAGGTCGTAAAGTATTCGCTAAGTTAGCTGCTTAGGTTTAGCTTAGCTTTATAGTTAAGGCAGATTTTGCTACCTTCTAAAACTATCTTATACTAACTAAAAATCAATATTCATTCACGGATAGACAACATCTAGCCCAATCCAGAGGTTGCATCTAGATGCTAGATGTACTTTAAAATAACTATAAACCCTTTTTTTAAAGATGGGAAATCATCAAATGACTCCTCCCGCTCTGGGCGGAGCAGAAGGGAGTGTCAGACTCTTACTGACTAAAACTCATCCGTGTTCCTCCTAATGCCCTTTGCGTTCCAGGGCCGCGGTGACTCTTTCGAACTAGTTCCGCAACCCTGGGACAAATTCCGCAACCCTGGAACTATAAAGCTTGTGCATTAAATAGGTTATGAGTGTTTATGAAGTTCGTCATAATTACCGACGGAAAAGACTTCGGCTACACAGTTTAACTTTTCTAACCACCTAATCAAGATGTTCTCATATAAACCAGAAATGCTGCAATAATTATTACCTACGTAGCAAATTCATACTCACAGGTTCATTCAAATCCATTCAACTCCTTCAATGACTGGATTTTCGCCTCATACTAAAATCGCAAAGTTTATCACTAATAGGATGTGACGAAATCGACGCACAGTTACTTGCAAAATATCCGTTTCCAACAAGGGCACTATGACTACAAATTACATACAATTTTACAAAACGTTCATAAAACATTAAGCACGAAAATTATTATCAAGGAACTCTTACCTCACAAACATTGTACAGCCTACTTAATCTACTTTTAAATATTTTAATGGTAACATATTCAATCACCGCCATGATTGGTCAACATAATTGCACCCTAAATACGAATTAATGTAATCTTTAATTAGATTCTATCGAGTAGAAATCATGTTAGTAAATAACTCGGACCGTGGTTGCGCGGTGTTGGGCAACCCTGCGCAAGGGCAGGTGTACTTAGATAACGAACGCCATTTATCGCTTTAGTTCTAAAGTTTCGTGTACTTATGATTGTTAGATCAACAAGCTTTGTGACTAATTTTACCGAAATTAGTCACACTCAACCTGGGCTCTCATTAATACAATTGACAACGCAACATCCTTTTAAACGTTGACATAATTGAGAAGTTTTTGGGACAAAAGGCACATCCCCACTTAACCCACTGTTGGGTATAGGCCTTTTCTTGTGCTAATACCCACGATCTTGTACCACCCTCAAACAGGATCTACCTGTGGCTATGGCAACATGGTCATCTGCCCATCTCACTGCCGGAAGACCAACGTTCCCTCTACCAGTCCTTAGACGCATCTCAGTCACTGCCTTACTCCACCTGTCATCACTGCCCCTGGCCATGTGTTCTGCCCAAGTCCATTTAAGTTTCATAACTCGCTATATGCATATTTTCGGGACAAGTGATGTTTACTAGAGAAGAAAATGTATGATATCTATACTAATATATAAAGCTGAAGAGTTTGTTTGTTTGTTTGCTTGAACGCGCTAATCTCAGGAACTACTGGTCCGATTTGAAAAATTATTTCAGTGTTAGATAGCCCATTTGTCGAGGAAGGCTATAGGCTATATATCATCACGCTAAGACAACAGGAGAGGAGCAGTAATGAAAATTGTGCGGGTTACCTAGTATATTTATAATTAGTATTGTCGGATAGTCAGACCAATAGTCATCTATTTACCTGGAACAAATCAAATCAAATCAAATCGTATATTTCAAATAAACCATTTACAGGCACTTTTGAATTGTCAAAGTCGGTCAGTCAAAAACATGAAGCTATTTGCACGTTCCAAAGCGTAGATCTCTATGGAGAAGAACGTGCAAGAAACTCCACGGACACTCTTTTAAACCATGTGATGTGTTACAAAAATCTTGTTAACATTAACATTGATTGCTTCTATATGTGAGGACAATGCAAAGAACAAGAAAACATATAAACAATTCAAAATGCAGGTACAGATTAAAATAAGCCAGTGGCAGGTAAGAGATGACCAGTTTCAACTGCCGGCGCCCGTTCACGAACATGACGCGTGCATCAGCACCATCTAACTCAACCATTTTGAAGGGAATCAAATGATCCAAAACACGCGCCACCATCGGCAAAACATTTGTGTGAGCATGACAAGCTCTCAACTGCCACGCTCGTTCATGTCAAACTAATTTAATAACGAAATCTATAATTACATATGTAAATGGCTCCATAGTCCTCACATTTACAAAAAATTGAAAATATGCTTCTACGTTATACAAAACTATGGTTTCAAGTAAATAAGAAAAGGAAAAAAAAAAGAAGGCTGCTTTATTGTGTATACTTTGCTAATACAATAATGCAAAGAAATGATAAATAAATGATTGTATAGGAGAACAAAAAAAGGGTAAGCATTTCTTCCAATTATCGAAAACCTAACAAGTGGACCCATGCTGCCGTGGCTGTGGAGCAGGACCGGCATTTAGCCAAGCATTTTTATCAAGGACATAATCTTCCAGTTTATAATATGCTTGTCTACATAATGTGCGTTTTATACATGTTTTAAATTTTCTCTCATTCAGTTCGAGAATATTAAGTGGTATTTTATTATAAAATTTAACACAGTACCCCATAAAAGAAGTGTGTACTTTAGCTAATCTGAATCGGGGTTGATCTAATTTGTTCCGATTTCTAGTATTAAAATTATGCCTATCACTAATTTTACTAAAAAGATGAAGATTTTTCCGAACATACATAATGTTTTCATATATGTATTGACAAGGTACCGTCATGATGTTAATATCCTTAAACAGTTCCCTTAGGGAATCGCGCCGGCGGAGATTGTAAATGGCTCTGATAGCTCTTTTCTGCAGAATAAATATAGACTCGATGTCTGCAGCACGTCCCCATAATAAGATACCGTAAGACATGATACTATGAAAGTAACTAAAATAGACCAGCCTCGCGGTATCTATATCAGTAAATTGACGGATTTTTCTGACAGCATATGCTGCTGAACTTAGCCGTCCCGCAAGAGATGTTAAATGAGGACCCCATTGTAGCCTTGAGTCAAGCGTGATCCCCAAGAAAACTGTGTCATCGACGAATTCAAGTTTCTCTTGGTTCAATACTATGTCACAATTAATACTTTTCACGTTCGGTAATGCAAATCTGATACACTTTGTTTTTTTCTCATTTAAAACTAAATTATTAGCAGTAAACCAATTTTGAACCTGCTGAAGGGCGTTATTTACATCGTCAAGACTTGTGGCACGCCTATCTATCTTAAAAATTAAGGACGTATCGTCTGCAAATAACACCATTTGAGTTTGATTTTTTAAAAGATGGGGAAGATCATTAATGTATACCAGAAAGAGGAACGGACCCAATATTGAGCCTTGTGGTACCCCCATTTTAACTTTCAGACCCCGTGAATTGACACCATTTATTTGAACTTGCTGCTGTCTGTCATTTAAATAAGACCTCACTAAACTGAGTGCAAGTTTACCCAGTCCGTAATGTTCTAGTTTTAGGAGCAAGGTTTCGTGATTTACACAATCAAATGCCTTGGAGAGGTCACAAAAGATTCCTATGGCATCTTGCGCCTCTTCCCACGCTGTATAAATGTGTTTTAACAACGTGACTCCAGCGTCAGTCGTACAACGACCTTTGGTAAAACCATACTGTTGTTCGTGTAAGATTTTATTGGTGTTAAAATGATTGAGCATTTGATTGAGCATTACTTTTTCAAACACTTTGCTGAAAACCGGCAATACAGATACAGGTCTATAATTATTAGTATCTTTATTATCTCCAGATTTAAAAAGTGGTATCACCCTACTATATTTCATTATATCCGGAAAGACCCCTTGGTCAACACATAAATTAAATATTAGTGCCAAGTATGGTGCTATGGTCTCAAATATGGACGTGCACACTTTGATAGACATTCCCCATATGTCTTCAGTCAATTTAATTTTGATTTGCCGGAAAGCTTTAATAACTGTCATAGGGTTGATATGTTTGAATTGGAATTCAACCGTACAACCTGGAATGTTTGCTCTTAATAAATCAAATGAGACCTCGGGTGAAGAATTTAAAGCTTCAGTTGTTTTTGATGGTATATCAGTGAAAAATTTTACAAATTCTTGAGCTACTTCTAAATTAGAGCTTATGGCACCATGCGCAGTCTCTAGTAAATAGTCAGTGTTTCGTACTTTATTTCTGTTAGTTTCATTATTGATAACTTTCCAAACTGTCTTTATTTTATTATCTGCCAATTTGATCTTGTTGCTTATGAACAGGGCTTTAGCTACTTTACAAGTATTTCTGAAAACCTTAGAATATTTGTTTACATACTTATTAAAGGATTCAGTGTTAATGAAAGACTTAAGGCCGTATAGATCATATAGTCTTTCCCTACTTATCCTAATGCCTTTAGTCGCCCAATCACTAAATATAAACTTAGGGAAAGTATCTTTGGACTTCTTTTCAAAAGTTGCATTGAATTCTTTTAGTACCACTGAAAAGAAACCATCATAAAATTTATTCGCATCCTCAATATTGTGGCCTAGAGCATTTAACTTATTTTGTAAGGTCCCATTAAATTTTGCTAGTTTGCCAGTTGTTATTGGCCTAAATTGTATTTGAACTTTTTGCAAGGCTGCTTTATACCTAAATGTTACCAGTTGACCACTGTGATCAGATTGAAGGTAATTAACTATAGCTTTATCTAAATAATCACAATCGCAGAATACATTATCAATACATGTTGCAGAAGTTGGAGTTATTCTAGTTGGTTCTGTAAAAACATTAGACAGATTGAACGATTTAAAAAGACTTAAAAATCTGCTGCTATTTGAATTATTTTCTAAAATATTAATATTAAAATCTCCACAAATAATCACGGATTTGTTACCTGCTGCAAGTTTCGCAAGGACATCTTCCATTGTTGTTTCAAATAACGTAAAGTTTTGAGGGTTAGGGGGTCTATACACGCACACTATAACATGCTTATCTAGCTCAACACAGGACAGTTCGATGCAATGTTCCACTGACAAGCTAACAATGTCATTACGTTGCTTAAATTTTAAACATTTTTTAACTAAGATGAGGGAACCACCGCGCGACTTAGATTTGCGGTTAAAACAACTGCCCACACTATAATTTTCATAACTAATTAGCATCTGGTAATCCTTCAACCAGTGCTCACTAAAACATACAATGTCATTCATTGTTTTCTCTAAAAACATTTCAATTTCTAATATTTTGGAAGAGACACCTTGAATATTTTGATGAAATATTTTCAAGGCATGCTGCTTACCCCCTTTCTGACATCTACTTAACAGAGAGCAAGAAGATACATTGTTTTTGGTAGGCATAACTATTCTGTCATTGGTATCCTCTGTTGTCTTAAGACTTAGTTTAAAAGATTATCCGGAGATTGCCCCAAGAACTCAGTATCATCACTTGGCAGTGAGTTGCAACTACTTGTGGCCCCCACGTTAAACAATGAGACTTCCATAGTGATACATGGAACCTCCTTCGTACAATTTGTAAAAGAATTTGTAGCAATAGTGCTACAGTTATTTAAGCCCTCCACCTGATTCTTAGTATAATTACTAAACATTGTGGATTTAATTACACAAGACTTCGACATACTACTTATGTCTGAGTTAATATAATAAGCTAATAGCCTTGCTATTGTGTGTCTAAAACTAATTGGCAAATACACAGTATCCCTAGTCGATTTTAAATGTTCCACAAAAATATTTGTGTCAAAAAACATAAACTTGTCACTATAATGACTAACTAAAAAATGCATGTGTTTATTTAACCTATGAATATAATTATTTTGTCTAATTGACATCTTATCAAAATATGGAAAAGCACACAATATTATTTTATTACAATTTAACTTTAACATCTCAGTTAGATTGTCTGTGATATCTGCTTTTCTTACATTTAAACTATTCCCTATAAACACCGTAATGTTGGTATCAGAATTATATTTATTATTTATTAATGATGCCATAATATGTTTGTATGATGAACCTGGCATACAATAATTTTGTGTAGAATAACTCAGGTTGTTACTAACTAATTTCCCTAAACCTCTTCCTATACTGTCTGAAAACATAACCGAATGATAACCACTATTCGCAGAAAAATAACCACCAATCTCAAGCTGATCAAATTGAGTTAAATCCTGTTCAGAATCAATTAAGTTTTGTTCAATGACACAGTCTTGAGACAAAATCTGTACCTGGGACGGGACCACTGTTACCTCAGGCTGGACGGCATCAAGGTTTGATGCTGTCTGGCAAGTACACTGACACATAACTAACTCATTTGCAGCAAGAATATGTTCTTTTATTTGATTCTGAGATTGAATATATTTACAGTTAAGTGAACTCAGTGAAGCCTCGAGTACCTGTATTTCAGACTGTAAGTGCTGTGTATCAATTTCATATATTTTTATGCTGTCCTCAAGTTTAATTTGATAATTATGTAATTTACTAATAAGTTCAACACGTTCTTTCCTGAGTGGAATATTCTTGGAAAAGTGTTTATACTGCTCCTTGTATCTATAACATTTTTTGATGAATTTATTTATTTTTGCATACCTTTTTAACTTATTATGACTACTGTTCTGTTTCAATATGGAATCCTCAGTTAGGTCAATCGTGACTAAGGAATGAGGTTTACAATTATTTGAACTAATTAATTCATTAAATAAGTGGTTTGTTTCCTTGGCCTGAGCTCTTTGTTTTTCATTCTGAAATTTGATAATACTACTGTTTGCATTTATTAGTTCATCCTCTAGGTCCCTAACTTTACGTAAAGCCTCCTCATACAAGTCGCTACAGTTGTTGAAACCTTCCGTGATTACCCGCAGTTGGTCACGTTCGTCAACAACATCTTGGAATTGTTGGCTAAGGTCAACTAGCTCCCGCTTAAGGCAGGTGTTTTTAAGTACCATTTTTCTTACTTCCACCTCATTATCCTCTCGTTCCTGTAACATTTCTTGGCATTGTTCGTTCGAGGCTTTTAATTCCTGGAGAGCAGTTCTCAGTTTGAGCTCCATATCCTGAGCTGTAGCTTTGCGGGTCATCACAGGCATGGTTTCAGGGTGAAGTACTAAAAATAGAATAAAAGAAAATATGAGAATCTAAAGAAAAGACAAAATAAAGGAAAGTGGGTAATTAAAGGAAAAATAAAAATGGGGAGAAATTAGTGCAGTTAAGTGGAGAACTAAGGTAGGCTGCTGAATTAGCTTTAAAGGCTATTGTTTATTTAATTTTCTCGCTTTGGATTGCTTTTAAATAACGATTTTCTTAATGTGGGTAGGATGCCTAGATTAAAATATACTTATAAGATTTAATAATTCAAGGGTGAGCTATGCAAAATAACGATCTTAAAACGTTTTGTTGCTATTTATTATTGAAAAATATCGGAAAATCAACAGAAACTAGATATTTTTGACGTTTTCTACGATGTAAACAAAGCGATAAATTCTCAACGCAGAGTCCAAAAATCTGCATAAAAGTTAATAAAACTTAGTAAGGACGTGCTACTGAGATAAAGTGACGAATGTGTGCTATTATAAAATAAAAGTAAACAATACTTCCCCGTTTAATTATTGTTCCATACGTAGTCCATACGTCAGCTGGCAGTTTTAGGTTACCGGTGACAGCCGGTATCGAAAACTGTGTTTTTCTTGATAAAAATTCCAGGAAAACATTAATCCTGTGTATTTATGCAGTTATATCGTGTTTTCTCAAACAATTACACCTTAATTTTACTTAAATACTAATTAAATCTAATTTTAAAATACGGAACAAATATTTAACATGTCACTTGGGCAGTGTTGCCCAACACATTCCATAATCATAATTTGTTTGTCAGAACATGGTTGGTATGTACATTACATGGTCTTAAGTTTAAAAGTATGTTTCATCATATTCTACCACATGGGCGTACAAATATTAAATAAATGTTACAAAGGTGATTTACATTACATTATAAATAATAATATTTTTAATAATTATAGTTAAAAGTCAAAAAGTGTCACAAAATGAAAAAATATAAATAATAATTGAATTAAATTAATATGTCAGTATGGCCTCCCACAAGGTGGACCGATGATCTGGTGAAGGTCGCGGGTAGCCGATGGATGCGAGACGCACAGGTCCGGTCGTTGTGGCGACGCTTGGGGGAGGCCTATGTCCAGCAGTGGACGTCTTTCGGCTGATATGATGATGATGAACATGTCAGTGTCATTTAGGTAGTCATTCAAATTATAATAGCATTTATTACATAAAAAATCTTTAAAATGCTACTTGAATCCAGCCAAATTTAAGTCTCTAATAGATTTTTAATTTTATTATAAATTTGCGGGGCTCTGCAGAATATGCTTTTCCGCAAGAGAGCTGTCTTGGCTCTGCGTCCGCGAAGCATGTCATTTCGCCTGTTACGTTTTACAGTGTCAGATAGGTACGAAAATAAATTTGGATTTAATCGCACAAATAAGGCAGTTTCATAAATATTCAAAGCCGGTAGTGTCAGAATTTTATGTTTTCTGAAATATGGTACACAACTGTCCGTCACCTGAAGCCCAAAAATAGATCTTATGCAGCGCTTTTGCGCTATAAACGCGGCTTCCCTATTTGTGGAGTAACCCCAAAATATGATGCCGTATCTTAACACAGATGCAACAAGACCATGATAGGCTGTGAGTAGTACATCCGTATTAACGGTTGGAGCAAGTTTATATAGGGCATAGGATGAGCAACTTATTTTCTTGCATAATGCTTTAATATGACTCTTCCAGTTAAGCTGTCCATCTATTATAAGCCTTAGGAATTTAGCACTATCCACGTCATTGATTATCTTGTTTTGGAATTTCACATACATTTTTTGATTAGATTTTCTATGGCCGAAGTGCATAATTAGAGTTTTGTCTATATTTTAAGTTATTATTGTTAAGCCAAGAGATTATCGAGATTAACGCATCATTTACATCAGCTTCGTATTGTCAGGTTTATTACAAGCTACTGTTACCGTGCTATCATCAGCAAATAGGGTTAAGGGGTAATTTATGGCTTTGGGCAGGTCATTAAAATAGATAAAAAAGTAAGGGACCCAGAACACTGCCCTGTGGTATGCCAAAGTATATGTTCTTCGGACAGATATGTAACTTTTTCTTTCGTCTTTAGATTTAAGTCTGTTATAGCAGTTTTTTGTTTTCTATTTGAGAGATAAGTCATTAACAAATCCAGAATATTACCTCTTATCCCATAAGAGTCCAGTTTGTTTTTAATAAATCGTGGTCAACATAGTCAAAAGCTTGTGTCATGTCACAGTACATAGCACAAACAGGTGTCTTTTTATCAATGTTAGTCTGTTAGTAAATTGTATTAAGGAAGTCATAGATTGCCATATTTATCGTCATATTTTTCCGGAAAGCTTATTGCTCGCTGCAGAGAATCTTATGTTTTTCTAAATATGCATATAACTCGTTGTAAATATACTTCTCATATATTTTAGAGAAAATTGGCAAAAGCGCAATAGGTCTATATTTTTCCATTTGCTGTTTATCCCCTTTTTTTAAAACGGGTTTTACAATAGAGACTTTAAGACTGTTTACTGTGTAAACGTCTCACCGCGTGAGCTTAGGCTTTTTACAAAAAATATAACCGACTTCCAAACAAAACACTACAAAGTATAAAATAACCTTAATTTAGGAAGTCGGTGTTTTTGGTTTTGTTTCTTTGTTTTTTAACGCCTTCTTTCTTCTCCTCCTCCTTTTTGGAAGTCAGTTAAAAATATGAGATATCGAGCTACAAAAAGATACCGTCGTAGAGGTATGAGTGCCAAAATGTAAAGATGAATAGGCGCGGAAAGGGGTGACTGCTAAAATAACGACTAATAGAGAAGTGTGGAAGGAGAGATGCTTTGTAAATGCAGAATTTATTAGAAAGAGTCACCGCGCGAGTCAGTAAGAATCTGACCCTCCCTTCTGCTCCCCAGAGCGGAAGGAGTCATTTGACGACTTACCAATTCCCCATCTTTAAAAAAACGGGTGCTGTATACGGCAAAAGAATGATGATGATGTCGATGAGACAAAAAGTGTGTGAGATTCAATAATGAAGGTGTTTGTGTTCTAAGGAGTTAAATTCTCTCTTTTGTGTTGTGCCAACTAAAGGATCTACGAGTATCAATCTTGTGAGCTTTCTTTTCTAACTTTTACAATCCTTCTAGAGGTCGTGCGCACAACGACATTATTAGATCTGTTTTGTAACAACAATACTTAGACACGTATATAACCAACACGCACGGTACATAAGTACTTATTACATAATGCGGCTTATTTAATTCACATTTCGGCTTAAAACACACAGAATAACGTACGGTAGTAAGTAGCACTGTGTAAGTGCGTAATAACAGTTATTATTTATAATAAATGTACATACATACATGTAATTTTAACATAGATATATCTGGTCATCGTAGTAATTGTTCGGTAATAATAAGTAATTATGAGAAGAGGCTTGTGCTACTGTTAGTGTGCATTGAAATTGTGTGATAGCTATAAATGATCATAATAAGCATTTTAATTATAGCAATATTCATGTTTTTTTAAAATAAATTGTTCCAATTTCTTATAGAAAAATAGAATAGAATAGAATACTCTTTATTATGTATACCATATAAGTTACAAATAAGATAGATGCAAAAAAAAATGTTACTACTCTCTTGCTGAATTTTTATCGACTGGAAGTTTTTAAATGTTTCATGTCCGGTTGACGATAATTTATTGTTATTGATTGTCTTGTGTCTGTCATGTATGTCTAATTATAATATTAATAATAGAATTTAATTTTCAATTGAATTTACATTAAAAAAAAAATGAATTCTATAATCACTAATTGTATTAATTTATAATTTGTATGTCCAAGTGGTTGATCATGGAATGAACATTATTAAGTATAAAATTATGTAATGAACACCTGTATGTAACCCATGTATCACGAATAAACGATTTGATTGATTGAATTTATCAATCATTTATTTTACTAGAACCATGTACATTTTATATACTAATCAAACCATTTACACAATTTAAATATAAACTCCAGCCCCCCCCCCCCCAATACACAAGTGCCTAGACACTTATGCCAGCATGATGCTGGCATAAATGTAAATCCTTCTCTTGACGCTAAACAAATGTTCAAAAGAAAGCTTATACCAGCCCTATGAGTAATGAATAGAACATGTCTCATTAGTGTTTTGAGTAGCAACTCGTGTATCTTCTAATGATTTAGCTCATTACTGTGATAGACTTCCAGGGAGGATATTAACTACTTATGAATACGTCATTCAGTTCTTTAGAAACGATAGATACCTTTATCACTTAGACTTATGTTCTCACTTTAAAAATTATCCACCAGGAAATGTTAGGGTGATAACTTTGTGACAAATTGGCCAATATTATGCAGTTTCTCTCTATCATTCAAAGGTTTGCTGGGAGAAAACTTAACTTTGAATTGAGCTCGCCATGTACATGACCCTAATTATCACTGTATTTCACATTGTTTTGATGTATTTACAACCAGCTTTTGTACGCGACTTGGTACGCGCATATCGTGGGATATGCGCGTACGTAAGTCGAGTAAGTATTTCTACTGTTCCCGTAGGAATGTCGAGAATTCTCTCTTAGTGCTTTCCTGCACTCCCCAATTAAATTCAGGCTTCTATGACCAGTAGTTTCGGCTGTGCTTTGTCTGTCAGTCACGCAGACACGTAATAATTTTAAATATTAGGATTGATAGTGGCGTTTCGATAAAGAAGAAGGGGCTTCTTTATCGTGCCACCATGACAGTGATTCAGAGATTTTTTAAATCGAAGAAAATCCCTATAAGAGACAGAGAGAAGGGGGTTATTAGGTATCACAAATGGGCATGATAGGAGGTTTGTAATTACACCACAGCGAAACAGCTCCCTCGCACAACATCATTGTATAAGGATAAATTTTGTTATTTACAAACAGATAAATAATGCAATAAGCAGCCGAAGGTGTTTGCTAATCCAACGTGTTGCGAGCTTACGTTATGTCATAGCACCCACAGCTGATCGGGGCAGTGTTGCAGCAAAGTGTTGATATTTTCCTGTTCTTATTTGGGTTTAGTAAGAAAGATGACGCTGTGCCTTTGGCGTGTGGCGTGCCGTATGGTGTCGTATGGTGTCGTAAAAGATTAATACCATCCCATTCCTACCCGTGGGTGTCGTAAGAGTCGACTAAGAGACTCACCAGAGAATGGGCAGCAGCGTTCTCTGTAAAACGCAACACCAAACACTGTGATCGCCAACCCGCCTGCCAAGCGTGGCGATTATGGCAAAACCCCCTTTGCAGAGGCATATATCCAGCAGTGGACGTCTGCTGGCTGTTATGACGATGATGATGATGAAGAAAGGTGATAGTGGCTACAATCATAGGTAAGCTTCGGGATCAGCCACTTGATTCAGAGCTGCTATACAAGTCTTACTGAAACCTACAGACGGTCGACGGAGCAGACGTGTGTTAGAGTGGAGACCGCATATGGGCAAACGTAGTGTGGGATGCCCTGCGGCACGATGGATCGATTGAAGAAGGTGACTGGCAGCGGATGCATGCGGACTGCTCAAGACCGGGATGGTTGGCGCACTTTGGCTTACGTTCAGCAGTGGACGGAAATTGACGGATATTGTGATGATGATGATGATTACTGAAACCAACGATTCCACGAGTAACTGTTCTGTGAGCCTCTAAACCAGGAAGCTAGTCAAGGAATATGAAGACTTGAAGGCTCATTTATATTGGGTCTCTAGTTGATTTCGGCGTGCCGAAGACGTTTTACTCGAATCCATTTGATTTATTTATTTAATGCTGAAATGGGTCGGCGTCGCCTGCGATCTGAGTCGTCACACATCTAGGCGTGTTCTCTTGACCGTTTGAAGACTCCGTTTGCGGCCCTAGTCGCCCTGCAAGCCGCCCTAGTCGCACTACTATAACGTCTTAAAACGATTATGATTACGGTGTGGGAGGGAGACAGAGTTATACAAGATGCATCATGATCGCATTGGCATGTCGTAGGGCCCCAGGACTTAGAGAGCTATTATTTTACCCAAAGAGACTTATTTTAGATCACATAAATAGATCCGGTTTCTGTACTAATAAAACAATAGTGCGAGTCCCCATTTATTTGGATCGTACATTGGCCTCAGACAAACTGTTACCCTACATGTTACTAACGAATAATATTTGCAAAAACAATTATAGTATCAGCGAGAACTAAATTCATTCAATAAATACAACGGTACCGTGTTCTATTCAGTATAAAAAGTAGTACCATCGCAAGCCACGGTTAAACCCTTGTTCGGCTAAACTTGATAGATTTGAAGGTTGTAGATAACGGTTTTAGAAGCCTATTTTATTTTTATAGCACATATCATTTCAAATAAATCATTTATTTATTTAACTTTATACATATACAGTGGTGGTACAAAGGCGGACATAATGCAACAAGGCAGTCTCTACCAGTCAATCTCTGTTTCTTTCCTCTCATGATCCGATGCGATGCTAGTCCGACCAATCAGGATCAAGCAGTAATGCTAGCGAAGGAGGAAGCCGAACGCGTGAGAGAGAGGGAAACCTCACGCCCCAGCAGCCGCAACAGAAGAAGACGCCCCGGGCGTCGGGAGTCCTATCCCGGAGTTCCCATCCTCAAAAGAAGAAAAAAAATAGGCTCCAGATGCTTTACCCGACCCGGGAAATGAACACAGGCTCAGCAGTCGCGGTTTGCGACCACTAGACCACTGAAATTGTGTTTTACAGTGGAAATTTTGTTTTTCTTACTCCTTCTGATCCTTTCTGATAAATTCCGTTGCGGGTAGTGATAGATATTTTTTGCCTGTAATTTTTGCCGCAAAACTACAAGGGTTTGTTCCGTGTTACTTCAGGCACATTACAACAGCTGCGGTACCACTGGTACCACCAACCTACCTGTTACAAATGTTCTTACTGTAAATCTACTTGCTGACATTCGTATATTGTTTAGTATGCAAAACCATGAATGGCATGTGTACGTAGTCTCGGCTAGTTAGGAAGTGTTGAATAAAAACATTCTACCGTAGTTAAGTAAATATTTCAGGAACGTAAATAATATGAGTATAACTTTTCATATTGTAAACGGAATCTAGGCGATTGTTAGCAAATTGACCAAGATAAAACGAAGTGTTTAAAATATCAAGCCTGTGGCATTTGTTATTTAAGGCTGCTCTCTCGAAAAAAGCTAAGTGCAGATGATGCAGTTTTTCGTCGGCACTACATAGAAATTACGTCTGAAAAAAATAGTTAGTAATCTACATGATATGATTCGTAATTTGGTTTAGCCAGAATTTGTCTACCAGTATCACATAATAAGAAAAAAACCACCAAATCACCTCCAAATCGTTAAGATGAAACCATTTTACTTCTTCATTTTTAATCAAAAGAGTATAAAAAAACATTTACTGCTTTGCAGTACAAACGAAAATTATTTGGTTTTGTTACTTTTGAAAAACATGTATTATTTTTATTATTAAAAATTAAAAATGCGGGTAGCGGAGTGGCGCGTAGAGGGGTAGTTAGCTCCATTTCTATGCACAAGGTCATTGGCATGAATACAAACCTTAATAACAACCGCATAAGTCGATCTTCAAGGTTAAGTAACGCTTATCGCGGTCAGTCCGTGGATGGATGACCATTCAACCATCACCGTAAGTCCTCAGTACCTCGGAAAGCACGTTCAGCTATTACTCCCGGATGTCATTTGCACATCTTTATCATTAATCGTCATTTGCAGTCGTTACTGATAGTCAGAAGCCAGAAAATCTGACACCAGTCTTGCCAAGGAGTACCGTGGTACCCAGTTACTGGGTTGTGGAGGTCAAATCGACAGTCGGTCCATTTCAAATACTGGTACCCGGGGCCCGACTGTAAGATGCCTAGTTGGGAAAAGCCTAAGCGCTCCTACGCACTAGCGGCTGGCCGCTTTTCGCTAGTGATTGTACGCACTTTACCGCCATTTTAAATGACAAACGGTTGCATATTAAACTGGAAACGCACGGTTTGCCGCCGCCGCCGCCGCCGCGGCTGACCGCTAGTGCGTAGGAGCGCTAAGCAGATTAAGGATAGACTTGACAAGACCATCACTTGTGCTACCTAGCTCTTGTACTGAGACTAGGAGATCCTGTATCACAAAAGCCAGAAGCTCTATTTGTTTCACATTTACTTATGTTTTTGTCAATCCCCAGCATTTTCTTTCCTTCTTGTCTGATTAATTTCGTTGCGGGATTTAAAACAATTGAATCGTTTCTCTGGAACTCGTCGAGCTCCATTACTAGGTGTTTATCTGGTGGTCAACACTGTTGATTATGGCTCTCAGGAATTACAGTGATTGCGGCTATCCCCAACCACGGCAGAAGATTTTGGACAAGCTCGCAATATAGTATTGCGAGCTTGTCCAAAAATCTTCCGCATTCAGATTCACGTTCATGATGGTTGTGTTTTGAATATTATATTATTACTAGCTGAATCGGCAAACGTTGTTTTGCCATACAAAAAAATACCCTACCATCTATTATCATACCTATATCGAATATACACACAAAATTTTTCACAAAAGTTTCGGAAGAGTTCGGTAACAAACACCGTGACACGAGATTTTTATAATATTAGATAGTAGAACACACGACGCCATTTTAGTCGCCTTACAACGGCAGCCCACATCTATCCAATGACACACACACACACATATTCATTATTTACATTTTAATTATTTAAAAATTAAAATATTATTAATTACTAGCTGACTCGGAAAACGGTGTTGTGCCATGTAAAAAAAATAGCTTACTACCTATTCTCAGACACACAATATACACACAAAATTTCATGAAAATCGGTCGAGCTATTTCGGAGGAGTTCGGTAACAAACACCGTGACACGAGATTTTTATATATTAGATTATGACGCATGGCGTAGTTGGAAACATCCAGGGGAGAGCGCAGTCGGAATGAAACGGTGACATTGTTTTAATACGTAAACATTATTAACAGAGTGTTTCATAATTCTAATGCATTATTTATTTTTACTGTACCTATTATCTTAATGAATTATAAAAAAAAAACCGGCCAAGTGCGAGTCTGACTCGCATACGAAGAGTTCCGTACCATAAACCTTATTATTTGTTGTTATAGCGGCAATAGAAATACACAATCTGTGAAAATTTCAACTGTGCATTTATTATGGTTCTTGAGATACAGTCTGCTGACAGACAGACGGACTGACGAACAGACAACGGAGGCTTATTAATAGGGTTCCGCAATTTTTAGGGTTCCTTTTGTAAAGGAACCCTAAAAATTGCGCCAAGGGGTAGTTTATGTCGGTTTCATTAAGTGAGCTGCCTCTCCGTGTATTTCGGTAGTGCAGATCTGGCTCAATTTTCGTCAGAAGTGTCTATCTCTAGCTAGCAGTCCGTTGTATTACAAAAGATCTGTAATTGCTTGTTGAGAATTACGTTACATTTATCGATTCGCATTGTATTGAATAGGTAGCCCTATTACCACAGAATAAATTGGTTATCCATTCTGCAAGTGCATGTAAATCAATTTTATTCGCATTTCCAAATGATTACCTACCGTTACTCGCAACCCTGTGAGACTGTTGCCTATTTGTCAACATCTTGATGATAAATGGACATACATACTGTCAATACTTGAACATAAAAGCATAATTTATAAGACTAATTGTCTAGCTGTTTGTGTATGTGAGTTTAAATGTTTAAAAATGTACCCAGATTAGGTACAGTAGAAATCCTAATGGTAGGCAACATTAAAAAAACCAACCAGGCCATTTTAGGAGATACAACATTCGGATTTCCTACAAGGATGTATGTCTTTCTAAATCCTTGTTTCCCATCGATATTATTTCCATGTCCACCCACTTGAAAAAGTTAATTTTAAAATTAATGAGTTTTCACAAAAACTAAACAATTTTAGTAGACATACAGGTTACTTTTCCAGACACACGTAGGTAGGTATACATATATAGTTAACTTGTTATGCAGTATAGTAATATCCGCAAGTTGACAATGTATAACAAAACTACACAATTGTCTACTTAGTTTCTTTCATAGCTAAGAATAGACTCTGTTTTTTAAATATACATTCTTGAGCACAACAGTAACACATGTAGGAATTCGCTTAGACGATTCGAGGCATTTAGTGACATAACATGTGCTAACTTTCATTCAAAATCGTTCAGTTGTTAAAGCGGGTAATGGAGCAGAAGCGGGTCTTCACTTTTCAGTCCATATCTCCGATGCCCACTGTCGTAGAAACGTGGGATGTAGAAGGAGAAAAAGTGGGATGAGGAGATCACCAAATCTGTCCTGTACAACATGTTCGAACCTACTATCAAGGCTGTTGAACTGTTTCAAATGAACATAGTAGTGGACGGTGGATTCCCGAGTAATTTGGCAATAAGATGCCTGTGTTGCCACGATTTGTTATGGATAATCCTGGAATGCGACGTACTGTGGTATTTGATGGGTACACAAACAGCTAACTGTACGAAGACACAAAAATAGAGTTCGAAAATTAGTAGGAATTCAAAAAGTGCATAAGGTAAAAGTTGTAGAAAATTTTATAAGCTTTCATTACACCGTAAATATTTTTTCTCTATGACGCACCGTTTTAAAAATATTAGCGAAAAACTCAAAATTACTTTTATCCCCCCCTCCACACTCCGATTCACCTCCTAGACGCGGCGACTCTTAGTATGTTTACCTACTCCCTAAGCACCCTGAACAAATTTTTGAAGAACTCGCTTAGATCCCAGCTCACACACTCTACACCTCTTTTTGGGTTATTCGTTGAGTAGACTAATACAGAAATATGGTTATAGTCCTCATAATCTGCTTCTGCTTTGGACAGTGAACGATGTTTTTGTAATTTTCACATCGTAATGTTGAAGTCTCTCATGACAGACAGAAGAAAAATGGCCGAACTAAACTTAAGCTGTTTATTTTCATCATCAGATTTTCCGCCCTACATTATCTTTCTAATACATTTTCTCCTCACACATCAACGCCCTAGTTCTATTTTAGTCCTTCCGTCTATTTTGTCGTAGTATTAATTTATTTTCCAACCTATTTAGGTATGGCGTATAAAACATATTGCCCACATGGCCCACGGAGCGCTCGTCGAGGGGGGCCCGGCCAAATTGGTGATGTCCGCTCTTTCTAATCGAATTGGGCACATGTGCTGGCAAACTACGCGACTACGATACGTACTTAAGGTCACAGTTGAAAGTAACTAGTGTAGTATATAGAGGTACTAGTTTAATAAAGACGTGAAATTGTTTAGTGGTTTGTTTGTAGTAGTTTTGTTTTGAAAGTAATAATCTGATTGTGAAAATAGTTCCACTGAAAGAAAGCTACACTATTTTTAGGGTTCCAAACATCTGTAAAAAACTGAACCCTTATAGGATCACTCGGGTGTCTGTCTGTCTGTCCGTCTGTTTGTCTGTCTGTCCGTCTGTCACAGCCAGTTTTCTCCGAATGTACTGGACTGATTCTGTTGAAATTTGGTACACATATGGACTTTTGTGACCCAAACACGGATACGTTACGTAAATTATTGAATTTTTAGTATAGGGGTCACTTTTGGGGGTCAAAGTAGAAAATTAAAAAAAAAGTTTTTTAAACAATATCGTGTGACATATCAAAGGGCTTAAGAGGAAATGCTGGCGGCGAGAATTTGTATGTAAAAAGTCATAATTCGAGGTTTAGCTCTCGACTGTTTTCTCCTCCAATATCGGACCGATTTAAGAGATATTTCACAAACTGAATAAGAAGGATATATACTGTGTCCGTATGTTTTCCTTTTTGATGATTTATTAACCGTATATGCACTAGAACTTTCACAAAATGCTCAAAATTGTCCGATAAATCGCTATCAACAGAGCCCTAGTGTACAAATTTGTAAACTATTAATCAAAAAAGGAAGATAGATACACAGAGACACAGTTTACATCCTTTTTATTCAGTTTGTGAAATATCTCTTATATCTGTCCAATATTGGAGGAGAAAACAGTCGAGAGCCAAACCTCGAAATATGACTTTTTACATACAAAGTGTCGCCTCTCGCATTTCCATTTTCCATCAGTCAACCTTTGGGTGATGCAGAGACAAATAGTACCACTATTTGTCTGAAAAGATTCTATCGCTGATTGAGAAAGGCTTTTCATCCCACAAAGAGCAAAGCCGCGGACTGCGCTAGTATAGTATAATAAAAGTTGTATGTAGATCAGTCTCGTTTCGACAGTTTGCGTGATTAAATCTAAATTAGTAGATTCGTTACATGTGGCTTGAAATAACTGTTATGTATGATAATTTTAGAGTTGTAGGTATTTAATTTGAATGCTTTAAGATATCCTTGATATTTATGTTTATCGATGTAATAATAAACAAAAATTGATTGCAACAGTATTTAAACTATTTTTAAGAATGTCAATTTTACGAATATAATTATTAAACGCAACGAAATTACTTACATTATGACAATAATTATCAACAAAAATTTTTTTATGATTCGGAACCAAATACCGATATTAAAGAATCATACACGCCTAACATTCGCATAACTACACGTGAACGTGCGTAAATTATACCAAAGGCATTAAATAACATAAATATAACTATAGGAAATAAAAAGTAAATCATAACTCACTACAACGCATACCAAAGTTACATAACTAAAATACATCATGCTATACATTCAGATTTGATTATTGAATTGTTTTTTTTTTTTTGTAAGAGGATTCTGGAACACTGATCAATAAATCCCCAGTCGAATATTACGAGTATAATGGCTTACATTTTCCAGTAATTGTTCAGTGTGATCGACTATAGTTTCTTCGTTTTCGCAATAGTAGATATGGTAGGCGCCTGATAAATGTGCAAAAACGGTCATTCACGATCACCCACATACATTTATGGACTTTCTTAATATCAAAATCAGAAAATAAAATAAAAAGCTGTTCTGAAGCGACTCCTATCGTGATCCTCTACGTTCTCTAGTAATGAAAAACGGTTCATAATTTATTGTTCGGATATCTATCTACAAAGGACAATGTGCTTTATTGCAAGTTTATTATATCGCTCTTACCTAAATTATAACTTGAGAACTCAAAAGTGACTGTGTAGTTTTATTGAAATGAGTTGCGTTATTCATAAGGAAAAATGTCTAGACTTTAATTCTGGACATTATACACAACTCGTGGACGTCACGCGGTTTCACCCGCGTAGTTCCCGTTCCCGTGGGAGTACGGGGATAAAATATAGCCTATGTTACTCCCTGATAATGTAGCTATCCATTGCTGAAAGAATTTTTCAAATCGGTCCAGTAGTTTCGGAGCCTATTCATTTCAAACAAACAAACAAACAAATATTTCCTCTTTATAATATTAGTGTAGATATCTACCTATATATCTATATTTCTGTTTTTAAAATAAAGAATTGAATTAAAAGGATATGCTAAAACGCAAAACCTGTAGTTACACTAGATTACCTCAAAAACTAGTTATTTTAAAACGCACTCTCACAAATCTATTTAACTTTTATGGACACAATCGATAAATAGAATAAAATTGTCTATGCGCCATACTTGGATTCACTGTGGCACATTTGGTCTGGCGGTGACAGCAGCCAATCAATGTCAAACGATTTCACTTACTGATGGATTTAGATGAACAAAAACTGGTTACACCCCTTTAATTAGCTGCACAAAACAAAACAGATTAACATAGTAAGTTTAATTGAATAATCAGCTAACATTGGTGTCGGTTGAAAACATATGGCCAAAATGACGCAAGCGCCTGGCGTTTACGCACGAATGCGAATTCGTGCCAGTGCACGAAACTTATTTTTCCTTCAAGTTACACTGTTACAGTATAGTTGGTTGGAATGTATTCAATGATGTTGTTGATAAGGAAATCGAGGCCGAAAACTAGCTGGTTTCTTGAATGAAATATTCATACATTCAGGTTTTTGTAGAACTAGAAGTCGCCCGCGGTTTCGCCCGCGAGTTATTAGTATTTCCCCCTTCACAAATTATAGCCTACTAGTTCTTGCCTGCGACTTCGTACGCACATATCGCGTTATTTCCCGTTCCCGTAGGAATTTCGGGCAATCCTCTCTTAATGCTCCCCTACGGAGTGTAAAGATGCTACATGCCAAATTTCAGCTTTCTACGACCAGCAGTTTCGGCTGTGCGTTGTCTGTCAGTCACTCAGTAGCGGATTTATATACAACCTGTAACAGAATAAACGCAATACCTCTTAAGGGGTCATTAAACTCATCATTATGAACAACTTTCACTACGGGACCAACACCGAAATCGCGAAAAAAAATCGACTGCCCCATACATTTATGTGCACATCACTCGACAAAATGTACTGAGCTGATTTTAATTACGCGATTTCAGGGTTGGTTCCATAGTAAAAGTTGTTCATAATGATGAATACAATGACCCCTTAAGATGTATTGCGTTTATTCTTTTACACGTTGTATTAGGATGTGCTATTCCAGACAATATATAATTTATCTCTGTGCCAAATTTCGTCCAGATCCGTTCAGCCGTACCTACTGGCGTGATTGAGTAACAAACACTCATCCAAACTTACTCAATTATAATAGTAGTGAGGGCTTAGCTGACCATTTGTAGTATTCAGAACAACACAATCTAATAAGTATCCTCTTCTTATCGTGTGGGCATTAAGGTCTAACGACCCCACACACCCTAGTGTCGAGAGTTTCTAAGCCTCAAGGGCCTCTGACATAGTTTATTTGACGACCGCCATTTGGCGGCCGGGACCACCGACGTATACGTGCCTTCCGAAGCACGGAATCATCTTTTTATCAGACAATCAGGTGATTCAAGTCTGCAATGTCCTAGTCAAACTGGAAAACAACTATACAAAGTATGTTTCTTCCCGTGGGAATCTAACCCACGACCACCGGGTCACAAGGCATACGCCTAAACGACCGACCGTAGGCAGTTAACTCTAATCATTATAATTCCACATAATATTGTTTAAACTAATTATTTTATACTTACCACGTGTTTACATATTTAATAAAAACAATATTATGTAACGCTACTCTAGTGACCTGAATACATATTTGTAATCTCGTATATTTAGTCTGAACTTTCCTCATTTCTTCATCGAAGTTTTGATGCGAGTGGATTCCCTCGTAGCGGAGCCGAAACTATGTAACAGTTGTTGTTGCCAAAGATAACTCGTGCTATTATATTCTTAGAATGACTTCGAAATTCAAACGGTGTCGAGATATCTAAAAACAAGAAAAAAAAAAAAAAAAAAATTATAAAAACAAGTACAAACAATTCTTTGATTCTCTTTTATAATGCATCATCCTGTTTAAATTTCATTCATTGGGTAATTAGCATTGCGGCGGCTACCTGGCTGTACCGTTGTCATATTTGTAGTTTTTAAGCTATTTCAATCTACCTCACAATGTTTTATAAAATGTACTCGTATGTCAACAGTGATTTACTTTGTTGTATTAAGGCTACTTTAAGGTGTTTCAACATCCAGACAAATCTATTAAGGTTTTTGTGATGTTTCTGTTTGTTTTGTGTTTTTCATTAGTTAATAAATAAAAAAATAAAAAAATATGAACAAGCAGTTAATTATTGAAAAAAAAAACAATAACGTTCGCATTCGCATCTCAGTCGCAATCGGTCAACAAAGCCTCAATTTCCATTCATTCTTAGGGTTCCGAACTTAAAACGGAACCCTTATAGGATCACTCGGGTATCTGTCTGTCTGTCCGTCTGTCACAGCCAGTTTTCTCCGGATCCACTGGACCGATTCTGTTGAAATTTGGTACACATATGGACTTCTGTGACCCAAACACGGATGTGTTACGTAAATTATTGATTTTTTAGTATGCGGGTCACTTTTGGGGGTCAAACTAGAAAATTTTAAAAAAGGTCTTCTAAACAATATCGTGTGACATATCAAATGAAAGGGCTTAGTAGAATTGGCACTCTAACTTAGAGACAAAATTACGGACACACACATTTACGCGTTGAAAGATGAACCTCTTTTTTTAGAACGATAACAAGAAGTTATAATTAAAATCCAGTAAGATGCTGGTAGGGATCTTGACCGTACTTCCGGGATTGTCCTGATAGCCGTGGTATACCTCTCCACTCCTCTAGCACCTCAGAATATGTTTCCCCTCTTGACGCTACGGCACTTTGTGTTAGTGACCGTTTGCGGGGGCCCATTTATTGAGTGTGCAAGTCCCTGCCATTTTAAAGGCTTTTAATTGTCAGTGGTCAGGCAGGGGCCAATAGTTCTTCCATAGTAAACGATTCTCTGTCCACTAAACCCATAGCGTTTCATCTTTTGTTTCCATATCCTCCAATAGTCCTGCTCCAACCGGGGATTGTCCTTTGGTATACTTTCACAGTGCGTACAGGGATAATCATCGATTGGTGCCCCATTCTATTTGAAATGTACAACGGAGCCTCTTTGACAAGAGAAGGAGGTTGTTGACAAGACACAAAAAGGACTATTGCAGAATGTGGAAACAAGATATTAGGCTTATGGGGTTGGGACCAGGGTTGCGGAATTGTTCAGAAGATCTCTCTTGAACAATTCTAGTCTGATCAAAGAGCATACGAAGAAGCACGAGTCGGTTTTAGTCAGTCAAGAATCTGACACTCCCTTCAAGTTATTTGACAATTGCCCATAAAAAAAAAACAAGAAAAAGTGGGTTAGGGTAGTTTAGTGGACTGAAAACTTATTGCCTGACCACTGGTACTTTCATATAAGAAATACCTACCTACAGTGCCACTAAATCAAACACTAGATAATCTCGCAGTTAATGACCGTACTTGGGTCTTAGCACGCGACTGGTATGAGTAAAAATGTGGAACTAGCTTGGCCCCGATATCTCTTTAGAGCTCAGGCAATTTTGCGATTGAAAGTTCAGTTTCGGGTCAAATGTTGAACCATTATGACCTCTTACAGAGCTACTGTAGGTCTTACGTTAGAGAAGCATTTCCATAACCAACATAATATAAATAAATAATAATAATAAAATTCATTTATTTCAAGTAAAGACCCATAGATATTCAATTAATAGAGTAACATACAATTATCAATTTGTCATTTATCACATTCAAATTAATTTAAAAAGTTAAAAGTAAATGTCAAATTAAAATAAAGAAAACCTATTAAATGTCAACTACACTACATGTCAGAAAGACCTTTAAAATGTCAACTAGGTACAATAAATTAGGTAATAAAAGAAAATAAATAATAATAACACCAAAATACAGAATTGATAAAAATACATTATATGGAACAGAACTTGACAAACTACAATGCCAAGACATGTCTGCCACAACAGTGCCCAATGTTGGGACAATCAAAACGCTTGGCAATCATAGCCAGGACAGTGTTGGAGCTAGCTCGCACCCTGCGCACCAAGGACGCGCACCGCTTGCGCATGGTGGCGTGAAAACAGTCGGTGCGCGCATCCGCAAACATGCCCGAGGCGCTACAGAAGCGGGGTAGCCTCATCACTGCCCTAAACGAGTTGTTATACTGGACACGAAGGGCACCGTAAGCAGATTGTGAGTAAGATGCCCATAGAATGCACGTGTATAGAGAAGTACAGAAAGCTTTGAAAAGTGTTATCTTTACTTGATTTGAACACCCTTTCCTTTTCTTCGAGGAATATAGCATTAAATCTTTATTCCTCGAAGGAACCCTAAGAACACAACACAAACACTCCATCATCATTAAGTTTGAGTTTTTAGTCATTGAGAACGAAGGATTGCCATTAACATTTGTTTCATTTTTCATTTCATTGCTAGATTTGGGCCGATTTAAATCTATGGTTTCACATTGGGCCGTTTTAAATCTAGGGTTTTACATTGGAAACTTTTCCATATGGTAAACTCCAGATTAAAAGATCGAAGAATTGGGCTGCTTTGCGTTCGCGCTTGCAACCGGTAGATTTAAATTAATAGGTCTAAATTCGTTTGTCTACAGCCGAAATACCAGACATCGCAAATATGTGATCTTTGGCGAGGGCAGCTTAAACTTCTAGATCATTTCTTTGAGCCGTCGAAGAACCTAATAACTTCGACAGTTAATAAGGCTGCCATAGCTTGCACTGAGCCAAACAAAAAAAAAACTCTATAGGCCATGGGTACGCTATGAAGAAGAAAGACCATTGATACAACAAGATAGGGGTAAATAAATTACAACTAGAGTAGAAGTACAGTTTTCTTTTCTCCTAAGAAAGAAAAACCGTATTCATCGACAGTTCGTCTGCGCGTGAATGCACTTGCAACGGAGACGCGTGCGCAGTGGCGCGTGCCACGATCATTTCTCTACTCTAATTCCTATTCGTTTACTTTATAAATAACATTCCATTTCTTTTTGCTTTACCCGTAGAACATTATTGTTAGCGATATAGTAGTCTTATGTTACAGAGGTAATTATTTTGTGAAGAAATTTTATTAAAAGGAGACGAAATTAATTAAATAAGTACAGGAAACGTATAAACACGTCTCGAACATTTTCTACAAACCGTGCGCCAGATGTAGGGATTTCCCTTCGGTTAATCCCCATGGCAAGGAATAAGAATTCACAAAAATATTTCCTTAGGACTTACCTTGGAACTTTTCTGTAAGATTTCATACTTATAGAGCCAGAAATTTTAGGTGTGCGCTGTATGTCAGTCAATTAATGAATTTAAGATTTCTAAACCATAACTTTGTTTTCTTCACCGTTTAACCGACTTCCAAAAAGTAGGAGGTTCCCAATTCAGTGCGTATTTTGTTTTTTTTTTACGTATGTCCGATTACTCTAAGGTTTCTGATCCGATTTCTGTGATTCTTTTTTAGTTCAATACTGAATACTCTTCATTTGGTCCCGTAAAAATTTAATTAATTTTAGCTCAGCAGTTTTTATTTTATGAGCATTTTTGCTTATTTGGACGATGATGTCGTTCAAGTATTTAGTTGTGGAGAATCACTAATAAGAAGAGAAAAATAGAAAGTTTTTATACTCTGTATTGTTTTTATTAGGAAGTTGGTTGTATTTTTTGTACAAAAGTGTAATTCTCATTCTTAGTGTTTGATTTCTATACCCTATACCTACATAAACGTTTCAACCTAGTAAGCTCATGATCATTAAAGTTTCCCAAGTACCCAGCTACAAGCAATTTCCTATCTTTCAACACAGAATTTCCCATATTTCCCTCGTCGCTAAACATGTCATTTACATAAAATATAGCATGTGGAAACTCACATAAATGCCTAACATAGAAGACATTTCGCTTCCTCGAGTGTCGTCACTTGTTACTTCGAGTACCCACCTTAATAATAATATTTTAACTTGTTGCAATACACTTGGGACTTCAAACGCGGCCAGTCAAAAATTATTTCATGATAAAGGAGTATCCTATGTCTTTATCCAAGACAGAGATTTCAAACTGATCATCGATTTACAAACATTAAAAAATATACAGTAGACTTTCACATTTATATTATTACTTACAAGGCTTCTGCCCCCCCCCCCCCCCCCTATTTTGTTCGCGTTTTATATTATTAAAAAGTATCTTATGTCCTTCTCGAGCGGGTCTAAAAAGGCCGCTCTAGGTTAGTTACTTTTAGGCAAGCGAGCTCCATCTTTGATCGCATCATCGCTTGCTATCAGGTGAGATAGTGATCAAAAGTATGCCTATCAACAGTAAAAAAAAACATATTAGGATCATAATATCAATGTAAACCAATCTGTCAAATTTCATTTTTATCATTATCGCTAAGACATTAGGTTTAAGGTTGATTGGGAAAATTGGAAAGTTTCGAGTAGTCTTGATGTGCTTTCTGAATCTACTAAAGTCTTTTTAGGCCCGCAGGTTCTACTCTATTTTTTTAAATTTAATCAAGATCGGTTTAGCAGGTGTGATAGCAACCAAACAAGCAGACAAAAGACAGTGTTGCTTACTTATTTTAAATACTAGCTGACCCGCGCAACTTCGTCTGCGTCACAATTTTCATTACTGCTCCGCTCCTATTGGTCATAGCGTGATGATATATAGCCTATAGCCTTCCTCGATAAATGGGCTATCTAACACTGAAAGAATTTTTCAAATCGGACCAGCAGTTCCTGAGATTAGCGCGTTCAAGCAAACAAACAAACAAACAAACAAACAAACAAACAAACAAACAAACTCTTCAGCTTTATATATTAGTATAGATTAATAGGGATTGGATATAATTCAATGGTGTACGCAGAAAGGTGGTCAAGTAATGTTACAATGAACAAGTTTCATCGCTACACACCAGGATTTTCCTCGATCACTTTCACTGGCGGCCTGCGCCTGCGCACGCAGGCCGGTTGCAACAGAATCCGCTTTATCTTGCTTGATGGTCAAGTCTGATGGAGGCGGGGGTAGAGATTTGTAATATCCGTCAGTGTGTAATATTTGTGCGCTGGATTGGGGTAAACCTGTATAATGTTTGAGTAAGACGTTATGTCGATGTTCGAATATTAGATCGATATTTTAATGAATGCGCTGTTTTTTTTTTGTGCGTGTGATAGTCAATGTCTCCAGGGCCTGCAGTCTCGACATAGATAACGATCGCGTGGCGGGAGGGATCCCTGAGGGCCTTTTCTGCTAAATTTTAAGTGTCGTTCGCATTCGCATGTCATTCGCAATCTGTCAAAAAGCCTCAATTTCTATTCATTTTTGACAGATTGCGACTGACGTGAATACGAACGTTTTTTAAAAAAAGAATTGGCACTCTGATGTTTTACAAGGATAAGTCTAGAGAGCATCAAGATATTTATTATGTTTGTCTTTTTAGGAGGATCATTTCGAATTTCTTAAGCTTGCAACATTCAATTTTCCGGTATCAACATACCTTAAATAAATCCTGATATGGAAAACTGGAGGTCAGGGCTAAAAGACGTGACACAATCATTACTCATTCCAACTCCTCCTCGATTTGTCATCTCCAAATTGACGCCACTAATTCAAGAACAACATCAACAACATATAGTTTATTTCTCTCATAAAGGTACATTGTTTCAGTAGGTAATTTATTCATAACATACATTTTTGCCTTTTGGAAAAAGAACAAAAAAAGAAACAATTCCCCGAATGGCCATCATGAAAAATCGCTCTAACATTGCAACTCCTTACAAGATTAAGCAATTGAAACGTCCAATATTAATAAAGATTACCGTTCATCGATCTAGAAAATTCTACATGTTTCGAATGCGCGTGTGCAACTGTGCAGCGCGAATGTCTAGAAACTTCGTCCGATGCAGTCTGTCATATCAAATGTTAGCGTTCGTTCGTGAGGAGTGAATGATTTAGTTGGCAGTCTGAGGTTTATGAACGATGCGTTTTGTTCCTCAGTGTTCCTTTAAAATATGTGAATGTAATTTTTGTTGCTTCATTCACCTCGAAAACTTACGAGAAAGGTGATGGTGGTCGTTGGTCTAAGTATCGCAAGCACTATTGTTTATTATGAGGTCCTGGGCGGGAGTCTTGACATAGTAACCGATTGCTTACCGACTGAAATTCGGTAAGGCCACCCGGACACAGTCAATTTCTAACGCGATCCACGGATCACATCATTGGTTTTGTGTTCGAAGTTGACTGTGTACAACCTGGTTTCAATTCACGGGTCGACCCGTGAATGTCAATAAACTTGGCCATTATTCTTTGGAACCTAAATATAACTGACGAGATGTTTGTTAGTTATAAGTACACCCCTAACTAACCCTTCCGTAAATAAAGGCGTGATGTTATGGTATGTCTGTAAAACGTAGGAATAGTCACTTGACTTTTCCTACATTTTACAAACATAACAGGTGGCGTAGCATGTTTTAAACGTACTTGCTTCTCACAGTTTGTAAATGTTTCTTCTTGGACGTGAATCAATCACAATTAAACTAGATATTTCCATGTATATAAGCTATTTATAGAGCCAGTTATAGAGAAATTGAAAATGCACGTCTTTTTTTGTTTTAAACATTGAAAGGCCATGTTATTGAATAATAGCTTCTAGGTATTTTAATAACCCATAATATTGGTAATAATTCCAATAAACTGACCTTCGCTGTGATCAGTTAACGTTTACGTAAATGATTTATAAACTGTGTGTAAATTATAGAAACATATCAAAGAAATGAATTGTTATTAGTGAACTTTTAATGATAATATTATACAAGACAACTTTTGGTCCAGAGAAGGTGTTAATGACACTTAATCTAATCTTATTTATTTATTTATTTATGTACACACAATAAACTTAAAAAAAGATAATTAAATACAGACAAAAGAGCACAAAGGTACTGCTTCTTTCAATAGAATTTTCTTCCAGCAGACCTGCGACAGAAGAGTGGGATAAGAAACGTAGACACAGTGTGTAGAGAGACAGAGAAGGAAACTTAAAATAGAGTATACTAACTTAACTAAAGTATATTATATACTATTCAATAATAAATATAAACTACAATAAACATACACAAATAGATTAGCCTTAATACATAATTATAATAAAATAATACATACCTATAATATATAAAGGATTACACTACAGTGGACAGATAATGCTCTTCTTTGACTTCTTTTTTGAAGAGGGAAATGTTTTTACTCTCACGTATGTTAGGCGGGAGTGAGTTCCACAGACGTACTGCAGTAAACGAGAAGGAGTGTGAATATGAAGGAGATTTATGAATCTTCTAATATATAAAAATCTCGTGTGTTTGTGATTTTTTTGTGTATATTTGCTAGGTCTAAGAATAGGTCGTAGTTTATATTTTTATTTACATGGCAAAGTAACGTTTGCCGAGTCAGCTAGTATGTAATTTTATATATATGACTTACAGTTTACTTATGAGTTTTAATTTACAACAAAATGAATGCCCTGTCCTGATCCATAGTGAATCCCAACTAGTAATATTAGAAAAGTAGGTTTGTTTGTTTGTTAGCTCTTTACGTCTCAACGGCTGAACGGATTTTATTGCGGAAGAACAAAATATCCTGTCTTGAAATTGGACAGAGTATACTTTAATCGTGGGAGTATGTTCCCTTCAGTTCACAGATAGCTTCTAACACCTAAATTTATGCTTACCGCATAAAAAACTTTAAGAGTAATTATGTGCGTCTAGCACTTTTGTAAGACAAGAACAAGGCTTCTGACAACAGTTGCATAACTTGGTCTAAGCTTAAGTCATCATCATTATAAACGTAGGGCCTTCCAAAGGACGGTCAAAGGTGAAATTGCTATAGTCATTATCTTGGACGACGGTTTAGTGACCGTAGTTTTGTGTTGTTAAGCCCTCGTGAATTACTGCCTTGGTCGCTTTTTGTTTTTGAAAATGACCACACAGCCTTGAACATTGCACATCAGCAATATAGAAAGAAAGAAAGAAAAAGAGTTCTTTTGCGCCAAGCAAAAAAAAATTACAAAATTACAAGAATATTATGCAAGTTGGGAAAATATGCGCTACGTTTGCGCAAAACGGCCATCACTCGGCTGGTTTAGGCGCAGAAGGCCTAATCCTCAAAATGACAACAGAGTCTCAAAAGGACTAATCCTCAAAATGACAACAGAGTCGCAAAAGGACTAGTTCTCAAAATGGCAAATTCTCTAAAAGCCTAATTCTCTGAATGGCCAATTATCTAAAAGCCTAATTCTCAAAACGGCCAATTCTCTAAAAGCATAATTCTCTGAATGGCCAATTTTCTAATTGGCTTATTCTCAAAACGGCACCTTTTGAACAACTGGGAGTATTCCATCTCTATACATTTCTCTTCTTTTTCTTTATCTTCTTGTTTGTCATCAAAAACAATTAGCAGTAATTCCCCGGACGATTTCCTTAATAAAAAGCTACCTACTTGTTGCATTTCACAACGTATACCATCGGATACAAAGGCACTTATGCATTGCCAAACACGGAACGGTACAGTCTGACCTTGACGCCGATGAACCAAGGACAGACCGCCGCCGCCGATACACTTACTTCGACCGATCACTTTCACAACTCTACATGCAATAAATGGCGCCCAAAATAGGACGATCATTTCTCCATAATGACCGGCAGTTGTACAGAAGCCAGCACATCAAGCTACTCGAAACTGTCAAATTTTCGAAGTCAAACTTGAACCCAATGCTTAAGCGATAAAGTAGAAAGTCTATTAAATAAATTTGACAGATTATAGTAGCTTGATTTGCTAGCGTATGTACTTGGTACACTAATGAATCAGGCTGGCCTATCGTCCGCGCAATTTTCGTAATCCTATTACATAAAGGTGCCCGCGGTTTGTGTGCTGACAAAACACACTGACATAACACTGAGCAGTATGAGCTTCATAATAATTACACAAATATTGGAGGAGTGAACAAAAATACGAGCATCACATTGACTTGAAGATAAGCTTATTTTTTCATAGTCAGGCAAAAACAAACAGAGTTATTGAACAGTGATTGGAAATCCAGAATAATCTAGGACGACTTAGAGGTGAAGAAAGAAAGGTAAAGAAATACAGTGACGACAAAAAGAGGCTGCTTATCAACTGAAGTCGAAGTACCAGAAGATCCGTTTAGTAATTATTTACTCAAGTGAGAGCACTAAAGGATCACGTAAATAAGGGATTCCATCCAGTAGGTACCTTCTTACCTGTTTGGGGATCTTCATTCCAAGAACCCACCAAAAATTTGAGATTAAACTTATTTAATCAGGCATTGACCTGCAAACATGAAGATGATACATACAATTCTCAGAATCCAAACGCAGGCTTCGTACGAGTATTTTAAGTACCGTTATGTCATAATATTGAATCGAATGTTGATAACAAAAATGACGCATCGCTGCAAGAAAACCGCTTAATTTAATGTTAATTTGTTATTACGGTAGCAATTCAGGAAGTTCAATTTTAATCTGAATAAATTACAGCAAATAAGTTTCGCAGAAATAAATTTATGGCTCAAAAATTCACGACAAAGGACTCGATACTCGTAAGTGCTATGTTTGGTGTTTTCCTGCTTTACCGGAATGTCCCAGAATTTCCAACCTTAAGTGGCAGTGGACCAGTGGCGTGCCTAGAGTTTCAAAATAAGGCAAGCCCAATAAAATTTTAACCGATTTCAAAAAAAGAAAGTTCAGTTTTCGACTGAGTCTGTAGGTACCTTCGTATGTATCATCGCAATTTTCTCATAAACTGATATAGATGTCTCAATTCGTTGTTTACCAAAATTACCGAAAGAAACCATTGCACACAGGTGTTTATAGGAATTTGCGTGCCTTTTAATGGCGCCAGATATGTTATTTAAATCATTATAACCAGATGTATTCCAAACGGAATCTTCATTCGAAAAAAATAGGCAGCAAAACAAACGAACACAACTTATTAGTGTGCGAACAGCCAACAATCCAAGTAGTTTTATACACTGATCTATTAAATTTTCGTTTATGCGATTTACTAGTCTGAGAAAAACACAGATTAGGCGTCGGTTTGAATGAAGAATTTAACTGTTTTTTCTGAGCAAAGTTTAAAGCAAAATTGTAGGTAAGTCACCAAAACAATTGTATCACTGAGAAAATCTAAGAAAACACACAAAAAACTTTAACAACATAACTTTTCAACTCTCAAGCAAATAAAACTGAAGTGAGTTGCACTCCGGTGTCAAGAACTACTTACGCAGAGTTGCAGTGTTGTCATTTAGGCAAAAAAGTCACCAGGTATATGAAAAATCTAGCTAGATGTCGCAAATTTTTTATTTTTAAGATATTGCTTGAGTATTTAATTTCGTTATTTTAAAAAGTCGCTAGTTTTTATTGTTGCTAAATCTTAAAAAAGTCCCCAAACTCGTTAAAAATCTCCAAGAACTCACAACGTCGCTAAAACGGCAACACTGCAGAGTTGGCAAGGTGACAAGGTCACGCATACGCGCGCAACTTCATACGCATGCACGGCTTAATCTTCAATACTGATCGATTTGTAGGCGCACAAGGTTTAGAACTCGTTATACGGCACATCGCTATAAGTGCGAAAGTGACGGAGATAGTATTTGAAAGCCCGGTAAAAGCCGGTACGTGTAAGCGAGATAGCTATATGTAGACGCTGCAAATGCGAAACTCTGCGCGCGAACAATCGCGATGTGTAGTTATGTAGTAATGTGGCATAGGTAGCATACTTTGTGTTATTTTGATAAGAATTAAGCGCGCGAACTTTTAAATAGTTCGGGTTTGATATTGATTCTCTATCGAGCATTTTAGTAAGGCATGCCGGGGCTTTTGGGCTTATATGAAGGTAACGCCACTGCAGTGGACAGGCCTTATTGCTCGCAGAATGGCTGACTGATGAGGCTGACATTTTCAAACGTCTGGCAACCGCGTACTTCAAGGTGACCTGAAGCTCTAGGTAGACAAAGTGCGGGCTAAAAGCTAAAATTCATTCAAATGCGCTTTGTAGCTTCTGCGTGAAAGACTAACAAACATTCATCCGGCCATCTATCTATACTCAAAGTTATTTATTATTTGTGATAAAATTATTCTAAATGTTAAGTTTCTGTCGCTTTTATTAAATTCTGAGCTGGGTTCGAACCAAGACCGATGCAATCGCAGCGTCGCAATAGGTGCATCTTATGCAAGCCCCAACTAACCACGTCGATTGAGATAAATGTTACAACGTACATTTATAAACTTTTGAATAACATCTTCGATAACCAATCATTACTAATATTATAAATGCAGAGTTAATTCAGTTGTTTGTGATGGTTTAACGCCTAAATCGCTGTAATGCATTGATAATTCTGGTAGAGATAGATGGAACCCTGGTAATAGTGCCACTGCAGCGCAAAGGCATCCCTTCCCTTCTTCCACTTTCTCGGGTCTTCTGGGCCAGTCCTTTGAGAAGGAGTCCTGGGGCTCTAGACAAAAAGCAATTCTATTAGCGACTGCGATTGTCGAAATACCAAAATGTAAGGGATTGATCACGTGACTTCTCGACAGCTTTTGTCAATCCCATACATTTATGATGTTTTGACAATCGCCTTCGCCGCGCTACCGCTTCAAGAATGTCACTTGTCTAGAGCCTCAGTTCGGCTCGCCATCTCTTGTTGGTCCTGCCGCGTTGTCGTTTCCGTGCGTCTGGGCAGGGGCGTAGCTACCGCCGTATCTGCCGTATCAATTATACGGGGCCCCCGGGCCAGGGGGGCCCCCGACGTGCGTAAGCAAAAATTAATAATAACTTTCTAATTTTTTTTTATTTCAGAAATGACAAAAGTCAAAAAAAGCAATTTGTTTTTATCCCGCGTAAAGCGTGCGTTCAAAAGCTGGCAACACCCTACTACGGTTATCACGGGCTGCGGGATTTCCCTGTTTAAGTCATTTACTTCAACGGGGGAATCCTATAATAATCGATGTACATAAGATGATAAACCACGGAGAGCTGTGTTTATTGTAATACACAATTAAATAAAACATTTCATTCCATTAAGGAACTCATTGAATTATTGCTGATAAAATTCAATAGTCTTGCATCCAGTTTTCCGGAGGTAATAACAGCATGAACACACATGAACGCCTGTCAGACCACCAGATTGTCCATAGAGGCAGAAACTTAAGAATAACTAAAGTCAACATCAGCTATAAATGATTTAATAAATCAGTTTGCCGAAAAAAAGGCAAGGATAGTGTATATTTAATTTGAATTGTTAGGAAAAAGTGACAAATAGATAATTAGGATGAATAAATATTTCTTTTAATTTTATGCAAATATTTTCTTTTCTTATGTGAGAAATCTTTACCCTTCATTAGGGCCCCCAAACAAATTTTAATACGGGGCCCCGCAAAGGCACGCTACGCCACTGCGTCTGGGATCCACTGCGTGATAATCTTTGACTTGCGGCAGATATGTCCAGCCCAGTTTCACTTTACCTTGCAGCTGTGTGATCAACGTCCGCTATTTGTGTTTTGGAACGAAGTATAGAGTTTCGAATGCGGTCTGTGAGTTTGACACCCAGTAGATAGACTTCGTTCCATAGGTCGTTGGCTTTTTTTTCGAAAATCTGTATTAAAGCGAGCGAAGCTGCATGTAATCACTAGTTTATTATCTTGCTTTATTTATGTCTCTTTCACACGTAGTTTTTTATTTGGAATTCAATTAAGATGACTTGCATACATTCGCGGAAACGGTACATTTTATGCATCCTACATAATATTTATTTATAACTGTAAATATGATGAATGCATGTCTCACCGTTAAAAGGATGATTTCAATAAGTTATCGCCCCAAAAAAAAGAGATTTTGGCTTTAATTAATTTTATTACAGTACATTATTTACTTTAACTTTTCCTTGTTCTTTGTGATCGCAGTTGCTACTGCCGACTTGTTGAACATAAAGTCAAGAGCTAGAATTTCTCAGTAGCAGCCTGAAGTCTGGATTTGTGCCCGACTGATACATAGACTAGCCCGCTTTCACAGTGAGACTTAGCATAACGCGCGAAATGAACACTCTCTACAGCGAAATGAGCCTACCTCTGCCTAAACCATTGGGAATACAGTCGTATTGTTTCTAATAAATCGATTGATGATCGATCGATTGGTGTAGTAACACCCTAATAGCGATCCTTTTAGACAAATAGTAAGAGGTCCTACGTCTACGAGCACTCAAAGATTATTGTGATAGTAACAACTCGTAGGATGATGTAATGTAATGTAACAATGTGCGCCGCGCCCGGAAGCTGGTCATGAGCGGATAACTAAATAATCGGGACTTCGATGATGCTACCAAGATTCCAACTTGCCATAGACCTCTTAATCTAATAGAAGTGCATTCGAATATCCACAAGTAGCGATTTAGTCTCGTCTGTGATTTATATTTATTGTGAATCTCCTTGCCTGCACGTCACTAGCAGATAAGTTAGTCGTTGGAACTATGGATGCGTCCAGCTAAAATATAATTAATATTTGAATTATGAATGGTAAAAATATACTTGTTCAGTGGGGGGTTTCGGGCTTGGTTGCGGGCGTATTCTACTCCGTAACACCTAACCACTAAGAATGAACGTCAACACGATTTGACTGTTATTGTAAAATCGTGTTGTCTAAAGTTAAAGTAATGGTTAAATCCCAGTCGGTGTTACATTTCTAACAATATCAAATAATACTACGGGTAGCGCCTTGTCGTACTATATTTTTTGACTAGCTTTTTCACGGGGCTTCGCTCGGTTTCGTATAGATTAATGCAAAAAAATTAGCCAATAAGCGCTATAAGCTACAATGGTCTCGTTCATGTTTAGAACCAAAATTCAATAAAACTCGGTTTACCGATAAAAGTGTAAAAGCGTAACAATCAAACAAACTGAAAATGTTATTAAAATTTAGGATTCGAATAAGTTAAGATAACAGTCAGACGGATCCGCAGAAGCCAGAAAATCTGACACCAATCTTTATAAGGGGTATCACGTTTCCCAGTTACTGGGTTAAGCCTCGTGTAAAATACTGGCATTCAGCTGCCCTTAGTTAAACTGGATACAGTTGAGAGAAGGCTAAATATACTTTAATAATATTATAAAGGAGAAAGGAACTCTGTCTGTTACCTCTTTACGTCTTAACGGCTGAACGGATTTGGATGAAATTTGGTAAAGAGATAGATTAAACCTTGAAACTGAAAAATTAAAAAAATTAAAAAAGCCGGCCAAGTGCGAGTCCAACTCTCACACAAAAGGTTCCGTACCATAAACCTTAATTTTTATTATTTGTTGTTATAGCGGCAATAGAAATCCACAATCTCTGAAAATCTCAACTATCTACCTATAACGGTTCTTAAAATACAGCCCGCTGACTGACAGACGGACAGACGGACGGAGGCTTAGTAATAGGGTTCCATTGGTTATCCTTTGAGTAACATATTTATAATGGATTATTTTCAAATAATTTTCTTTCACCTATCAATGAATAAAAATTAAAAATCATTCATTATGTTTTAGCGCAGCAAATTCGTAACGCGTGCTGCGTTTAAAATATTTACTTTCGCTAATATTCTAAGTCAAACGTGTTCATACCCTATGAAATTTAATAACAACGGGACATCGATACGCCCCAGTTTGTTTGTGGATCATTTACATGTGATACTTGACCATGTCACTGTGAAAATTACCTTATTTATTTTAACATCACGCCTGGAAGATTTTTAACTATCAATGGAAGAAAAATGAAGGGTTTTTCGACAAGAGAATGCCATTAAAAAAGTCCACGGAAGGATCTTCAAAGCATCATAATTCCAGTTTGAGGGGGAGACGAAACTTTACAAGAAGCATAGGACATTTTGCAAAACGGAATTGCGATGATATTTTTCTCCTCAAATATTCCCATGATTTGCAAATGATAGGAAATTATAGCATCAGTAGGTAATACTCGTAGATACTAATGAACAAGAAGGTTATAGGTAGTCCGCCATTCTTTTTTTTTATTTGTTATGGGTTTGCTCTTGACTCTAGACTAGGTCAGAGATGACAGGGACAAAGTCTACGATGGAGCGAGGTTACCCAGAAGTAGCCTGTTCACTCTAACTTTGAAGAGATTAGGGTTGTAAGCGTTTGGAAACACGGACGCAGACATTTTCATTCATTGAAAATAAATGATAGATAAAGTGTATGTCACAATAACATATTGACGACTAAAACCCTTGATTCACTTACGTTAGTAGCTATTTATAAAACAAGACAATCACGAGATCACGACTATCTAAAAACTTCCAAAATAATTCTTCATAAAAAACATATTTTTTCACAATCACAACTAAATAAAGAAAGGCAGATAATGAACAGACACAAACAATAAACTAAAGATAACAAAGAATATTCAATGCAAGTTCTATCTTTTATCTCTATCTTTTGTTATCTTTGTAGTGTGGAACCTGTGAGCTTTACTGTGTCCTGTGTAGGAGAGGTTTACGACCACGCCAACTCTACTCGGAATTAAGATAATGGAATAATAGAAGTTCAAACTGATGTGTTAGGAGCTGTGTACATTTGTGTACGGAAAGATTTGGAAAAAAAATGCGATTATTTATTTATTTACAATTTATGTACACACATTTATCAAATGGATAAAAAAGGAAACAGAAAAATAAGAGTGGTAGGAGCTGACATGAAAGCAAAACTGTTCTTTTGTCCTTATCTTAATTTATTTGGGGTCTCGCACAATCCGCTCCCATCATCATTATCATCATCATATCAGCCGAAAAACGTCCACTGCTGGACATAGGCCTCCCCCAAGTGTCGCTACACCAACCGGTCCTGTGCGTCCCGCATCCATCGGCTACCCTCGACCTTCACCAGGTCATCGGTCCACCTTGTGGGAGGCCTTCCAACGTTGCGTCTTCCGGTACGCGGTCGCCGCTGCAGAATTTTTCGGCCCCATCGACCATCTGTTCTGCGAGCAATGTGCCCTGCCCACTGCCACTTCTTTTTAGCGATCCTTCGGGCTATGTCGGTAACCTTGGTTCTCTTGCGGATATCATCATTCCCTGATTTGATCGCGCAAGGAAACTACAGGCATTGCTCCCATTGCCCTTTGGGTGACTTTAAGCCTTCGGTTCCATAAGTCATCACTTAAAATAACTTCGTGCAGCTCAGTGTAAGAACGCTAACATTGACCGAGGTTCAAAGGGCTATTAGAATATATTGCAGTAAAGTACTTATGACTAGTAAACGAGCACAATAAACCACATGAACGAAACATTATTATACAAACTTATTATTTACTCAAGTATTATTATTATGCTTAAACGTGAGGTAGCATTTTTGACATTGAAACACTTTAAGCATAACGTTATAATCATAATGTATTTATGTATGAGATACTTATTTCTTTTACCTAGTTTTTGACCGAATTACATAATTATGTAATGCATTGACCGAATTTTAAATTAAAAATTGCTTTTACTCGTAATGCTACATGGGTCGAGAAATTCAGAAAGCATATTTGTATCTAGACACTGATTCTTTTTTAGAGGAATAGCCAAAAAAGTACATTAAAATGTGTGATGCGACACAAAATAAACTCAAGTGATGCTATTAGGGATGAATCCTGAGTACAAAAATATGTTTCTATTTAGTCCGTCATTTTAAAATTTTATATACCGCCGTATTAGATTTACGAAAAATATTGGATACGTATTTTTTGTTTTAGCAAATCAATAAAAATTGACGAAGATAAATCAGTGTCCTTAACAACAAAAATATGTAAATTTGCTTAAAAGTAAATCTTAAGCTTAAGTCTTCAAATTTAATGCTTCTGACGTCACTATTTTATAAAAAGTGTACTTACATGCGACGTCAAACGAGTTTTCAACGCACTGTATTGTCTTAATTTTTTGTTAAAGTACGTGAAAAAAGAAAAAAGTACGTGTCCAATAGTTTTTGGAAATGTATCTGACGGACTAATTCGATTTATTTAGTCATCTATCCTATTGAATCAACCATTAGAGCAGAAAATGCGCATTTATTTGTTTTTTTATCACATTATTTTTTATTTATAAAATCACTTCAATTATGCAATATATTTCGTTTCAAAAATTTTAAAATCCTCTGTGCAGATTCTTGCAGCAAAAAATCTGACCTGGATCTTGGACACCCATCTTAACGTCCCCCGTGGGAGTAGCGAGCCTGTAGACCAAATATTAAATGTGATTCAACGATTACAATAAACATTAGCACATAGCTTCAGTCAAGGCTGAAGATCCTAGTCTCCAGGCAATTCCACCAAGTGGAAAGGTCAAACTTCATTTACTTCAGTGCGTTTGACAGTCGTTTGATGACGGAGAGGAAGCATTAGTTTGATTCTGTACTTCTGTGGCCACCTTGAATTTAAAATTAATTGTAAAGATTGTCTCAACGAGCCAGGGTGTTAATATCCAATTTTAAAAACCGGACAAGTACGAGTCCGGAAAACAACACGTTTTTTGTATGGGAGCCCCCTTTCATTTTAATTCAATTTAATGTTTATGTATCATTGTTATAGCGACAATAGAAATACACATTTTGTGAAAATTTCAACTGTCTACCTATTACGGTTCTTGAGATACAGCCCGCTGACAGACAGACAGACAGACGGACGGTCGTACGGACAGCGGAGACTTAGTAATAAGGTTCCGTTGGTTACCCTTCAGGTATGAAACCCTAAAATATGTTAGGTCATCTTAACGTTATCTAGTAACTTTATCACAACAAAGTGAAGGCTTTTTCGTTTTTCCGTTAATTTTAAAGCTCTGTTTAAGTAATAAAGGTAAAATGAACGTTACTTATTCATTGTCCTTTTTTTTTGTAGAACAAAACTGTAACCAGAAATAAAGTATTGGCTGATAACAAGAGGTGAGGAGGTATAGTAAAAGGGGTATGGAACCCCAAAAACGATCAAAATGTAATCGAAAGAGAAGCAGCAATCTCAAATCGAAAGCGACAAAGTCTCAAAATGATCAAATGTAGCAAAACTTAACGTACAGTTACTAAACGAACGACATATTGATATTGAAATTTGAATGCAAGCGTTTGAATACGGGCTTTAAAAAAAGGCGGTCTGTGATAGCAGTGCTCACCTACGATGCTTCTGGTATCACAGATATTTAAAAAGTATGCTCTAAAATTAATATATCAATGTCTAAAAAGGTGCCCTGGAAAAAACGCTATTAGAATAAGTTCTCATATCTTTTGCAACAGAAGGGCAATTCTCGTATATTTAGGCTGTGTCTGTATTCGCAAACTGTCAAAACACCTAAAATTTTCAAGTCTTTGACATTATTGGTCGCTGCGATAACATTCCAATTGAAATTAAAACGATTTTGAGGTACGAAAATAAGCTTTCTATCTTTAGTCAGCACTTTAGCAGTTAAAAGCTGTAACTGTTCAACGTCCAAAGAACTGATCGTTTTTCTGATAGCAGGTTCGGCAATGATCGTAAAATCAAATTGTTGTTGCCAATTTGACCTGTTAAATGTTCTTAACAAGTGTACCGGTCTACTACTCTAGAGAGTAGTATCATCACCTGAAAAAACTATTCGTAAACACGTTTTTAACACCATCCATTTTTTCTTGGCATCAATCAGACACGATTTATGCAAAAAGACACAGATAGAAAAGCAAAATTATTATGATCTACTCTTGCTTTGCAAGAGTGAAAGATATAGCCGATCAGTCAGACCAACAGCTCTTAAAAGTCAAACTGGGAGACTATGTTCGATCTCCATTTAAAGCTGCTGACAGCCTGACACAGATAACAGCGCTTTTTACCTGTTTTTGTCCTAGAAAAAAAAATCGTTCTAAGAAGTCATGATGAAATAAAGCGAACGATTCAAGCCCATACTAGTTTACCTTGTTTGAACAAGTACGTTACGTCTATGCAGTGGATCAGTGGGTATTTGGAGCGATATGGGTCACATCGTAAGTAAACGAGATCCATTGACGCGTAATCGATGTTACACAACTTAGATTTAAAAAAGACACAAGTGCTATTAGTTCCGTTTACATAGAATATTATTTTCTACGTTTTTGAATGCTTTGGCTCATTTCCATATTAAGATTTCCATCAAATTGAAGTTAAAGGGATTAATATTGTTTTTATTTAAATTGGAGAATATTTTATCAAGCTCATTAACATAGCATAATAATCCCATAAAACTAAGGGCTTCACTTGAAAGCCCGTATGGCAACGACAACACTAGAGGAAATGTTCCACAAAGGGTTAGTATCCAATTTCCATTAGACGGGCTCTTGATCACGTTCCGCATTTTCAAGCATTATCTTTATTAGACACAATAGTTTTCTAACTTAATTCTATTCTATCCTTTGGTCGTAAAATGAAAAATGTCAATAGATTAGATTTAAAAAGTCTTCAAAGAAGTTTCTGACGAAACTCATGTTTTCGACTCCCACAATCAGGACCACTTTAGTAAATCGTCACAATAATGGGTCAGGTAACGTCGTAATGCATTTCGAAAGATTGAAGAGAATACGTAGAATTCCACCGACAATGATACGACAAAAAAATTGTGTGACAAAGTTCATAGACTCCTCTCCCGTCTCATAAAGGATTAGGGCCCTCGGGCCTCGCAGCGGGAAGCGGTAAGTGGAGGTGGTCCTTATCTGAGACTGTTTCAACAGCGTCGACTGCGTGGTGGGGTCCGGCCACCACTTCGCGCTCTATCGCGACTGACGCCAGCCGCGCCCGCGCACACGATCGCTACTTTCAAACGAGCATATTCGATATTCAACTTTTAAAAATGTATTCGAATGAAGTGAGGTGAATCGACCCAAACTGTTCAGTGAATAACAAAGTGAAAAAAAGAAACAGTGTTTTGTAACAAATTTTAGTGAAGGATTTATATTTTTTAAGGAGCAACCCTCTAAAAATTCAAGGTAATTTTCGATGTTTTGTTATTTTACTTGTTTGTCCGTTCGTGATGCCGCAACAACAACGGTGTCGAGGCGACTTATTGCAAGTGCAGTTTCGTTTCGCTACCTATTTACAACATACGTCGTCGGAATGTCCGGTTGTAGACAGACTTTCTCGCGGGTGTTTCGCGAGCAGTTTAAGTATATCAAAACAAACATTTTGTAGCAAATGGGCGCTTTACTGCCACTCACGTGTAATTTAGTATGATGGGAAAATAAAAGAAAATGTCTCTTTTACGACACAACCAGTATGGTAGCGCAATTACAGGCATCGTAAGTGTAGAAAATCTAATTTAACAATACTAAGAAAATGTTATTAAACAGTCATTACTTTACGTAATGCTACATATCTAAGTGTGCCTAATTGAATACTTACCTAATGGCTTGATTCACTTTAATAATTGACAATTTGTCACGGGAGTTGACACGCTTTCTTGTATAATACAACTTTTTTACAGCAAAAAAGTTATTTGCACTGTTGAATAAGTAGATTAAGTCCCTTTTGTGAAGAGTGTCACCTACTCTATGCTTAGTTTCACAAGTAGGGTGCGCAAATTCACCAATTTTGTCATAAGTGCTTAAGCATCTCTTTGTTTAGGTAAGATTTTACAATAGGTAATCATGGCATATTATAGAATCACCAACCCAGAAACTTTACGAACGGTACATATTTTTCTTAAATCCAGTATTGTATAGCAAATATCTCCGTTGAATGCTCAATCGACATACCCAAATATAGATTACGCATTGGACAAACCAAAAAATGCAAATTCTCACCAGACCAAAATTTGCATAAAAAGCACAAAAATCAAACAGAACTTCTTCGTGTAGAATTTATCATATAAAGACAATAGGCCATGTATGGGAAAATAGAAACAAGATTGATTGAATAAATTTTCTCATAATGTCTTCGAGTTAACGTCGATTTTCTCCAGGTTTCCATAATTGATGACAAGTGAAAGTTTCAGTGAATGTCTAATGCACATCACTACGAGCGCATCCTAATGCATGTAGTTAGTAGGTACTAGATGATTCTCGAAATGTCTGTTCATGTTTGAATAAGTACCTAATAAATGACAAACATTTTGAATTTTATCAGAAAAATCATACATCTTACACATAGCTAATTCTCTTTACTAAAGATTAAGTAAAAAGTATTTCTATTTTTAGAAATTCTGTTTTACGCTCTGTTGATTTCAGCCAAAAAAGTTTGCAATTATATTTTTTAAAGTTTCCAAGTCATCAATTCCCTTTTTGTCCACAAACTTTTCTTTATCTTATAATCTCAATCACTTCACTAGAGATGTCCATTATTCGGTATTCAAGTGAAAACATTAGAGATGTTCCTATAGTTTTTTTTTAGGATTTTGCGAAAACTTAGGTGAACTGAGTTGTCATTCCATCCAATGTTAGGAATTGACATCTCGTGAGCCCGATGAGATTTTATAAATAAGGCCCGCTGATGCAAGAGGTGATATTCCAGTAATACGTAACACAGGTGGAAATTAGATATGAAATCTGTGATCACACACACGATGTGTAGTTTTATCCCATCAGTTAGATCATAGAGAAAGTAGGTGATTCTACGACCGTGTGAACAAATAACAAAAAACAAAAACAATTGAAGCCATATCGTTCTACTTTTAAAGATGTTTTTTTTTTCATAGAGAAGATTTTCTTCATTAGCATGCCTTGTATACCGTGTGCCTATTTATTTTTGCTTCTAAGTTATCGTCTTAATTATAATATAAATAAATAATGCATGTTGTATGTGTTATAACAAATTACTAATTTATACGAAAAAAATAGGTGAAGTTCATCAATATAAGACATTATAAATAATCATTACTTCCTGTTATTTTAAATTACAGTAACCTTAAAATATAGACGTGAATAATGTAATAACTTTCGTTTGACATAAAATATATTTTACTAGTAACGTAAAACTGAGATTTAAGTTAAATTTTGCAAGGTTGTTGTAAAAGGTTGCTGTAAAACTTTGACACAAAGGAAAAATACTGCAAAATGTGTATTTTCAGACGTCATATATAACTACCAAAACTTTCTCCAAAGTAAATTTCTGTACTTTTTTAATTTGGCGATTTCGTTGTATTTTTCATCTTCAGTAACTAAGCACATCTTAATTGGTGGTGTCAGAGGTGGGATAATAAAATGTGGTAGCTATTAAAACCAAAGACAAAATCCTAAAATAAAATGTGATAGGTATGCTGATATCAACGCCGCGTGGAGAAAAAATGCAATTGTTCGTTTGCAACGTGTTAACAATTGTTTCTTTTTATTTCTTTTTCATTACCGTACCTTATTGCAGATGCTATTATAGTGTGAGGTACATATTTTCAAGCATTTTTCGTTACATTTCACAGATTGTGAAAGAAAACTAGGTATATGTCATAGTTTTTTGAGAAACTCATTATCATTATTATAAAATACTATTATATCATTTATTTGCATAACATATGGTACATTACTGGTCTGAAATAAAAACAGTTTCATATATTTTGCTTACTTAGTAATTTTCAGCATGTAAAAAAAGAACTTAATATATTAAGGACTAGTGGACGTCACGCGGTTTCACCCACGTAGTTCCCGTTCCCGTAGGAGTACGGGGATAAAATATAGCCTATGTTACTCCCTGATAATGTAGCTGTCCATTGCTGAAATAATTTTTCAAATCGGTCCAGTAGTATCGGAGCCTATTCATTTCAAACAAACAAATCTTTCCTCTTTATAATATTAGTGTAGATAAAACTAACAACTATTACTAGATACTGAGATCATCTTAAAACTTTGTACTTAATCCACTTAATCACAATTGTTGACTGATAACATGGTGACAAAACAAAAGAAAAAATATATAAAAAAATCTTCAAGAACCTACAGTTAAACAGGTAACAGTTTTACAATTTATCCTACAGTCAAATTACCTATAATCCGAGCAAGGCTCGGTCATCCAGGTACTATTATTTAATTAGCAAATAACATGTTAATTAATATTAACAAATAACACATTTAATTAACATTGCAACCACGTATTTTCTGGATGATTCATTAGATTCCTGAGTTTCGGCATGCAATATGTTTTTAATAAGGTATAATGTAAGTAACTAGATTTTTGGGGGTCAGATAGGCAGCCGCTCCATGTAAAATATTAATACTCAGCTGCATCCGGTAAGACTGGAAGCCGACTCCAACATAGTTGGTATAAGACTTGGCAGATTGCCTGTAGAACTTTATTTCGAAGTATCTGCCATCACAAATAACACCAGTAGAAAATTCAGCACTTCGTAAAAAAATCCCGAGACAAAAAGGCTGTAAATCGATTTGAAAATTTACATCAGGGGAATCCTTGTAAAAGAAAACTAGGTAGGTATTTATGCTATCATAGTTTTTAAGAAGCTTATTATCATTAACAAATAACACATTTAATTAACATTGTAACCACAAATATTCTGCATGGTTGATCAGATTCCTGAGTTTCGGCTTGCAATATTTTTTTAATAAGGTATAATGTAAGTAACTAGGTTTTTGGGGGTCAGATAGGCAGCCGCTCCATGTAAAATATTAATATGTACCTACTCAGCTGCATCTGGTTAGACCGGAAGCCGACTTCAACATAGTTGGTATAAACTTATCAGATTGCCTGTAGAATCTTACTTCGTAGTATCTGCCATCACAAATAACACTTGTAGAAAATTAAGCACCTCGTAAAAGATCCCGTTTTTTTTTACTTTTGATAGGCACGCGTTTGACCACTATCTCACCTGATGGTAAGCGATGATGTGGTCGAAGATGGAGCACGCTTGCCTAGAAGTAAACTATTCACTAGACTACCAAACTTCCCAAAATCAAAAAGCTGTAAATCGATTTGAGAATTTACGTCAGGGGAATCCCTATCTATGGCCAGAAAAAATCATCCCTTTAGACATCTATTTTAAGTTGGCTCGTACCTACCTGCTGAACAAAAGGTTTTTTGTGCAACATTTAGGGGTGCTCTGTAGCACGTGGTTACCTGCGGTGTTCAATTTTAACTTTATACTAAAGGTTTTTGCCTTTGCCATATTTTTTTTTTCTGATGAAAAAAGGGTAGGTCCAAAGTCCGAAAAGTGCAAGAATCAAGATCTTTGGGAGAATATACGGTTAGACTATTTTTCAAATCCGTACGTATTGACCATCAGGTCAAAATTCCTAAATATGAGGAACTTGTACAAGATTATAGATAACTGTGATTTTGTAAATAAACCTCAGATATCCCACGGATTATGTAACTGCTTACATAAGTCCTTATTTCGTGATATTTATTTATTAGCGTTTTCATTTCATTATTATCATCACGGTCGATTTGCTGATTCAAAGGGGATGCCTCGTCCGGCATTGGACGTCTATCTGCTGTTTTGGTTGATATCACTATTATTTTATCAACACAAGTCACGTATCGTACCTAGCGTCACACTGACTGTTTTTTCGTGCCTTTATTTTGATGGAAATTGCTGTGTAACGCCAAAAAGATATTGATATCTGCATTCGCAATTGACACACCTGCTGAGCCAAATGTGTCCAGACTCGATTTTTGTTGATGGTTCTTTTTCATGCTTAGTTTCATAACTAATTAAAAACAGTAATTAGTATTTTTATTAACACGTGCGAGTAACTAATGTTTTGTTAAAAACAGAATGATTTTTTCTATTTTAGGCTTTATCTCAATCACGTTAGTTCCATGTGATGTTAATTTGGATATTCATGGATATTAAAATACGAACTATTAGCAATTTAATTGCACAAAAAAAAACTTTTTGCCTTCTGCAAATTTTTTTGTTACCTTATAATAATTCACGGTTTAGTTAAGTTTTTCCATTGGAATTAATGACACCTTAAATATTTTTGTACATAAATATATGTTCTATACGAGAATCTATCGTATTTTAGCCAATACAGAAGAGGTAAGGTAATGTTTCGTTGTATCATCAGACCGAGTCGATCTTACATAGCTAGAGTTGATGAAGCATGAAATTCAGCAAATAAAACATCTTTTATGACTTGATGAAACGAATTGAACTCAGCCCGTAGCTGTAGGTGAACCGTGGCCTCTTTGTAGAACAAAAACTCAACTAACTGAACATTAATTTTGTTTGAAATAATTGTGAAAAGGCTGAAGCAAATATAGTGAAAAATAGCTCTGATTCATAACAATAGGTTATTTTACTGAAAAAAACGAATTAGTCCGTCAGATAGATTTTCAAAAAACAGTCGACACGTATTTTTTTTTCTTTTTTCACGTAAACTAAAAATGACGAAGATACAGTACATTGAAAACTCGCGTGACGTCACTACGATAGTACAATTTTTAGTAGCGACGTGACGTCACTAGCCCCCTCTTCCGAGTTTTGATGCATTTTATCTTTGTCAATATTCATTAATTTACAAAAACAAAAAATACGTGTACATTATTGTTCAATACTCTAACTGACGGACTAAATATATTTACAATTTATTTATGGTGGAAACTAGCCTATTAATTCAATTTTTAGATGTTTGTCTAAAAGTTGAACCACCGTTTAGGAGTTATGATGCCATAAACAGAGAATGTATCCAGAAACTCTCTTATACTCTTCATTTACATTGACGAGTAAGATTTTTCGGATCACCTGTTCTATATTTTATAGCAAAACAAACACGTAGCACAAATACACCTACACCATTATGGTTTGTAATGTCCCATACAATTAATGGAACAATACATCATGATCGGCGCCCCTGTCACGTCCTCTTGCTAAATTGTGATTGGTTCGTTAAGAACTAACACGCACACTGGCCGTTTCGACAACTTTAACTTCGTCGAATCAAGGTTGGTGTTCTGAATTTGAGAGAGATCGCATTCGTTTCGCGCCAAATGTTTGCGGCATCTGTTGAGTGGATAAAAGAATCCTTTTAAGGCAAAGGAGGTGCGTAAGTTGTTCTGTTTTACACTGTGAGTAATATTAACAGGGTCATTTAAGAAAAACTAACCAAGTGGGAGTCGGACTCTCGCACGAAGGGTTCCGTACCATAAACAAAAAGAAAACACGTTTCTTGTCTTGGAGCTCGCTTTATTTTTTAATATATATATTTTTTTGTTATAGCGGCAATAGAAATACAGTCTATGAAAATTTCAACTGTCCACCTATTACGGTTCTTGAGATACAGCCTGCTAATATTGCCTGCTTTTTTTTATATATACAGACGGATGGACGGACGGACAGCGGAGGCTTAGTATAGGGTTCCGTTGGTTACCCTTCGACTAGAACCCTAAGGCCCCTTGCCTTTTAAAGGAACTGTATTTGTTGCATTTCTGGGTAAGCGTCCAAAATTGATTTCGGAACAGATAATTATTAATAAACAATCGAAGTTCGATTTTGATTGATACAAGCGACTAACTTTTTTGTCCGACCGTACGTGCAGAACCAAGTGTACGCGATTAAGTTGTGATAAAAATAAAATTATTACAAAACGTTAAACAAAATAAATTGAATAATAAACCAATAATAACTGTTCACCAATATTAATATAATCGGTAATTTTATTAAACAGAATCCTGTATCAAAGAAAGCGACATTTTACGTAATCTCTCTATAACAAAAATTGTTTCATTGATTTTTTAGATTCTTATTTAAATTCTAATATCTTATGCAATTTCTTTAGGTGAATCAACTCAAACGTAGATTCTAGAACGGGTGGGTGTCCGGTAACTTTGGTATCCCGTAAGCATTTGTGTTGCAAAATTACTAAAAAGAGCATATTAGCCAATGGTTGCATTTTAACTACAATTCAATAGTGTAGACTATCTAATTTAATGTCTAATATTTATTCTTTTGAGCTTAAACCGATTTATTGGCGTTCGTCTATATTTCAACTCTTCTCAGTAGTCAACCTCTTTCAAGCAACCTTTTTTTTAACGGGGGGAAATCTTCATGGATTTTCTGCGCCCTGGGGCGGGCGAAGGGGTCTGTCAGACTCTTACTGACTCGGTGTTCCATCTCCCCCCACCTACGCCGGGGATCGCGGAAACTTACGCGACTTCTGTAATCCTGGGCTGGCATTCAAGCAACCTATTATACTTGTCATTCATCGTTTCTTCGACAGTACTATAAAAGCCATCCATGCCCATTCCCCCATTGTGGTCAACAGCGAGCTCATCAATATTAAAAATATAACCTACTCAAAAATCTGTGTCGGATAGTGTCGGTCGAATTTCTAACATTCTTCTTTAGCTAGCCAGAGTCATCACCTGGCGGTCCAGTCATCTGTCTAGTACTATATTACGTTTCTTTTGTCAGTTCTCAGTGACTCACAGTCTGTAACCTTCCACTGCAGAATTTCTTGCACCTCAAAACCATTCTCTTAGGTCTCGACCTCTCTGTTTCCATATTTCTCCGTAACGGCTGTGCAACGAATATCAAGTTATACAAATAAAGGCGAACTGAGTAGGTAACATTTTAAAAGACTTGTTTATTTGCAACACAGTGAGCGTTCAAATTGCTCAATGACCACCGAAATAAGATCACAATGTCCGTCTACCTGTTACTATTTGACGTTGTTGTGATAAGTTCAGTATATTTTAAACTAGTGGACGTCACGCGGTTTCACCCGCGTAGTTCCCGTTCCCGTGGGAGTACGGGGATAAAATATAGCCTATGTTACTCCCTGATAATGTAGCTTTCTATTGCTGAAAGAATTTTTGAAATCGGTCCAATAGTTTCGGAGCCTATTCAATTCAAACAAACAAATCTTTCCTCTTTATAATATTAGTGTAGAAAAGACTAGCACTTTGCCCGCGGCTTCGCCCGCGCTGCAATTTTCTTAAGGATCCCTAATTCTTTTTCCAATAAATAAAGCCTATGTTACTCAGGGATAATGTAGCATTCTAATAGTGAAGTAGTTTTTGAGTTAAATCGTAACAAACAAAAAATCTAATGTTCTTCTTAACTACTTCTAAAACTTCTAAACTAATATTATAATATTAGTTTAGACTAGTGTTTAGCCGATGCCACAGGAATCGTGATTATTCCTGGGATAAAAAGTAGACTAAAACAGCAAAACTATAAGCGAAATAATTTTTAATCAGATCGTCACTTCCAGAGATTACTTTTTACAAACACACAAATAAACAAAGAATGACAATACCTACCATAATTATGGTGATATTGGTGTGTGACCATTCACTTGACAAAGGTGGGACGAGATAAGACTACCTAAATAAAAGTAATTTTCTACACTTTCCTAATATAACATTGAAAACATATGAGGATAATGAGATTTTAAAAATATATGTATTCTTTTCTACTTTTTAAGTGTTTCCAAGTTTCCACGTGTAACTGCAATTCAAAAATTGGTCTACGAAACACTATGATTACGTAGCACCAAACCAATTTGGCCGAATTGCTATAAAATTTGCAAAAAGGCAATACTGTAGAAATTGAATGCGGGTTATTGTATGAATTTATGTGTTTAGTATTATGGCGTAGTAACAACTGGCCACGGGTCTTTTAATAAACACCTCTATGCTATAGGAGTCACTGAAAGCCCGCTATACAAAGCCTGCATGGAGGAGAATGTGACAGCTGCACACCTGGGCCCCAAGTCTGCTATTACAATAGTGTCAGAATGGTCCATCATTGATTTCATAATGGTTGATTTTGACAAGATTCTATGCCATTTCTTTCAATGGAGTGTCAGTGGTTGACCACTGGAAAGTCATAATGTCGCTTTTATATGCTTCTAAGCTGCCCGGTAGTCGCTGGTTACAGGGCTAAATAGGCTAAGTAGGCTAGTTCGGAAACCCAAGTACCCTCTGTGAGATAGTTGGTAACACCAAGGCGTTGCTGGCCTTCCTTGGGGAGCTGGGGTAGATCGAATGACACATTTGTCCCACCTGCACGCAAAATACGCGCTTAGTCGTGGAGTTGCGGGAACCAACCGATTTACAAACATACATGGCATACAAACAGGTTTCAAAAGTGGAATTTTGAGTAAAGTTCACAAAACGATTGACCCCACGAAGTTTCATTCTTGCGAATGTCATTTACTTTAGCGATTTTCCCGCTTAAAACACTTTTTAATTTCCCTTGTTTTAAACGTCTTTCGGTGACTAGAGGCGCTAGACGACGTGCCATTGTATTAGCGACTGCGATTATCCAATTGCCAAAATACTAGGGATGTGACATTTCGACAGCGTTTGTCAAATTCATTTTGACGTTTTGACAAACGCCTCCGCCCCGCTGCCGATTACAGAATGTCACTTGCCTAGAGACTAATTACTAAGATGGCGACTAATACAGGATGTAGGGAAGAAACCATGTACACCACACACCACAAATAAGATGGAATAAGGTTAAGATAATGATGAAATCAAAGATAAATCTGTAGACACGTGACACACTTTTCAGGTTTATTAGCTACTAGCTTCTGCCAGCGGCTTCGCCCGCGTGGTCCCTAGAAAGCATACTCCCGGGATAAAAAGCCTATGTTCTTTCTCAGGCTCTAGACTATCTGTGTACCAAATTTCATTTAAATCGGTTCAGTAGTTTTGGCGTGAAAGCGCGACAGACAGACAGACAGAGTTACTTTCGCATTTATAATATTAGTAAGGAAGTAAGGATTTATTTCTATTTTTTCTTGCCCATAACTTTATGTTATGTAAGTTATGGATACCTTACCAACATAAAATTAGCCTTAAGGCTTACATGCTGAAAAAACATGCTTGAAATACATGGAATTAACTCCACCGATGTACCTACAGTGTTTTTTTGTTAGTGCATAAAGTATTAATAAATAAATAATTGTATGTTTTTGCACGCGGTCTCGTGCACTCGTGCTTTAAAATAGTATTATCATGTTATGAAGCCCTAGCTGCACGTGCTTTTTACGTAAACCTTTCTATTTATCTTCATGATTGAATGTCACGTGAATTAAAATAAAATATAAGTACTATGGGCATTGACTAAATGTGTTTTAATTTTAATCGATGTTTTAGGGTTCCGTACCAAAATGGTAAAAAGGAACACTTGTGGTGTGACTAAGTCTGTCCGTCTGTCACAGCTGGATATCTCAAGATCTACTAATGCTATCAACTTGAAATTTGGAATAGTTTTAGATGTCGCTTGCGACTGAAAGGGGTTCTTAAAATTCGAAGTGGAGCTACTACGGCATGTGAGGCATCATATAAAAGAGCGCTATTTTCACATTTTCAAACATTTTTTTTTGGGCCGTATATTTTTCGACTTTTAATTAAAAATGACAAATTTTGACTATTTCCCCCCCCCCCCCCATATCTCCGAAATTAGCATAGAAAAAAAACTGAAATTATACTATGTGATAGAAGTTTATGTAATAAGATGTCTCTAAATAGCACAATTTTTCAGAAATCGTCAACCGAAATTACATTAGTTCCACTAGCGGCCAAGAGATAGCGAACGAATATAGGCCTCGCCGATGAAAATTTAAAAACATTTCACGTTTTATGTGATGGTACGGAACCCTCGGTGCACGAGTCCGACTCGCTCTTGACCGATTTTTTTGTATTATTATAGACAGGGTCGCATTTGACCACAATCTGGCCGATACAGACAAATCGAAAAAGCGTGCTCCATCGTCGACCACCTGCTCTAGACAAGTGAGAAGTGACATTTTGTCAAAGGTAGCGCGGCGAAGGCGATTGTCAAAACGTCAAAAATGTATGGAATTGACAAAAGCGGTTGAATGTCACGTGAACAATCCCTTGTAGTTTGGCAATTGGATAATCGCATTCGCTAATAGAATGGCACATGGAACACGCTTGCTTAGAAGTAACCTGTTCACTCTTGTCTTTTGACTTACTAGAGACTCGCAACTTGTAGCTGTCAGAAAACAGAATCCGGCAGGAAATTCCACTCCTTAGCTATACGCACTATGAAAATATTCCCAAAAGGTTTTGGTGAAACCTTCAGAGTAGGTAAATCTAGAGTAATAGAAATTATTTCGCATTTATTATTTCCTATTTCCTAGCACCCTTTTACTTCACATAATAGCGCGATTCTTTTCCGTTTTATTGACTACCAACAGTAACAGTGTGCCGTACTAGTGGTACATTTAACAACGTGCAAGTTACACCGTTAGGTAATGTCGCTATTATACAACACTATTGTTTTATACATTTTAAAACGCGCATTTTGCATTCGCATCTCAGACTGCATTGTTTTACAGGTAGATACATATTTTTTTTATCTTATTATGTAAGTTGTCTCTTCATACTTAAATTATTGTAAGAGTAATTTATTTTATTTTTACTTTTTTGGTTTTTATGTTGGCAGTATTACCTACTTGTGCATTTTGTAACATTGACCCAGAAATTATATTAAGTAGGTTTTGTGAAGAATTAATTTAGGTCCTTACAAGTTGTCGTAATAAAATCATGTAATAAAGTACCTACAATGACGTAATCATCGATTTTAATATTAACATAAAGTTAGAGATGCTATTAAATATCGATAAAATAAGAGTTCAAGGCCAACCCTTCGGGTTATGAACTATGATTTATGACTTCAACTTGGAAGATACGAATTAACATTTTCGCTTAATTAAAAATGACACGTATAGTATAAAGAGATATTTCTTCGTACAAAAGTTGTTAAATAAATCCACAAAGCAATAAATATTTACAACACATAACATGGTGTTAGGTAGAATTTTAGCATAAATAAAATACAATTTGTACTTCTCTTTTTTGTTTATTAATAACGGACACTTTTATTAAGCCATAACACCTCTTTCGCACCTACAGTATATTTTTCGCAATCAATTTTTCATGGAATGCGGAAAACGTACCGCACCTACCATTAATTTATGACTGCTATATTCGACAATAATTTAATGTACTACAAAAAATCATAATCATAAAACTAGCCGCAGTTGACTTATTAAGGATTTAAAACTATCCATAAAAATTGGTTTGTGAAAATCGTACCTATTTGCTACAAAACGTTCAGACTGTTTTCCAACAGTACTACTCCTCCTAGACTTGTACCCATCATTTGGGGTCGGCTGTCCTAGTCATTCTTCGCCAGGACATTCTATCCTGGGTCGTCTGGGTCGGTTTTCCGACAGTCAACTCGTAAATTAAAAATCTCTAGGGTCTTAATGTTTATAGGTAGCATAATTATGTTTTCCCACACCAGTACTCAACTTTTATAATTATTTAAGTTGTTATAGTAGACAGAACAGTCACTGTCTCTTGTCTCGCTACATACAAAAAAATAATTACAAAAAAAAGTAATTGACATTTTACAGTCTCGCTTTAAGTACTGAAAATAATTCCGCATAATAATCCATGGTCACATTATAATTTGTACCGAATGAAATAACCATATCAACATTTATATTAAATTATTTTGAACAAGTAGGTACTGAATAAACGTTTCTTTCATTCGATTTGATCTCGACGCTCTCGATGTGATGCTGCATTTTCACTTAGCGTATTTCGAAAGTACTAAGGTATGATAATATATGTTGTACTGCACAAGAGACGCGAATATTTGGTTAAAACGCCAAGTGAAGTGCCAGCATAACGTTTTCGTCTTTTCTTATTCAATTTATCCACGTTTATTAGCGCAAAGAGGCCAACGTGTCATGACATTTTTATTGAAGTATTGAAGGTAAGCAGGACACCACATTATGCTATACTATGAAATGCCATACTATGGTGCGTGATTTACCCATTGATATTTCATTCATACGGAAGTTGATACAGTAGGAAGTATGAATTAATCATCTATAGATTTTCATTTAAAAACATTGCCAGTTGTCAACACTGGATACGATAACGCCCTACGAAGACATTGCTGGTAAGTATATCGATATATGCGCTACTACCTATTTCATACGGAAGCCCCAAAATAGGAAGTAATTAATGATAAAATTCTCCATAATTTTCTATATACAATTTTTATCAGTTATTAGCAACGTAAGTGTGCATTTAAAGTGAAGGATATCGCCTTTCGAATCTGTGACGTCATAAAAAAATATTGGTAAAAGTTAAACGTTGACAAAGGCGCCTAGTATCCATGACATTTAAAACATTTTAAAGAGAATGTGGAAGTTTTGACGGGATTTCCCTATAATTTATTATTTAAATGTTATCTTTCACACCTCTTTTCAATTTTTTAACTTCGAAAATATTAATGTAATTACACTTAAATACAACTGTCCGAGTTCGAGTAAACTGGGAAAGTTGAAGTATCCACACATAGCATTATTATTCCGATACAGCTACGAATTTAATTTAGACACATTTTTATATTTCATCCGTTTCGGTGCTTTTACAGAAAATAATAACCGGCAATATTAAACCTATACCTACCTATGCAGCAAAAATAAAATAACATGGTCCAATTTCACGCTTGCCCACTCTCCGATCGCCGCCAGATAAGCATGCGATGCACAGATCCAAAACAATGACAGATCTCATTTAGATACACTATACATAAAGATAGGTACAATCACTTTTTTCATATACCACGCTACATACAATAACATAATATGATTCAAATGAAACTAGAATGAATTTCAGGTCATTTTAGATGTTATTGAGAGCAACGGCTTTCAAAATGGCGGATTACTTTCAATAATCTGCGTTTTCAACCAAAAAAAGAAAAAGTTTCACAACAAAGTGAAGGATTTTTAGTTTTTCCGTTAACATAAAAGCGCTTTGTAATTATTAAAGGTAAAAAAACGTATTCATTGTCAGTTCATTTTTAGGGTTCTGTACCTCAAAAGGAAAAAACGGAACCTTTAAAATTCACTTCCGTCCGTCTGTCCATCTGTCTGTCAAGACCCTTTTTCTCGGCAACGCGTGGTGGTATCGAGTTGAAATAAAAACCATTTATTCAGGTCTACAGTCCCTTGAAGCTGTGAAAAAAACAAAATTCTAAGTTAACGTAAAAAAAAGATACGGCCATTTGTGCCGCAAAAAACGTATATTTCGGTACTATCAAGGGACCCAAATTTATAGGGTATTTCTGGTTGACCTAGAATTATTAAATTTGGCAAGTAATATCGTCTTATACTACAAGCATAGGAAAAAATCTGAAAACTATAAGTACATTTGTAATTAAATCATAAATAAATATAGTCTTTATTTAAAATAATATGTACCCACAAATTTGTATGGAACCCTCGGTTGGCAAGTCCGACTCGCACTTGTCCGTTTCTTTTTTGTAGAACAAAACTGTAACCAGAAATAAAATATAGGCTGGTAACAAGAGGTGTAGTTCTTCATTAAACTAAAACCGGCAAAGTGCGAGTCGGACTATAACACGAAGGGTTCCGTACCATCAACCGATAAACACGTTTCTTGTATTAGAGCCTCTTTTAATTTTTAATTTAATTTTTATTATTTGCTGTTATAGCGGCAATGTTTTTGTGAAAATTTCAACTGTCTGCATAATTATTATGGTTCTTGAGATACCGCTCGCTGGCAGACAGTCGGACGGACGGATGGATGGACGGTCAGACGGACAGCGGTGGCTTAGTAATAGGGTTCCGTTGGTTACCAGGTATGGAAACCTAAAAATAAAAAGTTTTAGGTACGAATAGTAAGTATTACTACGTAGTATTCTTTATTAAAATATGTTAGGCCATCTTAAAGTTATCTGGTAACATTATCACAGCAAAGTGAAGGTTCTTTTCGTTTTTCCATTAACTTTAAAGCTCTTTGTAAGTAATAAAGGTAAACGAACGTTACTTATTCATTGCTCGTTATTTTTTTTTTTTTGTAGCACATAACTGTAACCAGAAATAAAATATAGGCTGGTAACAAGAAGTATAGTCCTTGATTAAAAAAATTAAACAATTTTGTCTTACTTTTGATATTTCAAATTCAGAACATTTTAATTCCATTCTTCGTCACCAGCCAAGAAATACTGGCCAGTTGGTGAAAATTCTGGTTTTTCTTGATTCAAAGTTCGAAAAATGTAACTGCACGTTCAATGTTGTTAGGCAAAGGTATCGATCATACAGCCTTCCTATTCTACATACTTACACTTCAAAGTGATGTAATTAATACTTAATATACTATTTTTGCCCAATTAACATAAATTATGCAAAATTTTTGTGATACGAAACGTGACTGATAAGACCAGTTTCGTAGCTGTAATACGTAAGTAAAAGTTCTTCCTATAGATAATATTCAGTTTAATTAATTCAAATGGTTGTATAGTGTTGAATTATTACTCATAAATTTTTTGTATGTTGAAGCCAAGGTCGGATCGGCAATCAGGGTTGTACCAGCTGGACACTTAAACCAGTTACAGTTATTTAAAATAAAGTACACACATTCATTTAATGATTATATTGATCATTGATAGTGTACCTTATATCTATTTTATTACCCACTCAAAATCTCAGGAACTAGTCGTCCGATTTGAAAAATTCTTTCAGTATTATATAGCCCATTTATCGAGGAAGGCTATTTATCATCACGCTAAGACCAATAGGAGCGGAGCAGACGAAGTTGCACAGGTCAACTAGTGTTTAGATAAGATATAAATGGCTCAGATGATTATTATTTAAATAAATAGATACCCACTTATATGTAATAAAATGATTTTATTAGTTAACAAGTCTACTTACTTGACATTACAGAATAATAATGTTGCAGTCTTTCGATAATCAGTTAATCACCCATGGATATAATGTAGGCTAGTGTCACCAACCGTACAAGAGACGTCTATCACAACGGGTCTTCTATATGTGTCTGTGTGTATGTTTAGTATCCTGAACATTTTTGGTACATTTTATCGTGCTATATAGCATACACACGCACATTACTCATTGCACTATACGTCTTGTATAGCTCCGTCTCCCTCTCACACTTTTTTTAAGGATGGGAAATCATCAAATAGCTTCTTCCGATCTGGACGGAGCTCTAACTGACTAAAACCGACCCTGTTCCACTTATTGGCATTGCCCTTTGCGTTCCAGGACCGCGGTGACTCTTTCGAATAAATTCCGCAACCCTGTCCCTCCCACACTGGAATCATGATTTTTTAAGACATCATAGTAGGGTTCATCATCACCATCCGGCCTCCCAATTCTTGGAGAGGCCGCAGCACAGGCGCACAGAACGGCGCGGCGGTATCTTCTCCTTCCACACATCACTATTCGGCGTCATATCAAGTCATCTCCTTTAATAGCCATATATCATTATAAATAACACAATCCACCCTTGTGTCTTTAGTCTTTCTTCCAAAAAGTAAGACAATAGTAATTATAGTCGGGACAATCTAAGAGGATTTGACAGCTGAGTAGAGAGGGATAAAAGATCGCTTTACCACTAAGAGCGAAAGAGATCTATTTTCATGTCGCTTTCATACTTACTAGTGAAGCAATGTTGTATCCTGCTGTTAAATCCGGCTTCTTAGATTAGTCACGAATAAGTTATGGTTACCTCAATTTACACTGAAAAAGTTCTAACACCCTCGCATGGGTGTTAGGTTCGAAATTAGGTTTGTTCCTTTTCAAACTATACGAGAGAAAATTCTACTCCGCTTCAGGAAGTTTACAATTTATCTGTCGGTTACGCCAAATAGCCAATAAGGTTTTATATGATCCCAACTCGACTCGATTATGCTAAAAAATATTTAATAAATCTTTTATGGATTCTACTAAAACCAGTTGAACAAAGTATGATTTATTGAGCCGCCAAAAAAATGTTTGAATCTGATGGGAATGACCTGCGAAATCGAATTTATGTAAATTCAATTATTCAAAGATTGCGTGTTTAAAATCAAGTTTTTTTTCTGCTGTAAGACCTTAGACCTTACCCTGTAGGTGCTTAACAACATAGTTAAAACGGGTCACTCCCGTCTTGTAACGTTCCTGTTTGGTAACGCTCCCGTTTGGTAACGCTACATATACTTACCTATAGCGGTGTATTGCATGCACCAGGAATAATCAGTATGCCAAGCCTAATTTTTAAGGAAAATAAATATTGTTTGTTACCAAACGGGAGTGACCCGTTAAAACTAGCTACTGCCTGCGTCTTCGTCTGTGTGGATTAAATCAGGTAAAAAGTGTTGTATGTGTAAATCCAGGTCATAAACTATATGAGTGCCCATCCAAACCCGTTCATTAGTTTTGCGTCCATCCATGTAACTAACTTTCACATTTTTATAATATTAACAGGAATCAGGATTATTAGTAAAACTACTACATATTTACTACTATTAGTTAGTAGAATAGATAGGATACGAAAGTAGGTAGGAGCTCTCGAGAAATGCTTAAAAACAGCATGCAGATGAAGCAACTTTTCGTCGGCATTTACTGAGAAATTACATCTGAAAAATTGGTTTCGCCAGAATTTATGTATCGGGATCTTATAAAAAAAAACACCAAATCACCTCCAAATCGTTGAGATGAAACCATTTAACTCCTTAATTTTTTAACAAAAGTCTAAAAAAATTATCTACAAACGAAAATAAATTGATTTTGTTACTTTTTTAAAATATGTGTTATTTTTTTTATAATAAATCAAAAATGCGGGTAGCAGAGTGGCGCGTAGAGGAGTAGTTAGCTCCGTTTATATGAACAAGGTCATTGGCATGTATACAAGCCTTAAGTAAGACTAGGAATAAAACAGGATATTACAGATCTGAGGGCCAACGTTTGCATTCGTATCTCAGTCGAAATCTGTCAAAAAAGCCTTATTATTTATTTATTTTATTTTATTTCTTAAGAAAACTTACAGCTAGGATACAGGTAGTTGACAGTTAGTGAAAGATGGCCAATTAAAAGTTTTCACTGACAATATTAGGGTAGCAAAAGAAACAGTAGACAGGCAAGTGAAAGAAAGAAATAGCTAGCACTCGGAGATAAATATAAAAATAATTTTTAGTGAACTTCAAAGAAGTCATTGTACAGTATTTTTTTTAGTTTTGGAACACTGGTACAGAACAAGTCAAGATCATCAATACTCTGACACATCGAGTTGTATGCTCTGCTAGCTCTGACATATATGACATTCCTTACATTTTTGACAGCTTGTGATGTCACTGACATGCGAATGCGAAATTTGCTTAAAAATAAGTAGAATTGGTACTCTGATTCACTATTATAACCTCCTGTTCCAAATATTCCCATCAAATGACCAGTCGAACTACAAGAAGATAAACGACCTATCCTCTAATTTACAACCTTCTTTACAAACATTTATTCTTAAAAACATACTTAAAACAATTTGGCATTCAAGCGATGTACGTACCTTACGTTCGTATGTTATGTAATCATTGGCACTAGGAGTTTCAAATGCAAATCTCACCTAATATAATTAAGCTGTCGGGCCTACAGCAACTAGGTAATATTTCGTTAAAGGTTTAAAACCTATTTATATCAAAGGCCGTGCAGTGAACGGCATAGCATGTGTTTGGTTTCCTGAATAAGCGAATATTACGCGATTTAATTTGGCGTGTAAATTACTCATTTATAGGCACAGAGCATTGAAACGCCTTGGCGGGTAGAACTGCCAAAAAGTTGCCATACTAACAGCGAATATCGCCCTTTACTCATAGAGGGTTTTCATGTTTCAAGTTGATGTCAGCATGACTATTTACTTATGACATGTTGCATTTTTTTTTGTTTATATATTTATTTTATTTACTCATTGAAACTTAAATGATAGATCCTTTCAATTTTCACAGTCATTTCGGCAGTTTCAATTAAAGCCACCGGGCTAGATTAGCTTGCTGCACATTAGGCACTTTGGCAGATGCCTAGACCAGACGGACAATTCTACTAACTTTTATGCAACGTTCTCAGGCGCATCTAATTCGCAATCTGCCAAAAAAAACTCAATTTTAATACATTTTTGGCAGATTGCATGCGAATGCGAACGAAATTAAAAAATAAGCAAAATTTGCCCTCTGCTGCTATAGATCGCTTTTAGCGATAAGGCCGCCCATTGTATCACCCTTTGTAAAGTTTTCTTCATTTACATTATCCGTAACAATAGAAAAGAGAAGAAAGATATTCTATTATATTTTCTGCTCAATGCAAGTAATTTCAGAAAGCTCTATTTGTCTATGACAGCCAAAACTGGTGGAAAAATGGCGCCTAGTCGCTGCTTATGCTCTATGTTCTATAGCTCAGGTACAGATGATTCAGTATTATAGTGTTTAATTATCCTGTGTTTTAAAGATCCAGTGTATGCTAGAACGTTACTGTAGCGTGTGCAATCGATTTGTGTTGAAATAATGAAGAATCGTGTTGAATAATAAATAGGTTCAAATAGCTTCTGGCTTGCAATATCGTCATGATTAATCAGATTTAGAAATCTGATTAATTATAGGGCATTAAATAATAATAAAAAGTTAATTCAGGCTATTACGAAACCCATAGAAATCAATCTATATACAATTTTAAATAGCTACTTTACAGTAGGTTTACATTTTACGATAAATATTATGAATTTAAAGTAAATTACATTATATTGCATTACATGAAATTAAATTACATCCCGAGTTTAGAAATTAAAATAGAGAAGAGAGAACTCTAATTGGGCCGTTCTCCATACAAACGCATTCCGCTGTTTTTTTCGTGCATAGTGCTTCTAGAGCAATGATTTTCTTCATTCACTTCCGCATTTATAATATTGAGTTATTATTATAGGGCATTACATATCTACTTATTAGTTCACTGATAACCATAGATTTGTGTGTATTTAATATAGCATACTATAATCACGTTAATGAAACTATGCAATTTTACTACCAGACTTTAAAGCATGTTCTAGACGGATGTAATCAAAGGCATCAAAGATGACCTTGCTTGTTGCTATCCATCTAGACGGCAGATGCAATCTAAATTTTTGATTTAACATCAATGTCCTTGGAAGACGGGCGCGCTCTTCCATCCAAAGTTGGAGCGTGCGAATACAGCCGTCTAGACGCCGGATTACATCCAACCAAGGACAGTTGTGCTGCGCGGCAGGCAGCAGGTGTGCACGTATGCGGGTGTAAAATGTCATTAACGTCCAATAATTAATTGAATGTTATTATCGGTGCACAATTAAGTATATACCTAATAAATTGATAATTCCAGTAAATTGAATGACCGAGAATTCATCGTTCCTTTAACCAGCGCGTCTTCCACTTTATTTGTTTTCCCTCTTCAATTGCGCACAAAACTGCTAAAGCAAGGCTTTTGAAATTTCGAAAACATAATAGCGATTTCTACAACTTAAATTCTACGTGAGCGCGATTCACAGTGAAGCTCGACCGTGTTGGTGCTTGGTTATAACCCGTGTAGCTAAAACACAATTCGCGGATGGAAACCAAGCTCCCACCAAGATCACTTCAGTTGGGACGCTGGATTACATCCGTCTAGAACATGTTTAATAGGAAAGCTAGCTAGGTAGTACTTGGAACACCTTCAAAGAAGTCGTCAGTAGGTTGTACATAGTATATAACCCTATGAACAAGTTGTAGTACAGTACATAACTCTATGACCGCAATATAACAATAATAATCAATCATCATGTCTAAACATTGTAAAATTATAGATTTAGAAAATTAAGCGTAAAATATTAAAATAAAATACTACCTCTATATTATCATCACCAGAATTACGGTAGATAGATAACGTTAATTAAGAACATAAATTGCAGTTGGTATTACCTACTCGCATTTTATTTACCTGATGTCCTTTTAAGTTAAACCTGTACTCTCCTAAACTTGATTTCTCCAAGTTTAGTTTAACCACTTAATTAAACCTTCGAATTTTATAGACGGGTTTATCTATTTCGCAATCTCGACAAGTATCAATTATATACCTACCTAAAAATACTCATCTATTTCAAACCTACCACATATCTTTGAATTTATATTCAAAGATCAGTAGTAGGTTTGAAACAGCCACTTGATATGGTATCGATTTAGTTGTTCCTGTAGATCCGGCTGCAGCACTCTCAAAGGCCTATATTCCAAGTCAGTTTGACAACCTTCAATTGACTTAGTCGCCATGTCAACGAACCGAACGCTTGATTAATGTCAATTTGATGATCTTGGTTGAATCGAGTTAGAACTCATAAAATACAGGTGAAAAAGTTTTTAGGGTAAGAATAAGGAGTTTGATGGTTCTACAGCCAAAAAATCTAGAGCAGGTTGAAGAACCTTCTACCTAATGCACAAACCTAATTTGAGGCCTCTTTTACACTACACTGCGATTTACTTCGACCATTAAAAAGATACATTGCGGTTACTGCCGCAAAAGTGAGTGATTAGCGACCAAGTCACAGTGCTGGCGTTACGTCACAACATTGCACCGACACCGTCGTACCACGGAGGCTTGCAACACCGCTTATTAACCACCAACCGACGCTATCTTCCTGGACATGACTAGACAGTACCTGGTCGTATGACACATCAGACAGAGACTGGCTAAGTTATGACAGCCACAGGGATCTTCCAGGTAAATCAATGCTTGTAGAGGCCGTATTAAATGTTGCTTATCAGCTCTATCTGGTTAGAGTAGAAGCTGACACCAACATAGCTTAGAAAAGTCTTGGCTGATTGATATAAATATCATGGTCGAAGATGTCGAAACTACTTGGTTCCAACAATTTTTAATAACCTTCCGGTCGATATAAATGACTGTGTCACAAAAGTGTCTTATAAAAATAAAATACATAAGTACCTGTTCAATATATATTGTCAGAGCCTCACTGTGGCGAAAACATAAACTTGTACTTCTGTGTTTCTCTGTTGCATGTGCTAGTTAAAAGGAGCTACATCTGACAACAAACTGCAAAGCAGTTTGGCAGAAGTAAAAATATAATTGTAAAATGCATTTTCGTGAATAAACACTTTTTCATTTCATTTCATTTTCATTTTTTATAGAAAGAGATTGTCACATTTTTTTTGTTGATTGTTTGAGTCCCAGCCAACGATCGCTCTACAAAACTTAACTAGTTCTTAAAACGTTTTGTTCTATTTTTACTACTGTACCTACCTACTTAATCGAAACCTGAAGGGCAAGCCCCGTATTTTTCAAAATACCTCTAATTACCCTGCGTCCTTAACATTTCACGTCGCCCGGATATGATATTGCTACCAAAAATAAGGGTGTTATAAGTATTTCGTGTGCATCTATGTGATACACAGTATATGTGTGTCTGTCTGAGGCATCGTAGCTCCTCAACATATGAATCGATTTTGATTTTGTTTCGAGAATCGGTATTCAAGCTGCCTGTACAAAAGCCCAACAATTTCTAAAAGATCTGTGCCATTTTTACGGACAGGTACTGTACCTGAAGAAAACTATTATTTGTCAATGCAAGTGACATCGCAGTGTTAATTAGTCACACAAACGTAGCACTGTCCACATCTTTTGTCACAAAAATACCAGGAAAGTATAACAAAGAAGCGGCTAACTGTCTTATTGTTTTTGTGTAGAATGTCCACAAAATACCTTGACAAACTTAATGGGGCTTGTGAAATATGACGTTGCGATTTAAAATCTAAGTAGGTATATTTTTTATGTTATGGGAAAAAAGTTTGGGACACATGCAGGTCAATGTCTCTTCAAGCTGACTGGACCTGACCTCGATTTAACCATACTAATAGTAAATGCAAAATTAACTGACTGTCAAGCGTTAATAGGTGAGCGGATTCGTAAAAAGTTGGTAATCGGGTGGACCACACAATCAAATGCAATGCTACAAGTTTTTAAATATACATATGAAACAATGGATCAGAATAAGTGAGTTGGATTTGTACATAGGATACTTATTATCCCCGTATTCTCTTGGGGTATTAAGATACTTGACGAAGAAGCTAACATCTCAAACAACTGGCAAGAATTAAAGACCCAAAACTTGTGTCACTTAATATTGAACGGAAACTGAAAGTAGTTTGAAGTACCAGCGAGTAAGTAGCGGAAACGGTTGGTGAATCGAATGTGCTGTAACCAGAGTTATCGCAACACGGTTGCTGCAATCAACGGCACACATAACCGATGGCCGTAAGCTTGTAGTAGCTCGTCGCTGCAATGAAAGGCATCTGCCTGATATTACACATGAAAATGTAAGTATAGATTGGTATGCAAAGCAGGAATGAGTTCAGAATCTGACTTGCGAAAGAGTGAACTGAATTACCAACAAACAAATCACAAAAGTAATGACAAAATGATATGCTGTCCAGCTTAAAATTCTTTGTGAAAAATTGCAACATCATCTAGAAAACGACCACGACCCAACAAAGAAAGGTATGAATGACATACTGAGCGAGGTTACCTTACATAACGCACACAACAATGGACACACATTCTCTAAGTTCGGGTCAAATCGGCTTCGTGGAAATCGCGTGCGCCGGTCGTAGGTCAAACAGGATGGCTTTCATTGCCGTAGGCGGAGAAATTACACTACACATGGACAAAACTTGACAACTGTTAATTGTGTAAACGGTGGGCTAAATTATGAACTAACAATGAATACGAACATAATTGGTGAATGCATTGCACGCATGACTTAGTCGAAACCCGACGTCTTTGTCCGGTATTTCGATCGTGGTGAATACGTGCATTTCTAGAACTTTGCCACTTTCATAAAAAAACTATAAAATCCAGTATCGTAAATACTTTCATACGGTGATTAATTTGTGTTGAGTAAATATTATTTTACACGGCATATTGTTCAAATATCGTGGATAGAAAGCGAGTGCAGTGCATGCGATGACGCGTGCGCGCATATGCACGCGACGCCGAGCGCATTGCTCTATCGCGATTAAGAATAATTACTACGAAACAAACAAAACCCAATCATCTTGTATCAACAAGAAACTAACAAACATGACTCAGCACAAAAGAGTTACGAAAACAGCATCGTTATTGAAACCAATAACGACCTCATTAAGACATAGTAAACAGAGCTAATAAAAACAATTGTCAACATAAATTATAAGGTGAAAGTCTCACACTGTACAATTAAAACCTGGGTTAATAAGAGCACAGTGTATATGAAAGTTAGCAGAAAGTCACAACCATTTTATAATCCGGTTAGCCTCTCAAGTGCGCTGTAAACATTCAAGATCATTATATAGAAACCATACTAAATATTGCAACCTACTTTGAGACGTATCATTTTAAAGTTGAGGAAGAACAGTGAAGTGACTAACAGGAAAACCGAAAAGAAAATGACGATGTCCATATTTAGAAAAGGACACATGGAAATAGGGCTAGCAGAGCATAACAATAGTCTACAATTAGTGTAACACACACGGAAGTGGTGGGTGAATGAGGAAAGCCCATCGGAGCGGAGCCTCGCAGCAACCTCGAGTGTTCCATTTGCCTCGACTCAGCCACGACCCAGCCTTGGAGGCGGCCTCGTTCGACTGTCTGAGTGACGTTAGAAATTTTGGTGCAGACTGCAGATATTGCTGGAAAATTCACGAAAGAAAAACTTTTCAACAATATAAAGAGTGGCTTAATTCACTCATAGTTGAAAACTTTCAAGGAGCGCAAAAACATGCTTAAGCAATTTTAACTATAGAACCCACTCTGACATATTATGAAACCAAATAACAAATACTCGATAAATAAGAAGTCACCTTTTATCTTACACCAAAATAGAATGTTTGCACATATGCTGAAGGACGCCTGTATTTATCAGAAACAAAAAGACACAATATAAATAATGTATCTCAATGAAATCATCAATTACTACAATATAATTGGACGTTAAAAGTAGTCCTTTTAGCCACTTTGACTAAAAGCGTGAGATTTGGCAATAAAAAGAGAATATTATTAGATTTTAAAGCTTTAGCACGCTTTGACCTTCCATATAACTATCACTATATCTAATGTATACTGCAATACTTAACCGCCTGTAGATTACCTGTTTAATGCGCCTGCGCATGCAATACTAGAATATAGGATTTTGAGAGAAGTCTCAAATTCTCTCACAATCATTCACGACATCTGCAAGGTAGATGACACAAGGCTTCATTTACAAAAAGTTAGCATTTGCCGCGGCTTCGCTTGCGTGTTGGTCGAAGGAAACTTACAACCGGGGTTAAAGTGTGCCAATTTTCATCCAAAGCCGGTTTAACATTGAGACGCGATTAATTAATTCTTCTGCCAAATTATCCTATGTCGTTCTTCAGGAGCTTAGCTGTATCTACGTTAGATATTATTGAAATCAGTTAAGTGACTTAGGAGTCATATCTATACTAGTCTATACTTATATATAAAGCTGAAGAGTTTATTTGTTTGTTTGCTTGAACGCGCTAATCTCAGGAACTACTGGTCCGATTTGAAAATTCTTTCAGTGATAGATAGTCCTTTTATCGAGGAAGGCTATAGGCTGGAAGTACTGGTCCGATTTGAAAAACTCTTTCAGTGTTGGATAGCCCATTTATCGAGGAAGGCTATAGGCTATATATCATCACGCTAAGACCAATAGGAGCGGAGCAGTAATGAAAAATGTGACGCAAACGAAGTTGCGCGGGTCAGTTAGTGCACTAATATAAGTTACTAGCTGACCCGCGCAACTTCGTCTGCATCACAATTTTCATTACTGCTCCGCTCCTATTGGTCTTAGCGTGATGATATATAGCCTATAGCCTTCCTCGATAAATGGGCTATCCAACACTGAAAGAGTTTTTCAAATCGGACCAGTACTTCCAGAGATTAGCGCGTTCAAGCAAACAAACAAACTCTTCAGCCTTATATATTAGTATAGAAGTATAGATAATTTGTACATGAGATATGCGCTAAACAGACAGATGCTTTCGCATTTATGATATGAATAAGGATGGACGAGAATAGCTCTTTTCAGTCGAAAGATCCACTGCTGGACAAAGGCCACCCGCAACATGATAAGAATATACAGGAAGGATATAAGTAGGATGAGTTGCGTGAAAATTAAAGTATCATTGTTGAATCCATATTTATTCTACAAAAGCGTGCTGTCAGAGCCATTTATAATCTTCGTCGCCGCGATTCTCTTAGGGAAGTCTTTAAAAAGATTAATATTATGACAGTCCCTTGTCAATTCATCTATGAAAATATTATGCATGTAAGGAAAAATCGACATCTCTTTAGCAAAATTAGTGATAGACATAATTTTAATACTAGAAATAGAAATAAACTAGATCAACCATTTTTTAGATTATCCAAAGTACGAACATCTTTCATGGGGTACTGTATTAAATGTTACAACAAAATTCCTTCTGAAATATTAGAATTAAATGAAAGAAAATTTAAAACGTGTGTAAAATACACACTTTGTGAACAAGCATATTACAAATTAGATGATTATATTCAAGATAAGAATGCTTGGAAACATGCTAGTCCTGCTCCATAGGACAATCTAGGGTGTAGTAGACATAGTGAAACTGGTTGATATGTTTGTGTTTATTGTATTAATATTTACTATGTAAACAGGTGTATTTACTGATTTTTGTATTTAATTTAACTCACACACTGATCATATAAATCAACAGTGGCAAAAATTTGTACGTATGTGAGTATTATGTTCCCTTACTAGCAAACTTATTAATTTTACCTCTGCTGGCATTTCTTTATTGTACCTATTAGTAGTATATAAGTGTTTTTTTGGGAGCATCGTCCTCACATATAATCAACTGATTAATGTATGCAAATATTGTAAAGCTTATTTTTTGAAAAGAGTAACTATGGAGTTTCTTGTCCGTTCTTCTCCATAAGAATCTACCTTTTGCGAACGGACGACTAGAGTCACTATAATATTTTATTTTATTTTAATTTGACGTTCAAAAGTGCCTTTATTGGTCTAGTTGAAATAAATCATTTGACTTTGACTTTGACTTTGACTTTGAACATAAAGTACCGTTAAATTATTGCGGTTTCAAACTTGACAGCTTCGGCCAGACCCTCCCTCTGCGAAATTGTATGGTAATCAACCGAATAATTTCGTACAGTCAGGTCCGTAATCACGTCGTTGGCGTTTTATTATGGCTGTCTTTAGTCCCTGTGATTATTTCTGAATTTTTAATTAATTCATAATGTCATCGACAGTATCAGTGACCTTTTTATTTAACTTGACCAATTTATGAGCAACAAAGATTTTGCATGCTCGTCAGGTGAAATGAGCAGATAATGTCAAGCAGTTGTTTTTTTTTAATAGGAATTAAGTTAAGGTAAGTAAGGACTTCCACTTCTCCGTTTACCATCTCTAGGATACCATTCCGTGACTATCCTACTCCATTTGTCTTGGGTACAACGCAGTAAATTGCCCGTCCATCTCCACTTTAGTTGCTCTATCTTTAAAAGAACGTCAACTCCAGTTTTCGATCTTACCATGGTGTTCCTTATCTTGTCCTGTTTTTTGACGCCAATCATGCCCCGCTTCATAGCTCTTTGGCAGTGTTCCAGACAGTCTCTGTGCTTTTTGTGAGTGACCAGGTTTCACAACCATAAGTGAGGCAGGGGAGAATGCAGGTATCAAAAACCTTCCGTTTAATTTCTGTACCGATGGTAAACGGAGAAGAGGAAGGCAAGAGAGGAGATGGGAGGACGAGCTGAAACTTACAGCCGGTCCCAATTGGAGAAGGGTTGCTAGGGATAGGAAGTAATGGAAGATGTTAGAGGAGGCCTATGCCAAGAGGCACACTGAACTAAGAGACATTCTTTGAGCAACATCCTTTGTAAACAACTTACTGAATCGTTCAGGATTGGGGGCTTATTGATTGATTGAAGTAAGGACTTACCCTACTAATCTGTACTTAACTCCTATTTTGCAATAATAAAGACTAATTTACTATATCACAGCTAGTGCTACGATTTAGTAAATTAGTCTTGAATGAATTGATGTGCTTCCTAGTCCCCTGAATACTTTAACAACGACGTTTTCATTCATAACTATGGTTGTATTACCGAAAAGACAGAGTAACATGATTGCGAGAACATTTGCCAATAACGGCTTGTAACCGCGATTTTTAGTACTTGCACGTAACAGATGATCTTTATACACATGCCAAATATTATGTAAAATATGTATATTTTGTGTACAATGTCGTTTCTTACGTGCTCGGTCGTGACATAGTTGTGTGACATCACACGCTAGTATTATATTATCTGTGACATCACTAAAGTATTCTTTTGACTCGGTGTTATAGATTTTTAACTAAAGATTCTGTTGTGAACTAGTAAGTCATATACTCTTTGTTCCCGTATATTTTGTTTTGGTTTCAATGTAATAGCAACGTCCCAGTCATAAACTACACTTGTAGGCAATTTGACGTTTGGCGTAATCTGCTACCCCTGCACGGTTGGCGCAGTGGTTGAGCCTTCAAGTTGGTTATCGGACGTTTTTCCCAGTGTAGCCATCTGGAATTTAAAACGGACTTATGCTGGCTATTTTTATCGGAATAATTAAACTGTCAGTGTCATTTGATTGGGACTTGCCATGCAAAACGACACAGTTTTTTGCCAAACAATGATTTACATAACAATTTATTTAAAATCCTAGTTATTAAGTATGAATTGTATTTTTTATCAAGTACATAATATTCTGTCAAGATATTTTCATATATTCCGTGTTTTTATCAATTATACTTTTACTAAACACTAATAAGCTTACTATCATTGCCGCGACCTTTTATTTATACCAATTTATGTAAATACATAATTACAATATGCTACTCTATGAATTGCAGAAACCTTCACAGTTTTTCTATGTGCAAATCAAATTATAAGGTTGTATCTACATTTGCATATATTAATAATTGGCAAATACGCCAAAATTTACTGTTTATTACTGGTTGAAAAGGTCTCCTATTTCGTTTATTAATGTCTTTTTATAAATTGGTAACTGTTAAATAAGTATTCTTATACACAACGATGTAAAAGAGATTAGCTGTCGATGTCGCTTGCGGCTCTGCTGGCGTGATGAGATTGTCGAAAAATAACCCAATCGATACTCCCGGAATAAAAAGTGTCATATCTGTGTTCCAGACTATAATCTACCTCTGTGCCAAACAAACATCCAAACTTTCGCATTTATAATGTTATATAGTGTAGTACAGAATATAGATTATATACTTTGTCTTCCGGAAAGACGTTTTCAACTTCTATTTTTCCCGTATTGGCTAGGGCAGCTTGAAGGTTTATTAAGGATATAAAACGTTTTTAGCAAATATTCTAATAATTTCATTTCGAGAGCTGTTTTTGTTTTGTGTTTTTTTTTTTACACAATTACACTTTTTATTTGTTTTGCCACATTGGGATACATTTTAAAACATAATTCATTTCAAGATAATTTGATTGATACCGAAATCCATAATCCACAAAGAATCGTAAACAATTCAAATTCCTACAAAACTACAAACTAACTTTAACCAAAGTTATGTCATCTTTACTAATATTATAATGAAATCAACCTCTTTGAAGACTACATTTTACAAACAAACAATTAGAGTTTATTTATCTTTGGAGTTACCTATTAAATCTATTATGAAAACCACAGAACAGATACTGTTCTGTGATGAAAACTATTCACTTCTTTTCTTGCTTCACCATCACAGATTACCATAGACTTATTTTATCCTAGATAAATGTACGTTCCTGTTAATGGACAAAGTAATGTGGCAAAGGTGACCGTCAAAATGCCAAGAGACGATCAACAATCACATGACATTTCACTCACTTGTAGAGCCTCAGGGGAGCTATACCGCGCGATAAAGGTAGCATCCATTAAAATTCTAAACAGTGAAGCACGCTAGCAGCTGGCCAGCAGTTACAATTAGGACATTAGGCACAAGTAAATAGCCGCCATTACAATCTACGTTCGTTAATATTGCGTGCGCATAATGAGAAACGCGTATCAAGAACACTGGCAACCCTAGCCATTCTTTAGGAACGAGGTAACATCGCAGATGACACTATGACCCTAATCTTACATAATTTAGTTATTAAACCTGTTATTACATTATGACAAGTTGCTGTTGGAAAACTGTAAAGTGCGTTTTGATTCACCTATTTGTTTGGTAGTTGGGATTTTTTTGTGTTATTGCAAGAAAATTAAGACAATCCAAACCAGTTTGCTCGGAGTTTCCTTGCGTGATCGAATCAGGAATTATGATATCCGCAAGAGAACGAAGGTTACCGACATAGCCCAAGGATCGCCAAACAGAAGTGGTAGTGGCAGGTCACATTGCTCGCAGAACAGATGGTATGGGGCCGGAAAGTTCTGGAGTAACGACCGCGTACCGGAAGAAATAAATAAAGACCAATGACCTAGTGAGGGTCTCGGGTAGCCGATGGATGCGAGACGCACAGGACCTGTTGTTGTGGCGACACTTGGGGAGGCCTATGTTTAGCAGTGGATGTCTTTAGGCTGATATGATGAAACCAGTTTGCTATACCAGTAAATTATCAAATGTGTTTTCGTTGCCATATTAGAGTCAAAAGTGAAATCGTATTGGGTCTGTTATAATTTATTACACCTGTTATATTCCCATCAAACACATTCTTGGCGGTAGAGATAGGATCATAGTATCTGTAGTAGGCAAGTCCTCGAGAAAGCTCCTTTAGAGCGTATCCGCACTGCATTCGATCCGAAACTCAATTTTTTTCCGTCTTCAATCGTAATTGAAATTATTTCGAATTCCGAGTTGGGATCCAACGTGCAACCCCCCCTCCTACAAAGTAGGTACCTACGCCTGCTTTGGACCGACACTTCTCGGTTTCGGACAGGATTAACTATTTCTTTGTTTTCTTTATTCAACAATCACTATTACGTTTAAAACTAAATAAGATCGGCGTTAATACAAATAAATACCTTACTTTACGATATGTATACAGCAACAATGTATAAGTAGCTACTGTTCATGTATAATTATGTGTCAATATTATGTTTATTTACTCACGTTAAGATTTGTTTAACCTCAATACTTATCTTCTGAATCAATAGCCGTTTAGTAATTAACAATAGCATTTAACGTACGAAGTGGTAAGTGGTTCCAAATTGTTTGTACGAAAAATTATCACCTAGAAGCTATTATGTTAATCGTAAACTGAAGTACGGGTAGACACATTTGTAATAGGTACAGTCATGTCTAAAAATACGGGAAGGCTAGTTACAGTCTCCTCAGGGATGTGCCTTAAGGCTGACTGTCCACTGAAGCGGAGAGGAAAGGAGCGGAGCGGAGTTGTGCCAATAATAACCAATGGAATTGCAAAAATTATGCGCTCCGCTTCAGTGGACAGGGGTTTGCGAATTAGTTAAAAAATTCATACAAAACCGGGAAGCGGAGCGAGGCAGCGGAGCGGGGAAGCGGAAAAAGCTGCCCCACTCAAATTACTCGTCGCGTTGACTAACTCCGCAGAGTCCGCAACTCCGCTTCGCACTGCCTCGCTCCTCATCAATACACAGGCACCTTTACAAGCGTTGCACAGAGTGTTCCGGAGTGGTGTTCAATATATAACGGAGCAACCTTCCATGTGCTGATGGTGATCACCAGGGTAGTTTTAGTAAGGAAAAATCCCACACTCCTTTATCTTTTCGCTCAAAAGTCCTTGATGGTTTCCCCCCGAAAACAATAAAAAAGGCAAGTTGGTAGTGACTTTCGATAACGTTTCAAAAATGTGCCCAAAAGATGTCACTCTTTGTACCCGACTGCTCCAAGAGGGTCAATTTCCAAGCCTGATGCAGTTGGTAGCGTCAAATCTCTGATTGACCCAAAATAAATACTATCAACTGCATTGAAAAGTGACTTTTATTACTTTTTATTGTATATTGCGGTCGCGGTTTTGGGATACCACAAGTGTTATGTTTACTATGTTTTTGAGAAAAACATGTAAATAAAACATATCAGAGATAAGCCCAAGAGATTAGACGGTTAATCTTTATCATTCATTTAGGACCACAACAGCTGTCCTCTACAAAAAATTAATTATCCAGAAGGACATTCAGAGTAACGGTATCTACATCATCTACTATAAAACACGTTATGATGCATAAATAGTCTTGACCTATGACTATTTCATACTTAGACCAATGCACCCATCTTATTAAAAGTCAACAACCTCGACTGATAAAATCTTTTTATAGCCAAGGCCGTCTACTTCTGTCCGTTTTAGTGCATTTACACCCAAAACTAATTAATTCAAAGCCATGTGTAATACACACATTTCGCAATAATCCTCATATCGGTATTGAGATGTGAAGCCAAGATTTAATTTAAAATATCAAGTGAGAAAACAAATGACGGTCGCTTTTGAATGTTTGAGCGATCCTTTGGGGTTTGTTCAAAGCTAATTTAAGTACAGAACTTTGAGAACCCTTTGGTCATGAGGCCTTATTAATAAAAAATATATTATTCTAAGCCAATATTTAATAAATTCAATTCAATAAGAATCTGCCAATCACTGTAAACTTACTATTTATTACAACTTATTTTTTATTTTTTTTACAATTTATAGGCGCGCGTTTGACCACTATCTCACCTGATGGTAAGCGATGATGTGGTCGAAGATGGAGCACGCTTGCCTAGAAGTAACCTATTCACTCTTGACTTAAAGACTCCCAGGTTGTAGCTATCAGGAAACACAGACTCCGGCAGGAATTCCACTCCTTAGCTGTACGCACTATAAATGTGTTCCCAAAACGTTTAGTGCGTGTGGGTGGGATGTCCACCATGTACCGGTGGCGCATCGCCGTTCGTCTTGTGGTCCGATGATGGAACGGGCTTGGCGGAATTAAATTATGCAATTCAATATTATTACTTATTACTTAGCTTTTTGTTAATAAATAAGGTCTACTATATTAATTTGCGTTTTACGATTAAAAAAGGCTCCAGCGTTGCGGAACTTGTTCGAAAGAGTCACCGCGGCCCTGGAACGTAAAGGGCGTTAGGAGGAACAAGGATGGGTTTTATAACTAACGTAAGAGTCTGACACTCCATTCTGAAGTGCTATTCTGTAACAACATTTTCGTATCTCGACAGTCGAATCCGAGGTGAATTTCAAATTAAGACCTTTATGTTATGTGCAATAAAGCTCATTTTGTGAGATTTGTCACTCAGGTGAAGCTCGACATCGAAATAGTTGTTTACAGAATAGACTAGCTGCTCCTCCCAGAGCGGGGAGGAGTCATTTGATGATTTGCCATCCTTAAAAAAACTGTCCAAGTGCGAGTCGGACTCGCGTGCAAAGGGTTCCGAACCAATTTAATTTTTTTAACATGTTACTTTATCACTACAGACTTCTTATAGGTTTTCCTGTAATCTTTAGGTATAGAACTATTATCAGCATTGTTTTTTTTTTATTTTAGGCTCAGTAGTTTCGGAGATAAGGGAACATGGGAATTTTTGGGGTTATTTCTTGAATAACTTCAAAACTATTTATTTGAAAATTATGAAAAAAATATAACTAAAACCCTCACTGTAAACCCTTTCATTTAATATGTCACACGATAAAGTTTTTTTTTTTTTTAATGTACTGGTTTGACCCCCAAAAGTTCCCCGCATACTAAAAAATTGTTTATTTACGTAAAACGTCTGTGTTTTGGTCACAAAAGTCCATATTTATACCAAATTTCAACAGAATCGGTCCAGTAGATCCGGAGAAAACTGGCTGTGCCAGACGGGCAGACAGGCAGACACCCCAATGATCCTGTAAGGGTTCCGTTTTTTACGGATGTTCGGAACCCCAAAAATGAATTATAAAAGCTACTGCCTTGAGCCAGACGATCTTTACATGGTCCAGCATAATTTCGCAAGCAATCTATGCACGAAAACTGCATCTATAATTTTACAATCATTTCGCAACACCGTAAGAAATACGTAAATTGCGATAGTGTCGCCGTCAAGTTTTATAGTCTACGATTATTTCAACCTGTGTCAAGGTTAGTCCGACAATGACTTCTAACTTGTAATTAATCAAACATTTTACGCTGAAAAAAAAGTGTAAATGGTCTTAAAATAACGGCTGAAATCATAAAACCATTTGCAGACGGGTCAGGGTGAGAAAATGCCGAAAAGTGGTGTCGTTTAGTTAAGGTCGAGATGCGTTAAGTGTCTATTACACTCAATGTCAACATGATAGGTAAGATAATGTCAAGAAGGGCGGGATAATGATACTATGGTAGGCGCCAGATAAATGTGCAATAACGTCTTTGAGCTACGTATATTTTATTGACTTTCTTAATACCAAAAACAGAAATAAAGACATATAAAACTTTTTAGCAAAAAAATTAAACCTCCAAAAAACTGAAAAGCAAAAAATAATAAACCTTTTTACAAAAAATAACTTTAGGTTATTTCGAAAGTCAGTGTTTTTGATTGTTTCTCCGTATTTTGACACCGAGGTTTAATTTTTTTGTTAAAGAGTTTTTATTTTATACTTTTTCGTGGCTATAATCTACTAATTTATTGTTTGGGTATCTAAGAAGGGAAAGTTACTTTATTGCAAGTTTATCTGGCGCCTACCATAGTCTTGTAATAAAAACATATTAGTCTGGTATCATCATCATCATAACAGCCGAAAGACGTCCACTGCTGGACATAAGCCTGCCCCAAAGGGGGGGGGGGGTTGCCATAATCGCCACGCTCGCTTGGTAGGCGGGTTGGCGATCGCAGTGTATGGTGTTGCGTTACAGAAAACGCTGCTGCCCATTTTCTGGTGAGTCCCTTAGTTTCCTCTTACGACACCCACGGGAAGTGATGGGATGGTATTATTCTTTTACGGTACCATACGGCACCGGCCGACACCATACGGCTTATATCTGGTATGGTTAATACGTAATGCTGCCTTATGCAAAGACGGAACGTGATCTTATTTTTATCTAGAATCAATAAATATAGGTGCAATTTGTAAAAAGTTGTTGGACTTGAATCTTAATCATGCCAATCATGTTATAATAAATGGTAATAAAGTGAGTTCTTGGTATATTAAGAAATAAATATAAAATATTTAACAGGGTTACCTGTAAAACCATTTACATTAACTTAACTAGGTATAATAAAACACCAAATTGACAAAATAGTGTCAGTCTCTCCAATATGGAGCCGATGCCTAACCGTTTTAATCGATTATAATAGAGATAAAAAAATGTTTTGTAACTACGTAGACCGTTAAATTGGCAAGACAGAGATTGTCTCGATACATTCTCAATACCTAGTTAAACACTAACCTAATAAAAAAAACAATTGAATTATCATGATTAGGTAGCCGATGGCTGTGAGACGCACAAGATCGGTTGTTGTGGCGACACTTATGAAGGCCTATGTCCAGCAGTGGACGTCTTTCGGCTGATATGATGTTGATTTGGTATCAAAGTATATTTTTAGAAAATTTGTCACATCGCTAGATACTTTTTAACCGCTATCTATCTTTTCTCTCTTCTAGGATGATTAAACTCTGATCTCGCAAACTGAGGGCTACCTCGACAGAACGGTAGCAGGGTGCGATTGTAACTGGGGCTGCGGACTTTGTTCCAAAGAGTCACCGTGGCCCTGGAGCGTAAAGAGCACTAGGAGGAACACGGATGGGTTTTAGTCAGTAAGAGTCTGACACTCCCTCCTGTTTCACCCAGAGCGGGAGATGTCATTTGATGATTTCCCATCCTTAAAAATAAAGAAAAGAGCAAGGTGCGATTGTAGACCGGTGTTTACCATAAGCCACATCTCCTTTTATGCCCTCTGTGCCCAAAACATTTAGCCTAAGTGACCTTTGCAACAGAGTACGCCGTGGAAATAGGGAAGTTTTGGGCCAACAGAATTTGAATTTGATTCAATTGTACCAGTGACAAAAAGCAGACTTTCCGTTTTTATCACCAATTAACATTTATAGTTGTTTTATTCTCTACTGAAGGAAAACAAACGCAGGACAATCGCACACCGCTGCGCAGGCGCACGATTCATTTGACACATGACGTAAACTTCGTAAAGAGCCGTTGACCGCGCACTTTCACAACACCGACTGCAATCTACTTCTATTAGTAGTTGCGAATGTATACTTACTTTAATACTTCATAATTGTGGAAAACAAGTTGTATGTGAGAAGTATTTTTTACAATAGTTGTGTAGTTTGTTGTAAAAAAGAGCTTAATTTAGGTTGGTAAAAATGAGTCCATGGAGAAGTGGTGGCCTAGTGGTGCCGGCCAAGACTCGTGTACGTGTCTTGGATTATAGGTCCGAACCCTGGCACTTACAATAATGATTAATTGAAAACATCGTGAGGAATAGCACCTAGAACCAAATCTACGAAGACATGCGACATCCACTAAGCCTCTCTGGGCCCGCATGGTGGATCATAGCCCAGACAGAGGTCTGCCCTCGGTAACCTCTCACTGCTGTGTCCTAGTGGAAGCAGCGAAGACCAATTCTACATAATGTTTAAATCCTTTCCCTAAGTACCAATTATTGTATGTAAGACCAGATTCTGAACACAAATACAATTTATACTCTTTATCAATGTTTGCACACCTCAAATTGTTTGCACCGCAGCCAAAACTTGCTTGAATGAGATTGTAGGCAAGTTCCCGTAAAAACAGATATATTTAACACACTCCAACAAAGTCATTCACAATCTCATCGCATCTCGCATATTCGACATTTCCATGCAGCGCGGTTTGTCTCACCTCCCATTGTGCGCAAGAGTAACAACCTCTTACATAACTAATTACGTTTTAAGAATATTATGCACACTATCTTCATCTGTAGACTGTTGGTACCTAAATTATCCTTTAATGTAATATTATTATGGACCTGTACTGTGTCACTGCACCCTGGCAGATAGAAATGATGCCCTACCATTTCTATCTGACAGGGTTACGGAATTTGTTAAAAAGAGTCACCGCGGCCCTGGAACGCAAAGGGCATTAGGAGGAACACGGATGGGTTTTAGTCAGTAAGAGTCTGACACTCCCTTCTGCTTCACCCAGGGCGGGAGGAGTTATTTGATGATTTCCCATCCTTAAAAAAAACTGTCCAAGTGTCAGTCGGACTCGCGTGCAAAGGGTTCAAAATACTAAATGTTTTTTTTTTGTTACTTGAGGTGGGTTTGCTCTTGACTCTAGTCTAGGTCAGAGGTGACAGAGAGAAAGTCGAAGGTGGAGTTAACTTACCCAGAAGAAACTGGTTCACTCTAACTTTGAAGAGATTAGGGTTGAATGCATTCGGAAACACAGACGCAATTATGATTATTTTTATTATGAATGGGGACTATGTGGATTATTTTTTATTTCATTGAGTAATTTTAATGTTTTTCTGGCAGTTTGAGTGCTTTATACGGCCTACACAAATGTCATTTCTTTGGTATTGTTCGTCGAGTTGTTGAGCTCCTAAGTGGATCTGAGTTGAGCTACACGACTACTGACAAATGCTTGCACTGACTGGACAGGTTCACTCAAATCTGTGTGGTTCTTTCTTCTAAAGACCATCTCAGACACTAATCTGCATGGTTCTTAAAAAATGATGTATTGTAAGTGTGAGGACTATGTAGGTCGTTATTTTAAGGATTGATTTCATGACTGTCTGGCAGTTTGAGTATATTATGCGGCTTACCCAAATGTCCTTATTTTGGTATTTGTCGCCAGTTCGTTGAGCTCCTCAAAGTTCTAAGTTGAGCTGCACGATAACTGACAAATGCTTGCACTGCCTGGATAAGCCCACTCAAACCTGCGTGGTGCTTTCCTCAAAAAGCCACCTCAGACGTTAACCTACATGATTTTCATATGTTATTGGCGATTATATGGACTTCAAAAGAGACTATGACCTCTGAGTTTTGTTTCGGTGTTTCTTCTCAGGGTAGTCAGCTAGGAAACATCCGGCCTCATCTAGATTAATACGTCAAAAAAAAAATTGACGTGTAAAAGAGTTACTTGTAACCTATTTGCAAAATTAATATCATTTATCACTCCGAGCCCGAAGGGTAACTAACGGAACCCTATTAGAACCCTCGCCTCTGCTGTGCAGCTGTCAGTCTACCAGAAGTCTGTATCTCATGATCCGAATTAGGTAGACACTAGAAGTATAAATTTTCTCAGCGTGTCTCTATTGCCGCTAAAATAATAAAAAATTAAGCGAAATACAAGAAACGTGATTTTTGAAAAACACTACAAAGTAAAGAAAAAACTTTTTACAAAAAATATAACAGACTTCCAAATAAAAAAACACAGCAATGTATAAAATATTTCTTTTTATTTTGAAAGTCGGTTGTATTTTTTTGTAAAAAGTTTTTTATTTTTCACTTTTTTGGGTACCCCACACTGATACGATCACTGGAAAATTGCAAGAAAGCAAATTACGCAATTTCGATTACTTGGATGACAAAAAACCGTCATCCAAGTAAACGAATTCCAGCTTTTTTGATTTAAAACCCAAACTTCCAAACCAATTTGATAAAATTTCTATGGAACCAATCGGGAAGTATATACTTTCAGATAAAACAAGACCTTTTCAAATCGGTTCATAAATGACCGAATTACGAGGTAACAAATATATAAAAAAAAATACAAACGAATTGAGAAACTCCCCTTTTTTGAAGTCGGTTAAAAAGATTGGAAAAATGCTCCGTAAAAACTTTTTCGAGACTATCGAGACCGATACTGACCAACCCACTGAGCCCGCGCGGTAGATGAGGCCACAGACCCAAAAGTGTGAACGATATACGTATAAGTTGATTATTATTTATTCCAAACAATACTTGAAAAATTTGCAATGACTACTCTTCAATCTAATTAGTTACTGTGATGTGATATCCGCTCAGCTATTGGCGGCCTAATTGCACGTTATCGCGAATCTGTGGGGCTAAGTTTCTGGTTACGCTACAATGTAACGTACGTACGTAACGTACGTGATACCGTATCACGTATGTTACGTACGTTACGTATATAGAAATTTGAAAATAGTCATATCATCTAAAACTATTTTTGCATTGCACTCCTACCTAAAGCCATCCTAACTTGGCAAGACTGTAACTTAAACTTGTTCTAAATAAAGTTAACTTTTCTTAATAGAAAACAATAACCAGTCAAGTGCGAGTCGGACTCGCCCACATTTATTACTTTAAATATTAACTATATTTTTTTATGATTTAATTAAAAATGTATAGTTTTCAGATTTTCCCTATCCTTGTAATTTATGAAATTTGGCAAGTAATACCGTCTGGTATTACTTGCCAAATTTCATAGTTCTAGCTCATCGGAAAATACCCTATAAATTCTGATTCCCTTGAGAGTTCCGAAATATACGTTTTTTGCGGCATAAAAGGCCGTATTTTTTTTACGTTAGCTTAGAAGTTTGATTTTTTCACAGATTTAAGGGACTGTAGACCTGAGTATATGGTTTTAATTTGAACTCGATACCTCCACGAATTCCCGAGATAAAGTGTCTTGAAAGACAGACGGACGGACGGACGGACGGACGGACGAACGGACAACAAAGTGATCATATAGGGCTTCCGTTTTTTCCTTTTGAGGTACGGAACCCTAAAAATGACACGTAAGTTACCATAATATTGATCGTTAACCATTATTGTTAATGCTTTGCATTTTTATATAATTACCTTAACGATGTTACTCATTGTTTTATAGTTTAAAGTGATTCAATTTAATAATATTGCTTGTTCATCTACATAACATTATAACATTGGTTATGATAACAAAATAATAACATTATATCTCTATAACCGAACAGCAGTGCGATACAGCCGGTCGATTTGTAAAGATGTCGAAGTGAGGGCTTGGGTGAAGTGATCACGGAGTGAGCTGTCATTTCATATTGATTACATGGATTGACAGCTCACTTCGTGATCACTTCACCCAAGCTATCACTTCGACATGTTTACAGAATCGACCGGCTGTTGACATCTCACCGTGTAAACTTAGGTGAAGAGAACACGAAGTGAGCTGTCAATCTATACAAACAATATAGAATGACGTTTGACTTCTCGCTCACTCTACCTTAGTTTTATGTTGACAGAATAGACCAGCTGCACGCTCTCATGCATACGTACTATTGGTTCACTTCTGCCCAACCGTAGGGCGCTGTGATAGGGCGGGTGGTTAGGCAGAAGTGAACCAATAACCATCCCACATGTCGCTAGTTCAGCCGGTCGATTCTGTCGACATCTCACCTTGACCACATAAGTGGAGTGAACGACAAGTGAGTTATCACGCCATCTTGTTTGTATGGTTTGACAGCTCACCTGTCGTTCACTTCGCCCAAGTGTTCACTTCGACATGTTTACAGAATCGCACTGCAGTTCGGATCGATAAAACAAGTGAGAGATTTTAAAAGCGTCTTAACTTAATAATGGTCAGTTAGTAAATGTTCGATACATTTGCAAACATTTGCTATTTACTTAGAAGCAACTTTTTCGCGTCGATGTCTTTTGTCCGGGATTTTCTTGTCGAAATTCTTCGACTAGCATAGTTGGGTTTAGGTTATAAAAACCTATCCTATATTAAAGACGCGAAAGCTTGTGAGAATGGATGTATGGGTTTAAGGATCTTTTAACAAAGATAAGTTTTGGCATGCAAGAGCGCGACTCTTTCTCGCAAAATCTACTGAAGGGATTTGGTGAAGCGTTACAGTTATCTTAATAGATACAATTCTTCTTTTACTGGTGTGTGACAAACAACGCACAGCAGAAACTGCTGGTCGTAGAAAGCTGAAATTCATGTAGGTTCCTTGGAAGTGTAGGAAAGCACTAAGAGGTTTTCCGAAATTCTTACTGGAACGGGAAAATACGGGATAAATGCTTACGAAGTCGCAGGCAAAGCTTGTAAAATATATCATTATACTATAAATTAGCTCTCGTACTGTTTCGACACTAGCCGACAACTCCAATAGACATTTAGTCTTTGACACCCATTATTAGTTTCTACATCTACGTATTGATGAACCCAAATTAACTATTCAATTTCAAGTCTTCATAAAAAAATGATGGCACGCCACACGAGCCACCGACACACATCCAGCTTCATCTATTAAATTTTTTGCTTAACCTGACCGAGTTATGACCAGTCAGTGTTTTATAAAGTTTTACACTTTATAAATGAAGTTTATATAAGTGAAAGGTAGCTGTACTGTCGGTCAAGGAGGTCCGCACCGATGGTCTACATACATACTTATCAGATTTATGTTTTTTAATCAGTTACCTACAGAGTAATTGCCGTTTAAATTTGTTTAAGGAATATTGTGAGGAAAATATGGTAAATACACATAGGAATTTTCTCGCGTGCTTAGCTTTTATAGGTAAGAAGCTGCTGCATCTTCTGATAGGTGTACTTTGCTCTTGTTTACCCTTTATGTAAGATCAGCTCATTTTTAACGATTTTTAAAAACAACACCATGTTATTATTAGTGAATGGAACGACTTTATAGCTGTAGAGACTGATACCTGAAATATTATTATGAAATAGGGAAATATGTGTTTTAGCGTGTGTACTAAGTTTGAACCTTATTGGATCTTAATTAAGCATATCATATACTACTAACGGGTGAAACTCTGCCTAACCTCTTGGGGACTACAAGCGTAGTGTACCTATGTGACCTTATTACAGTACAACTGCATTATTGTTATCTACATGTTTGTTATTGTATATTTAACTACTTACATGTTTAGGGTACATAAAACAGGAACTATAGTCTTAAGAAGTTACTCGAAGAAATGCATCATAGGCCTACGTGTTTATCCGAACACTCGTAAACTACAGCACAAGGCTAATTCCTTATTAACTAGGAATTAAACTTGCATCCATAACCCTTGTAGGTAGTAATAAAAACAAGTTGTCGTAATAAATAGAAGATACGAGAAGAAAACGTCAATACCTAAGAGTTATGTTCCCTCGCAATTACATCGCAAAGCGATTTTCCTGCCTAACCGGTTAAGCAAATGGAAAAATCATAAGCTTAAAGACAAAGCTGGAGTAATTTTCTTGTGTATATGAAAAGAGACCTTTGGCCCTTTTTTTAAGGATGGGAAATCATCAAATGACTCCTCCCGCTCTGGGTGAAGCAGAAGGGAGTATTAGACTCTTACTGACTAAAACCCATCCATATTCCTCCTAGTGCCCTTTGCGTTCCAGGGCAACGGTGACTCTTTCGAACAAAGTCCGCAGCCTTAGCAGGCACTGGCTCTAGCGGGCCCCGTCTTTTATGCTGACAGCTCTTTGAGGCGCGCGTGGAACACAGCGCGCCGTCGACCCGGGCCTGGGGGGCTACTCTCTAACGAAATCCGTAGTTTCGGGCTTAGTTGCGGGCGGTCATTTTCTACTCCGTATCACCTAACCACTGATAACTAATGATAATACGATTTGACAGTTACTGTGAAATCGTGTTGTCATTCATTCTCAGTTCGGGTTCGGGACTAATCGTAAGTCTGTAGGTGATACGGAGTAGAATACGCCCGCCCGCAACTAAGCCCGAAACTACGGATTTCGTTAGAGTGGCCCCCCTGCTTCTGATCAGACGGCGAGCCACCCAATGCTCGCCGTCCGAAGGCCCGCGCCTACGGTGGCTGAGAATCGCCCTGCGACTCCCGACGCCCGGGGCGTCTTCTTCTGTTGCGGCGGCAGACCTTTGGCCCTCGAGTTAGACAAAACCAAAATCGACCGTCACTGCAGAGGCCGAATAATATACAACGTGTTACGTGTAGCAGAATAAAATAATGCAATACTCGAAAAGTGATCATTGCACCCAACGTTATTAACAACTTTTATTCTGGGACCAACACTGAAATCACGAAAAATATGTTTAACGTATCTCAAGAACCGTAATAGGTAGGCCGTTGAAAGTATCACAAACTGTGTATATCGATTGCCGCTATAACAAGTAATAATAAAAATTAAATTAAAAATGAAAGGTGCTCCCGTACAAGAAACTTTTTTTTCGGTTTATGGTACGGAACCCTTCGTGTAATAGTCCTACTCGCACTTGGAAGGTTTTAAATTAACCCCATAATTACTTAGTTAGTAGATTCAACAGCAAGTATTAGTTCTTAACGCCTATTATATTAATCGAAACTAAGGTAAGGCCAGCGGATAAGGCCGTGTCTAATTGCCTAACTACCTTAGATTCTACGATCTAGATTCAGAAAAAGATAAAACTTGCATAACATCTATTTCTAATAGGTTTGCCGTTATTCTACCTGTCTTACTTATGCAACATTGCCATCAAAGATGACTGAAAAAGCTTAAGTGCTGTATAGATTTTAGTAATAGATAGAAAATAACTCCAAAATTGGATAGGACTGAGATACAAGAGATTTTTATAAACTTAGATATAAGAGATAGGTAGCTATTGCTACAATTTGAGGCTACTCAAGTGTGAATAGGCCACTAAACAAGTAATGCTCCATCGCCGACCAAATCAAGGCATACCATCAAGTGGTTTCAACCGCGAGTCACCAAAAATTTACAAAAAGTTATGTGCAACCTAGAACTATACCCCTACTCATTAGTATGCTATCCATCCCAAACCTCATCTAATCGTCCTCAGAAGGAAAAAAGAAATACAATAGTGAAGTTTTTTCAGCAGTCTAAGCCATGCATTACAATCTTATAGGTACTTAACCTCAAGAACTACGCGCAAATAAAGTGCAATGTACTCTATTCTGTTTCCACACTCGTCCTTGTCATAAACTGCTAGGCTTATGAACCTAAATAGTTCATAATTACATATATCTATACTAATATATAAAGCTGAAGAGTTTGTTTGTTTGTTTGTTTGCTTGAACGCGCTAATCTCAGGAACTACTGGTCCGATTTGAAAAATTCTTTCATTGTTAGATAGCCCATTTATCGAGGAAGGCTATAGGCTATATATCATCACGCTACGACCAAAAGGAGCGGAGCAGTAATGAAAAATGTGACGCAAACGAAGTTGCGCGGGCCAGCTAGTTTCCTTATAAATAAATGCGAACAAAGCAGCAACCACAGAGTCATCAGTTAAGCTGACAGCATAGACAATGATTATAAAAGATCATCATTAGGAGACTAGATGCTTTACAAGCATGGTCAAAGAACTGTGTGCCTGTGATTAGTCGAGCCTCATCAATAACTTGCGTAGTTAAGACGCAAGCTTTGCAACTTTAATTTTAAAACAACCTGAATTTTAAAAAGTATATTCGCTCCTCTGGCCCATCTGTTTTTTTAACTAACTTAAAAACAAAAAAAGGAGGAGACAAAATGAAACCCTTGTAGGATCTCTCGGGTGTCTGTCTGTCTGTCCGTCTGTCACAGCCAGTTTTCTCCGGGTCTATAGGACCGATTCTGTTGAAATTTGGTATACATATGGATTTTCGTGACCCCAACACGGACGCGTTACGTAAATATTTTTTTTTAGTATGGGGGTCAAATTAGAAAATTAAAAAAAAAATGTATTTCGAACTGTATCGTGTGACATACCAAATGCTTACTGTGAGGGTTTTAATTATTTTTCTTTCATAATTTTAAAATAAACAGTTTTGAAGTTAATCAAGAAATAAGACCAAAAATTACCATTCCCCCCTTATCTCCGATATTTCGAAAAAAATGTAGATGATAGTTTTATACCTAAATATTACAGGAAAACCTATAAGAAGTTTGTAGTGTTAAAATAATATGTTAAAAAAATGATTTTTTTTTTCATTCCCTTTCACCCATTCGCGTGCAATGGGTTCCGACCAATGTCATTTTTTCTCGTCTGACTCGCACTTGGCCAGTTTTTTTAATGTTTGTTACCCCCTCCGTCATTTATGAACCGATTTAAAAAATTATTAAGTTTTATCTGAAAAGATATACTTCCCGATTGATCCCATAGAAATTTCAAAATCAAAATAGCTGGAATTCATTTACCTGGATGACGTTTTTTGTCATCATCATCATCATATCAGAAGAAAGACGTCCACTGCTGGACATAGGTCTCCCCTAAGCGTCGCCACAACGACCGGTCCTGTGCGTCTCGCATCCATCGGCTACTCTCGACCTTCACCAGGTCATCGGTCCACGAAATTGCGTATTTTGCTATCCTGCGATTTTCCAGTGGTGATGTTAGGTGTGGGGTAGGTACCACTAAAAAGTGAAAAATAAAGAACTTAAAAAAAATCAACCGACTTATTTGGAAGTTGGCTGTTTATTTTGTAATAAGTTTTTTATCACATAGGAACCGTGCATTTTCCTGAATAAAAAATAACCAATGACATTAAATCAAAATTTGATCGGTCACCTTTTTATAATGACATTTTTAAGTTCAAGAGAGGTCATTTTTCGCTTAACATACTTGGTAAAATTTGCCATTTTAAACAGTAGATAACTTCAATATTGAGCTAAATGGCCGTAACAAATAATTGACAAATGTGCGAGTAAGAAAAAAAAAGTAAATTCCTATCTTACAGCAGCGGAAAATGATTAATTTTACGACCCATCCGATAAGACCAATTTCATAGTTAGAATCACTGCTAACAAATACCTGCATATATTATTTTTCAGTTTTCAATTACTATGCTTATGAACATAGTATGTACTCATATATACATATATATATGTATTACTTTTGCATTTCTACACCATATTTTTTTAGAAATCATGGTGATCATACAAAGTTATTGAACTCGTTTAGAGACTTCTAAATGACCTTATCCTAGAGTGCAAATGCCCTAAATTGCTGTTTCACTAACTCAAAGTATTTATTTCAAATAAACCATTTACAGGCACTTTTGTATTATCAGGTTCGGTCGGTCAAAAAAAAAGATGAATCTATTCGCACGTTCCAAAGCGTAGATCCCTATGGAGAAGAACGTGCAAGAAACTCCACGGACACTCTTTTAAAAAAAAAATTGTTTCAAAGTTTTGTTTAGATTATGTTGAAATTCACATGTGAGAACGACGTGTAAAAGACGAGCAGTATAAAATCGTCCGGAAAAAAAAGGAACAATTCAAAGAAATAATTAAAATAAACCATGGCAGCTGAGAAATGACCAGTCCCAACTGTCGGCGCCCGTTCATGAAAATGATGCATGCGCTAGCACCATTCGGCTCAACCATTTTGAAGGGGGCCAAATGATCCAACGCATACGCCATAATCAGCTAGACTTTTCAGTGAGCATGACACTCCCAACCGCCAGGGTACATTCAAGTCAAAAACAAACCTAAAACTGATAGCTATGGTTTAAGTTTAAGGTACACAGTACTCACACGTGTGCCGTTAACGGATGAAATTATACAATGCTAAATAAATTGAATCTATACAATGCAAATATTGCTTTCTTACAATCTTCAGCCGGTCCAACAATGTTTCCAAATGCTAACAGATAAGTTTGTGCGCCCTAGAGGCTATGGACCAGGACCAGCATCACAGAGTATAAGACTCTTTATGTCGTGTCCTAAAGTCAAAGTGTGTGTTGTTGTATTCATAAGGAGTTAGCCATCGACTCGAAGAGAAGAAGAAGCCTTGGCGATTGTCGAAATGCCAAAATATAAGGGATAGATCACATGACATTACAAGTGTTTGTCAATCCCATACCTTTTTGACGTTTAGACAATCGCCTTCACTACGCTACCCCTGACAGAACGTCACTTCTCTTCAGACCCTGTTGCCTGCTCTTTACAGGATCTGATGAATGTTACTTCTTCTTTTCGAGTCGATGGTTAACTCCTTAGATTATTTTTTCCCAGTAAGTGGCTACTGGTGCATGGTGGCCCCAAAAATTATGCACCGTTTCTGTTTAGATTGCCTTCGATACACTAAGATCGATGACTAACGACCCCAGATTCTATTTATATCAACGATTGACATTAAAATGTAAAAAATCAGTATCGGTTGCTGCAACGATTACGACTCAGTGTCGCAATAAGCCTGGCGAAGAAAGTCACCGGCCGTGAGACGACCTCCACTCAACGGATTATTCACGGTTTTTGCTAAAACACCTACCTACTAAGTTATTTTTGTTTCTAATTCAGTTAAGATAAATGAAAACTGAAATGCACTTTTATTACTGAAACATCATTATAGCGGCATCTTTATTGCCACATACGAGCAACAAAAATAGACCGACCGTCACACAAATCCTACATTGCGCTATCATAGTTCTTTACGCGATTTTCTACATACAACACTCCGACAACAATCGTCGGGCAGTTTCCCACCAGACACAACACCCGTCTTGTCGGAGGATCCTCCCTTTTCAACGGAGGTTGCGGGTCTTTACACGCTGTTCCGCATACCTTTAAATAAAAATCAAAATTACGCAATTTAAATATAAACTTTCGATTTCGGTTGAAAGGCCTTTCTCAACACATCGTCAATTTCCAAACCTGACCGGAGGTCTCCGAATGACTGCTTCTTAGAGCAGCTATATTACATTTTGTTACTACTGAAGAAGTAGGAAAGGAAAGGATACTGCCTTTTTTTTTTTTTTTTTTTTTTTTAACGGGGGGAAATCCTCATGGATGTCCTCCGCCCTGGGGCGGGCGGAGGGGTCTGTCAGACTCTTACTGACTAAAACCACCCCGGTGTTCCATCTCTCACTACGCCGGGGATCGCGAGAACTTGCGACTTCCGTGATCCCCGGCTGGTGCCGGCCCGCCTCTGCGGGCCACCTCGGGTCAGCGGGGGGAGTGAGGTGTTTGACTCCCCCCGCGACGTCAAAGAGGGGCGCACGGGAACACCACGCGCCGCCACCTCGGGTCCAGATGAATGGGGGGCGACGGACGTCCCCAAGTCCGCCGCCCCTGGACCCAGTTAGGGGGGCCGGAAGAGGGCAGCGTATGCCCTCCTCCGACGCCCGGTGCGTCTGCTGCGGGCCGGGAGGGAGGTCGAGATCTCCCTCTCCCTTTCCGCAGCCTCCTTCTGCGCGATAACTGTTTCGCAGAAGGAGACCACCGCGTCCCAGGACTCCTCGCCGTCAACCATAGCACGGACTACGGCTGGCAGCGAGAGGTCACTGCCTACAACAGAAATGAGAGCACGACGCGGCTCCTCCCAAGCGGCACACTCTGCCAGCGTATGCCGCGCCGTGTCCTCCCGACAGTCGACGCAGTGGTGACACCGAGCGTCCGGCTCCCTGCCTATGCGACACAGAAACCTCCCGAAGCAGCCATGCCCCGAGAGGACCTGCGTCACACGAAATGACAGGGAGCCGTGCCTTCTCCCGAGCCACAGGTCGAGCACTGGCCGGATGGCCTCGATAGTGACGAGGCCGGCGGAAGGGCGTGAGAGCCTGTCCCGCCATTCCGCCACCAGGACCTCGCGCAGCTGCGACCGACGCAGCTCGATGTGTCGCTGCATCAGTCGCTCGCCGCGCGCCCGCGCGTCCTCACGCCACCGATGCAGTGACGCGAGGACTTTTGCCTCCAGGTCCCAGGGCGGAGATCCGGCCAGTGCGCAAGCCGCCTCGTAGGAGATCGTGCGATAACCCCTGATGACTCTTACGGCCATCACCCTCTGCGGCTTCCGCAGAACAGTGATGGTGCTGGCCGTCAGGTCAGCCGCCCAGATCGGGGCCCCATACAGGGCCATCGATCGCACGATCCCCACGTACAACCGCCTGCAGGCGGTGCTCGGGTCCCCCAGATTGGGAAGCAGCGTTGACAGCGCCCCAGCCGCGCCCAACAACTTGGGCGCCAGCCGCTGGAAGTGGGGGCCGAAATCCCAACGGCTGTCGAGCACCAATCCCAGGTACTTCATGGTGGACTCGACAGCGATACGGGCCCCCCCAACAACTATGTGCGATCCCGGCGGCGGCGCCCGTCGGGGGCCATGAAAGGCTATGGCCTCCGACTTGTTGAGGGCCACCTCCAGGCCGAGGCGCCGTATACGGCTCACCACCTGTGAGACCGCGGCCGTCGCCAGCAACGCTGCCTCCCTGTACGAGCTCCCCCGGGCAGTGACCAGCGTGTCGTCAGCGTAACACGTCAGGTCCACTCCCGGAGGGAGCTCGCCCCTCAACACCCAGTCGTACCCGATGTTCCACAGGAGCGGGCCCACGACCGAACCCTGCGGAACACCGCACGACATGGGGTGCTGGTATCTGCCATCACGTCCCAGATAGGTGACATACCTCTCCGCCAAATAAGCCCCAATGACGCGGCGGAGGTAGGAAGGCACTCGATGATAGCGCAGTGCCTCCCGAATACAACTCCAGGGCAGGGTGTTGAAGGCGTTGGAGATGTCCAAGGACACCGCCAACATCACCCCACCCCGGGACACCGCTTCCTCCGCCAGGACTCTCACCCGCGATATCGCCGTGATAGTGGAGCGCCCATGCCGAAACCCGAACTGGCATTCGGCCAGGTCCGGCCCCTCTTCGCACAAGTGGCTGACGAGGCGGGCTGCGATTATCCGCTCAAATAGCTTTCCCACCTCGTCCAGCAGCACTATAGGCCGGTACGCGGACGGCGAGTCCGCAGGGCGCCCCGCTTTCCTGAGCAGGACCAGACGACCAGATTTCCACTGAACAGGAAACTGGCCCTGCTCCAGGCACGCTGAGTAGAGTCCTCTCAGTTGGGGCTCCAGCTCCTTCAGAGCGAGGGCCAACACGCAGCCGTGAATCCCATCGGGCCCCGGGGCAGTGTTCTTCGCCCGGAGCCGCATCACGGCCGCCCTCAACTCTGCTTCTGTCACCTCTGGGACGCTGGCGTTCTCTTCAGGCTCTGCGGCTGCGGGCAGAGCCATCGGCGGCGGAGTATGCTCCGCTCGTGCCGGGAAGAGGGCTGCGACCACGTCCTCTAGCAGCTCCGGTTGGAGACTCTCCGTAAGCGGAGGCGCCCAAGGTCCGAGTTTTCCTCGGACCGAGCGATAAGGGCGCCCCCACGGATCCCCGTTTAGAGTCTCCAACATCTCCTCCCTGGCACGCGTCTTCGCCTCGCCGATGGCCAGCCGCAGAGCCTCCTTAGCCGCGCGGTACACCTCATACAGCGCGGCTTCTTCGTCAGGGACCCGACGACGTCTTCTTCGGTATCGGGTGTACTGGCGCCTGACTCGTACGCACGAGACGCGCAACTGCGCGATCTCGGTGGACCACCAGTACACCTGGCGCCTTCTGGGTTGTGTGCGGACCCGGGGCATGGACGCGTCACTGATTTGCGTCATCGCCCCGTGGAACCACTGCGCCTCCACTTCGACGTCGACGGGTCCGGTCGTCGCCGACTCCCGGATCCAGGCCTGCACAATAGCGGCCTCCTCGAGTAGCTCCCTGTCGAGGCGCTTGCGCGCCCAGCGCGGACCGTCCGTTCGCGGGGCCGATGGACTGCGGCCGCCCGCGGTCTGGGGGGAGACGTCGAAACGGATGTATCGGTGATCCGATAACGTCTCCACCTCCACGGCGACACGCCAGTCGCGGACACGGCTAGCGACAGCAGGGCTAGCGAACGAGACGTCCACTATGGAACCGCCCCGCTGCCGCACGCACGTGTACTCCGAGCCTCGATTCAGAACGGTCAAGCCGGTCGTGACCGCCCACTCCTCCAGCGCCTCACCCTTGGCATCGGTGACCGGGGATCCCCACGCCGCAGATTTGGCGTTGAGATCCCCGAGCAACAGCACTGGGCGTGGGTGGTACCGGTTCACGACGGCACCCAACTCGACAAGGAAGCTCTCGAAGTCGGCGAGGCTCTTGTTGGGCGAGAAATACGCTCCAATAGTGCCGATTCCGTCCGCGAGGGCGGCCACCCAGCCGTGACCTCGGGACGGGTCGGCAAGAGCCCCGCCAATAATGGCCACCGAGTCGTCCAGGTCACCCACCCAGTTATCTCGGGGGGGGACGTAGTACGGTTCGGCGACCACAGCCACATGAATCGACCACTCTGCCATGCTCTGGAGTAAGAGATCCTGAGCCCTGGCAGAGTGGTTGATATTGCCCTGGAGGAAATGGAATTGTGCCATTACGCACAATCCATTCCCTAAAGGCAATGGTGTCATGAGGATAGTAAAGGATACTGCCTGGGCTATCCTCATGACACCATTGCCTTTATGGCCAAACCACATGGTACAGCTTTGTGTTGAAACTTTTACCACCATCAGGCTACTGAGGCTGTTAACAGTTTTCTTACGGTTTATAACTGAGCATGTCTTGCAATACCTGCTGTGTTGAAAACCACACTATAATGAACACCTGTGGTGCAACCGCAGATAATCACAGTTATCGCTGGTCCTTAAACAATCGCCGCAAATCATGATACTAAGGTACCTATTCTTCTAAGACTTGCTTTGAAACCGTTAAGCTGTGGTTAAAGGTCATAACTGTGGGTGTTGCAAAAAATATAACTCATTTTATTAATTGCAATATTGATGAGCTTAACCACATTTAGAACATGCTGTCGTTAACTCTCGACGTCTGATTTCAAAACTATCTGCAGATGTTGAAAATTACTTGCATTATAAAGTTAATGGTGTTTGGAAGGCTTAACAATATTACTGATTTATTTAAGGACGGTGAAATTTCGTCCGTACTCCTCTATTAGTCATCATCTCAGTCCCCATCATCATTTCAGCCGAAATACGGCATTAATAGATATGTATTAGTGCTATTCGTGTTATTGTGCTAGACGTCATTGCTGGATTGGAAGGAAAACTAACGAAGCAAAATTTGTACTGCAGCAAAAAGAAACGCAGTACCATCTATCCCGTCAGCGACGAACTACTGAATGAAATCCTGCATCGCGGTATCAGAGTTTTCCGTGCGATTTGAACATATGCAACAGTCCGAATATCAACTATCGGGCAGTTGCCTACCGGACACAACAACCGTGCTGTTGGAGGATCCTCTCTTTTCAATGGAGGTTTGCAGGACTTTACTCTCTGTACCGCGTACCTCCATACTGGGCTATCTGTTCTGCGAGAATCACCTCAGAGTCACCCCTTTTCTAGCAATATTCTCTGTCATGCAGCCCATCCAGCATTTCTTTGGCCTTTCCCTTCTTTTATATTCCTACATCCTAGGTGACGATTTTTCATATTCTCTACGACTTCTACAAACTTAATTTCATATAAGTCAACCGCTAAGATAATAAAGCAAATATGTTCTCTGAGCAAAACACTGAATTATGAAACCACAATCGGCATCTATGACGCGATAACATAAAAGTTGATGTTTCGGAATTAAGAGACACGTTACATTATTCTAGATGGGTTTCCACTACATTATTTTAAAGTGCAACTATTTTTTCATGTCTTATGACTGTCTGGCATGGTGCTTCTTTATAAAGATTTCTTATCCCATTATTCGTGGTGCTTCTTATCATATCTTATTCTGGTGGAAATCAGACCCATACGTACAAGACTTTTAGTAAATACTTTCGTTGCGCGTACAGCTTAGAAGTGAAATTCCATAGTGGAATTTCCATTTTATTATATATTTAGATTTAGACTTAACTATTACCTGGGGTTCAGTTCATATCAAGAGTGAATAGGTAGATTACCTTCTTACTTCTAGGCAAGCGAGTCCCACCAAGTAAGATAGACCACTGTCTCACTTGGTGACGCGAGCCTATCAATAAATAATAATAAGTTGTTCCAAATTAGTTCTAAGTATTTGGAAAGCTATTCATGATGCGAAAAACATGACAATGTTTGTTCCGATGTCCGTTGACACCTAAATTCGCTGTTTAACTTGCAAAGTAAAGAAATATTAAAAATAAACTAGCATATACCTACCTCATCTCGAGCGCTAATAGGTGTGTAAGTAGAGGTACCAGGATAAGTTTAAATACACAATTTAATCAGACTAAGCGATCATGAAGTGCACTTTGCGTTTTAAACTAACAATCGATCAACATTTTGCATCATCAACAACTTGGTAGGTACATAAATCAAATCCCTGGTGCACCTATTTAGAATAATTAGTCATTTATATTGCATAATTATTCGTCATGGCAGTGTTAAGTGCGACACACACAATACCTACATAGGTAGTCCTCATTAGACAATACAACCTGTAACAGAATAAACACAATACCTCTTAAGGGGTCATTGTACTCATCATTATGAACAACTTTTCCTACGGGACCAACACCGAAATCGCGAAAAAAATTCGACTTCCCCATACATTTATGTGCGCATAACTCGACAAAATGTACTGAACAGCTGATTTTTTTTCGCGATTTCGGGATTGGTACCATAGCAAAAGTTGTTCATAATGACCCCTTTCTTAAGGGGTCATTGTCAATTGTACCTCTTGGTATTGCGTTTATTCCGTTACACGTTGTCAGCTGCTTAAGGAATTTAAATGCGAAGACACGACACATTAGTTAATAACTTCGTGACACAATAGCTTTATACTATAACTAGCTGACCCGCGCAACGTCGTCTGCGTCACAATTTTCATTACTGCTCCGCTCCTATTGGTCTTAGCGTGATGATATATAGCCTATAGCCTTCCTCGATAAATGGGCTATCTAACACTGAAAGAATTTTTCAAATCGGACCAATAGTTCCTGAGATTAGCGCGTTCAAGCAAACAAACAAACTCTTCAGCTTTATATATTAGTATAGATTAACTAATAGACAGCAAATCGAGTTTTTATTCCATTACAAACTCATGTAATTTGAAAATGGGAGCAGTTTAACTTCTAATGAAAACCAGCCAAGTACTTAACTAGTTCTACCACGTAATATAGAACAGTTAGATCGAGCAGTACTTAATTAGAGCAATTACCTACTATGAATCACCTTAATATCTTGTAATTGGTTTTGAATATATCAGGACTCAATAACTCTTGGCTTACTTACATAGTTTAACATCGCAGATCAAACAGATGCACGGGCTCGTGTAATTTTCTCTGTTACTCGCCCAAGATGTGCCAAAGAAACCGATGTCTTTTAATTTCGTTTATCGAGAGCCACAAAATTTTGAATTGCCATAAAGTTGATTTTATATTTGCCAGACTTAATTCAAACAACCGGTTTCAAATCGTAAACATACCTTAGAGATGAGATCTCTTCGGCTTCATTAAAATAAATGCAAAATAATCGTTATTCGCCAAATGCTTTTTCTTGGTTTCACAACAATAGGTTTTTATTTTTCTGCTATCCTATGTTATCGACCGCTTACCCATTCAACGGAATTGAAATCGTAAAGCAAAACCGCAGTTTCGATAGAACTTTATGTTAGTCATCCTTGATTTATGCACATGACACCACACCATATTGGATATACAAGAGGAAAATATCATCTACGTGTCCAATAGCTCATGGTACTCATAACCTTTACCTAACTTCCTATTTTTTTGTTACAGATGGGTTGCGGCTTCAGAATAACAATCGTGGACGACGTCCTCAACAGATCCTTCTACAAACTCGGCCTGGTCGTCGGCAGGAATCCTGGCTACTTCATCATCATCCCCGTTCTCCTCTCACTGCTCATGATCACAGGCTACCAAAGAATCCACTATGAAATGGACCCAGAGTACCTATTCTCCCCCGTCAGTGGACAAGGCAAATATGAGAGAAGAATCGTAGAAGAAAATTTCAAAGTAAACTATTCACACAGGTTTAACGTTGGAAGGATAACGCGGGGAGGTTAGTAACACACTCATGTTTGGTTAACTTAAGCCTTTGTTTCTTGTTCGTTTACCACAGGAACGTGAGTTTACAAGAAACCGGTCACATTAGTCATTTCGGTTGACACGCCTTAGGCTTTAACTCATTTGGTTGGCAGGTAGTTTTTTTGAGTAAGCAACTATTTGGCGAAGCATTGAACTCTTCGAACAAGCCTCCAAACATTGCCTTCCAAAAAACTGCGTCGTGACTGTGGTCAACATCCCAAGATTATAGGTACCTATTCGAAGAGATTTTCTCGTACTAGACTAACTCCTTTTTGCGGGATTGAAGAACTCAAAGTTGAAGCCTCTACTTTAGCATCAGAACTAGTCAAAACTTAATACATTGAAGTTTGTCAGGTTTCTTACCTTCAAATTCTCAATACAAAGACCGATAATGCGTGGCAAGTCCTAACGCAAAAAACTTTTCTATCTTCAGGGCGATTCGGCAGAGTAATAATCGTACCGAAAGATAACAACACGAACATGCTGCGAACAGAAGTGTGGAAGGAGTTGCGACAGCTCGACGAGCTGGTACAGAACATGACGGTCACCATGCCGAATGGAGACACCTTCACGTATCAAGATGAGTGCGCGCGATGGGAAGGACAGTGCTTCACCAACGACATTCTCAACTTGGACAAGATTATTGGCGAGGTGAGGGAAAACTGTCCATTAAATTTTTGAATTTAGAAGCCGTTCACGCATAAAACTTTACAACATTCTCTACGCAATAAACCCAAAGCATTTTTTCTACTTAGGGCCGATTTTTCAATAGAGTCAGATAAGTTTTACCTGAGGAATAAAAACAGATTTTATATAGAAAATATGTCAAACATAGTCATATTTATTGTAACCTACAGATAAAAAATACCTGACTTTTGTAAAACCAAATCCTTAACCATTTACAGGCATTTTTGAGCTTCTAAGGAATCTGTCATTAGTTAGAAAATTTAAGCCACTTACTTGTGTAATGACGGACAAATGTATCTTCTCTAACATCATATCTATTATCAAAATTTTCTTCTTCTCGGGTCGTATTAACTTTAAAATATTGACATACAGGTATTACATTACAGTCTTCAAATTAAGTTACGGACAATTAAATTCCAGGCATGTAATGTCAACTGAAATGTTGATAAGAATATGTTATGGGTAAAAACAATTAGATTTTTAAACAAGCTAACTCGATACAAGACATCATTCGCCATAATAAATTGGCAGTCTCGTTATGTGTAGGTACAGGCATAAACAATCTTTGTCATTGAGCTTGCTAGTCGAGTGTCGAGTCCCCCTGATAGAATTCTAGAAAATACTTATCCTATCATTGCATTTCCACTGCATTTGATTTAGATTTGTTAGTCATGTCTGCGTCCTCGTGTCGACCCGTGGGTCCTTTAGTGGCCACGTGAGGTCTTATAGTCCAGTTTTATTTCCTCTCTTCCCCTTGGCAATACGTCATGAGGTTTTAATCTACCCTTCCACTCCTTCCCTGCATCATGTTCTGTTTTTTGCTAATATAGGTAATTACCAGATATTTTTGGAACTGTTTTAAAAGAAACTATCTCACTGATTGTGCACTTCTGATTGAAGATTGCGCTGACTACTCTTTGAGGGAATATTTACTGCCATAATTATAACAATCAACATTTGGATTATCAATTCCTTTCACGAACTGTTATGATGACCATGTTTTCCATTTTCCAAATACTATTCAGGTACCTATATGAAAATTCCAATGAGAATAAATTAATATGCTCTCAAGATGAGGCATTGTATCTCAAGTCTCAACCAATATATTTAATAACAAATTGAAGTATTTACTTCAACAATAAATGAATGGTGAGTGTATAGCAGTTACTGGTTAAACAAAACACGTGCAAGTGTGTCAAGAAAACTGAAACCGGCGCAAATGTCCTATATACATACGTAAACATCAACATTATGCTTTCGATTTCTTAAGACTTTCTCTTTGAAGACGTTCCTTGGATGCAGGTGCGTATTATGTACCTACTTACGCTAAATAGGTGTTTATATGTAAATGCAAGGAGTCCCCCATAAAAGTAACTGTAAAACTATCATCACTAGCTGACCCGCGCAACTTCGTCGCTCCGTTCCTATTAGTCGTAGCGTGATATTATACATGTAGCCTTCCTCGATAATTGGGCTATCCAAAACTAATTTTTCAATTCGAACCAGTAGTTCCTGAGATTAGCGCGTTCAACCAAACAAACAAACTCTTCAGCTTTATAATATTAGTAGAGATGAACAGATGAAACGCAAAACCTATAAAGAGGTTATTGTGCTCATCATTATAAACAACTTATATTATGGGACAAAAAACCGAAATCGTGAAAAAACATCAACTGGCCCCAAACTGCAATGTATGGGACATTATTATGAATGCACTAGCTGACCCGCGCGGCTTCGCTCCCGTCAACTGGCTACTCTCCTTACCGACCCTAACCTACCTACCTACTCTACCTACCCTACCTGCCTACCATAGTTACCCTACCTTACCTACCCTACCTACCTGCCTACCTACCCTACCTACCTACTCATTTTTTTTGTATTTTAATTCTTATTATGCTATTTCGGACGAAGACTAATCCAAAAACACAAAAACTTTGAAAATCGGTGGAGCCGTTCTCGAGTTAGTTAGAAAAGTGTTCGAACAAACCCGACTTTGTTTTATATATTGAGAAGATTAAGAATTTTGCTATATTGTAAGATTCGACCATTTTCTAGAAGACATTTTTATATTAGCGAGACAGAAATTAAACGAATAAACTGAAGGAAGACGGACAGCGGTGGCTTATTAATAAATAGGGTTCCGAAACCATGGTACGGAACCCTAAAAATCGCCTTGGTTCGCACGAATAAAAATCGTACGCGAAGGCTTAAATAATAGGGTCCCATTAGCAACTTTGGCACGGAACCCTATAATTTGCTTTGGCTCGCAAATCGAACCGTCTGATACTTAACACGAATTAAAAACTTAGTTGCAGGTAACCTGGGAGTCTTTAAAACAAAAGTGAATAGGTTGCTTCTAGGCAAACGTGCTCCATCTTCGACCGCATCATCGCTTACCATCAGGTGAGATAGTGGTCAAACGTAAGCCTACCTATAGAAAAAAAAAAAAATCTACCCCGTATCACCTAACCACTGAGAAAGAATGATAACACGATTTGACAGTTACTGTGAAATCGTGTTGTCATTCATTCTTAGTTCGGGTTAAGGACTAATCGTAAGTCTGTAGGTGATACGGAGTAGAATACGCCCGCCCGCAACTAAGCCCGAAACTACGGATTTCGTTAGAGAGTAGCCCCCCTGATACGGAGTAAAATACGTCCGGAACTAAGCCCGAAACTACGGACTACGGACTTAGAGAGTAGCCCCCAAAATCGATCGCTCCCGTCACCGTGACCACCTTTGGTACGGTACCTTATTATAATTAGCCTTGTTTCGTAAATCGAACCGTTCGTTGCTTCGCTCTAAAAGGAATGAATCGCGGAGGCTTAGCAGTAGGGTCCCGTCAGCACAGCACCTTTGGTACGCAACCCTACAGGCCTGATCCTCAAGTCGAACCGTCCAGTACTTCGCAAAACTAATTCAGTTTTAGACTCTACGATAAATGCACTTTAAACGAAAGCAGCACAACTCAGAGATTTAAGCAATTTTGAACCCTAACAGTTTAAGACCTTTCAAAGACCTAACCGAAATTCCTACGAACTACGACTGTGTTTATCGTATAATCGTGTGAGGTCATTCTCCAGCGGAAAATATTAACACCGCAATTCAGAAAAACGCGTCATCAGTGCAACGCCATCTATCGACCATGTAAACTGACAAAATATTTGGCAGCGGAAGACGTTAAATAACAATAATAATAATAGTAAGGTATTAAAATGTTAACTTTTATTTTGCTACGTCTACGTATTAAAAGTTTCACAAATAACTCAATCAATGTGTTTGGTGTAACATTTATGTTTTCATGCATTTTATGATTTCTCAATAGATGGCGCTCTGACTGATCATGACACATTAGGAAGTTTCTTTCTGAACTAAAAATTCAATATAAATATTTTGATTTTGTGGATCGATTGTAACAATAAATAACGAAAAGGTGTAAAAATTATCGCTTTTATTTTGCCACGTATTAAAGGTTTCACAAATAACTCAACGATTTTGAATGCTTTCATGCATTTTTTGATTCCTCAATAGATGGCGCTCTGAATGATCAGAACACAGTAGGAAGTTTCTTACTAAACTAAAATTCAATATATTTTGATTTTGTGGATCGATTGTAACAATAAATAACGAAAAGGTATAAAAATGATCACTTTTATTGTGCCACGTGTTAAAAGTTTCACAAATAATTCAACAATTTTGAATGCTTTCGTGCATTTTATTTTTTCTCGCTCTGACTCATCAGAATACATTAGGAAGTTTCTTCCTAAACTTAAAAATACAATATCTTTTGATTTTGTGGGTCGATTTTGATGAAATAAACGATAAATGTTACTCAGGTTATCACTTAATATTTTTAAGTACTTAGATTTGCAATCCAATCTGTGGTTTATGCGTGATGCCCCCACAAACGCACAGACAAACAGACAAAAATTGCATGTTTGTGTTTTATACCTTTTTTCTAAGTTTTCTGTGTAATTTTCATGCAAAAATATTCAATGTACAGACACGGTTAGTCTACGATTTTATTATAAGTATGTATAGATTATTATATGTATAGATATAGATAACTCGACGAAACTGCACAGCTGATTTTTTTTACATAAAAATGTAGGTACCTATAATAGGAAAGCGCATAACAATTTTAAGTATGTGTTTCGTAAACCAATTTCAATTTTATAGCTATAACAAACAATAATAGCTATTACATATCAAGCTATAATTCGATTGTGACGAACGAGATTATTTATCGTCAAACTTTAAAGAAGACATGAAAAATACCTACTTAATATAAAACCATGTTATAGGTACATTGGACTCGAAATTGAAAATACATTGGAATTCGGATCACAGAACCACGAAAATTTTCTTGAATTTAATATCAACTGAATTGATTCCGAGTTTCGAATACGAATTAGCAGACAACATTTGAAAAACTTTTAAGAAAAACAAGCCAGAAAAGTTCCACTATTATTATTTGCCGAACAATATATTGCTATCAATGGCGAACCATGTCAATGACATTTTCGCCATCAGGAAATTCGCGTCAATACCATGGGTTTTTGACACCTGCTTTACATTCAATTCATACCGTAGTCTCGCGTTGAGTCAAGGCAAGTCAGGGTTCGTTCAATGAATCACTACAATTAAACATGGTTCATAAAATATACAATGGACAGTTAGAGATGATATAACTGTTTTGATCACAGATATTATACGCTTTGACCGCAGACCGCACAGTGTGCTGCAAATATTTTGCGTTAGGTAGAGAAAGAAAATAAAGAAATTTTACTTTTATCTTAATGGGTATTTCTTGCCTCTACATACAATCACTTGGTCTAAACATTCTTGGTCTAAGGCTTTCCCAATTTATTTCAATGTTTTCCCACTGCAGTCGCGAAAGACTCTTGAGATTTTAGAGAACGTGAACATGACGTGAACGCTTGGAAATTCACCGAACTATCAATGTTTCCTCCTTGTGTCCATGTGTTCTCCTCTATTCACATTTTACTCGAAAACAATATAACTGTGAACTTCTAGAAATGCTTTTGGTAAAAATTCTACCAATCTGGCAAAATAATAGAGTCCAAAGCACCGACATACAAAAATTTTGCACAGAAGACACGCAAATCGCAAGATTTGTTTTCGTGGTTCGAAATATTTTAGCTTACACATGTCGAGTACATACCTATCTAAATAAGCATACGTAGTGTTACACGCTCCCACTTACATCACACCGTAATGTCTCCTCCTGGCCATAAAGAGAACAATGACAAATATCACCATACGCAATTTTGTTACGGTATAGCTTCAGTTACAGCAATATTAGGCAAATACACGCTTTAAGATTACACACATACTTTTGAAATCTTTCTATTGTTATTAACATTACAATAAAATCACCACGTCGTAAAATACCAACGTTAAATTTGTCGGACGCGAAGACATAACAATATTAACAATGTGTCATCCGTCATTTATATTCCAAGCATCCTTCTCGAGAGATCTTGTACCCACAAGGATTCGTCATGTCTCGCGCTGCGGTTAATGGAAATTCTTTGTACGTCTGATTAGACTAATGTCACACCTTCACAAAACATGGCTGTCCTTAGAGGAAATAGCTAGAAGAACCTTTACCTTTGCATTGGGAAGTACCTCTTAGCCTCTATTACCTTCGTAAAGAATCATTCTACATCCTAGCGCTTTTCCGGCGTACTACCAAGGTCGACAAGGTAAAGCAACTAATTACGGACTCATGATCATCATAGCAAGCGCACGAAAAGTACATTTATTTGTCCAGGTCCTGATGTTTTGTCCAATGCTGTTTAATTTGTCTTCCGCAGACACCAATAACGAATGAATAGATCATTTACGTTTGTACTATTATATCAATGGCACGATTTCCATTTTCGCATCTTGGTATGTTGTCAATGTCATTGGCCAGTGCTTTAGTTAATGGTCATTGGAATCTCTTGTGTGTAAATGGATCTATTGTAGCTATCTGTACCTGTAGGTAGGTACTGTATAACGGAAAAAATTGAGACTTTCTTTGTCAAGAACTGTGTAAAGTATTTAACTTTTTGACCGCCACGGTCGAATATAAGTAGCCGACAAATGAAAACGTGCTCAACACGACATTTTTACAAAGTAAATCTAAATTAAGTTTTCTGTGTTTATTTTTCCTATTATTTAAAAGCTTTAATTTTCCGTCCCACAGGTAGAGAGAGGCGAATTAAACCTGACGTTTCCTATAATGTTCAATCCCGTAACATGGGAGGCTCACGCGTTCCCGGTTTTCTTCGGAGGCTCAACAATAGTGGATGACATCATAGTGTCCGTGCCAGCTGTCCAACTAGTCTGGTTTGTGAGAACGGACACTAAAATGCAACTGGACGGGAGGTAAGAAATAAACGATTGTTTTCAATGCTTTAATCAAACTTCATTGACTCAAGAACGAACAACACAGTCAGAATGCAGATCGTGCGTAGATCAGTATTATCTTACATGTAATAGAGGATATCCTCTAAAATAACTATAAATGTAGGTACTCCGAATAGTCATGCATGCAATATGAGGAAGAGTTGATTGTAGTGCTGATTACGTTCTTGAAGGAAACAACGTGCGTTTCTATAGTTTGGCTATTAGTACGTACTTAGTACTCCCATTCTGCTTAATTTAGCTTTTTATGACTTGTTTTGAATTTCAATAGCATTACACTTTGTGTAAACACACGACACTATAACTTAGATAATAGACTTCGATCTTGACACCGTTTAAGAAATCGTTTCGAATACTAAGCACTGCGTAATATTGGACAAGAATACGAATGGAAAGGCGGAGAGTTTAACAAATTGTAGGTCAATATTTCGAAAGGTATATAGTTTCCTGATACATTTTTGAACGGGCTGAAATAATGTGTTACATAAAGAACTAGTTTCATAACTCTAGGATTTAGATAAGTTCTTCTTTCTAAATTACAGAGGTGCGGCATGGGAAGATGCCTTTCTGGACACAGTCGGCATAGCTGAAGACACCGGCCGCTTCAAACACATCTCCGTCGCTCGATTCGCCTCACGAACCCTCGACCACGAACTGGAAAAGAACACGAGGACCGTCATTCCGTTCTTCAGTTCCACATTCATTCTCATGGGGATATTCTCTATAGTAACATGTATGATGGGTGACTGGGTTCGCTCGAAGCCATGGCTGGGTTTGCTGGGCAATATCTCGGCTGTGATGGCCACGGCAGCAGCGTTCGGATGCGCCATATACTTAGGCATTTCCTTCATTGGCATTAATTTAGCTGCACCCTTCTTAATGATTGGTAAGTTCCTACACATATTCACCTTTAAGACTTTTGCCGTCCACTAGTCAAATTCGCTCAGGAAATTTTATTTTAGAGTTAGATCTATTTGTCTAACAAGGCACACATTCGCTTTTATTACCCACGTGTGGTTTATTTCAGTCACGTTTTTCCACCTTTTGTAAACGTACTTACAACCTATTGTTTCGATCACATAACTCTTAAACGTGTTTTCGACAAATTCATAAGTTTGTGTTGCCATGTTCCAGGTATCGGAATTGACGACACGTTCGTGATGTTAGCGGCATGGAGACGAGCCTCTCCGAAGCTTCCGGTGCCAGAAAGGATGGCCATCATGCTGTCAGAAGCAGCGGTGTCCATCACCATCACATCCGTCACGGATATGCTCTCGTTCTTCATCGGCATCTTCTCTCCATTCCCGTCGGTGCAAATATTCTGCATGTACTCTGGTAAGTTCGATGAACTACTTATTTTGTAACATTGAACGAAACAATGCCGAACTCATAGTACTGTGATACTTCCTCCTTGGATGTATCAACTTGTTTATAAAAGCTTTAGAAGAATTAACTGAAAAAGTAATAAGAATTAGAATAGGTTCGAATAATGACGTATATGTATTAATTTGTCTTTTTATCAGAACTGTAAAATATAATCCTTTAAATCTCAATTAGTATTTTCTTTACTCACGATCCCTGACGCCGCAGTAGTTCTAGCCTGCAGCGTCACAGTACCTACCTAACTGAACTAGCATTCCGATACTGCACAAAAAAGAAGTCCAATCACATCCTGTGGCTTGTTTAGAATGGTATACTTTGTAATTTTAATATTGAAATGTCCGTGGGTTGTTACCACATTCTGGACAGCCGCACCGCACCAGTGATCATGATATCATGGGGCAATGATCCCTAAAAATAGAGACCAAGCCGAGATCGGCTTCCAGTCTAATAAAATAAGGGATTTTAGGTACACCATCAGAAAAAATAACTACTTAATATTATTCCCGCTCTCATTCCAGGTCTCGCCGTTTGCTTTACTTTCGTGTGGCATCTAACATTTTTCGCCGGGTGTGTGGCCATATCCGGCTACCGTGAAAAACAAAATCGACACACGATAACTTGGATGAAAGTGCTGCCAGAATCAAGGGCTAGGAAAGGTAAGAATGATTAATTGCATAATTATTAAACTTTAAGGGACAAGATATAGGAGGTTTAGAACGAATGCCACTTCTCTCAGGCAGACGAAAACCCATTCGTTTAAAAAGAAAGTCAAACACTACAAACAGGCTACAAAAATTATGTAAGTTCAGGTGGTACCCTGAAGTTACCTAAATTTTGTAGCCATACTTGCAATCACTTGACCATAACTCCCGAGTATTAACCACTAAAACTATGATAAACTATTTTCAGAAGAAAAATCATGGATGTACAGAATGTTCTGCAGCGGAGGCATCGATGCGGCTGATCCTGACAACCCCATAGATAACAAGGAGCACGTCATCATGGCCTTCTTCCGGACCACCATGGCAGATTTACTCAACAACGGCTACGTGAAGGCCCTAGTTATCGTGGTATTCATCGCATACCTGGCAGGAGCAGGGTACGGAGTCACCAATCTCAAGGAAGGGTTGGAAAGAAGGAAACTTTCCAAAGTGGATTCATACTCTGTAGAGTTCTTTGATCGTGAAGATCTGTATTACAGAGAGTTCCCGTATAGAATTCAGGTAAGAATTTTTTTGTGTGTGTTTAGTGTTTATTGAGGGTGGGCACTGCATGCAAAGCTCATACGTTCCCAATTGAATACTTAATTCAACTGCATATTTTCTCACTGGGTTCTTAGCATTCAGGAACACAACGCGCGCAGTATAACATTACACATCAAGGTGATTTCTGGCATGATATGCCATTTTTCCGAAATAAGTTGAAAATACAAGGACAAGGAGTTATGTAGTTGGTGAACATGTTTAATTGCATTTTGAGAAATAAACGTTTGCAATTTTTGTACTTAGATTCATAAAACCTTGACGCAAAATATTTTTCCACTATCAGGGATACAACTTCTAGCAACTGGTTTCTTCGTTTCCAGGTGGTTATAAGTGGTGAATACAATTATTCTGATCCAAAAGTTCAAGATGAAGTGGAAGCTTTGACCAAGAGCTTGGAGAACACATCGTACATATCCAACTCTCTATACACCGAGTCTTGGCTCCGAACCTTCGTCGACTACGTATCGAGAAACAACGACTACTTGAATGTGACTATCGATAATGAGGATGAATTCATTCAGAATCTTAAAGAGGTTAGTATAATTTAGATCTTAAAGAGGTTGGTATAATTGGATAATTTGAATTATATTATTAGTGGCGTCCCACGCTCGTTAATCTGGTTACAAGGATTTGCCTATTACAATGAGTGTCGTCAATCCAATTGACTTACTGACTAGTTAACTACCTACTGCCAAAATTAAAAACAAATAATTTCTACCTACCTGGCAGGTAATGAGACGCGAAACATAAAAATAAAATAAATCTGATACCATTTATTTTTATGTAGGTACCTATCGCGTCTCAGTAGCTGTAAATATAAGTACATTATCCAACTCAATTTCCTTTTTTCAGCTGTGGCTGTTCCCAGCAAATCCATTCTCGCTAGACGTGAGATTCAACGAGGAAGGAAATCGAATTATTGCTTCAAGATTTCTAGTACAAGCAGTGAACATTAGCGGAACAAACCATGAGAAAGAAATGGTCAGAGCATTAAGAAACGTCGTTGCTCAATCTCCTCTGAACGCCTCTGTATTTCATCCTTATTTCGTATTTTTTGATCAGGTATGTTTACTACGTATTATGTAGGTACCTAACTCCTAAAACATTAATAATAGGGATAATTTCAAGAATTTCGATTAACATGAATTATTTTTGTTGCAGTTCGAACTTGTGAGGCCAACATCTCTTCAGAATTTATGCTACGGTGCTCTTATGATGATGATCACATCCTTTGTATTCATTCCTAACATCCTCTGCTCTTTGTGGGTGGCATTCAGTATCATATCTATAGAAATCGGCGTAGTTGGCTACATGGCTCTCTGGGACATCAACCTTGACTCCATTTCAATGATAAACTTGATCATGTGCATCGGCTTCTCTGTTGACTTCACCGCACATATCTGTTACGCTTACATGGCGTCAAAAGCCAAACACCCTGACGAAAAGGTCAGCGAATGCCTCTACTCTCTTGGGTTGCCCATAGTGCAAGGCTCATTCAGTACCATTCTCGGTGTAATAGCTTTGCTCCTAGCTGATAGTTACATATTTTCCGTATTCTTCAAAATGGTTTTCATGGTCATATTCTTTGGAGCAATGCATGGCCTCTTCCTACTACCAGTCCTTTTGTCCCTATTCGGGCCTGGCTCTTGTACTAGAAGGACAAACGATATCAAAATGGCAAAACTAGAGAAAACTTTCCCCAATCCCTACTGTATACCACACCCACAGCTAGTTGTAAATGACCAAATATATAACGGCAAGAACCCGAACGGTATCTATAAGATTTATGGCGATGACAAAGATCTTGGAATAGGCACATCAGGCGAGGACACGAGCGAAAGCAGTTCCAACCAGTCGCAACGCCGGCAAATAGGTGACGATGAGAGTGGCCAGAAGAAATACGACATCGGGTGGAAGCGATCTAGTTATTGCCAGAACTCTGGCAGCCAGTTTCAGCCATCCGGCGAATTAGATCTTTATGGCCACGATATGGATCGTAATTGGCAACGACAGCGCTATGAAGACAATTGCCGGGTTTTCGACAATTACCGGAAACCTCCGGCAGTGTCGAGGACGCGCGATGATGAGTGGGTATCGTCAGCGCGGAAGACGAGCGACGCCGGGCCGCGGCGCGAGGGCGCCTACAGGGTGATGCGCGCCCACTCGCAGCACAACATCCACAGGTCGCGCGCTCCCCGCCGCTCCAACTCTCATCACAACTTAGAACATTTAGATTACGTCGCAGAAATGCGTTTTCCTTGACAGTGACCGCCTAACCTCTCTAAAATAATATTTAAAATAAATCAAGTGCTCAATTTATGGACCAAAGTATAAAGCTACCTTCGTAAAAACGAAATCAGTAGTCTATTTTCCTAGAAAGTGAAGAACAATAAGTTGATGTATGAACACTTTTTCTTGAAGGTGTCAAGTGTTTTTCGTGAGTGATACAAACTGTTTTTCATCAACATGTAGTTAGAAATTTTAATGGAGGTTTGTCTTAAAGCCTTATGCCAAAATCAAAATAAGTAGTCTATTACAAGTCTACCTACCTACTTCTTACAGATGATCAATAATAAACCCATTTAATTAACCAAGTTTAGGGTAACCTACAGGTGTTTATAAGACAATCGCTAGAGTATCATGGTACCCAAATATTCCTCTACATCTTGAGTTGACAGCTGTATGGAGTAAGATATAGACTGCTATAAAGTCTTCTCTAAGTAAGATTTAATTTCATGTGAATAAATAAAAAGCTCAGTAGTACACCAAAGTACGATCGGTTCAATAACGATATTATCTCTAAGTAAGTTATTGATTCGGGAGACAAAAAATATGTAATTATTAATATTTTAGTAAATGTAACTAGTAGTTTGTTAGGTATTTTGAGATTTTGGTACAAGGCTGAATATGGAGAGGTTATGATTGTTAATTGCTAATTGCCTAGTAATATTGTGAAAGGTCGCCGAAAGTTTTGTTATACGACATTGGGTTATAAATCATATACAACCAAATATAATTGCAGTTCAATCTAAGGCCACTCTTTCATTTGAATATCGTTTTCGGTACCGATATTCGTACATTTCAACGAACCCGTATAAATCCTTGTCCGAGGCAGCGGTTCTTTGCAATGTCGCTTGGTAAGATGTGAAAGCGGCCTAAAATCTACTGAAACAATAACTGTATTATCTACGCAGAAGATACATATAAATTCAAATATTTAAAGGAGCAAGTGAAACATGTAACTTTTACAAAATAATTTATTACAACATAACTAGTTCTTAAAACTTATGAATTAAACTACTTTACCGATTCAGTCAACACTATTGCTTTCGACAATCATACCCGATTTGGCAATCATAGGGTCTAAATAATATAGGATATCTTATTTAGTGTGATATAAAATTGGGATGGGTGATAAATTAGGTGTGTAAATACGTGTGTAAAGACAAAGGTGCAATAGGAACATTTTTTTGGAAACTGTTTGGAAAAGTTAAAGTGGCATTGGTATTCAGATGCACTTGCAATAGGGTATTTGAATATTTACTGTATAAAAATTTCGACAGTTGAATATTTTAACAAACTGGAGTGTTAATAACAGTTAATTCGTGAAAAAATAGACTTCAATGTTTTGATTCATAACATTTTGATTTTAATTATAGCCTTCATGACATAGTGTCAATGCAAATTTCGCTTTTAGTGTGCGCCAATTTGACTTGCCACTACGGAACAACACTTTTAAATAAAAATCAGACAGTTTCCGCCAACAAAAGTTACTATTGTGCTAATAATGAAACATTTTTAAGTCTTCATGTTTATATAAATAGAGCTTTAACCATTACCTGTCTATATGGATCGCTGTAAATATTAGTTGTGATATTATAATCTCGATGCCATGTTCCATCCCTGTCTTACGTTATATGTTTATGCTATTCTACAACTAATATTGTACGCTATGTCTTACAAATAACTATGTTTTGTCTATGAAGACATGTTCCGTCATTGCATTTGTGGTGATATCAGCAAGTGACTCTAGTGTTTGTTCCATGTGTTATGTAAGAATTTAATATTTGTGATCGCTAGCGATCACTCATCATGACTGAATAATGTAAATATTACCTGTTTTACATTAAATAAAAATTAGTTTTATTAACTTTTTTTTTATTTTCTAATTTTCAGATATTCCTATCACAATTAGGTACCTATATGGTTTAACTAAATATAAGCTTATAATAAAAACATAACTCGCATTCAACGAATAATATGCGACTTTCTAAAACATACATTCATACAACAGTATCATATAGTCACATCATCACAATAAAATTTTCTACTGGATGTAAAAATAAAAAATAAAACAATAATGACAAAAATGAAATGTGACTGTAGTGGGGTGTAAACAATTACGAGTTTCAATTATTGATATAATACGATACTAAAAACATGAACACAGACGTTACGACTAAATACGACGTACTGCGGCAGGTAACAGTCTTATATTTGCGAACATACTCGTTGCAGTTAGATAAACGTCCGTAGGCTCGCAAATACTTACCGTGAGTCGTATCTAGCCAATAAAGCATATAAACTCTACGACACTGTAAAGCAAAAATTCTAAGACTTATCATACACAGATTTCAGTACCTCACTACAAAACAGAATCAAATCTTTGGAGTCAAACCTGTCGCACATGTATTCTCGAATAAATGACAACTCTTTACTGCTACGGTTCCCTTCTGGGGTGTTATTCCACTGGTTCTCTAATACTCTGTTCAGGAGAGCCTTAGCGTCAGTTGGAGTGATCTTCTTTATTAACACATCAGTTATAGCACTGAATGGTAGTTTGTCAGTTATTTTCTCGATTGCTGAATCTTCTAAATGTTCTCCAACTTGCTCCACAAAGTCTGGTCTCTGGAAAAATAGTAAACAAATGAATTCAAGTAAATAAATATGTGGCAACATATTTGCTCAAGACTACATTGTTTTTATAATAATATTTATTTATTTGCAAAATACGACTGACACATACATTTCACATCATTGTCACCAGGGGGAGAAAAAATAATTACTGACAAAATTAATGTGCGAGTGATACAAAAATTTGGGCCATGGCACCTAATCTAGGAATATAATGTATCTTAGGAGGCAATTTCATGTGATTCATTGGGATAAAAGTTTATCTAATGATCTAATAGCTTACCTCTGCTAAACTCGATTTAACAATATCTGCAGTAGATTTACTGCCTGATTCGTCAGTTTGCGCGACTGTATGCGCAGTTGGAGTGGTCTCAGTCTGTGCGAACGACACAGTCGTCGACGTAGCAACTGTTTGTGTTTCTGCCTCGACGCAAACGTTTGTTAATGTTTGCGCTGCGTTGTCCGTATAAGGTTTCGCGTCCGGGTCAGGCATAGGCTCGCCAAAGATAACATCATTGATCGTCACCATCACATCATAAGGAGGTTTTTCTACCCTATTTGCTGCATAATCTGTTAAGACCTTCCGCGCTACCTTGACTTTAGGCGCTTTAATGCATAGCCTGTTAACTTCGAGTTCTGTCATCTTGGCCAAATCACCCACTGTTTCCACCTTCCCCACTAATTCTTTGACAAGCAATGACTTCATTGCAAATGAAGATAATTCACCAGCAATGTTGTCTATGGGGTCCTTACAATCTACTAAGTCTGAGCATATGGGATCAGTGTCGTTTAATTCGCTCGCTCTTACAATTTCAACAACAGGAGTTTCGTCCAAAGAGACAGGTTGAGTGTCATCAGGAGTACTAATCACTGAAGTTATGGAAGTTTCCGTGAAACTCTCTACTGCTTTATGCAACACTGTGTCTAATTTAAATGCTAATCTTTTTGGTGATTTCAAAGGAGTATGTTGACGCATCTGCCTTTCATAGCGTTTTTGTGCCGAATTCTGTGGAGATCGCATACCGCCGGGTTCTATGTACTTCTGAACTGATACTGTTGTTGACACTGGAGGATCGTGGAAGCTCACTCTCTTTCTCTGAAAATAATAATTACATTACCAACAGTTCTTTCAATTTATTAAAAAATCTTTCTTTCACTAAACAATGTACTCACTTTGCTCGCTGGAGATATGGTAGCATCGTCAGCAATCTCTACAAGTTTCCTCTTCAGTATGGGACCTGCTGGACTGCTGTCAACCGCAGGCAGTGATCGCCTGAACTTCAGAAACTGTTCACTGTCTTCATTTTCATTGGTAGGCTCAATATTTTCACTTACAGAGTTGTATAAGATTCGTAAGTTTCTTCTAGCAGGTGTACTTGACGCACTAGTCTTTTTCGTCTCTTCTATTTCAGCTTTTTCTTGGTTTACAATAGCTTGGACTTTATCAGGGTCGCAGCATAGCCCTAACATTTGTGCTCCGCGACCTCCAGCTCGCACTTGTGGTCTATTCTTCTTGAGGGAAAGAGAAGAACTAGGGCTAGTATTAGTCACAGTGACTTCAACTCTAGGCGGCGACTGATCTCTTTTATCAGGAGATATTTTTTCTTCAGTAAAAACTTCAGGTGAGCCACATTTTTCCAGAGGTTCTCCATTACTGTTCACAGGTGACGACAACGTTATCACCACATAATCACTGCTAGTCTCAGGAGAAGGTGACTTTTTGTTTCTTTCAGGGCTCATGTTCTTAATTGGTGATATCTCCAGTGTGTTATTTAAGAAATCTTGTTTCCTTTTAGCTTCATCTCCTAACGATGAAGGTGATGAAGCTCCACTCTCTTTTTCTAAATCCACAACTGCTGAATCTGATAATGTTATAGTTACATCTTCTGGTGGATTGACAGGTTTTGCCTTGAGAGATTCATCTTTGGTCAAAGATTTTCTCTTATTGTTACTACTAATTTCATCAGTAGTGATGTCCACAACAGTCAAACTTGTATCTGTAGTCTTGTGTACCATGTTAACTTCCAAAAATTTGTTAGGATCAGTTGGTTGGGTGTCAGCTTCAGCTATTTCTTGTGTTTCTGGTCCTGCTTCAGTTTCGTCACTGCTTATAGTCAGTGGTGCTGGGACATCGTCATTTATTATCATAACAACTTCTGAAAGATCTTTATCGTCAACTGGTTCAGTATCCATGTTTTCAGTGAGATCTGCTTGACTTTGTCCTTCTGAAGCAGTTTTGTTCAAAGGCAATTCACTATCATCTTTACTCTCTTGATTGGATTTTGCAGATTCAGGAACGTCGACCATTACGCAATCTAATATGCTCTGAGATACATTACTTTTGTCAGCATTATCCGGAATGATTTTAATTTTTTTCAAAGTTACATATGGGACCTTCTGCTTAGCTTTCTTTGGTTTACCTGCTAAAACTGTAATGCTTGAGTCTTGTGAACTCTCGATGACATCGTCCGAGTATGGCAAATCTTCTGTAAATGAAGTCCGATCTTTTTCACTATCTTGACCTTGACTATCATCAACTGTTAGTGAGGAGTTTGTGCTTGAACAATCACTGTCTTTGTTTTTCTCTTTTGTTTTCCTATCACTCTTGATTTCTGATTTTGATTTATTCAGCTTCTCCACCAAACTTTTTCTTCTACCTGCGCCGGCTTCTAAAGCTTTTCTGGTCAATCGTTTTTGTGACTGCATTTTTAAATATGGGTGTCCCTCTACCATGTCAATTGCTAGTTCTTTCTCAATCCTCGATTTTCTTACCGTCTTTTTTGTGGTTGACTTTTGTTCTTCGGTCCCTTTATTCTTTGATTCTTTTTGAGGCGTTGACGGCTCTTTATCTTCTTTTGTGCATGCATTTTCGCTGTTGAGGGTTTCTTCTATTTTATCAGTTGACTCGTTACATGCTGTTTCATATGTGCTTTTATTCTTGCCATCTATGGTGCTTTGATCATGGATGTCATTTGCCCTTTTCTTCTCATTGTTAGCATTCGTCTTCTTTTTAGAAATCTCATTTTTGTTGTCATTGGAATTTTCGGTTTTCTCTTCAGTACAACTTTCGACCATCTCCTCAACAGAATTTTCCACTTTTTCTTCAGTAGAAATTTTGTCTTTCTTTTCAGTAGAAATAAAGATTTTCTTTCCAGTAGAACTTTCGACATTCTTTTCAGAAGAACTTTCTAATTCCTTTTCAGTAGAACTTATAACGTTATATTCATTAGAACGCATTATAGGTTGTTCTTCCATTTCAATGTCTCGTTCTTCTTTAGTTAGTTTTGTTTCGTTTTTGTCATTTTCGTGATTCTGTGATTTCTCATCAATCTGCATAACCTCGATAGTAACACCAGACATGTTTTCATTTTCAGGAACTAAATCGCTTTCTTTTATCACCCCATCTTCATCAAGAACGGTATCCGAGACAGTTGCTGAAGGAGTTGTGTCAGGATTTGATTGGTTTGACTGATTTTTAGATTTCAAGTCTTGTGACGACCGCCGACTCTTTTTAGCACCCATAAGCAATTGCAGCTCATCAAACTTCTTTGGCTTTCTTTTAACTCGTGAGGGCCTATCCGCTGCCAACAGTGGAGGTGCAGAATTTACGATATTAGATGTATCATCACTTTTAGACTGTGTTGGTGTTTTTATAATGCTTTCTGTCTTATTAAGATCGATAGTGGCACTTTTATTTTCTTTTTGTAGTCCTGAATTTTCTATCAAGTTTCTAACATTACGAAATACGCGATCTTTCAAAGCCATACGAGGTGATTTAGTATTTTTAGGAGTAACAGCCTCAATTTTGTTTACTTTCGTATCTGCAGATATTAATTCTTTTGTACTAATAGTTGAGTTATCTTTCTTTAAACTATTAGCAAAGAAGCTTTCTAATATTTTGGGGACAACGGCAGAGTTTGATTGGTTCAAAATTATATCCAAATTAGTTTCATTAGAGCCTGACTTAGATTTACTTTCTGATTTACTGCTATTAGATGTGTCTTGTGAGTCTGTCTTCCACGACACAAGTTTATATTCATCTTGAGATTGTGATAAATCCTGATACAAAGCAGGAATATCTTCTCTCTTCCTTTGCAGTTTTTCTTTTTGGTTTTCTGTTAACTTTCTAGGATTGAATTTCCAGTTTGATTTCACTACAACATACTCTTCTCCGTTCTCTACGACAGTATTCACAATACTTGCTTCTTTTTTCTTTGTCCTTTTCGGAACTTCTTTTGTTTTTGGTGTTGTGAATTCAGTTTTGTCTGAATCTTGATTAGTATCTTTAGCCATGCCTTCATTTTCAATATAATCTATAACAGCTTTTATTTTTGTGAAAGTAGCATCTTTTTCATCAACTATTTTTGACTTCAATGTTCTCATTAAGGAAAGGACCGTGTTTTTAGTTACAGATTGTTGTGAGAGAAATAATGAACATTCTATTATTTCGTCAACAATAACTGGAATAAATCTTTGATACCCTTCAACCTGAATTAATGAATCTAATGAATTCAATAAGGTATTAATGAAGGACAATATGAGGGCATCCTGCAACAATAATTGAAGTGGTTGTTTAACATGTACTACCATATATATTTAAAGGTAGAAAGCATAAACTGCATGTATACTTACATCAGACAGCTGCTTGCATGTTAATGTCATGACTTTGATAATTTTCTTCATACAGAACAATGTATACCGAGCAGCGGTCTCGTTAACATTTGTTACAATGATGCTGACTGTTGCCACAATTCTATCAACCAGTATAGGGATCAGTTGTTCATAGCTGTGGTAACTGTCAATACGACTGGTCACAATATGTAGCAGTTCCAATTCTTGTTCATAAGCTGCATGAAAATAAATCGCATTGTCAATAATATCGAAAAGATAATATTATATTTTTATTATGCTTTTTTGAGCAACATCATATTACTAAAGAATCATCAAACACCCGTCAAAGTAACTAGCTGAACCCAAGTTGCCTCATTGAGTAAAAATACTGTACAATCCACATTGGAGATTCTAATTAGCCTTAATATTAGAAACATAGTCAGTGTTGCTAACTGAAACAAAACTATTACATTACTAATCAAAACGCAATACCGCTTAAGGGGTCCTTGTACTCATTATTATGAACAACTTTCTCTATGAGACCGACCCCTGAAATCAAGAAACAACACCCGAAATCTCAGTGAACACTGTTCATAATGATGAGTACAATGACCCCTTAAGAGGCATTGCGTTTCTTCTGTTACAGGTTGTATAATGGTAAAGAAATAAATGAATTTAAAAATCAATGCAATAATATTGTTTCTTTTTCTAGTTATTTCTGTCTCACTGATTTTACAATGATCAGTAGAGTGAAGCTACTGTCACCAAGATTACAGTGAGCGGGTCGTGGGCCGAGTCTGAGCTTAGTTAGCTGTTGACAGGACTTTATGGATGCCTTTTCTAATCATTTGCTGCTCATAAAAAGATCATTTAAAGTGGTATATACCTGCCAAAACAACATACTTTGTCGCAAACTGCGCAGAAATTTACGCCTCGAACGACATATTCGGTTGGTACATAATGTGTGGTCTAATGACACTCTGATGTCCAAAAATTACGCGCGCTTTCAGAATGCTAAGGTGTTGTATGCAAATATCTGCCTAACCGTTTTTTTACACATCAATGAGTGCCATAACTTTGACCACCAGACTTCTTTTCTACCTATCTTTGGCAAGTGTGTCGCTACATTACAAATACGCATGTTTTCAAATACTTACATTTCTGGTTAGCAATTTTGTGTTTTATGACACAGAGTATAACACTGAGTTTGAAAAATATTGTGGAATTAGTCACTTCCATCACAGTAAAGAGGAATTTCCTCATGGCCTCTTCAAATGTTTCGTATTGTTTCAGTTTTGGATAAAACAAATCATACAAAGTGTACCATGTCATTGCTGCAATCTTAACCTGAAAAGAATTTAGTAAGATATACTTTGTCCTGTAGGTACAGCAATGAGTCTAAATTGAAGAATAACTTTCAAAATTGATTAATGACAAAGAAATTTAAAGTAGAATCAAACTTAGTAACAATTTGGAATAATATAAATAGCTGTGTGCTAATTTAAGTGATAGCGGGTGAGGGCTGGAGAGCTAACAATGACCCCATTAAGTTTGAATCACCTTTAACCCCAATAATATGTACCTACAATTAGGTAAACTATACATACATTACTGAACGAAGTTACTGTCTGCAATGGCCACATGATAGTTTGACTCAAAAGGTTTTCACAGGTGACATAAGATTCACATTCTATCAGGGACTCTGCAAGCGCAGTCCATAAAATTAAGGACATGTCACTGGCAGACAAATTCTGTACCACAAAGGTTGCAGCAAAAGTGGGTGACGAGTAAACTGGATCTAATATCATGTCTGTTACTTGTCGCAATTTTTTTACCATCTCTTTGAAGCCGCAACTGCAAAAAGAACAAAAATATAAATACAGTGAAGAAACTTTCAGTAGGAACGCGAGAAGTTACTGCTGGTTAGTAATGAAACCCGTTTTGACAGGATGGCTCAGTTAAGGCGCCAGCCACACAGAATTTTGGTCTACGAGCGAGCAATGGCATTGCGGTTATCGCCGCGGTTCTCTCGCCCGTGGCACTGACACCTTCGTTTGATGAATCAAGGATTGATTCTTGATTACATGCTACGGATAGTGAGGGCGAAAGTATCTTCGCGCTCCCTTACTTCGCCTCCTTTGCAACCATCGCCAACGAGAGCGTGTGGCATCCCACACGCTTTCGTTTCGGAACGTGGCCTGGGCCACGAGTGGACCTCACACGCTAGGTTACAGCGCTGCGCTACGCTGCTCAAACTGAGCATTCCCCTATGCACAGGCACAGGTTCTTTCCGAAGCACACAAGTCCAGAGAGCACCTATGTCATCCGGAATAACAGTACTGTACGTCTACCACGACTTTTTTCAATCTACACTCGCTAGCGACTGTAGTTGAAAAAATGTATGAAAACTTTAAAAAAACAAGTTTAGAAACTTGTTTTTTTTTAAAGTTTTCATACATATTTTTAACTACAGTCGCTAGCGAGTGTAGATTGATAAACTCATGGTAGACGTCCTGTTTCATCCAGAACCACTTTGCATACAAAAACCGCATCTGATTCTACAGACTTACATATAGAATTGTAAATTAATAAAAAAATACCTACCTTTGATATGCAAGATGCAATGCGGGGTCAATTATATACATTATAATTTTGCATATAGGACGATTTGCGTAATTCATTTTGGTCTTAAGTAGTGATTTGACTCTTAGGTCTCCATCAAACAATGACAGTATCAATGCATCAAGCACTATCTCAGAAAGCACAGCATTCGTTCTACATTCCTGAAATAACCATTGGATTATTTAACATTTTAATATGATTAAAACTTATAAAAGTACTTAAAAGACAGTAAATTACCTTCAGCAACTGCGATAAAATAGATAACATTTCAGAGAATAGATCTTTTCTTATATTATTATCAGGTAGTTCACCAATGGTCCTAATATATGATTTCCAGAGGCATGTCATTTGTTGTTTAGTCAAACCATTGTCAGTAGTAGCTGACATCATGATAGTCGAAGTCAGAGAGTAGATCCAATGGTTCCAGTTATTCACTAAATTCTCAGTGTTAATCAATTTGCCACTTATTTTAGGCAATTCAGTGCAACCATCACAGTCAACATGGCCAACTATGTCTACAATAGCCTGTATACATTGTTTCTTAACTGCCATAGAAATTTGTCCAGGTATTAATGCAGCTTTCTCCGTAATATTGTGTTTTCCAAAACAGAAATGCAAAAATGAAACCAAAATAATATCAATGAATTTATCAATTTTGTTTTGGAACTTTACTATTAAATGCCACCAACACTTAAACTTCGCAAGAGCTGTTGCTTCAGCTTTGGCATTATTTGATTTCAGAGGAATTACTAACAGCTTGAGTCGTTTGTTTATGTTACTTTCATTTGTTTCAGTGGAGAAACTGTCAATGAGTACCATCCAACACTCAAATGCTTTACACCGGTTTGTCACATCTACTTTGAATGCTGACTCAACTACTGGCAACATGGAATTTATAGGAGTTCCTACTGCACCCAGTAGCTGTGTCACTTGGTGTTTTAGCAGTCTGATGAATACTATCCATACTCTGTGCCAAACATTACTTCCTTTATGCAAAAGAATCTTCATGATAGCTGGGTACCTAGAAATTAAACAGCTGTCAAAATTGGGTGAATAAAACATTAATGCTAACAGTAAAGATGATGAACAACAAAAATGAATTATATGATTGAAAAAAGATAATCCCAACAAAATTCAGGTATAACATTTTGCACTATAAACCTAACACAAAGATAGATCTGAGGGCCAATTATTCTACTAATGTATTTTTTTTAATAATAGAATGAGCCTTTAGTATGGTTTTACAGTCATAAATAACATAATTATTGGACACTTACTTTTGTGCACTGCAAATACTTTCCAGAATAGAATGCCAATGTTGATTGTCAGTAAAGTCAACTATGGCAAGTTCTTCAGCCAAAATTTCGAGTAATTCTATTGAGTTTTCATGTTCTATGACTTCCAAATGCATACAAGTAGGAATGATCTTTGAGAACCAAAATGATACTCTTTTATCCACAAACTGTCTCTTTTTTTCTGGTGGTAGTATTTTCAATAATCTGTGCATTAAAAAACAGGCCTGCAAAAAAAATTGATTCAGAAATAAAATGAGTGGCACTATATTAGTTCTGCTCATTCGATTTTATTTTAGATTAAATTTGCCTCATGACTATCCTACTGTGACCTATCTAACAAGGACTACCAATTCTTGGTATAAAAAGTAGCCAAAGACACTCGCTGAAAGTCTAACTTTCTATACTGTAAATATTAAAATCCAATCAGTACTTCCAGATATTGCCTTTTATCATAATATAAGTCAATACCTAACATTTAAAAATCTTGTGTTTTTTGGTGTGTGGAACAATCAGGATATGCGCATACGGAGTTGCCGGAAAAGCTAGTAAACTATACATTTTTAGTATTTACAATATAAGTTTGGAAAACATACTTCAATAAGAGTGTCAAAAGCTTGTGCAACAAAAAGTTTTGAAGTAACAACATGAGATTGGTTTTTTAATACAACTGAATGCCTGGAATTTTCACTATACCCCATAATTTACAGAGATATTGGTATGCAAGTTTCAACAAGACATGTATCACACCTAAATAGACAGCTGTACTTACACTTGAAGCACTTATTACACTACACGATCTATCGGGCCCGATCTGCAGGGACAGTGTGGTGTAATAAGAAACAGGGATTTAGGACCCTGCCGCCGGGTAATCGGTTGGTTCCGATCTCGCAGTGGCGGCGTAGAGTAGATTGGCACCCTGGGCGTTTTTGTATTGACAGATTTCTGATTGATTATTTGACTAAAATATTCGATCACATTATCAAAATTGACGTCCCTGTCTCTTTCAATTGATAAAATCGAAATGTTACGCGCGGTAGGTATAAGATCAGACCAAGCGCAACATGAATTCATTATTTAAGGGAAATTATATTTAAAAAAAATGAAAACATAGTTGCGATGCGTTGATATTAGTAGTAAGTATTTAGGTACAAGAGTAGGTAGTTATCTATCAATATGTCTTTAACGAGGGAGATTTCGTGCGCTTTCTTTGGATGTAGAGTGAATTGCCTTGTCACCTTGCTGATGTGGTATAACTAAAATGCCGTTATCCGATATCTGGTCGTATTCTTACTTTGGATGATATATTAATGTGAAAAAAAAATCTATCGATCTGTGTTTGCCAACTTCCAAAGCTATTCAACACCTTGAATAGCCATGGCAGCTTGGTGCTTGGCACCCTGGGTGGACCAGCCACCTCCGCCCCACTTTACGCCACCACTGCGTGCAACACTATCCACATACGCATTCAGACTGAGATCGGGAGCCATTTCTAGTGTAGTGTAATAATCGGCTCCCTGCAGCAGGGACATGACGACCTAGAAATCAGGCCCGATAAATATGGGTAGTGTAATATAGCGATTAACTCAAGAGTCAAACCTGAATAATTACATTCATACAATCCACTGAGAAGCTGTTTAAAACAATACCACTTGTCAAGTTTGTACTTATACCCAAGTACAAACTTGACTTGTTAGTGAGTCATCTAATATGTAAGTTTTATATGTTATTTTATTAAACTAAATATATTAACTCTGCCGTGTATTTATATACTTGAAATATGCAAATTCGCTCACAAACACCAAGACTTTTACACTAAACATGAAGACATACAGACACAATACACACTTCAATACAAAACACAACTCAACCTACCAACATCCCGCCTAAAAATACATTCAACAAGCCCTCTGGGCATGTCAATAAAATTATACAACATGTTGCCGGAATCAATAAGAAAAATCAATAATAAAAAAAAAACTACATATATTCATGAATATATTAAAAAAACTTTTACTAATGAAATGTTATTACAGCATAAACAAATATTGAAACAATAAATCTTTGAAACATGGATAGAATAGACAAAAAATCATTTTAGAATAAGTTAAATGTTAAGTCCTCATCTTCACATCTTACTTTTGCTGTGCCCAATAGGGTCTATGATTGTTACTTTTAAAATGTTTACCACCTAAGCCTACATTGTGGAATGCAATAAAGTATTGAGTATTAAATTGATAGTTTTGTATGGAATATGTGAATATGTTTATACCTGCATTCTCAACTTGACATCAGTCTTCATTTGGCAGTACAGGGTGCTGACTTCCATGAATTCCTCATGATGTTCTAAGGCTGCTAAGAGTGTATCATTAGGAAATGCCAACAGTGTTTCAAAGCATAACTGCTTCAGTGAATCTGAATTGCTCATTGAAAAAGTTGTTTTCAGTATGTGTACAACTGCCAGAGCTGACGGCAGCAAGTTTGGACAGGGGTCATATTTACCCATCTGGAAAGTTGTTTACAAACATTATAATGATGCTAACTGGCTGCACATTTAAGTTTAATAATAGTATAGATCTAAGTTACCTGAACTCTGGATAAAATAACAGGAAGAATTTTCATAATAGTGCCGGTGTATCTCATATTCTCTTTTATGTCGTGTATACATATTTCCAGTAACCTCTCAGTTTCTCTTAAGCTTAGATTGTAATCTTTCTCCAAAGCACTAATTATCTTTGTATAATTTTGTTGTCTAATTATGTAGTTCTTAGGACTGAGTTCCAAACTGTCCAATGCTGCTTTCACATCGGTACCAATTATATTTTCGTCCGGCATTTCTGAAATAAGATACCAGTGAAGATTTCGCGACGGAAACGACTATTTTGAGAACAAATCAATAGGAAACAAAGGGCTACGGTTTATATTCACATAAACGAATTCGTTGTCAGCAAAATGTATACCTCTGTACATGAATAACAGTCATGTACAGAGGTATACAAAAACGATATCACCGTAGATAAGTACGAAACAAAACCATGCCAATGTCCACATAGCTATTTGGTAGAATTTTGCGCTGGGAACTAAAATAACTCAATGAAATATCAAACACAGAATGAGTACGTACTTGGTTACGTGTATTTTACATTAAATGGACCCAAAAATTCACGTTAACAAGTTATCAGCATATTATTTCAAACACGAAATAAAACCACACATTTTGACATTTAACGCATTTCTGGCGCGAAGTACGACAGGTTAACTATTGCCATTTAAAAGTATAATCATAGACAAGGACCAAACTAAACTATTTGGTCGGAGATTCCATGCTGATTATATAGATACCGTTAATACTTGACTTTGACTAAAGCCAATACCACAGGCCAACACACTCATGCGACACGAGTCTTGCCACAGCGTGTAGCGACTGCGTTGAAATCAAATGAATAGAAGAAGAAAGAAAAGTTTTTATTGTCACAGAACTGAAATGCATACAAAATTATCAACCTAAACTTAATTCCCTAACGATAGTATAAGTAAAGACTATTCGAGAATAGTTTTGGGAATTAGAAATAAAAAATACGTGCTCCAAAAATTCAACCAAAGCGGTGGTCTTTATAAGCTCGATAGAAATAATTATGCACATTACGTTGTAGTCTTGTAGCTATTATGTAAATTTTTAGATTAATGGACAGTCAAAGCTGTGAGTCACTATGAGTTAAGTGACCTACATTAAGTCTCCGTCCATAAAGTTTTAACCCTGGATCATCATAATAATGAGGAGTTCCAGGAAAATTTGCGCCACTAGTTAGCGTCACATAGGCGAGAGGTCTTCTTGTTGAAAATGTGACTTTGACATCAACAGAAAAAAAATGCGTTTTAATAGATTGGATCAGGTGCTCGTAATTTCAGGAAACCCTCATTAAATACCTTGTTCCACCCGCAGACTGCTAATAAATCTCCTCTTTTGTACATTCTTCTGATGCCTCGCTCTCGCCACGCCACGCCATGCCATCTTTAAAGCCGTAACACACGTTCGAATTTGGTACTGCAGACCAAATCCGCCAACCAAAACCGTTCTCGCTACAGACGATCGGATCGGACACTTGCTTCACGTACGCCTTCAAGTGCACACGGTTTTCATCATATCGTTGGACACAAAAGCCAAGTGCGAGTCGGACTCGCACATTTTTATTATTTTGCTATTATAGCGGCAATGGGGAGGCACATTGCCTTTTTATCCCGCTTAGTGGCGTCTTAGGGACTGCACCTTGCTTTGACATAAGAACTGTCAAATCATATACATTTTTTGTAAACAAGACCAAACTTTTCACATTTCAAATTCAAATTGTAAAAACCGGGGAGTTCATCTGTTCCCCGAAGACTTAAAACGCAGAACTTATGTTTGGAATAGGTGAATCAGCGTTGACGTCTTTGAAAGTTTCAGAAGGCGGACATACATATTGTTACGCGCCAGAACCAGTGCTACACATTGCGGCATTTGCGTGCTGCTAACGCCATCTAGTATCAAGTAGCGGAAACCAACCAAACATTTACGTGCTGCCATCTAGTATCAAGTAGCAGACATTTGCGTGCTGCTGGCGCCATCTAGTATCAAGTAGCAGATATTTACGTGCTAGAACATTCTCGATGTTTCGACACCTGGTCGGTCGGGACCGGTGTGTGCCCGAACTTTCCAAAGGTTTCCATACAGGAGGGTTCTGGAAATGACTGTCGGTATATAAAGGGCGGACATCCGGCGACGGCAGTCAGTATTGAATTGGCGATACAAACGATAACTTCGAGAGCGATCTTCAACTGCGAATTATAGTGAAGTGAAGTGTTCAGTAGTGCGATTGTGTGATGTAATTAGTGAGTTTAAAGTGATAATTAGTGTTGTAAATTAAAGTGTTAGTTTTGGTTGTTTAATCGGCTGTTTTTATTGTAACGAACCCCAAGTTCGTAACAATTGGTGTCAGAAGAGTGGATAATCATGCCGATTCTGCCAAAGGACGACACGGAGGATATCCGTACCCGTAGTCAACGCCAGCAGGAAACGGACCAGAGGCGTTTTGGTGGAGTAATGTCGCAGACGTTGGAAGGGCAGCTACTGACCATCGAGGCCGGCCCATCCACAGCTGCTCCAGCATCATCAGCACCAGACTTAGCTGCTCTGATGACGATGCTGCAGGAGCAGGCCCGCCGACAGGAGGAGCAGGCTCGACGCTTAGAAGAACAGCTGCGGCGCGACAAGGAGGAGCAGGTCCGCCGACAGGAGGAGCAGGCCCGACGCTTGGAAGAAAAGCTGCAGCGCGACAAGGAGGAGCAGGCGCGCTGCTAGGAAGAACAGATGCTCCTCATGAAGGAACTTCACGCGTCCTTCGGGAAAAACATGAAGGAGGTAAAGGATAAGGTTGCTCAGCATGACAACCGCTTGTCAGACGCTGAAACCAGGATCAGCAAGTTTGATGACGTCATTGCGGATGTGAAGAAGGAGTTGGGCAACCTTAAACTTGGAGATGGGATTGCTACTTCAGCAGCCACTACACCTTCGCCACGTGGGTTCAAGGTCCGCCGTTCGATGGGACGTCTTCTTGTTCGGCCTACAAGATTCAGTTTGAGGCTGTCATGAAGGCGAACGGTTGGAGTAAAAATCAGGCCATGACTGCCCTCACCGTAGGCCTGCGCGACCAGGCCTTAACTGTCCTGGAAGCTCTCGGTAAGGTAGTGACTTACGAGCAGCTGCTTGAGGCGTTGGAAGCCAGGTATGGCGACGCTCATCTGGAGCACGTGTTTCGTGCGCAGTTAAGGGATCGCGTGCAACGCAGCGGTGAGAACCTGCAGCAATGGGCCCTTGAAGTGGAGAAGCTGGTGCGAAAAGCGTACCAGTCTGCACCAGCGCTCATTGAAGGGAACCTGGTGCAGGCATTCGGGCACTACGAGACGCTTAAGAACGCATTGGCCCATGCACTGGGGGTGGAAGCTGCGCGGCAGGATTATCGTTCCCATAGCATTAGGGAGGTTGCAGCAGTTACGGTTCACGACCGGTTTAAAGGATATAGCCCTAGGTGCTACGGTGAAAGAGGTCACCTTCGACCTAGTTGCCCTAAGCGGACCACAGAAAGGGAAGCTTTGCGGCAGGATTATCGTCCTCACCGTGGCAAGGAGGTTGCAGCAGCTGCAGTTCGTGACCGTTTTAAAGGGTATAGCCCTAGATGCTATGGCTGTGGTGAGAGGGGCCCAATGGGACAGCTTAGTGATGCAGGATGGAGTACTGTGCCGTAAATGGGAAAATGTTAGGGGCGACAGCTGTCATTTGCAAATGGTTATCCCTGAAGCTAAAGTACCGGATGTTCTACTGCTGTACCAAGGTTGTTCAGGAGGCCATATGGGAGTTAAACGAACTCAACTGAAGATACGGGAACGGTTTTACTGGGTCCATTGTCGTGACGATGTCGAGGACTGGTGTCGCAAGTGAACAAGTTGTGCGGCTGTAAAAGGACCTCAGACTCGTAGTAGAGGTGCATTGAAAATGTACAATGTTGGTGCACCATGGGAAAGGATAGCCCTGGATGTTGCGGGACAAATATTTCATGGTTCATGGTTGTAATGGATTACTTCACTAAGTGGCCGGAAGTCTTGGCCATTCCAAATCAAGAAGCTTCAACTGCAGATAAACTGGTTCATGAAGTCTTCTGTCGTTTTGGAGTATCCTTGGAGATTCACAGCGATCAAGGAAGGAATTTTGAGTCACAGGTGTTCCAGGAAACTTGCCGAGTTATGGGTACTCATAAAACGAGAACAACTTTTTACCACCCACAATCGGATGGAATGATGGAACGATTCAATCAGACATTGGAGAGATACCTGGCAAAAGTTCTGGAAAATCGGCAACGCGATTGGGACAAGCATATACAACCGTTTTTGTTGTCATACCGATGTGCTGTTCACGAAAGCACATCAGTGACACCAGCTTTCGCAAACTTTGGTAGAGAATTACGACTGCCTGCAGACCTGATCACTGGAATGCCACCTGATGCCCAGTGGCGTGCCTAGGGTTTCAAAATAAGGCAAGCCCAATAAAATTTTAAGCGATTTCAAAAAAAGAAAGTTCAGTTTTCGATTGAGTATGTAGGTACCTTCGTATGTGTCATCGCAATTTTCTCATAAACTGATATAGATGTCTCAATTCGTTGTTTACCAAAAGAAACGATTGCACACAGGTGTTAATGGGAATTTGCGTGCCTTTTAATGGCGCCAGATATGTTTTTTAAATCATTATAACCAGATGTATTCCAAACCCAATCTTCATTCGAAAAAATATGCAGCACCAGCAATACAACTTATTAGTGTGCGAACAGCCAACAATCCAGCTAGATTTATACACTGATCTATTAAATTTTCGTTTATGCGATTTACTAGTCTGAGAGAAACACAGATTAGGCGTCGGTTTAATGAAGAAATTAACTGTTTATTCTGAGCAAAGTTTAAAGATTTTACGTTATGTTTGCCAATCAAAACTTGAACGCATTTTAAACCCTCACAAGGTACAATTACCTCCATTGTTGTAGGTAAGTCACCAAAACAATTGTATCACTGAGAAAATCTAAGAAAACACACAAAAAACTTTAACAAAATAACTTTTCAACTCTCAAGCAAATGAAACTGAAGTGAGTTGCACTCGGGTGTCGAGAACTACTTACGCAGAGTTGCAGTGTTGTCATTTAGGCAAAAAAAGTCGCCAGGTATATGGAAAATCTGTCGAAAAGATGTCGCAATTTTTTTATTTTTAAGATATTGCTTGAATATTTAATTTCGTTATTTTAAAAAGTCGCTAGTTTTTATTGTTGCTAAATCTTAAAAAAAGTCTCCAAACTCGTTAAAAATCTCCAAGATCTCACAACGTCGCTAAAACGGCAACACTGCAGAGTTGGCAAGGTGACAAGGTCACGCATACGCGTGCAACTTCATACGCATGCACGGCTTAAGTCGTCCATACTGATCGATTTGTAGACGCACAAGTTTCTAACTCGTAATACGGCACATCGCTATAAGTGCGAAAGTGACGGAGATAGTATTTGAAAGCCCGGTAAAAGCCGGTACGTGTAAGCGAGATAGCTATATGTAGATGCTGCAAATGCGAGAATCTGCGCGCGAACAATCGCGATGTGTAGTTATGTAGTAATGTGGCGTAGGTAATACTTTGTGTTATTTTGATAAGAATTAAGCGCGCGAACTTTTAAATAGTTCGGGTTTGATATTGATTCTCTATCGAGCATTTTAGTAAGGCATGCCGGGCTTTTGGGCTTATATGAAGGTACCGCCACTGCTGATACCCCACGTAGTATAACTGATTATGCGAATGACTTGCGGAACAAAATGAATGACATTTATGAGCACGTCAGAGAATCGGGCCAGCAAATGTCTGAAAAGATGAAAACCCGTTATGACCGCAAAATGACCAATAAAGGTTTCGATGAAGGTTCACTAGTGTGGTTGCACAATCCAGTTCGCAGTAAAGGGAAATCTCCTAAGCTTCAAGCTAAATGGGACGGGCCGTACCGGATTGTGACAAAAATTAATGACGTGACCTACCGTAAACAAAAAGGTACAAGAAGTGCTCCTAAGATCGTCCACGTGGATCGACTGGCGCGTTATTATGGGGCCGATAATGCTCGGGATGAGCATGTCTTAGGAGGGGGCAGTGTTACGCGCCAGAATTAATGCTACACATGGCGGCATTTGCGTGCTGCTAACGCCATCTAGTATCAAGTAGCGGAAACCAACCAAACATTTACGTGCTACCATCTAGTATCAAGTAGCAGACATTTGCGTGCTGCTGGCGCCATCTAGTATCAAGTAGCAGACATTTACGTGCTAGAACATTCTCGATGTTTCGACACCTGGTCGGTCGGGACCGGTGTGTGCCCGAACTTTCCAGAGGTTTCCATACAGGAGGGTTCTGGAAATGACTGTCGGTATATAAAGGGCGGACATCCGGCGACGGCAGTCAGTATTGAATTGGCGATACAAACGATAACTTCGAGAGCGATCTTCAACTGCGAATTATAGTGAAGTGAAGTGTTCAGTAGTGCGATTGTGTGATGTAATTAGTGAGTTTAAAGTGCTAATTAGTGTTGTAAATTAAAGTGTTAGTTTTGGTTAATTAATCGGCTATTTTTATTGTCACGAACCCCGAGCTCGTAACAGTACTAACTAGTAAATAATTAATACTATAACCACCTGATCGCTTCATACAAGTTTTTCATTAAAAAAATATAATGCCTTCGTTTTTAGCAGAATTTACTCGGGTGTCATTTTTGTATATAGTAATAACTAATAGAAGCGATATCCAGCAAAAAATCCGGCGCTTGCAAACTCTGTACCAAATTTCATTTAAATAGGTTCAGTAGTTTTGACGTAAAAGCGCGACAAACAGACAGACAGAGGTACTTTCGCATTTATAATATTAGTAAGGATATAGTCAGGAAGTCAGGATTGCTTATTTTATTTCCAGCCAGGGCACAACCTGTGCTCGCGGCTTTGCTTTTGTGGACTACAGGGTTAGTCAGGGTTGATGTGGTTGCCTTCAGGGTTAATGTGGTAGAAATATCTCTGCTTGCAACTTTCCAGTCTCACCTGGAAATGGGTAGGTAAGTTCTATCTACCTACTACCTTAATCTTAAATACTCAAAAATGATATAGCCGTCCAAAACATTATCAAGCCAAATAAACCGACAACAAGTCGAATGCCTACCTACTTGAATGTCACAGGCAGCATGGTTAGTTAGCGAGCGCAGTATTCTACGCCTAGCACATGTACGATGGTTGCAGTTGGTAACTCAGTGGTATTGGATTCATAACTTAGGTAGGTAAGTAATGGCCACTTATCAACTTATTAAGTTGATGTTATCCTAGTTGAAGTGGCCAATGTTATCCTAGCTAGATTCTTAGATTATGTTAACTGCTACAATGGCGCGGCCCGCGGGGGGGCCGTGGGGGTCATGACCCCCCCCCCCCCCAAAACATACACGTCAAATTAACAAACCTTCTAAAAATAGACAAAATAACGAACATTTAAACTACAACTACCCGGGGTGGGGTACTAAAAATGTCGGGCTTGCTTAGCTCGCTCTTGCATTCTTAGTCTACACTAATATTATAAAGAGGAAAGATTTGTTTGTTTGTTTGTTTGAATTGAATAGGCTCCGAAACTACTGGACCGATTTGAAAAATTCTTTTAGCATTGGATAGCTACATTATCAGGGAGTAACATATTATCCCCGTATTCCCACGGGAACGGGAACTACGCGGGTGAAACCGCGTGACGTCCACTAGTTGTTCATAAGTCGACAATATTACTTTTATGTCTGTATCGATAGTAAACAGAGAATCGTACTTATCCGAGGCACAACCTATTCAAGAACATTTCTAGCTCGCTTTTGCATCTTTAATTGTGCAACTTTTATGTTAAAATCGACTTTTTTAGGGTTCCGAAAAAAAAAGGAACCCTTATAGGATCACTCGGGTGTCTGTCTGTCTGTCCGTCTGTCACAGCCAGTTTTCTCCGGATCCACTGGACCGATTCTGTTGAAATTTGGTACACATATGGATTTCTGTGACCCAAACACGAACGCGTTACGTAAATCATTAAATTTTTAGTACGGGGGTCACTTTTGGGGGTCAAACTAGAAAATTAAAAAACAAAGATTTTTGAACAATATCGTGTGGCATATCAAATGTGGCTTACTGTGAGAATTTTAATTATATTTTTTTCATAATTTTAAAATAAATGTATTTGAAGTTATTCAAGAAATTAGACGAAAAATGACCATTCCCCCCCCCCTTATCTCCGAAACTACTGAGCCTAAAATTTTGAAAAAAAAAATGGAGATAGTAGATCTTTACCTAAAGATTACAGGAAAACCTATTAGAAGTTTGTAGTGTTAAAATAACATGTTAAAAAAAATGAAATTCGTTCGGAACCCTTTGCACGCGAGTCCGACTCGCACTTGGCCAGTTTTTTTTGGGCTGAATCCGCCCCACTGTCGCCTCCCATTTGTTTTATGACTTTGTAATTTAATTTCCTTTTTTTGTAAAAAAAAATACCTCTTAGTTTAGGTATGATCTGACCCCCCCCCCCACCCAAAGATTATGGCTGCGACCGCGCCTGCTGCTAGACCAGATTAGGCTTATTATGACTTAGGTACCTTTGTAGGTAGGTAAAAACAATTTTTTTAAAGGTAGCATACCTACAATTCATAGATCCAGATATAACCTTATCCCATGAGCTAGTATCGGTATCAACTACCAACATTTTTGTCATCGCTGGGCAAGGGCCTCGCCTTTCTCCTACCAATCCCTGTCTTGTGTGTTCCACAACTTTATGTAAAGTTAAATATCTATCTACATAATAAGATGAATTAATCATTAACTCTCAAGTTCAACCATTGTTTAAATAAGCAATTCTCTTTCATTATCCGCCCACAAGGTGAGTATTTCGATGCCTCATCATCACCCACTTCTAATGCCTATACGGACTCGTCATCACTCGTCCCTGGTATATTCATTAATTCAGTGATTTTATAGTAGGGACAAGTGGGGTACAATGAAACGGAAAAAGCATTTAACAAACATACATGTTTATTGTGTATAGTGGTGGCACACTATTAATCAGCTTATAATTTTTAAATATACAGGTAATAATATACTACTACGTTAAAAAACTGCTTTCAAAGTTTGCGTGTGAACCTCAGTTCGTTTACATTTCTAATATCTATTGCATCTTCTCCAGCGCTCGTTGCGGTGGCTCGCACACGCCTCGCCATTTGAAGACAAGTGCCGCGGCGTGCGCCCGCGCATATGTGCCCCGTAACTCTCCCGCGCCGATTGCATCGTTCGTTTGTCGAATGTCCACGCGATCCGTGCTGAGCATAACAAACAAACAGTGTCTCCAAGCAAAGCATATAAATTACACACAGCACCATATCTGGACGGTACGCGCGAACGTGTGGTGATAGTTATGTGTCCAAATGACTGGTGCTTCAGTGCGCAAAACAACCTAGAATCGTTGTGACGGCTCACAACTGACAGTGATAGTGTTCACCCGGTAGTACGCAATGCCAGGACACGCAGGGAGCCCCTACTGGGCAGCTGTAGACTTCGACAGTGAGGGAGAAGAAGCCCAAACGCCGCCAAGTAATCACCGGGTGTACCTGGATCCTTGGGACAACGAGGCTTATGGGATAATGCAGGCTGAGACCGCGGAATCGAGTCAGGGAGACAACTTTAATTCGTTTGCCGGCGAGCCAGTCAGTGCTAGTTTTTACTACGTGCCTACGAAAAACTATGATTCTGGAGAAGAGCCGCCGCTGCCTCCGCCGAGGTGGAAGAGGTCTCCGCCTGAAGAAGTGATCGCTCCAGACTATGCGATGTACGGTCGAAAAGCATCTCGAACTATCATCCCTGACTTTCCTCCTGATGCAGCAATATACGGCGAGAGACCAATAAGTGAGTATTCAATGTAGTCAACATGTTAAATTAACATTAGCAACTGGCAGACTATATCTTGCACTTCTGTGGGTATTCGATAATTACTTGCAACGGTCGTACGAATTGAGAAATGAGGATTTAATTGATTATTCCATAGAAATTTTAGCCTAACTTTCGGTTATGTTTTAGTAATGAGCATCAACTCATTAAAATATTTCTTATAATTTCACATTCCTTCTTTAATTTGTTTGACAGCAATGTTTACAAAAATCTCTCCACGAAATTTAAGCAGTTAGCTTAGTTAGGTAGCTACATTGTGTACAACAACTCGAGGTACTTGGTGTTTAAAATCAGATAAAGTAGGTACATATATACCTACTAACTTTTATATTTTTTAAATTTGGGAGATATCAACATAGTATAAAATTATTTTAGGTATTAATGTGTTGGACGTAGACAGACCTTAGATCACACCACGCTGAAACAGTCACCGACAAAATTTCAAATATTTTAAATTTTATCTCGATATTTTATTCTAAATACCTACATCATACATATCTATACCAATAAATAAAATTGAAGTGTCTGTGATACTAATAAAATCAGAAAAAACTATTTGTTCCTGAAAATCTCCAAAACAGATGAACTAATTTTGACGGGACATATTTCATATTTTAGAAGAAAGACCAGGGTCCCGTACAAAAGAAAACCCATTTCACGCTCGCGAAACCGCAAGCAGAAGCTAACTACCAAATAGGTAGAAATTAAAAGCAACAAACATACAAGCAAGCTTTAGTTACAAACAAGGATCTTATTGACAGTTATCAAGTATACATTTCAATACTTTGGATCGTGTTAGCCTACTTGGTGGTGCTGACTGTACGTCAGTACGTGCCTTATCCATTTCCATTTTGGTTTACCACTAATATTGAACCAATCCGTTATATTAAAAGTTGGGTGGATATTATGGCATGGGTGACATAATCAATATTCCGTTTATGAACTACTTCTATATTTGCGAAGGGATCTACTAAATTTACGCTCTCTCTCTGATAGTGACCATAACGTTACTGTTTTTGGACGTTTTAAAAGAGATTTGATACCTATTTATATATTAGTTTTTTGTAGTTATGCTTGGTTCAAATCATTGTGTCGGGGGGTGGAGGTTTCGTAGTGCGAGATAGGTAAGCCGTTGGGAAAAGCCAAGGACCCCTTTTCAATATAAACTATTTCTTTTTTACTATTGTTAGGCACGCGTTTGACCACTATCTCACCTGTTGGTAAGCGATGATGTGGTCGAAGATGGAGCACGCTTGCCTAGAAGTACTTAACCTATTCACTCTTGACTTAAAGACTCCCAGGCTGTGGCCAGTAGCGTAGCGAGGGGGGGGGGTGGGGCGGCCGGCTACGGGTGACACCCGTTTAGGGGTGACACCCGTTTAGGGGTGACACCCGACTGCTCGTTGACTGGTTTTGTCACTATCGGGTGGCACCCCTCAACGTTTGACGCAATGAAACCTGTCGGAAGTAGAGTGTAAAAATTTTTGAGCTCGCTTCGCTCGCTCTTGCATTTTGCACTCTCTAAATTCCTGAGTTTTTCTGTATAAATCAACAAAACACTTCAATTCCGGTATTGTATATGATCAAAATACAAAAAAAACCCTTCCGAGATAAGGTGCTAAATTTTTTTTAGTTCTTCAGGTTTTCTGCATTTAGGGGTGACACTTGTTTGTTGACTTTATGTCAAGGTCGGGTGTCACCCCTTAACGGGCGACGTAATGAAACCCGTCCGTGGCGGGATGTAAAAAATTTCGACCTCGCTTCGCTCTACATTCTACACTCTCTTTGTTCTCGAGCGTTTCTGTGTGTTCGTGTGTGCCTATAAATAGTAAAAAAAAAAACTCAGCAGGTGACTATGTTTGTATGAAATTATCAAAAAAAAAATAAGAAACCTTTCCGAGTTGGGTGCATGAATTTTGAGCTCGCTTCGCGCGCTCTTGTGTCCTGCTTTCTCTCACTTAATGAGCTTTTTTGCATCAGTCCATAACGTTACTTCTGTTTAAGTATGAATTATCAAAAGAAAATAAAACCTATCCAAGGTGGGATACAAAAATTTTCGAGCTCGCTTAGCTCGCTCTTGTGTTCTGCCCTCTTTTACTTCTTAAGCTTACTTGCGTTACTCAATAATATTGATTTTAATAATGATGAAAACAAAATCAAAATAATCACATTCCTGAAAGTAAAAACCTGCAGCGCAAATGGCACACCTTCCCCCCCTTCCTAAAAATTACTTGTGATTACCGTCACAAGAACGAAAGGCCAAAAGCGCAACTCATTCTGGTTCATTTGTGAGGTGACACCACATTATCCGCCCCGGGTGTCACCCAAGCTAGCTACGCTACTGGCTGTGGCTATCAGGAAACACAGACTCCGGCAGGGAATTCCACTCCTTAGCTGTACGCATTATGAATGTGTTCGCAAAACGACAAAAAGCATTAAGCTGAAGAGATTGTTTGAGCTCCTGATTCGAATTGAAAAAATATTTTAGGATAGCCCATTTATCGAGGAAAGCCATAGGCTACATAACATCACGCGACGACCAATAGGAGCGGAGCATTGACATGCTCTAACGTGAAAAATACTTTTACAGACGATTGCACGCTGTTTGTAATTCTTTGATCTAGAGCTGGCCAGGCGTAGCACGAGGCTCGAATATAATAAGAGGTCAGCTTAAACTGATTTTTGCTAGCACTTACCTACCTGCTGCCTACAGTAATCGGTACCTACCTAACATTTCTGTTATCAATTAAACTTATCGTTTAACGTTTTCCAACTTCATAATCTTCACGCTTATTTTCAAATCTAGATCGATATCGAACTGCGTGCAAAGCCCTCATACTTGTTGCACATTACAAAGTCAACATGCGTGATGGATAGGTAGGTAACAACTTACTTTTCCCGACTATTTTCGGGTCGGCTTCCAGTCCAAGCGGATGCAGCTGTGTAGGTTCTAGGATTTTACATGAAGCGAGTGCTTATTCAACCTTCACAAAGTAGAAGCATGCAGTAGGAAACACGGCTAGACTGGTATTAGGTTTTCTGTCTTCAGACGACCCATAACGTTATACTTAGTAGGTACCTATCAGTTAACGTGGACTACTAGATCCATTCTACAAAATAAAGTTATCATTCTGTGCGTGGGCGCCGGGAAGGTGTGGGTGCCAGGGGAGTGCACTTGCACTCCCCTGGCTTCTAAAACATGAAGCTATTAATGAATCCGAGGCGAGGTACTTCGAGCTCCCTCGCGTTCAGCCTTGTATCCGTCTTCTTTAGTTCTGGGCACAAGAAAACTATACTATTCGAGGCGGAATTTTGAAGCTCTCCGAAAATAGTCTTGCCGGCGCCCATAATTCTGTGAGTATTAGTATTAGTAGTTTTGTTTTCTCAACACTTAGGTAACATTGACAAACAATCGACAATCAACATTAAGGTTTATAGGTAGCTCTGTAGTTACTCGAAATGGTCATCATCTATTACGATGACATACGTCGGCCAAATTAGTGTATTCTTTATGCACTCTACTTAAGTATCCTAATTACAGTCAGCCGCACATCAGCTGCAACGCTAGGAAAATGAAGGTGCTGTCAATGTCAAACTGTTACCTGCGGGTCTAAAAAGGCCACTCTAGCAGAATCAGTTCGTCTACCATGAGTTTTATCAATCTACATATACTCGCTAGCGACTGTAGGTAGTTAAAAAAATGTATTAAAACTTTTAAAAACAAGTTTCTAATTTATTTTTTAGTTGTTAACTAAAGTTTTACTTGCAACTTCTTTTTTTTACTAGGAAATTAGTTTTTTAAAGTTTTCATGCCTTTTATTAACTAGTCTCTAGCGAGTATAGGTTGATAAAACTCATGGTAGACGTACTGAAAGTACATAACTCTACCCGTAACTGTCAAATTTTGCCAACGATAAAGATGAAAATGAAATTTGTCAGATCGTTTTATGATTTATATTATGATTCTAATATAATTCTTCTAAAGTTGCATTTTTAGACCCGCAGATGTGCGGTTACCAGTCAAACAAACAGATGGTTGAAGTAGGCAGAATAATCGACATCGGGAATAGCCAAAGAGAAAAAAAATCAGATGACTTCGTTTGATGATAATCGTTTGCTATAAAACTTTTCAACTATTCTCTGCCTTCCAGGGGATCGCAGAAGGTCTATGTTCGTGGAAGAGCCGACGTACGTTCCCCACCCGATGTTGTACGAGCCGCTCTACGGAGGCGTGATACCACCAGGGTATATGCCTCCCCCTCCGCCCAGGACACGCATGTCGCTCACACATCCTCCGGAATATGTGATGACAGGCCTTGGATATCCTAACAGTAGAAGACACTCCAGGTAAGAAATACAACGTAGGTATAACAGAATAAACGCAAGTCCTGAACACGGGGTCGCTGCACATGAGTGCAGTGACCTAATGATGACATTACGAGCAACTTTTACTATGGGACCATCCACAAAATTGCCAAAAAAGCTTAGGTGTCTGGGGTAGCTATAATTTTTTATTGGGAACCTACCGTAATAGAGTAAATTCAGATCGCAAATACACGATACTTACAGGTAGGTAATTAGATACTGATTTCCTACGCCAATAAAATAAATGCGTAGAACCGCACAGCGCACTTAAGTTCTAAAAACCGGCCAAGTACGAGTCGGACTCCCACCGAGGGTTCCGTACAAATTTGTAGGTACATAATTAATTTAAATAAAGACAAGAAGCCTCGCTGCTTCCCTTCGCTTAGGCGCATCGTGTTGTGCTCCTCATCGTTGTCACTGTGGCGAAGCTGTCAACAGCCTCGGGCACCACGGTCTCTCATGCAGTCGAAGTGCGGGTCGCTTTGCACGGCACGCAAACATCAACGACATTATCCGACGCGCTCTTGTCGCCGTCGGCGTTCCAGCCGTACTAGAACCCAATGGCCTGGCACGCGACGACGGCAAGCGACCGGACGGTATGTCTTTGTTTCCATGGAAGATGGGTAGGCCTTTAGTGTGGGACGCTACTTGTGTCGATACTCTTGCGCCATCCCATCTTCCTAGCTCGTCGTGCTGTGCTGGTACTGCCGCTGCGGCTGCTGAGAACCTCAAGCGGCGGAAATATAATAACCTTGTTGGCAATTATATTTTTGAGCCGTTTGGGGTTGAAACTCTTGGACCGTGGGGTCCGAGTGCTCATGCCTTATTTAAAGATCTATCTAAACGCTTAGTTGACACTTCGCGTGACCCAAGGGCTGGCTTTTACCTCGGACAGAGGATAAGCATTGCCATACAACGTGGCAATGCCGCCAGTCTTTTGGGCTCACTTCCGGTGGACAGCGATGCGGACGAATTTGACGCCTTATCTTAGTTAGGATATTTTATTTTAAGTGTATATATTTAGTACTTTAATGCTGTACCTAGTTATTATTTTAATAAAGACTATATTTATTTACTATGATTTAATTACAAATTTATAGTTTTCAGACTTTTCCTTACACTTGTAGTATAAGACGGTATTACTTGCCAAATTTTATAGTTCTGGGTCAACGGGAAACACCCCATACATTTTGATTCCCTTGAGAGTGTCGAAATATACGTTTTTTGCGGCATAAACGACTTATCTCTTACGTTAACTTAGAAGTTTGATTCTTTCACAGCCGCAAGGGGCCATAGACCTGAGTATATGGTTTTAATTTCAACTCGATACCTCCACGCGTTCCCGAGATAAACGGTCTTGACAGACAGTCAGGCGGACAACAAAGTGATCCTTTAAGGGTTCCGTTTTCCTTATGAGGTACGGAACTCTAAAAATCACTTTATGATGGCATGGTGCAAATGTAAAAGAACGTCTAGGGTTCCCCTCACTAGCATGCACTTTTATGGGCACTATAAAACAGCTAACTGCCTACCTACCGCAGATTGAAATGGGGTGCATAATATCTTGTTAGATTGCATGCTCAAGTCAGCTAATTACTTCATCAATGCGAATGTAATTATTGCTCTCCACTCTCGAAAGTCCAACAAAAACCTAAAAAAAACGTAGAGACATTTTCTATTCAATGATAACTTTAACATAACCTTCTATTTACATAACCTTTAGCGAAGTTTCACGATCCTGGCATTTACCTACTTTAGTTGGAGCGAATATCAAATCAAAACATCTAAGCATCTGGAATTTTGATTTAAATCTGACGGTCAGATTGTTTTTCACTACTTGGGGTTGTGACCTACCCTTACTAGCTATCTCAATACAATACAGGTAGCATATCTGTCTCCAGAATACGGAGAGTGCTGTAATATCTATAGGAAAACCTGTAAAAAGTCATGCTTACTCGGAAGATTGAAGCAAAAAGACCCAAGGTCTGACTAAGTGACAGGCACGTCGTCGACGAGGTACTTATTCAACACGCTCAGCAATCACTACTGAAGCATCAGATCAAGAATCACACAGACTGAAGCAGGAGGACGATGTATGCACAAATGGACCAATCAAACCAAATATATATTGATGTCAATTTTACAAGATTATAAATACCTAGAACAATAAATGATAATACTACACTAGATATAGTTCCGAGTTATTGACCGAGCCAGTAAGAAAAAGATGCAATTAAATATGCTCACTAAGCTTGCTTTACACTCGTCGATCAGTGGGATAACGAAGTGTAAAAATATTGTAAACAGGCAAAGAGTTAAGAGTTACGCGCTGTGGTCACGACATCGCGTCACTCCACCAGCCGCCAGCCACCACGACAAAACACGAAGACGTTTTCACACTAATGAGATAAATAATAGACATGCACGGGTAACATCTGCGGATTTCTACACTTGTTGTACTGCACGTAATTACTAGGCAACGGCGGTGTGTGTAATCATAGCAAATGCTCACACTCTCCTGATAGTGAAACTGGCTAATAGCACCCAGACAGTGTCGAGATAGTAAAATATTGCTACATTATCTGAGCCTCGAGCGGCCTTAAATTAGAGAGCACACTTTTTAATTATTATTATCTTCTAACAGAAACACTAACTAGGTGCATCGTTAATTTGTAAAGCCGTGCAATAAGAGTTCGGTTAAAGTGCAATGTTTATTGAAAAGTAGATAATGGCGACTCGTGTTTGCCACTTGCCATTTCAAATTGCATATCTGAATGGGAAGTTCGCGTTCCCAGCACTTAGGCGTGACTTTAGCTTCCACGGAAAGTTCAACGGCAAAAACGGCCATCGTTAGTAAAGGCAAGGCAGTGTGAGGCGAGCGATTCTGTATTATAATAACAAGCATTGTACATCCGTCGTGTGAACGCGCACCAGTTTTTTGTTTCCTACAAATGAAAGTTGCACTTGTGAGAATGTAGCTCGGCTCACATATGTATGTGTATGTAGGGAAACTTGTTCTCCTAACATTGACCTTAGTGGGCGTTATATTTACGTAATTACTCATGGTGTTGCACCCACAACATTTTACATAACAATAAGGAACCGCTACTAACCTTGCATGAATGCAGCCAGCAGTAACGACTTGACTGTCAATTTTTGAAACGATGGCGGTTTACCACTTGCTTGTTATGCTAATCTATGAAAAATTGTATATACAGACCAGTAGGTTCAGTCAGCAAAGGCTTCTTTTATTTGTTTTTAAAAGATCCGTTGCTTACATTCTTAATTTTGGCAGTCAGTGCAGTTTCACTTTCCATTCCTGTGTTTGCCAACATATTTTGTATGCATGCATTGCACTAACTGATATCAACGATGTTGTATGTATGTGCTAGGTGTGTGTTTCCTTATTCGCCTCAACAATAATTAGATTTAGCAATTAGAAATGACTTCTGATAGGCAGCGAATAATGTTACATCAACAAGTTAAACCGGTAGGGAGTCCGTCAAACAACATAGTTTACCTTTTGAACAACAGGCATTAGAGCAATTATTCGGGTAACACACCACTTTCTAGTCACGGATTACGTGAACACAGCTTTGTGAGGTAAATTTAGCGGATAGCTAGAAAGTCAGTCATGCCACTCATGATGGGCGTATTCTTCATAATCGTCATATCGTGAAATAGCGCGAAGTGGCGATGGCACTCTAGGAAATAGTCCGATTGTTATCTAATCCGCCTCCGATCGTATTGACACGGATGGGAGATTGCGTGAGTAACATTGATGTTGATTTTAACATTAATCTGTGATGTTCATTTGGTAGATGTTATCTATTATTTTCGTTACGACAAAAAGTAAACAATAATTATGTCTCACTGTTGCCGCATTAAACCGAAATGAAAACAACATTCTTGTTGAGATAGGTCATAGTCAGGTCTGATTCATAGTTCTTTCCACTGCTGAGGATTACAAACTCACCTGATACATCTTCCCGCTATGCGTAATTTTTGAAGTGTTAGCTACTCTGTATCCTATGCTTTTTGTAATGGCCAGCGGAATTGGCTAAAGACCAGGTTAATTTAACCTGCGCTCCGTCTTTAGCGCTTCATTAAAGAGTCACGAGATCGCGAGAGTAAAACTTTATGTAAATATAAGGACAAACAAATCCAATAAAATGTAATGTTTTGTCGGCAGGATGACCGATGCCTACGAGCAATTTGCGTACGAGAGCCTGTCACCGGAATACGAAGACTGGGCGCGACCGTTTCCGAAGACTGCTCCGGATAACTTCCATTTATCCAGATACGGACACCTGCAGATCGACTACTCCTGCAGTTGGAACTCCCTCGACAGGCTTATCCGTAGCCAGCACCGAGGGTAAATAGTAACAAACAAAAACTGACTGAGAACTGGGGACTTAACCTACAGCGTAGGTACCGAAACGAATCGACAACTGTGTGCATCAAGCATGCATACCTCAGTGTGTGCACTGTGCAAACACAATTATAGTTAATAGTGGTATTTAAAGTAATTTGTATGTTTCGGTCGTGGCAGAATCGTGCGCATTTTTGTGAACCGACTTAAATGTAGAATAGTTACGATAAAACTCGTGCGCTCGCTGTCAGACGGATGGAACGGATCGAAAGTTGGTTCCGGATTCTCTAAAAACTCCGAACGCATCCCTGCGCAAGCACATGATGCTTCAGAACGAACATTTCCGGATGCAATCGTATGAAATCCCGTTACGCGTAATTTAATGTGTGTCTTCCGCACTTCTGCCAATCGTACGAATGTGTTTGGTCCCTTCATATAATTTTAACTGCCAATTTAGACAGTTGGTAACAACAATTACTCAATTTTACATAACTTTTATGGTTGAAGCATATTACTTCCGCAATTTTCGCTCTGTTAATAATCAAGATCAATATTTTAATCTGTGTACCTACTTAAGGTTTGTTAAGGTTGTGAGAGGCTGCTCGCTTACATAAACAATTTGGCCAGAATAATTTTAAGTAAGGTGCTAAATGATAATTATTATTGTCTTCTAATCTTGAGAAACTAAGTGCTAGCCAAAGATAATAAAATGTATGCTTATGTTTATTTCATTTAAGTTTTAACTAGTACCTATTGTTGTGCTTTAGGTTAACTATAAGGCTGAAACCAATAAAACACGTTTCTTGGTGTATAATTTTATTATGTACATACATTCTTTATAAATGTAATTTGTATGTTTTTAATTTTATAATATCTCAAAAAATTAACACTGGCATTATACCTAAATGATACCAAAATTATATGCTTTCATTTTAAATCAGCTTAGAAATTCCCAACTTTTTCCTATTTAGCTGAGCGAGTAGGAAAGTCTTTTAAGAAAATTCTAGTTATTACGTGCTTACCCGCCTCATTATAATAGAGCTAACATCGCGCTTTCTTACGGCACGAGCTGTCGTTTATGTTATATTGACAGCAATTTCTGTTTATTATCCTATGGTGTGGTTAACTTTCAACATTTTCATTAGAACGAGAGCCTAGACTAGATAAGCTTGGCAATACATCCATCTCTCTACGTCTACACTTTCACTTGCATTGAGCCTATTTGAACTGAATGACACTAGGTATTTGTTAGCTTTCCTGTCCTGTTTTTGTCAATACCTAGGTACGTGCTTCGACACATTTAGACTTAAACTGCAGGTGTTCACCTAGACAGATAATACACAGGAGTGACCAACACAGATGATACCGAGGCTGCGTATCTATTTCAGTAGCGGATGTTTTCTCTAATTTAAAGTAATTGGTATTTATAGAGGTAATTAATTCAATATTACTTTATGAACCACAAATCGCATGTCCAAACAGTTTAGATGGCACACTGATATTTCGTGCGGCGTGCCTACTTGTAATTACAGGGCATAAATTATTTCTAACCAAATAATGTACCTACTTAGCTAATAAAGCAATTCACGCTTCAGGGGAAGTAGGTAGGATTTAAACGACGATATGTGGGTCATCTCGTGATGTAACTCATGAATATGTACCTACTATGTATAGTCATGTAGTTATTTTCATAATCGCATTCTTACCCGTTGTAACAGGTATCAGATAAAGCAACGGCTAAAATAGAAAGAGCCACCGTTGCTAACATTAATTGCTTTTTCGTTACGAATAGTTATTGTGGCGAGACTATGTGTAATGAAATAATTACTTACTGGTCATTCCGTTGTTATATAATGATTTGTTATGCTTAATTTTGAAAGGTTTACCTATTAATATTTTTCGGTCGAGTTCTATAAAAATAATTGTTGAATAATGCAGCTCTACGTAACATTTGTTCTATAAATATGTATAAGTCTCAAATCTATAGGTACCTAGCTAGATTAAATGGATAGTTGGACACTATACCAAATTTGATTGTCTTCTGGACAAAGGTAGGACAATCAAGACTTGAGTATTGTATGTTTTTGTTTGGTGTCCTTAAGAATGCTCTTGATGACTATAGCCCTGGAGGGCCTGAACAGCAGACAAAGGTTTTGATTAGGTGACGCCACCCTTACCCACCATACCTACGTAACTGTTTCTTATTTATTTCTTTTGGCTAAGTGCATCATATAATATGACATCATCGATAAAGGGTAGGATGTGAAAAAAAAACAATGCTTCAAGACGAAACGTGCAGTTTATTACAAAAACAAATAACTTAAACAATTACAAAAATTAAATGTCTTCAACTTATTTTACAAATTAAAAATCCTGAAAGTCCTTATCGTTGTAAAGTTTCCTTTTCTTAGTTATTGTAAACAGACCTTTTTTCTCTGAATTTTTCGCTTTAGGAGTTCTGTCGTTCTTGTCGTAATAAATTACTTGCAGACTGTTTGTATTCTTTGGAGCCTTATTTTGGGATGGTGGCAAAGGAAACTTACTCGATACATCCTGGACTGGGTCCGAGTCTATGGTATGATAGTTTGTGTACGGTTCCCTATTGGCCGAATATGGTCTTTCGACGTGGTTTTCATACTGCGAAGGGTAACTGCTTTGCAAGTATTGCTTGAATTGACTCTGTTTTAGTTTCTCTTCTAATTCCTCAAGTCGCTACAAAACATTTTTTATGTAAGTGAAAGCGTTTTATAATCTTGTGTTATTGCTAACATTAGATACGATGATGTTATGTTTAAAACGCAGTTTTAATGGCCAATAACTGGGGATAGAGATATGTAATTATATCGCTACGAGCTACAACCACGGTTTGTTACGTTGAGGTGAGTTATAATAAATGTCTGTGTTATTTAAGTGTAGGGGAAGGCCGGAAGTCACTGCCGTCTCCTCTCTCTTTAGACGGTCCATTACTTAAGAGAAATGGGTGGGCCGGTATGTAGGTAATGTTTTCCTGAATGCATAGACGATGTAATGCAAAAGCATGGTAGTGTATTTTAATCGATATGAATTAGGATTGCTGCGTCCGATAGTGAATGAAGAAACTACATTAATTACTAATACCTATTAAAACCGGAATTCTGAAAATTTTGCAAAAAAAAAAAATGGATATACTCCGTCTCCTCGTCGTGTTCCGTCGTGTCGTCCTCGTGGATTATTATGTCGGACTCCTACCGACTAAAACCCCACAGTTCCTACCGTTACCATGAGTCGGAAGCCGGGATACAATAAAATTCACGCGCACCCCCGACTGATATCAGACTGCCATTGCTAGCGGGCTCCACCTTTTAGTGTGACCGCTTCAACGACCGCACATGCTCCTATAAAGAAAGACGCGTATGGAACTGCGCACTACGTCCTTTAGGCCTGGCTGGTCACGATAGCCGCCTACGTGCCGCCTCTCCAGACACTCTTTTAACACAGGCCTTACGGCCACTATCGTGGCGTGCCCCCATCTGGGATGCGCCAGTCGCTGGCTCCATTTGGCCACTAGGTTCTGGTGGTTCTGGTGGCCTCTATTTCTCGCGGAAGCGGCCGCTGATCGCGCACTAGGTTCTCCTTCCGCCAGCGATAGAGGGACGCAAGAGATTTCGCATCCAGATCCCAGGGCGTTGATCCAGCCAAGAGCGTTGCTGCCTCGTAAAAGATCGTGCAATAACCCCCATATCACCATGAAGGCCATCGCTCTCTGCGGTCTTCGCAGTACTGCGGCATTGCAGGCCGTCAAGTTGTCTGCCAACACGGGTGCCCCATATAGGACCATTGACCGTACGATCCCCACGTAGAGCCTCCGGCAAGAGGCGTTGGCCCTCCTAAATTGGGCAAAAGCCGTGCAAGAGCAGCTGCAACGCTCATCAACTTGAGGACAAGACGCTGCATGTGCGGCTCAAAGTCCCATTGGCTGTCGAGGAGACTACTGTCTACTTGTACCTACAAATTACTAAACTTCTAAATCATCCAAGAACCTCCCATCTATATCCAACACTAGCTGACCCGCGCAACTTCATCTGCGTCACTATTTTCATTACTGCTCTGCTCCTATTGGTCTTAGCGTGATGATATATAGCCTTCCTCGATAAATGGGCTGTCTAACACTGAAAGAATTTTTCAAATCGGACCAGTAGTTCCTGAGATTAGCGCGTTCAAGCAAACAAACAAACAAACAAACTCTTCAGCTGTAGTATAGATATAGATATGTTACTATAGCTACGAACCCGTCTATAAGCATCAATGTTGAGGTCTGTGCGCGCCGTCTCTCGCGCCAGTTCTTCTTGTAACTGCGTGGCTCGAGCAGCTTCGCGTTGTACCTTCTCTTCATATTCCAAGACAACCACGTTGATCTGAATATTTTTTAATTATAAAAGTCGAGGGCTGACTTGAAACAGCGCATTAGAAGAATATCTAAAAAGACTTGGGGGAGGCCTTTGCCCAGCAGTGGGACAGCATGGGCTATTAAAAAAAGTCCCTTGTGTCATTGTGTGAAAATGACGATTGATGACAAGATGGGACCAACATATGTATTCAGCTTCTGGTCCACTACAATTCCTGATCTAGTGGAAAATGCGGATCCTGCGTGTGCCATTAATTACGCTCTGCGGACCAGGGTGCGTAGAATAAACAAACATTTTTTTCCTCGTGCTACGAGTATGGACAGGTGATGAAAACAAAAGAGAAGAATACTTGGTAACTAATGCTCAGTTTCTGAAATTTTTATCGGTCGTTTATCTATCCGTTAACGACTAACCAACCAATGGCAGTATGACAAATAGCGTAAAACGGACTGATAAACGACCGATAAAAACCTGAGAAACCGGGCATAAATCGTTCTTGTAGTCCTGCCTTTGGCTTTAATTTTTATTCGAGACGACAACCTCATAGGCAGAGAGAACGGTGACGATATCGTGAATATTCCTATCTTAAGGCACTGAGGCTACCAAGATAGTTGGTTAATTATACGGACCTTTTCACGGTGCTCAGCTTCCATTTCCCTCACCTTAGCCCTCAGCTCTTCGATGACACACGTGAACTGTGCCACCTGTGCGTCGCACTCGTGTTGCATCTGTTGAACTGAACGCTGCACAATTTGGATCAATGGCTACCACTACCTGATTTAAGTTGAGACTTAGTAGGTATAACTATGATATTGAACGTAAACGAAGCAAAAGGAGTATGTTAGGATGGTGGCAAATGGTTATTTGTAGTTTCTGCCTAACCCCATGGGAAAAAGGTGAAGTTTATGAAGGTCTGTAAGTACAGACCTACCTAGGTACTTTGGTAAGTACAATTAATAAAATATAAAGAGTTACTTGGACCTTCCAAGTGCTTCTGATTTCATGAGACAATTTTCAATCCTCGAGGAGATTTCACGATTTGGCCTAAGGCCGCACTACGGTTTTTCCCGCCGCGGTTAATCGAAATACCGCGAAACCGCTCGAGAAGCACAGGAATCCGCAAGTGAGGCCGCTTATATTAGTTTCCTTGACTCACAAAATCACGCGTTTAAAATCGCGGCAGTATAGCCGTAGTGCGGCAAAATCATCGATAGGTACCGACTACCTACACGAACCTTAAGTAACTTATAATATTATGTAGATTGTAGGTAATATATTAAATCTACATAATCGATAGTGATTTATACCAACTTTCCCTTTTGCTGTCAGCCTTCAGCTCTTCAATTTGTTTCTCATAAGCACTACGCAATTTCATAACATTTTCGTTCTGTTTTTGTAGCGTATTTTCTTTGTCCTGTAAAGCAACTCAAATTAAAGTTTTACTTGTGATTCTGCGGCTGCAAGTATGAGACTAACTGGATCTAACGTAGGTACGTTATTGGAAATGCGAAGTTTTTCTAAAATTCTTCGTCTGTAGCTTGTTTGGCAAGACCTATGCCTAAATTAGCAGGCCCGGACTGGCCATAGGGCAATTCGGGTAAAAGCCCGAGGGGCCAGATGGCCCGGTGGGCCGGTGTGGCCGATAAGCGGTCGACTTTCTTTTGCTATTAAAAAAGAAAAAATAGTAAAATTCGTCACATGCCCCGCGCTTTCGGCACTGAGTAGTTTTTTTCACCCTTGAGGGAGCCCACCGCCTCTAAAATGTCCGGGCCGGTTTCGGGTCCCAGTCCGGCCCTGTAAATGAGTCAAATCTCAATTAATCCTAACACAAAATATGTTTTGAAATTGAATATTGAGGTAATCAAGTAGGTGCATACCTCCCAAATCCATAGTTTTCGCTCTGGTTGAGATTAGTGATTCTGTCAAACATCAATTTTATTTTAAAAGTTACCTTTTCTATATCTGCAATGTTATTGTCCTTCAAAGATATCTGTTCCTTCAACTTCTTGACGTCTCTCTTCAGATATACCAGCTGTGACACAGTCTCCTGAAGGTTTCCGATCATCTCCCTTGAGGTCAACAAGTGGTAACGATGAGACTTCTCCATTTCCCGGACTTCTTTCAATTCCACCTCTAACTTCGAATTGGCTTCACGTAATTTCTTGCACTCTTCATTTTCGTTTGTAAAATCCTATATGACACATTACCTATTAAGTTTTTAAGTTAATATTTAAGTTTTTACCTATTAAAATATTGATTTATAGCTTAGGAGAAAGTTTATTTAGTATTAATGCTCACAATTTTGCATCTTGTTAAACTGTTCAGTATATTTTGGAGACGACCGTCAAGAATATTTTTTTCTTCTTCTTCTTGCTTACAATCCATTACACGCTGAAAACGATTTCACAAATAATGATAGTAACGGACAGGCGTATAATTATTACAATCCCATAAAAAGTTTAAATGTTTGGAAAAGCCCGCGCGATTTTTTTATTGTTTCTAGATGATTGTGGCAAAGGCATGTAAACGACAAGTACCTACTATAGCGCTAAATCTATAGTGCTATCAAACCAAATACCAACTCACTCAAGTTGAATCTCAACCTGTGTTTAGGTAGGTATAATTTAATTGATTGAATCAATTCACAATAATTAATATTTTTCTGAAACATCATATTTCTGGCCGAAATAGGTCAATAATCTCGTAGAATCTGAAATACAGCCATAATACCTACAGAAGAAAAAAAGTGCTTTTTTTTATTTTTAATGGCCTTAGTAAAATTTACAAACCAATTATTACATTTTCACTTACCTTCATTACAATCATAATTATATCTACATTATTATTAGATACTTTTTACTTATGATGTGATGTATAATAAAATAATCGAAAAATTGCGTGATGTTTATCGTTCATTGCCTTTCTGTTTTATCTGTACAGCTGCCGTCACCGACATGGCGACACTGACAGCTCATGTCACGCAACATGCATGTCAACTTGACACTGGTCTTGCTTCATGCTTGTTGTCTGTCAGTCTGTCATAAAAATGTGTTTGGGATTGGTTGGAAAAGAAGGATGTGTGTAGGTTATAATAAATTTTAAAATAGATTTGACTCAAGTATTCCTTTATACAAGATTTTGGTGCTGTGATATTAATTCAACTGAAGACATTTTACCATTATCATTTTATTACTGCTAAAATGGCTGCTGCATACGGAATACATTTGGGAAACCATTCGGCATCGTTAGCTTCTTATTCTAATGGTGCACCACTAATTATCGCTAATGATGCTGGAGACCGAGTGACTCCTGCTATCGTTGCACTTAACGGCACGGAATGGGAGATTGGACTCCCCGCGAAATCAGGACAGGCGTCGTCAAAATCGATCATAAAGCACAATAAACGCCTCATGAACAGTGATTTCAATGCAGATGACCTCGCGTACGTGGAGTCATCCTCATCGTGTCGCATCCAGAATGAAGACAAAGTGGTGTATGAGTTTGAAACAAGTGAAACTACTCTCTATTCTAACCCTGACAACATTGCTACTAAAATCTATGCTAAATTGTTCACTATTGCCAGCCATGCTATGAATAATGAAGGAGATTTGAAGTTAGTATTGGCTGCACCATTGCATTGGTCTACTGCAAGTACAGAAAGGCTTGTAAAGTGTGCTGAACTGGCTGGCTTTGATGTTCTACAAGTTATCAGTGAACCTGCAGCTGCACTCCTTGCTTATAACATTGAAGAAACAGTGGAGGATGTTAACGTCTTGGTTTATAGGCTAGGAGGATCCTCATGTGATGTTTCAGTGGTCAAAGTTTCCGGTGGATTTATGACTGTTGAGAAGAGTATCTACCGGTCAGATTTAGGAGGCCAGTGCCTCACAAAAGACTTAGCTGATTATATTGCTCAGGAGTTCAGACAAAAATGGAAATTAGACCCTCAAGAAAGTAGAAGAGCTATGGGAAAACTACTAGTTCATGCTGACAATTGCAAACATGTCCTTTCAACACTGAACTCAGCTCATGTGTTTATTGAGTCACTATTAGATGGTGTTGACTGGAGCCAGAATGTGTCTCGCGCAAGATTTGAAAATGTAATCTCATCAAAGATAAATGCATACATGGAGCCTGCCCAGCAAGTCATTGAAAGCTTTGGTGGACCCATTCACAAAATAGTCATTTGTGGTGGAAGCATGAAGATACCAAAACTTCAGTCTGCTATTGCAAATCTTGTACCTGAAGCTGAAGTACTCTCTGGAATAAGTCCCGATGAAGTGATTTCTGTTGGATGTGCCCGTGAAGCTGGCTTGCTGTTGGATATACCAGAGTTTTCTCTGAGTGACTTGAACACAGAAGTTGAATTCTTAGGAAAAGATATCTATCTAAAGTATTTAGATCAAACAGTTCAACTTTTTAAAGAAGGAACCCCACCCTACGCTCAGAATGTTCAAAGTATTGAAGCAGGAGGAGATATTACAAACATCAGTTTTTCTTTGCATGAAAACCCTGAAAGTGAAGAGTTTGCCACTGAAACTTTCAATGTGGAAAGTTTGACTAAACCTTTTACATTAAAAGCCACATTACAGCAATCAAATGTCTTGTTACAAGTAGAATAAGATTTTTTTGTATGTTGAGAAATAATGTTATGTCAAACAATTATTGTGTTGTCACTTTTATTTACTGCAAGGAATTCTAGGTTGTAGTAATGGATATTATCATTAGAATCTGTATGGAAGGCAGTAAAAGTCACGCTGTGTCCTACCTTAGATAAATTGGGATAATGGCAGAAGGGGGTACATAAAACATTTCCATTCACTCAACAGACAACCTCATGACTCATCATCATCAGTCATTCTTGGAGGAAGTGTAGGTACTCTGTGGCTATGGTGTATATTTTTAACACCCGATTGTCAAGCAAACTGCAGTTACTAAATAACAAACGGGTGACTGAAGGGTAATTTGAGAATTTTTTCCTAAAAAACTGGCCAAGTGCGAGTCGGACTCGCGTGCAAAAGGTTCCGAACGAATTAATTTTTTTTAACATGTTATTTTAACATTACAGACTTCTAATAGGTTTTCCTGTTATCTTTAGGTAAAGATCTATTATCTCCATTTTTTCCAAAATTTTAGGCTCAGTAGTTTCGGAGGTAAGGGGGGGAATGGTCATTTTTCGTCTAATTTCTTGAATAACTTCATTTTAAAATTATGAAAAAAATATAATTAAAACCCTCACAGTAAGCCCTTTCATTTGATATGTCACACGATATTGCTCAAAAAACTTTTTTTTTTAATTTTCTAGTTCGACCCCCAAAAGTGACCCCATTCTAAAAAATTAATAATTTACGTAACGTGTCCGTGTTCGGGTCATAGAAGTCCATATGTGTAATAAATTTCAACAGAATCGGTCCAGTGGATCTGGAGAAAACTACAAATTATTATTAACGAGAGTCACCAAATTCTTTTTCGTCTGGTGTTAACCTCCTCATAGTCCTCACTCACTATCCTCACGTATACATAGTGATCTGGGGGGCTACTCTCTAACGAAATCCGTAGTTTCGGGCTTAGTTGCGGGCGGGCATTTTCTACTTTGTATTACCTAACCACTGAGAACTAATGATAACACGATTTGACAGTTACTGTGAAATCGTGTTGTCATTCATTCTCAGTTCGGGTTCGGGACTAATCGTAAGTCTGTAGGTGATACGGAGTAGAATACGCCCGCCCGCAATTAAGCCCGAAACTACGGATTTCGTTAGAGAGTAGCCCCCCTGATTCGGATGGAAAGTGTGGTACGGCAAAGCCTGATGTGTTTTTCCGTAAGTGGAAATGTGCATGTGAATCTTAATGTGCGTTTATCCAAACTACAAAAAAATATGAAGAATTTGTTCAGTTGTCATTACTGTCAGTGTCATCTCATATTATTTATTTTGAAATTCACAGAGTGAAAGCTAAACTTTAAAACCTAAAAAGTTCCTTTTAGTCAGTTTTTTAGTTTTATAACAAATACGAGGTATAAATTATGAATGTATTTATCACAGCTTTTCTCTTAGCTTTAATATACGACATTGCATCAGTGGGGTCTATAAAAACAAATTATATTAGGCATCATTTAGGTTCACGTACGCCTTACAGGTTTAGAGCTAACAAGAATGATTCAAGAATAAAATATCCAAGTAAGTTAAATAGCTTTATTCCTTAATTATATTTTGTCAGCGTCTATTCTACAGTAAATATGCCGATTTCTCTACTACAAACCTGTTTCTAGTGCCCCAGTTTTCATCGATGTTTTAGATTTACATTAATTTACGCCTATTTTATACGCAACATAAAAAAAGCATATTTTAAGAAACAGTTTTGGTTTTTGATGGTTAAAAAATATTGTATGAAATTTTCAGACTTTTTTTACATTTATATAATTCTAGCTGACCGGTATTTTTTGGGGTAATATATAGCCTATGACACTCACAAATAACGTGGCTTTCTATTGGTAAAAGAATTTTCAAAATCCATTCAGTAGATCCAGAGATTACCCCCCCCCCCTACAACCTCACAAACTTTACCTCTTTATACTATTATATAGTATAGATACAGGTAATAATTTATATTTCAGATTGCAAAGATACAAAAATATGGATGGTGACTCGTCATGGGACTAGACTACCAAGTCGCAAAGATATAGCTGCTGCTCCACAGCTTGTTGAGTTAAAGTATGAAGTGTTACTGCAACACGAACATGGCAAAGGTTTGTTAATATCTAAATTCTAATTAGTTGCAGCACAACATTTTCAGCAGGGCCAACCTAGTGTAAATAAATGTGAAGAGACTAGTTAATAGTTTTTACAAAAATAGTACTCAAGCTACTACATATTTTTTGGATATTGCTGCACTAAATTAATCAACATCCATTGCACAGAGACTTAAGCAGTTGTATCTTGTCTTAAAATAATCATTGTCTTCCAGCTGTTGTTCCAAATTACTTGGGACTAGTGCAATATATTTTCTTGGAATTTCATATTCATCATTCACTACCATTATGTATGTTGGGCTGGTGTCCGAAACTCCTATTCCAAGTGCATATTTCGAGTATGGGTGCACTCCCATTGCTTTCATGACATTCTTCGGGTGAATTCATCCATGGTTAATTTGGCATTCCTCGAACTTCATTTTTCAAATTATTTATCATGAATTTTTGGACAATGTACAAAGAACCCTAATATTTGTAACATCTTATTTATAATGTACCTACATTCTTTGCAAATAAAAATCATTCTATTCTATTCCTGTAACAAAAACTTTTCATTGAATCATATCATTTAATCTTCTATTACCTTTGCACAATTTCAGGTCAATTAACAAATGAGCAATTAAACAATCTAAAAGACTGGAAAACTGCACTTGATGCTGATGAAGAAAGTTTCTTGACATTGGAAGGTCGAGATGAAATGATACTGCTGGCAGAGAGGATGCAGAAAAGATTCCCTAATGCTATCAAGCAGAGATACAGCAACAAGACATTTTTAGTAAGTTAAATTCTTTCTGTCTCTAATTTATATATATTTATATGTATAATTAACAGTGTAGCATAATAGAATGTTGCAGTCATAAATTATTCATTTGAAGTAAGTTGTCCCCAGTTTGAAGGAACAACCAACCAGAAACCAGTTTTTTTTTTTTATAAATTCGCACCATGATCAACCAATATAGATCATCATCAACATACTTGTAATAAAGAGTTCATTAGCAAACTCCATAACAAGATTATCTCAACTAAACTGTCTATTGTACATATTCCAGTTCCGCTACACAGCAACGCAAAGGGCTCAGCAGAGTGCGAGATACTTCACCAATGGCTTGTTTGAGAAAAAGGAAACACAAGACGTCATATTTGCACCAGCCACTAGAGTTGATCCTGTGTTACGAGTATGAAAACAATTTTTACTGATTAAAAATTATGATAATTTCAATTGCCTTCTCAAACAATACTGCTTAAGTTATTATCTATAAGATTTCTTGTCTCTACAATGACTGAGACGAAAGCAATGCGACTGCAATACACAAAATAAATAAATTTATTTCGCTTATGTGGTGCACCCTTAATTATGGGTATTTTTTATTGATTGTTTAATAATAAACATAGGCATAGTGTTACCAAATATTAAGAAGTAATCTTGCAGGCCCCGCCATTGTCTGCAAATTAAACATAAATAATATCATTGGCCACTAGATGGATGTGTTGATTGGCCACCACATTTATTTGATTACTCTAAATATTTAAATACTTTTAAAAATAAATTATTAATTATTTTGTGGAATTGATTGTTCGTTTGTTTATCAAAAATAAATAGAATAACCGCGTTTTCGCATTTCGCATGTGTTCAGAACGGCCATGTCCCTAAATAAAGTACCTTAAAGTGATGAAATTGAACTCTGACTATCGTTTGAAAATTCGGTCGTTAATCTTAGCTTCTCTCTTCACTCAGTTGCAATTTTTCAGTTTTACAAACACTGTGACAGGTGGCTAACACAAGTCAAGAGAAATCCAGAGACTTACAAGGAAACAAAGTTGTTTAGCCAAAGTCATGACATGAATAAGACATTGGAGTCTATTTCTTATAGACTGGGCCTCAATAGAGTACTGGAATTCGGTTTGTAAGACTAACTGCGTTGCATCGCTGAAGCTTGCTTTTCTTTGCTAGATTGTCTCTAAGCTCATTCTTCATTTCTGTAACTCTTAATTTTGCAACCCTGTCTCATGTTTGTTTGTTTTTTCTACTTTTTAGTCTTCACTAGTTGAGCAGTGCTTGCGTTTTAGTAGCACAGTTGTCATATTTTTTTTCTTTTAGTGTTGTGCCTTTCAGCATTTTTCTATACAATAGGTTTTGCGTCGTTGTCTCACTGTTGCGTTGCGTCTGTCTGCGGCAACCTTTATAAACCAAGTTGTTGAAGGCGCATTCAAAATTACACTGTACACGCAAATACCAATCAAGTGCCTTGCCAGGCGTATTTTAGCAATTTATCGCCACAAAAGTTTACTGATACTCATATGGCCTTATCGGTGTGCCAAAACCAGGGCCACGTAATTTTTCAATGTGTATTTCTGAATGCGTTATTCAGAAATACACATTGAAAAATTACGTGGCCCTGGTTTTTAGTGTTTCGTACCAAAATAGTAAAAGGGAAGTATGAGCAGAGATTGCTCTGACGAAGCACAATATACCGTAATATTGTAAAAACAAAGTTACAATTTCGAAAACGTACTGTTTTCTATCCGATTGCATTATGTTTTTGAATTATTTATGTAGCCACGACTATTATCATTTTTTATCCGACGAAAAAACAAGGAGGTTCTCAAGTCGACGCGTATTTTTTTTATGTATGAACGCGCCTAACTTTTTACAGAGTAATCTGATTTTGATAATTCTTTTTTTATTGGAAAGGGTATACGCCGAAATTGGTCCCATATAAATTTAGAAAAAAATCCACCTTAAGGGTGGGAAAATAGGGGTGATTTATTGTTCACTCACAGATTTTAATGCTGAGTGGTGTAGCATTTTTTATAGGCCTAACCATGTTGGTATATAAAGCCTTTTTAAGTATTTATAGTATACAACAAATAATAGTTAAAGTAGGATTATATACCAGTTAATAGCTAAAGTAACCTACCTTAGGTAGCTATTTTAAAAGAAATAAAAAATTAAGCATATAGTAATTAGTGGATTAAAGCCACAAAAAATATAAAATAAAAACTTTTTACTAACCACAATGACATTAAAATAAGATTTATTGACTATTCGTCTAGTAAATGTGGGCCACCAAGTGGCGCCGGCTATATATAGTTTGTAAACGCGGCTCTGCTCAGGTGGGACATAATCTACTATAGCATTAATCCTGGCATTTATCAGTAGCAGTATTTTTCATGCTTTATTTATTTATGAGAATCTTTTAAATAATAACTTATTAACTTAAACATTATTTCTATTTACAGATACTGTGAATTTGATGTATAAGTACTGTGGATATGAAACTTCGTGGGATAAGCATCACATTTCGCCCTGGTGTTACGCGTTCGATGAAAAGAGCATACAGGTAACATAAGATAACATCACGCCTATGTTCGGTAACATAGGCGAGATGTTATATACTCCTAGTAGTCCAAATACTAAAGTAGCTGCATTAGTGGAAAATCAGAATTTTCCACTTATAATGCAAAATATGTATATACTAGCTGACCCGCGCATCTTCGTCTGCGTCACAATTTTCATTACTGCTCCGCTACTATTGGTCCTAGCGTGATGATATATAGTCTATAGCCTTCCTCGATAAATGGGCTATCCAACACTGAAATAATTTTTCAAATCGGACCAGTAGTTCCTGAGATTAGCGCGTTCAAGCAAGCAAACAAACAAACTCTTCAGCTGTATATATTAGTGTAGATTAGTATAGATATATTTTTTCAATTTGTAATCTGAGATCAGGCATTGGACTATATAATCAGATAAGCTGAAATAAATAAACTTTTAGAGAGTTATGGCCATCGCCTTAACTCTCCTTATTCAAGTAGCACATTTGCTCTTTTCAGACGGTTTATTGGATGCCGCAATAGAAGCGTACTTGTGAATGGGTTAGGGTGATGTTTTAATCGGTCTGCGTATTTGTCTATGTATTGTTTAGCTTCTTCTATAACAGTTTTCATGTTGAGGTAGTAGTGTATCTCTGAACCAAGCTACACCACTTATAGTCCTTAGGATGTTGTTTTGTGCTCATTGGAGGCAAAGGAGTGCGATGCGCGCTCGAATACGGATGTGTTATCACAGTTGTACGCATAGTGCGCGGCTTTAGCTGCTGCCTGATATTTCGCAATGAGTTCGCAGCAACTTATTGCAAACGAGCTGTTGGCATTCATACAGAATGCCATCGATACTATGGACGAGGTGAGCATCATGCAGATTTGCAAATCGAGCTTCAAAGAAGGTGAGATCAGCAAGGGCAAGATGTTACTTTTCCAGACAAGTGGGAAGCTCGATCAAATGCCATCTCGGAGGAGAGATGGTACAGAGAAGAGCGTCCAAGACATCATTACCTTCCTAAAGGTGACTGACCCTGACGATGTGCCAAATTTCGTAGCGAAGGAGCTACATAAGTTACCGCCCGTCACATTCGATCACATAGATGTCACCAGGCTACTAAAGGATTTTAGATCCCTGAAGTCAGGCCAAGCCGAGGTGCAGTGCAAGTTGGAGAAGTCAGAAAATACCATCCATGAACTACGTGCCGAGATAGTGTTGCTACGCAGTGCTGTATCGGAAAGTAGGGCAAATGATGAAGCCGACGTAAACACGCGTCGTGGGGCGCAAAATACAGCAGTCAGAAGTTTTGCTTCGGTGAAATTGGATTCGTCGTCGATTGCAAATATCGAGGGCGATGCCCGCCGCCCCGTGCCCCTCCGAGAATACGACACGCGTAGCTACGTCGACCCCCAAACTAGCTTACGCCGCAATTGCTGCCGCAAACAAATCAGCTGCGCCACAACCTACGCAGCAGAAAGGGGGAAAGCAGAACCGTTCGCTGTGAAACCCTTCCGAGAAATCCGGTACAGTGCTGTCCAGCAAATCCAGAGTGTGATAAGGATGGCTTCACCAAAGTGCAGAAGAAGAAGCCTACTTGTCGCAATCAATGCGGTACTCGATTGACAGGACCAAATATGCTGCTACGTCCAGCGATACCTACGACGTTGCTGTATGTGTCCCGACTACATCACTCCACGAAGGTTGAGGAGATCGTGGAGTACATGATGGTAAAGACCAAATGGACCTTAAGGGTCGAGAAGCGGGAGCCGCGTCACAACACCAACTTCAAATCGTTTGTGGTGCAGGTTCCGACACAACATCTCGACAGGTTCCTAAAGGAAGAGTTTTGGCCGAAGGGTGTAGTCTACCGACGTTTTTGGTGGTAGGCTACACGACACCGCGCAGCGTAACACGACGCCTTCACTTCCTGTGTCTTAGTTCATATTTTATATGTATTGTATTTGTATGGGCCAATAATAATAAAGGAACAATAATAATAATAAAGGATGTTTGACATGCAGGTTGAGGACCAAAGTTGTATCCCATAAATCCAAATGAGTTTTATGACTGAACTGTAGACCCGGAGTTCATTGCTTAGAGACAATCTTGACTGTCTGCCAAGCAGCCAAAAAAGATTCTTAAAATGATAGTTCACTTTGTTGCGTTTTTGCTATATGTGATCTTTCCAAGTCATATGTTGGTCCAAGTAAAATACTAGGTATTTGACGAATTTGGACTGCGGTAGAGGATCTTGACGGAGGTTGATTGTTGGACACAGTTTCTTTCTCAAATGAATGTGATATGGTAGGATTTGGAGGCACTCGCTTTTACGCGCCATGTGCGCAACCAGTCACTGGTTAGATTTAGCTGGTTTTGGATTCTATTGGCTTCATCTGGGTTACTACTTGTTGCAAGAAATGCGGCGTCATCTGCAAAGGTTACGACTGTTACGTTTGGAGCTTGTGAAATATACTGGGTGAATATATTATATAACACAGGACCAAGGACTGAGCCCTGTGGTACTCCAGCGCTGCAGGTATGAAGAGAAGATCGCGCGCTTCGTTGCTTGACTTGGAACATTCTATCATTCAAATAAGACTTCACACACGATCGAAAGGCTGTTGGACATCGATAAATGCTGCAGAGCAGTATTCCTTTTTCTCAAGGCGTTGTCTGATAGTGTTGTAGACCCTATGCACTTTTTCTACTGTGGAATGGTCTTTGCGAAACCCGAATTGGTGATGGGGTACAACGTTATTTTCCTCAAGGTGCAGTTTTAACCTAATCAGAAGGATACGTTCCCAGAGCTTAAACAGTGATAATGCAAAATAGTGTGTTTATTTCTAATTCGAAATACAATGAACTTAATGTTTCTTGAAATAATCCGTTATAACCTTTTGTTTTTTGCCTACTAGCCCTTTTTCACGTAGATTTCTGAGAACCATCACTTCTCGTGTATAAACTCTGTTTAGGTACTCCTGCCCAAGTTACACAAATTTAGTGAAACGTTTTAAAGTTCATCAGCTTTGATGCTCAGTTCACATTCGGATATCAGCGTTTCTTCTGCTTCATCTTCAAGTACACTGATCTAGCAATACAAAAAGAGTGCTAATATTGTGCGCAATTTCGAATGGTCCAGTGGGTGTACTGAAGTGCCGGATTTTACAGTACACGTACCCGCATTTCGCCAGTTCAAGCCACATTTAATAAGGGCCAATTGCCATCAACCTGAATAATCATAGTTTAGACAGAAGTACCTGAAGAGAATTAGGAAGATTATGGCCTTTTCTTGATTCACAATCTTTAACTTTATTTCTGCTTTGATTAAGAGGTAAAATTAAAATTCATTTTTCTTTGTACTTACACATATTTATTATTTTAATATCATACTGTTTCTCTGTGTACATACATTGTAAAATAAATAAATCTGGCTAAATAATAGGGGGTAGAACATTTAAAGTACCTATACCCTATTTCTGAAATTGTTTAGTAATTAGGCTATTGTTAAGTCAGGTTATATTTATTATTTATCCATTAAAGGTTTTGTTTTTTCTCAGATGTTCGAGTATTACCATGATTTGAGAGCGTATTGGCTCGATGGCTATGGACACGAACTGACTTATCGCCAAGCATGCCTGTTAATGAAAAACATGTTTGAATATTTTAGGTAAATATAAAGTATTAATGTATAAGTTTCTTTGTATTTGCCTACATTTTCTGTGTACTATACTCAGGCGTAAGTTGGCGAGACGAGCAGAGGACGGGAGTTAACGTAACCGTTCTCCTTATGTATGGAAAAAAGAGGTTTTCCTTTAACGTCCCCAGATGGCGCTTATTCAGTTTAACTACAAATTGGGGTTTTCGTTATCGCGGTCTAGTTCGATTAAAAACATTCCAAGGCTACAGAAATCGACAAATAATAGATAAGACGAGATACGTGATTTGGTTTTCAAACATGATGACTCAATAAGATCAATCCTACCATGTCTCCTTACCCGCTCGTCTTCAGCTCGTTGGAAACCTGAGGGCCGATTCTACTAATTTTAAGCAACGTTTGCATACGCATGTCAGTCACAATCTGACAAAACGTAAGGAAATTCAGGTACTCAGAAGACCACATCGAGTAAAAGCAACAGCACTTCAAGAATAACATCAGGAGACTTTTTACCTGTGCCATATTTGGCTGCATTTACTGTATTTTTGAGGCCAACCTAAATGTTAAAATTCAGTTTGTTTTTGTAAACTGCGTATGCAATTTATTTTTCAAATGTGAATTTGGTAAAACAAATAACACAATAAGTACCGATCATTCTAAGGTCAACTTTATTTACACCAACCTAAAGTTGAAATTTATTTGTGTGGAAAACCATCAATTAGAATCAAGAATTTGAATAGAATGTAGCGCCGATTGTCCTAGTTTACTAACAAACTGTTTATTTATGTACAGTAAAGAACGTGGGTATCGGTCAGTCTTCCTGTTCAGTCACTCTGGCGCTGTTCTGAAGATGCTGACGCATTTGAAGCTCTTTAAACCACCATCACCGCTCAAAGGGGACCAAATTGTGAAGGACAGAGAGTGGAAACTGTCAGAAATAGACTGCTTTGCTGCTAATCTAGCGTTTGTGTTGTTCAAGTAAGTTCTTATTATTATCATTACAATGAAATCACGGTCGACTTTAGGAAACCTCGATCTTACTTGGCCCCTTCATATTGTACGATGCATATAGCGGCGTCAAAAATGTAACGCCGCAACGTATACAGGTGTGCAGAACTGGGTTGAAAAGTCTCGCAACCTCCATTGAAAAGGGAGGATCTCCCCATCAGACGTCTTGTCGACTTGTGTCTGGTGTGCAACTGCCAGATGAAGTTTGTCGGGCTGTTGAATTTTAAATAAAGCGTAGAACTACGATATCGTGACATTGACGACGATCTATTTTTGTAATTTGTGTGTGACGACATCTATGCCTTCTGGGTTTAATATCGTCTCTTTTTCTTTCTAATACTGATAACAGTTTTCATATCCTAGAGTCGGTTGTAGAGGACGTAGTTAACCCTTAAGAATTCTAAAAAATTAGTCTACAAGTACGACCTGTTCTCAGACCTACCAAATAAACACAAAAAAAAAAAATCAAAAATCGATCAAGCCTTTTCGAAGGAGCTCGATAAAAAACACTGACACGAGATTTGTATGTGTTCGATAGATTGGATTTTAAAATGCCATATCCCTCTGTCTGTCCGCCTGTTAGAGCGTTCAGAACAAATTCACTACTTTACTACCTTCTACATTTGTCACTCTCCGGCCTCTAACATTAGTAAAAATTGCTCTTCGCGAGCAAAACCGCATAAACAGCTAGGTAACATTAAAATTAACAAATGAGATCAAGCCATTACGGTGTAAAAGTGGCACTTAATCCAGATTTCTTACCGTGCCAGTGATATTCAGATTAATTGGCACTTTAGTACGCTAATGTAGGCAACAAGTCATCATATAAATCTCAGACGAATTAAATAGGACCGCAGTTTTATTCTAGAATGTTTGAAACTTGGAAATAATCTGTTATGAAGAAATAGGTTAACATTTTGTTTTAGTGTTTCGTTGTAATTTGGTAAAACAGAACACTGACGTAATGAATTTATTGGTATCTAAATGTACCTAATAGAAAAGATGCTCTCTTTCCTTGTACTCTTTTCTGTTTCGTATTGTAAGAGTGAGCGAACCTATGGCGCGCATTGGGACAGTTTTTTTTTAATTATTTATATTCTGTGCTACTTATACATAGTACGGGCTATGTTTATAAATACGGGAAACTACAATTCGATTCCTAAGCGATTTATATCAAGTTATTAATAGGTATACCTAGGTAGTGTTATTTTGTGTCAATGAACCTGAATCATAATGTTAATATGGACATGCCCCGGGATTCCCGGGAATATTTTTCAGAATTTCGATGTATTCAATGAATTTAAACTGTTTACGATATCACGAGTACGCACGACAACATATCAAACTACTCATATTCGGTATAAGCTGGTCTCGCACGGTGTTGTTTGCCATATACTTACTGGTTACGGGATTTAGAAGGCACATCCATGTTAAAATAACGGTCACCAAATCCCGGGAGTAGCATTGTGGTAGTGCTATTCCCGGGATTTAGTGACCGTTATTTTAGGTAAACATACTCATATCACTGGTTATTAATCATACTTTTTTGTCTCCAGATGTAATGACGGCGACCATGTTTTAACGCTGCACCAAGAAAAAATAATCAAGCTTCCGATGTGCGAACACGAACTATGTCCACTGGAACATTTGAAGGAACATTTCCACGAAAGTATTTACAACTGCGACTACGCCGATATGTGTAGTCTTGACTCCAATGTTACGGACAGCAAAGGAGGGAAAACTCGACTATGAATTGTTCACGTTGTTGGAATTAATATGGCGCCAAAACGCATTATAAATAATAGTACAGAATAACTATGTATATTCTTAATGTCCCTCGGCAATAATCGCATTTCCGAACACAAATGAATGTATCCTTACTAATGATATTATAAATGCGAAAGCAATCTGTCTGTCTGTCTGTCGCGCTTTCACGCCAAAACTACTGAACCGATTTAAATGAAATTTGGTACACAGATAGTCTAGAGCCTGAGAAAGGAGGAAGTTAGTTATTAATAATAGTAATAAATTACATTAAGTTACAAGAGTATTATTAATAACTATATAGGTACTTCTAAGTTGATTGAGAGCGTCCGGTCTGCACTAAGTGCAAAAGGCGACTGATAGAAATCCGACGACTGACGAAACACGAAGTTTGCCGATGGACATTAAAAAGAAAGTTATACTGTGCATGTGCATGGGTCATATTTAATAATATTATGAAAGATTTGTGTTGTTTTAACTTAAAAGGAGGCGTTATTTCGTCATGCTATGCAAATTGCTAAAAACAAAACACGCAAAGCTATTGCATATATTGTGTAGGATATTGCACAATTTTACGCTTATACGCGTTATCATGTCATTCCCAGTACATTATGTACATATTAAGTTTATTTATTTAAGTACGACGTCACTGTCCAGTTGAAACTGTATAAGTACCAGTGTTATTTTATGATTTAGTTAAACTCCAGTATTATTTCCTGAAACAGAACTATTTTATGAAAAAAATTGCAAAGACTTATGACATTGCGACGGTCAATCGCAACTTAAAAATATACCTACGCGAAGCTTATGAACTTGTTATACGCAAACAAATTGCTTGAAGTTGTTGTATTCAATAGTTTTACAATTAAATGTTTACACTGTTATATAATATATCTAAAATGTACAAATGATGTTGTTAAATTGATCATAATAAACGCTACATGCTTTAAGTACACATTTTGTTTTATTTGGCGGATAATATGCATCATGCATGCCAGGTGGCAGGTACTGGCTACATTAACAAAATAAAAGTTATTTTTAGCGTTCCGTACCCGACGGATTACCAACGAAACCCTATTACTAAGCCTTCGCTGTTTGTCCGTCCGTCTGTCGGTCCACCTGTCAGCGGGCTGTATCTCAAGAACCGTAATAGGTTTTTAACCATAATCGTAACAGTTTAAATTTTCACAGAGTGTTTATTTCTATTGCAACCATAGATATGTAAAAAAAACACCGGTAGCACTCCGGGAGTGCCGGCAGAAGTGAAAACTTTAGTATTAACGTTGTGTTTAATTATAAGTACAAAAATACTATCATTTATGAGGTAGAAATACAATGTTTATTTATTGCGCTATCGTACACAAATATGACAATTTACATGTTATTATTCATAATATTATATCATTATTTATTTATATATTACATTAATTTTTATCTCTTAGAAAAATCAACTTTCATCCATAATTTCGTAATTCCGTAATTTCGTATCCTTGGATACGCGTGGCACGCTGTACATAAACACAGACGGACATTCGCGCAAGCGCCCTGTGCCGCCTAAGCGGAGCAGCACACTCAGGCACGGTAGAAAGAGTGGGAGATACTAGTTCCTCTCCCTTCCCCTCGATCTTACGCTTTTTCGATCAGCATCACGTGACCCTGACGCGAGTCCGTCTTACGCTTTTTCGATCAGCATCACGTGACCCTGACGCGAGTCCGTCTTACGCTTTTTCGATCAGGTCACGTGTCCTGACGCGAGTTTAAGATTTTATACCCATTACAGAAAAAGTGCTCAACGCCGCTAAAGAAGTTTTCACTTCAAAAACCCAAGATACACACTCATACTGAACTGCTTTGTAAAGAACAACTTTAAGCGATCCGTGTAAGGTTGAATTTGCAAAAAAAAATGTTTATAAGTATAACTACACACAACTCACACATGATACATGTCAGTTTTTGAAGACAGTTTCGAGTGTTGCATTTGTTCGAGACTGTGCATCTTGGGTTTTTTATATATCAATGATTGCAACTATAAAAAATATAATAAAATCTAAAGTTAAAGGGAAAGTCGGAAAGTACGGAATTTCCTTCGTTCATTCTTTACTTGGCCGGTTTTTTTTGTAGGTAGGTATTATTATTAAGCTCGCTTTTGACCACAATCTTATATGATGGAAAGCGTTGATGTGGTCGACGATAGAGCACGCTTGCTTAGAAGTTATCTATTCATCCTTGACTACCCCCAGGTTGTAGCTATCAGGAACCACAGTCTTCATCATGGAATTCCACTCCTTAGCTTGTAGACCGACAATGGAACAGGCTAGGCGGATTAGTGTCGATGTTCATGGCTTTAGAGCGTTGACTCGACCAGTACCTACGTCTTTGCCGACATTGCCGTTGAGATACTTTGCTTGTTTTTATAACTTAGATAGGTAGGTACTTACCACTAGATGTACTAGGAATCTTAGTTCCCCTACGGGGAATCCCTTGAGAAAATTTTCCTCGACATGTTTTACAGCAGGCACAAGTATTTTCCATGTTTTAGAGGTGTGCTTTATGCAAAACCGGCTAATTTTAGTGATTGCAGTCTCCTCGCCTACGAGCGCTTCAAATAATCTAGTTCGTAACCACTTCCTACTGCAATTACATCAATTATGTGGGTGCGTGGGATGTTCAAAAGCTAATATTCTAATGTTGCGGGAGTTTCCTGCGCATAGGCAGTTAGCAGGTTTATACAAAAGAGAGTTTGAATTTTAGGATGAGATGCGGCACTTTTTTGCATCTTATCCTTGGCGGCAAGTGTCTTCTCCTCGGGTGACCCCTCGTGCTGTGCTGACATGATTGCGGACGTGATTCGGCAGGGGATGGAGTATTTTATTCCATTCTCCGACATTCCGCTCGGTCACAAATCCCGGCCTTGGTATAATGCAGAATGCGCCCACGCTGAGGCCCGTAAAGAGTCTGCATACCAAGCGTGGATCAAGGTCCGCGACCGAAAGGTTGAAGCACGTAGGGTTCGCGCGAGGAAAAGAGCCTTTAATTCTGCCGCTAAGTTCTGCAAGCGGGTTTTACGTAGAGCACGTTTTGACCATGTCGGACGTATCGGAGCCAAACTAGCATTGCACCCTCCAGGTAGTAAGCAGTTTTGGTCCCTGTCGAAAGCGGTTGAAACGAATTTCTGTCGACCCACTTTGCCTCCAATGTTGAAACCTGATGGCTCGCTGGCTCACTCTCCAAGTGAGAAAGCAATTTTATTTGCAACTCTCTTTGCAAGCAATTCGCGTCTGGACGCTGGCTCCAAGCAACCACCAACTTTACCTCATTGTGACTCTTCGATGCCGGAGATCACAGTTCACATCAAAGAGGTCCGAAGAGTATTGTGCAGTCTAGACGTGAATAAGGCCAGCGGGCCTGACGGCATTCCAGCGAGAGTGTTGAGGCAATGTGCACCTGAACTGTCTCCTGTGTTGGCACGCCTGTACCGCCTCTCTCTTGAAAAAAGAACGGTGCCGAAATCATGGAAGCTTGCGAATGTGCAACCGGTGCCCAAAAAGGGAGACCGTGCTGACCCTGCACATTACCGTCCAATCGCCATTACCTCCATCCTATGCAATGTTATGGAAAGGGTTCTGAACAGTAAGCTGCTGACCTACCTTGAAGACAATGATCTCCTCAGTGACCGTCAATATGGCTTTCGCCGGGGACGGTCAACTGGCGATCTTCTTGTGTATGTCACGTACTGCTGGGGCGAGGCCATGGAGAGACACGGCGAAGCACTTGCCGTGTCGCTCGATATCTCGAAGGCTTTTGACAGGGTTTGGCACGCAGGTCTGCTCAGCAAGCTTGCTGCTTATGGCATCCCAGCTGGTTTTTGTAGCTGGATATCAGACTTCCCGAGTGAACGGTCGATCCGAGTAGTCGTTGACGGCTGCTCCTCTGACCTCATGGCTATTGATGCCAGAGTTCCTCAGGGGTCCGTTCTCTCTGCAACTCTTTTCCTGCTGCACATCAATGACCTACTTCAGCTTGGTCTTGTTGGGTATGCAGATGACAGTACGGTTTCAGAGAGATACTTGTCCAGCGCAACAACTAGCGGGGATGAAGTTCGTTCCTTGAGAGAGGCCATGGTAGAGCGTACAAATTTGACCTTAAGCCTTGTTTCCCAGTGGGGTGATGACAATGTGGTCACTTTTAACGCCACCAGAACACAGGCGTGTCTTTTTACCGCAAAAAGGAGTCGTTTTGACCAAACTCCTACTTTTCGGGGTGCGTCTGTTCCTGTGACTGATCGGCTCGAGCTCCTAGGCATGGAGTTGACATCCAGTCTCAACTTCGGCGCCACCATCGAGTACAAAGCCCAAACCGCTGCCAAAAAGCTGGGCATCCTAAATAGGGTGAAGCGATAAACCAGCCATACAACATACCTACATCTCTGCCTATTCTGGTCTCTTAAAAGACCTGTTACTTACTTACGATTTACTTAACAACAAGATGTAGCTACCGAGACTTATAGCCTGGTTGGGTAGAAAGCTGTGTAGTAGAGAGTAGGTACGAGCACAGAGAATGAATAGAAGCGAAACTCTAGCACCTCATTTAGAGTACTAGGTACCGACACCTAAATTAGGCGATACTGTTATAGACAAAGTAAATTAGCACATTTAGTGCCAAGAACTCAGCGTATGGGTCGAGCGTGATTTGTTCATGTGCCCACAACCCGCATCTGAGTCGTCGTTTTAAGTAGCTATATGTGACTTGTGTTCATGCTCGGGTTGTGGGCACACGAACGAATTGTTGTTCCGCCCATGTGTTGAGTGCTTGGCTCTAAAAATGTAAAAACACTTTTGCACTTGGCACTGAAAGTGTTAGCAAGGGGATGCAGTATCGTAGCGAGACCGAGGGAGGGGTGGTTAAAAAAATACCTATTCGAGGTGGGACGCTCTTGCGTTCTACTTTCTCTTAGTTCTCGAGTTTACTTGCGTCAGTCAACAAAGTTATTTCTATTTTAGTTTAGATAATGATGAAAATAAAATCAAAATAATAACAAATTTTAATAAACAAATATTCAAGACTTTGTTTGCAAGTTTGATGTAGGTACCTTAGAACATTCCTGAAAGGTTCATTTGTGGGTTGTGTGTTTTTGGGGGCCACCCATGCTAGCTACGCTACTGAACGGAACTCGGCAGACGTGATAGGAAAGAAAAACTCTCAATTTCAAGGAACTTGACCTAGACTAGAGTCAAGAGCAAACCCATCACAAATAAAAAAAAAACTTTGAATTTAAACTTATTTTTGTTTTGGACTTGGTCGACCAGACAACGCTAAAATGACCGAATAGTCTGTCGTCGACATTTTGACCGGATGTCAGTTTTCCTTAGTGCGACTACTGCGACTTATTGGTCACATATCATGGTATACATCTCAAATAGATACTCAGAACATCTGCGGAGTTTTAATTCCTAATTCAATTTGACCCGGGCGGGTGCGTTCGACAAGCGTAGTATCACGAAATGTGAGTTGCAGTAGCTATAGGTATCCTGCCAGGGTTGCGGAATTTGTTCGAAAGGGTCACCGCGGCCGCGGCCCTGCATTAGGAGGAACACGGATGGGTTTTAGTCAGTAAGAGTCTGACATTCCCTTTTGCTCCGCCCAGAGCGGGAGGAGTCATTTGATGAATTTCCATCCTAAAAAAAAGTAGCTTTAGTGTAGACTCGCTGTCAACGTAAAAATTGATACTTACGACGATAGGTGCCAAACTACTTTAGAAGCCTGTTAGGCGAAGAGAGGATAGATGATCATTTCGGCAACTTACATAGACGGACTGCCCGGAATATACGAGTGACGCCTCTCTACGGTTTTCTTATCTTATACTATGATAGGTACAAGAGACGAAGTGATAACGGCTCGGTAACTCGACGCCGAACTTCAATCAAACTTATGGCGCTGTAGTTGAAAGCTTTGATGGACTCCCTTATTCTCTGGTTTATAACTTCGAATTTCAATCCGTCTTGATCACGATCGCAGCTCGGATCATTGGTTTTATGACAATTGGTTTATAAATAGATTCAATCGGTATAGTGTTGCCTTGCCTGTGTGTGTAGGCAGGCTATTCAGGATTTCGCTTGAATTGTAAATTTTATGTTGATTAATTGGAGCTACGAGTGCAGAGTGTGCGTAGGCGTTTGCTATTCGATACTTATTAACGGCTACGAATAACGATACGTTCACTATCATTTGTTTACTTATTTTAAGTAACACTAGGTATTATAAAAATAGGTAGAAATTGTGACTTTTAAAGCAACATTAAAAAGAAAGCTGTAATGAAAAGAACTTAGCACGCGTAGGTACTGGGCTGTTGCTTCCTATGTTATGCGACGTAATACCAGGTAGATCAAGTAACCGCAGGAAAGACAAACCGTATCCACGAGAAAGGCTGTGGATCACATTCTGTCGTGAACCGAGAGGCTAAGGCAGTTACAGTCCCTCCCGTGATGTGCCCTAAAAGTTCCTGGGTGGTCGTTTAGGAACTCCTTCCTTGCATCAGCAGAATTTTTAAATTTTTATTTATTTGTTTTATTAATTATGAGTACAAAGGAACTGCTTATTTCTGAAGAAATTTCTTCCAGCAGACCTGCGACAGGAGAAATGAAAAAGAAATGTAGACAATAGTGTGTAAGAAGAAGAGAAGAAGAGTATGTAAAGCCTTACAACTAAAGTACAAATAAAAATACTAAAATATACTTATAAAATATATACCGAATACTATAATTATATAGATATAGATAAATATATATAACTATCACAGTAGAGAGGATAGGTGCTAGTGCTCTTTAAGTCGATTCTTAAAAAGAGAAATTGACTTTAACAGTCTAACTGCATGGACAGAGAAAGAGTAGGAATAGTAGCTGGATTTATGAGGATTGTATTTAAGGAGGCATCTAAGGTGATCTGCACGGAGCGTCACTAGGTCGAGCGTAAGAAATGCGCTCACGCAGGTAAGAGGGGCAAGACGGGTTGTGAAGGATGTTAAAAAGGAGACATAGAATCAGAGTGTTCCTGCGAAGGCGGATAGGGAGCCACTTGAGTTCCTTTCGAAGGTGAGAAACATGGTCATACTTTCGTAGACTAAACACAAATCTAATGCATAAATTTTGCAGTCGCTCAAGCTTGTTTAATAGCTCCTCACCAGCATGCAGGTAGCAGGCGTCGGCATAATCTATAATTGGCTGAATAAGAGTTGGCAGATGTGATCCTGACCAGGCTAGTTTCAGGTGTTTAGTGCGTACCCCATGAGACGAGACCATGACATCGTGCAACCAGGCTGTATGTTAACGACGTCTTTACCCGCCACAAAGAACATAACTGTTGCAAATACTCAACAAGACAAGCAACAATGTTCTCAAGAAGACGTGATAAAACCTCTTGAAAGCTTTTAGTACCCACTTGCTTGAAAATATATCGTTTTCAGACAAATTATCACCGTAAAACATCTTACGTTAATGTCGAAACTTCACTGAAAGCTTAGCGAGCCATCGCTGAAACCCTGAAAACGGCTCTAAATTCATGCAAGCTATTATCTTGCAAAATATGACATCCTTCCTACGAAGTAATATCTTGTGCCGGGAAATGTACCTATCGTTTTTAGCGCAGGACAGCTGTGACTAGAGTTACAGAAAAGCAACCTGCGCAGGTCTGCATACAATTTTATTATGAAACTAGTTGACCCGCGCAACTTCGCTCAACTCCTATTGGACTTAGCGTGATGATATATAGCTTATAGCCTTCCTCGATAAATGGGCTATCTAACACTGAAAGAATTTTTCAAATCGGACCAGTAGTTCCTGAGATTAGCGCGTTCAAGCAAACAAACAAACAAACTCTTCAGCTTTATATATTAGTATAGATAATAATAGATATGTAGAATAGAATACCTACATGTAGCTACCTACTTCATATCGTAGTTGTAAATCAGCAAGTAGTTGAAAATTAGTCTAATTGTTTTTCAACACACTCTAAAACTGGCTCCTATCCCACCGTTATTAGGAATGCAGTGAAGGTTATTTTACACAAGTTTTGCAAAAGCGCTGACCAGTACGTCTACCATGAGTTTTATCAATCTCAACTTAAACAAATAAATTAGAAACTTGTTTTTTTAAAGTTTTCATACAATTTTTTAACTACAGTCGCTAGCGAGTATAGGTTGGTAAAACTCATTGTAGACGTATAGTCCCGGCAGGGCAGGGCAGCTCCCACTGGACGTCGAGTTTGGCGCACAAAAAAATTAGCGAACCTTTTTTATTTTAGAATAAATCGGTTGAAAAACGTGGTTTGGTTGTGCATTTATCATTTTCGTCTCTCGGCTGCATATCGGCCTCCTGCCCACTTGTATCAAAATGTACCTAGATATAGTTGCACCCTGAACTTTTCTAATGCAATCAGTTTTAGAGATCCTGAGGCACCTAATAGATATCTACCTAGGAGTAGTTAGTAATCCGATTAACACGTTTTCGTCAGACCCAGAGACCAGTAGGTACAATGTAGCATTCAGTGGCGCCCTTTGAGAATTAAAAATTGGAACGAACAAAACATTGCCGCTTTTTACGCCAGCGTAGCTCAGTTCGATATAGGCACAAAGTGCCTTTTCCAACACGCTTTGAGCTTTGAGCACGCGAAAATATTTTGTTTTGTTCCCAAACGTACTGTCGAACGATACAATTTATTACTAGCACATTTTACTGGTAATTAATTATTTTTCCTTTGTGTACCGCGAGTTGATTCATCGCGTTAATGACGAAATTCTTGGTAATCATTGTGAAAACAAACCGATGTGCTGTGTATATGTAACAATTAATGAAGCGGAATTATCTTTGCGCTACATCCTAAACGGACAGCAACTTGGATTAATGCGTTCGTACTGAGCGCAAAGGTGATTCCTACCTTATGTTTTGTCACTTAGCTCAAATGTATGACGAGATACCTACCTATCTTTTTTTTCAGCTACACACGGTGACAGTTTAATTATGAAAATCCGCCCGTTTACCGCGGTTAGCGAAAGACAGCTGTTGTGATTTCGCTAAAGTTAAATAAAAACAAAATATCCGCAAATGGGTGGGGTGTACGATAAAATATGACGTATCTAGTCAACAAGGTATCATTATCAAACTGTCGAGAGAGAACCTGACTACTACTGAACATCAAATTCGCCACTCGTACACCTAGAGCTTTTTAAAGGCACTCTTAAATATTACGCAAAATCTGAAAAACGACTGAAACGTATGAAGGCGGAGGTAGGTAAGTACGTCGATTTTTTTTTTCAGTTCAGGTTTAGAATTGGCTGTTATTATTCGTGTAAAATGATAAATCCACAGCTATGTATTACTCCCATTCATCTGTTCGTTATTGAAAAGGCCGCGTACATAAATAGGTAGGTATGTTTATACCTATTATCTGCCAGACTCCGTAGATTTATGTTCTTGAATACCACAAAGGACAAAGATATATACTTTGTATAGCTCTAAAGCTCGTTTTGATATAACAACAAAATCTATTCGGGTCATGAACGTATGTAAATGTTTTGTAAATCCGTTTCTGAACGATGCGCTTTATTTAATGGGTCGTTAAATATTTAAAACACTGCACGAAATTGAGAGTACCTACTGGCATTCAATCATTTGTACTAAAGGACGATCATTTTGTAACGGAATTCAAAAAATGGAAAGCAAACGCTATCAACAATTTAATTTCATTGATATTTTAATAAAATCCGCTCTACTCGCTCTACTAGGCAATTCTTTTTTCGTAAATAAAAATAACGTAAAAATAATTCTCAGGCTAGGTCGCAAGGACGATGATCGCAAGGTAGCTGGTACCACACTGGACGAAAGTTGTCCAGAATCGTGATGAATGGCGTGATTGGAGGAGCTGATGATGATGTTTTGAAGTCTTGTAACGATTCTGCAAGTCCTACTTCATACCTCATAGCGATGTTGCGGAATTTGTTGTAAAGAGTCACTGCGGGCCTGGAAAGTAAAGGGCGTTTGGAGAAACACGAATGGGTTTTAGTCAGTAAGAGTCTTACATTCTCTTCCGCGATAAGATAGAAGTTTCAAAATTGGAAGCTTTTACGTACCTTCAAAATGCGTGGTAAGTTAGTTACGATATACGAGGGTATCCCGAAATACATATCTGTTTCGTTTATTTTTATGAATGAATGTTTTATCTGTTATAGTAATAAAGTAGCCAGCTACCCGGTGGGCGGATTTTTGTTGATGTAGAGTTCAATGTGCAAAGATAACTCTGTTGATTTTGTAAAAAACGTACCACTCACAAAACTATCATACAACTCGTAATACTAGTCTGTAACTGCTAAATTATGAGCAATACCTACCTACGTAGAGAGTAGTGGTTGACGGTATCTCGTTTGAGATAGTGGCTGCATTGTTACTCAGGAATCGACCTCATGATTCAGAGTTACTGACAAGGATTTAAGTCAAAGTTCCCGTAAAAACCCTCCTTTTTCTTTCTATTGTCTTTTATTGTAACTGTTTATGTTAACATATTCGCCCACAGCTGGACATAAGCCTACATTATGTCCAGCAGTGAGGGAAGGCGGGTTTTGGATAGTAATAATAATGAGTTAATTTTGCCAAGTAACTAGTCAGGAACCAATTAGCCATCGGGAGTCGCAGGGCGATTGCAGGCATCGTAGGCGCGGGCCTGCGGTACGGCGAGCGTTGGGTGACTCGCCGTCCGATAAGATATCAGCAAAAAAGGCGGGGCTAGCTATAGGGCTAGTACCTGCCAGGGTTTCGAAATTTGTTCTAAAGAGGCACCGTGGTTTTGGAACGCAAACGGCATTTGGAGGAATTTTAGTCAGTAAGAGTCTGACACAGTCTGACACCTTCCGCTCCGCCCGGAGAAAGTAAGAGCCATTTGATGATTTTTCCATCCAGAAAAAGGGATCCAATTAAGCAATAAATATATCTACGTATTATTAAGTAAATGTTCCAAACATGGACAGTGACCTTCACTACCTTATATTACACAGAAAGTATCTTAACTTGGAATGCTATAACTGAATTAAACCCACTAATTAAGTACAACTTACCTAACTACGTAATCATGTTCCTGGAATGCCATCAATCCGATGCTAACATGGTTGGCGACGGAATATTAAATATCTCGTCGCAAATAGTTTCAATTCTGGCGCTAATTACATGAATATTATTATGCGAACGGTAATTGGGGTCTAGCGGTAACCACGTTCACTTGCACGGCGCTTCTATCTAGATAGGATGTCTATCTATGTATATGTGTGTCTAGCTAAATTACTTAATTACTCGGTGACCCTACTACAGGTAGTCAAAGTGCCAATTCCACTATAAATAGAGTTCGCATTTGTATCTCTTTCGCAATATTTTAAAAATGTAGGGAAATTGAGGATTTTTTTACAGTTTGCGACTGATATGTGAATGCAAACGTTATTTAAAAATTAGTAGAGTTGGTCCGCAGGTATCTTACCTAATTTACTTATTTTGCTTTCATCCACTAAATAACAGGTAGGCAAACGAAAATTAGGAACTTTTAGTAGAAAGTTCAAAAAACTTTTCACAGGGGAATTTGATGCTGATTTTTTTTCCATTCTGCTACACCTTCAGCTAAAATATAAATTTCTTCTTGTCTATTCTTGTATTTTCTGATAATACGTGCAGTGAAAGGTAGAACCGCGCGGGAGAATCCTCTAATTCTAGCGAGCGTTTAGAGGCGTGTCCAGTTTCTAGTCACCGGCTTACTGCACGATGACGCCGATCATGGTAGGTATTAGGTTCGTTAGCCATTGATCCACCACGGATCCCAAGTCGAGTGTCTGTCTAAACTATCTGAGTGGCTAGCTCCATCAGTTAGCATGATTTGCAACTAATACTTAGTTTACAGTCGGACGAAAGCAAGCTAAAAACTGATGGCTCCATAATGAAGTCCGTCTGCGACGAAAAGTAGAGCGAATGATAATTGCAATGCTTGTAAAAGGCTGCTAAGTCATAAGTACTAACATAACGAAACACCAGCATTGTACACTTGGCTCGCAAAAAACGTTTTGACTTTGACTTAGAAGTTTTGGCGATATTGCATTGAATTCTGTTTCACATTTTCCAGAACTTCTCATACACTTTCAATGAAATTTCTAGGTAAAATACGGCTGAAATAACCGCAACGAAAGCGCCAGCTATTTGGGCGGATACTCGCTGCGTCGCAATCGCAATTACTGTGTAGCATGAATGGCGGTCGTTCAGTTTGGTTCAGACAATAGTGTGTGCAGTTGGCACGCATGCGGCACAGTTATGGTGCCACGGTGTTGGCAGCGTCCCCGGCGGCACGGGCACGGTGCCATGGACCCACAGTTCAACGGCACCGCACTAGCCCAGTTACTTTGCAGGAGCGATCAGCAATTGATTAAACTTCCGACACAAGATTTATTACGCATACTTACCTATTTATCTCTTGGTATGGCATGTGCATTTTATATTGGACGACTTAGTCATAGGTATGCCGAACGCTCCAGTTTAGACAACTACCTACCTACAATGTAAAAGACACACCTAATGTGAAACATGGAAGAAGTTCTAAAGTTTTTTCGTGTCGGAGCCAGAGTAGGTTCAGCTGGATAAAATTAATATGGAACTGTAACGGTGTAGCCCATTTCAGTTACAGTTGCTATCTATTAATCCCTCAGAATTCCAGACTTGGATTCCGAGTAGATATAAGCCAACTGAAATCATATGATTGTAGGAGAACAAACGAATGCTGATACTTCGACAAGAATAACAATGATAACTTTATGGAGGGGTGTTAAAATTCGCAGACAAGATGCCAGACGTATGCACTGCTATAAAGCCCGTTATAGATTGCACCTTATTGCATTGCACGGCGCATGCCTCATTGAGAATTCATAATCCGATATGACAGGTGCGGTAACCTATGCAGTAACACAGATTTGTCGAGTGCCGAATGCCAACACCGAGTTATTGCGACGACTGACAAGGACTTCAGTTATTTACGATATGGAACGGTGACGTCGGTGACTAAAGGGTTGTGGCTATTGTGAGTCTACCGTTTGAGTAAAAAGTTTTGTTTAAGACATTCTCTTGACTTGTGAGACTTTTGGCTATCATGGGTCACAAGTGTTACCATGGTTAGTTATATCCATAGTTAATGCCAGTTATGTGGTTGGGCTTCCATTGGATAGCCAGAAGCCCAATCTTACCAAGGGGTTTAGTAAACCAAGAACGTAACTTAGATGTCGAGGTCATAAAGGTAGTCGCTAAATCTATACTCTATACTTAATATATAAAGCTGAAGAGTTTGTTTGTTTGTCTGTTTGCTTGAACGCGCTAATCTCAGGAACTACTGGTCCGATTTGAAAAATTCTTTCAGTGTTAGATAGCCCATTTGTCGAGGAAGGCTATAGGCTATACAGGAATGGGAAATTCCTACGGGAACGGGAAAAAACGGGATATGCGCGTACGAAGTCGCGGGCAAAAGCTAGTATAAAATATCGGAATAGAATTGCATTAGATTTGACTGGAAGCCGATCTCTACATAGTTGAGAAAATGCTGGACAAATGACGATGTTTCAGATTATATTAGACTAGCGAAGAAGAAAATGAAAAAAAAAAGAAAACGTGTTTATTCACGAAAATGCATTTTATAATTATATTAGCTTACCCGCGCAACTTCGTCTGCGTCACAATTTTCATTACTGCTCCGCTCCTATTGATCTTAGCGTGATGATATATAACCTATATACCCTTCCTCGATAAATGGGCTATTTAACACTGAAAGAATTTTTCAAATCGGACCAGTAGTTCCTGAGATTAGCGCGTTCAAGCAAACTAACAAACTCTTCAGCTTTATACAGAAGTATGGATTACTATTTCTGCCTAACTGCACAGCAGTTTGTTGGTAGATGTATCTTTTATTTTAAAGAGCAATGATTGTTTTTTTTTCACAGTAAGGAGGTTAAAACAATAAACGTATGTGATATTTTTGTCACTATTGAATAGCAAATAATTTCTGCACGTTACTTTCTAAATAATCAACTACCTACTTGTCCAATTATAAATATTGAAGCCAACTTGCACGTCGAGCGGCATTAATTGTTGTAAATAATAATAATAATAATAAAGCTTTATTAATTCCACACAGTATAACGAACAAAAAAAAAATTAGATGCATTATACAACGAAAACACATTTTTACAATCATTAAAAAATATAAAATAAAATTGATTCTCAGGTTATAACAACAATTTGATTAAAAATAAAACTTGTTCAAATAATTGAAATAATTGGATAACATAAAAAAAATTGATTTGTAATATAAGATAAAAATAATTATTGGAATTGTTAGAATAAATTAATGATCATAAATAAATAAAATTCAAATTAATTAATAGCATGTTACTTTACTTATACATTCCTAATTATTTTATTAGTAAACTTGAGATCAGTTTAGTGTGGACCCCCTTCGGGTGAAAGCCTCCTCCAAAGAATTCCATGTTTCTCTATCTAATGCGGTGACTACCCAGTTATGACCAGCATTCTCCACAATCTCATCTTGCCATCGGGCGCACGGCCGGCCTCTGCTTCTGGAACCTTTAGGACCTTTCCATTTGGTTGTCCTTAAAGTCCATCGATCGTCACAATACCTTGCAACATGCCCGGCCCACCTCCATTTAAGGCTTTGTGAAAAAGCGAGAGCATCGGTGACTTTAGTCTTGCTGCGAATGTCAGTGTTTCTTATTCTGTCGCTCAGTTTGATATTTAAGCAGCTTCTCTCCATAGCTCTTTGTGTTGTTCGAATCTTCTGTCTCGCCTTGTTGTCGAAAATCCAGGTCTGGCAGCCATAGGTAAGGCATGGTAAAATTGCATAGTCGAGTGCTGTCTTTTTCAGCTCGATTGGTAGTTTTGATTTAAATATCTCTTTGTGAACCCAATACTTTCTCCAGGTTAGAGCTATCCTTCGGTCTATTTCTTCTGTATTTCTGGTTTTCTTAAATGAGATTTGCTTGCCTAAATAAATGTAGTCTTCGACGTATTCGAGCGGCATGTCATTAACTAAGATAGGGGTCTTCCTGCTGTTGGTCATGACTTTTGTTTTGCTAAGATTCATCTCTAAGCCCACCGATTCGCTCACCGTTTGTAGATCGTTTACCATAGCATTGAGTTCCTTGGGATTTTCGGCTAATATGATGTCGTCCGCAAAGCGTAAGTGGCTAAGATGTTTTCCATCGACTTGAATGCCTCGCTTCGACCAAGGAAGGTCTGCCATTATGTTCTCTAAGACAGCAATGAACTATTGATGTTGATTTTAGCACCGACTCTATCTAGTTTGACCCGACTTGTACTTTCTGAGTAGATATTTTTTATAATGTTAATATATTTTGAGTTAATATTTTGTTTATTTAATGCGTCCCATATACTTTTGTGCGAAATAGAGTCAAAGGCTTTTTTGAAATCAATAAAAGCCATGTAGAGTGGTTTTTGGAATTCCAGATATTTTTGAATAACTTGATCTATAGCATGAATATGGTCGGTAGTGCTGTATCCCTTTCTGAAGCCTGCTTGTTCTGCCGGTTGGAATGAGTCTATATCCGATGATAATCTGTCGAGTAGACACGACGCAAACAACTTATATAGACAGGGCATAAGACTTATCGGGCGGTAATTACCTATGTCTGCTGGGTCGCCTTTTTTGTAAAGCAAAACTATTTCGGATTCAGTCCATTGTTGGGGCACCACTTCTTCGTCTAAAATCTTATTAAATAATACTGTAAGAGGAGATAATAGAAGAGCTTTAGCGTGCACTATGCATTCATTCACGATTCCATCTGGCCCTGGACTTTTCTCTGTTTTTAATTTCAGTATTTGTTTCAAAACTTCAGATCCATCAAACATTCGAACGGTCGACGTACCATCGTGCCATTGATTATTCTGTATGTCTTGTATTGAGTTAGGTCGACTATATAATTTTTCGTAGAACTCTGTCGCTATACTTATAATTTTGCTACGAGATGTATTATTTGTAGAGCCGTGTTGAAGAGATGGGATCCAGGTCTTTGTTCTGTCTAGCTCTCTGAATGCTTTTTTGGCAGATCTTGACGTCTCTATGTGCTTTTTAAAAGTTTCCACTCTATGTGATTCATAGCATTTTTTTTTCTTTGTTGTAAAAGCGAAAAATATTATTTCCTAAAAATCATCATCTGCCTAGCCTATTCCCAACTATATTGGATTCAGCTGAATACCAGGTTTTTTAAAGTGTTTTTCCTTATAGATCGATCCATGCGGCTAGTATTCTTTAGCCACGAGCTCCTCATTATTTCCTAATCATGTTCAAAAGTGTTTACAAATAATTCCTATTGGTTTAAAGCAAGCATTTTCTTATTAAAGGGAACGGTAAAGAAATATTTGTTCTGAAAGGTTTTCCCTGCGATTAAATTGCCAGCCCGTATTGAATGCCGCCCACAAGTTAAATGATGACTATTATTTACAAAGGAAAGCGGGTAACGATAGCTTAGAATTAGTTTTTAAATTACTGTGTTCGTGGAATTTTTCTTAAGGTTTACTCAAGGAAAATGTAATTACATTGCAGTACCAAATAGTGCCTTCCTAAGTAGTTAGAGGATTTTGAATAGTTTCCGATTGCAAATTTATTTTTTAATGATCGCTGGATTAGAAAGATTTGAATGTCAAGTTTTATACAAATTTCGCACAAATTTACATTTTATTGCAGAATAATATTTCTCCGGGAGTACAACGCAATAATGGGCCAAGTTAAGCAATTGAGCTATAAAAATGCTTCATTATGATACCTTAAAAAAAGCGTTCTTGGGTTTTTCAATACGTACGACTTATGTAAACTTATCTGCAAAATGTGGTTTTTGGGCGTAGGTACATCTCTACCCAACGAATGAGTCTAGTTTCCATACTCGCTTACAATGGAATCGATTTTATACGTATTAAGGCGCGACAATTGGAGCCAGCAGGCCTTTAGAAGCTCTCCTCCACCTGTGTCCCCTCATATTCAGTACGTCGACGGATATACGATTCACCAAAGAAGCTGCCAATCTTTTGTTTTTGATGCTTGCCAGCTCCTGAAGATTTGTAAATATTGACATCCGTATGCCGTGTATGTAGAAACAACTACCGTACTTTATTATCTATAGTGTAGTACTACTGTAGCTATACTTTACCGAGTTTATTACTTTAGACTAACTTGGGTTTGAACTTTTTTATGGAAGCAGGCCCAGTCATTTTATTTTTTCTAATATTTTGTGACGCACGCATATATGAATTGAGGACACTTAAAAAAACATATCCAGTAAAATATCCTCTTATGATTCCTTCAACTATCTTGGCAACACGCGTGGTACCTAAGTACCTAATTTCAGACCAAACATTGATAAAATGAATTAAACAAAAATGTTTATTTCATCGACTAACTTAATTATGTATACCAATTTTCAAGAAAGATTTAATTTGCCTATGAAGTCACATCGCTCAATCAAAATTGCACATGACCCTTCATTCTTTCATGACACTTCAACGGTTTTTTTTTAATGAAATCTGAAGTCGCATACAAGACTGGAGTTGCATTTTTGTATTTCTGTTACCTCCCAAGCCAAGTCTCCTCGTTCGGACATTAAGCAGTAAATGTATGACAAGTATACTGAGACTTGCTCTAGAATGTGAACATTGTCGCATCCAGCTCTCGTATGTTATAATCTTTCTATCACATCTCGGCAATAATGTGTTTCAGTCTACGTTTAGACTTTATGTCGTCCAAAAATCTTTGAGACAGTACTTTTGGGTCTCTTAAAATCCTGTCTTCCTATATGATCTAGTGTATTTATTCAGACCAAGAGCATTTTTCGGTGCTCTTGGTCTAGCCGCCCCTTAATCCAAAATTCGTCTGAAATACTAAAGCAGTGCGGCTGAATTTCAATAATTTACACAGAGCGAGGCGCTCAGCGAATTCTAAAACGATATACTACATATTGAAATCTGAAATGGGCATTTTGGGCTTCAGGCCGCGGCGAGGGTCGTATGATATCAGTGCCAGTGTAATGTGACCTCCGTAAAGGAACACAGTGCAGTCCACCAGATTAGCCTTTTCTCAACCATCGGGTCGGCTTCCAATCTTTCTGGATGCAGCTATTGTATTATAAGTACCAGTATTTTGTACGGAGCAACTGCCTATCTCCACCACAACCCAGTAACTGAACGATACGGTCATCGGTTTCAAAGACCGACAATCTGATAGGCGGTTTAGCTTTTAGAATTTTTAGTTCAGGTGTTTATAGCGAAGAGTTGAGAGATAGCAGTTTATATTTGCCATCGACACACTTAAGCCTGAGCTTTTGTATTTTTCTGTTCCTTCTTTTTGTTTGCTTGTTATATGTGTGTGTGCTTAATAAATAAAAAATAATAAGAAAATGTTGAGGAATTCTTTCAGGAATTTCCTGCAGATCAAACATAGCTCGCACTAAGTAAATTGGAGCTCTAAAGCTGTCTGTGTATCTGTCTTAGTGAATACTAGAAACAGCTAGATCATGTCTCTGCGTTTTCTTCCTTTGTGTTCATCTCTCACAGCAATGACACCGATCCTAGTTGAAACTCTCCTAAACTAACTCTAAAACGTATTTGGATTTATTATTTGGTTTTAAAGACGCTTGACTACACCGTAAAACCGAAAGAAATAAAACATGAAAAAATAATAAATTATAATCCTTTGATAGAAACAATACTGACCTTTCTTACTAAATGAAAGTTAATGCAAAAGTAAAAATATGTATCAGTAAATACCCCTCCCCACCCGCACACGTTTAATTTGCAATTAAATATTGTAATTGTAGTTCTTTATATACGTACCGTAAAATGGGGATACTTTCATCAATTTTTAACTTTATATGACTGTAGCATTCTCATTTTTAGCGAGATTATTATTATTTAAAAGTATAATAATCGGTTTTTTGTGTAGATTTGAATAAGCTAATTTTAACATGCTAAATTTTAATAATTTACGAAAAAAAATTAAAAAGTAAGCGATCAAAGTTAAACCGTGAGTGGGGATACTTTGATCGCCCATGTTTTTACTATGGAATTCGAAAGTAGACCCAAAACGATACTACGAAAAAAAATAATCAAAAAAATCGACCGGTAATTTTTCATTTTATAAGCATTTTAATGCTTTAGGGTAACTTTGATCATATAAATTAATCAGTCTTTATTTTACGACGTAGGAACATAATTGTTTTTACTTAAAAATAAGCAATAGTTTAACTATCAAATCATAGAAAATTGTATTCTAATCAGTTGTTTTCTTATTGAGAGAGTTCCAAAGGGAATATCATATTCTCTGGATGCAGCCCGTAAAGACATAGCTCCTGTCACTACTCTTGATAAAGTTTCATTGAATCATTCGTCACTGTAGTTTATATATCTTCTCGTTCCGGTTTTTTTTTTGTAATCTCGCTGCATGATGTTTCTGAAGCAATAGATTAATAATAATATATAAAGAATCATAAGAATCGGATAAAAGTAGTTAACCACACCCTTACTTTAAAACGTAGGGTTACTTTGCTCACCGATCAATTTCACCCAGCCTGTTGATCATGTTCACCCCGCGTTAATTTTTTGCCAATAACACAAGCAAATTTTGAGGTTAGGAAATCACAATATTTTTTTATAGTTCACAAATTAAAGTTATACTAGCCGAATATAAATTGCATTATGCCTATACACAAAGCGAATTAGTTACGGACAAAGTTTTGCAGGTAAAAAAAAGATATTAATATGTAGTTACTCACCTTTTCAATTGTTTTATGCAAAGCGAGCCGCCGCACTCGCCTATGCTTCTAAGGGAAAGATGGCTGACGATCAGTGTTGCCAACACAAAAAAAAAGTGGGCTAGTGCATTCCGTTTTCTCAATATTTGCACTTAAGTTTCTAAAAGAAGTTTCGAACAATGTCGCCCCGCGATTTAAAGTAACCCCATTCTACCGTACTTAGCACCTAGTTATATTTACTATTACTAATATTAGTATCTGGATGACCGAGCTTTGCTCGTTTTTTTTACGACGATTTCATCATCATCATTATATCAACCGAAAGACGTCCACTGCTGGACATAGGCCTCCCCCAAAAGGGGGGGGGTTTGCCATAATCGCCACGCTTGGCAGACGGGTTGGCGATCGCAGTGTATGGTGTTGAGTTTTACAGAGAACGCTGCTGCCATTCTCTGGCGAGTCCCTTAGTCGCCTCTTATGACACCCACGGGAAGTGATGGGATGGTATTATTCTTTCACGGCACCGGCCGACACCATACGACGATTTATCGCTCCCGAAACCCATGAAAATTATTGTAGCCGTTTCCGAGATTCAGATTATAGCCTATAGCCTTCCTCGATAGGTGGGTTATCTAACACTGATAGAATTTTACAAATCGGACCTATGAGTTCCTGAGATGCGCGTTCAAGTAAACAAACTCTTCAGCTTTATATATTCGTATAGATAAATAGATACAAGAATTGCTCGTTTGAAGGTATTACATACTAGCACTTCGCCCGCTCATCTCCTAAATTACTTATTAACTAGCTGAACGGCGCAACTTCGTCTGCTCCGCTCCTATTGGTCTTAGCGCTTCCTTGATAAATGGGATATCTAACACTGAAAAGGGCAGTTCGCTTTAACCACAACATTTTTCTTACTTAGAGCATTAATATACCCGTTGTAACTTTTAAACGAAAGGCCAGATTTGAATAATTTCAAGTGTAATTTACATGTGGGTACATAATCAACCTTAATTATCAAACTATTTAAATGGATAAGGATTAATATCATGATATCAAAATCACCACTATTCCGTTCCGTGCGGGTTTTGATTAAATTATTTGAATAAAAAGCGGTCATTGCGACGTAATTATAATAGTTAGACATACCTATCCTTGCGGACTTTTTTAAAGGTAATAATGAGTACTTCAATTATGTGGTACATTATTTTAATGTACCTATCTTTCTCAGCGCGAGCCAAATAATGAATTTTATAGGCATTTGCTACTTTGGGTATTATTGCAATTTTCTTAAGGATCTCTTATTTCTTTGAAAATATAATATAGCCTATTCATCGTTCATCAGAGATGTGTGGGATTTTAATGGTGAAAGAATTTTTCAAATCGGTCCAGTAGTTTCGGAGCCTATTCATTTCAAACAAACATACAAACAAATCTTTCCTCTTTATAATATTAGTGTAAACTGCATATCCTAGACATAGTTATGTCTGTATATTTGCATTAACGGATTGTAAGTCTTTTGTGGAAGAGAGTCTCCTGACATGACACAGGCATTTCTTGCTTAAAAGGAGGCTTCAATCACATAATAAATTGTTCCTACCAAAACCTATACTGCAAATAAACTATTATTATTAGTGTCTCGACAATATAAAAACCTACTGACCTACATTCTCACAGTAACTCGACGGTCGACGAAACAGTTTTTCTACAATATGTTACAAAGGAAATAAATACCCTTTGACTTTTTTCAACGTAGGTAAATGTACGTTATTATCTGCCAGACTCTGGATTACCTCTTTTTGGGTTTCCTTTCTTTTTAATAATACTTGATGACATACTACTTAGGCTTTACGAACGTATTTTATTGCTCTATTCTTTCATAAAGCTTTTATCTATTTACAGAAACAAATAAATGAAGTAACTACGTAGGTACATTTACTTTGTAGTTTTGAATAACTTTTGACCTTCGCCTACTGCCTAGTGTATCTTGACCAAAGTACCTGTTCTCTCATTTTTCAGGTGAGATTGTGGTCAAACTCGAGCTTTTGCATCGCAGAATCCCAATCTGTTAGTAGGTACTTACATTTGTAATTATAATAATAATAACAAGATTTCTCGATAATGGCAGTATCACATTGTACTGGGATCGGTCCATCATCACTGACAGGACTATTGTTGCCAATAAGCCTGATATAGTGGTGGTGGACCGAATAGTGAGGCGTGCAATGATTGTAGACATAACCGTCCCGCATGACGAGAACCTTGTGAAAGCTGAGAAAGATAAACAAATCAAGTATATTGACTTGGCTCGCGAGGTTGTCGACATGTGGGATGTGAACACAGCAGTCATTGTGCCGATAGTCGTGACGGCCAATGGCATAATTGCCAAGAGCCTCGATCAACATCTCAAGAGGCTCTCGTTGAGTTGCTGGATCAAGGGCTTGATCCAGAAAGCAGTACTCCTGGACACGGCGCGTTTAGTGAGGAGGTTCCTCTTTCGGGAGCCCTGACCACCGGTAGCTTGGGCCCTGTTCCCGATACCGGTGGGCTACTATTTTTTTATATTTTTAAATGTTTTTTTATTTTTTATACAAATATTTACAAATGTAAATTTTATGTATATATATGAATAAATTTCAGACTTAGTCCATATTTTTTTATTTTTTTTATTTATGTAGAAAAATGGGGATTTTGAAAGATTGCGACTGTTGCGTTCCTTTTAAATAAAAAGAACGACCCCTCTGATTTTCACAAAAAGTAGTTATTTAAAGCAGTAATGAGATTCTGGTATGATTTTCGAAGACCCCTGGTATAACGCTCTAAGTTTAATTTACCTAAGAAGGAATTTTCCTAACCTTTTCTTATAAACTTCTTTAGAGAACACCTAAACTGTCGAAGGTCAATATTAAGGACGGTCACTGATTACAAAAGACCAGATACCTAAGTAGGTACTTACCTTACTCGCTTAAATGATTCCTTAAAGCTTATTAGTAACACTTAAGGGTTTTGGGTGTCACCGCAATTACACCTTTCTCAGAGTATTTTGGGTAACCTTGTTTTTCCGATAAATAGCTACCTACCTATTTACCGGTAAAATGTACCTACGTACGTATAACATACCTATACCTATTTGTCCAAGCCCACCCACGTTGAACACCGGATGTTGGTGCACAGATAGTTTTTTAATGACTGAAAGACTCGCGTTTGATCAACTATATCAGCTGGTGGTAAGCGACTAATGTAGTCAAATCAAAGACAGAGCACGGTTGCCTTAATGTAACCTAAGACGAGGTTGTAGCTATCAGGAAACAGACTCAAACAGGGAATTCCACTCCAAAAACACAATTAACTCTTCCAATGAGAGTTGTACAGACTCAGATTAGCTAATAAACGAAACTTGTCAATTGGTAGGTACCATTCCAGCGTAGTTGGAGGCAGGCTGACCTTTGTAACCTAGGGCGAAGCACCTTTGACGGTACGTAATAATTCCATGCTTAAAATCTTTAAAAGTCGAACCATTACTCAGATTATGAATTTAAAATCAACGTAACATATACATTTTACACGCGTTAAATTGTGTGAACTGTCACACAATTTAAATCTTGTAGGTACCTCTAAACGGAACATTGGCAAACAGCGCGAAGCAAAAAAATATCGTTTACTAAACCATTTCCTTGCATTTTTGTTTGGATGTTAATCTGGAAAATAAATCATTTCATTTCATATTTAATTTTTTTATCCTTATCGAGCTGATACAGTTGAATAGTAAAAACTTAGTCGTTCCCTAGGCCTAGCAGACAGCAATAAGTAATGGAAAGCTTCGCAGCGTTTGTTTAACGGTGTGCTGTTACACGTCATTGAGTTTAACGACGCCTCCCGACTTTCATTATAGCATTACACCTACATTATGTCAACTTTGCTGTTGGATTGTAATTGTAATCACCAACAAGGCTTCGTGATTTTATTTTATTATGCATACTCCCACTCGTTGAGTCTAGAGCTTCTTTTGTTTTACGCGAAGTTTAATTAATATTCGTTTATTGTAAGTGTTGCTCGGGATGATAGATTCAAGAATGGTGTGATAAGGCACCTTTGCGGTTTAAAATGACGTATGGCGTGTGATGTGTTGTGGAAAGCCCTTGCTAGAAAAGGTCGTACATACCTACCCTGATCCTATTGCCGATGTTAAAGTTCGTGTCCTTAAACTACCTACCCACCGTGGGAGATAGCCATGAGTTTGTTGGTATTTCTATCATATTATTATGACATAATAAATAATTATAAATGTGTAGGTGGTATATGATAGGAATAATTTAGGTTCAATACGACATCTTATCATTTTCAGTAACTACGGATGTTGAGGAATTCAAAGGGCTTTAGTTAGGTAGTATGTTAGCACATTCTTGTGAAAGTTTCTGAAATAGGATCGTAATTTTCTATTCTGTAGTAACGACCAAATTCATTGAAATAAATCACAACTCTGATAGTAAGGTAAAATCTATTTTAGAAGCAGTTACAGTCAATTATACAGTTAATCATGCTTGGCTGTCATTTACACCTGTTTACAAATCTGTACAAGTACATTATAGATATTAATAGCACTCGATGGATCAAAGGCATTCCCTTGGCATAATAATTAATCAACTAAGTGCTTCCCGCGGATCGATGGCAGCAGTTAACAGTGCTGAGAATTTTACGGTTATTTCGACCTACTGAGTGATTTAATCTCACACCTCAAATAATCTCGCGAATTCTTAGTTTTTAGCGAAATTCTTTTATAGTCAGCATGTGGTTAGCACAACCATAAAAATTGAGATCTGGTAAGCTTCAGCTGCTGATATTTACGTGTTAGTGATTAATAGCATCATTGTTACGGTGTCTGGTGTATAAGGAACTATAGTTAGTGTAGCTGTCGAGGTGATAGACTGCTTATAGGGATTTACTCTGTTTTTTTTTTACGAGCGGAGCAAGCAAAGCGTGGAATGATTGTGCAGTGGCGTTAATCCCGTCTGCAGTGTAGTCGTGCCCGCGTCTCGGTAATACGCGCACACGCACCGAGTGATCCCGCCGTGTCGTCTTGTTGTAGGTACTGTCGTAGTGTTCGCTGCGACATCTCTACGATCTTCTAGTCGTGTTTATGAGTGACAGGTGTGTTCGCTATAGTAACGTCTTTTCCGGGATAACAATGACATTTCACGATTCGCGCGCATTTTTGACAGTTCGCGGGTTTTTTGGTTATGTGTTTTTTTTTCTTCTAATTAGTCGTTGTCTTGTGTTTTAGAATAACCAACGAAACAATGAATTTGAAGCTGAATAATGACGTCAAAGGTTCCATTACAACGGAGAAATCATCAGAATCACTTGTGAAGGTAACGCGTCTGAAAAGTTTTAGTGAAAAACTAACTTGTTGTATTTAACTTGAGCTTTTAACAAGCACGTGTGTGTTGTGTTAATATATGTGAAGTAGAAGTTTTAACTTCGATGTAGTTGTTTTCGTTAGAGTTGAACTAAGCACTAGCTTTTGAACTGAGTGTGGTACCTACTTACCACAACAAAGTTTTGCATAGGTAGGTACTTGGTGCTTGTAACTAACGTTGTTGACATTGTTTGGAGTTCATTCGCACTATTAAAGAAGATGAACACGATAGTAGTTTAGAGGACTACTATTTAAAAATCTTACTTTCACTTGTTAGATATAAACTAATTAAAGATTCCCCATGTGTATAATATTCCATGAATCCCATTAGGTACCTACTTGGGGACGGCACAATTTCACATTCAGAAAAAACATTAAGTGTACTAATTTATAAAATCCACTGAAATGAAAATGTATGCATACATTCACGAATAGTTAAAAATAGCGAAGTAATTAGTGAGTAGATCCGTGTTTGTGTTACGGCTGCAAACAAGAAATTGTTTAAACAAATTGTTTCAAAGAAAGAGATATTTTCCCGTGTCCTGGTTCAATTTTTACGAACTGGTAAGTTTATGTGAAGTAACAGATTACTATTTCTCAACAAGTTTTTGCCAATATCATTTGATAAAAAGAAATAGGGGTTTTAGTTGTAAAATGAGGATGTAACAAAATATGCATAGCTCATGTTCATACACCTATTTTGAGTGTTATGTATTATTTGAGGACGTATTGTCATTTTCAATCTCAATTCATATTCCGGACTCTGATTGAGAGTTTCCATAGGTTTCGATGCCTATTGTGATAGGTTGGTATGTCTATTTTGTGATTATTATGTACGCATCAAAATTCGGGTCAGTAATTCTTTTCTATTGAGCAGGTAAAACGAACATTTAGTAATTTGTTTTGCTCTGGAATTCCCTAGTTTCTCGCTTCAATGCCTCCGACTTTTATTATAATTATATTATTCCCTCGATGATGTTTCTGCGAAGCACAATTAGATCTTCAAATATATTTCTAAAGATCTTAACAAGTAAATAAATATTATTTCTACAAAATTCAATTCGAAGATTTCTTTTAACATTAAACATCATCAAACTAAAAGAGTTTACTTTTAATGACCTCGTGGGCAATGATTTACTACATCAATAAACTTTGCTACATTTTAACAAATTATAAATATCGTGAAACACATTCATCATTTTGATTGTTTAGGTATAACCCCACGGTATTCCAACTAGTTTCAGGTTCTTTAGATGTGAATTTATCGAAGGATTCGTACTAACCCGAAATTTGTCTGGAATTCCCGTAGCGCCCTTTTCAGTAAACTCGTTCGCAATCATGAACTTTTCTTGTTAAAAGTCGTTTGAAATGTGTATGAGTTTCGAGAAAAGAAACCATGTTGCTGATAGATAATATTTCAATTTATGAAACATTGTTTATTCTGTGGAGAGAGCCTGCGTGAGCATTGCATACGTATTGAAACAAACTGCTCCATCGGAACATGATATAGCATTTACCGCCCACATCTCACCATAATTTTCAGGGAAAATCAATAAACTTTGACAGATCAAGAAAACTGAAGGCAGTAACAAATCCTTTCCGAAAATAATGGCCACTGTCTCTCTTTACGCCGCTTGAGTGAGTCAAAAGCGAATCAGAGGTAACATAAATACGGCGGAAGAAAAATGAGGGTTTGCGGGGAACTCAGAAAAACGGCAACAGCGAGATAAAGTTAGTAATATAGGGGGTGGGTTTCCCGAGCCCGACACTATCATCTCGGACCCCGGGGGGGTCCGCTAAGCCGTCTGTCCAAGTCCCCGTCTGCTGTGGGTACTTTCTAAACCAGACAGCACTGAATAATCTCCTTTGTGGCCACAATATTTATGACAAACGATTCATAATACAACGCCAACTTTGTGGAGAAATCAGAATTATTGAATCACTGTTATAACGAGTATCCTTATTTTAGTCAAACTACTCATTTTAATTATATAGCTAGTCAGTAAGATCTTTTATGTATTGGGACTTATGCAGTTGCCTACCAATGATTACCTATGGATAATGCTTTACGTCATGAACACTGTGACCTTATGGTCACTGCAAAAACTATACAGGAGGACAAAAGAAGACAAAGTATATACATGAATATATCGCCTTGCTCTTCTTTTGCAGGATGAGCAGAACGCCAAGCGGTCTCAACGAGAGGTACGTTAGTACTACACTAACATACACAGTGCTAACTATATTAAAACACAAATGTAGTACCTCGTGCTAATAACAGTTTAATAAAACCATGACCTTACACAAAAAGGTTACGGTTTATAATTCATAACGACGCTTGAGACAACTTACTGAAAATAATTAAAAAACTCACTATTAATCTAGGTAAGATACCGACATACAAGAAGAACATCTATTACTACTGTCCATCATTGTGATAACTATGTACAAGAACATGTTTTACAGTTGCCACGATTGTAATATCTACATACAAGAATAACATGTTTCAAAATCGTCCACATTGTGATATCAACAATTCTACATGCAAGAATAACATGTTTTACAACTGTCCACCATTGTGATATCTACATGCAAGAATAACACATTTTACAACTGTCCACCATTGTGATATCTACATGCAAGAATAACATGTTTTACAACGTTCCACCAAAATGTGATGTTTACATGCAAGAATAACATGTTTTAAAACTGTCCACCATTGTGATATATACATGCAAGACTAACATGTTTCGCAATTGTCCACAAATTGTGATATCTACATGCAAGAATAATATGTTTTACAACTGTCCACACCCTCGTTCTTACTATCTGTTTGTAAATTGTCTGTATTGTGTGTCTTCTAGAAAGCATATAGAATAATTTTCACTACTGACTTGTGACTAGTCTGATACTCGTCGAGTCGAAGGCGAAATTGATATCAACTACAACTGCATCGAGCGTGAGCAAAAGGTGAAATTACGTTCAAATCATATTTGACGCAAATGTCCTTTCAGTTTCAGTGTAGATAACCGTTGCTCGCCCTTTTGTGCGATAAAAACTTCGTCCCCTCATTAAATTCTGTGGAGATCGAGTTTCAAAATCACTTTTATAAGTGAACCACTACTTACATTTTCTTAGAATCTGAAACCTTGTTAGTTAGTAAAGGTGTCTGACTATCAATGCGCAAAAGTGCTTGAATTATTAGGTTTCCGTACCCGAAAGGTAACCATGGGTGGAGGGCACTTTTACTAATAAGCCTCCGCTGTCCGTCCGTCCGTCAGTCCTTCAGTCCACCCGTCTTTCCGGCAGCGGGCTGTATCTCAAGAACCGTAATAGGTAGACAGTTGCTTTTTTTTACTGATCTGTCAGAACCAGTAAGTCTTACACAACAATAAAAAGCTCTTAGTTAACTATTACTATGCAAGCCGAACACCTTATAGATTGCATCTCGGAACATCTTGGGACAAACGATTACAGGAATGAAATATTTTTTTAAGGTTTTATTATTCGAAATGATAAACATCGAGACACAAAGTAACAGAGGGCCTAGCACCAATTTTTTGACGTATAGTAACGTGACAGCATCGTTAAGGTAAGTGAATTTTGAATATAAAAATAGTATTTTGGTTTAACATATCATACAAAAATATGAATGAGTATAGAGCAGTAATTCAAATAAATATTATGGGCGAAACGAGTTTTAAAGTTACAGTAAAATTTTACGTAACTACTATACGTCAAAAACATTCGTGTTAAACCCTCAGTACTTAGTTTATTTGATACTTCATGTTCAGAGAGATAACTTGAGCTTGCTTCTACGTAGCTTTCATGGAATTCATAGCTTATAGCTACAATGCACTGCCTTCCCTCGCACTTCACACTTGAGGTACCTTTGTTGCAATGCTATCTAACTAACATTTCCTTATTATTTGATAGTTACAGTCAATTTTTGGTACACAAATCTACACGTACTTAAGTATCTACTTACCTAATATTATGTAAAGAAAGAGAGAGAGAGAGAGAGTAAATCGGAACCACTTTTCTACCACAACAAGTTCTTTTACCGTGTTCATGAGGTCATTATTCTTAATGAACATAAGCTATTTTAACTATGTATATAACCGGGCAAAGCCGTGGCAGGCCATTAGTAGTATAAAAACGCAAAAAAAACTGCAGAAAAACCTAGTGCTACTAATAAACGTAAAATAGTATTTCAAATCGTTGCTCATCAGCTCGATGTTATAAGACAAACATCGGTGTTTGTAGTTGCATTAACCGCCTTGCGTAGGCGCCCTGTCTCAATCTACCCCTGATTGAATCAGGGCCCCTGATTGATAGCTGATGCGGTTCACACACGAGGCCCAAAGGTGCCCAGGGACGGACGCAATCTAATCACATCCCTAATATTGTTACAGGCTATATCGGCCTCGTGTTTGGATTATACAGGGATCGCCTAAAAATAGATGACACTTCTAGTCGTGTTGATTTGTTTGTTTGTTGGAATAAAATTAGACTTGACACTTGGCGATGGATAGAATACAGGGTGTAATGAAAAGGGTTAAGTTGTCATATTTAAAATATGTTTCTGCCCATGGTAATGAACAACGTTCTTAACAGTGATCATCATTTTTGCAGCTAAAGTTAGCTGCTGTCTGAACGCAAAATATAAATTGAATTTATTTAATCATAATTTAATATTATTTATTTAGCCAACGAAAGTTTACATTTTATATCCTAAATATTTAACGAAAACAGCACAGTTTTTATGACTTTTAAAAATGATTAACAACGCTCATGGCTCAGGCAGGTATGTACTTTTCATTTCCTCAATCGCGTATCTATTATCGGCGTCGACTAATCTTAAATCCATCAAGAAATCAGTCTTGTTGATGTCTCGGGTCTTTTCTGTTTGATCAAAAACGAGAAACATTTTCCGGTAATTTAAAAGCAATTTTTATCCATGACGTCGTAAAGGGATAGAGTAAAAACATCCGGAGCACTTTGTTCCAATAAATAGACACCATTTCGTATTTTCATTTGTCCTAGCTTTAAAATCAATTTTCCTGATCTTTTCCGAACTATGTTGGGGTCTGCTTTCAGCAGAATACCAGTACTTTATTTATTTTAATAATAATAATAAATTTATTTGACAAAAAGTACACAAATTACAGGTGACACTTATTTAGGGAGCAATATGACTAGGTACAAAAAACATGGTCAATGACCCCATGTTAGGAAACCTGTGTTATGGGAGTCGTCCATCCATCCATTACATGAAGAATAAGTTTGAACTAGTAGGTTTGTGCACTTTATCAATTAATAAAAAGAAAAATAAACTAGGTTAGTATAATTTGGGAAGGGGAGAGTAAGAATAGAAAAAGGAAAAACTTAATTGAAATTAAGGACTAAGGGAATCTTTTGTGTGTTGGGTGTGATGTGTATAATGGTGTGTGTGTGTCATTTCTTAAGGTTTAAGTAGTTCTTCCGTTTGGTCATAGTTTAGGGTGAGCAAAAATTCTTTTACCTTGCATTTGCATTGATTCGAACTCAACTTATGTATATTCAGTTTGTTGTGGAGTTTATTGTACATTAATGCACTTAAGTAGCGGCTATGTCGACGTGCGAAGGTAGTATTAGTAAAAATTCTGGGACAAACTGGTTTGCGTCTTCTTCTGACAGTAGGGCTTTTATTTTTATTGGGCGGAGTCATTTTATGAGTTCTTGAGATTGTTCGAAATTTTATGAACAATTTATGTACACACATTTCACATACAAATATCACCTACTTCACTCTTGACAAAACTGCAGATCGATTTCATAAACATCTCACCGTGTAAACTTAGTAAAGTGAACATTATTTATTAGTGGCCAATCCATACAAAAGAAATGGGATGTATGTTCACCGCAAGCTCACTCGACCTAAGTGTTCACGGTGAGATGTTTACAGAATAGACAGGGCTGCTAGTCTATTCTGTAAATAACCATTTCGATATCGAGCTTCACCTGAGTGACAAAGCTCACAAAGTGAGCTTTATTGCACACAACATAAAGGTCTTATGTTTATACGAATTTGATACTCACCTCGGATTCCGCTGTCGAGACTCGAAAATGATGTTACAGAATAGGACTACTGCGGGTCTAAAAAGGCCACTTTAGTAGAAACAGAAAGCAAATCACGCTAACCGTCACTATCAAATTTTCCCAATCAAATTTGAAAGATTGTTGTGTGATTAATATTATGATCTTAATTTAATTAATATTACAATCTGTCTAATCTCATTTTCATCTTTATCGCTAACGATTTAGGTTCAAGGTTGATTGGGAAAATTTGACAGTGACGGGTAGCGTGATTTGCTTTCTGATTCTGCTAAAGTGGCTTTTTAGACCCGCAGGTCTCCGAGTTTCTGGCTTTTGTTTTCCCGCGTCACTGTCAAAGACTTACAAATGGAATACGGGACCAACCACGTAGGGTGCTTTCCGAGGCACGATGAAGTCTGCATGTGATGAATGGTAACCACGAACAGACCTCGGCAAGAGTTGCTTACCTTGGTAGATTTACCTGTTCGGCTGTTTTATTTAGCCATGAGCTCCTCATCGCATCCAGCTCCAATGAATAGGTATCATATCGTATTTTCATTCTGTCCTTGCTTAAAATTATTTTCAGTTTGTCTTGTTCGGTTTGCAAAGGAATCACTCGTGCACGTAAATAAGCGAGGGAAAAGTTTCAAAATTGCAGAGAGGAAATGTGAAGTTTGTGTGTCTTTGTAGGTCATTATCTGTTTTGTCAACGTTACACATTTTAGAGTCTTCTTAGGTACTCCCGGTCTCTGGAAGGAAAATATCGACTCACAAATTAAACACAAGTTATGCGATACTATTGGCTGTTGAAAATTCTTTCAACCACTACCGGCTAGGTAACGCACATAAAGTGCAAAAAGAACGAAGAGTGGAAATTAGTGTCAAATGAGCGATACTCACCCATCAGTCATTAAGGCTAATTTAAACCTTATTTCACTGAAATTGTTCCTTGTAAATGTCTATTGTCGCATGTAACTGTATAAAATCGTAGAGACACGTAACTCGAAATATTTCGTTTACGAGTTGTCAGACACGTCAGGCTGGTTTTGTAATTTTCTCGCCATATTGCACGCGACGCGGCTGGCGAGAGAATCATTTTGTTGCATTGTGGAGACAAGGCTTCTTACAGTGCATTTTTCCTTAGACGTGTCCTATTTGCTAAATCAACACGGTATGAAAATCACGAGTTTTCTCAACAATTCCATAATTGATGTTAGGTGGAAAAGTGAACCTATAATTTCTGTTAGGAACACGTACATCATACAGCAATTAATTTAATCAAAACCGATCTAATGAATAAATTAATACCTATTATATTACTTATTTAAATATTCCTAGTCTTGAAATCTCAGTAAGGAGGTGCACCGGATTTTTTTTGTCAGTAACATTGTCTATTGACCTTCGGAAGTTAGGTACACAAAACAGTTTCTATTACAGTAAAAATCCATGTTATTAATTAATACTAATACATTTTACATTATTTTATTATGGTGACAGTTTCTTTTCCTAGCGTATGTTTTGTGGTTTGAACACTATTTATATAGATGCGTCGATTTTTTTTACTTTTTCCAGTGTCTAGCTATTCCTAAAATAATAATCTAAACCGCTAAGACTCATGTATAGTTTAGCTATTATTGCTGTTATACTTAAGAGGGGACTCTAGTCTCAAGGAATTTGAAAAATAACTATTTGAAGAAATTATTGCCGATGCCGTCGCGCTGCGCCCTATCAAGTAAAGTGGAAAAGCGACAACTGCAGCAGAGGCAGATTTCACCTTGACCAAAAGACGTTTTGTATTTCGCTGTTTTCTTTTTCAAAACTGGACTGATCTATAAAAATTATATATCAAAATTTAGAGAAAGACTATAACTATGGTTCTATTATTTTCTATTCTGGTAAAAACTTATCAAATTTTTCTGATAGTCGTCTGAACATGGCGGTAAAAACAGGCTGTTTTTTTCGGGTTTTTGGATTGTCATAATTCTGTAAGTAATTATGTTTTGGAAAAAAGAAAATGATCGAGGCATGTATTAATTAGATCAAGATTTTTTGGAAAAAAATATCCACGAAGAAAACGGTGGAATGCGTTTGTATGGAGAAAGGCCCAAGAGTTACCGACTAGAGTAACCTCTTAAAACCACTACCACAATATTTTACAGGAAGAGCGCCGCCGCACTGGCCGGTACATGGCCATCCTGGTGGGCATCTCCCTCTTCATCCTGGCGCTGTACCACGCGTGGGTGCGGCGCATCCCCATCGTGGCCAGCCTTGTGGTGCCGGCCCTCATCATGTTCGTGTACGTCGCCTGGATACTCTACACCGCCTCCAGGGAGAAGCACAGGGTAATTATTTATGGCTAACTAACACGTTATGAACGGCTGGTCATTTGATATGGAGTCCTCTGGGTGATTGCGTTGTAAAAGTGCGATGTTTAGTGGATTCAACAGATACAAGTTTTGAATTTGATAAAGTTTTAATAGTCGCTGTTCAAAAATTTAAAAAAAGGCAATTATAATTTGTAGTTTGTAACAAGTCTGGAACAAATTCAAAACTTGATCTGTGGTAGGCGCCAGATAAATGTACAATAATGGTCATTACACATACATGTATTGACTTTCTTAATATCAGAAACAGAAATAAAGACACAAAGCTGTCTTGAATCGACACTTCTATCGTGATCTTTACGTTCTCTTGTAATGGAAAACGGTTCATAATTTATTGTTCGGGTATCTAGGAAGGGATATTAGGAAAGGTCAATGTACTTTATTGAAAATTGATCTGGCGCTTACTATAAGGCTTGTTGATAAAATATAGTAGGTAGCTGGGATCTCCCAGCGGACTAGCAAAAATATACTCATAATAAAGAATGTGCAGCACGTGTTGCATAACAGATTGAAAAATATGTTCAATATTCAGTCAATTTGGTTAGGCGAGAGCCTAGCTCTACGGTTCGGATCGCTAGGCTGGTGGGTAAGTTACAACAATACATGGCTGAACAGAATACTAACAAAAACAACACCTGAAATGTTTGTAAAACTGTCTGTATTGTTTAACACGTTAATAATGGAATCAACCATGAAATTGAAAATGGATCAGCAAACGAGAAAAACAATGTTTCGTAAAGACTTTTAATGCTCTTTACGGCTGCGGCAAACATTATTGTATGCTTGTTTAATCAACATTCCGGCACCGACGCACTGAAATGCAGTATGCAGTAAACTTTCTTAATTACAACTTTATTTTTAATGTAGGGTTTAATAATGCTCATTCTGAAATACATAAAGCTTTTGAATAACGAGTTAAAGTGTGCATGGTCAAAAATGAAAATCTAAATCGTCAGATGACACAATGCTTTTCAATATCTTATTTCCTTAAACATAGACAAACATCCATACCTATTGTATTTATAAAAGTATCATGCTTAGAATACTGATAAGTTCCTTATTCAAAATTTAATTTGAATTAAGAATCCGCTAATTAGTATATAAAATAATCACATTATTATACTTAGTTATTTATGAATAACCCTGAATTAAATATAGTTAAAAAGGTTTTGTAGGTGTGTTTAGTTCCCTTTTAAATTAAAACTGAAAATATTAGCTAGTCCGTTGCTATCTTACAAATAAAGCTAAACAGTGAGCTTTTGTATTCATGCCAGCCACACAAACAATTAACTTATCAATGAAGATTTCAACGATATTTCCTACTGAAATAATCCGTGGGAATATTTGTGTAGGAGTCGGCTTTTCAGCTTGACCGGATGCCGCTGCATCTGATATTTTATACAAAGCTTTTGCGTTGGTGCCGCAAGTCAATTAGTGTTAATAAATGCCATATCCTAAGGCTACGCTCGCGCTAGTTGTAGAATTTCACATTTCTGACCAGCTTTGAATAATAAGTATCTATTATTTAAAAACCAACTGTTTTGTAACTTAATACATCACGTGTTATGATAATTAATAATATTTAATTTTTTAAATTATTCAAATGAACATTAATATCACTTTTTTAATGAATGTGTAGTAGTCATTGGGTAGATGAAGTGGGTTATCGTTGTAAGACGATTAAAATGGTTCCGTGTATTATCATATTCCAGCCCCGTGGTTGCATTTGTTCTAGTGGTTATCTAAGCCGTTTTAATTAAGTGTCCTTCTAGCATAGGTAGGTAAGAACTGCCGAAATCATCAACAGATTAGGAACGCATAAGTAATAAGACACTGTCTAAAGTAGTAAAATAATTCAAGATGATGTTTCTACAAAATATCCGAACAATATTTTGCGTCAAACTGATGAAATCCTCCGTTTGTTGTAAAATGGTACGATTTTTTGGCAATTTCAAAGATGGCGATTTCGGACCTTAAAGCCGATTCATTATTTACGTGTTCGAGCAGACGTGAAACATACAAAGCTACGGAAATGATTCACCTTCCAATTTTTTTTTTTAATGTGGCATTTGTAGAGTAGTTCTGAATGTGTGTTTCGAATTGGGGTTGCAACGTTTCCCCTCAACGTTTTCCTTTACCATAAGTCAGCCAAACTAACAGATAGCTTGAGTGCATCGAAGGATTTTCCCAGTTCTATGAACCGAGATGTTTACGAAACTTGGAAGCATAGCGGCCGCGGGTCAGTCCGCACATTACTCAACATGTTTGCCAACATGACGCTACAAATCCCTCGCGAACGAACATTTTGTCAAACGACAACTTTTGTGCTGCGAATTATTTATATTATGATTCATCATATCTCGAGTCCCTGATGTTGCCTGTTCGGACAAAGTTTTGATGTCTTTTTTGTAAAGGAACTCGTCATAAACTTCTACCGGATACGGAATTGTGTTTATGAGTGTTGCAGTAACTTATTTTTTTGGAAAGCTATTAATTTTGCTGGGTACCAACTACATCGTCAGAGAATGTGTTTTTTTGTTTTACTTCGTTAGGCAGGACTATTTGCAGGGTGCTGCATTTTCTGATAACATATTATCTTATTTGACATCGTTACCTGCAAGTATTATGTTTCTTAACTTGAAACCAACTGTCGCTATCTTTCAGTTTCAATTACCTACTAGAAATTAGTATTTTTCTGACCAACTTTGCAAAACTTGAACTTGAGAAAATTACTCGTGTCTTTCAAAATATCTTAACGTTCATACATACCCGTTTCATTATTTCTGATTAGTCAGCCTTACCTTATGAATTCGTAACAAAATGAATGGTTAGCGAAAATTTTAATGCAATGACGTCGTTCGTGAAATCTTCAAATAAAAATTGAATAAAAAATAAAAAAAAACCCAACGCAAAAAAAAGGAAAACGGTAATTAAAAAAGTCAAAAATTATTGATCAGTTGTCAGCTGATCGCCCGAGCGCGAGGTCATTGACACGCCGCCTCAGCTGTTATATTTCGTGAACAATGACATCGAACGTTGTTAAGTGTAGTACATGCAATATAGTAATAAATGAAGTGCTTGCATTTATGTGTAATAAAATAAATGTGATGGACGAAATCAGCTTATTGAGAATATGTGTTACGGCCTTTGAACCCGAAGAAATAATGAGTGCCAAACGGTTACTTTTTGAAGCTGTGCCACTAAAGAAAATGGTGAATAGAAAAAAGGATGACAAATCGCGTAAAGATTTAGAAGACATAATACACCTGTTGAAACATATCGATGCTACTGATCCTGAGAGATTACCCCTGTTCGTAGCTAAAGATTTACATAAATTGCCTCCTGTGACTTTTGACCATTTGGATGCAACCCGCCTTCTTAGGGATCTGTTATTAGTTCAAAATAAACTTGTTAATCTACATGAAGAGATGGAAGGTCTAAAAAAGGAATGTGTTACGCATCAACAGCTAAATGAATGTCTTGAGGGGTATCCCGTCACGCAAAAGGAGTTTAACCCCGTCAATATGAGAAGAGGAGCATGTATGTTGAATAGTTATGTTTATGATAGTGGTCCCATAGGCTTACAACATGTTACCAGTGAGTTGAATAACACTACGGAGTGCAGTAAAAGTGAACAAATAGCATACGTGCAAAATACGCCAAACATAGAAAAAGGTGTTAATGTATGTACTGCTCAAAGTCATGTCAACGGATCGCCGGTGACTAACATCGTACCGACTGTGGCCTACACATGCATAGCTACAGCTGCTACAGGTAGCCATACCCCTACTACTGTGTGCGCGCCTAAGCCAAACACGAATGTGAGTCACGAAAACTCGCAAGTCACGTATGCTACCGCTACGGCCGTCACCTCGCCTGTAACAACAAAGGAACTAGGTTCGAGTACGAGTGTGACTTGTACGCAAGAAGTAGAGGAAAACAATAATGGTTGGACGACGGTAACTTACAATAAAAAGAGATTCCGTAATAAGTTCGAGAGTAATACGGGAAGTGCAAATAGTGATACCGACATCAAGTTTCGTGCAGCGGTCTGTCAAATACCGCTTTATGTTTCTAATGTTTGCAAGGAAACGAAAGAACAAGATATAATGGATTATATTTGGAGTAAAACTCAAACGTCAGTGAAGTTAAATAAGATAATTGCTAAGACGGAACGTGATTATAATTCCTATAAGTTTTATGTGGATAAAAATAAGCTGCAAATGTTTTTAAGTGATTCACTGTGGCCCAGTGGTATTCGCTTCCGAAAGTTTGTGTTATTCGGGTCAAAGGGCAGAAATATTTCTGTCTCGGGTAATAAACAAAATAATAATGTTGGATAATAATGTTGAAAATGTAAGTAAGTTTGTGACTTTTAATTGTAAGTCGGTGAAAAGATCACTGGACAGTATTAGAACCTTATGTAATAGTGCGGACGTGGTGGCGCTCCAAGAGACTTGGCTTCTGCCTCATGACTTGCATTTTCTTAGTAGTATTGACGATAATTTTGAGTACACCGGGAAATCAGCTGTCGATACATCCCTGGGCATTCTCAAGGGGCGCCCCTACGGTGGAGTAGCATTGCTGTGGCGAAAGGGAGTTTTTAGATCTGTAGCAGTTATCAATTGTGTTACAGTGTTAGATTATCGTGCATAAAAGCCAGTGTAGAAAACCGGTTTATAATGTTGTTCAGTGTTTATATGCCGACAGATTGTACAGATAATTTGGTTGAGTTTACAAACTGTTTAAGTGAAATAAGCGCGATTGTGGAAAATAATGACGTGGAAGCCGTTTACATATTAGGGGATTTTAATTCTCATCCACACCAGCCGTTCTGGAACGAATTAAATCAGTATTGTGTTGATCAACAATGGCGGTGTGCCGATATAGAACGGTTGGGCATAGACTCTGGATTTTTTACTTATATTAGTGATATTAATGGCAGTCAAAGGTGGTTAGATCACAGCGTCGTGACGGAGTCAGCGTGGCAAACCATAACAAATGTCTACGTTGGCCATGATACGTACTGGTCTGATCACTTGCCTCTCATTATTGAGTGTAATCTAGGTATTATTCCAACGAAATTAACAATGATTGAGAAAACTCAAAATAAAGTAGTATGGAAGCAAAGAAATAAATTACAAATCGATGAATATCATTTTTTATGTAACAATAGATTTAAGAATATAAATTATCCTGAAATGTTTCAGAAATGTGGAGACAAAATGTGTCAAAATGAAGATCATAGGCGTGCTCTGGACTGCATGTATAGGGAAATCGTGACTATTCTGACCGAAGCGGCAGAAAAGACCTGTGAGGAGAAGTCGCCTCATACCGTGAGGAGAGTCATAGGATGGAACAGGCACGTACGTGAAGTTTATCAGGAGGCTCGGCTAAAGTATCAAGCTTGGTTGGTTCACAATAAACCAAACTCAGGTAAAATTTGGGAAGAGATGCGGGTTAGTCAAAAGATCTTCAGAGGTAGATTAAAATGGTGTCAAAATCACCAGGATCAAATAAAAATGGATATCGTAGCCTCGCATAGATCCTCTAAAGATTTCAGTAAGTTCTGGAAATCAACTAACAAGCTGAGTATTAGGCCGAGTCGCCCTGTAAGTGTTGGGGAATGTGGTTCGCCTAGGGATATAGCCAATCTGTTCAAGGAACATTTTAAGGTATCATCACCACTGGGTCCAAGCGAGAATGTAATCGATATTGAGATTTCTTGTGATCAGGAGCCAATTCGATTCTCAGCCAAAGATGTCAATACAATTATTTGGAATATGGCTAGAGGTAAATCTCCTGGTCATGACGGTCTCAGTATCGAGCACCTACGCAATGCGGGGGTACATCTTCCTGTGGTACTGGCTATGTTCTTTTCATTAAGTGTTAGTCACTCGTATCTCCCCTTAGAAATGCTAAAGACGGTAGTGGTGCCGATACTGAAAAACAGAACTGGCGATGTATCAGATCAGATGAACTACAGGCCCATTTCTCTAGCCACTGTCATTGCGAAGGTGTTGGACGGTCTGCTTGATAAACAGTTGGATAAGTGGCTGAACATTCATGACGCACAATTCGGGTTTAGGCCTGAACTGTCTACTGAGAGTGCTATATTCAGCCTGAAGCAGACCGTTCAATACTATAAGGATAGATGCACACCAGTCTATGCCTGCTTCCTTGATCTCTCAAAGGCTTTTGACCTAGTGTCCTATAAAGTCCTTTGGGGTAAGCTCAGGGAAGCGGGTGTACCTCTGGAGTTGCTGCGCCTGTTTCAATACTGGTACTCAAATCAGGTGAACAATGTTCGGTGGGGTGATGTTCTTTCAGACACGTACAGGTTGGAATGTGGGGTAAGGCAGGGGGGTATAAGCTCTCCCAAGCTCTTCAACCTGTACATAAATGAACTAATTGCTGGACTCAGCAGCAAACCTGTTGGATGCAAAATTGACAATGTTAGCGTCAACAATTTAAGCTACGCGGATGACATGGTCCTGCTGGGTCCAACGGCTGGCTCAATCAGGGAAATGTTAGACACATGCGAAAGGTATGCAGCCAGACACGGCCTAGTTTATAATGTTAAAAAAAGTGAATACCTGATTTTTAGGACTCCTGGGAGGCCAATTTCATATGAGCCTGTGTTGACAATCAATGGCGAGCCGCTTAAACGGGTGTCTCATTTTAAATACCTTGGCCACTATGTTACGGAGGACCTTAAAGATCAGGTGGACATGGAACGCGAGCGTAGGATGCTAGCTGCAAGGTGTAACATGTTGGCACATAGGTTTTCCCGATGTAGTACAGAAGCTAAAATCACGCTGTTCACAGCGTACTGTCAGAACTTCTACACGGGCAGCCTATGGGTCAACTATACGCGTAAAGCTCTAGACCTCCTACGAATACAGTACAATAATGCTTTCAGGATGCTGCTGGGGCTGCCTCGGTACTGCAGTGCTTCCACTATGTTTGCGGAAGCGCGAATCGATGACTTTTACGCAATTCAAAGAAAAAAGACCGCTTCTTTGCTTACAAAAGTGCGTGGCAGTTCCAACAGTATTCTGAAAGCCCTAGCTGGACAGCAAGATGCCCCAATGCTGAGGCATTTTATAAATGTATTGGTGCGACAAGGGCAACCTTGTCGCTCATAAATGTATACGTTTTGTTTTGTGTGTTTCTAATTAAGTTACTAACCCGTAGATTAAGTTTTTTCCCCGTGTTTTTATTTTACTAACAATTGGACCTTTGTAGTCAAAACAAATGAATAAATAATAATAATAATAATAATAATTATAACTACCGCTGAGAACAGACAGAAGCTTGTGCAGAAATGAAAAACTCCGTCGGGGCTGCCATTCCTTGCCACAGATGATGTGAGCAATCATAATATTCTGTAATTCCAACACAGCAAATGGTAGCCCCGACGGATTTTTTTCTGCACTAGCTGTCTGTTCTCAGCGGTAGTTATTATTTTTGACTTTTTAAATGTTGGTTTTTAACATTTGATTCAGTTTGGTTCAGTAGTTTTTGTTTTATGAGCATTTTTGCTTATTTCAATTTCTGCGTAAGCGAAGACGTCGACCACATATCACCACTTCAAAGTGAAAAATAAAAAAACTTTTTCCAAGAAAATATAACCGACTTCCAAACAAAACAAAGTATAAAATAACCTAAATTTCGAAAGTCGGTGTTAAAAAACAAGAAACAAAACCAAAAACACCGACTTCCGAAATTTAGGTTATTTTAAAAAAGTTTTTGTCTTTTTTTTGCATTGGGGGTTTTTTAAATTTTAATTTCAACATTTTAAAACTTAGTTATAATCAGTATAGTTGCAGCACCAGGTCAACGTGACCGTATTGCAAGATCATAACCTGCAAGAAATTTACTCATTAAAACTAAAATATTGAATCCAAACACGATAACTGCTGTAAGTTTTCGAAGAGTCGGGTTTTCTGGAGACCATTCTGGTTGCAGCATCAGGTCAAAGTCATCAATTAATGGTCATTTAACGATTATACTGGCACGCGTGAAGCACTTAATTGAGTAATCATACGCCAAAAATGCCTTACATCATTTTGGAAAAGAGCTGATACTCTTGTACACTGCTGGACCGATATTAACCAAACATAGCTAAGAACAACTGCAAGGAAACTGGTTTTCAAATGAAAAAAACCGCATCGATATCGGTCCATCCGTTTGAGAGCTACAATGCCACAGACACACACATAGACAGACAGACATCGACGTCAAACTTAGAACACCCCTCTTTTTGCGTCGAGGGTTAAAAAAACAAAAATCAAAGTAGTACAAGGGGGCGAGGTAACGCGGCGTGGTCGGCTGTAAACGCTGTCTGAATCACCGCGAACGTGTGAATACGCGTTTATGCGAACGCAAACATCTGCGTTAGCGTTAGCCCCGGATTGATGCCGCTTTGACAGCGTGTTTACAAAACGTGGTGTGAACGATTAAAATGTGAACCATTCAATGTCAAGAACATGGTTAATATGCTTCATAGATAAATAAATAACGTGATTATCACAGGAATGTCTAATTAACGCAACCGACTTTCAGTTTATTCAGCTTTCCATTTTCATGTTTGTATTTAGAACTATATATAGATTTGTTTTTCTGAAAAGTCGTTAATCGCAAGTGATTGATTCTTACAACATTTACGTCAGTGTTTCATTCGGCCTGCTGGTATTTTTTTTTAAAGAAATCTAGAATTTTCTTTCAAGATCTTTCGTGAAAATTAGGTTAATGCTAAGCTTACTAACCGGATCCAATAAGTTAGTGAAACGGATGAAACAAGTCTATTTCATGTTGAACATAGTTATATCTGCTTTATCATAAACGGATATTCACATAAAAGCATATTCCATAAATATTATACGATCCAATCGAGTACAGGTTATGAAAGAGTTTTTATGTTCGGTGTTTTGTCTACTATGCAACCTATAAACTCTTTTCTTGATGCAACGGAAAATATTACACGTCGCGGGTTGGTGTAGCAGTTTCTTTCCAAGCTTTATGAACAAGATAGTGCATAAGGTAATATAAGTTTTTAGGTCCTTGTTTTAAACGGTTATACTTGATGTTTTGTCCTAAAATATGAATAACTTTACCTACCTATCTAAACTATATTTATATTACAAAGGTGAAGAGTTTGTCTGTTTGGTTGAACCCGCTAATCTCAGGAACCGTGTACCACTGGCTTGAATGGTAAAATATATCACCATTTATTGAGGAAGGCTATATAACATTACGCTACGACCAATAGGATGCAATATTTATAAAAATTGTGACGCAGACGAAGTTGCGCGGGTTTAAAAATATATTAATGGAATTAGATGTCGAATCAATATGGTATCAATAGGTAAATCACATACTACTACTCACTACCCTACGCTACCTGTATATTTAGCATAGAATAAGCTCAGACTCAAGTTTAGGCTTAAGTGGTACCTAGATTCATCGAATTTAACTTTACATACCCTTTCGTAGACCCTTTAGGCAGACACAAATCAGCCCAAACATTAAGACCATCTGTAGGACATATGAACATGTCTACATTACTCGCCGGGAGCGAACCCAAATACAGCTCAGTCTGACAAACATATGACGAAATCAAATGTCTATGAGAAACAACAACATTCTGAAATGGGCTGAAGGCTTTGAAAGCCCTGTGTTTAGTCTGATTCTATAAATAACAAGCAGGGAATGTAACTCGTACCGTTTTCGATACGTACCGACGTTTGTAACGCATTCATGTCCTTTACACATACTTGAATCAGAGAAAATATTTATAAAAACTGTTTTAAATGCAGTAATGAACTTACTTTTGTAGAACCGCTGAAAAATTTCTGGTTTTTCAAATGAATTGGAATGTGCTGTTTAATTTTGTACATCGTTATTCAGATTTGCACGTGGAGGTATCCTACTTGATTTATGTAACTTGTCTATAATGTATGAAATCATCTTCGTAAAGTAACGAAAGATTGTTTATACAGAAACACGCGGTGTTAAAGAACTGCAAAATATTGTTTGTATCGACGGATGGTGTACATCAAATTCTTCAAGGTTCACAATTATATTTCGTACTTCACCACTCAATATCCGAAGCGCCAACATTTTGACAGCGATAGTAAAGTTTCGCAGACTCCATTGATGAGTTGAAAGGCGCAAAGTTTATTTACCAGCTCAGTGTTTGTTTATGAAACTTAAATTTTAATTATAATAACTCAGCAAGGTTACGTCAACAAAGTCAAGAGCGCCATCAAATTGGGTTGCTTTGTTAAATGCCAAATGCCAATGAATCAAACATTAACTGGTTCAGAAATGAAGAATGGGCGCATAAATAAAAAATGCTTTGTTTTGCGCAAATCTGCTTCTGAAAATAAATAGATCTTTGCCATAAATCATGTTTCTAGACGTTATACGCTTTGGCTTACTTATGTATAAGAGCTGTATGTTTGGTATCAATATTTTCAGTGCAGGTAAACTGAAGAACAAAAGAAAATATCTTACTCGTATGTAAGTTTACTAACGTATGGATAGGAAAAGCGGAATTGACATATTCCCCATGGAAATACATTCATAGAATTTATATATACTTACATACATTCGCGCCGGCAAGCTGTGTCAATTCTAACTTCTTGAAAAGTTGTAGCTATGTAAAAAAAATCTGTCACAAGAACAAGCTAGATAAACAGAAATCTCGGCTTACTGAATTCTCCGTAGTGTTATTCTCTAAATGTCACTTTGAAATTCTAATTCTCGAGTTCGCTATCAAATTGTGTGCGGTCACTTGATTGAGGTCCGAAGTTTATTGAATAACAAGTTACACTGCCAGTATTCAAATACCCAAGGAAACCTTTGTGAACCATCTGGCCTAAACTCGTAAGTAGGCCAGTTTCCGTAGACAGATTAAAACCGTTCGGCCGCAGAAAATTGGACCATCCTGATTTTTTGGGTGGTCGTTAGGATAGATGCCAGTAGTGTACTCCCAATATTTCAACCTCGAAAGACCTGTGCAGTTAGCACAGAAAACGTAGCGTGTTGCTCAGAAAACTTTTTAATTTTCGGTCATTTTTAAGAGTTAAGCTTAATTCTCCTCAACGGTGCGTTCTACGGAGAAAGTCAATTTGGATATTTTTAAAGAAGACAAAATTTGCTACAATTTGACTGTAACGATTACTCTGTAGATTTAATAAGTGTTGACGTACAGCACTTCAAACATAGCTATTTTTTTCCAAAAAGTTCGAAATTGGAGTTTTAGTTTTAAAGTCGGGAAAGGCAAAATCGTAACAGTACCATATTTTTGCATGACACTTTAATGACTACAAGGTGACGTATAAATTACTCATGTAAATTTTTCCATCGTGTTTTAGTCAAAGTCAAATGAATTATTTCAACTAGACCAATAAAGGCACCTTTGAACGTCAAATGAAAATAAAATATAATGACTCTAGACGTCCGTTCGCAAAAGGAAGATTCTTATGGAGAAGAACGGACAAGAAACTCCATATAGGTAATTCTTTGCAGAGTAAATCTAGAGGATTTTTTTTTAATTCCCTCCCTGCTCACTGATATCTGCGCACGGCATTCTAAATACTTTCACGGGCAAGGCGAATCAATATATTTTCAAAATATACACCACATTTGGCGATACAATTTTTAAATTATGAGATATATGACTTTTTGGTGACGTCGAAATCGGTTCATCTCTACTTTAGTATCTATACCTTTTTAAAAACGTTTTCACGTTAAAAGACTCACTCTACAAGGAAAGTCGTAAGAGATGAAGTCGTAAACCAGTTGATTCAGGCGGTTTTCTTTTTATTTCAGAAAATGTACTACAGTAAAAATCGGTTTCGTAGTCCTAATTCACTTTCTCTGTACTAAAAATGTTAGTATTAGTAGATTTCATTACGGGATTATAACTGTAAGCGTAACTGTAACCTAACTAAATCATTAACTCCGAACATGTTGACAATTACAAAGTCAAGTCTACCAAAGAATCTTTTTGGGAAGCTCGTTTTACTGGTATAACTTATGGTTATTATGAACTGAACAAAAACCTTAACTTTGGAGTCTAATTTTTCACATTTTAAAGTCATTATTTCCAAACAGACCTTAAATTAGAAATAGTTACATTTATAGCAAAATTCTTTTTTAATAGCTCTTTCCAACTATGACTATTTTGATGCTATGGGGCGCTAAAAATGCTTAACTCCAGTATTAAAAATTATTTGAGCGTTCAGGTTTAATTTAATTAATTAACTTGAACGAATTCATAATTGACTAAAGTCGAATAAGTAGTGAATGATCTAGAAAAGGGCTTTCCAACGGTAAATGTCTTAAGGAAATTGAACATTCGGGTATCTTCCCATAGTTGAATGACCATTCTCTTAAATTAATGAAAATACAAATTTACATTATGCCGTGTACTTGTTGCAGAAGTCAACTGAGGACCCGTCATCACGTAACGTAAATCATTTCCCTTAATTTTCTTCCATATTTGAATACTCCCAAAATATGTGCAATATTTAAGGTCGATAAATTAATAGTATTATTTTAATTGATTTCATTTTCTATGATATGAAACATTTTCTACTGACCTATCTAACATTTCTTTTTCGAAAGTCCAGCAAATCACAGAGCTCCATTTTTTAAACTATAATTTCGATTTTTTGTGAAATTGGTTCGTGTTTGATGTGCTATATCTCAATAACTATAAAACCAATTCAACTGTATTTGCAATTTAATTGTAGCAAATTTTATCTACTTTAATAGTCCACTGACTGACTTTTTATGTAGAATTCGCCGTTTAGAAGATTTAAGTCAAAATCTGAAAAATGACTGAAAATTTTGAAGTTATCCGAGTACCACGCAGTTAGCACAGGTCTTTCGAGGTTAAAAAGTTAGGTGTACACTACTGGCATCTAGCTTAATACATCCCAAAAAAATCAGAATGGTGCAAAATACTGCGACCTAAAATGTCTTGTATGACTAGCCTAAATAAACCGTTCATCGAATTAAATATTACTCTAGCAAGATTAATTCTGAGATAAAAACAAGCTACATATGGGCAAAGAAAGTGGTTACAATCAGTTCCAATATAAGAAATTCCCCAATAAATCACTGGGCTAAACGAACTTTATTATAGGTATACGTGAGGGGCACGTCAAGTACCTAACTCCCTAACGCTACGGGCCGTAGGTAAAGATAATATGGACCGACTATTAACTTGGCTGACTAGCCAACTAGACGACTAGTCGTTACCGACTAATGAACTGGCTAGTAACCGAATATGGATATGGGCTAGCTCATCTATTTTTAGGGTTCCGAAAAAAAAAAGGAACCCTTATAGGATCACTCGGGTGTCTGTCTGTCTGTCTGTCTGTCTGTCTGTCTGTCTGTCTGTCTGTCTGTCTGTCTGTCTGTCTGTCTGTCTGTCTGTCTGTCTGTCCGTCTGTCACAGCCAGTTTTCTCCGGATCCACTACACCGATTCTGTTGAAATTTGGTACACATATAGACTTCTGTGACCCAAACACGAATGCGTTACGTAAATTATTATTTTTTTAGTATGGGGGTCACTTTTGGGGGTCAAACTAGAAAATTAAAAAAAAAAGTATTTTGAATAATATCGTGTGACATATCAAATGAAAGGGCTTACTGTGAGGGTTTTAATTACATTTTTTTCATAATTTTAAAATAAATGGTTTTGAAGTTATTCAAGAAATTAGAGGAAAAATGACCATTCCCCCCCTTATCTCCGAAACTACTGAGCCTAAAATTTTGAAAAAAATGGAGATAATAGATCTTTACCTAAAGTTTACAGGAAAACCTATTAGAAGTCTGTAGTGTCAAAATAACATGTCAAAAAAATTAAATTCGTTCGGAACCCTTTGCACGCGAGTCCAACTCGCACTTGGCCAGTTTTTTTATTTATTATTTTTGTTTTAAAAATGTTTTAAATTAATTTTTGTTTAAAACGTTTCACCAAAACATTATCCAAAGATGGTGGCTGGTGGAGAATGCCTCATGGCATTAAGTCTAACTCTACATTTGTGTGCTTAAGCACGCGTAAAGATTATCCAGTAACAGTAGTTAAGCAACTTAAAACCATAGAACTGGCGGCCTTATTTTTTTAAGTACTAGCTATTTATTTCCTGTTATCCTATAATTCATTAAGTGACGACTTATCGACATCTTTGGTCAATAGTAAAATATATAACCTACTAGTTGGCTTTCCCTACTAGTCGGCGGCTAGTCTCCCAAGTCCCAACTCATCCCATCTTTAGCTTTAACTAGTAAGTCACGGATAATACGTTGGCTCCAGGCCAGCCCGTGAACTGACCACCACTAATCGTTTCCGCTCATTTGTAACCGACGCTTACGACCAGCCCAGTTAATGATTGCGGAATATCTTTTTGAAAGATCATGCTGTGCTTACCTACATAGTTATGTGAAAAGCTGCATCACTAATTTTAAAAGACCCGGTTTTTTAAACAGCGCTGCATTGTTTTCGTTGTCATATCATAAACTCTGCTTTCAAACTACGTTGGAGCAGTTCTTATTCTGATCAAATGCAAATTCAGGGAGTAAGTTTTGAAGAGCTTTAAGCTAGAAGTTCCAACGACAAGTTTTTTACCGCAGACACCAAAAACTTAGGAATAAAACAGCACCCAAGACAATACTTCCACTATCAGTGCCATATCTAGGACGAACAGAGATTGTATTGATTTTTTTAGAAATATTAAAGGGCATCTGTCGTTGGCAGTAACAGCGGTTTACTGAAGCTCCGATTATATAAAAATCGTTTAGATTTCATGAATGGCGGCGTTTCGAGAGGGCTCGTCGTCAATGTTCGTTTTGATTTTTCTCATTGATGTTAACGAGAGTTATCTTTTCACACATGTTTGCCGTGGTTCAGGTAATGTGTAAATATTTTTGGAGGCCATGATTTTTAATGGTATCACGTTTTTGTATAGGGCCCAAATCAGAGGAGGAAAGCAAAATTAAATTATTTGTGCACCTCCAAGTTAATGTTTCGGTACATACAGAATTAGTTTCAGTTGATAAATCCGTGTATGTCTATCCATTAATGGCGTTTTAAAATGAAGAAGGAATTCCCTTATTTAGCTCAGTCTTTATTAGCTAAATGTTGTTATTAGTGTTCTAGAATTATACTGTTGCCATTTCTAATGGCATAATGCACAATTATAATCTTTGAGGCACTTTCTCGACGATAAAGACCAGAGTGTTCTACTACACTGGAAACCACATAAATCCAATTATCCTTAAATTACGAACGTTCAAGCAACAATTGGCCAGTAAACCGTACTTAATCAATAAATAGTGAATGCGAGTAAGATCTAGCTTCATTAGTGGCGAATCGCGTATTTCGGTAGTTCGAGTAAATCTCGTAAATGGCACGATACTCATGAGATTTGTTTCACATTACGGCTTTACGATGATTTTGTGGCTTCGACATGCGAGCACACGCTTATACAGGGTGGAAATGTTACTTTTCTATAAGGTATTTATTCACAAACTCAAACTCAAAATATTTATTTCAAATAAATCATTTACAGGCATTTTTGAATTATCAAGGTCGGTCGGTCCAAAAAGATGAAGCTATTTGCACGTTCCAAAGCGTAGAAGAAGAACGTGCAAGAAACTCCACGGACACTCTATTAAAAATAATAAATTGCTACAAAGTTTTGTTTACATCATGTTGAAATTATACAAATATCTAAGAACGATGTAAAAGACGAGCAGGATAACGGCGTCCGGAAAAAAAGGAACAATTCAAAGAAATATTTAAAATAAACCATGGCAGCTGAGAAATTACCAGTCCCAACTGACAGCACCCGTTCACGAACACCAAATTTGAACTTGAAAATTTTGTTCCATCCTTACGCATTGTGACATATGATAACTCTTAAAAATACTCTTGCACGCTCACAAAGTTATATTCTTATTCTTGGCATCATAAAGTTTCCACCCTGTAAATAATATGTATTGTTATATATGCTTATACATACCTATATTAATATACAGGTTTGCGTATGTTGTATATTAACGACTCAAACGAACTTGCACGATGTTTGTTTGCTCTCAGTTCGACAATAGAATTTGCTCGTGAGCAATTACCGCCACAATGTTACTCCTTGTACTCTAAACATATGCTGTAATGAATTTTCATTACAATTTATACAGCGTTCTGGTTGGTATTTAAAATTATTTTACAGTAACTTTTGTTTGTACTCAATCTACATAAAGTTATTTTAAGCTTTACCGATGGGTGATTAATTTTACGTGTTCAAGAGGTTTTGTGCACTGTTCAAATATTATTCTGCTTCTGTAAATATCCGCAAATGAAAAGATGAATTTATTTTGGGAACGGCACCGACTTCAATACCTGAAGATGTAGGCTTGCTTACCTTGCTCCTCTACAAACATTATAGTAATAATTTAAATAGCATGTTGATCAAAGCAGAGATTACGAGGAAATCATCCAGTAATCTTTCATCTTTTTACTCCATTATTTAAAGGATCAATGTCAGTAGTGTACTTTTACAGCGTAATTACCTATTCTCAGAATACTGTAATAAGACCGACCTCCACTTCTATCTCAAACAATAAGAGAATGGCTGCTAAATTACTTACGTACCTAAATTGTTTGTAATTCCAGTTTCGGCTGTTCGACGTGGAGGTGGGGCAGGGTGAGCTGGACGAAGCTGACGGCGATGTTGCCATAACAGAGCTAACGCAAAACAACGCCGACGTCTCTGTTGTGCCTGGCAACCCTGCCAGCTCGAGCCCCGAAGACACCACCAACTGGACGGAAATATCCACAGCCCTCATGAAAGGAGATAAGAACACACGCACGGAAGTCGAATACAACCGACTACCCATCATCCTAGTCAACGATAAACCACCAGAAGACTTGGACCAGAAATGGCTGAACATTGTCGAGTCATCGAACAATGATAAACTGAAAGTTTTTCATACCAGAAGAAAGTATAAACGGAAATACTGTAGGAGCAGAAGACATGCTGCTTTTAAAAGATCCTACTCGATTGGCTGAATAAGATTACGTTTAAGTTTTACTTATTTATCTCGTAGTTAAGTTCTGTGATTGTATATTGTTATTATTCTACTTTTAAGTAAGTAAAAGGAACTGCCTAATCTTTAACTATGATAGAGTATTAAATCCCTTGGTACGAAAACAGACGAGTTTCTTTAAACTAGACACAACATAGCCTCTTGCAACTATTTTGATTAAGTTATCAACTGTTGTGTAAATATTTGTAAGATAGTACGATGTTTATTTACAACTGGAAAATACCCAAACAATCAGTTTATATCGCAACAATAATCATCTTGGATTTTCGAAGCGCTGTCGACGAACTGAACAAATAAAATACAATTTTGAGTCCCACCTGTTAGTTGAGCAGTTACTCACGAAGGGGAGTTCTTAGTATTACTGATAGAACAAACAGAAAGATCTTTGTGAATTGTTATAGTAGGTACTAAAATTCTACTTGTTGATAGGCTAGTCGGTTACTAGTTAAAATCTACAAGTATCACTCCCTTTAATATTTTATTTAATGAAGTATGCACAGTCGTACTCGTGTCGTTAGTTAAGGAAAATGGCAGTAAAAATCATAGACTTTTAGTGATCTTTGGTTGTTTTCCTATTTTCGATAGTACTTACGGGTTATCATTGGTGCAAAAAATATAATGACAAAGATTGAAACAGTTCACAAGGCCAATCCTACTAATTACTAAACAACGGTCGCTTTCGCATCTCAGTTGCAATCTGTCAAAAAAGTCTCAGTTTACATACACTTTTGATAGATTTTCGTGATTGTCGTGTTGTGTTGTTGGTGTTGTTGTGAAACTATTTATTTAATAAATAAATAGATTGTGACTGACATGCGAATGCGAACGTGGCTTTTAAAAACTTGAGGACACGCCCGGGTGTCAACACTATGAGGGTCGCCCGGAGGACACGGTGGAGGTCTGCCCTGCTTGGGCGGAGCACCGCCGGGTCCTCGTCGAGGCGATCGGCGGCGGTGACCTCTCGCGACCGGCCCTGGTCCAATCTATGGTCCGGAGCGAGGAGGCATGGGAAGCGGTCACCTTCTGCGAAATAGTAATGCTTGCGAAGGAGGAGGCCGAACGTGTGAGAGATTGGGAAACCTCACGCCCCAGCCGCCGCAACAAAAAAAAGGCGCCCCGGGCGTCGGGAGTCGCAGGGCGATTCCCGGTCACCGTAGGCGCGGGCCTGCGGACGGCGAGCATTGGGTGGCTCGCTGTCCGATCAGAACCAGGCACGGGTCGATGGCGCGCTGTGTTCCACGCGCGCCTCAATGAGATGTCAGCATAGAAGAAGGGGTCCGCTAGGGCCAGTGCCTGCCAGGGTTGTGGAATTTTTTCAAAAGGGTTACCGCGGCCCTGGAACGCAAAGGGCACTAGGAGGAACACGGATGGGTTTTAGTCAGTAAAAGTCTGACACTCCCTTCTGCTTCGCCCAGAGCGGGAGGAGTCATTTGATGATTTCCCATCGATAAAAAAAAGCTTTTAAAAACTTAGTTGAATTGGTACTCTGGCTGAAGCAAATCTTCAACCCGTTAAAAAGTCAGGTTGCCTGCTCTCCCTGACATCAAACTGGAATGTAATTTTACAGTGATAAAGTGTGCATTAACGAGAAGCATGCGACTCATTTGTCACTGTGATTCTCGCTCTTTAGAGAGTTTCCTCTAGTTAGAGCTACGTTGTTATCCATGGAGCACCTTCCAGTTATGTTATGACGCAGAGTTATTCTATTTTTTACCATTTGTAACCACTGTTTTCGTCTTTCTTTTTACTTGCTATATGTTTTTTTAATGCTGACATTGATAGTTGGTATCACGATGAATAATCACGAAAAAAACGCGTAGGAAAAGTCAATGTACACCCAAAAATTGAAGTGAGAGTAGTATACAATCAAATTCAAATAAATCGTTTTAATTGGACTATTACAAATAGAAAAAATGGATGAATTTAATATTGGCGTAAAAAAAATAGTCCATTCCGAAGGGTGGTTTTGTATGGAAAAGAATGGATGAGAACTTATCTTTCTTGCTTAATTTGATTTCTTCAAATGACATTGTAATAAAGAAAAAATGTGTACATGTATAAACGTGTATGAATACAGGTAAATAAGGATCCCTATGGGAAAAGATCGAATCGATGTACGAATATACCACAATGTGGGCAGATAGGTCAGACACTGTTATTTGATTATGACAAAATTCTCGACATTCCAATAAATACCGTAGTAAAAGAGTTTTGTTTGTATTTAATTCCAGCAGCTAATGAAATGCATACGGGATTATTCGCGGTGCGGAGGCGATTTTAATAAAACATAAATATATGTAGGTTATTTTAAACTCAATTGTATCGAAATTCCAAATAAAGTATTGTTGACATTATGTTTAAAATTTGAAACATTTGTCCTATCAAAACAGAAAAGCCGAATAAGGCACTTGTCCCACCGCCGGCGATCAGCGAGTAGCGAGTGAAGCTACAAACTCGAAACGAGTTGGCGATCAGCGAGTAGCGAATGAAAAGTTTCGATAGTTTTGACGCTCGGCTTTCAGCGAGTGCTTTTGTGCAACGGGCTATTACTCGCAATACTGGCTCCGGCCCGTACTAGGTATATGTCGGCGTAGGATCGCCGTCGTTGACGAAATCGCACATAATTTTCAGCAATATATCCACACAAACAGTAAAATGCAATAGTTCAAGGTTATAAGTAGCAACAAAGAAATACTTTACTTGAGTCCAAGGTGTTTATTTCACGAAAAGCCAAGGAATTAGGAATGATCTTAAATTCGCATTACATCGGTTTTTATACACGGAAAATGACATCATGAAGTTGGCAATGGATGTTAAAATTACACAAAAAAGGCGGGAAACATTAAAGAGAAGGTAACAGAATAAATCTTTATAATTTTAACTCAGACATAAGTAAAACGGAAATTGTCAAGTAACTTCTTATTTAAATATAACTGGATACTAAATGAAATAAAAAGAAGCTACCTATCAAATTAAAGCCTTATTAAAATCCAACAGAACTTACAATATTTCTTTAAAGAAAAACAGAATATTGCAATATGTAAAATAAATAAAAAGGAAGTTAACAAGTTAAATACTTATAGAAACCAAACAGGATGTTACAATATGTTTTAAATAAGACGGAATCGCTAACATTAGTCCAATTCAAGCAAAACCATGCGAAATAAGGGTTTGGCGCCCATATATACGTAGAAATTACCGCTGTTTGTTGAGTTCCGATTCCACACGAGCATCAACGAGCGAGTGTCGCTGAGCGAGTACAATCTTTGATAGCTCTTGTCGCTGCGATCAACTAGAGGTAAGCGCCGCTCGCCGGCAGTGTGAACAGCCAGCTATCGACTATGAATGTATGTGTGTCTTTTACTCACACGAGATCTTTATCTTTTGTGCCTTTCCTCAGCGAGCAAATAGTCGATATCTACTCGCTTCCTCGCCGGCGGTGAGACAAGTGCCTTAATTAATTAAGAGCGCTATAGTTCATGGGTTTAACTACAAGAGGCTATCCGAAAACAAAACATTTTGACGTTTACTAAATCAAAACAAAACAATTATAATATTTGCTTGCCGTAACATTTATAGATCAAATAAAGGCACGTAGCTCCTAAACGTGTCTAATTTAAGTCACCCACGTTTATAGCTCAACTAGGATAGTAGTAGGCAATCCCTAATCGAATAGTTTCATTGGCTTTGCCCTTGGTTAGATTACAATCAATTTGCCGAGTAGTACGGAGCGTACCGCAGAGAGGCGTGGTCGGTAGAGCGCGCCAATTAAAGCCTGTTCGTCTCAGGCCCCACGAGACACGCTTTGAACCCGTTAACCCACGCAGTAAATAGACAACCACCGTATTGTAGCTTGCAGAGCATAATGGCAGGTAGGGTTGTAATGGACCGCCTCGGCCTTCGCAAGTGCGGAACTTTCTCCCTCCGGGTTAACTCAGTGATATTTATTTATTTTGTATATAGGTTTACACTAGAAGCGGGCACTAAGAGAAGTAGGTAGCGCTTAATTGAAAAGTCGAAACGATTTCTTTCTGAAGATATACGCTATTGCAAGCACGTCATTGTAGCCACTAGGCACCAGTACCTTGTGAGGAACAATGTTTGGTGGAGCCAGTTTCTTTTATAAATCGCTAAAAAATCACCTAGAGTCTGAAAAAACCCAAAAAATGAATTTATCTCAAGTGGCCCCTTGGTATTATTAATTTCTAATTTCCTCCCTCGCCTCCGCCTCTTCATGAAACTCAAGCTTTGCAGTTTGCACCTCCGGATCCACCTCTGCCAAATGTCCTCTGTCACATCCCTAATAGCAGGTAATAGGTCTCTCGTTAAGAGGCCACTCCACGTCTTTTTATTACCCCCTGCGGCAACCATTACGAAGGACATTTGTTCCAATCGTAAACAAGTGCATAATAAATCAATTGGGTTTGTTACCTTTGAACTTTGCCGGATTTTATGCCAATTCCGGTGATTAAGGTTAATTTAATCATTCTTGAAGCGTCATTGTTTTCGTTTTGTTTTCGTTCCTGAAATAAATCTATGTAAAGATCAGTATTTATACATGTATTGTTAAAAAGTCCACAGATTTTAAAATACTAAAACGTAAGGAAATTTTATGTCTTCTTCTTCTTGTCGTGTGGGCAGTAAGGTCTAACGAACCCATACACCCTAGTGTCAGAGTTTCTAAACCGCCTCAAAGGCCTATGACATGGTTTGTTTATCTGACGACCGCCATTTGGCGGCCCGCACCGCCGACTCATACGTGCCTTACGAAGCACGAAATCATATTTTTATCAGACAATCAGGTGATTCAAGCCTGCAATGTCCTAACCAAACTGGAAAAAACTATAAAATTATTTTATAAGTAATCCAATAAGTTTGTCATTCGTTTTCAAAACTATAACAGACATCAGAATCGGTTAGAGTCACAGAAAAGTTAAGATACGACGAACGGTCGTGATTTGGCCAATCAGAGGGCGCGAGGTGTGGGCGCTGTGGATCTCTTTGATGCGCAAATATCAAGACACCACAGATATTTTCTTACTTATTTGAATTCCGAACATACTCCGACGGGATTTCGTGATCGTTCACTCAGATTCCGCGGCTGTTCTACGAATATCAATATTCGTATCGTATCGTTTTTTTTCTTTTTCATATCGATTCAGGACCTAGCACAAGGTAAATTGAAAGCCGCTTAGTAAAAATAACACGTTGTGCGTCGTGTCTCTCAATGAAGAACGAGAACCGCGTTTTCCTTTGAAATACCAATCTTGAGGTAAATGAAAATGTTTGTTAAGATTTTTTGCATTTGGATTCACGTGGGTGTAGAAACTTATTCAATTCATTTCACCCACGTCTATTGAATTAAGTCGTAATTAGATTTCTTTTGGTTTTGTTTACATTTTTCGTAAGGGTAGTGAAAGTTTCATTAAGGCATTCATAAATTCATTGAATTTTGCCTAATTCAGCGTTTTAGCATAAGTCCTGGATTTTGGCCTTCAAATGCCCAAAGCTGTTAAATTTTTGTAGGTCTCACCAATTCCACCTAAAAGGTAAGAGGAACAGATTAACATTTGAAGCTGTAAAAATTATACTAAGCCGCCCTCGATTATACATTCACCTCGCAAAACGCTTGCTAAATATCTTCAGGTCGTCCAATTTGCATGTAATTGTTTCCAATATCATACCGGGCGGTTAGCCGTCAGTCAGATGTTGATAATAATGTTATTAATAAGCTAACGTAGTTAGTCAATCTGGGTGAGACGTGGGCCGGGTCCATGTTGATTGTAGAGCCGATGTTAATTAATATCTTAATGTAATTGTATGATACACAGCTGGTGACTCTTAAGTTAAAATTAGGTTTAAGATCATCTCACCACCCTTCTGACAAACTTGTCAATCTTGGCAGCTCCGATGAGCTGTCAAGATTGGATCTTCTTTTTGGCACACTGAATAGTTATCGCAAACAATATTAACTAGGAACAATGTGGTACCTTTCTTATTAAGGTAATCTCTGGAAGTGAGCTGATTGCTAAAATAGTTTCAATGATAGAAAGCTACACAACCATTGCTGTCTATCATTGACTGTTTTTGATACCGGAAAAATGCTTTTTGGATACCTACGACAAGGGAGTGAAGCCGCGAGAAAAAGCTAGTAATACAGAAAATTATAAATGCTTTCAATTGAAAACACCCTTATTTGAAACTTCAATTAGCATAACACTAACATATCATTAGCATTGAAACAAATGTTTGAATAAAAAATATTCATTCCACTTTAGATTAAATAAGATTTTATTTATGAACATTCATACGCAGTCTGTATAATTATAATTCAAATATCTCGGTGGAATATCTCATTTCGCAATAGTATTTATTTTATGCTCTGCACTGGCCCGTTGAATGAAATGAACGTGATATTCCCGCCGCAAAATGGAATGCATTACGAAAAATGAACAATTAATTTTAAAAAGGAATTAATAATGATTATTGTTGGGACTGAGTTTAACAAATTGTGACAGAGAATATAATTTTTTGCATGACATTATTCTTGAATGAAGCAATAACTAACTAGCAGAAGGTCACCTAGATCTCTACAATGTGACTTTCTACTTTCATTCGCATGCGTAAAAGCATGTGAAAAATATGCATGACAGGAAAGGGACTTCTATCTTTATTTTCTATCCTTTTCCTGTCAACAATTAACAGATTGCAACTGATATGCGAATACGACAGTTGCTTAAAATAAGTAGAATTGATCAAGTGACTTTTTTTACCAAGAATTGGCCTGCAGATGTCACGAAAAATATCTAAAAGAAACAGTTAATACGTGACATGAGCCTTTTATTCCAGCACTCCTGGTACTGGTGCCTATTTGTGATAGAAATGGTTGGAAAAGAAAATATTAGGTCAAATAGTATTTAAAAGGAATGAAATACTGCAAATATAAAGTTTCTTTGAATTTAAAATCCAAGTCCGACCGAAGTTATGATAGATCAGTGTCCCGAAGAATACTTCAATATGGATAAGCAAAGAAGACAGCATTTGAAAGACAATGTTAAAGATCATGATTGCCTTATACTAGTCCTAATCAGGTATTCAGCAAGCAAAAAACGGTAAATGTCAAATGCTGATCTTATGCTAGAACACTTAAGAATGGCTAGCTTGCGCCATTTGAAGAAAAACAGTAATGTTTTCCTTCTTATTTATGTTCCTTATTTAAACTTCCATTACTTAATTACAAGCGGTTTGCCTTTACTTTGTACGGTGTTTGCGGCTTGTCAGAACATCGCGATTACTTTATTATTGTGTAAGTTATAAATCAATCAAATACACTAGACATAAACTTAGTAGAAAATGGCAGCTACCAAATATATCTGGGGGCACTGCAGTGCCCCCGTCAAGTCGAGCAAAAAAGCGGCACGGCCGTATCATACCTTACCATATCATACCATACTATACCATACCATCCTTTTCTCGAAGCAGTTCAGGCCATTTTCTACCCTCTATAACTTCGTTGTGGATAAAACTAGAAGCGTGAATTTTCAGTAACCAAGCAGGCCTTATATAAACACAGTACATTTCAAATTTCATTCAATTTGAACCAGTAGTTTAAGAATTATAACTAGACAAGGTTTCTTAATGTTGTCACTCACTGACTCACCGATCATCAAAACTCTAAGGCACTTCTAGCAGACGTAGAAGCTTCAAATTTAGAATATAATTAGTGTTTGGTGTATAAATGAAGGAAAAACTGGCCAAGTGCGAGTCGGACTCGCGTGCTAAGGGTTCCGAACGTGTTTTATTTTTTTACGTGTTATTTAAACACTATAGACTTCTTATAGTTTTTCCTATAATCTACAGGTAAAGATCTAATTATCCCCACTATTTTTCAAAATTTTGGGCTCAATCGTTTCGGAGACAATTTCTTGAATAACTTCAAAACCATTTATTTTAAAATTATGAAAAAAATATATTTAAAACCCTTACAGTAAGCCCTTTCATTCAATAGCATTCACACAATATTGTTCAAAAACCTTTTTTTTATTTTCTAGTTTTACCCCTAAAAGTGACCCCCATACTAAAAAAATAATGATTTACGTAACGCGTTCGTGTTTGGGTCACAAAAGTCCATTTGTGTATCAAATTTAAACAGAATCGGTCCAGTGGATCCGGAGAAAACTGGCTGTGACAGACGGACAGACAGACACCCGAGTGATCCTATGAGGGTTCCGTTTTTTGTTCGGAACCCTAAAGACTAAAATAGTTTGCAATTTCGGTCTAGTTTTCTAGATACACCAACTGTATAAATAACTTTGTAATCCCATATAAATATGACTTGGCAATCGCACTAAATGTATTGCTTGTGAGATACATTGTGTTTTCATGCGATGGCCAAGTCAGTCTATTTATTTAAACCATAAAATATTTTTAATATTGATATGGTAACTATAAGATGTTGTTAGGTTAGCTAATTACTTAATAACTTAAGACAGAAGGGACTGAATAAATTAACCGACTTGGTATTTCATGCATCTCACAAGTTTTTACGGTAGGTGAACTGAGTTGCGAGACTTAGTTTTTTTTACAAGTTATGTTTTTGATGGGATATGTTTTACAACATGTATACTTTTAATAAACGTAATAGCTAAATATGTTAGCTATATTCACAGTTTATTTTACGCAGAGACTTGTGAAGCGATCATGCGAATTACGAGAAGTCTGGCGAGGTGTTAGCCTGGTGCTGAATATTCATCAAACTCTCGAATGCGTGAGCCGTAATTAACCTACGCAGATAACACACGCCCACTTACCAACTAAGAACTTCCATGACACTAATATGAAGTGGATTTGTAGGAGTTCTGTGGATTTGTAATTTGCATTCCTAGTAGCATAGAGGTGGTAAGATTTATAATTTTTCATATGAAATATCCACTGGTTTTGCAAATGCTAAAATCGAGCTCTCTTTTTGGGTTAGCTAGATGTTTATCGAGGAATTAAACTGGCGGTTTGACTGTTTTTGTATTGAAAATGAAAATATATCGAACCGCCATAAGCTGCCATATTACTCTTCAAATAAAACTCTAACTACTTAAAATCAGTTCTTCGTCAAGTATTTTCACCTGAATTAAAATGGATAAACCCATTTTTTTAAACAACATTACAAAGCCATGAGATTTAAAAATTAAATCCCAATCAAGCTGACTGGGTATGCAGGCATAAAATCCGTGTCACAACGTCGCAAGTATCTAGAACACGACACCGGACACGTTCGACATATCCGTCGGCGGCCCACGAGTTGTGAAAAGAGAAACGAAGACGAGTAAGTAATTATTACTTTCAAAGGGCCCGGCGCTAACTGCTACAAGTACGTCATTAGTGAATTCTCAACGAAGGGCTCTTCTCGCAAACCGTTTGTCACTGTCGCGCTACGAGAAATGCTACAGCGTAGCTCGTAGCTCGTAGCCCGAACACGTCAAATTATATTCCACTACAGTTAAATGTTAGGGTCACTTATTCGGCACCCAATTAGGTCAAGCTTCCTTTGGGAATAAAAGAGCTACTCTAAAACGGTAATAAATAAAGTTCAGAAAAATAATAACGAGTTTTCAGTGAGGTGAAAAACCTCTTAACTACATTTTTGCCAGACAAATTAAAAGACTTCAATAAACTTCTGAACTAAAAGCTGCTTGTAACAATTTACAAGATTGCAGTGAATAGAAATAATTTGGAAGCGAAGCGAAAACTCAGCAGGTAAGTTAGTTTGCAGTTGGCTCCTGAAATATCAGTGAGCTAAATAATTGTGTTGCAGCCTTGCAGCTGAGTTGCTCAAATACATTACGAGCATGTCGGTGCACGCAAAGAGCGCATCAGATTTTTGACTGACATATTCATTAACTTTTCCCCTCCCCTCGTCGCTACAGCACTCATTACAGAGCACCCTCTATAAAGGAACAGAGAGGAAAATCCCCATCTGAATATTTGGGTCAGTAGTTATACATCTATGTATGCTTATGTTGCTGAAAAAGAATAACTTACTCATTATTGCAAATCCCTTCTTAGCGCCGAAATTTTGAAGATCCGTTTGGGAAATATATCTTTGAATGGTTTGTTAGGATGTGTCATATAAAAAGTGTACCTATGTTTGTCAGTAATGAAACCCTTTTGAAGATGTATCGCTTTCATCGCGTGACAATGCGTGAAATAAGCTTTAAATTCAATCTAGTCGTCGTGAAACAAATGGGAGAAACATCTTTTTGATGCTGCTGAAATACAAGAGTTATAGAAAGTCAAGCAAACCGGACTACATAACTGATCTATTATTCACACAGTAAAATCTTACAGCTAAGGGAATTTATGAATCGCTCCAAAAGGTTCGGACTCTCAGTCTGTTTGAGGACGCGAAGAAAATCACCGTTCAGCGGTATAATGATACTTATACATATTTGAGACCCTCAGGACTTTAATTTGCGGTACTTTGATGAGCAGAACGTTCCTTACGCACTCGTAAACTTGCTCAAACGAAGATTATATTTCAATGAAGCATATACGTTATTATCGTATTAATTTGATCTGTTTAGTTGACGTCATAAGTGTCGATACGAACGGTACAGTCTATAAACTGGAGTTCATCACTAGAATGAAGGTACATATTGACTGGCTGTTAATTAAGTCATCAAATACAACAAAACGTGCCTAAACAACGATGCTACAGACTGATAAACATTTTGAGAAACTCTGAAATTATTCGACGTTGCTGAATTCAAATCTAAAACGAGACATCAGTGTTCTAATATTATCGTGTAATTAAATCGGTCCGTCGGATACATTGTGTTTAGTTGAAATTATTAAAAAGTTTGTTACCCGTCTAAAGAAAGAAAGAAAGAAAGAAAGAAAGAAAGAAAGAAAGAAAGAAAGAAAGAAAGAAAGAAAGAAAGAAAGAAAGAAAGAAAGAAAGAAAGAAAGAAAGAAAGAAAGAAAGAAAGAAAGAAAGAAAGAAAGAAAGAAAGAAAGAAAGAAAGAAAGAAAGAAAGAAAGAAAAAATATTTATTTGGGACTCGCACAAGACTTACATATCAATCAATACATATAAGCGGCGCAGCACTGAAATAAAATTAGAAACAGGTGCCAACTGTCCAATGGAAAAGAGTTCACTGCTGGACACAGACATGACCCTCTAGCGTCATAATCTTAACCGGTTCTGTGGCCATAGTGCAATTTTTTTTTTATCGTACTCGATGCGTTCACGTAAACGTCAGTTTGTATTGAAACCGCGGCGTCCGGTGACAATAACGGAAATGAATACTCTTTTTTCCATCCAGTGAAAGTTTTAGTAAATGCTTTCGAGTATGTTAAAAAACTTGCTTTAAGGTAAGGCTCTGTAACTGCGTTGTAAGTATGAAACAGCTTTTCCGACTGCTACAGTGCACCGCACCCGAAAGTAGTTACTGCAGAATCACTCTTAAACGTTTTAGAAAAGCTGCTATTTCTCATTTCAAAACTGCGTAGTTTTGAAAAGCGTGTCTCGAATAAGATTCACAAGTAATATTATTTCATTAAACAGCTGAGGGTCACCGAGATTAACTTATTAGGATGGCGGAGTGGCGCAGCGGCGGCGGCGGTGTGGTGTCTTCAGACCCACTGGTTTGCGCGAGCTGCGGCCAACTAATTACGTTGTTTCAATTTAATCTTAAATCTTGTTTAATGTATTTCTGCGTATTTATGGCTTTAATCAAATTGCTTTAAAAAGAGAGTAGGGTAGGTAGGTGTTTTGCCGGTAAATTATGTTTAAAATGTCGAGATACTGAAACTAACGAAGTGCTTTTCCGTTATAGAAACAATAATTAATGAGTCAGCATAAACGTTTTATTAAGATAAACATTACTAATTGCCACTCGACCGCCATTCGTTCACGTCTAGTAATTCGTCCGTCATTTTACAAAAACGCTGACGTGAAATATTCGTTGGGACGTTTGTGAATTTCACACAGTAATCTTTTCAGCTGTAAGCGGGACAGCCAGTTACAGAATGATGGATACTTGCGTGCAGAGTACGTCCGCGAACGCGGCGGGTTATCTCTTTTAACGCAGACATTATTCAAGCTAAAGTGGTTCTTATTGTAGAATTTGTATGGTCGATGTTTGTGTGCATGTGTAGGTGGAAATATTACACTGAAAAGTTGACGTATCTAGACATTAGCCTCAGCGTGTAAACTGGCTGCGCCGCTAATGTATGATATACCCACGCGTTGTGTTAGCACCTCCGTCAAACTAATAATACATCATCCGCAAGCTTTAACACATTAAGTTGCTTTTCCACAAAAGATATGAGAGGTAGCGAGGCGGAGATGCGTAGCGACGCTGTAAAACGGTGTGTAGCTGAATGATGCGAGGTTTGTGAAGCGGACTCTGTTCAGTTGTTCATCGCTTGCATCCCTCACACACATTCCTCGCCCGCATCCCTCGTTTTTGTATGTAAAAATACTTAGCTGATTTTTTTTTCGCCTCGCTATCTCACATTATGTTTGGTGGTTAAGCACCCTAAAGCAAAAATATTATCCTTAAAATATAATCCGTTTCAGCTTATTTTCATGTAATTGGATTAGGTAATTTCCAATTGCCAAAGCCGTCTGCAAATTAATAAGGCAATCTTGATTTTCAAATAAACGAATTACGTGGTTGATGAAATAGCTCATTTATAATGTAATAGTAGGAGCTTTGAGTTTGTTGTTTGTATTTTAATGTAAAATGGCAGGTGAAACTTATTGAGAGCTTATTTATTGATAGATGTGTTTTAATTATTTATTTATTTAAACTTTATGTACAGTAGTGGTACATGGGCGGTTTTTGTTTCGAAGCAGCTTAAGGGCCTTTTGCACGCACCGACGACATGCAGATGATGCGCGTTTGGTCATCTACAGCGCTGCACTGTGAGCGCGCGTTCGTAAAACGAGCGTCGTCGGCGATAAAAATACGCCGTGTGCATACGCTCTAAGCTATAAAATACGTTATTTTATGAAGTGCATAATAACTTCTAGCATTCTTTTTCTAACAAACTCCCCAGCTTCTTAACTAAAAGAAAACATAGTCATTTGTAGTTTGTGACAGTGTCGAGAATTAAGATAAATATATATAATAACTATGACATTTTATTAATTACAAGAAGCTTTAGAAATACGTGAACCTTTTAAGACCTTTGGCGGGATATATTAATTATAGTAATGAGCATTATAATTAATATCATGATATTGTCACTAAAACATTGACTTACTATAATTGTGCTAATCTATCTTATATAACAAATTGTCAATTTAATTAAAGCATTTGTATATTTAAAGCATTTATATTTGGATCGCAATTCACATAAATAAAGTTATGACGAACGCAAAGTAATTTAAACATTCAATTTAAGCAAACAACCTGTGTTCGAAATGCGGCAGGTCTGAAGGAAATCAGGGCGGGATTACTTTTTCTATAGGTTTTTTTCGCAGCGAGTCAAGTAGAAATGTTGAGTGCTTATACGCGTTTGAGGGCAAAAGGTTCTATTGTTCACAAAGAATATGTAGGAGATACTCGTGCGGTTAAGTTGCCGAGTTAATTTGGTAATGTTGGGGGTTAATCGTAGGTTGTAGCGCGTATCGCTTAGCTCGTAGCCAGGGGCTCGTAGCACATAGCTCGTGGCGTAGCCCGTAGTCTTAGTGTGTTGTGTTAATATAATCCCCTACTAATATTATCAAAGTGAAAGTGATAAGATTGGTATGTTTGGGTATTCTTATATCAATCATGCCGCCTCGTGTGAACCTTGGCATACGGGTAGACCATGGCCTGCATTAGTAAGTACACTTTTATTCCAGTATAATTCACGTTCCTTACAAATAATTAGCAACATTACACGTGTGTAAAGCTGCTCGTATTACTAAATATCACTTTTTAGTACTTTTAAAGCAAATTTGAGCTAAACCCTTAAGGTGCTGATAGACTTGAGCATTTACTTGTAACAGAACATCGATCACTCGCCGTTTTTTTTGTCGAACTGAACAACGAACAGAGCCGAGCATAGCTACGAACATTTTCACAATCATTATAGCGAACGCTATAGTAATTGCTTGTCAAAAATGTATTCTTGACGAAGATGTCAAACAACAATTAGAAAATTGCTCGGTTTAGCTAGAATGCTCGCTACAATACTCTACTATATTATTTATTTTAAACAAAAGTACATTCGCTAGACTCGTTACAAGTGAATGTTCAAGTCTATTAGCGGCTTTATTGTAATTACTTTTTATTGGTTATAATTAAGTGCCACAGAACATGCGAAATCAACCTTTTTGTGGTGGCTTTAGGCATCACATTCCCTAATAAACATAGCAGCTTTTGAGTAACATGAGTTGGATCTAAACAACTTCGGCTCATGTTAATCCTGAGCGATTTAATGCTATAACATAAATGATGCCGCAACTTGTTAACTATTCGCCTGCATTAATAACACCGCAGTTTAAAGTTTCTAATTGGTATCTTAATTACATAATCTGTCTTGACTCGGCAACTTTAGGCAACTTGATCCCTGAATTACCGCGTCCGGTCGATGACCTTGGAGCGTAGACGACATGACTGCTCAGCTTAATATTATAATTTTAAAAAGATTTCGTGTTATTTACTTTTTTTTACTTTTAGTCGTTAGAAGTTAAAATGGAATTATTATGCTCGTTTTTAGTACCTAACACTAACAAGCAATACCGATGTAAATAAAAGGTAGGTATTAAACTTAGTTTTCGGCTAGTGTTAAACCGGCCTGTTATAAGTCGTTCTTCTTCTGATTATTCTCGTCTTATCACGAATTAGGTTTTTTTTTTCAAAGTAATCACAAATATGACTGACTGGCCTCTGACTGCATCTAATCTAAAATAATATTACAAAGAGGAAAGATTTGATTTTTGTGTTTGTTTGTTACGATTTAACTCAAAAACGACTCGACTGATTTTAAAATTTCTTTCACTATTAGAAAGCTATATCTTTACCGAGTTACATAAGTTTTATTACATTTTCAAAAAAAATTGAGATCCCTACCTAAAAGAACCGATATGTTACCGATAAAAAAAGATATTAAAATGTTACCGATAATAATAGTTATGACAGGTATACAAATTCTCTAAGTAAGAAAATGTCGTGGTTTGAACAAACTGTCCTACGTTTCTTGAAACTTAATATAAAGAGTAGTCTCAGTGAATCATAAAGGTTGTCATTATTCGTTTTTCACAACTACCCCCAAAAGACGATTTTTGGGGTGTAAAAGTTTCTATGGAAGAATCTTATTTCTTGAGTTTCTAAATAGAAACTTGGCATAAATACTGAACTAAATTTTATTTACCCTATCGAGAGATTGGAGGGGGTGTTTAAGTCTGTAGTGTTAGTAATAGGATCCCGTTGGTTACCCATCGAGTACGGAACCCTAATTAACGAATGCTACAACTAGGCTCGCGTTTGGCCACTATCTCACCTGAAGGTGAACGATGATGTTGACGATTGAGCAACCTATTTACTCTTTACTTAAAACCCCCAGATTGTTAACAATGTTAACTTTTGGTTGTATAATTTACTTTTTATAGAATGACTAGGTTAGCCTACGACTTCGTACGCGCATATCACCCGTTTTTTCCTGTTCCCATTGGAATTTCGGGAAATCCTCTCTTAGTGCTCCTCTACACTCCCCAAGGAATCTACATGCTAAATTTATGCTTTCTACGACCAGTACTTTCGGCTCCGCGTTGTCTGTCAGTCAGCCACTCAATCACGCAGTCAATCACCAGTAAGGGAAGAATTTTATATTAGGATTGGTTGATAAACCAGTAACATTTTCTTCAACCTCTATTATTTTATGTTACTATAACTTCTGCTAGTGAATAAGTTATTAAGTAATAATTCCCCTATTTTTATTTGGTAAAGTCGTGAACTCACTCTTACGTTCCGAGTGTAGGTTAAGTGAGTTCACTTGCTTTGGAATTGTGTGCACTTAGCTTTAACTTCGCTCCCGCTGGGTAACACTCACAGTACTCATGTATACGCGTAAGAAAACGTTATGTCTTCTCTTACAATAATTCTATTATTGACATGGGTATTTCTTAAGTAGGAATACACAAACACACATTTCATGTGCACAATGGTTTGTTAACGTAGTAACTTTTGTCATATTACTTACTAGCTGACCCGCGCAACTTTGACGCGCTAATCTCAGGAACTACTCGTACGTTTTGAAAAATTATTTCAGTGTTAGATAGCCCATTTATCGCGGAAGGCTATATATCATCACGCTAAGACCAAAAGGAGCGGAGCAGACGAAGTTGCGCGGGTCTACTAGTAATAAATATGGAGGAAAAGCGCTGAGTACGACTAGACGGATTTCACAAGGTTCGCGTCGTTATTAGCTACTTATTATTTTTGTGACTTCTAGAACACAGGTAGACCATGTCATGGATTAGGAAATACGATACTAATTATCCCGGTATTAGCAAAATCGAAACTTCTACGCGGGCAAAGTCGCGAACGAAATTTAACCAATAAATAAAAGTAGAACCTGACATGTAACAATCCAGCTTTCTGTTGTAATTATGACGTGCCCCGTGAAATAAAAAAAAATATTTTACTTCAACAAATTGAGAAACACATATTCGTGTTATGGGTTTAAAAATAACTAGCAGCCATATAAAAAAGGATAATGTCAATTCATTACATTTCTTTGTTTTTGCGTAGTAACTAGTAGGACACGTGTTTAAAGATAAGCAGTTTACTTCATGTTATAGTTCAAAATGAGAAGGTACAAAAGAGGGAAAATAAATTTAAAGAGAAAAAAGGAAAGGCACGAAAAAAGAGCAAAGGGTTTTGGTGCAATTTGGTGTTTAATAAAGTTAATTTTATCTCTCCAGAAAAAACATCAAAGACTCACAAATAACAGCACCGATGTATAAATAATTCGAAACGTTGGTTAATTTATGTGTCGGCGAACATTAGAATGTCATTGTCACAAAGACATTGTCAAGGGTGACAGGTTGTCAACGTTACTCTAGCGGAGCGTTGAGTCTATCGTGGTGTGGCGGCCATCTTAGGATTCACTCTCCTAGTAATATATCATTCACTTTTTTGAGAGCGGTCACCAGCCCACCACGTTTTCGACGAATCGCTATCTATCGCCTTAATCATAGTGTATTTCAAAGTGATTAGTGCTGATCAGAATATTAGTGATTATCATTTACGCAATTATAAAATTATTTGAATGTGATAAGATATATAATGTAATAATAATATGTGTAAAAATTCAATTTAATGCGATAAAATTTATTTTAATTTTTAACTTCCTGACATGTTTTGTAAATTGAGTAAGGATAAAATGTTGTAGGTCTTGATTGATTTTTATGGGTTTATTATAGCCTGAAATAAACGAATTTTATTTTTTATAAGAAGTAAAATCGTTTAAGTTTTGAAGACAATACGGTTAATTTAAATTACCCTGATTGGACTACCCACATTGCTAGATGGATTCTGACGAACGCCGCGAGAAAATTATGTAGTGACAGTTATAGTGAAATTCGTTTTTAAAACGCGTGCGTTTATCCAGACGCTAAAAACTCTGTATGCCGTGAATCGATTCAATAAACGTAAATTCGATGCGCGGTCATTGTGCGTCACCGTGGTCCTGTTTCGTCGAGGATGCAGTGTTGTGCGGGGTGCTGAAAGACATCGCGCCTACATGCCTGTCATAGATAACCTATCTGGGTTCGACGTAGGACCAATTAAAGGAACATTCCAAGGTCAGAATTTCTATTTGTCGAGTTTTATGCGGCTACTCTCATCAACCTGAACAATGAGAAACTAGTCCGGAACGGAGGCAAACCACTTCACAATAGCTGGCTAGGTTAATGTGTGTAAGGATCTTCACGTTAATCTGCTTTGATTAGACTTGTACTCTCGTAGTGTTTTTCAGTTTTCAGGTATTGTATCACCGTGGATGAAGCCAGCAGGAGGCTAGTGGTTCGCATGCTGCTATAACTGATGAGGAGCACAACGTCTGAGCAGTTCTGAGCGTGACCGACCGATGTTCGGCAAGTAGTTTGGAGGCTGCAGTAGCCGAACATGATGTCAACATCTATGGAATTACAGGCGTTCAAGGCCGCATGAATACTGGGTGAGCTGCTGCCATTTTATTTTGATTGTGATTTTCAAAGCTTTTTTTTCATATTCATTCAGTGGTTAGATTGACATTGCTAGGTAATTTTGATATACTTAGTACAGTAGTACCCAACTGCCGATGGACCTGCGCAGAAGATGAATTTTCAAAGCACGGGAAATGCTATTGACCAATCGGCACGCTCCACACACCGCGGTTCTTTTTCCTGTACCGCTATTGGTCGACAGCTGCTGCCATATTAGCGCGCGCCGCGTGGCATGCACGTGACTTGCGAGTGAGACCGAACCAACAGCTGCAGTGTATTATGAACCTTATAGTTGTGATCTAAGGTTGATTGTAAGTTTTAAGGATTCTTTTGTTAATCTTCGGGGCCATACTTTCTTTTCTGTGCGAACGAAGATTCACAACGCGCCCTATCAGTTGGGTACCACTGTACAAAGCTACAGTACATAAAGAGTTTCCCATAGACGGTAATAGTAAAATGTTATTCAGTGCGAACTTTAGGATGAGTTGTCGCATTGCATGGTTGCCACAAGGACATGTTTAAACTTAGACGATTTAAGTGAAAAATTAGGCCTAGGCGTTTGTATTAACGTGTTAGCGATAGTTTTCCTTGCATAATAACAGTTAGATTGATTGACGGGTAAAAAGAATTCTGAGCTATTATAATTTCTAAATAGAATTTCCAGTTTTCTCTACCGGTTTGCCTACTATGTATGTGAGTTAATACGGGTGAGATTTAAATAAGATTGATCGAACCGTCCAGTGCAGTGATGACCTTGATGTTAGTAGATAACCGTAGAGTAATTCGTGAATGTTCACATGATATTATCCAGAAGATGCCCGAGACCAAGTACCAAATCACGTTGTGAAGTTATGAAGTAGAGCTAGCATCAATTTAGTTTGTCTGACAGGTTTTGAGTTCTGTGGGTCGGTGACTGTACCAAGGTATCAAGCAGTCCACCGTAGGCGTGGGCCTGCGGACGGCGAGCATTGGGTGGCTCGCCGTGTGATCAGAACCAGGCCTGGGTCCACGACGCGCTATGTTCCACGCGCACCTCAAAGAGCTGTCAGCATTAAAGGCGGGGCCCTCAAGGGCCAGTGCCTGCTGGGGCTGTGGACTTTGTTCGAAAGAGTCACCGTGGCCCTGGAACGCAAAGGGCACTAGGAGGAGCACGGATGGGTTTTAGAGCGGGAGGCATTTGAGAAAGAAAGGGTATCATGCGGTAGCCCTGGATGGTATAGACGGGAGAGTCTAGACCAGGGTATAGTGGCGGTAGCTCTAGGTGGTGTAGTCAAGAGAGTTGACTCGGAATTCCCGTGGGGAAGTGCGAGTGTAGCAATTGTTTTGCTGAGCTTTGAGATAGCTGTTGACTGTGAATAAGATACCTGTTGTTTTGTTTGTTCGATTTAATGGTACTTATAATGGACTTGGTAATCACGAATACTAGCGAATTGCTAATGAAACCAGCATTTATTTCAATTAATGTGTTTACAAACACTTTAGAACTGTCAAATGGCTGACTGAGTGACCGACTAGTCAGTAAAGTGAAGATGTAGAGAATAGCTCCGTGTGATAAAAGTTCGCATACAGTGCATTAAAAAATATAGGATTGATTTGTAGAGCTTTAATTCAGGAAATTGCTAGACCGTTATTATTGATGCAGTGATGTAGATGTTAGGAATGACTTGTTTTCTACAAACGATAGTGACACCTTGACTGCATGCTCTGATACTATATCCGCCGGCTCTTCTTTTACCGGCAATTCAGACACTGTCAGTGCACACTCTGATCCTGAGACATGGGATGTAGATAATGAAATCGAAATATGGGACGAACAGGATATTCCGCAATTATAGGTATTTCGTCAGTATGTTTTATGTCTTGCATGAGTCTATAAGCAGTCAGAATTGTCCCAACGAAAGGAGTGTGTCACACCCAGTGGGGTTGGTTGAAGGGATGCACTCGTCCGATACCGTAGTAATATCCATATAGTCTATCTTGGTCGGAGGGACAGTGTCATCCGGACCACACCCAATAGGGTTGATTGAAGGGATGCATTCGTCCGGTCCAGATGTGTTGCTGTTGGTTGACAAGTTGATGGGGGCAATGTCGTCTGGGCCAGATCCATTACGGCCTGTTGAAGGGATGCACTTTTTCATTTCAATGTCTTAATATGATTGGCTCTGTGTTTGAAGCTACAATCGAAAATTCAGCGGATGTCTGGATGATTAGATATTGTTTGTTCCAGGAATACAATAACGCCCGAGGACGGTCGTATGTCAGTCTGGCCGTGTCGGCGCACATTAGAATGTCATTATCACAAAGGCATTCAATGTTTTTTTAGAAACGTGTCAAGAGTGACAGGTTGTCAACGTCACTGGCCGTCCTGTGCTTTCATATGTTTTCAATAGCAACTTTTTCTTGACACGTTTCTAAAAAAACATTGAAATAAAATCTGTTGCTTCATTTCTTCAATAGCAGCCTATCAAAATCATTACATCACCCCAACTCGTATCCCGAACAAGGACGAATACTATGAAAGGATATCTTGACGACAGGGACGTCCTCAAATTGGATGGGATTAATTCATCAATGGAAGCTGTACGTTCCCATTCGAGGTCGGGCTGAGCCGAAGACAATCATTGGAGGTAGGCCGTGATACGACCGAAACACGAGCCTTCTCATAAACCCTCAAAATGAACGGTTGTAACATAACAAATGGTGTATATTGTAGCAGTTTGGTAGGTGGGTTGGTATCCCTCATTCCGTTGTACCAAGTATTATGATTTTTCTTTCAAATTATCAAATTGTATTTGATTGTATCATTAGGTATTTATATTGCTGGGTTGTACAGACAGATACTCCATGACAAATTTATTTATTTATTAAAACTTCTGCACTAGTAAACACTGTTCTGTGGCAGACTAAACGCCTTTGTCATTTTTTACCAATCGACCTTAGGGAGTTGTAGATACATGGAAGGTTGCAGGCGTTCGCATTCACCTACACAGAGATTGACTGGAGATAGGTAGAAATATTAATTTCGGACACCAAAACACAAATATTTCATTTTGAAAGCCTTTAGCATCGCGTCGTGTAAGAACTGGGCTTTAAAATTAGAGTATTTTTTCACTTTTATTAGTATCAAGCTGTAAGCCAGCGAATGTGCAATGCATTGTCCCTTTATGTTATCAGGTTACCTTCCCTTTGACTGGCCATTAACTAGTGGACAGCTTACCGAGCTCTATTGCTTCGACACACATTATGGACGCCGCGCGTGGTTCCGTTCTACTTTGCACAAATTATATTATTATCCTTGTTAGACCACCGATGTCAGGGGGTCGAAGTGTAGGGAAAAATGTTGGTGATTTTATTTTCTGCAGTTTCAGGTAGGTAGGTTTTCAAGTATTTGAACAGGTATTTGAAATATCATCATATCCGCCGAAAGACGTCCACTGCTGGACATAGGCGGGAGGCCGATGTCCAGCAGTGGACGTCTTTCGGCGGATAATTTAAAATATACTCCTACAAAAATATTTATGTGTAAGTAATGTTCTTCGCTTGTCTTTGTGTCAAAAAGCTTAGATAATACTGTAGGGCGACGTAAATTTTCGTTTAGATTGTATTAAATAAAATAATATTCAAGAGATAAAGCACCTACGTTCGACTAATCAGCTCTTTCTTCGAAAACGTTAAATAAATTCACTTTATTCTTTTAGATAAACTACGTCGTTTCGAGGATTTTGTCGTACTTACAATGCATACTAAACGTCTCGGATTTCGGTTTCGGAAAACAACTTTACATTCTATTAAGAAAAACTAATCAGTACTTTAAGCTCTTTGGAATGAAGTGCACTGAGGTCAGAAGGAAAATTACTTTGGTCTAATGAATAATCGATTTGCTCAGACTTTCCAACGGATTGATAAACACCTGCGAAGCGTTGGATCTCCGGGGCGCGTCGATCGTGCCCCGTGAAACCTTAGAAAAACATGTTATTATCTTTTAAAACATTTTCCCTATGCCAGGGGCAAGCGACTGAAGAAGATAAGCGTCTCTCTCAGGATGCGATTATAAATCGCGCATCGATTGGCTGCTATTCTGACAACTAATATTATGAAGGCTTTGTGATGTATATTTTATTGAGTATCTCCGAGGACCACGGTTTGACTTCACTTGGATTGGGCGGGTTTTAAATCGACAGTCACTCAATATTTGGGTCACAATGTAGGTTAAAAATCATTGATTTTGCCGTAGTTTGGTTTGTAAATAGACATTTGAAATATTATGTATCAAAATATCATATTTCTAAGAAGAATTTCTTTTAGATAGTCCAGCAAATAAATCTTACAAGGACTGACTCAAGACTTTAAGGTACTAGCCTAAAATCTATAAAAATGCAGCTTCCATAAACAACCCAAAATCTGACCCACAATAGGAAAGTATATCCGAAAAATTCAACACATTTACCAACTCGGCTGAAAATATAATCAATACACTTCGTTCGGTCTTCACGCCTCATCTGTAAAGATTTATACAGCTCTGGTTTTGCGCCAGCGCCATTTCTTCCCATGCATATAAACACAAGAAAATTGTTTATTTCCTGTCTCTTCGGCTTTCGTTGGCTTTTGTCTTCAAACTGCGCTGTCGGCTGTTCGGCTTCCCGGCGGACGTTTGTATTCGTCAACTGTGTATCTTAGCCATTAGTTACTGTAAGGCGAAAATGTTTTAAAGGCGTTGTTATTTTTGAAATTGAGGGTTTTTCTACTTCGAATCAAGCCCTTGATCTAGCTACTTAATGAAAGCCTCCTTAGATGTCCGAGGCCCATTTTTAGGGTTCCGTACCAAAATGGTAAAAAGGAACCCATAAGGGTTCCTTTTTACCATTTTAATGGTCTGACTAAGTCTGTCTGTCTGTCGCATCTGGATATATCATGAACTACTAATGCTATGAAATTGAAATTTGGAATAGTTTTAGATGATGTTTGTTCAACTATTTTGCAAATAATAAAAAATAAATATTTTTCTTGCAACAGCGTCTGAAAGGGATTATGAAAAATTCAAATTGGGGCTACTAGAGCATGTGGGTATCATATGAAAGAGAACTATTTACAAATTCTTAAACATTTTTCCTTTTTTTTTTAGGCCGCATGGTTTTCGACTTATGTTGAAAAATGTTGAATTTTTTACCCTTATCTCCGAAGTTTGCAGAGAGAAAAATCTAGCAATAGCACAGTTTTTCAGAAATCATCAGATCAACAAAAACTAAATTAGTTCCAGGCTCGAATGATGTTAGTGCAAAGTAGTAGAAGTTTGAAAAAACTTTCGTTAGCATTTCATATGCGTACGTTCATTTATATTATTAAATAGAATACACAAATCTGTGTTAGGTAGTATCTTTCATTTATGTAAGTACCTAGGTATTTCGTTTTAAAGCAAGTTTCAAGACCGAATTGCAAGTTTGCTTAATACCTACCACAGTTATAAAATTAATGCAATCTCAAATGAATAACTATCGATTTCTGCAGACGTAATTCAAGTTATTTTTCATAGTGTTCAGTCTCTTCATAAGCGTGCACCAGATGTGAATTCTGATCCAGCTGTTCTCATACAGCTCTTTTTGTAGAAACATGGAGTGGGGGCAGTAGTGATAATATCACATTACGAGGCTTTGGCGAAATAACAAGGATAAACAGTCCCTTGACTAACCAAGTAAACCGAATTTTTTTCAGTGTTAGATAGCCCATTTATCGAGGAAGGCTATATATATCATCACACTAAGACCAATAGGAGCGGAGCAGACAAAGTTGCGCGAGTCAAGTAGTATTTATATATGAATAGCTGTTGCGCGCGACTTCGTTCGCGTGGATATTTTTAATGTGTAATGTGTAAGAACGGACCGCCAGATCAAAATGTGATCAATGTGGTGATGACTATAAAACGTGTTCTTTTGGGCGCTGTAATTTGGGCGGTAGAATTCCTAAACAAAAATAAGGGTGTTAAGGCCACCCGGTGCCTCTTTGATGACACGTCGTCGTTTTGCACTGCTGCAAAAGGACTCCCCGGCCGCTGTTGTTGGTAATATTGCATGTCGGGGTTTCTTTGTTTGCAAGATTAAGCTGCAACTTAAAAACGGAATGTACAGTCCAACCACCGCTAAGCAAAGTTGCAGCAATGCCCGAGGAAGCCACAGCCAGAGCTATGTTACAGCCCTTGCGGAGTTGGACCAGCAGAAGATTCAGCTCAAACTTACCCGTACCTCCTGGTACGTCAAGAAGGAACAATCCCCCCTTTCCACTATTTTCTCGGCGCAGAATCGTTTCGTACACATGACGCAGCTCGAGAAGTAATCGTGGTGCCATTTCATTGACATGCACTTCTAAAACCGCGGTATTAATTCCATTACAGCATCGCTTGACAATTCCTCTCTTCGCTGCCATTTTCCAGATATAATCGGATAAAAGCAATGTGTGCATGTTTTGTGAAAAAGATTTTTATAAGTACACGGTTCCTGTTGGATACAATTGTTATGTATAGGAACTATGCCTTTTTCTAGGATATAAAAGTAGCCTATGTCATTCTCAGACCCTAAATCTACCACGGCAAAAACCCTTGCCCCTTAAAAACAAAAACAAATTATCCAACGGGAATTTCATTTAAATCGGCTCTTTAGTTTTGGCGTGAAAGCGCGACAGACAGACAGAGTAACTTTCGCATTTATAATATTAGTAAGGATGGTACGGAACCCTTGGTGCGTGAGTCCGAATCGCTCTTGACCGTTTCTTTTTTCCTTTTGAAGTACGGAACCCTAAAAATATCTTTGTTAGAAACATACAGAAGATTGTTTTTATTTACTGTAGAAAACTTATTTATTTTGTGATTGTAATTTTGGCGATACATAGGCTTGCTCTAGAGGCAAGCCCTTTATCAGCAGGTTACAAAACCCTCTCCAAAACAGTTTAGACGATATTTTCTTACTGGGTAGGTAAATAATAAAACTTACTACTTATTGGCTTTCTGTAGGAGTAAAAAAATATAATTCGTTCAAGAAATACCTACAAGCTCAGCGCTAAAAGAATATTAACAATGTTACACCCACAATCGAGGATCATATAATTAAAAATTCCGTATTATATTTACACATTGTAACACATAAAGGGTAAAGGTTATTCACGGTCAATCTTTAAGGAGTTAGAACACGCATTAAGATAAGGAGGTTTAATCAAAGCTTTTTGTGTGGAGGAAAGAGCGTAATAAAGTGAGGTAACAATAGGCCGAAAAGACTGCGTCCAACATGCGTCCTCAACATACATGAAGCTATCAGTCGTATGAAATATCCACAGTATTCAACGATATGTAAATTGAAGTTGAAGCAATGCTCGATATGCGCATATAGTGGAGCTGATCAGACGGGCGTCGTGCGTCGGTCGTACGTCGGCAACATGGCAGGTGCCGGGTGTCTCCGAGCAGCGACTAGGAGCGCAGACAAGACAACTTGCGTAATTGACTTATCTCACCGGCGCCGGCCGCTTCGTTACTCAGAAACTTCCACATCTGCTAATCCCACGTTCGGAATTCAATATACCTGTGGATTAAACCTTGTGCTGATATTAAGGTTACTTCGAAGTTCACGTTTATTAATTACCGTTGTAGCGTTCAACTTACTCGGTCTAATATCTAATCGTCGTGACAGCGGAGCCTTGAAACATAAAGTGGGTATTATAGGTCGGCTTCAGTTTACTATGAGAACATTTTGACTTAATTATGTTACTAATAGATGTCGATTTAAAAATAAAACCCTATTTAAAAACTAGTTTCAACCTTATCTCATTTACTAGTTATAAAGACTATCATAACACCATTTGAAACTCAAGTTTGTCTAAAATATTCTGTTGCAAAATATTTAATAATATCTACTATTTTAGCGGTGTGACATTTGAAGTCATTAATCATCGGCAATTAATCATTGCACAGAGAACTTCACGAATAAGTAATTAGTGAGTGGAGTCGTAGGTTGGAGTGAGTGGTAATTAAATTTATATTTCTCACTGTCCAAATTTCGCGGCATTTGTTGTAAAAATTAATGGCGTATGGATGGAATTTAGATGAAACTCAGGAGAGCATTAAATCTTGTTCGATGTTTTGTTATCTAGAGTCTAACTGTCACTAGTTTGGGGACGCAGATGGAAGATATTCTATCTGTCCCCTTTGTGCGTCTTACAATGAGGTGGATGATTCGGAGACGAAGTGTAAAATAGTAGCAGTTAGGAACACTAGTAACTATGTATATCTAACTATTTAATAACTGTAGAAGATGGAATGGACGAACGTACTCCGTGTCGCGTAGCGGGTTGACTAGGGAGCAAGCGACGCTAAGGGTCACGTCCCAAATAGTCTCTTGTGTTGCCACTTAACTTAAATATTAACACATGCAATCCTATATCTAATATGCGTTCACATATGCACAATATGTGACACCACAGTAGGTTATTGTAAAATGTTTATTAGAACATTGAAATAAAAAACATATGTACCTAAATAAGCTAATTATTTAAGTACATAATATGTTTTTTATTTTATTTTAAATTTTTTCATTTTATTTTTTGGGGACAGTAAAGCGAAAAATTGACATGATGCTAGTAGGAATCAGCAGGGGCGTGTGATGCGAAGAAATCAGGAAAATGTTGTGATTCAAAGAAACCTGCATGGACCTCGTGAAATATGATACAGCTAGAAAGGAGGTAACTACTGAGATAACGTAAACTAGAAATATGAAAGAAGTAGACTTGTTGCACTCAAATAGATTAGGATAGGTGCTTTTTAGGGTTCCGTCCCAAAATGGTAATAAAAAGGAACCCTTATGGTGTGACTAAGTCTGTCCGTCTGTCACAGGTATATAGGATATCTTAAGAACTATAAATGCTTGCTTTGCTAACTTGAAATTCGGAATAGGTTTAAGTGACATTTGTTCAACTATTTTGCAATTAAGAAAGAAATAATAATGTTTATATTTTTTTTTTGCAACACCGGCTGAAATGGGTTCTTCAAAATTGGAAGTGGGGCTACTAGGGCATGTGGGGTATCATAAGAAAGAGCGCTATTTGCTCAATTTTTTTTCTTTTTTTTTAGGCCGCATGGTTATCGACTTAAACCGACGGAAAATGTAAAAAAAATACCGTTCCTCCTTATCTCCGAAATTTGCATAAAAAAATCTGAAATTATTCTATGTGATAAAAGTTTATATAAAGATTACAGGAAAAATAAAACGATGTCTGTATCACACTTTTTCAGTAATTATCAACATAAATTACATTAGTTCCCCTAGCGGTCAAGAGATGGCGCTGATCTACACCACATTGTTAAAATTCTCTGACGAATGTAGGTCTCGCCGATGAAAATTTAAAAACATTTCGCGCACAGAACCCTTAGTGCACGAATCCGACTCCCTCTTGACCGATTTTTTATTTGAGATGGGTTTGTTCTTGACTCTAGTCTAGGTCAGAGATGACAAAGACAAAGTCGAAGATGGAGCGAGCTTACCCAAAAGGAGCCTATTCACTCTAACTTTGAAGAGATTAGGGTTGTAAGCGTTCGGAAACACAGACGCAGGTTTAAATCCTTTGCTGTGCGCATTATAAAAGACGTTTGGAAACGCTTAGTGCGAATTGGTGGAATAGCAACAAGATAGGGATGGTAACTTGTGCGTCTGGATGTCCGATGGTAGAAGGGGGGCGGTGGTATGAGGTCGTGGAGTTCTTGGGCACACTCACCGAAGTACAATCTATAAAAGACCTACAAGCAGGCAACTATGCAGTGCAGTGTGAAAATTAAAAAAAAAAAAACATTTTATTCGTCACTAGTGGACGTCACGCGGTTTCACCCGCGTAGTTCCCGTTCCCGTGGGAGTACGGGGATAAAATATAGCCTATGTTACTCCCCGATAATGTAGCTATCCATTGCTGAAAGAATTTTTCAAATCGGTCCAATAGTTTCGGAGCCTATTCATTTCAAACAAACAAACAAACAAATCTTTCCTCTTTATAATATTAGTATAGATATAGATATCCGCAGCTCCTAGGAAGGAAGTCCCTGCACACAGACACAAATGAATAGTAAAATAAAAATAGCTGAATGTTATATCCTCATCTGTCATCATTTGAACAACGCCTTTGACAAGTAATATCGAAAATGCTGTCACATTTTCGATATTACTTGTCAAAGGCGTTTCAAACTCTATTGAAGGAAGCTTAAGTTAGTATAGTTAGGCTATAAAGATACCTACATATATACATATTTATTTATTTTATCATTGAATTGTTATAACACCTTTACAGATTGCTCCAAGACGATGTTATAACTTACATATTACAAAAAATATACATTAAGATATTTCTATTTGACTCACATATATCCCAGTTTCATTGTGCACCACAATTTAGAAGAAAAATCAGAATGACGATGCCTGGTTACGCTTATTTGGTTCATTGACCTTATTTAATAACTAATTACCGTTAACGAATGGGAGCGGAAGTTAACTTGGAAAATAAATCTATCTAAATAAAAATGAATTGCCGAAATGTACCTGTGTGCGCATAACTTCTTAACAACTGATCCAAATTGTTTCCTTTTGTTTTGTTCGTAACTGTCAGGGCGAGATTAATAAAATACATCCAGGGGAATCCGGGGCGGGTGACTAGTGGATTAGAATTGCAACATGTTGTGCAAACAATTTGTAACAATACCTTACAAAACTACAGAATAAGAACACTTTTTTGGCAACAATACCTTGAATTCGCACCCGCATTAAACCTGTGTTTTAATCAGCGTCAAAAATGTACTTAATAGTCGATAGCCGTATCAATAAGGAGTTTATTCAAATAACTTACTTTATCCCTCGTTATCGCTGCACGCCGGATATGCGCGGTTTGTCATCAACTCATCATCATACGAGCTATAATATTGAAATCTTTTTTTAACATGTTTTTAAAATAATATTGTAGTTGATTGTCCGCTGTGATTCTTGACACACGTCCCTAAAAATGTTTGCTAAATCTGTGAGTTACTGTCTTATTGTTATTTTGTCAGTAATGGAAGTTCACTCCCAAGTCTGTCTTAAACAAACAATGTAAGTTCATTATTTTTTTTGTGCTTTTTTCGTCTCGTGCTTTATTTATCGACTAGCATTCGCTAGTGGCTTTGCCCGCGTGGAAGTAGAAATTTATGCCAAGGGAACATAGGGTAATGGCTCCAGTGAATGAACACTAAAGCAGTTTGAGAATTTCAAATAAAATTACTGTAGGTTGCCGCTGATGCAGACGGTTCTTAGCTTGTTTTATAATCTAAAGAATATATTAAAAACCAACCAACGGAACCCTCAAACAACCGTTACTTCTTCTTCTTCTCTTCTACTTGAAGAGCGATCTGTGCGGGAGTTATTATTTAGCCACGAGATTCCTCATCTAATACCTTTTTATAGTTGTCCTAAATCCTAATGGATACCTTTCATCTGGGAAGAACGTTACCCACTAAATCGTCACAGTTCCTACCACTAACATGAGTCGCGGTTCTGAGATACAAGTAAGTTCGTAAGCATTCCCGACTGTTGCACAAGCACATAAGTCTATTAGGGCGTGCATGGAACCACTATGCGCCTTTGGGCTTGACTGGTCGAGCGATGACCCAGGCTCGAGCCATTTCATATTTAGCCACGGATCTGACAGCGAGCCGTTTCTCGTGCCTCCAATTCCAAAAGAACTGGCCGTTAATCTTGCGCTAGCTTCTACTTCCACCAGTGATACGACGACGAAAGTTCTTTTTTGCATCCAGGCTCATAAAAAATCGTCCAATATCCCCGTTTCCTACATAAAGCCTTCGGTAGGAGGCGTTAGGCCCTCCTAAATTGGGTAGCAGTCGCGCAAAAGCAGCCGCAACGCTCATCAACCTGGGACCGGCCGCTGCAATGCAGCCCAAAGTCATCCCACCACCAATGGTTGGCAGGATGACTCCTACGTAATTAATCGTCGAACCTCATAAACCTACTATTGGTATTCATTTAGAAATGTCTTCATTCACTGGATTTTATAAACCAGTAAATGAACATACTTGTCCCAATACTGCCCAAAAATTAGAAAGCCATTTATAAAATAGATCCAAAACATGAACCTTATATAGGATTAAAATAAATTGTGTTTTTCAATAAAAAAACATGATAAACACGATTACCCAATGAATGAACGACCGTTCATTTGCTGAGTTTTTAGCAATTTTTAGTTCCAGTGCTGGAATAGTCCATAATACAATGATACTAATAAAAATCTCAAGTAATTTGATTTGAAAAACATCAATGATCTATACTATAATTATAATAAACAGAAAAGTTAACGAAAATACTATTGTCTACAAAACAAAGACGTATCAAAACTGATTTCTCATAACTAAATCGTAAATTCTGGCTCAACCACTTACAGTTTCACTATAACCGATAACTTTAGACGCTCGCAATTTTGTAATGAATTGTGACATAAGAGACGGATTTTGTAAGTAAAATAGGATATATACCGCTACCTGTAATTATGAAAAAAAAAAATACTACATCTGGTAGAAACGTCCCAATTCCCTATTTTTTGGATAAAACTGCGTTTTATTCATTCGTTGGGGGGTGTTCATTCTACTCTCGGGGTAAAAAGTATCCTGTCCTATTAAGTTCTTAAGTTCCGTATGTTTCAACTGAATCCGTTCCATTAATATGTAAAGAGGTTACAAACAAACAAATGAAGAAACAAACTGACTTTCGAATCTATAATATTAGTTAGGATTAGACTACTACCTACAGTACTGTCTCTCTTTTAAACCCATGTCTACGTTCTCTTTAAAATATCTAATTTAGTGATAAGACCGCCCATTGTGTCACTCTATGTAGTGTTTTCTTCTTTTCTGTAACTTACTCGTATATTATGGTAATACTTATAATATAATATGGTGTAATTTTCTGCTTATGAATGATAACCAGAAAACTTTTGACGGTCTAGATTAGAGAGACGTGTAGGTAATAGTTGAACTGTTTTTTTTTTTTTCAGAGTCACGAAAAAGGTCATGGGAACGTATTCGAAAAGTGAACGGCAATATTACGGTTTTACTGTGAAAACACGATTGAGGACCAGGATTATAGAGAGATGGGAAACGGTATGTAGAATAATATTAACTTATTTATCTAGGAATGAGTGAATCACCCCGCGATAACGTTTTCCTCGTCAATGTTAGCCGTAGAATCGCTGCGATAATATCGCCGTGTGGAGACACGCTCATAGATTTTATTAGAATGAAGTGGCGCCTAAAATAATCCCAGTTTATGTTTTTCATCCCCGACGCATAAATGACGGGGTGTTATAAGTTTGACGTGTCTGTGTGTCTGTGGTATCGTAGCTCCCGAACAGATGAACCGATTTTGATTTTGTTTTTTTTTTTATGTTTGAAAGGTGAATTAATCGGGAGTGTCCTTAGCTATGTTTGATGAAAATTGGCCCAAAGAATCGTACCTATATTAAACTAAAAGAATCAATAGAAATTATTTATTACATTTTAAAGTTTTTTTTTTTGTCGAGGGTTTTTTAATTTAATTTTTTAGCCCAAACAATTTTCGGTGATTATTCTGGTGAATGCCGACATTCAAATAAAACCTACCACCACCTCCTCTTCCTCATAATCACCTATTCAAAGGATTCCCTTATAATATTATCTACTTCACTATAACTAGTTTCCCCGAAAGTCATTGACCTTTTCAAACAAAGTTTACATAAAAGTACCACAGAAAAAGCACTTTCAACTCACTTCACCAAGAAGTACACTCGAATAATGTTAAGAACATATAACTTAGAAATAGTTTGAACTTTCATTTTCAGCATACCCAAGTAAAGGAAATTAAAGTTTGCTGCGATGGATACAAAAAGAAATACTACAATATAGAAGTCAGGTATCATTTTTATAACCTCTGCTTATACAATATTTATCTGCATAATTATAAGTGCCAATCTATCTAAAATTCAGAAACGATAAACACATTCAAATTAATTAATCATTTAAAAATGTATAAGAAAACTCAAATACTTTCAATGGATTAAAAAAAAACACTATGTTTCAAATAAATACTTTTGTGTCTTTTATAATTCATAATTAGTACATGTAATTATCAACAGCATTTGCCACCTAGACCATGACATATAAATTACTAACTAAAGAGTTAATTGTCCAAATAATTTGAGAAGTTTTTTAATATAATTTCAGGGCGGAAAACTGTGAACCTATTTGTAAATCAAATTGCACGAATGGCTATTGTAAATATCCTGAAGAGTGTGCATGTAATGCTGGGTACACGAAACGTAACGATACCTGTGAACCTGTGTGTGAAGGAGGCTGCTTGCATGGCGCTTGTGTCGCGCCGAACACGTGCCGATGCGACTCTGGGTACAAACTTGTGGAGAACACATGTCATCCCATATGCACAGAACCTTGTGAGAATGGCACCTGCACCTCTCCAGATACCTGCGAATGTAACCCCGGCTACTATAAACCACAGTATTCATATGCGCACACAACTTCTTGTAAACCTCATTGTCCCGGTGGTTGCCCATTGAATGGTCATTGTGATGCTCCTGGAAAATGCAAGTGCAACTCAGGGTGGCATTTGAGTGAAAATAATAGACACAAATGTGTGGCTGTATGTCAATCTCCTTGTGGCAATGGAACGTGTATATTGCCAGACCATTGCCTTTGCGCTCTAGGATTCCAAAGAAATACCCTTAAACAACAAGGGTTGGAAGTCGGGCAAGTCTGTGAACCAATTAATTGGGCACAAACCTCTCGGCGCAGCAACGGAGAGTCAACGACGACAACAAGGAATCCACTCAAAACGAAGAGTACATACGATTATTATGCACCAACGACTACTACGGTGTCGTATTCTATGGGTAGCAGTAGTGTCACAGGCATTGTTGATGATGATGATGTGAATACTAGCGTAACAGTGGCATGTAATGATACCGTCACTAATGTCGCCCCGACAGATCTGATGGACAAGACATGGTAAAATATGTTGTGTTTGAATGATAAGAAATAGGGTTTTTGTCTAATTTAAAAAATCTATAATAATAATACAAGATGTACACGCGTTTGATGTCATTCCTCTATCCAACTCACGCAAAAATCTTTTGTACTGGATAGCGTAAATTCACTATGGCCTGATTCTGACCTACACAGAAATTATTTTGATGATTAGTTATCAGATTCGCGCAACTCATAAAAATTGAAACGTATTTATTTATTTCCCACCATCTTTATCACCTGATGCGATAACGTAGACAACTATTATTACAAACTACAGTTACACACTAATAATTTTCGATCATAATATGTACTCATAGCTACTACAAACACCACATCTTGGCTACAGTAGGACCATAAGGAACTTATTTCAAAGAGAGCTCTCACTATGAACGCACCCAGAGCACAACAAAATATATCTTAGTATGTCTTATCACTCCCTCTTATGTGAGGATACGGAGTGCGTAAATGGTAAACGGTGCCTTATTCGCCTGCTTAGTGCGGCCGCGCGGCATTCCGAGCAGCCGCGGCTGCCGCCGTCGCCGCCGCCACACGTGTCGGTCCGGAACACACATGCACACTTGTTGCAATACACGTCTGTATTGTGAATCTTACCCCTTATCACCTTAAAAATAATATGAGACTAGCACTTAGTTTCTTCTAAATTTTAACTTATTAATCAACGTATTAACTGACGATGTCTTTACTTTTCAGGATGCAACAACATGGGATGTTTATTTGGATACCACTTATACTAATAGTAACTGCTGGAATTGTATCGTTACTAGTTTGGCGGCGGACCCCTGTTATCATTATTAATTTCTTCAAACGGAGGAGTTATAATGTCCAAGGTATGTTCGACGAGGCTGACATATGCGCGGAGATGGCATGTCAAGAATCCTTTAGTCTCATAACATTCAAGTTGCAAAATAACATAAGGATGCAAAACGTTCAAATCTCATAAGATCCAAATCTCGAAACCTCCTTACTTGGAGATCATAAACATGTCGAAGTATTTCGGGGGCTGGAATTGTGAGCTGTTAAGATTCAAAAGTACAACGGGATCAAAACATGTCGAAGTGTGGAATTACCAGGAGACCAGAAACATGTCAAAGTATTTTTGGGCTAGAATTGTGAGCGGTTATGACTGTCAAGTAACAACAGACCAGAAAACATCATGTCGAAGTAATTCCGAAGCTGAAAGTACGAACAGCAAAGACTCACAAACTATCAGGATTCCAGAATCATGAAGATGTATTTCCGAGAATGAGAATATGAGACAAAGAAGTTGCGCGCCAGCTCTAAAGTCTACGCAGACGAAGTCGAAGGCAGAAGCTAGTAGTTTAAGCAAGGTAGCATTTCAAATTTTTCAAAATATTCTGAAGAAAAATAAGGATAAAGTACAATTACTTACTTAAAAAAAAGATTTTTGACCTTTAATATAATAATTCACTTACACATCCACTCATAAAAAATTTTAATATAATGAGAAATGAATGTTTTGAGACTTGATTATTTTGCAACTTGTACGTTTTGAGATGTAGATATTTTGCAACTTGGAGGTTTTGAGATTTGGGTCTTATGTTTGAACGTTTTGCACCCATATGGTTATTTTGCAACTTGAATGTTTTGAGACTAAACCTCAAGAATAATATCGAAGTTGATTGAATACTATGTTTAGTGGTTGCAAACGCCTGCCAGGGTTGCGGAATCTGTTCGAAAGAGTTACCGCGGCCCTAGAACGCAAAGGGCACACGGAACACGGATGGGTTTTAGTCAGTAAAAGTCTGGCACTCCCTTCTGCTCCGCCCAGAGCGGGAGGAGTCATTTGGTGATTTACCATCCATAAAAAAAGTGGTTGCAAACGTAACTAAAGGTCCTGGTTTCTAGGAGACTGACCGAAAAGGAGGGCAATGTTTTTCGAGAATATGGATGTATGTTTTCGCGACTTAGCCATGAACTTGTTTTTTTTCGAAATTCTTAAAGCCTGTGGGACTTTAGGCGAATCTATCGATACCAGCAGTGCAATTCTGTAAACACTTCGAAGTGAATCCTTTGGCGACAGTTGAATTGTCAAACCATAAAAGATGGAATGAATTTACTTCACCTTGTCGTACACGGTGAGATGTTGACTGAATAGACCGGGCGATTTTTTATTTAACAACTATTCGACTGTTTCGCCTTTAGGGCGATAACAACAAAAGACATAAAAACATGCAAACACTACTGGGGATAAAAACGGCTAAATAGTCTTAAACAAGTCACTTTTCAAGCAAAACAAAGTCTTTTTTGCGGTCTGATAATTAGATACAAGTAATTTTTTTTTGATCAAGTAGTGTTATTTGTTTTAACTTTTGATACTCGTTTGAAACCGTGACACCTAGTGAAAGTTTATTATTTTTCAGGAGCTTACCTCAAAAGAAATGGAGCTGATTCCTTTGAAAGCTTACAGTTCATAACAGATGAGGGGGAAGCTCGGAGTTAGCCGGTTTACAATCCTACGAATCACATGTGGTCTGCGCTGTTTGTTCTATTGATGTGCGAACTGTGTTTTGGGTTGTTATTTAAATCTACTTTGTAATAAATATTTTTTCATTTTAGAAGCGTGATTTCTTTCTGTTTTATCTACCTACTATAGAAAGAAAAAGAAAAAGAAAGAGTATTCTTTTCTTGCACTTCAGACGGGTTTAGTATTGCAATTTTCTTAGGGATCTCAATTTTTTTCTAGCCTATGTTACTCAAGGATAATGTAGCATCATAGTGGTGAAAGGATTTTTTAAATCGATCCAGTAGTTTATTCGTTACAAACATACAAAACTTTCCTCTTTATAATATTAGTGTAGATTTACCTTATTCTGCAAAGTCAGGAAAACTTCAAACCGATTAACTGATTAGCAATCCAAGCAGAGAGGTTTTCCATGTCTCATTGCACATTATTGCGGTAATGCTCTCACTGTTTCTCACGATCGTATTCGATAGGTTTCATAATCATAATATTTTATAAAATTATTTGGCAACTTTGAACTTACTATTGAATGACTATGAATTTCATTTTAAAGGTTTCTTTAAGGATGTCGATAGAAAATTCTATTCCTAGGGCGCCTTAATTAAGTCCGTATTCTATTCTTCTTTCTAATTATTATTTAGATAGCAGAAATAACGAAAAGTATTTCAGTATAGAATAAGCAGAGATCAATAGAAGTCGATAATATTTTCCCCTTTTTAAGCATTTTGAGCTCACCGAGGATAGTGTTGGAGGAGATTTGGTATTTCTAACTAATGCTTAAATAAAGGACATTAATAGGAACCCATGATTTTTAGTGAAATACAGGCGATTACGGCGACTATTATTCGCATCAAACTTTCTAAATCAAGGATGGTCCCTGTCATGTTAGCTATTTTTATTCTGAAGATAAATTAAAGATAACCTTGTGTAAACCCTCATTGACCCTTCAATCTCCTTAAGATGCGCATGCTCTCGCTTCAGCCCAACTGCAGCTTCCTCTGCCATACTCGTATAATTTATTTGAACTATTTATCAAAATGTCGGCAACAAGGAAAGCCCGGCGGCGTTATCAGAGCGTCTGCAAATCTTTTCCTAAAAGAACTCGTGATTGATGGGAATCTTATCGTTTGCTCGCGGGTAATTTACTTTATCTTGCAATAGTATTGGCACACTACCTATTTTCTATACCTATCTTCAAAAAAAAAACACTGGCTATTTATTACAAAACGTTGACTTCCATGTGAATTGGTTTTGGTCAGATTTTTGGAAATCTGTGGGTGCACTTAGGGCGGATTTTTCAATAGGCTGATAATTTTTAACTAAAGAATAAATATGGCGGTTAAACACATTTTCAATACAAAAGCTGTCAAAACGCCATTTTTATTTCTCTGATATCATTTATCTGATTATTGAAAAATCGGCCCTAAGTATTGTAATTGTGTTTTAGCATGACACTGGCGGAGTAATGACCGGAGTTTCAGAACACTGAAACTGAATAATTACATCTATAATACAATACCATGTCACGACACAATACAGCTCAATCAGGATTTACGTAATTAGATAACACGCTATTGACAGCCGTCGGAGTGTAGCGAGCATATTATTATGAAGCATTTATTAGCGTGCCAGTTATAATAGCTAATGTGGGATCAAAGGATGTGTGTCAGTCCGTCCGCACTATAGATGAATTATTGAAACGTCCTATCGTTGACGACGCTTTGGCTACGCTAGAACCACTTGATGTAGGACACATTCAATTACAGTTCACAGATACTTAAAGCCGGTCTACACAATAGGTGAATGATTGTCAGAGAGTACCCCTTGATCCCTTCCAAACAAACGATAAAACCTGACGAGAGAAAGAACTGATGTTTGTACTCGTTCAGTATGCCGAGGGTGAAGAAAGAAGTCAAGTATTTTCCCAAAGGTCACATCAAATTGAAACGTTACAATCTCATTAGATTTCGATTGAAAATGTTACGGCAATAATACTGAAATTGGTGTAATTTCCAGTTCAGATTTCATTCCAAGTTCTGCCAACTCACGTTTAAGCAATTTCAGAGATTTGTGCATTATCTCCATGGGCTATAACCAATAGCTTAAAGTATCCTATTCAAGTTATTGAATTTTATAATTGTCATTCAATATCATATCGAAAGTTGGAGTAGAATCACTACACAGAAATTATTTCCAGTAACACCCGAGGCGTAAAAAAGGAAAAAAATGCTTCACATTTTTAATATCCTTCTATACACGACCATCGTAAAAATGTTTTACGGTTCTATAGGTGTATTGTAAGCTATTTTAGGGGAAAAATCTGAGGTTTGTGTTGCCGCAGCTTGGGTCCCTTTTGTCTCGCGAGTAATGAATGTGGGGCTACCCTGCGTATATTCAGAATAGGGACATATTTATCTGTGCGATTTGTCTTTTAAACGATGTCATTTCGCTGGAGGTCTTGATCCGATAAGATCTGTTAGGAAGTTAGTTTAAGTCCTAGTATCATGCGACGGTTTAGTTGGTTCATTTCTTAGATCCGCATGAAAGTGAAGTTGTATTTCCTCATTATGATCCGCATCGTGAAGCGCGGAACGCCTTACGTAAAGGAGGATGCAAATGTTCATTAGGTAACGACTGAGCGTGGGAAACTAACGATAGAGAATTATAAAGCGACTGTAATAAGTAAAAACAGAGTATTTTTTCTCTTTGCAATCGGGAAAGTGGAACGTTAATGCACAATGTACCTATCTGCGGCTACGTATTGTACTAGTTATAGCAGCTCAGACTCTAGCGTATACGGGTGTGAGAGGAATTGCCTCCTGCTTTGTAACGATCGTAAATAGACTATGTTGCAGTTTGTTCAGTACCAGGGCGGAAAGTCTCGACATACTTACCCATCGCCTACCGACTGAATTCGGTAAGACTGCTCTGGTTTTAGGACTTAAGGACCGACTTCGGTTGGTAGACGATCGGAAACTATGTCGATACTTCCCGCCGAGGTCGGGTACGTGTGAATGAATAGGTACTCGTACGCTTCATCCTTATAATATAATATAACTGCTTTGACCACAGAGAGGGGTAGGTAGTAAGGTTTGCTCCTGAACATCATAAAATATACACTCTTTTTGTTCAACAGTAAAAATGGAACTCTACGGCTAGCAAAGAATCTTAAAACCGGGTTTAAAACAGCTGTTAACGTCGAACAGCTACATCAGCTTAGAGCACTGTTTCGAACTCATCAAATTGTGAAAATACTCACTGGCCAAAGTTTCGCTAGCTTGTAGAAGAAGCTTTATTCATAGCCGCATTATAAAGTTAAGTAGTTATGGGCCAAATTTTATGTATTTTCTCCGCTCTTCCCCTTTATGAAAGCAGTCACATCTTTTGGACAAAATTGATCAAATCATTCAAGATATATTAACATTTATCTTAAATGTGGCTCTGGATGACCAAGCGTGGCTGCAAGCAACACTATCCATTCGCTTTGGTGGGCTCGGTATCCGCAAAATTTCTAGTATAAGCCTACCAGCGTTCCTGTCTTCGGTCAACAGCACTGAAAAGTTAACCAAAAGTATATTAACTCCATCATTGGTTAACTGTGAAGTTCCTTACTTGACCGATGCAGTGAACGCCTGGAAAGTGGCTTGCCCGAATACGGCATTGTCCGATAACCCTTTTTCCCAAAGCCGCTCTGCAGGTTGGTACGGAATAACCTCTTAAATACGACCACCAATACTACGGAGCGTGCCCGCCTGCTGGCTGTGGGTGAATGGGAGTCGGGTCTTTGGCTACAGGCATTACCGTCACCTAACATAGGTACTATGCTGAGTGACAGTACTTTCCGGATCGCTACGTGTCTGCATCTGGGTGCTCCTAGCGGAGCTCCACATCGGTGTTAATGCGGTGAAGCAGTCGACCGCCTCGGAAACCATGGTCTGTCCAGTAGGAGCGCTGGTTGGTTACCACGGCACGCCAGCATTAATGACATCATCCGTCGGGCTCTTGTCACCGCCAGGGTGCCAGCTGTTTTAGAACCCAACGACTTGGCACGCGAAGGTGGGAACAGGTCAGATGGGATGACCATAATGCCTTGGAAGGTGGGTAGGCCTTTGGTTTGGGATGCAACCCTTGCGCCATCCCATCTTTTTAGCGCGGCGGGCTGCGCTGGGGCGGCTGCTACAGGTGCAGAAAACCTCAAAAGGCGAAAATATAACAACTTAATTGGGAGTTACATATTTGAGCCGTTTGGCGTTGAAACATTAGGCCCATGGGGTCCGAGTGCGCAACGAGTCTTTCGGGACATCAGTTAACAACTTGTCGACTGTTCACGTGACCAGAGGGCTGGACTATTCTTCGGCCAAAGAATCTGCATTGCCATTCAACGCCGCATTGCTACCAGTGTTCTGGACACTTTTGCTATTGACAGCGATGTGGATTATTTTTTTGATGCCCAATGATTAATTTTGTTTTTATACGCGTTGTTACATAATTTCTTGATAATAAGTGTAGTTGTTTAAGTCTTCATGTATATCTTAAAAGTAAAATAAATAAAAATAAAAAATAGTAGGTATAGTTTGTATGTTGATGATGAAAATTAATTATCTTTAATCTATCTATAAATTTACATGTTGTACAGATTAGTAAAAAAATGGATAAGCGATATTCGGAACACTATTTCTTTAATTCACAAACAGCGACTATATAATACAATTAAATATTATCATCCTCATAATTTCAACCAAAAGGCGTCCACTGCTGAAAAAAGGCCTTCCCCAAGTATCGCCACATCGACTAGTCCTGTGCGTCTTGCGATTCCCCCGACTTTCACCAGGTCATCGGTCCGCCTTCCACATAGCGTCTTCCGGTACGCGGTCACCACTCCAGAACCTCTCGATCCCATCGAATATCTATTCTGCGAGCAATGTACCTACCACTTAAGTATGCAGGAAGAAGCAATTCTCCGAGCTATGTTTGTAATCTTAGTTCTCCTGCGGTTATCTTCATTGCTGATTTTAAAAGGAATAACAATAAATTGAAGAGTCAGGTTAACCAAAAGCTAAACCAGAGAGGTTTAGCCTTTTATTGCTAGGTACAGCTGTCTTCGATATTTTACCAAGAAACACTCCAATCCGATACTCATCTTAGCACTTGCCACTCAATTAGTTAGTTAGAACTGTGGCCGAGTTGTTTTGATACTAAACTAAGTTCTTGTCTTTACTCAAGTGAGTCTTAAGGGCTGAGAACACTTCAAACTCAAACTCCGCATTCAGACCGGAATATAAATTATTGTATAACTAAAACGAGATCTTAAACTAAAGGACTAACGAGTACTGACGAGGGAAGTTACTGAATGTTTGACTACTTCATTCATTTAGTCTTTGCTAACAAGCCTGCAGAGAGTTCCTGGATTCAATTTCTAGTTCTGGCAAAGTGTTATTGACCCTTAGATGAATAAAATTCGCCTTTTGAAGCAGGAGGGACCTCCTCTTCTTCCTGGAGAAACTGGCGAAACGTGGGAGTAGGTATTTATACATGTCTGCTTACTCTTCGAGGAATACAGGTTGGTTGTTTCGCATGAGCAACTTGTTTGACTCTGTGGAACTTCTACGAATTTGTGGGGAACGAACGTATGTTATAAATTTGACCTTTTGATGATTTCGTGTTTAGTGAATACTTGAGTAGGTAAGCCATTTCTGACTGTTGCCTATTAAATGTTTAGGCCATTTCTTCGATATTGTTTTCTAAAAGTAAATACCACTTCTGCGTTCCTTATAAAGATCTGAAATTAAAGCACTAAAGCATTTGAAATTAAAAAATGTTGTGCGCTTACAGGATTCATGTTCAATTACATGAAATTATAATGCATGCCTGACACATGTTGTAGTTCATGACAGCAAATATGTAAGTAAAAAGATCAGCTAAGTGCGAGTTGAACTCGCACACGAAGAGTTCTGTACCATAAATCGAAAAATCGCGTTCCTTGTTCGGGGATCTTTTTTTAGGATTCCGTTGAAATACAAACTTTGTGAAAAATTCAGCTGCCTACCTACTACGGTTCTATATTCACTAAAATTTTATACAGAAGGTCATCATTTTTTCTGATATTAAATTTCTTCGGAGCACGGTTTGTCTTTTAATAAAAACCGACTATCAAATTATTTGTTTGTTCCGAACTATGTATTTTAGTGGAGCGCCTGGGGGCTTTTACCTCCGCCTTTTGTTACAGTGAATTAAATTTAAAATTTCAAAAAGGAATTGTTAAAAAAGTTAACCTATTAAAAATTGTGCTTTTGATTTGAAAATTGTGATTAAAAAATAAATTTCGAGGTCATTTTCGTCATGAGCTACACTGAATACCATGACAATATACTGATACCGAGAAATTATTTACATTACCTACTAAAATTATGAAAGCACTGGACAGTTGAACAATACTTTGACGAAAAGATGAATAGGACTGATGAAGAACAATCTTAAATTTTCTTTTTGAATAAAATTTCTTCTAGCTACTTTTTTTAGATATTCAAGAGGCTACCTAAGTATTTGTTTGATATTAATTATAACGCGATACCTCCACGCGTTCCTGAGAGAAAAGGTTGTGACAGACCGACAGGCGAATAACGAAATGATCCTATAGGGGTCCCGTTTTTCCTTTTGAGGTACGGGACCCTAAAAAGTGTTATGAAGGCGGATTTCGGCCACTATTATTAATCATTTTAATTCAGATAATAATCAATCCATACAATTACAAATTAAAAATCAGAGAAATATATAAACTTAAAATACTTATTAAAATTACAATTTTCAATTATTGTCGGTACCTGTTGTGTTAGTAAATCTTAAATACTATGTTAATCAATACCCATCAAAATGAGCATCCATTTGTACTGGATATGACAATCCGCACGAGATCAACCATCTGCAGGGTACCCTTGCACTACGTCACGCGTTAGAGAAAGAAAACTTCGGAACCCTGCACTGTGTGTGGCCCAACACGCAATGTTTGGTCTTTATACATAATACGTTAACGTGATATTGATATACAAAGCTATTCTAAAGCCTAATAAGTATTTACTGTTTGTATTATTTTAACTAAAGATTGTTTTTAATCAAATCAGTTGCACTAAATTTTAATAGGTAAACTTTTTATACATATTATTAGCTAAACATTCCATTTTGAATTTCATACACTGTAACCAAAATCCGGAGTTGTCTCGTTTTTAACGCCCCAGGCACTCCACTATTTCACGCCTCGGTTGTTTTCTACCATGCAAAGGTCAAGTACAAAGTATATTGCATTCAGGATAATCATATGTATCTACTCCGGTGCAAGTTAACTTTGGCCTTCATGAATAAAGGAACGATAATATTGCACTATGTCAGTTCGTAGCACTACCTACCAGTACCTACTTACAAATACATAATTATGTTACTTTAAGTTTATTCTGTATGTTCCGTTATCACTTCACGAGTGAGAGAGCCTATAAGAGTTCTATTTTTTCCTTATTAAAATGTGTATAAGAAAATAAAAACAAATGTTTGTGTCACGTTGTTTGCGGCACCAAGGGCATTTTTCAGATTGTCAATGTTGCCAGTGGATCGACACTTAGGATATTCCAGCAAGAGGGTCATGGTCTAATGAGAATGACCGCAATCAATTGGGTGTTGATTGCGTCAGTAACCCCCCACTTTGCCAAACTGAGTTTGCGGCAGTATATTTGGGCACACAGCCAGACGGGTTGGGAGTGAGTTTTCAAACATCTGCCCTTATTTTTGAATCTATACATAGTTATCATAAAAATCAAAAGGAAGATTTGAAAAGGATTGGTCAATCTACATTAGAAGTAAATATATCCATCCAGTGCCTTCAATCTCTCTTTACCCTTTGCACTAAATACCATTTCCTTTGAGAATGATATAGCTTTATATTAAAAGATACCCTTTTTCTCTTATTTTATCTTCGTTAACATAATTATGAACGTGGACGTAATAAAATTGTATCTGCATCGGAAATCTCCCTATTGTTTTTGTGCTTCCTACACATGAATCATATCAAGGCCACTGTAAATAATAGAGGTTAATTAGTTTACTGAAACTTACTCCTATATTCCATGAAATTTTCTCGAACTCGACTTCACCTCGAATCAAATTGACAGTTAAGTACGCTTATTATTTATCTTTACATAGTATAAAACAAAGTCGTTTTTCTGTCCTATGCTTATATCTTTTAAACTACGCAACGGATTTTAATGCTGTTTTCATCAGTAGAGAGAGTGATTCAAGAAGATAGTTTATAACCTCTTTCTAGGGGAACGGGAAAAATGCGTTATTCGCGTACGAAGTCGCGGGCAAAAGCTAATTGTTATTAATCGAAAATTATTCGGTTGCTTTGGCGAGTGAGTCGGTGTAGGTTCTTCAAACTGAATTGGAATATGGGTGTTCTTGGTCTTAAGTACGTTTGATCTATGTAGACATGTTCTTTTCGTGACGATTGAAGGTTTATCAGGTTTCGAAAGAAATTTCGCTATTAGGAAAGGGATGGGTGAGTTCCACAATTGAAGGAGCGAACCCAAAAGACGCTTTGACAGGATATTGGGGGTAGAAATGCAGATGCTGGCAGAGAGTTTCACACTGGTAGTATGCATAGTAAATGTGAAAATAGACGTGCTGAGTACTTACGACGATTTAGCATAAGTAAAGAAAGAAAAAATACAAAAATAAATTAAAAAGCAAGGTTATCAATAAAGTGCGGATGTTACCTCTACATACACACATCAAAAAAAGGTTGCGATCTCTTTGAAAAATCGAAAACTTTTTTATTACTCTAGATTATATTATGATTTCTTCTTCTTTTTAGATTCTTTATTTAAAAATATAGAATTAGAATATAAAACAATAAAGCAGTTCAATTGTTTTTCTCTTACGCTCATTCAGAATTCCGATTTCATCAATTTTTAGGAAAATTGTAATTGAAAAAATGCCAAGAAGATTATCAGAAGTTTTACGAGCAAGAATAGTAACTTTGAGAAGGATACATCACGAAAGAAATAGCATGCAGAGTTGCTATATCCCAATCCTGTGTCGTGACCACTTTACAGAGGTACCACGGGATGGATAATTCAGCTGATTCAACTGTTTGGTCGGCTGCCCAAAAGCGCTATATTAGATTGCTGGCAGCCCATGACCCAACAATCAACGCTATTAAAATAAAAGCAGAAGTTTGGGCCGCCTCTGGCCTTGAAGTTAGCACTCAGACCATTCGGAATTGCTTGCACTAGGCTGGATTACGAGCACGGAGGTCTTGGCGAGCGCCTCTGAATTCCCGGTAACGTCGACGACGGAGATTGCAGTGGGCTAGGCTTCGGCAAAATGAAGAAAACGAAAAAGAAAACATTTGGCAAAACTGTCTCTTTATCGACGAATCGCGAATCATTACTCATTCAGGTAACCGACGTGTCTGTGTCTGAAGAAGACCAGGAGACTGTGAAAGGCAAAGAACTGCCACCGGAATAGTTTAGCAAGGCAGGAAATCGGTGTCCTTTTGGGGTGGTGTTATGATTGGAGCTAGAACGCCTTTGATCCCGTATCGAGGCTTCATGACAGCAGATATGTACAAAGCAGTTGCTATTGATGGAATTGTCACACCATTCCGAGTAAACCATGGGCACTAATTTGTACTGGTCGATGATAATGCGCCCGCACATCGAGCTGAACGAGTCAATGCTGCTACGACATCACAAGGTTAGACTGGCCTGCTGGCTCGCCTGACTTAAACCCAATAGAGCACGCCTAGGATGCTCTTAAGCGAGCTATTTGGTACCGACAGCCACGTCCCCAGACAGTGCCAGAGGTTACCCCAAGAAATGCTGGATAACTTGATCCTCAGCATGCCCAGGAGGATCTCCGCATGTGTTCGAGCCAGGGGAGGAGTTATATTATATTGAATATAAACCTTTTATTAATAAATTGTTGTTTAAGTTTGGTTAAACAGTCTTTTTATTTCTATCAAATTCCTGTTACAATTACATTCTAATTAATTACTCAATTTTTGGTAATAAAAAATAGTTTTTCAAACAGGGTTTTTCTATTTAAAGAAAACAACCAACAAAGACTTTTTCTTGATAAAGTTAAATTTAAAAAAATATATCAACTCATGCTTTTTTTGATGTGTGATATACAAAATTAGTGACCGCAGTATTTTGTTTTTAGCAGCAACGGATAATAAATCTTCCTTAATATTTTTCCTCGTTATTGCAGTTAACATCTTCCTAGACAAGCGGAACACACTCACTTTACATGTAAAGGGCAGTTACCTACATTTGAATCTAGATTAAGGCATCAGACGCAGAAGTGTACACTAGACTAATCTCCGAGTTCCCATCCCTATTGTTGTACCATCTCGAGGCGCTTAACGACACGACACCTGACCAAAGTGGGAGCGTCTAATTCCTTGCCAAGACCAGCACGATCAATATCAAAACAAAATACAATAAAAAAAACCCGCAATAACGTCCAGTTATAAAATTTTAATTAACACTAAAAACAGAATGAACATGATAAAGCCGAGCGATGTTAAAAGCAATATTGCTCGACAAATGGATCACAAAGCGAACATTGGTGGAAATAAAATTTATTGTTCAATAATTCCGTACATTTGTGCCCCGGCGGCGATTACGGGTTGATGTTCGTGTCCACCGACAGAACCAGTCCTCTAGTGTCCCCGAGCATTCAATTACGGCCAAGATAAACTGTTTGCATGAAGTTTCTTGTGATAAAGAAGTCTGATACTATAGATAATTGGTATAAGAAGTACTTAGTTGTTGAACTAGCCTTTGAGAGGTTGGTTATCTTCCTTTAAAATATACTAGCTTCTGCCTGCGGCTTCACCCGCGAATAAGTCGGAAATTATTCTAAGGGAATGTACTCCCGGGATAGAAAGTATTCTATGTGTTAATCCAGGTTAGCAACTGCTTATATGTGTGCCGCATCCAAATGTGTTCAGTAGATTTTGTGTGAAAGAATAACAAACATCCATACATCAACATTTACGTTTAAAAATTTAGGATCGTACTGATAAAATGCCTCAAGCGGACAACTGCCTATCCTAGGCCTCTTTGTTGTAACAAATTTTGTTTTGTTTCTTCAGCGTACCGGGAATCATTAACTTCATTGATGGTATTTGAGTGCGGAAGCAAGTAATTTCCTTTTTAAACATTTTCAGCGATTCTTGGAAGATATTTTGAATACTTTCTTCTTCACTCTGTTATCAAACTGTTCCAAGACTCTATTATCTTAAAAATCCTTTGTTGAAGTATTAAATTATATAATTTTTACATAATCCTTACGGAAAGTACCTTCTTAGGTAATTTTTTGCTGTTATAAATTAAAAGTTCTTGTATGTTGTTGACTAAATTAATAGGCATCTCAATATCAATGATGATTGGGTACGTATACAGTTCAGCGAATAAGTACATACCTATACATTAGGCTTGATAGGATTAAGAAATTACGTAGACAGTTATGTACTTTATGTAATCTAGGCATCTTTCAGTGACATATAGGCTTCGATTAGATAAATGGATATAGATATAACAGTACGAGGAAATGAGAAAAACAAATGGGATTTGCGATAAAGCTAGAAGATAAAAATATACTGTGAAAGTAGCGGTGCGCAGTGCTGAAAAACGATTTTCCGAGCTTGCATTAATCTCATGTCATCCTCTGAAAAACTGGCGATTTATCTACCGATCTACTTAAAAACCTGCATAACAATCACTTTGTCATGCTGTACGTTACGCAACTTTCAGCATACATCACGCCTTTCAGAAACTTTTCCTCTTGTACCAATTTTATTTATACCAACTCGTACCGTGCTTACCCATAGGTATAGGAGACATACATCTCTTGAGGCATTTCCCCCTTTCGGGTGTGATTTAATACCACCATCGGTATGTGGTTTCGGAACGCATCTCACGCCCCTCCCCTTGTTTGTTTGAGAACTTATTCTGATTAAACTTGGATTCCGAACGCGCCATCTCGATCACGCGTTCCTAAAATTTTCGAATAGGAAAATGTATCCAAATATTTGTGACAATGAATGGGTTCTAATGGGATTTTAACTTTGTACTTTATTTTATTTTAATTCTTAGTATCAATATACCTACACACGGATAAAGGTGTAGGGTAGTGTTACAATTGCCTAGGTCAATATCTCTAGAAACAAGAAAATGGCTTCCCATTTAATTTCGACTTTCTCTGACAAGATAGAGAGAAAATTATTTGTTTTTCTTTTGCGTAGGTAGGTATACTTCTAACGCGACTCCGATGAATACCAAAGTTTCTTAATTACAAAAGCTGTAATGAGTTTTGGGAAAGTAATAAAAAAATATAAAACGATATTACTTTTGCTTGAAGCGAATAAACGCTGAAATCACGAAGTGGCGTTTCTTGTATATTACTAGGAGCGTGTATTTGCGTAATATGACAATGTGCTTTTCGACTTACCTTCATTAATTTCCTTTTATTTTTTAATCCCATCTTCTGCCAGCGGTTACACCCGCGTGCAAATCGGAAATTATCCCTAGGGAACATAATCCCAGGGTAAGACGTATTCCTAATCTCGGATATGGTCTACTCGTATGCTAAATTTCATCCAAATTTGTTCAGCCGTTAAGACGTAAAAAATAAACAGACTGGGAGATGAACAGATATATCGTTACTTTCGCATTTTATAATATTAATGTAATAAAATTGTACCGAATATAGTTATTAGTATGAATGTATACCTACGTATATATTGACCGGATGGTCATTACATACATTGATGCATTATCACTGTGAAGTTTGTTTACTAAGAATATCAACTTATAGGTGCGACTGTAGACGAAGCCTGTGATACTATGTGGGTAAGAAGATGCGACAAGATCTTTTGTATAACCATTTTTAGAATCCCGATACTTATGAAAGGTATGCTTTTTACTAAGCTTACAGTCGCACTGCAAGATTCTGCAAATAAACTTATGATAAAAATAGAAAGTAGTTCTGAAAATAACTTCACAGTTGTAACTAAATATACATTTTTCCTACGGCATTTTCCAATATTTACATAAAAATAGTCGTAGGGGCAGGGTTTATTTCGATCAATGATAAGTGATATTTATTTTACAAATTGGTTATAGAGGTAAATAACAAACAACTTTTCAACGTTAATTTAATCTAAATGATGCCAGTTTTTCCTAGCTGACTACCTTGAGAAGAAACATCAAAACAAACTTAGAGGTTCTTACCTGCACGGTTAAAAATAAATCATTAGATAGATTTGGTTTAGTCGATCTCAAAAATCAAAATCAAAATCAAAAGTCGTTTATTCAAATTAGGTTGAGTGCCAGCACTTTTTGAACGTCAAGTTTTACAAAAGACAGTCCTCCAAAACGCCCGCCCGTCACTACTTCCTAGTGTTTTAGCTGTGGAGAAGAAGTGGCCAACAAACACCCCAGCAACACATCTGTCTGTTACGTTTTAAGAGCTTGAATCTATATAAAAGTATGCAAAGTAATCAATACATAAAATAAAATTTATAACTCGTCTGAAAATAATAGTAATAGTTAATTTGATAGATCTTTGTAGAAGACGTAGGTAACAAAAACAACCAACCAAAAACCTCGCCCCTAATAATACTAAACACACTCTAAACTTGAACACAGCTGTGCAAAATACTTCTACGTATTAATTAACAAACTAACTTAATGATTACCTAATGTTGTTTAATAGCAACGGATCCTATTAACTAAGTTCGGCAGTTCGGCAGTAAGGTGAGAAGTTACGACTAACGAGCTGAATAAAAGTACACGTAGAGCAACGGACTTATATACACATTGGTACCACTCTAACCGCATTTAAGCACGGTGATAGAACTTGCGTGTTTTTCCAGGAGTGTCCATATTCAAATTTGAGCATAGCAACCCTGGCAGCCCATGATACATAAAATTAAAGCTAAAAATACAAATAAATCTTTATTCCAGTGACTGCCATGTAATGATTTTATTCTTATTGACAGATGATTCCCTTTGACCAATAATCACATCTAATGCCGATGTGGTGGATTTTTGCCTAAAACAAACACATTCACATTTGATTTTAAAACCGTTATACCCAGCTGGGATGTAATAAATATAATTTGGGGGAAACACTGAATCCGGCAGGAAACTCCAACCTCTATACGCACAGTGAAAGGATTCTCAAAACCTTTTGTGCATAAGGGTGAGTTCACACTTGCGCATTGTCTGCTTAGCGCTATTTAGACACAGTAAAACGTTGTACGAGCAAAAGCAGGCCTTATAGCAAAAAAATGTAGGTAACTATATCACAGCTGTATCTGTTCGTGTCTGTGGTCACGAAGGGTTAGTTCGTCACTTGTTGAGCGCTATTTTTCGCCGAGCGGAGCGGAGCGTCTCCCTCCTCCCCCATCTGCCGCCGCTCGAGCCTAATTTGCAATCCCCGGGCCTCCGACTTTCCGGGCGCCTCACCCCTGTGTCTTCATACGACCACTTGCGGAAGACACCCTAATTCACTTGTTTCATCAAGTCCTGTTTGACAACACCTTCACACAAGCGAGCGTTTAATTGTTTGTTTAGGCTCACGTCCAACTTTGATTTAACGAAGTACTATTTAATTATGCTGTCAAAAGTGTGTTCTGTGACCGCTCCATTGTGACAGATGACACTACTCGAGGTAGCATTTAAATATCTGTGCCACGGTTGAGATCCTCAGTAAACGTGACCTTTGGGAGTACCTTCACGTTTATTAAAGCTAGCGAAATGAAAATATCTTAAATGTTAAGTCCCACGCCTCTAAGTTGTAAAGTCCTCATTAAGCTCAAATAACCAAGACAGGTCCTGATGGAACTTTGGGGGAAAAACATCATTATACTAAGTACTTACCTAAATAAAACAGAAGAAAACCGCTGTCTTGTAGTCATAAATATTTTATTTGTGAACGTAAAGAAATATGGCGAGTGTTGTCATAAGTCTAACACGCATTTTGTGAAACTTAAGTGAAAATATTTTCTAGGTAAGAACATCGAATATTCGTTGATAAGGCTAGTTCTTAGATCTGGAAAATGGGTTGCTATCTAGATGGATAACGAGGAAACCCGGACAAAGAGACCCGATAATACGAATGCCAATATAAACTGTCATTTCAGAGGTCCCAACGGTCCCGTCCCATATGTCGTTTTGACCACTCCTAAGATGTCGATTGGACTCACAGACGTCATTTTATATTGAGCAAATAGCGTTATTATTTTCACAGTGCCAGTGCTCAGTGGTCAGTAGTTAAATAGATTCCTAGACATGAATACTAACAACTAATAACAAACATTTATGCCCCACAGAACCCTAAAACTGAAACATAAAATTGTTCATAAGCGTGAAAACGGTAGGCTCTTAACAAAATATATCTTTCATTTTTCTCTTTTTTTCGACACAGGGATTTTAACATATTGCGAAACCAGCGACACATGAAATTACTCGTGCTGAATACGAAACAAATCTTATGAAATTGACTACTAATACTAATTATTTCAAAACATTTTTACTAAATTACGTCCGAATAAAGTCGTCAGATTCTGTCGACGACACAGCAATTTGCTAGGGAACGATTTGATAGCATTCCTTATATTGCTTCGTACGTATTTTCGTCACGCGCACGCACTCATAGAAAATTTATTTCTTTTCTATTATGACTCCCGTGCGTTTGGAAGTTTGCAATAAAAATCCCATCTACTGATGACAATGAGAGAAGAGGCTGTGTAACTGTGTAATATATTCGGAAACACGTTTCTTGTCGACACTCAAGTCACAATATCTCTGAAAGAAAGTTTGAGAAAACTCGCGGAACACTTTACCCACTTACTGTCGGGGTTTGGGGCGGCCGCAGCAACAGGCGAGCCTATAGCTACCAATTCTACAGTATTGTCTTCGGTACTGACGCTTTTCTTAGTGAAAATGTAAGTATTTGTGTAAGTGTTTATAAGGTAAAGCCATGTCAATGGAACGAACATAAAATCAATTTTCTGATGTAACTTTTAGTTCTTTTGCAAACGCAATTAAATATAGCCAGTTAGCTCCTTATCGGAGGATCACGCGATGCTCCAATGTTTCGTTTATTGCATATTGATTGGCTGAATGCTATCGTTTCGGCGAGATCGATACGCTTTATTGCAATAGAAGCAATTTCAATTCAGCCTTTATACAATTAATTGACATAAAAATTTATTGGTCTACGATTTCATTCACGCGAGGGAAAAGTAATCTATTTTAAAATTCGTATGATTAATCAATATGCTAATCGTAATACTTATCCCAACTAGGTTTGGTCCCAGCCAACTGAATGCAGCTGGGTACCAGTATTTTACATGAAACGACACAACACCACCTGACCCAACAACCGGTAAATTCGAAACTGCGTAACACACCATGTACTGGTGTCGGATTTTCTAGCCTCTGACTACCCGTAACGACTGCCAAAAATCTACGAATGACTGCCTGACTACAAATGGGCTTAAAGTTTAGTTTTGTTTAATCTAATTAAAGAGGTTTGGTTTTGTTTTTCGTAACTTATTACGTGTATTTTCGTATTCCTAATTATTAAGGTTTAGTTTGGTTTTTCAGTTAAGTTAAATAGGTAGGAGGTATATTTTGTATTGATAGGTTTCAAAGTGGTGCGGCGTGCGGCGGCCGGGCACTCCGGGCCAGCAGGCGGGCACTCCGGCAGGCGGGCAGGCGGGCACGCCACTCGTCCTGCGACCGCCCGGCACAGCGCACGCCGTCGCCGCGCCCCTCGCGCTCCTCACGCTCTCGAACACAGCGCTGTGAACTCACTCGAACTGTCGCTTGTAGTATGTGCTAAGTGAAACGACTGCCACTATGAAGGGTCGTCACCAGTTTAGGCGCAGATTCAGTCTGCAACCATCGTTTATGAAAGAGGATCATGAGGAAGAGAGGAGACCACACAGGTGATCATTAAAATTAATTAAAATGATATAAAATTGTAATTAAGAACAAAACTAGAGCTAAAAACCTTCACCAAGAATATTCGGAGCCTATCTCAACTTCGTAGCACGTCTACGAAGACGGGCGCGTCTCGTAGCGCCTCGTAGCTGTTTTGTTTGGGTTTGCTACGACAACTCACTAAATTATTATGATATTACGCGCCCAATTAGGAGCCAGAATATAAAGGTCATGTTATTCAGAAAGAAGAGCACACAGCCTTTTGTATTGAAGGCTTGATAAAAGTTAATGTATTCTATAACAGGGCATTTGTTAAAGCTCTTGTCACAGTTTGTTTAAGATAATCTAATGTACGTGTTCGCTCACTTCGTATCGCTGATAAAATATTAAAATAAGCGTCATGTTCTCGAAACATTAATAACTTTCTTATCGTTTATCGTTCGCAAAATGCGTTACGTTCATACGACGAGCCCCACTTTCAGGGAACTCGTTATCTTAGAAAGGGAAGGCAATTTTCTGCAATTTACCTTCGGCTCGACTTCATCTCTACAATGAATATTCTGATAAGATCGCGACGGAACACGGTGTGATTTTTTTTTTCACATAATTTCGTGAAAAGGTTTCCTTATATTTGAAATAATTTCGGGGCGTTTAAATACTATTAGAGAGTACCATGCATTCAGCTGAGATGATGATGATGAAGACAAGTACTATAAAAGTACCAGAATATTTGGAATCAACGTCAGTAAAAGATTGCATTATTATACATACCAACTTAATGAAATTGCTATAACACAGAAACTATTTCTCTAATTTAAACAAATTGGTATTACTTTAGTAAGTTTGGAATTTTGTTTATGTTTTGTATTTTGAAATTATTTAGGCTATATTTTGAAGAAACAAATGGTGTTTCCCTTGTCACACAAAAGAAAACAAGGTGATACCATTTTCTTTTGCTGTGCTTTTGTAAGAGTAATGTTATACTGGAAATTGTAGACGATGGTACGAATATTTATTTACTAGCTTATGCCCGCGACTTCGTACGTGCATATCCCGTTTTTCCCCGTTCCCGTAGGAATTTCGGGAAATCGTCTCTTTGTGCTCCCTTACACTCCCCAGGGAACCTACATGAAATTCCACCTTTCAACGATACGACCCGTTAGTTAGGCTGTCTGTTGTCTGTCAGTCACTCAGTCACTCAGTAACTGAAGAATTTTAAATATATTGGTTTACCTGCAGCGTTATTTTTTATATCAAAAAATTCAAATACCCCGAAATGCAATAACCAAAGGAATACTTGCAATATTGGGAACAGAAATAATGAAAACTGCCAGTTATGTTAGTATATCAGTTCAGAACAATAGCAAACAAAAATATAATTATGACATGATATGAAAAAGTTGAAACGCTATAGAAATGCAAATATTATTAGATACTGAACAAAGTAATGTCGGGTTTGCACTATACTAATAATAACCTGAGATAAAAACAAACCGAGTGGAATTTTCTTCTCAATTGCAATAACAATAATGTACCGAGGTACCTCCATAAAACACAGTCGGGGAAAAACATTCTATATAACTTCAAGATATTGCATAGTTAATCCTGTTGCAGAACGTTCCTCCGAGATCTCAATTTAGCTTCAACACAGTGAAACTTCTTTTATACCTATCTCAGAAAAAAAGTAAAATATCTAGCGGGAAAGCTGAACAGACAGAATATCTTTTCAAGTTTCGAATATATCCGATAAGAAGGAAATCTTAAGACTCGAATAGACGGTTCTAGAGTATCGAGAAGCAATTTTATTTCGTCAGATCTGAATAAATTTTCGAACAAATCCTTGCGGTGTACATTTTGCATCTGCATCGCTTTAAATTAACAAGTCAATTTTATTTCGCGTTCCGAGACGCCTAACAAGATTCGTATCAATTTATTCAGTAGCCTCAAGTATTGCTTTTTTCTTAACAAAAAATTGCCTCTGCGACTTTATTTGAAAATTTATTGTCGGTCTATTTGTTTCGAAAAGGGGCGCAATATAGAGCTATTTATATTTACAGTTTATTTTTATGAAGGGTATACGAAGCCGTTTGACCTAGCTGAACCTTTCGCAGCACAATACATGATGCGTCAGCGTTTTATACATGGAAACTATCCGTTTTATGTCTGAATAAAATGCGGCGTTGACGACGCGCTGCCTTACAACACGCGGGTACTTTGACACCTACTCATTGAACTGAAATTTTAACATGTTCGTACCTCACACTAGCTGATATGGTTAGTTAGTTTTCTTTATTTCTTGGTACAAAATATACAAGTAATAAAATACCAGTTGGAAAATAATATGTTTATATAACGCCACCACCGGTGACATAAACAAAATGTCCACACTATATTGTTTACCAAATGTCACTCCATATCAGGCACGCCGTGCCGTATGCCCATTTTCCTTATCGCGCATAAAGCGTTGTATTTATTACTTTCCTATTTCTCCCTTTCTGAGTAGAGTTTCGAGTCCTACTTACATAACATGTAAGGGTACTACTCAAATGCTGTAACTTCTGTCGGATCTAAAAGCACGATAGTTGCGAAAGAGGTTTCTCGGCTATCGACCGCCATAAAATAACCATTTATAAAAATAAGTAATTGAAGCATGTTCCCGGTTATCGCCTGAGAGGTGTGGCGAAGCAATGGACGCCATAAATTATGAATATTATAGCCATTACTCGCCAGACGTATTTAAATCTCACAGGGTCGGTAAACCTGTTAAAGGGTGGAACTGGATGGTATTGTTTTCTACTGACGCTCATTTGGGTTGCTTTAGGAAAACAAGTATTCTTGTTTACAACAATCACATCAGTTTCCGAGACTACTTGTTTACACCATTTCTACAAATATGCGTTTGGCTAACGCTGATCATTTTGCTTCAAAACTGCAAGGCAATCAAGTCATCAGAATGAAATAAATAAATTAAAAGTTATTTTAAAAAAAGATTTCCTCGATAATTTCATCGAAAGACAAGTCACACAGTTGGTATGCGATCTCATCAAAGTATTTCTAATTTCCAGAAATAGAAAAACAATCAAGGTAGTTCATCGTAGCCAGACCTTTATCTAGCTGCTTCATTTTATTGCACGCCGGTGTATTTCTATTTCTGTTCAATATCAGTCGCATTGATTTATTGCTAAATATATCAATGCTTTTTTGTTAGGTTGTATGGAAAGCCACCGAACGCTCCAGGCTTTATCAACTTACACTATCTTGCATGGAAGATAACATTGATAACAATACACAATCATATGCGCAGATATATCAGGTACCTACACTATGTGAATACATAAAGCATAAACTTACTACTGATAAATAGCATTTTGCGAATCCTTGAAACAATAATTACTGCGACGAAAAAGGCCTTATTTATAAACAACAACAAAGGCTGACCTTTTGTGATCATAGTAGATGAGTACATAGAATATTCGCTATTCTTTTTAATAATTTGGTAAGCTGTGCTCGAAAACTTAAATAAGAAGCTGGGTTAGCAGCTATTCCTACAGACACATGAATTAATGATACCTTGTTTGGAAATTTCTAAACTAACCAGTAGTAAATTCTTATAATACTCGGGAGTTTTCCAACAAAACTTGAGAGAATTTGTGAATAACCTTTGAAAAAGAAAAGAAGTGTCGTGAACTTGGATATATACTTTTGCGAGGTTATCCCCACGGCCGTATTGTAGCTGATTCCTGCAATATGCTACACCGAACATTGTCATTTCAAGCATGAATTCAAAGATAAAATAGTTTCACGGTCGTTTGCTCAATTTTTAAAGATGTCATATTATTTAATAAAAGTATCTTTCAATTTCTATTACCAGGTGCATAATAACCTAATTTGTCATCAAATCTTTCAGTTTTTCTTAGCAAAGAGGAACAAGGCTAGTGGCCCCGACGGGATACCGGCAGTTGTACTGAAGACTTGTGCGCCTGAGTTGTCTCCGATCTTGACACGCCTATTTCGCCTTTCGTTTGAGACTGGAAAAGTGCCGAAGGCTTGGAAGCAAGCTAATGTGCAGCCCGTGCCCAAGAAAGGTAGTCGAGCTGACCCGTCGAATTATAGACCTATCTCGGTAACGTCCATACTCTGTAAGAATCATAAGCTCCTGGCATACCTAGAAGCGAATGATGTAGTTAGTGACCGACATTACGGGTTCCGCCGAAATCGGTCTACTGGGGATCTTCTTGCGTATGCCATTCACATCTGGAGTGAGGCCATGGAGAAGCACGGGGAGGCACTAGCGGTCTCCCTTGACATCTCGAAGGCCTTCGACAGGGTCTGGCACGATAGCCTTAATAGTAAACTTCCTTCCTTCGGTCTGCCCGCTGGATTGTGTGATTGGATCGCTGATTTCCTGAGGGATCGGTCTATTCGAGTGGTCATAGATGGCTGCTCATCTGGACTGTTGGATATTAATGCCAGGGTTCCTCAGGGGTCGGTGCTTTCAGCAACACTGTTCTTGCTGCATATTAATGATCTGCTTAAACCCGGTACCTTTGGGTATGCAGACGACAGCACTGTTGCTGAGAGATACGTGTCCGACGCACGAGCTGATGGGTCGCAAATCCGGTCTCTCCGGGAGGCTATGGTTGAGCGCTTGAATTTGATGCTGTCTCAGAATGGGGCGATGCCAATCTGGTCAAGTTCAATGCCGCTAAAACCCAAGCGTGTCTATTTTCCGCTAAACGGAGCCAATTCTATCCAGCTCCATCTTTCCGAGGTGCAACCGTGCCGATAACTGACCAAATTGAGCTTCTTGGGGTTACATTAACATCTACCCTCAATGTTGGCCCTTTCATAGAGGCAAAAGCTCAAGTGGCTGCAAAGAAGTTGGGGATCCTAGCAAAGGTGAGACGGTACTTCGCGCCGAAACAGCTGCTCAAACTCTATCAAGCGCAAGTTCGATCATGTATGGAGTACCGCTCTCATCTTTGGGGCGGATCTGCCAGATACCAGCTTGATGCCCTTGAGTCAATTGAGAAACGAGCCAAGAGGATCTTCGGTAATGATAGTCTCGTCGCGACGAAGCTCCAAAGTCTTGAGCATCGACGACGAGTTGCTAGCCTGTCGGTTTTCTACCGGTTGCATTTTGGGGAATGTGCGACGGAATTGCATAATTTGATTCCGCCAAGCCTGTTCCATCATCGGACCACAAGACGAACGGCGATGCGCCACCGGTACATGGTGGACAACCCACCCACGCGCACAAAACGTTTTGGAAACACATTCATAGTGCGTGCAGCTAAGGAGTGGAATTCCCTGCCGGAGTCTGTGTTTTCTGATAGCTACAACCTGGGAGTATTTAAGTCAAGAGTGAATAGGTTACTTCTAGGCAAGCGTGCTCCATCTTCGACCACATCATCGCTTACCATCAAGTGAGATAGTGGTCAAACGCGTGCCTATCAATAGTAAAAAAAGAGGGCAGATGAATAATGAACAAATTTTTTGATGGACCCTTTTAGTTTTTACCATTGCCAGTTTCCCATAATAGTTTGTACTTACCAGCTTGGTAACAGGACTCTCTCCCGCAGCCTTACCCACAAAAACTGTGCATTTTTCCTGGATAAAATGTTATATGACAATGCGCTAGTGTAGCCTTCTATAACTTCAACTGACTTTCTATTTCTCTACTTCCCTGATCCTAAAAGAACTACTTCTACTTCTAGAAGATATTAGAGACCTTTAACAAACAACCAATTCACCTCTCTATACTACAAAAAACGTTGGTTTACTGCTTAACAAGTGTGGTTCTATAAAATTATTTCTCCTGAACTAAATATAAACTTTCTGCTATCGTGGAGCAATCATTTAATATAAGTACACCTTCATTTGTATATTTCATAAAAGAATAAGTTTCATGTTTCATTATTCCGCAACATTACACAGTCTGCTGGCTCTTTCATTTTCAAATACGACCACGAGTTAAGTTTTTTTTTTCAATAAATTGCTTTTTGTTACAACACAGGCAGACAAATAAAGGAGGAGCTCATGGCTAGATAATAACAGCCGCATGGGTCGATCTTCAAGGTTAAGCAACGCTTGCCAAGGTTGGTCTGTGGATGGGTGACCATCTTAACATACCGAGTTTCCTCCGTGCTTCGGAAAGCACGTTAAGCCGTTGATCCCGGCTGTCATTTGTAGATCTTTGGCAGTCGTTACGGATAGTCAGAAGCCAGTAAATCTGACTCCAGTCTTGCCATGAAGTACCGTGTTACCCAGTTAATGGGTTGTGGAGGTCTGGTAGGCAGTCGCTCCATGTAAAATACTGGTATTCAGCTAAATCTGGCTTGACTTAAAGCCGACCCCAATGTAGTTGGGAAAAGGCTAGGCAGATAATGATGACAGGCCGACAAATAAAAAATCGGCAAAGAGTGAGTCAGACTCGCCCACCGTGGATTCTGTACCTTAGTAAATTTGGAAGGAATATTCCAGCTACTACTTCAACGAACAATATTTTTACAATTAAGTAACTTGTTTTGTAAATAAACAAGCATTATTTATTCTAAATATCTAGTCGACATAAGTAGTTATCGAAATACGGAGCTGCAATAATCAGATAAAATCGCAACATAAGTGTTCCGTTTTAAGCCATTCTGATTCGGAACCTAATCAAGCTGCAAGTACTTCACTTTTTTATTTGTGATGGATTTGCTCTTGAGTCTAGTCTATGTCAAAGGTGACAGAAACAAAGTCTACGATGGAGCGAGCTTACCCAGAAGGAGCCTGTTCGCTGTAACTTTGAAGAGATTAGGGTTGTAAGTGTTCGGAAACACAGACGTAGGCAGAGAGTTGCACTCCTTTGCTGTGCGCATTATAAAAGACGTTTGGAAACACTTGGCGCGAATTGGTGGAATTGCAAGAAGGTAGGGTAACTTGCAGTGCGTCTGGATGTCCGATGGTAGAAGGGGGCCGATGGGATGAGGTCGTGGAGTTCCTGGGCACACTCACCGAATTACAATCTGTAGAAGACCGATAAGTAGGCAACCTTGCGGCGATGAGCCAAGCTGTTTAGCTTGGCATCCACCAGTTTTACGTCGCCGATGTTCCTCTTAGCCCTGCGTTCCACCGAGTCGAGCGCAGCAAACTGGTATTTAGCTGAGCCATCCCAAAGGTGGCTGCAATACTCCGTGCAGAATCGGACTTGTGCTTTGTATATATAGGGTTAAAAGCTGTCCAGGCCTGAAGTATCGCTTCACTCTATTTAAGATGCCCAGCTTTTTGGCCGCAATTTGAGCTTTGGATTCAATGGTGGCGCCGAAATTGAGTTTGGAAGTCAACTCCATGCCTAGGAGCTCGAGCCGATCAGTCACAGGAACAGATGTACCCTGAAAAGTAGGAATTTGGTCGAAACGACTCCTTTTTGCAATAAAAAGACACGCCTGTGTTTTCGTGGCGTTAAAAGTAACCAGATTGTCATCACCCCACTGGGAGACAAGGTTTAAAGTCAAATTTGTCCACTCTACCATGGCCTCTCTCAAGGAATGAACTTCATCCCCGCTGGTTGTTGCGCTGGATAAGTATCCCTCTGAAACCGTACTGTCATCTGCGTACCGAACAAGACCAGGCTGAAGTAGGTCGTTGATGTGCAGCAGGAAAAGAGTTGCAGAGAGCACAGACCCCTGAGGAACTACGGCATCAATAGCCATGAGGTCAGAGGAGAAGCCGTCACTTGTTTTCATACATCTGCATCGCTGTGGGATCCAACAGAGTGTATTATTCCAGATTATTTGATCAGCAGACAGTGTTTAGTTAGTCATGAGTTTTAATTAACTTCGATGTTTGCTGAATGGTTAAAATACTCACTAACACCGACTAGTTTGCATAAATGCGTTTAGTTTATTGATAGCTATGTATTTTATTAACTAATTTGCATTTTTAGACATTAACATAATCCAATGTTTGATTATTAATTTAAATCGTTTTTTAATTTTCTATCAATATCTTAATATTGAATTGAATACTTAACAAACATCATTAAAAAAAGACGTTATCCAGTTACTGGGAATAGGGTCTAAGCTACTAGGTTACGACTCTACAGAGGGGAACCTCCTAATAATACAACCCGTGTCCAAATGTATCGCTTTCTGGGGGGCTACTCTCTAAGCCCGAAGTCTGTAGTTTCGGCCTTAGTTGCGGGCGTTTTTAATTCTTAGCGGTTAGGTGATACAAAGTAAAAACGCCCGCAACTAAAGCCGAAACTACGGACTTTGGGTTTAGAGAGTAGCCCCCTGAATCAAGCCCTTGATCTAGCTGCTTAACGAAAGCCTCCTTAGGTGTTGTCTGAGGCCCATTTTGTTTTTTTGATTAGACTTAACTTCTACCTTCTTTTCACTCTAGTAGCTTTACCTAAATAGAACTCTACCGACCCAATTTACGAATATATCTATTGTATAACCAATTTTTATTTCCCTTTGAAAGCCGAGTGCTGCGGATTACTGTCTGAAATCGTTTTAAATTGACACATTGTTCGGATTTCACATTCAATGCTTTAGTTGCGACATATCTGTCAGATGGTTGTAACCCTTACTTACTCCAATTTGCCACTAGGGGGCGCATTCAAGTCCAAAGACAGACGTGAAACAAAATTGTTTCAAAAAAAGTAGGGGCATAAATGTTATGTGCGTACTTTGACGTCGAATGCCTTTGAAAAGGCTTTTTTCGAAACGTCACCGGAATGTAAAAAGGGAAATCGTTTTGCGAAGAATACGGAGAAAAATGGTTTGTTTATTTTTTATTTGATCGCGCTTATAAATCATTTTGCGTTGTATCTTAGTCGATAATGTTGTCTAATTTTCGTTTCAGTATTCTTTGTCATTGAATACTGAACTTATGAAAGAGCAAATACAGTCTAACAGCATTTTACTGTTATGATATCTTATATAATAATAGAAACAAGTATAATCTACCCTGGGGTCGTCTTGCCTTCAATTTTATGAGGTTTACTTCGGTACATTCGGTACATTTCTGTACATTTCAACAATTCTTACCCAGCACGATTTCATTGAAAAGGTCACATTATAGACCGAAAGGGCCTATCCCTTACTTGTAACTATCACTAAGCTACATTTTTTTAATAATGGCAATCTTTTTGATACTGATGTCAAGAAAATTGACACTATTTATAGAAGAGTATACTACTATACTATTTTTAAGCTTTCATCATCAATGAAACTTTATTATATTTTAAGTCAAAACTCAATATAAATTGCAAATCACGATTAATTTATCGTTTGACGTTGATAGCTCATCAAAGTCGGCTGCAGCCCTCCGCCTCCGCAACTTTCTGATTACAGGATCGTAATGATTAAACAACGTTTCCCACTTACAGAGAAAATTCACTTTTCACGGAACTATTGTTGTGGGTAAACAATACTTACACAGTTCGGTCTCGAAAAAGGAAAATATTTTTGGGTATTGTCTTTGAGCTTTAATTAAAATGATGTTACTTTATTTGTTTATTCATGCTGTTTTACCAATTTCCTTGGTTGAATGCCTTTGTCAATTCGAAAATTATCAGTTACATGTTCATAAAGTTATCCACACAAAATGAACTGTGTAATAAATAAAATACATTAGCAATCATTTGTATACACACTTTTAATCGAAATGAACGTCAACGACCGAAATTCCTTGCCTACTTCGGTAAATGATTTACTTTTAAATACGCGTTCCGAGAATAAAGAGACAACTCTAATCACAGTACGGTCCTTACACAAAAGGTATTTTACTAAATCATTTATATTCACAACACAACATTTCGACTTTATGTCGCTTCAAAATCCCTAGATAAAGCGAACTCGGGCATTGTTTTAGTCTAGCATTCCAAAGCAAATCTCCAGGATAATAGTAGCTCGGAACGAACGAAATGAATGAAATGAACGATCTGTGAACCAAATGAATGTTGGGCCTCGGAGGCGACGTGACAGGAAAGCTCATTACTAACAACTGTCTGAGGTATTTGAAGGTACTGTATAGGACTATACAACTGTTTACTTACAGGAATACTACCTGTAGCCGCGACTAAGTTCGCATACAAACTTCTACATCCTATCGACCCACTCTGAGGACAGTTTTAAGAATCTTTCTTAGCATTTTGAAACCCTATAAGGAACATGTTTTGAAAACTTTATGTTACCACTGGGTAAAAAAACCAGTTCGCTGACTAAATAAAGCCTTAACCACTGGGTTAAGGCTTTATTTAGTCAGCGAACTGGTTTTTTTTTCCTAAAAACACGGTAGGGTAATATTTATTATGTTTCATGATTTTAGCAGAAAGGCCTGGTGGACATATGGATTCCTCGAAGCGTGGCCACATAGAACGGTCTTGTCATTATACTGACTCTTTATGATAGCAGTTTTTTTTTTACTAACACCCATCTTATTAAATCATTAAGGGCTTAAAAACTCCTTCGTAATAAAAATCTGCTTGCACTTGATAACAAAGAGTACCCCAGACCCATTTCTCTCTGAGGGAGGGCGTCAAGAAAGTGATTAAAACGCTTATCAGATGGATGGACACCCGCGATAATACCTGTGTTCTGATAAAATCCTGTCGCGGAAACTGTTATTATTTTATATACGAGTATTAAATAACTTGTGTATTTTTAAACTTATTTTGACTTGGAAGAATGAGACTGGCCAGTGGTAACGGTTTCGGTAATGTTTTTATTAGTATGCAAACAGTGACTGAAAACAAAGGATTGTAGTAGAAGGTCGTTAAGATGATTGTAATAAATAAAATATTAAGAAATACTACCAGAGTCAGTACTCGAGGGATGTATGGAGGAAGCCTGAAACCGGTGGCTGAAAAGTTGTATGGAAATCATTTGACATGGCATTCGTATACGGAGAAATGCGAATATAGATGGCTAACTAACACATATGAATACTGTCCGTAATTAATGGATGAACTTTGTGAAAGATATGGCTAGAAGAGGGGAGACTACTGAAATGTCGACCAATATAGAAGGAGACATGTTGCAAAGGCTGACCTAAACTGAATGATAACTACCCCAGAACTCTTCAGTGTAGAGTATTGTCTATGAACATTAAATAACTTCTATCAAACCGCACGATCTATGTGTGGGTACAAGTCTAGCTCTTGAGGTGGTGATAGATTACCCAGTGAGTACGGCTAATTCTCCAGAGTGCGACGTAAACGGAAATTTATTAATAAAGCACTGTAATTTCATTACAACAGCCGATTTAATAACTGAGTCGTTATCGAAAACTCCTAAAACCACTCAAGCAATTTCAAAGGTTATCTAATTGAACTCAATGTAAATTCTCCGTAGCTTAGCTGTAAATCGTAATAAACCAACGTATCGATCGAGTTCGAGTCCAATCGCATAAACTGGCGAATATCTCCGTGGAGTTTCGCAGCGGTTTGTGGAACTCGGTCAGGAGTGAGCCGTAATAATCTGAGTAACTAGGAACTGAGTAAATTCATCACGCCACTACGCCTACGTCTGAACTAGACCTCACTCGGACCTCTGTCAGACTGGGTTCCTAGTATTTAGGCGAATGGAATACAGGTTCTAGCTAAAGCTAGAGTCGTAATTGATTAACGAAATATGAAGGTTAAAAGTAAACATACAAAAGAACAGTTCTCTATCTGTTCTTTTTTTGTCTTGGAATTTGAATATATTGAAATTATTTGTAAAGTGATTTTATTGAAATACTTCGTGAAATAGTAAAAATACCTTAATATCAATAGTACCTAGTCCTTACGCAAAAGTATTTTCTCGAAGAATGTATTTTATTGGATTGTGCGAAAATTCTAAATCTGCAATTCAATTTTACAGAGAGAAGATATATTGGCGCATGCAGCCATGAGTTAGAAAACTTTTCTGAGAAGTTTTGTGGTTTTATAAACATCTTCAAACGGAATTAGGTACCTACTTATCAGCAGTTTTCTCGTCTCGTGAGTCAATTATTTCTCACATTTTCCTCTTATGAAAAATTTCTTGTCTGATCAAGTATTAAACATTGATCCAACAATTCCAAATGCAGAGTAACTGAGATAATATAATCAACAGAATAACTTAATCACCAGATTGTGATTTCATTATAAAGCTATGTCAATGTCAGGCCAGGTTTGAAAATATTTGATTGCTCTGTTGAATAGATTTATTCGTTGTCAGAACAGATTTTCTTTTGTTTAACGGTAGGTAGGACATGTTTGTACAAGATTTCTGTGAAAATTTTTGACGCATTTTTCGTAAAACCTTTACGCCCACATCAATGTCTTTTATCGCTTACTCGCACTAATAAACCTTAATGAAGCGTTAATTAACGATCTTACGTAAACTTAAACATGGGCAAATGTCACTTTGTAACTTTCTCTACCTTAAAGAGACAGTCTTTTCTTCTTTAAAGATAAACTGACCTTAAGTAATGCTCATATAATGGTTCATTATCTTTTGGGAGCGCGGACAACGCTTTTATTAAAACTTTAACGCCCGCGTATTATATGAAAAGTACCTATCTACAAGGGTATTGACCGCATACAATTCTACAGCAACTCAACGAGATAAAGTTTACAAACTGGCACAAGTTCAAAAGTTGAATACAATTTATTTTATGTTCGTATGGCTTCCTCTTTACTTCTTAGAACCCTAGCCAAGAGAAGCATTTACAACCGTTTTATAAGTCCGGCTTTTAAGCTTTGATCATACTTTCATATTGTACAAAAAGTTATGAACTGGGAGCTTTATGTTTAAATTCGTTGAAATAACAATGAGTTTGCTTTAGTCAAATGTTTCCCCAACAATTAGTACGGGTCGACGTCGGTGTAGAGACGAAAGAATACCTTCGCCGGTCGTATTCGCACGATTAAGATAACATTGGTGTCTATATGAGCGGCGCCGGCGCTGGAGAATCCGGACCCTCTAATTTTATATTCATGTGTATAATCATCTGATGTAACGTTAGGCACAGGTTACGAGCTCAAAAACGTGCTTTTATCTCTTGTTAAATGCTAATGTGTCACGAGATAAGAGTATTTGTTTTTTTAACGGCATTGTGCTTTTTCTCTTCCACTTTTTTTCAGGTAGGATTTTACATGGTATAAGTAGACTTACATGTGTTCGACCTCGAATGATGTTATCATGTATGTTTCATAGTTTTTTATATACAAAGGACTATGCGTCAGCTTTAGAAATATTATATTATAACCGTACTTAGTTAGGCGTCAATCTTTCAAGTGTGTTTGAGATGATAACAAAGAGTCTTTTGCTAAATGATCCGAATGTTTTCATAATAAAACGTTGCATTAAAACTGACAGCTTGCTGGCTTGTCTTCTTACTTTACAAAATTTTGCGTTAATTTCTTACTTTATTAAATCCCTAATTTTCCTTAATTGACTCCAACAAGTTGTTCAAAAGACGATCGCAATCTTAATTTTCTTCGCATCATCTTATTTTCACAAAGCAATTAAGATATATTGTTAAATATACATAGGTACATTAAATATTCTTTATTACAGCTTATTTATTGTAACAAAAAATGTATTGTTCAAATCTACCTAATGTAGCAAGAAAAGTATTTCTTTCTTACTAGAACTAGAGTAAAATAAAAGTACTTTTAAAAATAACAAATAACTAATTCCCAAGCGCTTCAATTGTAGGTAAATTAATTTTATCATAGTTGTTACAAATGGCTTAATTACTTTAGAATATTGTTGTGTTTGTTTGTCTAGTTATAATTCGTAACTTAATGCCGTCGGTAATATTCTCGTGGAAACCGCATAGTTTGAATTGTGGAAGTGAATTATTTAAGTCTGGGAATTCATAAATTGTCGTGGCACGTGTTAGAAATCACGCCCCTTTTACGAGCAAATATCTTTTGCGAGATTTGAAACTTTAGCCGTTAAAGTTTCTTTTATAAGTAATTTGAAAAAGATTAGATATTGAAATCGACGTAAATAAGTTTTGCGCACATATTAATCCTATTTTTGAACGCTGGTAAAAATGGCTAATTTTCCGTTTTGTGGTATTCCCGATATCAATCGAATTAAAAACAACTAAACCAAATTGCCATTTCGTCACTATTTTGTTCTTCATTAATTCCTGTTTCGTATGTTTTTGAAAATGACAGTAATCGTTTCCGTTTGGTTCGTTTGGTAATTCAGAAGAAAAAAGAAATACCGCTGTTCATATTGCATTTCGACGCTTAGCAAACAATACCGCTTTTGACTAACTTCACAGAGCGAAAAAGCTGCATAATTTGTTGTAACCAACCTACTGGGCGCAATTTAATGTTTATTTTAATAATGAGCTAAGTTTAGTTGATAGCCTAAAGTGTAATACTGTCACTACGATCCACGACAAAGACCCAGTCCTGACAATCCATAACATTAACTACGACTATTAAAAAATCATCAATTTTGGTTACTTACTAAACAAAAGTTCAAGTTACAAAAAAAATAAAGCTGTATTTAAAAAAAAACTGGCCAAGTGCGAGTCGGACTCGCGTGCAAAGGGTTCCGAACGAATTTTTTTTTTAACATGTTATTGTAACACTACAGACTTCTAATAGGTTTTCCTGTAATAATAATAATAATAATAAAGATCTATTATCTCCATTTTTTTCAAAATTTTAGGCTCATTAGTTTCGGAGATAAGTGGGGGGATGGATAATGGTCATTTGTCGTCTAATTTCTTAAATAACTTCAAAACCATTTATTATAAAATTATGAAAAAAATATAATTAAAACTCTCACAGTAAGCCCTTTCATTTGATAAGTCACACAATATTGTTCAAAATATTTTTTTTTTAATTTTCTAGTTTTACCCCCAAAAGTGACCCCATACTAAAAATTTAATAATTTACGTAACGCGTTCGTGTTTGGGTCATAGAAGTCCATATGTGTACCAAATTTCAACAGAATCGGTCTAGTGGATCCAGAGAAAACTGGCTGTGACAGACGGACAGACAGACAGACACCCGAGTGATCCTATAAGGGTTCCTTTTTTTCGGAACCCTAAAAATGTACAGACAAACGATTAACGAACATTTTTTTTTTCTATATAAAACATGATTACTAACCATAAAACTGAACTACGCTGTTAATTACTAACTAAAGTAATAAAAGTTGTAACACAAAAACGGCCCCTCAATCTGGTAATCCTGTGAAAGTGATAACATTTCCCAGGGCGTTGATCGTATCCGATCCAGCGAGACTGAAACAATTGTCGAATCATTTTCATCCGAATTGGAAATACAGCGCCATGTTTTTCCGTAATCGTTTCGTTTATTTTATATTAGATGTGATTTGTGGCTTTGATCTTATTACCCGACTTCAAAAGTGAAGGTTATGAAAACCTTTCAGAAGAATATTGGTTGATTGTATAAAAATATGATCTAACGGAACAAGTGCCTATAGTTCTTCAATTTATATAAAATTCTTCCGTTACTGGTGACTGACTGAGTGACTGAATGACTGATAGACAACGCACAACCGAAACCGCTGGTCGTAAAAAGCTGAAACTTGGCATGTAGGTTCCTTGAGGAGAGCACTAAGTGAGGATCTCCCGAAATTCCTATGAGAACCGGAACGACGTGATAGGTATGCACGTACAAAGTCGCAGGCAAAAACTAGTTGTATTATTTTAGGGGAATCGTTCTAATATGTAAAATTGAAAATTTTTGTGAAAATGGCACAGATACTTACTATCTATTTAAACAAAGCCCACGTGTATTCTGACATTTAAAATGTAGGACTCGTAAAGTTTTAAAAACATTGCGGTGCCGGTATTTCAGTGGAACTCGTCACAAAATTTTGGTGAAATAAAAAAGTCAGCACTTTCACCGCCGCCGTATACTTTTTCAGAAAAAATACTATCGTATATTTAGTATTCTCAGTTGTATTTTCACAGTCAGTATAAAGAATTCTTGAATAAGAAAAATAAAACTTTTAACAGAACTTGCAATATTTTTTGAGGAAAACCATTGTAATATTTCTAAAAGTACCTTTTCAACTTAATAAGCAAAAAAAACTCAGTGTTTTCTTCTACAAGCACTGTTCGTCAGCATTCATAACAAATGTAAAATAGTACTGGTGGCAAAACTTTCCTACGCGGCATTTACTCAGTGTTACAATGGACCAATAAAATTAATATGATGCCACCCGCGGCTAAATAGCCGCTTCGATCGTAAAGTGTCAATAAGCACGTCCTTAGACCACGATACGAACGCCGTGCTCACAGTAACTTACAGCAGCTCATCTACCCTCGTGTCTCAAGCATTTTATTAATTTTTACGGCCCCAAACTAGTTAAGCGAAACTACAAGCGATACTTTCAGAGCATTAACAGCTTATACGTAGACGCCCACTCAAATATTTTGTCACCAAAAACTTGCTGTTAGTGTTGGGTAGCTTTCATTCCGACACGGGCAACTCTGAAATATAAAACTAGAAAAACGAGAACTGAAACTACTTCAGTTCGTTCGTACCACTCTTTGTCACATGTGTACGGTTTGGCTGTCACAAGCAAAACACGAACTTGCAAAATTGTTTTTAAACTTCGAATATTAATTTTTTTTACTGGCTGAATTGGTGTTTGACCGTTACAAACTAGTACCGTTAGCAAACGCTAAGGTCAGACAGCACTCAGCCCGCATAAAAATAAACTTATTGGCGGTTTTTTTTTTCAAATAACTTTTCTTTTTGTGCTCGTGTAGCAAGTGATGAGAGAAGCTTGCAAGTGATTATAAGATTTTTTTAGTGATCTATTTTTTTTTGGACCGATTGTCTTCTTAGGTCAATCAGTCGTGATCGGCTCACACACTGGGAAGAACGTAATTAAGGTTATGGAGTAGACCTTTACCCAACAATGGGCAAATATTTAGTTGATAAAAAAAACTCGCCTGGAACTACACAGGCACAGTTTGGTGAAAAAATATAATCAGTCCAAACACTTCACCTTTTCACTCTGCAATCATCATCAGAATTCCGTTAATTGCCGTATCGGTTGGCTATCGGGCTTTATAATAGCCCTTTATAATTGCTCTTTACAACCTTTGATGCCAGGATAAGCGCTCTTTGAGAGCTCCAGAAGGCAACGATTGCGTGATCTTCTCCCATTTATTTCTAGACTAAACCACTATTTGTGAAACGTGTTCAGACGCACTAGCCAAGTAATCCAGCAATGAAGCTATTTAGTTAGCCGATTGGACGAACATTCTTTTTTGTAGCATTTGGTATTTAAGTAACGTTTCCCAAGTAATTTTTTCGTTCAACCTTATATAAAACGAATAATTTTAAACGTTTAAGTACTTTTATTTCGGTTACCACTTCTGCGAATTTGTCCAATGACTTCTAATTAAATACTTTGATATTTTTTGTACAAAGCTTTCAAATATTTTTGAGTGTGTTTTTTTGTAAATCCGTTTAAGTACACAAAGAAAGGTTATTAAATAAAACTAAAAGAACTCCCACTTCCAATCTTTACTAATATTATAAATGCGAAAGTAACTCAGTCTGTCTGTCTGTCGCGCTTTCACGCCTTAACTACTGAACCAATTTAAATGACATTTGATACACGGATAGTCTAGAGCCTGAGAAAGGCTACTTTTTAATGCGAAAAACGGTTGTAAGGGGTTGAAAGGGGGGGGGGTGAAAAGTTGTATGGAAGTATCGTCATTAAACTTATTTTTAGGCTGTTGATTTGATATAAAAAAATATGACATTTAAAGTTTGTAAAAGTTTTAACCTCAAGGGTATAAAATAACAACAGGGAATAGGGGATCAAAGTTTGTATGGAAATTTGTAAGGTTTATGTGAATGCAAATAGCGAATTAAAATATTTATAAGTATGTGTCTTATTTGTAAAAAAAATAGCCTAAATAATTAAAATTGCTAGCCAAAGACACTATTCCACGCGGACAAAGTCGCGGGCACAGCTAGTATAAACATAAAGACCTACTTACGTTCGATTTTCCTTGGTACATATCCTGCGTAGTTTATCTAACATTTCAGTGCGTGGGTGTTTCTCGGAGTCTCTGGGTCCGGAACCCGATGCTACGGTCTTCGTAGGCTGAATATTGTTCATGTTACCTAACATCCACATAACCTTTTCACTTCTTATGACGGTTTCGAAGTCTCTAGAGTACTTATATGTCGCTATTTTGCAAACCAGATGGTTTCTTGATGCCTTCTTTTATTTTCGAACTTTAGATAACTACTATCTGTCAATTTTAGTATATGGAATTTGTAATGGACTATTATGATGTTTTTTTTTAAAATTAATTTAGTATATCATATTTATAATTTACTGGATTTATATAATCAATGGATAATTAATAATATGTGTAAAATTCAATTTAATGTGATAGAATATAATTTGATTTTTGATTTCATTACATGTTTTGTGGATTGGGAAAGCAGAAGATGTTGTGGGTGTTGACTGATTTCTATGGGTTTATAATAGCCTGAAATAAACGAATTTTATTTATTAATTTTTAATTTCAATGATAGGTACTTAGTTAGATTTTCATGAAACCAGAGCCAGTCGGACTCGCGTGCAAAGGGTTCCGAAAGATTTTTTTTTTTACATTTTATTTGAACACTATGGACTTCTCATAGGTTTTCCTGTAATTAATGGGTAAATATCTATTTTCAATATTTAAGATAAGGGAGGAATTGTCATGTTTCGTCTAATTTCTTGAATAACTTCAAAACCACTCATTTTAAAATTATGAAAAAAATTAAACCCTCACAGTAAGCCCTTTCACTTGATATGTCACACGATATTGTTAGAAAAACATTTTTTAATTTTCTAATTTGGCCCCCAAAAGTGACACCCATACTAAAAAAATATAATTTACGTAACACGCCCGTGTTTGGGTCACAGAAGTCCATATGTGTAATTAATTTCAACAGAATCGGTCCAGTGGATTCGGAGAAAACTGGCTGTGACAGATGGACAGACAGACAGATACCCGAGTAATCCTATAAGGGTTCACATTCTTCTCGAAATAGCCAATAGCTGTTATAATAGTCAGTACAAATAATTGGAAAAGTAACAGAAGTGATCTCGTCAGCCGGAAATTATTGTGAAGCAAACTATGAAAATTGCCAAGTAGATACCTACTGCCCTACCTTGTTAAGTTACTGAAGTAATAACAGGTATTTTGTGAACGAAATTAGCGATGCCAATTTAGTGATCGAATGGAGAACGGATGTGTTCCAAATTGGTATTCGATGGCTATATTTTTAGAGTACCCTATAGATAGGAATCGAAATAAAAGTAACGTAACGGTTTTTTTTTTTGGATGGTAAAACATCAAATGACTCCTCCCGCCCTGGGCGGAGCAGAAGGGAGTATCAGTCTCTTACTGACTAAAACCGATCCGTGTTCCTCCTAATACTCTTTGCGTTCCAGGGCCGCGGTGACTCTTCCCAGCAAAGCGATATCGATAACGCACAGCTATGTTTTTTGTTATTACTATTAATAGGCACCCGTTTGACCAAAATTGCATCTGATGGAAAGTGATGATACTAGTCGATGATCGAACACGCATGCCTAGAAGTAAACTATTCACTCTTGACTTGCTATTTGTGTAATGGTAATAAACCTTTTTAGGTTTCCGAACATCCGTGAAAAACGGAGATCACTCGGGTGTCTGTCTGTCTGCCTTTCTGGCTGTTTGTCTGTCCGTCTGTCACAGTCAGTTTTCTCTGGATCTACTAGACCGATTCTGTTGAAATTCGGTATATTTATGGACTTCTGTGACCCAAACACAGACGTTTTATGTAAATAAATATATTTTTAACAGGGGGTCACTTTTGGGGGTCAAACCAGAAAATTAAAAAAAGTTTTTCAAACTGTATTGTGTGAATTATCAAATGAAAGGGCTTACTGTGAGGGTTTTAATTACATTTTTTTCATAATTTTAAAGTAAATAGTATTGAAGTTATTCAAGAAATTTAGACCAACAATGACAATTCCCCCCCTTATCTCCGACACTACTGAGTTTAAAATTTTGAAAAAAAAAATGCAGATAATACTTCTAAGTATACTTAAAAATTACAGGAAAACCTATAAGAAGTCTTTAGTGTGAAAATAACATGTTAAAAAAAAATTGGTTCGGAACCCTTTGCACGCGAGTCCGACTCGCACTTGGCCAGTTTTTTTTTTCCTACTTGGCGGCTATAGGAGACCGAAACTTATTTAATTTTCATTGGTCACTTTTCAGGTACTCATCCTCGCTTCTTTGTTCGGTCATATGTTTTTGTAAACAAAGACGTCATATTTTTCTCTACTAATTCCTTTTGTGAATCTTTTATTAGCAATTTTTACTCATCTGTAAAAGTCTATTCACTTATGCTATTTTTAATGTTGCTGGCTTTTGATGAAATATAGATTTTTAATCGTCTTCACTTAGTTCAAAGTCCGATTTTAATTTAAAGAACTTTATGCATTTCATAGACATTTCTACTAACAAGAGTAGAGAGAAGGAAGACCTGCAATATAGACTGAATTAAATTTACATTTCAAAGAAAATTATAATTACAGCCTCGTTACGTTTTATCATTAAAAGCTGCATTTCAGCGACGCGATGTAGAACTTTTTTCCACAAATGGAGAGTGCTGCAATAAATTCCCGTTCAGATGATATTTTCCAACAGAAAACTGACCCAGATAATAAGAAATCTACTTAGAGGCAGCGTAGTTTTTTTGAGAATTAACCAATAACTACCTAAATCTATTAAATATGGCTCATTAGATGGGCAGCCATTTAGCCAGGCCTGACTTCCCAATATCTTTACCCATTAATAAGGATAGGATAAACTTGATCCTAACAAATTGCAGGAGAAATAATAGCAAGCAATCAGCTTAAGGAATTATGAATGGGGCGATTAGAGAGGTCATATTTTAGTAAAAGGGTTACGATATTGATCCAAATTTAGACCGTCCTAACTAAATTAATATGGTTTTCCTTTTTTACCCGATTGTTCCAGAAGGAGGGTAATGTTTTTTGTGAGTATATGTTTGTCTTATTATTTAGCTTGTGCCAAAGAAACCTACATGTAAACCCAAATGACTGGACAGATTTCAACAAATGAGATATCATTAGTCCAAAGTGCCGAAGTGACAACGGCTATATATATAAAGTTTGAAAAAGCAACAAGATGGCGGCTTTCGTTAGATAAATGAAGTCGTATTTTTTCGTGGCATTTATTTGGTTCAAAAACATATTAAATGCCACCAACTGCACCAGACTGCTTAAAAATAGGCCTGTTTAGAACTTTGTGGTATTTTTTAAAATTGTTTTTTTTTTTAAACATGTCTTTTTTTATTTCCTACATTCTAATACGTTTCATTTTTTGAATCGACTCTTTGAACCCGATTATTTCGGTTCATTAAGGGGGGAATCGTGGGTGAACTGAAATACGCCTCTGCCGACCCTTACCGTGAATACTGTATGATGCTACTTCTCTTCGATAGCAAATTTATTCATTCTAGCTGATTAATCGTTCTGCACCCTTATTTATCTATATCCAGCAAACTAATGATAAAAGTTTATAAGCTACTCTCTATACAACGTGTAACAGAATAAACGCAATATATCTTAAGGTGTCATTGTACTCATCATTATGAACAACTTTTGCTATGGGACCAATACCGAAATCGCGAAAAAAAAATCTGCTGTTCAGTACATTTTGTCGAGTTATGTGCACATAAATGTATGGGGGAGTCGAATTTTTTTTTTACGATTTCAGTGTTGGTCCCATAGTGAAAGTTGTTCATAATGATGAGTTCAATAACCCCTTAAGAGGTATTGCGTTTATTCTGTTACAGGTTGTATAAGTAGTCGTTATTAAGCAAAGTAACCATTACATTCTCTTTCATCTAGTTCTGTTAAATGATAGTCTGGTATATTCATTAACAGCGCGTCACTTACAGCGCCACTTACAGCGCGTTTCTTCTGATCGGTAACGATCAGAAGAAACGCGCTGTAAGTGGCGATACAACACATGGGACGAAAGCTATCCATAATGTGGCTGTCTGTACTGTTTATTAAGGTATTTATTTATTTATAACAATTAGAACACGTGCAGAGAGTCGACAATTACATTAATAACTAGCTGACCCGCGCAACTTCGTCTGTGTCACAATTTTCTTCCTGCTCCGCTTGTATTGGTCCTAGCGTGATGATATATAGCCTATAGCCTTCCTCGATAAATGGGCTATCTAGCACAGGAAGAATTTTTCAAATCGGACCAGAAGTTCCTGAGATTAGCGCGTTCAAGCAAACAAACAAACAAACTCTTCAGCTTTATATATTAAAAAGTATAGATAATAGCTTTCGCCCGCGACTTCGTACGCGCATATCCCGAGAAATCCTCTCTTAGTGCTCCCCTGCCCTCCCCAAGGCCAAGGCAATGCCACTTCTACGACCAGTAGTTTCGGCTGTGCCGTCAGTCACTCCGTCCTTCATGCCGGGTTTTTGAGGCTTTTAAAGGTCATTAATCTGTTCGTTAACGCTATGGTTTGTTAGTAGACATGAGTCGGATTAGGTAAAAACGATACCTAATCCTAGTATTTAAAAATACCTAATCCATTTACCTAATCCGAATATTTATTCAATATAGCCGCTGGCCTGTTACCGACATTATGTATCGTACGTGGATTGAGTAAGAAATATTCGGCATGGAGTATGGACGTTCCGTTTCTGATATATTGTGGAACGGTGGATTATATTCCGTTTTGAATACTTTAATTTTTTACGTCTAATATAGTGATTAAAATTACCCTTCGTACTTAAAGAGTGCGTCTGTTAATGATGGTGTAGCGCAGTCATCGTGTTAATGATGGTGTAGTCCAGAATCTTAAAATAGACATTCTCACCGGCTTAGGACCGTCATCTTGTGTAGATTCACACAAAAGGCGTATTTTATCATCAACTTGTACAATGATTGAGATGGGTACTTTTTACCATTTTTCTATATTGAAAGATGCGCTGGCGGCAGTGCTAATTAAACTTCATTTTAAGATACGGAATATCTACAGTGTAGACCGTGTACGAATATTTTGTGCCATACCCAATCCTGGACGCTTTGGATTAGGTACGGACTCGCATCGAAAAATACCTAATCTAATATTTATGCCTCACGTCTATTTGTTAGTGGTTAACGAACAGATAAACGACCGATAAAGTGTTATACTTCACCACCATTGGTTGACTGGTACAGAATACCAAGGGCATTAAATCCACTCTTGTACCTACCCACGTGTATTGTGCATGATATATAGATAATAATGTTAATGTCACCAAAATTTTTTTCACGAATGTATAGTTTATACATTCGTGCAAAATTGTGTCCACATATTTATAGTACACACATAATCAGCGTCCACCATAACAATAGGTACAGAGCCAAGCTAAAGTTAAAACACGCTATCATGGTATCCTAGTTTCTACTTTACCTCGATACTTTGCAGAAACACAATTTAAATTCCAAATGGAGTTAGCAATGTGCCTCTATTCTGTTCATAAAAGTTATTCTATTAATAAAGTTACTGTACGTGTACATAAACTAGGCAGTACGCCAATTTATGGTGCGAAAGGTCAGGTACATTTTCTGATTGATTTAAGATAAACGACTAGCTTTTTCACCTAGCTTCTATCTCGTGACCTATTCCTCAAAACCGTACTATACGGTAGCTTTTAATCAGAAATGAACTTTAAGACAATCCCTTTTTTTCAGCGTTCCGAACAAAAAACGGAACCCTTGTCGGATCACTCGGGTGTCTGTCTGTCTGTCCGTCTGTCACAGCCAGTTTTCTCCGGATCCACTGGACCAATTCTGTTGAAATTTGGTGTACTTATAGACTACTGTAACCCAAACACGGACGCGTTACGTAAATGATTAAAATTTTAGTATGGGTGTCACTTTTAGGGTCAAACTAGAAAAATTAAAAAAAAGTTTTTTGAACAATATCGTGTGATATATCAAATGAAAGGACTTACTGTGAGGGTTTTAATTATATTTTTTTCATAATTTTAAAATAAATGGTTTTGAAGTTATTCAAGAAATTAGATGAAAAATGACCATTCTCCTTTTTATCTCCGAAACCGCTGAGTCTAAAATTTTGAAAAAAAAATGGAAATAATAGATCTTTACCTATAGATTACAGGAAAACTATAAGAAGTCTATAATGTTAAAAATCATGCTGAAAAAAAATCGTTCGGAACCCTTTGCACGCGAGTTCGACTAGCACTTGACCAGTTTTTTTATCTCAATCTCAAATCGTTTATTGAAATCCATAATGTACACATACAGGTGGTAAAATGAATAGATAGAAACAATTATGGACCCTGTCGGGCACAGCAAAACTTTAAATAATTAGGAGAGAGGAAGAGCGCTTTAGATTGTAATTACATAATACAGAAATTGTATTATGAAATCAAAAAGATGGTAAATTATTTCAGAATCTGGAAGGTGCAAAAAACAATGTTATAGAAAAAGAGACCTTTTAAAAGTTTGAAACTACGACTATTCACGATTCTCAATAAGAATCCCTACTAAAGTTCATCGGATTCGATTCGATCATAAAATTGTTCCGTCTACGCCTCTGTTTAGACGGAGCGAACACAATGGCGCAATCAGCGCGGTCGGAAACATTCTGATAATAATGAGCGATTTAAATGGCCACACCGGAGCTCGGCAAAGGAAATAACTGCTCAGCGTAGCTCTGTTGTAGCTAACGTCAACCTCCATGACAATAGTGGAAATTGTTTCAATAATGGTAATACGTATTTAGTGATTATGAATAGCTTATAGCAGTTTGACAGTTTTCGATTTGGCAGGGCCAGGGGTGCCTTAAAACAGGTTCGATGAGCGGAGTACTGAATGTAGGCAGCCGGGAGACTCGCTACCACCCCACTGACTTACTATTTTTATTAGGACAAGTCACTTGTTGACTGTGTCATAGTTTTTCAAACATTCTCTTGTAGGTTTTATTCAGCCCTTATTTTTCCGGTTCCTAAAAAGATCCATAATTTCGATGACGTTAATATATTATAGACTGCATAATATTGGCAAATATGATCCTCGGTACATCGTGTTGGTCGTCCCACGCAAGAGGAAGAGTAAACCTAAGGAAATGGGTCAATGCGTCGCAGATTACGAGTTAGAAGCCACAATGTCTCCGTACATCTCTCGTTTACACCGCCCGAGCAGCGTGCAGGCCCCGAGCAGATTGTTTACATACCTAGCTTTATCCCCATCCGCAATTTTCCGAGAACCGATAAGTAGTTGTCGCTATAATAGCCTGTCAATAAATAAAATTCAAACAGCACGCAGTACACGCCATTATTGATCGATTTGTTTTCCGATAAGCTGATGACACATCTTATTCGTATTAATGATAGGAACACGTTGACACTGATATTCCAGATATCAAAATTCTGATAAAATTCATGACATAATTTTTCCGTTCAGAACATATTGTACAGCACACTACTAATTACTAATGTTTACTCGTTCTGTTTGTCAATTAGCTGTGGCATATGCGGCCAAGTTCCGTTGATAAGGGCTCTAGTGCCCTCGCTAGTTATCTAACACCTACATGAATGTATTAGCTAGACTTGTCATTCACGACCACAAGGTTATATCGAAGAACACCGATATATCGCAATGCTCAAGCATGATTTGCATGATTATCGTTCTGTTTGCAAAATACGGCGGCCCACACGCTGTCGTTAAATTTATGGCCCGATTTATTTCAACAGTTACATTAGGTCTAAATTCAGTGATCTGTAGGCAATAACATTCACTTGTGTTATACTCGTACATGATAATAGCACCCGTATAAACCGCTCGTGAAATTGGTTTTATATCAAATCTCATATTAACATAATACTGATTTATTCGAGGTAGTAAATAGCTTTTTATTTTCAGGACCGAGCGCACGGAGGACACGGTATCCAGCAGTGGCAACCTCACCAACAACGCCGTGCGACACAAAATAGTAGTTTTAGGAGCTGCCAAAGTTGGCAAGTCGTCGCTCATATCACAATTTCTATATAACACATTCTCACCGAAGTATAAACGAACCATAGAGGAGATGCACCACGGGGACTTCAACGTGTCCGGAGTGAGGCTTACGCTGGACATACTCGACACGTCGGGCGCCTACGAGTTCCCCGCCATGAGGACACTGTCCATGCAGTCCGCCGACGCGTTCATCCTGGTGTACGACATCACCGACGCCAACAGCTTCACCGAAGTGAGGCTGCTCAGAGATCAGATCCACGAAACTAAAGATAGCACGGCCGTGCCTATTGTCGTGGTCGGCAATAAGGTGGACCTGGCGGAAACTGGCGCGAGACAGGTAAGCTATTCTTTTCTTCTTTTACAACAGTGAATCATAATAACTAGAAATGAGGTTTTACCTCACATGATATTTTCACGACGTCTTTTCTGTGAGCAATCTCAAGTACGTACGACTGGTTCTTTGCCTCAGTTTCTTACTTTTCGGTGTTAAATATTTGCGTGGCATGTTTGTTGACTGTGTGTACTGAGCTACAGTTTAGTGTGATGAAGGTTGGATAACAAAGTGACGGGTAAAACGGATCAAGCGGGCGTCACGTATCACATAGCCCGGGGGGAAATGTTCAAATATTCCAACAAATCTATCGGGTGAAAACAGTAGAAAATCCAGTCATATGCGGCTACGTAAATACTTGGAAAAATATAGAATTTTGTTAGATAAAAGGTTGCCTTTTTGGGGATTTGCTACAGAACGAATTCATGGATCTTGTAGTCTGCAATATAGGAGCTATAATTGAAAACCGTGTATCACAAGCGAGTGCAAATAAAATACGATTATCGTCACAAATCTCTTAAATCTGCAGTATTTGACTGCGCACTTACTATGAAGTCGTTTCCAACGCGTTGTGAGGAAAATTGAATTTCCGCGATGTCACAAGTTGCAATATGTGAGCGAAGGTCGCAGGAAACCTAACACAACGTTGTGCCTCGACACTCGACACTCACCGGATGTCACCAAATCGGCTGCAATGCCGCTCACAATGTGATCAAATGATTCCCATTTCTTCGGCTATTTTCTTTTATTTATTATTGGTATGGTTTTCCTTACTCTGAATAATATCTGCAAATGAAAAGTGCAAGTACCTAAGCCAGAAAGAAAATGAGGGTGTTGTTGTGTATATAGTAATTTTGTTTTTAAATCTAGGTGCACTTTTTATTGCAATACATCGTTATGTTTACATACAAAACATTATTATATCAGCAAAACTTTGTAAACAATATTATATTGTAGTAGCTAACTACTGCAAAGTTCCGGAATGCATCATTTATGTTTCCGACAAAGGATTTATAACATTTGCAAAGTGATTAGGCTAACGTGAATCATGTAGTGTATACTTTGTAACAGCTGTGATACGGAAACTATCATATTAGTAATAAAATACTGAAATAACTATTATATCACTAAATAAAATTCTTCCTTTACTGACATTGATATATAAAAACCCAAGATACACACTCAGCATCTCAAAAACGTCCGCATAAAACAAGCGCACAATGTATAATTGTGCGCTAGTTTGAAACAATCTCGCATCGCTCGTCATACTGCACTGCTTTGTAAAAACAACTTTAAGCGATCCGTGTAAGGTTGAATTTGCAAAAAAAAATGTTTATAGTATAACTACACAACACTCACACATGACACTTGATACATGTCAGTTTTTGACGACAGTTTCGATTTTTGCATTTGTTCGAGACTGTGCATCTTGGGTTTTTTTATATAGCAGTGTTTACTGATGACTGATGAGTGACTGACAGGCAACGCCCACGACTTCGTAAGCGCATATCCCGTTTACCCCGTTCCCATAGGAGTTTCGGGAAACCTTAGTACTCCTCTACACTTTCCAAGGAACCTACATGTCGAATTTAACCTTTCTGCGACCGGTAGTTTCGGCTGTGCGTTGGTTGTCACTCAGTAACGGAAGACTTTTATATATTAGGATTGTATTCCTCATAATAAGCACAAGATTATGATAACAAGTGATTTTATGGTAATAGTGTACTATGACCGATCTTATAGCGCAGGGCATTTGCTTGATTTCATGGTATGACAATTATAAATAACTCAATATTGCCTACTTTAATAGTGTAAAAGTCAAAAATTGACTTACTAACTATATGAGATGATCATATAAAGGCCTTAAAGAAAAGTCTCTCTTACATTTTGGCGAAAATAGAAAAATAGGGCGGAAGAACAATGTCACGTAACGAAACCTTATAACTGAACGGAAATTAAAATTGATTACTTTCCTTAATCATAATAAAAAGAAAACCCAGAAATGAGGAACTTTGTTTTTATATATAAGAAAAATAATTATAATAGGCTAAGAAACATAATTATACTACCTACGTTATTAAAACAAGAAAATAATTTATAATGCCGATAAACCACAAAGGGCGGTTTTATCGTTCTACTTTTTTGCATAATGAGTAAACAATTATGCAATGCTCGCGAAGTCATACTGATTTACTTCACAAAAGTATAATCGTCAAGACTCAACTGTAATTGAAACTACACAGAAGTTACTCAGACTAATAGGTATTTTATTGTGTTAGGACTTCGAGGATAAAACATGAAATAGTTGAGTCGTGTCGAGTATCTAGTAATCTAGTAGTGTAGTGTTGAACATATGTGTGTGCGAGTATCCTAGTGTTCTAGGGAACAAAGCAAAGTACTGTCTACAAAGACTTAAAAAGCTTAACAAAAGTATTTCACTTTAGCGTCGGAGCCAACGAAGCTCCCTCGTGCTCTGCTACAATGCCAATTAAAAAATTAAACATTGTGCGCAATGCCCAACATTTCCTAGAAAAAGCTTTCTTGTATTTTGTCGAAATTAAATTATAGCCTTTGTCGTATAGTGGATGATATTTCATATAGCAGTCAAATAATGTTTATTTTGATATAGATACTGCACGTGTGAGATATTTTGGGTTGTGGTTTTTTTTATATAATCGTTAGTTAAAGGAATTTGAAAAAAAAAAACAAAAATAAAATGTTCTATGTTTCAGTTCGAACTCTCTATCTAGCACAATAGAGTTTATACAAAGCGTATAAAACAAAGTTAATTTAATTTGTTAAACTGTACTGAGGTAGGTACTTATTGTCAGGCTCACAGTACGGCGGCGCGGGCGGTATACCGGCACAAAAGCTACAACTTTTCTCACCAGTATTGTAATTGTAAGTTTGTTGGTAACAACATGATGTACGGATTTTCATGGGCTGTTCTGCAAAGCCGATTAAACTTACTACATTATTTTACGTACAGATAGACAACAGGCTAACTGATAGATGAAAGTTTATTTAGCACATTTTGTCAATAACGAAAATTCTGGCGACTAATACAAATCGGCTTAGTTTTGAAATTGCCTGTCAGGCTCTCAGAGAAATTACTACGAAAATAGGACAGAATGGACACTTCGATAACAAAAACAAAGCGACAATCGAGAATAATCGGCTTTATTTCATATCAGCGAACTTCCAAACTGTATTCGTAGTTAACTCGGACTGTGTATCACCGCTTCGCCGGCTGCATGTATATGTCATAAGCCGCGTGACAAAGTTAGTTGGTTATCGGGAACGCGTCGCGTGGTGTGGTGGCGGCGGGCGATGGTGTCCGGACCACTGCGCACAATAGCCCCGGGCGGGCTCGGCGCCTCTCAATATCCGCCCCGCCGCACTGCACTACCATCATAACCTTGTTTTATTGAAGAGAGGGACGGACGCTCTAATGGAGATTCGTAGCTCTGTCTTCTCTTTTTACTGGCTATTATTGCAATAACTCTTCGTATGCTTTCGTTGTTTATGGTTCTGTCAAAAGAGTCGTTGTGTCTTTTTGAAACGTAAAAACTTGAGATATGAAACAGAAATATTTAATGGAGGTTGTACACGAGTACAAATGTCATGTAAGATATTCTAATACTCATTACCAGACTTGAGAGTTGGGTATCTCTCGCGTAGTTTCGGGACACATATTTGGAGAATATTTTAAACTTAACTCATAAAACAAAACTTAGGGTAATAAATCTGTAGGAAACTCATTTGGGTAAACCAAAACAGAAGTCGATTTCCCGACAAAGCTATGCTAATTACTGATGACTTTATTCTCAAAACTTTGATCAGCGAAAATACCTTTATGTGGTTTTCAGGAAAGTTCATTCCATATTACGCATCTTCGTTTTATTTTTTCAGTAGGTATATATCCCCATGCAAGAAACCAGATTCCAGAACAATATTATTTTAGTTTCATTAAAATTCCAAATACCTACATGATTAGGTATTTCCTTTTGGATAATAACTTCCTTTTTAATTTATATTAATATTACTTCTTCTGAGAAACGTTACACGACATTTTCGCCAAGTTTGCATTTTCTGAGAATCTTCTCTGAAACTGAAATTGTAGGCAAAAGAGCCTCGGGATTGTTGACGCAGCGGTAAGGCGGCTTCAATATTTGCTTCATAGGTAAAATGGTTCTGAAAGATTCGTGATTAATAACACTCCAATAACTAATGTATTTTCTTCATTCAGCACAGAAAATTATACGAAAACGTAACAAAAACGTGTTGATATTTTATTGCCTGAAGGAAAATATAGTTTTCTCATAACTAAGCTTTTTTTTTTTTATAATCTTTATTTATTTACAGGGTTTTTTCTATAAAGAATATGTCACCCCGATGATTGAATACAAGTTATTAAATCTAAGAATTAACCTACCCGCAACCTTATACCCATAATAATAATATGATAAAGTGTTCTAGCCTCATCCGTTAACGGTGAGGCTAGAACACTATTATAGAAGCCTACATTAAAGCTATTGACAAAAGCCTTACGCCTTTGGACTCCAATACGAATACACTCCGATAGGATATGATGCACGTCTTCTATTACTCCACAGACTACGCAATTGGGGGAATCAACTTTGCGCATCATGAATCCGAAGCTATTGAGCGGTATGTGGCCGGATCGGAGCCTCAAAGCCGTCACCATTTCCTGTCTAGTCATCCCTCCCTCGCTGAACCAAAGAGTCCGTGGAAGAGATGGTTGAATCGTCTTGTACCATATACCTTTCGTTAACGACCGCTTATCAAAGTATTCTGACCAGGATTGAACACATTTGTTTCTAACTAGGGGTAAGAGCTCGGTATGCCAGGGAGGACACGAATAAATTTCTCCATCTGACCCGGCTTCGTTTGCTAACCGATCAACCACTTCATTACCCTCTAATCCAACGTGGGAAGGGATCCATTGCAATACAATTTTTTATTTTTGGCAACAAATTCAGTGATCCCTCTTAAAATAGTAAAAGCTATTGGAAGGCCTCTAACCGATGGCGAACTTGTGCATCTCATCAGATGGAAAAGAGCACTTTTTGAGTCAGTGAAAATGACAAACCGATCACCGTCCAATGACTCGATATAGGCCAAAGCTTCAGCAATAGCGATAAGCTCCAAGTGCATTATTGACAATTTTGTTAATATTTTAAATTTAAAAAAAGCATCTTTTTGTGAATCATAAAAAGCCGCGCCACAAAAATTCTTCCCTTTAGAACCGTCCGTATACACACAGTAAAAGCCAGAATAAAGTGAATTTAGAGATTTACAACAAATTGACTTTAAATTACAGACATTATAACGGTGTTTAGGTTTATCTACTGAATCTAAATTAGGTTTTACAATAGCTGTTAAGTCCATATTGCTGACCCAAGTAGTCATGGAGAACGTGCCCATTTTATTGCTACAATACATATGTTCTTGCTTAAGAACATCGTGAGACCAAACTAAAAGAGGTTTTTTCTTTTTTCTCCAAAAAGCATTACTGTTGCAGAGACGATGTAGCTTATCCAGTATGTCTATCACAGGGAAATCAAAGCATTTTGATTTTAAATAGAATTTACCAGCTAAGTATCGACGGCGAATAAAAAGGGGAGGTAACATTAATTCGGATTCCATCACGTGGATTGGCGTACTTTTGATAAATCCACCTATTAGTCGCATGCAAACGTTTTGTAACCTGTCCAGTTTTGTTAAATGTGTGTCTGCGCTGTTGTCCAGTAGAAAGCTACCAAAGTCTATACGACTACGAATGAGTGAAATGTACAGTCGTCTTAAATGGTTGGGATGAATTCCCCATCCGGGACCCACCAAAACCTTAAAAATATTAATCAGTTTTAGTACTCGTTCACGAACCTCATTAATATGTTTCTTCCATCGAAGACCCTTGTCTAGCCACACTCCTAAGTACTTCACATGGTCTACTAACTCTAACAAGGTCCCATTTAAACGCACTTCTATAGTAGGTCTACGATAACCTCTACTAAACCAACAGATTTTAGTTTTGGCGGGAGAAATGTCTAAACCCACACTCTTTAACAAGTCATTGATCACCTCAAGACTAGACTGGATCTCAGCTTGCCCGTCACTAACAGAAGAACACTGTACATAAATAGCGAAATCATCCGCGTACTGGGATATACAAATGTTATTCTGCAATTTCTTACATATATTCAACGTTATTATATTAAATAAAAGTGGAGACAGCGGGTCACCCTGAGCCAAACCACATCCTGAATGTCTACTAATACTTTTGTTCCCAGATCTTATTTTGAGTACTCTTCTATGAAGAAAATTCCATAAATATTTACAGATACGTGATCCTACTTTCAGGTTATCCAAAACATTGATTAAAACACTATTATTTACGTTGTTATAAGCATTATTTATATCTAAAAAACAAGCTATAGTAGAGCAACCCTCGGAAAAGCCAGTTTGTATTGTGGAGATTAGGCAACTGAGGCCGTCTAGACACGACCTACCTCTACGGAAGCCAACTGTGTTCACCGAAAATGTGTTGCTTTTTTCCAAAAACCATTCCAATCTTCTATATAAAACATAGTGAAAAATTTTGCATATACACGACAGCAAGGATATGGGTCGGAGTGAAGAAACGTTACTAGGGTCGCGACCAGGTTTTGGAATAGGTATGATACAAATGTCGCGCCACTGGGAGGGGACAAAACTGTGTTCAAAAAAGTTATTAAATAAAGTAAGTAATACAGATTTTCCTACATCAGGTAAATCCTTAATCATAGAATAGGATATATCATCTAATCCAGGAGATGTATCCTTAGACTTGATACATTTATCTAGCTCCTGTATGGAGATCTCACTATCTAAGATAGGGTTAATATGGAGAACCGTAGGAGTCGAAGGGGACACATAATCTGGGGTAAGGGAATTTAAAAGATTTGTAGTACTATGGGCGTCTACAAAATGTCTAGGCGAACGGTAACCTTTCAGCCATCTCATTTTGCGCCACATACCACTAGTCGTTGTAGTGTGGTCAACTGAGGAACAGAAATTTTGCCAGTTGTCTCCCTTAGCCTGACGGATTAGCTTTTGCGCTATACTTATACGATTGTTAAGAGTATCAAGGTTCTGGGGAGTGGGATTACGCCTAAATTTGGATAATGCAAGTCTACGTTGAGCCACAGCGTGTGATAGTTTTGCAGACCAATACGGTTTCGGAATGAAATTTGAAGTGGGGTTTTGGTTAAATTTAAAAAATGGGATGAATTTGTCTGAAGCTTCACTTAGAATACTCAAAAATAAATCGTAAGCTTTTTGAAGGTCATTCGGCAAACATAATTGACTAAATTGTTGTTCTAGATGCTTTTTAAATGAAGTCCAGTCTGCTTTGCCAAAGTTTCTCTTAGTAATTGAAGGGAGATGTGACGTACACAATGTTGATATTTTAATTATAAGGTGGTCGCTGCCTAAATTTTCATTTAAAACGGTCCAATTGAGATTCAACGCAACATCTGTGGACACCAAAGATAAGTCAGGGGATGACTGTTGTAATTGAGTGTCAACTAGACGAACTCGCGTATGTGTACCATCGTTCAAAGAAAAAAAATTGCTATCAATAAGTGAGTCGTGCATAAGACTGCCTCTGTGGTCAGTTTTATAAGACCAACTGACGTGATGAGCATTAAAATCACCTAGGATTAAAGTCTTGGAAGGCCATAATGATAAAAGACTATCCCAATCCTGCTGACTGGTAACTATTCTAGATGGACAATAGACAGACACAATATTTTCAAACGGATCACAATTAAATAACTGCACGCACACAATCTCAATACCGGTATTGTTTACATGAACGCGTCGCAGCTGCGCTTTAATAGTTTTGTGTACGATGATAGCTACACCGCCGTATGAGTCATCCCGATCTGAGCGATAAACAACATAATCATTAACTTTAAAATTACTTTCGGGTTCGAGCCATGTCTCACTAAGAGCTGCAATATGGACCTTTTCCTGGCATAAAAGTTGATGAAACGATGCTAACTTAGGTCTGATACTTTGGGCATTCCACTGCAGGATATTTAATTTAATATATTTGCTAGCCATCACAACTTATAAAATAGTTAAACATTGCTTTTAACCAAGGCCATTCTGAAATAAAACTCGCAGACACTACAGTTAACCATTTTAGGCACAGTTGTTTGATACACCTTATCTTGAAAATAATGCTAGTCTTTTTGAGATAAATGACTTCCTTTATTCTCGACCACAACTCATTAAAAGTCGGACATTCATCTTTACCCTCTCCATCATCGGATACTTGATCAGTTGCAGGTGTATCTTGATTCCAGAACATCCAGTCATCTTTGGGTGGGTAGTCCTTGGCTTTCGGCGACTTTACTAGTTTTGGTTTTGGAAGGTGGTTTTCCTTTCTAGCCGTCACAGGAGTCTGCTCCTTGTGGACTATGGCCTTAGTGCGGATTATGTCAGCATAGGTGGAACGAATAGAAGCTTCCGGATTCATTTCCCTAGCTTGTGAAGGCATTTCTGTGGCTACTGAGGCTTGAGGGAGAACGTCATTTTCGGGAGGAAAAGGATTTTCGGGAGAAACATAACATTCTAAGGCTTTCCTGTATGTGCATCCAAACTCAGCCATAATCTCCCTGAGCCTCCTCTCCTTCTTATATATTGGACAAGTCCTGCTGAGTGATATGTGGTTGCCCTTACAGTTGACACATGAAAACAATAAAGTGTCGCAATTCCCATGGTACCCACCACACTTTGGACAAATTACATATTTGGACGGACACATTTTCCTATTGTGGCCTAACCTCCAACATTGGGAACATTGTGACACCTGGTGAATGTATGGCAAAACTTTTATACTGATGTCACATACACGAACAAATGCAGGCAGATGATCGCCGTCAAAGCAAAGTCGAAGGGTTTCACTGGGGCACCAACCACCGTCACTCCTATTCCGGCGGTCTAGCCTCTTGAATGATAGAAGCTTAGCGGGGGCAGGACATGAAATATTGCTGAGAATCTCGTCATCTTTAAAGTCCAGGTCTACGTCCTTGATTAGGCCATAACATACAGATAGCTGCATAGCCTTCTGGAACCTCCATCCCTTCTCCAAAAGTTTCTCGCACATTAAAAGATTCTGTGCAGCTGATTCACATTCAAATTCAAAGCGTATTTTAAAAGGATTTAAATACTTAACGTGGCGAATCTTATCTATCTTATACTCCTTTAAAATACGTGCCATTGCAAACTGCTTCGGAAGACGTTCCTTAGAAGAAGCATAGACTTCGTACTTTTCATCTTGTACTGAGTTTCTACTGCCATGACAAACCTTCTTTTTATTCCCCTTAATTTCTGTCCAACCCTCTTCTTCTTCAGTACTGTCCTCTCTTCCCCTTTTTGCCGCTCTTAATAGCTCCTCTTCATTTCTACCATCATTATCTGTAGCATCCATGTCCGAAGAATCATTCAATAAGCTCTGTATATCATTACTAAATGCGGGCGTAGCACATCGCGATCGCGGTGAAGGGCTCACGTTATCAGTCATGGCTCGATCGCGTAACGCAGGCGCACCTGGGTGGTCCGGCGCACGCCGATGACACGTGAAAGTGCGTAAACAACACTTTGCGCAGTGGGGATACTAATTAAAATCGCGACGATAAACACAACCAGCCCGTACGAATGCCGGTACGGTTCTCCATAACTAAGCTTACACGTGTGTACACTTCAGTACCCAGTCATGTGAAGAGATCAGAGTATTTTCCTCAAGCTCAATAGAAACTAAACTGACATTATAACCATTATAACTTTGATTTCTTTTACAGGTGGAATTCCACACAACCGAGTCCGTGGTGACAGTAGACTGGGAGAACGGCTTCGTGGAGGCTTCAGCGAAGGATAACGTGAATGTCTCGCAGATCTTCAAGGAGTTGCTGGTGCAGGCGAAGGTGAAGTACAACCTGTCGCCTGCGCTGCGGCGGCGCCGGCGGCAGTCGCTGCCCACGGGCCCGCAGGGGCCGCCCGGCTCCAGCCCCACGCCGCCCGCGCCGCATGTGCCCTCGCCGGCACAGCTCGCGCACCTGCAGCAGATCCGCGAGCGACACAGCAATAAACGCAACTCCTGCGTCATCTCTTAGGGCGACCAGCGTGCGCCATGTCCGCGGGCACCTCGGGAAACTTTCGAATTTTCTATACGTACCGATAAAACTATTTATATAAAACTCTAACTAAACAGGATTTTATATTAGATGTTCATGAAAATTCGCTGTCGTCGCTATTTTCTTCAGCCAGCCTTCTAAGTAAATTACAGTGAATGTTTATAACAAACATTTGTAAATTTTAACAATTCCAAAGTATTTAATTTGTAATCTTTCTAAAGATTATAGTAAAATAAAACTATCACTTTTTGTCGTCTCCAAATAACAATTGATACCTATTAGGTACATAATATTTAGTAAAAAACTGAACCAGGATCCAAGCTAGGTTTGTTTTTCAAGTTCACAAAATATGTCTATGTGTCGAATACTCGTATCATGCGAGTTAGAGCAGCTCGCGTCATCAGCCTCGCCCCGCCCAGCCCATGGTTCCACTAATTAACGATTATGTTAGGCAATAAAACGTTTCTTACGTGATATACTTAGATCCATTAAGATTTGTCCATTCCTCCGTGATGTTTCTACTTTATATGTGTATAACTAGATAAGTAGTGGAAATAACGCCAACATACAAAATATACCTTTAGCGTTAAGTTTGTTCTAGTGTATCACAGAGTGACAATGTAGGGAAAAGTGATAACGTAGAAGTGACGGGTATTCGTGACTGGTTTATACTCTAGGATTATAATAAAGTTATTCTAACTTATAGCTAAGATAAGTACGAGTTGTGTGAGGAAGGCGCCACAAAACGACTGAGTGTTCCACAATATATCAAATCAAACAAAAGATAATAAGTGTTGGTATTGGATCTGTCTTCGATAATATTTGTGAGAGGCACCTTCGAGTATGTACAAGCCAAGGGTAGAATGATCTCGTTACACAAATTACTTCGGAAAGAATAATGACCAAACGAGGGAGTGTAGCAACTCCGAGTGAGGTAACAAAGGCTATCCGATTACTTCATAACATAATGATAAGAATCGTCTATGTCTACTTAATACATTCCGTTTGCCAAACAGTATTAATGAATATGTGGATCTTATATCAATATTGTGTCTAATTGATAAAACTATAATTCAAAGTGTATTAGCGTAACGTGACGTGTAATTTGTAATTGTTTAAATACTATTCTATTTTGTGACTTCAAGTGAGCGTTATATTGTAGGAATAACTTTTATCATAACTTTGACAGTAAGACAAAAGTTTCTTCTCGAACAGTGATTGTGTTATTCTGGGTGTAATGTGTAACGAAAAATGTTTTCCTTTTAAATTCTGAGAAGAAAATATTCCAATATTCTAAATCGTTGTCGTTATTTTATAAGGGTACGGACTTTATAATAAATTACTACGATAAAGGAAATACAATTATTAATGATCACGACTTATGGATAAAACATACACAATCATAGAAATGTATAACAAATTAATGTATTTATTTTAATGTTACTATTTTTTTATTTTATTTCAATATACGGGATTTAAATGTAAGTTTGTGTTTATATTCAATTTAACTTAAGAATAGATTCAGCTAGTTTACTTTGCAACTCCAAACATATATTACAAAATTTAGTTTCAGTTGACCACTTTCGCGAAAATTAACTACTCCGAACTTGAATGCCCAGTAACAGATAACGGTGAACAACAAAAATCAAACTGAATTAACTATTATCAGTCATTCTGCCTAGCCTATTGCTCAGCTGTCGAAGCCGACCCGAAGTCAGCAGTTAACCCGAATGCAGCTGAGAACCAGTATTCTACAAGAAGCGACAATACTAAAACAATAATAATACAGAGGGTCAATCAAATACATTTGCTAATAAAACCTGCAACCCAAATCACACCGCAATCCCCTGCGAGGTAGGTACTTAACTATTTAGTTGTCACCTATTTTGGTTACTGTAATCATTTAGAGTTGAAGGCAGTTGCCTTCAACTCCAAATGAGGGGATTTTCCTACAGGTTTTACTATTTTTATGTTTTTGAGTTTGATAGTGGTCTTTGACATTGTATTCAGTCAGACATTAGCCGTTTCCTGGAACATATTAACTTAATTACAACCCATTCATTATTTCAAATTTTATGAATGTGCCTTTTTTAAAAGATTAATCTTCTTAGTTAGTAGAAATATATCTAGATTTTGGTTGTATATTTTAAATATATATTATAATAACTATCCCAAATTCCGCTTAAAAAGAAAAATGTGTTCGCTCCCTTCTATTATGTTTCACATACATACATAGTTTTAATTAATGTTAGTTTATTAGAAAAAAAATGAAAAAAATATAGATATAAATCTTAAAATATATTTGTTATTAAATTTGAGTAATATTGGATAATATTTCAAAAATATGTGGTCTATCAATGTTTGTACCTTGACGTATTGTTAGCAGCGCTCTGCGCACATTTACTTATGAAAATTAATACATAGCAAAATATTATCTAAGAGATTTTTTATGATCCTTTGTATAATTGTAATGAAACTGTTCGTGAAACTTAGCACAGAAGGATTTGAGATGTGTAGTGTGTGTATAGATGTTACTTTTCCACTAAATTTAATAGTCACGTACTTATCTGTAGTAAACTTAATTTTAATATTTATATTATGTGTTTCAAATACAGGTATTTACTTCAATATTTGTACCGCTGTAATGAAATTGTCTCTGAATAAAAATAACTAACTTCTGAAACGTGAGTTTGTTCTCTTAAATATTTTTTTTCTACTTTATAGGAAAATGACGAGAAAAATACAAAGATAACCCAAAGTACCGGGGCGAGGCAGTTTAACTTTATAATTTAGTTTGTTAAAGACAAAGCGAGACGATCGTGTCCAGAGTGCGCATCTAGAATTCATTCTAAGAGAATAATACAATTAATGGGCTTTTATTTTTCAAGCGTTCCTTTCATGCTCTAACTTCATATCAAAAGTTAAGTACGGACAAAGCGCGCAAAGGGAGCTAACGAACGTGGATTAGGGTATTTTACTGAAAAAAATCTAATTAGTCCATCAGATAGATTTCCAAAAAATATTGATCACGTGTTTTTTTTTCTTTTTTCATGTAAATAAAAAATAAAGATGATACAGTTTGTTAAAAACTCGTGTACGTCACTACGATGGTACAATTTTACCGAGCGTAGTGACGTCACCTGCTCTTGAATTTTGATGCGCTTTATCTTTATCATTTTTTATCGATTTGAAATGGCAAAAAATACGTGTACAATATTTTTTGAAAATCAAACGGGCATACTAGATAGAATTTTAATTTTTTGTATGGTAAAATAACCTATTGTAACAGCGGCGTATCGTGGGATGGATCTGCGATGGCTGCAGCTCGTACTCACAACATTTTCTTTTGGGAAATGGCCACGCTGGAAGTCACTGCGACTCGTTTAAGTCATCTAATATTTTGTACTATACAGTGTTGTGCGGTGCACGCATGTCCAACTTGTGAGACGAGTGCGCAGAGCGTGCGAGCCGCGTGCGGGCTATGTGCGGGCAGCGTGCGGGCGTGTGGGGCTTGCCTCGCGGCACTTGTTGCGCAGCGCGCGCGATCGATACCCCTCCGCCGCCGCGCCCACCTGCCACCTCGCCCCCACAGATACTTTCCATTCAGCGCCGAAACCGTCCTCACACCCTTTGTCACCAATTCAACCAAGAGAAAAATCTCAACCACATTTCTATTTTAAAATTCATCTCGTTTCGTTTTTTCATCTACAATAAAATGACCTGCATTTTTAAATAACAAGTTGTTATGAAGAGATTCAGCCGTTTTCAGAATCTGTTAAGTGGTATTGTCAGGTTTATAGTCTTCATAAATCGTCCCCGCCGGGAGGCAATTCCGGTCGAGGAGCTTTCACTTCGCACTAATGAATAAAAGAGAGGAATTATTGGATTCGTTGGGAAACTTGAACGTAATACCTACTTCCTCCAAGTATCAACAGGTCAGAATTCCCACTTAAGATATTGCAACTATGTTTTTGTCGGTCATTTGAACACATTTAGGTATAATGTTATGTTAACGTATTATTCGCTCGCTGGACCGTACAGGGTTAAGACTATCATACCTATATCTTAATACACATCTGCGTAGCTCTATGTACAGTGTAGAATACATAATAGCTAATCGCCTCATTATGAAACTCCGCACGAACTGCGGTTGGCGCGTAATATCCGAACACATGTGCTACAGCCGATTAGCGCGCAAATCCGTAGCAAAGCGTAGCCGCGTAGCGGCGTAGCGGCGTAGCGACGTAGCGGCGTAGCCTTAGACCTGCGAACAATGCGTCCCACATTCCCAGTCATTAAACCCCACCGTTCGATACGAATGGTGCTAACAAGTTCTACAGTAAGCACAAAAGGTTTTTATCTAATTTAATACATTTTACAAGCACATAAATCTGGCATTCTACAATATTGTGGAATACGGCGCGTCTCCGCGGAGTCTCTTTTCATAAACTTGCATGCATAATAAACAACGCGCTTTGTGGTGGACGACAATGCTGTACTCTCTTGCGCTTGCTCTCACCATCTACAAAGGTAATTTATCTTTGCCAAGAATACTCTGGTATTGTGACAAGTTAAATAACTTGCTTGATTGATTCAGTAAAGCCGCCACCTTCACGAAGCGCTCTCAATCTCCGAGCGCTTCTCTAAAATTGAGTATTTCAATTGAAACAGTTAATTGTGTAAAGCTTATTCAAATGGTATAATAACATCGGCCCAAAATTTCCTTTACGTCTTAAATAAAAGGTTTCGAAAAGGTCGTAAAGATTGTTTACAGCAAATATTCGGTAATACAAATCAAAGGAAATTAGCGAGCAGTCCAAAAAAGTAATAAATATTAAGAGTTCTTTAGACGTGCCTCAAAGTTTTGTATTGGCGAACACAAAGTTCACAATTGGACGGAAACTGTGGTATTTATTTACTAGGTTTTTTAATTAAACAACCCTTGTCAGCGGGGTTCCGCGGGAAGTTTTCACCTAAAGAGCGGCTGACACAACACTAAGCGGTGTAAACAGAGCCGCGCTCACAGTTAATGTTGCCATCAATTGTGATATTATAACGTTTATATATCTTTTATTTAATAAAAATACGTGTCAGAAATATTTTACGAGACATACTAATCCTTCACACTAAATTATATTTGAGCTTAACCTGAAGGCACCTTCACACCGTGAATACTAATCCCAAATCAAATTTGCTGAGAAATACAGTGTTTGGAACCTCAATTTTTAAGAAAGCGAAAATAATAAGGATAACATAATATCGGCGGTAAACCAAACTCGATCTAAATTACATCAAAAGGTTAAACAAGTTGTTTGCTAGCGTTTAATTTAGGGCTCAGGTTTGAGTGATCTCCTACTATTTAATTATAATCAATAGAAACTTAAGAACGATTGTATTGTGTTGTGAGTGAAGATTTTTGTTATAATACAAGTTATTAGGGACTCGTATTGTTTGTTAAAAAAATACGATTTAATAAATCGGGCTGTATATGTATACAGCCCGATTTATTAAAGCGTATTTTTGTTTATTTTATATACTGATTACCACAGTAGAGGATTTGAAGTTAGAATTTCCTAAACAGTATTTAAACTAAGCAAATGTTTAGTTTTTTTTTTATGAATATGCTTATAATAACAATTAAAATTTATTTCGGAAATCATGCATATTATGGTATTAGTATTTAGACTTACAAACTATGTTAGTATCACTACAAATTCTTTTTTTAGCTAATTTAAATATTTTTCCTCAGCACAGGGCCCGCAGCTATGTCTACGGGACCAGTGCTTCACAAATGGTCAGTCTGGCCTCTCCACAATAACCTTCAGGATGCTATTGGAGCTTCCACGTATCCTACGCATTAGGGATGACGTTCTTTTGCGCACGAAAGCCTCAAAAAAATTAGCTTATTAGTATCCTTATATGTTACTGTCCCCCTAATACTTGTGAGTCTTGCAATTTCTTAGTACCGACCTACGAGCTGACCATAGCTCCCCGTAGCAAGGAAAGCCCCATAGAATTATAAAATGATGAAAGTGTGGCATTGTATGTAGCTTTATTGGCATTATCATTATTTCAAAATATTTTAAACGTTGAAGTGTACAAATTACTCAAAGAGATCATCAACAAAAATATTTTTTTTTTTTATTAATGGCCTTACCCGGTCCGCTGAAACCGGTCGTTAGGTTCACCCTCAAAGGATTGTCTTCCTAACAATGACGGCAACTAATCTTTATAATTATTCTATCCTTCCCTTTCAATTAATGTTAAATGCAAAATAAAAGCAATAAGACGCAACTTTTTAACTAAATGAAATATTTCAGTACGGTTTACGTCTTCAGGTCAGTTAATTGCGTTTTTAATTTTGCTTTTAATTTGGCGTCTCAGCTGATTGTAAATATCAAAGAAATTAATAATAAACTGAGAACTAAAATGGTTTTATAAATAAAAGAACGATTTTAAAGAAACTCATATTAATTGCTTCTGTAAATCATATATGAATTGTGGGCTCATTCATATTTAGGTAAAAAGGGCGCTTTCATTACGGGTGGTTTTAGTCATCCAAGAAGTTTACGGTAGGCTGTATGTCATAATTTAACTTGGAACCGTCATAAATATCTAAATAGGTATGTGGTTTATGGTCTGCCTGGAGTGCCTGATATGATCATGGGGCTATGTTAGAAGATAACAGGTGGTTTTCAATCTACACTAATATTATAAAGAGGAAAGATTTGTTTGTTTGTTTGTTTGAATTGAATAGGCTCCGAAACTACTGGACCGATTTGAAAAATTCTTTCAGCATTGGATAGCTACATTATCAGGGAGTATCATAGGCTATATATTATCCCCGTATTCCCACGGGAACGGGAACTACGCCGGTGAAACCGCGTGACGTCCACTAGTTGTTCATCATTTCATTGTTATTCCATCATTCATTGTTATCAATTCCCGAATCTTGGAAAAACCGTATCATTTTTAGGGTTCTGTATCCAAAGGGTAATTAACGGAACCCTATTACTAAGCCTCCGCTGTCCGTTCGTCCGTCCGCCAGTCTGTATCTCAGCGGGCTGTATCTCAAGAACCGTAGTAGGTAGACAGTTGGAATTTTCACAGATTACACAATCTGTGAAAATTCCAAATTTCTATTTCCACTATAACAACAAATAATAAAATTTAAGGTTTATGGTACGGAACCCTTCGTATGCGATTCCAACTCGCCGGTTTTTGTTTGAACTACTCATTTCTCTCCTTTAAACGAAACTTCTGCTTATTGTTGAGATCAAGAACTGAAAAATAAAAAGATAGGATTCTATGTTTTTTTCTGTCTTTCGATCAATTTTACCTTTTTATTCTTCGCTTAAAATTTTTCATTGTTCTTGAAGCCGCTCATCAGTGGTTGTTGTCGACTGATCGTTCAACTTCTCACCGGCTGCCACTGACATAAAAAGTACCACTTACTAGGTCACCCCTCAACCCCTCCCCTCTCACCTCACCGGCCACTTGTAACCTTCCCAGATATTAAATTCTGATAGCAAGCATTTCCTGTGCACCTCACCTCAAAAGAAGCTACTTTGCAAAATGGAGTTTCCTAAGTTCGAGACGGAAAATTAATCTTACTTTCAATCTTTACATAATTTTCAAAAGTTATCAAGTTAAGCATAATTTTTGTCAGTACCTGTGAAATGAAAATAAGAGCACTCTATAAAATCAACAAAATCGCAGGGGTGATTTCATTATTTATCTGAAGAGATTGAAAGAGACAAGTAGATACATTAATTTCACTCTAAATCTAAACAAATAGTTATTGCGATACGAGGAAGACACATTATCTCCTTACCTGAAACCCCTAATCCAGGAAATAGTTATTTGTGCAACAAGAGAGCAAAGTCGTTTTTTGCTGCGAGTGCTGATTTTGAATCCTGAGTGTGGCGAGGGATTCAAAGGCACGAGATGCAAAAAACTTTGCTCTCGTGTAACGCACATAACTTTTCAGCAGCGAGAACACTTTTGGAGATAAAATAATAAATAGGAATAGATTGAAATAACTATTTATTGTGAATCAAAATAATTAACGTTGTAGATAGAGGTACTAATTCAATAAAATGGAACATTTTAAAAGTTAAAAGTAAAATTACTACAATTCTGCAAATTAAAAGTAACAGATTTATTTGGCAACGTTATAGTTGCATTGAGTTGAGTTTGATTATCTGGGGTTAAGGTTTTTGTTTCGGTGGCGGATTGAGAAGGAACAACGGTGAACGTTGATAAGTACACTGTGCGTCGTTGGAAGTGGATGGGCGTGGGTGAGACTAAGGATCTGAGGTCGAATTCAGACTTATTGTTTCCACTATACGCTTACAGATTTTCGACTTATTTTCTATTGAGTCTTCAATATAGCCTTCTGGAACCGTATTGGACTTCCACCCGCCGTGACGTTTTACAGTGGTGAGATCGGCTCCGGAATCAGCCAAGAGCGTTGCCGAAGTTCTCCGAAAGCAGTGACCCGTGTATAGCTGAGGCTCTTCCAGTTTTAAGAAAGTGGCAATTTCTCGCGGTATAGAACCTATTTTATTTACTCCCATAGGCTGTCTTGAGTATTTATTATTATGGTATTGTATGAAAAATCGGTCGGTTTTTATATTGGCTGGACGTAAATTTTGGTATTATTCTACAATAGTTACATATTCTTCGCGTACGACAAAAGACCTGTCAAGGTTCGTCTTCTTATTTTTCAATTTTACTAACAGTAATTTATCTGAATGCTTTTCGATATTATTAACTGCTAGCTGTAATAGCTCGTTATTACGACACGCTCCACTAATTCCTATGATCAGTACAACCTGTAATGAAAATATTACATAATGAATATGCATAATTTAACATTTACAGGATCTTGTACTTATCGTAATAATTATTTTAACAGTATTGCTAAGCCAGACTAGGATTCATTGCGCCTCCAAAAATTAGTAGTAGGCAGTAAGTACCTTTATACATAACAGTCTACACACTTTAATAACTAACAACATAGTACCTATGAATATAGGTACCACTTACTTTAGCGGTAAGAAAATTGCAGTCCGGAGCTAAGTTAAGGGCCGTGAAAATTTTGGACTTTTTAGCCTAATGCTCACTGACATTCTTTTAAGAAAAGATACGAGTTTTGCGTATGTTTCAATATGCACGTTATGTTTTTAAAGTAGCTTTCAACATTGAGTAAATACTCCACATTGTAGATGATCACCTCATCTGTGATAAATCTAAAAAATAAGATAGGAAAACCGTCTCCGAAAAACTGCTTGCGCCCTTTGTAAGTCTCCATTCATTGAAGACATGCTATGCTTTCAGATACTTCTCGCGAGACTTCTCAGGTAGGAAACTTAATCTACACTAATATTATAAAGAGGAAAGATTTGTATGTTTGGTTGTTTGTTTGAAATGAATAGGCTCCGAAACTACTGGACCGATTTAAAAAAATCTTTCAGCAATGGATAGCTACATTATCAGGTAGTAACACAGGCTATATTTTATCCCCGTACTCCCACGGGAACGGGAACTGCGCGGGTGAAACCGCGTGACGTTCACTAGTTCTGCATAAATAACTTGTTGTTTTAACTCTTCCGGTGTTAAAATACTGTTCTCGTCGCTAGTTTCACTCATATTTTACGATGGGTAGTATTTAAACGCAAATCAAAAAATATCCTTTTTCTATGCAATAAGATTCCGAATTCCCATCAAAATTACTGATTGCACAGCAAAATATTGAACTCAAAATATCACTTAACACACTACAATTTATTTTCGCAGCGTACAGCGATTTTTCCTAAAGCAAAATGTTTCATCAATGCACAGCTAATAATCTTAATGCACGACAAAACTATACTGCGACTCACCATAGTTCCGGGTGGTTTAAAAAAAATATAAACACGAAGGCTAAGGCGGGAGCTCCGCTCCGCTTCGCTCCCGCCTTAGACTTCTAACCTAACCTATCCGAGTCGGGGTAGTCTGAGTCGGGGTGTTGTCCATAAATATGGAAAATTTGCTGTGCAGTCAGTATTTATGCTATGTATGTAGTATTTTTGTACAAAAATAAATTTAACTGTATTGCATTATGAGGAAAAAAGTAATGTCATATTGATGTATGATTTCGAATTATCTGCAGTTAGAGTTTTGTTAAACATTTAGTTTATTTATAGTGAAGTAAGTTATTTGATGTAAAAAAGAATATAAATGATGAGTATGTATTGATAGGCGATTATTTATTTGTTATGCAATTTATAATATCCATTTTACGATTATTTTAATTTTTTTAATTAATTCAACTCTTTACGCCAGCCACGAAATTTTATTATTTTAAAATTAAGGCGTGTTCGGAAATAGCACCATAACATTTTATTATTCAAAATATATTACGTAACATTATTGCAACTAGAAATAAATATTTACAGGTTAAATATTAGTTTTATTTGCAGTAAATACTTATTTTCGTTTAAATACAACAATAAGTTAAAAATTGAATAAATTACATTAAAAGACATAATTCTGTTTTTGCAAAATTTCTTTAGTTAGTACGAAATTCCGAACGTGTTTGTTCGTGAGGTCGAATTCAAAATCGGAACTTCGAAAGGGCTGGTCTTTGTCTCTCTCTCTTTCTAATGGCGGGAAAGAGATAGAGTGTGAATGTTTTGAATTGTATAATTAACCCAAGGCTGAATAAGATATTGCCGACCTTCTGAAAAAAAAAAGTTACTTGGTCTCAATCAGTGAGCAAAATCGCATTTTGCTCTCTGATTTCAGGCAGCAAAACCTACATGTTTGAGATACTGAAGTGAAAAATACATTGCCTGTGAGCATCACCTCATGTATTTTCCTAGTTCAATGTTCTTTTGATTGAGCATATACTACTCGAGAAAACTTCAAAAAATCAAGCGCTCGTCTCTTGATTGGGTCACAAAAACTTTCCCGCCCAACGGGAGAGCAACGCAGAGATCAAACGAGTTTTGGGTCAATTTATTGCTAGTCTTTGCTCTCTGGAATAGAAACGTATAGGGACATCAAAGCGTTCGCACGCACCATGTATTGTTCGGAAGGCTGTGACAAGGAGTTGTTCGTGCATCCTGGCTTTGTAAGCGTGGATTGGTTCTGTAACTAGTGCACGCTAGTGTTATATTATCTTTGCTAGTGCGCATATCATCTGTGCAAGATTGAAACGTCTGACGTACGCTTTCAAGCGTTTGTTAGATTTAAGTTCGAATCGTAGAATACCTAAGGCTACGATTTAGGCAGTGAAATAATATTATGTTCTTCTTTTATATTCTGCTTCTTATCGTGTGGGCAGTAAGGTCTAACGACCCCACACAACCTAGTGTCAGAGTTATATATTTATAAACACTTATATAAATACATATTATACACACATGCACATACACACACACACACACACACACACCATCGCACTGATTACATGTTGACAATCTTTTCTGTTCAGGATGTGATGGAGGCCTGGAGCTCTGAAATACAGGCCTTGGCTTAGTTCAGACTCCAGATCTCCCACAAATTACAATTGTTTTGCCAAACTTTCTGTCAACTTAATAGTGTAAATACAGTAATTTTTGTGGAGATAAATAAATAAACATTATTATTATTATAGTGAGGTAGTATTGTATACTCTTCGCTTACAAACAATAGGTGAATCCGCACGCAAGTAAGAATCGAAGTTTGTAGTAAAATCTCTATGTGCCTTCAATTCCTCTTTGTTACCACAAAATTTAGGTTGCTTTTAATATACCGTTATTAACACAGGTACCTATTTTCGTACAAAATAATTAATATTAACATTTTTAGGTCAGGGCTGTTCTAAAATACTGGTTTCGGAAACTAAAGCTGAATAATTACAGCAAGGGAGAAGCTCATTAATTGTTCTAAATAATTTGCATAGCTATTTTATTATTAAATTATACATTACGGGCATCGCATGACTAATTGTTATTACTGATTACAATAATAAAACAATACGGCTCATAGATACCTACGACCTATTGAAAAGAGAGTTGACACTGACAATTTTCACTGTGGTGAAAACAAAATTAAACTGTTTACACTATTTACATGGTTTTATTAACAAAACTAGCTATGTCCCGCAGTTTAACCCCCCCGCGCTATTAGGTACTCGTACCTATCTACTTCTTTTTCGTTTAGCTTTATCCTCACATATAGAAGCAATCAAAGATAATGTTAACAAGATTTTTGCAATACATCACATGGTTTAAAAGAGTGTCCGTGGAGTTTCTTGCACGTTCTTCTCCATAGAGATCTACGCTTTGGAACGTGCAAATAGCTTAATGTTTTTGACTGACCGACTTTGACAATTCAAAAGTGCCTGTAAATGGTTTATTTGAAATATACGATTTGAGTTTGAGTTAATTCTGACCTTTTACTTTTTGTTAAGCTCCTGGGTCGTTATGAGATATCCTTCTTCAAAATGTAATCATCAATATATGTAAAATTCTTTTACTGGTGACTGATTGAGTGATTCAGTAACTGACACACAACGCACAGCCGAAACTATGTACTGTAGTCCTATTCTGTAACAATATTTTCGTGTCTCGACAGCGGATTCCGAGGTGAGTATCAAATTTGTATAAACATAAGACCTTTATGTTGTGTGTAATAAAGCTCACTTTGTCACTGTGGTGAAGCTCAATATCGAAATTATGGTTATTTACAGAATAGACTAGCTGGTCGTAGAAAACTGAAATTTTTCATGAAGGTTCCTTGGAGAGTGTAGGGGAGCACTAAGAGAAGATTTCCCAAAATACCTACGGGAACGGGAAAAAACGGGATATGCACGTACTAAATCGCGGGCAAAAGCATCTTAGAATTCTGCAAGTCATACAGTCGTTTTGTCATTAGTTCCAGGAATTAGCGCATTCTAACAAATTCTTCAGCGAATTAAAATCATTAGATTTTACTGAAGAATTTAAGAAAATAACGCACGGTTATATGGTGTTACGCATATATGAGAACCCCGTTTGAACAAACTACTGCTGAGTATGAACATCACAAGTACTTATTAGTGTATGAATTGATTGGCTATTCATATTTATTCTCTTTACAAAAAAATCTACGTGAGTTTTCCAGGTAAGTTTAGTTTTTAAAGCTTCTCCTCGAGCCCTTTATTTTAATACCACACCGCAAAGTATTTGAGAGAAAAAAAAACTTGAAGACATAATATGGCGCCAGGAATGTCCCATTAAAATTTTTAGGGTTCCGTACCACAAAAGGAAAAAACGGAACCCTTATAGGATCACTTTGTTGTCCGTCCGTCCGTCTATCTGTCAAGACCCTTTATCTCGGGAACGCGTGGAGGTATCGAGTTGAAATTAAAACCATATACTTACGCTTACAGTTCCTTAAAGCTGTGAAAAATTGAAACTTTTAAGTTGGCGTAAAAAAACATACAGTCGTTTATGCTAACGTATATTTCGACACTCTCAAGAAATTCAAAATTTATAGTGTATTTTCCGTTGACCTAAAACTATTAAATTTGGCAAGTAACATCGTCTTATACTACAAGTATAGGAAAAAATCTGAAAACTATACATTTGTAAATAAATCATAAAAAATATAGTCTTTATTTAAAGTAATTATGTACCTACAAATTTGTACGGAACCCTCAGTGGGCAAGTCCGACTCGCCCTTGTCCGGTTTTTTTTTTATTTCCTACAGTTAAGTTTTTGAAAGCTTCTCCTGGAGCTCTTTATTTTAATACTCCACTGGATAGTTTTTCAGGGAAAAAAAAAATTTGAAGACATATAGTCTAATGTTAAGTTCTAAATTAAATTAATAATAATAATAAACAAGTAATGGACCATTGACCTGCTCGTTCAATGGTACACCAGTTTATTTGAACAAGTGTGTCTGAACTCTTACCCAACTTCACAAAAGGGGAGAGTCCCACCCGGTCTGAAAACATATTCAAGATGCCATTAAAGCGATGCGCTTCTATGTTGGCGCGCTTGCGCTCCTCGCGCAAGCGCGCCAACATAGAAGCGCATCGCTTCCGCTCGATCGCGGCGTACCTGTCGATGTACGCTTCCGCGAAAATCCCTATTCCCTGACGCGACACACTTACACACACACACACACACTTACACTCGAAAAACATAACCTCCTTCTGGCACAGTCGGGTAAAAATGAGTCGCTTAACATTTCAGAGGTGTAAGTATGAATTAGGCATTCTAAGCACACCATAGCTGTATCGAGTGACCAAATACCGTTCAGCCGAAAAAGCGAAGTACCTAAAGCCGTGGCTTATTAAACATCTAACAGTACAATTAGATAAGCATCGACACATTAGCATCGCAATTATTTGCCTTATCCAGGGCGATCGCGTGTGGCATGCGAACACGGTGTTAGGAGCCTGCCCAGCCCTCTTGACGCCGGGCTAATGCGTCATGTTCATAGGATTACCTGTTGGAACACATGTGTGCCTGGTAAGTCTACTCTTGAACTTCGGATTTTCAAGGTCGTGAGGTACGGGTGTTCCATAAAGATTGTCATAGGTGATCAAAAAACCCTGTTTTTTTAAACATTATAAATGCGAAAGAAACTCTGTCTGTATGAACCTTTTTATTAGGAAGAAACTTAATAAGGGTAGAACACGATCTAGATTAGGACGTGGTTTTCTAGGATACTTTTATACCGGGAGTGTGTTCTCTTGGGATAAATTTCTATTTACTTGACTTCGCGGCCGAAGTCGCCGACAGAAGCTAGTTGACTATAAAGTTAGCAGTATCTTTCAACAACTAAGAATTGAGTAAGATCTATTCTTCTTCTTCGGAAAAGATCTAAAGACGAACTACAGCTGTAAGCTATCGTGAGTTTCCAGGATGGGCAATCGGAGCAACAGTAGTTTCATGTTATGCCCCTAAAAAATGCCCCTAAATGTTGCCCCTATGCTTAGAACTTTAGTTGACTTTGGTTCCATCGGGACGGGACGAGGTACGATTAAATAGTATATGGTTTAAGATGTTTATTTGTAAAAAAACAGAATACAATTATTCACTTATAATGAGAAACACTGGTTACATAACATAAACGTTCCTTAGAACGAGGATCGGAACGATATTTTTGAAGTTAGAAGTACAATAGTGTTAGTCACTAACTTATCCCTATGTTAGTAATTGGGACTATGCTAAAGGAGATCGAGTTTAGAAGACGTTTTTTTTTATTTTTTTGTTATATTTTACTTTATTTAGGTAATCTGCCAAAAATATTATCGAGAATGAGTCCTTATTACGTATCGAAACACAGTTTCTATCATGGTTGCTATTAAAAGCATAATGGTCTTTAATTATAATTTTTGTTCTTTCTTTTTTATTTATTTATTTTATTTATAATATGTTTATAAAGATTATTTATTTGTAAAACACGCTTTACATACAAATAAAGCATGCAATATCTTAAATGTAGTTAAAAAGTCTAACATGGTAATGGTACCTTCACGTAATAGTCCGTACAATTATTTACGAGCAGGATACATTCTTATGAATTCAATTACTTTTTACATCACCCATAAATCTGCATATGGCTTGACAGCCGTCCTACCTCCGCGCTACGTCTGTCTTAAGCTCGAGTTATATTTTAACTCAGAGTTATTTATTAACGTAATATTAAATTAAAATTACAATTATTTTATTTTAGAAATAACATCCATAATTTGTTAGTAATCATTAACCTTAATAACTATGTTAGTACCTAAACATGCAGGTTGGACAAGTATATTTTTATATTTTTTATGTAACCTCGTGTTAGTAACTAACTCGTAGTTAAAGGATAACTATATTCTGTACGAGGGGGCCTAATTTGGATCTAAGACAGGCGGAGTTAGAACGGCTGTCAAGCCATTGTATGCAGGGCATTCACGGATGATGTAAAAAGTGACCAAAACTCATCCGTGTTCCTGCACGGATTGGTTTTAGTCACTAAGAGTCTGATACTCCCTTCTGCTCCGCCCACAGCTCCCATGAGTAATTTAATGATTTCCCAACCCTAAAAAAAAAGGCTATTTTGTTGCAGATATTTTGAGAGCAATCTGAAATTCAAAACGACCATCGTATAATGACAATAGACTCGTATACTAGTACCTTCCGTGAAACCGAAATAGCTATACTTTCATCGATGATATGTGGGTGTTACACCCACTACACTCTCTACTAACACCTCTGGGGTGTGCGGTGCGTTTAAACTTAAGGTAACCACACATAGAGTAAGTTTAGAAACGACAACAATTAATCGTGTTAATCGTATTTCGAAACTACTTCACAGATGAACGCTTCGAAAGGATGAATTTAACTGTTTTAGTCGAAAACTAATAAATTTAGGTATCGACATGATTCTGATTCTAGTTTAGGTATATGTTGTCACCATTTAAATATATTATCGTACTAAACTATAACCTGGATTAAAAAAAGTCCCTTTAAAAAGTGAATGAAAAGATGGAAATGGCAACATGCAATGCAATAAAAGAGCTGAAAAGATGACGAGTCGTTTATATAATTTCGTTGACATTGGCGAATCGGTACTCTACTGCTTTTAAAATTCATCGACCCAAGGTACATTTTTTTTTTACTTTATATAGGCATACGTTTGACCACAATCTCACCTGATGGTAAGCGACGATGCGGTCAAAGATGGAGCACGTTTGCCTAGAAGCAACCTATTCACTCTTGTCTAAAAACTCCCAGGTTGTAGCTATCTGGAAACATAGACTCTGGCAGGGAATTCCACTCCTTAGCTGTACGCACTATGAACGTGTTCCCAAAACGTTTAGTGCGTGTGGGTGGGATGTCCACCATGTACATAAATATTGCTGAAAAACATAACCCTGGCTTTGTAATAACAAAGCCAGGGTTATGTCTTATACATATAGTATATATGTGTATATAGATATAAAAAAGAAAAAAATATCTCCCTCTTTCTGTTTTAGCTCCGCGTAGCCTGATATGTAAGATATGTTCCACCTCCTTATTAGGGTTCCGTACTCGAAGGGTAGCCAACAAAACCCTAATACTAAGTCACTGCTGTCCGTCAATCCGTCCTCATGAAACCTAATAGGTAACCTGTTGAAATTTTCAAAATTTGTATTTCTATCACGGTCAAATCAAAAACTAAAAGGCACCATGATACAAGAACCATGATTTTTTTTTTCAGTTTCTGGTACTTTCGTGAGCGAGTCCGACTCCCTACCCCAGTTTTTAATCGATCAAGGCATTCCTCAACACGCAGCTACGAGAAAAAAGCAATCTAGAAAGAACTTAAATTAAATAGGCTTACCTACGAACCAAAGATAAGGTAACATAAAGCTATAAATTACAAGGGATCACACTAACACGCAACGATTCCTTTCATAATATTTTTAATCTTAGCTGCTATATAACGGGAGGTCTGACCTTTACCATGTATTACAAGATTGTTAAGAACACAACACATAAGTATAGGGTAGGTAGTGTTCCAACCTTTTCGCTACTTTTTTTGGGCGGGCATCGACCAGATCTGAATTTATCTGTATTTTTAATGCGAGTAACATCCTAATTTCTAGAAAATACGAGGCATCACAATTTCTAACAAACAACCGGTCACCCAGGACGATAGATAACGAGAGGGGAGACGCATTTTGTCAAAAACTGCCACTTTTTCAAAGCATTTTCCGATCGAAAAATATAAAAAAAATTGCCCAAAAGGTTGAATTTCCTATGAAAATGATTCAGTAACTTTTACAAACACACACGAAAGTGACATCACCTAATATAATGTACAATGCCCTCTCACTTGTTGAGCGTCGAGCGCGATAGGCCGCAATCGATAATCGCTCCTGTCGCACGGGACGACGCGACGATTGCGGTTAGCCATATTAATTCACGTTTCAGCATTTGCAATTTAATTAATTATTCCTGGGTAGCTTAAAGTTAGTGTTGACACACATGTATGTATGTTGCTATCAAGAATAGCCGGTCGACTCTGATAAGAACTCACAGTAAAGACATGCGAAGTGAACGGTCGTTCCAATTATTGACGTAGCAATTGACAGATCAGTTCTAGCTTACTTTAGGTACCTAACTTTAACGACAAGATATCTAAAAATAGCGTCTCGTTGATTCAAAAGACTTATTAGATAATACATAAGTATATACAAGCTAGTAGAAAATATGTATAGATGTACAAACGGAGTAGAACACATAGGGCATCTAAAAGTTCGTCCTCATCGCTGTCAAAGGAAGGAGTGCCCAGAACACTGGCTGCATTGCCACGTTAAATGGCAATTCTGATTCTTTGACCAAAGGAAAGACCAGCCCTTTGGTCACGTGAGGAGTCGACTAACTGCTTGATGCGTTCCTTTATTTCCTACCATCCAGTGGAATATGATGTAATGGCATCTAACTATGTACTCATTTCACCTAAGTTATCACTGTGAGATTTTTACTGAACAGACCAGCAACTCTGTTTCGAGTTCAGAAAATAAAACATGTAACAGACTGATTGCGAGAAGAAAGCTACTTTCGTTCAAAAGTACAAGGCGAAGTTCATCTGAGCACCTTTTCTCTGAGTTACAAGTTATAACAATGAACTCCGTTCAACTGAACAAAGCTGCAATATGTACAGTCAACAAAGCTATTGGGTATGCAGGCAGCTAACTTGCAACTACTTTTAAACAATGTTGTGAGTGTGCTGAGTAGAAAATTATTGTACAGCACACTCGTAAGTATGTCAAAAGCTTAAAAAATTATAATGCACACATTAGGAATAAACATTGGCAGTGCTGTGGAAAAATTAATGTTTTTGTCTGTATACCGAATAGAATGTTGACTGTATAGACATGTTACGATTGTTGCAGTAAAAGGCAACGATCGTGTTTTGTCACTTCGAAATAATTTGTAGTTTATCGACAGCAATAAACAGCACAGAAGCTATTATATTAAAACTACTATCGTTGCGAGCAGACACACAGTCATAAAAACCGGCCAAGTGCGAGCCGGACTTGACTAGTTTTTATGACTGCATGGTACGCTCAGGATATCGTAACATAAACCAAAAAAAAACACGTTTCTTGTATGGAAGCCCCCTTTTAGTTTTATTTTTTGTTGTTTTGGTGGTGTGGAAAATGGCAAACTCTATAGGGTTATTAAATAATCTCGATTGTAAACTCGTGAAATCTTGTCGACTGAACCTTTGGAATACTTTCGAAGTTATTCCGAGAAATTGTGGACTTTTTTTTTACTATTGATAGGCACGCGTTTGACCACTATCTCGCCTGATGGTAAGCGATGATGTGGTCGAAGATGGAGCACGCTTGCCTTGAAGAACTGACATGAAATTTCGACCAATCAGAGAGTCTACAATTTATCAGTTTTCGTGTGACAATAAACCTGGAAAAAAGGCTCTTCTTGGTCTTTTCAGATTTGAGTTCACATGCTCAACGATTAATGAGAAGTTAAGTTTCCAATTTAACTATCACATCAAAACCGATAAATTGTGGACCAGAGTGCAGATTGGTGTCCAGTATCAATGTCGCCAATGGCAGTCTACAATTTCCTAGAACGGCACGGTTTCAATATACATAGAATACAAGATTTTGATTCGTATAATTGTAGAACAAATGTTCATTTGATAATTTATCGAGAGTTTACAATATCATAAGAAATTTTATGATCTTACGTAGTTTGCAATTATCCGGTGACAGTGCCAATAAAAAATACATACTGCGAAGTTTTCAACTCGGTTGCTATTACGGTTCATGAGACACAGCCCGCTGACAGACAGTCGGACCAACGGAAAGCCTAGGCTAAGTGAAAGGGTTCCGTTGGCACCCTAAAAACTGAAAACAATATTGTCACTAAAAACAGTAAGTATTTAAATCGTCGAAGTGAAACGTTACGACAAAAGCAAATTGCAGAACAGAAAGTAACGACCTAAAAAATCACTAGAACAAGAACTGCAATCTAAATTAAAAGCAATCTGGAAAGTTTCAAAAGCTATTCAAGCAGTTCTTCAGGAAAAAACGGTTGCTGAAGGAAAAGGTTTTAATCTAGGCAAGTAGCCATGCTGAAAATCGGGTAGGCAATCTCTCTTTATTGCGAATCGAATTTGTTTTTTCATGTAGGTATCGTATCATGCCTAACTACCACTTGAAAGTGGGGACCTTTCAAATTATCATATATACAAAATAACCCTCCTACAAATAGATAAGTATACTAATCGAGTACTTACTTATTCTTATTACTTTAAGCAATCGGTAACTATATTCGTCTACGCGCAATATTTATGAGTCACCGCGAATAGAACAACAATGAATACATGAATCGATATGAGTGCCGCACTATCGGCTTGCTGCTGGGAGGTTTCCTGTTGGCGCGAGTAATTCCCGCAAGTCGTTATCGGCTGTTAAGCTGACACGGGAAGTGAACTTGCTAGAATTGCCTCAACTTGCTTTAATATCCGTCTAAACTTCGACAACTGTTCAACAGCAGTTCAAGCACGATACCGAAGTTCGTGTTTTTAAAATATAACTTCAACTTCTTTATAGAAGAATATTGTTGTTTCAGACTACCCAGGCGTGAATTCAATCTTGGAGTATTACAAAAAAGTAATTGGTAGAACACTGGTTATAAGAAGCTTTACGAAGGTAGTAAATTAAGAAATATATTCTTACATAAAACATCTTTATGCCAAGATGTTTGTGTATATTAAGGTCGGTACTCTACGCCGCAATATTAGCACAGGACTACGACTTATGAAAAATCTATTCTTATAATGAAAGCTTCTTTTGAGACCAATTCATTTTGTAAAATCAGGCGAGCTCTGTGTAAACAAAAAGAAAAAAATGCATTGAAAATTAACATGTATTAAAAATAAGTAGGTAGGTAGTACCCTATCCTATTGGGCCACATGGCCCATTAAAAAAAATATATCGACATTATTTTGTTTAAACACAGATTTTTAGATGCCTAAAATTCTTGTCTGTGGAAACTTGAATTTACAACCTGCTTATCAGTACCTATATTTAAGAAAAATCATACTTATAGCTCAGATTAAAGAATAGGACTTATAGTTACACAGTTTTTATAAATACGTAGAATTTTCTAATATTTAGATAGAATTACCGATATCGATATTTACCTGGATCTCTTAAAAGCCCATTTAAATCTTGAGAGCTGCAACTGCTCCACCCCACATTATCTACTCAAGTTAGGTTAACATCTCCGCCATTTCATCCTAAACCTCATAATACAGCGTATGAAAACTAGCAGAAAATGACTGGATTAAATTCGCACGAACGGTTTCAAAAAATAATGTGACAACACAATGGACAACACCTAACAATAGGTAGAGTTTTTTTTTCGATCCCGAACACAATTTGTGATGGCTTATAGGCATCAAGCACCGAAAAAAGGTTGAATGTTGTACATTTGCCAACATTATATTATGGACTTGCACCAATGTAGTGGTACCAAAACCCTTATTTTAATTGATCGTGTGCATTGTGCATACCTACAGGGTTCTAAAAGGCGATAACTTAAAGAAAATAGTAGGATTATCCTAGGCTCGCACCTATGCAACAATATTGCAGCAAAGGTTTTCATATTTTCTTGTGGATTTTCTAAACTGAACACAAAAGTTTCCGATGGAAATTATTTATTTTTGTTTCAGAATTTATAAAGCTTATTTTGTACTTATCGGTAACGGAAACGTGAATGAAAATTCTCAAAGAGATTTATGTGATGCACACCTTTCAAAAAATATCACCGATTGTTTGTCTTGTCAAGTGTGTTTTATGCTGAATGTCAGTTGTTGATGCAGTCTCGAACAAATGCAACACTCGAAACTGTCGTCAAAAACTGACATGTATGTACCAAGTGTCATGTGTGAGTTGTGTGTAGTTATACTATAAACATTTTTTTTGCAAATTCAGCCTTGCACGGATCGCTTAAAGTTGTTTTACAAAGCAGTGCAGTATGGCGAGCGATACGAGCTTTTTTGAGATGCTGAGTGTGTATCTTGGGTTTTTATATATCAATGACCTATTTGATGATACAATTAACAACAAAATTCTTCTAGTAATTTCACAGTCCAATTAAAATTAAATTTCTTATTCAATTCAATTCCCCAGTTATTTGTGGGAGTGTATGACCTATTTGCTCGCGAGAAAACTAGAGAGCACTTTAATCCGACCACTTCACATTTCCAAATTAAAGTTTCATGAACAAAACCCATTATATTTCAGGCGTCAAATTACCGTCATTATGGCTAAGCTTTGCGAGAACATTATCACTACAGGTGCCTCTCTCATTTGATTTATAAACAAAAACTTCTAAGAATTTCCGTATTTAAGTACTTGCGGAGACTTAAAGCCAAGCGTTTTTCGCACCTAAAACAACATTTATCTTTAAAATGTATAAAAAAAGCCTTCGTCGAAAGTTTTGTAAGTAAATTCAGTTTCGCCTCCCTTGCTAAGCGAGGTGGGATTTGTAAGACAATTTGCCACGTGTTTGGTACGACGTTGCCAAGTTGTGCGCCGGGAAAATCTCTCGCTTGCAGTTTATTGCTGAATGTTGGTACCTAGTGTACAATTATGTATGTTGCATGCACATTTGGTGCATGCAAATTGTATACAAGTTTTGTATAAGAATCATCTGTCTTATTCATGGCGAAACAGATTTTATGTATTCCGCCTGCTGCTTTAACTGTAATTGGTCAAATTTATTTTGTAAAGCAAAATAACAAAAGGACTGTCAATTCACAATATAACATCGTTTATATTTTCCATTTTATAACAGAAATTCTCCCTCGTTTACCTAACTAATGAGTACCAATTAAAAACGTTTATAATCACAAATGGGTAGACACCGCTCCAGCCCTAAAATATGAATAAATTAGTTACGATTATAAAACAAAATCCTTTTACATCAGGGCGGACATCACATGAGCCTTTTTGTATAAGCTTTTCGTGTTGAGTGGGACGGTTTTAGCGCTAAATGATCGTCAATCGAACGGTGTTAAATAAATACTGGGAGCGTCCAAAAGGGTTGTGCTCGAGTGATATAATGAAAGCGTGTCAAGCATTCGGTCATCCATTACCTCGCTGTGTAAACATTTTTCACGAGGATGATTTATTGCCGCGGAGGCTGCAGCCGCGCCGCGCGGTTAAGTCACAGCTCATTAGTCAAAGTGTTATGATGTAATACTCTCCCACATGTAGGTACCGCCGCCAGCTGACGACACCCTGTATCGATGAGCGCTCGCCCTGGCTCGGCCAGCCCTGACAGCTGACACTCGATTAACTACTATGGTTATTTCCAATAATGCTAACGAGAAACCATGTTACATCGTTAAGTACCTACCTACTATGCGTGATCCACCGTGGGTAATTGAATTTATAGCGATACCTTGTATAACGTGCTCTGTTAGTAGGTAGCAACATAATATTAAGATCATAATGGTATAAGTTATACGAACCAAACAAAATCAAAAGGTTATATCGAGATAACAAGACCGTCTATAACAGGTTCCAGTAATGAGAACATAACAAACTCCTTTGCAAAAAAAAAACGGGCGGTTTTGATTTTTCAACATTATTGGTAATAATTTAGCTCTAAAGAGGTTTTAACAGCCAGACTATGTTATTGGCTCTTAATAAAGAGTCTGGGTACAAAAAAAGTTTATTCCAAATTCAAAACTTTGTTTTTTTTAATAATAGTCCGTTTTTCAGTTTGTAACTTTTTACTTACTTTTAGCGGGTTAAAAAGTTAGTTACTCAGGCGCGGAGGAACCGCAAATGCTGTTACATAGACCTCAAAAGAAACCTTGAAGATGTATGAGAAACACAGGTTAGCCTATGGACTGTGAGGAGGAGGCTTTTAGCGGCTGATATACGCAGTCGACGACCAGTGCGGGCCCCCAAGTTACTCCATGAGTACCGAATTGTCAATTGAGGTTCGCTATAAATTGCCTATCTTGGTAACTGGAATAGCGTACTCTTTTCCGATGAGGCTCGACGTAGATGCTTATGTGCAAGAGGTCGGCGAGTACGATCTATCCAACCACCTCCACAAAACATCAGGGAGCTTAAACATGCGATCTCGGCTAAGTGGGTACACATTCCACAGGCACGCCAAGACGATTACATGCCTAAAACGCTGCAATTGGAGGTCATACTAATTATTAATTTAATTTTTTTAATTTCTTTTTAACAAAATACCATAAAAATACAAGAGTATTTTATGATGTTTTAATGAATAATGTACAATGAAATTAAGACTTCTTAATTTCTTGACAATTTTAACAAAGCTCTCTGTTTACATTGAGTAAAACACCGACACCAGGACAATTAAAGTGTTAAAAAACTAGATTATCATTGAACATACTAAAAATATTAATATTATCCATAGGAAAGCCAATGACTGTAAGGTGCCCGTTTTTTTTTACAAAGGAGTGTATTATGTCGCTATTATCAGTAGCGTAGCAAGGGGGGAGCGGAGGCACCCGACCGCTCGTTGACTGGTTTTTGTCACTACCGGGTGGCACTCCTAAACGTTTGACGCAATGAAACCTGTCGGAAGTAGGGTTCAAAAATTTTTGAGCTCGCTTCGCTCGCTCTCACATTTTACACTCCCTAACTTCCTGAGCTTTTATATATAAATAAAAAAACACTTCAATAACAGTATGAATGATCAAAATACAATAAAAATCTTCCAAAATGAGGTGAAAAATTTCATTAGTTCTTCAGGTTTTCTGCATTTAGGGGTGACACTCGTTCTTAGACTTTTTGTCACGATCGGGTGTCACCCCTACCGGGCGAATTAATGGAACCCGTCCGTTGCACTCTCTTTGCTCTAGAGCGACTCAACAATATGTCTATGTTTATGAATTAAATGATCAAAAGAAAATAAAAACCTTTCCGAGTTGGGGTGCATGAATTTCAGAGCTCGCTTCGCTCGCTCTTATGTTCTGACCTCTCTCAGGTAATGAGCTTTCTTGCATCAGTCCATAAAGTTACTTCTATTTAAGTATATGATATGAATGATCAAAAGAAAATAAAACCTTTCCGGGGTCCATGAATGTTCGAGCTCGCTTCGCTCGCTCTTGTGTAATCTCTTTATCATCATATCAGCCGAAAGACGTCCACTGCTGGACTTCTTATGTTCTGCCCTCTCTAAATTAATGACCTTTCTTGTATCAGTCCATAAAGTAACTTCTTTTAAGTGTGAATTATCGAAAGAAAACAAAACCTATCTGAGGTGGATGCAAACATTTTCGAGCTCGCTTCGCTCTCTCTTGTGTTCTACTCTCTATCAATGAATGAGCTTTCTTACATCACTCCATAAAGTTACTTTTATTGTATGAAAGATCAAAAGAAAATAAAACCTATGCGAGGTGGGATGCAAAAAATTTCGAGCTCGCTCTTGTGTTCTACCCTCTCTTAGTTCTTGAGCTTACTTACGTTACTCAACAAAATTTAGTTAGATAATGATGAAAATAAAATCGAAATTTTATTTTCATCATTATCTAACTATATTCATCATTCTATTGTGTAAGAATGATGTAAGAACATTCCTGAAAAAAAAATCTGCGGCGCAAATGGCACACCTTCCCTCCCCCCTTCCGAAAAATGGCTTGCGATTGCCGTCACAGGAACGAGAGGCCAAAGGCGCAAATCATAATTATTTGGGTGGTTAATTTGTGGGGCGACACCACGTCACATTATCCGCCCCGGGTGTCACCCATGCTAGCTACGCTACTGGCTATTATACATATCCATACTACTGGCGCCCCAATTCTGATCGTACGGATGAAAGTCTTACGGATACTAAATAAACCATATTGTGCTAAACATCGCTGCAACCGATTTTCCTGAGCTAAAACACAGTGCTTCATGAGAGGCACAGATAAAACACTGCTACGAAAGTTTTAATTTCCGGAACAATACGGGAAAATACCTACCTGCAGCGCTACCAGTAGGTTTTATGGCAAAAAACATCCGCAGACTGGCCACTCTGAAACAGGCTACAAGCTCGCAAAAAGTCCATCAGAGCGCACAAAGCTCGCTAACTCGCATGTTTGGCAGAAACGTTCTGACGTGAGCGCCACCAGAAATTCTTTTCGACACGCCAAAAGAATTCATGTAAAAAAGCTCGCCTACTTTATTGTATTCGGGCCATTCACGTTATTTTATTTCGGAGTTTTTTTTTTCTCGAGGAGAGCGCAATACGTAGTGACTAGCGAGCTTCAAAAACGTTAATATTATTGTTTATAATTATCTGGTAATCATATGTCTGACTTTTTTTAGGAACTACCCACTACTTCGTAGATTATGGCAGCGGTCATCACAAAGATCATGTGAAAATGCTCTGAAAATGTCAAATTCAGCGCGTGTACGAATATATTTCAGCGCCTGACAACATTTTGACATTTTGTATCTTTTAATTACGGGTTATTACCATTGTTTACGCCTTTGTTTTTATCTGCACGCTTAGATTTAATGTGCCCTGAAATGTCAGCGTGGGTGGAGAAAATTAAGACATTCGCATACATTATGATGCTGAATTTAAAGCGAATATTATAAAGTAACTAAATTATTCTTTTCATGAAAATAAAGGTTTACTACGCTTGTATTTTACGTCAAATTGTCATATTCATCACCTATTTAATTTACAACATGAGGTGTATTCCTCGTATGAAGTAGAAAAAATGTCGTAAACCTACATTCTCTTTATGTTGACATAAAAGGCTATATAGGGACTGCTGCGCTTCAAGTACTAGACTATAACAAGGAACATAAAATATACGTCATTAATTTAACGATGCTCATTGAAAAATTTTAATAAAACTTTACTGGCGGTTTGTTGGACCGTATTTTCACGCGCGGCCTGGTCTCATCTATATTTATAAAGTAGTTCCATTTATTAAACAGACCAGTGACTGGCTGACTCTACTGATTGATTGACTGACTGAGTGATAGACTAAGGTCGGCCTAAATTACTAAAAATAGGAAACTCGTCTTACCAATTTTGGTTTTCCGAACGGAGGACCTTTGTTAACAGTTCACGTTTAGAGACAAATATGTTGTCTTAACCTAAAACTTATACTCATATTATTATCTCAGATCTGACCGGACTAGCCCTTTGACTATTATTGTAACCTTCTTTGTTCCCGTGGGCGGCAACAACCGCGCCAATTAGTTTATCTTCCTCCAGATTAACGTCCTGTACTAAAACGTTAAGGAAAAATGTTTTACAAGAAAAATAATTCGGGAAATTTCACTCAAAGGCTAATCCTAATTAAAGGTCGCGTTTTAATTGTTTGAGGTACAGGTTTGGGCCCTGAACCTTGTTATTATTATCTTTATTTATTATCCTTACATACTAGGTAATTGTTTTTTTTTACATATTTCTTAAAAACAACACATTAAAAAAAACATTTAAAAATATAAAAAAAATAGTAGTCCGCCGGTGTCGGGAGCAGGGTCCAAGCTACCGGTGGTTAGGGCTCCAGAGAAAGGAACCTCCTCACATTACGAGCCGTATCGAGGAGTACTGTCTTCTGTATCAGTATTATTAGTAACGATGTTTTTGTGACTGAAAGAAACGAAAACTGCTGAAACATCATGTTTACATGGTGTTTCAGCAGTGAGACGTTTAATTTCTCCTTTCTTTATAAAACGATTTAGATTGTGCGATTTTCAGCGATAATAATCACAGATAATTTCTGTTCATATTCCCGGCTTATGTCAAATTATATTTCTTGTCAAATGTTTTCTCTACTTGTTGCTATTTTCCGACAGCCAATTCCCCAGCAGCTAACACAAAATTCGAAGGCATATTTACAGATCAGAGGGATCTGTAAATATGCCGTCGAATCTCGATAAGTCTTTAAAAGAGGGTAGGAGACGAACAGCGTTTCATCAATATTGCTAGGATATCGTTCCGGTGCGGTGTCAGCGCAATTTATCAGGAAACGATTACCGCACCCAAGAGAAAATATGTAACCTGCAAGTAGAAACAGAAACGAACGCTAGAAAAGAGGTGAAACGGCAGGGAATGGAATTTAATCTTCTACTGCATTGCCGTAAAATAACTTTGCAGGGAATATATTTCATTGACTGGAAGACACGCTTTGATATTATAATACTGTTGCTTCAGTGGAATGATAGTATTGGACACTATCTTGCCATGATAAATAGCTCTAGATGAAGCCTTGCGGTCTTGGGGTCTGTTTGAACAAACAGGGTATGTACAAAGAGGTTAGGGTATTATATACCTTGAGACGTATCGCAGGGTTGACAAAGCTGGCTGAATAACAAGAAAAAATAATTGAAGCCTTTCTCTACTGTGAAAAAGAAATAAAGAAAAATAAAACTTTAATGGCATCACTTAATTGTTTGACCGTTTCGAGCTAGTATTTATCATTACTTAGGTAATATTATAAATGCGAAAGTAACACTGTCTGTCTGTCTGTGTATCGCGCTTTCACGCCAAAACTACTGAACCGATTTAAATGAAATTTGGTACATAGATAGTCTAGAGCCTGAGAACGACGCGGGCGAAGCCGCTGGCAGAAACTTGTGTAGCACAAGTAAAGAATTTACATTATCAAATGACCTAAGTACCTATTTCTGTAAAAGATTTTTAACAGAGAATGATGAAGACGACTAATTGGCAAGTAACTTTATATTGCACTGCAATTTTTTTTCTTACAACTTTCATTGCGCGTTTTGTACAATGCGTGCGAATAGTGCAAGCGGACTTGTATCTGACAGAAATCTTTTTGAAAGTTCTTCTATCCACTCAGAATGGGCGGCAGCGTTCTCTGTAAAACGCAACACCATACACTGCGATCGCCAACCCGCCTGCCAAGCGTGGCGATTATGGCAAACCCCCTTTCGGGGGAGGCCTATGTCCAGCAGTGGACGTCTTTCGGCTGTTATGACGATGATGATGATCCACTCAAAGGTTGTCTGGCTGTCAGCAAGAAGACTGCAATTGTACCCATAGAAAATAACTATCATTTTTTAATTAGGTATTTGTATGCAAGTCAATTCTTGGAGAGTTAAAACTTTGACTTTCTTTAATAGAGCTGTTTCGATGTTTTATCGCATATCGAAAAAAACTCTTTTGAGAGAAAGCCAAGTAGTAGGTACCTACTGTCTGTCTAAAACTAACCATTAAACTAGCCCTATGTACACCGGTCATTGCTCCTTTACAGCTATCGTGCGACGAAACTGACTGCCTTGGTGGACTGTCTCTGAAACTGCAGTGACATTAATAGTAGTTATTGCAATACCTAGGTACCTTTGTTATAGGTATTTATCATTGGTTTATAAAAAACCCAAGATATACATTTAGTATCTCAAAAACGTCCGCAAAAAACAAGCGCAATATGTATAATTAAGCGCAAGTTTCAAACAGTCTCGCATCGCTCGCCATATTGCACTGCTTTGTAAAAACAACTTTAAGCGATCCGTGTAAGGTTGAATTTGCAAAAACAAATTGTTTATAGTATAACTACACAACACTCACACATGACACTTGATACATGTCAGTTTTTGACGACAGTTTCGAGTGTTGCATTTGTTCGAGACTGTGCATCTTGGGTTTTTTATACATTAGGTATTTTTATATATTAGGTATTTATGTACTATTTAATATGCTCAGCGCCAGCGCGATGATGAACGAGTGGCTGTGATTTATCACAACATTACTCCGCGCCAGTCCGCTCTGACATTTTTACAACATTATCCAGCGTTGTGACATACTTAAAATGTTATCCATCCCTGTTTGTTTCCAGGCGTTGAAACCTTATTATAAATTAATCTATTGAGCTTTGTTTTTGCTTGTTATTACACAGGATTTGTATCTCATTGTATCCGGTGGTCAAAAGGCCATTCCTCGTATTTGAAAAAACACTTTTTTACAAAAATACAACCGACTTTCTAAAACAAAACACTACAAAGTATTTAATAACTTTAATTTCGGAAGTCGGTGTTTTTGGTTATTTTTTCATTTTTTGACACCGACTTCCGAAATTAAAGTACTGGACCTTAATTTCGGAAGTCGGTGTCAAAAAATCCAGGAAAATTCTCTTCCAAAAAAAAAGAATCATCCAAATCTGACTGGCAATTGGCGAAAATGTCGCTGAACAAACATTTTTCATGGGATCTCATCATCAGATTCTAATTTATACCTTCCATCATCTGCTCAGCAACATGAGATGATGAATACCAGGCACAAACATTTGAATTGCGTTAGTAAGTTTATGAAAAACATTGTATGTCCCTACAAAATTTGAGGTTTCCCTCAATTTTCATGGGATCCCATCATCAGATTCTGACTGGGGGGACAATGGAGCCAACTGGGAAGTATATTCTTTCAGATAAAACAAGAATTTTTCAAATCGGTTCACAAATGACAGAGTTATGAGGTAACAAAGATAAAAAACAACCGAATTGAGAACCTCCTTCTTACTTTTTTTGAAGTCAGTAAAAAAAATAGGATAATTAGAGGTATTTTTGACAGATTGAGACAGATTTACAATGCAAATCGTCCTTATTACTTATACCTACGTAAATGGGGCCGACAACTGTCAAAGTGGCACTAGTAGCGCACAGACCAATAACAAAGCAGTTTTTGATGAAAAGATGGGTAAATGCTTAGGTAAATGATTACTTTCAGTTTAATTAGATCGTCAAAAACTTTTCCAATTATTTGTACGATCCCAAACCTACCTGCATCACATAACCTCACATAACCTATAATATAAGATAATGCAAATTCGATTTTATAAACCTTTAAAGAAATCAGACTGCCTATAATACACAAAATAACAAACAAATGAATCTTAAAGACTGGGATCACAGACTAATAGTGTTTATCTCACATTGATAAAGGTTCGTGTAGTGGTGGCGCCATCTGAGATCAGCTTTCATTTACCAACCCTATTGTACTCTTAAATTTTTCTTTAAATAGATAGGGTGTGTTGAATGAGGTTCAATATTAATTTTGAAGTGTGTGCCAGTTTGACAGTCCCGGCTGAAATGAACGAAAAAAAATCTATACAGGCCATTAAATTGTGAAAAAAGAAATTAAGATAAAGAAAACTTGAATGGCATCTCACGATTATTTTGATCGCGTTGGGACAGTATTTTTTAAAACATTACAAATAAGTTTGTACTATTTTTGTAGAAAAAAACGAAATAAACTTCTTAAAAATGTTATAAAATAACTTTAATTTCGGAAGTCGGTGTTTTTCGTGTTTTGATACCGACTTCCGAAATTAAAGTTATTTTATACTTTGTTGGGGTTTGTTTTTGGAAGTCGGTTGTATTTTTTTTTTAAAGTATTTTATTTTTCACTTTTTAGTGGTACCTACGTACCCATTCACAGCGTACCGGCATGATGTCATGTTATGAACTGGTCTAAACAATAAACAGATATGCGATTTCAGCAATCCCGATCCATTTGCTATCATTTATTGAAGAGTTCCGTTGCCCACCTCCGAAGTTCTTCATCAAATCTTCACCAAATTAAAATGGGACCATTCCGGAAAAAATACTCTTCCAAATAAATTCTCTTTTTGAAGAAGTCGGTTAAAATGAGTCTCTTTAAGATAGGGTTTCATGCCCGTCTTGCTAAATCCAATAAATCTACCATTTGAAATTCAGGTAATGTCTTAAGACATAAATCAATGTTATTTACCTTCCTATCCTACACAATATTGAATTAAATATTACCCTTACCTCTGCCTGGACGTATCAGGGTCAGGTTCGTTCCTGAGTACATAGAATGTATTATTGTAATATAATATTATACATCAAATATCATACCTACAGGGAGTATTTTTGAGACGGCACAATAATGTATGAAAAGTAGTTAGCGATTTGTTGCTTTTGTAGTCTCAAGCCTCAGTTTCCCCAAGAGACTATTTTTATCCTTATTAGGAATATACTTCTATACTAATATTATAGTCTGTGAGTTTGTGAGGTTGTAGGGGGTAATCTCTAGATCTACTGAACCGATTTTGATCTTTTACCAATAGAAAGACACGTTATTTGTAAGTGTCATAGACGAAATGGACACGGGTCAGCTAGTTGTGTATATTGCTCATTTTCTTGTACAGGTATTTTTTCAAAAAATGTTTATACAGTCAGCAATTACTCAAAAAGTTAAGTGCAGCCTCCTAAGTACGTTGTCCTGTAAATACAATGATTAAGAGAATGCCTTGTTGCATTAAGTTCGCCCATGTACCACTTCTGTACATAAAGTTTAAATAAATTAAGAAACAGCGTGCTTTAATCATTAAGAGTCTGCCACTCCCTTCCAATCCGCTCAGTCATTTGATGATTTCCTGTCAAAAAAACAAGTCTCTGCCCTTAACAGCCCGTCTCCAACATCCACTTGTATATAAGACAGACACAAAAGGTCTCGATAAAGGAGCGGGATGCGCGGGTAAGAACTCATAACCAATACACAGTTGTACGTACCTGCGATTATTATAATACGATAAATTCTGCTCAGCGACCCTTCTTTTGTTCGCAAAATGTATTCATTATTCGCAATAACTTCTTTTGTTTCACAATACAATGATCTCGGTTGCTGTTATTCTTATCGAGTTGATTTATCTACTTTTTTAACCCTTCTGACAGAAACAGGCTGAATTGATGAGTTGTCTTTGGAAATATATTTATTTTTATGCTCTATATGGTTCTTGGAGGAAGATACATAAAGCTGAATAATTTGCTGTAAACCCACTTGTTTGTTTTTTTTGCGGGTAAAACCAAACAGACAGACTATATAATTGAATTAAGCATAAAACATTATGTTTTAAGCAAGAATTTCAGCAAAATTTGTTCATAATTTTCATGGGGCACAAAAAAGAAGATTTTTTTCATGAAAACAGTAAGAAAAAAATCAAACTTCTATGAGAAGGTTGCCGGTGTTCGTTTAGGTCTAATTCTAGGTCCTAAGAAAACATTGTTAGGGCATGTTTATACTACGTAGCGTGATTTTTTTCGAAACCGCGCTCCCCTCCCTCTGTCATGCATGACTCTTGTCATGACGCACAATAGTAGTCAATATTCATAGTAATATTCGTACCTAAACTCTCAGCGCCTGAATAAAAACTGCGTCGCGGTCACGCAGAACACGCTTCGCAATCGCGCAACGACCAGGTGATCAATTTGCACATTACGATTGGTATTTTTATTATCCACATCATCGTTTACACTTCATATTTTGTCGAGTCAACCCAATCCAGCCAGTATTTCCTTTGTTGCATCAATTTTTCCCCTTCAATCTTGTTTGGCAAACTGAACTACATTAACCTTTCCTGCCTACGTGGCTACGTCTTCCAAAGTTCTGTGTGCCTTGCACTCTAGGTGACTAGGTATTCTGCCAGAGATTGTCGCAACTAACCTAACCTACCTTTTAATTACCTATATTGAAATCAAAACACAACGCCTTTGGTATCGACATAACTAACTTGTGGACAAAATATAGTAAACCATGAAAGGAAAGTAAGCCTAAATAGGCCTAGTTACATACTCTTCGTTTCTTTTCTGAAAATCTATTTACTAAGCCTAACAAAAATATCCGAAACCCTAGACAATAATTCATTCCGAAAAACTCCATTTGACAATCATACAAACGAGATGAAAGGGCTTCCTTTTTTATTTTCCCTCGCGTAATTCTAAAATACCGACCACGTCACAATAGAGGGAACCCAATGAAAAGTTTTGTGTAAAAATAGTCATAGTTTTGACGAACGATACGTTTGAACAATGCTACTAACGATGGAGCCCTCGCTGGGGACCGGTGCGCTCGCAGCTCGGACGCACGCGGCACGCCTCACCTCACCCACCATGATTCTCGCTCGTCATCCGCTTTTGCTAGTTACCCCACTTTTAGATATATATTTTTTTCATCTAGTGTACGGAATATGCACTGCAATAGGTCGATGCAAATTTAATAACTGTAGAACTTGATAAATGAACGCATAGAGATTAGGAGCAGCAGACGAAGGTTCCTGTGTTGTGAGATATGGATAAAGTTAACGTTAGTTTTGCTACGGACCACTCGGCAAAGATAGTGTTAGTACAACAAAATATGTTTCTAAGTAGGTACTCGTAATAACACACAGAATATTTATTCTGCGTTCACCCTAAATCATACCTATTCTACGTATGTTAGCCATGTACGTATAAAAATATAATTCCATTGTACGTCATTTCAAATATTTTTGACTGTGCTTTTCAAAATTCGAAGCACCATTACCCAAACTTATTGTGACATTTTAATGACATCTTTTTTAGATGTAATTAAAACAAAAGAGGATGGCATCTGGAAAAGACTTGATGTGGGTAGATGAGGGATCACCGAATGCTGTGAACTGTAAGAGAGCTCAGCTCGACACTTCAAAAGACTGGTATAAAACATCAAAGGCAAATGAGACTGTATAAAATCAAACAAAGGGCGTTTCTGATATTATTTTCTATACTATTCCATTTTAGTAGTTGTACCTCTCATGTGACCTTTTCAAGTAAAATTGTTGAAATTTTCCATGTTAAATCTGACTGACTGAATGTTCTGATGAATAATTGTCTTTTTTTCAGATTGCGTTCTCCGGCCTGAAATAAACAGTAATCAAATTAATGAGCGCTGTGCGGCCCCGCGTGGTGGCCAGTCGACCAGCCTGGCCCAGCCTGGCCGACCATGATGCAATTAAAAAGTAAAACGTCAAAGAACACGCTAATAAAATTTCAGCAAATGTTCGCAGTCATATTTTGTTAGCTTTTGAAATTATTATGATTGTCTTGCTTGTTGAATGTTTGTGTTGGACTTGGAAAAATAAGGCTGAACTGAATTAGGTGACGCGAAGTTATTTTAATTTATTTTCGGGCGATGGTTTGTCAAATGAAACTAAGTTTTGTTCTTAGGCTAACATAATATTAGTTACAGATCAAGTTGTCTAAACATTATGGTTACTATAAGTATAGCACTTTTCACTAAGCTAATGTAGGTAGGTATGGTTTACTGAGTTCATCATCATCATATTAGTCGAAATACGTGCACTGCTGGACATAGGCCTCCCCCTAGTGTTTACTAAATTAGAGATAGCAAAATTCCGATTTCTAATATAAAATATCCAACAAAAAATTCGTGCCATTATGAGTGAAAGAAATCGTCGCACGTTTACTAATGAGCACTACCTTTTATATAGCACCACGCGACTTCGAAATAGACCGGGGAAGCTTAGAATGGAGAAGAAAATTGAATGTGAAATGATATGAGTACTTAATGTCAGGCCCATCTCTAAAATGGGAACACCCAAATACTCCGAAAAACTTATTTCCTAATTCCGATTTTCAAAAGTCCGAATTTCATAATATCTAAGAATGCCCGCGAGCTTGTTAAGCAGGTGGTGAGTTTTAAAACCATCTGCGACGATAAGTTCGCGAGGAACCGCCGGAGCCCAGCAGCGTCGGAGCCGTGACAGAAACCATTCTTGCATGCATGCTTGCTTGCATGATTGCTTGCTTGCTTGCACTCTTGCTTGTATGCTGCAGGCTTGCTGCATGCTTGCTTGCATGCTGCAGGCTTGCTGTATGCTTGCTTGCATGCTGCGTGCTTGCTTGCATGCTTGCTTGTTAGCTGGTTTGCTTGCATGGTGTATGCTTGTTTGCAGTTTTGTTTTTTAATGGCAAAACGCATCTGTCATTCATTCTTTTTGAACTCTACTTCCTAATGCTAAACATATGTAGTATTATACTTCTCTCTAACGAGCAATATTGTGTTTATTTAATTTGCTATTCAGTTTTACAAGGCGTTTTTATTTCGGAATTCTAATTAATCGGTACTTTAATAATCGGAATTCGTATTTTGAATTTTTCGAATTATCATTCAGTCGGACTTTTTGTTATTCGATCTATTGAAGATAAAGATAAATATAAAGATAATTTTATTTGACAAAACATGCGTATATATGCGAATTAAGCTTGCAGGGTGTTACAATATTGATATTTCGTACGTACATGTTTTACCTAAAAGGCGTAAAAATTTATAAGAATTATAAAAAAAAAATGAATACAATAATAATCATGAAAAAATGGAAATGTTAAATTGATAAGTCAGTAAAATAAAAAATAAAAATGATAATCACAAAATGTCACAAAACTTATGGATAAAAAAAATTACAAATAATATTATGCCAGTAATATAACATGTCATATAACATGTCATAAATCTCTCATCTTTGAAACACGGTACCTATTATAAGAATAGTAATTATAAACGTTAGGAATATTGAAATTTCGGAACTATAAAAATAGGATGAATGAAAAATCGGAGTTGTTATATGAATTAGGAATTTTAAGCCATTTGGAATTTTGAAAATCGGTATTTTGAAACTTGTATTTGTGACTGAGGGATGTCCCCTCTAAAATTTATTTTTATTGTACTTCAAATCAAATCAAATCGTATATTTCAAATAAACCATTTACAGGCACTTTTAAATTGTCAAGGTCGGTCAGTCCAACAAGATGAAGCTATTTGCACGTTCCAAAGCGTAGATCTCTATGGAGAAGAACGTGCAAGAAACTCCACGGACACTCTTTTAAAAAAATAATAAATTGTTACAAATTTTTGTTTACATCAAGTTGAAATTATACAAACATGTGAGAACGATGTAAAAGACGAACAGGATAAAAGCGTCCGGGAAAAAAGGAACAATTCAAAGAAATATTTAAAATAAACCATGGCAACTGAGAAATGACCAGTCCCAACTGACAGCGCCCGTTCACGAACATGACGCATGCGCTTGCACCATTCGGCTCAACCATTTTGAAGGGAGCCAAATGATCCAACGCATACGCCACCATCAGCCAGACTTATGTGTGAGCATGACACTCCCAACCACCAGGGTACATTCAAGTCATAAACAAACCTAAAACTGATAGCTATAGCTTAAGTTTAAGGTACACAGTACTCACACATGTGCCGTTAAAATGGATGAAATTATACATTGCTAAATAAAATTGAGTCTATACAATGCAAATATTGTTTTTTTTTACAATCTTCAGCCGGTCCAACAATGTTTCCAAATGCTAACAGATTATTTTGTGCGCCCTAGTGGCTGTGGAGCCGGACCAGCATTCAGCCAAGCATTTTTATCTTCAATATAATCCCCCAACTTATAATATGCTTGCCTGCATAGTGTGCGTTTAATACAAGATTTAAATTTTGTCTCATTAAGTTCTAATATATGGGGAGGTATCTTATTATAAAATTTTAAACAGTACCCCATAAAAGATGAGGCAACTTTAGCCAGTCTGAAACCTGGTTGAACTAATTGATCCCTATTTCTAGTACCATAATTATGTCTGTCGCCTCTTTTACTAAAAAGATGTAAATTCTTTCTGACATACATGATGTTTTCGTAAATGTATTGACAAGGTACCGTCATGATGTTAATATTCTTAAACAGTTCCCTTAGAGAATCGCGCCGGCGGAGATTGTATATCGCTTTGATGGCTCTTTTCTGCAGAATAAAAATAGACTCAATGTCTGCAGCCCGTCCCCATAGTAAAATACCGTAAGACATGATACTGTGAAAGTAACTAAAATAGACCAGTCTCGCGGTATCGACATCCGTTAATTGGCGAATTTTCCTAACAGCATAAGCTGCTGAAATTAGCCGTCCAGAAAGAGATGTTATATGAGGGCCCCATTGTAGCCTTGGGTCAAGCGTAATTCCCAGGAAAACCGTTTTATCGACAAATTCTAGTTTTTCCCTGTTCAATACTATGTCACAATCACTGCTTTTGACATTGGGTAAAGCAAATCTTATACATTTCGTTTTCTTTTTATTCAAAACCAAATTATTCGCCGTGAACCAATTTTGGACTTGCATTAGGGCATTATTTATGATATCAACATTGTCTGTCTGTCTATTTATCTTAAAAATTAAGGAGGTATCGTCGGCAAACAGCACCATATCAAGTTTTTGTTGCAATAAATAGGGTAAATCATTGATATATACCAAAAACAAGAAAGGACCCAAAATCGAGCCCTGGGGAACGCCCATTATCACGTTTAATCCCGACGAATTGACACCGTTTATTTGAACCAATTGCCGTCTATCATTCAAATAAGATTTGACCAAGTTTAACGCTGTTTTGACCAGTCCGTAATGCCCGAGCTTCAGGAGTAATGTATCGTGATCAACGCAATCAAACGCCTTCGAGAGATCACAAGAGACACCTATGGCATCCCACGCATTAAAGATGTGCTTTAGTAAGGTAACACCAGCGTCAGTTGTACAACGTCCCTTGGTGAAACCATACTGTTTATCATGAAAGATGTTATTCGTGTTAAAATGATTAAGCATCTGATTTAGCATCACTTTTTCAAATACCTTACTAAACACTGGCAACACAGATACTGGTCTATAATTATTTGTGTCTTTACTATCCCCAGATTTAAAAAGTGGTATCACCTTACTGAATTTCATTAGGTCCGGAAAGACTCCTTGATCCACACACAAATTAAATATTACAGCTAAGTACGGCGCTACAGTCTCGATGATTGAGGTACAAACTTTGATAGACAATCCCCATAGATCTTCGGTCAATTTAATTTTGATTTGTTTAAAAGCTTTTATTACTACTATGGGTTTTATATGTTTAAAATTAAATTCAGTCGGGCTGGCTGAAACGTTCGCCTGTAATAAATCAAAAGCAAGTGAAGGCGAGGAATTTAAGGCTTCAGTAGTTTTAATAGGGATACTCGTAAAGAAATTTACAAATTCTTGAGCAACTTGTTTGTTATCGCTAATAAGTCCATGAGAAGTCTCCAATCCGTAATCAGTGTTATGTCTTTTGTTCCTATTTGTTTCATTGTTTATAATTTTCCAAACCGTCTTTATTTTATTGTCTGCTGTTTTTACCTTATTACTTATATATAAAGCCTTAGCTACCTTACAAGTGTTTTTATAAATCTTTGAGTAGGTAGCTACATACTTAATAAAAGTCTCAGTGTTAATAAAAGGCTTAAGGCCATACAACTCATAAAGTCTTTCCCTACTTTTTCGGAGTCCTTTAGTTGCCCAGTCACTAAATAAAAACTTAGGGCAGATAGTTTTAGTTTTCTTTTTAAAAGTATTATTGAATTCGGTTTGGACTAAAGAAAAAAAATCTGTATACAAAATATTAGCATTATTCATTGTAAGGTTCCAATCACTTAACTTCCCGATTAAAGTGCGGTTAAATTTATTTAAATTACCGGATGTTATTGGTCTAGTTTGTATTTGCACTTGTTGAATTGGAATGTTGGACTCAAAAGATACCAGTAGCCCACTGTGATCAGAAGGAAGGTAATTTACAATGGCTTTCTCTAAGTAGTTGCCACAACAAAAAACATTATCAATACATGTAGCAGTAGTTGTAGTTGTACGGGTTGGTTCTATGAACACATTAGACAAATTGAATGATTTAAAGAGATTTAATAATCTACAGCTATCTGAATTGTTTTCTAAGATATTAATATTAAAATCTCCACAGATGATTACTAGTTTATTACCAGTTGCAAGTTTTGCCAATACATCTTCCATCACTGACTCAAATATAGCGTAGTTCAGATAATTAGGGGGTCTGTAAACGCACACTATGACATGCTTATCTAGCTCAACACAGGACAGCTCAATGCTATGTTCAACAGACAAGTTAACTATGTCTTTACGGGTTTTAAATTTAATACATTTTTTTACTAATATTAGTGAACCCCCACGTAGCATTGTCTTTCGGTTAAAAGAACTCCCCACACTATAATTCTCGAAATTAATCAACATTTCAAAATCCTTTAACCAATGCTCAGTGAAACAAATAATGTCAAACATTGTTTTTTCTAAAAATAACTCTATTTCCAGCTGTTTTGAAGAAAAGCCTTGAATATTCTGATAGAATAATTTAAAGGATTTCTGCTTAGCCCCTTTATTAAAATTAGCTATGCGAGAGCAAGAAGATACCTGGTTCATGGTAGAATTGGTAGATGTAACTATACTGTTATTGGTATCCTCTGTTGTCGTACAAATCAGTTTAAAGGAACATCCGGAGCGAGCCCCACGACTCCCATGCCATCACTAGGCACCAAGATCCTGCTACTTGTGGACCCCAAATTAAAAGAATTGTCCAAAGTGACACATGGATTCTCCTTCGTACAGTTATTGTAAATATTTATAGCATTAGTGCTACAGTTCATTAAGGTATCCACCTGTACATTAGTATTATTACTAATAATTGCAGTGCTAATTATAGTACAAGACGTCGACATACTACTTATGTCTGAGTTTATATAATATGCTAATAGCCTAGCTATTTGATGTCTAAACCTAATAGGCAGATACACTGTATCCCTAGTCGACTTTAATTTATCAACGTATAAGTTGATGTCTAGAAAAACAAGTTTGTCACTATGATGACTAACTAAGAAATGTATATGCTTATTAAGCATGTGAATATAATTATTTTGTCTATTTGACAATTTTTCAAAATATGGGAAAGCACACAGTATTATTTTATTGCAACTTATCTTTAGTATTTCAGTTACAAAGTCAGTTATTTGTTCTTTTTTTTAATTAGAACTATTACCTATAAACACAGTAATATTGGTTTCTGGTTTATAAACATTTCTTGTTACCAAATCCATTATATGTTTGTAGTTTGACCCAGGTATACAATAATTATGAGTACAATAACTAAGGTTGTTATTTAATAATTTACCTAAACCTCTCCCTATACTATCTGAGAACATAACCGAATGAAAACTATCATTACTATTATAAAATGGAATGCTAGTTGTCTCAGGCTGGCCCACTTGACATAAACCTTGTGTAATATCAGTTATCACACAGTCCTGAGTCAACCTTTCAGCTTGGGACGGGTCCTCCGTAGCCTCAAGATGGTCAGAATTAATTTTTGATACCGTCTGACAGGTACACTGACACATAACCAGCTTATTTGCAGCTAGGATGTGTTCTTTAATTTGAAATTTAGAACTCACATATTTATTATAAAGAGAACTAAGTCTGTCCTCAAGTACCTGTATATCAGTTTGAAGGCGCTGCGTATCAATTTCATAGATTTTTTTACTATCCTCCAATTTAATCTGGTAATTGTTTAATTTATTAATAAAGTTAACACGTTCTTTCCTCAGTGGAATATTTTTGGAAAAGTGTTTATGTTGTTTTCTGTACTGATTACATTTTTTTATTATTCTATTAAGTTTTGCATATTTTTTAATTTTCTTATGACTAACTTCATAACTGTTATTTTGTTTCAATAGGGAATCTTCAGTTAAGTCAATAGTAAGTATAGAATGAGGGTTACAATTTGAATGTAATAATTCATTATATAAATGGTTTGTTTCCTTAACCTGGGTACATTTCAATTCTTTCCGCAACTTAAGATTATGATTATGAGCATGAACCAATTCATCTTCTAGATTCCTAACTTTACTTAAAGCCTCCTCATATAAGTTACTACAGTTGCTGAAACCGTCCGTGATAACCCGCAGTTGGTCGCGTTCATCAACAACATCTTGGTATTGCTGACCAAGGTCTACTAGCTCCCGTTTTAGGCAAGTGTTTTTGTGTACCATCTTCAATACTTCCTCCTCACCCTCCTCTCTCTCCTGCAACATTTGTTGGCATTGGTGTTGCGATTCTTTAAGTTCTTTGAGGGCCGTTCTTAGTTTAAGCTCCATATCCTGAGCAGTAGCCTTACGGGTCATCACAGGCATAGTTACAGGGATATTTACTGAAAATAGAAATTAAGAAACGGTGAGAACCAAAAAGACAGGTAAAATATAGAAAAAATAGATATGAGGGGGGAAAAAAGATATATGAAAATAGAAAAAGTTAGTGTTAGTTCAGAGAAATAAGGTAGGCTGCTGTATTGGCTTGAAAAGCTTTTAGTTATTGAATTATGTAGCTTTCGCTTAGGTTCCTTGTGATATTATACTTAATGTGGGTAGGATACCCAGAATATGAATTTATTATAAAACTCGGTATAAAACTATAATAATGGAAAAATTACTATCATAGACGTTATGAACAAGTATATATATTGAAATTAAACCATCAAAATAATAGAATTATGGAATAAATTTCAACTTTGTTTCGTTTCTACTATGTAAACAACGATTTAGAATGTACGCTGCGTGCTAAGCCAGTCAACTTATTCTGGTAAATCTTAGAATGAACGTTTAACAAGGTAAAGAGACTAATGTGTGCTGTTATAAATAAAATAAAATTAACAATACTCCCCGTATCATTTCACAGTTTGAACGTCAGCTGATCGTTTTAGGTTACCGTTAACACCGGGTACCAAATCTCGTGCTTTGGATGATTGTTTTTCCAAGATAACAATAATCCTGTGTATTTACGCATTGATATTACGTTTTCACAAATAATTACAACTTAATTTCACTTAAATACTAATTAAATTTAATTCTCTACTATTATGTTAATTAGTTATTAACAAAAAAATCGCGCCTAGGGGTAAAATTTTGTCGGGTAGATTAAGTGGGCCGCCTTTGTAAGACGACAAAAATGGCACCGTGTATTATTACAGGAACCTTATGCAACATTAACGTTTTTTTTTTCTCATTAGAGAATGTCAAAAAATTAATGAGTTGTTTTTGGCTCGAGTGCCTAAATCCTTTTTTATTTTATTTTATTTGTAATGGGTTTGCTCTTGACTCTAGTCTAGGTCAGAGATGACTGAGACGAAGTCTACGATGGAGCGAGCTTACCCAGAAGGAGCCTGTTCACTCTAACTTTTTTTGTGATGAGAATCTTTTCGGCCTTGTCTAGGTATTAAGTTCTTTTTCAGACAACATTATAGGCTAGACTCACTGGATCGCACATACTCGTTAATAACAAAGTTTATGGCGGGCTGGTTGTCAGATACATGGCCCTTGGGTCTGATTCTGCACTCAACGGTAAATAGATTTAAGCAGGTGATCCCTGGAAATTGGACCTATATACTTCATAAATTATATTACGGAGTACACGTTACCCAATTAATCGCTCTACAGGTGGCTCTGTAATTGGGAGTTCATTATTTCTACGTAAATGAAAATGTTTATCATATTATTTTGTCGCGATAGGCTATAATAAATCGCATTATATGGATAGTAAAAGGTATTGGTTCACCGAGATAACATGCTTTTATGAAGCAAACAACTTTGGTGATTGGTAGCCAAATTTTTTTCAAATAAAATGTTCTACTGCAGAACAACATCTACCTAAATTTGAATTTAAAATTAAAATGATGATCAAATTTTAGAACCACAAACTTTTTGTTATACGACACAAAGTTTAAATTGCGTTGCAACCCGTACTTTTTCGGGCTTTTTTATAATTTTCATTTGAAAATTTGCTTAAAATATTTACAAAACAAGACGATACGAGTATTCAGGCCCCACCTCAAGACGTATCGTCTTGTTTTGTACATCGTGAATTTTGTATACACGGAGTCATTTAGTAGTCTTACAACGGCAGCCCACTTCATCTGTCCAATGACAACTACACATTCATGAAAAAATAATGATATTATAAACATTATTAGGAATAATTTAAAAAAAATATTATTCATTATCATGACGCATGACGTAATTTCAAACATTCAGGAGCGAGCGCAGTCCGATCCTTGTGTTCCAAGGACGGCGCGGAATGGAACGGTGACATTGTTTTTATACGTAAACATTATAAATAGGTTGTTTCATAATTCTAATGCACTGTTTACTTTTATTGTATCTATAATTTTAATGAATTATTTTTTTAATAATAATTGCGCCTGGAGGTAGTTTATGTCGGGTACATTAAGTGTACTGCCTTTGTAAGATGATTAAAATGGCACCATGTATATGTATTCAAATTATCATGATGTATTTAATTAATTTAAGTAGCTATGGACAATAACTAATTACGCTTGACGTTGTTTATGCTCACATACGAAACAAGTGACTGCAGCTTTTATGAAAAAATAGGAACATCTTCCAAAATGAACGTCATAGGAGAGAATGTGCATAGCTGTGTATATTATCACCGAGAACGCTGCAGCAATTACCTAATTGAAAAAGTTCTCAACTTTCCGTCACAAATACTTTGCCCGTTGAATTTCCGCCATTATTATGTTTCAAAGTGATCGCATTTTTGCTGTTACCATGGTTATTTAGTACCGTGATGATATTGCTTTGCATCACTAAGCACATATGTACCTACCTATGTAAAGCTAGGGTCCGATATGAGCTGGTCAAGACATCGATCACTCTTGGCAGATTGGTTATGCAATGAGTAACAAATATTTGGTCAAAGGCAACAAAATGATCAAAGAGACCACGTTGAAACAACAGAATGAAGGAAAAATAACATTTATGAGTAACTTATTGAAATACGTATACCTATTTAATAGAATAAAGTTTCATTACCGGTTGCTGCTTATTACGTAGATAATTATGATGTGAACCAACGGAGCAAATCTACATGGCAACAAAAAGAACCGCAACGCCGTCTATTCAACTAGCAGCGAACTACTGTACGTCGAAATCTTGCATCGCGCAATCAGAATTTACCGTGCGATTTGAACATATACATCAGCCCGAATATCAACTAACGGGCAGTTGCCCACACCGGACACAGCAACCGTCTGGTCGGAGGATCCTTCCTTTTCAATGGAGGTTTGCGGACTTTACTCTCTGTACCGCTACCTCCATAATGGAATCTCTTTACTTTTATACTGAGGGCTCATTAATAAATAAAGAGGCGTCAAAATAACTTGTGATAATTAATACACTTTTACGACAAAATACTTTATTATTAAGTGGTCTCACACTCAGCCGATGTTAAGAGAAACACGTTAAGTACAGTCTCAGATAAAAGTTTTTACGCACATCTGGCAAGTTAGGCGCTTGAGTAATCGGCTTTTGTTAATTGGGTACTTAGCTTTAAGGTAAGCTCTGTGTGCACGTCTACGTATTTCTCCCCTTACTTCTTTTTTCTTCTTAACCACGCAGCGGATTTCGATACATTTTTCATTAATGGAAAGAGCTATAGACGTTGAAGGTTTGAGTATACAATTTTTATCTATGCGAAGCCGGGCGGGTCGTTAAATGATTCATGTTTGATAAAGGGATAAGACGTCTTTTCTTCATCCGTGGTGTCAGCTAAGTGTACCCAAAATTAGTGAACCCCTAGTTTAAATACTTATCTTTTAATTTCGTGAGTTGGGTTCTAACTTATGAGTTAGTTACTTAATTGCCAACACTTCAACAGAACAGACAAAACAATAGTTCTACTTGCTTAATATTTTGTGAGGAAATTATACTGGTATATCTATATAATTACCTATTCAGAGATAAAATACGAGGGAAGTCATCTCATCATTGAATCCGTTCAGGTCGTTGATACTAAAAACGGTTTGGCGAGCCCGACGTTTTATAATGTTATTGTCCAAACTCAATTTTAGAACAAATTAGTTTTTGCCGAGCTAACCCGATTCATCTGCAGCGGGTAGGAATCAGCCAGTTTAACCAAAATAACCTCATTATAAAAAACCGGACAAGTGCGAGTCGGACTCGCCCCCCAAGGGTTCTGTACAAATTTGTAGGTATATTACTTTAAATTTTTTAGGGTTCCGAACAAAAAACTGAATCTTATAGGATCACTCGGGTGTCTGTCTGTCCGTCTGTCACAGCTAGTTTTCTCCGGATCTACTGGACCGATTCTGTTGAAATTTCGTACACATATGGTATACTTCTGTGATCCAAACATGGACTCGTTACGTAAATCATTAAATTTTTAGTATTTAGTAGTATATTTTTTTTTGGGTGACTTTTGGGGGTTAAACTAGAAAATTTCAAAAAAAGTTTTCTGAACAATATCGTGTTTATGTATTATCTCCGAAACTAAAATTTTGAAAAAATTGAGATACTAGATCTTTACCTATAGATTACAGGAAAACTTACTTATTTTATACTTAGTGTTAAAATAACATGTTAAAAAAATGAAATTCGTTGGGAACGCGAGTCCGACTCGCACTTGGCCAGTTTATTTATGATTTAATTACAAATGTATAGTTTTCAGATTTATCCCTATAGGTACTTGTAGTAGTTTTAGTTAAATGTTTTATTTTTTCGCAGCTTCAAGGGACTGTAGACTTGAGTATATGGTATTAATTTCTACTCGATACCTCCACGCGTTCCCGCGATAAAGGGTCTTGACAGACAGGCGGACAGACGGAAGGACGGACGGACGGATAGCCGGACGGAGAACAAAGTGATCCAACAAGGGTTCCGTTTTTTCCTTTTGAGGTACGGAACCCCAAAAATAACCGCCTAGGGTTAAATGATACATCTCTGTCTAAATATAAAAACAAAACCGAATATGAGGGTGATTCTCGTAGGTTTCAAGCAAGGGAGACGAACCCTTCGGAGAAGCCATCCATCATACTTTGTGATTATTGTTTCCTTTGCACTTCGTTTACATGATACATCACAGTCCGCTGCTGTACAAGGCACATCTCCATAATACAGCTGACGATTAGAATTATCGCGTAAAGATAGATATTAGATAGTTTATTTCGTTTCTTAAGAATTCGATGTTAGTATAACTAACAGCCCTATTTAGAAAAACTCGCTTACCATATGATAAGGTAAAAGACTGTTTAGCTGATTCTTTATTCATAGAAGATTTATAAATTTCTAATCAGTGTTTAGCCTTATTATTTATGTGCAGTTTTTTTAATAAGGCCGAAACTGTGACTCTTCTCCTTCGTTTCGGTGGTAAAATAACATATAGTTGTCTACCTAATACTTTGTCACTTGCTCTGTGGCACATAGTTTTGGGGCGCAACTTGCACTCAAAGCATGTGATCGATGGACATTTTTGTATTTTCCACTTGCTTGAATAGGTTTTCTTAGGCACATATTCCCATACAAAATATCCGAGATCCGTTCGTTCACAGCTGAGCGGGCAGGCGCGAACTGAGCCGAGCCATCAAAGCCGAGAGATTCTATTGACCTTTACGTGCTTCCGTCTATAGCGGAAAGAAATCGCGAGAGGTTGTAGTTAATCTCCATGTGTTTTTTTGTTCGTGTAGATTTTTTATAATGTCATAATATTCGTAGATGTTTATTTTATTTAGATACTAGAACTTCGCCTGCGACTTCGTTCGCACGGGTCTAAATTGCAGTTTTCGTAGGGATTTCGATTTTTTAGAAAATAAATTATACCCTATGTTACTCTAGAAAAATCGGTCCAGTAGTTTTGAGTTTTGTCGTTACAATTGTTAACTTTTTTATTATGTAGACATTCAAAGAAAAACTTGGGTTCTGAACCGCCCAAACAAACACAATTATTTCCTTTACAAAAACAAATCATCCAATATGATATTTGTTAACGACCCGACATTGCCAGCGACCCATTTTCCGAGCGATTCTCGGGAAACCCCAATGTATGTTTTTACTTTTTAACCGAATTCCAAAAAAGGAGGAGGTTCTCAATTCGGTGGGTATTTTTTTATGTATGTAGGTACACCGATTACATCGAGGTTTCTGATCCGATTTCTGTGATTCTTTTTTATGTCCCGTAAAAATTTAATTCAGTGTGATTTGGTAGTTTTTATTTTATGAGCATTTTTGCTTATTAAGTAGTGGTTTATCAATGCACGGATTGACGCTCCACCGTGTCCCCAGACCGGTCACGTCACCAATTTCCTTTTTCCGAGTATTTTGCCTAACTTGTTACGTTTCTAAGAACGGAATGGAAATTGGGCGCCTGGAGGGACTTTGGCTCCAATCAGTTGCGGACTTTTATTTAAATATGAAAGGTAGATTGTAAACGTTGTGGCTCTGTACAATAGCGAAATATTTGTTGTCAATTCATCTCTTGTGATAGGTACTTTAATAAACTGTTTCCTCGACTTTCATGTTTCGAAGAGGATTTACAGAAGGTTCAAGTTTGGTTGGTGTATAAAACAGGAATAAACTCTACAAAATGTAAAGACGCTGATGATCTATTAATTTTCCGAGTGACATGACCGCGCGGTTTTCCCGACGCAGATGACTTTTGAGGGCTCTTCAATTAATATTACTTACGCTTGATAAATGATCTTAACAATGTTAATTATGATAACATAAAATATAGGAACAAGTTTAACGTGGTTCAACATATTGAAAAACTCTTTAAAGTGCTCACACAAAGCAGAAGTTCTGAGAACCGATCTCAGTTACCGATCAGTTTAGTTGCATATGTTTTTTGCTATATTACCTATGGCAAAGTAAAATGAGGGCTTGAATAAATAAATAATAATGTTTATAACGTACAGCCGTGCAGGTTTCTTTCTTTTCTTTATTTACGTTGTTGTCCGTTGGCAAAACATTTTTGAAAAAAAAACCCGCCCAAGTGCGAGTCGAACTCGCCTACCGAGGGTTTCGTACAAATTTGTAGATACATATTACTTTAAATTAAGACTATATTTTTTATGATCTAATTACAAATGTATAGTTTTCAGACTTTTTTTCTATGCTTGTAGTATAAGACGGTATTCATTGCCAAAATGTATAGTTCTAGGTCAACGGAAAATTCCCATTTTTATTCCCCTGAGAGTGTCGAAATATAGGTTTTTTTGCGGCATAAACGGCCGTATCCTTAATTATTTTACGTTAACTTATAACTTTGATTTTTACACATCTTCAAGGGACCGTATACCTGCTTATATGGTTTTTTTTCGTTTCAACTCAACAAACTCAATTTCAACTCGATACCTGCACGCGTTCCCGAGATAAAGGGTCTTGCTAGACAGGCGGACGGACAACAAAGTGATCTTATGAGGGTTCAATTTTTTCCTTTTGAGGTACGGAACCCTAATAATACGTACTACCGAAAAAAGTGCTGAATCATATTTAGGTATAGTGAAACTTTCCCATACACCAAAAAGTTTTGAGAATAGGTACCATTATTGTGTTTAGTTACAGCTAGCGACTGGAATTCCCTGCCACAGCCTATGTTCCCTGATAGCTGCAACCAACTCATGTCGTGGTCGACTATGGAGCCCAAATACGCCCAGTATTTGGGTTCCATAGCCGACCACGACATGGCTTACCGTCAGGTTAGATAGATAGATAGACGGGGTCGTCATGCATGCATGTGGGCTAATACCTACCTGGGGGAACGGAACGTGATGAAATGAGCAAGCACTCCAGCGCCCGGCCAAAGGTTGTAGAACAACGCGTGGCTGTAGTCAGTTAGAGCCTGACAGACAAGAGGACATCCATAAGGATTTCCACACAATATAAACTGGCCAAGTGCGAGTCGGACTCGCGTGTAAAGGGTTCCGAAGCAATTTCATTCTTGTAACATGTTATTTTAACACTACAGACTTCTTATAGGTTTTCATAATCCATTAATCCATCTCTCTGTATCCATTAATATTGGCATTGCGCAACTCGGAAATTCGCAGGACGGTAGCGAGCCCTATAGAAAGGGTGGAATTAGAAAATGACTCACGCCACCCAATGCACAATTACAGCTTAGTGCCCCAGAGACTCAAAAGTCGAAGAAGTTTTCTTGAATGCGTGAGTCCATTCACCGGCAACACTACCTCGGAAAGATGCGACCTTCGGCGAGAGTTGCTCAAACCTCCCGACTATTTTATCGAGCCTTCGGAAAGCCTGTCTCCTGGGCACGCCTTGCCATTGTCGACCTGGAAAACTCTTAGTAGACTCCGTACTCGGGTCGGCCGTAGATAACCTCCTCAGGTGGGGGTTCTCGCATGGCTCCGATCTTCAGTATTTGTGTGGCGTCTCTCCGCAGTCCATGACCCATCTTTCGTCTTGCGCCGCATACCTTGTCATCTGTACATATGAAGACCTTATGGCTGCGTTAGCGTATGCCGTTACCGTTGCTGAATACTGGGCCAAACATATTTTTTTACATAACGCGTCGTGTGTAGGTCACAGAATTCCATATGTGTACTTAATTTCAACAGAATCGGTCCAGTAGATCCGTAGAATACTGGTTGTGACAGACGGACCGACAGACAGACACCAGAGTAATCCTATAAGGGTTCCATTTCTTACAGATGTTCGGAACCCTAAAAAAAGGTTATAATAATCAATTGGAGCAGTGGATCAAAAATAAACTTTTTGTCAATAAAATCATCAAAACCTTGATTATGAAAACCTATCTATTAAACACACTTCGATAGGCTGAGATTGTTACGAAAGCTTAAATCGATTTCTTTCCAAAAGTTTAGTTAAGAACTTCGAAGGCGAACCCTGGCCAAATCTGGTATTAAGCACGCCATTTCACATTAGGGACACGAAAGTACTGGATAGGTTGGAAAACCATATTAGTGTAAGTGTACCTAGGTACTGTGTTATCTCCCAAGTCGGTCAAGTGCGTGACACGAAGGATACCGTTCCACAAACCGAAAAAAAAACACAATTTATGAGATACAGCCCGCTGACAGACAAGCGGATGTACAGCGCACCTTATTTGGTTCACTTTTTAAACTTAAATTTGTAAATGTAATAAAGAATTCAGCGTACAAGAACCACAATACATGTTATTGGTATTCCGGGGAACCAAACCAATAACACATAGATGCGTTTATAACATAATCTGTGGCCGGACGCGTCCGCTACAGCACATCGGTCTGCCACGACCGCAGCCGCAGCATTCATTACTGCTAGACCTAAATTATACACGTATTAGTGCATAAGGTATTGGAACAGGTTATTTTAGAAAAGGGACTACAACAAGCTGACATAAACAACAATAGTTGTCACCATGTTTTCTCGCATAGACAACGTGTAACAGAATAAACGCGCTACCAGGGCCCCAAGTCTGTTATTACAATAGTGTCAGAATGGTCTATCATTGATTTCATAATGGTGTTGATTTTGACAAGATTCTATGCCATTTCTTTCCATGGAGTATCAGTAGTTGACCACTGGAAAGTCATAATGACGCTTTTATATCCAGTGGTCAACCACTGACACTCCATTGAAGGAAATGGCATATAATCTTGTCAAAATCAACCATTATAAAATCAATGATAGACCATTCTGACACTATTGTAATAGCAGACTTGGGGCCCTGTTAAGGAGTCATTATACTCATCATTATGAACAACTTTTACTATGGGACCACCCCGAAATCGCGAAAAAAAAAAGTTCAGTACCTTTTGTCGAGTTATGCGCACTTAAATGCACGGGGAGACGATTTTTTTGTTCGCGATTTCAGTGTTTGTTTCATATTGAAAGTAGTTCATAATGATGAATTCAATGACCCCTTAAGAGGTATTGCGTTTATTCAGTGTGGATATACCTAGTGTGGAGCAACGTTTAAAAAAATATATACAACGTGTAAGTATATATTTTTTTTAAACGTTGCTCCATACTAGGAATTTCTCCTGTATGTGGTGGTGCGTTCACAAACTCACATACCTACACAAACAACCAGACCCGGAACAACTATACGTAGGCCATACAAATATTTATTCCGTGCTCAACCACTGCGCCAACCGTTTCGTCATATATTTAGGACATATTTATTTGTGTATCTAGTTCAGTATATTGTATTATATGCTATATTTTATAAATATTTGCGCTAAGAGACCCAGTGTTCCCTAGTGGACCCCATTTCGTGTCCAAGCTACTTAAATCTATCCATTCCAGGCTGCCTGGAAGAGATTGCGGTATGCAATAAAGCCAATTTTATTTTTATCTTGCTGTACAATAAATAAATAAACTTACAAATAGCCCCCCAAATGTATTTGTAGAATATTCAGGACGAATAATACGTCCACTCGAAAGTGTCGTAAAAGGCCACCAAATGATTATGTCAACAGGTTGGTTATTGGCAACCTTACGATCATGATTCGCAAGAACCGCAATCGGAACGAAAAAGGTAGAATTATATTGTCACCGAAAGGGTCTGTTCCATCTTATTAAAATGATATGCCGAGTTATCTCATCCCTCTTTCACCACATTGTTATTATTACAATATAATGGATAATCCATGTCGAAGTTTCAATGTTCTGCTAGCTCAACCCTCCCCGACGGAAGCCTTCCAAGAGGTGCACGAGATCAATTACCATTACTTGAAGACGAACATGTTTGGCTTATCTAACAAACTTGAGTTCTGACCCACGACTTTCTACTGCTTCCAATATTAGATACTTAACAACCAGCTTTAAACTGCCTTTTCATACAATTTTCACATTGCTTTCATAAAACATGAAAGAGGTTTGCAAAGTTTGAGTAGGCATTAGTGCCGTTTCTTGAAGATTCCGCGCTTGGACTTGGCATTAAAAGTTGGAGCCTCCCCGCCGAACAACGAGGACAGATAAGCTCATCCACAGGGGGTAATTCTTTTAAGAAGTTACTGATGTCTCCGTTCAGAGCGTGGGCGTGTTTTATTGAAAATTCGGTTGCCTTCAAAATATAATTTGCATGAGAAGCGACTATTGAGTGAATCCCGATAGGAGTGGGGCGTTGTATATTTGAATTACGTCTCTATTGTCTTTCTGTTTCAACGATTTTTTAAAACAGTATCTAGTAAAGTGCCTTAAAATACCTCGCACTAAATATCAAAGTAAATAAATGTTCATTGAGCTAGACACGAGCTCTCATATAATTTCAAGACTTGGATGAGGAGATTTAGAAGTCTTCTCATCGCTTGATATTGCCGTTTTAAATAGAATTACTCCGCTTCCCATTGAACTGCTACAAGAAATATCGAGAGTATTTGATGGGAGAAAACTTTTCTAATTCCGCTTCTGAATGTGGAAATTCAAAGGTACGGTGTACAAAGGCAGAGGATTATGAAAAGTCAATCAGTGTGGCCTGAATGTACAAGAGGTCGACTCGATGTGACAGTGGCTTTCAGCGGCGAGCTGCCGAGCGGCCGGTGGTACCGGGCGGCCGGGTGGATACATATTTGCTCGCCAGTGTAAATTTACGCACCGGCCACTCGCAAACGCAGCAAATTGAATAGCAATTCGGCCGGACACGGAAATTATACGTAGTCAACAAATATTTTGATGCGACTTTACAGTTCAGTTGACTTTCATTGTAACTAACTGAATGTTAAAAGGTAATTTGTCTAAAATATTCCATTTGGGTTCAACCTACCCTTTCTACTTTTGGAACACTAGTTAAGCATATTTCTTTCCGTTCTGTAGTTTATAAATGACGCTGTGCGCTACAACAAACGTAGATAAGTGCCTGTAGGTAATTACCATTCGATTGATTTAGATTCTTAATTTAAAGCTTACAAAAAAACAAATTTTTCATTACTCATACTCGGAAAGGAGGCCTGAAGTTGTTCAACCCGCTGAAAGTATTACTTTTCAGCCCTAGGGAGAATCGTTTTCAACTGACAGCCATCAAATTATAAAAAAAGTACTTCTATACAGCCTCTCAATTACAGCGCGATGTAAAATTAAAATAACATAATGATGAGTTTTAGAATTAAAGATTATATTTTTTTCAAATGATATTATTATAATTTACTTTCAACCGTTTCTTTAAAATAACATAGATTTGAGCAAAATATTGACCATTTTTCAATTATGAAAATGTACCATAAAGGCTGAATAGCTGGCCGGTCACACAAAAAAAAACAAAATAGGCGGGAAATCGGCAACCCGATCTTCATTTGTTTTTTTGAGTTGTAGTGTTTTGTTCTCATGCTTTCGTATAGCAGAGATTTGTACTAAAACGACGAGTTCATAAGATTCAGATATGGATTTTTTTTAGCTGATTCGTGTTTTTATTTTTACTTTCCTTGTATTCGTAATGAAAAGCACAGTGTTTACCTCGGGTGAAAGACTTATTTAGTCCCTCGAACTATTGGCACCCTCGCTACGCTCGGGCGCCAAACGCCGTCTTGGGACTAAATCAGTTACTTTCACACCTTAGATAACAATGTACTATAACATCATTAAGGTGCCTGTCCATTACTGCGGAGCGAGGCAGCGGAGCGGAGAAACGGATAAATTTTAACCAATGGAATTGCATAAAATCTCCTCACCACGTGAGTCACTGACATTTTGACTGACATGTTTGTTTAATATTTCTCCGCTCCGCTGCCTTAAACTATCCACCTACTTGCTATCTGTAGTAATAGTACACTACCATTAATAAAGTCAATAACTTGATTGAAAGCTACCCTAAAACATTAAATAGAACAAACTGCATGCCTCAACAATTTGTAAGTGTTAATCTTATTAGAATTATGCTAATCACTAGAACAAAGTTATCGTTTGTTTACGCCTGAAGCGTGAAAACATCCCTGCGAGGTATTCAGTTGTTCTCTGTGGCGGTCTTGTGGCGGCCATCTTGCGAAATAATTGAATAACACGAAATGGAATAGCGCTCGAATCGAGTCTACGGTCGGAAAACTTGGCTGACGCTCGTCGGTACTTCAGTCCGCTATCGCCTTGAACATTTTCGTAATATTTGAGTAGATGGCGCTGAGCGTCACTAGTTTTCGTGAAACAGAAAAACGTTCGTGTTGAAAATAAATAAATCGTACCAAGTTTATTTTTGTGTAATCACCTAGACTTTGACCTGTTATTTGTATTTTATAGCGAAGGTACACATATAATATTGCCAATCTAAACACTGATGAAACTATCAGCACAAAATTTAGCATCGCCCTCATAAGAAATTCCTTACCTTCTTTTCTGCCCACATGCACGTTCTAGGACTTGAACGAAGCGGCTAACGGAACTATTCAGATGGTAACGTTCATACATCGAATAAAATTTGAGTAGGTAGTAGTTGATTGACGCGAAAAGAAGAAGCGCAGGTGGTGGGTAGGTATGTAGGTACTTACATTGTTTTCTTTCAAGAGTTGGACCTTTTCCAGCAATAATTGTATCCAATTGTAGTTAAGGTAAAAAAAACTTGCCAAGTACGAGTCGGACTCGCGTGTAAAGGGTTCCCAACCAATTTAACATTTTTAACATGTTATTTTAACACTACAGACTTCGTGTAATCTTTATGTAAAGAACATTTATCTGCATTTTTTTTTTCAATATTGTAGGCTCAGTAGTTTCGGGGATAAGGAGGGGGCAATGGTCATTTTTGGTCTAATTTCTTGAATATCTTGAAACTATTTATTTTGAAATTATAAAAAATATATAATTAAAACCCTCATAGTAAGCCATTTGATTTGTCACAATACAGTTTGAAAAACTTTATTTTTAATTTTCTAGTTTGAACCCAAAAGTCACCCCATACTAAAAAATATTTATTTATTTACGTAACACGTCCGTGTTTGGGTCACAAAAATATACATGTCTACTAAATTTCAACAGAATCGGTCTAGTAGATCCGGAGAAAACTGGCTGTGACAGACAGACACCCGAGTGATCCTGTAAGGGTTCCGTTTTTTACGGATATTCGGAACTCTAAAAATAAATCAAATGACTAATAAGCTACTGACTTTAAACTACTTTCAATTAAAAGAATAACTTCAAAAACAACAGCACACCAGTCTTGAAATTCTACGCTTTTACAAAAACAAACAACAGAACGAGTTGTGTGTGTAATAGTAATTGTAATAGAGATATACCCATGCAAACGACAAACGCAAACGGTGCTAGGGGCAGCAACAAATAACTGGTGAATCGAAAGAGCCTTGGTCGCAGTCACGCAGCGGAACCTGCGTAACTTGCGTTACCGGCGTTACCTGCGTAACTCATTAACGAACGTCCTTGAGCTCCTTTTTTGGCGAAAATCACACGCAGACCTTTACTGCGGAAGTTTCATCAGCAGTGTGTCAAAGCTTTAAAGTTTGTTCTATAAATGTCAACCTCATATAAAAATAACCATAAAGAAGTTAACTTTTGTGTGTTGCGGAATAGTTTGAAAATGGTATAGTCGACCGCACGTATCTGGTAACACTCTAACCTTGAGCTGGCCTAACGCAGTAAGCAGTTTATTTTTTTTGTTTCTACTGATGTGCGGTCTACTGTACTAACTATACCTACAGATTTGTAACAATGAATTCGTTTTTATTAGGCTCAATGTTAGTGTCGAATATTAACGATTTTAATTACAATATTTCACGCCAAACCTTAGTCATATCGAACGCCTAGGGAGTAATGAAACCATGACCTACCCATCAGCTATATTAACTAATGGATGGTATAAAAATAGCACGTTAAATTTTATTTTCCATCTGGACTTTCTACTGCAGCGTAGAATTTACATATTATAATAGTATTCTAATTTTAGAAATCCGGTTATCGAGTTCGCAATATCTGCACATTTTGATTTATTGCTTTGTCTGTTGTTCGCTATATTTGGACTTCATTCAAACGACTTGGGCAGCATTGTTTATTCCTAGAGAGGCGTGTTCGTTCAGTCTCAGCTCAGTCACAATCAGCCGAAATGTTGGAAAATAAGTGGTGTTTTTGGCAGGCTGCGAATGGGACATGAATACGAACGTTGCTGAAAAATAATAGAATTGGGCGTCAGGTATTTGGATACCAAGAGTGACCTGTCCCAGGGGCTCTAGAGTCTAGACAAAGCGCGCTACTTATTTTCAAAAGTCCAAACTGTTTGGGATTAACCGGAGTTTATGGTGAAATTTTATTTAGTAAAGTTGAGCGAATGCTTATAGTTATTCAAAAATAGGTTCCTACTAGATATTGTGATGGAAAATTGGTGTAGTTTTGTTCCTCAAGTGTATAAGCAATAAAAAATTGTGAGAGTTTTTAAATAAGCACGTTATCGGTAAAGTGAAGCTGAGAAATTAATTTCTCCGCTTCACTTTACCATTACCATTTTACCATACCAAATTGGCGAAAATCACCATTTGCTGCTAAATCGCCAAAAAATAATAAAACATTACACAATAATTGTAACATACGCATTTAAATGCAAAAAAACCGGTCAAGAGCGAGTCGGACTCGCGTGCAAAGGATTCCGAAAGATTTTTTTTTTACATGTTATTTTAACACTATATAGGTTTTCCTGTAATCTATAGGTAAAGGATCTACTATCTCCATTTTTTACAAGATTTTAGGCTCAGTAGTTTCAGAGATAAGGGGGGGAATGGTCATTTTTGGTCTAATTTTTTGAATAACTTCAAAACCATATATTTTAAAATAATGAAAAAAATATAATTAAAACTCTCACAGTTAAGCCCTTTCATTTGATATGCCTCACGATATTGTTCAAAAAAACTTTTTTTTAAATTTCCTATTTTGACCTCCAAAAGTGACCCAAATACTAAAAATTTAATAATTTACGTAACACGTCCGTCTTTGGGTCACAGAAGTCCATCGTAGACTTTGTCTCTGTCATCTCTGACCTAGACTAGAGTCAAGAGCAAACCCATCACAAATTAAAAAAAAAATATGTGTACCAAATTTCAACAGAATCTGTCCAGTGGTTTCGGAGAAAACTGGCTGTGACAGACGGACAGACAGACAGACAGACACCCGAGTGATCCTATAAGGGTTCCGGTTTTTGTTCGAATCCCTAAAAATCGTCTGAAGTGACTGAACTGAATTAAAATCACAAAAAAGTCCTAAATTTAAGTAAGAATTATAACCAGTATGAACAGACGGTAAAAATAACTATCAATGGGTCGTTACAATCACTCGAGAAACCGCTAATGAAGGGTAATTAGTGGTTTCAGCGATTGATAATGTGATATTCATAAATATGTACCTAAGAGATTGGAAATGCATTTTGCCAGCGTTTCGCCTGCCAAAACTTTATCCTCGGTAGAACGAAGCGCCTGGAACCTGGATTAGGAGCCAGGTTCTGACTTTCTTCTAAATATGTTCAATCGTTCAACAAACATCCAGATAATCACATTTGGATGGTGAAGTCCAACTGTGAATATCTGTTGATGTTTGTTAGATAAATTGAAACGATCTATAGAAGCCATTTGTGAAATAAGTCGGAATACCAGAGACTATGGTAGGCGCCAAATACATGTGCAATAACGGCCATCGACCCACATACATTTATTGACTTCCTTAATATGAAAAATAGAAATAAAGATATAAAGCTGTCCTGAATCGACTTCTACCGAACCTTATTTATGAAAAATGAATCATAATTTATTGTTCGGGTCTACAAAGGGATATTTGGGAAAGGTCAATGTACTTTATTGCAAGTTTATCTGGCACCTTCTCGCCTACCATATAGTAGTAACAGTAAGAACTGGGGGTCATGCCGTGACACGGTGTGACTGTGGCGTGATCACTGTCAACAGTCGCTTCTCTTCTTTACCGCACATTCCTTTAAGTATACCCACTAAAGTATTTACTCATTTTTAATGTTTCTTTAAACAGCTTAATAGTAGATACTTGAAAATACGAAAATGGGTGGAGGCCCATATTACAAATTTTTAGCTAGCAAAGGCTAGAAACCAACTGTAGGAGATATTTCAAGCCTTTCCCAATGTTGTTCTGAAAATTAAATTCGGATGCAAGCGTGTATTTTCCTACCGGTTCTTAACAAAAATATATACAGTCAAAAGATGATAAACACGGTTTTTCGCTGCTCTTATGCTGCATTATTTTCTCAACTATCTACTCTTTTGCTTCGCTATTCTAGTAACAAAATAAGTAAGTCCAAATTCTGCTCAAACTTAATCTATGTCCAATGCGTCATCAAACTACTTACGAATTTATAAGCTTAAGGTTTAGTGAAGGTTTAAATAGTGATATCTTCTAAAATTAAACAAAATCAATAAGCTGATGTAAGCCTCGTGTCAGCGAGATGTCAGGGAGGCCACTACCATAGAATTTTAAAGTTCAGTTTGGTGAATCAATGCGGGCCCGCCTGCCAGCGAGACACGAAAGGTCTGCCTTTATTTACCTATGGAAAAATATGACATTGGACGATGAAAATATAAATTCGATGTATGCATTTTGTTTGCGGCGAGACAATTCTAAAAAATGAACTTTTTTCTTCTGTTTTAGGATTAGCAGCAACGACGTTCAAGGTTCGCTGTTTATTTTGTACGTTTTCAGCAGTTTTCATCGAAAATGTTAAAAAAATGGAAAGGAACTTAGGGCTCTTATTACACACACTCAATTCTCTAGTCGCGGGTCTGCTGGAAGAAATTATTTTTAAACAAACACCTTTGTGCTCTTCTATTTGTGTGTTCTTTTCTCTTATAAAGATTTTTCGTGTACATAAATTAATTAATAAAATAAGGTTACGTGAAATAACATATTTGAATTTGCGGCACACTAATTCGTTTGCACTACCCAGTGCTTTCCATTCCTAGGTAGCCCACAAAAACGACATTTTCCACATACACACAAGTTATTCATCAGGTAATTTATGGGCAACATAGACTCCAGTTAGAAAATTCTAATGTAATTTGAGTAAACACGCGAAATGGTAGAAATACCAAGCACTGTCAAGGACGACAAGTGAAGGGTTAGCGGGTTACGTCACTGACATATGATTAACAATATTATATAATACACTTTGCTTTCCGGAAACGTGTATGGAAATCGTTGCCTGATTTTTCCGCTTTTCTATTAAGAAATGCTGTTATGGCCCTTAATTTTAGCAGTCCACTTGCGATCTATTTTCTGGTTAATTCTTTATTCTCTACAAAATAAATTAAAATGTTTTAAACATAGTAAAGAATCGATAAAACGATGACTCTGACCATTTTTATATAAGAGCATTTTCCCTATTCTACCCCTGGTATCAATGCCTCCTTAAAAAAAAAACATTTATTGTGTCTTCATAAATATAGTTAAGAATCGATACAACGATGACTCGGGCAATTTTTTCTGGGCATTTTCCCTATATATTCCCCCTTGCATTGCCATTATTGACCCTCTAAAAAAGATTATTTGATCTTCATAATTCTGCCCCCACCCCATTTCTTTGGAATCGGCGCAACATGGCTTCTTCTATCATACATCTCGTAAGTATTTGCCATCATCTCAATATTCCCCTGCTTTATAGTTAATATATCGTCTTTGACACAATCCAACCATTGTTCCTCCAATAACTATTTACTCAACCAATTCCTGAATTAATTTCCACACAAAACAGCCAATCAAAGGACCTTACAACCCGGTTCTTGAAACAAAGGACTGCACCGTATTGCCATGTCGTGACCCAGTTCCTGTGCGTGGAGCCGTGTCCTCACTCCATGAAAATAACGTCACTACCAACTTTATGGTCATGCAACATCGACTAACAAGTAGATACGTCTGCCTCGGAGATCGTATCATGTTACTATATTGATTTTCAGTTTGTATGAAAAGATAAGTAGACGGTTGTCTTGTCTTCTTATTAAACGCAAGTAATTAATTTTTTTTCAGTATTTGGGAGATGGTTCAACGTAGTGGGATGTGTTCAGCAAAAGACGTCCAATTGGAGACAGAGTTGTATCAAATTATCTTAATTTCAAGCTATTAGAACAGCCATTGAAGAAAACATGCGACACAGATAGTTCTACTTATCTAGACTGGTTACTACATGACTTGGAAAAATATTTTTGATCAGCTCATCAGTCATGCACACCTCGTAGGTACTCTAAACGTGCACGAGTATAGAATGTCTTGGACAATTTCTACCTATCCTTCCGATGTAGCAGATTGTATAGTCACTAAAAAAAACTGGCCAAGTGCGAGTCGGCCTCGCGTGCGAAGGATTCCGAACGAATTTAATTTTTTTAACATGTTATTTTAACACTACAGACTTCTTATAGGTTTTCCTGTAAACTTTAGGTAATGATCTATTATCTCCATTTTTTTTTCTTCCTCTTAGTTTCGGAGATAAGGGGGAATGGTAATTTTTCGTCTAATTTCTTGAAAACTATTTATTTTTAATTATGAAAAAATATAATTAAAACCCTCACAGAAAGCCCTTTCATTTGATATGTCACACGATAAAGTTCAAAAAACTTTTTTTTTGAAATTTTCTAGGTTGGCCCACAAAAGTGACCCCCACACTATAAAAATAATGATTTACGTAACCCGTCCGTGTTTGGGACACAGAAGTCCATATGTGTGCCAAATTTCATCAGAATCGGTCCAGTGGATCCGGAAATAACTGGCTGTGACAGACGGACGGACAGACAGACACCCGAGTGATCCTATAAGGGTTCCGTTTTTTGTTCGGAACCCTAAACACTAGTGTCAAACAAGTCTTTAAGAATTTTGTAGTAAGCACCCAATGCTGTGAGGTACCTCTTTCCAGCCTGGTCGATAAAATATCATGTGAAAATTATGAAAAAACTTATAGCATGATAACAATTACAGAACTATTTAGTAGTAAAATAGTTGCCTACGACTTGCTGGTTGATACTATCAAAGGCAAAAGTATTTGTTTTGAATCCTAAGTATTGTAAAGTTTGCAATTCAGTGCAGTTTAGTAAGTCACGCGATCTTTGCAGACTTGGGTGTAATATAGTGGCAACTATGAAAACTGCAAGAAGTGACTTTCAGTAAGTAATTAAAAAAAATAGGATGGAATTAGCAAATTTTTAAAGTCAACATTTACAAAACACAGTCCCACAAAACCCACTCGTCACCACGGGAAGAACTGGCGCAACAAACTTCAAAGCTACACATCCGTTCTGTTTCTGTAACTTATATGGTGTACATAATAAAGAGTATTCTATTCTATTCTATTCTATTCTATTCTATTCTATTCTATTCTATTCTATTCTATTCTATTCTATTCTATTCTATTCTATTCTATTCTATTCTATTCTATTCTATTCTATTCTATTCTATTCTATTCTATTCTATTCTATTCTATTCTATTCTATTCTATTCTATTCTATTCTATTCTATTCTATTCTATTCTATTCTATTCTATTCTATTCTATTCTATTCTATTCTATTCTATTCTATTCTATTCTATTCTATTCTATTCTATTCTATTCTATTCTATTCTATTCTATTCTATCCTATTCTATTCTATTCTATTCTATCCTATCCTATTCTATTCTATTCTATTCTATTCTATTCTATTCTATTCTATTCTATTCTATTCTATTCTATTCTATTCTATTCTATTCTATTCTATTCTATTCTATCCTATTCTATCCTATTCTATTCTATTCTATTCTATTCTATCCTATTCTATCCTATTCTATCCTATTCTATCCTATTCTATCCTATTCTATCCTATTCTATCCTATTCTATCCTATTCTATCCTATTCTATCCTATTCTATCCTATTCTATCCTATTCTATCCTATTCTATCCTATTCTATCCTATTCTATCCTATTCTATCCTATTCTATCCTATTCTATCCTATTCTATCCTATTCTATCCTATTCTATCCTATTCTATCCTATTCTATCCTATTCTATCCTATTCTATCCTATTCTATCCTATTCTATCCTATTCTATCCTATTCTATCCTATTCTATCCTATTCTATCCTATTCTATCCTATTCTATCCTATTCTATCCTATTCTATCCTATTCTATCCTATTCTATCCTATTCTATCCTATTCTATCCTATTCTATCCTATTCTATCCTGTTCTATCCTATTCTATCCTATTCTATCCTATTCTATCCTATTCTATCCTATTCTATCCTATTCTATCCTATTCTATCCTATTCTATCCTATTCTATCCTATTCTATCCTATTCTATCCTATTCTATCCTATTCTATCCTATTCTATCCTATTCTATCCTATTCTATCCTATTATATCCTATTCTATCCTATTCTATCCTATTCTATCCTATTCTATCCTATTATATCCTATTCTATCCTATTCTATCCTATTCTATCCTATTCTATCCTATTCTATCCTATTCTATCCTATTCTATCCTATTCTATCCTATTCTATCCTATTCTATCCTATTCTATCCTATTCTATCCTATTCTATCCTATTCTATCCTATTCTATCCTATTCTATCCTATTCTATCCTATTCTATCCTATTCTATCCTATTCTATCCTATTCTATCCTATTCTATCCTATTCTATTCTATTCTATTCTATTCTATTCTATTCCATACTATTCCATTCTATTCCATTCTATTCCATTCTATTCTATTCCATTCCATTCCATTCCATTCCATTCCATTCCATTCCATTCCATTCTATTCTATTCTATTCTATTCTATTCTATTCTATTCCATTCCATTCCATTGCATTGCATTGCATTGCATTGCATTGCATTCCATTCCATTCTATTCTATTCTATTCTATTCTATTATATCCGTTATTGGTCGTTAGAAGAACTTGAATCTGTACAAAAGTATGCAAAGTCATGACTTGAACAGTTTCATAGTTTAATTCTTGTCCTTGTTGAGTATACATCTTGTCATTAACGATATTTTATCGTTTTCATAATATTGGCAAGTGTTTAGACAAGTATTCTTTCTAATGGGATAATTCCAAATGTTTTGTTTTTCAGACCGTGACACATCGCAAGGGCATATCTGAAATAGTTACAAGCTGACAAAAATACTTCCAGTAAGTTATATTTAACTGACATTTAAATCTGGTCAATGCATTCCAGTTTGAAGCCAAATCCTTGTGACGGCAGCTCAAACAAGGTTGGGGTAATCCATACAAAAGGAAAAACAATATTTACGATTCATGACATGTCTTCATGAAAATGAAAAAAATAAATTATGTGGGGCATTTTCATGACCCACATAATTTTCTCTACATAAAATAGTTGTCTATTGAACCGCCATAAATATGTAAATGAAATGAGGATATAATAGATATTAATTACCTGCCCCTATGAGGAAAACTAGTAAATAAATAAATAAAATACTTGAATAAGTTTTTGTTCAATAGATAATTAGTTAAATACTGAATCTAATAAGCAGACAGAGATTTACATAGATCTTGAATTCTTCTGTGATAATGTTCAGCAAGGTGATAAACAGGAAAATTGAAATATTTCAGATTTTTATTCTAATAATAATTACAATTATCATAATATCTAGGTTACCTACTACAGAAACAACGTATAATTATCATATTAGGTAGGTAGTGGTCTTGTAAAGTTTCAGTACTATTTCCATTTTTGCTAATTGGAAAGAGGAAATTGTTTGAAACACTGCTTTAAATATGGATACACGTCATCATCTGAGTTATAATCACCTGCCTAACCTTTTTCCAACTACCTACGAGTATGTTAGGGTCGGCATCCATCCATCCGGTTGCAGATAACCAGTATTTTATTATATTAAGCGGCTGTCTATCTGGCCTCCACGCACGGCACAACCCAATTAGTTACATATGTAATTGTCAAAAGAATACAATCGTCCGCCGCCCAATCAAAGTCCCAGTCGAGTTAAAAGGGGGATTCAGAGCTGAAGGTGTTAATTGTCGCACATTTGTCCGGTTCACACCGGTTCGCGGCCCGACGCGCGCGCAGTTGTCGCGCACTGCCCGGAGTGCCCGGGCGAGCGCGTCGAGCGGCGGCGGCGCGCGCGCTGCTGCGACCTGGCACACACTCGCATGCCGGATTTATTTTGATCACCCGCTACCAACACCCAAATAATTACATTTTTCGAATACCAGACAACGTTACGCAATTTCAATTGACACTGTTCAACGTCCTTGCAGCAGACAATGTGACTAAACGCTGCACAAAAACAATAAATCTCATTTAAATTATTATTTCCATTTCATTAAATTTTATGGGAACATTACCTGGGTAAAGCATAGTAGTAACAGCGCCCGTAGAAAAGTTAAAGAGGGAAAAAGAATTATAACTATATTTGCATTTCGCATAAACACGATAGGGTAAATAACTTGAACAAAGGGCGTGCAATTAAGCGATGTCGCTAACCTCGACTGAAAAACAATGCGATGTAGGGTATTAATAAATTCAACATTGACAAAGACCGCCAAAACACCTGGACGGCCGCCAGACGAGAAAAAACCGGCCTACGCGCCGCGTCGGTCGTCTCGAGACAATGACGTGACGTGACAACCATCGACACGAAAGCCGCGCAAATGTTCCGAATAACGAGCGGAACTGAAAATGTGAAATCCAATTACCGGATCAGCGAAATGATTCGAATACTGCTGATACTTGCATTGTTCATTAGACACTATTACCGTGTCAATAAAATTCCTCGAGTTTGTACCATCATGACGCTAATAAAGGAAAATTGTTGGTCATCTATGAAGTGGTGCAGTTCAATAATTATCCGAATTAACCGTTCTAGTCACACTACGAGGGTAGTACCTATATCATCGAGTTGTTACCTAATTATAATAATTATTTCGACTCAACATATTTGACGATTTGCTATCTTTCCATCTGTCTGCAACACTGTTACAAGATGAGTAGTAAAGCCTTCTTAAAGTTCACTATAAGGTCTAAGCTAATCCTCAATATATATATATTTCATGAATTCTTGCAATTTCTTCAAGTGTATCATAAGTTAGAGGTTATTACCATAGTAACTGATTTAATAATATCCGTTGTCACAAAATAATCAAAATTTTACAACTAATGAATACTGAGATCTTGTCATGGTTACCTAATGGATCACTTATCAACGTCCGGATGTTCTTCGTATTTAGGTACCTATATAAAGACCATACTATCATGGCTATTTTTAGTGGGCATCGCGCTAAATCATCTGGCTGTCATTTGTAGATCTTTCAGTCATTATAAATAGTCAAAAGCCAGTAAATCTGACTCCAGTCTTACCATGAAGTACCGTGTTGCCCAGTTAATGGGTTGTGGAGGTCTGGTAGGCAGCCGCTCCACGTAAAATACTGGTATTCAGCTAAAATCCGGTTTGACTGGAAGCCGACCCCAATATAATTGGGAAAATGCTAAGCAGATGTCGTCATACGAAAATTAGGCAATTATCTGTCTGTGACAGTCTGTGCCTCAACATGATCACTGCAAAATAAACCTTCTTTATAAAACAAGCGATTATCAAACCGAGCTTCTAAAAGCTTGATTGGATAAATCTCTCGTATTGTTTTCCCTAAACAGGCTGGTTCAAACAGTTTTATAAAAGTGGCCTTAATAAAATTGGCAGTTTTATAAAATACAATTTTCCTACAGACAAATTGTATCAAAATTGAGTAGTCAAATGGCATGAAGAAACCTGAAATCTCTATTTGATCAAATTACTTGAACGTCTATGACCCGCATAACAACTGTGACGCTTTTACCAGGCCAGGCCTCCTAGCTAACAAGTTGGTATTCACAGATCTATCTGGAAATCCCCGGACCAATGACATGGTGCGTATGGGCGATCACTGCTCTACTTGGAACAAACCCGCCACAATATTCCCAACCCCTGTAACTCCGAAAAACCAGAATTAACAGTGGCGACCACCAGAAAAACCGGCCAAGTGCAAGGCGGACTCGCACACGAAGGGTTCCGTGATATAAATCTAAATTATTATTTGTTGTTATAGCGGCAATAGAAATACACAATCTGTGAAAATTTCAACTGTCCACCTATTACGGTTCTTGAGATGCAGCCCGCTGACAGACAGACGGATGGACGGACGGACAGCGGAGGCTTAGTAATAGGGTTTCGTTTTTTATTTATTTATAAGTACATGAACAACATGACAGAAGGTAACATCCAAAGCGTTATACAGTGCAAATTATAAAAAAGACTTAACTAAAAGGAAGTTGTACATAAAATTTTTTCTTCTTTCTACAGAAAAATAAGTAAAACTCAAGAAATATGAGCACATTCAAGTAAAAAAATTATAAACTGTATAAAATATAAATATAATTATAACACCTCATCTCACATCCATCTTCTCACAAAATCTTAAACATGCACGACACACATCTATCCATCTTTTTTTTTCTTTTTTATTTGTGATGGGTTTGCTCTTGACTATAGTCTAGGTCAGAGATGACAGAGACAAAGTCTACGATGGAGCGAGCTTACCCAGAAGGAGCCTGTGCACTCTAACTTTATAGAGATTAGGGTTGTAAGCCTTTGGAAACACAGACGCAGGCAGAGAGTTCCACTCCTTTGCTGTGCGCATTATAAAAGACGTTTGGAAGCGCTTAGTGCGAATTGGTGGAATAGCAACAAGGTAGGGATGGTAAGATGCAGTGCGTCTGGATGTCCGATGGTAGAAGGGGGCCGGTGGGATGAGGTCGTGGAGTTCTTGGGCACACTCACCGAAGTACAATCTGTAGAAGACCGACAAGCAGGCAATCTTACGGCGATGAGCCAAGCTATGTAGCTTGGCATCCACCAGTTTTACGTCACCGATGAGCCTCATAGCTCTGCGTTCCACCGAGTCAAGCGCGGCAAGCTGATACTTAGCTGAGCCATCCCAAAGGTGGCTACAATCTCCCAGCAAACAAGTCACACTAAGGTGTTGAAGACAGAAGAGCATTGAGCAAATAAAGCGCACGAACTAGTGGCGAGTTAGCTCGTGACACTGTGCGTGGAAAAGGAACAGCAAGCAGTTTGTGTGTTTGCAGCCTTAGTTGTTGTTTAGGCACGAAAGGTACAAGCAGCCTGACCAACTGTGCAACCAATTCATGGCAATCAGATTCACCCCGAAGATCTCGATACATAGGCGATACCCTAGGATGTTTAGGGACCGGTTCGAAATTCTAGGCTGGATACTTATTTAACTTCACAAAGTCATAAACAATCTACCACCGAGAAACCTACAAACATAGGTTTTATTACCTACATAATACATAGGCCAGACATTTAAAACGTCTTAGGTAGCAACAAATTGCACAATCCTGATTTTTTTAGATGTTGTTAGGAAAGATGCCAATGCAATAGTGTAAAGGTGTACACTGCTTGGTGCTCGGAAAAAATCATAATTCTCGATGTTTTTTTAGATTTTGCCTTTTAACTTCAATCAAAAAGTCAATCCGTATACTTTTTAAGTAGACAAAATTTGCTTAAGTTTCACTATAAATCGTATCTCTGTAGGTTAAATAGGTGTCGACATCAAACATCTGGTTTTAAGCATTTCTTCTTCCTCTTCGTCCTGGCTTGCGGGGCAGGCCGCAAGATAGGCGTTAGGTGGACTAGGGCTCGGCTCTTACTGAATACTGTTACTTACAACCTACATATTAAATTCATAAATTATCCAGGCTGCAATAATTTCCAGCTCGCTTCGCCCGGTTTTGCATTCTACACTCTCAAGTGCTTGAACTTTTGTGCATTAGTCAAAAAAGTTCCTTCTATTTAAGTACAAAAATCAAATCTAACGAGTGCAAACATTTTCAAGCTCGCTTTGCTCGGTCTTAATTTTATAATCTCTCAGTTCTTAACCTTTCCTGTATGAGGCAAAAAGTTACTTCTATTTAGATATTGATGGCAGAAAATCGAAAGCCGTAAATACGCCAATGCCTCGACAAGCGAACATGAGTAAAAAGTAATTACGCCTTATAAAATTTCAGCATTTCAAGCAAAAATTTTGTAGGGTATAAAAAAGGATAAAATGCGAACAGTTTCTTAAACATAAATCTAAGGAATGTTTTTTGGACCTTCTCAAGAAGCAAAGCGTAGGTTAGTACTCTCATAAGGGTTCCAAATTATAGAGGCGAACTTTAGTTTACTCCTGACTAAAGCCATATAAACCAACTTAATCGCAAGGGGGTAATCAAATTCACGCACGTTCCGAATAGTCAAAGCAAGCCTTTGCTTACTCTTTGGGTACGGAATCCTAAAAACGCCGAGTCAATAAAGTTGACGAGTCCCGGAGAAACGATTCAACTGACTTGGATCCCGCTAAGAATTAATCAGAAAAGACACACAGCGGTTTACAAAAAAAAAAAACAGCAAAGTGCGAGTTCCGTACTTGGATATTGCTACCTTCTTTGTTCTAAATAATGCATATATTCGACTGAAACTAAATTAAAATCACGGACACTTTTCAGAATTGTAAAAAATCCAATGCTTTCGGATTTTGAGATTATAGTTACATTTGGTATGGTTAATTATTGCTAATAGAAACATACCAAATGGAATCAGATTCCATAGCTGCCAGACCTCTCTTATTATCTCACCAACAAAATGTGTGGTATAGAGTAGTGTTAGTATGTTCTTTTAAGAGGAAATGCTGCCGGCGAGACTTTGTATGTAAAAAGTCATAATTCGAGGTTTGGCTCTCGACTGTTTTCTGCTCCAATATTGGACTGATTTAAGAAATATTTCACAAACTGAATAAGAAGGATATATACCGTGTCCTTATATTTTCTTTTTTGATGATTTATTAACCGTATAAGCACTAGAACTAGCACAAAATGCTCAAAATTGTCCGATAAACCGCTGTCAACGGAACCCTAGTGTACAAATTTACCAACTAATAATCAAAAAAGGAAAATATAGAGACACAGTATACATGCCTTCTTATTCAGTTTGTGAAATATCTCTTATATCGGTCCAATAATGGAAGAGAAAACAGTCGAGAGCCAAACCTCGAATTATGACTTTTAACATACAAAGTCTCGCCGCCAGCATTTCCTCTTAACATACGCAAACGTAATAACTTAGGCCGACGGGCGATTTCCAGGTATCAGGTGCCAAAGCCATTAAATCACTTTTTTAAGTCTGGGTACTGATTTTTTTGTATGTTTTACAGTACGAGTGCATCCATTACAAGGCTGTAATTTGGGCATAGTTCATTTACTAGGTGCAAATAACAAAAGCTAAAGTCTGTCAGGATTTGGGAAGATGCAAAACTACCTCCTTGACTACTGAAATACCTTTAATACATCACAAAAAAAAATATTGGCCATCGGCCCAAGCTAGCGGGTACGTGTATGTTAAAAGTACATACTTTCACTATTATGTTCCACATATAATATTTTGTTAGTGAGAAAATAAGACAGGACTGGCAGCTTGGAGATCTCAGTCCAAAAATGTTATCTGCAAATTGCCAAAGTGTCATCTATCAATTCATCGACTGTCAGTGTCAATGTTGCTCGTGTCACACAGCGCTTTAATCGCTTTATTCTTTTTGTAACTAAAAATCTTACTCATAGAACAAGCGGTGAGAGTGCTTTGTTTCAATTTGAAAATAATGGCGCCGAGGAATAAAACCGAAGTGAATTACTTTTTAAAAAGCTTTCGTAATTATAAAGTGTCCGTTCTGTTCTAATAATTAAAATGTAAATTATAAAAAAATACTAGGAATTATGGTTTCATACGTGTTGATTCATAGGCATAGGCCAGTTTTAACCAGGGCCGCGGTGACTCTTTCGAACAAATTCCGCAGCAGTGATAGATTCTATGCCTGGGTTCATCTTTCACAAGCTTTCCTAACTATTAACTCACATCCATTGACAAAGACTTTAAGCAGTACTACAAACAAACGTCGCGTTGTGGTCGTTATAGCGAACCGTAAACAGCCAGTCCTATTTACTACCCCTACCACTCTGTCAAGAAAATACCGGGAATAGATCAATAATACACAAAATGTTAGTTATTCATCCAAATTTATTTTATCACCTTCAAAGTATGCTCCTTCAGACACGATACACTTACGCCAACAAATAATCCTGTCACCAAAACATTTTTAAACGCTTTTCCGGAATCAAGTTCAGTTCTCGCCGTGAATTCTCCTTTATGTTTTCTACCGAATGAAAACGGGTGCCACGAAGTGGTAATTTGAGTTTAGGAAAAAGAAAGAAGTTGTCTGGAGCCATATCTGGTGAATAAGGTTACTCGATGGTATTTGTTGAGTTTTTGGTCAAAAATTCGTTCACAATTATGGCCTTGTGCGAAAGCTCATTATCGTGGTGCAAAATTCAAGAATTTTCTTTCCACAGATCTGGCCTTTTTTGTCTAATTTGCTGTCTTAATCGCCGCCTAACGCTCAAATAATATTTTTTATTTACCGTTTGACCTTCCGGCAAGAATTCCGAGTGCACAACACCGCGACAGTTTAAGAAAACAGTCAACATTACTTTGACTTTTGATCGACTTTGGCGTGGTTTTTTCGGTTTCGGTTCAATTGGAAAGCGCCACCCCGAAGCTTGTTGACTAGTTTGCATGTCAAACTCGTAAACCCACGTCTCATCACCAGCAACAATGCGTTTCATGAATGTTGGGTCGGAATTGACTCGTTCTAGCAAAACTCAATCGCATAAGAGTGGCTGAGGACATCCTCAGCCACTCTTATGCGATTGAGTTTTGTGGAGAAAATTCAGGTTTTTTGGGACTAGCCGAGCGGCAACATGTTGCATACCCAAGTGATTATTTAAAATGGTACGGACCGAATCGTGAGACGCAGAAAGTGCAGCAGCTATCTCTCTCAAATTTGATTGACAGTGACTATTTCCTTCACTTTTGCGATGTTAACTTCAGTTGCAGACGTTGATGGCCTACCAGAGGCAAATCGAGGTAAATCTTCCATCACATCTCGACCGCTTTTGAACGCTTTGTACCGAGTGGTACAAAGCGTATTAATATAAGCACGTTTTTTGATAAAGTCGATTCACCGTAAGCTTTCTGTAACATTTTCAGTGACTCCGAACACGAAATTCCATTGGCTATGCAAAATTTAAGACAAACTCTTTGTTCGATGTTTATGTCCATTATGAAATTCGCAATACGGACTAGATATGATATAACTAAAAGTAGCACTGTTTTTAATCTAAATAACAGATCTAACTCAAACTCCGCGCCAAAATGGAAAACAGTTGTGCCAATCTAACAACAACAAAAAACCGGCCAAGTGCGAGTCAGACTCGCCCACCGAGGGTTCCGTACAAATTTGTAGGTATTACTTTAATGTAAAAAAACAAGAATCCTTAAATAAAGACTATATTTTTATGATTTAATTATAAATGTATAGTTTTCTATACTTGTAGTATAAGACGGTATTAACTGCCAAATTTCATAGTTCTAGGTCAACGGGAAATACCCTATACATTTTGATTCCCTTGAGAGTGTCGAAATATACGTTTTTTGCGACATAAACGACCGTATATTTTTTTACGTTAACTTAGTAGAACTTTGATTTTTTTTCACGTCTTCAAGGGACCGTAGATTTGAGTACATGGCTTTAATTTCTCGATATCTCTACGCGTTCCCGAGATAAAGGGTCGTGACAGACAGAGGGACGGACAACAAAGTGATCTCATAAGGGTTCCGTTTTTTTCCTTTTGAGGTACGGAACCCTAAACAAAAAACAAAATTAAATTTGGAACCATAAACAAATCATCCATTCCCAAAACTTTTTTGACTGAACGTATAAACTGCCTATCAGACAACTGTTATACATATTATTATGAGTGCCTCCGGTAACCTTGTGAGTAACTGTGTGCAATCGCGATTTGACTGAGTGTTGTGATGTAGGGTTGACGTAACTAACTACAGTAATTTAACAGGTTTAAATACTTATTAATATCCAGAATAAAGAATACATACAGACCTAACTTCAAGAATATAAAAAAATATATCGCAATACCAAAAATTTATTATGTCCAGCAGTCTTATTCATAAAAACTTTAACTAAAGCTTACAAATGATTTTCAGAATAATTACCTGTTTTGCATAAATTCTGTCAACATCATGCGCTGCTGTATACCGTTTGCTGTGTACCGTCAACTCATGACGAATTGCCTCTATATGTTCGCGGTCTGCAGCTCGGTTCAGGAATAGAATAGAATAGAATATTTATTTGCGTAAAACATGGTATACAAGGATGTTAAATACAAATTGAGGCACAAGCATGTTTAGCTAGGATAAGACATAGCATGCAAAATTTTGAAGACAAGTTAAACAACAACAATCATTCATAAAACATCAACATTTTTTATCTATAAATTCTTTTAAACTATAAAAACTACACTCGAGTAACCACTTATGGAATTTAATTTTAAATAATTTTGTATTTAAAGCCTTGAAATGCCTTGGTATTTTATTATAAATGCACACACACATTGCCAAGCAGTTCCTATTGTATTTAGACAGTCTAGGCAAATCATTTAACACCAGTCTATATGGATCTCGTCGGTTCCGAGGATTGACATCATTTGCAGTCTTAAATAGTTGCTTATTTTTTATAACAAATACACATATTTCGTAAATGTAAAGCGACGGTAACGGTAACAAACCAAGTTTATTAAATATTGGTCGACATGAGTCGTCGGGCTTAAGTCCACAAATTGCTCTCATGCACTTTTTTTGAGCGATGAATGCTCTTTGGAAGTCAGTGCTGTTACCCCACATTATTAGACCATAACGCAACAACGACTCGACGTACGCGTGGTATGACATTACAGCAGTTTTTATATTAGTAACATTTTTTACTTGTTTTAATGCATAAACAAATTTATTAATTCTAGTGCTAACATTGTCTATGTGGTCTTTCCAGTTAATGTCTTTATCTATTATTACACCTAAAAATCTGGTACGTGTCACTTCATTGATTTTATTAATATTGAGTTTAATGTCATTTTTGGAATTATTTGATCGATTAAATTGGATGTAAACGGATTCGTCTAAATTTATCATCAAATGGTTAGTGTCAAGCCAATGCAATAATTTGTCAATTGTATTATTAATGTCAAGTTCATGTTCTGAAATGGTATTTAGTTTTTTATTAGATGCCACTATAATAGAAATATCGTCAGCAAATAATACGCATTTATGGTTAGTTATGTTTATGATGTCATTTATATAAATGAGGAATAATATTGGGCCTAGCACACTTCCCTGTGGAATGCCATATTTATTGTGTTTATATTCCGATGAATAGGATATTATTACATTATTTTCATTTTTTTTATTGATGATGACACATTGTTTTCTATTGCTTAAATAGGACGACAGCCACTGGAGTGCCGGTCCTCTAATACCAACAGCTTTCAGTTTTTGTAGCAATATTTCATGTGACACCAGATCGAAGGCTTTCGATAGATCAAAAAAGAGGCCTGTAGTTATATAATTATTATTAATATTTGAAAGTATAGCTTGCATGAGGGAAAAAATAGCTGATGATGTGGACTTGTTCTTTTGGAATCCAAACTGCTGGTCACTTATAATATGAAATTTATTGCAAAAGTCAGTTAACCTTTTAAACATGCATTTTTCAAAAATTTTAGACAATATGGGTATAAGAGTTATAGGTCGGTAATTGTTGATGTCACATTTATCTCCCTTCTTGAATAAGGGCTTTATTAAAGACAGTTTTAATTTTTCAGGAAAGTTGCCTTGTGAAAATGACATGTTTATTAAATGCGTCAGAATACCAGTCAGTTCGTTGCAGCATGCTTTGACGATTTTTGTATTGATCTCATCATAGCCTTCCGACCTAGTGTTGGATAGAGACATTATTTCCTGTCTTACCTCGTTAACCTCCATTGGTCTAAGAAACATAGAGTTGACACACGTACTTTTGAAGCGGTTTTGATTTGTCCTTTTTTCCCCTTGTACATGCGTCAATTTAACATAATTGTTATTAAATATAGTAGCCATTTGTACAGGGTCTGTAGTTATTGTTCCATTGAATTTAATACTTTCTATGTTGTCTTCGTGAGTGTTACTGTTTATTTCGGTTTTAATGACATTCCATGTAGCTTTACACTTATTGTCATGATTATGAATATATTTTATATTTGCATTCTTTTTTGAATTATAAATGCATTTATTTAGCAGACTGGAGTAGTTTTTATATTTAGTTTTATTAATTAAATTTTTATTTTTATAATATCCATACCGTAGCTTCCGTTTAGTTTTACAACTTTGTCTCAAACCTTTACTTATCCACTTTTGTTTGTTTTCCTTATTACTATTGATTCTAACTCTTACTTTAGGAAAACAGAGACCATACAACAGACACAATAGCTCATGAAAATCATTGAATGCACAGTTAGTGTCAGTTTTGAGATAAATATCGGACCAAGAAAGATTTTCCAGATATTCTTTAAATTTTCGGATGTTGTTTACGTTATAGTCTCTTTTATAAATATAGTATATTGTTGATTTCTGTGGTTTCTTTTTAATTGGAAAGCTTAACATTTGTGCTGTGTCGTGATCAGACAGATACAGGGGCAGTACAGTGGCAATTGCGTTGGCAATGTTGCTAAAAATATGGTCAATACAAGTCAATTTGCGAGTTGGTACCGTGATGTGGATTTTTAAATTATGATTGTTAGAGGAGTTACTAAAACCTCAGCTTTTTGCTGCTGACTACATTAAAACTAAAAAAAATTAAGCAACAACACAAAAAATACAAACCCAAATTCTATTTACAGAAATAAACGTTTAGCCATTCTGTAATTTTACCTGCTCATCATGTGCCTATGCAACTTGACAGTTTGTTTTCTCTACATTTCTACCATCACTACTTTACATCTCTTCACAATATCTCTCATGACATCGGTCCATCTTTTCTGTGGCCTCCCCAAACCACTACCTGGTCTTTTAAAATGCACTAGGCACTGAGATAAGTTACATATGCAGTCCAAAAAAGCACCAGATAACCTTATACTTAAATTACCTATAATCGCTACCGAAACTTCTGTAATGACCTACTTCGAAAACTAAAAATATCATACGAAACAAGTGAGCTTGAGGAAGCAAGTAATAAACCAAAGTTTTTATGGAAAACAATAAAGGACATAACCAAGACCACGAAAATATATGCAAGCCCCGTTGAGCTTTTGAAAATACGCTACGATCCCAAGAGTCTTCCATAAACGAGGTTTGCAATTTTTTTAGTAATGTTGGAAAAAAGTTGGCTGACAACATTTTATCACAACACCACACCCCATCACCTCAAACTAGCGATCAGTCTCCTATAAATACTATAAACCCCTCCCTTGTAAACTCTCTTGCTTTCTTAGAAGTAGATGAAGCTGAAATAGAGACGCTTATCCTACAGTTACGCAATGACTGTGCTATTGGATGGGACGGTATATCGCCTCTTTTATTGAAGAATTGTCGCCACGTACTGATACCGCCACTTACCTTCATATACAACCGCTGTCTACAATTGGGCGTGTTCCCGGGTGCTCTTAAAAAGGCGATAGTCCATCCTATACATAAGGGAGGGAGCAGAAGCTGTGTCAATAATTATGGGCCTATATCAGTTTTGCCGACACTTTCTAAGATCCTTGAGAATTAAACAATCGTCTCAGGACCTTTTATAAAATTATAGCAGACAATCAGTATAGCTTCCGATCTGGTGTTTCAACAGAGGTTGTTGTGCTAGGATTGACACAAGAGGTAGCTAAAAGTATAGACAATAAAACAAAATGTTTATATATTCCTAGACCTTTCGAAGGCATTTGACACAGTTTCTGTTCCCATCCTGATCGAGAAATTTGAACACTTAGGTGTACGTGGCTTGTCACTTGAAATATTTAAAGATTATCTCAATAATCGCAACCAGAGAGTTAAAATTGATACCCACCTCAGTGAAGAGGAGTTTGGTACCTTCGGCGTTCCTCAAGGCAGCATATTGGGCCCCACCTTATTTCAAATTTACGTGAACGACCTTTGCAAAATAAACCTCCCTAATACTAAGATATATATGACGGCGCTACGTCATCGTAAGGTTGTACACGGCACGTGCACCGGACCGATCAGGTGATGTCGCCATCCCCACCTCCCCCACTACTCGACTTGTTTGTGCTCGGACGTAAAAGGAGACCGCGCGGAGCGATCGGGGCATTCTATTCTAGACCTCGGTCCGATACACGTGTTGTCATAGCGCCTAGATTTGCTAATATCGTGTTAAAACCTTTTAGTTAATAATTATGATATGATAATTAATTGAGTTCACAGTTATTATAAATTAAGTGAGTTAATCGAATAAAATTGATTAATAAGTAAACTACCTACTTTTTACTTTAAAATATCCAATCCTGATAATACGCCTATATCAGAATTGGGACGTAACTCAAAGGGCCCACATGGAGATTCGTGACAATGCTAGTGAAATGTGTGGTGGTTACGTTTTGAAATGTAATGACAGTGATAGTGAAAATTGCGGTTTGTTTTTAAAACGCATGCGTTTATCCAGACGCTAAAAACTTGATGTGTGCCGTGAAGTGTCGTGAAGTTAAATCCGATAGGCCGAAGTTCGACACACGATCATAGTGTGTCACCGTGGTGGTATGTTTTGTCGAGGATGCAGTGATGTGCAGAGCAGTTTATTGTTTTACCATATGGCGCTGAAGAGCTTTGCGCCGAATTCATTTTCGACGAGTTTTATGCGGCTACCCTCATCAACCTGAACTAAACCAGTTCCGTCCGGAGGCAAGCAACTTCACAACAGCTGGTCAGGTCAAGGAGAGGAGTGTGAATTTATATGAAGATTTCTACGCCAATCTGGTGAGTCGTTTAAACTTTTTAATTGCTGTAGAGCTGCTTTTTATTTTGTTTACGAGTGTTCATTTTTATGATGTGGAGACTGACTTACAAAAGGCAACGCCTTTATGGATGGCAATTATCGATGTTTGATAATTGGCCTGTCGCTTTATCTTAAAGTGAAGCTATTATTAATAGCATAAGTGTTGCTGACTAAGCGATAGCATTTTCAATAATACTTCTTCTTTTCGATTCAATCGTTAACTTTTTTATTGTTTTGGACCAGTAGGTAGTTACGTTAATTGCAGCAACAGTGGCATTCATAAGATACTCCAAATTACAGGAGAATGGGCACTTGGGGCACTGTAACATATGGCTCGTGCTCTGAAAACGGGCACTGCACTCACGTTGGGTATACAACAGATCATTACATCCTCATTTCGCCAAGTTGTTTGCAGCGGCCTACCTGGGTGCGCAAATTGCGCTGGCGCGCGATTTAACGCTTTCCAAAGGCCATTGCGATTCACGACCAGGGGCAAATGCTCTTTGGGTTTTATGAAGTCGTGAGGTGGTGGATACTTCTCTTCCCACAGTCTGCTTCTCCCTTTAGATGGCATATCCAGGATCACCTGTGTAGAAAGAAGGAAGCTCTTGCGACTTTTTAGTCTTCCCGAAGTTGGCATGTGGCCATACAGGGATGTCGGGAATCGGTTTTCAGATCCTTCGAACAGCAGGAGGTGCGATGCCTGCAAGCGGATAGTTTGTTTTGTGGAGTCTATTTTAATCAGCCTGATATTATCTGACACGTTTCGTTTAGGGCAATGTCTACTTTCCGAGAAAGAGCAGGTCGGTGCCACACTGTGCAAGCAAACACGCCAGCAGAAAAAATAGGGACATGCCGGTTGTACGGAGAACATCGGGTGCCGCTCCCCAATTGATGGAAATTAGGTGACGGAGCAAGTTATTCCGGGTTCGACGGAGCTAAGTATTGTAACAGTTTGACTTTTACGCTTAGGCCATATCTAACGTCACACCGAGATATTTTGGATTCGAGCAGTGTTGGACCTTGGCTCTACGCCATGTGATGTTAAGCATTCGATTTGCGGGCCTATAGCAGAGATGGAAGGCACACGACTGTCTCTTAGATGGGTTCAGCCGTAGAGCGTTGCGGTCACACTAATCTCGCAGTACACTGAGTGCCATTGTACGTTTATGCTCCACGTCCATAAAAGTCGCTGCTTGGTTTGCTAGGGCCAGGTAATCCGCGTACAAGAACCGCTCCGTGTGTTAGGTGGAAGGCGGTTCGTTCGCGTAGATGTTAAAAAAAGCGTCGGCGCCAACACACTGCCCTAAGGGAGACCATTCTTTTGCTGTCGCTATCTACTCTTGGTGAATTGGAAGCACATACCTGGAAGTGGCGGTTGCACAGGAGTTCGCTTGAAATGGGCACAAAGCCTTGGTCATTGGTCAAATAATGCTGATGAAGCGATATTATTCTGCTATCGCTGATCGAGTCATGAAGTGAAATACCAGAGAGCTTTTATTTTTTTGGACATAAGAGCGATTTAGTTACCTTACACTTTATTTTGAATATTTTGATTTTATATCACCATTCATAGGCATAGGCCGCTTTCTTGTGCCAATGGTCCGATAAAATTTAGATTTTTATTTACTTTGATACTGTGACTACTACACTTACCTGAAACCTTTTGGCCCACCACAGCTTTTATTGGACTTGTACTGTCGTAGCATTTTTCGGTTTCAGACATCGTATCATGGTGTATAAAGCCAGCAGGAGGCTAGCGGTTGGCATGCTGCCATAACTGCTGAGCAGTTGCAACAACTGCTGAGCAGCTGCAACTTCTGAACGGTTCTGAGCGTGGCAGACCGAAGGTTGGCAAACTGCAGTAGCCAAGTATCATGTCAACATCTGTGGGGTTAAGAGCGTTCAAGGCCGACTGGAATACTTGGTGAGTCGCTCAAGTTTTATTTGAATAGCAAACGAAGCTTTAAAGGGGTTGATACCAATTCGGTGGTTGCATTGATAGTGCTAGGTAATTTTGACATAGTTAGCACAAAGCGAGTACTTAAAAGAGTTTCCCATTGGCGGTAATAGTGTCAAAATTTTATTCAGAGTGAGCTTTAGGTTTAGTTATCGCATAGCAAGTACCACAAGGTCATGTTTCAACTTAGACGTTTTTTTTAGTGAAAATTTGGATCTAGGCTTTCGTATTAACGTACGGAGGCAGTTTGCCTAACATCAGTTAGTAAATTTGATAGTATCAAAACTATCATGAATAGCAATTTGATTTTAATGACATTGATAAAAGCTTTAAAGGTACAGAGAATTCTGAGCTATTACAAGTTCTAAATAGATTTTCCATTTTGTGCAATTTAATGCGGGTGAGATTATAATAACATTGATTGATTCGAACCGCACAGCGCAGCAATGATTTTGATGATTTTAGATTAACGTAAAGTAATTCGTGAGTGCTTACATGAACGTTAGATGCAGAAAATATCAGTGATGACGTGACGGCGAATAATAATGAAGAACTTGTTCATGAAACTTCCCATAAAAATAAAGTTTTAAGTGGTACTATTTTAGGGCTCACACTTTAAAAAAAAATTGCCGACTCTCGTACTTAAAAAGCCAGTAGCAGTAGTTAACGTATGGGGTACTGTGTTAAATTTTATAATAAAATACCACTTAATATTCTCGAACTGAATGAGAGAAAATTTAAAACATGTATTAAACGCACATTATGTAGACAAGCATATTATAAACTGGAAGATTATGTCCTTGATAAAAATGCTTGGCTAAATGCCGGTCCTGCTCCACAGCCACAGCAGCATGGGTCCACTTGTTAGGTTTTCGATATTTGGAAGAAATGCTTACCCTTTTTTTGTTCTCCTATACAATCATTTATTTATCATTTCTTTGCATTATTGTATTAGCAAAGTATACACAATAAAGCAGCCTTCTTTTTTTTCTTTTCTTAGTTACTTGAAACCATAGTTTTGTATAACGTAGAAGCATATTTTCAATTTTTTGTAAATGTGAGCACTATGGAGCCATTTACATATGTAATTATAGATTTCGTTATTAAATTAGTTTGACATGAACGAGCGTGGCAGTTGAGAGCTTGTCATGCTCACACAAATGTTTTGCTGATGGTGGCGCGTGTTTTGGATCATTTGATTCCCTTCAAAATGGTTGAGTTAGATGGTGCTGATGCACGCGTCATGTTCGTGAACGGGCGCCGTCAGTTGAAACTGGTCATCTCTTACCTGCCACTGGCTTATTTTAATCTGTACCTGCATTTTGAATTGTTTATATGTTTTCTTGTTCTTTGCATTGTCCTCACATATAGAAGCAATCAATGTTAATGTTAACAAGATTTTTGTAACACATCACATGGTTTAAAAGAGTGTCCGTGGAGTTTCTTGCACGTTCTTCTCCATAGAGATCTACGCTTTGGAACGTGCAAATAGCTTCATGTTTTTGACTGACCGACTTTGACAATTCAAAAGTGCCTGTAAATGGTTTATTTGAAATATACGATTTGATTTGATTAACTTAATAGATCATGTAGGTACATCATTGGAAGGGTCATCAGACTGGACCAGTAGTATAATTCTGAAGGGTCATAGGACCGGACCAGAAGATATTACTCTGAAGGGTCAACAGACTGGACCAGTAGTATAATTCTGAAGGGTCATAGGACCGGACCAGAAGATATTGCTCTGAAGGGTCTTGGGACCGGTCCAGAAGATATTGCTCTGAAGGGTCGTAGGACCGGACCAGACCATGAGATAAGATTTTAATGTCAGGATGAACGAACAGTAAAATTGTGGTTCTCATTAAAGATACCTAAGTGCTTCTAAAGTGCGCGTCCGAGGACGTACGCACGTCAGAATGGCCGTGACGGCGCTACGTCATCGTACGGTTGTACACGGCACGTGCACCGGACCGATCAGGTGATGTCGCCATCCCCACCTCCCCCACTACTCGACTTGTTTGTGCTCGGACGTAAAAGGAGACCGCGCGGAGCGATCGGGGCATTCTATTCTAGACCTCGGTCCGATACACGTGTTGTCATAACGCCTAGATTTGCTAATATCGTGTTAAAACCTTTTAGTTAATAATTATGATATGATAATTAATTGAGTTCACAGTTATTATAAATTAAGTGAGTTAATCGAATAAAATTGATTAATAAGTAAACTACCTACTTTTTACTTTAAAATATCCAATCCTGATAATACGCCTATATATACATATGCTGATGACACTGCGATCTTAGTTCGTGGACCTACCTGGGATGCTACCAAATCTATTGCAGGGTCGGCAGTAGCGGAAATAATGAAATGGCTCAATTTGAATCTGCTTACCTTAAACATTAGTATTATGTAAGCACCAGCATTATGTAATTAGCCCTTATATTTACAAAAAACTCATAAAAAACTGATCATCTTAGACCTCAACAAACACAACCTAAAATTAAAAGTGACAGAATGGCTACTTAAACAGGACTATGCCGCAACGGAGACTTTACTTACCTTCATCGCCTAATAATCACACACTAATCTCCATGCTTGCACGAATACTTCTTTCCTTGCATCTATATACTCGCACATTCAACTCCCCAACTTACTTACCTACACACCAACTCACTACATCACCTACTCATCCACACACAAACACCTACATACCTACAATCACGTTCATTCGCCTTCACCCTCGCACTCTTACATGTTCATTCATAATTAAAAGCTTAAGTAAATTATAACAAATTTTATAGCAATTGGAACCTCTTTGCAAAACACTGTCTCTTAGGATACAGGATACCCTAGTTTGAGAGACAGAGTTTAATCTATTGTATACAGATCTCTGTTGCATCCATATGTTTTATGTATAGCTCTCTGGCATAAGTTCGAAAATTGTAACCTTCAAGTATAATTATTTGTATCTTATTTATTTGTTTTATTATTTATGTACACAGAGAAAACAGTAATAAATAACATTATAATTATGAGTACAAAGGAACTTCTTTATCTTGTGTTCCTCCTTATCTAAGTCTCATGTTTTGATTTAACTAGAAAACAGTTTTTCTTTTTAAAATTGCTTTTATTTTTCAAACCATTAAATACACAGGATAGGGTTATGGAATAACACATCGGGAGTGGTCTCCAAGGCTTTGCACTATTTTATCGATATGTATTTTACATTATCACTTTGCATAAATGTGGCTGAATTTTGTTGATTCAACATTGAATCTGCTCCTTCAATGCAATGTTGGTTGGTGGGATCCTTTGCATAGACTTTTGATTTAAAATAAAAAAAACTCTAAAAAAGAAATTCAGTTCTGTTAAATCACATGATCTAGGGAACCAATTCTGATCACCGAAATCTGAAAGAGCACCAAAAAAAATGTTCTTTTTTAGGGTTCCGTATCCGAAGGGTAACCATCGGAACCCCATTACTAAGCAGTCCGTCCGTCCGTTCGTCCGTCTGTTTGTCAGCTGGCTGTATCTTAAAAACCGGTTATACATAGACAGTTAAAATTTTTACAGAGTGTGTATTTCTATTGCCGCTATAACAAAAAGACCGGTCAAGAGCGAGACGGACTCGCCCACCGAGGGTTCCGTACAAATTTGTAGCTACAAAATACTTTAAATAAAGAATATATTTTTTTATGATTTAATTACAAAAGTATAGTTTTCAGACTTTTCCCGATACTTGTAGTATAAGACGGTATTACTTGCCAAATTTCATAGTTCTAGATCAACGGGAAATACCCTATACCCTATACATTTTGATTCCCTCGAGAGTGTCGAAATATACGTTTTTTGCGGCATAAACGACCGTATCTTTTTTTTACGTTAACTTAGAAGTTTGAATTTTTCACAGCTTCTAGGAACTGTAGGCGTAAGTATATATTATATGGTTTTAATTTCAACTCGATACCTCCACGCGTTCCCGAGATAAACGATCTTGACACACAAACGGACGGACAACAAAGTGATCCTATAAGGGTTCCGTTTTTACCTTTTGAGGTACGGAACCCTAATAATTAAATCAAAAAACATTAAAGAGGACTCCCGTACCAGAAACGTGTTATTTTTTCGGTTGTGTGTTATTTGTACGGAACCCTTTGTGCCGTCCGAGTCGCACTTGGCCAGTTTTTAATGATGTTCAACAAAAACGTTGCTCTTTAGTTGTACCTACCTAGTGCATTTTTACTAACCCTAAAATATCAGCTATCAAACTGTTATATTTTTGGGGTTGTCAACACTTTCCGCACAAATGGCGGCAAATTCAAATCTCGCGTTTAATTTACGGTGTCCCAAAATTTTATGATTTTAATAACTGGCTTAGTGTGAGGGTTTTAATTGTAAGTAAGTACCTATATTTTTTTTCTTACTTTCAAAATAAAGAGTTTTGAAGTTATCAAGAAATAAGATGAAAAATTACCATTCCTCCTGCCCCCACCTTATCTCCGAAACTACTGAGCTTAGCAAAAAAACTGCAGATCTTGACCTAAAAATTACAGGAAAACCCATAAGAAGTCTATATTATTAAAGTAACATGGTTTTACAAAAAATGAGATTCGTTCGGAACCCTTTGCACGCGAGTCCGACTCGCGCTTAACCAGTTTTTATAGATAAGACTACAGGATTTTATTCTTAACCTTTTCCATAAAATTCCTACTGTTATTTCTTATCATAAGTATTCTGTCTTCCAGAAACAGTTAAACTTGATGAAACAATCTATATTTAGATATATTAGTTCACACAATCAGCTATCATAATTATAGACTAATATTGAACATATTTAGATGTTGTTATCAACAAATCAAATGTTAATTATAACAAATTAAGATATTGTTAACTGCAAACCAAATCCAAGAATCATATTAAGTATTGCAATCATTATAATCATCATTCTTATCATAGCACAATGATAAGGTTTTGTTGACATTGGTTTTTAACCGACTTCCAAAAAAGGAGGAGGTTCTCAATTCGGTGGGTTTTTTTATGTATGTACACCGATTACTCCGTGGTTTCTGATCCGATTTCCGTGATTCTTTTTTAGTTCGATGCAGTATAGTTGCCATTTAGTCCCATAAAAATGTAATTCAGTTTGGTTCAGTAGTTTTTATTTTATGAGCATTTTTGCTTATTTCAACTTCTGCGTTGATGAAGACGTCGTCCAAGTATCACCAATTAAAAGTGAAAAATAAAAAACTTTGAAGACGGTGTTTTTGGTTTTGTTTCTTCGTTTTTTAACACTGACTTCCGAAATTAAGGTTATTTTATTCTTTGTAGTGGTTTATGTGAAGTCGTTGTATTTTTTTGTAATAAAGTATAATAGTAAAACCCAAAGGGTCTCCTTAATTATGTTTTTTTTTTTCTTTTTTAGAGTTCCGTTTTTTGTTTGGAACACTATAGGATTATAGGATCACTCGAGTGTCTGTCTGTCTGCCCGTCTGTCACAGCCAGTTTTCTCCGGATCCACTAGACCGATTCTGTAGAAATTTGGTACATATATAGACCACTGTGACCCAAACACGGGCGTGTTACGTAAATTATTAAATTTTTAGTATGGGTGTCACTTTTGGGGTCAAACTAGAAAATTAAAAATAAAGATTTTTGAACAATATCGTGTGACATATCAAATGAAAGGGCTTACTATGAGGGTTTTAATTATATTTCTTTCATAATTTTAAAATAAATGGTTTTGAAGCTATTCAAGAAATTAGACAAAAATGACCATCCCCCCCTTAATGTATCTTTACCTATAGATTACAGGAAAACCTATAAGAAGTCTATATTGTTAAAATAACATGTTAAAAAAATCGTTCGGAACCCTTTGCACGCGAGTCCGACTCGCTCTTGGCCGGTTTTTTTTACTGACTGTGTCACAGCAAAGTATACACCGTTATGTTGTAATTTACGCAATTTGAGATCGTTCTTATGTAAAACCACAGATTGATGATTGATTGATCCTTACTAATATTATAAATGCGAAAGTAACTCCGTCTGTCTGTCTGTCTGTCTCGCTTTCACGCCAAAACTACTGAAACGATTTAAATGAAATTTGGTACACAGATAGTTTAGAGCCGTACTTTTTATCCCGGGAATATGTTCCCTAGGAACCACGCGGGCGAAGCCGCTGGCAGAAGCTAGTTTATCATATGTGATGAAAAACCCAAGTGACTTAGAAAGACGAATACTTGTTAGAGTCAGGCACTAGTACGTGTCAGGATTACAGGCGGCGCCAAAAACTCTATGTCAAAACCTGCTTAGCGATGACCTCACCATTCCATTCTATAATTCCTTTTTTTAAGGATGGGATATCATCAAATGCCCCCTCCCGCTCTGGGCGGAGCAGAAGGAAGTGACAGACTCTTACTAACTAAAACCCATCCTTGTTCCTCCTAATTCCCTTTGCGTTCCAGGGCAACATTCTATAATCCCTACGCGATGCACAAAATAGTCCACAAGTACATTCTAACCTAACTTCCGAACTGACATAAACATATGTGTAGTAAGTGGATCACAGGGGGAAGTAGCGGCGGTTATCTAACAGCCAGCAGCTAGGACGAAGGGAATCCGATCAAGTGCAAGTTTACACCGCGTCGGCGTCGTGACACGCTCCACTGCCACTTGCCTACCTAGTAATACTTTACCTACGTAGTTTCGCTACTCTACTTATTTGCCTACATGGTATTTTTTTTTTTTGCAAGATAAGGGGGAAAGCAAAGACCAAAACTCCATGTCTACCTTTATTCCTCGAGACATCACTAACGTAAAGTCAGCTTCGTGAAAGTGCTTCGAAGGTAGATAGGCAGGTAGGCAACTACTGGAAGACGTCGAACACATCCTTACTTCCTAATCCAATCCTAACTAATATTATACATGCGAAATTGAGTTTGTTTGTTTGTAACCTCTTCACGGCGTAACTGCTGGACGGATTTCGATGAAAGCTGGCACACGGGTAGACCATATCATAGGATTTTCATCCCGGGAATATTTCCTCACGGGATAATTTTCGAATTTCAAGCGGGCGAAGACACTGCTGACAGAATCCAATCCTAATTTACCAAATTCTTCCGTTGCCTACTGGAGTCTAATTGAGTGACTGACTGACAACACACAGCCGAAACTACTACTACTGGTCGTAGAAAGTTGGAATTTGGCATGTAGCTTCCATATACTCCGTAGGGGAGTACTATGATAGAATTTCTACATGCTGCATGTATTCAGCCTATTTTGTAAAACTATGTGTAGGTACTAGAAGCAAGACCCCAACGGGGCTGCCTATTCATTCGATATAAGTCGAGATTCATTTCCCGAAATTCCTACAGGAACGGGTACGCGCGTACGAAGTCGCGGGCAAAAGCTAAGTATAATATAAGTTTTCTCTTCACCTAATGGACTCACTTTTATATCCGTATCTTCATCTAGATGGTAAGCACTATCATGTCTTGTGCCAAATTGCCATTGCTATGATGTGCACTGATTGCATCGGTCTTACTGATTCCCCAATTCTATGAATGCATTGCTGAATATCCATCATATCATATAGCAAGCATACATATAAGTACATGATTACAAGTGTATTGAGTCAGTTAAGAAGAAACCTCGTGAAATAAGGTACAAAAACACACTTTTCAGATATTTGTATTATATACTAATACTAATATATAAAGCTGAAGAGTTTGTTTGTTTGCTTGAACGCGCTAATCTCAGGAACTACTGGTCAGATTTGAAAAATTATTTCAGTGTTAGATAGCCCATTTATCGAGGAAGGCATTATGCTATATATCATCACGTTAAGACCAATAGGAGCGGGGCAGACGAAGTTGCGCGAGTCAACTAGTACTTAATATAAATGACACCTGCTTGCGATGCTGTAGTTTCAGCTTTTGATATTATAATATCTGTTCATTCACTCCCTGTTTATTAGTTTTCATACGGTTACTATGCCTAATACCTTGTTTTATTAATAAACGAACACTCCCATATAGAACAGCGCAGTGCTGATTCCAACATAGTGGGATTATCTCGAATAAATAATACTGAGCAGGATTGTGCACGTCCCGTGTTGGAGCTGTTCCAAGCTTGTCAGATAGTGGAAGGGCTCTACGTGATTATGTACTTATTATACGATGCTAATATATTCATGTTTTACAGTTAGACCAATGATGAAATTGACACACGAGGTCTGCAAAGAAAGTGTTGAAGCTAACGAGAAGAAACTACTTCGTTTACTTGGCGACCATTAAAGACAGAAGGATTTGTAAATAACCCTAAAAGCTGTAAATGTTTGCAATGAAAAATGTTAACAAACAACATTGCGTTTCACAGATTCGGTACTAACGTGGTATAATCCATGCGGCTCCATAAAGCTTGATCGTTCTGAATGGCATTCGAATCAATTTGCCGTCGGTACGGGCGGCGTCTCCTTACGATTCACTCTATTTGTGTACCGCGGCTGACGTTGCGAGCAAATTAAATAAATCCTCAATGTTGCACGCAAACCGCGACCTGATGAGCGCGCCCGATAGCTTCCTTAATTTACTGGTTTTACTCCAACGTTGCTTATGAGAATACTCTCATCAAAATATCGTAACAATGAACAGGTATTCCTACTGCAAGACTGTCTTTCATTTCTTGGTGCAATAAAGTCCCGTTATCTTTATGTGTGAAAATTCAAAGCGTTTATGTCGTGTTTATGTAGTTATATTTTCGCGTTAAAACTGTTATTTATATTCAGAAATACTCATAATAGAGCAGCTTTCATGTGCGGATATACGCGCGGAGAAAACGATGATCACAGGATTTGGCGCAATACCTAGTGAGATTGAAACTTATGAAGTTTTTGAAAAATATATTTAAGCCACAGCGGTGCTTGCGGTTATGTGCCCTTGGAAATTAATATCTTGTTAGCAGTTTATTCGCTTTTGTTACCGTCACTCCGAGTAGATTTGCGAAAGTCAAATGTTGTCTAACGATTGGGCACGGCAGGCTCTGTCACGCGAGCTCGACACGCCGACTACCCGCGTACAGCTCTGAACTCCGGCTTTATCAACATTATACATTGTTGCAATGACTCGTGTAAGTTAGATGTGTAAAATTAGTTATCACTTGCGAAGCACGTGGGTCAGCCACGTCACAGCTACGTGTCGGTCAGTGCTCAAATATGAATTAACTAGTTAATAGTCGTTGTCGTTGCATATCGTCGCAGACGCCGATCGTCCGCCTCGTCGTCGGTTGCGTAGCGATAGTTTCCTCGCGTCGCGTCAGCCGCGTCACAGGGTGAGATCGCGCGGAAGCGAAGGTTGCGCCCGTGACCGCGCCCGCCCGCCGCGCCGCGCTATCGGCCACCCGCCGCAGTCGCGCAGTATCGCGTCGCGCTCGCTGATCCTCGGAGCTCAGCTGCCGCTGGAGACCAGGACTGTTCTGTGTGTGATGTGTGACCATGTGTAGCCGGCGAGTGAGTGCAGTGCTATGCGCGCGCGGTGACGCCGGGCGCCGGCGACCGTAGCGCCATGTGGACCCTGCTGCCGCCGCTGCTGGCGGTGCTGGCGTTGGCCGGAGGGGCCGCCTTCACGCCCGACAGGGACCTGCTAGAGTGCGCGAGGTTCGTTTATGACGAATGCTTACAACCACTCTGTTCAAACCACCGACCACCACATACCATTAAAATAAACAAAAATACGAAAAATGTTATCATCAATCGCGAATTTCTGCTGGGACCTAGCAATGAGCTACAAAAATAATTTTAATGGGCACGCAATTTATGACGTCTGCCCATTGTTAACACGACAGAAACATTGTAATTAATTCACAAATAGCTAATTTAATTATGTGAGGGATTTGGAACGTAGGTTTGAGAATTTTCCTCTAATGTGAAAATGGAAATGTTTGTTCGGAAAGTTCATTTAAGCCCTTTTTTATGTTATTAGGACTTATTTCTCATTCAACTTAATTTATATATCGTAGCATAAACAAACTACTAAACCAGTGTTAAAAACAATTAAGTACTCACCTTGTTTAGTTCGTCTAGACTGTATTGTGTGTTTAAAATTAAACAAAGAGAAACATGATAAGAATCTATGACAAATTAAGATCAAGAACATCGCAATCCCTGGTTTCCTTCGTAACAAATAATGATGTGATTAAACTGAAACATGGAGGTGACAGTGTCGTAAATTAGCGACATCCAAGTGCAGCGAATTGCAGATGTGTAGCAGGTTTGTCTCAGCGTCTCCTCCATATAAAATGAGATTCAGTGTTCCCATATAAATATAAATATCGGGTATGTATAGTTGTGTGTAAATCTGGCAAGCTCGCGAGACGCTAGAGGCGTGCGCGCGCGCCGGTGTCACCGCCACGGCCGCGTCGCTTGGCAAGGCTGGCGGCCGCTAGGTAAACACCAACACATCCACTAAACAGGCACCACAGGTGGAAAGCTCCGACTCCCTCAGAAACATGCGATTATCTGTCAATACCAGTGATTAGGTTTTGTCAAACAGCCAAATCAGTTAAGAAACCTTGGGTTTAAACTGTCTCGTCCTATTCCTATTTTATTATTATTATTATTATCTCCCTTTTTCACACACTACTGTCCTCTAAGCTGCTATGTGGGTCACTCCTTTCAGTACGTTTTGAGTTCTCCATCTTAATCTTGGTCTGTCGCTTCCCACCTGACGAGCCATCAGTGGTATTTGCCCATAATGCATTCGAAATACAGCAAATGAAATAGGCCTTTCAGCATTATCGTAAAGACACACTTCGCAACCACACATAGATGTAAAGAAATACAAATTTGACAGAATTTTTTTATATAATTTCTCTCTACAACTCATAAACAAACAAACTTATAAAAATAAATTTAACGCACTATCTGAAAACAATTAAAACAAATTGTAGGTAATTGTAACATCCTAATAACCTTGTTAAATAAATATAATTAAATAATTTTATTTATGTCAAACAAATATGTTTTACTTATTCGGATGTAAACTACTTTTAATCACAGAAGTAAATGTTATGAATTCTGCGAAATGACGCTATTTGCACATCTTATATTGTAAAGAAAGATTACAATATCTATTACTTTTAAAATAAGAGTAGTCTTGCTTTCTCCCAGCAATGAAATATTTTATTTGACTCTGAATGAATATTTTCGATATATGGTTCCACTTCAAAAGTCTGGTTTAAAATGTTGAAATCTACTCCGTTTGAAAATGTTTAACGAAGTCTTGTCATAACAACTCTTTGCCAGCGTCTGTGTTCCTTGCCACCTATGATCCTCAATCAGTAGAAATCTGGGCTCGCTCGATCCAGCACATATCCCATCCATCGCTTTCCATCGAATTAAAAACAAAATACATCATCATCAGCCGAAAGACGTCCACTGCTGGACATGGGCCTCCCCCAAAGGTATACAAAATAGGATGGATAGGAGGATAGAATGGATAGGAGGATAAACAAAATACAGCCTACTCAAAAATCTCTGTGATTATTTTAGGTGTAAATTATTATCAATATCTTCTATTGATCGCTATAGTGATGTTCGCCTCCTATGCCGCGATTCCTTAAATCGTTATAAACGTCTACAGTGGACAATACAACTAGCTACTGGTGTTGATAAATGTTGAATGAATTAGATTCAATACTTATTAGCCAAAAATAGGTATGACAACTCTTTCTGCCACCTGTAATTTATTATTTTACTTTTATAAATGCGAGAGTTTGGATGAATACATGTTTGTTACTCAATGACGCCTGAATGGCTAAACGGATTTAGACAAAATTTGCCACAGATATTGATTATAGTCTGGAATAGAACTAAGCTACGATTATTTATCCCGGGAGGCTTTCCTATAACAACTAAATAACTATTTTCTGTATCATTTTAAGAATTGTAGGCTTAGTAGTTTTGGAGATTTTCGGGTATTTTACATAATTTAAATGATTTATTTTGAAATTATAAAAAATGGTATATTTGGAACCTCCACAACAAGCTTTTTCATTTGATATGTTACAGTCAGAGGCGGATCATCCCTAAAGCAAAGTAGGCACGTGCCTAGGGGCGTCAGTTTTGGAGGGGCGCTCGACAAAACTTCAAACGAAAAAAAAGCATTTACATAAATTAAAAAATCATACTTTGTACAGAGCTTCCAAAGTACGCCCCTTTTTTTTTAAGGATGGGAAATCATCAAATGACTCCTCCCGCTCTGGGTGAAGCAGAAGGGAGTGTCCGACTCTTACTGACTAAAACCCATCCGTGTTCCTCCCAATGCCCTTTGTGTACCAGGGCCGCGGCGACTCTTTCGAACAGATTCCGCAACACCGGCAGGATTCCGGAACACCGGCAGGAAAGTACGCCCCTAATAATACTACTTGATTACTCCTACATGGCCCGATCCCAAAAACTATCTTCTGACAGCTTTTTACGGCATCCACAACACAACAGCTCTCTCTTGTTCATGACTGTCTTGTTTATCTTTGTTGGTCACAAACCATGGCTGCTGAGTGTGGGGACCTGGATGCGATTTTTTAAACGTTGCCCCACACTAGGAATTTCTCCTGTATCGTGGGTGCGTTGACAAACATATAAACTCACTTACACACAACCAGACCCGGAACAACTATCTGTAGGCTGTAAAAATATTTGTTCCATGCGGGAATCGTACCACTGACACTGACACTCTATAACTTCTAGCAACAGCTGGAACAAAAACTCTAGTCTACCAAAGGCTGGGTGTTCAATGTTTCATCATTGTTACTCAGGTTTCTAGGCATAGGTTGACAAAAAACTACTTACTATAAAAACACGAATGATTTGGACAAATTTTCGAGATAGCTTCGAATTTTCTAGGTTTTTATAGCATTTCCGAATAAATCTATAAACTCAATCCGGTTTCTGTGCGAATGGTCAAAAATCCTCGGCTATACCTACAAGATCCTAAATATTTCGTGCTCGCTACGCTCGCTTTAATTTTCTTACATATATATGTCAAGCCGCATTTTTTTCTCAATAACTCCCACCTTGCTCTCGAAACAGAGACAAAAACTCCCAGGCGGAATTCTGGATCCGCGCCTACTCGTGACCACCTCAAGGGCGCCGATGACGTGCTTTCCTAGGGCGCTGGCAACATTTAATCCGCCTCTGGTTACAGTTAGAACCCGATCTTAGTTACAACGCAATTTCTCTAGTTAAAACTAGTTTTTCACTAAATGCCTTTGTTACAACTAGAATTAACTGCTGCTAAAAAATGACTTTCAGTGAAAACTAGTTCTAAGTAGACAAAACGCGTTTTGTCGAAATGATTCAGTAAAAACTGTTTCAGCTGAGGTCAAAGTTCATCGTGCTTTGTTTTGATTGGGCGAGAAACCTCACCTGATTTGAGATTATATGGTTTTATGGACGTAAAAGTATTGCACCATCCCTTCCATTCCATCACTTCCCGTGTGTTATAAGAAGCGACAAAGGGACTCACCAGAGAATGGGCAGCAGCATTCTCTGTACATTGCAACAGCTACACTGCGATGGCCAACCCGCCTGCCAAGCGTTGCGATTATAGCAAAACCCTCGAATATGATAGGCACAACGACAAAATGGCCCCTAGTGCCCGGTAGCCCGTCTATCCTTGACTCCGGTAGCGGTCAAGGTCGACGGCGAGGCAAAGGATGCTAAGAATCCTCCAAACACCGACGACTAGACCTGGTAACGCTGATTATCGAACTTGAGGAGGAATTGAGCAAGTTACGATGGAGTAAGATCGTCTGAAGTCCGAAGAGAGCGGGAGGACACGATCATTTTCAAATCCGGCAATCTGCTCTATATTCCCAGGGATGGTGTCGGGTTTTCATTCACAGCCTAGGTCCCTTGTGTCCAATGTGATGAGGATCGACAGTGTGTCGACGCCACCCTGGCGTACCTACCTTATACTCAGAATTTCGCCAAGATATTCGTTGACGGTCCCACAGGTTTACGCCCCAAACTCGACACACCCAATTTTTTAATAAAAATTTTAATAAACAATATCTAAACTTTTTCAATCCCCAACAAGTTTCTTTAATACTAGTTTAACTATGGTCCAAAGTTAGAACTAGTTTTATTTAAAATTTAAATATTTAAAGCAGTACGTTTTAGTTATAACTAGGAAATTCTAATTTTAATAGAGGCATTTTAGTAAAAACTAGTTTTAACAAGAGAAAACGCGTTGTAACTGAGAACGGGTTTTAACTGTTACAGTTAAAACCCAGTCTCAGTTACAAGAATGAATATATATATCACGCGAAACAGTTTGAAAAGTTTTATTTCAACGTTTTCCCCCCAAAAATGATCTCATTTTTTTTTCGTAACACATCAGTGTTGTCATGGTCACAGCAGCTTATACCTAGGAACGTGTCAATCAAATTTAAAGTATATTGCTCCAGTACGTTCGGAACCAATGACTGACAGTCGGTCAGACATACACACGGAACCGTTAAAGTATCACAACTTTAACGGTTCCGTGTTTTCATTCGGTCATACCCTAACCACAGCTAAAGTTAAAATATGTCTAAGTTATCTTCAATCAATACAAAATATTGATCTAGCAGTCAGGTTCCCGTTTCGAATATTGATGCTTTTCCTGAAACGCCTAGAAACCTAAATAAAACGGAAACTATCATTCAATATCTAGAACAAGCTCCGCCATAGACACTCGATTTCCTCACTTAGCAACTGCACCTTGTTTTACTATTCTATTTCGAACCTTCGTATCGTACGTACTTTTAAAGACCATGAACCTTTGCGTGTGAGGTGAAAAGTCCAGCGAGCTGATGGTCCCAGACGATGTTGTATTAGTAAACATTTACAGGCTATTACCAATATGTTTACTAAGGTAGTATAAAACTTAGTATACCTAGCACGCAAAAATAACATCCATGTTTTCCACTTCAAAGTAGGTGAAAACAAAATTCCTAGTGTAAACTATTAAAAGCGAGTCGCTAATTATTGAAAACTCTGAGCGTGCCAAAAATAATTTCACCCACACATCCATTTGTCAACTGAAAGATTATCTGAATTTATGAAACAATGGTAGACATGAAAAAAACTGATACATTATGTATTGTTACTAGCTTTAGGCATCTGAGCTAAAAACTGACCGCCGAAATAAAAATGCCAATCAAAAAGTCAAAGTAACGGATGGCCTCCAGTAAATCCATCTAGGCCATAATCAAGGAAACTTGGTATCCAATGTATCTGAGAAATGGCGTTACATTTCACCCGGAGCCGCGGAGTAAACAGCATCATATACATCAAAGATAATCCAGATAGCCAACCTTGTCGAAGAAGACACTAATGACCTATTGACAACAATAGCTTTCGGAGAGTGGCGCGCCAAAATTAAACCCGTTTATCACAGCTATTTGCGTCACTAATAACCCAAATATAACTCAAGTGTGTTGCGGTAACTGTGACAACAGAAATAAACCCTTGCTCTGAATACCGCTTTGCAGCGGCTAGCATTGCGTCTGTCGAGTGTACGCACTCGTTCGACTCATACGCAGTCTTCATAATGCACCGTGACACTATTACCAATACCTACTGTAATATTCACATTATAACACCGATTTGAACATAATGTGATCGCCAAAACGTGTTCATGTAAATAGCACTGTAAACGAATCGTTTTTCATTCAACAGAGATCATGACGTAGCAATTTCGTTTGTTCTACTATGAAAAGTCGTTTTATTTATAACATAGAATTATTTTGTATCAAACACTCGAGTTTTTCTGTCATCATATGATCGTAAACCATAATACCGGACGTCACACGATGTAATGATATGCAATAATATGTCATGACAGTGTAAATTCTGGGTAATATTTAATGTGGTATGTTAGAAACAGTAAATTTTTCACGCATACATATTAATGACAAAATAAACTAAAGTATAACTAGCTCTTTCTACGATGGCAATGAAACTGTAATTAGTTCATCAGCTTGGCTTACATCTACCGCGCTTGTTTTTAAAACCGTGGTCCTTCACATTCACCGCCCATTAAAGTTCCCGATGCCTCTTCCGGCGTCAAAGGCCAAAGCAAATATATTTAATCGGAGCTATATCAATTTGTAAATTTGGGAAATTTATTATACTTACTCAATTATTTTGAACGGCCAATGATATATGTAAATAGACAAAATATAAAATAAATAAATTTAATAAAGTAGCCGAATATATTTTATTTTGACATGTAAATTTCGGCTACCTTTATAATCACATTTCAGCTGCAGAAGGGAATTCTTTGATAACATAAAACTGGACGTATCTGTCACATTTAATTCAAACTACTTATCAAAAACTATCTACCCATGTATCGTATGAGGAGTCTGATATCGACTAACCATTTTCCTGCAATATACCAAGGTGAATAAAAAAACTTTGACCCCTTTCTAAAAAAAACATTACGCAGGCAAGGAGTAAGTTTCAAAGGATTTAAACAGAATTATCTTTCGACCACTAGGATATTGTTACAATTATATTATAATAAAATTGCTGCAACTATTTTAAAAAAAATTAAGTGGCTTTCTCGAGGATAACCTTAATTGACATGAAAAGGCTATTGGAACAAAACCATAGCGCGAATTTATTAAACGTGATAACGCCATCTATCGAGCTTGTGGGAACTATTCTCTGTAGTGGGCGTCTGCAATAACCTGTGTAATAAATAAAATTTTACCAGAGAAGAACTAACAAAATAAAACATTATTATAAATAAAAAAATCTGCCTCAAAGCTTTACATCGGAGCGTAATGTAGGTTAGACACTTTGGTTGGTTGGCTAGATCGTGTAGTTGCTGAGTGATTGGCTGTAGCGCTGCTAAAAGCGAACAGAACAACATTTGTTTAGCCTAAGATTATGATCCCGAGTTTAGGCGTTGTTGCATTTGAGTTTTGTTGTTGTAGCAGGAAAATCGATACTAGGATATTTTTTTAAGTCATCATCAAAAAGCATTCTTCTTACTAAGGCGAATCCTACAACCACAGGTTTTAGAAGCTACCATAGCAGCTATGAACCAAACTGATTGAAAACAACGGGAACTTAACACCGAGTAAGTTTGTAAAGGGTTTTTTTGACTCGCACAATGTTCATTTTCAACTTATAATGTGCACTAATTACATTTTAAACTGTAGAGATAGATATCTATCGTTAGTTAATGATATGATAATGAGTTGGAAGTGCGTTTCCTGACAGAAAAAGAAATGTTAGTTTAAGTTATCTCATGAGTACCTAACAAACGTCTAATGATAACGATCGCTCTAATTTTTTTCGTAATACAAAATCATTATCAATATCAATACCACTTAGGTGTTTCTTGGAACTACACATTACGCATAATACATTGACCGTACGTTACCTTAGGTGGTTGCATAATTGAACAATGATCCTATTCAAAATATGAATTACTAGCTTCTGCGAGCGGCTTCGCCCGCGTGGTCCCTAGGGAACATACTCACGGGATAAAAAAGTAGCCTATGTCCTTTCTCAGGCCCTAGACTATCTCTGTACCAAATTTCATTTAAATCGGTTCAGTAATTTTGGCGTAAAAGTGCGACAAACAGAATTACTTTCGCATTTATAATATTATAATTAAAAAATAAGTATATAAGTAAGGATTTAAGCAATTCGTTACCCCTTTTAAATCTAAAGTGTGTCGAACAATATTTTATTTGCTTCTAAATGCTGCTTGTGTTACTGAAAAATTTCAATCTTCAATATTATAATTTACAATCGTATTCATTCAAGTCTGTATTTCCTCACAGGCTTTAACCTGTGGGTATTTAAGCCAACAGTGAATGGGTTTAATCTAGTGATTAAACAGATCTATAAGTAACCAAAATATTTAGCTAAGAAGTCTGAAAAACGAAAGATTTCCGTAGTTTTTCAGATATTTCAGGTTGTATCAGGTCATTGCTAAGAAACTATTAAAACACAGAACGAACAAACGTTTACCAGCTGATGTGATGATGATGCTACATTTACAAACATCAGTCACCATGGTCGATGTAACTGCTTGGTGATCATATTATGATATTATTAAAGCCCAATAGGAAGCTTCTCCAGTTGGCAATGTTATGTGAAATAGAAAAGGGACGAATGATTTTTTTATTTGACCCACTGCTGAGGCCTTCCCCAAATTCTTCCAGTTTTGATTTTCCTGAGCCGCCTCAAATTAGCCCTTACGATACTCACGCGTTCAGGCCATCCCTACTCTTCCTGAGCCGACATTGGCGGCGCCGTTCATTGTTAGACATCAACCATGCGGAGTCTATAATTGCCCAGACGGTCACTAATTAATATTAATGTAAAAATTCGAAATTACCTAAAAATACGATCTGTTATAGACTCACAAGATTAATCAGAGCATGTGTGTAGTCCGTCAACCCCGTGTAGTGACTTGAGCAACAATGTTGATATTTTTCCATCACGCGATAGACTAGAACATATATTATGGGTCGTACGGCAGACGTCCTGGACGTGTGCCAGTCCCGCGGCCGTCGCGACGTCTTCGCTCGACCGACACTTACAACACGCAATTATCAAACGAATACGTTCACCGCTGATGTTCACCAGATTCCATAAAATTCATGTTTCCGTCCGATCCCAGTTATAGAACCTGATACATCTTATATTGCATCTTAAATTAGTATTTGCTGACTTTAAACTGAGAGTCATGTTTGAGACATTCTGAATCCGGGATACATTTGGATATTCCTACCTATTGTGTTTGAGACTTTATCTATTTGATAGGAACTCATAGCGGATTGTCTGAAGCCAGAAAATCTGAAACCAGTCTTGCCAAGAAGTACCGTTTTACCCAGTTAATGGGTTGTGGAGGTCTGGTAGGCAGCTTCTCTACGTAAAATAGGTACTGGTATCCAGCTGAATCCGGTTGGACTGGGAATCAGACCCATAGGTAGTAGGGAAAAGACTAGGCAAATTATGATCTATTTGCGATGGAATGAACGAGTCTAGAAGATACCCTGTCCACTTTTGCTTTAAAGGCTAAACAAAGTCCAACCAAATATTAGGTTTTTGAATTTGTTGCAAATTGGCTGTCTTGAGAAGTGTATTTCGGGGATTCAAAGAGAATATGTAATGTAGGTACCTACATACCTCAGCGCGTTTAATAATAGGTACCTACGTTGTTAAATTGCGTGCTGCTATTATTTCTTCCGCTTATAACCCTAACTTTCGGGTATGGTCATAAAATACACTGTCATTATGAATGTCATAAAAACTTCCGCATTGATTTGACAATTAAAGAATAAAATTATAGGTACCTTCAGCGTACCTACATAAGATATAATTTCCCTTATAACTCTTTGTTGTAGAGGATTCAAAATTGGACGTAGGTACTCGGTATGTTACGACAATGATGAGAAATCTGCTCAAGTTCTAGAAACATATAATTTGGGCAAGACCACGATGTCAATGACCAATGTAAAAACTACCTACTACTCTGTTTTGCCTCTAACTGGTACCTAGCTGGAAGATTTTAACATTCAGGTCCATACATATTTTCTTGTATTGTGCTTAACATCCTTATAATGGGTAATCTCTTACTCTTTGAATCGTCTTTTACGACACCTGGTAGGTAGTAGTATTTTAGCAGAAACTATCATAATATTATCCGTTACATTAGAAGATTTTATCCTAATCTAATCTTATACTGTCTTGGCCTATGTCTACTGTCTTTGCAGAACAAAAATGGACCCCTCCCTTTTCTTCACGATTCTGTTTTTCGATCGCGATAAATGCAATGTCAATCTAGTCCCGCTATCTTCCCCTTGGTCTGCCGCGTTATGGTCTGGCATTGAATGGGACACTTTCGATGTTTCTTTTAGCCTTTCAGGATATTTGTGACGTCTTTTGGTTTGGCGCGCAGCGTTGTGTCCGAAAGACGAACGCTCAGGACATTATGCTACATAGCTAGCTAGCGAACTGCTAGCAAACCTGGAACTTGCGTTATTTATGCAAACAAATGATTGTTATTTGATTTGTTTTGTAACTGTTTCAGCAGAAAAGCTTAGATGACACATGCATCATAAACAACGAACAAATCATAGGCAATCAAGAACAAAAATAGAACAATTTATTAGTGCACATCTTTATAAATAGCATGGCAATGGCTCCTAGCGCCATAATGAGTCTGATTTGAGATTCAGCACTGACACAAACTTACTGAATCATTCTAATTGAACCGATTGAAACAAATTGTAATTCAGCTTGGTACGTGATTGTGTTTTTATTTTTTGTAACACTCTTTCGTATCAAAAGAAATAATGAGGTTGACGCTCTTTTAAAATTCTTTGCCGCAATAAATCTGCTAAGACCTTCGAAGATATTTGCGAAAATAATCCAAGATGCAATAGAAACATGTGTGTATTTTATGGACTGAAAAAAGCTGTAAATAAGAAGTCTTTTATTTGAAAAATCAACTTTACGTTTGTGATAAAAAACAGATGAAGAAAGAAGTTAGTAAAATGGTACAATATTTTGTTACACCTGGTTTCTATGTACATAACTAGCTTTTAGCCGCAGCTTCGTCAGCGTGAAACATACATAACCTATCCCGTAATACTGTATTTGGTGCTTAACAATGATGGATACAAACAATAGATATTACCTATCTCTTCCAATTATTAATTTATACAAGAAAAAAATCTGACAACGATGTCGTTACAACACCAGAACCAAACAACAGTTCCGCCGTATCGTCGAGCACATTAAGCAGCATCCAAAGCGCTAATGCTCCAAACATTTCAAATGCATTTGGAAATAAACATTCAAAGGCACAAACTGTTTGCTTACTTATCTTTAGATTTACTTCAAAGAACTGACCAATCCATCAGTGGGGATCGCAGAAGGCGATTTATCTAATGATCTTGTCAATATGATGAGCAGTAGTCTTTTTTAGGGATCCGTACCCAAAGGGTAACCAACAGAACCATATTACTAAGCCTCCGCTGTCCGTCCGTCTGTCTGTCAGCGGTCTGTATCTCAAGCCGCTATAACAACAAATAATAAAAAGTAAGGTTTATGGTACGGAACCCTATCGTGTGCGTGTCCGACTCGCACTTGACCAGTTTTTTATGAAAAGTGCATAAAATCACAGCTGTTTTCCCCAAAGAATCAAGCACCCGTACTGGGACCGTGTAGTGGATTACGGCTCATTCCATTGGGTCACAAACTTCGTCTCTGTGAGAGGGATCTCACAGAGACGAAGTTTGTGACTCAGCAGTGGGAACGTTAAAGGCTGATTGCGCCACAGCCGAAAGACGTCCACTGCTGGACATAGGCCTCCCCCAAAGGGAGGGGTTTTCCATAGTCGCAGGTGCACCCACATCTAACCAATTATTTAAGTCCCATGTAATGTCAATAACATTTAGCCCGACGCCAATCTTAGGTTCCAACCCAGGACTCATGCTCGGCAGTCTGTAGCGCTTGTGATCACAAGAGCACCGTGTAAAGTCAGATAGATAACGTCTCTATTGTGATTTCCTAGTAGACAGCAGATTCTTACAATTTTAGTAATACCTTTATCTAGAATTATTTGTTAGATGACATTCACATAATCAGTAATAATCCACTTACAGTCGATTCGCTTGACCGATGACTGTACAGATTATTGAGAAGCACCCCATACCTACGGTGAAACACCAAATTCGTACAATATAAAATGATACCAACCTAGGAGATAATTAGGTTGGTCTATCAGTCAGCAAGAACCCTAAAACAATAATTGTAGGTATTCTAACCTTTACCTATATAAAAATAAATGTAAAACCATAGACATCACACTCATCCTGTCATTGTGACGCAGATATTATCATAACACTTGAACACAGTGGGAACAGGCGTTGATAGAGCAAGATAAATGATTTCGTTGATGTTGGCGAGCCGTGCCGTCCGTATGCACTTCCCCCTGACAAGCCCTTACATCCGAGTTAGTTGACAACAACTGACATGAAAGCACGTGCCATTTTACTCATTCATCATCATCATATCAGCCGAAAGACGTCCACTGCTGGACATAGGCCTCCCCCAAGCGTCGCCACAACGACCGGTCCTGTGCGTCTCGCATCCATCGGCTACCCGCGACCTTCACCAGGTCATCGGTCCACCTTGTGGGAGGCCTTCCAACGTTACGTCTTCCGGTACGCGGTCGCCACTCCAGAACTTTTCGGCCCCATCGACCATTTGTTCTGCAAGCAATGTGCCCTGCCCACTGCCACTTTAGTTTGGCTATCCTTAGGGCTATGTCGGTAACCTTGGTTCTCTTGCGGATATCATCATTCCTGATTCGATCACGCAAGGAAACTCCAGGCATTGTCCTCTCCATTGCCCTTTGAGTGACTTTGAGCCTTCTGATGAGGCCCATTGTAAGCGACCACGTTTCAGTTCCGTATGTCATCACTGGCAATACGCACTGATCATAGACTTTCGTCTTGAGTCACTGTGGTATGTGGGACGAGAAGATACCGCGCAACTTCCCGAACGCTGCCCAGCCGAGTCGGATTCGACGGTTTACCTCTTTCTCGAAGTTGGCCCTACCTAGCTGGACCGTTTTTCCTAGGTAGACGTACTCGTCTACAACTTCGAGTGTAGAGTTTCCGATCTTGATGGGAGTGGGTGCTACATGGGTATTTACCATGATCTTGGTTTTGTCCATGTTCATTTTGAGACTCACCCTTTCGGAAGCTCTACTGAGGTCATCGAGCATTGTACTGAGGTCCTCCGTAGTCTCAGCCATGACGACTATATCGTCGGCAAATCGAAGATGACTTATGTACTCGCCATTAACATTAATGCCTAGCCTTCTCCAGTCCAAAACCTTGAAGACACCTTCCATTTTACTCATTGCTTTGTCACAAAACAATTATATTACAGACACATGCAAGACATATCTTTCAGACAGTAAGTAACAGGAAGGAAATCAATTGCATTGGCACAACATGGTAGGTTGCTTTGGCCACCGGTATCAATTTTTGTATAGGCCATTGTCGCTTGCCTTAGTAACTCATTAAAAATATAACTTATATCAATTAAAGTAAGGTACTAAATAATTTTGCAAGTTTGTTTGAAATAATTAAATGTAGTCATTATCTGATTTTTCAAATCATCAGGTACATACAGTTAAACTCATCAAATTTAGCTTACAGCCTTACCTATCTGAATGCCATATTTTACATGTAGTGACTGCCCCATCTTACCTGCACAACCCAGATACTGGATAAATGGCACCTACTTCTTAGTAAAACTGGTAGGTTAGACCTTTAGCTCTTCTTCAAATCTCTTCTTCTTATTTGAATGATAGAGAGCAATAAGTTCAAATAAACGGTGTCAATTCGTCGGGATTAAACGTGAAAATGGGTGTCCCTTTTTTTTTTTTTTTTTGAGGATGGGAAATCATCAAATGACTCCTCCCGCTCTGGGTGAAGCAGAAGGGAGTGTCAGACTCTTACTGACTAAAACCCATCCGTGTTCCTCCTAATGCCCTTTGCGTTCCAGAGCCGCGGTGACTCTTTCAAACAGATTCCGCAACCCCGGCAGGCACTGGCCCTAGCGGGCCCCGTCTAAAATGGGTGTCCCTGAGGGCTCGATTTTGGGTCGTTTCTTGTTTTTGGTATATATTAATGATTTTCCCTATTTATTGCAACAAAAACTTGATATGGTGTTGTTTGCCAACGACACTTCTATAATTTTAAGATAAATAGACGGAGAAAAGAAAATTGGTTCACGGCGAATAATTTGGATCTCAATGAGATTTGCCTTACCAAATGTCAAAAGCAGTGATTGTGACATACACTTCTGGACACATCTATTGGCCCACCTTGTATTTTCAGTTTCGTTTGGTCCTAGCTAAAATTTTATATTAGGTCGAGCAAAAAGTTTTTATGCAGTTTTGAACCTGGCACATTCACAATTTCATTCAATTGTCTTGTTTTTTTAATTTCGGACACAGAATTTAAAGAAACAAAAGACAATTTGGAGCCTGTTTGTTGATATCAAACAATCGAATACTAAGAAAACTTGGTTTTATTGGTTTACTTGGATTTAATTCTTGAAAAAGTGATTGATATCTTTGGTTTTGCAACAAACATTACTTATTCTTAACATTAAGGTGAGGTTCTATCAATAATCTATGGATACTTCACCTGAAGTCGCCGCCCAAGCTGTGGCACTTATTCAGGCCGGACACAGCCAAAGAAACGTGAGTGCTCAACTTAATTTAAGTCGATCTGCGGTCCGAAATGTTTATCGGAGGTACCTAGAGACTGGCGGCTTTGTTCGTCGCCAAGGAAGGCCACGATCTCGGGTCACAACTGAAAGGCAGGGTCGATTCATCGTGACGACCAGCTTGAGAAATCGTCACCTTACCTCCATTGAGATACAAAACCAACTTCGCGACTTCCACGGAGTATCTGTGAACTGTTCGGAGAAGGTTAAAGAACGCGATATGGTACCACACAAGCCAGCTAATGGGCCCAAACTAACGCGAGCCCACCGAACAGCGCGCCTTCATTTCGCACGCAGTCATTTAAATTGGACACAGCAAGATTGGAGCCGTGTACTCTTTTCTGATGAGTCTAAAATTGTGTTACATGGCAATGATGGAAGGAAGAAGGTCTACCGACGTAAGGGAGAGCGTTTCGCACAATGCTGCTTTGAAGAGAGGGTTGCTTATGGCGGTGGCTCATGGACTGTCTGGGGCGGTATATCCGCGAGCGGCAAAACTCAACTTGAGGTTGTTACAGGACCACGGCTGCCAACATTAAATGCTGAAAGGTACATTCGTGAGTGCTTAGAACCTCACGTGATACCATACGCGGACTATGCGGGCCCAAATTTCCTTTTTATGCATGATAATGCAAGAGCCCATGCGGCCGGCATCGTCAGGGAATATCTTCGGGATGTGAACATCACAGTTATGGACTGGCCAGCCAGAAGCCCAGACATGAACCCCATTGAGCACATGTGGGACGAGCTAAAAAGACGTGTTAGGGCTCGTCAGCCAGTTGCCCAGACGATGCAGGAGTTGAAAACTGCCATAGAAGAGGAATGGGAGATGATCCCTCAAAATTTCATAGAGCGGTTGATAAACTCTATGCCTAATCGTCTGAGAGCTGTGGTAGATGCCCATGGAGGCAACACGCGTTATTAAATTAAACCTTTATTTGATAAAACATGTTTTTTATTCAAAAATAAATTGCCTTTAACAAGGCGCATATCCGACTTGTTAGGCGTAGCTCCATGTCGTATGGTATTCTGAATTCAAATTTAAAACAATACGATCGAAAAAGATGGTAAAATGTATCAGGTTTAAAACTGCATCAACAGTTTTTGTTCAATCTAGCAATCATATTTCGGTAGGGGCCATCGAAACCTAAACTCTAAGGTGGGCCAATAGATGTGTCCAGAAGTGTAGTATTGAACAGGGAAAAACCAGAATTTGTCGATAAAACGGTTTTCCTGGGAATTACGCTTGGCCCAAGGCTACAATGGGGCCCTCATATAACATCTCTTTCAGGACGGCTAAGTTCGGCAGCATATACTGTTAGGAAAATTGGCCATTTAACTGATGTCGATACCGCGACATGAGTCTATTTTAGTTACTTTCTCAGTATCATATCTTACGGTATTTTACTATGCGGACGGGCTGCAGACATCGAGTCTATTTTTAATCTGCAGATAAAGAGCCATCAAAGTAATATATAATCTCCGCCGGTGCGATTCTCCAAGGGAACTATTAAAGAATATTAACATCATAACGGTACCTTGTCAATACATTTATGAAAACATCATGTATGTCAGAAAGAATTTACGTCTTTTTACCAATTAGTTTAACCAGGTTTCAGACTGGCTAAAGTAGTTTCATCTTTCATAGGGTACAGTTTAAAATGTTATAATAAAATATCTCTCCATATATTAGAACCTAGTGAGACAAAATTTTATTCTTATATTAAACGCACACTATGCAGGCAAGCATATTATAATTTTGGGAATTATATTGAAGACAAAAATGCTTAACTGAATGCTGTAGTACTATTCTGTAACAACATTTTCGTATCTCGACAGTGGAATCCGAGGTGAGTTTCAAATTAAGACCTTTATGTTGTGTGCAATAAAGCTCATTTTGTGAGTTTTGTCACTCAGGTGTAGCTATCGAAATAGTTGTTTACAGAATAGACTAGCAGGTCCTGCTCCACAGCCACTAGGGCGCACAAACTAATCTGTTAGCATTTGGAAACATTGTTGGACAGGCTGAAGATTGTAAGAAAACAATATTTGCATTGTATAGACTCAATTTATTTAGCACTAGCTGACCCGCGCAACTTCGTCTGCGTCACAATTTTCATTACTGCTCCGCTCCTATTGGTCTTAGCGTGATGATATATAGCCTATAGCCTTCCTCGATAAATGGGCTATCCAACACTGAAAGAATTTTTCAAATCGGACCAGTAGTTCCTGAGATTAGCGCGTTCAAGCAAACAAACAAACAAACAATCAAACAAACTCTTCAGCTTTATATATTAGTATAGATTGTATAATTTCATCCATTAACGGCACATGTGTGAGTACTGTGTAACTTAAACTTAAACCATAGCTATCAGTTTTAGGTTTGTTTTTGACTTGAATTTACCCTGGCGGTTGGGAGTGTCATGCTCGCTCAAAAGTCTAGCTGATGGTGGCGTATGCGTTGGATCATTTGGCTCCCTTCAAAATGGTTGAGCCGAATGGTGCTAGCGCATGCGTCATGTTCTTGAACGGGCGCCGTCTGTTGAGACTGGTAATTTCTCAGCTGCCATGGTTTATTCATCCTGCTCGTCTTTTACATCGTTCTCACATGTATGTATAATTTCAACATGATATAAACAAAACTTTGTAACAATTTATTATTTTTAAAAGAGTGTCCGTGGAGTTTCTTGCACGTTCTTTTCCATAATGATCTACGCTTTGGAACGTGCAAATAGCTTCATCTTTTTCGACCGACCGACCTTAGACAGTTCAAAAGTGCCTGTAAATAGTTTTTATTGAATTAAATGCTTTGAGTTTGAGTTAGTTTTTGAGCTTCTAACACCTCGTAATGTCTGTCAAGGATCTACAAAAAAACAGACATTAGCAACGATTGAAATCAACAAATGACTCCTTCCGGCGGAGCGGAAGGGATTGTCAGACTCTTACTGATTAAACCCATGCGTGTTCCTCCTAATGACCTTTGCCTTCTAGAGCCGCGGCACTAAAACCGCAAAGTCCCAACGGTTAAGCGGTAAATAAGCTATGGAGGACACCCATCCATCTCCGGACTCTCCGCGACAATCATAGCTTAACTTTTGATCCTCGTGCGAATGCTATTACTACTCTTTAAGCTCACACTTTCTTAACCTTTCATTCTTATAAAAATAAACCTGAGCCGACACATACCAACTAACTACTTAGGTAACTTTAATACTTAAGCACCCTTACAACAGTTCTCGCGTGACAAATAATGAATTTAAGTATTATTGTTGAACACAAAGAGTTGCACCGATGACCTAGAACGATATACCTACTAATATTACAATTATTCGTCTTACTTTGTTCCGGGTTATGTACTAAACATGCGATTTTCATAAGTTAGGTGCCTTAATTACTTACAACCTAGTTAGTAACTAATGCACACAAGGTCAATTTAAAGCCAGTGCAGTTTCATTACATTTTTTCAAGGAAACTCATTATTAAAAATGCTATAAAAATGTGTCATTAAAATACCTACTAATGGGCGTCACGAAAATTTATAAATAGAATAAAAATTATTTTATAACTTGCACACAAACTTATAATATTCCACTTATTTTTATTACATTTACAAATCTCGCTTTGTTTTCTTTATTCGATTACAATCAGGCATCAATCATTTTGGGCCACTTAAAAGGCACGCTGTATATTATATCTATGTTCCGAACATTTCCGAATGCCCTGAAAACGAAACGTCCCTGAAAATATGCAAAACAAAAAATATTTCGAATAGCCGTGATTATTCAGTAGGTTTTCCAGTTACTCTACAACGAAAAAAAAACTTCTCAACTACAACTACATATCGATACTAAACCAGTCAACTCCATGTGAGCAAATTTTTCAGGAGACGCTTAAAACTGTATATTTTTGTAGACTCCTTATGAAAAAATATAAAATACCGTTGCAGTTGGTAGATAATATCAGAAATTGTTATTTTTGATGTAGTAACCCATGATTTTATAAGTAGTGTACAAAAAATATTACACAGGTTTAAGTGTCTCCTGAAAAATTGGCTCATATATGCAGTTAGCTGGTTTACGAATTAAGGTATCAATATGTAGGAAGATAGGTACTGGCACGTTTAACTTTTCAAGGAGTCAGAAAAATTTAAGAAAACATTGTGATAAAGTATTATATTATCTAACTGAAATTATTATCACAAGAACTCCGACGCCATCAATGTTTATTAACCAATTATGAGTTTAACATATTAAAATTAACATATTAATTATAGTGTACAGGGTGCAAAAGGTATGGTCTTATTTTAAAAACTGCTACTGCCCGTGTAGATGAACAACTTTCTTCAAGGAAGTCAAAGTTAATTCTCAAAAAAAATTGTATTTTCTATTTCTGTGTACCTACTAAAATGAAAAACTATAGGTATCGTAGCCATACCAGCCGCGAGCGTACTATGAGAGTCTTTATTAGGTCAAATATTCTGCGCCCACTGACGCTATAAACGCCATCTGCTACCAACAAATATTTATTTTCTTTTCCCACAAAACCCTATGATATCACACGAGGCTATTTCTTTAATAAACCCGCTTGTTTATCTACTGGGAGGTGCGGCAGCCGAGTGTGAGACTTGTGTCAATGCTCTGAAAAGTTGGCGAAGACGTTTTTCATCGATGATTTTTGTTTTAAATTGATATTCCATAAACTCAGAACTGCCATAACTTTTACGTGAATTTTCAGTGTATTTTACAGACAGAGATCGGTATCGGTCGTAGGTAAGTTCACTTACTGATAGATTCCTGCTGAAAAATTTCATTTATATTCTCTTGTGAAACACTACCCGTCGATCACTTTTGCCTTTAAACCTTAATTTCAGTTATAATTTGTGTACAAATGCAAAAACAAAACCTTGTCTATGCTGTCGCGTAGTGGAGGAATACAAGAAGTAGGTACCTAGCTATCTATTTATTATCATGAAGGTATTACCAAGATATGTCAACCACTGAATCGGACCAAGAATTTACCTCCATAGATTCCCTGAGTGCTCCAGAGGCCAATTTATACTGGCGCAGCCCTTAATGCCCATGATATAAATATCTAATACAGTCTACTCTTTAATCGCAAACACTTGTTATTCGCGAATTGCATCGTCCACAAATAGGCTTAGCCTGACACCTGTATTGTAATCCATTCATGCAACGTTCCTGTTTACCTTCGTTCGTAATTGTATTACTGCTCTGCGATGCACGCTCTATGCTGTAATGAATTGGCATTCCTTTGGTACTGTTAGTGATCTCTTCACCCAGAAGACGTAGTCTTTGCAAAAGACTAATACTACTATTTTTAAGCAACGTTTCCAATTTGTCGAAAATGTATGGAAAGTGAGGCTTTTTAAAGGTTCCGAACATCCGTAAAAAACGGAACTCTTATAGGATCACTCGGGTGCCTGTCTGTCTGTCTATCCGTCTGTCCGTCTGTCACAGCCAGTTTTCTCCGGATCTACTAACCGATACTGTTGAAATTTGGTTCACTTCTGTGACCCAAACACGGACGCGTTTTGTATATAAATATGCTTTAGTAAATGTAATAAATACTTTTGGGGGTCAAAATAGAAAATTTATCGTGTAACATATAAAATGAAAGAGCTTACTGTAAGGTTTTTAGTTATATTTTTTCATAATAAACAATTTTGAAGTTATTCAAGAAATTAGACCAAAAATTACCATTTGCCCTTATCTCCGAAACTACAGAGCATAAAATTTTGAAAAAATACAGATAATAGTTCTATATCTAAAGATTACAGGAAAACAAATAATAAGTCTGTAGTGTTGAAATAACATGTTAAAAAAATGAAATTAGTTCGGAACCCTCTGCACGCGAGTCCGACTCGCACTTGGCCAGTTTTTTTTTGACAGACTGACTTGCGAATGCGAATGTTTTTGCATAAAATTAGTAGAATTGGCCGTCAGCTGGTGTCAGAGGGCTTAGCACTTTTTGACACTTCGCGTGACCCAAGGGCTGGCTTTTATCTCGGACAGAGGATAAGCATTGCCATACAACGTGGCAATGCCGCCAGTCTTTTGGGCTCACTTCCAGTGGACAGCGATGCGGACGAATTTTTTGACGCCTTATTTTAGTTAGGATTTTTTATTTTAAGTGTATATATTTTGTTTTAATGTAAAATTATACCTACTAATAAAATAAATTAATTTCTTAAATAACTTCAAAACCATTTATTTGTAGTATACAAAAATATGAATTTAGTATCCAAATCAAATAAATATAATTTGTGAAACGAGTAGGTATAGGTAGTTATAGTAAAAACAAATTGTACACATTGATTAGAACACTGATTTAAACCAACAAGTTACGTTCCAGTAACGATATATTCGAAATCTGCCACACGATCAAACATTTGCAACTGTAATGTGTTCACTATGAAATAATTAAATACGGAACCATTGTTTGCAAACTAAATAAATGATTGGATTTCTCTTGACTGTGCTCAGCATAGTTTCAGAAGCGATTGACACATGAACAATGTCCATTGTGTTAAAACCAAACTCGTGATTTCAGTAATTATTCTAATTACTGCAATTTAGCTGTCAAAGTCAAGGAAATCTGCTAATCCTTCTTCCAATAACCTCCTTATCTTTGCTGTAACTCTCTATCTTCGAAACTACTTAACGTTTTTCTTTATGTAAATATTTAAGGCCATAATCCTTACCGCATTTTCCCATTCTACTTAGTCGGTAGACACAACGTTTTCTTCAATGAATTTCGTAAGATTATGAACAGGATATTTCTCTAATTGATTACTTACTATGAGAAATGTGTCTCATCCACAGCACCGGAGCGTCAAAGTGACAATTACAAGCGATTAGATCCATTATTGGGATTAACCGTTGACTATACGTAGGTGTAGAGAAAGACTAACACAGATGAAAATTATCCTTTGGTTGCTTGGAATTGGAAAAGACATGGGAATAGGCTTTGCAATTCATTTTAAGTGATTTGCAAAGTTGAAAACTGAAATTATGGCTAGGCAAATGTCAGGCCAGTTCTCAAGCCAAGTGTATAAAAGTTCCGAAAACTACAACATATCCTTACAAACTTTTTTTTTACTATTGATAGGCATATGTTTGACCACTATTTCACCTGATTGTAAGCGATGATGCGGTCGAAAATGTAGCACGCATGCCCAGAAGCAACCCATTCACTCTTGACTTAAAGACTCCCAGGTTATAATTCAAATTCAAAATTTTTTTTTCAGGCCAAGAGATCCATATAGTGTTAGTATGAACTTAGTCTATGTTAGTAAAAAACAAAATAACAACAATACACAAATAAAAAAAACATTAATTGGCTGCATGCACATGTGGACGCACATGCCTGCCAGCCCAGAGCCTGATAAACGGTCCATCTATCTTGTCCGCCAGTGTAGCTATAATACTGTTACGGCTGCCCCTGAATCGCCGCAACATCGATGCACACCGTAGCGCATGATGGCATGAAAGTCATCCACTCGCGCTACCGCAAACATGCCCGATGCACTGCAAAACCGAGGCAGCCCCAACAATATCCTCAGCGCATTATTGTACTGGATGCGCAGAGCGTTGTAAGCCTTCTGCGTATACCTAACCCACAAGCTGCACGAGTAAAACGACTGGCAGTAGGCTTTGAAGAGAGTCAGTGCATCGCGCAAACCTGCGGGCAAGCATATTGCATCGGGCGTCCAACGCTCTGCGCTCCCTATCTATATCCTGGTCATCCGTGAGAGAACCCGTGACCACATGACCGAGGTATTTAAATTGAGTGACGACTTTTAATGGTGTTCCTTGTAACGTCACCGGTGGTATATTTGTGGGTGTATTGTTAGGTACTTTAAAAACCACCACTTCACTTTTAGTAGCATTATACCTCAAGCCATGAGCCTCCGCATACCTCTCACACATGGCCAACAACTTCCTTAGGCCACAGATTGATGGGCTGAGCAGCACCATGTCATCAGCATAACTAATGTTGTTGATCATTCTGCCATCCACAGAACAACCAACCACGGTGCTACTCAGCTCACCAACCAGCCGGTCCATGAACAAGTTAAATAGAGTGGGAGAAGTCAACCCCCCCTGCCTCACGCCACAATCTAGCCCATACTGTACTGATTGAGCATCTGACCATCTAACACAGTTTGTCTGACTCTCATACCAACATTTAAAAATACTTATGATCTCAGGTGGAAGGTCTGTATCATCCGACATTTTCTGCCACAAAACTAGGTCAAAGGCCTTCGAAAGGTCCAGAAAACAACCATATACAGGTGTCTTCCTGTCTGTGTAGTACTGCACAGTCTGCTTGAGACACAGAATTGCACTTTCCGTCGACAAACCGGTTCTAAAACCAAACTGCGCGTCGTTGAGTTTGATATGCATCTTCAATTGCCTCTCAAGCAGGCTGTCCATCACTAACAGGAAACACAGAACTTAAATACAATTACGAACGAAGCAATTTTGCAATTTTGGTTTTCATTGCGTTGTAGAAAAGCAGTAAACGTTTTCCCCTAAAAGTAGGTTGTTCCTTACGTATCTAAAGAAGTGGATCATACAATTATCACTTCCTGTGTCCACCATCATGAAAATAGACTCAATAGTTTAGCCGCTAAAACGAACAGGATAGAAAAACTCGCTCTTGAATTAGTAAGGTTTCAATGCTTCAATTATACTGAACTTATATTTATTCAGTACTTAAATTACCTATGACTGAACTTGGCATATAAGGTGGAGGATTATCTTTTACGCCCACGTGATCCACCTTTTAAGGTTTCGTACCTACCGTAAGGAAGGACAAAGGAAACTATAAACTACAGGCTATATACTCAAATGTTGCATTTTGAGAACTATGATCCTAACACAGTCTGTGCTGGAGAAAGATTTCCCCCAAGTTGTTACGTAGTTGCCATTTCGCCTTGTTTCACGGACAGCCGAAACTACTGATCTTAGAAAGCTGAAATTTGGCATGTAGCTTCCTTAAACTCCGTAAAGGTGCACTGAGTGAGGATTCCCCGAAATACCTACGGGAAAATATGGGATATGCGCGACTTCGCGAGACGAAGCTATTTCTTACACAAACCTCTAAATAATCGGCATGCAATACCTAACGAATGTAACGTTAAGTTTTCATACTTCCAGGGTTGCGGAATTGTTCGATAGAGTTACCGCGGACCTGGAACGCAAAAGACATTTGGAGAAACACGGGTGGGTTTTAGTCAGTAAGAGCCTGACACTCCCTTTCGCTCTGCTCAGAGCGGGAGGATTCATTTGATGATTTCCCATCCAAAAAAAAAGTTTTCATAGAACGATCGGGAATTTCAGTAGGTCATCACCCATTCATTATGCTTATTCGTTGTGGGTTGGCGATTTCAGAGTACCATTCAGATCAAGAGATTTCAGAGTATTCGGATACAGAAAAGTTCAAATCGATGCTTTTGAGTATCATCAGTCGAAATGTTACAATCTTCAGTCAAAATTATAAAGTACAAATAGAAAAAGTCACATTGTTAGATACTAGCCAGGTAAATAGTTTCGTAACTTTGTTAAGCCCTTATACGTGCTCACTATGACATAAGTCGCAGTAAGTAAGTACTACATGTTCTGTGATTTGTGCCGACAGTCCGACACGAGTAAACTGAATCATTATTTTTTCAGTTTTTATTTCATCACTAGTCTGCAGCTGTAACACGCGACTTCAAGTGAGCGTTTTAGGATTTTTAAAATTTCATCCCTAAACATATAATTTACAAAGAATGCCGTGTTCATGTGGCTCGGAAACTTGTGAAGAATCCTTGATCAACCTTATTGCCCACACCTATGAGGCCCAGAAGGATTCCGCCAGTCATGAACTACACTGACGTTTAATGAAACTACATCAAACTATAGGGTAGATTATATTATCAGACTGGTTCATAAGCTCAGCCCTGGATCTACGATTTTTCGTTCAAACGTGGAGGGGGGCGCCACTATCATAGTATGGAAGGTGGCGTTCCATTTCAGGTAGTGTTTTTAAGCCGATCGACTGCCATCATATTCAATAGGTCTCGAATAACTAATAAGAGAACCAAAAGTCAGCTGGCGCACCCGCGCTTTTAATGTTGGATTGCCTATGTATCGAGGAAGGCTATAGGCTGTATAACATCACGCTACGACCAATAAAAGCGGAGCAATAATGAAAATAGTGACGCAGACGAAGCTACGCGGTTCAGCTAGTATTTTCATAAATTCTGATGTTGCATCTTTCCTATTTTAGGAGGAGATGCTTAGGTAGCCCGAAGATCGTGTTATGGGCTCAATCGGTTCCAGAATCTATCTCAAAATATGTATTTAAAAGAAAAGAGCGTAGTAGCAATGCTCCAATATTTTCAATCTTTACTGCGTCAGCTGACTGACTTTCCACCACCAGCCAAGCAGCTGACCATTGTTTTCGTACTGACAATAATGTAAACATTTCGCCTAGTTAAGTTTCATTCGGCTTACTATTTTTTTTTATAAGTTCATGCGAGCAGCTGACTGATATTCCACCATGCAGCTGACCACTGTTTTTCAACTCAGTATGATGTCATTTATTCATAAAAAAAGGTTCAGTCGGCGTACTATGACTTTTTTTTTACATCTTTCGTAACCAACCACACCCAAACCCACCGCTGCCTAAGCAGCTGACCACCAGTTTACATATTAGCCATACAAGATTAACTATCCATGTCAGTATCAGCCGGCTTACTATGACTTTTTTATTAGTAACGCTACCTCCCATACCATCATGTTTCCGGGGCTGGCTCTATGCACTTCATTCAGCTTTTTTTTGACGTTAATAAACGTTCAAACCAGATTTTGATGTATAAGTACACTAGAAACCGTCTGGTTTCCAATTTACTGTCAAGCATTGATCGTTGGTTGTAAGCTGCACCAATATCTGTCGATATTTCCATATTACGATGAGGATTTAAACGCATAAAATACCGTTGTTCAGTTGTTATCGTCAGTTAAATTGGTTGTGATAAAAGAATTGTTAAACAAACAATTTAAAACTCGATTGTTTGAGATTATTCGTAACTTTTAATTCAAAACCATCAATCGCATGTCCATCCATCACATCAGCCGAAAGACGTCCACTGCTGGACATAGGCCTCCCCCAAGCGTCGCCACAACAAACGGTCCTGTGCGTCTCGCATCCATCGGCTACCCGCGACCTTCACCAGGTCATCGGTCCACCTTGTGGGAGGCCTTCCAACGTTACGTCTTCCGGTACGCGGTCGCCACTCCAGAACTTTTCGGCCCTATCGACCATCTGTTCTGCGAGCAATGTGCCCTGCCCACTGCCACTTTAGTTTGGCGATCCTTCGGGCTATGTCGGTAACCTTGGTTCTCTTGCGGATATCATCATTCCTGATTCGATCACGCAAGGAAACTCCAAGCATTGCCCTCTCCATTGCCCTTTGAGTGACTTTGAGCCTTCTGATGAGGCCCATTGTAAGCGACCACGTTTCAGTTCCGTATGTCATCACTGGCAACACGCACTGTTCATAGACTTTCGTCTTGAGACACTGTGGTAAGTGGGGCGAGAAGATACCGCGCAACTTCCCGAACGCTGCCCAGCCGAGTCGGATTCGACGGTTGACCTCTTTCTCGAAGTTGGCCCTGCCTAGCTGAACCGTTTGTCCTAGGTAGACGTACTCGTCTACAACTTCGAGTGTAGAGTTTCCGATCTTGATGGGAGTGAGTGCTACATGGGTATTTACCATTGGTCTTGGTTTTGTCCATGTTCATTTTGAGACCCACCCTTTCGGAAGCTCTACTGAGGTCATCGAGCATTGTACTGAGGTCCTCCGTAGTCTCAGCCATGACGACTATATCGTCGGCAAATCGAAGGTGACTGATGTATTCGCCATTGTCATTAATGTCCATCCATTGAGATTAATATTACATATGCGAAAAAACTCAGCCTCTCCGTCGTTCTGGTTGTTACCTTTATGTCTCAACGGCTGAACTGATTTAGATGGAACATGTCATACGGATAGAACATGTCTCTTAGGATAATTTTCTGCTTTTGCGGGCGAAGCCGCTGTCAGAAGCTAGTGTAGTGGCCATTTTGGAATTTAGTACGTTTTCAACAGATGAACCCCTCAAAAAATTGTTTTTTAATGTTGGTATTTTCAAAAATATTCATGTTTGATAGTACCCTGTAAATTGATGCAGTTGCTTTGAAGGGCAGTGTATCTAGATAGAAATAATAATATTAATTCCAAATACTCCACCAGCCAAATGTTATCAAGATAGCTTGAGCGGTTTGAACTCTTCCGTACAAACTTTGACATAAAGAAAGAAAAAAAAGAAAGAAGGAATGAAAGAAAAGGAGTTTATTTGTGACAAGCATGACGCATAAAAAAAAATAAACAAAATTACTGTAGCGGCATCATTGCCGCCACAAGAAAAACCAACGTAGCAAATCTACATCGCAACTACATTATTTTCCTTTAAATTCGTTATGAATGCTACTTCCATGATATTTTTCACGTCTCCAAAAACAACCGTTTAGCTGGCAGATAGATCCCACACTTGACTCTAACAAAAATTAGCACTTTAAAGCTTAATATTTCGCAAACGAATCTTTGGATGGAAAAATGGTTTTCGCACACACTGTGAATATTTTTAAACGACCAATCCAACGACACCCCCAATGGGAAAGACGATAAAGAAAAACATGGCTACTTTACGTGTAAAAAAAATTGGCTGTTCAGCACATTTTGTCGAGTTATGCGCACATATGTAAATTAATGGGGTAGTCGATACTTTTTTCGCGATTTCACTGTTGGCCCCATAGTGACAGTTGTTCATAATGTAAATTTATTCTGTTACACGTATTATAAGTGTATAAATGGTTAGACGTTGTTAGTACATTGCGTAAAAATGTATGGATAGCAAGTTGGTAACTTACTGACTTAATTTAGGTGTCTAATTTATCGTAACTTTTTTTCAGCCAGATCCTGTACATGGACCAGCATGTATACGATATTCCAAAAGGCTACAACAGAAACATTCCACCCGGTAAGTCGCAATTTTAGTTATATTTTTTTAAATTTAATAAATTTTCTGCTTTACTGCTTAGGAAAAGGTTTTAGTGTAAGTAAGTAATGAAAGTTCGGTCTATTTTTAAAAACACTTAAATTAGATTTGACCTAAAATTTAATTTTTAGACCATATTTTTAAGTCACGGGTAGATACGAGCTCGTCGCTACGAGGCTATCCACTTAGCACCGGACATTATTCAGCAAAATCGCCAGTTGCCGGCGCTGGCCGCAAAACCAATCATTAGTCAAACCGTAGATGATTGCCGTACATCAACGAACGCTGGTAATTATAACCCGCCTCCTTACAAGGCAAACTTTAAAACCTTATCGCTAAAATAGTGTTAAAAGAATGGGTTCTGGTCATAGACATAATAGCACTTTTCTGACATTACTCACATGACAGCCGGATAGAGGGGTGTAATAATAATATGAGAGAACGCCCTGTCTATGATGCTGGCCGACAGTAAAAAAAAATCCATTGATCCGTTTTCAAAATCACGGGATTCCTTTTACTAACGCCTAACAAATTTTAGCGAATAATTTACTGAATCAGAATAATTATCATATTTTACAAGCGACGAGACGTTTCTGCGTCTAAAACAAAAGTAGTAAAACTGGAATTCAGTAATCCTAATGGTTCTGCATCACGAACCTTCACGGACGTTCGTTTACCTATAGATAGGTAGATACTTGCAATATCTAGGTGTAGGTAGGTATCGAACGACGACAACTCACTAAATCTATTCAGAAATCAGAATAGGTTACAATATTTTTATACAGGTATGTTATGTTAATAAAAGTCGCATCAATAAAAAACAACAGAATCTAGAACAACTTTATTTTCAGTGTGTTTCATTTGTCTCTTACGGGGCGAATATTTCTACAAGTTTTCATTTTTATTTTCATTATTATCTAATAAAAATATTGTTGTTTATCATGCCTGTTTCGTCAGAATTAGAGCGGCATATTTACCAATACTGCATCTTAACTGCACCTGATGTGTCAAACAATCACATTCACAGGTATGTGGTCTGTGATTTTCAGTTTGTTTGACACATTAGGAGCATTAGATGCACAATTTGGAAGTCGTTAGGTATTTAAAGCGAAACGTTGACAAAATAATCGCAGAGCCTTTGCCGAAACACGTTACACAATTAGGCTTCTGGTTCTTCACCTAGGTCATGGCTCTATCGCTGAAAATACAAGGTAATGCATACGTAGGTAGTAGGCAAGAGGTGGTAGGTACTTATGTAAGTATATATGTAGGTAAGTACACAGAAAATACGAACCATAAAGTTGACAAACTGTGTACCTAGGCAGGTAATGTTGTTTTGGCAAATCGTGCGCTTGCAATATTCACCGGTTCTGAAAATGAAATAGGGATCAAGAGAAATTTTCAGGTACCTTGTTAACAACTTACTAAGCCTAATAAATAATAATATTAGGTTTAGTATCTTTAAAAGAAAAACTGTCAATACCACGTCTACACTTAGATACTGTTAAAAATGTTTTTTTTTAATTGTGTGTTAGTTTGTTAAAAACTATTCCTTGACAAGTACGTAGGTACCTACTTGTAAAAGGTCTTGGATGGAACAGTTTCGAGGGCTATGTTGTGGCCTTAGCTAATATTGCGGTTTTCGGCCGTGATATCTCCGCTGTCGACCCGCCATAAAATCATTGATTAGGCGCTATTATTTCCCAACAATGTGTCATTATTTCAACGAACGCAATGTATAAGTTTTCCATTGTTTTTCCAGACAAAAACACGACGGTATACGTAGGGGTGAATGTCAACCGGGTATCAGGAGTAGATGAGAACAAAGAAGTAAGTTTAATTCACTGTTACTTTTAAGTTCAATAGTTTAAGCATATCTAATGGCTAAGTATTTTCCTGCTACAATTTCGCTTTCATTAGCGCCATTATCATTTGAAATATTGTTGCAATGATCATTTATTTACTTATGTATACACCGCTCCAATAGTCCGCATGGTCTCTGCAGGAGATAACGCTGGACGTTTTCCTGCAAGTGTCGTGGGCGGACAGCAGGCTGCACGTGCCGCCCAACATGCCCTTCATCGACCTGCCGTGGGAGTTCCGCGCGCTCATCTGGACGCCAGACCTGTACATCTGGCAGCTCCAGACCATGAGGATACTCTCTGTTCTTCAAGAGATGGCGTCCCTGAGGCTCTACTCCAACCGCACCGTCTCAGTCAGTATTGGGTTCGTCCATCACTTTATTATATTCCTTTACTATCTATTTACCTACAAATGATATAAATTGCTCTCTACTAAATCTTCAAACATAAACATACGTCAAATTAACGTCCAAACATCATCATAATAAAACTCTCGCCTTCAGAGTTTTACAGTTTTATCTAACGTGGCTTATTTATAAACTGTATTTAAACACATCTCGTATTTAACGCATGGTCGACAATAACTCGTAAATTGTTGTCTTGATAAATGACGTCTATTTTGATATAAACATGATGAAGCCAAAACGCGGGACATGTTTACGCATGAGTGCATAGCTAGGGCTACGTACCTACATAATTATACTTAATATTACATGATCTTATAATGATACAGCTTATCATTGACATGACTGTACCGGAACCCATCCCTAAAGGACAAATGCACAGACTACTAACTGTCTGAATCAAATAGAGAAACGCCATTAGCTTCTAAAGTGTCTGTAATTGGCTGGTAATTTTCAACTAAGTATGATTGTTATTTTCCTTTCCAGAGCGACAATAACAATCAAGTGCGAGATGGACTTCGTTCTGTACCCTTTGGACGTGCAGAACTGCGCCATCGACTTTAGTAGTTGTAAGTATTTTTCATCATTTAGGTACCTACGTGGAGAAAACCACTCCAATGTTCTCTTTTTGCCTGAAAAAGTCTCCTCAAAAGTTCGTAAGAATTTGTCTCGGTCTGATAAAAAGAAATTCTTTCTAAATAACTTGTGAGAAGCGTCACGCAAGCCATATAGGTCATTTACATCAAAACAATTAACCTACTCGCAAAAAAGCTTTAAGAAACTCAGTGCGAAAAGTTTCAGCATCGTAAAATGTGTTTTGATTTCTAAATGCTAGACAGAATTACATGTTTTGTCTACACGCCAGTTGTTCGGCTTTGGATTGTTAAATGTTTTTTATGGACGTTGTCGAGATGCTACTGAAATTGTTAACAATGGTGATTAAGTTATTATTGTTTTATTTTAGTTTAGCATTGTCCCGCTGGAGGGGTGAGAGAGAGAAAGAAGGGGGCCTCCCTTCTCTCTCTTATTTTTAATTGCACCCAGAAACATAAAGTAGATGCAAATGGTGGTTTGATGAGAGTGTTACTAATTCTTCCAGATAAGTACACGACGCAAGACGTGCGCTTCGAGTGGCGCGAGGTGGCGCCGTGGCTGGGCATCGGGCCCGTGGGCAGCGAGCAGCGCAACCACTTCCGCCTGCCCAAATACGTGGTCTCCTTCGTCACGGACAAAAGTAATCATATTCGCAATTTTGGTGAAGGTAAATGTATATTTATTGCTTTGCGCTTGTGTTTGCGCCTCGTAACTAACTATGTACCTATTAACGCTAACGCGCTGTTGCTATACGCTGGCATGCCGCCCGCACTGCTTGGCGCGGATGATCACAATGGGTCGTTATTGAACGACGTTTTAAATACACCAAAAAATACCTCAACATCTCAAAAACTTTAAATTCGTTTCAACATCCGTGCCTCGCAACATCTTCCTTTCTGTGATCGTCTGTGGCGCACGATTTGTATCTTCTTGTTGTTGTGGATGTCAAATGTTCTTGATGTAATAAAAGAGTCCGTTTACAAAATTCGACATTGACTGGTTAAAACAATAATTGATGACAATTGATATCAGAGCAGAACCAACCGAGTAGCGAAGCATTCCGCGTTGTTGATACACAGGCTCAGTGCTGCTGAGTCTAAGCACAGGAGCTAAGCTTCGGTAAGTGTAGAAATAGACAACACTGTGTTTAGTACGATTGGTAGATAGTTTGATGTTAGGTAGGTACTCACTTGCACTGACCACTAAACACGTAGCTAGGAAGATATTAGGAGAGTTAAATGTTGGAATGTTTGCTTGATCAGGGGAGCATTCAGCAGCGCGGCTGCAGATCAAACTGTCACGGGAGCTGCGCAGTTACCTGCTGGAGAGCTACCTGCCGTCGTCGTTGTTCGTCATCATCTCATGGGGCAGCTTCTGCGTCATCCCCGAGATCGTGCCGGGCCGCATGGTGCTGCTGGTCACTACGCTGCTCTCGCTGGTCACCATGTTCGACACGGTCAGGTGAGCACTTACACGCTGAATCTCTTTATTATCTATACATATAATAAAATAGTAAATCTTAATGTGTATGTTTCCAATTGGCGAGAAAACTACTAAACCGCTTTTGTTCAAATTTTGCATAAATAATCCTTACAGATACGGTCACGTTAGGCTATATATTATCACGCTATGTGCTGTGGAGGATGAGCAATACTCAAAAATGTCTATTTTGAACGAGAAAGTGCACATGGTTCGATCCTCAAGATATTATTTTTGTGTTCATTTTCTGTTTTGAAATGTATTTTTACACCATAATAATGTCAAAATAAAAAGAGTTCTGGCGTACTTAAAATAACATTTAAATTAATATTCGACATTTTTCCCAACAGTTTAGCGAGAAATTGTTACAAGATTGACTACATATTACAAAATTGCAGATACTTATGGGTCTAACCATAGAAATATTAAAAACAGGGTCTAACCTTAGCAATGATTATCATCACGCTATACTTTCAAGGAGCTGGGCAGCGAAAAACCATGACATAAATAAGAGCGGCTATTTCAATCAACTGTCAACAATATTCATAGACCATCGGTTTAAAGACTGTCTGTTGAAAGGGTTGGTGCGGGTTCGAATCTCAACAGTCGTTATTATTTTTAGGCATTTATTTAACTTATGCATTTCCTTACTTTTATGATTCCTATTTTAATGAATAGTTTCAAATATTCATAACATGTTATTGTTGGATTTCCGATATTTTTTTAGCATTTATCCAAGTATGCGAAATAATAGCCAGACTGTTAAAATAAAAGAACCTATTTTCTCTTTATCTGTATTCTGTTTTGTTCGCATCACGTTTAAAAAAAACCTGCCAAGTGCGAGTCAGACTCGCACCCGAATGGTTTCATACCATAAACCTTAATTTTTAGTATTTGTTGTTATAGCAGCAATAGAAAATTTGAACTGTCTACATATTACGGTTCTTAAGATACAGCCCTCTGACAGACAGACGGATGGACGGACGGACGGACGGAGAGCGGAGGCTTAGTAATAGGGTTCTGTTGGTTACCCTTTGGGTACGGAACCCTAAAAAGTACAAAACCATGTAGATAACTTTTATACATAAACCTTTTTTTTTACTATAGATAGGCATACGTTTGTCCACTTGGTAAGCGATGATGCGGTCGAAGATGGAGCACGTTTGCCTAGAAGCAACCTATTCATTCTTGTTTTTAAGAACCTGATAGAAATTGTAGCAATTATCTAGAAGATATCAACGTATAATTCTACGTAATGCAGATACACGCAGTACCATCTCTTGGCCGACATATTACTATCGACAGCATGAGAATTCCACTAGAAAACATTTCTTTTTATTACTTTTACAACGTCTTAAAAAAAGTAGTTTTTTTAATACCTTAAAAAATATCGTTCTGAATGCACATAATATTCCTAAAAAACTCTGAATTTATATTTTAACAGTTCAACTACATTTTCCATAGATGACGTTATGAATTTGATCTCATTTTTTGAATCGCGGTATTAAGATTAGAATATAGGTCAACAGGCGCGCGCTTACATTTGCTAAGCTTTGCTAAAGTTGCCCAATACTGAGCCTATACAGGCTTGGAGCCATGGATCACGTAATATCACCCACGAGCAGGTAGCGAAATCTCATGACAGAGGAGTCGAAAGAATTGCATTAGCTCCGCTGGAATTGGGTTTCTGTGTTTTAAAAACATAAAATTGTTTCGATTTGCGGTCCTGGTTCGGAATAAATAAAAAATCAACTTGATTCATCAATTAGTTTCAAGAAGATTGTTCGGTTATTTTAGAAGATAGCCTGTATTATCCCGTTGCTTCACGGCATGAATTCATTTTTTTGCTATGTGTACGGGGAACCCACCGACCAAGCATCAACCATCAAGACGCATTATATTGACAAATGTTTCTAGAGAATATAATAAATGTATTTCCACGAAAACGGCCATCGAAGAAAATGATACGCATCATCCGATTAAGTTTTTTGATTTCTATTAAGGTATTTAATTTCTATAAAACTTTGCAAACTCACATACATCCAACAAACTGTTTTCTGTTTAGTTTTAAAACTGTAAAATTTCCAGTGAGCCTATGAAACGTCATGACCAGCACATGGCCAGAAATTATCTGTCACGGGTTTAACTGTCCAGTGGATCAAGGTAGATCCCTAGGCAATGACGCCACAGAAAAACTCGCGAGGAGAGGTTCCGAGATGGTAGTGCTGGACCCGTACCCACTCGCCCTCCTACCTTTGCCATAGTTTCGTACATGAATTTGCCAGAGATTAACTGAACTTAGTGAAACAAATGGTCACGGGCTACAAATTGCAGGCAGTCAAAACTGGCAACGTCAAGCCTATACATGCGACTAACTAAACGACTTCTCAGCCCAAGTAGAAATACCCTCCGAGTAATAAATAGGTCTAAATACCGGTCCTTTCCCCCTTAAAAACATCTTTTCAACCTAGGCTCTGTTGACAGCCCAATTTGCAGAGGTTGCTTCAAACCGAGGAATCAGTTGCCCACGTTATCCAAAAAGTAGTACCGAGGCAGCCCGACGTGAACAAATTCTCGGAGCGGTGAGGTCGCTCCGCCAAACTTTTGAAGCACCCAGGAGGCACCTTTGCATTTGGGCGGAGCTAGCCTGGCTAACTGACTAAGAATGAAAGTCTAACATGGTGTTGATAGCAGAGTGTCTGCTCTACTCTACTCTCTCCGTTGCAAGGGTAGACTTCTCTTCTGGTTGGTTTTCCCCTGGCCAACTTTATGTAGCTCTATTGCACGTTAACAACCCTTTTTATTATTTTTAGGGTTCCGAAAAAAAAAGGAACCCTTATAGGATCACTCGGGTTTCTGTCTGTCTGTCTGTCCGTCTGTCACAGCCAGTTTTCTCCGGATCCACTGGACCGATTCTGTTGAAATTTGGTGCACATATGGACTTCTATGACCCAAACACGGACGCGTTTCGTAAATCATTAAATTTTTAGTATGGAAGTCACTTTTGGGGGTCGAACTAGAAAATTTAAAAAGTTTTTTGAACAATAACGTGTGACATATCAAATCAAAGGGCTTACTGTGAGGGTTTTAATTATATTTTTTTCATAATTTTAAAATACATGGTTTAGAAGTTATTCAAGAAATTAGACGAAAAATGACCAATGACTTAAATTTTGAAAAAAAATCGAGATAATAGATCTTTACCTAAAGATTACAGGAAAACCTATTAGAAGTCTGTGGTGTTAAAATAACATGTTAAAAAAAAAGTTCGTTCGGTACCCTTTGCACGCGAGTCCGAATCGCACTTGGCCAGTTTTTTAAGGATGGGAAATCAACAAATGACACCTCCCGCTCTAGGCGGAGTAGAAAGGAGTGTCAGACTCTTACTGACTAAAACCCATGCGTGTTCCTCCCAATGCCCTTTGCGTTGCAGGGCTGTGATGATTCTTTCGAACCCATTTAGCAACTTTCTTTTACATTATTTATAGAGAAGCCTTATCACTACAACGTTACTCACTACGAAAAATTACTAGGACTGGTCGGCATTTGGAACAGAAGAGGTGAAATAGCCAGTGCCTTGCATAATACTTATCCAAATTCCTAAATCTAAGAGGAGTAAAGCAATGCCAGATTCGTATCGTATACCTATAATATTTTATCTTAGAGATCTTATCTAGCGACAACATTTTACTTTCCGAGTTACTCGCGAACGAAGTCGCGGGCAACAGCTAGTGTTGAATAAAATAGAGAATATGCATGAAAAAAATATTTATTATCTATACAGTTTATCTAAAAATATAATACGAACAGTGAAAATAGAATCAAAATTTGCTCGAAAACCAAATGAGATAAAATTATTTAAAAAAATATATATCTGTCCCTCTCGCGAAAACGCTGTTTTGTATGGCAGCTGTATAGGCGTCATGGACATATTGACGTCAAAGTTCATATCGGACTTTTCTTTGTAATTGTAATCTTTGAAACTTTATAACTTCATCGCTGATGAGGGTATGTAAAAAATAATTTCATGATTGATTACAAGAGCTAATAAGTATGTCATTTTGCAAATAATAAAATCGCATGCATATTCCCTATTGGTTCAGCAAATATAAAGCTAAAGAGATTCTCAACTAACTTGTTTTCTACAAAAACGTAGACACATCAATTCGATATATCAGAGAACATTTACACATTCCTGAAGACATTATTACAGTTAGGGTCGTGTTATATTCCAGCACAAACTCGCCAGACGCGCTGGAGCTGAAGTGCATCGAGGTGTGGCTGATCTCGTGCACCATCTTCGTGTTCCTGGCGCTGATGGAGTACTTCGTGGTGCTGTTCGGCATCCGCTACGACAAGAGTTGGAGCGGGCGCCGCGCCGATCTGCGCCGCGCCGCCTCCGCCGCGCAGCTCGCGCCTCCGCCACTGCACATCAACCACTCGCAGGTCAGAGCCGGCTACCCGCGTACAATCATCCCACCACAATACATGATTACTAACACCTTCAACAATACTAACAACACAAAAGTATCTCAAAGAACATGACACTAAAGGGCGCGGTTGTCCTTCACAGAGGCTGAGCACGCCAGTGACGGGCACTCCGCAAGGAGGAGTGTTCTCGCCCACGTTGAGCGTCGAGGAGGACGGCTTCAAGCAACAGATGGAACACCAAACCATCCAGAGGGTAAATACAACCACGCCTGAACTCGCTCTGCCATAGAATATCTACCGGAACGCCCCAGTTCCCCAGTGTAGCATTACACTGCATGTAAAATACTTAACATACCTACCACGTATTATTTAGGTGCATTAATTTTTAAACTTAGGCCACCAATTTCTAGTCTCTCTCGGGAAGGAATTGGAGACAAAATAAGGTTGGATGTGAAACAAGATCAGTCAGCAAGGTAAAATATGAATTTAAAGAAACAACACCGCACAGTGTGGCTATTGTAAACGCTGCAAATGACACAAATGTACTTACAACTATACCTAGTTAGACAGTATTTTCCTTGCAAATCTGGTGTTTGGTTAAACAATAGCAGGCAAGCATAGTGCATGCCAGTGAAACAAACAACAACATTATTTTACATATTGGTGGTAATCTATTTGTGGTGGTATGATTTGTAGAGTACTTAGTATTATGATCACTGCAGTAATCAGTAGTTGAAGATACCCGGCTAACTTGAGCTAGTAAGAAAAGAAGTACGTAGGTCAAGGTATTAGAAAAAGCAAAAATAATTCGCACTGCTTAAAATCACTGTGTTATTACAGCGGTAGGCGTAGGAACCTTGATTTCGGAGTAATTTAGAAATGGCTACCGAAACATAGATTGTGTGTAGACCGTGTTAATTTATATCAGAAGTATAATTATGTGTGACAGAGATTATGCAGTAAAGATATTGTGAGGATGGTTTGTTCGCGTAGGACTCGCCGATACTGGAGTCGATGCCGTCGGGGAACGGCGGGCCGAGCAGCTTCGTGACGCGGCTGCGGCAGACCGTGGACCGCGGCGTCATGTTCTGCGGCGCGCAGCACGGCGCGCTCGACAAGTTCGCGCTCATGGTGTTCCCCATGTGCTTCTGCCTCTTCACCGTCATCTACTGGACCACGTACCTCAGCGAGGCACACCGCGCCAGCCGCCTCAAGTGAACAGTGCACCCTCACGTCACCGACTTTGTGATCATAGTGCCTATGCAGACGATGGAACATTGTTGTACATATTAGACGAATTACTAGTCGAATTTTAAATATAAACGAGTGAACCTCTACTTTAAGTTAAACCTTCTAATAAATGAACGATGTTGAACATTTTTATCGCGACCTTACGATATTTTTAAGAGTTTCTTCGTACGGAAACACGCACTGTTTAAGGTTCCAACGAAGTTTTCTTTAAAAGAATACGTTTGTTAATATAGTGTTCTTAAGTAAAGTTAGAGCTGTAAATGTGCCTTGTAAGAATACGGTTTCAATTTAAGATTGAGTACCTACTGTGACGCTAGTAAATTCTAAAATTAGTAGGTATCTTAGAAATGCTCAGAATAAAGAAATCATTTCGAGAGATTTAAATACGAATAGCATGAAGTGGAAACAATGATATCGTTAGATGGTAGCGGGCAGCATGGGGACCACAGTTGAGCTCAATAGTACAAAAACTATTCTAAGAAAAACGCCTTTTCTGACTCGGGTGCCTTTTGCCTTGTGTTTTTCCAACGAATTTTATCGAAGATGATTTTCTCTATCTACTTATACTCGGGGTAAATTAACAAGTCTTCACGCAACGAATATGTTGGTACAGCGATCATGTACAAACTATTTGTAATGGAGTGTTTCTGTATTGCTTATCTATCGCGTCTCGTAGTTATATTTTGGATAGTCTGTTTCTACCATTATTGTTTTTGTTATATCATAGCCTTAACTTTGTTATTTGTTTTTCTGAAGCCATTTTCCGTATAAAATAGATCATGTTTGTTTTTGATCCCAAACTTGTGAATGGCATTTAGACAAATGCCTACCAGTAGGTATACATTGTAATATACCTAATGTTATGTAAGTCTAGGAAGTAAATATTTAATAAGGCCTGATAATACCGATATCATAGAGATTGTAGTGCTCATTTAGTTTTATTAACTTATTATAAATTAGCTTGTAGGTGTCATCCTAAGATAATTTTATACCTTACACCTAGAACATTAATTTTATGAAACAATCCGTTAATATTTTATCGAAAAAGTAAAGTATTCTGGATGTTTATTTTTTTACCCAATGAAAAAATTTAAATTGCGGTTGAGATTTATTTATAAGAGATTTTTATCCGATAAATATTATGACTAGCTCAACCATCAGTTCGTTAAAGCATGATAAAAATTGGTTGGTTCAAAAATAACTGCCTTGCTGGTCGCACTAGATATCTGAGGAGCAAGTTCTTTACCAGTTTACCGTTATTTTAAGTTTATTCTAAGCTTTGTTTCACCTTGAATTAACTCTCAAAGACGTGATGTGCCACAGTCAAACTACACATTCAAATGTTTTGATTTATCGTAGGTAACTTGGTGGTATACCGCCGTTTGCCCGAATTTTATTTACCCTAATATCATTTGCCATAATAGTCAACAGCCATAATATTATACGACGTAATATTCATTTGCCCTACTCTTATTTGCTATATTAGTCACGAGCTAGAAGCTTTGTTTCCCATAAAGTCACTTACCATAACATCATTTGTCATAATCATTGTAAGCCCTAATTATCACATGTCCTAATTATCACATGCCCTAATTATCACATGCCATAATTATCATCATATTGCCTTAACATCATTTGCCATCGACATTACGTATGTAACGGTTGTTATATCAGGAGAAACTGGATGCAATCGGGACTTCAGGGCACTCCGATTCGGATAGGTTAGGTTAGAAGGGGATGGCGTGGTTATTTTTTTATAAACCACACAGAAGTAGGAGCCCGGGGCTCCGTCGACCAAGCCCACCATCAACCATGCATAGAATATTTTAAGGTTTGGCTAGGTCTATTCGCTCGCTTCGCTCGCTCAGACGACCCCGCCATCCCCTTCGTGGTTATCTATACTAATATATAAAGCTGAAGAATTTGTTTGTTTGTTTGCTCGAACGCGCTAATCTCAGGAACTACTGGTCCGATTTGATAAATTCTTTCAGAGTTAGATAGCCCATTTATCGAGGAAGGACTATATATCATCACGCTAAGACCAATAGGAGCGGAGCAGTCATGAAAATTGTGACGCAGACGAAGTTGAGCGGGTCAGTTTTTTTATAAACCACCCAGAAATAGTTTGGTTAGGTGCCATTTGAGTGAGGTTAGAACTGTGAAACTTAATAAAGAAGAATATTACGGCGTTTATCTAAATATTTGTCTAATAATTATTATGGCATTTAAATGTTATGTCTTATAATCATTATGGCGTTTAAATATTATGTTTGATATTTATAATGGCACTTACAATTATATGAAAAACAATACGTATGGCACTCGTATCTTATGGTATCTAAGTTTCGGGCAATTAACAGTATGTCATATGTCTTTTAGGGCAAACAAAACATTCGGGCAAATGAAATTCGGTTAAATGAAATTCGGGAATATGATGATTATGGTATATAATCTTTGGGTAAACAATAGACAACCTAACTTGGTAGGTACTGTATGTTGGACCTTGGTTTGTTATAAAATACATTAAAGCCTGTTCAGAACTTCGCGGTATTCAGGACCCAACCCAGTGGAAGCGAATGCCGACTGTGCATGGGTTTACGGTAATCCTACTAGCTACCTACCTACTATGACGTCTTAAAACCATCATGATTACGGTGTGAAGGGAGACGGAGTTATATAAGACGCATAACACTATTTCTTTTACACAGCTAATTCATAATCACGTCATAGTAGGGCCCCATTCAAACCTAAACAGATATCGCTACCGCTATAGGTAGCGAAACTTGCTTCCGAACTATTATGTATTTACCGCGCTCAAACAAAAAGATACCATCTACCTCGGCGGAATGACGAACTGGTATCGCCCGTTTCACTCTAGCCGCGGAACTTCCTACAAAATACCCAGTGGCAAGATATGAGTAGCGAATATTGCGGAGGCCTGATCAGGCCCTGATACTGGGTCCACACGATACAGACTGTTGCACAGCCATCTTTCCGACTCGGGTCGGTTAGCAGAAATAACAATTAATTCGTGCTAGACAAAAATGCCCAGATCCCAGAGAAATCAATTTCAAATGTCTAAATGTGACGAAAACAAAGGCAGTCAATTTAATCATTGCCTATAATTATTTAAATAGGCAAGTACAGTTAGCAGTCTTCTAAACGGATTCTTTATAAATATTACTCGATATAACTAAATAAAATGCTTTTCAGCATTTCCTACTAGATATGAATTTATATCTGTACAGTTTAAATTCATCTGTTACAGTTTTTTTAGGTTAAGTGCTCTGTAACTTAATTTGTTGCTGACCGTACCTACCATACTTATAAAAATATTTTATTTGCCCTATCTAGTCAAGTGCGGTTATGATCTTAGATATTAATTTAAACTGTTATGTCATTAAGTCATTTATAAGTTCACATTTTGCTCATTAAGAGGCCATTATAATGTAGCACAAATCAGTTTTATGCACAAAATGCTTGATCGAATCATTTTGGTCACAATCCTGTTCTCATTGCTGTTGTAATAAGTCATAGTTTAAGAACGAAGCATTGTGTGATAAATCTATAAGATGTAAGCATTATGTGATTTGTTTGTCTTTTTACCGCCACGGATACGCATGTTAACAACGTTCCAATGGACCCATCCAAGGGCCGGGGCCCTTGCCGGATCTGATTAACCACTGCCATCCGGGTGCTTGATTACTTGATGACCCTTAGCTGGCGCAGATGGCGTTCACAGTAGTGCTCTTGAGCTTCACGCTTCACTTCACTCCACTCCACGTCATTCCGATGCTCGTCGCTTCTGCCAACACGGTGCATCACCAGGTTTGATGGGGACGGCCTCACTTCCTTTTCCCTTGAGGATTCCAGTCCATGGCCTGTTTGGGAATGAGATCGGGATCCCTCCGGAGCGTCGGTGCTTGATCTGGTGATTGATCGGGGTCTCGTGGCATTTCTCCATACTCTATGTTGAAGATGGTCTCAGGCCAGTAAATTCCGAGGATGCGAAGAAGGCATCGGTTGACGAAGTCCCGCAAACCTCCATTGAAATTGAGGATCCGCCGACCGGACTGTTGTTGTGACCGGTGTGCAACTGCCCAAGAAATTGATATCCGGGCTGATATATAATGTTCAAATCGCACAGTAAACTCTGATTGCGGGATGAAGGATTTCGGCGTAGTAGTTCGCTGCTAGTTGAATAGACGGCGTTGCGGTTTTTTTTGTTGCGATGTAGATTTGCTTCGTTGGTTTTTCTTGTGGCGGCATTGATGCCGCTACAAGATGACCATGGTAACCTTCCACGTTTCGCACCCGCAAAACTTCATGTAGAGAAGAACGGATTTGACATTTGACCCCATTTATTTATGACATGGTAATTGCACATGCCTAGCTTTTTGATTCACATCCATCAATGTGTAGATTTTAATTATTTTACACTTTATTATTTTCGGGAATGTCCGGTATTCTACATATCTCACTGCGCGAACCGTGGCGGTCTAAGGATGAACGTCGAAACAAGTTCAATTTCATAGTATTAACTTCTATCATCTACTGAACAAAATTTGTGCCTTTTCAGTCATTTACTTGCCTAATTAAGACATAGGGTTACGCTTGTGATTCATATCTGTTACCTAAACGAAACTGTGGAAAGGCAGTATTAAAAACCTTACAAATCTTAGGCAATACATAATAATTAAGTGAATAAAGAAAATAATGAAATAAAAGACATTATTTTAAATCATTTTCTAGTTGTTTTATTTTTGTAACAAGTTTGATCCTTTATAACATTTGTACATAAATTACACTATCTACATAAGTAAGTATTCTATTGAATATAGTTAACAATGTTTTTATTCATACCCATAGTAAGCTGCTTCTTTGAATGCTTTGAGCATGTCATCAGAGTTCCTTCTTATTCTTCGTCCGATTGGCTCAAGATCTTCGTAACATTTCGGGAATACTTTTTCAATGATTTCAACAGCCTCTTTCATGCCTATTTGTCTGACAGCTAGGACGGAATATAACGCTTTGGTTTTCACACAGTCCTGAAAAAAATAATTGAAGTGTTGTTTTTGTTGTCTTAAAAGCAGGTTTAGCACATGTCATTGCAGATAGTGAGAAGGCCAAAAGTCTGACAACCATATTTTCTATTGTTTCTTCATGCCATTTAGTAGGCTATTAGATGTTGAAGTTCAGAGAGTCAGTTGGTTCATGTAAAATACTGATACTCAGCAGAATACAGTTGGACTACATAGTTGGGAAAAAGCTAAGCAAATGATAAGTTACAGTGCTAAGTAGGTACCTACTAGTATTTTTACTACTAAACATGGACCAAATTACCTGATGAGCCTTCTTAATTTTGCCCCACGAAGCATCGCCCTGTGACCATGCGCTCGCAAAGGAGCAATGTGTTAGGTTGGCTGCTCTGATCTCCGTGCAAGCCAAGTGTTCCATATTTTTGAAGTCCAGCTGGTTCCGGCAGTAATCGAACATGTGGATCATCTCGTGAGCTAGGACTCCTTGTACCAGTCCTTGACGCGTTGAAACGTTTTGGCAAACTACTATCTGTAATATTAAAGTAAGATTCTACTATGCAACTTGCCTTTTCTTACTTCCTTTCACCTAGAAGCTCTATCCAAAATGTTCAAAATCTGGGCTAGTAATAAAAGAGATGATCTCTTTTATTATAAGTCTATATCACACATTGTTTTAAACCTAGTGTTTTGGTTTCTAGTTATCAGAAGTGTGACATTCATTGAATGTTATCTTTCATGTCACTACAAGTAGTTTTTATTCTTCGTAATTTTTCTTCTTATGCCTCAAATAAGAATTAAAATATGAACAAAAGTGAAAGGTTACCTGATTGAGCTCTGGATCGTAGCCACCACTAACAGAGTAGTCACATACTTCACATGATATATGTCGCCGAATATCGATAGGACTGAAAAAGAGTTAGATTATGATTTTAATGTGTGTGTGTAATTTAATTTAAAATATGCTGTTATTTATTGTGTTAGTAGTGAAGTACTTACCAACCAGAGCTTTTAAGAGCTGCCATCATAACCTTGACAATTGAACCTAGAAAAAAAAACAGAAAATGTATACTGATATTATAAAGCTGAAGAGTTTGTTTGTTTGGCTGGTTGAACATGCTTATCACAGGACTACTGGTTCAAATTGAAAAATTATTTTAGTGTTGTGTAGCCCATTTATCAAGGAAGGCTATAGGCTATATAACATCACGCTACGACCAATAGTAGCAGAGCAAAAAATGCGACGCAGACGTAGTGCCACGAGTCAACGTACAACAAATAAGTAGAAGTACTTACTGTTCTTAACACAATCAACGACGTGCTGCTCGCATTTGAATTTGTCAATATTCTCTTTTCCTTCTTTACCTATTAGAATATTGCCCAACTTAGCTGTAAAAGTCCCGCGCCTTTCAGGGTAGAGATCGTAACCCCATGCCTCTTCTTTCTTTGGCCCGGTATCAGTTTGGCTTTTATTAGTATTATCTGAAGTAGCATTAGCTTCTGGTGCCGCGCTTTTATTATCTTCAGACATTTTAACAAGATTGCCAGCTATTACACCTAGTTAGGTTATCTCCTCCTCTGAGTAAAAGTTCAATGAAAACTTATTCTGTCTGCATTAGAAAAGCGCAGATTTATTAGCGCGAATTTAATGGTTAATGCTAAAACTTAAAATTAGGAATAAATAATAAATTAAATGGAATTTCACAATAGTCCTTCGAGAATCGTAATGTTATTGTATAATTTGACAGGATGAAGTGAGATATTGACATATGCATGACAGTGACATTTATTTTCTCTAAAACAATTTTCTTGTTTGAAACCAAATGTTTTGATCTAAGCTCCCGGTCTAACTTGAAGATCTCTTATACATTTTTAACTTTCTCCAGCATATAAGCTTGAAAGCCAGAGGTAAGCACGTGATAGTCTACTCTACATAATTATCTTATCGTCAAACAAAATCAGGCCACTGATGGCCTCTCTTATTGCACGTTAATCGTGTCGATTTTCGGCTAAATCTCATCCAGCAGCATATTTTATGTTCTCTTATTTCCAAATTCGAACTTAGGTGAACCTAAAGGGTACCAGCATGATGGTACAAGCTCTTTTGTCCTCTCTCTTATCTGCAGTGCAATTTAGAATGCTGTCGAAAATTCACGTTTTGGGCATAAAAAAAATATATATTGCTTGATTATCGATCTCTTTAAGTAATTAGCTTATCGTCGGGGATAGTGCAAATCCGCGGATTTATCATACGTAAAGTGCGCGTATCTGCACTCCGTGTAGGTTTACAGGGGAAGAAAATAAGTTAATTTTTTTTCTTATATAAACGGCTTTTGACATCATTTTACATGGAGAGTAATAATTCATGAGTTTGAGGTACTGTTAACAGTGGAAATCTATTAAATTCTATATTTTATGTAAGTAGAAATCAATTAAAGTCTATACTATATTGTATAGCTAAATCAGATTCGCGGGATTATCAAATGCTAGTTCCGCGGATTTGCACTATCCCCGACGTTATGACAGGTTATGTTATATTATGTTAGTATATTATATTATGTATTCATATAATATTGTTTTTTTTTTGTTTTTTTTTTTTATATATATCTGACTATGTAGGTCAATTCGTTGTTTTTTTTATATACATTTCTATCATTATCAGTATCATAGTGGGCTAGCTAACAAGTTATAAATTTTGTGTCATGTATTAATTACTTAGCATACTTTTATATAGATTCAAGTACTTAAAACGTAACAGACCGATGTGTTGCTGGGGAGTTTGTTGGCCACTTCTTCTCCACAGCTAAAACACTCGGAAGTGGTGACGGGCGGGCATTTTGGGGGACTGTCTTTTGTAAAACTTGACGTTCAAAAAGTGCTGGCTCTCAGCCTAATTTGAATAAACGACTTTTGATTTGATTTGATCGTATTTTTTTACATTTACAGGGTGTATATAGCCTTGTTTTACAATGTGCTTTAACCCAAATATACTCAAACTCAATAGATTTTTAATTATAAAATGAAAACTGCTATCAAAATCATCACCGTCTGTGAAAAAAATGCTACTCTTTACGTTTGCCGGCAAAAATGTCGAATACCCGACAAATGAAGTAGATTGTAATTTATTATTTACTTTTATTGATATTGTATATAACTTTCTAGAAAAATAAATTATAATTTCTTCGTAAAATAAATACTCAATAAATAAATGAAATTTTACCATCGAAATTCGTCATCACCGTCACGGCAATATCAAAGTGAAGGTAGTTCTGTATGCGTAGCATTTACGCGGCCCGTAATACCCTGCCCCGAATCCTCAGTTCATAGCAAACCACGAAGCGAGCCGCACGTCGGTATAACACGCGCTCAGACAGAAAAAATTGTTGTGAACTAACCAAAAACGATGTGTAAACAAAGTTGCGTCATTCCCGTCAGGCTGTAGTTCAAGGTAAGTACTTAAAATAACATTACGATTAATTTCAACAAGACTTAGTTATAAGTGAAGATGCTAAACAATAGTAGGAAACCCCTTTTGGGTTTCCTACTATTGTTGTTACTTTTCTAGAAAAATCGAAATAGCGTCCCAATCGTCATAACCATACCCATCATCACCATTTACAAATAATGAACGGTGATGAACTCGTGTGTATGGTGATGACGATTTTGGTATTTTTTTACTTTTGAAGGGCACGCGTTTAACCACTATCTCACCTAATGGTAAGCGATGATGTGGTCGAAGATGGAGCACGCTTGCCTAGAAGTAACCTATTCACGCTTGACTTAAAGACTTCCAGGTTGTAGCTATCAGGAAACACAGACTCCGGCAGGGAATTCCACTCCTTAGCTGTACGCACTTTGAATGTGTTTCCAAAAAGGTTTTGTGCGTGTGGGTGGGATGCCGACCATGTACCTACCGGTGGCGCATCGCCGTTCATCTTGTGGTCCGATATTGGAACGGTCTTGGCGGAATTAAATTATGCAATCCCGTTGCACATTCCCCAAAATGCAACCGGTAGAAAACCGACAGGCTAGCAACTCGGCGTCGATGCTCCAGACTTTGGAGCCTCGACTCGACAAGCCTATCATTGCCGATGATCCTCTTGGCTCGTTTTTCAATTGACTCAAGGGCATCAAGCTGGTATCTGGCAGATCCATCCCAAAGATGAGAGCAGTACTCCATACGCGATCGAACTTGCGCTTGAGAGAGTTTGAGTAGCTGTTCCGGCGTGAAGTACCGTCTCACCTTCGCTAGGATCTCCAACTTTTTTGCAGCAACGCTTTTGCCTCTATGAAAGTGCCAAAATTGAGGGTAGATGTTAATGTTACCCAGAGAAGTTCAAGTTGGTCGGTTATTGGCACTTTTACACCTCGGAAAGATGGAGCTGGGTGGAATTGGCTCCTTTTGGCGGAAAAAAGACACGCTTGGGTTGGGTCTTAGCAGCATTGAACTTGACCAGATTGGCGTCGCCCCAATCAGAGACAGCCAGTAAAGACACGTTCACGCAGATCCGCCGGTCTCCGGCCGGAGACCGGATCTGCGACCCACCAGCTCGTGCTTCGAACACTTACCTCTCAGCATCAGTGCTGTCGTCTGCATACCGGGTTTAAGCAGATAATTAATACGCAGCAAGAACAGTGTTGCCGACAGCACCGACCCCTGAGGAACCCCGGCATTAATCACCAGCAGTCCAGACGAGCAGCCATCTATGATCACTCGGATAGACCGATCCCTCTGCGATCCAATCAAAAAATTCGGCGGGCAGACCGAAGGAAAGAACCTTACTAATAAAGCTATCGTGCCAGACCCTTTCGAAGGCCTTCGAGATGTCAAGGGAGACCGCAAGTGCCTCCCCGTGCTTCTCGATAGCCTCAATCCAGACTCCACAACCATACTCTTACAGAGTACGGAAGTTACCGAGATAGGCCTGTAATTTGTTGGGTCAGCTCGACTACCCTTCTCGGGCACGGACAGCACGTTAGCCTGCTTCCAAGCCATCGGCACTTTTCCAGTATCAAACGAAAGGCGAGATAAGCGTGTCTAGTTATTTTTTTAGTTGTTAACTTAAGTTTTACCTGCAACATGCTTGTTTGTTAGTTAACAACTTAAACAAATAAATTAGAAACTTGTTTTTTAAAAGTTTTCATAATTTTTTTAACTACACTCGCTAGCGAGTATATATTGATAAAAGTCATGGCAGACGTACTGATGAATGCGAATGTTCGACATACTCGACTCGCATCCATCAAGAGAATCAGGGGGTCTCACGCCACCGGACCGCGTCCATCCAGACGTGAAAAATCCGCAAACAAAGAAAAAATCAAGTTCGCTTTTTCCTCAGCGGAGTAGGCCAGCGAACCGTCGGGTCTCAGCAGTGCTGGTAGTTAGGGGCGGCAGAAGTTCGATTCGACCGACTTAGCCAGGGACCAAAAAGCCTTACTACCTGCTTGGTATGAAGCAAGTTTGTTCCCTATTCGGCTAATGTGGTCAAACCGAGCCCTCCGCAACACCTTCTTGCAGGACTTGGGAGCCCTGTTGAAGGCTCTCTTCTTCTAACTCACGTCATTTGCTTTGTGCGTACGAGCGTCGACCCATGCTAGGTACGCTGCGTGCTTAAGGTGTATAGTAGGCTCAATAACCTTAAGCATCTGGGCCACACATTCATATCTGCGCCGCACACACAAACATTTCCGTAGCGCACGCGCTACCTCAAAACTATTATCAAAGATTATGCGAGGACGCAGACATGCGCGCCAAGCCGGCTTTTTTGCCTACGACTACACAAGAGTATGGCGATTGCAGGGCTAATTTTTAGTTTAGATAGATACATACGTTACGCATATTTTTATTCACTGGTCTCATTTTTTATACGAATGTGGTGAAATGGAAGTAAAACAATAGGTATAGGTCAGATAAAAACAATTTTGTGAAGCAGTTTCGTCTTTTCTGCTTACGATCTTTATAAAGATACTCGAAACTACTTTATACTACTTTATAGTCTCGTAAAAAGATTTCAAATACAAAAAAGTACATTCTAAAGTAAGTAAAGTAAATGAAATAAATAAATTTTAAGCCTATTTCAGCTCTGCTAAATAATTTTGTAGCAATTTCATTAACTCAAAAACTTCAGATTCTGTGATTCCTGTGAAAGTTTTAGGTGTTTAATTGATAAAGTTTTTATATCGGTTTATTTTGTAAACTGGAAATACGACGTTGATTGTTGAAAAAACCCGACCAAGTGACAGTGAAGACACACTGGAGAAATGTCTGTGAAAAGAATTATCGATGTAAATCCTTATTTAACTACGGAACCCTGCAAATTACCTCCCTTTGCGTGCGCTGCGAAAATGATTGATGATATAATAAAATAATAAACTCGAATTTTAGAGGACCTATCAATATCTACAAATAGAAAAGGCAGTGATACCAAATGCCCAACTATTATTGTATGTCACTTTTTTTATATAAAAATTAATAGATACGACATGACAGACCAAAGCAGACCACGTTATTCGCACCTTGGTATCAGTTTTATCAAAATAAATCGTACTTTAATTCACTTATTTTTTGGAATTACTCAAATCGAACATTCAAAAGATATCATAATTTTATCAAAACAATTTAATTTAGCCAAACGGTCCCCCACAGACGCGACTGACACGCCGCATATACCGACCGAATAATGAAAATAAATGTTTGTTTATGAACTTGTGTTTTTTTATGTTTGTGTTGAAGAGCTGTACACCTACCACAGTGTATTTCTTTTAACCCAAAGGTTGACTAAAAGAGAACTCCTCGTAGCATTAAGTCCGCCTATGTACCACTATTGCTCATGAAGTTTAAGAGAATAAATAAACTTATATTGATTTTTTATTTTTCTTTAATATTAGTCAGTTTGTTGGTAATAAAAGAAATTAAGAATTAACGTCGGCTACGTTTGAAAAAAAAGAGCAGACAAAAATAAAACCCGAGCGACGCCGATAGTATTTTGATAAAAGTTGCTGTATGAAACTGTACAATGCGCCCACGCGCTCAATCAAGCTGACTCCTCTGCAAAGAGCTAGTCTATGAACGCACACTAATACAAAAGTTCGTAAATATTTGCACTAACACATTCATATACGCGTAGTCGGTCGATAGCGCGAGCGGAGCAGCGAGCGATACAGCCTCCTCGTCTCAGTGCTAACGCACGACCACAGAACACATATTACCTAGCGGAAGAATGTCAACTCCATACAAAAAAATGTGAGACAGAATTCGATTGTACTGCCATCTAGTTGTATCCCACCAAACTATTCAAAGCGGGAAGATTTGAATGCTATTTTTGATTAGGCTTAATTTTTTTTTTTTTTTGGAAACTAGAAACGAATCTGCAATAGTTCTACTGCGGAAAAGTAGCATGCGCTACTTTTCCTTAGTATTATTGCAGATTCGTTTCTAGTTTCTAAAAATAAACCTTCATGTTAGAGTAAATGGGTTATAAAAATAACAAAAACAGTGGAATTTTCGATATTTATTAACAGTAACAAATCTGTACATTATCTAAATCTAGCTGATCCAGCGAACGTTGTTTTGCCATATAAATAAAAAAGGAATAGCCTTACTACCTATTCTCAGACCTACCAAATACACACAAAAATTTTCATAAGAATCGGTCAAGCCGTTACAGAGGAGAGATAACAAACACTGTGACACGAGATTTTTATATATTAGATTTCCTGATTATTTACACAAATATTGAATAACAATTTTACACAAATACTGTAAAACATGTTAATGCATTCATGGACAAAATTGCGTTTACTTAGATAAACAAAAAAGGTCTAAAAAGACAAGTAATCTATCCACAGATAAGTAAGCAGTGTGTGGAGTTGACGAAGGTAGGTAAGTAGACTGTTAATTAATTTAATAAATTAAGGAAATAACGTAAATAAATTAATAATAAACTAGACATTTTAGAACATAAGTGAAACTCATGTCTTTTAAAATGTCTTGTTTCTAAAAATATTTAGTTATGTTCGTAATTTCCTTAATTTTATTAACTTTATTAACAGTCACCCTACAAATTCTAATTTTTCAAAGAACGATTTCATTTCCTCAAAATGTTTTATGTGAGGTGATGTTGCCGTCATATTTGTGGAGTGCGGTTTACCTCTTCGGAGATCAGCCGTATCGCTATTTATGGCGTCAAATAATTTGTCCATGTTTGATATCACTTCGGCGGTTGTCGTTGCATCTGCAGACAATTCTCCTGAAAATTAAAAAAAAAGAAAATTATATACTATACTTGAACATCTGTATTTTATGGTACGAATTAAATGAAATGTACTGCATCTTGACCATTGTTCAATGTGTTTTCGCATCCTACGTGGGTTTTAGTAGGGACAAGGACTTCAGTCAAACCTATATATAAAAAAAACTGGCCCTATACGAGTCGGACAGACTTATAGGTTTTCCTGCAAATAAGACTCAGTAGTTTCGGAGCTAAGGCCCTTAGCTTCACGGTCATTTTTGGTCCAATTTCTTGAATAACTTCAAAGCTGTTTATTTTAAAATTATGAAAACAACATATAATAAAAACCCCTCACAACTAGTTCTAGTGTTCTAGTTTAACCCCCAAAAGTGACCCCCATACTAAAAATGTATTATATACGTAAAGCGTATGTGTTTCGAACACAGAAGTCCATATGCATAACGAATTTCAACATAATCGGTTCAGTTGATCCGGAGAAAACTGGCTGTGACAGACGGACGGACAGACAGACACCCGAGTGATCCAGGTTTTCGTTTTTTACGGATGTTCGGAAGAACCTTAATAGAAATATACATACCTTGTGATATTTTGGCAAACATGTCTGCTGCTACAGAGTGACTCAACACTTGAGCTGCTAGATTTACTTTCATTTTTTGTTTAGTGTTAGGGTTTGGTGCAAACACGGGGTTCATGTTGTCGAGGTCGTAAAATTGAATGAGACTCCACTTAGCAACACCTGTAAATAAATAAAGTTTGTTACAAGATTTAGTTTTATTTACGCATAATATACTTGAAGATGACTCCACAGTATAATTTAAGTTCAATTGATCAAAACAGAACGACTTATTATAGCTAAATAGAAGGCCAAACAGCTTTAGGTCATATCATCACTGGTTAGAATACTGTAAATTTAACATTAGTTGTACAGGCATACATCATCTATATTTACACATCTTATTAATAATGAACAATAATTACCTTTGTCTTTCGTGTTATCAGATGTAATATTTGTGATACAATTCATATTATATTTAAGAAATAAGTTTCTCAAACATTTTAATAAATGAGGAGGATCGAAAATAGCCACCACTTCATTGGTTTCTTCATTGGTTGGACTTTTGTAAGTACCCAAAATTGATAGGGCTCTTGTGTGATATGGATGGAGTGAACTCCATCCATATCACACACAGTTGTGGTCTTGCGGTTATGCTCATTCCTGTTTCGAAGCATTTATTCAAAACCTAAAAAAAGATTGTGATTAGTAAACAGTTGAATATTAAGTACATCTGAAGCTTGCATGGTATGACAAAACTGTATAGTGCAGCAAACTTATCTGATCCAGTGCTTTTTTTTCTTTACCTTATAAAGGTACGTGAGCCTCATCATATCCTGATCTAAGTAATTATTACACGTAACTATATATTATTGCGTAAGCGAGGGAGCTAGTGATGCAGCAACCATTTCATAGATCAATTTCGCGTCTCCCGAATTAGGTGTAGCTAATATTCTAATGAAAGCCCCAACATCATACATATTAATTTTTAACTCCCGCATCACTATCTCCCTCTCTCTCTCTTGTTCTTTTCACATTCCACCAGCAGATGTTGGACATCTTCAACTTTGTTACACACTTGGCAATTAGGGGAATCGACTTTTTTCATAAGGTATCCAAATTTCCTGGATGGAAAATGACCAGAACGCAATCTATGTGCCATAACAACATACGACCTCTTTGTATGACTTTCAGCGAAATCAGTGACAATTGACAGGATCTATCATTTTTGTTCACCGATAGCACCGCCATAACCGGGCTAGATAAGTTTGCTGCACTAACTATATGCACCTTGATGTTTACAAAAAGGTAAAGCATTTTTAAGAATAACTAAATCTCCTCCTGACTCTTCGTTGCTGCCGTCACGACATGACACTGGCAGTATAGTCAGAACCGGCTCAGTTGCCATTAAGGAAGAAAAAAAAAATTAAATATACAAACCTCTTTTATTAGGACTGCCAATTTATCTGAAGTCACATTGAACCATGACAGATAAAATGCTACAGGTTGCTTCATTTTTTTCTTATTTCAGCTACCATAAACACAAGAGCATATGTGGCCTCTTGTTGGGTTGGTTCTTGTAATCCATGGTCCTGGTACCCCATAATTTTATCGTGTTTGCTGTTATACCACAGGTGTTTCCTAATGGCCATCTCGTCAAACATAAGAACATAAGCATTATCTGATGGATTTTGTCTTTTAATGTGTTTCTTTAAGCCATCGAAAATTTTGTTGTTAATGCTTGTATTTAGGTTGAGTTGGCTTAACAGCGATTTTAAACTGTTTGGTACAGAAAGACACCAGAGTCTTTGAAGGAGCCGGTAGCAAGTGGCACATCTTTTACATAGCCTAATGCTATATTTTTTTTCTTCCAAAATCCACCTTCTGCCAGTGTGTTTCCTTTTACATTTCTTAATTGCGATTGCAACATCAAGGACTTAATTTTGTCATTAAAGATTGCACCGATTCGTTTTCAGTCAAGGCCTTCAACAAATCTTTTCGTTTTAATTGTTTTACTCTATTACGCAAGTAGTAGACTCTTTTTCATGTGTTTTTTACAGTTTTTATATAAGGCTGTATAATTCAGTTTCTGGACTTTTAGGTTCCGCCGGAGAAAGTAACTGAAATAAAGATAAATAATAATATTAAAACTAAATTAGTTAACAATATAAAAATTACATCCTACTAATATTATAAATGCGAAAGTTTGTGAGGATGGATGGATGGATGAATGTTTGTTACTCTTTCACATCAGAACGCCTGAAAGGATCTTCATGATTTTTGGCACAGAGGTAGAAATAACAAATAGCCTAAATGTATCCCGGGAGTACATTCCCTAGGGATCACGCGGACGAAGCCGCTGGCAGAAGATAGTAAGTTATAAGTATTTAATATTTCATGAAGGATTTAATTAACAATTTTACAACAAACGTTTACCTTTTGATGCTCCCTTTTACTGCCAATAAATAATTGTGATAAGCCTGGTTTAGGTGTCACAATAGAACCCCACTTTAGCAACAGGAACAAACTAGAATTAAAAAAATAAAACATAAATAGTGTGTTTTGTGCCGGAGAAGGTAACAGATTGCTAGCTGGAAAATTTAGGAGGAGGCCTTTGCCTAGCAGGGGGACAACACAGGCTATTTTTATAAAAAAGCGTATTTTATTTTTCTCAAAAGTTTAGGTAAGTACGTATTGAATGAAATAAAATAACTAAAAGTGAAGGCATGTTTATCTTATTAGATACACATGCATTCACTTGGCATTGAACTTAAATATGAATTGAATAGGTAGGTACATCTCGGTGATCAGATCAAAATAGGGGGGGGGGAGTAGGTATTCAGGTAACTAGCTTCTGCCTGCGACTTCGTCTGCATAGTATTTATGCCTGGCGCGCAACTACATTGTCTCATATTCTCATCCATGGAAATACATCTCCATGATTCTGGTAACCTGATAGTTTGTGAGTATTTGCTGTTTGTACTTACAGCCCTTGAATAACTTCGACATTTTCCTGGTCTCCTGGTACTTGTGAATCTTTAGCGTTCACAATTCCAGCCCGGAAAAATTTTCACTAGCTAGTCTCTCTAAAAGGTATGTTTCTTTAATGTCGAACATAACCATCATTTTCAAAGAATCAATCAATAGCTAATTGATAATTATACTTTTGTTATAATTATCCTTCTCATTAGTACCAATTTTTAAACCATATAAATAGGTGCATTACTTGAAGTGCATCAATTGTAATTTCATCCTCATTCGAGTGTTGTCATTATGTCTTTCCCTAGTTTCGTTACTTACGTTTCTCTACGTGATGGTGGTGATCTCTGGGACTATAATCTATTATATACATCTTTAAGAACAAACTGTAATGTTCAGTTAAGGGTCACTGTTGATAAAGAAGTAAAAGACTGGTGCCGTAAATTCTTTTATCGGATCTTTGCTAAGTGGACAAAATCTTCAAGAAGCCAGGAAAAATGTATGAAGAAGAATTCTTCCTGGTTGCAGACAGACATTCAATGGCCGGAAAATTGGAAAGAGAATTGTGCTCTAACAGAAGAAGGTATGAATGAGTTGTCTGAAGAACCAGCTGCGACAACATCCGATTCTTTTACAAATACATATTATAATGGACCCGGTATGTCGGTTTTCCGACGCATCTACGTCAACTTCGATGACAGCCGCAAATCTTTCGAAGACCTATCAAATAAACAAAAAAGAAGACGCACAGAAGCAACTTGCAGCATCAACAGTACGAAAGAAATCGTCTTCTCAGCTCAAACCAGCCTTAAATCGTCTGGAAAAAAGATGCTGCTGAAATACTGCAATACCTTATGGAAAACCCAGACCAAGTTTCTAAAGTGAAACAATTTATTCAAATTGGAGAAATGAAAGAAATATCAACCCTAAAAGCATTAGCATTATTTATCACTTTGAGATTATCTAAGTTTCGCTATATAACACTAAGAGATTTCACTGAAAAAGAAGGAATTTGTAAATATCCTAGTTATTATAAAATTCAAGAAGAGAAGAAAAAGTGTTACCCTGATGACAGAAGTGCTATAACTATAACAGAAACCTCGGTTAAAATAACATTACAAGCATTGTTGGATTTAACTGTAAAGAGAATTATTCAGTCTTTGGACCAAACTGTTGGCAAAAGTAAACTTCTGCTTATAAGCAAATGGGGTTTTGATGGAGCCTCAAACCAAAGCGTGTATCAACAAAAATCTGATGTTTCAAATTCAGATTTACAAAGTGTTTTCATGGCAAGTCTTGTACCATTGAAGCTCACAGCAGAAGATGGATGTGTTATTTGGCAAAACCAACGCCCTTCCTCAACGTCTTACTGCCGACCAATTATGTGGAAGTTCATGAAAGAGACTGAGTTTAATGTCAAAACCGAAATGGCTGCTATAGAAAATGAAATTGAAAATTTATGACCCTGAAATTACGAAAACACAAATATTGAGCATAAATTGCTCTTGACGATGATAGATGGTAAGGTGGCATCTTACATCTCGGGTACTTCTGCAGCAGTTTGTGATTTGTGCAAGGCGCGTCCGAAGGAAATGAATAACATAGAATTAGTACAGAAAAAAACAGTGAATGAAGATATGTACAAATATGGATTAAGCGGCCTTCATGCTGGGATTCGTGTGATGGAATGTTTGCTTCATATAACATATAGATTAGACATTAAATCCTGGCAATCAAGAGGAGTCGATGCAAAACATTCAGTAGACGAAAGAAAAAAGAAAATTCAAGACAAATTCAGAAAATAAACTGGTTTGTTATTAGACGTTGTAAAACAAGGCAGTGGGACAACAAACAACGGGAACTCGGCTAGAAGATTCTTTCAAGATCCAGAAAAGACTGCTGATATAACTGGACTTGACGTTGATTTAGTGCGAAGAATTGGTGTGGTCCTGCAATGTATTTCTTCTGGTGAAAAAATTGTAGTTAATAAATTTAACAAGTACTGTATAGATATTGCAAAAATGTTTAGTAACCTTTATCTGTGGTATTATATGCCTGTAAGTATTCATAAGTTGCTCATTCATGGGGCTCATATAATTGAGCATTTATCTGTAGTTCCTATCGGTTTTTTGTCAGAAGAGGCATCTGAAGCAAGAAACAAGGATTTTCGTAAATTTAGAGAGTCTCACTCGATAAAAAACAGCAGTGTTTCTTGTAACGAAGATGTACTGCATAACCTTTTACTTACTTCAGATCCTGTTCTGACAACCATACGACCAAAACTGAATCAAAAAGAAAAGAAAAAAATGTTCAAAAAAGTTTATGAAATGTTAGATATAGAAGAAAACCAAATAGAATTTTGTGATGTTACAAATTTAGTTTCTGAAAGTGATTCCGAAGATTCTGAAATAGAATCTGAAGATGATACTTTCTGTGACTAATACTTGAATTTGTTATTGATCTGATCAATTAATTTAATTTCGAAATTTACTATATCCTAAGTTACTTTTTGTTATTTTGTTGTATGATGTTGTTAATACTGTGTGTAGTGTCCACGCATCGTATCACTAATAGTAGGTATTTGGCTCGCCTACGCACCACCACGTGCTGCCTGACTGACGGTTGAACACTGACTGCCCGTTGACTGACTGTACGTTGTGACGTACGCGCTCGAAAGCAATCATAAGTATATACATACACTACATCCCTTCCTTTTTTTTTTATTTGTGTATAAATACTTCTTGTAGTAAGTTTTAAAAATATATGTATGTATTTATTACTAAGTATTTATTTCCTTCCAAACACTGTACATGACACTAGAGGTATTTTACTCCTTTATTATTATTTTTTTTTCGGTTAGCGACCCGATTATACTATATTGTAATTATATACCAATTATATTTTTTTCAATGATCACATGTGAGATAATTGTTTTGATTTTCTTTATTGTATTCAATGTTATATGCCTTGATATTATTATTATCTCTATCTTTCTTCCCTTTTCTCTTTTTAATTTAGTCATAATTAATCAATCTTATTTATGAAGCAGATGTATCTTTTTGATTCAATTCCTTGGTTTTTTTTTTTCATTAAAAACTTTCCACTGACCTTCAATTTCTATAAATGTACGACATTTCTTTTTCATCATTTGTCCTGTTTCATCATTATATACTTCAATATCCCCCAAGAAATTTGCTATCGTTAATCTCTACGGCAATTGTCTAAAATTTTTTTTTACACACAGAGCTATTCCAAATCTTCAGTTAACTGACTTTTCGTTCAGTGTTTTAGCCATTCGACAGTTCTAAACTGGCTGTAATCAATCCTTTAGGTTTGATTCGTGATTCACTAGTATTCGTGATTACCAAGTCCAAGCACCAATGAAGTCATAAAACTCACATTGATTTTAACAAAGAATGTCAAAGACTACGTATCTTATTCACAGTCAACATCTATCTCATAGCTCAGCAAAACACAATTCCTATACTCGCACTTCCCCATGGGAAGAATACCGAGTAAACTCTAATTTGTACCACCAATAGCAACGACACCCTGATACAGACTTCCTCGTCTATATCACTCTGTGATACTGCTACGATATCCTGGTAGCCCGCCGACCCACAGAACTAAGAACCTGTTCACACAAAATAATTTTATGCTTACTCGTCATCTATTTCATAACTTCACAACGTCAATTATTCATATACTTGGCCTTGGGCATCTTCCTGACAATGAGATTTTAAAACATACCAACCGGTAAGTTATGCACATCAGAGTTTACGAAGAGAAGAGAACCTAGGCCTGTCAATGTTTGTGCCTACGTTCATGTGAAGGGGCTACGTTCATGAATTACTCTACGTCAATCTACGAGCATCATGGTCATAACTGCACCGAACAGTTTGAATCAATCAATATTATTTTAAATCTTACTTATATTAACTTACATCTACAGTAAGCAACCCGGTAGTGAAAAATCTATTCAGAAATTGTAATACCTCAGAATTCTCTGTATCCCTACAGCTTTAATCAATGTCATTAATATCAAGTTACGGTTTATAATCGTTTACTATCGAATTTACGAACTGAATTTAATAACTTGTTATGTAAGAAAACTGTCACCGACACGTTAATATAAAAGCTTAAATCCAATTTTCACTAAACACGTCTAAGTTGGAACATGACCTTATGGCAACCTTGCCATGCAATATCTCATTCTTTAAGTTCGTACTGAATAAAATGTTGAAACTATTATCACCTACGGGAATCTCTTTAAGTACTCGCGTTTTTTCATATTTATAGGCACCAATATCTCATCTGGTGGCAAGCGATGACGTGGTTGAAGATGGAGCACGCTTGCCCAGAAGCAACCCAATCACTCCCGACCCAAAGACTCCCAGCCTGCAACTGTCAGGAAACACAGACTCTGGCAGGGAATTACGCTCCTTGAATATTTCTCCAACCATAATCATGTATTTGTCAGAATATGGTAGGTACATTATAGTCTTAAGATTAGTTACTGGTAACCGTTCTTTTATATTTTTTTTTTCAACTTTTCTTCCTATTATCCTTCTTAATGATTGAGAAGCTGGTTGTACTTTCTCATCGATTGGCACTTCCACTAAAACATCATTGGATTTCGGAAACTGTCTTAGTTTCCATTTGGTCAATTTGTAATCCGATTTTAAGTACACCCATTATCAAAGTGTTACTTTTATCAAGTAAAAGTAACACTTTTTAAAGCATATTGCCAGGGTTTCTACACGGGGAATCTTTGGGTCAACTATACCAAAAGATCGCTGGATGACCTACGCGTCCAGTATAATAACATTTTTAGGATGCTGTTGGGACTGCCACGATGGTGCAGCGCTTCTTGTATGTTTGCGCAAAACCGAACCGATGGCTTCCACGCCGTCATTCGCAAAAAAACCGCGTCGCTGTTGTCAAGGTTGCGGGCGAGTGGCAACAGTATACTAAAAACTGTGGCGGAGAGTATCGACTCTTCGATAATTAAAAGTTTTGTGAGAAGGACTATCACTAACCATTAGATTGGGGTTGTCCTTTTCACAATAATATTTATTCTGTTCTGTCTTCTTCTCTGTTGTATTTTAGCTACTAACACTAGTAATAAGTTATAATATTGTTTACTAACACGCTGGATCATTGTTGTCCGAAAATAAAGAATTATTATTATTATTATAACTATAGCCATGGCAATTTCTTTCCCAAGTAGATCTCTAGTTCCATCAGAGATGCAAAAAAGTAAAAAGTTGCATTTTCGGATATATCTGCTACTTTTATATTTGCGTCAAATGGTCCTGTTAGGTCTTGACGTAACAAGACCATTAGGAAGAACCCCTTGGGTTTTCTTACTTTAAGAACAAACAAAAACTTGTTTTGTTTCATATTTTCCCAAGTTTTGTGTGTGATTAAAGTTGGATTTACCTACACGCAGAGTCTACTATCATTTTTTTTTTTTTTTTTAATCTTCATTCCACCTATACGACAATCTAGTAAACTGTCATCGTCGATTTTGAACACATATTGTATGTCTTTCGACTCTGTTTGAACTGAAATCTGTCTGCTTATTGTCTAAGCCGTACTAAGAAATTTTTTGAAACTTTTCATTTGCCCCTTGTTTGATCAATCAAAAAGAGTGACGTTCTTAATTCTCAATTTGTTTAGGTGTAAAGTATGCGTGGAGTTTGGTGATAGCCACTTCAAAGACATCCACTCCATCAGCAGGTGATATTTGTATCTGGTATATTATTAAACTAGCTGATCCGAGCAACCTCGTCTTCGTCACATTATCCATTAATGCTTTGCTACTATTGGTCGTAGCATGATGTTAGATCCTATAGTCTTCCCCGATAAATAGGCCGTCCAACACTAAAATAGTCCTTCAACTCGAACCAGCAGTTCCCGAGATTAACGCGTTCAACCAAACAAACAAACTCCTGAGCTCTACAATATTAGTATAGACATTTTTAGCAATTCTAGTCCACAAAATGTAGCAGCAAAGCCCGTTACTTGTCACTACCCTTGATGCCAACAGCTTCCAGGTAGATCAAGAGTTCCTACGTCCAGCGTTTTTATCTCGTTACTACTGATGAAGGTTCCCCCTCACAATCAAATTTGTCAATTTAATGACCAGTATGTACATAAAAAGTACCAATAGGCACTGCTGACCTATTTTGTCTTTGATAACTAACTGTCAATTTAATGACCAGAAGGTATATTCTGCTGTAATTACTGTCATTCAATGATGACTTGTCAATTTAATGACCAGTAGGTGTATTCTACTGTTATTACTGTCATTCAATGATGATTTGTCAATTTAATGACCAGTAGGTATATTCTACTGTTATTACTGTCATTCAATGATGACTTGTCAATTTAATGACCAGTAGGTATATTCTACTGCAATTACTGTCATTCAATGATGTCTTGTCAATTTAATGACCAGTAGGTATGTTCTACTGCTATTACTGTCATTCAATGATGACTTGTCAATTTAATGACCAGTAGGTATGTTCTACTGTAATTACTGTCATTCAATGATGACTTGTCAATTTAATGACCAGTAGGTGTATTCTACTGTTATTACTGTCATTCAATGATGACTTGTCAATTTAATGACCAGTAGGTATGTTCTACTGCAATTACTGTCATTCAATGATGACTTGTCAATTTAATGACCAGTAGGTGTATTCTACTGTTATTACTGTCATTCAATGATGACTTGTCAATTTAATGACCAGTAGGTATATTCTACTGCAATTACTGTCATTCAATTATGACTTGTCAATTTAATGACCAGTAGGTATGTTCTACTGCAATTAAATTTATGCGCTCTTTGATTTATTATTTTAGAACTAATCATGTAGTACAAATCAAATATCTAAGCATGAGGTCCCTGGTTAGACTCCCAGGTCGTTGCCTTTTTCTTTTCGATCTTGTCAATACCAGAAGCATCGAAATAGATAGTGTTTGTTTCCCACGCTCCCATCTGACTCCAACCGAAGAACGTTCTCCTTCGCAGTCGAACTTCTCCAATGTGAGTTGGGACATGTTAGTGTTATATCGTGAACTAACTAGTTTGTTGTTTTTTCAATATCAATTTTTTATCACAAAATTCTGCTTCCTTTTTATAATGCGTCAATTTGATGACCAATAATGCTGTTGAGGATCCTCTGAACATAGTCAAACGGTGTCAATTTAAAGACCAGCAATGCTGCTCCAACGTCATAATAAATCAGTATTATTATATCATTATACTGTTATGAAACTTGAAAATAACTTTATTATTTATTTGTCGATTAATTGACCAGGTACTACGCCAGTTTACATGGAATATAAGTAAGTTACTGGGGTATATCCATTTAATTAGGTAACGTCCAGACGGTCAATAATTGTTTTTGAACTTGTCCTAAATAACCACCAATAAATACCACAGTACTTAAATAATACTGCAACCTATCCTTCCGATAAGGCCAAGCATAATATTAGGGTTCAAAATAAGAAAATCATTAAAAATACTCCACGTCTCTGACCACGTTTTTAAGATGTGGTGGTGTTTATTTTTCAGAATTATTGAAATATCCACTAATCACTTTGTTCATTATGGCACATGTAGGTACTTCAACAATTTAGCAATACCTATGAATATTATAATAATTACAAGATCACTGGGTAGGGTAAAACCGACATTATATTAATGTTTGTCGAAATTTATAACTTACGTAGGTGTGAATAAACAAACACAGTTTAACATTTGTTCTTCAATACCATTATGATTATTCTATAGTACATTATAACTTTAGTGCGAGTTACTAATCAACGAAGAACATTCCTTAAAATGTTATCAGTGTAGCTGAACATTCCAATGTAATGAATTTTTCGTAAGTTAAGCAATAGTCACCACTGTTAAGTAGGTGTAAAGTTTTATAATTTTGAATCATAATGGGTATCTGTTTGTTAATTAAAGTAAACTAATGGTTTAAACCATATTTTGGGTAAAGGTAATTATAATAGCTGAGAAATGTAAATGAAAATGTCGCATGTTTTCTTAGTTTGAATAAGTAACATTCATTATCTTGCCACTTCGCCAGTCACATTTTCTCTTTTTTTTTATAAAGTCACTTTACTTACAGTTTTAATTTTTTTTTTGTCCTCGTCGCCATATGTAGTGTCCACGCATCGTATCACTAATAGTAGGTATTTGGCTCGCCTACGCACCACCACGTGCTGCCTGACTGACGGTTGAACACTGACTGCCCGTTGACTGACTGTACGTTGTGACGTACGCGCTCGAAAGCAATCATAAGTATATACATACACTACACTGTGTTTTAAAATTGTTTTATTGGTTTATATTTATTGTCTTTTGTTTATAGTTAGTTTATATCAAGTTGAGTTTAGATAATAGATATCTATGATATCTTTTGAGGATTTTAATTTCCTTTATTAAACTGTCATCTTTTAGCATAAGACCAGTAGGAAGGTTTCAGTTAATTTGTAGTTATTTTTGTGCGACATTTCTTGTTGGTTAAGAATTAGAATAAAATATATTTATGTACTCGATCAAAAGAGCCTTTTTTGTTTCAATTACAGCTAAGCCATTAAAGGAATAAAGCCTCATACGTTTATAATGAAAGCATAGCTAATTAGCTAAATCTCTGGAAACGATTGTGTTAATTAACGATGCGTAATAGATATTGGTCTCTATTACGCATCGTTAATTGACACAATCGTTTCCAGAGATTTATGACCTGACTTGTCTGATTTATGACCTGAACTTATCAGTACCTGTCAATTTGTAGATAATAAGGAAAAAATCGGTCAACGCTTGTACATCATAAGGGGTGCGAGTGGCGCACCATATTTGTTTGGAGAAAATGTAGCAAATATATGTCTTTTTATCATATAAAAAAATCAAGTCGAAACACGAAGGGACTCAGAAGGTATACTATTTTTTATGCCGTTTCCCATAAAAAAAAATCACGTTTGGTGCCATAGCTCTCAATATAAGATTCCGATAAGAAAATGCTTCATAGGTTTTTTACAGCTTATAAGTAGGCCTATACGATGGAATGATTTGTTTTTCAAAAACTGACACATGTATTCCCTTTGCTTGTATGGCGTCGATCCACTGTGTGGCGCCAAAAATGGAGTTTGAAAATATTGAAGTGAAATGAATTATTACGATAAAGTAGATTACTATGACGATATTTTGTGGCCTTTGTGATTTCGTTTACCAAAAGTTTATATAAGAGATGCTTCAAATCCTTTTGAGTTACCTAGTGAAAATAAAAAAAAACAGCCAAGTTCGAGTCGGATTCCATACTATAAACGAAAAAAAAACATGTTTCTTGTATTGGAGCCCCTTTAATTTTTAAGTTTAATTTTATTATTTCTTGTTATAGCGGCAATATAAATACATACTCGGTGAAAATTTCAACTTTCTACCTATTACGGGTCTTGAGATACAGCCCGCTGACAGACAGATGGACGGACGGACGGACAACGGAGGCTTAGTAATAGGGTTCCGTTGGTTACCGTTGGTTTACGGAACCCTAACAAGTAAGTGGTTAGGTAGGTACTAACTACTACTAATATGTGTACCTATTAAAACAATAGTTTTTATCTAATATTAATAGAAACAAATCCATTAATTCATATGATAATGTACCTAAAATCTTGAGATGTTCGTGCTGAATATTACACTTTAAATTATTCAAACCTGACCTTTCGTTTAAAAGTTACCACGGGTATAAAATGTTCTAAGTAAGAAAAACTGGCCAAGTGCGAGTCGGACTCCCATGCAAAGGGTTCTGAAACAATTTCATTTTTTAGAGTTTCGAAAAAAAAACGGAACCCTTATAGGATCAGTCGGGTGTCTGTCTGTCCGTCTGTCACAGCCAGTTTTCTCCGGATTCTGTTGAAATTTGGTACACATATGGACTTCTATGACCCAAACACGGACGCGTTACGTAAATCCTTATTTTTTTAGTATGGGGGTCACTTTTGGGGATGAAACTAGAAAATTAAAAAAAAAGTTTTTCGAACAATATCGTATGACATCAAATGAGAGGGCTTACTGTGAGTGTTTTAATTATATTTTTTTTCATAATTTTAAAATAAATGGTTTTGAAGTTATTCAAGAAATTATATGAAAAATTACCATTCCCCCCCCCTTATCTCCGAAACTACTGAGGCTAAAATTTTGAAAAAAAAATGGAGATAGTAGATCTTTACCTAAAGATTACAGGAACACCTATTAGAAGTCTGTAGTGTTAAAATAACATGTTAAAAAAATTAAATTCGTTCGGAACCCTTTGCACGCGAGTCCGACTCGCACTTGGCCAGTTTTTTAATATGTTATTTTGACAATACAGACTCCCTTATAGGTTTTCTTGTAATCTTTAGGTATAGAATTCTCTATTTCCTTTTTTTTCATATTTAGGCTCAGTCGTTTTCCGAAACGACCGAGCCTAAAATGGTAAATTTGGTTCAAATTCTTGAATAACTTCAAAATTGTTTATTTTGAAATTATGAAAAAAATATAATTAAAACCCTCACAGTAATTACCTTTCATTTGATATGTCACACAGACGGACGGACAGACAGACAGACAGACGAGTGATCCTATAAAGGATCCGTTTTTTAGGGATGTTCGGAATCCTATAAATGTTGTGGTTAGAGCGAACTGCCCTGTTTTGTCTATTTGTAGGTAACTAGTTGACCCGCGCAACTTCGTCTGCTCCGCTCTTATTGGTCTTAGCGTGATGATATATAGCCTTCCTCTGTAAATGAGCTATCTAACACTGAAATAATTATTCTAATCGGATCAGTAGTTCCTGGGATTAGCGCGTTCAAGCAAACAAACAAACAAACTCTTCAGCTTTATATATTAGTATAGAAGTATAGATATAGATTTACACATTATCTTATAAAGAGGGAGGTATAGGAGATGAAGTTCGAGGAGTACCTACTAAACCCGCGCGAACGAAGTCACGGGCGAAGGGCTAGTATTTAATAATTATTTTGTTTTTTATTTACCTGGAATCGAAGATATGTCCGTGTTTATTTCAACTGGTCTCTGCCAGATTAGTTACCAGAGATGGCAGTTTCCATTTGAATTAAAGTAGATGTCATTTCAATATTCATTACTGTAATCACATAAGAAAAACAAAATTAAACTTTGTATTGTGTTTAGATTACTAACTGCACAAAATCTATCAGCAAAATGAGCACTATCTCTGGCCGACTGTATTATATTTACCTGACTGTAAAGATATATCTATGTCAATTTGAACTTGTATGGTAGAGAATGCTGCCTTTATTTGAACTGAAGTAGATGGCAGTTCAATATTCATGACTGTAAGAACATAATAAACACAAATCAAACATTGTGTTATAAAAAACCGGCCAAGTGCGTGTTGGACCAAGCACAATGAAGGGTTCTGTAGTTGGGATGAATTTATACCAAGAACAAACCTAACTTAAACACATACACACACAAAACACACACTCATACACAACACACACACATGCGCAACACATACACAACACACACTCATTCCTCACATTCACTACACACATACACAAAACACACACAACACAAGCATACACAACACACACAAACACAACAAACACGACAAAACTACATACGCAACACACACACATACACAACACTACTTAAACGTCAGACACACATACATACACAACACACACGCATTCATAACAAACACATACACACAACTCACACATGCACAACACATACATAGTACACATAAACATAACACACAATACAACCACATACTCAACACACACACTACACACAAACAAAATACATAAACAACACACACATACACGTCAAACAATTATACATACACAACACGCACACATACACAACGCATATACTACACACACGCTTACACAACACACACACATACTCAACCCACAAACGTACTCAAGCCACGAACATACTCAAACCAAACACATACTCAACACATACACAAGACACACATACACAGTAAACACTCAAACTCAACACATACATACACAACACACGCTTACACAACACACACACATACTCAACCCACAAACATACTCAAACCACGAACAAACTCAAACCGCGAACAAACTCAAAACACACATACTCAACTCACACACACACACATTCACAACACACACGTACGTGACACACGCATACCCAACACTCACACATACACAACACAACCACATACACAACTCAGATACACCACATCCATAACACACACGTTCACCACATACACAACGCACACATACACCACATAAACAGTACATACACAAAACACACAGTACATACACAACACATACATACACACCACACGTAATACATACACAAAACACACAGTACATACACAACACATACATACACACAACACATACATACACACCACACGTAATACATACACAACACACACATACATACATGATACATAGATAACAACTAATAAAGTTACAAATTAGTACCAAATTTCATTTAAATCGGTTCAGTAGTTTTGGCGTGAAAGCGCGACAGACAGACAGACAGATAGACTGACAGACAGAGTTACTTTCGCATTTATAATATTAAGTAAGGAAGTAAGGATTATTATTTTATGTAATGTATTATTTACCTGAACTCGAAGATAAATCTGTGTCCATGGTTTAGTAAAGGAAGCTGTCGTCATTTGAATTGGTGTAGATGGTAATTCAATTTGCCTGCACTCACCAACTTGCACACCTGAAAGTAGGATGATTTTTAAATGGAATGAAGAACTTTACCATATGGGATAAAATAATTTATTCTTAGGAAGCCGTTATCATCATGAATCAATTTCAAAGAACTTTTGACTACTCACCATACCTAACCTGGTTAGATTATTCACCTTTACTTTTTTCCATCAATAAACAGCTAGTATTGCCACTGCAGTGTTTCATATTTGGATATTTGTAAACATCTTCAAAATGTTTGACATACTTTTCTGTCCTCATGTATGAATTCATTATCTTCTCCTTTAATTTTCATAACCCAAGTTTGAAAACATTCTAACTGAGCAGGATTGTTTGGATTTGAAAACTGGTGCAACGGCAATGCTAAAACATGAAAATTAAAAACTTGTTACAAGGTGTTCACCAAACATAAAAAAATCTTGGTTTGGTAATAAATAATGAGTGGTCTGTAGTTATATGCAATGTAGTGCTCAAATTTACTGACTTTTCAATATAAGTTATATTGAAAAGTCAGTAAATTATATAATGTTTAGATATCTGGTACTCAATCACACTGCAATAGCCGAATGGATTTGGGCGGGTTGGACTTTTTAGAAAAATTTCGAGCAAATATAGATATAGATTCAAATAGTTTAACACTCTTAAACAAAAATAATCAACATTATCTTTATTTCGTAGATGAACATGATAGGATGAAAAATGCAATAATAATTCCAACATTCGGAATCAATTCATTTTATTTTTGCGAATGAGAATGTAAATGGAGAAGTTGCAGTGTGTAGTAGATAGTTAGCGAATGATGTGTTTATATCAAAAGCAATAGCAAAGGTAAGTAATAATAGAATTTTGGTCAAGATCCTTAATGTTAGGGTCAAGGAAGTTTGCTTGCCATCTTTTTACCAGATTTGATAAATTTGGGAGACTATAATATTTTTCAATTTAATAAGACCAAATCGACATTACTAGGATTAAAACTTAGCTGTCTGAATTAAATGTAAATTATTTAGACGGAGAATAAAAATAATCCAATTGAAGCAATTTGTGCAAAGTATTCTGATGTTTTTCATTTAGAAGAAGATAATTTACATTACACTGTATAGGTTACCACAGGGACTAAAACCAGAAATAGCCAAGCAAGTTAGAAAATTAAATAATAGAAGAGTAAAATAGTGAATGGTCCAGTCCAATTCAATAAGTAAGAAAGTTGTAGATTATAGGAAATTAAACGAGGTTATTTATGACGATAAATTTCCTTTGCCAAATATTAATGAAATTTAGCTAAGCTTACTGGAGCCATTTATTTTACTCACCTAGACTATTATCAAGTAAGTTGAGACCCTAGTAGTCATTAAATACTTAACAGATGTAGTTGTTTTCTTGAAATCATCTTGTAGGAACCCCAACATTACATGGCCAAAGTTAGGTTAACTCAGTAACAGGTTTCCATGAAATAATCTCTAATCTACTGCATATTGCTCAATAACATATTTTATCACTAAGAATTACAATTACCTATGTGTTTCAGCATTCTATATATTTAAAATAAAACAACTTTGAAGTAAGTAAGTACCAGGTACTTACGGAAGGTATAATATTATTCCAAGCCGGAAAGCAATTCTTGAACATTTTATATGTCGAAATGCTACACATTGCCGGTGATACATATTACGTACATTTTTAAATATACTCATGCATAAATTTAAACCAATTTAACAGAATTACACAAAAATTAGATTAAGCACAAAAAATTACGCCATATTTTGTTGGGTTGCCCATGAATTTAATAAAGTTACTACTATAAAATCTAAACTTAAAATTATATTTCATTATCAACCATTGTAAGTAACTAATACGGAGTCATTTGGATGTGTTTTGCTAGATTAAGTGATAATACTTTAAAGAAAGTCTATAATTCTCTGTAAATAATTTTATTGTCGATAATTATTTTCTACCAATAGTTAAATACATTCATTGCTATTTTTGAGGTAACATTTTTTCTATCCCCTGTAGGTATGTCTCAAATTCGTAGAACAAGGCCTGCGCACGACTGCCGCCTTCGCCCAAACAGAGCTTTATAAATATGGGAGACTCAATATTGAATATTTTCTTTGCAAAATATTGATTGATTTACATGAGCAATGTTCACTTTGTAGTACACTTTACTAGCAATTTTTCCATGTAAAAATATTTTTAAACTTCGAAGCCGTTTTGAAGAAATATCCAAAAAATAGCGTGTTATTAAATATTTTTTTACAGCAAAACTATATGTCATACGAAAACAACAATTGTTCATATTGTTGTTTATGAATCTACCATATACATATATTTTTTTCCAATCTTTTGACCCAGCCGTTAATGGGGAATATCCTTTAGAAAGTAGCCTTTTGACGGCTCTGAAGCAGAGGTAGGGCCTTAAGCGCATCAGCGCGATTGCACTCGGCACCAAACCATGGACGAGCTTTGCCAGACATTGTTACGTCAGTGAGCGGAATGTAGTACTCCATCCCCCTCCGCAATCATCCATCACGGCGTCCGCTCACGACGAACCGTCAGTCGAAGAAAAGCAAGTAGGCTGCCAAGGATAACATGCGAAGAAATATCGCATGCCATCCCAATGTGCTGACCTGTATCGCCATATCCGCCGGGTGCCTCTCGGGCTAGGATCGGGCTGGGAATAAACGGACACAGACTTCACCAGACAATGGTCAGAACTACCAAGTGGTGAAGAAATCGACACCGAGTAGCGGTCTGGATTTGTTGTCAGCAAAAGGTCCAAGCAATTGGCAATGTGCGAATCAACAACCGGCACCCTCGTTGCCCCCTGGACCAGCTATGTAAGATTTAACGCTAAAGCTAGCTGTCGCGTCTCTCGTCCAGCATGGTCTGTGCACTGGTATGGGAAGAGCCACTCCTGATGGTGGACGTTGAAGTCCCCCAGTAACACCAATTGGGCAGAAAGGTACCTACCGCTGCTGAGCCGCCTCCGCCGCCTCACTTAGGTGTTGTGTGAACCCAGTTGTCTTCAAATCACCGCTGTGCGAACGGTAGACACAGGCGTAGACAATTTTGTCCAGGCCTGTGTCCACTAGAACCCATAGCGTTGAGAACCTGGAGTCCTCAAGGTTGCGGAGACGCCGATAGCAAATGTCGTCCCGGGCGTACATATATACGCCCGCGGAGCATCACTTTAAATCACGCGCGGGCGTGATTTAAAGTGATGCTCCAGGGTAAACCCTGGGTAGGACAGGTGCGACACGTCTGACGGACATCCAATCTGCGTCTCGGAAAGGAAGAAGAGCACTGGTTTCTCAGTCTCAATGTGGTGATGGACTGCGGCGAGATTTGAGTGCAGACCTTGAATATTGCTGAGGTGCACTTTGTGAGTGAGGGAGTGCTGCTGCTGTACAGCTTTTCCAATTTAGTTCCTTTTTATGGATTTGAGTGAAGGAGGGAGAGGAGAAGGAAGTGGAATGAGGTTCCATGCTGCTAACCCTCAGGCACGCTCAGAAAGGACGACATCATTGGGGTACTAGTTGGGAGACTGCGGGGACGCCCAAGCCGATGGAAGGTGGCTGGCAGCTGATGGATGCGGACTGCTCAAGACCCTTAGTTAAGAGAAAAATGTCTAAGACTGGTGGGAATAGAAATTATGAGTGTTGATTAAATCATTAAAAATGTTAATTTTCATATATTTTGTTGTTTTTAATTTGACATTCATGTATATAGCGTCATCACCATACACACGAAATCATCACCATCCATAGATAAATCAGTACCATACCGCCGTCGTCATCACCATCTCCCCTCTTTTTATTGGAATGCTGATATCTTCTGATGTACACTTAAAATATTGGTGTAAACCCAAGGTACATTAAAGTTATCCTCCAATGATTTTATCTAGTTTTACTGGCATTCCAATGCGTTTTAAATTTTTTGTTCGGAGAAATTTTTGGTGGGTAAATCCACCCCAAAACAAAAAAGTATGCCAAGTGCGAGTCGGACTCACGTGCAAAGGGTTCCGAACCAATTCCATCTTTTAACACTACAAACTTCTTAGGTATAGTATAGGTTTTCCTGTAATCTTTAGGTATAGAACTATCATCTGCGTTTTTTTTTTCAATATTTTAGACTAGTTTCGGAGTCAAGGGGGAATGGTCATTTTTAGGGTTCCGTGTCCAAGGGTAACCAACGGAACCCTATTACTAAGCCTCCGCTGTCCGTCTGTCTGTCAGCAGCAGGCTGTCTCTCAAGAACCGTAATAGGTAGACTGTTAAAATTTTCACATCTATATCTATACTAATATATAAAGCTGAAGAGTTTGTTTGCTTGAACGCGCTAATCTCAGGTCCGATTTGAAAAATTATTTGAGCGTTAGATAGCCCATTTATCGAGGAAGGCTATAGGCTATATATCATCACGCTAAGGCCAATAGGAGAGGAGCAGTAATAATAATTGTAACGCAGGCGAAGTTGCGCGGGTCAGCTAGTATTGTGTATTTCTATTGCCACTATAACAAGTAATAATAAAAATTAAGGTTTATGGTACGGAACCCTTCATGTGGGAGTCCGACTCGCACTTGGCAGGTTTTTGTTCTAATTTCTTGAATAACTTAAAACTATTCATTTAAAATTATGAAAAAATATAATTAAAACCCTCACAGTAAGCACTTTCATTTGATATGTCACGATACAGCTTAAAACACTTATTTTTTTTAATTTTCTAGTTTTACCCCATACTAAAAATGTATTTAGTTATGTAACGCGTCTGTGTTTTGGGTCACAGAAGTCCATATGTATACCAAATTTCAACAGAATCGGTCTAGTAGATCCAGAGAAAACTGGCTGTGACAGACGGACAGACAGACAGACACCCGAGTGATTCTAAAAGGGTTCCATTTTTTATGGATGTTCAAATCCCTAAAAAAAGCAAACAATAGTTTTTATTTTAACTAAGCTTTTATTTTTAACAAACATTTATTTATACTCTCATCCCAATCAATGAGCACACTTTTTGATAGTTCTATATTTTCGTAATCCAAAGACATCTCACCTGAAATCACAAACAGGATTAGATGACACACCTACTGCAGCTGTTTTACATTGCATTGCAATTATTTAGTTGAATAATTTATATAAACCATGCTCACCTAATGTTTTTAAAAATCCATTAAAGGTTTCTTCATTCCTTATAACACTTGCAATATAAACTTCTAGATCCTTATTCCTAGCAACAAAAGTTTGTATGACATTGGAAAGGGGCCTCAGTATTGAAGGATCATATACTATATCTGCTCCAATTAATATGTCTGGTACAAGACTATCAGGTAAATCTTTAATTGCATTCCAGTCCAGCATCATGACACCTTAAAAACAGAAAAATATTCTAAAAATGTTGAACTGATGACAAGCTTCAGTTTCCTAATGATTTTCAAACTAGGCTAAATGATTTTGTTTTTAGGAACATGTTATTTTTTAAATCCTACCCAGAGTAGCCCGGTTGAGTAGTAACCACCCTTCTAGAGGTGAACTAAGAGTGGTCCCAGACAAAAAAAAAAAAAACCTACCCAGAGTTTTGTCCTGAGCCTTGAACCAACTGATATCTTTATCTTTCTCTTGTTTAAGATGTGGAAAATTGATGTGTATATTTTCAGAAATTGTTTTCAACACATCACTATGACAATCACTCAGCATCAGAGATTTGATACTGCATAGCTTGCCAATAGTAATACCAGTGAAACCCACACCGGAGCCCAGTTCCAAGACATTCTTGTTAGAAAATATGTTTTGATTGCAGAGTGCCCAGTCTGATAACATCAGTGCAGCCTGGAAACAAGATTGTTTACATCACACAAAAAAATTTAGACAATAGGGGCTTTTGAACCAAAGAAACATATAACATTACAATAATATTAATTTAAAGAGAATGTTTAACACAGTTTCACATAGCAAATCTAATTATTATGGAAAGTGACAAACCTATTTAAGTATAAAATACCTCCCAAGTCTTCAACCCTGTTGTCCCGTTGACCACCATATTTCTAGTTTCTCTTATTGTAATGATTTTATTTGTATCATTACCTATCACATAATGGCGATAGCTAAACCCATCTTCATTCAAATAATTCATACTCCTGCACAGCTGTAAGTAGAAATCATCATGGACCTCTTGATTTGGTTCTAAAGACTGAATAATTTTCTTAAGAAATAAGCTAGCGAATTTACCGCTTATTGGGTATTCTTGAATCAAATGACTATTAACAGTAGCGTCCAAGAAAGCCTGCTGCCAATCCCAATTCATATTTTCAATGTCTTTGGGCTGAAACAAACACGGTATTAGTTTTAACAATGAATCATGGTGGGGGTAGGATAGATAAATCAATTATTCCAATAAAATATTAAGTTCTCTCTCAATAGAAATTAACAAAACACAAGCAGGTTAATTCTCTTATACCTTCAGATAAAAGTTAAGATTGCCTCTATAGAAATTCTGGATAAGCTGTTTTAGTAATGAACCATTGGGGTCAGTTTCAGTTGACATTCTTGTTCTTATTCTTTTAGAAACCAAAAATGAACAAAATAAAAGTAATCTAACTTTCCCTGTACTTTTCCAGTTCACAGAAAAAGTTAATTATTCATCTGTCAACGCCACCAGCTCATCATAATCAGTCAGTGTCCAACTGTCCAAAGAACACATTGTCAGTGTCAATTTGTCAAATGTCAGTGTCAGACTATCAGTGTCTATTCTCTTCTATATTTTTATATGGCAAACAAAGGCGATGTCGACTATTCTGCCAATGTCTAAAGTAGATTGGAGAAGCACGACAGAAACGGCAAACAGTGACTTTTAATTTTTTTATTGATCGTTATATTTGAAAACTAGCTAGGTTAATAAGGGAATGTTGATTCATTAGTCAGTATCGGACAACCTCAATGAGGCCTAACGCGTTTGAATTCGCCGCTAGAGACGCTAGTGTAGCGTGAGGTTTTCGATATGTCAAATTACACTTGTTTGGCTTTTGGCGCAAGTTTATTTACTTATTTGTTTTGTTTTTTTGTGAATATTTTACTAAAACAGCCTGAATATGGCAGATTAAGTTACGGTTCTCCCGACCACTGCATTCAACTTTTTTTGTCGGAAATATATATATGTCCTTTTTTTCCATTATGATGAGTCCACGTAACACTGCGACGATATCTATGTGGTATTAATCGCACGTTCACAGCGTCATAAATTGTTTTCCTTCTAACTTTGTTCACATGCGCGTAATAACTACTTTAATGCTACGATTAAGGACCTCACTCGACAGTGGCGCTAACTGGTCAGTGCAAAAACAGTAGTCCTTATTCTCACTAGTGTCGGTCAACCTCAATTCTCACTAACAGTAAAATTACAGAGGCAAAGCTGTTCTAGGTCATGGAGAATATTAGAGCATTAAATTTTTGTTTAATAAAACCACTTTGATTGACCAGACTTCAAAGTGAGCTTTGATGGTTCGTATAAAGATCAATATACAACTTTTATTTTTGTAGCGGATAATTTTGATGGGAGCCTGGGTCAACACCAAATGGAGCCCCATCCCGTTATGCAGAAAAGCTCAAGACACAACATTTTTCAACTCTAAAAATGTTGTGCCCTTTCTTTTGAGAATCGGTCCATGTTTATTGAAACGACACAAAGGGCTACTGATGTCAAATTTCGGGGACTGGCTCTTAAAAGAACTGTTGGGATGGGTCTTGAGAAAGAACGTTTCGTGCTATCGTGGTGAAAGGATTAGTCACCTAGACTCTGCGTTATCGAGTGCTAGGAGGCCAGGGTGTGCCGGACGTTTGAGCGATTGGGTACCCAGTTTTAAACTAACTCGAGGAGACTCCTTTTATTAACCCCCAAGAATGTTGTGCTCCTGTTTCAGGAATTTCAGTTGCATTTTGAGACCTTTTTTTCTTAATACCTGATTAGTAGGATTTGAATCGATTGGTTTCGAACACCATAGACCACAAATTATATTTAGTCGATTTGGTAAAACGGCTGTTTGCAAACACCATCTTTTCGATACTCTATCACTACTGTCAGTGTCAATGTCGAATTAATTCAAAATATGAAAATATCGTTTTGTGTTTGACCAAGTTTTCAGTAAGTTTTTCAGTTTGACTATTTAATCTCAAAGCTTTATCTGACTCTCTTCATGGGACACATTACGTTTAAAATTGAACATGCTCTTGCGTTTGTTGATGGACTTTCTTAGTACCTTTGTCATAATACCAATGTTTTAGTGACTTCCATAAAAGCCATTGTATCGAGAGTTGAAGTTTTGTGCTGTGTGCTGTGCATGTATTTATTTGTAATTTAGTACGGTTATCAGGTATTGAACATGGAAACTGCACCACAGCTTAGAAAGCGCAAGGCTGTGGAATATATAGAAGACGATATTGAAACAGATGAAAAGACACCCAAGAAAAAAGCCAAGACTGTAACAAAAGCAACAAAAGCTAAAGCAGGGGCAAGTTCGAAAAGCGTTAAAAATTCTGAAAGTACTAAAAAGATACCTAAAAGTAAAGGAACCAAGGTTTCAAGAAGCAAAGTAACCAAAGCAGAAAATAATGATGAAGTTGACTTGTTTGGTAACCATGAAAATAATCCAAATGTATGGAATGAGGCTGAAATGTTGGCTCAAGTGGAGAGAATCCCTCTTCAATTGGCACAAAATTTAATAGAACTTCTCACAGAAGGATGCACTCTGCCATTCATTGCTAGATACAGAAAAACTGCTGTGGATAATCTGATGCCAGATCGGTAATTATACCTACAGGATTATTTAAATAGACTTTAAGTGGGTCGACTTAAATTTCTTTACAATTTTATTTGATACACTTTCAGTTTTTTTTTAATTATGTTAAGGTGATAACTACAAAAATCAAACTGACTCCTAAACCTAAAACATTTAGTAATTTATAAATTGAATCAAGACTGTAGTTTAGCCAAATCTACAAGAAACAATTATTCATATTTAAAAGTTTACAGACTTTATATATATTTAGTTTAGTAATTTATAAATTGAATCAAATCTGTTATTTAGACTAAATATTTGGAAATCGCACCAAATTGTTTGATCTATTTACATATTTCACAGACTTATAAAATGTATTTGTTCTATTGAAATAGTTACAGAATCAATATGAAATTTAGTAATTTATAAATTACTACATGTAATCTACACTAATATTATGAAGAGGAAAGATTTGTTTCTTTGTTTGAAATGAATAGGCTCCGAAACTACTGGACCGATTTGAAAAATTCTTTCAGCAATGGATAGCTACATTATCAGGGAGTAACATAGGCTATATTTTATCCCCGTACTCCCACGGGAACGGGAACTACGCAGGTGAAACTGCGTGACGTCCATTAGTTCTATATAAATTCAATGATTTCTTAGCCTCCAGGAACTACATGAGAGTTATGAAAACATAACTCAGCTCAAGAAGAAAGTCAAATCTGTTATTGAGACTCTAAAGAAGTCTAAAAAGTTAACACCAGATATTGAAAAAGGTATTTTAAATGCCCGTAACTTATCTGAACTTGATTTAATAGTAAGTTTTTTTTATTTATTTTATCATTTTCTACTCTTCCATTGGCTTTGATTCATGCTGGTTGGGAGGTTGCAGTTTACAGCTTTATCAGAAACATCTTCATATAATGTATCTACTTACTTGTTTTTCACCTGTTATTATTTACTAAAACATTTTTAATTTACACATTCATTGAGTTTCATTCTGCCAAACCATAAGTAATACTACCACCTAATGTAGTATTCGAAGGAAGTCTTCCTAGATGTTGAATGATAACAAAGTACTTTAATCTGTACATGTTTATTTATGTGTCTGTATAATCAAAACTCTCATCATATTCAGACGCTCGGGTGAGGCCTATGTCCAGCAGTGGACGTCTTTCGGCTGATATGATGATGATGATGATGAATTCAATTAAATAATCATTTTCTAACACTCTCGTTTTTCCTTATGTTTTAGTATGCACCACTAAAATCACATTCATTATCCCTTGCTGAAAGGGCCCGAAACCTCGGTTTGGAGCCACATGCAATAAGAGCATTAAATGGAGAATACATTGATCTGAACATGCTTTGTAGCAACAATGAAGAGTTGGGTACGGTTGAAAAAGTAGAATCTCACATTACTCATATAGTAGCAGACATAATGTACAAAGATACAAGAGTATTAGAACAAATGAGGACCCTGTAAGTTGACTTAGATCTAATACATATATGGTATACCTCCTTACTTTTTCTTTCTGATTCAATTTTTAAATTGATGTTTTTTTTGTATATCTTTAGTTTTGTGCTTTGGTTTTAGCTTTGAATAATAACGTATAGAAGCCACGTCTAGATCAAAACACGAACGAAATTGTGTGTCCACTTAATTTTCTTTGTGTTTGTGAGCCAAATGTGTCTACGTTCCTCAAACACACACAGATATAGCTTTCAGTGATACCATTACCAAACCGTTACCCACAAAATATGGGAAAATGCATTACTATGTTGCTTTATCAAATCAAGACAAGTATTTTATGTTATTCGGAACTGGAAAAGATGAAGATGATTTTTCATGTAATATGACTAATTTTTTCGGAAGGTAAAATTCTATTTATTTAAAATAAAAGGAAATAAATCGCATAAAGAATGACAAATTGTCCAATGCGTTAAAAATGCTGGATGTGTTATAATCAAATATTATAGGCATGTATTAATTTCTGACATGTAAAAAAATCGGGTTTGATATGAATTAACAGTAAGTATTATATATTAAAATTACAAAAATGTTAATCAGTAATATTGTAATCTTTATTTTACCATCATTTAAAAACCTTGCAGTTGCAACTGTTTCCTAAAGAGTTTCCGCTTTGACTCAATGTCTCTTATAATGTTTTCTCTTTTTGAGATATAAAAAAACCTAGTTTTTTAATTAATACAACACTTGATTTATGTACCTAATCAAACAACTTCAGGCAAGTAAACATAAACAAACTTAGTTATTTGGTCCGGTTTTTTTTTAAATTACAGTAAATTACCCACTAACTTTTAATTTAAAAACTATTTTCTTTTTGCTAAACAAAAATGAGTGCAAAATTGAAAACAATGTTTGGTATTTTTTTTCGTCACAAATAGCAACACTGTGTTATGACAATTTAGGTAATGAGAATTTTGTTTTAATGATCGATTTACGTAAAAATACTGTATAAAATGAAAATACTTGTGGAATGTAATTTGATCACATTTTTTTTTTGTTTTCCTGAAGTGCAATAACATCCTTTCACGTAACTTTTTTTTTTAAATATTTACTGGCGAGCTGTGTTCGACAGAACGTGACCTTGAGTACTGCAGGCTAAGTTTGACGGATAAGGCTAAGTTTTAGTTCCTTTTGGCACTTGTACTAGGTTTCTATGCGTTATTATTCTAAGGTTTTTAGTTACTGTTTATTGGTTTTTAACCGTTGTAATAAAATAAAATAAATGGAATAACCTTGTGGCTTTAAAAATTCCCTTATATATATATATTTTTTTTTTTCAGTAAAGTAGAAACTAGGTTTACATTACAAAGTAGTAGAACAAAGAGCTCAACCAAAGAAAAGGTAGATGATAAGAAGAAAGTGGAAACCAAATCGGATCCTGAGACATACAAATTGTATTTTGACTGGAAGTGCCCCACTCACTTTGTGAAACCACATCAAACTTTAGCATTGAATAGAGGGGAAGATGAAAAAATGCTTTCAGTAAAAGTAGTTATTCCTGACTGGTTTTATAATAAGCTTGAAAGGTATCCAAACAAAATCTAATTTTAGAATGTTTTTAATATTATTAACTTATTTTATAATTACTCACTCTCACTGGTCGCCTGAGGAAAGACGTCGCCGTCGAGGTCGACCGCGACGAAGGTGGAGATCTCGTTTGCTTGCGGCGCAAACTGCCAGACGCAACACAAGACAGAGAGATTTGGAAGGTCAAAGGGGAAGCCATCGCCCAGCAGTAGATTGGCAAACCAAAAAAATATGTAATACAGTAATATTTTGTGTATTAAAAATTCTAGAGTTGGAGTAATCTTGTTAATATATGTTCAGGTTTTGTCTATCTTTGTGGAAGAGTGGTGTCTGGGTCCGCAAAGGTCTGGGTGATGCTTACAATCGCCTCATCAAGCCGTGGCTTTCAAGACATGTAAGGTCTGACCTCACAGCTACTGCCCAAAAGGAAGCAGTGAAAACATTTACTACAAATCTAGAGAAGTACCTCTTGACAGAACCCATCAAAAATAGAACCATTTTGGGCTTAGATCCTGGATTTAGAGCTGGTTGCAAGGTATTTTTTTATTTTTGTTAATTTACAGGTTTTTGTCAAATAAGGATATGTCAACCCCATCATGAACTAGTATAAGTTACATCCGAACTTCTTACTAAATAGAACAGTCTTTACCATCTTCTATTTTATTTCAGGTCGGTTTAATCAATTCTAATGGGCAGAAACTGGATACCTGCACTATTTTCCCGGATTTAAGACAGCATAGATCATTTGATCCAGCTGCCAAACAGCTGAAAGACTTAATTAATAAATACAGGTAAAGCATGAATTATTGCCTATATCAACTTGTGCTTCATACTAAAACTTATTGTTACTTATTTGTTGTTTACAGTGTAGAATTAATTGGATTAGGAAATGGCACGGCCTGTCGCGAAACAGAGTTGTGGCTGAAAAGTCACAATATTTGTGACAATGTTCCTATAATAATAGTGCCTGAACAGGGCGCTTCCATTTACTCCATAAGCAAAGAGGCTCAAAAGGTATGTCCAGTTGCCATAGACTTGCCTAATATATTTTGTAGTTGGTTTTTCCTGTCATTACTTATTTGCAGTTATTCTGCTCTTCACAAAAAAGTTACCTAATTGCAACAGCCAATAATAATTTGTTTGTTTAAAATACTCAGGAGCACCCAAATATGGACCCAAACTTGATATCAGCCTTGTCAATTGCAAGAAGAGTATTGGATCCTTTAGGAGAGCTTATAAAAGTAAGTACTTACCATGCCCCAAATAATGCTCTAAATGTTGCACTGTTGTATTAATACACTTTCATTGCCTTGCAATTTTTTTTCTTAGGTTGACCCAAAAAATTTGGGTGTTGGCATGTATCAGCATGATATTCCTCCTAAAATGCTGGAAACCGCGTTAGATTGTGCTGTCGAAAAAGTAGTTAGTTTAGTAGGAGTTGACATAAATACTGCATCTCAAGCAATGTTAAGGTACATTGAGCACTTATTGTTGTAGTATCTCTTTGTGGGTGTTAGCATTTACATAAAGATTATTTTTTTCATCATATATTTACAGGCGTATATCAGGTCTTAATGAAGGAAGAGCTAAAAAAATCATAGAATACCGACAAGAAAACAGTGGTTTTGAGACAAGGGCTGAGATCCTGAAAGTCCCAGGCATAGGAAAAATCACGTTCCAACAATGCGCCGGGTTTTTGACGGTTCTAGATAGCTCTGAGCCTTTGGATACCACTATTATTCATCCGGAGAGTTATAAAATTGCCAAATCGTAAGTTTTCTTTCATTTTATCAAATGTGTAAGTATGCAAATGGTCTTTATTTACCAGTGTATTGTGCTTTCAGGTTTGCAAAGAAGATAGGCGTTAATCTAAAGGACCTCACAAAACCTCATTTCCCTCAATTAGTTGAAAGTAAAATAGTTTCTATAGATATAAGCCAAACCAGTGAAGAATTAAAGACTGATGTGTGTACATTGGAGCTCATAATAAATGCATTCAAACAAAAGAAGTATGAAGACAATGTGATTACATTTTGTAAACCTGTTTATTCTATGGCTGTGCAAAACATGGACCAACTAAAGGATGGCACGACTTTAACAGGTGATAATAATTTTTAGTGCACGAATAGATAAGGGGCGAGTAAAGCACATAATTGTTTTATTAGGTATGCAAAAATACGCGTGAAAAGTGCGTGCCTGTGGAATTAGTCGATCTGCGGGTATAAAAAGTTTACTTTAGCAGAATCATAATATTAACCACATAACAATCTGTCAAATTACATTTTCATCTTTATCGCTAACGCATTAGGTTCAAGGTTGATTGGGAAAATTTGACAGTGACGGGTAGCGTGATGTGCTTTCTGATTCTGCTAAAGCGGCAAAACGTCTAGGTATTAGTAAACGCGTTTAGACATGCCTGAACTTGAGGAGCAAGCTCTATCGTGATGCTAAAAACTTAATGGTACGTTTACACGCTTGCCGTGGCATGGCAAGCGTCCACAAGCTCCAAGCCTTTACCAACGCTTGGATACCATTTACACGCTTGCGAGTGCGTTAGTATGTTCCGGAAAGGGAGGCATGGCGGACGTAGACGTTAAAAGTTGTGAGGCCTCGAGAAAGGCCTTATTCTCGACGTTAGACCACCACAGTGGATTGTATCGTTAGCATTTCAGAATTTAATTATACTAGGACAAAAAGTATGCGTCATTCCGGGGTATGAACTATATGTGTACCAAATTTCGTCTAAATCCCTTCAAGCCATTTTTTCGTGATTGAGGCACAAACATACAAGCATCCAAACATAAAAACTTTCACATTTATTATAATATTAGTATGATTTCTTACTGAATGTATCGTTTCAAAACGCGCATGAACCTAGATTATATCAACGTTTCAGGTGTTGTACGTAATGTTGTACCTTTTGGCTGTTTCGTCGACTGCGGCGTTGGAGACAACGGTTTAATCCACCGAAGCAATTTAGGAGGCAATCAGACGCCGAAGTTGGGCGATAGAGTCGCTGTCACCGTGATTGGAGAACCAAAACCGAAAAAATTACAACTAAGATTGGACGCGATCATAGATTAATACCAGTAGGTAATTATTTTGTGATAATTAATCATTTTGTAGAATTGAATTGTTGATTTATTATAATTGAATGAGTAAATCGTATTCGCGAAATAATGTTTTATTAATTAAGAAACAAACAACAAAGTAGGTAAGTTATTCAGCCTCCATTATGGGAATCGGCTTAGGGTTGAGGCTATATGTGTGAAAGACTGCTTTGTTGACTATGGCGTCACATATCCCGGAGGTGACCCTGAAATCACAGAAAAAATATGTCATTGCACTGGTTAATTATTAGGTAGTGATCAACCATTCGGTATTAAGACTGTTAACAATCCCCTCCATTTATGTAAGGACTTTAAAAGACGGGTGCAACGAACAGTAATTCATTAGATTTTAGCCTTATTTTAGCCTGTTTCATCCCACTGGACACAGGCCTCTCTCCGTGACTTCCAGCTTTTGGAATCCAGGTCTACTGTGTGGTCACAACTATGCTCTATTTTGCTAGTTGTGTAGCTGTCTTCTACGAGGTCTACCACGACTCCTGGCTGGCCGTGATTGTGAAAGGGCTCTACATAGTTGTTATTTGGCCCACAGCTCACTGGGTAAGCTGCAGACGTGGCCAGCTCAGTCCTACTTTAATTTCCAGACTTATTTTATCGCTATATAATGAGATGTTCAACTTGTCTCGACTTTGGATTACTAAAAAGACATCTCCCTTACCTTCGACTCAAATTTGCCCTTTTCTCACGATTGGTCACTTTCATGACTTGTTCTAATACTGGTATTTCCTCTTTCGAGTAATACTCTATTTGGTTTCGGAACATTTTGCTGTGCATAGCGTCCCTAAAATCAAATGATTAAAACGTAATTACTCCTACCTTTCGTTAGATAGATATGAGAAAATAGTGGTGGCCGGGAGATTACGGTTTTCTACCTGGCCACACCACAACTGTATAATATTTAACATCATACCATAAAATTCCGTCGATAATCCTGAGAATATCCGGCAACGTCATGCTGTTGCCACCCGTAGGCCGCTCGACCATGTAATCCGTCAGGTCGGATGATAGTAAATCGTATGGGGGAGGCTGAAAATAATCGTGGCATTGTAATTCTCATGGCTCGTTTCTTCTATTGAAATTGTATTGACATAAGATGTTACCTGTTCCCACATTTGTCTCAGGTGCATTCTAGGGTATCCATCACGCTGGCCTTTAGAAGATATCGAGACCGTCATCGCCAAATACGTTGGCTGTGGTTTTTTCAGGTCTAGCACATAAGGCGGCGAATCGTTTAACTCCTGTAAAACCCGAAGTTTATTATGTCCTTCTAAGTCTATTATTCCAATTGTATCTACTTACCGGATGAAACATTCCTTTCTCGGTTATGATAAACTCCTCATTGCATTTTTCAATTTTATTTCGTCTTAAAAGTTCATTTTGTTGGTAACTTTTACGATCTGTCAAATCCAAAATCTCGCACGCAACTGTTGTCCTATTGAAAATTATTTTTAAATTAGTGTAACATATACAGATTTTGGTTAATGAAATACATTTTTGAGAAACTATACCTTACAAAATATGTGGTGTAGTATAGGCCAAATCGAGATACAAACTGCTATTGAGTCACACTAGAGTGTCACCATGTATTTTCATCCTTACATGCAAGATTGGTTATCGTTAGTGTTCAAAATACAATAAATAAATCTTACGTGAAAGTGGCAGGCTCTTGAAGCGTGTAGACAGTCATAGTTATCCATTCTGCTCTCTTCGGCTGAATCGTACCCCAACATGGAGTCATCACAACGTTTAGAATATTGGCTATTCTTTCCCTACAATTTTAGCCAATAAGTACGTAAGAACGGAGCATTATTCGCAATATTTTACTAAAAGATCAAAAGAATTAATCCTGGTGTCTTAAAAAAAAAGAAAATATTATATTTCTGTGCAACTTACGGTAGCCAGATGAACCTCATAATATGGTCTGTGTCGTTGTAAATGCTTATTATATCTCTGGACAAAGAATGCGTCGGCATTATTGGTATCGTCAAGTGTTCCGTTGACAAGTATACCTGGATAAAAGATTTTGGTTACTTACTCAGAAGAAATGAAATTTTTTGTTGACATTTTTGAGCTATGAAAAGGTTTTGTTTAAAACCATGTCAGAGGCCCTTGAGGCGGTTTAGAAACTTTGACACCAGGGTGTTTCGGGTCGTTAGACCTTACTGCTCATAGGAGAAAAAGAAGGTTTTGTTTTTCATATATTACAGAGTATCACTTATAGAGTTATGCCAAACAGGGTGTAAAGTCCCGCAAACATTCATTGAAATGGGAGGATTCTACAACCAGACGAGTGTTGTCTGATGGGCAAGTGCTCTATGGTTGGATTGTGTTGCGCCAGGACTTTTTGTCATTTATATGTGGCGGTATAGATTCAGATACAAGCTTATTAATTACAATTTAGAATAGTTTCAGTAGAATTTAGTATTACAAACACCGCATCTTACCACATCTGTCCTGTGAGCCTCTCTGATGACCCGTTCGACATAACATGGAATATCCGGCCTTGTCTCGATACAGTTCGGAAGCCCCCCTTGTCCTTTCACTAAGATCTTGACAGTTTCGTAACCAAATGAACACAGGAATACCACCTTGGAATAGAATCTTTGTGTTGAAGTCGCTAGACGTAATCCCTCAAATCATATTATGAGCTTAATGTTATTTATATTAAACCAAACAAACAGGCTTAAATTTGAGGATTCTAAATTCAAATTCTCTATGGAAGAATTTCAAATAAATACCTGCTAATTGTTACTTAAACTAAGCATAATCCTAATATTTTTTTATGGAAAAACCTGTAAAGGCTTGCTGGCGTGGATATAATACAGCCAGTTAGTAGCGTAGCGAGGGGGGGCGGTCCGCACCGGGTGACACCCGACCGCTCGTTGACTGGTTTTTGTCACTATCGGGTAGCACCACTCAACGTTTGACGCAATGAAACCTGTCGGAAGTAGGGCGCAAACATTTTTGAGCTCGCTTCGCTTGCTTTTGCATTTTGCACTCTCTAAATTCCTGAGCTTTTCTGTATAAATCAACAAAAAACTTCAATTTCAATATGAATGATCAAAATACAATGTGAAAAATTTTATTTAGGTCTTCGGGTTTTCTGCATTTAGGGGTGATACTCGTTCGTTGACTTTTGCACGGTCGGGTGTCACCCCTCAACGGGCGACGTAATAAAACCCGTCCGTAGTAGGGTATAAAAATATCGAGCTCGCTTCGCTCGCTCTTATAACCTGCACTATTTTTGTTCTCGAGCGTTTCTGTATAACTCAACGAAATTAGTCACATAATTGTTTATGTATGAAATGATCAAAAGAAAATAAAGCCTTTCCAAGTTAGGGTGTATGAATTTTCGAGCTCGCTTCGCTCGCTCTTGTGTTCTACCCTCTCTCAGTTAATGAGCTTTCTTGCATCAGTCCATTAGGTTTCTTCTATTTAAGTATGATATGAATGATCAAAGGATACTTTCTAAGGTCCATGAATTTTTGAACTCGCTTCGCTCGCTCTTGTGTTCTGTCCTCTCCATCCATAAAGTTACTTCTTTTTAAGTATGAATGATCGAAAGAAAACAAAACCTATGCGAGGTGGGATGTAAAATATTTTGAGCTCGCTTCGCTCGCTCGTGTTCTGTTGTCTCTCAGTTCGTGAGCATCAGTCCATAAAGTTAGTATCCGAAGTGAAAATTTCGAGCTCGCTTCGCTCGCTCTTGTGTTCTGCCCTCTCTCAGTTAATGAGCTTTCTTGCATCACTCCATAAAGTTACTTCTATTTAAGTATGATTGATCAAAAGAAAATAAAATCTATCCGAGGTGGAATGTAAAAATTTTCGAGCTCGCTTCGCTCGCTCTTGTATTCTGCTCTCTTTTAGTTCTTAAGCTTACTAAACAAAATTGAGTTTAGATAATAATGAAAACAAAATCAAAACAATCACACATATTTTCGAGATTTTGTTTGTAAGTATGATGTAAGATGTATATTCCTAAAAATAAAAACCTGAAGCGCAAATGGCACGAAAGGCCAAAGGCGCAACTCATAATTATTTAGGGGGGGGGGAGGGGGGGTTCATTTGTGGGGTGACACAATATTATCCGCCCCGGGTGTCACCCATGCTAGCTACGCTACTGCGGCCAGTTGTATATTCCAGTCGCATTATAAAAAAAAACTGGCCAAGTGAGAGTCGAACTCGCGTGCAAAGACTTTCGAACAAATTTCATTTTTTTAAACATGTTATTTTAACACTGTGGACTTCTTACAGGTTTTTCTGTAATCTATAGGTAAAGATCTAGTGTCTCCATTTTTTTCAAAATTTTAGGCTCAATAGTTTCGGAGATGAGGGGGGGAATGGTCATTTTTCGTCTCATTTCTTGAATAATTTCAAACCATTTATTTTAAAATTATGAAAAAAAATATAATAAAAACCTCACAGTAAGCCCTTTCATTTGATATATCACACGATATTGTTCAAAAAACTTTTTTAATTTTCTAGTTTGACCCCCAAAAGTGTCCCATACTAAAAATTTAATTTAGACACCCTAGTGATCCTATAAGCGTTCCGTTTTTTGTTCGGAACTCTAAAAAACGTAACGTAATAATTAATATAAAAAAATTGAATTAAGAAGTTACAATATGTAAACCTTATTGCTAGATGCATAAAAGCGAGATTTGTGCTTGGGGGATTTTTCACGCTAAGAGCAGAGGATTACTCTCAACGTCTACTACGTTGTGTTAAACTTTCCTAACAAGCTTATGCTTACTGTAGGTCATACCTAGCCTAGCTTCATCATCATCTTCCTGCCTCATCCCACGTTACTTGGAAGTCGGTGCAACGTTTTTTTTTCTTCCATTCTGCCCTGTCAGCCGTCACGCTATAACTAACACCCTTTTCTTTCATATCGTTCCTCACACCATCCATCTTTTTTTTTTGTCTTTGGTCTTCTTCTCCCTCTCTATCCATGCACATTTATATCTAGCCTAGGCTTTTCTTTTATTCTAGTAACGGTAATTTTTAGGCGCAGGCGCAACCATTTTACCTCGTAATCGATCATTTCCATAGGCATGAACGCAAACGGTATGGCCAATTTGCCGAGAGGCGGTACTTCGGCAAAGAACAGTAAACAGCGGATCACAGAATCTGGGGTGATAGTGTTTCCGCGAAGCAATCGCCAAGTTGTGAATACATCTGTCGGGTTGTAAAGCCATACGATCTGAAATGTATATAATTATATTTTTATACGTATAGGGTAAGTTACCCCCGATTATCTGAATCAAGTTGATTATCAAACTCTAGCCTGAAAATCAAAATTTGGCATTAAAGTAGGGTTTCACACATTTCTAACTCAATCTAGAAACCGGCTATAAGTAAATCTAGTTTCGTTCTTTAAACGATTAAAAATTGTTTTTTGTCGTACATAAGGTTCTTATTTACATTCGACTTTCTTCTACTTCATTCCACCAATATATTTACGAGACACCGTATCTATTCAATTACCAACTCACCCTTATGACTGGATCCAAATTATTAATAGGCACCCGACCACAGTCAAGCATTGCCAGATAGTCAGGATCTAAGGGTCGACGCAATGGCGTCAGTAAGCCCCTAGTGTTCAAAAAAGCATAAATATGCATGTAAATATATAGAGTTCTTTGGTTTGGCATCGTCATCACATAGCAGAGTGTGTTTAGTCCTATAATTGAGTAGTTGAACTTCAGAAATAGGAGGTTAGGTTCTTTTGGCTGCAAAGAGATAATTCAATACTTACACTGACGTTCAGAAAAAATGTATCTAAGTACAGGGTAGCTTTCAAACAACGAGCTTCCGTCTTGTTTACTAATGAGTGCAAGACTATTTACATGGTCCTTAGCTCGCCTCCGTATCAAAACGACCTATTAGCAAATAGTGCTATTCGCAAAATTAGGTACCTACTAGCAGAACGTCCTATTAGCAAACCGTCCTATTGTCAAAGTATAGTTATGCTGAAAAATAATATCGGCTTTTCGTCATGGCTCATTGTCTAGTTTATTTTAAAATTACAATTCAAAAGAAATAGAGAGATACCTCTGGCGTGGACACAATCTGTGTCGGCAGCATTATATGTACAATCTCATGTGCTAAGTACAGAGGCGTTAGGAGACTGGTAAAAGGTTTTTTTTCGGCTGAAATCTCGAGCGGATAAGACTCATAAAGTATCAGGAGCCCAGGAATCATGAAGAAGTATTTTTGGAGCTGGAACCATCATGAGTGGTAAAGACTCACAAACCACCACGGGATCAGAACCATGGAAAAGAATTTCCGGATGGAGCCCAGCCGTTTGCACGATAATATGTATATATTTATTTCTTTAATTTCACTCTTAAACTCAACTCTAAAGATCTCAGACGCAGTCGCGAGTAGAAATTAGTAATGAATAATGTCCCTACTATTTTATGCATTGTTTGCGAAAAAAAATATGTCGCTTGTAAAAAATGATCTTTTATTAATGTGTGGCTGTACTTTTCCCATTCTCTTGTTTTTTAAAACGTTCTGCTAGTAGGAAGATTTGCTAATCGGACGATTTGCTAATAAGACGTTTTGATACGGAGGCCTGAGTTCAACCGCGACAATACTTTTCTGCGACTATCAACACCAAAAAAATCTTAATAATACGGATGCCCATTGTTTGAAAGCTACCCTGTACTGTGATGCAGTTTCTTTGAACGTCAGTGTGTTAGCGATATGAAATTTTTTTTTTTTTTCATGAATAGTTTTTATTCAAGCTTAAATAAGAAGAAAGGTAAAAAGTAAATTACCGAGACGATTCCGCTAGCAGGATATAGTTCCACCAGTCGTCTGTGTACACAGGTGTGCCTCATTTCGTACAAGGAGGTTCCAACCTCGACCTCTATCATTTCGCATTCGCATATCTTCTCTCTGCGAAGATTCCATGGTACGGGTACCCGATATACACAGCCCATCACAAATACCAATTCGACAAAGTCGTTCCGTATACACAAATCAGGAGCGAAAATGTTAACATTTAATGGATGGTCTGGTCGACAGTCCGCGAAAGCTTGGTTTAGCCTGAAAATTTGTACCTTTGGTTATAATTTCTGGTGAAGAAGTCGGTGTAATAAATAGGGAATATGCAATATAAAAAATATTTATTATCTATACAGTTTATCTAAAAATATACACAAATATAATACTAACAGTGAAAATAGAATCAAAATTGCTCGAAAAACAAACGAGATATAATTATTTTAAACAAATGTATCTGTCCCTCTCGCGAAAACGCTGTTTTCTATGGCAGCTGTATAGGCGCCAAGAACTTTGACGTCACAATTCATATCGGACTTCTCTTTCTAATTGTAAACTTTGAAGCTTTATAACTTCATCGCTGATGAAGGTATTTAAAAAATAATTTCATAATTGTTTATTAGATTTAATAAGTATTTCATTTTGCAAATAAAAGAATCGCATGCATATTCCCTATTGTAAATTCTTACGTACTCTTCCACGTTGACGATATTCCAAACGCAGTGATTGCTCAGAATAACTGGGCATTTATTGGATAGAGTGCGTTTTACCTGAAAATAGATAAATAGGGAAATTACAATTCATCGACATAATCTCTTCATGGAAATTAAAATGTATTTCTGATCAGTTTAGTAAGCAATGACGTGGTCGTAAAAATGCATCAGAATAAGAAAATAACCTTAATGGTAGGATAAATCCCGTCGTACCACACAGTAGCAATAGTCTTCCTTATCGGCTGTATCTCTTCAATTTCGCCGTTCTCCGTGCGGAAGAGGATAGTGTACTTGATGGACAGTTGTCGTGAGCCCGCTCCGCCGGGCGTCACTGTCATTAGCACTTGACAGTGATTTGATGGTCTTAAAGCGTTCTGCGTGTGGATAAAGTCAACATTTTGTTTGGTCATATCGAGATATCAGCAGTTACGTAGAAAAAGAAAAGAACCAAATGAGTTTATTTCCGCAAGGCACGACGAATACCATTATAGAAAAACGAATAAAAACAAAATGAGCAACCAATATGTGGATCAAAATTAAACTGTACGTTTCTGAAAATAGGACTCACCACTGCCGAATTGATTTCAAGCCTATCACTGCTGAAATCGTCTCCCATGCCATCGATACACGAGTACAACTTAGACGTGTAGAAACAAGAACCGTTATTGTACAAAGTCACTGGGAACGTAAAGCTATCTCCAACAACTAAGTCGTGGAGATTTTGTCGTTTTGGCAATATCTGTAACATAATATTTACCAATGGTAACAAGAATCGTTATTGTACAAAGTCACTGGGAACGTAAAGCTATCTCCAATAACTATGTCGTGGAGATTTTGTCATTTTGGCAATATCTGTAACATTGTTTATCAATGGCCACAAGAACGTTATTGTACAAAGTCACTAGGAACGTCAAGCTATCTCCAACAACTATGTCTAATCTTACGGCGTTTGCAATTATCCAGTGACATAATTATACATTACATAAAAATAAATAGGCACCTACCCTTAAATCAGGCAATTCGGAAAATCCTGAAATAGCAATGAATACCTCTGTCGGTTCTCCCACTGGCCTGAAAATTGTTTTTTTTTTTTTATTTCTTTGAAGATTTACGAAAATACTCCATCATAGCGAATTTAATGGCATAAGGTTTCACCTGCCATCGATCAAGCAAACACACGATAGTGTTATGATGGTTTCATAGACTAGGTCATGGATTTTGGGGAAGAACCACCAGTGATAATAGAGTATCTCCTTGGGAGGCAGCACGATAGATCCACAATGATCTGCACCCAACCAGTCGACGCTACATAAAACTCGTATACTGAAATCAAAAAGTTAGATGAGGATTATTCAATTTAGTACAGACGAGTTTACTACACAAATGCGCATAGCTGCTCTATTGGATTGAATAGAAATAGCCCGCGCCTTCATACGCGCATATCCAGTTTTTTCCCGTTCCCGTAGGAATTTCGAAAAATCGTCTTTTAGTGCTCCCCTACATGCCATATTACAGCTTTCTACGATCAGTAGTTTTGGTTGTGCGTTGTCTATCAGTCACTCAATCAGTCAGTAACGGAAGAATTATAATTATATATATTTATAAATCAATTATTTGGCGTAACACAAAAGAAAAGTTAGCATACACTTCGCGAACAGGGGCAAAAGCTAGGAAGAGAATTAGGCATCTACGGGTAGTCATCTGAGGATAGTCACTGTTATCTTATGATCTCAATGTTGGGTATCATCATCATTTGACTGGCCTTTTTCTGGGTTCGGCTTCTAGTCAAACCGGATTCAGCTGAATATCAGTATTTTACGTGGAGCGACTGCCTAACAGACCTCCACAACTCATTACCTGGGTAACACGGTACTTTTCTCTGTCTGTCCGTCTGTCACAGCCAGTTTTCTCCGGATTCACTGGACCGATTCTGTTGAAATTTGCTACACAAATAGACTTCTGTGACCCAAATGTCTTCTGTGACGAAAATCATTAAATGTTTTTTGGTGTCTAACTAGAAAATAAAGTTTAAAAAAAAGTTTTTTGAACAATATTGTGTGACATCAAATGAAAGGGTTTACTGTGAGGGTTTTAATTATATTTTTTCCTAATTTAAAATAAATGGTTTTGAAGTTATTCAAGAAATTAAGACGAAAAATGACCATTCCCCTCCTTATCTCCGAAACTACTAAGCCTAAAATTTTGAATTAGAAGTATGTAGTGTTAAAATAACATGTTAAAAAAATTAAATTCGTTTGGACCCCTTTGCACGCGAGTCTGACTCGCATTTGTCGTAAGACTGGTGTCAGATTTTCTGGCTTCTGACAATCCGTAACGACTGCGAAAGAGCTAAGTAAAAATAGCAGCCGGGACCAACGGTTTAATTAAGGTGCTTTCTGAGGCACGGAGGAATCTCGGTGTGCTAAGATGGTCTCCCATCCAAAGACCGACCTCGGCAAGCGTTACTTAACCTTGAAGAACGATCCCTGCGACAGTTATTCTTAAGCCACGAGCTCAATGACGTGTATGTTATCTTTTTATGTGAATAGCTTTTGCCCGCGACTTCGTAGGCGCATTTCCCAATTTTTTCCTGTTCCCGTAGGAATTTCGAGAAGTCCTCTCTTAGTGTTCCCCTAAAGTCACCAAGGAACCTACATGCCAAATTTCAACTTCCTACAACCAGTACCTACCTAGTTCCGGCTGTGCTTTGTCAGTCAGTCACTCAGTTATCAGTTACTGAAAAAATATAAACTTACTGTATGTCCATCCTCGTCAGATTGTGAAGATATGAAGTGCAGTAGTTGGTGCACCCAGTGATAGTCGGAGGGAACTCGAGCATAGCATGAGTGCCTGGGTGAAATCCCTGGGACATCACCTCCACTTGACTCATTTCTGCGTTACCAGTGAAGCTAATACGGGTCTGTTGGAGGTAGAAATGCTTAAAACTACCTTCTCGTAACAAAATTATCTATAACTAGCAGTTTTGCCCACGACTTTGTACGCGCATATCCCGTTTTCTCCGTTCCCGTAGGAATTTCGGGAAATCCTCTCTTAGTGCTCCCCTACATTCCCCAAGGACCCTACATGCCATATTTTAGCTTTCTACTATCAGTAGTTTCGGCTATGGGTTGTCTGTCAGTCACTCAATCACTCAGTAACGGAATAATTTTATATTAATTTTATTTTTTATGGGGAATACTCTTGCATGAAGGGGAATCGATACCATAAAATAATTGCCCATTCCTGAAAACATTAATTTCCGTAACCGGCGATCTCTAAAAGCAGCACTCAGCAGTGCATCCAATAAAGAAGGTAAACAAGTCAACTAACTTTTTGCACTTTGTTTATGACGAGGTCCCAAGCTTCGCAGTAATCTCTGAAACACTTTGGTTCCAAAGCTACCGATATTATCTGCCATCCACGGCTCGGCACAATTCCACAAATAGGCATAACTACAAAATTCCTGCAATAGAAGCATGTGGTAGTATCTTGAGTATCCATATTTATAGTACAACTAGAATTGTAGAAGTAAGATGGAAATGGTTTCATTTGAGATTCTAATAAGCTCTGGCAATTTTACGCACGTATCTACAACAAAGTGCGTGTCTATTTACGCCTAAAATGCCTTATTTAAATTTGGACAGGCTCTGTCTATACTCTATCATACTAATATATATCAATACTAATATATAAAGCTGAAGAGTTTGTTTGTTTGCTTAAACGCGCTAATCTCAGGAACTACTGGTGTGATTTGAAAAATTCTTTCAGTGTTAGATAGTCCATTTATCGAGGAAGGCTATAGGCTATAGCCTTATCATCACGCTAAGACCAATAGGAGCGAAGCAGACGAAGTTGCGCGGGTCAACTAGTTCATTAGAATAATTATTCGCAAAAAAAAGGGAATCAATAAAAATTCTTACGTGCCGTGAGGTGGATCAAACTTGAAATGCATAGGAACGTCAAACTTGTTCGAGAGCATGAAATTGGCGAACGTCGTTCTCGTCGGTACTGTTGGCGGTAGAATTACCTACACAACATCAAACTGCTTAGAAATTAACTGCAAAACTCACATGTTGAAATGTTTATTATAATTTGTGTCTTCATTTGGTCAAATCGACGGTAACAGATTAAGGCGGAGACTGACTTGCAACGTTTGTTTTTTAGGGTTCCATACCCAAAAGGTCCCCACCGGAATCCTATTACCAAGCCTCCGCTGTCCGTCCGTTCGTTTGTTTGTCTGTTAGCGGGCTGTATCTCAACAGTAACAGGTAGACAGTTGATATTTTCACAGAGTATGTATTTCTATTGCCGCTATAAAAAAAATGTAAACAAAAATTTTTAGGGGGGTCCTATTTAAGAAACGCGTTTTTTTTCCGTTTATGGTACGGAACCCTTCGTGTAAGAGTCCGACTCGCACTTGGCCGGTTTATTGTATCGATTTCATGACCTATGCTTGCTGAGTCATACACACGCCGACATGCAAGCAAAATTGAACGACCTGTGCCAGGACGCAGCGAAAACCGGTCTTAAAATTAACACCAGTTAGACCCAAGAGGTGCGTACGGAAGTGAAGAATTCTACACCGTTGCTTATCGGCAAAGAGACAGTGAAACGCGTCCACAAGTTTACTTACCTCGGGAGTGTCGTGTCGGAGACTGGAGGAACGGAAGAGGACATCACTTCACGGATTGCCAAAGCCCGAGCTACCTTCGCGCAGCTGTCTGGCAATCACGGAAACTGACCCGAAGAGTCAAACTCAAAATCTTCGGATCCAATGTCATATCCGTGCTGCTCTACGGGTGCGAAACGTGGAAGGTAACCAAGGACATCTTACGCCAAATCCAGATCTTCGTCAGCCGATGCCTTCGCCGTATCCTCGGGATTTACTGGCCCGAGACGATCTCTAACGTAGAGCTATTGGAGAAATGCCACGAGAACCCGATCGACGCCAGATCAAGCGTCGTAAGTGGAGGTGGATTGGTCACACGCTCCGGAGGGATCTCGATCATATTCCAAAACAGGCTATGGATTGGAATCCTCAAGGTAAAAGGAAGCGTGGCCGTCCCCGACAAACCTTGCGACGCACCGTGTTTGCAGAAGCGACGAGCATCGGACTGATGACGTGGAGTGGAGTGAAGTGAAGCGTGAATGAAGCTCAAGAGTCGAACCGCTCGATGCGAGCATTGCGAGTGCATGTTTACAAACAAGTAAGTGCAGGTTGACGCCAAATGTTGCACGCTTGAGTCAAACGCTCAAAGCGAGCGTTCAGTACGTTGACGGTAAGTTGACCGTTTGTAACAAGAAATGGAGCGCGTTTGAGCCATGTGCTCGCCGCATCATTTGTATTGCCGTTGTAACCAAGCTCGCTTCGAATGATGCATTACAAACAAACGTTGCTAATCGGTCTCCGCCTTTATATTCCCATTCACAGTTTCACACATACAATTTGAGCTTCAGAGCGAAGTGATTACTAGATACATTTTTGATTTTTAACTAATTAAGCAATATCACCTCAGTGGGACAGTCCCATTCAGTTGTCCATTCGGTGCAAGGCAGCCACGTGTTCCCAGTGCAAGGGACACGGAACAATGTGTGTTTCAACTTTACCTCTTGAGTGTCTTCGTTGAAGTTTTTGTATTGATAGTCCCCACACATCAGGTAACCGTACACTTCGTTCTCGATCTTGGGCCTAATGTAATTAATTTTAGGTTAGTTAGAAAATCAAACTTCGTTTCTAGGGTTCCGAACAAAAAACGGAACCCTTAGAGGATCACTCAGGTGTCTGTCTGTCTGCCTGTCTGTCTGTCCGTCTCTGTCTGTCTGTCTGTCCCTCTGTTACAGCCAGTTTTTTTCTGCCACTTCGATTCTGTTAAAATTTGGTACACATATATGGACTTCTGTGACCCAAACACGGAAGCGTTACGTAAATTATTAAATGTTTAGTATATATGTATAGAAAAATGGAAATAATAAATCTTTACCTATAGATTACAGGAAAATCTATAAAAATTCTATAGTGTTAAAATAAGAAATTCTTTCGGCACCCTTTGCACGCGAGTCCGACTCGCACTTGACCAGTATTATTTATTCTAATTACCCTCCTAAAAATTCGGCAGTATCTACATATATAATGATTCTTACCTAAATCTAACCGTAAAAAGTCTTGATTCTTTAGGAGGTATAATAGAAGCAATAGGGTCCACCAAAAATATGTTATCTGGGTCTGAAAATAATACTTTTCTAAAAAATTAAATTCTTAAAGCACCTTGAAATTCGGTAGACCACGAGGTAACTAAAACTTACAAGCTTTTTTTTTAAATACATAGGTGCTTACTACTAGTAAACCTACTTTTTCAATCCCCGGATACAGGTCATAGGCAAGGATTTTGGTACCCTGAATGTTTGGTCACCTGTACGTAGACCCAACTACGACGAATGATCGCACTAATGTATGAATACCTAGGCGGTTTGATAAATCCGTGACTTTGAATAGAAGAAAAAAAATTATTTCACGGAAAATTGTTTTATTTTTGTACATAATCTCCTAGCAGCTCTATACACTTCCAACAACGAAATTCGAGCTTCTTTAATCCATCAAAATATTTTTTTATTGTCAAACCCTGAAAAATAGGCTTCTGTTTCAGCTATCACTTCTGCATTTGGTGAAAATCTTTGTCCACCAAGCCATTTCTTCAAGTTTAGGGAGAGGAAAAACTCACAGAGGGCCAAATCTGGTGAATACGGGGGGTGCGGCGGTAGTTCGTATCGTAATTCGATAAGTTTTGATGTGGCGATCGCAGAGGAGTGGGCCGGAGCATTATCGTGATGAAAAATTTATTTTTTCTTTGCTAGATGCGGTCTCTTCTTCACCAACTCTGCATTTAATCTATCCAGCAAAGCAGCATAGTAAGCTCCAGTTATCGTCCTGCTTTTCTCCAAAAAATAAATGTGAATGACCTCTTTGCTGTCCTAAAACACGGTAGCCATCACTTTATCACCTGAAAAAACAGTTTTTGCCTTCTTTGGGGCACGTTCACCGGTAAAAGTCCAATGCTTTGACTGTTCATTCGTTTCTGGTGTATAATGGTGGATCCAGGTTTCATCAACTGTACTTAATGTACCGACGCGAAAATTCGCTTGGATTGCGTTTAAACATAGCTAAACATTGCTCAGAAGTTGTAACGCGATTTCGTTTTTGGGCGACTGTGAGTAACTGCGGCACCCATCTTGCAGAAAGCTTTTTCATGCCCAGAATATCTTGCAAAATATGAAAAACAGGTTCAGCCGATATGTGCACTGCATCACCTATCTCACGTAGGTATCTTCACTCGACGGTCTGCCATAACAACATCATGAATTTTGTTGATGATATCTTGAGTGGTGACCACAATCACCCTTCCTGGGCGCTTTGCGTCACTTGTGGTGGTGCGACCACATCGAAATTCATTGAACCACTTAAGGTAAAGGGCCATAAGTTCGTGTTAGTACGTTATTTCGTTAGTTTTTTTCTGACGCAAAAAATAAGCAATTGGAATATTTTTTATTTATATTATACATAAGTAAAATATCTCTATCATTTAATCTAATTAAGAAACCAAGAACTAATATTTTAGCGACTAAACTGAAAGTAGTACGAAGTTTATGAAGTATGAGCGAGAACCTTGTCGCTGTAAGGTGCTCGCTCATACTTCATAAGCTTATGGAAAGGCAATGGGAAAAGGACTTACGTCCATTTGAATAAAACTTAACAGTATTATTATGGGTTCCTAAACAATTGATTTGACATAGAAAAAGGTCATATAAAAGCATAGAAGTCCATTGCATTAAATCGACTCACGAAATAGCGGTCATTTTATTTTTCGTGTTTATATTAATACATTTTGGTTGCGTATTTATAAATAAACTAAGGTAATTTAAATATGAATTATAAAACAAATAATGGATTTAATGAAGTTTCGTATGAGCTAAATTCGGTACATGTTTTGTTCACAAGATTTTTCATAAAACGAGTTTGAATGTGACCCGAATTTACAATTTTAAGGTAAATTAGTAGTAATCTTAAATTGTTATGAATTTACTCAAAGATTGGTTCCATTGGTTCTTTTTATTTTTCAGGGGCATGCAAGGTTACAAAATGCTGACTAGGTATCTGGAAATTCTGCAAAACAAAAAAAAAAATGTATAATCTATGCGTTTAATTACTGCCTAAATGTATAATCTATGCATTTAATTACTGCCTAAATAATAATTAAAATTAACAAATACACTATATCTGGAAATTCTGCAAAACAAAAAAAAAGTATAATCTATGCGTTTAATTACTGCCTAAATGTATAATCTATGCATTTAATTACTGCCTAAATAATAATTAAAATTAACAAATACACTAAACTAAAAACAAACTAAAATATAGCATCAAAAAATTCGTCCTCAACGCTGTCAGCTGGTAATGTGCCCAAGAGACTGGCGGCATTGCCACGTTGAATAGCGATGCTTTATATGTATCTTTTTTATTTAAACCCGTTAAATATTGTGTGCGTAGTCCCAGCGGAAAAGTTTCGTTTTTCTTAATTTCAGTTTAGCAGATATTTAGTGTATGACGTCCTGTAATTGTGTATGGTAAGAACGAATTAATTGTGCATCCAACCATTGGGGAGTTATTCAACAAAAACAGTTTCTTGATAATTGTTGATTGTGGTTAACTTGATAATAGCCAAACGTCAGCGCAGCGGAAACTTGAATATCTCCGCAGTTTCACGACACACAAATTTCATTTTAACATACACATTTACACACAAATACACACTAATTATTGTATGTATTTTTTTTCTTGTACGTCCATAGGAAAAAAACTGTTTTTGTTGAATAACTCCCCAATGGTTGGATGCACAAATTTGTACTAACCATACACAATTACAGGACGTCATACACTAAATATCTGCTAAACTGAAATTAAGAAAAACGACACTTTTCCGCTGGGACTACGCACACTTAAATATTTATGATTTTTATGATGAAATTATCATCACTTACTCTGGAAAACTATCCCGAAACAGGAGCCACGAATTCACGAACTTAGGAGCAGAGCCAAATTTTATCACGAAAGAGGAGCCAAATAAGAGCTCCACTAAAAAAATCATTTAAAAGTATGACCTAAAATTATTTATTTCATGCATTATTGCCAAAATATCAATATCCATCACTGAAAAGCTTTCAAAGTATTATCATGTTTAGGACTATTTAGAAGAAATAACGAATTCGTAAGGGCCTTAACATGCCGAAATGTGGGACATTTCCCTTATGTACCTACCATTCCTTGAATAGGAGCAGATTCCACATAATACTTCTTCAGTTTATCTTTCGTCTGTTTAATTGTTTTACCACGTAAAAAGCAGTGTTTAATTAGCACTCTAAATTCATTTATCTTCATTTTCCAAAAATATTCCAACCGCAATTACCTTATTGTCGATAAAAAAAAATATTGGGACCAATACAAAAAATACAGTAGCTTAGTAAGGAGGTCTAAATTAAGAAACAAAAATAAATTTGAAACAGTTTTTAACCATAAAAGTCACGGACATATCAAACTGCCCTCGTATACCTACACCAATATAGGTAAGTACGGTATATCAACGTTCGTTGAATTTCAAACAGTAGTTGACGCTGCGTCCAACGGGAGCAGGCGTTTATCATGCAATGCTGCGTGTATTCTAACGCGGCAGACATAAGTGCAGTGTGATCCCGAGTGTCTTGCTATGTCATTTGAGTGTCACTACAGTGCATACAAACTCAACGCACCAAATAGAAGGACTAAAGGTAATATACCTAGCTTTAAGAAAAGAAAGCGAGTGTCAACAGACCTGGCATCCATTGAATATAGCCCTCTTGTTGTTCATGATTAGTAACACAAAGCGTCTGCGATATATTCCGTGTAACATCTACTACACTTCCCGTGCCAAAGTCGAGATATCTCTCAAACACAGAAGCTGATGGTAGAGTGCTTAAACGATTTAGACTATTCTCCATGAAATGAACGAAACGACACTTATGCTTCCAATTCTTTTCAAAGACGTGCTCTTGAATACAGAATAATGGATTTCCCGGCAAAACAACCGTTGCAAACACGTTCAAGAATAAGGGTTCCTGGAATTACGCGTTAACTGCATTGACAACACAATAATAGGCGCAAATTGGACTCATCACAATACACGAGAAAATTGCACCGTTTTATTCTGCGAGTCGCAGAGCTCAGAAACGAGTTGACCCCAGTCATCATGTGTCAGATTCAACTTGACATTATTTTGAGTAAGTTCTTTAGTTCACGAAGTACATGGATGGGTACCTAATGGGACTATCTGAACATACCTGATTGAGGACCAAACATACTAATTCGGCAGTATATATTCCAAGAGCAGTACCAGTGAAGGTGACTATGGTGGTGATATTCTCACATGCCCTGATGAGACCGCAGTTACCAGTCGAAATCTAAACGCAAAATTTTTAATACAATATGTCAGTTAAAACGGATTTTTTCTATGTCAAGGTAACTAGGTACCTACGACAAAATATAAAATGAATAGATTCGAACAGTGGATTAATCCGCGTGGAATTAAAAAAAAAATTCCAATGGAACATATTCCCGGGATAAAAAGTCTACCCGTGTGTCGTATAAAGGTTCATCCAAATCCGATCAGCCGTTAAGTCCGACGAGAAGAGGTAACAAACAGACAAGCGTTACACATTAATAATATTTGGTAAGTAGGTACCTATGGAAATTATGGATGAAGGTCCTACCTGGAAGCAACCCTGGCCACACGCTGGCATGTACCACTGGTATGTCGTGTCCACTGATGACTTGTTTACTATGTTAATGGTTTCTGTTCTTTGGTCTGACACATTTTTACATATTCGAAACACTAATTTTCTTTTATCTAGTGATACTTTTGGACCTGAAAAGGAAAAGAGAAGCTGCTAAAAAGGAAAATCGACTGTGCATTCTGTTATATTTTGAAAATCCGTGTTATTGTACCTAATAATGCTAAGGCCTATATCTTCTAAACGGCATGAAGTTTAGCTCTTGTTTACAATTTTATTGAAGCTTAGTGATGCGAGCAAACAACCATCTGGGTTAAACAAAAAATTGACAGTTGTTTGCGTAAATTAGATTACAAACATTGAAGCTCACCATAGCATTTCCCAGTAACGGTGAGTCTGTAAGTGTTGCCACTAGTATCGTCTACAAGGAAATATTCAGTAAACGACTGCCCGACAATGTTGGGCTTGAACACAATTCTGATTTCGGCGCCGTCACCCGGATTCACGAAACTCGACGTAATGGACACATTGAATACGCGGTCAACGCTATTCAGAATATAAATGTTTGACACCCTGTATGTCAAGCTTTTCTGAAAGTAGTAAATTATCGTGGTGTATTGAGATGACAGCAGTATTTTTCTACTTAATTGTAGCTAACGAGAGAGAGGCTGATATTGAATGGTTATGGATTACTATTTTTAGGGTTCCGAACAAAAAACGGAACCCTCAGGTGTCTGTCTGTCTGTCCGTCTGTCACAGCCATTTTTCTCCGGATCCACTGGACCGATTCTGCTGAAATTTAGTATACATATGGACTTCTGTGACCAAACACGGATGTGTTACGTAAATTATTAAATTTTTAGTATGGGGCATTGTTGGGAGTCAAACCAGAAAGTAAAAAAAAAATGTTTTTTTGAATAAATAATGATCGTGTGACATATCAAATGAAAGGGCTTACTATGAGAGTTTTAATTATATTTATTCATTATTTTAAAATAAATGGTTTTGAAGTTATTCAAGAAATTAGACGAAAAATGATCATTCCCCCCCTTATCTCCGAAACTACTGAGACTAAAATTTTGAAAAAAGTGGAGATAATAGATCTTTACCTATAGATTAAAGGAAAACCTATCAGAAGTTTATAATATTAAAATAACATATTAAAAGAAATTAAATTCGTTCGGAACCCTTTGCACGCGAGTCTGACACGCACTTGACCAGTTTTTTATGCTTATTTGACTGGACTATGTTGTAAGTTTGTAAAGTACCTACTTACTGCTCACTCTGGGTTTGGGGTAGATACCTAATTATCTACACTAATATTATAAAGAGGAAAGATTTGTTTGTTTGAATTGAATAGGCTCCGAAACTACTGGACCGATTTGAAAAATTATTTTAGCATTGGATAGCTACATTATCAGGGAGTAACATAGGCTATATATTATCCCCGTATTCCCACGGGAACAGGAACTACGCGGGTGAAACCGCGTGACGTCCACTAGTTAAAAATAAAAGTGGAAGCGAGTCCGAAGCTAGCTATCAGCTAGCTAGCAACGTCGCAAATTTTTATTTTATTTATTCTTCTATAGCTTTACCATATTATTATGCTGTAATCTCATTATTTAGACTAGTTTCTGCTCCAGAAATGTAGCTTTAATTTAATATTTTATTGTAAAACGAACCTCTTAGATACGTTTCTATGTGACACCCTGGCTACTGGAATGTGGGTGTTACTTACACCCTACCTTTGGGTTGCGCCATTTATACGTAGCTGTAAGTATAAACTATACTCAATTCACATGGCGGCGGCAGAACAGGGGCGTGCATCTTCAAAACCCCACCTCGAATAGGATAGGTAGGTTTTCTGTTGTCCATTCATACAGAGATAGAAAGGCAGGTAAAGAAAACGGGTGCATGACCGAGCGAAGGGAGCTTGGATTACCCACCTCGCCTTGGATTTTCTAGGTTCTCTTTTACTACATTCTGCTGTAACATATATTTTTATTTTCTTCATGTTTTCGTAGTGCACCCCCTTGGACCCCTCTCCCGGAGTACATGCCAATTTACTAACCTCACTGGTATTTTCAATTGTAATAGATTTTTCTACAACAGTGTCCACGGGTATACATCCAAATTGTACTACTTTCACTTCAGAAATATCTGAAGTATTCTCCAAATTAGGGTTGCATTGCACTTCAGTACTTGCCATTGCTTTATTAGTAGGTAATTATACCTATTTTGCGACTAAAAATGTAACGCAACGAACTGTTTTACAAAATCGAAAACTTATATAGGTAATTTGATTTGTGGAATCAAAGTCAACCGCTCAGAATTATTTCTAACTATATTTTTAAATTTGCCGGTCTTCCATAGTGCATTCGTTGATTTACAGTGTGCTCAGAATATATTGACAAAGGCAGCAGACTACTGACGCAAATAATCTGGGTGTTTTCGCGAACAGATCATTTTGTTGGAAGAGTTGAGAAAACTTACTGGTGTGTGAAAAACAGTCACACCGTTCAATAATGGTGAGCATTATAGACCGGTTTTTCCATTTAGAGTTTCTCTCTACTTTTCAAGGAAATAATATTTCTACGGTGATGATTCTTGAAAAACTATTTAGTCGATTATTCGGTAAGAGACTATTGCCATAGACTAACATCTACAAACAGGTGAGCTGCTCTAGTTTTATGAAAAAGAAAGTAACTGTCATTTACGGGTAAATATAGTTCTCAATCAGAATCACGTCTCAATCGCTTTTGTAATAAATTTATTATTTTTCTTCGCAAATGTGAATTTTTCGAAAGTTAAAACAGTCATTCAATGCTGTGTCAGCTTCTTATGTGTAAAACAATATATTGGAATTGTAGTAAATTTATCTGAATCTGCCATATAAACTTGTAATCATAATAATTCTGGTTTGTGTAGTAACAGACTACAGCCATTCGGACACATCCTTTGGAACGACTACTTCCTGCTCGAGATGCGTTTATTTTATGTTAAGCCGAAGTATAGTGAAGAATAATCTAAAATGGAATCGGGGACAGATTGGCTCTGTGATATTCTGCAGAATGTTCAACTTGAACAATTTTATTTACCAATCAGAGATCAGTTGCAGGTAAACAATAATAATTTATAATGCAATTATGTTTTGCACATCCTACTAACTTGTTGAACACCCTCTGAACATTAATTTATAATCTTGATTACCTCATACTCTGTAGTCTTATGTATTTTCAAATAAACAGCATATTTCATTATTGATGCTTTCAGATAACAAGACTAGCACACTTTGACTATGTGCATGCTGAAGACCTTGAGAAGCTTGGCATCAGTAAGCCTGGTGTGCGTAGGTTATTTGATGCTGTCAGGAAAAAAAAGTTACAGCTATGGAACCGGAAGTTTTGGAACAAATTGTTTGGTTCCTCATCAAGCTCAGTTTCTAAGGAGAAAACTGACTTAGCAGTGAGAACACCACAGTCAGAATCAAGAACAACTTGTATTATTCTAGAGAAGGATATTATGTGAGTATAAGCTTATAATCTCCTGTATCAGACTTAATGATAAGTAACAATTTTCATAAAGAAAAACCACTGAGTATGTGGTTTTTCCTCAATCAATGCTACATTTTTTTAATTGAACCATAAAACTTCAAGGAAACCTAAAATTTAGCAATAAGTGACCTTCTATGGACAAACTCAGAAGTAAATTTTACTTGTTTCCTGACCAGAAATTGTATACATGGTTAAAGCTAATGGAAAGGTTAAACTTATATGTTTTGGTTTTTCCCATTTCAAGTACACTTTTCATCATTTAGTGTATAAATAACAAACTGGCCTTGCTGTGCATAGTTATGAGCTTTATGTTAATTAAATAAAGACAGATAAACCTAATGGCTGAAGGGCTTATTGCTAAGCTTATTACAATGGTTAAACCAAGTAAATTTATCTACCAAGCAGTAGATATAGAAGGTGTATTTATTTATTTATTTCCACCAAAAGTATGAACAAACAAAAGAGAAACTTAAAACTAAACACATACAATGGGCGGCCTTATCGCGTCGGTGTATATAATTATTTCTGAAAAACATATTTTTTTTTGCAGATTGCACAGTGAGTTAGGCAATGGGTCATTTGGAGTGGTTAAGCGTGGAGAGTGGCGGGTGTCAGAGCACCCATCTCAAACAGTTCCTGTAGCAGTTAAGGTGTTAAAGGCAGATGCATTTTCACAGCCAGGCATCTATGATGACTTCAGAAGAGAAGTGGAGGCCATGCATAGTTTAAAACACCCCAATCTAATCAAACTACATGGTGTAGTGTTCCATCCATTGATGATGGTCTGTGAACTGGCAGCTATGGGTGCGTTACTGGATTACATTGTGGCACAGAATGGCAAAGTGTCTCTGAACTATATATACAAGTGGTCAGAACAAGTGGCTTCAGGCATGGCTCACTTGGAAAAGCATCGGTTTTTGCACAGAGATTTAGCATGCAGGAATATTTTATTGTCTACTTTGGAGTTGGTGAGTCATTTTAGAATGATATTTTAGGTTTAGGAGTACACTGTGTTAAAATATCAGTTGTGTGACTAATCAAAATAATTTCCATGGGATGGGCAGTTCTGATAGGCCTACCCTGTAATAGCATCATACAACTTATCTCCAATAATATTTGTGTAGTAAAGTTATTCAGTAATATTTGTTTTGTTTATTATTCATTGTTTGAACTATTTGGGTTTGGCAGTGATAGTTGAGAAGTTGTTATCGTATTGATGGCAAACATTCAATAAATACTTTTGAGTGATTTACGCACATTGTAAATTACAGTTAATGTGAATTTTCTTGCCCATTTTTCCTCATAACACATCTTCCTATTTTCTTGTCAATAAATAAAAATACATATAATTATATTGCTACTGTTTTACTTTAAAGCTGACATGGCTTGGCCCTGATTTAGTTAAAATTAGTTTTCAGTTAATCAATCAATCAATCAATCCATTTATTAATAACTTTATTTACTTCTTCTTTCTTTTTTTTTTTCTTTTTTTTTTAATAACTTTTGTTTCTATGTAACTTTGTTATTTTTATGCGTCTAATTTGGCAGGATAAAAAGTTTTTCTTACTTTCTTTTTGTTAAATGTTTGTCTCATCATTGGTTAAGCATTACAATTCAATAATTTTCCTATACCAGGTGAAAATCGGTGACTTCGGTCTAATGCGCGCGCTGCCGGACGCGGACGACTGCTACGTGATGAGCGAGGGCCGCCGGGTGCCGTTCCCGTGGTGCGCGCCGGAGTCGCTCCGCAGCCGACAGTTCTCGCACGCGTCTGACGTGTGGATGTTCGCCGTCGCGCTCTGGGAGATGTACACCTTCGGGGAGGAACCTTGGATAGGTACCAATCAATGCGCGCCTTTTCCCAACTATATTGGGGTCAGCTTCCAGTCAAACAGGATGCTTCTGAGTACCAGTGTATTACATGGAGCGGCTTCCTATCAGACCTCTACGATCTAGGATTATGTAAATAGCCAGCCCTGCACAAGTCTTCCCAAGAGGTACTGTGCTCTTGGGAAGACTTGTGCAGGGCCGGCTATAACCATCTAATCGCCCCGGGCGAGTCATGCATTTAGCGCACTTTCATATTTCAATATAATTAAAATAACTTATTTAGAAAAACTTTTACACTGAACCCCGATAGCTTCACCCCCATCCGTATTTTTATGATGTTGTTTAAAACACCATTCCCGACAACTGCCAAAATTCGCTTAGTAACGAATTATTCCCCCTATCTAGCAGTTTTTGGCTTTCGATTGGTGAGCTTTAATTTAAGTTTATAAAAACTGCGTTCACTAGATTTGTTAGCAGAATACGCAGCGATATCCAGGGATAAAATTCTTGAATATTGTGCATTTTAATAAAGTTTCAAGGTTTCGGTGTGTGTATAGGTGTTGCCTGAATGTCTTCGTGATTGTGTTGCCTACCTAAAATTTAATCGCACAACAAATCACCATCAATGTCTGAATTTTTCTTTATATCAAAAGAAATAGGTAGGTACTCAAATTACGCGCAGCGCCCTGTATGTCCCGGCGCCCCGGGCGGCCGCCCGTGTCTCCCGGCCCGAAAGCCGCTACTGGACTTGTGTCACATTTTCTGACTGCGTAACTACTGTCAAAGTAGTTCAATGATAGCCTGGTCCAACGGCTTGACAAGCTTTCCCAGGCACGGTATGTAACAGATGGTCACGCATCTACAGACTGACCTCGACAAGCATTGCTTAACCTTGAAATGTGGTTGTAATTATTTATTCAAAAAGCTCCTGAATAAGTAACATATGCCTCAATAACATCTGTGTATCTTTGATGAGTGTTGATGTAGTGGAAGATGGTGCATAATAATTGACTAGAAGTTACCTATACTCTAGAATACTTAAAAGATTGGGTATGAAAATGGCCTCTTTGTTGCTGTTATTGGCTTGCTCATGCATATCCTTTTAGAGTGAAAGAGGAATAGGGGAGTCACCTTTCCACCTTTTTTTAAATGCAAATTAATGACACCATTGTTCTTCTTCAGCAATAAAAAAACCAATCACAGTTGTAGCTGGCGCATATATTTTATTATTGATTTATTTACTGCCGATAAAATTGATTTGTTATTCTTACTCATACAAAATGTGCTTGACCTCCTTCAGGCTTAAACGGCTCAGAGATACTGCGTCTAATAATGCGCGAAGGTCAGAGGCTGTCGGCGCCGAACGCGTGTCCGCCCGACGTGTACATGCTGATGATGCAATGCTGGGACCTCAACCCTAAGGAACGGCCCACGTTCGCCGGCATCCAGCGCTACATCGAAACGAACAAGTTCGAAACCGCTATCGCTGCACTAAGGTTAGCAAACGTTGGAATGTTATTTGACCTTGCTGTTAGAAACCAGTTGTATTACCCAATTGGGGGTTGTTAGCGTGCTTGCCAACTGTGAAGTCTTGGGTTAGATGCCTGGGTTGGGCAAAGTGTCAGTTTTTTTTTGTTAACATGCCACTCATTAAAATAAAGTGGAGTGTACAACTGTGCACCTATTTACTTAATAAGAAATATAGTTTCTTCAAGTTAGTTTCTCAATTCTATGACAGAAGAATTTCCCACAAAGAAAAAGTGTTTATTAAGATAATTAAAATTGTTACAATAACACTTTATAATATCCTCAACAAGTCATTGTTATCGGTTCTCACACAAACAGTTGTCATGTAGAATAAAAGAATGTTTACAAGCTACTTTTCCTGCGGCAGCTACCGGCGACCGAGTAAGATGACCATAGACGCGGGCGACGCCATCATATTGATAGACAAGCGACCTGAGCTGCACTGGTGGAAGGGACAGAACCAACGCACTTTGGAAGTCGGACTCTTTCCAAGGTAAATTCGAATAAACGTCGTGATACCTATAAAGAAACCGGCCACGTGCGATTCCTACTCGCACACGAAGGGTTCCGTACCATAAATCGAAACAATCACGTTTCTTGTCGTTCATTTTTCGTGCCCCCCCCCCCCCTGTATAAAGGTGATTTTTGGCCTGTCCGTCTGTCAGCGGGTCTCGTGAACCGTAAGAGTTTGATAGTGGACTTTTTACCGCGATAAAAAAAGTAAGGGGTACCCGTCTAGGACGGAACCCTAAAAATAAGGTACTCGGGAATCATTATTAACTTTGGTTTATTGTTTCTAGCACCTTGGTAACAACTTCGTTAAAAAGCAGTAAAAACAATCAAGCAGTTAAGAAATCACTGACACTGTCTCCAGGACAAAAAGGTAAGTTTATTTTTAACCGACTACGACTTCAAAAAAGGAGGAGGTTCTAAATTCGTCGGAATCTTTTTTTTATCTAGATATCTTGCTAAAAATATGGATAAAAATATATTGTTATTCAATAGTACAAAAATTATACTACGCCTTTGTCATTGAATTAGTTTAATTAGTACAATGTATAATCTCATTTGCAGTAACGTCTTACTCATAGTAGCGCTCTTGAACAAAAAAATATCAACTTAGCAAATAATCAAACCATAACTAATTATTTACAAGTATTTTCCTTAGACTAGATTTGGCTAAAGGAAAGACAACATGCCTAATGCCCGGGTTCTGAGGTTTTTATCGGTCGTTTATCCAGGGCCGTCTTTAAGCTATTGGAGGCCCTGGGCACAGCGGGCACATTAGGATAATGGGACCCCAATGACTGTGATGATGAGATGTTTATTGAAGAGCTACTTTCTAGTTTTGAGATATGCAAAATCGCACATTACATTCTGGCAGATACTAGGGGGCCCCAATCGATCGCGGGGCCTTGGGCTCGTGCCCGAGTGCCCAGTGGAGAAGAGGGGTCTGCGTTTATCTGTCCGTTACCACTAACCAACCAATGGTGATATGTCAAATAATGTTAACGGACAGATAAACAACCGATAAAAACCCCTGAAATCGGACATAAGCGGTTAAGCCTATGCCTAAGATTAGTTCAAAGAAACATTAGTCACCAGCCAAATTAAGTTCAGCCTGCAATTAGCTCTAAATTAACATATTTAAATGTAAAACTAAGATCTTCATTAACCATATTAATAAACACGCTCACTTTTGTGATACGTGCGAGTAATTGTGGCGTTCCTACACTTTTACTTTCGCGGAGGAAAGTAAAACTATTGCACATTTGGTACGAAACATACCGCATGATATAATTGCGTATTGTTCGGCAACACCCAGCGGTAATTATTATCATCGCGTTAGATTGCGCTGAGGAATAACGACATGCTTCATATTTTATTGTTTGACGAGAAGATTGGTGTTTATTAAAGTTGTCAAAAAATAAAAGGTCCGTTTTGACAGCAGGATACTAGTAAGTATGAAAGAGACAAAAATAATTCTCTTTCGCACTTATTGGTAAAGCAATCTTCTATCCCTGTCTACTCAGCTGTCAAATTGGACTTCTTAGATATTGGTGACTTTAGTACTGTTTTGATTTTGATATGCTTTGTTATTCAATCTGGAATTGACAGTTATCCTCGAAATTAAATCAGACCTGAATAGCTCAAGCCTATTCATGAAACATTATTACATTACACTAGAGTGAGCAGATTAGAAGCGATGGTCTATCCTATGAAGCTATGCAACTCAAACATTGAATCAGTTGAGCTTTCGCAAATATCCACTATCCATATCTGATAAATCATCAATATTGTCATTGCAATAATTAGTATTGTTCAAGTATAAGCAAAAATATGTAGGTGATCATCATTATCATCCACAGCCCCACTTCGCCCACTGCTGGACATAGGCTCTCTTTTCCTGTGCCAATCTACGCTCCTGTGCCACCCTGATCCAGGTGCTACCCGGGATGCCAACATTGTTGTTTGTGCATCTCACTGCCGGACGACCTACATTCGTTCTACCAGTTCTTGGACGCAACTCAGTCACTGCCTTACTCCACCTGTCATCACTGCGCCTTGCCATGTGTTCTGTCCAACTCCGTTCGAGTTCCATAACTCGTTTTCTAATATCGACCTTCTTTTGTCTTCGTATAAATATGTGTCTATCTATCAGTTATAAAATTCTTCCGTAGTGACTGAGTGACTGACAGGCAACGCATAGCCGAATCTACTGGTCGTAAAAAGCTGAAATTTGGCATGTAGGTTCTTTGGGGACCGGGCGTCGGGAGTCGCAGGGTGATTCCCGGCCACCGTAGGCGCGGGCCTGCGGACGGCGAGCATTGGGTGGCTCGCCGTCCGATCAGAACCAGGCCCGGGTCGACGGCGCGCTGTGTTCCACGCGCGCCTCAAAGAGCTGTCAGCATAAAAACTGGCCAAGTGCGAGTCGGACTCGCGTGCAAAGGGTTCCGAACGAATTTTTTTTTTTTAACATGTTATTTTAAACCTACAGACTTCTAATAGGTTTTCCTGTAATCTTTAGGTAAAGGTCTATTTTCTCCATTTTTTTTCAAAATTTTTGGCTCAGTAGTTTCGGAGATAAGGGGGGGGGGAATGGTAATTTTTCGTCTAATTTCTTGAATTACTTCAAAACCATTTATTTTAAAATTATGAAAAAAATATAATTAAAATCCTTACAGTAAGCCCTTTAATTTGATATGTCACACGAAATTGTTAAAAAAACTTTTTTTTTAATTTTCTAGATTGACCCCCAAAAGTGACCCCCATACTAAAAATTTAATAAATTATGTAATGTGTTCGTGTTTGGGTCATAGAAGTCCATATGTGTACCAAATTTCAACAGAATCGGTCCAGTGGATCCGGAGAAAACTGGCTGTGACAGACGGACAGACAGACAGACAGACAGACAGACAGACACCCGAGTGATCCTATAAGGGTTCCTTTTTTTTTCGGAACCCTAAAAACGGGGCCCGCTAGGGCCAGTGCCTGCCGGGGTTGCGGAATTTATTCGAAAGAGTCACCGCGGCCCTGGAACGCAAAGGGCATTAGGAGGAATACGGATGGGTTTTAGTCAGTAAGAGTCTGACACTCCTTTCTGCTTCACCCACAGCGGGGGGTCATTTGATGATTTCCCATTCTTAAAGAAGGTTCTTTGGGGAGTGTAGGGGAGCACTAAAAGATGGTTTACCGAATTTCCTACGGGAACGGGAAAAAACGACACGTGCGCGTACGAAGTCGCGGGCAAAAGCTAGTGTGATTTTAAATTAACCACAATAATAATTGTTATTAAAAACTATTTATGCATACATCTTTCATTGCTCTACAATGTGCGGTACATTGTAGGAGCATGTTTATAAAGACTGCGACGTAATATTGTCGTGTGAGACGCACTTAGCATTGAAAATCGCTAATCTATGACTAAGTGAATGTTTTATCACCTGTGAGTAAGAAGTCTGTATGGTTAGCACAAACATGCCACACCTGGACATATAATATAGTTCGGTTTGTGAACATTGATTGTTAAAAGCGTGGTTTAGGTATGCTCGTTTCGTATCTTGTGTCAAATCTACGTTAAATATATCTATATCCTTAACATGTCATTAATTATACGATCATCATTTTTAAGAGGGGACTCGGGTCGGTAACTCTTGGGCCTTTCTCCATACAAACGCATTCCGCTGTTTTCTTCGTGGATAATGCTACTAGAGCAATAATTTTTTTTCCAAAACATAATTACTTAAAGAATTATGACAATCTAAAAACCCGAAAAAACAGCCAGTTTTTACGGCCATGTTCAGACGACTGGCAGACAAATTTGATAAGTTTTTAACAAAATAAAAAATAATAGAAGCATAGATATAATCTTCCTCTAAATTTTGATAAAAGATTTCATCTCATCAGATCAGATCAGTCCAGATTTGGAGAAGAAAACAGCGGAATACAAAACGTCTTTTAGTCAGGTTTTTATAGGTAAAAATCAGCCCGAGCTGCAGTTGTCGCTTTCGCACTTTACTTGATAGGGTGCAACGCATCGGCAATAGTTTCTTCAAATACTTATTTTTCAAATTCCTCGGGACTAGAGTCCCCTCTTAATGGTCGTCGTACACCGGATTCAACAACTCAAAGTAAATATTGAAATTTTAGCTTTATTTTCTTTATTTATCGTGCAGTTTCATTCCTGGTGTGCATCGGCCATCTGTCATCCGCTATGCTTACCTAATTTTGGAAATGATGGAAAGTCACCCGATGTAAAGACACATCTATGTCACATTTCAATGGGTAATTTTAAAGTCGAGTTGTTGTAATTTTTTTTTTCAGTGAGCTGCGGCTATAACCTAACACTTCTATGGTGTTCAAATAAATATTAGTAATATATCTGAAACTCTAATGTTCTGCATATTTGCAGCACCATCGGCCTCCAACACATCTCTGCCCACTAACGGCGTTACGGACGACATCGCCGTGGTGCTGCGCAAGCGCCGCACGATCGAGTCCACGCAGCCGCCCACCACGCGCGGCGGCAACACCGGCAGCAAGCACTTCAACTATAACAAGCTCACCAACGATCGAGTGGCAACACTGAACCAAGAACGAGCTAGGAGCACCAGGGAGGCGCATTCCAAGAGTTTGAATCAAGGTAAGATTGGCAAAAGAAAATATACTTTATATCTTAATAATGTTAACATTCTTTTGCATGTAGTTATTCATTGTTTTTGTCCTGGACTGGATTACTAGGGGTACTACTGATAGGGTTTAAAATGACAAAGTTTTAGAAACAGCCCAAAGTCCTTGTTTTTGTTTGATGAATCGCAATACCTACTTTATGAGCCTAGAGAGGACAGAAGTACCGTCGAATTATGGCCTATCGGGGATAACAAGCATGTTGTTATGTTTACTAATTACAAACATTTAAAATTGTATTAATATAGTCCGCAAAATGTCTGTACCTACGTCTGATATGACGTCACTCGGCGCTAACTGTAAGGTCAACACGGCAGTTTATTGTGATACGTGACCATGCTAAAGGTAATCGCTGCAGATCACGAAGCTATACGAGTCGAACCCGAGAGATACTCGAGTACTCGCGTTATGTCAGTCTGGTCGACGGTTCCGCAACGATACATTGTGTTTGTTTCGCGAAAAAGGTTCGGTTTGGTGGGCGAAGGCGAATATATGACTGATTAGGTAATCCGTGACTTATCATTGTGATTTGAGACGAGCGATGTCCTACTAAAAATATAGTGCTAATGAACAAAATTGAAGCGTAGTAGCAGTGGCGTAGCTAGTCTCAAAGAGGCCCTGTATCACACATTGTTGGGGGGCCGTTTTTGAAGAGTGTCAAAGTCCTCTTGGTGCTCTCATAATGTATTAGTTTCGGTGGACACTTCAGTTTTAACCAAAGAAAATTGTTTATGCAGTCAAATGGATGTCTGCCTGCTTAAAATGTAACTCCAATGGCATATACTGATATAGAAAACATTTTAACTCATTATTTTTTGTTTATTTTCAGTAAAAGAAGATATATTAATAGATTTGGATCTCCCACCTGCCAGATTGAGTACACCCGTCAAGAAGTCATCACCAAATGGACAGAATGTCGTGTCCATACTTGATGAGCCGATAGACGTACCGGAAATTGGTAAGTGTAGAATAATTACGTACTTCTATTGAAAATATCAACTGGGTCTGACTCAAAGCATTAATTTAAATTAAACCATTTACAGGCACATTTACTGAATAAATAAATAACCTGACTTGCTAAAATTGTGTAAAAAAAATTATCCAAAATTTAGATTTTTAAATAATCTTGTTTACTTTTGTAACTTATCAGCAAGTCAGCAAAGTGTAAAAATTTTACTGATTGGAACTGTGTGAAGGAGTGAATCAAAGTGTATTGAAACGATTTTAAGACCAAATATTATGACAAAATAATGTATGGTTTTCAATAAGCAATTTAGTTTCTAGTAAACATAACACTTATTGTTTCCATTCTTACAGGACTTGACAGCGATTGGGGCGAGCAGAGCATTGAGAGTTTACCCGGACTATCAGCGAGCTACAGTATTCAGAACTACACGAATCTCTACGGCGCCAAGTCGCTCGACAACCTGTCCAGTCCCACTCGCGTCAGTGCTGCGCAGGCCGCTGCGCCACAGGCGGACCCTTTCGACACTTCGCAGTTCTGGCCCAGCGCAACTTCAACTAGATCTAATTACGAAATAGCTAAAAACGAACCTAAAATAAGCCGACAAACACAAGAATCTCATAGATACGCTACCAACAACCACTCAGTGTCCTCTAGTGCAGACATTTCTTTCAATTATAACAACACGCCATCAACCAGTACTGCCACAAACGTTAATAATATTTACGGTAACTTACCATCGACTTACGCGATGAATAACGCTCTCTCAGTAGAAAGAAACGTGGTGCCGAGTGTATCGGCATCATTAGCAGAAATGTCGTTGGACGACAGAATTTCAGAATCTCTAAACCTCAGATCTAAAAGCAATAACAGTGATTACCCGTACGGTGACCCCACTTACAATGCACCGTCGACCTCGGTCGCAGCTGCGAATAATGGCATTGGAGATAATAAATGTAACGAAATTCCTCAATATAAGAACTACGACATCACTCCAGTCCAACAGCAGTTCATATTAGAAACAAAAGACTATTACACGAAACTATCGACACCTTCGAAAGCCAACACGAGCAATGATTATGAGAAGAACATCTACGTTCCCAAATACGAGGAAGAAGGTGAAAAATTGCGGAACTTCAGCGATTGTGTGGAGAATTCTAAGAATTACTCCGCGTATAAGTATCAGAACGTTGATTTTGGCAATTATGCGAATTATGGGATTTACGGTGGAAGTATCGCGTCAACGTCTCGTGGTGAAGCGTTGTATGACGAGGTCAATGACACGGCGAGTAACTTCTACAGTGAGATAGGAGAGTCGTCAGCGCGCAGCGTGTACGCGACGCAGGCGGTGTACTCTAACGCCAACCTGTACGACGAGGTGTACGAGGAAGCGGTTCCGCGGCCGCACCGCCCCGCGCCGCCCTGTCCTACGCAGCCTAAATAATTCTAAAATATTATAGTTTAGTTGTAGTACCCACAAATCAGTTTAGGAAAATGTTGCAATCTAGACCTATGTTAAGTTACCATCCAATGATCTGTGTGCCTTTTTAATTCATAAACAAAATTTTGACTGATTTACAGGTTGACATTTCACAAGACACGTTTGGGAGTTTTGCGAGATTCGAGAGATCTTTGCAAAGCTTATGATTTGAAATATATGGTTTGAATGCACGGAGAAGAATGCACATACATCGAAATTATTATAATTATATCTGCTAAATTATTATATCATAGTCTTCTGAAATGTCAATTTATATAAGACTGACAGCATTTCGACCCCAAGAATATCGTGTGACGATCCTTCTTATCATTTTATTGTAGTGTAGGTTGAATGTTTATTTATAGATCCTGAAACCTAGGTCCATTGTCAGTGATTAACTCCCCTTTTCGCCCTTTTTTATATTCGCAAACTGTTTTTTTTACCGGCCTGTATGCAACATGATACATAGATATAATAAGTGATATTATTGTAACTATACTCTGTTAATGTAACTCGAATGTTTATATATCTGTAAATACCTATTTTATGTAATCTCAAACCGATTTATATGCGGAGTGTTATTTTTATATTAACAGTTCTATTTTCATAGTGCACAATATTAATATTGTATAACGGGCGCTTACAGAAAGATTTGTATGTAGATCTATGTTATTTTTCTATACAGGTAGCTTATGTGTGTGTTATAATGATAATAATTCCAACAAGTATAATATCATCAGTGCTAAAATGGCGAAAAATATAGTTACTTTTATTTAGTTTAATCACATGCATGAAAGCATTTCTAAGTCGATATTGGCGGCATGTATCGTCCATTCTGAATAAAAATGGTTCTATTTTAAAGGACCCGGAGCGTTTACAATTTTACATGTTTAAACTGTACTACTCATTTTTACTCATTTTATTAGTTTTAATAATATTTGCCCGGTTTATTGAAGCCTACTTAATTTTATCTGTTGTCAAATTTGACGATAGGTGTATGTATGATTGGCCGTTCATATTTTGGTCAAATCGGATGAGGCTAAACAGGGAAGGGATTTTATCACTATTTCAAACTCAATGCCAAAATGAGATGGAACTTTCCAGAACGTATAGCATTATATCTTGTCAATCTATCTAACAACTCCTCCATGGCTGCTGCTGAGGAAAATTTACAACTGATTAAATTAAATGTAAGCTTTTCTAAACCGGGTCGTAGTGTGCTATTTATTTAGTTAGGAGATAGTCGGACAACATCACACGGTGCCTCACCAATAAGTACCTGCTAGTTTAATTAGTGGACAAAAGCTAAGTTACTGCGTCACTGGCACGTTTTTAAGTCATTTTTAGTAATTATTTATTTCGTTTATTTGTAGTGATTTAAGCTTGCCTCGTATTGCCGGATCGATGGACATTACTATTTAGATAATTGCCTTATTGAAAATGATTTGCGTTTTAATGCAGCTTTATAAGCTTAATATAATAAGCTAAAACGAAAAAAAGTTGCATTTTTTGAGTGATCGACCAGTGTTTATGTTCTATAAATCGCAGCTAACTAGCTAAATCAGCCGTTTACTTGGTTGCCTAGCCTTTTCTTGGAACAGTGCCGTTTAACATCCCGACATTTAATTGAACAGCTAAGCAAATGATTTAGATCAATATCGTTTAATGACTTGCTTAGCCAAGTAGCGGTACAGGGAGCTTAGAGCATCCCGTCACGGATAGTTTAGGTTCGAACGGTATGACAGGAGCTAGAGCGAGCGAGCGAACTTAGCTCCCGTCATGCCATTCCTGTTAGGTTCCTTTAACTCCTGTAGGCAGAAATAGGAACCCGCGCAGCGGGGCTCCTTCGTCGAGGTTACAATGTTGAAATTGATTCTTTATCCTCCTCTTTCTTCTTTCACTAGGAATTTCTCCTGTATCGTGGGTGCGTTTACACACATACAAACTGACATCCACAAACAGCTTGACTAGGAATAAATATCTGTAGACGATACAAATATTTGTTCCGTACGGGAATCGAACCCGCGACAAGCAGCGCAGCAGTAATCACTGCACCAACCGTGTCGTCGTGTGTGTTGATTCACAAAATTAAGTATTCCATTGATTTCGTCACACGGTTAACCCTATTCTATGAACGGCCTAAGCATCTGCCAAGCCCTTTCATTAAATGTTGTATTACATGCGTTGGCTGGATGTCATTTGGGCCGCTGATTAAACGGCTGATTAAGCTAGTTATCTGCGACATGTATATGTCTCCAAACGACATTTTAACCGGTTCATAGTCCCATGAACCACATGTGGTCTTCGCTGATTGTTTAACTAGTGATTGCTTTTCGGAGAGTGAATTTGTTTACTTAAAAAAAATCTCATATTAAATATGATATAGTAATTGGAACGAAGTTCCTTATCGCGCGTTGTGAAAGGGGGCTAGACGGAAAAAATCATACGAAAAGTTGTAACGACACTTTTTGCTATAGTTGTAAGCCGTGCGGCGTGCGCGTGTTTCTCTGTCTGTCTCTCTCTGTCTCTCTCTCTAAATAGAAAGCAAGCCAGTTATTATTTTCGTTTCGTCTTTCTATTTCTGTTTAAATTATATTTGTAATAATAAAAAAATATTATTATAACTTAAAAAAAAATATTACAATTTCTTCACTAATTAATCGAAAGGAACTTCGCTCCATCCGGGTGTCCCTCGACTCTCAAGTTTTTTTGCCTGGTACTTTGACGATGGCGAGTAGCCATCGTCAAAGTACCAATAAATTAAAATAAATACAAGTGTATTGTTTAGTAGTTACGACCATCATGGTACAGTATTTTATGTGTCTATTAAATTACCGATACTCAAGTTCATTGATGTGCAGATCCGGAGTCATTACTCGATGGTGATAAAAATGTAGATTTAAGCAAACCTAAGGCAAGTTTTACCTCAAGTATTTTTTCTATTCCACGTTTTAATTGGCGTTTAAAATTCTACACGTTGGAAGATAATTTGAGTTTTTAGTACGTATAAGTTTAACCTAACTTTGGTAACGTGGTCAAGACCACTGTAAAGATGGGGAATATCGGGATTAACACGTCATCATTGTGGCTATTTGAGTCGACTCTTTTATGTCGAGTGTTATATATATTGTATTAAACTACCAATGTAATTTCAACAACTTGTCTGCCTCCATCTGTCTTTGTTTTGAGAATATGCCCAGCGTCGGCGTTGATGCCGCGTTTACTTAGCGTGAATTCGTGAAACCATACGCTACGCTAGCATCCTTTGGACATGATTATTGATGACGTCGCGTTTCTACAGAATTAACGCGGCGTAAACGTTGCACAAACGCTTACGCTTGATCAAGGTCAGATGCGAAGGCACCACAAGATATTACTTTTTCATAAGAATACGTGAACAGTTGTGTTTTATAACAAATATTAATCCGTCGGAGAGTGGAACCTGTATAAATGTAGAATTGTACAGTATTGTACAGCCCTTGTAAATATGCTTCAGCATCATTAAAGTTTACCTGGGTGACATTAATAAAAGATCTTTTTGGCATCCTAAATACCTTCGTTTTTTTTCTTTTTACTCATGGATTTCTATTCCGAAATGACACACACACACACCCCACACACATATCACATTATATCGTTCTGCTCCCTTCGGCCACATTCGAAACCAAGGCTCGAAACCAGTTTCTAAACACGAATAATGTTTCTCCTTTCGAAATTAGTTTCGACATAAGAATTATATTTCCTAACTCGAAACTTGTTTCGACAAAAGTATAAAATGACTTTAATTTCGGAAATCGGTGTTTTTGGTTATTTCGTTTTTTGACACTTCCAAAAGTAAAGTTATTTTATACTTTGTAGTGTTTTGTTTTTGGAAGTCGGTTATACATATTTTTTGTAAAAAAGTTTTTTATTTTTCACTTTTTAGTGGTACCTGCGTATTCACAGCGTACCGGCGTGATGTTATGTTATGAAAATAAAACTTACTAAGTGCTTTCGGTACAAAGGTCTCGTCAATACGAATAAAATAAGCCCAAACACTTGGTACTTCCTACATACCGATGTGGAGTTCCCTTGACTCTTTGTCGTCTCCATCATCAGGTCTGATCCAAACCTTCATTCTTTTGTAGTATCACCCGATATACACACGAATATCAAGTTTTTACCAGATGCGTGTCTACAATTTTCGAGAGTTGCCCTCGATTTCTCAGGGTTTCCATCATCAGATACTGACGTGGTGGCAATGGGACCACCTCGGCAGCATACCCTTTCATAGAAAAAAAGATTCATTGAAATCGGTTCATAAACGACGAAGTTATCCGCGAACACATAAAAATTATACGCGGTCGAATTGAGAACCACCTTCTTTTTTAGAAGTCGGTTAAAAAGAATTATTTTTCCTCATTCGAAACCGACAAATGAAAATCAAAATCTCTAGATGTATAATATACATAGCATATAGTGATTGGTGAACTATACAAAAGAAAATTTGTGTATTAGCGGGATTCCACTAGGCAATCCATGCAAATGTTTTTTTTAATTGAGCTACTAGCGATACCTTTAGGAAATTACAAATATATAAACACTGTGAGTGTCAAATAAAATAATTTGGAAATAAAATCCGGTGCGTTTCCATACACTTATATTTAATTGAAATAAAAAACACGTAAAACTTAATATTAATAATGCAGTGAAAAGGCCTCTCACAAGGTGGACCGATGACCTGGTGAAGGTCGCTGGTAGCCGATGGATGCGGGACGCGCAGCACCGGTCGTTGTGGCGACGCTTGGGGGAGGCCTAAGTCCAGCAGTGGACGTCTTTCGGCTGCTATGATGATGATGATGATGAAAAGTGGGCGATAATTTCAACGCAATGGCCAACGGAGATTTCTTTCTTTTGTAGTTCCTGGATTGCTAATTTAATTTCTTCATGTATTTCCATGTAGTTTTTGTAGTTTTCTTGATTACTCTTGTTTAATTTTTTAAAACATCCAGGACTTTAGCTAAGGTTGGATTCGTACGCCCAATAAATCTGTTTATTTTGGAATTCCATCCCTCCAAGTGGTTTGTTGTTCTTATTTCTTCTGTACTGCAGCAGCAAAGTTTGGCAAAATGGTGTTCAAACCATTGCTTTTCAAAATATTTGTTAAATTTTTTGTACTTCTATGCCGACTGGGCTTTTATTAATAACCTTTATTAATAAACTCTTGTGGTAAGCGTGCTAAACCAGCACAGCGGGCTACGTGTCTCTGTTTGACGCTTAATTTAAGCCCAGGTTTTTTTCCTTTCAGAATAATGCCCTGTAGACCAGGGCTGAAGCCTTTAAAAATGGTAAAAAGTGAAAAAAAAATAACAGTAGGATGAAACCCATTGGAAAAGGAAGAGAATATAACAAATATTAAAGGAAAAATAATTTACGGGCGATCTGAGGTCGGGAAGTGGATGGGGGTGAGTTTTTTTTTGCATTTTCTGAGGTTTACCTTAGTAACGTATATTTTTTTTACACCATCAGAGAGTAGACATTTCAACGAACAAAAGCCCACCGACTTTTTAAAAAAAGCAGATAATTTGACGGGAGAATTTTCGATTGAATATTAGGGTGCCTTTTCGACTTAGTCAAAATAAGGTGAAAAAACAAATATTTCAAATTGAAAAAATGACAGTGTGTTTGGGACATAAAAAGGTAAGTTTTCACCAAATTTCGTGAAAGATAAAAATAAAAAAACCAAAAACATGGTTATTTGAATTTTCCACATTAATTCGGTTATGTGAAAAAAGTGTAAATACAAAAGTATCTATTTACTACCTACAACTTTGCTATTTAACTTTTTTCCGCAGGACTTTTAGTTTTGCCGGAAATCGAGGTAAACTGTTTTTTTACCCTTAAAAACTCACCCCCATCCACTTCCCGACCTCAGATCGCCCGTAAATTATTTTTCCTTTCATTGTTGTTATGTTCTCTTCCTTTTTCAATGGGTTTCATCCTACTATTATTTTTATTGGTTTCAAAAATAATCGACTCCGGTCTACTGTTGTAATGGAAGTAGCATAACTTTATTTTGATCAACGGAAAGACATCTCTAATACCTTGCATTGCTGCTTTCTCGAAATCCAATGTAACCTTCTGAGGTTTAAATGATGGAATCTGCGATTTAATTAATCTGTACAATATTTCGTAGGTTTTTCTTTTTTTGTTTTCAAGACAAGCAAAAATTAAAGGGTGTGTTGTAATGTAATGAGTGTCTTTATCATAACCGTGTATCGAATATAACTGTTTGAAACATCGTGGGCAAGACTAAAGGTAGCCTCGCAGTAAATATGTTTATAATTTGTGATTTTTTATCTAGAACTTTTTGTGCAAAATAATAAAATTCGATTGCCTTCATCAATGAAATCGGCTAAGAGCATTTTTTTTTGGTGCAGTTACTTCGCTGGGTAAAGTAAATCTTTGTTTTGTAACACGCAATACTTTGTTCCGTTCGTAGTATTATAGTCCGCCTTTAATATTATTAAAATTAGGCAATTTAATAATCAAACCAACTCCTTCATTTTCCATTTCCGATTCCATATCGTCATATTGTTTTTTTACTGAGACAAAATTAGTACTTACTTTTGTTTTAAAGTATCAATTTTTTTAAGAAATTCTGTATTTATTATGTCCACTTCGCAATGCATCTCGTGTCGGTTTTGTTTTATAACTTCAGTCTTAGAATTAATAGTAGGGGAAAGTGGTCACCCTTCATACGCGGGGCACATTCGTACAATTAGAATAACAGAAAGACCATAGGGCACACAAACACGCCTTTGCATGTGTACGTAGACATAACGGCCGCCACGTTGCTAGTGGAGTATCGCGCCTGTGGCGTTACTCTGTGTGAGCTGAAAAGACATAACGTGTTTTCACGCGCCGTGAGTATTTTTTTTACTGAAGTTGAACTTGCAGTCGTAGATGCAACTTTTATGTTTTTAACAAAATAGTGATAATTAACTAATGTTAATATTGTTTATTTTGAGTTTTTGTTGTTATATTTTTTATACTAAATTATAATTTATACAAAGTTGTAATTCAATTTGGTGGAAGGCCTGGGGGTACATTCGGACAGACATACAGGGGGTGCATTCGTACGCGTAAGAATGTTCCTTTTTAGATATTTTTTTACCAGCAATCCAGCAATACATCAAATTTAGATTTTTATGAAATAATACAGTAACTATCTTTTAAAATTTGTTATATGCATGCAATAATTACGGCATTTTTTTATTTATATCGATCGGAAACCTTTTATTTAGTTCAGATTTCATCATGTACTTTTTCTATAAATCGTAACGTGTTTTTTTTTATTTCTTCTGCAGAATTAGATGAGGGTAAAAATAAATATAAGAATTGGGATACTTGTACGAAAGTACCCCACACGTGGGTTACATTCGTACAAATATCGAATTGTAGAAAAAGGGCTATAACCCTTTAAGCTTTCGGCATAATAGTTTCAGACTTTTTTGTTACAAACTGCAATATATTTTTTACATTTTGGTGCATAAGCTACACAATTATAACAATAAATTACAGAGAAAAAAATTTAAATGTAAAAAGTGTACGAAGGGTGACCACTTTCCCCTAAAGTTGCCATTACATCCCAAATTTTCATTCTCGCAATTAAAAAATGTGTTGCCAGATGTGTAGATTTTTTTTCTATGGTACTTTCGTCCCTGATATATATATAGAGATGCAACACCTCCTCCTTTTGTGCTTATAAACTCAATAGTAGGGGAGGCATTGATGCTAAATGTGGATTTACTCGAGCGTCGTGGGGACCTATTTCATTTTGTAGTTTAGATGATAAGAAGCATAAAAGGTTCTGTAATGTTTCTCCGTTCAGTGGTGGGGGATGCGTCCACAGATTTTCAAAAATGTAAAAAAAAAAACAGTTACATGGACATACTCGAGCGTGTCAGCTATTGATAGTTTAGATGCCCCAACGTGTCTCTGATACCAAAGGTATGTTCATCTGCCGACTTGCGTGATGGGGTTGGCTATCCAGAAGGGTAGAAAATAGAGAAAAATATTTTTTTTCGAGCGCGTCAGATATTCAGAGGGGATTTTAAGAGATCCCTAAAAATGCTCCCATTCTAAAGACTGATGTTTCGGAAGTGGCGCAAGCTCGTAAAGATTTTTTGATGCTGCCTCCACACGCTTGGCAAACAGTGGCAAACAGCGAGCACCAAACAACAAACACAAACGTGTGGATAGGTGTTTGCTGTTGGCGTATGTGTTCGGGAAGTGTTTGGCAGTGATCGGCATCGGTGTCGGTTTTTGTGCACAAATCAAAGGGTGTTCGACAAACGTGTTTGCGATGTATCGAGTCGACACGCTTGTTCAGTTCTATTCTGAAGAAAGAGGACATATCTATATAAAACGAAGTAACCGATTTCCGACTTTTAGAAAATAACTTAAGGTCGGAAATCGATTACTTTGTTTTGTGTAGATACGTCATTTTTTTTACTGCGGTAGTACTGTTAACCCAAAAGTAATCCGGAATATACTAGCACGTTCGCCAAGCATGTGGATGCCGTGTTTGTGTTGGGTGTTTGTGGTCGGTGTTCGGGTCGTGTTCAGTGTTTGTCCTGTTTGTGGCAAACACCAAGCGTGTGGAGGCAGCATGAAAATGCAAAAAAAAATCGCCGTATTGCAATACTTGAGCGTGTTAGATTTTTATACAGGAGGCTCAAGCTGATGTTCCAGTCATGTTTGCCAAAAATTATTTTGAGGGGTATTTTAATCTGACACTTTGAGCTTTTTTATTTTTATTTAATGCGACAAATAAAACCACGTAAAATTCTTGATTCCGATCTTGTCGGTCCTCGAGAGGTAAGGAGGAAGATGTAGCCAGGAAGGAACTCTAAAAGTTGTGAGTGCAGAACCCTAGACCCCTTCTAGAGTTACGATTCCAAGTATCTCGTTCCTTCATATCCATCACCATTTTAAGCTTTATCTAAGCGATCACCAACATGGCTTTGTAGCGTCAAGGTCTACTGCCACAAACTTAATGTCTTTCACAGAGTCCCTGATTGAAACTATTGACTCGAATAAGCAGTTTGATGTGATATACACCGATTTCAGTAAGGCGTTTGATAAAATCTCCCACTCCATACTGATAAAAAAACTGGCAACATATGGTATCACGGGATCCTTGCTGAAGTGGTTGGAATCATATCTCGCTAACCGTGAATTTTATGTTGTTGTAAATGGTTTTCGCTCCACAAACAATTATCGCATGACTTCCGGTGCCCCGCAGGGTTCCCACCTAGCCCCCTTATTATTTATAATTTTTATAAATGATCTTCCCCACTGCCTTCACTTCTCAGAGTATTTTTTGTACGCGGATGACCTAAAATTAGCCAGAAAAATCGAATCATCAAATGATATTGAGCTTCTACAAGATGATCTGAATAGAGTAATTGAATGGAGTAAGAATAACAAAATGGAATTGAATTTCAATAAATGCTACCTGTCATTTTCTAGAAAGGTTCACCTCATCCTCTCGAACTACTTTATAGACAGCCAAAAAATTCATGAAGTAGAAACTATGAAGGATCTGGGAGTGCTGTTTGATAAAAAAGTTACTTTTATCCCCTACATCGAAAACATTATAAAAAAGCTTCCAAAATGTTAGGATTTGTACTACGCAACACTAAGGGTTTCAAAAAGTGCAGCACTAAAATATTGCTTTATAATAGCCTTGTCCGAAGCGTACTGGAGAATTGTAGTGTCGTGTGGAGGCCACACTACGCCACTCATAAACTACTCTTAGAAAGGGTCCAGAAGTGATTTCAATGGCACCTCGCTTTTTCCAAAGGGAAAAGCAAGCAGTTGCCCTCCTATATTTCCCGTTTGCAAACTTTCAAGATGCTCTCGTTATCGACCCGAAGAGAAGTAATGGACGCCTTATTTCTATACAAACTCCTCAGAAAATAGAGAGATCAAATAGACTGTCCACAGTTGCTGGGTCTCCTCAAGTTTCGTGCCCCAACCCGCTTCCCTCGAAATCCCATCACTCCGCTTTACAAATATGTAATCTTAGTTTAGTTCAATTTATTTATATTTTATCTGCAAACCAAATATGTAATCTTAGTTTAGTTCAATTTATTTATATGTTTTTGTTAACTTATTACCAATCAATATAATAATTTTTAGTTTCATTGAATGCTGATCTTGATTTGTTTGTTAAATCACTAGATTTATGCTCTGTTGTACATTATTTTTTTATCTTTCATAAGTAACTATAAATTGCAATATTGGAAATGTATAATTTAATTAAAATAGTGCATGTGGTGTTAGCCTGTAAGTAATTGTTGCACTTATAAATGTATATGGTGTACTCTTACATTAAAATGTAATGTGTAAAGTTAAACAATTGTAGGCTAACCTAAAATAAATAAATAAATAAAGTAGTAACTAGCAAGGATCTAGGCTTTTAGGGAGTACTAAATGACTATCCACTTCAGCTGATGTGTTCCCGAGAAATGACGTGCAGGCCCTTATAAAGCCTTGTCTCGTGCTATGTGGCATCGTAAGGAGACATGGCCAATCAGCGCGCAGCTCTCATTACTTTAAGTGTTGCCATTATAATTCCAATTAAATGTTGCCAGATTATTTTTATAATGTTTATCTACCGTAAAAATAACGTGGAACGTTACAATAGAGAAAGGTGAGAAGGGCTGAGTGGCGCAAAGTGGGAAATACATAGTTCTCAGCGACTGCATGCGCCACACTTTATTTATGATTTTAGCTACTTCGGCTTGTGCAAATCGGCAGGTTATATTATTTTCTTGATTCGTGACTAATTTACATTAAAAAAAAATCGTGCTCGAGAATGTCCAGGTGACGTTTTTTTCTTGCAACTTTGTGACTCTCCCATTTCCTTATTTCACGCTCAAATTGTCAGATTATTGAAATGCACCCTTTTCTGCATGTAACTTACTTACTTTACCTAAATCTGACGTGCTCGAGTAAATTGACTATCGTTTTTTTTTAACTAATCTGATCAGGTGCCCTAGACGTTTGACCCTATGTACAGGGCTCAGGTATTGTGGGAGTACTTAACAAGGTGCAAGGTTGCCCCCTTATGTTATTCTGATGCGCTCGAGTAAATCCAGAAATCCCTGCTTGGGCTCCCCTACTACAACTTGTGTTGTAAGTATTCATAGCAAATATTGTACACACCGAACCTAGTCAATAAAAGCTATTTAATTTTAATTTTCCTCGTTGCACTTCCGTAGCATTTGCTATGAGTAATTGAAGTAAATGACAATATTATGTCATTCTAGTTAATTTTTTAATCATTAGCTTATAATATAAGCTAATGATTTTAATGTATTTTTTAATATATTTTTATATTTCTATAAGGTTTTGATTTTCATTTGTCGGTTTCGAATGTGAAAATATAATTCTTTTGTCGAAACAAGTTTCAAGATAGGAAATATAATTCTTATATCGAAACTAATTTCGAAAGAAGAAACATTATTCTTGTTTAGAAACTGATGTCGAGCCTTGGTTTCGAATGTGGCCGAAGGGGTTCTGCTTGCTCCTCAAATTTAACCTCATTCCTAAAATTGCTCAAATTAATTTCGTAACAAAATCTCAACCTCTTTCTACGTTAATTAAGACACACCCCCTTTTACGTGACACGTATCTCAAATTCTCAACTAATTAGCAAGCATCCCTCTTCTGTTAAAATTTTATCACATGTTTTAAAGGTCACAATAATTATCTTGGTAAAAAAAGGGGACAAAGTCACTTGTTGATTCCGCATTCATGCTACCTACCTACTCCCAACATTGCGGGGGAGTAGGTAGGCTACCTAGTACCTATTTTGAGCTTCGAAATTCGCTTGTGGGGTAGGTAAGCCTGCTCATTTTGGCAAAGTTTAGGTAAATATGGAATAAGATGGCGACTACTTGTGCTTATTGCCTTCGGATAGCAAAAGCGTTGACTAAATAATTAGGCACCTACCTATCCATTCAATGGAAAATGTATAACTTGGGTAGCACTTGTAATGTGCCTAGCCACCCCTACGTGCAAGATTGCGAAGTGTACAAGAATGCGCAGAGCGATTCTCGAATCAGGAAACAGTCTTCTGCGACCAACTTCAGTTGACAGCGCTTAATCAACGTTGTAAACGATGCAAGAATTTCCGTTTATAATACAATTTCTGAAGATTTATTCGAAAAAAAACTAAATTTGACACCTGTGTTACAATATTTAGGTGTTTTGAAAACGTGATCGTAATAAATGTAATCCAGGTAAGTTGTCTTTATGTGTGTATTTCTATCAAATTACTATCGAAACGTGTTTCACTCGAGTTAACACGAAGTCCTGGCCAAAAGATGGCAGTAGTGGTCTTTCAAAAGTTTTAAGTCCTCTGTGTGCAAGAGTGCGCATAGCCATTGTGTACGAGATTGCGCGCGCAGTCTTGTACACTGTATCAAACGTTTATTTAAGATATTATGTATTTTATCATGCTAAGCTAATAAACTAATTATTTATGTTTTTAGGATGTCAAGGAAACAAAGAACAACGGAATGAAAAAATGTGGATTCGAATGTAATCGAATAAGTTCGTAAATTGATCATAGAAGGAAAAAGTAAGCGCCAGGTAGCAGCACAATTTGGTACGCATGAGTCTACTCTTAGATTACGGTTGAAGCAAGCGAATTCGCCGCAATCCTTAGGAAGGTATAGATGTACCTTTACCTCTCAAATGGAAACGGAAATACTTAATTAGGTATGTCCAGAAGCTTAATGCCATGTTCTATGGAATAACTCCTATAAAGTTAAGGGTGATGACTTTCCTGAGAAAAATAAAATTGCATATCAGTTTAACAAGCAGCTAAAAATTTCTGGGAGAGATTGGCTTTGAGGTTTCATGAGGAGGAATCCTTCTTTAGCACTAAGGCAACCAACTTCGAAAAAATATGAAGGCAGAAAATTGGGCATGTCCAGATTACTCTGAAGTGTACAGAGATCCAATAATTGAAGACTGGATCGAATGTATTTTATGCAAAAACTGGTGGCACGAAAAAAGCACAGCATACGTAGGCCATGGTACCTTCAAATGTGACCTTCGTTAGTGATGCGCACTCTTGACATACGCGCGCAAACTGGCACACCTAGCTGCGCATTCTTGTCCTCATATGTTGTGCAAAAATGCGCATTAAGGATGCTGCATTTTTTTTAATAGTTCCTAAACCGTTGCCTTTAATTAGTTTGTATTATGTGTTCTTACTAGGCAGATAACCTAGGTAAATGAATAAAGACTGATGTTGATTGTAAACAGCTTTGTTTTTTTTTTAGGGAACATAGTTGTCAAAGTGCGCAGTGCTGCACACCCCTACCCTACTTTGAAGCTTCCCTCGGTCAATCCTGCGTACTAAATATTACCTAGCTAATCCTAAACCTAAATTCAGCTCGCTAGGAATTTTTCCGCAGATAAAACCTAAAATGACTATGCTTTTCACATCTACTGCAAGAAAATTGTTCGCAAGTCGTGAAGAAAGGTGGTTGGCTGCGGGTGGATCCCTTCGGTCTGCAAGTTTAGTTCCAAATTCAAATCACATTATTGACCTCCTTGCAATAATATTGTACTGAATTTCGTTATAACCCGCTATAATGAGTTTAGGTTGAGAGCATGACATACAACCTGTTACGGGAACACCCAAATACTCCGAAATATTTTATTCCGAATTTCGATAATCCGATTTTCAAAAGTCCGAATTTCATAATACCTAAGATTTATAATGTCTATTATTAAAAATCACGAAACTTATTTTACCGAAAGTCGTAAATGCGATTTGTTTGTTTTCCGATTTTCAGACGTCCGAAGAATCAAATGCTCGATGAGTTTTCGGTCCGAAAAACGACATTCCGATTTTCAATTCTTCGAATATACTGCTAAAATTAAGATTCTGATTTACATTCAATCAGTATATTATTCAGTTAGTTACATATTTTAATATCCAAAGATATTTTAACTATTTTCGAAATAACTACGGTCAAAAGACCTACTGTTTAATATACCTAACGAATATTTTTATGCATTATTGTCTTAAAAAGTCAGTAAGTTTTGCTACAAAAGTAAGTGACAGAAACAAATCGCTGTAAAACCGACTTCATGTAGTCTTGTCTGCCTTACCCCTAGAGTGTAATTTAAGCCCGCGTAGGCGCGGAGGGGCGAGGCGGCCCGCGAATTGAGGAGCAGGTGTTATAACGCCCGCCGCCGCGGCTGAGGTTGGCCGGCCAAGCCAACCAGCAAGCCGAAGCTGCGGTGGTGAGTGTTACAACCATCTTCGACGATAAGTTCGCGGGGGAACGGCGGAGCCCCGCAGCGCCGGAGCCGTGACAGAAACTATGTCTGCTGCATGTTGCATGCTTGCTTGCATAATGATTGCTTGCTTGCATACTGCATGCTTGCTTGCTGAATGCTTGTTTGTTTGCATGCTGCATGTTTGCTTGCTTGCATGCTGCATGCTTGTTTGCTTGCATGCTTGCTTGCATGCTGCATGTTGCATGTTCATGTAATTTACACTTTGTTCTGATGAGCAATTATGTTTATTTGGCTTGCTATTCAGTTTAACAAAGTGTTTTTTATTTCGGAATTCTAAATAATAGGTATTTTAATAATCGGGATTCGTATTTTTGATGTTTCGAATTTTGTTATTCGATATATTGAAACTCGGTATTTTAGTAATAGTAATTATAAACATTAGGAATATTGATATGTCGGAATTATAAAAAAAAGGATGAATGAAAAATCGGAGTTGTGATATTAGAAATTTTGAACCATTCGGAATTATGAAAATCGGTATTTTGAAATTCGTATTTGTGACAGTCTGAATAAAGTTTTTCGTATTAATGTAGTGTACCAGAATAAACGCAATACCTCTTAAGGGGTCATTGAACCCATCATTATGAATAACTTTCACTATGGGCGAAATCCCGAAATCGCGAAAAAAGAATCAGTTGTTCATAACATTTTGTCGAGTTATGCGCACAGAAATGTATGGGGCAGTCGATATTTTTTTCGCGATTTCAGTGTTGGTCCCATAGTGAAAGTTATTCATAATGATGGGTTCAATGACCCCTTAAGAGGTATTGCGTTTATTCTGTTGTATAATACGACGTTTTCGTGCAGGTGTAGTGAAAAGGACTTAATTATTTGTCCCCGTAACTGGATTATATTTCCCTTGGGACCAATGCATGAGATAATTTCCGACCTTCACACGGGAGAAGCCGAATAAGTTATTAGTAACCTAAGTAATTAGTTTTATTAAATAAATACGATTAGGTATCAACTCATTGTCTACGTCATACAGGAAGTTCACAAAACGCGTACCTACCTACCTATCTAAATTAAAATCGGGCTTTCCGAAGAAGCCCAAATTCAGAGTCTATGGTCGTTTATAAATTATATGGACCATGTTAAATTAATATGAAACTCATTGAGCCTGTCTCGCAATCTATGGTTAGATCACTGTTTAATAATCAGGTTTAAGTAGGTAGAGCCTACCTAAGAACCTCGTTCCAGAGTTCCAGATTGCTTTTCTAAAAATTACTCGTCATATTTCATCCTCGTTCCATGTTCCATCTCACGATACTCAGTAGAGCTGCAGATGTATCTACAGTAGATAGGTACCTATATAGTAATATTATGTACCTACACACATACCGAGATGCAGACGATACCTATTGCATATCTCCGAGCAGCGTTAAGCCTTCCTACATCTGTATCTTTACAGATACCTACTGTTGTAAACTGAAGCAAGTATGAAACACGGAAGGCACTAGCTAAGTAGGTACCTACTTAGGTGTATAGGATTTTAAAGAGTAGGTAGACCGTAATGTAAGCTCGTTGCTTTAGTTCTGCCGCTTTCCAGGATTCGATCGTTATTAGCGACAATTTTTTATAGTGTAAAAATAGGTAGGTACTGTATGTATATTTTTCTTCTGAAATCAACGGTTTCGATTCCTGGCTAGGAACGTTGATTTTTCCAAAAAAAAACTAATCATGCACTACTTACCGATATTATCGAGTAGGTACCTGTCCATCATAATCGGGCCCGAAATTCCTTTGAGTATTTTTTGGTATACCTCATTGTTTCGGATTTCATCCACACCCACTTAAGAATTCTGTATGGGTACGCGACTAAACCCGCAGATTTCATCTAGTATTGATTAAAATCGAATTTACCCACAAACGTAGAACCAGTAATAGAATGCAAATGAAGGCAATGCACATAACGAAGCGCCAGGAATCTCTAACACGATCAACTGATATTCCAACGACAAAAACCAGACAACGGCATCGACGCCGACGTTCTGAATTATAAAACCGGTCAAGTGCGAGTCGGTCTCGGAAATGCGGAATCGTAAACTCTGGCCGGTTTTTATTATATACTAGCTGACCCACGCAACTTCGCCTGCGTCACAATTTTCATTATTGCTCCGCTCCTATTGGTCTTAGCATGATGATATATAGCCTATAACCTTCCTCGATGAATGAAAAATGAAAGAATTTTTCAAATCGGACCAGTAGTTCCTGCGATTAGCGCGTTCAAGCAAACAAACAAACTCTTCAGCTTTATATATTACTACCTATAGATATGCAAAGTTTAAGCTTTAATGAATAGGGAATATGCATGCGATTTTTTTATTTGCAAAATAAAATACTTATTTACTGTAATAAACAATTCTGAAATTATTTTTTAAATACCTTCATCAGCGATGAAGTTATAAAGCTTCAAAGTTTACAATTAGAAAGAGAAGTCCGATATGAATTGTGACGTCAAAGTTCTTGGCGCCTACACAGCTGCCATAGAAAATAGCGTTTTCGCGAGAGGGACAGATACATTTGTTTAAAATAATTATATCTCCTTTGTTTTTCGAGCAATTTTGATTCTAGTTTCACTGTTAGTATTATATTTGTGTATATTTTTAGATAAACTGTATAGATAATAAATATTTTTTTCGTGCATATTCCCTATTTCTATTTAACCATAGAAATACATTACACTCTGAATATATCAACTGTCTACCTAGGGTTCCGTTAGTTACCATTCAGGCACAGATCCCTGAAAAGCTGGTTGTCTTACTGCTTATCCATCGTGGTTGGCGCCAAGAACCAAAGGATCTTTCTGACTACTGACGTCAACATAGTTGCCTGAACTTACCTACACCTGCTTAACGTCTTCTTACTAGAAGAACAGAAAGAACGCTTCATTTTTAATAAGTACCTAATTGGGCCCATTATCTCGTATTGTTGCCTTGCCAACGTTATAAACGCAATGATGTGTAGAAAATACTTTCTTCATTAAAGTAATAATGATAAGTGCTCCATCCCCAGTCCTCGGAGAACTATTTCATTAACTTTTGAGCCAAGTTCTCTAATGTCTTCGCAGTTATTAAACCTTCGGTCTGCGTTTGAACCGTGACCATGTGGAACTGTGTCGTCGAATTACGCATGCATGTCACGACGTTGAAGCTGCTTTGTATATCTGTGTTATCTATCTGCTCTACATAACATAGTGAAGACTAAGTTCGTCTGTTTGTCATACTATATCTGTCTCTATATGTAGCCTTCCAGTGTAGGTAAAACTGTGGGTCGTTAGATCTCACAAGCTACAAATGAAGTATAATTTAGGTATCTACATGACAGTACATCTACATGATATTTCTATGGAATAAAGACTAACAATTTTCAGCAAGGAAAAGTTTATTTTGCTGGAAAATTGTATACAAATACCAACTCACTAGCCTAACATTTTGTCAGTATAATGCTAAACTCTAGTACCTACCTATTTATTATAGAAACTTAATTGATTAGGAACATAACAGGTAACAGCTAGAAGACCTACGAGTAGCGACCAATAAATGGAACATAAATTAATGATGTCTTTGTAGCGCTCGGAGTTAGAGCGACATTGGCGTGGCCCGAAGCCGTGTTATCGTAACTACGTCATTTACATGCAGGGTGGTGCCGATAACTTAGCGTGGGCGACAGCCGCAGCCGCCTCCAACATGCTCGTATTTACTCGAACGTGATACTTCGATTAAAATGTACGTAGCGCTTAGTGCATAGCTAGATAGCTAAGCCAGATCTAGGCTGAAAACTACATCGTTACGTAATAGCTTCAAGACAATCGAAAACTAGCTTTTTCATGAAAGCTTTATCGATAAAGTCTTAATTGTAGTTGGAGTGAAGTGGCTCAAGTGTTGTGTCGGGGAGTCCAGTGCTAATATCGCGTTATCTAATGATGATTGGTGTGTAACATCGCGTCGGTGCGTCGTTATGTAGGCGGCGAAGTGGCCGCACGTGAATGGACGGGCGCAGGATCGATAGAGCGGAGTGCGCAGGCTCGCTCCGGCACACAGCTGGCGGCTTCGCACCGCCGCCGCGAGCTCGTCGGTGCTCAGTGTCCACCGTGAGGGGGCTAAGTGTATCAGCTGTATCTCGAACATGTTCCAGTGTTATCGGCGGCTCTAAACGGTGCGTAGAACAATCATTTCACATTGACCACCCAACCCGCCCTTTCAATTTACCTGCATGTTTTCAGTCGTCGTCGCCATATCTGCATATTAACGGGAAACCTGTTACACTTCTAGTTCACATAACAATTCATTAAGACTGTGAGTGTTTGTTTATAAACTAAAGGCGTGAGTGGGTTCTTAAATGTCGTTTTTTCTTCTCCATGTTCAATTTTAGCTACCGCAATCGATAAAGTGTCATACGAATCGAGGCAGCACCTCGCTACACTGTCAGGCGTTCGCTAATTAAAGAAATATGCTAATTTTGCGGAAATTTTCGTTACAAAGCCATCTAAAAACGATAATTACAGTTGATGTTCAATAAATTCAGTAATAAAATGGTATCAAGATACAATTCGCGTGGGAGGTAAAGGGCATGAGTGCCTACGTCAGTGGATCCGACATAACAAACTATAGAACGTTGTATCTACGATCTGCGCAACTTTAGCTTTTATTCCCAAGTGTTTGGGCTTGATATCCAACAAATTGTTTGTGGAGTAACATTTTAAAAAACCCAAACTTATTCGTTGTAAACATAGAAGATGTTATTAGTCGCGTAGTTGGCAAATAGGAGCCATTAGCGTTTTAAATTCTTCACATAATAGGTAAGCTTACCTAAGGGTATATAGGTAGCTATTTCATATCAAATGCCTTATAAATGTTGTCTCTATGAATGAAAATGTGGACGTAGGCTTATTTTTATTCAGGCAGTTTTTCCTCATAACCATATTTATTTATTTAATTTTTTTTCGATTAGGGAAGTGGGGGCAATAAAACCTTTTTTTTATTAACATTAATTATGTAAAGTGTTGTTTAATGGGCCCTTCAGCAATGAACTTTCAAAATGCAATAAAGCGGTTATGTCGAGTTTTCAAGTTTACAACACCTGGAAATTGGATTTCACCTTTATTTTAGGAAAAGGGAAATACTATTTCAGGTTTCCTATAACATTTGTTGATAAAAAGCTCGTTGTGTACCCACATATAAGTATCGATTTACAGTATGTACCAAATTGATGATATCATCAATCAAACAAATGTAAACATACATTAAAGTCAGATACAGAGTTGTTAATGACACCATGAAACAACAACATGAGATAATAATACCTTTCAATGTTATCCATTTTCCAATTTACATTAGCATTTTCTCTCCCAATCGACAAAATAATGCGACTTCACATATCGAGCTTCAGAATACGCCTGCAATCATATTAATATTCCAGTCCATGCCTGCAATTCTTGATATCGATTTAAAACTTTTTAATAATGTATACCTATGAGCGTTTTCAGCGACTTTCAGCGTCCAATCGGTAGCATATTGAGAACTTGCTTGGTTGTGTCTAATATATAATAAGGAAATTGAAAGTGACATTTTATTTGGTAGAATGTTAGTGATTATATCGTAGGTTTTATAGTAGATATCGAATGATGATTCCGTTCAAGGAAAAGGCAAGTTACATGAAAATCTAGAAAGGATAGAAACTCCATGTGCTGTTTATTTCCAGGTATTATGACGTAACCCAAAATTGTTGCAACACGCTGTTTTTTATTTAAGATGAAAGGAAGGTACTTTCAGATTTTTATTCATTTAATGAAACCCAGAAACCTGAATAGCTTGTTGAACCTTATGTTATGTTCAGGAATAGTCGAACACTTCTCTATCTCCTTCGACTGCAAGACATCAGGAGCATCAATTAACTTATTTAGATAAGTAGGCTAAATGTAGGGTCGATTTCATGAACTTTGTCTTCCTGTAATTTGATTATAATACATATTCAAATCGGGTATTGTTTCTGGTTGATCATTTCATATAGATTAACAGAATTATCCATGAATTCAAAAGAAAAGATTAACTTGATGGCTGACTTGGTACAGTCAACAAAGCTATTCGGTATACCTACAGGCAAAAATATTAATTTTTCCAAAGCACTGCCAATGTTTATTTCTAATGTGTGCATTAAGCTTTTGACATATTAGGTCATTACATATGAAATGGGCGTTTTGTCGTACTGGCCACTTTGATCTCAGATATCTCCTCTTTGGTTTGGAATTCCAATTTCAAATTTATACAGCTATTTACTCATGCTTTTGTGTTTCAAAAACCGTAATTTATTTGTTTTTTCCTCTTTGGATTTTTTCTTTGCCCCAGTCTTTTTACAAAATGGAAAACTTGAAATATCGCGTTATTTACGAGTACGAGTTCCATCGTGGCACCAGTGCTGCAGAAACGGCTCGAAGGATTAATGATGTTTATAGCGACGGTGTCGCAAAAGAAATACAGTACGTTTTGTATTCCAACGTTTTCGTTCTGGAAATTTCGACTTGCAGAACAAGCCCCGTGGGCGGCAGGAGACTAAAGTTGATAATGAAGAATTAAAGGCTATTGTGGAAGCGCATCCATCGCAAAACACATCCGAGTTAGCTGCAGGCTGCGGTGTTAGAGATAAAACTGTTTTAAATCACTTGAAGCAAATTGGGAAGGTGAAAAAGCTTGAAAGGTGGGTACCTCATGAATTGAGTGCAGCAAACCGACAAACGCGCGTCAAATGCTGTGTTAAATAGCAATGTAACGCAGGAGTCGACGCGATTGTGCCGGTTGAGCACAACCGGCACATAATGAAAGGATTTTAAATCGAATCATTACCTGTGATGAAAAGTGGATCCTGTACGACAATCGGAAACGCTCATCGCAATGGCTGAACCCTGGCGAACCAGTCAAATCCTACCCCAAGCGAAAATTGACTCAAAAAAAATTACTTGTGAGCGTTTGGTGGACTAGTGCCGGTGTCGTTCACTACAGCTTTCTTAAATCTGGCCAGACAATTAAGGCGGATGTCTATTGTCAGCAACTGCAAACCATGATGGAAAAGCTAGCTGCTAAACAGCCGAGACTGGTCAATCGCTCTAGGCCACTGCTGCTTCAGGACAACGCTAGACCACACACTGCACAATAGACGGCTACCAAATTAGAGGAGCTTCAATTGGAATGTCTAAGTCATCCACCGTACTCCCCGGACCTTGCTCCAATAGATTACCATTTTTTTCGAAATTTGGATTCAATTCAATTCCGATGGGGCAGTCCAAAGCGCCTTCAAAGATTTTATTGATTCCCGTCCGAATGGTTTTTTTAGTAAAGGGATCAATGAACTACCTATGAGATGGCAAAAGTGCATAGATAGCAATGGTACATACTTTGATTAAATAAATATATTATATTTAAAAAAATCGACTTTGTGTTCCTCCCTTACAAAACGCCAATTTCATATGTAATGACCTATTACGAGTGTGTTGTACAATTATTGTGTACTCAGCACACTCAACAATGTTGTATTGTTTAAAAGTAGTTGCAAGTTGCAGCCTGTATACCCAATAGCTTTGTTGACTACCTATTTGTTTTGCAACTTGTGCAATTGTTATGGAAAATCAACTTTTGTTTTTATTATTACTAAGATAGACACGCGTTTGACCACTATCTCTCCTGATGATAAGCAATGATGTGGTCGACGATGGAGCACAATTGCCACCTATTCACTCCTGACTTAAAGAGATCCCTGATAGCTATTATATAGGGAAACATAAATTGCAGCAGGGAATAACAGATATCATTTTTCTTACCTAACCATGTTCTGTTACGTACGATACACGTTATTTTACCTTTTAATCTAGAATCAACGGATTAGTAAAGTTTTCAGGAGTTTGGTCGTACGGTAGCTGTTCAGTCGTCCCACGCGTGACCTTTCCCATTACAATTGAATTCAACTCTTCCTATCCAATCTACGTGTATTACCTACTTACTACCATATAATAGCGTAGCGAGGGAGGGGCGGGGGGGGGGCGCACCGGCTGACACCCGTTTAGGGGTGACACCCGACCGTTCGTTGACTGGTTTTTGTCACTCTCGGGTGCCATCTCTAAACGTTTGACGCAATGAAACTTGTCGAGAGTTGGGTGCAAAAATATTTGAGCTCGCTTCGCTCGCTCTTGCATTCTACCTTCATGGGCCTTTCTGTATAAATCAACAAAACACTTCTATTTCAGTATAAATGATCAAAAGAAACTAAAACCCTTCCAAAAAAAATTCTTTAGTTTTCTTTCGTCACAGTTGGGTGTCACCCCTAAACGGGTGATATAATAAAATCCGTCTGAGGTGGGGTGTAAAAAATTTCGTGCTCGCTTCGCACGCTCTTACATTGTGCACTCTTTTTGTTCTCGAACTTTTCTGTATAACACAACAAAATTTATATGTTTATGTATGAATGATCAGAAGAAAATAAAACCTATTCGGGGTGGGATCCAAAATTTTCGAGCTCGCTTCGCTCGCTCTTGTGTTCTACTATTTCTCAGGTTTCTTGCATCAGTCCATAAAGTTACTATACGAGCTCGAGGTGGGATGCAAAATTTTCGAACTCGCTTCGCTCGCTCTTGCGTTCTAACTTCTTATTTCTTGAGCTTGCTAGCATCGGTCCAAAATTGAGTTTAGTTAATAAGGAAAAGAAAATCAACATAATCCGATGCGAGGTGCACAAATTTTCGAGATTTTGTTTGTAAGTCATGTAAGAACATTCCTGAAAATAAAAATCTGCAGCACAAATAGAATAATAGCTTGCGACTGCCGTCACCAGAACGAAAGGCGCAACTCATAATTAACTATTTCGGATAATTTGTGGGGTGACACCAGATTATCTGCCCCAGGTGTCACCCATGCTAGTTACGCCACTGCTACCGTACCTGTGTGTACGGTGTGTATCTAATACCTATGTAACTATTGTGTTGCTACTTTCAGTTGGCTCTTACAGTACCTAGTGCAGTCGTCTATGGTATTGCATTTTCTGCCCGCCTCTACGGCCTGCTTAAATATTACTGATGTTTAATCGTTTTACAATGCACGTTCCTCATTTGCATATTCATACCTATCTAAGTACTTTTCTTTTCAGAAAAGGTATGGCTTAGTATGAACTTACCTACCTAATTTTTATGGGGAAATTTCCAATTTCTTATCACACGTCATGCATGAGACGTTTATAATGTGATTCGGGTATGACCTACTTTTTTGGCTGAGTACAAAAAATATCAGATTCACATCAAACTTCTTATTCGTCTGGAAATCAAACACAGAAGGGAGGGACGGTAGCTCGCAGCCATTTTTCCAATAACTAACTCAATAACTGGGCCACTATTGATGTGATCAAGTCATAACGCAATATCCCTTTTAGGAGAAGTAAATACATGTGTCTATAAATAAATAGAAGCCGTAAGGGTGGTGCTAGCACTCAGTGTATATTGCAATCGGCGTTTTCCGATAGTTCACGTCCGAAGCAATATAAGGTGGCTCTGCGAATCGAATGCGCTGTTTACTTTACCACGTTTCAACTTTGACTTTATTTCACTCAGAAATCGAATTCAATTGAAGTTATTGAATTGTAGCGGGTCCCTACAGTACCCGGTGAAGAGAAATACCGATTTGCCTTACCTGCTTATTAAAGAAACGTGTTTTGTATTGGTCTACCATTCTTGATGAATACAGGTGTCACTCGAAGATCTGATTAAGCTTATTCAGTTCAGTTTCAACGTTAAATCAAATAACGTTTCAAGGAAAACTTTCAGGCTATTTCACGGGAAGTTTATAAATATTCCCCCACCTTCGCCGATACTATGGTATAAATAACAATCAACGACAGTCTCCCCTGTCTTCGAAATATAAATCTATAATTAGTAAGCCATTTGTGTTCGTATTATTTCGCAAACAGGACCTAAATCGGGAATAAGGAAAACTTTAAACTTTACAACTCTTTCGGCACAAATATACCTTGTTGTTCTTTGAATTGAATTATGTATTTGTATACACCCTTGCGACATAGCTGAGTATAATTAGGGTCAAACTCTGTTTAACGTAGCTGAACTTGCTTACCTTACAAGACTAACCTTTAGTTAAAAATACATATTTTTCTTACGATACCTAACCTTACACCCACGACCAACACAGCACCTGGTTATATATTAAGAACCTAGCAGGCTAGATATATGGATCTACCCGGCTAGATATACACATCTAGCGGGGTAGGTAGCTGGCCTGGCCAACAGCTAGGTAGGTGGTATTTAATTAGTAACCTGCAGGGTGGCTGTCACCTGCACAGCTCGGGAACACGCCCAGTCGCCCACGTCCACACTGCAGCGTTCAATGAATGCCACGCGGCGACTACAATTATTCGCAATTAACCCTCAAACAATGCCCTTTTCAATTAATTGTTTCATGAAGCTAGCTGTAAATTATACTGTTGAATTTGAATTATAAACTAAGTGTAGTATTTTCCAGTGGGATATTTTAAGGAGTATTTTAATAATATCCACATTGCGACCCAAAAACCCCTGATTGAATCATCTCTTTCAAAACCCCACCAACTGGTACTGAAACTAACTTTTCAAAAACTGGATCCATTATATTTTAATGAAACTCACTTGACTCACTTGGCAGAACGTTTTGCCAAAAAGCTTCTAAAGGTTTTAACATTGTTTATTTTTTTTGAGGAAAATAAAGTGAATTCAGTGCGTGAAAAAGTGAATGAAAAACTCACACGATGAGTTCCGTACCATAAACCGAAACAAAAAACACGTTTCTTGTCATCATCATCATCATATCAGCCGAAAGACGTCCACTGCTGGACATAGGCCTCCCCCAAGCGTCGCCACAACGACCGGTCCTGTGCGTCTCGCATCCATCGGCCACCCGCGACCTTCACCAGGTCATCGGTCCACCTTGTGGGAGGCCTTCCAACGTTACGTCTTCCGGTACGCGGTCGCCACTCCAGAACTTTTCGGCCCCATCGACCATCTGTTCTGCGAGCAATGTGCCCTGCCCACTGCCACTTTAGTTTGGCGATAATTCGGGCTATGTCGGTAACCTTGGTTCTCTTGCGGATATCATCATTCCTGATTCGATCACGCAAGGAAACTCCAAGCATTGCCCTCTCCATTGCCCTTTGAGTGACTTTGAGCCTTCTGATGAGGCCCATTGTAAGCGATCACGTTTCAGTTCCGTATGTCATCACTGGCAACACGCACTGATCATAGACTTTCGTCTTGAGACACTGTGGTATGTGGGACGAGAAGATACCGCGCAACTTCCCGAACGCTGCCCAGCCGAGTCGGATTCGACGGTTGACGTCTTTCTCGAAGTTGGCCCTGCCTAGCTGGACCGTTTGTCCTAGGTAGACGTACTCGTCTACAACTTCGAGTGTAGAGTTTCCAATCTTGATGGGAGTGGGTGTTTACCACATGGGTATTTACCATGATCTTGGTTTTGTCCATGTTCATTTTGAGACCCACCCTTTCGGAAGCTCTACTGAGGTCATCGAGCATTGTACAGCGTTTCTTGTATGGGAATTTAATTTTTAATTAAAATATATTTTATTATTCGTTGGTATAGCGGCAATAGAAATACACACTCTGTATTAATTTCAACTGTCTACCTATGCATACCTATGTATGTATGTAAATCGGGCTGGTTTCCGCAACTCCACGACTAAGCGCGTATTTTGCTTGCAGAACTGTTTACCTATTACAGTTCATGAGATACAACCCGCTGAGAAACGGACGGACGGACAGCGCATTCTTAGTAATAGGGATCCGTTGGTTACCCTTACGGAACCCTAAAAAGAACATTTTGGTGTCAAATTTGCCGCCGTGAAAATATCTGCACATTTTCTAAAACTTTGAAATTGAATACTTTATTCCACTTCCAATTAAGTAGACATTATACTCGTATTACAAGTTATTTACTTAAGAGTTTTACCGCTACGATACTTCAAACAGTTTGAGGATCTTGTGACTTGCTCCAGCTCCGCCCACGCCCCGCGCTGGTATACGCCCACGGTGACCGACGTCATCACTTGCCAGTTCGCCACGAATCGAGGAAATATATCCAAGAATCCAAGCTGTGGCTATGTAAACACGCCTCGGTCATAAATCGGAAGCTACGAATATATTACCTTCTCTAGATATTCCTCTGTGTTTTGAAAGTAGAATGTTGCTCGGGAATGGATTAGATTAATATTGATAAGCCGGAATCCTAAAACAACATTTATATATCTGATTTTTGGGGACTTGAAGTATTATCATTTAGGCCAAAATTTATCTTAGAAAAGGTCATCGCCTCCAAATAACCAATATTCTTATCTGTGAGCCGTGCAATTATTACTGATATTTTCTTATGTATCGTCATTGAAATTTGAGTTCATCATAACAGCCGAAAGACGACCACTACTGGACATAGGCCTCCCCCAAAGGGGGGGGGGGGTTGCCATAATCGCCACGCTTGGCAGGCGGGTTGGCGATCGCACTGTTTGGTGTTGCGTTTTACAGAGAACGCTGCTGCCCATTCTCTGGTGAGTCTCTTAGTCGCCTCTTACGACACCCACGGGAAGTGATGGGATGGTATTATTCTTTTACGGCACCATACAGCACCGGTCGACACCATACGGCGGCATTGATAATACATCATTTGAGTGACATACCCATGTGGTGGTTAAACATGGAGAACATTAAAATACTCATAAAAAAGAAAACATCAATGTATATTTATAAGTACCCATGTTTGCAGTTAAATAAATGATTTCTGATTTCTGAGTTAAAGGTGTATTTATCATGAAAATCTCTTGTGAGATTATTTTCACAAATCTGGTTTTGAAGACACCGTTGCTACGATGCAATACATTTTGCAATTATTAAATTGAAAACTACTAGAGCTTCTGCGGGTTGGTGACGCTCAGGTACTGTGGAATCTTATTGTATCCGATACATAAACTGATCTATTTTCTGGATCCTTAGCAATTTGATGCAGCCACGTTCAGTCTTCTGTGTAATTCAGGTGCTACGCCGTAGTGAAAACTTCGTAGCAAATTGCTACGAATTTCCGTGCTAACAGATTCGTGTGTTTTTCAACTGCTGTCAGTGTTTATCTTTAACTTTTTGTTTTTGTTGTAGGTATGTAAGCTCATGCCAATGTTTTATACCACTATTTACAGTCATTGTTCATATTCAATATTTTCTAACAAGCCATGCAAGAGAGAGTCGAAGTTGCAGAGAGAATTAATCTGGCGTCGACCGTAGCATAGTTTTAATGTGGCATGGGGAAATTCTTATAAGTCCATATACTTCATTGGAGTTTTCACTAAAATGACCAAGAATCTCTCCCTATAGCCTCCAGTACCTATTTGAGGTCGGCGTAGAATGTCGTGTTCTTCCAAACATCTTTGCTCTCCGTCATCTTAATAGTTTTCCTATATCTTTTTGTTTGGCGTCGTTTCTTTAGTCCTTCTCTTTCGCTATAGCCCTCCCACATTCCAGGAAGCTAAGCGTTAGTATTAAGGCGCAGATACATGTGATATATGTTACATCAGACTATTTTCTTAATAATTTGATATATGACATTTTGACTTTTGTTCGTTAAACATAGTGTAATTTTAATTTATAAAGTTATGTCTAAAATGGACATAAAAACGACCATCAGACCAAAACCGTCAAGCGTTTTTGAATGAAATTTGCACTATCTCAAAGTCAATTTAATTATCTATATTTTGATATACGGAATTTTTTTTAAAGTCATAGAATAATAAGGAAAGTACAAAAACCGGCCAAGTGCGAGTCGGACTCTCACACGAAGGGTTCCGTATAATAAATCTTAATTTTTATTATTTGTTGTTATAGCGGCAATAAAAACAACACCCAACTCTCTCCCACATTCCCTACGTGACAGTTCTTCTCTTGATGTCTTTAAGAGGAAAGTTAAAGAGCATTTCCTTTCCCTATGACATAATATTCATAGATACGTATATGGATGGATGTATATATATGTATGATAAAATATGTATTTTTGTAAAATGTGCACTGGATCCATCCTCTATTGTGATCTCTCTCAATCACTCAAAGGTTTGCTGGTAGAAAACTCAATTTTGAGTTAAGCTCGCCTTTGTACATGAACATTTTTAATCACTGTAAATTACTGTAAGTTTTTATGGTGTACAATAAAGAATTAAAGAAAATACATAATATGGGAAAATTTCAACTGTCCTACCTATTACGGTTCTTGAGATTCAGCCCGCTGACAGACGGACAGATGGACGAACGGACGGACGGACGGGCAGCGGAGGCTTAGTAATACCTAGGGTTCCGTTGGTTACCCTTTGGGTACGCAACTCTAAAAAGCTACTAAATTTTGGGAAACGAGTGCGCGTTTTGTTGCCTCAAAGTCGCTGGAAAAATGGGAACTTCCTTGTTTGGAAACAGAGAGCTAATGGAGAATCTTTGATATCTAAGGTCACGGGTAGGTTAGACGGTAGCACGCAGATTAGCTGAATCAGTACCTAATGTGTTATTACTATAAGTTTAATATCAAGTGTTACACATTTTCGAAGTGCTGTTTTTACATTATATATATACCATTCCTAGGGATTCAGGTAAACAGCCGAGATGAGAAGTCAGTAACATTATTTCTATAAGTAACTTTTTACTTTGAATGTCTTCAAAAATGTTTTTCCGTGAATCGTGAGAGTTTTAATATTTTATCCACGAGCATATATAAAAAGTTTCTGGATAAAAAATTAAAACTCTCCTCTAACAACGTATTGTTTTAAGAGTTTTACTTTGATCCAAGCTGATTAAGATCAAAGATAATTTTGTAAATCCTAACCACTGATATATAAAAAACCCAAGATACACACTCAGCATCTCAAAAACGTCCGCAAAAAATAAGTATAAAAAGTAAAGTAGTTTCAAACAATCTCTCATCGCTCGCCATAGTGCACTGCTTTGTAAAAACAACTTTAAGCGATCCGTGTAAGGTTGAATTTGCAAAAAAACTTGTTTATAGTATAACTACACACAACTCACACATGACACTTGGTACATGTCAGTTTTTGACGACAGTTTCGAGTGTTGCATTTGTTCGAGACTGTGCATCTTGGATTTTTTATATATCAATGATCCTAACTAATATAAGTATTAAACACGAAAGTGAGCTTGTTTGTTGATATGTTAAGTCATCATCATCATCATAGCAGCCGGAAGACGTCCAATGCTGGACATAGGCCTCCCCCAAAGGGGGGGGGTTATATGTTAAGTGTTTACGCCTAAATTGCTGATTTTGATGAATTTTGGTACAGTTACAGGCTGCTTTACGTATACGTATACGTAGAAATTATAGTGGTCCTCCGCCACTAATCTAGGGAAACAAGGCAGAAATAGTAAAATGTTATTTCGGTTGGTAGGTGCTACTAAAGTAGCAATGTGCGGAGACTGAACCGACTCTACATTATAGGTATCATTAACCACAACCGCTTTATTAATATTATCTACCCTGCCCTAATAAGTTCAACTTAGATAGCAACTTACTTATTTTAATCCTACCTATTCCTCTACTAATGTTTTAAATATGAGAGTTTAAATTTGGATGTTTGTAAATTAGAAATCACGCGTCAACGCAATTAGATGATATTTTAGGATACGGGTAGACTTGTGGAATTAATTCGAATGACCTTGCGGCCCTGTAACGCAAACAGGGCATTAGGAGGAACACGGATTGGTTTTAGTCAGTAAGAGTCTGACACTCCCTTTCGTTCTGCCCAGAGCGCATTAATGATTTCCCATCCAAAAAAAAAAACGGGTGGACCATGAACTGGATAAGACAGACGTAGCATACTTTTCATCCCAGTAGTAAGTTCCCGTGGGATACTTTTCAACTTTAACGTTGGCGACGCCGCTGACAAAAACTAGTAAGTACCTAATTAAAAGTTTCACGTCGATTTTGCTCTGTCTCTAAAACTGTTTTCTGGTCCTATTTTAGTTCCTACCTAGCTTAGATCTACAATTTCTACATTTCATTGCCAAAATGAGTTTGTTAAATCAATTATCTCGCTGGACAAACCATAATTGGTTTGTTTGCTAGTCTTTGGCAGCAGCTTCGCTTGCGAAGGTCAGAAATTGCCCCACGGGATCGAACGACTGGGATACAATAATATGCTGATGGCCTAATCAAGGCTACTCGTGGTTCCAATTTCATCTTATTCGTTGAAGTGTGATTAATTATTATTATCGACGTTCACAAACATTCAAACTTGCATATAAATAATATTAGTAGGACTACATAAATATATTTCCGAATTATTTACCAAAGTATTTTTCTCCTTGTTCGCAGATGTAATGTGCCGCCTGTCCATACGACAGGCTTTTTGGGCGCTGGCGCTGCTCTGCACGCTGGCGCCCTCGCATGCCGATGGAAACATAGGTGAGTCATTATCTATAACTGCACTGCCCCCGCGACACGAACTACTTTTAGTTCGTGTCGCGAGATTGGCCAATCTGGAAATATCTAAATCGATTGCGGGCTCAGGAGTATCATAGCCCTAAACAAGGCGCTAGTATGCAGCCCTTTCGCAGGAGGTTCCCCATCTATTTTTTGCTTTTTATGCCAACCACCAGTACCCTCCGGGACCTGAACGTGGCTATAGACAGAGCGTTCCAAGTGGCCACGTACCAACAGGATGGTCAACATTTTAAAAGTCGAGTCAAGGCAGAAACTACAGAACGCTATTTGCTAAGAGTCCGAACCTTACCTAATCCTTTTCTTTCGTTTATGTTCATACAGCTAGTCAGACACCCCTATCCTTTCCTCAAAGATTCAGATTCAGTTGGTTAAATTGTAATTGGATACAGCTCTACCTCACTTTACATGCTAAGACTGCCTACTTGACATACTTTCACAACCAAATTCATGTACAGTAGTTTTGTGAGAGAGTCTGTGGTTACATTAAATAAGCAAATCTGTATAAACCGTTTTAATTTCGGCTTCTACTGAAATAACAATAGTTGTAATACGGATTCAGTTTGATGATGCTTCTCCTAATCTTCATGTAAATAACGAAAATTTTTACAATTAGGTTGTATTTTGTGACGCAGACACATCAGAAACACAACCTGCGTCTTATTGTTTTTTATTTGTTGAAAATAGGCAGGTGTAACTGAAATAAATAGAGTAATCTTTCTGGATGGACATATGTAGAGCAAACACTAAAGCATGCATTGTATTCGAAGAATCCCAGTCCTGATACAATGCCTATACATACTTGAATCGAGCAACAAGAGAATAAGTTTACAAATCCTAGGTACAATACAAACGTCTCCGTTACAGCATCTTTGAACCGGCTGAGTTTATTTTTAACTCACAAGGCAAAACCTCTAAAGCAGACGTGGGGATTACTTTGAATACAAAACTTTATTCTCGTTTACCCGTATTGATCCTCATTGTTGTCCTTTTCTGAGACGACAGAGCTAGTATTGTTTATTTTTTACCCTATGCTTATTCACGTGCAAATGTTCAATGCTTTAAATATGTGAGGCATAACTTAAATGTTAAAGGGAAGGATATGTCGTAGTTAAGTTAGTACTGAGAAAAATATCGGAGACACTTCCAAGACAGGAGGCGTCGACTAAACCGACCGCCTCAATCAAATCTGAATAAAAACTATCGAGTATCAACATATTCTTCAATTTCAATCTGATTCTAAATTGGCATGAGGTTCAAAATCAATCAGAACTATTTTTCACCAGGCTGCAAGATGTACTTACCTATCAAAAACAAGCAAACTTCACAGTTCATTTAAAGTACAGAAAAAGCGATATTTTTTGCCAGAAATAGATTTGACAAGAACAGAGGACAAAAATAGGAAGTAGACATGTGTGAAAAGCGGCAACGAAAGATAGAATGTAATTGTCATGTTTTTTTCTGTAAGAAAAATTCACGGAATATTTTCTTTGTTCAGGTTGCTTATTCAGCGCATCATTATGCGTGGAGGGGGTGGAATGGTGCTACGACGGTAAGTCTACTTATAATGGAAAACTTTTAAAGTTTTAAACAGATGTAGGTACTCAATGATTTCCAACATGAATATGAACATTAAACAGGTCTGACATTCTATTTTAAGACTATTAACCTTTCATGAACTCTCGTCGACCCATCTACTTGGAACTTTCCATTATCTTCTTTATCTGAATCTAATGAAATAAGAGATGCCAATTTTCTTCCATAGATTTCGCCTTCGGTAAATGTATACCGGTGTACGAGAAAGAAGTGGAAGAGGGATCACTTTATCAGTAAGTTCATTTTCACAGTTCTTTTTAGGGTTCCGTATCCAAAGGGTAACCAACGGAACCCTATTACTAAGGCTCCGCTGTCCGTCCGTCCGTCCGTCCGTCCGTGCGTCCGTCTGTCTGTCTGTCAGCGGGCTGTATCTCAAGAACCAAAATAGGGAGTCAGGCAATAAAAATTAAGGTTTATGGTATGGAACCCTTCGTGTGCGAGTCCGACTCGCACTTGGCCGGTTTTTTCCAGAATTACCTTTTTAGGGTTCCTTACCAAAACGGTAAAAAGGGATCCTTATGGTGTGACACAGCGACTGAAAGGGGTTTTTAAAAATGATAAAATATTAAAAATTATAAACATAGAGTGCTATTTGCACATTCGGTTTTCGGCTTCTGACGAAAAATGTAAAAAAAAATGAACAATGACCCCCCCTAACTCCGAAGTTTGCATAGAAAAAATCTGAAGTTATTTTATGTGATAGAAGTTTATGTTAAGATTACAGGGAAAGTAAAATGATGCCTCTAAATAGCACACTTTTTCAGAAATCATCAATAAAAATTACATTAGTTCCACTAGCGGTCAAGAGATGGCGCTGATCTAAAACTGCAATATACACCGCAGTGTTAAAATTCTGTGACGAATATGGGCCTCGCCGATGAAAATTTAAAAACATTTCACGTTTTAAATGCTAGTACGGAATCCTCGGTGCACGAGTCTGACTCGCTCTTGACCGGTTTTTTTATCGGAGAGAAGCTTTCAAAAGCCGCCTGGCCTTTCAGGTTGTGTTGACTCACTAAAATCACCTCGGTCGGTAATCACCATCAGCACACAGAAGGAGAACCGTGCCTCTTAAAAGGATTACCTATATGATGCATTTCAGTTTTTCTGTTCTGTGGCAGGTACTCTATTTGTCATAATCTGCCTCGGAAAGTAATTTAATTCATCTTGCTTCATCCTCGTACAGGTATGACATGAGCTCAGAGCAGCTGCAATGGTTCGAGGGCGAGCTGCAGCGGCTGGCGACTCGCGGCTACCGCTGGGAGCATGCGTACACGCAGTGTGTGCTGCAAGCCATGCTCTACACGCTGCGCCAGGACCTGTTAGTTGTGGATACATTCTTTAGATCAGTAATATCAGAGGTCATCTGGTTCATCATGTTCAATAGGAACAACGACCTACTTACTAACTGTAGGTCCTTGTGATTTTTCTGCTCATGGTGAACAGAGACAATCTCTGTAGAAAACAAATGAGGTAGGTTACGCCTACTCATTTGTTTCTACAAAGATTCATATAAGAGTGTCACTGTAATGCGTACGGGAAATACTATGGCATGCATGAGTTCTCTTTTTACCAGCTTGTTCTTCCTTCTTAATTTTCCTTTCCTGTACTTTTCTCTATCAATATCTAACTTTTTCGTCACTGTAACTATTTTACTTAGTGTGTATGAGAGCATATTTGTTTCTTTTTTACTACATATAGGCTTACGTTTGACCACAATCTCACCTGATGGTAAGCGATGATTACCCAGTAATCATAAACTTTTGATTGATATTTTTCAGCAATCCAACAACTGTTAATACAAAAATACCTACTTACTAACTGTAGGTCCTTGTGATTTTTCTGCTCATGGTGAACAGAGACAATCTCTGTAGAAAACAAATGAGGTAGGTTACGCCTACTCATTTGTTTCTACAAAGATTCATATAAGAGTGTCACTGTAATGCGTACGGGAAATACTATGGCATGCATGAGTTCTCTTTTTACCAGCTTGTTCTTCCTTCTTAATTTTCCTTTCCTGTACTTTTCTCTATCAATATCTAACTTTTTCGTCACTGTAACTATTTTACTTAGTGTGTATGAGAGCATATTTGTTTTTTTTTTTACTACATATAGGCTTACGTTTGACCACAATCTCACCTGATGGTAAGCGATGATTACCCAGTAATCATAAACTTTTGATTGATATTTTTCAGCAATCCAACAACTGTTAATACAAAAATATGTGACCACTTTGCTGACCCTAAATTAAGTACCGACACCGAAGAAAACCCGGAAGAGAATGCCGAAGAAGTGAGTTCTCCTACTTTATAACTTCTCATATTTGACTTCTTGGTCTTGTATCATAATAATCGTATTAAAATACAGATTGAACCAGATGAAACAGCGTATGTGCGCTTTACACCTAATTCACCGATCTCAGACTCCAACTTTGCCAACGAGGTGTACAATCCTCCATTGACACCTGATGATGACCCGACTCCCTACATACCCAAAGGTAAAAACACTAAACATTGAATAAGTAGCTGCAGCTCTTTCTTGGAATAACTAAGTAATGAGATCTTTTTATTTTTCTTTGAAGACGACGAACCAATGGATGGCGAAACGCCGAGTGACAAAATACGCGATTTGATGCTAATGGGTGGAAGCGAGGAATCTCCCATTATTCTACCATTTTCAGGATTCAGAGAACGAATCTTAGCAGAAAAAGAGCGAAGACCAATCAACAACGCAAACCCGATGCCTAGGATGGTAATCGATAAACAGAAGAAATCCGTGGCTGACATACTTGGTGAAAATGAGCCTAACATGGCGTTGGCCGACGAAGAACGCGTGGGAGCTCATTTCCGCAAGTACAAAACTAAAGCTCCACCATTTACTGCGGAATATATCACGAGTAACAGATTTTCTCCGCTTGACGAAGAAATTCGTTCCAATGCTTGGAAGAATTATAAACAGAGCTTTGCTGAGAAACATTTTCCCTTTGAATACGAGAATCCGGGTGAATTACCTGAACCGAGGGTCTATATAGATGAAGATGGAATAGATGAGTTTCCCATTGATGCTGGCAGTGGGGAGCTGGACCCTTATCATATCAAAGGTAATACAGATGCCTACATGAGTGAAATAATTGGTTTGTTGTTAAAATTATTTGTTGATGTTATTTTGTAACGCTACAGATAATTCGCCCGCATTAGACGCTAAACATTCGAAACAAATGGAGGAATACTTCATGAACTACTGGAGAGATGTCATTGATTCTAAACAAAAGCCGCAAGGCGCCCTCTACGCCGAAGGAGGGCCGCTACGGGCAGACGAGTTGCAAGGTGAGTCAGGTATATCGCACAACTTGAGAACATAGAGTTACCTCCGTGTAAAGACGGCAATTTGTGTTGCTTCCTGCTTCGTTTGCATTGTAGGTATAACAGCAACATTATCTCACTCATTCTGTTGAAGTATTAACGTACTAAAATTTAATTAATTTCTCTTATTTGTACTTATCGGTTAACCAATGTGTTATTTTAGTTCTTGGCTATTTTTTCAAATAGGCCCCTTGATATCAAGACTACTTGATACCAGATCGAGGGCGTTACATATACCGACGATGTTTCAGGTGAAACTCCCAAATTTTACCCCGAGGATATTCAAGATTTGCTTAATAACGAATGGGGCTTTAAGCGTAGGGAAAGAGACGATGTTAAAAAGCCTGGGCCGCGCCTGGACGCAAAAACATTAAAGATTTTATACCACAATAAATCCGTGACAGGTTAGTGTCACAGCGGCCTGAGATAACTGTTTTAGATCCTATCGATGTTCCCTCGAATAGAGTCAGGCTACAGGCTAGAGCTGCATCTCAATTAAAGTATATTTTTTTACTACTCGCACTTCCACGTCTGTATAGAACACCGCACTAAGTGTTTCCCTCAGCACATTTTAATTTATTATGAGACACGGAGCGTGGACTGTTACAGTCCTCTGTTTGAAACGTGTTGCCTATGTGTGTGACATCTAAATGTTTTGTTTTATGGCGTTTCCTTTGTACTCTTCGATGTGTTGATTTTGGGCTATATTCTTGTTAGCCCACCCTGTGTGTCATTAATGTTGTCATTCTGTCAGCTTTGATGTTTATAAGTAAATGTTTTATATCATATCTATGCATACATTACTCCCATGATAATCCGTTGTAGGTAAGCGCTTGATTCCCTCTATAAGAAAATGTATTCTTTCAATATCTGCTTATATGTATGACCGTAACCCAATGTTTGTAAATCTTTCCTCTCTTTAAATGAAATCTGCTATATATTCCTTTGGCAATTAATATGATATTCAAAACTGTTCTTGACTAAATGAAAAATATGCATGCTTCGAGTTCTATATCGGTGTTGTCTAAAACCGTTTGATGTGTGTTTCACTTTATTTACAACATCGGTTTGATTTTATGTTTTAGCAAATGGTGTGCAGCCCGTAGATAAAGAAGAAAAGCCTGGTGACCACGATCACAATGATTATGATTATGATCCATCATACGCGTACGTCTTGTTCAAAAACAGGTGAGGATTACCATATTACCAAAGTGTAAAACAGTAAATAAATGTTAAGGTACTTTCCCATTGATGTTATAATCGGTTTGCCTCAGGTTCCTAACTGACTGGAAGAAAGGCATCTCATTTATTTCAAGACTAGAAGAAATGCTTGGTTTAGAGAAAAACACTTTTACAAACCCCCGGTAACTTTAATAAAGTCTACTTAAAATCTATAGTTTTAACATTTTATCTATTTTTTATTATTATTCCTCTTGCTTACTGAGTTTATAATATTAGAACAATACAACTTTTTGTTTCAGAGTTGATGCAACTGAAGTTACATTCAAAGTTGAGAAAAATAATAAAGGGTATGATGCTATGGCTGTAGCGCGTCACGTTGGTAAGATATTCAAAACTGACACTAGAGGTGCTCCCGACTTTCTGTAGCTGTCACTACTTATATTTTACAAAATATTTCTTCCAGATGACATTAAAGATGATTTGCGTCGTGAGACTGGAGCGCAAATTCTATCCACTGGCATCGGTGATAGAGTAAGCATGACCAATATACTCGTATATTATAGGGCAAACAAATAAGCATCTCACTTTTCATAAATGATGATTTCATCATGATACTGATGAATTTATATTTGCAGAGCAAGCGCCCAGTAAGTCACCACTTGGAAGCACCAGAGACGAACCAAATTCTCGGTCTAGATCTGCCAGTACTATCGGCGCTTATCGGAAGTCTAATGGTCCTGGTGGTAGGAGGTGTGGTCTTCGCAGTGCTGTTGAGACGCGACAACAATAATAAGAGAAAGATGAACGGCCTATCCTCGGCAGCTGAGATCGACGCTGAAGCTACGAGGGACTATCAGGTAAGATGGACTTCTTTTACGTAGGACTGTAATAATTTTTTATTTGTAGTGAGTGTTGACTGATTTGAACGATAATTGAGTTCGTGCCATTCCAGGAGTTGTGCCGAGCGCGCATGTCTGGCAAGTGGACCGGTCAGCAGCCGGCCGCTGCTCCCACGCACTCTACTGAGCCTCCTCAGCGTATCACCTCACTCTCCAAGGAACCTGCTGAGGGAAACTCTCCCTCGACTCGATCTAGCACTTCATCATGGTAAGAACTCCTTGGGTATATAGCTAATTTTGTAAGGGTCGTCTTGGTGACTGCCAATTGGACTAGAAGAATTTCTGTTAAAAACTACTGGCTCGTATGCGGAAGAATAAGAAGTAATAATATTAAAACTGATATATCTTTATTTTATTTCAGGAGTGAGGAACCGGCTCTCACTAACATGGACATCTCTACCGGACACATTGTTTTGGTAAGCAAACCGTAAGGAATAATTGTGACAATACTGCTCTTCACATAACTTACGAATAAATACTCTTGACAAAGTACGAAAACAATAAAATTGTCCTATTAATCAACATCTTCATTAGGCTTACATGGAAGATCACCTCCGCAACAAGGACCGTCTGGAGCAAGAATGGCGCGCCCTGTGCGCGTACGAGGCGGAGCCCTGCGCCACCACCGCGGCCCTGAAGGCGGACAACACCGGCAAGAACCGCTACGCTGACGTGCTGCCCTACGACCACTCCAGAGTCACGCTCAACACGCTCTCTAATCATCTCGGCTCTGATTACATCAATGCTTCGACTATCGTAAGTCAACTGTTGTTATTTATCACTGGAATTATGGAAGCATCACAAAAGGGTCTCATATGATGTATGTCTTCCCAAATATCAAGACATCTTCCTATTGCAAGGCTAAAAAATAAATTAATTATAGCTCAATTTTATCTCTTTCCAGTGAAAAACTCGATCCCATGTTTTAATACATTCATAATCTTAATCTCACGATATTGTCCCATCTTTTTCTATTAGAACCTTCGAAGTAACCTACATCGTAGCGGGTTCTTATACAATTCTCCTCATGTATGGAGACTTCCACACAGCTGATTCTAATTTCTCCTTTATCCATCAGACGGACCACGACCCCCGCAACCCCGCGTACATTGCAGCGGCCGGCCCCATGGCCCACACGGCACCCGACTTCTGGCAGATGGTGTGGGAGCAGGGCAGCGTCGTGATGGTCATGCTCACGCGCCTCACCGAGAATGGACAACAGCTCTGCCACCGCTACTGGCCTGAAGAGGGATCTGAACTTTACCATATCTATGAGGTCAGTTTCTGGTGATAGTATAGCTAAAGTTACATCGACGCTCTATGTAAAGTTGACAAAGTAAAGTTCCAGGAAGACTATCTATAAAAAAACTGTCCAAGTGCGAGTTGGTCTCGCGTGCAAAGGGTTCCGAACCAATTTCATTTTTTTAACATGTTATTTTAACACTACAGACTTCTTATAGGTTTTCCTGTAATCTTTAGGTTAGTCCTGTAGTCTATTAACTGAATTTTTTTCGCGCCCGTGTTTGGGTCACAGAAATCCATATCTATACCTAATTTCAACAGAATCGGTCCAGTAAATCCGGAGAAAACTGGCTGTGACAGACGGATACCCGAGTGATCCTATAAGGGTTCCGTTTTTTACGGATGTTCGGAACCCTAAAAAGGATGACTATACTAATCGAAAGAACAGAGAGCTTTGAATTTAAAAAAAAAATGAAAAGCATTTGGTTTATGACACTTTTATGACGTGTCCGACTCTCCCTAGTCCAAAATCTGCAGGCACAAGAAGCGGAAAAATAAATATGACTTTGCATATTCCAGGTGCACCTGGTGAGCGAGCACATATGGTGCGATGACTACCTGGTGCGAAGCTTTTACTTGAAGAACCAACGTACCGGCGAGACCCGAACTGTCACTCAGTTCCACTTCCTCTCCTGGCCTGAGAATGGAGTGCCATCATCGACCAAGGCTCTGCTAGAGTTCAGGAGGTAAGGATCTTAAAAACTAACCTTAAACATACCTAAAACGTCTCAAGTCATGGGAAGAAATAATCTTAAAACTCAAGCGGTATAAAATCTATTTAACGAACCCCTCCCATTCAACCTTTTATATTTTCGAAAAGTTAAATAGGAGTTTGGCCGGTTTCGTGAGAAAAATAATGCAAAGCCAAATATTATGTAGTTAAATTAAAATGTATATAATTATAATATCTTATACTAATATATAAAGCTGATGATTTTTTTTGTTTGTTTGTTTGTTTGCTTGCTTGAACGCGCTAATCTCAGGAACTACTGGTCCGATTCGAAAAATTCTTTCAGTTTTAGATAGCCCATTTATCGAGGAAGGCTATCCTACTAATATTATAAATGTGAAAGTTTGTATGTTTGTGCCTCAATCAGGCAAAAATGGCTGAAGGGATTTGGATGAAATTTGGCACACATATTGTTCACAACCTGGAATCAAATATAGGCTACTTTTTATCCCGGTAACTTACATGGCTTAATAGAGACAGAGGAAGAAGTGGAAATCTAGAGTTTCTGCTGTCTTAGTACTTCAGATTCAAAAGTACCAGAATTATTTTTGGGGCTGGGACTGTGAGTGCTAAAGATTTACAAGTACCAGGAGACCAGAAACATGTCGATGAATTTTAGTTCTTAAATCGTTAGCGCTAAAGATTCATCAGTTTCAAGAGACCAAATATATGTCAAGGTATTTTTGAGCAAAACATTTTATTTTTTCACGAGGAGTACTGTACTCGGTGGCTCGGGTGAAGTGATCGTGAAGTGACCTGTCAATCCATGTAATCAAGATGGAATGACAGCTCACTTCGTGGTCACTTCAAACAAGCCTGCCTGCCTTCACTTCAACATGTTTCAAAATCGACCGGCTGATACAATGACATGTCAAAGATTTTCTCGGGCTGGAAGTAAACTAAGTACTAGGAGAGCCTAGTACTTCTGAATCTATAGCGTTTACTTCCAAAGCATGTTGAATTATTTTCGGGGCTGGAATTATGAGCGTTGTACCTATATTCACAAGTACCAGGATAGTAAAAACATGTCAAGGTATTTTCAGGGCTGGTATTGTTGAGAGCTAAAGATTCAGAAGTACCAGGAGACCAGAAACATGTCAAATTATTTTTGAGCAAGATTTTTTTGTAACTACGTGTACAGCAGATTTTTCTTAATGGAGACTGAAGAAGAAGTGAAAACCCAGAGCCGCTGCTGCCTTAGTACTTCAGATTCACAAGTACCAGGAGAACAGAACGATGTTAAAGTATTTTGGGCTAGAATATTTTTTGTTTTTTTAACAGTCAAACAGAAATATGTATATCGCTGTTTTTTCCGGGCTGGAATTGTAAATGCTGTTTCACAAGTAACAGTAGACTAGAAACATGTCAAAGTATTTATTTTCGCTGGAATTGTGAGCGCTAAAGTTTCACATGTACCAGGACACCAGAAACATGTCGAAATATTTCTGGCGCTGGAATCGTGAGCGGTTAGGATTCAAAAGTACCAGGAAAATAGAAAAATGTCGATGTATTTTCCGGGCTGGACTTATGAGCGCTAAAGATTACATGTTGAAGTATTTTCGGGGCTAGGATTGTGAATGCTGAAGATTCATAAGTACCAGAAGACCAGAAACATGTCGAAATATTTCCGGGCAGGAATTATGAGCGCTAAAGATTCATTATGTACCAGGAGACCAGAGACATGTCGAAGTATTTCCAGGGTTGGAATTGTGAGCGGTTAGGATTCAATAGCACCAGGAGATCAGAAACATGTAGAAATATTTTCGGGGCTGGAATTATGAGCGCAACAGATTCACAAGTACTAGGAGAACAGAACAATGTTAAAGTATTTGGGCTAGAATATATATATTTTTTTAAACAGTCAAACAGGAATATGTATATCGCTGTTTTTTCCGGGCTGGAATTGTAAATGCTATAGTTTCACAAGTAACAGGAGACTAGAAACATGTCAAAGTATTTATTTTCGCTGGAATTGTGAGCGGTTAAGTTTCACATGTACCAAGACACCAGAAACATGTCGAAATATTTCCGGCGGTGGAATCGTGAGCGGTTGGGATTCAAAAGTACCAGGAGAACAGAAAAATGTCGAAGTATTTGTAGCGTTGGAATTGTGAGTGGTTTGGATTCAAAAATACCAGGAGAACAGAAATAAATCAAATTTTTTTTCTAGGCTGTAATTATGAGCGGTTAAGATTCACAAGTACCAGAATACCAGAAACATGTCGAAGTAGTTCCGGGGCTGAAAGTACGGACAGTAAAGACTCACAAACTACCAGAGTAAAAAATCATGAAGATAAATTTCCGAGAGTAGGCTATATATCATTACGCTAAAACCAATAGGAGCGGAGCAGTAATGAAAAATGTGACGCAGATGAAGTTACGCAGGTCAACTAGTATAAAAATATTTCTTTTTGCCTATATGGCATTTAGAAGTTCTTAATGCTAGAAACCAGTAAAAGGTGATAAAAAATGTATCTGACCTTCTTATTGAAAATAAATAACTGACAAAATAATAGTACTTAGATCATTGATAAATAAAAATCCCAAGATACACACTCAGCATCTCAAAAACGTCCCCAAAAAACAAGCGCACAATGTATAATTGTGCGCTAGTTTCAAACAGTCTCGCATCGCTCGCCATACTGCACTGCTTTGTAAAAACAACTTTAAGCGATCCGTGTAAGGTTGAATTTGCAAGAAAAAATGTTTATAGTATAACTACACACAACTCACACATGACACTTGATACATGTCAGTTTTTGACGACAGTTTCGAGTGTTGCATTTGTTCGAGACTGTGCATCTTGGGTTTTTTATATATCAATGACTTAGATAAAATATAATATGGTTTTCTTATTAATTCAAAAAATTATTTCGTTTCCAGGAAAGTGAACAAGTCGTACAGAGGAAGATCATGCCCTATCGTAGTCCACTGCAGGTAAGTTTTATTGTCATTCTTATGTTTACCACTCTAGCATAATTTTAAACCCTGATTTTCAACTTAACCTTGAACCACGGAATTGTTATTGATAGATATCAAACCTAATATTGATAAATCTGTTCGGACCTAATTAGAATACTAATTATTACGTAGGTTGGTAATCATAAATTTAATTATCTATCATCTTGTTTCTAATCCGAATCAATGTAATGAATAATGATAGATATCGCCTTATATCGCATCCTACGCAATATTTATCAAAAAGATTTAATCGGAAAATATCGCGATATGATATTTTTTTGAAGAAATTCCGCAGATATCTCCGATTGACCGATACTGAGCAATATCAACGATATTTTTAATAAGCCTCGAGATACTTTTTACTGCAAAAATGACTCCATTCCATAGCCTTATTATAAAACCTCACTAAAATCCATGTGTTCCAGTGATGGAGCCGGTCGCTCGGGCACCTACTGCCTCATCGACATGGTTCTGAACCGCATGGCGAAGGGCGCTAAGGAAATTGACATCGCGGCCACGCTGGAGCACATCCGAGATCAACGCACTCGCACTGTCGCCACCAAGCAGCAGTTCGAGTTTGTGCTTATGGCCGTCGCTGAGGAGGTAGGCGTTTTATAAGATGGACATAAGAATAACGTTATTCCTAGACCAAATTCTTGAATTTAATTATATTAACTATAATCACAGATCAATATAATGATCAATAAATCCGATACCAGTATGCGGCTAATGCTGCATTTCTGGTGTTTCGAATAATGAGAAGTGTCCTCTCAGGTTCGATACTTGGTCCTATCCTGAACAAACCAAGTAGGTATTCCAGCGCAAGTCAACTTAATGGTTTTTTTTTATCCGAAGGTCCACGCAATACTAAAAGCTTTGCCGGCGCACCTTCAACAACTGCAAGAAAAGAAAGACAAAGATAAGGAAAAGGAAAAAGAAAAAGACGGCAGTGACAAGGAAAAGGAGAAGCCTAACTAAACCGCGCACCCGACACGAACACACGAACACGTTACTTTACATTATTGAACATATTATTAAGTATTCTATCATTGTGGAATTGATGTATTTCTATATCAACTCCGAGTTGAGAATTTCGCTACGCAAAACGAAATTTTGAGCTAATTCATGTCAATATTGGTATGTAATTTTCTTTTTTTTTTCTACTTAACATTCGGCTCTTATATTAAACCCCAACAATACTTCTCCAGGACTGCATTATTGACAACTCACGGTTTGGAATTATTAACTTCGGATGTCACTTGACGACGATTACTTTACCGATGGAAATGCTTAAAACGGAGCACTTACGGCAAGGATAAAAACTGACTGTATCTACTTGATGTGTGCCGCTAACTATGGCATTTATTTTTTTAAAGCTTTTAATATTTTCATAAGGGAACTTCACACGAGCCTATTTATTATATTTAGAAATCAAAGAACACAAACTATTACGTTTCTTTGTTGTAGCAGTTGTTAGCTTTTTATTGGAGTGTTGGTGACATGGTCAATTGTTAGAGTATCAATTCTAGTGGGTGTCTCCTGTGTTGCGTAAATTTTAGTTTATTTATTTCCACTTATACCTATTTAATAACGATACTAAATAATGAAATAGCTGATTTAAATTTATAGTGTTATTAGGTAAGCTACAAATTATATTTTGAAACTGCGTTTATTAGTTATTACTATGTGTTTCGTTTTACGTTATTGTCATGCATATAATGCGTATCCTGTGAATTGATCTAGTCAGTTACAATGTTACTTAAGCCAGTTTATAGTGGGTTTCTATTTAATAATTGTTTATTTAACTTATACTAAATTAGTTATTTTAACTATGGTCAGATGCTAATGATGATTAAATCTGTAGCGTTACTTTTAAATATTTTCACTGACGTAGTTATTTTCAAATACTTATTGTAACGACTGTACGAGTAGCGGCACTGACCACAGTTGAAATATATTATGTTTATCGTATTTAATTGCTTTCTGTTTAGTCATGGTGTCTAAAAGTTTTTAAGTCATAATGTAAGTACATTGTTATATGTATAGATCTACATTTTACAACTTATATACCTAGTTCTTATAACAACAAAGATAAGAGATCTATGTCTTTCCCAATCATATCCTGAATCAACGGAATACCTGAGAAAAATAATCAGATTTAAAAAATCAAAATAAAATATTTACAGAATGTAGCAGAAACCATAGATACATACTAATACGTGTTATGTAAGAGATTTATATAAGATATATTTATTGCATATTATGTGGAAAATGTAAAAAAAAATAAAAACCTACCCACGAAATTATGGATGTAGTATTAGATATAAGAGAAAATATATTTAACCGTATTTCTGTATGAAATTATATGTAGTTTTTATGTGAATGATTGAATAATGGATTTTGATTAAATTGTTTTAGGGAATAAGATAGAAGTATCCTAATTTCCCAAAGAAAAGTTCCTTTCTTCTTATCGGCTGAATCCATCCACACTTGGGATCTATACCGACTAGACATGAGCGCCGCCGTGGCGATTTTTGACGGCGGCGGCATGGAGGTAAATTTTGCACGGCGGCGGCGCCACGCCGGCGGCGCGGCCTGGAAGTAATCGCTAAAGGAGCGCTTTTTTGCCCTAAAATAAAAATAAAATAGCCTTCTGTCGGGCGGCGTGAAGTAAAAAATAACTTTCTCAAATTTCGAATCACATTTGGGCTCGGCCGCTCATTGTCAACGTCAAGCTACAGCAGTCCATTGCAAACATGGCGTCTCCAATTGCCTGTCACTCATCTCGATTCCCGACAGCTCTCATGTAGCTGATATCACCCTGTGAATACCTGATCCCTCAGAGCATAACATTTTCTATAGCTTGCTGAGTTATCTTCAACATAGGTACCTAAGGACCGGAAAGTATCATGTTTATAAAATTATCCAATGCATTTGTCAGTCAACTACTTCGAGTAACTTACATCCAGCTGACTCACTTCTTGACGTAGTATCTGTCTTATTGTCAGTTTGCTGGTCCTAGGTTGGACTTCATTGTCGTCGCAAACGTACAGTCGTACAATGGACATCTCAATACCTACTTCAATATAATAGTCAATCGACTTGGCATCGAAGCAGATCTCAAAACTGACCCGCCTGGGGCCCTACAATGACGAACCAATTCCATCATGATTCTGATATGAGAGAGATGGTGCTACACAGGACGAAGTAAGCATTTTTTAGTGTTCCGTCCTCAGGGACCAACGGAACCCTATTACTAAGCCTTCGCTGTCCGTCCGCCCCTCCGACTGTCTGTCAGCGGGCTGTATCTCAAGCAAGAACCGTATAAGGTAGACAGTTGAAATTTTCACAGATTGTGTATTTCTATTGCCGCTATACCTTGGAATCCTTCGTGTGAGAGTCCGACTCGCACTTGGCCGGTTTTTCAACCTACGTATACTGTTCCACTGCTGAGCAAAGGCCTCCCCCAAGTCCTTTCAGATATTTTTGTCCCGAGCCAGCTCGAACCAACCCTGGCAGTAGGCGTTTAGGTCGTCTCGCCATGTCTTCCTAGGCATGGCTGACGTTAATTATATCATAAACATTATTAAATAGAAATTCAATGTTAACATTCGTTTAAAACGCTTGCATACTTTGTTGCTGTTACAAATTTGAACCTTGAGACAAAAAAATGCTACGCGGCGGCGGCGGCGCGCCGGCGCGGCGCTCATATCTAGTACACACCACCGCACATAAATGTATTTTACTCCTTTGACGATAGGTGCCAATCAGTCAATTAATTTATTTTCACACCACCTGCACGAAAACATCAAATTAAGTATAAGTTATGCAAAATTAACATAAAGTAGGTACTTATCTACGTCATTATTGCCCGCGAGAGCGCTGGCCTATCCCCGCTACTAGATGCGCGGTCTAAGTGAGGTTCCAAATTCAAATCACATTATTGACTGGCGGGTTATAAAACTTATAGTGAAATTCATCAGTACAAAATTATTGGATGGCGCGGCGCCGCGGCGGGGCGGCGGTGGGCCGGGGCACAGCTACGGACGTGCAACATGCTCCTAGCAGCGGAGGCCAACCAGCGCCGGTTGCGGTGGCCAGCCATCTCTCTTAATGTTTTCAGCACAATTTTCTTGCAATAAGTGTGAAAAGTAAATTGTCCTCAGGGATGAAGGTGTCTTTGCCTTGGGCTAGTTTGAAACCCTCGCTGCATTAAGGATTCTTGTTTTAACTCCTAACTTAACTCACGAATCCTTCATTGCGTTCAGGATCGAATAAGACGTCCGTGGCATAAGACACGGCTTTATCACCTCGTTGCATAATCTACTATAATTTGTGGAAAGGCCTTTGGAAGAGGTATGGTACAGGTACTCTATTCTTAAAATTTGTAGAAGCGCTTACGAGAGGTTAGCCCGAGAAGGTAAAACACCGGGACGAGTGAAGGATGTTGGGTATACCTTTGCCCAGCAATAGGACAATGTAGGTTAAATGATAAAAATTGGCGCAAGTGTGCAAACTTTCCCATCGCAGCCGAGGCGGAATAAGCGTCAAGACGAGGCCGTTATAGAGCTGAGAAACTGCCATGACAAATGCCCTCGTTTATCAAACAATGATTTTCAACACACTTAGCTTAAAAATTCATGACCATAATATTTGATAAAAATATTGTGAAAAATGGCTCGTGGATTTTATTCATGCCTCATTCTAGATTTTCACATCGCCGCACTTATCCGCACGACAAAAACTTAATAAATTGCGTAGATACTTAAAATCGATAAGGGTAGGAGCCAGTTTTCATGTTACAAAAAATAATATATTATAAGTATAGGTTTGATTGTTTGTTACTTCTTTACATAGTAACGGCTTGACGGATTTAGATGAAACGGGTAGACCATGACCAGGAATAGAAGATAGGATACTTTTCATCCCGGGAGTCCTTGGGATAATTTTACACTATCGTGCGGGCGAAGCCGCTAGCAGAACCTCATTACTCGGAAAACTCGCTCCCACACTCATAATTAATATCCCCTCCGGTTCCCAAAGTTGAGAAACGACATAGTTCGATTATTATTACCTAGTTACCTCAATATCTAATCAATACCTGCATCTAATCTGTCAGACCACTATCTTATGAAATAATGCCTATTAATTATGTCCTAAATCGATAAATGGAACAGTATGATAGTACGTACCACTACCTACGTGATCCGCGCTATGCCAGCTCCTATGCACGCGCACATACGTATTAATTGATCTAAACACGTGGTTTTAGCAGTAGCTGAATGAACACTATCACTTTACGCAACCACGTCAAGAAGAATAAAGATGAACTCGACCTACAGTTCAAAAGAATGTATTGGCTGCTTCAGGGTCGACCTTAACCATCTAAGCGCCTCGGGCAAGTCATGCATTTGGCGCCCTTTTATATATTTCCAATTTATACCATTTTAGGTCTGCAACACACACAGGTATCTCGTAGATTCTCGAAAATTCAGGCAACAATTAGTGGAAACATATTATTGGACGCGTCCGATGGACGCGGCTGACAGTCGCGTCTGATAAGTGTGCACAGCAGGCGGAAATAAATTATGACGACAGCCACGGTTCTCATGTCATCCGCGGAAATGAAAAATATTGTATTTTAGGGTTCCGAACAAAAAAATAAAACCCGGAACCCTTATACGATCACTCGGGTGTCTGTCTGTCCGTCTGTCACAGCCAGTTTTCAACCAAAGACGGACGTAAACCATTAAATTTTTAGTATGGGGCACTTTTGGGGGTCAAACTAGAAAATTTCAAAAAAAAGTTTTTTGAACAATATCGTGCGACATATCAAATGAAAGGGCTTACTGTGAGGGATTTCTTTTTGCATAATTTTAAAATAAATGATTTTGACGTTATTAAAGAAATTAGACGAAATATGACCATTCCCCCCTTATCTCCGAAACTGCTGAGCCTAAAATTTTGAAAAAATGGTCATAATAGACCTTCACCTATAGATTACAGGAAAACCTATAAGAAGTCTATAGTGTTAAAATAACATGTTAAAAAATAAAATTCGTTCGGAACCCTTTGCACGCGAGTCCGACTCACACTTGGCCAGTTTTTATTTTACCCCGGATCCTCAAGCAATTCAAGCGATAATATAAAAAGATAAAGGTAGCAGCACACCTGTAACATTTATTTCAGCACTTATTTATTCCCACGCTTCTTGGTCCAAAGAAGCATTTAAAATATTCTTTACATTTATAATTATAGAATAATAATTCTTTGCTGCGAACACCTTCGATGAGATTTTGTTCCATTTTACTTCGCACGCACGTGCAAGCTCCTGCGTAACCCATATCCTTCTGTCGCACAGACGCGTCCCGCACCCCATGCACACCGTCCGCGGACGTTGTTAGTATGTATGTAAATCGGGCTGGTTTCCACAACTCCACAACTAAGCGCGTATTTTGCGTGCAGGTGGGACAAATGTGTCATTCGATCCACCCCAGCTCCCCAAGGAAGGCCAGCAACGCCTTGGTGTTACCAACTATCTCACAGAGGGTACCTGGGTTTCCGAAGTACTTAGCCCCGTAATCCGCGACTACCGGGCAGCTTAGAAGCAGGTGTGCTGCTGTCTCATTCTCCTCCATGAAGGCTCTGCATAGCGGGCTGTCAGTGACTCCAATAGCATAGAGGTGTTTATTAAAAGACCCGTGGCTGTGACTGTACGCAACTGTTGTTTAGTCAGTCTTAGGGCTTGTTTTGTAAATCGGCCATCTATAGAGGGAAGTGCCTCTTTGGCCTGCCTACACTCACCATGGTCAACCCATAGCTTGTGATGTTTATCTCCGGTGCGTTTCCTTACCAGATTGCGTAGGTAGGTACCCAAAGGGCAGAGACGCGATGGGTTCTGGTCCCATTGCTGCGATACTCGAACCCCCCTCGAGCCCCTCGCAACGATGATCGTCATGGAATTGGATTATGTATTTTTGCCGCAGTTGGAGTAGTCCTGATACAGCCCGTCGTCACCATGCAGGCCAGCCTTTGCATGTGTTGTAACTTATTTATGGCTGTAGCTAGCTTTGTGTGTGGCCACCACACCACGGTTCCGTAAGTTAACATGGGCCGAATTACTGCGCTGTACAGCCATAGTATTATTTTGGGAGATAGGCCCCACTTCTTCCCTATCATTTTCCTGCACTGCCAGAAGGTAATGTAGGCCCTGTTTAGTTTGTAGTCTAAGTGATTACTCCAGTTTGACTTACTGTCTAGGATGACGCCTAGATACTTTACCTCGTTAGACAGCTGGAGCTCTGTGTTGAAGAGCTTAGGTAGCCGGTAATGGCCTAGTGACTAATTAAATTTTCGTGGGGTTTACTGACAGATCATATTCTTCGCACCATCTCTCCACGATGCGTAATGCTAGTTGAGTGAGGTTGCAGATCGTTCCAGTCACCTTCCATGGCACGAGGTTTGCGAGGTCGTCTGCATAACCTATTGTGTAGTAACGATGTGCGTTGAGTTTGGTGATAATGTCATTTATCACCAGATTCCACAGAAGAGGGGAGAGCACACCTCCCTGCGGGCAGCCTCTGGCTATCAGGGCCAACTACTGCTCTTCCTCAAGGCGAACCACTCGTTTGCTTAACATATTAGTAATCTAGTCAGTTAGTACCTGTTCTACACCGTGTATGGCGAGGGCGGCACTAAGTTTGTCTTGTCGAAGGCTCCTTCGATGTCTATGAAAGTGCCCAGGACCCTTTCTGATGAATCGCTTCTTCAATTTGGCTCACCACCAGATGAAGAGCGGACTCTGTCGACTTACCCGAGCTGTATGCGTGTTGGTTACCATGTAGTGATATTGTTTTAAAACGCCATCTCGTAGCTCCCTTTCACACAGTCTTTCCATTGTCTTCAGTTAGAAAGAGGTCAGACTTATAGGTCGATAGGATTTGGCGTTTGTGTAGTCACTTTTACCTGGCTTCGGAATGAATATGACTTTCACTTCCCTCCATCCTTTAGGAACGTATCTAAAGGCCAGGCACGCTTGCATTCAGGGCACTAGTTTTGTTGCAACAGCGGTACCTCCCCACTGTAGTAAGGCAGGCAACATACCATTGGGACCTGGTGCCTTGAAAGGTTTGAAGGGTAGGTCCACCGTTTTGCTTGAAATCCAGACCAAAGGGGGCGTGTTGCCTCACGGACACATTACCGCCAGTGCCGATCGGCTCAACTCCCCAGGACTCCTTCATCCCCGCTTACGGCGCTCGACTGCGCAGGTCCTAGCGCAGGTGACTAATTTCTCCTACCCGCCATCAGCTGAGTTAAGTGACGGCCGAACCCGCAACCACTTTGTCATAGAAGGGTCACAGTTAGTAGGGGATTTGGGAGGGTTCATAGACGGGAAAAAATGGTTAAATGAGATTTGTGATGGGACTGAGTGGAAAGCCCGCCACTCTACGGGTGGCCCGGTGGTTTCAGTTACGTCTAATTCATAAGGAGTTAGACCAATAACGGGGTGGCAACCTCGAGAAGGTATATCCAACGGACTTGCGTTGAGGATCTACACGACCGTTACGCACGCTCAAGACCACGCCACTTTCACGTCTCTGAAGGAGACGGCAAGGTAGGCCTGCATCTATACTACCAAGCAAAGCAAAGCAAAGCCTGTCGTTGTGCAACCGCAAAAGCATACATACAGACTCCCCCCCCCCCCCCCCGTTGCTACATTTTTTGCTTGTGCAAGTATCCTCTACCCATAATTATATGCTTGTCGCAATTTTGAAAAAAAAAACTTAAAATGGCCGCGGGGGGCCTATGCCATAATGGTTCTATGCCTTTTATTCAAGTATTCTGCGTATTGATTATTATATGAAATGATAATACAAGTAGAATTTTATGTGTAACGAAATTCTTGGAAGCTGTTTTCTGTTAAACAACGCACAACCATTTTTCTGGTACCTTTACCTACGTACTTACCATAGGTACCTACTAACTAGCACAGTTTCAAAGTTTTTTGTATACTCACCATCACCAATTACATATAGGTAATGGACTTGATGTCTGAAATATAAGACTTTATTTTTAATATATTTTGAACCCTGGAACGTGAGCAGCTTACAAAATTTATCCCAAGGGAACATACCCCTGAGATAAAAAGTATAATATGTGTTATTCCAGACTGTAATATACCTCTGTGCCAAATTTTATCAAGAACTGTTAGCAGTTGTTCTGACATGATTGAGTACCTAACAAACATCTATCCAAACATCGAACGCACTCCGAACGTGATTTCGTCCGCACGAATTCCTTCGGCTACGAACTTCAACTCCTCCTCTAATACCTTTAGAGGGTAGTTTTGGATAATTAATGACAACGATTTTCATTAATTACTCAGCTATTTTTCCTGCTGAAAACACGAGATCAGCGCAACAGTTGCGCCCTTCACCCTTCTGGGGGTTGATTATAAAGAAATCGTATGCTACGTTTTCCAATGTTATATTGTTTATAGCAATATATCCCCCCCGGTTAGCCATAATCGCCACGCTTGGCAGGCGGGTTGGCGATCGCAATGTATGGTGTTGAGTTTTACAGAGAACGCTGCTGCCCATTCTCTGGCGAGTCCCTTAGTCGCCTCTTACGACGCCCACGGGAAATGATGGGATGGTATAATTCTTTTACGGCACCATACGGCACCGGCCGATACCATACGGCTTATGATCACAATATATCGAAGAAAATATAATATAAAAAATATTTATTACAATCTTACGGAGTTTGCAACTATCCTGTGACATATACATAGATAGATATACTATATATAGAAGATAGATTATAGTGTAGATTTAAATCTGGTCTTCTAAATAGTATAGGTATCTGAAATTTTATGCATGGCAGATGTGATATAAAGGGATTCATAATCAAAAGGGACCAAAAGATTAGATAGCTTGGGAGTTCTCCGCTATTCTGAATACATACAGTACATAATCACATTTTATCATATAAGCGAAAATGATAAAAGATGATGATGAAATAGTTGGCAACTCTATTTTGCAGATTCATTCTTTTGTCAAGTTGACTTAAGAAGGCTTGGCTTGACAATCTTGCTTGACATTAGTGACAGTGCGTGGCTAGCAGGTTAGATGCGCGGTGTTTCGTACCTGCTTTCGTAATTCAAAAACTTTTATTTATTTATTTATTAAAAAATTGTTTGATATTTAGCGATAATACTTGCTAATATTTTTCTTTAGTAATCTCAGTAATTTGTAAGAAACTCAAAATGATTAACGGCCGTGCTCTACATTTCGTGTTCAAAGTAGCCGACAGAACGCTGACTGCGAAATTCTACCGAGAAATCCTAGGAATGAAGGTAAGAAACTAAGAAATAATTAACTATAAAATATTATTTTAAACTAAGTGGTAACTAGCAATCACTTTCAAACAAACAAGATGTGTCTTATAGATAATCTAAATAGATGGTGGTAACTTGATTTTAGAACTGAGGCCAAGGTCAACTAGACATATTCTACAGAGTCTAAACTATTATTACCTACCTCACCGGCAATTATAAGACTCATTATTTGCAAATGCTGTAAACTAAAACTTAAGTATAGCTAATGATGAGATGTTTTCAGTCATTGTTAGGTATGTGGCTAATTAACTACCAGTCAGAGGTCCATTTTAGTACCAAACCATTCCATCTAATTTGCTCCTGCTTCTTCTATATGCTTGACGACCTACCAACTTGCACAAGTTGACTTGTTCGTGGAAAAGTTGTTGTCAGACATTTACAAATTCAGGAAATTCTTGCATTTTTTTTCCTTTTAATCATCATAAAGAACAACATTTAAAAGGACTTATTCATTGTCCTGTATACAAGTCTTATTATAAGTAGGCACACAATCAGTGACCCTTTTCTTTTTAATTGATCGCACAGAACTTTAATAATGTAGGAAATCTTTTGTTACAAAATTATGGGATAATTCTTAACTAATACATATTATTTATTTATCTACTATAATTACAATGGATGCAAACCATTTAGGTACAATAATGTCTGTAGAAAAAAAAAAACATTTACAAGGATACTTAATAAAAAAAAAATACTAAGATTTAATATCATGTATACTTACCTAATTACAAATAATTTCATTTTCCTAGAACTAAATAATTTAGTAATTAACCATGGTACAGTTCTCAATTAGCTGATTCCTGATACATTTAAATTAGAAAATGCCAGTATGTGTCAGATAACATTATAATTTATTATTAGCCTCTAATGTCATAATGAGTTAGTCAAGAACAATCAATCAAATTATATAGGTAGGTAAAGGTACTAGGTAAACAGCAAAATGGTGGGACATAAGCCTGGGTGTATGTAAATGGCAACCAACTATTAAATTCCCCTTTGACAGTCCCATGAGAAATATAGGGGTCATGGTGATTGTCTATATTGTGTCTGTTTGGCGACAGTGAACCTGTTAAGTTCATTCCTTAATTGGTTTAAGGCAAGTCAATAGCCTTGTAATTGGTGTCATGTAAATTATAAAGGTTGAATTTATTTAGTTGGTGTTACTATGGCAGCTTTGGGACTTGTTAAAAATTGATTTTGTGTTTTTCAAGCACAATGTCTGAATTCAAAAACCTATTTCTTTAAAACTTATGATACTAAGATTTATAATTTTTGTTTATTTGTTTCTGTAGCAAGATTTTTTTTTTTTGACCTGGTATCATCTTATAAATCGATAAAAGCCTGCTGCACGCACGAAAATGTGTCACGTTCCGCCTGAGCCGAGCGTGCAAGCGAGAGCGCGGAACAAGCGATAGAGAGGCACGATCTGCCTGAGCGTTCCTGTTTGTTAAGAATTCAATTGTTTTCTTATGACGTTATCACGTAAAATTATCGTCCATAAACTGACTTTACAGCAAACCAATTTTTTTTTTCTTTTGTGCAGGTCTTAAGACATGAAGAGTTCAGTGAGGGATGTGAGGCTGCATGCAACGGGTAAGTAATTGCCACTAAATATTTTTATTTTATTGGCATTAAAGACTCTGAAAGATGTTTATATATAATTATAACTTTATTTCTAGGCCTTACGCAAACAGATGGAGTAAGACCATGGTTGGTTATGGACCGGAAGACTCACACTTTGTAGTCGAGCTCACATACAACTATGGTATCACACACTACGAGACAGGCAATGACTTCATCGGCCTCACAGTTCAGTCTAGCGAGAGTCTCAAGAGGGCGGCTGCTAACAATTGGCCCGTAAAGGAACAGAATGGACTTAAATATGTTGAAGCTCCCGGTGGTTACAAGTTCTTCATTGTTGACAAACCACAGCCCCTAGACAGAGGTGAGTTACAATGTCTTTATCATCATCATCACCATTTCAGCCGAAAGATATCCACTGCTGGACTTGGGCCTCCCCCAAGCATCGCCACATCAAATGGTCCATGCTTCGAGTTACAAACTCAAACTCAAAACATTTATTTCAAATAAACCATTTACAGGCACTTTTGAATTGTCAAGGTTGGTCGGTCCAAAAATATGAAGCTATTTGCACTTTCCAAATCGTAGATTTCTGTGGAGAAGAACGTGCAAGAAACTCCACGGACACTCTTTTAAAAATAATAAATTGTTACAAAGTTTTTTTTACATCATGTTGAAATTATACATTGTGTAGAACGATGTAAAAGACGAGCAGGATAACAGCGTCCGGAAAAATAGGAACAATTCAAAGAAATATTTAAAATAAACCATGGCAGCTGAAAAATGACAGAAAACTGACAGCGCCCGTTCACGAACATGACGCATGCGCTAGCACCATTCGGCTCAACCATTTTGAAGGGAGCCAAATGATCCAACGCATACTCCACCATCAGCTAGACTTTTGAGTGAGCATGACATTCCCAACCGTCAGGGTACATTCAAGTCAAAAACAAACCTAAAACTGTTAGCTATAGCTTAAGTTTAAGATACACAGTACTCACACATGTGCCGTTAAAATGGATGAAATTATAAAATGCTAAATAAATTGTCTATACAATGCAAATAGTGGTTCCTTACAATCTTCAGCCGGTCCAACAATGTTTCCAAATGCTAACTAACAGTTTATTTTGTGCGCCCTAGTGGCTGTGGAGCAGGACCAGCATTCAGCCAAGCATTTTATCTTCAATACTAGCTGACCCGCGCAACTTTGTCTGCGTCACAATTTTCATTACTGCTCCGCTCCTATTGATCTTAGCGATGATGATATATAGCCTATAGCCTTCCTCGATAAATGGGCTATCTAACACTGAAAGAATTTTTCAAATCGGACCAGGAGTTCCTGAGATTAGCGCGTTCAAGCATACAAACAATTCATCTTTATATATTAGTATAGATAATCCCCCAATTTATAATATACTTGCCTGCGTAGTGTGCGTTTTATACAAGATTTAAATTTTGTTTCATTAAGTTCTAATATATGGGGAGGTATCTTATTATAACATTTTAAACAGTACCCCATGAAAAATGAGGCTACTTTAGCCAGTCTGAAACCAGGTTTAACTAATTGGTCCTTATTTCTAGTAACATAATTATGTCTGTCGCCTCTTTTACTAAAAAGATGTAAATTCTTTTTGACATACATGATGTTTTCGTGTATGACTAGGTACCGTCACAATGTTAATATTCATAAACAGTTCCCTTAGAGAATCGCGCCGGCGGAGATTGTATATCGCTTTGATGGCTCTTTTCTGCAAAATAAAAATAGACTCAATGTCTGCAGCCCGCTCCCATAGTAAAATACCGTAAGACATGATACTGTGAAAGTAACTAAAATAGACCAGTCTCGCTGTACCCGTTAATTGGCGGATTTTCCTAACAGCATAAGCTGCTGAAATTAGCCGTCCAGAAAGAGATGTTATATGAGGGCCCCATTGTAGCCTTGGGTCAAGCGTAATTCTCAGGAAAACCGTTTTATCGACGTATTCTAGTTTTTCCCTGTTCAATGCTATGTCACAATCACTGCTTTTGATATTGGGTAAGGCAAATCTTATACATTTCGTTTTCTTTTCATTCAGAACCAAATTATTAGCCGTGAACCAATTTTGGACTTGCATTAGGGCATTATTTATGGTATCAACATTGTCCGTCTGTCTATTTATCTTAAAAATTAAGGAGGTATCGTCGGCAAAGAGCACCATATCAAGTTTTTGTTGCAATAAATAAGGTAAATCATTGATATATACTAAAAACAAAAAAGGACCCAAAATCGAGCCCTGGGGAACCTGGGGACCTGGGGAACCAGCGCTGTGCTGTGTGTGTGTGTGTGTATCACGCTACGACGAATAGGAGCAAGGCATTAACGAAAATGTGACGCAGACGAAGGTGCGCGGGTCAGCTAGTGTGTAATCAATTAGCATGGGGGTTACAATTATTACAAACAGGAAAATATTAGTAACCAACTGTTCAGAACACTTGCCATGTCATAGTGATGGTCAAATTCAGATTAATACCACATTTTGAAGTACTTACAAACAAGTATGGACAAGTTTTAGCTGCTCTTGTTTACCATACAGTAGAAGAGTGATCGTCATCAATGATAATTATTGTGAATTGATAAGATAAGGCACGTATCTGCTGAAACATCACTGTCTGAGATGCTTTTTATCATGTGATGAAATGATTGTTTCGTGGATAAACTATGTACTGACAGTAACTAGGCGTCGAGTGGGAATCATGTGATGGACGCATGTTTCTATAATAGAGGCTTTGGTGACTAATAGAATGCTTCACTCAAACAACAATCTCTGTGTCCTTAATCATCAATCCTAATAATAAAACCCTCCGATACTGACTAGTGAATGTCAGACACGCACAGCCGAAACTGCTGGTCGTGAAATTTGGCATGTAGGTTCCATGGAGAGTAGGGGAGTACTAAAAGAGGATCTCCCAAAATTTTAGCGAGATTGGGAAAAAACGGGATATGCGCTTACAAAATCGCTTGCAAAAGCTAGAACATCATATTTTTATGGCGTGGAGACACTTATTTCCGTCCTAGTTAACAAAAAAATTATGTTAGTAACATTGTTTGCAGTCTCAAAACATAAGTACTGTAAGGAACTAATACATAAGTATATATAGCCCATAACATCCATAGCTAAATAGCGTGTCTAAAAGAAATAAAGCTACATTAAAAGGCTGCTTTGGCAAACATAACTAACTATAGCGACACAAATAAGCCTTTGTATAGATACTATGCGACAATATGAATAGAAAATAGATTATAAGTCATGCAATATAACCCAAACCCTAGTTCTCCATATTTGAACACACGGTAATATGCTTCCTTGTAATTAGGATATATAAATAAACTAAGACACCGCCCGCGACTTCGTCGGTCGACAAAAAGCACAAACGATTTTCGTACAAACAATTTTCCACCTTCTCCTTCCTACTGCTCACCAATATCATAAAAGGAAGCCTTATGTAAAGTTCCATGTTCCTATGTCCCATAAGTTTCTGCTGCGCGTTGATATGTCAATCAGTTACCCTTTTTGTATGAGAATTTGCAAGTGCAAGCTGCAAGTCTTCTCTGTATTTCAAGAAATAGATCTAGATTAAATTACAGACTATGATAGTTATTTTATTAATGTCATCCACAGATCCAGTGGTTAAGGTATCTCTGGCCAGCTCAAACTTAGAGAAATCTATCGCCTACTGGAGCGGTCTCCTCAGTCTGAAGATTTTTGAGAAGACAACCAAGACTGTCACTCTCGGATTCGGCGACCAACAAGCCAAATTGGAATTAGTAGACATTGGTAAGTACTTCATCAACTTCCTGTCGTGTTCGTGCATGTTACTTGGGGTTGGCACAATACGTTTCCTTCTGCCATATCATCCTGCCTACCGTCAGGCTATGAGTGAATCCTTTTTCTTTCACAAAGCATCTTAGTAAATACGCATCTACTCGTGAATACGTTTTATTTTAAGTAAACACCATACATATTTGGATTCTACGTGTTTTCTTAACGTAAACAGCGGAACGAAAGATGATTAGTTATGTTTAAGAACCATACACCTTGCTGCGTATGAATAATGTTTTCATATTTATATTTTGCATGTGACTGATAAAATCGGCAAAGTACAATTCAATCACATTTTTGGGTGGTTCCCACTTGCCAAAGATAGTTTGAACATCTCTTCTTCACTTCATTATTCGTGCTAACTTGCTACGACCATAATGAAGGTTTTTAAATGCGTTGGGGCAGTATAGTTTACGACGCGATGCGTCACCCGTGCCAAGTCATCCGTGCGTCTAGTTATTATACAGGAGACGGAAAATTTTGCAAATATGACAAGATCCATTCAAACACCGCATTCATCATAGATCTATGAGACGAAATAATTTTCAGTATCGCGAATATACTTAAATTTGTCTAACCACTTACCTAATAATAAACATGACACTGTAATGATGACCGAACATATTTTATCACGACAGTGCCATGCGTTCCTTTGTTAGATTGACGCTATCTTCAGCTGTTTTATCAGACGAAATGTAGACATTAGATGTCAACAGAAAAGTAGATACCTACAAATCTATTTGAGATGGTGCACCTAGTATCACTTTCACACTGCGTGGCTACCGTGTGATACCTAGATTTACATATCCACCTAGGTGACAAAGGAAAAGATTAGAAATCGACGAATAATTTGGTCCGTTCGTACTTGAAACTAACGCACGTAGAGTCAGATAAAATCTAACGCATGCCAGGTAGTTGATATTCAAGTGTCTACCTAGGAAAATCTGTTATCAATTGTTGACTATTATTGTCGACTTTATGTTGACTGAGATTACAAAAGTAGTAGTACTTAACCGATTTTTTCCCACAAATGTGTCATAATCCAGGGTTAGTCAGAAAAGGGTAATTAATCGAAAGCAGTTTAAAGTTTTTGAGCAGAGTGGCCAACACAACGCCAATTATTATTTTTGTCTGGTAGGACTAAATCTCGTGTACATCTGTGTCCACAGTTCCCAACATTCTTTTTTAAATTCGAAATATGTTCTTATCAAGGTCCTAAAACTTAACTTTCAACAAACACGATTTCATAAGTTAAAACTGGTTGTCCGTATTTTGTATTTATATTCAGATCACACGCAGTTCAATGCAGAAAAATACTACAACCTCTAGAATTTTACTTGCAGGATATGTACAAAATTAAAACGTCACAATACTAAAGTATAAATTGATGCAATTCCAGGTGAGCCAGTGAACCGCGCGAAGGCGTACGGTCGCATCGCGTTCTCGTGCCCCTTCGAGGAGCAGCCGATCATCGACCAGAAGATCCAGGCGGCCAAGGGCACCATCCTGACCCCCCTGATCTCGCTGGACACGCCAGGCAAGGCCACAGTTAGAGTCATCATCCTAGCCGACCCCGACGGCCATGAGATCTGCTTCGTGGACGACGAGAGCTTCCGACAGCTGTCCCAGGTCGACCCCGCCAGCGACGCCGACCTCGACAAGTTCATCAAATCAGACAAGTCGCGAGCGTAAAACTAACATCCACTTCTTGGGCAAGGGTACTCTTATTACTTTTATATTATTTTCTCTAGTACTTAAGCTATTCCCCGCTTAGCGTCGCAATTTTATTGGTTCTATGTGTACTATGTATGCAAACACTCATCCTTATTGTTCTGCATATAGGAATATTATTATATTTATATATGATGTTATTGTACAAATTATATCGGCTTCATACAATGTAAGGCTGTATTATCATCTGTCCAAATTATTTATGATATTGAATTTTTATCCGTATGTGTAAGTTTTAAAGCTCATTTTTCATTGACATGTATATTGTCAATTGCCACTTCAATGTTGTGATAATTTTGTCTTAAAATAACCCGTTCCGAGTAGTTTAGCATTCCATTTTGTATGAACAGTGGCTGTATGAAGTATTATTTTGAAGTTTGTTTAACATTGTTGTAAAGTGATATGTTTATTGTATATTGTGTTTGTTTATTATCTATTGTTGCACTTAAGTACACAGCAATATGTTAACTACGTTATAAGAATATATAAGTTGAATTGCACGTATTTCTTATGATTTATCGAAGACCTAGAATTTTATTGTTATGAATTTGTGACAGTTTTGAGGAAGACAACAAGCTGCCAGTCCGTATCACAAATCATGATACCTAATGGATAGTACCGCAATCTATACCCAAACAACATTTTATCGAAAATATACACAGTCAGTCATAAGTAGACACATGTTTAAGCCTTGTCTCCCAGTGGGGTGATGACAATGTGGTCACTTTTAACGCCACCAAAACACAGGCGTGTCTTTTTACCGCAAAAAGGAGTCGTTTTGACCAAACTCCTACTTTTCGGGGTGCATCTGTTCCTGTGACTGATCGGCTCGAGCTCCTAGGCATGGAGTTGACATCCAGTCTCAACTTCGGCGCCACCATCGAGTACAAAGCCCAAACCGCGGCCAAAAAGCTGGGCATCCTAAATAGGGTGAAGCGATACTTCAGGCCTGGACAGCTTTTAACCCTATATAAAGCGCAAGTCCGATCCTGCATGGAGTATTGTAGCCACCTTTGGGATGGCTCAGCTAAGTATCAGCTTGCCGCGCTTGACTCGGTGGAACGCAGAGCTAAGAGGCTCATCGATGACGTAAAACTGGTGGATGCCAAGCTGCATAGCTTGGCTCATCGCCGTAAGGTTGCCTGCTTGTCGGTCTTCTACAGATTGTACTTCGGTGAGTGTGCCCAAGAACTCCACGACCTCATCCCACCGGCCCCCTTCTACCATCGGACATCCAGACGCACTGCATCTTACCATCCCTACCTTGTTGCTATTCCACCAACTCGCACTAAGCGTTTCCAAACGTCTTTTATAATGCGCACAGCAAAGGAGTGGAAACTCTCTGCCTGCGTCCGTGTTTCCAAACGCTTACAACCCTAATCTCTTCAAAGTTAGAGTGAACAGGCTCCTTCTGGGTAAGCTCGCTCCATCGTAGACTTTGTCTCGGTCATCTCTGACCTAGACTGGAGTCAAGAGCAAAGCCATAACAAATAAAAAAAAATGCTTTTTTATTAGAAATGACAAAATGTGAATAAATTACGAAATTGTAGTAAAGATGATCGAACTTCAGTGGTCCCAGTTCGGTTCGATTTAGGTTTGGTAACGATAGCATAGGAAACACAATATTAATAAGCTCGCCTAGCTCACTTTTGAATACGATATACTTTCACCAATAAAAACTTTCCGACCTTCCCTTATAGCACTTCACTTTGCCTGTTTGTTTAAGTATTCGCATTACTTGAGTCTTTGCAAAATATACCCTACCAGCTAAACTTCGCAACTGCGTCACATTTTTCATAAATGGTCCGCTCCTATTGGTCGTAGCATAATGTTGTATAGCCTTCCTCTAACTAAAATATTTTTTCAATTAGTACCAGTAGTTCTGAGATTAGCGCGTTCAACCAAACTCTTCAGCTTTATTATATTAAAGTACCTATAGATGTGTGTAAAGTTAGAGACATTGACTGACGAAGCAATAACGTGATGCGTCAGAGCTGTCGTCCTCAAACCGACCAATGGATAGTGTAGTGTGCTCGTGCCGGATATTATAGATACTTAACATTTACAGTCAACAAAGCTATTAGGTATGCATGCAGCTAACTTGCAACTACTTTTAAGCAATGATGTGAGTGTGCTGAGTAGACAATTATTGTAAAACACACTCGTCATGTCAAAAGCTTAAAAATTTATAATGCACACATTAGAAATAAACATTGGCAGTGCTGTGGAAAAAATAATATTTTTGCCTGTATACCGAATAGCTTTGTTGACTGTACATACGCACGTCTTTTTATGATTAGCAGTAAAAAAGACTGGAGTATTCCGCGAACGTCCCAACTTGTTAATACAACTTGGGACTTTCGCGGACTACTTCTTCTTAGGCAAATAAGGTAGAAAGGATTGAGTTAACTATGAAACTACCTTTTTTATGAAACTGGGTCACTTTCAACCGTGATAACTATTAGTGTAGGCGATATTGACCCTTGCCGCTTGACCCTTGACCCTTGAACTTTAGTTTTTTTTTTAAGTTATTTATTTCTTTAAAATATAAAACACTAAGAAAAGGAATAGGTACACTTCCTACCTTCGTATTCTTCGAAGGGTGTGGGAATTGTAGGACGCTGCAGAAGGTAAACACAATTCGCGATCTGGCTGGACAATATCGTCCAAAAGCCAACCAAAATTTTTGGGATTTCTGAAGCGTATCTGCTACGACTTTCAAGTTCATGCTCACCCTTAAACTTCTCTACATCACCCTCGACAGAAGTGTACTAGACTACACATCGCAGGGGTGGAAGCCTACATATGAGATCCATAACATTGATCTTTTAGGACGTGTCCGAGGAAGTTTCACTAGATAGCTGCGTTACAATTCGAACAGTTATCCTAACATAGCAAGTTTTCCTAAAAGGTTGAGTCACTTTAAAATAAGAACCCTAGAAAACCGCAGACAAAATTATCGATGGATCAAATTATGTTACTCAAAATTGTCAATGATCTAATCCATGTTCATAAACTTCTGGATTACATGAATAACTCAGTCCTGCCCCGTGGTAGGTCTGACCGTAAATTGGATTTATTTCTACTATCTTCAGCTCGGACAAACCTCGAGCGATCAGCACCATTAAACGTTTTGGCCAGGACGTATAATGAAAGCCACTCTCGTACCAATAGCATTGACAACTCCTACTACACTTCGCCAATTGGTAAAATTAATTTATTGATTTTATTCTATCACTACTAATGCTTTGTTTTATTTCTTATCGATTTATTAATTCGAAATAATTGAATGTTATAGCAAACAATGTACATATTATTTATTTAAGTACTCTGCATAGATTTTAGTTCATTGTATCTATACAGGTGTGCGTAACAGGCTGTAAAGTCCCGCAAGCCTCCAAAGAAATGGGAGGATCCAACCAGAAAAGTGTTACGTCTGGTGGGCAACTGCCCTATAGTTGATACTCGGAATGTTGCATAAGTTCAAATCGCACGGAAAACTTCGTTCACTAGTTCGCTGCTGGCGGTATAGATGGCGTGATTTGTTGCGGTACAAATTGCTCTTTGTTACTTTTTCTTTACTTACTAATTATATATTATTATGAACAATAGGTGAAGGTAGCCGATGGATGCGAGACGCGCAGGACCGGTTGTTGTGACGACGCTTGCGGGAGGCCTATATCCAGTAGTGGACGTCTTTCGGCTGATATGATGATGATAAACAATAAGTTTTTTTTTGTCAATGTTTCTGTGAACTATTCGTTGGAGTACCTACCATAATAAAAACAACCGGGACCTACATGGGCCCGAAGTCGACTTAGCGTGCGTTTTGGTGACCTCTTCGGGGAACCGAAGGTTTTTGTCAGTGCGATAATAAACGAAGTAATGATGTCGAATAAATAGGAAATACATTGTAAAGGGCGGTACGGTATCGCGCATGTGGCCGGGGAATCCATCCAACACATTCTTTCCGGTTGTCCTCGTCTGGTTAACGGAGACTATTTTGCACAGGCATAACGTTATAGCCAGGATTATCCACCAGGAACGTGCTCTTAAATACAATTTTATGAATTTGGAAGTAGCGAATGTGCCCGACCTAGTTGTTCAAAATGGTAATAGCCGTTGTGTTGGGATCGGTCTATAATGAATTCATCATTGACAGGACTATTGTTGCTAACAAGCCTGACATAGTGGTAAAACCCGACTCGCAAAGATTGTCGATGTAGCAATCCCTCATGATGAGAAGCTCTTCAAAGCTGACAAATATCAAATAAGTATCTTGACCTGGCTCGCGAGGTTATTGACATGCGGCATGTGGATACAACAGACATTGCGCTGATAGTCGTGACGGCCAATGGCACAATTGCCAAGAGCCTCGACCAATATCTGAGGAGGCTCTCCTTTGGCAGCTGGATCCAGAGAGTAGTTCTCGACACGGCGCGTAGTGTTAGGAGATTAATTCTGTCATAGGAGCCCAGATAACAAGCCGCAACAGCAGTAAAGCGTCTAGCGATACACAACTACGCAATAAGATTCGTATCTGAATCTTTGAATGTCATCTCGTCCTGGAGAGCATATCACTGTAACAGATTCACCCTCCAGTGGATAAAGGACACAGTGGATCCTTAGGCAACGAAGCCGCAGACGAACTTGCGAAGAGAGGTTCCGAGATGGCAGTGCTAGGCCCGTACCCACTCCTCCCCCTACCTTTCTCGCAGTTTCGTTCATGGATCCGCCAGAGATTAACTGAACTTCATAATAACAAATGGTCACAGGCTACAGACAGTCAAAAATGGCAGTGCCAAGTCTACATCCGCGACTAACAAAATGACTACTCAGCCTGAGTAGGAATAATTATAAGGATAATCACGGGCCATTGCCCCCAAAACAAACATCTTTTCTTTTCTTTTTTACTATTGATAGGCACGCGTTTGACCACTATCTCACCTGTTGGTAATTAAGCGATGATGTGGTCAAAGATAGAGCACGGTTGCCTAGAAGTAACGTATTCACTCTTGACTTAAAGACTCCCAGGTTGTAGCTATCAGGAAACACAGACTCCGTCAGGGAATTCCACTCCTTAGCTGTACGCACTATGAATGTTCCCAAAACATTTTGTGTGTGTGGGTGGGATGAGCAGCTGTTCCGGCGTGAAGTATCGTCTCACCTTTGCTAGGAACCCCAACTTCTTTGCAGCCACTTGAGCTTTTGCCTTTATGAAAGGGCCAAAATTAAGGGCAGATGTTAATGTAAGCTTCTTGGCTCAAGTTGGTCGGTTATCGGCACGGTTGCACCTCGGTAAGATGGAGCTGGGTGGAATTGGCTCCTTTAGGAGGAAAATAGACACACTGGGGTCTTAGCACCATTGAACTTGCCATCTCTTTATCATAGGCGCCACAGACAGTCCACTCTGCAGGGGCTGCTTTGACGCTGAAGAATGAGCCGCCCACGTCATCCTGGAATGCAAGGCCGTGGCTACCAAACGTCAACAAATCTTCGGAACGGTGAGGTCTCTCCGCGAAGCCTGTGCAGCTCCCAGGAAGCTTCTGTGCTTCTGGGCGGAGCTATGCTGGCTAACGTAGCCAGGATAACCACGCACAACGGACCGAATGAGAATCGTAAGTGCGGAGAATGGAGTCCCTACTTTACTTTAAGTAATTATGTTGTATTGAAACATTTCAAAATCTTACAATGAATAATTAAACAAACAAATTAATAATAAATATGATATAACTAGCGTAAAGATCTTATATTTTATTGAATGTCTTAAAAAATAATTTCTTAGAATTCCAAGTCAATGCGAAGTTCCACCTAAATGCCAAGAATAACGATAAAATAAAGCAAAACACACCAAAAAATTAAATCTAGCAATACATCCCCTAATTCTAACAATACTGCAAACCATTATGTGTTTTACCCACAGATTTTGTAAGCTAAGCTAACATACAAGCCATCACCCACGTTGCTAAATTATAGCGTCATATCCAGCTCAAAGTAGATCTGCGTGTTACCGTCTAATTAGCGATAAACGCCGAGATATAAATCGCGAAGTGAATCGCGGTGAGCGGTTAGCGTCAAATGACTGACCGTATCGACCAAATAGATGGAGTCGCGAAACGCCGGGATCGCGTGACGCTCCGCCGCGCCTACATCCGCGAGAGGAGCCGGGACGTGTTGCCTATCTGCATTCCGATAACAATCGATTTGTCTATGGATTTGTTCAATCAAAAATCCCTGTTCACAAAGAGGAATCCCAAGATCCCCGCTATTAATTAACTTGAAATAATAAGAATACGGAAAATTATGAACTTTAAAGCCGTCTTCAACTTTCTTTCAATTATAAAATTGATGACACTGGACAAATTTTATTAGAACTACCTCTAATAGCCAGCTTTTCTCATACTGAACCATCTCAACGGCATCTGGTACTACTAGTACTAGCTTCTGGTAAAGCTGTCGAGGTGGAAAGAGTTAGAAATTCAAGAAAAACAATGTAAGTACTTCTTAATTAGCTTATAGAAACAACATAACATGACCACATTGACTCGGTGGAACGCAGAGCTAGTGGATCCCAAGCTTCACAGCTTGGTTTATCGCCACATGTTTGCCTGCTTGACGGTCTTCTACAGGTATTTCAATGAGTGTGCCCAAGAACTCCACGACCTCATCCCACCGGGCACCTTCTATCATATGCGGACATCTAGACGTACTGCAAGTTACCATCCATATCTTGTTGCTATTCCACCAATTCGCACTAAGCGTTTCCAAACGTCTTTTATAATGCGCACAGCAAAGGAGTGGAACTCTCTTCCTGCGTCTGTTTCCGAACGCATTCAACCCTAATCTTTTCAAGGTTAGCGTGAAAGGGTTTCTTCTGGGTAAGCTGCCTCCATCGTCGACTTTGTGTCTGTCACCTCAGACCTAGACTCCCCGTTGGGCTATGCAGAGGTGAGAGAGGTGTAGCTGGGTCCTATGTCAATATAATAAATAGTAAAATATGCAATAATAACAAATAGTTCAGACTTCGGACTGCAACTTAGAAATTCCATATGGAATACCCAATAACACTGAAACGGGAATTTAACTAGAGACCTAACGCTCAGCAGTAGTGGTTGCAACCACTGCAATATTAGAACGGAAAATAAATATTTACAACTTTTAAAAGTTGAAAGATCAGAGTCGTTCTAAAGACGTTTTTCCACCTGCAAGCAACTCGCGTTTCATTACTTTGCGGGCAGGGGCGGCCCGAGAGTTTGTAGGGGAGCCTTAGGCTATATATCTAATAGGTTATAATAGGTTCCATAGTGGCCTACAAACACATGAATTTTTTTTTAACGTATTTACCCGATCGCTTTACCTAACGAAAATGATCGCTTATGTCAAATTGTATGGAAACTGCTGCTTGCAGGTGGAAACGTGCCCTTAGTACAATATAGCAAGTATCGTATCACTCTTAGAGTAGTGTTTACCACCGTAATTGCTAACATGTTAGTCCGTGCGTCCACAAACCTGTCAAGCGTTTTTATTTATGGCGTCGGTAAAATGGAAATGCATTGTAATTTGTATGGCAATTGTAAGGTGTAATCACAAAGGGTAACGAATCCGAAATCTTCGGAAATTTATGTATCAACAACTTTTAATCGAGTGTCTAGTTACCTAGTCTAATTTTCTTTAGTGTAATTCACTAGCTGTTTGTTTATTCGAGTGTACAAATGTCAAAAACTATGAAAAGGCTCTTCTAAATGTCAAGATTTACAGTTTAAACCTAGTCATAAGTGACTAGGTTCCGTTGGCAAAGGTAGGTTCTTAAGGAGAAAACCAGAGGTGAAAATCCATAGTTGCTTGTCAAATTAAAGTTTACGGTAAATCTGATGCCGCTACGCCAATGCTACGACGACGCTACGCCACGGCTACGATAACGCTATACCAGTGCTACGACGAGCCTACACCAGTCGCAGTGCTACGATGACGCTACGCCAGTGTTACGACAACGCTACAGTTGAGCTACGATGCCGCTACGATGTAGCGACGGCAAAGCTACGTAAGTGCTACGACAAGGCATCCTTTAATACACTAACAATACAATTGTATTTTCTCGCACTTTTTTTACTAACCTAATGTGTCCCACTGCTATACAAAGGCCTCTCCTTTTTCCTACCAAGCCTCCCTGTCTTGCGCAATCTCTGGCCAAGTTTTATTACTATAGTCGGTTTGTTAATATTTCGTTCGATTAACCGAAAAAATGTGATTTGTGCCTGGCCGATGAGATTAAAACATAACTGGCAAAATGTGGGTGCACTGTAGGTCCTCTGCAAACCCCTCAACTTATGCTACAATACATAATGCGATGAGTGGAATGCTCGATTAAATAAACATTCGACATTTTGAATACTTGAAGTGTTATTGAGCGTGCGATACATTCAATAAAATAAACTTTGACTGTCTTGGAATTTGAAAAATCAATAATAAATGAATGAAATCCTTCCCCTGAATCTAGGAATAAAAATGTTATAGTCTTGAAATTAAATATTGAAAACAACAGCGCTCAGAGGGATGCCTCTGAGCGCTTTTTGCGACTTAATCCAAATAATCGTGTTATTTCTTATACCAACGACACGGAAAATATTATAAGTAGTTTTTAAAATAATAAGTAGTTTTAAAACGATACAGCAGTGCCCGTTAATCGGCTGATCATTTTTGTACATCCATTATGTCCACATTTATGTAGTTTAATTGACATCTTATTTCTTGCTAAAGACGTACACGATAGTGAAAGTGCATTCTTAACAGCTAAGCTATGTGTTACCAAAGAGGTTAAACTGATTTTCCGCTGTTCTAGCCGCTCCTGGAACAGTAGACAATGAATTTGAACTTTGATGAGGACTTTGGAAGCAAGATATCTAGTTGGCACAACACTAAAGCCTTCACCGTGTGTTTTTTTCCATGTTTGGTTTAGAATAGAATATAATACTCTTTATTATGTACACCATATAAGTAACAGAAAAGATAGACGAAGAAAACATTACATAGGGTGACACAATGGGCGGCCTTATCGCTGAAAGCGATCTATTCAAGATAACCTTTGGATGGATTGTAAAGAAAATGAAAAGACAGTAGATACTGTTGGTAGTCTTAGGTGTACGATTTATATAAATAAAACATAATAGATTATATATACAATTATAATTATGAAACAAAAAAAAGCTAGGCTCTAAGGACATTTCCTTAGAGCCTAAAGAAATGTGTGTTTAAACGTAGGCAAAAAGGTTGCTGTGTTAAAATAAGATGGGTCGCGACAGCTGCATCCATGATGTCCGTTGGGCAAGAGATTCTACGCAAACTGTTTCTGAAAAAAGGTGGACAGGCGCCATCGTTGAGTCTCGTCCAAAAGAGACGTATGAAAAGTACGTATAGGTGAAATAGGAAGGCTAGCAATAATTATTTTCAGAAAGGCCACCGACTGCCCGAGTCAGGAAACCAACCTAGGACCTCACTAACAGTAGTCGCGCGACCACTGTACCAAAAAGGCAGCCGTTACAGAGGCATAGTTAAAAGAAAATCAGAAGAAAAAATAAGTAAGTATAAATCAGAATCGCTAAATATAATAATCGCTCTTCATGAAAACACCTAGTTGCTTCTGCAGTTTAACAATATATTTTCAATGGGCTAATTTTATTGAAACTTTGTTCTGGGTTCATTAATGAGATGCTAAGACGTCAATAAAATCATCGCAGAAACATTTCGGCCTCAAGTACAGTCTATTTTCTTTCTAAAAGATTGTCCTTTTTTCGGCCAATTTTTCCGAAAGCTGCTTTTTGTAACGTTTACAGTAATGACGAAAGCTAAAGTGCGGTTCTATTTCAGTAATAACTGATTGAGTTTTATTGCTTCAGTCGATCGTCTGAAACTTTTCTTCATACCGTAGATCTTCAAGACTGTAAACAAATTAATATCAGGTGACCCTTCTCCTTCAGAAAATGTTAAGATAATATTCCGCAGCACCGGATGTTATCCAGTTCCGATTACGAAATCTGTGTTTATCGTGCTGGCTCCAATTATTATCCGCGGCTCGGGCGGTATCACGTCGATAATAGATCCACGACCTGTCATAAATTTCATTGCAATCGAGGATCCGGCTGATCAATTTGGCTCGTTGGGCGGGCGGGGGCGGCGCTGGGGCGCAGGCGCGCGCCCGGGAGCGGCGGGCGCGGCCCGGCGGCGGCAGTGCGCGAGTCGTCGCCGCCTGCCGCGCCGCCGCCATGGCCGCGCCGCGCCGCGCCCGCTGAGGACCGCGCCTAGCCGCACACCGCGCACAGCCGCCGCTGCGCACAGTGCGCCGAGCCGCCGCCTGGCCGCGTCCTCGCCCCCGTGCTGGGCCGCGTCGTCCTGCGAGTGGCGCCGGCCCGGGGCCGCGCGCCTCGCCTCGCGCCCCGCGCACCCGCCGCCGCCTGGTTCATGACGATACGTAGGTAACGTTGCCGACTACGAAAACAGTTGCCATAAAATCCTTGCGGACTCTACTTACCGTGGACGCAGTTACGATCCCTGCGTCTATCTGGACTCTGACTGTCGTTTTCTACCCCGGAGTGCACCCGTAACCGACGGTCGTGTGTTGCGCAGCTGACTGCTCCGATGTTCTATCGGTTAGTTTTATTTTTTCATATCTTAGTAATATAGTAGAGCATTGCTAGACGTTTAAATCTCATAAGCACAAATATTTTTCAAGTTGCTAGTTAAGTTTTCAAGTTAGTGCTTAAGTAGCGGACCTTAGATGGGTGTTACATAATGGAATATCGGTCGATCTCGTCGAGCGAGCGCCACAGCCACTACGTTACGGCACAAGAAACTGTTACGGAACGCTGATTTTCTTCACACTGATTCGCTGCCACTGTTAATACTCGTTCATATTCTATTACATTTCTATGTTTTGTACATAAATGAAACTAGCTTTGTCCTCACAAAGTCAAGTCGGAGGTTAGCCTGGCACTAGAGGTTCAGGAGCGATTAGGTAGCTGTAATTATCGATTAAGTCCTAGAATGTTAAGATGCTAGTCTTAGTGAATAGAGATTCAGCTGCTTATTATTCCAAAGGCAGTCGAAGAGATGCACACAATGGAGACACACAGAGGTCGAGTTAGCAGTAATCAGTGTTAATTGAGAGGTAACTCGTCGCCCGGGGCCGGGTGTAGAGATGTGCGAAAGTGTCCATGGGAAGAGACGTCCCTCTCGTGCGGCGCGTGTCGCTGTGCGGGATCGTTGGCACGCCTCCCCGATGCGAGGTACCTACACCACTTACATACTGTGTGCTACTGTTCCTTTCTTCTGTATCATCAACTACACTCATACTGCTTAAGTGTTTGCTGTCTGATGTATGGATGTAACGTGTACGCGAGGTTTAGTTCTCATTGTCGATCACTGGATGTTCAATGTGTATATATGCGGTCTGCACATCCATAGGTAGATGTCGCTAAGTGGATCTTTATGTAAATAGCTTCAGTATTTGGAAGTTAAGCAATTTATGGACGGTAGTTGGCCCCGTCCAGGCTTCATTCATTTGTTTGTGTGTGTATTTATGTAATGTGCTTTGTGCAATGTCAAGAATGTATTTATTATTGTTAGTTATGAGTTTAGGTACGGTTGACGGGATGATTGATTTCGTCTTACTATCAATTTGCAGCTATTTTATTCCAATTAATTAATAATGCTGTTAGCTAAAAACGCTTGACTTGTTTAACAACGGCTTAGTTCGCTGGTTTTGAATGGATTCGAAGTGTGAATGAGAGATGAAACCTATACTGAACGGAACTGTTACAAAACTTAACCAACTGGAAACTCTTAAGAATCTTAGTCAAGTTGCGCATCTATCTGTTTTCAGACTTATTTCTCGAACATTGAGTGTAATATACATTGGCAGTTAAAAGAAAGTGTTTATTAGGATTATTTACGGTTTCCCAGCTACGCGCCTGATTTACCCATACGTAAACATTGCGTGAATAAACATCAGTTCAATCTTGGCCCCGTAACCACCGTTTACCGACCAGTGGGCACTCGCTCTAATGCATCGTATTTTGCAAATAACCAAACATTTTATTATCTGGTTAATAACATACTCTTTTTACGACTCTCACTTAAGATTTCCGGTGATCAGCTACCAGAAACGTTTTTACTTCACGGCTTTGGTTTTATGGGTATTTTTCTCAAGTTTGTGAATATTAAGCGGACTAATTTATTTAATCTTTAATTTATATTCTGGCGGAAGTTTCTATTAATTACAAATGATTATTAGCTTTGAGAAGCTCGTGGCTAAATAATAGCAGCCGCGCCGGTTGGATTTCGAAGTTAGGCTTCGTTTGCCGAGGCCGGTTAAAGGATTGCTGGATGGTACATTCCTTTCATACCGAGCCTACACCGCTTCAGTCAGAAAGAACGTAAGGCCGATGGTCCCGGCTGTCATTTGTACATGTTTGACAGTCTTTACCAAATAGTTTGTTATGGATAGTATTTCTTAGGGGTACCGTATTACCCAGATACTGGGTTGTGGAGGTCAGATAACGCAGTCGCTCCATGTAAAATACTGGTACTCGGTTAAAGGGTAGTCGAACCCAAAATACTCGTAGTTGGGAAAAGGCAGACTGATTTGTGAGCGCGACTGTATTACATTGTTATGCCAGTTTTCTTCAAAATAACCTTCAGTCACTCAGTCCTAAGCCTGAGGATCGTGATAAAGTCCACGGTATTAGTTCTCGTATTGCATGTTGATTAATGTACCTACTTGTCTATATAAGTAGGTACATGTTTAATGAGGCGTGGGTTTCACTTTCTATTTCCATTCTACCATTTCGTATGAATGAAATTCTGCCCATTTTCTGTAAAGGTACATATTATTTGCACCCACCTTCTTCTTTTATATGTGGTGGTATATTTAAACCTGCACTTCTGTCAAAAATAGATCCTGGTTGCTGATTTTTTTATAAACATCAATCAAGCAACTGCGTAAACTTTAAACAGTAATAAGTTTCCAGAAAAAAAAAACAAACTGACCGTGGACCTACCTACACATACAAGGCAGCTGAAACCTGGGAATTTTTAGTGGGTTTTCCGCCAAAGGAGCTTAAATTCAGATACTTATTTTTTAGAAAAGAAAGAAAGAAAAAGCGTTTATTTGCGCCAAGCATGACGCAGACCATAAAAATTAAAATTAAATAAAACTAAATTACTACCTACAAAAAACTACCTACCTACCTACTGTTCAGCAAAGGCTGTGAAATTCGGAAAATGTTACTGTACTGTACCGTACTGTGTAAATTTCTGGATCTGAAAGTGTAGGTGTACTCTCCTGCAAAGGAGACTACACGGTTGGCGTAGTGGTTGACCGATTGGCTGCTGCGCTACGTGTCGCTTGTTCGATTCTCGCACGGAAAAAATATTCGTATGGTCTACATATAGTTGTTCCGGGCCTGGCTGTTTGTGTATGTGAGTTTGTATGTTTGTAAATGCACCTAGGAAACAGATAAATACATAGTGTGCGGCAATTTTTTTATGAAAAAAACTCTTAAAAACTCCCGCTGATAAACTGAAACCCGGAAAATTGTAGTGTGTTTTCATGCAAAGGAGCTGAAGAGGAAAATTTTAGTGTGCTCTCCTGCAAGGGAACTGTCATTCAGAAAATGTTAGAATGTTCTCCTGCAAGGGAGTTGTTTATCGGAAAATGTTTGTGCTCTCCTGCAAGGAGCTGTCTTTTGGAATATGTGAGAGTGCTCTCCTGAAAGGGAACTATCATTCGAAACATCTAAGAGTCTTCTCCTGAAAGGAACTGTCTTTCGAAAAATGTCAGAGTGCTCTCCTGCATGGAGCCGTCTTTCGGAAAATGTTAACGGGCACTCCTTCAAGGGAGCTCTTTCGGAAAATGATAAAACACTCTCCTACAGTGAAGCTGTCTTACGGAAAATGTTAGAGTGCATTTCTGCAAGTGAGCTGCCTTTCGAAAAATGTTTAAGTGCTCTCCAGCAAGGGAGCTGTCATTCCATAAATGTTAGAGTACTCTCCTGCAAGGGAGCTGTCATTCGGAAAATGTTAAAGTACTCTCCTGAAAGGGAACTATCATTCGGAACGTGTTAGAATGCTCTCCTGCAAGGGAGCTGTCTTTCGGAAAATGTAAAAATGCTCTCCTGCAAGGGAGCTGACTTTCGGAAAATGTTTGTGCTCTCCTGCAAGGAGCTGTCTTTTGGAATATGTGAGAGTGCTCTCCTGAAAGGGAACTATCATTCGAAACATCTAAGAGTCTTCTCCTGAAAGGAACTGTCTTTCGAAAAATGTCAGAGTGCTCTCCTGCATGGAGCCGTCTTTCGGAAAATGTTAACGGGCACTCCTTCAAGGGAGCTCTTTCGGAAAATGATAAAACACTCTCCTACAGTGAAGCTGTCTTACGGAAAATGTTAGAGTGCATTTCTGCAAGTGAGCTGCCTTTCGAAAAATGTTTAAGTGCTCTCCAGCAAGGGAGCTGTCATTCCATAAATGTTAGAGTACTCTCCTGCAAGGGAGCTGTCATTCGGAAAATGTTAAAGTACTCTCCTGAAAGGGAACTATCATTCGGAACGTGTTAGAATGCTCTCCTGCAAGGGAGCTGTCTTTCGGAAAATGTAAAAATGCTCTCCTGCAAGGGAGCTGACTTTCGGAAAATGTTAGAGTGCTTTCCTGCAAGGGTCTTTCGGAAAATGTTGGTATACTCTCCTGCAAGGGAGCTGTCTTCCGGAAAATGTTAGTGTACTCTCCTGCAAGTTAGCTGTATTTCGAAATATATTAGAGTGCTTTCCTGCAAGGGAGCTGTCTTTCGGAAAATGTTGAGTGCTCTCCTGCAAGGTAGCAGTCTTTCGGAAAATGCTAGTGTACTCTCCTGCAAGGGAGCTGTCTTTCGAAAAATGTTAGAGTGCTCTCCTGCAAGAGAGCTGATCCTCGAAAAAAATAGTATGCTTCCCTGCAAAGGCACTAAAATTAAAAAAAAAATTGAGCAGAGCTCTTGTGCAAATATGCTAAAATTCGGCAAACTTATTTATTCGCCCCTGTTACGATGCCGAATTTTGTAAAAATTGTGCATTGACGAAATTTATTTTCTCACTTTTAGCACTCTGTATTCAAAGTCACACTGTCATATAAGGTTCGGTATTGCTCATCATTTTCTATTAAGTAGGTGTATGTTGTACAATACCTACATAAAAAACACAGGTATGTATGTAGGTACATAATAAATATTGTGCCTTAAAAAGCAAGCTCTATGATTGCTATGACTGACGCAACTCCAGTAGACCCTTATAAGGCGGGCTTTTATTTAATGTGCAGTGTTACTACTGCTGAACCATATTCGTCTGAAGAACGTGATTGTGACCCGCGTGCAGATGTCATTAGCCGATGGCAGATAATATGAAGTCACTTTTAATATTAAAGTGTATAGTGTACCTTAGCCACAGTACTTACACCGTGTTGAATAATAAAACAAAATATTGCTTGTGTGCAAAAAAATAATAGCATCTGTTTCTAACTTGGGCTACCTTCCAAGGAACCTACACCAGGAGATTTCAAAAGAAAATTATTCCTAGGACAACAGCCGAAGAATCGGCGCGTAATATGCATATGTGCTAGGCAATTCAAAATCAGAGATTATATCCTTGATATCGCAATGGGTTTAATGTGTTGTGTAATTACTACTCATCAAAACAAGTTGTAATGAGTAGAAGTTAACATGCTTATTGCCTGCAACATAAAATAGCTTTAGCTAGTTAGGTATGCCAGGAATAAATAAAAAACAAGGCCATGATTTCCAATGCAATGTAAATGACGGATGAAGTCATGAAAACTGCGTGAAAATCTCCGCTGTAGTTATTATTCATACGGGGAGCCTCTCGCGTACTGACGTCGACACTTATCTCACTTATCTAAAGGTGCTTAAGCCTCCCAAAATTCCCTATGACTCTAAAAATTTACGACTTGAGGAGAGATTTAACGGTCGCAGCGTTATCTGTTTTATCAGAAGATATTGTGAGTCAGTTGGCGTCTGTCGGTGGCTAAACAATAGCGAGTTGTCGAACGGTGCGAGTGGAGGCGCACTGAGCCGTCACAGATCTATATTTATGTCAATCGTTTAACTCCAGCGCGTATAAACAGCAGTGCACATGTTTACAACATGGCCGAGGAGCCGCGGATTTGTGGGCACGAGTGTTTAGATGCGATCAATGAGCTCTATCACGGTGACGCACGGTGCGCCACATATTTATGATCTCGATTGTTGGATGAGGTTAGTGATATTTTTTGTATATTCAATGAAACATGAATGAGTTTGTTTGTAAAGGATACACATTCAAATGTGTAGTTTGCTTTTTTAATAATTGATTTATTTTTTGTACTCGCACCTCCAACAATACTATCTAATCTACTGAAGGACTACTAAAAACTGCTAATTATTTACAAAAGACACTGAGAATGTATTCCCAAAGAGTCCAACCAAACTTTCAATACAAGGCTAAATTAGAAACGACTTTAAAATTGTAAGTTAAATATAATAAAAACGTAACAAATAACTTTTCAGAGAAACAATCAAATGAGTTTAGACGAGTTCGTGAATTCACCGGCATGGCTTGTCAAGGTATTATACTTTGTTTATATTGGCTTCATAATCCGTGAGTACCTACATAAATATGCATCAGATAAGAAAGTAGGTAGATACTAAATATTAGTAAAGAAAGAAAATGCTTGGAAGGGAAAAAAGTATAGAACACGCCTGATCCTCTGGATTCCAAGTTCCGTCCATTAAGAGATGTAAAACAAGTCAAGACAGAAGGAGGCAAGTGGTATACCTATGTAGTTTATGTAGTTGGAAAATTGGATACAGAACATGGAGTAACTCTCTTTTTTTTAACGGGTGGAAATCCTCATGGATGACTACTTAAATGGATGGCGATTACTGCTGATGATACTCTTAGAACTTGGAGTAGGTACTCCAAGTTCTAAGAGTATCCAGCAGTAATCGCAGTATTCTCGTAAAGAATTCAGTGGCAGGTTCAGTTATGCATTTAACCATACTTACCTTAAATGTTTTAAACTACAGGAATTCCTTTGAGGAAAAACTATTACAACTGCTAGCACCAAAAAACAAGGAAACTTCTTCAATTGCCTACATAATCACACACATCAACCTGTCAGTCGACGAATAACATTTTTATTTATTACTTTGTTCGGTTTCTTTTATGACGTTTTCTAAAAATGAAACTTATAGCTAGATCGATTTATCGCGTTCGAAACCCCATGCACACTAAATTTCATGAACATCGTTGGAGCCGTTTCCGAGATTCAGATTATATACATATACATAAGAATTGCTCGTTTAAAGGTATTAGATATCTGGCCACTAATGAGTTTGGATACAATTAGAGCACTTGAAGCACGCAAACATGAGTCCATGCCCGTCCGCTAAGTTTAGCCGGACTCGTAAACACGCACTTGGCCATGGTTTATAATTTTTCCGCGTGTAAGTACTAGGTACAAATCTAATTTGGTCACATACCGACATGCCGACATGTGTAGGTATGTGCCACTGTTAAATAAACACTGGTTTAATTATAGGAGTGAGGTATGAGCGGTGAAGGAATGCAGAAAAATCAGAGTAGAGGAAAACTTGGGACATAATGTGAGGACCACTTGCTTACTTTAGGCACGACTTTTTGCGTTCAAGTGTAGGTGTTTTAGGCGCTCTATTATGCCTTTTTTAAACACATTTTTGTAGTACAAGACAGGCAGAGCAGTTATCTAAGTTGCTTGCTGCTTCACCCGCGACCTAGAATTTGTTAGAAAAATCCTCAATGCCTAATCCTCTTTAGACATTATTTGATAATATTCTTCTTACTTTCAAATTTTGGAATTTTTCAATGTATGTTAATCACCACCATCACAAAATGCACAGTAGTTAGTGACACAGATATAAAGTAAATGCAAGTTTTGCTAAATCCGATGTAAAATTATGAACACCCTATAGACTGGCTCGACGTTTATTTCCAAGTGACGATGATACTAGCATTAGAGTTGCAGATTACTGTCTATTAAGGAAATATTATGTGAGAATACATCCAAGGTTCCGATAATAATTGCTTGTAATTCCTCTAGTATCATAATGATTAGCATGACTGTAGTGTAGCTATATGTGTGTAGCTGTGCTTAGTGCCTCGACTAACGAGCGCTCGTACATAATTAAATGCAAGTGATCGATGCATTTATGCATTTTAACGGTTGATCTCATCAATCGAACGGTCGGGCTGCGGCGGTCAGTGTTGTGCTGACGGCCGCTTGGAGAAAGCTAGTTTCATTTGGCTACAAGTGTGTAGTTGGTCCTAGCTGAGTGATGGCGCTTGTCGGGTGTGTCTAACGTGTGGCGGGTATTGGGCAGGTGTCGGGGGCGCAGCGCGGGCGCGAGCGGCATGCGGCCCCGGCGGCAGACGCCCATGGAGGTCGGCTAGCGGCGCGCGCGCACCCCCCGCGCCCGCTCCCCCTGCTCCGCCCCGCCGACGCCATGGAACTCGCTGACGTGCCCAGACACCGACCCCTCGCCTTCGATAAGGTTAGTATACCACTTTACATAAAGTTTTACGTACAATAAATGTTTCTGTATTAACATTCTATGACTAACTTAATATTTATTTTGCTAAACTTACATTCTTTTAACAACATACTACACGAAAGCAATACCGGTCCAAAATAACGGTAGTTACATGTTACGTATCTACGGCGTGAGTAACAAACAACAGTTGCTACATTATGCAGCGACTCAGCGACTCGGCGAGGAGGAGGTAGGCAGAGGTAGGCAGTGCTTGCCCGTTTATTTTTAACGCAGTCGTCGACAGGCGGCGGGCGCCGGGCGCCGGGCCTACTGCTACTGCCTGAAAATCGATAGGTTTGCTTCCGACGAACTGCTCGTAGCTTGGCGGTACACGATACCTACTCTATAAGATAACAGGCGGTAGCTCTGACACAAAAGATATAGGTGGAAATAATAACGGTTGAATGAATATGTTATTTGATATGGTTTATCTACTCAATACAAAAATCTTGAATAAATGAACTGACAGGCGATCCACAACCTAGGCCACTGGGTTAACGTACATTGCAATTTGATATAGGTATGAGTTTCTTATATGAAGCAAGGATGGCAAAGAAAAAACTTTTGCAAATGTTTACTATAAGAGAGTGTTAATGAGGGGATAGTATGGGAGATTGACATGTTTGTGGATTGGAAATCCCATCGGGTCCACGGCTTATAGAATATAAAAGCCAAGCAAGCCAGCTCGCCCTAGTACTATTTAGAAATCTATCACTAAAATTCCTACATTCAATTAGATCAACAAGGCAAAAGCATCAAAGTGCGAACGCGCAATATTTACAAACACTGATGCTTTAAGCACTTTCGGCAATATTCAGTCGGATGATCGGTTTATATCCTCTCGTGACGGAGAATACATATCACGGAAACTTCAGCTGAAATGTTCTATAAATATTAATCAATTTCAGGAATGAGGACTTAAACTGCGTTATCGACTGCAAATATTTCTATTTCGGGCAATTAACTTGCGGGATAAACAAAAATATTTCCATATTAGTCGAAGGTGAGCTTGCGGGCCGGTCTAATCTGTCAAGTCGCCGTCTGCCGTTTGAACAGCTGCCTCCGTGGTCGTTTGCCTTGTGACCCGGTGGTCGTGGTTTCGATTCCCACGGGAAGCATACTTTGTAAAGTTGTTTTCCAGTTTCGGTAGGACATTGTAGGCTTGAATCACCTGATTGTCTGATAAAAAGATGATTCCGTGCTTCGGAAGGCACGCATAAACCGGTGGTCCCGGCTGCCAATTGGGGGTCGTCAAATAAACCATGTCAGAAGCCCTTGAGACGGCTTAGAAACTCTAGTGTCAGAGTTTCTAAGCCGCCGGGAGTGTGGGGTCGTTAGACCTTACTGGCCACACGATAAGAAGAAAAAGACCATGTAAACTTAGGTGGAGCGAACGTGAAGTGACTGTCAATCCATCGTGTTTGTATGGATTGACAGCTCACTTCATGTTCACTTCACCTAAGCTTACATAGTGAGATGTTTACGGAATTTCACTGCAGAATTATCTTTTTACTGAGAGTTAGTTGCTAACAACATGAGGTTAAATAACAAATATTCCATACATAATGCCCGAGGCGTTATTTTAGGAAAAACCTATTATAGGAGATAAAAAATACAACCAACTTCCAAATAAAAAAAGCACTACAAAGTAAAAAATAACTTTAATTTCGGAAGTCGGTGTCAAAATACAAAGAAACTACCAAAAACACCGACTTCCGAAATTAAAGTTATTTTTTACTTTGTAGTGCGTTTTTTTTATTTGGAAGTCGGTTGTATTTTTTTGTAAAAAGGTTTTTGATTTTCTTCTTTTTAATGGTACCCACATTGAACAACACCACTGGAAAATCGCAGGAAAGCAAATTACGCAATTTTGTTTACGTTGGATGACAAAAAACCGTCATCCAAGTAAACGAATTCCGGCTATTTTGATGTAAAAACCAAAATTCCTAACCGATTTTGATAAGATTTATATGGGACCAATCGGAAAGTATTTCAAATAAAATATTTATCAAATCGTTTCATAAATGACGGAGTTATGAGGTAACAAACATAAAAAAAATACAACCGAATTGAAATCTCCTTTTTGAAGACGGTTAAAAAAATAACTGATTTACGCAAGTGGGCCTAAATTGGTTACAAATATTCTCATTAGTTACAACAATAGTACATAATTATTCGTGCTGATGACTTTGATTTACAAGCTAACTACGTGTATAGCGATTGTAATGGAACCCACTCGCGCCATTACTCTTTGTCACGCCCGCGGCGTCCGGGACGCCCCTAACAATGGGGGTTAAATAATAAACACGGGGTGCTTCCAAGAATCTTATTATTCGTCGCTAGTATGGTTTCGACGAAGTGTTAAAGGCTTTAACTCTTTTCAACCCCCTTCCCCCTTGACAAATATGGGGTGACCTCGGACCTATTTTATAAAACTGACAGGACGACAATCTGATAATTCTACAATTTAATACGTTTATTTCATATATTGTCTGCTTTGCCAACTAAATAACACCTGTCGCGAAATTGTGACAATCATGTCAGTTTTTGACAAAATCGCATTGTCACTACATAGTATAAAACAAAGTCGCTTTCTCTGTCCCTATATCCCTATGTATGCTTAAATCTTTAAAAATACGCAACGGATTTTGATGCGGTTTTTTTTAATAGATAGAGTGATTGAAGAGGAAGGTTTATATGTATAATAGCATCAATTAAATAGTGGAGAAATACTGTTATTTTTGAGGTTTCTAATGTGATGTCGTAAATAATTACATTTTATGACGCAGACGAAGTTGCGCGGGTCAGCTAGTTATTTATATTTAATACTACAAACGTTTTAAGACTATTAGAATTGCACTTTTCAACTGAACTGAAACGTACAGTTCAACACAGATTATTTTTAACCGACTTCAAAAAAAGGAGGAGGTTCTCAATTCGGTTGTAGGTATTTTTTGTTACCTTATAATTCCGTCATTTATGAACCGATTTGAAAAATTCTTCTTTCATGCACAAGCATAGGTATAACATTTTTTTTGCAAAAATGCGTTATTTATAAATTAACGTCGTTACATCGACAGTGTTCTAATAAGGGCAAGTTACGTAGCTGTACTGAAAATGTAGTTTTGGAATATAACATGTATGTAAAAATAATTTGGTGTCATGGTCCGAACAAAACACGATGGGGTAAAAACGTTTTACATTCCTATTTTGTTAGTCCCTTCCACTTTTGGTGAGCGTTCGTTTTTATTAGGGATTTTGTTCTGGCGGGTGAAAATATTTTATTAATTGAACAAGACTCAGCGAAAATGCAAAAGGTTTGAGCCGCCCGCCCTTATACCGCCCACGCGCCGCGCGGCGCCCTAACCCTTAATGCATAAGCGTAAAATTTTGTGCGCTATTTTTATGTCACTCGCTTGGTTTTTAATAGAACTTATAATAATATATATGTACATGGAAATCATGATGGAAAAGCTAAGCCACACGTAGAGTAAATAAATTCGTTTTACAATGCTGCAAACTGCAAATCTGACTCCGGTTTTTGTGTTCAGTATGAGCATTCCTATATACATGTATAACCAGGCAACACAAAAAAGTCTATCGATGTAGGTATCAATGATACAGGCTTACCTAAACTTACTGGGTAAGGCTTTTCGATCTAACTACAACACGTACGTCCCAAACAATCTGTCGGTGTAATGAATCGTACGTAAAACCGAGGCGAAGGTGGCCGAGGTGGCGCCGAAGACGCTCGGGTTGCGAGATGTGACCCCTCCTGCACCCCCACACCGCCCGCTCGCCGCTCCTCTTCGGCGCCGGAGAATCGATCGCGCCCGTGACGTCACCCACTTAGCCTTCCAGCTCCCATCTTCGAGGACGAACGGACAAATCAACGTCCACCCCCCGTCATACCATGCTCCATAGCAAATATTTTGCCAACTGATTGCCTGTGTCCTCTGCGGAGATGATCCCTATCAAACAAACACGGCCGTATTCATTATTGAAAATAGGAAAGGACAGGAATTGTCTTCGATCTTGGAACATATTTTCTGAATTGTTTGTAACTATGATTTAGTGTCGCGATAAAGACACCTTTGCATGACATCACATGGTACATAATACGAGTAGATGCATGACATTAACATGATGACACGTTCACAACCCGATGCTTACATAAGAACCCTGAGCAGTCAAATATACAATTTGCTCACTCGGAGTTTTACTTAGTGCGTCACCGTCGTGCCAAGAACATCGTTTTTATTAATCATGGCTTCATACAGGGTTATTTGTAAATCACCAACAACCTCTTAGTCAGTGAATGTACACATGATTATAAACAATTTTTACTTTGAGACCAACCCTGAAAAATCGAGAAAAATATCAGTTGTTTCATACATTTTCATTGGCCAAATATTGCATTTTGTATATGTACTTTTCAAGGGCAATTTAATTTATTGTTCTGCCATCATCTTTCTGTTGTTTAAAGCTAGAGTCTCATGAATCATTAATATTTAAATTTTCAGCTACTTGACATGTTATAACACCCACGTATATCTATCAATAGCGCTCCAATTTGAGTTAAAATTCATATACCCAGTCACGAATTTCGAAGCTTATGTAGAACTAGACTAGAATCCGAATAGCGAGCTCTAGATATACGTAAAACTTTTGCACTTTAATCGCAGTTTCCTGCTGTATCTCTTTCATCAAAGAAATTATGTGGAAATAAAATCAATTTCGGTAGGCAATAAGCGCTCTCGATCACATTAAATTGAGTTGAGCGTGGCTGCATTGGCTTTGTCCCCGATGGGAGGGCCTCTTGAGAGAGTGGAGGGCCCTTGGGTCCGCATTCACCGCAGGGTCAGCCCCTCGTGGACAGCCCTCGACGCCCCTATAGGCCAGCTCGAGTGCACGTTGACCTAAAAGGACGCGAATGACGTCGTCAACGAGCGTGCTTTAAATCTTGTTACAGATTTAGCTTTTCTTGCACATTCAATTTTATAAAGTGGATCCTACACCTTAGTATAGGATCCACTTTATAAACTTCGCCTGCTCCATCAGTAAATAGGCATGTATACTCATTTATAGTAGATTGTTTTCAGTCAGTGGTAATCAAACAAGTATTGCGTTCATCCTACCTCAGTAGTGCTAATAGTATCTATTTGAACAGTATGCACTGTTAGGCTAGAATGAGTTACGTACAATCAACAAAGCTATTACGTATGCAGGCAGCTAACTTGTAACGACCACATCATCGCTTACCATCAGGTGAAATAGTGGTCAAGCGCGTGCCTAACAACAGTAAAAACAAAATTGAAACAATGTTGTGAGTGTGCTGAGTAGAATATTATTGTACACCACACTCGTAAGTATTTCATAAGCTTAAAAAGTTATAATGTTCACATAAGAAATAAATATTGGCAGTCATCATGATTATCATCATATCAGCCGGGAGGCCTTCCAACGTTGCATCTTCCGGTACGTGGTCGCCACTCCAGAACTTTTCGGCTCCATCGGCCATTTGTTCCGCGAGCAATGTGCCCTGCTCACTGCCACATTAGTTTAGTGATCCTTCGGGCTATGTCGGTAACCTTGGTTCTTTTGCGGATATTATCATTCCTAATTCGATCACGCAAGGAAACTCCAAGCATTGCCCATGCTTGGAGTTTCCTTGCGTTTCTCCATTGTCCTTTGAGTGACTTTAAGCCTTCTGATGACGCCCATGGTGGGCGACCACGTTTCAGTTCCATATGTCATCACCTGCAACACGCACTGGTTATAGACGTTCATCTTGAGACACTGTGGTATGTGGGACGAGAAGATGCCACGCAACTTCCCGAACGCCGCTCAGCCGAGTCGGATTCGACTGTTGATCTCTTTCTCGAAGCCGGGCTGGCTTAACTTACCTAACTGGACCGTTTGTCCCAGGTAGACGTACTCGTCTACACCTTCGAGTGTAGAGTTTCCGATCTTGATAGGAGTGGGTGCTAGATGGGTATTTACCATGATCTTGATTTGTCCATGTTCATTTTGAGACCCACTCTTTCGGAAGCTCTACTGAGGTCATCGAGCATTGTACTGAGGTCATCCGTAGTCTCAGCCGTGACGACTGTATCGTCGGCAAATCGAAGGTGGCTGATGTACTTACGCCATTGACATTAATGCCTAGCCTTCTGTAGTCCGAAACATTGAAGACATCCTCCATTGCAGCCGTGAACAGTTTCGGAGAAATTACGTCTCTCAGCCTCACACCCCGCTGCAGGAGGATAGGTTTCGAGGTCTGGTCCCGAAGTCGGAATGACATGGTGCCGTTTTTGTACAAACATTTCAGCACCTCGATGTACCGATAGTCGATCTGGCACCGACTGCAGCACAGCCGACGCTAACAGAGAACGCTGTTGCCCATTCTCTCGCGAGTCCCTTAGTCGCCTCTTACGACACTCACGGGAAGTGATGGGATGGTATTATTCTTTTACGGTACCATACGGCACCGTCCGACACCATACGGGTTGATATTGGCAGTGCAGCGAAAAAATTTGCCTGTAGGTATAGGTACCAAATAGCTTTGTTGACTGTACATAAACTGGTAGACTGCACTATATTGAACCTGAAACTAGAAAAAAAACTTATCTTAGATAGCCTAATGAAGGCACTATGGATGATTTGACAGCAGAGGGCATTATGGGGGTCAAATTATCAATTCGGTGTTTTAACAAAGTTGGAGTACATTCAGCAGTCGCACTTGCAAACGGGACTTCTGCAACGAAACAGCTTATTTATAATGGCAAACTGCAACCTCAGAAGCTCAAATTACTTGTGTGTATTAAGTTAGGTAAAAACAAACATCGCTTAAACTCAAAGTAACAATATCGCCCTATAGGTACACACTGCGATGCGGCTATGTGGGTTTGTAGCCGTGAGTTTTCTGAAATAAATATTCGAGTCCAAAGCACCTAGTCTAGGTTGGGGCTGTCTAGGCTAAGAAATTGTGGAAGTCAAGTTTTGCAAGTTTGGTTGGGTATCTAAATGTTAAAATGTAGAATTCGCCATATATATTATATCCATAGGAAATATTATATTTTTTCTACGGGACAGTCCTAGAAAGTCGAAAGTCTAGTACGAGAAAGTCTGGGAAAATTCTATAATGTTTAATTATTAGTGAAAATCAAATTTTCTAGTAAAGCACGCATTCTATTATCTTTATTTTCTTTTGTCAATTTATTCTTACTAGTGGTCGCCCAGTGGTCGAAATTCTACCACATTTTTTATTAATTTAATGTTTTTTAAAGAATTATTATTAACAATATTAGCTTTTTACACTCTTTCTCCATATAAACTTTAACCATGCCTAATTTCATATTCCTCCGTCCGCGTGATTTTCGTAAAAAGCGGTACTAAATGTTTGCTTTAATTAGTTTATAGAAAACGGATATTATGTTTGTTTTGATAATGCTATATGAATATTTTATTACATTTCATATATTAACATATTAAGACAAATTGCATTGTACTACTGATTTTTATCCCGAAATGAAATAAAATAAGACTACGGAAATACTAATATAATGAAAGTTGCATCTTGTGTTTTATGGTAACTGAAACTAATACAAAACATTGATGATTACAGATGGAAAGTTTGATCAAAGAAATGCAAAACACAGAAACCGGGGTACCAGTAAGAAGTCAAAAACTTTTTCTCACTTTTATTCCGTCTGCCTTTATGGGTAAGATATAATTTTTACATTTAAATTATTGAATAAGTTGCTTTAACTAACGAATCTTTAAATTGATTTAGATAAATCTGTCACCGGGTTAGTGCAAACACCTTTCGGTATATTGTGGAGACATCGATTCTGAGGTTGACTGGTAGAGAATGTCTTGTTGCATTAATTCCATCTAAGTACCTACTAATACTTTGTGTATAAAGTTTAAATAAATAATTTTAAAATATTGTACTATAAACCCCAACAAAGTTCAATAGTTTACTATACGCGATTTATTAAAAAAAAGCTACGGTGTTTGCAATAATCTGGTGTCAAATGTACCGTAAGAGCCAGCTTTTACACGTTCTATATCAATTGTTGCTTGCTAACTTTCTCGGAAGGTAGATGTCATTGAAACGATGTTAAAATAAACTGATCCACTGTCGCTTTACGAAGCTGGCCTTAATCAATCAATTCAAACATTGACTTGGTTAACCTTCTGATTAACCTCTCATCTAGCGTGTCAGCTGCAGTACGTAGTTTGGGGACCGCACTGTCCAATTCATTATTAGGTCCAAATAAACGAATTTTTACTATCAGCACAGATATTGAAATAATGTTAGACTTGTAATTCGTACTTTTACTAAACTTTATTGTTTAATATAGTGAAACTAACGATATTTTATTTTTTTATATTCCAGGTTATGATGTTGTCGAATGGTTAATGGATCGGTTTGATTTTGAAGATGGCACCAACGGTGAGTCTGAGTGTATCATCGTCGGCTCCGGGCCCATGCTGGCTTGGGTTCGCAGGCGAACAATGGTAGTTGACTCTAGTGATAACGAGCGAAAACATTCTATGATTGAATCATGTATGTAAACAATAAATTACAAGCATGTTTTATGTACTGCTGATGTTATTTGTTTACTTACATTGCCTGTTTTTGCTGTAAGGTCGCTCTCTTGTTAGTTGGTAGACTGTAGACAGAACAGCCTTGTCGTTTCAGAAAACCTACCAAGCGTAGAGTGTAGACGTATTTAATTGTAGCTGCATTTAAATGAGCCTATCTGCTGTGTAACTAGAAAGGTATGGCTCTTTGTATGTTTAACTTGGTAAGGTTTCCGTATCGACTAAACTGATATAACAAGAAGCGGTCTCTATATCATGCTTTAATCATGCAGCTATCGCGCCTTTGATGTTATTACACGATTACCTCTAAACGTATGTACAAATGAAATAATTCAACCTTCTCCAAATTACAGTTGAAGCAATAAACTTAGCCAACCAACTCTGCCAATACGGTTACTACTTTCCTGTCAACGATTTGAAAAACCTTGTGTTAAAGGATGATTCTTCTCTTTATAGATTTCAAGTGAGTATATTGTAAAATTTGTATTTGAAAAGTTTCATGAATCAGAGCTGTATAGTTGTCTGTATAATATGCCACCGGATAATTGTAGAAGCCGAAAATAGCTAACTCATTTTTCTCCATGAGACACGAATGTATTGGAAACTGTTGAATTTGGATAGAATTTATTATATTCAAAACGATTTGATCCTATATACTTTACCAAGCTTTTACCTTACCAAGTTTGCAATTTTCCAATACATATACACAGGAATTACCAAAAATTAAGAAATCAGACAAGAGCTTGGATAAGCCAAAATGTCAGTGACAACTTCACTGCACCGACAATTCAACTCATTTTACCACCAAACTTCGATATCCTATTGAATACCTTGACTTGCCTTCCCCTGAAGGTCTTTGAATGACCCTTCATTGACAGCTAACTATTGACTAGATAACTGCTTATTCTACGAGAGAACTAGATAGACATACTCTATTGTCGCATAGTGTATGTTGTCCCATAGTGGGCAAAGATCTTCCCAGTAGTCTACTAGTTTTACCGGTGTTTTGCCTTCTTCTGCCAATTTCCCGTAAATTCATGTAAGCTCGCTCCATCGTAGACTTTGTCATCTCTGACCAAGACTAAAGTCAAGAGCAAACCCATCTCAAATAAAAATAAAAAAAGATCTCCTCTTCTATCCGTCTTTATTTTGTGTCTCAAATGTCATCTTTCCCTGTCAGAGTCCGTATTACTGGCCATGGCAAGCGCCCCGGGTGGCCGGCAGCTCGAGCGCGCCCACGCTGGGGCCCGACAACGTGGAGTACGCCATCTATCTGGTGAAGCGCACCCTGCGCAACAAGCAGCGGCATGGCCTCGAGGACTACGAGCAGGAGGCTCTCGCCAACCTTAAGAAGAACCTTGCCGCCAAATGGGATTTCATCAATATGCAGGCGGAGGAACAGGTGAGTACATTCTCTCTCACTAGGGCAGTGGCTAATAGCCACTAATTGCCCTATGTTTGAACCATTAACAAAACACCATACATAATAGAGAGAATAGACACACATCCACATAATATGCATGTAAGCCCTTGTATTCCTGAAATAATGTACCTATATTTCAAATGGTGAAAGAATTTTAAGTGCAATGGTTCTGGGGATTACTCTCCATATAAACACAAACTCACAAAATTTGTAATATCGCTTTATAATATTAAATAAATAAAGATAAGCTTTAGTAACTAGTAACAGATTTGAGAGAATTTGTGCCTGGCCTGTGATGGCAATAGTCTTACTGCCTATTACGTGGCACCTGAAAAATGCTGAATTCCAGTACATATTATACATGGAGAGATTGGCTATTTGACCTCTACAACTCAGTAACTGAGCAAGAACCCATTGAAAATACTGGTACATATGATAGACGGGACGTTGGTACAGGCTCTTCCGTGCAGCACGGAGAAGTTTTGCGACGTAATGGATGGTCATGCGTGGATGCATGACCATCCATTACGTCCCAAAACTTCCTCGGGACCGTCCTCGGGAAGCGTTTGGTTGAACCATGAAGAGGGACCAGTACAGCTGTTATTATTTTGCCACGAGCTCCTCAGTCTACAAATAAATTTCTCGTCCTACTCCCCAGGTTCGTTTAGCAAAAGAGAGGAAGAAAGGCGACAAGATAGTGAGTGACAGCCAGGAACGCGCGTACTGGCGCGTGGCGCGGCCGCCGCCCGGCATGGTGGGCGCGCTGGAGCCCTGCCCCGTGCCCGTGCGCGCTCGCCACCACCGCGCCAAGAAGCGCTCCGTCTACCAGGTCACCAGGGAGGTACGGTCTAGCCATTGCACAGCCGGCTTTGGATCCTTACACACACATCTGTCACGTTGCTGGCACGTTACCGCCACGTCGACGATCAGTCACTAATTATAGGCAGGTAAATTGTTGAAACGAGATAGTCGTGAAGTGTGCGGCCGGTGGCCCACGAATTCTAATAGACTATTTTTTTATGTGACTGACCGACGACGCGACGTGGACGTCACAGATGTTTGTGTATGTATTTGTAGGCAAATTATAGTATTTGATTTCTTTGCTATAATTCTATGCTTCCAACTTGTTAGAATCCGCTGTAACGTAGACATCTGATACACTACTTCTTGTAGAATTCCCACCTTCCGTATTTAGACGTGACTAAAATTCTTCTTATTAACTTTCTACTTCTAGATTGAGCATCTAAAAGCGAGTCTGGACCGTACGAGAGTGAAGACTTCAATTGCCCTTGAGGCCTTCATCGCCTACTCGGAGACCTTCACTCCCTACGATCCCTGGCTCACCCAGCCGCAGCCCTCCAACCCTTGGGTCACCGACGACACCCTATTCTGGCAAATTAACCAGCCTCTGTGAGTTTAGAACTACGCCTGTACAAAGTAGACACTACCTTACATGCCTGATCTATTTACATTTTATAGAGTAACGGTTTCCGTGCTATCAGTAAACTAAGAACAAATACGAAACAATCTTCCTAGAGAGTAGAATTTACCAAAAGTAGTGTTTACCTTCTGTTTTGATAAATTTTGATGACAAGATTTATATCAAATCATGTACTTAATTTAGTTTTTTTTCCGGTTAGTGTGGAGGTGCCAGGTGAGAGGCGAGTACAACGCTGGGCGGTGTCCATCGACGAGCTGGTGTCGGACCCCACGGGGCTGCAGGAGTTCACCAGCTTCCTGCGCAAGGAGTACTCGCACGAGAATATCAGGTTCTGGCTCGCGGTCATGGACCTGAGACGCAGCAGCACCAAACAGATACCTAAGAAGCTTGAAGAAATCTATGAGTATGTGTTTATTTGTGGCAGTAATCTAAAAAGCATTTGTCATGTCTTTTGTCTTGACCAAAGCTTTTTACCTTTGTCTCTGTACCCAACTTCCCGGACGAGTTGGAAATGTTTAGTTTCTGAGTCTACCATTAATTTTTTTCCGAGATTGCCTATCTCGTCACATTCTTAGGATTAAAAAACTATATACAAAAAAATACAACTGACTTCCAAATAAAAGTAGTCGATGTTTCTTCGTATTTTAACACCGACTTCCGAAATGTTATTTTAAACTTTGTTGTGTTTTCTTTATTTGGAAGTTGGTTGTATTTTTACTTTTTAGTGGTACCCCACAAATAAACAACACCACTGGAAAGTCGCAGGAAAGCAAAATACGCAATTTCGTTTACTTTAATGATAAACCAAAAACGTCATCTAACGTTTTTGGTTTATTATTAAAGTAAACGAAATTGCGTATTTTGCTTTCCTGCGACTTTCCAGTGGTGTTGTTAGGTGTGAGGTACCACTAAAATGTGAAAAATATAAAACTTTTTACAAAAACGTACAACCGACTTCCAAATAAAACAAAAACACTACAAAGTAGAAAATAAATTTAATTTCGGAAGTCGGTGTACAAATAAGAAGAAACAACCAAAAACACCGACTTCCGAAATTAAAGTTGTATTTTTTTTGTAAAAAGTTTTTTTTTCCTGACACTCGTAGACTGATGCGTATCTATCGCGTATCGTACAGAATGGCTGGCTTCACTTCCAACCACACATCATATATATAGCTATCCATGTAGGTATTATTCAAGTAGTTAGTTACTTCTCTTAATCAGAATTTGCGAACTATACAATTTTATTAGTGCGTGAATGCGATAACAATGAAAGAAGTACACCTAGAGCAGAGGTGGCCAACTTAATTAGACCCAAGATCGACTTTTAAAATTACAAATGTAACAGTAAGTAAAGTCCAGTAAACAATTATGTAGTATTTTTCATTTTATTAACATATTTAGCAGTAGCGTAGCTAGCGTGGGCGTGGGTGATACCCGAGGCGGGTAATGTGGTGTCACCCCACAAATGAACCCCCCCCCCCTCCCCCAAATAATTATGAGATGCGCCTATGGCCATACGTTCTGGTGACGGCAACCGCAAGCCGTTTGCGCTGCCGGTTTTTATTTTCAGGAAAGTTCTTACATCATACTTACAAACAAAATCTCGAAAATTAGGTTATTTTGATTTTGTTTACATCATTATCTAAACCCAACTTTGTTTAGTAACACAAGTAAACTCAAAAACTAAAAGAGGGCAGAACACAAGAGCGAGCTAAGCGAGCTCGAAAATTATCGCATCCCACCTCGGATAGGTTTTATTTTCATTTGATCATTCATACTTAAACAGAAATAACTTTATGGAGTGATGCAACAAAGCACATTAACTGTAAGAGGGCAGAACACAAGAGCGAGCGAAGCGAACTCGAAAATTCATGCACCCCAACTCGGAAAGGTTTTATTTTCTTTTGATCATTTCATACACAAACAATGATTTTATTGAGTCATACAGAAACGCTCGAGAAAAAAGAGAGTGCAGAAAGTAAGAGCGAGCGAAGCGAGCTCGAAATTTATTACACCTTACCACGGACGGGTTTCATTACGTCGCCCGTTAAGGGGTGACACCCGACCGTGACAAAAGTCAACGAACGAGTGTCACCCCTAAATGCAGAAAACCTGAAGGTGTAAAGAAATTTTTGCACCTCATCTCGGAAGGGTTTTATTGTATTTTGAACATTCATACTGAAATTAATTTTTTTTGTTAATTTATATAGAAAAACACAGAAAGACAGAGAGTGAAAAATGCAAGAGCGAGCGAAGCGAGCTCAAAAAATTTTGCACTCTGTTCCCGACAGATTTAATTGCGTCAAACGTTTAGAGGTGCCACCCGATAGTGACAAAAACCAGTCAACGAGCGATTGGGTGTCACCCCTAAGCGGGTGTCACCCGGTGCGCGCCGCCCCATCGCTACGCTACTGATATTTAGTATTTACATAGTTGCGCAGTCTGTTATTCGTACCTATTTATATTTTTTGCCATGCCGCGATCGACTGGTTGGCCATCCCTGACCTAGACTATTATTCTATTATTATTAAGCATTATCTTATCATATCAGTTTCCTCTGAATTTTTCCTATGCTCCCTAAGGCCATGTTCTCGTTCACCTCACTACTACCATTTATTTCGCAACATCAGTGTTCTGGCTAAGTTTGTGTAACGTTTGCCAGAGAGTTCCTGAAGCCGGGCGCGCCGTGCGAGATCAACATCGACGGCGCCACGGCCGAGCGCGTGACGGAGGGGCTGCGCAGCGGCTCGCGGTACGCGCTCGACCACGCCGCCGAGCACGTGTACGGCCTGCTGCTCAAGAAGGACTGCTACCCGCGATTCGTGAGATCAGACCACTTTCAGCGGCTGCTCACTGAGGGCAGGAATGTGCACCAGAAGAAGGCTAAGTTAGTTGGGCTTGTTACAGACGAGGTTCAAAAGTGAGCACCAGTACTTGTAGTTAAATATTTAATTTAAAGATGTGCCGTCCACCCTCTAGATTCCACAGCATGCATGTCTTTCATTTATAATTTTCCTCACATAATCATTTTGAACATTTTGAGTCCCATAACCATCCCTCATGTTTCTTGGATCTCCTTTTGCTATTGGATTCTTTATTGGAACGTTTGCTGCTTAGATTTTTCAACTTCGGTGGTCAAGTGAAGAAGAAGCCGGCACAGGGCAGCGGCGGTGCGGCGCTGTCGCGGCGGCGCGGCTCCGACCGCTCGCTGTCGGGCTCGGCTCACGAGCTGGCGGTGTGCGCCGCGCAGCCGCCGCGCGCGCCCGACCAGCCCAGCCACAGCCACTCGCAGTCCAACCTCTGCGACCTCACCACCTTCAGGTAAAACAACAACCCCTCCAATGATTTATTTTGACTCTACTGCCCCAAAAGGAGGTTACGCATTCAGTTTATTAATGTGGTTCGAAAAGTTTACAAAAAGCGTTTTCTACAATTACAGGGATCCTCTCGACGACGACACTGCCGACGTCCTGCCGTGGGAGTGCTCGTCGCGCGAGGTGGTGTACGGCAGTGCCAGTCGACGTCGGCAGGACTCGGCTGCCGATTCGGGCAGCTCGTCGTCCGACGTGAGCGCCTGCGTAGTGAGCGAGCGCGCGCGCCGGCTACCGCAGCAGAGCACGCTGGACGGCGGGCTGCGCGGCGCGCCGCCGCCGCTGCGCCGCCTGTCGGCCGTGGAGCCGCGCCACCTGGCGCCGCTGGCATCGCCGCCGCACTCACCGCGCCCGCCGCGCCCCGTGCCGCCGCCCGCTCCACGCGCCATAGTGCCACCGCCGCACCCTACGCCCACCATCAGCGTCAGCTCCGCGCCCGACGACGAGTCCACATACTCACCGCCCGGCACCGGCTCGCCGGAGGACGCGACGCGCTCGCTGGCACACTCGGATGAGCCCTCGTCGGTATTCGCGTCGGCGGACGCGACACCCACGGAGCCGATGCGGCCCGTGTGCAAGCTCGGCGAGGAGAGATCGGCGCCCTTCACGGAAGGGCTTGAGCCGAAACCGCCCGACCCAGGTTGTGATAGCTCGCAAGAGGAGGCGCCTCATGAAACCGCAAGAATTCGGTCCGTGCTGGAGTCTGTCGTCTGCGCGCCCTCGGTGGAGTCCTACGACGACTCGTCGGCTTCCGGCGCCGTGTCTGACTCGAGGGACTCCGACCGAACGAAATCGTCCGAAGATGACGTCGTGTCGGTGCAACAACGTGTGCTGTCCCGAGAATCGTCAACGATAAAAGAAACCAGTCCGGCCTCAAGTAGAGATACGAGTAGCAAAATCGGCGAGCTTCCGGAGAACACGTCCGAGGGTGAGGATGCTACCACGAGCTCTGTTCGAGAGGCCGAGCTGAAGAGCGCGAGGGAATCGGAGCCGACGCAGGGCGCCGAGCGCGTGTCGCCCGAGGCGTGCTGCTCGCTAGCGGCGCCCGCGGCGCCAGTGCCGGCGGCGCCAGTGGCGCGCGTGCCGGTGGCGCCGCTCGCCGTGTGCGAGGACATCGGGGTCGACGACGACAACGTAGACAAAGTGCCTTCGGCGCCACTGCAAAGGGTCTCGGGAGATTCCAGGGCGGCGTCCGACGTGGACGCGACGAAACATATTGCTCATAAAGACGAACTGACGTCGGTCTCAGAAACAAATATTGTTAAGCGTGATAATAAAAGCGGCATCGTTGAGCGTAAGCAGCGGAACGACATTTGTCCATGGGAGGACGAGTAAGTACTCGCGACATTAGTTAGTGCATTGTAGGCTGCCGTAGTTTGCGTACGATGTTGTTTCCTATCATGCAATGAGTCTCAAGCAAGCCATGTGTGTACCGTCGGTACTGGGGGTGCATTCGTTAGACAATTATTATGTGTTGTGTTCTATCCAGTTGATTGACCCGTGCAGTAGGTGTAGTGTCACGAGAGTGCCGAATCTAGACATACTTCAGCATGACGTAGGACTTCCGCATGACAATTTCTGCTAAATTATAAAAAAAAATTGTTCACATAGTGAAATTATTTCCGAAAACGCACAATTTTGTTAGACTTACGTTACTGTATATCTAACTATAATTTTATTCGCTTTATGTTTGTTATGTTTTATTTACTTTGAACTTTATTTGTATATAGTGACAAGTATGTAGATATAAAAATAAAATTAAATATTTTTTTATATCCACTATCATTTTAGTTTCTATTATTTTCTTACTAATTGGCACGCAGACACTCCATTTTTGTAAACTGCAGTAGTAGTTGATATTTTTGTTTACCGTAACCAATTAACAATCCCCTATTTTAAATTATTCATCATGCAATCATACTTTTCAAGACTTGTATTTACAAAATATTGATGTAAGCATAGAAAAATCAAGGTGTACAACAAAAAATTTTCGATCCCACGACCTACGCAGTGTAGAATATTTTACCAAGTTTAATCAAATATACCATTCGCGATATACTTGACCTAGTCGAGTCATCCAACTTATAGACAACTAGCTTCTGCCAGCGGCTTCGCCCGCGTGGTCCCTAGGGAACATATTCCCGGGATAAAAAGTAGCCTATGTCTTTTCTCAGGCTCTAGACTACCTGTGTACCATAATTCATTTAAATCTGTTCAGTAATTTTGGCGTGAAAGTGTGACAGACAGACAGACAGTTACTTACGCATTTATAATATTAGTAAGGATTTTGAGGCATAAAATTTATTAGTTCTTAAGCCGCGTACGCACGAGCGAACAAAGCATGGTGAACACGAAAGTCGATCACCAAATTGGATCGCCACGAACTTCTTTGACGAACAGTGTCTGATGTTCGTAAGTGGTACGCACGTGTAAACAAAGTATTCGATGTTCTTGCTCACCATATTTTTGGTCGTTCGTGCGTACGCGGCTTTACAATTCGCTATTGCCAACAGCAAGTAACAAAATGTATTCATGGGCCGTGAGCGCCCCAATAAAACAAATCAACTAAAATAAATCAACATATAAATTTGCTTTCTTACGATTTTCATAGTATTGAAGTTAGGCTTCATATATTGGCAATAGCATAGAACATTTAATAGATACATAATTCGTACCTACCTATAGAAAAGAAAAATTCAATCTTCGAAAACTTCAATGCTACCGTTATTTATACTCTTTCTGTTGACTTTGTTGTTCAATCCAGACTAGTTCCATTCATACGTTCAAACACTTCTGGAGTTGAGATCCTGCTGACGATGTAATTTCAAAGCTGAAGGAATATATCCTTCAGTGTCGGAGCTTATAACACATCCAATTTTGTCTCTGTACCAAGTATCATGTTTCTCATACCACGGTAGCTAGTGACCCATCGGGTAGGTAAACCATGCTAAAGTTGTTCTTTTTCTTTTTCAGGAATTCCTGCGAAAGTGATGCTCCATTTGTTAAAACTTATGCAACGCTCGGTTACTTATAATTTTTGTAGGCGAATATCAACAATATGTTATGATGTCAGGGTTGTAGGAAGAGTAATATTTAATTTTTTAACTTAGACCCTATGTTTTAATTATCACAAAGCAGAGTTAGGACTTTATTATGTAATTATATGAATATTTTAAAGTAAATGATCGTTAATTATTAGTAAAACAAAATGGGTTTTATTTGAAATCACAACTTTTCGATGTATTTGAACAGTCGGCACTGATATAATGATTTAAACGTGCTTATTTATTGAAGATAACAAATTGGTTTGGATAGGCAGAGTAGAGATTGAATCGGTCGTAATATTTTTTAGCTTTAGTACTTCGCTGCAGTCTCCATCAAGGCTGGACTTGCCAGGTCGTCGTGACTTCCTCTTCGGGACCTCATCGCGAACTAAGGACAGCTGTTACCTCATGCGTGACGTCTCATATCGACAACGACAACACAGACAATATCATCCGCCTTCGTTTAGCTGCACAACATGGTAGAAATTACATAATAATAAATAATAGTAGGAAATTAAATCGTCTTTTAGAATAACCTTTTTTTAGGCGGCCCATAGACACCCTTTGTGATGTTTTCTTCATTTATCTTCTGTAACGTATTTGGTGTACGAGAATATTTCAAGAGTATTCTATTCTATGATGCCAAAAATAGCCTGAGCTTCATCAGGTAGGTCAAATTTTCCTTTGACGAATAAGAAACTAGGGGGTGGAAGACAAGAAGCTTATTTAAGAAAAACCAGCCAAGTGCGAGTCGGGCGAGACCGACTCGCACTTGGCTGGTTTTTTTTAGAATATTATCCAGTTAATATATTAGCCAGTTTTGGCACTCGCTCAGATGCAAAGGGGTCCGAACGAATAATATTTTTTCTATGTTACTTTAAAACGACTTATTATTTTAGATTTTCCTTTGTATTTTTTAAATATTTTTTAATATTATTATTTTTTATTTTATTTTTTAAAATATTTTTAGTAATTTCGTAGAAAAGGAAGGGCAATTTCATCTATTTTCTTTAAAACTAGTACAGTAGAATATTTTGAGATTATGAAAAAAAGCTTTTGACACCCTTGCGATGAGCCCTTTCATAACTTTATTATATATTTATTATAATTATAACAACACTTGAGTGATCCAATAAATGTTCTGTTTTGCCATACTGAGGTTCGGGACCCTAACAATACGATGGATTAGTAGGGGCGGCTTGATTACCCCTTCAACTCCACCGCCTCAGGTCATGGCCCTCGTGGCTAGAGAATGAGTCAGTATAGCCAAGGACAATTCTAAAACTACCTATTTTAAACAGGTAGAGTATTTTAGAGTTAAATAACAAACAACCGCGCTGGGTTCAATTCCCAAGACATGCACACCGATAAGTTGTTTAAATATTTGCATGCCGTATTTATTTTGTCGGATTTGGCTGACTTACAACTACAAAACATAAAACAGGTAAAGTGAATGCGAAAATCCATTTAATAACAATAAATCTCAGACTATTTACTTTGAAGATTTTCAATTCTCATTAATGACTTAAAATTAAACATACATTCACAGTTTTAGTCGTGGCTATAGTATTTTCACATGACCTTCTCAGAATTTTGAAACGAGACCACGATAGACATTACCGCAGCAAATAATAGAACATCTGCAAGGAAATAACCGGAATACCTCGCGTCGTGCGTCAGAACAGAAACGTGATCCAATGCAATGTCAAGAAGGAAAATGGAAAATTTATACTCGAACTGGCGTTAATACTTTGTTTTTAAGGAGAGCGTACTGTAGCAAGTAGAGAGCGAATACAATGACATTGTACAATTATTAAGGCTGCATTACCACCAGAAAGCGAGGATGCGTCGCGAGGTATGTGTTTGTTAAGAATCACTTCATTTATCTAGCCACGCTCAGCTCAAGCGATTCTACATCTCTGGTGAAAATTAAAGACGGCAAGGACATTGCTGGCAGAACGCATGATCCATGGGGCTGAAATATTCTGGAGTGGTGGCTGCGTACCGGAAGACGCAGCGGTGAAAGGTCTCTAAAAAGGTGGATCGACGACCTATGGTAGACGCCAGATAAACATGCAATAAAGAGCATTGACCTTTCCCTAATATCCCTTCGTAGATACCGATGATACAATAAATTATGAACCGTTGTTCATTACTAGAAAATGTAAAGGATAACGATAGAAGTCAAATCAGCTTTACGTCGATATTTCTGTTTTTGATAATGCTAAAATTATCTGAAGTATTTGCTAAATAGGTACATGATGATTAGATCCCACTCTACGTAGTGACTTGTCCTACCTATTTGGCCTCCTTTATCAGAACCTTAAATTACGTTCTGACTTATGAGTAAAACTATCGTTCAATAACTCTGATAAATAAATCTATACTTAACATTATAAAGCTAAAGAGTTTGTTTGTTTGATTAAATGCGCTAATCTCAGGAACTACTGCTTCGAATTGAAAAAATCTTTTAGTGTTGCAAAGCCCCATTTATCGAGGAAGGCTATATATAAGCAATATATGATCACGCTACGACTAATAGGAGCGGAGCATTCACATTAATTCGGGTCCTACTAAACGACTACTGAGACCTTAAAAACCTAATTAGAGTAAACGAGGAAATCCGTGTAGGTATTGGAAGAAAAAATCATAATGATGATATAATTGAACTATAGTTAGTAGGAACACCATGCTCATTATGTCATCATCACACAATCACATACAATGATCTTGAACCTAGTGAGTTGGTATGTACCATTTCACACGATTTTTTTGTTGTGTGTTTGCTTATTACGCATCGATGCTTTTGCACAATTTGATAGGTAGGTACTTCACGGAATTTCATTCGAGTCACCTTTGAGGTGGCTTTGTTATCGAGCTAAACCCTAAACTGCGTCAGCACTTATCTGGTTCCGATATCTAACTAGGAACTAAAGGATGGTACCTACATCCAATAAAAGAGATACGTAACCATGCCTGTGTTGCGTTTTGAACCAATGTTTTTACCGATTCGGTTGCAGCCCGTATTCAGTCACCGACTAGTGTAAACAGCTAGTCTATTCTGTAAATAACTATTTCGATATCGAGCTTCACCTGAGTGACAAAACTCACAAAGTGAGCTCTATTGCACACAACTTAAAGGTCTTAATTTGATACTCACCTCGGATTCCGCCGTCGACATACGAAAATGTTGTTACAGAATAGCACTACAGGTTTTCGGTTAACCGTCTTCGGTGACAGAACACGGCTGATTTGTTGAAACGCGGCACTCATTGTTCGGCTGAATGCGGTCGCCAAATCCGTGAAACCGACAACTTAAACGAATACGGTCGTCGACCGACTAAATGTAAAAAGCCCAATTCGATTAATCAATTCGGTTAAACCGAATGCGGTCGCCGCATTCGGTGACCGATTTAATGTTATGCTTGTAGACTAAGGGCATACGCACCACATCCGATCCGTTCCGAGTTCTATCCGAATTGAAAATGTACTGTATTCGGATGACCGGATTTCGGTTGTACAGCGCAACCCCTCCTATAAGTAGTCCTACGAGGCTTCGGCTGCATCGGACCGAGATTTACCGGATTCGAAGCGGATGCTATGCAGCATCTCTTTAATGAGCCAAGTCTTCATAAGCATAACAAAAATCTCTTCAAAGTGCTCCTTATAAACGTTCAAGTAGTTTGATCAAACAGGCTGGTTCAAACAGTTTCATCAAATAGGCATAAATGACTGTGAGAAAATTTGATCAAAAATGAGTCTTCAAATGGCATGAAGAAATACGAAATTTCGTATTTCTGCTTAATCAAAAAGTTTGAACCCGCATTATGCACAAAGTTATTATCATATTTACATAACTGTCGATAAAACCAATGAAAAATTATTTCCTGCGTAGGACAAAAAAATGGATAGTGAACATTGTCTATATACCTTACATTTTTTGTTGACTGTAAACAGTTACTCACCGAAGTTAGGACGGCATGACTTAAGCCAATCGGTCTTACGCTTCGGTTTTATTCTGTTCCTTGGTTCCTTCACCAGCTGAGGGCGAACGAAGCTGTGCTGTGATTGTGTCTGTAGAGGATTTTTTTTCCACTGATGTGTACGTGGTACCTACCTAGGTGTGTAAGTAATTTATGAGGTTGACGTCAATCACTACATATTGGATTGGATTGTTTTCAATGGGGCTCAGTCTGCAAAATGTACTTACTTACTTTGATTTTTGGAGTTTCACTCAAGAAAATAAGCTAGAAAAATCAAACAGACTTCAGTCAGCGTCTAGGAAATAGCCGTCTTCAGTTCACAAGTCTTTTACGAGGAGCCGTACCTCCAGATTTATCTGAGTACATGAATATAAGAAGCACTTAGACACTAACCGTCTTATTACAAAACAATGCTTAAGTACTGGTTTAAACCAAGACTAACAAGTCTAGGATTGTTACGGTATTAACGCTAGTACCCGGTTTAAAATGTGTTCCAATTACAAAATTAAGACTATTCGAGGATCAGTTAGTACCAAAGAAAGTCCATGGTTTAAATATTATCCACAGATAAGAAACAAAAATGGCATTCTTTCATTCGTTCATACAATCTTTATTTGAAGAAACGTTCCGTTTCTCAAAATATTTATATTATAATAACAATTGGAATGCTTAAATAATTAATTATCGATACAACAATATGTTATAAATTGTTCTTTGTTTATAATACAATATATAGAACAAGCACAACTTGTACTTTTGACGCGCTTTTTAAAATCGAGTTATCATATTCTTTAACACTTCTAGCGTGAAGTGGAGCGACGACGGCTGTTTATATAGTCATGTTGCGTCCTTTTTAATTAATAAATTACCTTCTTATTTTTATTCTTTGTTCTTAATATTTCTGTTACGTGGTTTGTTTCGGATAAATCCTCACGTTAAAGATCTCCAAAACGTTTTCTGAATCTATACTTATTTCTAAAATCTACGTTACTCAATTCAAAAGAATTCATACGATGATGATGTCTTTTAGATCGCCAAGACTATCCAACATGTCCAAATCCATCAATTCAATTCATAGTAGTATCAATTTTTAACAAATTTACATAGAAAAACACAAAATATTAGTCAACGCCAACCTCAAATAAATTAGTACCGAAGTTAAACTAGGGGTCTGGGCGGACTAACTTTGGTACCATAGTTAGTTCAGGAAGTAGTGATAAACTTAATTTTATAATAACGTTTTATTTAGTCATGGTTTAAACCTGGTGTTAATCCCAGTACTAAATTTAGATCGTGTTTTGTAATAAGACGGTAACAGTTTTTATGCAATACATCACCAACTCTCAAGTATTCATTAATTGCCAAAGAGCATCTTAGTACATGCAAAAGAACTCCTTCAAGGCTAGTCATTATTATGCCATTATTTAATAATTACTACAAAACAGGTTCAATTCTAGGCCACTCTACGTTTGGACTCAAAATAAAAAAGTTAATCGTTTATTCATTTTAACATTTAATTGTCTTCGGACAACACAACACTGAATGGTTCAGATAAAAAAATAATCTTCCAATTCATCCTCATTAATACTGCTATGACATAATTTACGTAGTTATCTTAAAAAGTACTTAAACCTAAAAGGCCGTTTACATGTGACGGGATTTAGCTGCGTAAACTGATCCGACGCCACTTTAACGTGCACAAACATGGAGGTTATGAGACGTAGACATACGGTCTGTTAAACACTTAACACTAAATTTTCTCGTATAAGCTAGATGATTAGTTGAAGACTTCGCGGCAGACGCCGTCCGCACCCATCTTGTAGCCCGGGGGGCAGTTGTTAGGGACGGTGATCATGTTCCTCATGGTGATGCCCACCGCTTCCTTGGGTGCCTCCTCCACGGAGTTGCTGTCTCCGCCCGAGGTCTTGTCCTGGGTCTCCGCAGCCGCCACGGCGCTCGCCTTGGCCTCGGCGACTTCGTCGGGGAACACAATGCGGTTGGAGTCAGCCATTCTGTAATTATATAACATTATCACATTAGTAAGCTATCTATAAGTAGACGGTTTAGTATTTCAAATCAGAACTGAGACATTGAAAGTTCGTACTAGTATATCTATTTTAAGTCAGGGACACAAAAAACGAGAATATTTCTGTAATTATCTAAATATTTTAAAACTATTTATTTTGTGTGACAAATAGATTCGTCACAACTTTACGATTGGTTTAATTGTAGGAACAAAAAAACAAAAATGGGAGTGCCCCTGCAATAGGCTTAGTTGACAATGATTAAAGATATTATCTTCTAATTCAATTAGTAATTGTGATAAATATTATCGAAAAACTTCGCTAGTGCAACTGAAATCAGGACTGCGTAGATTAGTCAACTGTAGATAAAATTTTATGCACTGGAAATATTATATTCTTAGACTAACAAGGCTCTTCTTTTTTAATAAACCGTGCTAAAGAAAAACACACGCATCACTTTGTAGAGCGTAGTCGAAATTTATAAAATAATATCTAATCATAACCTTCGGTAGGTTTCATTGTCGTTTACCCAGAAGAAACAGATACGATCCCCAGTTGGCAAAAAAACGTATCGTCACGACCTCTGGGCTCACTCGGGTTAGGCTAACCTTGAAGGAGATCAAGAGCACTGAACTTTCTGCAGCTAATGTTATAATTATTATGGATCGCAAAAAAAACATTTTTATAGATGAATTCGAAGCTGAGTAAACTATTGGTGTTGCCTTAGATCTGGGTAACAACATTTCCATCTACATAAACATCATATGCAAGTAAATAGCACTTAACACAAGATTACGTGAACACCATAGGTGAGAGAATACACGGTCGGTAAACAGGAAGATTCTGTGGCATTTACCTATGTAAATTATTGTCAATAGCAGTTTATATGCAAACAAAACATTGAATCTATGGCTCTTGCAAAACCTTGAAATTAAATTCAAAGACCTTCGTAACTTAAGAGGCACATAAGGTAGGTATCTAATGTTGAAATCCCTATTTCCTATCCTAGATAATAAAATAAATAAAGCCTAATAAAAAAAAAAAAAATTCCTATCCTGGTTCCAAATATAAATATGGAAATGCAAATTGTACTCACATTGTAATAGACAGATCTGAAGTTATTTGGTTCTTTGATTCACACACACGGTCGCGACTAGGTGCAGGACAGGACTGATGCGGACAGCCGGCCGGCAAGCAGTTTTATACAAACTATTCCACAGGGCTTTATCAGACGCACACTCAATGACGCCGCGCGCTATCCGCCATGATTCACTGATTATAGGGTCCCCTTGAATAGAACGTTTTCTCCCCCAAAATAATCTGCCATCAATATTTTTCCAACAACTGTCGATGACGACATCTTATCAATCCATATAGTATAGAGATACTTCAAAACACACCTGAATAAATTATGTTACTTATTGGTTTGACTAACCCGGTGACTAACTCAATAAATTTGCGATAGATTGCGATAGATCTTGTGCCGATTACTCGATGGGGTCCGAGTGCTAATCGAGTTTTTCGTAAAATCAGCAACAAACAGTCGACTCTTCACGATCACATGCCAGCCCTCTAGTCACAGAGGGTTGGCGCATCTTTGGCCACTGAATCGGCAGTGCCATTCAACGTGGCAATGCCAGTGGTCAGTGGTGGTTATCGATGCCCTATGAGTTCTTCCCCTCCCCCTTTTACTCCGCTTGTACATTTATAACTCGATGATGTACATATTTATATTTCATTGTGTTATTGGGTTTTCATACCATCTCCGTGGATAGTACCTTACCATAATAGAAAACATTCAGAGATAGCGACAACGGAAGTAAAACAGTGTTTTCTAGTTAAATCAAATCATGCGTTTTTGGGACACACTTTATAAGGGCCAATTCTCGTTCTTCAACAGACGGCTTTCCTATAATTTATATTTTACTAGCTGATCCGCGCTAATTCGTACGCGTCACATCTTCGATTGGCCGTAGATGAAGTTTCTCAATTGGAGGTAATCTACATCTATACTAATATTATAATCTATATTAATATTGTAAAGAGGTACAGTTTGTGAGGTTAATGTCTGGATCTACTGAACCGATTTTGAAAACATTTTTACCGATAGAAAGCCACATTATTTGTGAGTGTCATAGGCTATATATATTAACCCGAAACGAAGGTGGCACGGGTCAGCTAGTAGGGAATAATGTCATATTGTGGCATTCGTAAAAGAATTAGATATTGTCTCAGAAAGGATACAGGAATTGTTAGTTAATGTTTAATGGATTTTCACGTTACAACTTTTATTTTTTTAAAACATAGAATATTGATATTTTCATAAGTAAGGTACGATTCAGGCAGAATTTAAAAATGAATGAAAAAGACTATAATTGTTCTGAATCGGGCATGGATAAATTAATAATTTTATCAGCGACCTCATTTGTCCCAGACCTCCCGGCAGACACCGTCAGAGCTCATCTTCTCATTGGGTTTACAGTTGGAAGGAACACTGATCACATTTCTTCTTGTATCTTCTTCTTTCTTGATTTTAGGATTTTTGTCAGCCATACTGTGACAAAAATCAAAGATTAGGCCCAAACTTCTAAGGAATAATTTAATACCTATATTAATATTCTTTATAGCACACAAAAACATACAGATAACAACAAATAAATGTAAAAGAGCAGCTTAGGCACAAAAGCAAGCTGAACCCACAATTGGGTTTTCTTACACACCTCAGTGCGACAGAGTACACAACAAACCTTAAAATTGAAATCTTTTCTATACTATACTATAATAATATTATAAAGAAGAAAGATTTGTTTGTTTGAATTGAATAGGCTCCGAAACTACTGGACCGATTTGAAAAATTACTTTAGTATTGGATAGCTACATTATCAGGGAGTAACATAGGCTATATATTATCCTCGTACTCCCAAGGGAACGGGAGCTACGCGGGTGAAACCGCGTGACGTCCACTAATCTTAAATAAACTAAACAAATATGAGTTCAGCAAACAATATATACCTGATATGTACAATACATAAATAAATAAAATTCTATACCTACAAACATACTTATACCCATAGTATCTAGATATATGATTTGTGTCATGTAGACAAGAAACACAATATGTTCCCTTATTCTTCTCCTAAATACTTCCAACGAAGCTATCCCATAAGAGAGAACTCCAAAGAAAGGTGTACAGCACGAACAGTATAATTATAGTCCATAGTAACCACTGCATCCCTCGCACTGATAACGAAGAAAAAGAGAAAATGAAAAGCGGCCTGATTTACCCCTCGGAACAAGAAACTCAAAGCGTTCTCGAAGATACACAGGGAATTGGGATTGTGAAGAACATAAAAGAGAAAAGAAAGGGTCTGCCTAGTCTGAACTGCTTAGAAAATTCCTAAAGCCCAAAAACGAAGCGGATGCACTAATTCTGCAGTCGTTCGGGCTTATCAAGAAGTTCTTCAGTAGCATCAAGGAAGCAGACATCAGCGTAGTCTAAGAAGTAGAAGTAAGAAGAAGAGGTAGATGAAGAAACTGAGCAAGAGTAACTTAAGTAGAAAAAGGCAGGAACTACAATATGAGACCCCTTAGTAAGACTTGTGTCAGTTATTTTGACTTTTAACACATAACAACTGTCAAAGATCTATAACATATTACAGCTAAACGAGCTTTTCGAGGCGCGGAGGAACCTCGTTATATTAAGATGATCGATGCACGCAAGCGATGCTTGGGTAACCTTGAAGATCGACTACTGAGCCTATTATTATTTAAGCCACGACCTCTTCTTAACTTAAAATTTAATCAATAAAACCGATAGAAAATAAAGTAAAAGTAAACATTGCTCACGTTTTTTTAAGTGGAACTGTTGATTCAATTGATCTTAGCAGCACAGGTGTGGTGGACGATCTATGTGGATCACCAGTTGTTCCATGTTTTATACCAACGGTTCTAGAATCCTTATCAAATAATAATCAAATTAAATTAAATGCTGCCGACATGGTCAATTTAAAGAATTAATGTGGCCTCGTTAAAATGTACATAATCTGAATAAATTACCTGAAAATTCAGAGAAAATGTAATTGCATTATTATTTATTTACATTTCATGCAATCAAGTAAAAAGGAGGAGCTAGCCTTCGATTTGCCGACGATATAGTCGCCATGGTTGAGACTATGGAGGACCGTACAATGCTTGATGACCTCAGATAGCTTCCGAAAGAGCGACAATTGGGGGAGGCCAATGTCCAGCAGTGGACGTCTTTCGGCTGATATGATAATGAATGCTTTGGCATACTCTACCAGTCAACCGGCGAAGAGGTAACATGGCTTATTTGGTGTTTTTGAATAATCTTAATTTAATATGGAATTTTTGTTGACTCATAGATTCTTTTCTATTTCAATCCTTATGTTTACTATGTACTTACTAAGTACTAGGTTATGGAAACATTGTGTAACTTAAAAAAAAATTTAAAAGAGTAACTGGAGTTTCTTTCCGTTTCTTCTTCTGAAACGACCATTTGTAACCGTACTCTAACCTCAGACGTTTTCAAAGTCCCATGTCAGGTAAAACATTTTGAATTTGGCCGATAGGTATATTTCAAAATATTATGCTGAACGAAAAAAACACTAATTTCGTAGTGGTCGTTAGTTCACTAAAAGAAGCTCTCTGTAAAGACACTCACTCTCCAGGCAATCAGCCCTATGACATGCTGTTGTTGGCTTCAGTTACTACAGATTTGCTCGATTTAGACGATCGTTCTTGTCGCTCGATGTGCTGTATTTTGACGATCAATAAGATCAGTCAGATTAAGTAACTAATTACTATATCGATCGTTTGTTGTAGCTTGCTACTAAGTTACAATATTTTTTTTCGATGCCACGTATCTGTCGTCAAAAATCTAGAAAATCTGCGCTAAGCACCTTATCTTTTTAACTCTGTTCTGCGTTCTTTCTATTTTATGTACTTATCATAAGCAGGGTAGTTTTTAATTTAAAAAAACTTTACTTGTATCTAACAATGCAATTCATTTAAAATAAAAACGACTTCAGGTGATAATACGTCGATAAATGAAAATAGTTTTGCATAGCTTTGTTCAACAACCTGTGAGTTATCCGAACTCAGCACAACCAACTATAAATGTTTTATCTAGAAAGTCTGATATAGAAAGCTACTGTAGAAAGCGACCGAGCTTGGCTCACGTCATGTCAATGATAATGCTCAGAGCAGGTTTATTGTTTAATTTTCTTTAAAGGCAGGTACCTAACCAGCTTGCCCATAAATAAAGGGATCACCTTATTTTATACTGAGCAATCCAAAAGCAAACGGCTGTTTTTAGAACATGGTTTTCATCAGCTGTAACGACTGTCGAAAAGTAAAATAAACCCAAGGGATGGATACATTTCGGCCGTGCATTTCGATCTCTTTCGAATTGGCATTTCCGACATTCGCTCCCTCTAATAGAAAGTTATTTTCTTTAGAGACTGTGGTGACAAGACGTGCTATATCACACCGCCAGTGTTGTATTTTGGTAGATGATTTTCCATGTAGCTGCATCTTATATCTAGTGTAGTTGTAGTAGTCAAAGTGCTGTGACGCTGTGAGATCTCTTAGGCTCACAGCACTCACGACCACGACGGAAATGGTGTTATAGTAAAACCTAAAGGTCATGGCACACTATAACGGAACCGCAACGGTACCATTCCAACTCAGCAATTTACTTTTCATATAAATTAGAGCATTAATTAATCTTGTGCCGTAGGAATATATTTCGTAACGTCAATATGAAAAAGTCAAAGGCAGACAGTCAGCGCGCTTGTCGCTACCATACAGCTCGACTCGCAACCCGTGCGCTGCAAGCGAGCGGACTACATGCTTACAGTGCCCTGACCGCGTGCTTACCATATAACAATTGTGTTCGCGGTGACAGCAAGCTTGCACCTCGCGGCAAGCGCACAGACTGCGAGCTTGCACCTCGCGGACGACGCGTAGTTAGCGCGCTGGCGGCTAGCCGTAGTCTAAATTTGAGGCGACCGACGCCGTGCTGCAGCTGTGCAGTTGCGGTGTCGGTATAATGTGCCATGACCCTAACTGCTGCAGTTAAGTGTGTATTTAAGTAATATAAATGATGTCTATATTATTTTTCCAAATCAAATAGGGTCTGTAGGGTTCGGGTCTGGATTGGTATCTGGTTGACAGCTTCCAATCCGATACAGTAAAAATTTGCCCACCTCTTTGCGAGGAATATACCTACATAAGCGTGATGTTGCGTAGGTGTGTTAAATTTTATAAAAATAAGTGTATCATGGAAAATATATACCTATAAATGTCAGATACGTAATGTAAACACTGCAGCAGACGGTAAAGTTGAGGTAAAGCGCCAAACTATTGGAATTCCGATAACGAATCAATGACTTCCTTGAATTATGATGTTTACAAGTAACTTGCTTGTTCAGTGATAAATATAGTGAATTTTGCGACACATATTAATATTAAAAGGGTGTGGTTACGACTTTTTTTGAGTGTACGAGTATCCGGTGTTCTAGTGAATGGTACGCACACATGGTTTATGACGTACTTGGGAATTTGCTTTTTTTTAAGAATATACGCGTTTGAAAAATGAATGTATGAGTAAGATAGTCGACTGCCGCGTGCGCCATCATAAAATCTTAGTGACATAAAAAAACTTAAGAAGCAAGGATAACCTTAGGTACCTACGTCAATAAAAAAAAACCAGTATGCAGGTAAATGCAAGGCTATCTTGCGTAACTTCATGCAGTAGGAGTCGCAATAAAAGTCTCCAGAACACTATATTTATAAAATATTTGCGTTATTTTAAGATTCTAAAACTATTGATTGAGACCTTCGATTATGTATCATATTCACGTGCTTTATTTAAAAAATAATTGTCACTTTTTTAAACGACTTCAAAAAAGGAGGAGGTTCTCAATTCGTCGGAATCTTTTTTTATGTAAAGGTATTCCCCGATTACAAGACGCCTGGACCGATTTGGAAAATTCTTTTTTGTTTGAAAGGGTAGACTTCCCAGGTGGTCCCATGGTCATCAGGCCAGCATCTGATGATGGGATCCTAGAGATAATACTCTTCTAATTTTATAGGCACACTTGAAAAGATTTTGGTATTTTTTAAAAGAGGATTTTCTCGGAGTGGTCCTATTTCAATTTCGTGAAAATCTGCTGAAGAACTTCGGAGGTAGGCAACGTAACTTCCCAATAAATGACAGTAAATGTTCATAATCTCTCCATTTTTGCAGTCCACAGGTAAGTTAGAAGCGTGACTAACTCAATAAATTTGCGATAGATTGCGATAGATCTTGTGCCGATTACTCGATGGGGTCCGAGTGCTTATCGAGTTTTTCCTAAAATCAGCAACAAACAGTCGACTCTTCACGATCACATGCCAGCCCTCTAGTCACAGAGGGTTGGCGCATCTTTGGCCACTGAATCGACAGTGCCATTCAACGTGGCAATGCCAGTGGTCAGTGGGCACTTTTCCCGTTGACAGCGATCAGAACGAATTTATCGATGCCCTATGAGTTCTTCCCCTCCCCCTTTTACTCCGCTTGTACATTTATAACTCGATGATGTACATATTTATATTTCATTGTGTTATTGGGTTTTCATACCATCTCCGTGGATAGTACCTTACCATAATAGAAAACATTCAGAGATAGCGACAACGGAAGTAAAACAGTGTTTTCTAGTTAAATCAAATCATGCGTTTTTGGGACACACTTTATAAGGGCCAATTCTCGTTCTTCAACAGACGGCTTTCCTATAATTTATATTTTACTAGCTGATCCGCGCTAATTCGTACGCGTCACATCTTCGATTGGCCGTAGATGAAGTTTCTCAATTGGAGGTAATCTACATCTATACTAATATTATAATCTATATTAATATTGTAAAGAGGTACAGTTTGTGAGGTTAATGTCTGGATCTACTGAACCGATTTTGAAAACATTTTTACCGATAGAAAGCCACATTATTTGTGAGTGTCATAGGCTATATATATTAACCCGAAACGAAGGTGGCACGGGTCAGCTAGTAGGGAATAATGTCATATTGTGGCATTCGTAAAAGAATTAGATATTGTCTCAGAAAGGATACAGGAATTGTTAGTTAATGTTTAATGGATTTTCACGTTACAACTTTTATTTTTTTAAAACATAGAATATTGATATTTTCATAAGTAAGGTACGATTCAGGCAGAATTTAAAAATGAATGAAAAAGACTATAATTGTTCTGAATCGGGCATGGATAAATTAATAATTTTATCAGCGACCTCATTTGTCCCAGACCTCCCGGCAGACACCGTCAGAGCTCATCTTCTCATTGGGTTTACAGTTGGAAGGAACACTGATCACATTTCTTCTTGTATCTTCTTCTTTCTTGATTTTAGGATTTTTGTCAGCCATACTGTGACAAAAATCAAAGATTAGGCCCAAACTTCTAAGGAATAATTTAATACCTATATTAATATTCTTTATAGCACACAAAAACATACAGATAACAACAAATAAATGTAAAAGAGCAGCTTAGGCACAAAAGCAAGCTGAACCCACAATTGGGTTTTCTTACACACCTCAGTGCGACAGAGTACACAACAAACCTTAAAATTGAAATCTTTTCTATACTATACTATAATAATATTATAAAGAAGAAAGATTTGTTTGTTTGTTTGAATTGAATAGGCTCCGAAACTACTGGACCGATTTGAAAAATTACTTTAGTATTGGATAGCTACATTATCAGGGAGTAACATAGGCTATATATTATCCTCGTACTCCCAAGGGAACGGGAGCTACGCGGGTGAAACCGCGTGACGTCCACTAATCTTAAATAAACTAAACAAATATGAGTTCAGCAAACAATATATACCTGATATATACAATACATAAATAAATAAAATTCTATACCTACAAACATACTTATACCCATAGTATCTATATATGATTTGTGTCATGTAGACAAGAAACACAATATGTTCCCTTATTCTTCTCCTAAATACTTCCAACGAAGCTATCCCATAAGAGAGAACTCCAAAGAAAGGTGTACAGCACGAACAGTATAATTATAGTCCATAGTAACCACTGCATCCCTCGCACTGATAACGAAGAAAAAGAGAAAATGAAAAGCGGCCTGATTTACCCCTCGGAACAAGAAACTCAAAGCGTTCTCGAAGATACACAGGGAATTGGGATTGTGAAGAACATAAAAGAGAAAAGAAAGGGTCTGCCTAGTCTGAACTGCTTAGAAAATTCCTAAAGCCCAAAAACGAAGCGGATGCACTAATTCTGCAGTCGTTCGGGCTTATCAAGAAGTTCTTCAGTAGCATCAAGGAAGCAGACATCAGCGTAGTCTAAGAAGTAGAAGTAAGAAGAAGAGGTAGATGAAGAAACTGAGCAAGAGTAACTTAAGTAGAAAAAGGCAGGAACTACAATATGAGACCTGTGAGTAAGATTTGTGTCAGATTTTTTGACTTTTAACACATAACAACTGTCAAAGATGAGGATGAGGTGCGGAGGAACCTCGTTATACTAAGATGATCGATGCACGGCAAGCGATGCTTGGGTAACCTTGAAGATCGACTACTGAGCCTATTATTATTTAAGCCACGACCTCTTCTTAACTTAAAATTTAATCAATAAAACCGATAGAAAATAAAGTAAAAGTAAACATTGCTCACGTTTTTTTAAGTGGAACTGTTGATTCAATTGATCTTAGCAGCACAGGTGTGGTGGACGATCTATGTGGATCACCAGTTGTTCCATGTTTTATACCAACGGTTCTAGAATCCTTATCAAATAATAATCAAATTAAATTAAATGCTGCCGACATGGTCAATTTAAAGAATTAATGTGGCCTCGTTAAAATGTACATAATCTGAATAAATTACCTGAAAATTCAGAGAAAATGTAATTGCATTATTATTTATTTACATTTCATGCAATCAAGTAAAAAGGAGGAGCTAGCCTTCGATTTGCCGACGATATAGTCGCCATGGTTGAGACTATGGAGGACCGTACAATGCTTGATGACCTCAGATAGCTTCCGAAAGAGCGACAATTGGGGGAGGCCAATGTCCAGCAGTGGACGTCTTTCGGCTGATATGATAATGAATGCTTTGGCATACTCTACCAGTCAACCGGCGAAGAGGTAACATGGCTTATTTGGTGTTTTTGAATAATCTTAATTTAATATGGAATTTTTGTTGACTCATAGATTCTTTTCTATTTCAATCCTTATGTTTACTATGTACTTACTAAGTACTAGGTTATGGAAACATTGTGTAACTTAAAAAAAAATTTAAAAGAGTAACTGGAGTTTCTTTCCGTTTCTTCTTCTGAAACGACCATTTGTAACCGTACTCTAACCTCAGACGTTTTCAAAGTCCCATGTCAGGTAAAACATTTTGAATTTGGCCGATAGGTATATTTCAAAATATTATGCTGAACGAAAAAAACACTAATTTCGTAGTGGTCGTTAGTTCACTAAAAGAAGCTCTCTGTAAAGACACTCACTCTCCAGGCAATCAGCCCTATGACATGCTGTTGTTGGCTTCAGTTACTACAGATTTGCTCGATTTAGACGATCGTTCTTGTCGCTCGATGTGCTGTATTTTGACGATCAATAAGATCAGTCAGATTAAGTAACTAATTACTATATCGATCGTTTGTTGTAGCTTGCTACTAAGTTACAATATTTTTTTTCGATGCCACGTATCTGTCGTCAAAAATCTAGAAAATCTGCGCTAAGCACCTTATCTTTTTAACTCTGTTCTGCGTTCTTTCTATTTTATGTACTTATCATAAGCAGGGTAGTTTTTAATTTAAAAAAACTTTACTTGTATCTAACAATGCAATTCATTTAAAATAAAAACGACTTCAGGTGATAATACGTCGATAAATGAAAATAGTTTTGCATAGCTTTGTTCAACAACCTGTGAGTTATCCGAACTCAGCACAACCAACTATAAATGTTTTATCTAGAAAGTCTGATATAGAAAGCTACTGTAGAAAGCGACCGAGCTTGGCTCACGTCATGTCAATGATAATGCTCAGAGCAGGTTTATTGTTTAATTTTCTTTAAAGGCAGGTACCTAACCAGCTTGCCCATAAATAAAGGGATCACCTTATTTTATACTGAGCAATCCAAAAGCAAACGGCTGTTTTTAGAACATGGTTTTCATCAGCTGTAACGACTGTCGAAAAGTAAAATAAACCCAAGGGATGGATACATTTCGGCCGTGCATTTCGATCTCTTTCGAATTGGCATTTCCGACATTCGCTCCCTCTAATAGAAAGTTATTTTCTTTAGAGACTGTGGTGACAAGACGTGCTATATCACACCGCCAGTGTTGTATTTTGGTAGATGATTTTCCATGTAGCTGCATCTTATATCTAGTGTAGTTGTAGTAGTCAAAGTGCTGTGACGCTGTGAGATCTCTTAGGCTCACAGCACTCACGACCACGACGGAAATGGTGTTATAGTAAAACCTAAAGGTCATGGCACACTATAACGGAACCGCAACGGTACCATTCCAACTCAGCAATTTACTTTTCATATAAATTAGAGCATTAATTAATCTTGTGCCGTAGGAATATATTTCGTAACGTCAATATGAAAAAGTCAAAGGCAGACAGTCAGCGCGCTTGTCGCTACCATACAGCTCGACTCGCAACCCGTGCGCTGCAAGCGAGCGGACTACATGCTTACAGTGCCCTGACCGCGTGCTTACCATATAACAATTGTGTTCGCGGTGACAGCAAGCTTGCACCTCGCGGCAAGCGCACAGACTGCGAGCTTGCACCTCGCGGACGACGCGTAGTTAGCGCGCTGGCGGCTAGCCGTAGTCTAAATTTGAGGCGACCGACGCCGTGCTGCAGCTGTGCAGTTGCGGTGTCGGTATAATGTGCCATGACCCTAACTGCTGCAGTTAAGTGTGTATTTAAGTAATATAAATGATGTCTATATTATTTTTCCAAATCAAATAGGGTCTGTAGGGTTCGGGTCTGGATTGGTATCTGGTTGACAGCTTCCAATCCGATACAGTAAAAATTTGCCCACCTCTTTGCGAGGAATATACCTACATAAGCGTGATGTTGCGTAGGTGTGTTAAATTTTATAAAAATAAGTGTATCATGGAAAATATATACCTATAAATGTCAGATACGTAATGTAAACACTGCAGCAGACGGTAAAGTTGAGGTAAAGCGCCAAACTATTGGAATTCCGATAACGAATCAATGACTTCCTTGAATTATGATGTTTACAAGTAACTTGCTTGTTCAGTGATAAATATAGTGAATTTTGCGACACATATTAATATTAAAAGGGTGTGGTTACGACTTTTTTTGAGTGTACGAGTATCCGGTGTTCTAGTGAATGGTACGCACACATGGTTTATGACGTACTTGGGAATTTGCTTTTTTTTAAGAATATACGCGTTTGAAAAATGAATGTATGAGTAAGATAGTCGACTGCCGCGTGCGCCATCATAAAATCTTAGTGACATAAAAAAACTTAAGAAGCAAGGATAACCTTAGGTACCTACGTCAATAAAAAAAAACCAGTATGCAGGTAAATGCAAGGCTATCTTGCGTAACTTCATGCAGTAGGAGTCGCAATAAAAGTCTCCAGAACACTATATTTATAAAATATTTGCGTTATTTTAAGATTCTAAAACTATTGATTGAGACCTTCGATTATGTATCATATTCACGTGCTTTATTTAAAAAATAATTGTCACTTTTTTAAACGACTTCAAAAAAGGAGGAGGTTCTCAATTCGTCGGAATCTTTTTTTATGTAAAGGTATTCCCCGATTACAAGACGCCTGGACCGATTTGGAAAATTCTTTTTTGTTTGAAAGGGTAGACTTCCCAGGTGGTCCCATGGTCATCAGGCCAGCATCTGATGATGGGATCCTAGAGATAATACTCTTCTAATTTTATAGGCACACTTGAAAAGATTTTGGTATTTTTTAAAAGAGGATTTTCTCGGAGTGGTCCTATTTCAATTTCGTGAAAATCTGCTGAAGAACTTCGGAGGTAGGCAACGTAACTTCCCAATAAATGACAGTAAATGTTCATAATCTCTCCATTTTTGCAGTCCACAGGTAAGTTAGAAGCGTGACTAACTCAATAAATTTGCGATAGATTGCGATAGATCTTGTGCCGATTACTCGATGGGGTCCGAGTGCTTATCGAGTTTTTCCTAAAATCAGCAACAAACAGTCGACTCTTCACGATCACATGCCAGCCCTCTAGTCACAGAGGGTTGGCGCATCTTTGGCCACTGAATCGACAGTGCCATTCAACGTGGCAATGCCAGTGGTCAGTGGGCACTTTTCCCGTTGACAGCGATCAGAACGAATTTATCGATGCCCTATGAGTTCTTCCCCTCCCCCTTTTACTCCGCTTGTACATTTATAACTCGATGATGTACATATTTATATTTCATTGTGTTATTGGGTTTTCATACCATCTCCGTGGATAGTACCTTACCATAATAGAAAACATTCAGAGATAGCGACAACGGAAGTAAAACAGTGTTTTCTAGTTAAATCAAATCATGCGTTTTTGGGACACACTTTATAAGGGCCAATTCTCGTTCTTCAACAGACGGCTTTCCTATAATTTATATTTTACTAGCTGATCCGCGCTAATTCGTACGCGTCACATCTTCGATTGGCCGTAGATGAAGTTTCTCAATTGGAGGTAATCTACATCTATACTAATATTATAATCTATATTAATATTGTAAAGAGGTACAGTTTGTGAGGTTAATGTCTGGATCTACTGAACCGATTTTGAAAACATTTTTACCGATAGAAAGCCACATTATTTGTGAGTGTCATAGGCTATATATATTAACCCGAAACGAAGGTGGCACGGGTCAGCTAGTAGGGAATAATGTCATATTGTGGCATTCGTAAAAGAATTAGATATTGTCTCAGAAAGGATACAGGAATTGTTAGTTAATGTTTAATGGATTTTCACGTTACAACTTTTATTTTTTTAAAACATAGAATATTGATATTTTCATAAGTAAGGTACGATTCAGGCAGAATTTAAAAATGAATGAAAAAGACTATAATTGTTCTGAATCGGGCATGGATAAATTAATAATTTTATCAGCGACCTCATTTGTCCCAGACCTCCCGGCAGACACCGTCAGAGCTCATCTTCTCATTGGGTTTACAGTTGGAAGGAACACTGATCACATTTCTTCTTGTATCTTCTTCTTTCTTGATTTTAGGATTTTTGTCAGCCATACTGTGACAAAAATCAAAGATTAGGCCCAAACTTCTAAGGAATAATTTAATACCTATATTAATATTCTTTATAGCACACAAAAACATACAGATAACAACAAATAAATGTAAAAGAGCAGCTTAGGCACAAAAGCAAGCTGAACCCACAATTGGGTTTTCTTACACACCTCAGTGCGACAGAGTACACAACAAACCTTAAAATTGAAATCTTTTCTATACTATACTATAATAATATTATAAAGAAGAAAGATTTGTTTGTTTGTTTGAATTGAATAGGCTCCGAAACTACTGGACCGATTTGAAAAATTACTTTAGTATTGGATAGCTACATTATCAGGGAGTAACATAGGCTATATATTATCCTCGTACTCCCAAGGGAACGGGAGCTACGCGGGTGAAACCGCGTGACGTCCACTAATCTTAAATAAACTAAACAAATATGAGTTCAGCAAACAATATATACCTGATATATACAATACATAAATAAATAAAATTCTATACCTACAAACATACTTATACCCATAGTATCTATATATGATTTGTGTCATGTAGACAAGAAACACAATATGTTCCCTTATTCTTCTCCTAAATACTTCCAACGAAGCTATCCCATAAGAGAGAACTCCAAAGAAAGGTGTACAGCACGAACAGTATAATTATAGTCCATAGTAACCACTGCATCCCTCGCACTGATAACGAAGAAAAAGAGAAAATGAAAAGCGGCCTGATTTACCCCTCGGAACAAGAAACTCAAAGCGTTCTCGAAGATACACAGGGAATTGGGATTGTGAAGAACATAAAAGAGAAAAGAAAGGGTCTGCCTAGTCTGAACTGCTTAGAAAATTCCTAAAGCCCAAAAACGAAGCGGATGCACTAATTCTGCAGTCGTTCGGGCTTATCAAGAAGTTCTTCAGTAGCATCAAGGAATCAGCGTAGTCTAAGAAGTAGAAGTAAGAAGAAGAGGTAGATGAAGAAACTGAGCAAGAGTAACTTAAGTAGAAAAAGGCAGGAACTACAATATGAGACCTGTGAGTAAGATTTGTGTCAGATTTTTTGACTTTTAACACATAACAACTGTCAAAGATGAGGATGAGGTGCGGAGGAACCTCGTTATACTAAGATGATCGATGCACGGCAAGCGATGCTTGGGTAACCTTGAAGATCGACTACTGAGCCTATTATTATTTAAGCCACGACCTCTTCTTAACTTAAAATTTAATCAATAAAACCGATAGAAAATAAAGTAAAAGTAAACATTGCTCACGTTTTTTTAAGTGGAACTGTTGATTCAATTGATCTTAGCAGCACAGGTGTGGTGGACGATCTATGTGGATCACCAGTTGTTCCATGTTTTATACCAACGGTTCTAGAATCCTTATCAAATAATAATCAAATTAAATTAAATGCTGCCGACATGGTCAATTTAAAGAATTAATGTGGCCTCGTTAAAATGTACATAATCTGAATAAATTACCTGAAAATTCAGAGAAAATGTAATTGCATTATTATTTATTTACATTTCATGCAATCAAGTAAAAAGGAGGAGCTAGCCTTCGATTTGCCGACGATATAGTCGCCATGGTTGAGACTATGGAGGACCGTACAATGCTTGATGACCTCAGATAGCTTCCGAAAGAGCGACAATTGGGGGAGGCCAATGTCCAGCAGTGGACGTCTTTCGGCTGATATGATAATGAATGCTTTGGCATACTCTACCAGTCAACCGGCGAAGAGGTAACATGGCTTATTTGGTGTTTTTGAATAATCTTAATTTAATATGGAATTTTTGTTGACTCATAGATTCTTTTCTATTTCAATCCTTATGTTTACTATGTACTTACTAAGTACTAGGTTATGGAAACATTGTGTAACTTAAAAAAAAATTTAAAAGAGTAACTGGAGTTTCTTTCCGTTTCTTCTTCTGAAACGACCATTTGTAACCGTACTCTAACCTCAGACGTTTTCAAAGTCCCATGTCAGGTAAAACATTTTGAATTTGGCCGATAGGTATATTTCAAAATATTATGCTGAACGAAAAAAACACTAATTTCGTAGTGGTCGTTAGTTCACTAAAAGAAGCTCTCTGTAAAGACACTCACTCTCCAGGCAATCAGCCCTATGACATGCTGTTGTTGGCTTCAGTTACTACAGATTTGCTCGATTTAGACGATCGTTCTTGTCGCTCGATGTGCTGTATTTTGACGATCAATAAGATCAGTCAGATTAAGTAACTAATTACTATATCGATCGTTTGTTGTAGCTTGCTACTAAGTTACAATATTTTTTTTCGATGCCACGTATCTGTCGTCAAAAATCTAGAAAATCTGCGCTAAGCACCTTATCTTTTTAACTCTGTTCTGCGTTCTTTCTATTTTATGTACTTATCATAAGCAGGGTAGTTTTTAATTTAAAAAAACTTTACTTGTATCTAACAATGCAATTCATTTAAAATAAAAACGACTTCAGGTGATAATACGTCGATAAATGAAAATAGTTTTGCATAGCTTTGTTCAACAACCTGTGAGTTATCCGAACTCAGCACAACCAACTATAAATGTTTTATCTAGAAAGTCTGATATAGAAAGCTACTGTAGAAAGCGACCGAGCTTGGCTCACGTCATGTCAATGATAATGCTCAGAGCAGGTTTATTGTTTAATTTTCTTTAAAGGCAGGTACCTAACCAGCTTGCCCATAAATAAAGGGATCACCTTATTTTATACTGAGCAATCCAAAAGCAAACGGCTGTTTTTAGAACATGGTTTTCATCAGCTGTAACGACTGTCGAAAAGTAAAATAAACCCAAGGGATGGATACATTTCGGCCGTGCATTTCGATCTCTTTCGAATTGGCATTTCCGACATTCGCTCCCTCTAATAGAAAGTTATTTTCTTTAGAGACTGTGGTGACAAGACGTGCTATATCACACCGCCAGTGTTGTATTTTGGTAGATGATTTTCCATGTAGCTGCATCTTATATCTAGTGTAGTTGTAGTAGTCAAAGTGCTGTGACGCTGTGAGATCTCTTAGGCTCACAGCACTCACGACCACGACGGAAATGGTGTTATAGTAAAACCTAAAGGTCATGGCACACTATAACGGAACCGCAACGGTACCATTCCAACTCAGCAATTTACTTTTCATATAAATTAGAGCATTAATTAATCTTGTGCCGTAGGAATATATTTCGTAACGTCAATATGAAAAAGTCAAAGGCAGACAGTCAGCGCGCTTGTCGCTACCATACAGCTCGACTCGCAACCCGTGCGCTGCAAGCGAGCGGACTACATGCTTACAGTGCCCTGACCGCGTGCTTACCATATAACAATTGTGTTCGCGGTGACAGCAAGCTTGCACCTCGCGGCAAGCGCACAGACTGCGAGCTTGCACCTCGCGGACGACGCGTAGTTAGCGCGCTGGCGGCTAGCCGTAGTCTAAATTTGAGGCGACCGACGCCGTGCTGCAGCTGTGCAGTTGCGGTGTCGGTATAATGTGCCATGACCCTAACTGCTGCAGTTAAGTGTGTATTTAAGTAATATAAATGATGTCTATATTATTTTTCCAAATCAAATAGGGTCTGTAGGGTTCGGGTCTGGATTGGTATCTGGTTGACAGCTTCCAATCCGATACAGTAAAAATTTGCCCACCTCTTTGCGAGGAATATACCTACATAAGCGTGATGTTGCGTAGGTGTGTTAAATTTTATAAAAATAAGTGTATCATGGAAAATATATACCTATAAATGTCAGATACGTAATGTAAACACTGCAGCAGACGGTAAAGTTGAGGTAAAGCGCCAAACTATTGGAATTCCGATAACGAATCAATGACTTCCTTGAATTATGATGTTTACAAGTAACTTGCTTGTTCAGTGATAAATATAGTGAATTTTGCGACACATATTAATATTAAAAGGGTGTGGTTACGACTTTTTTTGAGTGTACGAGTATCCGGTGTTCTAGTGAATGGTACGCACACATGGTTTATGACGTACTTGGGAATTTGCTTTTTTTTAAGAATATACGCGTTTGAAAAATGAATGTATGAGTAAGATAGTCGACTGCCGCGTGCGCCATCATAAAATCTTAGTGACATAAAAAAACTTAAGAAGCAAGGATAACCTTAGGTACCTACGTCAATAAAAAAAAACCAGTATGCAGGTAAATGCAAGGCTATCTTGCGTAACTTCATGCAGTAGGAGTCGCAATAAAAGTCTCCAGAACACTATATTTATAAAATATTTGCGTTATTTTAAGATTCTAAAACTATTGATTGAGACCTTCGATTATGTATCATATTCACGTGCTTTATTTAAAAAATAATTGTCACTTTTTTAAACGACTTCAAAAAAGGAGGAGGTTCTCAATTCGTCGGAATCTTTTTTTATGTAAAGGTATTCCCCGATTACAAGACGCCTGGACCGATTTGGAAAATTCTTTTTTGTTTGAAAGGGTAGACTTCCCAGGTGGTCCCATGGTCATCAGGCCAGCATCTGATGATGGGATCCTAGAGATAATACTCTTCTAATTTTATAGGCACACTTGAAAAGATTTTGGTATTTTTTAAAAGAGGATTTTCTCGGAGTGGTCCTATTTCAATTTCGTGAAAATCTGCTGAAGAACTTCGGAGGTAGGCAACGTAACTTCCCAATAAATGACAGTAAATGTTCATAATCTCTCCATTTTTGCAGTCCACAGGTAAGTTAGAAGCGTGACTAACTCAATAAATTTGCGATAGATTGCGATAGATCTTGTGCCGATTACTCGATGGGGTCCGAGTGCTTATCGAGTTTTTCCTAAAATCAGCAACAAACAGTCGACTCTTCACGATCACATGCCAGCCCTCTAGTCACAGAGGGTTGGCGCATCTTTGGCCACTGAATCGACAGTGCCATTCAACGTGGCAATGCCAGTGGTCAGTGGGCACTTTTCCCGTTGACAGCGATCAGAACGAATTTATCGATGCCCTATGAGTTCTTCCCCTCCCCCTTTTACTCCGCTTGTACATTTATAACTCGATGATGTACATATTTATATTTCATTGTGTTATTGGGTTTTCATACCATCTCCGTGGATAGTACCTTACCATAATAGAAAACATTCAGAGATAGCGACAACGGAAGTAAAACAGTGTTTTCTAGTTAAATCAAATCATGCGTTTTTGGGACACACTTTATAAGGGCCAATTCTCGTTCTTCAACAGACGGCTTTCCTATAATTTATATTTTACTAGCTGATCCGCGCTAATTCGTACGCGTCACATCTTCGATTGGCCGTAGATGAAGTTTCTCAATTGGAGGTAATCTACATCTATACTAATATTATAATCTATATTAATATTGTAAAGAGGTACAGTTTGTGAGGTTAATGTCTGGATCTACTGAACCGATTTTGAAAACATTTTTACCGATAGAAAGCCACATTATTTGTGAGTGTCATAGGCTATATATATTAACCCGAAACGAAGGTGGCACGGGTCAGCTAGTAGGGAATAATGTCATATTGTGGCATTCGTAAAAGAATTAGATATTGTCTCAGAAAGGATACAGGAATTGTTAGTTAATGTTTAATGGATTTTCACGTTACAACTTTTATTTTTTTAAAACATAGAATATTGATATTTTCATAAGTAAGGTACGATTCAGGCAGAATTTAAAAATGAATGAAAAAGACTATAATTGTTCTGAATCGGGCATGGATAAATTAATAATTTTATCAGCGACCTCATTTGTCCCAGACCTCCCGGCAGACACCGTCAGAGCTCATCTTCTCATTGGGTTTACAGTTGGAAGGAACACTGATCACATTTCTTCTTGTATCTTCTTCTTTCTTGATTTTAGGATTTTTGTCAGCCATACTGTGACAAAAATCAAAGATTAGGCCCAAACTTCTAAGGAATAATTTAATACCTATATTAATATTCTTTATAGCACACAAAAACATACAGATAACAACAAATAAATGTAAAAGAGCAGCTTAGGCACAAAAGCAAGCTGAACCCACAATTGGGTTTTCTTACACACCTCAGTGCGACAGAGTACACAACAAACCTTAAAATTGAAATCTTTTCTATACTATACTATAATAATATTATAAAGAAGAAAGATTTGTTTGTTTGTTTGAATTGAATAGGCTCCGAAACTACTGGACCGATTTGAAAAATTACTTTAGTATTGGATAGCTACATTATCAGGGAGTAACATAGGCTATATATTATCCTCGTACTCCCAAGGGAACGGGAGCTACGCGGGTGAAACCGCGTGACGTCCACTAATCTTAAATAAACTAAACAAATATGAGTTCAGCAAACAATATATACCTGATATATACAATACATAAATAAATAAAATTCTATACCTACAAACATACTTATACCCATAGTATCTATATATGATTTGTGTCATGTAGACAAGAAACACAATATGTTCCCTTATTCTTCTCCTAAATACTTCCAACGAAGCTATCCCATAAGAGAGAACTCCAAAGAAAGGTGTACAGCACGAACAGTATAATTATAGTCCATAGTAACCACTGCATCCCTCGCACTGATAACGAAGAAAAAGAGAAAATGAAAAGCGGCCTGATTTACCCCTCGGAACAAGAAACTCAAAGCGTTCTCGAAGATACACAGGGAATTGGGATTGTGAAGAACATAAAAGAGAAAAGAAAGGGTCTGCCTAGTCTGAACTGCTTAGAAAATTCCTAAAGCCCAAAAACGAAGCGGATGCACTAATTCTGCAGTCGTTCGGGCTTATCAAGAAGTTCTTCAGTAGCATCAAGGAATCAGCGTAGTCTAAGAAGTAGAAGTAAGAAGAAGAGGTAGATGAAGAAACTGAGCAAGAGTAACTTAAGTAGAAAAAGGCAGGAACTACAATATGAGACCTGTGAGTAAGATTTGTGTCAGATTTTTTGACTTTTAACACATAACAACTGTCAAAGATGAGGATGAGGTGCGGAGGAACCTCGTTATACTAAGATGATCGATGCACGGCAAGCGATGCTTGGGTAACCTTGAAGATCGACTACTGAGCCTATTATTATTTAAGCCACGACCTCTTCTTAACTTAAAATTTAATCAATAAAACCGATAGAAAATAAAGTAAAAGTAAACATTGCTCACGTTTTTTTAAGTGGAACTGTTGATTCAATTGATCTTAGCAGCACAGGTGTGGTGGACGATCTATGTGGATCACCAGTTGTTCCATGTTTTATACCAACGGTTCTAGAATCCTTATCAAATAATAATCAAATTAAATTAAATGCTGCCGACATGGTCAATTTAAAGAATTAATGTGGCCTCGTTAAAATGTACATAATCTGAATAAATTACCTGAAAATTCAGAGAAAATGTAATTGCATTATTATTTATTTACATTTCATGCAATCAAGTAAAAAGGAGGAGCTAGCCTTCGATTTGCCGACGATATAGTGGCCATGGTTGAGACTATGGAGGACCGTACAATGCTTGATGACCTCAGATAGCTTCCGAAAGAGCGACAATTGGGGGAGGCCAATGTCCAGCAGTGGACGTCTTTCGGCTGATATGATAATGAATGCTTTGGCATACTCTACCAGTCAACCGGCGAAGAGGTAACATGGCTTATTTGGTGTTTTTGAATAATCTTAATTTAATATGGAATTTTTGTTGACTCATAGATTCTTTTCTATTTCAATCCTTATGTTTACTATGTACTTACTAAGTACTAGGTTATGGAAACATTGTGTAACTTAAAAAAAAATTTAAAAGAGTAACTGGAGTTTCTTTCCGTTTCTTCTTCTGAAACGACCATTTGTAACCGTACTCTAACCTCAGACGTTTTCAAAGTCCCATGTCAGGTAAAACATTTTGAATTTGGCCGATAGGTATATTTCAAAATATTATGCTGAACGAAAAAAACACTAATTTCGTAGTGGTCGTTAGTTCACTAAAAGAAGCTCTCTGTAAAGACACTCACTCTCCAGGCAATCAGCCCTATGACATGCTGTTGTTGGCTTCAGTTACTACAGATTTGCTCGATTTAGACGATCGTTCTTGTCGCTCGATGTGCTGTATTTTGACGATCAATAAGATCAGTCAGATTAAGTAACTAATTACTATATCGATCGTTTGTTGTAGCTTGCTACTAAGTTACAATATTTTTTTTCGATGCCACGTATCTGTCGTCAAAAATCTAGAAAATCTGCGCTAAGCACCTTATCTTTTTAACTCTGTTCTGCGTTCTTTCTATTTTATGTACTTATCATAAGCAGGGTAGTTTTTAATTTAAAAATACTTTACTTGTATCTAACAATGCAATTCATTTAAAATAAAAACGACTTCAGGTGATAATACGTCGATAAATGAAAATAGTTTTTAATTATTATTATTATTATAAAGGACATTCATTTGGTTAGGATTTCTTAATTAAACTAATTTTATTGTATAGGCATTTTTCTTCAAATAAATGTAATTAATTACTTATGGTCTTATGGTCTTATAGCTTTGTTCAACAACCTGTGAGTTATCCGAACTCAGCACAACCAACTATAAATGTTTTATCTAGAAAGTCTGATATAGAAAGCTACTGTAGAAAGCGACCGAGCTTGGCTCACGTCATGTCAATGATAATGCTCAGAGCAGGTTTATTGTTTAATTTTCTTTAAAGGCAGGTACCTAACCAGCTTGCCCATAAATAAAGGGATCACCTTATTTTATACTGAGCAATCCAAAAGCAAACGGCTGTTTTTAGAACATGGTTTTCATCAGCTGTAACGACTGTCGAAAAGTAAAATAAACCCAAGGGATGGATACATTTCGGCCGTGCATTTCGATCTCTTTCGAATTGGCATTTCCGACATTCGCTCCCTCTAATAGAAAGTTATTTTCTTTAGAGACTGTGGTGACAAGACGTGCTATATCACACCGCCAGTGTTGTATTTTGGTAGATGATTTTCCATGTAGCTGCATCTTATATCTAGTGTAGTTGTAGTAGTCAAAGTGCTGTGACGCTGTGAGATCTCTTAGGCTCACAGCACTCACGACCACGACGGAAATGGTGTTATAGTAAAACCTAAAGGTCATGGCACACTATAACGGAACCGCAACGGTACCATTCCAACTCAGCAATTTACTTTTCATATAAATTAGAGCATTAATTAATCTTGTGCCGTAGGAATATATTTCGTAACGTCAATATGAAAAAGTCAAAGGCAGACAGTCAGCGCGCTTGTCGCTACCATACAGCTCGACTCGCAACCCGTGCGCTGCAAGCGAGCGGACTACATGCTTACAGTGCCCTGACCGCGTGCTTACCATATAACAATTGTGTTCGCGGTGACAGCAAGCTTGCACCTCGCGGCAAGCGCACAGACTGCGAGCTTGCACCTCGCGGACGACGCGTAGTTAGCGCGCTGGCGGCTAGCCGTAGTCTAAATTTGAGGCGACCGACGCCGTGCTGCAGCTGTGCAGTTGCGGTGTCGGTATAATGTGCCATGACCCTAACTGCTGCAGTTAAGTGTGTATTTAAGTAATATAAATGATGTCTATATTATTTTTCCAAATCAAATAGGGTCTGTAGGGTTCGGGTCTGGATTGGTATCTGGTTGACAGCTTCCAATCCGATACAGTAAAAATTTGCCCACCTCTTTGCGAGGAATATACCTACATAAGCGTGATGTTGCGTAGGTGTGTTAAATTTTATAAAAATAAGTGTATCATGGAAAATATATACCTATAAATGTCAGATACGTAATGTAAACACTGCAGCAGACGGTAAAGTTGAGGTAAAGCGCCAAACTATTGGAATTCCGATAACGAATCAATGACTTCCTTGAATTATGATGTTTACAAGTAACTTGCTTGTTCAGTGATAAATATAGTGAATTTTGCGACACATATTAATATTAAAAGGGTGTGGTTACGACTTTTTTTGAGTGTACGAGTATCCGGTGTTCTAGTGAATGGTACGCACACATGGTTTATGACGTACTTGGGAATTTGCTTTTTTTTAAGAATATACGCGTTTGAAAAATGAATGTATGAGTAAGATAGTCGACTGCCGCGTGCGCCATCATAAAATCTTAGTGACATAAAAAAACTTAAGAAGCAAGGATAACCTTAGGTACCTACGTCAATAAAAAAAAACCAGTATGCAGGTAAATGCAAGGCTATCTTGCGTAACTTCATGCAGTAGGAGTCGCAATAAAAGTCTCCAGAACACTATATTTATAAAATATTTGCGTTATTTTAAGATTCTAAAACTATTGATTGAGACCTTCGATTATGTATCATATTCACGTGCTTTATTTAAAAAATAATTGTCACTTTTTTAAACGACTTCAAAAAAGGAGGAGGTTCTCAATTCGTCGGAATCTTTTTTTATGTAAAGGTATTCCCCGATTACAAGACGCCTGGACCGATTTGGAAAATTCTTTTTTGTTTGAAAGGGTAGACTTCCCAGGTGGTCCCATGGTCATCAGGCCAGCATCTGATGATGGGATCCTAGAGATAATACTCTTCTAATTTTATAGGCACACTTGAAGAGATTTTGGTATTTTTTAGAAGAGGATTTTCTCGGAGTGGTCCCATTTCAATTTCGTGAAAATCTGATGAAGAACTTCGGAGGTAGGCAACGTAACTTACTTATAAATGACAATAAATATTCATAATCTGTGTATTTTTGCAGTCCACAGGTAAGTTGGATGCTAAGCCTGGTCTTGCGGCGGAGGTAGGAGAGGTTTCTGAGCATGGGGACATTGCTAACTTATTTAGGGACTATTTCAAAGTGAGGTCTCCGCTTGGACCCTCAGTATCGGGAATCGGCTTTATGTCTCATGTCCGGGAGCAGGAGCCGCTACTATGCTTCACCACGAAGCAAGTAAGATTGGTGATAAATAGTATGAGTGGAGGCAAATTCCCTGGACATGATGGGCTTAGCATAGAGCATTTAAAATATGCAGGCATGCATATGCCGAGGGTTCTATCGTTATTCTATACGTGTCTCAGCCATTCGTATCTGCCGGCAGACTTAATCAAGACCATTGTAGTACCCATCGTGAAGAATACGACAGGAGACATCTCGGACATAAGCAACTACCGCCCAATCTCTCTTGCAACTGTGATGGCCAAAGTGTTGGACAGTTTGCTTGACTCTTTCTTGGCGAAATATGTTAAGTTGCATGACGCACAGTTTGGGTTTTGTCCTGGACTACCAACCGAAAGTGCTATCCTAAGTGTCAAATACTACACTGACTGGAAGACTGTGTATGCCTGCTTTCTTGATCTCTCCAAAGCTTTCGATCCTGTTTCATACGATGTGCTTTGGAGCAAGTTGAGGAGTAGGAGTATACAGTATTGGTATCGTTGTCAAACAACGTGTTAAATGGTTTAATGCGCTCTCGGAATCATATGGGTTGGAGTGCGGGGTGAGGCAGGGTGGTTTGTCATCTCCCTGGCTTTTCAATCGATATGTTAATAACCTCATTGCCGAGCTTAGCAGCATACGTGTCGGATGCAGGGTAAATGGTGTTAGTGGCAACGACATCAGTTACGCGGATGACATGGTGCTGCTGGGCCCGTCGCCAGGAGCGATCATGGAGTTGCATAAGGTGTGTGATACCTTCGCTGCTGCACATGGACTGGTCTATAATGCCAATAAGTGTGAACATAGTCTTTGGGGTCGCTGGTAAGTGCCGAGAAATTACACTCGAATTTACTATAAACTGTAAGTCAATTCGTAAAGTGAAAAAGTTTAAATATTTTGACATTGAACGGGAGCGTAGGGCTCTGGCGGTCAGAGGTAATATGTTGGCACGAAGATTTTAGCTTTTTAAAGCTTATTGTCAGAGTTTTTACACCGCTAATCTTTGGGTCAATTACTCGAAAAGATCGCTGGATGTCCTACGCGTCCAATATAATAATATTTTTAGGATGATATACTGATACTTCCTCCACCATAGTAAGGCAATTGGTGAGAAGACTTATACCCTAGTATTTTGGTGTTTAGTAGATGAGTGTATAAGTGCAAACCTGTTACTAACAATTTATGGATCTCTTAGTTGTCCGAAATAAAATGATTCTATTTATTTTATAACACAACATTACCCCGGTACGCTGTGAAGGGGACGCACATGTGAATGTCAATTTAGATGTGTAGAATCACCACTAAAAAGTGAAATATAAAAAAAATTTTTACTTTGTCTTTTATTTGGACATCGGTTGTATTTTTTTGTACCTACATCATTTTTTTTCATTTCATGTGTGTTTTCTGTGTACCTCATGTAGCTTTGTATCTTTTTAACCGACTTCTAAAAAAGAAGGTGGTTCTCAATTCGACCGCGTATATAAACAAAACCAAAACAAAGAAACAAAACCAAAAACAGTGACTTCCGAATTAAAGTTATTTTATACTTCGTAGTGTTTTGTTTTTGGAAGTCGGTTAAATTTTTTGTATAAAAGTTTTTAATTCTTTATTATTTCCTTCCATATCGGTTGGAAAAGATCTACAATAGACAAGTTGAAGAATCCTCTGCGAGTGAATAATCCCTACTTTAACCAGTGGTAACTGATACACAGCATACTTGCCATTAGGTCCCGTAAAAATTTAATTCAGTTTGGCTCAGTAGTTTTTATTTCATGAGCATTGTTGCTTATTTCAATTTCTGCGTAGAGGAAGACGTCGTCCAAGTATCACCACTGAAAAGTGAAAAATTGAAAAGTTTTTTTAAAACAGTTTTTTTACAAAGTACAAAATAACCTTAATTTCGGAAGTCGATGTTAAAAAACAAAGAAACAAAACCGAAAACGCCGACTTCCGAAATTAAGGTTATTTTATATCCTGCATGCAGCCACCTATGGGATGGCTCAGATAAATAACAGCTTGCTGCACTCGACTCGGTGGAACGCAGAACTAAGAGGCTCATCGGCGACGTAAAACTGGTGGATGCCAAGCTACACAGCTTGGCTCATCGCCGCAAGGTTGCCTGCTTGACGGTCTTCTACAGATTGTACTTCGGTGAGTGTGCCCAAGAACTCCACGACCTCATCCCACCGGCCCCTTTTACTAACGGACATCCAGACGCACTGCAACTTACCATCCCTACTTGTTGCTATTCCACCAATCCGCACTAAGCGTTTCCAAACGTCTTTTACAATGCGAACAGCAAAGGAGTGGAACTCTCTGCCTGCGTCTGTGTTTCCGAACACTTACAACCCTAATGTCTTCAAAGTTAGAGTGAACAGGCTCCTTCTCGGTAAGCTCGCTCCATCGTAGACTTTTTCTCTGTCATTTCTGACCTAGACTAGAGTCAAGAGCAAACCCATCACAAATAAAAAAAAATGCTTTGTAGTGTTTTGCTTGGAAGTCGGTTATATTTTTTTGTAAAAAAGTTTTTCTTTGTCACAAGACTAGAGCTCTTGCTTTTTTTTTCAAGTTATTTGAAAAAAGGTATACATCGTCTTGACTAGCTCTTTATAGTGACGAGTGCGAGGAACTCCTTCTTTCCGTCAATAAAAAATAATTATGGATTACCAGCAATGTGAAATATTGTGTAGCTAATAATTGTTTGAATTATCACTGGATATTTAAACAGTTTTTTGTAGGTATGAGATAACAGGGTTCATGTCTCAAAGCTGACTGACTCAACTAGTATTAATTTTGCAAATTGAACGATTTACTTCGCCTTACCTAAATCCATAAAGATAAAAATATTGATAAAAGGAAATCTCATAATTCAGTGAAATGGTTTATTATCGTTACGCGTATTTTCTGCATAACAGGAAGGAAGGACATACGTTTTCTTTGTACTTTATTGATATCAATATTGACAATAAACAAATAGTTTGCAGATATCTGTGAAAGATATTCTTTTCGATAATGATAACAGAAGTAGCTAATTTTAGTATCAAACCATGATTCTTGACACTTTGAGGACTGCACCTTCAAATCCATTATACACCTAGTTTACAATAATGCAGTCAACACTTTAGCTAACTAATCGCTGTAAGAATTTTGCTTGATAGAAATTAGCGAAAGTTTATTGAAATGAAAAAAGAACTTTCACGAATTATGCAAAAATACACTAATAAAAAAAAGAAAAAATCACAACGTTTTGGCGAATTATGCGGGCAAAAATGTAGGTACTGAACAGCTGATTTTTTTCTTGTTTGACAGTTTGTTTTGTTAAAATCGTGTCTTTGATTGAAACCTGATACCTGAAAAAGAAAATTGGGTGTTCATTGAATAAAAACACATTACTGCCGTTAATTTTTATTTGTCATACTAAAATTAGTTAAGACTTGTCGACGTTGACACCCAATACCGACATTTACTCGTACTGGAAATATTACTTCGTTTTAGTCAAAAACTTCTCGGCATACTCCATCGACTGCCATTTTCTGCCCCTCAGGACAGTTATCGGGCACGTTGATAACATTCTTCATAACTGTAAGTAGACCTGAAGAGCTGCTAGGACTCGGTAGAGCTTCTTTACTTGAGCTTTGTTGAGGCAGCGAGTTCACACAGCTCTGGAAAAAATATATACTTCTGTCAACATAAGTAAGTATTGAGTAACCTATTTGAAAATGATGAGTTACAATAACCCTACATGACCATGACCAGTATTAGGGTTCCGAAAAAAAAAAGGAACCCTTATAGGATCACTCGGGTGTCTGTCTGTCTGTCTGTCTGTCTGTCTGTCCGTCTGTCACAGCCAGTTTTCTCCGGATCCACTGAACCGATTCTGTTGAAATTTGGTATACATATGGACTTCTATGACCCAAACACGGACGCGTTACGTAAGTCATTAAATTTTTAGTATGGGGGTCACTTTTGGGGGTCAAACTAGAAAATTTAAAAAAAAAGTTTTTTGAAGAATATCGTGTGACATATCAAATGAAAGAGCTTACTGTGAGGGTTTTAATTATATTTTTTTCATAATTTTAAAATAAGTAGTTTTGAAGTTATTCAAGAAATTAGACGAAAAATGACCATTCCCCCCCCCTTATCTCCGAAACTACTAAGCCTAAAATTTTGAAAAAAATGGAGATAATAGATCATTAACTAAAGATTACAGGAAAACCTATTAGAAGTCTGTAGTGTTAAAATAACGTGTTAAAAAAATCAATTCGTTCGGAACCCTTTGCACGCGAGTCCGACTCGCACTTGGCCAGTTTTTTTACAAATGGTTGGACCACTTGGTTTATCCTCAGTACAATTTGGCCGCAGAGATAACAAACTTACAACAGTGTGAAATTATTATTACAGCGCAGATGTTAATTAAATAAGATGAATAATGATTTGGTAAACAAAGTTAAGTTACAATTAAATCTGACAAGTACATTGATTCATTCCCGGCTCCCGGAAGGAATCTAAAGCAATCAAGATTCTCCCGGAATTTTATCGGAATTAGATTCAGTATAACCCATTCCAAGGAACAAGGAACGCACATAGTTTCCAATCACGCTGTATAATGTTAGCGGGAAAGCTAAATCCGGAAGCTTTAAGCGCTGAACTTCTTGGTGATCTTAAGGCTTAAAACCTCAATGAAATGGGTACGTCTTTACGTTGTCATGGCAATAAAAAACAATGTTTGGAATTATTTTAAGTTTGGCAGGACTTCTAAAACGACATGAACATCAACTGTCAAAAATTTTAAAGGAGTCTTGGGAATTTATAGTAAACTTAAAAACATTAGTATCTACAATATGGTTCATGTTCCTGAATTACTCGTTTAGTGTAGTTGAAATGCTAAGAAGTGTTAGTTTGGAAAAAGTAAGTAGAAATATCAGCTAAACACTTACACCAACAATCAGTAAAATCAATGTGACACACGCGAACTTCTGAGCTACCATCTTGGTTGATTTTATGAAATATTTTGAATCAAGTATGTTTCACGTTTACTTCACTGCAGATAAATGATACAGAAGTGCTGTCAAATGCAAGAAATACTGCACTCAAACATAACTCACCAGAGTAAGTACCTATTGTTGTACTAATTAATAGATTATTCTTCTAAAATTAATTGCCATGCATACATATTATATTTAATTTTCACTGTTAGTGTTATTGTAATAAATTACAGTTTTCCTTATCCCTTACCGCACCTTGTGTCATCAAAGGAAATCACCTATTATGATAAGAAACCTCTTGTGTAGAATGCATTGATACTGTAAGTCGTAGTAAGGAAAATCTGGTTACTAATATGATTTTTGTAACTCGCAAATGGGTTTAGAAATGAACCTCAACTTTTCCTCTTCGTAGTTGAGTACTAATGGGGGACTACTCTGAAGTCTGAATATACCATTGATGTGAATATACGAATGTTTCTACATTTGAGGAGCTCGTAAATCTATACTATGTTTACAGGGTGAATTTTTAAAGTGTGCCTTCATGGCTAAATCCAAAACTATGAGGAATATCAAAAAACACCGAAAGGAGTCTCGAGCTTGATTTTGATAAAAACTATAACTGAATCATTTGATTTTTGAAAAAACGTTATTCCTACCCAGGAAGCGAACAAAAGACTATCCAAAAGTATAGCTAATAAGGATCAAATTTTGGGAAGTTATAACACATGGTAAATTAAAGGAAAGCTCTCATAGTTTTAAAAATTTCGGTCGATCTTTTATTTTACCATGAATTTGCATACGTTTGACCACTATCTCACCTGATGGTAAGCGATGAAGCGGTCGAAGATGGAGCACGTTTGCCTACAAGGTCTGGATGGGTGACCATCTCAACGTACCGAGTTTCCTCCATACCTCGGAAAGCACGTTAAGCCGTTGGTCCTGGCTGTCATTTGTAGATCTTTGGCAGTCGTTATGGATTGTCAGTAGCCAGTAAATCTGACTCCAGTCTTGCCGCGAAGGACTGTATTACCCAGTTAATGGGTTGTAGAGGTCTGGTAGGCAGCCGCTCCACGTAAAACACTGGTATTCAGCTGAATCCGGTTTGACTGGAAGCCGACCCCTATATAGTTGGGAAAAGGCTAGGCAGACGATGATGATGAGTTTTAAAAAATGTTGACCGTAACTGCTATTTTTTCAAAAATCCAATCATGCAGTTGTAAAGTCTCGGGCCCGATGTAGATGAAACTAAAACTGCGTCATTGAATTTTGAAAAAAAAAAAAACAGTTTTTTTTTTTGGACTTTTTTTAGTCTATTTTGTTAAAAATGAGAGCTTTCCTTTAATTTGCCTTGTGTTATCACTTCGCAGAATTTGATGCTTATTAGCTACACTCTCGGATGGTGAATAATACACGGTGTGTTTTTTTTTTTCAAAATCAACCAGTACGATTCCTGGGTAGGAATAACGATTTTTCTAAAATCCAATGATGCAGTTTTAGTTTTCATCAAAATCGGACTCGAGACTCCTTTAGAAAGATAGAAAGAAAAAGCGTTTATTTGCGCCAAGCGGAACCACGGAACCCTTATAGGATCACTCGGGTGTCTGTCTGTTTGTCTTTCTGCCTGTCTGTCTGTCCGTCTGTCACAGACAGTTTTCTCCGGATCCACAGGACCAATTCTGTTGAAATTTGGTACACATATGGATTTCTGTGACTCAAACACGGACGCGTTACGTAAATTATTAAATTTTTAGTATGGGTGTCACTTTTGAGGGTCAAACTAGAAAATTTCAAAAAAAGTTTTTGAACAATATTGTGTGACATATCAAACGAAAGGGCTTGCTGTAAGGATTTTAAATATATTTTTTTCATAATTTTAAAATAAATGGTTTTGAAGTTATTCAAGAAATACGACCATTGGCCCCCTTATCTCCGAAACTACTGAGCCTAAAATTAAAAAAAAATGGAGATAATAGATCTTTACCTATAGATGACAGGAAAACCTATAAGAAGTCTATAGTGTTAACATAACATGTTAAAAACATAAAATTCGTTTGGAACCTTTTGCACGCGAGTCCGACTCGCACTTGGTCAGTTTTTTTTTTGTTGCTATAGGTTATATTTGGGCGAGGCAATAGTTATGGGAATTCACTTCGCACAATCGGTAGGAGAGGGACCAGTTTGGTGACGAGGTCAACAGAGCCGGGCGAATGGCAAGTCTGCCCCTTAGCCGTAGGACATCGACTCAAAAACTAAGTGAAGGATAATTTTCGGAAAAAAGAATAGTTTGTCAGCAGCAATCATACAGTCACAGCCCGTCTAGCAACAATTAAGCGGACACCTGGCAGTGCCAGTCCGTTCGTTACTAAGACATATTTTTCCCCCAGCATTGTCACACCCCACAGAAGAAGACTTAGACCAGCCAGGAGCATATTAGAACAATATTGTATCACTATCAAGCCGAAACTATTCAGAAGCAGTTCCCTGTCCGACCTGACTCCGCATTCAAGTGATTTCAGTGAGTGATCCATTTGTTAGTATTGACTTCTTTTGAGTTTTCATTTTTAAACTAGGTAAATAAGGAAGAACATTTATTACGAAGTTTGTAGTCCTATATTTAAAGATTACGCGTTAGAACGACAGCGACGGCTAGGCCGCGCGCGCTCGTGTCCCTTTGTGCGCACGAAGTGCTTCGTGTTGCGAACGTGTAGCTTATTCAATACTAGCTTTTGCTGGCGGGACTCCAGGGTCCCATCTTTCTCTGCGCCAAAATTCATCATAATCGGTTCGGTGATTTAGACGTGAAAATGACACAAACAAACTCACTGTTGTATTTATTATATTAGTATGGATTTAAAGTAAGTACGCCAACAGCATATACATTGTACGTTAGTTGCACTGTATGATGCAAACGAGATGCAATCAAAATCTATAGATACTTATATATAATATTATAAATCTCAAGAGTTTGTTTGTTTGGTTTGAAGGCGCTAATCTCAGGAACTACTGGTTTGAATTGAAAAATTCTTTTAGTACCTACTGCAAAGCCGGTCAGGCCAATTCGTACCCTATAAGAGCCTTCCTCGATAAATGTATCTATTAAAGCTATAGGCTACAACCAATAGGGGTAGAGCACTAATGAAAACTTAACACAGACGAAGTAGCGTGGGTCAGCTAGTTGTAGATAATAGTCACCTATTGAAACACACTTCACATTCATAGGTACTTTAAAAATTGCAGTGCAATAATCACAGAAATTCACGAGGTACTTAGATAAACAACGTAATTCCATCGACAATGTGATTCATGAAGATGGATCAGTCAGTATGGAAGAGGCTAGTGACTAAATAATGACAGCTGCACGGGTCGATTTACAAGGGCTAAGCTACGCTTGCTGATGTCGGCACGTGCATGACTGATCGAGACCCCTCCGTGCCTCGGAGAGCTGGTCAAAACTTTCCCGGCTGTTACAGTCTGATAGTCGTTATGGGAAATCAACCAGGGCGGGAAGTCCCGTTGCCGATCGCCTACCGACCGAATTCGGTAAGGTACACAGTCAATCTCGAACGCGGTCCACGATCAATATCAATGATCTGATCCGTGGATCAGGAGATTGTCTGTGTACGGGCGTTAGGACTTAACGATCGAATTCGGTCGGTAGACTTCTCGCCCTGTTCAGGCGTTCTGCTCAGGATCATCAGGATTGACTGGAAGCTGGCCCCAACATGGTTAGAAAAAGGTTAGGCAGGCGATGATTGAGTATTGAATAATGCTCATCTATACTAATATATAAAGCTGAAGAGTTTGTTTGCTTGAACGCGCTAATCTCAGGAACTACTGGTCCGATTAAAAATATTCTTCCAGTGTCAGCTGGCTCATTTATTGAGAAAGGTTATAGGCTATATATCATCACGCTAAGACCAATAGGAGTGGAGCAAACGAAGTTGCGCGGGTCAACTATCTATTATAGACAGGACACTCTGAGGAACTATGTCGAAAACTCATAGCTCATAGACAAATATTACTAAAGATAAAAAAAATCCTAGTCTTATGTAATGAAACAACTCAGAAAATCACGTGATATCTCAGATGTCTTGTTGCAACTATGTTGTTTAAGTACCTCATCTATGATATCGTTATGCAATGTTTAAACATAACATCTATATGATAAAATGTGTTAGTATCAATGTAACTTGGATAGGATAATTATGGAATACCTATCTACTTCATTTCTTGTGAGACGAACGTTAACAAAACAAGATATATTAAAGGCAAGGTTATGTATGTAAAACCATTCGGCGAATTGAGAAAGGTGTTTCAAAGTAAGAACACGTTTAGTAAACGATTTCTCGGGAATATAACCCACGCTTTGTACGGTCAACTAGTGATATCCCGTATATACATTTCTAAGAATTAATGAAATCACATGCTAATAATGATTCACCGATACCTTTCCAGCATTAGACTACTTCAAGAATCGAGTTAAAGAAGAGAGGAAACGTAAGGAATCATATTACAATAGCTCTGGCGACGCTGATAAAAAATCTCGTAGGAAAGATACCGAACCATTAATGTCGTGGAACTTTAAAGGAAAGTAAGTCAATAAATTAAAGACTTGGAAACTCGAAGACGAAATAAATTATGTCCCATTGCAAAACTGTTTCTTTAACTTCATCTATAGAATTTAAAACTTTCACCAGAAAGCCGAAGAAGAAATCCGATATGTTTCCTGAATCTTATGCGAGCACGTTTGCCGTCGAGTACTTAAACAATTATCAGAAAGAAAGTGACCTAAACCCGTCGTCATGCGCAGACAATTCCAGGTAAAAAATTTGTAAAACTATATCTATTGGAGAACTTACGAACTTTAGGAATTTTCAATCGAAGCTGCTTGCAACTAAATAATATTACCTAACGAATGCTCTTCTTCATTTGTTTTCCAGTATTGCTAGTACAGAGCAACTGGGACTGCAAAAAGGAGCTACTTTTCCTTTTAAGTCGACCCCTAGCGGAAACCTGAAAGTTCAGTCCAATCAAGTAAATAACTCACAATATTTTTGAAATTGTAGTTTTTTTTATTCTCTGTAGACGGTATCATATTGTCTCAATGCAGGGCAAAGGTCTCCCCCAAATCTACCCAGGCATTATTTTCCCAGGCCACCTCGAACCAGCCGTTGCAGTAGCCGGTAGGTAGAATTTTAAAGTTATTTCATTTTTGTTTTGATTTTATAGGTAGTGTTTCAATCGTCTACTGTGGGTGTATTATTAGCGGATCCTACTCAAGCTAAAGTGAAGGTAAAATTTGAAGGGAAAGCAGCCGGTGAACCTGATGATGAAACATCACAAAACTTTGTAAGTATCATACACCTAACGGAATTTGCTTTTAATACATCAAGGTAATCTATGGAATTATTTGGTTTCAAGGACCATGATATAGATTCGGAACCGCAACTTCAGTTTAAGACTAGAGAAACAGCAAACGCTAATGTTCAAGTAAAGAATACTTTAGCCGATCGAACCGTGAAACCCAAAACGCCATGTGTTAGAGACGACAAAGGCAAGGACTTGGGCAGTCTCGGATACGCAGTGGCAGAGCCCATTGACTGGACGCGAGTGCAGCTGCCTAAGAAACAAGATCTATTTCAAGAATTTTATCGCAGAGTTCATAATTATATGTAAGACTCAATTCATTTAAAAAATAACTTTGCCTTCTTAAGGAAATGACGAAATCTTTGAGTAGCCAGACAATGGATTTATTATATGCATGATATGGTTTCTCTTATCACCAACGTTTTTTTGCCAATTTTATGTCTACTACGTAATACATGATACAACGTAGTACTTGTGCATACAAAAAACCCTTATTGCGATTGTGTACATATTTAATCAGATAAAGCTACTCGTAATTTACACTATCTAACACTTTATTGATTTATTTAACACTTGTGTAGACACTGCAACTCGTGGCAATGGCCTATCCTTCTTTATTCCAATAATGATTATGTTTTCCAGAAACACTGACACCGTCATACATATCGGTGATGAGGAGTTCCACTGCCACTACATAGTGCTACAAGTGTACTCTTCTTTCTTTGACATAAACCCGCATCGAGAAATTGAGCTGCCTACTGTAAGAAAAATATTACTCAATACTATCTTCTCCTGCGGCTTCTCTTCAGTCGCCTATCCCACATGAACATTGTATTTTTTAGGATATAACAAGAGCACTTGCTGCAGCGGCTTATTTTCAACGGTTTTTTACAATCGAATTAGTGTTTCGCGCGATTACCTACCTTGTTTGCAACAAGAATTTTGCTAACTAATTATGTTAAGAACATATTTAACTATCATAGAACTGAAATTAGATTTATTGAGACACGAACAGTTTTCCTGTAATATTATTTTGAAGTGGTGCTTTGAGGCGAAAACTGAAGTTTTTAGCTGTGCGTCTACCATGAGTTTTATCAATCTATACTCGTTAGCGACTGTAGTTAAAAAAAATGTGTGTAATCTTTTAAAAAACAAGTTTCTAATTTATTTGTTTAAGTTGTTAACTAACAAGCAAGCAAGTTGCAAGTAAAACTTTAGTTATCAACTAAAAAATTAAGTTAGAAACTTGTTTTTTTTAAGTTTTCATAATTTTTTTTAACTACAGTCGCTAGCGAGTGTAGATTGATAAAACTCAGAATAGACGTACTGGTTCTCGTACAGGCACATTATAATTTTAAAGGATTATTGTGTAGCAGATGGCATGTCAGGATAATCATTTATTCTTTTATATTTAAAAATGTCAAAATAAAGCTCACATTTTTTTTAAACTCATGGTGCAAAATTGACTTTTTAGAGTTTTAAAAATAATTTCACAATAAATGCAAACGAAACTTTTCAGAATCATTTGAACACTTTTTCCAAATTTTAAGAATTAAAAAACCAGTAAACTGAAAATACTGCTATTTTATTGAAAAAAAAACATTGAATTAGCAAGGTAAAGGAAAAATGATATTGCTGGTGGTAGCTGTAACATCAAACTATACGTGATCAAAACAAAATAAATACGGTTTTGTAATAAGGGTATGTAGGTTATTCAAAATTAGTAAGCTCATTCCTTGTTACAATATTTTGTTGACCAGTGAATTTTTCGTTCCTAAATCTGTTAACATGCCATAAATGAGGTACTTCAATCTAACTAATTGAAGATATTAATATGATTGAGGAGTCGATTATTAATTTACAGGCCAATGTTTCGCCTGAAGCCTTTCAGACCATCTACGAATGGATGATATTCAATGGTAACGAAAGTAACAAACTGCTAAAGAGACAAAATATCTTAGATCTATTTTATGCTGCGCAGTATCTTGCTATTAAAGGTATACAGACCTTTGTACCTATAGTTCTGTTAATATTAGATTACCGGATGAATCTTATAGGATAAATACTTCAACAGATCTAGAAGACCAATGTTGGTCTTTCATTGTGAATGAGAGCCTGTTTACTGAAGACACGGCTTTCGCTTTATTCAGGGAAGCTAGGAAGAAGGGAATGACACCTGTGATGGATTTAATGGTAAACCAATTTCAATCATAACCCTATCTTTTAGCACCGTAACAATATCTATTATTGAATCAATTTTATATTTTCTAGGTCCCTCGTGTGATGAAGTTTTTCCTTCCTTTAGTTGCGTCCAAAGACTTTTTCGACTTGGAAATAGACGAGTTGATGATCTTCCTGAAATCAAACTATATATCTGTTACAAGGTATACCACATTATTCTTCTTCTTATTAGCGTATCGATAGCACAGAGTGGTAGGAAGGTTCAAATATGGTATTAACTAGTATCATCTGTATTAAGAATCACTACTGTCACTAGCTGGTCTTTGTCTTTGTAACCGTTTCCATCGTTTTCATTTTTAATATTAGCAAAGACGCTGAATACGACCAACAATGTTAGCGGTTAGTTACACATTTTATTATAATTTATTCGTTTAGATCACGCTTTATTAATCAAATGCATTCGATAAGATAAATATTATAATTAAAATGATCGACTAAGTAATATTAGTGACGTGCATTGTATTGTGTGGGCTTGGGTAGTTTTCCGATTTGCAATCGATTGCAATAGATATAAATTACCCACCGTCACGCGTGTTATCTGATATCCGCTTCATAACATGTGTAAAAGTGCTAAGCATACTCTGACGTATTAAGATCACTGCACAGTAACCCTGACCCGGATCTGTGTGGGAACTTCAAAGCTCCATTCACTCGGTTTGGAAGAAGAGCCTTCCAAGGTCTGGCACATCTGGGCTTTCTATTCATGGATGAACAGCGTCTACTATTTCTTCTACTTCGTCGTCGTGAACTCATAACTCCCTTGTCAAAGAAAGATATCCCGTACCTAATTATATAATTGGAGATGAAATTTGAACAATTATGATCACAACCTCTTCTAGGGTAAATGGGGTCTTCATTTAAGCCATAGTCATTTCTGTAAAGAGACTCTGTCTAAAAAACTTTTCAATTTGCATCTAAAAGTGTATCTAACGTGTTAAACTGCACGTCTGCACCTTTCGAGATTGAGATGTATGTACTTGATTCACAACGATTCAATCAAGTTTTTACTACCACTACAATTTACCCAAGATAAATAGGTGCCACTTTTTCTCGAGAATCACGAACGGGTCTTAACAAGACCTCGATCTTGACACTTCGGCCATATTAGGTAAGCCCTAATAGACTTAGAAAATTGCACGAACTAAGGCCATTTCGATTTCTTCCAAGTTTTCCCATCAAGATCATGATCAATTAGTACGTCTTTTAACACTTGATCTGTCTAGACCTTGGTTCTTTCCAACACACTCCTAACCGACATGATAATTCGATATAACAAGGTTGGTATGAGGAAGCCAAAATATTGCATACTAGCTGACTCGCGCAACTTCGTCTGCGTTACATTTTTCATTACTGCTCCGCTGCTATTGCCGTAGCGTGATGTTATATAAGTGCACAACGCTAAAAGAATTTTTAAATTCGAACCAGTAGTTCGTGAGATAAGCGCGCTCAACCAAACAAATAAACAAAACAAACTCTTCAGTTTTATAACAATAGTAAAAATATGGTTCTAACCGCGGTAAAAATATTAGTTTGTCAGCAACTTGACTGGCCAAGGTGCAACGGACGCGCTTAATCTGTATCATCAATAGCAAAAGTTATTTGATTGTCAAGCAGTATACCAACTGCAAAATATCATCGTCCACAATTTTAATTTCAAACCAAACAATACCTACCTACTTACTTAAATATAGAGCGCTTATTGATTCAATAATCTGGATAGCTGCAAGTACAATCATTACACTAAACCTGTTTTATTTCGCTTTTGGAACGTTGTTATTTTTTATTGTAGTCAACCTTCATTGAATGAATAATGTCAATCCACTCACTGGTCTCTTAATCCAGTATGCAACGGTGAAAGTTAGGCTAGGCTTACTTTTACTTTAATCCAACTCTCAAAGGTAGGAACATAGGTGCATTAAAGAAGGTATACTGGATTATCGTTTATTGATTGTACCTACCTGAGAATATATTAGCATCAAAACAGTATTTAATTTGAAACAATGTGTTTCACCGGAAGCGAATTCAATTTATGACAAGCGTGTTAGCACATGAGTAGAACATAAACATTCTCACATTTTCCTCATCATCCATTAAACAAAAGCTCATCTTCCTCAGCGAGATTGAGGTCCTGATGGCTGGCGTGCGATGGTTGTACGGCGACTGGTCGTCGCGCCGTCGGTTCGCAGTCGACGTAATGCGCTGCGTCCGCTTCGGACTCATCTCACCCTGGCAGCTGGTCGACATCAAACGGAACCCCGACAATGCAGAGATACTGGAGATCGTCAACGAACCCGAAGTACAGCAGATGGTCGATGATGGACTCGCGTGAGTTTTCTGAATACTTTACAGACAGAATTCAGCTGCAGTGGTAATGCAGAATATGATCCGAGAAATACTTCAATCGAATATTGAATGATGGTGATGATCGAAGTTTAATTGTGAGATTGAGGAAGACCAAAAAATCGATGGTAGGTTTTGAATCGTGCCCGATGCGGACTACACCGACGACGACGACGACGTTGTTCCGGAGGTGACTAAGGTAGACCTGAGAGTGGCGGTTAATAGGCTGAAGGCCAAAAATACCGCCCCAGGACCCGACGGCTCACCTGGGAAAGCCTTTTTTTTTAAGATGGGAAATCATCAAATGACTCCTCCCGATCTGAGTGAAGCAGGAGGGAGTGTCAAACTCTTACTGACTAAAACCCATCCGTCTTCCTCCTAGTGCTCTTTGCGTTCCAGGGCCACGGTGACTCTTTCGAACAAAGTCCGCAGCCTCAGCAGGCACTGACCCTAGCGGGCCCCGCCTTTAATGCTGACAGCTCTTTGAGGCGCGCGTGGAACACAGCTCGCCGTCGACCCGGGCCTGGTTCTGATCAGACGACGAGCCACCCAATGCTTGCCGTCCGCAGGCCCGCGCCTACGGTGGCCGTGAATCGCCCTGCGACTCTCGACGCCCGGGGCGTCTTCCTCTGTTGCGGCGGCTGGGACGTGATGTTTCCCTCTCTCTCACGCGTTCGGCTTCCTCCTTCGCTAGCATTACTGCTTCGCAGAAGGAGGTGACCGCTTCCCATGTCTCCTCGCTCCGGAACCTGGGAAAGCCTGGGTCACGGCTTTGGAGGCCCTCGGACCTCGACTTAGAGGGTTCTTAAGCGCATGCTTAGAGAGGGGCCAGTTCCCACTTCGTTGGAAGACTGAGAAACCGGTCCTCATTAAGAAACCAGGACGCCCAGCGGACTCTCTATATGCACACCGGCCCATCGTGCTGCTCGACGAGGTGGGCAAGCTCTTTGAAAGAGTAATTGCAAACCGCCACGTTGGGCACCTAGTGAGGGTGGGGCCGGATTTGACGGAGAACCAGTTCGGTCCCGCACAGAGCGCTCGACGGTGGACGCCATCATGCGCGTGAGAGCCCTCTCGACGGGGGATGCGGTGTCCCGGGGTGGGGTCGTCTTGGCAGTGTCTCTTGATATCGCCCATGACCTCAACACCCTGGCTCTCAGCACGAGGCTTATCTGACGGACAGGGCGGTCACCTACTCCGGTCACCTGGGAGAGTGAAACCGGCGAGAAATGTCGTTCGGTTTTGGGGCTGCTCTTGTGGGGCATCGGCTATGACTAGGTGCTGGGCGCCGACCTCCCTATTGGCGTCAGCGTGGTCTGCTACGCTGACGACACGCTGGTTCTGGCGCAAGAGAGGTCGCACCAGGCGGCGGCTGACGCTATGACACGCGGGGTTGGGACAGTAGTTGAGGGGATCCGGCAGTTGGGTCTCGAGGTGGCCCTACACAAGTCCGAAGCCGGTGCTTCCATGGATCTCGGAACAAGCCACCATCGGGATCCCAAATAACGGTAGGAGGGGTTCACATTGGTGTCGGGTCGACGATGACATACCTGGGTCTCGTCCTCGACAGCCGGTGGAACTTCGTCGAGCATTTCTGACGTTTGGCTCCCAGACTGGGGCGGGCTGGGGCTCCCTTCAAGCGGCTTCTGCCCAAACTAGGGGGTCGAAACGCTTGCTGCCGGAGGGTTTTACGCGGGGTCGTGCGTCCATAGCCGTCTATGGGGCGCCTACCTTGAAGAGGCGACCAGACCGATATTTGAACGCGTCCCAGAGGGTCATGGCCCGGCTGGCCCGGGGATACTAGGCATGCCTTTTAAGTTCTGTCGTTTCCATATTTCCCGGCAATTTTTAATTTGGAACTGTTCTATATTCGAATGTGTTTAAATTTTGAATCTCAAAACTGTTATTTGGATTAATGCTATTGTTTAGTCACAGCGTCGATTGGAATCTGTCAGGTTACGTACGAAAATGAATCTTTCTAAGGAAAATGTTCGTGCAATAATTTTCTACAACTTTAGAAGTGGCCTGACACGGCTTCAGTGTGTTGAAGAGCTAACATCTGTGTTCAGTGATGAAGCCCCATATCTGCGGACTGTCGAACGCTGGTATTTAGATTTCCAGCGTGGACATACTAGTGTTAGTGATAAATCTCGCGCAGGACGCCCAAAATCCGCCTTCACTGAGGATAACATCATTGCTGTGAGATAACTAATTCTCGAAGATCGTCATGTGACGTATCGAGAAATAGAGGCTCTATTAGGCATCTCAGGGACAACAATTCAGAAGATTTTGCATGAAGCGCTTGGTGTGAGAAAGCTAGTTTGCCGTTGGATACCGCATCTGCTTTCCGACGATCACAAGGCGGCCCGCTTCAGATGGTGTAAGAAAACTCTGCAAAGGTTCAACCGAGGAAAGTCAAATCACGTCTACGACATCATCAGTGGTGACAACTCTTAGATCTATGCCTACGATCCTGATTCCAAACAACAATCTACAATCTGGGTCTTTCAAGACGAGCCAAAGACGACTAAGGTTGTTCGTTCTCGAAGCACTTCAAAGAAGATGGTGGCCAAGTTCGTTGGAAAAACCGGCCATGTTAACGAAACGACTATTGCACTTAAAGATCGTAGAACGGTTAACGCAGAGTGGTATACCATAGTTTGTTTACCACAAGTCATCGCCGAAGTTCGAAAATCTAACTCAAAGCGACGCATCATCCTGCACCACGACAACGCAAGCTCCCATAGTGATCGTGAAACGATTGAGTATTTGAAGCAGGAAAAAGTAAAAATTCTTGACCATCCTCTATACAGTCCTGACCTAAGCCCTAACAATTTTTTTACCGTCCGGTGGTGTCCGGTGAAGAAGCAGTCACGCTTTCAAGTCAGCCATTTTGAACACCCCCACTTTAGAGTGGAATAAATGTTATAATAACTGGTTTAAGCGAATGGAAAAGTGTATTAAGCTACGTTGTGAATACTTTGAAAAACAATAAAAAGTACTATAAGGTTCTAGTTGTTTTTTCTTCAAACGACAAAACTTAAAAGGCATGCCTCGTACCGCACGGTCTCCGGCGAGGCGGCGAGCCTCCTTGCCGGACTGCCGCTATGGGATCTGGTGTCAGTAAGAGTCTGACACTCCCTTCTGCTTCGCCCAAAGCGGGAGGAGTCATTTAATGATTTACCATCCATAAAAAAAATCTTTTGAATCGTGAAAGTTGATATCATAAAAAGTAGTCAATGATGAAGGCCGAAATAATTGAGACAGGACAAAAGGATTTCGTAAATCCCCGGCGTCTGCAGAATAGTTGCAACGAGTTTCTGATATTCCGTATGTTCTTTGAAACTTCTATAAATACTGGTTGACTGGTTTATATTCTTACTAACAATGTACAAACAAATTGTGACGATGCGCTAAAACTATTCTTGAACATAAAATTTAATGAAAATAAATTCTCGTAAATTCCATGAAATATGTGAGATCAATAGGTATTAATTAGTATTTGGCATGCTGAAGGCAACATTATTGGTGATTCCCCGTAAGACACAAATAGAATTATCTTCTTTGTTTCTGCGTATATTTTTGCAACATTCAGTAAATTAGTTTTATTCCTGATCCGTGACGAATTATTTTGATGAAACATTTGATTATTTATAGTGCTGTAGAGAATTCTAATTCTAGGTGTAGCAACAAGCAACATTTTAATAGGCACTTAACTAATAAAAAATCAATCATAAAGTATAAAATGTAGGTAATATTATTTTTAATATATAATTGCGTATACATAAATAATTGAATGATTCGGAAACTAGTGTGAAATATGACTTATTACCGTAACATAGCAAGTACTTAATAAGACGCCAAGGTTGCATAGATGATTTCTAGAAAATTAATTTCACACGTTGTTCCACTCAATGCGGTCAGTACTGTTGGCAACATTTTAAATACCTAACTAGTATTTGCAGGCAGTTTCCTTCCCGTAGACAACCTACAGGAGCAGTGATTTTTCCATCTGGAGGGTGATAGGATGACAACCAGTGGTAGCATAGCGATCTCAGTCTGCGAAAGAATTTCGTATGCGACTCAGTATTTTCCGGGGTTACCTCGTATAAACGAAAAGAAACCCCTTAATGATATCAATTTAGTTACGCACGAGAATCAAGGAACTTCTGCATTTATAAATGCTTTTTCTTATCCACAGTTATGTTATAATTAAATACTGGTATGGCAACAATTCTAAGAATTATTATCACTGGATTGATGTACTTGGGCTATCTGAACCCGCTGAGAGAAACTGGATCGGCGAGGAAAAGGTACCACACGATTTATAATACCATTTATAATAGATCAAGTGAAATTGATGACTATAACATGGCTTTTGCAATAAATTTAGCACTAAGCCAAAGCATTGCACGGTACATTGACATAGTATTTATTGATCATTTACCTATCCAAGGTAAGTATCAAGTGGTATAGTAAAGTAGGATAATAAACAAAAATATTATTAAAATGATACCTAGATCATAAATCTTTCATCTTAGAAACATCGTAAACTAGAACAACATTAAGACGAAAACAGCAAATTACGCATTCTCATATGTTGTTAACTTTGTAGAATCATGTGACATACAAGGACTTTCTGAACTATTTGGAACAGTTCATGGTCCCCAAGGAGCAGATGTACCAGCAGATGGCCATGATGCAACCACCGAGGAGGAAAGACGATAACATACCAGGTAAACACAAACGCCACTGGAGACATTGGTATTTGTATACTTATTTGAGTGTCTTCTTGGTCTACACACGTATACTCACTAGGAACCCTTTCGAATAAGTAAACACTTTCTTCCTTAGTTAACAGACTAACCTTTCCTTAAAGAGTTGTGTAGTTTTCGTCGATAAGTACCTCATTAGTCATATAGAGGTCGCCGATAGTGGGGTCTTGGGTTCGATTTCCAGAGCTATCTAATTCTTATTAGGTTTTCCATCAGAGATTTCTCAGTTGCAGCCCAGAGGCTAGAATTGTTCCTAGTAAGTATATGCCTAAAGAAAGTGGGTCTTATATTCTTTAACCTACCCAATAATGCAGATTATGATCTTATGAAACATCATAATCTGGCAACGAAACATTCGCGCACATTTGACCGAGACGTGGAAATAGCCTAGTAAATTCGTTTCAACATTTAATCAAACCGTAAATTGCTAAGATAATAATAGTATCAATAAGCGAAGTAGAATTCGCAGAATAACATACAATGTTTAGTACACGTGTCTGCTTCAAGTGTGGTTTAATAGCCCGTACACCTGTAAGCACTTGTGAAGATAAACGAAGAAATGAGCATCCCATGGAATTTTTTGATTTTACCACAGAATATTTTTAGCCTCACTTTAAAGCCGCCTACGTTTTCTGCTTTGGCAAGTAAACAATACAAGTAGTTATTTCTTAAGTATATGTTTGTCATCAGGCAGTATGCGAGGAATGGATAACGAGAAAATGGAAATACGGCGGCCTAAAATGGACTTTCCTCTACCAGCCACTCTGAAAGGACTAACTGGTGACAAGGATAAGTCCTTCCCGACGATGAGCGAATTCTTCGAACATCGCAGAAAGGTCTAAAGCATTTTCATTTTTTAAATTAAGCCTACGATTAGCACATACGTGTTTACTCTAAGGATTTATTTCAGACTCAAGAAGGACAACCGTCAGTTTGTGCTTCGGCTAGATCGCCAACATCCCTGGACCAAGACACGTCCATGCAAATACCCACCATAGCTGAATCCAGAATGAGGTCTCCCGAACTTGCGAGTAAACATCAGAAGCAATACGAGGTATCTTTCAATAAACCAAAGATAATATAAGATAGTGAGTCTATCTAATACCTTTAAACGAGCAATTCTTGTATATATATATATATATATATATATAATCTGAATCTCGGAAACGACTCGTAACAATTTTCATGAAATTTAGTATGCAGTGGGTATCTGGAGCGAGAAATCGATCTAGATAGTTTTCATTTATAGAAAACGTCGTAAAAGAAAAACGAGCAAAGCTCGGTCATCCAGGTACTAGAAGATTATATAGGTACCTTCTTGAGAATGAGATCATTTATTTTTGTTTTAATTTGTATGCAATTTTAGGAGCAAAGGAAACACCTAGAGATGCAGAAGAAACAGTTGGAGCTAGCTCAGCAACAGAGACGCAAACAGATCCAACAAATTCACATGTGCACCATTGAACAAAATCTCGTAAATCTTTTTATTCTTTTTTTATGTATGTCTTATTTTGGTACTATAACAGTTAAACAAAATCACAGAATTGAAAGGGGAAAGAATGAAAACCATGAATCAGAATCATTACTATATTTGCTCAAAATGTAGCTACAATATTAGATGACTTGCACAAATACATAAGATCAGTTATATTTACCTTACGGCATGCAAATAATTAGGTACAATAATAAATTAAATAGAAATGTCAACAATACAAATAGAATTAACAATTAAAAAAAAAACAAACAAAGGTAAAAAAAAAATCACACAGTCATTAACAAATTCATTTAATGTCGTATCTAAATTAAAAATTCGCAAAAAATATTTACCTACTAAGTAATTATAACAGTCATTTTCATCAAAAAAATGTGAACAGAATATTCCTTAAAACTATGAGGTATTTCATTATAAATAACAGGTCCCATTTTCATAATACTTTTTCTTAGCAGTGCTGTTTTGTAATGACCTGAGTCCAACAAGTTTTTGTATTGGGATCTCAAAGGGCTTGGACGTTCTCTTCTATTATTAGCAAGTGACAGGAATAAGTTTTAATTCGTTTTCACAAAAATTGCCACCTCCAAAATGTACAAACAAGGAAAAGTGAGTACCTTCAGAGACCGAAACACAGCTTCACAGTTGTCTGTGCATTTAAGACTTGACATAGATCTTATACACCGTTTCTGAGCTTTGACAATCCTCTCCCTCTCACTGCAGTTACCCCAAAATGAATGAAAACAATGTAATTGTTGGAATTTCAACTGTTGTAAAATAGTCAAAGCAGCAATAAGACAACGTAAAGCGTAGAGCAGTACTTTTTGATAGGCGTGATGACTTGTAAGATTTCTGATAATGAAATTATTTGCCGGCAGGAAATGGAAAATAATATTTACGACCCACCAGAGAAGGACTCTGAAGAAGACCTGAACACGACTAACAGTGAGACCAGCAGTGGGACGGCTGAAACCAGTCTTAATGAAAAGGTATATGTAGTGAAAAGGTATTCGAACTTTTTTCTATGGGAGCTAGCATAACCCCCTGCCGCCATTGTTTCCGTTTTCAAAAATTTTATTGGTTTTTATTGTTTATGACACATGGCGACCTTCAAATATCTCGGAAACGTGACACTTTAGGGCACCATTCTGCTTAAATTTTTCGTTAAGTGTCCTCTACCCATACATGCATGTGAGGTCGTGCGCCGAAACTTTGAAAAAAAATAATCAATATGGCGGCGGGGGAGCTATGTCACAATGGTTCTATGCCTCTTGTAGCGTCAACTCTTTCAACGTTCAATGAAACTGGCGTTAATAAAACGGCTCATGTGATGCCTGCAGCTACAAACTCTACCACTTCTGATTTTGTTATTGTAATCTTAGAAAGACAGATTAGAGTTTTTTTTTTTTAGTAAAAGTACAGACAAATACAGATATATACTTTTCTGACTCGACTCGACGATAAATCGTGATTAAAACAACAGTGATCAGCTGGCACTGTTTTCATAAGTTTGCTTTTAAAATATTGCATTCAAATTTTTTTCCTTCTTCCACCTACGCGATTTCAGTGAAAGATAAAAATATAATCTGTTTATTTTATAGATATTCCATGAAATCCTAAGATTGGGTAAACTTTTAGTCGCATAGCATATTGTTTAGACAATCAATGTTACTTCATATGAGTTGTATTCTTATTATTTATGGATATTACAATAAGTGTAGCTAAAAGTACATTTATTTCAATCGATTTACAGAATCAGTACGCCATGAGAAGATCAGAGAAAAGACACAGTGTGGCAGCCTCGTACCTTGCTGCTGCCACTGCAGCTTTGTCAGGAAGTAGAAGGCAAGTTACATCGTTTAAGCTTTCATTTAAAACCCTCAGCCGGACGTTACGTTATACAGAAACTTTTAAAAAGGGTGACCGTTATAACATCATGGAACCTCTTTATATAAGAGAATTTATTAATAAAAGAGATGACGTTTCAGTAAGACCCAAGGGCTCACAACAGAAGCTCGAAGGGGTCGAAAGGATCTGGAGTGGCGGCCTCGTGCCGGAAAGATATCGTTGAAAGTGCATAGTTCAGCGCTCATCGCTTAGTTCATCGGTCCACCTTGAGGGATCAAGGATGAACTATACGATGACCGATGATCGCGTTTAGATAAACTTTAATTCGTACTGAAACTGAATAAGCGCCGTCTGGTGACAATACTGCAAGTCACAATTTGACATAAGCAAACGTTAACGCGATCGAGTAATATAAAAGCTCACGAGAGGCCCTTAAGTGATGAGTCCGGGGATCTGCTGGATGCAGAAGCTGAACCACGTGATGACGTCTGATGTGGTGACGTTTGGGGGGGACAAAATAGCAAGTATTGCTCACTATGAGGTGTTTCCACAGTCCCACGGCGGGTACCCGTGCGCAAACGGCGACAATCGCGTCGCGGTCGGAGGCGTCGCCGCGGAATAACAACCCTCCCATGTCGCAGAACACCATCGGGAGCCCGCCGATATCGCTCTTCAACCAGTCCAAGGAGTCACTTGCCAAGATGAACATGTAAGCGAACAACTTTCATCAGGAGCGTTTGTGGACAGTGTTCTTTTATTGGTCTGAAAAAGGGAGACGCCAGGTTAACTTTGTTTTTCAATGATGTAATGGAGTTCCATACATCTGTGGGGACACGAAGTCCCGAACGATCAGAAGATAAGCCAAAGCACCAACGTTTTATGTATTAGCAGGTGCGACCATGGGCATCATTGTAAATGTTTTCAAGTCACTCTCTCTCAGACACTGTATTTTATTGTCACTATTATTTTAGTTTATCGTAGCTTTACTCCCAATAAGTAAACATTGCTATGGTTTCCTTTTCAGGAACAAATTGTCTACATCCATCCTGGGCCCTTCAAACAAGAACTACATAGCTGAAGGATCCCTATTCAACTGGGACCGGGAGACGGTTTTAGTTTTCGGTGGAATAGATCTCCTCACTCCGTATGGGTTTGGAGGAAACACTGGAAAATATATTTATAGGTAAGTAAAACATGGAGCAGACATGTATTAGGATGGGGACCGCGTCTGGGCAAACGTAGTGTGGGACGCCCTACGGCACGATGATTTAAAGAAGGTGGCTGGCAGCAGATGCGGACTGCTATGCAAGGCCGGGATGGTTGGCGCTCTTTGGGGGAGGCTTACGTTCAGCAGTGGACGGCAATCGGCTGATGTGATGAAGTAAATCATATTTGTTTATTTTTACGCACATGACAGCTAAACTCTGAAAATAATGATTAAAGAAATGCTGAAGTTGTTGAAACATAATTTTATTGTCCTGGTAATAAATAATAATTAAGAATCCTTGTATTATTATTTGCCTTCCGGATGTTTTATATGATAATCTGATAAGAAAATTGCACTCTCATAAAGTATCATAATAAAATTTGTATATTTATGCGGAAATACACATTGCTCTTGTTATTCATAATCGATGCAAACTCGTCCTGGTGGATCGGGCAAATAATACAATAGAATAGAGTTTTTCTTTATTCGAGTATCAAAGAATAGTTAGTAAAACTTACGACTATGTTGGTAAGCACAAAATGGGAATTCACATATAGAATTTCTGGGTAGCATCCCGGAGTCTAAATTTCTGCACGGTTAATGGCAATAAGCGCATCCTCTTTTCTATACTATAGGCAGAGGTACCTCTGCCTAACCCCTCAGGAAACACAGGCGTGATGTGGCATTAATGTGATTCAAAATCGTTTCAGGTTCGACCCGGTGACCAACGTTTGGGACTACGTAGGAGATCTGCCGGAGCCCAGACATCATCACTCGGTCGGGTTTTTGAGGGGCCGAGTGTATCTTGTCGGTAAGAAAGTATTGCTTGTGTCCATTCGCTTCACGAGTCTAATGTCTTGGCTTTCATGACCTCTACTTGAAGGTACTAGTGTTCTCACAAGACGAAGGTGCGGTGCAAGGCCACCCATTAGGTTAACTGATGACCTGGCGAGGGCACGGGATTTAACTGAAGCACAGAGACCGGTCCCTCTGGCGACGCTTGGGTGAGACCTATGTCTAGCAGTGGACTACTTATGATGATCATGATGATTATACTTAGCAGATAGAAAATATCATAGTTCTCGCTTCCTCATACCTGTTTTCAACGCGACTTCTTCGGACACAATTTCATTTGCTTTGCCTTATATTCAAATGCATTTATTTTTTCTTAAGGCGGTGCGGATCCCCGTGACGACGACATCCGAGGCAAGTCGGCAGTGGTGTCCACAGTGTGGAGCTTCGAGCCTGTGTCGCGCTCTTGGTACAGCGAGAGTGGGCTGATGACGCCTCGCAAGAACTTCGGACTGGTCGTCCATCGTATGGCTATATACGCCATCGGCGGACTGGATAAGAAGGGCAGGTATGTGTCATGTAGATAAAGCACTATTTATAGGCATAGGCTCTTTTTTAGACTCGGGCGAAGCCGCTGGCAGTGTGTGTATAGCCAACAAAGCTATTTGGTATGGAGGCAGCTAACTTGCAACTACTTTTAAGCAATGTTGTGAGTATGCTAAGTAGACAATTATTACACACCACACTCGTAAGTATGTCATAAGCTTAAAAATTATAATGCACACATTAGAAATCAATATTGGCTGGAAAAGTGGAAAAAATATTATTTTGCCTGTATACCAAACAGCTTTGTTGACTGTACATAAAAATAAGAAATCGCCATAGCGCTTAGGCAAGCATATCGATCAATTCCTATTCTTTCTCAGTTTGAGAAGAGAGTTTTATCCGTTTGTATGGGTAGCCTGTTATTATTTAATATATAACCTACATAAGTTCTTTAAGAAGCTGACACATCACTGGCTTAATTTATTGTGCTACTTTTAGGGTTCTCCGTTCAGTGGAAAAGTTCGATCCTAAAACGGGTAACTGGAGTGAGGTTCGCTCGATGAACGTGTGTCGAATGGCCGTGGCTTGTGCGAAGTACCGCGAGTACATCTGGGTGGCCGGTGGCATGACCGGAGAGAAGAAGAAGCCTGTTTGCAAGATCGTCGAGTGCTACAATTCCAAGACTAATGAGTAAGCAAGCTTAGACAAACCCAATTGTAGCCAATTTTCTGTTCCAAAATAAGCAAAGAGATGTTGATAGAAAACTTTCTATTGCTCAGAACGCAACATTATCTAGGTACTGCTGGAGGCAGAACTACTATACAGTGTAGTATTAAGGGACCAAGCGATGTTAAAAAGTATAAAAGAAATAGGTTTTGCTATGCGATTGTACACTGAGTAATAGATAGAAACCACAGTGCAGTTGTAATGAGGGTGTTCAACGAACAATAGATAAGAAAACGCGAACAATAAAAAGCTCACCTAAATGAAATAAATTTTTGTTAATTGATTCCCATAAGTATCTCCGGAACCATACATCCTACACAAAAATGGACCGCAGCAACGTGATCAGCGCTTAGCAAAACTTTTTTTTTAGGATTGCTGGCCCCTTGAACGTAAATGTACCTTTCGAGGTCGTGAACAAAATCTGAGCAACAATAGGTACAACCTATCTACTCCCCTAGGATCTGGTGATAATCCAAAATGAAAAGTTAATTTCAAGTCCATAATATTATGACTGATTGCAGGTGGACAGAAATACACAGTCTGCGGTTTCCGAGATGTTTCTCCACAATGTTTGCAATGAACGATAAATTGTACATCGTCGGCGGTGCTGGCAAGGTCTCGGACAAGGTTGCTATTTAGACTACATTTTTTAACACTTTTAATGGTTTTCTATGGAGTAGCGGGAGCATCAAACCTGTTTTAAACAAACATATCTGGGGGCACGGAAGTGCTAGCGCCAAAAAAGTCGATCAAAAAACAACTTTTTTACGGTAGAGTTATGTTTTTGATGGGATCATTTTATATTGCTATCTATCTAGACTATTTAGCCCACAGCTGGACAAAGCTTGACTTCTACCGAAAAGACTGGCCTAGAAGGTAAAGGACAGAGTTTATATTGCTGACATAGCAAAATGAAAAAGAAAACACGATTTAACTAACGAACATTATCTTTTTCCAGGAAAAGACAGTAAACAGCGTGGGTGCGATAGACGTGTGGGACTGGAAGCTGCGCAAGTGGAAGCAAGAGACGGAGATGTCGATGCCCCGACATGGACACGCGCTGGCCTACCTCGGCACGCAGCTCATCATCATCGGTACGTGACCTTTTTATTATTAAAAGGATACTGAAGTTCTTGAAGCCACAACGGAGACAAATCAGCTTTATATCTGATGTTCAAAGTCTTAATCATGTACAATAAACAATCGAATACTGAGCCTTGGAAAGCACGGTAACCATCGATCTTTCGGCTGATCGGTATCCGGTCGTGTCGTATTGTCATTGCCATTGGCTATAGGAATAAGAGAACCGAGAATACGGAGTGTGTGCACACACTTGTGCACAAAGACATATCTCCGGTGTCGATGGCTGTTTCTCGCTGATCTTTTCCACCTCCACCAACATTTACTCTGAAGGAGTATTGAACAACCGAATAAAATCACAAGAAGGACTCAAACGGGTTTAAAATAACTGACTGGAATGTTACACAAAGTACTTCCAACAAACATCTCTAAACTATTAAAATTATTTCAATGACCGTTCTTCATGGACAACCATTTTTTCGGTCAAGTCTCACTGTAATGATGATCGAACTCGATGGATGGCGTCATTACCAGGTCATTAGCGATAATAGATTCATTATAATCGGCAAAACATTACTATCAATAGAATAGCATTTAAGAAAATTGGTAGCTTTTTGGTGATTTACAGATTAGGTACATTTCGAATTTACTCAATGTCCGGCTTAACAGGTTTAAGTATTCTTTCCTCGTTTACGTAATACTTACCAAATATTTTAACGGTTAGGATTCATAGCAGGTAATATTTCTATATACATGACAATTTCTTAGAATGAATTACGTTTTCAACTAGGTCAGACATGATTGTTAGAACTGCTAGAAAACTGATGACTAGGCGGTAGAGCTGTGACAAAACTATAATTGAAAGTAAACTACACATTCTTTCCTTGTCCAGATAATATTATGTAGGTATCATTTATATGTATTGTGCTATCAGCATAACTGGCCTTAATTATATCTGTCATAAGATAAACTATTTGTGCATTAGGTTTTATGCGATCTAAATGCGTCTAAAAATATTATTATCTTGTTAAGCATGATACTAAAAAGGTTTCTATAGTAAAAATATGCCAGATAAAGGGAATGTCACTTATCTTTAAAAAACACGGTTTTTACTTTTGCAGGCCCTACTTTATCAAATGCTAATTGCATTGATAAAATACTTCGTCTCATTGATAATTACAATTTGTTGACCTGTATTATGGGGTTAATATCGCTCATTTTTGCAGATTGACATATAGCCATTAATGATCTTCTTTCAAATGATTGAATATGAAATAGTCTCGTGAATCTACTTTTGAGTATTTTTGAAACAGGAGCATTCATTCAGTTTCTTTTCATAGTGGTTTAAACCTAAACATTTACATGATTCCCTCGTCTGAGACGAGTTTATGCGGACCTGAATCCGTCTAATTAGTAAGAAAATCTGCTGAACAGTCAGTAGCCCTATATCCAATCAATGAAACTTTGTTTTAGCCGGGGATGAGAAATAATCCAATTTATTGGCAATAAAAACTTCTAAATGCCATTAGTCAGCTAAACAAATTAATTTCTAATACAAGAATCCAGTATAACTCATTTCTTACAAAACCGGGAAAGTGACGCAGCCAATTCATAGAAGAGACAAGACATTTCAAATTAATATTGACTTGTTAATATTAGCTAACGGATATTCCTATTAGTGTATGTAACAAGCGGACGAAACTAATAAAAACAAACTTTGACGTCAAAATAACCGCAATAATGACAAATACTTAAAACTGAATCTTTCTACACAGAGGACATAGGGAATCCCTCTGAGAAGAAACCAATGCGGAGTTAGTCTTTAGTGTTCAGTGATATTTCAAATTGACTTTTTCCTGTAAGTTAGGCATTCGTTCTATCTAACTTATCAGTAGTTTACAATCACTGCTATGATAGATACCCATATCCTGGGCCATTGGTTCACCGAGGCTCTCACAGATGATGTGGATATTGAAAGGGAACACAGGGCATTGTCAGTCAGAGCTAATTAATATGCTGGCCCGTAGGTTTAAACGCTGTGTACTGCACAGGTAAAAATTCAAGGTGTACTGTCAGTCTTTAAAACATGTTGCCTATGGGTGACGCATACGCAGAGAGGACCCTGCATATGGCTTTTAGGCGGTACATAGCAAAAGAATAGCGTTTCTGATGCGTTGCATACGGGGCAGCCCCAACAGCTTCCTGCAGCTTATTGTAGGGAGAGTGGATGTGAATTGCTCCTTCATGGAGCATTGGTCAAAACTACATGTAAGGGTAGTGCGGTCCTGATTCAATTGTTGTGTGTATCTTGTACTCTTATTATTTTATTTTAAACATTTATGGATGGTTATAATTAACTTATTTGATTGTAATTTATCTGAAAAAGCTTTTGCCCGCGACTTGGTACGCGCATATCTGTATGTAGGAATTTCGGGAAATTCTCTCTTAGTGCTCCCCTACGGAGTGTAGGGAACTTACATGCCAAATCTCAGCTTTCTACGACCAGTAGTTTCGGCTGCGCTGTGTGTCAGTCACTCACTCAGTAACGCAAGAATTTTATTTATATTGATAAATAAATTGAATTGAATTGAAACATAGCCGGGTTAGTATCTATAAAAAGAAGTTTAAAGAAATGGATCTATTCGTGTAAGCTTGAAATATATCTTTCGGGTGTGTGATCTCATTCAACTGCATGCTTGAAATATTTGTAAACAACTCAGTCTGCACACAAATTTTATTGCACATCTATCTATACATAGACCAGGCCCAGGGCCAGGGTTTCTACACGGGGAATCTTTGGGTCAACTATACCAAAAGATCGCTGGATGACCTACACGTGCAGTATAATAACATTTTTAGGATGCTGTTGGGACTACCACGATGGTGCAGCGCTTCTGGTATGTTAGCGCAAAACCGAACCGACGGCTTCCACGCCGTCATTCGCAAAAAAACCGCGTCGCTTTTGTCAAGGTTGCGGGCGAGTGGCAACAGCATACTAAAAACTGTGGCAGAGAGTATCGACTCTCCGATTATTAAAAGTTTTGTGAGAATCACTAACCAGTAGATTGGGGTTGTCCTTTTCACAATAATATTTATTCTGTTCTGTCTTCTTCTCTGTTGTATTTTAGCTACTAACACTAGTAATAACTTATAATGTTGTTTACTAACACGCTGGATCATTGTTGTCCGAAAATAAAGAATATTATTATTATAGCAAATATGCAGCTCATCCACACGATATCCAGACCAGAATAGTTTTATGCGAAGAACGTAGATTCGAAACTATAGATCGATCGATTCTCATTAAAATTCATGTCTGCAGCATACGACGTAAATACGTAAACTTTCCGAAATTGCACAGTTAGGTTTTTGAAGAAAGTGTTTATAAGTTCCTGAAGAGGCTTGGTCACTCGGGTTTGAAAAGTATGTTAAGAGGAAATGCTGGCGGCGAGACTTTGTATGTAAAAAGTCATAATTCGAGGTTTGGCTCTCGACTGTTTTCTCCTCCAATATTGCACCGATATAAGAGATATTTCACAAACTGAATAAGAAGGATATGTAAAAAAGAAATTGATCTAAAAAACATAGAGACAAAGTAGTGTCTCAATGTTTTCTTTTTTAGATTAATAGTTGCCAAATTGGTACACTAGGGCTCTGTTGACAGCGATTTATCGGACAATTTTGAGCATTTTGTGAGAGTTCTAGTGCTTATACGGATAATAAATCATCAAAAAAGAAAACATAGGGACACAGTATATATCCTTCTTATTCAGTTTGTGTCATCTATACTAATATTATAAAGAAGAATAATTTGTTTGTTTGATTGAATTGAATAGGCTCCGAAACTACTGGACCGATTTGAAAAATTCTTTTAGCATTGTATAGCTACATTATCAGGGAGTAACATAAGCTATATATTATCCCCGTATTCCCACGGGAACGGGAACAACGCGGGTGAAACCGCGTGACGTCCACTAGTATCTCTTAAATCGGTCCATTATTGGAAGAGAAAACAGTCGAGAGCCAAACCTCGAATTATGACTTTTTACATACTAAGTCTTCCTCTTAAGTCGCTATCATATTTAGTTGATAATGGTAACCACGCATGTTCGCTTTCGTTCGAAAAATGAAGTATCATTATTGGCGTGCCTCCTCTTTCTTACTCTCTTAAAGTTAATCTACCTAATGCCAATATCTCAGGTGGAGTGACAACCATCTACATGCGAGCTTTGAACAACGTTGAATCGTTCTGCTGTGAGCGCAGCGCGTGGATACGCGGCGTGGCCACGCTGCCTTCACCCTTATCGGGCCATGGTGCCGTTACGCTGCCGCCCGCCTCACTCATGTGACCCCAACGGGCTTTCGGTAAGCTGTCTTATTCACTGTAGGTACAACGTGCAGTCGTTCTGCTGTGAGCGCTCGGATACGAGGCGTAGACATGTGATTAAGAACCACGGCGTGGTCACGCTGCCGACCGCCTCGCTCATTTGACCATACCAGGAAATTTCAGTGAGTCTTCGTATCTACTAAACAAAATGAAGTCGTTCTGCTGTGAGTGCGGCGCGTGGATACGCGACGAGGGTTTCACCTTCGACTTCGACTCGTGTAAGTACTCTCTTATCTGCCAAGGTTTATGTTACCTAGTTACTTTCCGATACCAATCTGCCGGAAACAGGATCATCGTGTTTCGACAGTTAGCGCTTTGATGTAAAGAAAGTATAACGTCTCTGCAGACAAAAGTTACCTCTTTTGATATTTCATATCACCAAAGCTGATTTAGAGCATGTTAGCAACCCAAATGTCAAACATTCACGTTAATACAGTTACCCACTTAATTCTACTTATTACCAATTTGCTTGCTAATCATACTGAATTGTTTCTGAAAATTCTTTTTGTCTTCTGATAGAAGTAATAATAAAGGCTTATTCGTTTATCCACCCTAAAACAGCCACCCTAAGATGGACTATATGTATATGTATGAGTATTATGTGTTATATTTCCGAGTATCCACCTTAGGGTGGCTGTTTTAGGGTGGATAAACGAAATACGCCATATCAAACTGGTATTAGACTTAACCCATGACTTTTTGGTACCAGGTGGACATCCTCGTCGATCAAGATTATTCCAGCTCGACGAGATCAAAATTAAATACTTTGTGATGTGATGTGATAATGTCTGGCGTGGATTATGTAGAATACTAAGTGCACTGTAACTGTAGATTGTAGTTGTGAGAAAATTAAAATTGTTAGTAAACTGTGACGTATCAAAGTGAGCGTCTTGTAAATGATGGAGCCATAAAATTCTTGTTTGCGTTAAATTAATATTAATAAAAAGTTTGTTCAATCGTTTTGTGATATCAATAAAATGTTAGGCTCATTGCAATATTGCTTGTCATTTGTTATCCCATTCCCACATGCATTAGTTGAGGCTTTTTAAAACCCAAGTGAAACTATGATTTAATATCTTAAAAGGTTTATTATAGGAACAAAATATAATCTCTTAATCCTATCTTATCTACTCGAAAATTAGATCAATTATAATGTTACCTTATCGTTAATATCACACGGTTCAATACATTGAATTGAATGGTTCGTTCATACATATGTTCGATTGTTTGGTCACATCTATCACAGTGTAACTCCATACAGCCGACTTTTTGCATCACGATGGACGTTGTAGGTTCATCGAAAAAGGCTGGACTTGTGTCCCAAGATGCCTTATTCCCTATCCCCTGGTGCCCTGCTCAAGGCTATCAAAAGCGATGAAACTCCATACAGGTTACGCTGTGCTCGTAGTTCTTAAGACTAGTCCCAGACCTCCCTGCAGACACCGAGGAGGTCGCGCTCGAAGCCATCGTCACAAGGAGGGTACCTCATGAAGAACAGCACGTTGTTGACTGGCACGAAGCGATTCGGCTTGATGTGGCGGATGACTTCCTGAAATGAGAATCTTTCATGAGTATTTATGAAAAGAAAGTACCTAAGACTAAGTTGTCTTCTGGATCTGACAAAATCATCCTACATTCCTCTGTAATCCACTCGATATCGTTTATTTAAAATGACAGTAATCTCTACAGGTGTCATACTTTTATGAATAGGGGATTTGTCTGAATCAATGATAACATAAAAAATACATCCGTTGTTATGTATATAGAATAAACAAAACAATCGGGAAACGCTATGTGAACTTCTTTATCAACTTGTTTTTTCCTAATAAGAAATAACGACATGAAAATTATAATAAAATACTAGTACCAAAGCAAGGTAAGGCCATCGTCCAAGGAATCGATTGAAGGTAATTGACAAGATATCTATAGACGAATCAGATAGTTGGTAAAGGACAACATATCCACTGTTCTGTTATCAAAAACCAACAAGAGATAGATATGGATACACCCTTAGGAAATTGTTTTTCTCTGATTAGACAAGAGTAAATAATACAATTTTAACGCGAACCTCAACGAATGTGACGTCCATATTCGTTGATAGTCCTAGGGTCAAAGATGGTCAATAAAATAAATGAAATAGTTCAATAACAAAACTGCAGTGGCCGTACGATTTCACTGCGATCACATAACTAATCCTCCAAAAGTGGTTAAGATCATTGCTCAGCTAACCAATTACATAAGAAACATTGCTTAAGTCCATGCGCTGTAGTATGTAGAGATATTATATGTAAACTCTTCTATGTCTAGGGGAATCCCTAGACATAGAACTGCTAAATTGCTGCATAGCTGGCAAATCCTGATGTTGTATAACATCAGGATTCGCCAGGTCAACAATACGTCGAATATCTTCGTTGGTACTACGATCACCAACACAATCCACAACATCAAAGTATCAAACAATAATAAGACTATTCTAGTCCTCTCAAAGCTTGTTGAGGTTTGGATGCTGTCGAAGTTCAACAGAACATTTAAGATGGAGAAAACTTATACTCACAATCGGCATGCCATCGATGTCAGTAGGAATGGGTTCACTGTCGTTGACTGCGTCTTCGTCCGTATGAACTATATTCCTCGGATGTATATGTTTGGCGTACCCAATAGCACAAACAGCAGACAATACTACTAACAACAAAAACTTTGCCATTGTTTTAAATATTTTTGGAGCTTTAGACGAGTGTTTGCTATCAAACGTTCTGAATTTGTTTGGTGCTCGCTATACTTTTGCTGCCTTTTAAACGTTGTATTGTTATCTTTGGGCTCGTCGTTTTACGTCACAGTGCGCAAGTCAAGCTGGCTGGCTCGCTGTTTGTTTAGACTCGTCGGAAGAATAAACAGTCGATCGCCCTGTTCACTTCTGCGTCATACGTCACTGCAAGCTTCCCAAGTCACTGTTATTCGCCGGATTGCGTATGTGACTTCGATCAGAGGAAGGATATTCCAATATTAAATATGAACTACGTGCTGTTTCTCATGTTCAAGAAATCTTACTGTAAATTAGCTTTTGCCAGTGGGGCCGTTGCAAGTTGAAAAATATCCAGGTCTATCCGTGGCACAAGTTTGAAGAAAGATGAAACTTTTAATGCAATTGCATATCATTGACTTGGATTTCCTTTACGATAATGATTAAAAGAGCACATTAAATCAAACGGAGCACCTAACCTCGTTAGCCAGCCGATATCCAGCTCATTGAGGGCTAGTATAAAGTCATTATCACTATCATAAAATTAGAAAATTACATACATTTAAGCCTGTGCTTCAAGCAAGGTAGATAATAATCATTATGGCTAATTGTTTTATGTTTAGGTTCTTACTATAAAAAATGCCCTACATTATAATAGTGACATACTGAATTATATATACTTTATTGTACACCATAATTAAGATACATTAAGGAAACCTTAAACTAAAAAATATACAATTGGCGGCCTTATCGCGTTCCGCGATCTCTTCCAGGCAACCTGGAATGGATAGGGATAGCCTGGACACGAAATGGGGTTGCACTTGGTGCAAATATAAAGTTAACAATTTTTTTTAGAAAAATGCTATACAATGTACTAAAATAGAAACACAAATACATATTATATTAATTTAACATCTGCCTTAAAGTACTAAATATATACACTTAAAATAAAATATCCTAACTAAGATAAGGCGTCAAAAAATTCGTCCGCATCGCTGTCCACCGGGAGTGAGCCCAAAAGACTGGCGGCATTGCCACGTTGTATGGCAATGCTTATCCTCTGTCCGAGGTAAAAGCCAGCCCTTGGGTCACGCGAAGTGTCAACTAAGCGTTTAGAAAGATCTTTAAATAAGGCATGAGCACTCGGACCCCACGGTCCAAGAGTTTCAACCCCAAACGGCTCAAAAATATAATTGACAACAAGGTTATTATATTTCCGCCGCTTGAGGTTCTCAGCAGCCGCAGCGGCAGTACCAGCACAGCACGACGAGCTAGGAAGATGGGATGGCGCAAGAGTATCGACACAAGTAGCGTCCCACACTAAAGGCCTACCCATCTTCCATGGAAACAAAGACATACCGTCCGGTCGCTTGCCGTCGTCGCGTGCCAGACCATTGGGTTCTAGTACGGCTGGAACGCCGACGGCGACAAGAGCGCGTCGGATAATGTCGTTGATGTTTGCGTGCCGTGCAAAGCGACCCGCACTTCGACTGCATGAGAGACCGTGGTGCCCGAGGCTGTTGACAGCTTCGCCACAGTGACAACGATGAGGAGAACAACACGATACGCCTAAGCGAAGGGAAGCAGCGAGGCGGAAAGTTGTATCGTCGAACAAGGTGCCCAAGTTCGACGACGGTAGTGCGTGAAGCCAGAGGCCCGACTCCCCCCCACCCACAGCCAGCAGGCGCGCACGCTCCGCAGTAGAAGTAGAAGTGGCTATAAGGTTCCTCTGAACTTCTCTGCAGACCGGCTCATCCCACTGTCTCTGGTATGATGGGTTGTCGGGTAGATTTACATTCGAGCAAGCGAGTTTCCAGGCATTCACAGCCTCGGTGAAGCACGGCACATCAAAATCAATCAGTGTGGAAGCTAGGATATTCCTGATTAATTTATCAGTGCCATGAACCGGAGATATAAAAGCCGGTAAACTAATACTGGTAATTTTGCGGACGCCGAGGCCTCCCATACGAATGGGAAGAGTAGCTTGAGCCCAAGCTCGGTCGTCCATGGCCACATTTAAAATTGAAGATAGTGTATGCTTGATAATTCGGTCCATTTTTTCTAAAAGGTGAGGGTGCTTCCACATATGGGAAGCACGAAGGAAATATGTCAATTTAGGACCGAAACAGCAGTAACGAATTATGGTGATAGCCGAATGCATGTTAATTTTTAACAGTCTTTCCGAAACGTCTTTGAAATTTTGAATTTTTTCTTCGACAAAATTGGGAAAGGAATTCTCAAAGATTGGTGACCCAAGGAGGTGAAGAGAGCTTTTGTCCATAATTTTGATTCCAGGGGCTATTGCGTTGAATTTTGAAAGTGTGAATTGTCGGTCAGTACTGTCAGACAAAATAATTCGCATTTGGAAAAGATACATATTAAATATACATATAAAAAAGAAAACAAATGTCATTTTTTTAAAAATCAACATCGAAAAAGTAATCACAGCGGCAAGTAGTGTTCCCTAACAAGTCTCTTAAAAACAGGCAGCGATTGCGCGCGCTTAATTGACACCGGCCATGCATTCCACAAACGGGCAGCTTGGACTGTAAAAGACTTGTCCAAGAAAGTAGTAGAATGCATTGGCATTTTCAGTCTCAAGTTATCCGATGACCTAAGAAATTTCGTGTGAGAGTCGCAAAGAAACTGAAATCGTTCCTTCAGGTAAAGACGAGTGGAAGGGGAAAAGAGCACATTACACAATAAGTACAGTATATGAGAATTCCGGCGAAGGCGAATTGGCAACCACTTGAGTTTAACACGGAGTTCGGAAACATGGTCTGGTCACATTTGCGCAAACCAAATATGAACCGTATGCAAAAATTTTGGAGGCGTTCAAGTTTAATTATAAGTAGGTACAGTAGTTGAAAACAGGGTAGTCCATATGTAGCCTTAGATGTAGGGGTTTGCAAAATCATCGGAGGAAATGCGATTTTAGTCACAAATTGGAAATGGAATAAAAAAAGAGTTTACTATCCAGGTTTTACAAACTTTAAACAGAAGTTAATACACTATCATAACTGGCTTTAATAAACTACAGCTAGGTAACATAAGCAGTGAACCCCAAATTGTCCCCCTCAAGCCCCAGACAGTCTGTATCTTGGGGCTTGGGATTTCATTTCCAGAGTAAAGACTAGTGTAGTTGTGTGTAAACAAGGGCTTACTTTTTTGAAGGATTTGGAAATCGGATCAATAAGTTTCTTTGCTTGCCAGATTCATTGTTTTTGTTTTGTCTATGTAATCACTTTAAGTGAGTACTCGAAACTTTTTCAGCTCTATTCAGCTCATGCCCATAGAAAACAATGATTTTGTATGGAAATGCGTCCGCATCCATTCAGCTTTCCGCGTCTTTTCGGCTTTCGCGGTAAACAAGTATAAAATGAGGACAAATGTGTTTTTATCATGCGAGTGCTATGTATGGAGTTCAGCGCTATTCCGCCGCATTCAGCGTCGAACACGGCCTTACGCAACGGAACAGCGCGGTATACGGATGGTTCTCGACTCCTTTTGTGACTGACACTGGCATGGCGACCATCGGGGATTTGAATTTCGATCATAAAAAAAACTGTTGCTAATTAGTCGCCAAATATCAGAATTTGTCGGTCACTGGTTCAAAAGTTATAAGGGTTTATAGGTGGCCGATCTGGTGTGCGCCTATCCCAGCTTGGTCCATTTGAATCTCTAAAGCTAGGGCACCTAGCGAAGACCTGTTTTCTCTCTCAAATTTAGTCGCTAATTAGTCACACGTTTTCGCCAGTGGCGTGCCTAGGGTTTCAAAATAAGGCAAGCCCAATAAAATTTTAACCGATTTCAAAAAAAGAAAGTTCAGTTTTCGACTGAGTCTGTAGGTACCTTCGTATGTATCATCGCAATTTTCTCATAAACTGATATAGATGTCTCAATTCGTTGTTTACCAAAATTACCGAAAGAAACCATTGCACACAGGTGTTTATAGGAATTTGCGTGCCTTTTAATGGCGCCAGATATGTTATTTAAATCATTATAACCAGATGTATTCCAAACGGAATCTTCATTCGAAAAAAATAGGCAGCAAAACGCACACAACTTATTAGTGTGCGAACAGCCAACAATCCAAGTAGTTTTATACACTGATCTATTAAATTTTCGTTTATGCGATTTACTAGTCTGAGAAAAACACAGATTAGGCGTCGGTTTTAATGAAGAATTTAACTGTTTTTTCTGAGCAAAGTTTAAAGGTTTTACCTTATCTTCGCCAATCAAAACTTGAACGCATTTTAAATCCTCACAAGGTACAATTACCTCCATTGTTGTAGGTAAGTCACCAAAACAATTGTATCACTGAGAAAATCTAAGAAAACACACAAAAAACTTTAACAACATAACTTTTCAACTCTCAAGCAAATAAAACTGAAGTGAGTTGCACTCCGGTGTCAAGAAATACTTACGCAGAGTTGCAGTGTTGTCATTTAGGCAAAAAAAGTCACCAGGTATATGAAAAATCTAGCTAGATGTCGCAATTTTTTTATTTTTAAGATATTGCTTGAGTATTTAATTTCGTTATTTTAAAAAGTCGCTAGTTTTTATTGTTGCTAAATCTAAAAAAAAGTCCCCAAACTCGTTAAAAATCTCCAAGATCTCACAACGTCGCTAAAACGGCAACACTGCAGAGTTGGCAAGGTGACAAGGTCACGCATACGCGCGCAACTTCATACGCATGCACGGCTTAATCTTCAATACTGATCGATTTGTAGGCGCACAAGGTTTAGAACTCGTTATACGGCACATCGCTATAAGTGCGAAAGTGACAGAGATAGTATTTGAAAGCCCGGTAAAAGCCGGTACGTGTAAGCAAGATAGCTATATGTAGACGCTGCAAATGCGAAACTCTGCGCGCGAACAATCGCGATATGTAGTTATGTAGTAATCTGGCATAGGTAGCATACTTTGTGTTATTTTGATAAGAATTAAGCGCGCGAACTTTTAAATAGTTTGGGTTTGATATTGATTCTCTATCGAGCATTTTTATTTTGGTAACGCCACTGGTTTTCGCCAAGTCCCAGACTTAGTCGGGTCATAGTTTAGAAGATATAATGAGTACAATTTTTAAGGTAGGTATAGTCCAGGTAGAGCTAGATCGAAGAGTAATCTCTTCGAACAAATTGCCATGCCGATTGAATTATACTTCTAGTTTTATCGGTCTAGTTATATCGGAGATAGATTCTCAATCCTTCGATCTAGCTCTTGGACTCTACCTGTACTGGGTCGACCCACTGTCGTTTGCGTTTTAATTATTTACGTTAAATTTTATCTATTTCTTCTGCAAGAAGCCAAACGATAAAAATATCGCACATAGAAATGTCCATTTTACACACACACAACACAATACTAAATGAGTAAAGAGCATGTCTACCGCCAGGTCACCTTCAAAGTCAATTTTCTCGAAAACTACGAAGATACCAATTTTTTTGTTCGAGTACTAATAATTAGTACCAATTGAGTACTAATTATTTATCAAAATGGAAGCGATTGGCATCGGTGTTCCTGCGGTAGTCACGAACATCTTTCCGTCTTCGCCGCATATTCAGCGCCTTTCTCATACATGTCAGCTGGTACAGTTAATACTCTTTTAACTAGAACTCATTAATAAATGATTAATCCTTTATAGTAATCTGATACAATTTTCTACCACTTATGTACCTATAGGTTTGTATAATTCAGCACGTGTATCTAATCAAATAAATATTGCGCATTATGACATGATGATTGTAATCTAATGCGAGTTCGTTGAAGGAAACACATGTAAACACTAGAAATGTTCGAGGAAGGAACTGTTTATTTTTGTATTATTCTGAGAATTACTATCACAGCGATCACGCCATTTTTTGTGTTACTAACCTCGGACAAAGTAAATATAGGAAAACTTTTTGTACCTCCTACGTACCTGCGGAAAACATATGAATGGATGATAGATGACTTGATTAAAGAATCTGGTTCGGATCTCTTACCATGTCCAAGAAAAAACAGTTTTATGAATGATTGATCATTTAAATATCTGTGTTGTTTAGAAGATAATATTGTTATCAACGATTCAAAAGTATGCAGGCGGGATGCGGTTCAAGCAGATGACGAGATAATGTTTTATCTATGATGGATGCATTCCATTTCTTTCTTACTTAAGAACATATTTTTGTATTGTTTGTGTTCCAAGTTTTGGAAATTCCAACTTTTCTACTAAGAGAGATAATTCATGTAGCATTGTCTATGTTATCATCCACATGTCCACGCAGCATGTTTTCTTTCCTACTCAGCCACAGATAATGTAATATTAGCGTACCTCAGCTACCCGTTTTTAAAAGCGTATAAATTAGGATTACACATTTGAGTTAGACAGATATTTTTCATTAGTGAAGGATGTCGGAGTACAGTAACAGTAATAGTGTTTACTACAATTGTTTTACAAAACACAACTTTGTAAACACAACACTATTTGGTTGGGTACAACCCTATTCTTAAACAAAAAAAAAAAACAAAAGTTTATCAAAGACTTTATTTAACGTGGGGTCCACAGAATATTTTATTACCCTGACGGGTCAGAAGCGATGTCACCCCTAGGGCGCGTCGTAGTGCTTCCAGTGTGACTCGTTGGCGTTGGTGATGTGTCTGCGAGTGATGCACTGCAGGTTCGAGCCCAGGACCTCGCCCGGGGGACAGTGCGGCGTGTCTGGAGACAAAACACATTACAACGTCTGCACCAAACATGGCTTCCCCTGCATTGTTCCCGTGCCCTATCCAGACGAACCATAAGGCTTTTTTTTAGGATGGGAAATTATCAAATAACTCCTCCCGCTCTGGGCGGAGCAGAAAGGAGTGTCAAACTCCTACTGACTAAAACCCATCCGTGTTCCTCCTAGTACCCTTTGAGTTCCTGGGCCGTGGTGACTCTTTCGAATAAATTCCGCAACCCTAGTGGTAGGCACTGAACCTAGCGGGCCCCGTCTACTATGCTGACATCTTTTTGTGGCGCGCGTGGAACACAACGCGCCGTCAACCAGGGCCTGGTTCGCCATCCGCAGGCCCGCGCCTACGGTGGCCGGGAATCGCCCTGCGACGCCCGGGGCGTCTTCTTCTGTTGCGGCGGCTGGGGCGTGAGGATTCCCTCTCTCTCACGCGTTCGGCCTCCTCCTTCGCTAACATTACTGCTCCGCAGGAGGAGGTGACCGCTTCCCATGCCTCCTTGCCCCGGACCATGGATTGAACCAGGGTCAGACGCGATAGGTCGCCGCCGCCGATCAACTAGGACACGGCGGTGCTCTGCCAAGAACCATAAGGCTGCGTTTCCTCAAGAGATGTGTGAGGATGCAATGGAGGTAGCAACGGATGTGTTTGTGTTAAGAACCAGTAGAATCGTAACATTCACCTAGCCTCGCTCAACGCAAGCGATTCTACTGGTTCTTAACAAACATACCCATCCCTAATCCCTACGCATCCTCGTACATCTCAGCCTCACGCGGTCGAGCACGATTGTAAACTTGCGCTAAGACCTCTGTACTTTCAGAGATATTCGTCCGCAAAATAACAAATTTACCTCTTCGTAATATTAATTTAGTTCTCGCAAAGATGCTTAGGACAAAATCATTTTACTAGTTTCGGCCGCCAGCATTATAGGCTCGCTGCCAGCGCCGCTGGTGGCTGACATTGAGCTATATCATGGAGTCGTGCCCAGTTTTTTGGAAATAGTGCCTTAAAAAAGATAATAAATAAAATACATAGAGCCGAACATGGAACCTCCTTCTTTTTGAAGAAGTCGGTTAAAAATGGGCACAGCTCTAAACTCCGAGCTGATACTGAAAAATTCTAGATAGAAAATCTAATGACACATTAACCAACCTGGGAACCCAAATCATGACCCGCAAAGTGCCTAGACCAGCGTGTATGATAAATTGATAAACGAAGATGATAGGTGTAGAAAATATATACAGTCAGCAAAGCTATTTAGGTTAATGACGTACTTAAGAGTGTGGTGTAGAATGAAATTGTCTGCTCAGCATACTCTCAACATTGTTTAAAAGTAGTTGCAATTTACCTGCCTGCATATCAAAAAGCTTTGTTGATTGTACATATAAGTTGTTGATTTATTTGCGAATCGAACCTGTTTGACCCTACATTCAAAGCCGCGCTTGCGACGATTACACCAATAAGGCATTTTACATTGATATAGTGTTATGTGTAGTCAGCATGAACATTTCAACAAACTTGCACAATGCTACAAATTTTAATGAATGAAAACTGTTGATTATTTAGTTTTAGTAACACTTCTAAAGAATTCCAACAACATTCCTACTTTACCAATATGTACTTACGACATAAACCACATAAAAAACAACATGTTCCAAGAAATCATAACCTTTTAATGTGATAGGAAGTTCAAGAGTTTTGTTTATTTGTTAGAACAAAAGAAACCGCTTATCAATTGATGTAGAATCTATCGTAAAACTTATTTACTACTAGACATTTACTATGTATTCGATAATGACATGCACTATTGAACGAACACTAGATAAACTTGTAAATCGGATCTTGATAAAGACTTAATACTTTCAACAGTTTGATTGGTTCAATTTGCTATTTATTGAGACAATAATTTATACCTACAACATATACCTATCTGGCGGGAAATAAAGCAATCTTTTGACATTCATCAATCATTTATTAACTGGATCTCCACAGTTTATTTTTAAATCTTAATAATACAATTTTATAGTCTATCAATTCGTCGCATTTACATATTATTATCCACTTGGCTAAACACATTACTATGGACCTGTTCCACGTCCTCTCTGTAAGCCACCCCTGTTGACACCTGCGGCGACTGTTCAGCATATGATCCGGTCAGTGTTCCACGGGTCAAGTTTGGAGAGCAGCGCATGAGAATCGGTATAGCACAGTCATTCGCCTTGCTGGTCGGGAAGACAGCCATCACCTGACCGCCACCCTGTCTCTGCGCCACTGGCCTCGACGCCTGGTAGGACGGAGACCTCTCGGCTGCACGCACAAATGGGACTGGCATCGTCGGCAGTAGGTTGTTGAGCATTGCGTCATGGGCCAAATCTTCTCGCCAATCCTTCAAATAATCTCTTCGCGAACGAGTGATTCGCAAGTTAGGTGGCATCATTTCTGAGTTTTCAGGGTTTAACACGTCTATGTCGAAGTCACCACGAGTCTCCAAAGACGGCATCGTTTCGTGGATGTGTGTCGCGTAGACTGGTGGCAGAGTGTGAACCGGAGGCAAGGGGTTCAAATCTGCAGATATACTGGTGTGCACAAATGGGTACAAATCAGCCTCTTGCGAACCAGCAAGCCTTTGATCTACGTCGTAGGTATCTGGATCCGTCTCATAAGATGTTCGTAAGTTGTATTTTCCATTCCACGCGATCGGTGACAGCACATTTTGGGGAATCGAGCCGTATTCGAGCGGCAATGCTGCTTGAATGCCATTTTCTAAATATGAACTCTGCGGTAAAGGATCCAACATAACCATGTCATCTGATACAGAAGTGGGTAATCTGATGAAATCATTACGATCCCGGTATTCACTTTCGTCGTCGTTTGAATTACTGTCGGCCTCTAAAGGTCTCAGGAACACAGATTCAGGAGCTAGTTGCGGGATCAGGTTACGTGTTGCTCTGACCAGTTCATTGTAATCGACACTGTCATAGTTCGAGTAAAACGGATTCTTGTAACTTAGCGGAGCAGTGTGAATGAAGCCGAAGCACACACATATTATAACACACGCACTTAACATCATAATTTTAGTCACTGAATAATGTTCTTTGACAAATCTTGCATTTAAAATGTGTTGAAATACTTCAACGCGACGAACCGAAAAGGCCGCGTAACAACATCAGCAAAATTTTGATGTCACCGACAATTTGGAATGAACGGATTCGTATTACAATTTTTAATGATAATTTATTATTTTTATTGTCGAATTGCAATCATTGATGGAATTTCAGTCTGACCTACAATTAATATTTACCGAACTGTTACATGGTACAAATAAAAATAATCAATTAATGATCGACCTGGCAATCCAATTTGTACAAAGTTGATGGAATTATCGAAATAAAAAGAAATGAGAGGATATCTAAGTATACTGATTTGCCAACCGGTTGTTGTGGCGACACTTGGGGGAGGCGTTTCTAGCAATGGACGTTTTTCGGCTGATATGGTGATGATGATGAATCCGTTCGGAGAAGTCTGTACTGTGATGTTATTCCAAATCCAAATAGCCTCTTTATCCTGAACTGTTTTCGGTTTGTGGTGTTCAGTGTGCCTGTTGGCAAAGGCTTCCTCTAACAGCTTCCACTGTGTTCTGTCTTTGGCAACCCTTCTCCATTTGGGCCCCGCTATTAATTTTAACTCATCCTCCCATCGTTTGTTTTGTCTTCCTCTCCTTCTCTTTCCATCTCTGGGGAACCAGTCAGTGACAATTTTACTCCGTTTTTCTTGGCTGCTTCTATTTGTATGCCCGTTCCATCGCCATTTAAGTTGGTCTATTTTTGTAAGTACATCGGTTACTTTAGTCTTATATTTTACTAGCTGTGCCCGCGACTTCGTTCGCGTGGATGTCGAAAAATATCTGTTGCATAGATAAAATCTATGTTAATACCTTACTTATCTCTCTCAAAATTAAGAAAAACTTGAGAGATGTCAAGGGACACCCGGATGGAACGAAGTTCGGAGAAGTAAGTAGTGAAGGAATTTTAATATTTTATTTTTTTAAGTTATAATATTTTTTTTTATTATTAACAAATATAATCTATACTAATATTATAAAGAGGAAAGATTTGTTTGTTTGTTTGTTTGAAATGAATAGGCTCCGAAACTACTGGACCGATTTGAAAATTTCTTTCAGCAATGGATAGCTACATTATTAGGGAGTAACATAGGCTATATTTTATCTCCGTGCTCCCACGGGAACAGGAACTACGCGGGTGAAACCGCGTGACGTTAACTAGTGTAATATAAACTTAATCAGTAGGCTCAATTTTAGACCTTACCCACTCTACCTACCCTACCTACCCTACCCACCGTACCTACCTTACCTACCCTACCTACCCTGCCTACCCTGCCTACCCTGCCTACCCTGCCTACCGGGTGGTACCGGTTAGGATAGGCAGGGTAGGCAGGGTACACCTACCCTGCCTACCCACCTACCCTGCCTACCCTGCCTACCCTGCCTACCCTGCCTACCATGCCTACCCATCTACCCTGCCTACCCTGCCTACCTTGCCTATCCAACTACCCTGCCTACCCTGCCTACCCTGCCTACCCTGCCTACCCTGCCTACCCACCTACCCTGCCTACCCTGCTTACCCTGCCTACCCTGCCTACCCACCTACCCTGCCTACCCTGCCTACCCACCTACCCTGCCTACCCTGCCTACCCTGCCTACCCTGCCTACCCTGCCTACCCACCTACCCTGCCTACCTTACAAATATAATGTAAACAGAAATAGAAAGACGAAACGAAAATAACTGGCTTGCTTTCTATGAGAGAGAGAGAGACAGACAGAGAAACACGCGCACGTCGCACGGCTTACAACTATAGCAAAAAGTGTCGTTACAACTTTTCGTGAGATTTTTTTCCGTCTAGCCCCCTTTCACAACGCGCGATAAGGAACTTCGTTCCAAAAATAAGAAGAAGGTACCTTATGCAGGGCATCTCTTCCGGTTGAAATGCCGATTAGCCCAGGTAATCTCCTGGTACATACCTACCTCGAGGTAAGTATCAAAATCAACAAAACCAACTGTCGAACGAACGGTGGTAGGTAGTCTTCAAACTTCGAAACAAAGAAACTGATGAATCAAGTTGATTCTTAATTTCGTCCAGCCCAAAAGAAACAGAGTTTCTTTGATTTTCACTTGTCCCCCGACGCGATGACGCTTGGCCCAAAGAATCGTACCTATATTAAATTAAAACTTTTTTTAACTTTTATCTCTCACCAATGTACGGGTTTTCACTCATTTCTCTTTTCTGCTGCATCATCAGGCCCTGATCACAATCTATTTATAACCTACTAGCTTCTGCCAGCGGCTTCGCCCGCGTGGTCCCTAGGGAACATACTCCCGGGATAAAAAGTAGCTAGGCTGCTTTGGGTACACAGATGTGTACCAAATTTCATTTAAATCGGTTCAGTATTTTTCGACAGACAGACAGACAAAGTTACTTTCGCATTTATAATATTAAGTAAACGACCATTTAAATGAATACGACAACGGAAGGTCTGCTGTAAGTGAGGAATTGGGTACCCTGCAGATTTCAGGACATGCTTCAGCATCAGGTTAAGGTTACTGATCTAAATATAATCTGTTCATTGAAACCATTCCAGTGAGTCCAAACACGATACCTTTGCTGTAACTTCGTGAGGAGTTGGGTATTCTGCAGTCCTCAGGTAATGCTCCAGCATCAGGTCAATATTACCATGTTCTTGCAATGTCATTGATGTAACAGAATTCAAATTCGCATCGATCAGACTCGTAAAAGCTGGTTAAATGCCTTCCTCAACTAGAAAAGAGCTGATGATCTTCAAACGGCTCAACCGATTTTGATAAAACCTATCTAAGAACTACCGCAAGGAAACAGGCTTTCAAATGAAAAAAACCGCATCGAAATCGGTCCATCCGTTTGAGAGCTACGATGCCACAGACAGACACACACACACACACACAGACAGACAATACCATTTGGCTCCAATTGGGGCTGACGGTCCGTGATAAAATAAATCTGCCGTTTTAGTGGCCTTTTCATTGAATGGCGGTTAAACAGCGGCCTAAATGATCCTCAATGCCCAAATGTATCAAAGTGGCCAATATGTCTAATACAACATTTAATGAACAGGCTCGCAGATGCTTAGGCCGTCTATAGAATAAGGTAGGTAAATGTGTGTGTAATTCAATTAAATGCCGGGATGTCACTTAGGCCGTCTCCCTAGTGGATAAAGGAAATTGAAACAAAATTACGTTTGTAATCTGTGCCCAGTTTTTCCAACTGTAGATTCACTGTTTTTCGCAAATCATTTTTTACCATGAAGCATCATCTGCCTAGCCTTTTCCCAGCTTTATTGGGGTGAGCTTCCAGTCAAACCGAATTCAGTTGAATTCCAGAAGAAGAATTTCTAGAATTTCTTTGCTTAGTTTAAATAATAAAATTATATAATTTATACTAATAATATAATAAAGCTGAAGAGTTTGTTTGAGAGCGCTAATCTCTGGAACTACCAGTCGGATTTGGATAATTCTTTATGATAGCCACATTCATGAGAAAAGCACAGAGATTGTACAGGAACGGAAAATAACGGGATATGCGCATACAAAGTTGCGGGCAAAATAACTAGTAAAATAAATTCAGCACACCAGAACTTTTTACTCTGACTGTACTATAAGGTGTGCTCAGGTACGTAATGCCTACAAACATAACTAATGTATATGTCGCCGTCTGATTGTATAAATTACATGAACGCCGTATTACATTACGACTAGCCGTTTCGGCTACGTCATACGGCTGAGTCAAAGTCCGCAAGAAGTGTTCGGCGATATATGTTATTCAATATAACTAGCCGTAATCTAATAGAGCGGGTCATTATCCGCGTCTTTGAATAATTTGTGAAGGAGCGGTTGACGGAGCCCTGCTTCGCGGGACTCCTATTTCTGTGTAAAAGGTTTAAAGTAACCTAACATGAATGGGATGACGGAAGCTAAGTACGCTCGCTTCGTTCGCTCACTTTAGCTCCATTAGAAAGCTATGTTTCGAACCTAACCTATCCGAGTCGTACTATTTACAAAGTTATTACAAAGTAGGTACTTACCCTTTAAACATTAAAATTGATGTTGAATTAAACAATGTTTCATTTTGTTAGTACATGGTCACCCTAAATTGTGGAATAAGTACAATGAGGCTAAACATGAGCCGCCATATTGTAGAACGTCTTGCAATGACAATCCGACTAATCGTTAACCCGCCGCAATACAAAACGGCCCTGTTTTTTGAAACGGCTAGCCGTAATGTGATACGGCGATTTATACAATCCGACTGCGATATATATGTAGCGTTGCCAAACAGTTGCATTTTAAATGAAACGGAAAAGTAGAAGAAAATTCTTTATTTTTTGTGATGTTCTTTAAACATAAGTAAAAAAATTGAAATAAATAATTAAGTAAGTGTACACGGTCCATTATTATCGATAGCTGATAGTACCTTAATGTTTAGGTTGGAGTTACATTTTCTTTTCCAGGGTGATTAAACTCTTCTGTTTGACAATCGTCGGTGACCGGAGAACATTGGTGGTTCTCATGTCGCTCATCTTTTTGATGTCACGCTTGTTGTGGAAGCCGAAGTCCTCCTCTGTTCTGTAGGAGGGCGCGCTGTACGATGAGGGGCCGGCTGAGTGCGCCTTGGCCAGGCTGCCCGACACCACTGACGGCGAGCAGCTCAGCAGCAATGGGATGCCACAGCCTCCGATGTTCGCGTTAGGAAACACGCCCACCGCGCCAGATGAACCAGCGGAACTTGATAAGCCCGATCCATAAGCCACTCTAGCGGATTCGTGAGCAGGCTTCCAGCGGAACATGTGATCTGATCCAAAACCTTCCATCGCGTCTCTCATGCTAGGGTGGAAGTTGGAATGCACACCCATACCGCTCACATCGTGCATGTGTGAGTGTATGGAGTCATGATTATATCTCGAAGGGTGATGGTGGTGAGATGGGACGTGGCTCGCTAGTTCAAAGTCGTGAGACATACCCATTTTGGTTGGGATCTGCCCATGTTCAACCAAGTGTGAGTTTCTCAAATGATCCATGGTATGCTCGCTCATGATACCATGCCCATGTACTTGCCCGTGAGGCATGCGATACTCGTTTTTAAAGTCTTCAGCAGCTTTCATTGAAGAAAGATGATCTAACTGCCTGTGGTCTTGTGCCCAGTGTGCGTTGTGCATGTGCTGGAGATGATGTAGATGTTCTTCGGCAGCTTTCATCTCTGGAACAGTTTCCATAGAAAACAACTCTTCGTGCTGCATCATTTGCTGTTTTTGATGGTCTTGGATTGAAGTGTGGTCCGCTGATTTTGCCAACATAATATTTTCATTACTTTCACCCAAATTGTGGAAATGGGAGTGTTCTAGCGGCTCAGCAGATTTAGGGATGCTATTGAGGGGTTCAATTTCTATAGCTTCCTTCGGCTCCATTTCCCGGTTTTCTGTAAGATGTTTTTTCAGCTGCGGTTTTGAAATTTCAGCAGCTGTCCCCGAGTCAATTGTATGTTCTTTGAGCAACTCCTCCTTTTGTATTTTGTCTTCATCTAAATGATCCGCAGACTTTGCCAGAAAATCGATCATATCGTCATCAGCACCTTTCTCCTGTTCCAAATTATGTTCAATTTTGTCTTCAATAGTTGACTCTTCAGCATTTTTTTGATTTTCAGTGAAAGCGTCTGTAGTCAAGGGTTTAATTATAGTGCCCGTAGTAATAGGAGCCACAGGATTATTTTCTGAAGTTTTAAACATAGTATCCTTTTCTACATCTAATTTGGTGTCTGTTCCTTCTTCAACTGCTTTCATGGATGGTACCTGCATGATGTGGTGCTCAGATTGGTCAGTAAGCATGTCTAAATTGAGTTCAGAACTTTTGTCTTGATGATCAACAATATTCTCTTTGATTAATAAACCATTGTTTTCTGAGTGTAGATTGTGGTCTTCTAATTTGCCTTCAGCACTTTTTTCGTGCTCATCAATTTTATGGCTTTCGCTTCTCAATGGTTCTTGGTTTTTAATATTGTCTAAATGAACCTCGATCATTTCAGATGGTGCAGTCGACATGTCAGCTTCAACATTATGTTCACTCAAATGTCCAGTGGCGTCCTTGTTCGGGATTATTTCTTCTTCGGCATTCTTTTCTTGTTGATGGGTCTCCAAAGCTGCCTCTTTTGCAAGGCGTAAATTGTTGACTTCAGATAACGCTGCATGCAAATGAATGTTTTCTTCAGTTTTTTTATCAGTTATTGTGGATGCTGCCTCTGATTGATCCAAATGTAACATACTGTCCTGGTTGCTAGCAGTTTTGAAACTATCCTCGATATTTTTCGCTATCTCAACATTTTTCTGAATATTCTCCATAGCTTCTTTCCACTGGGCCATTCTCTCTTCTTCGGTTTTTGCTATGGTGACGTGAACATCATGCATGTCCTCTGAGTTTCTTGTTGTTGTAGCATGTAGACTCATCGATTCTATGGTTCCAAAATTGTCGTGGATATGTTTGAGGGCTTGTCTAGCTACTTCAATATCTTCATGTAGGTCCGTGTCAGTTTCCGATTCGTGTGCTGATTTTATCTCAGTTTTCATTTCCATTTTCTTAAGATCTCTTTGCAGGTTTTCAACCGCTTCCTTGGCCATTTTGATGCTATGTTTCACATCATCTTCTGTCGTATGAATATCAGAACCTTCATGAGCAGAACCTGTCACGGAGGTCCTGAGTTTATCTTCATTACATAATTTGACCTTGACTTGACGGCCGCAAGACTCATTGGAGTCGGCGTGAGCTTTTTCTTCTTCAGAATCACGATACACTTGGTACCCATATTTTTTCTTCACAATCAATGGCTTCTTCAAAGTAAAGCTTCTTGCCGTGGGCGTTGAAACTCCAGCATCTATGTGTACATTTTGGACTTCACTGTTTGGGTCTCCATTATTTAAAATGGTAGTGGTGCTGATCTCCGATGGTGACTTTTTTTCTCCCTTCAGTGTGTCTGGTAAACTTGATTGTGCTTGAAGGTGCACGTCTTGAGTACGATCCGTGTTCTCTGAGCCTGAGCCTTCCCCGGGCAGGGCTGGGGCCGCGATGGCCAGAGCTACCAGAGCTGATACCACTACGAGTGTCTGCATCGTGATTGATGCCACGATTGATGCTGTGATCAAACTGTAGGGGTAATTTATACTAAAATACCGTCAAGAGATGTGTTCGAGCGATCGTAAAGGAAAACAGAACGTGCTTATAGTAACCGATTCACAAATGCTGACACAACACCTTCCGGTTCGAAACATTTACGCTAAATACGAATTATGTTCCGAGATCTTTTTTAAAAATAAAATCAATTGCCTAGTAACCAAATTATCAATTTAATAGTATGGATGGTTAAACGTTGTCATCACAGCATAATTATAGCATGATATCCAGGGTTTGATACCTGAGTTGGACAAAGTGTTGTTGTGTTATTCTATCTGGAATTTCTCTGTAGCTTCTCGGAGTCGGAAGTATTATTAAGTTTGATCCCATACGGTATAAGCAGTTGACGAACTATTTTAAAACTATTTTCTACGCAGGTTTATTTATTATTATTGTAGAGGAGCTCGTGGCCAAAGTGTAACAGCCGCACGGGTAGATCTTCAAGGTTAAGCAACGCTTGCCGAGGTCAGTCTGTGGATAGGTGACCATCTCAACATATCGAGATACCTCCGTGCCTCGGTAAGCACGTTAAGTCGTTAGTCCCGGCTGTCATTCGTAGATTTTAGCAGTCGTTACGGATTGTCAGAAGCCAGAAAATCTGACTCCGGTCTTGCCAAGGAATACCGAATTACCCATTTAATGGGTTGGGAAAGTCTGGTAGGCAGCCGTTCCACGTAATATACTGGTATTCAGCTGAACCCGGTCTGACTGGAAGCCGAACCCAATATAGTTGGGTAAAGGCTAAGCAGATGACCTACAATGGGCACACAAAGTGAACAAGTACCTACACTCGAATCTATGTGGCCAAAAGACCATCTCTGACACTTATCTGCATGCATGGTTCTCATGATTGACCTGGACAAGAAAATGTTAGGATTCAAAAAAGACTAAACCGAGTTTCGTTGAGTTATACCAAAGTATCTGATGGAAACACTAAACTCGTCTAGTTTATTTTCCTACAATATTGGGGTCGGCTTCCAGTCAAGGCAGATTCAGCTGCATACCATTATTTTACGTAGAGGGGTACCAACCAGACCTCCACAACCCTCCATAACCACAAACTGGGTAACATGGTACTTCTTGTCAAGACAGGTGTCAGATTTTCTATTTTCTTCTATGACCTATGATAAATTATGATATGCTATGCAATTAATTCTTGTTCCGTGTGGAAATCGAACCCACAACCAGTCAATGAGCCACTACGCCTAAGGACTTCTTACATTACATAAAAGATTGTGTAATGTAACATAATATCTGTATTCCCCGCTGGACATTGGACACTTTTTTTCTGGAATAATGTCACACGCATTTCGCTAGTATTGCTCAAGAGGCGAGCCTATATTGCCAGTAAAAGGATCAAATCCAGATTCTGGACTACTGCACACTTTGCCCATTCTAGGAATCGAACCTAGGTATTTAGCTAGGTTCAATAGTCGCGCTTACGAGTACTAACGATCTATATATTAACCAATATGAAAAAATTGTCAACATAGATTAGCTGACACAATTAAGGGTTGGCTAATCTATGTTGACAATTAAAACCTTAATTGTGTCAGCTAATCTATGTTGACAATTTTTTCGTTTTGGTTAAAATTTATTTTGTGTTCTGTAAATAATATCAACCACTTGATGAACTTTTAAGAAGTTGATCTATGGGGATGTATCAATGTACGCTTTGTATGACACCCAAAATTGCAAATGTTTTCCCCAAAGGGTTAAAAACAAAAGTGTTCTTCTGAACTATAAGATCCCAAACCTGCCAGACATTACTTATTTTCTCACTAACTAAATGTGTGGGATAGAGTAGTGTTAGTATGTACTTTTAACATAAGCATACCTGCTAGCTTGGTTTGCCGGCCGATTTAAAGCCATTAAATCACTTTTTTAAGTCTGGATGTGGTAGTCTTTTTAAGACTTTATATATATTTTACAGAATATTGTTAAATAATATTGTAACGACTGATTATTCATTGTAATAGTGTAAGAGCTGGTCGTCGAGTGAAATCCTAAACACAAGGCTGTAATTTGGGCATAGTTTATTTACTAGGTGCAAATAACGAAAGCTAAAGGCTGCCAGGATTTGGGAGGATGCAAACTACATCCTTGACTACTGAAATACCTTGTAAACATCACAAAAAAATACCGTCGGCTCAAGCTAGAATACAATACAATAAATGTTTATTTCACTCAAAAAAGGTAAAATTTTGGTACATTGTATCTAGGTTACTTTAGAAGCTACCGTATGCGTATGTTAAAAGTACATACTAATACTTTTTAATTCCACATATTTTGTTAGTGAGAAAACAAGTAAGGTCTGGGGACTCTGGGATCTCAGTCTATTATTACCGACGTTTCGTAAGTTATGTATTAAGCCACATTTAATAGGAGGCGAGCCTAATGACGTCAACCGAGCACGAAACCAGGACCCCAAGTGGATGGAGTGTCAGTGGTTGACCACCGGATATAAAAGCGTCATTATGACTTTCCAGTGATCAACCACTGACACTCCATTCAAAGAAATGGCATAGAATCTTGTCACAATCAACCATTATGAAATCAATGATAGACCATTCTGACACTATTGTAATAGCAGACTTGGGGCCCTGGCTCCGAGTAGCTACAGAGTTTCAGATAGAAACACCCAATAGACAAATACACATTTTTCGACCCGGGTATCGATCCAGAGTTCTCGTGCTACACCTATGCCATGTTGACATCATTCACCATGTACCTGTAAGTTGAGACAAGTTTGGTGACTTTATTGTTATTTAAATTAAATCTGAAGCCTTAAGAAACTATCTCTCTGCTCTGAGCGTGGGCGGAGCGGAAGGGAATGTCAGACTCTTACTGACTAAAACCCATCCGTGTTCCTCCTAATGCCCTTTGCGTTCCAGGGCCGCGGTGACTCTTTCGAACAAATCCGCAACTCTGGCAGATAGAAATGGCCCTACACAAGAACAATAATCCTATTGACGACAAGAAGTAACTCCGACTCCGGGAAAAGGGTGGTAGCACAGGTTTGGCCTTCGAAACCTCCTAGTCGATAATACTTCCTGCACAGGGCAAAACAAAGCCTTTGACAAAGCAAAACCCTTATATAAGAATATATATGACTAGTTATCAGTAGGTAGCATTTGTCAAAATATCGTGTTTCGCCATGTGCATGTTCTGACGTCAACCAAGCCTTCAAATCGAGAAAATTCGTGCCTCCTAAATCCTATCTGTAAAGCTGATAACAGAAATCATCGACTTATCAAGACATCCATTTTGAAGACGAACATGAATTTCAATTAAATGATGATGATTTGCATAATTATGATATCAGCATTCTACAGTTATATACTTCACAATAAACATTTTAATTTCACGTACGACACAGTTAGCTTGATGTTTGATGGACTAACTATTGCCCGCGACTTCAACTCTTGTTGATGTTTCTATGCTGTATGCCGCCTGTTGTGTTTCCTGATAGCTACAACCACTAAAAAGTCTCCTTAATAGGATTTAAGTTAAGAATGAATAGGTTACTTCTAGGCAAGAGTACTCCACGTCGACCACATCATCGATTACCATCAGCCTATAAATAATAAATCAATATAATTATAAAATTCTTCCGTTACTGAGTGAGTGACTGACAGCCAACGCACCGCCGAAAGTACTGGTCGTAGAAAGCTGAAATTTGGCATATAGATTCCTTGGGTGGTGTAGGGCAGCACTGAGAGAGGATTTCTCGAAATTCCTACGGGAACGGGAAAAACGGAATATGCGCGTACGAAGTTGCGGGCTAATGCTATTTAAAAAAAAATACTTCACTCCACAGTTCTTAAAGGACGCGAGTCCTTACGTTTCAACTATAATATTATTACACATACATTTAAAACACGTTGAGTGCTTACAGCTTTGGGGAAATTATAATGTCAATGGCAAAGTCAGTAAATTGGTGTTTTCGGAACAAAACAGCCACAATTCTTGCATTTAAAATCTGTCTAATCATTTACCGTCAAGGTAGCCTACCTAATAAAACAAACCCACACCTAATAGAAACATGTCTCATGTCTCACCTAGCCTTCTCCCAACTGTGTTGAGGTCGCTCAACCTATGTGCAAAATATAGGACTCGATTATAACATAAAAGTAACTTGTACTCGCTATAAACAAACACTATTGTAATTTATATGTAAATATACGTAATCGTTAATGTAATTTTGCTAACGCTACACTTCTGTGCAGTCTCTACGTAATGTACTGATGAGTTTGCAATTTTAAATACTTCGGTTCGTGCTAGTAACGTGTAATTGCAATTTTGTAATAATTAACGTAATATCACGTCATACTATGTGGTATGCAGCGTTGTTTTCGTGTTACAAAAAAAAACCGGCCAAGTTCGTGTCGGTCCACGCGCAGTGTAGGGTTCCGTAGCTGCACGACACAATAGGGAATATGCACAAAAAAAAATTATTATCTATACAGTTTATCCAAAAATATACACAAATATAATACTAACAGTGAAAATAGAATAAAAATTGCTCGAAAAACAAGCGAGATATAATTATTTAAAACAAATATATCTGTCCCTCTCGCGAAAATGCTGTTGTCTATGGCAGGCAGCTGTATAGGCGCCAAGAACTTCGACGTCACAATTCATATCGGACTTCTCTTTCTAATTGTAAACTTTGAAGCTTTGTAACTTCATCGCTGATGAAGGTATTTAAAAAATAATTTCATAATTGTTTATTAGAGCTAATAAGTATTTCATTTTGCAAATAAAAAAATCGCATGCATATTCTCTATTGCCGACTTGAAACGGTGCTTTTTGTTTGATTCTATTTTTTTCAATGGAATCTGTACGAAATTTTCCTACTTCAAGTACATTTATAGGTGTCATTGGTCGTTAGTTACTTGTTAACTTTACTTAGCTGTGATGACACTTGACTCTAACAAAAATTAGCACTTTAAAGTTTAATATTTCGCAAACTGATATTTGGATGGAAAATGGTTTTCGAACACCCTCCATATTTTAAACCTATCCAAAGACCACACACCATAGTATAGATAGGCGATAGAAAAAAAAACATCGCCACTTTACGCGTAGGGGGTACCTACCCTATTTTTTTTTAATTTTGTAATAACATATTTTTGGCGTGTACTCATACCAAATTTCAACTTTCTAGTGCTAACCCTTTACACCCGGGATGAAACGAGCGTGCGTTTAACTTTTTAAAAATTCTGGCGCCAAACCGTTTACTTTTTGCGAACGCAACCGGCATCGATCTATCGTGAGGGTGTGTCGCTCACGCTAATAAAATCGCGAGGCCTGTGCGGGCGGCCAGTGTCCTGCGACCCTTGGTGGAAGATGGCGGCGTTTTTTGATCCCCGCAGCGTCACGGGTAAGTACTTGTTACGCGTACTTTTTGTTTAGTAATGTATTATGTTTTGAAGTAAATTCAAAGTTAAATAAACACTTATTAATTAAGTTATTTTAGTTTGCATCGAAATTACAATGGAATTTCGCAATTTCGTCGTAAAATTTGACTGCTACGATCGTATGGCTTCGGTTGTACGTACAAGAAATAATTCAAAACTTGGAAACCGGTTTTTATTAACTGTCTTGAATTAAATTTAAAAAAATGTGTGTATTTTCTTGTTTTTAGGACGAGACTTGAATGACGATCAAGTTTTGCAAATCTTGGGTGATAGAAACCTTTCCGAAATTGAGGATTTTGATGAAGATGATGACAATTTTCAACCTAATGTCCTGGAAGATCTCAATTTCGAGGAAATATTCTCTGGCATAGAAACCGAAGAAGAACCTGAGTTGGATCCTGCACCAAACCCTCACCCTGTCACTCCTGTACCTTCAACGGCTGAGCGCCGCCATAGACCTACGCAACCAGCTCCTCGGAAACGGGTCTATAAACAGGTACCTTTCCGAGATTCTTCTCATGATTATCCTTCGCTGCCAGTATCTCCTGTAAGGACACCGATGGAATATTTTTCAGACTATTTTGATAAAGATTTTTTTGAAGAAATATCTAGGTGCACAAACTTGTATCATCTCAGAAAAACAGGTCACGAACTTAAAACTACTGCAATTCATATAGCCAAAGTATTATCGATTCACATTATAATTGGATGTATTCATTACCCTCGAATCCCAATGTACTGGAGAACAGGATTGAGATTAGAGGTTATTACGAAGCAAATGGCTCGTGATCAATTTTTAACCATCCGCAATGCCCTGCATGTCGTAGATTCAGACGAAGCTCCACCAAGTGAAAGAACCAATCCATTGTGGAAGGTACAGCCGATGATAAATAAAGTAAAAGCTACTTGCAACAAACTTGAAAGAGTCCCCGGGTTTTACTCGATAGATGAACAAATGGTGCCGTTCACCGGTAGGTGCAGTCTTCGTCAAGTAGTTAGAAACAAGCCACGCCCTGTTGGACTTAAAAACTTTGTACTGACCACCAGTGAAGGCTTGATGCTTGACTTTGACATTTATCAGGGGGCTAAAACCATGTTTGGAGACTCTCCACTCGGGCTGGGGCCTTCTGTGGTTCTCCATTTGAGTAAGAGTGTCCCATCTGGAAGCTGTATTTACCATGATAGGTTTTTTACTACTGTCGCATTGATCGAAGAGATGCACAAGAGAAATCTTCATAGTACTGGAACAATAATGATGAATAGAATCCCTGATCGTGCTGCAATTAAATTTAAAACTTTTTTAAGAATTATTATGACTTTTGTTACCAATGCTGTTTTTTCTTAAGAATTAAGGATTAGATAGTAAGTTTAATAATGTTGACTGATTCTAGAATGACTGATTAAAGTAATAAGCTCCCAAACATTTATATATTAGTTTCATTTTCCATCCAACTATCAAGATAATCGTTCTATTTAAATTACCCTCACGATCGTGAGTAGTCAAGTTGTACCTAAAACTCACGAACGTGAGGGTTAACTCCTGGGTTAACTATAAACCTGAGATTTTTTTCAGTATTTTTTCTTAGCCTCTAAGGCTGTACCGAATGCTATAAAAACCATGACATAGACGATTTCGAAATAAAAATCCATCGGGTGTAAAGGGCTAAGCGTCTCTGAGCTAAACCGCGGACAGACAGACGGACATGGCGAAACTATAAGGGTTCCTTGCTAACTACGGAACCCTAAAAAGTATTTTCTCATCGTTCACGTGGCCTATCCCACACGCACAGTTCACATTTTTCCGGAGTATAAAGTATTCCATGATCCTATGGCTATTCTATCTATACTTTTTTTAATATATAAAGCTGAAGAGTTTGTTTGCTTGACGATCTCAGGAACTACTGGTCCGATTTGAAAAATTCTTTCAGTTTTAGATAGCCCATTTATCGAGGAAGGCTATAGGCTATATATCATCACGCTAAGACGAACAGGAGCGGAGCATCAATGAAAAATGTGACGTAGACGAAGTTGCACGAATCAGCTAGTCTTTGAATACAATTAATTTTCGTAATCAAATTCAGTAGAAATACCAGAGATTGCCTCTTCTTTAAACAAATAGATTTTTTTTATTATTAGCCTGGTAACATTATGGAAATCAGACCGAATAATTCATGTAGTTTTGAAAAAAGGTACAGTTATAATTTGAGTTATCCTGATGAACATACTAAAAGTCCCCGAGGGTGGGAAACGAGCTGCCTGTGGGGGAGGGGGAAAGGTATCTTTATGCAATAATTTTGCTTGTAGGTATCTCCAAAACCATTCAAAATGTCTCTTTAGTCACTTCAACATTAATTATCTCTATTCAATTTTCTACAAATTATGTAAAATTATATTTACTGTAGGATCAATACTTAAGGGGATAGAAGGTATCTTAATTGATAAGATAACAATTTGAATTAATCATACTTTTTATTATGACAAATAACCAAAAGAAATTACACGGTCTTATGAATAAAATTGTATTTCTTCATCTTTACATAAACATCAAAGGGCTCTAGAGATGGGTCGTCGACGTATTTATCGTCAACGAAACGAGACCGTGCATTTCCGTTCATCGACGCGTCGATCAACTAGTTGAATTTGTCGACTAGTCCACGACGTAAACTTCGTTAACTTTGCGAAGACGCGGCGACGAGACGCGCGACGTCTACGTTGGACGGCTCGGCGATTCAACATAGTTTGTAGGTGGACTAGCGTAGCGTCTCGTAGCTTTTGTTTAAAAATAATGATATGTGTATCCTCAGAATATTAAACTTATTTTGTAGGTAGGTAAGCAAATAAGTTAAAAATAAGATTTCAAGTTAGTATTTGAACTCCCCTTCTTCTTAGAACACAATGCATTTTTACTCCAAAATGGCATTTGGCCCATAGAAATCTCAACTCTTTGAAGCTAAGTTTGTTCGTTGTTCGTCCATAGTAATTATTTTTTTAGACGAATGAACTTGTATTACCTGACTAAGTCCTTGCGTCGATCGTCGCGTTAAGTCGACATTAACGTAGTGGAGTCTCAGTTTAGCCGTCTACGAATTCAACTAGTCCGTTGATTAACGGTGAACCGTCTAATCGTTCATTGTACGTAGACGGTTGAATTAACTAGTTCGTTCATTCAACGCCCATCTCTAAAGGGCTCCATTAGTACATATTAGTAATCATAATCATACTGCAGTTAGTGCCCGCTTTGCGGCAACTGCATTTCCCAGCACAACCACGCTTACATCAGTAGAAAATAGCACTCAACAACGTGTCAGGAGCAGAATGATCCAAGGTCGTGATTGGCTCTAAGTTTCCATCGACTCCTCGTTTCCAGTCCCATATTTCAGGGCACAGTTGGTTCCAAAGTCAGGGGTGGTACTTGATGGAACACTCTGGAAGCGTGATACTACACTGGCCCTTTGGTAGGTGAAGAGAGTTCTGGTTTGGGCTTGGTACAAAATCTCTCTGCTGTCCATTATTGACTTTATGAATACTTTAAAGTATTAATCCTACAGTATTTTTTTAACATAATTCATACATACACATTACACACACATTACATTATAATGTTTTTTGAGATACAAGCAAAAAACTAAAAAAAAAAATACCTTTCCCCAGCCCCCCCGCCCCCACCGCTGGCTCCCACCCTCGGGGACTTTTTTTATGATAGCTGCCAGACCGGACTGTCCCTTTCAGGGACACTGGGTATGGGCAGTCGTAGTTGGTTACATAAATAAATCTTTTATATAATCTAACAATACTAACCTACTTACGTAAGCACCATTGTTACTAACACCAAAATACTAACTAAATTATGGACTATAGGCTGAAACTAAAGTTTTACTTATTTTAGTAATTTCATCTGGACATCTCAAAGAATAACTGTACCAATTTTCAAAACTACACGAATTATTCGGTCTGATCGACGTTCTTCATATCAGCCGGAAGACGTCCACTGCTAGACATAGGCCTACCCCAAAGGGGGGGGGGGGTTGCCATAATCGCCATGCTTGGCAGGCGGGTTGGCGATCGCAGTGTATGGTGTTGAGTTTTACAGAGAACGCTACTGCCCATTCTTTGGGCGAGTCCCTTAGTCGCCTCTTACGACACCCACGGGAAGTGATGGGATGGTATTATTCTTTTACGGCACCATACGGCATGATCGACGTTAATTGAGCTAATTTACGCATAAGCTTATATAATTAGCTCGATTAACGCTTGATTATTAAACGTATTCCATAGTAAAATCTTTTTATAAATAAGGCGCATAATCTATTAACAAAACGATAACAGTGATCGTTTAAAATTAATCTGGGCCACTGTGTCACTCGGATTATACAATTATATTTCTTCCATTATTTATCTAATGCACAAACTCATTTTCAGTGCTGTGGTGGTGCTGCGCTTATAAACAGGATCCCAATTTTATGGTAATAAACGTATTCCGTAGTCCCTAGCAGTAACAATTCGTGCATTATATTGGATACTTGTTCTACTAGAGGTAAACAACGTGTTCCTTTTGATATCCCGTAACTCAGGTCAATTACAACTAGTAGTCCGGTCAAATTAGACAAAAAATTGTGATCAAATAACAAAAACTCCGACAGAGCTGAATTTTGGTAGAGACCTTGAGTACACCTGTAGAAATAAAGTGCCAAAAGTCCCCATCGATCCCATGTGGGTTAAAAAAGTTATTCAAGGTCAAAGGTCAACATTTTCAGTTTTTTGGATTTTTCTCGACATCGGTAAGTTTTATCAAAAACTAGCTGACCCGCGCAACTTCGTCTGCGTCACAATTTTCATCTATAATATAACTCCTACCCTACTCCTACCCTACTCCTACCCTACTCCTACTCTACTCTTACCCTACTCCTACCCTACATACCTACATTGTTTAAACAACAGTGACTGCTTGTAATTCAATATGAACTTAATACAATAGCAACAAAGTTCGTTTTAGTTAGAAAACGTTTGTATGGGAAAAATAAAAAGGGCTGTTTTTAGGGTTTTTCCGGCAATCATTCGAATTTTTCTCGTAAAAACCATCTTTGTACTTCAACGAACATTTAAAAAAAAGAATTGGCCAAATTGGTCCAGGCGTTGTTGAGTTATGCGCTTACCAACACATTTTGCGATTCATTTTTATATTATAGATATAGTTCAGACAAAAATTGTAGATCATAAAATTATCTACAAAAATAGTTTTTTTCCTAAGAATCACCATTCCGAAGATATGGCAATTCTAAAAGTTGAAGGAGTTACATTCTACACGATTAACCACCTGTGAGGTAGAGTACTTGGCGCGTTTTTTTATCTTGGTTTCCCTGGTAGGCCTCCTCCACGATCTGTTCTGACGGAGTTTTATGGGAAAGTACTGTATTTACTACATGATAATTACTGATATTGATATAGGTAATTGATTTTCACTGTAGTTTTACTTTCTGTTAATATTTTAATCTGATTGATACTTTTCAAATTCGACTTCAACAGTCATGTCTTCTTCGATTTCTTCTTCTATCTGGATATTCATTTACTGTTCAACTGAAGATGAATCAGCTGTCTCTTCATCGATATCACATGAATCTTCGTCTATTGGATTCAATTGAACCTTCGAGCAATACTAGCCTTCAAAATTAATACACGCTGGTGAACACAACAACCCTACTCTTCTATAGCAACATTTTTGGCACTATAACCTGTTTTGCAATTGCATAAAATAATGTTTAGGTGTTTTTCCGGAGCAGTTGGGAGTGTAGTTTGAATCGGTTCCAAAGTATTGTCTGTTAATTTCCAACCCTGGTCTTCGGAGTTCAGATGATTGCCTAGCTATGTCTGTCTGAACTTGATAGTATACTTGATACAAGTGTTGGAGGAACATAAGATATACTTGTTTCTTGTATTTTACAATACTTTTAAAATATATACATATAGTAACTTCATTATTTCGGATCATTATGAACATCCATATCTGTATTAGTAAGTACTTTAGAACTATGTTAGTAAAAAACAAAACACACGCAATAAAACAAATGACACATGAAGTGCAATCCCGTATCTATGAAAAGGACCGTCAAGACGGTCCGCTATTACTTTCAGAATGCTGTTGGAGCTTGCTCGGATGCGGTGCAATATGGAGGCCGCTCGTTTCTCATGATGGGATAAAAACTATCAATCCGTGCCTCCATGACATGCCAGACACACTACAGCATCTCGGCAGCCCCAATAACATCCTAAAACCGTTACAATATTGTAAATATCTTTATTGTCTATAGAATCAACTTTTTGGAGCTCCTTATACAGCAAGAATTTTCTTTCAAATCGATCAATCATTTAAGCAAAGAAAATGCGATATAAATAATCGTGACTTTTGTCAAAGTATGAGAAATAAAAACATTTTTTTTTCACATCCCTGGTGATACTTTGACATGAATTTATTGATACCCTAGAGTTGTGGTTTATCAAAAGGAACACGTTGTATATTGATTATTGTTCCAGGTCTGGTTGTTTGTGTATGTGAGTTTGTATGATTGTGAACTCACCCACCATAAAGGAGAGATTCCTAGTGTGGGGCAACGTTTAAAAAAGCCTTGGTGTTGACTATTTAACTCAATAATAAATTATTTAGGGTACCTACCTACTGCCTTAAGCCTCGTATTCATAGTAAACATTTGTTTAGCAACAGTTAATCAACTTTGTTGATGAGTGGGAGAATGTTGCTGGAAACTTTATTTAAATAAATATAGGGTTGTGTTCTCAGTATCTGATGTATAATATATATATCTAGGAAATTGAGAACGTAGTAGGTATATGTATTTTAGTTTCCACGTCTTATTTGGGTATATTTAGGGCTTGAGAAATTTCTTCAAATGCATTGCCCTTTTTGTTTCTATACTTGTATTCTTTGATTGAAGAATCCCATACCTAATAAAACTTTTGATTGAAATAGCATCGTTTGCAAGTCAAATCTTGAACATTCATTTACCTTGTTTCAGGATTATCTACAGAACATGGCGCCCATTTAAATCTCAATTCTTTTTTTCTCTGAATTCGACAATCACGGTTATTATTAACGTTGAACTTTGGCTCCCCTTTTCACATTTATGTTTTTAATGGGATATCGTTACTTTTTGTTAAGAAACTATTATTATTCATCTTTCAACACGTGCCCCCGCGTTCCCGCGCCAATATAAGTAGCAAGATTATATACGGATTTATTTCTCTCATATAACACATATGTTACAATTGTTCTCAATTATGTCAAAACGCTAAGCCCAGGAGCAGTAAGTGTTATTATCGGTTGTCATAGTTTTATTAATAATTCGTAAGTACCTATAAAAAGACCTTTCATCATGGAACTTATTCTCTTGCGAAGAAGAAAGCAGTTGCTCTTATAATTTTGAAAGGCGCTAAGTGTAATCTAACAAAATAGATTGATTGGAAAAATCAAAGAAATTTATGCTTTTCAGATTTTTTTCCTTTATTTACACACAATTACCTAGCTGCATGCTATTTTCAACTTTCTAGGACATCTGGAAGTGGGTTAGATTTTTGATCTATACGTCAGTGAGTCAGTCATAAAAATGCCGGTTTTTAAACGTTAATATTTCAATAACTGTTTAAGTTACATTTATGAAATTTTGGATTCTAGACAAGCAATGGAGTGTTAATAAATGTGCCTTGCTCTTGACAAAGTTGGGGGCTACAAGTTTCTCATCCGGTCTTCTTAATTTCTTCGCCAACTACCTACGGGATTGCAAGCAGTTCGTCCGGCATGGCTGCTTTGAGTCTAAGTCTTACTATACTCACTCGGGCGTGAGCCAGGGATACGTGTTAGGGCTGCCTCTTTTCCTGATTGATATATCTGTGGTTTTGGTGACCTTGACAACAAGTTGTCAATATAAATAAAGGATTGCCTTGAGCCTAAATCTGTTTAAATAATTAAATACAATAATTGGCGACGATGGCAAATATTGAACTAGACAAAAACGTGTACGAGGAGCTTTAAAAGGTAATCTGAGTAAGATTCAAAATACAATCAATGCATTAACCGACATCTCCGACGAAGAGATTACACTACGATTTGAAAACCTACATGACAACTTACTCAAATTCCATAAAGCCCAGGAATACATAGAATCTGAAACGGCAGACGAAAATCAACAGAATGAAATCGACGACAGATTTGAATTTGAAGATTTAACGACGTGCTTAAAGGTACAACTACTTAAATTAAAAAAAATACCTACCACACTGAGTAATCAGAGAACTACGATCGCAAATAAAAATAGCAAAGAACAAATTACAACGATTCAACCCAAAACGCAATTACAACCCTTACAAGAAAAATAATCCTTCAAGAATTTCATAAAAAGGTTGGAATTACACATTTTACTAAATAACTACTCGAACCATCCACGTATGAAAGTTTACATCTTGTTATCTTCATTACCACCCGAACTACATGAAAGACTATACGATCTCTGTGCACCTGATGATCCAATTGATATGGCATTCCAAGACCTCACGAAACTACTGGATGATTGCCTAGACCCAAAACCAAGTATTTGGGTACAATAACATCGTTTTATTTCAAGACTGCAAAACCAGAATAAACCATACCAATATATGCATCAGAGCTAAGAAAACTGACTACAAATTGCAATTTTAACTGCCCTAACTGTGAGAAACCCTTTTCTGATATGTACCTATGCCTACAGCTTATTAGAGGTTTGAAAGACGATGAAATAAGAACCAAATTATTACAAGAGAAGGTAGCTACGTTTGCAGAACTCCTGAACATAGCTACCACAATAGAAATGAGCAAATCTGAAAATGATCACATATCTAATGCGAAAATTACTTCATGGGCACACCCTGTACATAAGGTAACGTCTTCAAAATGGGAGAGACAACGAACACCTACAACCCCGACAAATCGTCAATCCCCGAGAACTATTGAAGACCTTAATGGTAAATGCTACCGATGTGGAAAAGAGGATCATCGAGCCAACAAATGCGGCAGCGTTAATAGCACGTGCCATAAATGCAAACGAAAAGGTCACCTAGCAAGAGTTTGTCTACAATATCAACAGAAACGAATTACGAATCAGATTCAGAATTCCATTACAAGCGATGAAAGCGACTGCGACATAAACATCATCAGATCAGATGTTACAGAAAAATACATGATCTCACTCACCATAGAAAAAAAAAATATCTATGGAATTCGATACGGGAGCAGCGTTGTCATCGATGTCACTTAACAAATTCAAAGAACTGAGTATTGATAAGAAAATTTTCAGAAGAGATGTTAAAATGCGAACATACACGGGGGAAATCATTAAGGCCGTATCTTTGAAATAAATGATAGCTCGAAAGCACCGACTTCATCTCCTGGCACCGCGCAGTCCCCGCATGCTTCCATGTGCAAAGTCCGAAATATCGAACCTAGCGCCACAACATGAAATTAATTCAAACCGCCAACTGATTTAGTGTTGCCCGCACGCAAACTTCATAAACTTCGTCTGTCAAAATATTAACACAAATCAGCAGTGATTTTAGACGTAGATAAAATACAATTTAATAAAATATCGAGCGACGAAAAATATTGATTTATTTTAAGACTCATTTTTTACAATCGTTGGTAAATTATATTATGTTTTGTATGGCCCCAAATTACTGTGAAAACTACTAATTCAGTTGACTATTTAAGAACATGGCCATAATTGTGCGATAGAGATAGTACTAGAGACTTTTAAGCATACGGAAGGTATGGAGTAGATCAGTTGTATAAAAGTTATATTTTAATCGTAATTGAAATATGTACACAAGTTATGAAAACGAATGATGAAAAAGATAAGTAGTCAATTTGTTTTTTTTTTTCGCGTGGCCTTTTCCACAGAAACCGTGCATTTTCCGGAGATTGTTTTGTATCAGTGAAAAATAAATCGAACGTCCTGTAAACATCGAGTTGCATGGAGCACCTAGGCATGGAGTTGACATCCAGTCTCAACTTCGGCGCTACCATCGAGTACAAAGTCCAGACCGCTGCCAAAAAGCTGGGCATCCTAAATAGGGTGAAGCGATACTTCAGGTCTGGACAGCTTTTAACCCTATATAAAACGCAAGTCCGATCCTGCATGGAGTATTGTAGCCACCTTTGGGATGGTTCAGCTAAGTATCAGCTTGCCGCGCTTGACTCAGTGGAACGCAGAGCTAAGAGGCTCATCGGTGACGTAAAACTGGTGGATGCCAAGCTGCATAGCTTGGCTCATCGCCGTAAGGTTGCCTGCTTGTCGGTCTTCTACAGATTGTACTTCGGTGAGTGTGCCCAAGAACTCCACGACCTCATCCCACCGGCCCCCTTCTACCATCGGACATCCAGACGCACTGCATCTTACCATCCCTACCTTGTTGCTGTTCCACCAACTCGCACTAAGCGTTTCCAAACGTCTTTTATAATGCGCACAGCAAAGGAGTGGAACTCTCTGCCTGCGTCCGTGTTTCCAAACGCTTACAACCCTAATCTCTTCAAATTAGAGTGAACAGGCTCCTTCTGGGTAAGCTCACTCCATCGTAAACTTTGTCTCGGTCATCTCTGACCTAGACTAGAGTCAAGAGCAAACCCATCACAAATAAAAAAAAACATATATTTTTAACTCTTTATCATATTAGTTGAGTTCAATACCTAGTTAACCAGTCATCATATCAGCCGAAAGACGTCCACTGCTGGATATAGTTAATCAGTATTAGACCCTAAATGCCATATGGTGTCGGCGGTGCCGTAAAAGAATAATACCATCCCATCACTTCCTATGGGTGTCGTAAGAGGCGACTAAGGGACTCGCCAGAGAATGGGCAGCAGCGTTCTCTGTAAAACTCAACCATACACTGCGATCGCCAATCCGTCTGCAAAGCGTGGCAATTTTGGCAGCCCCCCCCCTTTAGGGGGAGGCCTATGTCCATCAGTGGACGTCTTTCGGTTGATATGAGACCCTAAATGTGATGCAATGATCCTTTCAGTAAAGTTCCATCGGAAGTATACATGAGCACCGCTGCTATTATATGCGGCATTCCAAATCCGGGGCTGTAGGATAACCCTGGTTCCATCCTCAGGCCCATATTGCTAAGTAGTAAATAGTTTCATCCTGATTGTTGTTTCATCCACGGAACATCTTCAAGACTTATACCAAATCATGGAAAAGTACTTGTATTAAACTACTTGACCGTCACTGGAAGCTTTCATATGAGATGGCATTTCCGTTTCCCATCGATTTCTTACCAGTTTTCGTACTTTTATCCCCTCTATACTTCCGGCTCAGTGGCACCACCTGGTGGTTGCGGGTAGTTTTTAGTTTTCGTAAAAAAGTGGCACGATATTTTTGTTCACACGCTTCGCGAGCATGTCAAAATAACTGTACAAATATTACAAAAACTGGGGTGGAAAAGAAATTTCGAAAAATCTGTAGTTCCTCCTCAAAAGATAATTTATTTAGGGACACTATAGAAACCATGAGAAAATAATGAGAAAAGATTCAGGACATCATTACAAGGATAAATCAGGCTATCAGGATAAATCAGGCGAAGAAGAGCGGTTAACTTTGAAGGAGTTGCAAAAAATAGTGGGACTTATAAATTTTGCCAGTTTTGTTGTCCCTCGGGGTCGGCTCAAACTAATGTTCGTAAATTCGCTGCCAGTCCTGCCATCAAAGACCTACCCACTACCACAAGGTGTCTTAGAGGAACTAAACTGGTGGGCCCAAAATTGTCAAAGGTCAACACCCCTTCAGTACCCTCCTCCAATAAATTTTCTGACGACAGATGCGTCGGATCAAGCGAACAATTTAGCTCTGTCAGGAACTTGGTCGCAAGAAGAGAAAACGCTGCATTGCAATGAAAAAGAAATGCTAGCAATTTTATAGGCTCTTCAGAACCAAGTTCATCGGCTTCATCAAAGTTCGCTCCTCATTCAAAGCGACAACAGAACTGCGGTCACCTACTTACGAAAGGAAGGACGTACGAGGACATTATCCCTGTTGGGAATAACCTATCGAATTCTGAATTTGTTAGACCAACATCAGATACACTTCAACGTACACTTCATTCCGGGCGAATACAACAATCATGCGGACCATTTATCGCGCCTTCGCCAACCTCCAGAATGGCACTTACTACCGACTTGTGTTGAAACAGTGTTTGCAAAATGTGGAACCCCAATAGTAGATCTATTTGCCTCGGCGACTGCTTACGTAGTGTACTATTACGTGTCCCTAGATCTGAGAGATCCTCAAGCTCTGTTCCACGATGCCTTCAGTGCCCCATGGAATTAAAAGTCCCCAAAGTCCTGTCTCACTTAAAACAGTCGATAGGAATATTCCTATTAGTAGTACCTCGATGGGAGAGGGTATTCTGGCGTGCCGATCTCAAAGCCCGAGCGCTCGCAGCTCCTTTAACTCTGAGAAACCTACAGAGATACCTAATAGACACGTCGACGGGACTCTCACCACCGCATGTCGAAAACATTGTCCTCGATGTTTGGAAGTGTGGGGGTGGTCCGACGCGATAAAGACATGGAACGCTCAACAACATCACTGCTTAAGAATTCTTGGCGAAAATCTACACTAAAAACCTACAAGGTAGCCTGGAAGCGCTGGACGTCGTGGTACCGTAATAAAAACCTTGACTTAATGAATCCCACTGGTTCACAATTAGCGCAGTTTTTATGTGATTTATATTTAATTGATATGCTGTCGTATAATTCAATACTTTTACATAAATCGGTAATTTCTACACTATGTAACGCTGAAACTTCAAGTCAGTTAAGTTCACACGTTCTAGTAAGACATGTTTTAAAATCTATTGCCCTTAAAAATCCAAAGGTCACAAAGCCTCCAGTTTGGGATATTGATAAATTAATTTCATTTTTGAATAATTACACAATTGATTCAAATAATCTATTTCAAATATCACGTCATACTGGAATTTTGTTGTTGCTTTGGTGCTCTGGTAGGCGAATACACGATCTAACTCTACTTAATATTGATCCTAATCATTGCATAAGATCTGATAGCAGTATAATATTTTGGCCTCGGTTTGGCTCCAAAACTGACAGCACTAATTATAGGCAATCCGGCTGGAAATTGCTTTTAAATACCGATAGCTCTAACCTTAACCCTATATACTGGACAGAAAAAACTATAGCATTATTAAACGACAGACGTAAAGCGGCAAAATCAACTAATTTATTTATTACGATTAGAGGTGTGGCTAAACCTGCTTCACGTACAGCCATTGCAGGATGGGTAAAGACCCTGTTTAGGGAATATGGCATTGCAGCCACACCAGGTAGCACCCGGTCTGCTGTAGCCTCCAAAATTATCCTCTCGACGAAATCTTGGCACGTGGAAATTGGCGTTCAGCTAATATATTCCAGCAGTTTTATAGACGAGAAATAATTAACATTTTTATTTAGCAACGTCACACAATTGTTCAATCCAATTGATTAACATTGCTAAAAAAAAATTTTGTTTACCTAGAACAGATATTCTTAAATTGGTTGTTTGTGATTACAATTTATGATTTCTTATTAAAAAAAAAGTGTTAATTATATTTCTAAGTTACACATAGTAGTTATAGATAAAGTTTCTAAAAAGTACACTTATCTATGTACTTTCATTGAATTGCTTTAAACACTATATACACTCATTAACACGAAATTATATATAAAAACAAAATAAATCACTGGGCATCAAAAAAATAATCCACATCGCTGTCAGTGGCAAAAGTGCCCAGAACACTGGCAGCATTGCCGCGTTGAATGGCAATGCTGATTCTTTGGCCGAAAAAAAGCCCAGCCCTCTGGTCACGTGAACAGTCGACAAGTTGTTTGCTAATGTCCCGAAAGACTCGATGCGCACTCGGACCCCATGGGCCTAGTGTTTCAACGCCAAACGGTTCAAATAAGTAACTCCCAATTAAGTTGTTATATTTGCGCCGTTTGAGGTTTTCTGCACCTGCAGCAGCCGCTCCAGCACAGCCCGCCGTGCTAAGAAGATGGGATGGTGCAAGGGTATCGACACATGTTGCATCCCACACCAAAGGCCTACCCACCTTCCAAGGCATTATGGTCATCCCATCTGGCCTTTTCCCATCGTCGCGTGCCAAGCCGTTGGGTTCTAAAACAGCTGGCACCCCGGCGGTGACAAAAGCCCGACGAATAATGTCATTAATGCTGGCGTGCCGTGCTAACCGTCCAGCGCTCCAACTACAGGACAGGCCATGGTGTCCGAGGCGGTCGACTGCTTCACCGCACTGACAGCGATGTGCAGCTCCGCTAGGAGCACCCAAACGCAGACACGTAGCGATCCGAATAGCGCTTACATTTATTTAAATAAATACATAAATTATTAATTACAACTTTGTTTAAATTCTCTTCTATCTCTCTTCTTTCTTGCTTTATCAGATTGGCCTACAGTTTAGCACCAGGCGATAACTAACAGATCTCATAAGAAAGCTTCCAGTGAGGTAAGTATTTTAATATGCGTTTTATTTCAGGTAAAACGCTGATATTGTATTGTACTGTTTTGGTCTTCGTAAACTATACCTACTTTTGATAGGTTGGAATGGCGGAAAAATGTATACCTTATTCTGATGTTTGTAATGTTTATTGTCGTAAAAGCGAAAGAAAGTAAGCGTTTTAAACAAATTTGGACGGTAAAAATTAAAAAAAATAATGTATGCCGACTTTATGACAAGGCTTGATTTACATACTGTTTTATTGGCGATATATCTAATGAGACGTTGAAAATGCGTCATAACTAACTTAAGGCTTTGAAATAACGTCATTGTCAATTAAATTGAACTTGCTAATATTTTATTTTTATAAAAATATGTCTGTGGTACGAGATGAAGTAAGGCTGTAATGATGAGGGATAAAGAGTCACAAAATATCAAGAGCCCAGAATTATGATAAATTAAAATTGGCCTAACAACTATTACAACATCATATTGATTTAGACTTATAACATTAGTAGGATTAAATATTTTTCATTTATTTCTGGTAGGTACTTTTAAAACCCACGCAGAAAAGTCGGGGTAAAAAGCTAGTATTTACTTAACACATTTTTCACAATTCAAACGCGACTCCATAATTTTCCCTAGGCTTGTTGCCTTTGACATTTAACACATTCTTGACACATTGATGTTTGACGTATTTCAATCCTAAAATGAAAACATTTATTTTAGCGTGTGTCTTGAGTTAAAATGTAATAATAACGCTGTATAAACAGACACTCCAATATAGAAAACATAATGTTTACCCAATATTGCTTTGTGAGATGAGAACATTGGAGGATACAGTACGTATGTACAAGTAAAGATGATGACTTGGAGACGTTATTTTCTTCAAGCCGTTGCTATTCATTTCCTGGTAAACGAGTCCATTGTCGCCTTCAGGTAGGAATTCCCAACGACGTTGTACTTAATTTAGTTTTGCTCTTTTATTTCATACCAATTTTATACATAATTCAAAAATTAGTTTGGATAGAAAAATATTGCGTTTTATATTGTTCAAGGTCATAAAAATACACATTCACATGGTGCAGACATTTTTTAACACTAAATTTATCTATAAACTAATAGCATTTACTGTAAAAAAATAATTGAAATTACGAAGATCTGACAGCTCCGATTTGCAGAAAAGTGATACAGGTCCTGCCTAAAAGAGCTCCACGGAGCATCTGAAGAACTGAACAAATGAGAGAGATGTAAATACTTTTGCAAGGCAAAAGATGAGATGAAGATAATAAGAGTGTAGCTAGGAATAAAAAAACGTAAGTGCCAAAATAAATTTTCGGATTTGATAACATAAAAGTATTATTATATTGAAATCTGTTCAGTTGAAACCTCGATAAGGTTATTTTATATGGTTTAAAGTTATTTTCATAAGATCAATCTAAAGCGTTGCGTCTTGTAGCTAAAAAAAGTAAAAAAATATTTCGAACTTTGTGATTTTTTTCTATCGAGAAAATTTCGTCGTATCGTGTATTCCTTCAGTTGGATACTAGATCATAAAGTCAAAAAGCATATACCGTAATCTCACATCCCTGTTCGAGGTACCTAACAAGATACGTTAAAACGAAAAACGGCCTTATTCTAAAGGTATCCCCTTAAGCCTTTTGGCGTAGCATACGTCAAGTGTGTATTCAAAAAACAACAATTCTAAAATAAACTTTACCTCATAAATAAAGAAGTTGACCCAATATTCGGAAGAAGCTGGATGAAAGAACTCCAGTTAGAGCTGGCAGATATAAGACAAATACATACAGAATCGCAGCCTAAACTCGATGAACTTCTAGAACAATACTCTAGAAATGTTTTTGCAGAAGGTCTGGGTGAAATTCCAAATTATCGTGCTCACCTAAATTTACGTGAAAATACACAACCCATATTCATAAAACCACGAAGAGTACCTTATGCACTTAAGACCAAAGTTGACGAAGAAATCGAAAGAATTAGCACTCAAGGTGTCATCACAAAAATAGATCATTCCCAATGGGGCACACCAATCGTACCGGTAGTAAAACCGAACGGGTCTATCCAACTATGTGCCGATTACAAGGTAACCCTGAACAAAGTTATCGAAGACGAACAGTACCCCATTCCAATCATGGAAGACATCTTTACTGAAATGAATGGAGGGGAACTCTACAGTACATTGGATATTAGCCAAGCACATATGGTAATGGATGAAGAAAGTACCTGCCTACAAACCCTAAGCACTCACAAAGGTACGTACAAGGTGAACAGACTCATGTTCGGCGTGAAAGTGGCACCTAATCTGTGGCAGAAATTCATGGACAGAACTGAATTGAAGGGGTTAAATGTTTCTTTGATGATATTATCGTCAAGGATCATGCGAAACTCAGCTACTACAACGTCTTAAGAAGGTATTAGACAGACTGAAAGAAAACAGCTTTAAAGTTAACAAGGATAAGTGTCATTTTTTTGAGAAGAGCATTAAGTACTTAGGACACACTATCGACAAACAAGGATCACATAAATGCAAAGAAAAAGTAAAGGCTATATCCAATCCAGAACCTCCAACAGAAGAACTTCGAACTTTCCTCGGTATGGCAAATTTTTACAATAAGTTTATTCCAAACCTTGCATCGATTACCAACCAGCCCATTAAATTAACTTTTGCGAACAGGCGTTGAATTCAAATGGTCCAAAGAATGTGAGAAGAGTTTCAAAGCTATCAAAACTGAAATTTTAAGTGACAAAGTTCTAGCTCACTTTGATCCACAGAAAACAGTGGTTCTTGCTACGGATGCTTCACCAAATGGATTAGGAGCAGTACTTTCGCATAGACTTACAAATAGTTCAGAAAGGCCCATTGCATTTGCATCAAGAACTCTATCCAAAAGCAAGAAAAATTACAGTCAGATTGATAAGGAGGCGACCGCCATTTACTGGGGATTGAAAAAGTTTTTTCATTACTGTTACGGGCGGAAATTCATACTGATTACAGACCACAAACCTTTAACCCTTATATTTCATCCCCACAAGACATTACCTACCATGAGTACTATGAGATTATTTCACTACGCCCATTTCCTGTCTGGTTTTGACTATTCTATAGAATACCACACTTCATTGAACAATAGCAATGCTGACTACTTATCCAGATTTTTCGTCGACAAAACACCAGAACATAAAGTTGATAGAATTACAATATACCAAACCGAGTTATTGAACTCACTGCACGTAAATTCGGAAAACATTAAAGCGGAAACACAGAAGGACACCGAACTAAAACCTATATTACTGGTTCTGCGGACTGGCAGAACACTTAAACAGTTTGGTTACGGAGACAATGAATTTACTGTGCAAGAGGACTACCTTTTTCGAGGGTCCCGAGTAGTGATCCCAGAGACACTCCGTGCTTTAGCATTGCAAGAATTACATACTGGACATGTGGGAATGGTAAAAATGAAACTTTTAGCGCGAAGTTTCATTTATTGGCAGAACATTGACCGTGACATAGAAAACATGGTTAACGCATGTCGCACCTGTAGAATGCATCAAAATGAACCTGCTAAAGTGCCAGTACACCATTGGGAAACCCCAACAAAACCATGGCAAAGAATCCACATTGATTTTGCAAGCCCAGTAGCTGGTCATCAACTTTTCATACTAGTGGACGCATTCTCTAAGTGGGTAGAAATTATTGCAACAAAAACAACCACAAGCACGTGGTGTGTAAACAAATTAAAAGATATTTTGTGTACTTTTAGAATTCCCCATACATTAATATCAGATAATGGACGTCAGTTCACCTCAAGTGAATTCGAAACATTCCTTAAAAGAACTGCAGTGCGATTCTGTAAACATGTCGAAGTGAACACTTGGGCGAAGTGAACGGCAGGTGAGCGGTCAAACGATACAAACAAGATGGCGTGACAACTCACTTGTCGTTCACTCCACTTATGTGGTCACGGTGAGATGTCGACAGAATCGACCGGCAGGTGTTGTACGTCGCACCTCTGCCCCTTACCATCCGGCTACGAATGGGCAAGCTGAAAGGTTTGTCCAAACAAAGAAGACGCTCAAGAAGATAGAAGAGAATAAGGGGAACCTACACGACAAATTACGATCCATCATGAGGCAGTTGAGACGCACACCAAATAGCGTAGGTGAGACCCCATATGAAATAATGTTTGGTCGGGAAATAAGAACAAAGCTACATGTTATGTTTCGCAAGGAACGCCCACAAGACAATGCAACACACTCCACCATTACAACTGGCATCAAGATGTTTACTCCAGGAGACAAGGTGCAACTACGTGCATATCGAAACCCAGAGACAAGGTGGGAGTTCGGCAAGGTATTGCGTCGTCTGGGCCAAGTCCACTATGAGATACGAACTGAAGACGGAGGGGTGGTGCGACGGCATGTGGACCAGATGCTGTAGGCTGGAGCCGTGGCACTGAAATTTGCGGCGGAGGACTGATATATCTGTGGTTTTGGTGACCTTGACAACAAGTTGTCAATATGTAAATAAAGGATTGACTTGAGCCTAAATCTGTTTAAATAATTAAATACAATGCTGATCATGATCAATGATCTCATAGCTAAGATTAGGTTTGCAAAATGGCTGCTATATGCCGATGACCTAAAACTAGTTGTGCAAATCAGAAATGACGTGAATTGCGAACTTCTACACAGGGGTATACCGTCTATGAATGGAGCACTGCGAACAAGTTTTGTTATTTAATACTGGTAAGTGCTACGTCATGACGTACGGTCGATGGTTAACCCCTATACATTACGACTACAACTTGGGTGGTAAAGTAATTACTCGTGTCACCAGCATACAAGACCTGGGAGTGACTTTCGACCGCTTTCTGACTAAATTTAGAGATCACGTGTCTACCCTTGAAAGGGAATCTTTCAGGCGCCTAAGATATGTTTGGAGGAACGCTCGTGACTTCCGCAATCACAATATTACACCAATTTGGTTCGGAGTAAACTCGAGTCCAGTGTCTCTCTGGCATCCACATACTGCATCTCAGAAACTGATACTTGAGAAAGTCCAGAAAACCTTCTTGAGATTTTTATTTTATAGGCTGTACCATTTCTTCCCACACGTGTACCCAACTAATTATCTTTTAGGAGCGTTATTTTGAGTTTTAACTCGTCGGAGATGAGAAGGGGCTTTGACCAGCTCATGGTTGCCTGTAAAACCCTAAGTGGTCGTTTTGACTGCCCTGAACACCACAGCCTCTTCTGCCGACTATTTGTGCCCGACAAATACCCTGGACACCGTCAGAGCCGCCGTCACAACCTGTTCGCACCACCCCCATCCAATACTGTCGCCAGAGCCGATTCCCAGTGTGTCGTACACTAAGGATGCTAAACGCCCTCCTGACTACCAACCCTAAATGTAATGTGTTTTTTGATGAATGGAGGAAAATAATTTGTTCTTGTCTGGTGTTTTATGAGAGACTAGTGGACGTCACGCGGTTTCTCCCGCGTAGTTCCCGTTCCCGTGGGAGTACGGGGAAAATATATAGCCTATGTTACTCCCTGATAATGTAGCTATCCAATGCTTAAAGAATTTTTCAAATCGGTCCAGTAGTTTCGGAGCCTATTCAATTCAAACAAACAAATCTTTCTTCTTTATAATATTAGTATAGACAAAATGCGAGGGTGTCCACTGTTCCATGTTAGTTTGTTATGTTATTTAATAAATTTAATCAATTTTTAATTCACTCATAATGATCATATAGCATTTTATTTATTTTTAATCATATTTTATCTACAGATTGTAACACAATGTCACCCAAGTAGCTTTTACGTTTTTGTAATTCTAAGTTAATAAAATAAATAAATAAATAGACATGTCGGTTTCCTTGATGCAGTCCAGGTAATCTTCCGACACCTTATATGGCCGACCGCATGTGCCGTATTGATCTAGATGGTGTTCCTCTTGTTTCTCGAATCACTTTGGTTCGTACAAGCTGCTTTGGATCCGAATGAAGACATGACTTCGTCAATTGTGTCCAACTTAGTTTTGTCTACAACCGGGATTTCACAGTTAGGCGTTTGCGATTCCTGATGAACATTGGAAGCTTGCCCATTGGGTAGATTTTCGTTGTCCGTGGAAACCAACATGGACATGGCCATACCCACATGTGCTGATTTAAAGGTGCTTTCTGACTGATCAGCATCTGTCACAATCAATGGATCCTTCAAAATAGAGCTTCTTGCCGTGGGCGTTGCAAGTCCAGCATCTATGGGTACATTTTGGACTTCACCATTTGGGTCTGTGGTGCTGATCTCCGATGGTGACTTCTTTTCTCTCTTCAGTGTGTCTGGTAAACTTGATTGTGCTTGAAGGTGCCAGTCTTGAGTACGATCCGTATTCTCTGAGCCAGAGCCATCCCCGGGCAGGGCGGGGGCCGCGATGGCCAGAGCTACCAGAGCTGATACCACTACGAGTGTCTGCATCTTGATTGATGCCACGATTGATGCTTTGATCAAACTGTAGGGTTAATTTATACTAAAAGACCGCTAAGATATGTGTACGAACGTGCTTATAGTAACTGATTCACAAATACTGAGACAACGCTAAACACGATTTATGTTCCGAGATCTTATTTCAAAATAAAATCAATCGCCTAGTAACCAAGCTATCAATTAAATAGTATGCATAGTTAAATGGTGACGTCATAGCATAATTATAGCATGAGGTCCAGGGTTCGATACCTGGGTTGAATAAAGCGTTGTTGGGTTACTCCATTTGGAACTTCTCTGTTTTTACGGCAGTAGGTTCTCATCACATGCTGCGGAATTTGTTTGAAAGAGTCACCGCGGCCCTGTAACGCAAAACGCATTAGGAGAAACACGGATGGGTTTTAGTCAGTAAGAGTCTGACACTCCCACATTCCGTAGCTTATTTTGACATTTAAAGACTTAAGTATTATAAACACGAAAATCATGTGACAGTATCGTTCTGAGATACTTACGAGTATGTATTATCAAGTTTGATCCCACACGGTATAAGCAATTGACGCACTATTTTAAACCTTATCTACGCAGGTTTACCGATTACCGACAATGAGGATACTAAGTGGACAGGTCAAGACCATCTCAGACACTTATCTGCATGCATGTTTCTCATGATTGACCTGGACAAGAAAATGTTGGGACTTAAAAAAAGACTAAACTGAGTTAGGTTCGGTGTTATCATAGTACTCTGATGGAAACACTAAAATCGTCTAGCTCTGAGTTGGGTTGTTGTCGATCTTCAGTGTGTCGCACAAGCGTGCATTCGAACTATGGTGAGTCGCAGTACAGTTTTGTCGCATAAGCGTTAATCGCACATCCATTCGTCGAGCTCACGTAGTACACTTTACTATATTGGCTTCCAGTCAAGCCGGATTCAGCTGCATACCAGTATTTGACGTGAAGTGGCTACCAAACAAACCTTCACAACCATTAACTGGGTAACACGGTACTTCGCGGCAAGACAGACATCCTATGACCTATCATAAATAATTATAAGCTTTGCAATAAATTTTTGTTCCGTGTGCAAATCATACCGGCAACCATTCACTGAGCCACCATGCGTAAGGACTTGTTAAGTGACATAAGAGGTTGTGTAATGTAACGTAACATATCTGAATTCACCACTACACCCCGAACACTTTTTTTCTGGAATTTTGACACACGCATAACGCCGGTTTTTCTCAAGAGGCGAGCCTATATTGCCAGTAAACGGGCTTAAAATCCAGATTCTGGACTACTGCACAGTGTGCCTAGCCTAGGTATTGGTTGCGCTAACATGTACTAACGACCAATTTTTTAAGGTTTTCGTTCAGAAAACCATACTGTTTTCAGTTCACAATTCTATTATAGTGGTTTAAAATTATTTTGTGTTCTATAAATAATATCAACCACCATATGTTACAACATATGTAAGTAGTTGGTCTTTTGGGGTTGTATCAATGTACGCTTTGTATGACATACCCAACATTACGCATGCGTTCCCCAAAGGGTCAAAAATAGGTGTGTACTTATGACTATAGGCCCCGTCACGAGAAACTATAAATTTTGTAAACACACATTCAATTGTTTCAAATGTTTGTTCCATGAGCCAGAAACGTTCCAGTACCACAAAACATTAGACGAGAGCGCTTTGTAATGATAAAATATAACTCGACCAAATTAAATTGCTCGTTAGTATTGTATTACACGTATGTTTCTTTGAGTTGATTGAATTTGGTATTATTTGCTGTCGATATGTAACTTAGTAGAAGTTCTTTGTTTATAAAATTTATAGCTTCTCGTGACGGGGACTATAGTCACCAACGTTTCGTAAGTTTTATTAAATCCCAATTAGGGGACGAGCCTAACGACATCAACGACCAGGGTTGCGGAATTTACTCTAAAGAGTCAACGAGGCCTAGGAACACAAAGGGCATTTGGAGGAACACGGGTTTGTAAAGCTCTGACACTCCCTTCCGCTCCGCCCAGAGCAGAAGAGTCATTTGACGGATTACAATCTTAAAAAAAAACTCCGTGCAGCTACAGAGAATAATATTATACATAGCTCCAACCAACTATTATACATAGGTACAAGTTGATACTAGGTTCGTGATTTTATTGTTAGGTATTGAAATTAAATCTGAACCATTAAGAAACTTTCATCTATAGACCCTACACAAGAACAATAAACCCTTTGACAAAGCAAAACCCCTAAATAAGAATATGACTAATTATCAGTAAGTAGCAGTTGTCAAAACATTGTTTTTGCATCGTGTTTCGCCATGTGCATGTTTTGACGTCAACCAAGCCTTCAAATCAAGAAAATTCTTGCCTCCTAAATCCTATCTGTAGAGCTGATAACAGAAATCATCGACTTATCAAGACATCAATTTGGAGACGAACATGAATTTCAAGTAGATTAGATGATTTGCATAATTCTGATATCAGCATTCTCCAGTAATGTTACAATAAACATTTTATATTCACGTACGACACACGCGACTTCACCTCTACAATTAATTTATTGTTATGCTTATCTTTTAGATTTTTCCCTGCTTGACTGTGTTCCCTGATAGCCTAGACCTGCGGAGTCTTTAAGTCAAGAGTTAATAGGATGCTTTTCTTATAGGCACGCGTGTTCAATTGCCGACCATATCTTCGCTCACCTTCAGCTATCTCAGGTGAGATAGTTGACAAAGCAATCATTTGAAAAAAATTACATCATTCCCTACAAGGTTCTTGAGAGACCCTTTATTGTGTTCATTTTAAACACGTTGAGTACAACTGCCATGAAATTGCAATATTGTCATGTCGATTGGTGGCTTGGAAGCAAAACAGTCATAATTCTGACATTCCCTGGAATTCACTGCCGAAGTCTGTGTTTCCTGATATTTACAACGTGGGAGACTTTAATTCAAGAGTGAATAGGTTACTACAATGAGATAGTGGTCAAGCGTACGCCTATCCATAGTGAAAAAATAAGTCACCAGTATTCAAAATGTGATTTAGTTTGTCTAATCATTTACCGTCAGGGTAGCTAAATAACAACTTTTTTTTTATTTGTGATGGGTTTGCTCTTGACTCTCGTCAGAGATGACAGAGACTAAGTCTACGATGGAGCGAGCTTACCCAGAAGGAGCCTGGTCAGTCTAACTTTGAAGAGATTAGGGTTGTAAGCGTTTGGAAACACAGACGCAGGCAGAGAGTTCCACTCCTTTGCTGTGCGCATTATAAAAGACGTTTGGAAACGCTTAGTGCGAATTGGTGGAATAGCAACAAGGTAGGGATGGTAAGATGTAATGCGTTTGGATGTCCGATGGTAGAAGGGGGCCGGTGGGATGAGGTCGTGGAGTTCTTGGGCACACTTACCGAAGTACAGTCTGTAGAAGACCGACAAGCAGGTAACCTTACGGCGATGAGCCAAGCTATGTAGCTTGGCATCCACCAGTTTTACGTCACCGATGAGCCTCTTAGCTCTGCGTTCCACCGAGTCAAGCGCGGCAAGCTGATACTTAGCTGAGCCATCCCAAAGGTGGCAGTATCGCTTCACCTATTTAGGATGCCCAGCTTTTTGGCTGCGGTTGGGTTTTGTACTCGATGGTGGCGCCGAAGTTGAGACTGGATGTCAACTCCATGCTTAGAAGCTCGAGCCGACCAGTCACAGGAACAGATGCACGCCGAAATATAGGAGTTTGGTCAAAACAACTCCTTTTTGAAGTAAAAAGACATACCTGTATTTTGGTGGCCTTAAAAGTAACCAGATTGTCATCAACCCACTGGAAGACAAGGCTTAAGGTCAAATTTGTCCACTCTACCATGGCCTCTCTCAAGGAATGAACTTCATTCCCGCTGGTTGTTGCGCTGGACAAGTATCTCTCTGAAACCGTACTGTCATCTGCGTACCCAACAAGACCAGGCTGAAGTAGGTCATTGATGTGCAGGAAAAGAGTTGCAGAGAGAACAGACCCTTGAGAAACTCCGGCATCAATAGCCATGAGGTCAGAGGAGCAGCCGTCAATGACTACTCGGATCGACCGTTCACTTAAGAAGTCTGATATCCAGCTACAAAAACCAGCTGGGATGCTATAAGCAGTAAGGTTGCTGAATAGACCTGCCAGACCCTGTCAAAGGCCTTAGAGATGTCGAGCGACACGGCAAGAGCTTCGCCGTGTCTCTCGATGTCTTTGCCCCAGCAGTGCGTGACATACACAAGAAGATCGCCAGTTGACCGTGCCCGGCGAAAGCCATATTGACGGTCACTGAGGAGATCATTTCAACAGATCTTCAAGGTAAGTCAGCAACTTACTGTTCAAAACGCTTTCCATAACCTTGCATAGGATGGAGGTAATGGCGATCGGACGGTAATGTGCAGGGTCAGCACGGTCTCCCTTTTTGGGCACCGGTTGCACATTTGCATGCTTCCATGATTTCGGCACCTTTCTTTTTTCAAGAGAGAGGCGGTACAGGCGTTTCAACAAAGAAGACAGTTCAGGTGCACATTGCCTCAACACTCTCGCTGGAATGCCGTCAGGTCCGCTGGCCTTATTCACGTCTAGACTGCACAAAATACTCTTCGGACCTCTTTAATGTGAACTGCGATCTCCGGTATCAAAGAGTCACAACGAGGTAAAGTTGGTGGTTGCTTGGAGTTGGTGGTTGCCAGCGTCCAGACGCCAATTGCTTGCAAAGAGAGTTGCAAATAAATTTGCTTTCTCACATGCAGAGTGAGCCAGCGAGCCATCAGGTTTCAACATGGGAGGCAAAGTGGGTCGACAGAAATTCGTTTCAACCGCTTTCAACAGGGACCAAAACTGCTTACTACCTGGAGGGCGCAATGCTAGTTTGGCCCCGATACTCCGACATGGTCAAAACGTGCCCTACGTAAAACCCGCTTGCAGAACTTAGCGGCAGACTCAAAGGCTCTTTTCCTCGCGCGAACACCACGTGCTTTAACCTTTCGGTCGCGGGCCTTGATCCACGCTTGGTAAGCAAACTCTTTACGGGCCTCAGCGTGGGCGCATTCTGCATTAAACCAAGGCCGGGATTTGTGACCGAGCGGGATGTCAGAGAATGGAATAAAATACTCCATCCCCTGCCGAATCACGTCCGCAATCACGTCAGCACAGCAGAAGGGGTCACCCGAGGAGAAGCACACTTGCCGCCATGGATAAGACGCAAAAAAGTGCCGCATCTCATCCCAATCTGTTGACTCGTATCGCCATACTCGTCTCGTGCCTCTAGGACTCTTATCTGGAGGAGAGCAGGTCAACACGGATTTCACCAGGCAGTGGTCAGACGTTCCCAGCGGGGCTTAGACCGATATTGAATGACTGCCCGGATCAGTTGTCAGCAGAAGGTCCAAGCAATTGGGTGTATGGTCGTCAACATCCGGTACCCGCTATGCCATATTCACCAGCTGGGTTAGATCTAGCGCAAAAGCACTTTTCTAGTATTTTTCCAACTATGTTGGGTTCTGCTTTCATTCTAAACTGTTACAGTTTATAACCCAATATGAAAATTATGAGACTCAAGTAAAGTTCTATTTGTTAGAAACAAACACTATTGTCATTTCCATTTAGACATACGGAAAACATTTTAATTTTAATTTGCTAACGCTACACTTCTGTACAGTCTCTACGTAATGTACTGACGAATTTGCAATTTCAAATACTTCGGTTCGTGCAAGTTGCATATGGTTGTAATGTTGTAATAGTCAACGAAATATGAAGTCAGACTATGTGGAATGCTGCTTTGTTTCCGCGTTACAAGAAAAAGTATTTTTCTTCTTTTACGTGGCCTATTCCACAGGCTCAGGGCAAATCCCAGAGTATATACATTATTAGTCATTATGAGTATATTCCAACTGTGAATTAATTTTCATATGTAATCAAATTCATTAGTAGGTAGTCCAGAGATTGCCTCTACTTAAATGAATAATTATTTTGTAGTTGTGGTCAAGTCATCAAACACCCTGGCTATTTTTTTTTTGGAAATATTTTCGATGTACAAAAACGACTTTTCTATAGATTTATTATATGTATGGTGTATATGGTGTTTGTTACCGAACTCTTCCGAAACGGCTCGACCGAATTTCATGAAATTTTGTGTGTATATTCGGTAGGCATGAGAATAGGTGGTAGGGTATTTTTTTTCTTTTTGTTTGGCAAAACAACGTCTGCCGAGTCAGTATCTACTAGATATAGATTTTTCTATTTATTCGCGATGTAAATTTCTAAGACAAACCTTTAGATATAGGAGCTTATTTATATAAATTATCTAAGATTCGTTTAACCTCTGAAGGACCTTTGTTTTGTTTACTTACAGGGGAAATAATAAAAAAATAAATAAAAATAAACGAAAATAATCCGCAAGACGCAAACAAATAACGTTTACGCCGCGCGAGTCGGCTCGGCCTCAATAGGGCCTTACGGATTCTGACGGTTGGGGTGATTTGGCCCCAATCGGTCCTTACGGATCCTGATAGGTTAAACCATAACAAGCAGATTTTAAATTAAAATTTTAAATATATAATTCGAATTTAGAATCTGCTAATTATACTGATTAACAGATTATTAAACTAATTGTATGGTTAAATCCTTACCTTCCTACTAGAAAAGCGAAAGTAAATCTGTATGTCTGTCAGTTACGCTTTTATAACTAAATCACTGAACCAATTTTGATTAAAATTTGTAGAGAGATAAACTAGACCTTGGGAAAGGACCTTTTATCGCAAAGAAAGGCTAGAAGGGGTTGCGAAATCTTGACGCACCAAGGCTATGTAATTGTACATGGCTACAAATAAGTCATCTGGGACGCAACATTATAAAAGCTATAATCATGACTGGAATGGCAAAAGAAGAAAACTTTTTGATTCCCCGTAATCTGATATTGGATAATTCCAACCGATATGCCATTTCAGTTAAAAAGAGTGCAGTTACCCCTGAAAGTAGCATTTGCAACAACAATAAACAAAACTCAAAGACAGACGTTACGTGGCGTGCTCATAAGTATATCAAAACCCAAAAAATCTGTATGTTTTAGGATGGAAAAACAAAAAACGATACAAAAATATATTAAAATCAATCAATATATATAAAATTCTTCCGTTACTGACTGATTGAGTGACTGACAGACAACGCACAACCGAAACTACTAGTCGTAGGAAGCTGAAATTTGGCACGTAGGTTCCTTGGGGAATGTAGGGGAGCACTAAGAGAGGATTTCACGAAATTCCCACGGGAACGGGAAAAACGGGATATGCGCGTACGAAGTCGCGGGCGAAAGCTAGTTAGCTATAATTACAGTAAACCACAGAAGTTTGTATTATTTGCAAAATAAGTATCTGCCCAGCTTTGGACAGATACTTATTTTAATAACCTAAAACAAAAACGACAAAAAATTAATTTTAAATTAATTTGAGCAACTTTGTCACTCGGATTTAATACGAAATGTATTTAATACCTACCATTATTTATCCAATTTGTACTCACATAACAAATTCATTTTGAATGCTGTGCCAGTGCTGTGCTTATTAACAGAGGGTATTAAACGTCGTCTGTAGCCCGTAGCAGTAGGTACTACGTTGCTACGACGGTCTACGAGTGTCTACGAATAATGATAACTGAAAACCAAAAATTTTTACAATTCGTGCATTGTATTGGATGCTTGTTCTACTATATAATGATTGGGGAGTACAATTACAATATTAATCAAATTATTTGTTGATGATAAACGTCAAAAATCATCGAGTTGACTATGCAACTCAATACATGAATTAAAATGGGTACGCCTTACGAACGCGAGAACAGAATAGGAATTTTTTAAGTTTTTGTGGTAGGGTTAGACAGCAAGGTACCTTTTTTGGACTGTTATGTAAAAGGGGCGAGCCCTTGTTAAAATTCTTCAATGGTTTATTATCTATACCAAAATATAAAGCTGAAAAGTTCGTTTGTTTGTTTGCTTGAACATGCTAATCTCAGGAACTTCTGGTCCGATTTGAAAAATTATTTCAGTGTTAGATAGCCAATTAATTAATAGCCAAAAAATTATCGAGGAAGGCTATAGGCTATATATCATCACGCTAAGACTAATAGGAGCGGATCAGTAATGAAAATTGTGACGCAGATGAAGTTGCGCGGGTCAGCTAGTTACTATTAATAAATCTACAACTGTTCTCGAAGTGTTATTCTCACTATAGATATTTGGCACAGGATAGTCCTTGGAAATAACATCTGCCTGACACACCTAAATTGGACCCAAAAACAATTAAAGTGAATAGTGAAGGAGATAGTTTTCCTACCCGTTTTAGTCTCTCCAGACGAGGTTAAGGGAATTGCCAGACTCAAACCCTGCATTTCGGTTGGCCCTGAGTACATCCCTGCCTTTATCGTTGAGGGATGTAACAGTATCTTGGCAGCTCCTTTATGCCATGTTTTCAACCTAGCTCTTCAATCAAGCTTGTACCCGGAGCCGTGGAAGACTTCGCGTGTTACTGCCATCCCTAAAACCCACGAGAAAACATTTATTTATCATAAAGTTAGAACTATCATTACAGTTTATTTTTAACCTAATGCGATAGTCTTACATCTGTTATACTTAAATCGATTTTAATTTAATTATACACTTTACACACACTTACAAAATACTATACAATAAATGATTATTACCCTAATCTACCAACACAAAACAAACAATAGTCTCTTTGCGAATTCACTCAAATAGCATACGTAAATATCTACTTCGATATAGAGTCTATTAATGACCCGAATAGCCCGGGTAAGAGGAGCCTTGGCCAGTAGGTTGGTCCTGGCTAGCGGCACGGCCAGCAGTGGCGGGCGCCGCCGCATCTATACATAACGGTCCGGTACATTCAAGTTCAAGTGCTGTAGTACTCCTGGATTATGTTCGATGCCACGGAGTATTACGGTATTTAACCAGGTACGTGAAAAGTGAGAATTCCCGCCGCACCCTCAATTGATTGTACCCGACCAAACCCAGTACAAACAGAGTGGGGTACATTAACGGATAAAATGGATATACCCCGTATAGTTTCTTATACAAGTAACGCGTAGATTTGTTCTGAACACGCTCCAACATCACAGAATACTTAGCCTCGTGTGGAGCCCATATGATCGCACTATGTTCAAGATGACTCCTGACTAGTGCGTCATACAGGAACCTGACTGATGCAATGTTGGTGAAGTGTTGCGTCTGTCTCAGCACAAATCCCAAGTTTCTGAACGCCTTTTTGCAAATCTTCGTTATGTGATCGCGAAACTGCAGGTCAGACGTTACAGAAACCCCCAAATCCCGTACTTGTGTGACTCTTTGCATAGGCTGCGCATCCATCACCTCGTGCAGTAGAGGTGCACGAGCGCGTGTGAAACTCATCACTGAGAGGTGCACGAGCGCGTGTGAAACTCATCACTGAACACGTTGAAATAGAGCTTGTTCTCATGACTACATTCCACTATCCTATTTATGTCCTCCTGTAAGCGCTTGCAATCGGACTCACTCTCAACCTCGAGCAGCAACTTGAGGTCATCTGCAAATAATAAACAAGACCCATGCCTTGGCCTTGACGACATTGGGTAGATCATTTACCATTATGACGAATTCAACGCCGGGCCGAGTGTAATATGGGTCAGATTCATACCCACTATAGATATCACATACTGCTGTCTATCCTGCATATAGCCGGCAAAAAATTGCAATAGATGTGGTGTACAGCCGACTTCTGCAAGCTTCTTCAGTAGGATGTCATTGTCGACTGAGTCGAAAGCTTTTTTAAAATCAAAATAAGCAGCGTCAACTTGCACAAAAGCATCTACCGTAGGTACCACCAGCGCCATAAAGTTCAGCAGATTGGTGGCCGTGCTACGTGCCGGCTGGAATCCATGCTGCGCGTCCGATAACTGTCCGCGTACTTGCTGTTGCAAGCAGCACTGGATGGCAGACTCGAACACCTTGGCCGGCGTTGACAGCACGGCGACCGGTCTATATCCAACAATGTCCGAACCCAAAGCGGGTACCCTTGGGTACTGGGATGACTCGTGTGATCTTCCATTGGGTTGGGAACGTTGCAGTATGAAGAATGATGTTAAAAATATATTACAGAGGTTCAGCCAGTACCCTACTACAGTCTCTAAAATATCAATAACATCTGTCGAGGAACAAAGACCCATCGCTATTCCTATCAACCATTGCAAAAGTTTTTGAGCATATACTCCACACGGTTATTCACAAACAAATAAATCCCATTAAAAACATAAATGTGAAAAAGGTAGCCAAATTTCAATGTTAATAATGTTATGTCCGTGATTGTCGACTTCAGCGAAAAAAGAATTGAGATCTAAATGGTCGCCAAGTTCTGTAGATAATAAGGTAGAAATAAGGTAAATGAAGGTTCAAGATTCGACTATACATTACGACTACAACTTGAGTGGTAAAGTAATTACTCGTGTCACCAGCTTACAAGACCTGGGAGTGACTTTCGACCGCTGTCTGACTAAATTTAGAGATCATGTGTCTACCCTTGCAAGGGAATCTTTCAGGCGCCTAAGATATGTTTGGAGGAACGCTCGTGACTTCCGCAATCACAATATTACACCAATTTGGTTCGGAGTAAACTCGAGTCCAGTGTCTCTCTCTGGCATCCACATACTGCATCTCAGAAACTGATGCTTGAGAAAGTCCAGAAAACCTTCTTGAGATTTTTATTTTATAGGCTGTACCATTTCTTCCCATACGTGTACCTAACTAATTATCTTTTAGGAGCGTTATTTTGAGTTTTAACTCGTTGGAGATGAGAAGGGGCTTTAACTAGCTCATGGTTGCCTGTAAAACCCTAAGTGGTCGTTTTGACTGCCCTGCCACGACCTACTACCACGGCCTCTTCTGCCGACTATTTGTGCCCGACAAATACCCTGGACACCGTCAGAGCCGCCGTCACAACCTGTTCGCACCACCCCCATCCAAAACTGTCGCTAGAGCCGATTCCCAGTGTGTCGTACACTAAGGATGCTAAACGCCCTCCTGACTACCAACCCTAAATGAGATGTGATTTATGATGAATGGAGGAAAATAATGTGTGCTTGTCTCTCACTGTTCCATGTTAGTTTGTTATGTTATTTAATAAATTTAATCAATGTTTAATTCACTCATAATGATCATATAGCATTTTATTTATTTTTAATCATATTTTATCTACAGATTGTAACACAATGTCACCCAGGTAGCTTTTACGTTTTTGTAATTTTGTAATTCTATGTTAATAAAATAAATAAATAAATAGACATGTCGGTTTCCTTGATGCAGTCCAGGTAATCTTCCGACACCTTATATGGCCGACTGCATGTACTGTATTGATCTAGATGGTGTTCCTCTTGTTTCTCGAATCACTTTGGTTTGTACAAGCTGATTTGGATCCGAATGAAGACATGACTTCGTCAATTGTGTCCAACTTAGTTTTGTCTACAACCGGGATTTCACAGTTAGGCGTTTGCGATTCCTGATGAACATTGGAAGCTTGCCCATTGGGTAGATTTTCGTTGTCCGTGGAAGCCAACATGGACATGGCCATACCCACATGTGCTGATTTAAAAGTGCTTTCTGACTGGTCAGCATCTGTCACAATCAATGGTTTCTTCAAAGTAGAGCTTCTTGCCGTGGGCTTTGCAATTCCAGCATCTATGGGTACATTTTGGACTTCACCATTTGGGTCTCCATTACTTGAAATGGAAGTGGTGCTGATCTCCGATGGTGACTTCTTTTCTCTCTTCAGTGTGTCTGATAAACTTGATTGTGCTTGAAGGTGCCAGTCTTGAGTACGATCCGTGTTCTCTGAGCCAGAGCCATCCCCGGGCAGGGCGGGGGCCGCGATGGCCAGAGCTACCAGAGCTGATACCACTACGAGTGTCTGCATCGTGATTGATGCCACGATTGATGCTGTGATCAAACTGTAGGGGTAATTTATACTAAAAGACCGCTAAGATATGTGTTCGAACGTGCTTAATAGTAACTGATTCAAAAATAATGAGACAACGCTAAACACGATTAATGGTCCGAGATCTTATTTAAAAATAAAATCAATCACCCAGTAACCAAGCTATCAATTAAATAGTTTGCATAGTTAATTGGTGACATCATAGCATAATTATAGCATGAGGTCCAGGGTTCGATACCTGGGTTAGATAAAGCGTTGTTGGGTTACTCCATTTGGAACTTCTCCGCAGCTACTCGGAGTGGTCGGAGTCTGAATTTATGGCAGTAGGTTCCCATCACATGGAACTTACATAATTCTCAACGTGGGTGTACTATATTTGTCTATCTCTTTGGGGAATGCACGCGTGATGTTATTGTAACTGCAGGTGATAGAATTCTAAAGATCACATTCCGTAACATATTTTAACATTTAAAGTATGTTAAACACGTAAATCATGTGACAGTATCATTTTGAGATATTTACGAGTATGTATTATCAAATTGATCCCATACGGTATACGCAATTGGCGCACTATTTTAAACCTTATCTACGCAGGGAGGACACTAAGTGGACAGGTCTACTCAAATCTATGTGGATCGTTCCGCAAAAGACCATCTCAGACACTTATCTGCATGCATGTTTCTCATGATTGATCTGGACAAGAGAATATTAGGACTACAAAAAAGACTAAACTGAGTTAGGTTCGGTGTTATCATAGTATTATATTATGGAAACACTAAACTCGTCTAGTTTGTTTTCTCCTATGCCCTACTATATTGGGGTCGGCTTCCAGTCAAGCCGGATTCGGCTGCATACCAGTATTTGACGTGGAGTGGCTACCAAACAAACCTCCACAACCATTACCTAGGTAACACGGTACCTCGCGGCAAGACAGGTGTCTTTCTATTTTCTCCAATGACCTATGATAAATAATTATAAGCTTTGCAATTAATTCTTGTTCCACTCGTAACCATTTACTGAGCCACAGAGGTTGTGTAATGTAACGTAACATATCTGAATTCACCACTACACCCTGAACACTTTTTTTCACACGCATGATGCCGGTTTTTTTCAAGAGGCGAGCCTATATTGCCAGTAAAAGGGTTAAAATCTAGATTCTGTACTACTGCACACTTTGCCTAGCCTAGGTATTGGTTGCGCTTAAGAGTACTAACGACTAATTTTAAGGGAAAATCTTACTTTTTGGGGTTCCGTACCTCAAAAGGAAAAAACGGAACCCTTATAGGATCACTTTGTTGTCCCTCCATCTGTCTGTCAAGACCCTTTATCGCGGGAATGCGTGAAGGTATCGAGTTGGAATTTGAATCATATACTCAGGTCTGCGGTCCCTTGAAGCTGTGAAAAATCATAGTTATAAGTTAACATAAAAAAAAGATACGGCCGTTTATGCCGCAAAAAAACGAATATTTCGACACGAATAATTCATAGGGTAATTCCCGTTGACCTAGAACTATGACATTTGGCAAGGAATACCGTCTTATACTACAGGTATAGAGAAAAGTCTAAAAAGTATACATTTGTAATTAAATCATGAAAAATATATTCTTTATTTAAAGTACTTAATCAATCACCGAGCTTAATAAACCACTGATTGGATTCAAATTCTAGGTACTTATAAAAATTAAGTGTTATTCCGAGTAACATTAAGCGTTTCCTTCATCAAAATCGACCCACAAAATCAAAAGATATTAATTTTAATTATATTATATTTATTTTAATTTTTAATGTATTCTGATCAGTCAGAGCGCCATGAGAAAAAATTAAATGCACGAAAGCATGAAAATAACACCATAACAAATTGTTGAGTTGTTTGTTAAACTTTTCATTCGTACCAAAATAATAGTGAACATTTTAATAACTTATCGTTATTAATCGTAACATACGTTCTTTTAACGTCTTCCGCTGCCAAATACGTTGTCAGTTTACGAAATGGTCGATAGATGGTGTTGCACTGATGACGCGTTTTTCTGAATCGCGGTGTTTAATATCCATAGAACGACCCTCACACTATTTTTAAACAGCGTTGTAGATCGTTAGGAGTATAGGTTCGGTTTCTAAAAGGTCATGAAAAGTATCTGCTATTCGTTAAGTATCGTCGGTTCGTTAATCGTGCATTTATCGTAGAACTGTCTGGAACTAATTTGGTACTTGCGATGTACTGGACGGTTCGACTTGCGGATCAGGCCTGTAGAGTTCCGTACCAAAGATGCTGACGGGACCCTCTGCGATAGATTTTTAGCTCGGAAAAAACTGCGAGACTTGATTCCTGAACTATTTATAATACGTACAAATTTGTACGGAACCCTCGGTGCGCGAGTCCGACTCGCTCTTGACCGGTTTTTTTTAATAGTTCACAATTTTGTTGATTCAAATTTATTTTGTGTCCTGTAAATAATATCAACCACCATTTATCAATATATGTAAGTACCTAGTTGGTCTATGGGGGTTGTACGAGTATCAATGTACGCTTTATATGAAACTAGCTGACCCGCGCAACTTCGGCTGCGTCATAAAATGTAATTATTTACGACATCACATTAGAAACCTCAAAAATAACAGTATTTCTCCACTATTTAATGGATGTTATTATACATATAAACCTTCCTCTTCAATCACTCTATCTATTAAAAAAACCGCATCAAAATCCGTTGCGCAGTTTTAAAGATTTAAGCATACATAGGGATATAGGGACAGAGAAAGCGACTTTGTTTTATACTATGTAGTGATACCCAACATTACGCATGCGTTCCTCAAAGTGTCAAAACTAGGTGTGTACTTATTAGGGCATTTTCAGTTTTAGGTTTCCCACCATTTTGAGCCTGTCCAACATATTCAAAATTTGAAAGCGAGATAAATATTGTCCATATTGTCTATTTTTTTAATAAAAAGGTAATATATATATTTAATTAACGAATTCACCTGCAATCCTGGTAAAAAACGTTCAAATGATTAATTTATGAGTATTTTAATTATTCAAAGTAACTGTTTTAGGCATGTCCCACCCCTAATCGACATTGAATTGGCCAAAATTACTAAAAAAAATTTGCTGTTTTTGTCGTCACAAAAATTAAATTTATACTAGAAACTAACAAAACAGGCTAAAAATACATTTTCAAATAAATTTTCTAAACTTGAACCGGTCGGACATGTTTTTTTTTTACTATTGATAGGCACGCGTTTGACCACTATCTCACCTGATGGTAAGCGATGATGTGGTCGAAGATGGAGCACGCTTGCCTAGAAGTAACCAATTCACTCTTGACTTAAAGACTCCCAGGTTGTAGCTATCAGGAAACACAGACTCCGGCAGGGAATTCCGCTCCTTAGCTGTACGCACTACGAATGTGTTCCCAAAACGTTTTGTGCGCGTGGGTGGGATGTCCACCATGTACCGGTGGCGCATCGCCGTTCGTCTTGTGGTCATCCGACCACAAGACCGTGATGATGGAACGGGCTTGGTGGAATTAAATTATGCAATTCCGTCGCACAATCCCCAAAATGCAACCGGTAGAAAACCGACAGGCTAGCAACTCGTCGTCGATGCTCAAGACTTTGGAGCTTCGTAGCGACGAGCCTATCATTGCCGATGATCCTCTTGGCTCGTTTCTCAATTGACTCAAGGGCGTCAAGCTGGTATCTGGCAGATCCGTCCCAAAGATGAGAGCAGTACTCCATACATGATCGAACTTGCGCTTGGTAGAGTTTGAGCAGCTGTTCCGGCGTGAAGTACCGTCTCACCTTTGCTAGGATCCCCAACTTCTTTGCAGCCAGTTGAGCTTTTGCCTCTATGAAAGGGCCAAAATTCAGGGTAGATGTCAACGTAACCCCAAGAAGCTCAAGTTGGTCGGTTATCGGCACGTTTGCACCTCGGAAAGATGGAGCTGGGTGGAATTGGCTCCTTTAAGCGGAAAACAGACACGCTTGGGTCTTAGCAGCATTGAACTTGACCAGATTGGCATCGCCCCATTCTGAGACAGCCTGTAAGGACACGTTCAAGCGCTCAACCATAGCCTCCCGAAGAGACAGGATCTGCGACCCACCAGCTCGTGCGTTGGACACGTATCTCTCAGCAACAGTGCTGTCATCTGCATACACAAAGGTACCGGGTTCAAGCAAATCATTAATATGCAGCAAGAACAGTGTTGCCGAAAGCACCGACCCCTGAGGAACCCCGGCATTAATATCCAGCAGTCCAGACGAGCAGCCATCTATGACCACTCGGATAGACCGATCCCTTAGGAAAATCCGCGATCCAATCACACAATCCGGCAGGCAGACCGAAGGAAGGAAGCTTACTAATAAGGCTATCGTGCCAGACCCTGTCAAAGGCCTTCGAGATGTCAAGGGAGACCGCTAGTGCCTCCCCGTGCTTCTCTATGGCCTCACTCCAGATGTGAATGGCATACGCAAGAAGATCCCCAGTTGACCGATTTCGGCGGAACCCGTATTGTCGGTCACTAAGGAGATCACTCGCTTCTAGGTATGCCAGGAGTTTATGATTCAGCACGCGTTCCATACTCTTACAGAGTATGGACGTTACTGAGATAGGTCTATAATTCGACGGGTCAGCTCGACTACCTTTTTTGGGCACGGGCTGCACGTTAGCTTGCTGCCAAGCCTTCGGCACTTTTCCAGTCTCAAACGAAAGGCGAAATAGGCGTGTCAAGATTGGAGACAACTCAGGCGCACAAGTCCTCAAAACAATTGCCGGTATCCCGTCGGGGCCACTAGCCTTGTTCACGTCTAGGTTACGCAGTACCCGAAGAACGTCCCTCTGATGAATTCGAATGTTCGACATACTCGACTCGCATCCACCAGGAGAAGTCGACGCGCGAGGTGCGAGGATCCAGACGTGAAGATTCCGCAAACAAAGAAGCAAACAAGTTCGCTTTCTCCTCAGCGGAGTGGGCCAGCGTCCCGTCGGGTCTCAGCAGTGGTGGTAGTGAATGTCTAAGGACATGTCAGTTTAGTGATGGTTCCGGCTGTTCAAAATAATTACTAAATAAACTAATATTTCCTAAAATGACGACATTTGTGAAGAAGATCACGGCCGGCATTTAAAAACGTTAGTTATAAAACAGTGTCTCGAGTAAAAGGGTGTTTTTTTCGTTTGGGCCAAAAGTGGACTCAGCTGTCCACTTTTGGTCAGCTAAGTGACGTTATTTCCTTGTTTAGGATAGGCGTTTTACATCCTTCAACTGTTTCAAACGAATCTGATAGAAATATTTTTAAATTTTTTATTCTTACAAAATATCTAATTGTGATTAGAAAACTTTTTTCTTTAAATCTTTCCCTGAATGTGACGTCAGTTTGGTGACGTACAGTTTTTATCAGGGTACTCTTAAAAGTGAAAATGCCCATTACACACCGACGCTTCGTAAGTTATTTATTAAACCCCAATTAGAGGGCGAACCTAACGACATCAACGACCAGGGTTGCGGAATCTGTTCTAAGAGTCAACGCGGCCTAGGAACACAAAGGGCATTTGGAGGAACACGGGTTTGTAAAGCTCTGACACTCCCTTCCGCTCCGCCCAGAGCCGAAGGAGTCATTTGACGAATTTCCAACTTAAAAAAAAAACTCCGTGCAGCTACAGAGAATAATATTCTTAATATTTATGAATTAAAAAATATGCTATATTGACACCATTAAACTATTATACATAGGTACATATATGTTAATACTAGGTCCGTGATTTTATTGTTAGGTATTGAAATTAAATCTGAATCCATAAGAAACTTTGATCTATAGACCCTACACAAGAACATTAATCCTATTGACGACAAGGAGAAACTCCGACTCGGGGAAAAGAGTGCTAGCAGGTTTGGCCCTCTTAACCATCTAGTCGATAAATAATCCCTGTATAGGGCAAAACAAAACCTTTGACAAAGCCATAGGCGTATTTAGGGGGGAGCCGGGTGGGCCTTGCCCACCCCAGTATTGTCTGAGGCCCACCCCAGGATGTTTAGGGACCGGTTAGAAATTCCGGGCTGGATACCTATTTAACTTCACAAAAAAACAGTCAAACAACCACCGAGAAACCTACAAACATATTATTACCTACATAATACATAGGCCAGACATTTAAAACGTCTTAGCACAATCCTGATTTTATTAGATTTTGTTAGGAAAGATGCCAATAACGTACAGGTTTACACTGCTTGGTGCTCGGAAAACTTCAAAATAGTCGGTAATTTTTCAGGATTTGGCTTTTTACTTCTAAACGGTGCTTTTTAGGTAAAAAGACAATCGGAGTTACTTTTACAAGTACCTAGACAAAACTTGCTTCAGTTTCACCATAAATCGTATCTCTGTAGGTTAAAAAGGTGTCGAGATACAGCATTTCAAACATCGGAAGTTTTCCCAACAAGTTCAAAATTGTAGTTTTAAGCATTTCTTTTTCTTCTTCGTCGAGTTAGGTGGGCTAGGAGGTCCACCCAGCTTAGGACCCGCCTCTTACTGAAGACTGTTACTTGTAACTATTCCATCATATTAAGTTGATAAATTATCCAGAGTGCAATAATTTTTGAGCTCGGCATTTTATACTCTGTCAAGTTCTTGAACTTTTGTGCATTTCTCAAAAAAGTTTCTTCTTTTTGAGTATAAAAATCAAACATTAAGAGATGAAGTGAAAAATTTGCAAGCTCGCTCTTAAAGTTTACAATCTCTCAGTTCTTACCTTTCCTATATGAGGCAAAGAGTTACTTCTATTTAGATATTAACATTTCCTGTATGAGTCAAAGAGTTTCTTCTAATTTAGATATTAATGGCAAAAAAATCAAACCTATCGCTCTTGCATTCTACACTCTCTAAATTCGTGAGCTTTCCTGCATTAGTCAACAAAGTTACTTATGTCGTTCCGGGCCCCGGCATTGTGGGGAGCTGCCGGGGCCTTCTGACTATGACTGGCCTAAAATTCAATTGGGCGTTGCATCTCAGCCAGACCCCCCCCCCCTGGAAAAAAGCCCTGGATACGCCAATGGACAAAGTAAAACCCTAAATAAGAATATGACTAATTATCAGTAAGTAGCAGTTGTCAAAACATTGTTTTTGCATCGTGTTTCGCCATGTGCATGTTTTGACGTCAACCAAGTACTTAAACCTTCAAATCGAGAAAATTCTTGCCTCCTAAATCCTATCTGTAAAGCTGATAACAGAAATCATCGACTTATCAAGACATCAATTTGGAGACGAACATGAATTTCAAGTAGATTAGATGATTTGCATAATTCTGATATCAGCATTCTTCAGTAATGTTACAATAAACATTTTATATTCACGTACGACACAGTTAGCTTGATGTTTAATGGACTAACTATTACCCGCGACCTCACCTCTATAATTAATTTATATGCTTATCTTTTAATGTTTTGCCTGTTTGACTGTGTTCCCTAATAGCTGCAACCTGCAGAGTCTTTAAGTCAAGAGTGAAAAAGGTTTCTTTTCTTCTAGGCACGCGTGTTCTATTGCCGACCACATCTTCGCTCACCTTCAGCTATCTCAGGTGAGATAGTTGTCAACGCAATCATTTGAAAAAAAATACATCATTCCTTTGTTCTGGTTCTTGAAGGATCCTTTATTGTGTTCATTTTAAACACGTTGAGTACCTACAATTGTCAATTGGTGGCTTGGAAGCAAAACAGTCACAATTCTGATATTCTCTGGAATTCCCTGCCATTCCCTGCCGGATTATGTGTTTCCTAATAGTTACAACATAGGAGTCTTTAAGTCTTTAAGAATAGGTTACTACACAGAGATAGTGGTCAAGCGTACGCCTATAAACAGTAAAAAAAAGTCACCAATCTTCAAAATGTGATTTAGTATATTTGTCTAATCATTTACCGTCACGGTAGGTATATAACAACTTTTCTAGTATTTTCCCAACTATTAAACTGTTGCAGTTTATAACGCAATATGAAAATTTTGAGACTCAAATAAACTTCTATTTGTTAGAAACAAATACCATTGTCATTTCCATTTAGACATACGGAAAACATTTTAATTTGAATTTGCTAACACTACACTTCTGTGGAGTCTCTACGTTAATGTACTGACGAGTTTGCAATTTTAAATACTTCGGTTCGTACAAGTTGCATATGGTTTTAATGTTGTAATAATTAACGAAATATGACGTCAGACTATGTGGAATGCTGCGTTGTTTCCGCGTTACAAGAAAAAGTATTTCTCTTCGTTCACGTGGCCTATTCCACAGGCACAGGGTAAATCCTTTACTATAAAGACGTATCCTTGGGCTATTCCATATTTGAATTAATTTTTTAGTACCTGGATGACCGAGCTCTGCTCGTTTTATTTTACGTTTTCTAAAAATGAAACCTAACTAGATCGATTTATCGCTCCTGAAACCCCCTGCATACCAAATTTCATGAAAATCATTGGAGCCGTTTCCGAGATTCAGATCATATGCATATATTTTATTTTATTATTATTCCGTATATTTATTTTCTTAACTAATTTGTACATTTTAAATATTTCAATAAAAACATAAAAATACATTTAAAACCGGTATCGGGAACAGGGGGGCTACTCTCTAACGAAATCCGTAGTTTCGGGCTTAGTTGCGGGCGGGCATTTTCTACTTCGTATCACCTAACCACTGAGAACTAATGATAACACGATTTGACAGTTACTGTGAAAACGTGTTGTCATTCATTCCCAGTTCGGGTTCGGGACTAATCGTAAGTCTGTAGGTGATACGGAGTAGAATACGAACGCCCGCAACTAAGCCCGAAACTACGGATTTCGTTAGAGAGTAGCCCCCCAGGGCCCAAGTTAGGTCAGGGCTCCAGAGAGAGAAACCTCCTAACAATAAGAGCCGTGTCCTAGAAGTACCGCTTTCTGAATCAAGCCCTTGATCCAGCTGCCTAACGAGAGCCTCCTGAAGTGTTGGTCGAGGCTCGTAGCTATTAAGCCATTGGCTGATACGACTATCGGTACAATAATTGTGGAATCCACATCCCATATTTCGACAACCTCACGAGCCAAGTCAATATACTTGATTTGTTTATCTTTCTCGGCTTTCACGAGGTTCTCGTCTTGTGGGACGGTTATGTCTACAATCATTGCACGCCTCACTATTCGGTCCACCACCACTATATCAGGCTTATTGGCAACAATATTCCTGTCAGTGGTGATGGACCGATCCCAGTACAATGTGATATTGCCATTATCGAGAACTGGGTCGGGCGCATACCTGTAGTACGGGACCTTCGACTCCACAAGAGAGTATTCAGAGCAAGTTGCTGATGGATAATCCTGGGTACAAGATAGTGCCTATGCAAGTATTCTCCGTTAGCTAGACGAGAACAACCAGAGATAATGTGGCGAATTGATTCTCCCGGGCGGTGACATGCCCGACATACGTCGACCATACCATCCTTCACAATAAACCTCCGGTAGATATTCGTCATGATAAGGTATCATGACGAATAAGACAAAACCTTCGGTTTCTCCAAAAAGATCATCGAAACGCAGCCAGGCTACGGACGCTAGTTGATCTACGTCGGGCCCATGTAAGGCCCAGAAAAAGCGTGCGTAAAGCTCCTAACTCTGCCATACCGCCCTGCGATCGTTAGTGTCAAGCACCGCAGTTCACGCCAATTCTCATTTGCCAAGGAGAGCGGGGTGAGTCCCTTGTCCATTTTAAATAAATTTGGGCAACTGTGTCACTCGGATTAAATTCGAAATGTAATACCCTACCATTATTTATCTAATGTATGTAAGTAAAAATTCATTTTGAGTGCTGTGCCAGTACTGTTATTTTTAACAGGGTAATAAACATAGTCCGTAGCCCGTAACAGTAGGTACTACGTTGCTACGACGTTCTACGAATCTACGAAAAATGATAACTGAAAACCAAAAATTGCTACAATTCGCGCTTTGTATTGGATGCTTGTTCTACTAAATAATGATCAGGGGAGTACAATTACAATATAAATCAAATTATTTACTAATGATAAACGTCAAAAATCGAGTTGACTATTCAACTCAATAGATGAATTAACATAGGTACGCCTTACGAACGTCGAGCGCGAGAACGGTACGTCTACCATGAGTTTTATCAATCTATACTCGCTAGGCTAAAGTTTTCATACATTTTTTTAACTACAGTCGGTTAAAAAAATGTAAGAAAACTTTAAAAAAACAAGTTTCTAGTTTATTTTTTTAGTCGTTAACTAAAGTTTTACTTGCAACTTGCTTGCTTGCTTGTTAGTTAACAACTCAAAGAAATAAATTAGAAACTCAGATATGAATGGTTTCACACCTCATTTTGATTTATTTATTACAAAGCATCACGGCAGCTTTTCCGGTAGGGTTAGGCTGGGAGGTACGTTTTTTGAACTGTTATGTAAAAGGAAGCGAGCCGTTGTTAAACTTCTTCAAGCATTTATTATTGCTATTAATTAAGTCTAAATACGTTCACGTAGCGTAACTCTTACTACATTCGGTACAGGATAGTCCTGAGAAATGACGTGTCGGTTGCCTTGATGCAGTTCTGGGTAATCTTCTGACACCTTGTAATGGCCGACTGCATGTGCCGTGTCAATCCAGATGGTGTCCCTCTTCTTTCTTGAATCACTTTTGTTTATACAAGCTGCTTTGGATTCCGTTGAAGAAATAATTTCGACAACTTCGTCTAACCTAATTCTATCTGTAAGCAGGACTTCACAGCTAGGCGTTTGCGATTCCTGATGAACAATGGAAGCAAGCCCATTGGTTAAATTTTCGTTCTCCGTAGAAGTCATCGTTGTCAGTCTCAGCTGTGCCGAATTAATGGTACTTGCAATCTGATCAGTGTCTTTGTCAACCATCAAGTCTTCAGTGTTAAAACTTACAGGTTGCGTTCCGGTTGTTCTAGTAGGGACATCTTTGGGAGGAGATACCAACGGCTCTTCAGAAGTAGATGAAGTCCTTTCATTCAGAATATATATCCCTTCTGAATTTTGAGAATAAATTTCTTCAGTTTTCTGCGATGCAGTTTCCTTTGTGTTTTCTATCGGTGCCATTAGGACAGAACCGATTGCAGTAATAAGTATGAACGTTATCTTCATTTTGATTTAATTTAGGTACTTTATGAGATAATGATTAATCAACAGCGATAACGCCCTTATTTATAGTTAGGTAGAGCCTTTGTTGTACTTTTGCTGCATTCATACTTCATACAAACGTGTCTATCATGCGTCATTAGTCTAGTCTCACAGAAATGAACAAGGCACATTTGGTTTTGCGTCCTATGCCGTTACAGGTTTCTCCTGCCTTCTACTAATTATCCGCTATATTTAATGAAGTGATATTAAGGGCTGTGGTGGCCCATTGGTAACCTCTGCTAACCTCGAACCTAGATCACTGGACTAAGTGCGACTTTATGCGGACTAGCGCACTGCTTGTGCTGAAAAAACCTGTAATCTTTAAGCGCTGATAGAAGCGCTCAAATAAATATGACTTACTCAGATCTGGAGTCGTTACTGGTAGTCAGGAGACCAACGAACTCTTCCAACTTAGTCTTATCAAAGTGCATTGTGTTACCAAGTAACTGTATTGTGGAAGACTTATAGGCCGTCGCTTCCATAACATGTATCCGCTTAGACTGAGAGCCAACCCGAGCGTAGTTGGGAACATACTTGGCAGATGATAATGGTGAGTCATGCTCGGTGCCTCACACAGACAGGTCTGCGTATCTGCACCTGTGTTATAATGTAATTAGCCCTAGCTGCTCGCATTCTAGATGGGATTAGCTGGCCTCGAGCAGATTCATAAGTCCAATGAACAGAACTAACTTTATCTATTCTGAAAGGATTGAAAATCCAAACCTGTATTTACTGTGTAAGTTTAGTGTATCTATAAAGTGTATGAGTTTACTAGGTTGGCATGATTGTACATGTAATGTTAAAACATAATATTGAGGTTTTATAACTTTTTATTGAAACAACATTAGTACAGAAGGTTACAACTAGCTTAAAACTAATACACTATGAAGTTCACTATTGGTGCGTGGCGTGACTGGGTTCATTGCTCAAGTGTTCATGGGTGAGAAGCTCCTCATGCTGGTCGTGTTGCTCGTGCTGCACGGGCTCATCCACCAGGCGGTACGAGTCAGCCCCGGTGGCGGCAGCAGTGGCAGCAGCAGTGTACGCAGGCGCGACATGAGCCTGTGACTCCACCATGTGTCCGGACACTATCGACGGCGAGCAGCTGAACAGCAGAGGAACGCTGCAGCCTCCGACGTTAGCGTTGGGGAACACGCCTAGCGCAGTCCCGGACGTGGCCTGAGTCAGCACGCGACCACCCGCACCAGGCAGTCCCGCAGGAGACAAGCCAGCAATACCAGCGGGGCCGTATCCTCCCAGCCTCGCCATCGGTACATGCCCCTGCATGAACTGGTCCATGTCGGAGAAGCTTAACAACTCAGACTCCGGCAGTTCTTCGACGGAGCGGTAATGCGGCGCGGCGTAGCCGTACTGCGGGACAGTTGCATATCCCTGGTAGGATGGTGTAGCGAAGGCTGCTACCGGGCTGGAGCTGATGGGCAGGTGCACAGCGCCGGCGGCGGCAGCAGCGCACGGCGACACGTACTGCTGCCCGTACGGCGTGCGCCGCTCCCGCAGGAACTCTTCCACTTGCTGCTTGTTCACGTACCGCGGCTGCTCCCCTTCGTACGTGGGGGCCGCAGCGACCGAAAGGGCGAGGATGGCTAATACACCAGAAGATAATACCGACTTCATGGTAACTGTGTGCTGTGCTGTGACCGCCGAGACACTAACATTTATACATAAATTGCAAGTGACTTTTTGATCAAATATAACTTAGGTTGCAATCTGCACAAGTATACTGAACAAGTACTTGACCGAGATATTTTTGCAAACTCAGATGTGCTTGATCTCGCGAAAGACGAATTGGGCCACTTATTACTGAGTAACTAAAACTATGTAGAATGTGATGAATACGTCAAATTTGTTTTGCATCAATGAATGCGTAAATGCGTACAACCACGCACACTGAATAATACAACAATGCCATATAAATAAACATAACCGTGTGGCTTCTCCCAAGTTAGGAAATATTTATCTAAATTGGAATCACAATAGTATAAAGCATTATTTGAGAAACGAAGTCATTATGACGTAGGTGCCTAATGTGGGCCATACACGTTCAAATAATTTGATCAAACAGGCTGGTTCAAACTGTTTGATCAAATAGAAATACGTAATTTCCTATTTCTTCATGCCAGTTGACGACACAATTTTCCAGATAAGACTGTTTGAACCAGCCTGTTTAGTCATCAAATTATTTATTTGAACGTGTATTGCCCGCATTACAAGAAGAAGAAGAACCAAACCAAGAAGCCTTGATTCTGTAACCCTGGGACATTAATCTCAATACAGAATTTATGGGTATATCATAATTATGCCATTACATAGGGGCGAGCCTGCTATAAAATGGTCTACACTTTAATTAATATTATTAATGTGTAGACAAATTGATTCCAAATTCCAATATTAGCTATGCCCGGTCGTTTTACCACTATTCGTTGCACTCAAGCAAATACCACATAAGAAGAATTGAACCTACGATCCAGTACAAGTTGCCTAATTTAAATTGCGGTTTAATCCACCCATACGTGTACCTCATACATCTTCAAATTATAGGCGGAACAGTTATGTTGTGCGCGCAAGCAGTAATTTCAATGACATTTGCAAGGAATATGATTTGGATCCATTCACAATCAGTGTGAATTCTGCGAAAAGGTGCTTAAGCCTCAAATTCTTTAAGTAGCAAGTATTTATGTAATTATATAATTCTAAGTTTAATTTAAGCGGTGCGTTTTTTATATTGTGCTCACACCATAATTTACATTATGTTTTTATACGTGAGGATTTGTTATTGGCTTGCTGGTGACTACGGTTTCCTATTTTGTTTGTCTTTATTAGCTGTAAGTCCTCCATGTACTAAATAAATAAAATAAAATAAAAAAAAAAAATTAAGCGCTCCGCTACGCTTACGCTTTGCTTTTGTCGGCGATATCGTTAGTCGCAACTATCCCAAACAACCAACCCAACCGCTAACCATGGGAACCGGAGTTCGATTCCCAGGTAGGGCAAACAGTTTTTGTTTGAGAAATTTCAGTCAGTTTTGTGTTCCTTAAAAGCTGTCAGTTTCAGTAGGAAGACAGTGAAAAGTTAAAAAAAATGCAACGAATGCAATTTATGTCTGCACTGGAGTACAACGTTTAGTCCATTATGATAATTCTGCTCATACCGTTAGAGATCGCTAGCGTGATTATAATAATATTATTGAGTCACGGATAGAACATATTCATCAGCAATAGTTTAGAAGTTCCAAGGTACAAATTCCGTATTGCATAGTGTAGCATTTCATAAGTCACGTACAGTGGTGTCCACGGAATTAAATGTTGCAGCGTCAACAAAACGCGTAGGTACTACATGATTTACGAATCAAATGTAACAAATTATTGAATTTTCGTACTCGCCCTACATTTTAAGTGTGCCAGTAACAGTTAATATTACGTTCATGCTTCAAATTTTGATTAGTTGTAAGCACGATCACTCACCAAAGAAAATTTCCTATCGGTCAAACTCAGTTCAGAGAATTGGAACAAGCATCAATCACTTTGCTTGGTTGTACGCTGTCAATTCCAAATAATCAAGCCCATAGATATTAGCCCATTTTGATCCTCACGCAAATTTTTGACTAGTGCCAATCTTGGTGGGATTTTGAACCCTTGGTAGGGTTAGAATCTCTAAGGAAAGGACCAACTGTATGATCTGGGAGTAGATGGTTCTTTGCTCCATACATATTAGCTTAGTCATTTAACTTAAAATAGTCCAAGTAGCAAGTAGATTCGTTTTACCTGGACAGTTCTGCACAAGGACGCATTGTTTGGAGAACTCGTCCCTGACAAAACCTGCAGAGCATCGGCAGCCGACGCGGCACTCCCACGTCGATGGGCACAAATCTAGAACCATGCCATTTTTCTATTCTTAGGGACCTCTAAATCCATAGGCGCGGGCCTGCGGAAGGTGAGTGGGTGGCTCGCCGTCCGATAAGAAGCAGCCCGGGTCGAGTGTTCCACGCGCGGATCACACATGTCCTGGAAGCAGAGGCCGTTCTACGAAGTGCCAATGCCATCAAGATTCCGTCGTGAAAAAGGGATAGTGTGATTCAACACGTATACTACCGTCTCTCTCTCATACCAGAATCATAATGATTTCATGGCATCAAGAAAATGAAAAGTGTCCTACATAAATTCAAGAACAGCTTTCCATGCCTTTTCCATTACCTGTGGCTAACATCCTCAGGTTAACGCAAGTAGGAGGACACCTCCAACCGCACAAAGAGAACTCTTCATTGTCCCGTAAACACGTGGAAGTCCTGAACAACATCACACTTCTTGTACAAAATACTAACAAAACAGTAGCGGCTAACATTGGCAAAGTTACCAACAAACAGTTAGGTTATCGCTAGATTATTATTGATTTATGGTTATAAGTGTAAAAAACTGAAGTGGCTATTTGGCAGATGACGTCGTCCAATCCCATGAAGGATAAAGGCACCATGATAAACAGTTTCTTATTCCACGAAATATGGCTTTTGGATTTCCCCACAAAACGCGTTATCCTCTTCTTGATTATTTTTTGGCTTCAGATAAGACTAGAATATAATTTTATTTTCGTAATAGCCTTATTCGGCCTACTACGCTGCATCTTCCCACTGATTAGCCACGTAGAAAAAGTAGGTAGCACATGGTACGGGCCCTGCGTATTGGGGGACTTGACGTATTGGGGCGCATGGACTTAAAAAACATGTCGCTGAAAAACAGCGCCATTGCTCCGTCTCACACACGAGTCCTAACAGCCCGTTCCCACTTGTCGGCTGTCGGACCCATATTTTCATCGGATGTTGCAGTGGCAGAGCATTTTATTTGAAGCTATTCACACTTGTCTGATACAGGGGTATCTATCAAATCGTGTTGACATTAATTCTTAGTGGTTAGGTGTTACGGAGTAGAAAACGCCCGCAACTAAACGCCGAAACTACGGACTTCGGGCTTAGAGAGTAGCTCCCAGATTTTATAGAGGCGCCGACGCCCGATTTAAATCCGTGCCCGCAAGCCGACTAGTGGAAACGGGCTGTTACTCCTATCATACTGGACGATAGCCGTTTTGCGCGGATATGATGTAAATTTACCATACCTGTAAACGTCAGAAATTTTGCAAATAAACAAAGTATTTTTCTTTCCAGCTACCATACCGTATAATCCAATCTAAGCAGCCCCGGACCCGATCTATCTATACTTATCTGTACTAATATATAAAGCTGAAGAGTTTGTTTGCTTGAACGCGCTAATCTCGGGAAATACTGGCCCGATTTGAAAAATTCTTTCAGTGTTAGATAGCCCATTTATCGAGGAAGGCTATAGGCTTATATCATCACGCTAAGACCAATAAGAGCGGAGCAGTAATGAAAAATGTGACGCAGACAAAGTTGCGCGGGTCAGCTAGTAATCTATACTTACTTACTTACTAATATATAAAGCTGAAGAGTTCGTTTGTTTGTTTGCTTGAACGCGCTATTCTCTTAGGAACTACTGGTCCAATTTGAAAAATCCTTTCAGTGTTAGATAACTCATTTATCGAGGAAGCCTGTAGGCTATATATCATCACGCTAAGACCAATAGGAGCGGAGCAGACGAAGTTGCGCGGGTCAACTAGTAATATATAAAGCTGAAGAGTTTGTTTGTTTGCTAGAACGCGCTAATCTCAGGAACTACTGGTCCGATTTGAAAAGTTATTTCAGTGTGAGATAGCCCATTTATCGAGAAAGGCTGTAGGCTATATATCATCTCGCTAAGACCAAAAGAAGCGGAGCATTAATGAAAAATGTGACGCAGACGAAGTTGCTCGGGTCAGCTAGTATAGAAATATGGGCCGAAGTCGGACTAGCCATGTAGTCGAGGTCACGTTTGCTAGCCGGGCCCTAGTTGAAATTGGCATATAGCCCATTTGCATAGGCCCGTGGGAGGCTACGGGTCTAACATGCCGCAAGCCAGGCGGTTGGTAGGATAGGGAGCCCGCGCAGCCTTAAGGCCCTATGTAAATATAGGGATCTGACACGATTCTTGAGCAACCATATTCAGGGCGAAAAGTTGTAGGTGCAGCTTGCTGAAAGAATACCGAAAGTATATGGGAAAATTTTCAGATACGAGCCCTAGTTAGCCACCCACTTTCAGATTTCCAAAAAGCACACTTCAACGCCGTTCATCACTACATAGTATAAAACAAAGTCGCTTCCCGCTGTCTGTCTGTCCCTATGTATGCTTAGATCTTTGAAACAACGCAACGGATATTGACGCGGTTTTTTTTTAAAGATAGTGAGATTCAAGAGGAAGGTTTATATGTATATACCATGCATAATATAGTTGAGAAACACTGATTATTTTAGAGGCTTCCAATTTGATGTCGTAAATAAACACATTTTTTGCGCTTACATTGCAAACGCTGGCTGAACCCTACGAGATAGATCAAAGTAATGTACTACAGTATTGTACACCTTAAGAAGGTCTACAAAAAAGTCCGTGATGGTATATGTCTCTCTTACAATAAATTTATTTTATCCTTTACATTTTACCAGAAATAATGGCTTATTTACGAAGCGATTTAAAGCAATACAGCATTAATCCTTATCCAGTTAAGTGTATTTATAATCTTGACAATGTAATATCCTAGATTAAAAATTTCCTTTACAGTATATCATTTAAATGAATAATTTAGAAGATATCACTGAATTAAAATTACGCGCGACTGGAAATATCATTCTCAGCGAAACACAAATGGCGCCGCGGTGTAACAGTTGGCCTTTTAAGTTTTGCGTAAAAAATAAGTGTATGGTGTTAATCTTTAGAGATTATAGAATAGAATAGAATAGAATAGAATACTCTTTATCTCTTTTTCTCTTTACTCTTTTCTTTTTCTTTTTCTCTTTTTTTTTCTCTTTTTCTCTTTTTCTCTCTTTTTCTCTTTCTCTTTTTTATCTTTATTTATTTCTTTTTTTCTTCAATATCTATTTGAGAACGTATTTACCCTAAACACTATTCAATTTAAATGAATATCTTAGGAGTTATCACAAATGCCCGGATCGCAGCACTGTCTAAACAGGGTATCGGGACCCTAGAATGCAAAAGGCAACCGAAAGAAAAGGGTGGTTTTAGTCAGTAAGTCTGACAGTCCCTTCCACCCAGGGCGGGAGGACTCGTTTGATGATGCTACCACCCAAAATAAAATATGGAACTAACGTAAAATAAAGGCCCGCGTTACAAAATATTTTTACAGTAAGCGCACTTCTTTTTTTTGTTCTAAATTTGTCCCGAGCGAAGCCGGGGCGGGTCGCTAGTGTAAAATAAGTGGATTATTTGAACAACAAGTAGGTAAAAGGCCAGCAACACGGCGTCTTTGACTCGACGAAACTGTCATTACCGATGATCTTCTTGGCTCGTTTCTCAATTAACTCAAGGGTATCAAGCTGGTATCTGGCAGATGCGTCCCAAAGATGAGAGCAGTACTGCATACATGATCGAACTTGCGCTTGATAGAGTTTGAGCAGCTGTTCCGGCGTGAAGTACCGTCTCACCTTTGCTAGGACCCCCAACTTTATGGCAGCCACTTGAGCCTTTGCCTCTATGAAAGGGCCAAAATTGAGGGTAGATGTTAACGTAACACCAATTTAAGAAGCTCAAGTCGGTCGGTTATCGGCACGGTTACACCTCGAAAAGATGGAGCTGGGTGGAATTGGCTCCTTTTAGCGGAAAAAAGACACGCTTGGGTCTTAGCAGCATTGAACTTGACTAGATTGGCATCGCCCTATTCAGAGACAGTCTGTAAGGACAAGTTCAAGCGCTCAACCATAGCCTCCCGGAGAGACCGGAACTGCGACCCACCAGCTCGTGCGTCGGACACGTATCTCTCAGCAACAGTGCTGTCGTCTGCATACCCAAAGGTACCGGGTTTTAGCATGCAATGAAACGAAGTTAGCCAATACGGAACACGAATTAGATAAAGTCGAATAACGGTGTCAATCCCAATGCGGTCAATAACAACAACTGTAAAATTCCATATGCGGACTCGTTGAAACTACGTTTGCCAAAAGTAGCTCCAGCAATTACGCAGCCCCGACGACCGTTACACGTTAAATCCGTAATACGTTTCAATCCTTAAAAACTATTTACGGAGCTACTTACTTGGTTTGTACCTATGTGCTACGGGGCACCTGTCTGGGCCGATAGGGCCACCATAGGGGCGGTACGACGTAAACTGCTTCAAATCCAGCGTTTGCCTTTGATATTCTTATGCAATGCGTATAGGACGGTTAGTACTGAAGCCTTACCGGTGGCGGGTGATCTCCCAGTCGATCTAGAGGAGCAGCGGCGTGCTGCAATGTACTATTTAGCTAGAAAGATTCCGGACCCAGAGTTTTTACCGCAACACGACCGTGCTAAGATCACTAGATTACTAAAACCCCAGACTAGTGTCTGGGAGGAACTTTTATCCGAATGGCAATGTAGGTGGTAAAATATTCCATCAAAGGCCGTCACCTCCCCCAGTTTCAACCATCTGCTCGTGAACGGCTGGATAGGACATAACTGGAGGTGGATCACTGTATTGCCCAATTTCTCACAGGTCATGGCAACTTTAAGAGTAAATTATTTTCCATTAGGCTTGTGGCCTGACCTTTATGTCAATGTTCTACAGCTGACCATGAATACGAACAATCCGCACATCACATCTTATGGAAGTGTATTCTTTGGCAAACTGAAAGCAATATTTTGTCCGTGCGTTCAAGCGATTTGGCCATACCTATTACTGGAACGGGCTTCATTGGCTCGGCATTTTTCTGGTGGTCGCCACTACTGATTCTGGCTTTCAGGAATTGCAGTGGTTGGGAATGTGTGGCGGGCTTGTCCCAAATAAAAAAAATCACTACGCACATTACTGGCGAAGAGATAATTTTATGCAGGACAATGCCAGGGCTTATACCGCAGAAATTGTAAATGAATACCTGAGCGAAGCCGGTATTACACCGGTTATGGGCTAGCCAGCAAGAAGCCCGGTCATGAATCCCATAAAACACCTATGGGATGAGTTGATAAGACCAATCACAGCGAGAGATCCTGCTCCGGATACGCTTGGCCAGCTTGAACCAGAAATGTGGGATAGCAACCCACAACACAATATTGTGACCATCCGCTCCATGGAACCGCTTGGCAGTTATTAGAGCCCGGGGAGGAAATAAAGATACTGAATAAACTTTTTAAATCATTTTTTTGTTTTAGATCTTTGTTTCTTACATTAATTTTACAAATTCTTAAGGAACGCGCCGCTGTAGCGTCAAATGCATAGATGTATAATGTTACTGCCCACGCCGCTCCTTGTCCGCTGAGTTCGTGTCCGCGGCCTAAAGGGTAACAACATACCTGTTGAACATAACACGATAGCTAAAGAAATTTAGTTTTTAGGGTTCCGTACCCAAAGGGTAATCAACGAAACCCTATGACTAAGCCTCCGCTGTTCGCACGTCCGTCCGTCCTTCCGTCTGTCTGTCTGTCAGCGGGCTGTATCTCAAGAACCGTAATAGGTAGACAGTTGAAATTTTCACAAAGTGTGTATTAATTTTCCCGTTATAACAACAAATAATAAAAATTAAAAATAAAAAGGGGCTCCCATACAAGAAACGTTTTTTTTTTTCGGTTTATGGTACGGAACTCTTCGTGTGAGAGTCCGACTCGCACTTCGCCGGTTTTTATTTAAAACATTAATTTTCAGTACCTTAGAATATCCGCAATTAACTGGCATTTTTTTGCAACTTATTTTTTTTTTTAATACATAAAACTCACACAAAACCAAACTTCAGAGGTGTTTCGTTTTTTTGTGCTAAAAAGTAAATGTAAGCGCGCTCCTGTTGACCAATATTTTAATCTTAATAGCGCGATTCAAAAATGTGAAGTATTCCAAACACAAATAGACAAAACAATATTTTTCGAATTTTCTAAATTCAAATATGTCTTTTCTTTGATTTTTTTCTTTCAAAAACTTATTATGTAACCTCGATTTTCCTTCGAAAATTCATATTCTCTTAGATACTTCTTATACTTTCTTAGGTCTTAGAAGTGTTTGTTTGTGGATTATTAGCGATTGCTCTATTTTTTCATTCTGTTTGATTTGTTTGAATAATTTTTCTCAGTTAATAGTATTGTTGGTATATTGTTTTTCGTTATTTTCTTACATTTATAGGTTTGTTGTTTCATTTCTCAAAATAGGAGCAGAATTTATTAACATTAATGGAAAATTAATAAGTTTTATTTTTTGCGTTCACTGGTCGTGACGGCACATGCCTTTATCGTTCGCTTTCTTATTTGTTGTATACAAGATATCTGATAGATCAATGGAAATTCGTAAAGAAACTGTTGATCATTTGATCCAAAATTGGAATGAATTTACTGTAATTTCTCATGACAATAATGGAGACAATTATTAAATGACTGAGCTCAAGCTGAAGAAGTTAAGACTTGCATTAAAACCTCAACTCTTTGACCCATAAAAACACTCTACCTTAAAAAAAAACATGCGATTGCACTTGAAAGACGATATTTGTGCTGGTCAATTTTCCAGACTCCTTCTTAAAATAGGGAATCGAGAAAACACTGAAACTGGGTGCAAGATTACAATTCCAACAGATCTTGCTATAGTTGTTTTGACGATTGACGATCTAATAGCCCAAATATACCCAGACGTCCAGAACCTACTTAGCAGTAGTGGAAATTATTTATTGTTTTCCTACTCCTCCGCTGTACTTTTCTGATTAATTTCGCTACAGGATCCAAGACAGTTGAATGGTTTCTCCGGGACTTCATTGGCTCGGCGTTTTTCTGGTGGTCGCAACTGTTGATTCTGGCTTACAGGAGTTGCAGTGGTTGAGAATATGTGGCGGGCTCGTCCCATAAAAAAACCTACTTATCAAACCTATGTTTGTTTTTTTTTAAGAGTGGGAGTCATCAAATGACTTCTCCCACTCTGGGCGGAACAAAACTTATTGACTAAAACGCACTGTGTTCCTCCTCGCGGTGACGCTTTCGAACAAATTCCGCAACCTCAGTAAACCTACGCAGTGGTAATGTGAACGTGCGATTTTGACATCAAGAACGATCGGGCCTCTATCATTAAAATTACACTTTGTTGATGTCGTTCGAAGGATCAGGATACCAGTACAAATCTGTGGACACTGTAGTGCATAAATGGATGATGCTATTCACTATCCTGTGAAGTTCCTTAATACACTCAACCCACCTGATCTTCCGTCTCACACACTTATTCAATAACATGTTTAGATTATTTTAGTTAAGAGTGTTGTACCGTTGCTCCACAACATAAATTCATATTTTCTCTGTACGGTGTTCCCATCGACCTTGGAAACTGTGATGTTTCTTGGCCATGCCAATGAACTATTTTGGCGCCTCGCACCGACCAAGCAACAACCATCAATACGCGTAATATTGACAAATGCTTCTGGGGAAAGTAGGGAATATATGTCCATGGACATGAAAATTAAACACATCACCCGGTTAAGTTTTACAATTTCTACTCAGATATTTAATCCCTCTAAAACTTTGTAAAGACGTTTTGGCTGAGAAATTCCTAATAGAAAACCCCAAATACCGTTTTTGCGCGACCTGGAAATCGAAGCCAGGAGTCCACGCAGACCAATGGGGCAGTTCAGAGTGTGCCTTGAATTGCACTCTTCCAACTTCCTAATTCTATCAGGGGTTAGGTATTGCTGGATATTGACTGCTCTTATATATTATCTTAGTGATCTTATTTAACGACTTCATTTTTTCCTACTCATACGCGAACGAAGTCGCGGGCAACAGCTAGTTTGATACAAAATTACTTAAATGTACACAAATCTGACATTTTTGCTTTCGGTATGCCTTAGAAAATCCATTCTCATTGACCGTACCTACGTCTATTCCGGTCGCTATACCTACCTTACCTACCTACTTACGATCCTAAGACTTCTAGAAATCGAAAGCACGAATTCCGAAGAAAATTTTGTGTGCCTACATATAGGCATGTAGGAAAAGATAGATCAGTACATGCAACATCGGTAGGGTTTAAGTGTAGCCGATGTTGCTAGCATCTTTTTGAAACCATTACCTGTATATTAAGAAATCTTTGTAACTTAAGAAAAGTAAAAAGTTTGCTTGTAGTTCTACATATTAATAACTAGCTGACCCGCGCAACGTCGTCTGCGTCACAATTTACATTACTGCTCCGCTCCTATTGATCTTAGCGTGATGGTGTATATCCTATAGCCTTCCTCGATAAATGGGCTATTCAACACTGAAAGAATTTTTCAAATCGGACCAGTAGTTCCTGAGATTAGCGCGTTCAAGCAAACAAACAAACAAGCTCTTCAGCTTTATATATTAGTATAGATATAGATAATAAATCTCTTTATTTTCAGGGTAATATTGTACCAATCTGCATTCATCATTTAATTATTCATCCCGCTATAAAAAAAGAAAGCTTGAACATATAAAAACATCATGCATTGGCATTTCGCATGCAACGTAATTGCAATATCCTTGGACATACGGTCGGCGAAATATGTGCGAACGTGACAATAAGGAATAACTGAAGGTGTTCACTTTTTCAAAGAATGATTTGTCATCGTTGTTTATGAGCAAGCATTTCTTAACCGCATAATTCACCTACATTTTATAAACAAACAATAAGTTGATTTAAAATAAGTATGTGAGACGTGTGTTTTCAGGTAGATTTAGGTGAGCCGTAGTCCCTATTTACCTGTAATTATATGGACTGATATGCAAGGAAGTAGACCCCATAATTATGATGCCTAGGTACAATAAAAAACCGGCTAAGTGCGAGTCGGACTCTTGTACAAAGGGTACCGATATAAACCGAAAAAATAACACGTTTCGTGTATGGGAGCCCTCTTTGATTTTAAATTTAATTCAGTTTTTATTATTTGTTGTTATAGCGACACTAAAATTACACACTCTGTGAAAATTTCAACTGTCCACCTGTTATTATATATATATATCTATACTAACATATAAAGCTGAAGAGTTTGTTTGTTTGTTTATTTGTTTCTTTGCTTGAACGCGCTAATCTCAGGAACTACTGGTCCGATTTGAAAAAATCTCTCATTGTTAGATAGCTCATGTATCGAGGAAGGCTATATATCACCCTAAGATCAACAGGAGCGGAGCAGACGAAGTTGCGCGGGTCAACTAGTATATGTTTATATAGTAAATATATATCTTGCGTAATGTTTAACTTTCGAACAAAGTACACAGGCTTCGTAAAAGCAGTTTTTGAGCAAGTGTGTTGTAAAATGTATTTTATAAGAATAATATCAAATAAAGGATTTATTAAATACGGTTCTTGAGATACTGCCCGCTGATTGACAGACGGACGGAGAGCGGCATAGTAATAGGGATCCGTTGGTTATCCTCCGGGTACGGAACCCTAAAAAGAGTACTAGGCCTACAAAATCCGTTGCGAGATAGGCCTAATATGCAAAATCAATCATCCCATGCCACTGGCACAAAACAAGGCATAAAACATCCTGAAACGACATTAACGTGTAAACTAAACTGTGGCAAAAATCGAGTGCTTATAGATAAATTATGGATAGATCGATAAATATTTTAGGTACGTAGGTATCCTATCCATGTATTTAGGTACCTATCTGTTCTTAAAGCTTTATCTAAGAATTTAATCAAAGAAAAGATAGAACATCTTCAAACAGTCTTTATCGCCATAATCAGAAGTGATAACCAAACTCTTGGAATGGGAAAACTGTACGTGCTTTACCTGTGTTAAATGAACACGATCTTCAGCATGATTTTTCCATCCCTTCACTCCCATCATATTTAATTAGTATAAAATGAATCTTCCGATCCTTCAAACTATCAGTCATCACCGTATAGCATAACAATCATACAATACTTGTTAAAATAAAGTTCAATAATGCACGTCAAAAGTGCTACTGTCTTTGCTGCTTTAGTCATTACCTGTGTGAGCGGCTATCCAAACTTATGGCATAGTAACCAACTCACGCCGGTCCATGGACTCTACGTCAAGCCTTCGACTGATGGGACCACAGGAGATCTGTTCGTCGCAGCCACGGAAGAAAACGGAGTGAAGTCGCAGTGGGCAGCTGATAAGCCAATCAACTTTTTGCCAGTCGCACCTACTGCTCAGCCACAAGCTACTGCGATTCCACTTGCCTACCCATCGGTTTACACTACACAACACGACGAAAGTGCTAATCAAAAGCGAGCTGTGATGCCCAGCGCGGTTCCAAGTGCGCCGGTTCAATACGCTTACGCTATGCCCGTGCCATCTGGCACCCAAGCTGAAGGTACTCAGGTCGCTTCATACCCATACGCTTATACAATCCCTGCAACTCCGACCGAAACTCCTAAGTGTGAACATCAAACTACTGCTTCACAATATCCCTACCAGTTTCCTTTTCAAATGTTCTATCCGCAAATGATGTCGGCCTATACCAACGCAATGAGCATACTCAAGGATGCAGGACTTAGTGAGGATTCTGCTAGTACAGTGATGTCCCAAGCTGCACCAATGTGGTCCCCTGCTTCTTACGCGTACCCCATGTATGTGATGGTAGACCCTAATGCGTGGAACCAGAACCAAGCTACTACAACTTCGACTCCTGCATCACCAACATCAAACACACAATCGGAAGAAAACACTCAAGCATAGAGTTAAATAGACAAAAACTGTAAATTATTATCGCTATTTATTTTTTATGTAAAAAAATGTGAAATTATTTGTTTTTTTTATTTTCTCAATATTACCTATTTCCTGATGCGTCACTTAGCGAGAGAGAATATTATGTGACAAGACCAAGATAGGAGCCCTGTGGTTTGGGGCCCACTTTCAGATTTTCAAAAAGGTGACTCTGAAATGGCTGCTCAAAAACTGTGCTATTTCCCCCTTTACCTGGGACCCTTACACATTCCATTTCTAAGAAAGTGTGTGTGTGTAAAGTCCCAATAAAAATACCCTGTGGCGTAACGTAGTAGGGGCGTAGGGGGGCTAAATAATCTATACCAAGTATTATTATAGAGCTGAAGAGTTTGTTTGTTTGTTTGGTTGAACGCGCTAATATCAGGAACTATTGGTTCGAATTGAAAAAATCTTTTAGTGTTGTATAGTCCATTCATCGATATCGAGGAAGGTTATAGGCAAATAAAATAATAATAATAGCATCACATTTTTCCAAAAACCACGCGATCGAAGTCGCGGGCACACTAGTACCTAAATAGGGGGATGGCGAAATTTTCCAATGCCCCGGCCGGCTAACACCCACGCTACGCCACTGCTATGACCTCTAAAACAATAGCCTTTGTTTTAAGAATAGTTCGTAACAGCCAGATATAATTTACAAGATCTGTCAAGACAGGTGTTCCTCCACCTTTGAGAAACTCTAGTCTGAGGTTATCTCGTCATCCCCCGGAGCTTTGTTGTTATAGTTGTCCGAGAGCTATTCTAATTTTACCCATGTCTATGTATATAATACGGGAAGCTCGTCTGTGAGATGGCGTGTAAGCCTGGCCCGTGTATCATCCGCGAAGTGGGCCTGAGAATGAGATGATTTTTGAGCATAATAAGTTTCCATAGAACTTTTCGACTTTTCGCACATTGTCATCGTGGCAGAATCTCTGCAGGAACTGGAAGTGATGCCAGAGGCGGATTAATTTTTTTTTTCCCGACTAGTTCCGCCAACATAATTGACTTGACCCCTATTCTATATCTAATCCTCATCCATGCCAGTTCTCGCAATTTATGCCTCTCGTACTTCCATGCTTCATACTGTGTCTTTCTTGTATCCATCCTTAGTCATCCTGTGGGTGGGACTCCCACTTTTACGCTACTTCCTATTGTTATACTTTATTTACTTTACTTTAAAACTCATCTTCAAGGAAAATAAGTTTTTGTTTATTACTTTTTGGGCTATATCCTCACAGCAGGCTATGAATTTATTCCTAAATTTACCACTCATTACTTCGATCCCCTACCATTTCTCATTGCAGTCTTTTACCCATTTCCTGCACGAGATTGTATCGCTCTATTACGTAGATTGGACAATCCAGAACAATGTGTGGGACTGATTACTAATTGAAAAACAGAATGAAAATATGCCCAACTCCGGAATCGAATCCAGGACCACGTTTAGCAGCCGTGGGTAGTGACCACAAGACCAACGAGACAGTCATAAGCAAGAGAGAGCTACTGTGAATGTCATAAAACAGTTGGAAAATTATTAGTTTTTTGGATCGGGCCATGTAAGAGTTATCAAGTAGTAATAGCGAAATCTCTCTACAAATTATGATTTTTTAATTTATGTAAGTATTAGGTACTAACTTTTTTTTCGTTATAATTATCCTCGTGGCCCCGTCGTAATCTGGCGCCCTTAGGCACGTGCCTACTTTGCCTTAAGGATAATCCGCCCCTGAGTGATGCTGAACAGCCTGAGCGTTTATTCAAGGCGACTGGGTCTCGGGATGAATCTGGACAAAACCAAAGTCATGTACAATGGTCATGTCACCCCGAGACGAGAAGTGCGATTCTGTAAACATGTCGAAGTGAAAGCTTGGGTAAGGTGGTCACGAAGTGAGTTGTCATTCCATCTTGATAACACGGATCGTCAGCGCCTTCACTTCGACGTGTTTACAGAATCGACCGGCTGTAATCGTAAATGGCGCTACTCTCGTGGTTGTGCAAGAATACTAATACTGTATCTAGGCCAAATTATACAACTGCCGCGGCACAACTTTCAGAAGGAGGCGACCAAAAGAATACACTTGGGCTGGGGGGCGTTCGGGAAGCTGTCTGATACGTTTGAATCGCCAATCCCACAATCCCTTAAGACTACTAGGGTCTATAAGTTCTATAACCAGTGCGTCCTACCCATAGCGACATACGGAGCCGAAACGTGGACACTCACCACATTTACTATTTGGTCCACAAATTCAAGGTTGCTCAGCGTGCAATGGAGAGAACACTGCTCGGAGTGTCTCTGGTGGATAGAATTCGCAACGAAGTCATTCGCCAGAAAACTAAAGTCACCGACATTGCGCATAGAATTAGCATGCTGAGGTGGAAGTGGGCCGGCCTTACCATGTCTGTAGACGTCCAGTACAGATGTTCGATGGAGCAGACATGTGTTACAGTGCATATGGGCAAACGTAGTGTGGGACGCCCTGTGGGCTCTGTGGCACGTTGGACCAATGATTTGAAGAAGGTGGCTGGCAGCGGGTGGATGCGGACTGCTCAACACTGCGATGGTTGACGCTCGTTGGTGAAGGCTTACGTTCAGCAGTGGACGGCAATTGGCTGATATGATGATGATGAGATATAATTTAAAAATTATCCAAGTTGCAAGTTCAGCGGCATGGGATTATTATCAGTGAGCTTGAATGATTTCAAGTTGAATTTTGTGTTTAGATAAAAAAAAACATCTCTGGTTATAGTCTCTGGTTATTGTTTTGTGTTGTTGGCAACTCTGTCTGGCTCTGTCTTGAAATGTCAGATTGACAAGTGAAGCAACATGCTTTTTGTAACTGCGACGATGAATAAAAACTAAAATACGTCGTAAATAGCTGTATAGCGAGTGTAGTGATAATATTGATATAAGTCAAGAAACAACTAAATAAGACAAAAAATGGTTTCCAAGAAAAAGAAGAAGGTATGTAAACATATTTCAAAAATGCACAACACGTGTTTATATTATTGGCTATAACCAACAAAATTTCGGTTTTCCGCAGTATTCATCCGGAGAAGGAGCACAATTTATGACCAGAAAAGCCGCCCTCAAGAAGCTTCAGTTGTCTCTCAAAGATTTCAGACGTATTTGCATATTAAAAGGTATTTACCCACGAGAACCCCGCAATCGTAAAAGGGCTCAGAAAGGCGCTGGCGGAATCAAAACACTGTATCACACAAAGGACATAAAGTTCTTACTACACGAACCTATAATATGGAAGCTCAGAGAGTTAAAAGTAAGTGCCTCAATACTTGAAAACTATTTTTGTTTCATAACTATTTGCAAGTTGAATCTTAACCCATAAATGATTTTCGTTTCTAGGTGTACCAACAAAAAATCCGTCGTGCAAGGGCAATGAGAGAGTACCGAAACATGAAGAAGTTCTTACGGGACTATCCAGAAATAAACATAGATCATATTGTCAAGGAGAGATATCCTACTTTTGTAGATGCTTTACGGGACCTGGATGACTGCCTCACTTTATGTTTCTTGTTCAGTACTTTCCCATCCCTAAAGAAGGTTCCCAGAGACCAGTCAATGCTTTGTAGGAGACTGACGGTAGAGTTCATGCATGCTGTAATAGCTGCAAAAGCTCTCCGGAAAGTATTTGTGTCTGTCAAAGGCTACTATTATCAAGTTGAACTTGAGGGACAGACTATCACATGGATTGTGCCACATCACTTCTCATTCCAGGTCATTATTGTCTATTACTTAACCTGACATAAAATATTTAAGTTTTTTTAAAAAATTTTTCTTTAGTTTTTAGTATTTTCTAACAGTACAATTTTTTCTACAGCCTCAAAACAAAGATGAAGTAGACTTCAAAATCATGTCAACATTTGTTGAATTCTATACAATGATGCTTGGCTTTGTAAACTTCAAACTGTATCACTCTCTAAACCTGGTCTATCCACCTAAACTGACTGCAGCATTCACAGCTGATGACAAAGAGCTCATAGATGAGCATGCCTATGTGGCTGAGAGGATAGCAGCCATGAACTTGTCATTGGCCAGAGTTGAAGGTTCCAATGATGGTGAAGAATTGCCAGAAATAGATATCTTCAACCCAGAAGACGAGGATCCTCAGAAGTTAGAAGAAGCCAAGCTTGAAGCAGAGAAGGTCAAGAAACTAAAGACAATGTTCAAAGGCCTCAAATTCTTCATAAACAGAGAGGTACCTAGAGAACCTTTGGTTTTCATCATCCGTTGCTTTGGTGGTGAAGTCTCCTGGGACAAGGATCACTTTGTGGGAGCCACATTTGATGAATCAGATGAGAGCATTGCATACCACATTGTTGACAGACCCACCATGGACAAACAGTATCTGTCCCGGTACTATGTGCAACCTCAGTGGGTGTTTGACAGTGTTAATGCAAGGACACTACTGCCTATCAATAAATATCTGATGGGTGCTGTTCTGCCACCTCATCTCTCACCATTTGTTGATAAGACTAAAGATCAAGTTTATATTCCTCCTGAAGAGAAGGCTCTCAATGATCCTAACTTCAAACCTCTGGGTAAGTTTTCATCAAAACAGTACTCTTTCAAATCTTGATTATTATTAATTAATCGAATACAGTTAATTTAGACATTTTTTTACTTACCCTTAATTTCAATTTTTACCAGATGATGACCAATCTGGCACTGACATTGAAGAGGCCAGTGATGAGGACAAGGAAGATGAGGAGGAAGCGGATTCTGAGGAGGATGGTGATGCTGAAGCAGCTCTGGCTAAGCAGTACCAACAGGAGGTGGAGGAAGACTCCGACTCTGGTGATGATGAAGAGGGTGTGGACCCAGAAAAGAAGAAACTGGCTAAAGAAAAGGTAATAGAACATTCATTTGTAATTTTCGTTAGAAAATGGGTGTCCTTGTAATCTAGAAGGTGGAACATCAACCTGCACCCACATTATAACCAATCAGACATACTTTTTATCAAATTTTATTGATTGGTATACACGCCTATGATGGCTTGCCTAATGAAAATTGTTCATGGCTAGTTTTAATTTATTTTTTTTTTTTTTTCATAACCTTCACTCTTGATAACCAAAGAAATTTAGTTTCAACTGATAGTATTTAGTGTGGAAAATATGCCTTGGTAAGCTTGTCTACTTATTTCTGTTATGGCTACCTGGCAAGCAGGTATGAGCAGGTAAGGCAATACCATATAACAACCCACTACATCGTCTACATTGATCTGAACCAATAATAATAGGTATGAAAGAAACATAATTTAATAACGAAAACAAATGTATAGGCTTGTAAAAAAGTAATTAAAAAAAAAATATCCATGACAAATTTTTCAATTGGCAAGCTATTGTGTGTATAAATCAACAAAATTTGATAAAAAACATGTCTCATCTGGCTATCACGTGAGTGAAGGTCGATGTTCCACCTTCTCCTAGACTATAGTAAGTGACGTAAATCAATCATTCTAATTTGCAGGAATATTTTTCATCAAAATAGCTTGTTGAATATCAGCAAATAATTCACATAATTTTCTTCATTGCAGAAAAAAGCAATGGCTGTGACTGCTGGTGTGCCCCATAAAGAGCATCCCTACCAGAAAGAGATAGAAGACAAACAAGCATTCAGGCTGAGAGAGAAGCTTGTTCGCAAGAAGCACAGGAATCTGTACAAGAGCATGAAAGCTGGACAGGAGAAACGCAAGAAGGAAATATGGTTGCTAAGGAAGAAGAGGCGTCTTCATGACGAGAAAACGAAGGAAGAGAAGAAAGCAGAAAAACGTCAAAAGAGAGATCAAGCATTGGAGCAAGCTTCTGCTTAAAACCTCATAAATAAAAAATATACTTCAAAATAATCGTAAATTTTTATTTCTATAATGTGCTAATTCATTTACAGTATAATATTTACATCACAATATAAAAATTTGAAGACATATCCTTCAAATAACAATGAAACAAGACAATCATAATAAAATATGTCATTTAGAAGCAACAAAATTACTTTGGTACTATTAGATATGGCTTATCACGCTAAGTTCTATATAATTTTAGTACCAACTAAGATAGGGATGTACCGTACATTTTGAATAAAAATAAATCTAGTTTTGAAAACGTAAACAAACTTTTCTCTATAAATTAATAATGCTATACTGCAAGTTGAGCAGATCAATGTGTCGTATTTTGCTGTAATATTATACCATAGGAATAATTGTCCATTGCACTAAATCTGTTTATAAATTAATGTCCATTCACACAGTGTCCTAAAAAACCTATCCAAAAGCATAAAATAATGTGAGTGGATGTCAGAAACACATAACAAACATCGCTGAATTTTAGATATCACATACAATATGAATGGACCAAAAAAACAATATATAAATAATATCTTAATCAGAATCACTATCGGTCTCGCCTTCAGCATCACTCTCCTCAAGCTCTGGCATAGGGAACCGCAGAATCGCTGCAATTCCCGTCAGCTGGTCTAATTCTGAGGAAGAACAAAGAGACACATAACTACACAAATTCTTCTCAAAAATAGACAATTTCATTCAAAATGACATTTCGGTAAGTACCAAAACAGTACCAATTATTTTATTTATTCAATTCATTATATAACGCCTTTAACAACGCATACAAGGTATACACATATTTTTACACAATACTGGTATAAGAACAATTACAAAAATTAGGTACGCCTTTTTCCATTGGCTTTGTGCCACTAGAATGAATCTCGGCAAATTTTGATTAAATATATCCGCCGACCGTTTTGTAATATTATTATATGTATGGCTCGTATTATTAATACTTACGTTCTCCAGAAACATGCATGCTCGAGAAAATTCTCACTTCGCCGCCGTTTTCCCTAACTGAATCGACAATGGCGACATAGTCTTTCCTTTGTTGAATATCTTGACACCTGAAAAATGAGGAACTTGGTTTGAATAAAATAAAAATTCTGCAAAAAGAATTAAGTTTAATTGGGAGAAGATGGACCTCCACAATGTGGAACAAAGGGATTGTTGAAGGTCACGGGAATATTGATAAGTGCACAGGCCCATTCGTAGCGGCGTATGGAAAATACGCCGCTACGAAACTATGGTCTTCTTTCGATAGACATAAGATGAGATGATGAATTAAGAGGTTCATCCTCTTTATAATCTTTTAGTACAAAGCTTCCTGTTCCTGGCAAGGGAGACTGCTTATTAAGGCCGGCCGCACACGTACGGTTTCCTGATTAGGTTTCTTAATGAGGAATTCAGATTCGGAGACCTGAATGCTCGCCTTACATACAAAATGTTCAACTAGGCGCATACGTTTGTTTATTTTACGAATAGGAAAAACAGATGACGTTCCTTTCAAAAACGAGCCGTGTTGTTTCAGGTCAGAAGAACAGAAAATTGAACGTCTCACAGAATTCCGAATTTGAATTCCTGATCGGAAAACCTAATAAGGAAACCGTACGTATGCGGCCGGCCTTATACATTCACATTTCAGTTTTACGTCGTATTTATAATAAAAACATAAATTACCTAAACAATTTATCTGAAATCATAAGGATCTCGATAGCTTGAGCGTCATTTGCACTCTCAATATGTTTCTTCCCATAGAAAGCTTTAGCAGGTTCCAGTTGCAGCATTGTGTAGAAACTCTCCAAAAGTTTCACCTCACTGGCAGCTTTTGTGTCTGAGATCTTGGCCATTACTGCTGGCTCTTGTAATACCTCTGTAACCATAAATATTTACATAAATTAATATGAAGTTTCAATCACAAGACCAGAAGGAGAAAGCAGGACGACTTGGATGTCTTGCGGAACTGGCAATCAGTGGCACTAAAACGTAGAATGGTGGAAACAATATAGGCTATAGATTTAACAGTATGATATTCAAAATGAAACATGTCCACACTGAAATTCAAATCTACATTAGGTTTCTTTTGACATCTTCATATGAACATTCTGTTTGGCATAAGCAGTATGGAAAGACTGTTCATGAACATGATAAACAGTAACAGAAAGTATGCACACCATATCATAATCAATTATATAATATTTCAAAAAGATATGGCCAACCTTATCTTAAATGGATTAATGAAAATAGCCATAAGCATTACGTCATCTAAGAAGACAGTAATAACTTCACAAACCATATGCCACTATTGGACTATGCTAAATATAAAATGCATAAAAGGCGATAAAAACACGACTGTATATAAAGTTCAAGATTTGAAAAACTGTGACAATGAGATTCATAATGATTTGGTTCCATTCCTGAATAAATTGTTGTGATTTTATAAGGTTTGTTTGGGGAAAAAACTACATTCTCAATCAATCAAAGCAATTCTAAGTAAAACGAGTTTTCTTTTTTTAAGTACTAATTGGCACATAAATTACCATTGTGTGCCTTACAGAACTATATACATTTGTTTTGAGATGGAATCAAATAGTTGTGAATATCTATGCTAGCTATTGGTGGTGAAGAACAGAAAGGAACTTTTATGTGATGAAATATAATGTTAAAAATAATGACTTCATCTATACTAATATTATAAAGAAGAAAGATTTGTTTGTTTGTTTGAATTGAATAGGCTCCGAAACTACTGGACCGATTTGAAAAATTCTTTTAGCATTGTATAGCTACATTATCAGGGAGTAACATAGGCTATATATTATCCCTGTACTCCAACGGGAACGGGAACTACGCGGGTGAAACCGCGTGACGTCCACTAGTGTTTCAATAAATTTACATTATGTTGCATTATCCTTTAAAATTTCAATTACAATGTCATAATATTATGCAATAATTATTTATGATTCATCATGTATCCGATCATGGTATTTACCTCAGGGTCTAAAGATCCAATACAAAATTTAAATTCCAACCTTTTAAAGAATGTTTAAATCCTGATGAAGCTTTGACCAATAGGAACTTGCTTTTATTATCAATAAGGAGTTTGTTGTCAGTTTTAACTGCTTGCTGCATCATGTACTCAAAGAACTGGTCTTTGACAAATCCAGGTGATGCAATGATCACACATTTGACAATGCTGAAGTCTACATGTCTCAGGATACCTTGCATCACAGCATCATAGAATTTTGTTAGCCCCTGTAATAGATAAACATGACCAGTTATGATATGGTAGGATTACTACACTATTTTGTTTTTCTAGCAATTTAACATTATTTCACACTATTTGATTTGCAGGTCTTATTATTTTTTCCTGTTGCTAAATATATTTTCAGTAAAATGATAAATGATGTTTTCTGTAAATAACATTTTTTTACACATAATTTTTTATAAAAATCTAGTCAAGTTTGGTGTTCAGTGTTTCAAAAGCCACAGAATAAACAACAATTATTGCTGTGAATCAAGTGAAGAAGTTCAATCATACCTTTTCATGTTGTTGTACAAATCCTTTCCGCTTCCTAGGAATAGTGATATCAATTTTAGACCTCACAAGTGTCATGGAAGGTGTGATGAGGCAGACATGTGCCAGGCCTTCCTGCATCACAACGGCAGCCACGTCAGCATTGGCAGCGGGGTCACAAGCCTGGTCCACCCTCTCTAAGGCCACGGAATCCCATAATGACTTTTGTAAAATGAACTTTCTATTTAGTTCTAAATCTAATGTGTGATAGGCACCCATCTGAAATGTTTTATTTATGTTTGATACAAACTCAAAGTAAAAATATATACAGCAGAGTCCCACTAATCAGGCACATCCAGCAATCTGGCACCCTCTGCCCACGGCTACTTCACCACTTCCTCATTATGCCCATATTAAAACCAGTACATTCTGAATTGCTTTATCTATCTTGATTTTTCCAAAAAAAAATCATTAACCCAAACATTATATCCAGCACCCCCGCTTTGTAATTGTTGCAGATTAGTACTACTACAAAAATACTCTCCTACAAATACTACTTGGCTTAGTCTACTGTAATATGTTTATGTAAGAGTATTTTTTTTTATTTTCACACCATAGCACTTAAGTATAGTCATTTTTTTAAAACCTTACAATCCTTACTAATATTATAAATGCGAAAGTAACTCTGTCTGTCGCTCTGTCATCGATTTAAATGAAATTTGGTACACAGATATTTTAGAGCCTGAGAAAAGACATAGGTTACTTTTTATCCTGGGAGTATGCACCACACGGGTGAAGCCGCTAGGAGAAGCTAGTATCTTAATAAATGGCTGGCATACTGGAGAGGGCCTACTAAAAAAAAAGTTTGGCTGTCAGTGTTACACCTAAAGACAAATAAGCTTCATCCCTTTCAGGTTTCCACAACCAATATGTTAAAACTATCAAATGTTTACCTTGACATACTGATTCTCCACGATATTGCGGCCCTTCAGCCGCAGTACACATGCTTGTGTATCAAAATCAATAGTCTCCACAGTGATAGTGAGTGTGGTCCTCACGCGGCTGCTAGTCGATGACCCTGTCGAAGACTCGGTCTGCACCTTACGCACTGTTGACGCTGTGACAGCGTCAGCCACCGCGACGAGATTATATGCATGCCACATGTCCTCAGGCTCCTCGGGAATGAGGCCGATACTCCTGATAAATAACCAGACGGTGAATAAATTTTAGGACAAACATTGATAGTCTTTACTGTAAAAGAATCAAGCAATATGCTTGTTTACAGCCGAACTTACCCGCAGCCATCCCTTTCGATATTTTTATGAACGAGCTTCATCTTCCTTGGATTATTGTTAGTTAATACCACATTATTTATTCACAGACATATCGAAACTATAATTTTATCTCTCTTCTGAGTGCATCAGTTCGATGATGAAACGGAACACAGCAGCAGAAATCGAATCCGATAGCCGAGGAAAACTTTTATGACATTTCTAAACGTCAAAATATTAGCACGTTTTCAAATCGGCTGGAATAGTGGCCTTTCGGCTTACTCATAGAACCACTTCTCAACAACTTTATCATAGTAGAAATGTTTATTTTTATATTTACGTCTGAAAATTGCTGTTATAATGACGCGTGGTATTAATCTACGTGGGGTTGGCCTTTACAAAATCGAAAGAACATCAAAAGAAAAAAAACGAAATGAAAAACAAATACATTTTTGTGAGAGTAAGAAACTAAACATATCTAACAGATTTCTCTGCAGCTCTGCCACAAATCAAAACAAAATGGTTACGAATGAGTAAACTAAACGTAACTTTGAAGTTTTGAACGAAGGGGAGGACGGACGAGTTTATTGTATTGCATTTGCATTGGTTTAATTTGTTTTTTGTTAGCCGAAAGTTTGTTTAATTTGTATGTGCTTTCTAAATCAGTGTTAATGCTTTAAATATTGGTGTTTGAAATATGACATTCGTCCATTAGATATAATTAGATAATGTGTGTGTAGTGGCAGTGATAACGTCAACGGTCAAGCTCAGCTGGTCCCGACCGACGAGCGGTAAAAATCTCGCGAGTTTTTCTTTACCTTACACAGGTAGCACTTTTCGTGCTCCATTTATTCAAGGTATGCCGTTATATTTTTTCTAGATAACACGCTTGCTTAGAGATAAACTAAACTTACATAAAGAATAACACGTAGATCATAAATGTATATTTTCAATTTGTGTTATTTATTAATACACGTGTTAATTTCCACGGTGCTTATTTTGTAATAACTTTAGGGGTTTATACACACGAGCGCGAAATTTTTGTTTATCTTTATTTACAACGACGCACTGGCCGTGATCCAGATTACGTGTCGTCTTATTGCGCGGGAACTCGCGATATTTTTAGTATATTAGTCGCACGATGATTTAGAATGCGTCGTGTAACTAACATTACTATAAAGAATACCGTTTTTCAGTAAAAATAATGTAGTTTGACTCAAAGTGTCAGTTATCAAGTGTTCTAAGTGATTAAAAAAAATGAGTGAGACCCAAGAGACCCTGCCGCCGGACTCGGCTACTGCTCCCCCTGCACCGCCGTCATCCACGTCTTCAGAGAATGCATCACTCGCCAGCACAGCAACCTCCCCTGTCACCAAGCCAGCTGACTCCACAAGACCAACTTCTTTGCCCAAACCATCCGGCTTGAAGCCACCCTCCAAGATTGGCAGGCTGTGCTCCAACTCTGCGCCCAAACCTGCTGTGCCCATCTCTCCCAGAACTGGTGAGTGTTAATATAATCAATCCTTACTGCAGACAAAACCTTTCTCTAATTTTATTAATAATCTTTTCTTACCTAATAATGATGTCATGACTGCCACCAACAAAGTGATTATTAATTATCCTGAAGACACAGTAAGCACATTGTTTTGCTTTATTAACAAACTGCAATTGACAAGATTTCTAGCCCTGGTTCTTTAATATTTAATATTATAATTGGTAATTGCCTGTTTGCCTAATTTATTTTCTGTATTTAAGCCATGTTCAATGTTTCATAAATCATTTATGGCAGAGTTTTATAGGACTTAATGGTTTGATGAGCTGTCAGTTAAAATTTACTCTAGGTATTGATCGGACTGACAATCCTATTACATCTAATAATGTTCAAGAGAGACACAAGGCCACTGGGGAATGGTTAATTAAATGCCAATGGGCTCACATCCTGCTTGAACTTCACATTTGAGCTGGCTTGGAAATAATCTCCTATTTTTATCACATGTGATAAATAATTCACATGCGATAATCTGGAGAATGATTGTTTTTATAATATTGACTATTGATGAAGTGGTTTGAATGCTCATGTATTTGCTATTCGTGTTGCAATGTGCCTGGCCCAGTTACTGCAAGCGCAATATCACGATAATGCGGCGCAGTGTGAAGTGCGCGTGTGTAGATTATATTGAGCTATTTAACACTGGCCTTTGTGGAAGACCTATCATGTTAGAAATGACAGACAGGGAGAAGTAATTTTAACATTTCTTATCAATAGACGACAGGTAACGTGTTTGGCGATGATTTGTCCGCGGGCCAAGAGGTGCATCTAAACAAAACACGATGTGCGTATTTTTTCTTTATTTTTCTATAGAGCTTGCACTTGCCTACCGTTTACGTCATGATCCGTTTCACTACAAAAAACTTTCGTGGTTTCCAAATACGGGGTTTCCATAATACGAGAAAGTCCGACATGATGGCTTTTCAATTTGTTTACAATGATATCATCCAATGCCAATCCTTAAGATACGAAAAGTCGTATCTTATCCATTGATTATAGTATTATGCAGTATGCTCACCTATATGACGGTTATTGCATCAGACAAAATAGAATACTTAAAAAATTAAATGTACGAGTAAGATAAGGAAAGTACACTACACATTGTTCGCTCAAATAATACCTAAGTGTTGCGTTAGGTCATCATCGCTTATTATATCGATGAGATGCAAAGTGACCTCAGCTCACCCAGTATCAACGGATAATCGCGAGGAGACATCAAAAATATACGACCTTGAGCAAAATGAAGCGAAACCAGTTTTCTAAATACTTGTTTACCATCCGTAGCGCGCATCGCTATATCGATTAACGACTCAAATTAATATAAATCGACTCATCATCATCAATCAACATCAAATTAAATTGTTCAGAATATTTGTTTAGGATTAAAAATAGAGTTTGAAAATAGGTAACAAATATTTCGTTTGAAAGTGAAAATGTTCTTATATTGTTAGTATTTATTCTCATACTATGATATAGTTGGCGAGTTTCACCGGAGCGCGGTGTTATGTCCGCTGGCGCTGGTCGATTGGCGGCGGCTCGTGACTTCGCGCCACCAATCGTCGTTGTCCGATTCGTAGCAGACGCAGTAATCACCGTTTTCACTTCGAGGTGCATGAGTAAGCTTTTAAAAAACTCTTGTTACTTTTCCGGAACAAATGTTCGTACCTCGTTGTACCCTATCTTCCAAAATTTACCAAGAACATCTATTTAGTTTCAGTATTTTCTCTACTAACGAATTCAGGTAAAAAGTTAATTCTGTTTAATTTAAAATTAGCAATTTGATCCTACCTATCCTACGCTAATGAGTAATGACAAGGCAAAAATGGCCTAAGTGTAATCAATTATTTAGTTTTGAGCACGTTGGACCAAGTGATGTAGTTGACGTTTTCAATACACTTAAATCTAAAAACACAGGTGACTTCTGGGGCATTTCCATAAAACTTTTGAGTAATATAATAGACATAGTAGCTCCCTACCTGGCTGTAACGTTTAATAAATGTGTGGATTTAGGAACTTTTCCTGATCTTATGAAGAGTAGTAAAGTCATGCCTTTATTTAAATCAGGTAATAAAAATGACATAGGCAACTTCCGGCCTATCTCCATCTTACCTGCATTTAGCAAAATATTTGAAAAGTTAATACTCAAGCAGTTGTTAATACATTTTAATTTAAATAGACTACTCCATAATGAACAGTACGGCTTTACAAAAGGTCGTTCGACTACAGATGCGGGTGTCGCTCTCCTAAAACATATATTTAACGCATGGGAGAACTCGCAAAATGCAATTGGAGTTTTCTGTGATCTCTCCAAAGCCTTTGATTGCGTACACCATGACACGCTTTTGCGTAAACTACGTCACTACGGTCTCCAAAGCGAAGCTCTTAACGTAATTGATTCATATTTACATAATAGGTTCCAATGTGTTGATGTCAATGGTGTGAAATCTTCCGGGCTACCAGTGTATCTAGGTGTGCCTCAAGGCTCAATACTGGGTCCCTTCTTGTTTCTGGTGTACATAAACGATCTACCATTCTTCTTAAAGGGTATCTGTGACGTAGTATTGTTTGCGGGTGATACCTCTCTTATCTTTAAAGTAGATAGGAATAGACAAGATTTCGATAACGTAAACAACGCTCTTTCAATGGTTACGGATTGGTTTACGACAAATAATTTAGTTCTAAATGCCAATAAAACGAAATGCATAAAATTTGCCTTGCCTAATGTTAGAAATTTAGGACCCAATGTAATCTTAAGTGACGAGGTGCTTGAAACTGTAGACACGGCAGTATTTTTGGGCATAACTGTTGATTCCAAACTACAATGGAGCCCACATATATCAAGCCTATCGGGAAGGCTCAGCTCTGCCGCATACGCCGTCAGGAAAGTAAGACAATTTACTGATGTTGACACAGCTCGGTTAGTCTATTTTAGTTATTTCCATAGCGTTATGTCCTACGGTATTCTATTGTGGGGAAAAGCTGCTGATATACAAAATATATTTGTCTTACAAAAACGTGCCGTGCGTGCAATATATCAGCTAGGGTCAAGAGTTTCTTTAAGAGAAATTTTCAAAGAGATTGGAATTCTCACGGTAGCATCTCAATTCATTTTTGCAAACATTTTATATATTAGGCAAAATATATATTTATACAGTAAAACGAGCGACATCCACAGCTTTAACACCAGAAACAAGCACAAGCTACATGCTCCTTCCCACCGACTTCGTAAGGTCCACGACTCATTTGTGGGGCTCGGTATCCGTTTATACAATAAACTTCCACTTTCTTTTCTTGACCTGCCTTTTAACTCATTTAAAGTTAAAGTTAAATCTAACCTTTGTTCGAAGGCATACTATTCTATTAATGATTATTTAGACGATAAGAATAGTTGGTCGCTGTGTTAAACGCAAGACAATGTCATAATTATCATGTTCTTTCTCTTTAAGTAATTAGCTTATGACAGGTTATATGTATTCATATAATATTGTTTTTTTTTTTTGTTTTTTTATTTATTATTATTATTATTTTTTTATATATCTGACTATGTAAGTCAATTCGTTGGTTTTTTTTTACATACATTTCTATGTTTATCAATATCATAGTGTGCTAGCTAACAAGTTATAAGTTTTGTGTCATGTATTAATTACTTAGCATACTTTTATATAGATTCAATTTCTTAAAACGTAACAGACAGATGTGTTGCTGGGGAGTTTGTTGGCCACTTCTTCTCCACAGCTAAAACACTAGGAAGTGGTAACGGGCGGGCGTTTTGGGGGACTGTCTTTTGTAAAACTTGACGTTCAAAAAGTGCTGGCTCTCAGCCTAATTTGAATAAACGACTTTTGATTTTGATTTTGAAAAGGTTAGTGAATAAAATGCACTTAAATGGGTCTGAATCGACGGTAATCAATTGGAACGTAAGCAAAAATGAGAATGACGCAGTTTTCAATGCTATCGGGCTTTAGTTCCGGTTAGGTACTGCTAAACTACACAGGATTACAATTTACAATCAAATAGTTCGAATTATTTTATTGGTTAAAGAAGTAAATGAGTTTAAAATACACACCAACCAGCTTCCTTCAAATTACTGTTCAGTGGCAAAAGATAATTCATACGAGGCAGCTTCGGGAAACAGAACAAAAAAGTATCAATTTCACATGTTAATTTAATCCTATTTCTAACAACCAGCGAGGCGGTAACTACATCATGTTCTCGCCAAAATCAAGCAACCAAGTAAAAGTAACAAAAGACTTAATTCTTTGTTATCACATATCAAATTTCAACACTAACCATGACACACTTTAAAACCAACTGCTGGCCGTTAGTCATGTGTCAGTCTCCTCTCACTAAAAAAACATGATCCAGTTTTTAAAAGTTAACGTTCAATGTTTATTGTTTTTATGGTGCCGACACCACATTTTCAACTAGACAGTGGCAAAAAATGTTCCTGTTATAGCTTTACCGGTTCTTAATACGACCTTCATAGTTTACTGTTAAAATGCTTACTGCTGTACCTAGAAGGACCGTTCCTTTTATTGCAGCTAGAAGTAAGCTGACAGTCACAATTATTGTCTTAAACTACTAGCTAGGCAGTATAAAAACTAATTGATATTATTCTTAATGAAAGACTGCCGGGTTAAAACTGCCTTAAAACCAATTTCACTGAAATTACGATGTGTAACTGCAAACAAGCTGAAGTAAAATAATTCGTAAATTGTTGATAAACGAAGAATGTACAAAAACAATAATTAAGTGCTGAGCAATTTCCTTTTCATTAGGTACTAGTGTTCGTGTCAAGGATGGCTGTTTCTTGATCTTCAGCTCAACATTTAACGAATGTTATAGTATAGCATCGTGGCGGAGAGCGTTTCCATGTTTTGCTTGTATGGTGATACAATAATTCGTCTTCCATTGTCCGTGTAGCTCACTTTCACCGAGGCGTGACGTGCGCTTGCGCCGCGCTACCACGACTCTTCATCTGGTGCTTTGTTACTGTACTCCAAAACAAGAAACACTTTTAGAAGCAAGCTCCTATTATGAAAGAATACAGGAACAACGAACGTAATACTTTTACGATCCACTCACTAGCTTTTGCCCGCGACTTCGTACGCGCACATCCTATTTTTATCCGTAGGAATTACGTGAAATCCTCTCTTAGTGTTCCCCTACACTCCCCAAGGAATCTCCATGCCAAATTTCAGCTTTCTACGACCATTACTTTCGGCTGTGCGTTGTCTGTCAGTCACTCAGTCGGTAACGGAAGAATTTTATATTATTGACTAGCTTTTGTCCGCGACTTCGTACGCGCATATCTCGTTTTTCCCGATCCCGTAGGAATTTCGGGAAATCCTCTCTTAGTACTCCCCTACGAAGTGTAGGGATGCTACATGCCAAATTTCAGCTATCTACGACCATGTACCAGTAGTTTCGGCTGTGCGTTATGTGTCAGTCACTCACTCACTCGGTAACGGCAGATTTTTTTAAATATTGTTTAATAAGTGTACTTTTAACTAGTAAAGAAAAAAAATCAAGAACTACGATTAATTCAAATTTACTTTATCACAAGTCTAGATAAAATTTAAATCAATTACTCAACATTTACTTTCAGCATTAATTTATTGATCGTGTCTAGTTTTAAAGATGTAATATAACTCACGCGAAGGTTAAAAGCAATGTTAAAGGTAAAGTTTGCGTAGCCCCAAGAGGCAAGAGGTTACTTTCAAACCTCGGGCCCGTTACCTGTGTGACCTTATTTGTCACCCGCAGTTACAGTAACGACTTAGATTTACGAGTTAAGCTACAAATTTGCGGTTTTAATTGCCTGTTTAGATTTGCTATTCCACTTATTTATTTAAGTCTTTATTACATCCAAGACAAATATAGTTTAAAAGAGATTAATATAATAAAAAAAAAAAACAAATCAATCTTGTCCTAGCCCCTTTCGGTTTTAGGCCTCCTCCATTTTTTCCTATCGTTTGCTCTTTTCATCCAGTATCTTACTGCTCACTTTATTACCTACGCTACGTCGTCGTTCCATCAAGTCTTGGGTCTACCCTTTGCTCTTTTATTTCCAGGGCTGTCCACTTTGTTCTTGGCTATTCCACTTACTAGACGTGTAATAAATTAAATGTAAGAAACGATGCTAAAACTTAATTACTCTTAGTGGGATGTGATGGCTGTCGTGGCACACATTAGCCGAGAAAGGAAATGAAAAGGTTATCTTATAGTTCTAGTGCACACAAAGATACAGCTTTTAATCCTCCAAGACCCTTGTAATTAGGAGATTAGTGCGCATAAAGTGGGTGAATATTACTTCTATATGTGCTGTAGTGCATTAGCTTCTTATTATTCAACCAGCGACAGTTGTTAATAAGGTTAACCGTTGCAATAGTCCTATAACGACGGGCTATCTTCCAATCATTACTTATGCACTGTCGCAGCCTTTTCATCGTTAACTCCATAAATGGCGTCAAGAAGTGATAATCTATTTGATGTTGGTCTTTGTGCCTTTCGGAGTCCTCCTACTCTACTGCTACGGAAAGTGGAACTCATTGTGGAACTAATGATGCCATAATGTGTGTGAATGGGCCTCTTCAAATACTCTAACAAATCGTCACATCTAGAGTCGCGCCTTCATTCAGAGTTAAAATTGTTTGTTCTGCCTTATCTAATAAAACCGACTTGCAAATATTTATAAGAACTGTTAACATTATTTTATATCCTCAGTTAAGGTTAGTACTATCTAATCTTGACAGCGTTTCAAAATAAACTAGCTTTGGCTTTAGAGATAATATCGGAACACCAACATTTTGGCAAAGTAAACGACTGCTACGGTAGCAGTAAGTTCTTCAGCCATACTTTCTAAAGTCAGCCTATTGTTCAAGGCGCCGCATCAATCAATTGCCATGACTGACAGTTCAGTGCCAAAGCCACCATTTACGTCACCGTGTTGGAGACGGAAAATGCGTGATGGAAATACTTTTTCTTTGCAAAACTTTGTCCTTTTATCCTATACGGTTTCTACTGGTGCCTCATGACAAGTTATTATATATTCACATGATATATTTATCTATTTTTGCTTCAATGCACGAATTAAGAATTTCAAAGACACGAAAAGTTGGAATCCTTTCCAAGGGTAATATTTTCCTTGTGGACTCCTCTCTAGGCAAATAACTCCATGCCAATAACTAATACTGTCGGTTCTAAGTATTTCGCCATCCATCATTAGACAGCACTTATCCGTTACGATTATTAGCATCCGTGGATGTCGGATGTCGTAATCAAGTTCCATAACTGATGCCGCTTTGATCATAACCGACCGACTTGTACTCCATCGTGTTCCATACTGCTTTATTTATTTACATTCCAAGCAATCTGGCACGCATACACAATCGAATTTCAAGATCGTTAGTTGGTGTATAATTAAATTATCTATTGAACGGTCTTCGGCTGCAAACTATACAATATTATTGAATCTGCAAGTGGTCTGCCTTGAGCGTAAACATTCTGGGATTGGAACGTTTAGTCTGACATTTCCACAAAATGTCAGCTTGTGCACTGAGGACAATCATATTATAACGAGCTGGTATTGGCAAACTAATAAAATGATAAGCAACTAGTTGACGTCACGCGGTTTCACCCGCGTAGTTCCTGTTCCCGTGGGAGTAAGCCTATGTTACTCCCTGATAATGTAGCTATCCAATGCTAAAAGAATTTTTCAAATCGGTCCAGTAGTTTCGGAGCCTATTCAATTCAAACAAACAAACAAATCTTTCTTCTTTATAATATTAGTGTAGATAAAATATTTCATTCTGCGTTAATGTTCGACAAACCAGATGCAAACAAAAGATTACAAAATACAATAATTCTGCAATCATGTGCACAAAATGTGCTTACCTAAACATCGAACAATACAAATGTTCCCGTTCCCATCCCTAATGCACATGCCGCGTTCGGCAACAACCAAGCCTTGATAAATCGCTGAAAAATTATTCAATACCAAGTGCTAGAGCCAAAATCCAGAAGATATCAGAATGGAATCAAATGAAAAGCAAGATAATACTGATTTTATCCTGATCTGGTCGACTGAGAATTTTCTCGTCATGTCACCGTCACTCATTATTCTGCGAACAATGTAATTTAAACAGCAATTATGTCTTAATTGCTGTTTAAAATAGATTAATAAGCAAATTAATGAGCTTGTTTTGTTTGATCACAATTGAGATGGAGCTGATTTTGCTCTGAAATAACAATGCTCTGGTGACAGTGACATAATTTGTAGCCATTGCCCAATGTTTTATGAGAACAGCTGATTATAAATATTTCACAATCGAACTCTACCGGGAAATATTACGGTCGTTCGGGTTTTAACGTTGCTACATCGTCGGCTCGTCGCGTCATCGATTCTAATCAATTAACTGGAAGGAAACAATTTCTTTTACAATACTTTACGGTAATTCTGCTATTTAATAACTAGACACCGGTACTCAACAAACCTCCTGCGATTCTTTAAAATACTAAAGCACAACACTTTACGCTTCAGAAATACAATTAAACGTTCTTGTGCAAAGTACGTAGCATAGAAAATTGTGACATTAGTTGATCTTAGCTATTCAAGGTCGTCGTTGCATTATTCATGTCCGCTAGTGATATCATACTCAATCCTACATAATATTCAATGTACAATTGAGTACATCCACTTGCTCAGATTAGTCGGCAAATGTTAGAAAGTAAAATTACTGCGGCCAACCATGAAGAATTGGAAATGTTTGGCTATGAAATCTCTATTTTATTCATACTTTTGTAACTCTAATTTTATATCCGTCGCTGTCTCTCTTGGTAATAAAGTTGTCTGGAGAATGATATCACACGTCTAAACGTTTTTCAATTCTGTTGCAACCGATACTGGTCGTTATTTAACTGGTGTAAGGTAATTCTGCGTACGAGTTGGCAACATCCTGGTGTTTCACCGAGCAGTGAGCAGCGGCTGTTGCCCGCAGGTGATCTGATATTCCTGTAACTCGAGAATGTTGAAACCATTACTGGAAAGTGTTCCGGTCTGGCGGGCGTCGTCAGGTACGCGCAGGCGCAGGTGTGGAAAATCGTCACAACAATAATACCTATTCTGATTCTACGTGTCTTTATGCGCATAATTTCATTGTTTTTGTCGGCGGCGGCGGCTGTATAGAATTTTCATGAGACTGAACTGACTGAGATATTCTAGAATCTATCCTGTATAGATAGATTCTAGAATATCTAGTTACATATCAGTGTTTTGAAAACAAATCTTGTATTTGGTAGCCAAATCCGACTTGGTTGTGTTTTTTTTACAGGGAATTCAACTGCGTGTTTTAATGATCCACGCTAGAATATTAATGGTGACTCTAAAAATAACCCCAATGGCAATTCACTTTTTTGTAACAATCAGGTCCGAAACTTGAACAGTGAATTAACATTCAAGCCAAATCTTGTAATAGCAGGCCTGGACTGGCCATAGGGCAATTCGGGCAAATCTCCGAGGGGCCGGAGGCCCTGTGGGCCGGTCTATTGACGGTCGACTTTCTTTTGCTATTAATAAATATACAAAAGGCTCTGTTTTGTTTAGTATGCTTAGCATTTTCTTCAACTTCTGATACCAACCCAAATCCTTTTATACGAAGAATCTATACTTAATATATAAAGCTGAAGAGTTTGTTTGTTTGTTTGTTTGCTTGAACGCGCTAATCTCAGGAACTACTGGTCCGATTTGAAAAATTCTTTCAGTGTTAGATAGCCCATTTATCGAGGAAGGCTATAGGCTATACGGGAATGGGAAATTCCTACGGGAACGGGAAAAAACGGGATATTCGCGTACGAAGTCGCGGGCAAAAGCTAGTGAAAGATATGAGACATATTCACACCGGAGTTGAAGACCATGAAAAACTGAAACGCACCGTGCTTGGGCGGAAGCTTACTTTTAAGATCCATCAACGCAGATATCGATAATTTACTTTTCGGAATTTTTTTGGAACTCGTTGTCCTTCTTAGCAAATGACATTAATTTAAAAGACCATTTGAAAGATTGTATTGAAAACAGTAAAAAACTTCATGACTACCAAAAAAGTGATAAAGGCAGAGGATCGTCGTTAACATTTCTGTCTAAATCAATAAGATAATTTAAGGGATCGGTGAACTCATAACTTGGAATGTTAGTATCGAAGTAAAAGCAGCTACCATGTTTCTTTACAAGTAGATACAACACAAGTTATTTCATGCCAAGATCAATGCCCAATTATTGTACGCTATGTGTCGGAAAATCGCGTGAATCAAAGACTTCTCGCTGTTGTGCAATGTGTGTCTTCAACCGGGAAGGATATGTTTTCCTTACTTGAGTTCGAATAAAGACATAAATAGGTGCATTGGTAATAGGGTATTTTACTGATTATTTTTCCGACCCAAATATCGACCAATAGAATTGCACCATTCGACGTCACGTGGTACAACCTACATGGTATTATACTGATAATTTTTTGAAAATTTGTAGGTTGTACCACGTGACGTCGAATGGTGCAATTCTATTGGCCGACATTTGGGACGGAAAAATAATCCCCCGAATACCACACGAGCTTCAAAATTATCTGGCATTTCCCTCAAGGTTCCCTGCAAACAAATAAAATCGTCAAGTTTTTCAGGAAAAATCACTCGCGCTTCGCGCTCGTGATTTTTTAACCTGAAAAACTTGACTCCTTCATTTGTTTGCAACGAACCTATCGGGATAATACCCGATAATTTTGAAGCTCTTGTGGTATTATAAGTGAAAAAAACTAATTAGTCCGTCAGATAATTTCCTTAAAATATTGGACGCGATTTTTTTCTTTTTTGAAGACACGTGTGACGTAATGTGGCTTGGTAAAATTGTACCATCATAGTGACGTCACACGTGTCTTCAACGCACTATATCGTCTTCATTTTTTGTTTACATGAAAAAAGAAAAAATACGTGTCCAATATTTTAAGGAAATCTATTTGACGGACTAATTAGATTTTTTTTAGTAAAATACCCTATTCAACGGATAGGGCTGCAAACATGCAAGGTCAGTATAATGGGTTTTTCATGGCTTTCTAAAGAATGTCTAGGGCAAATTCACGTGTGGTGCTATGCTCATGTATTGAATTTAGTGTTAGGAGATACTAATAAAGCTGTTATTCAAAGTGCGTCGTTATCTAGCTTACTAAATATCGTGGCTGTATTTCTTCGCGAATCTTACCAACGTATATCTGGGAACTAACTAAAGAGGACGGAAATACTAAAAGGCTATTAACTATTGTAGAAACACGTTAGTGGTCTAAAGATACAGCTTTGAAGAAATTTTTTGGCTCATTTTCGAACTTCGATTCGGCTTCATATGTAACGTTAATAATAAGTTTGACCAAAGTGCATCAAAATTTATTTAAACCTGAAGTCTGTGTGAAAACGAAAGCATACTTGGAATCATTGTGCAAATACGAAACAGTGATCATAGCCTAAATCTTTTTAAGAACATTTGAAGTTACTACACCTCTCTCAAAGTATCTGAAAACCTCTGGTTTAGATTTATTCAAAGCTTATCATATAGTATCAGAATCTTGTTCAGAATTGAAAAAAATAGTAAGAGATTTTGATATAGTTCAGAAAGCTACAGATGATTTTATTTCTTAGGCCAATGATGAACTTACAAAATTTGGGGACTGAATTGATTAATTTGACATTGCATTGAAAATCCAGTGAATTAGAAGATTAGAAAATATTCATGGAACACGTAGACAACCATCAACATAACTTCATCTTGTGACTACCAAAATTTTTGAGATTAATAAAAAAGTTTTCACTACTAAAATAGATATCTCAACCTAATCAAGTTCTAATAATATTTGGATTAATATATTATTGAAAATACAAATAAAAGTAAAATAATAAATTTAATTCAGAGCTTATATATCTTTTTCGGTTCTGCAACATATTATGTTGATTATCTTGAATAGTTTATTTTGTTATTGTGTGCTGATTTTTATTTCGTTAATAATTTTGTTAACCTATTTAAGTATTGTATAAGGCATATTGATTACTGGCAAAAAGATGATGACTACCAAAAATATTGAGATTATTTAAATAATGTTGTCACTACAAAAATAGTTTATTTTAAATATTTCTTACTCATTTAGAGCCGAGGAGTTACCTACTTATAAACTAGTTAATCCGACTAAAGTAAAAAAATATAACATCAGCCTCTCCCCAAAAAATAAAGTAAAGCTAATCTTAAGCTTCGCTCTACGTCTACACCCATCTTTAGCCGTAACATATACATATGATACAAAAAAAAATTGGTTGTCTGTAAAGTCGCTTTACGGACGATAATTTTACGTGATAACGTCATAAGAAAACAATTGAATTCTACATAAACACTAGTTAATCCGACTAAAGTAAAAAAATATAACATTAGCCTCTCCCCAAAAAAAATAAAGTTAAGCTAATCTTAAGCTTCGCTCTACGTCTACACCCATCTTTAGCCGTAACATATACATATGATACAAAAAAAAATTGGTTGTCTGTAAAGTCGCTTTACGGACGATAATTTTACGTGGTAACGTCATAAGAAAACAATTGAATTCTTAACAAACAAGCCAAACACTTACACGATAAGAAGAAGAAGACGTTATCACGTCAAAATATATAATTTAATAGTGGTTTTCCTTATTCTTGAGAGTCCTTATTTTTCCATCAACACTATGTTTTGTTACCTACATTCTGTGCAAATAAATGATTTCTGATTCTGAGTGGTGGGCCGACCATTTTTAAACAATGCGCGGGCCGATTTCGGGTCCCAGTCCGGCTCTATGTAATAGGTAGCATGATGATTAAACTTTCACCAGTACCTCAAAATTGTAGGCCTGATGCGAGATAGATCAATGTCAAATACAAAAAAGAAAAATAGCTACTCATTTACTCATTGAACTATTTAAATCTCATAATTTTATTATGCGTGTCAATTGCCTAGGCCTGGGGCCAGTTACTAGCTGGTAATACCCATTTACCAACCGGGATTTTCCCAACAAAACGTTTACATTTTGTAACTCAAGTAGCGCCTCACCATTCAACGATACGTATTCGATATAATTAGCTAATAAGGAAATAGTTTTTTTTTTAATAAGGTCTATCAAAAACAACAAAACAGTGCCATTTTGAGACTTAATATATTTTTTATTTACCCAAGGTTTTTGTACTTGCGTGACTAGGTGGAACAGGATATCGATGGAGGTTATACTCCAGTGGACTGTGGACGACGTGCCAAAACCAATTTACTGTAAACAGTCCCACGGTAATGCGACACCTTAATTTTTCATTAGTGCCTGCGAATTCAATGTTTGATCATTTGTAGATTTTTTATGACGGTCTAGCAAGTCTCACTTTTATGACTCGAACAGGCGCCAAACAGAAAAAAAAACAAGTCAAATCATTTTATTTTATAAGAGTGATCGCAGGCATATGTTTGTTAAGGCTGCCAACATTCTGGATCTCATGCAGTACAGGACAAACCTAGATGTCATCTAGCGTTCTTTGGGTTTCTTCTTAGGGTTGTTTTAAAGATTTACTTCTTCTTGATTATATTCGATTCTGTATGCACTGAATTATTTTACAATGCATGTTTATTTTAGTAATGTCACACATACTCGAAAGTTTCAATGCAATACGTGATGTTGACCGTCTGCTCTGGTAGCACAGCGACCTTTCCGCAGTTTGTTGTGCCGACACACCTTTAACAACGGGTTATAAATTAATCCTCACAGGGAAGGAACTCGAGGGCTACGTGCCTTCCGCTGTAAACTCGCTCCGTGAGCCATGCTCGCGGATTGTTTGGATTCCAATCTATCGGTCAATGCCCCTCTTTTAAGTCAATAATTAACAACACAATATTGACAGTCTTTACTTAACTCACACATAATAATAGTTTAATGCTTTCCTCAATGTTTTGCACGGAACACAACTGTCTGCACATTCTATATTAAAATATTCGCTTCATACGTGTTTAGATACTTTGTTTTTATCGTGTTTTCTGTTTTTGTCAAGCCTCGTGCGTTTACTAGTAAGCAAGTTAACATTAACATTATGTTGTAACCGTTTAGTTCGTTGAACGTCTAGGAAATGTCTGGTGTTAGACAATTTGGACGGAGAATTTTTCCAGCGATTGGTTTTGCAAAAAACTATCGACGTATCTAAATGCATGACCACGTATCACGTAAACGTGTCTATCAAATTGTTAGTGTCTCTAATGAATAGACTCTTAAAACTGAACACGTAAAAGTGGATTGAGTGGACATCCCAAGTTTGTGCGCTAACTCAAACGTCCCCGCGTGCCTCAAGGGGCAAATATCTCGGGCTCCTAAACTCTGAGTCAGCGCTGTCTCACGTCAGTTCGTGCCTCCGGGACGTCGGATAAAATCGGCGACTTCCTTTCAGAAAATATCAATTTTGTTTTTGTGATAAATTGACCGTCCCGCGGCTACACCCGCACGGGTCGTTCACATTTCAGATTATAAGCTAACGTTGTGCTAGCAGTTTTTAAATTGCTTGTGGACAGGACGATCCAAGAGATAAATTTCTTGTGACAAGACGATCCAAGAGTTTGCGTAACGCAATAGAATTTTACACAATAACAAGTATTGAATGCATAGGTACACATGATTGGAATTCTCAGGCGAACTATGGTGAAAGGAAGCTTAAACTTTATTGTCTAACTGTTGCATAAGCTTGCTGACCGCTCTAAAACATGACTGTTCCATAATTCTTATTTTATGGCGGTTCCTACTCACTTCTGCCTTCTCTAAATAATACTTTCTGACTTTGAAATTACTTTAATGTTAGGTTAGGTTATATGTAACCCACTCGAGTGAAAGGTATTGAAGCGGTGTTTACTAAATTGTAACGATCAATTGTCTCGGACAGGTGTCTCGCCACAAAAGACTAAACCGTTTCCATGAGGATGCGGTGACGTGTGTGAATCAGTCGACCGGAGGTCGCTCGCTTTCTTTGACCTATTAGAAATCGTAGCCCGTTCAGCCTTCACGTTCCTTACCGTCACGATGCCCGTTTAACCGATAGCCGTTTCATATGAATGTCGCATGCGCATCCCTTTCAATTTCATAGTTGCTGTCTGAAATTATCTATTAGAGGATAATGTAAGAGATCAAGTAAAGTGTTGTTTAGATAGAGCGTTCTCTGTTCTAGTGCGTGCTCGATGAGTAAGAATTCGCAGCACGCACGTCTTATCGGACCTTAGTGATACGTGCGTTATCTTATCACTATTTATAGAAAAGACAAATAATTTCATTGTGCCTTTTATTACATTGCCCAGGCGCAGATAACGTCAGGTAAATGAGAAACGGTTCCAGCCCTTAATTGTTTCTGCTATATTGTTCTAAAACGAATATGGGAGATTCAAATCAAAATTCGTTGACCTGAAAGGTCAAGGCCAATAAGGCAACTAGGCAAGGATCTGGTGAAAACCTTTTCCGAATTCCAAGCCTCTGACAGGCGCGTTGTTGATGAATGCGGGATTAACCCGCTCTACGTAATACCTTCGTCGCTCAAGTCAGTTTTGCTCACATAATTCAAATACCCTTTGTGGACACATGGTGGACTGCTCTTCAGACATGGTGTTGGATATTTGAGGTTATTTCTAATGTAGACAATGAAGATATTCGCTCAACATTTTACACCAATCATTGCCAAAATGTTTGCCACATAGAATATTTTATTTCAAATCTCATTCCAACGTTTATAGCTACGAAAATCTGTCACTAAGCATAGACTCTCAATTTAATTACCATTCCTTTTCACTAAGCTTTTTAAGCAAGACGATTGCCTAGCGCAGGGTAAGCCTTTTACATACGACACCGAATTGTTCTTTAAGTAAAATTGATCACTATATCGTGACAAAAAGCTCATCGTGACCGGCAAAGTAGATGGAAAAAGACCTCGTGGACGCAGTCCAATACGTTGGTCTGACCAGATTCGCACCGCCCTTGACACTACCGTTCATAACGCCCTCCACACCGCCAGGGACAGAAACAGGTGGAGAGACATCATACTTGTGAAAGTGATACAGAAGGGTCACGACCCTCAGCACTGAGGAATACGACGCAAGGAGGAGGATCGTGACAAACGGACAGTATAACCATGAAACAAACTGATGCTGGAGAGGACGCAGAAAACACAGCTAGGGAAAAATATAATAATATCTAAGCATTGCGATTAAATAATATGGTATTCGTACCTGGGCCTCAAGTCTGCTATTACAATAGTGTCAGAATGGTCTCATAATGATTTCATAATGGTCGATTTTGTCAAGTTATGCCAGATTTCTTTTATATATTTTTTTAAATATTATTTACTAGTGGACGTCACGCGGTTCCTGTTCCCGTGGGAGTACTGGGATAATATATAGTTATGTTACTCCCTGATAATGTAGCTATCCAATGCTAAAAGAATTTTTCAAATCGGTCCAGTAGTTTCGGAGCCTATTCAATTCAAACAAACAAATCTTTCTTCTTTATAATATTAGTATAGATTAATTTGTCATTATGTACGAGAATACCATTCTATGCCATTTCTTTCAATGGAGTGTCAGTGGTTGACCATTGGAAAATAATAATGTCGCTTTTATATTAGTAGATTACCATACTTGTCAAAATCGTCTATTATGAAATCAATGATAGACCATTCTGACACTATTGTAATAGCAGACTTGAGGCCCTGGTTAAAAAACCGTTCTTATCTAAAAGTTCATATTGAGGAATACTACATAAGCACCTACTAAACGTTGATAGGCTAGTTCTTGCGAAAGGTGCCTCTTTTCCTTTATATAAGTAATGTTATTAAACTTCCTCATCAAGATCATGAACTTGGCGAGAAAGATTAATAATAAAATAATCATAGCCAGTTTTTTATTTCAAGACAAAAAAGTCTTGAAATAAAAAACTGGCCAAGTGCGAGTCGGACGCGCGTGCAAAGGGTTCCGAACCAATTTCATTACATGTTATTTTAACACTACAGACTTCTTATAGGTTTTACTGTAATCTTTAGGTATAGAACTATTAACTGCATTTTTTTTTATTTTGGCCCAGTAGTTTCGGAGATAAGGGGGGAATAGTCAGTTTTGGTCTAATTTCTTCAACAACTTCAAAACTATTTATTTTAAAATTATTAAAAAGAAAATACAATTGAAACCCTCACAGTAAGCCCCTTCATTTGATATGTCACACGATACAGTTTGAAAAACTTTTTTTTTCTAGTTTGACCAAAAGTGACCCCTTATTAATAATTTACGAAACGCGTCCGTGTTTGGGTCACAAACGTCCATATGTACTACCAAAAAATCTAAAGAATTGGTCCAGTAGATTCGGAGAAAACTTGCTGTGACAGACGGACAGACACCCGAGTGATTCTATAAGGGTTCCGTTTTTTACGGGTGTTCGGAACCCTAAAAAAACCAATCTCAGTATAGAGAACTCCTAAACATAAACACTATTTCTAATGGCCATCATCATCGAAACCATTTATTTGTTACTTTTACTTTACCATGAGTCTATCATTCTTTTAGAACCTAATCCAACTGTCAGAGTGCCCTGAATTTAGGTAAGAATTGTTCGGCATAGCGCTCTTGATTAAGAGTTACAATAAATTGGGGATTAAGGACTGTAAGCGCCTCACGAGATTTCGTTTTCATAACGACAATCGTCAAGACTCCTCCAACCCGACAGAAAGGAACCTAATCCTCCCAGTCTCGAGCCAAATATTTCTATCTCGAATAATTCCTTTTCTTGAGTACTCTCCCTACCTGTACAGAGCAGTACTTAAGCAGCCGCAATTACCCGGAATAGCAGAAATAACGTCGTGAATTTAGTATTTAACGCGTCCTCCCGGGCTGGGGGTGGCGGGTGCGCGCCGGGAAAACAAAAACAAAGTAACGTAGAGATAGGTATGAGCGAGGGCGGCGGCGGCGCGGTGTAGCCGGCGCCGCCGACAGTGCACGCTCGACACCCGACCCCGACGCGTGTGAACACTACGACCGCGCATCTGCAACGCGCAGGATTGCCGAACTTCGCTTCGCATACCTGACCTCCACCTAGGACACCCAGAAGTATTGAAGATTTATTCTCAAAGAGCATTGTGGAACCAAAATGCCGGTTGAAACCAAAATTAGCTTTTCCGGTGAGTCTAGACTATTCAGTAACGCTACCTTTAATATCTAGGCGATCATAGGCCAAAAGTTCACTACAACTTACATAATAATCCCATAAAAAAAACAGTTTTATGCCATTGATGACTTTGTTATTAATATTCATTCGCTATTTAATTTTTATTTGTGTTTTTTAATGTTATTATTATATCTACGTTAAGTATAGCGAATATTTGATAACAAATTAAAGCTATGAAATCATCCACTGATTAAATACCTGAATCACACAAAATTTAACGATTCGATTTAACTTATCCGTGCACAAATTGAAAAACTTAGATAATTTGCAATTTCAACTTGAAATGTTTCATGCAAATATCTTAACGATGTGTTGTGCGCATTAAATTTATACAATTTCAAATTCCTTGTATACTCTTAAGTTGTTATGTGAGAATCGTGAACCGCTGGCACGTTAATAGGAAGGCGCTAAGTGATAGAAAATATAATAAACTAGCTTCTGCCAGCGGCTTCGCCCGCGTGGTCCCTAGGGAACATACTCCCGTGATAAAAAGTAGCCTATGTCCTTTCTCACGCTCTAAACTATCTGTGTACCAAATTTCGTTTAAATCGGAGCAGTAGTTTTGGCGTGAAAGCGCGACAGACAGACAGACAGAGTTACTTTCGCATTTATAATATTAGTAAGGATAGAACCATTCTAAGTAGGCAGTGTCCCTAGATAGAAGTAAGATTTCGGTTGGTTACTAATATGAAGATCTCCAAATACCCATCAATTTTTTTCCCTGACAACTGGCGATAAAATATTTTTGCTAAGTATAATGATAATGATCGTTATTGTATCAGTCGCACAAAAACTTAACATGCTCCAAAAAATCACGCTATAATATAGCCAGAAATTACTATTTGATTAAAAGCTGTTGATCAAGCAAGACCCAAGAGAGATTTGAAAAACTGAAATGACATTGAAGTTCTGATATAATTTAACAATTATTATATTAAATGATGCTCCAAACTAGCATATCGAAGACCCTTGTATACAAAACATTATCGAATTTGGTGTTACGATGTCGTCTAGACTTGGATTTTAGAATCCAAACAAGTGACTCTTCAACTGAAGAACGTGTTGCAGTCAAAACAATGTGGTTTTCATATTTAGATTTAAACAGGCTCGTGCTTCGTGACTCTGGCATGCCGCATGATCTCATGGATATATTGTCACGTTGTTGTTATTCTAACTACTGTTTTCGCGTAGGTACTAGTGGCATATTAGGGTCTAAATTCATATTTAGAGAAACCACTTTAATAATAGTGTTAATGCTGACATTTGCATGCTCATTATTACTGTATATACTGTATCCTAAAACTTTTTTATGTCTTTTTTTGTTGTCAACTTACACGATTTCTCTGGCATCCTTGTTGAAATGGTCTTCATAATTTATTTAATTTCCTTTGTTCGAACGCTTGCTTATATCTAGATATTGTTTACTGTTTGTAGGGTTGATATTATTGTGCATTTTAAGATAGTTAACGAATAATGAACGATAGACAAAAAAAATTGATATCTTCTTATTCGTCCCCAAAAATGCACATTTGTAAAAAGAATATATTATTCATGAATGAGGGGAAGATTTATCCCAAGGAACGAAAACCTGAAACAATAAGCTATTTAGGCTAGAATTTTCATACGCTCATTTGCCTAGTGAGCATCCTTATTCCAGTTTCATGATACGCCGTAGTTAGGACAATTGCGTAATGGTTAGACATTTTGGGCATAAACAGTGTGGTTTAAAGGCGTGTCCGTTTGCCTCCCTCACCCTGCCGCCCTTGTACTTGTCCTTGCATCCCCCCAGTCGAGCTGTGAAACACTGCCTAGTAAACTTCTTAACAATTTACAGTTTTACTCGACAGGAAGACTTTGTTTCTAGTTCAGTTGTTATGTCGGTTTATTCAAGCAAATTAGTTATTGTGTTTTCACTTTTCACATCGTACATGGGCAGTATTTATCGCACTTGAATAATAACTGGTTCTGATGGCTGTGTTACCTTTTATTCAATCAATGTTGGTGGTCAGCATAAAGTTCCTAAGCGTGCGTTTATTGTTAGAAGTTTACCATGACCGCTGGTCCGATGCACTTATACTTGTTAGTCACTTAATGATTTTACTATTGCAGTGTCGCACGCACTTAACCTTGTTTGGCTAACTAGTTGACATGCCACATCGCAAACCATACTTGCATCCTGGCCTCGTCGTAGCCACATACAAATCATATCAGCGAAATCGCTGTGCGCTGAAGCACTGGGTCAACAGCAACATAATATAATTCTATGATGCGATTATACGTATTATTTTATTAGATACTGTTGAAACTATTTGTTTCAGAACAGGAAAAAGGATATACTAATATCACGTAATGCGTTACGCGTTCATTTAACAAATTACTTCTCATCCTGCTAAAAAAATACCAGTTGTCATGCTCTCCTTTGTTAGTCAAATTCAAAGCCAAAACGTGCAAAATGGTGTATATTCTATTTATGGCGCTCAGTATATCTATTTACTTTACAACCTTGTTAATGGTTGCGTAATAATTTTGTTTCTTTATCATTTTCTATTCTGTAGCGTGACACACGTCATGTTCCTCGTTTAATAATACAAGCTACACTACCTTACTATTCAGTCAATATGACTATTGGCCATTAGAACATTACCTAAGCCTACTGTGCGATAAAATGTTTCCAAGTAATCAAGGCCATCCTTACCTTAACAGACTTAAAACACTAAAGGTACGATATGTGTAATAATCAATGTTAATTAGTTCGAACTATGTATTTGCTATTCCACAGCAGTACCAGCAACAATAATAAATAGTCATGTTCTACCATTAATAAGAATGATTTATCGCACATACATTGAATGATACTTTCTATACTTGTCTTGTTATAAATTCTCTTCATAGTTGATCTTTCCAAGAATCTTCCTCATTTCGCGAATACCCATTTCGGTGCGCAGGTCACGTTCCGTATGTTTGCGGCGATAACATGTCTCTGTCATGTTGTCAGCATTAAGGTAAACGAAGTACCTGCCTGCCCTGTCAACTTCCTGCCTCTTATCCTTATCGGAGATGTGCTCTTCGAGTCGGAATTGCTAAATTACACAGCTAGCATTGTTCTCGGTCAACCGTGGCGAAACTACGGAGCAGGTGTGACCTGCACTTTGCGTGATTTCCTTGCAAAACGAAGAGACGTAGGTATCATCATCTTGCATCCACGTACTCGAACATTCGAGGCTGCAGTTATTTTCCTTATGTTGTCTTCAATATAAAATCCTTTTAATGTATTGTTTTTGTCGTAGCTATAAATCAACCTGTACAGGTGCTGCCTTGAACCACGGATTCAATTTCGCGTCGATAGCGATTCTTCTCGAGCGTATCAGACCGAGCCAAACATGTCTCGGTAATCAATCGTCACTCAGCGGCTTGTCTTACATGATATTTTTATTATGAAATTGAGATGTATGCTTAATCGCAAACGGAGGTATCACGCCCCCGCCATGCCGCAAATAATGAAAAACAGCCTGCTCTGTCTGTTATATCATCGTTTAGTAGGATATCACGTAATCCAGACCATGCCATGTCCTCCATCCAAATCTATGTTGCTAAAGACTCCGCAGGATATCCCGTTTTTACTATGTCATCGTTACCATGAGCATGTGGTGTGGACGGATAGGTCTTATTGTCTGTGACGGGATGCATCTCACGTGGCAATCTCTTGTGTGGTTCTGGTAGGACGTTTTTTGACGTAATTTGTTGTTCATTATTTTAAATTACCTCTGTCGGAGCGCTCGTCAATCACTTGACCAGTTTTTTTGCTGTCAGCGGCGCCACTTGATATGATTAAGAAACATTACTTAGTCAGCCGATTGTTATTACTGTTGTGTGACTTGTTACGAAATTTCCTCGGACTTCGATATTTATTGGCAAAGTTAGCACGAAACTGTTACACAATTCGGAGGAAATTGAATTCATTATGAAGTTTTTAATAGTAATTTTAGGCACGTTTTATCGATCATGAAGGTTCGCTTTGGATGGAAGCTACGTCCAGTTTTATCAATTGCCTGACTCAACTGACTGAACTATCACGCAGGTATCAGCTCACTCATAAATAAATAATCACGCGACAAGAACTTGTACAAAGGCGGTTAAATTGAATCGTGTGCCTGACTGAAGTCTAAACAACACTGCAAAACATGTTTTTGCGCAGCACAATACGTAAAGGCTGAGATCATGCGATTTGTGATGTATGTTCGCTAGTGACACTGTTTTTAGAGAATTATTGTCGTTAACAGCACCGTTGTTACTACGCTACAAATACTCAATTGTTCGTCAGGGGCAATCACTAAAACGACTATTAAAAAGCCTCCAAATATTCAATAATAAATAGGCATGCTTCAAATTTTTAAGTAGCAAATAGTTCTGGAGATCAGCCAAATATGGCTCTATATTTCTAGATAATGCTTTACAGTATAGCACTTTTATAGAGTAGGTCGGAGACGTTCGGCTTATTTATAGACAGAGATATCGGCGCCTGCCTGTCTAGACCATCCCGATTACTTGGGGGATTTCCTCTGATCCCTCTGTTCGTGCAATTGCATTTCTCCATTGGGAATAGGATGAAAGAATAAATCTCTACTGTCTTGTCTGTAATTCATATTTTAGTAAGCCTAGAGCTTTCCAATTGGGTTAACTTTCTCGTCTTAACGAGTCATAAGTTTTGCTTAACAGCCGATAACCTAATAGCTGCGAACTGGAGCACTTTATCTACGCAGATTTATTACTGTTCCGTCTCTATCCCTATGAGTCATGGCTCATGGACCGATTTTCTTATCTAGGGATCGTTTAGATGACAGCGAAGTTAAGAAATCGGCTTTAAGCGTGATTAGAATTTATTAGATCACAATCACAATTTTATACTAACAATTCCGAATATAAAAGAATACGTAATTTTGACCAAGAGGCAGTTGCAGGCTTGCAGAAAACAAAAACCTAAGGGTCAAAATATATTTCATATTTAAGTTAGAACAGTCCAAAGATATTTGTTCTAACCCTTTGGATACACTACTCGTTTAATTAATCAACCAGACTACTGAAGGACAGACTTAACGGTCCAACTATCGTGAATATGAATCGTAACCCATTCAGCTATCCGTTGTGTTGTGTCTATTTGTAGCGCAAAAATAATAAACATTTAGTTATTGAAGCGTTACGTGACGTATCATTAATGAGAAAATTAGCAATGCATGACGCATTGCAAAACTTCGGAAAAAATATATGTTGTAAATCCCTCAAGGTTTCATTAACGATAAATTACTTCATGACAAGTATTAATACGATGTTTATTGGTATTCAAATGCGAATCATTAACGCCTCTCTGATGCACATCATATACTTTTCTCTGGAAGCTACTTTTAAAGAAGCATAGGCGTCGTGTTAAATATTCTATCAAACGTTTTACACACAAGTTCACCTTAGCACGAATTAACAGATATGTTAGGAACGACAATACGCCTCCGTAAGTTATTGTCAATATTGGACCAAGTATGAAATTCATATCGACCGCATCGGACCGTGCAATGTACATAGTTCCTCCTTTATTCTTTTGACCGGTTCTACTTGATTGTCTAATAATTATTTATCATCAGTTTTATTTACTGTGTCTATTTATATCTGCTTTTCATCATCGGCATTAACTTTGTGATTTACAAATTCTTCGTCCTGTTTCTGACCAACATTATTTCGATATCCAATTCTGCCAAATTTGCAAAGCCTTTACCTATTATTGAATCTTTCCAATAATAGATAGTGAATGTCAGTGAAAAGCAATGGGAAAGAAAGAAATCAATACTTCACTATTTTTGTCATTGAAGATATCGATCAAATCATTTCTTTTTTGTTTGGATTATTGTAGTGTTGTATTATTAAATTGTCACTAAGCACATGTATAGTTTTGGTATGGTAATTTTTGAAATCTATTATCTATTCGTAGTGTAGGCGGCTGAATTCATGTAGACACGACTGTGTAAATTGTTCTATTGACAAAGCACTTACGTCAGTCGAGTGTTTGAGACGCACTCAAGTTCAAGGTACAAAGTGTTTAGGAATTCCAATTTGCTCTCTCTTGTGATGTTCCTCTCGATGAAAACCAGAGCTTTATATTGAAAATTGGATTTTATCGATAAATTCACCATATTGATTCTCTTCTTGACACGTAACATGCGACTTGTGTATACAGGTGGCAACTGGCAACCGAGGTTTCAATTCCATGTACTCGTATTCATACCTCGAGCATGTAGTAACACCTCTGATTCACCTTGTTTACCTGTAGTACACATATGTGCTAACGACGTTTTAGCCATGGCTAAAGGGTTTGCCCCAGAATCTGCTCCGACAAGATATATTTATGTACACAAAGTTGATGTCATCATCATTCCATCCGCGTGGTCTAAAAATTTACACGCGGGCGACTGTTTTGCATAGCTACCAAAATAGTTGTAATTAGCACTTGTATGTTAACAGAAAGCATTAGGTTATGATAATTTGATAATAAATCCAACGTGTTAGGTACATCGCGTGATATCCAAACCTGAATATCGGTGGCTTCATGGTTAGGTTTTCCAGTGTACTATTTAGTAAGTAAAGATAATTTCTATAATTTCGACGCCCTGCAAGCTTAGCGTTATTTGATGCATTTATCATGGGCCGCGATAAGCATCAGTATATCTGCAGCCGTGAGAACTTCGTGACTAGGCCCACACCTAACTGTTTCGCTTCTAGTAATGCCAATGCCAGTTGCATTACAGATATCAAGCGTAATAATGCTATTAACCGTTTGAAATAGTATCCGCATTTCAACATTAATTATGAATCCAGAGTTCCTTGCGTACCTTTTGATTGTGACATTAAAACCGAACTTCTGAACATATAAATTTAAGAAAGGTATCTAAAATTATTTTGGTGACTAACATTTGCAAACGGGTTTGGTATTTGTAAGTTATTCTTGCAGCGTTTAAAATTCAAATCTTTGTTAAATCTGGCTATGATGGCATCTTCTCCGTTATTTCTATTATTTTCAAATTCTTATATTTATGCTGGTCGTAACTCGAGACTGTTGGCAATGACAACCAGTTTTCTAACCGTATTTGTTTCCTTATTCTTAATCCTCACTCTTTTGGCAACAACTTGTTATATACGACATTTTATATCTACTTCACAGATTAGTATTTTTCCTCAACTAGACTATTCCTAGTTTATTTATGTGCAGGTTTTAATATATAAAGTTTTTGCATCAAGCACCACTTACTTCTATTCCGAAACACATGTTCTTCACCGTTATTCAATAAACAATTGACATTTTCCATCTCGTGTCTGGAGCAGCAATGATTTGGTGAACTACATAAGTACTATTTAAGCCGATTCTTGAGTACACTTTCTACGTATTTATAAGTTTTCGTATGGAGCGAAAGGCTCGATCTCCTGTGCCGGATTAGTATTTCTTACAGTCCACTTACTGCTTCTTTCGGATTAATTATCATCATTTAGCGAGTGTGACGATTCACAATTAGCATGCCAGGTGTGGTGCTGTGCGGCTCATTACGCGCCATTATTGTAGTGGGAGCGAACGTGTCCTGATTGCAGATCCAATTTCATTCCATATATGCGCTCTCCTGTTATCGGAATCCTATAGGGCGGCGGTTGCGATCAATCTTTAATACGACATTATTTATTGTAATGGGACTATTATTTGTAATGGCTATGTTGATCTATTAAATAGATAACTCGTACAAAAGAGCCATGTTCCGCTAATCAACCGTGACAGTCGCATTCTATGTAAACACTAGATTTGCATTCAATTTATTATATATCTATGCTATCAGCTAACTGACCCAGTTTGATTTGATACAACTACGAGTCCGTTATCTAGCCGCAGATATCGCGAATACCTCCAGCGATCTTATTGATAGCATTGGCATCTCCATCATTGCCAATTACCAAGATTAAAACAATGGCTAATAAATCGTGGAAGGGTTTCGGGTGGTAATAAACATCGGAGCAATGAGTGACATAACTTATCTGTTATTTTGGTCAGATGGTGAAGTGGAGTCCTCTTTTAATTCGTGAAATACTGCTTTTGGCTTAAAATATGCCGTATAAGGTATGATCAGTCTTTATTGTCATTTGCCAGTGAATACAAATTGGTGGATCCCGTCTTTCTGTTTACGCGGCCTGTAGTTATTATAAGGTAGGAGCAACATTGTCCCCATACCTGCTGGTGACTCACGTATTCATCATCATTTTTTCCCATAAAGCCTCGCAGCCAATAAATACTTCAGTTATGATAATGTTTCCACAATTAATTGCTTAAAATATGAGGTCGATGATTCATTGGTGTTTATTGACATGGCTATAGGTACGAGCTGGTTGCCATTTCTCATCGACGCGTTATACATAGCGAGGATCGCGGCAGCAGTCTGGCCGCCAACTCGGTCGCACTGAGTATTTTCGTTTCAAAGTTTAGTGAACCATATCTAATTTAGTTCCTGTAGAACATAATTGACATGATAATAATCATTTCGATGTTATTTCTCTTGGTTTTTAACTCGAAGAAAAGATTTTCACTTGCGATAAGAGAAAGGTAGGAAATGAGAATACGTAGTGATATCCGATCATCACGCAACAAGTGGCTATTATATCGTGCGTGAGATATAAGCATGAGTAACTGCATTATTTTATCAATGAATTGACTTCGGTATACGGTGTAAAAGCTGGCACAATTTCGAGACCACACGACAGATTATTGTTCGGCATAGATCTTAACTATCGTGAAATTTTTTAACGAAGCCAGATTCACATGTCTTATTAACTAAACTAAGTAATTGCCATTGAGAATTGCATCTGTCCTGCAGCAGCCCGTTGCTTCGTTGCATCAATTGCGCGTCCGACTCTTATGTTGACCGCAAAATTGTCCTTAATTGACGAATTAGTGTCTATTCGGCGGGAAAGTGTGATACCTACACGTACACATAGCTCGGTTAATTGGAACACTTGCTGCTAACTACATTTTAATTTGCGGCCCGAACTGAGGAGTGATCTAAAAACATGTAATAAAAGTAATTTAAGTAAATGGTTATTCAAGTGTTTGTAATTTAGGTGAGACTAGAGGTATACAGCACACACTACCATCCGTTTTTTTTTTCAAACTAAATGTCGTCTGTGTCTGACTCACTCAGACGTTTTAGTTCTTATTCCAATTTAATATTGTTTGTATGAATAATCGGAGTGTTATCGATCGACACTGATACAAATTTACTTACTCACTGATTAACTCTTAGATAGAAGCTCTTGTTTTCATAAACCGGTGACTTATAATGTTGTTATTGTAGCCGTAGTAAGTACTTCCCTTGAAATTCCTTGAATGTTGTTTACCCAGCCACCGTAGCTTGTACATATACTGTACTTAAACATACATAGGAACAAAAACTACAAGAAATTAAATAAATATTTAGTTTCTAATCTGCTTGTTTTTATCTCGCACACGACGAGTACGTTAACTTGAACTTGACCACAAAAACCAATGTCGAAAAGTTTTTCTTCGCACTGTACTGCCGAGTAATCCGTGGTATGCTAATAAAATGGATAAATAATGACGTTGCTTATAATAGCCGTTACATCATATTTGTGGACAGAAGTATTCGCAGCACGGCTGTTAATATCGATAGCACATATTACCGATTGCGTATTTTTCACGATCTGACAGCTCATAATCACGACAAGTTTTCCGAGTTTATTATTGTCGTTCCGAAAAGGGACGAAAAAAAGTTAAAATTCTCTCTCTCGTGTAAAATAATTTTCGCGATCCTTTTTCAACAACCTTTTGAAACTCTAAAATTGTAACTTGTTTAGCCTCAGGCAGTGCCCCACTTGGGTCGGACCAAAACTCGTCGATTTGGTCTGGAATCACAAGAATTAAATCACTGGCGAAGTTCAAAGATCGCATTAGTACTGCAAAGACCGGTTGCCAGAAGCGGCGTGGTAACCCGTTTCCTGTACTCCTCCATAACTTGCGTGGAATAATAAACATTATATGTCACCATGGACGAATCTTCTTCTATATCTCGGACAGATGCGGAAATTCCGTAAAAGCACATAGAACTGGAATCCCCCAAAGGGTTAGCTAATCAATCTGTCATAAACCTACACTTCGATGACGGCAAAAGTGTGGTAAAAAGGGGAATGATGTAATAGGGATTAGTCTGCAGCTGACCAGGTTTACGCATTAATACACATGACGGAACCAGAAAAAATCCTGCTGAAACTGGGTCTCTTTAAGAAGAGTATGGAACAACTCTTCTTAAAGCGACCTTGAAACTCTCAATAGAGTGACATAAAAGTTGTAACCGATGGTATTACATGACAATTTAAGCGGTATACATGATTCACAGAAGGGGAATATTCAGAAGTAGATTAGGTCGCCCCCGCGATGAGGTATGGCGGGAGAACACGAACATTAGCGTGGGATCCAACTTTGTCACATAATAACACCTGCTATAATATCATTGTATATAAAATTGTTGTTTAAAATACAAACGCTATCGAAAGGTTATCTCTCGCAGTTTATTGCATGAACATTAATTCTGTCTTTTATATCCAACTGTTTCTTATCTGCTTCAAAACAGTTCGTCCTTGCCAATTGAATCACAAGCTCATTGTCAAAGTATGGAATGTATTCAATAATAATGACAAATGTACCTCTTTACATGACAAAAGAAGTCCGTCATTTGACCGACAAACATGAAAAAAAATCCTTCTTGTTATGTTAATGCCGCCAATTAAATTTAATGTGACCACGAAATATGGACAAATAGTCTAATACAATGTTTCCGCATCAACACCGATGATATGGAAACGACACGATATTTTTAACAATTACGTATATTTTTTAATATTCTGTTATCGGGAAGACCACGTTGTATGAGTCTTTAAGCCACAAAAGTGGTTAAACGGCGTCCTTCCGAAGGTCATGGATGATAAATCACTTGTTTTTATTGTTATTGTATACGTCTACCAAGTTAACAGCTCAATAAACCGTATTGCCTTCAAGAAAAACACGCAGAATCTATAAGTTATATTTAGGTGGACTGAAACGGTTCGCAGTAATAATGGGAAAACTTGCAACTGCGAATATAATCGAAGGAACCCCTCGTCGCAGCCGTAAAGAGTTCATAATTTATTAGTGTCTGCAGTGCACTGTGCTCTAGCTTTAATTTGTCCCAGACAATTTTCATTTGAATTCGTTATGACACGATCTTTTATTATAGCCATGCGATTGGTTAGAAAATTAGCGTCATTAGATGATGTTATCGCTAGTATAATACGAGCAATCATATGCAACGTACACCTACGCGGAAAAGCTTCGGGTTTACGGAACAGGCGCGTGATGATTGCGCACTGCATATTTTAATTATAGCATGTGGTTTGATTGATCACTATTATTGATTATATCGTAATCGGTCGCAAATTGCTGCAAATTATAGTTCACGCTACCTACACTTTATTTAATTTTTTGAAGTTAAAAACAAATGAAACGGTAAGAGTGTTGTCTGTTCTGTCTAAATAAACAAATCGTTTTTATTAGCGTCGTCATGTTCATTGAAAAGAGTTTTCTTTCTATCCGTGCTTAACTTACTTCCTCGTGTGGTGTAGGAGATGAGCCACTTGTCACACCACTCGGTTATGATGTAAAGCCCACGCGCCGCCACAAGGCCGCTCCGCTGCGCAATTGTCTCTGATGATTAATCAGGCTTCGGACGATCAGTGCCGGACATACGCTACTACCAGTCGGCCGGCTCCACACGTGTCTGAGCATAGCTCGGAGCAGTGCAAGTTAAGTGTTGTGACACCATCGGCATCGGCCCAAAGTAACATTGGAAAACATTTCTTGTACCCGTCCTCTGCCTTTATCTACTTCCGCCTCTTTTAAATTATTCAAACAACTTGACAACATAGTATATTTCACAGTTAAATTTGATCAATAGTACTAATTGAGCATAACAAATCGAAATAGCAATCAATTTTCTTGAGTAAACAACTTTGAAGTTATAACATTATCATCACCCACCACAGTTTGTGAGCCTACTCAAATGTGTGGACGTAAATACCAGTTGTGCCTTGTGTTTATTGTCTCCTGTGGGTGTTTCACACGCTCCAAGTTATGTGAATTTATCAAACTCTGCCTAAACGACACACACCATCTCTATATCATCAAACATATCCAAATACCATCGTTTTCTTGTGATCATGTCGAGTGCAATGTACATTTTCATGTAAACTAATTCTACCATCTGTCTCAAGCAAGATAATTCTCTATCATCTCTGTATTTTTTGTCGGCATGTTTTTATTTTTTGCTTTATGTGTATTTGTTTTTTGTTGTCGTAGACGGCAGTTCCACGGACACGCTGAGGAAGCTCAGCGACGACTCTTCGAGAAAACATTTATCAGGTGAGTTCCAGCATGTCCAAGGTTGAAACGATTATGAAAAATGTCCTATTTATGTTTGCATGAGAGCAATGTAAGCGTGCATGGTCCATGCTTCTCGTGTATGAACCTAAAGCACGCACTATACACGATATCATCACCTCCCATTATCGTTCTATCTGTACATAGTTTTAATGTCACTTATTCATAATCTCACTCTTCTGTCTCGACGAAATGTGGACAGATTTAATTGAAGCCGAGGAGGACGAAGTTTCTAGCAGTCTGCCGGAGAGACCGCGATCACACCGCAAGGCATCTAGTAAGTTGGTCACTACTAATAACAGTAGAGTAACTCGAGGTGGAGGCATGCTCTGTAAATAATGTACATAGTAACATGGTGATGGTTCTTAGCGCTAGAAGAAGGCATTACCACATTACATGCTGTAAGGAGTTATAACAAGAAAAATTTGACACAACATAATCATTAGGAAATCTAATTACGTAACAGCGAAACATTTTAATTATTTCTAGCCTGAATTCAGGATCGGAACAGAAAGGTTCAGTGCATGACTAAGACGAGTAGAATATTAATACCGAGGGTAGAATGGAATGATGATAGCTAATATTGATTAGTAACTAATGAATTAATAAAGGTAGCGCCGTATGCGATGCATCCGTAGCACGTCGGGACTCGGGTTAATCAGCCATTAACAATGTCGGTTTCCGCGTTTGAAATGCTTCGCGTTTCAATCGCATTGCATCGATTGCGTGTCAACAAGTACAGGCTCGCCTACGATCAATTAGTGACATTGTTCTACAATAGATTCATAATTCTTATCTTTTGTTTAACTTTTTTTCCATAACGAATTTAGTCTCACAATTTGCAGACAAAGAAACAACAATTAATTACATAATGAGGATAAGCTAACTAATAATAACACTGGTGATTTAGAAATAGAAACTTGACATATAAAATTGATTAAACTATTTTTTTTTTGTTTTGTTCCGTGAGTATCCTCTCGTTATTATTGCAACAACGAACACGGAACAAGCATAAAAGTTGATATGACCAAGTTTATTCAGACGTTAAATTTTCAACAGTAGCTAACTACCGAAACGTAGCACTTTAAATTACATAATTACTAGAAAACAATATGCAGTAACACAATGAGTGTAATAAACCGTATCTAGCTTGTGTACTCAGATGCATGTAATCCAATTATTAAGTAATACGTAGATGTCAAAATTCTCATTATAAGCAGAAGTATTACTAAACGTGTGAAGTAGGAACAGTAGGAGCACTTGTCTAATAGTTAGAGGCTAATGTGTATGTGTGTGTCGCTTGTGTGTATCGCAGCCAGCAGCACGTTCTCAGTCACCTCCATGGACGCGCTGTGGGAGAAGCACCCGCGCCGCCTCAGCGAGGCTGGCCTCCGGAGGTCATCAGGTAACTAGCACGGTATCAAGCCAACGTTATTGCTCCACGACAATACGTGACATTCCCATGCCTATCTGCTAATTAATCTACGTTACAATTTTTACATGATATCTCTCAACTCACGATTGTCTTGGAACTAATGTTGGTTCCGTATCTTAAGTTTCACTTAGATTTATACATAGCAATCAACCCATGCACCATAGACCGCACCCATCACATGCTCTATAGACGATCGAATATTTGTTATTTTTCTGCTTGCAATGGTGTTTGTGCAGTTTTAGGATGGTTGAAAGCATGAGCTTTTTGTTCTTGGATTTCTATTGCAGCGTAGTGGTCTTCGAAGTCAACTGCAGTTTGTTCAGAGTTTCAAGCGAAACGAAAGTCCGCAATGTTGATGTAAGATATGCAAACGAGTTAGCGAGTCACCCCGGTGGCCATGCACTTGCATTCAACGGTACAATTCAGTTCATATGCCCGATATGTGTGGAATAGTGAAGAGGGCCATGCATATTCAGAAGGCTATCAACTTCAATCCTAGTTAGACATCAACTTTCATCTACTCTATTTTCTCTAGAAATCACAACAGATTATGTGAATCTTAAAGTAAATAACGTCGCTGTATGACTTTTTGGGGTTTTCAGGTGAAATATATCCGAATATGCCAAATTTTTAATATATTACTTTACTATTTCAGATCATAGTGTTATATTAACAGAGGATACTGACAGCTTCATAATTGGCGAACGTGTTTGGGTGGGTGGCACCAAACCTGGTCAGATCGCATATATCGGCGAGACACAGTTCGCTCCCGGCGATTGGGCCGGCATCGTACTTGACGAACCTATTGGTATGATTACTATAACATTGGCGTAATTAAATTCTCTTTGTTAGTAACTTTAAATGGCTCTAACTTGTAATGGCTTTTTACAGGTAAAAACGACGGCTCTGTAGCTGGGGTCCGCTATTTCCAATGCCCAGAAAAGCGTGGCGTATTCTCTCGACTTACTCGCTTGACTCGCGTGCCCCTTATTACACATGCGCCGCACGATGCATCTCCGATCTCAGACGCGGGCAGCGTCTTCGAACGCCCGCCCTCCGGTACCAGGCAGAGACGCGCACTCTCACCTAACGGTAGCATTCGCAGCATCGTCAGCAGCAAGATGAGTGAGTAAACTTAGCCACCACTGACTCTGTGCGGGTTGCTCCTGGATAACACTTTTTAAGACTATTCAAACTAACTCCTGTTTTTTCCACAGATGCATCAATATCCACAACGACCAACGGAGATGTCCGTGTGGGAGACCGCGTCATCGTGTCCAGCAGCCGCGGCAGTAAAGCTGGTACACTGCGATACGTTGGTGTAACTGATTTTGCCACTGGTGTCTGGGCGGGTGTAGAACTCGATGATCCTCTCGGAAAAAATGATGGCTCAGTAGATGGAAAGAGGTATAGTTTCAAAACCAATTAGGATTGAAGTAACATGTTCACGTCCTGAGTCTCATAATACGTATCATACCGATATCGAATCCTCTTTCAGGTATTTCGAATGTTCACCTCGCTTCGGCTTGTTCGCGCCCGTCTCGAAAGTCTCGCGGTCACCATCGAACCGCAAGCCAGGCGCGTGCGCCATCCACAGCAACGGACGTGCGACTCCTCTGCGGCGCTCCAACTCGCGAGAGTCGCTGACGTCTCTGGGCACATCGATTGCGTCTTCCCGCGTGGGGGTGAGACTCGGGGTGACGTCGCTGGGCGCTCAGGTAGGCTAGCCCCGCGCGCGCTCGGCCGAGCCTCGCTCGCCGCGCTCCCCGCCGCTCCCGGCCCGCGCACGCCCGCACCGCAGCGCGCCCAGTCTGCTCGACAAGACGCTGCTCGTCAAGCACGTCGAAAATGACCGCTGCGCCATCATCGCTCTGCCGAAGCCGCGAGTCTACTACGATATAGTATTTCAATCGAACGATAAGAGTAAGGAGCTTAACCCTCGACGTTGGGCGAGCGAGACCCTGCCGAAGTCTTGGCGGTGCTCAGAGAGCGTGTTGAGCTTCGACAGTCGGTCGGAGCGGTCACGGCGCAGCGAGTCGAGCGGCAGCAGCGCCAGCGGGTCCGTGGCGCGCAGCACGCGCAGTGCGCGGGGCGGGGGCGGCGAGGTGGTGCGGTGGGGGGGCCGGCCGGCCGCCGTGACTCGGGCCAGCCGCGGGGTCGCCTCAGCTACTAGTACCGACATATTCGTGGAGATGCCGCCGCCGCGCACTCACTTTTCAGGCTTTGGGAAAAGTTACCATTTCTCTTGCGTGTCACCCTTTCAGTTCACGTACCCCTATGTGGTGTACATTTGAATTTAATGCCACAGAAATTACGAATTCTTTAATTGACGTAGTATAGAGTCTTGGCTTGTCAATTTTGAATGATCATTAATTGGTAGCTTCTTTTAGTTGTGATTTTTTGGTGTTTGGCGAGGAAACTACAAATAAACCAAGATCCAATGCACACTATGCGAAGAATCTATTGAATGAGCCGGCCCTACCGCTAGTCGCATGACATGCAATATGCAAGTTAATTGTATAAATTGCAGTGTTATGCAGCGAGCGGTGGCCGGTGTCACGAAGGGGACTGGTCTGTATGGTTCAATTTCAAGTACAATTTGTACAAGTTACTGGGCTAACCTTCAGGCTTGTACTGCTACGATACAGTACGTGAAAACAATTTACGTGAACGAGACTCTGGTTGACGCAATGACATGCAAAAGTGATGGTATCTATTCATCTAGAAATTGCTTATTTTTGCATGACAATTGGTTTCAGTTTATTTATGGTCTGTAGCTGGCACTCCTTGGTTTGGCCCTTGTGTTCATTAATTTTTATCTGTTTTGTTTTATTTTGTTTTCGATTCACTAATTAGTACCTACTTGGTTTGCATTTTATTCTTTTGTTTTCTATTTTTGTTTTAATAGTAGTGAATCGATAACACGTTTGACGTAGTAATTCATCTCATTTGGCTTTTAGTATGTTTAGTTCCATATCGTTTTCAAAAGACTGCAATAGTCATATCGTACTGTCTAAAAATATGTTTTCGGACTGTGATATTATTTTTAAGACTCCTTTTGGGACTGTACTATACGACAAAACTTAGTGTTATGTGAATTAACAATTGTTTTGCATATACATATGTGATCATTAACCCATTTCGTGATATGTGCCCTGTATTTAAAGAAGGCCTGGAGTCTGTCAAGGGCCTAATTACTTAACGCTCCATTGAAAGACTTATATTATTATATTATCCAAAGAATTCGTACTTATAATAAGTGCATCTTATGCATTCCACTTATCTTAGTAGTTCGGTACACTCAAGACCTTACTTAGTATAAGCTTTTCTATTACATCTATAAACTTCGAATATGGGTATTCCTACTTATCACTTAAAATATATACAGCCCTCCTTATACATATTTTATACATTAGCACTTCGTAAGTAGATTTCATAGCTATCTTTTTCATGACTTCATTAGTTTTAGTTTTTAGAGCTTTTTATAATTTGCTAATACGGCAGTTGGTGTGTCACACAGGCACACACCATCTATCGTGTTGTGTTGTTTCACTCTATGGTGTATCAGAGAAACCAAAGAACTGGCATTAAGTGCCATTGATTCTGGTCAAGGTTTCAGCTGTACTGATAGATGTCATTCATACTGATGAAGTCAAGTGGAACAAATGCGCTGTTGCAATTTGGCACTCATTGACTAATTCTTAGAAAATTATTTGGGAAGCTTGCGCTGATTGTCCGAATTGACGATTCATTGAATTCGCCATCTATGAGTACAGCGTCATACGCCATGCAGTGACCGAGTGCGTTAACGCGTGTTGTTTTCCCTCATGTTTGTTGCGTATTGGCACTGTCACTAACGGCACGGCGGCAGCGTGTCGGTGGGCCGCGAGCTTCCTCCACGCCGGTTTCCGCGAAGAACGCGCTGCAGGTACAGTACCCCACCATCGCCGCACGGTAGGCTGGCTACACGCGCGCTGCACGTGTGCTAAACATCAAAACCTACACGAAACTACTAAGGATCTTCATGTATAGTCGTCCTTGGCAGTGTTCTGAAGTTCAGCACAGGTGCGGCGTCAGTGTGTTCCAACTGCGCCGCCAGCGACACGGGGCTTCCTTTGTTTTGAACGTTCAAAATATTGAGCAGCTTAATCTTAAGATTGTTTCTTTCATACTAATGAAAACGACAACGAATGTACGTAATAGTAATTTATTTGTGTTTCTGACGTTGATTTGTATACTTACAAACTAAACTCTTAACAATTAATGATGTTAGTGTCCCAAGCCGTCCTGTTGCCCAACGGGGTCCTGTAGTAATTCATAAGAGACAATATTTGTCAATTATAGCGCACTTCTAAGTACAAAACACACTTATTTTTATGATGATCATGTTCCGACAATACACCCGCAAATAGCTTGCAATACACATATTTTATTATGAGATAGCGAAGCTATGTCAGAATTTCAATCCCTCTCATTATAGCAAAGCTGTGATACTTTTGGTTATTTTATTAAATATTTATTTGAAATAAAAATCATGAAAATGTTGAGTTACATTTATGTTTTAGATGCATTTTATTGTTTACGTTTTTTATTAGTTTTTAATACTGACCAGTGCCTGTAAGTAATGATGATATTCATAATATATAAAGACTCATTTGAACACAAGCATTCCATTGCTACTAAGATAGGTTTTCACTTTTAATAATAATATATTGTTGTTATAACTAGTAATTAAAATTTCTACTATTAGAGTAACAAAACGTAGGCTAGTTTCTAAATGTAAAACCTTGTAAAACGTAATCTTGTGAGAACGAAATAGTGATTAATAAATAAACTTTAGTTTTAATAAACTGTACTACTTTCTCTGTGTATTATTGTCCTACTTTCATTATCCCTCGTTTTATGGTGATAATAAATAATTAAGATTTACTTGATTGTTGTTTTATTGCATCTATAACGCTGTACAATAGCTTTTGAGGCATGTGCGAATTGCGGGATGGTTTGTGAGAAATATGAAACAACTTGTGACTGTAACACTTAAGCTGTGTTATGACTGCTTTGCTTCCTAAACTGCGCCCTTGCCTGGGTAATTGTGGTAAGTAATTTGATATTCACAGCCGATACGCGATTTTTATGGCGCCCGACATAACTGAATCGTGTTGTGGGTCCATACCTCGTAAATTATTTCGTTTGATGGCTTATTTTTACTTTATTGTTATTTATTGTAGCACGCCTCCAATCATAAAAGTGAAACCAGTTTTTATTGTTCTTTAAATCATACGAACAATAAAAATGACGTGTTTTATTTCTTACGTACTGAATAAATAGTACCTATTTCAATTCAGAGAACTTCGATTTAGTGCGAGGAGAAATTCGCGGTAGTGTTGCCTATCGTGGTGATAGAATAATCATAACAATTTCATCATATTGAATAAATAGTACAGACCTACCTTTTTGAGTTCATAAGAACTTCAATTTAGTGCGGCTCTATCCTAGAAATTCGCGTTATAGTCGCCTATCTTTCTGATAGATTTAATCACAACAATTTCATCATATAATTTTCTTAGAATAGTTTTACAAGCAACGTTGTTATCTTAATTATACTATGAGGTGGTAAAATAGTTATCTAAGATCTTTGTCTGAAACAATAAAGTATTTAGAATCGCTGGTACCTACTTATAGAAATAAAAATAATAGACTGAGATCCCAGAGCTGCCGTCGGCCTTAACTAACAGGTATGCGTATGTTAAAAGTACATACTAACACACATTTTGTTTGTATGAAAATAAGAGAGGTCTGGCAGCTCTAGGATCTTAGTCCATAAACGTCGTAAAAAAACATCAATGTTAAATAACATTGAACAAATTCTCAATAAACAATCCCCAATCAAGGAAAACTTGAGAATATATTAAATTAAATTTAAAAGTTAAACAAAACATTGTGTTTCCCAATTCACGAGGAAGTAGAAACGCCCACATAATCTTTTATATCGCTGTCAAGAGGCCGATTATAGCAAGTTGTTTCATATTAGCTGGCAAGTCCATACGATATGCATGAATGGAGGTGTGGTTATTAGAATATCTTTGTATGTAAATATGGGTGCCGGTGCGGGTATTCTCTATGTAAATCTTGTTTGGTACTTATTATCTGATTATTTGACGCTTGTTCTACAAGGCTGGGGGTGTAGATCCGTTACATTATAGCCATCTATTAGTAGAGATCTATTTCACTGAGCTATCTTTTTATAAAATTGCTCTGTTCTTAAAGTTGTGTCAGTTCTAATTTTCCTAGATTTGTATTTCAGTAGACAATTTTCTTTTGTGCGGTGGTAATTATATCGAAGAAAGCACCTTAAACTCACCGTATTACCATCTACATCGTGACCTTCACACGTTAATATGAGAGATAGTCTTGATGTTTTCAATGCACTTTTAAATTTGGTAACTCCTAAACTGATAGCAAAGCAATGTGAAAGCTCGTCCCACCAGTTGAATGTCTATATTATCCCTTTAGTCATGCATAAATCTCTCCCATGACATGAGTACGATGACCCAACCAACAGCATTTCTAAATCATCATCAATATTTATAAAATTCTTCCGTTACTGACTGACTGAGTGACTGACAGACAACGCACAGCCGAAACTACTGGTCGTAGAAAGCTGAAATTTGGCATGTCTGTGTTTGGCTAAAATGTGTGTGTTTGCAATCCTTGGAGAGTGTAGTGCACTAAGAGAGAATTTCCCGAAATTCCTACGGGAACGGGGAAAAACGGGATATGTGCGTACGAAGTTGCAGGCAAAAGCTAGTGAAATATAAAAACACAGCTCCTTCAAATGTTCGATAGTTTTTTGAATTAAGCACTCTAATACCTTTACTTCGAATCTCATATTCTGGATCAAAGGGTTTAGAGTGCTGTGCATTAAATATTAAGTAAAAGCTTTTGTTGCTCCATTATTTGCGTAAGCAGCTACTATATTATGTAGTATTCCATTTGCGATAGGCACTCCTAGATGACGAACGAGACCACATTAATATTACATGCCTGGAGGCTCCATCTCAGATCCTAACATAACAAATCTCTCTCTCGGGACTACACGGGCTTCATATTAAGGTCATCTGTAACGTCCAACTAATTTTGTAATTTGTAGCGAGTACACAAATAGAGTTCTCGATATTGCAATTGAATGCCACCTATAAATATTTCTGGTACGGCTATGTCATAGCTAATTGCACACCCAACTTAAAGTCTTGCACCAGTGTCCTTAATAGGTATCAGCGTATGCATATTCATTTTGCTGAATCAACATAGGAATGCTAAATTAACGAAACGCATACTTTAGCCACCTCGTTTTCGTATATATGCCATCCTTATATGGAGATAGTATCTGCTCAAGAGAGCTCGTATTCGGAAATTGCGAAGTCGTTTCCAGTCTTGACGCTCCCAGCCGTTGGAACATTTCCGCAATCGATAACTCTATTTTCTCTCATGTGGGTGGTCCCTACATTCAGTGCTCGCGTCCGCCGTATTTTACTGAACCACTGAAGTACTCCCAGATCTTGTATATCATTCCTAATTCTTGTTTATTATATTTGTTCGAAATTGTACCTAAAATTATACCGTTTCTTGCCTACTTGTGCCCCAACATTATGCAAATAGCACAACATCTATTTAAGTAGCCAGAAAGCCTTCCTACGCGAAGAAATACCATAAATACCAATTTAGCAAATGATAGTCTCATAAATTACAGTTATTAATACTTATTAGACAAGGAGTGGACATGACATGACTACATGCTGCCTACGTGGTGTTAGGTCATGCGGAGTCATGCCAGACCTCCGTCACCGTCACCCACAAGCCTCTGGAGAATACCTAAAAGCTCGCAGACCTTGGGAAGGGACTGACGACTGACGCAATTGTTTAATATTCTAGATAGAATAAATGGAATCTGTCGCTTGTGTGACTGTACAAAAATAAGTTTTGCACGCTTCGAAACAAATAAGTTAATCCAAGTAAGGCGAGGGTTGGACTTTCTTGCAAAGAATAAAGATGACAGCACAGTTAATGGTGCGAAGTTTTGCGCTACTGGTTTATAATATGAATGAGGATTTAGTTTATCGCAGTTCGCAGCCAGACTGCTTGTTCAGACGTATAATGGGGAAGGATTAGATACCCCCCTGTGCAGACACTTTCCCCCTCTTTGTAACGTGGGTAGGCAGACTACACAGCTGTAAGCCTAGCAAAGTATGGAACAATGCGGCGCAATTTGCACGCTAAATATATTTGCAAGTTTTTCTTCATAAAAATACAATAACAAGTAACGTATTGAAGTGATAATTAAACGTGCCGTCGTCAAGGCCGCACTTGGTTTTGTTCGCATTATAAATAAACTTCACTTTAACTACACTGTGCCACAGACGCAAGAACGCTGCAGCGATACAAGATACATAATATTATGTATCTGAGGTTGTGGCTCTATGATAAAAAATCATAAATAAGTGCAAATTATTGTTTTTCTTATTAGTTCGATAGCTTATCTTACACAATATAGTAGGGAGTGTAGGAACGGTATTGTTTTATCAAGCTATTTATTTATAGATTAGGGTTGGGTCTACTACGCTAGCGTAATTGATTATTACTTAGATAGGTAGGTACCTAATCAATTGTACCTAAGTGTAAGCACAGATAACGTAGAGCAGTTATTTATTCACTAGCTACTGCCAGCGGCTTCGCCCGCGTAATCCCTAGGAAGCATACTCCCGGGATTAAAAGTAGCTTATGCCCTTTCTCTAGGCTATCTCTACCAAATTTCATTTCAATCGGTTTATTAGTTTTGGCGTGAAAGCGCGACAGACAGACAGAGTTACTTTCGCATTTATAATATTAATAATATATAGTATGGACTAGCTTCTGCCAGCAGCTACGCCCGCGTGTCCCTAGGGATCATACTCCCGGGATAAAAAGTATTTTATCCCGGGAGTATGATCCCTAGGGACACGCGGGCACACGAGTCTAGAGCACCAAATCAATCTCAAATCAATCTGTGTACCAAATTTCATTTAAATCGGTTCAGTAGTTTTGGCGTGAAAGCGCGACATACAGACAGGAGTAAGGATAGTATGGATGACGTACATACCTATAAGGCTATGTAAAGGCGGTAGCTCCATCTAGATGTGACTCAACTTACCTAGGCATACCCAGAGTACCTACCAACTTTTAAAAAAATAACTGGCGTTTATGTACTTGTTTGGTCGTTGATAATACTATATTATACCTACTATTAATACAGGTGACTTCAAAGACTGTATAGCTTTAGAAGTCAACTAACAGTAATATTTGAAACTTACAAAAATTGAGTATAACGAATTTTTGTCGCTGATGGGGAGTTTACACATACCCATGTGTAAACTCCACGTGTTTCGGTGTTTATATACATTTTGGCTACAATTCTAGAAAACATTGTACTGGCTCTGAAAGCCTTACTAGGTAGGAACACAATATTTCCCCTGGGGAATAGAATGGAACGGAAAAGAAAAACATGCTATAGATATTGTAGATTCTTATTACTTACAAATGTAAAAATACCAGATGTTGATTCAGAATCGAAATTGAAATGAGACGGTCCCTTAACTGTGAACGAAGGTACTACAAATTGGAGCGGAAAATTAGATATTGCACCCCGAAGGCATTGTTACGTTAGGGAAACAGGGACGGTCCCTTGTTGCTCCCGACGACCACGTTATAACAATGTACCTATAGTACATAAGCAGTAGACACTTCGGAACCGTGATATTGATTAGCGTGGAATAGAACTGCTGCTGGTTCTGGTCTTAGATATAGCTACTTACAACTGCAAATATCAGACTTATTCATAGAAATCCCTGAATTGTTTAGCACTTGTTAAGCAACTGATCAGCAAAATTCTCTATAGTGAATTAAGTATCTGCTGCTTTAAAGACTTACCTATTGCCACATTGCCCCCGCTTTCTGTTCTGAATCAAGAAATTCGGAGAACTTGACAATTTCTCACTCTAATCTACGCTGAAAATCTGTCAACATTTGACACTAATTTAGGGTTTGAGGTGTTCTTATCTCGAAATACTCAATTCAGAAACCCGTCCTCAATCTTCACACGATTTTCATAGGCATAAAATGAACTCATATAAAATGCTATAATAGCTATAAAGTAAGGCTTTTCCTTTCTACCCTAGGCTATTATAATATTAAATGCATGCATGTAGTCTAATAGCAGCTGGGTGTAGTTTTTCAGCCGCTTGCCTGCTGTATACAAATTGCATATTTTATTTACGATAAAAATTGTGCATGGCTGATTTTTTTTAAAAACGATGTTGGTAAATTGTATGAATGGGGACTGATCATAAATATCACTTATTCAGTTACGTGCACGATTTAAAGTACTTATGTTTTCTTATGGATTTTGTTCTTCAAGTTGGTTGGCTGACTATACAGCAAGTTTATTATAGGGAGTTTGGTTCAGTGGCACATAGCTGGTTGGTCAAGCTGACTACCAGGCAAAGCACTGAAAAAACGCTGAATTGTAACGCAGTTTTATTTAATTTTCTTTTGAATTCTGTTATTATTTTTGTGAAAATAGACGCTGTTATTTCCAGAGAAGAATGATATCGCAGCAGACCTGTCACCGCCAGAAAAAACCAATGAAACAGAAAACCGCTGTCTATTATTTATAAGTTCATAGAATATTGTTATTTGTAAACAATTTGTAATACTTGGTATTTTTAAGTGATGAATTTATTTTGCGGTCTTATACTTTATTTATAGATACCCTATGTTAGCTCGATTGTACCTTGTACGTAATTTTCTTGGTGTATTTTGGAACATGATCTTTGTAGTTGTACTTTGTAGTAGACAAATTGATTAATTAATCATTGTGAAATATTGCAAATTATTGTTTTATAGCTGAAGGGCCACAGGAATAATAACCTGTTTCCATAACAGGAGCTTCTTCGAGAGAAACAGCAGCATTTGGAGCGCCTGATGCGGGAGAGGGAGCTGGAGCGAGCGGAGATGGCCAAAATATCCCTGCAGGCCGACCGCGCCGAGAGCGCCCTCTCTCAGCTCAAGAAGGAGGCCACACAGGTACTTACCCACCTCCTTACATGAACGCTCTTTTGTTTATGGATGGTGATTATTAGCCTTTCAAGTCAACGCTGCCAGTAGTTGGATTGAGGTTAAGGACTTTGGCCCCCATTCCATAAAGCGATACTGGAGCATTTCAAAATAAATTATTTTAGATAACTAGCTATGAATGCTTTCAGAGCTGTTGAACAGAAATAGTAACGAAATTAGAATACAACAGTGCGTCTTTGAGACAAGATTAGTTGCTGTCGTAAATTAATTGGCAACAATTTCATAACAGCGACTAAATTATTTGTGTATTTATTGATAATGACGCAAGAACACTTAAATATAAAATTGCAAATATAAAAACAACTCAAGTATGAAATTAATAAAAATTACTTCGTCTTCAAAAAATCATGGAACGGACACCGAAACCCGAGCCCTAACGGTCGGGTTTTTACGAAGATCAATAAACTCTCAGAAAGTGGTAGGTAGGTACTTATGATTCTTATTACAGCAATAACTTGGGGAAAGTAGGAAAGAGGCACTTGAAATATTTTCCTGCCCTATTCCCCCAGCCTTCTTGCTCTTTGAGCTGGGTTTGAATAAAAAGATCGAGTAGGGAGCGTTATTGCTTTCTTTGAGACCATAAGGTACACTTTCCTTTCATGATATCTAGATAGGCATCTATTCAAGCAGTTTACATACGAACCCTTGATGCTTTGAACAAGAAACCGCACTTTTAGAACCTTTTAAAAACTTATTCCCTTGAGTTTTAGATGTTTATAACCGTATATAAGATTTTGAAAGTCTACGTTAAGTGCAAAAGTAAATTGAAATTGCAGGGTATCGAAAATATTGGCCAAGTTGGTTGAAATTAAAACTTACCGATGCAAATTTTATGACTTTCTGTTTCAGGCGACTTCTGAGAATAGTAAGCTAAAGGCTGAGTTAGACAAGATCAACAAACTATTGGAGGATGAGAAGCAGAAGGTTGAAGATCTCATGTTCAGAACAGAAGAGGAGAACATTAATAGAGAAGATTATAATGTAAGTTTTAACAACTTTAACTATTTGATGGACGATGTCGTTATAAAGGCTTTTTTTAATAATTTGCGTATTTCTGTTGCAGAAATATAAAGAAGCGATGGAGGTAAGTTAAGGAGTTAAAACACGCTTTGATTTGATAATCCATACTTAACAGCTACGTGACGATACGGAAAGATCGGTTCCTTAATACAAGCTTTTGTTTGAAAATTGCTACTTTCATGAACCGACCCATAACTGTTCCTAATCAAAAATTGCTATCATCAATCGCTGTGTTCTGAAAAAGTACAATATCACGTATCTTCAGCAAGAGAAAGCAGTTCGCGAGCATCGTATTCGCGAGCTGGAAGCCGAGCTGGACCTGCAGACGGCGCGTGCGGAGGCCACGGCGACCGCGCTGCGAATGACGGAGGACCAGCGCGCTGCCGACACCGTCGCCGCCGCCGAACAGCATCGGGAGGAACTGGCCGCTGCACATAGTGAGTTAAAAAATAAATTGATTTTTGAAATTAGGAAAAAATATTGATTTCTAATCAATATTTTTTTAAAAGACAGCCCCTAATAAGGCCGCCCGATGTAATAGTCTTTAGTATGTAGTAGTTCTAGTCATCATCAGCATATCAGCTGAAAGACGTCCACTGCTGGACATCGCCTCCCCCAAGCGTCGCCACAACGACCGGTCCTGTGCGTCTCGCATCCATCAGCGACCTTAACCAGGTCATCGGTCCACCTTGTGGGAGGCCTTCAAACGTTGCATCTTCCGGTACGCGGTCGCCACTCTAAAACTTTTCGGCCCCATCGACCATCTGTTCTGCGAGTAATGTGCCCTGCCCACTGCCTCTCCATTGCCCTTTGAGTGACTGAGCCTTCTGATGAGGCCCATTGTGAGCGACCACAGTAGTACGTAGTAGTAGTTCTAGTAGTAGAAGAAATAGACTGAATCGTCATTGCCAATAACAATCCTCTCAGGACATATTTCACTATAGTAATAACTTATTGGTACCTATCCAGAATTCATCTTTCACATTTTAGTTTGTATTTTTTGTAGCAGTACTAACTTAAAATCTATATTTAGCGATGATTGTTTAATCGCTGCTCATTATTTTAGGACCGAAGTTTTTGCTGTTATTTTCCTCATAGAACATAATAATATTATTGAAGTGCAGTTTACAAATTCATCTTATCTTATTTCAGCATTATCGTCGGAGCTGCAGAAACTATTAGATGAAGCTTACGCTCTCCTTAAAGAAAAAGAAAGCGAAAAAGATTCATTAGGCAAGAGCATGTCGGAGGAACTGACGCGACTAAAGACTGATTCCGAGAAGGCACTAAACGAGGCCAAAACAAAAATGGCCATCGCGCAGACTGAATACGAAACACAGGTTTCGGTATTGACTGCGAAACTGCAATTAGCTGAATCAAAGTTGGAAACTGAAAAACAGAATTTAGAACGATTAAATAAGGAAAACAGCCAAATTATTATAGACCTTAACACTAAGTTAACTCAGCTGCAAGCTGCTGTAGATGATAAAACATTAGAATTAAATAAAGGTAAGTGTAAAGCATTGACAACAATATTTTTCGATACATGAAATATTCATGGTTATGTGAAGTTATAATTTTCTTTTATTAATTTCCAGTTGTCGGCGTGAGCAAAGAACATGAGGTTAATCTAAACAAAGAAATCACGAAACTGAAAATGGAACTTAGTGCTAAAATTTTAGACTTAGAGCAACTAGAAGACTCTAAGAGGAAAAACGAAACAGTATTGAAATCGTTACAGGATGAGTTGGGCCGTGTTAAAGATGAATACAACACCAAAGTCAACGAATATGAAACTATGTTGAGCGAAGTCTCTCAACAACACGAAAAGAATAAAACAGAAATGTTAGGACTACAACAAAGTTTGTCTACCAAGACCAAAGAGTATGAAAAATTGCTCGCTGAACTAAGTACATCCACAAGTTCTTCAGAGAAACTTGTCAGCGAATACAAGCAAACTATTCACGAAAGAGATAAGGAAATAATCAAACTGAAAGATGACTTTGAGCAAACAACTGCTAATTTCAATATCAAGCACAGCAAAATTGCCGAAGAACATAAGAAAGAAATTGATGATCGTAACACTAAAATAGAGCAGCTAATGAAAGAGATTGAAAGTCACAAAGTAACCTTAGACCAAAGTAAAGTAGAATTCGAAGCCCTGAATTCTCAATTCATAATAAACGTGGATGAATTGAAACTGCTGAAAGAAGAGAACGAAAAACTAAAACAGTCCATCAATGAGCTAACACAAAGCAACAATGAACTTAAAGAAAAGATGTCAGCGATGGAGCTCGAAGTTGGTGAATACAAGCGACAGTTTGAAAGCGCTAATGAGAAGTGCGCTGAGCTAGAAAAGGCTAAGGAGAAAATTGAGTCAGAGTATATGAATCTGACTGGTCAGACGACAGATTCCAATGAACAATTCATTAAGCTATCACAACATCTGAAGGAGACTGAAAAGGAATTGCAAGACTTGAAGGACAAGCACAGAGAAGTTGTAAACAATCATGCACGAGCAGAACAAGAGCTGAAACAAAAGCTGTTCAAGATTCAAGAAGACTTCTCTGTTGAACGTGGGCAGCTGGTGCTATCGGTAAATGAAAACGTAGAAAAACTGAAAGAAGCAGATAATAAAATAAAAGAAATTGAAACTCAAAGTGCAGAAATTAATAACCGTTTGAGAAATCTGCAAACTGATAATGATAAGCTTCTTGATGAGAACTCGATATTAAAGAATGAAATAGAAGCACTTAAAGTAAAAGAGCATGAACAGAACACTGAACATGAATCTATATGTAAAAAACTTGAAATTGAAATAGATAGGTATAAAGAAGAAGTATCCATTTTAAAAGCAGACGGTGCTACATCCGAAGTAAAGCTTATGGAAAAGGTAGACCAACTGACAGAGGCGCAAAACGACCTTAATAACAAACTTGAAGAAGCAAGAAAACATGAAGATAGTTTACAAAAAATATTAAACGATATGACTGCCCAATTAAATAATCAAAAATCACAATTCGAAAAAGAAATATCTCAACTACAAACCAATTTAACAACTGCTTGCGAAGAAGCAAATAAATTGAAGTCTGAAGAAACCCGTCTAAAAGAATTATTGGAAGAAAAGCAAAACAATGTTAAAGATCTCACTTTGAAATTAGAAATGCTTGAAGTAGATTTGAAATCCAATATAGAAATTGTCACAGAAAAGGATCGCCAAATAGCACAAGTTAATGAAGAATTAAGTAAAGCTACAGAAAGTAAAAACCAATTAGAGGAGAAATTAAATGGAGCTGCTTTAGAAACCTCTACACTGAAACAACAATATGAAAGTCTTATAGCAAATTCTTCCGCGGAAGAATCAGTCCTAAAGGAGCAGTTAGGCCAACTAGAGGTACTGAAAAGAGAAATGTCTGTTTTAGTTCAAGAAAAGACTTCATTAAAATCGAAGTACAGTGAAACAATGGCGGAATTAACAAACCTTAAGAAAAACCATGAAGATGCCGTAAACAAAATCAACGAAAACTTGACAATTAACAACGACCTGAAAAAATCTTTGGAAGAAAAGGAAAGCCTACTGAAATCTCAAAATGAAAAATATGAGACTGATTCACAAAAACTATCCAAACTAGAAATAGATGTAGCGCAGTTAAAACAAGAAGTTTCCAACAAAGACATTGTAATCCAAGAGAAAGAATCGCAGCTAACGAAGATGCAAGATGCCTTACAATTAGGTTCTACCGAAACTCAACAACTAGTCGCTCAACTTCAGCTCGAAAATACTAAACAAAATGAAACGTATAAAAGCGAAGTAGAATCTCTTAAAAATACCACAAAAACGTTACAGTATCAGATAACGGAGAAGGATAAAGAGCTCGAAGAACTCAAGCAGTCGAAGGAAAATCTAACAGAATTACAAAAACTAGTAGATAAGTCTGAACAGGACATCAAGCAGCTAACGAGCATCAATGAAGCTCAAAAAATGAACTACGAAGACTTGAATAAACAACTACAATCGCAGTTCGATGAATATAAGAAGGAAAGCAAGCGTGCACGACATGACTACAAGAAATCATTAAGTGAATATGACAAAGAATTGAAAGAATCCAAAGACAATGTGACAGCAGAAATAGAAAAACAAAACCAATTGCAACAAAAACTAACAGAAGCTGAGAATAAAATATTAGAATTGACACAGAAATTGGAATTAGTAGTTGTTCAGCAGAGTAGTGATGTAGAGAAGGATAAGCAGCTAGAGAAATTGACGGCAGAACTGCAACTAGCTAAGCAGTCTTCTGCAGAAACCGTAGCTAAGAGCGAGACTTTAGTCAAAAACCTTAAAGCTGATATTGAAAATAAGGTGAAAGACTTGAGACTGAAGGAAGATTTGATAGGAAAATTACAAGAGGAAGTAAAGGTAAGAAGAGAAGATGAAATAGATATTAAAAAAAAAAACATATTTGTAAAACTATAGGTACTTATTATTTCTACTTTTCAGACCCACAAAGCCAAAGTAGAAATAGCGGAACGCGAAAAGGTTCTTTTACAAAAGGAGATGGCGATGAAGGGTCAAGATATTCGAGATAAGAATGACAACAGTGCTATAGGTATATTAGGGCAAGGCGATTCTGCGTCTGAACGGTAAGTCTGTAATATTTGATAAGTATTCAGTCCCCAAAAAAATTTTACAAATATTTCATGTATCATCGTTAAGTTCCTTTATCCCCCTGTAAAAAGATAAATGTGTCTGAACTTCATAAAACAACCAAGTCAAAAAGAAAACAGTCAAGTGAAGTGAGTCTGGCTCACTTCACTTGACTGTTTTCTTTTTCGATTAAGAATGTGAAATAGGGTATTTGACTGAATATTTTTATTACATTTCTCAAAACCTAGAGAGCAGACAAGACGCAGTTAAAAAATAATGCTTCAAATTCTCAAAAATTGGCGGTGTTGTCAGTGTATTAAAATCTGTGATAAACAGAGACATCACTAATTTTGTGTGACAAGGATGGAAGAATAACATCAAAAGCGTTTCAAACTTGTCTGTTTCTCCACCAATTTTTTTTTTTTTTACGTTTGACCACTATCTCACCTGATGGTAAGCTATGATGCGGTCGAAGATGGAGCACGTTTGCCTAGAAGCAAACCAACCAACCAACCAATCGTAATTTTTTAACCCCCGACGCAAAAACGACGGTGTATTATAAGTTTGGCGTGTCTGTGTGTGTGGTGTGTGTGTGTCTGTCTGTGGCATCGTAGCTCCCGAACGAATGAACCGATTTTGATATTGTTTTTTTTTTGTTTGAAAGGAGAATTAGTCGGGAGTGTTCTTAACTATGTTTGATGAAAATCGGTCCAAGATGGCCGCCGCCACCAATGGTGGATTACATATTTTTTCACAACTCCCTCAATATGGGTATCAAATGAAAGGGCTTGACTAGTAGAATACAAAAAAATCCAAACCAAAATGGCCGCCACCACAAAATGATGAATTTTATTTTTTTTCACAACTCCCTCAATATGGGTATCAAATGAAAGGGCTTGACTAGTAGAATAATGTACACAATATATTGAAGGGGAGTTTAAAAAGTATTAAATAAAAATTAAATTAAAAATTTAAAGAACCCCCGACAAAAAAGAACTTTAAAAAGTAAAATATAATTTCTATTGAGTTTATTTAATATAGGTAAGATCTAATGGGCCAAGCGTCATCGCGTCGGGAGACCGTTAATAATAATTCTTATACTTAGTAAATACAAAAGATTTGCGGTCTCCCGAGGCGAAGACGCTTGGCCCAAAGAATCTTACCTATATTAAACTAAAAGGATAAATAGAAATTATCATTTTTTTAAGTTTTTTTTTGTCGGGGTTTCTTTAAATTTTTATTAATAACATCTATCAAATAAGTATCAGTCATTCATTTAGTACCTAGATTTTTCATAGTAGTCAAATACCCTATTTTAAAATGGTCTTGGGGTATTTAGTCTTAAGACCAGAAGTCTGTGTTTACATTTTTTTTATCTTCATAATCGCAAAATTTACATGATAATTTGCGATAAATAAATCTCTGCAGGGTAACGGACGACAAGGAGATGATTGACGGCCAAGTGAGCTTCCTCAATTCGGTGATAGTGGACATGCAGCGCAAGAACGAGCAGTTGCTGGCGCGCGTGCAGGCGCTCGAGGGAGGCGCGGTCGCCAGCGAGCCACCTCTGTTGTAAGTGGATCAATCACCATCATAACCTAGCATTTTCGCAACTATATTGGGGTCGGCTACCAGTCAAAGCTGATCCAGCTGAAAAACAGTATTTTACGCGGCAACAGTATTTTAGTCGCCTTCTACGATACAGAAGGCTAGAGAAAGAGAATAGCCTCAATCCTTCACAAGTTTTTCACAAGGAGAAGGAGTATATCTGTGTTCATTTTTCAAGTTGTATACTGTCCCGTTATTGGGCGAAAGTCTGCTCCATAGATTCTCAAACAAATAAATAAAGATGGTTTTTTTTCCTATAGTAACGGTCGCAAAGCTCGAGCAGTGGCTCCGCGGCTGTTCTGCGACATATGCGACGTATTCGACGCGCACGACACGGAGGACTGCCCCAAGCAGGCGGGCGAGCCCGACGCGCCGGCGCCGCCCGCCAACAGACGCGCCGCGCCGCCGCCGCGCCCCTACTGCGATATTTGTGAAGGTAAACGTCTATCATTGCTGATGATCTGCTTAGCCAGCTTAAAAGACGAGCATACGAATCCGATACACCTACGCTTCTGAGGAAGTAAAAAACGCCATTGACGCCGCGGCGTGGTCACCTGCAGACTGGACCCTACTCGTTTAATTAAATTATCGACTAGAAAAGGAGCAGCTTTTTTAAGGCATTGATAGAATTTTATTTAATGACTAGCTTTTGCCCGCGACTTCGTACGCGCATATCCCGTTTTTTCCGTTGTCGTGGGAATTTCGGGAAATCGTCTCTTAGTGCTCCCCTATACTACTCAAGTAACTTACATACCAAATTTCAGCTTTCTACGACCAGTAGTTTCGGCTGTGCGTTGTCTGTCAATCACTCACTCAGTCAGTAACGGAAGAATTTTACGTATACCTATAGATGATTTTTTATATGATAAGCTGAAAAAATACGACTCGCCCATGGTTTCTGAATGAAGAATTCGAGGATGATAACTTATCACGCACAAAAGCGTACTCGTCAAGCTTTTAAAGAAGGATTATTTAATACTCACTTCTGCCAGCGGCTTCGCCCGCATGGTCCCTAGGGAGCATACTCCCGGGATAAAAAGTAGCCTTTCTCAGGCTCTAGACTATCTGTGTACCTACCAAATTTCATTTAAATCAGTCGCGACAGACAGTCAGACAGACAACAGTTACTTTTGCATTTATAATATTAGTTAGGATTTTGACAAATTCTTAACTTATTTATTTATCACAACACTTCTATCATTACAGGATATCCCAAAGCGATAGGGTGGTACTTTGTTAGTTTACAAATTGTAAGATAAATGGTAAGCAGTTATTCTTGCGAATTCATTCAATGAACAGGAAAAAATGTCAATCCTTTCGGCGACTTCATTTAGTGTACGTAAGGCGCGAGTAACTGGTGCTTTTTGAAGTAAGTTAGTCCTGCCGCGTGGCACAGCTAGCAGCTGCGGCCGTCTCCGTCTCAGCACGTAGCTGTCGGGCACGCACAGATTCACCTCGTTTAAAACCCCCTGATTTTTTATTTTACCATTGATTAATTTGAAAAAATAAATGGCGAGAGCCATATCCCTTCTTAATTCTAACTTGTTGTACCCAACCATGCCTAGAACAAACAATGTGGGGTACATCAATGGATATACTCCATAAAGTCTCATGTACAGATACCTTATGAATTTATTTTGAATGCGTTCCAACTTGAGACTGTATTTAGTTTCATGTGGTGCCCAAATGATTGCATTGCACTCCAACTGACTCCGTATCAGAGCATTGTACAAGGTGGTAATAGCTTTAATGCCTTTGAACTCTTGAGAACGACGAAGTATGAAACCTAGACTCCTGTACGTTTTTTTGCAAACTTTGACGATGCGATCACGAAATGACAACTCCTTGGTTAGGTGTACTCCTAGATCACGTACAGTTTCCACCCTATTCATCGTTGCGTTGTCTAGCTCATAGTCATGGTGGAGGGGAACTCTCATGCGACTGAACGTTATGATCGAGCACTTCGACATATTGAAATGTAGCTTATTTTTCCTACTCCACTCGACTACTCTGTTCACATCATTTTGAAACCGAATACAGTCCCTTTCGTCCTTAATAGCCAAAAACAGTTTAAGATCGTCCGCGAATAACAGACAACCGGCATCCCTGACGACATCCGGCAGGTCGTTAATCATAATAATAATTTGAAGAGGTCCTACGTTACTGCCTTGGCTCACACCAGATCTGGTATAATAAGGCTCCGATTTGTAGCCAGCATACTCGACAAACTGCCGGCGGTCTCTCATGTAATCAGCAAAGAACTTTAGCAATTTGGGGGTGCATCCAATAGTCGCCAGCTTTGTTAATAAGATGTCGTTATCCACCAAATCAAACGCTTTTTTGAAATCAAAGTAGGCGACATCGACTTACACTCCCGCATCAACAAGTGGGACTGGAATTCTTAAATCTGAAACCCCGATTTACACTGACAGGCCCTTATAATCATTTCACCATTTAATTTTAATCAAACACCAGAAAATACTTATAAGATTTCGTTAAGTTACTGACCATCTCTTTTTGTTCCAGTGTTTGGCCACGCAACTGAAAACTGTGATGAAGAGGAAACTTTCTAATTTGCCCATTAATTGACGGATTAGTTTTAATGTTACCGTTGTTGTTGTTACATGTTTTAGTTGGCTATTATTTATTATTGTTTACCATACGCATGGTATCACTGTTTTATAGTTAATATCTAGGAAAATGTTTGTAAATAAGTACTCTTGATCTTTTATATTACTAAGAGAATCGTTGCATGTTATATTTTTAATAATTAGGTGAATGGTAATCTACTTTTCATATGCATTATCTGGTCATAATGCATATTGAGAAATGATCTTTTATGGCACAAATAAATTGGTCTTTCATCACAATCATGATTCTACAATAACTCTATTGCAACCTATTTTAATTTATTTAAAGGATAATTAGATGAACACCAAAATATAACAGTTTTATAACAATAGATTCGTCTTTTATTTTTATAACAACGAAATATGTGAATTTACAGTAGTAATAATATGAACAACTGAGTTTATCTCGAAATGCCCTTACCCTGGAATAAGCCACAGGATACATTTTATCCCAGGAGTAAATTTCCATGGGATGTTAATTAATTTCATGCGACAAAGCCATTCGCAGGAACTAGTCTTTGTTGATTAAGTACACTACTAGTTCCTGCGAGTGGCATCGAGATTAATTTTATTTATCTCGTAAATAAAGTTACATTATACTTTCAGTCATCTCATTCACATACTAGAATTCTTAACAGCAGTCGACAGTATGCCTTGCCCTATACATCACTTTGGGCAGGATTAATGCCAAACATAACTCTTTCTAAGGCCCCTCTTCTCCACTGGGCACTCTGGGCATGAGCCCAGGGCCCCGCGACCGATTGGGGCCCCCTAGTATCTGCCAGAATGTAATGTGCGATTTTGCATATCTCAAAACTAGAAAGTAGCTCTTCAATAAACATCTATAGTCGACGTTTTAGCAAAATAGTCCAGTCATTGGGGTTCCAGTATCCTAATGTGCCCGCTGTGCCCAGGGCCTCCAATAGCTTAAAGACGGCCCTGCTCATTCTTCGTCATATTAAATGGTTGATTAACTTAGTTTTTGCCTATACAACTAGGGTGGAGTAGCTTCCAATCTAACATGGACCAAGTATCAGAACTTATGTAGCATGTTGTCGGTGCGCTTGCCTAATCGGATATGTATTTTTCATCAAGTTGACAAGGGAGACAATAATCTGTTTTATTTAATGATTAATTGACTAATTCATAATTTTAAAATGCAAATGAACTGAGATACAAGTGAAAATGATAAAATGTACTGTTCATATACTTGATTTTAACTGATATTTAGTAACAAGAAAATATCATAGAAATGCATATATCAGATTTGGCAAGCACACCGACAATGTACCGCCTGTCTGACCTTCACACCCCAGTAGAGAGGTAACATGGTACCCCTTGGCAACACTGCCAAAGATGTACAAATGACAGCTGGAACCAACAGTTTAAGCTGCTTCCTGAGGCATGGGCGAGCTTGGTATGAATAAATCGCCTCCCATCTACAGATCAGCCTTGGCAACTGCTGCTACTTTCTAGTTTAATAATTATTACCAAGCATATTACACTCTATGAAGTCCCTTGGCAATATTTGCCTAAGGAGAGGTTCACAGATTCAAAAAACCACAGATGTTTTTCATATAATTTCATTTATTAACCGTATTCTTAATCTTAAGCATTAATTATTATTTAGTCTAATCCTTCCTTTTTCTCTTTGATGGCTTCCTGAAACAAACAAAAACAAAATATATGGATCAATACAAAATAGACTTTCTCATCATTTTCAAGTACAAGTTGGTTGAATAACATCCAGGAGTAGCCCATAAAAGAAAATCTTTCTGCTCAGAGCATAACGTACCTACTTGGAAAACAGGCTAATATCAGCTACCAACCAACACATTTGTATTTGATCAATCGTTTTCTTAGTCTATAACTGGCAAATAGGCTTGCTTTATGGGACATCTCACTTACCCATTCAGAATTTATACAAGCAGATACAGATGTCATTTATGAAAAGTTTGCATCTTCTTTTCGAGTCGGTGGATTCAAAGAATATTGTAAAAAATATTCAATTATTCTGCCTAGTCTTTTCTCTAACTATGCTCAGGTTTGCTTCCAGAATAACCGTTGCAGCTAAATACCAGTACTTTGCATACTAACTTCCACAGCCCAGTAACTATAACAACTGTGAAATATATGATGTACCTTAAATCTTTCTTCAAACAATGAGAGTTCAGAGGTTAGGTCGGTGATAGCATTCATGAATGCTTCTTGAGGAGTGTAATCAGAAGTTGTCTGGATGCGCAGCACAAACTTATGCTCTAAAGGATGAGGCACCTTGTAACCTGCGAAAAGCACTTTTGGGTCCTTCAGAAGCTGGCTGAAACGTACGTTTACAAAGATTAATATGAGATAAACATTACTACCAAAAGTAGGTAATGTAAGAACAAATACATACTGCCTGATCATGTTTCCGAGTGTGTGGTCTTCCTTATTTACGGTAAATATGGCTGCGTTGGTCACCTTTGTATCTTCTTCTTTTTGTACCCTAAAATTTAAGAGTTGTTACTGTAAACAAACATTCATCAAGTTACAGTATTGCGTGGGGGTTATATACTTACTTTTTCTCTCCATCGTATAAAAGGAATGATTCGAATGTCGGTGGTGCGTTCATTTTAATTACTTAAAATTTTCTTCTCAATTCCTTTTTTTAAAACCACTATATAATAAGTAACACCAGACTGAAGCGTCGTAATTTGAAAACTAGGTAGGTACTCACTGTCGTCCGCTGACTGACAAATGGAATCTTGAGTAATCTTGACATTGACAACTAATGCAAACTAATAACCATAGAGCAAAAAAAAAACAAACATGCATAGTGAAGAGCCTCGGTCTGCCAAGATATTTAGCACGCTATAATCGATTTCCTTCATATGGGCAAGAGTTTTCTGATCGAGTTTTATGCCAGCAAACGCATCGACTTTAGATCTCGACGACTCAGACTCAAAATCTGATTAACACACATTTTTTTTTGCTTCTCGTAACAAATTGTCTGTCCCAAATGTAAGGACGTGAGATTTTAAACTCGCTAGTTAGTCTTCAGCGACTGAAGCTATTGCTTGTATCTAGCATTACTCTTTTTGTATTCCTCTTGAGCATGGACAATAGAGACTAGGCCTATCTGTGTGTATGAAAAGAGTCCGTCGAAATGCGTTAAATTAGGGTAGCGCTACAATCGTATCAGGATGAATTATAAAAACAACGCGAAAAGTTATTAGAGTAGGATAGAAAAATAAAAAAACAACGAAAGAACAACTTCTGCTTCGTTATTATTTCGTTATGACGCAAATAAGAAACAATGAAACAAAATTATTTTTTGTGAATTTTCAGTAAATATAAAAAAATAAATACATTGATAAGACGAGAAAATGGTTTGTTCAAAATAAAGAGACCAAAAGTTCATAAAACCCGGAACACTAATCTGTCTACCTGAAGCTACGCTAGCCGGCAAGCATCATTCTGCAAGTCTGGAAGAAACATGTTCTAGCGTATGCCCTTAACGGCCCATTCACGACTTCGGTCTTAGCGGCAAGCGGCGCGGCAGGCGGCGCGGCGGCGGCAAGCGGTGCGTTTTACACGCCACGTACCCTCAGTAGCGGCTAGCGGCAGTGGGCGAGGTGGACGTATTTAGGTAGTCGGAACGTGCTCAAAATTATGGCGTTATCAAAATTATCCCTTCTGTGTTTAGAAAGCAGTATATTTTTAAAACAAGATATTCTTAATACGAGAGAAGGAGTGCACGAACTGAATAAAGATCGATATTTAAATGGCGAATTTCGTGACCTATACGAAGATTACAGAAAATATCCGGACAAGTTTTATGAGTACACAAGAATGAGTGTGGAAACATTTGATTATATTCTGCAGCACATAGACGTATATTTAAAACAGCACATCAGATCCAAAAGGGTCTAATTTTTTTTGTAAATGAGTTCGCCGCCGAGTCCGTCACACCAACACCGCTATCCGCGCCGCTCTGTTTCGTGGCGTCGCGCTCATTCGCTTGTACTTTTGATCTCGCCGCTCGCCGCACCGCGCGCCGCTGCAACGATTCGCTCCGACAAAACCGCGCGCGTTTTCGCTATGAGCGGCGACTCGTGGCGTGCTTCAAACATTTTCATACATTTGTTCTTATCGCTCGCCGCCCCGCACGCCGCCGCCGCTCACCGCGGTAAGGTCGTGAATGGGCCGTAACGTTCGGTTCGCTTCAGTTTCAACTATCTTATCCTTAAGTCATTATTTGCAGAGGAAGCTTACTTTATGTTTTCGTTCTTTACAAATATACTTCACAGGTTCAGCAGCATTTTGAGTTAATGTTCTTTAACCTTCACTAGTGGAAACCCTCGACAGTAGCGTAATCGGTAAAATGAATCGCCACAATATCGGCGATAAGACTCGTTTTGAGGGAGTGGCTGGAGAGACGGCATAGCCAGGTATTGTCGGGGTGCAAGACGAAATGTGCTAACACGGATCATGCACCCCGGCCAAAGTTAGCTACAGAACACTGTGGGGAACAGTCTGATGGACCCCTCCACCCACCCCAGGGCGCTGGGCGAAGAACATACATGAGGATTTCGACACGATAAAAAGGGCAACTGCTCGAGGCCTCTTCATAGGCAGAGAAAGCACGAATATCTACACCTGATAAAAACTATTTCCGACTCCTATCCTATGAACTAAAGTCACATTAGTATACGCCACGTCACAGATTACGGATAACACTGATTACGGATTGGAGACTTCTCATGGACTTATTAGCGATACTAGCAAACAAGTTGCTCAAGAATTTGTAAATTTCTTTACGAGTATCCCTATTAAAACTACTGAAGCCTTCAATTTCAATTTGATTCTTAACTATATAAAATTTGTTTAATTTCGTTGATTAGCGCTTATTACTTATGTAAGTTAGCTTGACTTTCAAATTTCTTATATTATGCATGTGGTGTTTACCTCTAAGTAATTATTACACTGTAAAATTATTTTAAGGCATGTGTTTTTTATACGAATTCAGTGTAAATAATTGTTGGTAAACCTAAAAAAATAAATAAATAAATAAAAATAAGCCTTAAATTCCTCGCCTTCACTTGCTTTTGATTTATTACAGGCGAACGTTTCAGCCAGCCCGACTGAATTTAATTTCAAACATGCAACGTGTTGATTTGCATCCTAGTCAAATTCAAGGACGTAATTATGCTAATGATTCTCGACCCAAATCGACAATAAAATGGGTAGGTATTTTTTTAATTTTATTTTTTATTTACGGAAATCCGTAAGTGTAAACCAGCCGTATTTAAACGCGGCCCGTCTGTTACTAGCCTTATAACCGCGCTTTCACACACAAACAAACGCCAACAATACATACACAACGCATACGCAACGATCATTCGTTAAATTCGTAGGTAATCAATCGCACCCCAATCACGGTACGGGGATTCTCCCGCGCAAGCTCCTAGCCACGCCCCCGGGCCCCGGCCCCCGCGGCCCCGGAACTAACAGTGTGTTTGATGTCGCCAAAGCGTGCGTGCGGGATCATCGGCAGTTTGACGTTCCCCGGCATGCTCATGCTCGCGGCAGCGTAGGCCTGCCTGTCGCCTTGCAGGAAGACATCCTGGAATACTTCCAGCGAGACCCACGGGCAAGCACGCGGGAGGCTGTTCAACACTTAAGAGTGCACCACACCACACTTACTGAAACGTGAACTTCAACACCCGTTCCACTACCGCAAGGCACAACCTCTACTTCCAGCAGGATGGCGCTCCCTCTCACTATGGTCGGCAAGTACGCGAGTCCTTGACCGAAAAGTTGGTGACCACTCGATCGGTCGCGGAGGACCTGTGGCCTGGCCTCCGCGTTCTCCAGACCTGACGCCTGTAGACTTTTATTTGTGGGGAGACGTTAAAAGGTTAGTTTACACGGAGGAAGTGACAGGTGTAACAGAATTACATGCAAGGATCATTAGTGCTTTCGACACTTTAAAAACGAATGTGTTAGTGTTACGTAAGCTGAAGCAAAACCAGCTACGTTGTGCTCGATTGTGCGAAGAGTGTGATGGTGGCAACTTTGAACAATACCTCCGGGTAATCTAAGTAGGTAATTTATTTATTTGTACATTTTGTAAATACGTTGTAAGCTTAATCAATTTTATTAGTGTAAATAAGTTGATTTCAAATTTTATTTTTAAATACGCCAATAATACCTAAGAGTCGAAAATATCACCACGTACTTTCACTTAACTAGGACGTCTTTCCATTTCCATCAAACGTAGAAAACATTTTTAGACTTAGTAGATCTCTACACTAAGGCATTCTTGCCGGTCCTAAGCCCGTTAAGTAGGAAGGAAATCCACAAATAAAAACAAAATCACTACGAAAAGCAAAACTAACATTTTATTAATCATCTGATAACAGGTCAGTGAACTTTTCTTTGGCGCACTAGTATTATTGTCATTAGTAAGATTTCCGTATTCCAATGTTGCTCAAAGATGAGTTAATTATCAAGCGAAATTTATGACAATAATGTAAGTGATTTTCGAAATAAAATTAGGTAAAATTATTGCGTAGGTAAGACGTCGACACTCACGCACACAGCTGCATTGTCGCTGTGTGCGTAGTCGGGTGATTCTGTTTTATTTGTATTAAATTAAGGGCTTAATTCTGAAATACTGTTAAATTTCAACAACAAAAAAAAGCAGCGCTTATTAGTTATTGCCCGCTACCGTACTTTCGATTGATTATTTATGTCTTTTATGATAACCTCTTGAAATTTGACGAGGATGCAAAACAACACGTTGTATAAACCCCATACTAGTAATAAAAGCTTTTAAACAAATCAAAATTAAATTGACCGAAGATCTATGGGGATTGTCTATCAAAGTTTGTACCTCAATCATCGAGACTGTAGCGCCGTACTTAGCTGTAATATTTAATTTGTGTGTGGATCAAGGAGTCTTTCCGGACCTAATGAAATTCAGTAAGGTGATACCACTTTTTAAATCTGGGGATAGTAAAGACACAAATAATTATAGACCAGTATCCGTGTTACCAGTGTTTAGTAAGGTATTTGAAAAAGTGATGCTAAATCAAATGCTTAATCATTTTAACACGAATAACATCTTTCATGATAAACAGTATGGTTTCACCAGGGGACGTTGTTAAACTGACGACACACACACCTTACTAAAGCACATCTTTAATGCGTGGGAGGACGCACAGGATGCCATAGGTGTCTTTTGTGATCTCTCGAAGGCGTTTGATTGCGTTGATCACGATACATTACTCCTGAAGCTCGGGCATTACGGACTGGTCAAAACAGCGTTAAACTTGGTCAAATCTTATTTGAATGATAGACGGCAATTAGTTCAAATAAACGGTGTCAATTCGTCGGGATTAAACGTGATAATGGGCGTTCCCCAGGGCTCGATTTTGGGTCCTTTCTTGTTTTTGGTACATATCAATGATTTACCCTATTTATTGCAACAAAAACTTGATATGGTGCTGTTTGCCGACGATACCTCCTTAATTTTTAAGATAAATAGACAGACAGACAATGTTGATATCATAAATAATGCCCTAATGCAAGTCCAAAATTGGTTCACGGCGAATAATTTGGTTTTGAATGAAAAGAAAACGAAATGTATAAGATTTGCTTTACCCAATGTCAAAAGCAGTGATTGTGACATAGTATTGAACAGGGAAAAACTAGAATTTGTCGATAACACGGTGTTCCTGGGAATTACGCTTGACCTAAGGCTACAATGGGGCCCTCATATAACATCTCTTTCTGGACGGCTAAGTTCAGCAGCTTATGCTGTTAGGAAAATCCGCCAATTAACGGATGTCGATACCGCGAGAGTGGTCTATTTTAGTTACTTTCACAGTATCATGTCTTACGGTATTTTACTATGGGGACGGGCTGCAGACATTGAGTCTATTTTTATTCTGCAGAAAAGAGCCATCAAAGCGATATACAATCTCCGCCGGCGCGATTCTCTAAGGGAACTGTTTAAGAATATTAACATAATGACGGTACCTTGTCAATACAATTACGAAAACATCATGTATGTCAGAAAGAATTTACATCTTTTTAGTAAAAGAGGCGACAGACATAATTATGGTACTAGAAATAGGGATCAATTAGTTCAACCAGGTTTCAGACTGGCTAAAGACTGGCCTCATCTTTTATGGGGTACTGTTTAAAATGTTATAATAAGATACCTCCCCATATATTAGAACTTAATGAGACAAAATTTAAATCTTGTATTAAACGCACACTATGCAGGCAAGCATATTATAAGTTGGGGGATTATATTGAAGATAAAAATGCTTGGCTGAATGCTGGTCCGGCTCCACAGCCACTAGGGCGCACAAAATAATCTGTTAGCATTTGGAAACATTGTTCGACCGGCTGAAGATTGTAAAAAAACAATATTTGCATTGTATAGACTCAATTTATTTAGCAACTAGCTGACCCGCGCAACTTCGTCTACGTCACAATTATCATTACTGCTCCGCTCCTATTGGTTTTAGAGTGATGTATATAGCCTCTATAGGCTATATATCATCACTCTAAGGCTATCCTTCCTCGATAAACGGGCTATCGAACACTGAAAGAATTTTTCAAATCGGACCAGTAGTTCCTGAGATTAGCGCGTTCAAGCAAACAAACAAACAAAAAAACTCTTCAGCTTTATTATATTAAGTATAGATGTATAATTTCATCCATTTTAACGGCACATGTGTGAGTACTGTGTACCTTAAACTTAAGCTATAGCTATCAGTTTGTTTTTGACTTGAATGTACCCTGGCGGTTGGGAGTGTCATGCTCACACAAAAGTCTGGCTGATGGTGGCGTATGCGTTGGATCATTTGGCTCCCTTCAAAATGGTTGAGCCAAATGGTGCTAGCGCATGCGTCATGTTCGTGAACGGGCGCTGTCAGTTGGGACTGGTCATTTCTCAGTTGCCATGGTTTATTTTAAATATTTCTTTGAATTGGTCCTTTTTTCCCGGACGCTTTTATCCTGCTCGTCTTTTACATCGTTCTCACATGTTTGTATAATTTCAACTTGATGTAAACAAAAATTTGTAACAAATATTTATTATTTTTAAAAGAGTGTCCGTGGAGTTTCTTGCACGTTCTTCTCCATAGAGATCTACGCTTTGGAACGTGCAAATAGCTTCATCTTTTTGGACTGACCGACCTTGACAATTCAAAAGTGCCTGTAAATGGTTTATTTCAAATATACGATTTGATTTGATTTGACAGTCACGAATGTTAAATTTGGCACAAGGATTTTAATCGTAAATTCTCGAGGATTACCAGTCGAGATAGGCAAATTCGAATTTCGTTACTGCGAAGACTATAGGTATCCCTATCCTATACTATGAAGACTGTAATTTCAAAGCAGTTTAATTCAATGTAATGTTACTTCGATAAACTCTGCTGCTATGGTCCTATCGATATAATAATTACGGAAGAAACGCTTCCTGCGTGGAAACGTTTCTACCATATTTAAAAACTAGTTGACCCGCGTAACTTCGTTTGCTCCGCTCCTTTTGGTCTTAGCATGATGATATATAGCCTATAGCCTTTCTCGATACATGGGCTATCTAACACTGAAAGAATTTTTCTAGCTCTAAAATAGCCTAACGCCCAATTTTTTTTTTTGTAAATTCTATTTTTAAAGAAGCCAAACGTGTTGACTAGTAGTAGTGAGGACTCTATTCTCCGCACCTAGACTCTCATTCGGTCCGTTGAGCGTGGTTATCCTGGCTAAGTTGGCCAGCCTAGCTCCGCCCAGAAGCACAGAAGTTTCCTGGGAGCTTCACAGGCTTCGCGGAGCGACCTCACCGTTCCGAGGATTTGTTGACGTTGGGTAGCCACTGCCTCGCATTCCAGGATGACGTGGGCGGCCGATTCTTCGGCGTCATTGCAGCCCCTGCAGAGTGGGCTGTCTGTGGCGCCTATGTTAAAGAGATGTTTATTTAGGGGGCAATGGCCCGTGATTGTCCCTATAATTATTCTGAGGTTATTTCTACTTAGAACGTGTTGACTATATAATTAAACATTCTTGTTTTTATCAAGACGAAAGATCCACCGAAATTCCGATGTCGGATTTGATCGAATGTATAATCTTGAGAAACTTGAAACTAGAGAAATTTCACCTGTCTAATTTATGAAAAAAAAATTAGGTATATGTCGCCGTTTACTCTATTGATATTAACAGCTTCTGATGTTTTTGTTGTTTTTTTTAATTCCATTACTTTCTATATTTTCTAAAAATTATTTACCCAATTTATTGTACTTATGACATTACGACACTAGTAACTTATATTTTTTGCTGATTTTACCTATTGGTTAAAATTAATAATTGTTTACATTATCATGTTTTTTATGTACCTACAAGCGGATGATTAAACTGACGGAAATGGTGCGAAAAATGGTGTTTGATTGACATCCTCTTGCCTTTCTTTCATGTTTCCATGTAATCATGGCAATATGCATTCAGCGTTTATGGCATTTTGCGTATTTGTCATTATGAGTGTTTAACGTTTTGCGACGATGTCTCCCGATCTGGCAATATGCGTTTCTGGCATTTTTATGGGTTTATACGCAGTGTCCTCCCACAAGGTGGATCGATGACCTGGTGAAGGTCGCGGATAGCCAATGGATGCGTGACACACAGGACCGGTCGTTGTGGCGACGCTTGGGGGAGGCCTATGCCCAGCAGTCATATATATATGGAGGTCTATGTCTTTCAGCTGATATGATGATACGCAAAATGTCAGATACTTATCTGACATTTTGCGTATAAACCCATAAAATGTATTATAGTAAACAAAGATAATAAAGAAAACTATTAATTAGGACCATTAATAAAACAACATGTACAGCAGAAAACACCGTTTATTTTATAATTATGAGAGAATTTCAGATTGATAACCTACATACAGAATATAATATGACTATAAAACCAATCTAACTTGAATTTTACATATGTATGTGTCCAGAACTTCACTGTTAATATTCGTAATACAAGATTTTGTAATTTGTAACAATGATTTAAGGTATTCAGTGTTCCTTTACAAGAAGATTACGAGACAACTTTGTCATAGGGAATACAACTTTAATATAAATTCTGAAATACTTATATAGGTACAAGAAACATCCGTAAAACGGTAGGTACTAAACTATTTTAACATTTTTGTCTAAACTAAATTATGAAAAGTAACATGATTTAAAATAAAATATAAACTCTAATACAATATTATAATAATGTTTCACATCATTCAACGCCAAGCAACATCAAAGAGTCAGAAAGAATAAAGCACAATTATTGTGGAAATTTGATAATTACGAACATTTAACTACAAATTGAAGTCTAGCGACTCTACTGATAAACAATATAATTTGTAGAATATTAGTTCGAGAGACCCTTCAGAGGGTATGACGTTGTTCCGCATCATGACGTGAGGGCACCTCTAGCAATGTTGCCTCTCCACCGGCAGATAGCAAAGTATATTACTGGCACTAAGAACATGGCAGCTCGTCCTCCCTGTGCTACAACTGCTACAAGTGAAGACAGTGTTATTGCTTGCACGATATAAGCAGATCATGATATTGTTGCTTACACATTAAGGTATATGATGACTGTGAACATACTTAACAATTACCTTAGCTCAAAATATATTAAGTAACTAATTAGTTACCTACTTTGCGTGGCTAGGATTTGCCGGTAGACGCTTTGCTTGACAAGGTACCCTACCATTTTCTTGAATATCAAATGATTTTCAGGAAGAATATTCACATGACACAGACGATATATACTTCTGTCGTTAAATAATTAACATTAGTAACTATTAAGGAAAAATGTTGAAGACATGAGGCGATAGAAAATTGTTTCCAAAGTTTGCATTCATCACTGGGATCTTAAAATTACATTTCAAAATGTTCGTTGTTTCACAATTATTCTTACCAAGCATTACTTTGATCTGTGAAGTGATAATATATTTTAATTTATAAACAGAGCTACTGGTTTCAATGATTTAGATTCAATACGCATCTATTGTTTAAATGCTGTTAATTGTTATTTAACTGTGATACAATTACATATACATTCAAGATTGAAGAATACAAGTTTAATCAAACATCATTCATTTAAAATAACATAAAATAGTTGAATAAGCTTAATAAACAGCACTGCAATCATATTGGATTACGTTTAACACTTACTAGCTATCGTCTGTTATGTAATAAAACGCTATGAGAATTGACACATAAGTATATAAACTATACTAATTGTGTACGTACTTATACAAAATTAGCAATCCAATCAACAATATGCATACTATTGATTATGAAAATACTATGCTTTACGATAACATTGAGTTTGTTAGATCGTACAGTCGTACAGTCCCGCCGGCGCGGCAGTGCGCCTGCGCAGAGGCGCGAACTTGAACACGAGAACGTCACTTATATGTACACTAGTAACAGAAGATACAATTGCAATATTACCATTGATATTATTAGAATAGTAGAGATTATTAAAAGCTGACTAGAAGTTCGGTTATACCTACTCTAACGATTTATTTTATACAAATTAGGATAGATGCGAAGTGTTTCGCAGGTCGCGCGGCGGTGCGAAACGCTTCGCGCTCCGAGCGGCTCCGCGGCTCGAGACTTGTGCGAATGCGCCCAGCGCCCGGGAGCGCTCACTACTCTAACGTTACATTGGTGTCAGCTCAGGTACTCGGCCTCGCTTCGAGACCTTCGTAATACTTACCTAGACGATGAGATGCAACTAGCTGGTGTCAGCGCGATGGGGACAGCCGCGCGGGCGGCGTCACGCGGAAGACAAGCGACACAATTGACTGGCTAGTGGAGAAACGCGGCTGACCTCCTTGACTTTATAATGAAGCTACTCAGAGAAAAGGTATCACCTAATTTCTCTACTGTTACGAAGGCAACTAGATGAAATCCTACTCTTAAGGATAAAAATCTAATTATGCTATAAATGTTAAAATTAACATTGCTTATGTTCTTAAATATTGAACTGCAGACGAGCGGGCGCGCGAGCCGGGCGGGGCACTCGGGACTTAGTGCCGTTATCACTCGCGCGGCACGTTATAACAATATGCCATATCATACGACTACATAATAAACCTTCTTCGCGACAATCGTTTAATTATAACGATATTTTCTTATAGGAAAACGCTAATACATGTTGGTGCTTAAATTTTCGAGTGACCCTCTACAATTTAATATTACAAACGGAAAATACTGCTCAATAACTATTCTTATATTGCTGAAGACTCTGTACTTCGAATTTATTAAAAAAGTTACCCTAGCTAAAACGGCTACATTATGTATTACTTACTGTACAACGAAGAGCGTCTTAAAAGGTATCAAATTAAACTTTAAGTATAGGTATTCACTCAACTATAAATTTGATCGAAAAGCGCCAAAAATTCCAATGAGTCGTTTATACTTTGTATTATTTGAAAGTTCAAAGTACTCTTACTGTTTATTAAAAGTTACATTCACAATAACAATTCATTATTATTATAAAGTTAACTAAACAACAACTGCATCTACTATCACACATTCGAAAGTTTTAAACAATTTTACAATTGTAATCGAACTTTATTATTGCTACGGCGACGGCACGCCGGCGCGATATGCAGCGAGCGCGCGCGCGTGACGTCACGCGCCGACGTCGCGCGCGCCGCGTCCTGTCGTCTATGGTGAGGTAGAACCTAACGCTATCGCACCTGCCCGCACACCTGCGCCTGCTGAGCCTGCTCTCCTCCCTACACCGACGTCATAACGTTCTGGGCGTGCGGGCGTTACACTCCACCATTTCCTCTAACCTATCAACGAGGTTAAACTATTCAAAATTAAACAGAAATCAATCATTGAGACTTAACGTTTATTTGAAAGAGAGTATCTGTCAAATCTTTGTATCACTTTACTTATAAATACAAACTATACTCACATTATGGCGTCTAAGCAACCATAATATATTGTGATGATTATAAAAAAAAGGTAAAAGATTAGTCCAGCTTGCACTGGTGGATATTAAGATACTATAAAATATATATTAAGGAATATTATAGTAGAAACCGAAATTTATAAGACTCTAAATACTGTTATGCGTGTAGATACGAGTTATATAATGTACGTATAACTAACATATGTATATTCATTGATTATTGCGTACTAAATTATTATTTAGTTTATTTTTGATAAATAAATATTAGTTTTTGTGTGATCGCTATGAAAACTTTTAGAGCCAGCGGTTACGGTGTGGTTACGGCCAGTATACTGTTACTAACGACGATAATATCAAACATTAACTTGTTTCTATGACGAAGGTATCTCAGATGATGAGTAATTGAATATAGGTTGAATCTTACAGACGAACTTCTAACAACAAATTAGAGCTGTTGATACGTGTTGATGAGTCGCTGTTGCAGAATGTTGATTGTTGCCAGGCGGGATGCAGGCACCGAAATATGCGCGGCGATTTTTCTGTGCATGACGGTCCTGAAAAAATTAAATCGTACACTATAGTTCTACTAAATATCGATTTTATTGTTATGTCAAAAACAGTGAGCGGCAGCTCGGGAGTGCAGATGGTGAAAAACGTTTATCCATTGAGAAGTATTTTTCTGATTTCAAAGCTAAACCACACTCCTGGACTGTCGCGCACGGGTGTATCTTAAATTATTTCACTAAATACGTACCTATATTATTGCTACAAATATTGTGAATATAAAATATGAATGATTTTCCGTGTTCGTGGCTAATGTTTACCGAAATTATCTTACAAGATGGTAATAAACGACCTAGAACATGTTCATAATCTGGAGGTCTTCGTATTTCCGGGATCTTTCATATTACATACAAATAATTGTACTATAGATGTTCACATAAAATGATCATCACCGCAGTTTAATTTTAAAGCAAAAGAAGCAGCGACTATTATTACTGTCGCCCTTTTGGAAGGGACCTTTAGATTATAATGTTAATAATAATTAATAAAATGTATGTGTGTGTAATGGTACTCGAATTTTGCATTGTATGACACCTAAATAAATAAATTGAAATGAAGTGAAGTGAACCAACCTATCGACAGAATAGATAAAATATAATAATGAAAAACCTAGGTAGGAGTAAAAACATGAAACAATACAAGGTGCGAAAATATAAAGAAGTGCTTGGATTATAAAATAGAATAAAAGTAGATTAAATACTTTTTAAAAATAAACAAATAAGCGGTCAGGCAACTTCAGGATATACTTTTTATATTTTAGGATATAGGTACATAAGTTAAAAAAATATTGGTGTCATATTTCTAAATTTTCAAGTTAGCAGTGTAGTAGTAATTTTCGTTTCCTAATTGTGGATTTTTCTAAGGCGTTGTTATATCCTGAACTAATAGCAAATACTTAACTTACAGCAAATATCAACGCTCAAATTTCCGTGTAGCAAAATATAAATAATGAATATTCTATAATAAGAGTACAATGTTAATCCTAATCAAGTATTATGCAACCGACTCATGCAAATTTCAAACCCCAATTTCTATAAAATACTGTTAGAATTTGTCTCGAATAAGATGGTAGATCGATCTGATCGGCGTCTAGTTAATGCTTTATCGAATGATAAATCTACTCAAGTCTCGTAAACTCTAACTAGGGATGCGGTCTATAAAGCCCAGTTAAATGTTGCGCATCAAACCTGCCCCCGTTCACCCGTTTAGAAGAATGTGTTATACACGTAGCCAGTCGCAATGAGGCCGAGCACGAGCAGACACAGCATTATCATTATCTTCTTCTGCACAGTGGACAAACACAACACACATTAGTAGCTAGCGGTGACAGCGAGCGGCGAGCCTGCGCGGCGTACGTACGCCTGCGCAGCTCGACCGCTCGCCGCGCACTTACAAATTACCTTTGAGCATTTGGCGATCGATGTATGAGAGTGGCCGCTCAAACCAAATAGCTGGACACGTAGCCCACGATGACGATGCCCAGTATGAGCAGGCACACTAGGATCATGATCTTCTTCTGTAGGCGGCGAGCATGCAACAGTACGCGTTATACGTGGCTCGCCACGCCGTCGGCGCGGCATGGCACGAGGCCGGACACCTCAAACTCTTATTACATATTATTACCATGTTATGACTAGAACACTGCAATTATAGTCATAGGCTCCGTTTCTATACATTCAGGTGGGTGCGTCATTTGCCTTGCACAATAATCAAATATAAATCAGGTGTCAAAATAAAAAAAATAAATCGAAATAATAAATATAAATGTAATTTTCGAAATTATAAACATATTTACAACATGAGTAGTTTTATGATTATAGAATTAATAAACAACTTTGTAACACGCCGTGGGGCGTTCATCTACTACTTAAGATATTTTTAAGAAATAAAACATAACTTCTATTAAGGTCTCAACATAATTAAGTAATTAATCATCAATAATAATGAAAATGGCATTAAATTATATTTCACAGTCTTTTGATTAAATAAATAAGTGCGCAAGCTAAGTCGACGTAAAGTATAGCGGAGAGGTTGAGCGAAAACATAAATTTTACAGTTCCAACTAAACGAATATTATAATTGAATCACAGTTATCGTTTTGTGCTATTCATTAATATAACATACGCAGACACACCAAAGTAATTTAGTGCTGCAAAATATTATTTGTGCGTATCTATTTAATTTGTGAAAATATCATCAAATGCTATTATTAAATGCAATAAGTGTAACAAGTAAAATGATAATCAGGTGCCATATTCATTGTCTAATCCTCTGGAAAGAACATTCCAGCCAAACCAAACACAAAACAATTCAAATATAATATTAATTAAACAAAAATTATATTTGATTGTAACAATCCAATGAGAGCGTTCTGCATCACAAACTGAACACAACAATGAACAGATCAGCAAAGTTAACACTTCAAAAGTGTTATATTAGCAACAAATTATCAAGTAATATTCACCAACTACCTATCACTAAGGTATGTATGATTTCCATCTAGCGGGCCGCGCTAAAGCGCATAATGCAGTCAAAGAAAATTAAAGCGACTTTATGGCAGTTAAATGTCATATTTGCATGGCACCCGTTTGGCTACAGCAACGTGCATCCGATCCGATCATGTTTTCAAAAGTTCATCCAATTACGAACCTTGTGACCACTACACAATCGATTCAATTTCCCTCAACGCATTGGAATATGCGCTTCGGCGAAGCCCGGCCGGTGTATTAGACTAACAGTAAAATGCGAGTCTCGAAGAAATACTAGGATGTACAAATTATGAGAACTTAAACTAAGTAAAATACTGGTCACTATATCTTTGATATTGACTGATTGTGGACTTATAATGTGCTGTCCTTGCGTCTTGTTCTTGTACCATTATAAATATTCTCAAAACGTTTTTTTATCAAATCACAATATCTCTTTGCGTTTATAATTTTAGAAATATAAATTATTGCGAGCAAATGGCTAACAATAAATAGAGAAAAAGCTAATATTATAGTTCAACAATCGGCATTAAATAAACTTTAATAAGTAGTTAACAAACCGCGTAAAGCTATTAAATATATTATTTAGTAATAAAAATGTTAACTCAGTGTAACTAATAGTAAATATAAGGGCAGAAGGAAGATTAAGAGAAACATATGTGTACTCCAATAAAGTGCCCTGTATAATAATTGTGATGTTTTGACTAAAATTTAAGAGTTGAGTTGTATATTATATACAGCCATTAATATTAAATATTTTATATGATATAAGACAGCCTGGTAATACCAGTAAAGCTAATATTAATATTAAATAACTTACAATTCTAAAGCACAATCTATTTTATTGCACTTTACATAATTATATTGTCTTCGAACTTCTACCATGGTGGTAAAACAATTATTTATAATCCTGGGTGGTTTTCAAATTATACAACATTGCTAAAGTATTGAGTAAAAAGGCTGCGTTATAAATTTTTATTTGAAAAAAGTGTCTTAAAGATGGCGATGTGTACGATTGTCCTTAATGATTTGCCATTTCTCTATGAAACTGCACTAAATATTAAACATTTGCTATGTATATCAATCTCACAATAAACTTTTTGCCATTGTTAAATTTCTTCTTGACATTTTGAAAAAGCAGTTATAAAATAGAATAAGTAACAAAAATAAAGAATAAAATTTATTTAACACATGCATGAAACACGCACGGTCCCTACACAGAAGTAACAAAAAAATGTATGGCAAACTGAAGTATACTAATGTAAGTATATTCATACATAAGTCATAACACAGCCTTTTTAAAAGACGTTAAAGCACAATGCACTTGCTACATCCATGCATGTCTGTAGTGACATTAATTAGAAAAATGTTTGCCGTATTAAAATAATCAAGCAATTACATCCAGATATATCGTGTAGATGTAGCTACAGTCTACATTTACTTCAATGGTGTACAGACGAATATCAATGTTGGGTGGTTGTGGTCACCAACCAACTGAATTCGTTCACTGAGTCCATGGAGGCCGACGATGTTGACGTCACAAGCCGGTAATCTTCGCACGAAGTTTAACTCAGCACAATCGCGAGCACTATTATTAATATAACCAGCGTAACGGAGAGGCATATTATGATGAAGATTTTTTTCTGCAATGATAAAGGAAAAACAAAAAGAAAATAAAAAACGCTGCCATGAAAATATTCAAGAACGATCGACAATTTGTTTACATAAACAGGGTGAAAGAACTGCAAAGGGGATAAAACTAAGAAGGCATTTTTCAAGTTTTAATTAATATTGTTGATTATCATTGTCAAAAAGAGTTGTAGTCTTAATTCAACAATTATCCTTCTTCAAACCTTTTCTAGTTTTGTCCTTATTCAGTAATGCAGTCCCATTTCCCTGTTCACTGGTTTTACAAATACAAAACCTATTTTGTTTTAGTTTGTCGATCATACTTTTTGGATATGAGGGTTGCCATTCTAAATTATTTAAATTGTTTTAATTCATGCCATTTATACTACGTTATTGAATGATAAAGTTAGACACATTGCTGATATTGATGGGGAATTATTTACAAATGATTGCTTTTTTATGTCCGGTTAGATGTTCGTCAAAAACAGGCCACCTAAAGCTGAATCCATACTTCCAGATATATCGTGTAGATTTGGCTACATTAAATATACATTTTTTTTTCAATATTGTACAGACGAATATCAATGTTGGGTGTTTGTGGTCACAAACCAACTGCATTCATTCACTTAGTCCATGGGAGCCGACGATGTTGACTTCACAAGCCGGTAATCTTCGCACGAAGTTTAACTCAGCACAATCGCGAGCACTATTGCTGTTATTACTAAAATCAGCGTAACAATCAGGCATATTATGATGAAGATTTTTTTCTGCAATGATAAAGGAAAAAGAAAAAGAAAATAAAAAACGCTGCCATGCAAATATTAAGCACGATCGACAATTTGCTAACATAAACAGGGTGAAAGAACTAAAAAGGGTATAAAACTAAGAAGGAATTTTTCAAAATTAAATTAACATTGTTGGTTGTCATCGTCAACAAGATTTGTAATCTAAATTTATAAGGGCCGATTTTTTAATCGTAAGATAACCTTTGACTGAGGAATAAAAATGGCGGTTTGACTTATTTTCTTTATAAAATGTGTCAAACGGCCATTTTTATTCCACAGTTAAAAGTTATCAGACTATTGAAAAATCAGCCCTAAATTATCCTCCTTCAAACCTTTCCTAGTTTTGTCCTTTTTCACAACTGTAGTACCATTTCCCTGTAATCCAGTTTTACCAGTATAAAACTTTAGAACAAGTGACTAACACAGATTATTTAAAATATTGCTTTCATTTCACAAATCAGTTTGTCGATCATACTTTTTGGTTAGTTATGGTGTGAGGGTTATCATTCTAAATTATTTAAATTCATGCCATTTATACTACGATGAATGATAAAGTACGACACATTGCTGATAATGATGACAAAATATTAACAAATGATTGCTTTTATATGATCGGTTGGATGTTTATCAACAACAGGCAACCTAAAGCTGAATCCATACTTCAACTAGGTTTGCAGACCAAAAATCCTGCTTACCATTCAGAGAAAGAAAACACTAGCCGAGGTATGATGTACAATTTATATTAACACCGGAATCATATTAACTTCACTATGATAACGGTGAGTAATATAACCAGCAAAACAGACAGGCATGCTACGATGTAGACTTTTTTCTGCAATGATAAAGGAAAGACAAAACAAAAATATGCGATACACCATCACCAACACATCCAAGGTCGGATACGGGACAGCAGGTCTAAAAGGCCACTTTAGTAGCATCATAATATTAATCACACAACAATCTGTCAAATTTCATTTTCATCTTTATCTCTTACGCGTTAGGTTCAAGGTGGATTGTGAAAATTTGCCAGTGACGGGTAGCGTGATGTGCTTTCTGATTCTGCTAAAGTGGCCTATTTAGACCCGCAGTTCTAAACTTAAAATTGCCATAACAATACTGGCTGAATAATATTGACTAAGGAATCCTACCGTGAAGGTCTCAAATATCCTTGGAATAGACAAAAGTCTGTATACGACCTTGTTCACAACACCAGCAGTCCATAAAGAAAAGCTGCTAACTAGATTTATGCAATGCAAGCTTCTTTCGTTCCATTATGTAACATTTCATGCGGCCTAAATGCATGTTAATATTGGCTGTTTTTTCACAAGAAAACGAACACGACATTTTATGAGTGCATGTCAACAGGTTGTAAAAGTTCTAGGCGATATAAATGATGGATTTGTCTATGAATTACATAACTTTAATTTGTTTTTTTTTTATAAAAGAACGAAAGAAGCGGCTGTTTGAACAGAAAATACTGATGGTTTACAGTTTTGTCTGTTAAAATATTTTGGAAATGTTACATTGAAAGCTTTTTAAATGATAACTTTTTTAAATTAAGTCAAGCACAGGCCTCAAGCCGTGCAGTGACTTATACAAAAAACTCTCGAGTGCTATTATGTCATGAACTCATCATTCACATGGCAACCTACCATGGTTCTCACATATTTGTTTTGTTCACAAAAGCCAAGACAAATGCCAACTTCAAGACATTTTCTGACAGCTTTGTTAAGCCCTTTTCGAACGGTATGGTGCTTTATTAGTTTTCATACACGGTCTTCGCTGGTATACTAGTTTTAGTTACTTTTAACATTATACAAGGATCTGACAGTTAATGTTAAATAGGTACTATGTGCCTTAAAACCTGAGGGGAGTTAATAAATGCCTAAACAATTATTATATGCTCAAACTTGTAGAGAATGTCATGCTACATACTTTTTGATAACACAATTTAGCAGAATTTCTCGTGCACTATTCCTGTTAATTTTAGTTGAAGATGGAAATGGAAATAAGTTATAAAAATAAGTATTCTGTGGTTGAAAGACGATACAACGTGAAAATTGTTGTTGATTTGAGAATAGCTTTTGTTATGTTAGCCCATACTTCCGCATAGTGGTGAAAACGTTGTCGAGTTTCGTAGTTTAGTAACAGGGGTCGGCTGAGCCGTGGTAGTTGGTATGTGAGGTTTACCTTCCGCGCTTTAGCCGCGTACTCGCCGGCCTTGCGGATCTCGACGCGGCCGTAGTCGACGTAGTCGGTGGCTTGCGTCACATGGTACTCGATGCGGTCTATCAGCTCGCCCTGCTGAGCTAAGGGGACGGCGCGGGAGGGGAGGGGCCTACGGACCGCGGTACACCCACGGACGATTGGTTCATACGATTTTATAGAAATCCCCAAAGTCAATATCGTGTTACAGGAGCCGACCAAAGCGCTGCAGTGAAACGTTAATAGATAGTTAGAGAGTATTATTATTAATAATATAAAAACCCGTTTATTAGCCACAGTATAAATTCCTATAGACGAAGTTAAATAAATGTTTTAAACTAGAAGCACAAACGGACACATGTGTTACAATATTTATGACATTCAGTGTTAACCTAGTTATTGCACGGCATGTTATAATGTAAGTTTATGACAGTTATTATTTATGATACACCAAACACTTGTTACATAATAACGTATTTCAGAGGTTAGTAATATTTAAATGCATGATTACAGTTATTATATAACAAAGACCACCATATACAAAAGGCAAATTACGCACACACCAATGAAGTCATAGATTAGTGATACATAGAGTCAAGTACAAGGTTAGGTTAAGAAGCCCACTTCCACCGTATGTTAGTCGAGCCGTATGAACACAACAGTCAAAGCATATAGTGTAGACACAAGAATGAAGACACAAACACAAGTGTGAACCAATCACCGTATCATTTAACAAAATGCAGGGTTCAACGAATCAAATCATCACAACGAAACAAAAATAGGGTAATGTAGGACGAGGGAGGGGGGCGGACAGACGGACAGGGAGAAACAAAACAAAAACAGATTAGTAAGAATGAATCGACATTGAAATGATCACTCACCCGTCGGGCTTTGCTCTGATATTTTAGGGCCTTCTTAGTATCTTGTGTGGCAGTTTGGACATAGTCCACGGCATGTTCCACATGATATTCAATGCGGTCAATCATCTCTCCCTGTATCCATACGAACGTTTAAGTTTAGTATGTTTTCTACTTGGATGCTACTGCGGAAATATTCACTACATATCCATACGAACGTTTAAGTTTAGTATGTTTTCTACTTGGATGCTACTGCGGAAATATTCACTACATACATACATGTTCGTCAGCGGGTCAAGTGTGTTTACTTGTCTGTATTATTTGAGATATAAATGTTAAGAGTACTTTTAATCTAAGTAACTGTTGCAATGACTTGGTGCCTTCCAGGTTGTTAAGCTTTCTTATCATCTAATCTAGTCGCAACCGAATCCATCGAAGGATTCTTGATAACAATCAGACGACCAGGCTGACGACAACACATTCGTGCGACAGCAGTGAATCTTTCAGCTGTAAGAATTGCTTGAATGGAAAGCCTGTTAAACTCTGTGTACGTTGTAAACACAGGCAGGGCCACGTTGCTGCAACAAGAGACGGTAACATCACTTGCCTTAACAATTTTGAGTTGCAGCAACATAATTTTGTGTTGCAAGCAAAATGTTTCCCAATCCCAGCAAAAATAAAGTTTCGTAAGTGTAGTGTTTAGTGGTAAGGTTTTGGTTAAGTTTGACCTGGCTCTCGACAAGCATCGCCATGTCCATGAACATGTCGTGCAGCTCGCGGATGGACGTCTCCAGCTTGATGATGTCGGCGTGCCGCGCCTCGATGTCGGCCAGCGTCTGCTTGGCCTGCTGGGTCTCCATTATTATCTGAAAAATGGTGAAGAGCCTTTTTACAACTTTGTTTATTTCAACTTCGTGGACATTGTAGGTACAATGACGGATTTAATGCCTTAGGCATTTTCTACCAGTCAATTAAGAGTTGTGAACATTTTTCGTTTTGGTAAAGTAAACGTGTTTATTCATGTTCTGTTCAATATTATAAAGATCGCGGTACGCCGGTGTACGCCTGTTTCCTTGATCTCTCCAAGGCGTTCGATCTTGTCTCGATGTGCTCTGGAGAAAGATGGGAGACAGGGGTATACCCACGGAAATATGTGGGCTATTCCAGTATTGGTATGGTGACCAAGTTAATCAGGTGAAATGGGATGATAGTTTCTGAGCCGTATAGGTTGGAGTGCGGGGTGAGACAGGGTGGTCTGACGTCTCCCAGGCTCTTCAACCTGTACGTGAATGCCCTGATAGTCGCACTCAGCAGCATGCGTGTCGGATGCAGTGTTGATGGGGTTAGAATTAACAACATCAGCTATGCAGATGACATGGTGCTGCTGGGTCCGTCGGCGGGAGCAATCAGAAAGATGCTTAGAACGTGTTAGGCCTACGCTGCCGCACATGGATTAAAATATAATGTTAAGTAATGTGAATACATGGTCTTTGAGGTCAGAGGCAAAAACCGTGGAGAAGGACCTGAGTTGCTAGTAAAGAGTCACCAATTAATAGGGTGTCAACTTTTAAATACCTAGGGCACTGTCTTGCCGCTGACATCAGGGACGATGTAGACATTAAGAGGGAGTGCAGGGCTCTAGCGGTCCGTAGCAGTATGTTGTCCCGTAGATTTGCGCGGTGTACAGACCAAGTAAAAGTAACACTTTTCAAGACTTATTGCCAAAGTTTGTACACGGGCAGTCTATGGGTCAATGCTAAGAGATCGCTGGATGTCCTGCGCGTCCAATATAACAATGCTTCCAGGATTTTGTTGAGGCTACCTCGTTACTGTAGCGCGTCGGAAATGTTTGCGCAAGCTCGTACCGACGGCTTCTTTGCAATTATACGCAAAAAAAAACTGCGTCGCTACTGAGGAGAATGAGGGACAGTCAAAATAGTATCCTGAAAACTGTAGCCGAGAGCTTCGGGTCTTCGATTGTACAGCAGTTTGTGCAGAGGTTAATTTTTACTAACAATAGGCAATAAGTTATTTTTGTATGTTTTACTTACTCTATATGGATTTGGTCCGAAATAAAGATATATTATTATTATTTGCGCCAAATAGGACGCATGTACCAGACCAAATATAGTAACTTAAACAGGTTGGGAAAGTATGCGTCATATCTGCGCAAAAAATAATTAGACTATTATTTTTTAATTTATTTATTGTAAAAGAAATATTTTTAAAGGACTAAGGAAACCCTTCCTAGCCGTTGTCCACCTTGCCTTGCACTGCCTTCTGCGATTTCCACCTTTTCATTTCCATATTCTCTTTCTGTAGCTTTTTCTACCAGTTCAAGTGTTCTCTGTTTAATAATGGTACCTGGATGACAGAACTTTGCTCGGTTTTTTTTTTTTAAAGATGTTTTCTAAAAATGAAACCTAGCTAGATCAATTTATCGCTCCCGAAACTCCCTGCATATTAAATTTCATAAATATCGTTGGAGCAGTTTCCGAGATTCAGATTATATATATATGTGACAGTTAGAACCTATTCTTAGTTATAACGCGTTTTTTCTAGTTAAAACTTTTAACTAGAAAAAACAGATTTCACTAAATGCTTTTGTTACAAATAGAATTAACTGCTGCTAAAATGTATATCAGTGAAAACTAGTTCTAACTAGACAAAACGCGTTTTGTCGAAATGATTCAGTTAAAACTGTTTCAACCGAGGTCACAGTTCATCGTGCTTTATTTTGATTGGTCGAAAGACCTCACCAGAGAATGGGCAGCAGCATTCTCTGTACATTGCAACAGCTACACTGCGATGAACCGCCTGCCAAGCGTTGCGTTTATGGCAAATCCCCCGAATATGATAGGCACAACAAAAACATGGCACCTAGTGCCCGGCAGCCCGTCTATCCCTACAAACCGACGACTGGACCTGGTAACACTCATCACCGAACTTGAGGAGGAATTGAGCAAGTTGCGATGGAGTATTGTGGGATTGTCTGAAGTCCGAAGAGAGGCGGAGGACACGATTATTCTCAAATTCGGCAAATTGCCCTGTTTCCGGGAGGGAGGGTGTCGGGTTTATCGTTCACAGGTCCCTTGTGTCCAATGTGGTAAAGATCTAGAGTGTGTCGACCAGGGTGGCGTAGGTACCATATACTCAGAATGTCGTCAAGATATTCGTTGCCGGTCCTACAGGTTTACGCCCCAACCTCGAAACACACGAATTTTTAACAAATATTTTTATAAACAATATTAAATTTTTCAATCCCCAACCTCAGTTTCTTTAATCCTAGTTTTAACTAAGGTCCAAAGTTAGAACTAGTTTTATCTAAGATTTAAATATTTAAAATAATAGGTTCCAGTTATAACTAGGAAATTCTAGTTGTAACAAAAGTATTTTGTGAAAACTAGTTTTAACTAGAGAAAACGGGTTGTAACTGAGAACGGTTTTCAACTGTAACATATACGATTATACGAATATCAAAAATTGCTCGTTTTGAGGTATTAGATTTGGAATCCAGAAAGGAAGCTACGATTAAATTGAGACTGGCATCAAAACTATTATTGCTGTCGTCAAACATGATAAGATTTCACAGAAGACATTATGAGTCATAAAAATATAAATCGATGAGTTCAGCGTCTAGTCGACGCTCATGATAGGTACCAAAACTTTGGCTCAGCATCAGATGTAAAGTCTTTGTTGTCTGGATATTCCCAAGTATCAAAATTCTAAAATATGCACCTGTGGAGACAGGACAATCCTAACATAGCTATTGTTATAAATATCAGTATTTATATAAATTATCCTCCGCATAGCTGAACACACGAGTATCTAACGTTTTTCAGGCAAAACATTTTACTGCATTGCACGCTATCGATTGTATAATTACACTGTTCGGAGGACCCCACACCACCGGATAACTGTGCAGTTACGGCTAAATGTTGGCAACGGATTAAATATTACAGTGAATTAATAACATTAATTCTGCCTTGAAATTATAGATTAAACTTCCACGAACTCAGTAGACAATTTGAGGAAATATCGAGTAGTTTATCGAATACTGTTTGTTTTATTTATCGATTGTGAATATAAATAGATTCTCATAAACATAGTCGTACATTAAATGACGTAACAATACTGCCAGTAACGCCCCCTTAATGCTGAGGATGACTATGACCGTAAGTTATTGAAGTACGCGACGATATCCGCAGCAGAAGTACTTGAAGAATTGGATTACTATCGTTTTCATATGCGATGATATGGCATTTTGTTTTATAAATTATTGTCAAATGCTACCTGAACAGACACGGTATATATGTGTACCTTTATTCCGTAACATTTTACTTGAGATTCCGACTTGTGGTGCTCGTGTCCAAAGCCTGGGATTTGCTCCTATGGTAATCCCGGTATGGGTAAAGGCTAGGCTTGGAATACAGTCATACGATGTTCCCAACTAAGTAGATAGTCTGTTCGGAATCGAAGGCTCAAGCACAAAGTGGTAATTTCTCCCACCGTGTTTAGATAATGTGTGTAATAATGTCACACCTGCGGTAGTTATGCCCTTCTTAACCCAATAAACATTCTGTTAGTGTGGGGCACAGGCTTGGCAGTGGCGCGTATCTCCCGCAGGCAATTTGTCAAGTTTTGATTTAGTGCTGCAACTTGGCACCAGTTACAATGGTAATCCTTAAGGGGTTAGTAGGTTCGAAAGTTTGGAACGTGGAGCGTGAGTTACAGCACTTTACTGAAAATATGAAACAGCGGAAAAACGAAACACACTTTTTGTGTTTCTTGACACCAACAAAAGTTTTATGATTATGTATTCATTTTTGTTATAACACTTGTTTATGAATACTATGGTTCTTGCCATGGTAAATAATTGGACCCTATTGTTTAGCTTTAGTGGATCGTAGCATCCCTTGTTCCAACAAGGGAGGTAATGTGTGTAATTGCTTATACGCAAACACACGCATCGCCTACAGATGAAAACCCTTACGCATGATGGTGGCACAGGAATTAAGAGTTATAAGCAGCCTTGTAGGCACAAAGCCCCCATACATCTGGAAGGTGCTATAGGAGTAAGGTGTGAGTATAGGCAGTGTACTGACCCCCTGCGTGAAGACTGCGGAGTTGCCCTGCTCCAGCATCTCTTCGAGCTCGTCGTCAGTGGTGGCGCGGCCGGTGATCTCCAGCTGCCGCTGTATCCTGCTCTTGCAGCGGTCCCGGTAGTCGGTCTGCGTGCGGTTGTACTCTGTCATCACCTCCACGAACTTGCGCGACAGCGTCGAGTGCTGCGTCTTTCTTATCCTCAAATCCGCTGACGATTTATTCGAGTGCTCCTCTTGCTCGATGTTCTGCTCTATGTCTGTGGAACGTTTGAGCCGGGATATAGTGCACATCTTGAGACGGCGCAAATAAAATATAAGACAAAGAAAAGCACTAACGCTAAGTTGTAGCTCACTTACGTTTTAACTTTCCTCTGACTTTGTTGGCAGTTTTCTTAACGTCAGCCATGAGATCTTCCAGTTCATGCTTTGTTTCTGTAAAATAAAATATAGGCTTTGTTCAGAGAGCGTCGGTCTGTTGCATTACGTAAACATTGCAGTTTAAAATGTGAGTTCATGCATAATGCAAGTCGGTCTCGCAATAATCATATAATTTTGAGTGCGACTGCGAACTGTGTCGTGTGGGCGGCCGCTCTAATTGTCTCTCCACTAATCGAATCCTCCAAAACGATCGATAGCTTTATATAAATGTTATTGGTTTTGCATAGATTGAATCAATATTGAATACATACTGGAACGCAAACAATTCGTATATTATTACAATTAAGTCTAAAATAGTTCTCCAGGAGATTAGTATCCTGCTAAGATGATTCAGAAAACATATCAGTAAGTTGACTAACGATGGTTCTTTCCATCGATTATAATTGAATGACGGCTCAAGAAGTAATCAAGTCACATCTGTAACTTGTTGATTGAAATGATTTCCAAGTAACTATTTTACGAGTAAATGCCGTATTTCTTCGTGGTCTACCTCTACGTAGGCCCAAAAGTCAACCAAATAAAGGTGTACTAAAAATAAACAATCAATACAGGTCGACCGAAAATCTTGTACGAGCAGTTATTTGGTTATCAATCAAAGTCGTTGTTCCTACGTGACATTTGTACGTGAGCACGTCTGTTCAAGAGGTTAATCGGCTTAATAACAAGCCGGCGTTCCCGTCTAATAGCTGTTTAGAAGAGGGAGCAATACAATTAGCAGTATAGTTGATGAGATAAGTGAACGATCTGCACCGTCTTGGAAACATTATGAGATAAAGACGGGATGTTTTTAGCTACAAATGGCTCGAAAATCTTTGACTTTGAAGTACGCTTCCTTTGTTCATTTTAAACACTCACATTTGCTCCGCCAATTAGTTAAATGTTTAAAGATATATGCAATTTGAATATTTCCAATCGTTTAAACCTTTTGTCGACCATATATCACGTTTCATGAAACGTCCTTCGGTATCGGGAACGATTCACGGAGACGGCGTCACCATAACGACTTTTCCTGTGTATCGCGTCCCGGAAATTGCACTTCCTGCACGAGTGGGGGTATGAATATTTACCCAAACTGTGACTAATCGATAGCTGAAAAACAATAGTTGTAGGCGTTGACAATTTTGTATGCTTTCATATCGGCTGAACAGCTCTCTTGGGCATAGGGGTTTAGCGGAACTCGCCGCCAATTTGAATAAACTATTTGCTTGCTGTGCATATTCGAAAACGCGCGAATAAATGGTGCATGGCCCTGGGTATCTGAATATTCAGTTAGCTTTTGGTTTAATTTAGAATTTCCAGGGGATAACTGAATAAACATACGGCGCAATATACAAATTGTCGCGTGTAGAGACACTTTCCCGACAATGTTGTTTTAGAGCGGAATCCCTTGCGGGGTATTATCACCTGCTGGTGCCTAGCATTATGTTCGAAAGTTAACGCTTGAGCTCAAATCCCTTTCAAGCTCGAAATCCGGGTCATTTTGGCACTTTAGTGAATATTAAAGTTCGTGTGCTCTTGTGACTCTATTTTTGAAGATAGCTATGTTGAACTAGTTCGATTTAGCTTAATAGGAGGAACAAAAGAGCTGTCACTAATTGATAGGATTAAGATTTTTTGTTGATATTGCGCTATATAATAATGCCTTATTGTAATTTTATTGGAATAGTGAAATGAGAAACGGCGACCGAAGAGCTAAGATCAATTTGATCCTGAAATATACCAAAGTTACCCACAGTTTCAAAATACTTATTACGCAAAGTAAAAGAAGCCAGTACATTATTTTGGGTACCTTACCCACATACTTAGTTATCTAAGTTAGAAAGTGCTCACCGCTAGATACAAAAACCATTTTATGCAGAGCACAAAAATATCTCTAAAATTCCTTTTCATTGAAGAAAGAATTCCATTGAAATAATTTACCTGGCCCGTCCCGTGTAGACAACGCAAAAAATACTTCTAAAAGAAAATCCAATTTTTCCTATCGTCGATTCATTTTGAAGTTGATCCTTTCTATTCGATACCTTTTGGGAAATATTTAATAAATTCTCTCTATAATAAATTATCTAGGCAAATGTATGTTATTCAATCTATTTTCTCTAGTCAGAGTATCTGAGTTGCTCGTAATTAACATATCTATTATTTGGTCTGAGACTCGCATACTAAAAGAAACACTAAACAGAACTCGCCTGCTACGTATCTTCCTGAGAGAATCGTAAATGTCGTTTGAAAGAATTGTTACTGCTGTAATTGTAGGCTGGTAACATGTAATTACTATTAAACATAAATGTATAATGTTATGTAGAGCCTGTATAATAATAGCATTTTCACAGTGTGTAATTATTTCAACCAGATTGCGTTATTGTAAGTCAGCTCCTTCAGGGTTCATAAACGTGTTAGGTATGTCGTAATTAAAAGTGTCGGAAAATGTAAAGGTTCGTTAGTGCGATAAAGCACGGCGGGCGACGGCGACGGGCCGATGTTCAACATGTATCAGCTCGCACCTGCAGCTAACCGTGTCTCGTTCGCACCAGATCGATTCCATTCACTGAGCATACAGCTCATTCATAGCCACACCATCAATCGTGACTTGTTTGCCTCTTTCATTCGCCGACAAGCTCATTTTCCATCAACTTTCATACAAAATGTTTGTTATTTCCTGTAATGTATGTTACAAAGCAACTTTTACCAGCATATTTATTGTAGCATTAGCATATTTACTTTAGTTATGAATATGATATTGCACGAATATTTTAATATTTCGAAATGGATGTAGATAAAAGGGCACACAGCCTCACACAGGCTGCCGCCGCTGCTCGCATGATTCGAAATAAATGGAGCAACATACGCTCCCACGGGAATCTCAGAAATGTTCAGACAAGGCATTCTTAGATACTTTTGTGACGCTACACGTTGCCTTGATGTGCGCTACTTCAGTATTAAATGCAAGCCAAACACGTTAATTATAAAAGGCTACTGTAGTAAAACGTCCACTTCGTACCAAGTTAAATAAACTATTAACGCATGAATAAATTGGAGTGAAACGGACTCGTAACTAAGTTTCAAAGGTACAAATTGGACTGTTTTATTACAATAATCGTATAAACTGTTATCGTGAGCTTGTTCGATATTAACGACAGCAACGATGGCTTATTCGGGGCTATTTAGGTCGGGTCAATGGCTAATCGCGGCTATTCGTGACGCTCCTGCTGAGGGTCCCTTGTTGTCGAGTGGCCTCCTACAAAGGCGCCGTGTTATAACACCTAATATAATATTGTCGCGAAAGAACTTTCATATTCTTCCTTTGAAACGAAACACACCTTAACCCTTCCCAAAATACTCGTTTATTCAAAAGAGAAAATATGAGCTTTATTAAAATTTTCTAACTACAAACCTTTGCGCTTAGAATGGAAGGAGCACGGAGGAATTTTTATTAATTAAAGCTGAAAATATGAACAGGGTAGAAACGGGTAAAGTATTTGAAGGCGAGCCAACGCCACCGGAATAAACTCGAAGTAATCTCGCGACAAAATCAACAGTGCTATCGCTAATAATTCATTTGGCTACCATAAATAGTACGAACACATTTCAGAATCAAAAGTATGTAGTTCAGCTATTCGTTGGAATAATAAATGAAACAATGAGAGTGAACGTTTGATGAAAAATAATTTGTACGGTACACGCATACTAACGATAGCATTGAAAATGAACAGGAAAGAGGATAACAAATGAAAAAAATAAGCGTAAATACTGAACGTTTTTTGATATCCAGTCATCCAGAGTACGTGTATTATTTTATGTTGTATGACGTCGACATTATCACACAAAGAAACGTCACGACTCCAGAATAAAGGCAGCTTCACTTAATCTGAAGCATCCCCATGAAGCGCAGACAGACAGACAGACCGCCCCCACGTCTGCGTAAATGCCACCAACTTCGCCCTTTCAATTAGTGTGTGGGTATTCTGCTAACTTGGAAACCTACCCACGCACTATAGCAATACTGATAACCATGGCGCCCATAGAGAAACATTTTTATTTTTAGATAACAAACTTTCAGAAGTCGTGGGTTTTTCACAGACTCAATCATTGAGTTTCATTGAATGAGTGGGAGAAAATACGGGGGATGAATTTTATGACACGAATACATTAACATTTTATGTTGAATAATAAAGTAAAAAACCTTTTGTTGCATTACATGCCGTATTTGTACACTTTAACTGGCATAAAATACAGTATGACGATATAAACTCATGTATCACGGCTCTTCTAGGTACGCTCACAATGGGTCGGCTTGGCAACCCGTCATGACTTAATGAGAGTTAATAAGACCCTAAGAGCTGTCATTAAGACCACTTATTACTTCATTTATTCCAGCTGGGTAATCTCAGCATCAACAACCCTAACTTTTAGGTGGATCCTACGTACCTACCTACACTAATAACGTTAAACGATGTTCCCTAATTCGGCTGCCAAACAACGATTACGGCAATTTAATAGGGGCCATACGTCGACCGTACGTGGAGTAGACTGTGAAGAGAGAAGGTAGTAGTGCACACAGCTCATTTTGAAGGAGCTCGTCCGGGAAGTATCTCCACTCTCAGCCTTTAAAGAATTCTTTATAGTTATTTTTGTATACCGTCGTGTACCTTGCACCTTGTTCTGTTGCTTAGTAAATTATACTTTCTTTATATTTCCACCGTACTAAACCTACGGCAGCACTATAAGCAGCGTTGATCTGTTGCGGTTTCAAGGGTGCTGGTAAAACTACAGGTCAACGATACATTTCATTTTGTCTTGAGGTTGGCGACGTATCCATGATGTCTCTTGTATTGCAGTTTTTATACATTGCATGGGCAGTTTGTAGACTTGTTCGCCATCCTATAACAAAGAAGTGTTGTGGTCGAACTTACTTTCATCTGATTGCGGTGCTGATAGGATGGCACTGTGCTTCTTCTTCACTTCTTCCACGTTCGCCTGGATCTTGTCTATCATCTCTCGTATCTCTTCAACCTGAACAGAAAATTAAGTGCCATTAGCTTCATTACATCCCATCAAAAGTTCATAATGATACTGGCAGCAACAAAAATTGGCAATTCTCCTATGAAAGAGACTTTATTTATTAACATACAAACTTAATTATTCTTCTCCCTGCCAAACATACATAACGAACTCCGGAACAGCATGAATAATCCGATTACTTATGTTTCGTGTATTCTTTAAAAATATTGTAAACAGAAATATGTATACATTTGTTTATTTGGAGTTCCCATGAATGTTTATGATAAGATTGCGTATAGAGTTGATAAATGATAACCTATCTGAATGATATGAAGCTTTTTCTATCTGCCAGCGCTGAGTAAGACCACACGAAAGAAGCCTATTATAAAGTGGAAATATTTAAATGAATATCTTAAATTCTATTAAAGAAACTTTCTGCATTTAAAATTCATTAAGTATGGCTGGCCTCAACAATGGTCCGGAAGAATCACGCAAGGCAGAAAAGAAAGGAGAACGATGAGAAAAATGCGCTCACAAAATTTCATTTATAATTTTCGCACCTTTTATAAAGCGTTTTGTCTCAGCTCATTAATTCTTTAGCGCCGCCTGACTAGCCATCTTTTAGCTCAAAGTTAATTACTCATCAAGTTGGACCGATGGGGCTATTTTTTCCGAAGCAGTGCAGCTCGCCGTTTATCTCTGTATCAGGCTAAAGAACGTCTCGAAGTCTAGCCGAGGCGGCGCGGCGTTAGTGCTGCTGGCAGCCAGCCAGCTGATACACCCTGACCTAACCTACTATGGCTACCGCTCTAGTTAGATATGTTTTATATATCGAAAAACTTTGTGGAAGGAGTTGAAGAAATTATGCAAAGTGCTAGGAGAAGGACTTTGCGGGTCACCATTTTACTGATTTTACTATATTTGAACATGACTTTTTTATTTAAGTCACCTATGGCATAAAAATTGCCTATCTACATAAAAATCAAACAAGCATAAATGAGACAGTCAAATAATAAACTGCTGTTAGACAGGCAATAATATTTCATTATCGTTTGGGTCAAGGTTTGATGGGAGTTTTATTTGTGTCGCAAACTGTGTTGATATTTTCTACTAGCTGCCGCCCGCGCCTCCGCCCGCGGAGGTATACTCCCGGGATAAAAATACTATGTGTTATTCCAGACTATAATCTACCTCTGTGCCAAATTTCATCAAGATTCGTTCAGCCGTTCTGACGTGATTAAGTAACAAACACCCATCCAAACTTTCCAATATTAAGAACTAGTGGACGTCACGCGGTTTCACCCGCGTAGTTCCCGTTCCCGTGGGAGTACGGGGATAAAATATAGCCTATGTTACTCCCTGATAATGTAGCTATCCATTGCTGAAAGAATTTTTCAAATCGGTCCAGTAGTTTTGGAGCCTATTAATTTCAAACAAACAAACAAATCTTTCCTCTTTATAATATTAGTGTAGATTAAGAATACATTTACGACAGGAAAATATTTTTGTTGTCAGACGGAAAATGTACAAACCCCACGTAATTAGCTGACCTACATTACTTCGCGCCTCTTTCCGTTGTCATTAATTAAGAGTAAAAGGTGAAGGCAATGAAAAAGAATAATACAATGTTAAGTTAGGCTCGTTTGGAGAGCTTAGTAGACAATCAACAACATTAAAGTTAAAAAAGTAAAACAAGGCTTAAACAAAGTCTAGGCGGGTGTTAACTAATTGGTTGCGATAGCTTTTCGGGCCATGTTCAGCGTTAAATTTGCCTTAGGGAGATTACTGGCTAAAGTCCAACCGCAGAACAAACGCCCTCGCTAAGTTAAATGAAAACTACATCCAGCTTAAAAGAAAATGAGTTTCCAGTAAGTACTAACTAAACGGATTGAGGTGAACAAGACTAGTCATCGAGTAAACATTTTATCAAGATTCAATCAGTAAACACAATAGGCAGTACTGAATCACCGGAACAGCCTGATAACTGATTCAAAAGAATACATAATTAAGCGAAAACTGAACGAAGGGAAAATCGTTTGTGTTTCAAAAGCCTTGCCGCACGCCATGTTAAATGAGCTTGCAGATCTAGAAATGCATTAAGTGTGAATTCTTGTGTAATTAATCTTTTTAAAGCTTTGAGTGAGATTGTAGACCATATTGGTAGGCAAAAAGTACCATTTATATTACGAAAAACACAGGGAATTGATCTCCAAACGCATGACCGATTTTTTAAGGTAACACGTAACACTAATTATGTGTTTGCCCTAATTGTATCGGTCATTGAATCGGGCACATGATAACTCAAAGTACGGTTCAGGGTCGGGAATGCGGTAGAGTCGATAGGAGGACGTCCGAGCCGGGCGTGCGACACTTCACATCGTGACTCACCAATTAATCAGATTAGCCCGATAACCGATATCGTCCGGCGGCCAGCCGATAGCAAACTTAACGATTAGTCGGCGATACTATACTGATGTTTAATAAACGTTACTCGGATTCTAAATATAAAAGTCTAGACTAGCTTTGTGTCCATTAAATCTGGCGTCGCTATAAATTGATACTATCTTCCATTGTTTTCATGAAAATAAGGGACTGAGAGATTCATGACAAGGAAATTGTATTACGAAAACCGGCTATAAGTGTTCAACAACAAATATGAGCAAGTACACATAAATCAACACCACTGCTCTCAAAACGGTGAAGGAAAACATCGTGAAAACATTGTGAACAAAACCGGCATGTCCTAGAACCAAAAATTCGAAGACATGTGATATTCACCAACCCGCATTGGGCCCGCGTGGTGGATTACGGCCCATTCCCTCTCCTAGAGAGGAGGCCTGAGTCCCAACAGTGGGAACATTATAAGGCCGACTATGCTATGCTATGCTACACATAAATCAAACAGGACTATTCGCTGTCAGGATTTGAATACATGTTCGATTACTATAATCCGTTTCTTTTTTATTACGACTCCACTTTCTACTTTCGATTCGATTGGTAGAGTAAAAACGGTCGGCACTGCCACCAACGTAAAAACGTGATCCATTAATTCTGCGGGAGTCGCAACTGTTAGAAATACGTATGTAAGCTGAAATGGAGTTGCAAATGGGGCCACAGCGTAGGCTCCAGCTAGCTTCGGATTAATATGAGGCATGTTACTCATTAGACTGCTTGTGTATGTCATTTAGCAAAACTGCCAGCTGTTTTAGTCGTGATTACACTAACTTTATGATGTATGCAGCAGAGCATGTTATATCAATTTTGAACTTAGTACTATCTACGCAGAATTACAAATGAGAAAATCCTCCCAAATTGCGGCAATCCTCAATTTGGGTTAACTTAAAGCGACTCCAATACCATGACAATTCCAAATTCAAAGTTCCGCTTCACAGTACATTACGCTCTTTCTCAACATAATCAATGAATTTTATCGAAGCTATTCCTGAAGGAGCGCAATGGAACGTGAACGGAAACTCGGTGCTTTGTGTTCTCAATATAAAAATTATGTTTGATGTTTTGGTTAAACGAAGTTCCGTGTTATGGTCAGGCAGCGTTTCTTTATCAATCGACCTTATCGAACTTTAAATTGTTTTATAAGCAGCTTATGCATACTTTGCCAAATTCAATAATATGATTGTAGAATGCGATATTGCAGCTGTGATAAACAAGTCATCTTTGAATGGACACGGAAAACCTATAAGAAATGTATGTATGTGTGGTAATGAATGACGTAATTCCGTTAAGTGCACACCCCCGTCGCGGCCAGCAGCGTTCCACCACGACTCCACAGCGACATGTTAGCACATCTCTCATCCACACATAATAACATGTAAATGAATCGCACGATTATGATGAATACCAAGCACAGCCTGAATATTTATGACACACTTGTGTGTTGTGTTGTGAATTAAATGAAAACGCGTGAAGAATTCACGTCACGAATAAAAACTGGCGACGACTCGTATTTTTTTATTGTATTCTGTATCAGAGAGAAAAGTTAAGGACGGGAAGGAAAATTAGATATCTCCCTGGGGCAGTCCACCGCCTCATTGAGGGACGACGCCCCGGTTTAGAATAAAGCATTAGCATTTTTATACAGTTCTCAAAGCATTTAGATACTTGGTTCGCTGGGACTGTTATCGTTACCATAGATCTTAATCCTATTAGGTTTCATATTCATGGAATATAGTATTACGAAAATGCATGGAAATAAAGCTGAATACACTCGACATTTCAATAATTCTTGTGAAATTCGAAAACCGGTTAAATGCGGTCGAAATGCCAATGTAAATATGAAAAACCAAAAACTGGCCAAGTGATAGTCGGACTCGCGTGCAAAGGGTTCCGAACGAATTTAATTTTTTTAACATGTTATTTTAGCACTACAGACTTCTAATAGGTTTTCCTGTAATCTTTAGGTAAAGATCTATTATCTCAATTTTTTTTTTTCAAAATTTTAGGCTCAGTACTTTTGGAGATAAGGGGAATGGTCATTTTTCGTTTAATTTCTTGAATAACTTCAATACCATTTGACATTTTGATTTGATTTGGAGAAAACTGGCTGTGATAGACGGACAGACAGACAGACAGACACCCGAGTGATCCTATAAGAGTTCCGTTTTTTTTTCGGAACCCTAACAACGAAACTATGTTTAGGGTTCCGAAAAAAAAACGGAACGATTACATAACAGGAAAACCTATTAGAAGTCTGTAGTGTATAACATGTTAAAAAATTAAATTCGATCGGAACCCTTTGCACACGAGTCCGACTCGAACTTGGTCAGTTTTTTTATATTTCGATTGTATCGAAGTTGTATTTATTTTGCAATGCGCAAGCGTAGGCCTCCAACATAATGCATAAGAATAAGAATGCTACAACAGGTCTCGTTCCCACCGTTTAGTATAAGTAGTCGTACGATAATATTGATTGCAGTAATCGTTCACCCCTTTGTTAGGCTCAAATGTGGGAGTTTGCGGAAAATTACCTGACTGCTTAGTGATTGCCCATTACCTGCAGGTATATACCTATTAAGAGAACTAAGCCTAATTATTAAAGTAGCAGTAATTAATATTATCTGCTAGGCTACAGAAAACAGCCTTATCTTGATATGGGTACAACTTGATTTCTATTTTAGTTCTATTGTATTTTGTTCTTGACTACTGTTCAACATAATGTTACATAACAGTAGTTAGTACATAATTGAAATCATTGTCGACACTGATTTATAACATTGAGAAATGACCCTGTGTTGTAATAAATGTCCTCAAGACATTCATGGTAGTAGTATCTTTCAGTAGATGTACTCGTATAATGTATTCCGTATTAATTAATAAGTGAATATCTGCAGGATTTTATTCATATAAAGGTAACGTTTTTGATCATAACGAGACCCATATGAATAATAAAACATCGCTAACTTACAGACTGAATAAAGAAACTTTCTAGATCTTTTCCAATTCTCTGTTTTAGAACTTAGAAATTTACAAATCTTGAACTTTTGACGAGGGCATTGAGCCTGAAACGAATGAATTCGAATATTTAAAAACAACCTCATTTGAGTTCAAGTAGGTACATACTAACAAATTCCAATTTAATTTAGATCATACTTTATTCATTATTTAGGTACCGTGTCCCCAAAAGTTATTAAAATAAAACTACAAACTGTATGTATAATGAATAATTTATAATCAATCAAATTCAAATCATTGAATATTGTATTAATGGTGTGGATGTGGCCCCTATCAGATATTATGGGTTTTGGAAACGCGAAAATATCAATAAAATGTTCGGCCATTTATAAAAACGTTCAGGGTTGTTAGGTTGAAAGTCACTTCGTAAAAGTTATCGAATGAATTGGGTGAAAATTTCGTTGTATTCTATTCAGCTTAACACAATTTGATGGGCATTGACCTCTCGTAAAGGGAGTTAAAGCCTATAGTGACCACGCTGGGCACGTAGGGTAGCGACCAATATACGACCCAGTATTATTTTTGCATAAATATACATAATGTGGACACATAGCCGCTCCACAGATTTATATTGCTGTAGAAATTTTATTTATAAAGGTACCGTGCTCCGAAGCGGGTCATGTTTGCGGGCACCGGATTAACTAGGATTATGTAAGCGACGTCAGTACAGTCACAGTTCAACGAAGCTATACGAATCAACCCCCGCCACTCGCAACCCTAACGAAATACTTCAGAGAAACGGGGAAAAGTTTTTTCTACGTAATAACAAGACAAAAGCTCTGGTTCGGAGAAGGAACCAACTTTTATGAGTGTGCTGTAAGTAGGTACTAACTTCGTTGTAACTTTCACAAGTTTCGCCACTTACAAATTCTAGGAGATAACTAAAACAGATTTGTTATTGGGCAAGTAAAATAAGGTATAGTGTTATATGCGTAGTAAGAAGGTTCGTAGCGCTACGGAGCTACGACGGCTACGCTACGCCGAATGTTTAGAAAATTCGCCCCGAAATGAACTGGTTAGAAATATATCCCAAACGGGATGTATGTTCATACAATCAGGCAATTAGAGATTTAATATCATTATTTGTTTTTATTAGGGCATTCATTGCGTTCCTTACGTTGTTGAATGTTTTAAATGAAAGATTTTTTTTCAATAATATTAGAAAGTGTGAGTAAGCGTGTTACTCAAAGAAAAGTCAGAATGGTTATCGAAACAGTTAAATATTAAGGTTTATTTCAATTTGCGTAGTCCGCAGGTTCGTAGCGCTGGCTATGGCTACTCGGATCTCGGAGGTCTCGGAAAAGTCGACCGGAAATGAGCCGACAATATTGGTTTAGTAATATAATAGCTATTACTATGTACATAGGTTAGTAAAATAATAGGTAATAGTGTGACGGTATATTGCAATGCGCGTAGTTCTCGGGTTCGTAGCGCTACGACTGCTACGAGGTTACACGGCTATGCTACGCCGAATTCTTAGAAAAGCCGGGTGGAAATGAGCCGGCCATGTCATCAAAAATATTAATTTTAAATAAACCCATATTTTCTTTTTATTATAAGGACATAAACGGTACTTCAATGCGCATAGTTCTCGGGTTCGTAGCGCTACGACTGCTACTAGGCGACACGTCTGTGCTACGCCGAATGCTTGGAAAAGCCGGGTGGAAACGAGCCGGCCATTTCGCCTAAAATCTTATTTTTAAATAAAAACAAATACAGTTATTTTTATTTTAAGGACATAAACGGTACTTCAATAGGCGTAGTTCTCGGGTTCGTAGCGCTACGACTGCTACTAGGCGACACGTCTGTGCTACGCCGAATGCTTGGAAAAGCCGGGTGGAAACGAGCCGGCCATGTCGCCTAAAATATTATTTTTAAATAAAACAAATACAGTTATTTTTATTTTAAGGACATAAACGGTACTTCAAGAGGCGTAGTTCTCGAGTTCGTAGCGCTACGACTGCTACTAGGCGACACGGCTGTGCTACGCCGAATGCTTGGAAAAGCCGGGTGGAAACGAGCCGGCCACGTCGCCTAAAATATTATTTTTAAATAAAAACAAATATACTTATTTTTATTTTAAGGACATAAACGGTACTTCAATGCGCGTATTTTCCGGGTTCGTAGCGCTACGACTGCTACGAGGCTACACGGCTATGCTACGCCGAATGTTTGCAAAAACCGGGTGGAAATAAGCCGGCCAATGGTGTCTTAAATGTTATTTTTAAGTAAACCCAAAAATAGTTTTTTTATGTTATTATAAGGACATAAACGGTACTTCAGTGCGCGTAGTACCCGGGTTCGTAGCGCTAAGGCTACGAGGGCCACGCTACGTCAAATGCTCGGAAAAGTCCTACAAAAACAAGCTGGTTATAATATTGTTTTGGAAATAAATCTGAAAACACAATTACTATGATGTATTATTTATCCTCAGGTTTGTAGCGCTACGTCTATGAGGCTAGACTGCGCGGAATGAAAAGCCGAGCGGAAATGAACAGGTAATAACGCCTACAATATTGTTTATGAAATAACCGTTAAGAGCAGATTTATTATCATGTAACGTAAGTAAATTTGGGCAAAATTGTCCACGTATTATGTGATCTCTGATCATGTAATTCTTATGTAAGACAGAGAAGTTTGAATGGAGAAAAGGGGGGGAATTGCCCAGAGGTGGGACATAAGTGTTGGCTAAAAAATTTAAATAAACAAACCGACGTTATTCTCAGAAAAGCCGACAGTATTATTTAACGTCAATAACATTGTTTTATAAATTAGAGATATAAGTCATTGCATATCGAAACCTATTTTATTAAGATTCTGTCTCGATGTTTTCTATTCATTGCCAGGATGTGTGACGTCATCTGCTCTAGTACTCAAATTTCTCTAACGTGTCCTCATAGGAGCCACTTAGTAACAGCTTTACGTGCACCCCGAAGGCCCAAATGGATCAGGTGTCTTAAATCCTCAATCGTACGATTGATGATCCAACCCTCTAAGCTCTTTACCTAAAGGTGTCACACCTACAAAACGATAAGCAGGTAGGTGGTTGATGAACGTTTGTGTTAATTTGGATACTCAATTGAGTAATATAGAATACTTTTATTCAAGCTAAAAAGTAATATTAAATAAGCAATAAATCCTAACTATATACAAAAACAAATACACTCAGGCGTCGAAGAATTCCTCCGCATCGCCGTCACCCGGAAACGTGCCCAGAAGACTGGCAGCATTGCCACGTTGAATGGCAATACTAATTGTGTTAATTAACTTTTAATGAATTTAAATGAAATTTGACTTTAAAAGAAATTGAGCACTTTACACGGATGCTATTTTCAGTTTACATTATTATTTAATTAATAGAGTGTTATAACCGCACATCCATTTATCTCGAGAGCGTACATTTACACTTTATGCAAACCCAACCACAAAATGTTGCCTACGTAAATGTAGATTGTTTTGCGGGCTTTTAAAACAATCTAATAATTTAACAATTTAATAATGTAAAATAATATCATGAATTAGAACTGTACTGCTATTTATTTGTACGCATATAATTTCGACAGGATTCCCCGTTGCGCAGATTATTTTAAAACCACATTTCAAAAACAATAATTTACTCTAAGGAACTTACTGTAAGGAAGATAAAAAAATGTCGTCATGCGGGAATCGGGCTCGAATTGCTCGAAACATTAATCACAAAAGGCTGACACTAGGCCAATACACCAGTTGCCTTGCTTGCGTATTATGTCATTGATATACTGTAACAAAATACCACGGACTTTCATTGTTACTCTAATTCTGTAAGAACGGAAATAATGGTCTGAACAAGCGATAATTTCCCAGCGAGTTCAGGATTCGGGAATTTACTCAATAGTAAAGTATTAAACTACAACTATGTTAATGTACTTACTCTTTATACTTTCAAACACAGTTGGTAATAGGCTCGGCAGATTGCATAGTTTTATTATCAAGTGTATTTGAGAAACGTATATCTATTTTGGTTAAGTCTTGTATACGTGAATACAAGTTCTGTCCATTTATTCTGTAATAATTCTGTATGTATACGTATGAAATAATTGGTTGACCCGCGCAACTTCGTCTGCTCCGCTCCTATTGGTCTTAGCGTGATGATATATATCCTATAGCCTTCGTCGATACATGGGCTATCTAACACTGAAAGATTTTTTCAAACCGGACCAGTAGTTCCTGAGATTAGCGCGTTCAAGCAAAGAAACAAATTCTTCAGCTTTATATATTAGTACTAGTTGACCCGCGCAACTTCGTCTGCTCCGCTCCTTTTGGTCTTAGCGTGATGATATATAGCCTATAGCCTTCCTCGATAAATGTGCTATCTAACACTGAAAGAATGTTTCAAATCGAACCAGTAGTTCCTGAGATTAGCGCGTTCAAGCAAACAAACAAACTCTTCAGCTTTATATATTAGTATAGATAATACTAGCTGACTCGCGCAACTTCGTCTGCGTCACAATTTAAATTATTGCTCCGCTCCTATTTTTCTTAGCGTGATGATATATAGCCTATAGCCTTCCTCGATACATGGGCTACCTAACACTGAAAGAATTTTTTAAATCAGACCAGTAGTTTCTGAGATTAGCGCGTTCAAGCAAACAAACTCTTCAGCTTTATATCTTGATGAAGTATAGATAGAAGTATAGACTATGACATTATTTAGTTCACATTCACAAGAAATTGCATAATTTGTGTCACTAATTGTGTTCTATAGGTAGCCATGTGAACTCTTAACCTCGGTACGTACAGCGTCATCTGGATCGATGCAGTCATACTCATGAGTTCATGACTCACGTCACTAAGTACTAAGTCACTGGTATTTTTAAGGAAAACTTAATGACTAATCTATACCCATGGAGAATTAATCAATATCAATGATTAATAGACTGTGTTCGGGTTTAAAAAAAAAATAAAGTCGGACGGATGGTATGGAACAGTTAATTATGCAAAGCTACGGTCCTGTTCAGTGAAAACGCTTTTAATATTTCGTTCGGAATAAATACACAACAAAGAAACACTACATTACATTTCGAGATTTTGTCAACGAAAATTGATAAAATATACTTTATTTATTTATTTATTTATTTATTTATTTATTTATTTATTTGGGACAAACAAACAGTAACACAATACAATATACAAGTACACAAGTATACAATACACAAGTTGAATTCTTTTTATGAATCGATAAAAATTGGATTTCGCATTCACCGTCCAATAGCTCCAATTAAACAGTTGACTGGGCCTTAGGCAACCGTGAAAGTACGCCTTTTGCATTTTCCCCGTATTTCAGGACTCGTACAATAAACACTGTACGAAAAACGTTAAGGGCAATTAAATTGAACGAAAGCTTCAATTTACTGAAATTGGTTTAAGTAATTAGCATTGCGAATTGATAATGCAAATAGGTTTAGAACATAGTAGGGACATAAAACTGATAATGTTGTTGTTAGGTGCCATAAAAGTGAGTTTATTGACGTTTTACTGAACACTTACATGCTGTAGGCCATGCTACGGACACGCGAATGCGTTTATCTCGCACGCCATGGGGTTTATTTCACACAATTTATGCAGTTTACCTTTCAATATTATCAAGTTCTGCTTTCCCAGTATTTCAATAGTTTAGAAAAAAGAAATCCTGTGTCCTATCAAACTCTCGATTTTTTTTCAGTGCATTAAATTTGGTGTTCATTTTTCTAGCTTAGTATGTGTTTTATAAAAACATGAATCCATTTTCGTACCAACTTTAACATTTTTAATTTAAAATTACATTTGTTAGACTTGAAGCTAATTACGAAAACTACAGCAGCACGGATTTAAATACAGTTTTGTGGCTTATGTTTTTCCGTGAAATTTTTAAATATTCTGGCTGGCTTTATTCTGGTACAAAGACACCTTCCGGAAAAAACAAAAATTCGGAGAATCTACCGGCTGCCTGACGGACATTGTTCTTTTCTGTGAATGAATGAAATACCGCAGATGAGGGTAAACACTGGGTAACCATAATTAAATACCTATGGCGACACGCAATAACGTAATACACACTACTCAAACAAACAGAACAACGCTTATGTGCCCGACGCGATACAAACAATAGCGAGGAACACGCTGAAACTTTTGTACAACTATGCTGATTGGAAAACTCGGGCAGACAGAATGGCCGCGTGTCAGTGGAGCTTGCAAAATGGAATTGCCGTTCTTTCTATGAAAGCATCAAAGGTATGATGTAACGTTAAAATCTCTCTCTATTCAAGAAAAGAATTCTTATCACAGCAGAATATTTAATCCACTTCGCTAGCGCCAAATCCAGCGATAAATCTCGCAGCAAAAAAGGAACGTTTTTCTTTCTAGACTTTATAACATATTGGCATTCCCTTCGTCGTCAAAGAGAACATCTCTGTAATGTGGAGGAAAACGAAATTCCTTAATGGCAATGTAAGCAGTAGATGCTGAGGAAATGAGTCATACTATCACGAGTTCATTATGCGCTGATTATCGGAGCTACAAGCGACAAAACTGATGTGTCCACTGTCCGTGTGTCTTTGCCGTAATGAAGTCACGTATGATTCATATTCTTCAAGATTAAGTGAGATATATATCATCTCTTTACTAGTAGACATTATATAACAACGAGTATTTTATGCTTAGTCGTGTTATGTTCGATATTGAATTGCGAAAAAATTAATAATCTCTTTGCCTTCCTATGACATCATGATGTCATTGACCAGCAGCCTAGAAACTGGTTTTATGAACTGCTTTTTATCTATACATGTAAATGTGTATGATGTAAAGGCTACAGGATTACTGGTATGGCTAATGTCGTTATGAACCGGAATACTAAACATTTATACGACCATCTCTTTGAATTTGATATAATTAAGAGTAGTTAGCACTGTCCAGTGCGTTTGAACAATTTAATAAGAAGAGCTGTGTAACCAAGTTAGCCAAGGAATTTACACTACAGCAGTAATTAACAAAGCCTTCAGAATATAATGTTGGTACCAAACATCCAGTTATAGAGCAGGAGTCCGGGGTTAATTAAAGTCTATTAAGTGGAGTACGGCGAGATGGGGTGAAAACAAAAGATTTCTTACCTCACTGAAGAATTCATCCATAAAGCCTCCTTCGACGGCGACGTTGACGTCGTCGGGCCCGACATCGTCATCGTCGCTTTGCGCCTGCAAGAGAAAAATAAATATTAGTATACATTCAAGGAAGGAAGAAGCAAGGAAAACCTGCTCAGGTGGAGATTCATAGACGAGCCCGTCCTGGAGTGCTATTTTGGTGGTTTTCCACAAACGATGGGACACCTGACATCGTGTCTTGATGCCTGCATGCTACAGGAACGCCACCACAATGGTTGCCATCGACACACTAAGAACAAGCACATATTCAAATATTCAACAATACCTTACAGAAAAGATTATTTCGTTGAAGTGTTCACGAAAAATATTGAACCGCTTTTTGAAAATGTTCTCAACAAGATCCAAGAAATAACAGGAGCTAAAATAAGACGAAAGTATAAAAAGTATGATTGTATCATCTTTCACATAAGACATTCAGTGCGCAGTAACAAAGTAATTAAATATGAGCGAAGCTCGCCGCGCGTGCAATATAATTGATCGTTATTATATTAAGTCAGTTAATTGTAATTACACTTTAGCAGTTGCGGAGTAAGAAGAAATAATGAATGGCTGTGTGTCGTGGACGGCCGACACTCCATTTATACACGTTGCACTTGTAACTCAACCTGACGGGAGGAGTGCGAGTAGCGCAACATGTGTCACTTCTCAGGACTTTTGAACTTCGCGTGCTATAGCTAGATTTTTATGTTGGAAATGGGAAACAGAGCCGCATTATTAATATTATACATAATTATTTAATGAATACTTATCTACAGTGAAATCAAATAATGTGAGGTGATAAATGATAAAATAGAGTATGATTAATAAGGTTTTTCCTTCATAATACTGTGACACTAGTGATTATCATTATTCACGACCAATTCGATGGTGACATTCACACGTGCTCATAACAAAATAATTATTCAGTACAATACGTCTAACTAAAACCAGGACTGTCGCCTTTCCTATAAATTCATAATGAGATCAACTCGACTCCACAAAAGACATTACGTATTATACGTCGCTAATGAAGTTGTGTACAGAAGTCTGAAATACAAAACCAAAGGAATAATAGATGAACGAGGGGGCAGAACGTGGTTGTTTTAGCGAGTCGTGACGTAAGCAGGGGTCGACATCGAACGTACACGAAAAGCAAAATAGAATCCACTTAGTTGAGGCGAGCTAGCCATTATTCAATTTGGACGGACAGTCCGTGGATCCACAAAGGCCTACAGATGCGCGTTGGGACGATGCAACAGAGATAGCCAACATCAGTCAGTTTACATTACGATATTATCTCTAAACTTAATAACATGTCAAATCAGCTTATCAACCCATACAATCACTTGTAGAACAACCAACAATGTACGATTAAAATTTCTTTCAGCGAAGCTTTTGTTTACTTATCTTCTAACCAAAATATAATTTTCCCATTTTATGACGACAAAGCGTGAATGGAGGTGGGCTTGTTGGCGGTCAGAGTCGGGGGTCAGGGCGTGCTGTCAATATAGGTCACCGTGACACTGTCACACGGACCAAGACGAGTCGACGTCAAAACATTAATTTAGACAAGCTTAACGACAATGGCTTCCATTAGGACACCTCATTATCAGCTTTTCCTACGAGTTGACACTACAAAAAAATATAAGCTGGAAATAACTAGTCATAGATAACTTCTGAGCGATGTAAAGGTTTTTGATCCGGTAAAATTAATTTAGAATTTGCTGGATTTAGATAACAAAATGTTCTGCGAAGTTTATATTCAGGCAATGTCATACATAATGGAAGCGAGATTATGTTTAGACGGAGAAAAGGGAAATGAGATTTTGGGAATCATAGGCCTAGTAACCTTTTCTCGGCTGGGTGCCACTATTTATTTATATACTGGAAAACTGGCTATCAACAAAATCAGTATCTTTAAATGAGTTCGATGTGAAACATCTCCACGTCCAACTCGTGCTAAAAATAGATGTAAAATGCCAGGCCTTAACATTTAACCTCTTATCAGAAGAAGCATTACAGAATGTATTTATAATAGTTTGAACTTATGACATCGGCACGGGATACGATGTCAACACGTGTGCGGCGCAGCTCGGCGTAATAATTGACACCTCGGCTGTTCTCGCGACACCTACAGTCCTACAGACAGCCCTAAAACTGCTCTCACGCTTACGAGCATAAAAAGGATTCGTATTTTACGATACAAAACGTAATTGTACACATTTGTACCGCTCGTTATTCGTGCAGTTATCCTGATTTAATAGCGCAGGAAACGGCCAATTGTTCACAATTATTATGAACCCTCCCGACACGGATTCGCCGGTAAATCGCATTTACAACTCTTCTCATTATTACTTTACCATTATTTGATTTTTCTAACAAGATAATAAAATAAGTTTGAGTGTGAAATGGCGTTAGGTACCACAATAATATTATTCGTTGATAACATGTGTATTATTTAAATTTTATCTCCATGACAACTTGTCGTAACTTTATGAATCATTATCGTACTCTTGTTCTTACGATAAGATACAGAATCAAGGTTTGACGATTCTTATTATCTTTTCTCGGATAGGAACAACCTTTATTATCATTTTCATAACAAGTATTTTAAATATATGTCGGAGACGCTTTCTATGTTTAGTAAGAGTAATTATGAACAAAGCTGGTACTGTTAATTAAATAAAAAAACTAAAGCCAATACTGTAGAATTTCTGAATATTAGATTGAACGGAGGTAGAGAGAGCTGATTTACAATTGACTAAAGCTCCTATCCCCGGCGCGTAGTAACAATATTACAGAAAGCAGGCAGAGAGTTAATTTCGAGCCGACCGACGCGGTCATGGTCGCCACCGGCTCAGACAAAGGGCTCCGGATGACCGCCTTACAACATAAGTAGCTATGAACTGCTTAGAGCAAACCGAACAAGGTGTTATACATACATTCGGTCGATATTTTCAGCGCCTTTCAGTATACAGGGTGATTGAAGAAATACTTGAGAAAAGATTCCTCCGCAAATATTCTTTCCGTATATTCCTAAAGCATTAGAAGAAAATTCATGTTCCGAAGAGCGGGTTCGAATTTTTCAAAATTCTATTGCAATCTGTAGCAGATCGTCAGCACATTAAAATGAAAACCACAATTCGGATTGTTCTGTAAAATGGGCACACACGAGGCTTGAACTATTTTCGTGGCATGGAGTGTGAGGCAGTGAATTGGGAGTCACGTCACGTATTTCAATCGAACCAGATCTGATAACGTCAGCTGTATTGGCTTCCTAGCATAGGTCGGTCGGTCTGGCGTCGATTTTATTTTTTGTAGCCTGAATATTATTTTTTCATTCAACTGTAACTTTTCCTGTTGCTTTCATTAAATATAAAATATTTTGCTCTTCGGACTGAGGTTTTACGTCCGACGTTCGTTGGTATTGAATTTTTGGGACTAGATAGATATAGCATTTTGTTTGAGTAAATAATTTATTTTTCTATACAAAGATTTTACATAGCATTGAAAGTTATTTCACAGATTTATTGTACCTTTTAAGTCTTTAGATTAAGAATATAATAAAATAATCATTCCGAATAATAATATTGGATTTACTAGAAATACTAGAATGCTTCATGCATTCTAAAACAAACAAAACAACACTTTAATTTTGGAAGTCAGTGTTTTTTGGTTGTTTTTTGACACTGACTTCCGAAATTAAATTTATTTTATACTTATTAGTGTTTTGTTTTTTGGAAGTCGGTTGTATTTTTTTTACATGTGCGTACCCCTTTACAGCGTAAACAATAGACAGACATGAGATTTCAGCAATCTCGGTCTATTTGCTATCATTTATCAAGGAGTTCCGTTGCCTATCTCCGAAGTTGTTCATCAGATCTTTACCAAATTGAAATGGGACCACTCCCAGTAAGTACTTTTCCAAAAACTACCCAAATCGCTTCAAGTGTGCCTATAAAATTTGAAGAGTTCCCTCTATTTCTGCAGGATCCCATCATCAGAATCTGACCTGATGATTATGGGACCACCTAGGAAGTCTACCCTTTAGAATTTTCCAAATCGATCCACGCATCTTCGAGTAATCGGGGAACATCATAAAAAAAGGTTCCGACGAATTGAGAACCTACTCCTTTTTGAGGTCGGTTAAAAAGTTTTCTTTTATACGATAAACTTCAGTAATTCTATAAAAGCTTTCCAAGTATCGACGAATTCGACCTTACTGAAAAACTTTCTTGTTGTCTTTCTTAGATTTCAATATCGCGTACTCGCCTGTGTTCAGTTTGAGAAAAAATCTAAGTAAGAAACTAGTAAAAGAATACACGCACTAAGTGAACTAGGTACTAGCTAGATTCAAGGCCTTGCGTTCGTATAAAATACATTTAATTAAATATTCAGCAAAATGCCCACTCGCACAACCCAGAAACCAGAACAAATTCAGCTTCTACATCACGTTTGGTTAAAATATTTAAAAGTTTAATCAGTTAATTGTGGCTGTTCGCGTTTAAAATTTAACAAAGTTTAATTAAACAGCGTCAAGCGGCGTTTGTACGAAAATCCGGGTATAGCAGGAACGCAAAACGTATTCCAATTTAATTGCAGGGGCAACGCGGCGATTTTCGTTAACCCTGTACATCGTGGGGTGGATTAAACCGTCCTAATTGGTTATAACGGTACGTCAACCTTTTCGGAATACAGAATGATATGACTTCCAAGTCATCGTTGCGCATTCAGTGCGTTGCGTACCAAAAGTTGAGCTGACTCACGTCTTGGCCTGCAACTATCAAGCTAAAGTACCGACTCGCTCGTCTAAACTACACCTCAAGGATAATCCTATTTTTCTGAAAAACTTTAAGTAGGTACTTAATTAAGTAAGTCCGAGTCTGGGCTAATTTATATTAGCTACGGTGGCTTTCACACTATTAACTATAGTAAATCTCTTTCATATAAAATTAAAGCGAAGGCCAAGATCATTATTAGGAAGATAATAAAAAAATTGCTATTAAATGAAAAGAAAAAAATTGCAGAGTTAGCAAACCCCGGAATCAATATCTCATTGACCTTGAACAGATGCTACAGCAATCCAAAAAGCAATACGTAGCAGATTTTCTTTGTCATGATAATTTGTGAATGTAACACTTTTGTCTATGTTCGTAAATGTATTTATTTCTCGTGGTACTTAAGTTTATTTCTGGAACGCGAAAAATCCCAGCGTATGTAACAAGATAAGAACAATCCCTGGTAGTACAAGTCGTCAAGGGGATTATTTAGATCTGGGTCAATTCGAGGCGGCATCCCTAAATCTCAGCACATAATTACGGCGCGGGACGCGTGGCGTGGCATCTAGATCGCCCGTCACCACTTACAACTTTTTGACCCGGCCTATTTGTACCCCTTCACAATCTCGACGATGCAATTAATTTTTAGTTCCATTGTACATAAAATGAAATGAAAAAATATCACGCAACAAGTTATCTTTAGAAAACTGTTCTGCAAAAACTGGCATCCACGAAATACTGCTTTGACTGATGTTAAAACCACACAGTTTGCATAAATTACGTTAACATATTTACGTAAGTACACAGATAGCGTTATCTATAATTTATTAATTGTACTTGAAACATTTGAATTACTCTGCTAACTTTCCTTTTAAAGCATACGGTTAACGTCCTACTGTAAAATCTTTTAAACTCTAGGGAGATACCCATCATTTAGCAAGTCTGTTAGAAGATTATTACCGAGAAGGGCGGAACTCCAGCGGGTAGGCTTACCCTCAGGCAGCTGAGAATTGCGGTATTAACAAGTTTTTCCACTTGAAACAGTCTCGGAACATGGAGCGGCATCCCCAACCACTCAGTTCACTACAGTCGGATGTCGGACACACTTATATCTTCTTTGAACACTAATTTGCTCTACTTGACATAGTTTTATTGACTTGATTCATACAGTTTTTTGTTTCAAATCATTTTGTCGCAGGCAACAAATGAGGTCAGTCTGTTCAGGGTGCTCGTTCTATGAAACGCCATTGTGCGTTAAGATGTTATTGATCAAAAAAATACATGCGATTCAACTGACATACTTATACTGAACGGATTTTGTTCGATATCATGATAGGTTCAGCAGGGTCAGTAATCGAGTTTCATTTCAAGTAATGATGTGGAACAGTGTTGCCGAAACAGCTAAATTTCGTACGAGATGACCGAAACGGTTCAATGAGCTATAACATTTTATATTGCCCCATACTGCGGACTATAAAGTCACTTATAAGAGAAATGTCATCTAAGTGCAGATTTATAGCTCTGTACTTACTTCTATCTACCTGGTTGTATAACATGAAGTTCAACATTAAATGATTACCTTGGCATTATTACTTCGCCAACTGTTCGACATCGGTCTTTGATTCGTATAGAAAGCAATTTATAGAATCGGAAACTTATCCCATTACCGTCTTTATTCTTTTCCTTGATGACTATACTAATCACTGTTTTCAAGTATGCTTCACACACCTGTAGAAATTACTGTTTAACAATAGATTAAGTATTTGCTTTAATTAACCTTAAGTGGTTGAATGTTAAAGTTATTAACTTGAACATTTCAGCAGTGAATTTAAAAGTCAATCTATTATTTTAAGATCAATCTGTGATTCAGCTTCGTGTTAATACGGTCAGCAAAAAAAACTGGCTTAATTAATTTCATGTTTACACAGCCCGCTTCAATATCAATTAAAATGTTATTCGTGTTTATTGGCAAGATCGAGTGATGGTGACCTATATTATACAAGGTCACGATTCAAAAGCCGCGGTTTTACGTAGCCCACGACTTTACAGGCGGTTGGTCATAAAGCCCGACGAGGGGTGCCCTTGTACCCTACCGCTGATGTCGCTTATTTACGACCTCTACGCCATATCTGGGATTATTCCCAAAGCTGTTCTTCTGCGGATAAATATTTGAAGGCAAAATGTCAAAGTTGTTTTTCTCTTCGTGATAGTCAGATGATCAGATCATAAAGTTAATGCTTGCTATATTACGTCACTATTTTGAGCAACTCGTTACTCAGTGGATTATACCATGATATCGCTGCAAAGGATGAAAGATACGAGCTCCTATACATATAATACTATTTTTGTATAATAAAACTTCTTCGTACTTTGTGCATGCACTATGCAGTAAGCGATGCAACAAAAAATGTTGTTCTATCAAAAGCCAGGGTATTAAAAACTTCAGTCTTTATTGCAATGACGAACAAGCGGGACGTCGTCGTCGCCCAATAAAAATGCTGAGCTGAAATGCAAGCAAGCGTGTCAGCGACAACAATAGGCACCACGGCGTGCATTGACGGAAGCGGGAGAAGGCGAGGAGCGTTGCGGACTTGCGGCAATCTTACGTAACCACCAGGCCGCCAGCCGCACTCTGACTTGACACTTCCGAGCCGCCCGTCACTTGGTCGCATGTGTTTCGTTTGCAACTGATATCGAAATGTATTTGCACAAATATGGTGCTGTCCAAAATGTTAAATGTCACTAGAATACTCGCCTAGTTTCAGCAAGCTAGGAAATTCTGTTGTTCTCAATGATTTAGATTTACATCAAAGAAAATTGTTCGTGGACAGTAGTTATTCCGCTTTTCATTCGATTATTTTGTTTGCTTCGTGAGATAAGCCGAAAAATGTTAAGGTGCGTCTACGCTGGACGAGCCGAGCACGAGCGGAACACGAGCCGAGGACAAATCCGTGTAGAAGTGCACTCGTTCGAGACACGTAAGTCGGTCCACACTACACGAATTTGTGCTCGGCTCGTACTCGGCTCGTCTAGCGTAGACGCACCTTAACACATTCTTCATAATAAATACCGACCGACATGCATTATTGTTGTTGTTTATTCTTCAAAGAAATACCTTTCAGGAGGTAAAAGTATTGTGCGGTCGGTTGCTACGTTGATGAAGCGCTCTACATATTACGACAGATTGTGATAGAGGTCGTCCCCGCGGGATACCCAATAAAGATAAGAGAACAGAGAAAGAAAAGAAAACTGAATAATGTAAATGGTCGTCAGGATATCACGTAACTCAATTGGAAACAGTATCCGAGTTGCGTATCACTAGCGACAAATGAGCCAGGAAGGGCTCTCAGCCGTCGCACGTCTTATGTATCCTCAAAAGTTACTCGACCCACATATTGAACAGCCTTTGTTGGAAAACGCTGCGTCACTGACCGTATCTAACAACCAACCAACTATCTGAAACATGTCTGATATATTTACCACAACATTAACTAATGAACTTCTCAGTTTTAGAAGTTGTTATTTTATTAACTTTCCATTTTGATATTTGGCGGATCATTTATTTAGTTGCCCCAGATATATTTTATTTGGATCCAAATAATTTAAAAATCTTACTTAAACAATTTAGTATCCTAACTGATCTCCAATTTTTTTTTAATCATCGTTCAAGTTTGGCTCTAGTCAGGATGTCGCCGTCGCCTTTGTTAATTTCCTTTAAATGCTGTTGTTTAGACCGTATTTTTTTTCCACCGTAAATGTTGTTTAGTTCGGATTTCACCCCTGGGATAGCAATCGTCGATTCGTCGTATTTAGAGAAGTTTTAATTCAATTACTTCGGACTTTAGCAATGCCCACCCGCATTACTGGTAATCTTTTACATAAAAAACAGGTACTTAGTTTAAAAGTTTCAGATTTTTAGTTTATCGAAACAAGTTGAGACCCTTGTAGAAGCAGCAATAAATTCATCCGAAGGAGTATTTTCCCGAAAAAGGGACCAGGTATTTCTTTTTCGGGGAAATTCTTGACATTTGAAGTTAAGTTTTATAACCATCCTTTCCTTATCCCGATGTAACATTAACCAGGTATCCGGGCATAACATCGAAAGCTCTAAAACACGATTAGGATTTTAAACCTCGTATTTTTTACTACAACGTAAACGCAGGATATTAGTCACGGGCTCAGCCTTGAGATAATTTGCGCGATAACAGTCAAACAGACGGGCCTTGTTTTAGCATTCAACCCATGTTACAATGTCACGATCCCCCAACATCCCCCGGGCGAGGCCGCACTGTTTACACTAAATTACCAGAGAAATCCCATCACGCAGCTTATCGCGATGTGCCGAACTGTTCCGGACAGAGCACATGTTGTTGTAACTGCTAACAAGGGTCATAAACTTGTGTCAAAATATTAATTACTCGTGTTTTACGTCAATGTTTATTGGATCAGCAAGGTAATATTTATTTATTTAAACTTTATGCACAATTGTGGTACATGGGCGGACTTAATGCAACAAGGCATTCTCTACCAGTCAACCTTTGGGTTAAAAAGATTACGCTGTGGTAGGTTTACATCTAATAAATAACTAATATTGAGTGCTATATACAATACTTTTAACGCTATAACAATACTATTGTCTTCCAACTGTCAAGGATGTTGTTTTATAGAAAATTATAGGACGCATATTGCATTGTTTCGTGATCGAGATCGATTGAGACATCTGTGTTTATATTTCTCCGGCTAGTCAGTGGAAACACGTTTCAGTAGAGAGTAAACAGTGTCATTTCTACCAACAACACATATAAAACTATTTGCGGTTAGGCTCCATCTAATAAGACTCCTAGCCATTTTTGCAGAACCCAGACTGCTAAAAGAGTGCAAGATAAGAGGCTGCAAAAGCACATTCTCTTTAGGCTGCTTCTCTGGGCATACTACAGGGTTAGAATAACCATAGTATACCAATTAATGGTTTTCGGCATACAACTACTCACTCTCCTTGTGTATTGTTAAAAGGGAATTAAATTAGTAGATTTTCCCAAATTCTCAATGCCAAGACAATGAGCTTGCATCCCCTTTTGCCGCGTTATATAATGGCGTATCTCATTATGACTGTCAGCAGAAAAAATGGCTGATAATGATTTTTGGCGGAGAGCATAACTTTTAATAGCCATTCGATTTTCTTTTATAAATATCCAAACCCAAAAGTTTAAGTGTACCTATATCATGTGTCCCACAACCACATGTTCCGATTCCAATTAAAAAGTCCAGACCGGACGTTTTGCTCGAATCGTTTATCGGTATGCACCGTGTGAGTTATGTTTCGACTGGGGAACTAGCTGTTCCAAAACCGGAGCACAGGAAATGCATAACGTACGCCAGACGTATTATAGGCGCTCGCAGCCGCACGCTAGTTTGGTTTCCGATGTATCGAGACAGTTGTGATATCGCAAATTCAATTTACAGAACACTGCATTGTAGGATATCTGCAGTGCCTACATGACTCTTTATCTTCATTGAGACTTTACATTGATCTAGAGAACTGACCTTGCACAACATTTTAGAAGTTATTCAACAAGAATTCGAGAAATCAATATAACTGCCCAATAAAACCAGTTTCTGATAGGAAATCGAAGTACATAACAAATTATTCAAAAACCCGACGACGGCGGCGATGGTCTCTCGGTATCAATAAATCTGAATAGGATAATTTGGCATAAAGTCCCAGCGACCTCAAACAGCGCGCCGAGTGGAGGCTTTATTTGGAAAGCCGCCAGGAACATTAACACAAATAATACGTCGTAGACTAGGCTCAGGCGGAGCACGAATTCGATGGTAGAGTTACGCAGAATAACATCGTGTGTGCATCGATTGCAAAAACCGCTACAACAATAAAAGCAAATTGAATATCACAATTTACGATTACGGAAAACTACGGCCAAAGCGTGCAGTCGACACAACAGAACTTATCTATGATTTTATCGGATTTTTTTGATCATTTTTTCAAAGAAATTGATCGATATTTCGTCGAAATACGGAATTCAAAATGATTGGAAGTGTATTATGTTTCAAAGAAAATATATTATTTCTGAAAATCTGATAGGGGCTTATTGCTGAAGTCGGGGTTGTCGAAAAGGTCGCTACTCAAAAGAAGACTCATTCATTCAGACACCACATGAGACGGATGCTAAAAATAGACTCGACGCATAACGTGAATCAGCTGCAAGCTGTTATGTACAAGTGCATGTCATATGAACACCTAGACTACATCAACAGAACCTTAGCGCCATACTTAACACAGCTTGGCTTTCATGGACTGTTTGTTATAATATAGCAAATATCTTTTTCTTGCAGCCCTTAATCAATGTTGTTCAGGTTGGCGACATATTTTTATGTTGAAAATATGTTAAAAACAAAAATCATTTCGTGTCCGTGATTTGATTTCTTAGTGTGCTTTTGTTAATCTAAATTGAACCAGCCGAGAAAGTCACGAATTTACCGCCATCATTAGCGAGCTGTAACGTATTGGTGGTTGGGATCAGTTTTAGCGATTAGCGCCATTATATTTTGTAGTTTATGGAAGAGGCATAGATCTATGAATCCGGTATCCAGAGACAATTTTAAGACTTACATATTTTAGTTCTCATTCATCTTTTTATTTGTGTTAGTTTTAATACGGGTTGCTTGGCTACCGGTTTTTTCCAGTCGTACAGTTTTCCAATATTTCGTAACGAAAACTTAAGACAGTTGAATCGTTTCTTCTCGTCGAGCTTCATTGCGCGGTTGGTTGCTACCGTCGATTCTGGCGTTCAAGAGTCGCAGTGTTTGGGCATAACGTAACAGGTTAACCAAGGTAATTCTAGGTCGGAGATTTTCAGAAGTTTAAACGAATGGAATTGGCAGGAGAGCACTATCCTGCTTTACTTTTTTGGGAATGATTTAGTAAAACGCACTTAGGAAAATAGGCACGGAAGTAATTTACTAGGTAGTTAAAAAAAACAATTTCTGCAAACAATCTAATTGGATTATGGGTAGCTAAGCCCACGCAGCCTTGAAAAATCCGACTTACAAGATTTGTAATAGGCACACATTTCTTTTTCGAGGTCTTTGATTTAAACGTGAACAAGCTAATTGGTAATTAGTACGTTTGCAACTGTGTTATGTGTACGATGATGTGAATGCCATGATTGATGATGCAAATCTGACGGCTGTTTGTTGGTATGAGTCAAGTTTAGTGAAGGTCACTTGCCGGATGCCGCCCTCGTCAGCTGATAACAGCGCCAGCAAACGTATTCAACTGCTCAGTGACATAAACTACAGTCCACGAATTTGGATAAAACTTTTGTGTTTATATCACCAATATTTGTAATGGCATAGACTGGGACTTGGGAGACCTGGCAAAGTAGTTTAATCTTTTAGTGCACGCAATGTGGACGTCACGACACATAACACAAACAAGAAAATAGTCGCCGGAAGGTTGCAAGAAAATGCCCCATTACTTTGATATCCATCTTCCTTGTGTTCCATTCCACGTACCTCCAAAAATTGATTCAAAAACGCCGTTGTTTTTTTGCGGTTACTATTACACACGTAATCGTCAAACCTTCAGTAAAGTATAAATGTAGTTAACAACCATATCAGTTTGGAATATAAATAAAGTTTGATAAAACGATGACGCCACTTTTGTAGCAGCACCATTGTGAATACATTTGAATATCCAATGCTCGTGTGAATATTTTTGCTACAGCGGGAGGTGTCGTCTTTCCGGGGGAGAAAGGTTTCACTTGTCGGCTTTATGGAGGTGCATTGGCTGTACTTAAGGCAGGAGAGCTTTGCAATACGTTCTATAGAACAAATATTTGTTTGCCTTTTTCACGGCACTAAATGCATGATCTTTTATCTTTCGTAAGCGAGTTCAAGCAGAACTCGGAAGCAAAAGTTGGATCTATGGAACCCCAAGTTGAGGGTTTTTAGTTGATAATTGAAAGATTTTTTCGATGATTGAAAGATTTTTTCGACGATTGAAAGATTTTTTCGCTGTTTGCGTGCTTTTTTCTTTCTTGGAAAAAAAAAAACTGCGATATGGGACGAGCCGCGAAAATAGATAATGGGACGAATTTTACCCGGCAGTTCGCCGAAATATGTCGAAAATACGACTATTATTGCTTTGGTGCTACAGAAAATTCAATTAATGATATATTCAAGTACTCTAATCCTCATTCTTGTCTTTTTTTATTGCGATCGTAAATCTAGACTAAAAATCGACACGATATTCTTTTTTTTGGTAATTTGGGTTTAAGAAGTCATTTGCGATATTTTCAAGAATTTTGGTAATAGAAGAGAGTAATTACAAGAAAAAGAAAGCAGTAAAGGGAAAAAGGTCATCGAAAAAAAACTATTGACCGCTGGACTGAAAATTGAAAATGCTTGACACTAAAGAAACCAGGATATAATAAGATCATTATTAAGAAGCATGAAACCATTGTCTAATAAGACTGTTATAGACAGCATTAATGAAACAAAATTTGGGTGATTAATGCTGCCATTTATTAAGGCAAAACAATATTTATGAATTTATTTATGCTAATGAATTGTAAAAAGATGATGTCATTTACATACAAGTATAGTCTCACTAAATAATTACATTGGTTTTCATTTACAATTTACATTTGAAATACCTACCTATTGATAAGCTTGGGTTAATTGGTAGTTGCTATTAACCTAAAGAGTGTACTGTTTCTTAAAATATTGGGATGCATCATTGTTCCATTTGCCAAATAAAACATTTGAAACAATATGAAAATATACTTTATAAACTTTACAATAACTAGGTGCTGTTGAAAAACTGCTCAGTTATATAGATCATTAAGTGAAGGATGAAACATGATCCAACAATGTTACCACTTAACACAATGTACTCGCACATCTCAATAATAAGAGATTAGAATCAACATTAAATAAAATGTGGGTGTTTTTTTTTGTTTGATGATTGATGAAAGTATACCCTATAAAGGAAATGCATTTTGGAGTACAGTTTTATCTAAAGAAAGTGGCATTTTATGTGTTTTACTATAAGAAACTGTTTGAATACAGAAATAATAGACTACGCAGAGAGGAATTTCGAACCTTGCTATTCATGTTTTTGAGGTGTTGCTTAAAACTTTTTTTCATGGTCTCAGACAATATTAAGCCTAATAACTTTTTAGTGTCATTTATTAGACAGCACCAAGAATCATTTCATTAAAATAAAAATAGAGCTGCCCATTTTAGTACCATCAAGTAACCTAGTAAAATGTTTTGTCTAGTTGAGTGGGCATAGCCTTTCCAATGAGGTTATCCAACTATGAAGTTGCTTGCAAAATTATTGATCAAAAAACAATGGAAAATGCAGATAAAGTAGGTAGTTGGTAAAACTGCGGAACGCAACAAATTGTCTCGCTTCAATGACAGCTATCATTCAGCGGTGTCAAGTCCGGGGTGGGGCGACGAGAATAAAGAACACCATTGGAAGTAGAACCCTGGAAAGTGACTCCCTGGATCTGTGAGAACCAAGACCAAGGTCTTGATCGTTATTGCTGATACGGACACACGAATTCAACGCTATTTCCTTATGAATTCGAGGTCATCACTAAAGCCTTTGGTTATAGTAGCGCTGAGAAACTAAGGAAAACTAACTTACCGCTTGGAGCGCCGCTAACCTATCCTTCGTCATCCTTTATAGAGAATCACACACCAAGTAAACGTTTTATCTCGTTACACAATCCCATTCACAGATATTTTTCTAACAAACGTCACTAAACTAAAGGACACGAACACTACGTTCACTTCACTCAAAAAATCGATACACACGAAACGAACAAAACTTCACTACCTGTCTCATGTACTGTGAGAAATTTTGCGAAGTTATAGATGGCGCAACCTGCTCGATACAGTATGTGACGTCAACAGAGGAGTCGGTAAAGCAGTAAAGGCGCTAATTTTCAGTTGATTGTATTTTAAAATTGTTTGTTTTAAAAAGCATAGTTATAACAACATATTTATACCCTCAAAAATATTGTACATTTTATAAAGGTTTATCATTGTAATAAAATCTGAAAAACTCTAGTTCGATAAGAGTTGAACATTTTTAAAAATCTCTCAAATGACTAATGAAGTCATTGCGCCTGTCGTTGTCAAAGAAATCTTCCGCTTAGTCAAGTGACGCCATTGTGAGCCGTAACGACTTTTAGCTGCAACGAGTTTAATCTCGATTTTCTTATACAATCTTGGTAATAAGTGCATATATTTTGTGTAATTTGATTCTATACTTTATACGCTTGTAACCTTAAAGTATATTTATGTTGTTACTTGTGTAGTTTTAGTGTTATTGGTGTTAATGTTCGGTACTATTGAGCTAAATTCCTGTGAGCCTAGTTGAGCGCCATTCGGTGAAAAGTTAAAGCAAATTTAAGTTGTCAGTTTCATAGAGCCTGTGAGTTTGTTTTATTCCTCGCCGTATACTCGTTTTCAGTTTAAAATAGAATACCAAAACAGTCCATGAAACATCGAAGAATCGAATTATTTGCGCCAAACATACCTATTCTAACGTCACGAAGTCTTTGTTAGTTTTTTGCTAATCGTGAACTTTTCTGCTAATTTTCAGAATTAGAAGTATAAAAACAATAAAAATGGCAGATGATATGCCCACATTCAAATGCGTCCTGGTCGGCGATGGTGGTACTGGCAAAACCACATTTGTCAAGAGACATTTGACTGGAGAGTTCGAGAAAAAATACGTTGCTACACTTGGCGTCGAGGTGCATCCTCTAGTATTCCACACAAACCGTGGCCCCATCAGATTTAACGTATGGGATACAGCTGGTCAAGAGAAATTTGGAGGACTAAGAGATGGCTACTATATTCAAGGTCAATGTGCCATCATCATGTTCGACGTAACCTCTCGTGTCACCTACAAAAATGTACCGAACTGGCACAGAGATTTAGTTCGTGTTTGTGAAGGCATTCCTATTGTTTTGTGTGGCAACAAAGTAGACATCAAGGACAGGAAAGTCAAAGCAAAAACAATTGTTTTCCACAGGAAAAAGAACTTACAGGTGAGACCACATGCCACTTATATTTGCCATCTTTCATACTAATAACAGCCAGTTACTCTCGCACTGCAGACATTACAACAAACACAGTAATATTTTCAAATAAACTTTAAACACCACTGCAATATATTGCAGGTTATTAGATAGCATCACTTAAAATCGAATTCCATGTTTTTTTTTTGATGTGATAACGTCTTATAAATCGATGAACAGTGGCTGCACGCTTGAAAAAGTGTCACGATCACGTTCCACACATTCAATTGTTTTCTTAAGATGTTGTCACGTAAAATTATCGCCCGTCCACCAACTTTAAGACAAGTAATGTTTTTATTTCAGTACTATGACATCTCAGCAAAGTCAAACTACAACTTTGAAAAGCCCTTCTTGTGGTTAGCTAGGAAATTGATTGGTGATGGTAACCTGGAGTTTGTCGCTATGCCTGCTCTCCTGCCCCCGGAAGTTACAATGGACCCACAATGGCAGAACCAAATCGAAAAGGATCTCAAGGAAGCCCAAGACACTGCACTGCCCGAGGAGGATGAAGACTTGTAAATATAGCAATGGCTAAAGCTAAATTTCAGTGCAACTGCATTGATTGTGCAATGTGTACACAATGTATTGAATTAAAATTTCATTCCATAAGTTCAAGTGATCAAGAAGTTGGTATAAAATTCAAAACTAACTTATTAAATGTTCATCATTTTTGTATTTGCTTTAATTAATCTATGTTAAAAGAAGTTTTAGATATATCTGTTTTTTATTATTATAAAGGCACTTGAATTAGAATGTCATATTGCTGAACTTCAATGTATTAGAACACCTGTATTAAATGAGGCATCTTTTCCAAAGAGCTGTACCCATTATTTATTACAAGTTTAGGACACTTTGTACTACACAATCTGTTAGCCAGCATGCTAATGTAAATTCTTGATGGTACATACTTTTACTATAATTTAATGCAAAACTGTTTAATCAGTGGCATGTACATAAACAGTAAGTATTGTATTGATTCATATGCATGACTGACAATATTACACTGTAAAATTGTGGTGATAATTTTTGAAATAAACTTTGAAAAAGACATTTTGTTTTTCAATTAACTCTCATGGAAAACCGCAGATAACTTCGTAACATGTAGGCAGTAGTTTTCTTAGGAAATGCTAATGATGATTGTGTGACTCATCTTTATCGTAGACTTATAGATACTGTTTTATATTCATTGATGAGACATGTTCGATTATTTCGCAATAAGCAGTAACTAAACAGGAAAAAGCCGGCCAAGTGCGAGTCGGACTCTCACACGAAGGGTTCCGTACCAAAAAAAAAAAAAACGTTTCTTGTACGGGAACCCCATTAATTTTTATTTACTGTTTGATAAAGCGGCAAAAGGAATCCACTGAAAATTTTATCTATTACGGTTCTTGAGATACAGCCCACTGACAGATAGACGGACGGACAGCGGAGGCTTATAGTAATAAGGAGGTCCGTTGGTTACTTTTCGGATACAGAACCCCTATTTTTAGGGTTTCGTATCCGAAAAGTAACCAACTGACCTTATTCGGAATTATTATTACCTACTGAAGACTTAAACAAATAACTAGCAGACTTCACGCGTTTTCACCCGCGTAGTTCCCGTTCCCGTGGGAGTACGGGGATAATATATAGCCTATGTTACTCGCTGATAATGTAGCTATCCATTGCTGAAATAATTTTTCAAATCGGTTTTTAAGTTTATTCGTTACATGCAAAAATACAAATCTTTCTTTATAATATTAGTATAGATAATTATAAGCGTCAAACTTGGAGCCTGTACAGCTTTCTTACCTTTGATTTTGCATAGTATGCGCTCATGTTTAATTATAAGTATGTATGTTTTTTTCACCTGCCATGCTAACTCCTCAATCCTGGTAGCCAGGGGCGGATCAAGGATAGTGTGGGGGGGGGGGTGTCTTGACCGTTGGCCCCGCTGAGGGTGGTTTTAGAAAAGTAAACAAAAGAAAACCGGCCAAGTGCGAGTCGGACTTTCACAAGAAGGGTTCCGCACCATAAGAGAAAAGGAGGGGGGGGTTCGGTTATGCAATGCTGGTAGCTACTCTGAACTGATAGCGAATGCCTAAAGCATTAAGTCCGCTTTTGTAACTTGATGTAAAACTAAAAAGATACAAATCACTGGTCTTTGTAAATTGGGTCCGATGGTTTTTGGATTAAGTAAGAAAACGTGTCAAACCCTACTTTAAATTAAAACCAAAAGTTTTCGATAGATATCGAGGACTGATCGGCGGAGTCATCCTGTGGAAAGCACTATAAGGCAGAAAACAACTCAGAAAAAATAACGTCTTTTGTCCAATGATGAAACAAGCTTGATGGCGATATATATTATTGTCCTGTTTTGACGCACATTTCCCGAAATGTAACCGTTTATAAAACCGACAAGCCAGCTGCTATATCTTGATGTTCAAGAGTTTGAAGCTTTGGCTCGTCGAATGCATTACTGCCGATAAACATTTCTCAATCGACTCAAGCCTCAAGCGCACCAAGCTGGTTATCTGTTAGATCCGTCCATAGGCGTATTTATTGACAAACCTTCCAAAAATTTATATTTTGAAATTATCTTTTGCCTCAAAATTGCAGTGCGAAATCCTTGTCGCGTCATTCAACTCTCGACTTACATTCTTATTTTTTTTTTGTATTAAATTTGATGGAATTACACTTTTAGTGTTTTTTTTTCAAATCAACCCAAATATTCAAGGACGTGGACAGGGTGAAGATGAGAATAGTTGAAAGCGACTCTTACCCTTCCTGTAAAACAGAACTAATCTTAACCAGATTCCGAGTCCGAGGTGGGATGCTAAAAATTTTTCTTCAGGCTAAAGCTATTTTGATTCAGCAATATTCAATGTTTTTCCCGCAAGAGGTCAAATTATTGTTGACCGAGGCGTCATCATTTTTGTAAAGGTCTCCTTTGTAGGAATCCAATGGTATCTATTACCTACTTACCCATCGATCGTAAGCTAGTCCGAAGTCCGATTTTTTCGACTTATAATATGAAACCTACTTTTAAGATAGCTCCCCAAAAAGTTTTAGGATCAGGCGACGGGCCTAACATTCAATTTTTGATCGTGATCTCCAACTGTGGTGTGCATAGGCGTATATAGGGGGGGGGGGGGGAGTGGGCCGTGGTTTCTCATGTACCTATAGCCTAGAAAAAAAAATGATGCCAATGATTGATCCATTTTACAATGAATCTTCGTTGTTAAAATTAATCACAAAACGTGGAAGAGAGAGGGGGCGCCACTATCATGTTTCTGCCCCCGTTCGGAAAAATCGTAGATCCAGGGCTGCCTTCTAGGGCTGGGTTAAAAAAATTTCGAGCTCGCTCTTGTATTCTTCAATGTTACGTCGAGAATACTAATTTAATGGCTGTATCAATAGTATCGTACCTGTCCATGGCACATCCTATCTGATAACATTTTAGAGTTCTTTTTTGCATTTTTAGTTCTCGACCTTCGTTTATGTCGACAAAGCTATATCTGTAGTTGGTTAAAAAGAACCCACATTCTCAGGTGGGATGTTAAAAATTTTCGAGCTCGCTATGCTCGCTCTAGCATTCTCGGGTCAGCTAAAAACCATCTGATTGTTTGAATCTAACTTATCCGAGACACGGTTCCAAAAAGTCGAGCTCGCTTAGTACGCTCATACATTTCCAATTTTCTTCAGGCTAAAGCTTTTCAGCAAGTCACCAGCGCGGTTTTGTCCGCGAGAAGTCAAGGTATTGTTGGCCTGGGCTTCATTTTTGTAAAAAGTCTCCGTTGTAGGAAATGCAATGGTAGGTATCCATAACCACCCATCGAAAGCGAGCTAGTCCGATTTTCTCGTATTTTTGAAGTGAAAACTTCTTTAGCGGCGTTGAGCACTTTTTCTGTAATGGGTAATGGGTATAAAATCTTAAACTCGCGTCAGGACACGTGACCTGATCGAAAAAGCGTAAGACGGACTCGCGTCAGGGTCACGTGATGCTGATCGAAAAAGCGTAAGACGGACTCGCGTCAGGGTCACGTGATGCTGATCGAAAAAGCGTAAGATCGAGGGGAAGGGAGAGGAACTAGTATCTCCCACTCTTTCTACCGTGCCTGAGTGTGCTGCTCCGCTTAGGCGGCACAGGGAGCTTGCGCGAATGTCCGTCTGTGTTTATGTACAGCGTGCCACGCGTATCCAAGGATACGAAATTACGGAATTACGAAATTATGGATGAAAGTTGATTTTTCTAAGAGATAAAAATTAATGTAATATATAAATAAATAACGATATAATATTATGAATAATAACATGTAAATTGTCATATTTGTGTACGATAGCGCAATAAATAAACATTGTATTCTACCTCATAAATGATAGTATTTTTGTACTTATAATTAAACACAACGTTAATACTAAAGTTTTCACTTCTGCCGGCATTCCCGGAGTGCTACCGGTGTTTTTTTTTTTACTATTTATAGGCTCGCGTTTGACTATCTCACCTGATGGTAAGCGATGATGTGGTCGAAGATGGAGCACGCTTGCCTAGAAGTAACCTATAACTTTTAACAAGACCCTCGACTGTGACTGCGAACTACGAACTTGCGACTTTAAGTTATTCTTCATCATATTAGCTACCCAATAGTAAAAATTGCATGTTTTTGTATGTTTTTTTTTTCTTATAGGCCGCCGGGTTGTGTCGGCGGATCGGTGGCTAGGTGCGTGGTTCCATAAAATACAGCTGATTTTGGCGATTCTGCCCATGGTCTTTTAAAGAGCCAAACAGATTTGGATTGGTTAAATAATAAAAAAAGTTTTTTACAAAAAAAATAACCGACTTCCAAAAACAAAACACCACACAGTATAAAATAAATTTAATTTCGGAAGTCGGTGCTTTTGGTTATTTCTTTTTTTGACACCGACTTCCGAAATTAAAGTAATTTTGATACTTTGTAGTGTTTTACTTTTGGAAGTTGGTAAAAAATGCGTGAATCGTTTCATAATTGCCCCATAAAACAGACAAATTATAAAACAGCATCTTTTTTATTCAACTTGTTTTGGGTAGGAAGTACTTGTAAGGTTTTCTTACTTGTGAAGGACAGCAGCAGCAAACAGAAATCGCCTAAAATGTTATTATTATACTTGGCAGATATTTGAAGGATTAGGGTTAGTAGGGACTCTCTGAACTGAACTACCTCTTTAGGGTTCCGTACCAAAATGGCAAAAAAGGACCCTTATGGTGTGACTAAAGTCTGTCTGTCTGTCACAGCTGGATATCTGAAGAACTACTAATGCTATCAACTTGAAATTTGGAATAGTTTTTAAGATGACGTTTGCTCAACTTTTCCAAATAAGAAAGAAATAAAATTGTAGGTATACATTTTTTTTGCAACAGTGAATGAAAGGGGTTCTAAAAATTCGAAGTGGGGCTACTAGGGCATGTGTGGTATTATATGAAAGAGCGCTATTTGTAAATTCTCAGACATTTTTTGTTTTTGTTTAGGCCATGCGGCCTTCGGTTTTCGTCCCCCCCTTATCTCCCAAGTTTGCATAGAGAAAAATCTGAATTATTCTATGTGACAGAAGTTAAAATCACAGGAAATATAAAACGATGTCTGTAAAAAATGCCCTGTTTTAGAAATCATCAACAAACACTACATTAGTTCCACTAGCGGGCAAGAGATGTCGCTAATCTAAGACTGCAATATACACCGCAATGTTAAAATTCTCAACGAATAAAGGCTTCGCCGATGAAAATTTAAAACAATTCACGTTTTATACAATGGTACGGAACCCTCGGTACGCGAGTCCGACTCGCTCTTGGCCAGTTTTTTATTTTACCAATGAAATCAGTCAAATAATGTTTCTTCATATTCTATTCTTCATATAATATTTATAAATCTTGATACAAATATGTTTTTGTGATATGCAGACACTTAAACAAAATTAAAAAAGAAAAGTTTTAGATTGTTATTTATTGAACTTTACACAGGTAAATGCATACAATAATATTTTGAACTACATTCCTAAGCTTAACATTTTAAATCTAACAATATTTACTTCTTGGAAGCAGCCTTTTCTCGGGCCTTCTTGCCTTCCAAAAGCTTCAGCCTGTCCTCCTCAGATAAGTTGTTATTTATTTTGGTAATAACACCAGTACCCAGCGTCAGGTCTCCCAAACGTAAAGTAAACCTTTGTCCAGTTTCACAGACCATGGGCTTCAAAAGACGCAGGCGCAACCTGAAAAAGGACAAATATTCATGCTTGAAATATATGTAACTTAAGTTGTATTTAGGTTTTGTTTGAATGAAAGGTTTATTTCCGCAAGTGCAGGTCTAAGCGCGATTGTGAATGAAGTTGGGTAAGTAGGTATAGTAGCTGGCACGAGTCATGAGCACAGATCATTGGCGTATCTAGGGCTTTTTTCCATGGGGCGAGCTGGCTCCCAACCTGAATGTGACACCCAATAAGAGCAACGATTTTTCTTATTGGGCGTCATATCTCAGGTTATGTTATATTTCAATTGTGATTAGGTACTTACGAGGCGTCTTCACCAGGCATCACCATCTCTTTATCAGGAATAACTACTTGTGAGGCACAATCCCATGTCATGGAGAACATTTGTAATTGGATGAATGATGTGAATGGTTTTGAGCGACCACCCTCTTCTTTACTCAAGATGTAGACGGCAGCTTCAACATTATCATGAGCTTTAACTGTGCCAGGCTTAGCCATGACCATACCACGCTTAATTTGTTCACGTTTTACTGAACGCACTAGGGCTCCAAGCTGATCTCCTGCTTGGGCCTCATCTAATGTCTTGTGGAACATCTCAACTCCTGTGACAGTTGTCTTCATCACTTTACCGTGTCCAATGATTTCACATTCTGTGCCCTTCTTTAGGACACCTGTAATAACATTTAAATTAAAGATAAATATTTTAGTACAGCTGGACTAACATACCCAAGTAAATTGATACAAACCTCTGTGCAAACGACCAGTGACCACAGTACCACGTCCAGGGATGGAGTGTACTGACTCGACTGGCAAGAGGAATGGCTTGTCTAATTCACGAACAGGTGTTGGTATGAATGCATCAACTTCCTTCAAGAGCTGTGAAATAGCTTCAGCACCTATTTCCGGGCTTTTACCCTCCAAAGCACACAATGCTGATCCTGTAAAAAACAATAAACTAATGTGTTAATTATTTCAAATCACTTCTTTTTTTGTCAATAAACTACTAACTAAAACTTTTTCCAACTGGTATTTTGCAACTAGTATGGCTCTATCATTGGCCTCATTTAAACCCTGAAAGGTTAATAAAGAGATCAGGCAGCAAAGGAGGTGGTGCATATTGTGTGTCTTCAAATCACTAATTAAATCTGTTTGCTGTTTTATTTGTACTAACAACTGAACAAAATTAGTTTTAATTCTTACAATATTGATAGTTTACCTTTAATCACAGGTATTTTGTCACCATCGTATCCCATCTCAGACATCAGCTCTCTGATTTCCATTTCTACAAGCTCCACCATTTCCTGGTCAGCGGCATCCACTTTATTGATGAAAACAACTACGTGTTGGATACCGATCTGTTTGGCAAGTAGCAAGTGCTCTCGCGTTTGTGGCATGACACCATCTGTTGCGGCTACTACAAGAATTGCACCATCCATTTGGGCTGTTCCTGTGATCATGTTCTGGAAAATAAATTGTAGATGTTTAGCAGATTTTAATGTGATATTTAAGAAGAAAATCTCATATAAATTACAAAAAAGGTTCTAGTGAAATTTTATCAAGCTGTAAAAAGGTTTAATAAAGTAGATGCTAGTGTATTAGGTAATTTGATTTGTATGCAGCTATGTCAAAGAATATGGGTGAGTATGGTACCTTAATGTAATCTGCATGTCCAGGACAGTCTGTGTGGCCATAATGCCTAGATTCTGTTTGGTACTCAACATGAGCCACGTTGATGGTAATACCTCGAGCTTTCTCTTCTGGCGCATTGTCAATATCTGCGTAACCTTTCTTCTGGGCAAGATTTACATCTGCTAATACTGTTAGAAAATAATAAAGACAAATTATAGCACTGTTTACATGACATAAGTATCAGATGACTTGGATAACTTTAACAGCTTCCCAAAATCAACAATTTGTTTATTATTTGAGTACTGTACAACACATATGTAGTATGTTACAACACAAGCTGATGTTTTATTCCAAGTTGATGGTTAATCAAAAACACAATCAACACGTAATGTGAGTATGATTGATTCTTAACTAATGCCAAGCAGTATAATGAACTACCAATTTGACTTTATACAATCACAAGCCCAAACTAGTTCAATTTAGGTCATAAAACTAAAAACTTGGCTTTCAATAGTACCTTTGGTAATGGCTGCTGTAAGTGTGGTCTTTCCATGGTCAACATGTCCAATAGTACCAACATTACAGTGGGGTTTTGTTCGCTCAAACACTTGTTTCTCTGCATAGTTCCTTCTGAGGATAATACTCAATGGTGTCAAGCCGGGCAGCCCTGTGCTCCTAACGTGAGAGCAGTTATTCTGTTTAAGCAGTAATTTTAAAGCTGAAACATAAAAAACAATAGCTTATTATTGCATCTGCAATTCAGTAGAAAATCAATAACTTAACCTCAAAATAATTGGAAGTTTTTTTTACATAGAGATGGCTTCTATAGAAGATATTTTATATAATAACAAATGATTAATCGCGACTATATTGCAAAGAGCTGCTCTTGCGAGTCAATTCAATCTAGTTTTACATAACCCTCTGATAACCGAGTGTGGACTTATTACAATGGTTTTTTGAATTAAACCGAAAGTATTCAAAGCCATTTCATTAATCCAAGGCTAAAACTAATAATGAGTAGGAGAACAAGGTAGAATAACTATGCAACTAGAAAGGGAAGCACTTTAAAATCTAGAGCTACCTGGGTTAACCAAACTTTTGGCGAATGATATGCTAGCCATTCTTGGATATTAACTACAGCAGATGCTGCAGGTATTATGAAAAACAATTCACTCAATTTGTGATCAATATTATTCCAATACGAATTTTATCCGTACGCGCACGCCGAAATTCTTCGATTTCCCAATTTTCTTCTTTAACTTGACGTAAAGGCCAAGTTTTCGTCGGCAAGATCTTTAGTCTCTGCCTCTGCTATGGAAGTTAAGTCTACTGTCTATGACTAAAACTAGAGCCGTCCCCGTGCCAAGTCAGCCAAGTCATTTTAGTATCAACTAGCTGTTATTTTAAACCAAGGACCTCATAGAAACACAGACTTCATAGAAGTACATAGTAATTCCATAAATGTTAACAACGCGGCAGAGGGATTTACTATTTCCAGTATCTATAGTTATAGGAAAACCAACCAACACCAGTCGCGTCCTTAAGCCGCGGCTTATGGACGCGACTGAGCAGTGTGTACAGTCGGCGGACGTCCAGCGAACCAGGGGGGCTACTCTCTAACGAAATCCGTAGTTTCGGGCTTAGTTGCGGGCGGGCATTTTCTACTCCGTATCACCTAACCACTGAGAACTAATGATAACACGATTTGACAGTTACTGTGAAATCGTGTTGTCATTCATTCTTAGTTCGGGTTCGGGACTAATCGTAAGTCTGTAGGTGATACGGAGTAGAATACGCCCGCCCGCAACTAAGCCCGAAACTACGGATTTCGTTAGAGAGTAGCCCCCCTGATTTCGGTCGGACGGCTGACCGCTCAAGGACAGCCCAAGGTTGCGTCCGCGGATGTTGTCCGATAGTGTGTACAGTTCAATGTACATTCATTATACAGATACCTCTAAGTTGCGTCCATAAGCTGCGGCTTATGTTACGTGTCGCTATGTCAATAACTAAAATAGATTAGCTGGATTGTGTTATCTCAGGGCCGATACTTGTAATTAAAATACCTCTAAAAATATAGTCTCTAAAAAAATATGTGATTTGTTAGAGGCACACTTATTTCAGTGGCATGCCTAGGGTTTCAAAATAAGGCAAGGCCAAAAAAAATTTAATCGATTTCAAAAAAAGAAAGTTCAGTTTTCGACTGAGTATGTAGGTACCTACGTATGTATCATCGCAATTTTCTCATAAACTCCTGGTTAGGTACAAAAAATTAAAAGTGAATTCATCCATCTTCTTCTTTCCTAAAGAGACCAGTTCTAAAAAAATGCCTATATTTAATGAAGTTTTGGACTCATCATGTCCTCTTAAAGGAAGTTCCTGTTGTGCTAAATGACAAACAATAAGGACTAATCTTTGAAATACACTACGGTTGTTATCAACGCGCGTGTTATATTTTGAAACTAGCTGACTTCATCTGCGTCACAATTTTCATTACTGCTCCGCTCCTATTAGTCTTAGCGTGATGATATATAGCCTATAGCCTTCCTCGATAAATGGGCTATCTAACACTGAAAGAATTTTTCAAATCGGACCATAGTTCCTGAGATTAGCGCGTTCAAGCAAACAAACAAACTCTTCAGCTTTATATATTAGTATAGATAGCCTATAGCCTTCCTCGATAAATGGGCTATCTAACACTGAAATATTTTTTTCAAATCGGACCAGTAGTTCCGGAGATTAGCGCGTTCAAGCAAACAAACTCTTCAGCTTTATATATTAGTACTACTAGCTGACCCGCGCAACTTCGTCTGCGTCACAATTTTCATTACTGCTCCACTCCTATTGGTCTTAGCGTGATGATATAGCCCATAGCCTTCCTCGATAAATAAGCTATCTAACACTGAAAGAATTTTTCAAATCGGACCAGTAGTTCCTGAGATTAGCGCGTTCAAGCAAACAAACAAACTCTTCAGCTTTATATATTAGTATAGATAGATGGTAAGCTAACTCTCTGATATTTTGGTATACGATGTAGGTGAGTTTAGAATAGATCTATGATCTAGGGTTTCTAGTAGTATTAACAAGTTTTATTGCTTGTGAAAGTAAAATTAAAAAAGTACTTAAATCAAAACTTTATTTCTAAATGCTACAGTTATGCTGTACTTAGATTTAAAATGTTATGTTTTCTAACAAACATAACACATAAATTAAAAATCAAAGTCACTACTTGGTGTATCTATCCTGATACTGAGCTCCATTTCAGACGGTTTAGTTGTGTTCTCTGGCACATAAGTTGCAGAAGTATCTGAAAAACATACAAATGTTATGAGTTTGGCGGTAATGATGCATACATGAATAGGTTCCGTGAAAAATGGAGACCCTGGGTCAAGACAAATAAATTATCTTTATCAAGTATTCGATCATAAAATGGACACCGTACAATGGAAAATAACTGCTGGGATGGTGTCATGGTGCTTATCACACAAAAACTGGCCAAGTGCGAGTCGCGCTCGCGTGTGTGGTTTCATTGTTGTAATGTAATATGTTATTTTAACACTATAGATTTCTTATAGCTTTTCCTGTATTCTGTAGGTACAGAACTATTATCTGTATTTTTAACAAGATTTTAAGGCTCAGTAGTTTCGGAGATAAGGGGGGGGATAATGGTCATTGTTGGTCTTATTTCTTGAAAAAGTAACTTCAAAACTACCTGTTTACTTTAAAATTATAAATAAAAATAATTGAAACCCTCATACTAAGCCAGTTGCTTGATATGTCACACGATACAGTTTGAAAACCTTCTTTTTGTAATTTCTAGTTTGACCCCCAAGAGTGACTCCCATATTAAAAATTAATTTATTTACGTAACTTGTCCGTGTTTGGGTCAGAGAAGTCCATATATGTGTGGAATTTCAACAGAATCGGTCTAGTAGATCCGGAGAGAACTGGCTGTGACAGATGGGCAGACAGACACCCGAGTGAACATATAAGAATTCCGTTACTTACGGATCGGAACCCTAAAAATCGCAGTGGAAGTTTATCTATAACTACCTGTGTTGCTCATTTTAAATATAAAGAGATTTTTACCATTGTCAATAGATTCTGCTTCCGTACTTCCTACTTGAACTGCCATAGAGTTAGTTTGCTTATCAACGGATTCCTCAGTGTTTAAATTTCGTGGCTCGCTGTCATTGGGCACAACTTTATTATTTTTAGTGGGAACATTACGCTCAGGAACGCTATCGGGATTCTTAGGGATTAGGCTTTTACCTATCTTGGTCCTTTTGGGAGTCCCTAGCATGATAACATTAGAATTTCTACACCGTTTCTCTTTTTCACTATTCACGTAAATGTCATCGTCAGATTCAGAACTCTCAAGTGGGAAATCAATGTTAAACTTTCTTTTAAATATCTTTTGATATTTCTCGATATCGCTTCTCTTCATTTTCTTAGGGCTTTTAATAGATCCCTTATGTCTAGCTACAAAGCTGAATCGCGCTAAACGAATTTCAAGCGGGAGTTTTTCGGCCTCATTTGCCTGCGCCACAGCTGCTTTAAGGCGACCGTTGTACTTTTTGCTCTTCAGCAAACGTTTTAACATATCTTTATTAGAAGAAAATGGCATTAACTGTCCAGGAGCAATCCACCCCCGAGTAGCTTCCATGTTATCAAAAAATACAACATTGTAATGAGTCTGAAAATTATAATGAGTTTTTAGTTATGAATTTATTTTACAGGTTTAAAAATAAAACTACTTATATTAGACTATCATCAAACTACAGTATCTAGACTATTCTACTGCTGGACGTAGTCTTCTCCTGTTACACACCGTTTAAGCGGTCGAGAATATACACGACCCGGCGATAATAGTCGCTCCAGCTAGCATGAACTGCCTACCTAATATGGCTTAAGAGGGATTAAAAAAAGTTTACGGGTATATCAGAGAAGCCATCGAGCCAGTAGTATTGCTCGGTGTCAGGACAGTCATCCACCATGGCAGGCCACCATGGCCAGCCAGTGAGGCGGGCCCACACCAGCGACCCTGCTGCATACTCGCTATGAATCAAGTCTTCCTCGTCATGCAGACGTAAAGGAGCTTCGGGCACAGAGCAAGTGGCGAATTCTTTGTCTGCAAAGAAAATAAAGTGTTGAAAGCCTGTGAAATTAATTCCTATATATACCATCATTGGCCCATGAGTGTACTGATCCTTTAAATACTGTTTATTTCTAGAAACGTTATGATCAACCAATCTGAGCCTTTCCTCAACTATGTTGAGGTCGGCGTCCAGTATAAACGGAAGCAGCTGAATACCAGCATTTTACTTATAGCGACTCAACTCTGTAACTGGGTGGGGTCTATAGGTACCTCTTGGCAAGGCTGCTGTTAGATTTTCTGTCTTCTGACTACCCATAATGCCCGAGATATACGACGCACTTAAAAAGTTTGTATTGCTAACCTGGATTCATCCAACAATACCACTTAGCCGGCAGTTCATGCCTGTCGAGGACAGCATTCAGGAAGCGCCAGCGGTCACAGTCATCACATTGAGCCCACAGACCAGCTGTGCGACGTTTCTGCAGCCAAAGCAGTTTCTGACTGTGGGAGATCTCGGCAGGCGGCTGACTGAGCACGTCCTTGTAAGAGCTGCCAACATTACGTCTATTATTATTCATAATTTTCGTGCTAAGTTTTGCTGGATATCGGGTTAAGGCGTGTTTGTTCATATACTTGGAAATATAGAAGTTATTATTGTAAACGCCTCTAGAGTGGTATCCGGGTCTAACATTCTAATTACATTTGTGTCGTTTGAAACACAGATATATTTTTAGGCATAAGTACATGTTAGTTGGTATTCAGAATTTGTTACCTGCTTCTCTGCGATGAAGAGAAGTCAACATTTTCGGCAAAAGTCAGTTTCTTTGGGTTTTGTCCGTGGGGAGGCATTTTAGTTTGGAACTGTAAAAGTCGTGTATTTGTTATAATTATATTACTTACATTTTTTATTGTAGGTAGAATGAAAAACTTTGGTGTGATTTAAATATTGCCTGTGGGTAGTGACACATGTATTTTTTCGAATCGTTTGTAAAATAAAATAAGAATAGAACCAAGGGACCGTCATCGCTTTGCACTGGAACATAATTTTTGGAATTTATCTTGCAATACCGAAGTAAAATGTAACAAAAAATATCTACAATCCTTACATTATAAAAATACTTACAGACGGTTGACGCGCTTCCTCATTGGGCTCAGAAGCCTTTTCTTTTGGTAAATCGGCACTTTTCATGGTATGCGACAGCAAATCTCGACGATAGCAGAAAAATGCGTCAATTTTGTTGTCACAGTTTTTACAACATTTAGGTTTCGCGCCAAATCTACGTGTTCTATTTTTCGAAAATCTTGACTGAATACCGTGAATGGATACATGTCTTTTCCCTATCACAACAATTTTTGTGTTTAGTTATTCGCAAATAAAATTATCTTAAACATAATTATAGACGTAAACATAGCAGTAACCTCACTGGTTAACATTTTTTTATTCTGAATTTATTTTGGAGGTGGAGTTAAAAAAAAATTGTATGTCATAAATATTGAGTCATGTCAATAACTTTATATTAAAAATCATTTGTTTATCGAATTTTTAAATACCTAAAAATAAAAACATTTAATAAAGCATGTTGCTATAAGTTTAGTTCCAATTTTCTTTGTATAATAAGTGAGACTGTCTTAATTATAGTATTTAGCGGAAGTGCGCATCCGAAAAATCGGCTGGCTGCCGGTCGGTCGCCATATTTGTGGCGAGCTAAAAAGGATTTCGTTCTTCAAAGTTTTCGTCGTTATCGACGAAAGGGAGTAGTTTTACTCCCTTTTTTGTGTTCAAAGTTACGTATTAATCTATTTACCGCGTGGTAAAGGTTATTTGTATAGGAAAGTGTATTTTTCTTTGTTTTGTATTATAAACATGGCTTTCTAAAATGTCGGCCTTGCACGTAATATCGTTATCTCCTTGCGGAGTCTCCCGCTCAGCTGTTTGTGTGGATGTTGGAGGAATCCAGAATGGACAAGAAATCTTTGAATCGATCTTCTCAGCCACAGTCGAGGGCATCGGCCATCGACTGTAAGAAAAATACTGGTTAGTTGCTTCATCATTATTGTCTAGTTAGATACCTTTTTTCGGAGTGTGTGGGTGGTGTGATGATTCCTAAGCCTATTTTGTTTTTCTTTTCAAATTATAACTCATTTCCATATGGTTGAACTTAAAAAAAAAACACCCGTGTTGAGTAGGTACGTTGTAGTAGGTACTAAACTAGCGCTAGCGCTACCGCTATCTCTGTGTTCTTGATTGGCGATAGGTATTTGTTGATAGTTGTTATTATTTCTTTATTCTCGTATATGTAAAAGAATTTTGTAACGACACTGAATAAAACTAGGTTTAATTACCCATTTCTTTTTCTTAGATTTGACGCAGAGGCCTTGGCCACGTAATAATAAGAAACGTGAAGGACCTGGAAGTGCTCCCAAAAATGAACCTGGCAGGAAGAATGTGCCGACACAGCGTGGCAGGGGACAGGTTGACAGGAGACCCCGCGCTCGCGGTCCAAATGGTTACTCTATGGGTGGAACGTCGAGCCCCGGGTAGGTTTCATCTTGAAATCTCAGGATCTTCTCAGGGGTGACAGTTTCCTATTCAAAAATATGCAAGTAACTATCAGCTGTTTGTTATGTTTTCACAATTTAACAGTTGGAACAATTTAACAGTTGGAACAATTTTGATGAATTTTTGTGTCGAGCTAGATTGAACCTAGAATGACCTTGAAGTATAGTTTTTATCCTGTAAATATGACCTTGAAGTACAGTTTTATCCTGTAAATATGTTCCCGGATAGTTTCATGAGTATGTACTACATGGCCAAAGCTATTTGGAACAATAAATTAAAATATTAGCAAATAAAAATATGCGACTTGCAAAATCTTCGTGTTTGACTTCTCTCTGCCATAACTATTCACAATCAACTCTGATTTTCAAAGTCATGATTTTGATTAGCCATTACTCATTGGATGACCTTATTTTCATATACTATTCTTATTAACTGTTGAAACATTAAATTGCAGGTTAGAAGGGGATGATGAGCCAGAAATTGGCTCAGTTTTTGTGCCCGGAAGCAAGAAGCGAAACTTGAACCATTTGCTGAATTTTATGTATCCCACTCGTGGGGCACCGGAGCATAGAGGTCCCCAACTGCGGCGTCCAGGACCACAGTACCGTGGTCCAAGCCGGCATGAGCATGATCTCTATCTGAGGGCTTAGTAAGTTCAAATACACTTTACTAATGACCCTATTGAAAACAGATTCGAAAGTTGTAGTGATTGTTTTACCAATATTGGTTTCTTCACATAATAAGTAAGTTTATTTTGATAAGTGGCTTTTATTTTAGGTTATCTAACCTTAGATAACATGGGCTCCTAAATTGCGCAATATTGCGCAAACTGCAATCTTGCTTAAAATTTACATCTGGCAATCAAAGCAGATTATCTCAGAGAATCTTATGCAGTCTACCATTTTCCGGTGACATATATAAACAAACTTGAATCTATACTAATATATGTATAAAGCTGAAGAGTTTGTTTGTTTGCTTGAACGCGCTAATCTCGGGAACTACGGGTCCGATTTGAAAAATTCTTTCAGTGTTAGATAGCCCATGTATCAAGGAAGGCTATAGGGTATGTATCATCACGCTAAGATCAATAGGAGCGGAGCAGTAATGAAAAATGTGATGCAAACGAAGCTGCGCGGGTCAGCTAGTTCTCAGATATAATTATAAATGAAACTCAATTTTACTTTGCTGTTTAATTATCACATTTCAGTTATTCTTTTTTATGTTACAGTTGCCAATTTGTGGTGAAGGAAGATGGAGATTATAAGCCAAACCTGTTGGACCCTGATATCCCAATCAAGTGGGAGCATATTGAAGAAATTGTAAGAACATAATAATATATTGCAACACTTTTAATTTATGGGCAACTTATGAACTATTGACTCAAATGACATTGTGCATTTTATGGGTGTAAAGATTTGTAATCTCTATTGAACAGTAAATTGTTTTTCAGGTGGTGAGAGGCACTGGTCGCTCTGAGTGCCCGATATGCCTTGGTCCTCCGGCGGCGGGCCGCGTGTTCCTGTGCGGCCACGTGTACTGCTGGGCCTGCGTCCTGCACTACGCCGCCACACACGAGAAGCAGCCGCCGCCGTGCCCCGTGTGTACCACACCGCTGCACGTCAAAGATATGAAGCCCACGAGGATCGTGCAGTGGGGGTCACCTGCTGAAGAGGTAAGGAAAAAAAGTCATTTGCTAAAAGACTAGCAAGCCATATAATAATTGGACGTAGATTGTTTCTTCCTGTTGTTAGAATTTTCGATCAGTTCCCTGAAGCAGGAACTACAACATCCTGAATGTGTGATGTAAATGTGTTGTTCCTCACATGCACTTCGCGGCTTTTTTTGCCAGCCTAAACTATCGTACTCATAGGTTAAGTCCTCACCATTTATTCCCTTTCTCCCACGTCAAGGCATTCATAAATAATCGTTTCTATTGCAGGTTACAATGCGTCTTGTGCGTCGTCTGAGGGGTTCCACGACGGTAGAAATGGCGCCGCCGCGGGGACAAGTGACTGAAGCACTGCCTTCCATCTTGCCTCTAGAAAATATCAATGAGGCGCCGTATTGCAAGATGTTCTCTGCCACTAAGCAACAGGTATCAATCTTCTATCAAGTTTTGTTATCAATACAAGCAGTCACTGTGGCATTTTTTACTAATATAGTTAATACCATTCTAGGTTCATGAAATTTTAAAAAGGGAAAGGGATGAAATAGAAAAACAAATATTAGCAGAGATTGATACAACCGAAATAGTTTTCTTGGAACAAGCTCTAGAAATGCTCAAGTCTAAGGAGGAAAACATTAATGCTAGGTTTAATGAACCAAAGGTTATTGAAAAAGATGAAGTTGAAGAGGCAGTTCCTACTGTGTATGAAAAACAGGAGGTAAATCAAAATAAATTAGACTGGTTCGACGTAAATGATGAAGGAGGAGCTGCATGCGTTGACATAATGGCTAAATCTAAGGAGGAAGAAATTGAAAATGATGATGCTGATCCTTCTATGCATGAGAAACAAGAAGAAAACCAAAATAATCCAGATTGGTTTGATGGAAATGACCAAAGAGGTGCAGCTTGTGTTGATATTATACAAAATAACATGGAGGATCTAAATCTTAATGCTGTTGATTCCAACTTGAACCCAGATGCACCAGCATTTGAAATTGGCGATATGCAGCCTCTAGAATTTCCTTTGGTGGAATGTGTGCCTCAAGAAGCCATACAGATTGAGGATAATGCTGTTACAGACATAGACAAACTTAATCAAGCAAAATACTTTTATTTCTACCAAGCTGAAGATGGCCAGCAAGTATTTCTGAACAGCTTGAACGTGCGCATTCTGAATGCGTCATGGGGTGCATTAGCAGCTGCTCCGCAAGTTATACATGGTCGCGTACTGCATCGTGAAACTTTCTCGCTCAGTGAACAAGTAAGACAATACTTATTGCCAGTGACCCTATGCAGTGGCCTTAGTGAAAGTATCTTAACATTCTCGATTGCGTAAGTGTAAACATAACAGAAAACCTTTTTTTCCATTCAATTTGACCTAAGTGAACGTTTTTGCTTACGCGATTGAGTACGTTAAAAAACTCGGACTAAGCTCTCTGAAAACATTGATAACGTTTTACTAATTTTATACAACAATTTTTTTTTTATGATTACAGACTAGAAAACACATGCCATGTACGGCGCATTTGCCTCTATTTTGTGCATATGACGTTGTTGAGCTGGAGTTGCAGCCACCATTTGTAACTGACTCAGCATTGCAAAGTTTTTCAGGTAATTGTTTTAACCGGTTCACATACTCAGACCACATTGTGGTCTTCGCTGATTGTTTAACTGTTGTATTTGCTGTGCTGACAGTGAACCTGTTAGAATACATATTTATGTACTTAATGTTGCAATATTTTGCAGTACTTCCAATTAGGATTAATTATAAAACCTGACTTATAACAGTTTGCATCTTGCTTCCAGGTGAATTGGACCGTCGTGCTCAGATGCGCGCGCGTCAAGAACGTGATGAAAGACGCCGAGAACGCGCCTACCGCCGCGCCATGGAGGGGCCTCCGAAGCCTGACTTTTTCTCCGACGTAGTATTCCCCCCGGCTGCGGCGTCGTTCTCCAGCCCACCACTAGACCCTGGACCGTTGACCTCATTTGTATCCAGCCCTTCTAACAGCTCCGGATCCCCGCCCCCAGGGCCGTCTTTTGCCAAAGTAGATTTATTTTACTTGAAACAACATGATGATAAATGTCGGAAACATAATGAACTACGAATCTAATTGCTAAACTCTTATTGAATAGATGGCGAGCACCAGTGGCACGTGGAGAGTCCGGAAGGTAGCGGAGGCGCCGCCGCCGCCCGCGGACAACGAAGTTTCGGCGCCGCGCTCGCTGGTGCTCAGTGACGCAATAGAGGCCGCTCTCCACGCCGCCTCCTCGCCTTCTACCAAGAAAAACAAGAAATCTAAGCAGAAGGTACTCTTTACCACTGGGATGCAGCGCACCGCTTAATTTACAATGTGATTTTATATAGTTACTACCTTGTTAAATAATTTAATTTTGTTACTGACTCAGTTCTTAGTTTGCAAATGCAAAAAAAAAAGAGAAATAAGAATTTTATTATGTACTGTATTTTGCTTTTTGTAAATTGTAGACGAATTTATTGAGTAATTCATGGAGGGCAGAAGTGACTTGCTGACTGAGCAATATTTAATATGATCTTGGGTGGTATCAGATTTTAAATGCTCGCACACGAATTCTTCAAAAGACGCTTGTTCGGACGAACCAATAGGTCCGTCAATACCAATGTCAGTACACGCTAACGCATCTGTAACTGTACTAAAGAACAATTAATTTACTTGCTGGTAGTTGGTAAATTTTATTATAGGGTAAAAAAGGATTATAATTTATAATTTATAGCAGCTTCGTTCTCCATGTAATGGCAAAGTATTGCCCATCATTGTATTGACAAGTTTTTTGGTGAAATAAAATTAAACACTGACCTTGTACTTTTTAATTTATGTCATTTCCCAACCCTAACCCAAATCCTTTGATTCCATGTCACTGTGTTTTGATCTAAGGCACCGCTCACTGCACGCCGCACACATCTCGTCTCAGCTGCGCGCCATCCTCAGCTTGCGAGGAAAAGCTCACATCTCCGCCTTGTACCACGGCCCAGCTCGGTCTCGACAAGGAACAAATCACATCTCCGCTTCCATCGCGCCATACAAACATGATACATCTCCGCTCAGTGGTATCCACTTAAGCTGAGTGGAGACGAGATTGTGAGTAACTAAATTCTACTGGTTTACGAAACAGTATCAGAAAATGTGCCGTTTTAATGCAAATAATAAATTGAAAACCTGGGAAGAAATACTAAGAGGTGATCACTGATCACACAGCCGAATTTTTTTTTGGATTAAAAAACTACTGACTACTGTTATTTTTTTTTTCAGATTTTGGCGATTGTGTGCGTAGTCCCACCGGAAAAGTGTCGTCTTTTTAATTTCAGTTTAGCAGATATTTAGTGTATGACGTCCTGTAATTGTGTATGGTAAGTACGAGTTGGTGGGATCCAACCATTAGGGAGTTATTCAACAAAAACAGCGGGTGTCCGTTTCGATGGCGCGGCCATGACGTTTAATTTGTGTGCGTAGTCCCAGCGGCGCCTGTTAAGTATACAGAGCTAACGTTCTAAAATTTCCAGTATAGTATCGTTGTTGTGTTTAATAGTTTCGTACAGGTGCGTACACAATAGTTCAGCAGAAAATAAAACTGAATTAACTTTGTACTCTTAAAAGTACTTATTTATTAGCTAATGATCAATTAAAATTTAAAATGAAAACATCATTATCAATGTAATAATATCATTGATATTAAAATAAAGAATCAGTTTTTGTTTTATTAAAAATAAGTAATAAATACCTATATGCAAACTGTAAAAGCCCATATAAGTATTAGTAGTAGTTAGTGTGAGTACTGTGTACCTTAAACTTAAGCTATAGCTATCAGTTTTAGGTTTGTTTTTGACTTGAATGTACCCTGGCGGTTGGGAGTGTCATGCTCACACAAAAGTCTGGCTGATGGTGGCGTATGCGTTGGATCATTTGGCTCCCTTCAAAATGGTTGAGCCGAATAGTGCTAGCACATGCGTCATGTTCGTGAACGGGCGCTGTCAGTTGGGATTGGGACTGGTCATTTCTCAGTTGCCATGGTTTATTTTAAATATTTCTTTGAATTGTTCCTTTTTTCTTTATTAATTTTTAAAAGTCACACTGGCTGTCTATGCATTCACAAGGCCCAGCATTTCTTTTTTTATTTTAATCGATATTTTTCAAAATTAGGTAGGTATCTATGTACATTTTTCGTAGCCCACTCGGAAGCGAGGCGGCTCTATCTAGAATGGACGGAACGCGCGCAAATTTGGTTATTTCGTTCGTAACGACAAATATATCTTTTGAAAATGTGAAATGTACCTATAAAATATGTAATTTTGTTTTAGAAATAACTTTGGATTTTTTAGGGTTTTTTTAGCCGATTGGTAACCAACGGAACCCTATTACTAAGCCTCCGCTGTCCATCAGTTTATCTCAAGAACGGTAAGATAATTGGAATTTTTAGGGTTCCGAAAAAAAAGGAACCCTTATAGGATCACTCAGGTGTGTCTGTCTGTCCGTCTGTCACAGCCAGTTTTCTCCGGTTCCACTGGACCGATTCTGTTGAAATTTGGTACACATATGGACTTCTATGACCCAAACACGGACACGTTATGTAAATTATTAGATTTTTAGTATTGGGGTCACTTTTGGGGGTCAAACTAGAAAATTAAAAAAAAAAACGTTTTTTGAACAATATCGTGTGACATCAAATGAAAGGACTTACTGTGAGGGTTTTAATTATATTTTTTCATAATTTTAAAATAAATGGTTTTGAAGTTATTCAAGAAATTAGACGAAAAATTCCCCCCCCCCCCTTATCTCCGAAACTACTGAGTCTTAAAAAAACACCGGTAGCACTCCGGGAGTGCCGGCAGAAGTGAAAACATGTAAATAATACATCCTTACTGTCGCGGTCACATCATAGACAAACCACCGACAACAAAATAAACAAAAAGACACTGACGTGTGGCCGCGACAGCGACTGTCAGTGACAGATGTCAATCTTGACACAGTTCCTGACATAAACAAAACGAACCATAAAAACAACAAAAAATAACGTTGTGTTTAATTATAAGTACAAAAATACTATCATTTATGAGGTAGAATACAATGTTTATTTATTGCGCTATCGTTATTTATTTATATATTACATTAATTTTTATCTCTTAGAAAAATCAACTTTCATCCATAATTTCGTAATTCCGTAATTTCGTATCCTTGGATACGCGTGGCACGCTGTACTAGCCCTGTGCCGCCTAAGCGGAGCAGCACACTCAGGCACGGTAGAAAGAGTGGGAGATACTAGTTCCTCTCCCTTCCCCTCGATCTTACGCTTTTTCGCATCACGTGACCCTGACGCGAGTCCGTCTTACGCTTCTTGCGATCAGGTCACGTGTCCTGACGCGAGTTTAAGATTTTATACCCATTACAGAAAAAGTGCTCAACGCCGCTAAAGAAGTTTTCACTTCAAAAAAAAAAAATGGAGATAATAGATCTTTAGCTAAAGATTACAGGAAAACCTATTAGAAGTCTGTAGTGTTAACATAACATGTTTAAAAAAATTAAATTCGTTCGGAACCCTACGCACGCGAGTCCGACTCGCACTTGGCCAGTTTTCCACATTTAAAATTACTACTTACTTGTGTGACTTTTTTTCTAATAAGGTAATATTAGTTTATCGATAAATTCAAATTGTACCGTGCAACATGGACCGAGATAATTACCTAGTGTTACAACTTTTTGTAATATTCTGATAAATAAATGCATTTGTTAATACAGACAGATGCAATTATTTTCGGTATAATTTCATAAGTTCAAGAAAAAAAACGAGCAATCTACTGTATTTATCACGAAAGTTATTTGTTTATTAGTAACTTGTTCAGGAATTGTGTGCCCATCTGTAACAATCCAATAAGGGTACTATACTGGTAATTTTAGAAAGTTAGCTCTGTATACTAAACAGGCGCCTTTTTATAGCCATTCAAACTTGGCCGGATTATCAATGTTTTGTGGTGGTACTGGTATTTTTATTTATATCTCTTTAATTATTCAGTGTAATGAGCTGAAATTTAACATGTCAATTGTTGCATTAATACACTAAATATTGGAATATGTTTTATTTTGCTTTTCTTTTAAATAGTCCTACAACCAGATGTCATAAAACATAGTGGTCCGCTCGTAGTAAATTATGCCATTGCTCATTAATTACAAAGAGCACATAATTGAAACTTGGCAGGACATTGTAGACCCTTACAAGATACGAATAAACGTCATAAGTTAGGCTCTAAAGTTCCTATTTTAAGTACTAGGACCTAATAACCTGATTTTACTTTTACGGATATATCTTCTGAACGGTATGTTTTTTTCAAATTCTGTTTTCGCAAACATTACAGACAAATTCAAAGCAACGTGCGTAAAAAAATACAACTCTGCACTAAACCGTTTTATATGATTTTCATCAAACAGCCAAACGTCAGCGCAGCGGAAACTTGAATATCTCCGCAGTTTCATGACACACAAATTTCATTTTTAACAGACTTCAAAAAAAGGAGGAGGTTATCAATTCGACCTTACTGTATTTTTTTATGTTTGTTACCTCATATTTAACCGACTGGGTGAACCGATTTTTATGATTCTTTTTATATTTGAAAGCTGCTGCTTCCCGTGTGGTCCCATTGCCACCACGTCAGGATCTGATGATGGAAACCCTGAAAAATCGAGGGCAACTCTCGAAAATTGTAGGCACGCATTTGGTAAAACCTTGATATTCGTGTGTATATCGGGTGATACTACAAAAGAATGAAAGTTTGGATCAGACCTGATGATGGAGACGACAGAGAGTCAAGGGAACTCCACATCGGTATGTAGGAACTACCAAGTGTTTGGGCTTATTTCATTCGTATTGATGAGACCTTTACACCGAAAGCACTTAGTTTTATTTTCATAACATAACATCACGCCGGTACGCTGTGAATGGGTACGCAGGTACCACTAAAAAGTGAAAAATAAAAAACTTTTTTACAAAAAATGTAACCGACTTCCAAAACAAAACACTACAAAGTATAACATAACTTTAATTTCGGAAGTCGGTGTTAAAAACGAAATAACCAAAAACTCGGTTACATTTTTTGTAAAAAAGTTTTTTTAACATACACATTTACACACTAATTATTTATGTATTTTTTTTCTTGTACGTCCATAGGGAAAAAAACGTTCCGCTGGGATTACGTCATCCCAGCGGAAACTGTTTTTGTTGAATAACTCCCTAATGGTTGGATGCACAAATTCGTACTTACCATACACAATTACAGGACGTCATACACTAATTAATATCTGCTAAACTGAAATTTAAAAAAAACGACACTTTTCTGCTGGGACTACGCACACTTTAATTTTTTAAAAGTTATGCCACGATTTTGTAAAAATTTGTAAAAGTAGACTTCCAAAACCATAAATTTGTCAAAGCGATGGTTAAAAAGTTATAAGGGTTTGAACGTGAAATTGTGGTAACAGATTGAATTTGTAAAAATATAGAAAAAATCCTGGGCTTATATTTTAGGAGCTGTAGGATTAATACGCCATGGCCGCGCCATTGAAACACATTTTCGCCGATATCTCTCTGAAAAAGCAACGCAGACGTCTGAAGTTTTTTGTAAAACCCAGATTTGAATTTGTCAGAACTAGTAAAAATAAAACAAAAAATCCTAGGTTTATATTTCAGGAGCTATAAGACTAATACGCCATGGCCACGCCATTGAAACAGTGGAAAAATACGTAATCGGCGATATCTCGCTGAAAAAGCATCGCAGACGTCTGAAGTTTTTTGTAAAACCTAGATCTGAATTTGTCAAAACCCGAGGTTTAAATTTCAGGAGCTGTAGAACAGAATCTTAAATACGTCTTGAATATTTCGATAGGGTGACCATGGCTTATTGTTTACAGAAAACTTTTCACCTATTTTATTAGATATTATATCTTAGGGATTCTAAATTAAATAAAAATGAATACAAAACCATGTTTATTTGTTTAAACATCACATAAATCACGGATGTTCTGCTTACACTGAGATGTGTGTTTTCAAAATCACAGATTAGTTTCTTTTAAGTACTAAGATAAATTTCTTATTAAATCACATTAAAAAATCATATTAGTGCAGATGTAGATGAGCTGAAATCATGAAACAGCAGAGATATTCAAGTTTCCGCTGCGTTGACGTTTGGCTATTTGATGAAAATCATATAAAACGGTTTAGTGCAGAGTTGTGTTTTTTACGCACGTTGCTTTGAATTTGTGAGTGTGTTGCTATTTACAAACATTTACTATGCAACAAAAGCTATCTATACATGTATTCCACCCAGAAACGAATTTTTGAAAACCGATTTTGCCAGGGTAACGTTTCGAACGTACTCCAGCAAAATCTGTTTTACTTCATAACTTTAAAACAAAAATTTGAACAAATTTTATAACAAATACTTAGTTCAAATTGCTCCTAAATTTGAACTAATTATTTGTTATAGTCTCACCTCTGTAAGGCACAACATTTTGCTGGGGTAATGCACACAATTTATTTGGGCCACCACATTATCCACCCTGGGTGTCACCCATGCTAGCCCCGCAACTGGAGAGAACCAAAATCGCAGAGCTTGTATCAGGGGCGGATCCAGGATTGTTGTATGAGGGGGGGGGGGGGGCTTATAATTTGACAAGTTACTTTTATTATTCAAACGAAATAGATTGGATAGAATTAGATAAAACTCTGTAAATACATACTTATAGATTTTAGTTAAAGTTAAATCTCCTTTCCTTCGACAATAAGTTACTTTTATTTTCAAAACCAAATACGTAGATTGGATAGAATAAATGAAAATCTGTAAATACCTAGAGATTTTAGTAGATACTTCAAAGAATGAAACCGGCCAAGTGCGAGTCGGACCCTTATACGAAAGTTTCCGTGCCATAACCCGAAAAAACCGTTTCTTGTGTGGGAGCCCCTTTTTTGTATTTGTTCTTATAGCGGCAATAGAAATAAAGTCGGGGTCGGAGTTTTTAAATTGGCTCGCCATATTATTCGTTCAGCCTAGACGGAGACCCCACTACGGGTTCTACTGCTACTGCTAGCTAGGCCACAGATAATATATCTAATACTAGACTTGACCTTGAAGCTTGCGTTGTCACAAATTTTCTTATATGCCTACTTTGTGGTGATTATTCGGTTATGCTAGTATAGGTAGTCCTGCTGACCGGTTGGGACCATAGCTGCCAAACTGAACGCGGTGCAGGCGAGACAAATAGTGCACAAGCACACACACACAGCGACTTTAGTCAGCGGCTCACCGCGTCCATTTGAAATGCGCGTAGATACCTACAAACACGAGACTGAGTTGCCCTGCGTAATCGCGCGCGGCTCTCCGCCGTGCCGTCGAAGACAGTAGGGTTAGCATCATTACCGTTGCGTTTACACCTATTAATTATTGTTATTTTCATCGAATTCGAATCGTTCCATTTAAGTTCAAATTATTCACATTCAATTTACTTAATTGTTTAATTAACTTCTATTCGTAGATCAAAAAATGTGTGCCTGCAGATACATTTTATAAACAAAAAGCTAATTAACACAACAGTTAAGAAGACATGAAGTATCTAAATACATTGATTTAAGCCATAGGTTAGATAAATTAATATGTGTTTAATCATTATACAAGATCCCTTTTTACGCCTCACCACCGCAACTTAGACTTACCTTCTAGCCCCGCGCCATCCGCTGACGTCACGTCGCAAGGAAGCGCTTTGTCTAGCTAGGAGAAAGCGAGATAGCTAGGAAGCGTACGGTATTAGTGGGACAGAGCTGTCTCTGTCTCTGTGTTGCATTATTGATGATAGAGCGACGTTTATGTATCTGTATACATAAACGTCGCTCTATCATCAATAATGCAAAATGTTTTTGGCGCATTTACATTAGTCGGTTAGACCGTATTCGGCTGCAGGCCGTATTCGGTCACCGACTAATATAAACAGGTATTCGTTTGGCCGTATTCGGTCGAGCCCGTTGTCGGTGTCGAGTGCGCCGTGCCCCACCCGTCGCCCGCCGCCCGCAGCCCTTTCTCTTTGTACTCCTATTTTTCAATTTTTTCCTCAAAACTTCTTGTATTACATCGCACACAGTTAAAAACCCTTCTAACACAAGACTGTTCATGACGATGCTTGCAACCCGACTGTTCAATATACAACCGCCCATCAATCAAGTCGCCGAATTCGGTTAACCGACCAATGTAAACAACTCAATTTAGGTAAGCGTTTCAATTAAACCGAATGCGGCCGCCGCCCGCCTTCGGTGACTGACCTAATGTAAATGCGCCATTTTTTTACTAGGAAGTGCACTTATGCACAAGTAAAAAAACACTGTACAAAGGCGGACTTAATGCCTTAGGCATTTTCTACCAGTCGACCTTAGGGTGGTGCAGAGAAAATATGGCAGGTGCAAATTATAGAAAAGAAAAAACAGAGACAGAAAAAAATATACAACCATAAATACATAGATACATACATACACATAAATAAAATTTACAACGTTATTAAGAGAGAACGAATTAACGCTGTGAGGATTCTACCAACTTCTTGCGAATGTGCTCACGTGCCTTCACCTTAAAGGACAGCCGACTGGTTGCCGTCCTGATGTTCAGAGGAAGCGCATTCCAAAGGAAAATCGCCTGGACAAAGAAAGAAGAGTGGATAAACCCAGAGCGGTGTGAGGGACATCGTAGAAGAAGATTATTGGATGAGCGAAGATTTTTACTGTGGGCAGAGAAAAGGAAATGAATTTGTGAAGTAATATAAGAGGGAGAAGAAGGATTATTAAGAAACGATGACGCCAAGGACACTGTCACGTTGAGTCACGCGGTTGCACTGTGACTGTTTGTTTACTTTTTTTTTTTAAGTTGGTTGAAAGTGGCGTAGTAATTAAATTTTCGGACATTTCAACAACTTTAACCTATATACTACCGGGTTAAGTCGCAACTTGAAAAATAAAGCAGCAATTTAATGATGGGTCAATGTAATGAACTCAAACTCAATTTTTGTAGTAATATTTTACGATATTATTTTGTAGTGCTGAGCTCTCGCAACGTGACGCGCGTCCACCTAACAACATTAATTTACTCGCCCCGCACTGAATTCGTGGACGAATGCGGGGGTAATTATAGACGCGGAATTTAAACGATCGCATTTTTAATTTATTATAATAAAAATAACACATTTAAAAAAAGAAACAAAACCAAATTATTTTCGTTTGTATTGCAATGCAGTAGATATTTTTTTTTTGTCTTTTTTTAAAATTAAGGAGTAAAATGGTTTCATCTCAACGATTTGGAGGTGATTTGGTGATTTTTTTTCTTATTAAATGTGATACCGATACATAAATTCTGGCTAAACCAAATTACATGATATGGTACGTAATTTGGTTTTATTATCCTATTTTTTTTTCAAATGTAATTTCTCAGTAAATGCCGACGAAAAACTGCTTCATCTGCATGCTGTTTTTAAGCTTTTTTCGAGAGAGCGGCTTTAAGGGGTGGAAATCCCTACCAGAGTCTGTGTTTCCTGATAGCTACAACCCGGGAGTCTTTAAGTCAAGAGTGAATAGGTTACTTCTAGGTAAAACATGCTCCATTTAATCGTTGATCACATTATAGCTTATCATCAGGTGAGATAGTGGTCAAGCGTGTGCCTAAAAAATGTAAAAAAAAACAATTTGGTTCAATAGAAAGCAGTAGAGAAAAGCAAACTAGTAGAGTCAAAAACTCATTCGTACATAAATTCAAACTATACTGCTCGTAAAACGGACTTGTCGCGTTTATAACATTCTCGATGTTTAGACACCTGGTCGGTCGGGACCCGTGTGTGCCCGAACTTTCCAGAGGTTTCCATACAGGAGGGTTCTGGAAATGACTGTCGGTATATAAAGGGCGGACATCCGGCGACGGCAGTCAGTATTGAATTGGCGATACAAACGATAACTTCGAGAGCGATCTTCAACTGCGAATTAAAGTGAAGTGAAGTGTTCAGTAGTGCGATTGTGTTTTATAATTAGTGTGTTTTAAAGTGCTAATTAGTGTTATAAATTAAAGTGTCAGTTTTGGTTGTTTAATCGGCTGTTTTTTATTGTAACGAACCCTAAGCTCGTAACAATAGTATGATTGCCTATAAACGTTTGAACGCGTCTGTACGGACAACAGCTTAGGTTTAAAACGTCCAATAAAGATGGTCTCCGTAATGTATAAGTCCACCGCTTTTTTGTAGTCATTCGTATTTGGTCGGATAACCAGCCGTTGTTTACATGTTTTGTTTTTCGTTTATATTTACTTAATGCGAAACATTCCAAGCTGAATATTTTCACTATATATTTTTTACTTAACGCACTAAATCTTGGTTTAAAGCCACACATCTTGGGTTGAGCCGGTTTCTTGTATTATGCCGTCAAAATTATGACACCGTCGTTTTGATTTTTAGCAATATTATTCAATAACGCATGCATATGCATATGCACCATAAACAATTTCAAAAGTGTACACTTTTGAAATTGTTTATGGTTATTAAAAGCGTCAAGAAGGACCGAATACAGTTTTCAGCGAGCTTATACGTTTTCTCATTTAGGAGCTTTCGGGTTTTCGATAAAGTGCGATTACTTGAAAGTTATAAATATTTTTCTAAATCTAGTTCTGTCACCTGGGAGTCTTTAAGACAAGAGTGAATAGGTTGCTTCTAGGCAAACGTGCTCCATCTTCGACCACATCATCGCTTACCATCAGGTGAGATTGTGGTCAAACGTATGCCTATATATAGTAAAAAATAAATAAATAAAAAGCTACTCGTGTATGTTTATTCTACAGGCGCACATACGATGGTTTCAGAGATACACGATTCTGCAAAACGTTACTCCAGCAGGAAACGCAATATCTCGAAAACCTGAAGACGCACAAATTATATTTTCGGGGCACATTTTTGCACAAATATAAGGTCTCTGCCCATGTGCAACATTTCTCTCACCGATCATTCGCTTAGAATTTTCCTGCTAGAAAAACGTTAACCTAGCAGGAATCGTTTTTTCTGTTTTTTTTTCAAAACGGCCAGGCGCACACATTCTATAAGTAGCGCACATTTATAGGAGATTACGCACTAAATATACGATCCACTCATTTATTTTAGCTAGACAAAAAAAATTAAGGGCCCTGTTTTTATCCGACTGCGGAAAAGTCCAAAAGGTACTTTTTTTTTAAATTATGCCCCACTAGCACAAAACTGTCGCTCATATCAATCACTTTTATCAATTAACTAGCAGCTGCCTGCGGCTCCCACGTCAAAGATGAAATAAAAAGATGAAAAATTATACTAAGGGAACGTACTCCCGGGATAAAAATTAAAGTATCCTATGTTCTATTGTAGGAAGTGGTCTACCCGTTTGCCAAGTTTCGTCTAAACAAACTCACTTTCGCATACCGTAAGAATTTTTGTCTTCACACATCGGAGCCCCTCTGCTGTCTTGTTATATGTATGTATAGCCAACATCACATCAGTGCAAATCTGTGGTAGTAACATAACACGAAAACATAATTGGAGAACAGCTTATACTGGTTATTTTGTTGAAAGCATTTCAGTGACTGGTCAAACACTGCTTCATGTGTCGTCGGGTCGACGACGACGCGGCAACGGGTGGTACCTTGCCAAATATGAAGCCGTATAACCCCCTGGCCACAGCCAAGAGTGGCGTGGATTGCGGCGCGGCGTGCGGCGCCTCAAGCGGTGAGCAGCGAAAACAAATGGTGGACTTCATAAGAAGTATGCCATAGCTACCGGCGACGCGAACTGCGGTGCGACCTGCGGCGCAGACAGCGCCGCGCGGCACCCGGCGGCTACGTACTGCGCGGTGTGTGATTGAAACAAATGTACTAGTAGCCAGTATACTATTGTAGTCTTTGTGTACTAGCGATAGCGAGTATCGAGGCGGCCACAGCTCAGAGCGGGGTGTGCAGTGGCATCGGTGGACGAATTCGGGATCAGCGACCGAAACAAATAATTTTGTTTTTATCGCGCGTTGAGCTCACATAAATAATGGATACTGTTACGCGCCAGAATTAATGTTGGGTACATGGCGGCATTTGCGTGCTGCTAACGCCATCTAGTATCAGGTAGCGGAAACCAACCAAACATTTACGTGCTGCCATCTAGTATCAAGTAGCAGACACTGGCATGCTGCTGGCGCCATCTAGTATCCAGTAGCAGACATTTACGTGCTAGGACATTCTCGATGTTTTGACGGGACCTGTGTGCCCGAACTTTCCAGAGGTTTCCATACAGGAGGGTTCTGGAAGTGACTGTCAGTATATAAAGGGCGGACATCCGGCGACGGCAGTCAGTATTGAATTGGCGATACAAACGATAACTTCGAGAGCGATTTTCAACTGCGAATTATAGTGAAGTGAAGTGTTCAGTAATGCGATTGTGTTTTATAATTAGTGTGTTTTAAGGGCTAATTAGTGTTATAAATTAAAGTGTCAGTTTTGGTTGTTTAATCGGCTGTTTTTATTGTAACGAACCCTAAACTTGTAACAATTGGTGTCAGAAGAGTGGATAATCATGCCGATTCTGCCAAAGGACGACACGGAGGGTATCCGTACCCGTAGTCAACGCCAGCAGGAGACGGACCAGAGGCATTTGGTGGTGCAACGCCGCAGACGTCGGCAGGTCAGTTACCGACCATGGAGGCCGGCCCGTCCACAGCAGCTTCAGCATCACCAGCACCAGACTTTGCTGCTCTGATGATGATGCTACAGGAACAGGCCCGCCGACAGGAGGAGCACGCCCGACGACAGGAGGAACAGGCCCGTCGCTTGGAAGAGCAGCTCAAGCATGACAAGGAGGAGCAGGTGCGCCGCCAGGAAGAACAGATGCTCCTCATGAAGGAACTTCACGCTTCCTTCGGGAAAGACATGAAGGAGGTGAAGGATAAGGTGGCTCAGCATGACAACCGCTTGTCAGACGCTGAAACCAGGATCAGCAAGTTTGATGACGTCATTGCGGATGTGAAGAAGGAGTTGGGCAACCTTAAACTTGGAGATGGAATTGCTACTTCAGCAGCCACTACACCTTCGCCACGTGGGTTCAAAGTGCCGCCGTTCGACCTCGTTCGTCTTCTTGGTCGGCCTACAAGATTCAGTTTGAGGCTGTCATGAAGGCGAATGGGTGGAGTAAAAATCAGGCCATGACTGCCCTCACCCTAGGCCTGCGCGACCAGGCCTTAACTGTCCTGGAAGCTCTCGGTAAGGAGGTGACTTACGAGCAGCTGCTTGAGGCGTTGGAAGCCAGGTATGGCGACGCTCATCTGGAGCACGTGTTTCGTGCGCAGTTAAGGGATCGCGTGCAACGCAGCGGTGAGAACCTGCAGCAGTGGGCCCTTGAAGTGGAGAAGCTGGTGCGAAAAGCGTACCAGTCTGCACCAGCCATCATTGAAAGGAACCTGGTGCAGGCATTCATCGACGGCATCCGCGACCTGGAGGTTAGGGCTGCAGTGAGGCTCGGGCACCACGGGACGCTTAAGGACGCCTTGGCCCATGCACTGGAGGTGGAAGCTGTGCGGCAAGATCATCGTTCCCACCGCGTCAGGGAGGTTGAAGCGGTTACAGTTCGCGATCACTTAAAAGGATACAGCCCTAGGTGCTACGGCTGTGGTGAAAGGGGCCACCTTCGATCCAGTTGCCCTAAGCGAACTGCAGAAGGGGAAGGTAGCCGATCTCCAGAGGGCAGGGCGGCTAATAGCACCGCCCAGCAACAGCAGGGAAACGAGTAAAAGCCAGGACTGCGGGGCGGGTGCTGGCTTATGTTCAAGGAGCCCCAAGGATTTCGATCTCACAAACCCGTGACGGGAACAGCCTTATCATCAAGGGTGAGGTCAACGGGACACCATGTAAGCTGACGATAGACACTGGAGCTTCTCGCACGGTTGTCAGTTCCCAAATTATAAGTCGGTTCCTTGGGGACTCTGCATACAACCGAGAGCGTATAAATTTGGTAACAGCCACCGGTCAGCGCATACCCGTCCGAGGAGAAAGGGAGATGGAGTTGAAGCTAGGCAACAAAATCTACCTGCATAATGTTGTTGTGGCCGATATAATGGACGATTGCATCCTGGGCTTAGACTTTATGAGGAAGAATCATTGTGAGATCGACGTTAATCAAGGAGTTATGAAATGTGGACAGGAGGAACTTTTCATGGAAGGGGCTTTACCTGGAAATGTGTACAACCTAAAGAAGATTGTTCTTCCTCCGAGATCGGAAACGGTTGTACCGGTTAGTCTTCCTCGGAATCCTGGGCAAACTCATCGTTGCGTACTCGTGGAAAGGGTAGACAATGACCTTCCATGGAAAGTGGCACGAACATTGGTCAGAGCCACCGACATCTCAGGAGTACGTGTGCTGAACCTTTGTGACAAGGAGCAGGTGATGGAAAAGGGCACACTGATGGGTACCTGCGAGGAAGTAGATTGGTTGCGTCGATGCCAATATCTATCAACTGGGACCCTCAGCAAGGATGCACAAACGAGAGTGACCACACTTTTAGAAGACTGTCGCAGCGCTCTGTCTCAAAATGAAATGGTCAAGGCGAAGAGGATGTTACTTAAGTACACCGATATTTTCTCTTTGAACGATGCTTACATCGGGAAGACTGGCTTAGTTCAACACAAAATAAACACGGGAGAAGAATTGCCTATCCGTCAACGGTCAAGGAGATTACCGGTAGCACGTGAAAAGGAAGTGGAAACCATGATCGAGGGAATGGTGAAGGATGGTGTTATAGAACCTTCATCCAGTCCATGGTGTCCACCGGTAGTGCTGGTAAGGAAGAAGGACGGCAGCATGCGGTTTTGTGTTGATTATCGTCGTCTGAACGACGTGACGAAGAAAGACAGCTATCCCTTGCCAAGAATTGATGACACGCTGGACATGCTTACTGGAGTAAAGTGGTTTAGCACACTAGATCTAAAAAGTGGCTACTGGCAAGTAGAAATTGACCCGAAAGACAAGGAGAAAACTGCATTTTCGACAGGATTGTGTAACGCTCCGGCAACGTTTGAAAGATTGATGGAACTGGTACTAACCGGGTTGATTGGTGATGCCTGCCTTGTCTACTTGGATGACATCATCATCGTAGGCCGTACGTTTGAAGAACATCTTCAAAACCGTGTGGCTTCCAGGGATCCTTTAAAAATATTTACGCTAAGTATGTGGGTTACTTATTTTAATGTGAATGAATTAGTTGTATCAAACTTAGATTGTGTTGCAAAATCAAAAAAGTCCTATGAAAATAGTTCATTAAATCAATCAATTATTGATGAGTTACATTTTAAATATAAGGAGTGGTTTCCTATATTTACAAAATCAAAATCAAAAGGCATTTATTCAAATTAGGCTGAAAATCAGCACTTTTTGAACGTCAAAATTTACATGAAGACAGTCCCCCAAATCGCCCAGCCCGTCACCACTTCCTAGTGTTTTAGCTGGGAAGAAGAAGTGGCCAACAAACTCCCCAGCAACACAACTGTCTGTTAAGTTACGGATGGTTCTAAGAATGTGAACGGTCAAGGAGCAGCGTTTTATGTACCGAATACACCAATGTCTCATCATGATAACTGTTTTAAAATTGATAAAAAAGTTTGTATTATGACCTTGGAGCTTGTTGCGATATCCGAAGCATTGTCTTATGTTCGTAATGTTGGTATACACAGGAAGGTGGTTATTTTGACAGACAGCAAAAGCTCACTACAACACATAGCTCGATGCGCCTCTGGTTGCAGAGGTGCATCGATAGCTTATGTTATCCTATGTAAGATAGATGAACTTACAGAACGAGGTGTAATTCTGAGATTGCAATGGGTTCCTTCTCATACTGGCTTAAGAGGTAATGAAGAGGCTGACACATTAGCTAAATTCGCAGCTACCTCTGGTAAACAAATGAATATTGTACCAGATTAGTCAGAGCTTATGCCTAAATACAAACAAATATGTTTTGAGAGTTGGAAGGAGTATTTCAATAAGAGGTCATTAGAAAAAGGAATCTGGTACAAAACCATCCAGTGTCAGCCCCTTCATATCCCCTGGTGCGCAAACACTAATTTAAGTAGAAAACTGATTGTTACAGCTCACAGACTCAGATCTGGACACATACCATGCAATAAATTTAATTTTATGATGAGGAAGACTGACTCACCAAACTGTGTTGATTGTGGTGTCTGTGAGGATCTACATCATTTATTGCTGGAATGTGTCCGATTTGAGTCTGGGAGAACATGTCTAGCATATGCCTTTAACTTAAACAGACTGGATGTTGGTACATTCAATGTGATTCTTAGTCAACCCAATTCTAAAGTAGCAAAGTGTCTGTTTGAATTAATGGCATCGAAGTAAATTTCTATATTTATATTTTTAAGTTTAAGTTTTTGGCTGTCAGATGTGGTTAGGGTATAATGGGACTGGTATGCACAATGTGTAAAAGTCCTTATAATAAACAAAAAAAAAAAAATCTTCAAAACCTGGAACGCGTGCTCATGAAGATCCAGAGTGCCAACCTCAAGTTGAGTCCGAAAAAGTGTTCATTTTTCAAACGGCAAGTTAGCTTTTTGGGTTATGTTGTGTCGGAAGAAGGTATCCGCACGGATCCAGAGAAAATCGCCGCTGTCAAGGATTGGCCAATTCCAAAAGACACGACGCAGGTCAGAGCATTTTTAGGTTTGTGCTCCTATTATCGCCGTTTTGTCAAGAACTTTGCAGATATAGCCAAACCCCTGCACAAGCTAACTGAGGAAAAGCGACATTTCTGTTGGGATGAAAGTTGCGACATCGCTTTCCAGGAGCTAAAGGACCGTCTGTGCAAAACACCTATTTTGGGGTATCCTGATATCAGCAAGGAATTTATAGTTGATACAGACGCAAGTGATATCGGACTTGGCGGTGTGTTATCTCAGCGGAATGGCGATCAAGAGGTTGTGATTGCGTACTTCAGCAAGTCATTGTCGAAACCAGAGAGGAATTATTGTGTCACGAGACGGGAATTGCTTGCTGTGATAAAGTCATTGCAACATTTTAGCAAATATCTACTGGGGCGGAAATTTCACATACGAACTGACCATGCTGCGCTGAAATGGCTATTGCAGTTCAAAAATCCAGAAGGACAAGTTGCGAGATGGATTGAACTACTGCAGGAATACGACTTTGTGGTAGAACATCTCAGCGGAAAATCTCATGGCAACGCTGATGCACTGTCAAGAAGACCTTGCCCTGAAGACTGCAAGTATTGTACTAGGCAAGAGGGTAAAGAAGTCATACCTGTGAGGATGCTCAAGACAGACCTCAGCAACGAGTGGAAGGAAAGCCTACAACATGCTCAGCACGAAGATTCAGACATCAAGCCGATTCTGGAGTGGATGAAGGCCAGTGCTCCTAAGCCCACGTGGAGTGATGTCTCAGCGATGAGTTCGATCACAAAAAGCTATTGGGCCCAATGGGACAGCTTAGTGATTCAGGATGGAGTACTGTGCCGTAGATGGGAAAATGCCCGGGGAGACAACTGTCATTTGCAAATGGTTGTCCCTAAAGTTAAGGTACCGGATGTTTTACAGCTATACCATGATGGTTGTTCAGGAGGCCATATGGGAGTTAAACGCACTCTACTGAAAATACGGGAACGGTTTTACTGGGTCCATTGCCGTGACGATGTCGAGGACTGGTGTCGGAAATGTACAAGTTGTGCGGCTATAAAAGGACCTCAGACTCGTAGCAGAGGTGCATTGAAATTGTACAATGTTGGTGCACCATGGGAAAGGATAGCTCTGGATGTTGCGGGACCGTTTCCGGAAAGTGAAAGTGGTAACAAGTACTTCATGGTTGTAATGGATTACTTCACTAAGTGGCCGGAAGTCTTCGCCATTCCGAATCAAGAAGCTTCAACAGTTGCAGATAAACTGGTTCATAAAGTCTTCTGTCGTTTTGGAGTACCTTTGGAAATTCACAGCGATCAAGGAAGGAATTTCGAGTCACAAATATTCCAGGAAACTTGTAGAGTTATGGGTACTCATAAAACGAGAACAACTTCTTACCACCCACAATTGGATGGAATGGTGGAACGATTTAATCAGACATTGGAGAGATACCTGGCGAAAGTTGTGGAAAACCGGCAACGCGATTAGGACAAGCATATACAACCGTTTTTGTTGTCATACCGAAGTGCTGTTCACGAAAGCACATCAGTGACACCAGCTTTCGCAAACTTTGGTAGAGAATTACGGCTGCCTGCAGACCTGATCACTGGAATGCCACCTGATGCCCCACGTAGTATAACCGATTATGCGAATGACTTGCGGAACAAAATGAATGACATTTATGAGCACGTCAGAGAATCGGGCCAGCAAATGTCTGAAAAAATGAAAACCCGTTATGACCGCAAAATGAACAATAAAGGTTTCGATGAAGGTTCACTTGTGTGGTTGCACAATCCAGTTCGCAGTAAAGGGAAATCTCCTAAGCTTCAAGCTAAATGGGACGGGCCGTACCGGATTGTGACAAAAATCAATGACGTGACCTACCGTATACAAAAAGGTACAAGAGGTGCTCCTAAAATCGTCCACGTGGATCGACTGGCGCGTTATTATGGGGCCGATAATGCTCGGGACGAGCATGTCTTAGGAGGGGGCAGTGTTACGCGCCAGAATTAATGTTGGGTACATGGCGGCATTTGCGTGTTGCTAACGCCATCTAATATCAGGTAGCGGAAACCAACCAAACATTTACGTGCTGCCATCTAGTATCAAGTAGCAGACACTGGCATGCTGCTGGCGCCATCTAGTATCCAGTAGCAGACATTTACGTGCTAGAACATTCTCGATGTTTTGACGGGACCTGTGTGTGCCCGAACTTTCCAGAGGTTTCCATACAGGAGGGTTCTGGAAGTGACTGTCAGTATATAAAGGGCGGACATCCGGCGACGGCAGTATTCCCCCCGATCCCCAGTCGCAATTAGCGCTCTTTGCCGACGACACGGCCGTTTACTACTCTGGCAAGAGTGGTAAATCCATATCTCTTCACCTCCAAAGATCCGCCAACCGCCTAGGCGGTTGGTTTCGGAAATGGAGGATTGAGGTAAATCCCGAGAAAAGTCAGGCGGTCCTGTTCCGCAGGCCGCGGGCTAAACTCCCCCCGATCCTTCCACCGATCAAGATGTTTGGCAAGCCGATCCCTTGGGAAGAGCGAGCCAAATATCTAGGAGTGATCTTGGATAAAAACCTCAGTTTTATGGAGCACATTAAGGCGGTGCGCTCGCGTGCCGCCTTCGCTCTCGGTAGGCTCCACTCGATGCTGAACCATAACAGCAAATTATCCCTAAAATGCAAGTTGCGTATTTACACCACTTGCATTCGCCCCATCATGACCTATGCGTGTGCTACATTCGCCCACGTAAAGTCATACCGGATCCATAGGTTGCAGTCCCTCCAAAACCGTTTTCTCCGAAAGGCCACGGGTGCCCCGTGGTTCGTTAGGAATGAGCGACTCCATGTCGATCTCAAAATCCCGACCATCAAGCAGTTCATGAAACGCCTCACGAAGCGTTTCATCGAATCTGCTGAGAGACACCAGAACCCTCTTATCGCATCGGCTACCCGATACGCTCCCTCCCAGATCAGTAAGGTCCGCCGTCCACGGCATACCTTACTGGAACCCGATGACCCAATCACCCTTGTACAAGAGAGCTGTAGGGAAACCAGTACTCTTAAATAAGCACACAAACCGCGACCCGCCGCCTTCCGGCCTCGCCGCCGAGGCCCCGCGCGACGTCCCAGTAATAATAGCAATGTTGTTGTTGCTCCCCGTCTTTTGCCTAACGAGCCAGCCCGCGTCGCTGAGCCATTAGCTTTAAACCCCCTAAATAATGTCATGACCCAGCCTGTCCCTTGCTGCCCTCCCGATAACGATGCCGCTGAGCCGAGGCCCGAACCCCACAGGGGGTGCCCCCAGCGAGCAGAGTTGTAGGTTTTAAGTAGTTTTTAGTTGCCTTGGCTGGGGGCTTTAGAATCATTCTGAGGCCACCACAGGCTAGCCCGGTTAAGTAGTTACCACCCGTCTAGAGGTGAACTACGAGTGGTCAATGTCAAAAAAAAAAAAAAAAGCGACGGCAGTCAGTATTGAATTGGCGATACAAACGATGAGTTCGAGAGCGATCTTCAACTGCGAATTATAGTGAAGTGAAGTGTTCAGTAATGCGATTGTGTTTTATAATTAGTGTGTTCTAAAGTGCTAATTAGTGTTATAAATTAAAGTGTCAGTTTTGGTTGTTTAATCGGCTGTTTTTATTGTAACGAACCCTAAGCTCGTAACAATACGGACGGACCAATTATTAGTGAAATACTGAGTAGACCAGCATATCATAAATAGGCATGTTATAAAATCGGGATAGTTCCTATATTCATAATAAAGAATGTGAAATCGCCAAGTTTCCTTTTCTGGTTTGGTTGCGCTGTTATTCTTGACTGAATGATATCTTGAGCTAATAACGCACTTGTTTCAAGGCAATACCGTGCCACTTTTGATATTATTTAGGGCCATTTTAATACATAGGTTCACCGAGTGTCAAACCGAACCAGCTGAGAAGTTGACTTTGACAGTAATGACAGGAGTACAGGACTGACACAAATGTCATCATTGTCTTACACTAGCGCACGTTGAATGATTCCAATCAGAGAATTTAATCGTTTTGTTGTGAAGTGTATATTTACTATTGTAAATGGCATCTGTTTAAGTTTATATTACTTTTGCAGTAAATTTAACATTTGGTCTACAAATATTATGACGTCTAAAAGAAAAGATTACATGTTCGAGCCATTTAAGGTTACTGAAGTTAGATGTCGGGGTTTCGAAAGTCCCAGACCTCGCAGCGGACACAGGATAGCTTGTGATGATTCCAATATCTATTGTTTTGGTGGTTATAATCCCTCGTTACCGCTCACCAATATTCAAAGGGATAACCCGACCTGGACGCCGGCACGGCCGCTATTTAAAGAACTTTGGAGTTTTTCGATAGCTAGTCGAAAATGGAAGCAACACAGAGTAATCGAAAATATGCCGGAAGAATTAGCGTCAAACGCTATGTGTATGAATGGAAGATACTTAATGGTATGTTTATGCAAGATTTTGATTATAAATGCGCATTAAATAAATAAATAAAATATTAAATAAATTTTATTGTGTCTCAAAAGGTTACATCAACAAATGTGAATGAAACAGCCCCAGAAAGTAATTAAAAATACTTGTGTTAGGGTTAAATGACAATGTATGACATTGTTATGCTAAAAGTGGCGTTCTGTTATAGATATTCGGAGGCACAGGTGCGCCCTTCGGCAACAAATGCAGCAACGACGTGATTGTGTGGCGAACATGCAATGAGGATGCTAGACTGCAGATCTTAGAAGTGACTGGTACCAGACCTCCTGGGCAATATGGTCAAGCTATATTATGCCATGATGGATGTTTTTATACAGTGGGTGGTACCAATGGATTTGCATATAACTGTGATATTTATAGGTATTTACTTTTTCTTGTCATGGTTTAAAAAATTGCACAATTTAAAACAAGAAAGCAAAACAATAAACCATTAATGTTAAATTTATTTTTCAGGTTAGATCTACGAACACTAGTCTGGGAGCCAATGTTTGTAGGAACAGGTCAAGAAGGTGAACCGTTAGGCAGATACAGACATGAAATTGCTCGAGTTGGCAATAAATTGTACATAATTGGAGGTGGAACTGGGGAGTGGGCATTTGAACTAATGGAGATACCAATGTTTGATTTTGAAAATAATACTTGGTCAATTTTGACTCCAAAAGCTGATGACAGTGGAAAAGATACTATTTCACCTCTGCCAAGAAAGTGCCATAGTGCAGTTCAGATTGATTCTCCGGAGGGCCCACAAGTGTTTGTGGCTGGAGGCTCAGATGGGAATTCAGTTTTTGAAGATATTTGGAGGTTAAACATCTCTGATTTACAATGGACTCTGATGCAGAAGACAGTGCTACCACATCCTTTGTATTTTCATTCATCTGCAGTTACATCATCTGGTTGTATGTATGTTTTTGGTGGTATTGAACCCAAAGAGGATGCAACTAGTAGAAATAATATACTGTATAAGGTTTGGTTGTGTCTGCCAAAATTGAGTGAAATGTGCTGGGAAGCATTATTGCATTTTCATCCGAACTTAGATCAAGTAGACGGTAGATCATTATTAAATGCTGGAATTCCAAGTCACTTTGTGCAGAGACTACATATGCAGTGAAGACGTTTTAATTTTCTGCTGTAAGCAATATTGTGTTCTATGTATTTGTCCATTAATTAATTTATTTTTGTGCAGCTGAACATATGTTGACGAAAATATAACCTAATCATTTGAATTATAAATTATATTTTTTTTTGATGTCTCTTACTTCACACTCATCTCATAATCGGAGTATTTTGCAAACACAAAAGTCCATTTTCAACATACTTCCTCTAAACTGGTCACTAACACAACTGCTCTTAGGTTCAGAATGTAGTGTATTTCACACAAGTGTTTTTTTTTTCTTAGATTGCTCAAAACATTTTGTTTTGTTCATAGATATAAACTAAGTTCAATTTGATACAATACCTATTGTCAGATCTATGTGAGCATTTATTTTTATCTCAACAAAGGGGCGTAGCTGGTGGATGCGAGACGCACAGGACCGGTTGTTGTAGCAACAACCGGTCCTGTGTGTCCGTGCGCTTGGGGGAGGCCTATGTTCGGCAGTGGACGTCTTTCGGCTGATATGATGATGATGATGATGATGATGATGAAAGGGGCGTTTTAGACTTTAAAGTTTGGTGAATATTTTTACTGGGTAATGAATTGAATATCATAAATATATTTCATCAGATTATTTACGATAAACAAATTAATATTACCTTTATGTGTCCGGAACAACAAAACAATTTTTTTTTTTTTAATAAACTGCAGCTGCGCATATATGGTGGAGTGCAGCGCAGAGCATTTTTTACTGTCAAACTATTATCGACATTGTCCTCATTGAAATAATATCAAAAATCAATTAACGCGTATTCGCTTCGATGCTCTTCAAGAATTATTTGTTGTGTTTTGTTATATTATTTCAAATAAAAATAATATCTAAAATCAATTAACACAAAAAAATTAAAAATGCTCTGCGCTGCGCTCCGTCATATGGCCCTTAAAATAACCATCCCAGTGTGAGTCGGACTTGCGTGCAAAGGGTTCCGGAACGCAATAACTTCAGAATAGATTATGTACAAATTATGAAGAAAATACTTTTGACACCCATATGAAGATGGGATGCATGCCTCCTTGTGTGGCGCAATTTTTTCCATCAGGCACTCAACTGAACCAAGCGCTCGGCGCATCCTGGACGACTGGAAAGTCTCACCTAACATCTTATAATACTGGCCAATCTTTCTCTTGCTCGGGCGTCCCCGTAGTCTCCAGGTGAGTTTTCTTTATGGCGAATTATGCTCGTGTGAGATGCTTAGACAATTGAACTCGCCTCGCTTTCTAAGTTACCTACTAAAACTCTACTAAACTTGAAATCACATGAAGCACAAAAAGTATAGGTTTAAGCATCGGTGGCACTTTCTCCCTCTTTAAGTGCAATTCACCAATATCCGTGGATTGCACTCAAATATCAATCCGGTCCATCACCACCTTGAGACCAAGAAGCCGCACTTATTATTTTGACGGAGTCGAAGACAGCGTCCCCTTTAGACGTGTCGTACCCAGGATACACACTTGAGCATATGTTTAAGAAGCAGGTCGGGGTCTGCTTGTACGTCCGTGATTTATTACATACGCTGTCAATGTCTCCGCTGCTATGAAGTTGCAGGTTTTTCTATTCTGTTTGGATACCGGCTACCACTGGAGACGACGAGACTCTTTGACCATCTTACAGAGGCAGCCGAATTGGCCCAACGAATATCCGACAGCGGCCATTGTGTTTTTGGGGAATTTAATGCCCATCATCAGTATTGGCTTTTGGCCCATTCGAGAAAACAGACCATGCCGGAAGAGAGGCGCGCAAGTTTGTGATATCACTAGATAACCAAGCTACCCGCGTTCCGGATGTTGAAGGCCAAACACCCAACTACTTAGATCCGGACAGGCACTATTTCGGTCTGGGTTCCGCTCGGATCGTCCGACCACTATTCAGCAGTGCGATTTTGTAAACGTGTCGAAGTGAAGGCTTGGGTGAAGTGGTCACGAAGTGATCAGTGTCGTTCCATATTTATTACATGGATTGACAGCTCACTTCGTGGTCACTTCACCCAAGCCTTCACTTTGACATGTCTACAGAATTGACCGGCTGTTTACATATCACCGTGTACACTTAGGTGGAATGAACGACAAGTGAGCTGTCATTCCATCTTGTTTGTATGGTTTGATAGCTCACTTGTCGTTCGCTTCGCCAAATTTTTCACTTCGTCATGTTTACAGAATCGCACTGCTGGTCCCTGTCTAAATCGGGCGAGACGAACTTCTGCCGTCCTTCGCTGCCTCCTATGCTGAAGTTTGATTGAACGCTCATACCGCGCAAGAGAAGGCAAACCTATTTGTCTCAATCTTTGCCCAAAATTTTCGCCTTGATACAGCCTGTAATACACCATCTTACATACCTCACTGTGGTTCTGCAATGCCGGAGATCTCAATTAACCTGAAAGAGGTTCGTAAGGCCCTTTGTAGTCTGGACGTGAATAAAGCCAGCGGACCTGACGGAATACCCGCAAGAGTCCTTAAAAGCTGTGCTCAAGAGTTGTCTCCTGTTCTAATACGCCTGTATCACCTCTCCTTAAAAACCGGACTGGTGCCGGAGTCCTGGAAGCTTGCTAATGTGCAGCCAGTGCTCAAAAAGGGTAATCATGCCGACCCTGTCAATTACAGACCAATAGCCATAACCTCCATACTAAGTAAAGTGATGGAAAGAATACTTAATAATAAGTTACTAGCATACCTGGAAGACAATGAGCTCCTCAGTGATCACCAGTATGGCTTCCGTAGTGGTCGGTCAACTGGGGGATCTTCATGTGTATGTTACGCATTGCTGGGCCCCGCCTCAGCCCCATTGAAAAACACGGCAAAGCTCTTGCTGTATCGCTCGATATCGCAAAGGCCTTTGATAGAGGATGGCATGCTAGTCTGTTGGGTAAGCGTGTTGGGTAAATCCCGCGTTCGGCATCCCTGCTGTCTTTTGCAACTGGATTTCCGACTTCCTGAGTGAGCGATCGATCAAAGTGGTCATAGATTGCTGCTCATCGGATCATATGGCTATTGATGCCGGTTTTCCTCAGGGGTCTGTTCTTTCTGCGACTCTATTTCTGCTGCACATCAACGACCTGCTGCAGGTAGGTGCAATCAAATACGCATATGATAGCACAGTCTCAGAAAGATACCTATCCAGTGCAAGAGCCAGCAAGGAGGACACAGCTACTCTTAGAGGGGCCATGGTGGGGCGAATGAATTTGACCGTAAATCTCGTTTCCCAGTGGGGCGACGACAATCTGGTCAAATTATTGAATTTCTGCTCTGAAAACACAGGCATGTCTTTTTACTGCCGAAAGACGTCCGTTTCAGGGTGTTCCCTTGTTTCGCAGACAGAAATTTGATAGAATTTCGTTTCGCAGAAAATGTTTCACATAATATTTGATCCTTATAATTTTATGTCGAATATTATTGTTTCAACAACTATTCACTTGAATGAAACATATTTCACAGAAACACAATTCAATGAATTTCGATTCACATTTTTTTTATTTAACAAACTTATCAAACAGTAGAATTATTTTTTAACGAATATTGTTTGTTCGGTATATTATTCCATGGTATTGTTTTTCAATGAATATGTAATCAATATTTAATATTTTTGTTTTATATGTCCATTTTTATACCATTTAGCAGTTATGTGAGTGAAAACGTAATTTTGTGCTAGGAAAACGGGATTTTGTCTTAAACACATATTTATACCTTTTATAACGAAAGTAAAGTAAGTCCGTATAATTTATACATTTAAAAAACGGCATTCGCACCCTATCTCGGATAGTTTAATTTTCTTTTGGCCATTCATGGATAAATAGAAGTGACTTTTTGAGTCGTAATGGACAAGTCAAAGTCCAGAATGAAAAAGAAAGACTTCAAGAGCGAGTGAAGCGAGCTCGAAAAATTTTTCACCCCACCTTGGATAGATTTTTTTTCTTTTGGGTTTGGTTTAAGGTCGGCCCTGTCTTCGTAAAACTGTTCTCTGTTAGTTGATATCGCAACTAAAGGAATCTCTTAAATTCTTTACATTTATTTTCTAAATAGTCGCAGTCTTCATTGCCGTAACACAGTGATACTCTGTGTTACGGCACCGAAGACTGCGACATCTCGAAGAAATCTGAACCTGGACCTCAGTTTATGCACCGGAGCGCACCACTCCTCTCGCTAATTTGAAATCACGAAATAAAATAAATATAAATCAATAACAAAATAAAATATTACAGTATGGTAGTTTACGGTAAATTATGATAATAAACACGGTGAATTTTGATTTTTAAATTTAATTATTGGTTATTTTGCGCCCCCATTCGATAGGCGCCCAAGGCTCGTGCCCTACTTGCCACACCCTAGTTACGCCTCTGAAATCATATTTGTCATGTAAATGTTATATAATGGTTTTTCAAACTACGATATTGTCTTCCAAAAACCTCCTATACAACTAAAACGTTTCAACAACGTTTTTACGACCAAAATAATCTGTATCTGAATCTATAAATTGTCCAACTTGACCGATTTTTTTACCGTCGCGTCATGGTGGCTATTTAGCATTTTATAAACGGCTCTCAATATTAATAACGACCCGTCGACTAATGAGACACAATTTAATTAGCTATTGTTTACATCCACCCGGACGATTCAGCTCCACTTAGCCGGTGCATTCATTAATTCTACGTTATATATGCATTTTCGTTAAAACTTTGTGCAATATAAAATGTAGGTACAAAACCGAACATGTACAAAACCGGATTCCATACATCGGGAACCGAGGGTTATAGGAAGATAAAATTTAGGTGAATTTTAAGGAAATAGAAAAAATACGTCCTTTACATGCGCTGTGGAACTATGCTTCTTGCCAAATTTCATGATTCTAGGTCAACGGGAAGTACCCTTAGGCTTTGATTTATTGCGTTGACTTAGAAGTTTCTAAGAGCTATGTGTTTCATCATCATCGTCATACCAGCCGAAAGAACTCCAATGCTGGACATAGGTCCCCCCAAGTGTCGCTATAACAACTGGTCCTGTGCGTCTCGCATCCATAGGCTACCCGCGACCCTCACCAGGTCATCGGTCCACCTTGTGGGAGGCCTTCCAACGTTGTGTCTTCCGGTACGCGATCGCCACTCCAGAACTTTTCGGCCCAATCGACCATCCGTTCTGCGAGCAATGTGCCCTGCCCACTGCCACTTAAGTTTGGCTATGTGTGTTCAATAGATATTAAATTCAACTTGATACCTCCACACGTTGCTGAGAAAAAAGGTCTTGACAGACTGACAGATAGACGGACGGACAACGATCTTTTAACGGATCTTTTAAGGGTTCTCATTTTTTATACAGACGTTCGAAATCCTAATACCGTTGGAAAGGGGTTGCTTGAGTACCTATGCAGGTACCTATTTAAATTAGTTGCCCTTTCAGATCGTCCTCTTTGCCGAGTTTTCCTTTACATTAGGCATGCCTATGATCCATAGCTAGATCCTAAGGCCTAAGAGTAAAACTGATCACGTAACGGTTCTGGCTATAAACCGAAAAATGTTCATATCCGGATAAAGTAACTGGTATTGTTGCTGATGTGCAAATTTTGTTCTTGCGTGCGGGCCTCAGAAACCAAAATTAAAAGAGAGAATGTAGAGAAGAGGCTAGAGTTGTAAGAATGGTTCAGACTTATATGAATGAGTTCATTAAATTAAATGAGCAATAACTTAATGTCGGTGTCGCGTGAGCAACGTGAACCTGACTCCCATTTCAAGGGCAGGTGGTGGCGGTCGAGTCGCGAGTCGCAACAAGTGCTAGGCGCGTCGGCGTAGGGCGTCGGGACGCCGTCCGTCGTCGCCGCGGTTTCGCGCCAATTCGCGCCCGCAGTGATGGGAAGCACGCCTCACGGGCGGGACACGCTCGCCTCGTCCGCGTACGCTCGTGATCCGAATGCGGATAACTGTTCATAGTTTCCAACTCAACAGTTAACACTTGGATCTTAGAAAATTTACACGTCGTTTTACGTCTTCTCATTTGGGCAGCAATATGATTATTTTTCGTTTAAAACCAATGGAAGTAGCGGCTATCCTGCTGCTTCCGGATGCATTCCCGAAAAGTGTAAAACTTCTCAATAATTCAACAATTGTGCGCACATATTTTATCGAATGTGGTAGTAAATGTTACTCTCGAGGCGGACACTTGTAAGCCATGACGGACACCACTGAGGACATGATGGACATGGTGCCGGAGGTCTCGACGGTGGCGTCGGCGCCTCACCGGACACCAACGCCTGAACTTCATGCGACGTACACCACTTTTGAAATCTTGGTGGCATTAGTGGCGGTGGTGGGGAACGCTATGGTGATATATGTGTTCCATCGTGAACGTAGGCTGCGACGACGCACTAACTATTACATTGTGTCATTGGCCGTGGCAGACTTTCTGGTTGGTCTACTGGGAATACCGTTTGCGATCCTGGCATCAGTCGGCCAGCCGCGGAACCTCCATGCGTGTTTGTTCACGGTGTCGTTGTTAGTGATGCTGTGCACTATTAGTATCTTTTGTTTGGTGGGTGTTTCTGTGGACCGCTACTGGGCAATTCTGCATCCGATGTGCTACTCGAGGAACGTGCGCACGAGAACAGCTATTAGTGAGTATATCTCAAAATTATCTAGATATTGAATGTATTCTAAATTGTACATATGGCAAGAAAGGTAGGAACCATGTGCTGACCATTTATGACGTTTTATTACTTATCTGAAAATTGCCACCGTGTTGCGGAGGTCGCATTAATTCATCTTTTATTGCTAGCTACTTGATCATTGCTTTAACACAAGTGGCAATCAAGTCCTTACTAGAGCATAGGACGTAATATCTAGGTACTTGTTTAATGTGCAAACAATTTATGCCGTGCATATTTGTCTTCAAAGAATTTCCGATAGATATAGTTAGCCGTGACAGTAACCGGAAAAGGAACGGTCAATTAGGACGAGATCATTATCACATTTAGGAACAACCAACTCAATGTCACTCAAAGCACACTGCAAATTACGTTGCAATCAATACTTTTTAAAATTAAAAAAAACCTTAAGTCATAGTTGCGTTAGTAGATGGATTGTTATTACTTACCCATTTATAATTATCTCGAAGTATGAATCGAGGTTCAGGTATGATTCGTAATCGTTTATCATAGACTCCAGTTTTACACATTTACCTACCTCTGCAGCTTACGAATTTCATGAATGAACATTTATTTATATTGCAGCACATTTAACGTTATTTACGCACCGGCAGCCGATGGTTTCTGTAACATTTACCTTAGCCTAACTAAGCTTTGTAGACTGATGTTTACATTAACGATTTGATTAATGAACGAGCGTAGCTGTAGCCTGTAAGTTTAAATAATATAAGGAAAATATCCCATGTTAAAGTTATGAATGAAAAATATAGTAGAAAGATACATAAAGAAAGAAGAATGCCTAATACCACCCGAGTTCAGAATGCAATAATGGTGTGCAAAATCGTTAATATAATAAATTTTATTGTGCTGTACGCCTTATAATAGGTACAGGACAAACATTCATATAAACAAGTGAACAATGGGCGGTCTTATCGCATAGGGCAATCTCTTACAGATAACCTTTTTGGATGACTGAACGAAAAGAGATAGATTTAGGGCATGGTTAGGGCTGTCCATGGACCGCGATGCTCAACAAACAAGCTGCTTGAAAGTGAATGTTGTATAATAACATCAATAACAATAATACGAATTTATTTCGTTACTATGAATACTGGTATTCTGCTGAAACCGGCAGTCGACCCTGATATAATAATAATAATAAATCTTTATTGCAGACCATATAAGATCCATATTCACAAATTTAAATAATTATGATAAAAATATACAAAATTCAATTTAATTAATTACAAGACGTATACTTGGGAAAAGGTTAGGCAAATGATTATGATGTAAATTGAATGTAGTTAGTCATTTTCATTAAAATGAATCAGTAATCAATGCCAATTTTCCCGAATTCAATTATTTTTAACCATACGTATATGGACCTAGCTAGAATTATAACCTGACACTTGAACGTTAAAATTTCCCACACGAACAAACGTTTTTAGAATTCTGTAATTTCAGTTTTCCATAGGCCGTCTGTCTCTGACGCGGGATCCAAATAAACGGAGATCAAAGGACGCTGCCACAAAAACATTTAAACCGAATTGTAACAAACAATGAACATTTACTTCTGTCAACTTTTTAGGTCGCCGCTGAAAATAATTTTTAGGGTTCCGTGCCCAAAGGGTAACCAACGGAACCCTATTACTAAGACCCCGCTGTCCGTCCGTCTTTCCGTCTGTCCTGTCAGCGGGCTGTATCTCAAGAACCGATTACGGTTCTTGAGTTGAGTTAAAAGTTGAAATTTTCACAGATTGTGTATATCAATTGCCGCTATAACAACAAATAATCAAAAAAAGGTTTATGGTACGGAACCCCTCGTGTGCGATTGCGACTCACACTTGGCCGGTTTTTCAGGAAACAAACAACGTTGTTTTTTTCACGGTAATACGCATTGACCCAAACCAACAAATGAATTGGTCCATAAAGAAAGAAGAAAAGGCTTCCTATGGCGATCTTATAAAACAAGGTTTTACGGTACAATTGTGACGTTCAATGAATTTAGGTGATTGTGTCTGTAATAAATAAATGTATGGTTTCTCTTCTTTGGTTTCGATTTGATTAGATTGGTAACCTATAAATAAACGACGACTTATTGGTATTTTATTGTGTACTGGCACTTCGCCCGCGACTTCATCTGCGCTGCAATTTTTTTAAAGACCCCTAATTTTTTCTACTAATAAATATAGCCTATGTTACTCAGGGATAATGTAACATCATAATGGTGAAAAAATTTTTAAAATCGGTCCAGTAGTTTTTGCATTTATTCGTTACAAACAAAAATATTTCCTCTTTATAATCGTGTATTGTGTATATCGTGTGTGTAGAGTGTGAGCAGCTTCCGGCGTGTAGTACCGTCTCACCTTTGCTAGGATCCCCAACTTTCTGGCAGCCACTTGAGCCTTTGCCTCTATGAAAGAGCCAAAGTTGAGGGTAGATAATAACGTATCTGACACCGTCTAGCCAGTACCGTTTTACCTAGTCACACACACACACACACACACGCACACACACACACAACACACATAGACATCCGCTTCATGTAAAATACTGGTACTCAGATGCACCTGGCTAGACAGGAAATCCAAGTTTCAACAAATAAAAAAAACAGCCGGTAGGCACGCGTTTGACCACTATCTCACCTGATGGTAAGCGATGATGCGGTCGAAGATGGAGTATGCTAGCCTAGAAATAACCTATTTTCTCTTGACTTAAAGACTCCCAGGTTTACTAGGTAACGGCTTAACGTGCTTTACTGGTAGCACAGCTTGAGTACCTAAGAGAAGGAAGAAGAAATTATGAAAATTTCGTTTGGGGACGCTACATTGAATGAAAAATGGATAAGTACGAGTTTGACTCGCGCACCGAGGGTTCCGTACGAACACGTGTGTAGATAATAAACTCGTGTGTTACTACTTAAAATATGGTAGATACTCGTACTTCATCTTAATTTCTTCTTTCTTAATTTCGATGGGTAAACTTTTTTATTAAAGCTTTTGCCAACGCAATCGAAAAGGTTTCACGAAAATCCATTCAGTGGAACCGGGTTCCGAGGTTTTTACATTTTGCGTGATCTTATAAGGGTTCCGTACCTCAAAAGGAAAATATGGGACCCTTATAAGATCACTTTGTTGTCCGTACGTCTGTCTGTCAAGACCCATACCATATACTCAGGTCTACGGTCCTTGAAGCTGTGAAATCAAAGTTCTAAGTTAACGTTAAAAAAAAGATACGGATGATATATTTCGACACTCTCATGGCATAGCATAGCATAGTCGGCCTTATAATGTTCCCACTGTTGGGACTCAGGCCTCCTCTCTAGGAGAGGGAATGGGCCGTAATCCACCACGCGGGCCCAATGCGAGTTGGTGAATGTCATATGTCTTCGAATTTTTTGGTTCTAGGACATGCCGGTTTCCTCACGATGTTTTCCTTCACCGTTTTGAGAGCAGTGGTGATGAAATAAATTACACAAAGTAATGTGCCTGGCTGGGTTTGAACCCGCGACCTACAACTCGTAAGTCGGAGCCGTTACCACTCGGCCACCACTGCTCACTGCACTCGACACAGCAGTGAGCAGTGAGCAGTGACTCGACTCACTCGACTCTCATGGGTCGAGTCGAGACTCGACTCGACTCTCATGGGCTCGACTCTCGAACCCATGAGAGTCGAGCAGATGTCGACTCTCATGGGAGCACACACTCTCCCATGAGAATGAGAGTGTGTGTGCACTCGACACTCTCATGGGAATCAAAATGTATAGGGTATTTCCTGTTGACCTAGAACTATGAAATTTGGCAATTAATTCCGTCTTATACTACAAGTATAGGAAAAAGTCTGAAAACTATACAATTATAATTAAATCATAAAAAAATATATAGTCAAAATCGCTAACAATGGGCCTCATTAGAAGGCTTAAAGTCACTTAACCGCAACACGCCTATTACAATTTAACTGTTTTTTGCGTAAATTGGCCAACTTTGGCTTTCTTATTCTCGGAAACTGAAATATTTAGACAACTTTGTCTCTCTTATTCCCGGAAACTGAAATATTCAGACAACTTTGTCGCTCTTATTCTCGGAAACTGAAATATTTAGACAACTTTGTCTCTCTTATTCCCGGAAACTGAAATATTTAGACAACTTTGGCTTATTGGGTAGTTGAGAATAGTTATTAGTATTGAACATAGCGGCCTCAGTTTTCGTATTTTTCTCTTATCTATTTGTAAAAGTCAAAATTCCGAAGTAAGTTTCTTATGAAAAGCGCGACGACACTTGTTCGTGTATTGAACTACTGTACTAACCAAATGAAATAAAAAATATATCTCATTCCTTATATAGTGGTTTCGTTCATAGCGGTCTCAGAAATTTGAAATAAGAATGGAAAATCCGTAAAAAAGTCCCATTCAAATCCATAAAAGTTACTAAAAACGCTTAGAATGAACTGTAAATTTCTTCTTAATACATTAATACGTAAAATTTATACCTAAATAAACCATAGTTCATAAGAAATGAAAATTTAATAAATGTTCATTAAATAAATTAATAATAAACCCTAAAATAAACGTAATAATAATAGCAACTGCCTAATTTCTACATAATGCGATGAGTCAGCAGTTTTGTGAGTGAAAACGCAATTCTGTGATAGCTCTTAAAGAGCAATGGAGAGGGCAATCTTGGAGTTTCGTTGCGTGATCGAATCAGGTATGATGATATCCGCAAGAGAACTAAGATTACCGACATAGAACAGATGTCGATCGATGGAGCCAAAAAGTTTTGGAGTGGCGACCGCGTACCGGAAGACGCAGCGTTGGAAGGCCTCCCACAAGGTGGACCGATGACCTGGTGAGGGTTGCGAGTAGCCGGTGGATGCGAGACGCACAGGACCGGAAAGGCCTATGTCCAGCAGTGGACGTCTTTCGGCGGATATGATGCTAATAATGACCTGTTTGCCCTAAACAAATCTTTCTTATCATTTTTGTGGAACCTTATCGTTAATGTTTCGATCAAAAAGCAATTGAAATCCCGTGATACCAAGGACTTTCTTATCACCTAATTCCTCCTCTATCTATATATCGCTTAGTTGAGGCTTATCATCGAAACAAACGCCTGTAATGGCCAGTAATAAAGAATTAATATGCACTTATCATGATCCCTTTATACTTAGGTACCAGCCTTCGTCACAATGACTTGTGGTCGGTATCAGGTTATATTTGAACAAGTGCGTTGGTCGGGCGATCTTTGCGGTTTGTCTTTGGTTCTCTTTTCCTCATTTTCCAAAGATAACTTTGATTGATTGAATGAGCTTTATTAAAGCGGATAATCTGATCTCAGCGTAAATATTTCGTTACTTAAAAATCAAAATCGTTTGTCAGGGATGGATTAAAAATCCGTTGGGAATAAAAGCTATCGTGACTTGAATGCTTAATCGAGTAGAGTCCTGTTTTCTGGAAGAATCGCGGAAGCGTTTCTCGCAAAATACGGTTTGTGAAAAAATTCTGGCGGCAACTTTTTCGCGTGTTAGTGTCGCAGTTTTAGGAACATACCAAGCAGTGAATGTGGTAGGCTCTGATTCTCACAACCGACCCCTGGTGGCAGCATGGTAGCAAATGAACTGGTCAGGAGGAGCTACGATATATTGCTCCGTTCTCCCATATACATACAGATTTTTGCTGTCGACAGAAACTGGTTTATGGGATGTATGACATCCTATCTTTCTATAAGAGGAATTGATGGATGCTCGAATCACGTAAAGTGATGAAGTCGACGTTATTCTCTACTTGATTTAAGAAGCAACTGTAGCGTACTAAAGGGTTACAAGCAAAGAATACTTAATAATGTGACACAGATTCAACCACGTGCTGTCTTAGCCTTCCAAATCCTATGTTAAATAAGAACTCGCGCCAGATTCACGGCGCTCGTCACTGACTCATAACGAACGCTTTATATTCAAAGTGTGCCTCTAAAATAATAATAGACAATATTTCTATTGCAGCATACTGTATTGCAAGCTATGTTTTTAATGAATAATTCCGGAACTTTATCACGAATTGACGATACTATATCTTCTATTGTTTTTCGGCCTTTCCCAAGCAAAGCCACATCGATCGGTACTGTGTTTCTCGTATCCAGCGGATTCTTGCTGAGGGACGCAAGAGTTCGCTGGATGCTAGAAGCCAACGGTCATTCAAATCGATAGCTTCTAGCATCCAGAGGTCATCGGTCATTTGTAAATATTTCCAATCGGTTCATAAATGACGGAGTTATGAGGTAACAAACATAAAAAAATAAATAAGAAAAAAATACAAACGAATTCTCTTTTTTTTAAGTCGGTTAAAAAGGAGCAGGTTCTCAATTCGGCTGTATTTTTTTATGTCTGTTACCTCATTACTCCGTCATTTATGAACCGATTTGAAAAAATATTGTGTTTTCACATAAAACAATATTTTTTCAAATCGGTTCATCAAAATCGGTTTAGTAGCCACAGTTACCTTTGCACATCGAGGACTAATGAAAAAATAATCGAATGTTGACAACATACTTCATGAATTACATTTGGGCTTGTTTGCACGAAAACCAGCTAGTCTATTCTGTAAGAAACTATTTCGATATCGAGCTTCACCTGAGTGATAAAACTCACAAAGTGAGCTTTATTGCACACAACATAAAGATCTTCATTTGAAACTCACTTCGAATTCTACTGTCGAGATACGAAAATGTTGTTAGAGAATAGCACTACAGTTTCCTAGAAAATAAAAACTTGTATTTATTCAGAACTTTATTAGAGAACTTCCAAAGTTTCGAATTGTTTCTTCTAATTTATTTTTGTTGATGAATGAATATCTTTCAATATTTACTTGGACGGATTGTTCATCAAACTAATTCTTACTGCCAAAATAAAAATAAACCTACTGCATCACCAGTTAAAGTAACAAGATTTCAAGACAGATTGTGATCTTTACTATATATATATTATTATATATATATATATATTATATTATAAATGCGAAAGTAACTCTGTCTGTCAGTCTGTCTGTTGCGCTTTCACGCCAAAACTACAGAACTGATTTAAATGAAATTTGGTACAGAGATAGTCTAGTGCCTGAGAAAGGACATAGGCTACTTTTTATCCCGGGATGATGTACCCTAGGGACCACGCGGTCGAAGCCGCTGGCAGAAGCTAGTAATATATAAAGCAGCAGAATTTGTGTGTTTGTTTGTTTGCTTGAACGCGCTAATCTCGGGAACTACTGGTCCGGTTTGAAAAATTAAGCGCTAAGATCAATAGGAGCGGAGCAGTAATGAAAAATGTGACGCAGACGAAGTTGCGCGGGTCAGCTAGTCATCTATATGATATAAATTGAATTTGAATCCTAACGGTTTGAACGCCAGGTTACCCTGAACGGTGGGTGTCAATAAACATTATTTAGACCGAAAGCAAAACGTTTCTCAACGGGTTATGGGTTACTAGACCACGGAGAATAAGCGAGAAGGCAGGAAACATTGGTCACAGAACACATGGACGAATGTGCTGAAGGGTTCTTGAGACAGCTACGGAAGGTCTCCCTCAAATAGAACCGATGACTTTATGAGGAGGTTCTCAATTCGGTTGTATTTTTTTATGTGTGTTACGTCATAACTCCGTCGTTTATTAACCGATTTGAAAAATTCTTCTTTCATGTAAATGGTATACTTTCCGATTGATCCCATTTAAATTTCATTAAAATCGGTTCAGCAGTTTGGCTTTTAAATCAAAATAACTGGAATTCGTTTACTTGGATGACATTTTCGTTATCAAAGTAGGCCATGTCCGCACAGCGATTTTTATTCGCGCAAATTTAAAAAAAAAATCCGCAATTCTGTAACACATTGAATCCTACGCAAGTACCCGCACTTGCGAAAAAAAAATCGCGCGGAATAAACACCGCGCGCGATTTGCTACAAAATATGATGCGGTGCGGTTTTTATTCGCGCACTGCGAAATAAAATTCGCGCGCCCAATTCTCTGATCGCTCAGTCGTGCACCGGCGCTATTGAAAGGATTTCGCGCGCTTCGTCTCCCACCAGATGGGCGGCCGGACAGGAGTTCCCAGAAAATGATGACATTGAAATAGAGCAGGGATGGCCAACCAGTCGATCGCGGCTAGTAGTCCAGTCGATCGCCGCAAGCTAGGATACAAACACAGGACCAAAATAGCACCGCTAACTTAAAACTCAATATTGCTAGATGGACCTTCATTCAAAAAGGGTGTTAAATAGGGCGATCCACTTACTCCCAAATTCTTTACGAGCACACGGCGGTGATCTCTCGCGTTCGGCCCTGGTTCAAGCCATGGTCCGGAGCGAGGAGACATGGGAAGCGGTCACCTCCTTCTGCGAAGCAATGCTAGCGAAGAAGGAAGCCGAACGCGTGAGAGAGAGGGAAACCTCACGCCCCAGCCGCCGCAACAGAAGAAGACGCCCCGGGCGTTGGGAGTCGCTGGGCGATTCTCGGCCACCGTAGGCGCGGGCCTACGGACGGCGAGCATTGGGTAGCTCGCCGTCTGATCAGAACCAGGCCCAGGTCGACGGCGCGCTGTGTTCCACGCGCGCCTCAAAGAGCTGTCAGCATTAAAGGCGGGGCCCGCTAAGGCCAGTGCCTGCTGGGGCTGCGGACTTTGTTCGAAAGAGTCACCGCGGCCCTGGAACGCAAAGGGCACTAGGAGGAACACGGATGGGTTTTAGTCAGTAAGAGTCTGACACTCCCTCCTGTTTCACCCAGAGCGGGAGGAGTGATTTGATGAGTTCCCACACTTAAAAAAAAAGGTAGGTACCACTTGTTCGTTTTAACACTGAGGACTGAATATCAAATTATAATATCACAATGAAATTAATTGAATTTTAATAATATCTGTTTTTTTGTTAAAAGAAAGAGCCTATAGCCTTCCTCAATAAATGGGCTATCTGACACTGAAAGCATAGACATACTGTTTTTTATATTTCTATGACTGAAAGACTTGTTCAAATCGGACCAGTGTAGTTCCTGAGATTAGCACGTTCAAGCAAACAAACTCTTCAGCTTTATATCTATATACTAATATATAAAGCTGAAGAGTTTGTTTGTTTGTTTGCTTAGTTTAGACGAAGTTGCGTGGGTCAGCTAGTATTAGTATTTAGATATCAACAAGTGGAACACAAACGTTCCAGTCGTCGCTACCGATATATTGATGTTTCTTCATCAAGTCATACAGGTTCTGCAACCCGTAAGACTGGTAAAAGGAAATAGTAGTTTTCGTAATTAATAAGTACTTCAAAAGAAGCCTCCTACAAATAAACAATTTTACCTCTTTGTGAAATTGGTTTAGATTGTGATAAATGCTATGTCAAGATTGTGTTTAGTCATGAAGTATTATATGGTAGCTTTGTTATTTATTAATGTGTCATTAGCAGCAGCCACCGCACCCTTTAGAATAATCGTTTTCACTCTGAAACACACATCATAACGCCTTGAAATGTGTCTACAACTCGTTAATTTTCATGGGCTGTTAAATCGGTTCAGTGGTTCTGAAGTTAACTCATGATACGCCTTTGTCCTTCTCCTTGGCCAACACTCCTGTTCTATATAGCCAGTATTCGATTTTAAAAAACTTTTTACAAAAAAATATAACCGACTTCCAAAAAAAAAACCACGAAGTGTAAATAACCTTAATTTCGGAAGTCGGTGTTTTTGGTTTTGTATCTTCGTTTTTTAACACCGATAAAAAAGTTTTTTATATTTCACTTTTAAGTGGTGATACTTGGACGACTTCTTCATCTACGCAGAAAGGAATTGAAATAAGCAAAAATGGTCATAAAATAATAACTACTGAACCAAACTGAATCAAATCAAATCAAATCAAATCGTATATTTCAAATAAACCATTTACAGGCACTTTTGAATTGTCAAAGTCGGTCAGTCAAAAACATGAAGCTATTTGCACGTTCCAAAGCGTAGATCTCTATGGAGAAGAACGTGCAAGAAACTCCACGGACACTCTTTTAAACCATGTGATGTGTTACAAAAATCTTGTTAACATTAACATTGATTGCTTCTATATGTGAGGACAATGCAAAGAACAAGAAAACATATAAACAATTCAAAATGCAGGTACAGATTAAAATAAGCCAGTGGCAGGTAAGAGATGACCAGTTTCAACTGACGGCGCCCGTTCACGAACATGACGCGTGCATCAGCACCATCTAACTCAACCATTTTGAAGGGAATCAAATGATCCAAAACACGCGCCACCATCAGCAAAACATTTGTGTGAGCATGACAAGCTCTCAACTGCCACGCTCGTTCATGTCAAACTAATTTAATAACGAAATCTATAATTACATATGTAAATGGCTCCATAGTGCTCACATTTACAAAAAAATGAAAATATGCTTCTACGTTATACAAAACTATGGTTTCAAGTAACTAAGAAATGAAAAAAAAAAAAGAAGGCTGCTTTATTGTGTATACTTTGCTAATACAATAATGCAAAGAAATGATAAATAAATGATTGTATAGGAGAACAAAAAAAGGGTAAGCATTTCTTCCAATTATCGAAAACCTAACAAGTGGACCCATTCTGCTGTGACTGTGGAGCAGGACCGGCATTTAGCCAAGCATTTTTATCAAGGACATAATCTTCCAGTTTATAATATGCTTGTCTACATAATGTGCGTTTTATACATGTTTTAAATTTTCTCTCATTCAGTTCGAGAATATTAAGTGGTATTTTATTATAAAATTTAACACAGTACCCCATAAAAGAAGTGTGTACTTTAGCTAATCTGAATCGGGGTTGATCTAATTTGTTCCGATTTCTAGTATTAAAATTATGCCTATCACTAATTTTACTAAAAAGATGAAGATTTTTCCGAACATACATAATGTTTTCATATATGTATTGACAACGTACCGTCATGATGTTAATATCCTTAAACAGTTCCCTTAGGGAATCGCGCCGGTGGAGATTGTAAATGGCTCTGATAGCTCTTTTCTGCAGAATAAATATAGACTCGATGTCTGCAGCACGTCCCCATAATAAGATACCGTAAGACATGATACTATGAAAGTAACTAAAATAGACCAGCCTCGCGGTATCTATATCAGTAAATTGACGGATTTTTCTGACAGCATATGCTGCTGAACTTAGCCGTCCCGCAAGAGATGTTAAATGAGGACCCCATTGTAGCCTTGAGTCAAGCGTGATCCCCAAGAAAACTGTGTCATCGACGAATTCAAGTTTCTCTTGGTTCAATACTATGTCACAATTAATACTTTTCACGTTCGGTAATGCAAATCTGATACACTTTGTTTTTTTCTCATTTAAAACTAAATTATTAGCAGTAAACCAATTCTGGACCTGCTGAAGGGCGTTATTTACATCGTCAAGACTTGTGGCACGTCTATCTATCTTAAAAATTAAGGACGTATCGTCTGCAAATAACACCATTTGAGTTTGATTTTTTAAAAGATGGGGAAGATCATTAATGTATACCAGAAAGAGGAACGGACCCAATATTGAGCCTTGTCGTACCCCCATTTTAACTTTCAGACCCCGTGAATTGACACCATTTATTTGAACTTGCTGCTGTCTGTCATTTAAATAAGACCTCACTAAACTGAGTACAAGTTTACCCAGTCCGTAATGTTCTAGTTTTAGGAGCAAGGTTTCGTGATTTACACAATCAATTGCCTTGGAGAGGTCACAAAAGATTCCTATGGCATCTTGCGCCTCTTCCCACGCTGTATAAATGTGTTTTAACAACGTGACTCCCGTGTCAGTCGTACAACGACCTTTGGTAAAACCATACTGTTGTTCGTGTAAGATTTTATTGGTGTTAAAATGATTGAGCATTTGATTGAGCATTACTTTTTCAAACACTTTGCTGAAAACCGGCAATACAGATACAGGTCTATAATTATTAGTATCTTTATTATCTCCAGATTTAAAAAGTGGTATCACCCTACTATATTTCATTATATCCGGAAAGACCCCTTGGTCAACACATAAATTAAATATTAGTGCCAAGTATGGTGCTATGGTCTCAAATATGGACGTGCACACTTTGATAGACATTCCCCATATGTCTTCAGTCAGTTTAATTTTGATTTGCCGGAAAGCTTTAATAACTGTCATAGGGTTGATATGTTTGAATTGGAATTCAACCGTACAACCTGGAATGTTTGCTCTTAATAAATCAAATGAGACCTCGGGTGAAGAATTTAAAGCTTCAGTTGTTTTTGATGGTATATCAGTGAAAAATTTTACAAATTCTTGAGCTACTTCTAAATTAGAGCTTATGGCACCATGCGCAGTCTCTAGTAAATAGTCAGTGTTTCGTACTTTATTTCTGTTAGTTTCATTATTGATAACTTTCCAAACTGTCTTTATTTTATTATCTGCCAATTTGATCTTGTTGCTTATGAACAGGGCTTTAGCTACTTTACAAGTATTTCTGAAAACCTTAGAATATTTGTTTACATACTTATTAAAGGATTCAGTGTTAATGAAAGACTTAAGAAAGACTCCGCTGTCCGTCCGTCCGTCTGTCTGTCAGCGGGCTGTATCTCAAGAACCGTAACAGGTAGACAGTTGAATTTTTCACAGAGTGTGTACCTATTTCTATTGTCGCTCGTAACATCAAATAGTAAAACTTAATCTATCTATACTAATATATAAAGCTGAAGAGTTTGTTTGTTTGTTTGTTTGCTTGAACGCGCTAATCTCAGGAACTGCTGGTCCGATTTGAAAAATTCTTTCAGTGTTAGATAGCCCATTTATCGAGGAAGGCGCTATATATCATCACGCTAAGACCAATAGGAGCGGAGCAGTAATGAAAATTGAGACGCAGACGAAGTTGCGCGGGTCAGCTAGTTAAATTAATAATTAAAGAGGTCTTCCATACAAGAAACGTGTTTTTGTTTTCGGTTTATGGTATGGAACCCTTCGCGTGAGAGTCCGACTCGTACTTGGCCGGTTGATATTTCTCGATGGTCTCGGTACTTCAAAATATTTTGGTACCAATATAGGTAGATATTCCTGTGTGTGGTTTTCAGGATTTAAAAATTTAGTCTATGTTCAATTTCTCAAAAACAATATGTACTGAATGTCATCGGCTTCCTTCTTGGGTTCCAGATCGCTTCCATGTAGAACATCATCATCGTTTCAATGGACCCCAAGTCCTCCAAGCGTCGCGCGTCGTCATATAGTCCTCCTCATCTAGTGGAGTTCTGTGACCCTCACTGGAATGGAACCAGTCTTCATTGTGTAGAATAATAGTAAAATCTACCATTTCCTTTGTAAGTAAAACTATCTCGTCTCCGTAAAATTCAGTTTTGTAAGGATAATCTGGTAACGGCTCATAAATTTTAGAACAAAATATTATTGTTCTGGGGTAGTATTTGTCGTTGGGCGCCATAACTCTCGCGACAGGAGATCGATGGGAAACCATCAATGGTTTGTTTGTCTCGTTTATTATACCTACCATAAATTACCGGTGTGTCGAATTTTATTGAGTTACACGCTGCAGTAAAATAATCTGTAAGATTTATGCGAAAATTCTCATCATTGTGGAGGATTTTGGTAATTAAAGACCGAAATAGAAAAATTTGTTCAGTGAAAATCAGATATCACTGGGCAGTTTTTGTTTTTGCAGCTTCCGAATTAATTTAACATACAGTAAAATTCTCTCATATTCTGTGCTTATAATTGGATATGGTTATTTTGGTCACCAATTACGGAGACTAACAATGTAATTTGACAGTGGCTTTAATGATCAGAGACTTGATTGGGGTTTCATAAACCAGGGAAAATATAATTTCGAACTGGAGTTTGCGACCAAAGGACAGTTAATTAAGTTGAGGAAAAGAAACCCTTCTTTTTGGTTCGTTTAATTATAGAGAAGGTTGGACACCGAGAGATAATTACGACCTAATCCTTACTAATATTATAAATGCGAAAGTAACTCTGTCTGTCTGTCGGTCTGTCTGTCTGTCTGTCGCGCTTTCACGCCAAAAATACTGAACCGATTTAAATGAAATTTGGTACACAGATAGTCTAGAGCCTGAGAAAGGGCATAGGTTACTTTTCATCCCGGGAATATGTTCCCTAGGGATCACGCGGGCGAAGCCGCTGGCAGAAGCTAGTCTTAACATAATAATAGTCATCATCTCTTAATACGTGTTCATGACCTAGAACAAAATTTCCCTCCCCTTTATGACTTTCAACAATGAATCTTCCAAGAAAACGAAGAAAACCGATACTTTGATAGGGCTGTGTTTAATAACGATGTAATCCAACCAAATGACGATCGTTCCACACGAACTGACATTTTGAAGTAACCTGACCTCAACCCTGAACTTGTTACCAGCCTATACGAACCTGATCAGCTATACTTATGACAGGTTCTTTAGTCATAACCATTCTCATAATTGGAAATGTTGTGCGTACTACAATTTCGCTTCAGTAGGTTGGCTTACTCCATTAATTGATCGTTTTGGAACATGTTTACCTACTTTCACGGTAATGGATGAAAATTCTGCGACGTACTCGTACTAACAGGTCAGTTGACGAATGAACTACCTACTTATTGTCAAGGAATAACAAAGTAGAGAAAAAACAGTCGTGATATAAACCATCCCTGTATACTATTAGGAGAAATGCAAAAGTAACTATGTATGTCTGTCTGTTAGTTACGCCTTTACGTCTTAACAGGTTTGGATAGAACTTGATATACGAGTAAAACGTGAATTAGGGCTTCGGATCTTTGTTATCCCGGAAGTATGTTCCCTTGGGATGATTTTTCGCTTACAGGCACGCGAAGCCGCTGGCAGAAGCTAGTCGTTTATAAATCTTGTTACTCACAAGATAAATGCAGATTCAGAAATAATACAAAGAGTGCTCGTATATTTCGGTAATGTTATTTGCGGTCATGCCTTTAATCGTTCTGGATGGTAGCTAAATAAACACGAACTGGCATATATTACACCTGTCGTTTGGAGAATTTATGCTGTACAGGTGTGATGCGAGTTGCGCGCCCAAAGTTTTGTAATACTGCAAAAAAACGTATCGAGATTTCTGAGTAGGAGCATAGAGCATGGATTTGTGGGCGGTAAATGATAAATGGTATTAATAGTATTGGTAGTATTATTATATGGTATTAATGGTATTAATATCCTATTACTAATAGGCTATATAGGAACTCAACATAACCGACGAAGTGTTAGTGTAGATACTATAGGTATACTTCTGCCAAATCCTTCTGTAAATACTGTGATGTGTTATGTTTGAGTGAAACAAATAGTTCTGTAGGTCGAAACTAGTCCAGTAGTGCTAGTTTATGTACCTACAAAGTAGCTCAGGCGATCCTCGTATCTCAGAAATGATCTCAATGTCTCGCGACAATGCTCAGGAAATCGTTCATCGTGATATCTAGCAGGAAGAGCGCGCTTTGTAGGAGGAGCGCATTGTCCGCCAGCCGACGAACTGAGGCGTGCGCGGACGCAAGTACGACACCACTACTCATGACATAATCCGCGACTGTTTTATAACACTATAATGACCATATTCCGACACACATCAATCTTCGTTAATTTTACTAACACGTTCTAGTTTCAAATTACGATCGTGGTTAGTAATATCAATGATAGGGCACGTGTAATGGACGTCTGTAACCTTTCATGTCATACATTTCGTTCAGGGACTTTCACCCCAGTGTTATGTCGAGGGGCGACAGACTGGCGCCGGCTCGTCTGCCCGCCGGCCTGCCGACCTCATCTCCCGGCTGCGGCAGTCGCGCGCCGGGACCCGCCCTCTACTGTACCATGGATATTATCCACGGGGTTTTTGTTTACGTCCTTGTCATCAATGTTTGTGTTGTAGCCAGAGGAGGACACGGAGGATCACATGGAGGATCACATGGAGGGTCACACGGAGGATCGCACGGCTATGGACACTCGTCTTATGGATCGCACGGTTATGGTCACTCGTCTTACGGATCGCACGGTCATGTGAGCGCGAGTCACGCTCACTACTCGTACCATCCACCCGCAAACGTCCACTTCACGTGCCGCACCTGTTCGTCCACGGAGCTGTACCCTGTGTATCGGTCCATGCCACCCACCTACGTGTACGTGTACAAAGAGTCCGGCAGCCGGTACAGCGACATCCTCACTGGACTCTCTTTGTACAACTTAGGACGCTCCTCTAGCATGGGCTGGTCTCACACGCACCAGTATAACTCTCGTCCAGATGAAAGTTGTTCGCTACAAATCATCGAACGGTCGCACTTCGAAGAGACGGAGTTTCCTTGCTTTATGATATCTTCATTTATCGATCCGTCAACGACGACGGACAATACAAGACCGGTTGACATAGCGTCGCCCAAGATTGATGTGAAGCCGTACGTGAAGGACACGGGGCCAGCATTGCAAGTGACGGAAGAGCAAGAGTGCGTGTTGTGGCACAACTTAACGATGCATAAAACGAGAAACCATGTTCCTTGTGCGTTGTTGAAGGAGTACGCGAACACCGTGCGCCAGTCCGGCGTCCCCACGTACATCTGGATGCCTACGCTGCTGGGAAGCATCATAGCTATATACTTGTGCTGTGCGTGTTGTTGTAAGGACAAACAAAAAGAGAGTGTGAAAGAAGAAGCTCCACTCAATGAGCTGCGAGTGCCAGGATATTGTTCTAACTATTGATGTGTTCATTTAAATTTAGTGGCGTTTATGCAATTGTGGCTGCTTTGTGTTTTATGAATTACTAATTGTGATACGCCAGTGTATAAAAAATCCATCATCATGTATTCAAAATGTTCAATGCGTGTTAGTAGGAACATGTGGTCATATATACAGTACATATATCTAAGATATAATATAATATTTATATCCTAGTCTTCATATCGCTTAGGTAGCTTAGTTAAATCGTCATTATATACTCTAAAAATGAAAAGTTTTAATGTTGTTCGAAATATCTCTTTGTTACATAATAGTTTGATCTCATTAATTTTAAATTCTTCACGTAATAATCCTGCCAAGTGCCTGTCTTATGATTAGTTTTAGATCGTTGTGTTGTGGTTTTGAAGTAAATAAATAAATACATAAAACTTAGGTGAGTCCAGTAATTTATCTCTGTTGTATACAATGCGCATCGTCTTATAGTCAAAGTGGTCACAATAAGCAGTCGCCAGACTGCTGAAAAAGTTCCATGTTATGGCAGATAAAGCATAAGCTTTGTTTCTGTAGTTACTGCACTCAGATTTTAAGAAATTTAAGTAATGTATATCTTGTAACTTTAGCACCTGACATCGTTAAATTGATCGTCGTCCCAAGCTAGCAGGTATTCGTACATTCAAAGTATCCAACACTACTCTATTCCACATATTTTGTTACCGAGAAAATAAGTAAGGTTTGGGAGCTCTGGGATCTTGGACTACTACATTAATCTCAAAATCCTGAAAACTTGTTTATAACCAGCTTACAACGGAACTATTACACAGTTTTATTAATCAATTTCAATTTCCATTATTAATGGTAGGCACAGATAAACTTGCAATAAAGTTTTTCACCTTTTCCTAATATACCCGACCATCAAATTATGAAACGTTTTTCATAATTACTAGAGAGCTTAAAGGACCTCGATAGAAGTCTATTCGGGATCGCTTTATGTCTTTATTTCTGTTATTGATATTAAGAAAGTCAATAAATGTATGTGGGTTAATGACCGTTATTGCACATTTATCTGACGTCTACCTTAGTACCTGATACCTTTAAGTTGGTCGTCGTCCCAAGCTAGCAGGTATTCGTACATTCAAAGTACCAACACTACACTATTCCACATATTTTGTTACCGAGAAAATAAGTAAGGTCTGGGAGCTCTGGGATCTTGGACATTAATCTCAAAATCCTGAAAACTTGTTTACAACCAGTTTACAACGGAACTATTACACAGTCTTATTAATCAATTTAGTACGGCACTTCAATAAAAAGGCGTGCGTCGAATCGACGTGCACTTCAAACAGCACTATAAGCTTTACTTTATGGAGATTTAAATCCATAACGTATTGTTTGAAAGGCGATAACTGACTGCCCGGATGGTTGTAAATCTACCATGAAATGTGTGGTTGCTGAATGTTGCAGATGATGCTCCATACTGAGCACTATGTAAGCTTAGTCTGCACTGAATAGAATAGGATGTATTTTAGAATTCTTTTCGTCCATTGGAAACGTTAAAAAAAAGCAAACCGGCCAAGTGCGAGTCGGACTCTCACACGAAGGGTTCCGTAGGTACCATAACCGAAAAAAAAACGGACGGACGGTCGGAAGGACGAATAGAGAGTTCCGTTGGGTACGAAACCCTAAAAATGTAGACTTTTTTTATTTACCTATCTACTTTCCGTTTTGAATTGGAATTGAATCTAAAAGAGATATAGAAGAAAGGTATATACCTTTCTTAATAATTGGATAGTCAATTAGAAAATGGGGACTGTATCTAATTCGTAAAAAAAATAATGTCATGTAAAAGTCATCAGTAAAAAATTCAGTTTCATCAATTTTCATGCAATTTGTTTAACCCAAATGAATTTAAAATTGAACATACATTTGGCAAAGCTGGTTACTTTACTGGTAATCAGAATTTAGGTTCATGTAATATGTAAGCAAAATATTTTTACATAAAAGGTTTTATTAATAAACAGACTTATGATTTTCCTTTTCTCATTTGTTGCAAGATTTTAGATAAAATACGTCTTCTGCTTTCAAAACTGAATAACCCATTTTATGTCTTCCTTCAAACTATTTCTCGCCGAACTGAGATAATGAAATCACTTTGAAAACAAGTAAGTAAAAAAAATATATACGATGACATAACAGAAACAAAGAGAACACCATACAATGAATTGATATGACCATTGTGATATATGGAGTAATCATGTGCACCGTAGGACGTCGACGTCGCGTCAGAAGGTAGATTTACTTTGATTTCGAGTTATTGTTTATGGATTAGATGTTGCGGAGTTAGTTCGAAAGAGTCGCTGCGGCCCTGGAACGCAAAGGGCATTTGGAGGAATAAGGATGGGTTGTCAGTTAGACTCTCTTCCGCTCCACCTAGAGCAGAAGGAGTCATTTGATGATTTCCCATCCTAAATAAACAAGAAAAAACAATAGGGATTAGGGATTCTTTCTTTGGTGGTGTCAAAAATTCATCATCATCATCATCATATCAGCCAAAAGACGTCCACTGCTGGACATAGGCCTCCACCAAGCGTCTCCACAACGACCGGTCCTGTGCGTCTCGCATCCATCGGCTACCCGCGACCTTCACCAGGTCATCGGTCCACCTTGTGGGAGGCCTTCCAACGTTACGTCTTCCGGTAAAAAATCAAATGTCAAAAATTAAATTAATTTTAATATCTATGTTTTTGGTTAAATAGCTTTTTGCCTGTATTCCTCTTAGTTTAAAGTAGAGGTGCAGGTACTAAATGCACACCAAAGTATACTGTCTCAAGCAAACTCATCAATATATTGGTCTGGAATGAATGATGCCAAAGCCATCGCTTCGGATGCCAAAGCCTCGCATGTTCATGATTCCTGTGCGAGTCAGAAATGGAGCTATACAAGCTGAAAAGTCTGAAAAATACATCCGTTTTTCACATCGGATTCATGATGTCAATGAAACGCCATAGGTCGTGTACAAAATAGTTGGACCCGGGATGCCTCTGATCGAATTATTTTCCACAACTATGGTATTACATAAAACCCAACGCGCTTGTTTCTAATCTTTTGACTTCTATGGCCCAACCTTGGCAACCATTCGGTGAAAACCTTACTCCAGCTGGTATATCCGAATCTGTAGTCCCCGCCACGGGTAGCTATAAATTTTGTAAACACACATTCAATTGTTTTAAATGTTACTTGATTCAGACGCGTTCCAGTTCAAAAAAGCATTAGACAACAGCGCTTTACATCGGTACACATAACCCGACCAAGTGACATTGCTCGTTAATTTCGTATTAGGTACACGTATGTTACTTTGAGCTGATTGAATTTGGGATTATTTGATGTTGCTACGTAACTTAGTAGAAGTTCTTTAAATGTTTAGCTTTTCACGGGGTCTATAGTCAGGTGTCTTTTCCAACTCTACTTGAATCGTATCTCCCTATCACTGACGTCGTAGACTTTCGTCCGACAGAAATCGGGACAATATAAAATGATCCATTTTACCTACCCAATTTCATAAAACATGGCTGTTTGTTAGTTTATTAGTTTATACCATGTGGCTCAATTAGCGGCGTACGATAACAAAATAAATAAACTCTTATTTAAAAACATGCCAGAGTAAAATAGTACATGATATACGGTTATTTATAAACACCTTGTCGACTTTATTATCAAAGACCATAACTCGCATGTTTTTGTAATATGAAAATAGCCTTTTGCTTTTGAAGAAACAAACATTTAATTTTTGGTCTACAAAATGCTTATTTGACTAGTCATATACTTGTAACATAATCTTCTAAGTCGGTAACCTTTAAAATTTGGCATCAAAACAGTCGTCCGCACCACTGTCGAATGAAGTGTTCCCAAAAGTCTGGCACTCAAAAGCCAGTCCTTGGGCTCGATACATGTAATAAAAAAAAATTTTGGTCTATGGCATTGGCTGTGATTTGTATCCCACCAATATAAATATAAATGTAAAATGGGAGCCAAGTTCTATGTCAATAATACGAGTGATTGTCGATTTCAGTCACAAAAGAATTGAGATCTAAATGGGTCTCAAGTTCTGTTGATAATCTTGAAGTAAGATAAATTAAGGCTAAAGATTTGACTTGGCTAGTTTTCACATACATTACATACACGGCAACGTCGCCTGTTCCTTTTTCTTTGAACATGACTGGACACGCTGCCACCTGTTTAGATAGGCTCAAATTTTTCTTCAGTTAGTTCAATTATTTTACCAAACATCAATTTAATATCAATGGCATACATGGAAAATTAAATTTATTTAACCATATTTTACCGAAAAATGAAAAACTGTATTTTCATTTTCAGAGAGCATAAGTTGGTATCCAATGAACGTTCATGTTTCATAAAAATAACAAGTAACGCGAGATACGTCAATTTAGGAAGCGTTAGTGATCCCCGATGAAAATAGTAGCACATGTATGTGTTTTCTGGGAATAATTCTTGGTACTGCACGTGTATGATTACTTTGCGATATTATATGAATGAGTAAGATCGTTCTCCTTTTCGTTTCGATTGACTACTTAACTTAAGAGCCCTATCACAGAATTGCGTTTTCATTCACAAAACTGCAGACTCATCGCATTATGTAGAAATTACGCAGTTGCAATTACGTTTATTTTAGGGTTTATTATTGGTTTATTTAATAAATATTTATTAAATCCTCATTTACGTAATAACATTAATGTATTAAGGAGAAATTTGCAGTTAATTCTGAGCATTTTTAATAGTTTTCATGGATTTGAATGGGATTTTTTTTACGGATATTCCATTCTTGTTACAAATTTCTGAGGCCGCTATGAACGAAACCACTATATAAGGAATATTATCATATATTTTCATTTCATTTGGTTAGTACAGTAGTTCAATTCACGAGCTCTTAAAAGAGCCGTCGCGCTTTTCATGACAAACTTACTTCGGATTTTTGGCTTTTTACAAATACATAAGAGAAAAATGCAAAAAGTGAGGCTGCTATGAACTATACTAATAACTATACCAACTACCCAATAGACCAAAGTATCTTAATATTTCAGTTTTTGGGAATAAGAAAGCCAAAGTTGGTCATTTTACGCAAAAACACAGTGAAATTGTAAAAGGCCTCTTAACGCCTAAATCTGTATAGCTTTGTCACTTACGTCGTACAGGTATGGCCAAGAAAAATGGCGGGTCAACACTGGCACAAATTTTGGAATTGATCTATGATACTCCATTACCAGGTTGTCTCTTTGGCAGTCGACCTGGGCCTGCAATCTAAAATACCTATTTTGTCGCAAGACTCAACGTGTAATTTTGACAATTATGGCACGGAATCGTTTGCTTATCGTTACTTCCTTACTTATCCTTACTAATATTATAAATGCGAAAGTAATTCTGTCTGTCTGTCGCGCTTTCACGCCAAAACTATTGAATCGATTTAAATGAAATTTGGTACACAGATAGTCTAGAGCCTGAGAAAGGACATAGGCTACTTTTTATCCCGGGAGTATGTTCCCTAGAGACCACGCGGGCGAAGACGCTGGCAGAAGCTAGTTTTAATATAATGAATAAATTGGACTCAGTGCTTATAGTAAAAAATCTAACTATTGCAGCAAGAGTATTCATCTCTCGAAATAAATATCTTATAACTTCGTTGGGCGAATCCATTGATGCTTTCTTCTAAACATTTTATAGCGTTTTCAGTGTAAATAAAGCATCGATGAAATGCTTGCTTCCTCGATACGTTACTAGCATTGTTTTGTTATATTTCTGGAAAAGTTGTTTATTTCAATTGAATCCGGTCATTTCGGGGAAATGGTCGAAATGGGAAATGAATACTGTTAACAAGAGACTTTTGTTCTTCTTATTTATAAAAGAACGTTTGAAACTGATTTATAAGGCTTTACAAAATAAGGAAAATCATATTCGTCCTCCTTCTTTGAATATTTACAGTTTAATGTTTGGGCCACTTTTGCATTTCAAGTGGACATAAATCCACATTAACTTGTTGACCAGAATGACCCACTGAGTGAATCACATTCTAAATTGATAAAAGAGGGGAACATTGAAGATTTACTTAAGGAAAATGCTTGATTTTTTCTGCATGAATCATTCTTGCAGAAAAAAAAGTATGTTCAAAAGATGTGTTTTTTATTTCTATATTACACAACGTGATTTTTTTATCACCACCATTGATATATAAAAAACCCAAGATGCTCAGTCTCGAACAAATGCAACACTCGAAACTGTCGTCAAAAACTGACATGTATTTAAGTGTCATGTGTGAGTTGTGTGTAGTTATACTATAAACATTTTTTTTTTGCAAATTCAACCTTACACGGATCGCTTAAAGTTGTTTTTACAAAGCAGTGCAGTATGGTGAGTGATGCGCAATTTTTTTTGCAAATTCAACCTTACACGGATCGCTTTAAGTTGTTTTTACAAAGCAGTGCAGTATGGCAAGCGATGCGAGAGTGTTTGAAACTAGCGCACAATTATACATTGTGCACTTGTTTTTTGCGGACGTTTTTGAGATGCTGAGTGTGCATCTTGGGTTTTTATATATCAATGATCACCACTATCCAATGCTTTCCCAAACATTAGGTATCAAACAAAGACTAGACTTGTGTCGTACTAACTTAAAAAATGTCCTGAACAGCTGCTTTTTTCTGATCATAGGTAGTATATCGTTACTTCACGTCTCCCCAAACGTCGTTCCTCAAATGGTTTGGTGGAGTTGTTGGTCTATGTATACCCATATCATACCAGTTAGGTTTCGGTAGAGGGCGGCCGAAGGTATTGTCATCAACTATATGTATAGTGCGATTCTGTAAACATGTCAAAGTGAAGGCTTGGGTGAAGTGATCACGAAGTGAGTTGTTAATCCATGTAATCAGACGGAATGACAGCTCACTTCGTCAGAATCGACCGCGGCTGTAGTTGCTGTTTTGCCTGCGACCTTTGTGTTCAAGCCTGGCCAAATTCAGCTGGCTAAGCTGAATTTCTTGAAAACCGTCGACTTCTTCAAACGATCTAATAACCAAGGGAAGGGCCAGCCGGTCGATTATATAAAAAATGTCGCCCTGAAAACTTAGGGAGTGATCATGAAGAGCAGTCGTTCTCATTGATGCTACGGATTGATAGCTCAATTCAAGCTCTCTTTAGGTTTAAAGGATTTTTTTGAAGTGAAAACTTCTTTAGCGGCGTTGAGCACTTTTTCTGTAATGGGTATAAAATCTTAAACTCGCGTCAGGACACTTGACCTGATCGAAAAAGCGTAAGACGGACTCGCGTCAGGGTCACGTGATGCTGATCGAAAAAGCGTAAGACGGACTCGCGTCAGGGTCACGTGATGCTGATCGAAAAAGCGTAAGATCGAGGGGAAGGGAGAGGAACTAGTATCTCCCACTCTTTCTACCGTGCCTGAGTGTGCTGCTCCGCTTAGGCGGCACAGGGCGCTTGCGCGAATGTCCGTCTGTGTTTATGTACAGCGTGCCACGCGTATCCAAGGATACGAAATTACGAAATTATGGATGAAAGTTGATTTTTCTAAGAGATAAAAATTAATGTAATATATAAATAAATAACGATATAATATTATGAATAATAACATGTAAATTGTCATATTTGTGTACGATAGCGCAATAAATAAACATTGTATTCTACCTCATAAATGATAGTATTTTTGTACTTATAATTAAACACAACGTTAATACTAAAGTTTTCACTTCTGCCGGCACTCCCGGAGTGCTACCGGTGTTTTTTTTTTCTCATAAACTTTAACAGGCCAATTAAAATACAAATAATTAGATATCGTTGTTGACGTTACTGGGAACATCCATGTTTCTTGAGTTTTGCTTAAAGTATGTACAAATAAACTTGACCCGCACAATGTCGTCTGCGAAACATTTTTCCTTAATGCTCCGCTCCTATTGGTCATAGCGTGATATTATATAGCCTATAGCCTTCCTCGATAAATGGGCTATCCAACACTAAAATATTTTTTCAATTTGATTGAGTAGTTTCTGAGATTAGCGCATCCAACCGACCAACCAAACAAACAAACTCTTCAGCTTTGTAATATAAATATAGATAAAGTTATTTTAATCCTGTGGTAAATCATTGAAGAATGTGAATAAAGTAAATAAGTCAAATAAATATTATGTGCGAAACGCGTATTGTAGGTATGGTAAAATTTTACGTTACGTTACTATACCTACGTCAAAAATATTCGTGCTAGGCCTTCAGGTGTAAGATCCATTGAAGCTGATGAAATTCCTAAACACGATGATCTATTTCTCATTCCTAACCAAAAGTGCACAGTAATGGTTGAACCGGACGGAATAGTAAAAGTAAATAAATAATATCTGAACGTAACTAGTATTATAAACATTTTGAACCATTTGTTTTGACATTACATTCCTTTACGCGCGAGCAAGATCAATGCCACGGATGAAATAGATTAGTTTCACAAATAGTTGTACATTTTAAATAACGATCCATTATTTGTAGAGAAAAGGCCTCTTATAAATTCTAGATACCTATGGGTATATTAATATTTTTATTTGCTTAAAAAGCGGCGTTGCCGAAGAGAAAGCCGATTATATTATTCCATGGTACTATTTTATCCTATGTATGTATAATTCAGGCCATGATTTACCTAACCGTGTTCCAAATTTCGTTCAAAACCTTTTTCTCCTACTTCTAATACTATCTACTGAAATTATCTTATTTATTTATTTAACACTTTAAGCACAAAAATGTACACATGCGAATCATCTTCATCTTCTTCTAAAGGAGCAAGAATGCCATAACGTCTCATTGACTTGTATACTGAGATTTTTAATATTTTCAGTGAATCCTATTTTTACATTTGCTTTTGTATTCTCTTCGTCTCTCGCTACAGATTTTGTAAAACACTCAATAGATTTATTGTTCCGACGAAACATGAACCGTTGTTTCGCGCTCGACTTAACTAAAATTACTTTTTAATCCTTTCGTAAACTGACAGAAATGGGTCTTCCTGCTTTGTGTCGGTCTGGTACCTATTGACAGAAATTGTATTTGTGTATCCCGTGGAAAAACCAAATACTTAAATTACTATTATGCTATATTTTTCCCTAACTACATTTTTAACTACAATTTAAGCTAAGTTAGGAGGAATACTTTGTTTACTAATTAGACGCCTAATGTAATAATTATGTAGAAGCAATGTTATTTTTCACAGTAATAAATAATTATAATAATGACATAATATTTGGAGTCAAAATCTAATAGTGCACTATTAGATACTAATGCATTGGATAAATACGTACAATATTGTTAGCTTTAACTATAATTTAAAAATATTAAGGCTTTTCTGTACAACAACATAACAAGTCTCTATTTTTTGTATTATATTGAAATACCAATAAAATTTAAAAAAGATTATATAAAAAGATCTTACGATTACATCTAAAATAAATAGAACATTGCTGGCCGACTTTCTTGAAAAAACGTTTCTAAAGCCATATTTCACAATAAAGAAATTAATTAACGGTGACAGTAACTGGCCAGTTCGTTAATCTTAAAGAAAAAAAAACCAGACAACTGCGAGTCGGACTCGCCCACCGAGGCTTCCGTACAAATTTGTAGGTACAAATAAAGACTATATTTTTTATGATTTAATAACAAATGTATAATTTTCAGGCTTTTCCCTATACTTGTAGTATAAAAAGATATTACTTGGCAAATTTCGTAGTTCTAGGTCAACGGGAAATAACCTACGAATTTTGATTCCCTTGAGAGTGTCGAAATATACGTTTTTTGCGGCATAAACGGCCATATTTTTTTTTTACGTTTACTTTAAAGTTTTATCTTTTCACAGCTTCAAGGGACTGTAGATCTAAGTATATGGTTTTTAATTTCAACCCGATACCTCCACGCGTTCCCGCGATAAAGGGTCTTGACAGATAGACGGACGGACAACAAAGTGATACTGTAAGGAATCCGTTTTTTCCTTTTAGAGGAACGGAACCCTAAAAAACGAAATACCATCTTTTGTTCAGTGCAGAGGACAGTTATTTATTTATAAGTCATTTAAAACTGAAGCTGTAAACTAGATTTTTAATAATAGTATCGATAGCAGAATTCCGAAAAATCAGTACCTATAGGTACCTACAGTTCAATTTTATGCGAGCTATCGCGATTGTTGCGTTTACGGTGAGTGATCTATATGAGATATTCGTGTTTTGATGACTCAGCTGATCAGCTCACATTACAGACGCGTGAAAACGATTTATCAATGTATGGTACGTCGACGTAGGTTGCCCAACAGTGATTAACACGTCGTGCTCGGTATGACGTCACACAGTAATATGTAGTAACTCATGTTGTTTGGCAGACACCACCTACCAAGTAATTACCCATTATCGACATATCAGCTGAAGCCCCTGTAATCCTTGGGCAGATTGATAAAGCCTTTGATTTTGATATAGAATCAAATAGATATATATTTGATGGTATGACGCTTTGTGGTTTAACCAACTCGTAAATTGTACGATAATGGTAATCTGAGGATTAACCCTTTCCTTGTTCCATGATCACAATATTTCTGAGGATTGTTGAACTTTTTTTTTTGCGAACGGTAAAAGAGTAATTTATAATAATCATTCAAGTAGATACAGGATATTAGAAGAAGGAAAAAAAATAAGCAGTACGAGTTTCCCCTATTCTTGACTATTGACAGATTCTTCTTCTTCTTATCGTGTAGGCAGTAAGGTCTGACGACCCCACTCACCCTAGTGCCAGAGTTTCTGAACCGCCTCAAATGCCTCTGACATGGTTTATTTGACGACCACCATTTGGCGGCCGGGACCACCGGCTTATACGTGCCTTCTGAAGCACGGAATCATCTTTTTATCAGTCATTCAGTTGATTCAAGCCTGAAATGACCTAGCCAAACTGGAAACAACTTTACAAAGTATGATTCCCGTGGGAATCGAACCCACGACCACCGGGTCACAAGGCAAACGCCTAAACCACTCGACCACGGAGGCAGTTAAATTGAGAGATTTGGTCATAGTATAAATAATAGCTGGTGAACTACTTTTAATCGATCCCGTCCCGATAGCACCGTCGCGTTTGACGACGACGAAAAAGCCGAATGCCTTGCCGACAGTTTGGAGTCCCAATGCTGCCCGAGCTCCAACCCGGTCGACCCGGCTCACCTCGCTGAGGTTGACGCTGAGGTCGAACGTAGGACTTCTCTTCCTCCTGTCCAGGAACCTGATGATCCTCTCCCTCCGTCACGCCAGATGAGGTGGAGAAGATTATTAGGCCACTCAAACCCAGGAAAGCCCCTGGGTCTGATGGTATCACCAATAAGGTGTTACAACTGTTCCCTAAAGCTCTTATCATGTTGATGACGGCCATTTTCAACGGCGCTCTGTCCAACACATAGAAATATAAAAAACAGTTAAAAGTATAAAAAACAAACTTATTTATTATATCTATGGTCCAACAACATGTCCCCTCAACAGTGGAAAGAGGCTACTGTTATCGGTATTCCCAAACCGGGCAAGCCCAAGTCCTCCCCGTCCTCATATCGTCCATTAGCTTGCTGAATGCGCTAGGCAGAATCTACGAGAGGCTTATTTATAAGCGTCTCAAAAACTACGCTGAACGCAAGAACCTTATAATTCCTAACGAGCAGATTGGCTTTAGAGCCTTGCGTCCAACAGGTGTACCGCATCGTTGAGCACATCAATGGCCGCTTTCAGCGCGGCCAGTTGACTGGTACTCTGTTCTTCGATATTGCGAAAGCCTTCGACAAGGTCTGGCACAACGGTCTGATACACAAGTTGTATCAACTCGGTGTGCCAGATCGTCTCGTGCTCATCTTACGAGACTATTTGTCGAACCGCACCTTTCGATATAGAATCGAAGGTGCGCTTTCCAAAACCCGCCCCATCTGTGCCGGCGTACCGCAAGGTGATGTGCTTTCCCCATTAATTTTCACGCTATTCACTAGCGATATTCCCAAAACCCCCAAGACGCAGTTAGCATTATTTGCCGATGACAGGCCATCTATTGCTCTGGCACGAACACGCAAGGCCATTGCTCATAACCTCCAGAAATCCGCCACTGCCCTAGGCAAATGGTTCCGGAAATGGAGGATAGTAGTTAATCTGGAGAAAAGTCAGGCGGTCTTGTTTTACAAGCCACGGGCTAAAACTCCCTTACCCCCTAAACCAATCACCATGTTTGACAAGCTGATCCCTTGGGAGAAGCGAGCCTATTACCTAGGTGTGATTCTCGATGAGAAACTTACGTTCGGTGAGCACGTGCCGCTTTCGCTCTCGGCAGGCTTCATTCCATGCTGAATGCAGGCAGCAAACTATGCCATAAATGCAAACTGCGCATTTATATCACGTGCATACGCCCGACCATGACTTATGCTCGTGCCACTTTCGCACACACTAAGCCACACCATATCCATAGGATGTAGATTCTTCGAAACCGTTTTTTCCGAAAGGCCACGGGCGCCCCGTGGTTTGTTAGGAATGAACGACTTCATGTCGATCTTAAAGTCCCGACTATTAAGTAATTCATGAAACGTCTCACAAAGCGTTTCATTGAATTTGCCGAAAAGCACCAAAACCCCTTAATCGCATCGGCTACCCAATACGCTCCCTCCAAGATCAGTAGGATTCGCCGTCCAAGGCATACCCTCGTCGATCCTGACGACCAAGTCATCATCCTTTAAGAAAGCTCTCTAGGAAAAGAGGAAGGAGGAGGAAACCAGCTCTCTCAGAAAACACAAAAATAGACCGCGTTCCGTTTTCCGGCCTCGCCGTCGAGGCCCATCGGGACGCCCCAGTAATGCCTAACGAGCCAGGCCCATCTTTTGCCTAACGAGCTATACCGCGCCGCTGAGCTTTTAGCTTTAAACTCCCTAAATAATGTCATGATCCAGCCAGTCCCTTGCTGTCCTCCCCAAAACGACGCTGCTGAGCCGAGGTCCGTACCCCACAGGGGGTGCCCTCAGCGAGCGGAGTTTTAGTTTTAAGTTGCATAGCCTCGGCTGGGGGCCTTAAATTTTATTGAGGCCCACACAGGCAAGTCCGGTTAAGTAGTTGCAACCTTCACAGGTTCGTAACTGCGAGTGGTCCCGACCAAAAAAAAAAAATCGATAACCAAATGCGATTTCGAAAAAAAAAACATATTATATCCTTCTCCGAAACAAGTGAAGCCGGCAGGTTTCACTTGCATCCAAAGCAAGATTAAACAGCCGGTCTATTCTGTCAACACCTTACCGTGTACACTTAGGTGGAAGCCGCGAACCCGACGCAACCCACGGCTACGCACGTGGGTTAGGCATCGCCTTGCATGAAAATGTATGAGATTGTATCCACTGCAACCCACGGACACGCTACGCTGCTTGCTGGCTCGAATACGGCGCCCACGTAGCTCAACTCTGTCAACGCCTTTCACGCTGTGCACGCGGTACACGCTATACACGAATATTAACCCATGACTATGTCAAAACCATATTCTTGCCAAAAAACGTGCGTAGCCTCTCCGTGTGCCGGGTGGGCCACGCTACAGTTGTACGTAGTCGTGGGTGTGTACTTCAGTTTAACCCTAGACCATCGTTCTCAAACAAACCCACGCAGCTAAAATGCGCCGTGGATAGCGTACACCGCGGTGGGTTCGCGGCTAGTGAACTATCATTCCATCTTTTTGTGAATTGTGAATGACAGCACACTTCCTGTGTCCTTCACCTAAGCTAGTTCACGGTGAGAGGTTTACTAAATCGCACTGCAGGCATCTTTGGGTTCACTCGCTCCATCGTAGACCTAATTCATTTCTTACTATAACGTGAGAGCGGGCTCATCTGGAATAATAAGAAAAAAAATCACGTCACCCTTTGTAAACTACGCCAGTAAACATAAAGTTTCAGCGTGCAAGGCGAAACAAACCCTAGTTTATATTTCTAGTCCCGTTACCGCAGTTTATTAAATGGCAGCTAAAGAAGCCAGCGGTCTCCACAACTGACAGTTATAGCTAAATGCTCCTCGTGTTTCTTAATTAGCTTCTTCTAATTAGCGTAAATCTGTGACACGATGTTTCTCCGTTGCTCGGCTTACTACTGTGAAGCTGGTAGCTATGTATAGGAAAAGTATATGAGCAGTCATTTCCGGGTATCTTGCTTTAAATGACCAAAAAACAATTTATGTGTAAAAGTGTTATATTAAATTTATAAAAAAAAAACAAAATGTATATCATTTTTTATTTGTCGGCGTCATTTATCAAATCCGGAATAACATTTTTTTTTGTAGATTTTCGGTTTATCTTCATACTTAGATAAAAACCTTATAGTTTGAAAGTAATATGAGTTCCACGTTTTGTCTATTAGTTTCCGGTTTTTAGAAACGAGTTCTTTCCAAGAATTTCGCATGTGTTTATTTACTTTAACCAGTAATAAGAAAACATATTACTCAAATGTTTATAAAATCAATACAAAAGCATAAAAACTTCTTCATATTAAAAAATGTTTATTCTTTCTTTTGTAAGAGTATCAAAATATTTCCACTGAAGGTTTCCTGAAATTACGGTACACTCAGTGGCGGTACCTTCATATAAGCCCAAAAGCCGGCATGCCTTACTAAAATGCTCGATAGAGAATCAATATCAAACCCGAACTATTTAAAAGTTCGCGCGCTTAATTCTTATCAAAATAACACAAAGTATGCTACCTATGCCACATTACTACATAACTACACATCGCGATTGTTCGCGCGCAGAGTTTCGCATTTGCAGCGTCTACATATAGCTATCTCGCTTACACGTACCGGCTTTTACCGGGCTTTCAAATACTATCTCCGTCACTTTCGCACTTATAGCGATGTGCCGTATAACGAGTTCTAAACCTTGTGCGCCTACAAATCGATCAGTATTGAAGATTAAGCCGTGCATGCGTATGAAGTTGCGCGCGTATGCGTGACCTTGTCACCTTGCCAACTCTGCAGTGTTGCCGTTTTAGCGGCGTTGTGAGATCTTGGAGATTTTTAACGAGTTTGGGGACTTTTTTTAAGATTTAGCAACAATAAAAACTAGCGACTTTTTAAAATAACGAAATTAAATACTCAAGCAATATCTTAAAAATAAAAAATTTGCGACATCTAGCTAGATTTTTCATATACCTGGTGACTTTTGCCTAAATGACAACACTGCAACTCTGCGTAAGTAGTTCTTGACACCGGAGTGCAACTCACTTCAGTTTTATTTGCTTGAGAGTTGAAAAGTTATGTTGTTAAAGTTTTTTGTGTGTTTTCTTAGATTTTCTCAGTGATACAATTGTTTTGGTGACTTACCTACAACAATGGAGGTAATTGTACCTTGTGAGGATTTAAAATGCGTTCAAGTTTTGATTGGCGAAGATAAGGTAAAACCTTTAAACTTTGCTCAGAAAAAACAGTTAAATTCTTCATTAAAACCGACGCCTAATCTGTGTTTTTCTCAGACTAGTAAATCGCATAAACGAAAATTTAATAGATCAGTGTATAAAACTACTTGGATTGTTGGCTGTTCGCACACTAATAAGTTGTGTTCGTTTTGCTGCCTATTTTTTTCGAATGAAGATTCCGTTTGGAATACATCTGGTTATAATGATTTAAATAACATATCTGGCGCCATTAAAAGGCACGCAAATTCCTATAAACACCTGTGTGCAATGGTTTCTTTCGGTAATTTTGGTAAACAACGAATTGAGACATCTATATCAGTTTATGAGAAAATTGCGATGATACATACGAAGGTACCTACAGACTCAGTCGAAAACTGAACTTTCTTTTTTTGAAATCGGTTAAAATTTTATTGGGCTTGTCTTATTTTGAAACCCTAGGCACGCCACTGGGTACACTAGGTGTCAGCACTGAATCATCAGGTCCAGGCGTCTGTCAAAACGCTTATGTTTCTTTGGCGTCACCGTCATTTTTACGTCAAAGTCACTTTTTCAAGGAAGCGGACTTCTCGCCTATGTGGCGCTAACTGGTGACGTACAATTTCTTGGAAACCCTCCTTGAATGAGTACAATAACATAAGTAATTATGTATTACGTAGGTGAAAGACGACCCACTGACCGAATATTGGAGATGGATCAACTTGCTGGGAAAGCAAAATATCCGGCCGCATTTTAAGTCGGCATTAATCGGTAAAATACCCGGACTTGAGCTGAAGCGTCCCTATTACAACGTGTCATTGCCATCATGAATCTGTGAAAAAGGGAAGTGCTATTCGTCCTGTATAGCTCCGTCTTCCTCTTAGTCACATCATAGTAGGGGCCTGAACATTATTCTAGGAGCTTACTTTATGTTTTATTGTCACGCGGTTACACCAGCTATCCAATGCTAAAAGATTTTTTCAAATCGGTCCAGTAGTTTCGGAGCCTATTCAATTCAAACAAACAAACAAATCTTTCTTCTTTATAATATTAGTGTTGATAGTATAGATGTCTTTAGCGTGTATGATCGACCAAGGTATTACGAGCAAAAAAAAAATACAATTCATAGAGAAGGACCGACCATTCGGTGACTAGTTGTCTAGTCCACAGTCGGCCCATCTCTAGTGAGTATTGCAGTTCACTAACTAACTAAACGGTGTTGGCATCAATCCAAGTGCATAAATGTTTTTTCCAGGAATCGAGATGCATCCCAGTTTATGTCATGTATCCTAATTTAATTTGAAAGCGATGGTTTATTTATATTTATGAATAATGTTGTTGTTTAGCACAGCAATATAGCTCACTAACATTTTATGTCATTCTTAACCTCAATCGTGATCCTCAACATTTTTTACTAATCAAAAAACTGGCCAAGTGCGAGTCGGACTCGCGTGCAAAGGGTTCCTACCGAATTTAGTTTTTTTAACATGTTATTTTGACACTACAGACTTCTAATAGGTTTTCCTGTAATCTTTAGGTAAAGATCTATTATTCCCATTTTTTTCAAATATTTTGGCTCAGTAGTTTCGGAGATAAGGGGTGGGGAATGGTCATTTTTCGTCTAATGTCTTGAATTGAAAACTTCAAAACCATTTATTTTAAAATTATAAAAAATATATAATTAAAACCCTCACAGTAAGCCCTTTTATTTGATATGTCACACGATATTGTTCAAAAAATTTTTTTTTTAATTTTCTAGTTTGTCCCCCAAAAGTGATCCCCATACTAAAAATTTAATAATTTACGTAACGCGTCCGTGTTTGGGTCATAGAAATCCATATGTGTACCAAATTTCAACAGAATCGGTCTAGTGGATCCGGAGAAAACTGGCTGTGACAGACGGACAGACAGACACCCGAGTGATCCTATAAGGGTTCCTTTTTTTTCGGAACCCTAAAAACAACATAAATCATTTAGTTCAGGTTCTTCAGAGATATAATGCAGAAGGGAAGTGGCCGGTGGTCTTATCGTGTCAAATCTACCCTGGATTTCAGAATTGAGTATTTGTTAAACTCTACTTTAGCAAGAAAACCTGTCAAATTTAGGCGTTCACCTAGAAAGCACGTTGTTAACTCCAAATATTTAATTTATAAATCGGCCCATGCTACTATTTTGGAAAGAAACTCACTGACATCAAAAAAAGTGTTACCAAAAAAGTAAATCTAACACTGAGTGATAACTAATATGCTGTCAGTACCAAGGATAGCGAAAAAATAACAAATGGCTGCGATAAGCTGAGATGGAACATAATGAGGAGCAAGCCCTAGCGCTCTCGTCAACGTCGAGTTTTTACGAAAGAAGCTGTATGTTTCACACAATATTATTCCTGTTATGTTTTTATAAAAAACATTGTCTTTTACTTTAAAAAAAAAACGCGATAACAGGTCTAAAAGAAAAAAAAAAAATTGTGATCGTAACAAACGGGAGGATAACAAAAGAGTTATATTACCGTACACCAAAAGTAGGTGGGTACTACATATGTATATATGTAAAATGGGGTGAATAGAAACAATACTTTGAAGGGATTTTTCACTTCATTTTAATTCTGCTTGCAGCATTTAAGGACTCCAATTTTTAAATCAAAATTAGTTTTAATACATTGATATTTTTTTAGAAACCAATAATTTAGATTCAAGTGAAAATACCATGCAAAGTTTTGTTTCTATTCACCGCTGTGTTTTTATTCACCCCGTTTTACCGACACCATTTGTGTAGAACAGACAACTCTTTTACACAAACGGTATTGATATTTAGTAAACAAAACGTGCCAATTTCTGCTTTAACTTGGATTTTGCCCCTGCAGCGTTTGGTTTCACAGTTTGGCAGGCTTTACAATGTCAGGTTGTACTTTTTGCACTGCCTGGATGACAGATAGAAAAAATAAAACCGACACTTGGTCGGTTTTATTTTTTCTATCTGTCCGACCCCGCGCAGTGTAGGGTTCCGTAGTTGCACGTCACCCATAAAATGATACAATTATAATATATTAATATTATAATTGTAACATTTTATGGGTTGACATGGCGAAACTATAAGGGTTCCTTGTTGACTACGGAACCCTAAAAAGCCGAAAATTGTATACAGTGGGCCGCACAGATTAACAAGCGAGCATCAACCGTGCCTTTTATCGTGAACTTTTATGATTTTATTTAAACGTTGCCCTTTAGTAGGCATTTCTTCTGTATCGTGGTTGCGTTTACAAATATATAAGCTCACATACACAAACTGCCAGACCCGGAACAACTATCTGTATTTTAACCAATGGGGGGTAGGGGGGGTCTTTACTATACTTATTTTTGATGACATTGGGGACGGGGGGTTTTTAAATGGTGATTATGTCAGCAATATTTCTTCCTTTTTGTTTGCAAATCTTAGTAGATTTTAATTTGATATAATTATGGCTAGTTAGTTGTTTTTACTTTCACGCGATGTTTAGTAAGAAATAACAGAAGTGGGGGAAGTAGGTCTCGCGCGGGTAAAACTATACTAATGCTTACGTAAGCATAGGAGGGAGGGGTAAGAGTTTTGGTTACTATCGCTGACAAGGCCCCCCCTTGTCAGCGATAGTAACCAAAACTACGGGGTTAAAAATGACTAAAATTCTGCTTACGTAATACATACTTGAATGGCCCCCAATCGCTCATCGCTCACGTCTACCTAGAAGTGACGTAACAAATCTCACTCCTGAACATTGATGCTTTTTTTTTGTAAAATTTTATTGATTTGAAAAAGAAAAAAATAATTTGATAGTCTTACTTTCAGACCAATTTTTTTTTATCCAGCTAACGTGTCTGTTTATTTAATAGAGACAAAACAAAACAAATCGATTTCCGTTAGCTGTGGCGACGCTTGGGGGAGGCCTGACTGTCCAGCAGTAGACGTCTTTCGGCTGGTATGATGAAACAATTCGAGGTGTGTTTATTTACGAACGGCCACAAACTTTATAGCCATCATAATAAAATTAGGCTGATGACACAAGGAAGCCCTATTAACTAATTAGGTGCTGAGTAATTTAATTCAACTTCAACAATAAAGTGAAACATAAAACGATTCTTTTGAAATCATAAACAATATGCTTTTTATTCAATCAAAAGAAATTAATATCTTTCATCGTTTTTATATAAAAAAAAATATTGAGATGATTTTTCTTTATATTTTGTCGCTACACTGTAAAAAACCGGCCAAGTGCGAGTCGGACTCAAACCTTAATTTTTATTATTTGTTGCTATAGCGGCAACAGAAATACACAATCAGTGAAAATTGTAACTGTCTACCTATTACGGTTCTTGAGATACAGCCCTCTGACAGACAGACGGACGGACGGACAGACAGCGGACGCTTAGTAATAGGGTTCCGTTGGTTACCCTTTGGGTACGGAACCCTATTAAACGAACCCTCCTTGTTTATCGCTTTCTTTTTAGTGAAAACTGAATCAAAATATTTGCTTTGCGTGGTTTAGGAGAAATAAGCGGTCAAACAGACAGAGGCAGATACAGTTTATTGAGAGAAGTCAGGAGATTGTGTGGTTGTTCGTAGAAGATTTTGTTTTTTCTTATACTAGACTAGTGGACGTCACGCGGTTTCACCCGCGTAGTTCCCGTTCTCGTGGGAATACGGGGATAATATATAGCCTATGTTACTCCCTGATAATGTAGCTATCCAATGCTAAAAGAATTTTTCAAATCGGTCCAGTAGTTTCGGAGCCTATTCAATTCAAACAAACATACAAACAAACAAACAAATCTTTCCTCTTTATAATATTAGTGTAGATAAAAACAGAAATTCTACTGAATCAATAAACGTTAACCGCAGGCGTCTCCTAAAAAAGCCAGTCCCATATTGCGCCTTCTCATCTTATTTTCCACCAGTAGGTACGCGTAAGGCGTGAAATATCTGACGAAGTGCAAATATTACCCATTTCGTAAGATGGCCCGCCTTTGGCATAGTGCTAACTGCTACCTCTGAGCATGTGCTCCTGGGTTCGATTATAACACCTGAATTACTCAGTAACACAGGTTCGAGGGTCCAAACAAATGTCGAAAGATTATTAGGTTTTGCCAGAATTCTGAACGCCAATCTCATTCGTAGTGCTAGCAATTCCATATTTATTTTGGGACACGGATTGCCCGTGCCATTCTTCCAATATTTTTAGAGGTTTTTATTTTAGTTGTGTCCTAAGGGACTTCCTCAAAACCCCCTTTTATACGTCCATGTCACAGAGACGGAATAAAACTAAGAGCCTGGTTGATGTTAGAAGGCCCCGACTCGTCCCCGAATCTTATACATTGGATTGAATTCTTACTAGTAATGTGTGGTTGTGCTAAACCTATCTAGCTACTTCTCTACCTAGGTCTTCGGGGGGGAAAACTCACGTGATATAATATGAATCATGAGTTAGCCGATATTTTCCTCAAAGTTTGACTGACGATGACTCGTATGAGGTCTTATGTATGACATCAATGATAAATTGAATGGGCGATTAATTTTACAACTTTCAACTGGCGCCATCCAAACAACTGATATGTTGACAAATCTTCGTTTATAGCCCTTATTTTAATAGTTCTAAGAAACATTAAAGTGGGATTCATTGTTCTATGTTTCGGAATAATGAATGTTATGTATGCATCGCGAATCTAAAATGATGATACGTCAGGGAATAGAGAGAAGGGTTCGAAAATTGGGGTATATATAGCGAAATGGTGTGTTATCTGAATTCAGGAAGAAGTTTATTCTACTTTTACTTTTAGTAACAACTTACATTCAATATTTACTCACCAGTGACCTGGTAGAATATGATGGAAACCCTAACGTACCTATAAGTATTTGTCAGCTTGTTGTTCTCTGTTTGCTCGTATTATTACAAATAAATACTGTTCTTATTCTTAATATTGTAAATGTGAAAGCTTGTGAGGACGGGTAAATGGATGAATGCTTGATACTCTTTTAAATACAAAATTCTGAACGTACTTTTCTGGGGGAAGTACTATTGACACGCGGGTACTATTATAAAATCGATTTTCTAGTTATAATCCATTCAGATGAAGTTTGTTTTAAATAGAAGATTTGAATTTGTCTGCTCATTTGGATTAGGCCACAATCAAAGGCGGAGGTAAAGCGTGAGGTCATTACCATTTTTTTAGTGTGGCAAAAGTAAATTTAATTTTCAGTTTTATTTCGAGAATTATTTAGCGCCAATTTTACGTGTGGTAGGTAGAAGAAAGAAAAAAATATATGTAGGTAATGCCAAAAGCAACAATTCTTACGTACCTTTTAACATTTTCTCTGCTTAAAATTCAACTCATGTTTTGATCGCCTGATGCATTTCTTATCAAATTATCCACTTGTACATTATCCAATTACACTCGAATATAGTTGACTACGGTTGACTTGATAAATGATATTTATTTTTGAATTATGGTGTTAACCAACACTTTTACAAGTTGAGACAATTATAATCAATACTTAATATTATAAAGGCGAAAGTAACTCTGTTTGTCTGTTACACTTTTACGTCTAAACCGCTTAACCGATTTTGATGAAATTAGTTACAGATCTTTAGGTTCTTCTTAGGGACTTAGGAGTAGGCTATTTTTTATTTTCGATTATTTCATCAATCACGCGGGCGAAGCCGCTGTCGGAAGCTAGTATTTTATAAGAAGATGCAGTTGCTCGGAGAGGTAACACTGAAACTAACTCAAAGCCCACACATTATATGGATCGGCCGGCGGATTCTGTAAACATGTCGAAGTTTAGGCTTGGGTGAAGTGTTCACGAAGTGAGTTGTCATTTCATTTTTATGACTCGGATTGACCACACTTTGTCATCACTTCACCCAAGCCTTCGTGTGAGAATCGACCGGCTGGGTACACTCGGAGTTTTATTTCGAAGAGTACTTACTTGTTTCCAATTTGCAGAAAAGATGTAAAGTGTCGACTTTCTTCGCCCGTGCTCTCTTGGGACCTAACCGGAATATTCTGTAAATGACCTCTCAACCTTTGATCTTAAGATGCGCAATAGTTTGTGCCTTGAGTTACTGTGTCGAAGAAAGACGGCGAAATTTTATGAAAGTCATGAAGGTAAACATTATTCTGGTTTCTGAAAATAATGATCGACGCGACTCAAATTAAGCTCAATTCAGGAAATGCGATTACCATTGAAAATTCATTCAATCAGCAACCGACGGGTTTCTTATTTGTCACATTAGCTTAGCGATTTTTTTTAAATGATTTAAAAAACAGGGCTATAGTAGAATATCTATATCCATACTTTTATACTAATTTTTCTTTGTGAGGTTGTAGGGGGTAATATCTGGATCTACTGAACCGATTTTGAAAATTCTTTTATCAATAGTAAGCCACGTTATTTGTAAGTGTCATAGGCAATATATTAACCCGAAAAATACCGCTTTCGAAGTGGGCACGGGTCAGCTACTCTATACTAACATACTAATACTTATATACTAATACTAATAGGTACTAATAATATTATAAAGAGGTAAAGTTTGTGAGGTTGTAGGGGGTAATCTCTGGATCTACTGAACTGATTTTGAAAATTCTTTTACCAAAAGAAAGCCACGTTATTTGTGAGTATCATAGGCTATATATTAATACTGTCCGACGAAGTGCGCACGGGTCAGCTAGTCACTGATAATCCTGTAACGGCCTAGCTAAAAGATAGATAACGGTTATTCTTAAGGGAAATATAGCTGACACAAGTTAGTGTAGACTTATCATATTGAGCCTTCACTAGGCACGCGAAACTTTAATCAATTACCCAGTACATAGTGAGTGTACAATAATAATTGTAATGGTTTGCAGTGACACTTAAAATTTTGTTAATTGAATAAAAGTAATTAGCGACGCAATTTCGTATAGAGGTCAATTTCAACTGTGAGTACCTGCTCATCCGTATTTCCCATACAAGGTATAATATAATTGCGAAAGTAACTCTGTCTATCTGTTTGCCACGTTAACAGGCATATTAAATTTGATGATTTTTTGTACAGAGATAGATTAGACCTTGGAGAAGGACTTAAGATTCCTTCCATCCTAAGAATAGGTTCCCTTTACTTGAGATAATTTCCGAATTACTAGCAGTGATTGTATATCTCTACTAAGAGATCCTTGGCGTGCTGAGCAAATAAGTAGTAAGTTCTATTTTGTTTTGGCTTAAAAACAAACAATGTGAAAGTGTTTGATGGCAACTAATAAAATAGGTCCGACCCTTGTCTGTATATTGCGGATTCCACTAGTCACCGGGTACATCGTTTGTTTATTTCTGCGCAATTCGTGGAACCTATACTCAATATAGGTATACTTGTTTGAAAAGCGCCCACTGGTTTATACGATGTATTTATAAAAGCTCTCAACGAAAAGGTTTCCTTGTAATTGGAATGTCCGTGGTTTCATTGGATGGACGAAAAAATATTTATGATCTGCAAAAATTGGACAAACAAGAGACTTATTCAATGAATTCTATTTCAGGCTGTAAGGGTCGTTAGATGGATGAAAATGCCATATTATTTTGTGGATCTAATAATAGATTAACATGCCCAAATGATAAATGATAGGATGTTGGTGATAGTCATGGCACTAATTACATTTTAGGAGAACCATTATTTCCTTTAAGGTGAGGTGGATCTGTGGGATCTGTTTTTCACTTACCTAAAAAAATTGGTCGCTTTTTTAATGTACATTGTAGATAAACAATGTCCATATTACAAAAAGCGATATACTACAGTCTAGTATAGATAATAATACAGTCAGTTTTAATTATCCTATTTTTTAATGATAGGCTCACATTTGGCCACGACCTCAGCTGATGGAAAGCGATAACATGGTCACAGATGTTGCACGCTTGACTAGAAGTAACCGATACGCTCTTGACTTATCCATCTCTGGAAAGATGTAAGGTGTGTGTGTGTGTGGTGTTATATATGTTATGTTGAGTAAGAGTAGTAACAAAGTGGTAGTTAAACTGAAAGCACGTCGCACCGTAAAAATGTTGCTACGCTCTCGTAGCAACATTTTTACTGGCTACGAATTTAACTTTTTTCGTAGCACTACTGCTACGACGCTACGTAAAGTAAATGTTTTTTTTTTCTAATTAAATATTTGAAAATATAAGTGTTAGTTATGTACTCATATATAACTGTAAACAAGGGTTTTACGTTTTTTATCATCATATGATTTTGGGACCTTGATATATTTTTATCTTACAGGATCTGAATTTAATATTATTTTCCTTCATTGTTATTTCCTAAAAACACGTGTTTATATATTCATTATCACCCTAAATCAGTGTGAGAGTTAACAGATATGCAGAAGTGGTAAAATCATGGCAAAACCCAATACGTCATATCATCATATGCTGTTGGCAAACGACCTTATTGTTTATTAAAATTTACCTCTTTGCCATTGTAGGTAGCATAAAGGAAAAATATGATGATGTAGGTAAACTTAAAGCTTTATATACTATTTCACGGTGAATACGTTTGATCCTCATATAATAAGAAGACTTTTCTTCAAAACGACTTTATTGAGTATCTATAATAATATCACTGTTCAATTTTATTGTTTTATTTACAAATACGTACTATATAAACGTAGAACAAATGTAGGCCCTTACAAAAATATCCATAAATCAGTCGGTCAGTTGGAATTAACAGTAAAACTTTTATAGCGGTCCTTGCTGACTTCTGTTCGGGGGCTACTCTCTTAGCCCGAAGTCCATAGTTTCGGGCTTATTTGCGGGCGTATTCTACTCCGTATCACCTAATCACTAAGAATGAATGACAACACGATTTGTCAGTTACTGTGAAATCGTGTTGTCATTCTTAGTTCGGGTTCGGGACTAATTATAAGTCTGTAGGTGATACGAAGTAGAATACGCCCGCAACTAAGCCCGAAACTACGGACTTCGGGCTTAGAGAGTAGCCCCCGAACAGCAGTCAGCAAGGATCGCTATAAAAGTTTTACTGTTAATTCCAACTGACCGACTGATTTATGGATATTTTTTTAAGGGCCTACATTTGTTCTACGTTATATAAATACGCCCGCAACTAAGCCCGAAACTACGGACTTCGGGCTTAGAGAGTAGGCCCACAGATTCCTTGATATAGTTTGGTGAGACAACGCTATCTGTGTTAAGTCTAGGTAGGCAGATATTTATTGCGCTGACTGTACTTTGCTTTATCTGAAAATAACAATAACTCGACTTGGTGGGGGCACTTCCGTGGTCCCAGACAAATTGTACTTTGTGAAGATAATGCAGTGGACAAAAAATATAGTGAATGTTAAATTGGTAAGCAGCAGCAGCAGCATTGGGTGTAATTAAGCTTTAATTATTCTATTAGTTTATTTCAACTCCACAAAACACCACTTACATAAACTTTCCGGAATAAATTCTCTAAATGGTTGCGAAAACCGTTTTGTTCCTCTTAATTACTAGCGTAGTAGTAATTGAGAAAAACAACGCGGGCTCACAGATAGAGTACAGGACCTACCACTAATGTTTTGACGTATAGTCTAGTACTTAGTCCTAGTATCAGTAGTAGTTAACGTAAGTGAATTTGAAACATAAAAAACTACAACCCCATAGTACTTTGGTTTAATTTTAAATGACAGACACAATTTGTATTATTCAAAAATATGAATTTAGTATCCAATTTGAATAAATATTTAGTGCGAAACGACTGTAGTATAATTTTACGTTACGTTACTATACGTCGAAAACATTCGTGCTGGGCCCTCTGAAAAGCGACTTTATTTTGTATATTAAATATTGAACCCTTATTTAATTATTAACACTTTTAGTGGCAAGTGCAAAAGTGTTTTTACATTTTTAGTGCCAAGCACTCAAAACATGAGCCGAACAACAATTCGTTCGTGTGCCCACAACCCGCGCATGAATAGAATACAAGTCACATATAGCTACTTAAAACGACGACTTGATGCGGGTTGTGGGCACACGAACGAATCACGCTCGACCCATACGCTGAGTTCTTGGCACTAAAAGTGTTAACTGACAAGCAAACACTGGTTGCCCTTATTCTTCATCAATGTTACCAAAAATGATGGAAAGTTTACTCAGAAGTCGCAAGTAAGTAATGACCCAGTTCACAGAAATGTCATTGGTGTTAATGGCGAAAACAATGGGAAACGTGACCGCCATCTTATGAGAGGCGCGAAATATTAATTAATTTTCTTCTGAAGTAACTTTTAATTGAAACTGACGTCGGAGAACTTTCTATAAGTAGGTTATGTTTTATTACTATAATTTGTAACTTGGTAGACGGTGAATTAACTAGTTAAGTGATTGTTTGTCGCTGTGCCCTATTAGAGTCTCTACAATGACACTTAACTCCAAGCCTTTTCTTTACATTTATTATAAATATTATGGAAAAGCAAATAAATGCATAATAGTAAATGTTACAGAATATGACCAATGGCTTTGTAAACCCTGAGGCAACCTATTTTTTCCTTCTTGATCGTCGTTCGGTCAGGCTTTGGCTCGCGCCGACATATGACGCGACTCCAATTTGTCGTAGGTAGTGTAAGCATTGTAACTGTAACATGAATATCATTTATTTATTTCGACGTTCGCGTGAAAAACTGGTAGAATCAAACCTGGGCCCCAAGTCTGCTATTACAATAGTATCAGAATGGTCTATCATTGATTTCATAATGGCTGATTTTGACAAGATTCTATGCCATTTCTTTCAATAGAGTGTTCTTCCTTCTTTCATAATGACGCTTTTATATCCAGTGGTCAACCACTGACACTCCATTGAAAGAAATGGCATAGAATCTTGTCAAAATCTGATGGCGGTTTGGAATACTCTGCGATTCGCTGCGCAGTAGCAATTTCATGTATCGCGTCAAATCGCGTGTGAGGTGTCCTGCGCAGCGAAATCTAACTTCACAGACGTTATTAAGTTTCATTCTAGCTATACGCTACATTTTGAGCCTAAAAGCGGTGCGATAAGAACCAGTTTGTGCTGGAAATGATTGTGCTGAAAAAATATAATTAGATTCGATGACGTTGTGAAAACACACCATACTTGTGGCAAGCAACAAGTGACTCGTCAATTGTTTGACGAGCAGTTAAACCCGAGATTCCTTTTAAAGCATCGTAAAAATTCCTCGTTAACTGCATGTTACATCACCTTGGTTAGGCTGTGAGTTACTTTAAGTACCTATTTATTTATCTATGAGTTCATTTCAAATACGTGTGACCTTGTCATGCATGATCTAGGGATTAATAGTTAAACTAATAGTTAAATAGTGATAGTTTCGTCTGGTAGCCTTTGAAAATATTCATAGAGGTGAGGCTCATGAATACAGGCGCGATGCTACAATGCGACAACCTTTTATAGATAAAAACTTTATTACAAAAAATATAACCGACTTCCAAAATCAAAACACTTCAAAGTATAAAATAACTTTAATTTCGGTGTTTTTGGTTGTTTCGTGTTTTGACACCGACTTCCGAAATAAAAGTTATTTTATACTTTGTAGTGTTTTGTTTTTGGAAGTCGGTTTTATTTTTTGCAAAAAAGTTTTTTATTTTTCACTTTTTAGTGATACTTGCGTACCCATTCACAGCGTACCGATGTGATGTTATGTTCTGAAAATAAAACTTACTTAGTGTTTTCGGTGTAAAGGTCTCGTCAGTAGGAATGAAATAAGCCAAAACACTTGGTAGTTCCTACATACCGATGTGGAGTTCCCTTGACTCTCTGTCATCTCCATCATCAGGTCTGATCCAAACCTTCATTCTTTTGTAGTATCACCCGATATACACACGAATATCAAGTTTTTACCAGATGCGTGCCTACAATTTTCGAGAGTTGCCCTCGATTTCTCAGGGTTTCCATTCATCAGATGGTGACGTGGTGGCAATGAGACCACTTCGGCAGCATACCCTTTCATATAAAAAAAGATTCATCGAAATCGGTTCATAAACGACGAAGTTATCTGCGACCGCACATAAAAATATATACATATATACGCGGTCGAATTGAGAACCTCCTTCTTTTTTAGAAGTCTGTTAAAAATGTTTCTACGGATAAGAAAGAGCATTATAAAGGGGCGTTGTCGCGCTGTCACGACCCGCTTGACTGTAGGGACTACTGATGACCGTCTTTCTAAAAATCCACTGTTGATAGAAGTGGTCTCACTAGTTAGGTACATAATATTTATTTTCGCTTCTACAAAAGTGCCTTTTAAACTAACATAATTCAAGTAGATGTTATTATATTCCTTTGTGGGAGACTGGTATCTGCACTGCCCACATATGTGTAAATATGTGATCCTAAGTAAACTAACTCTGATCCTCTTCTAACATCAAGTTAAAGTTAACAAGCTTTGGTAGAGTTGCGAGCAAACTTCCTAGTGAACTTTTCATAATTATTATAGGCTTGCTCAGAGATAATGATTTCCGGTAAATATGGCATAAAAAATGGAATGACCGTAAATCGACTGAATCCTGTCAGGCCGAATGAAGTGCAATCGTACACCGCGGTAACGATGCCAATTTGTCACTAACTGCCTAGTTTCCTCCTACACTTTTAACCAGCATACTTCAATGTATCTACGAGGATACAACAACATTGATATAATATAAAAATGAACCTAATTTTTTTTTTAAACCCCGACTAAAAAATATCTTTAAAAAGTGAAAAAACAATACGTATTGATCCTTTGAATTTAATATAGGTACGATTCTATGGGCCAAGCGTCTTCGCCGGTCTAAGAAACACCGCTAGAAAACCTGCTTTCAAATAAAAAAACTGGCCAAGTGCGAGTCGGACTCGCGTGCAAAGGGTTCCGAACGAATTTAATTTTTTTAACATGTTATTTTGATATTACCGACTTCTAATAGGTTTTCCTGTAATCTTTAGGTAAAGATCTATTATCTACATTTTTTTCAAAATTTTAGGCTCAGTAGTTTCGGAGATACTCGTAAGAGGGGGGAATGGTCATTTTTCATCTAATTTCTTGAATAACTTCAAAACCATTTATTTTAAAATTATGAAAAAAATATTATTAAAACTCTCACAGTAAGCCCTTTCATTTGATATGTCACACGATATTGTACAAAAATCTTTTTTTTTTAATTTTCTAGTTTGACCCCCAAAAGTGACCCCCATACTAAAAATTTTACTATTTACGTAACGCGTCCGTGTTTGAGTCATAGAAGTCCATATGTGTACCAAATTTCAATAGAATCGGTCCAGTGGATTCGGAGAAAACTGGCTGTGACAGACGGACAGACAGACAGACAGTAGACTTGTGTAAGTAATGAGATTGTTGCATTGCGCGTCATATAACCCGACCGCGTACTGTTCCATTACCTATGACTCGACCAAATTAAGCATTGCACATGACACTCAAACATGACGCGCGGCGCCACAGAACACTATCGCGGCGCACTGTTAGGTTCGGTGTTCGTATTATCTCGGTAATTTTGGCTATGTGTGCAAGTGAGAAGGAGCATGCGCCGATCGGTTGGCTGCTAAATAAGTGAACTATTATTTAGAACCGTATGACTCAAGTTATAAGGTTTACGTTTTATTAACCCCGCGGACTGCCGAGGTATAGTTACGTCATCATGACTGTCGCACTACGCGCACTGTAGGTAATACCAGGCGCATTGCGTTTGGCGATTGTCATATCACACCATAATATAACGCGCATGATGTATATCTTCTACAACGCGAGCATTTCATAACAATAACCACCGTGTGGCGCGTCATTTCGCGTCATGTTTGGAGTCATGGTGTAATGCAGCATTCCTCGGTACGAAAAGTAATGTCATATTACATGACTTTAAAACGCACTGTTTTGCGCAACTCTAACAGACAGACAGACACCCGAGTGATCCTATGAGGGTTCCTTTTTTTTTCGGAACCCTAAAAACCGCATCCAAATCGGTTCACCCGTTTAAGAGCTACGGTACCACAGACAGGCACACAGACACACATAGCGGTCAAACTTATAACACCCCTCTTTTTTGTTCGGGGGTTAAAAAGCTTGCTATGTTTTATGTATACTCCTGTTGGAATAATTCGCTAGAAATTTCATCTTTTGCAGAGGGTTCTGTATGCAAAACCTTAGTATCATACCAGTATATTTTATCGGTACTAAGGCAAGTTAGCTAGAGTTTGACAAATTCACACGGCTTGCACAGAGCGAATGACTTTTGGCACTTTCGTTTAATTAAGACTTCTAATGTTGTATTTTATAGCTTTATTCTGATAACTAGCTGTAACATTGCCGAACAAAAAAAAACCTGTTTAGTTCAGGCTGCAAATTTAACTAAAGCTTAAGTTAGATCGTTATGGCAAATATCAATTTCCTTTAGTACCTAAATGGATCTTTTTACTCCCTAACACACTTACCAAATCATTAGTGCGAAAACATTTAAGGAGAAACACGTAACTACACTCTAAAATGCACTTACTTTGCTCTGTCGCAACTCGTTATTTCATAGTTATAACAGGGATCGTTTTCACAAATCTTTGAAGCTTTTGTTGGGGTTCTGTACCAGTTGTTTACAACGGAACCCTATTACTAAGGCTCTGCTTGCCGTCCGACGGTACTACCGTTCTGTTAGTCTATACTTCATGAAACGTTACCTATAGGTAGACTGTTGAAATTTTCACACAGTGGGTGGGTACATTTACATATGTCTCGTATAACGAAATATAAAAAAAAAACTTTTTACTAAAAATATAACCGACTTCCAAACAAAACACTACAAAGTATAAAATAACCTTAATTTCGGAAGTCGGTGTTTTTGGTTTTGTTTCTTTGTTTTTTAACACCGACTTCCGAAATTAACTTTATTTTATACATTGTAGTGTTTTGTTTGGAAGTGGGTTATATTTTTTTTGTAGAAAAGTTTTTTATTTTTCACTTTTAAGTGATACTTGGACGACGTCTTCGTCTACGCAGAAATTGAAATAAGCAAAAATGCTCATAAAATAAAAACTTCTGAACCAAACTGAATCAAATTTCAATCATCGAAATAAAAAATAATCACAGAAATCGGATCAGAAACCTCGAAGTACATACATAAAAAAATACCCACCGAATTGAGAACCTTTTCCTTTTTTGGAAGTCGGTTAAAATACTAATTAAACAAACAAGAATTTATTTTTGGTTAATGGTTCGGAGCTCTTCGTGTGCGAGTCTGATTCGCTCTTGTCCGGTTTTTTATTATTTTGAGAACTGGGAAACAAACTATCCCTACTTATTTGTGTTCACCTATCAGTTCTTTTTGTGTGAAAATAAGTAATGCGAAAATAGAAAACATTTTAACTATAGCTGGAGTACCACCCCTTGGAATAATATATTAGACTTGCAAACGGATGAAGTCGGTCCTATTGGGCAATAATATGATTATGCTATATGATTCAGAAAAAAAAAATGTTTGTAAAGAGCTAAGCAGTAACTTTTGCTATAGGCACCTACATTACATTAACATGGGCGACGGACTCAATCAATAACAGTAAAATAAATAGATGATGTAGCTGATGGAATTACTAATTCCTATTTGTTTTTTTAGGTCAAGTTGTCAAATACAGTTTCATGTTAGTCTCCACACGTCTTCAATTCCTTTGCGAGTGTTACACATACACGAATGTGAATAGAATTGCTTATTATTTACTTGTTTTGTTTTCTACCTTATGGCGATACTAGCTGCCGCCCGCGACTTCATCCGCGTGAACGTCGACAGTAATTAACCCAAGGGAATACACTCCCGGGATAAAAAGATCGTATATTCTATTCCAGGACAATGTCTCGCGTGCCAAGTTTTATCCAAATCCCTTCATTTATCCAAATCCTTTCGTTTATTCAAATCCCTTCAAACGTGAAGAGGTAACAAACAAACAAACCCACTATTGCATTTATACCTAGTAAGATTATAACACTAAACGTGTCTCCGAATCGTTAATCTTGGCAAAAGTGGGGCATTTGCATGTTTTTATCTACTTTTACGTCTTTTTAGCGTTGGCCATAATAATTTTGGCACATTAAAGTAACATTTGTAACATGTGGGCAAAGAATTTCAAACGACGTGTTCTCGAAAGTCGGGTCACGTTTGTGTAGAGTAAATAAAGGTAATTTGGAGGTAATGTAATGAGTGTGTGCCTAATTTGATTACTTTCACTGTTACAAATGTGTTTCTGTTTATGTTACGAATTAGGAAAAAGAACTACAAGTACCTAGTACGTAATTTAAAGTTTTCTTTTTAAAGTTTTTCTCAGGGTAGATGATTATAGTATTTTATTCTCAATCCTACTCAAATTACTCTTCTTATTACTTAACAAGTTGTAGTTTTAAACTTACTTAACAAGTTGTAGTTCTAAACTAGACAGGCAACCAAGTGCTTATCTATGACTTAAGTTGAGTGGGCCCACCTACTTATCCGAGTGTTAAAGGGTTTTCGTATATGGAATATTTCAGCTTGTAGTCTGGATTCGTGCTGAGTCGACGGCAATGGGTTTGCCCTCTGTTAAAATAGAATAGAGGTCAATTTGTTTTATGGGGCTTAAACGTAACTGGCAGAATGAGAGTGTTCCATACAGATATACCTCTGCCTAAACCCCTCGGAAAATACAGACGTGGGTTTTACATCATGACTTGATTATGCTACTGGCTTCACCTGCGTCGAAGTCGAAAATTATACTAAGGACTCATAATCTCGGGACGAAAATCCTATATCAAATCCGTTCACAAGTAACAAACAGACAGACAGTTTTTGATTTCGAATTTATAAAACTAAGCATGGATTATCGGGAGCATTATTAGGTAATGCGTGTTACGTACACGACAATACAAAATTCACGAGTCACGCCAGCTGAATTATATCTTAGATATATTCCTAACCTTCAGATCTGAATATTATTACTTCAGCATTAGATTCTTCCATCAAAGAACGAGGCGATATAAATAATTAATCAAACAAAATCAAGGTATTTGTAGTAGGATCTAGACAAACGGAATGTTTGACATCGGGATGATTGATGCAACAGTCTGGAGTAAACACGACGCGTCCGGCTGTGTCATAGAGTAGCGACACATTTTGGCGGCTATTTTTGCTTTTCTTCTTTTTGGCGATGGTACATGGCCCAATGCTTCCCCGGTCGTCCGGCGGCGTCATGGGTACATGCAATTTTTGACATAGACGGTAGAATTTGGATGAGGCTGGCACAGGGACGTGGGGATTGGCACAAGAAAGAAACACCCAACAGTAGGCTGAGGATAATGAATACCTTGCTACTTCCACGGTCCGTGAGACCGCATAGATCGCTTTAACTTCAGATTTTGTGACACAAAGGAATATAGTTGGGACATTGTCTGCGCTCCAGGTTCACTTCCGCACCCTTCCGACGTTTCTGCTTAGCTGCTGCTGTTGGAGTGTAGAGACAACGTTATATACATTTTTCGTTCAAACCATCAATAGACATCGTTTATATTACTCCTACAAACTGATGACCCGTGACAAATCTGCCTGCCTGCCTTTGAAAGATAAAACTTGCGATCAGCGAACAGACCGAGGGTTTTCAGGGAAATGCACGCTACCAGTTGGCGCCACTTCGGTAAATATTATTAGTAAAGGTATCTCTAGTTGTTTTCTGCGTGGTGGTTCCATGATCTGTGGACATTATCGACCGCGTTGTCTTTCATCTAAAGATAGTAACAAACTTACTTTGGCTTACGTTTATTTGGGCTGTTTATATATGTAAATGTGTAATCAGAAGATACAATTATGGTTCTCGGTATTATGAGTCTCTATTTCCTAATTGCGGAACAGCACTTTTCATTATAAGTTAGGTAGTAGGTCGAACGAGACGGACATAGTATTGGGTATTGGTTACTGTATAGTAATGTGAGCCAACTTTGAGTACTAAGAAACATAAATAGGTAAGCTATTATGTTTAGCCACTGAGTTCCAAGTATCTGGTGGTTGCAAATGCTAATGCTATGCATGAGGTCGAATGGGTTTGGTTTTCAGGTCGGTCAAAGTGTTATTGGGTTTTTCCATCCGGAATTTCTCGGAAGCAGCCCGCTGTCTGAAATTGTGCCCGGCTGATGCCCATATGCGAAATGTGAGTGTACACCTCTTCGGGGAATACAAGAATAACCTTATGTAAGTTATTTTAGTAAATCAATTACAAATGGCACTAAACTGTTTAAAAAATAAACTGTTTAATATAAAAAATTACCCTTGGTACACATCACATAAACCGAGTAAATCGAATTGCGCCTCTTTTCTCAGAGAGTAGCAAGTTTCGCATCTGTGGCTGTCAAATAAGGTTTATCAGAAAACTTGTGCAAGTGCCAGTATCGAAGTTTGGAGCACATGCTGCGGGCCGCGCCGGTTTTATTGCTTGTATTGGCGAAACAGTTCAGATATTAAACATTTTGCCCTGACATTTCTAACGTATAGCATTGTTTTTATGCAGTTTCACTGAAGCCAATGATGGTGTTACACCTAATAACTACCAAAGTTTTTTTTTAAATTGTAGCAGAAAATTATGTTTAACAGGATATTTCTAAAGTAACAATAAAAAAAATGTATTTTATCATCCCTGTCAGAGCAGATGGCAAAATGCTTCTCCTCAAACAGAAAAGGCATGAGTATTGAGCATCACTCACAGGCGATTTCAGATTTGGTTATATTATTATTCAGGCTTTATAAAAAATCGCTAACCATACATAAATATACTGGTTAGCAGATTCTAAATTCAAAATATCTATAGATGAAGTCACATCTGAAGAACCTGCTAATTTTATGGATAGATCCATTTTTAGGGTTCCGTAACCAAATGGCAAAAAACGGAACCCTTATGGAACCGTCATGTCTGTCTGTCAGTCTATGTCACAGCCACTTTTTTCCGAAACTATAAGAACTATACTGTTGAAACTTGGTAAGTAGATGTATTCTGTGAACCGCATTAAGATTTTCACACAAAAATAGAAAAAAAATTGTTGGTTCCCCATACTTAGAACTGAAAATCAATTTTTTTTTTTCATTAAACCCATACGTGTGGGGAGTTCTTTAAAAATGATATTGAGGTTTATAATATCTTTTTTTCTAAACTGAATAGTCTGCGCGAGAGACATCCAAAGTGGTAAAATGTGTCCCCCCCTGTAACTTCTAAAATAAGAGTATGATAAAACTAAAAAAAATATATGATGTACATTACCATGCAAACTTCCACCAAAAATTGGTTTGAACGAGATCTAGTTAGTAATTTTTTTTTAAAACGTCATAAATCGTAAACCGCAATTTACCTTTCATTCAATCAAATCAAATATAAAAAAAACTTAATTTCATAAACATAAACCTTATGCATAAAACGTGAAACATTATTTTCTAATAATAAATCTGTAATAGGTGCCTAAGTAAATAATAATTATAAAGTTATAACGAACTACAAGAACTTTTATATTATGTTACTTGCTGCTACAGAACCCTTCATAGGCGAGTCCGACTCGCACTTGGCCGCTTTTTTTTTATAAATTTTGCCCATAAATTGTAAGTCCAGGTTTTCCTCACTTCCGCGATGCCCAAAATAAACTCAGAAAATACATAACGTGGAAAAAAAAGTTAGTTTGGTAAATTTCAACCCTATGTTTGGGAGGCAAAGCTTTACCCTCTAAATGGTTTGTTGGTACAGTATGCTTAATAAATCTGTAGGTATAACACATGTTGGTAGGTGTTGCCTTTCAGCTTACAGTGTTCAGAAGGTTTGACCTTTTATACACAAAGGTCAAAACAGTTCAGGGGATTTTGCTTGATTTAATTCCACATTTCTACTAAGTCGTATCCAGGGTCGTACATTTAGAGGTAAAATTTTTTGTTTGTAAAAGGCAATATGCGGAAGTAATGACGGATAGTAAAAATAATCCGATTATTAAATGTTTTTTACTGTTCGAAAGCTACATTATTGCTGAGTGTCAGGCTACTTTATCTCGGTATGATGCTCGGTTCCTATGAAATAAGCTGTACCGGATGGGCGTGATCGGCTGGAACGAGGGTGTGTTCGGGGTAGGTCTATCCTTCTTCAAATTCCTTCGACGTGAACTGCGACCACCCAACTGCGTCCAGCCGCGCTGACGTCCTGTACCGATGTACGAAAGGTCTCTGTACCACACGTGTACCGTTCTTCTTTCTTGAGTTTTGAACTTGCTGTCTTCGGGAATGATTGGGGTTAGGGATGTTTGCTTACCAGGGAATCAAATAAAGATGCAGATTGACTGTTTGAACACTGCACCTAGCGGTTTAAGGGATGAATTCGCGACTATGTACTTTCTATTTAAAAGTTCTATATATCTTCTTGCCAATGACTACGAGTTTAAGATTTTGACCTATTTACTAATTACCATGTTACTTTACCGTAACGAGGCCCAAAAACCACTAACTGTTTTAGTTTATTTTTAACCTTAAGTTTAACTTTAACTAGGGTACATTCCTGGCTATATCTAGGCTTATTCTAGGTCTGGATAGGGGTTGATGCACCTGTCTGTAAAGCCCCCGAAATTCCCCGTCGAACGGGGTGGAAATCAACCCTTCAACCCTACCCACTTAGGGGTTTGTTGCATTTATCTATCAAGACTATCTACAAGTTTGAACTTGTTAACTATTAAGGGTTGACTTCCCAAAAAACTGTGCCCTTAGGGCTGTTGGGCTATCTGTATTACGGTAGGTGCATCATCCCTCTATCCAGATACACATCTTACAAAGCCACCCCTCTAAGGGTGGAAGGACTATGAGGTCAGAAACCCGGAAGGGGAAAAAATCTGTGTTTTTATATTTTTCTATTTTGTGGCTTTATGCCTTAACTGACCATATAGATGTATACATATTCGGATAGGGCTTAGTGCCAGCTCTTTAAAGCCTAAATATCTAGGTATTTTGTATGTTTAGTAAAAGGAGGTGCCTGTGAATGGTGGTTTCTCAGCCCACCCTACTACCTTTTGTGTAGCTGTCCTGTGTCGGTGTATGAAGAATGTTTGATACCTGTGTACCTCCTTTACCTTTAACTTTTACCAGATACCTTTTCTAAGGGTTTTACCAGGAATGTGTAAGGGGGTGTGTAACCCTACCTATCTATTTTAGCTAAATAAGTTCCCCAAGACGTCTTACGCGCCTGGGGAAAACGACAATAATTTTATGATTTAATTTTCAAACTACAACAAATATTTTAAGTTATAACTTATCCTATGTTTTACATAAGCTCTTATATTTTGCGAGTTATATAAAGCTATGACGCTACCGTAGCGAACATAAGCTAAGGGAGTGAAATCGCAGTTATAATTAAAGCATGGAATTTACAAAAGTAGGATAACATAATTAATGAGATATTCAATAAAAAAACGGTCAAGTGCATGTCGGACTCTCACACAGAAGGTTCTGTACCATAAACCTAATAAACGCGTTTCTTGTGTAGTAGCCGCCTTTAATGTTTAATTTCATATATTTCTTATTATTTATTGTTATAGCGGCAATAGAAATACACACTCTGTGAAAATTTTAACTGTCCACCTGTTACGGTTTTTCAGTTACAGCCTGCTGACAGATAGACGGATGGACGGACGGACAGCGGAAGCTTAGTAATAGGGTTCCGTTGACAACCCTTTGGGTACGGAAACTTAAAAAACTTCTTATAAGCCATATACATATTTAGATAAATTATCATAAACGAACCAATTCAGTAGCTACTGTCTGCACAAACTTTTATACCTAACCCATTCATCATCTGCCTAGCCTTTTCCCAACTACATTGGGGTCAGCTTCCAGTCAAGCCAGATTTAGCTGAATGCCAGTATTTAACATGGAGCGGCTGCCTACCAGACCTCCACAACCCATTAACTGGGTAACACGGTACTTCATGGCAAGACTGGACCTACCCAACCCATTACCTAACCCATTGATATATAAAAAACCCAAGATGCACAGTTTCAAACAAATGCAACACTCGAAACTGTCGTCAAAAACTGACATGTATCAAGTGTCATGTGTGAGTTGTGAGTTGTTATACTATAAACAATTTTTTTTTGCAAATTCAAACTTACACGGATCGCTTAAAGTAGTTTTTACAAAGCAGTGCAGTATGGCGAGCGATGCAAGACTGTTTGAAACTGGTGAGATGCTGAGTGTGTATCTTAGACCTAACCAGAAAAATAACAAGTTATAATTTGTTAGCCAGAAAAATAGCAAGTTAGTTTTTAACCCATTTGCAAATTCCATGCCTCAATTTATAGAACAAATACGAGTTGTAATAATACAGAACTTTCCCCAATCCGTCTTTTAGTCATTTTTTCGGGAAAAAAATGTGTCACCGCAACGACGAAGGACAAAGGTTACGAAGATGATAAATGATGTTTTTCTGAACAAGAAAGTGGTGGTGTAACATATTGTTCGTGCGATATAAGAGTGACTATTAGTTTATGTGAGCTCTGTGATGATTGGTAGTCATTGAAGTGTTGTAGTGATAAGGACTCGTGACAGGTCCATTTATGTTATAGAATAGGGTATTTGACTGAAAAAAAAAGAATTAGTCCGTCAGATAGATTTCCAAAAAATATTGGATACGTATTTTTACTTTTTTCACGTAAACTAAAAATGACGAAGATACAGTACGTTGAAAACTCGCGTGACGTCACTACAATTTTACTAGCGCCGTGACGTCACCAGCCCCCTCTCCCGAGTTTTGATGCATTTTGTCTTTGTCATTATTCATTGATTTACAAAAACAAAAATACGTGTCCATTATTTTTCAATATTCTAACTGACGGACTAAATAGATTTGCAATTTATTGATGGTGGAAACTAGCTTATTAAAGGAAAGTGTGAAATTAAAATAGTTTAATTTTTATAATGCCTCTTCAAGGTCTGCCCTCTACTACCCACTTTTAAACGAGGAGGCTTTTTTTAAATTACGGTATTTTTAATATTATTCGACTGCATTGGATGGCTAATAGCTACCCAATACGATTTAAATACAAAATTATGAGTAATTATATCCGTGTATACTTACATTATGTGTACTTACGTGTAGTATACGTAGAGATAGGGTGACCACTGTATCTGGTAAAACCTATCTGAAAATAAAAATAAGGTACTTCATTAAGTTTGTTTATTCAAAAACTTGTTACAATTAAACAAGTATTAAATCTAACTTCAACCTATGAAGTACGTGTTAACGATACCTATATCGTTACACGTACTTCAACCGAATACTTCACGTACGTAGGCGCACTTCAATCCAATTAATCAAACTTCTGTACAAATCACACTACCCACGTAAATACGAAGCTCGTATTTCGCTATGAGGCTCGTAACTACACATTCACCTAGCTTTGATTGATACCAACATTGGATACTGCTATTCATTACCAATACCAGTAGTGCGATTCTGTAAACATAGCACCGTAAAACATTTTTTTTGACTGTTATTTATTGAGTGGTCAATCCTAATGGTGCTCCCATACTGCATGTTAAAAATGTTAACAAACATTTTCTTACACTAGCAAATATGTATACTAACAAATGTTAGAAATTATTAAATGTTTTCTAAAATGTTTAAAAATAAAGTAATGGAAACATTTTCTTAACATTGTGATCAAATGTCTGTTTGTTATGTTTATTAATGTTTGTAAACATTTTTAACATCAATACAAACAAGATCGAATGACAAATCACTTCATGCTCACTCCACCTAAGTGTACACGGTGAACCGTTGACAGAATAATTTGCGATATACATATACCAACAGTAATGATGGTTCGTTTCGACCAATTACACTAGGGAGCTAGGGCTAGACCCCTGCTGTTACCCTTTGGGGTCAACGAACCGATAATTGCGCTACAATTACTGAGCTTCGAAGGCTTTTGCTCCTTTTCCGTTATTGCTACTGATTGTTTGGTTAAAGGTTCAGTTCAAATGAGTAACCCTGTTTGTTTAGGAAAGCAAATCTCTGACTCGGACTTTGTAAGGCAAAGCCTACTACTAGCTCTGATATTTTGAGTTGTGTAGGAAAGTGATAATTTTTAGTTTGTTATTGAATCAGTTTGTAAACTTGAAAATTATATATTTATTTATTTATTTAATACTTTACGCACATAGATGTACAGAGGCGGACTTAATGCCTTAGGCATTTTCTACCAGTCAACCTTTGGGTGATGAAGAGAATAATAGTAATAACATAATTGAAAAAAAAAGGATATAGAATAGCATTTTGATTCCGAAAAGATCCCAAAACATATATTGAATAAAACCAATTAACATTCAGCATACGAATGAAAATAACATGTAAGTTAAGTGAATTCTTACAAATGGACTTTGTCACTTAAAGTGAATAAGAAAGTAGGACACACACATCCTAGGAAAGCTCACCATTTTCATACAAATGCTGTCCCCATTCTTTGCCCGCTGCACTGCTATTAATACTGGGGCCACTAGTAATCTGTCATGAACTATCGTCCATACCGTACGCGAATATGTACTTTATTTCCGTAACAGTAAATGGGGAAATCAATCACAGTTAAGATCTCTGAAACCTTATGTCTACGTAATATATGTACGTTTTGTTACATATACCCCAAAATCTGTCTCATTTATTTTAGTCCTTTCAAAGTTTGTGTGTAAGAGATCACTCTGCGCGATAATAGTGCGCTTTGTACACTCGTTTGTTTTTGTGTGGTACCTATACAATAAAATGGGGTGTAATTAAATAAGTCCCTATTTTGGCAATCGCAAAAATTACAAGCAGATCTTGAAAAAGTGCGAAATTAAAAAATATAAGGGATTTTTCACGTGACATTTTGACAGCGTTTGTCAATCCTATACATGTTTGACGTTTTGACAATTGCCTTCGCCGCGCTACCGCTGACAGAATGTCTATGTTATCTAGAGGCTACACTAGATACAGGGGGGTTAAAAAGGCCACTTTAGGAGAATCATAATAGTAATCACACAACAATCTGTCAAATTTAATTTTCATCTTTACCGCTAACGCATTAGGTTCAAGGTTGATTGGGAAAATTTGACAGTGACGGGTAGCGTGATGTGCTTTCTGATTCTGCTAAAGTAGCCTTTTTAGACCCGCAGGTAGGTTAATATCAATTTTCAGTTCATACGATTCACAAAATTATTAAACTTAATATTTCAGGGCACTGAACTACTATAACGTCATAACAATAAAACTTCTACGGTACCTCGTTGAGTGTCCGCGAAGGGTTACTACAACCTTTAATATACCTCGTAGCATCCGCTACGTAAACTCGTAGTAAACAAGTGTGATAGTTCGTAGCGCTTTGTGGCCGCCATTTGTAGCTAGTGCTCATGATAATTCGTAGCAAATTATTATAAAATCGAGGAAATTCGTAGCAAACCTTTGAAATAATGATAATTCGTAGTAAACATCTCCATGCTATCAAATAAATTAGTGGCAAACCTTTGAAATTATGATATAATTCGTAGCACTTTTTTAATGAAATTGCGATGATTCGTAGCAAAACACGATGTAATCATGTTTACGTAGCACACATTATTGAAGTCGTGATAATTCATCGAAGAGCTTTATAATTTTGTGTGTAAGTTCACTGCGTAATAATGAAGTGAAATTTCGTGATTTTGTTTTGATTGACCTTCGAGGCAATATGCACCGCACTGTTACGATTATTCCTATCAAACCCTCCTGAATATTCCTAGCGAATTAATTCGATTTTCGAATCAGTCTGTTGCAGTAATCCCTAGCTGTAATATTCTCTACTCTACAAAATGTATTGCTACAAAGTTGTGGTCGAGTGCAACAGAAAGCTACGAGTATCTCAGATTCATCAGTCAGAATATTGTTCTTTTGAACGGATGAATCAAGCATTTTTTAGTCTTATCACGGAACTAATTGATTTTAAGGCTCGTTCAGTAACTGACATTTTATGCAATTCGGTCCGATGTAATGGACAGGCACCCTAAGGCTGCCTGTCCATAGACGCGGAGCGAGGCAGCGGAGCGGAGAAACGGAGAAATTTTAACCAATGGAATTGTATAAAATCTCCGTACCACGTGAGTCACTGACATTTTGACTGATATGATTGGTTAATATTTCTCCATAATGAACAGGCACCCTTATGGAGCTATTCTTGTTTGAATAACGACTTACAGCCATTACTTGTGGTTTGCGTTTATTTTGTAACACGTTGTACCTACATATATGAAGAAAAGGGAGTATTGGACTTCAAAATAATCACGTGCATTTTTCCAGCAATAATTAGTATTTTTCCAGCAATAATTAGTATTTTTCCTAATAGACCCCTAGAATAGATGTATTGCGTGTATTCTGTTACACGTTGTATAATTACTTTTGTGTGTTATAAATGCGAAAGTCGTGTATAAAATGTATGTTAGGTGTGTGTTTATTACTCAATCTCGCCATCAAGGCTCAACGGATTTAACAAAATTTAGTAGCTTCCGAGGTAGAATGTGTACTTACATACGTAACACCCTGGTAACTGAGCAGTACATCATGTAGGGTGCGAGATAGCGCGAGACCTTTCACTATTATTTACAGAGGTACGTTTTATTTAATTAAAATGTGTAGGAAATACTGTCTTTTTTGCTGAGAAAGATTGATATACCGCCATAAGAGCGCGTCTGACCAACACATAGGATGGAAAAAATAAAAGAAGAAAGACAAACGGTCACAAAAGTGATCCTATTAGTATAAGGGTTCCAATTTTTCATGCGGACGTTTGGGACCCTAAAGATTACATGTTGCACCTTGTTTTCCTAGTTCCAAAGCCGCCACAAGAAAAACTAACGAAGCGTTTGTACGGCAGCAAAAAACGCAGCGCCATCTATACCGCCACCGACGAACTGAATGAAATCCTGCATCGCGGTATCAGAGTTTTGAACTGTCCAAATATCAACTATCTGTTGCCCACCAGACACAACAACTGTCTGGTCGGAAGATCCTCCCTTTTTTATGAAGGGATGCGCGGCTTTACACACTGCTTCACATACCCTCTAAATAACTACCTATTGGTTCCTTTTTAGATTTGTTTAAGTTAGTTCTGACGAACATTTTCACGCAATACTCCAGGTGCTTAGGTATTTCAGTACAGTGCCACAGGATAACAAATAGTCGTCACGTTCAAAGCTCAAGGTCGCGGTAGGTTAACCCTTGAATTTCCGCAGTTTGGTGGACTATGCAATAAATAACTAGGCTGTGACAGTAAGTGTTATCTCTCCGAACAGATATTGCGTCTTTGTGTTTCTTTAGCCAAAAGTGGTGTCGACCCTTATCGCTTTTGTAGAGGTATGGAGACTTAGTAACTTCGATGTTCTTCGCATGTTTATGTAATTTTAGTGATTTGTTTGTATGGACCAAAACATGTCTATAGGTACTAATATTACAAAGCTGAAGAGATTGTTTGTTTGAACGCGATTATCTCTAGAACTACCAGCCACATTCATGAGGAAGGCTATAGGCTATATGGGAACGGGAAAAACGGGATATGTGCGTACGAAGTCACGGGGAAAACCTAGTAATACATAATTCTACTACACAGACACATAAAAAATACTTTTTTAAGATCTCAAACAAAGAATATATACAAAATACTTAATTATAATAAAGTTCTACGTTCCAGGATCAAATATAAATCGAAGCTCCAGTTTTCAAATCTTCCGAGACCTTTTCATTTGTTACATCATTTTTCTCATTCTGTTTAATTGCATGTTCATTAATATTACAAGGTCAACCTAAGATACTTTCAATTTTTTTATCTTGGTCGCCATTTTAACGATTCCGTGACCTTTCTAACCGCGCAGGGTCGCAGAGGTCGAATAAATCACAATCTTTACGGCGTCATTCGTTGACCACTATACTTTTCTTAATTCTATTTTAGATCCCACGTAAACTAGTGATTTGTATTGCTCCTTTGGGTTAGAGAACTTTTTGAATAATATAAATTGATCACGTTAAGCAGAATGAATGTCGTGACGTTGTAATCTTAAGATTGAACGTGGTCGTGCGTACCTTTAGCTTAAATTTTATTAATGATCGCAATGACGCACGGGACCAAAGAAGGTCCTGTTTTTGATCGCCAAGAAGGTCGGTCAAGGTCAAGTGGCCACAAAAACAAGAGTACTCACCATACGTTATTATTTTTCACATCTTTCACTTCAAAAGGATAATATATTTCAATAAGTTATGTTCGTGTAAGACTGGAATTATTGCTGTGTAGTCCTTGCTTGTAACAACTTACTTATTTATCCACCTACTCATTATTTTTCTGACAATATAAGAAGCTTCCGTATACATCCAAGAGGGCAAGTTACATACCTAATCAAAATTTCTCCACACGTGTTATAGTAGGTAAAGCGGATATTAAATTGCTTAATTCGAAAGAAAAGTTAACTTTCAACTCCTTAATTTGATTTGTAGTTAAAATTTCTACATTCATAGTAGCACATTTCATTTCTCTTTAGCTTGAATTGTACTCGATCTACGTTAGTTACTGAACACGTGGTACCCACTGATTTCCCAGATGACTTAGCGGAATGATTGCGAATCCTAGCCGCGTGATTGATGCTGACCTCCCAAATATAGAGACATTTCATTCTCAAATATAGAGACATTCTACTGATCTTTCTGAAGCAAAAACTTATCGATATTTGTATTCTGCCCGTCCTAAGCTTTTGTACTCAGACCTGTAGTGCTATTCTGTAACAACATTTTCGTATCTCGACAGTGGAATCCGAGGTGAGTTTCAAATTAAGACCTTTATGTTGTGTGCAATAAAGCTCACTTTGTGAGTTTTGTCACTCAGGTGAAGCTCGATATCGAAATAGTTTTTACAGAATAGACTAGCTGTAACGTGCTTAGGCAAAGGCATTATGCTCTAAAACGGGCTACAAATACGCGGGAATAATGTCTGCCAGGCCGAAATGAAATGGGGTGGGCCACGTTAGCCGCATGCTTGCAAGGGGCTGAGGATGGTCAATGGCGGCGGCGCCGCGGCCTGCCTAGGAAAAGGTGGCGAGACGACCTACACGCCTACCACAATGGCAGCCAGCCTTTGTGGTAGGCGTGTAGGTCGTCGACGTGGCTCTGAAAATTAAGACCGGGAACGATTTGAGGGAGACCTTTGTCCCCTATAGGGACAGTATGGGCCTTAGTATCCTGAAATAAAGTTTAAATAAATTAATAACTGCGGCTACAAACAGCACGAGACTCATAAACGCCAAATTAATGTTTCGGGCGACAGAAAATAGTTTAACAGTTTAACAAAAATAGTTTAACAAAAGGAAGCCCTGTTCATAAACAAAATTTAATATTTCCGATTGAACTATAGTAAAACTATTTGTGTTTAGCATACGGTGTACGACAGCCGCACATGGTTGACAAGGCTATCTCGTCGCCTTGGACTGACGTTGACGGACGTGAAGTTTAATCAGTTGGTGGTTCGCTCCGGCCGCCGGAGGGTTAGGTACATTAGTTACAAATTGAGAGTACGAATTACTGTTTACCACGGTGAAATTACTTACGAGGTTTGAAATAGTTTTGTAGCTTGGAGGTGAATATTGCCCGGAGATGTGTTGTGGTAGGAAGTAGGCCAGTTCATTTTGGTTTGATGTTATGTCGCGTAGTTGTATAGATAATAACAATTTAGCCATGGTCATATTTTTACTTTAATTTAGTGTCGTTCTGTAACTATTAGCTTAGTGCTGTTCACTAAGTCTTGCATAGCATAGCATAGCATAGCATAGCATAGTCGGCCTTATAATGTTCCCACTGTTGGGACTCAGGCTCCTCTCTAGGAGAGGGAATGGGCCGTAATCCATCACGCGGGCCCAATGCGGGTTGGTGAATGTCACATGTCTTCGAATTTTTGGTTCTAGGACATGCCGGTTTCCTCACGATGTTTTCCTTCACCGTTTTGAGAGCAGTGGTGATGAAATAAATTACACAAAGTAATGTGCCTGGCTGGGTTTGAACCCGCGACCTACAACTCGTAAGTCTCTGCAAACTGCTCGCCAAGTCTTGCAGTCGTTTCTAAACTAGGCGGCAGGCTCCTGTTTCTTGCTGCGGAATTTGTTCGAAAGAGTCACCGCGGCCCTGGAACGCAAAGGGCATTAGGAGGAACACGGATGGGTTTTAGACAGTAAAAGTCTGACACCCCTTCCGCTCCGCCTAGAGCGGAAGAAAGCGTTTGGTGATTTCCTATCATTGAAAAAGGCGCCTATTTTTTGGTGATCGGAGTTGATATATAGTGCTTCTTCGTTGATGGGGGAAAAGATTAGAAAATGTAGCGTTGGTTGTATGTAGAACTTAATCTCTTCAGACTGAAGAAATGCAAAAACAGTCTCTTAAGGGACTTTCGCTATTTTCTTGATAAATGTTTTCTGTAATTAATTGAATGACTTGTTGTCAAGTTCAACTATTAACTAGCAAGCAAAAGGCGCTGGTCTATCATAGATTATCGTGTGTACCTAGTGCGTCACTTTGCCTAAAATATAGTTTTTGGTGACGCGTGACATGGTCTCAGTATAGCAAACGACTAATGCTTTTTTAATGATTGTTGATAGCGTTTTGTGACGCGCACTTCAATTTTGGTAGTGGTCGTTAATCTCACGTAATAGGTAAACGAATAACAAGGGTACTTCTATTTGTATAAGAAAACTAACACCCGCCCCGGCTTCGCACGGGTACAATTCTTTTAGAAAATATTCTGTTGAACAACCTTTTTTTGATCTTAATAATTATCAAACTAGCCCGCGACTTCGTATGCGCATATCCCGTTTTTTCCCGTTCCCGTAGGAATTGCGGAACATCCTCTCTTAGTGCTCCCCTATGAAGTGCAGGGAAGCTTCATGTCAAATTTCAGCTATCTACGACCAGTAGTTTCGGCAGTGCGTTGTCTGTCAGTCACTCAGTCAGTCAATCAGTAAGTAACGGAAGAATTTTATGTAATTTTTGAAGTGAAAACTTCTTTAGCGGCGTTGAGCACTTTTCTGTAATGGGTATAAAATCTTAAACTCGCGTCAGGGTCACGTGACCCGATCGCAAAAAGCGTAAGACGGACTCGCGTCAGGGTCACGTGATGCGAAAAAGCGTAAGATCGAGGGGAAGGGAGAGGAACTAGTATCTCCCACTCTTTCTACCGTGCCTGAGTGTGGTGCTCCGCTTAGGCGGCACAGGGCGCTTGCGCGAATGTCCGTCTGTGTTTATGTACAGCGTGCCACGCGTATCCAAGGATACGAAATTACGGAATTACGAAATTATGGATGAAAGTTGATTTTTCTAAGAGATAAAAATTAATGTAATATATAAATAAATAACGATATAATATTATGAATAATAACATGTAAATTGTCATATTTGTGTACGATAGCGCAATAAATAAACATTGTATTCTACCTCATAAATGATAGTATTTTTGTACTTATAATTAAACACAACGTTATTTTTTGTTGTTTTTATGGTTCGTTTTGTTTATGTCAGGAACTGTGTCAAGATTGACATCTGTCACTGACAGTCGCTGTCGCGGCCACACGTCAGTGTCTTTTTGTTTATTTTGTTGTCGGTGGTTTGTCTATGATGTGACCGCGACAGTAAGGATGTATTATTTACATGTTTTCACTTCTGCCGGCACTCCCGGAGTGCTACCGGTGTTTTTTTTTATTTGTGATGGGTTTGCTCTTGACTCTAGTCTAGGTCAGAGATGACAGAGACAAAGTCTACAATGGAGCGAGCTTACCAAGAAGGAGCCTGTTCACTCTAACTTTGAAGAGATTAGGGTTGTAAGCGTTCGGAAACACAGACGCAGGCAGAGAGTTCCACTCCTTTGCTGTGCGCATTATAAAAGACGTTTGGAAACGCTTAGTGCGAATTGGTGGAATAGTAACAAGGTAGGGATGGTAAGATGCGGTAAGTCTGGATGTCCGATGGATATATTAGAATTATTCCTAAACACAACAAAAAAGTGAGCCATTTCGATAGATCCATTCTCATTGAGCCGTTCCCAAGATCTTTTATACAGTCAATCTACAGCTGTTTCCCAGCTAAGTTGGGGTGGACTCTCAGGCTAACCGGACACAGCTGAAAATATTAGTATTATATATGGACCGACTGCTTATTTGATCTCCACAACTCAGTTACTGGGTAACATAGTACTCCTTGGCAAGATTATGCCAGATTTTCTGGTCTCTGTCTACCCGTAACGAAAGACAAATTTCTATTAAGCGAAAGACACACTGGTCCTACGTGCTGTTATAAACGGACTTTGTAATGTATCAAATGCTGTCATAGCCATTTTGCAGTACATATTGTACATTCCGTGTCGAGAGTTCAGTTGTTGTGTAACCAGTGTGTCCTAGTGTAACCTCATTTAATTAAATATTCTTTTAGCAGTAACAAAGTGTTTTTTTAAAAAAGGACCCACGGAGCGCCATCCTAACAGTGCGCAACGTACGCAACGTATGTAACGCATTATGATATCTCAGACTCTCGCTTAAGAGACGCCCGAGACCAATGCGGCAAACTATTGGATAAACTGATGATGATTTATAATCGTAACTGTACTTTGGGGGCCAAGAGGAAACTAAAACTTGGCTGGAAAATAAAATTCACTCTCGACCCCCAAGGATCGAGAATAAACCATAGTTAGGGGTCCTGTGGACATATATTTATTGGGGGTCGAGAGGCCGAGATTTAACTTAACGCAACGGCTTAACGTGTTTTCTGAGACCCGGTAGGAAGGTCTCATTGTAACGGACCGTCTTCGGAAATTGTTTTTGAACCTTAAAGATACACCCTTGCGGCTGTTATCACTTAGTCACAAGCTTTCAAGTAACAGGTAAACTACCCAATAACAAGGGTACATATTTTTTTATTAAACACGTTATTTATTTATTTATTTATGTACACACAATAAACTTAAAAAAGATAATTAAATACAGACAAAAGAGCACAAAGGTACTGCTTATTTCAATAGAAATTTCTTGCAGCAGACCTACGACAGAAGAGTGGGATAAGAAACGTAGACACAGTGTGTAGAGAGACAGAGAAGGAAACTTAAAAAAGACTATACTAACTTAACTAAAGTGGATTATGTACTATGCAATAATAAATATAAACTACAGTAAACATACAAATAAATATACACAAATAGATTAGCCTAAATACATAATTATAATAAAATAATACATACCTATAATATATAAAGGATCACACTACAGTGGACAGATAATGCTCTTTGACTTCTTTTTTGAAGAGGGAAATGTTTTTACTCTCACGTATGTTAGGCGGCAGTGAGTTCCACAGACGTACTGCAGTAAACGAGGAGTGGGAATATGAAGGAGATTTATGATTTATCACGTTAGTACAGACTTTCGCAAAAGAACTAACATAGGTACCTACAACCGTCTCCATCTATCTCCATACCGATATTCATTAAAATCAGTTCAGCGATTTAGGCATAACAAAACAAAGAAACTCACTTTCGCATTAAAATTTATAATATTAAGTTATCATTTTCGAAATAAAAGCAGAGCTCCAACTTCCAATACAGTACAATAGTAAGAACAAACACAAATGCAACGTTTGTGTTGGAAGGGGCGGCAAGCAATCTGCGAGTGTTTGATCATATGCTGTACCGCTATACGTCACCCCTGCCCCGCAGCAGAGAGACGGAAATAAACATAGATTTTAATGTTTTCTTTGGTCTGGTCGAGGGTTACTCTAGCTAGGTGGTGCTTTACCTAAGACTGGTTCTAGAAAGGCAATTATAATTTATTTATTCATCAAAGACAACTTTTGGTCCACAGTAGGTGTTAGTAGCACTTAATGCTATGTTAGTTAATACAATTTTATAAAGACGACATACCGTCTCCTTAAAAAAACAGTTTTAAACTTGAGATTGAATTGAAAATTAGAAATAAAATGAAATTGACAACAATAAAATAAAGTTGTTAAAAAATAGTTAGTTAATTAATTAAAGTTAACAATAAATGAAAATGTAAAAAAAAACAATTAAAATTGTCTAGGAAAAAAAAATCTAAAATGGATACAAATTAAAAATATGTCAATTAATTAAAGATTAATTGACATTTTTATTCCATTAATTTATTAATTATAGATTATATTATAATATTATAGAGCTTTCGCAGACGTGCTACTTACAATATCATTCAGCTCTATGTTCGAGTAGCAGCCGGAACGAGTGCGTGGCTAAATAATAACAACCGCACGAATCAATCTTCGAGGTTTAGCTAGGCTTACCTCGGTCGGTGGTCTCCTTCTGTGACGGTGGTCTCCTTCTGTGACATAGTCATCGCACAGAAGGAGGCTGCGGAAAGGGAGAGGGAGATCTCGACCTCTCTCCCGGCCCGCAGCAGGCGCACCGGGCGTCGGAGGAGGGCATACGCTGCCCTCTTCCGGCCCCCCTAACTAGGTCCAGGGGCGACGGACTTGGGGATGTCCGTCATCCCCCATTCATCCGGACCCGAGGTGGCGGCGCGTGGTGTTCCCGTGCGCCCCTCTTTGACGTCGCGGGGGGAGTTAAACACCTCACTCCCCCCGCTGACCCGAGGTGGTCCGCAGAGGCGGGCTGGCACCAGCCGGGGATTACGGAAGTCGCATAAGATCCCACGATCCCCGGCGTAGGTGAGAGACGGAACACCGGGGTGGTTTTAGTCAGTAAGAGTCTGACAGACCCCTCTGCCCGCCCCAGGGTGGAGGACATCCATGAGGATTTCCCCCCGTTAAAAAAAAAAAGGCTTACCTCGGTCGATCCGTGGATAGGTGACACACCATTACATACTGGGACTACTCCGTGCCTCGGAAAGCACGCCAAACATTTGGTGTCGGCTGTCATTTGTAGATGTTAGAAGAAATCGAAGAAGGTGATACGGAGCAGAAAACGCCCGTTACTAAGGCCAAAACTCCGTAGGCGAAACTACGGAGTTTTGCTGTAAGGCCGAAGTTAACCCCCTGTGACACCAGTCTTACCACCGTATTACCCAGTTTCCAGGTTGTCGAGGTCAGATAAGTAATTGTTACATGTAAAATCATGGAGTCCAGCTGCAGTCGGTTTTGGGAATAGGCTAAGCAGATTGATTGAAGCTCTACACAGTAACGCCATGCATCTTACACGTTTAAACCCCTGTCGCTTTAAACTTGTAAGCTTGTTATTGTTTTAGCCTTGTAACTTGTAGTTTCCCAGTTCGATTATACTGGTCTAAATTAGAATACTCTTAATATATAAGCCCATACTGTTCCAGTGCTGGGCTAAGACCTCCTCCAAGTTATTCCAGTGCTTTTTTCCGCCTTTTTATCACCTCACGGCGTACCGTCCAGTCGCCTCGCCTCCTCTTATCACTCATAACGTAATGGGCGACCTTTTCAAATAAGGCTGAAAATAATATCATACATAAGAATATTTGGTATTATTCTCTTATCTGGATCCATATTTTGTATCCACATTGTTCTAAATAACGCTGTAACGTACAAATTTATGTACCTAATACATTTTACAGCGGACAATGAAACAGATTACCATCACCGACATGACCGTGGCCTTTTTCCAAGTATTTAATCCATTAATTCATCACGTTTGAATATCTACGTAATATATTATGTATAAAGGCTGTGTACGTTTTTATTTTATTAGAATTTCCGCTATGTCACTGCGGTCTGTATGAAGCATTATTTATTGAATGATCGAAATGAAAAATGATCATTTGCGTTTGAATTATGGATTATTGTTTGTGTTGTCTGTAATGATTGTCACTGTTTTATATTTAAAAGGTATGTGGAAATAACATAATTTACTTTCGTATTACAGATAATATTAATACATGTAGCTTTCTCATATAATCTATCTAATACATTTTAACGAGCAATTCTTGTTAAAAGAATTCAGATAGACATATAATCTGAATCTCGGAAACGGCTCCAACGATGTTCATGAAATTTAGTATGCAGGGGGTTTCGGGGGCGATAAATCGATCTAGCCAGGTTTCATTTTTAGAAAACGTCGTAAAAAAATCTGGCCAAGTGCGAGTTGGACTCGCATGCAAAGGGTTCCGAACGAATTTATTTTTTTATCGTGTTATTTTAACATTATAGACTTCTTTTAGGTTTTCCTGTAATCTATAGGTAAAGATCTATTGTCTCCATTTTTTTTTCAAAATTTTAGGCTTAGTAATTTCGGGGATAAGTTTGGAATGGTCATTTTTCGTCACATTTCTTGAATAACTTCAAAACCATTTATTTTAAAATTATGAAAAAATATATTTAAAACCCTTACAGTAAGCCCATTCATTTGATATGTCACACAATATTGTTCAAAAAACTTTTTTTTTCTAGTTTGACCCCCAAAAGTGACCCCCATACTAAAAATTTAATGGTTTACGTAATGCGACCGTGTTTGGGTCACAGAAGTGTGGACCAAATTTCAACAGAATCGGTCCAGTGGATCTGGAGAAAACTGGCTGTGACAAACGGACAGACAGACAGACAGACACCCGAGTGATCCTATAAGGGTTCCGTTTTTTGTTCGGAACCCTAAAACCGAGCAAAGCTCGGTCATTCAGGTAGTATATTTAGAGAGTCAAGATGGGGCCGTGCGGAAGTTTGCTTGAATGCGGTGAACACGTTACAAGAAACACAGCAGTTTTAATATCTCGCTAACACAACCGTCCCTGCAGACTTCCGATCGCGTGGCGAGTTTGTTTCGGTTTAGACAAATTTATGTCTTCAAAACACATGCGGTCCATCTTTTCCTTATTATATAAGTCAATGAGCTTTCCTCTTTTGCTACAATAATAATAACATGCTGGCATCAGGCCGAGAAAGTGGGCCAAATGAACAAAGATTTTACAAAATATTTGTCTTTCACAAAACTTACACGTCGAAAGCAAAACTTTCGACGTGTAAGTTTTGTGAAAGACAAATATTTTTTAAAATCTTTGTTCATTTTCTCTACAGGAATAAAAACACTGATAATAAACGCTCCTATTTGCAATTTATATGTAACTTTGTAAGTAGATCTTGCTCGCAAGAAAAGTTTTACGCATGAAGAATAAACTGAGCAATACCGTAACAATATTGACCACTTTGACCAGAAGGAGACAAGGCCAGTCAGCTGTACCTACCTGTCTCTCTTCTGTTGCTCGTAGTGGCGAAGCTCACACTGCCTAGAACGTGGTCTAATCAGTCCATTCGCTAAGAGTATGTCAATGAAATAATGGAAGTGGACTGTCCTGCAGTAGGAGCGCTGGTTGATTGGCACGGCACGCCAGCATTAATGACATCATCCGTCGGGCTCTTGTCACCGTTGGGGGACCAGCTGTTTTAAAACCCCATGGGGTTTTAAAAACACGTAACGATGGGAATAGGCCAGATGGGATGACCATAATGCTTTGGAAGGTGGGTAGGCCTTTGGTGTGGCATGCAATATGTGTCGATACCCCCTTGCGCCACGCCATCTTGCTGCTGGAGCCAGCTACTGGTGCAGAAATTCTGAAAAGGCCCAAATATAACAACCTAATTTGGAGTTACATATTTAAGCCGTTTGGGGTTGAAACATTAGTTATACAGTTTTTTATAAACATCTATATAATGTTGTCTGTGCAAGGTCTGTCAGACAAATGCCGGTGTGATAGAACTTTTATATTCAGAGTTCAAAGGCTGTTCAGACAAGTCTATATTGTGTGGATTCCACACCTACTATAAGATTTGGTTCTGGAAAAATTCGCATTAAGAAAATCTCTGAGAATAATTCATAGCATGAAATATACTAACACCCTGTTGCTCTTGTACTCTTAAAGGCGCTACGCACCAAATTGTTGTATGTCTACGAACATGGTTAGCTGTACTGTACTACATAAATAATTCACGCCTCCTTCCTATAGGGGTAAGCAAAAACTACTGAATAAACTATTATAGCTGTACCTAATATAATAACAAATATTTCACACAAATACATATAACACTCTGTTACTGGTGACTGAGTGACTGAGAGACAACGCACAGCCGAAACTACTTGTCGTAGAAAGCTGAGCAGCATGAGCTTCCCTATACTCCGTAAGGGAGTACTAAGAGAGGATTTGCCAAATTTCCTACGGATACGGGAAAATAAGGGATATGCGCGTGATGTGGGATGCGTCTTATTATATATTTATTCAGTTTGCGTATGAATAGGTAGCGGCAATCACTTTCTTATTATATTCGCTAGATGTCGGGTTCGTTACTTAAAATAATTTTATTCATGATATAAATTAAGTATAGACTGAATAAAGTTCTAATAAGTAAGCATAATTTTTAGTTGAAGCGTGTTGAACAAACACAGAGAAGCGATTAAGTTATTTTGAGCAAAGGCCAAGCCACTATTTTGGTCAAAGGTTGCGTGGGGTTAACAAGTTGATAATTTGAAAAAAAACTAAAACGTAGATAAAGAGCGAGTATGGTTGGTTCCACTAAGACTTGTCTAGAATTTTTATTTTATTTTTAAAATAAATTAGTGTTTTAGTTATTTGAAACCGCAAAGCTATGTTTCTGTGTCACAACCAAATAGTATTTGGTGATTACTAAAAATAGTGCTAATTATGTACCTACATCGTTTTGTTGTTATTTTGTTAGTATTTACGTAACCCAACTAGATTTATAATAACCTATGATATTTTTGAACATACCTACGTTAGTTAACGTGTAAAATATTTGCGACTCAATCGAAAAACCAACGTTTCGTAATGAGTAAATGAATGAGCTTTAATAGGTAGGTAGCTCTTTTTTTTTTGGTTCCAATTACAATGAACCGAAGTGTTCAACTTCAACATACTAACTTGAAAACTGGCTCGAATCGCACCGCTTTTATGCTCACTCAGTGCAGTATTTCACGCTCAGTGCGTTTCTTTTTCTTTTCCGCACGAGTGCACGTCCGGTTTGGCCACCCTGTATTTGATACAAAATATAATGTTTATGAAATTTATTTATTTCTTGAGCGATTGTTATTGCAATCTCGGGTTCATGAGTTCTTGGCTTATGCCAGCCATGCTATACATTCATTAGGCCAGCTACCTAATCCAAACAGTTGTCCTTTGTGCAAATATTAATATTATCTTTTCTGAGTATATTAATGAGTCATACTAAAGAACCAATTTCCCTTATCTGGAAGCAAGACCGAGAAAATAAGTATAATATGATGTTGTTTATTTTCGAACTAAAATATACCCAAGAGGATAAGGAGGTCGACAAACAAGTATGATACGTGCACAAAGAGAGCGCACCCTGATTATGTAGTTTGGGCAGTAAAGCATATTGAAATAGGATCACGGTTATAATCTTTGCTGTGATGACATAGATTCTAATTAATTACACATTCTGAACTGTCATGGTATTTGTAGGAGATTATGACCATGGTATTAGTCAAATAAAACAATCTGTCTCCTTTTCCCAACTATGTTGGACTCGGTTTCCATGTAGCTGAATATATCAGCGGTTTTACATAGAGCGACTGCATACCTCACCCCTTGGTCATCTTCTTCTCGTGTGGGCAGTAAGGTCTAACGATCCCACACACCCTAGTGTCAGAGTTTCTAAACCGCCTCAAGGGTGACATGGGTGGACTCAAGGTGGACAGGGGGGACATGGTTTATTTGACGACCGCCATTTGGCGGCCGCGCCGGGACCACCGGCTTATACGTGCCTTCCCAAGCACGGAATCATCTTTTTATCAGACGATCAGGTGATTCAAGCCTGCAACGTCCTACCCAAACTGGAAAACAACTTTACAAAGTATGCTTCCCGTGGGAATCGTAACCACGACCACCGGGTCACAAGGCAAACGCCTAAACCTCTCGAGAACGGAGGCAGAACCTCATCCCTACAACTCAGTAACTGAAAAACGCGATAACAATCAGTCTTCCGTCCGACTGTGGACAGGCTCTTTCCGCAACGAGAATCTTTTAAAAAATCTTCGGGAAATCCCGAAAAATAAGATTGCCGTACAAAAATGTGTCATTGATGTTTTGATACTTAATAACAGAATATGGGTATTTATTTTATTTACCAGGAATATCATTATTATGAGTCGGCGTTTTAAATGCGTTTTGAGGTTATCTGAATGTACGGTGTGAAGATTGCTGCGGTAACGTAGACCTGTGCCTAAAGCCTCGTATTCATGCTAAACATTTTTTAGCAACAAAGTTGAATAAACGTGTTGCGGCGGTAACATGTTGAAAAGTTCTCGCCCGACGAGCGACAACATCTGTTTGTCAACAACTAGCTGACACGTGCCCACTTCATTGGGTGGTATTTTTCGGGTTAAAATATAGCCTATGACACTCACAAATAACGTGGATTTCTATTGGTAAAAGAATTTTCAAAGTCGGTACCTTCGATCCAGAGATTACCCCCTACAACCTCACAAATTCACAACATCACAAACTTTACCTCTTTATAATATTAGTATAAAAGTATAGATTGTTGACGTGTGCGGACCGTATTTGCGACCGTTTATAAACACGGCAGTAGTGTGGAGCAATGATAAAATATTGCAATTAATACTAATTAATAGAACTATTTCCTCGGGCAACATTTTAACGCAGACTGGCGTGTGGACAACCTATATTGATTTAAACAAAGTTTCCAGCAACATTCTCGCCGCTTATCAACAATGTTGATCAACTGTTGCTAAACAAATGTTACCATGAATACGAGGCTTTACTTGTACTAGAGCCCGCGTCACCACCGCGTCGTTGCGCTTACGATACTGATATGCTCTGAAATATAGTGAATCTTCCTTGGGAAACAATAAAATCTAAATACGAGTATATAAATTACAGAAAAACATAGACATACATAGCATTGGCCAGAACTTTATCATCAAAGTATGTTCAGAGCATGTTACAACACAACATTTCAAACAATCTAGAAAATTATTGGATAAGTAACTATACCTAATAGTCCATGTATTTTAAAAGGGAACTTCCATTTAAAAGAAAACGTTATCGCGTTATAGCTGTTATTTTATCAAAGAAGTATGACACGAGTAGCTTAGTGGTTATCAATTGAGGTCACATAAGAGGTCTTTGGTTGACTTATTTTTATGTTCCTTCAAGGATTTTTTCTCAAAGATGCTGGAGTTGTCTGTATGTCAACTTATTCAGTGAAATCAGGGCGTTAAGTCTGGCTATAAAAATATGATTGGTGATTCAGTACAAAAGCGATCCTTGCCGGTACTTGCTGAAGGCAACAATATGTGCGCTGGAGCGGTGAAGGTTGGACATTCAATACTCGTATTGTGAAGTACGAAGGGCTAACCATCCGTACCGGTCGCTTGTTACATATTTTCTTGATATGTTTGACAATGTTACCTAAGTATTAGGCAGGTATTTAGCTAGGCAGCATATACGCTGGGGAAGTTAGGTCTGTCTTAAGGGACCTGAAATGGGGTAAGTCTCCTGGACATGACGGGTTAGGCGTAGAACATCTACGATACGCAGGTAAGCAGGTGCCACGTGTCTTAGTTCTCTTGTTTAATGTATGTATGAGTCACTCATATCTTCCAGGGGACCTCATGAAAACTATTGTCATTCCTATAATAAAGAACAAGACTGGAGATGCGAGTGACAAGAATAACTACAGGCCTATCTCCTTGGCGACCATTGTTGCGAAGGTGTTGGACGGTCTGATTGACAGGCAGTTGGATAAATATATCACCCTACATGACGCCCATTTTGGGTTTAGGCCACATTTGTCGACTGAAACGGCGATCCTCTGTCTCAAGCATGTCGTCAAATACAATGCAGCAAGGAAAACACCTGTTTATGCGTGTTTTTTGGACCTCTCCAAGGCATTTGACCTAGTGTCATATGACTGCCTCTGGAGGAAACTTTCCTATGCCACTAACCTTCCGGGGGGGCTGGTTGCAGTGTTGAAGTACTGGTACAGCAACCAGTCCAACTGTGTTAGATGGGCAGGTGCCATGTCTGATGCGTTAATAATGCGTTCCGGGTAATACTGGGGTTGCCGCGCTTCTGTAGCACGTCGGGGATGTTCGCAGACGCACGTGTTCTGTATGTCGGCTCGCTGCTGCATCTGCGAATCGCATCACTGATGGGTCGGGTGCGCGGCAGCCCCAACAGCCTCGTGGCTACTGTAGCCGGCAGGGTGGATGGATCAATATTGTGTCACTAGATGGCGGCACACAGACCGTCATTGAAATATGTGAGATGACAGGTTTTATTTTAGTTATAGTTAGTAAGTATCAAGTTATTTTGTTTTTCTCGTTTTATATGGATATCTGGTCTGAAAATAAAATTTATTATTATAGCTTTCAGTACGCATGAACTATATTTTAGACTACACATGATTCGTAAAAAACGTTTGGTTCGATTTTGCGTACACTTATTGTTTTGTGTCCTGGAGGAGTAGTTTACGTTCATCCTAGACCCTGGATCTCAAGACTTTACGGTTGGCTACCAAGTTTACGAGCAAAACAATGATATTGAGGAAAATGAAGTCATTCATAAATATGAGGAAACCAGTCAGACGTGAATAATGAGACGCTAAACCTACTAGACCGGTCAGGTGCGCTAACCAGCTAAAACGTGAGATGGACACACAACTAGCATATCTTAAGAGCACCCTGTCTTTTATTGAGCTACCTACATACTCGTACATATGAAAGAAAGCAAAACTGAACTTAATTTCCAAGTCATGACCTCCAACTCACCTCCACGTTGAATCATTAAGTTGATAGTTATAGCATGTTTATTTATTTACATTAATTGAGGGTTTTTTCCATTGCCATGGTGACTGAGGGTTTTTTTTCGTTGTTATGGTGATATATTCCCGGTTTCTGAAGTTTTTATCGGTCTTTCTTCTTCTTTTTATTTGTCCGTTAACGCTATTTGTCATAACGCCATTGGTTGGTTAGTGGTTAACGGACAGATAAACAACCGATAAAGTACCTCAGAAACCGGGCATTATTCGAGTGGAAGTCTTTCAAACTAACTTGAAATATGGGCCTAAGGCATAAATTCTAAATCCTTTTGATGAAAACCTCCACCCCCGTATCGCATCGGCCGCCCGATACGAACCCTCCCGCATCTCAAAGATCCGCCGTCCGAGGCACACCTTAACCATTCCTGATGACTCTACCACTCTTCTACAAGAAAGTCGTAGAGAAACCAGCACACTCAAAACAAGACCGCCGTCCTTTCGCCCTCGCCGCCGAGGCCCGTCGCGATCTTCCCTTCAATGTCCACCCCGACCTTTGCTCGAGGCAGCCCGCGCCGCTGAGCCTGTAGTTTTAAATTCGCCCCTAAATAATCAATATTCGATCCAGCCGTCCCTAGCTGTCCTCCCCCCAGCGACGCCCTAAGCCGAGGTCCATACCCCACAGGGGGTGCCCTTAGCGTGTAGTCGCTTAGTTTGTAAGTTTAAAATAAGCCCTGGCTGGAGGCTTTAATATTTATATTAAGGCCACCACAGGAAAGTCCGGTTAAGCAGTCGACAACCTCCTAGGTTGACCTGCGAGAGGCCACACATAAAAAAAAAAAATGAAAACCTCCACTCCAATCGACGCAGTCGCCATAACAAAGGAAAAAATGTATGGGAACAAATATAGCTGCCAATTTGACAGATGGAGTGGAGAAATGAAATGAATCATCTATACTGAAGAGCGAGTCTGCATACAGCAGGCACAAAAATAGACTTTAGGCTGGTCTGAGATTGTCTTTAGCTATTAAAATCCTATAATAAGGTTTTTTCCCGATCTGGGGTTTAAACCCTCCTGAGGAAAGATTTTGAGTGCTGCCATGAAGTACCTACTCAAAATCTTTAAAAATATAAATGTTAGTACGATCATGGTGAACACAATATAGACATCCTGAGACACTTTGACATACAAATCATCGTACGTACACAGATAGCTTGAGTTATAATGATGAAACGTTCTACAATTTACATTTCACCATGTTATTTTATTAGGTAAGTGTTATTGTGAAACCGACCAATGTTTTGAATGATTGGAAGAATGCAAAGCAAAATATATACTTAATATACAGTCATACATGTGTTTTCAAAGGCCAATGGAGAGGGCAATGCTTGGAATTTCCTTGCGTGATCGAATCAGGAATGATGATATCCGCAAGAGAACCAAGGTTACCGACACAGCCCGAATGATTGCCAAACTGAAGTGACAGTAGGCAGGGTACATTGCTTGCAGATACACAGATGGTTGATGAGGCCGAAAAGTTTTGGAATGACAACAGCGTAGGTACAGGAAGAAGCAGCGTTGGAAGGCCTCCTACAAAGTGGACCGATGACCTGGTGAGGGTCGCGGGTAGCCGATGGATTCGAGACGCACAGGACCAGTTGTTGGGGCGACTCTTGGAGGAGGACTCTGTCCAGCAGTGTGTCTTTCGGCTGATATGATGATGATAATGATACACGTGTTTGCAAACAGTCTTATTAAATTAAAATGCCACACAGTGCGATTGTAGCTATTTGATTGAAGCAATTTCACAGAGTTTTTGTACTAATTCGATTGCTTAAAATATGTGTATGGTATGGTAAAATAGGTTTTCCGTTATTGTCACCTCAGGGCTGAGGGCCTAGTGCGTACCCGATTGTGAATGTGATAACGTTGGAGAACAATGGAACAAAAGAAGTTTTCCGTTATTGTCACTAGACGGCTCTTATTCAGTTTTAGTACGAGCTGTTTTACGTTCATGCGATCCAGTATTTAAAAACTTGCACTAAGGCCGCAGAAGGCTAATTTTTGTACTCCAAATTGTGTCTTCTAATGTCAAATTTTAGTCGTAATTAGTTTTAGTCAGTTTTGATAAGTTTACTTATCACTGAAAATTTCAAATGTCTACCTATTGTGGTTCTTGAGATACAGCCCGCTGACAGACAGACGGACGGACGGACGGACAGCGGAGGCTTAAGAGGAAACGCGGGCGGAGAGACTTTGTATGTAAAAAGTCATAATTCGAGGTTTGGCTCTCGCGTGTTTCCTCCTCCAATATCAGACCGATTTAAAAGATATTATATATACTATGTCCCTATGTTTTCCTTTTGGATGATATATAAACCGTATAAGCACTAGAACCCTCAAAAAATGCTCAAAATTCTCCGATAAACCGCTATCAACAGAGCTCTAGTGTACAAATTTGGCAACTATTCATGAAAAAAGGAAAACATAGAGACACAGTATATATTCTTTTTGTGAAATATCTCTTATATCGGTCTATTGGTCGGTAATATTGGAGAAGAAAACAGTCGAGAGCCAAATCTCGGATTATGACTTTTTACATAAAAGTCTCGCCTTCAGCATTTCCTCTTAAGAGACCTATTACAATTTGACTGTGTTTTTTTGCGAAAAACGACCAACTTTGGCTTTTTCATTCTCAGAAACTGAAATATTTTGACAACTTTGGCTTATAAGGTAGTTGACAACAGTTATTAGTATAGTGTATAGCGGCTTTTCGCATATTTCTCTTATCTATTTGTAAAAAGCCAAAATTCCGAAGTAAGTTTGTCATGTAAAGCGCGACGCCACTTTTTCGAGCTCGTGGATTGAACTAATGTACTAACCAAATGAAATGAAGAATATATCATAATATTCCTTATATAGTGGTTTCGTGTATAGCGGCCTCAGAAATTTGAAATAAGAATGGAATATCCGTAAAAAAATCCCATTCAAATCCATAAAAACTACTAAAACGCTCAGAATGAACTGTAAATTTTTCCTTAATACATTAATATTATTACGTAAAATTTATACCAAAATAAACCATAGTTCATAAGAAATGAAAATTTAATAAATATTCATTGAATAAATTAATAATAAACCCTAAAATAAACGTATTTGGAACTGCCTAATTTCGACATAATGCGATCAGCCAGTGATAAATGATAAATGATATTTATTTTGCAAATAGGTTACAAGTAACTCTTTTACACGTCAATTTTTTTTTTTGACGTATTTATCTAGATGAGGCCGGATGTTTCCTAGCTGACTACCCTGAGAAGAAACACCGAAACAAACTCAGAGGTCACAGTCTCTTTTGAAGTCCATACAATTGCCAATAACATATGAAAAACATGTAGGTTAAGGTCTGAGGTGGCCTTTTGAGGAAAGCACCACGCAGGTTTGAGTGGGCTTGTCCAGACAGTGCAAGCCTTTGTCAGTAATCGTGCAGCTCAACTCAAAACTTTGAGGAGCTCAACGAACCGACGAACAATACCAAAGTAAGGACATTTGGGTAAGCCGCATAATATACTCAAACTGCCAGACAGTCATGAAATCAATCCTTAAAATAACGACCTACATAGTCCTCACACTTACAATACATTCTTTTTTTTAAGAACCATGCAGATTAGTGTCTGAGATGGTCTTTAGAAGAAAGAACCACACAGATTTGAGTGAACCTGTCCAGTCAGTGCAAGCCTTTGTCAGTAGTCGTGTAGCTCAACTCAGATCCACATAGGAGCTCAACAACTCGACGAACAATACCAAAGAAAGGACATTTGTGTAGGCCGTACAAAGCACTCAAACTGCCAGACAAACATTAAAGTTACTCAATGAAATAAAAAATAATCCACATAGTCCCCATTCATAATAAAAATAATGATAAATTTAATGTCAAATTGTATATGAAAAATTAAATTAAAATGTCAAATTGTATATAATAAAAAGAAAAATGTCAAATTGTATATAAAAAAAAATTGTACAAAAGTCAAATTGTGTATAATAAAAGAAAATGTCAAAAGTAAAACTAAAAAATTGATAAAAAAATAAAAAAAAATGTCAATGTATAAACCAAGCAAATAAATATACATTGACAATAATAATAAAAACAGAGACTGTGCAAGTGTATTTCATTGGAACAGCTCAATCCCAAGCCTTTTTGTCTTCAAGATAATCTTTTATGGTGTAAAAAGCCTTCTGGCAAAGTTTACGCTTTACAAATGCTTTGAATTTATTTATGCTTAGATCTTGAATGTGACTTGGAAGTTTATTATAAAAGCGTATACATTGGCATCTAAATGAGCCCCCTATCTTTTTAAGCCTGGTTACAGGAACAACAAATTTATGTTTATTCCTAGTATTAACATTATGTATATCACTGTATTTTTTAAACATTTTAATATTTTTATGGGCATACAAAATATTTTCATAAATAAACTGAGAAGGGACAGTCATTATATTTATATCTTTAAATTTATCTCTGAGGGAGTATCTAGGACTTAATTTATAAATTGAACGAATAGCTCTTTTCTGCAAAACAAAAATTGTCTGGATATCGGCAGCATTCCCCCATAATAGAATACCATACGACATGACACTGTGGAAATAACTAAAGTAAACTAAACGGGCTGTTTCTAAATCAGTTAAATTTCTAATTTTTCTGACAGCGTATGCAGCAGAGCTAAGTTTTTTCGATAATTTATCTATATGTGGTCCCCACTGAAGCTTAGCATCTAAAGTTATGCCTAAGAACACAGTAGTATCTTCAGGAGTCAACTCTTTACCCCTTATTAGCACACTAGTATCCACTTGCCTAACCTGAGGCATCGTAAACCTAATACATTTAGTTTTTTTTTCATTGAGATTTAAGTTATTAACATTAAACCAGTGTACTATTTTTGAAAGAACGTTATTTATATCGTTAGTAACCGGTTGCTGACGTTTAAGTTTAAATAAAAGTGAAGTGTCATCTGCAAACAACACTATTTCTTGACTATCCTTTATGAGGTAAGGCAAGTCATTAATATAAACAAGAAACAAAAATGGGCCAAGAATTGAACCCTGGGGGACACCCATTGTTACGGTACAGCCAGGAGATCTTTTCCCGTTCACGTCAACTCTCTGGATCCTATCACTTAAGTATGAAGTAATAAGATCCAGTGAGGAGTTCCGGATCCCGTAGTGGTGTAGTTTCCTGAACAATGTTTCATGAAAAACACAGTCAAATGCCTTGGATAGGTCGCAAAAAATTCCCAGGGCATCGCATTTGTCTTCCCATGCATTATAAATATGTCTTAAAAGTTCAACACCGGCATCAGTTGTTGAACGACCCCTTGTAAAACCAAATTGTTTGGTATGTAGAAGTTTGTGTCTGTTAAAAAATCTTTGCAACTGCTCTAAAATAAGCTTTTCAAATATCTTACTAAAGGTGGGTAGCACTGAAATAGGTCTATAATTAGTGGGGTCAAATGTACTACCCGCTTTAAACAATGGTATTACTTTACTATGCTTCATTAGGTCAGGAAACTCACCACAATCAATACAATTATTAAAAATAAGTGCTAAAGTAGGAGCCACAATGGTAATAATGGACTTTGCAACGTCCACTGAATTATCCCATAAATCTGCAGTCTTTTTCACATTCAAACTGTTAAATGTTTTAATTATATCTGTACCAGTGACATGTTGGAAACTAAATTCGGAATCGCAAACTTTAACATTTTCTTTAAGCAGAGACTCTGCTGCAGTGGGTGATGAGTTCAGAGATTTTGTTGTTAAAATAGGAATCTTTGAAAAAAAAATTTCAAAAGCCGAGGCAACCTGGGAGTCAGAATTGATTACAATGTCATTAATTACAAGGCTGTAGTCACTACAACGAGGTTTTGACCTTCCTGTTTCACTATTAATAATATTCCACGTTGTTTTGATTATATTATTACTATTTTTAATCTTATTACTCAAATAACGCGACTTTGCAATACAACAAACTTTTTTAAATAATTTTGAATAATTTTTAACATAAGAATTAAATTCAGCCGTATTTACATGGGCTCTTTCATCATACAATTCATAGAGCCGAGTTCTACTTTTATGACTACCTACCGTAGCCCATTCACTGTAAGATACATTACTGCTAACCGAGATGGTTTTAGGTATAAAAGTGGAATTGAAATGTTTACAGTACATGTGAAAAAAATCCTCATATGACTTATTAGGATTATTTAAAGTAGTCAAAACTGGTAAATTATTGATGATTTTAGTTTTGAAAGTTTCCAAACGAGTTATAGTTCTTGGGTTAACAGTGATATATTTTGTAGCCACTTTGTTGTTTAGGTTTTGGAAAGTAATTATTTGCCCACTATGATCAGAATCTAGTAAATTTATAATTTCTTTGTGACTTGGTACAAAATCTGTAAAAATATTATCTATGCATGTGGCACTCGCAGGGGTTATTCTTGTAGGCTCCAAAAATAAGTTAACAAGATTGTAGGACTGAAACAGACTAATAATTTTGCTGCTAGAACCTGAGTTTTCTAATAAATTAACATTAAAATCACCGCAAGTGACAATATATTTGTTTGAATTACAAATCTTGTGTAACACTTCATCCATTACCTTTTCAAAGCAGTCATACAATCCTGAAGGGGGTCGGTACACACTTAAAACAATGAACTGCTCCAATTCTATACAGGCTATCTCAATTGTTCGCTCAACAGATAGGCTTACAATATCCTTCCGTTCTTTGAATTTAAGTTTATTATGAACTAAAATTAATGAGCCACCACGTATGGCATTAATTCTGCTGAACGAACTACCAACCTGGTGATTACTAAAATTGAACATGAACTCATGGCTTTTAAGCCAATGTTCTGTGATACAAAGAATATCAATATTGTTTAAATTTATAAATAATTCTATTTCCAAATCTTTATTCATGAATCCTTGAATGTTTTGGTGCACCAGGTTGATACAGTTTAAATCTTTTATTGGTTTGGTTGTTCCATCAAAATTCTGTACAATATTGCTAGAGATAGCCTCTGTTGTCTTATTTTCTAATTTAAATTATCAATAACATTAGAGTTTCTTGCCAAATTGTTGGCAGAATTATTATACATGTCAGTGCATTGCTCAATAGAAGCAACTTGTTTAGCCAAGTTCTTGGCTGTTATACAAAAATAATATGATAGCGACACAGCTATCCGTCTTTTAAAATAATTAGCAAGATAGTACCTGTCTACATGATATCTATCTTTTGTCAACACAAAACGATTTCCAATTAAATTATTAACATCTAATAAATGAAATACATTGCTATTATATGTCAGATTATGCAATGTCTTATTAATATTGAATCTAAGGTAATTTTCTTCCTGTGGCAAACTTTGGCTATAAGGAAATGTAAACAATATAATTTTTCTTAAGTTGAGGTTGCTTAGAGACCTATGATATTGCAGTAATTCTCCTTTGTTTAAATTAGCTCTATTACCAACAAATATTAATAATGTTGTATCCTGGTGAAAGTTATAATTAATAATTCTCTTCATGATATCAAATAGGGAGCAGCCAGGCATACAATAGTTGATAATTGAGTGCCCTGGATATTCATATTTCAACAAGTGACCCAGACCCTTTCCAATCTCATCACAAAAAAATTATTATTTCATTATTTACTAATGGTTTACATTGGATTTTGGAACTAATAGTAGGAACTAGAAATTCAACACAAGGCTGCGGCATGGTGTTGTTGCATGTTGACAATGAATGGTCTGGCGTCTGTACATTAGTTGGTTGACAATGCTTACAGTTGGTTTTTTGTGAGCTTACCAGCTCATTCATAGCCAACACATATTCCCTCATAAGGTTTTCAGAGGTATTGTACTTGCATGTCATAGAACTTAGTTTTTCCTGTAAATGATTTAGTTGAGATTGCAACTCCTCTGTGTCAACTTTATACCTCCTAGTACTTTGTTCCAGGTTGAAAGAATACATATCTAATTGTTTCAATAAGTTTAACCTTTCCCTATTCAATTTAACATTTTTGATAAAAAACTTTTGCCTTCTAACCATTTTCTGCGTTTTGAGAATGTATCTGTTAATTTTTATATATTTTTTAAGTTTATTTTTACTAGTTACTACCCTCACTGTTTTTATTGATTCCAAATCATCATCACTAGTTAAATCTACTGTGTAAGAGGGGTTGATTAGAGGGGCCTTGGATGGGGCAATAGGCACCAACTCGCTAAATAAACTTTGGTTCAGGGAGGCTGTGATGTTAAGGTTAGTTGTCTCAAGTTGTGATATTTGACAATGAGCCTCCTGTAGCTGTTGTTGCAATAAGTACTTGTGATTAAGAGCTTGTTCATACTCGATGCTACACTGGCTGAACCCGTCCACTACAAGTTGGAGCCTATCCCGGGCTTCGATGGCCTCAGTGTATTGAGTGTATAACTGAGCCATCTCATTTTTTAACTGCCTATTCTTGGTGTGAGCTTCCAAGAGCACCTTTTCATTGTCATCCATTTCCTTAATCAGTTGATCACAGCACTCCTTGGACGCCTTTAATTCGCTCAAAGCCAGATTGAGTTTGGACTCTTCTTGGCGAGCATAGGCGCTACGCGTCATAGGCATGATTATTTGGAGAAAAGAGTGAAAAGAAATAAAAGGAAAAGCAGATTGTTGAAAAAAAAAAAAAAAATTAGTTAAAAGAGAATTAAGTAAGTGGTAAGTAGTGACAAATTACAGCGTTTAGTTATGAACGTAACAAGTTCTGTCATCAACTAACCAAGGTTATGTCTACGAAGTTCATTGAAATAAAACTGTAGCCGTATAGAAGTTTTGTTAAGAAAAATATGCTAAGCTACAAATGAATGGATCGTATACAGTATAATAGCAAGTAAAGTTTAATTATGTACCTGTTATCAAGATGACAATGGAAAAATTCACTTGAGCCGGTAACCTCTAAACTGTCACCGATTCACTTTAAGTTTTAACACTTATTTAAACTTTAATACATGAAACTAACACTTAATACACTTGAATATCTTATTTACTTGATGATTAATTGAAAATAGGTCTTAATAACAAAGGAATTTTATATTTAAAATTAAAATTACATAGGAGAAATTTGAAACAGCTGTTAGCTGTAGTGTTGCCACAGGAAAAAAAAAAAGAAAGTCAGCAGTTTTGTGAGTGAAAACGCAATTCTGTGATAGGGCTCTTAATAATTGAATTACGTTGGTTACCCATAGGGTACGGAATCCTAAATATTATCAGAATTAATCATCTGTTGCCAGTCTAAAACCAATACCGAGTTATTTCTTCTTGACTCGAATGCATAGCAATCGCATAGACCAATAGACTCGTGAAGGTAATTTCCTCAGTCCTATTGTTTTTCATCGCTCACGGTTACTTCGTTACGTATCTACCGACAATACCGTTTGTTTCAAGCCTAGTTTCATGTAATTTTGACGGATTGTAGTGGTGTCTTTTAATATTAACTAATAACGTTAAAAGGCAGGATTATTTTAAGGGGGTGGATCTTCAGCACCCCGCCAGGAACAGAATTGACTAGCTTTTTCCTGCGACTTTGTACGTTCACATCCCGTTTTCATCTGTCCTCAATGCATGTTCTACTTCATAACATAAGTACACAGGTCACAATTATTTATTACAAGTATTTGTGTGAATCTACTTTCGATGCTGACCTTCCTAAATATTTCTCGACTACCAACTGAAGCCACACTTAAAATGTAAGTATACTTTCAGACTTTCAGTTACACGAGCAAAACAGTTCAGCAATTACGAGCGATAAAAATACCATTAAGATAGTAATAAAAAAAATGATCTTTAAAACGCTATCTAAAAATTAAAAGCACGTGTAAAGACCATATGCTCATAATATTATTTACATAATAAAATAAGAAAAATGCGTGACCGCAAATAATTAAACCTGTTATATCAGCGATGTTGTTCTCGATTAGTTTTAATGAATGTGATGAGCTTAACATAGGCGTATATAGCCCCCCCCCCCTAGGCCGGATGGGCCGTGTATGTGTGTTCTTCGTACTGGCTTGCGGCCTATTTTTGTTTACGGGGGGAAATCCTCATGGATGTCCTCCACCCTGGGGCGGGCGGAGGGGTCTGTCAGACTCTTACTGACTAAAACCACCGTGGTGTTTCATCTCTCACCTACGTCGGGGATTGCGGGAATTTATGCGACTTCCGTAATCTCCGGCCGGCTCACCTCTGCGGGCTACCTCGGGTCAGCGCGGGGAGTGAGGTGTTTGACTCCCTCTGCGACGTCAGAGAGGGCCCGGGGCTCGATTCCAGATAAATGGGGGGCGACAGACATACCCAGTCCGCTGCCCCTGGACCCAGTTAGGGAGGCCGGGAGAGTGCAGCGTATGCGCTCCGGTGCGCCTGCTGCGGGCCGGGAGAGAGGTCAAGATCTCCCTCTCCCTTTCCGCAGCCTCCTTCTGCGCAATAACTGTTTTGCAGAAGGAGAACACCGCGTCCTCCTGGCTTGCGGCCTGACCCAGCATAAGGACCGGCTCTTACTGAGTTCTGTTATTTACAACCCACATTCTAAGTTGATAAATTTTTTCAGAGTGCAATAATTTTCGAGCTCACTACGCTCAATCAGGTTGCCAATTAAATAGAAGTTTTATTGTTTTGAGTATTTTGCAGTTGAGTATTTGTCCAAATCTAATTTAGCCTTAAAACTATATCTATATTAACACTACACGGGAATTTAACCCGTATAGTAAGGCGATTTAGCGCTATAATAGCGAGCGAAGCGTAGTGGGAAGAATGAAAAGCGTAGACTTGAAGATAATTATTTAACAGAACGATGAAGTTATTATATTATGAGAGAATGCAATATAGATACAAAGACTGGCAGTAGCAATTTGATAAAACTTGATAAAATAAGGTTTGATAAAATAAAATTTGATTAAATAAGTTGGATAAAAGAAATGAGTTGTTTACGGGATGCAGTTTTTTTTCTATAATGACGTTGGGCTCAAAAGATTTAGTATAGGGTTTTTTAATAATCTAGATACCTACAGCTACTTGTGTATAAAATGAGAATATAAGATCCTCGTGGTATTTTTGTCGAAACAATAGTGCAGCTGTTTTAATACAAACATGGAGAAGACACGGTTCGTTGCGCCGCTCAGTCGCTGGCTGTAGAGTCAGCTACTTAAACATAACGCAAAAAGCATAAATAATGAGCTAATTCACTATATTTTACATTCATTTACATTACACTGTCGCCAGACGGCGACGAAATTCGATGATAATGAGGAGTTTTGAACATTTATTTTCAAGTAGCCGACCTGAGAGATGCAGTCCTGCTCTTTCAGTTCATATTTAAAAGTATGTATAAAGTACATTATCTTTCCCTAGCATTCCAATATATTGCGTCATTTTATTTCCCATAAGAACCTTACTTGGACTATTACGGATTATGGACTAGTATTTATAAAATAAAAATAATTACCGTATCGTCCCTGTCGTCCTCAAATGATACAACTAGTTTTATGCATAAAAGAACACCTCATTAAAGGACAGTTGCAAAAAAGAAATCTCGACAAAGTCTTCTACTTTTATTTTTAGACTTTTTAAGTTGATCAGGTTGATAATTCTCAAAAATTCAGAGAAAAATCCATAGCTTGAAAATTATGAAAAGTCGCGGATCATACATGGGTGATTCGGATACCCCACGATACGAGGGACGTAAATTTTATTTTTGGACGTCAATGTTCTGGCCACCCTGTATAAAAATCTCGTGTCACGGTGTTTGTTATCGAACTCCTTCGAAACGGCTGGACGGATTTTTATTATTTTTTTTGTATAGATGCGGTAAGTCTGAGAATAGGTTAGTAGGTCTGAGGTAGGCTATTTTTTTCATTTTCAACGTTTGTCAGGTCAGCTAATATTATATAATCTTTGACTATCATTTTGAAAATCTTTGTCGATGTCCTTGTCTCGATTTTTTTTTAAAACCACGTGTAGGTATTTAAATGTCTCATGAATAAAAAAATATTGTTTTATAAGGACAACGGTCTTTGAGGAAATTCTGGTTTGCATCCTAATTTTGTCTCACTTAAAAATACTGGTAGATATTAGTTTTACGAAGTTGGACACAATTTATCTATTTATTTACATTACCTATTGTACATTTAGACTTCATGCTTTAACACCTATTGAAGTTTTCTATGGGACTTTATGCTCAATTGTTTGTCTTGTGATTACAATACTGTCATACCCATTAAAATATGTTTAATGGACCATTGGCCAGTGAATACTAAATATTTGTCATGTTCATGAACATTCCTAAAAACATTTTTATTCACTTTACTGCGATGTAAAGTATAAAAGAATTTGAATGAACTAATTGTTAACATTCCGACCTTCACGAACCAGATAACACGGTCTTATTGTACCAATTCTGAACCAAGTAATTACCATTAGGTATGTACATTAAAGAGAAAATGTAACACTTTTGGAAAACATGATTTAATGCCTACAAGGTAACTATCACATGTATCTAAACTACATAAAAATAAATAATACTAAGCGATATCAACATAACCTACATAAATAGATACACCAAGAAAATACTTGCTAGTAACAGTCTTAAGTTTTGTTCTTGGGAAAACACTGCACTCCCACTCATACGCACATTGACAAAATAAAGAATCCTTTCACAGTTGGTTTGGTAGTTGGTCATGCCTTCTCTGCTGTACATGATGAGCCGGCAGTCCGCGCTCTTGGAGACGTACAGCCGCATGCGAGTGGTGGGGTCCAGCACCGTCGTCACCCGCCAGTCTTTGATCTCGTTCTGCGAGCTCTCCGGAGGCAGGATGTCCTCATCGCGACTCCTGGGTTTTTCGCTCCACAGGCTCACGTGCACATCGTCCTCCGTCATTTTCCTCGAGTTGTAGTCGTGAATATAGTTGGAGAGAAACGCATGAGCGATATCACAATATATGGCGACGGTCTCCACCAACTCGACGTCTTCTATCCTGAGCCAGCATTGCTCGGCGCGGTCGTTCCGGTTCGGCAGTTCGAAAGGGATGGGGAACACGTAGGGTTTCACTTTCACGGGTACTTCGGAGCACAATACGAGGGCTTGCAACAGAGTCACGCCGATGACTTGGAGTAACATTTTAAGTGTGCCGCTGTGGCGACGTCATGATTGTAACTAAACGACGGTCGTGACGGCTCGATGTCGCTACAAAGCGCTGCAGACTGGCTAGCTGCCTTCATAAACGTGATTACAGGTTAAAAACGATTATTAGATTGCAATTTACAACTCATTGTTGTGGGAACGAAATCCACGTGATTGAATGGCTGCCTAAGTTGAAACAATTCAACCGAGGTATTTGTAATTGTTCTACTCGTATTATCAATATATGGTGTTTCCGCAGTTAATATTATTATACGTAGGCTTTGTTCCTTTACACGACAAATTCCGGTGCTTATAAGGAATGTTGACAGGAATTACTTAAGGTTAAGCCTTTGCACTACAACAACAAAATAAATAGTTTTAGGTTCAATTAATTTATGAAAATAAAAATTGTCGCAGAAAAAAAATTTTGATAAAAAATGGCTACGTTTCCAACCCATTAAATCTTCATGAAGCCCATATTCAGTAGGAGACGACTACGGACTCTAATTGACAACGAGTCCTTATAGATCTAAACTGCGTTTTGTGCTCAAACCATTTGAAGTTGGTGCTGCAATGGTTCTCTGTGGTACGGTGCGACTGTCCGAGCGATTTGAGTGCGGCAGGATGGTGCAATTAGTTTCAGTTTTATGCATTAATGACTCATTGGCTTAACAATTGGTGCGTGTACTGGCCAGATAGGGGTCATGGATTCATATCCCAGTTGTTGCTACTCGCAGAGGCCCTGATAAACATTTCTTAATGCAATGGAGCACCAATCAACGATTATCCATGTATGCACTATGAAAATATACCCAAGGGCAATCCCCGGTTGGCACAGAGTTATTATAGGATATGGAAATAAAAAGTTGACTAAGGACTTGGCTGTCTGAAGTGGATTGGTTCCCTTACAACTACGAAAGGTCTGGGGCCCCCACCGGAGGCGACTTACACACTCAATTAATGGGCTTCTATTAACGGCCGTTAGCTCCTTATTATTGTAACAACAAGGGAGTAACATATTCTGAGGTGCTAGAGGAGTGGAGAGGTATCAGCATTCCAGCATCTTACTGTTATCACAGATATTATTATTGAAGGCAACCCATCAAGGGTTAATCCGGGATCGCGTTGGGGGACCGCTAATAATATAGAGGTACTTAACAAATACAAAAATTTGCGGTCACCCGAGGCGAAGACGCTTGGCCAAAAGCCCCACCACCACCACCTATGTTAAATTAAAAGGCTCAATACGTATTTTTTCACTTTTTAAAGTAATTTTTTAGTCGGGGTTTTTTTTTAAATTAAATTATGTACTTCTATTTTCATTTTTCTTTGGTCATTTTTGTCTAAACTTAGTGAGTTTAAGACCGGTTCTTCCATCGTGCTGTATGTATCGTTTTTTTTTTGTTTTCTAGGAGTGCGACATTCTCGTGTGGGTTTACTTAACAACTTTAACTTAACAGGGGATCCTGTTAAGTTTTATTTATTAATATCAATTAATAAATAACACCAAACAGGGGATGAACAAAGGGGGATGTAAGGGTTTATATTATCCCCCTAAACAAAATCTTTAAACAAATAAAATAATTCTTACAAACATTTTATTTGTACTTTTTAATCGTCTTCAAAAAGGAGGTCCTCAATTCGTCTGAAACTTTTTTTATTTATGTATTTTTTATGTCCCGATTACTCGACGACACCTGGACCGATTTGTATTTTCTTTTCTGTTTGAAAAATCCTGGAGAAATTGAGGAAACTCTTCAAAAGTTATAGGCACAATTGAAGCAATTTGGGTAGTTTTGGAAGAGTATTTTTCTGTGTTACATTTCAATTTGGTGAAGATCTGATGAAGAACTTCGGAGATAAGCAACAGAACTACTCAACAAATGATAGCTAATGGACCTGGAATGCTGAAATCGCATACCTGTCTATTGAATACACCAGCTTATAACATAACATCACGCCGGTACGCTGTGAGGGGTACGCACATGTGAATGTCAATTTAGTTGAGGAGGATCACCACACACTTTTTATATAAAATAAAATCGACTTGCACATAAAAAGTTTGTTACTTTTAGTAAAAAGTTTTTTTTTTTTATTAAAAGTGTCTATTTTGCAAATAAGAAAGAAATAAAAATGTTTATATTTTTTGCAACAGCGACTGAAAGGGGTTCTTAAAAATTCAAAGCATGTGGGGTATCATGTGAAAAAGCGCTATTTGTACATTCCCAAAGATTTTGTTTTAGGCCGCATGGTTTTCGACTTATGACGAAACATGGGGACGCAATGGTAAAAATTTGACCATTCCCGCCCTTATCTCCGAAGTTTGCATAGAGAATAATCTGAAATTATTGTATGTGATAGAAGTTTATGTAAAGATTATAGGAAAAATAAAACGAAGTCTCTAAATAGCACACTTTTTCAGAAACCACCAAGAAAAATTACATCAGTTCCACTATCGGTCGTGAGACGGCGCTGATCTAAAACTGCAATATACACCGCAGTGTTAAAAATTTCTGGCGATTAAGGGAGTACTCACACTTTTTCAGCTCCATTCAGCTTATGCCTATAGAATACAACGATTTTGTATAGAAATGCGTTCGCATCCATTCAGCTTTCCGCGTCTTTTCAGCTTTCGCGGCAAACAAGTATAAAATGAGGACAAATGTGTTTTTATCATGCGAGTGCTATGTATGGAGTTCAGCGCTGTTCCGCCGTATTCAGCGTCGTACGCGGCCTTACGCGGCGGAACACCGCGGTACTCGGATGGTTCTCGACTCCGTGTGTGACTGACATTGGCATGGCCACCATCAGGGATTTTAATTATCGTAATAAAAAAAATGTAGCTAATTAGTCGCCAAATACCAGATTTAGTCGAACACTGGTTCAAAAGTTGGGTTTATAGGTGGCCGATCTCGGGTGCGCCTACCCCAGTTTGATCTGTTTTCTCTCTCATTAGTCGCTAATTAGTCGCAAGTTTTCGCCAAGTCACAGGTTTAATTGGGTCTTAGTTTAGAAGATACAATGAGTTCAATTTTTAAGGTAGGTATATTCCAAGAGCTAGATCGAAGAAATTGCCAAGAAAAAAAAATCTCTTAAAATATGAATTATGCTTCTAGTTTTATCGGTCTAAAGTCCGTAGAATTGTCAGAGAGAGATAAATTCTCAATCCTTCGATCTAGTTCTTGGACTGTACCTGTACTGGGTCGATCCACTGTCGTTTGCGTTTTAATTTTATCTATTTCTTCTGCAAGAAGCCAAACGATAAAAATATCGCACATAGAAACGTCCATTTTCAGAGCACAATACTAAATGAGTAAAGAGCGTGACTACCGCCAGACCTCCTTCAAAGTCGATTTTCTCGGAAACTACGAAGGTACCAATTTTTTTGTTCAGTACTAATAATTAGTACCAATTGAGTACTAATTATTTACCAAAAATGGTAGCGATTGGCGGCGGTGGTCCTGCGGTAGTCACGGACATCTTACCATTTTCGCCGCGTATTCTTACGACGCTGTACGCGGCTGATGGAAGCAGAGCTGTAAAAGTGTGACCAGAATCGTTCAGCGAAACGCGAATGGAAGTGAATAAATGTGGGTAGTCCCTTAAGGTCCCGCCAATGAATATTTAAAACATTTCACGTTTTATGGTACGGAACCCTCGGTGCGCGAGTCTGACTCGCTCTTGACCAGTTTTTAATCGTAAAATTTCCCATTGATTTAAAATTGACCTTCGATACATAAATTATTAAATTTTTTTTTTAAATAACAATAATAATAATATCATTTATTTGTATAAAATGTGGTAGAAATAGATGTTACAATAAAATATTTAGTGCAAAGACACATTCCGCCATTTAATGGCATACAAATATTAAACTATTAACAAATTTATTATTTTCTATTATTAATTATTCTAATTATAAATTAGACTATGATGACGGGAATCCTACTCCATCTGTACTACTATGATCCAATTCTCGCTTTTCCAGATGTGCTACATTCCCTAGACATACGAATCGGTAAGAAAATCAGACGCCTGAATATGAGTCAATATCTATTTACGTTAGCTGCTATAATATGAGCTGTATGTTACAGGCACTTGTGGACTATAATATGTCCTGCGCCGTTGGCTAGTCTCCTTTGAGCCGCCGCCGCCGTGGCCGAAACTGGTCAGGAGGACTATACAATATGTCCCAAGACTTTACCACTTGAAGGGAAAGTACCTTAAATAATGTAGATAGAAAAAAATACTGAATGATAACTTCATTTTTATTTTGAAAACAATACAAACTGCATTCAAAAAATGTTAAATAATCGCCTATCTGAACCGGGAATTGCACCCGCTAAATGTGAAAAAAAGCGTGGAGCGTTTCGTCCAAAAAGAGTAAAGATTACATAAACGCTCCACGCTTTCTTTCATCAAACTAAATGCCCGAATTATTTTGTAATTTTTAGTGAGTGCTAAAAGCGTGTTTTTTTAGTTTTAAACATTCAGCAAACCCTTTCATTTAATACCTATATCATGGGGGTGCATTTCAAATAGCCAATCCGCCATCTTGGATGTCCGCCATGTTGGATTTAAGTCACATGACTATTTGTTCGTTTTTCTGACAGCCAACCCTTTTCATTTGATACCCATATCGTGGGGGTGGATTTCAAACAGCCAGTCCGCCATCTTGGGGAGGCCGCCATATTGGATTTGTAATGACGTTTCTTAGCTAGTCATGTATTGTCATCAGAACTCAGAGCGTGTGCAAAATTTCATCCTAATCGAAGATCGGAAAGTGGGTCCAATTAAGATTCCAAGATTTTCTTACATATATAGTTACAAGTGAAGCTAATAAAAGCGTGTTAAAAAAGAAAAAAAACCTGTAATTTTATTGTAGTGATGGAAAGGCTCAATCATAAACATTTTTTTTTCTTCAAATAACATACTATCTAAAATTAAAGGAAGACCATGAAACATCACTTAATTTAAAATTTTGTTTAAAACGTTTATTCTGTTATACGTTATTGTATTTAAAACAGGATTTCATTGTTCTATCTGCAAGTTTTTGGAATGAAACAATAATTAAAATAGTGACTAATTGCACCCATTTAATTGATATGTTTGCGTACTTACACGGGAGAACAATAACAGGCAGTAGGTATAAGGATAATGCCAATTCTAACTAATTAACCATAGACGGGACAAAGTCCTAGTCAATCAGGAAAGATGTGTTATTTATTCTACTAATTATAGGTTGTTATTAGTACAACCGTTCTTAGCAAGACTTAATATCTGGAATTTAATCTCAATACGACGGCCAGAAATAGTTCCGATGACGTCATTATTAAAACTTGCGAGGTTTCTCAGAATTGGTGTTTATACCCCTGAATCAAATAAATATAGGTATGCACTTAGCAAAATAAAAAAAGGAATTTACCCATTGCGAATGGGTTCTACACAAACATATCTATCAGTTGTTTTCACAGTATCCATTAATCATAGAATTGATTAGGCAACCTCTTATCACATACCGAACTACCTGCTTCATTAGAGTATACGTCACGCTGCCTGCGCATGAGTCACACTGACGTCTGGGACTAACCAGTTTCTCAGAAGTAAGACAGTTGCTCGCAAAAAGTTGGATCTTCGTAAAAGTTTGGAGCTGACTGTTGTAATTCTTAACGTAAGTATTTTAAGTCACAGATCATTACCCACTCTGATAAACTGTTCATGTTATCCTAATTATCCTATCGAACTATTTAGACACTCTTTGACAACAACACAATCATTAGATTTGGACTTCCCATTGCGTTGTTTCGTTAATGATGCATTGTGTAGTTGTCTACAAAAATAAATATTAAACCGGTCCAGTCCCGTATCAAACAAAATTCTGCTTAATTGCCTGTTGTGCTACAATTATCTGGCCAAATGTAAGAATTAGTTTGATGTTTACTTCACCTCTAGCCTTCTCTTATCTGTTGTCCGTGTGAGTGAAAGAGATGGCGACTGAGGTTCTCTGAATAGTCGTTTACGTCATACGCACACACTGATGTACGAACTTGTTTTAAATAAAACCAATCAACTGGCATGGGATCAAACGCGTTTGAGCTCTCGCATGTTTACGTCATGCAAAATGGCCAGCAGAATATTTCTGTTGTGCCTTTTAGTTTCGTTACTAACTGTGAGTTACATAGAATGTGGGAGAGGCAGTTCAAGAGGCAGCAGCAGCAGAGGAAGCAGTAGCCGAGGAAGTAGCTCGTTCGGAAAGAGCTGGGGCTCATCGAGTCACAGCTCGAGCTGGAGTAAACCAAGCTCGTCGTCTTCAAGCTGGTCGTCTTCAAGCTGGAGTAAACCGAGTTCGTCGTCTTCAAGCTGGAGTAAGCCAAGTTCGTCGTCTTCAAGCTGGAGTAAACCGAGTTCATCGTCATCGAGTAGCTGGGGAAGCTCACACTCCTACCCCTCGTCGTCATCGGGGCTGTCTGGCTTTGGATCCAGCTCATACAATAAACCCTCGTCAGGATCGTCATGGGGTTCTGGTTCGTCTAGTTCATCACACGGCTACCCATCATCAGGAACAGGACTGTCAGGCACAGGATCCAGCTCTTACAACAAGCCATCGTCAGGATCTTCATGGGGTTCTGGTTCGTCCAGTTCATCACACGGCTATCCATCATCAGGAACAGGACTGTCAGGCACAGGATCTAGCTCTTACAACAAGCCATCGTCAGGATCTTCATGGGGTTCCGGTTCGTCCAGTTCATCACACGGCTATCCATCATCAGGAACAGGACTGTCAGGCACAGGATCTAGCTCTTACAACAAGCCATCGTCAGGATCTTCATGGGGTTCCGGATCGTCCAGTTCATCACACGGTTATCCATCATCAGGAACAGGACTGTCAGGCACAGGATCTAGCTCTTACAACAAGCCATCGTCAGGATCTTCATGGGGTTCCGGTTCGTCCAGTTCATCACACGGCTATCCATCATCAGGAACAGGGCTGTCAGGTACGGGATCTAGCTCTTACAACAAGCCATCGTCAGGTTCGTCATGGGGTTCCGGTTCGTCTAGTTCATCACACGGCTATCCATCATCAGGAACAGGGCTGTCAGGAAATAATAATTATCCATTTGGAACTGGCACAAATAGCAACAGAAATAACTATTATAAACCAACCAACACGTACAATACGAACAGTGGTACACATACTTCAGTTCATCATTATTACCATAATCCATCTTACGGTGTACCAACGTACTACACCGCACCGCAGTACGTATACGTTCATGAGTACAGGAATTCCAACAGTCGCTATGGAGATTTACTGACAGGGTTGTCTTTGTACAATCTTGGCCGTTCACATAGTCACTACCACGACCACTACTACTACGATGACTACTACAGGCGCAGGTACGATACCCCAAGCTCAGCGTACTACACGCAAGAACAAACCATCAGCAAACCTCAAGACCAAGCTAACTGCATATTGAAAGTGAAAGAAAACGGACGTGAAGAAGTGTTAAAAATTCCGTGTGAAATCGTATCTACTTTCACCGAAGGAAGTAAAAAAGTGGCTCCATCACAACAAACTCAAGTGAACAAAACAGTGTGTACAACTACCATTACAACGATTAACAATACAGTGTCTTCGGTACCTGCAGTGCCAGCGACGCCAGGGCTATCAGTGTTGCCAGCCGTGTCACTTAATACTACTAAAATAACTAATAGTTCTGCAATTAACTCGACGATGACAGCACAGTCTAACAGTACTGGGCCAATCAAAGTATTTGATACGAACGCATTCTTAGCTGCGTTTAACAATTCATTAGCAACTGGCTCTTCCTCTCTTAGCGCCATGAATGAAGCTTTGGGAAGTGTAATTTCAGGAAATGTTGCCTCTGTGACCGGTATGAACGTTACGATGCCAAATAACGTTTCGTTTGCGAACTCTACGGTGGCTACTAACAGCAGTGTGTGGCCTTTGAACTCGACTGTGACTACTACGTTACCAGTAAATGGTTCATCGGCTGGAGTTACGAAGACTGTGATAACAACAGTTAATTCCACTACGGTAAATGTCACGGAGTGTACCACAAATTCCACACTAGTGGATCCCTTGACCGTGCAAGGTCCGCGAATCAATGCTAAAGACATGCAATGCGTCGTCGAGATTCAAACGAGAGACGCGTTCTTGAGTAATGTTATTAACTGTGATACTCTAATAGAGTATGCGAAAATACCTGAACCAAAGAGAAACACCGGGATATTACCACCAAAAGAAAAATTGAAGAAATGGTTGGCTAATCCGCCTTGGTGGATGTCCTTGTTTATAGCTGTATAACTAAGTATAAAATGTACATATGTTGTACTTGTATGATAACTCTTAGTTTATTATGTGTTATGTAAGAAACTAGGTACTCAGTTTTGCAGTTTATAACTGTATTAATATTGTTGTTATTAATCTCATTGCAATTAACTACCTATATAAGCAACCAATATACTCAAACATGCATGTATGTATATGTAATGTGCAAACTTTTTAGTGTTAACTTAAACATCTTTTTAGTGTATTTTGTGTACAAATGAATTATGTATAGTCAACAAAGCTATTCGGTATACGGGCAAAAATATTAATTTTTCCACAGCACTGCCAATGTTTATTTCTATTGTATGCATTATATTTTTTTAAGCTTTTGACATGCTTACGATTGTGTTGTACAATAATTGTCTACTCAGCACACTCACAACATTGTTTAATATTAGTTGCAAGTTAGCTGCCTGCATACCCAATAGCTTTGTTGACTGTACCTAGTAAGATAACTCTATGATGTGCCATTTGCTGCATTTATGTATCTTATGTTGTAAGAAAAACTTTCTTTATGTTAATAAAGATGTTCATTAAATAGTGTTGGCCTTTCACTGTTACTACTTACTTACGTACTTTTATACATTCCGTGTTTATAACGTAGGGTTATAATATGTTTGTGATACTGTTCTAACTTATTTATATAGGAGATCCTATAAGTTTCCATAAGGAAGTAAATACATGTGCATAATAATAAATAATTTACAAATCACAAAAACGTAGAATAGCTTTTGCTATTGAAAACTTCATATTAATACTGTTATTAATTGATTTTGGTTAATTTGAGTGATCTACGCATTTAGTTCATTAATGAGTAAGTTTTATACTGATAAAAATGTTTTGAAGAAGCACATTGATAATATCGTCTGTTCTATTTTTTATATTTCTCATAATATAAACATGAGATAGTACAGTAATGAGTAGAGAAGATTTTTATAATTATATTAAACAAGATCATAAATCGTACCATATTGCACTGTTGTATTTTCTAATCGCCGTTGTGGCGACGCTTGGGGGAGGCCTATGTCCAGCAGTGAACGTCTTTCAGCTGATATGATGATGATGATGATGATTTTCTAATCTCGGTAACGAGCCGAGGAGCGTGAAAATCTGAGGTCGCAGATAGGAAGTCAGCGGGCGCAGAGCGGCGGCGGTGGCGGAGTGGGCAGCGGCGCGGTGGCGTAGACCCGGTCACGAAGCCAGCGGGCAGATCGCGCGGCGCTAGAGCGGCTTATTATTATGTTATCAGATATTTATGTCTTGTTCGCGTATTAAATGTCTAAACAGCTCCCAAAACATCTTTTTGGTACAAATTGTGAAACGCATTTTGAAACGTCAATCGTTAAAAAGCAAAAAATAAAATGCACAATACTATGTCAGTGCAGACGCGCGGGCACCGCTAGACGCCCGCTGGTCACTCGAACGCTGCCACCGCGTCACTCCCCGCGCTTCTGCCTTCGTAGCCAGTTCCATATAAATCTATGCATTGAAACGCGCCGCTCACCGCGCCGCCGCCGCCCCGTCGCCGCCCCGCGCTCGCTGACTTTGTGTCCGCAGCCTAAATGTTTGTTTTTTTTTTACTATCGATAGGCGTTCGTTTGACCACTATCTCACCTGATGGTAAGCTATGATGTTGTCGAAGATGGAGCACGTTTGCCTAGAAGCAACCTATTCACTGTTCGTTTAAAGATATATGGCAGCAGCGGATCCGAGAATATTGTTTGGGGAGGACAAGGCCTGGGTCGATGGCGCGTTGTATTCCACGCGAACCTCAAAGATTTATCAGCAGAATTGACAGGGCCCGGTAGGGTCATTGTCTGCTAGGGTCGCGGAATTTTTTCGAAAGAGTTAGCTGGAATGCAAAGGGCATTTGGAGGAACACGGGTGGGTTTTAGTCAGTAGAGGGCAGTGTTAAAGGCATTGGCGATATCAAGAGACACTGGCCACATGCAGCCCCCCTTGGATCCTCCAATGGTATGGTGTATATGTAGGTGTCACCGAGTCTTACTGAAAAGGTTCTTATTATAAGGAACTATTTATTATTTAACAGTAAATCTAGTCACTTGAAGCGACATTCACACTACTCGTATTTATCTGCATTCAGTGTTTTTGTGGTCACCTTGATCAAAATATCTTGTGTTTGACATTCGTCTCGTTGTCGTTGATTAAACTTAGTTTAATTGGGTGTTAATGTTCGATGTCCACACTGTCCTTGAAAAAACTGTTTTTATTTTCTTGTCACGTGTAATGTTTGTGTAGTCTGCCGCGAAGTGAAGGCCAAGTACTGAAAAACAAGCAATCATCATTCGACGGTCGATATAAAAAAAAAACCAGTAAATGGGTTATTATTATATTCCACTTTGAGTGTTGTTTGTGTTCGTGTCAGAAAAACCTGGTTGTTTTGAAACGTCCTGAGATCAGCTCTAAAAGATTCAGTTATGGTTTTGTCTTCTTGTTGATGAAGTTCATTCTTATTTTATGTGAACATTAAAGCAGTGGCGTATTTTTGGCTTAAATTACGGTCGTGACCAAGGGAAGTCGACGAAGCCCCGCTGCGCGATGCTCCTATTTATGTCTTCAGGGTTTATAGGAACCACATGAATGGGATTAATGATTTTTTTCCAAATGAAAGTTACTTGAAGATTGGAACACAGATCCTAAAACTTATATATGTCGGATCCTACGATAGCATGTGAGTTATATTTAAAACTAGCTTTTGCCCGCAACCTCGTTTTTTCTTGTTCCCGTAAGAATATCGGGGAACCCTCTCTTAGTGCTCCTATACACTCCCCAAGGAACCTACATGCCAAATTTCAGCTTTCTGCGACCAGTAGTTTTGGCTGTTCGTTGTCTGTCAGTCACTTAGGTACTCAATCACTCACTAACGCAAGAATTTTATAGATTAGGATGAGCGGCATGCGGCTCAATCCTGGAGGCCAACACTGAGAGGACCCTTTAATCTTTGGGGTCCACCTGCATTGCCCCTCTTTGCACCTTAGTATCTACGTTACTGCTTGTGAGATTATTTACGTGTGAGTTTACTTAGGCTAAAAACAGTTTCTCCAAAAAATATGTGTAAGCACACAGTAATTGATACAGATCCGTGTTATGCTTGATGTCAACAAAAACAGTTTTAACAAGTTTGAACTGGAGTGTTTGACATAATAATGAAAACATGGAAGTTCAGTATTGCGCCTGGCTACGTTGCTATACCTACTTTGCTTACGTGGTATTAATTGCTAATTTATCTCACAAGCCTGCTCTACTTCGTTTATTTATCGCACACGTACTTATTCTTCTACGATATATCTATACCTATTTCGATTTATTTAAAGGTTTTGAAAAAATTATAAATGAAAACGCTTCAGATTTTCAAACTAGATTAAAGTACTTGAAACGCTTTGTGGCCAGAAGGCGAGGCAAAACTGGATAGTGTTAACTGTGAAGATAAATCTTTTGTTATCTCCGCTAAGTATATAACTTTACATAATAATTTGGATTTATTTAAAATTTTGCTAAAGGAAATGAAATTCATATCCTTTTTTGATAAATTAAAAAAACTGGCCAAGTGCGAGTCGGACTCGCGTGCAAAGGGTTCCGAACGAATTTAATTTTTTTTAACATGTTATTTTTACACTACAGACTTCTAATAGGTTTTCCTGTAATCTTTAGGTAAAGATCTATTATCTCCATTTTTTTCAAAATTTTAGGCTCATTAGTTTCGGAGATAAGGGGGGGGGAATGGTCATTTTTCGTCTAATTTCTTGAATAACTTCTAAACCATTTATTTTAAAATTATGAAAAAAATATAATTAAAACCCTCACAGTAAGCCCTTTCATTTGATATGTCACACGATATTGTTCAAAAAACTTTTTTTTTTAATTTTCTAGTTTGACCCCCAAAAGTGACCCCCATACTAAAAATTTAATAATTTACGTAACGCGTCCGTGTTTGGGTCATAGAAGTCCATATGTATACCACATTTCAACAGGATCGGTCCAGTGGATCCGGAGAAAACAGGCTGTGACAGACGGACAGACAGACAGACAGACAGACAGACAGACAGACAGACAGACAGACAGACACCCGAGTGATCCTATAAGGGTTCCTTTTTTTTTCGGAACCCTAAAAACCGGCCAAGTGTTAGTCAGACTCGCACACGAAGGGTTCCGTACCATAAACTGAAAAAAATAACATGTTTCTTGTATGCCCTCTTTTATTTTAAACTAGCTTCTGCCAACAAGTTCGCCTGCGTAGTTCCTAGGGAACATACTTCCGGGATAAAAAGTAGCCTATGTCCTTCCTCAGGCTCTAAACTATCTGTGTACCAAATTTCAATTAAATTGGTTCATTAGTTTTGGCGTGAAAGCACGACAAACAGACAGACAGAGTTACTTTCGCATTTGTAATATAAGTAAGAATTAAATTAAATATTTATTATTAATTGTTATAGCGGCAATAGAAATACATACTATGCGAACATTTCAACTGTCTACCGATTACGGTTTTTGAGATACAGTTCGCTGACAGACAGACAGATGGCCGGACGGACGGACAGCGGAGGCTAAGTAATAGTTCTGTTGGTTACCCTTCAGGCACGGAACCCTAAAAATAAACATTTAAAGGAAACTATTAAAAGAGCAACCGAGTTATCAACCAACGATCACTCACAATGAACCGGCAGGCGCTTCAAAAGAAACTTTTCTCATTCGATGATTCGACCAAAAATTCTTGTGAAATAGGCCAATTCGATCTATTGAGAAGATTTGCTCTTATCTTACGAAGCCCTTTCGCTCCATTACTCCAGTCTGTTAATTTATCAATTTCTTTTGAACGTGCTGACTGTACAAAATGAGCTTTATTCGAAGCTTATCAGCGAAGTCTAAGTGGCGGTTTCTGGTCAGTTATTGACATTGACCTTAGGTGTTTGTTTTATGGATAAATGATAATGATAAATGATATTTATTTTACAAATAGGTTACAAGTAACTCTTTTACATGTCATTTTTTTATCATATTAATCTAGATGAGGCCGGTATTTCCTAGCTGACTACGCTGAGAAGAAACACCGAAACAAACTCAGAGTCTCTTTTGAAGTCCATGCAATCGCCAATAACATATGAAAACCATGTGGGTTAACGTCTGAGGTGGCCTTTTTAAAGGAGGCACCACGCAGGTTTTAGTGAGCTTGTCCAGACAGTGCAAGCATTTGTCAGTTATCGTGCAGCTCAACTCAGAACTTTGAGGAGCTCAACGAACCGACGAACAATGCCAAAGTTAGGACATTTGGGTAAGCAGCATAATATACTCAAACTGCCAGACAATCATGAAATCAATCTTTAAAATAATGACCTATATAGTCCTCATACTTACAATACATCACTTTTTAAGAACCATGCAGATTAGTGTCTGAAATGGTCTTTAGAAGAAAGATCCACACAGATTTGAGTGAACCTGTCCAGTCAGTGCAAGCATTTGTCAGTAGTTGTGAAGCTCCACTCAGATCCACCTAGGAGCTCAACCTGACCTTTTTCATACATTTTAACCTCATTATATAGCGTCCCTGGCTGTTACTGTATCGTAACGCAGCGCGTTATGTTGCGATTAGGATAAATGTTTGGTACGTTCATACGTTGGGTATTTTTGAAGTCGCTAGCCTTAAAGAAGTATATCTAAGACCCAGATTTTGTACCACATCTTTGATAATTTTAAGCATTGGAGGTAAGCTTTAAGTGATCAGTCATCGGCGTGTCAAACAACTAAGACTCAGTTTGGGGAACGAAATCTACCTCTTTAATTTTATAAAGCTGAAGAGTTGGTTTGTTTTTCTGGTTGAACGCGTTTATCTCAGGAACTACTGGTTCGAATTCGAAAATTCTTTTAGTTTTGGATAGCCCTTTTATAGAGGAAGGTTGTAGGCTGTGGATATTGTAACAGAATAAACGCTATACCTCTTAAGGGGCTATTGTATACACATGATTATGAACAATTTTTACTATGGGACCAACACCGAAATCCTGAAAAAAAGCAGCACAAAATCTATGACTCCTTAAGAGGTACCTATGACTTTATTCTGTTACTCTTTGTATAACATCACGCTACGACCAATAGGAGCGGAGCATTAAAGAAAAATGTGACGCAGACAAAGTTGTGTGGGTCAGCTAGTCGAAAAATAATATACGCTGAAAGAGCTAAGGTGGGAATGATCGATTTTGTATTCATCCAAAATGTACCCGGAGGAACAAACGAATTACGAATAATATCTGGACTATTTTACCGTTTCATGTAACGGTTTTAGCACTGCCGTGGTATAACTAAAAGCCGTTATCCGATATCTGGTCGATTTTGAAATATCTATCGATCAATGTTTGCAAATGTCCAAAGCTATTCAAGGTATTGAAAATTCGCAAACACAGATCGATATTTTTTTTTTATTAATATAATTATCATCAAAAGTTCAAAATCGATCAGATGTAGGATAGCGGCATTTTAGTTATACCACGGCAGAGCATGTCATTTCCAGCTAGTTCCTTGAACATGAGATATCTACCTCTGCGAATGGACGAGTCACTATAACATTTTATTTTTATGCGGTAAATTTGATGTTCAAAAGAGCCTGTAGTGGACTAGTTGAAATAAATGATTTGACGGTGACATGTTCTTTCTCGTTCCAGGTATAATCTCCGTGTGCTGGGTATCGGGCGCCGGCGTGGGGCTGTTGCCGCTGTTCGGCTGGCACGCCGGCAACAACATGCCCGGCTGCTACTTCGTCGAGGTCATGGACTACAACTACCTGCTGTTCCTCTACTTCGCTACTATCGTGACGCCCAGTGTACTGCTCGCTGCCTTCTATGCTCATATCTACCGAGTCGTCGTCAAACAGGTGATTACTACATTTAAATCTCACATTTATTATAGGTATTAGTTCTGTTTGAGTTTTAACCGAACATTACCTATGCGAAAATGTGTGGGGCTGTTCGCGTATCTTTCTTTATATATAAAGATGAATCCCTATTTCCCTTGGTCATAGCATCACGCATGAACGGCTGGGCCGATTTTACTCATTATTTTTTGTTGTTTTTTACTGTCAGGAGAAGGTTCTTATTAAAGAAAAAATAAAGAAAGTTGCAGCTGACGGGAGTGAAGCTGCGGGGAACAGCTAGGATACATTAAAACCAGCTTAATACAATTGCTCGCACAATCTGGGGGCACGGCAGTGCCCCCGCCAAGTCGAGCAAAAAAGCAGTATGGTCGTACTATCCTTTTCTCGAAGCTGTTCAGGCCATTTTCAACTTTATTGTGGATAAAACTGGAAGACTGAATTTTCAGTAACCAAGCAGGCATTGTATAAACACGGTATATTTCAAATTTCATTCAATTTGAACCAGTAGCTTAAGAATTATAACTAGTCAAAGTTTCTTCATTTTGTCACTCACTGGCAATCGCATTAAACAATCTAATTTAATGTTATAATTATGTATTACTTGTGAGATACATTGTGTTTTCATGCCATGTCCAAGTCAATCTATTTATTTAAAACATAAGTACAAGATTTTTAATATTGCTATGGTCACTATAAGATGTTAGGTTAGCTAATTACGTAATAACTCAAAACAGAAGGACCCTTGAGTAGGGACAGAACAAATTAACCGACTTGGTATAACATGGATCTCACAACTTTTTACGGTAGAAGAACTGAGTTGCGAGACTTGGTTTTTTTACAAGTTATGTTTTTGATGGCTACGCTACGCCTTTTTACGTCAGTCTCTGCAATTTGAGGCAAGTTTTTAAACATTTTTTGACGGTTAATACGATTCTTTATCGTATCTACCACCGCAAGGGTGAAAAGAGCTAGATTATCCAGGGTGGGAAGTCTCGACATAGGTAGTCACCGATTGCCTACTGACCGAATTCGGTAGATAAGTCCTAAGGCCGCCCGTACACAGTCAATCTCGAACGCGATCCACGGATTTTGTGATTCGTCGAATTATAAACAATATAATACCTACGTCTTATGATAATTAATATATTATCAAATATAGATGAAAATTGCAAACTCCGTAAGATTGTTATAAATCTTTATTAGATTATAATTTGTCGATACATGTGAACCGATCATTTTCAATATAATAAATCCCATACAAATTCAACAATTTCAAATTTATTCGTGTCTTATTGAGAAAAATAAGCTTACAATTTTACGTGATATTTTGCAATCTTACGGCGCTTGCAATTATACGGTGACATAGACACTACAATACATCGTTACATGGCAAAAACCCCTTTCAATTATTATCTGTGCCTCTTTAGCAAATGGTTAGAAAGAACGCATCGATCATGAAGATATACGTACATTTGACTCATGCGAGTTTTTAGATGACTTTCGACTAAGAACCTTTTGGCATTTTGCCTAGGCAGGCGTTTGTTTTATAAGTAACAATAAAATAAAAGTTTCCTTTTTATATTTCCAGCTAAGCGAGGTGATGACAGTGGACGGCTGCCGGGGGCGAATCACTGGCGGTGGAACCATGTTACGAGTGTTGGGCGCTGCCCAGAAACGAGAAGTTAAAGCCACACAGAATCTCGCCATCATAGTATTCTTCTTCATCATTTGCTGGATCCCGCTCTACACTGTCAACGCAATCAAAGCCTTCATGCCAGACCTGGACATTCCAAACCCTCTCACGTATATCTGCATTATAGTCTCCCACCTAAACTCAGCCATCAATCCTTTTTTGTACGCATATCACTTGAAAGATTTTAGAGCGGCGTTAAAGGGTCTACTGTGCTCCATCGCAGGCCGAGGGGTGACCATACAAGCAGCGTACAGACCACCAATACCAGTCAGAAGACAAGCTTTAGAAAGATGCAACGCTTTGAGAGAGAGACCAAAAGTTTACGTGAACTCCCCTGTGTGGCTGCGACAGAAGGAAGCTGAGGTGAGCACAACAGAGGAGAGCAGAGCTGTGGCTGTGGTGACCCCAGTAGTGCCAGACGTGGAACCGTTCATAAATAGAGTAGCTGAAAATTCCAGTGGCTGTCACACGCCTGAGGGTAGGGACAGCGAGGCTGGACCGTATCTTATAGAAACTAACGAGGAGAGGTGCCAAAGTCCGTACAGAAGGGTAGAGGAATTAATTCGCCGCGTGCGCAGTGTGAGTGCGGACCACAGCTGACAGGAGCCATGCCGGGGGTTCCCGGCGTACAGCGTCACATGACCAGACATCAAAAGAAACAAACATTCCTAAGAGAAGAAGAATCGTAGAATGTAAATATTTCAAGTCACTTGTAGTATTTTTGCTAAGCATTAGAAAAGTCATGGTGTCTCGAAATAGATAATTATTTTTGTTATTGTTAAGATTAATCGTATTTAAAGATGATGTTGAATGGAATTTTATGTTAAAGTTAAAAATATTTAAGTAAATGTGTTGAATGTACCTATTTGTTGCTTGAATGATTGTTATAACTTGTCGCTTCTATGGAAATAAAAATTTAAATAGTGTCTATGTCCTTTCGTTTTATTTTAGTTTATCGTTCATTTCTTCTATCACAACCTATTACTGAGAAGTGGTGACAAAGAGTAACTTGGCAATTCATAGCTAGGAATTGACTACCTATGACTTCTTTCAAGAACGTTGTTCGTCTACATGGGCAGAAGCAGTTTTTAGGGTTCCGAAAAAAAAACGGAACCCTTATAGTATCACTCGGGTGTCTGTCTATCTATCTGTCTGTCTGTCCGTCTGTCACAGCCAATTTTCTCCGGATCCACTGGACCGATTCTGTTGAAATTTGGTACACATATGGACTTCTGTGACCCAAACGCGGACGCGTTACATAAATTATTATATTTTAGTATGGGGGTCACTTTTGGGTGTCAAACAAGAAAATTAAAAAAAAAGTGGTTTAAACAATATCGTGTGACATATCAAATGAAAGGGCTTACTGTGTGGGTTTTAATTTTATTTTTTTCATAATTTTAAAATAAATGGTTTTGAAGTTATTCAAGAAATTAGACGATTAATGACCATTGCCCCCTTGTCTCCGAAACTACTGCGCCTAAAATTTTGAAAAAAATGGAAATAATAGATCTTTACCTAAATTAAATTCGTTCGGAACCCTTTGCACGCGAGTCCGACTCGCACTTGGCCAGTTTTTTACATATTACTACGGAACTGGCTCAGTTGCCGTAAACGAAAAAAAAAATACAAATCGCTACACTTTTCCGTTACATCTTGTAAATAACCGGGTAGGAGGTATTTGATAGTAGTTGTTTAGAAATGTGCAAGCATTGTAGTATTGCTTATTTTTTCTACATCATTCCTCTTTTAAGTTTATGCATTAGCTGTAGCATAGCATAGCACTTGTCTCACCGCGACGACGATTAACTATCGACTATTTACTCGAAGAGGAAAGGGACAAAAGATATAGATCACGTGTGAGTAAAAGAGACACATACATTTACAGTCGATAGCTGGCTGTTAACACTGCCGGCGAGCCGGCTCTTACCACTAGTTGGTCGCAGCGACAAGAGCTATCAAAAATTGTACTCGCTCAGCGATACTCACTCGGCGATGATCGCTTGGCGGTCAGGACTCACCAACCACTGGTAATTTTTACCTATAGTGCGGGCCGGAGCGAGTGGTGCGAGTAAACACCCGTCGCACAAAACTATCGAAACTACTTACTCGCTACCCGCTGCTCGCCAACTTGTTTCAAGTTTTAAGCTTTACTCGCTGCTCGCTGATCGCCGGCGGTGAGACAAGTGCCTTAACAAAGGCATGTAATGTATTGTACGATGTTCAATATCTTTGACATTTTGATTTAAATGAATAATTTATCTTTCAACATTGTTCAGCGGGACTTTTTAAAGTCTCTAAATTAAAGGCAGTTGTACAAAATCAGTCATTACAACTGCGGGTCTAAAAAGGCCACTTTAGTAGAATCAGCCAGCAATTTAAACTACCCGAAACTGTCCAATTTTCGCAATCAATCATGAACCGAAAGGCCTGTTCAGACCTTCGCGATATTCGTTACCTAGAGCGGTAGCGATAAATGTCGCTCGGTTTCGCGCGGTATCCCGCCGGGTATTTTGTTTAGAGTTTCGCGGCTTAGGTTTGAACAGTAGGATTACCGCATATCCATTCTGCTTTCGCTACCGCTCTAGGTAACGAATATCGCGTAGGTCTGAACAGGCCTTTGCTTTAGCAATAAACATGAAAATGTTTGACTGATTGTTGTGTGATAAATATTCATCCTAATATGATCCTTTTTAGACCCGCAGTTGTAATGACTGATTTTGTACAACTGCCTTTAATTTAGAAACTTTAAAAAGTAACTACACTGTCTGTCGCCCATGCTGTGGTCCAATTGTCATCGGTAATGTCATTAATTGACATCATCACGGGTTTTTTTATCTAGAATAAGCTATCTTAGGATAATAATTGATTAATAATACAATACAAATAAAACGAGTTCTTTTTCTGGTGTTGATGTTTGTGTAGTTGACAGTTGTAACTATTAAATGCTATGCCCAAAGCGTGGGTTGTTGTACGCTGTACTAGCAGTACTTTAGATCCAATATCGGGACAAATACGTCATCAAGACGGGTCATCAGACGATTACCAAGCATACGTTTCATCTCGCGGCAGACTCAGTAATCAAGGCACAGCTAATGTCAATTTGGGTATTATATCGTATCACAGAATGTATAAAAAAAATACAAGTACAGCCCACCGAAGTCGCTCTCCTACTCCCCCAGCCGCGGCAGAGCATCGGTGCAGTACCCGGTGGATCAGGGCACTCCCCCGGGTTACGTTTACAGATATAAAGACTCTGCCAGTAAATACGGCACGTTGTTGACTGGTCTAGCGCTAATTAATCTTGGAGCTCTTGGCAGCGCAGCCTATTCACACATTAAGGTCAGCAGCAAGCAAACACCAGATCTGAGCGAAGTCTGCAAATTTGAAGTAAAAAAAGACAACGGTGACCGCGAAGAGACGAAGATTGATTGCCAGATTATAACCAGTTTCATTTTAAAAGATCAATCAACAAGCACAACCACTAACACAAAAAATACTAGAATGGTAGGTCCATTTTTTGTTGTCGATTGGGAATAGTGGTTGCTATTGTAGCCTTTTGTGTACCTTTTTAAGTCACTAAAGAGTGCAACTACATATTTGGGGTCGTTATAAGCTGGCCTCCTACTTTATTGATTCCGACTACGTCAGCTCCAAGACAAACCTTAAAATCGTGTGATAGTGCCAATTTTGTGATATTATTTTTAAATTGATTTACTGTTGTTTAGATAATGTTTAACTTACTAGAGACTTACCATTTTAGAAAATGTATGCTTATTGAACATTATTTTGAATATAAAAAGTAGGTACTATGACTTTTAGTGATATATCTTTTACAATATTTTAACTAAAATATTTTGTTTTTTTCAATAACAATACAACCGACTTCCAGATAGAAACATTACAAAGTATAAAATAACTTTAATTTCAGAAGTCATTTCTTGACCAACCGACTTCCGAAATTAGTTATTTTATACTTTGTGTGTTTTTTTTGTAAGAAAGTTTTTATTTTACACTTTTTAGTAGTGATTATCCACAGCTAAATTGACATTCACAAGTGCGTACCCCTCACAGCGTACCAGCGTGATGTTATGTTATGCACTGGTTTAAACAATAGACAGACATGGGATTTCAGCAATCCCGGTCCATTTGCTATATTTTATTGAGGAGTTCCGTTGCCTATTTCCGTAGTTCTTCACCAAATTGAAATGGGACCACTCCGAAGAAATACTCTTCTAAAACCTACTCAAATCGCTTCAAGTGTGCTCATAAAATTTGAAGAGTTTCCTCTATTTATCCAGGATCTCATCATCACATACTGATCGGATGATCTACCCGTTCAAACAAAAAAGAGTTTTCCAAATAGGTCTTTGCCGCCAATGTTGAAACCTGATGGCTCGCTGGCTCACTCTGCAAGTGAGAAAGCAAATTTATTTGCAAGTCTCTTTGCAAGCAATTCGCGTCTGGAAACTGGCTCCAAGCAACCACCAACTTTACCTCGTTGTGACTCTTCGATGCCGGAGATCATAGTTCGCATTAAAGAGGTCCGAAGAGTATTGTGCAGTCTAGACGTGAATAAGGCCAGCGGACCTGCCGGCATTCCAGCGAGAGTGTTGAGGCAATGTGCACCTGAACTGTACCGCACTGTACCGCCTCTCTCTTGAAAAAGGACGGTGCCGAAATCATGGAAGCTTACGAATGTGCAGCCGGTGTCCAAAAAGGGAGACCGTGCTGACTCTGCATATTATCGTCCGATCGCCATTACCTCCATCCTATGCAAGGGTATGGAAAGGGTTCTGAACAGTAAGCTGCTGACCTACCTTGAAGACAATGATCTCCTCAGTGACCGTCAATATGGCTTTCGCCGGGGACGGTCAACTGGCGATCTTCTTGTGTATGTCACGCACTGCTGGGGCGAGGCCAACGACAGACACGGCGAAGCACTTACCGTGTCGCTCGATATCTCGAAGGCCTTTGACAGTGTCTGGCACTCATGTATCCTCAGCAAGCTTCCTGCGTATGGCATCCCAGCTGGTTTTTGTAGCTGGATATCAGACTTCCTAAGTGAACGGTTGATCTGTGTAGTCATTGACGGCTGCTCCTTTGACCTCATGGCTATTGATGCCGGAGTTCCTCAGGGGTCTGTTCTCTCTGCAACTCTTTTCCTGCTGCACATCAATGACCTAATTCAGCTTGGTCTTGTTGGGTACGCAGATGACAGTACGGTTTCAGAGAGATACTTGTCCAGCGCAACAACCAACGGGGATGAACTTCATTCCTTGAGAGAGGCCATGGTAGAGCGTACAAATTGAACTTAACTTCGGCGAGTGTGCCCAAGAACTCCACGACCTCATCCCACCGGCCCCCTTCTACCATCGGACATCCAGACGCACTGCATATTACCTTCCCTACCTTGTTGCTATTCCACCAATTCGCACTAAGCGTTTCCAAATGTCTTTTATAATGTGCATAGCAAAGGAGTGGAAATCTCTGCCTGCGTCTGTGTTTCCAAACGCTTACAACCCTAATCTCTTCAAAGTTAGAGTGCACAGGCTCCTTCTGGGTAAGCTCGCTACATCGTAGACTTTGTCTCTTTCATCTCTGACCTAGACTAGAGTCAAGAGCAAACCCATCACAAATAAAAAAAAAGTCTAGGCGTCTTCGAGTAATCGGGGAACATACATAAAAAAAAAAGATTCTGACGAATTTAGAACCTCTTCCTTTTTGAAGTCGGTTAAAAACCAACTTAAATAAAATATACAACGCTAATAGGGAAGATGCAGATACAATATTTATTAATATTTTGTGACGAAAATGTAAAAAAACTTAAAAGAAGGGCCAGTGCAACTTACTTATATATATACTTACTTATATATACTTCATTGTACACCAAAATCAAAATACAGTAGGAAATCTTAAACTAAAAAATATACAAATGGCGGCCTTATCGCATTCCGCGATCTCTTCCAGGCAACCTGGAATGGATAGGGATAGCCTGGACACGAAATGGGGTTGCACTTGGTGCAAAAATATAAAGTTAACAATTTTTTAGAAAAAAAGCAATACAATATACTAAAATAGATACACAAATACATACATATTAAATATGCATATTAAAAAGAAAATAAATGACAATATTTTAAAAATCAACATCGAAAAAGTAATCACAGCGACAAGTAGTGTTCCCTAACAAGTCTCTTAAAAACAGGCAGCGATTGCGCGCGCTTAATTGACACTGGCAATGCATTCCACAAACGGGCAGCCTGGACTGTAAAAGACTTGTCCAAGAAAGTAGTGGAATGCATTGGCATTTTCAGTCTTAAGTTATCCGATGACCTAAGAAATTTCGTGTGAGAGTCGCAAAGAAACTGAAATCGTTCCTTCAGATAAAGAGGAGTGGAAGGGGAAAAGAGTACATTATACAATAAGGATAGTATATGAGCATTCCGGCGAAGGCGAATTGGCAATCACTTGAGTTTAACACGGAATTCGGAAACATGGTCATATTTGCGCAAACCAAATATGAACCGTATAACCGTGCAACGTTAAGATTCCAGTTGATTTTAAACAATAATTACAAATTAAAAGTAACGTGAAATGGAACGTGTTTTAATACATCAATCAGCGTTTGGTGTAGTGATGGGTCGTTGAAGGTTTTTCCGTCAACGAAACGTTAACGTTGAATTGCGTTTGTCAACTAGTTGATCAACTAGTTAATTTCGTCAACGAGTTAACGTGTTACGAACGTCAACTTGCATGAACGATAAACGCCTAAACGCTTTTATTAACGTATACTGTTGTAATGTTAATTTACGAACAATTTGATGCAGTTTGCGGGAGTTTTATTGTTAAAGAAATACAATTTACGTTCGTTGAAAATAACAAAACGTTGGGTTCATTTTCTCGTATCGTTAAACGAGTTGAATTCATAAACGTCGTTGTATCGTAACTCGTTGACGAATTCAACGAGTTGATTTGTACACGGTCAACGTTAATCCCGTTGAAGAGACATCAACGTTGATTCAACTAGTTCGTTGATTCAACGCCCATCACTAGTTTGGTGACGTCTCCTGTCAGTGTCAATTATTAATCTAAGTCCCCAGGGGCCCCTAGACGTTATTTATTTTCGCAGTAACAAAATATTTGGATAGAATAGTCGCATACATATCTACTAGCTCTTTCCAACTATTTTAGTGATGTATATTTAAGACATTTTTCAAAAATCTTGGAGGTAGTTTTCATTATTTATACTTAGTAAATAAATTATTTCCAAATTACAGCCTTTTGAATAGGATCTCTAAATCATAATATAGCATACACATAGACAGGTAGTGTTCTATCAGTACTTACATTTTAAAGTGGTATCTATTTTTGGTTCGATGGATTACTTCTTCAGGTAAGTAACTCATTAATAATAGTAGGAGTAATCCATCGTCTCGCTTGCTTACTAAGGTGTCACCTTAGGGACCTGCAGTCGTTTTTATGCATTTTAGCAACGTAACATCCATAGACTTATGTTTGTGCCTGAGGTTACAATATCCTTATGACTCATAAAAACAGAGTCTATTTTTAAATATGTAGGTACTCTGGACTTCTTTGTTCCTGTGAATTAAGAATTATAATGCAAAATTATAGGATTGCCACACTACACCGTAGATCACTGTTCCCTCGATTTTGGTCAGACATAGTCATTGTAAATGAAATTAGGTGGGGTCGTCCTCGGTGTCACTATTAGGTACAATACCTATTTGGAACAGGATGAACCACTATTTGGTATGATATATAATATATTTTTTCGTTGTTCAAGGGTTAGAATTTTAGTGAGACCACAATTTTCACAAACCATTAGTCACTTTACAACTTGGAAAAATGGGTGTTACTGACCCACTAAACAAATGCGAGTGCAGTGCCCCAGTATAAAATATGACCCACTTGTTGGAGAGCTTCAAGTGCCAAGTGCACCCCATGAGGACCTAAGGAATGCCACGGATGTTTTTATGAGCGTGGCTACCTACTGAGCACAAAATGTTTAAGTCGATCTTCTTTTGAGTCGATCGTGACCCACGATCGACTCAAAAGAAGAAGAAAATAAAATGTATCTAAACATTGGCTTTCTTCAGTGGTTACCGATTGTGTCTGTTTGTCCGAATGTCTAGACATCTGCATAACCTTAGGGTTATGTAGTATAACTTATTATTGCTAGAACTTTGACTCAAACAAAATGAAAATCGTAGCCCAGAAGCTGAACAGGTTTCAATTTGAACATAAATTTATATTTTTAGGGTTCCGAACACAAAACAGAACCCTTATAGGATCACTCGGGTGTCTGTCCGTCTGTCACAGCCAGTTTTCTCCGGATCCACTGGACCAATTCTGTTGAAATTTGGTACACATATAGACTTCTGTGACCCAAACACGGACGCGTTACGTAAATTATTAAATTTTTGGTATGAGGGTCACTTTTGGGGGTCAAAAAAGAAAATTTTCAAAAAAAGTTTTTTGAATAATATCGTGTGAATAATATAATGGAAGGGTTTCTTGTATATAATGGAAGGGTTTACTGTGAGGGTTTTAATTTTATTTTTTTCATATTTTTAAAATAAATGGTTTTGAAGTTATTCAAGAAATTAGAAGAAAAATGACCAATCCCCCCATTATCTCCGAAACAACTAAGCCTAAAAATTCGAAAAAAATGGAGATAATAGATTTTTACATATAGATTACAGGAAAACCTATAAGATTTATAGTGTTAAAATAACATGTTAAAAAAAAAAAATTCTTTCGGAACCCTTTCCATGTGAGTCCGACTCGCACTTGGCCCATTTATTTGTTTGGTAACTAGTTCTGAACACAAACATGTATTTTTTGCAATAAATTCTTGATCAATGTGCCATATACCTATCGGTACCACGGGAGAAACCGAAGAAATTTTATTGATTTTATTTACTGGTACAAACGCTGGTTAATACCAGCTCGTCTTATTTTTAACATTGACAAAAACTGCGACTTAACGATGAGCCTGACAACTTGACAGAATTTGTTTTTTAACCGACTTCTAAAAAAGAAGGTGGTTCTCAATTCGACAGCGTATATATATGTATATACTAGCTGACCCGCGCAACTTCGTCTGCGCCACAATTTTCATTACTGCTCCGCTCCTTTTGGTCTTAGCGTGATGATATTTAGCCTTCCTCGATAAATGGGCTATCTAACACTGAAAGAATTTTTCAAATCGGACCAGTAGTTCCTGAGATTAGTGCGTTCAAGCAAACAAACAAACAAACTCTTCAGCTTTATATAGTATTAGTGTTAGTTAGTTAGTATAGTGTTTTGTTTTGGAAGTCGGTTACATTTTTTGTATAAAAGTTTTTTTTATTAATGGCCTCAGAACATATTAAGTAGGTAGATGCATAGCTTTGTTTTAGTACATTTAGGGAAACCATTTTTTACAATATAAGACTTAGGTATTAATACATAAGGCCAGGCCTTATCTGCTCTTCAAATAACCCTCGTACGTTTAGAAATTAATTGTTTCATCGTCGTCGACGTGGAAAACATAGCCTAGAGCAGTAGTAGAGTTTTTTGGTTTTTCTGCTTTCCATCTTTATTTTACAACAGGTGTTAACAACATTATTCCTTGAAACACATCTCAATGCAATTTGTATAAATTTCAGGGCAGAATCTACAAATCATCTTTGTGATTTTTGTACCGCGTCTAAGGCTTATTGCTATATTGTTTTTGCAGTGATTCTGCAAATAAAATTTGTGTGCAATTTGCATGAATAAGGCTGAACCTATCACGTTTCTGATTCTTATCCCCACATCTCACTTCACACATTTGTATGAGACGTAAACTTCTTATTAAAGTTTCAATTTTATTAAGGCGATTACTTGTTGCATTAAGGAATTGACTATCGTCGACCTTGTTTAATTTTTGCTTTACCTGTACCTCTACCATGAGTTTTATCAATCTATACTCGCTAGCGACTGTAGTTAAAATAATGTGTGAAAACTTAAAAAAAAAACAAGTTTCTAATTTATTTGTTTAAGTTAACTAACAAGCAAGCAAGTTGCTAGTAAAACTTTAGTTAACAACTAAAAAAGTGAATAATAAACTTGTTTTTTTAAAGGTTTTCATATAATTTTGTAACTACAGTCGCTAGCGAGTATAGATTGATAAAACTCATGGTAGACGTACTGTTTCTAGAGTTTACTTTGCTATGATTTTAATTTTCGCTATGATTTTCGTTGGTTCACTAATTATGTAATCGGTAAGATCGCCAAGTAGTGCTATAAAGATGTGATTTAATAATAATCAAACCGATGCTATAAAGCTTATTAAATAAGTATGTACCTACACAACTTTATTTTTTAACTTTGAATTGTGTTCTAATAACAAGGTGCTGTTTTCTGTTTACATGACCTTTTTAATAGCTAACTCTAGCTAGCAAGACGTATAAGAGTCCATTGATAAGGACTGCTAAAAACTACTTCAACAGAACCATCACATTTTTCAACGGTTTAACACATCGGGCATAATTGCCTAAATATGTGATGAATTCTTTACTTGGTAGCCAATTCTCTCGATTTAATATTAATATAATAATAATAAAACCCCACCGCCGTATCTCTATGTTGACGTCGTGGTGGGGCTTGCGTGCCCCAATGAACCTTAGGTACTCATACTTAGGGTGAGGGGCCAGACAAAGAGAGATACAATCCGCAAGGCAGTTTTGTGGCGAACTGTTGGGCAGTAGCGACCCCACGGACCTGATCTCCCGGGAGAAATCTTGTTCTTCATCTCCGGCTTGCTTTTATTGGCTGGCTGGAGTGAACACTGACGAGGAACAGAGCTCCCACCTCTTTCTTGCCTTAATCGGTCGGTCTGAGTGGAGATTCGCAAGAGCAAACGTGCTCGGGAGAAGGATGTATAATCCAGTAAGATGCTGGTAGGGATCTTGACCGTACTTCCGGGATTGTCCTGATAGCCGTGGTATACCTCTCCACTCCTCTAGCACCTCAGGATATGTTGCCTCCTTGGAACTACGTCACTTTGTGCTAGCGACCGTTTTCGGGGGTCCATTTATTGAGTGTACAAGTCACCCCCTGCCATTTTAAAGCCGTGTATATTTTCAGTGGTCAGGCAGGGGCCAATAGTTCTTTCATAGTATACGTTAATGAATCCACTAAACCACCCAAACCCATAGCCTGTCACCTTTTGTTTCCATATTATGCAATAGTTTTGCACCTACCGGGGATTGTCCTTAGGTATACTTTGATAGTGCATACAGGGATAATCGTCGGTTGGTGCCCCATTCCATTAGAAATGTCTAACGGGGCCTCTGCGAGTTGGCTTCGGCCCCTCGTACGCCTACCAAAGGACCGGGACCTCAGGGTCCCGAGATTGTTCAAGACATACCTTAAATAATAATAATATCTTTATTTCAGATAAAAATCCATATTGTGTTATAAAAACATACAAAAAATATCTTATTTCCTAGTGTTAGTAATAATCAATCTCCGCACAAACTTCTGTACAACTGAAGAGCCAAAGCTCTCGGCTACAGTTTTCAGGATGCTGTTCCGACTATCCCTCACTCTCCTCAGTAGCGACGCGGTTTTTTTGCGTATAATGGCAAAGAAGCCGTCAGTACGGGCTTGCGCAAACATTTCTGACGCGCTACAGTGACGAGGTAGCCTCAACAACATCCTGAAAGCATTGTTATATTGGACGCGCAGGACGTCCAGCGATCTCTTAGCATAATTGACCCATAGACTGCCCGTGTACAAACTTTGGCAATAAGCCTTGAAAAGTGTTACTTTTACTTGGTCTGTACACCGTGCAAATCTACGGGACAACATATTGCTACGGACCGCTAGAGCCCTGCGCTCCCTCTCAATGTCTACATCGTCCCTGAGGTCAGCGGCAAGACAGTGCCCTAGGTATTTAAAAGTTGACACCCTATTAATTGGTGACCCGTTCACCAGCAACTCAGGTCCTTCTCTACGGCGTTTGCCGCTGACCTCAAAGACCATGTATTCACATTTTTTGCCATTATGTTTTAATCCATGTGCGGCAGCGTAGGCCTCACACGTTTTAAGCATCTCTCTGATTGCTCCCGCCGACGGACCTAGCAGCACCATGTAATCTGCATAGCTGATGTTGTTAATTCTAACCCCATGAACACTGCATCCGACACGCATGCTGCTGAGTGCGACTATCAGGTCATCCATGTACAGGTTGAAGAGCCTGGGAGACGTCAGACCACCCTGTCTCACCCCGCACTCCAACCTATACGGCTCAGAAACTGTATCATCCCATTTCACCTGATTAACTTGGTCACCATACCAATACTGGAATAGCCCACATATTTCCGCGGGTATACCCCTGTCTCCCATCTTTCTCCAGAGCACATCGTATGAGACAAGATCGAAAGCCTTGGAGAGATCAAGGAAACAGGCGTACACCGGCGTATCGCGATCTTTGTAATATTGGACAGTATGCTTGAGACTTAAAATAGCACTTTCAGTCGATAGTCCGGGGCGAAATCCGAACTGTGCATCATGAAGATGTATGAAATTACTTAAGCAAGAATCAAGCATACCGTCCAAAACCTTGGCTATTATAGTCGCAAGAGAAATGGGACGATAGCTACCTTTGTCCGGTCCTGTTCTTCACAATGGAAACTACGATGGTCTTCATTAGGTTAGCAGGTAGGTACGCGTGACTAATACACATTGTGAAAAACATAGACAACACTCGCGGCAGATGGACACCTGCGTGCCTCAGGTGCTCAATGCTGAGCCCATCATGTCCCGGAGATTTGCCTCGTTTCATATTGTTTATGATCGCACGGACTTGCTTGGCTGAGAAACGTATCAGAGGATTCGCGCCCGGACGGATGGGCTCACCATCATTCACCATGGTTGAGGGACCGAGAGGGGACCGAACTTTGAAGTGGTCCATGAAAACATTCGCAATTCCCCTCTTATCACTTATTCCTTCCACACACGCAGAGAGGCCAGGTTTCGCATCCAGATTACCAGTGGACTTCCAAAATTTACCAAAATTTTTACTAGCTCGTTGTTCTGCCAGCTTATCCATTACAATTTGCTCAGCATGGTTTTGACAAAATTTCAGTCGACTTTTAAAAACTTTTCGCTTCTCATGCATTTCATCATAAACTGGGCCCGACGAGGGACGATTGTTCTGTATCCAGTTCTGAAAGCTAGACCTGGCCTCACGGTGGGTGTCTCTCACATACTCATTCCACCCACACACTCGCTTACCTCGCCTCGGTCCCCCCCCCAGATGTCCCTCTCGATTGCCTAGCCGCCGCACATAGGATCTCCACAATCTGTTCGTACAAATTGTCCAGAACAACTTTATGTTCATCCAAACCGCATGATCCAACGCTGCACCTAACAAACTCCTGGGGGAAATCAACGTCTCGCAATTTACTGGTACATAAATTATAATAGCTTTGCGTTTCTGACTTAGTTCTTTCCCCCAAAAGACAGAATTGCGGCCCGCACCCCCAGTCATCAATTTAGGCCTCACAACTTCTAGATCGCAATCCAGATGCATCGGTAAATGATCCGAAACATAAACATCTTCCGATACATCAACATTTGCGATTGTGTGCCAAGCTGATACAGATACCACACAGTGGTCTAACCATCTCCTGCTTCCGTGCACATCTATCTATCTATATATATAAAAATGAATTGCTGTTCGTTAGTCTCTCTAAAACTCGAGAACGGCTGGACCGATTTTAATAATTCTTTTTTTGTTGGGTTCGCCAAAATACAGGGATAGTTTAAAAGCAAAAAAAAATGGGTAGGTAGGTAGGGTAGGTAGGTAGGGTAGGTAGGTAGGGTAGGTAGGTAGGGTAGGTAGGTAGGGTAGGTAGGTAGGGTAGGTAGGTAGGGTAGGTAGGTAGGGTAGGTAGGTAGGGTAGGTAGGTAGGGTAGGTAGGTAGGGTAGGTAGGTAGGGTAGGTAGGTAGGGTAGGTAGGTAGGGTAGGTAGGTAGGGTAGGTAGGTAGGGTAGGTAGGTAGGGTAGGTAGGTAGGGTAGGTAGGTAGGGTAGGTAGGTAGGGTAGGTAGGTAGGGTAGGTAGGTAGGGTAGGTAGGTAGGGTAGGTAGGTAGGGTAGGTAGGTAGGGTAGGTAGGTAGGGTAGGTAGGTAGGGTAGGTAGGTAGGGTAGGTAGGTAGGGTAGGTAGGTAGGGTAGGTAGGTAGGGTAGGTAGGTAGGGTAGGTAGGTAGGGTAGGTAGGTAGGGTAGGTAGGTAGGGTAGGTAGGTAGGGTAGGTAGGTAGGGTAGGTAGGTAGGGTAGGTAGGTAGGGTAGGTAGGTAGGGTAGGTAGGTAGGGTAGGTAGGTAGGGTAGGTAGGTAGGGTAGGTAGGTAGGGTAGGTAGGTAGGGTAGGTAGGTAGGGTAGGTAGGTAGGGTAGGTAGGTAGGGTAGGTAGGGTAGGTAGGTAGGGTAGGTAGGTAGGGTAGGTAGGTAGGGTAGGTAGGTAGGGTAGGTAGGTAGGGTAGGTAGGTAGGGTAGGTAGGTAGGGTAGGTAGGTAGGGTAGGTAGGTAGGGTAGGTAGGTAGGGTAGGTAGGTAGGGTAGGTAGGTAGGGTAGGTAGGTAGGGTAGGTAGGTAGGGTAGTAAGTCATTATTCGAGTTTTGGCTGTCGCATGTTTTCTCTTCCAATATTGGACCGATGTAAAAGATATTTTACATACTGAATAAGATAGTGTATTGTGTCCCTATGTTTTCCTTTTTATTAATAGTGGCCATATTTGTACACTAGGGCTCTGTTGACAGTGATTTATTGGACAATTTTGAGCATTTTTTGAGGGTTCTACTGCTTATACGGTTAATAAATCATCAAAAAGGAAAATAGGGACACAGACAGTATATATCATTCTTATTCAATTTTTGAAATATCTCTTAAATCGGTCCAATATTGGAGGAGAAAACAGGCGAGAGCCAAACCTCGAATTATGACTTTTTACATAAAAGGACTCGCCGCCCATGTTTCCTCTTAAAATTAGGGATTACCTAACAGCTAGTCTATTCTGTAAACAACTATTTCGATATCAAGCTTCACCTGAGTGATAAAACTCATAAAATGAGCTTTATTGCATACAACATAAAGGTCTTAATTTGAAACTCACCTCGGATTTCACTGTCGAGATACGAAAATGTTGTTACAGAATAGCAATACTGCTCTTAAATGAACAACGTGTAACAGAATAAACGTGAAACCTGAAAAGTTTAAAGTGTTAATTGTACATTAGCATTATGAACAATATTTACTACGGAACCAATCGCAAGATTGCAAAAAAAATAGTAGGTAAATTTTGTCGATGCGCATATATGTAGATGTATGGGGGAACTGGATTTTTATTCCGCGACTTCGGTGTTGGTCTCATTGTAAAAATTGTTCATAAATTATATGTAGACATGAGATCTAGACCCCTTTTCAGGTATCTATTGCGTTTATTCTGTTATCGGACGCGTCCATAAGCCGCAGCTTATGGTGGACGCAACTTAGAGGTATCTGCATAATGAATGTACATTGAACTGTACACACTATCGGACAACATCCGCGGACGCAACCTTGGCCTGTCCTTGAGCGGTCAGCCGTCCGGTAGAAATCTGGTTCGACGTCCACCGACTGTACACACTGCTCAGTCCGCGTCCATAAGCTGCGGCTGATGGACGCGCCCGATAATATGATTCCACCTTTATGGACGCGTTCGATGATATGTTTCTAGCGTCGGTAATCGGCTGATAGGTAGCCAGAGTTCCCAACTTAGGGGTTTTCTCCCCAAATTTAGGGAGTAAATAAGTGTGCCTCAAAAAATTTTCATATTTTTTTAGAGGCTCTATGTTTTTAGAGGTATTTTAATTACAAGTAATGGCTCTGAAATAACCCAATCCAGCTAATCCAGTTTAGGAATTGACATAGCGACACGTAAAGACATTCTTTCTAGATGTCTTTACGTGCTATTCTTCTTCAGTAAGAAAGCGGATTTTAATATAGAAAAACAACAACTTTCGCTAGTTTTATCCATAAAAAAGGTTTTATTTTTCTGTCGGCTAACTGGACATGAAAAATATATACCTTCATTGGCTACTGGCTTGTAATAAATACATTTTTAGGGTTCCGAAAAAAAAAAACGGAACCCTTATAGGATCACTCGGGTGTCTGTCTGTCTGTCCGTCTGTCACAGCCAGTTTTCTCCGGATCCACAGGACTGATTCTGCTGAAATTTGGTTCACATATGGACTTCTATGACCCAAACACGGACGCGTTACGTAAATCATTAAATTTTTAGTATGGGGGTCACCTTTGGGGGGTCAAACTAGAAAATTAAAAAAAAGTTTTTTGAAAAATATCGTGTGACATATCAAATGAAAGGGCTTACTGTGAGGGTTTCAATTATATTTTTTTCATAATTTTAAAATAAATGGTTTAGAAGTTATTCAAGAAATTAGACGAAAAATGACCATTACACACCCCCCCCCCTTATCTCCGAAACTACTGAGCCCAAAATTTAGAAAACAAATGGAGATAATAGACCTAAAGATTGCAGGAAAACCTATTAGAAGTCTGTAGTGTTAAAATAACATGTTAAAAAAAAATTCGTTCGGAACCCTTTGCACGCGAGTCCGATTCGCACTTGGCCAGTTTTTTTGTTCACTCGACACAGAATCATATAGTGCCAAGAGATATAAATATGGAAAACGGAAAGGCGCTTGCGCGCCAAATTCAAACTTAATTTAATTAAAGTTGCATTCGTTGCGGTCACTTCAGCTATTTCAAAAACTGTCCATTTTTTTTTCAAATTTACGTTTTACATTTTTTTGTAACTCTAGCTCTAGTTAAATAATTATTTTTTGAGCGTTAGGAAATCATCTAGTTTAAGATTTAGATAAAAAAAAACTATTGTGTAAAATTTTAATGCAAATTTTTTATTTAGAGTTCGAAAATATATATATAAACGGAAATTGTGCACGCTAAATTTGTTGCTTGTTTTAACGAAGCATGTTTTTAGTCTTTACAATTATAATTATATGTAGAGCAATTCTTTACTGCGAAAGTGCGAACACATTCAATGAGTTTTTCTTCCATTTTTTGGTACCTATAATTTTTATCTCGCATGTACGTGCCACCTCCTACGTAATCCGTGTCCTTCTGACGCACGGACGCGTCCCGCACCCCGTGCACACTGTCCGCGTCCCGCACCCCGTGCACACTGTCCGCGGACGTTTTCGACTGAAAAAACATCCAGCGAGCCAGATTTCTATCGATATTCAATCATATTATTGGACGCGTCCATAAGCCGCAGCTTATGGACGCGTCCAATAATATGATTCCACCTTAACTAGAAAGTCACTGATAGTTACATCGCTACTTTGCGCCAATGCTACTAGATGTCACTACTACTCTATGACACACCGTCAGCAGCTGTTACACTGCCCGGGGGGAAATGCGTTGTAAACAAAGAGCCCTACGTGCATCGCCGCATCATAAAAAGAGGAAGGGAGAGCAGGATAGCAATATTGTATGCGCCCACATCTAAATGAATCCCACGCTGTAACTGCCAATGTCGATAATATACTAGCACTGATGAATACCGGTTGGTTTTACGTCCACAAGGTGATACCGTGGTGATTCCCTACCGAGAAGTTCGCATTGCCATGCCACCCGCATTTGTTTACCTGCTCCAGCAAACTGGCTGCCACAGATACAGTTTTTTTTTTAATGTTGACTTATGCTGTATTTTATTTTTCCAACAATTTGGGGTAAACATATAAATCCAACCAAAAATCTAACTAAATGGTTAGTAAACTCTTAAAATATTATTTTACAGATACTACAATCATTTACTAAAAATTTGAATTTAGAATTCGATAATACGCATTTTAAACGAAGCGTGTGTTTTTGTAACAAGCCGGTAAACTCGGGGATTTAAGACAGAACCATATTAATGTCAATAATTCTGATAAAAATCAAGTTGTGTAATTATTTTGGTGATAAAGTATATTCTATGTACTCTATTAAGCTTTGATTTTTTAATAGTTAGATAAGTTTTTATGAAGAATACATACATATGGCGGTTTGTTTGACACCTGTCTAGCACTAATACATATTTAAAACTATTGGTTGCCCAGTGGTCCAAATTCAACCATGTTTTTGTTTAAGCATTATTAAAAAAAAAACAGTTTTCGTTTACCTTTTTTATATAAACCTTTAATGCGCTAAATTTCATACCCGGCCGCCGCGTCCGCGTAATTGTCGTAAAAAGAGGTACAAAGTTTTTGCTTCACGTGTTAATATATAGATTTAGATGTGGTAGTTTGGATAATGGCTAAACAGTTTTTAGGGTTCTGGAAAAAAACGGAACCCTTATAGGATCACTCGGGTGTCTGTCTGTCTGTCCGTCTGTTACAGCCAGTTTTCTCCGGATCCACATGACCGTTTTTGTTGAAATTTGGTACACTTATGGACTTCTGTTACCCAAACACGGACGCGTTACGTAAATTATTTAATTTTTAGTATGGGGGTCACTTTTAGGGGTCAAACAAGAAAATTAAAAAAAAAGTTTTTTCTACAGTATCGTGTGATGTATCAAATGAAAGGGCTTACTGCAAGGGTTTTAAATATATTTTTTCATAATTTTAAAATTAATGGTTTTGAAGTTATTCAAGAAATTAGACGAAAAATGACCATTCCCCCCCCTTATCTCCGAAACTACGGAGTCTAAATTTATGAAAAAATGAAGATATTAGATCTTTACCTATAAATTACAGGTAAACCTATAAGGAGTCTATAGTGTTAAAATAACACTTAAAAAAATTAAGTTAGTTCGGAACCCTTTGCACGCGAGTCCGACTCGCACTTGGCCAGTTTTTCTTACTTAAATCACGTGCTTGGCCCAGTGTTCAGCGACGTCAATGCCATCCGTTAACGTAGCCATTATGGTCGTTGGGTGAACAGCAAGAGGCGCAAGATGAAAAGTGGTAAACTTTGATTAAAATTATTTAAGGTGTATTATAATTTGTTAAGGTGTAACAAATTGTCCGGCAATTTTACCTGTGTTGCATAGCTTGCTAAGCAAGGCAGCAAGTTAAAAAACCGCAGCAGCCATTTTAATTGAAGTTTTATTTTAGGGGACTTTAAATCCAGAGTATGGCAACATATTTTACTAGTAAAACTCGTGTCGATGGTCGTCGCCAAACTATCGAAGCGCAACGCGCCGCGCGCCCGCGCTTGTTCAGTATACTGCGCATGAGTGTTGACGGTGGTAGTGTTGTTTTTGTGCAGTAATTGTGACTTTCAAAATGTTTAACCCCAAGCGTGCGTTGTTCTACTTTTTTATAATAGCAGTGCTATTAGAACCAATATTGGGACGTAGAGGTTTTAGTGGTGGACACAGTTATCCTAAATCGGGCGGCTTATCTGGCGGAGGTCATCGCTCAGGAGGGCTGTCGGGTGGGGGACATGGGTACCCCTCGTCAGGGGGTTCACATTCCGGCGGCAGTCATGCATATCCGTCAAGTGGCGGCTTGTCTGGTGGTGGGTCGGGCAGCCACCGATATCCGCCTAGTGGCGGCTTGTCTGGAGGAGGGTCGGGTTCTCATACATATCCATCATCTGGAGGAAGTCATGGATATCCATCATCCGGAGCAAAGCCTGGCTATCCATCTTCAGGCGGAAGTCATAGTTATCCATCTTCTGGCGGCGGTCTATCTGGTAACAGTCACGGATATCCACAAAACAAACCTGCTGTATATCATTCAACTAATAATTACCATTACCACTACAGTCCTCCGCAGCAGATCGCTTATAGTCCTTACCGCGGCGCAGCTCCGGTGTCCTACCCGGTGTATCACGGCACTCCCCCCACTTATGTTTACCAATACAAAGATTCGGGTAGCAAATACGGCACATTGTTGGCCGGTCTAGCGCTTCTCAACCTTGGCACTCTAGGTGTCGCCGCTTATGCAGCTAGCGGCAGCCACGGCGGCGGCGGCAGCCGAACGCAATACACGCCGCAACCTGGTGAAGTGTGCAAATTTGAAGTGAGAAGAGACAACGGTGACTACGAACAGACGAAGATTGATTGCCAGATTATAAGCAGTTTTATTTTGCAAGATCAAGCGCAATCACACGCTTCAGGCACCAACACTACAACATCAGTGGTCACTGTGACAAATACGACAGTTATGAATGCGACTAACATGATGCCTGGCAGTCCCCCGGCGGCGGGTCCCGTGCCGGCCGTAGGCGATGTTCTGTACAAAATGCTGCCTAACGGAACGTTAGTGCCCGTCAATGCAACAGTACCTGGAGTTCCTGGAAGTCCTGCAAATGTGACACAAAATGTAACAGGCGCGATGCCACAAAACGGGGTAGTGACTTCTTCGGTAGTGACGACCACCACGACAAACACTACTCTAGTGAATGCTTTGGATGTAAAAGGAAAGCCCGTGGAAGTGACACCAGGGATGCAGTGCTTCGTAATTCGTAACAGCCCAATACACAACATGAGAAAGCAGGTGCCATGTGGTCTGTTACAGACATACGCGGATAAGTCGATACAACGTAAAAATTCTGCGGCTCGCAGTGCACCTATGTTTACAGTAGTGGCTGCTATTTTAGCTTTTTGTGTAGCTTACTAAGTAAAAACATATCTCACGGTCTCGCAGTGTTATGGTTTGTCAAACTACAAGCAGCTAAGCTGTGTCTGACTTGTATGTGAAAGAAAAGAACTTATATCTACCTATTTGCATTTTCTGGTGGTTCTTCACGAATCTCAATGACATGATGAATGTAATTAGTGTCTTTGCAATAGGTTTTAAGTAAAAATACGATTCTATTTCTTCTAATTAGGTTATTTTCAAAGTCTTTATGTACCATAGAAATGTTTACTACGAATATTCGAGATCTCGACACCAAATAGTTTGTTAAAGATTGTCTGTAACTAAGAACCAGAACTGATTTGTTATTGTCCTGTATTTTGGTTACCGCTGCTTTATTTATTTCGTAGCATTACAATACTTTTTTGTTTGTTGAACATGTCTGCCAGAAATTGCTCAATTTGGTACTTATTGATCGGCGCCAATCTAGGAAACTTATTGGTGAATGTCTCTTGAAATATGATTTAGAGTGTGTACCTATATCTTGTGAACTTATCAGAAAAAATGTCTAGAAGGAAGAAACTTGATGAATGTGAAATGTTATGAACGAATGTCACCTTGAAATATCAACAGTGCAATTCTGTAAACCTCTAACTGTGTGAGCTTAGGTGAACATGAAGTGTGCTGTCAATTTAAGGCTTGTATTCATGCCAATGACCTTGTGCATTTGGGCGGGGCTAACTACGCGCCACTCTGCTACCCGCATTTTTAATTTGTTATAATAAAAATAATACATGTTTTTAAAAATGAACAAAACCAAATCATTTTCGTTTGTGTTGCAAAGCAGTAAACATATTTTTTAATAATCTTTTGATAAAAAAATGAAGGAGTAAAATGGTTTCATCTCAACGATTTGGAGGTGATTTGATGGTATATTTTCTTATTACGTGATACCGATAGATAAATTCTAGCTAGACCAAATTACGTATCATATCATGTAGATGACACTAATATTTTCAGACGTAATTTCTCTGTTAGTGCCGACGAAAAGCTGCTTCATCTGTACGCTGTTTTTTAGAGAGAGCTGCCTTAATAAAACAATGTAGAATGACAGTTCACTTCATGCTCACTCCAGCTCAGCTCACACGGTGAGATTTTGACAGAATAGATCTGCTGATTTAATACAGTTGTTTTGTTTAAACGTATGTGAAAATGCCAGTTTCATCTTAATTAGTAACTTTTGTATTAACTTTTTGTTGAAACTTAATGTTAAATTGTCTTTCACTTTTACAGAAATCTACTTTTGAATACTTTTATCTCACTTTCGAATGTATTCAATATTATATTTTGGAGATATATATCTCTGACCAAAAATGCCAAAATTACTAAAACTGAGACATATTTTAAAGGTGTTTTCTGTAATATACATTTATTGTGATATTTATGTTTAAATTATAAAATAATTTACAAAAATGTTACTTTTATTTTGAGTCCTTTATATTATGTAGGCTCATTTTCCACTTATAACACTTCAAATCATGTCACTCTCATAGTTACGACTATGTGTGAATCAAATCAAGCAAGCAACATACCTACCTTATAGTTGACATAATGAAAATGCAATTTCTTGTTCAGTTACAGTCCATTGTCACGAATATTCCCAGTCGCCTCACAATGATTGTCACCAGGTGACAATTGGGAATATTATTCCCAGTTGCCCCCACTTCAATTCGCTGAACCTTGCGGCGTGGATCATCAATTCCCTCATAGCGTCTAACGGCCGCGATAAGGGGGTTGGCGGTCAAACTTTTCCAGTGTGTTTTTAAACCCCGACCAAAAAAGAGGGGTGTTATAAGTTTGACGTCGATGTCTGTGTGTGTGTGTGTGTGTCTGTCTGTGGCATCGTAGCTCTCAAACGGATGGACCGATTTCTATGCGGGTTTTTTTCATTTGAAATCCAGTTTCCTTGTTTCTTAGATAAGTTTTATCAAAATCGGTTGAGTCGGTGTTTTTGGTTTTGTTTTTTAACACCGACTTCCGAAATTAAGATTATTTTATTCTTTTTAGTGTTTTATTTGGAAGTCGGTTTTTTTTTTGTAAAAAGTTTTTTTATTTTTCACTTTTAAGTGGTGATACTTGGACGACGTCGTCGTCAACGCAGAAATTGAAATAAGCAAAAATGCTCATAACATAAAAAGTATACAGCATTGAACTAAAAAAGAATCCCAGAAATCGAATCAGAAACCTCGGAGTAATTGGTGTACATACATAAAAAAAACCCACCGAATTGAGAACCTCCCTCTTTTTTGGAAGTCGGTTAAAAAGTAACATGTGTTGATCCTTTTAATTAAGGTGCCATTTCTTTTGCTAATTGTCATCGCGACGGGGGACCGCTAATAATATAGGTACTTAACAAATACAAAAATTTGCGGTCTCCCGAGGTGAAGACGCGTGACTCAAGGAACCGTACGTACGATATTTAATCAACACGTATTATTTTATAAAAAAAATTTGTCGGGTGTTTTTTAAGTTTTTAATTTAATTTTTATTATATAACTAGCTTTTGCCCGCGACTTCGTACGCGCATATGCCGTTTTTTCCCGTTCCCTTAAGAATTTCCCATTCCCGTATAGCCTATAGCCTTCCTCGACAAATGGGCTGTCTAACACTGAAATAATTTTTCAAATCGGACCAGTAGTTCCTGAGATTAGCGCGTTCAAGCAAACAAACAAACAAACTCTTCAGCTTTATATATTAGTACTAGCTGACCCGCGCAACGTCGTCTGCGTCACAATTTTCATTACTGCTCCGCTCCTATTGGCCTTAGCGTGGTGATATATAGGCTATAGCCTTCCTCGATAAATAGGCTATCCAACACTGAAAGAATTTTTCAAATCGGACCAGTGGTTCCTGAGATTAGCGCGTTCAAGCAAACAAACAAACTCTTCAGCTTTATATATTAGTATAGATAGATATAGATAAGTGATGGTGAAAATTTTGTTTGGATGTCCCTAATAATATCACTTATCTACTTAAATGCTAACGAGGGTTATCAGTTACCAAACCGATCGTCCATGCTTACATACCGTCGTCCATATGATACGGGAATAAAAATATTTCTGGGAAATTTAACTCGACAACAGCCTATGATACCTACCTCGTTCCTATATGGTTAGGTACACTGTTTCATTTGAATAAATGTGCTAAGAACTAAAGCTAGGTGCTGGTAAGGAAGATGTTAATTTTAAAAATTCTTAACCTTATAGGAATATAATATTTGCAGTGGGTTTTTGAACTGATGTACTCAGACTTGTTCCTCCAAGTCATATTTTGTTTCTTGAGAGACAACAATACTTAGTAAAAAAATAGATAATTATGGAGATTATTTGTACTTTAAATCAGTATGTAAACGATATAAACTATGTGTTAATTTATATTATAACTAGCTTTTGCCAGCGACATCACTCGCGCGAATATCGAAAATTATCTCAAGGGAACATACTCCCGGGATGAAAGTATCCTACGTCCTATAACAGGACATGGTCTACCCGTGTGCCAGTTTTACCTTAATTTGTTCTGCAGTTAAGACGTAAAGGAGTAACAAACAGACAGACGGACACAGTTACTTTCGCATTAAAAATATTAGATAGGATTAGTTCATTAAAATCTAAAAAAAAATCCGGTCAAGTGCGAATCAGACTTTCACATGATGGGTTCCCTTCCCTGCCATAAACCGAAAAACCGTTTTTTGTATGTGAGCCCCCTTTAATTATTAATGTAATTTCATTTATTTTTTATTACGTGGTTGTTGTTATAGCGACAATAGAAATACACACTTTGTGAAAATTTCAATTATCTATCTACTTGTTTACGGTTCTTGACATACAGTCCGCTGACAGACAGGCGGACGAACGGATGGGCGGACGGACAGTGCTTTGGGTACGGAACCCTATAAGGTATGGTCAGTGGGTCGTCTTTACGTTTCGGAGGCACCTACCTCCCTTTAGTGGACTAAAACGAGTATGATAAGCTGCTATCAGATAACACTTGAAGCAAATCACTATTGATTTGTAATTAGGTTAGGTGTTATGAGCTTGTTATCGTTGCGATACCATCGCAGAAAGACCACGATACAATCGCTTGTTTATATGTATCTTCGCCCGTAGCCACGATTCTCCATCGCTACTTTTACGTTCCAATATTCTGCCTGTCTGACCAGACAGCCAGGCCAGTCTTCCTAACTGTGTCACGTTAGTAGCAAATGTAGCGATGCTGAATCGATATTATGCAATTGTATCCCTATAGAATAGTCTCGCGTTTTAAATGCGACCAACGGCCAAAATTAGCGATACAGACCTACATACATCTAGTAATGCAACTGGTAGTAGGTGGTAAGGAGTATTTAACCCTTTAATGCTGAAAAAATGTTTTAGCCATGTCACTTACTAAAATACAAGATTTTTTTCACAACTTTTTCGTTTTTTCACCTACAAAATGAGATTTTGTCCGTACTCTAAATCGACAGGACCCCGGAGAAACAGTTTTTAAAAAACTTATTAATAGAAACAGGGAAATTGAAAAAATACCCAAAACCTCTTAACTTCGTATCATGACTCTGAACAACATTTATTCTACGACTTTGACCTCAACTGAACAATGTAGCCAAAAACAATTTGTTTTCGTTTATTTGAAGTCTGTAAAATTTGCGTATACTACGCGCGCGCACGCTGGCCGGGGCGCGGCCTTCGTCGGCCACCTCATAAAGAATATTAAATTTTTTATATATTTTTTGTATGGGAAAAATCGTTTCGAATTTTGAAAAGTCGCAGAACAGTTCAAGGTCATGATACGAAGTCAGGATTAAGAGGTTTCGAGTATTTTCTCAAGTTTCCTGTATATAACTGTGAAAAAAAAAATCACCATTTGTATGGTAGGAAGATAGGTAGGATTTTTCTACAATTGTACAAAGTCATAGAACTTTTCGCTAACGGTACTTTAAGAACGGAATTTTAAGAACTGTGTGTGAGTGATATTTTAGTAATAAAACCAGTTTTAATTTATTTTCCTGTTTTGCTTTAAATTGGAAATTTGTAGTTTTGTTCTTTAGAATATTATTATTATATCTGATTCTGAATATCAAGTTGATCTGTGCTGTGGCAAGGTACGCAAAATCTTTTGAGGTTAGTTCCCGATTTTTTGTTATGTAAAATCTTACCATCGCATTATCATGGCGCGTTGCGTCAGTAAACAAACCGGTCGGAAAGTGTCGTGTTAGCGATTGTCAAAAAGTCGCTGGGGGATTGAAAATTCACGAAGTGAAATGTAAATATTTTATCATTTTGATAATTAATCGTTCTCGCTGATGAATTGATGCTTTGTGTAAAGCCTCTATTTGCCATTACATTTAGGGAAGGAAGTCAAGAGACAAAGTTGAGTAATGTTACGTCCGTATGATTCGTAGAATCTGATGCATCATAATGTGAGTCGAATACCAACGTCTTTCTGCTAATTATATTACGACAAAACAAGCGTCGAGTCATAGGATCGTCAGACTGTGGGGAAAGTTTTTTGCTCTGTGACGTAGAGGACCGCTCATAATGGCAGCAGTAAAGGATCCTACACACTGTGTCGCCGGCCGGGCTTGCTCGCGACGATGCATCGGCTTGCGCTTGAGCGTGATCGATTATGCCATAGTGTGTGAAGTATTGTGCAAATTCATCAGCGCTCTTGTGTACTTAGTTGTTATACAACGTGTAACAGAAAAAAAAAATGCAATGTCTTTTAAGGGGTCATTGTACTTATCATTATGAACAACTTTTACTTTGGGGCCAACATTGAAATCGCGAAAAAAAAATCGACTCCCCTATACATTTAGGTGCGCATAACTCGACATTATGGTTAGTAGTTTGAAGAATTGAACGGTGGAGATCCCGCAGCTAACAAGGCGCAACAACTTCAATTTGTGACAACTGCTTCCAGCTCAATGACGATTTCGGGTGATTCGACTTAGTCACTCACTATATTACTCAATGTACACCTATTGGTAGGGTTAATAAATAGGTTAATCAGTGAGAAATTAGTTGAAAAAAAGAAAAAAATTGTTTGCTGAAAGTCTCTCTACCGCGTCTGTCTGTCTGTTCGAGGTAATTTATACAAAAACTACCGAGCGGAAAAGAGAATGAAAAAAAAAAAAAAAAATCAGACCGCCTTCCTAGCCGGAATGGTTTTTTCTATGAGCCACATAAGAAAGGTTTTTGGAAAAGAGGTGGGAGGAATGGGAAGAGAAACTTTGTATTGTCTTATGTTACGCCATAAAATCAAAAACGTTCATTGAGCGAAAAAACAGCTCACAACGTGTTGTGGCTTGTTCCAGAATTCCACATCGTGGCACGACGAAAACGACCACAACTCGTTGTGGTAATGAACAAAACCCGTGACGCGTTCTGAGCTCCAATTGATGCAACCACATCGTGAAATAAGTATATTGCATAAACGTGGCTTTGATATTCTCGGCCACCTCAAAAGAACCTAGCATTAATGATATGACGGGAGCTAAGTTCGCTCGTTTAGCTTTGACATTCTTGGCCACCTCAAAAGAACCTAACTTAAATGGTATGACAGGAGCTAAGTTCACTCGCTTAGCTTTGACATTCTTGGCCACCTCAAAAGAACCTAACATGAATGGTATGACGGGAGCTAAGTTCACTCGCTTAGCTTTGACATTCTCGGCCACCTCAAAAGATCCTAACATGAATGGTATGACGGGAGCTAAGTTCACTCGCTTAGCTTTGACATTCTCGGCCACCTCAAAATAACCTAACATAAATGGTATGACGGGAGCTAAGTTCGCTCGTTTAGCTTTGACATTCTCGGCCACCTCAAAACAACCTAACATAAATGATATGACGGGAGCTAAGTTCGCTCGTTTAGCTTTGACATTCTCGGCCACCTCAAAACAACCTAACATAAATGATATGACGGGAGCTAAGTTCGCTCGTTTAGCTTTGACATTCTTGGCCACCTCAAAAGAACCAACTTAAATGGTATGACAGGAGCTAAGTTCACTCGCTTAGCTTTGACATTCTTGGCCACCTCAAAAGAACCTAACATGAATGGTATGACGGGAGCTAATTTCGCTGGCATAGTTCATTCATAACATAGAAGGAATATTATGAATTCATATAATAATACCAATGTAGTCGCCTTGAGTCACCTCACAAAACAAGTGTTACTTGCAAAGTAAATAGAGAACAGACTGTTGTCAGTACAATATGATAATACATCAAACAAGATACCAACCAACTCAGCGAGTGAATCACCACTGAATAATATGAAATTCAATGTACACACTGCTGAAAACATTATTTACATTGTATTTTGCTGTGGATAACACCAGATCACCAGATACAAAAATTAAAAAAAGTAACATATTTGTATCGCATGGGTAACTGTCACAATTTCATCAACTACTGACATTGTTATCTATGACAGTCGCTACGGGTAGTCAGAAGTCTGAAAATCTGAAACCAGTCTTGCCAAGGGGTTTCATGTAACCCAATACTGGGTTGTAGAAGTCGTAAAGGCGGTCGTTCATAATGGTATTCAGCTGCATTTTGTTAGAATAGAAGCCGACCCCAAAATAGTTGGAAAAATCCAGATTGATCGGTTGATTTGAATTAAAATTATGTCTAAAGCTACGTAATCATTTACTATTTCAACTTTTTTTCCCGCAGCTCCGCTCCTGTGTCCAATTCCACATCATCATCATCATCATATCGAGCCGAAAGACGTCCACACCTGGTCATAGGCCCCCAAGCGCCGCCACAACGACTGGTCCTGCGCTTCTCGCATCCATCGGCTACCCGCGACCTTCACCAGATCTTCGGTCCACTTTGTGGGAGGCCTTCCAACGTTGCGTCTTCCGGTACGCGGTCGCCACTCCAGAACTTTTCGGCCCCATCGACCATTTGTTCTGCGAGCAATGTGCCCTGCCCACAGCCACTTTAGTTCGGTGATCCTTCGGGCTATGTCGGTAACCTTGGTTCTCTTACGGATATCATCGTTCCTGATTCGATCACGCAAGGAAACTCCATGCATTGCCCTCTCCATTGCTCTTTGAGTGACTTTGAGTCTTCCGATGAGGCACATTGTGAGCGACCACGTTTCAGTTCCATATGTCATCACTGGCAACACGCAGTGATCATAGACTTTCATCTTGAGACACTGTGGTATGTGGGACGAGATGATACCACGCAACTTCCCGAACGTTGCCCAGCCGAGTCGGATTCGACGGTTGACTTCTTTTTCGAAGTTGGCCCTGCCTAGCTGGACCGTTTGTCCTAGGTAGACGTACTCGTCTACAACTTCGAGTGTAGAGTTTCCGATCTTGATGGGAGTGGGTGCTACATGGGTATTTACCATGATCTTCGTTTTGTCCATGTTCATTTTGAGAGCCACTCTTTCGGAAGCTCTACTGAGGTCATCGAGCATTGCACTGAAGTCCTCCGTAGTCTCAGCCATGACCACTATATCATTGGCAAATCGAAGGTGGCTGATGTACTCGCCATTGACATTAATGCCTAGCCTTCTCAAGAATTGTTGTGTCCTCCCCCTCTCTTCGGACTTCAGACAATCCCACAATACTCCATCGCAACCTGCTCAATTCCTCCTCAAGTCCTCGGTGATCTTCTCGTCGGTACGGAGTGTTCTCGTGTTCAGTGTTGTCAGGTCCAGTCGTCGGTGTTTATTAGGGTAGCCGAGTCCACTCCGGGGATTCTTCGCACCCCTCACCTCACCGTGACCTTGACCGCTACAGGAGTCAAGGGTAGAGGGGCTGCCGGGCACTAGGGGCCATTTTTTCGTTGTGCTTGTCATTTGGGGGGGGGGGGGTTTGTCATAATCGCCACGCTTGGCAGGGGGTTGGCGATCGCAGTGTTTGGTGTTGAGTTTTACAGAGAACGCTGCTGCCCATTCTCTGGCAAGTCCCTTAGTCGCCTCTTACGACATCCACGGTAAGTGATGGGATGGTAGTATTCTTTTACGGCACTATACGGCACCGGCCGACACCATACGGTCCTATCCCACACAAGCGGTTTATTTTTCGGGAAATCGGGATTTAAAAAGCGTATGACACTCTGCGATAAAGCAGCTTTCTATCATTTAGTAGCGTAGCTGGCATGGATGACACCTGGGGCGGATAATGTGGTGTCACCCCAGAAAAGAAACCCCTCCCAAATAATTATGGGTTGCGCCTTACGTTCTAGTGACGACAGTCGCGCAAGCCGTTTTTCACAGCGGGGGTTTACCATTTTTTCAGAAATATTGTAACACACATCATTTACACCACATTTACAAACACAATCTCGGAAATTTGTGCACCTCACCTCAGGTTATTTTGATTTTATTTTCACCAATATCTGACTCAGCTTTGTTGATTGACGCAAGTAAGCTCAGGAACTAAGAGAGGGGAGAACACAAGAGCGAGCGAAGTGAACTCTAAAATTGTTGCATCCCTTCACAGATAAGTTATAGGTATTCTTTTGATCATTCATACATACAAACATAGAAGTAACTTTTTGGACTGATGCAAGAAAGCTCATTAACTGAGAGAGGGCAGAACACAAAAGCGATCGAAGCCAGCTCGAAAATTTTTGCATCACACCTCAGTTACGTTTGATTTTCTTTTGATAATTCATGCTTAAATAAAAGTAATTTTATGAACTGATACAAGAAGCTAATTAACTGAGAAAGGGCAGAAAACAAGAGCGAGCGAAGCGAGCTCGAAAGTTCATGCACCCCGCCCCCGGAAAGATTTTATTTTCTTTTGATTATTCACACATACACATTATTTAGTCGTTTTGTTGAGTTATACAGAAAAGCTCGAGAACAAAGAGAGTGCAGAATGTAAGAGCGAACGAAGGGAGCTCAAAACACATGGTACAACATTTGGACAGGTTTCATTACGCCACCAGTTAGTTGACACCCAACTGTGACAAAAAGTCAACGAACTGTCATTTGTCAGCCCTAATTGCAGAAAGCCTCAAGAACTAAAGAATGTTTTGCATTTTATTTTCAAAGGCTTTTACTGTTTTTAGAGTTCAATACCCAAAGGGTAACCAACGGAACTCTATTACTAAGCCTCCACTGTCCGTCCGTCCGTCCGTCTGTCTGTTAGAGGGCTGTATCTCAAGAACCGTATAAGGTAGACAGTTGAAATTTTCACAGGTTGTGTATTTCTATTACCGCTATAACAATAAATAATAAAAATTAAGGTTTATGGTACAGATGCCTTCGTGTGCGAGTCCGACTCGCACTTGGCCGGTTTTTTGATAATTCATACTTAAATAGAAGCATTTTTTCTATTTTTGCAAAAAAAGCTCATGAAGTTGAGTGCAGAATGCAAGAGCGAGCGATGCGAGCTCAAAAAATTTGGAACTCCTCTTCCAGCAAGTTTCATTGCGTAAGACGTTTAGGGGTGACACCCAACAGTAACAAAAATAGTCAACAAACGGTCGGGTGTTTCCCCCAAAACGGGTCTCACCCAGTGCGGACCGCCCCCCCCCCTGCCCCACTCTCGCTACGTTTCTGCTATCAGTGTAAGGAGGCATACTTCCACAGAAAACCATTCACAAGCATCATCATCTTCCTGCCCTTATCCCATGTTACGTCGGGTCATGGACATTACATGGGTCGGCGCAACACGTTTTTTTCTTCCATTTTGTCCTATCAGCCGTCATGCTATCATTAACTCCCTTTTCTTTCATACCGCTCCTCACACAATACATCCATCTTTTCTTCGGCCTTCCTCTCCCTCTGCATCCATCCACATTAATTTATATTCATAACTCTTCTAGTTACATGCGTTTCATTCCTCCTCTTGACATGAGCATACCTAGACAAGCGATTCCCTTTTAACTTTTTCGTCACTGGCGCCACTTTCAAACTATCTCTACAAACCATTCACAATCTTAAGCATAAAATAATGTTATAAGTGGTCCTATGATCATCAAGTCAGGATCTGATGATGGGATCCTGAAGAAATAGAGGGAACTCTTCAAATTTTATAGACATACTTGAAACGATTTGGGTAGTTTTTGGAAGAGTATTTTTTCGGAGTGGTCCCATTTTAATTTGGTTAAGATGTGATGAAGAATTTCGGAGATAGGCCACGGAACTCCTCAGTAAATGATAACTAATAGACCGGGATTGCTGAAATCGTATGTCTGTCTATTGTTTGCACGTTAATAAAATAACATAACATAACATCACGCCGGTACGATGTGAAGGGGTACGCACATGTGAATCTCAATTTAGCTGTGGAGAATTACCACTAAAAACTGAAAAATAAAAAACTTGGTGTCAAAAAACGAAGTAACAAAACCAAAAACATCGACTTCTGAAATTAAAGAAATTTTGTACGTTGTAGCGTTTTTGTTTGGAAGTCGTTTTTTTTTTGTAAAAAGTTTTTTATACTAAGTAATGCGAAAGTAACCGTGTCTAAATATCTGTCACTTTTACGTGTTAACGGCAGTCGGTTTTGAATGCAATTTGCCACATGGGTATGGGTAGAACATTTCGTGGAATAGGACATAGGATACCGGAGTATTTGTTCCCTTGGGGTAATTTTCGACATCCACGCGGGCGAAGCCGCTGGCAGAATGTAGTATTATTGAATTTATTGAAAACCTTGGAAGTTTGCCACGTGTGCTAGCTCAGTTATTGCAAGATGTTTCCAAGTACCTATAGAATTTTAGCACTTCATTGTTTAAAATATTCTTTTGTTCTGCTATTATAATTATTTAAATAAGCCATAATTCTCATAACTTAGGAATTTGTAATACGTGTAAAGTTGAATAATAAAAACGTTTTGTTTTTTCAGCTGCTGCTATTTCTTCGTAAAATTTTCCTGTTTTTTACACTTTACTGTTACCCTGTTTGTGTTTTCCTGTTCGTACATACACCGTCTGGTTCTTGAAATACCGCCCACTTATATCCTGCGGCCGGGATACTTAGGTAATCACGTCATTCATTCTATTGCTGATTTGTATGAGTGTGGTAGTAGCCAAATGTCAATACCCTAACATCTTTTCGCAGGAATTGGAACAATAAGGCTGCGTTTCCACCAGAGAAATGCGAGGATTCGTAACGATGGATGTGTTTGTTAAGAACCAACGGGATCGCTTCATTTACCTAGCCTCGCTCAGCGAAAGCGATTCTATTGGTTCTTAACAAACACATTCCTCACTACGCATCCTCGCACTTCTCTGGTGGAAACGCACCAAGTTCGTTAAGTCAATGACCGCTATTGTTAAGCTAAAAGGAAACAATAGTGCTGTTAGGTAGTTACTACTACGATAAGTCCCCTCTTTGAGGAGTGGCTAGAGCGGCGCCATAGCGTCCTCACCTTCCGCCTGACGCAGGTACTCACCGGACACGGATGTTTCGGGAGATATCTGTTTCGGATTCGGCGAGAGGACACGCCTGGGTATATACATTGCGAGGATCGGCCGGAGGACACGGTGGAGCATACGCTGGAGGTCTGCCCTGCTTGCGCGGAGCACCGTCGTGTCCTCGTCGCGGCGATCGGCGGCGGCAACCTCTCGCGTCTGGCCCAGGGGGGCTACTCTCTAACGAAATCCGTAGTTTCGGGCGGGCATTTACTACTTCGTATCACCTAAACACTGAGAACTAATGATAACACGATTTGACAGTTACTGTGAAATCGTGTTGTTATTCATTCTCAGTTCGGGTTCGGGACTAATCGTAAGTCTGTAGGTGATACGGAGTAGAATACGCCCGCCCGCAACTAAGCCCGAAACTACGGATTTCGTTAGAGAGTAGCACCCCTGGTTCAATCCATGATCCGGAGCGAGGAGGCATGGGAAGGAGTCACCTCCTTCTGCGAAGCAGTGATGTTAGCGAAGGAGGAGGCCGAACACGTGCGAGAGAGAGAAACCGCACGCCCCAGCCGCCGCAACAGAAGAAGACGCCCCGGGCGTTGGGAATTGCGGAGCGATTCCCGGCCTCCGTAGGCGCGGGTCTGCGGACGGTGAGCATTGGGTGGCTCGCCATCCAATCAGGACGATGTTCCACGCGCGCCTCAAAGAGATGTCAGCAAAGTAGACGGGGCTCGCTAGGGCCAGTGCCTGCCAGGGTTGCGGAATTTGTTCGAAAGAGTTACCGCGGCTCTGGAACGCAAAGGGCATTAGGATGAACACGGATGGGTTTTAGTCAGTAAAAGTCTGACACTCCCTTCTGCTCCGCCCAGAGCGGGAGGAGTCGTTTAATGATTTCCCATCCATAAAAAAAGAGGTAGTTACTACTAAGGTGTCACTGTTGTATCGGGTTTACCAGTGGTACACAGGTAACCACTGACGTCCACAATTCATAACTGTCACTGGTTAGTGACAGCAGTACGCACATTCGCTCATTTGCAACTTGCTACTTAGGAAAATCCTTCCATGTGGTTTTAAGCTACTTATCCGAATGTATGAAAACAAAGCCCGTACCTACAGGACCACTCTTGTTTTATTTAAGAAAAATGACAATTATATCGAAAAGAAAGGACTGACCTATTTTTTATACAGAAAATAGTTCTTTGTCTAGAAGTAAACACGAGGTTAAAAAAAAAGGAAAAATATGATTCGTTTCGAACCTATACTGTCCTACCTACTACGCACTCACATACTTCTACTGATCTTTGGGTTCAAATCCGTCATCATCATCATCATCATCATCATCATCATCATATCAGCCGAAAGACGTCCACTGCTGGACATAGGCCTCCCCCAAGCGTCGCCACAACGACCGGTCCTGTGCGTCTCGCATCCATCGGCTACCCGTCAAATCCGTCAGCAATGAGCTAAATCTAGCAATTGGGACTCGCCTGTCTCCGTGCTCTATATGGCTATATGACGGGTGTTACGTACAGTTCTTTCTAAAGTGGGTATTACATACTGCATTAGATCTTAGGGAATTTTTGGCATAGTTTTTTCAGCCCTCGAAGAGTAATTAAGCTTTTATGTGTATTAGTAAGGGTTTCATTTGATTAAACGAATGGCACTCTCATCGTTCATTCGCTGAGCAATCCGATTGGTCTACCGATGCGCGCAGTGGCACCGCGCTTCCGTGTATGTTTTTCGAGACACTAACTGAGACTGATATCGATTGTGATGACACGTGCCACGCGCGTCCGCGCAAAGAAAAAGCAAAAGAAAATGGTCCTTTGGTGACCAACGCCTATGGAACATATGTGTGGTGAAGTTTTCTAGCAGGATTCAAGGCGACTGGTCACGGCGCCGAGCCCACGGATGCGCGAGGCAGTGAGCGGAAGTCGGCTGTAAGTTTTTTCGAATTCTCACCCAAAACTACTACACAATGGGTATAATCACTTTTTAAATTACTGCTAAAAATATCTTTTACAAAAGTAATGTTACCATTACTTTAAATAAAAGCTTACTTAAATCAGTCTATTTTAGTAGCATCTATTTTTGAATAACGGCATTTCTTAACAGTCAATTAACTTCATTCAGCCTGAGTCATTCGCGTCAAACGGTTCGTTCACTGCCGCAATTTGATGACGCATCGGGATGATTCGGAGAGAGCATGATCCGGACTGATTGTGATAACTTACATCCGAAGATAAATATGGCGCTGCCTATTTTTTTTTGTTGTGAACTTACTGGAATTAACAAAAGAGTTGGATAAAGGAGACACTGGCTGTTGATCCTCAAAATAGCGGAGCGTCGAGGCTTTGTGTGCATGGTTGCTGTAAATACAAAAATTCGGATTAAGAATGAGTTATATGAATTGAATTTTGGAACAACCAACTCTGTGACTTCCACGATAAATTTCAAATTCCATTGTAATGCATATTTTCTTTCATCATTAGCATTATCATCATATCAGCCGAAAGACGTCCACTGCTGGAAATAGGCCTCCCCCAAGTGTCACCACAAAAACCGGTCCTGCGCGTCTCGCATCCATCGGCTACCCGCGATCCTTACCCGGATATTTTCTTTAGGACCGGTTTAATACAAAATGGCTACTCGAAAATTAACTCAAAATATACCCAACTCTAAATTCGATAGTTGAGTTGGTGGTGATGGATTCCATGGACGTCATTCTCTTGATGTATGGTAGAGGGCTAATTTTTAAGCTACTTGCGCATTTGCATGTCCATCAGTGTCAAAAAACGCTAAATTTTCATACATTTGTGACAGATTACGACAGACATGCGAATGCGAAAATTGCTTCAAAATAAGTAGAATTAGCCTTCAGGTTAGAAAACATACTACGAGGGTTGCTTTCGTACCGCGCGCTGAAGCTTAACTTAGTTTTTAACTGACTTCCAAAAAAGGAGGAGGTTCTCAATTCGGTACACCGATTACTCCGAGTTTTCTGATCCGATTCCTGTGATTTTTTTTTAGTTCGATGCACTATACCTACTTGCCGTTTGGTCCCGTAAAATTTTTATTCAGTTTGGTTCAGTAGTTTTTATTTTATGAGCATTCGGCGTTAAAAATCAAAGAAACTAAACTAAAAACACCGACTTTCGAAATTAAGGTTATTTTATTTTTTGTAGTGTTTTGTTTGGAAGTCGGTTATATTTTTTTTAATGTACAAACGTTCGCTTATGTCAAGTTGTATGAAAAGTAAGGTTTTCCGTTATTATCACCAGTCGGAGCTTATTCAGTTTCATTAAAGATTGACGTTTATGCTAACGCGATCGAGAACTTTAAAAAACTCGCACTAAAGTGGGTGATAGACGTGCGAGCAAGTACGCGTACCCACTTGTAGCTCGAACTTTTTCGCTCGTGTGTAAACGTAAGTACGCGTACCTACATAAAAACCGCCCAGTAAGTTCGTTGGCGATCCAACAGGTTTGAAATTTTGCTCGTAGCTCGCCTCGGCTCGCACGTCTGTCAACGCCGCGAGCCGCAAGACGCGAGTCATTACTTTGTTTTGTGATACGTCGAGTGCTATTGTGTTGCAAAACTTACTGATTTTTGAAGCTATTCACACTAATTATTAACGGACTCTTTTCTTTTATTCTCTCATACAAGTATCCTGTCTGGCTATAGCAAAATATTATTCCTGAATAACAATAAAAAAAAATACCCACCGAATTGACAACCTCCTCCTTTTTTGGAAGTCGGTTAAAAAAGTTTCCTCTATTGACGAAATCGCGGTCCCACTGGTACCAAATTAATGAGCAAGCTTTGATCAGTGTCACCGACGTCGAGCCGAGTTAGTTCGCGATCTTAAAAACCGCATAATATAAGTTCTTACGTCTATCACCTACTTAAGGGCACTGAACCACTAATCCACTTCTGATGACGAGCATTCTGAAAAATAGAGGGACCTGAGTGACAAATGGTAATTTGTCACTCAGGTCAGGAAATAATTGTTGTTGAGATACAGTTATGTTAACTCACACTATCAATGAATAGAAAATATGAAACAAACGTATTATTCCCTACACAATGCGTTTAGTTCTCAATGGAAAATGATCTATTAATGTGAAATATTCATAGTGAATGTAATGAATGAATGTTGTTTCTGTCGATGGTATTGAAATTCGAATTGGAACCGAATTAGCTAGAATAATCGGTTCCTATGCTTTCAGTATGTCAGTTTGGATTTGAGCCAGATAAGTGCAAAAAACCCACCATGAGTTGAGTGGAATAGGGTATTTTACTGAAAAAATATAATTAGTCCGTCAGATAGATTTCCAAAGAATATTGGACACGTATTTTTTCATTTTTGAAGTAAACAAAAAATGACGAAGATACAATACGTTGAAATCTTGCGTGACGTCACTACGATAGTACAATTTTACTAGCGACGTGACGTCACCAGCCCCCCGAGTTTTGATGCATTTTATCTTTGTCAATATTCACTGATTTACAAAAACAAAAAATACGTGTCCATTATTTTTTAAAACTCTAACTGACGGACTAAATAGATTTGCAAATTATTGATGGTGGAAACTAGCCTATTATCATCAGACTAGTGGCTGAGTGCCTATACATATAATTACGTAATGTGTAGGTAATGTACAATTCTGCTTACATCTACAGGGCTTTCGCGTGTAACTGATCTTAGAATCATTGAATATTTCGCTAATATTATATACTAGCTTCTGCTCGCGACTTCGTCTGCGTAGACTTTAGAGCTGGCGCGCAACTTTCTTTTTTGTCTAAATCTCATCCGCGAAATACATCTTCATGATTCTGGTATCCTGGTAGTTTTTGAGTCTTTGCGGTTCTCACTTTCAGCCCCGGAATTAATTCGATATGTTTGTGGGCAGGCTACTGGTACTTGTGACTCTGTAGTGCTCACAATTCCTGCCGATAAAATACTTTGACATGTTTCTGGTCGCCTGGTTTCTACTTGTGAATCTGAAGCGATTATAATTCCAGCACCGGCAATACTTTGACATGTTTTTGGTCTCCCGGTACTTTTTAATCCTAACCGCTCACAATTCCAGTCCCAGAAATATTTCGACACTAGCTGTAGCGTTTTTAATTATTTAGGCTAATTATTTTACAAATACACACATACGTGTAAATACTGATAATGAGCTATTTGCATTCACTACTTTCATCCCTCTTCCCTATTATTATTTTACACCCTTGAGGGTAAAACTTTTACAAACTTTGAAAGTCATATTTATTTATTCGAATCAACAGCCTAAAAAATAAGTTTCAAGTTTCTAGCTCTAAAAATGTCGATACTTCCATACAACTTTTCATGCTCCCCTTTAAACCCCTTACAATCCTTTTTTCGCATTAAAAAGTAGCCTATGTCCTTTCTCAGGCTCTAGACTATCTGTGTACCAAATTTCATTTAAATCTGTTCAGTAGTTTTGGCGTGAAAGAGCGACAGACAGACAGAGTTACTTTCGCATTTATAATATTAGTAAGGATTAGTAAGGATGTTTCTGGTCTCCTAGAACTTGTGAATCTTTAGTGCTCCCAATTTCAGCCCCGGAAATACTACGACATGTTTCTGTTCTCCTGGTACTTGTGAATCTGAAGTAAGTACTAAGGTAGCAGCGGCGCTGGGTTTCCACTTCCTCCTCAGTCTCCTTTAAGCCATGCCTTTTACCGGGATAGAAAGTAGCCTATGTTTGGTTCCAGGATGTAAACTATATGTGTGCCAAATTTCATCCAAATCCCTTCAAGCATTTTTGCCTGATTGAGGCACAAACATACAAACATTCACATTTATAGTATTAGTAGGATATATTTTTAAATTTTGAGTACTACTCAGCGGGTCTAAAAAGGCCACTTTAGCAGAATCAGAAAGCAAATCACGCTACCCGTTACTGTCAAATTTTCCCAATCAACCTTGAACCTAATGCGTTAGCGATAAAGATGAAATAGAAATTTGACAGATTTTTGCGTGGTTAATATTATGATTCTAATACATTGATATATAAAAAACCCAAGATACACACTCAGGATCTCAAAAACGTCTGCAAAAAATAAGCGCAATATGCGCAAGTTTCAAACAATCTCGCATCGCTCGCCGTAGTGCACTGCTTTGTAAAAACAACTTTAAGCGATCCGTGTAAGGTTGAATTTGCAAAAAAAAAAAACACCGGTAGCACTCCGGGAGTGCCGGCAGAAGTGAAAACTTTAGTATTAACGTTGTGTTTAATTATAAGTACAAAAAGTACAAAAATACTATCATTTATGAGGTAGAATACAATGTTTATTTATTGCGCTATCGTACACAAATATGACAATTTACATGTTATTATTCATAATATTATATCGTTATTTATTTATATATTACATTAATTTTTATCTCTTAGAAAAATCAACTTTCATCCATAATTTCGTAATTCCGTAATTTCGTATCCTTGGATACGCGTGGCACGCTGTACATAAACACAGACGGACATTCGCGCAAGCGCCCTGTGCCGCCTAAGCGGAGCAGCACACTCAGGCACGGTAGAAAGAGTGGGAGATACTAGTTCCTCTCCCTTCCCCTCGATCTTACGCTTTTTCGATCAGCATCACGTGACCCTGACGCGAGTCCGTCTTACGCTTTTTCGATCAGCATCACGTGACCCTGACGCGAGTCCGTCTTACGCTTTTTCGATCAGGTCACGTGTCCTGACGCGAGTTTAAGATTTTATACCCATTACAGAAAAAGTGCTCAACGCCGCTAAAGAAGTTTTCACTTCAAAAATGCGCATCACTTGCCATATTGAACTGCTTTGTAAAAACAACTTTAAGCGATCCGTGTAAGGTTGAATTTGCAAAAAAAATTGTTTATAGTATAACTACACACAACTCCCACATGACACTTGATACATGTCAGTTTTTGACGACAGTTTCGAGTGTTGCATTTGTTCGAGACTGTGCATCTTGGGTTTTTTTGTATATCAATGTTCTAATATGACTCTGCTAAAGTGGCCTTTTTAGCCCCCCTTTTCTGCTTATTTTGAACGCTCTATAATTGAAGTAGCGCATGTTGGGGAAAAATACTTAGGCTGTAGTGGGATTGGGCTGGCCGCGTCGTAAGGTTGCACCCGGCGAGATGGGCGAAGATTGTCACTCACTGGACGTCAGAGGGAGGACGTCACCGTCGAGGTCGACCGCGGCGAAGTAGGTGCGACGATCTCATCACGTTTGCGGTTCCTACATGGCCAGGTACAAAATTCAATCAATTTGAAAATTGATTGAGAGGTTCGGAAGTAGAAAGCAGTGGGACATAAATAAGACCAAACAGTTCAAAAAAATAATTGTATAATTTCCTTGTGCATACTTCCATTATCTAGAAACTATTGATAGCCTGGGAACGTTCCAACTATGAATCAAGATGTTAGTGTTTTGTAATACCCTAAATAAACACCGTGGCTTCTATTTACTGATACTGACTTAGTAGATATCAATTTCACTAGAATTTTATCTTGGTTCACCTAAAAATGTTTGCTGATAAGTTGAGTAAATATTTACGTTTCGCTTGTGAAAGATAAAACTGAGAAAGTAATTTATTTTGGATTTTGTACCTTTTACAAACTATTTAAAGGAGACCGTTGTACGACTAATGGCAAACCCTACCAAAACCAAAGAACCCTTAGAGGGATTATTCAAATCCAAATTATGTCAATGATGATAACTATATATTGTCTAAAAGTTGAAGTGTGAGATTTACATTGTATACGGCTATCGAAATATCTTGTGGTTTTTCGATCAACAAGCCCTGATAAACCATTGGTTGAGAGTCGTGATTGCTGACAGATAACTGTCTTGGCCCAGTGGTAGTACCCATTAAATTTGGATATGGCTATAAACTTCGACCCATCAACAACGTTTGTTCAGAGGGTGGAACCTTGTTGATAGGCTCCAGAGGACTGTTTTGTATAAACATTCGTGATACAAAACTGTCACACAAAGAATTGCGTGATATGAATTGTACGCAGGTAATGTTATGATCGTAATAATGATTCTACTAAAATGGCGTTTTTATACCCGCTGAGGCTCTAGACTAAGTGCCAATCTATAAGCGAATGCGTTTGACGAAATGCCAAAATATAAGGGATTGGTCACGTGACATTTAGAGAGCGTTTGTCAATCTCATACGTTTTCAACTTCCAACAAGGAGGAGGTTCGCCATTCGGTTGGTAAAACAGTTCATATAATAAGAGGCAAAATCAAACCGGGCCACTATCCTTTTAACAATACAGATGCAATCACAGCTATGGAACCAACGGAGTTATATAAATATTTAGGGTATAGGCAACTCAAAGGTATAGATCATCATTCAGCAATTAAACACACATTGAACACAGAACATAAGAGGAGAGTGATCGCAGTATGTAAAACCCAACTCTCTGAAAAACATTTAATAAAGGCGCTGAACACCTACGCGATTCCTATATTGACATACTCTTTTGGAGTGATTAAGTGGTCAATAACTGACATCCAGCAAATAGAGAGAATAACACGCAATATATTTACCGAACACAATAACTTACACCCTAAATCTGCAATGGCAAGACTAACCATCAAAAGGCAATACGGAGGGAGAGGTCTAATGGAGATCCATCACTTGTGGCAGAAACAATTGGTTAGATTAAAAACATTCTTTCACTCTAAATCACAAACGAGTAACATCCATAAAGCCATAGTAATGAACGATATTAACTGCACCCCCCTTAATCTAAATGAACAGAATACAACCTACGATGTCAACAATGATCCTCAAAAACAAAAGTTCGAAGAGTGGAAAAAGAAAGTGCTGCACGGACGACACCCTCATGATTTAGAACAGCCTCACATAGATACAATAGCTTCAAATAAATGGCTTAAGATAGGAAGTTTATTCCCGGAAACCGAGGGTTTTATGATTGCAATACAGGATCAAGTCATAAACACCAAAAACTATAGGAAATTCATTATTAAAGACCCCACTATAACAAATGATAAATGCCGCAAATGTCACAATCAGCCAGAGTCCATCCAACACATCACAGGGGCATGCACACTGACACAAACAGATTATACTCACCGACATAATCAACTAGCAAATATCATTCATCAGAACCTATCATTTAAACATAAACTCATACAAGATACCACTCCCTACTATAAGTATGCACCACAAACAGTTTTAGAAAATACCACCCACAAACTATACTACGACCGCGCCATATTGACTGACAGGACCGTTCACTACAATAGACCAGATATCATTCTTTAAGACAAAGTTAATAAAGTCACTTACCTGATAGATATAGCCGTCCCTAACACGCATAACTTACAAAAAACTATAGGTGAGAAAATCAGTAAATACACTGAACTTAAAGAAGAAGTTACTAGAATTTGGAGGCAAGATAAAGTGTTCATAGTACCCATTGTTGTCTCCACTACAGGTGTCATACCCAATCATCTCCACCATAGCCTCAAACAAATAGACCTAAAAGACTCAACCTACATTACACTTCAGAAAGCCGCAATTCTTAACACTTGCAGAATTGTTAGGAAGTTCATGCAGATAGAAGAAAATCAAATATCTCCTCAAAACAATAATCCTACACCTTAGATCGAATTGTTCGCACGCTACATTGACTTGGCTTAGCCCGTTAATGTAGCTTAAAACTAGCCTAGAGCTAAGAAAAACTACACGTTTTCCCAAAATAATAATAATAAGCATTTATTTCAGACTAATGTCCATATTACACACACATTTTAAAAACAACTAGCTCATAACAATATAAAATAAAATAAAACACACAAAAATAAAAAGCAGCTAAGGACACAACACACATTAGGACGAGGAGGAACTGTCCACTGCTCACAGTTCAATGTGCAAACGTATCCAATGACGCAGCAGTGGAGAGTCCCACCTGTCCGCGAACACGCTTATTAAACTGTTTAGAGCCTCTATGTTTACATCCTCAGGTTGGGTAACGTTTTTAATCTACTTCTTCTTCTTATCAAATTCAAATTCAAAATTTTTATTTCAGACCAAGAGATCCATATAGTGTTAGTATGAACTCAGTCTATGTTAGTAAAAAACAAAATAATAAAAATACACAATAAAAAAACATTAATTGCCTGCATGCACATGCCTGCCAGCCCAGAGCCTGATAAACGGTAAGACCTCACACACCCTAGTGTCAGAGTTTCTAAACCGCCTCAAGGGCCGCTAACATGGTTTATCTGACGACCGCCATTTGGTGGCCGGGACCACCAAAATAATTAATATTAATCTACTAGTAATAACATTGTTCCTATCTACCCGCCCCCTTTATTCGTGTTCCTTATCATCATGCATGTGTGTTAAATAAATATCTACATTTGGATGTGCAACAAGCAACGACAACAAATGCATGCAACAGTGCGTGCTTTGTACATTTAAAAGTTAATTCATAATTAAAAATATTATTTATCTGACATTGACCTATGTCAATAGAATGTCATACAATGATATACTAATTAACAAACAAAAGGTTATTATTGAATGGTCACTAATATAATTAAAACCTGGTGATCGAAATGACACAATGGCGTTATTAAACTGTTACCCAAAGTCCTTAGGCCAGGGTTTAAGGGTTAAACTTTGTTTTGTTGTTACACAACTTAACCCTTTCTACCCTAGGCTTTGACGTAGATTCCCTTTCCACTCTAGACTCCGACGTAGATCCCCTTTATGTTTGAAACGAAGCGATAATGGCAATAGATTAGCAGATTTCTTTAACGTTTTAATTTTATCCGTCAAAATAAAATTGACGACCGACTGCTTTTCATTACTGCTCTCTCCTATTGGTCTTAGCGTGATGATGCAAAACAACGTTTGCCAGATCAGCTAGTCTATACTCTATACTTAATATATAACGCTGAAGAGTTTGTTTGTTTGCTTGAACGCGCTAATCTCAGGAACTTCTGGTCCGCTTTGAAAAATTCTTTCTGTGTTAGATAGCCCATTTATCGAGGAAGGCTATCCATACTAATATTATAAATGCGAAAGTAACTCGGTCTGTCTGTCGCGCTTTCACGCCAAAACTAATGAACCGATTTCAATGAAATTTGGTACAGAGATAGTTTAGAGCCTGAGAAAGGACATAGGCTACTTTTTATCCCTAGGGAATATTTTCCCTAGGGACCACGCGGGCGAAGCCGCTGGCAGAAGGTAGTAGGCTATATATCATCACGCTAAGACCAATAGGAGCGGAGCAGTAATGAAAATTGTGACGCAGACGAAGTTGCGCGGGTCAGCTAGTATTAGATAAAATGTTACCTTCGCCCAAAGATCGAAAACGCTCAATGAGCAGTTATGCAAGCGTCACTCAATTCAAAAAGCCATGATTTCATGAATGACAATTGATTGATGGTGAGTGATAGAATTAAATATTTCAATCTTCTCTTCTTATCGTGTGGGCAGTAAGGTCTAACGACCCCACACACCCTAGTGTCAGAGTTTCTAAACCGCCTCAAGGGCCTCTGACATGGTATATTTGACGACCGCCATTTGGCGGCCGGAACCACCGGCTTTACGTGCCTTTCGAAGCACGGAGTCATCTTTTTATCAGACAATCAGGTTATTCAAGCCTGCAATGTCCTTAACAAAGCATGAAATATATTTCAATCACCGTAAGACACTCATTGGCTGATATACGGGATTTGAAAAACGGCTTTTTTAAATCCCGTATATCAGGACTGAACTATTTCCAATGTAGATGGTCGAATAAAATTCTAACAACAAAATAGACCCGAGAGTAGTAGATATATGCTTGATTAAAGTACCAACAGGGTTTACTTGATCAATTGGAGTTTACATGAATCGAGTCATAGATACAATGGCGAGGCCGTTGTAATTGAACACAGGATTAAACAATAAAACACTATACCGAATACAACGAGCAGAGGCCATGATAAATGAATGGTATCACTGAACCATTCATTGAATGAACTTATAAATAAATACTGCCGTAGAACAGGCGGCAACATCAGTGAATTAGCTGAAAGTGTAACGAAATGAAACACGTAGCTCAAAAAAGGTAGGCGTAATTTTGTTCCTTGTGTACGTGTATAAAATTCTTCCGTTACTGAGTGACTGACAGACAACGCACAGCCAAAACTACTGGTCGCAGAAAGCTGAAATTTGGCATGTTGTCGTGGTGTCTTGGATTACCCGAAATATCTACGGGAACGGAAAAAAATGGGATATACGCGTTCGAAATCGCGGGAAAAATCATGTATGGAAAAATATTGTACAAATACAATTATACAATTCTTCCGTTTTCTTCTTCACTCGGTAGTGAGTGACTGACAAACAATGCGCTACCGAAACCACTGGTCGTAGAAAGAGAAAATTTGGCATGTATCAAGTCGCGGGCAAAAGCTATATGTGAAATATAAGTGTTCATTTTTTTGGAGTGCTTTCTTTATAAATTGATGATACTTTTGTGACTTTTCAAGGTAGTTTTCCGATTGACAGCATTGCCAGCGGTAAGCCAGGCTAGGGATTTACAGTGATCCCATTGGTGGAATTATTTCCTCGCGCACTGTCATACACATCTATGTCGAAAATGTAATCCTATTGTGTTGATCGTAGACGGGTCACTCACATTATGGCGTTGGCTGTACCTACCTAGTTGTTTTTTAGCAAAAAGTTAATTTATCTTCGTGAGCTACGTTATAAGAACTGGCTATTATTTGCTTGCCGATTAAAACTAGCCACTGACCAACTGTAGATTTAACTATAGCTGGTATTAATTGGTAGCGTTCTTAGCTTAGCAAGAACGCTACCACGCTACTGTCCATTGATACTTATGCAAGCAGGTACGAAATTTATTGCGTTGCTTTGAATATTATATTATACATACATACATTGATGATTCAACACTACAGTTTTCTGTATGGTTTCTCAAAATTTTCGGTCTTCTACAGATTGTATTTCGGTGAGTGTGCCCAAGAACTCCACGACCTCATCCCACCGGCCCCCTTCTACCATCGGACATCCAGACACACTGCATCTTACCATCCCTACCTTGTTGCTATTCCACCAATTCGCACTAAGCGTTTCCAAACGTCTTTTATAATGCGCACGGCAAAGGAGTGGAACTCTATGTCTGCATCTGTGTTTCCAAACGCTTACAACCCTAATCTCTTCAAAGTTAGAGTGAACAGGCTCCTTCTGAGTAAGCTCGCTCTATCGTAGACTTTCTCTGTCATCTCTGACCTAGACTAGAGTCAAGAGCAAACTCATCACAAATGATGAAAAATAAGGTTTGAAACATTAACCACGCAGTGGGTCAGAAACAGCAGCAAGCCTAAAAAAGTACAGCAGACAGAGACATCAATCAATATTTATAAAATTTTCCATTACTGATCAGTGACAGTCAGAGAACGCGCAACCGAAACTACTGGTTGTAGAAAGCTGAAATTTGGCATGAAGGACCTTGGAGAGCGGTGAGAGAGGATTTCCTGAAATTCCTACGGGAACGTGAAAAAACGGGATATGCGCGTACGACGTCGCGGACAAAAGAAGGTCTTATCTAAAAGGCTGGCCCAAATGGCAGGAAGACAATGATAAGTTGAAGGAAGGCAGGCGTTTGCCCTGCAGTGAAACGCTGAAGTCTAAATTCACAGTGGTACTATTGCAAATCAGCAGTTTTCAACGTGCAGGATTTAAGGTAAGTGACAAATACTTAGTTCTTTTCCTGCAGGAAAAATTATTAGAACGTCATTCATTGGTGAGGTCTTTCCCGCCCGTGCCGTCATTCGTTGTGAGCAGATTAACCAATAACCAGCATGTTGGAATTTGATTTGATTAGCAGGAATGAAAGCGCGTCAGTCGGGGAAGATTTATTAATGCACCCGAAGTTATTAATTAGCCGCCAAGTTGGATTCGAAGTCTCTACAGAAGGTTGTTGTTACACAAGGTAGTTGGGAAGCTTCGCAGTCGTGATAGTGTGGAAAAGTACGGAGGAGACGTTTGCCCAGCCGTGGGTTAACGTTAGCTAAGTAAAACAAATCAAATAACTACAGCGACTGGTTCCGTTCGGCCGTGGTTATGTTCGTTTGATCGGGTTTGGGGTGGTGGTGGTTCGTGGTGGCGTGGTTTCTTGGTATCTAGTTACGTGAAATGAATTTCCGTTTTTTGGGCCGTTATTACTAAGCTTTCGCTGTCCGTCTGTCTGTCAGCGGGCTGTATCCCAAGAACCACAATAGGTGGACAGTTGAAATTTTCACAGTGTGTATTTCTATTGCCACTATAACAACAAATAATGTAAAAATTAAATTAATAGTAAAAGGGGGCTCACATACAAGACACTTGTTTTTTTTAACCGACTTCAAAAAAAGGAGGGGATCTCAATTCGGTGTATTTTTTTTATGTGTGTTACCTCATAACTCCGTCATTTATGAACCGATTTGAAAAATTCTTCTTTCATGTAAAAGGGTATACTTTCCGATTGGTCCCATTTAAATTTCATCAAAATCGGTTTAGTAGTTTGGCTTTTAAATGAAAATAGCTGGAATTCGTTTACTTAGATAACGTATTTGGTTAGTAATTCAAGTAAACGAAAGTGCGTATTTGCGACTTTTTAGTGGTGTTTTTAGATGTGATATACCACTAAAAAGTATAAAATAAAAAAAACTTGTTTACAAAAACAATGTATAACCGAGACTTCCGAATTAAAAAAAAACACAACAAAGTATAAAATAACTTTAATTTCAGTGTAAAAATACGAAGAAACAACCAAAAAACCGGCTGAAAAAAGTTCGTGTGTGAGTCCGACTCGCACTTGGCTGGATTTTTTTTTTTTTACAGTTTTATTGCCAGTATTATATATCGATATTTAACGAACTGATTAAATTTGACCTTGTGTAGGTTATACAACTTATAAATGACATTTCATGCGATAAACATTGCTAATTAATGTTCGCAAAAAAAGAGGAAAAAAAAAGTTGTTCAATTAATTTGGTGAATGTTGCTATCGAATGGCGTTTTCATTATCTGTAAATGAAATCAAGCTCACCTTGATGCGTTCATTGCATGTTCGATCAGTTTTTCCATATAGAACAGCAATTCATCTAAATCACAACTAGGTAGGTGCACGTAGGGTATTTCATTCGTAAGTATGAAAAAAATGGCCAAGTGCGAGTCGGACTCGCGTGCAAAGGGTTCTGAACGAATTTAATTTTTTTAACATGTTATTATAACACTTCAGACTTCTAATAGGTCCTGTAATCTATAGGTAAAGATCTATTATCTCCATTTTTTTTCAAAATTTTAGCCTCAGTAGTTTCGGAGATAAGAGGGGGGGAAAGGTAATTTTTCGTCTAATTTCTTGAATAACTTCAAAACCATTTATTTTAAAATTATGAAAAAAAATATTATTAAAACCCTCACAGTAAGCCCTTTTATTTGATATGTCACACGATATTGTTCAAAAAACTTTTTTTTAAAATTTTCTAGTTTGACCCCTAAAAGTGACCCCATACTAAAAAAATTAATGATTTACGTAACACTTCCGTGTTTGGGTCACAGAAGTCCATATGTGTACCAAATTTCAACAGAATCGGTCCAGTGGATTCGGAGAAAACTGGCTGTGACAGACGGACAGACAGACAGACACCAGAGTGATTCTATAAGGGTTCCGATTTTTTTTCGGAACCCTATAAATATGTTAGAATAATATAATTGATGAAAATAACGATGATTGAGGTATTAAAATCTTAAGGGGAACGTGGTGGTAATGCCCTCGGGTAATGAGAGCGATGCCGGTTCAACGGAAACTATGAATTTATATGCGTTTGGGGGACTTTTTCTTCGACCACCGAAAATGTTCGTCTAACGTGCCCGTGCTTATTAATGTTCTGCATTGAACCAGAAGAGATGATCGTTTAATTTTTGCACCACGCTTCTAAAAAAAAACGATTTGTCAGCTTTCAGGAAAGCATGGTAATGTATGCTCATTGTATTATGTTTACACTAATAACATACTGTAATTTGTCTTTATTTAAGTGCCTGTGTTCTTAATTTTCAATAGGTAATGGTAGTTGTGGGTAATGGGAGCTCACATATAAAACTAAACTGTCTGGCTTCTTTTTGTTTAATTTTATGCTACAAATAATTTAAGATTTGTTCGATATGATTAAGATATAAACTTAAGATTGTAGAATAGTATGGCTCCTATTTCCCTTACGACCGTAATCAAGGATCCCATAACCCCACACTATTGGGCAATGAGAGGGTATGACTTGTTTTACCGAAATTTGCAACTGTTGTTAATTTAAACCGTGATGGTTTGGTAGTCAAGTTTATGTTCCTACATGTCCTAATTTATAATAGTAAAAAATGAGATTTTTTATTAACAATGTTGCTTAATAGGCTCCCATTCCCCCATGCTCCTTTTCCCCATTACAATAAGACCCTAATTAGTCACTGTCCAGCAAAAAGACTATGTAAGTATTGTAAGCAGGTGGCGTTCTGTGGTTTCTGCCATGGGCAAAGCCATGGGTATATGTTTAGTCACAGTTTTCTCCTACCGAACTTGCCACCGAAACCGATTGGTTTCTATTACCTTCGCTAATTGAATGAGCGTTGATTAATTAAAAAAAAAAAAATCGGTTTACCATGGTTAGCATCGGTAACATCACTTTTAAGATATTTAGCATCACGACTTCACGAGTTCAAAAACAAAGTTTGCCAAGTAGGTAATTAGTATTAATGTTTTAACTAATTACATTGTTTTTGTCCTCCAATTCCTCTGGGAATTTCACGTTCTTATTTGTCCTTCCTTCATACTCATTTGTACTTTAACCAGCTGTTTATTGAAACAGATATCGGTGAATGATGTCACCCGTCTGCGTACCCACGCAGCAATTTACGTACTTATAGGATAATTATATGCCTATTATGTCGACGGGACACTCATTGAAGTAAAATTTTACCTAGTACACGTAAGTCTAGGTGGAATGAAATCACTACTCCAAACGACCATATTCATACAAAGCAGTCATTCCTGATTTGTGGTTGAAAAACCCGTTAAAAACCTTTCTTTTATGTACATAAGTAGTTTTAGCTTCTCAAAGTAGGCAGGGTTAGGCAGTATTTGAATTACTGTAATTCAAATACGTAATTGAAATACAAATACGTATTTGGTATTTGATTTCAATTACTTGCTTAAAATGTATTTTGTAATTCGTATTTCAAATAAATTACTTAAAGATATTTTGTATTTCGTATTTTAAATACTTCTGAGATAGTATTTTGTAATTTGTATTTCAGTTAAAGCGAAGCATGTATTTTGCCCAGCCCTGAAAGCAGGTATATATTTATTTGTCTCCTTTAGGTACTTACTCAAGCCAAAAGGTTGCACAAATCCAATATTCATGTTGGAATCTTTTTTTTTGTAACATATGATGATGATGAACAAAGGCATCTTCTTCTTGTCGAAACGATGGTTAGTTTCTTAGGTTATGTGGTTACTTTAGTTACAGCATCGGTGGCATGCATTAAATCCCTTAAAGCACAGGTGCATGGCATTCCAACGCGTGGTTTATGTTCTGAACAGGGGCACCGCACTCACATTGGGTATCCGACGAGTCCTCATTTCGCCAAGTTGTGTTTGCAGCGGCCTGCCTGGGGGCGCATCCGATTGAGTGCTTGCTATATAGACTAGGTACTAGCTTTTGCCCGCGATTTCTTACGTGCATATCCTGTTATTTCCCGTTCCCGTAGGAATTTCGTGAAGTCCTCTCTTACACTCCACAAGGTTACATGCCAAATTTCAGCTTTCTACGACCAGTAGTTTCGGCTGTGCGTTGTCTGTCAGTCACTCATTCACTTAGTAACGGAAAATTTTTATATATTAGGATTGAAATAACACGTCCAGGTGGTCGATGTTCCTAAAGGTACTAAGGTACATACAAAGATAGTGGCCACGTGCGAATAATATTGTAATAACTTGGTGACTATTGCTACATTATGGTAAAATATTCTGTGAGGAACTATGTTCCTAAGAGATGAACGGAAATGTCACTTTCAACAAAAATCCATTGTGATATTTGAAAGGACATAATTATGACAACCATGAATAAATAGGTTACATGTTTTGTGCATCATTTGGGCTGAAAAGGTCATACAAGCATAGTAATTTGCATTTAAGTTGACACATAATTTGAAAACGTCACGGTGATAAAATTACCCCTGGTCCAGCCGGAATGACGGAAACCATTCGAACTGTACAAATTGTGATTTGTCCGGTTCCTCCCAGGGGGACAGAAAATGTCGTCGAGTTCGTATGTTGGGTACGCAGACTCTGGCAAAATATTTGCTGATAACATGCCTTCGACTTAATATGCTAAGCAAGAGAAAGTATGCACTGCAAATATTTTACCAGTCGATCGTTGCAGAACGAATGAATTTATAATCCCGTCCTGACTATTTGCCGTAACAAACATTGCAATCGAAATGTGCTATACTTTTTTTATTTTTTTTATTTGTGATGGGTTTTCTCTTGACTCTAGTCTAGGTCAGAGATGACAGAGACAAAGTCTACGATGGAGTGAGCTTACCCAGAAGGAGCCTGTGCACTCTAATTTTGAAGAGATTAGGGTTGTAAGCGTTTGGAAACACAGACGCAGGCAGAGAGTTCCACTCCTTTGCTGTGCGCATTATAAAAGACATTTGGAAACGCTTAATTCAAATTGTTGCTAAACAAGGTAGGGATGGTAAGATGCAGTGCGTCTGGATGTCCGATGGTAGAAGGGGGGGCCAGTGGGATGAGGTCGTGGAGTTCTGGGGCACACTTACCTAAGTACAATCTGTAGAAGACCGACAAGCAGGCAACCTTACGGCGATGAGCCAACGTTCTTGAACTTGTATCATATTAAATTAAAATAATAAAATAAAAAGTATTTATGCAGTTACTTTGCAGTTCTCAACGTAGAGATTGTCAATCTGCGGCTCATGTTGTATTAAACCCATCGGCAGGAAGCTGGTTGACCCCTGTTTACCCAAGCGCGGTGGTCCGCGGTCCACTTGGTCACGCTTTCCACCGTGACGTCATCACCGGTGGCTATACTCGATGCTACAATGAAAATCAAGGTTGGCGACCCATATGCAACTAAATCGTTCACACTATATTTAGAACTAATGATGTAATTGTATTTGATGTGTGGTCTAGCCGGCTCGTTCACTATCTTTCTGTCAATCTAAACAATGTTTTGTAGACTTGTTTTTTTTATGTACTATTGGTATATCAGATGGGAAAAATCGATTTTGTACTTTATGTCGGTAGTGGCACCGCAAGGTCTGTTAGGTTCTAAAGCTAGCAACTTGAATACAGAATACTGTACGCTGCGTTTTTATTTAAATATCACAGTATGTTTTAAGAACCTTTTTGGCCTTGCATCGTTTTTTTACATTGTTTAATAAAAACAAAATTTGTTTCTATTTCCTGTGTGAGTCGCAAATAAACGTTTTTCTCTTATCATTATCGTTCGAGTAATCATTTATTTCTTTGAAAGGGAAAAATTGAGATGGAATGGAATAAAGTGCATTAATCTAGTGGACAAAGCCGTTCCCTGCAAACAACAATGTGTTTGTGTGCGACTTTGCTACTGATAAGAAAGTTACTATTGACAGTCACTGATCCGCATGCTAATAGTTCTTCGACGCGATGATTAAGTACTTAAGTTAAGCCAGTACGAGTACCTACATGCATAAACTACTAATGAAGTAGCTAATAAGTAGTTTCGAGTTATCTGTCTAAACTGTTAGGTGCAGAGACACACAGTTTTTGTGCTATCGTGTTTGTGGCGCACAAAATAATTTATCTATAATAATATATAAAGCTGAAGAGTTTGTTTGTTTGTTTGTTTGCTTGAACGCGCTAATCTCAGGAACTACTGGTCCGATTTGAAAAATTCTTTCAGTGTAAGATACCCCATTTATCGAGGAAGGCTATAGACTATATATCATCACGCTAAGACCAATAGGAGCGGAGCAGTAATGAAAATTGTGACGCAGACTAAGTTGCGCGGGTCAGCTAGTGTATTTATATATTTACTAGCGACCCGCCCCGGCTTCGCTCGGGACCAATTTAGAACAAAAAAAAGAAGTGTTATTTTGTAACGCGGTTGCCTTTATTTAACGATAATTCCATTTTTTTTGGGTGGTAAAATCAACAAATGAGTCCTCCCGCCCTGGGTGGGCGGAAAGGACTGTCAGACTTACTGACTAACCATCCTGTTCTTTCGGTTGTCCTATGCGTCGCAGGGCCCCAGTACCCTGTTTAGATAGTCCCGGGACCCCGGCAGTTGCGATAACTCCTAAGATATTCATTTGAATTGAATTGTTTAGGGTAAGTACGTTCTAACTATTTAGATTTACACCATACACCGTAAATATGCTTCGAAAATAATGAATTACTTTTTACGCAAAACTTAAAAGATAAAAATGGTAAAAGTGACCAACTGTTACGACGCGGTGCCATTTATGTTTCACTGAGAATGATATTTTCAGTCGCGCGTAATTTTTATTTTGTGATATCTTTAAATTATTCATTTAAATTATATGATATGTTTAATCTACATTAAATTGTCAAGATAATGAATACATTTGTATAAGAATTATTACAGAATAGGAGAAAACGGCTTTTCAAAGTAGTTTTAAAAATATTTTAACAGATAAAAATAGTTTCAGTGAGTCTACCTCAGGAGATAGACTACGCGGACTTTTCTCTAGCTTTTTACAAGAACTACAATTCTTTAGAACATAATTATCTTATATCTCTTAAGCCATGAAAGCTCCCGGAAATCGATATTTTTGACGACTTGATCACGAAATATTGATTTTTCTCTTCTATCATAAACTTTATTATAATGTGTTATACATATAAACCTTCTTCTTGAATCACTCAATCTATTAAAAAAACCCGCATCAAATTCCGTTGCGTACTTTTAAAGATCTAAGCATACATAGGGACAGGCAGACAGCGGGAAGCGACTTTGTTACTATGTAGTGATGATAGAAAAGGCTAATAATTACTTAGGTTCTATTTTCACAACACTAAAAAGTGCGATACGGATAGTCTGTCATCTACGCTGCACCTTATTGTGGTTATGAAGAGGAGCTAGTAGCTATGTTGCTATAACAACCGCACGCTCGAGCAACTCTTGCCGAAGTCGGTTCGGGATGGGTGGTCATCCATTACATACTGTGACTCATTCGTCCGTTTCCGGATATAAACTGAGTCCCGGCTATCACTTGTAATCTTTATTTATTTATGTACACACATTACATAGAAAGATAAAAAGAAGGAAACAGAAAAAGAGGTACAAAGGTAATGCTTATTTCAAAAGAAATCTCTTTCAGCATACCTGCGAAAGGAGAGTTGTATAAAAGATATGTAGACACCGAGCGTAAAAGGTATAAGTACTTACAAATCAAACAATAAACTATAATATGACATACAATACATAAATATTAGCATGATTAGCGTTACCAGTATTGAACCTAAATCTGACACCACTCTTGCCTCCTTGGTAAGAGTGGTGTCAGATTTAGGTTGCCTACATTTAAGTTTTTGAAGATTAAAAAGATTTAGGTAGGTACCTATTTTGTTACACAGTTACTGAGTTGTGGCTGTTAGACCGTCGTCGCTCCATGTTTAATACACAGTGTGAGTCTTTATAATGTGCACATATGAAAAAGAGGAAAAAATTACCTAATTATATCGACGGAAAACAACTGTGACCCCAGTGTAAACAAAACTGTCTAACTTTTCAACTATATGATCTATCGCAATGAAACTCCATAATGATCGGAAATAATAAGGCATCCTCAAAAAATGATAACAGTAGAAAAAAACTACCTTCAATTGAAAATAAACATGTTTTTGAAGTGAAAACTTCTTTAGCGGCGTTGAGCACTTTTTCTGTAATGGGTACAAAATCTTAAACTCGCGTCAGGACACGTGACCTGATCGAAAAAGCGTAAGACGGACTCGCGTCAGGGTCACGTGATGCTGATCGAAAAAGCGTAAGATCGAGGGGAAGGGAGAGGAACTAGTATCTCCCACTCTTTCTACCGTGCCTGAGTGTGCTGCTCCGCTTAGGCGGCACAGGGCGCTTGCGCGAATGTCCGTCTGTGTTTATGTACAGCGTGCCACGCATATCCAAGGATACGAAATTACGGAATTACGAAATTATGGATGAAAGTTGATTTTTCTAAGAGATAAAAATTAATGTAATATATAAATAAATAACGATATAATATTATGAATAATAACATGTAAATTGTCATATTTGTGTACGATAGCGCAATAAATAAACATTGTATTCTACCTCATAAATGATAGTATTTTTGTACTTATAATTAAACACAACGTTAATACTAAAGTTTTCACTTCTGCCGGCACTCCCGGAGTGCTACCGGTGTTTTTTTTTTTAGTAAGAATCTGCTTTTTTTTCATCAATTTTTACAAGAATCGTAAAATTTCTTAAATAGACCTACCTTTTTTATTTCATTGCGATAGATCAAATAGTTGAAAAGTTAAACAGTTTTGTTTATTTACACTGGGGTGACAGTTGTGAAACAACTTTTAAAAATCCAGAAAAAAATAAAAAAAAGTTTTTTTTTTAATACGTTTTCCGTCGATAAAATTAGGTAAAGTTTCCCTCATTTTTAACCGACTTCAAAAAAGGAGTTTCTCAATTCAACCGCGTATTATTTTTTTGTGTGTTCGCGGATAACTTCGTCGTTTATGAACCGATTTCAATGAATCTTATTTATATGAAAGGGTATGCTGCCGAGGCAGTCCCATTGCCACCACGTCAGGATCTGATGATGGAAACCCTGAGAAATAAAGGGCAACTCTCGAAAATTGTGGGCACGCATCTGGTCAACTTGATATTCGTGTGTATATCGGGTGATACTACAAAACAATGAAGGCTTAGGATCAGACCTGATGATGGAGACGACAAAGAGTCAAGGGAACTCCACATCGGTATGTAGGAACTACCAAGTGTTTGGGCTTATTTCATTGGTATTGACGTGACCTTTACACCGAAAGCACTAAGCAAGTTTTATTAAATAGGCCCCAGTTGATAACATAACATCACGCCGGTACGCTGTGAATAGGTACGCAGGTACCACTAAAAAGTGAAAAATAAAAAACTTTTTTGACAAAAAATATAACCGACTTCCAAAAGCAAAACACTACAAAGTATAAAATAACTTTAATTTCGGAAGCCAGTGTCAAAAAACAAAATAACCAAAAGCACCGACTTCCGAAATTAACGTTATTACGTTTATACTTTGTAGTGTTTTGTTTTTGGAAGTCGGTTATATTTTTTGTATAAAAGTTTTTTCATATGTGCACATTATAAAGACACTGTATTCAGCTGCATCCAGTTAAACGGGTAGCCGACTTTAAAATAGGGAAAGGCCTACAGATTGATTGAAGCGTCTGTGTTGGTTTTGTTGTTTATCAGGCTATATGTGCATGTATTTATGTATCAGTTCGTGCTTCCTGTACCTGCATGTGACCAGAATTTATGTAGACGTCATACAAGGTGAGTTAGTTCGGTTGTAAGCGTACCTGCTGGTTAAATATGTGCATTGACTATTAGTAATCGGTTAGAAGGTCGATAAAATGAGTGACTGTATGACTAGGTTATTAGATTTTTGAAGGTTCTTCACTAAATAACTAAGCACTTCGATCTAAGTAGGTTTAGTGTCGTAAAAAACGCCAGAGATAATTGATTACTTGCTAGAAAAGACAAAACCGTAGATACTAATTGAGTTTCATTTAAAAATATGTTAGTACAGACGTTTCACGAAGCATGCCTAAATGTCCATAAATGGGTAAACTAAGCTAAAATACCGGTTTTTATCTCATTGTTCAGTTGATTACTTTCTGTAATGGCGCAATTTCACTTGCTCATGAGCCCGTATACGGGTGCTGCAAATATTTTACTCGAATGCGTGCACCCCTTGCTTTAATCTTATGATTACGACTTTTTGAATGATTTCGAAGAGCTGAAGCTGAAGGCTGGAATGACTATGTCGATTGCTGGAAGACCCAACCTCGTTTATTCACACTTCTCTAAATAACTAAGCATTTCGATATAAGTAGGTTTATTATCGTAAAAAATGCCAGAGATATTGATTACTTGTTAAAAAAGACAACACCGTAGAGACTAATTGAGTTTCAGTAGATTGCCTGAAGAATCAACTCCGTTTTTAGGGTTCCGAAAAAAAAAACGGAACCCTTATAGGATCACTCGGGTGTCTGTCTGTCTGTCTGTCACAGTCAGTTTTCTTCGGATCCACTGGACCGATTCTGTTGAAATTTAGTATACATATGGAATCCTGTGACCCAAACACGGACGTGTTACGTGAATCATTAAATTTTTAGTATGGGGGTCACTTTTGGGGGTCAAACTATAAAATTAAAAATAAAGTTTTTTGAACAATATTGTGTGACATATCAAATGAAAGGGCTTACTGTACGGGTTTTAATTATATTCTTTTCATAATTTTAAAATAAATGTTTTTGAAGTTATTCAAGAAATTAGACGAATAATGACCATTCTCCCCCCTTATCTCCGAAACTACTGAGCCTAAAATTTTGAAAAAAAACAGATTACAGGTAAATCTATTAGAAGTCTGTAGTGTTAAAATAACATGTTAAAAAAATAAACATTCGGAAACATTCGGAAACCTTTGCACGCGAGTCCGATTCGCACTTGGCCAGTTTTTCACATGATCTTCTGCCCGAATTCCATAAGCAATGGTATTGTAATTGTGCCTTTAGAGAGTACTTTTGTTAGTAACACGTAGGTACCTACTGCGTCACGGAACAATGGGCCTAGTCCCGGAACCAAGTTTCCTCATACGTTTTATGAGCATCAGAAATTGAGGAAAGTTCAATAAGAATCGAGGTAATCGCAATCGCAACCAAGAGACGCAAGTCGTTTCAATGACGTATTGGGACTTTCTGAACTATTGGAAATTTATGTGGGGATATTGATCTCATAATAGGTAACTATTCTACGTTTAAGGATAAAAAAACAAGATTGTATTATTACAAATAAAAATTAAGATGCCTTTGATACTTATCCAAGGCATTTTAGTTTATCTTTTATTTAGTATTTCGCCAACGAACTGCACCGTTACAAGAATAAGACGATTTCAGCCTTCAAAGGAAGAGTGAACAATCCTCTTCTATGATCATAGCGATAGTGACTCCGCTGTGAAATACACGGAGCTAAACAAGACAGATAGCACGCGGTTTTATAGTCTTTGATTACCCCTTTTTCACAACGGAATCATGATTGGATTGGCTCGTCATAGCAAGGGGCGGGATTCTTCTGGGCTCACTCGATACATCGCAGACCTCATCCATCGATTTCCATCAGCTGAGATCGATGTCAAGAGCTAGCTCATCATTAAACACGAACCGTCTTATTACAAAACACGATCTTAATTTAGTACTGGGATTAACACTAGGTTTAAACCATGACTAAATAAAACGTTATTATAAAACGAAGTTTATCACTAGTTCTTGAACTAACTATGGTACCAAAGTTAGTCCGCCAAAACCCCTAGTTTAACTTCGGTACTAATTTATTTGAGGTTGGCGTTGACTAATATTTTGTGTTTTTCTATGTAAATATGTTAAAAATTGATACTAATATGAATTGAATTGATGGATTTGGATATATTGGATAGTCTTGGCGATCTAAAAGACATCATCATCGTGTGAATTCTTTTGAATTGAGTAACGTAGATTTTAGAAATAAGTATAGATTCAGAAAACGTTTTGGAGATATTTTACTTGAGGATTTATCCGAAACAAACCTCGTAACAGAAATATTAAGAACAAAGAATAAAAATAAAAAGGTAATTTATTAATTAAAAAGGACGCAACATGACTATGTAAACAGCCGTCGTCGCTCCACTTCACGCTAGAAGTGTTAAAGAATATTATGATAACTCGATTATAAAAAGCGCGTCAAAAGTACAAGTTGTGCTTGTTCAATATATTGTATCATAAACAAAGAACAATTTATAACATATTGTTGTATCGATAGTTAATTATTTAAGCATCCCAATTGTTATTATATTATAAATACTTTGAGAAACGGAACGTTTCTTCAAATAAAGATTGTATGAACGAATGAAAGAATGCCATTTTTGTTTCTTATCTGTGGATATTATTTAAACCATGGACTTTCTTTGGTACTAACTGATCCTCGAATAGTCTTAATTTTGTAATTGGAACACATTTTAAACCTGGTACTAGCGTTAATACCGTAACAATCCTAGACTTGTTAGTCTTGGTTTAAACCAGTACTTAAGCATTGTTTTGTAATAAGACGGATAGGTAGTAAAATAAACCAGTGAAAACTTTAATTACTCAGATTTCTCGACAGAAAGAATGGGATGTAAGTAGTCAACATACTCATTTGGATATGACTTATTCTACTTCGGTCTTTGCTTAGGAACAGTTACTCCTCACGTTTTTCATAGAATCTCGCAAGTCCTTATTCTTGAAAATAAAAGAACCGATTTTAAAGAAACTTGAAACTCATACGCAAGATACCTAGCTCAAAAATATCAGTGACGACAAAAAGTTAAGAGCGGAAATGAGAATGACTTCGCTTTCTAAAGAAACTTTAAATTGCACTCACTGTTCCTCTAAAATTTTTAGAGGGTTAGGTATCTTGTCTTTATTTATTATGAGGAGCTCGTGGCTAAATAATAACTACCGTATTGGTTGATCTTCAAGATTAAGCACCGCTTGCCGAGGTTGGTGGATGTAGTCACCCATACTGAGACTCCTTCGTGCTTCGGAAAGCACGTTCAGCCGTTGGTGCCGGCTGCCATTTAGAGATATTTGGCAGTCGTTACGGATTGTCAGAAGCCAGAAACTACCAGGCTTGCCAAGAAGTACCGTGTTACCTAGTGAATCGGTTGTGGAGGTCTGGTAGGACCCGCTTCACGTAAGATACTGGTATGTAGCTGAATCCGGCTCGACTGGCAGCCGACCCTAATATAGTAAGGAAAAGGCTAGGCAGGCAGGCGGGCGGGTATGTTATCTTTATTCATTTCAAAAAAGTAGCCGCTCTTAGAAGAAAAAAAAATGACGCCATTGAAGAAAATAGTATCTAAGTACGTCCAATCCAGTTGCAGTACTCAAACTTGTTATGAATGAGATTCTGAGTATATAATACTCAGCGGATTACCTATATACGTTTGTTTTGTAAACTGAAGAGGTTTTAATAGTCGGCAACGTGCGATAACAATGGCACAATACGAGCCGTGTAATGCCCTAGTCGATTTTCTCTAGGTAATCGTGAATTCCGATTGTAATTTCCACGACTGAAACGATATGGTTATTGGTTATGATGCCTACGTTTGAATAACAAACAAGTGCTTAGGTGGGCACATACACGTTCAAGTAATTGTCTGTGAGAAAATTTGATCAAAATGAGTTGTCAAATGGCATGAAGAAATACGAAATTTTGTGTTTTTATTTGATCAATCAGTTTGAATCGGCCTGTTTGACCAAATCACTTGAACGTGTGTGCTCCGCATTATGGAACGTTCACAGTCGCAAACTGTCGTAAACACTTCCGATTTCTCAGTAACATTGACATGAGATTGTCTCCTGGATGATATTGAGAGCCAAGATTTATACGAGTATCGTTACTAGAATGTAAACGGGTTTCAGTATGAGAAGTAATGGCGTTTTTAATAGAACGTATTTCAGAAGAATTAAAAGCCCGTGAAGGTCCAAAAATTTTTTCCCTGACGGTGCATGGCCAAATCACACAAGTTGGCCACGCAGAGTCACTGAAATTTTATTGTCACCTTAAGTTGTTTACATGCAAGTGTAAATAAAACAACAGGGTTAATCAATTTAACCTCTATGAAGAAACGATTTACAAACATTTTTAGTCAAAATTGGTTACTAACTAATAAATTTCTCTAACTTTACTCGCTGAATAATAATATCAACGAATTTAAACACTCGACCACAAAGTGTTAACTGTAAATCATTTAGTTCATTTATCAAAGGACACACACTCACACACAAAAAACCGTTTTACGTCGTTGAACACATTTTTATTGAACTGTTATTTCAGGGAGTATATTTACGATTCGCTACGCTAGTTCTGCGACACACCATACGTTATTGAACGAGCACGAATGTGGAATTAATTAGGTACCTACCTATTGTCTTTTTAAGGTGACTAAACTCCTTATAGCTCTAGGAGTGGAACAGGCCACATGTTGCAGAAAGCCACCACTAGTCAAGCATCTGCTTCTCCAGATATATCATCCATTGCAAGTGAGTTCGCGGAATTTAAGCAGTTTGTGTGTCAAGCACTGTCTAAATTAAAAACTCAAATTGAGCTGCAAGCTGCTGGGTTTGACAGGCATGACACTTTTTTCATGCCTGTCAAACCCTTGGTGTTCCATAGAAGGATAACGAAAATTTATTAGATGTGGTTAATAACATATTAACCAACCAAATTAAAGGGTGAGTTTTACATTGACGTCTGGCGAGTTGGGAGTTGATATTTTTTTTTACAGAAAGGTTACATTATTATAAGCACACACGCAAAGTTTCAATACGCGTACTTTTTGAGAGCAAAAATAATATTGAAAATCAATTATTTTTACAATATTTATTTAGAATTCTCACCATTGAACGTTTCGTTTTACCTACGGTTAAGGTGTCAAACGTTTGGTAACATTTTATTTTATATAAATTTATGTAAGTAATTATATTTTGTACTCATTTCAATACTTTTCATGTACATATATATTTAACAGTTTATATTTAAATCACAGCATTATTTTCGTTACGAGCTATTATAATTGAAAATGTGTAGTGTTTACCGTCTTTTGCCGGCTTGTAGAACGAAACGTAAAACTCACGCTATTTTGTATTGTCACTGTCATCGTCAGCCATCGTTTGTGTCCCTAGCAGTTGAGACCATTTACGTACTCCTATTAGGGCAGATAACAAATAAAATAGGTTAGGTTCAACTTATGTCAAAGAACTGAATTGATTGACCCTGAATCCACCTGTTAGGAGTCTGTCCTACCCCTAGAGTGTTTTATAGAGCCGGAGGCGCGTAGCAGCTTCTACGCCCTTGCGTATCAAATCGCAGGCATTCATCCTCGCCTCCGATTTATTACAGCAGGCGGAGGCTGCTCTTCCCGCAGCGCCGGAGACGTTGCAATCTCAAAATAGATACAGAAATCCCTCTGAATCACTCCGCCTATTTTATTCTGATGAACGCGGTTCCCCCCTTCCGTAGGGGAGAACCCCCCAAGGGGTCTCCCTGGTTTTTTTACACTTATTATTAATTTTAATCCATAAAATGGGGAAAATATCATCAGAACTAAAATTTAAAAAAAACTCGAAAAGGGGGGGGGGTGCTCCGCAACTTTTCCTTTTAGGGGGGGGGGGTAGTAACTTATTTTTGTTGTATTGTTTTATATATATATTTATAATATGAACGATGTAGCTGATCTTAACGACAGTTTTTCTCGTGCGCTTCTTCTGACAGTTTTGCTAGTGCGGACAGTGACCCTTCCGCTCTGCTCACTTTACAAGATAAAATTTCTTCTCTTTTCTCTAATAATCCTAAAAATCTGCATATAGCGCACATAAACGCCCAGAGTGTTCCTGGTTATTATTCTGATCTTCTGGCATCCTTTAGCAGTGCTCACCTTGATGCCCTATTGATATCGGAATCTTTTCTGAAGCCTTCTCTACTCTCTACTCAATATTGATTCCCTGGCTTCGTCTTGATTCGCAACTATAGGACCGGCAAGGGTGGAGGAGGTGTAGCTACGCGCTGACCTTTCCTATAAGCTTGTCAGCTCATCTCCCTCTTTGTATTCTGAGTCGGCTGAATATTTGTTTGTCGAAATTTCTGTTCATCACACTAAAGTCTTGCTTGCAGTGCTTTACAGCCCTAACCTTCGCATTGACTACTTCGACTCTCTTGACTGCACCTTCAGTAATATTTGCTCCATGTATGAGCACGTTATTTTAATGGGCGATTTTAACACACGCGCTCGCAAAAGCTCCTTTCACTCCTGTCTTCTTTCAATCTTCAAGTCTTGCCTCTTTCTGCAACTCACTTTTCTCCTAACTGTATGCCCTCTTTATTAGATCTTATTATTGTCATTTATCTCTCGTATCGTATCCGTGTATATACCTGGAGGCATTGCGGCGTGATGCCGGCGATCTCGACTCCCTCTGATTGAGATCGGGGACATCGATGGAAAAGTTAAGCTCTTTAACACGACTGTCCTCGATTAGTATGACCAGCATGCCCCCATTCGACGCATCAAAGTAAAACAAAACCCTGCACCATGGATAACGCTTCAAATAAAAGAACTTATGGCTCGCAGGGATAAAGCTAAGGGCAGGTATAAGCGCAGACCTTCAGAGCTGAACCTAACTTATTTTAAATCACTACGTAATCGCTGCAGGCGTCTGTGTCAAGATGCTAAGAGACGCTATTTTCATGAACAACTTGACAACCGCAGTTCTTCCGATGTATGGAAATTTCTGAAGTCTGTTGGCATAGGCAAATCTTCTACCAGCCGGTGTAAGGATGTGAACCTCAATGACCTGAATAAGCATTTCTCTCACTTTCCCTTTTCTCTTGATCCTCGTGTTAAAGCTGCAAAACTGGAAAGTGTTTCTGGTTTGCCATTGCCACAATGTTCTCACTTTGAATTTAGCGACGTTAACAAGGATGACGTTGTGAAATCTATTCTTGCTATTACTTCTTTTGCAGTTGGTAATGATAAATTATGCTCCAGAATGATTTTTCTATCCTTCCTTCATTACTTCCTGTTCTCACCCACAATTTCAATCACTCTTTTACCTCTTGCTCCTTTCCGTCGGTCTGGAAACAGGCTCACATTAAACCCTTACCAAAAACTAATAATCCATCTTTATTAACTCATTTTAGACCTATTTCTATCCTTCTATTTCTTTCTAAAGTGTTTGAGCACTTGGTTCATAGACAACTATCTTTTTTCTTAACGTCAAACTCGATAATATCCCCTTTTCAATCCGGTTTTCGAAGGGGTCACAGTACTGTTTCTGCGCTTGTAAAAGTAACTGACGATATAGTGAGCGACAGTGAGCGACTTATACGAGAATAAGTTGCTCACTGTCCTTGTATGGCTTGACTTTAGTAGCGCCTTCAACTTTATTTTGTGGATTCGACATCTTGCTGGGTTTACTCAAATCTATTGATCTCTCTTCTTCCGCTATAGTCTGGTTTAATTCACATCTTCGGGGACGCTCTCAGTGTGTCCGCCTTGATGAGTCTTTTTCTGATTGGTGTAGCCTCACTGAGGGTGTTCCTCAGGGTAGCGTTCTCTCTCCTTTTCTTTTTTCGATTTTCATTAACTTTGTTACCCGAGTTATCTCTTCCATTTTCCATCTTTATGCAGATGACCTGCAGCTTTACCGACACTTTACTGTAGCTGACGTGGATTCTGCCATTGTTGCTATGAATCATGATCTGTCTTCTATCAGCAATTGGGCTAAGTCATTTGGCTTGCAGATCAACCCAACGAAATCTCAGGCCATGATCATAGGCAGCAGATACGTTCGAACTACTGCTATTGTTTCATCCATTTCGCCTTTCTATCTCGATGGCGTTCGAATTGATTACACTGAAACTGCTAAAGATCTGGGTGTTATTATCGACTCCAATCTTTCCTGGCGTACGCAGGTCAATGAGGTTAGTCGAAAGGTCTATTTTTCTTTTCATTCGCTGAAATGCCTTCCGGGTGTCTTACCTTTGAAGACAAAAATCTCTTTGGCCCAAACTTATTCGGCCGATTACAGATTATGCCGACGCCTGCTGCCTGGATGCAATTGAGGAGCTATTAAACAAGCTTGAGCGACTACAAAATTTATGAATTCGATATGTGTTTGGTCTACCCAAGTATGACCATGATTCTCACCTTCGCAAGGAACTCAAGTGGCTCCCTATCCGCCAGGAACACTCGGATTCTCGGAGACTCGGTCTCTTTTTCAACATCCTTTATAACCCTTCTTATCCCTCTTACATGCGTGAGCGCATTTCTTACGCTCGGCCTAGTGACGCTCCGTGCAGATCACACCTCAGGTCTATCCTTAAAACCCATCCTCATGAATCCAGCTACTATATTCCTACTCTTTCTCTGTCCATGCAGTCAGATTGTGGAACTCACTTCCGCCTAGCATTCGTGACTTAAAATCCATTTCTTTCCATCTAAAATCCATTTCTTTCCAATCCATTTCATCATTTCAAGATACCTTTCCTCTCAACTATTATATTTATTTATTTTATAATATAGTATTCGTTATAGGTATATATTTTATAAGTATGTTTTATTTTTATTTGTTACTTTAATTTTAAGACTTTACATACTCTTCTCTTATTGTTACACACTAATGTCTACCTACATTTCTTTTTCATTTCTCCTGTCGCAGGTCTGCTGGAAGAAATTTCATTAGAAATAAGCAGTTCCTTTGTACTCATATTTATAATGTTAATTTTTACTGTTTTTTCTGTGTGTACATCTATACTAATATATAAAGCTGAAGAGTTTGTTTGTTTGTTTGTTTGTTTGCTTGAACGCGCTAATCTCAGGAACTACTGGTCCGATTTGAAAAATTCTTTCAGTGTTGGATAGCCCATTTATCGAGGAAGGCTATAGGCTATATATCATCACGCTAAGACCAAAATTGTGACGCAGGCGAAGTTGCGCGGGTCAGCTAGTAAATAATCAAATAAATAAATTTATTGCATCTTAGGTTTACTCATCTTTGTGACATTTCCTTAGAGTTTTCCTCAAAGAAAATTGACACGGGTCTTTCCCGGTCTTCCGCAGGAATGAATAAAACATTATTAAGTATAATTTTAGTTGTTGATTGCATGTCGTGCTGCATTCGTTATGTGCCGTTGTATTTTCATGAAATCTTACGTAAAGATCGTGTATGTAGGTATTCGCAATCAATACGTATGACCACTACAGTGACTGATTCCAGAAAATATTCTTGTTATTTAGTAAAATATTGTTGCGTTTTAAATATTAAGATCCTCTATTCATCCTTATACAAATAATACTGAGCTCACCTCTAACAACATTCACAAGGAGATCCACTAAGTATTATTATTAGCCCGTCGAGTTTCCAGACTCACTGCAAAAACATCTGCCTTTTATGATATCTAACATGTGTTTGTGTTTGAATTTGGGTTTTGTTTATATACAAAGTGTAACTGGGCAACAAAACTAACGCAAAACCTGAAAAGCGGTCTTAGTAATCATCATTATAAAAAACTTTTGTTAAGGACCAACCTTGAAATCGAGAGAAAAAAAAACCAAAGATGTTTGCATAAGTTTTTTTTTAAATATTGATAGGCACACGTTAAACCACCTGATGGCATGCGATGATGCGGTCGAAGATGTAGCACACTTGCTTAGAAGTAACCTATTCACTCTTGAATTAATACTCCCAGGTTGTAGCTATCAGGAAACAGAGATTCTGGCAGGGAATTCCACTCCGTAGCTGTACGCACACTAGGTCATAAAATGTACTGACCAAAACATTTTTTTATTTATCACGCCCTGTATACTTAATCACTCATATTGATAATCTCTAGAAAGATCAAGTCCGGAATGTTTTCGGGCGACATAGTTTGGAGCCACAAACACATTGACAATCGACATACATTATTTTGTAATCTAGATACAAACATGCGTATGCGATGAGTTGAGGCGACCTCTTAGGAGCCCCATGTTTACCAGACATTTAGTAGCTGATTAAATGATGATGAGCTCAATTATAATGGCGATGACTGTTTTATTCTAGTTTGTATCAGTATTTTCTCACGGTGGTATTTCAAATAGTAAAGTCGAAAGCTGTTTGGCATTGTTTTAACAACTGGACAAGTGCGGTCTGACTCGCACACGACGGGTTCTGTACCGTTTTTTCGGTTCCTACATATTGTTAACTAGCTGACCCGCGCAACTTCGTCTGCGTTACAATTGTCATTACTGCTCCGCCCCTATTAGCCTCAGCATGATATATAGCTATATAGCCTTCCTCGATAAATGGGCTATCTAAAACTGAAAGAATTTTTCAAATCGGTCCAGTAGTTCCTGAGATTAGCGCGTTCAAGCAAGCAAACAAACAAACTCTTCAGCTTTATATATTAGTATAGAATTAACTAAATTTGTTTCTTAATGTGGCAATAAAAATGCACCCTCTGCGAAACTTTCAACCGTCTACTTATTGCAGTTCATGATAGACAGCCCGCTGACGGACAAATGGGCGCAGGGTAGTGTTCCGTTAGTTAATCTTTAGGTACGGAACCCTTAAGGGTGCCATAATATACAAAATCGAGCGTTTGGCCCGGACTAAAGCTACAGTTTCCCGAGATTTATAGTGATTGTAGCGCTGTATACAATAATTGTTTAAAAATATTGTTGTTTGTTGTTGTTGTATTGTTTACAATTTTTTTTTCAAGCAAGGTAACCTAGTAACCTTAGTTATTTTTGTTTGAATTTGGATTATATTTTCATAGAAAAAAAAAAAATTTTTTTTTTTTTTTAATTATCAGTAACTCTCTGTTTTACGGAATTATGTTTAGTGTATTTACTGTATAAAATATAATAAATTGAATCAAGCACTCCAAAGTAGAAGATATAGTTGTACCATAAACATTTCTATTAATGATGACAAGGTTTTTACTCATTTACGTAAACAAATTGAAATATTTATTTAAAGCACTCCCAAGAAAAAGAATCAAAGTTCTTGGTCTTTTTTTTTAAATTTGTGGCTATATAAAAACCATAGTCACACATCAAAACTCAAGTCAAACGCTCAAATCCAAGAAAAAATGTAATAGCCCTCTTAAAACAAAATTGCACAGTAGTACCCTAAATGTACAATAAGAAGCTTTATGGCTGTTGTGGAGTGCACATTGCGCTTCACTGCTGACCGAAGTACACGATCCCTCAATCCAAATGTCATATATAATGCGCCGCAGCGACTTCTGAGCGTATTTTATTATGATTACCATCTACATACTAAAAATATCTCCTGGAAAGGAAAATGAGGTAAATTCATGTTCGAATGTTTATAAAAGTTCATATTGCATCATGAAACGAAACCAACCAAACCAACAGTGGAACGACGGCGGAAATGAATGACGTATTTGTTACGTTCACTTCGCTTCACTGTTTGGCGAAGATTTCTGTGGTCAGCTGATCATGAATAATATTTATTTTTTTCGAAGCTAGGACGTAACTGCGACGCTGTTTTGAAAGTTTCTACCTGACACTGAGCTGTTGTTTCTATTGGTCACTGGCCGAGCTCGTGGCCATATAATAACAGGCACTCGGGTTGAACTATGGGCAACTATGGTCAATTGAGACGTATTACTATGGCTAACCTAACGCGAGCCTATCAATAACACAGGTCAACAAAATAAAAAAAAAAATGGTGCGGAGACAGAGTTAATGGTTTTTTATTAGTGTGTCCACTGGTTACTTTAAAATGATTTATAATTTTTTTCCCTACGTGTAGGAAGTCAAAATGATTGAAGTGAATGTAATCAGTAAACGGTCCTAACTAAAAAAAAAACAAAAATAATTTCTTGGGACCAAAACTAGTGTTGACCAGTGAATGAAAAGAAAACTCACGATTGCCGAGTCTGCTCCGTTGCATCCATACCGAGTCTCTTTCGTGTTTCTTTGTCCGACATTTGAACATTTCTGATAGTCGTAACGGGTAATCAGAAGCCAGAAAATCCGACTCCAGTCTTGCCAGGAGGAACCGTAGATATTATCCAGCTACTGGGTTGTGGAGGTCAGATCGGCAGTCGCTCTATGTAAAATAACTCAGCTGCTTTCGATTACGTGTAGGAAGTCAAAATGATTGGTGTAAACGTAAGCAGTACACGGTCATAACTTAAAAAAAAAGCTTGGTTCCAAAACTAGTGTTGACCAGTGAATGAAAAGAAAACTCACGTTTGCCGAGTCTGCTCCGTTGGTGGGGCATCCATACCGAGTCTCCTTCGTATTCCTTTTTCCGACATTTGAACATCTCTGGTAGTCGTAACGGGTAATCAGAAGCCAGAAAATCTGACTCCAGTCTTGCCAGGAGGAATCGTAGATATTATCCAGCTACTGGGTTGTGGAGGTCAGATCGCTCTATGTAAAATAACTCAGCTGCATTCGATTAGACTAAAAGCCGACCCCAATACAGTTGGGAAAAGTCTAGGCAGAATGATTGACTGCCTGAGATGTTGCGTTATCTCTAGACATTGCTCATAAACCTTTTATTTTTAAAAGAATCAATATTTCACTCATATCTATAAAAGTTTCTGTATGTTTCATTTCACGTCTTCCGTTCGAATTGCTTTGATCGAAAAACAATCTGGAATAAGTCTGCATCCTTGACACCAATTTAGCCAATATAGTAGTCAATAAAACGTTGTACCTTTAAACACGAATACTAAGATTCATCAATAATAAAAAAATATTTTATAGCTTCTTCATCTTCATCATAATAGCCGAAAGACGTCCACTACTGGACATAGGCCTCCCCCAAAGGGGAGGGGGTGCCATAATCACCACTCTATTCAGGCGGGTTGGCGTTCGCAGTGTATCTATTTCCGGAGATTTTATAAAATTTCTTCGTTTCTCCGCTCCGCTGCCTCGCTCAGCTGTAATGGACAGGCACCGTTATGATGGAGCCTTTGCGTGCCTACACCTATTTGGTTTACTAAGACTTATTGTTAAGTCCACCGTCACGTTGATAAATCAATGACGAAGAAATTAAATTGATGAAAATTTTAGAAAGAAATCGATACTATCGATAGCATCATAGTTTTACAATATTAAAACCTTTTTCACCAATTAGTTCAAGAATATACACAAAATTCATACTTATCTCGCAGTCCAGACATACTGACAGGATTGTCGTCTGTTATATTCTTGAACAAAGAAAACATTCGAGTGTTGCGGAATTATTGGAAAGAATTTTCGTTGCCCTGGAATGCAACGGGCCCTTAGAGCCTGACACTGCCTCCTACTCAGAGCGGATAAAGTCATTTGATTTCACACCCAAAAAATAAAATCAAAGAGATCTTTGAATGCAGAGAAAGTGTGAGGGTAGGGAATCGGGCTCGCTCCAGGGTTCGACTCGCTGGCACAGCGAACAAGCTGTCTTCTGATGCAGCACAAAGTTGAGAAAGCTCGTGATGTAGCTCAAAAGCATCAGTTTTTCCATAAGGACTATGCACATGGTAATCGACTGATCATTCTCCTTCGTTCCTGGAATGTGTATTTAATTTATAGTTTTGTTTTCAAGTATTAAAATTGATAAATCATTAAGTGTCTCCTCACGACCAAGTAGTGGAACCGGTAATCATCAGTCAGTATTACAAGAACCTATTGAATATTGAGTCAACATTTCTAGGAGGAAAAATATGTTAAATGTGAAGACAAAGCGAAGTCAGACAAAAGGCAAGCTCGGTTAATGATGATAAAAGAAGTTTTTAATCAGGTTTTTTGTAATACTAAACAGTTTTTTAAATACCTAAAATTAATAATATGAGCTTGTTTTTAAATATGATAATTTTCCTCAATAACTAAGTCGTCTTCTGGAATCTTGAGTTGAGTGGTTTTTAAATAAAGACTCCCGAGTTGTCTTTTTGCAACAGTCCGATAATGTAGTAATTCAAGGAAGTAATTTTAGTCACTTTTAACTTTGGCGACGGAACTCGGACAGGAAAAGGTGCAAGGTATTGGAATCATGGTCATTCTGTGAAAACTATGTGGTCGTACTGACGGGTTGTCTTCCTATATCGAACATATAAGTATTATTTTTGATTTAAATAAAGCCTTAACAAAATGTTGCTGATACATTTCCTATCTAATTTGGTACACAAAGTTCTAATTGTAATCAGAACGTTTAAAAATAGGTACCCACCTAAGCAAGTCATTTTAATAGTCTAATGTAAAATGGTATATTAGTAAAACAATCGGAAATTCCAATCTAAGTAGATGGCGACGTTTTCACAATCTTTGGTCGTGGTTCAAATAAATGCCCAGAACTTGCTTGAGCACTTTGTATGCATTCATGCATTGTTATCTGGCGCTGAGTAAAACGATTAAAACTCAGGTAGCGAGGTAAAGATATCAAGCAAACACAACCTTGCTACCTAGAAAATACATTCGCCAGCCTTTAATAAGACGCCTTATACAAAGTTATAAATTGTGTGTATAGATATACTAAATGGTTGTCGATTTGGTTATACAACACAACACGACTTCTGCGTAGTTTCCATTTCGCAGAACAAAGCAGACGTTCCAAACCGGTTTACCTGTTAGTGTCTGTGAGTTTATATTAAATTATGTATGATCTACACCGACGACCTTCTGTTGTCAGGTGATTCGAAAATATTTACTTTCGCCTTCGTATCACAACGTCATGGACCACAACGCCATCTGTCTTAGTTTATTAGAACTACTGAAGTGAATGAGCCGCAATGCGTTGCGTTCTCGCGTTTTCATGCTACAAAGCTGGCAAACTTAGTTAACCGAATGTTGTATAGAGAGCAGTGTTAAACATCTTGTTGTCGATATAATATTTTCGATCTTTGCATTAATTTACCCAGGGCTATACGTTGATCAGTTTTTTTGCACAACGACACAACTTGTCACCGCTATTGCATCTACTTTCGAAATTAGATCAAAGATTCCTACCAATAAACACTGAACCTTGGTTCTTACCTAGGTTTAAACCACATAATTTACTTTAAAAAAATCTGTGTTTACTGTTTTGCAGTTAATGTTTTTCTTTAGTTAGACCTAACTCGAAAATTAAATTAAATAAAACAAAACACTACAAAGTATAAAATAATCTTAATTTCGGAAGTCGGTGTTTTTAGTTTTGTTTCTTTGTTTTTTTAACACTGACTTCCGAAATTAAGGTTATATTTGTAGTGTTTTGTTTGGAAGTCGATAATATTTTTTTTATTATTTATTCTTTTATCAGATTAAGTACAAGATCCATTATGGTTAGTAACAGTATGAGCTTATTAACTTTGTTAGTAGGAAAACATTTTGAATAATAATGTCAGTTAAATAAAATTAAAAAATACATGTACAAATATTAATTTATGTCCCAACTACGATGCTTACCAATGTTTGCTTGATTTACTAATTTACCAAATTTTTTTGTAAAAAAGTTTTTTGAAGTGAAAACTTCTTTAGCGGCGTTGAGCACTTTTTCTGTAATGGGTATAAAATCTTAAACTCGCGTCAGGACACGTGACCTGATCGAAAAAGCGTAAGACGGACTCGCGTCAGGGTCACGTGATGCTGATCGAAAAAGCGTAAGACGGACTCGCGTCAGGGTCACGTGATGCTGATCGAAAAAGCGTAAGATCGAGGGGAAGGGAGAGGAACTAGTATCTCCCACTCTTTCTACCGTGCCTGAGTGTGCTGCTCCGCTTAGGCGGCACAGGGCGCTTGCGCGAATGTCCGTCTGTGTTTATGTACAGCGTGCCACGCGTATCCAAGGATACGAAATTACGGAATTACGAAATTATGGATGAAAGTTGATTTTTCTAAGAGATAAAAATTAATGTAATATATATATAAATAACGATATAATATTATGAATAATAACATGTAAATTGTCATATTTGTGTACGATAGCGCAATAAATAAACATTGTATTCTACCTCATAAATGATAGTATTTTTGTACTTATAATTAAACACAACGTTAATACTAAAGTTTTCACTTCTGCCGGCACTCCCGGAGTGCTACCGGTGTTTTTTTTTTAATTTTCGTTCACTTTTAAGTGGTGATACTTGGACGACGTCTTCGTCTACGCAGAAATTGAAATAAGCAAAAATGCTTATAAAATAAAAACTACTGAGCCAAACTGAATTAAACTTTTACGGGACAAAATGGCAAGTATCATCGAACTAAAAAAGAATCACAGAAATCGGATCAGAAACCTCGGAGTAATCGGTATACATACATAAAAAAACAACCAAATTGAAAACCTCCTCCTTTTTGGAAGTCGGTTAAAAAGAACCTAAGGTTAAACATAGAAGGATGCAACATTTTACGGACTAAGGCACAAACGAATGGGTACTTTCAATAACATCGGGAACCAAAATAATAAATAAAATGTTACCTACGACAATGTAAGTGACGAAAACGTCATTTGCAATAAATCTTGCATACTGCACGATTCGCATGTTGCAACTCGAGTGCAAGCCACAAGAAATGGGTACATCATAGAATAATATATAAGTTGCATATCGCCATATGCAACTTACTAATAAAACAAGTCTTACACTTAGCATTATTATTACTATGCATGTTAATATTCTTACGACTATTACAACATGGTAAATGAACGGGTCAGCGTTATTGAAATTACACCCAAGCTTAAGTTAAAATTTTTGTTGCAGTTTCTGTTACTATACGTAGACAAACTGCAACAGCTGATCCAGATCGTCAGGTGTTTGTCGAGCCTGGTTGTCAGCACTATGATCTGCTTTGGGATTATCAGTCTGATTATAAGACTAAGGCTACAGAATACAGAGTTATCGAAATCGACCACGGGCCTTCCCATAGGCTGGAAAAGCTTAGGGTTATTAAATTGCTGAATACAGGTAAACAGATATACTTAACAGTATATCAAGATCCTCAATCTGACAAAAATGTTTTGATTTAATTTTACCTTTTTTTGAAAACTTCCGAAAAATCATGGAGTAGTGTGAAGTTTAGTCTTTCCTACTCTGTGGTTCCTACTACGCCGACGCCACTTACTTAGTGATTAACAAATATTATATTCTGTCTAACATCTAGGTTCTATTCACGCAAGGGTTTAATCACATATCTGACACCCTTATTAGTTTCCAATGCAACTAACAAGCTTTATTAATTATTCAAGTTATAATCACTTTCACAGCTTGTGTCATAATTGCATTCAACTGAAAATTGACATTGTGTGAAATACTCGTATCTTCGTCGAAAACGGATAAAAACATATTAAATAGCTAAAATGGCAGACAGCTTATGTGCTTGGTTCAAACATTTTAAATTGCGTTTGAAACAAAGTTCATGCTTGAATTTGGTTTGGTTAATCAACTTTTTGCCGACTCTTGCTGGTTTTCCTCTGCTGAGCAAAAAGTTTAGCTGTAAGTAAAGTATTAAGGTTGATTTCATTTTTCGATAAATTTAAAGATTGGCTTCATAATCTTTCGAAAAATTTAAACCGACTTTTCCTAAAATCTAGATACGCCGTTTTGTCTAATTTTACTTTACTCAAATGATTGCAGTCTTATTTTGGATAATCCACACGGTCCTTCTCTTCTACGTGTATATTTTTGGTACTGTAATATACCAAATGTACTTTGCTTCGGATTTTGTTGACTCTATCAACAGTTTCTTCAACATTTCGGTGTTCATCCTCATCGCTATTGATAGCTGGTGGCTGGTTTCTAAAAGGTAATATTTTTCTTCACATGATTTTCTTCTGTCACTTTGCTTCATTCAACGTTTACATTTTGCAGGAGTGAATTAAACGAACTCCTGAAACTGGTGAAGAAGAATGACGACTTGATCATCGAAACGGGCAGGTTTCTCGATGTGTATCAAAAATTGTTAAAAAGCATTAAGGTCATTGTCATTTTGTGCTACATGTTCCATTTAGTTAATGACGTCATGATATTTATACCTGCTAGAACAATGGGAATGGATGACTTCTCAGTTGCTTCTTGTGTTGGTATGTCTACTGGAAATGACTTTTAACTTTAAATGTCGTCTTTATAACCATCAATCTCATTTTATTTCTTTCTAGGTCTAGAACCAATCAACTCTAGTCCCAATCGCGAAGCCTGCATGGTGATTTTAGCACTTCAAGAACTAACAGCGATTGTGGCAGTATGCAGCTATGACGTCGCCCTGCTGTTCTTATTCTCTCATACCACTGTTGTATTTCAAATCCTGTACAAAGACATGAAGAGTTTTAGTGTCATAACAAAAACGTGCGAAAAATCAGAAGAAACCTACATTGAAATAGAACGTCGTCTTAAGAATATTATTGTCCGTCATGCTCTAGCTTTGCACACTGTAGGTAAATTACAAGCTATATACAGTGTCGCAATAGGTATAGGTTTCGGGTTGGACGCCATTTCTTTGTGTTTATTCTTCGTGTTGCCATTGGAAGTCTGTCTCAACTTCGCTCCGCTGATTTACCACAGCCTTTTCATATTTTTCTTGTACTGTTTTCAAGGGCAGAGGCTTACGACAGCTTCGGAAAAGTTTGAAATAGCAGTCTACTGTTGCGGTTGGGAGAATTTGCGTGTGAAAGAGCGGAGACAAGTGCTTCTGATGTTGAAACAAGCGCAGAAACCTGTCATAGTGTACGCTGCACGCGTCATTCCGATACGTATTCATACTTTTGCGAGCACTATGCAATCTATTTACAAGTTTGTTACTATATTTAAGATGTAGGATGAAGTAATGTACAATAATCACACTATAACAATACTAATACTAATCCTATTTCCATAGAGCACAAAACATTGTTTATCAGCAAAAATCATGGCATGAAGTTTTGCTTGATTCATCTAATTAAGAAAAAAATAATAAATCTGTTTTTTTTGCTTCTTTATTTTCATTTTCTGAAGTTTCGTTCACCATAAACTTTATCTTTCAAATGAATGTATGTAATTGATATAATTATAAGTAGTAGATAATTATTTTCTTATTAAATGCTTATAATTAATTGAACCTGTTATAATGTAGGTGCTCAGAATTTAATAAATGAGGATAAAGCATTAATTAACGTTTCCGTCGCTTGTAAAGATAGCGGTATTGTTTCACACAATGTAGATAAATAAACATCGTTATATATGTTTGTTTGTTTATTTCTGTTATCATATATATACCCAGTGCTTCTTTTAAAACTCATCACATCCTTACCAGTAGATACTAAACTGGAAAATTTACGATAGTTCCATTGGGTCATTTATACATAACAAAATATACCTAATGGTGCTGTCGGACTTCCATGCATATAAAACCGCGGACGCAGCTAGTCAGAAGATAAAAATACATACTTCCAAGTAAGCACTACCTTTAATTGTACTTTATTAAAACCACATATATCATTATCACCTTTGCTTTTCCATGTATTTAAAAAAAAACCACACGATTCATTAGCTAGCTGTTCGGGTCATTTTTAGTTTGAATTCCGGTGAAGAAGTTTCTTTAACAATGAACTTATTGAGTGCCCTGAAGGAAAATGTATTGGAAGCAAAACGTCTTATCAAGGAGAATAGTTTTGAAAGTTTACTATTTATTGTTAATGTAGTTCCGAATTTTGCTGGTTTTTCTTGTCGGAAAGATGGAAAAATATCAGGTTTGTGTGAAATGTTTTCAATTTTATGTTGTAAGAATTATTCAATGGGTTATAATGCACATTTATTTGACGATAGTATTATCTATTACATATTTTTCCTCCTTTCTATAATTCACAGTTTGGTTTTGGATTCTCCACCTGTCTCTCCTCTTCTACGTGTATGCCGTCGGCAGCTTTTGGTTTCAGTGGAAGCAAGCCCAGGGTGCTGGCGACTTCGTTAAGAGTTATGTCAACATCTCCATCTTAATCCTCACTGCTAATAACAGCTGGTGGTTTATCACGCAAAGGTAAGGTAGAGTGATTTATGTTCTTAGTCAGGAATGTATTTTATAGTAAAAAAACTAACGTCTATCAAAACAAAATATATGTATGTGACTTCAGGAAAGTCGATTTTAAAAACATGATTTTCTGATTTTTTTCTTATTTGTAGAACTTTGCTAAGGACTGTCTTGAATAAGATAGACCAGAGCGATCGAATGGCTCGACGCTCAGTCTCCTTGCGACAGAAACATAAGAAGTTGATGAAGATCGTAAAGCGCATTGTCTTCATTTTCTACGGATTCAATTATTTTGATGGATTTTTCATATATTTGCCGCACCGGATAGACGTACTAAATAGTTATTCTATGACACCTTGTGTTGGTGAGTTATTTGGTTAGACTATTTCGAAATTACCACAAGTTCATTTGGCAAGATCGTCCAAATCTTTCTTGTCATTCTTTTTAATTTACTTCTTCATTATTTATTATTTTTGTGAGTACAATAGTCTAGACAACCTTAATTTAAATGTCAACTAACTTTCATTTCAAATGTTATCCAGCCACTCCAAGAGCTACTTTTAGTTCACGGAAGAGAAAGTTCGTCATTGAGAATAAAATTTAGTGCCATGTAAATTGTTGATGTTTTGTTTAGAAGCCGATTATTAAATGTTTCCTAGTCACGCTTGCATCTCACAAACATGTTAGTTTTAGGTGTGAAATTCTTGAGAAGGCAATTTAACAGTTGGATAACACCAAAATGTAAATACTCTCTACATCGCTATTACCACGATATTGTTAATTAAATAGAAATGAATTGTACAAACTTAAGGTCTTTACAATTTTAGCTTCAGGTTGTCTGCGAAATTCCGCTCTTTCATTCTGAATAGAGTGTATAGTTGTAATGATGCATATAGTAATAGTGCGTGTTAGTTATTATCTCATGTATGCAATTTTCGTTTACCTATCTATAGGAAAACCCCTATCCGGGGGAAGGGTATTTTGGGATTTGATGATAGCAAAAGATAGCTTTTGTCGTCATTAAATCTACAATAACGCTCATCTTTGCACTTTGTTTAAGGTCTGGAGCCACTGACAGTGTCACCGAACCGGGAGGTCTGCCTCACAATCCTCGGCTTGCAAGAGTTAACAATCATGATCGTAGTCCTCAACTACCAAGCCCTTCTGCTGTTCCTCATAGCACATACCGCGGCAATGTACCAAATGATGGCCTACGAAATGACAGCTCTTAATGACAACTACAACAGAGAGGAGAACAAGGAACAGGCTAGGGTCACATTATCAGTACTAATTGACAGACATGCTTTAATCTTGGATGTGGTTGATAAATTGAAATCTCTGTACAGCGTCCCCTTAGGAGTAAATTTTGGCTCCAATGCTGTCTGCATATCTTTATTCTTCTACTTACCACTTAGGGAATGGCTACAGTTCATGCCTATTTTAGTTTATTGTTTCCTAGTGTTCTTTTTGTATTGTTTCCTAGGCCAGAGGTTGATAAACTCTTCGGAAGTCTTCGAGAGGTCAGTGTACTGTTGTGGGTGGGAGAATTTTGATTTGAAGGAGAAGAAACTGGTGTTCGTGATGCTGCGTCAGTCACAGAAGCAGGTGGAATTGTTAGCAGCAGACATCATACCTGTCAATATTTATACTTTCGCAACTACATTGCGGGCGATGTTTAAGTTTATAACTGTAGTAAAGTTTTAAAAAAAATTGCACGAAATTACGTAAAATACAAAAATAAACACTTGTAAGTATACATATACTTTGTAAAACACATGATACGAGTATCTAACACGATTAAGTAACGTTTAAGTTACTTCACATGTAAAGGTGGTTTCAATAGTTTGCGTATTTTCACACAATTTAATACCTACCTAAGCAAATATCGTGAGAACCTGTGTTTAACAACACGATTATGCATTGCTATATGAAAATACTCCTTATTAAAGATACATTTAGAAAAAACTGAAGAATTAGATGTCACCGTGATGAAGTATGTTCATAATTAACTAAGAGACCATGATTGGTGCAAGGTTCATGTGAAAATTGAAGATACGTAATACTAAATGCGTAGAAAATGACCTATGCTTTTGCTTGTTGTGTCTGATATGCAGAACAATAAGTCTATCGTAGGATGCAAACTAGAGAGAAGTGTAATTGACGTAACGCTACTAAATTTTAATACTATATTGTGGCGAGAGTAAAAAGGTAGAACATTAAATGGAAAAACAAAGCTGCTCTTGCTTCTATATGATAAAACAACTATTACTCTTATTTCCAGCGCAGCACGAATTGATATATTTGTAGCAATAAGCACTATTTTCTAAACTTACGTAGTAGGCATATTAAATTCACATTATTTAGATGTTTCTACAAGATGAGGAAAGTTGGAAGTAATTGTTCTGCACTTTCTAATGGTTAATATATTTGGAACAAAGTATGCAGTAAGATTTGCACAGACAATGCTGTAGTTTATAGTTTTAGTGGATAAGGTACCTGTTATTATTGTCATTAAAGCTTTTACATCGGAATTTTTTATCCTTATTATTATTATTTTGTCATGAAAAAAATATTTATTTTCAGTATCTTATATGAATTATTGAAAAAAATATTTGATATGCTTTTATGGATGTTTCATTATTATATAAATAGTTGGAATCCTGATTGTTTAGATGATGATGAAGCTTATGTTTTGAGTAAAACATATCGTCACAATTCACTGTAATACAAGGTCTATCATTTCCTGCATGTTTGTTTGTAGTATTGATGATAGTTGATAAAGATTTGTTTAATGAACAACACTATTGACAGATTGCTGTTGTTTTTTATTATAGTGAGGAAAAACGATTTTTACAGCATGACCACTTTGGAATCTTGAAATTTTATTTTCAATATTGTACTATACCTATATATCTTATACGTTCATAAATTTTGTTAATGCTATGAAATTGAATATTTTCTTAATTATTTTATTATTCTGGGTATTTTTACACAATTCAGCTACTAACTAACATATGGAGTGGACTAATAAATATATGGATCACTGATTTCTGAAATAAATAATTAAATTAAAACATCTGGCTGTCACTAGCAGTGAGTTTTTTTAGGGTTCCCTAGCCAAATGGCAAAAAATGGAACCTTTATGGATTCGTCATGTCTGTCTGTCTGTCTGTCCGTCCGTATGTCACGGCCACTTTATTCCGAAACTATAAGAACTATACTGTTGAAACTTGGTAAGTAGATGTATTCTGTGAACCGCATTAAGATTTTCACACAAAAATATTAAAAAAATAATTGTTGGTTCCCCATACCTACTTAAAACTGAAAATCATTTTTTTTTTCATCAAACCCATACGTGTGGGGAGTTCTTTAAAACTGATATTGAGGTTTCTAATATCTTTTTTTCTAAACTGAATAGTTTGCGCGAACTGAAGAAAGTTCCAAAGTGGTAAAATGTGTGTCTCCCCCCCTGTAACTTCTAAAATAAGAAAATGATAAAATAAGAAAATGATAAAACTAAAAAAAAATATATGATGTACATTAACATGCAAACTTCCACCGGAAATTGGTTTGAACGAAATCTAGTAAGTAGTTTTTTTTTAATACGTCATAAATCGTAAACCGCAATTTACCTTTCATTCAATCAACTCTAATATAAACAAAAAAACATTTAATTTCATAAACATAAACCTTATGCATAAACCGTGAACCATTATTTTCTAATAATATATCTGTAATAGGTGCCTAAGTAAATAATAATTATAAAGTTACAACGAACTACAAGAACTTTTATATTCATCGCACATTGACGGTATAACGGATGATAGTAAAATAGCCAATAATTTTAATAATATGTTCTGCCAACCAGCACCCGCCAAACAACATGTTTTTAACATTAACGAGGCTCGAGACGAAAGCTGTACAACAATATCTGTACAGGACATAGCGGACGTTGTGTGACAAACAGGCGGCGGGAAGTCGCCAGGGTTAGATGGACTGACAATTGAGCACATTAGCTATGGGGGTCTGGGGGTGTACAATGCTTTGTCTATTTTATTCTCAGCTATTTTAAAATTGGGATATGTGCCAAAGGCCCTTACAGACACAGTAATTATTCCGATTTGTAAAAATCGTAGAAAGAACATCTCCAGTGTTGGCAACTATCGTCCTATTGCCCTTGTTAATATCATAGCCAGACTGTTAGAGAAGATATTACACAAACAAGCAGCACCCTTCATCACATCTACAGATTGCCAGCACGGTTTCAAGAGCCACGTCTCAACAAGCAATGCAATATATGTGCTCAAACAAGTGGTGGGATACTACAGGAGTAGAAAGACTTCTGTAATCGCCTGTTACCTAGACCTTAGCAAAGCCTTCGACTGTGTCGACCATAATCTGCTGTGGCAAAAGCTGACAGAACGTGCAGTTCCCAGCCAGGTGGTGCAGGTGATGAAACAGTGGTACCAGCAGTAGGATAACCGGGTCCGATGGAAGAATGAGCTGTCAGCCCCCTATGGCCTTAAGTGCGGAGTGAGACAAGGGGGAAGCATGTCACCGGCACTTTTCAACGTGTACATGGACGGGCTGTCGGTCCGACTCAACGAAACTGGTATAGGTTGCTCAATTAACGGGATCCTGATAAATCATATCTGTTATGCCGATGATATGGTTCTGTTGGCGCCATCAATATCTGCAATGCGCAAACTATTGGCGGAGTGCGAAATATACGCTAAAGACCACAACATGATGTACAACCCAGACAAGTCAGTGTACATGGTCTTTGAAAGCCCGAACAGCTGGTCGGATCTGCCGCCACTTCAACTCTGCGGCACTGCGCTGGTAAAGGTTGAGAGTGTAAAATACTTAGGTCATGTAATAACAGCCGACCTGTCCGATCACGCTGATATAGATAGGCAGAGAAGAGCCATCTCAGTGCGTGGCAACATGTTAGCGAGGCGGTTTAGCCGCTGTAGCGACGCCATGAAATCGCAGCTCTTTATAAGTTATTGCACAAACGTCTACACAGTTGAGTTGTGGGCTAACTTCACCAAGGCTGCGCTCAGCGACATGCGAGTGCAGTACAACGACGCGTGGCGCGCCATGTTCCGACTCCCTCGGTGGTGCAGCGCGAGCGCCATGTTCTGCGAGGGCCGCGCGCCTGGCTGGCCGGCGCTCCTGAGGAGCCGCTCGGCCGCCACACGCTCCGCCATACATCACTCCGCCAACTCCTTGGTGGCCGCGGTGCGAGACTGGGACAGCAGCCCTCTGCATCAAAAGTGGCAGTCCTACCATACGCCGATAACATAAGTCGCGGCTTCTAAATGTATTTATTGATTGATTGTTATTGTTATCTATACATATTAATACCTTTTTAATTGGATGTAAATCTGGAAAATAAATCATTTCATTTCATTTCAATAATTTCAATCATTTCATTTCATTTCATATTATGTTACTTGCTGCTACGGAACCCTTCATGGGCGAGTCCGACTCGCACTTGGCCGCTTTTTATATACTTAAGCACTCGCCTTAAAAATTTAAGATATGACTATCGAACATTCCAATAATCACGATTCAGTTTCACTTTATTGTGAAAATTCATGATCTTAATACAGTTTCATTACTGGTTTATAAATATCTTCTAAAATATGAACGCTGCAGTTATATTCGCCACATTTATGTAAACTAGACTACGCTACCTGTCGATTGGTACTATAACTAAGCTTGAACCTACTTGTAATAACGAAAAATAAACGCTATAGTATTCTAGGCATATTGCCGTCCGAGCGGTCAACTAACATCGACTCAAATAAATTATTTGAACCTTTTTTCTAGTATTTTTCTTGTTTATACGCTGCAACAAATAAGCAACTAATTTTACATGAGCATTAGCTTCTATTCCCTGTTTGCGTCGATGGCGTGAGTGATGCTAAACAAATAGCTGACCTTTTTGTAAACTATTTTAGTGTGCAGTCACCATTAGGCCCATCTAGGTCGACGCTCAATGTTGAGCCACGGAAAGACGTAGGAGTTAAAATGACTGCTAAAATGATCTAGAACAGACTTAACGAGATGTGTCGAGGTAAATCTCCTGGTCATGACGGGCTCAGCATTGAGCATCTCCGATTTGCTGGTCCGCATTTGCCAAGAGTGCTGGCTATGCTTTTCACTTTTTGTCTGGGTCATGCTTATACCTATGCCGAGTGATATGATTAAAACAACAGTGGTGCCTATCGTCAAAAATAAGACCGGTGACATGAGTGATAAAAATAATTACAGGCCAATACCTCTTGCCACAGTCATGTCAAAGGTGTTTGACAGTGTGCTTAACGCTCAACTTAGCAGTCATATACGTGTTCACGATAGCCAATTTGGTTTCCGTTCAGGTTTATCTACAGACAGCGCTATATTGAGTGTAAAGCACACTGAAATACTACACGGATCGCCAAACTCCAGTTTACGCCTGTTTCCTTGATCTAAGCAAGGCTTTTGACCTGGTTTCATACGATATAGGAAGATGGAAGAGGCAAATTTGCCACCAGAGGTGACAAATACTCTTAAATACTGGTATGGAAACCAGGTCAATAGTGTGAGATGGGCTGGTGCCCTATCTAGGCTGTATGGGTTGGAGTGCGGGGTGAGGCAGGGGGGGTTATGCTCGCCTACGCTATTCAACCTATACGTAAAGACCTGACTGGCGCGCTTAGCAGCATGCGTGTCGGATGTCATATTGATGGAGTGTGTGTTAATAACATAAGTTACGCCGACGACATCGTGTTGCTGAGCGCGTCTGTCTGCGGGCTTAGGGCACTCGTGGCCACTTGCGAGCAATATGCCAGGCTACATGGTCTGGCATGGTCTGGCATGGTCTGGCATATGATGTTAAGAAGAGTGTGGTCATGGTCTTTGGGGCCAGGGGTAAGTACCCAGAAGCTGTACCTTCAGTGAGATTGAACGATATACCCCTTGTAAGAGTGGATCAATTTAAATATCTGGGACACTTATTGACCACTGGCCTCAAAGACGATGAGGATATTGACAGGGAGAGGAGGGGGTGTGTGTGAGAGCTAACTTGATTGCCCACAGATTCAGGTGTGTCTCTAAGGAGGTCAAGCGCACTATACTTAGTGCTTACTGCACGTCTTTTTACTCCTACAGTCTGTGGGCTCATTATACTCAGAAATCATACAGCACCCTTTGAGTCAAGTACAATGACGCTTTCAGGGTGTTGATAGGGTTGCCCCGATACTGCAGTGCATCGGGGATGTTTGCTGAAGCTCACGTTGACTGCTTTTATAGTGTGATGCGGAAGCGGTGCGCATCCCTGGTCAGAAGGGTGCGGGGCAGCGCCAACAGCATCCTGTCCATGATAGCAAGGAGGCTAGATTGTGCATTTATAAACCACTGTTCCAGGGTGTCAGCTGGGCCTGTCACCTTGCAGCAGTGATGTCGCAAACTGTTTTGGTTTTTGTTTTTGTGTTGTTTTGTTTTGTTTTGTGTTCTACTAACATAGTTTTTAAGTACATTGTTACTAACACTATGAGTCTTGTTACTTGAAATACTTAAATGTTAATTATTATTATTAATTTGATATTTACATGAGATACGTACCTACCTATAACCTAGAAAATAAATATAGCATAATGTTTTGTATATTCACGTTTTGACGTTTTTAGGGTTCCGAACAAAAAACGGAACATCAGTAAGAAACGGAACCCTTACAGGATCACTCGGGTGTCTGTCCGTCTGTCACAGCCAGTTTTCTCCGAATCCACTGGACAGATTCCGTTGAAATTTGGTATACATATGAAATTCTATGACCCAAATACGGACGTGTTACGTAAATTATTAAATTTTTAGTATGGGTCAAACTAGAATAATAAAAAAAAAGTTTATTGAACAATATCGTGTGACATATCAAATGAAAGGGCTTACTGTGATAGTTTTAATTATATATTTTATTCATAGTTTAAATTAAATGGTTTTGAAGTTACTCAAGAAATTAGGCAAAAATGACCATTCCCTCCCCCTTATCTCCGAAACTATTGAGCCAAAAATTTAAAAAAAATGGAGATAATAGATCTTTGTCTATAAATTACAGAAAAACTTATAAGAAGTCTTTATTGTTAAAAGAAAATGTAAAAAAAATAAAATTCGGGTTCCTAACGAATTTTATTTCTTTTTACATTTTCTTTTGCACGCGAGCCCGACTCGCTCTTGGCCGGTATTTTTTTATTTTTGCAACAATTATAACGAATTAAGAGCTTTCTTTTGATGCATCATTCGCCTAGCTGCATTATTTAGTTTCTGTGTAATCACAGGCGTTGACTACGGCAAGTGGCGGTTTTAGGTCATAGCGTCTCTTAGTTTTTTTGCAACAATTTCAGGATAAGGGTTGTGTACAGTAACAAATTACCACTAATTCCTGCCAAAGTTTCATCAAATTTTATGAGTTGCCCGCGCGTTGTCATACCACTTTCGCCGCAATCGACCGTGACGACGAGTTATTCTTGAGGAATCCAGAGAAGCGTGGATCAAACATGGCCAGAGATCGCACAAGATAGAGAGGTTTGATAGCAGAGTGGGTAAGCCATTTCCCAGCAACGGTAAACTAATATACGGCTTTTAAAAAATGCTGTTAAAAAGTGTTGAAGCCTTCCTTTGTGCGACAATGATGAACATGCAATATTTTCATCTTGGTTTTTTTAAACAATTCCATGAAAAATAGAGCATGCATAAAACATTAAAATGCTTTATTTTATTTGCCAAAACTGCGGTTTTAAATTGACAGTTTTCGCTTCGCGCATAAATGAACGATGAGACACTCGTGTCTGAACTGTCATGACTCAAAGATAGATCGTCTTTCCGTTGTCATCACGTCACTAGACGCTGATTGTTGTACTTAAATACGTTTCGTTTCACGTTATTTTAATTCGTAATTATTGTTAAAAATTATTATTAAATAAAAAAAAAAACGTTGTCCATCTTTTATACTTTTTTATTATTTTAATCACAAATTTCACAAATTCTGTACCTATTTGCATCTATTTCAACACAAAGTTCCCAATGAAAGCAGAATAATTAGTATTGCAATATTTACAGACTTTATCATTATTTGATAGTAGAGATCAGCTTGGGTCAAATTATGTACTGCATTGTTGACTTGTTGCAGATAAAGTAGCGGTGAACATTAGCTTGGAGCAAACCTGTTCGGATTAAGATTTTATTGAAAGAAAAATAGCAATGCTAAGACTACTTCGTCTCTCACTCTGGATCTATGCATAAGGGAGATAAGAAGATATTTAATAAGCTCATTTCAGTCTAAGCGTTATCATTCCCTAACTGTCGTGCTCGCGCCCACTCGTGTTCACAGCAAAAGTCAAAAGTCAAGACACGTGAAAAGTAGGAAATTTATGGGCACAATGTTTTCTGATACTTTGTTTATTTTTCTAACAGTCTGCTTTTTGTTGGATATCTCACGTAAGTACCCTATTGTTTCTCAGGAGGATATTTTTCTGACTGGAACTACGACCTTGCTTTTAAATTTGTTTGAGTTAAAGTCTGACTAGATTTATTCGTTTCCGCAGATGGACAAAGGTCCAAGAAGTTTTTTAGATCGGACTACACTTACATAGAAGGAGTAAACAGTTTCTATAAGATCCACACAGCACCACAAACTTGGTTTGATACAAAGCGCAAGTGCGCTGAGGAAGGAGCCAGTTTGTACTACCCAAAAAATGAAGACGAACAAAACGCTGTGAAGTCGTTTCGAAAAAACATCCAGCCTAATATCGATTGGGTGTTTATAGGGATGTCGGACTTACTGACAGAAGGATTTTTTGAGACCATTGATGGTAAGTTTAAATTAAATAATTATATAGTCTTACTAGTAAATTATTAATACGTTTATTTCAGACTTACATAGGTCCATATTTTACACAAAAAAAAAACATAAAATAAAATAAAAAAACGTAATTCAAAATACAGACTCAATAAAATCAAAATTAAGTTATTAAAATCAAAATAAAATAAAATCACAGTACAGAATAATAAAATCACATGTCAAACTAATTTAAAATCGATAATTAATCCATTGGCGAGCCAGACACGTCACCATCCTTCCTGTCATCTTCCTCTAGACACCGGCAAACCCTTGCGCTAGTTTGCCGACCTCCAGCGTCGGTAGTAAAGTCTGTTTTACTAAAATTGGACCCATTTGTCTAGCTTAATATGAAACATTCATTTAAAGACGTTACTAAGAGAGAGTCAAATTTGATCTTTCCCAAAATGTGCGGAACAAAGTCTAATAGAAAATAATTGTATTCTGTATTTTAGGAAAGTCGGTCTCTGAAGTATACAATAACTGGGAGTCGAGTGAGCCGAATGACGCAGGTCGTAAAGAGGACTGTGTGCAGCAGAACCTAGACGGCAGGATGAACGATCGCGATTGTTCTGACAAAGAACGCTTTGTATGCAAGAAGAGCCTCCTATCACTAAGATGGAACTACAGGTGTAATATACCCATTTTAGGTTGGTTTTAATCTTTGTAAGGGATCCCCCTTGCATGTGCATCTGCAGGACATATAATACATCGTGTTTTCCTTCCCAAAACAGAAGCGGAGTTTCTTGCACGTTCTTCTCCACAGAGATCTACGCTTTGGAACGTGCAAATAGCGTCATGTTTTTGACTGACCGACCTTGACAATTCAAAAGTGCCTGTATTTGGTTTATATTATAAATGCGAAAGTAACTCTGCCTGTCAGTCTGTCGCGCTTTCACGCCAAAACTACTGAACTGATTTAAATGAATTTTGGTACACAGATATTCTAGAGCCTTAGAAAAGAAATAGGCTACTTTTAATCCCGGGAGTATTTTCCCTAGGGACCACGCGGGCCCCCGTAATTAACGGGGTAATCTCTGGATCTACTGAACTGATTTTGAAAATTCTTTTAACAATAGAAAGCCACGTTATTTGTGAGTATCGTAGGCTAAATATTATCCCAAAAAAATACCGCCCAGCGAAGTGGGCACGGGTCAGCTATTGAAAATATTCCTGTTTTTTTTTTGCAGACTACACTTTAATCATGAATACTGGAAAGTGTTACAAACTGCACAGATATTCATTCAAATGGTCTGAGGCACATGCCGTATGTCGGTCTGAACAATCACGCCTGGCAATGATCAACAATCGCTCGGAAGCGGATGACCTTGCAAAGTTGGTCGAGACAGCATCAAAACAAAGAATTGGAGGATATCACGAACTAAACAGGGGGATATATCACTTGGGCTTTCAGTACAGATTTAAAGAAGGATGGCGGACAGTTAGTGGTATGTTTGCACGATTATCTGCTTAAATGGAGGTCCCGTAGTGGACGTCTTTTGGCTGATAAGATGATGAGGCTGGTCACCGGTCATCCCAAATATAATGGAGCGTGGCGCACGATTAAAAATCCGCGATCTGTTTGATTATTTATTCACAATAATGTGTTACTAAAGTTTTACGTATGAATTTGAAATTGTATTTATTTTTTTAGTAGTGTGTTAAAAAACGCCCTTTTATACACGTGGGCATTTGTTGTTTTAGTTTTACAGGCTCCATAGCGACCTCGCCTCTGGCGTATCAACGTACTATTGTCTAACATTATACAGAATTAACTTTCGTCATTGTTATTGTTTGTGTTCCAGGAACACCACTGGCAGTGGCAGATGACGCTTGGTGGGACAAGCACGAGCCAATAGTAGACGAGCATGAGCAGTGTGGCTCAATGTTCTACAACGGTCGTCTGAACAGCGTTAACTGTGACACGAAGAGCTTCTTCATTTGTGAACATGATGTGGATAACTCGACCTTTTCCATTTCTAGGGAAAAGTTCGACTTTTGATAAATCGAAACTGAGTGTTGAATAGGAGTTTCCCAAAGTATAAAACACTAGTGGACGTCACACGGTTTCACCTGCGTAGTTCCCGTTCCCGTGGGAGTACGGGTATAATATACTATAGCCTATGTTACTCCCTGATAATGTAGCTATCCAATGCTAAAAGAATTTTTCAAATCGGTCCTGTAGTTTCGGAGCCTATTCAATTCAAACAAACAAACAAATCTTTCTTCTTTATAATATTATATCATATTATAAAACATAATATCCTTGTAAAGTATTTTTTTTTAAGTTTCAATCTTTTTAGGGTTCCGTACCAAAATGGTAAAAAGGAACCCTTGTGGTGTGACTGAGGCTGTCCGTCTGTCGTAGCTGACTATTTCAAGAACTACTAATGCTATCAACTTGAAATTTGAAATAGGCATAACTACTTAGAAAATAAAGAAAGAAATAAAAAGTAAAAAAAGTTTTTTTTTTGTATCAGTGACTAAAAGGGATTCTTAAAATTCGAATTGGGGCTACTAAAGCACTACAGGAAAAATAAAAACGATGTTTCTAAATAGCAAACTTTTTCAGAAATCATCAACAAAAGTTACATTTTTTTTGTTATCCATGGTTTGTCTATGACATGACCGCGACAGTTATGACTTTTTTTTTTTATAATGCCCGTCCCTGACACAGGCTGGCAGTGGTTTTACGGAAGAATGTTTGTCTCTTATTTTGTTTTATAGCTGTTTTTATTATTTGTGTACTATTAATGTGCGTCTGTTTGGGCGGAATAAACAATTTTTCTTTTTTCTTTCTAGTTCCACTAGCGGTCAAGAGATGGCGCTGATCTAAAACTGCAATATACACCGTAGTGTTAAAATAATCTGACGAATATAGGCCTCGTCGATGAAAATTCAAAAACATTTCACGTTTTATATGATGGTATGGAACCCTTGGTGCGCGAGTCCGACTCGCTCTTAGCCGGTTTTTTGGTAAAATCGGAGGATATCTACTTACGTCTTCATCGTTCAAATCCAAGTTCAGGGTAGTTAACCTTACGCGGGGGTCGTGCGGTCCATGGCCCTTTATGGGGCGCCGGTGTGGGCGCCTGCTTTGAGGAAGCGACCTGCCCGTTACCTCAATGCGTCCCAGAGGGTCATGGCCATCCGGCTGACTCGGGGATACCGCACGGTCTCTGGCGAGGCGGCGAGCCTCCTTGCCGGACTGCCGCCATGGGATCTAGAGGCGAGAGCCCTCGCGCTCATTTACGAATGGCGCGTGGAGGCGCTACGCCGGGGCGAGACTCCTCTGCCGCGGCAAATCGCAGCACGGCGGACAGAGCTCCGGCAGGATCTCATGGCAGTATGGAGACAACGACTGTCGCAACCCAGCGCTGGGCACGCCACAATTGCGGCGATAAGTCCCCTCTTTGAGGAGTGGCTAGAGCGGCGCCACGGCGTCCTCACCTTCCGCCTGACGCAGGTACTCACCGGGCACGGCTGTTTTGGGAGGTACCTGTTTCGAATTCGGCGGGAGGTTACGCCCGGGTGTCAACACTGTGAGGATCGCCCGGAGGACACGGTGGAGCATACGGTGGAGGTCTGCCCTGCTTGGGCGGAACACCGCCGCGTCCTCGTCGAGGCGATTGGCGGCGGCGACCTCTCGCGTTCGGCCCTTGTCCAATCCATGGTCCGCAGCGAGGAGGCATGGGAAGCGATCACCTCCTTCTGCGAAGCAGTAATGCTAGCAAAGGAGGAGGCCGAACGCGTGAGAGAGAGGGAAACCTCACGCCCCAGCCGCCGCAACAGAAGAAGACGCCCCGGGCGTCGGGAGTCGCAGGGCGATTCTCGGCCACCGTAGGCGCGGGCCTGCGGACGGCGAGCATTGGGTGACTCGCCGTCTGATCAGAACCAGGCCCGGGTCGACGGCGCGCTGTGTTCCACGCGCGCCTCAAGGAGCTGTCAGCATAAAAGACGGGGCCCGCTAGGGCCAGTGCCTGCCGGGGTTGCGGGATTTGTTCGAGAGAGTCGCCGCGGCCCTGGAACGCAAAGGGCATTAGGAGGAACACGGATGGGTTTTAGTCAGTAAGAGTCTGACACTCCCTTCCGCTTCACCCAGAGCGGGAGGAGTCATTTGATGATTTCCCATACTTAAAAAAAAAAAAAAAAAAAAGGGTAGTTAACCTTTAGTTCCAAAGTTATGGGTATTTCTTTTTGAAAACACTTACTCTTATTGGCAAACTAGCTGACCCGCGCAACTTCGTCTGCGTCACAATTTTCATTACTGCTCCGCTCCTATTGATCTTAGCGTGATGATATATAGCCTATAGCCTTCCTCGATAAATGGGCTATCTAACACTGAAATAATTTTTCAAATCGATTCCTGATATTAGCGCGTTCAAGCAAACAAACAAACAAACTCTTCAGCTTTATATATTAGTATAGATTGTTTCATTTCATGTTACGTTTCATGATACCTTTTATCTGTCTGCACGCAGCATTAGGGTCAGAATTTTGTTAATTTCACAGAAGTGGTCTCATTAATTTCTTTAACAGCTTTCCCAATTCCTATATCACTATTACTTTAGAATAGTGTAATATTTAAGTATATCAGGGCTGACCAGACCATTTAGAATTGCGGTCTAATACAAGTCACTTTATAGATTGGAGGGCCGCAGAAACAAAACCTAGGGCGATATTGTTATATTTAGCTTCATTCATTCTTCATTGATTTTCTTTTACAATTACTAGATATGATGAATACGTGTCTTTTATACCAGTCGCATAAAGAAATAAATACGGAATCTTTGTAAATTATGTGAAGTAAAATTGTGCATTGTGTTTACCAAAAAATAAAACAAAGTAAAATTTGTGTAATTTGTACATTAGGAACATGTTGCGGGCTGCATAAATATTATCCGCAAGCCACATGCGGCGCGCGGGTCCAATCTATATTACTACTAGTTGACTTGGTAAACGTTGTTTTGCCAAACAAAAAAAAAAAATACCCTACCACCTATTCTCATACCTACCGTATATACACACAAAATTTCATGAAAATCGTTGGAGCCGTTTCGGAGGAGTTTGGTAACAAACACCGTGACACGAGATTTTTATATATTAGTTACTATGTGCGCGCGGGCCGTGATAAATGATATTTATTTTGCAAATAGGTTACAAGTAACTCTTTTACACGTCAATTTTTTTTTGACATATTTATCTAGATGAGGCCGGATGTTTCCTAGCTGACTACCCTGAGAAGAAACATCGAAACAAACTCAGAGGTCATAGTCTCTTTTGAAGTCCATACAATTGCCAATACATATGAAAAACATGTAGGTTAACGTCTGAGGTGGCCTTTTGAGGAAAGCAGCACGCAGGTTTGAATGGGCTTGTCCAGACAGTGCAAGCATTTGTCAGTTATCGTGCAGCTCAACTCGGAACTTTGAGGAGCTAAACGAACCGACGAACAATACCAAAGTAAGGACATTTGGGTAAGCCGCATAATTTACTCAAACTGCCACTAGTCATGAAATCAATCCTTAAAATAACGACCTACATAGTCCTCACACTTACAATACATCATTTTTTTAAGAACCATGCAGATTAGTGTCTGAGATGGTCTTTAGAAGAAAGAACAACACAGATTTGAGTGAACCTGTCCAGTCAGTGCAAGCATTTGTCAGTAGTCGTGTAGCTCAACTCAGATCCACTTAGGAGCTCAACAACTCGACGAACAATACCAAAGAAAAGACATTTGTGTAGGCCGTACAAAGCACTCAAACTGCCAGACAAACATTAAAATTACTCAATGAAATAAAAAATAATCCACATAGTCCCCATTCATAATAAAAATAATGATAATACTTTAGACAGCCCCCTTGTGTATATCACGCTGACAGGTGAGAGTGTTGTTTTTAATCTCATCAAAGAGGACGGTAAACCCATTTAAGGCCATAAAGTTTTGGGAATATTTTAACTGAGCTAATTAATTGCACATTATAAATAAATGTTATATTTTATCAAATTGTCTTTATTAAAAAATCCATATTAACTGGTAATCTAAAAAAAAACAAATATTTTTTTTAAATATTTTTATAAAATAATACAGGTTTAGAGACCTACTTCGGGCACGCGTTTCTCACAAATTTAATTCAAGGTTCGCGTTCCACTGTAACTTGTGTAGAGAAAAATAAATGATTATGATTTATTTTTTAAATAATTTGGCTGGCTTCTTTTACAAAAAAAAACCGGCGTTATATCATCTGTGTCTGTGACTCGGCGAACGAAAAAATGGAAAAATGACTGTCAACTGCTTTCATTGAATCTGTCATGATCATGTCTCACAAATATTTGTTATAATGGTATGTTTATGAAATTTTAATTTTTGTTTTCCAGTAAGTGTGTTGAAAAACGTTCAAGTTGCAAAATCACCACATGGGTGCAAAATGTTCAATTGAATCTTGTAAGATGCTAATCTCCAGTTGCAAAATATCTACATCTCAAAACGTTCAAGTTGCAAAATAGTCAAGTCTCAAAACAGCCATGTCTCATAATATATAATATTTTGTATGAGTGGATGTGTAAGTGAAATACTTTATTAAAAGTCACAAGTTTTAAATCCTACTAATATTATAAATGTGAAAGTTTAATCCAGAGCCGCTGCTGCCTTGTACTTCAGATTGACAAGTACCAGGAGACCATAAACATGTCGAAGTATTTCGGGGGTTGGAATTGTGAGCTGTTAGCATTCAAAAGTACCAACGGACCAGAGACGTGTCAAAATATGGAATTATAACAGGAGACCAGAAATATGTCAAAGTATTTTTGGGATAGAATTGTGAACGCTAAAGATTCACAAGTACCAGGAGATTAAAAATATGTCGAAGTATTTCCTGGGTTGAAATTGTGAACGGTTAAGACTCTCAAGTAACAGGAGACCAGAAAACATGTCGAAGTGATTTCGAAGCTGAAAGTACGAACAGCAAAGACTCACAAACTATCAGGATACCAGAAACACAAAGATGTATTTCTGAGGATGAGAATATGACATGAGACAAAGCCAGCTCTAAAGTCTTCGCAGACGAAGTCGCACACAGAAGCTAGTCTATACTAATGTTATAAAAAAGAAAGATTTGTTTGTTTGTTTGAATTGAATAGGCTCCGAAACTACTGGACCGATTTGAAAAATTCTTTTAGCATTGGATAGCTACATTATCAGGGAGTAATATAGGCTATATATTATCCCCGTACTCCCACGGCAACGGGAACGACGCGGGTGAAACCGCGTGACGTCCACTAGTAGTATATAAAAAGCAAGTTAGCATTTAAAAATATTCTGAGAAAAATAAGGAAAAAAATACATTTACTTAAAAAAATAAATATTTGTGACTTTTAATATAAAATTACACTTACACATCCACTCATACAAAAAATTGCATATTATGAGACATGGATGTTTTGACACTTGATTATTTAGCAACTTGAACGTTTTGAGATATAGATATTTTGCAATTTGGAGGTTTTGAGACTTGGATCTTATGAGATTTGCAACCATAAGTTATTTTGCAACTTGAATGTTATGAGACTAAACCTGACAGAGGTCGCACTTGCATCAAAATAATCGAATCGCGTTAATCGAATTTATTCGTTCATGAGCTACCAGAAAAATATCAGTTAACCATGCAGATTGAAGGGTTGCATATTAAAAAATCAAAACTTTCTCGAGCAAATTTCAAAAGAACAATAAACAAAATAACAAAATTTAAATGACCAAATTAATGTTTTATTTAGAAAAATTTTACAATCCCAATGTATGTGACATCAAATGAACGACTGATCAAAAGTTGTTAGATTTTTCGAATTGATGGTTTTGACCATAGTTCAACAACATAGACAACACCCCGACTCGGATAGTTTAGGTTAGAAGGCTAAGACGGGAGCGAAGCTGAGCGGAGCTCCCGCCTTAGCCTTCGTGGTTATTTTTTATATTTTAAACTTTGTTGATTTGTACGTTGTTCTTTTGAAATTTGTTCAGAAAAGTTTTGATTTTCTAATATGCAACCCTTTCTTTCTATCTATTTATAAATATAAATGTTTGCATTTTTAGGTTGTTGTGAGTCCAGTAATCCATTTTGACCTTTAACGATGTAATAAATAATAACATTGATATTCCAGACTTTGGTCAGCTGAACTTTTGATCAAATGACCATCGTTATTTTAAACTTTGTTGATTTGTACGTTGTTCTTTTTAAATTTGCTCAGAAAAGTTTTGATTTTCTAATATGCAACCGATTGAAGTCTATGTCACAGTTAGCAATGTTTGGTTCATCATCTCCCTAGCCTTTTACCCAACTATATTGAGGTCAGTTTCCAGTCAAACCTAATTCAGCTGAATATCAGCATTTTACGTGTAGCGATTGTCTTTCTGGTCTCCACCACCGGGTAACTAGGTAACACGGTACTTCTTGGCAAGACTGGTGTCAAATATTCTAGCTTCTGACAATCCGTAACGACGGCCAACGATCTACAAATGACAGCCGGGACCAACGGCTTAACATGCTTTCCGCGGCACTGCGGAGTCATGCTTTGTTAAGAAGGTCACCCATCCACAGACCGACCTCGGCAAGCGTTGCTTAACCTTCGAGATCAAGCCGTGTAGTTATTAATATTAAACCAGGAGCTCCTCGATCAGTTTTTGGTTGTCAAGTAGAAAAAAGAAACTAGTCGAATCGATACTATCGGTAGGAACTAGTCGGTCCAGTTAGGTACTTCGAGGGTCAACCGTCGAGTCCGAACCGGCTAGGTGGCCTTCGCATGTGGTATCTTTCTGTCTCACATACCACAGTGTCTCATAAGACGAAAGTCGTGCGTGGTGCCAGTGATAACTTATGGAACCGAAACATGGTCGCTCAAAAGGCCTCATCAGAAAATCAACCTCCACTGCTCTTTGCCTGCTTGGAGTTTCTTTGCGTGATCGTATCAGGAATGATAATATCCGCAAGAGAACCAAGTTAACCGACGTAGACCGAAGGATCGCCAAACTGAAGTGACAGTGGGCAGGACACATTACTCGTAGAACAGATGGTCGATGGGGCGAAAAGTTCTGGGGCGTTCGCGTACCGGAAGACGCAACGTTGGAAGGCCTACTACAAGGTGGACCGGTGATCTGGTCAAGGTCGCGGGTAGCCGATGGATGCGAGACGCACAGGACCAGTTGTTGTGGTGACACTTGGGGGAGGTCTGTATCCAGCACTGGACGTCTTTTTGTTGATATATGATGATGATGATGAATCGTGGCCTGTATTTTGTTTAAATGTTTCACATAAAGCAACCACACTTAAATAGAAAAAATAATACCACGTTTACAATAAAATGAACACAAGTATTTATAAACTTAAAGGTCATGGTTCTGTACCTACAGCTACTTATATAGACATATGTTTTTGTCTTCGATTTAATTATTCAATTAAGATGACGCAAACAAATTTTCTAGAATAGATTTACGACAAAAAAAGCGAAATACGATTTAGGTAATACAGAAAATATTTGCCTAGAAGAACTATCTGACGGAACGTAGACTCTAATGTGTAAGTTAGTTAATTGGTGTGTATAAAACGAACTCCAAAGTGCTCCATCTACATCTAAGCATTCTCGGAAACTGCTTAGATGTAGATGGTAAGAACTAACAGGATGGAAGGAAGAAAATTAAGGATGCGTTTCTGGAAGTTTCCTTCCGTTTTAGGAACTACAGATCTCCAAAAACGTAAATCACTCCTAGCACTATAAGTCGACCTTAACACACATTATAAACTACATTTACAGTTTCGAAATGGCTTCCTTCGAAGATTGCAAGTGCGGAACGAACGTTGCAAAATGCGTTACATTTTATGTTCCACTGGAATTTGTGTTTGTAACCTGTCGATAGATACTCAAACACTCCTCGACATATTTTCGTTCACGTGATGACTTACTATATAAAAAAATTGTAAACACATAGTAGCTACTAATTTTTGTGGAAATAATTAGAACCTCATTGCTTCCGGAATTACATCTTCTGTCTAATATATAAAAATCTCGTGTCACGGTGTTTGTTACCGAACTCCTCCGAAACAGCTCGACCGATTTTCATGAAATTTTGTGTGTATATTCGGTAGGTATGAGAATAGGTGGTAGGCTATTTTTTTATTTGGCAAAACAACCGTTTGCCTAGTCAGCTAGTAAAGATATAATAGAGTCGGTGAATACCTAATTCAGTATCAAATAGATGAATCCTTAATTCTTAGGAGGTGTTAAACGACGGTTCTTATCAATCGTCAACATTGCAAGTTAATTTATGACTTCTACGTTTTAAAGAAATGTCCAAAAGACTCCTTACTATCGTTTCCATCATTGGGTCATTAAACACCAGAACAACGTTTTCTTTCTGTAGTTTCATATTTCAGCAATAGTGGCAGCAATACTAATGGATACGTATCGGGGCAAGCAAACGGAACGGCTTACAAACAGTTCCTGTCCTCCTACCAATAACATTTGCCAAGGAACATAAAGTTTCGCCCTTGTACCGTTGTTCTTAGTTGTTCACAGTTAACGATGCAAAAAGTGAGCAGCGAATACCGATTAACTTTCGTGGTAAGGGGTCGCGAGAGCACATGTCTGTCAAACCGCTTTTTCGCGGTTTGGTTAGTTGCGTACAATTCGTCCGTCGAAGCGTCCGCGCGCGGAGTGCGTCCGGAAGTGTTGTGATACGAATTATTTATTTCATTAGATAAATGTTCAGGTAGCTGACAATATAAATTTACGTGAAAATGAAAGTGATTGTTTTCTGCCTTTTTATCATAGCCAACATTAGCAACAATGGAAAAGCCTCCCTTGAGAGTTTTGCTCCTTCAGGGGCTAATATACTCTTTGAGGATACTACAAAGAATATAGGTAAGGAAAATTTTCAGCAGAGTCTGGATATGTTTTAAATATTATCGTAAATTAAATTTGAGAATTAACAGAATCTAGAATGATACTGTCGATTTATGTGTACCTACAGCATAACAACAATGTACTTAATTAGAGCTAAACCGACATTGAAAGCAACAATAACAAATAATTTGCATTTAATACCAACGATTAAAACAAAAGATGACAAAGAAACTAGGAATATCTTTACTTAAAAATAGAAGCTCATAACTGACAACAAACATTTCCAGTTAAACATAGAGCAATATTACCTTGCAGACAAAGTATCTTGCTACCGACCTTGCAAGTTCAACGTGAAGCCAAAACGATGTCACTACACCTTCAAAGTGGAACCAACAATACAAGAAGATGGTCGACCAGCTATAACCATCAATGGAATTACACCAGGACCACCAATACAGGCTTGCGTGAATGACATCATAGTTGTCGAAGTACAGAATAGTATACTGAACCAGGATATCAGTATCCATTGGCATGGAGTTGAGCAGAAGGGAACTCCTTACATGGATGGGGTTCCGATGGTTACTCAGTGCCCCATAGGATATGGACAAACGTTCAAGTACGCATTTGTTGCCACTTCTCCCGGAACTTTCTTCTACCATGCTGATTCAGGTATTTCTATTAAATTGCTCTTCTAAGTTTTATCTGATTTAAGCTTCAGTAACATTTACTGAACTTAAGTCACCGATGACGCATAGATGGGCAATCTGAATGTTTGTTCCGACATCTCTAATTCCGGCTTATCTGACTTTTTGCCGTATACTTCCATCAAAACAGGGAAATACTTTAGTTTTTTTTTATTTGTGGTGGGACAAAGTCTACGATGGAGCGAGCTTACCCAGAAGGAGCCTGTGCACTCTAACTTTGAATAAATTGGGGTTGTAAGCCTTTGGAAACACAGACGCAGGCAGAGAGTTCCACTCTTTTGCTGTGCGCACTATAAAAGACTATAATAAGATACTTGTTGGCAACTTACCAGGACAGGTTCTTAAGAACCCTTATTACAAGTTGACTTCTTACCATTCATTTAGTTTCTTCATATTCTTTGTTGTTATTCTTTAGTGTCATTTATTATCTTCAATGTCTTATTGTTTTGTCGCAGTATCTCATCAGAGTGATGGTGTTTACGGGTCGCTGATCATCAATCAGCCGCAGCCACTGGAGCCTCATTTATCTCTGTATGATTACGACAGAAGTGGCGAGAACACACTAACTATTGGCGCTAAATTCCCTGAACTACTGACGGCTAAACTTGAAGATGTCAGCCGGCTGAAACCTGATGCCCTAATTATCAATGGAGATGGAGATATTTCGAAGTAAGAATTGAATATTTTAATACTCTATTGTGTTTAAGTTTTTAAATAAAGTGTGTTGAAAAATCTGATAACAGATCAAGGATTTACATACAATAGTTCAGTTTTACAATTGAATTCACGAAATCAACCTGAACGACCTGAATGCGCAGTTGCTCAAAAAGATAGGAACACCAAAGTATGTGCGCATATACACATATAAATAATTGAGTGTAAATGGTTCGTAACGAAACTAAACTAGGTAAGTACATAAAGAAACTTAACAGGTTAGAAAATGCTAGTAATTTAGTAACCAACACGTATCGAACAGGTAATCGAACATTGTAGATCTTTATGTTGATGTAGAGTTTCTTTTTTATTCATCGTATTTGAATGTGACGAAACCTGGACTTATAATAATACCTAGATAATTTGATTTAAGTATGACCTACTTGAAATTTGTGTTTGAAACTCACAATCACTGCAGAATGATTAGTGTCTAAGCATTAGGTACATGAAACTACATTCGGCATTGAATTATTGTGGTTTGTACATTGCCTTGTGTTCAGTGTCCGCGAACACTTGGCCTTTCTACTGCAATCACATTATTCCGTTCCAAAACCTTTTTCAGGTCTTTTTATTTACAGTTTTATTTCGGATTGTCTACTCTTTCAGTCACACTTTTACATCAACAAGGAAATCGTCAAAGTTTGTTCATAGTTCATAGATTGTAAAAATATACATTTCGAGTTTTTTTTTGTGTAAGTCTGTCAAGAAAAGGTGGTCATGCATGACCACCGTGGTTGTAGTAAATTAAGAACTAAATTGAAGTCAAGCAAGATGCCTATCAACTCGACTAATTGACAAATTTCCGCTAAATCACATAGAAAAATGTATTTCTATGTAGGAGGTTAGTGACAGCTAATGACTGAAATAGTAAAAAAAATGTTTGTATTGATTTCAGGATATTCGTCATGGCAGGGTTTGCGTATAGGCTGAGGATTATCAATGCAATTGCAATCGAGTGTCCTATCATTGTGAACATAGAAAAACATGAAATGATAGTTATTGCGACCGATGGGAAACCCACCAAACCAGTTTTAGCTAGAAACGTGGAACTATACCCAGGTGAGGCTGTGCCATTATTTAAGATTGAGTAAACACAGCAACATTGGATGGCTGTTGCAACTTTATCTAGAATACTTTATTTGCACGTTTATCATAAACTTGGATTGCGTATATATTGTATCATTATCATAACAAATTTTTTAGACGGCCGCACATTTGACATTGAAAAATCTAAATTCCTTTATCACGTGCGAATTCTTATAAACCATATTTATAAATATTAAAACACCGTTTCATTATGCACGTTACTTTGATGTCGACACTGTTACTTAAATGTTTTGCAAGTTGACCTTTGTTCGTGACGGACCAAATGCAGTTTACCATTTTCATTAGCTTCGCAAATTATATATTCCGTTCCATCCACTTTATGTTTAGCGGTCAAATATGAAATTGGTTTTGGTAAGACACAAATTAGCTCTTTGATTTGAGTTGGCTATTATGGCTATCAAAATGATTAAAACTTCCGCAAAAGTCTGATGAGTTTTCTGATATGTCAGTGCATTTCCGAAAACTCTTACATAATATAGGAAATTACCTTTTATTGCATGTTTTATCGCCTATGCAGATCTTACAGAGACCATCTATACTATACTTGATATTTAAAGCTGAAGAGTTTGTTTGTTTGTTTGCTTGAACGCGCTAGTCTCAGGAACTACTGGTCCGATTTGGAATATTCTTTCAGTGTTAGATAGCCCATTTATCGAGGAAGGCTATAGGCTATGTATCATCGCTAAGACTGATAGGAGCGGAGCAGTGACGAAAATTGTGACGCAGACGACGTTGCGCGGGTCAGCTAGTTAACTATACGATTCAAACCTTGAATAGTGAGATTGTGAACGGCACCAGCTATCTACTAGTTAACTACGATAAAAAGCTTTTACTTCGGAGAAAGCGGCGACTGCTACAATTGGTTAAATGGATGTTGCAACCTTTTTATCTATAGTAATCGAAGAAATATCACCGGATACGTCTTTATTTATGTGTGAATCACAAGTGGCTATGTGGGAGTGACTCTCTTCTATGGTTTATTTGTTTAGGTTATTTGATTTCCATTTGATATTTCTTAATGCATTTTTTCTCATTAAATTTCGTGAAGAGGCAATTCTGTAAATCTATATCTTCTATACTAATATATAAAGCTGAAAAGTTAGTTTGTTTGTTTGTTTGCTTGAACGCGCTAATCTCAGGAACTGCTGGTCCGATTTGAAAAATTCTTTCAGTGTTAGATAGCCCATTTATTGAGGAAGGCTATCATCACGCTAAGACCAATAGTAGCGGAGCAGTAATGAAAATTGTGACGCAGACGAAGTTGCGCGGGTCAGCTAGTGATTTAATAAATTTAACTTCTGCAGTTTTACTAACGTTCTAAACGGACAGACGGACGGACGGACGGACAACAAAGCGATCTTATAACGGTTCCGTTTTTCATTTTGAGGTACGGAACCCTAAAAATAAATAAGAACCTACTTTTAGGTATAAACTCTTGACACCAGTTCCGATGAAACTAATAAACTATTTGGAGAGTAGAAAGGTAAAAAGATTCATCATAATAATGAAATGTGCTTGTTTTTTTCTTTTCAAGAGGAATTGTTTTCACCTATCTTAGAATTTACGATTTATTAATTTGTCACTTTCATTTTACATTGCCGTTTCTTAAAAAATATACCTACACATCACCAATGTATCTTTTCTAAAGTCAACAGTCTTTCGTCAGCTTGTCCATTTACGGTTGAAGTTATTTTTTGAACGGTGGTCGAGTTTATCTTAAGATTTGTTTTCACTAGAGGAGAAAGGTGTTAGTCTTGGTAGTTACTTTTCGCTTAAGTTTAAGGTCACCGTTAGCCAGTTTCGTTTGTTATGATTTCACTTTCACTCTCTATTATTTTTGAGGGTTCCCTACAAAAAACGGAACCCTTATAGAATCACTCGTGTGTCTGTCTGTCCGTCTGTCACAGCCGGTTTTCTCCGGATCTACTGGACCGATTCTGTTGAAATTTGATACACATATGGACTTCAGTGACCCAAACACGAACGCTTTACGTAAATTATTAAATTTTTAGTACCACTTTTGAGGGTCAAACTAAAAAAATAATAAACAATTATTTTTTTAACAATATTGTGTGTCATATCAAATGAAAGGGCTTACTGTGAGGGTTTTAATTATATTTTTTTCATAATTAAAAAAAAATTGTTTAGAAGTTATTCAAGAAATTAGACGAAAAGTGACCATTCCCCCTTATCTCCGAAAGTACTGAGCCCAAAATTTGGGAAAAAAAATGCAGATATTAGATCTTTACACCTATAGATTAGAAGAAAACCTATAAAAAGTCTATATTGCTAAAATAACATGTTAAACAAAATAATTCATTCGGAACCCTTTGCACGCGAGTCCGACTCGCACTTGGAAAGTTTTTTGTACTAATTTTGAGAGAATGTATCTTTAGGAATGTTTTTTTTCTTGTCTGAAATTTCGGTGGCTTGAGTGTGGATTCTTTCTATTAGCCATTGTCTTCGAATGTAAATATCATATCAATATTAATGAGTTATACTATAATGTTGTGGAATGTATAATTTTACGTTTATTTTGCGTTTTACGCTTCGACTGAATGGAAACGAGGTCGTCGGTGCGTTTGAAAGCAAATCAAGATCACAAAATGCGTAAACAGCTACTTTATTTCATTTATTTATTATATACTTTATTGTACAACAAAAGTAAAAACAAAAAAACCGGTCATAAGCGAGTCGGAGTCGCACCGAAGGTTCCATGCCATCACATACCGAAAACGTTAAATGTTTTTAAATTTTCATCGGCGAGGTCTATGTTAGTCAGACAATTTTAACAATGTGGTGTATATTGCAGTTTTAGATCAGCGCCAACTATTGACCGATACTGGAACTAATGTAATTTTTGTTGATGATTTCTGAAAAAGTGTGCATTTAGAGATATTTTTTTTTATCTTTACGCGAACTTCCATCATATACAGTAATTTCAGATGTTTCTCTGTCTCTCTTAAGTTGAAGAGGGGGGGGGGGGAAATGTTAGAATTTTTTACATTTATCGTCAAAAGTCGAAAACCATGTGGCTTAATAAAAAAATAATGTTTGAGAATGTGCCATATGGTACACCACATGCTCTAGTAGCCCCACTCCAAATTTTAAAGAACCCTTTTCAGTAGCTGTTGCAAAAAAATATAAACATTTTAATTTCTTTCTTATTTTCTAAATAGTTGAGCAAACGTCATCTTAAACTATTCCAAATTTGAAGTTGATAGCATCAGTGGTTCTTGAGATATCCCGCTGCGACAGATGGACAGACTTAGTCGCACCATAAGGGTTCCTTTTTACCGTTTTGGTATGGAACCCTAAAAAGGATACTTAAAACTAAAACACACAATGGTCAGCCTTATCGCATTCCATAATCTCTTCCAGACAAACTGTTATGTCAGTATTGCCACATAGCACCTAACAAATCAAATCAAATCGTATATTTCAAATAAACCATTTACAGGCACTTTTGAATTGTCAAGGTCGGTCAGTCCAACAAGATGAAGCTATTTGCACGTTCCAAAGCGTAGATCTCTATGGAGAAGAACGTGCAAGAAACTCCACGGACACTCTTTTAAAAAATAATAAATTATTACAAGTTTTTGTTTACATCAAGTTGAAATTATACAAACATGTGAGAACGATGTAAAAGACGAGCAGGATAAAAGCGTCCGGGAAAAAAGGAACAATTCAAAGAAATATTTAAAATAAACCATGGCAACTGAGAAATGACCAGTCCCAACTGACAGCGCCCGTTCACGAACATGACGCATGCGCTAGCACCATTCGGCTCAACCATTTTGAAGGGAGCCAAATGATCCAACGCATACGCCACCATCAGCCAGACTTTTGTGTGAGCATGACACTCCCAACCGCCAGGGTACATTCAAGTCAAAAACAAACCTAAAACTGATAGCTATAGCTTAAGTTTAAGGTACACAGTACTCACACATGTGCCGTTAAAATGGATGAAATTATACATTGCTAAATAAAATTGAGTCTATACAATGCAAATATTGTTTTTTTTTTTTTACAATCTTCAGCCGGTCCAACAATGTTTCCAAATGCTAACAGATTATTTTGTGCGCCCTAGTGGCTGTGGAGCCGGACCAGCATTCAGCCAAGCATTTTTATCTTCAATATAATCCCCCAACTTATAATATGCTTGCCTGCATAGTGTGCGTTTAATACAAGATTTAAATTTTGTCTCATTAAGTTCTAATATATGGGGAGGTATCTTATTATAACATTTTAAACAGTACCCCATAAAAGATGAGGCAACTTTAGCCAGTCTGAAACCTGGTTGAACTAATTGATCCCTATTTCTAGTACCATAATTATGTCTGTCGCCTCTTTTACTAAAAAGATGTAAATTCTTTCTGACATACATGATGTTTTCGTAAATGTATTGACAAGGTACCGTCATGATGTTAATATTCTTAAACAGTTCCCTTAGAGAATCGCGCCGGCGGAGATTGTATATCGCTTTGATGGCTCTTTTCTGCAGAATAAAAATAGACTCAATGTCTGCAGCCCGTCCCCATAGTAAAATACCGTAAGACATGATACTGTGAAAGTAACTAAAATAGACCAGTCTCGCGGTATCGACATCCGTTAATTGGCGGATTTTCCTAACAGCATAAGCTGCTGAACTTAGCCGTCCAGAAAGAGATGTTATATGAGGGCCCCATTGTAGCCTTGGGTCAAGCGTAATTCCCAGGAAAACCGTTTTATCGACAAATTCTAGTTTTTCCCTGTTCAATACTATGTCACAATCACTGCTTTTGACATTGGGTAAAGAAAATCTTATACATTTCGTTTTCTTTTCATTCAAAACCAAATTATTCGCCGTGAACCAATTTTGGACTTGCATTAGGGCATTATTTATGATATCAACATTGTCTGTCTGTCTATTTATCTTAAAAATTAAGGAGGTATCGTCGGCAAACAGCACCATATCAAGTTTTTGTTGCAATAAATAGGGTAAATCATTGATATATACCAAAAACAAGAAAGGACCCAAAATCGAGCCCTGGGGAACGCCCATTATCACGTTTAATCCCGACGAATTGACACCGTTTATTTGAACCAATTGCCGTCTATCATTCAAATAAGATTTGACCAAGTTTAACGCTGTTTTGACCAGTCCGTAATGCCCGAGCTTCAGGAGTAATGTATCGTGATCAACGCAATCAAACGCCTTCGAGAGATCACAAAAGACACCTATGGCATCCTGTGCGTCCTCCCACGCATTAAAGATGTGCTTTAGTAAGGTAACACCAGCGTCAGTTGTACAACGTCCCTTGGTGAAACCATACTGTTTATCATGAAAGATGTTATTCGTGTTAAAATGATTAAGCATCTGATTTAGCATCACTTTTTCAAATACCTTACTAAACACTGGCAACACAGATACTGGTCTATAATTATTTGTGTCTTTACTATCCCCAGATTTAAAAAGTGGTATCACCTTACTGAATTTCATTAGGTCCGGAAAGACTCCTTGATCCACACACAAGTTAAATATTACAGCTAAGTACGGCGCTACAGTCTCGATGATTGAGGTACAAACTTTGATAGACAATCCCCATAGATCTTCGGTCAATTTAATTTTGATTTGTTTAAAAGCTTTTATTACTACTATGGGGTTTATATGTTTAAAATTAAATTCAGTCGGGCTGGCTGAAACGTTCGCCTGTAATAAATCAAAAGCAAGTGAAGGCGAGGAATTTAAGGCTTCAGTAGTTTTAATAGGGATACTCGTAAAGAAATTTACAAATTCTTGAGCAACTTGTTTGTTATCGCTAATAAGTCCATGAGAAGTCTCCAATCCGTAATCAGTGTTATGTCTTTTGTTCCTATTTGTTTCATTGTTTATAATTTTCCAAACCGTCTTTATTTTATTGTCTGCTGTTTTTACCTTATTACTTATATATAAAGCCTTAGCTACCTTACAAGTGTTTTTATAAATCTTTGAGTAGGTAGCTACATACTTATTAAAAGTCTCAGTGTTAATAAAAGGCTTAAGGCCATACAACTCATAAAGTCTTTCCCTACTTTTTCGGAGTCCTTTAGTTGCCCAGTCACTAAATAAAAACTTATGGCAGATAGTTTTAGTTTTCTTTTTAAAAGTATTATTGAATTCGGTTTGGACTAAAGAAAAAAAATCTGTATACAAAATATTAGCATTATTCATTGTAAGGTTCCAATCACTTAACTTCCCGATTAAAGTGCGGTTAAATTTATTTAAATTACCGGATGTTATTGGTCTAGTTTGTATTTGCACTTGTTGAATTGGAATGTTGGACTCAAAAGATACCAGTAGCCCACTGTGATCAGAAGGAAGGTAATTTACAATGGCTTTCTCTAAGTAGTTGCCACAACAAAAAACATTATCAATACATGTAGCAGTAGTTGTAGTTGTACGGGTTGGTTCTATGAACACATTAGACAAATTGAATGATTTAAAGAGATTTAATAATCTACAGCTATCTGAATTGTTTTCTAAGATATTAATATTAAAATCTCCACAGATGATTACTAGTTTATTACCAGTTGCAAGTTTTGCCAATACATCTTCCATCACTGACTCAAATATAGCGTAGTTCAGATAATTAGGGGGTCTGTAAACGCACACTATGACATGCTTATCTAGCTCAACACAGGACAGCTCAATGCTATGTTCAACAGACAAGTTAACTATGTCTTTACGGGTTTTAAATTTAATACATTTTTTTACTAATATTAGTGAACCCCCACGTAGCATTGTCTTTCGGTTAAAAGAACTTCCCACACTATAATTCTCGTAATTAATCAACATTTCAAAATCCTTTAACCAATGCTCAGTGAAACAAATAATGTCAAACATTGTTTTTTCTAAAAATAACTCTATTTCCAGCTGTTTTGAAGAAAAGCCTTGAATATTCTGATAGAATAATTTAAAGGATTTCTGCTTAGCCCCTTTATTAAAATTAGCTATGCGAGAGCAAGAAGATACCTGGTTCATGGTAGAATTGGTAGATGTAACTATACTGTTATTGGTATCCTCTGTTGTCGTACAAATTAGTTTAAAGGAACATCCGGAGCGAGCCCCACGACTCCCATGCCATCACTAGGCACCAAGATCCTGCTACTTGTGGACCCCAAATTAAAAGAATTGTCCAAAGTGACACATGGATTCTCCTTCGTACAGTTATTGTAAATATTTATAGCATTAGTGCTACAGTTTATTAAGGTATCCACCTGTTCATTAGTATTATTACTAATAATTGCAGTGCTAATTATAGTACAAGACGTCGACATACTACTTATGTCTGAGTTTATATAATATGCTAATAGCCTAGCTATTTGATGTCTAAACCTAATAGGCAGATACACTGTATCCCTAGTCGACTTTAATTTATCAACGTATAAGTTGATGTCTAGAAAAACAAGTTTGTCACTGTGATGACTAACTAAGAAATGTATATGCTTATTAAGCATGTGAATATAATTATTTTGTCTATTTGACAATTTTTCAAAATATGGGAAAGCACACAGTATTATTTTATTGCAACTTATCTTTAGTATTTCAGTTACAAAGTCAGTTATTTGTTCTTTTTTTAAATTAGAACTATTATCTATAAACACAGTAATATTGGTTTCTGGTTTATAAACATTTCTTGTTACCAAATCCATTATATGTTTGTAGTTTGACCCAGGTATACAATAATTATGAGTACAATAACTAAGGTTGTTATTTAATAATTTACCTAAACCTCTCCCTATACTATCTGAGAACATAACCGAATGAAAACTATCATTACTATTATAAAATGGAATGCTAGTTGTCTCAGGCTGGCCCACTTGACATAAACCTTGTGTAATATCAGTTATCACACAGTCCTGAGTCAACCTTTCAGCTTGGGACGGGTCCTCCGTAGCCTCAAGCTGGTCAGAATTTATTTTTGATACCGTCTGACAGGTACACTGACACATCACCAGCTTATTTGCAGCTAGGATGTGTTCTTTAATTTGAAATTTAGAACTCACATATTTATTATAAAGAGAACTAAGTCTGTCCTCAAGTACCTGTATATCAGTTTGAAGGCGCTGCGTATCAATTTCATAGATTTTTTTACTATCCTCCAATTTAATCTGGTAATTGTTTAATTTATTAATAAAGTTAACACGTTCTTTCCTCAGTGGAATATTTTTGGAAAAGTGTTTATGTTGTTTTCTGTACTGATTACATTTTTTTATTATTCTATTAAGTTTTGCATATTTTTTAATTTTCTTATGACTAACTTCATAACTGTTATTTTGTTTCAATAGGGAATCTTCAGTTAAGTCAATAGTAAGTATAGAATGAGGGTTACAATTTGAATGTAATAATTCATTATATAAATGGTTTGTTTCCTTAACCTGGGTACATTTCAATTCTTTCCGCAACTTAAGATTATGATTACGAGCATGAACCAATTCATCTTCTAGATTCCTAACTTTACTTAATGCCTCCTCATATAAGTTACTACAGTTGCTGAAACCATCCGTGATAACCCGCAGTTGGTCGCGTTCATCAACAACATCTTGGTATTGTTGACTAAGGTCTACTAGCTCCCGTTTTAGGCAAGTGTTTTTGTGTACCATCTTCATTACTTCCTCCTCACCCTCCTCTCTCTCCTGCAACATTTGTTGGCATTGGTGTTGCGATTCTTTAAGTTCTTTGAGGGCCGTTCTTAATTTAAGCTCCATATCCTGAGCAGTAGCCTTACGGGTCATCACAGGCATAGTTACAAGGATTTTTACTGAAAATAGAAATTAAGAAACAGTGAGAACCAAAAAGACAGGCAAAATATAGAAAAGTTAGATATGAAGGGGGAAAAAAGATATATGAAAATTGGAAAAGTTAGTGTAGCTAGTTCAGAGAAATAAGGTAGGCTGCGGTATTGGCTTGAAAAGCTTTTAATTGTTGAATTATGTAGCTTTCGATTAGGTTCCTTGTGATATTACACTTAATGTGGGTAGGATACCCAGAATATGAATTTATAATAAAACTCGGTTTAAAACTATAATAATGGAAAAATTACTATCATAGACGTTATGAACAAGTATATATATTGAAATTAAAACATCAAAATAATAGAATTATGGAATAAATTTCAACTTTGTTTCGTTTCTACTATGTAAACAAAACGATTTAGAATGTACGCTGCGTGCTAAACCAGTCAATATATTCTGGTAAATCTTAGAATGAGCGTTTTACAAGGTAAAGAGACTAATGTGTGCTATTAGAAATAAAATAAAAGTAACAATACTCCCCGTATCACTTCACAGTTTAAACGTCAGCTGATCGTTTTAGGTTACCGGTAACACCGGGTACCAAATCTCGTGCTTTGGATGATTGTTTTTCCAAGATAACAATAATCCTGTGTATTTACGCTTTGATATTACGTTTTCACAAATAATAACAACTTAATTTCACTTAAATACTAATTAAATTTAATTCTAAAATACGGGACACAAATTTGATATCATTTTTCATAACATTTTTTTTTATTAACGCATAGGTACCTATTATCAGTAACATTTTAGTTGTTGTACGTATGCGTACTGTATAATAGGCGTTATGTATTGGCGGCCTTTCCCCTTATTAAGATACGCGGAGTCAAGTTCGAAGCTGTAGATTTAACCTTCAGAGTAAACATATATTTTTGAATCAGTTTCATTTAGATTTTGTATATGCTTAGGTTTTGTTCATATTTTAATATAATGTATTCTTTCGTAATTTCAGGGGAGCGTATGGACGTGGTAGTTCGCGCGTCTGAAGAGGGTGGCGGCTATTGGGTGAGGACGCACGGGACCGGCGCTTGCGCAGGTCTCGTAGCCAACGCGATGCTCATCTACTCTGGTTTCAACTATACCGCAATGTTGCAAGAAAACCAGGTAATTGTGATATTTTTTATTGTTTGTAAGTCTTGCATGTAAAGAAATTATAGCATAATTGTTGAGGATATTACACCTTTTAAATATTTTTGATGATAAATGATTGCAAGACGTATAACGTCTTACATATATTAGGATTCAAATAGATTGATAGGTTAAACAACCTATAATTAATGTATTTTAACACTTTTGGGCTTTGTACGCAAAGAAGCTATGCCATATTCAAAATCATGCTTTGGGTATTTAATCAACTAGACCCAAAGTAAATAAAAATTTACATTTTCGTCAAAACGGAAAATCTGTTTTTATTTTCCAGAATGAGTATATTAAGACGAACTGGGATTCAGACTTGGTAGTTGGAGGTCAAATGCTGGAGTCCCTCCAAGATCAGAGTCACGTCTCCGAAGTGAAGTCAGTGTATTTGGGTGTCGACAGGAATGTGGTGCAGGTCAAGGACGGCGACATCGATTTCAGATACATAAGTGATGCTATACCTAAGAAGCCTTTCTTCCCTGCCGCCTTTGGTAAGCGTGTTTTGGACTTAGTTTTATTTCCTACGAGGAGCTCGTGACTAAATAACAACAATCCAGACCCGTAAGGGTCGATCTTCAAGGTTAAACACCGCTTAAAAAATTAAAACTCATAAATTCCAGCTCTTCACGATAATGGAGTGGTCCAAATTAACGGCAAGAGCTTCTTATATCCCAACGTGCCGATACTGCTGAGACCGCGGGACGTCAAGCAGGACATGTATTGTAAAGTGGGCGAGGAAGACAGGCAGGTGGAGTCGCAGTGTGTGCAAGTGCTGGACGCTGCTGAAGGAGAAGTGCTCGAAATCGCCCTGGTTAACGAAGGTGAGTTTCATTTATGATGTATAATGGGAGAAAAAAATCTGTGTTTTGTGCTTGAATCACTTGAATGTAAGATATTCAAGATCGAAGAGAAAAAAAACATTGATCCACACTAGGGCAGTGACGTGGTCCGAAATAACGTGTTTAGGCACGTCCCGGGTACAGCTCAGATACGTGTGGATATAACGACCTTTAAAATTTACCTTCTTGCCTTTATTTAAAAACGTATTAACAGTTTAAGATAATATTGTGAAACAGTTTTACTGACCCGTTTGACAGAAAACGTTAGTGCGGTGTCCCCTTTAAAATATGGCCTACCTGTTGAAGTGCCCCAAGTGCCCCTACCCGGCACCATTGAGGACCTAATTTATGCTGCTATAAACCCGGCTATTTACTGGGCATGGGCGACTCGAAAAGAAAAATAATGGTTTAATTGCGAAAGTGCGGATATGCCACACGATGCAAACTAAACCGGAATAAATTTAAAATGCTTTACGATCATATTTCCGAATTAACGATAGTTATTGTCTACAGTGATTTTGACTTTCGTTTTATAGATTGTCGACCTTCTGTTAACATTGTTTGGGGCTACACATGTTACTTTTAATTTACAGGTTTCGGTAGCAACGACTCATACACATTCCACATGCATGGCTTCAACATGCAAGTTATCGCCACGTGGCAGAATCCCAAAGATAAGCCTGTCTCCAAACAAGACTTCCAGAGGCTTAACAAAGATGGAAAAATTTTAAGGTAAATATTTCTCCAAGACTGTATAATAAATTGTAAGCAGGTAGGTTTCGTTAAAGCACAGTGCAACTAAAGTCTCATGGTCGTAAACGCTATTGCTGATCGCGGAGTCTTGAATTCGATTCCCATGTTAGGCAATGTTATTGGGTTTTGTCAGTAGCAGTTCAGAGTTTTGAAGTAGGTGTTCCGACACTGGGAGCACATAGAGCCTTTGGTGCTGCACCTGATTTCTCTTTGGTTGTATTAGATTGTCTTTTTATCGGACTTGGGAACACAGAAACAGAGAGTGCACTTGTGTTTGCCCACAACTTATGTATGCGCTAATATCAATCAAATCAATATTTAATTTGGTGTACAATAAATGAATAGTATCTTCTTCATAATTGGATAATCTCCATTGAAATTTGCCACCATGACCGCAATTTGGTCGTGACGATATCTAATACCTTTAAACGAGCAATTCTTGTATATATGTACAACAATAACAAACAATATAGACTTGTACACATATATATATATAATCTGAATCTCGGAAACGGCTCCAACGATTTTCATGAAATTTAGTATGCAGGGGGTTTCGGGAGCGATAAATCGATCTAGCTTGGTTTCATTTTTAGAAAACGTCGTAAAAAATGCCGAATAAAGTTCGGTCATCCAGGTATTATTATTTATAAGTGGTAGAATTGTATTAGTGATCGCAGACTTTTTCGCAACCACGGTTGCAACCACTTAAACAAAACCAGTTATCGCAGTACCTTTCCTCACAAGAAAGACGTCACGGGTAATTTATTTTCCAATTAGCATGAAATGCATTATGGAAACATTATGAATAATGACGAAATAAACTATGGAACCTTTCTATGGCTTGCATCTGATTTCTAACACTTTCTCTTTTACGGTGAAGCTGAGTTGTGGCGATTTGATCGAATCATTATAACTCAAGAGTTTCTAATAGCACGTGTTATAGAGGCATCTACTGGATAAGTTTCCAGTCAATTGTGGGAATTATTGTGTGGTCTGAGTAAACGGCGATTAGTAATGACCATTACAAAAGAAATTAAGTTGCGGTGGTTCTAAGACCCCACTAGGTAGTGGATTCAAAAAACTGCGTTACGATGGACTTAATGGTCTGAAATTGACAACACTTAGTGAGCACTAGCACAGTTAAGTGAGTAACCTATTAATGTAAATAGTATTACTTCTCTGTATGAGGTAAAGATTGCAACAGTTTCAGATGGAAACATTAATCCAATATTGCTAACGCACTAATATATAATCTGACGTATCTTAGCAACCAATTGTCTGAGTGCTATTGAAAATGAAAAGACTGCCAAGTGTGTTAGTGCTAGATAAGCTTACTCTGAGACTTCCATATATTACTTTTTCATTGGAACGCTTTGGAAGGAGCAATGTAGCCTACCCTAATGTCCTTTCTTTGGCATTGTTCGTCGAGTCGTTGAGCTTCTTACTGTTTCAAAGTCGAGTTACTCGACTGCTGACAAAGGCTTGCACTGACTGGACAGGTTCACTCAAATATGTGTGGTTCTTTCCTCAACATACCATTTCAGACACCGATTTGCATGGTACTCATATGATTTCACCAGTACGATTGATAAATGGAATTTAAAAGAGACTTTGACCTCTGAGTTTCTTTCGGGGTCAAGGTCAGGGTAGTCAGCTATTCTGCGAAACAGTTATCGCGCAGACGGAGGCTGCGGAAAGGGAGAGGTAGATCTCGACCTCTTTTCCGGCCCGCAGCAGGCGCACCGGGCGTCGGAGGAGGGCATACGCTGCCCTCTTCCGGCCCCCCTAACTTGGTCCAGGGGCGACGGACTTGGGGATGTCCGTCGTCCTACATTCATCCGGACCCGAGGTGGCGGCGCGTGATGTTCCCGTGCGCCCCTCTTTGACGTCGCGGGGGGAGTTAAACACCTCACTTCCCCGCTGACCCGAGGTGGCCCGCAGAGGCGGGCCGGCACCAGTCGGGGATTACGGAAGTCGCATAAGTTCCCACGATCCCCGGCGTAGGTGAGAGATGGAACACCGGGGTGGTTTTAGTCAGTAAGAGTCTGACAGATACCTCTGCCCGCCCCAGGGTGGAGGACATCCATGAGGATTTACTCCCGTTAAAAAAATAAAGGGTAGTCAGCTTAGAAACACCGGTCTCTGGTTTAAAAATGGTTAAAAAAGATTGACGTATAAAAGTGTTGTTTAACCTACTTACAAAATAAATATCATTTAATGTTTTTCACTGCTTGTTCATGTTTTTGACTGACCAACTTTGAACATTTAAAAGTGCCTGGTATTGGTTTGGCTTTGAATCTTGAATTGACTACTTTCTTTTTTTCCAGAAATCTCCAAAACCCGCCAGTAAAAGACACAATCACAGTACCAAATAAAGGCTACACGGTCGTCCGGATAAAGATAGACCGGGGAGGAACCTGGCTGCTTGAGTGCAGGTCTTGTGCTCTCTCTTCGATACCTGCCGCCATCATGATCCGGGTACCCGAAGCGATACCCAAGGCCGTGTTAGACTCATTACCTATGTGCGGGAGCTATAGACCACCCGACGTCTTACTCAACTAAATATTCGAATAGACTGATAGTGTACAGTTGGTCTCGTGATTTTAGAATTAGGTATTGATGTACGTAACTTAAGTAAGGTAAAAAAAAATCAGTGTGGTATTAGCTCAATTAGTAGTACTCAATGAATTGATGAACCTAAGGAATCTTCGGAGTCTCTTGCTTACGGTTTAAGCAAATCCACTGTAAAACTCTAAATATAAACAACAACAAAAAATATGTCGAAACAAGAACAGGTTTGATCGTGATAAAACAAGCGTTACTCATCAGTGAATACTCAAAAGAATAACAATAACGTAAACACAACGCAATATTCCTAGCTTTATTACGCTCACTAGCGTAATAAAGCTAGGAATATTGCGTTATATTGTAGAAATTCTGAGGAGAAAATTTACGATTAAATGTTTAGCTGTACGATCCATTATGGATCTTAATGTTTTTGTGTGTGTGTGTTGTGAAAAAATGTTTTATATTAAATAACAGATAGTAGTGCGAAGTTACCTATGTTTAAAAATGAAAATTATTTATTGAGAGGAATTAAAGTGTAGTTAAATCAAAATTTATTTTTTATTAAACATCCCTAATATTGTAATTAATAAAATCAAGGTAGGTGGACACATTCGTATAAATAGTGGGCGCACCTATTTCTCCACAAGGAGACACTCCCCATGACACAACGCCTATTACAACTGGAATGTATTCTTCCACATACTGTCTCTCTTGAAGAGTTGGAGTTGAAGTACCTTCTTCAATTGTTTCCGTTGTTTGTTCATTACAACAGACATAGTTAGTTGCATTGTACTTCTCTGTATTGTCTTCTACTGGGTCGTTAGGATCGAAGAGTCCATTTGGAACGTACTGTATGAGCGGTCCACCTGAGTCTCCATTGCAGGCTGCTACACCTCCGGTTGTGGGTCCTGTGCATATGTTTGCGTCCTTGTCTAATGGGTTTGTTTCATAACTTTCTTTCAAGTTATCAATGGCTGCGTAGCATTCTGTGGAGAACATTTTCTTTAGACTTTCTTCTTTAAATGCGTTTGATTGTTTCACTTTAAGATAAGTTCGATGATGTTATGTCAAAGCGTCAAACAACCACCATCCAGCTCTTAAAGTTAATTAGTTGTTAGGAGTGAGACTAATAATTAAATGTAGTAGGTATAATTAGGTACCGTTTTGAATATATTTGTTTGACTATGTTAGAAACGTTGTGCAAAGTCGTAATTTTGTAAGAAAACGAAAAAACACTAAACCTAAAAAAGCGTCTGTCTTACCACCATATGGGATATACGTCACTTTAACTTCTTGAAGTCTGCTCGGTAGGTCAGGTATGAAATATGTTGTCTTCAAGGCACCCCAACCTGCTAATTTCATTTGCTCTCCGCCAAGTTTGTAGTTAGTTGGCAGATTTACAGGCTGCACCCACTTTGTGAATAAAATTGGTGTTACTGTGCTAAAAACAGCTATGTCGTACGGGCCAATACCACTGAAAATGCAGAAATATTTTGTTTAGGAAGAACATATTCATTTTCAATTAATCCTTTAACATGCCTAATATTTGCACACCATGGTATGTGGCAAACGTGTCTGAACCTTTTCTTTTTTATGTTATCCTGCATGCATGTTTTTAATCTGGTATATGTACACATTTTTGAGTGATAACATATATCTTATATTCTTATAATGTTTCAGTTTAGAATTCAAAGGCACCTCATGTGCCAACATATTAATTATGGATGACAAAAAACAGGGATTGCAATAACATACCCTTCATATAACGGATGGTGTATTCGTTCGCTGATCTTTATGACTTGAGACTGGGTTCCAAAGTTATCGATGTCATGTATACCAGCAACTACTTCCAGTGGCAGCCATCTTATCAACCAGGATTCAACGGCACAGTGGGCAGCAGACAAGACCTAGAAAATGGAAAAAAGAATATCATGTTGCGTGTACGCTCATCGTCTAGTTTTTTTTTTAAACCAATCTCATGTATATTTGTAGAAGTATTGTGTATTTTGCTATTGGCACTCAAAAATTCTTTGATCACTCAAGAAACTGTAAGCTATAATCCATTTCGCAGACGCAGTAAGAATCCCTATGTTTTGTTTCAAGGGTTCCGTATCTCAGTTGGCAAAAACGGAACCCTTGTAGGATCACTTTGTTGCCCGTCTGTCTGTCCGTAGTATACTTATGTATACTCGGAAGTCTCGGAGTAGAATAAATAAATATTCTATCGGAACCTTCGGTGCACGAGTCGCGCTTGCACTTATCCGGTTTTGATCTTGATGATACTGATACCTAAATATCCGATTTCACTGACACTAGGCTACTCGAATGAATGCCTTAATATTATTGCCGTTTCAGTAAGTATTAGTTAAGGTCCTATGACCCCTAGCTGGGGCAGAGGGTACAGTAGTTCTCCATCGCGAGCGATCTTGAGCGTCACGCTTCACTTCACTCCACGTCATTCCGATGCTCGTCGCTTCTGTCAACACGGTGCGTCACCAGGTTTAACGGGGACACCCACGCTTCTTTTTCCCTTCAGGATTCCAGTCCATGACCTGTTTAGGAATATGATTGGGATCCCTGCAGAGCGTGTGACCAATCCACCTCCACTTACGACGCTTGATCTGGCGGTCGATCGGGCTCTCGTGGCATTTCTCCAACAGCTCTACGTTAGAAATCGTCTCGGGCCGAGGATACGGCGAAGGGATCGGTTGACGAAGACCTGGATTTGGCGTGAGATGTTCTTGGTTACCTACCACGTTTCGCACCCGTAGTGCAGCACGGATTTGACATTGAAGGCGGAGATTTTGAGTTTGACTCTTTGAGTCAGTTTCTGTGATTGCCAGATAGGTCTCAGCTGCGCGAAGGTAGCTCGGGCTTTGGCAATCCGTGAAGTGATGTCCTCTTCCGTTCCTCCAGTCTCCGATACGACGTTCCCGAGGAAAGTAAACTTATGGACGCGTTCCACTGCCTCTGTGCGCATAAGCAACGGTGTAGAGTTCTTCTTTCCCGTACGCATCTCTAGGGTTTTCCGGGTGTTCTTTTTAAGACTGGTTTTCGATACCTCATGGCACAGGTTGTTCAATTTGCTTTTGGTACGTATAAGACGTTTTAATGATCTTTGGAATCCTCGCGCATGCAGTTGCCTTTTGGTGATTTGCTCAGTTGTGCTTGTAGGGGCTTTCGATGAGTCCATCAAAAAAGATTTTTAATAAGACAAAAAATTTATATAATTTAATGAAATAATCATTTGAATAACTCACCCATCTCTCGTTAAGGATCGCTCCACCACAAGTATGTACTCGCACCCATAGAAATCTGGTCTGCAGCGACACAAGATAGGGGTGACTGTGTGGTCGTGCCTCGTGACCACCCACGATTTTACCCTCCGGTTTCAAAATTTTTGTGTTCACTAGGAAGAAAATATATAAATTGAAATTACGTGATTTGTATTTATAAGACCAGTGTAGTCTGCACAAAATTACGATTGAAGGTGTAGTTAAAATGTTCTATAAAAATAATAAATTCTTATGCATTTTGTATGCATCTTCATTGAAAACAAATTAAATGACTGACCTATGGCTAAAAATGAACATTTTAATAAAATCAGAAGGATTTTCACAGTGAACTTCATAGTTGCTTTCAGTGGATGAGTTGTCCTCTGCAATACTGTTTTTGTATGTTATATAACATTGAGCTTAGATAAATCCTTATCGTTGCTCATATTTGCAGAAGCTCAACATTTTTTCGATTGCGTTTCTTATTTTTCTTGCATTTTGTGAGCAACCCTGGTGTTTCTTCTGAGGTCTCTTTCATAGTAAAAGATAGAATTACGCTTTGAGGACCGGATAAGTATTCTACTTTACTGGCGTCGTTATGAATAAATATCGTTTTATAGACAAGAAAAATTAGCACCGGTAAGATAATCCCGCTATTTGGGGTGCACCAGACATACTTACATACATTTAAGCCTGACCTTTCCTATTTCGGCGTTTCTTATGACATTGTTACTTAATTTTCGCACGTTCACAGTTCATAAATGAGGAGTAAATTCCGAAAACATCATTTTATAATCATCAACATTCTGCCCTTATCGCAATTCGTTTTCTTCTTCCATTCTCTTCTGTCAAACGTCTCACTGTTTTTATGTCATTCCTTAAACAACACATCTTGTCTTTGGCCCTACTTCCCCCTCTATCTATCATAATTAACATTCATCAGTCTTTTATCCCACCTCCACAAACCTCCTTACATTTTTTTAATTTTATATAATATATGACATATGTTTCTCCCACCTGCTCACACTGATAAAAACGATTCCTTTTCAACTTTTCTGTTTCTGGGGTTACTTTACACCTAAGGGTAACAAATAAGGCTGCGGACTTTGTTTGAAAGAGTCACCGCGGCCCTGGAACGCAAAGAGCACTAGGAGGAACACGGATGGGTTTTAGTCAGTAAGAGTCTGACACTCCCTCCTGCTTCACCCAGAACGGGAGGAGTCATTTGATGATTTCACATCCTTAAAAAAAAAAGGGTAACAAATAAGAGGTCATCGTTCAAGGCCAGAGGTTGCCTCTAGTTAATTTAGTATCGATTAGATACTACAAATTATTTTTGGAACATGGGCATAATTTCTATCTAGAAAATCCACTTTATATGCAATGAACAAAACAATGTCTAGTTCAGAGCACCTGAAATGTATATATGTACCTTGACAATAGTATTTCATCATACATACGGGTCATTATAATATTGGAATAGGTCGTGCTATCGTATCGCCATAACATAGGTTATGAGTTTTTGTATGCTGTCAATGTGAACTGATTTGTAGATTTATGCTCTGATATTTTTTTCTAAAAATGTGACTAATTAGTAGTTTCTAGTAGCCATACTAACCTACTATTATGTTTTTGTAGCTGTTTTAAGATACATAGAGAGACAGCAATGTCCTATGCTGGTACAGAAATGGGTGCATGAAAACGATAGTAGTCATCTAGGTAAATTATATTTTAACTAGCTTCTTTTCCTTCTTCGCCCGTGTGAATTTTGGCATAGCTAGCTTCTTCTTCGCCCTTGTGAATGTTCGATAGTTGAAAATAAAAAAGTAACCTATGTCCCTCTCCAAGGTCAAATCAATCTCTGTGCCAAATATCAAGGTTAAGTGGTTTAGACTTGAAGAGATAATACACAGACGGAGTTACTTATGCATAATATTAGTAGGGCTTATGCGTGACTGGGGCTAAAATGTGGGGTTCAATTTTACATTATGTTTCGTCATACATGAAAGAAACCAAATGCTAAATTATCAGTAGTAGTGTCGGTGCATATTGTTTACAGACACTGCGTCAGTATTGCTCATATCATCCACTTGGATTTGAAAATATTTATTATGTTAGTGCCGGGATATATCTAAGGGTAAAAGGATAATAAAGAAGAACAATTTTAGATATTTTATAAAACATTTATTTTCAATATAAAATGACTGTTTCCTAAATATACGACATTGTGTTGAAGAGTTTAATGATAATAATTTAAAAGAGTAAAGATGGAAAAGAGTGGAGTCTTTCCATGTTACAGACCAAACACAGGTGTATATTTTACTACAAAATATTACCCTGTGCCGTTTTGTTAATAGCTTAAAGTTAATCTTTCAACTAAGATAAATACACTGCAATAATCCTACTTCGTTTACTAACCAAATGTTTACTAAACAATAACATAACTTAATTTTTCAATGTTACAATCTATTACTAAAGAACATTTTAAAATTTCATGTTGATTGCTACCTGTAAAAAAACTGTAAAACGAAGAGAGAAGAATAGTTAAGATGAAATAAAGTTCAGTCCAATAAAAACAAAAACAAAAAAAAACAAATTGTTAAGGAACAGAGTCAATAAAACGATGTGGAAAATAAAAATAAGACATTTTTAAAATTACGTAAATAAATAAAATAAGCAAATAGGAACATATGATGCCTACTTATTAATTTACTTAGCATTTTCGTACAAACATACTTCTAATAAATTAATTTATTAGAGGTGACTCTTGTTGGTTATGCTATGAAAGTTGAAAATTATGCAGGTATGTTCAGTTCTTGATAATTTTTCAATTGATCAGGCAGTACACTATGCGTGAAGCTTTTTTCAGGTAAGTGATTTATCTTAAGTGAAAGACTATCTCGTGAGCACGTTACATCCATCTAAAGAGTGGACATGAATTGTTTATGAACTAAAACACTATGAATGACAATACAAACTTACGATATCATTGCAACTGTGGCAGAGAGATACATACAATACCGTAACACGAATTACGGTCTCAAGTTACGTAGATGTTAACTAACTTGAGGTAAAATGATTTAAACATGCTTTTATAAAATTAAAAGGTCTATCAACCTCCTCCGACACATGATGGAAATAAACAATTTAAAGCGAAGTGTTCGTAGCAACAAGGTCCAGACAAAAGAAACTGTGCAGTCGTGTCGGAAGGAGCTCTAATTACGATATCAAACTTAATATTGCGAGTTGGTAATTACGTATTTGCACTTAACCCCTTTACGTTTAAATTCATTTAGGAATAACATTACAATTACGATCGTCTCATTTCTAATATAAAGCTTAACATAGTCTTATCTATTTTTATGTACAAAATTATAAAACGAGTAACAATAACATTTAACTATATCAAAGGAATTAAATTGAATGGCGAGTCTAGTCGCCATTTCGATCACACAGCTGGTCGAATGCTTAAATCTATAAATTATTATAGTGATCTGATTAAATACTTTGGTCTCTAATGCGATACATTTTGAAGGTTAGTTATTTAGAACAGCACCTTAAGTTTAGAACATTATTTACAAGACAACATTAACAAATAATTTTATCCCATTCGCACGTTGTTCATATTTCAACAACGGAACAAAATATGGCAGTACGCGATGCTTTTTTTTCACTCCTGTTTGGTTTTCACAAATCGATTACGAATATCGATTACAATGAATTCTCGATAGTGTCAGTGTATCGGGAAGAACGGCGGAGTGATCGTCGGGAGGTGGTCGCCGCATCGAGGGAAGTTCGGAGGCACCGGGGGCAGGTCCCCCTGCGTGCCGATGTGAAGAATCAAGTTCATTCCTATTACTATGTGATAGATGAAATGACAGTGGAACAACCAGTATCCTGCAAATAAAGGAACACGTTTAGAATGCAAGAAAATTCTGAAATCAAAAATTGGGCTACATATGTTCATCTCAGCAGCTTTTGCTATCGTACGATGAAATAGTTTTGAAACAATGGGAGACATTATTTTAGAAGAATATGAAATATATGCTTGGAGGAGGCTTATTTCCAGCAATGGATGTCTTTTGACTGAAATGATGATAATTACCTGGGTTATCAGCCTTTAGCCTCAAAACGACATAACCGTTATTGGGCACAGCAAGAGTATCCTTGAAGGGTGGAAGATTGTACTGCCTGTGCAGCAGTCCCTTCCTGTCCAGATCCAGGGCGTGTTTCAAGTTAATCTTCTTGATGTTCTTATCGGGAGATCTGCCGATACCGATCACGTTGTACGGAGTACCGTGAAGGTGGAACGGGTGAGACAAGTTCGGAGATTGCACTGAAATAAAACAGAAAATGGTTATCATGTGAGATGGCATTGTTTGCTTCGAACTGATCTGTTTGTTCATCGTGTGGTTGTTGTAAGCAATGAAGAGCCGTTGTTTTTAGAATTTATCATATTAATAGCTGGCTGGTTCCAATCTTACCAATTGGTTCCGAGGTATTAGTGATTTCAAGAGTTTCGCACCTTTCGCAAGATAGTATAAGTTATATTTGAAACTTAGACTCAATCATATTCCGGTGTCACTATAGTGCAAGGCACAAGAAGAGACGGAACGATAGATGGACAGGTAATTATATATTACAGGGACTATATTGATATGAGAATTTTATATCTACCTTCATCGACAAGCACAATTTCAACAATCGAGTTAAGAGGGACATCGATCATGTGCGTGCAGCGGCAGTCGACGGCGCAGTTGGCAGGTCTATTGTCGCCGTTACAGAAGAGGTCGGGAGACAGCTCGTGCATCTGTGAGAGGGGGGGCGCGGGGGGTGCTCTGTAGGAGATCTCGTCGACTAAACTCAGCACGTGGTCACCGCCGGGAGCAACTGGAATTTGACAAAGAGTTTTTAGTATGAATCTCCTTCTTCTTAACAAGGAAAGCGACCTGAAATCTTCGTGGGTTAAGTTTAGAAATAGGCCTTACCTTGTCTGTTACAGTATTACGCCCAATATTACGCCTAGCAATGGAATCCTACAGAATGATGATCTGATTGGCATATTTAAGCATCGTAGATCTTCAGAGACATGAGTAGAAAATTATATCAAAAAGATACTGAAACTGTGTTTAATTAGGAGAAATTACTAGTGGGGGCAACGTTTAAAAAAACTGAAGTACGCAGCATATACAACACACGTAGAAAATTCAAACGGCACTGTAAATGATGAAGTTGAGTGTAGCCAGTGAAATAAAGATCTTACCTAAATAATTCCTGTAAGTGTTTTCTTTGAACAGGTCCTTTGGCTTGTAGAAGTGGAACCTGAATGGCAGGAAAATCTTGACATCGGGCCTCTCCTGCAATATGGATTGGTCTACCGGCCGGGCTGATTTCAAGTTGCTGACGCAAACGGCGTCGTTTCGTTTTACGTTGCAGATAGCATCCAAGGGGTTTAGAATCTATAACATTTTGGAGAGTTAAAGAAATGATTTGTGAAAAAAAGTTTTTTAGCAATGTGTGCTGAATTTAAAACCAATTTGTTAAAAAAGTTGCGCTGCATTGCTTTTCTTAAATTCTGGAGTAAATTAGCAATGCGCAGTATTATGTTAGTTCAGCCGATATTTTAAAGCAAATTTTAAATGACGTGTCGGAAAGCTTTATAAAAAAAATTGTTTAGTAACATCAATATATACACGAACAATATTATAATACAAAAATAAATAAAAAAGACGTACAACCTGTATATTCGGTGCCAAGTAGAAGTCTACTCGATGCCCTCCAAATTCATGCACAAGAGTCTCATGCGAGTCATCTACATAATTTCTAAAATAGTCATTCTATTGTGCTATATCTACAAATATATACAACAGCTGTTAAACTGATGTGTGTATTTTATAAAAATCGATGCACCAACTAGTTGTAATAACATTACAATCAAATCATCAAACTACTCATGCTTACAGGGCAAATAAAATACGCCACTATTTTTCAAGATTTTATTAAAGGTATAAAATTTTACATTCTTATAGTAATTTTACATTATTATGATAAATCGTAACGTTTTGCTTTTTTACTTTATAGCAAAATATACCTACTTCGCTGCGAGATATGTATGTTCGTTGTAAGCTGTGTGGTCGTTTTCAGCCGACTAGGACACACGACATTTATTTTTTGGAATTTCCGTTGGCACAATCACACTGCACTGACTTCTAGTAGCCGTAACAATTAACATCTCTTAATTAATGGTAACCTCAAGTGTGCTTTTCTGTATATGTACGATACGACTATAGTCTACATAATAATATACAGTCTTCGTTTGTGTACGGAGTGTGGGACAGAGTGATCAGACTACTGTGTATTTACATAAGTTCCGCAGTACGATATTTACATTTTATCATAAAGGTAGTGCATGCAAAAATGGTTTGGGAATGAATCAAATGTCTTAAAATTCTAAGCAAGTAGGTCTAATAAGTAATTTTTAAATATATACAAGTAATAAATATATCATTGGTGAAAATAAAATTATAATGGCAAGTTGTTAGTTACAGGACGAACAAGTCTTGTTAAAACTATACTCAATACGCGAAAATAAATTGTTGGTTCAAGAGCCTCAAAGTACATATTATAGGCGATATCAATAATTAAAACGTAATTAAGAAAATATCACCGAATATGGCATAAAATTAAAATTGAAGTCAACTCGTAGAAACAGTGCATCATCGTTAAATAAAATCACAAACCATCATTAACTCCCATTGAATCACTCTTGTAAAAAAATAAACACAAACGGCAGAATCGAGCACTTCGAATCTACCGGACACATCACACAAAACAAACATAAATTTACACTTAGTTAACATATTTAAATCAACTGTACATAGCTGTGTGCTGTACTTTTATTTGCACATCATGCAAAAACTGGGCAATTTGTCTAGGAACCAATTTAGTTTAGCGTGATGGGAGGGAGGTGGTCGCCACAAGTGGGGAAGTTGGGAGGGACGGGCGGCAGGTCGGCCTGTGTGCCCACCTGCAGCACCAGGTTCATGCCGATCACGATGTGGAACAGGAAGTGGCAATGGAACAGCCAGAAGCCAGGGTTGTCGGCGCGGAAACGGATAATGACGTAGCCATTGTTGGGGACGGCGATGGTGTCCTTCGCTGGGGGCAGGTCTCCCTGCTTCAGGTGACGCTCAAGGAGACCTCTCCTGTCGAGGTCGAGAGCGTGCTTCAAGTTGATCTTCTTTACGTTCTGGTCGGGTGAGCGGCCGATACCGATGACGTTGTAGGCGTATCCGTGCAAGTGGAACGGGTGAGATAAGTTTGCGATTTGAACTGGAAAATGGAAAGTACAATCAAGAATTTGCATCTATAATTACCGTAATCTATACGTGAGGCATAACTTCCCGTTATTGTATTCAGTCTGGTTTAATTATCGCAGAAATAAATCGATTTACGTGATGATAACATCGGCAAATAAGGTTCAAATTGATATTTAAGTGGATTGATTTTAATTATACCAAGCTAAATAAGCCAATTTTCGCGGGTCATTAAATATGCCGTAGTAATGTGCATACCTTCGTCTACAAGTACAACTTCGACAACAGCATTCAGGGGTATGTCGACCTTATGAGTGCACATGCAATTCTGTCCACAGTTAGCGGGCCGGTTGTCACCGTTACAGAACTGTTCAGGGTTGATGTCATCGTACTGACTGATCAATGGCGCAGGCGGGGCCATGTATGAAATTTCGTCTATCAAACTGATTACATGATCTCCTCCAGGGGCAACTGAAAATGAGAGAATGTTATTGTTGGTTCTTTCGCACTCATCCCATTGAACTAGAGAACACCGTTGATATGAATAGCTTACCTAAATATCTGTTGTAAGTGTTCGGTTGGAACAACATCTCGGGCCTATAGACGAAGAAACGGAAAGGCAAGAAGATTTTTACATCAGGCCTTTCTTGAAGGATGGCCGGGTCAATGTGCTTGGCGTTCTTCAGCTGACTGACGCAAATAGCGTCGTTCCTTGTAATATTACACCTCGCGTCCAGCGGGTTCATCACCTGGATAGTTAGTGAGGAGAAAGGATCGTGCAATTACTAATAATACGTGCAAATGTACATTATTCACTACTTAAATGGCTACGGTTACTAAAACTACTAGTCGGAAAAGTATTTGCACACTTGCAGAAATTCAATCAAAGTGCAAGCACACACCTTATAATAAACCGTTACATCGGTATGTGGTCGAATTTAAAATTGCTACAGAGACAAGTTTGTATTGATATATTTACAGAACCGGTAAATGTACCGGTAGCTAATTCTACTGGCTTTACATGGTCTAATTCGTCAACAGCTATAATTTGATTTTTCGTTTTAATTTATTCGCCGCTGCGAAATTCGTTTCATATCGGCTCTATACCAGTATTTATGTTTGAGCAACGAGTTGGTATAAAGTCGACACTGCGACCATGTTTAATCGAGGCTGTCGTGTCGGCACCAAGAATTCAGTATGCAATATCCGCTGTTTAATAATTGAGGCGGGTAGTCTCGTGACACGGGCTACGTACTCCATACACCTGCCACGGATCACCAACTAGAACTAAGCACCACAATTACGTGTTCTTCATTCGTCTCAGTTAAATTACTACCAACATACAGGAAATGTAAGAGTATTTACATTATCATAGTATCAAACTTCTACTGAATCTACTGGTGGTATATAATACATTACAGTATCGTAGTATGTTACACCGGTCACTACAACTCACCACTCCTTGAGGGATGCCGACGTCGTAGGTGGGAGGCTGCGAGGAGGGTTGGTAGGGTCCTCTCGCGTATCTGAGGATACCTAACTGCTGAGCTCTCTTAATACCGCACTCGCCGAGACCTCGGACCTGGATCCAGTAAGCTCCAGGAATGTTGTTCGCTTCGATTACAAAGTCGTATCGTTCGCCTGTAACACGCGTAACAAACATTTTTGTAAGAATTTCATTAGGATCTAGATAATTTGTAAATGTTGTAAAAGAGGAAGCACGTATGTTATACAATGTTTTTGCTCGACTGGGCGCACTACCTAATTGGACATTATTACAACACATAGGCGTGTCTTATAAAAATCGCAACCGATTATCATAAATTATATTATGCACCTATTATTACGATTAGATTTCATTTGAAGGCAAATGTACTTTTAAACTCAATAAAATATGTTTGAAGTAATTCAAAGACTATGGATAAATTTGTGCGAACAAATTGTCTAAGAATATGTTATTCAATTTTGGTGCGTGAGTCTCAAACAGCCGCTTCGATCCGGCGTGAGGAAACATCTACCACACATTACAACTTGCCATTGTTCGAAAGCTAAACTGGTATGTTTATTGCTTCCTTGTGCTTAGCTTACCTGAGAACGAGATGATGGTGTTTACTTGTACCGGATGCACGGGCTCGCCGTCAGTCGCAATAACGGTTAAATTGTGGCCTTCGAAAGTGACCTGCGCCGGGCACACGGACGCGAAAGCGTTGATCATTCTGAATCTATATCTCCTGCCAGGCGTGATCGTGAACACTTCCAGAGGCGTGTTGGTCATGAAGCCAGTGTTGGGGTCTCTGAACTGACCCTTTCCGTTAATCAGTACGTTTTCGGGGTCCTGACCAGTGTTGACGGCCAGACGACCGGGGTATCTCTCAGCCGCGTCTTCGTGCAGCCAGTCGCTGAGCAACATGACGTGGGTAGTCAAGTCGTAGTCGTACAGGTGACTGTTGGGGTCCTTGGAAGGAGGCTGACGGACGACGATGCTACCGTATAAACCGTCAAGCTTTTGGAGTCCAGTGTGAGCGTGCCAGAAGTGGGTACCAGCGTTACCTTGCCATTGATATCTGTAATAAGTTGAAAGGAAATATAAAGTATTACTATTAAATAACCTGGATGACCGAACTGTGCTCCGTTTTTTTTTACGACGTTTTCTAAATATGAAACCTAGCTAGATCGATTTATCGCTCCCGAAACTTCCTGCATACTAAATTTCATGAAAATCGTTGGAGCCGTTTTCGAGATTCAGATTATATGTAAACATATATACAAAAATTGCTTGTTTAAAGGTATTAGATCAATTTTATACGATTGTTTTGTATATTATGAAGTTATAAGTGTACCTGAAAGTATTTCCTTGCTGAATGGGGCACTGCGTCACAAACGGTACACCGTCGTAGTACTGAGAGCCTCTCTGCCAGATTCCGTGCCAGTGGATGGTCACTTCCATACCCTCCATGTGGTTCTCTACGTCGATGACGACCTTGTCGTTCTCGCACACTTGGATGGAAGGTCCTGGCAACATTCTGTTGGCGGTGAGGATTCCTCGCTCGACACCATCGGCCAGCACACATTGGCAGTGAGACCACACCACGTTCGTCGCGTTCGGGGTGCATACTTGACAAGCCCTGCAATCATTAGTATCTGTTTCAGTATGACATAAACTATGCTCTATTTCCTTATCAATATATCTTACACCACAATTTCTAAAGGCAACACCTACAAGTTATTTCACGTAGCCTATCGTGAAATAACTTGTTTGCATAAGTCCTGTCGTCACCTATCAATTACGTGGCCTAACGGAATTTGGATCACTTATTGTATTTAAGTACGGCATTGAATCCGATGCCGCTAACAGTTCGTGTGAAACAAAGCGTAAAATGTGCGAAATGGAAAAGTCGGTCGCTGGGTCGGTTTTTTCTTCGGCACGACTTTGCGTGAGCATCTCGAAAATATTTGGACTATCTCTGGATCTTGGCGCGGATAGCGGAGATCTTACGAAATACAGTGAGGTAAGGAGTTACTCAAGCCTTAAGCCTTTTTTGAACTGCTGTGATATAAGTCGATAACAGTGATTGTAAAGTAAACGTCTAATCCGTGCAATTATAGTGGTACAATTGAATAGACTTCCGACTCCGTTAGCTGCAACTTGCAATTTTAATGAGAGACGTAGAGCCTGTTATTATTATTGTTATGAAAGACGATTCACTCAATGTCACTGGGTGATCTATCGCAATTTTACGGCTTGGTTTCGAATTAGTCTATTTCCCTTGAAAAAACACAATGATTCGTTTGTATCCGTAGATGCAAAGGAAACAAACTTCATTAGCATCAGAGTAGAGCCACTGGGGAAATCTACCACGAATTTTCCTTATATGTTTGAGTGAATAGTTTTCCGTTCTAGTAAGTTAAGTAATGCTGTCGTAACATTAAGTAAAGTTTTAAATTCAATCTTTTTATCAGTTAGCTGAAACGTATCTGTTGGCTTTTGACTAACGGACATAATTCGCAATTTACAATCGCAATGCATCTAAATAAAAAAATCAACTACTTACGCTCCCAAAACCGTGTACAATTCAAGAGTGAAGTGGTAGTAGCAGATCCTGGGTGGTTCGTTCTCCCTGCAGGCACGAGCGCACTCATCAGGGGCCGACAGTGCCGGGTTCCTCCTCAGCTCAGCCGTGGCGCTGCTGGTGAAGTCCAGATGCTTCAGGGAAGGCTTCCCATTGGCGTTTCTCGCCAGGGACGGGAGAGGGTTGCTGCGAACTCCGCCGCTTAACGGACCGCTGCCGCTGGAGGCGAATGGGTTAGATGAGGGTCCGGAGGTGCTGCCGATGCTACCGAACGACGCGAAGGGGTCGCTGCCGGAGGGATGCGTCTGCACCAGGCCGTGGGTGGAGGAGAAGGCGCTGCTGCTGCTCTCGCGGAACGGTGTGGCTGTGCCCGCCTGCCACCATGACGCTGACGTCGATTGGTCGTCGGCTGTGCTGATGGCTTCTGTGGAACAGAAACAACAACTGGTAAGTGTCGGTTTAATCTTGTCAAATAAGAGAAGATAAATGTCTGAATACGCTTTACGTCACTTGATCTTAATATTTTATAACTTCTAATAATGTCATCTCTTTACTTGACCTGAAAGTTGGGCACAAGGTGACGGACGGAGGTCGTCGCGGTCTGTTTGGGAGTTCATTTAAATTACTCATTTTTTGTCTTAACTCAGTGGTCAGAATAGTGTTTAACGTAATAAACCCAAATAACAAGTTTTGGTTAGTAACCACAATAGAAATTGGTGCATATCCCATTTTCTACTGTTTTACAAAAAAAAAATTGAGTCAAGGCTGAAGTACAGGTCAATGTCACTTTCAGACGAAATATTTTACAAGAATGTTCAGATGTTAAATAAGCTAAAGATGCAATCTCAGCAGGTATGAAGTATTACGCCACAAAAACAACTAACTACAATGTTGAAGAAAATAGGCCAAGATGAATACTACAATTGCATTGAATCCTACACTATTATTTCTCACAACCCACTCGCCAAAACCTAAATATCCAAGTAAAGCTATCATAAAATCAAACCATAGAACGAAAGATAAATGACTGGCAAACATAACTCATGAATCGAGATTACTCAATAAAGATAAAAGATGTGTAAATTACGAGCGTTCCGAAGCTATTTCAAGTGGAACGAGTGATCGCAAATCTGTAACGATTTTCCCAAGAACGGACAGTAACTGAAAGTTACGAATGATTAGTTTATTAGATAAGTCGGCAGCTCTCGACAGGTGCGTTAATGTAAATTCTCTCGTGCAGGCAACTTGTAGCCACTCGTATAATAGCTACAAGAGTGTGTTGTCACGATGTTTTCGCAACACTGGACTAGGGACCGCGTCCTTAAATTAAAGGACTTTTACTTCCCTGTCGGCTGTTACAGTTTTCTCAAAGCATTAATTGAATATTACGCAGTCTGATACGATCGCATAGTTACCACATTATTATAATTGCTTACTCAATATTTGTACTGATACGCGATACTGGCTTTGTACAATACCTTTTAGGGTTCCCTTGCAAATGGGAGCTCCGTAAAATTGTTTTGTGTACCGAATACATTGTGCTCGCTTGCATTGTGCAACAACATTATTATAGGCTAGCTCTCTATATAGCTCGTAGATATGCAACAAAAAGTGTTCAATTTTATTCTGGTTGCGGAACATAACAATACGTGTTGGATACGAACTTGGCCGTTTTTTGTGAGACCGTTTAGGTCGGAGAGCCTTGAGGTGACTATACTTTTATTTCCTTATTGGTAAACACTAACATTGGCTGACGATTAGTTACGGCGCCGGCGATCTCAGGTGGGCTATCAGAAGGGTTATTATTCCAAATTACGAGTCGCGTGTTTGGTTCTCCAAATCGGTGGATCGTGTGTATTATAGCAATGCTTGGGAAGATTGCTTCTTGTATGTATTGCATTGGTAATTAAGACAGCTTGTGAAAAGGTCTGAATTAAGCTAATTGTCAATGAGTGAGACGTTTGAAACATTCGTCTTTTAACTTACCTATTAATGTCCGTAGTTAACATGAACTCGATGTATTTGCATTTAACTCACTCGTGTACCTACACCTAGAGTGCTGCTCGCGGCAATGTGTTGCAGAAAATATGAAACGCTACCAAATGATTTACACCTTTTGAAAGTAAGTTATCAGAATTCTGAAACTATGGGCCACAAAACCCGCTCATTAGTTGCATAAATATGCCACCCAATAAGTTTGTAGCGCTACTTAGGCCTAGTTTATTGCTTATTTATAAGGTCCATAAATTGTTGCTATCTAATCATAGATTAATTAAGCAGCAGCTGCTGCGGTCGCCCTGTGGTTTGCAATCAGTCCCCGAGAATTTCTCTTTTCAAGTAAAACATTAGATGTTATGTGTACCAGCATAATGTGCGTAAAGCATACCGCGGAAATGTTTAAAAATGATTACGGCATGATTACGGAAAAATTGCACATGACCAATCTATAATACTCTAGTTACTTAAACATCTATAATTCTCAAACATACACGACGGGCTCACGTCATCCATTTTAGTGTAGGTAATCGCATATAATTTTCAGTGAAATGTGTTCGTATTAAAAACGTTCACGTTTTAAGCAACGTTTTTGAAATCAGTTTTGTTTCTGTTTCTTATTTACTGGTTTAAAAATTCGTTTCAGTACTAAATTGATTAAGACACGATTGATTAGGTCAGTAACTTGCAAAATTCTGGGTCTTTGCGGTTAGGTTTTGAAACGATACCGTTTTAAAATAATGAAATACTTACATGAAAATCTTAAGAGGAAATGCTGGCGGCGGGACTTTGTATGTAAACGTCATAATTCGAAGTTTGGCTCTCGATTGTTTTCTCCTCCAATATTGGACCGATATAAGAGATATTTTTCAAACTGAATAAGAAGGATCATGTATACTATGTCTCTATGTTTTCCTTTTTTTGATTAATAGTTGCCAAATTTGTACACTAGGGCTCTGTTGACAGCGATTTATCGGACAATTTTGAGCATTTTGTGAGAGTTCTAGTGCTTATACGGTTAATAAATCATCAAAAAGGAAAACATAGGGACACTGTATATATCCTTCTTATTCAGTTTGTGAAATAGCTCTTATATCGATGCAATATTGGAGGAGAAAACAGTCGAGAGCCAAACCTCGAATTATGACTTTATACATACAAAGTCTCGCCGCCAGCATTTCCTCTTAAAGTGTCTAATTTCAACAAAATTTATTATGATTCGTTTTTAAATATTTTCGTCACCCCAGAAAGTTGGATTTGGCATCCAAACATTGGTGTATTGGCCGAGCTGGTGCAACTCAATGGGCGTGCTTATAGGAATCGTGTTTGTATTCAATCACGTTGTTTGCGATTCGCGTCGGCGATGACTCGTTCCGTTCATCTAACCACTTCGTGAGCACATCTGTTCATCGGATTATTAATATTATTACTGTTCCGTTACGCGATTACACTATGTGTTTAGTTAAATGATAACATTAATGTGTGCGTGCAACCACAGTTAGGTTTTTATGTACGTTGATCGTTTGGAAAGATTGCAGTATGTAGCTTGATAGAATGCTTTTTGTGATGCTCTTATGCTTTTAATTTAATTACTTCAAATAAAGTATAATTATTTTATAGCTAGAAATTTATCGGTTACGTTTCACAATTATTTAATGTACGCTCTATCTGTTAATACGACAATAATACTGAACTTTCAATTTTATAAATTGACACGTAATAATAAAACATTCAGAATTTCAGACACCTGCTTGTCCGTATTGCATCCGACCATTTATTAATCCAACTGTGTGTTAATGGTAGCAGTGACAGTAGTTTGCAGTAATAGATTATGTTGAATACAACTTTGTTCTCTATTTTTAAAGAATTACGTAAGTTAGCAGACCCATTATATACACAAACAGCCTTAGGGCAACCTAGTATTTGACAAAACTAGTTGATAAATGGACTTAAAAGTGTGACTATAAAAATGAATTATCGATTAAATCGGCACTATATTTTCGTATTCACACTTAGATCATTAATATTATCAATACAATGATCATAAGTGCGATAACCGCGTGCATAAATTCGTAGGCGGAAATTGATTGATATCTCTTTTTAAGCATAAAAGGTCGTAACTCCGAATGACCGTTTTTCAATTAGCGGCCCACTTTACGGTGCATGATGAAAAAAGCTAAGTACCTATTAACGTGTATTGTGTGCAACCCACTTGCTGATAGAACAATATGTTTGTCGAGTTTGTGAAACGTATCAATCATCAATCGTTACACATGATTGTTTCGGTTAGCCCCTTTATATACGCCATTAACCACGTAGGTTTATGAGGCGAGGTGGTGAAAAAACATGAAATCCACTGAATGTATTTGATCCATTTTAGGCAAGCTTTACAGGCCTGTTTTAATACACGTGTAATGTACTGAAAACCCTGATATTCTATCGATTTACAGCAATTTTTAGGTTTCCGAACAAAAACGATCTTTTAGGATCACTCCGGTGTCTGTCTGTCTGTCCGTGTGTCACAACCAGTTTTCTCCGGATCTACTGGACCGACATGTTGAAATTTGGTACACATATGGACTTTTGAGACCCAAACACGGACGCGTTACGTAAATTATTAAATTTTTAGTATGGGGGTCACTTTTGGGGGTCAAACAAGAAAATTAAAAAAAAAGATTTTTGTAAAATAATTAACTATATTATTTTAAAATTAATGGTTTTTAAATTATTTAAGAAATTAGACGAAAAATGACCAAATGCACATTCAAGGGGGGGGGGGGGGTGCTTATCTCCGAAACTACTGAGCCTAGAATTTTGAAAAAAATGAAGATAATCGATCTCATCAAAGATTACAGGAAACTTATTAGAAGTTTGTAGTGTTAAAATAACATGTTAAAAAACCTTTTGATCGCGAGTCCGACTACTTGGCCAGTTTTTTATATTAGCCCAGTGTCCCAAGTCCCAGTGTAAAGGCGTCCCCCATACCTTTTCAGATACTCTTATTTTGCTGGTTTAGTTTAATAGAATAAACAAATAACGATTAACTTCAGCATTTTGCATAGGCTTTCCAATCACGTATACAGATTCTTGCATAGGTTTCCCAGTCACGTACAAAACCAGATTCAGTGAGTGTTTCTGTCTATAAAAGATAAATGTTTTCATTTGACTAAAAGGTAGTGAGTGGAGCTAGAAGCTCGTCGTGGAACCCTGAAATATCATCACCCTAGAAGAAGAAATACGATTATGTCAATTGAACTGAGAGTTGTCAGATTATGTAACTATTTTTGGTGTAGGTACAGTGAAGTATATACTATCTATCTATTAATTAGTCTGTACACGGACTGCTGATTTATTGCAACATCGCTTCTAATTAACAGTTTAGTTCTATTTTTGCGATTGCTAAGCTATTTAATTTTGTTGTTGCTCTGAACATTTTATTACACGCCATTTAGCTAAGATTACAATACAAAATAATGAAGAAGGTTTTTAGTTGGTCGCCTCAAAAGGCACTCCACTGTTTAATGTTCGCTACACTCAGTAATATCATTTATTTTAATAATTTCCTGTATTTTAATGATACTTAAATAGAAAATTGTAAAGTACAATAAGTTCCTTATTTTGAATGTTTATTGCGTTAACGATAAAGCTCGGAAACCGTAGAGTTCCGTCATTTAATATTTCTTGCTATGTTTCCACCCACGGCTTCGCTCGCGTTTTAATCGACGATTATCCTCGAAACTAGGAATTAAAACGAGACCATTGAGATAACGTCAAAAGGTAATTAAAGGGTTGCTTTAACGTTGTATAACACTTTGTATATCAATAAGGTATTTATTACAACACGGCGGTAGTGCGCTACTTGTGTCAGATTTTCACTGATTGGAATTTGACTTGTCTATGTACTGGTGTGATGAAAAGGTGGTTACGATACAGTGGCGTAGCTAGTCTCAAAGGGTTTCAAACATGCTTGAGGGGGCCGTTTTTAGGGATACTGTTTTTTAGGGTTCCGAAAAAAAAAACGGAACCCTTATAGGGTCACTCGGGTGAATGTCTGTCTGTCTGTCTGTCTGTCACAGCCAGTTTTCTCCGGATCCACTGGACCGATTCTGGTGAAATTTGGTACACATATGGACTTCTATGACCCAAACATGGACGCGTTACTTAAATTTTTAGTATGGGGTTCACTTTTGGGGGTCAAACTAGAAAATTTAAAAGAAAAGTATTTTGAACAATATCGTGTGATATATATAAATGAAAGGGGGGCTACTGTGAGGGTTTTAATTATGTTTTTTTCATAATTTTAAAATAAATGGTTTTGAAGTTATTCTAGAAATTAGACGAAAAATGACCATTCCCTCCCCCCTTATCTCCGAAACTACTGAGCCTAAAATTTTGAAAAAAAAAGGAGATTATAGATCTTTACCTAAAGATTACAGGAAAACCTATTAGAAGTCTGTAGTGTTAAAAAAACATGTTAAAAAAATCGTACGGAACCCTTTGCACGCGAGTCCGACTCGCACTTGTTTTTTTAAGAAATTAGGCCCTACTAGCTAAGGACTGTCTTAGCAGGCCACGAAGTAGACATCGGAGCCCTTGTAGTCCGGGGGCCCCGTATCTTTGATACGGCGGTAGCTACGCCCCTGTTACGATATGCTCTGCGCTTAGATTGTTCACTTATTTTCTAGTTATTTATTAAGAGGATGATTATGTATAGAAAACTAATGGAATTCCAGAGTAGGTACCTAATAACCTCGCAATATTATTTTTTTTGCATCCAGATCATCACAAATAGATTTACAATTTACGAAATGAGATGAAACTAGCAAATGATGGCAAAGATGAGTAGGTTTCTTTTACAGTCCAACATTGATATCTTTCTGTTAATGCCAGTCATTTTGGAAAATCCATCTTTTATAGAAAGTCAATATTAATGCAGTATAAAAGCTTCGTTTTGTTAACAGTCATTGAGCCGCGATTAAATGTTATAACTGAGTAAGGAGCTAGGAGTTTCCCGCCTGAAACCTAACAATTGCGCTCGTTAGTGCGGAAACAGTGAAAGTTAACTTTAACAGTCGCTTTAGACGCAAACAGAGTAACTCTCGGCTTAATGATATGTCCGTAACGTGATATATTTGTTCGCTGTCCCATGTCAAGCGACTGTCACGCCGATTGGCCACGAGTACTGTATCAATTACAAATAAACGATTTAAATCACAGCCTCACTAGCGAGAGGTGTATTTAGATCGGTTTATGTAATAGAGAACAGATCGGCACGTCTCGGGGACTTTAGTGTTTGTTTTGTACGTTTATTCAATTTCTTGAGTTTCGGAATTGAATGCGCATTCTAGGTTGTCATACTTCCTTATTTAGGGAATGATTTACAGAAAACGATATAATTTTATTACGTGTTTTGTAATTCTAAAGCTATGCGGAATGCGGCACTACACTCATTAGAACCATGAAGTCAGTGGAGACTGTAATAGAAAGACTGATTTCCTTCACTTATCTTAAACCTGCATTATCGCGTGTCGAAATAAAATTAAATAATGAATAAACCAGAAGCCAATTTATTAGTGACTGCAGCTGTCAAAATCAGCATTACAATCTGACAGACAGCCTTCAGACCCTTATTAGTGGGCCTGCGAGGTGTAGTTAATAAATGATGAATGTATGAATACGACTTAATCGCACACATTGTGTGGAAGTGGCATAATAGTCCAGTTTCATCGACGTTTATGATAGGTAGCATGAAGGTATGCTCCAATTATGAATAGGTAATCAGTTTCTTAGTGCTAATGACTGGCTCCGTTTATGAATATGAGTAACAATTACGGAAGCCGATATTTTTTTTTTAATTGCACGCTGAAGGAATAAATAATTTGGCATATCCTAATATAATTGTATGTAAGTATTTATTGCCTTACGATATAATGATTGTATGTTATTTTCACTATTATACGTTGCGTAAAAGTGTGGGTTGCGGCTCGGCTCACGCACTTACATGCCGATTCAGGATTGAATAAATAAAAACAGACTTGACGTTCTCTAGGCTCTTTTAAATCTTATAATTTAAATTGTTGCAGTAGTAGGTATCCTGACCGACATGATTGACAGATCTTAAGTAATACTTTAGTACCTACAGTAACACAACATTCTTTATCTTTCATCTGTGCGTGGAATTCTGTAATCTGATACAAGGAGTGACCTTACCCGAGTAAGTTCATGATCTGCGATCAGCGTTGGGCAAGTTCACACGTCAGATCGTGTGCTGCAAGGTCTAAATAATAAGTTTAGGTTCAAAAACATGCTGTAACTTTGTTGCCTAATATTCCTGCCTACATAATATAAAGTTGGGTTGGGGTACGATATACCCAATAGCGTATTCTCTAACGTGACCGCAGATAAGAGCTTAAGTTCTACCTTCTTCCCTAATGACTGTGTATTTTCCCAAGTGGTATGAGTTAGTTCCATACAGCTATATAATTGTGTAAAAATAAAATAGTAGGTAGTTCGCGGATTTAAGAACGTGATTTCAATACATTGTGTAGTCAAATTATTTCCTAAACAAACGGTTTTTTCAATCTTTTTTGACCACCTGCGTTTCTAAAATATTTAGAGCTTAACTAATACGCACTATATTTCGTATTCATGACGTAAAATTTCACAATTAACTGTTGCCTAAACCATTGAATTTAGCTAACTAGATAGTCTAACTTCTTGTTCTATCCGAAGTTTAGAAACAATTTACTTTGCATATACTGTGGGCTGCCAATATTTAAACGGATACGCATAAATGAATCAGCAAAATCATATTAGCATAGTTTAACAGAGAGTTAAATAAACAAAATAATCGACAGTTTGCTGTGCCAATATGTAATTATCACGTCGTCAACGAGAGGTGAAATCAAACAGGGCTGACACACTTTGACTACAATAAATTAAATCTTATTTCATGCAAGTTAACAATTAAATTGATTCTGATCACAATCGAGAGAAAGTGTAGATGGCCACTTTCCATTTTAGTCGTTTTTCATTACATTTTGGTTCATGTAATGTGGTATTATTAATAGGAATCAGTAGGTACCTAATTGTGGTATGTCGAATGTAAGGCTGTTATGGGGATATTTCGTTTGTTCATTAGTTTGAAATCAGTTGTTATGGTACAGGCATGTAATGTAGGGAGAAGAATGAGGAAAATGTTTTGAGGAAAGTTTTGAGTATGTATGAATGTGGATAGCTAATGGCATTATGGGTAGGTTATCAAAGAAACATTGGATAGTTTGTGTGAAAGATATGACTCGAAAGGGGGTTAAAAATAGATGACGATGACTTATGAGATAACGGCTAGAGAATGATGTTTTTTTTTTATTTGTGATGGGTTTGCTCTTGACTCTAGTCTAGGTCAGAGATGACAGAGACAAAGTCTACGATGTTTGTTTATTGCATACGTATCTTAAGTTCCACTACATACATTCGGAGTTTATAGAGGTTATAAGGCTCCCACTTTCTTTCATAACAACACTAGCTGACCCGTGCAACTTCATCTGCGACACATTTTTTATTCATGCTTCGCTCCTATTGGTTGTAACGTGGTGTCATAGCATTCCTCGATAAATGAGCTATCCAACACTATAATATTGTTTCAATTCGAATCAGCAGTTCCGGAGTATAGCGCGTTTAACTAACCAACCAAACAAACAGCTTCACAGTATTTAGTATAGATCTAAGATTAATCAATTTATTTCACTCTTAGGATCATTGCATCTAATAAACGGTTACAATCATTGTGTTATGGCTTTATTGCACAGAATTGCTAACGAAATAGGTAGGTGTAAGCCCACCATAAAGAGGAAAGTGTAAAATGACGAGCGGATGTTATAACGGAAGTAAGATTTTTTCCGACATGCCGGAAGTGTGTGATATTTTAGATTGTATGTGTAAGTGCTATTTTTAAAGGTGAATACAGGAGTAATTATGTGCTATTTACTTGTAATAATAAGGTTGTCATACTTTGAAAGTATGGAGATTTATTAGTAGGTAATGTGGAATTCCAAAGCAATAAAATAGATTCCTAAAGAGTCAAAGTGTAGCCAGTAGCTATGTCTTGGTTTGCGGGGCAAAGTCCTGTTCTTAAATTGAGTATGGGTAACAAATGCTCATTATCCTGGTTTTGCACTAACTACATTGCGACCAAATTACGGACACACGACGTTTAAGAAAAGAAAACACTAAAAAAGAAAAGAATAAATTTCCTAATACGTCGTCTTCTGATAATCTCCAAACAAATTCACACGAAGATTAAAAATAAAAAACACTAAAAAAGAAAAAAAATGCGTCGTCTTCTGATTATCTCCAAATTAACTGTCGGCGAATATATCATGTGGTTAAGAGCTTCAGTTTAATGTCGTCATTAATATTCAACGCGAACAGCATGGCGCATAATTACGATCTGCGAGCTGCGCGCACGCACCCGGTGGCTGTTTACTATCATCACCGTACTTTCACTACAGTGAAGTTTCTTGTTATCGCATTGTTCCTTCAAATTGCGTAAGGTTGCATGAACGCGTTTATAAGTGAATCACTTAATTTACTAACTAGTTTACTTATTTCTTTACTATTTTAATATAAATGTACTAGGCTGGCAGTTTCAGTAAGAGGTTGAATGTAACTCTGGTTGAAAATGACGTAGTACTTGCTACGGCGTAGCGGTGTTGCAAGTTTTCAATTTATCTACGTGATTTTCGACATTTTTAAAACTTGCTGATGTTTTTAAGAGACTGTATTTTTTGGTTAATTATGTTAACTACTTATGTAATTTATTTGAAATTCAATGAAGACTTGTTTTTAAAACAAACACCAAAGGCTCAAGAAGGAAAAATAATAATAATTTAGAGAAAGATAAGCAACGAGAGTGTTCTAGACAGTTTTTGTAATTCATATTGACGAGTATTTCCAGTTCGTCCATCCAGTAAATGTCTACATACAAAGTTGACGGACAGCCGCATCCGATCGCGTATGACATATCAACTGCAGTTTTTATAAAGCACGTTTCACTTTCTTCCAGTTTATGTGTCTGTGCCGTGTCTAGTGCATATAAACTTAAAGCACGCGATTCTGATACATTGCAACAAATTAAATGTAACATTTTTCATAGAAAGTTAGTGTACTTTAGTACAGACGTCAAACTGTTGGAAGAAAGCTAATGAAAGTGACTTTCAAAATGAAATAAATCGATAGGAAAACGTTACTAATTTGGAGGCACGTGGTCTTTTGTTGACACTTGTCTAACTACGTTGGTGTTTCATTTTAAATTTGACCGAAACCGATGATTGAAACCCTCTTTTTGAATCGTATGGTACAAATTAGGTTCACATGTCATTGCTCTCGCTAGCTCTTAAAAGCAGTTTCTACTATCTGATTTCCACTGAATGTTGCTAAATAGTTACAAGATTATCTGAACTGCGTACGCACGAATTCTTAGGCGTTTTGTTTTGTAAGCTTTGGTATTATTTATTTTAGTATTGTGGTTACGGAGGACGAAATTACATCCCGTTTTGGAAATATTCTATTAATAAAATTAGACCAAGTTTCAAGTAGATTTCATGATAACGTTTCATCATGGTTTCAATAAATTTCTTTGTATATGTAAACCCGTCTGTACTTATGAAATTTGAGCTATGTTTAACATAAATCAAACATTTTATGTAGCATATTTACATCTTCGGTAAATTCGTATATTAATTTGATACAAATTAATATACCGTAGTACTTTGATTGAGTTGTGAGTAAATCTAGAATTCATTAAAGCAAGTCAATTCAAAATTATTATATGCACTATTTACTTGGTCACTAGAGCGAGTGATCATTGATATAAAACATGCATAGATAGTAATATAGTATTCAAGGAACCAAATTATACAGAACCAATCAGTAATAAGCATGGATTTTGCGCGTGAATGTTTTGTGTCTAAAAGATAATAAGCGTAGCGTCGGAAAAATCATTTTGAATGGTAATTATTTACGGACGGAAATGTATTTATGGAGTTTTAAGGTGCAGTTTGGGAATATTTGAACATGTCGTTTATAAGGTTTTATTCCACCGGTTTGACTTTATTTTCTTATTTAGAAGCTATATCATCAATTCATATTGTCGATCTAATCCGAAATTAGTTTCATGCCACCGGACAAGTATTCGTACTTACCGATATTTGATGGCAGATTCACGATTAGATTTAGATTTAGACATTTACAAGATGTAATCTTTGGATCTTAGGAATTCTGTACCACATTAATCGTGTACAAATAACCTTTAAGCAAGGTTCCCGCGAATATAATCGTAACTAAATGTAATATTACTTGTACGCACGCGTGAGCTCAATGAATTTTAGTATTTTGTTTTTAAACTTATAAATATTTTAGCCTCTTTCCGTGCATCGGTGCATTTCCGTGTTCAGTGAAGGTGAAGAAACTTCCTTCAACTCTTCGTGTGCAAGATCAATGAGGATCTAATCTAAAATAATGTAGCATTTCATCGAGTATAGGTTAACAATACTGATCATGCGTCTGGCATGCGTTTGCCTTGAGGTCTGCATTATTCTTGTACGACCTGAAAGTTATGCTGTGATGCATGTAATAAACTAAATTAATTCCTTAAAACTGTTTATTACCTCTTTAGCGGAGTTATTCTCTACATTTCTCTGCCAAATGTTTCACGAAAGCTCAACTCAAAGCTGGGATAAATTAAACTAAAAATATATGATTATGAGTGAGTCAATGCCGTCGACACTACTTGTAGCAGGCCTCAACTACCGTGCCAGCTCGGACTATTGTCCAAACACTGTTGCCATGCAACTTCTATTGCTGAACCTAATTCCGTTTCGGTAATTGCCATTATTAACAATTTTAAGGTCGTGAAAATGTTTATTCTCAATAATAGGCAGGTCCGGACGCTTGACGGGCAATTTCACGCCCCGACATAGCTCGGAGCACTAAATTATGTGCAAACTTGTTTACTTCGTTTCCGGGTAGAAAATTGCTGAAGAATTAGCTTTTATTTTTAGATTTATTAAGTTTTTATTGGAATTTCATGGTTGTAGATTTAAGTTGTTTATATTCAATGCAGATTAGTTCGTGTGTACCTAATTAATTAAAGTTGTAAACCAAAGTATTTATGTGTTATGTCTTACAGTGGTTCATGGTCTACTTCTTATTTGTTTAAATGAAATTAACATAATATGTTATATTACGTCGATTACATAATAAAATATAGTTACATTAAATAGCCTACTTGCAACATTCTGCTCTCTTAAACTTAAGGTTTACTTACTCGGTTGCAATCAAATATTTTTATGTAAATTACAAAGCTTGTAAAACCTTGCTTTCCATTAGTTAAAAGTCGACTTACTGATAAAATAAATCCGGAAACTTGGGTGTGTCAGTTCGAACAAGTTTAGTATTAAACGCAATTTTCGTTATCTTATTTAACCTAACACTTCCGCCTACAAACCGCATATTTAAACCTACCTAACTTACAGGATATGTTAACTCACACCTTTTTCTCGACCGCAGAAATGTTTGATTAATTTATCAGAATGCAGTTTCATAAGCAATTCATTTAATCACGTACCTTATGTCTCGACGATTAGCAGCAAAAAAGGAACACCTCCATTTTTTGCAATAATTATTAAATTATATCGCAGGACATTAATTTCCTTTAAGAAAAACGGTGACGAAAAACTGGAGCACCTTGAAATCTTTAAGGACACGCTAAATACATAACCGTATCTCAGGTCAGCCATGTTTAAAAAGTTCGCTCTTAATAAATTCAAACTTGGAACATGTACAATTTGTTCTGTATTTGGCCAGTGCTCCGTTCTCACGGGCCGCACAATTAGCAGGGATACGAAGAATTAATGCTCGCCTATTTGGTCTGATTTGCTACTGTTTTAGTTAATGAAAATGTCAGTACCTATGAGAACCTGGTGGTTTAGTGGTTTCTCGGAAGGCGCTGCTCTATTGCGGCTAATGTCAATATTATGTGTAGTGGAGCGATTAGAATGAATGATACATGGGTCAGCGAGCATGTGAAGGAAGTTGTGCAGTGAATGATGATTGGGCGGCATTTGTGAAGTATTTTTACTTTTTTGAGTTCCGAAAAAAAAAACGGAACCCTTATAGGATCACTCAGGTGTCTGTCTGTCTGTCCGTCTGTCACGGCCAGTTTTCTCCGGATCCACTGGACTGATTCTGTTGAAATTTGGTACACATATGGATATACGTAAATAATTAAAATTTTAGTATGAGGGTCAAACTAGAAAAAAAAAGTTTTTTGAACAATATTTTGTGACATATTAAATGAAAGGGCTTACTGTGAGGGTTTTAACTATATTTTTTTCATAATTTTAAAATAGATGGTTTTGAAGTTATTCAAGAAATTAGACGAAAAATTACCATTCCCTCCCCTTATCTCCGTAACAACTAAGCCTAAAATTTTGCAACTAAGCCTATTAGAAGTCTGTAGTGTTAAAATAACATGTTAAAAAAATTAAATTCGTTCGGAACCTTTTGCACGCGAGTCCGACTCGCACTTGGCCGGTTTTTTATAGTTATGCAGGCTACCTCAAAAGTTGACTTACAGCAGGATTTCAGTATTCTTGTATGAACGTATTTGACTGTTAGATTTTCGTTTTCAGTTTTTATTATTTGTAGTTTCTAGTGCAGCGCAATTATTGCATTAAAAAGCTGTTTGTTAGATCTTACCAAAAGTTGACTACTTAGAGTTTTCTGGGGATGTTTGCCATCACGTCAACGTACCTGAAAAATAATAAAGTTTTATTAAATATATATTCAATATTTATGAACGTTCATATAAACCAAACCCATCTAGTAGAACATGTTTCGGAAGAAAACAGGTAGGATAAGCATAAAATAATAATCCCAGTAATCACTTTTGCTGTCTGGCGAACTGAATGGAAAAATGTAAACAAATCATAAATTTATTTTCATGGCTGAATAGTTCATAAAATTGTTACAATTAATCGTTAAGATTACTATCGCGCAGATAAATAAGCTTAAGTAATTAGTGTAATGTGAACTAGCTTTTTTGTTTAACTTTTCAGACGTTGTTTTTTAACACAATGAATTCGCAGACCATAATTATGCGGTGCACTTGAAGTTGAATAACAGAGGTCATATAACTATAAATAGTATAGAAATATTCCTATTTTTACGTTAATTACTTCAAGTTCACATTTTATTGTAATAAATAGTGAACGGTTTTCTGTGATGAAATAGGCCTATTAAAATTATTTGAATATTAACTTTGTTCGTTAATTTGCATGTTAGTTTAAAGGTGTTAAAAGTGGGTATTATGATATTTTGTAACGAGGTGGGTAGGTGGAGGTGCGTATGCGTAACGTGCGTGAAATTGTAGTCGCACACTGTGTCCGAGCGAGCGGCGCGAAATATGAGAAGTAGCGGGAGCGGGCTGGTGTATCAGTGGTAGGATAATGAATTGTGAATGTTATTGTATTTTAATCTAAACTAATATATAAAGCTGAAGAGTTTGTTTGTTTGTTTGTTTGTTTGTTTGTTTGTTTGCTTGAACGCGCTAATCTCAGGAACTACTGGTCCGATTTGAAAAATTCTTTCAGTGTTAGATAGCCCATTTATCGAGGAAGGCTATAGGCTATATATCATCAGGCTACGGCCAATAGGAGCGGAGCAGTAATGAAAATTGTGACGCAAACGAAGTTGCGCGGGTCAGCTAGTTTAGTTATATGCCAGAATACCCCATGATATACTGGGTATATTTTTCTAATTATTTTGGGCTATTATATATTTCCCCTTTGTTTCAGAGGCTATGTAAATATTATAATCACATAAGCAAGAACAATTGATTAAATTATTGGACAAGATAACATAAATTAGGAGAAAAGTTTGCAATAGTTATATTTTGTTTGTGCCATTTCAATCGGTTTCAGGGAAAAAAAAATTGCGTAGGTTAATTCATTTCATTGAACTTTCCTGACAAGTAAAACAAAGCATGAGGAAAGCTTGGTTTAATTGAAATTGAACATACACCATCTAAAAGCAGACCTTTTGCTAGATCATGACGAAATTACCAAGGATAAGAAGGTGAGCTCTCTAAAGATGATTAATTTATCGCTCACCACTTTTATCTTGTCTCGCATTGTGCAGAAACAAAGGAGCTAAACTGTTTGGAAACATTGGTATAAAGGGAAGCGCTTGCTTCGAATAATGAGCTTAAAACCCATTATGGCGCTTAGCAATTTTATTGCTCTACTTTGTAATAAGAACACTTAATAATTGCCAAGTTTTAAGTGATTTCGACATATTATTGTACCTTTATGATATACATATAAGGATTAATTTTCTAATCGTGTGTGGGAGATCGTCATTGCATTGAAAAACGTGATCTATCTCTGCGTTAAGCAATTGTTTTTGGCATAAAACAAAAGACGTTTAAGTCTATTATGGGAAGAAATAATTCAGTTGCAATTCAGGTGCATGTTAAGATAAGAATGTGTTTGAAAATTTTCAATGTAAAATGGTATTGCTAAGGCTCTTCTAAATGACCCAAGGTGCACGAAATAACGGTAAAAATTACAATAATTATTTTGTTAAATATACCTCGTGAGTAGAGGTCGACTACTTTTTACTAACAAAAAATAACTAGATTGCGTTTCGTAAGTGACCACCGTCCTCAACCTTAATTCGGTTTTCATACATGTAGGATATGTTCAATAGCTCCCATTGTGGCGCGGAGCCGCGGTTGTCGACTCAGTAAATGACTACGTTATGCAAATAATGCAGATTGCGAGGCGCCATTTTCATTGTATAAAGTATGTTTAGGACGCCATAGAGCTCTGATTAAATGCGATTAGGATTTTGTATGGTGTTTGCTCACAAGTGCGCAATTTCGCAGGAAAAAAATGATATGTTAAAGGAAACAATGCGTGGTGTTTAGAGTGCGCTCTTTGATAAAGCGATGAAGTTTTGCAAGGTAAGGAATAACACTCTTACTGACAACGCTGTAAAAACATGTTTTTTTTTTAAGTTTCATTATACAAATACATTTTTTATTAAACCGAATACAAACCGGATCTAGCGGCCACAGTCAATTCCTGGTTTCGGATGACTATGAATAGAGTTGGACAAATTAATTGACAACACAAACGTTTAAGCGAGACGCTATCGAATCGAAATATCGTTCAATATCAATCGTTTGTCATATCGATTGTGCCGCGACCGTGACACGGCGGCCATTGCTTTCAACTTGCAACTCACGGTCACCCTTATATTTGCGCCAGTTTTATACAGTAAGCAATTAATGAAGTCGCTTATTAATAATTACACGGTTTCGTGGTTCATGGGCATTGTTTTGTGGTCACCATCGATTTGTTGCGGCCTCGCTTGCATGGGAATGTGTAGGAATGTGAGTGGCATGCGACACCGCCTTTATCTTATCTGGTTAGGAATAAAGGTAGGGGTTATAATTTATCTGAACATTTTGTGTATACGGTGATCTGTGATGGAGATTATTCTGTGCGCTGTCTGGAATATTAATATTATCGTGGGTAGAGGATAAGATGCCACATTTCTTATATTATAAAGAGAAGAAGTGCACGTGTGGTATATCTAAGCAAGTATGTATGACAGAGTGACAAGAGAAATTTGCAATAAAATTATTATAATAATGATTGTGACCACAACGATGATTATTGCAAAGCTTTCTGAATGAAACTAACTAGGCGTCAAAATCTTTACAAGTCATTGAGGATATTATCCGCAAACATATATGCGTATCATGTATCTCGTTTCACCTTCGCTTTAAATTGACTTGTCATAACAGTTAAAAATACATATTTCATTGACGTAATGTAAATAAGATTGTTATGTGATGTATCGATTTCTCTGACAGCTCGCGTTCAGTCCGTCATCCATTTATAATCGAGAGAAATGCGAACCACGCTCGATATTGATTGAATCCGCCCACAAACTATAGAATACGTAATAAGACACTAGTGTTAGGAAACGATTTAAATTTAATAGCAATTCGATATAAAGTTCACGTGTTATCAAAATCAGTAATCTGCATCGGACAGTGTTCGCTCCATTTTAATTTAAAGCACAATTCTATAAGTAGCGACACGCCCCGAGCGAAATATTTAATTCAGTCGTGATAAGTCGATATCAAATTAACGTCACAGCTTTAGTCCATTCGGCTATCGATATAAATTACGGCCCTAGCACGATAATAAAATAATGAGCGCCTTAGTGCTCGTACAACGACATAATAATGTTAGACGTCCTTTGTACAGGGCTGGCTGCCCACACTGTTTTGTGGGGTTTGATCCAGTTTTGAGGTATTCGAATTTCAGATTTGTGTGCTATAAGATTATCTTATAAAATAATAGGTAATAATTCTCCTTTGTCTTTGAGAGATATTGCAAATATTCAAATCTGAACAGTTTCTTGGTTGTCTAAGTGGGTGGTAACCTTAGTTATGCAGGTCTGTGTTCACACAATTACGCCTCGCAGGCCTCCAACAATTACAGTGGTGACTGGGGGGCAGTACGAAAGCCTTTGCAGTGATTCATGGTAAGGAACCCCGTGGTATTGGCTATTGCCGTCGGCGATCTAAGAACAAATAAACAATTGGTTCTCGCTTCCGCCACTTTGATATAATGAGTATGGGTACACGATCTAATTTAGATTTATAATAAAGGCCGCGTTGGTATTATTGAAAATAAATTAGATGAATGTTATTTTGACTTCATTTCAGCTTTCATAATTATTATTATTCCAAAGATAATCCTGGTTTAGTCTGTAAGCTTTCTTCAAAATTAAATAAATAAATAAAATAAAGATACTTCCCTACTATTGAGGTTTCTTGCTGTGATTTCATGAAAAACTTTTCTATTCCTTCTATAACCCGATCGTACATTAACGACGTTGTCCTCTAAATTAAAACGATAAACAATAATTAAGTTCTTGTTTTGTTTTAAATCCGGATACAGCAGTCAATATACGGAAGTACATAATTTTCATATATCGTAAATAATGTGGCGAAAAGTAGCAATTATATATTATTCGTTTTGAGCAGCTAACATAGTTCAGAACTAAAATAATTGGTGGCGGTGAAGCGTAGAGAAACTAACACTGAAATTCAGTTATAACCTTGTTAGTGTATTTTCAAAGTTACTGGGTTAAATAATAAGATTTAGATGAAAGAGTGCAAGTTCAAGCAAAAAGTGGATCAACAATATTTTGGCATTGCTAAAATGCAAAAGTAAGTGAATAATAACGTACTTTTGCATTTGCGGTAGTCAATTATCTTAAAGATTTAGCAAGTTGTTACCACATGCTCTACCAACATACTATACTAATTTATTTATTTTACAAATATTCAACTTCAAGTATTTCATCAAGCCACTTCAGAACTCCTAACGGTATTTCACACAAACTCGTCCTTACTCTTGGAAATTAATGAACTGATTTTAATAAAAGTTGATAGGCATAGAGCTCTAAAAAGTTATTTAAGTACTTTTTTGAGAGCAATTTTATGGTGTCTATAGAGAGTAAAAAAATGCTCTCTTTTTCTTTCTTACTAAAACACATCAGTTAAAGACACATACTAAGTCAGGCTAGGTCAACAGGGAAATTGCCAAGTGATATTATAAAAGAAAAAAAAAATGTTAATTTCAATTACATAAAGCATTAACATACGTGATTTGGAGATCACCTTTTAAGCAAGAAGATGTTTGTGTTAGGTGACTCCGCTCTTCCACTTAACATTATACAGTGTATGCATATGTGTGTATGTTATGTGTGTGTGTGTATATAACATTTAAAATTATACGATTGCTACAGATATCGACTATCATTTAACTGGCCTTTATAGGAACTGCGCTTGAGCACGTATACTTCAATACTAATGGGAATTTATATGACATCTTAGACAGAGAAAACGGTGATCAAGAGTCTAGATTACTATCGGTGGTTCGATTAGTTGCCCGTTGTATGGGAGAGCACGAGTTATGCAGTATTATGTGTCTTGTTATCTATTGGAGTCATTAATCGTCAAGCTGGAATATACTCGTAGATAGGGATAGATGAGAAAGATCTTTATTGTAATCAATTCAATATATTACTGTGCAGTGCTGGATATTGGGTTTTCCGAAGTTGCACTATAATACTTGCTGGGACACCCGCCAACTTTTATTCCAGTTTTTCAGGCAGCCTTTAAATGAAAGCTTGGAAAAGTGCGAGTTGACTCATGCACGGACCCGCAGTGTGCCACAGAAATACGCACGCAGTGAAAATTTAGATGGTCTATCTATTACGGTTTATGAGATACAGCCCGCTGTCAGACGTACGGACAGCTAATATTTGTAAGAATGGTTGTCTAAATCACAACAAAAGAAGTAATTGAAATGTCGACCTAATGTTGTAAATTGACGCAACAAGTTAAATATTCAAGTCATTGTAACTGCTATTACATTCATCCGTGCGCACTCTTTGTGAAATTAGTATGAACATTATATCTACATCATCAGAACAAATCATAATTTATTTCTGTTTATTTGTGTAAGACTGACCACAACATTCCATTAGGTTGGTATAGTTGATTTTTTGCAGTAAGTGTAGTTAGGTCAGTAGTTCTAATTTATAATGCATAAAGCAAATGTCACTGCTGATGTAAACACAATCATATGCAATAGTGAGTCAGGTGCGAAATTCATTTATTGTCTTCAAATTGCAACAGGAGTTTCAACTGATGAACTACAGAATTATTTCCTTACAAGATGAAATTATGCAATTTCATGTTTGGTTTCGTTTGTATTGCAGAACAATGAACTGGGAGGTGTGTTTACTGAAAGGGGGTCAAAAAGTGTTAAGATAACACTTTAACTGTGTTGAAACACGAGAAAACAATAGTGGTCATGGAATGACGGAAAAATCTTGAACTTGCCATAATGAGTTAATAACGAGTTTCCTTGTTTTCCAGCGAGTGACGTCAAACAATGGGTTTACAAAAATATGCCAAGTTCATTTATCATGAAAAAAAGATTCACGTGTCTTGGTCGCAATAGTACCTATAGTGAGTTTACTGAAGAATAGGCTGACTCATATTTAAACTAAAATGAAGTATCAATTTAAAACAAAATCTTCAGGAAATTCCAAATAGTCTGAGTCCAAGAATCATATCACTGGTCATTGTGATGTGGCATACATTGCTAACAACGTGGGCGTTTTGCGAAAGTGCATTGATTGTATCGACTTTATTGGCACAACCCTGCTCATATTTGAGCATCTAGAACAACAGTGACATAATTATTTAGCAATAACAATAATGTATCTACATGTCACCAAATAAAACAATGGGCAGGATGTATTCTAGGTCAGACACGGACGCTGATGTAGCCATATTAATATCTAACATGATGTATAGCTAAGTTTATCTGGCAAATCAGATTGCTTTTTTGCTAGCAATGACTCACTGATTGACCGGATATTAATAAAAACAGTTGTCACATTAGTCCAAATAGATTTGTCATGAATCACGCAAAAAGTAATACCTACGCAGACACAAGCGAAGTTAAGGATCTAGCGATTGTTCGAATAAATGGCGTCGCGTTTATAGATCAAGACAATGCAGCATCTTAAGGACACAGAAATAACGAAACACATAATGATAATGACGAACTTACAGATCAAATATGAATTAAGAGGCGGCTTGCATTGCGTACTGTGCACGCATCGCTGGACGATATAGCAACAGCGGAAGATGTCATAACGTTGTCATGCGCTTGCGACGGTGGCACCGGCCGTGGGCTCCTTGCCTCGCCAGCGAAACATGTGAAGACATTAGTTAATCTGCTCGATACGGACATCAAAGTAATGGGGGTTAACTACGCGTGAAGCTGCCTGGTGAAGGCATATCATAGGACTACGGATTAGTATGAGGCGTACGCGTTGATATGCATTACGATAAAGAGCTTATTTAGACTGAGATGTGAATGTATGATAGGGGATAGGAAATTACGTTTTTATAGAAGGAAGTGGAACTGAAAGAATGAACTGAATCTATCTTGGGGTAACGTCTTTACCCCACTATTGCTTCTTTGAATTTATAAGGAGTTTTTGAAGTAATTAGCACCTACTTTCGGCCTACTAAAGAGGAGAAAAGTGTGATCTAAAGTTCTGAAGCTTTTCTAGCCCTTAATCTGCAGTAAAAATACTACCTTGAAGAACGCACAATAACACAGTTGCAAAACCATTCACACGTTATGTATTATATGAAAACAAAGCGACCATAAGTCGGCTCTGAAGGCCACGGACTAAGGCCGGACTTAGCCGACCAATTTTATTAAAGGTGATGAAATGATAACCTACACATGGTAATTGGCCATTTTCTGTATTGTAATATTTGTAATTCACGTGGTTTTTGTTGTTTCCTTTTCCTTTGGAGCGTGGGAAAGTGTTGCAATGTTGGTTTTAAGACTGATAACTTTATTTGCTTCAAAGTCGTTTGACGGGCGTTTGATTCGAATTAGATAATGTCTGTTACTATTGACTTAGCTAGTTTATGTTTAATTATCGTAGTTTGATTAAGTAATTAGTGATTGTGATATTCGGTATCAGTTTTGACTATCAAAGTGGTATGTAAATGTACATTTCAGTATGCCAGAAGGTGGTTTAGAATCACTGACAAACTTAGTCTACATCCATTCATTCGTCGCGTAGAAATCGAAAGCAAAGTAACATATTCAAAGCAAATCTCATTGAAAATCATGTCCTGAATGCGACTACTAAGTCACGTGAGACGGTCGACATTCGGCCGGCACCAGCGGGTATAAGTTACGGCAGTGCGTGTAACCACGGATACTACTAACGGAAACTAGTTTTGCAATACTTGTATTTAATTCACTATTCCTTCAAGATACACAGCTTAATTAACTCGTCTCACCTTTTAAAGACGTGACACTTGCATTGACTTCAATTTTAAACTCAACCGCGACTCATTCAGGACTTACGACTCCAAATTTAATAAAAAAAAACTATCGCAATCAAACATTAATGGTTTCACCTCTTTTGAAAGCGGATCAAACATAATCAACTGAAACAAAATTGCGGTAAAAATAGTAACATACAACCAGTTATTTGATATGTAGGTAAAAAAAAAGTAATATTGCGTAAAGAATTACGAAATAAGCGACGCTTTTGTATAAAAAGGCAAAATAATAAGTGTAGCTAGAAATCAACTAATGAAGCATGTACTTGAATCAATCGTAATACTTATCGACGGTTCAATAATCACGTAAAAACTTAAACGTTACGTACAATTAGTTTGCTAAATGCACTAAAATTGGCTTTAATCGATTTTTGAAATGTGGATATGACATGAGTCAGTTTCATTATTGAGGATGCAGGATCTATTTGAAAACAAAATTGGCTGGCTATGTGAGTATTAATTATAGAAACGAGTCGAAAAGAGGAAAAATCGAAGCGATAAGAACAATGCAATGTCATTCGGGTGTTGAGGAGTCAAGTACTAATGCTGTTGATTGAAGTAGCCAGCGTGACGGAGATTATACTTGCATTCCTGATCACTGTAATTAGATCTGTAGGATGTCTAGGAATATCTTTAACAAGATCACAGTTTGATCAGGAGTCCTCAAATCCGTATTGTTAACCTGCACTATTTTTCTAACATTGCCAATTAAGATTTTCGCAATTGTGACGTTGCATCAACTGTTCGGGTAACGAGCGTTAGACTAATCGGTTGCGAACTGGCAACACAATCTTTTCTTTATAAAGTCGGATAGCAATTAATATTACTTAAGTCGAAATAATGAACGTTTCACGCCTGAGTTGCCACATGACGGCGCTGAGCTGAGAGAGTTATCGTGTTACTCTTGGATGTTATAAAACGTTTTCATCTTTTGATTACTTATTTAATACGAATTGCTTACTATATTGACAGTTTGTACCATAACGTTTAGTAAGCCAACAATATAACATTTATAAATTTAAAAAAAAATCTTACAAAGTATGCTCATAGATTTATGAGAACACATAAAAAATTACAAAATCCGGTTCCTAAGCAATCGAGGTGTTCAGAAAATTGATCGCCTGCACTGTAAAATCATACAGTTTGGGTACGCAAACTGGCTCCACGAGGTAGGTACGCGACACTCACAGCTAGGGACGAACATTGAACACTGGGCTAACGTGGCAGCATCGTCTATCTTATTGTTCAGTAGTTGATAGTAATGTTCTAGCTGTTGATGCCCACCAAACAGACACGGATACAAAAAGGGATAGAACCCATAACACTTTTTATATAGGTAGCTTATATTTTACGACCAACGATTAGCTTAAGACTACAGCATAAGTAACCACTACCAACCTTATTGTTTCCGTATACCCCGTATTTATGTTTACAGAGACCATTTAAGCTTACTTAGTAATAGAATAGTTGTTAACCAAATGACGTTACTCGCATACAATAGATTTCCTATTCCGCATTCAGTATTCCAGCTTTCAATAAATTGCAATCTGAATAAAATTTAAACTAGTTGCATTGTAAACATGTTTCTTAGATAGAATGAACACGCAAATTTTATTGCTTTTCTGTAGTATGGATTGATCCAGTAAAGTTTTCTGAACGTTTTAGCATTAGATTGGTCGGTTCTTTTAGTAAATTAGCCACGTATTGCTGTATCCACATGTTCAAGAGCAACCGCGAAACGTGACTGGCACGTTCACCGTATAGTTTAGTTTTCTGAACGCGTTCTTAAGCCAAGTGGTTTCACTGTTCGATAGACACATTATTTTTGTATCTGGAACGAGTATTAACTTTCGCTGTAGTAGTGTTAAGTCTTTTTTTCCCCCAAGTATTTGGTGTGGTCCAAGCGGCCCTTTTTGGTCATTTTGTAATAACTCCACGAACGTCAGATTTTATAAGACGCATTGTTTGTTTTACTTTCACTCGGCCTGGTTTGGTTTACACCATAAACTAAGATACACTACTCATAAACGGTAATGGACAAAGTACGGGGACTTTTCTAAAGCCTGTTCAAAGTAAGTATCTTATATTTTCATTGGTGTATGACTCGAAATATATATTATATATAAAATAGGCAGGGAAACGTGAAGTTAATGTTGTGGGAAATAGAATTATGTAAAGTATGAGAATATGAGGGGTGTGGGACGGATGTGACAATGTCTCTGCTGTCCATGCTTTACAAACATCGCTCGTCACCGCAGCAGCGCCGGCGATGACGAACGTTTACGATTTCTGTTATGTTAAATAGATTTATAGCACCTCTTACGTTTCTGTATAACACTCATTTCTAATATCCATAAAGTTATAACGTATAATAACTCGTATTTTATCTCAGACATCTATAAAATTTTCTCTCTGCTCGTATATTGTATGTACGCAGTTAGTTTTAGAATTGTGCGCTAAGATTACTTAATTCTTTATCTGTTAATGTTTTATGTTATATATTTACTTTCACAGCGCAGCGGTTGCTACATTGTTTTCTTCCTGATCGCTACTGGGTATATTACGACTCGTTTTAAAAAAACTGATTCCTGTATGTACGTACATACGTAACGTCTTGGTAAGTTAATATAAAAAACTGTAATGTTTCACACAATTTGTCGTAGTCAATTGTGTTACAATTTAAGTGCCATAACTCTCTGGTGATTGAGTGTTTTCGCACCAATTAGTATAAATAAATAGTGTTGCATCGAATTTTGTTCAATTTTCTGCAATCAATCACAGTGTAAAATTTTCACATGTTAACGTAGATAATATTTTAAACCAAATGACTGCTTGTCTGTCTCACCAATGGGAAAGTTCTGCCCTATAGACTGGATAATAATATATTTACCTAACAATCACACGGCTACTAAAATTCGGAATTCGTTTAAATGAAACTGCTTTAAGGAATAAATTAATGAGTTTGGTATTGATAAAATAGAGGTTCCAGTACATAACGATTATGAATAAACAAAAGGTGGTTTCGCTATTAGACTTTTTAATCTTAGAAATATTTAATTTACATAGTTTATAATCCTTGCTCCAATAAACAGCTGTTGGCTAAATTGACAGCGAAATAAATCTCGAACACAATACATGATCGTTGAATATTCATGAGAATGTGTAATTTACGACAAAACATGAATAAAGTTATTCGATAACGGTACATTATTACTTGATCTACATTGATCCGGTCTTGTTCTGCTGATCAGGAGACGTCGAATATAAATTTATTGATAAATCAATAATCTGTGAATATTAAACAGCGATTTGAATGCAGTTTGCTTCTTTTTATCTTGTCTTTATTACTATAAGCGTTGATTTTTAAGTGCTTATCGTCATTTATCAAGTTTATTCACTTTATGATCATGTTTTTATTTAATAAAACCATAAATTTCGTGTTTTATTGTAGTTATCTACTTTTACACTACAATTTTTTTCTTAGAATTCAGTTCTTTATTTTAATAGAGCTACTGTCTACACTTTCGAACTGAAACTAACCGAATATCATCTGTAACTGGCAGACGTCGATGTCATTTTGTAAACGTTTCTTGTTGGCAAAATCCAAAAGGAAAACAAAAAGAAATCTTTGGAACAACTTCTCAAAGCATTAGGAAAATGGTGTCACGATCAGCTATTTGAACAAGCACTTAAACATGTCACCATGTTTCCACACGCCATGTTCTAGGCGCCGTTTATAAGAATACTAATTAGTTCTAAGTCAACTTACAAGCTCAAATGGACCAGTACCTCCCAGTTTGGGTGGCCACAGTAAAAGTTGTCCGTATGTCACCTATCGGCTGGAAACAGGTCGGCCGACATGTTGCTGAGTGCGCAATGTCCGTATTAATTACCGTTGTTATGGTGAAATTGCGATCAGTCGAAAAACTGGAGTAGGTACAAAACTAGGAAGGAGTTGCACGCATTTTGTTCAGCTGATATTGTAAGACACGATGTCAATTATAAATATAAGTGTATTTGGTATTACAATTTTTTTTTAATGGTTTATAAATACCTTACAGTAGACTATCGAAGCTTCCAAGAGCCATGGCCGACGATTTCATAGACAAAGTTGAAACTTCCCAGTGTCCCATAATTATGCCCCTATTCCTTTTGGAACAAAAGACATCAACGCATTGTGAAATAATATGGTGTTTGTCTTTTAACAAAAATACACGGAATAGGGAATATGCACGAAAAAAATATTTATTATCTATACAGTTTATCTAAAAATATACACAAATATAATACTAACAGTGAAAATAGAAACAAAATTGCTCGAAAAACAAACGAGATATAATTATTTTAAACAAATATATCTGTCCCTCTCGCGAAAACGCTGTTTTGTATGGCAGCTGTATAGGCGCCAAGAACTTTGACGTCACAATTCATATCGGACTTCTCTTTCTAATTGTAATCTTTGAAGCTTTATAACTTCATCGCTAATGAAGGTATTTAAAAAATAATTTCATAATTGTTTATTAGAGCAAATAAGTATTTCATTTTTCAAATAAAAAAATCGCATGCATATTCCCTATTAAGTAACGGAAACAACACAATTGATCATACAAGACATAAAACTATGAATTAACGTACTTTTGTCTTGATACAATTTTACTTGGGATGGCACAGCTTGTCCTCATGTTACATGTGTATAGGCCGCTAACTCAGCACACATGTAACGCTTCCTTATACTTTTTGATCACTCACAGGAAAGGTACAAAGGACTTATTGTGCAACATAGTATTGTGCGTGTAGTCCTTTCCTTGTCTTTCGGTATCCACTTAGTATAATCTCGATCATATGTCAAGGTCCGCATTTGTTGGAATTTGACTGAACGGATTACGGTGACCGGTCGCTGCAAGGTGATTTATGTCTTGTTTGTTTGTTTTAAGAACGGTTTTTCTGCTCTTAAGTTTTAGTTCACAAAATTAGTATTTGCTTTCTCAATCAGCTTTTCGACAGTCATTTGTTTTATGTTCAGAGATTTCTCCGTATTTGCATTTATGTCTAGAATATTTTTTTACCAACAGAATAATGTTAACAAAGCCTTATTTACAAAACATTCAACTGCAACTAAAAACGAGCATTTGCATATTATATCCCAGTTTTTCAGGCAGTTCTCAGTCTGTTCTGAACATAATCTTTTGTCTATTTTTAAGCTTATTTAGCTTGTAAATTCATATGATTTATGGCTATCCACTGTCTAGTTTTTCATGGTACGGAGCGCATCAGATACGACTACGATTGTTGTTTCAACCCAACTGCGCTTATTAAACGAATCATATCATATGAGCAACTTGTAATTTAAAGTTATCATCGCGAGATTGAATAACTTAACATTACGGAATATTGACATAATCGGTTATGCATGGCTGAGAAGCATTTCTTGCTTACATTCTTCCTGTTAAAGTAAAAGCTGGTAGCATCTTTGAGCAAGATGTACACTGGCCAATTACAACCTCACCAGAGAAAATATAAAATGTATAAGTCCGTCTCTCGATAAAGATTAACTCTATCTTCATGATCGTTAAATACATATTATGAAGAAAGATTGGAAAGTACAGAGATACGTGGCTTTGCAAGGCGTAGGAAAAAGACACTAAATGGGAAATTGATTTATATATTTTATATTTTATTACTTCACTAATAAAAGCAGAATATGTTACAGTGATTACCCGGACTTAGTAATCAGTCAAACATCATATTATCCATTGACTACCTTAACACCTTCTTGAGAAATGTCAGACAGATTTTCTCGTACATTTTCACTATGAAGTCGTAACACTAATTACGTGTCTTCTACATAGTGTTATCATTATGCGAAATACCGTAGAAAGTTTGTCACATTGTCTGTTTGTCTCATTCACGTCAACTCGTGAACGCATTTCGGATAATTCGCGATTCACATGTCTTCATCATGCGATATGAATGTCAGTGTGCAATGGCACTACCACTTATGTATGGCGCAATTGTTTGAGTGTATGAATATGACTTATAACCCATGTTGACATTTGATTACAAAGTGCTTTTAGATATAACATATAAGCATTGTGTTCGAGGTGAAGTTGATTGTTAGGGTGTAGCGACCCACCTTGAATTTTGGTGAACTTTTGACATGAATGTTTATTTGATTTATTATATGTCAACTTGCTTAACACCTATGTGCACGACACAATACCCTTAAATTTTGTACGAAGTATTTGAACTCGTATTTCAGTCAAAGCAAAACCAATGTGATATTATAAGTCCATGTTCCTGATAGCTTGATCGTTATTCGTGTGGTCACTAAAATACCTTTCCAAGACAGATGGCCATGTTATCCACGAGATAACATTAAATTTATGCAAATAAATGCCAGAGCAAGGTAAACAAAAACGATTGATTGCATTCCCAATGGCGTATTTTATACTAAACAATGGTCCATATTTTAATCAGAATGAGATTAAATATGGGCCCTTTAGCTAACAGAATATTAGCCGTTTGATTTGTTGTAATGGTGTTGAAGTCTTTGAATGCATATTTAATGGGACCTTTGAATTACACATAAATTAATGGCCATAGTTATGTGGTTTTGTGCAACACCTGAATAGATGGGAACTTAGCTGTTTCTAGAGACTACGGTTGTGGTAGCTTGCAAATCACTAACCATTTTCTACATTAATAAATAAGAATATTAAATAAAATGTATAAAACACGTATTAAATGTCACTTAAAGGAATCTTGAGACATTTTCTATGAGGTTGTATTCTACAGTTCCTATCGTCATAATCACATCAAGGAACTCAGAGGTGTTAATGAGAGCCTGCGCCAGCGTCGACTACATTACAATCGGTGGGCCGCGATCACGTTCCACTGAACTCGACCGAACGTTCCGTTTCCATAATGAAACATTACAATCAGCCTCCGGTTTTCCACTTAATTGAATTTAATTCTCGTACAATAAATCCGTTAAAAGTGGTTTGAATAATTGTTGAAATGTTTGCAAATTGTAATAACAATGGAATTGAATTACATTTTGTATAAATAAGGTGGTAAAATAGAAATTAAGGTTCAGTTTGATTTAGCAGTGAGTGGGTGATGGAATCTAGTTGAACGATTTATTGGTTCCTGGTATTAGAATATTATTCAATTGGATTATATCTGTGCCACTTAAAAACACATAGGGATTTTTGTATTTTACCTCTATGTCGCAAATTAACATTTTTGAAAAGTCAATATTACGGTACGGTACAAATTTTTGCGTCAGTCAGGTGGCGCCAGCTATTTCCTATTAATATATTCAGAAAGTACCGATGCATATCACGGCGATTTAGTTGCAAAACAGCGTATCAATGATTTAAATGACTGTCAGTAACGCCGACTGATCTGAATAGCTATCGGACTATCAAGTCTGATCGATATTAGTTTGACAAGGGCGTTGTCGACATCCGTATCTAACGTTTGTTTGCGATCTTAAATCGATTAGATCCGCTTTTAAAATTGTCATACAGCGAAAGGTGACGTGAGGTGTCGTAATAAAATTAACTTTAACACCTGGGGCCGGGTTGCTAAATTCGTTCGTGGAGAAGTAATGTGGAATGCAATTGTCGTGAACTACAGCCGCACATTCACGGTACGTGGCCTTGTCTACAATGAGCTACACTATTAATGCTCCGGAAATTATCAAACTTTTGTCGTGTTTTGTACATTTGGTATAATATAATTTCAGTTCTTGCGGTTATTGTGTTGCGCCCGCGTCGCCGACGCCGCCGAAATTGGATATGTGAACGATTTCGTAACCGAACTAATAATTGTATTAGTGTGGTCCGAGTTATACTAATAATTGGCATACTTTTTGTACGCCTCAGTATTTATTGCAAAACGCCACCCATTTTGTAAAGGAGATCGTAATTCACCGGAGGAAAATTCTCTGAAAGAAAGCTTAATTAATAGACTCAAAACTAACGTGACTTAATTAGTAAGAAATTCATTAAAACTACACCAGCCAGTATGTCAACACTCTAAAAGTTTCAGATAATAACTTATTTCTATAAATTCTAACGGCTTTTTAACGAAGCAGAAAAAGTGGTACATTTCTCGAGTTCTTATTTTTTGTTGGTTGCGTTAGGAATTAGTAAATGTAAAGGTACCTAACGTTATCGTAACGTGCGTAGGACCAGTTTCGAGTTATTTCCCAACCTTGTCACCAGTGCTCCAGTGCACAAACCCGTTGCACCACAGTCATTGCACTCCAGTGCACCAGTTTGGCGAAAGTAAAAGTCACTGCGAACGCACTCGTTCTTGAACCAGTGCTGTAACTGTCCACTGCACTAAACCTTACGTTGCAACATTTTATTATTATTTTAAAAGTCGATTTTGAAATACAGCGAGCATATGCTCTATTAAAAACATACGGCGCGCGGCGTGTACATCCTTACCCAGACCTGTCATCTTGCATAAATAACAAATCGTGCAAAAGAAATGGGTATCCTACAGTTGAATAGCTTTACGCGTTGACTATTATGGCCTATGAAACCAATACGGTGTCACCACTGCGTTGGAAACTAGATATGGCATCCAAACAGTTCGTCGACTCGGTTTTATTGAGATTTATTTGCCTGAATTGACGAAAACAAATAGTTGGTTTCAATAATTTAGGTTTGATACTCTTAGGATTTGACGTTGTTAAAGCGGCCAGAAAGTTACTATGGTAATATTCTTCCGTCATTTACTCGGTAAAGATACATTTGCCACTTGTTTTATGTACCACATCTTTTTTCTCCAGCCAGTATCTACAAGACGGGAACCAACCACGAAAGTTGGATACTGATTGATTTATAACGCGTTGAAAATGTACGGTGACTTTCCAACATAAGGTGCAACTCGTTAGGCTACACCCCTTAAATGGAAAATAAAAAGTAGCCAAGCCGGTCAATTAGACACTTTCGTAGTCTTATTATAGGAAAAATAGAGGAGGGACATATTTTCAATGACATCTACAGGTTAATTTAAATAGAACATATTGCTTGGCTCTCGGTAGCAGATGAATCTTAAGTCAAAAATACATAAAAATGATTTACGTCACTTTAATTGCCTAATTTGAATAATACTTCTATTTTTTTATTCACCAACTATAAGCAAGCCTGATTTATTTCGTGTTGAATTGGTAATAATATTTAAAAGATGATCATGAATATTGTTTTAATAAATTTATTCCTAAATAATATATAAAGCCTTAATTGTGTGGTAATGAGTCATAATTTGTATCTTGACTGTAGATAATAAAATTTCGAATGAAAACAAACTGTTCCAAACAATAAATTATTAAAATTAATTCGTCATTTAATGATTTGCCTAGAACTAGTTAGCTAACTTTCAGATTACATTATAATTAATTAAGCCAACTAAAAAGATTTCAGCATAAACAAAGCATAAGAATAAAATTAATGCCTATGAATTTTTAGAACGGTTGTGAAAGTTACAAAACAATAATAAAATATTATCATCTTTGTTGAGATTATGAGAAATTCTTATAAAACTTAGGATAAGTTTTAAACTTTCTCGACTGAGTTAACTTTCAATTGCACCGTCAAATGAAACGTTTTTCCATTCTGAGATTATATGGATATGTTTGAAAGATGTAAATATTATGAGTAAAAGTTTTAATAAATTACTAATTGCACTGTGTAGGCTTTATTTGGTAAGGGTACCAAACAATAGTCGTTAGGTAGGTGAATAAATAAGTTTCTAATAAATTATGTTAATAAATATACTACCATATAGTGTACATATATCATATTTCTTCAACATATTTATAACAACAGCGAACCAGTTTGTACATTGCTCATGAAGTTTTTGGTTTACCCAAAAAAGCTATTAAGTAAAACGTTACAACAAAACATTTCATGAACCAAGTTTAACAATCGAGTCATTTTATCTTAAAGTTGCGTTTCGTAACTCCTTACATTATATTTATCAGTTTTTTATATCACTTTCGCTTAATGGATCAGGGCGATGACGTCACATGATATGAAACAGGTCAATTTAAAAATGGAATGAATTATAAAATTGGTACAACGTATGCGTCATGTCGATTAAAAGGTTGATGAACTATTTTTATTCGGGGAATCCTATCGATTCAATTAAACTTTAATCAATACCTACATACTTGATCTAATTACCTGTTGATAGTATACAAGTGTTTACATGTCCCGCTAACTTTATATCTAAGTATTTGTCAAACACTTAGCTTTTGTTTTCGTTTCCTTATACAAACACTTGACCGTTTTATATTTCGTAAATAAATACTCATAGAAAGTGAATTTCCATTGTTTACTTCTGATGGCACTTTACTCAAAATTGTAGATTATTAAGTAGTGAAAGCGTTAATAATAATACTTGTAAGTATTTATACTTAGTACAAGTTGAATTGACTACGAATTCTCGTAGGTTGTTGCTACACAACACCAAGACCTAGATTTGAAACCTATCAACAAGTTCCCATAGTATTTTGGGACTGGTTCGATATCCATTACCGGTATTGTCGACATGTCTTTCGCTTTCGATAAGCACAGCAGGTAATGTACAGTTTGCGAGGAGATTGTGTGGAATGTATGTTAGTTAGTAGTCATGGGAACAGCGTTCTAGTGCACCAGCTGTTCTCAATATTGTAAAGCAAGTAGATCGCTCCAATAAATACCGAATTGCATTACTGCATTGGATTTAATGCCTTTTATGTGACCAGATACCAATTACGAAATGAACACATGTAAGTACTGAGTTGTTAGTGTGCTTTCGGGAATATGGACCGTTCTAAGGATTTTATTGGGTTTTAAATTGGTAAAACTGGACTTGATTTTAAACATTTATGGAACGTGCTGAGCTATTATTTTATTTTAAATGGACTTTCCAATAAGTGCATTTAATATAATGGTGTCATGCTTTAAAAAAAATCTTGTGAGGACTTTTGCCTTTATGTAGGTATATCGATAGTGCACGATTTTCTGGAAACAGTCCTTTAGTGTATACATGCCTTTACGCTGCAAGAATTCGCATTGCGTGAGCCTTAATCTTTAATTAAATATAAACATTTCGCACAAACTTACCAAACCTAATATTTATCCTAAATAAAATCTGGTTTACATGCACATATTGAAACCGAGTGGCTAACTATTTGCGTACGCAATTGCAATTATGTTGTCGAATCGAGTTCGATGACAGCCGAGACGAGTCGGGAACTATAGCGTTCGATGCCATGGCCGGGCTGGTCTTGACCTACACCACGCCACCGATGTGTAAGCGCAGAAAGAATCGTACCATCTAAACGGAAACAATCGTTTCAATGCGCAATACGATCATAATTCAATTCTTTTCTCGATAGGATTGGATGTTGTCAAACTTGATATTGCTTTCAAGATTATTTTTGGTTCACCTAAAATAGTTTTCTGTGTAAATATGTGCGCAGTATATACTTGGCCATAACTATTTTTCATTTAGTATTCAAAACCTCGCTCTACATAATTAGTCATAAAAACATATGATACAATCCGAATTTTTACAGAATATTTCGAAATCTACTGTTTGCGGAAACGTTTAATGTAAATTACGCAACGAGGGGTTAAAGAAGTGTCTTATGTCACGGGCGTTATATTGAATTCCGAATGTGAGGGAGTTAATACAATAATCCTGAATGCAGTGAGGAATTCAAGCTAGCCCAAGGCAAAGACACCTTTATCGCCGAGAAGGATACTCTACTTTTCACACCTACTGCGAGAAAAATGTTCGCAAGTCATGAAGAGAGATGGGTTCCCGTCGGTTTCAAAGTTGAGTTCCAAATTCAAATCACATTATTGATCTCCGGGCAATAATATTGTACTGAATATTATTATGACCCGCCGGGCAATAATGACTAACTTTAGGTTGAGTTTGCATGACATATAATGTGACGTTTTCGTGCAGGTGGTGTAAAAAATACATTATAGTTTACCCAAAAAATAAATAAAATAAGTCAGGCATGTTTGTTTATTTACAAAAATATTTCGAATTGCTACTAGAACAACAATCAACGTGAACGCTTGGAATACGGAATATGTACGCTCATATCCGCGTGTCTACAAACAGCAAAATATAAATTAATTAATAATATTTTCAATTAACTCCAATATAATTTATGTTATACTTTATTTGATAAATTAAATGAGCAACAAAGCCTTTTGTTATACTTCCGCCACGTTATTTTTTTTAATAACTTACACTTTTTATTATGACTTCAATACAATCGATCACTTAATCGATTTAACGATATTGCCCATTAAAAAAAGTGTTCTGACAATAAAATTAATCAGTGTAGATACCTACAGTTCAATATCGGATATCAGAAATATTGCAGAGTCAGACTTAAGGCTAGTTTCACACGAAAGGTTTTCTCATTTCATAAATGATAATGATAATGATAATGATAAATGATATTTATTTTGCAAATAGGTTACAAGTAACTCTTTTACACGTCAATTTTTTTTTTGACGTATTTATCTAGATGAGGCCGGATGTTTCCTAGCTGACTACCCTGAGAAGAAACACCGAAACAAACTCAGAGGTCACAGTCTCTTTTGAAGTCCATACAATTGCCAATAACATATGAAAAACATGTAGGTTAAGGTCTGAGGTGGCCTTTTGAGGAAAGCACCACGCAGGTTTGAGTGGGCTTGTCCAGACAGTGCAAGCCTTTGTCAGTAATCGTGCAGCTCAACTCAAAACTTTGAGGAGCTCAACGAACCGACGAACAATACCAAAGTAAGGACATTTGGGTAAGCCGCATAATATACTCAAACTGCCAGACAGTCATGAAATCAATCCTTAAAATAACGACCTACATAGTCCTCACACTTACAATACATTCTTTTTTTTAAGAACCATGCAGATTAGTGTCTGAGATGGTCTTTAGAAGAAAGAACCACACAGATTTGAGTGAACCTGTCCAGTCAGTGCAAGCCTTTGTCAGTAGTCGTGTAGCTCAACTCAGATCCACATAGGAGCTCAACAACTCGACGAACAATACCAAAGAAAGGACATTTGTGTAGGCCGTACAAAGCACTCAAACTGCCAGACAAACATTAAAGTTACTCAATGAAATAAAAAATAATCCACATAGTCCCCATTCATAATAAAAATAATGATAAATTTAATGTCAAATTGTATATGAAAAATTAAATTAAAATGTCAAATTGTATATAATAAAAAGAAAAATGTCAAATTGTATATAAAAAAAAATTGTACAAAAGTCAAATTGTGTATAATAAAAGAAAATGTCAAAAGTAAAACTAAAAAATTGATAAAAAAATAAAAAAAAATGTCAATGTATAAACCAAGCAAATAAATATACATTGACAATAATAATAAAAACAGAGACTGTGCAAGTGTATTTCATTGGAACAGCTCAATCCCAAGCCTTTTTGTCTTCAAGATAATCTTTTATGGTGTAAAAAGCCTTCTGGCAAAGTTTACGCTTTACAAATGCTTTGAATTTATTTATGCTTAGATCTTGAATGTGACTTGGAAGTTTATTATAAAAGCGTATACATTGGCATCTAAATGAGCCCCCTATCTTTTTAAGCCTGGTTACAGGAACAACAAATTTATGTTTATTCCTAGTATTAACATTATGTATATCACTGTATTTTTTAAACATTTTAATATTTTTATGGGCATACAAAATATTTTCATAAATAAACTGAGAAGGGACAGTCATTATATTTATATCTTTAAATTTATCTCTGAGGGAGTATCTAGGACTTAATTTATAAATTGAACGAATAGCTCTTTTCTGCAAAACAAAAATTGTCTGGATATCGGCAGCATTCCCCCATAATAGAATACCATACGACATGACACTGTGGAAATAACTAAAGTAAACTAAACGGGCTGTTTCTAAATCAGTTAAATTTCTAATTTTTCTGACAGCGTATGCAGCAGAGCTAAGTTTTTTCGATAATTTATCTATATGTGGTCCCCACTGAAGCTTAGCATCTAAAGTTATGCCTAAGAACACAGTAGTATCTTCAGGAGTCAACTCTTTACCCCTTATTAGCACACTAGTATCCACTTGCCTAACCTGAGGCATCGTAAACCTAATACATTTAGTTTTTTTTTCATTGAGATTTAAGTTATTAACATTAAACCAGTGTACTATTTTTGAAAGAACGTTATTTATATCGTTAGTAACCGGTTGCTGACGTTTAAGTTTAAATAAAAGTGAAGTGTCATCTGCAAACAACACTATTTCTTGACTATCCTTTATGAGGTAAGGCAAGTCATTAATATAAACAAGAAACAAAAATGGGCCAAGAATTGAACCCTGGGGGACACCCATTGTTACGGTACAGCCAGGAGATCTTTTCCCGTTCACGTCAACTCTCTGGATCCTATCACTTAAGTATGAAGTAATAAGATCCAGTGAGGAGTTCCGGATCCCGTAGTGGTGTAGTTTCCTGATCAATGTTTCATGAAAAACACAGTCAAATGCCTTGGATAGGTCGCAAAAAATTCCCAGGGCATCGCATTTGTCTTCCCATGCATTATAAATATGTCTTAAAAGTTCAACACCGGCATCAGTTGTTGAACGACCCCTTGTAAAACCAAATTGTTTGGTATGTAGAAGTTTGTGTCTGTTAAAAAATCTTTGCAACTGCTCTAAAATAAGCTTTTCAAATATCTTACTAAAGGTGGGTAGCACTGAAATAGGTCTATAATTAGTGGGGTCAAATGTACTACCCGCTTTAAACAATGGTATTACTTTACTATGCTTCATTAGGTCAGGAAACTCACCACAATCAATACAATTATTAAAAATAAGTGCTAAAGTAGGAGCCACAATGGTAATAATGGACTTTGCAACGTCCACTGAATTATCCCATAAATCTGCAGTCTTTTTCACATTCAAACTGTTAAATGTTTTAATTATATCTGTACCAGTGACATGTTGGAAACTAAATTCGGAATCGCAAACTTTAACATTTTCTTTAAGCAGAGACTCTGCTGCAGTGGGTGATGAGTTCAGAGATTTTGTTGTTAAAATAGGAATCTTTGAAAAAAAATTTTCAAAAGCCGAGGCAACCTGGGAGTCAGAATTGATTACAATGTCATTAATTACAAGGCTGTAGTCACTACAACGAGGTTTTGACCTTCCTGTTTCACTATTAATAATATTCCACGTTGTTTTGATTATATTATTACTATTTTTAATCTTATTACTCAAATAACGCGACTTTGCAATACAACAAACTTTTTTAAATAATTTTGAATAATTTTTAACATAAGAATTAAATTCAGCCGTATTTACATGGGCTCTTTCATCATACAATTCATAGAGCCGAGTTCTACTTTTATGAATACCTACCGTAGCCCATTCACTGTAAGATACATTACTGCTAACCGAGATGGTTTTAGGTATAAAAGTGGAATTGAAATGTTTACAGTACATGTGAAAAAAATCCTCATATGACTTATTAGGATTATTTAAAGTAGTCAAAACTGGTAAATTATTGATGATTTTAGTTTTGAAAGTTTCCAAACGAGTTATAGTTCTTGGGTTAACAGTGATATATTTTGTAGCCACTTTGTTGTTTAGGTTTTGGAAAGTAATTATTTGCCCACTATGATCAGAATCTAGTAAATTTATAATTTCTTTGTGACTTGGTACAAAATCTGTAAAAATATTATCTATGCATGTGGCACTCGCAGGGGTTATTCTTGTAGGCTCCAAAAATAAGTTAACAAGATTGTAGGACTGAAACAGACTAATAATTTTGCTGCTAGAACCTGAGTTTTCTAATAAATTAACATTAAAATCACCGCAAGTGACAATATATTTGTTTGAATTACAAATCTTGTGTTACACTTCATCCATTACCTTTTCAAAGCAGTCATACAATCCTGAAGGGGGTCGGTACACACTTAAAACAATGAACTGCTCCAATTCTATACAGGCTATCTCAATTGTTCGCTCAACAGATAGGCTTACAATATCCTTCCGTTCTTTGAATTTAAGTTTATTATGAACTAAAATTAATGAGCCACCACGTATGGCATTAATTCTGCTGAACGAACTACCAACCTGGTGATTACTAAAATTGAACATGAACTCATGGCTTTTAAGCCAATGTTCTGTGATACAAAGAATATCAATATTGTTTAAATTTATAAATAATTCTATTTCCAAATCTTTATTCATGAATCCTTGAATGTTTTGGTGCACCAGGTTGATACAGTTTAAATCTTTTATTGGTTTGGTTGTTCCATCAAAATTCTGTACAATATTGCTAGAGATAGCCTCTGTTGTCTTATTTTCTAATTTAAATTATCAATAACATTAGAGTTTCTTGCCAAATTGTTGGCAGAATTATTATACATGTCAGTGCATTGCTCAATAGAAGCAACTTGTTTAGCCAAGTTCTTGGCTGTTATACAAAAATAATATGATAGCGACACAGCTATCCGTCTTTTAAAATAATTAGCAAGATAGTACCTGTCTACATGATATCTATCTTTTGTCAACACAAAACGATTTCCAATTAAATTATTAACATCTAATAAATGAAATACATAGTTTCTCATTATAACCGGTTGCTAACTCGGGAACATCGTATTATCGCTTAACTAATATTATAATAATAAGCCGATGAAGCTCGTCGTACGAAAGGGAAATCTGACCGAGGCAATGGCAGCTACTTGCTTAGCTGGAGCGGTCTCTTTAGAAAGTTTTAAATTATACGTAAGTAAACTGGTAACATTGACGGCGACAAGACCACACTCAGGCGACGGATGCTAACACCGCAACACCATACATACAAACCTCATTACTATTCGAAACACTCCATAAAATAATCACCCAAGAAAATGAAATATTCATTCAGCAACAGATACGTGTGAATGAAATCCAATACTTATGATTTCACGCCGGTTGGTTTCTATAAGCATAATTTTATCAAGATTCAAAATCTAGGTTGTGTGCTAATCGTCAATCAGCGGTTTTTTATTGTACGCGGAAAGATTCCGAACCGGAATGACTGCATATCACTTATTCGACTACTCATCAAGTGGAACGGAATGCAAATCCGTAATAAGGACATGATCAATGCGCGCAAAACCGACGTGTAATCCAATAATAATTCCACTATGTATATCTCGAAGCTCGCGATGATCGTTAACGCGTAGAAAGTCGAGATTTCGAAGTTATGCAATTATGTTCTTCTGTTTGACACACGTTATGTCCTGTATCGATTCGGAACATTAATTAGGCATCTATATATACACGTATACATCTATATATCCATATATAGACACGTTTATAGCGATATTGACTTTGTTGTATAACTTAATGATATATTGCATTTCGTGTGTTTATGTAGGTCGTACGTCACGAATGTGTTACTGCGTGGTAAACTGGACAAAAAATGTTTGTGTGTTTGTTTGTGTTACGTGATCCGATGTGACGGTAAGATTGATTGATGTGCGGTTTGTCAGTGACAGTGAGCCACACTTGATTGAAGATCATTTATGCAATGTATGCCAGATACAAAATCTTGTTTCAGGGTTCTCTAAATATTAAGCAACATTATTTGAGTTAATCCTTTAAACAACTTAATTAGGTTTTTAGTGATGTTATCGATATAATTAAATCAGGAAACTGCAGTACTTACCGTGATAATTCTATTGTTGTCGCCACCTCTAGTTAGTTACATAAACGCGGGTTACATTGCACCATGTCGTACATCAGTTAGTTATGTTAATTGAGACAAAAAACTTTATTCAAAAATGGTTATAAATCTTATTAGAATAGCAGATGTTTTAATTAGAAATGTAATTTACGTGTATTGCGTAATGTGATTTTCTCTTTCAGTGATGAGTTGAAATAAAGTAGGGTTTAATGAATCAGGTGTGTGTTCCATCAATCTGCATACGTTGACACGTGTTATGATTGCGTGCGTTGCGCAAGAGTCGCGGTCGTGCTGTCCGCGCCGCCCTACGCCGACCGCAGCGCCATTGTACGTTCATTCAGTAGCTCTAGCTTGTGTAATAATTATTTATTCAACGATATAATAAATATTGATAATATTGTGTATCCTGTCAAGACTTGAAACTTACTTAGAAAAATAAATAGATTGGCTAGTTATAGCTATAGACCGAGAAAATTGGAGAGATGAAGAAGGACTTTTCGCGGCAGTGGAGTCGACAAACTCATTCAAAGAATTCTTCGAAATGGATGGTTGGGTTTCTAAAATTTAAAGTTTACCTCGAGCTATTTATACGTTGTTAACTCCCAAGTTATCTTCAAGATTACTATCTATTGCCTAGTAGCTAGGTACTTTTGAAAGTAATTAATTTGTGAGCTAGGAAGGATACTAATGATCAAGTGTTCCGATAATCTTTCACAGATATTAGACACGCCAATTAGTTCTTATCTACAAGTTATTCCTATTTATTATTAAGCTATGAAAAGCTGATATTATCCAAATTATAATCTATCAGCATTCTTTAGTTTAATCGGAAGGAGCGATGCAATAAGTAACGCAACACTGTTGAGGAAACTTCACAGCGAATTTCTTCAAACTTCAGGAAGGTGTGGGCGTATTAAGTACAATTAATTTACCTAATATATATATATAGACGAGTTTAGGTTATGAAGAAATGCTGACTATTATATGATTTAAGAATCCTGCAGACAGACGCGTCGTTACGATTCGACATTATTTTTTTCTTCATTTTCTTTCATATCAGTAATATTTTAATCCATTTATAAATTGTATCCATTGTTATTATTTTATGGAATAAATTCGCGACATGTATCTACATTCAACTTTTTTAGCTACTAATCATCATATCAGCCGAAAGACGTCCACTGCTGGACATAGGCCTCCCCAATTGTCGCCACAACGACCGGTCCTGCGCGTTTTTCAGCTATAATAATTAATATATATGATGAATCGTCTATAAATTACACGGTGTTGTATATTATAGCTATAAAAGTGAAATGCACTTTAGTAGTCTTTAAAAACTAATTAATCCTTATAAACTATTGAGCTAGTTGGCTTCATAAATAATGTTTTACGTAAGATAGTGACTCTTCACGTAAGTAATTAATTCTGTTAGTATAAATTATAGGTGCCAAAATCAAAACAGTAGCTATCGTTTGCCAAATTAGAAAACACAAACATGTAGGTCATAGGTACATAGATCTCCTTGTTTGCATTTTCCAATTTGGCAATCGACGTTCCCAGTAAGTTATTACTTTGAGTTAAAATGCAGGTTATTAGGTCATGTCAATTACTACAGCTTACAGAAGCTTCTAATTTGCCCTCTATTTTTTGTTACAATAGTATCGTCTAGATTCTGTTTTGGATGATAGAGAAAACATATAAATCCTTACTAATATTATAAATGCGAAAGTAACTCTGTCTGTCTGTCTGTCGCGCTCTCACGCCAAAACTACTGAACCGATTTAAATGAAATTTGGTACACAGGTAGTCTAGAGAGTCTGAGAAAGGACATATGCTACTTTTTATCCTGGGAGTATGTTCCCTAGGGACCACGCGGGCAAAGCCGCTGGCAGAAGCTAGTATCACAATAAAATAAAGCATTTGTTATTGTTTCAATGGCGCGATATATTATGGAACAATGTAAAACTTGTTTTCGAATCTATTTTAGCATATCCTGTAAAAGCGCTCTCGCGTCATATCGTTAGCGGCAACGAGCGATGAATAACCATTAACTAGAAAGGAGTATTTTATCAGTTTTTCGGTGAAAACACGAAATGTGATTAGAATATCGACATCGATCAAAAGAAAGTGTCTAATTCTTTGTAGGAAGCATTACGTGACGAGACATAGCAAGTCTGAAAGAGCCATTAATTTGGTGTTTCGTGCAGACGGACAAACGGACTAATAGCTTATTTACATGTACGTGTGTGGGGTAACTAAAACCATTATTTGACCACCTCTGTGGTCTAGTTGCGAACTAAGAACAATAATTAGCGTGATACCATGTCGCAAGACTCGCAAGCTACGGCCATTGAAGTAATGTCCAGTGTGTGTAAGAAAAATATAGTGTATCAGGTTGATGTTGCATAGTTTGAGAATACATTGAAAATTGCATGTTGCTTCATTCACGTTGTTTTTAACTGAAGTGTTGGTAATGATGATGTAGCTAGTAATTAAGATACCACTTCAGTATTTTTGTGTTTTACAAAATGTTTTACCAGATTTTTTAAACTGATTGAGCTTATTTTTCACTCTGATTATGAGCTTTGTTTATTAACACAGTTCTGGCAATTTCCATAGGTGATTGATTATGTCCTGTTCATAGGGTAGTACATAAATATGAAACTACATCAAGCCTATTAATAATTGCACAACGAACTTCTTATAATCCTTTTTATACTGATCTCTCTCGTCAGTTAAGTGATTGATTGATATAACAAACAGAACTGCTAATGTTACTAATGTCTGATATAACGTTAATTGGAGTTGGCTTGAGTGTTATTATTACTTAATTTATTTATGACATTATTGAATGAAGTTGCAGTGTCAATGCGGAAACTGTTAATAAAATGATTATTCGTTCTGATTTTATAACTATCATTTATGATAAAGATGATGACAGTCACATAAATTTTAGATAAAATATAATCATTAAATGCACGTAAAGTCTTCTTTTTTAACATAAAATGCATTGGCGAAGAAAACTTTCTATTTATTTTTATTTTCGTTTCTAGAAATGAATAAATAAAATGTATGCTCATCCAGTAAGAGTTACAAGTTCTAGCTTAGCATAAATAAGCAATTGAAATGAAGTGTTATTATTTTTGTCGTGAAATGGTTTATTGTAATGACGTAAGTAATTGGAATCAAAAAATTCTGACACAAAAATTTCATGTTATAAACAAGAAAAAATGTGATGATGTATAACTGAACATACATAAAGTGTGATAGAGCTGATAGCAATCAGTGTTACACATGTAATTATCAAATCGATCAATGCTGACGCGGTTGGCTGGACCACATAAATTGCAAGCGATACTTGACGTAACTATATTTTTCAACCAAATTAATAAGTTATCAAGATTATTATCAACCTATCCTACCTATTGAATCTTTAGAATAGCCATTTTATACTAAATAAATACGTACGAGTACTTCTTACTTTTCTGCAATATCAACGCACGCTAAAATTTATGCTATATACCATTATTTTGCGGACATTGGTGTGGGTTACATATTTACCTAGTTTTTAATATTATTCTGTCACACTTATATTGTAATGTGTAACTGTTTTATGTCCCAATAAAGTAAAGTAACATAAAAATAAAATAAAAAAAAACCTTAGTATTTATAAACAGTCTTTTATATTTTAATGACAGGTTCTTTTCCTTGTTTTGTTTTCTTATTATAGATGATACATCCTTATCTTTCCAATGATGTGGAGTGGTAAACAACTAACAAGCCAGAATGATTTAAACTGGTCACGGCTGTTTATAGTATCGTTGAAATAGACGACTCTAAAAACAGCAAATAATTTATTATTATAAGCCCGTAGTGTCCTACTGCAGGGCAATGGCCCTTCCTTCTTTCCACCTCAATTTATCTTGAGCAATCTGAGTCTAATCCTTTAGGTAGGAGTCCAGCTCGTCTCGCGCTCTCCAAAAAGGTCTACCGCATCGCTGGTTCCTGATGTTCGGGACCTAATCTGTGGTTCCTTTCGCCCAGTTCTCATGTGGCATGCAGCAGATAAGGCCTGCCCAATTCCACTTCAATTTGGCTGCTGTGTTGCCTACATCTGTGATTTTAGTTTTGGAACGAAGTATATTGTTGTAATCCTAACTTCAAGGATACTTCTTGTTATTGCTCGCTGGCAGGAAAAAACAGGAAGTAAGCCCGTTTTAAATCTTTCAGGCATCAATCTGCTTTGCGCACGATTAATTTTACCTAATTATCTATGCTACTATATTAACGTTAGAAAAATTGTTATATAGCAATTTATGACTTCCGCCGGGTGGTCTGGAGATTACAATCAGAGATTAGTATATGATAAGATCACTTATGACCACTATCTTATCAGTGATCTTGGTAGCTCTATTATTTCCCTTTTATCTTACAGTAAAGTTGGATTTAATGTATATCAATTCAAGGCTTCTTGTCCAAATATTTGAATAAAGTGTTGGTTTGTCTAGGGTGACCTTTCGAAAATAAAGTTCTAATTGAGGGTATACAGGAACTGCAGATAAGGCGTTATAAAAATAAATGACCCTAAAATTAATTAGGGCGAACAAACAACAATATGAGTGATGATAATGTTTGAAATCCTTTTACAAGTTTATTTAAAGAACACCGTAGATGTTTCTAGATACTTTGAAGACTTTCAAGGTATTTATATTTTGTACTTGATAGCTAACACGAGTCATTCATTACTTTGTGTTGTAAATGTTGCGATGTAGATTAATTTCATCTGAGTAATTAAGTTCTTCGTAAAAGACAAAGTCGTTAAGACATCTTTGTTAATTCGCAAGAATCGCAAGGGCAACCCAGGATTCCTACGATCTCTTTTGGGTCTAAATCCATTCGAAGAGAAATAAATGTTACATAGATACCTCATTACTGAATCGTGTACACATTTGCGTGAGCGCACCTACCTAACCCGTTGTGTTATTTCTAGCCTATCACGACCCATCACAACATAAGTTCAGGTTTTTGATCGTTCATTCAAACGTTAAACCTAATTACCTGGTGCTTATCTAATATTATATGATCGATTGGCCAAAACGTAATCGTTTTTTGAACTAAATTCAAAGCTTGGTTTACGATCAATAAATTCACTTTCCTAGACTGGTAAATTAAAGGAAAATAGTAAAAGTCCGACGGCTTATGGAACATAAATTGTGAACGTCAGCGTAAGAATAGAATTATGACTGGTTTATTAATTGTAGACATGTCATATTATAAATAATGGTAATATTACACAAATATATTTTTTGTAAATGGCGTCAAAATGTCTCAATATTTTTATCATAACATCAGGTGTGTGCCGTATGGTGTCGGCCGGTGCCGTATGGTGCCGTAAAAGAATAATACCATCCCATCACTTCCCGTGGGTGTCGTACGAGTCGACTCACCAGAGAATAGGCAGCAGCGTTCTCTGTAAAACGCAACACCATACACTGCGATCGCCAACCCGCCTGCCAAGCGTGGCGATTATGGCAACCCCCTCCCCCCTTTGGGGGAGGCCTATGTCCAGCAGTGGACGTCTTTCGGCTGGTATGATGATGATCAACATCAGGTGTTTACTAAATTATACTTCGTTGACATAGCGAGAGCCATCTACGATCCTGCAAGTAGGTCAGTAAGGCTAATGGAGTCGGTTCAGTGATCCGCGGCACGCAGCCGGTTCTGAACGGATGCAGAGGACGTTGCTCAAATATCAGCAAAAACCATTCCATTAACTATCGGCACGCATTAATAATGACGTTAGTTCACTGTACAGTTATTATAACGTTTTTGCCTGATTTTGCTCGAGAAAATGTTGTTGAAATGCGATTTTAGGTGCGTTTTTGCTTACCTTTATATGAGATCAATTGATAATTAATTTTGAAACCAAAAGGATTAATTTAAAAATTAATTATAGTGTTTTAACCTTTTGCTATTTCAAAGAACCTGACTGTCTTTTAAGTTCCAGTATTTTTCGATTATATCTACAAACTAACCGTGTTAGTTAAATTGTGGCAATGAATTTATTTCAGTTCGTAATTTTGTTTTTCAATTTAGTATTTATAATGGTCTATAATCTATGACTTTTTTGTACATTTCTATGGCAACTAGGTCAAAAGTAATCGGCCTTGTGAGTGTTAATAAACTGAAAATAGAATTTAAATGACTATGTAAGGCTATTTTGGTATTCGAATAAATTATGTCATGAAAGTAGTTACCTCCAAGTATGTTATTACGTTCATTGTATTATTTAAATATTAGTTTTCGGTAGAACTCTAAAAAAATAATCTAGCATTTCAGTTGTTTTATAGCTTTTGTAATGATATCTCTTTCAGTTTTTAAAAGAAGAGTGAAAGAACACTACCTTTCTTTACCGTCATAGTTGCATATAAGTATGTGTTATTATTTATCTTTTAATATTATTTAGTATGTATTAGTGTATATTTATTTTAGTAATATTTATGTATTGTATGTTATATTAAAGTTGTTTTATTTGTAAGTACTTATACCTTTTACACACGGTGTCTACTTATCTTTTATACAACTCTCCTTTCGCAGGTATGCTGGAAGAGATTTCTTTTGGAATAAGCATTACCTTTGTACCTATTTTTCTGTTTCCTTCTTTTTATCTTCCTATGTAATGTGTGTACATAAATTGTTAAATAAATAAATAGATATAAACGTATCTAGAAAACAATAAAAATATGCTATGTTTTGATAGAGGAGCAAAAGCTTTAGAACGTTTGAATCAAGTTTTTTCCAGAAATAATTAATTCTTAAAAAAATAATCTGAAAAACTAGATATAATGAAAAGCGAAAAGGTATCTACTTGAAGTCCAACATTAATTCCCATAACTACATCTTTAGGTTATTTATTTTTTTCAAAGCACAACTATACTAAAAAGCGGAGTACACCGATAGTTACCAATTGACTCTCTACCACACGTGGTCAGTTTAGATAATGGAATTATCCACATTAGCTACTTGGCAGTTACGCCGTTCGATTCTACTGATGAGCACAAAAACTTAACACGATTAGTAGAATGTTGATATTTGGTTGCTCCGACCTTACCACGTAAACTAGGCTAGTTATTTAAGCTATAAAATAAATGTCTGGTCTAAAACCTGAAGCTTTCAAATTTCAGTTAAGTAGTCTAGCAAGGCTATCTAATTGATGAGTCCCTCTCACTCAAATTTGTTATTTATGTAAGTGTAATTATAACTAATAGGGTACGATGGGGTTGGCGTATCCATGTGGATAAAAACCCCGTGTTAAATAAACAGAATAAAAAAAAAAATGTAATAAATATCAATCCTGTCAGTTAAGACTTCTAAGATTCTAGACAAAGTGATATTCTATCATCAAAAACTGGCCAAGTGCGAGTCGGACTCGCGTGCAAAGGGTTCCGAACGAATTATTTTTTTTTACATGTTATTTTGACATTACAGACTTCTAATAAGATTTACTGTAATCTTTAGGTAAAGATCTATTATCTCCATTTTTTTCAAAATTTTAGGCTCAGTTTCGGAGATAAGGGGGGGGAATGGTCATTTTTCGTCTAATTTCTTGAATAACTTCAAAACCATTTATTTTAAAATTATGAAAAAAATCTTATTAAAACCCTCATAGTAAGCCCTTTCATTTGATATGTGACACGATATTGTTCAAAAAACTTTTTTTTTTAATTTTCTAGTTGACCCCCAAAAGTGACCCCCATACTAAAAATTTAATAATTTACGTTACGCGTCCGTGTTTGGGTCATAGAAGTCCATATATGCACCAAATTTCAACAGAATCGGTCCAGTGGAAATGGAGAATACTGGCTGTGACAGGCGGACAGACAGACAGACACCCGAGTGATCCTATAAGGGTTCCTTTTTTTTTCGGAACCCTAAAAATGGTCGCTATATAGAGATAGAGGAGCGGGGAGGAAAAGTGGCCCAAGAAAAGAGAAGCCTAATTTTTAGACTTATCGCTGCTAGAATGTCACTTTGAATAGAATTTGTGACCTCATCTCAATAAGTTTATTAAATACCACAAATATTTTTATTCTCGCTGTGCATCTTCACAGATTCTACCGTACGGTATAGTACAGTAGAATCTGTTGTCCTCGCGGATTTCCAATAAGATTTTCCTCAGTATTTCTTCCTCTTAATGTCTTCATTGTTAATTCATATTTCACGCTTATTAGCTTGTGTATTACCTATCGAACAAGTTTTCTCTCACCCGGCTGTATAGTTTCTTGTAAGATCCATCTATTAAAGCAAATACATAATATAATATTAGAAGCACGCTGTTCAACGATGTCATACAATGTAAATTTCATGTTTACTACCCATTTTATGTATGGAAAACGTAACTAAGTAGCTTAAGCGTGTTTTCATTCAATTTCTCTTTTGGATTACACAATGATGCATTGGTCACTTCATTAAAATAATGATGGGCCCATGGCGTAATGCGGACAGAGGATTTCTTCTAAATTAATATGTGGAACGCATATTTTTATGGTAAATTTTCTATGCATAAAATATTTGTGAAGGTGTTGTAAGGTCTTTTGCATTCGTTAATTAACTGAGAGTTAAAGTTCGGTCAGGTTAGTAAAAGAAAAAGTACCAGAAAGAGCCATTCAATAGTGAAGTAACACACAGGCTTTGGTTTATCCACAGGAGATAGATACACATTTTCCGGCCTTCAGGAAATCCCGTACATTGATCGTTTAACCCTAGTTAAAAACCTCTAAAACTTCAGGGTAACAATGCAAAAGATAAACGTAATTAACAGTTCGTTAATAATTATTTCTAAACATATTAATTAGCTTGAATTTAGCGGCGTCAGCGAAGATAGCGCACTAATGGTTATTTTATGCGGGCAACACTTCTTTTCATTGCCTGCCCGTCTTCCGGCTGAGGAATTAGTGATTGCTTTGAATTTGAATAAATTAGCGATTTCATAATATCGTCGAGGTACGTTCACGCCCTCACGATTAGCATAAAACATTGTTAGAAGATAGTGTCGGTTTCGGCGGTAATTGAGGTTAGATTTTACTGTGCCAAAATCGGTTGTATTAACGTGACTAAGATATTGAATGCTAAATTAATAAGTGACCCTTTAGTGTGTGCAATCGTGGCTAAGATTAATATCCTAGACGATGTGTAACAAATTATCATTAATCACTTAAGGGGAGAGTAAGAACATATCAGATAGCGGTGTTTTCAAAGCTAGCCTCCTACTAATTTTCCAGTAGTTGCATTGCGAAGATGCAATTGAGACTAATTATTTGGAAAACGTGGAAAATCGGACGAGGCACGCGAGAGCCGGCCGAGACCCGGGATAGTCTCACAGATGTTTATATTCTAACTTTGTAAGTTTATGGCGGAGACGTTTTCTCTATCATTCTTTTGCTAAGAACAAGTGAGAGATGTCAGTCGTCTGTTTCGAAAATGTCGCGTGATTAGTCGCCGGATACTAGGTTCCGGACCGGGATGCAAGACTACCGGACACCGGACGCATAGCTGCCACAGTCTGCTCTAGAAACTAGATTAAAAACCAGTGTTTAAGGCCTGTCACAGTTGTATGAAGGACGTTTTCTACGATACATTGTCGCGGAGTTATAAAAAGAGTTTGAACAGAATTGCACGGAAATAATGCTTGGCATTTAGCCTTAAGTGTACCTATATGCGAATAATGTTTTTATGGGTAATTCTGTGCTAATAGAAACACATAAAGACTAAATGTTAAAGGAAACTATCTAATTCATTTACGTCGAGAGACTTTAAGAAATGTTGGTTGATTGTAGGACGTGTAAATGTAGACTCAACATTGTCACAACATTTTAAACTGTTAAACAAAATATTTAAATTCATGTATGATACAGTTAAAACCGCATTTGTTTCGCAAAAAAAGCGAGAGTGGACCATATTGAAAACAGGACCAGTAATTTCGCGCAGAATTAGCTTAACTACATTAATTAGTAAGTACTCTCGCTGGTATTATACCGAGAAACTGATAATTAAATCGGAAATTACGAATCTCACGAGCATGTAGCAACATTCAATCGATACAGGATGTGTGAGAACTGCCGTGGAACTTGAGAAATCCGAGTTGCAACACTTTTGCGTGCAACCTTGCAGTGTTCATTAGTGAAGTGAGAAAATGGGAGTAACTCCAAAAATTCACCATTAATTACGGTGGAACTTTAGACTGAATGAGACATGGTATTTAAGGTTGTTCTGTGGGTGGTAGTTTGCGTCATCTTAAATGGTTATGGGAAGTTATTTAGTAACTGCTGTAGGTATGCGTCAAAAGTTTGAGTTTTCAGTCCTTTGTTGTACATTTTCTTTACTCATCAGATTCCACTATTAATAATCTTGTTTCTTCAAAAACAAAAAGATAAAAATATTACTAGAATTGATAATATCGAATTAACAAATAGCTTTAAAACTTGGAAAACTGTACAGATTCAGATGAACTTTTCGGACACTGGCGTTTTTTACGTGTAAAATTTGCTGTACTATGTAGATACCTAGTATTTAAATGAACGGAGACAGTTCATGCCATTCATTTATGAACTCCTTTCCGATATCCAGATTTTTTCTTTAGGCAGAATGCTTAAGCAAATACTAAACATGGTTTGAGGTCCTCCACGTTCCAGTGCGTACGTGAGCATTCTTTAAATATGTATAAACAGAGTTTCTTGCTCAGAGCAAAACCATTAAAATGTAGGCAACGTTTTTGCATATTTCTTGCTTAGCTACGGTAAGTAAATAATTAATGCTCTAATTTAACTTAGTCTTAATTTTGATGCTAGTTTTTAGACAACTGCGGTTAGAAAATGAATGTGTTTTTTTTTCTTTATTTGGAGAATAATGATATATTAATTTGCAGATTTTTATTTTAGTTTTTTTGGACTAATTGTAACAATGATACTTAAGTTTGCAACAAATTAACGATTTAAAATAGTTTTTCGAATTAAGTACTATATTTAATAGCACCTAGTCTACTGCTGGTGAACGAGACAAAAAAATGGATTCAAGTGACAATCTAAAAGCACCGGAATTTTAGTTTCTCAGGGGATTTTTTATTGAAAGACGTAGTTAAAAGAGCCGTCAGTAAAAACTACGGAATTGAAGATTTATCTGTGACAGTTAGTCACGCATTCCGTGTGAAAGAAGCCTATTGTAGTTATTTCTGTAGCTTGTATAGAAAGACAATTTTATTCTGCACCTAACCAAATTTTTTACCAATCAATCCGTCAGTTGAGTAGTCCAGTTAAAATCATTAAAAAAACTGAACAACAGCTGTTCATTTGTTCATACAACGGTAAATTACTATGAGCATTGTTTTAGAGCATTTTTATGTGAAAAAAACAACGTTGGTTGTCAAGGTGAGTACACATAATTTGAATTTAGTATAATTCGGGCACGTAACGGCACATTCGTGTATGCTGAGCTTTTGTAGTTTTTTTTCTTTACAATAAAATTTAATTGAGATAAAAAGTAGCCAGTTGTGTTATTAGTTAGTTTTCGCCAGTCACTGATAATTTCCATTAAATTATTATCAATGCATTTTTTTCCCAGTAAAGTAGAGAGACGAGAGGGAGACGATCTGGACGCGTACCGTGAGGGCTGGCACGAGGTAGCTCGGGGAATACTTGGAAGGATTTGGGGAGGCCTTTACCCAGCAGTAGAACAGTACAGGCTAGCAAAAAAAGTATTCCTTTGTAGGTAAAGGTGTCAAACAAATATGTCCAAATTTTTTTCGGGGTGCCTGAAAAAAAGGAGTCCGTGTTTCCTGATAGCTACAACCTGGGAATCTTTAAGTTAAAAGTGAATAGGTTACTTCTAGGCAAGCGTGCTCCATCTTCGACCACAGCATCGCTTACCATCAGGTGATATAGTGGTTAAACGCGTGCCTATCAATAGTAAATAAAAAAGGGTGTCTCTGGTTATCTTCAGCCTCAAAGTTTTTTGTGGTTGAAACCTTATGCTCAAACGTGAAAAAGAAATCGTGCATTAATAAAATAAATATTATTATTAATGCACGACTTTTACCGATTAATTTATATGACTGCTTGTTCTTTCTTTTAATGTTCAATAAAAAAGACAACTAGTGTCTCAATAAAGTTTACGTTCACGAATATTATTTTTGGAAACGTAGATATTTGCATAGGAAATTTCCTTATCATTTAAATGGGTTTTAAAATGCTTAATTGAATGCAAGTGATTTCAAATATCACTGCAACGTTTGGATACCGAAATTACTGTCGCAGGTAGATCTAAGGCTCGATATGTATTTAGTTGTGTATTACGAATATTATGTAGAGTTAAATAACGAACCAAAACATTGTGTAAGTGCGGCCGCATTTGGTTCAAACAGCTGCAATATGAAATCTGCACATTTATCTACAGCATGAGTACATGTGGTAAGGCTTTAAAATACGTTATAGTGCATAACGAAGAATTTATAGCCTCTCATAATAAAAGATTACGTACACCAATATTATTAAACTTTACACAATGAGAATATAATTTTAGCGCAAATGTTAAAAGTTATTAGTAATAAATTAAATGTTTTATAATATAATTTACCTTTCTTTCTCTTGGGCACCACTCTCACACCGATCGCAAGTTCAGTCACTACGCACAAAACCAGAGTCAGACAAATATATCTTCCACTGCACCCCATGTTATCACACAAAGTCTGATGCCTGTTTAATGTTAAAACAAATGACTACAAAAGCCTCCAGTGACGGTGCATTGGCCCGCTGGCTCGAGTGTTCAGGACGCGTATAATCCCAGCCCGCGTGACACACAAGCACTGAGTTGTTGACGAAGACGTCGGTACGGACTCATGCGCGTCGAGTGCTCCACGAACGAGTCAACCGCCCGACTACCCTATATTTTGACTTATAGCAATTTGGCAGTGCGAATTCCACTTGTATATAAAACCTTTCGCCGGGCCGGGGCGGGCGGTCATTGGTCGCGCGCGGCGTGTGCTCGAAGGTGAAGGGAGCTGGAGTGGCCCCCTCCACCTGTAGAGGGGGTACGCCAGGGTCGGCAGACACTTTTGCTATCGACGGCGTGCGATAGCTATCATGCTCTAGAGGCTGTACCGTTGTGCTCCGATTTTATTACGTCACTCGAACGCGCTACTGACGCGCTAATACAAATCGATTGAGGCATCTGGATAACAACAAAAAGTAAAGGTTAATAGCGAAACGATAAATGAGATTAAATAGATGAATTCCAGCATCTATTTATGCACCTTTCAAGAAATATAGTCTGCGTTGTAACGGTCACGGAACTCTTGGTCCCTGCTTGAGAAGCCTGCACACTCCAGACAATTATAATAATTATGATATCAAGGAAATTCTTAGAAACCGGGATAGACCGCAGTTCCCATTCGCTTTCGGTATGTGTTAGAATTTCCTAACTGAAAAATCAGGACTGAACAACTAAAATACGTAGGTCCCCCTGTCCAAACTTTGAATGGCCGAAACTAGCAGGTATGCGTATGTTAAAAATTCATACTATCACTATTCTATCCCTCGTATTTTGTTAGTGAGACAATATGTGATCTTAGTCTTAATGTGTTATCTGCAAATTGCCAAAGTGTCGTCTATCAGTCTACCGAGCATGTGTTCCGAAATATAAACCAGTATCCTGGCCAGCCGACTGTCAGTATCGATGTTGCACGTGTCACATAGCGCTTTAATCGCTTTATTTTTTTGTAACTAAAAATCTTACTCATAGATCAAGCACTGAGAGTGCTCTGTTTCAATTTGAAAATAATGGCGCCGGGGAATAAAACCGAAGTGAATTACTTTTTAAAATGTTTTCGTAATTATAAAGTGTCCGTTCTATTCTAATAATTAGGATTCTAAGAAAAGTAGGAATTATGGTTCCATACGTGTTGATTCATAGGCCACTTTTTACCATGTCCTTTGACATTCAAAAAGTGCTGATTTTCAGCCTAGTTTGAATAAATGTCTTTTTAATTTTGTGATATTCCTTACAAATTATGTCCAGAGAAGTTCTAATTCATTCATTGAACAAAGTTAAAATGTGTGTTAAGTAGAGACTCTTGTCCCAAGATAGGTACATTGTGTACGTCAAAGTTGGCACCTAGTTTGCTGCTGAAGTGCGCCTAGGTCATTTCACTGATAGTCTGAAAAGTTAAAAGCACTTAAGGTTTTGAAACATAGATAACATTTCTTTAAACTACAGGGTGCCTACTTATCTTAATGTCTCCCGCATGGTAAAAAATACGGAACCTACATACTTAAGTCAACATTTTATATCAATTAGTGCTCGCAAAACGATGTACACAAAATCGTAAAAACACAAAAACCAGGAAATGTTTTTACGTAATTTGAAGCGTAAAATGCGTATGCGCAGAGTGAGGTGAGATGTTCAGTCTCTTCAAAAATTATACTTTTAAACACCCAGTTATTTGTGTGTAAAAAATTCGCTTCGTCATCGAGTTTTACTCTTAAATATGTGCTCGCGTAATCAATGTAATTATTGTAATTAACAATGCTTTGTGTGAGCGATTTAAAGTATTTTATTTTTGTTAGGTTAGGTTACTTACTTTACATGATACATACACTCACACCTTTTCCTGTAACAGTAGAACGGAACTATTCAACGTTGCATGCTAAAACATAGCAAAACAAATATAATAATTTGCTTTCGGGTTTAGTCTTCAGCAATAATTAATAATATAGTTTTACCTAACTAGCTTTGTTATCACTTAACTATTTCACGATCGTAGTTGCAGTGCACAAATCACACAAGTCTGGAAAAATATAAATAATGTTTCTGGATAGAATCTTCTTGACAAGCCTTGTGGGAAGAGATTTTTAGTGCATAAACGTAAAATTTTATTACTACTGCACCTTCTTGCCTCAGTACATTATAGTCTCCCTTTTTTCGTGCACATTTTGCTACCATTTTTGTCTTTATCTTTATTCTAAAGTTCATAACAATGGTTTGTTTCCGCGATGCTTTTAATTGATTATATCAGTTTAATTGAATTAATGTGAAACTCGCTTCGTCACTGTTATTTCAAACAATATAATGGATGGGTTCAGATGATATCGTTTTAACTTAAAATTAAAATCAGCCGGCAATTTTGTAGTGCAACATAAAGTTCCTTTCGTATAAAGCCGATATGCAACGCAGTTTCAGTAACAGGATACGTGAAGGTGATGATCCTTATTGAATACGAGCACATCCACCATCACACCGTTTTGTGCAGGACTCCTCATGGATGTCTTTTTGCTCAGTCTCACCCATCTGGGGAGAACGAATGTTAGACTTCTACTGACGAAAGAATCCATAGCATTCTTCTTGCTCGGTTTTGATGAGTCAAAGGCAGAGGCACTTATGGGGCGCAGAATACGTGGTAGTAACCAACTTTGAAGACGGTTGGCTTAACGACCCATCAGCTTAGCCAACTTCTGCTTATACAGGATGTTCCAGAAGTGCGTGGTGATATTTAAGGGTGGCGTTTTGTACTTAGAAAAAAAGAAAACAAAAATAAGAAATAATATCAAATTAAAATTAAAAAATGTATTTTTTCTAAAAACCCGACCTCGAAAAACGAAACGAAAAGTATAAAAAGCACTCTTCAAGCAGTGCTGGCATCGAATCCGTGATTGAACTCAAAGAGACGCCATCAACTGCTTCGGACTGCTTGAAATGATGTTTTTTTAATGTTACGAACATCCGTAAAAACGAAACCCTTATTATTATTTATTACCCTTAATTATTTCATCATTATAAAATAAATAGTTTTGAAGTTATTCAAGAAATTAGACCAAAAATGACCATGCATCTCCGAAACTAATGAGTCTAAAATTTTGATAAAATTCCAGATAATAGTTCTATACTTAAAGATTACAGGAAAATTACTACTACTACTACCAGATTATGAGAAGTCTGTAGTATTAAAATAACATGTTAAAAAATGAAATTGGTTCGGAACCCTTTGCACGCAAGTCCTTCTCGCACTTGGCCAGTCTTATTATTTTGGAAAACTTTAGTCGTTTCCTGTGGCCGGGTTATTTAAAAAAAGGTCAACATTTTTTTTATTTTGAAATTGTGTCTTTTCTTTATAGCAGCTACAGTGCACCACCCTTAAATATGACCCTCACTTCTCGTACACCCTGTAGTATTGTCGATAAGAAGAAATAATAAGAATCTTTATTTGTAAACATAGGTACTTACATGGGGTGTGAGATGTCACAATATTAGTTAGAACCAAAGTCCCTCTTTTAAACCGACTTCCAAAAAAGGAGAAGGTTCTCAATTCGGTGGGAATTTTCATGTTTATACACCGATTACTCCGAGCTTTTTGATCTTATTTTCGTGATTCTTTTTCAGTTCGATACGATATATTTGCCATTTGGTCCCGTAAAAATTTGATTTAGTTTGGTTCAGTAGTTTTTATTTTATGAGCACTTTGCTTATTTCAATTTTAAAATGTATGTTTGTGTACCTAGACCGGTATCCAAATCAGGAATAGAGCTAAAAGAAGTATATAATTGCTGGTAGACAAAAAGGCGCTATACAACATCACTCATGATCACTTGTGATCTAATCAGCATAATGACAGTGCAATTAGCCTTCATAGCCTCATATAATGCACTAGCATAGAGATAATGTGCTCGAATAATGCACGCATTCATATAATCATAATAAAATTATGATATGGCATAACCTTTGTTCTTTTTTAACAAATTATTCTTAACTTCTTAAGTGCACTAAGAAGTTAAGAATAATTTGTTAGCAGACAGATCTAGAAATGTTTAACACCTCGGGTTTTGAATAATAGTTAGTGAATCACAACGATCTGTATTATTATAAAACCAACTTTTGCCCGCAACTTTGTACGCGCATATCCCGGTTTTTTGTACGCGCATAGCCTTCCTCATGAATGTGGCTATCATATACAAAAATAATTTTCCAAATAGCACTGGAAGTTTCAGAGATTAGCGCGTTTAAACAAACAGACTCTTCGGCTTTATTATATTAAGTATCTATCGATCTATTTTTGGACTTTAGGATGAACTGAGACAATGTTGAGTGCGGTTTAGTTTATTTGTAATGAAACATAAGAAAAAAAAACATTTTTTATCGGAAACCTTACATATGAACAAATGACTGGCTTAGCTTACATAATATATAATAATTAATTTTAGAAGTGTGTGTGTGTATGTGTGTGTGTGTTTAGTGTGTGTGTGTGTGTGTTTTAGAAGTGTGTGTGGGTGTGTGGGTGTTTTAGAGTGTGTGCGTGTGTGTGTGTGTGAAATGACTGTTAAAGCTTAGCTTATATAATATGTAATAATTTATGTTAGAAGTGCGATATTTTAAGTAATAATTATGTGCCTTATAAAATTTTAATATTCAGTATTGAAATGAAGTCATATCGCCAAGAGTTGTGATAAAGTATCAGAAAAGTTGACCCTTCGTAACGAAAAAGCCAGGGTATTGATTGATTAAGTACTTAAGCAGTAATCAAATTAAAGAACGAGAAGGAAGTTTGCAGGATAGACTTGAACAGCTCCATATTGAAGACGATGAGCCCCATCCCGGTGACAATCATTCCCTTCTGTGCCCTCGCGATCATGAATATCAGGAGTTGGGTCACCTTGTTGTCGGCCCAGGCTTCCCAAGGCACTAAGTACAGGTCCATTGGTGTCTCTTCACTGGTCTGAAACATTTAGGAAATTGTTGAAAGTCACCTCGAAACCTAAGATTTTGGCTAGTTCTGCAATCAAGATTCAGGCCGCCTTCAAATTTGTCGCAAAATGCCGCGCGGCAGCAGCGCGCCTGCAGCGCTACCGCCACGAGTTTATTATTTATATTTATTTTATGGATATAAATAACAAAACAGCGCGGCACTTTGCGACAAATTTGAAGGCGCCTTTAGGAATGATGATTAACGCAGTTTAATTGTGAGTAGTACCTATAGGAGGACTTTTGTTCATGCTGTGCCCACAACCACACAAATTCAAATGGAAAATATTCAAAAGATCCTTAAAGTCCATTTAACTGGTAACAGTTTAGGTTTTTCCTCGGAGCCCGGAGTTTGTATCGTTACCCGGCTGATGGCAATAAAATAGAATAGGATAGGGGGCGACCCTGTCACACGGAACTGAAAACACTGCCGTAAAAAGTTATTTGTTGTTTTCAGTAAATAATTTTCCAATTACACCTATTCGCATATAAATTATTAACACCAATCGTTATGAAAGGTTACTTAATTCAATAAATCATAGCACGAATATAGCTGTAATAGTTCTCACATCTTGATAGTCGTTATGAACACATAGCTTACGGTCTCGCTAATGTTCTCATTACCAGCAAGTGATCATTAGCTACTGGATAAACGCTATCTATTTGATCTAACAGCGACTGAGCCGGGTTGAACGGTATCCTTGTCAGTCAGCCAGTGTTTGTTGTGATAGGGAATGATGGATAGCGTTTGCACCTACAGTCATAATCAATATTTTTTTTGTTGACGTTATTTTTGAGATTTAAAGTAAATAAACATATAAAGCGTTCAGAAGTAAATCATAAAGTACAGGTGTTAACATTACCGTTGCCCTAGATCCTGTATGGATGCTAGCTAAAATTATACCCAGAGCTTAAGTTGCGCTCACGCAACCTGGTCATCAGTTATTAGGAAAGAGAAAGAAAACCAATGACATTTAAACTACGTCAAACGGTAGCTTTCAAGGTCAAGGTATCAATTACATTAAATCAATATTTCTGACATAGACAGCACTTCCGCCGATTAACACTTGCCTACGGGCAACAATTATTTTATACAAGCAGCACACGAACTAATTACTTAACAAAAGAAAAAATCACTTTACCTTTGTCAGTTCACTCGCGTAGTGACAGGGCAAGTAAATGTGCAGGACTCCGACCACCCCGAATGACGTATACTTTGGGTCTATCCGTTGTAACAGATATATTTGGTACAAGTTGAAAGATATCATGAAAGATGTAAGCATAAACACAGCAAATAACCAAGGCCCATAGACATTTTGCAGCTGAACATAGAAGTCAAGCGCGTCCTGGTGATCTCTGATTGCTTCATTCATTTTCATGCGCAACTCATGACGGCGTCTTGAATTTTTGAAAGCCTTTTCCACTTTAAGGGCCAGTAACTTCAATTTGAGGCGGAGGTGTGTCGTCGCTATGCAAAAGGAGCCGTCGAATCCGCAGTAATTGGGCACGAGAACAACGCATTGGACGCAGTTGTACGCAAACATGCATTGAAAGAAAGGAGTTTCACTTTGAATATCCTCCACAAAGAGTAGTTCCATATCGTGCACCATGCGCCTCTCGTAGTCATCAGTTTGAATACTCTCAATAGTCATCAGGGCTCCAGCATAAATAGGAAACAAGGCACTCATGATTGTCGGGATCAGCAACCAGGAAATCTCACCAACTTTTGCTATTTTAATATGTTCATCGTACAACATCTGATATTCCTCTTCTAAATTGTTAGCTTCTAAAAGGTCTTCAGATATTTTATCCAGTAACGGTGCAAACTTGCTCGTCGCATAGATAACGTAATACGTTTTAATAAAGAAAAGAACAAGAACAACGGCCAGTGTCATGTTTCTGGCGAAATTGTAGATGTCCACGGTGTACAGACATTTGAAGGTGTAAGTGATAAACCAGAAGAGTTGGCCACCGCAGAAAGTGACAATGGCAGTGATGGTAATACATCTCTTGATAGCGGTGGTCCTGTTTGGGTAGAGGAAAGCGAAAGCTAGCGAGAAGGCGCACAATTTGAATGTTTCATTGAACCCTTTGTATTTTTTTTCTGGAGTTACGTCCGAAGACGTTTTGATTTCCATTTTATCTGTAAACAGAACGACGCGTTCCCAGAAATAAAAACACAATATGTGAAGCTTATGGGGTGTTCTCAGGCATCTGAGCAATATGTAGAAACGTGCCGCCGCATTAAGGGCAATCACGCTATAAATTACTGAGTAATTTATTAGAGTTAAATCACCACCTACGGAGTAACACCTCATAATTTAGATACACTTGTTTTCAGTACTTGGAAGTCGCAATATTAAGTCGCATCAAATTTTTCTATACTAGCTTTTTAGTTTATATCTGCTTGTTATGTTTTATTTAAACAGTTTATGTTTTTTTTTTGTGAATTTGAAATTCGATACTTAATCCGTTTTCTAGACAAACGTAACTGCAATAAATCACACGCCAAGTTTAGATAAATGGCCATTCATTACAGCATTATTTCTAGCGTTTGTTTTCTCAAATTATAATTTAGAAAGTGGACATTATAATAAAATTTCGAGACGATACGGATTCGAAATACAAAAATTCAACAGCGACCACTTATGGCATGAACATTTGATATTTCAGTCATATCCAAGGTGCTTTTAAGTTCAAAATGTTGCCATTCTAATGAGATGGCTGAGCTTTCCATATCAACTTACCAAACATCAAATCATAAAGTGCATTATCATTTGTTTTGTAGTTTGTTGTTTTTAGGTGAAAGCGAATCCGGGGATCTGCATTGAAGATAGCTTAAACTCATAGCGATGTATTTCCCTTATACAGGAGGATATCTTACCTCATTATAATTGTTTTTGTTTTCGTCGTTGTTTGCGAAATCTGAAGATGATTTTGATTAGGTTTATTTAGAAATTGTATCGATAAAAGTAACGATGCTGATTGTACAGCTGCCTTCCTGAATTAAGTAAACAGTGATATAGAACAATGTGTGAAATTTAGCTTCATTATGGTTCTCTTGCGCCAGTGCGACGCAAAAATATTACAACAATGTGATGACCATTTTTATATACGGATATCCGTAGAATAATTTCTCAGAAAAATATACACTGGGTTTCGTCTTGTCGAGTGGAACCCTTCATAAGAAATGATGAAATAAATCGCTCAGTTAGCAAAAACCCATTTTGGTCAAAATCAGATCAATAACGATTGCGTTCGATACGTAACACCTGCATAAACAAGTAGGTATAATTAGCTTTATTAAACAAGAGTCAGTGAATGTAGTAGCGTCCGGTTTCCGAACGCAAGTACGCAATGCAAAACTTTCGACTGCACGAGATTTTTGCTCGCATTATTATTTAATAAAAACAACTATTATCATTACGAAATATCAAAACGAGGTGACATGAAAGTGCAAGGGCTTTTGAACGGCCGATTTCATAATTCTTCAAAATCAATCTTCGGAATTCAGTTGTCGTAATTTTTGTACTGAAATTAAAAACTTTCAATCCGGACTGAAACATTTTATTGCTACAATTTCTTAAAGCAAAGAAATTGTTTGCCTTTATATGCACGATCCCATTTTAGTCGTTTTACAACGGCAGCCCACTTCATCTATCTAATGACTACTTAACTTACTATAAATGTTAAACTCAAACTCAAAATATTTATTTCAAATAAACCATTTACAGGCACTTTTGAATTGTCAAAGTCGGTCGGTCCAAAAAGACGAAGCTATTTGCACGTTCCAAAGCGTAGATCTCTATGGAGAAGAACGTGCAAGAAACTCCACGGACACTCTTTTAAAAAAAAAAAAAATATTTATGAATACAGTAGAATCCGCTTACAATGACATCGAAGGGTGACAAAGACGAGTGACAAAGATGTCATACTAAGTTGACGTCATACAAAGCATAGTCTTAGAAAATAAATAACTTCCTATTTTTTTAAAGTATTTAGTGTAATAGAAATAAATACTACAAATGGTTTGTATCTTTAAATAAATCCAACGAAAAACGAGAGATCAATCAAAATAATGAGCCCAAACGAATCATGTCAATCCATGTGACCGAACAAATTAATTAAAAAAAAACGTTATAATAAGCGACAAGTCAATAAATGAAGTCATTATACCCGAACCTTTTTTTATTAGTTTTATATGAAAATCAAACTTTGCACTGTATTAACTTCATATTAAGCGTCAGTATAGGCGGAGTCATAGTAAACAAAATCAAAATCAAAAGTCGTTTATTCAAATTAGGCTGAGAGCCAGCACTTTTTGAACGTCAAGTTTTACAAGAGACAATCCCCCAAAACGCCCGCCCGTCACCACTTCCTAGTGTTTTAGCTGTGGAGAAGAAGTGGCCAACAAACTCCCCAGCAACACATCTGGAAACGGATTCTACTGTATAAAATCACAAAAAAAAATATTATTAATTATCATGGCGCATGACGTAGTTTGAAACATCCAGGAGCGAACGCAGTCCAAGCCTTGTGTTCCAAGGACAGCGCGGAATGGAACGGCGACATTGTTTTGATACGTAAATATTATAAACAGGGTGTTTCATAACTGCAATGAATTATTTATTATTATTGTGCTAGTATTTTAATGAATTATTTTTTAAATAATCGCGCCTAGAGGTAGTTTGCGTCGGGTAGATTAAGTGGGGCGCCTTTGTAAGATGACTAAAATGGTACCGTGTACAGGCGAAACACTTTATGCCATAAGCTTAGTCAGAGGTACACCTAAAGTTCATTGACACTTCACCACGTATGGTTAAGTCCCATGTAGTCAGCAAATCTACTGTCATCAACCGGTCACAAAAACTTCGGGCAGCTACAGAAAAATTTCAGGCGGAAAAACCCAATAAAAATGTATAAAACTATTTATTCTCAGACAACTACATAGTTCTTTTTAATTTTTTATTATAAGGAATTTTACACATTGTGCATACCAGTCCCATTATACCATAACCACATCTGACTGCCAATAGCTTGTACTAAAAATATAATAAATGCTGGTCCTGCTCCACAGCCACTAGGGCGCACAAAATAATCTGTTAGCATTTGGAAACATTGTTGGACCGGCTGAAGATTGTAAAAAAACAATATTTGCATTGTATAGACTCAATTGATAAATGATAAATGATATTTATTTTTGCAAATAGGTTACAAGTAACTCTTTTACACGTCAATTTTTTTTTGACATATTTATCTAGATGAGGCCGGATGTTTCCTAGCTGACTACCCTGAGAAGAAACACCGAAACAAACTCAGAATTTATTTAGCAATGTATAATTTCATCCATTTTAACGGCACATGTGTGAGTACTGTGTACCTTAAACTTAAGCTATAGCTATCAGTTTTAGGTTTGTTTTTGACTTGAATGTACCCTGGCGGTTGGGAGTGTCATGCTCACACAAAAGTCTGGCTGATGGTGGCGCATGCGTTGGATCATTTGGCTCCCTTCAAAATGGTTGAGCCGAATGGTGCTAGCGCATGCGTCATGTTCGTGAACGGGCGCTGTCAGTTGGGACTGGTCATTTCTCAGTTGCCATGGTTTATTTTAAATATTTCTTTGAATTGTTCCTTTTTTCCCGGACGCTTTTATCCTGCTCTCTTTTACATCGTTCTCACATGTTTGTATAATTTCAACTTGATATAAACAAAACTTTGTAACAATTTATTATTTTTAAAAGAGTGTCCGTGGAGTTTCTTGCACGTTCTTCTCCATAGAGATCTACGCTTTGGAACGTGCAAATAGCTTCATCTTTTTGGACTGACCGACCTTGACAATTCAAAAGTGCCTGTAAATGGTTTATTTGAAATATACGATTTGATTTGATAAATATAAAATTTACTTCAAACACTTAGCTACTTTAGAATTGGGTTGACTAAGAATCACATTGAATGTGCCAACATCCAGTCTGTTTAATTCAAAGCCATTTGCTAGACATGTTCTCCCAGACTCAAATCGGACACATTCCAGCAATAAATGATGTAGATCCTCATAGACACCACAATCAGCACAGTTTGGTGAGTCAGTCTTCCTCATCATAAAATTAAATTTATTGCATGGTATGTGTCCAGATCTGAGTCTGTGAGTTGTAACAATCAGTTTTCTATTTAAATTAGTGTTTAAACGTAGTGCGGGTGCACTACATTAATACGAAAAACTTTATCCCTTTACATGCAGGTCAATGAATCACCGCATGACCACTGAGTACATTCTGCCCGCTATCATTTTCTGTGCATCACAGACATGGTTGGACACCAGGTTAGTTACCAGGGTAAAAACCCTAGTAACGAACTCAGCAACTCATACTCAGCAGTAGCGTTTACGATCATTAGACCAATGAAACAATTGCTTTCTATTCCGTTTTAATTCCTACTTTATTTCACAAATCAATCAAAATCAATAATTATTTAACTATGTATAAAGTGTGTTCCGGCGAAACGCAGACATTAAACAAATATGAAAATTGCTGTTCTAGTACTAATAGCGATATTTACGCATATTTCGCAAAACACACTTTTGTGAATTGTTGCAATTTTAGTAATATCTCTATAATTAGTATAAGTGTTTATACTTTGTTAATATCTACTGTACGTTTTAGTATAAATTCATTAACTGCAGAAACTCTATAATTAGATTGACAGGCACCTCCTGTGTCCATTATCTATTTATACTATACTAGTCGACGTCACGCGGGTTCACCCGCGTAGTTCCCGTTCCCGTGGAAGTACGGGGATAATAAATAGCCTATGTTACTCCCTGATAATGTAGCTATCCAATGCTAAAAGAATTTTTTAAATCGGTCCAGTAGTTTCGGAGCCTATTCAATTCAAACAAACAAACAAATCTTTCTTCTTTATAATGTTATTATCGTAGATATACTAATATATAAAGCTGATGAAGAGTGTGTTTGTTTGCTTGAACGCGCTAATCTCAGGTACTACTGGTCCGATTAGAAAAATTCTTTCAATGTTAGATAGCCCATTTAACGAGGAAGGCTATATATAATCACATTAAGACCAATAGGAGCGAATCAGACGAAGTTGCGTGGGTCAACTAGTTATTAAATAAAATATAAATGTTTCTACAGGAACTACATTATAGGGTCATGAGGTGTAAAAATACGAAGTGTCAGTTTTTTGATGCTTGGTCCAGTATTTTAAATGGATTGTTGACGTCAGAACTTTTGAACAATTCCGTTTAAATTGCTACACAAAAGCAAGAAGCAAAAAGAGTTGTCCACCATGGAAAAAAAGCGTGAGTTTGTGTACATTGTACTTATAGGTAAAATGTTACTCAAGAGTGCCTTAAATAGACTCTGGGTACGTTTATTAGCTTATCTATTAGTATCACAATATCACAATATTTGTATTAGAACGTTAAGTCACCTTTCATTTACGATATTGTAATTACGGCCGTGAAACGCTTTGCATATTTCGTCGCTGATTAAGCTTTAAATATCTTAATATAGAGCTTTTACAAAGCGGATATGCAAAATAAAAAATAAATTAAAATAACGGCTACAAACATAATATAAAAATTATTTATGACTTAATTATGTTTTGTCTGTGATTTAAATATTTATTGCTTAAAAAAGCATGAAATAATGTAGTCAAAACTAAAGAAAAAAAAATAAAACATTGTATCTATTGATAAATAATGTTAGCGTAGTACGGAAGAAGAGCCAGGTCTTGTTGTGTCATTGATTGGACTGCCATTTTACTCATACCCATACTTTAAAATAGATGTGTTACAATTTTAACGTACAATAAAGTGTATTCAAACTACCTATATTAACTTTTCTCATGGTACTGTGTTGTTTTAGCCTGACCCAATTCAAAAGAAATAATCGTTCATTTTACAATAAGATAATAGTAAAAAATCTATACTAGATAGTATAGATTTTTTACTAATCTATATACTAATATATAAAGCTGAAGAGTTTGTTTGCTTGAACACGTTAATCTCAGGAACTACTGGTCCGGTTTGAAAAATTCTTTCAGTGTTTGATAGCCCATTTATCGAGGAAGGCTATAGGCGCTAAAACAAACATCACGCTACGACCAAAACGAGCGGGGTTTTAATGTGACGTATACTATAATACGTTACTATGTACGTATACTATATACGTATACGTATAATATTACTTATATTTTGAAGCTGAAGAGTTTGTTAGTTTTCTGGAACACGCTGATCTCAGGAACTACTAGTTCGAATTGAAAAATTCTTCTAGTGTGGATAGTTAACTTATCGAGGAAGGCTATATAACATCACGCTACGACCAATAAAAGCGGAGCATTAATGAAATTTGTGACGCAGACGAAGTTGCGCAGGTCAGCTTGTCTAGCTATCTTCTTTACTAATAATAATTATTATAAAGCTGAAGAGTTTCTGTTTGTTTGTATGAATGCTTATCTCTGGAACTACCAGTCGGAGTTGGAAAATTCTTTTTGTATATTATAGCCATATTCATGAGGAAGGCTATAGCTAGGCTATATGGGAAAGGGAAAAAACTAGTACTGTATAAAACTCCCAACAATTTTTATTGAGCATCTACGTGTTTGATTCAAAACTGATTCATTGTCCGGTTTGTAATACAAAAAGTGAAATTCTTCTCATCGTGAGTCAAACTGTAAATTTCCTTAAGAAAATCCTTTTTTTTTTCATGAGTCAACTTCAAGCTATATGCAGTCGTGAGTTTCCTGTGTTGATATGAAAATACTTCAGTTTATAAAATAATCGAGTCGATTTTTAAATGAGACTCAAATTAGGTAGGCGAATTTAAAATACGGTTTTCATCGGACAATCAATCTTATGAACTCCTTTTCAAAGGACTGGACTAAAATTGCAGAAGACCTGAGGAAGTGGAAGGAAGGAAGGGAAGGCATTTGCCCTACACTGGGACAGCACAGGCTATATTAAAAATATTAATGACTAGCTGACCTGTGTCCACTTCGTTGGCGGTATTTTTCGGGTTAGTATATAGCCTATGACACTCACAAATACCGTGGCTTGCAATTGGTAAAATAAAAAAATCTAAATCGGTTCAGTAGATCCAGAGTTTACTCCCCTACAACCTCACAAACTTCACCTCTTCATAATATTAGTATAGTAGATTATACAGTACTAGTGGAAGTCACGCGGTTTCACCCGTGTAGTTCCCGTTCCCGTGGGAGTACGGGGATAATATATAACCTATATTACTCCCTGATAATGTAGCTATCCAATGCTAAAAAAAATTTTCAAATCGGTCCAGTAGTTTCGGAGCCTATTCAATTCAAACAAACAAACAAAGCTTTCTTCTTTATAATATTAGTATAGATATAGTAGTGATATACTCACCAATTTATGTATACACATAAAACAAACAGTGAAGAAGAAGGCACAGAAGAATAAATACAAAGGTGATGTCATTTCTTCAATCCTCTGTGAAATAAGTACTTTTTTTGGAAGTCGTAGATTTAAGATAGCAGTGGCGGGTTCTGGCATATGACTCTATAAATACGTAAGGTTTTATGCTTCCACAATATTTCTATATATAATTTAATATTCATTGCACATCGATTGAAATTAGGGACACCGATACATGTCCACATCTCAAAGACGAGTTTGGTGCAATATCTCGGCAGCCCATCAGCTATTAAAGATGGCATCATAGCGCTCAATTGAGCAAGTGAGCCAATGGGTCTAAGACTATAAAGTGTCTATGGTGGCACGCCAGGTGGCGTGTGATGCGTTCCGGTGAGCTCAGCTGTTGAGCAACTAAGAGGAAGACTGATGTTTAAGTTACCTCAGCGTGCAACGTGATAGATGCTTTGATTTGGTTGTATCCTATAATGTGGTGTAGCTTGTCATCTAGTCTAGCCTGTGTTATGAACTAGCCTGCGATATGGTCTAGCCGATGTTGTTGAAAGACATACTCCCATACTCTCTGAGTTTAATCTGAATCATTTTGATAATTTTGATCATCTTCCTGCCCTTAGCCCATATTACCTGTGGTCGGGGCAACACGTTTTTTTTTTCCATTCTGTCCTATCAGCCGTCACGCTATCACTATCTCCCTTATATTTCATATCACTCCTCACACAATCCATCCATCTTTTGTTTAGCCTCCTTCTCCCTTTTCATCAGGTTAGAGCTGACACCAAAAAGGGAAATGCTGATTGGTTTCTGTCTTTTTTAGAGTCCCGTACCTCAAAAGGAAAAACACGGAACCCTTATAGGATCACTTTGTTGTCCGTCCGTCTGTCTGTCAAGACCGTTTATCTCGGGAACGCGTGGAGGTATCGAGTTGAAATTAAAATAACTCAGGTCTATGGCCCCTTGTAGCTGTGAAAAAATCAAACTTCCAAGTTAACGTAAAAAAGAAACGGTCGTTTATGCCGCAAAAAACGTATTTTTCGACACTCTCAAGGGAATCAACATGTAAAGGGTGTATCTCGTTGACCTGGAACTATGTTTGGCAAGTAATACCGTCTTATACTACAAGTATAGGGAAAAGTCTGAAAATTATACATTTGTAATTAAATCATAAAAAATATAGTCTTCATAAAAAGTAATTTGCAGCAACAAATTTGTACGGAACCCTCGGTGGGCGAGTCCGACTCGCACTTGGCAGGTTTTTTTTTATATTCAAATCAGAATACACTGAAAAAAAAAATCATCAGAGTTATGGTTCCTTTGTCAAAAACCAGTACGAACTAATACTCGTGGCTAGTGGTAAATAAGTAAATATACCGTTTTTTAAAATAATTAAGAAGCTTTTTGTGAATGGAACTCCCAAGTGATTGCACGTTCTAACTAGCTTTTAATTTCCTCTGTAAATTATGAAACTTTTATTACATACATATTGTTACATACATGAGTGAGATGAGCGCCTCGTTGCAAAACTGTGTAGAAGTTTTGAAAAGTCGAACTTCGACCTATTAGATACCTACGTGAGTTTGACGGTAGTTTCAGTTAACTTTGATAACTTCTTATTATTGAGGAAAATGCTTGCTTTTGAACTCGATCACGCCTGATGGAAAGCCATGGATGAGGTCTATGATGGAGCGAGAGTGCCCAGAAGGTGACTGTTCACTCTTGATTTGAAGGAAGACGGTTTATATGTGGAAGGGAACACAGACGCTGATAGAGAGTTCCTGCCTTTGGCTGTGGACATAATAAATGTGGTGGAGAAGCGCTGAGTACGACTAGTCGGGATATCAACCAAGTGCGGATGGTTTATAATTTTGATAGTGCTTTGGTCTTTGCATCATCGTTATAATTATATCGGCCTAAAGACGTCCATAGCTAACCATAGGCATTTTCCAAGTGTTGCCACATCGACTGGTTCTGTGCGTCTCGCAAGCAGCGGAGTTCCACGATCTTCACCAGGTCATTGGTCCCCCATGTGGGCCTTCCAACGTTGCGTCTTCCTGTACGCGGTCGCCACTCCAAAATCTTACGAGCCCATCGACTATCTGTTCTGCGAGTATTGTGCCCTGCCCACTTCCATTTATGTTTGGCAATTCGTCTTCTTCTAGCGACATATATTTACAATTCCATCGGAAAACCACGTCCATTGCTGCTATTTCCTAAATTTCTATCATAAAATTCCTGGTGAGATTTTTTTTTATTTTTATTTGTGATGGGTTTGCTCTTGACTCTAGTCAAGGTCAGAGATGACAGAGACAAAGTCTACGATGAAGCGAGCTTACCCAGAAGGAGCCTGTGTACTCTACTAACTTTGAAGAGATTAGGTTTGTAAGTGTTTGGAAACACAGACGCAGGCGTTTGGAAGCGCTTAGTGCGAATTGGTGGAATAGTAACATGATAGGGATGGTAAGATGCAGTGCGTCTGGATGTCCGATGGTAGAAGGGGGCCGGTGGGATGAGGTCGTGGAGTTCTTGGGCACATTCACCGAAGTACAATCTGTAGAAGACCGACAAGCAGGCAACCTTACGGCGATGAGCCAAGCTATGTAGCTTGGCATCCACTAGTTTTACGTCACCGATGAGCCTCTTAGCTCTGCGTTCCACCGAGTCAAGCGCGGCAAGCTGATACTTAGCTGAGCCATCCCAAAGGTGGCTAAAATACTCCATGCAGGATCGGACTTATGCTTTGTATAGGGTTAAAAGCTGTCCAGGCCTGAAGTATCGCTTCACCCTATTTAGGATGCCCAGCTTTTTGGCCTCGGTTTGAGCTTTGTACTCGATGGTGGCGCCAAAGTTGAGACTAGACGTCAATTCCATGCCTAGGAGCTCTAGTCGATCAGTCACAGGAACAGATGCATCCCGAAAGGTAGGAAGGTTTGGTCAAAACGACTCCTTTTTGCGGTAAAAAGACACGCCTGCGTTTTGGTGGCGTCAAAAGTGACCAGATTGGATCTATATACATAGACTAATAAATTTGATAACTGATGAATGGAAGTTCGCTGATACTGTTCGCTGCTGCTAGGAAAATAAGAGGAGATTATGAAGTCGTTCAGTCTTTTTCCTGACATGATCCCCAACCTGTTCCATGCAGATTTCTATGCTCTAAAATAACAGAAAAACAACATAAATCACAGACAAACACAAATCATAATTAAATTAAGTTTCATGAAGTGAAAAGGCGTATTAAGTAATCAACTCGCTTATCGTACACATCCAGTTGTTATAATTATGTAAATACGTTATGCACGTTACGCCCTCGGTCGGACGGGCCTAGTTTATGAGGGAAATGTTAGCATACAGGATTCGGCACGTCAAGGCTTATTAGCGGAAAATATTGCATTCATTTTAGTTTGTACCTTGATTTTATCAAAGGGAAGTTATTGATATATAAGTGGTAAATATCCATATATTGAATATTTGGTTTGCGAGAAATTAAAGGAGGACGAATGTATGGACGAATGATGTGAATTAAATGGGAGTTAATGACAGCGTGACGGTGGACAGGAAAAAATGAAAGAAGAAAGCGCGTTGGCAAGATTTAGGCTCTAGCTAGACTTATGACATTTTATTAGCAATGAAGATTGTCAAAATGCCAAAATATGAAGGACTGATCCCGTGACAATCCGACAGCGTTTGTCAATCCCATACATTTTTGGCTATTTGACTTTCGTTTTCGCAACGCTACTGCTGACAGAATGTCACTTGTCTTTAGCCTGACAGGAAGACCATGATGATATAATGACTTTCATGTGTCATTTTTACTGTCAAAAAATGAGAGTCACCCCATAACGACAGTTTATAGGCTTAGGTATTCATAAAAGTAATGTAACCATATGGATTATTTTATAACCTAATTCGATGGCAGATTCTGAATTTGAATTGATGAATTTGCCAATCAGTATTTAAACACGTCATTTGGTTATTTTTTTATGAATGAGACTGTTATTACAAGTATGTTGTTACAAGTTCTAGAGTACCTACTGAAAATAACATTGTGTAGTATACTATGAATTCTTGACCAATGTCAGTAGATTAGATCAACGAATACATTCACTACCAATGTTACTACAATATAAATAGTATGTTTTCAAGTATGTACGAGAATACTAACTGCATTAATGAAAACAAAACTTAGGTATTTTAAGACGAATATTATTTTTATTAATTGGTGACTTGCGCTTGAGCTCAATCTCGCCAGATGTAAACTGATGATATGGTTGATAATGGAGCACGCTTTTCTAAAAGTCACTCTATTTACTCTTGACTTAAATACCCCCAATTTGCAGCTATCAAGAAACAGACTGGCAAAGTTCCACTCTTTAGCTGTACGCTCAATAAAAATATTCCCAAAACACTAATAGATAATAGTTATGAAAGTTACAATTTCCCTCCCAAACCTGCAAATGTGCGAATAATCTATGTATTCAAGGACATGACTCACACGGATTTTACCTTAGTGTATAGGTACATAAGTGGGCGTGCAGCCGGCATTGCAGCCGATTAATTATAAATTGATAATGTTCGTAGGTCGAATCAAAGGAACCATTTCGATTTATTGTTGTTTGAAGGCTGTTCATACATTAGAGTTGGCGTCATTACAGGTGCCTTTGAGGTATGTGTTTTGAATTGTTAAAAACAGTAATTAATGTCGTTCTGAGAGTCATGCCAATATGTTCATTGATACTGCGCGATGAATAATATGTAGCTTGTGTTGTGTTACAAGGCTATGTTACATAATAAGTGATCTATGAGCTTGGGGATCTGTTGTTATGATTTGACGTAAGTACTAACAGCACGTGTTGATTGAAGTTTTTAATGGAGCTTGTTACTGGTTAGTCTTTGATATAACCCTATCAAAGACTAACCAGTAACAAGTTCTTCTATAATCTATTAATATTATGTATTCATTTATTTATTTGCAAAACATGAAAAAGTTACATACAGAGAGAACAGCACCAAGGTTATTTGTGTGCATCTTTTATCTTTGTCTAGTTTCGGCTTGTGAGATGGCCAGTTTCTTTTATCACACATTATCAAATCTAGTCAGATTTGATAATGTTAGAAGAAGATGCCAGAAGTTACCGTAAATCCACTAAGTTACACATCCTTCCCAATAGGTAACTTTACTATAATAGAACTTGTATTATGGAAGTATTTCGAGAAAACTTTAACTACTATCAATTTTGTGTTGTCTGATGTCTGTACTCAAATTCGATTCAACCAAAAGCATGATTTCGTCTACGTGCCCTTTGTAACGTAACCTAAGCATGCTGTTATTGTAATAGCCGACATGTCGACTGCCTATAACCGGTCGACATGTCCAGTTGTCCACGTTACAGGTCACTATTACGACGTCAAGGTAAGGCCCTGGGTTTGATCTCTGGTCGTAGATAGTTGACTGCGGATCTAAGTACATGTGTTGTCGTTGTGACAGGGTATTTTAGTTCCGTCTGTGTAGGTAATCCTAGGTGAGTGCGTGGAATTTGTGGAGGAGGATGTGATAACTTGTGTATGTTTTAATTGATAGGTAAGCTGTTGTTTTGCTTATTATTACAATCCTTTGGTTTCTTACTGCAAGGGACATGCCTCCCTACACTCTTTCCATTATTTTCTATTTAAGTTGTTAAGGGCCGCTCACCGCTATTCTGTAAGTATCTCACCGTGTTTACTTAATTGAAGTGAGCTTGAATTGAGCTGTCAACCCCTAGCATAAATTGGAACAACAGCTTTACCTAACCTAAATTTTCACGTTAAATTTCTTTCCAGAATCCACTGCCAGGTCTTGTTAAAGAAGTCCAACATATTCCTCCATCTCCGACTAAGACTGCGATATCATTTGCCCGTTGTTGTTTTAAATCACACATCTTTAAACTTCATTGCTGAAAATGAAAATACAGACGGCATTTTTCCAGGATGTCTTCTGAAAACTTTTCTATTGTGAAAATGATTTAAGGATACTTAGGTACAGGTGCGTGTCCTGAAATCCAGAATCTATAAATTAGTATTTTGATAGGTAGATTTGTATCATCACCATCATCATATCAGCCGAAAGACGTCCACTGTTGGATATAGGCCTCCCCCAAAGGGCCCGGTTTGCCATAATCGCCACGCTTGGCAGGCGGGTTGGCGATCGCAGTGTATGGTGTTGAGTTTTACAGAGAACGCTGCTGCCCATTCTCTGGTGTGTCCCTTAGTCGCCTCTTACGACACCCACGGGAAGTGATGGGATGGTATTGTTCTCTTACGGCACCATACGGCACCGGCCGATACCATACGGCAGATTTGTATATTAAAACTATATTTTGTTCGTTATTAACCTATGTTTTGGACACGTTTATAGGCGATGGAATGAGACCCAAATGTCGTGCTCGGTGCTACCGGTAAGGTTATCGACTCAATAGCTTGTATCGGCTCGCGTGATTCGGTACAATGGAGGTACATACGATAGACAATTAAACAAGCGTTTTGTTTAGGTAGACTACTTCCCATGGTTGTCTCCTTTGAAACAATCTTGTGTCCTTTCACATAAGTGACTGATTGACGGTGTCCGGCAATATTATTCGCCCATGTACCACTATATATCAAATTCTTCCGATACTGAGTGACTGGGTGACTGACAGACAACGCACAGCCGAAAATTCCAAATTACTGGTCGTAGAAAGCTGAAGTTTGGCTTGTAGATCCTTTACACTCCGCGGGGAGCAGGATTTCCCGAAATTTCTACGGAAACGGGAAAAAACGGGATATGCGTGTACGAAGTTGCGGGCAAAAGCTAATTATTGTACATAAAGTTGAAATAAAAAGATAATGTTATGTCTTTGATGAGTTTAAACCCGTTTCGAGTATATAAAGATTTAATAAGGATTTTTTCAGATTCCAGTTTGTCCCAGCTACATTTTCAAGGTCTTCATACCACGATTATTCAGAATATTACAATTTTATAAGTACTAATGGAACAATGATTTTAAAAAATGCTTTGGTTTCTTACTGAATGCTTTTGCTTGAAAATGAGTGTGCCAATGTGCGGGGGAAACCGAAGCCAGCTTGTACTCATCTCAAGTTTGCATTGGGTCTTAGGATGTGTCTTTGCAATCTCTCTCAGTAAATATTTTTGGTAAAAACTTTGAAGTCAACCAATTTAGAAAGTATTATTAATATTGGTAATTTGCTTACACGCAAAATATTAATTGTTAATTAGTAAACATGTACCTTCGTGACTTTACGCTGAGTGAAAGACCTTTCTTTAAATAAAAATAATAAGTCCTAAGGCATATATTTTTAATTGACTCTCTCTAATAATGTTTTAGAGAAAAACATTGACTTTGTCAAAAATCCCGACCGCTAAAAACGACTAAAAAGTTCGAAACAAGTCGCTTTTCAAGCAGTCTGATGCAGTTGGTGGCATCAGATCAGTGATTGAACTTTTTTTTATTTCCAAAATTTTAATGAGATTTTTGGAATTGTCTTCCCGAGCCCTTTGTCTTGATACCCCACTCGATTGGTTTGAAAATAAAAAAAAAATTGAAGGCATAATATGCCACCAAAAATCGGCCATTTTAATTTTTATATACCCAGTGTCACTCTCACAATTAATACAAATCTAACGACACCTTTGAAGCTAAAATCCGTCAAGCCGTTTAGGCCGCAGAGCGTGCCAAACACTTGAATTTGGCGCCAATAATCCGCCATTTTGTTTTTTTTATTTGATGTACCCAGTGTCACTCTCACAGTAAATACGAATCAACACCTCTCTAGCTAAAATCCATCGAGCCTTTCAGGCCGCCGTGCCGAGCGTGCCAAACAATTATACATACATACACATACTCTCGAAAAACATAACCCTCCTTCTGGCGCAGTCGGGTAAAAAGCTTCCAGCTATTAATGCCAGTAATGTTTACAATAATTAAGCTAACTAATTGAACACGTCGGTTCACATTAAAAGTGAGTTCTTTAGAAGAACTAGGACTCTGCATATGCACATAATATTTTTGATAAGGTCACATACTTGGAATCGTTTCGTGATGCAAGGCAATGGACTGGAACAAAGGCCGAGTGACGTTAAGGTCGGTGCCACTGCCAACGATTAACTGGTAGATAGGTCTTTTGGCAGTTAGACGTGAAATTGTAAGTCTTTGTCTTAATTTTAAAGTTTTTTAGCAAACTCGTCGGTGTAGTAGTCAATAGTGAAGTTGTGTCTTCTGTAAGAATTATATATCTTTAAACCTTAGTTCGATGATATCCGCAAAAGAACCAAGGTTATCGACATAGACCGAAAAGTCACCAAATTGAAGTGGCAGTGGACAGGGCACAGTGCCCGCAGTCGATGAGCAGTCGGTCGAAAAGTTCTGGAGTGGCGACCGCGTATCGAAAGATACCTAAAGCGTTGGAATGTTTCTTATAAGGTGGACCGATAACCTGGTAAGGGTCGCGTGTAGCTGATGGAGGCGAGACGCACGAGACTGGTCGTTGTGGCGACACTTGAGGGACGCCTATGTTCAGCAGCGGACGTCTTACTGCTGATATGGTGATGATGAAACCTTAGTTGCAAGCACAATTCATAGGGCGTCTTGCGCCTGGCTTGTAGGTAAAGTTGTGTTCTTGAGATTTTCCATATAATTCAGTAGCATACAAAATTCTGTGAGAGGAGTCAGCTGCTATCACAACAGGCTCCTCTCTACTGAACTTATTTCGTGATATCAACTTCATTGATCCTTGATAGGTTATCAGAGTGTTTGATGGCGCAGAATTTAGCACAATGCGGAAGTAAGTTACAATTCGTTCATGTTCTCTTAACTGTGCCAAACGATTTAAGTTCAACCTGTGACATTTTACTTCAAATGCCTCATCCGTCTTAATCACATAACTTTTAAGATTTTTATCAATAATTCATTATTCACATTATCCTACCCTAGCCAAGAAAATTGCCGTTTCAAACCCACGCAATAATTGATCGCTAAAACTTGGCAACTGTGCCTGCCTCGATTCTTTGATCTATGTGATCAATTTGGAGCTAACGATTGATTATCACGACCACGAGTGATTGAATTATGACGTCATGAGACAAAATTACTGCTTGTCAAGTTTACATTGTTTCGTTAATGGCTGCCTTTGCAAGGTTCTGTGAGATTAAACTACATAATTACCTCCAGTGAATGATTACCTTTTATTTTCAGTAATTTAATTCAGGAACTAAATGTTTGCATGCTAATTATAGAGGTGTTGCTTTGATGAATGTTTTCTAATATTTTAGGAAACAAAAGATTGCATAACTTTACTGAAAGTGCGGTACATTAAATGTTTTGAGAAATTTTTATTTGACTGTTCGGTAGACTAATAAAGATAACAATATGATTTATCGTCTATCTATAAGCTGGTTATTACCTCGCTAAATATATTTTTGGAATAATGCAGTCCAGTTCGTGAACTATTTCTTGGTCTATAAACATGTTTATGTCAAAACGTGAACCCGTGGGCCGAAAGTTATTAGTGGTTTGATTTTTAATGGAGGTCACACGGTTTGTATCTCATGGAACGCTGGCTTAATTGATAATACGTTTGCTGGTTTTTTTTTCTATAGATCTGTGGTAATTGGTAGGTATAGCTTACAGCAGATGCATTGTGAAGCATTTTGACAAAGATACCATTAATTTACAAACTATACGGTACCATAGTAGACGATTTATTCAACAGATTCAGTCACTCTAATTCTAACATTGAATCAAATTTTTCACAGCAAGAGAAAGTTGGCAGCAGCCTCTTTTTGTTATTAAATTATAGTGGAAGTCCAGTTTTGTATTTTTTTCAGCACAGAGCCAGCCTACCTAGAACGAATTCTCAATTATCTATGCTCTGTTTCTTCAACACTTCGAAACTAGAAACATTTCGATAATGTAAATACCATGGTGCGAACAATGGCGGAATTGGCTCAAATAAAGTCGGTTAGTATTAGTAAATTAGTTCCACATTAACATATCCTGGCCTAAAGGGAGTATAATCTGTGGTGGGGTCAATAATAGGGTCAGCTATTGACATTTGTAAACCGTGTAGACTTGCTCCTTATCGGGCAGTGCGGACCTGCGGTTGGTATTGTAAGTTGGTTTGGTTGGGTACCTATGTGTATATACAGAAGTGAGTGGTTAAGGTTATGTTGGAAGTATGTGACTAGGTAAAGGTTTGTAGATTAAAAGGATTTTAGGACAATAATATATGTCTTAGTTTAATTTTTATTAAGGTAAGTAAGTCTTATACTCGTAATATGAAGTAAGCAAGGAATTTCGATTCAAAATTTAAACATTTCTGAACAAATCCGTATTTGTAAGAAACGCTTGCATTCTTATCTCAGGCTCCGTCTGCCAAGAACACCTCTAACTTCGCTACATTTTTCCAGGTTTTTAACATTACTAAAATTGTCACTGAGATATGATTGCGCAAGGCCGGATTTAAGGGAGGGCAATCAGGGCAACTGCCCGGGGCCTCCACAAGAGAAGGGCCTCCACATAAACTGTATTTATTAAAAAAAATCTCGCACAACAATAAAGTATTTAATATTACGATTTGAAAACTCACCTAGTAGTTTTAATTTTATATGATTGTAATATTGTCTATACTAATATTATAAAGAGGGAAGATTATTTTGTTTGTTTAGTAATGAGTTGTTTCAATTGGTATCTTTGATAAACTTATACAAAACAGACTATAAAAAAACCAGCCAAGTGCGAGTCGGACTCTCACACGAAGGGTTCCGTACCTTTAACCGCAAAAACAATTTTTATATGGGAGCCCCCTTTAATTTTTAATTAAAATTATTTTTTTATCCCGGCAATGGAGGAACACACTGAGCGACAATTTCAACGACCCACCTATTATGGTTCTTGAGATACAGCCCGCTGGCAGAGAGACGGAAGGACGGATGGATGCGCACGGACAGACGGACGGTCAGAAAGCGGAGGCTAAGTAATAGGGTTCCGTACCTTTGGGTACGGAACCCTCAAAAGATTTATCTAAGGAGTTGTTCTATTATCAAATTCTTGAAAATCAAAATATCAGAGCTACATTCCCAAAACTCGAAATCACATTGCGAATATACTTGTTTTCAAATTGATCGTGTCAAATAGCATTGGAGAGCGCTCATTTAAAAAAATTAAAATTATAGAAAATAGGTTAAGAACTACGATGGGACAAAACCGCCTATCAAAGTTATCCTTACTTGGTATTGAAAGTGATTCACTGCGGGAGCTGGATTTCAGCGAAATTTTCAATGAGTTTCGTTACAAAAAGCTCGCAAGTTGCCATTCGCATGAGAGGCTTTAATTTAAGGATTTTTTACTGATTGTGTGATTTGATTTATGTTTGCCTGTTCTATCTTTCTGTGCCATACGATTAAATAAATACATGATTGAAACACTTGCAAGAAAAATATTATTTAACCTATTTGAGAAATAAGGGGCCTCCACTCCCTTGTTGCCCCACACCTCTAAATCCGGCCCTGTGATTGCGAATTCTCAAGTACAAACATTGACCTTCAGCTCATGCATCGCATGCTGGGCCAATGTATTTAGTCACATTGAAAGCTAACTTGTTCATAAAGAAATTATAAAGCATTCGCTACGCTCAAACTCCCAGCATTAAAGTTTAAAACGTATAATCTTTTTCAAACCTCTCTATTGTCTTACAGCAAGCTTTTAAATCTCAACTTAAACTATTCAACATTGATCCCCAAGGAAATAACAATAAAAAATCTTGAAACGGTTATTAAAAAATCAAATACTTACATATAACCTTTAGTCAAATGGCGGTTCGCGTGATCACCGCACTTATATCGACAAAGGTAACTGTAACATGTAAATGTTACTGTAAAAGTCCAAACTATGGTAGACCCTGAGATTTTCTAGGAATACCCAAGATGTACAAGATTTACCTACTCGTAAAAGTTCGAACTAATTTATTGTACCTAATTGCTAATTTCGGAATTTTATTTTTTGAATTGCAGTCATTCAGTGTATATTAAGTTTTACCTGTGACTCCTCAGAACCTCGGTAGATGATGTTCAGTCATGTTGTCATCACAAAATATGATGATGATTACACTTTGTATATATATATATATATATTGTTGAATTAGATCAATAAATAATAAGCCGAGACTACTATATAAGTCGACCTGCGTGCTACATGAGGTATTATAGAATTTATCACTTTTACAGTAACATGGAGGTTCAACTTTAGTGAACAGCAGAAAACAGTCAGTTTAATTATACATTGGTTGCTAAGCACATTCTGTTCAATATAGATTACTTCCTTAGTATAAATTCGTGAGGTATAACACCTTTTTGTTCGACGAGACATGTTAATTGCAGCTGTCGCTACAATGCTTTTGATTTTAATTGAAGTCAATATTTCATGTTCCAATCAACGGAACACTTTTTTACATTCGTCATCGGTGTTGGACGTGTGAATTGTATTTGTAAACGTACCGAAGATATCGAAGAAACTTATAAGACAACCTTAAAAAAAGTAATATGCGAAAATACCCTAAAAAAAATCGTTAGAAAACAAGTATAAAATGTTGATGCTCTCCCCCGAAAGGTTTGCGACAGCATAAAAAAAACTCATGGCAACCGGAAAGATGGAAGTAAAGAGATCCTGGACCCCCTATACGATAGTCTGACCAAGTGAAGCCAAACTCTGGATACTAATACCTCCGACGCACTACATAAAGCCAAAAAGTCATAAATGGTGAAAAAAAAACATGGAGGGAGATCGTCAGAGTTTAGTTGAGCACATAACGACGTTGAGCGCTGACCAAAAGACTGATGTAGGAGGAGCTAGATGGCATTTCAAGTCAGAATGTGGTTTTATGGTTACAATTAAACGCTCTAGTAAAAGTACTCCATTCGGTCTAAAGAATAGAAACCAGCCACACTTATTACAGATCTTAACTCCAAACTAATAGCTCGCGTCACCAATAAAGTAGCTCCAAACCATTTTCGAATAAATTACGTTTGCGCAAAGCAGTAGGTGTGGGACCACCCGGCGGGTGCTCTTAGTCCAGCAGATGGTATCGTTGCTGGAAGCCGCGGGAGCTGTTACATGCACCACGCGACCACGAGACTAACACCATTATGATAACCGACCAACACTTTCTCGGAATGCGGTTGTATTGAAGATAAATTGGTTCTACCGTGTGGTTTTGTTACGTTGGGATTCTTGGGGTTAGTGGTTATGAAGTTATGATGGTGACTGATAGGTTTGATTTGAGGCAGGTATTTTTGCTTGTGTCCATTAGCAATGAGTCAATCTTTGTCGGCTTTTTCTAGCTAAAGACGATTAGGCCGATATGTTGAACAGCAGCAGTTAAGTAAGATGTAACGTTAAAAAATATCAGATGCATCCTCAGGTGGGTTTATTTAACGAACTATATCTCTCATCCGTTTTTTTTTCAAGTTTGGATAGAGCATACTTATATACTTATTTTACTAACAAAATGCGCTATATTGTTGTCCGAAATTGGTAAATAAATTAAATTAAATTAAATCTGAACGGGGTTAAGAAATGTTTTTATTGAGATAATGAGTTGAATAATGTTAATGTCTCTCGCCGTATGGTGTTGGCCGGTGCCGTATGTTGCCGTAAAAGAATAATACCATCCCATCACTTCCCGTGGGTGTCGTAAGAGGCGACAAAGGGACTCACCAGAGAATGGGCAGCAGCGTTCTCTGTAAAACGCAACACCATACACTGCGATCGCCAACCCGCCTGCCAAGCGTGGCGATTATGGCAAAGCCCCCCTTTCGGGGCAGGCCTATGTCCAGCAGTGGACGCTTTTTGGCTGTTATGATGATGATGATGAATATCTCTTGAGTAATTTCAGTTGACAGCTACTAACTACTGGATTGCGGCAAAACTGATTGCTGATTATATCCGCCTACGTTTCATAGACAGAAATAAGAAAGAATTTTACCCAGCTCTCATTTCAGGTATATTTTCACCGAGTGCAAAATAAAATGCCCGACGTTGTTGAAAAGAAAAGTGTCGTAATTGCAGCAAAGTGAACTCGAAAACGATGTAAAAACTTTCAGGTTTTTACGCAGTGAAGTTGATCTAGTTTGGACCAGGTTTCGAAAAATAAAGTAACAAGTTTTAATTAATGAAATGATCGATTTTATTATTTGAGGTTAACTTGAGATTAATGCAAGAAATGTGGATTTTGGAAAAATGTTGATTGCGTAAAATATTTGTGTCAACAACTTTTACATGTTACAGCTTACTTGTATGCGACATTGACATCGAGAGTAAGAACATAAATAATATCATGAAGTATTTATTCATCAACAACAGCTGTAACCGATAACAAAGTCAATGTTGATTTTGAATTTGTGGGGTGAGTTATTTACTCCCCTGAGGTTGCTCGAATTTCATTGCGAATGTTACCAGACAGGCTTTGCATGTTGAGTGAAATATTAAGATCTGCGAGAGTGTCGGTTACATTATAAACTTTAAGCAATAAGTAGTTGGAACTACAATTCTCGCTTAATATAAATTTCCTCAACAATGATAACAATTTTCCACGTTTACTTGTTGGTTAGGTATTCTGATAGGATCTTTAAGAAATTAACATTTTTTTCGCATAATACAAGCTCCAAACATTACGTTTTGCCGCCATTTTCAACTCGCACAATATCTTTCTTCGCGAAAAAATCTCACATTAAAATGATTACAAATGTTTTTTAACGTGATGTATTAAAACATTTCACTTGAAAAGTTTAGTGTGATGTAATCAGACGATCTCTATGTTTAAATAATGAACTAATTGTGAACTTTTTATTGAACAAAGGTATATTGTTTTGTGTGAGATCTCTCTCACCGGCCTGAAGGGAAATGTACTGGTTTACTGGATTGTGCCATGTAGTTAGCTATACAATACGTATCGTTGTTTATTGTACTTGTTAAGCTGTCGTGGGTAGTGTGCAATGTATACCAAATCCGTGTTCCTAGACTAGCATTCAGATTTATTATTATTTACGAGTTTTGTTTTGAATTTAAGGAATGTTCTCTGACATTTAGATGAATGTTGTCTGAAGTCGTTTTCACAGTGCATTGCATTGTTTGGTTAGAAAATAAAAGTGGAAGTTATGCAGTGTTGTCTCTTTGTGAGTGTCGTGAAGATGGATGGTAACTGACGATGGATCATACTAGGGCGCCTACTAGCAATGGTTTAGGTTGGCTTTTGTGAAGCATTGAATCAGGATTTTATAAGCCGAAATTATCTATGAGGTGTAAAGCCTATTAGGGTACCTTATAGGTATGTGTATATGTCAGTTGTGCTTGGTTAGACATGACGAGACTTCTTTTGCTGTTTCATAATTTCTTAGAAAACACCGTTTTAAGCAGTTACTGTTACGTAAGATTTACCAGAATGCTCGATAACATATTCCAACAATAAAAAGTAATAAACAGCAGCCAAGCGTCGGTTTAACATACAAGTATGTTCATAGTTTTATACCTAGTTATAAACCTGTATGAGGAAGTATGTTAGTAAACGTTTGTTATTGTTATTTGTTAGTATATGAAGTTGGTAGTTAATGGCGTACACGTTAGGAAAATCGGAAACAAAGACGTTATAAATTAGCAGTGTTGGGTCCCGAGGTAAGCGGTATTCTGAGATGAAGAATGCTACAAAATCGATACGTATCTTCACAAAATTATGTACCTATGTCTATAACTACCAAGGCTAACGTGAGATGACATATCGTTTAGTTAAATATGTATCGCCTTTGTACACTGTTTTTACTATCTCATACATTTTTAGTAAAACCAATAATAAAGAAAAATGTGCCAATGACAATTAATTATCCCGTGACGGTTGAACAAAAGAAATTCGGGTTAAAGTAGCAGTGTCTAAAAACTCTTTTTGTGTTTATTAACAATGATCTTTTGACCTTAGACTCAAAATGTCAATCTAGAAAAAATAATTACAAGATCTACAAATTGTGAGATTTGACTTACAAAATACTTACCGAAATAATTTGACTTGAATTTGAATCATACATTTGTTTTGATAAACCCATAATGTGGTCTAGTGTATACTGAACAGTCGATCGATTCTGTAAGCATGTCGAAGTGAAGGCTTGGGTGAAGTGATCACGGATTGAGCTGTCATTTCATCTTGATTACATGGATTGACAGCTCACTTGGTCATCATTTCACCCAAGCCTTCACTTCGACATGTTTACAGATTCGCACTGCAGTTATAAATGCTGAAATGTTACCTTTTCGGTATAGGTACACCCAGCGTAAATCTTTACGATTATTTCTTTTACTTTATGTTTGTTTCTGATGTGTTTTGTCTTTGCTATTATTATTTTTTGACGGTAATTTTGAGTCTAGGTTACGTAATTGTATCTTAACTAGACCGTTATTATTCAACTCCTAGTAGCAACTTCTTATAGTAAAGTTAAAAATGCAACTCACACTCATCTCATAAACAGAGTGACGGCAATAAATGTGAAACTAGAACCGTGATCGCTCACTTTATCGCTACTTTCGGAGCCATACAACAGTCGCTTTTACTCCGAAGAAATGGCGTATTACTTAATGTCGAAAGTTTTACTTTTAATTCGTGGGACAGGTCACAATGTAATCTGTCCAAAATAATGCTTAAATGATATGATAGTGAAGTCTTTCTTTTCTTAATTAATAATTAGATAGTAATTACATACATTTTCACAGACAATAACGCGTTTTTTGACATGTCAGATAATTTTAAGCTTGTCACGCAAACGTAAGAATTTAATACACATAACTTTCTTCATATTTTAGTTGTTAACATTCTTTTGCGTAGAAACATACAGTAAATTGCTTGATAATACAGAATTATGTCATGTTGACCCGGGAAGATACAAAGGTCTTTAGAATAGAACACTGCGGGAGTTCCTGGGAGTGGTTTGTAAGCATTATGCTTGCTTGGTGAATGTATATTTAGAAAATTAGCTCTGTGGGATAACTTTAAAATGGTTTGGTTGGCAAATTCATTTTATTTAAGTGCAGTTGACAATATTCACAGTTGTCGTCTAAGTGAACGCTTACCTTGTCTGGTTGCCAGCAACTTGGTATAAAGATTTACTCACTATAGGTACTTCTTAACATAATGTTTTATCAGCCATTCGGCTCCGATGGTCTGGAAGTTCTATAACAACCGGGGACGAGGTGCTAGTAAATAATAGGCTTGTCGCGTATAGATATTAGATTAAGGCTGCTCTCTCGAGAAATGCTTAAAAACAGCGTGCAGATGAAGCAACTTTTCGTCGGCACTAACAGAGAAATTACATCTGAAAAAATAGTTAGTAATCTACACGATATGATACGTATTGCGTAATTTGGTTTAGCCAGAATTTATCTATCGGTATCATGTAATAAGAAAAAAAAAAAACACCAAATCGTTGAGATGAAACCATTTTACTCCTTCATTTTTTTATCACAAGAGTATAAAAAATATATTTACTGCTTTGCAATACAATCGAAAATGATTTGGTATTGTTACTTTTTAAAAACATGTATTTTTTTATTATATAAAATTAAAAACGCGGGCAGCGGAGTGGCGCGAAGAGGGGTAGTTAGCTCCGTTTATATGCACAAGGTCACTGGCATGTATGCAATCCTTAATCCTATGAAATACTTGTTACATGCTCCCGCCAATTCACTTTTCTTTTCAACATTTTTAAATCCAGTTCCAAATTCGCGTGATATTATAAAAGTATGCTCGAGTAGCTAGCATGCATATAAGTACGTCACAGTACTGATTTTTTTAAATATCTAATGAGCTTTAAGAATACTTTTATCTTGGTGTATTAGTACTGCTACAAATTACACCAAGAAAATTAACTTTAAATGAACAAACAGTGAAACTTCGTCACAAAATATGTGTTTATTTCTTAGCTTTTCAGGTCAACCTAAAAAGCATTTTGTACTAATTCAGATACCTCACTTGTCTGAATAATTTAATCAAGATAATGACAGTATCATGATAAGTGCTAACCATTCACAAAGAGCGCATGTCATCAGCAAACATCTCAATTACTTTAGACAAGTTAATTTATATAATGTACTTACGCTGTTTTTGTGTGCTTCGAAGAAATAATGCATTTTTTGTGTACATTAATAAAGTCATGTTATTTAAGGCCAAGGCAATAGATATTGCTTTGTTTCAATAACAAGTACAATTTTGATTTTTAGTAATTACCGTTCCTTTACTTAGTTTTTTTTTGTAACCTCGTGAAGCACAATCTGCAGTGCGATTCTATAAACATCTCACCGTGTAAATTTAGGTAAAGTGAACATGAGGTGAGCTGTCAATCGATCCAATGACAGGGAAATGACAGCTCACTTCACCTAAGCTTACACGATCAAAGCTTACACGGTGAGATGTTGACAGAATAGACCGTCTGTTTGTTGGTCCTCGCGATCATTCGTCATCTTTGACAGCCATTACAGGAGTAAAGAACCGGTTGTAAAAAACTGGGCAGAAGATATCCGTATTCCGACGGCAGTAACCCTCGGGTTATTGTTGGATATTAACTTTTCGAAAAAACGTTTAGGGGAATGAGAGACCAATTATAAGTGTTCTCTAGACAGTGACTGAAATTCTTTCTGATCTCTTTTACAAACACAACAATCTCTGGCATCTTCGACAATTTCGGGCCTGGGTATTTTGCTTGTGTAGCAAGTTTAATTAAAATCGGTTCATTAATTTCCGCGAATATGGACTTGAAAGTTTGTGTGAAACACTGAGAAGTAAACGCTTAATTCTTGATTATTATGAAATAAATATTGCTACAGTTTAAATTATATCTGGGCCAGCACAATAAACTCGCTGACAAAAACCAACTTGTTACTTAAAAGGAAAGCAAATAAAAATACAGATATGAAATTAATAAATCTCAGTCGCTCTTAATAAAAACTTGGTATTCGCTAAAATAGGTTCTGTGGTTACATAATATAGGTACATACGTAAGTAATAATTATCTATAGGTACTAATATTATAAAGCTGAAGAGGTTGTTTGTTTAGTTGAAAGTGCTAATCTCAGGAACTACTCCTTCGAATTGAAAAAATATTTTAGTGTTGGATGGCATTTATCGAGGAAAGCTATAATATAACATCACGCTAGGACCAATAGGAGCAGAGCATTAAGAAAAATGTGACGCAGACAAAGTTGTGCGAGTCAGCTAGTATAAGTATATAAGTACATAGTAAGGTCGGTTGGGTTTATGGTAAAGCTACAATCACTGGTGCCCAGATAAATCTTAACTCGCACGAAACAGTACAGTGTAATTGTGTCACCGCGATTGTATCCTATTTAATAATTATTTCAATATTTATGAACGTAAAAATATCTGTGTTACCATGTTGTAGTGGGTTTTTGGAATTCCGTGGTTGTTGTATGGCGGAAATAGAACCATTTACTTATACTAGGCTTTTATTAGAGCTATGATTGGCATGACAATTTGCAGTAGTTTTATTGAATGTTTTAGTGCTCCTATTAATAGATACGGTTGTTTGTCTTTTTCATAGTTTTATTATATATTTATTTATTTAAACTTTATGTACAATTGTGGTACATGGGCGGACTTAATGCAATAAGGCATTCTCTACTAGTCAACCTTTGGGTTGGGGGATTTTATTATAACCGTATCGAAATAACTCATCCAGACAACTTTGTTTGCCCGTAATTAGGAAGCAGTACAAGGTACTCGTCTTTACTCGTATTATGTTAATTGACTTATTTAGAAGCTTTATGAAATCTTGGATTTAATTAATATTTTTTGTTAGGTGTTGACCCGGTCTTAAAATATATCTTTGTTGCGATTTTCAGATAAAATAAGCATCATCTGAATGCCTAAATATTGTTGTACTGTTGCGCAAATAGTGTGCAGATTTTGCTTCATTACTTTAGGAGTAGCCTAGCAATGGAGAAAGCGGGTTATATGAATCATTACCATGTCAGCTGAAAGACGACCACTGACGGCTGGATATGGCTTCTCCCAGAGTCTCGCCACATCATCTAGCATCAAGTGGATTCCTGCGATTAAATCAATATGACCATTGCGATCATTAAAATAATCCGGTATTTTGATGAGATAGTGCTCCTAACAATAAAGGTAAGGCACATTTGAATTGATTCTGAAGTTTTAATGTTCCTTTTCTTTGTTTTCAGTCAGCACGAAACAATTTGTTAAGTCTTATTTCAACACATACTTTTTGAGATTTATTTTTTTTAAACACTCAACAATCATTACATGATGCAACGTTTAATGTTAACAATGTAATGTCAATAATGTAAGTAGTTAATGTTGTACATTTTCCTTTTTAAATTAGACAGAATGTTTTTAAAGAAGTGTACACACAAGTCTTCGCACACGATAAAATTTCGAAAATAGGATTTTCCCGCGAAAATCCGAAGAAATCTTTGGTAAGCCGCGTTTCCTCCTGCGAGAAACTTGCATGCAAATTTAATTACACTGCGGGGCACGATGGAGCGCTTGATCACATGATCTCTTGGTAGCCCGCAATGTAATTAGACTTGCACGCAATTTGCTTGTAGGTGGAAACGCGGCCATAGATATAGTTTCCTATCAGTAAAATAATTTTCGTTGTCGGATCAGTTCAAAAATATAAATGGGGTGAATAGAAATGCAGGGTTTAGTAGAAACAAAACTTTGAAGGGGATTTTCACTTTATTTAAATTATACTTGCAGCTTTTAAGGACTCTACTTTTTAAATCAATTTCAGTTTTGTTTCTATTCACCCCTGCGTTTGTATGCACCTCATTTAATCGGTATATACACAACCGAACAGACAAAAGTACGTCTTAATTACATACATTTAGATAGGATTAATCAAGTCAAATTACCTGCAAAGTTTAATTCAGTGAAATATTTAGCAATTAGATTCAACTCGAATTGTTAGTGAACTACGAAACCTCATGAAAAATTGCGTCTAGACCGTAAAGTACAAAGCAGTGGCAGACTAAACAAAAGGTTAAGGTTAATCCAGTTTTTTGCTTACCTGCTCGTTGCACAGTAATCTAATTCTCAGACAATTATTACTGATTTTGTAACAAATATTTTAATAGCTATCATGATGTAGAAAATACAGTGTTATTAAATGATACCTTACATACCAACAGTAGACAATGACTGATTCTCAAATATACCTACAACGAAAATAATACTTCAACGTGCTAATGGAAACGTACGTGGAATCAAGATTCCATTTTGAAAAACTGGCCAAGTGCGAGTCGGACTCGCGTGCAAAGGGTTCCGAACGAATTTTTTTTTTTTTAACATTTTATTTTAACACTACAGACTTCTAATAGGTTTTCCTGTAATCTTTAGGTAAAGATCTATTATCTCCATTTTTATCAAAATTTTAGGCTCAGTAGTTTCGGAGATAAGGGGGGGGGAATGGTCATTTTTCGTCTAATTTCGTGAATAACTTCAAAACCATTTATTTTAAAATAATGAAAAAAATATAATTAAAACCCTCACAGTAAGCCCTTTCATTTGATATGTCACACGAAATTGTACAAAAAACTTTTTTTTTTAATTTTCTAGTTTGACTCCAAAAAGTGACCCCCATACAAAAAATTTAATAATTTACGTAACGCGTCCGTGTTCGGGTCACAGAAGTCCATATGTGTACCAAATTTCAACAGAATCGGTCCAGTGGATCCGGAGAAAACTGGCTGTGACAGACGGACAGACAGACAGACAGACAGACAGACAGACAGACAGACAGACAGACAGACAGACACCCGAGTGATCCTATAAGGGTTCCTTTTTTTTCGGAACCCTAAAAAGGATAGTGCTATGCTTCTCCTATCACGGAGCTTCTAGCTCCGTCGATCTCTCACCGGAATCATGATAGTTTTGCTTATATATATATATATATAAGGCTTGCATTCATAAACGAAGCTAACTAACCCTCTACGCGCCACTCCGCTACCCGCATTTTTAAATTTTTATAATAAAAATAATACATGTTTTTAAAAAGTAACAAAACTAAATCAATTTGGTTAGTAAATATTCTTTTTTATACTTTTTTGATAAAAATGAATCTAAATGGTTTCATCTCAATGATTTGGAGGTGATTTGGTGGTTTTTATTCTTGTTATGTGATACCGATAGATAAATTCTGGCTAAACCAAATTACGAATCACATCGTGTAGATTACTACTTTTTCAGATGTAATTTATCTGTTAGGGCCGACAAAAAGCTGCTTCATCTACACGCTATTTTAAGTTTTTATCGAGACAGCAGCCTTAAGACGTCACAGTTGGGCTGATAGTCTCTTCAGCGACCTCTAGTAAGCTTACTAGAGATCGCTTGCTTGCTCGTAAACGATTCGATGAATTGCATACTTATACATCGATTAAAACTACAACACACCAACTCTCATTTTATTTTATTTTTATTTTACTTTATTCAGAAAACCAACAGCGATACTTATGAAATATTACAGAAAATATAAGTCAGTTTTGTAAGGCTAATAATAGGTTTCCCTGATTAACATAACGTGTGTAAACCATGCGAAAGGACTTCAGACAGTATGTATATAATAAATATAAATTTAAAGATTGTAAATCTTTAAATCTAAATTTAGTTAGATTAAATATACATGTTAAAATCTGCTAATTAATTAATTGATCGTGATGAATGCCTGTTGATGATGATGAACAGAGCGTAGTTGCAGTTTGCGTTACTTACTATTCGTTTTTCAGAATGATATTTTTAACCTGAGCTTTAAAACTCATCATTTGCTCATATAATGTGTGTTTCCAACCTATTAGTCTTGTCAAATATGAAAACTTTAATGTTTTATCTTAACATTCATGTAACTATGATGTAGGCTGCACTTACATATGACAAAACGCATATATGACTAATACGAAACATCATAACCAAACGCGGATTGACGCTTTTACTGATAAGTGTGTCCATGCCCTAAGGCTTTCAGCGGCGCCGTTTGAAGACAAGTATGCAACCAAAACACGTAACTTTAAGTATAATACGCAATAATGCTTAAGTGAAACATGTATATATATTGATATTCATGTCCATAGACGTAGAGAACTGGACTAAAATCTATGTATTTTTCAAGTCATATCCAGCTCGAATCAAGAAATTGACAGTTATAGCTTGCTTGTAATTTAATGACAATAGTCGAGGAATGTTATCGTTGATGACAACGGCAAAAACTCAGTCGTCGTACAGAAGTCCTTCAAACTGACTTGTAATAAGGCTAAACCATAGATATAAGAAAGCCTTATCATTCTCTGTATGGCTTTCAAGTGAATACGGCTATAAAAGTGCGAGAGAGACAACGGGACCGTGCGGCCTGTTATTGTCTTTGTCTAGAATCTTGACTGGTCCTTGTCACAGACTGTCAGTGTCAAATTCTCACGTACACTTTGTCTCTTTCTACAGTAAGGTAATGCTCAGTCCAGTTATCTAAGCCTAAGTGGATAATATCTGTTTGTGTAACACAAATGTGAACACTGAAAGAGGAGCTAATCAAACACTCAGGCAATAAAGTTTATTTTTACAAGCTTCTATTTAACTTGTTATTACTTGGCAATACCTACATTTAAGCTGTGTCTCTGTGTCTAGACGAGTTGGTTGCAAAACTTCACTTTTATGACTGCCCTAGTTTGTGCTGTGTAAGTAAACCTTTACATGATTTTCTTCGTGCTCTTTCGGTAAGATCCGACGTAAGAGTTTTATAGATATCAATTGTAGGTGTGTTGAAAAACCGGCCACGTTCGAGTCGGACTCTTACACGAAAGGTTCCGTAACATAAATCGAAAAAAACTTTAATCCTTAATTTAACTTATTTTTTATCATCTGTTGTTATCGCGGCAATAGAAATACACACTTTATTAAAATTTCAACTGTCTACCTATTACAGTTTTTGAGATACAGCCCGCTGACAGACAGACGGACGGACGAAAAGACGTGCGTTCGTTCCGATGGTGCCCTTTGGGTACGGGACCCTAAAAATGAAGTAGTAGTTGTGAAGCTGGGCTGTGGTAGTTATGAATATTCATCGTTATCTTTCCGCTTATATCTATACTCCTATATATACTTAATTAATATATAAAACTGAACAGTTTTTTTGTTTGTTTTCGTTCGCGTAAATGGGCTATCTAACACTGAAAAGTTCTTTCAGTGTTAGATTGAAGAAGGCTATAGGCTATATATCATCACGCTAAGACCAATAGGAGCGGAGCAGACGAAGTTGCGCGGGCCAACTAGACCCATAATATTTGGGGTCAGTGCAACACGTTTCTTTCTTCCATTCTGTCTTGTCAACTGTCATGTTAATACTGACTCTCTTTTCTGTCAAATCACTTTTCTCTTTCTATCCCACGAAGTTATGATATTAATGTTACTAATATTAATTTGGTCTAATATATGCTGTTTGAGGGTCTAAATACATGTATCATGACTAATATTCTTCTACGTAACTAAAACCAATTTATATGCAAAATAATATCTTCAAACTATCGCAAACACGTAAATGCATCAAACTAGCTGTCAATTGACAATCTGACTACGTAAATACTCTCAACGTGAATCAAATACACTAACTGGCACGTTCATTAAAATATTAGTTCCGCACACAGTTGTGAACATTATGTAGTTATAATGACCGGTTGTCCGGTGTATTGTTTCAAGCGGCCATTCCACTGCGGTGGCTAATGGGGCGACCGAGTGTGTGGATTATTCACTTCCCAACCTCACACCCAACTTTCTCACTCGTTTACGTAACTATTGCTACAGTTTTTTTGGCCGATTCCGTCTTTTATTATATCGGCCTTGTACGCCTGCGCTGGCGACACGATAGCATGCGACAGCGCGAAATCATAATTTGACGAAACTTGCAGATATAGAGCGCAAGCGCGGTAACGTTTTATAATACTACAAAGAAACAGTGTCTCCCTTTTAGTCACGCCGTTGAAATCTGATTTCTATGAATATAGGTGAAGGATTGGGTTCCGTAGCTAATTAGTTGCTTAAGGCGCATGCAATCCCGGGTGGCGGACTGAATGCGTAGCTATTGTGTTTTATATTGTTTCTTCATCATTTTGACAAATCGTTTTGTAATTTGTTGTCTGTGTATTTTAAGGTGTTAAACATTGTAGCAGATAATTGGTTTAGTTCAGTGACGAACAAAAAAAAAGAAGAATCGTTGTTTAGTGTTCAACTGCTCAGTCAGTTGTAAAATCATGAAACCCTATCGTCCATTAATATACGTAACACCGACATAATATCACATTTACAAAGTAGATAGCAACTGCGTTCAGTCTCTGCGGTCAAATCAAAAGTTCAAGTGTCAATTATTCGGTCGTGCAGTCGTATTCGAGTGTTCGATTACCTCCTACATACTATTGTATCGTAAATTTGTAATGATGTAATGCTCATTAAATAATCGTAATAAAACTGAACTGAACTTACTTTTACGGCCACGTGTTTTGGCCTTTCAGCAGTTAAATTAAACCTCTGTTTAGCGCGGCTTTGTATTTCATTTCACTTCACTTACCCTATAGTTTCGTATTAACCTAACGATTAAGGTGCCTGTCCATTTCGCGGAGCGAGATAGCGGAGCGGAGAAACGGAGAAATAATAACTAATCATGTCAGTCAAAACGTCAGTGACTCACGTGGTGTGGAGATTTTATGCAATTCCATTGGTTAAAATTTCTCCGTTTCTCCGCTCCGCTGTCTCGCTCCGCTGTAATGGTCAGGCACCCTTAAGCTGAAATCTAATATTAAGTCTTTTAATACACCGTCAAACGTCGAGATCCAAAGACGTACGAAGGTTTTTGACATCAGAAAACGAATTGCGGAACTAAAATGGAACGGGGCAGGCAGGACACCTGGGCCCCAAGTCTGCTATTACAATAGTGTCAGAATGGTCTATCATTGATTTCATAATGGTTGATTTTGGATATAAAAGCGTCATTATGACTTTCCAGTGGTCAACCACTGACACTCCATTGAAAGAAATGGCATAGAATCTTGACAGACTTGGGGCCCTGGTTAATCGCGGTGACGATAGGCGGATCACAGCAAACAAGTGGCGTCCTAGGACTGGAATAAGAAATGTTGGTCGGCCGGCGGTGAGATGGACGGACAACATTGTTACCATCGCGGGTAGAACCTGGATGAGGCTGGCACAGGAACGTGGTGATTGGCACAAGAAAAGAGACGGCTATGTTCAACAGTGGGCAAAGTTGGGCTGTGGATGATGATGATGATGAATACACAGACTAATGGCAATTTCGTCCTCAAACCAGAACAAAATATGTTCATTGGCGGCTATCCCTTATCGAACATATGTATTTATTTATTAAAACTTGATGCACTAGTAAAAACACTGTACAAAGGCGGAATTAATGCCTTAGGCATTTTCTACCAGTCGACCTTAGGATGGTGCAGAGACAATATGGCAGGTGCAACTTAAAGGAAAGACAAACAGAAAGGAAAAAAATACAATCATAAATACATAAATACATACGTATGTATGTACTTATGATTGTATTTTTTTTCCTTTACATACTTTCATCCATCCATACATAAAAAAATAACGACGTTTAGAAAAACGAATTCAACGAATTAACGCTGTGATGATTCTACCAAGGTAAATTAGTTATATTTCAAGTTTGATGGTTCTATGTTTGGATTTTCACAACTTTTGGACTGTAGAACTTATTTATGTAGTTCTTATTATTAGCACTAGTTTGACTACTAAATAGCTGCCTACAAATGAGCCCTTGTTGCCGTATTTATGTTGCCAAAGGGACTGTATTAATCAACCACTTCTCAGTTTTTCTAATTGAGATTGATCTTTTGACCAGTGCCGATATACTGACTTGAACAATAAATCTCTACTTGACACTGGCATGAAATTGACAATAATGAAGTTAAACCCAGTTAATTAATATGGGGCTAGATTTGTATCTGGGATTGAAAGATAATTAAGTATCTAAATAAATACCTTATTGTTTTCGCGACCAACATACTACGAAATATAAAACAAGTTCATAATCCAGTAAGTGTCAAGAAAAACAGAATAACAATGAAATAACAGTAATCAGAAGAAAAGTTTGTGGCTTTATATGACAGCTGCATGAGTCGATTCGTGTGTTTCGGTATTTATTATTAAAAAAATTTGCACGGATAAAAAAGCACTGTACAAGAACAGCATGTCTTCGGATGCATTTGATGGCTCAAATGATCCGTAGGTGATTATTTGATTTGACATGAGAGAATCTTTGAGAGTTGTATTGTAAAGCCGGAAGCTTTGTTTACTGGGAATACTCTTCTGTAACCTACTAGACCTTGAGAATAGGATAGACACAGATTGAACCAAAGAGATGCCCTTTTATTCTATCCTAAAGGCCTCTGAAGCATAACGATTCATTAAATTTAGTAGTTTATAAACTTGATAACTCGATACATAGCTGTAAGCAAACGTAATCCATTATTAAATGGTCCATCGGCTCGGTACGAGATGTTATGTGATGCTCGACGTAAAGACTTCTTCGTTCCGTTGTTTTAGCGGGTGTGGCTAATTGACTAATTATAACAGTTAAGTAATGGCGAAATGATGAGTAGGTTAGGGATGGAGCTGTATAGCCTGTATTGTGAAGTGAATTACGTAAGTCGTAATTTTTACGCAAATGCTCCGTTTCCATTGCATAAAAAAGTTGGAGACAGTAACTTTAATAAATGAAGTGAGCTGACAATCCATACAACATATTGGAAAGTCAAAATTCACACCGTGCTCACTCCACCTAAGTTTACATTTTGAGTGAAAGTAACCATGACAATCTCGGGACCCTAGGGTGCAGTACTTTTGGGAAGCGTACGTGCATTTCCACTGAAATTGTTGACAAGTTTTGTGTTTCCAACTCTCCCAAAAATCACCAACTTTTGTTTCCGTTGTGCCTACACCGAATTAAAACAATTTGAGAAACATTTCAGTTGGCAAATAGCTGTGTCCACGAGTAGTACTGTTGGCAATATGTTTTAAAACGACGATGATATTATACTAGCCAGTCATACATTCTAGGTCGCAGTATTTTGCACCATCTTAATTTTTCGGGATAATATTAGGGTAGATGCCAGTAGTGTACAACCAATTTTTCAACCGCGAAAGACCTGTGCTAGCTGCGTGGTGCTCGGAAAACTTTATTATTATCGGTCATTTTTGACTTTGGCTCTTCTAAACAGTGAGTTCTACATAAAAAGTTAATTTATGAACTATTGAAGTAGATAAAATTTGCTACAATCAGAGTGCAAATGCAGTTGAATTGGATTTACAGGTATTGAAATATAGCACATCAAACACGAACCATTTTTCACAAAAAATCGAAATTTTAGTTTAAAATATGGAGCTCTGTGATTTGCTGGACTTTCGAAAAAAATGAAATCGAATTTAATAAAAAAGTACTATACATTTATTGATCTTAAATATTGCACATATTTTGGGAGTATTGAAATATGGATTTACGTTACATGATGACCGGGCCACAGCTGACCTGACCCCCACAGATGACCGGTTCTGCAACAGAAGTACACGGCATAATTTAAATAAGAATTTTCAATAATCTAAGAGAATGGTCATCCAACTATGGGAAGATGGAAGATACCCGATGGTTAATTTCCTTCGATATTTACCGTTGGAAAGCCCTTTTCTAGAGGATCATTTGCTACTTATTTGACTTTTGCCAGTTATGAATTCGTTCGAGTTAATGAATGAAATTAAACCTGAACGGATAAATAATTTTGCATACTGGAGTTAAGCATTTTTTAGCGCCCCATAGCATCGTTACAGCTATTGTTGGAAAGAGCTATTAAAAATGACTTTTTATATAAATATAAATATTTCTAATTTAAGGTCCGTTTGGAGAAAATTACCTTTAAATGTGAAAAATTATATTCCAAAGTTAAGGTTTTTGTTCAATTCATAATAACCATAAGTTGCACCAGTCAAATGAGCTTTCCAAAAAGAACTATTCCAAAAATCCCTAAGATTTAATGCAGTAGGTAATACCCACCTTAGAAAGAACGGTATGTAACATATAGATAAAGTGAATTATGACTACGAAATCGATTTTCACTGTAATTTTTTTGAAAAGAAAACCACCTGGATCATCTGGTTTACGGCTTCATATCTTACGACTTTCCTTGTAGTAGTGAGTATTTTAACGTGAAAACGTTTTTAAAAAGGTATAGATACTAAAGTAGAGATGACCGATTTCGACGTCACTAAAAAGTCATATATCTCGTTATTCGAAAATTGCATCGCCATAATGTGGTATATATTCAGAAAACATATTGATTCGCCTTGCCCGTGAAAGTACTTACAATGTCGTGTGCAGACATTATTAAAAAAATACCCGACTATCATAGTAACCGGAGACCTTAACATTGATATTTATAACACAACAAACATCAATCACGCTGAGTATCTGAGTCTCATGGCCTCGCATGGCCTTCTGCCTGCGATTACCAAGCCTACCAGAGGGCTCAGCTGTCTCGACCATATCTTTGTCAAGTCAAATTTAAAATCTGTAGGGATCGTAGGTAAATCGTCTATTACGGATCATGATATAATCATGGCAGTCATAGAACAAAAACACACAAATACCAAAACTAGACCCCAGTGGAAAACCAAAGTTGACGAAGAAGCAGTTGTCGCAGAGATGAACAGCACAGATTGGTCTATGGTCTTAGACACTAGCTGCACTAATACCTCAGTTAATCTACTAATTGAAACCATTTCCAGCTCAATCGCAAAACACACACACAGAGTTAAAATCAGTCGAACCAAATATAATCTTAAACCCTGGATAACGCCAGGCCTCATGAGATGCATGAGACACCGCGATAATCTTCATTTAGACCTCAGATCCTATCCAAACGATGAAATGCGGCGCCTCGTGTATAATAGGTACAAAAATTTTTGCAACAACTTGTTACGCAAACTGAAAACCGATTACAACAGTCAACTCATAATAAAAAACCAAGGTAACCCTAAAAAACTGTGGGACTCTATAAAATCTATTTACAAGCCAAATATTGGAAAAAGTGATTGTTCCCAGTCGCTTTTTAACGCTAAGAAACCTGTCGATTCACTCAATAGATGTAATGCTTATTTCACTTCCCTCGGCAAAAATCTTTCTGACCGCATATTGACGCGATTATCAGAGACCCAAGCTTCCCTGGCGAGCAAATATAAACCACGGAAAACTCTTTCTAACTCTTTCTTCTTACGCCCAACGGACGAAGATGAAATAGAAAATCTTATCGACTAACTTAAAATTGATAGTGCTGCCGGACTGGATAGAATTAATGCCAGATTAATTATCTTACTCAAAAAAACGCTACTAAAACCACTCAATCATATTTTTAACTTAAGCTTAGAACATGGTACATTCCCAGACTGTTGGAAGGTTGCCTGTGTCCGTCCCATTTATAAAAGTGGTCCCAAAGAATCACCTGAGAACTACAGACCTATTGCTCTTTTGAGCATTTTATCAAAAGTTCTTGAAAAAGTCGTGAATAAGCGGCTAGTAAACTTTTATTTATCTGATAGACAGTTTGGGTTCAGAAAAGGCAAGTCGACTGAGGACGCAGCAATATTATTAACCAACTCCATAGCATCTAGCATTGAAAAAGGTAATCGTGTTATGGCTGTTTTCCTTGACCTCGCCAAAGCGTTCGATACTATATCAATAGATCTTCTCCTTTCCAAACTAGAGGGTATAGGAATACGAAGTAACGCATTGGCCTGGTTTAAAAGCTATCTATCTAATCGCCGGCAACTAGTAAATGTAGGTGGCTACTCCAGTGGGTTACTGCCAATTAACTTTGGTATTCCTCAAGGCAGCGCTCTCGGCCCGACTCTTTTTGTCTTGTATATGAATGATATACTTACCACACCATTCGGAAATGCTGAAATAATCTCATATGCAGACGACACGGCAATTTTATTTCACGGCAAAACATGGGAGCATGTATACGAGTCTGGTGAAAATGGCCTTCATATAATCTCCGAAAATCTTAGTAGGAATTTGCTAACTCTTAACGTTAAAAAAACAATGCTCATCACGTTTTTTAAAACCAAATCTTCCAGTCCTCCCCGCCATCTATCACTCAAATTTCACACAAATGCTGTTTCGATTACAATACACCAGTTGCAAACTGTATCTGTACTACTATAGACCGCGTTCCCTCTGTTAGATATCTTGGTATTACTATTGACGAAAATTTATCATTTAAACCGCATATACACCTACTTGCAAGCCGCGTGAGAAGACTAATATGCGTCATGAAGAAATTAAGAGATTGCACACCTACCGAAATTCTCCGAACAATCTATCTCGGTCTCTGCCAATCAGTTCTCCAGTATGGAATCTCCGTCTGGGGAGGAGCCGGGAAAAGTTCATTTATTGAAATAGAAAGAGCTCAAAGAACCGTAATTAAGGTGATGCTTAAAAAACCCTTCAGGTTCCCGACTGATCTGCTTTACGACACATTTCCAGTCCTCCGAGTACGGCAACTATTTATCCTTAACGCTATACTGCACGCACACAAATCCTTAAAAAATAGACCTGACTACCAAAGGCTGATCTCAAATCGAATCTTCCATGTTCCTCTTCCTAACGCAAACAGTAATCTGGCCAGACGATGCCCTTTTTACTTACATACACTCATCTACAATAACATAAGCAAGAAATGTGACATTAAATGTCTTAACATCCACTCATGTAGAAAAATGACAATAAGCTGGCTTTTTTCCCTATCATACATCGAAACTGAGGAAATCGTTACTCGATAGCTGCAAACTCCACATCCCCAAACTTCTGACACTCCGATTCATCATTGAAACTGCACTTCATCACTCATACTGTCATATTCATTATTTACTAATATTTGATTTTAAGTTAGTTAGTTTTTGTATTTTTAGTCTACTACCCTCATTTGATTAATGTCCATTTACAAATTTTGTATTAAGAAAAACTGTTTTGGAAAATGTAAGTTCACGCAACCAGGCCCCCAAGATACAGGCGCTGCCTAGTTTGGGGACCACCGCTAAATGACTATGCTAATTATTTATCTTTGTTACTGTAAGCATATTTTTAAGTATTTCTACCATTTGTCATATTATTCTTATGTAACAATGGACCAATAAACTAAACTAAAAAAAAAAAAAAAAAATGACATCAGTGAACAGGGAGGGAATTAAAAAAAAATCCTCTAGATTTGCTCTGCGCGATCAAAGAATTACCTACAATTTCACGACGGAAAAGTTTGAATCAGTAATTTATACGTCACCGTGTAGTCATTAAAATATTCTTAGATGTTTTATGCAAAAAAAAATTGGTAATGTAACAATATTGGCTACCCCGACTTTAAAACTAATGCTCTAATTTCGAACGTTTTGGAAAAAAATAGCTATGTTTGCAGTGCTGTACGTCAACACCTATTAAATCTACAGAGTAACCGTTACAGTCAAACTGTAGGAAATTTTGTCTACTGTAAAATTATCCAGATTGAAACTAAGAAGTTTTCTGAGCACCACGCAGTTAGCACAGGTCTGTCGAGGTTGAAAAATTGGGAGGACACTACTGGCATCTATCCTAACGACCACCCAAAAAATCAGGATGGTCCAATATTCTGCGACCGACCGCGTTTAATCTGTCTACGGTGATTGGCCTATACAGGTAGCCGCAGTATTTATTATTTTATGCTAAAAGAAACAGAAGCATAAATATTGGGTACGACCAAACCTTAAAGGATTTATTGTAGCCCCATGGCATCGTTTCGCACATAATATTTATTTGAATAAGATACTATATTCATATTTTTGAATGATATAAATTGTGTATGTCCCATTAAATCAAACCAAAGTACTATGGGGCTGTAGTTATTCACATTCAAAATTCACTTACGTTAACGTTACTTATCGACAAAATATCCGTGCTAGGTCCTCTGTTCGCGTGTGGTATTAATGTGTTGGTCAATTCTTTCTTCCACGTGACAGATACGTTTCTGTTTCCACCAATTTTCTTCAGCGTATCCACAGAGCGGATAAATATCGGCAAGAAGCGCGTTCTTTTGACGTTTACCTCCAAACTGGAAACACGATTCCTGACATTTGTTTACAATTTTTGTTGCTAAATTTCAGATACTTTTGTCACCAAAACGTGTTGACAATACAAAAGTTGGCAATTTTTCATTGGTGGAGACGCACTTTAAGTAGGCGAAGCTAACTCACAGAGTCCGACCGACGATAATGTCTGTATGAAAAATAGTTCTTTGATTACTATTATCATAAATCTATTAATTTGATTTTCAGAAAGCAGCTTATTGGAGTCTTTTCTGTAGCTACTCACGAGGTACTAGTTATCCTTGCATCCATTCTGTCTTTGATTCTTTACGATTTCCTATCTAATTGCAACAATAATGAAACTAAATGGTAACCAAGAACGTCCAATTAACTAATAGATAATCAATATTTTAATGTATTCAACTTAATCAAATAGTAGTTAACACTGTATACTTTATTGTTAACTTCATTTAATCTAGCCGTTGATTTATGTTCTGAACATTTTATTTAGTTCAGTCAGATAATATCTACATTAATCCTAATACATATATAAAATTCTTTCGTTACTGAGTGACTCACAGACAACGCACAGCCGAAACTGATAGACGTTGAAAGCTAAAATTTGGCATGTAGCTTTCCTAATCTCCATAGGGGAGCACGAAGAGAGGATATCCCGAAATTCCTACGGGAGCGGGAAAAAAAGCTATATGACGCGTACGAAGTCGCGGGTAAAAACTAGTTATTCTTAATTTAAAGCTTATGTATTTAGAGTTGTGCTTTAGTAATATTATAATTGAAGAAAGCAATCAATAGGTTTACCTAATGAGTGACTTCCGGTCGCTCTTAAGTGGTCGTAATTCTAAATGGTAATCAAAAATTCTTTAAAGAGGAAACGGTATAGGCAGCTGCCTACCTTAGTAGGTATATTTATCAAAATCGTCATAAAACCTAGCGGAACGTTTTTCAACTTGCTATATTTGTTAATTTCGCTTCGTCAAATCTTGCTGAATTAAACCTATCCCTCTTTTCTTACAGAGTTGCAATGTCACATGTTATTTCAGTTCCGCAGACAATATTTCTTTCATAAAACTATGACCTGATTCTCTGTCTAATATTGGAGCCAACCCAACTTAACAATCCACCGTATTTATAACCATGAATAAATAAAAATTTGTTTTTTTCTATCCATTCTTAAAAATACTGATTCCATGGCATGTTTATACTTACTCTGCGATTGAATCTTGTTATAAATTAGGATAGTAGTGTGTAATGGATGACAAGTGCAGGAATTTTGTTTTGAGATCCACTTCGGGATATATTGGTAACTGAAATGCTTTAAACTAAACCAACTCAAAGACACTAAAATCAGATTAATTCCCAAATCCAAATCCCTTACATTGGTAAAGTAGACCGCCATCTAATAAAGAAAAGATAACACACAACAGTTGTTACCCAATGCGGTGTGGCTGGACGGTAATAGTATGTGATTTAAATAACCACAGCGGTAGTGATAAATTTCTTCTGGTCGGTAATAGTGACTGAATTCACCAAATTGCTAGCGACGTGGAGCTACTAATCACAGATGTAATGTTTGTGCGTGTGCAGATGTGGGCTAGTAAAGTATTGTTTTCAAAGCATCGGGTACACATCATAAAATAATATGAAAAGTTACACTAAAAACAAAAAAATAGTGTGCGCCTCACGTCTGTGCCAAAAAATTTCATTTCAGCAAGCAATGATAATGATTATTTAAGCTTCAGATTTTATTACACCTTCTAATTTTTCCAGTAGGACACGAAGTACGAATGGTGTACTGCATAAACTTCCTTTAAAATGATGTCAGATTACCCAGACCACCCATCGAAGAATTTATTGGCGCCAACATATTAATAAATCCAACACCTGCCCACCTGGTAGTCATTAAACACGCACGAGCTTCTGGAATTGAATTAGTATGAAGCATGAGCATCTGAAGACATTAGCATAAGTGTTGGAACTGTTGACAAAAAACCGGTAATTTGTTTCACGTTACGATCAATATTGTTGTCCAACAGGTGTTTAACATACATGCTTACATGCATGTGCGCGCTTGTATGCACGACACATTTGAGGAACATTTGTTGAGGAAATTGAAACACATGGTCGTGTGTCGTGTTCAACGCGTTCATAATGTCCCCAGCGTGCATCGCAGACGTAGCGTCGGGAATCATTTAAAGAATGTTGTTTATAGATTAAGGCTTAGGAGTATTACTGAAAGAGGCTTTGAAGAATGTGGTTTTGTCTTCTTTCTATTCAAGTTCTTTAAACTTAACAGACAGTTGTTTTGCTGGGGAGTTTATTGGCCACTTCTTTTTCCCAGCTAAAACACTAGGAAGTGGTGACGGGCTGGGCGATTTGGGGGACTGTCTTCATGTAAATTTTGACGTTCAAAAAGTGCTAATTTTCAGCCTAGTTTGAATAAATGCCTTTTCACTTTTCTTATTTGAGAGCCGATGGTAAACATTTGTATTATTTAAAACCTTGTATCGAGCTAATCAGTAGCGTTAATAAGGTCCCCAAGTGCACTACAGTAAAAGGTTTTGGTTTCGACACAATGCATATTCAGAAGAACGATTTTTATTAACTCTCTGATATCTTATCTGTGCTTTATTATTTTTGCAGTAACTTACTTTTTAACAGCCACTTAATCCAGTTTACATAAGTATTAACAAACAAAGCCAGTTTTAAAAAGTGGACCATTTCAGATAAAAACTTTTATGAAGAAACTACTTTTTACTTTCGGGCCTTGTACATATTTGACAAGGTTATAGGGCTGCGCCCTTTATGGAAAAATACGCCGTGAGATTTCTATCAACTGAGTCAATGATGCTTGACAAAATACTACCGGAACGTGCTTGATGGTGAATTTTACGGTTAGCGATTTTGTGCGAAATGCGACTTTGACCTTTATTATAGTGGTTTAAGATGGGAAAAGGGTGCAAATTTAATATGTAATAGATCCTTTTACTACAACGCGTACAGCATTGAGCGATGTTTCAGGTTCAACAGGCAAGAGAGACGTTAGCTTAGCTTAGAAGAAGACTAACAGCTGAATAATAGTGGATGCAGGGGTCGATCGTCAAGTTTAAGCATCGTTTGCCGAGGCCGGTTCGCAGATGGGTGATCATTCATTAAATACCGGGACACCTCAGTCTCAAGGAAAGCACATTAAACAGTGGATCCCAGTTGTCAACTGCATCAGACTGGGTTTTTTGATAAAGTCAATTTTTTTTCATTCTTATTTGCAATATATAGTTGGGCAAACGTCATTTAAAAATCCTAGTTTCAAGTTTATAGCATTAGCAGTTCTTGAGAAATCCAGCTGTGACAGACGGACAGACGGAGTTACACCATAAGATTTCCTTTTACCATTTTGTTTCAGAACCCTAAAAAGGTCAGACAGATTGATATCGCACTTAGCAAGTGATATGAGGTGGAAATAACATTTAGGTACTGCTGCTGCTTGCTATATGAACAGAATTTTTAACCGACTCCAAAAAAAAGGAGAAGGTTCTCAATTCGGTTGTATTTTTTTTGTTTGTTACCTCATAACTCCGTCATTTATGAACCGACTTGAAAAATTCTTGTTTTATCAGAAAGGATATACTTCCCGATTGGTTTCAGTGTCTCCAAGTCAGAATCTGATGATGGGACCCCATGAAAATCGAGGGAAGCCCTCAAATTTTATAAGCACATACGATGTTTTTCATAAACTTTCTAACGTAATTCAAATATTTGTGCCTGGTAATCATTACCTCATGTTGCTGAGCTGATAATGGAAGGTATAAATTAGGATCTGATGATGAGATCCCATGAAAAATATTTGTTCAGCGATATTTTCCAAGTGTCAGCCGATTTGGATGATTCTTTTTTTTTGTTTGGAAGAATATTTTCCTAGACTAGTCCCATTCAAATTTGGTGAAGATCTGATGAAAAACTTCAGAGGTAGGCAACGGAACTCTTCAATAAATGATAGCAAATGGATCGGGATTGTTGAAATCGAATGTCTTTTTATTGTTTACACCAGTTCTTAAAATAACATCACGCCGGTACGATGTTAATGGGGACGCAGATAGGTGGCAGTAAAAAGTGAAAAATAAAAAAAAACACCGGTAGCACTCCGGGAGTGCCGGCAGAAGTGAAAACATGTAAATAATACATCCTTACTGTCGCGGTCACATCATAGACAAACCACCGACAACAAAATAAACAAAAAGACACTGACGTGTGGCCGCGACAGCGACTGTCAGTGACAGATGTCAATCTTGACACAGTTCCTGACATAAACAAAACGAACCATAAAAACAACAAAAAATAACGTTGTGTTTAATTATAAGTACAAAAATACTATCATTTATGAGGTAGAATACAATGTTTATTTATTGCGCTATCGTACACAAATATGACAATTTACATGTTATTATTCATAATATTATATCGTTATTTATTTATATATTACATTAATTTTTATCTCTTAGAAAAATCAACTTTCATCCATAATTTCGTAATTCCGTAATTTCGTATCCTTGGATACGCGTGGCACGCTGTACATAAACACAGACGGACATTCGCGCAAGCGCCCTGTGCCGCCTAAGCGGAGCAGCACACTCAGGCACGGTAGAAAGAGTGGGAGATACTAGTTCCTCTCCCTTCCCCTCGATCTTACGCTTTTTCGCATCACGTGACCCTGACGCAAGTCCGTCTTACGCTTTTTGCGATCAGGTCACGTGACCCTGACGCGAGTTTAAGATTTTATACCCATTACAGAAAAGTGCTCAACGCCGCTAAAGAAGTTTTCACTTCAAAAACTTTTTTACAAAAAATACAACCGACTTCCAAAAACAAAACACTACATAGTAGAAAAAATAACCAAAAACAGCGACTTCCGAAATAAAAGTAATTTTATACTTTGTAGTGTTTTGTTTTTGGAAGTCGGTTGTTTTTTTGTAAAAAAAGTTTTTTTTACTGTAAACCGTTTATAACTGTCATTTGAGAAGTACGAATGCAATGCGTGGTTCTACTTAAACTGTCAAATTAGCATCATATTAAATTAAATTAAATTTCGTTATGCGTGAGAACGTGGTCAGTTATTTAAGATTTAATCTTTGAATAAATTAAATCCCATAACGGTGGAAATTCCTGAACAAATTAGGAAAACTGCCTTTGTTGGAAATATCCAACTTTTAAAATTGTTTCTTGGCTCAGTGACATGAATAACGTGTAAATCTGGAGCGGGTTCATTTTATAACAAGCCTGTTGATCGCCCGCGCTGCGTGATATATTGCAGCGCCTATTTCAAACTAGTTAGTATCATTTAAAGCTATGCTCTTATCGCGTTGTGTATCTAGATATTTATTGTAAGTTAAAGCGAGCTTGACTTCATTACTGTACTTGCAAAGTGCAGATTTTGCTGGCTTATACATTGTGAAAGGCCGTTCTCAAGTTCGAGACGTTCTGAAAAAAATATTTAAGCCATAATGTCTGAAGTAAAAAGAAAACAATCATTAATGGTTACTTTTTTCACATTCAATCGCAAAAAGTAGCTTGCTACCTAATTAGTTAAATCTTTACTCGTGTTCTCCAAAAATAAAGTAAAATATTTACTTTATTTATTTCGGGCATTTTCTGCAGACCCATTCTTCCATTCTATTATCTACAGCTTAATTTTATTTTGTGAAAGTCAATAATAAGTTATTGAGGTTTAAATTTCTTGCTTTATAACAATTATTATTGCACCCGGATATAATTATATTTTATTGTTGTATGTGACTGAGCTCATAGCTTAATAATGCGATCGGTAATACACACTTCATAAAATTTAGGTCAATCATAATATCACTGGTCTAAATTGTTGTCATTACAGTCAAATTAATGTTATTAAGTAACACAGAATAATCGAAGAAAACGTTACGAATACAAGAAATTTAAATGACGTTACATAAGTAAAATAAGTCGAAACAATTTGCCTTACTCACATGATAGATAGAGTTTTTGACGTAACAATATAGGCTATATATTTTAGTGCGTCTTAAGATCTCTGTTCTTATAGTTTTCAGATTAATCTTTTTATAATAGTTTGATCAAGTTTGCGTTAAACACGAACTCTGCACTTATTTAAAATTATAGTTGGTGGACTAATATGTTTTAAAGATTTACCTTAAAATATATTTTGCAGTTAAAACTTTGTTATTGTTTCATTTGTTGGGACTTTTATCGTCTATAAGCGACACAAGTTGCTAAACTAAACGTTCCATTTTGAAGTATATAGGCCAGTCACAGATTAAACGCGTCAGGTCGCAGTAAATTGCACTGTCCTGATTTTATGGGATTTATGGATACCATAGTGTACACCCAATTTTTCAACTTTGAAAGACCTGCTAACTGCAAAGTGTTAACTGCGTGGTGCTTGGAAAACTTCTAAGGTTTCGGTCATTTTGAGATTTAGGCTTAATTCTTCTAAACGCTGGAGAATTCCATGGAGATAGTCAATCACTAGGAACACTTTTATAGATGACAAAATTTGCTACAATTTGTCAAAGCTGTAAGTTCTGTGGGTTTAAATGGTATTGAGGTGCAGCACTTCTGTGTACTGGTGGACTCCTTTTCTTTCTTATTTTTTTTCTTTCTTTTTTTTTGTATAATATAAGACAAAATCTGGAAAATTCCCGAATTGAAGTTTTTCGAGCACCACGCAGCTAGCACAAGTCTTTCATAGTTTAAAAATTGGTTGTACACTACTGGCATGTATCCTAATAACATCCCAAAATATCAGGACAGTGCAGTTTATTGCGACCTAAATGGCTGGCCTAATTGTGGCTTGTACTTATCTAAAAATAATGCTAAGATAAAATTCTCTACAATAAAATTAAAAGGTAAAATTCGTATAATTCATCCATTGCCTATCATATGGAACAATAGCTTCGATATCGTACACAGAAGTAATATCTTTAGAAATGCCTATTACGATTAATTTTAACGATGAATTATATTATGTGTAATAGACTCTCTAAAGTGATAAAAATAAAGTATATAGATTTTCTTAAGTGTAGCCGGTAAGTATATTATGAGCGAATGTCAAAATTACGATCTAGTTAAACTTAATTGTGTTCCTCATTTCACTAGACAAAGTATAGTGATTACGTTTAGTATTAGATAAATTAATGCTTCATTTAATTCCATGAACATCTTTGAGGCAGCACTTAAAGTCGGACAGGAAACTACAAAATTTAATTAAAATCACAATGTTCTCTTACGCAGCTTCATTGAAATCTTCTTAGGGTTAGCTCACACGTTGTGGAATTTATCGAAAGAGTCACCGCGGCCCAGGAACGCAAAGGGTATTAGGAGGAACACGTATGGGTATTAGTCATTAAGAGTATGAAACTCCCTTCTGCTTCAGCCAGGGCGAGAGGAGTCATTTGATGATTTCCCATCCTTAAAAAATAGGGTTAGCCCACACCGAGACACCGGGACGAAATGATCCTGGAAGTGATCAGTTGTTTCATAAAAGGCAAGTCGCCTATCCGAACATGAAGTTGAAGCATGCTGAGCCACGCTGCCGGAAGAGGCGCCTCGGGTTTCAGTGCGATGTCGCGGGTTGTATTCAAATTCTCTTATTGAAATATGTATATTAAGAGAATTTCCGACTTTTACGAGGGCGAAGACACTGGCAGAAGTAAATACATAACAAAAACCATAATCTCCATTTGGCTCCCGTAGGTAGCTTGTGGAGAAAGAGTTTAGCTCAACAAAAAATATCACTATGATGGTATGTATATCATATATACCTCCACGAGTCAAAACCATTACCATAATCATCTTATTAGCATGAATGTGTATTATTATGATTAGCGAATTGTTCAAAAAGTTAAAATCATATATTGTTACGCTATTGTCACGTTTCGATGTGTGCTGGTCCTTACCCAGTCAATTAAAGTCGCAAAAAAAAACAATCCCTTTCTACTACTTGTCGAGCAAAAGAATCTACTGCTTGTAAAAAAAATTGGTACTAGCTTTAACTTTCGAACTAAGTAACGTATACTATTTTAAAGTTTGCACTACCTTTACCGTATGGTATCGGCCGGTGCCGTATGGTGCCGTAAAAGAATAATATCGTCCCATCACTTCCCGTGGGTGTCGTAAGAGGCGACTAAGGGACTCGCTAGAGAATGGGCAGCAGTGTTCTCTGTTAAAATCAACACCATACACTGCGATTGCCCACTCGCCTGCCAAGCGTGGCGATTATGGTAAACCTCCCCCTTTTGGGGGAGGCTTATGTCTAGCAGTGGACGTCTTTCGGCTGATATGATGATGATGATGATGATGACTACCTTTGAATGCTTTAATTGTAACTAATGTTTTGAATTTGAGTTTGAAAGCCGAACAAATGGTAACGAAAACATCAAAATTAGGTGTTACATTATTTCTAATTATTTTGCTTCTGTCTGTTGTCATAGAAAGTGTTTTGACAAGGCCACGTTGAGGCCAGCCGGATGCTGGAGCATTTTACAAGTACAAAGTTTTATTATAAACATGATTTAATTGTTGCAAGGAGTTATATCATAGTTAGGTTGTCAACCAATGTCGTGCCGTGGATTTGTTGCGGCCCTTTAAATTTGCAGATCTTAATGTTGATTGGGCGTAGTTTATTTACATTATAAAGGCAATGTGAATAAATAGAGCTACCTATTGGCTTGGTGTTGAAGCTGAACTGTCGTGAATTCACATTGATGTTTCAAAAGTTGAAGTAAGTCTGTTTGAACCTTTGATAAGTTTTAACGACATCATCATCATCATCATCATCGTGACAGCCGAAAGACGTCCACGTCCGTCCGTTGGACAAAGGCCTGCCCCAAAAGGGGGGGTTTGCACTAATCGCCACGCTTAGCAGGCGGGTTGGCGATCGCAGTGTATGGTGTTGCGTTTAACAGAGAACGCTGCTGCCCATTCTCTGGTGAGTCCCTTAGTCGCCTCTTACGACACCCACGGGAAGTGATGGGATGGTATTATTCTTTTACGGCACCATATGGCACTGACCGACACCATACAGCACCGGCCGACACCATACGGCAATGACATGTTGGGGGATAATATTTGGTGTAACAATCTCGAGGAAATCTCAAGTAGTCCTTCTTGATCCCCTTAAGGAAAACAATACATGAAAATCAATAAAATAATTGGTACAACACAATAGCACGTGTCAACTGAGTTTATTTGAAAGTAGCAACAAAAGTTACTTATAGGTAATTCAGTTAATTTCCTCCAATGGTAACAAAGACTAAGAAAACTATAATATTCTACACAGATATGTTATAGTTTAGGCTTAGAAAATTGTTATGCAAATATGCCGCCCATTTATTGTTCTAGATTAATAATAGCTATTAGTCAAGAACAATTACAGCTCAGAGATAATCAAAATAATGTAGGTGTAATATTAAATAGAAACTTTAATTTTTTACACGTAATTATGTATACAGTAAACATTGCCATGCCAAACTAGTTAGATGGTAGTTGCCTTTGGTTGTCACTTTTCGGGCAACATTAGTAAACGGTTTATTTTGTACGATAAAACTGCAACAGTTAAGCTGTTGTAGTTTGTGTAAAATAAACCGTTTAAATTATGATGCATCAGGATTCAGGCATCACACAATATTGAAGTTTGTTCCAAACTGAACTCATTTAGAGCGATATAAAATATGGGAGTACCTAAGTTTACCTACGATATTGTTAATTCGTCTAGTCCTATCCTTAGTTCCTTATTTCAGCTATCTATTAAATCTATGAGCTGTGCGGTGTCTACGTAGTCTGCGCCCAATTACATTAGGTATCAACAATTTTTTATAACGACAAAACTTTTGGCACTTAATTAATTTGATTTATGTTCTGTCGTTACCTACAGTCTCTACCGTTGCATTAATAAGTCACTATGAATCATGGGAACAAAAGCCGCTAATCATAATAATGCACATGGTAATAAGAATATTATGGTGTCATTGGCTTGTGTGTGCGACATAGTGACGTTTTTCTGGTGAGCTCTTAGGAAACTGCTCATGGAATGCAAGTATGATGCCTCATGTCAACAAAAAGGTAATTACCTAATGTTTTATCAGAAGCTACGGTACACAAATGAGGATTATGGTTTGTGTTGTATATTTATTTCTGAGGTACGCTTTCGTGCAATTTTATCATCATACTGGACATGATTATAAACTGAGCATTGAGCCAACGTCTTTGCCCGCGTGAAAGTCGGAAACTATTCCAATGGTGATTTATCCTGGGATAAAAATATGACTGATCATGTCCCAATCCAGGACACAGTCTACCCGTGTACCATGCGTGTGTTAACAGGCTGTAGGTCAAATATATCGCCCCAGGACCCGACCATCGTGCTGCTCGACGATGTGGGCAAGCTCTTTGAAACAGTAATTGCGAACCGCCTTGTTGAGCACCTAGTGGCCCGCACGGGGCGCTCGACGGTGGACGCCATCATGCGCGTGAGAGCCCTCTCGACGGAGGACGCGGTTTCCCGGGGCGGGGTTGTCTTGGCTGTGTCTCTTGACATCAATCACTTCGGTATCTCCGGATGCCGACCTACCTTCGTCGCGTAGTCGAGGCTTATCTGACGGACAGGGCCGTCATCTACCCTTGTCACCTAGGAAGGTGGAAGATGGAGAGATGTCGTGTGGTGTTCCACAGGGTTCGGTTCTGGGGCCGCTCTTGTGGGATATCGGCTACGATTGGGTGTTGCGCGCCGACCTCCTTAGTGGCATCAGCGTGGTCTGTCACGGGAGGTCATACCAGGCGGCGGCTGACGCTATGACGCGCGGGGTTGCGACAGTAATTGAGAGAATTCGTCAGTTGTGTCTCGAGGTGGCCCTACACAAGTTCGAAGCCATGTGCTTCTATGGCTCTCGGAACGGCCATTGGGATCCCAAATAACGGTAGGAGGGGTTCACATCGGCGTCGGGTCGACGATGATATACTTGGGTCTCGTCCTCGATAGCTGATGGAACTTCGTCGAGGATTTCCGACGTTTGGCTCCCAGACTGGGGCGGCCGGGGCTGCTTTCAAGCGGCTTCTGCCCAATCTAAGGGGTCCAAACGCCTCCTACCGGAGGTTTTACGCGGGGGTCGTACGATCCATGGCCCTTTATGGGGCACCGGTGTGGGCACCTACCTTGAGGAAGCGACCTGCCCGTTACCTCAACGCATCCCAGAGGCTCAAGGCTATCCGGCTGGCCCGGGGATACCGCACGGTCTCTGTCGAGGCGGCGAGCCTCCTTGCCAGACTGCCGCCATGGGATCTGGAGGCGAGAGCCCTCGCGCTGATTTACGAGTGGCGCGTGGAGGCACTACGCAGGGGCGATACTCCTCCGCCGCGACAAATCGCAGCACGGCGGACAGAGCTCCGGCAGGATCTCATGGCGGTATGGAGATAGCGACTGTCGCGACCCAGCGCTGGGCACGCCACAATTGCGGTGGTAAGTCCCGTCTTTGAGAAGTGGCTAGAGAGGCGCCACGGCGTCCTCACCTTCCGCCTGACGCAGGTACTCACCGGACACGGTTGTTTCGGGAGATACCTGTTACGGTGGAGGTCTGCCCTGCTTGGGTGGAGCACCGGCTTTGGTTCAATCTATGGTCCGGAGCGAGGAGGCATGAGAAGCAGACATCTCCTTCTGCGAAGCAGTAATGCTAGCGAAGGAGGAGATCAACGCGTGAGAGAGAGGGAATCCGTTTGGCTATTTATACGTAACAAATAGACAGATACACAGATAGATGCTTTAACATTAAGTAAATATGAGTAATGGTTACGGTCCTATTTATGAATACGCCAGACTATCATCTTACAGATTTAGATTTTAATTGAAATAAACGCTTTGAGTATGTAGGAGGCTTACATGATGATGCCGAAGTCGTCACCGCCACCTATGTTACCTTCAAATCGACCGAAAAGGCACCAGACTCGTTTCCATCACAGAGACAAACGATGATCCTTACACTTCATCATCATTTGAACCGAAAGACATCCACTGCTGAGCATAACGCCGCCACATCGACCGGTCCTTTGCGTTTTATATCCAGCAGGTTTTCGCGACCTTCACCAGGTCATCGGCCCTCCTTTGACTCCTTCCAACGCTGCGTCTTCCTATACGCAATCACTACGGACCCTTATACGCAAGTATATCATTCTAATAGACAACGCGGTTTAGAGGTAAAAATTAGCGTGGTGGCACTCTTCCTACGACTTTCTTCAATAATAGAGCTATATTTAACCTAATATCACTAAGCTGGCTAGCAACTCTGGCTATTGACCAGTCTCAAACACGTTTTTATTAACAACCTGTTCAGACATCCACAATAATTAATGCGGGTGGCCTATTTTCTTTATTTACTCATAACCACAAATCTGTATTTAATCAGATAATCAGCAATTTATCACATGTTGTCTTCAGATGCTATAATTATTTTGCAAGTATCGCCGCGGGCAAATCCGTATCATTTTTTTTTGCTGCAGCCGTTTTGATATCGTGTTGTCGTGACCACATTTCAACGTTTTCAATAGATCCTGTTCCGTTATGCAAAAATAAAATCGCCTTTGTATTAGCATTGGCGTGGTCATTTGGTTTTATGTGTGTGCAATTGCCATCTGTTCAGAATGCTTTAAAAATTTTATGGCCGTTGCTCAATAAAAATCATATTTTAGTCCTGTTAGAGACCAGGTGATAACAGCTTGGTTAATCGAAGGTATGACTTACCTGGCAGTCGGAACCACACCCAACTGTCGTTAAATCTATGCCGTTATCATTATTGCTTTTCAAATGGTCACAAACGCTTTGTATTTAACAGTTGCAGTGTTTATGTATAGGAAAGGAACGCGACGATAATTATATGCATTGATAGAACATAGAACTCAAGACGACAATTTCGAAAATGGCAACACTATAGGTAGTTCAAAATTACTTAACCAACAATACAGCTTCGGTCGCTAATAATTACCCACAGTTCGAACAAAAGTTAATTGTCTTAATAACTTTATTAACTCACCGAAACTCCCGTACCTTACTTATTGATCGCTATCTTGTACAATCTAATTTACTAATTAAGTGTTTACAGTTCGCTGGTCACTCTTTGGCCATTTGCCATTTGAATTTGAGAAAACTATAAATTTTGAGGCTAATACGCACTTTGAATTTAGTGTAATCGTGTAATGAAATTAAGAGCACTCACTTGTAAATTAAATGTCTTGAGCAAGCGAATGTACTTGTACGCAATTAGTGACGATAAAAATAATAATACAGTGCTATTAATTGTATATGCAGTGAATTGTGGCTGGTTGTCGTTGAGCAAGATATTTGACCATAGAAATAAAGGCTATCTTTAATGAGTGGTTATCGACGAGTTTCACAACAAATTTTATTAATTTATGACCAATACGTTCGTAGGAATATGGAGCAGAGACAGATTTGGAACAATGTACGCTGATCTATTTCAGCGTACAAATTGATGTACTAACAAGCCATCCATCACTACCAAGTAGGGTTAATGGTGAATGAATATGTGTATGGATGAATACTGACTAGCTAAACACTATAGATTTTCAAAATTGTGTACCTAAATTAGACTTTTATTGCAATTGGTAGATAATAAAATAATAAACAAGTCATAAAACATTTTATTAGCTTTATATTATTTTTATTTAATTTTAATGCAAATGATGCTAAAAACCTAGTGACACACCTGCTTAAAACGGTTTTATGACTTGACAAAACATCGGAATTTCTTTATTAATTTGTTCATAGTTCCTGATAATTTATCCAATTAAACAACAAGAAAAGCATCAAAATCTGCTGCACAGTTTAGAAAATCAACGCGACCCTACAGACCGACAGCAAACCATTTTCTTTTAGAAGTCGGAATGTCAACTGTCATAAGTATCTATTTCTTAAAACTGACTCGAAATTTGTGATCGAAAAGGCCTACTAATCGAAATGACATTTCAAACCAAAAAGTTAAGAACGGCCTTGTCAAGAGAAATTCATAAAACTTTTATCTTCACCATTAATCTTTTACAATAACTGTGCCGAAACAAAAATTTAATATAAAAGATAAAATATTTCGCCACATCGCGTCGTGCTCATGACATTAGCTGGTACATACCGCCATAGTTCACACAGCTCGCTTATTTCCCACGAAATGACAAAACACATTACTCTCTTTATTTGCACATTATCTGCATTGTGTGTAAATAGAAATGTGGCTGATGTTATCTGTGGTCGGAAACTCGGAACAAGCGGACTTCGTTGTTCTACCGGTCGAGTCGTACGTCATTATTGTATTCAAATTTAGAAAACGCCTTTGATGCTGCTTTATTTCACGAAATATTTTGATGGCTGCTCGCATTGTTTTGCTGCTGTCAGATTTTTTGATAAAGGTAAATTATGAGGTAAAATTTTTGTGTTTTACTGTATTTTCGCTGTTTTTAAGATTCTTGTAAAGCTTTTAAGCTCTCTGAAACATGCAGAGTTGTCACCACAGAGCATCCATATTTTGCCAATCATGTTCATTTGTTCAGGGGCGATCATATTTATTGCCTGGATACTTTTTCTGGATCCTGAAGGCTTCCAGGTTTCTCCATCTCAATGAAACCTGAAAAAAAAAAACGCAGTATATTATTTAATTCGCACACTTTCTTGTAAACGTTTACGTAAAAAGTAAAAGTAGATACAACCAAAAACAAAACTCAAAATAATCTTAAGAAAAAAAAAAAAAAAAATCTTAAACGTGTTTTACGCAATAAGTTCACGCAAGACAGTCTGCTACAGTTTTCTATAATGAATCCAAACTGGTGCGCCTGCGCCTACGGGTAAAATGCTTACGTCAACATAGCTGAGTGATTGCAGTTACGTAACCAAGGTGAAGTGCGTTTTGAGTTGGGTTCGGTCTTGATCGCTTTGTGAACTCTTTGTTGTTAGTACATTTCTACGAACTTTGAAGGAAATGGTCAGTGTTGAGCTGTGGGAATTTGTACCTGTAGGTTTTGGGTTTGTTTTTGCTCTGGTTTATTTAAGGTAGGTATTTTCCTTGATAATAGCTGTTGTAGGTATTTTCCTTGTAAGTGCTGGCAATAAGCCAGATAGTTTATTACCTACAAAAAAAAAAAATATCCTACAATACCTACAATTACCTTTTGAATTGTTAGTGATAATTTTATTTTACTTCACGCTTACTTTGCTTTAAGTTTGTTGACTTTTCTTCTAAATTAATATCATAGCAAAATCATTTTCCTCATCACATAACTCAATATTTTCATAATTCCGTGCCGTGCTTTCTACAAGAGTGATTTTCATTTCAACTCCACTTATTACGCTCTACACGGTCAAGTTGAACCACATCACTAATTACAGAAGGACAAACATTGTGAGCAAGCACCTGTTCCAACGTTTGAATGATAAACGGCTGCCATAAACAGCTTAGCAACTAGTTATTAAAATTAAATAATTAACTAATAACTATAGGCGTATCGTGGCACGCATACATCCTTGACAGTAACGGAAACCTACGCAACGTTGCCTCGGATATCAATTACCAAATATATTTTTAACAAGCTGAATGGGAAACAATAGAACTTTTACTTCTTATATTCCATGCATACGATAGGTACTTTGGTTGTTCACAAGTTGATACATTCAATCCTTTCCTTGTGTCATATATTGAGTTACAGAACTTACAGAGCAACCTCTATTGAGATAAGTGACAGAATGTATAGTAATTTTAATATTTATGGTAAAAAATTATAAATTTCAGATAAGCATCAAGCGGTTTTTTTATAATATTTTTTTACTGCATTTTAACGGTTTGTTGCATAATTTTGAACGGTTCCATAAGTAATATAATATTTTAATGAAGTGAAATATGTCATGCTTGGTCTCGTCTCACGTAATGTCAAGTTTTGGCACTAATTGCATATTTTTAACTTTTACTCTTGAAGCACTCACGTCAATTTTAACACAAATGAATTGAAATATAAGTTGAAAAAGAAAATGAATAAATGCAGGGTATTTTTAATGTGGTTGTGTTTAAATCTTAGTGTTTTAAGTGATTGTTACTGAATAAGGTATCGGATACGAATGCTACGGTACCTATATCCCCCATTTTTTTTCGGTACGAAATCAGCAAATGAATTCTCCCGCGCTGGGCGGAGTGGAAGGAAATATCAGACTCTCACTCCTTCTCCTTCCAGGGCCACGGTCATTTTTTTGAACAATTCTGCAACCTCCCTAAAATTTACAGAAATAATTACCTACTGCGCACGATCAAATAATTTTAATTCTTATTATAATCTTATCTTGTAGATAAAATAAAACAAGCGGCTTACTTTGTACTTTCATAATTAACGCCTACTGCGGCTTACAACAATAAAACCATCAGCACCAGGGTATCAAGATAGATCTCTGCTAACAATTATGGCAAGCGAAATCATAGTGCGCGGAATAAATAACGTATCACGTTACGCATTCGGTGTAATTTGGAATTCATGAAGAAATTCTAGAGCGCATCGGAGGGTAAGGCGATGCGCTACTGTAAACGGAACGGAGGAAGAACTGACAAGATTCGTTTTATGTAGAACTTTAATGTACTTCAGGGCTCTTTCAGTCCAGGATTGCAGAACTGTTCGAAAGAGTTTCCACGGCCCTGGAACACAAAGGGCATTTGAAGAAATATCAGAAACATTGGATTGGATTTCCCATCCAAAAAAAGGCTCTCGTTCTGTGTGTCTTGATGTATATGAAAAAAAAAATAGTGATATCGATCCTGCGTGGACCTGTCTCTTTATAACTCTGGAACAAGAACAGCTTTGATACGTCATAGGACAGTACCAGTACTTCGTGCTCTCTTTTTACTTTCTGAAAAGGTACCTTTTATAACAAACGTGCGTTTTGGGGAACTGTCTTCATAATTATGTTGACGTTCATAATGTGCTGCTTTTCAGCCTAGTTTTAATTAATGACTGATTTTGTACATATCTACACAAACCGTCATGTGTTTTTAAGTTTATTTATTTATTATTTGTCAGCAATGAATGTTTGTGATGGCTATATTTGCTTCAGAGTTTTCATTTACAGCAACCTTTGTTTATTTAATAGTAATGTCGTTCAATACGTACCTAACAGATTTGCCAATCGGGCTGCTTAGCATACAACGAAGACCTCGCCTTTACTCTTCAAATGAAGTTATTATAAAGTACTTCACTATGAATTTACAGAGCAGAATATTAACGACCATAAAATTTATTCTAATTCCAATGTGCCAGTGCTGTGCAGTTTATAAATTGGTCGAACCATGACGCTAAAGTTGCTAATTGAAAAAAATAAGTAAATTAACGGGTGCATTCATAATTAGACTTAATTAATTATGTAAATAGAGGCATAGGATGTCGAATATTTACTTGGCTTTAATTTAATTATTTTCTAAACAACTTTTACGCATTACGCACTTAGAACAATTAACAGTTTTGAGGCTGTTCGCAAACTCTTTTCCGGATTTCGAAATTTTGCAAGCGTTTTATTTTATTGCTTCCTCCGCCTTGGTGGTTTATAACGGGGTCTAAACGCTGTACAGATAGTCCTCGTTATTATTATTTCGGCTCGAGCCTAGGATTATTGTTACTTTATGGCTTCAGATTGTCGATTCAGTGAAGTATAGCCGAACAAAAAAATGTTTCTGGTATAATGTTTTAAGTTGGATCCTTTACGGATATTTGATCCGTCGTGACTGTCTGATTAAATAATTATTATCTATTATGTAACTAACTTATTTTTTTTCAGGAAGTGAGAGTTCGAATTCTATGACGTTAACTATGACGGTAAAAATAATTTTAGAGGGGTTTAAATATACAACGATTTCTCATAGCGTTATCAGATTTTGAATGGAGTCCTAAAGATATTCGAAACTCAGAAAAGTTGCACCATAATATTTGGAGTTCTGACGTCAATGTTTTTGACGTAATTTCGGCTTTTGCGTATTAAAAATAACATTTTAAATTGTTAAATTATGCGATCGCCCGGATGGTGGCGTTTAGAAATAACGGTGAACCCTTGAACGATAGTTAGATTAGATAATACCCATCACATAACGTTGTTTAATGGAATATTTAGGTATAATGTAAATGATACGGTTAGAAAATGAATATCATAAATAAATCAGAATAAAATTATAATTTTCCCTGCCAGTCCATTACTTGAGATTATTAATTATGCTAGAGAAGATAGATGTAACTGAAAATCGTTTAATTTATAGAAATATGCTATGAGATCGATAAAATTTCTAGCGTGGGTATTATATATACTTATATATTCCATCAAACCACAACTACTTTAATAAAACGCACATACCTACCTACCATTTATGAAAGCTTAGCACCAATTTTGACTAACTTTAAATAACGTTAATACACTTAACAGTTTTATAAACAATAAATTAAAAACCTAGGTAGGTACATAAAAAAATCAAGGTAGTAGGAATTTATTTGGTTAAAAAAAACGGCAAATATCCACAAGCTTCACACATTAGTTCGTAAATGTTTAACAGTATATCATATTTTTCTAATTGCCTGTAGGTATCGTTTAAAATGCCGGTAGGCTTAACTGAACGTTCCCTAAACTGTCAATCTTGTCGAAACGTTTACGGATATAGCTCGAAACCCCAGACCCTGGGCCTTTCCTCGTTGTTCTAAAGTGATACTGATCTATAAGTAGGAAGCTTGTCAAACATGATTATTGTAATACTTAAATCTTATAGCAAGAAATACGCTTATTAACGTCTAAACAAAGTTTTTTTTTCCCACATCTGCCAAGCGCTAAATAATTCTTTGACAGCTTTGGTTTTAGTTTAGCCTGAGGGTGTAACCAACCTAGGTATGTGTGTTGCGTTTGCGCTTATAACATTACTAGCTTCTGCCAGCGGCTTCGCCCGTTTCCCGTATACGCCGGCGACGTATACGCTCCCGTATAGGTCTTCCGTATACTTGTCAAACCCATACTAATATTAGAAATGCGTCAGTGCGTCTGTTTGTTTTCAGGGTTCTGTACCAAAATGGTTAAAAGGAACCCTTACGGTGTGACTAAGTCTGTCCGTCTGTCACAGCTGGATACCTCAAGAAATACTAATGTTATCAACTTGAAATTTGGAATAGTTTTAGTTGATGTTTGTTCAACTATTTTGCGTATAAGAAATATGTTAAAATGTATATGCAACAGTGTCTGAAAGGTGTTCTTAGAAATCGAAGTGAAACTACTATAGCATATGGCAGGTATGGCGAACCTATATAGGTGATCGTGCCATGTTTTGTAAAAAATAATAATGATTTTGTCATGGGGTGCCAGTGTCGAATCTTGCCTTAGTATATTATACTAGTGGACGTCACGCGGTTTCACCCGCGTAGTTCCCGTTCCCGTGGGAGTACGGGGATAAAATATAGCCTATGTTACTCCCTGATAATGTAGCTATCCATTGCTGAAAGAATTTTTCAAATCGGTCTAGTAGTTTCGGAGCCTATTCATTTCAAACAAACAAACAAACAAATCATTCCTCTTTATAATATTAGTGTAGATGTACAAAAACTAAAAGAATATAGAAAGAAAAAAAAAACTGTAGTGTAAGTGTAATGCTAAAATATATTTTTTTTCTTAGCATAATCAGAATGGAAGCTGAACCGAATTGATCTGTCTATCGATCATTAATTTGGCGTGCCCAAATTATTTTTTTGCGTGCCATCACTGGCACGCGTGCCGTTGGTTTGCCATCCCTGGCATATGGGATATCATATGAAAGAGCACTATTGATGAAAATTAAAAAATATTTTTACGTTTTATATGACGGTACGGAACCCTCGGTGCGTGAGGCCGACTCGCTCATGACCGGTCTTTTTAAAGAACATGGTTTTTGACTTTTGACGAAAAACGTATAAATTTTGACCGTTCCTTCCCCCATTATCTCCGAAGTTTGCATAGAGAAAAATCTGAAATTATCCCATGTGATAGAAGTTTATTTAAAGATTACAGGAAAAATAAAACGATGTCTCTGAAGAACACACTTTTTCAAAAATCCTTCTAATATTATAAATGCGAAAGTAACTCTGTCTGTCTGTCTATCTGTCTGTATGACGCTTTCACGCCAAAACTACTACACCGAAACGATTTAAATGAAATTTGGTACAGAGATAGTCTAGAGCCTGAGAAAGGACATAGGCTACTTTTTATCCCGGGAGTATGTTCCCTAGGGACCACGCGGGCGAAGCCGCTGGCAGAAGCTAGTAATATTATAAATGCGAAAGTAACTCTGTCTGTCTGTCGCGCTTTCACGCCAAAACTCCTGAACCAATTTAAATGAAATTTGGCACACAGATAGTCTAGAACCTGAGAAAGGACATAGGCTATATTTTTATCCCGTGAATTTGTTCCCTAGGGACCACGCGGGCGAAGCCGCTGGCAGAAGCTAGTCATCAATAAAAATTATATTAGTTCCACTAGCGGTCAAGAGACGGCGCTGATCTAAAACTGCAATATACACCGCAGTGTTAAAATTCTCTCACGACTATGGGCCTCGCCGATGAAAATTTAAAAACATTTCATGTTTTATGTTGGAACGGAACCCGCGGTGTGCGAGTCCGACTCGCATTCGTACATCGGACATCGGATTTTTTTGTTACGCATATGCTACTTTAACGCGAGCGAATCCGCTAGCAGTAGTTAGTTAATTTATACTTTACCCGAAGTTTTTGTCAATTTCAGATCCATTGAAGGGTTAATCCCAAGCCTATTTCAAAAAACTTTTTGTTTTAAATGGTTTAGAAATCAAAACAATTATAAAAAATTGTTTTTTGAACCACACTATAAACCAATAAACCAATGTTTATTGCGTCTAGATAATCAATTTATTAAAGGCTAATGTGTCGGTTTTTAAATGCATTTTACTTCTTTAGGAATGCTTGTACTTAGTTACTACATACCTCGTATCCACCCCTTTTAATAGCAGCCTTAACACCTAGCCTTGCCCATGTGAACCTATTTCGTCAAGTTTTTAACCACATTAAAATTAACCTACAGTTAAAGCCTAGGTGATTATGTTAATCTGCAATCTAATTAGAAACGACACACAGTTTTACACCACCTACCTAATTATTATGCAAAGCACGCATAATTCGTGTATGATTGACTTGTTTTTACGCAAGTTGCTTAAAGGAAAGCAAGTATAGGAAACCAATTGCGTTTAAGGTCACTATTGGGTTAACCTGTTCTATGTAGATCAATGAATTGTGCCAGGTATGCATAAAATGCGCAGTAAAAATCTCTTTGTTGCAACACGATAAAAATATTATGAAATAAAAAAAAACTGCATTTGTTTATGGTATTAAACGTTGACGTTTATTTAAATAAAACATTTCTTATTGACTAATTTAAAATGTTTGATTCGGATTCGATTCGAATTTCAAATCATTAGATGAAACAATTTAATGTTGGTTTGTTTTTTTGGCGGGATATTTTCAAGTTTGATTTTGATTAATTTAGGATGTTTTTATTTTAATTTATTTGCAAATTGATACCTGGATAATGTGATGAATAATTGGTGTAGTTTTGTGTCTCAAATGTCTACGCATGTGGACAATGTGTGGAACCATTGAAACCGGCGCGATTTCGGTAAAGTGTAGCTGTCTGTTTTACTGCGGGTAAATCCTGTTGAATACCTCATCGAAAATGGCCGAGAAGTCTAACTTGATTTATTTGCTGTAAGCTTTACTTTACTTAACTATAAATCCCTACATTTTAAGTCAACACAACGTTTTTTAAGTGAAAAAAATTAATAAAGATGTACTTTGGCATCAGTCGCCGCTTTGGTAGCTAGGTAATTTACCAGAAAAAAGTAGTACTTTTGTGTGTTTATTTACTGATACCGATTTTTTTTCTTTGTAGCTAATAGAATCAATGAAGATCAAAATATTTGTGGAACATTTCGATTTCAGCACGTGTTTCTATGAAACTAATCGACCGTGTACATATGTAGGTAGGTTACAAAATTTTCTTAGCCTTAAAAGCCTACATTATTACGCACTTGTAGAATTTCACCATAGATCGTTTACGGTACCGCAGTATTTGTGAATGCACCAATTCTCCCGCGGTTCGTCCTAAAAAGGCAAACTCAGTGAGATTGTATCACTTTCCATTGACATTTGAGCTACTTAACTTAGCGAGAACGAATTCCTTAAATGTTTATTAATTGATTAAATAACAGTGTGCTAATAATGATGTGGGTGGTTTAGATAGCTGGGATATCGTGTAGTTATCGATATTGCAATTAAAAAGGTAATGGCATACTTCGTTGATAGATTAGAACTATGTACCTACTTAAAACGTCAAACGACCACCTACAACCGTACCCGTATCTTGCTAAGTTCAGTAGACAGTTTCGAATTAGTACTTCAGGTCTTTTTTCGTTTTTCAGATGACAGGCTATTGAACTACATTAAAAGCACATGGAACTTGGCTGAAGTCGTATCAAGCAGCCACATTATCTTTCGAAATCAGTAAACACGTCAGAAGGTATTTATGTAAATCTAACTTTTATTAGTTTTTAATAGAGTCAACTCCTTTTCTTTGGTTCCATACTTATATGTCCTACTCAGATAAATCAATAAATCAAATCACACATAGGTGCAATATTACGGAAACTTCATTGACGTCATCAGACTAAATCACAAGAGCTGAACACTAGCGGCTCTGCGTAATAGTGACACAACAAATACTAAAAGATACTTCTTATCTCAAACCAGTTGTTTGCCCTCTAGCTGGACGTGGGCTGGGTTTCCAATAATATAAGCTCTTTGATACACTTTCTTACGTACATACATGACTAGAAGAAGTATTTGTTTAAACTTATAGTGCAGGGGTTCCCAATCTTTTCATAATGTGACCCAATGTAAATGTTTTCTTTTTTAAACAGACTTTAAAAAAGGATGACTTTTTTATGTTTGATACTTCATAACTCCGTCATTTATGAACCGATTTGAAAAATTCTTATTTTTCTGAAAGGATATACTTCCCGATTGGTTCCATTGTCACCAAGTCAGAATCTGATGATGGGATCCCATGAAAATCGCGAGAATCCCTCAAATTTTATAGGCACATACATATTTTTCATAAACTTTCTAACGCAATTCAGATACTTGTGCCTGTTAATCATCATCTCATGTTGCTGAGCTGACGATGGAAGGTATAAATTAGGATCTAATGATGAGATCCCATGAGAAATGTTTGTGCAGCTATATTTTCGCCAATTGTCAGCCGATTTGGATGATTCTTTTTTGTTTGGAAGAGTATTTTCCTGGACTGGTCATTTCAATTTCGTGAAGATCTGATGAAGAACTTCGGAGGTAGGCAACGGAACTCTTCAATTAATGATAGCAAATGGATCGGAATTGCTGAAATCGCATGTCTTTTTATTGTTTACACCAGTTCTTAACATAATATCACGCCGGTACTCTGTTAATGGGTACCAAAGAAAAGTTTTTTTTTTTTTACAAAAGATACAAACGACTTCCAAAAACAAAACTCTAGAATATATTATTTTATACTTTGTAGTGTTTTGTTTTTGGAAGTTGGTTGTATTTTTTGTAAAAAAGTTTATTTTGTAACGTCCTAGTTAAAGAAAATATTCCTGCATTTGCGTTTCATTTCCATAGGGGTTTGCGATGCGTCTGGGAAAGCACCCACGACGCCCCAGGGACTTGCGGCGCACAATTTGGGAACCCCTGTTATAGTGCCTTCTATATAGTGGTCAGAAAATAGGTAAACACATGTCATTCAAGGGTATTGTTGCAGAAGATTATGGTATACTAATGCTATAACAATTCAACGGATATTTCCACATCACCATCCTTATGCGAGCCACAGCTAAGAGACCTTTTTCCATCAGTTAGATGATATAGGCCGACGGTAACAATCCACCTGCCTATTTCCCAATTTATTTGGGTTTGGAACATTATATACTAGTATTTTTCTTCAAAACATAACCATATGTTCCACTGTCTCCTTTCATATGGCTAGCATGACAACACAGTTACGTTGCGGGTAGCTAAATCTAATAAAAGCACCTAAAGCACCTTAGACAAACAATATTATTACACTACTGGCTTCTGCCAGCGGCTTCGCCCGCGTTGTCCCTAGAGAACATACTTCCAGGATAAAAAGTAGCCTATGTCTATGCCTTTTTCGGGCTTTAGACTACCTCTGTGCCAAATTTCATTTAAATCGGTTCTGTAGTTTTGGCGTGAAAGCGCGTCAGACAGACAGACAGACAGATAGAGTTACTTTTGCATTTATAATATTAGTAAAGAAGTAAGGATAATAAGGATAAAAGTCTATCTTAAGTCTAATTTATAACATTTTTAATTTCAAGTTTCAAGTACGAATTAAAAGCAGCTTTTGAATTTCTATTCACATTATGTAACTGCCTAACAAGCCAAATAAAAGACCAGCCGAAGAACAAGAAACTGCAACATTTTTCGATAGCAGCTATTGGTACTGAACCACTGATTCATAAGAAAAAGGAAACGCGTAACGTGCAGGTATGTGTAAGGTACTACATTTTCTCCCTTATGTCTTGATTAGAATATCAAATGACGATAGGTGCTATTACGAAGTCACGCCGGTGTTACACTCTCAATGAACAAGAAGTACCTTTGAACACCGGCTACTGTGCTATGAAGTCAACTAACCATGAAGGTGTTATGTATCAGAGTAAACAATGCCACTCAGTTACGTACCTTCTAATTGAAATATTTTTTTATTACTTTTATATCTAGATAGGCTCACATTTCACTACAATCTTGCCTGAATATCGAAAAACACTGAAAGGAGTCTCGAGCCCGATTTTGATAAAAACTAAAACTGCATCATTGGATTTTTGAAAAATCGTTTTTCCTACCCAGGAATCGAACCAGTTGATTTTGGAAAAAAACACACCCTGTATTAGTACACTATCCGAAAGTGTAGCTAATAAGGATCAAATTCTGGGAAGTAATAACACATGGCAAACTAAAGGAAAGAGCTAATTTTTAACAAATTAGTTTTAAACTTTCTGATTAAAGCTCTAATCTAAACTGTAACTGATTTTTTTTTTAATCAAAAGTTTCGGATTTGGCCCTGACAGCACACTTGAAAAATTCACCTTTTGTGTAGTTATAGATATAGATAAACGCATTCCAAATATTTTTTGTGTATATGGTTTCTAGGGTTTGGAAAGCAGTTGATCTGGGCTTTTATTCAATATTTGACATTCGCTACGGGTCGTCCGAAGCACTAAAATTATTACCAAAGGGTACAGATGGTGCATTCCCAAGATAATGAAACACCTATTAAAAGAAACTACCAATCTTTCAGGAAGCGAAACAACGATTCATTTCATCTAAAACCTTTGTAGGTAGGAATAGTTATAAGTATTATCACAATATTTTAATGTCTTCCCCCTCAGCATCCTATACAAAGTTGTTCAACTTGTGAACAGATGATCAAACTGCACAATCATCTTGTCAATTCTACATCCTCAGAGTGCATTCTTACGTGTTTATGCAACTCGAGCATTTCTTTCGTATGTAGTAACCGGAGCAACATAATCGCATTGCATACGAGTGACATCAGCCGCCGAGTGGCAATTTCTAATCAATAGTACAAATCGTGCCCAACATTCAGATGTCCAAATGAAAGTTCTAACGGATCTAGATAATGATACGTGTGCTTTATACAAATTAAATGGACTGTATATTTCTCACTGAGTCTTACTACAGAGCGTAGTTGCGTAAAAGTTTGTGGATGATGTTAAAAGGAGGTATTGTTTCATTTGTTTATAATATCTTCGCCCACCCATATGCACAAAATGTTTTGGGAATACTTTAATTTTGCTTATAGTTAAGGAGTGTAATTCCCTACTGCAGTATATGTTTCCTGATAGATGCAGCAGGGAAGTAGTAATAAGTTTAAGAAGCAATAGGTTTTGGATTACTTCTAGGCAAACGTGCTCTTTCGTCGATCACATCCTTGCTTTTCATCAGATGAGATTGTGGTCAAATGCGAGCGTATCGCGTATATATATAGTAATAATAAAAGGGACTTCAACTTAATGTTGGTCTCATAATACCTGGAACTTCTAACAGAATGATTGTAACCAACACAACCAAACAACCAACCACCAAAACAACCTAAAACTAAAATTACCTAATATAATAACATCTGTGTAGTTGTCTGCGATAAGATGATTCATGAGAAAACCATGATTTATGGAAGCATTTATCACTATGATGTTCCGGCAACGAGTTATTTTACTCAGAAGCTGCATATAAATCAACATTACTGCCGGTAATGCCATGTTTACACGTTCCGGAATCAATAGGAGCCCCACAATGAAAGCTGAACCATGTTGAACTCAGTTTATCATGTCAGTATATATCTTTAAGGAATAATCAGCAATTTCTCTAATAGCCAGTTTTACAAGCAAAATAATAACTTTTACATCGTGACGTACACCAATCAGTTTTGAGCTAATGTGATCGACAATGTCACGCTGTCAGCGTTGAGAAAGAGAAAATTACTATGATCCTCAGAAAGATAATCCTCTGAGAAAATATGATTTTGTTTGATTGCCGTTATTATCTGTGGGCTGGGAGTAATAGAAAGGCAGGAATCATCTGTGGCAAATAAGCTTCAATCAATATTGAGGCTGTCGTCTCCTGGACATGGACGTCGGTTCCCTTTGAGTTAAACATCTGGAGTTTCACTTTCCAAGTCCGTTTTCATTAAGTAACTATTAATTACCGGATAAAGGTGGTCATTCTGGAGTCAATAGCTATTAAAGTTACTATAATTACCTTTTCAATACCAACATAATAAAATAGTGGTTTCTAAAGAGCTTTTTACTGGCTTCTATGCACACAGTTTACGCCATGTTCATTCATTCACATGCATCCTGTTCATTACTTATACATAAAACAAAGGCGTTTCTATAATGCCCAGCAAGCAGTATGACATTAATATAATTCTGCTTAGTTAAAATAAATTCTTAGGCGTAATCTGTAATTAAAATCATTGTTTACCCACACGTTTCGAACTGAACAACAGTTACAAGTCAATAGTCCTTGGTCCAATTGTAAAGGAAACGAAAGCTTTTAATCACTATCCGTTTACTATTATTTCAGAATGACAATAAATTATAAGTTATATTAGTCTAGGAGTCATTAACGGTTTGATTATAATTATAAGTACACGTAAAAAGTACAACGTTATTTTTTGGGCTATTTAATTTTGGAAGGCAATTAGATCTACATATAGATAGCAACTAGGTTGATACTGCTTAGTTATTGCCAGCTTAAATTGATGCAATAATTGTTAGTTTAGTATACTCAGTGGATATAGCGTTTTGATTGGTTTCAAAATGCATTGAGGCGTTTAGTAATTTGTATAAGCCATTAAGTTTTAACTATCTTAATTTCAATACTAGAAACAGTGCTTAACACATCTTTGCTGCATGTTACAGAAAATATATGATTAATACAACATTCTTGCAAAATATAGTTTTTATAAGTTAAAATCTCGAAGTACTGTCTCCGCGCCTACACCGCGGTATCAGTCGGTATTGTTCTGTCGGCCATTTGCAGTGGTATCGTATCGTTTGGCATTTGTTCCGCGCCCTTACGAAATTGCGTCGACTTGACATATTGGCGATAATGTAACTCATTTGTTTTACCTAACACCGCCCTATATGTCGGGGACACGTAATGATATGCTGTCATTAAACCCTTTGTTGAATTGTATGTCAGTTCCCATATTTGTGGGAAAATATTGATATACTATTGAAGTATCTTTTATAGAAAGGCTATAATGTAGGTAATACATTTGTATCAAATGAAGGCTAAGTAAACACTTGCGTAACTTATCTTGGTTAAACACTTGATTTTACCTTCTCAAAATTTAAGTAACAGCAAAATGAGTGAATTGGTTAATCTCTTTTTCAAACCAATCTGTTTAATGCACCCCTCAATATTTATGTTGCATGTTTGATCCAAAATACCATCAAACCTGTTAAAATCCCAATACATCTTGGACATCGGCAATAAGTAGGTATAATATCTAATGAATTTTTTGGTAAATTGTTTAATACTTATCTAAAACTTTTAATTTCTTATACCCACCGACTTTCGTTTGTAATTACAGATATTTTGCCACTAATTTTATGCATAAGAATGTCAACAGAGTTCAATGCATTCATTGAACCCAATGCAACCCAAAATAAAAGTCGTAAAATTATTCGGTCTATTACCAGTTATGAGGAATTTCTGTATGCAAATGAGTAGATGACAGTCATAACCTACCGTAACTCAGTCCTGGTTGACTGGCAAACGGTTGTCATTTCCGAATTGCTCACGTAACATAACGTAGGTGCATTCATATCGTAATCATATCACTAAAATATTTTGTGTCATAATCATAATATTGTGAATGCATCTGCAAACTTGTGAAAAAGGTAGAGAAGTATTCGATAACGTTTATTGAGGTCCACACATTATTATTAGGTAATAACCATTGATATTTATAAAACCCAAGATGCGCAGTCTCGAACAAATGCAACACTCGAAACTGTCTTCAAAACTGACATGTATGTTTTTTTTTTTTTTTTTTTTTTTTTTTTTTTTTTTTTTTTTTTTTTTTTTTTTTTTTTTTTTTTTTTGGTATGCGTCATGCTTGGCGCAAATAAACGCTTTTTCTTTCTTTCTTTCTTTCTTTCTTTCTTCTAGTTGTGTGTACTATAAACAATTTTTTTTTGCAAATTCAACGTTACACGGATCGCTTAAAGTTGTTTTTACAAAGCAGTTCAGTATGGCGAGTGACGCGCAATTTTTTTGCAAATTCAACGTTACACGGATTGCTTAAAGTTGTTTTTACAAAGCAGTGCAGTATGGCGAGCTATGCGAGATTGTTTGAAACTTGCGCACAATTATACATATTGCGCTTGTTTTTTGCAGACGTTTTTGAGAAGCTGAGTGTGTATCTTGGGTTTTTTATTTTTCAGTGGTAATAATCTATAAATTTTATAATTATCGTAATAAATTTTTTGTTTGTTAGCATATTGTTGTATATTAGGCGATATTAGTTTGATTTACGTCCATTATACCTCACATTCGAGGTTCATTTTAAATGTTGGCATATATGCTGAACTGGACCAGCCGTTCGATTCTGTCAACAAGATATTGACAGAATCGACCGGCACTTCACGCATACTTCTGCGCATGCGTATGCGTGAAGTGAGCTGTAATTTCATCGTGTTTGTATGAACTGACAGCTCACTTCACCTAAGTGTACAATAAGATGTTTACAGAATCGCACTGCTGTTTGGAACTGTCGCAAGGCTTAATAACAGAATGATTTTATTGTTTTGTTCGGTAAATGTGTTGAGTGCCTTAAAGTGTGTGCTATATAAACATGTTTTCTTCCTATCTTTCATGCTATAGATACTATGAGTAATCGTGGGCTCTAGACAGAGAGACATATCAGCAACATTGACTTTCAGAATCTAAAATGTAGGGGATTGATATGCGCTACCTACTGAAATGTCACGAGACAAACAAACATTACTTTTGACAATGGTTATAAATACCATTTTGGCTTTGACTTCTCATTTAGCTTTACTAATTTACTCAACATAGACACAATGATTAAAAAAGTGATCAGATCTATTTAAGGACACTATAGACTAATATCCAAACAATTGTGATTTTGTATCTTTCGCAAGTTTCGCAACTAACATTTGTTGCGTAAACTTGTAAAATACTTATGCCTCTTTCCAACCTTCGCCGTTAGTGCATAGTATTGTCATTAGATATTTAATGTTTTTAGCCTGTCTACTTAAAAACCTTTTAAAATGGTAGAGCACAAGGTTGGTCGAAATTCTGGGTCTGATAACCCTGGCTAAACAGATATTGTCGAGTCACAAATAAAAAAACCGTTATATTAGAAAGCTGTATTTTCTTTTGTTTGGTGGATGTATCCACATATCACCTGAATCAATAAAAAAATACTGGTATAAATAAATACCGAGTGTCATAGGCTATCCTTTTTTAAAATAAAAGTACAGTTTCTTCTTTGGCTACGGCAGCAAAACCGCGGGTCCAAACTAGTCATGATATAAAGCAGTCTTTGTGATTGCCGAACCTACTAATTGTATTATACATATTTGTATAATATATGGCGTTAAATTAATTAATTTATTATTCAAACCAATCATATTATACATACATTTGTTCAGTTTATGGCGTTGAATGAAATAATTTATTATTATTATTGTAAATGAAGACTGGCGCTTCTCGTCACCTGTCTCGCAGCTCAGAGTGCCAATTCTACTAATTTTCAAGCAACGTTTGCATTCGCTTCTCATTCGCAATCTGTCAAAAATGTACGAAAATTAAGGCTTTTTTTGACAGTTTGTGACTGACATTGACACTCTTTGCTACGACCACTAGTCGTACAAATGCGGGTGAGCGGGCGCCTCTCCACAGATTAGTCAAAATTTATAACCAAATTTTTTGAAGTGAAAACTTCTTTAGCGGCGTTGAGCACTTTTCTGTAATGGGTATAAAATCTTAAACTCGCGTCAGGGTCACGTGACCTGATCGCAAAAAGCGTAAGACGGACTCGCGTCAGGGTCACGTGATGCGAAAAAGCGTAAGATCGAGGGGAAGGGAGAGGAACTAGTATCTCCCACTCTTTCTACCGTGCCTGAGTGTGCTGCTCCGCTTAGGCGGCACAGGGCGCTTGCGCAAATGTCCGTCTGTGTTTATGTACAGCGTGCCACGCGTATCCAAGGATACGAAATTACGGAATTACGAAATTATGGATGAAAGTTGATTTTTCTAAGAGATAAAAATTAATGTAATATATAAATAAATAACGATATAATATTATGAATAATAACATGTAAATTGTCATATTTGTGTACGATAGCGCAATAAATAAACATTGTATTCTACCTCATAAATGATAGTATTTTTGTACTTATAATTAAACACAACGTTATTTTTTGTTGTTTTTATGGTTCGTTTTGTTTATGTCAGGAACTGTGTCAAGATTGACATCTATCACTGACAGTCGCTGTCGCGGCCACACGTCAGTGTCTTTTTGTTTATTTTGTTGTCGGTGGTTTGTCTATGATGTGACCGCGACAGTAAGGATGTATTATTTACATGTTTTCACTTCTGCCGGCACTCCCGGAGTGCTACCGGTGCTTTTTTTTTTTAAATAGACATATTTGCGATCTCACAATGTTTTTAATAAGGAATTGGTTATTGCACTCAAAACTGATAAATAATTTTGTATAATTTTAAGATTAGCCCCACCTTTCATCCATACGGAATGTCAGTAAATTATACTAGTAATATGTGGAAACGTTGTTGATTGTACGTTAACCTACTTAATTGTATACTTAGACGTAAGAAAAAACGTACAATTGTTTGTTTTCGCTCATATAATAAAATAAATTAAAAATAAGACATGCGTATACGAAAGTTGTTTAAACATTTGTACTACCCGTACGCGTTAACCTGGCACCTAGCTCGAATTACCAGTTGACGAACAAAAAGTCATTCGAAATGTGTCGGGCTGGTTTCAAATTAACGCGTATCTACGGGATATAGAATTGGCTTTCAGATTGAACCATGTCATTTGTTTCACAATAATGTACATATTTCGCAAATATTTATTCTGCGCCTACCAAAGTAGTTCGATAAATTGATACTGAATCGAAATCGTTATGATTGCATCGTATCTTGAACTATTCGTAATTAAAATTTCAGGTCTTGTAAATAATATAATTTTGATTGCCTTCTTCGATTTTAGTGTTGTGGACATAAATGTAAACTCAACTCAATCAAAAATTGGCAGGTAAGCGAACAGGTAATAAAACTAAAACGTTTGTCCGGTTCTATGGAAAGAAGGTAAGGCACATCGATGCTTAAACTTTCAATGGTAAACGAATTAATAAAGAAACGTTTGTTTTCCTTAATACATAGGTAACGATTAAGTATATAGATTCCTAAAGCAAAATTGAAAAATGTGAGTGAACTACATAATTATTAGGTTCACCTCTTCCTTACCCATCGTTACAGGCGTAATGATACATATGCGTTTGTTAGTGTGTATTAATTAGTTCTGTCGATCAAATCATTTCATTCAGACTGGAGAATTTGAAAAATCTATTGAAATTTCGGCAAAATTACATAAAAGTTTGTAATGACGTGTCGCATTTATAATGACTGTCACGAAAAATGCGACCAAATCGTGACAGCTTGTTGTATTTTTTTTTGTTGAGAACCACAATTTAGTTTAATAATATTGGTTTTAGCTACCGACCGTAACACGTATAATAAACACAGATACAAGATATTCAGTGTCCGAGCACGTTTAAATTGACAATTGCACAACTGTTGCAGTTGTCCGTTCAAAAACAAATCTGAGGTAAGCCACGACAGATAGGAAGCTTTGACCACATTGTTTTAACGAGTTGCGAACAGTGAACGTATTGAAACAATGGTAGGGCCCAAGCGCCATTGTTGAGTAACAATCCTTTACGTATAACTGTGTTAATAGATTGTTTACTTACTTTCAACTTAAAGGTTTTATTTCGCAGTACGAACTTGACTTTATATTTTAAAGTACTGCTGATTTTTTAACCAGTTGCAGGCCGTTGTCAATTAATATGACAAATGGGCTACGCATTCGTCATATAAATTAATAAAATATTAATTAATCATTTTGTATTACCTATTAATGTGACACGCTTACTGAACTATTATTTTCTAGAATAATAGCTATGAAATTAAATGTGATTTTTTTATTCTACAGTGGCTAGTTTTTTACGACAATGGTGTTAGATGAAGATTTGGTCGCATATAAATGTCTCTCATTCTCCAAGAAGTAGTTCTTTAATACTGTTTTGTAACCAGAAATTACGGATATGGTTATGGCATCCTTTAACGTAGCTTGAAACTCACTCTTGCAAGGACTAACTCGTAAATGTATGCAGATGTAAGTTGGCTTGTTTGATAAAAATGCATGCACGATGCATTTATTATTTCAGACGGGTTAGGTATTGAAACCACCTTAACATTAAGAATAAAGAGTTGCTATGTAAGTGAACCTAAGTTAGTTATATAAAAACCTTTTCATTCTGTTACTCCACAGAAATAGTTAATATTACGTTAATAACAGTTCAATATTTTATTGCTATGACTATTTTACGACCTTAAAGGCGCGCGAAATCTAATCTATTATAAATTATCACAAACGGCTCGTAAATATTTTTGCGCCGTACCAAAGTAAATGCGAGCAATGCCGCGAGGTGAACATATTCACTATTAACCAAGTACTTAGAAGCATTCAATGGCTGTTGATTACTGTTATTATTTGCTGGACATTCACGTAAATATGCTCTAATTTGTCCTAAACGCGGCATTACTAATTTTACAGCCCGCACTGATCGTAATTTTACCGAATTCAGCCAAATAACTGAACTGAACTGAGTAGGTTAGGTACTTTTAAGCATGCGCTCTCCACAGGCGACCAAATAATTGTGTTCAAATGCGAGCCTATCATAAAAAAGACATGTCCTTTTGAGTGCAGCGCAGAGCATATTTCACTGTTAAACTATTTATTTACTTAAGCACTAGTTGATCCGCGCAACTTCGTCTGCTCCGCTCCTATTGGTCTTAGCGTAATATATAGGCCTATAGCCTTCTTCGATAAATGTGCTATCTAACACAGAAATAATTTTTCAAATCGTACCAGTAGTTCCTGAGATTAGCGCGTTCAAGCAAACAAACAAACTCTTCAGCTTTATATACTAAATATAGATTATGGAAGACTTACAGGTAAAACAAACAGGTCAGGATCAGTAAAACGACTGTCACCCAATTATTACAAATCTCCACTTATAATATTTTTCGACATTGTCCTCATTGAAATAATATCTAAAATCAATTAACACAACAATTAATTCATGAAAAGCATCGAAACGACTTCATGCGAAAGGTAGAAGAACGCAGGAACATGACTGCGCGAGCATACGCGCTACTCCGCGCGCATTAGCTTCCGGTCGTACACATTTGGACTGAAAAACTTCGAACTTCGTGTCGAGTATGCGCAGTCTAGCGCATACTCGTGCATCTGCGCGCATTCTCCGGTAGAAAGTTGCCTAATGTGTCACGCGTTTAGAAAACTTCGCGGGCATGCTCTGGGATCGCTCCGCCATATGAGCACCGGCCCTTAGAGTATGTAAAAGTAGGTAATGAATGACAGTGGTTTTGAATGTTTTTATCGGCCTCAAAGAATCTCAAAGAGTATACAAACTACCTTGTTTTAGCGGTACTATTAAGCGTTGTCTTGCGATCACCTAGTAGTTGAGGCTCCCCTAGAGGGGGTTGTAGACAACTAGGTGATCGCAAGATAATGCTTGACTAAAATTTCATTGCCATTTTTCCATAAAGCTGCAGAGTCCGGAAAAGGCTGGTGATCGGGTATACAAATCAAGGTAGTACCTACGTATTAGGTTTAAGTATACTTATGTTTTGACAAGTCAATAACCATAACTTGTTCCTTCACCATTATGGTGGACCGCCCTAAAACCAAGGTAAACCATAAAAATTGAGCAACATTTTGTTATACTTTTGATGTTATCACAATGTCGACAGATTATTGAACCTGTCGATATGTGGCAATGTCTTTATTACCGTATAATAATCGTTTATGAGGAAAGGCATGACCGAGGGTCACACGACACATTACACTTTATTTATAACCATATTAATTTACTTAAATATGGCAGTTTTGTAACGCCCCCATAAAGAAACTTGTGCCCCATAACCCACATATCTGATTTAATATAATGTCGCCTTGTTTTAATTATGAAATGAAACTCACTATTAGTAATTCATTATATTGATTATTAACTAATAATTAGATGTTCAACGTCATTCATCTTCCATTAATTACGTTGTTATTTCCGTTGATTGAAGGTAGCTCCCGATTGTGTAAGTGTCTAAAAGTGTGTGTGTAAGTTATTCATTGACACCATTGATATACTTCAATCAAAGTAATATTATATCTACGTCATATCTTGTGACGTAACTGCTCCCGAATATGAGGTGCTGCGGTCATCAGGTGGCGCGTGGGAATTCTAACGCGAGCGTTTCTTAATATGTGAGAGTCTGGTCTCACTGTTAGCGTAGAGCTTACTGCATGGGGCTATTGTATGTCTTTTATTATTTGCCGAGTCTCTCAAAATAATATTACTAACTAAATAGACATGTTACCCAAACGAGTTGGCACTTCTGATAAAAGATTATTTTAAGCAGAAGCTCTAACGTACCCAAGTAGCTTTAGTAGTCGAAAGTTAGCATGATCAAGAGGTACTTTATTGTTGTTTGTGAAGCAAATATCAAAAATTATGTATACTGATTCGATAGCAAAAATTCTTTTTGATTATCCATGGGATTGTGTGTCTTCCACGGGGGCAGAAGCTATTAGTATAGCTTCTACCCGCTTTGAAATATTAAAACGAATAAATTAAGAATATTTACCTAGACTTACTTATCTGGTTAAATATTCTTAATTTTTGGTTTACAGATGCAATTAAGGTATTGGAAACAGTTTAAACCAGTAATACATAGTCCACGAGCCCTCAAAACATGTTAGCAGATAATGCAAAACCATAAGCTCAAAAAAATGCATCGCTAACATTGGGGCCTGTCCCCAGTCGTGCACAACGCTGTTAAACTGGTCATTATTACCACATGCCTACCTAAATGCTGCATTGACACTGCCACAGATAACCAAGGTCTTTGACAACGCCCGATCACTTTCAGGTAATGAGCAAGAAATATGTTTATTTTATTACTTATAAGGTGCACATTTATACAGTGTTAGTTAGGCTTTTAGAGAGCTTTGGATACATTTCAACTAGCGACACCTGCTACTTTGTCTGTTAATGCTACGTTATAAACATATGATAGTCAAACCACTGTATAGTGATCCGTTATTGGTAATTAAGTGCGTTCCTTGCAATGGGATATAATAGAGTTGATTTGCAACGATTTTGATTCCGAAAACTTTGTGTTTAAAACATCTCTTGGTTATTACTTAATTACCAATCACCCTGTAACAAGAAGGCACTTAGATACCTAGCTACATAATGCAGTGTGTTCCGTTTTGTATCAACCAGTAAATGAATTATGAGACCTTACTTTTGGGTCACTCCCGTTTGATAACGCTTCATATACGTTGGTTATGTTTGTAGATATTACGTACCTGAGCACACCTTGAAGTATAGTCAAAGTGAAAAGTTCTAATGTGCCGCATTTGTTTAATACTATATTTTAAAATTTTCGTTTTATTTTATACGTTTTAATTCCACCGGATTGATGATGAGTTACATAAAAAAGCTGTGTTAGGGTTTTAATTGAGTTGTTCCAGGTCTGACTGTGTGTTTATGTTAGTTAATATGTATGTAAACGCACCCACGATACAGTAGTATTTCGTAGTATGGGGCAACGTTTAAAAAAAATATCTACCCATAATTAGACACTTGAATTGAATAAACAAAGTTTGCTTATTGTACCTACTAACGTATTGTTTTTGATTTATCTTTACTTGATTTCAATAATCAATTAATATACAGGGTGAATTTATAAAGTGTGCCTTCATGGGCAAATCTGAAAATATTAGGAATTTCTAAAACCACTGAAAGGAATCTCGAGCCTGATTTTGATGAAAACTAAAACTGCATCATTTGACTTTTGAAAAACCGATATTCATCAGAGCAAGAGCTCATTTTTAACAAAATAGTATTTTAATTTTCTTTAAAAAAATATTAACTGATTTTCTTTTACAAAAATCAATGATTCGGTTTTAGTTTTTATCAACATCGGGCCTGAGAATCTACAACTATCATTGAAGTTTTGAAAAAATGTCAGTTACGGTTTAGGTAGGTAGCTTTAGTCAGAAAATTTAAACCTAATTTCTTAAAAATTAGAGCTTTCCTTTAGTTTACCATACGTTGTTACTTGCCAGAATTTGGTCTTTATTTTGTCTAGTCGTCTTTCGGATGGTGTAATAATACAGGTTGTGTTTTTTTTAGGGTTCCGAAAAAAAAAAGAAACCCTTATAGGATCACTCGGGTGTCTGTCTGTCTGTCTGTCTGTCCGTCTGTCACAGCCAGTTTTCTCCGGATCCACTGGACCGATTCTGTTGAAATTTGGTACACATATGGACTTCTGTGACCCAAACACGGACGCATTACGTAAATCATTAAATTTTTAGTAAGGGGGTCACTTTTGGGGGTTAAACTAGAAAATTTTAAAAAAAAGTTTTTTGAACAATATCGTGTGACATATCAAATGAAAGGGCTTACTGTGAGGGTTTTAATTATATTTTTTTTTCTTAATTTTAAAATAAATAGTTTTGAAGTTATTCAAGAAGTTAGGCAAAAAATGACCATTCCCCCCCGTTATCTCCGAAAGTCTTGAGCCTAAAATTTTGAAAAAAAATGGAGATAATAGATCTTTACCTAAAAATTACAGGAAAACCTATTAGAAGTCTGTAGTGTTAAAATAACATGTTAAAAAAATGAAATTCGTTCGGAACCCTTTGCACGCGAGTCCGACTCGCACTTGGCCAGTTTTTTTTTTTCAAATTCAACCGGTTCGATTCCTGGGCAGGAATAATGATTTTTCAAAAATCCAATGATGCAGTTTTAGTTTTCATCAAAATCGGGCTCAAGACTCCTTTTACTATTTTTCGATATTCCTCATAGTTTTAGATATGGCCATGAAAGCACACTTAAAATATTCACCCTGTATATAAAATTCCGCAATTAAAAAGCTGAAATTTGGCATGTAGGTTAAGATCAGTGCCTGTCAGGGTTGCGGAATTTGTTCGAAATAGTCACCGCGGCCCTGGAACGCAAAGGCACTATGAGGAACACGGATAGGTTTTAGTCAGCAAGAATTTGACACTCCCTTCTGCTCCGCTCAGGAGCAGGAGAAGTAATCTAATAATTTCGAGGCCCTAAGAAAAGGTTCCTTGTGGAGTACTAAAAGAGGATTTTCCAAAAATTCTACGGGAACGAGAAAAAATCAGGATATGTGTATGTATACGAAGTCGCGGGCAAAAGCACGTTAAATATATTTTTATACAATACATTATAATAGATATACACTACAAAAATATAAAATTACATCATTTCAAACAAATATTTACATTCCTTAGAAATTAGATTAGACATACTAACTGTACCTGGTGCATGCAAATGCAATACACCACTAAAGGTAAGTTTATGAAGCGTTACCAAACGGGAGTAACCCTTACTTTTTTAAAACGTTTCAATTAATTTAATCTTCTGAATTGCTCATGACAAAAACTTAATTGAAAATAGGTATTGATTTATTCGTATTTTTATTATATGCCTGTATTATTTATTCTGTGTAAGGTCTTACAGCCTACTGCAATAAAAACTCAAATTTATATAATTAATACTGCATACTTAATCTATAATTATTATAAGTTAGATGATATCTTATTGACATAAAAGTTTTGATTTGTATTCTATTTAATTTAAAATATAACTTTATCGGAAAGACTGATTGTGTCTACATACTTTATAATAATATGTATTTGTATTTCTTGGGAAACCCGTTTGTTATTGTTACTTTAATCCGTAGATGGATAGGTTTGTTTTGTCCTTCGTTCCTGGCAAAATGGCCTTCACCTAATTCACACCAAAATAAGACTTTAATTTGCACCTGTGGCGTAGTTTCAATGCGCAAGAGTCGATCGCGTTTGGTGTCCTTTCATGCGAATACCTTTCCATTTAAATAAATCATTTTCATTCACGACAAGCTCTATTGAGTCTTTAGTTAAAACTAAACCCTGCAATTGCTAGTTTGAAACTAAATTATAAATTGAATGTCTACAAATGAATTTAATGTTATTTGGAACAATCTCGTATATCCTGAATTCATGTTTGCATTCACTGGCCGATTATATTCTACATTTTATTGGTAGATTTGTTCACTGGAATTGCAAGACCCTTGGTTTGTCAATATATCAAAAATAAGTTTAGTAAAAAAAAAATTGATTGACTTGAAGTATTAGATAGAACCTGGATGAGGCTGGCACAGGAACGTGGTGATTGGCACAAGAAAAGAGAGGCCCATGCTCAGCAGTGGGCGAAGTCGGGCTGTGGATGATGATGATGATTAGATACTAAATCAGCATGTTAATCTTACAGCTTTTAAGTAGTGTCTGTCTGTCCGTCTGTCACAGCCAGTTTTCTCGGGATCAACTGGATCGATTCTGATGCAATTTAGTACAAATATGGACTCCTATGGCACACACACGAACGTGTTACGTAAATTCTTAAATTTTTAGTATGGGCGTCACTTTTGGGGGTCAAACTAGAAAATTAAAAAAAAATTTGTTTGAACAATATCGTGTGACATATCAAATGAAAGGACTTACTGTGAGAGTTTTAATTATATTTTTGTCGTAATTTTAAAATAAATGGTTTGGAAGTTATTCAAGAAATAAGACGAAAAATGACCATTCCCCCTTTATCTCCGAAACTACTGAACCTACAATTTTGAAACAAATGCAGATAATAGTTTTATACCAAAAGATTACAGGAAAACCTATAAGACGTCTGTAGCGTTAAAATAATACATTAAAAAATAAAATTGGTTCGGAACCCTTCGCACGCGAGTCCGACTCGCACTTGGCCAGTTTTTTGTAGGTATTGATTTGTGAACCAGAATTCACTGACAGTTTGACTGTCTTATGCCTCGTTCACCCATAAATATGTTTACAAGACATGTCCAGCCAGTTCTCAGTTAGGTGGTCTAATTATACGCGACAACTGACAACCGTGTTAATTGTTGAAATACACACTAACTGACCAATTTTCTTGTCGTATGTCGATTTTATAACGTATCTAACTTACATTATAATCTCAGTGAGACCGCTCGCGATCTACTTATGTGCATAACTTAGAAGTCCATGAATCAAGAGCAACATATGGTTACATACGATGCAAGAAGTACCTATTTAAAAACCTGTTAAGTTCGTGTCTAAACACGGATAGAATGGTGCCGCACTGTTGATGTAAAAATTAAATTCATGAAAATACACATATTTTTTTACTTACTGACAATAACAATCTACATTTTTTTTATTTACATATCATCCGTCGCATCCTATTAAACGCTTTTTAGGGTTCCGTACCCAAGGGTAACCAACGGAACCCTATTACTAAGCCTCCGCTGTCCGTCCGTCCGTCCATCTATCTGTCAGCGGGCTGTATCTCAAGAACAGTAATAGATAGACAGTAGAAATTTTCACAGATTGTGTATTTTTATTGCCGCTATAACAACAAATAATAAAACTGGCCAAGTGCGAGTCGGACTCGCGTGCAAAGGGTTCCGAACGAATTTAATTTTTTTAACATGTTATATTAACACTACAGACTTCTAATAGGTTTTCCTGTAATCTTTAGGTAAAGATCTATTATCTCCATTTTTTTTCAAAATTTTAGGCTCAGTAGTTTCGGAGATAAGGGGGGGGAATGGTCATTTTTCGTCTAATTTCTTGAATAACTTCTAAATCATTTATTTTAAAATTATGAAAAAAATATAATTAAAATCCTCACAGTAAGCCCTTTCATTTGATATGTCACACGATATTGTTCAAAAAACTTTTTTTTTAAATTTATTTGTTTGACCCCCAAAAGTGACCCCCATACTAAAAATTTAATAATTTTCGTAACGCATCCGTGTTTGGGTCATAGAAGTCCATATGTGTACAAAATTTCAACAGAATCGGTCCAGTGGATCCGGAGAAAACTGGCTGTGACAGACGGACAGACAGACAGACAGACAGACAGACAGACAGACAGACAGACAGACAGACACCCGAGTGATCCTATAAGGGTTCCTTTTTTTTTTCGGAACCCTAAAAATTAATATTTATGGTACGGAACCCTTCGTGTGCGATTCTGACTCGCACTTGGCCGATTTTTCTTTCTTTTGTGGAATCTAGGCAACAAAAAAATTAAAGAATTCGATCAACTGCAATGCTCTATAGAAATACAACTAGCTTTTGCTCGCGAGTTCGTACGCGCATAGCCCGTTTTTCCCATTCCCGTAGGAATTTTAAGGAAATCCTTTCAGTGCTCCCGTGCCGAGTGTAGAAAAGCTACATGCTAAATTTCAACCTTTTACGGGCAGTAGTTTCAGCTGTGCGTTGTCTGTCAGTCACTCACTCAGTAATGGAATATTTTTTTATAATAGGATTTGAGGGCCGGTTTGACAGACTTCAGTAACATGAACAAATACATAAATGAGCAAACAAAACTACATATCTTCATAGTTTCGTGATCCATGTGATAATAGTGTCCATAGTTTAGTTTTCTGCACGGAATACGGAACTCCAAAAAACTAATTTAAGTATAGTATTAAGATTTATCAGGTCGTTCTTGAAATAGTTTCGGTCTAAGTAAGTATATTTAAAGGATTGGTTTAATGATATTGTGCTAATCAGAGTGTAAAAGGCAGTGATATTGAATATTTATATTTTTAGACGCACTTTTAATGTTTTTAGGCGTTTTTTTACTAAACGCATAATTTTTAATTGAAGGTGAAACTCGGTCATTGCATATATATTTTGTAGGTATCGCATACGTTACGTAAGTTTTGTGAGAAGTTTGACCAAAAGAATTTTCCGATTACATAACAACTTCTATTTTATAATATAAAACTCATTCCAGGTGCCATTTTTAAGGTTCCGAACAAAAAACGGAACCCTTATAGGATCACTCGGGTGTCTGTCTGTCTATCTATTTGTCCGTCTGTCACAGCCAGTTTTCTCCGGATTCACTGGACCGATTCTGTTAAAATTTGGTACACATATGGACTTCTATGACCCAAACACGCATGTGTTACGTAAATCGTTAAATTTAAGTTTTTAGTATGGGAGTCACTTTTGAGGGTCAAACTAGAAAATTAACAAAAATTTTGTTTTGGTCAATATCGTGTTACATATCAAATGAAAGGGCTTACTGTGAGGGTTTTATTTGTATTTTTTTTATTTCAAAATTAATGGTTATGTATATTTCTTGAATAACTTCAAGTTATTCAAGAAATTTAGACGAAAAATGACCGTTCCCCTCCGAAATTACTTAGCCTAAAATTTTGAAAAATATGGAGTTCTTTACTTATAGATTACAGGAAAACCTATAAGAACAATATAGTCTTAAAACAACATGTTTAAAATTAAATTCCTTCGGAACCCTTTGCACGCGAATCCGAATCGCATTTGGCCAGTTTTTTACGTATCATAGATAGTACACAATTGGTTATTTAACTTGCAATGCTCTTAACTCAGCCATAACGTTGTCTGTTTTTAAAAATATACTCACATAATTTGCTGGAATGGCAATCTGTGGACCGGGGTGAGATCAGGCGCCCGGGACGAGACCAGGAGTCCGACCAACGGCTATACGTGGTTTACAAGGCACGGGGTATTGGCGAGCATTGGGCGTTGGTGAGCATTGGGTGGCTCGCCATCCGATCAGAACCAGGCTCGGGTCGACGGCGACGGCGCGCTGTCTTCCACGCACGTCTCAAAGAGCTGTCAGCATAGAAGACGGGTCCCGCTAGGGCCAGTGCCTGCCGGGGTTGCGGAATTTATTCGAAAGAGTCACCACGGCCCTGGAACGTAAAGAGCATTGGGAGGAACACGGATGGGTTTTAGTTAGTAAGAGTCTGACACTCCCTTTTGCTTCACCCAGAGCGGGAGGAGTCATTTGATGATTTCCCATCCTTAAAAAAAGAACCGGGTGTTACACCACTGATTTCTTAATTCCAGGATTGAGAAATAAAAAAAAACCCGCTCGGTAGTCGCGCTAGACCAACGAGCCCCGTTGTGTATTAATCTACCTATATAAAATTCTACGGTTACTGGTGACTGAGTGATTAACAGACGAAACTACCGATCGTAGAAAGCTGAAGTTTGGCCCTACAGTAGGGTGGATTTCCAGAAATTCCTACGGGAAAAAGTAGAAAAGGGATATGCGCGTACAAAGTCGCGGGCAAAAGCTTGTTAACTATATGATACTAGCTTCTGCCAGCGGCTTCGCCCGCGTGATCCCTAGGGAACATACTCCCGGGATAAAAAGTAGCCTAAGTCCTTTCTCAGGCTCTAGACTATCTCTGTACCAAATTTCATTTACATCGGATCAGTAGTTTCGGCGTGAAAGCACGACAGACAGACAGACAGAGTTACTTTCGCATTTATAATATTAGTAAGGATTAGAAAGGATAGCTCATCAGATATATCAAACATGCAAGAGAAACAAACTCTAAGCTCGTATGCTTAGTTTAGTAAAAATACAGGAAATAATGTGCTTTTACCATACCTACTCTGCACCTACACAAACGTTACTGAAAATAGCCTCGTTTAGAATTTATATTTAGACTGTGTTGTTCCAGTGCAATGCTCCAGTCGTTGAGTATCATAACATTATAACAAATTGTACTCTTAACGAAACGATCTGTAAATTCGATATCATCTGAGTAATAGCTGCTAATGAAATGAGACAAATAACATGAATTTGAAATAAGTAAACAACACATTTGCCTCGAGCGGCGTAAATGATAAATTGATATGTCAGCGTGCTGCTAAAGGTAAGTATTATTAAGCTAGTGTTAGATACTAGCGATAGTTGGCAAGATAAGCGGGGTGTCTTTAATCATAGATATACCAAATATTTACCAAAACACCAAAGTTTGCAGTCCTAAAAAATTGTTCTCGCCATACTTGTTTTTTTTTTCACATCAATACCGGGGTGGCTTAAAAAAGTTACAATCAAATCAGGTGGTGCGAAGTTGACCGAGAATCTCGTTATACAATAGAAACAAGAAATTCAATGTCCCAGAAGCCAAAAGATTAATAAGTGTCTATTAATTGAACAGGCATTTTACGTTTCCTTATTTTTATTACTTACTCCTCCTTTTCTTTTTTAAACTTTGTTAAGTAACTACTGTTTCTAGCTCAGCAAGCAATACTTACATTGTCCTAGAATCTTCTAGACTTGGTACACACAGGTATCAAACAAATAGTTATTTATTCGATGCAACCAAGCCTGAAAGGCGAGTGTTTCCCGCTTAATTAATCTTAAATCTTGATGTAAGAGGTTATCATTTTCATCATTCACCTTTGCTACTTTTGTTATTATAGATATCGTTCCTACAAGGTTTGTTTAGCTTTTGTGGTTTAAATCCGATGGTGGTTAAAGACATTGAGGATGAGGTTCTTATGTTAATCGCCAGAGGTGTTGTTGTTTATTGCCAGAGGTCCAAAATAAATTGGGATTGATCACGTGATATTTTAGCGAATGCAATACGTCATTTTGTCTCTGCTCTTGATTCAACCAAAATTAATAATGAAATAAACCGTTTTAGTTTCACAACCGCTCGTCATAGTTATCTACGAACAGTTTATAAAAACTGCATCTAAACTATGTCGAGTTACAATCGTAGGTAATTGTTGGCACCACGGCCTTAGCCTGTTAGACTCAATTTAAATAATATCATTCATACTTAATTATATTAGTGTTACACTATCTTTTGCAGTCTACATTATTTAGGATGTCGAAATATCTCTGAAAAAAGTTGCTAACACGAATGGTTAATTAATTTGTTTGTTCAACTAAAAGTTAGAGCGGCTGGGTCTATGATTGATACCTTATTTGTTATTTTACTAGATACCCGCCGTGGCTTTGTGCGGATGTAAATTATACGCACAAATTTTATCTACTATTAGTGAAAACCGTACCAAATTAGTGGTTTAAAAAAAAGTGAGCGGATAAATAGGCGCATACACATAATTGCTTTTGTCTAAAGAGCGATTTTGTTTTATGCTTCGCTCGCGTAAAAGTCGGAAATTATTCCAAGAAAAAAAAAACTAACCCATACGGTCGTATAGCTTATTTTTTTTTAAGGATGAGCAATTGTCTAAACCCATCCCTATTCCTCCTAATGACCTTTGCATTCCAGAACCGCGGATACTCTTTCGAACGAATTCCGCAACCCTGACAGGCAACGTATACTCCTGGGATTAAAAGTATCCTATATTCTTCTGCCAGGCCCTATTTTTAAATGAAAATTTAGAAAAAACGAAACAAACAAACAAAAATGTAGAGAGATTTTTGTATGCACTTTACAATTTATGGATTACTTAGCTCTTTCTGAACATGTAGTTTTTTTTTTTAAATCTAGCTATGGTTAGACATAGAGGCATGCAGGTTTTTTTTTCTATATAGCTTTCAACATAATAATGTTATTGTGTAATTAACGCACAAGTGCTTGCCCCTTCGTTTTGTTTCATCAGTTCGTTTAATCAATCATCTTATTTATATTTGGTCTGAATGTAATTGATTGTTGCAACTTTTACTCACGACTCTAATGTATTTGTTTAATTATGTCTGTTTGTTGTTTTGGATATCAATGTCATCAAAAACTTAAACGAAATTCATCAATAACCCGTTCAATTATTTAAATATAATTATGTTACTAATTAATACGATAAAAAAAATCGAAAACGGTTTTATATCTCACGTGTCACGTGTTTCATTAATGTACATACATAAAAAATAAGGTGGTAGACTTGTGAAATAACTCAAGACAAAAATAAAAATAGAATATAGAGCTAAGTCATCAAATAATTGGAATTAAATAATTTTGTAGTAAACAAATTCTATTACACCTTTTGGACTAGTGTTATAGATAATATTCAATATCAATGTAATCAACACAATATCGTGATATACGGAACCAATTTTATATAAAATTGCATAATAGTAATCTACACTTCTACACTAATATTATAAAGAGGAAAGATTTGTTTGTTTGTTTGTTTGATATGAATAGGCTCCAAAATCACTGGACCGATTAAAAAAAATCTTTCTTTATTGGAGTCCTACATTACCCCTGATGAACATAGGCTATATTATATTTTCAACAAAATCAGAGACCCTTAAGAAAATTGCAATAATGTAACTTATAAAATTCATTACTTGGCGTGCGCTGAGAAAACTGTTGATGATACATAAAAATAATGTGTTATAGGTAGCATGAGTACCTACTTCAATTATGTAAATTGAAGTACTCATGTTAGCTATAAAAATTTCGCAATTAAGTTACAATGACCGCTTTTTGTTCAAATAATTCAATCAAAACCCGGGTGGAATGGAATAGTGGTGATTTTGGTATCATAATATTAATCCTTATCCATTTAAATGGTTTGATAATTAAGGTTGATTATATACATGTAAATTACACTTTAAATTATTCAAATCTGACATTTCGTTTAAAAGTTACGACGGGTAACATGCTCAAAGCACAAAAAACGTGCTCTAAGTACGAAAAATGTTGCGGTTAGAGCGAACTGCCCTACGTTGAGCTGGGAGGTATAGGAGATGAAGTTCGTGGAGTATCTACTAAACCCGCGTGAACGAAGTTGCGGGTGAAGTGCTAGTGAGTTCATAAAATGCTTACATGATACCAATTTACATTTCAGCTAATATTGAAAATGTCAAATAATACGCGATTTTAAGTGAGAAATTGACTCCAAGACGTGAAATCAGAGCAAATTTTCTGATTTTCTTCCAACCGATAAGTTTAATATTTATACAGGGTTACTTGTGTACTTTCACTGCCTAAGAGGTTGTTGGTGTTTTACAAATAACCCTGTATACAACCTGTAACAGAATAAACGCAATAACTCTTAAGGGGTCACTGTACTCATCATTATGAACAACTTTCACTATGGGACCAACACTGAAATCGCGAAAAAAAAAAATGACTAAAATATACTGAACAGCTGTTTTTTTTCGCGATTTCGGGATTGATCCCATAGTAAAAGTTGTTCATAATGATGAGTACAATGACTCCTTAAGAGGTATTGCGTTTATTCTGTTACACGTTGTAAGTACACTTTCACATAATGCCAACTACTAAATTTTAAGGGACACCACCATGACGCGAGTTAGCAAAATAAGAAGTTTATTTCATCTATGGAATGGAACGCAGATGATTAACACAATTCGCTAAAGTACTCGGGATCTGCAGCAAGTCATAGAACGAAGTATTATCGGAGTCAAGATTATCTACAGACCATATACCTAATCTAAATAATTTCATAACACAAATTGTAGAAGTAGATTTCAGGTAACGGAATGGGTGTGACCATTGTGTTTGGCAGCTACCAAATAAAATTCAAAATTCCGTGTATCACAAGAAGTGAGAAGGTTTGGGCGAATGTCTTATTGGGTTCCGAATGTAGGAATTAACGACGTGGTGGGCTGAAAAGGAGACTATAAGATCAATTTCCTAATGGATAGAACTGGGATTGAAATAAATAGAAAATGACTAAAGTTGTCACAACAAAACATAGAATTGGTCTCTAAAGAGAACAATTTCGGCATCATTTCTAACAGTAGTAGGTACGTTATCATGATGCACAGTTCAGTCTCTCATTGTGCCATTACAGGCTCGTGATACGAATACATCACTATATTTATTAGTGTTTTATCTGTAACTCTTCCGCGTTCTATTTATTGGCATGCAGTTGCAGGCAGCATGCCTTACAGCATTAGTATCTGAATATTGTTCTCAATGATCTAATCTTTATCTCGTGCTCTTGTTTCATAAATATAATCCTGTGACTACTGAGCATACAAATAGAGGCTATTGAGAATCTAATAAACTTTACCAGAAAAACCAAAAACTGTTTCTTAAATGGCTTATGCCAAAATGTGAAAATATTTTACAGTATCGTCCGCAGTATAAATCTGATTAAAATCAATCTGTATGTTCTAATTAACAAGCCATCAACAGAACACTTAATTAAAACAAGTAAACGCTTTTGCAACTGGATCGGAGCAAATGGGTATAGCATATCAAATAGTGCGATGAATTTATGTTGAAAATTATGTTTTGTAATTAACTAATTTAAATCATTTGGTATTCGTATGGCGTTCGTCGGTGCGTAAAATCACATTTTAAAGCATTTCCACATTTCCTCGGTTGATAGAGACACAAATCGGTCTTTATATGGTTGACAGATATCGCAACCGTGAGACTAGTTACTGTTATGGCGCCGGCACAAGCGTTTGATGAGAAGTAAATGTGACTACATTTACATAAATATTTGTTCTAGTTTCCAACTTTTAGTAATATTTATTACCTCATGCAAAATCACTATTATTATGTAATTTTCATGAAATTATTTGCTGGTGCTTTCTTAATTCACAGTAATTTAATTAAAAACTCATTAGATAGCACTTAGTTTCAACTGTTTTTTTGTGAAGAAGTAAGTTTGTGTGAAAAGAGGTTATTGTTAAACAGTTCGCGTGGGGAAATGTTTCGTAAAAGAATCATAAGTAACTTCAATAATTATGTGCATACATACGGCTGCAGTGCTCAGATAATAATCAGCGTTTACACCTTATTGCAGCGTTTTTGTAGGAACATTGCCGCACTAAGTGTTTATAGTCCAGTTTCAACAAGTCTATCGAAATAAAAAATATTTTCTTCACTATGAATTGAACACCACTTTGATAAATATTGATGGTTTTAATTGCAGTTTATTAATGACTGATAGCTGTTTAATAAGCACTTAAAATACAACACTGTTTAGACGTCAATCAGAAATAATGGCACTGGAAATAAAATGTTTTTTTTTTCGAGCTATACGCGAAGCGAGTCGAACCAAAAGGCATATCGGGTGTTCCCTTTCTAGAGCAAACTGCTTCAAGTCATGGTTTGTGAAAAAATTAAACTCGATATTAGTAAAAAAATAAGGCAATATATGACACAATTTCGATACAAAAAGTGACCCGTTTTTTTAAGGATGGGAAATCATCAAATTACTCCTCCCGCTCTGGGTGAAGCAGGAAGGAGTGTCAGACTCTTACTGACTAAAACCCATCCGTGTTCCTCCTAGTGCTCTTTGCGTTCCAGGGCCACGGTGACTCTTTCGAACTAAGTCCCACAACAAGTGACCCTACTGAGTAACCACTGTACACATAGTTCAGTCAAATTTCATTTCTACCATCTCATTAAGAATCTTTGACTAAGAACCTCTTTTAATGAAAGTACGGCCTTTGACGCACCCTTTACTCCAATTGCTACATTTTCCTTGTAAATTTTATAATATAATCAAACTAAATGATTGTGATTAGAACACAAGAATTACCCGTATTACACAATTTAGTTTAATGGCTCATATAATCGTGACAGACAAGTCTCTAATAAATAACTATGTTAAGAATAGTATCATACTTAATTATGGATCTGTAACAATGTCTTACTTAGGTACTTTGTGCCATTAATTTAAATTGCTTTATGTACTAAATAACTGGCTAATTGGATTAAGGACTAGACCATCATGTATTAATATATTAGAATACTCATAACTTGACTGAAATTCTTTGTCTATAAAGTAATGCTCATAAACCGGGAATGTAAATTAGATTGCTAGAACTTCGTGGCCAGTAAAAATCTATTTCGTGACAGTTTTTAGAACCACTTTAAACCAGTTGGAGCTGCACTGCCATTAATTGTCTTTTCGAGTGCTTTCACCTAATTTTCATTCAGTCAATGTTTTTTGTTACATTGAATTACACTGACTCCAACTTGATTAAAGTTTCTTGTTAATTTACTTTTCATTCGGACTCCTGTTTCGACCTAATATTTCACTAAATACAGAGCACTAATTGGATGTAGCAGCAATAAACCGCAACATGTAAATAACCCGAAATTAATCGTAGATTAACCTGTGACCTTTCGTTAACCGCAGCCTATAGAGACATTTTCAACGACCTTAGTTACGGCCTACCGCTTATCGTTAGCCAAAGAGGTTGTTAAGTAAGTTAGTTACTTAACTTGGTACAGTTTGACTTCGAGAAAAGACTAAAAATATTGAGATGTACTATTTGTTCCTTTACTCTCATTGTTTGATTGGACAGTAATCCGACACGATTTGGAAGAGAGCATCAACTTCCTAGCTTCCGGTTGCTTAAAACCCAATAACACTGCCCCTGACCTGGGAACTTTTAGCTGCCGCTTGCAATCACGAGACCAAATGTGGCAGCCAAGTTTCAGTTAAGTAGGTATTAGCTTTTGCACGCGACTTCATACGCGTATATTCCGTTTTTTCCCGTTCCCGTAGGAATTCCGGAAAATCCTAGTTAGTGCTCCTCTATACTTCCCAAGGAACCTACATGCCAAATTTTAGCTTTCTACGACCAGTAGTTTCGGCTGTGCGTTGCCTGTCAGTAACGGAAAAGTTTTTTAAATATTGATAACGTTAATTCAAACGACACAATATAGCAACAGTTTTAGTACCGTACTTCTAGGTATGGTTATGATGTTCCAACAGTTGGTAAATAAGGCTTTACGCGCATGCCGGTAGCTAGTCGTGCGTAGCCGTGCGCGTGCGGCTGCTAACGGTCCATTGATCGTATGTTGTTAATTGATTTGTAAACTGTCGTTAGCGATGTGGTAGACGCTGGACGCCAGGGGTCAGTGAAGGATAGGTTTGTTTGGTTTGTGACGAAAGAGCACCCAATTTGTCTATTTAACTAGCTTTTGCCCGCGACTTCGTACACGCATAGCCCGTTTTTTCTCGTTCCCGTAGGAATTTCCCCTTCACTCTCCAAGGAACCTACATGCCAAATTTCAGCTCTCTTCGACCAGTAGTTTCGGCTGTGCGTTGTCTGTCAGTCACTCAATCAGTCAGTTACGGAAGAATTTTATATAGATACTAGTTGACCTGCGCAAATTTTGGTCTTAGCGTGATGATATATAGCCTATAGCCGTCCTCGATAAATGGGCTATCTAACACTGACAGATTTTTTCAAATCGAACCAGTAGTTCCTGAGATTAGCGCGTTCAAACAAACAAACAAACTCTTCAGCTTTATATATTAGTAAGATGACCCGCGCAACTTCGTCTGCGTCACAATTTTCATTACTGCTCCGCTCCTATTGGTCTTAGCGTGACGATATATAGCCTATAGCCTTCCTCGATAAATGGGCTATCTAACACTGAAAGAATTTTTCAAATCGGACCAGTAGTTCCTGAGATTAGCGCGTTCAAGCAAACAAACAAACAAACAAACTCTTCAGCTTTATATATTAGTATAGATTGATATTGTTTTAAATCTGATGAAACATCAACAAACAGTATGTAGCTCATTCACAGGGAGAGACTTGTCTATCTAACCATAAATCATAAGGAAATAAAAAATAAAAGGCCAAAATCAACTACCTAGCTTTTCATTTAACTATTTTGGCTTCCAGTCTAACCGGCTCTAAACTGCTGGACATAGGCCTCCCCAAAGGGAGGGGGGGGTTGCCATAATCACCACGCTTGGCAGGCGGGTCGGCGATCGCAGTGTGTGGTGTTGATTTTTGCAGAGAACGCTGCTGCCCATTCTCTAGCGCGTCCCTTAGTCGCCTCTTACGACACCCACGGGAAGTGATGGGATGGTAATATTCTTTTACGTCACCATATGGCACCGGCCGACACCATACGGACAAGTCTAACGGGATGCAGCTAAGTATTGTAGTGTTCTACATAGCGCGACTGCCTATCAAACCATCACAAAAACACGGGCCATACCTCTAGGCAAAACTACAACCTGACAAGAGTGAATAGGTTGCTTCTAGGCAAGCGTGCTCCATCTTCGACCGCATCATCGCTTACCATCAGGTGAGATTGTGGTCAATCGTATGCCTGTATATAGTAAAAAAAAAACTGAAAATAAAAATATTAAAATAAAGCCCCTTCATTAAAAACTGATATACAAGTTTTCGGCTTTCTGCAGCTAACGAATAATCTCAACGTGTTTTTTTAGGGTTCTGTGCCTCAAAAGGAAAAGAAGGAACCCTTATAGGATCACTTTGTTGTCCGTCCGTTCGGCCGTCTGTCTGTCAAGACCCTTCATCTCGGGAACGGTTGCAGGTATCGAGTTGAAATTAAAACCCGTGAAAAAATCAAACTTCTGAGTTAACGTAAAAAAAGATACGGCTGTTTATTGTACACTCTCAAGGAATCATAATTGATAGGGCATTTCCCGTTGACCTAGAACTATGAAATTAAAAAAAAAAATAGTCTTTGTTTAAAGTAATTATGCACCTACTTTGTACGGAACCTTTGGTGGGCGAGTCGAACTCGCACTTGTCCGTTTTTTTTGCTAGTACGTTGTAAGTAGGAGCTTCTCAGTAGTCTGTAATAAATGAATGATTAATCTACAGGTTATCTAATATTTTATTTGATTGTATGGCGCAAACATTCTTGTATCTAAACACTCAATCAATCATTTTAATCATACTTTGTGGATTCCTTTTTAAACAATGACCTAAAAAGTGTTAGTAATTGACAAATCAAAACAGAAAGCGGGCCTAATCACACACAATAATATCATAATTTCTAAATACATAATTCATCAGACCAATTTTGTATTTGGTTTTACGATATGATATTCATTAATTCATCACAACAAACGTTTCTGAAATGTTACGCATTAATGACCGTACTATAAAAAATACAAATCAACATATTATCAGAACCTAGATCTATACAATCATTTATTTATTATACCCATCTAGATATTCCAACTCACTTTATCGGTCTAGAAAGCAGGTGTTTGTCATCGATATTATTTCTCTATATATGCCAAAAAGAATAAAAACTTGAGGAAAAAAACGTAGTGAAAGGCAACCCAAGTGGTTCGATTTGAGAGTCGTATACGTATTGTTAACTTCGAAATCTATTAATAGGGCATTTTGGTGTTACGTATTATGTATAAGTGGCCATGTGATATTTAAGAATAAAGGATTTCTATAATGGAATGTTTAGAATATCTGATGCAAAATGTATCGTATTGTCGTTACGTAAAAGTTTTGAATTATCGCTTTTCTTTTTAATTAAATCAGCATATCAATATAGTTAAATATGGACTGTCGTAGGATAGGTTGGTATGTTGTCATATCAATACAATTGAGGGAAGCAGAACACATACTGCGTCTAGCTCAAATACATTGGGAAAAGGGTAGTCGGATAATAATGATGTTTCGTCGTTACTTTTTCAAAAGGACATCCTCAAAGATCTTAAAAGGCATCAGACTCTTCTGGCCTCCTGCTGCTTGTGCTACTAAACTAAACCCACATTGGTGTACGCAGCTTTCTACACAAGTCCCGAGGGTCATTAGGGTGCCTGTCTGTTGCGAGCGAGCAAGTCAGCGGAGCGGAGAAACGGAGAATTTTTAACCAATGGAATTGCATAAAATCTCCGTACCACGTGAGTCTTACGTGAGTCACTGACATTTTGACTGACATCATTTGTTCATATTTCTCCGTTTCTCCGCTCCGCTTGCAATCAAAATCAAATCTAAATCAAAAGTCGTTTATTCAAATTAGGCTGAGAGCCAGCACTTTTTGAACGTCAAGTTTTACAAAAGACAGTCCCCAAAGCGCCCGCCCGTCACCACTTCCTAGTGTTTTAGCTGTGGAGAATAAAGGGCCAACAAACTCCCCAGCAACACATCTGTGTGTTACGTTTTAAGAACTTAAATCTATATATAAATAGTATGCAAAGTAATTAATACATGACACGAAAAAAAGAAATTAAATATAATTTATCACTTGTCTATATAACACAATGGACAGGCACCCTTACGCCCAGCTGTTAATTTGAATGATCTGAATGAAGTCAACATCATGCGGTGAGCTTATAATACGCACGCATCAACCATTTCTAATTAATTTGCTTCCCACCGCAGTTTGTTGATTGTTTATTACGATAGACTTTTTCTACTACCGTTTTTGTCTTTTTGCTTGACGTCTCTCGGCAGTAATTGCAAACAACTTTCTGTTGAAGAATGCGTATGTAGATATGGTGTGGTGATAGAAACTGATTGGGAAATCGAGTAGGTTTTTTAAAGGTTTTTCTTATAGGAAAATTGTCTGCATTACCGCTGCGGTAAGCATCCGAGATTGCGGGTTTGGTATTCAATTAGACTTTTTTTTTTTCATACAAAATTCTTCTCGTCCTACCTGAGGTCTCTGCGGTTCGGAACATTCCGAGAGAGCTTTCAAGGTATTTAGCCATAGCTTTAAAAATATCAGTAGAAACATGTGGTGCAATAAAACGACTTGAAACTTTCTGCGTATCTGATGTTGGAAGAAATGTACCAAATGTGTTAAATGTGAACCCAATCTCAATTGGCACATACAAATTTGGTAGATTTCACTATGGTAAAGTAATTTTGCCAACAATATAATTTACACTTGAACGAAAGCGGCTTCTCCGTAGCTATTTTACTACACGGAAATGTTTATTTATTTATTAAGTTATTAAAATCATACTACGAATTAAAGTGTTTGTCCTTAATATCAGACTGCTTCAATTAGCCCCGATCATTACAAGAAACACAGGCCTTATACATTATAATTGTCATAAAATTAAACAATTTATGACTATTACACTAGTTATTATAGTCTTGGTTTATTAACAAGAATACTCAATTAATTTCCGTTTAAACTTAAACTATTTGAATATAACATTAACTCCTTCAGTTAAGTATCGGATCATACGACAACTATTAACCGACTGTGTCGCAAATGTGGGGTTATGTAAATAAAATATACACAAAAAGTTAGGTAAATAGATGTTGCAATATTTTATAACTTTTTAAGAGGTGCGGTTTATAACGGATTCTTTGAATGAACTTTTAAGGCGAAGCCTGTTTGTTCGTATAAAACTGATTGTTTAAAATGATAAAGTTTTTATACAATATTTTTATTATAAATCTAGATAAAAAGCATAAAACTTCGTGACATGGACATGAATAATACATATCTACCTAGAACCTGCCGTAAATGGCCTAAATTAAGAATAAACTATCAATAAATTCTGAGTCAGCGATAAAACGATATCTAATTTACTCCATAACATCCATCTAGGTTTGGAACATTTATCCGAAATGTAGCAAATAAACCAAATGGACAAGAAAATATAACTCATTGTACGTACTGCAGGTTAATTAATTATTTAAATGAGAGAAAACCAAAATAGTTATTTTGTGGCAAATACAAGGTGGACCGATGACCTGATGAAGGTCGCGGGTAGCCAATGGATGCGAGACGCACAGGACCGGTCGTTGTGGCGACGCTTGGGGGAGGCCTACGTCCAGCAGTGGACGTCTTTCGGCTGATATGATGATGATGATGAAATACCTGCCTACGTAAAAAAACAAAAACACGCAATTTTCATTTCCTAAGCCTACTTAAACTTCCCTTTAACATTTAATACGTAAATTACGTATAAGTTACGATACGAGGTGGGTGGCACACGCGGCGTCCACATCTCGGCCCATTTGGTAATCACCTCACGATTACCCACGAGCCAAGCCGCGTGGATTGCGATATGATTGAACATAATTGTTCTGCCAAATGATAGTTCTAGAGCAAACATCGCTTCCCCATATGGTATAACTGTGTTATGGTACATTAATGGCTCCGCCCGCGGCTCTGCTCGATTTTTAGGAGATTAGATTTAAAGGTTTTGATTTTGGACTATTGTAGCGCTTTATGATAAAAATTTGCCCACCAGGCTCTTTTGACATATTGTGTTTTGTTATAATTAATTTTAATTCTTAAATACATTGCATCAGCAATATTTACTTTCATTCGTGTAAGCATTTCGTCTCACGCCTGCTTGTATTGCTCCAAATTATTACACACTATATGATTTAGATATGACACGGCCGTACCTTCAAAAAGCTAAAAAGCGTTGTCAGATCATAAACCAATCTCATGTCAGTTAGATACTCAGATCGTTGTTTAATACCTGCAAACGCATCTCGCATAGAGGAAACATATCTCATAACTTGACGTAACTTGCAATCAGCTTACCGCATTACTTAGTAAGCTCATTCGGATATGATTGTCGGTCGATTTGATTACTTGTTCATTGCCTCGCTGAGCTGTGAAGTACTTGTTTATGATAGATGTTTTCCTTATGACTACACCGAAGTCAAACAGAGCTTGCGATGTTTTATCAAGTCGTAAAAGGGGTAGATTTGCTACCATCTTATGTGTCAGGATACAGTAAGTAGGCGAAGGAATACACACAAGTGATGTGAAAGGTGTTATAATTACTTTAAAGTCAATACAATACAATTAAGAAGATAACTACACAGAAAGGCACTTGGAGTGATTATAACGGGAGCGAGTTCGCGGGGTTGTTGGGGACACACAGTTCATGTGTTGCTAACATGGAAACGACCAAATATCTAGGTAAATTACGTTATCATTTCCAAATGCTTAAAGCCTAACCCGTAACAGGCGCAATACGACAATGCAACAACGATGCGACAAACTATTATACTATATTATGCGTTAATCTATCTAATATTTGGTGATGAGATAACACGTTGTTGTAATGTCGTAATGTTCGCGTTTTCTTCTTTCTTTCCTAAAATCATGGGAATGTTTCCATTCTAACCAGAAACCTAGCTTTTGAATTCAGCAGTAGAATCTTACATATTGTTGCCTCATTGATTGATTAACATATAGATTGCTATTACTTTATGTCAGAGGCGTAGCGAACAGATTATAGTGCTTATAAATTCTTATCTTTCAAAGTAATGAACAGGTGGATTTAAAAGATTAGCCGCTAATACAGATTGATTGACTTATTAGACATTCAAACCACAGACTTGCATATTAAAAAGTGACTGTTAGTGTGAGTGATAAACAATACAAGCAACACTTAGTCAGTGGTGACAGGTATTCTACAATACTGTGAGTTGCAAAATTTCAATTAGTGTTCATTTGTTTTATAATTCCTTGAGTAGGGATTTTCCCACGCAAGAAAGATAGATTTCCTAAGAAGTTACATTGAAATGATTTATGCTGTAGATATGTATTACCTGTAAGATTTTATTATTCCGTCCTTTTATAAGCTGGCCAAGTGCGAGTCGGGCTCGCGTGCAAAGGGTTCCGAACGAATTTAATTTTTTTTAACATGTTATTTTAACACTATAGACTTCTTATATTTTTTAGGTTTTTCTGCAATCTATAGGTAAAGATCTATTATCTTCCTTTTTTTCAAAATTTTATGCTCAGTACTTTTGGAGATAATGGTTTTGGAGGGAATGGTCATTTTTCGTCTAATTTCTTGAAAAACTTCAAAACCATTTTTTTATTATTAAAAAAATATAATTAAAACCCTCACAATAAGCCCTTTCATTTGATATGTCACACGATATTGTTCCAAAAACTTTTTTTTAAATTATTTAGTTTGTCCCCCCCAAAGTGACCCCCATACTAAAAGTTTAATCATTTACGTAACGCGTCCGTGTTTGGGTCACAGAAGTCAATATGTGCACCAAATTTCAACAGAATCGGTCCAGTGGATCCGGAGAAAACTGGCTGTGACAGACGGTCGGACAGACAGACAGACAGACAGACACCCGAGTGATCCTATAAGGCTTCCGTTTTTTGTTCGGATCCCTAAATATGTCTAATTTTAAATCTAGACTTTGATTGTTTAACACATTATATTTAGACTGTGCCACCAAAAGCTCTTTGTGAAATGATTAAGTTGAAATAATTAAGTGAGTTTTAATATTGAGCAAAAACAATTATCTACTGCTATTTCGCACCATTAGGCATTTGATTTTATAACAATTGCTTCCTATATTGATTCATTAAATAAGAACAAACAGACAGAAAAACTACAAAGATTATTTATTAGATAGTAACTTAGTAATCCAAAATTGATTGGTTGAAATTATAGTTATCTACTGCTGCAATAAAAACTAGGCTAGATTTGTCGCCCAATATTAAATGTACGCATATAGATTGTAATACTCAATTAGGTTATTAATTTTTTTCATCATGGCCGCCAAGTTGCTTGTGTTAAAATAAAAAGAAATCATTAAAAACTTTATTGCAACATAACATGGTTTACTTTTTATATACCTACGGCCTTGTTTAAATTTTAACGTAAAAGTGTCACATTCTTGTTATAATGAGAGTTTAATAGTGTGTTGCAGGGATATTGCAAGGACGGCGATTTGATATAAACACACTTTGCGGGCAGTTTTAACCTAAATTCAGGCTTTTGAAGGAAGTCGTATTTCTTGTCTATATCTACTTAAGACGTGATCATTCAGTCTACCTAATCACAGGAGACAGATATACACTTTTGCGACGTGAGTGACGAGAATGATCCAGATCAATCAATTTTATTATATTTTTTTTTTTCGGTTTGCCTTTGGATTTCTTTAAATTGAAAACTAATTTAAAAGTGTGTTGCAGGGATATTGCAAGGACGGCGATTTGATATAAACACACTTTGCGGGCAGTTTTAACCTAACTTCAGGCTGCTGAAGGAAGTCGTATTTCTTGTCTATACTTAAGACGTGATCATTCAGTCTACCTAATTACAGGAGACAGATATACGACTTTTACGACGTGAGTGACGACACTGATCCAGATCAGTCATTTTTATTATATATTTTTTATCGGTTTACCTTAGAATTTCTTTAACTTGAAAACTATAAAACACTAGCTTTTTCCCGCGACTTTGTACGCGCATATACTGTTTTTCCCGTTCCGGTATAGCCTTCCTTAAGAATATGGCTATCATATATAATACAAAAATAATTTGCCAAATCCGGCCGATAGTTCTAGAGATTAACGCGTTCAAACAAACAAACTACAGCTTTGTTATATTGAACCCTATATAAATTTTATATAAACACACTTTACGGGCAGTTTTAACCTAAATTCATGCACTCATTGAAGGAAGTCATATTACTTTTCTAACGTTAAGACGTGATCATTCAGTCTACCTAATTACAGGAGACAGATATACACTTTTGCGACGTGAGTGACCAGAATAATCCAGATCAATCAATTTTATCATATTTAATTTTCATCGGTAAACCTTTGAACAGTTTTAACTTTGAAAAATATAAAGTGCTTAAGTTTATACCGCAGAAGTTCAGTACGGGCTCAGTTGTAACAGCCCAGACAAACAATTAATTATTGCAGGTCGTGGGTTCAGGCAACCATTTGCTTTGCGTACCTACGTAATTTATTTCCCCGCTGCCACTCACAAACTGGTGAAGAAAAAAAATCGTGGAGAAACCGGAAAGGTTCGCAGACTACTCTGAATATGCCAAAAATTTTAAGACATGTCACATCTACCAATCTGCACTGGGCTTGCGTATTGGATTACAGCTCACTCCCTCTCATAGAGAGGAGACCAAATGTAGGGACCGTTGTAAATAAAAAGCGAAATGTCTATGTCACCAGAAAATGGCAGACTCCGTAAGAATGTAATAAATCTCGATTAGATTATAATTTCTCAATATATTGTGAAAAAATCGTTTTGTATATAATAAATCCCATCAAAATTCAATAGTTTCCAATACATCCGTGTCTTATTTAGAAAAAATTGTTTACAATTTCACGCGATATTTTACAATCTTACGGCGTTTGCCATTTTCAGGTGACACCTATAAACTTATTACCTATATATTTTATTTTTACCTTTCTTATTTTTCCGTCTTCTCACCGTCTTTTCATCGTCTGTCATTCGACAGTGTTGTCATATCATTATTCTAACATCCCATCCTGTGTGTTTCTATTTCATTTATTCCCACAATGCTCCAAAAGTAGGAACTTTATAAACTGACTAGCTTTTGCCCGCGACTTCGTACGCCGAATCCCGTCTTTTTTTCCATTCTGGTAAGAATTTCGGGAAATCGTTTCTAATTACTCCCTTATGGAGTTTAGGGAAGCTACATGCCAATGCCATGCCAATTTTAGCTTTCTAAGACCAGTGGTTTCGGCTATGCGATGTCTATCAGTCACTCACTCAGTAACGGAAATTTTATATATATATATTTACTATAGATAGGCATACGTTTGACCACTATCTCACCTGATGATAAGCGATGACGCGGTCGAAGATGGAGCACGTTTGCCTAGAAGCAACCTATTTATTCTTGTCTTGAAGACTCCCAGGTTGAGTAGCTTCTGCCAGCGCAGCTTCTTCGCCCGCGTGAATGTCGGAAATTATCCCAAGGGAACATACTCCCGGGGTAGAAAGTAGGCTATGTGTTATTCCAGACTATCTCTGTGCCAAATTTCATCCAGATTCGATTGAGTAACAAACATCAATAAAGTCATCCAAACTTTTTCAGTTATTATGAGTAAGATAATAGAGGTAAGATTGTGCTAGATAATATAAGGTTTTTACCTATAGTTCGTTTTTTCTTCGCTTTAATCATTCATTGCCGCTAATGTAAAAGCCAGCTACGCGCTGGCACAGGCAGAACAATCTTAACTAATTATGTCTTCCGTTACCCCGTAACCCTGACATGCAAAATCAATTTCATTAATAAACACAGACAGCTATTTTGTAACCGCCTAATAGTTATAAGTACGTATCCGGTTAATCTCAATTATCTATCTAAATGGTTGTAGCCAAAAATTGATGAATAATAGTCGATACAATAATCAGTTCAAGGTTCAAATGCGCGTGCACCACCCACGTGATAATCACTCCATACTTATAAACGCGAAAGTAACTCTGACGGTATGTCTGTTCGTTTGTTACGTTTCCACGTCTGAACCCGCTGAACCAATTCCGATGAACAAAGGATATTTTTTTTCCCGGGAGTATCTACACTTATTGGTATTTTTTTTTATTTGTGGTGGGTTTGCTCTTGACTCTAGTCTGGGTCAGAGGTGACAGAGTCGACGATGGAGCGAGCTTACCTAGAAGAAGCCTATTCACTCTAAATTTAAAGAGATTAGGGTTGTAAGCGTTTGGAAACAAGAGAGAGACAGTTCCACTCCTTTGCTGTGCGCATTATAAAAGACGTTTGGATACGCTTAGTGCAAATTGGTGGAATAGCAACAAGGTAGGGATGGTAACCTGCAGTGCGTTTAGATGTCCGATGAGATAGATGGCTGAAGTACAGTCTGTAGAAGACCGACGAGTAGGCAATTTTCCGGGGATGAGCCAAGTTGTGAAGCTTAGCATCCACCAGTTTTACGTCGCCAATGGGCCTCTTAGCTCTGCATGCTATTTACGACTGCCATGCGGTCGAAGCCGCTGGTAGAAGCTAGTAATTCCATTAGGAATTCCATTGGTAAATTCTCTTGTTGGTTAAAATAACGATAATATCGTTTAGATCATGTTGTTTGAAGCTCGGATAAGATTGTGATTGTTCGTTCGATGAAGCATTATTGAATTGATGACGAAATATTCGTTTCATTTATCAGATGAAACTGCTGTAAGTGGCGTCAATGGAATCTATTGGAATTAATCAACTTAATCATGCATCATCATGCATCTGTTCAGAATTTCAGTCCATAATTACGCGGCCGAGTTTATTCGAGTACAAAAAGCTCGACTTTGAAGAGCATCTTATTCATAGGTAACAAAAAAGTGAGTTTTGAATTCATTGACAAACTCTCAGGGCGAAACGATGTCATGAACCACTTCAACTATTGGACTGAATTCTGAAATGGCGAGTGAAATTCAAGTATTGCATTTTGTCGAGTTATGCGAAAATATCATGTATTGAAGTAAATATTTGCTTTAGAGTGGATTCGTAATACATTTGTTCATATTTATGAGTACTTTTATTCTTTAGAAGCCAATGGAAAACGTTATGCTGTATACTTTCATAAAAAATTCTTTCTAAAAACCGGTATGTCAAAATCATTACTAACATCCGGATACCTGGCACCATGTTACTTTGGACGAAGAAAGACGTCATACTCATAATGCAATTATTATAATGCAAAAATGGGTCAGTAGGTAACCTTGGGCGTCGGATCAGTTTAAGTTTAAAACGTGACAGCACTGACAGCTTATCTTTAAATCAGCTGAATGCAGAATGTAAACAATCTCCCAAGATTACGAAAGCTTAGTGACATGTCAGCGAGGTAGTATCTAACACTTTGTAATTAATTATACGTAGCTGAGCATTTCTTACTTTATATGCTTCTACATGCACGACTTTATTTTTTTATAACTACCACTATTTTACCAGATGGAAAGCGATTATGAGGTCGACGTTAGAGGAAACTAAGATACTCTTTCTTATCTTGTAGAAAATTAATTTTCTAAACACATATTTCCGCTGTTGGCATTTGCGTCAAACAAAAACGATGCTATCGTAACACTTTGGTAGTGAATTTTCTTGTCAGTTTTTGTTTACATAAATCATTTAAGACTCCTATGGCATATATGTGTAATTGATTCATGAACAAATATACGAGTACATATTGCTTGATAACACTAAAGAGCATAAATGGAGCCTCTATATACTTAACTAGCTGACCCGCGCAACTTCGTCTGCGTCATAATTTTCATTACTGCTCCGCTCCTATTGGTCTTAGCGTGATGAGATAACCTATAGCCTTCCTCGATAAATGGGTTATCTAACACTGAAATATTTTTTTAAATCGAACCAGTAGTTCCTGAGATTAGCGCGTTCAAACAAACAAACAAACTCTTCAGCTTTATATATTAGTATAGATATAGATAAAATTGTTCATAGAATATTTTAAATTGCACATAACTACATACTCGTACATCCGCTGCACCCTGAGCTTCCAGCCCCGCTAACAACCTTGCTAACTGATTTTAGCAAACTATAATTTGGAAATGGTTCTTAGACATTGACCAATTGATTCAAGTTGACCCGCGGATCCTGTCTAAAATGTACATTCGATGAAAAAAGATATTAGTATAGATATAAGTATCTACTTGCTAAGTTTAAGTCCTATTAGACTTAGCAAGTAGATACTTCATAATCAGTGGTGGATTCTGGTGTACCAAGATGGAAAATGGGTTATTAATGAATATAAAATTTAAAAAATGAACGGATTTCCAGGTTATTGGGCGCGGACGGTCCAGATAGCAATTACAAGTGACCTTCGCCCTGAAGTGAGACAGAAACCAGCTGGTCTTATTTCAATATATAGGTATGTAATCAAATTAGAAATAATAAATCAAATGATTACATTAAACACTACTACACCCCACTGTACAAGTAACACAAAAATTGATCAATGGTATTGCAGCGAGAGCGCTTGCGCAACCGATGATTGAAATAAGGTAGGCGGCCTACGTTTGACGGAATATATCCTCTAGCAGGTGCAAAGTGAACATAATTCTGAGTGCGTCGTGCTCATATCTCACACTTAATAGGCTCTACACTGAATAAATACTTTATTAACATCACCTCTGAGGTTTAAAGCGTCTAATTGAATTATCAAGTGGGCGTGTAAGCATTATTTTAGATCGTGATTGTACCCGCGTGAGTGAACTTGCCTGCATGGATTTTTACTGCCGATTACTAGGTACCTGCAATATATAAAGAGAAATTGCTTAAAATAAATTAGGTACTATGTAGACTGTCTGTAATAATATTAAATCCTACTGAGTCATAAGATATTTCTTCTCTCTCAACCAAAGAATTTGATCAGGTTTTTTATACGCTTTTTATTTTCCGTCTACCGATTCTTGGTTCTTAAAGTATTTTTGATTTGGGTGCTTAAAAGCTTATCAAATTTACAGCATCAAAAATATGTTTCGCAGGTATCTGTCTGCTATTTAAGAAAATATTTATTAATATAAACTTGTACTGCTCTAAGCTGGAAGTCATAAATTGTGTCTAATAAACTAGTCTGTTCAGTTTGAAAAGTGCATGTAGTCTGTCAAGTTATATTCGAAGACTTCTATAAAATCATTCAAAAACCCTAATAAAACATCAAGCTAATCATAAAAGCTTAATGTTTTATTAGAGTTTAATCAGTAAGCATTGAATTAAAGAAAAAATGGGCACTGAAAATAGATAAAATAAAATACTTACTTCGGATCAATTAAGATTCGAATTTTCTTCGTATCTTATTAAAACATAGCCCAGTACCTATGTACTGGGCTATGTTTGTATAGCTAGAAGACAAATATGGCATCATAAAGTACCCACATGAAAACTAAAGATTAATAATTTGAAATGACAATTATCTAAATTAACACTTTACTTAAGGCAATTAAAACCAACGAACTAAATTAGGTGTCATTCAGTATAACAATAAACTTATCAACCAAATCTGGCTCACATAACACACTTTTGGCCCAAAACTTAAGAGATAACGATAACTTAATAATAGTTATCATAATAACAATCATTACTATTGTTATGTAGGCCTATGTTATGTAAAAATTAATTCTGATTCTCAAGTTGATTGATCATAGTATCACAATGGGTCATATATTATATCTAACAGTGTCAATGTCACTGACCCACGGATGGTAACATAGTATTGTTGTTACCATAACAGAGGGACATAAGAATAGGCACTTGTTGGGGTCAAGGTTCAACATCTTTGAGAAGCTCTTGTAAAGAACTCATCGGGCCTATAATATTGTTTAGTGTGAGAAAGCAAGTACTGAGTACTGAACCCGGTTGATAGCGTGTTTGTAGGGTACCGTACCAAAATGGTAAAAAGGAACCCTTATGGTGTGACTAAGTGTGTCCATCTGTCACAGCTGGATATCTCAAGAACTACTATTGCTATCAAATTGAAATTTGGAATAGTTTTACGAAACGTTTGCTTAACTGTTTTGCATATTAAGTTAAAGTTTAAGTTAAAAGTATGTAACGAACAAACTAATCAGCTAATCCGCGAAAATACCACTCAGATTAACGAGATCAAATCTTCGACGTCTAACGTCGCTAAAGAACAAAACGAACTACGTCAAAGTGTACTACAATTGGAAAAACAAATTTGTCAAAACGAACACAAAATCGTTACACTTGAATCAGACATCAGTGCCCTAAAACATTCATCCCCACTTCAACCCGTCACATCTAAAACAAACAACCAACTATATTCAAATGAACAACTAATTAAGGAGGTAACGGATCGTAACAATCGGGAAAAAAATATCATTATAGTAAGAGTGCCAGAGACAACAACCACTAGCACAGGCGAAAGTTCATCTAGTGACGAAAAGAATGTCTGTGAAATCATTTCTCGGGTGTGCCAAGACCTCCTAAAACCTACAAAGATTTTTCGAATAGGCAAATACACACCTGGAAAGAATCGCAGCATTAAAGCGTGTTTTACCTCATCGGACCCTGCAAAATATTTATTACGAAACAAGGATAGACTGCCTCAAAACATAAAAATATTTTCAGACCAAACCCCGGCACAGCAGCAATACCTAAAGAGTTTGAAAGATGAATTATTACGACGTCAAAATGACGGTGAAGACCAGCTTACAATTAAATATATCCATGGGGTACCAACAATAATAAATCAACCTCCAAAAAACGTCAATTAGTAAACGAAAATATAACTACCAATATTAACTGCAACACGTATCAAGTACTCAATAACTACCACAATATTACTACTAGCAAATCTCGACTAAGATTTTTATACCTGAATGCTAGAAGCATTAGGACAAAAGGAAAGCTGGACGAGTTAAAATGCATATTAAAGTCATTACCAAAAACAGCACATGTAATTCTAATAACAGAAACCTGGATAAGGTCAGAAACCCAAGCCTTAACATTACAAATAGATAACTATACGCATTACTATAACTACAGAAACGACTCAAGAGGAGGAGGAGTCTCGGCATATATTCACAACGACCTTAAACACAGTCTATCGGAATCTACGTATTCAGGAGGCAATAACTACTTATGGATATATTTGGAGAGGTATGCTTTTGAAGTAGGGGTAGTATACTACCCAGGCAATACCAATTACAGGGAATTCTTACAGGAATATGATTCACAGTTATAAAAAAGGAAAAGAGCAATTGTATTTGGTGATTTTAACGTTGATTTATTGGACAAAAACAACAAAGAAACAAAACAATATAAAGCTATAGTTAAAGAGGCCGGACACGTAATTCTGAACAAAATAAATAAAAAATATTGTACGAGAAATTCTATTACAAAAAAAAGCATTATTGATCATATTAGCACTAATTTCAAGAACGACCACTTCCATATGGTAATACTTGAATTTCGGTACGACTCCTTTTTGCGGTAAAAAGACACGCCTGTGTTTTGGTGGCGTTAAAAGTGACCACATTGTCATCACCCCACTGGGAGACAAGGCTTAAGGTCAAATTTGTCCGCTCTACCATGGCCTCTCTCAAGGAACGAACTTCATCCCCGCTGGTTGTTGCGCTGGACAAGTATCTCTCTGAAACCGTACTGTCATCTGCGTACCCAACAAGACCAAGCTGAAGTAAGTCATTGATGTGCAGCAGGAAAAGAGTTGCAGAGAGAACAGATCCCTGAGGAACTCCAGCATCAATAGTCATGAGGTCAGAGGAATCTTCTCTGTCAGACCATAATCAAATGTACCTGGAACTAAAAAAAGTCAAATCACCACCACGAATGAGATCTCGGTATGAGGCAATGGACTATGCACAATTATACAAACATACAGAATCAGCTGAATTTAATCATAACGAAGATTACCTGAAATGGGAAAATGTTATAAAATTATGTGTAAAAAAAGTAAAATAACTAAAACTAAAGTTCTTAACCCTCCGCAAAAAGATTGGATCAATAAAGACATCATTGCAGAAATAAATCAAAGAAATGTAATGTGGACGGAACTTGAAAATGACCCTAATAACGAAGCTCTAAAGAAGCAATTTAGCAAAAAACGAGACTGTGTAGAAAAACTAATACAAAGAACAAAAAATACTTACTACTATGATGCAATAACCAAATCTATTAAAAAACCCAAAAAAATGTGGAGTGTAATAAACTATTTAGCCAATAACAAAATCAAACAAAGTAGTGCTCCCTCGAAGCTAGTTGTAGACTCTAAAATCACTACTAATCCGAATGACATTTGTTCAATTTTTAATAATTACTTTGCCACGATAGGACCACTTTTAGCAAAAGAAATACCTGCAACATTTCACGACAACTATTATCGCGCTTTACCAAATTATCTTCCTCAAGAATCAGGTGAGCTGTCCAGTCTTAAACCATGTTCTGCCAAAGAGATATTACAAATAATAATAGACCTTGATCCAAATTGTAGCACAGGCATAGATGGAATAAACACTAAAGCAATAAAGTGCATTAAAAATCTTATTGTAAATAACTTATGTACATGTTTTAACAAACTATTAGCCGACGGAAACTTTCCCGACACACTAAAGATAGCAAAGGTTACCCCTATCTACAAATCAGGAAGTCGTACAGATCCCGGAAATTATCGACCAATCTCAGTATTGCCAGTAATGTCAAAAATATTAGAAAAAGTTCTTCACAACCGATTACAAAATTACTTAAACTCTATTAATTTTATTACCGATCGCCAATATGGATTCAGACCAAAAAGCAATACTACCACTGCTACAATTGATCTCGTTACTAAAATTAAGCAAAATATAGACAATAAAAATATAGTCGTGGGTATCTTCGTCGATCTAAAAAAAGCATTTGACACCGTCTGTCACAAATTACTCTTAAAAAAGCTAGAATCCATTAACATCACAGGAAGTGCACTAAAAATGTTTAAATCCTACTTAACCAACCGCTCACAAATAGTTAAACTAGGAAATCATGATCAAAGTAACGCGTTACCAATAACATGCGGCGTTCCACAGGGATCCATTCTGGGTCCTCTGCTCTTTCTCATATATATTAACAACATCACCGAAATAAAGCTACATGGCCACCTTACCCTGTATGCCGATGATACCTGTTTATTTTACTTTGGTTCTTCCATCCACGACATTATTACATTAGCCCAGGATGATTTAAATTCTCTATACACATGGTTTCAGTTTAATCTTTTAACAATAAACATATCTAAAACTTGCTATGTAATATTTAAGGCAAAAAATAAAATCATTCCACCATTTGATCCACTTAAAATTAATAACGTACCACTGCAGCTAAAAACAAGCGAAAAATACCTCGGTCTGAGAATAGACAGTACTCTTTCATGGAATGCCCAGATTGAATACATAAAAAACAAGCTCTCGACACTAGTAGGGACATTGCACAATATAGCTCGATGTATTCCGCGAATTCTAAGATACACCATCTATAACTCATTAGTAAAGCCGCACCTTCTATACTTGATTGAACTCTGGGGCAGTGCTACGAAAACAAAACTGTCAGAACTTCAACGATCGCAAAATAAATTAATAAAAATGCTTTTTAACTATCCCTATTTAACATCAACTTGAAAAATTTATAATGACACAAAACTAATGAACATCAAGCAACTCTATATCTATAATACATGTATATTCATTAATAAAGTGCTTAACAAAAAAATACACACAAACATTATATTAACCCAATATCGACAAGTCAGCCAACGAAGCTCACGACGAGCGAGCCTAATAGTGCTACCTAAAACTAGAACCAACTATGGCAAAAAAATGGTTACATTTGAAGGAGTGCAACTATATAATAAATTACCTTCAAGTATTAGAAATGTACACTCACTCAATGCATTCAAAATTCAGCTCGGCCAGTATTTAACAGCAAGTAAAACACTTTCACAGAAATGAATGCGTTGGGTGGGTCGTCTTTGTGAAACTGTACATAAGGAGGTGAAGTCGAACCTTTTTTATATTGTTAACATTAATTTATTGTTCTCAAGTAAGCGACATTTGTGTATGTTTTATTGAGAATAAAGTTTCTTTAAACCTTATATAAAAAAAAAAAAAAAAAACTTTATATATTTTTTGCAACAGCGACTGAAAGGGGTTCTTAAAAATTCGAAGTGGGGCTACTTAGGGCATGTGGGGAACATTATATGAAAGAACACAATTTGCACATTCTCAAACAGTTTTTTCGACTTTTGATGGAAAATGGAAAAAAAATTATCCATTTCCCCGATTTTTTTTTTAATATGAAGTTATTCAACGTGATAGAAGTTTATTTAAAAATTACAGGAAAAATAAAATGATGCCTCTAAATAACACACTTGTTCAGAAATCACCAAAAAACATTACATTAGTTCCACTATCAGTCAAGAGATTGCGCTGATCTAAAACTGCAATATACATTGCAGTGTTAAAATTCTCTGACGAATATAGGTTTCTCCAATGAAAATTTAGAAACAATTCACGTTTTATATAATGGTACGGAACCCTCGGTGCGCGAGTCCGACTCGCTCTTGACCGGTTTTTTACTTTAACTAGGGTTTCTCCTCACAGTTTTTAATACAGTTAAAGCTAAAAAGCTTTTAGAGCTAACAATAGGTTAAAATAGTAATTTATTAGTTCGTCAAAAGTAAAGCTCAATACACATATTTTTTAATTGATTTCTTGGGGTTTACCCTCATAATTTGTAACACACATAAAACTGAGAAGTTTTAAGAGTTAACGGGTAACAATAGTCATAAAGTATGTATTTAATAGTTAGTCATAAAGTTTCTGAGTAAAGCACTATTTAGCAAAGAGTTTTCATATAGCTAAGAAAATAGATACTGACGTAAACGTAAAGATTAATAGCATTAGACAGTGTTACGCAGGCTTTACGTAATTACGCCCCTTTATCTATATATCGTTGCTAATCTGATTTATGTTTGTTTTAATACTTCTAATTATATCGGTCGACACGGATATAGCTTTAGTTCCGCATTGATAGGTACGCTTGTTCTAGTCCTCATTAATCATTTTGTACCGATAAAAGAAATGATCCAATCAGTAATCTTCCCCTGCGCAGCAAAGAAATTAATATAAACTCTTATTGCCCAATCTGCTGATGATTGGTTGACATGACCATTAACAACTAGACACATTAAGCATAAATAAAATAAAGCAGATTTTGATTAAAGATTTGATAGATAAGGCTTCTGGAGACCGGTTCATTAGCTATCCATGTATTAATTTATCTGACTACCTTTTTACATACATCATAGGTGAGAAGGTAAAGTTTTAAAGCTGTAAAAGATCGAGAGAGAGATTGAATAGGAGGTGGTGAAATGAGTTCAGTAGTGCTATCCTGTAACAACATTTTCGTGTCTCGACAGCGGAATCCGAGGTGAGTATCAAATTAAAAAATCGAGGTGAGTAAAAAGGCTTTTATGTTGTGTGCAATAAAGCTCACTTTGTGAGCTTTGTCACTCAGGTGAAGCTCAATATCGAAATAGTTATTTACAGAATAGACTAGCTGCTAGTCTATTCTGTAAATAACTAATATTTAATACTCACTTCGGAATCAACTGTCGAGACACGAAATTGTTGTTACAGAATAGCACTACTGATGTTGGCCACGCGCCTAAAGGATCTTTTTCAATCAAGATAGTTTTTGACCCTGAATGTCATGTGGGCATCATAAGAATCCTGTGATGAAATGTCAAAGTATTTCGGATTGAAACACAGCCAAAAACAGGTGTAGGTAAGAAAATATAATTAAGTCTACTTGATAAATGGGAATAAATAGTTCCAACTTAAGTTAACGTTGCTTACAAAGAACATCACATTCTACTCCTTACCTGTCGATTAATGAGATCCACCAATCAGTGATCAATGATCAAATCCCTGGTCTGAAATCGGCTGATATAATCTCATGCTAGCCGATGTGATTGGTTTTCAAAACATCAAACAAATATCACGTATCAGGTACTGAGTGATTTGATATAAAAGAAAGATAAGATAAGGTTTATAATAGTACTAGCTGACCCGCGCAACGACGTCTGCTTCACAATTTTCATTACTGCTCCGCTCCTTTTGGTCTGAGCGTGATGATATACTTATAGCCTATAGCCTTCCTCGATAAATGGGCTATCTAACACTGAAAGAATTTTTCAAATCTAGACTAGAGTCAAGAGAAAACCCATCACAAATTAAAAAAAAATCGGACCTGTAGTTCCTGAGATTAGCGCGTTCAAGCAAACAAACTCTTCAGCTTTATATTGGTATAGATATAGATTAGATATAAGGACTCTATGACGAAGTCTGTTAAAATCTGACCAATAACAGACAAGAATCGCATCAAGCATGTATCGAAGAAGCACCTAGACTTGTGTCTAAAAATCTTGTCATCAAGTGCTAAACTTCAATACTCAATTCATCTTTTTTTGCACCAATCAGTGGCACTCAGCTTAATCTCTAGAAGGCTTATCAAATCTCCGATCAGGTAATTGCAGTTAATTTTTTCGGCAACCAGTTGTGATTGGTTGACCAAAATACTAACAGCCAATCAAATTCAACACCATAATGTTATCTTAACATTTGATTGCGGTTACTGATCACAGATAAGATAAGGTTTTTAGAAACCGGTATACCGCATCTAACCAAACGCAGGTATTTCGCTTTTCTACTGATTAACTCAGTAGGTATATAATTTTATTTTTAGGGTTCCGTACCCAAAGGGTAACCAACGGAACCCTATTACTAAGCCTCCGCTGTCCGTCCGTCCGTCCGTCTGTCTGTCAGCGGGCTTTATCTCAAGAACCGTAATAGGTAGACAGTTGAAAATTTCACAGATTGTGTATTTCTATTGCCACTATAACAACAAATAATAAAAATTAAGGTTTTTGGCACGGAACCCTTCGTGTGCGAGTCTGACTCGCACTTGGCAGGTTTTTCTTCCAGCCCAGTAGACGTAGATAAAGGAAATATCTCGGGACGTCCAAAAAGTCATATGTACAAAATTGCGACATTTATATGAAATCGAAGTTATTGACTTATAAAACTGCTATTTGAGTTTCACTTGGTTCAACGCCATTATTGCTTCGGGCTACAAAGTTACCTCAAAGTATTGGCATTAATGTCAATATTTATAAATCAAAGTACCTTAACTGACACAATCTGGCCTAATGGCCGTTTATTTAAAACAATTATTTTAGATTGACGCTTTATTTTATTAAGAAACTGTTAATTCTGCCCTTAAGCGTCTCGTCAGTGTTAAGTTATGAATTGTGTCGATTTTTATCGCCCAAAAGAGCCTGAGGCGGCACCTTATATACTGTGTGAGTGTTAATTGAATCTGCATGTTCAAGTTCACTCGATACCATTGTGACTAAAAAGAGTCTTTATAGTACAGCCATTTTTTATTGAAAAATAGGAGATAATAAGCATTTTTTTCCGCTTCTGCCACAGTCAACTTCAAACAAAAATGGCTTACCTACTTAGTCTAATTTCAAATGCTGTTTTTGCCCAAAAGTGAATCTACGAGTATCAAACTAAGCTAATCAGCCATCAATTAGTGTAACATTTACTTCTTACTTCTGGCCATTTGGCCTTTCGATAATCATCCAGTCTATATTATTTATGACAGAATGAAATGCGACCCGTTTTAAAGTGGCTAGTAGGCAAAGTCAATGAGTTTATGCATTGCATCATTGCCCAATTGGTCAAAATAATGACAGGTTGAATTTAATCGCTCCGGGGCATTACTCAATTGGTTATCCATTTTACTCAATCTCTTCTAATTTGCGTGGGAAGACAAGTGTAGTAGGTACTACTGCCTTAAATTGGCTATCAGTTTTGTACCTACTGGTATTACTTAATTGATTCATTATTTTTATGTTGCTTAAAAGGATAGTTGGGTAAACGGTAATTGAATCTAGGGGCAGGATAGCAGTGCCCGTAGCTACCTAGGTGACTACATATGTAATAACAATTTTTCGGGCATCTTTATATATTTATTTGATACAGATGAATCATTTGTAATTCTATTTACAAGTATTGAGAAAAGCATGTCCTGAGTTTTGAGGAGTGTAAACGGGTTATGATTGACTTACATAGCAAAGCAGCAAATAGTCGGAAAGAACAACAATTTGTTTTAAACATCAATAACTCTGTAGGTAATATCACTTTATTAAATTACTTAAATCCTATCAAAGTTGAATGACTAAACTATCGGCCATATTAATGTCTCGTTGTTGACTTCTATGTATAAATTTTAATTAATTTCCAACTAAGTGCAAGTTTGGAGCTCAATTATTAGTTCGAACATATAAATCAATACTTATTAATATTGACAGAAAGCTAACGTAACTAATTCTATTATCGTAGGAACTCGTTAGGTGGCATGAATATGTTGCTTTGAAGCCGTTTGCTCAGTCACTCGTCACTCAAGGTACAGACCAGGGTACTGTCTGAAAACATTGCTGAAATGAATCTGTTTGGCGCACGCATAACACTATGTTTTTCCTGTTTTCACTTTTTATTTTATTATACGTAGGTATAAAATACCTGATGGATTGTCGTTAAATAAATATTTTTTCTTTTTCTTCTTTTTCACAGCTACAAACTTAAAACACAAATCACGGATAAATTTCTTCGGCATCGGATATGAAAAAGGTACATTAACAATACTGAAAGAAAGTCATTCGACTTTTAAAATATTGGAATTGAAATCAACCGTGGCGACCTCGGTTACTCGGTAAACTATAAATTGTAACTCTAACCAAAACTTTCTTTAGTGAAATTACTTACCCAGGATTGGGTACATCAACACATTCCTCGTCAGTTAGATATGTGGTCAATTAGATGTATATTGAAAAAATCATACCACCTTATACAACACTGTGTTAGGAAAGCGACACTTATCTTTTAAAACCGCGTAGGTTGTCGCATAGATTATAAATTATCACTTGCTGTTTGTTAATTCAACTAGCCAGACACAAAAAGATCAACTCTGCCAAATCAATTTTTGCCGCATTCATCCGAATGAGTAACCACGGTTAAAGTAATCTTATTATTCGATTTCGTAACAAACTTGTTACAAAAGGAAGACTTTACAAGAAAACTTAAATATTGCTCTAGATTACCTGAAAGTAAAAGCTGTACCTTATGACATAACTCTTTAGCATAGATTAAAGACAGTGTTTATTAGCGTAATTAAAAGATCAATCTCAATACTGCATTCCTATCTCAAAATCACGGAAGAATGAAATCGTATGGCAATTTAGTATCAAGCAAAACAACGTTTTAAAATGTATCGGCGATCGTTCGAAGTTAGTGCTCTTGGAATGGATTTGTAATGTAACTAGGTTTGCAGGAAACAAGACATCTTGTCTTTCATAGAAATAAATCGTTTTGCAGTAAGTACCCAATTTATGCATCATAATTATGTTATGCATAAGTTGATGTTTCTCAAAAAGTTGAAGGGATGAGCTTGACGCCTATCGACAGGACTGGTCCACACTAGCCCAGAGCCGGGAAGAATGAAAGGAAGAAATGGAGGCTTTTGCTCTGCAGTGGGACGGAATAGGCGAAAAATAAAATTAAAAATAGTTGTAGTGTTCAGCTGGACAACGCATGACATGGATGACATCTAAGTGATGCGGTGTCCTATCATCAGCGACATAGACATCAATCAGCTAGTTCAATTCTACTGTATGTGTGAGTTGTGTGTCTGTTCAGCAGAATGTAAGTGGATTGTGCACGTGGTACCTTATGGCATTTCAGAAAACCTTTGGGAATAAATATTAAATTTACTAACTGGAAATGTCACTGCTTTTGTGAAAACTTTGCGCGTCTTTTTCCATGTCGATTGTCTTTCTACCCACTCAAAGTCAAACCAGAAGACTGTAGCTACATACCTAACTTGTTTTCCCGTCATTCTTTGATAGATTTGCCCGTGTGAGGTCATCGTGATTTTGTTCTGAACAGTGTAAAAACGAGGGTAAGATAAATAAGTGCTAGAGCTTTTTAATACGGAAAGTTATTAACAATTGCTTTTATTTCCTCTTGTACGACTACAGTCTCGTAAATATTAAAAATTATTAACTAGTAGAAAGTTATAATGTGTATAAAAGACTGTGTACCTAGAACTTATTTTATTACGAATCATATCTCGATACCTAATTACATTGTAACGACGTGTTGAATAATTCTCGTCTGCATAATCATTTCTCCTATTAAATTATGTATATTAAGTGCTAAAGTAAGTGCCGTAACTTGTAGAATTTAAATGCGTCTAGAACGGCTGTCAATGTCAATGGACTTTTTATAGTTTAAATTAGAGTTCCATGTTCAAACATTTTTTTTCTCCTTTACAATCACTTACATTTTAAATGTGGTTGGCCAGTAAAATCCAAAGGCATATAATAATTCTGTGAAAAAGTAATTTACGAGTTTCCAACAGCATAATAACTGAATAGTTATTTCCCTGTTCCGTTTTATTTCATTGTTTTGGTACCTTTCAGTTTAATCAAAATTATGGAGTTGCGTTAGACCACATTAGTGGTTACACTTTGCCCATGACGTGCTGACCTAACTTAGGGAACGGAATTTCAGTATAATAAAAGGCTAGACTTCCACTTTTCCCGGTGTGTTGTTTTTTCCGACCAGTCCATCATGAAAGCCTTTAAGTCGTCACCGGGAAGAGTGGAAGGCTATGGGGGAGACTTTTGCCCAGCGGTGGGACAGTAAAGGTTGGAAAAAAGAGGCTAGCCTAAATTATTGTGGTTTTTGCAACTGATGTTCGGCTTGCTGCACATAGTGTAAATGTTACGTTGAAGCAAATATGACCTGAGCCTTAACAGTTAAAAGTTTATGAACCTACTAACGGAACCAAACCAGTTCCCAAATTGGCAGGTGTCCGCAACGTGATTACAAATATTCACAACTATGCATTTCATGCACATATTTTGCCAGTCTAAGCTAATTGCTTAAGTCATTTGAGTTACACCATCGGATCGTGCATAAAAACGAATAAATTTGTTAAAATTAATGTCTCTTAGAAAATTACGAACAATCTGTTATGTCAAACAATTTCGTTTGGCTGTTTTCGTCAGGTATTCGTTGATTTGTTCTGATTGAATCAATTTTTTTATTTGATGAATCTCAATTTGTTAATTGATATTCACATTTCATTAAGAATAAGTCTAAAAACTACTGCCTGATTGGAATGTGTTGTAAAAACCTTAAATCAACACTTCTCATTTAGGAACTCCAATTAGTTGCAAAGGAATTCGCTTCAACATTTCTGACAGGAAGTTGTTCGAATTGCTAACATTTCACTAGGCTAACTGCTAAAATACCTTTTATGGGGAACAAATCTACATAAGAATCCAACAGTGTAATAGAAATACACGGATAGTAGCGCTGTCGAAACAAAATTGACCTAATAAATATTACAATCGCAGTTGGACCTGTCTTCATTGAAACTTCAATTTATAGTGAGTCATTTTGCATAGAATACCAAATAGGATCCGCGATTGCAGATAATTTTGCCAAGTTAGGTAATCGCAAACAATTAGGGACTTTGAAAGCAATAATCAGAGATGTCAAAAGTTTCGGAGAATGAAGCTCTCGATGGTTGATGTTGCTTGGCTTAGTTAGCTATGAAAACTTGAATCTATTGTTAAATACTGTTTTGATTAGAAAGATTACGTACTTTTCGTGAGAAGTTTTTATTCTGCTTCAGATTGACATTTCCTGTAACATAGACTACTAAAGCAAAACGAGTCCATTGCGTATGCACGCTTTAGCAAACGCATCAGTCAATCCCCTTTACCTACAACGAGGTGACTTGATAACATTATGCAAAGTACCCTTTTGAATCCAGATTTACGCATACTTAGGATGTTACGAACACACAAGCGGATGGTATGCTCAATAAAATCCTACAGCCGGCTCTTACGACATCCATTGCAAGATGGAAAAGCATATTCCAACGGACAACTGACGTTTATCTAACACAGAATTACACAAATATTTACATAACTTTCCCATCACACTGGTTAACGATTTCAGCCTGAGGGCATACAAGATAACTGTCTTGGGACCACAGCATGTTACAAATTCTACATCAAACTCCCATTGAAACGTCGCCACACAAACAGACGGCGATAACATCATGAAACCTGTTTGCAAATAGACGAGGCTTGCGGCGCTCAAACACTGCCAATTAGCAGTATTAAGTCTACAGATTTCAAAGTCAAGATTACAAGCTTAGGGAATCTGGTAAACAGTTTGTTATGAGATTGAGTAGCTTCCATGATTATGTGCAGATTATGTACCTAAGGGTTACCTGTTATTTGCAGGAATCAAGCGCGATGCAGCTATGGATGCGTGCGATCCTTCATGTAGAACAAAAGAGTTAGAACAGTGAATGGGAATAAATTGAAAAGGCAAGAGAGAAATGATTTCTAATATTGATTTTGAAGATACGAGAGTAAGGGCCTTCAAATTTGTCGCAAAGTGCGGCACGGCAGCCACGCTGCTGGCGCGCGGCAACCTAAGAGAAATTGAAAGAATGTGTGTTTCTGTTAAATTAATAACACATTAAACCCACCTTTTATAAATCTCCATTCAGACTTCAGGTAAGGCGAAGTAATAAGCTATTGTGATATTGTCTTTCAAAGAGCTAAACTCTAGAGCTAAGCTAAAGAAGTTTTTTCAAAGAAGAAAAAGACTTCTTATACTTTTCCGTTCAAGGTGGCATTCAACAATTATTTCCAATAATGTCCTACCGGATCCTTCCCAGCTTCCGTTCCTCACATAACAGTAGATAATAACTATGTATTTGAACACTTACATTTCGTTAGCCTTATAACATAGTCTTGTAATCATTTATTCATGAGATCACTCTCACGCAAGTTAAAACAACTTTTAATTCAGAATAATGAATGCACACTATTTCTTAACCAACACCTTTTTAACAGTTTAATAACCCTTCAATGCCAATTTGAAATACGTTCTTGATCTTGCCGTATTAAGTATTAGTTTATTTCGTACATAAATAGTGACCCATTCTGAGGATTGTGAAATTCTCACCATAATTCTTATTTTAATCAAAAATCTGATCTTGGATAAGTTTGATTGCATCACATTTTTCTTAAAAAAAGTGCTATAAAAATAAATATTTGTCAAGTTTTTGGCAAAAAGTCTGTGTTTTATACTTATTGTTATAAATCCTCGGCAATTAGCTTCATTCCACCAGTAGGTGTTAAAACGGTAACGTTTGTGATTATGCTTTTTGATGGATAGGGTGAGTGAGGAAGGTCAAAGAAAAAATGGAATAAATCTGAGAATAATATTCAAAAAGGAAGCAGCTGTTAGTTGCCCAAAGAATTAGCATTACTGGCAATGCTGCCAACAAATTATTAAGGCCTAATTAGATTGCAATGCACACCAACAAATTTATCTACGGTTACAAAATACGTCATTAGTTGTATGCTTACGATTTCCGTTTCCGGAACGTGTACCTGATCATTAGGCCGTGGAAACTGTCACTGTGAAGGCAATCAATGTAAAAAATAACGGCTCATATGCTGGAAATTATGTTTCCACAAATGTTTTAATTAGTATTGCTTCCGATTGCGGCACACTCTCAAGCAGTCTAGTACATGTGAGGCTAATTTACGTAGATTCATGAAATTATCCTTAATAAAATATTGGGCAAATGGGGCTAATCAATCCATCAAACACCTTTTGCTGGTGCAATACTCCCGTTTATACCATATTCCATTTGGTGGAGTGTCCCAAATATCCATTCACACACACCCTTGATTACCTGAACATCCCATTCAACGCTGCAATGAGCGTAGTCACCCATTGAACCCAAACAGTAAAAGCTTATGAACGGTCGACATTTAAGAAGAATAAAACTTTCAGCATTCTGTTTGTCTTCTGCATTCAACGGAACGCTCTAGCTGGGGCAGTACCTACACTGTAATTCACGTTAACATTCACTGGCAAAAATTACCTGCACCACCAATGATCACGATTCTATCTGTAGAACAATTGTTTCAAAACGCGTCTATCTGTTGCCTTTATATCATCATTTGTATGTCTCCTATGCACTTGAACTACTTAGTTATCTATTTTCTAACCAAATTCCGATATGAAAACTTAGCTGCTTTATGGTCCGATGGATTTCACCAAATCCTCTAACTATAAAAAAGTGTACGCGATACATGTATGTATGTTAAACTTCACTGACACTCCATACATTATTAATGGAGGTTGAATATCTATTACTACCGTAATGGGCAAAAATAGCCTTAACGTGCTCGTAGCTTTTCATACGTTGTATTAAATATTTCCAAGTAGGAAAGGTATTGTCACAGTATAAATATCTACAGTATTGTGACTCGGCCCTCTCCTTGAAATAATTACCTACAGCCGCGCGGTACGTAAACACGCCATAGGGCTGCACAATCTACTTGCCTACTTGAGTTTCTTTCTACTCATTTTTGTCAAAAAATAATGAAAAAACAAACAAATAAGCTGTCGTCACCGAAGTTTACCAAAACTCCAATTCTTAAAAACTTCACCTATGTACCTACTCAACCAAAATGCATGAAACAGCTGACATTTAATTATATATTTTTTCATCTCAGCTTATTCTTTCGTCCGTATTACCTACAGCATGGAGCAACTCGAATTAACAATATTTTTGGTCACTCATCCGATGCAAACAATACCTAATATCAACTATCGCTTCGCGTGTGCGCTAGCTATAGCAATCAAAACCTCTAACCATCTACTACAAAATCTAACTTATAAAGTAAATTAAACTGGTAGGTATTCTTACTAGATAAGTACCAACCATTAATTACTCATATAATCATTACATAGTGATATTTCGTCTACTTCAATAATATAAATGTTAGTAGCTTAGTACATAGGCAAGTGAGTCGATAGCCTAGCCTATGAAACTACCTTTTTTTTTTAATGCAAGCGTAATATTTCACTCGTGTGTCACTTTGTTCACCCTATCCACTTATTTATTTATGAATCAAGCTAGGTATTTTAATCGGGGGAAAAAGCGAAGTACCTACCTATTAAAAAAGAAACAAATAGGGTATTTTACTGAAAAAAAAAAACGAATTAGTCCGTCAAATAGATTTCCAAAAATTATTGGACACGTATTTTTTCTTTTTTCACGTAAACAAAAATTGACGAATATACAGTTTGTTGAAAACTCGCGTGACGTCACTACGATAGTACAATTTTTACTAGCGACGTGACGTCACCAGCCCCCTCTCCTGAGTTTTGATGCGTTTTATCTTTGTCAATATTCATTGATTTACAAAAACAAAAAATACGTGTCCATTATTTTTCAATACTCTGACGGACTAAATAGATTTTCAATGTATTGATGGTGGAAACTAGCCTATTATGTAAGCACCAGGTAAACTACAAAAATATATCTTTGTGTGCGTTATTGATGAATCAAAGCAACCAAAAACACCACAGTTTATTCTATAATTTTTCTTTTCCATTTTCAGTAAGTACTTGTACTTATTTCACTGCGGCGCATTCGCGACTGCTTGCAGTTGGAGAGCAGTTTGAACTCGAGGCGCGTAGGTATGAAGGTAAAATACTGTAGATATTATCATCGTGGTATTGTTGTTTATATGTAGTACCAACTGCTGTGTACCTACCTACTATAGTCTTGTTTACGAGCATCCAGTTTGTAGGTAACAACAATTCGAGAGTATACTGCTTAGTTCCTTACACTTAATTTCCACGTTTCTTAATACTCTTATTTATTCACAGTGGTAGTATTTTCTAAAACTACCTTTCTTATAAAACTTAAGGTGAGTTTTAAATAATCGTAAGTTTTATTCCTCAAGCAAAACTTGGTTTATAATTGCATGGGTATACTTTTGATAGGATCATCATCACTTTACTGCCGTTATCTCATATACTTGAGGCAACATATATTTTTCTTCCATGCTCTTTTATCAGCTGTTTCGGTATCATATATTCCCTTTCATGATATTCTTCACACAATCTATCAATTTCTTTGAACTTCTTCCATCTATCAATATTTAAGTTCAACACTCTTAACTGTTTAGTACTGAAAACTTGTAATAAGCCTTGATAAAACGACTTTTTTGCAACGGTATATATTTAACCTATAAGTATAATTAAATTTTATCGGCACAGTTTTGAACAACGAGGTATTTGCCTAATTCGGAACACTTACACAAAACAAGCAACTATCAAGTATTTAGCTGATATTACTTAAGATAAGACTTAATTTATGAGAGGGTAAGATAATAAGTAGGTACTGAAATAACGAGTTTCCTGTTAATTACAACTAACTTTATTAGGTGTTGACTTAATACTTGCAAGTTCTGTAACCTTAAAATGTTTGTGCATATCTTTTTAACCTATTTAAATTTTTCTGACTAGACATCTGCCTCAGGTGTAGTATTTATTAGCTGAGCCCTCGACATCGCATCGCACACTATATACATCCCTTTTTCCGGCGTTCCCGTATAAGTTTCGGGAAATCCCCTCTTAGTAGTCTTTTAAGCTCTCCAAATAACCTACATGCCAAATCTCAGCTTTCTACAACCAGTAGTTTCGGCAGTGCGTTGTCTGTCAGTCACTCAGTAGCGGAAGAATTTTATACACAACTAGCTTTTTCCCACGACTTCGTACGCGCATCTCGTTTTTTCCCGTTCCCATAAGAATTTCAGGATATCCTCTCTTAGTGCTCCCTTACACTCCCCAAGGGACCTACATGCCAAATTTCATCTCTCTATGACCAGCAGTTTCGGCTGTGCGTTGTCTGTCAGTCACTCAGTAACGGAAGAATTTTATATATTAGGATTGACGATTGTTCCATAATTCTGAGCTACTTCAGTATAATGCGTCAAGAGAAGTTTGGCCTTTCGATTTATTTGTTGGCACTTATTCTGTACCTCATCATCATTTCAGCCAATCGCCGTCTACTGCTGAACGTAAGCCTTCCCCAAAGAGCGCCAACCATCCCGGTCTTGAGCAGTCCGTATACATCCGCTGCCAGCCACCTTCTTTAAATCATCGATCCATCGTGCCGCAGGGCGTCCCACACTACGTTTGCCCACACGCGGTCTCCACTCTAACAAATGTCTGCTCCTTCGACCGTCTGTCTGTCTACAGACATGGCCGGCCCACTTCCACTTCAGCATGCTGATTCTACGCGCAATATCAGTGACTTTAGTTCTCTGGCGAATGACTTCGTTACGAATTTTATCCACCAGAGAAACCTAAAGCATTGCTTTCTCCTTTGCACACTGAGCAACCTTGAATTTGTGGACCAGGCCTATGGTGAGTGTCCACGTTTCGGCTCCGTAAGTCATTACGGGTAGGACGCACTGGTTATAGACCCCTGGTCTTAAGGGATAGTGGGATCGACGATTCAAAGATATGACGCAGCTTCCCGAATGCGGCCCAGCCCAAGCGAATTCTTCTGGTCGCCTCTTTCTCAAAGTTGTGCCGCCCAAGTTGTATAATTTGGTTTAGATATGTATGTATTCTTGAACAATCTCGAGCGTAGCGCCAGTTACGATTATAGGTCTCGGGGTGACAAGTACATGACTTTGGTTTTGTCCAGATACATCCCGAAACCCACCCACCTTTACGATTCGCTCAGGCTGTTCATCATCACCTCCAGCTCCTGCAGAAATTCCGCTGATGACAATGTCATCCCCAATAGTTGCGGCCTTATACAGACATCTCATCACCTCTACGTAGCGGCAGTCGATGAGACATCTCTGCATGGACTCCAGGACAGCCCAGGTCTCAACAGTATCGAAGGGTTTCTCGTAATCCACATACGCTAGGCACAGAAGCTGATTATATTTCTCGGTCTTTTGGATTATTTACCTGAGGGTGTGTGGTGGTTCACGGTGCTGTAGCCTTTTCGGAACCAGGCCTGTTGGAAGTCATCGAAATTTTGAGCGAAACGATTCGAGCCAGATTTCAGCGATAAAGATTGCCAAGAAGTTCCAAATAAAATGGGATTGACATGCTCTACCGATTTGTCACTGGCCAGTTCTAGACATTTAAGATTTTTATTACTGCTCTTTAAGGCCCTAATAGCTATACAGAGGAAACACGACCTGAAAAATGTAACTTCTTAATTTCGTTTTACCCAAGTCCTACGGCAAATCGCAATCACAAATCAACGGGGCGCCCTTGTTCTTCCATCTCTCGTTTGTCCATTGCACCGACGATTCTATCACAACAATTGGACAGTGCGACTTGTGAAATAAAGAACAAATGAATTGTTGAAATAAAGTAATCCATGGCATTACAGTTTTTGTTTAAGACTACGATGTCTGTGCCGTAAAATTGCGAATTTACATTTTCGTTTGTAGGTCAAACAGTTTGGTGATACAGTAATTATCGAGTTGGGTGTTGACTATTTTGTATAAACTCGAAGACTATTATATAAAACTCAATACCGCACTTATAATATTTCGGCTACTTGAATGTCACTTATTCAGTAAGTTTGTAAGACTGTTCTATTAAAATAGTGTTTCTTAATTAACATAATACAATGTACATAGCAATTACTATCGAATCGAATGCTTAATATTCAATCCACCTTTTGATCACCATATTCTAACCGGAATAATTGACAGTCAATTTAAGTAGGTACATGTCTATAATTTAAAATAATAAATAATCAAATACCATAAACAACCCTGGAAAAGTCTGCAACAAATATTAACACTTTTTGAGAATCTCAGAATGATCATAGGAAATATCTATGAAAACCCAGAGACCCACCCGAACCACCACTTTATACCTTTACTAGCTTTTACCCGCGACTTCGTACGCGCATTTTATCCCGTTTTTCTCGTTCCCGTATAGCCTATAGCCTTCCTTATGAATGTGGCTATAATATACAAAAATAATTTTCCAAATCAAACCGATAGTACCAGAGATTAGCGCGTTCAAACAAACAAACTCTACAGCTTTATTGTATTAGAATAGATTTTAGAAAATAAAGAGAACATTGATTTCTTCCTGGGACATAAAATATAAAGAACAGTTTTAAAAACCAAACTTCAATAATAATGACGCTGCATTCTCGCCGCCTTTCTTTAGTGACATTTCATCTACGCGAATATCGGTCGACGATTCGCAATAAAAAGTATCTCAGGCTCTTTCAACCGTGTAACGTTGAATCTTATCAAATAGATATAGATTTAACAATTCTGGCCAATTCTTGTCTCCCATGGTAGTGACTGATTCTATACGAATGTTACATTATAGCAGAAAAGTTGCATACATGTACCTACATGTAATCGATATATTAACTATTAGAATATTACCTATATTATAATTATTTTACAACACATTTGCTCAAAATAGTTATTTATGATACTAGTGCGGTAAGTTGGTTTTTACAAATAAGTAGACGAATGTAAGCTCGAGACGAAGTCGAGGGCTTACCATAGTCACGTGTTTGTAAATGTGTACCAATATCCGCACGTGTGTGTCATACAATGTTTTAAACACATTTGCGAGAAAACAGCACAATAGGTAATGAGACAAACTTTTTGTTTTAAGATATCAGTCGGAAAGTCGCAACAATCTTTCCAATATTAAAATGGGTCGAATTTGCAAATTTAAAATTAGTACTACATCATTATCATATCTTTGTCTTTTTTTCTCTTAGTATTAAATTGAGACAAGCATATTGAGCAAGAGCGCTTGCAAGGAGATTCGATTCGATCTTTTATTATTTTGCTGATGTTCTAGTTTTAAAACTGAATCTCAAAATACTTTAAATGAATAAGCATTACTTTTCGGATGTTCCATTTCTAATTTCGTTGAATTTAAAGTACTTACCTACTTAAAATAATTGAGCTTTAGTTTTATGCGGCGGTCATTTTTAATCTGTGGCATTCGCGATTCTCCCGCCATGGAAAGTTGAATATAATTTTGTTAATAATTAATTGAGTATTATTGAAAAATGTAAGGAAGCATTGGAAAGCATACTGCGCTTTATTTCAACTCCTAGCTTCTGAACTTTTCTTATTCTCTTATTGTGATCTTGGTGAAATTCTTGTATAGTTTTTTAGGAAATTAAAAAAAAACCGTAATTGGTGAAATTCTTGTATAGTCTTTTTTGGAAATTAAAAAAAAACCGTAAAGGATACGCACGGCACGTAATTACCTGCTTTACCGCACGCTTCGTTGTATGCCGATACTGGAGCTAGTAGTACTTAGGTGAGAGTAACTATTTTAACAATGCAATTTTTCGAACAATGCGTACAGGCTACGTAAATGCATTTTTTGAGCAAATGTGTCGTAAAAAACCAACTTACTTTATGGAAATTTCTTGAATCTGTTTTTTAGTTGGAGGTAAATAAATTACCGAATTTCCATAGAAAGCTTCATGTCGTCAAAAAATATAGTATACTTTTTATCCCAAAAAATTGCAATTAGCTGTATAAAGGAGGATCTGTTATACATAATTCCTGTGAGTTATCATGGTTAGGTTTCTTTGTTTTCTCGTGACTTATTGAACAATGGTAACGTACACCATTTCATAAAAAAAATAAACTTTCACAATATGATTATAATGTCAATCACAAGTGTTAATTAACGATAACTTTTAGTTATTAATAAATTTTAATTTGCCGCTGATTGAATCTCGACACGAATACTGTTTCGTGACCTAAAACATTTTTATCAAAAGTATATATAGTACAAGTCGTCTTTTGTACTATATTATTATAGTATATTACTTTCCAGTCAGTGTTGACTTTATCAACATTATAGGCCATTCATTTAAAACTTCTTAGGTCGCAATAAATTGCACCGTTCTGATTTTTTGGGATAGATGCCATTAGTTGATTTCTGACAACTTATAGCTTCTAATCTAGCGTTTAACCTCTCATTAAGTAAATTTAAAAGAAGTGGTGCGGATGTTATTGAATAGTTATTTACTTTGAAGTGTAGTGTTTTGTTGTTTGGTCGCAAAAAAGGGTCATACTGAATACATGGAAACTTAAAGTCACCAATATTAACTGTGTCAGACCCTGCTGGATATGATTATGTAGTGGTTTCCTTTTGGATGCGTAGTTAGAAACTGTGACTGGATCATAGCCTAGCAACGGAAAGCAGCGGTTTTCCACGAAATGCAGCAGTTCTATGGGGCAAGTTTAATAAAAGGTCGGCGATCTTGTTTTGGCTTTGTTAATATCACACGGCCAAGTCAATTGACTATGAAGATTGTATGGTTATTTTGTGACACTCATATCAAAAAACTAGCTGACCACTGAAACTTCGTCTGCGTCACACTTTTCATTAAGGCTTGTATACATGCCAATGACCTTGTGCATATATAGTCGGAGCTAACTACTACTCTACGCACCACTCCACTACCCGCATTTTTAATTTATTATATAAAAAATATCACATATTTTAAAAAAGTAACAAAACCAAATTATTTTCGTTTGTATTACAAAGCGGTAGATATTTTTTTTTGGACTTTTGTTAAAGAATAAGGGAGTAAAATGATTTCATCTCAACGATTTGGAGGTGATTTGGTGTTTTTTTTTGCTTATTATGTGACACCGATACATAAATTCTGGCTAAACCAAATTACGATTACTACCAAATTTTTTCGGATGAAATTTCTCAGTAAATGCCGACGAAAAGTTGCTTCATCTGCACGCTGTTTTAAGCATTTCTCGAGAGAGCAGCGTGATGTTATATAACCTATAGCTTTCCTTGATAAATGAGCTATCCAACACAAATAATTTTTCAATTTGAAATAGTAGTTCTTGATATTAGCATGTTCAACCAAAGAAACAAACTCTTTAGCTTTATAATATTATAGTATAGATAGAGTAGCCAGATGAAGCTTTCTTTGGTCTGACATTCCCATTAAATTACCTAAATTTTAAAATGAAAAATGTGAGTTCTGCATTAAACCAAACCACACACACTCACTTAGCTTCCCAGAAAACATAAAGGTGGCACATAAATCAGCTCTCGAGTGTCGCGTCGCATGCGAATTTGTTGCGCGGGCGCTCACGTGCCGAACGCGTTCCATCTACACTTCGGCATTCATCGGGTACCGTGAGAAAAAAAAAACGGCGCTGCGTATGTAAATTTTTTAGATATTTGGAAAGTGATATTGTTGTTGATTGTTATTCCTTGAAATGAGAAAAATCATTGAGCAATGAAATAACATATATGTATATGAATATCTCTATTAGTACTTAATTAGGCTGCATTAATCATTGTTACAATTTCATCGATGTACCCATCAAATAAATTAATAACCGAAAATGTTGTTTGAAAACCTGTTTTTAAGGATGGGAAATTATCAAATGACGCCTCCCGCTCTGATTGAAGCAGAAGTGAGTGTCAGACTCTTACTGACTAAATTCTATCCATGTTCCTCCTAATGCCCTTTGCGTTCCAGGGCCGCGGTGACTCCTTCGAATAAATCCCGCAACGCCATTGTGGTTGATGGATTATTTGAATACTAGACCATCCATATTTAAATAAATCAAATCAATAATATTTCATTTTAAGTGTATATATTAAGTATAGTTTAATTATATGATAAAGTGATTAAATATTATTTTTGAGTAACATTGCTGTTACTCAAAAATAATATTAAATCAAAAAATGTAAAAAAAAAAACAAAAACTGGGTAGAAAATCAAATTTAGACTTTTTAATCGCGTAGGTAGATAAATATGCAAAATGGTGCACTAGACATATTCTTGCACAGATTCCTAATTAAATCAGGTACCTAACTTTCAATTCAATTTCATGTCGTTACCTGTACATTATGCTAATAAATTATTTCGTAACAACTAATTTCACAGTTGTTCCCTAGAATAATAAGTAATACTTACTTTTTCAAAAATAAACACCTCTTTTTTGGTTATGTCTACAGTTTAATAAAGACCTCTAAGCGAATGTTGCAAAAATTTTCAGGCACACTTAAATAAAAGTCAATGAACTGCCTTCATATTAAAGATTGAATAATTTTCTATTTGGCAACATTGTATCAAAACTAGGTGCTCCTAACAAAAAAGACGAATATCTTGGGTCGGCTAAATTATGGTTCCTCCTAGAAGAATATTTCAACCTTTCTATACAACCTTTTTTGTAAGCTAGGATGTTCTCATACTGTTGTAGCTTTTATTAAAATTCAGATGTTTCCCAAAGGTGCATTTGAAAGTTTTAAATATAATTCGAGTTTACTTAAACCAGAGCAAAAAAAAAACAATAGAATTATCTGAGCGAAACGAATTTTAAGTTCACAAAAATATGAACAATATTCAAAATGAACCCTACTATTTTTTGTTGCTATCATAATTAACGTAACACCATTGTAAGCGAAACCGTGTAATTATGTCAAGAGCTAAACTTATCCGACCCTGCCAACAGTAAATAATGGTGAAAAACTATTCGTTTCACAATATTGATGACAATGGTTGACGACGAGACGGCGTCGGTCGTTCTCAAGACTTACGAACGCACAGTTTTGCCAGTCAAGTTGTTCGTTTTTGTTTTATATCTAGTAATAGACACGAAAAAACACCTAGTGACTACTTTAGATCATTGGCTATAGTACATCCCGTTATCGCCTGGCCTGACCAGCATGTGGGTCATCTGTTTCCGTCAATTTTGTTTTACAGGAATTTATAACCTATTATCGTAATATTGGTGTCTGTGTATTAATTAGGAAATTAGTAGAGCAGCACAGCTCACCTTATGTAATTTGTTGATTTTAGATCTGTACTTAGTTCTAGAATACACAAATGAAGGTGTTTTTTGAAAAGTTACGTAATATCTAGCTATTTTGTTCTAAGCCATCATGACATGGCCTAGCTCCTACATATAACTTATCTCGATATCTTCAGTGTACCAATCTTATGACGCACGTACCAAATAAAATATGCATTCTGCTCTTAAGAAATTAGGTACATGCATCTTAAATGAATCTGTTTGTAAAAAAATCGTCATAGCAAATATTGCAAAACGATCGGTTTTATTGATCACAAATAAATTATTTGTGTATAACGTGATCGTGGCCACGAAAAATGAGTTGTAAGTGGGCCATTGACTTCCGGGCATTCGTGTTTGGTCACGAAACAGGCGGTTGCAACACTGCACTCGGATAGGGCTGCTGCCGACCTGCACCATTGTTCCCGTTCCAGCGGCGTATTGAAATAATGAAGTGCATGATTAGATTTTTATAAATAAGTAAGAGTATCTACGGATTCTTAAGGATTATCTGGTGAAGGTCGCGGGTAGCCGATGGATGCGAGACGCACAGGGGGGCTACTCTCTAACGAAATCCGTAGTTTCGGGCTTAGTTGCGGGCGGGTATTTTCTACTCCGTATCACCTAACCACTGAGAACTAATGATAACACGATTTGACAGTTACTGTGAAATCGTGTTGTTATTCATTCTCAGTTCGGGTTCGAGACTAATCGTAAGTCTGTAGGTGATACGGAGTAGAATAAGCCCGCCCGCAACTAAGCCCGAAACTACGGATTTCGTTAGAGAGTAGCCCCCCTGAACCGATCGTTGTGGTGACGCATGGGGGAGGCCTATGTCCAGCAGTGGACGTCTTTCGGCTGATATGATGATGATAATCTAAGGATTCCAAACGTATTCCCAGTAGTTACTTGTCAGAAAATTCACGACTATGTTATTTTATACGGCCTGTTATAATAAGGCAACTTATTTTTGTTAGAGTCATGGGTCCCTATTTATTTTGTTGGAATATCGCAAGAGATGCTGAAGTATAGAACAAATATGTCAGCAATAAGGGAGAACATAAAAATATCAAAATGATCATGCAAGAATGTTATAACTAAGCAAATTAATTGTAAATATCTTGCAAACATAAAAAAATATAAGTCAAAATCAACTTATAATTTAGTAAAATTATTATAAATGTCGAAGCTCGAAGCTTGGACACCAGCAGCCACTTACATGCGATGATGAAAATCATCTAGAGGAAACAACGCACTGAAGATGATAAGACTCAATATGGATATCCACCTATTCTTTTCCGCATGATAACTGATTAGATAAATTCAGTCAGCAGTTTAAGGTAGTCACGTAAGTGTTTAAATTAGGTACTACAATTTAAAATGATATTTCATGCAGTCAATGGCTGCTCATTTAGCTAAAGGATAGCAAAAAGAAGGTAGGCCAGCCCTAGATGCAATTGTTGGACTAAAGCTATCAGAGTCCTGACTGCACCTTATGTCATCGATTTCATAAAACTGGGGCAATTTGTACCGCGAGCCAGCTAGCAGCTTGTTGTTTTTCCTTTCGATACAATGATCGAAAAGGCGTTTCAAAACAGGCTGCTAATAAATAAGATTAAGTGTTATTGTTAGCTGTAAATACCATTGCAAAAATAATTTAAAGTAGAAATTACAAAACGACAAAACCAAACTATTCTTTCTCAAGATTCTGAAAACAGTCGCTATTGAATTTGAGCACGTACAAAATCGTTTTGCAGCATTGCTGTAAATAAACACGAGTCTTTGCCTAAATTATTTAATATTATTTATTTAAAAAAAAAAACAAAAATCGTTCAGACCACCAAAAAAAGGACAATGGGTGGTGCAAGAACCCATAATACATGTGTTTGTTCTAGTGTGCCTGCAATTTATTATTATTTTTAGGTAAAAATGAAATCACTTTAATCAGTGATTTTTTTTGCTTGAATATCTCTGGTTAGACGTACTGACGCTGTGTTAAAATTTGTCCATCTGTTTTAACGGGACCTTTTATAAGCTTTATTTTAAACATTGCATCATGCCTGTATTCTCCGAATTTCAGGCGGTGGTGCACCCACTCAATTGAGGATGTTCAACGCTGGCTATGATTAAGGTCTATGTAGACAAGAGAGCCCATTGCCATTAACCGGACACAAATACAAACTTTATGAGGTATGTATATTCAATTATCTAACTCATAATTATTAAAACGACGATCAATTTATCACCTAATGGACCCGGCAGTATCGCTCACGGTTGTCATAAACTTAAACAATAATCCATCACCGTGCTGTGTGCGGTGATCTTTCACGCTCAAAGCCATCTTATAGCACAGTCTCATAGCATCCACTTTCTCCCATCATCGCATTATGCACGCGTGTAATGAAATCTTAATCTGTTTGATCGAAGAAAGTAAATACTCCTTATTATGTCAGGTAGCGAGTCGCCATTAGTCGCGGAATGCAAATGATTACACGAATTAAGTGATCGATAAGAGAGTCTTTAGCCGATGGGAGATATTGAAGAGTCTGGGTAACTTGTTGTGTAAATTGTTGAAGTCATATCTGAGTTCTGTGTTATTAAGTTTTGAGAAAAAGAAATTGAGGTAAAGGCGTATTGTTATCATCACTTTTTCAGCTTGAAAACTCTACAATCCTCGCCGCCATTCAAGTATCACAAACTCTGAACACTCCGATTGTTTGGTATAAATTTTGAGTCGTTGTGTCCTTCCGGTATCAAGTATTATTATGGATATTTACCCATGATTTCGGAATGAAGTTAAAGTTGAGAAAACAGTTGTATTAAAACAGAAAAATATTAATGAATTTGTAAAAACGTATGAAACAGAAACTGAATGAAATAAAATAGCCGCTTAGTAGTGCATAAGAGTAACAACAAAAAACAAAATCACTGAACCGGTAATTCGGAAGCCATTATGCATTTTTGGAAATTCATCGATTACTTGGCTTTTTAATTACGGACTTCTCTCTTCTTTACGCGCATTCAGAAAGAATTCTTTCAACATCAAACTTGTCCAAATTGTGTGGGTAAATTAGAGATGTTTTGAAGTTTGCGACTGTGATCTTTTTGTTGAAATTGACAGTATTAAAAAGTACATGTACTGTGGTAAGGATAATATAATAAGGACCTAAAGTAACATGGGACAACAGTAGACATTGATGATGTAGTTCGTGATTACTCAAAATAGGAATTCATAGTTTCCTCCATAGCTTGAAGCATATTTTTTGGATCAATCCTGCCACGCTATTACCAACCACTGCAACTTCAGAGAGTTATAATCAACAGCGGAGACCATCAGAACACGCCGAATCAATGAAACTAGATGGACGAGTCCCAGAGAAACGATTCAACTGTCTTAGATCCCGCAACGAAATTAATCAGAAAAGAATAGATGGGGAGTAGGAAAGCGAAGCTTTAGGCGTTTGTGTATTTGTTTCAAACGAATACATTTTCATTGTTGTTATTACCATCCTTACGTTATCTACAGCTATAATTTCCTTCAGCAACTCCTACTATCCTTGGACTGAAACTAATACCGTCGATGTGATATCTAAATGGCTAACTGGCCATTGTATTGCCGACCATGTCTGTGTACCCCCACTCTAGCTTGACCTATATCTCCATAACAATAAGGTCATTAGTCTTTCACAACATCACGATATCCCGTGAACAAATAATTTGATCTCACAAACCAACAGGTGGACTAGGTTTAACAATTAAACTTGCTAATCTAAACTGAATTCTATTGCCAAGTCTTACAGTTACTTTTGTAGTGTATACTTTTTGAATACAATGAGAGCATATATTTTCAATTTGAAGTGTGAAGGTGTATAAACGTGATCAGCATTGTCAATCGAGTGATCTAACGGTCGCTTTGTTGATTTATTTCGAATTCATTTTCTCGTTTCATGTTGATCAATGGCTAGGATACCATGTGGATGTTGACTTCCCGGATGTTAGTTATTCGAGCACTAATATAATTTAATAAAAAGATCTATGTTGTGTCTTGATTGTTGATGATCTATGTTGTGTTTATTACCTTATTTCTTGTAGGTTTTGTGGTTCTACTTTTCTAGTTTTCGTTTAGGTAAGTTAACCTCACATTTTGTTCTAACATTTTCATCTGGATTTCTGACTTTTTCACAACTCATTAAAGCTTACTTGTGGTTTAGCCAGATGTGACTGGATGATCTGTGTTTTTAATATGCAGACGTTTGTACCAATTTGATTTAACTTACACATCTCTAACAAATAAACTTATCTATTCCTGCATATGTATCTTACAAAATCTATACTAATATATAAAGCTGAAGAGTTTGTTTGTTTGTTTGTTTGCTTGAACGCGCTAATCTCAGGAACTGCAGATCCGATTTGAAAAATTCTTTCAGTGTTAGATAGCCCATTTATCGAGGAAGGCTATATATCATCACGCTTAGACCAATAGGAGCGGAGCAGTAATGAAAAATGTGACGCAGACGAAGCTGCGCGGGTCAGCTAGTGTATGATTCGCATAGACCTGTTGCCTGATCAATCATGTGGACTACCACATGATTGACCGTGGCTATCACAACTAGATGAACAAAACCATGCTCACATTATCTGATGTCGACTCCACTTCTTTGTGTCCTTGCACCTACTCCATTGCAACACGTGATAATGATGGTGTTATAGTTTCATTTCCTGATTGGATCAGATCAGTGGGTAGCTACTGAACATTCCAAATAAGGATTTTACTATCACTTTCATACTAACTGGATATATCTGTTTAATTACGAAACTGTCGGCTAAACCACTTTGACTGCTGCATCTATTTGAATGGTGACAGTTACTGAATTCTAATTAACTAAATTCATCATATTATGCAAGTTTGCTGTCTCTTCATATTTGTTGTTTAATAATTCCAATTGATTAATGATAATTAGTGTCAAATGTATATCTATTTTTATCCATATATTGGTTATGCAAGTTATAATCAATGTGTTTTACGACGTCATAATATTTGAATCAAGTATAAATTAAGGGGTTGTTTGAAAAGAACCTTCATAAAGTTTAAGGGAAGATAAAAAACGATGGGTGGCTTATGTAAAAGACGGTATGAACTAAAAGGGCGTAACGCTGAGACAGTGGCCTAGTGAATAGAAAGACACATGCTGCGCCGACAGAGAGATCAATAAACGCCTCAAACGTTCAAACAAAAAGTTTTAGATACAATTTTGATGATGTGGGACTTCCATGAAGAAGAAATCTGTATGGATGGCCCATTGATATATAAAAAACCCAAGATACACACTCAGTGTATAATTGTGCGCAAGTTTCAAACAGTCTCGCATCGCTCGCCATACTGCACTGCTTTGTAAAAACAACTTTAAGCGATCCGTGTAAGGTTGAATTTGCAAAAAAAATTGCGCATCACTCGCCATACTGCACTGCTTTGTAAAAATAACTTTAAGCGAACCATGTAAGAATGAATTTGCAAAAAAAAATGTTCATAGTATAACTACACACAACTCACACATGACACTTGATACGTGTCAGTTTTTGACGACAGTTTCGAGTGTTGCATTTGTTCGAGACTGTGCATCTTGAGTTTTTTATATATCAATGGGATGGCCCCAAATAAAATAAAATAAATATTTGAGTTTGGAGCCAAACAGTTTGAGCATATAGGCTGCTACCCATATGCTCAACTGTTTCTTTCTACGTACTTCACGCTCAAACTGCTAAGCTGCTTTGGAACATTGAATTTCTTTAAGGCTGCTCTCTCGAGAAATGCTTAAAAAAAAGTGCAGCTGCAGTGCAGTGCAACTTTTCGTCGCCATTTACTGAGAAATTACGTCTGAAAAAAAAATAGGTAGTAATCTACATGATATGATACGTAATATATGATACGGTTTAGCCAGAATGTATGTAGCGATTTTACTCGTTCATTTTTAAACAAAAGTCTAAAAAAAAAAAAACTACTGCTTTGCAATACAAACAAAAATAATTTGGTTTTGATACTTTTTTATAATAAGTGTTATTTTTTTATAATAAATTAAAAATGCGGGTACCGGAGTGGCGCGCAGAGGAGTAGTTCGCTTCGTTTATATGCACAAGGTCATTGGCATGTATACAAGCCTTAAGGCAATAAATGTGTGAGTACTGTGTACCTTAAACTCAAGCTATAGCTATCAGTTTTAGGTTTGTTTTTGACTTGAATGTACCCTGGCGGTTGGGAGTGTCTTGCTCACACAAAATTCTGGCTGATGGTGGCGTATGCGTTGGATCATTTGGCTCCCTTCAAAATGGTTGAGCCGAATGGTGCTAGCGCATGCGTCATGTTCGTGAACGGGCGCTGTCAGTTGGGACTGGTCATTTCTCAGTTGCCATGGTTTATTTTAAATATTTCTTTGAATTGTTCCTTTTTTTCCCGGACGCTTTTATCCTGCTCGTCTTTTACATCGTTCTCACATGTTTGTATAATTTCAACTTGATGTAAACAAAAATTTGTAACAATTTATTATTTTTTAAAAGAGTGTCCGTGGAGTTTCTTGCACGTTCTTCTCCATAGAGATCTACGCTTTGGAACGTGCAAATAGTTTCATCTTGTTGGACTGACCGACCTTGACAATTCAAAAGTGCCTGTAAATGGTTTATTTGAAATATACGATTTCATTTGATTTGATTTGATTTGATTTGAATGAATTTATTGGGCCTAGATCATCAGGATTATCCTGGACCCGACTTCGCCCACTGCTGGGCAAATGCCTCTCTTTTTACTCGTACCAATCTCCATCTAATATAGTAATAATACCAAGATAAGCTCATTCCGTAAATAAGTTTGGCTTTTTTGCCGAATTATGGAAGTTAACCGGACGCTATTAGTAAGCATAATGATTCAGTTTAAATATGATTTAGTAAATAAAACAATGCAATTTCAGAAGTTGAGTAGGTAGGTACACGCGAGGTTGTCTTGAAATGAATCACTTTGATAAAACTTGCCTAGTTAAGAATAATTTTCTTCAAACGAAGATTGTTGTATTAAGTATTTCTCGTCGTTAAAAATTAATCGTTTAAAATTTAACGAATCAACATTAGCACATAGCACCCAGCTTGATAAAAAGCATAACAAAGGCGCGTTATAATCGGTCGTCAAACTATTCAGGTTATGTTTTCCAATTTGCAAATTCAGGGCTGTCACGCTTTTGGAAATCGATTTTTATTTTTAACAATTTTATAATTTTCATAATCCATATACCATCTAATAATATAAATGCTATACTTTGGATGTATGTATGTTTGTTACTCAATCACCTCAGAACGGCTGAAAAGATATTGATAAAATTTGGGACAGAGGTAGATTATAGTCTGGAATAACACATAGGATACTTTTTATCCCGGGAGTTTCTGTTACGGGGGTTTCCGGGATAACTTTAGACATTCACGTGGTCGCGGTCGGTAGCTAGTCTCCCATAAAATTTGTTTTCCTCTTTCCCGGTGCCTGGAAAAAAAATATCGAGCCGTCAACAATTTGATGTAAATCAAGTGATGGGATAGGCTGTTTGATCACTCATTCAACCAATCACAGCTAAATGATCCGCTTTGTCACCATAATTTTTTGACGGCTTCCGATCGAAACAACCCAGTTTTTCGGTTCATATACCATTTAGTTAGTTCTGAAAAACATTTCCAGACATAATCTGTTGTTATGTAACGAACATAAAAACATTTTGTAAACCGCTTGCTGAAAAGCAGTTATTAAACTACACTTAGGTGCTGCGTTTAAAAAACATAACAAAATCGTAAAATTAAGAAACGTTTTTCATCACTGTCCAATTATTTCAGTGGCAATCTTTAGTAACCCTATTGTGGTTTCGTAACATCACCTTGTCTTGTACAATGGACTCTTGACTTTAGCTTAACGCTCTGTATACATTTCATTGTTAATAGCTTTGTAAAGCCATTTTCTGCCTCGGTAGGTTAAATCTATAAGGCATTATGGACATATTCTGTGCTCTCGATTACTACTGAAATGATTTCGATAGATCAGATATCTGTATAGTTCTTTATTGCGAATTCAATTGTAATAAATATTCTTTAATATCAAGGTGGATTAATATTTTACGGTTCGTTTATCGGTTTTGTTGAAGTGGGTTAATAGAATTTTTTATTTTTTGAAAGCTGAAAATTTTTTCTCTTTTTTAATATTTCTATGAATGGAATTTTCAGGTTTGAAAGTATTGATTTGATTTGTAATTCCAAAGTTGTGAAAAAATATTTGGCAATTTTTGATCCACATTGTGTAAAATTAAATTGTACACTATAAAGTTTAAATAAAATAAAAGTAAGTTTAAATACAAATCCGATGGTTAACCAAGTTTGAAACTTAATAAACCTTTTCTATATTTTTGCTGGGTTTTCACATTTTCAAGTCTGTTCAAATTAATATATGTGCCTGCGTGTTTTCTTTTTCAGTCAGTATTTCAATCACCTCATCTATCTATAAAATGCCAAGAGTTGCATCATCAGTCATGTCCCCCACAACAATTAAAACAAATCCATTCACAAATTAACACTCTCTCACGTGACTAAAACGTATCGTGTCACAAGACACAGATAAGTCAAACTTAGTCTTGTCTACAAGCCAGATAAGATCTGCCGGGTCGTGGCTACTACTTAGTCACTCCGCCATTATAAACTAGCTATGCTCACGACTCCACTCGTTCGCAGTTCCTTATACGTCTAATATCAATTGCTCAGTCACAGGGCTCGCTTTACGAGAGATAACATCGATTGTGGTAACCCTACTGTTGCGTTACATAAGCTGAACGTTATAATTAAGTATGTTACACGTTTTCCATGAGAATGGTAATTTATTTTAGGTGATACTTGCCGAGATCTGCCGGTGGATGGGTGACCATCCATTACATACCAAGATTCCTCTGTGACCCGGGTATCACGTTAAGCCGTTGGTCCCGATTGTCACTAGAAGATCTTGGACAGTTGTTCCGGATGACTCTATTATACTCGTGTCTTGCAAAGGGATATCGTTTTACCTAATGACTACTTATTTAGGTCAGACTAGTGGACGTCACGCGGTTTCACCCGCGTAGTTCCCGTTCCCGTGGGAATACGGGGATAATATATAGCCTATGTTACTCCCTGATAATGTAGCTATCCAATGCTGAAAGAATTTTTCAAATCGGTCCAGTAGTTTCGGAGCCTATTCAATTCAAACAAACAAACAAACATACAAACAAACAAACAAATCTTTCCTCTTTATAGTATTAGTGTAGATAAACAGTCACACCATGTAAAATACTGGTATTTGATTGGACTGGAAGCTGACCCCAATATTCGGATTGCGTAACGGCTCAGCAGATTGATTGATAATGCCTTAGTACTAAAAAGATGAAGACAATATTTAAAACCAAGTCTTAGAGTGGTATCTCATCCCACTAAATGTGAAACTTTTAAAATTAAGTTAATTTACAATAATTTAAATGGCAGGTCCTGCCTATTAAACGACATTTTCCAGTTGGAATCCCAGAAACCTGGGCACTAGGCACGCACCATATACCTACAGTGTTTCACGTACAGTTCACCTACAGTTTTTTAAGTAGGTACACCTAAAGAAATGAGAACCCAAACCAAACCAATCCAACATAAAATGTATTCCCACAGTCAATGTCAGTTACCGACGTCAATCGTAATACACTGATTTTGTAGTGCACAGTGAAATGTACGCAAAAACTGCTATGTCACGCTTTTTTCTACCGAAAAGTGAATTGCTCTTGGCCGCTAACGACCTTCAGGTTAAACGTTGAGGCGAAAAGGTCAACGATTGAGGTGTTTGATCTAGATAAATAAGCTTTTAGAAAAGTATCCGACACGTAGATCATTCGATTCCTACAAGGAAAGTAGGAAAACAATGCTAAAACTACTCCGGAGATGCAATTCGTATTTTTAAGGGACGCGACGTCCCCATTCGCGTCATAATCACACTGTCAAAAACGCCTCTTCCTTATGTTTTGATAAGTTTTTGTCTTTGATTTCATTGAGATCATATTGGGATTTGAACTCTTCACTCACACGCTGTCGTTCTCGGGACCCACATTTAAATAAGAGGTAAAAAAATAATAGAACTTCCTTCCCTATTTTGTTTATAGATAAAAACAATGATTTATGCTTTTTATTATTCGTGTATACACTTATCGGGAAATTCAGAAGCACTTTACAATCCCATAAAATAAAAAATAAAGTAAGAATAAATTCCACATCACTAATTTCCATACGAGTCCATTAAGATGTTACCCGTAGTATGTAAGAATTTTTATAATTTACGATCTTATGATAATATTTATTTCCACAGATATCGTATTTCACACTTATTTTTATTACATGTTACCCGGATTAAGAGAATTAAAAACAAACGCTAACGTTTATCTCTAGTATAATCAATATGACAGTAATATTTCTCTTACGATTTATGATGTGTCCGGATCTATTCATTTTTATTCATATCCTTTGTGTGTGACTTTTTTAAACCGAATTATTCTAAAGTTGAGTGAAAATCTAGATCTGGCTCACACCATCCTAATTTTCTTTGTGTTTCCCTTTTGCCGCCGCGCCGGTCAATCGACCAGGAATGAGTCCAAATCAAGCTTTTCTTAGCCCTGCCTTGTAGACAACGACTTTTTGTAACATCATCTATTTGACGATCTTGGCTTATCTATTTGGCATCCTGGAAGTGTGGCCCAATCAGTCTTTTTCCTGTAGCCTCGCTGACTTATCGCCAGCATCAGTGACTTGGAGCGTTTTATTGTAAAAAGTTCATCTATGCAGTCCCTGGTTACAACTTAGGCTAAACTTCTTTCATTTTTATGGTATTATCAGACTGTTGAAGACTAAAGTTCTGAATAAATTAAGAAGCAGCAGATGCAGCTGCAGATAAGATCAAGTGTTTTTTGTTCACACATATTCAATGAGCCCAAACACGATGGTCCTATCTCCTTTGGGGAGTTTCTATAATCAGTTTTAGGAAACTGGTTTCGTACTAGGATACGAAATTATTTCACCGTCTCTAAAGTTACATGAGTATCATAAAGTTTACGCTTAATCAGGCAACATGAAGTGTTTGATAAAATGGATTCGATAACTGCTAATTTGTAACCGCACGAGATACATATCGCAAAAATCACCGCGGCTCTGGAACGTAAAGGACATTAGGAAGATCATGGACGGGTTTTAGTCAGTAAGAGCCTGACACTCCCTTCCGTTCCGCCCAGAGCGGAAGGAGTCATTATAATTAGACGCGACACTCGGAGCGCCAATACCCGAGTTATTGCGCAAGCCATAGCGCAGAACAAGGGCTCGAAGGTGTTTGCCAAGCCCCATACCTCCCGTTGTCACCTGACGAAACTCAAAACGTCACAGGGCACCACTGTCACCTCGAAGCCAGAGATACTCGTTGAAGTCGAAAAGTTCTACGGAGACTTATATGCTCAAAATACATGCCCACCTCAGGCCCACGGTGCAGATGATCCACGGGTCAAGCTTACACGCCATCTCACAGACGAGCTTCCCGACATTGACATGGATGAGATTAGAATAGTTTTCGGGCAACTTCGTAATAACAAAGCTCCGGGGGAGGACGGGATAACCACAGAGCTGCTCAAGGCAGGAGGAAAGCCTGCCTTGACAGAGCTTGTAAGGCTCTTCAATTCCGTCATCCACCCTGGCATAACACCGGAGGCATAGCGCAGGAGCGTGGTGGTATTATTTTTCAAGAAGGGCGATAACACTCTCTGCAGGAGCTGTAGGTGATGCTGAACAGCCTGAGCGATTCTTCAAGGTGGGTGGGTTTCTGGATGAATCTGGACAAAACCAAAGTCATGTACAATGGTCTTGTCACCCCGAGACCTATAATCGTAACTGGCGCTACCCTCGAGGTTGTGCAAGAATACATATATCTAGGCCAAATTATACAACTTGGGCGGCACAACTTTGAGAAGGAGGCGCCCAGAAGAATTCGCTTGGGCTGGAGCGGTATTCGGGAAGCTGCGTGTTATCTTTGAATCGTTGGTCCCACAATCCTTTAAGACCGGGGTCTATAACCAGTGCATCCTACCCGTAATGACTTACGAAGCCGAAACGTGAACACTCACCATAGGCTTGATCCACAAATTCAAGGTTGCTCAGCGTGCAAAGGAGAAAGCAATGCTCGGGGTTTCTCTGGTGGATGGAATTCTCAACGAAGTCATTCGCCAGAGAACTTAAGTCACCTACATTGCGCGTAGAATCAGCATTTTGAAGTGGAAGTGGGCCGGCCATGTCTGTAGACGGAAAGATGGTCGATGGAGCATACATGTGTTAGAGTGGAGACATCGTATGGGCAAACGTAGTGTGGGATGCCCTGCGGCACGATGGATCGATGATTTAAACAAGGTGGCTGGCAGCGGATGGATGCGGCCTGCTCAAGACCGGGATGGTTGTCGCTCTTTGGGGGTGGCTTACGTTCAGCAGTGGACTTCAATTGGCTGAAATGACAATGCCATATGTTATACAAACCCATTGTTACTACTATTAGACTCTACACACTAATGTACTCTACGAAGCGTTGATCTAGTTCAAAGGTGACCTCGCAACATTGACTCTACCACACTTGACTCTCTACAATGAACTCTACGTTCATAATCTCTTTATAAAGAATGCATAATATTGCATTTGCATTTTTATTTGTTATGCATATTTAGTTGTAAATGGAAATGCAGATAGTTGAGGTAGGTCTTTATTGTTACGTGTTTTATAGATGAGTAGGTTTATTTAATCAGCTGTATGAATATTCATGATATGAAAACATTGCACGCATCAAAGTGCCTACAATTTCCTCCGTAAGAATCGACACTATTTTATTTTCAGTCGATTGGGTTCAAACTACCTATTTTTTTTTAACTTATAAAAGTAACAGTAGTCGATAATCTCACCCTCGATTTATATCTTAAAATCTATCACGACATTAAAAAAATTAATACGAAATGTTCCGCGATTCACCAATCAGAGGTTCACGAATATACTATTTACTGTAAAACGTGGCAAACGTATACTCAATCAAAATTGAGAGAAATTCTTGATCGAAGGTGAATTGCAGCCATTTGTTCTTATTAACTCCCGGAGATCTCAACAAGAAGCACTTTACGAATATTTCAATCAATGGATCGATTAAACTTAATATTATTAAATGACTCGCGTCATACTAAAAGCGCGGAAGGTATAACAACGTATTATTTTCAACAATTTCCTGCATCCGCCAGACCCTTTCCATTACAAAATGACTGATTAGCACCATGAACCACATACAACATGCTTGCCGACCATACATTATGTCTAATCTGATTTCATACAAATCATTCAAACCCACTGGTCTAATAAACATATCAGGCCAAATTAAGTCGCCGAAATCAAGGAAATTTCGACTTTATTCTGAGCACAATAAGACGAGTGTGATCTGACCTTGCCAGGGTATAGTCATGTCATGCTGACAGCTTATCGCCCTATCGGACGACCTTCGACTCGGCCTCACGCAGATATATGCCTTAAATTGTAACCTTTGTTCTTTTTGGGGTTCAACTTCTCTATTAATCATATTGAGTGTCAATTATGTTGTGAAAATTATATTTATAGATATTTCTGATAATTCTTAAGAACGATTTTGCTAAGCAGAATATGCTAACGTTGACTAAATAACTAGTGATAAGGAATTCATTTGTCATAGCTGAATACTAAATCGTCCAGACTAAATTAATTTACTCAACTAGCCTCTGTCAGGCGGCTGCAACCGCCTAATAGTCGGGAATCAAGTCGTAATCCATCCGGTCTATTCTGTAAATATCTATATCACCGTTGAAACTTAGGTGAAGTTATTGTGAAGTAAACTGTTATTCCACCCAGAAGTTTTGAATTGACAGCTCACTTCATGCTCACTCCACTTATGGTTTGTATACATGCCAATGACCTTGTGCATATACACCGAGCTAACCACTCCTCTACGCGCCACTCCGCTACCCGCATTTTTTATTTATTATGTAAAAATAACACATATTTTAAAAAAGTAACGAAACCAAATTATTTTTGTTTGTATTGCAAAGCAGTAGATTTTTTGTTATAAGTGAAGGAGTAAAATGGTTTCATGTCAACGATTTGGAGGTAATTTGGTGATTTTTTTTCTTATTCTGTGATACCGATACATACATTTTGGCTAAACCATATTACGTATCATATCATGTAGATTACTACCAATTTTTTTCAGATGAAATTTCTCAGTAAATGGCGACGAAAAGTTGCTTCATCTGCACGCTGTTTTAAAGCATTTCTCGAGAGAGCAGCCTTAAGTTTTCACGGTAAGATGTTTTCAGAATAGCACTGCAGAACATAATCTACCTGTGTACCAAGTTTCATCTTAATCTTCCCTAAACTCATAAGAGCTACTCATGCCACAGCCCCGTGGACATATCTCATGAGGAAGCCCATCTGATATTTTGCAGGTTGATTGAAACATCAAGTGATAAATTTAATCCATTGCTAGATTTAGGTTTATATCTACCTAAGAATAACTCACAACAACTAGTTTATCTGCGGCATTGCCCACATTTTTCGCGAAAAACCAGAGTGAACACTACGAAATTCTCATTTTTTTCCCACGTACCTATTCGTGACTCAATAGCTCAGTATAAAAAAAAAAACTTATTTCCATAAGTCCGCCACGTGTAGGTCTCAAGCAATTATCCCTTCTTTATCGTAATGACGGTATATCCTTGCAGGCGGGGTTTCCTTGAAAAGAAAACAGTTCACTGCTCACTGCCCGACCTTTTTATAATCAGATCCGTAAACGAGAATATAATAGGCGACTCGTTATCAATGCTTTTAGAATTAATTACGGCACACAATATTACATGACTGTGGGTTTTCGAACCGGAACATGAAGTGATTTAAGCATAAAAAGGTTTACGCTGACAATGCCAGATTTATTACAATCAGTTTTTAATGATTTAATGACGACGATTGATACTGGTAGACACACACCGTGTTATGCTTTCGGAAATCTTCTGGTTCTGGTGGTGATATATCTCCAAATAAACTTGTTTTCAATGCTTTCTTTGTTCAGACAAACTAAAAAAATACAAATTTAACATTTAGACATAATTACCTAATAATAATTAATTAGATTAACATAGAGACACCTAAAAGAAAGGTTTTGATACTAAGATATTTCCACAAGACTAAACAATACCTAGATTCGAAGAAACAATTAAAAGCTGAACCGGTATCTATAAAAAAAGTGTAAATGTCCTTGCAATTTCCCAGAATGCTTGGGCCATTCATATGTATGCTTTCACACAGAAATCGTTTTTGATAAAATTGCATGAGGTTTTTACGTGGCACTTAGGTCTGATGGGGAAACATTAAAATTAACTTTAGCTGGGTTATTTGGTCAGTAACATGCTAGTATTTGTTTATTTTACTTCACTAGCTTTTGCCCACGACTTCGTACGCACATATCTCATTTTTCCCGTTCCCGTAGGAATTAAGAAGTCTTCTCTTAGTGCTGTTGTACAGAACTAACAGTTCCACAATTAAGTTTAGAATTAGCATAAGACCAACCACTATACACTTATTTCTATAAATATTTGTCAATCCCTTACAAAAAACATTTGTATGAACTGAACGAAAGGAAACAGAATTGGGGCTGTCAGTGTTTAATCTATAACAATATTGTAAAATGAAGATCACACTTTTGTGCAAATCAACTTAGTAATGGTCAGTTATTCGATAAAACTGTAGCTTAGGCAGACTCAAAATTGTTCAACATTAAGACAACTTTCGTTATACCTAGGTACTGAATAAATCACAAGTTTTACATCACGTGTTCTTGCTTGCTATTTCTGCTACTATCAATATTACTATTTAACCAACGAGTCCTACTAATTTGATACTTGTTCTATCATTAGTTTGCGTCATATTTCAATACAACAAACTTGCATGTTAATTGCAACAGATGACAGGGTCCAGTTATCTATCTTATCTAGACTACGATAAATCATGGGTAACTATTAAGTCAACGCACATTTCCAAAGATTCCAGTCCAGTGTTCATGCTCAAACAAATTGCATCAGTAATGAATTTAGAATTCATTAAAATAAATATTTGTTCTCAGTCATGTGCCTCGTTGGGCAATACAATTGGGGCAATAAACTCTAATTGAAATTAGGAATTATTAGCTCAAGTGTTTTGCATACTTAAGTTTAAAATATGTTGTTGCTAAATTAAAATATACTAAGTCTGCTTTTGAGCAGAGATATATTACGTCCTGAAGTAGTTATTTGTAGTGAACAGTGTAAAGTTGCTTGTTGTTTCAGACTGGCTGCTCCAGTTATACAATGCCTTTTTGGTGGGCAGTGTTGAAACATTCCTTCACTTCACTATGTTTATAAAAAAAAACTAGCTAACTCGTGCCCACTTCGTTGGGCGGTATTTTTTGGGTTAATACAACCTGTAACAGAATAAACACAATACCTCATAAGGGGTCATTGAACTCATCATAATGAACAACTTTCAGTATGCGACCAACACTGAAATAGTGAAAAAAAAATCGACTCCCCCATATATTTATGTGCGTATAACTCGACAAAATGTATTGAAAAGCTGATTTTTTTTCGCGATTTCGGGCTTGGTCCCATAGTAAAAGTTGTTCATAATGATGAGTACAATGACCCCTTAAGAGGTATTGCGTTTATTCTGTTACTCGTTGTATATAGCCTATGACACTCACTGACAAATAACTTGGCTTTCTATTGGTAAAAGATTTTCGAAATCGGTTCAGTAGATCCAGAGATTACCCCCTACAACCTCACAAACTCACAACATCACAAACTTTACCTCTTTATAATATTATAGTATACATAAGCCTACTCTGCGAATTTAAATAACACTCCTTTATTGGGCAGTCGTGTAAAAATAGGCATGCAATAGATTTTAGAGCAATTAATAGCAAGAACCACTATCGAGCAAACAGTAATTAATCATTTTCAATTATTTCACAAATCATAAATCAGCTAAGAATGCAAATATCAGCATCATCATCATTTCAGCCAATTGCCGTCCACTGCTAAAAGTAAGCCTCCCCCAAAGAGCGCCAACCATCCCGGTCTTGAGCAGTCCGCATCCATCCGCTGCCAGCCACCTTCATAAAATCGTCGATCCATTGTGCCGCAAAGCATCCCACGCTACGTTTGCCCATACGCGGTTTCCTCTCTAACACATGTCTGCTTCATCGACCGTCTGTCCGTGTGCAGACCAGAGAAACCCCGAGCATTGCTCCGTTGCACGATGAGCAACCTTGAATTTCTGGACCAGGCCTTGGTGAATGTTCATGTTTCGGCTCCGCAAGTCATTACGGGTAGGACGTACTGGTTATAGACCCTGGTCTTAAGGGATTGTGGGATCGACGATTCAAAGATATCACGCAGCTTCCCGAATGCCGCCCAGCTCAAGCGAATCTGAATTTTCTGGTCACCTCCTTCTCAAAGTTGTGCCGCCCAAGTTGTATAATTTGGCCTAGATATATGTATTCTTATTGTATTACCGTCGAATCCGACTCGGCTGGGCAGCGTTCGGGAAGTTGCGCGGTATCTTCTCGCCCCACATACCACAGTCTCAAGACGAAAGTCTATGATCAGTGCGTGTTGTCAGTGATGACATACGGAACTGAAACGTGGTCGCTTACAATGGGCCTCATCAGAAGGCTCAAAGTCACTCAAATGGCAATGGAGAGGGCAATGCTTAAAGTTTCCTTGCGTGATCGAATCAGGAATGATGATATCCGCAAGAGAACCAAGGTTACCGACATAGCCCGAAGGATCGCCAAACTAAAGTGGCAGTGGGCAGGGTACATTGCTCGCAGAACAGATGGTCGATGGGGCCAAAAAGTTCTGGAGTGGCGACCGCGTACTAGAAGACGTAACGTTGGAAGGCCTCCCACAAGGTGGACCGATGACCTGGTGAAGGTCGCGGGTAGCCGATGGATGCGAGACGCACAGGATCGGTCGTTGCGGCGACGCTTCAGGGAGGCCTATGTCCAGCAGTGGACGTCTTTCGGCTGATATGATGATGATACATTATATATCGTTTTCTTGCCCAATCTCGAGGGTAGCGTCATATACGATTATAGGTCTCGGGTTGACATCGCCATTGTACATGACTTTGGTTTTGTCCAGATTCATCCCGAGACCCACCCGCTTTAAAGAATCGCTCAGGCAGTTCAGCGTCACCTCCAGCTCCTGCAAAGATTCTGCCATGATGACAATGTCATCCGCAAATCGGAGGTGCGTTATGTACCGTTGATATTTATACCCCATCCTTTCCAATCAAGCGTCTTGAAAACGTATCCAACGCGTACGTAAACAGTTTCGGAGAGATGACGTCTCTCTGTCTTACATCTCGACGCAGTTAGATTGGTTTTGTGCTCTAGCTGTTCTTGTACTTGAACGGTCATTGTTGCGATCATAAATTGTAATAATATCATAATAATAGAGAATTAGAAAGACACAATTATAATAGTGACCGTTTTACGACTCTTAAGTAGTAAGGAACCTTGAAATGTATGTTTTAAAATAGTTCAGTTTTTTTTTTATTGCAAACAATTATCATAAATATTAATAATATTAAATAAACGTGAAGTTGTTATCGGGACACGCGTAATAGAAATAAACTACAATAGTTACTAGTTTTATCTCAATACACTGATAAACTGAAATAGTAATTTAGTTGCAGTCACGAATTTAAAAAAGAATACAATACTCTTATGAAACTATTGGCTCTCTATATCTAGCCTTAACTCGTCCATATCATGTATGTATCAGGGGTGTAGGGAGGTAGTGCATGTCAACTGATTCAAGATAAAGCAATAAATAAGATGAGCGACTACTTCAAAAATTTGCAAGAGAAGATACCTAGTAGATCAATGTGCAAGAGTGGGCTAATGATGCTGTGGCTTGATACTTACTACTTGACGTGGTCGTAGTTGTAGTAGAAATAGAATGCGTTAGTAATTTCATATATCTATTGAGACCACACATATAACTATAATGTTAATTACGAAGTGTACTTATCACTAAATCTCCACCATAATACTAAGTATAAACCAACAGGTATCATTAGTGCAACTTTATATGACTAAACAAAATTACTAAGAAAGAGTTACAACCTGGCCTTAATTAAGTAACGACCTTAAACGTGCTTAACAAAGTACCTATTGCAACTTAATTTGTAAAGTTACATGCACAATTTGTTCTGAGTGCAATTTCCGTCTTGAAATATCAATCACACGAGCTCACTCAGTAGCAGGAAGAAATCTACTGAGATAGATGGACCGCAAACTGATACTGAACCGCAAACAGGCCCTAATATGTGCCGCTCGTTGAAGTTAATGAAGCATTAATCTTGTTGGGATTTCATTCCTTCGCGTTTGCCTTTTGCAATTTGGGCTCAGACGGGACAGGTTGGTAATCTGTCATCATTGTTGAATAGAAAAGTTGGGTTTTATTAAATGAGTTCGAAATTGACAGCTGTTGATGTCTCGGGATCGTGAAACGTTTTCTTACAACTTATCACAAATGTCTCGCAAAAACAGTAATTAATATCAAATGTTAACAGTATTTGATACTTTTAAAACTGAAAGTGATGTAAAAAATTGAAAGCAGAATATTTGTAAGTTATTTTATGATGGGTTCAAAAGTAGAACTAGTTTTAAGACAAGCAAAAGCAATTGTGTTAAAAGTAACGTTGACAGACCCACAAGTTTTAGCCGATGTAACAGCACGCCTCAATATTTACAGTCACGATACGTAACAAAACGTTAAACGAGTGAAAACACTAAATTCCAGTAGGCTCTAAAAACAAAATATCGTATCTACGTGAATGAGGACAACCACAAACTACTTATCTCTCTTTTTATTTGCTTTTGATGTAGCTGCTCTATAACCTAGCTTGTCACGTACGTAGCAATTGTAAGCAATTGGTCATTTGCAATAATGATGCAAAAGAGATCAGAAGTAGACTATGCTCTAGTTATCTTTCAGTTTCATTTGTCTAGTAGATCTGTAGGATTTCAACTGACTGATATTAACGTTCTTAATTCTTTATTGTACATTATAGCAACTTATTTTACAGTGAAGCAAAGTTCATGTACAAAGGCGAGCTCGTATATTTTTTAAATCCTTGTCCTTTCTGCGGGGTCATCACCCACTCACTCACTTTCTTCTTTCTGACTAGAGCTGTCAAGGACCACCCTCAAAGAAGTTCAGCATATCACGCCGTAGGTATATATCCGTCTAGGCTTACCACTTAGCTTCCCATTGACAGAGGGATAAGTTTCCGGTGGTCCTTGAGTTTGGCCCCTTTGTTCTTTATTGTCTACTATTTTATTATTGCTTATTTCTATATAAGTCTCTTGTATTGCGTATTTGGTTTATCCCATAAATATTCATGAAATTACACGGAAGTGTTATGAATATCATGCTTACGACAACACAGATGTGGTGTCAAAAATGCAGGGCCTTTCCATCATGCTTAATTAATGAGAAACAGTTTAGTTTCCCTTCATTATTCTCGAGATAGAGGTCAGCTTTATATCATAAAATTATTGATACAGAATAGTTATAGATTTTACATGCTTTAATATAGTTCTGCTATAATTAACCTGGTATCGTCGGTCTTCCTGATGTTGTCAGATTCATTAATTTTAAGCATTTACCAATCGGACTTTTGAAATGATTTTATGAAAAATCACAAATATTTATGTCATTCAGAATTCAACAGCAATATCTATATGAGTGTCATGCTGCTGTCATGCGAGTATGTTTGCAAGACGGACATAATCTTGTATGACGTTTATACGGACCTTCAGGCTTTCAAATTAGATCAGTTCGTTTTTACCTGTACCAATGAACTGACCTTTAAAACACCCTACGGCTGACACGACCTCTATACCCTCACACGACAACGGAACTTGTATTCGGGCCAAAGTGGGAGTCAACTGTCAATGTGTCATCTAGATTGCCAAGAATTCAATTGGATTGTATGGCTCGTATTATTGTTATGTGCTTGCTATGAATACAAATATGCAGTATGCAGCAGAGTTCTTGTACTACTCTACCATTATCTACATTTTTTTCTATTTACATGTACTTTTGGCTTAATGCCATTGGATATTAATCAATCAATGATCCTAATGATATCTAATAAATAACCATGCTACGCCTACTTTACACTGTCGATCGCACGATTTCCAATCGATACGTATAACGAACGCATAATGGTACAACTTATAGCAAAAGTGTAAATTATTAGAATGTGAAAACGTCTAAATTGAGGGGATAATAACGACACCTGTAGGCATTACAGTTGCCTCAGTGTCGTAAAGTTAAACAACAAAAGTAAAAGCATTGCTACAGAACGTTATACAATTAGTGAAGAAATTCAACCAAGTTACGTTGTTCAGTCTTGTTCCGATCTAACACTTTTGTCAATACCTAACTTAATTTTGTTTAGAATACATAATTCGTCATGGAGTCTATTCTTCATTGGACAATGATTCAATTCTTGTCCTCAGAGATCGAACGAAACTGGTGAAGTGATCTTAAAAAAAAATCATGGCCAGTAAATACTGTTGATCTCTTGAATGTGTCTTCAGAAATTGTCTCAGTCTTTATTTGTGCTGTTCTTATATGAAGTTAGTTTTTTTGGGAACCCACTGACCTACTACAGGATGTAAAAAGTTTTTCCGATGATGATTATAATTATTATAATCATTGAGGTATTAATGCTGTTATGACATCAAATATTTATTCAGGCCCTTCAGTAGTGAATAGATATTGCCGATTTTTTTTTTATAACCCTTTTATTGGTACTTTATCAAACTAGTTCATGTTGGTCCTATAAACTAAGTAGGTAAGTAGTGTACTCCAACCACTAAACCTTATGGAACAGTTGAGGATTTAATTGATAGGTATAGTTTTATCTTCTTCCAAAGACTGTGTGTATTTCATTGGAGAACTTTCAGTGTTTTAGTTTATTCAATTCAAATATTTTATTTCGGATAAAATCCATATAATGTTAGTAGTACAATAACTTAGCCTACTTGTGTGATGAAACAGTCTGTTCCGTACTTGCTAGATAGTAATGCTTCAGTTTTATCAACAATTTTCGTATAGCGATTTCAGTTGATTTCTAGAGCAGTGACAAACTTGGAATGTCCAAAGCTAGGTGGAAAGTATCGTATCAAGTATTGCCATCTAGTCACTATCATACCGAACGCTTACTGCCGATGGCTTTCCGTAGTTTCACAATCGATCACCAGATGTCGCTTTTAACAATAGGTTCAAAAATAAAACAAAGTTTTTTATAAAATTGCTTTAATATAAATACTGCGCGCAGTTATTTTATACCTAAGTTAGCTTAGTTTATAAAACTTATAAGTTCTTTGGATTTCGGACCACATAAATATCTCGCAGGACTTTGGCGTTTGATGTTGAAACATGTTACCATGGCAAAAACCTTTGAAATGGTGTTCCGTCGTTGTCTTATTTAATTTTCCTTATATTAATTTGTACTATTATTTACATTTGTTTTATTATATCCTATGGTGCTAGTGCAGGTTCGTTTATTCTCCAGTCATTACCTCAAGGAATTCTGAAACAAGAAAATGTTCCAATTAGCCACGTGTTTGAAGGACTTAGTAAGTAAGTAGGTCCTACTAGAGTTGTTAATTTTTTTATGTAAGTTTTCATTTTAATACTTAATAATTATTTATTGATAGGTAGGTACTAGGTAAAGACAATATTTGAACTTCTAAATATTATCTAGATATTAATGTAACTCTAAATAAGTTGCAATTTTCTTTTATTTTATTTGTTAGGGACAAAAACAGTTAAATACCAGGCATAACAAAAAATTCTTACATTAGCTTTACTTAGAAATACATTTATGCATTATAATCTATTCCATGTTTATGTTACTACACATGTAGGTAACCCACACCATTGTCCACGAAATCACAAAAACAGACATACAGTAGGGGGAGTCCGGGAGAGTTTACCCGCCTTCGACTAAAATGCTCATAAATCGCTTTATATTTACAAAAAACTATTTTCTACAAATTTTACCCTAAGCTGCATTATTAAGCTTTATTTTTTCTTAAGAAAGTTTTATAAATCATTAATACTTTATGAGTAATTAACGATTTCTACTGAAGTGAGATTTGGCTAATATCTCCCGCCTAGGTGGGAGACTTGACCCCCAAGAAGGGAGACTTTACCCGGGTTTAAAACTAGGCAAAATAAAAATAATAAATTATAATTAAATAAAGAAATTTAATAAAACAAACATGGCACATAATAATACGTAGTAAATGATAACACGAACTATATAATTTGAGTATCTTTGACATACAGGTAGTGAGGAATTAAGTACCTATCACATATTATATTTCTTAAGATAAGTAGTTGCGTTTAAAACAGTGAGTTTTTATAAACTTTTACCATTAGAAACTCTTTCTAACATAACTTATAACCTTATTAATAAGAACTTTCACAACCAACTGTTACTGCATAATAATTTCAGTCTTTCTACAGCAAAATATCTTAGAAATTTAACAATATCTTATCAAAATGGAGAAAAATCAAAGGTAACTTAGGTATCTTCATAGCAAACATAATAGTCTGAGCCTATTCTATCTACGTCATAACTAGATAACAAACTTACAAATAGTTAAACCTTAAAAGTAGATATTGCAAATCAGTTTAAAGTAGGACACCATGTATGTATGTGGTCTAAATTGCTTCTGTTTCTTGTTGTTTCTTTTTTTTATATTTGAAGGGCATTGTGGATACTTATCTAAAATAAAACAGAAAATATTATTGCAAGAGAAACAGAGGGAGAGATTACCCTGGGTAAAGTCTCCTCCCGTCGCCATGGTAATGTCTCCCACCCCACGCCAAGCTGTCCGTTATTTAATTTACAAAAAAAACTATAATCTTTAAGCAAAAACTGTCTATCGTAAAGGAAACAAGGATAATTACACTAAGGATATGTATGCATGACATGCTGGAATCTATGAACAGTAAACAACAGTAATCAAATATCGAAAATTGAAAAAATTAACTTACCGGGCATAAAAACGTGTTTTCACTTGTAACGTCAAAACGAAACTGCTGATCGCAACATCGCCGCGTGAGCTAGGTGGGAGGCGCCTATGAGCTGTGAGAAGTGTGGTAACGTCGCAATATCTAGTTATACAGGGATTCTATGATCAGTGGCTATTGTCTCCCCCCTGCTAAACTCTCCCGGACTCCCCCTATGCATCATAAAAGACTATTAAGAAGAAGAAGAAAGAATATATATATATATACTTAAGAATTTAGTAGCTCTATTGCTCTACCCACAAAACTATGTTTGGAAAGATTAATTATATCAAGCTCCATAAAGTGAGTGTTGTACGCATCAACAAGGCGAAGAAGAGGCACTCGCACCGCTGCGTTAGTCCTGCACGAGTTTGTATGGAATAGCCGAGGAATACGTACCCCACGAAGCATGACAGATCTGGGTACTACATAATGTAGCCTATTTGTTAAAGGAATGCAGTTGAATCTATTAGATATTAGGTACATATACCATGCAGCATCATTACACCAAGAAGAAATAGTCTAGATTCCAAACTAAGAAAATCATAACGTTTCAGTAATTGTTCCTAGGAGACTTTAGGACGATAACTTTAAAATTTATAGTACGTAAATACTTTTTACTTACTAGTTAATGAATTTTGTCCGATGATTTGAAAACTATTTAGCAAGATTATGTAAATCCGATTGCTATTGATTAAAATAAAACTCGGCTCTTTATCTACAAGCCTTCTTTGTGAACTTTACCGATACCTTATAACCTAGGTCGTCAATCAACGCTAGCTGTTGCTGAAAATCAGCGCTGTGGCTCTGTCCCAACATTATGCTGAGCAATTGCCGTTTTATGCACATGTGACGCATATTTTCCCAACCTGTATTAGTCAGTACCTAAGTAACTTTGATTTTTTTATGGCACCTATGTGTCACATTACGCACAAAAATACCCTTTCTTTCTAAGTCTTATTTTTTGACGTGATAACGTCTTATAAATCGATGAACGCCGGCTGCACGCACGAAAAAGTGTCAAGTTCCGCCTGAGCCGAGGGTGCAAGCGAGAGCGCGGAACAAGCGATGGAGAGGACCCTAATCTCTTCAAAGTTAGAGTGAACAGGCTCCTTCTGGGTAAGCTCGCTCCATCGTAGACTTTGTCTCTGTCATCTCTGACCTAGACTAGAGTCAAGAGCAAACCCATCACAAATAAAAAAAAAGAAAAAATAAGAGGCACGATCGGCCTTAGCGTTCGGCTTGTTTGTTAAGAATTTAATTGTTTTCTTATGACGTTATCACATAAAATTATCGTCCGTAAACCGAATTTCCAGACAACCAATTTTTTTTTTATTTAAGTAAATACTTTGCTCACCATCCCAGTCCACGGTTCCTGAGCCGTCACTGTCAATTTCCTCAATCATGGTGTTCAAGTCTTCTGCTGAAATAGTGTTGTCCAACTCCTTGAAGATTTCTTTCAACACATCTGTCGTGATGTATCCGTTTCCTGGCAATAAGAAATAAAATTCATAAGTAACTGCTCTATCTAAATTTTTATATGCGTACCTACTTAAGTTATGGATGGATAGATATCTTCATAAAACAGATAGTAGATATAAAACGGTAGCATCCTCCTTGGAAACATGCTATAAGTAGGTACCATTTAGCCAATGGGAAGTTACTTAGATGATCGGACTTTGACTTTGGCTGATTAGCCGAGTAGGTAGTACCGACTAAAAATGTACATTAGCTTTCCCGATAAGGCGATCTGTTTGTCGTAATGATTAAATACATATATTTAAGTTTCATTATCCAAAGAACAATCGTCTGAGAGTACACAATGTTTTTGTGGTCTTGTTAGATCTACAGATGGTCGGCTTCATCTATATAAGTACCTTTTATAGTAATACTAGCTTTTGCCCGCGACTTCCTACGCGCATATCCCGTTTTTCCCGTATCCCGTTTTTTCCCGTCCCTTAAAACTATCCTATCTTTTAAGTTGGATTAAATAACTGATAGTTACGAAGTTTGATTAAAATCGGTTCAGTAGTTTAAAAGTCCATAGCGGACAAACAACGTCACACGTGATTCATATATAATTTAAGATTGTGTTTTATTACTAATAAATATTTACAAACCTTCCTTGTCGTATAACCTAAAGGCTTCTCTGAGTTCCTTGATTATCGCCTCGTCATCTTCTTCTTCTGTCAAGAACTTAGCAGCTAATGCGCAGAAATCCGGGAATTTTAGTTCGCCAGTTCCTGTAAACAACGATGACGTCACTATGCGTGTTCAAAATATTCAAAGTTGAACGTGCTACTTAATTTCGACCCCAGTTCTCATGTCTCGGTAGCCGTGATCGTCTAGTGGTTAGGACCCTACGTTGTGGCCGTAGTAACCCAGGTTCGAATCCTGGTCACGGCAATGTGCAAGCATTGTCACGGTGAGGCTTATTTTTTTATCGTTTTTTAAATGTTTTATTTTAATAATTGTTGAATAATTTATTGAAAATACATTTGATTGGTTTATATTGCAAAAAGTGGTCTGTGTGTAAGTTATTCCCTGTAATTCTGATGACATAAATATTATTTTTGTAATTTATTGTTTTAATTTAAACTAATAAATTGGTTTTTGTTGTAATTAATTACCCAGTAATGACTATTATTATGTTTTCACCAAAGTTTATTTATAATGTTGACTATAGCGCCACCTAGCGGCAATATTGTGTACTACCCAACAACACAGTTGACTGGCATCAGCAAGTTACTACTAGCGCCACCTAGCGTATACATCATAAACTACTAATCTAACAAAACAGTAAATTCATAACAAAATCAGAAAAATTATTCACTTGATTTCAATATAAAACATTTACCTAATAAAAATGCATTATCATAACATCATTGGCACTTAAGCACTATTTTTGTATGCTAGGTAGGCACCCTGAAGGAATCTGAATCAGACAATCTCAGTGCAATTCTTCCCGTTTATACAACCTGTAACAGAATAAACGCAATACCTCTTAAGGGGTCACTGAACTCATCATTATGAACAACTTTCACTATGGGACCAACACTGAAATCGCGAAAAAAAATCGACTCCCCCATACATTTACGTGCGCATAACTCGACAAAATGTACTGAACAGCTGATTTTTTTTTCGTGATTTTGTGGTTAGTCCCATAGTAAAAGTTGTTCATAATGATGAGTACAATGACTACTTAAGAGGTATTGCATTTATTCTGTTACACGTTGTATAGGAAGGAAAATCTTTTTAGACTGAATTTAGGCTGAACGCAATTTATTTATAGATAGGTACTAATATTATAAATCGGCAAAATTGGTTGTTTAGATGCTGGCTAATCTCGGAAAATACTAATCCGATAGCAAATAATCTTTTACTGGCAAAAAACTACACTCTTGTTGAGTGTTCAAAAAACATTACGATTGCTGTATGATAGCTACTTCTCTTGGAAAAAAAATCACGTTTGCTGTGTGATAGGCAGCGAGAGTAAAGTCGTGGAATAATGCTATATCTATTAGAATAAATCATTAAAAAGTCTATTATGTACCTACCACTGACGTCGACCTCAGCGATGATTTCCTTAAGGGTGTCGTCATCCACTTCGTGCCCCAACATCTCCAGGATAGTGCCGATGAAGTCTGTGCTGATGACTCCTTTCTTGTCGTGGTCGAATGCGTCGAAGGCATTCTGCAGAACTGCATAAAGAAAAAAAAAATAACTTCACCGTTTAAAATAATGTGGTGATTATTTTTTGGTGGTTATAAATAACACTAGGTAACATCATCGTAATTCTTTATTTTGCTCCAAAACAACGCATAATGCAGTGATATTATTGATAACTCTGCTCATGTACAGTCAACAAAACTGTTGGGTATGTAGGCAGCTAACTTGCAACTACTTCCAAACAATGTTGTGAGTGTGATGAGTAGACAATTATTGTACAACACACTCGTAAGTATGTCAAAAGCTTAAAAAATTATACTGCACACATTAGAAATAAACATTGGCAGTGCTGTGGAAAAATTAATATTTTTGCCTGAAGTATACCGAATAGCTTTGTTGCAGCTTAACTCAAATATGAGTTTTCCCCCAGGCAACATTTGAGATTTAGTTTAACACTTTCACGCACTAGCGTAGCGAGGGGGGGGCGGGGGGGCGGCGCGCACCGGGTGATACCCAACCTCTCGTTCATTGATTTTTATCACTATCGGGTGGTACCCCTAAACGTTTGACGCAATGAAACCTGTCGGGAGTGGGGTGCAAAAATTTTTGAGCTCGCTTCGCTCGCTATTCCATTTTGCACTCTCTATCTTCCTGACTTTTTTTGTATAAATCTATTCAGTTAAAAATTTATTCAGTTCTTCTGGTTTTCTGCATTTAGGGGTGACACTCGTTCGTTGACTTTTTGTCACGGTCGGGTGTCACGCCTTAACGGGCGATGTAATGGAACCCGTCCGAGGTGGGGTGTAAAAAAATTACGAGCTCGCTTCGCTCGCTCTTACATTCTGCTCTCTACAATGTCTATGTTTGTGTATGAAATGATCAAAATAAAATAAAACCATTCCGAGTTGGGGTGCACGAATTTTCGAGCTCGCTACGCTCGCTCTTGTATTCTGCCCTTTCTCAGTTAATGAGCTTTCTTGCATCAGCCCATAAAGTTACTTCTATTTAAGTATGATATGAATGATCAAAAGAAAATAAAACTTTTCCTAATTGAGGTTCATAAATTTTCGAGCTCGCTTCGCTCGCTCTTGTGTTCTGCCCTCACTTGATAAATGAGCTTTCTTGTATCAGACCATAAAGTAACTTCTTTTAAATATGAATGATCGAAAGAAAACAAAACCTATCCGAGGTGGGATGCAAATATTTTTAAGCTCGGTCACTCACTCTTGAGTTCTGCCCTCTTTTAGTTCTTGAGCTTACTTGCGTTACTCAACAAAATTGAGTTTAGATAGTAATGCAAACAAAACTAAAATAATCACACTAATTCACTGTCACCCCCCAGGGTGACACCACATTATCCGCCCCGGGTGACACCCATGCTAGCCACGCTACTGCTTTCACGCGTAATTTTTCGTCGATTTAAGTAAGCTAGACGAGGCCGAGATGTTCCTAGCTGACTACCCTAAGAAGTAACACTGAAATAACCTCAGAGCTCAATCTCTTATAATGGGCATTGTAACATTATGGTCAAATCATTTACATTTATTGGATTAAATTAAGTAGATATTTAAATAGGTTTGATGTTTATGAAATGCGACATCTTAAATGCTTAAAAGTTAATTGATTTTGAGATCTCTTATTAAAATGATCAGCTTATATTCTCCATGCTGATTTCAGTCTTAATGAATAAATTATTAGCAGTAATCAATACTTTTAATGTACGCATTTCAATATTAAAGCAATATCTCAACTTACGCATAATCTGATCCTTGTCAAGCTCTTCCTGTGCACCACGCATGAAAGAAAACAAAAGAATTAGTAAATAATTACTGATCAACAACATTTTGTACACAAAACATAGTATTCAAATCCCAAATGCACATAGCACACACCATTTTATTTCCTTGTCACAGACGCACTGAAAATCTATGAGGTAATGTTACAGGAATTGATTCAGTCTATTTGATGAAGTGCGTTTATATAAGTCAGGTGTGACTTAGTTCCGCCTAGGCGGAATAGTTTAGGGATCGCCAACCTTTCTGTGCCAACGAGTTTGTTAGTCATTACAACGTTTTGAGGTTTTGTTGTTGAACTGAGTTAATTTTATGGTTCGTCGTCTTAGTAGATATTATGTTCACACTACTTTTGTTTTAATTGATACTTTTGAGTGGCTGTTTTCAGTTAAATATTTTTTCTTTCTTAATTTTTGAGACAAAGCGCTGTGGGTATCTGTCCTTTTTAATATACCTAAGTTATTTTCATGTGTAATAAGATACCTTATCAATTGTAAACTATTCCCAATGAAACATTATCCTTTGGATTATTTTTCTAACTGAAACCTTCAGTAGTGCCATCAGGATGGAATTTGGTGTGGACAAATGGGCAGTCATGCATGTAAAGAAAGGGGAGATTATGGAATCCGAAGGAATTCAACTTTCGGATTCCATACAGGTTAGATCCCTCAGCTCGACCGAAACCTACAAGTATTTGGGTATGTCAGAAGCATTGGGCATTAATGTTGCTAACATGAAGCAATCATTGAAGGAGCGATTCTTTGGCCGCCTGAAAAAGCTTTCAATAGCCTTTTGTCGGGCGGAAATAAGGTGCGCGCCTTCAATGGTTGGGTCATGCCGGTATTAAGGCCGTATCTTTGAAATAAATGATAGCTCGAAAGCACCGATTTCATCTCCTGGCACCGCGCAGTCCCCGCATGCTTCCATGTGCAAAGTCCGAAATATCGAACGTAGCGCCACAACATGAAATTAATTCAACTGATTCAGTGTTGCCCGCACGCAAACTTCATAAACTTCTTCTGTCAAAATATTAACACAAATCAGCACTCTTATAAACAGTGAGTTTAGACGTAGATAAAATACAATTTAATAAAATGTCGAGCGACGAAAAATATTGATTTGTTTTAATACTAATTTTTTACAATCGTTGGTAAATTATATCATGTTTTGTATGGCCCCAAATTATAGTGAAAACTACTAATTCAGTTGACTATTTAAGAACATGGCCATAATTGTGCGATAGAGATAGTACTAGAGACTTTTAAGCATACGGAAGGTATGGAGTAGACCAGTTGTATAAAAGTTATATTTTAATCGTAATTGAAATATGTACACAAGTTATGAAAACGAATGAAAAGATAAGTAGTCCATTTGTTTTTTTTTTTTCGCGTGGCTTTACCCACGTAGCCTTTTCCACAGAAACCGTGCATTTTCCGGAGATTGTTTTGTATCAGTGAAAAATAAATCGAACGTCCTGTAAACATCGAGCTCCTAGGCATGGAGTTGACATCCAGTCTCAACTTCGGCGCCACCATCGAGTACAAAGCCCAAACCGCTGCCAAAAAGCTGGGCATCCTAAATAGGGTGAAGCGATACTTCAAGCCTGGACAGCTTTTAACTCTATATAAAGCGCAAGTCCGATCCTGCATGGAGTATTGTAGCCACCTTTGGGATGGCTCAGCTAAGTATCGGCTTGCCGCGCTTGACTCGGTAGAACGCAAAGCTAAGAGGCTCATCGGTGACGAAAAACTGGTGGATACCAAGCTACACAGCTTGGCTCATCGCCGTAAGGTTGCCTGCTTGTCGGTCTTCTACAGATTGTACTTCGGTGAGTGTGCCCAAGAACTCCACGACCTCATTCCACCGGCCCCCTTCTACCATCGGACATCCAGACGCACTGCATCTTACCATCCCTACCTTGTTACTATTCCACCAATTCGCACTAAGCGTTTCCAAACGTCTTTTATAATGCGCACAGCAAAGGAGTGGAACTCTCTGCCTGCGTCCGTGTTTCCAAACGCTTACAACCCTAATCTCTTCAAAGTTAGAGTGAACAGGCTCCTTCTGGGTAAGCTCGCTCCATCGTAGACTTTGTCTCGGTCATCTCTGACCTAGACTAGAGTCAAGAGCAAACTCATCACAAATAAAAAAAAAACATATATTTTTAACTCTTTATCATATTACTTGAGTTCAATACCAAGTTAACCAGTCATCATCATCATCATATCAGCCGAAAGACGTCCACTGCTGGACATAGTTAATCGGTATTAGACCCTAAATGCCGTATGGTGTCGGCCGGTGCCGTATGGTGCCGTAAAAGAATAATACCATCCCATCACTTCCCATGGGTGTCGTAAGAGGCGACTAAGGGACTCGCCAGAGAATGGGCAGCAGCGTTTTCTGTAAAACTCAACCATATACTGCGATCGCCAACCCGCCTGCCAAGCGTGGCGATTATGGCAACCCCCCCCCCCCCCTTTTGGGGGAAGAAAAGAAAAAAGAAAGAAAAAGAAGAAAGAAAAATGATTTATTCCGCCCAAACCCAAAGCCAAACCCAAGCCTATGTCCATCAGTGGACGTCTTTCGGTTGATATGAGACCCTAAATGTGATGCAATGAGCCTTTCAGTAAAGCTCCATCGGAAGTATACATGAGCACCGTTGCTATTATATGCAGCATTCCAAATCCGGGGCTGTAGGATAACCCTGGTTCCATCCTCAGGCCCATATTGCTTTAAGTAGTAAATATTTTCATCCTGATTGTTGTTTCATCCACGGAATATCTTCAAGACATATACCAAATCATGGAAAAATACTTGTATTAAACTACTTAACCGTCACTGGAAGCTTTCATATGAGATGGCATTTCCGTTTCCCATCGATTTCTTACCAGTTTTCGTACTTTTATCCCCTCTATACTTCCGGCTCAGTGGCACCACCTGGGGTTTGCGGGTAGTTTTTAGTTTTCGTAAAAAAGTGGCACGCCATTTTTGTTCACACGCTTCGCGAGCATGTCAAAATAACCGTACAAATGTTCCTAATAAAAACTGGGGTGGAAAAGAAATTTCGAAAAATCTGTTGTTTCTCCTCAAAAGATAATTTATTTAGGGATACTATAGAAACCTAAAATTAAAAAAATTCATACCAAAACAAAAGATTCAGGACATCATTACAAAGATAAATCAGGCTATCAGGATAAATCAGGCGAACAAGAGCGGTTAACTTTGAAGAAGTTGCATAAAATAATGGGACTTATAAATTTTGCCAGTTTTGTTGTCCCTCGCGGTCGGCTCAATCATCGACAGTTACTAATGTTGTAAATACCCACTACCACAAGGTGTCTTAGAGGAACTAAACTGGTGGGCCCAAAATTGTCAAAGGTCACCCCTTCAGTACCCTCCTCCAATAAATTTTCTAACGACAGATGCGTCGGATCAAGCGAACAATTTAGCTCTGTCAGGAACTTCGTCGCAAGAAGAGAAAACGCTGCATTGCAATGAAAAAGAAATGCTAGCAATTTTATATGCTCTTCAGAACCAAGTTCAATGGCTTCATCAAAGTTCGCTCCTCATTCAAAGCGACAACAGAACTGCGGTCACCTACTTACGAAAGGAAGGACGTACAAGGACATTATCCCTGTTGGAAATAACCTATCGAATTCTGAATTTATTAGACCAACATCAGATACACTTCAACATACACTTCATTCCGGGCAAATACAACAATCATGCGGACCATTTATCGCGCCTTCGCCAACCTCCAGAATGGCGCTTACTACCGACTTGTGTTGAAACAGTGTTTGCAAAATGGGGAACCCCAATAGTAGATCTATTTGCCTCGGCGACTGCTCACGTAGTGTACAATTACGTGTCCCTACATCTGAGAGATCCTTAAGCTCTGTTCCACGATGCCTTCAGTGCCCCATGGAATTACGAGCTCGCATGGATATTTCACCACCTTTCCTAGTCCCCAAAGTCCTGTCTCACTTAAAACAGTCGATAGAAATATTCTTATTAGTAGTACCTCGATGGGGAGGGTATTCTGGCGTGCCGATCTCAAAGCCCGAGCGCTCGCAGCTCCTTTAACTCTGAGAAACCTACAGAGATACCTAAAAGACACGTCGACGGAACTCCCACCACCGCAGGTCGAGAACATTGTCCTCGATGTTTGGAAGTGTGGGGGTGGTCCGACGCGATAAAGACATTGAGCGCTCAAAAACTATCACTGCTTAAGAATTCTTGGCCAAAATCTACACTAAAAACCTACGAGGTAGCCTGGAAGCGCTGGACGTCGTGGTGCCGTAATAAAAACCTTGACTTAATGAATCCCACTGGTTCACAATTAGCGCAGTTTTTATGTGAATTATATGTAATTGATAAGTTGTCGTATAATTCAATACTTTTACATAAATCGGTAATTTCTACACTATGTAACGCTGAAACTTCAAGTCAGTTAAGTTCACACGTTCTAGTAAGACATGTTTTAAAATCTATTGCCCTTAAAAATCCAAAGGTCACAAAGCCTCCAGTTTGGGATATTTATAAATTAATTTCATTTTTGAATAATTACACAATTGATTCAAATAATCTATTTCAAACATCACGTCATACTGGAATTTTGTTGTTGTTTTGCTCTGGTAGGCGAATACATGATCTAACTCTACTGAATATTGATCCTATTCATTGCATAACATCTGATAGCGGTATAATATTTTGGCCTCGGTTTGGCTCCAAAACTGACAGCAGTAATTAATCATAATAATAATCATCCATCCGCCACATTATTTCCGGTTGTTCTAGTCTGGCTAACGGAGACTATTTGCACAGGCATAACCTTGTAGCCAGGATTATCCACCAGCAACTTGCTCTTAAATACAATCTTGTGGAATCGGAAGTACCGTACTATAGGTATGTGCCCGACCCAGTTCTCGAAAGTGGCAATTGCACATTGTATTGGGATCGGTCTATTATCACTGACAGGACTATTATTGCCAATAAGCCTGATATAGTGGTGATAGACCGACTAGAGCGTCGCGCAATGATTATTGATATAGCAGTCCCTCATGACGAGAACCTCGTGAAGTCTGAGAAAGATAAACAAACGAAGTATCTTGACTTGGCTCGCGAGGTTGTCGACATGTGGGATGTGAACACAGCAGTCATTGTGCCGATAGTCGTGACGGCCAATGGCATAATTGCCAAGAGCCTCGACCAACATCTCAAGAGGCTCTCGTTGGGCAGCTGGATCAAGGGCTTGATCCAGTAAGCAGTATTCCTGGACACGGCGCGTGAGGAGGTTTCTCTCTCGGGAGCCCTGACCACCGGTAACTTGGACCTTGTTCCCGATACCGGTGGGCTACTATTTTTTATATTTTTAAATGATTTTATTTTTTTATAGAAATATTTAAAAATGTAAATTTATATGTATTTAATGTAATAAATGGAATAATAATAATATATTTATTTCCAATAATTTGTTAACAAAGGTTACAAGTACAGTTATATAATACAAATTTAATGTGCGTACGGTATTATCTCCTGGCTCCCAAACTAGGTTTATAGCCTGTGACTTGAGAACCAGTGATTCCATTAAAGAACAAAATTTGTTAACACCAGTAACATAGCTAACATTACAAGACAATGACTTTTTAAGTATTTAAGTATAAAAAGAAGAAAAAATTATTCAAAATAAAAATTGTAAATAGTTGAGTGAGTGTGTCGTGGTCGGTGTAGTGTGTGGTGTGTGTGAGATAAGCTTGTGTGAGGGGAGATCTGTCTCAGGCATGTGGGAGGAGCAGGTTTTCGGTTTCGTCATACGATTTCCCAATAAGCCACTCTTTGACTGCGAATTTGCATTGGTGATAATTTAACCTATGGATATGGAGAAACTTATTGATTTTATTATATAAAATATAGCTGAGGTAGGGGAATTGGTGTTGTGCGAAGGTGGTTTTGTGTCGAACTGGTGGAAAGACAATATCAGCACGACGTTTGGTACTTACTATGAGAGGAAGCCGATGTTTCCTCAATACACATTGTAACACATACAACCCTCTCACCGACAGAACCTTGCATTCCCTAAAAAGTTCTAATGTAGAGTATCTATAGGGCTTGAAGAACTTAACTTTGAGAATAGCTCTCTGAGCTCTCTCTAATTTCAGAAAGTATGTTTTGCAAGCCCCACCCCAAGCTGGCAAACAATACAAGAGAAGAACTAGCCCGGTTAAGTAGTAACCACCCGTCTAGAGGTGAACTACGAGTGGTCCGAATCAAAAAAAAAAAAAAAAAAAAAAAAAAAAAAAAAAAAAAAAAAAAACAAGAGAAGAGACTGACATAGTGAAAAATAGACCGTCATAAGTGTTTCCGAGTCAGCCGAACCACGGAGTTTCTTAAAGATGGAAATGAGTTTACGCGTACGAGTGACTAAATTATCTAGATGACTATACCAGTTTAGATGCTTGTCAATTTGCACGCCCAGGTATTTTATACTAGATGTGGTTATAAGAGGGGGACAGGTACAGTAGGAGTTTCTAGAACAGGTATGAGCTTTAATAGTGGGCGTTACAGTTGGCTGAGTCTTATTAGTTAAAGAAAAAGAAACAAGCTTTGTTTTTTCCGCATTCAAGGTTAGCAAATTGTTGTTAAACCAATTCATGACAATGTCTAGCGCCATCTGAGCATATTTTTCTGTTTCTCTCCAATCATTGCCGTGGACAAGAAGAGCTGTATCATCGGCGTAGGTAAATATAGAGCAGTTTGTTAAAAGCAGTGAACACAGATCGTTAATGAAGATGAGGAACAAGGTTGGGCCTAGAATACTTCCTTGTGCCAATTTAATTATATAAATTATAGGCAATCCGGCTGGAAATTGCTTTTAAATGCCGATAGCTCTAACCTTAACCCTATATACTGGACAGAAAAAACTATTACGATTAGAGGTGTGGCTAAACCTGCTTCACGTACAGCCATTGCAGGATGGGTAAAGACCCTGTTTCGGGAAGCTGGCATTGCAGCCACACCAGGTAGCACCCGGTCCGGTGTAGCCTCCAAAAGCTGGTTTCAAAATTATCCTCTCGACGAAATCTTGGCACGTGGAAATTGGCATTCAGCTAATACATTCCAGCAGTTTTATAGACGAGAAATAATGAGAAGTACTGATTCACAAAACGTCACACAATTGTTCAATCCAATTGATTAACATTGCTAAATAAAAATGTTGTTTACCTAGAACAGATATTCTTAAATTGGTTGGTTTTATTTCAGGTAAAACGCTGATATTGTATTGTACTGTTTTTGTCTTCGTAAACTATACCTACCAAGACTTTTGATAGGTTGGAATGGCGGAAAAATGTTAACCTTATGATATGATAAATTAAAATTGGCCTAACAACTATTACAACATCATATTGATTTAGATTTATAACATTAGTAGGATTAAATATTTTTCATTTATTTCTGGTAGGTACTTCTAAAACCCACGCAGAAAAGTCGGGGTAAAAAGCTAGTATTTACTTAACACATTTTTCACAGTTCAAACGCGACTCCATAATTTTCCCTAGGCTGATTGCCTTTGACATTTAACACATTCTTGACACATTGATGTTTGACGTATTTCAATCCTAAAATGAAAACATTTATTTTAGCGTGTGTCTTGAGTTAAAATGTAAGAATAACGCTGTATAAACAGACACTCCAATATAGAAAACATAATGTTTGCCCAATATTGATTTGTGAGATGAGAACATTGGAGGATACAGTACGTATGTACAAGTAAAGGTGATGACTTGGAGACTTTATTTTCTTCAAGCCGTTGCTATTCATTTCCTGGTAAACGAGTCCATTGTCGCCTACAGGTAGGAAGTCCCAACGACGTTGTACTTTATTTAGTTTTGCTCTATTATTTCATACCAATTTTATACATAATTCAAAAATTAGTGTGGATAGAAAAATATTGCGTTTTATATTATTCAAGGTCATAAAAATACACATTCACATGGTGCAGACATTTTTTAACACTAAATTTATCTATAAACGGCTAAACTATTATCATTTACTGTAAAAAATATATTGAAATTACGAAGAACTGACAGCTCCGATTTGCAGAAAAGTGATACAGGTCCTGCTTGCAAGAGCTCCACGGAGCATCTGAAGAACTGAACAAATGAGAGAGATGCAAATACTTTTGCAAGGCAAAAGATGAGATGAAGATAATAAGAGTGTAGCTCGGAATAAAAAAACGTAAGTGCCAAAATAAATTTTCGGATTTGATAACATAAAAGTATTATTATATCGAAATCTGTTCAGTTGAAACCTCGATAAGGTTATTTTATATGCTTTAAAGTTATTTTCATAGGATCAATCTAAAGCGTTGCGTCTTGTAGCTAAAAAAAGTAAAAAGATATTTCGAACTTTGTGATTTTTTTCTATCGAGAAAATTTCTTCGTATCGTGTATTCCTTCAGTTGGATACTAGATCATAAAGTCAAAAAGCATATACCGTAATCTCACATCCCTGTTCGAGGTACCTAACAAGATACGTTAAAACGAAAAACGGCCTTATTCTAAAGGTATCCCCTTAATGTACTCTTTCGGCATACTCAAATGGACTCAAACCGAACTCGACGCTCTGGATGGGAGAGTCCGCACACTGCTGACCGCAAATCGGATGCATCACCCACGATCGTCGGTGATGAGACTGTACATCCCGCGAAAGTGTGGAGGTCGAGGCTTTTTAAACGCCAAGACTCTCCACAACCGCGAGATATGCAGTCTCAGGGAATATTTTCTCAAAGCTGATGTGGGTATGCACCGAGATGTGGTCACAGTGGACAAGGGACTCACCCCGTTGTCCATGGCTAAAGAGAACTGGCGCAAACCTGTGATACTTACCACAGATGACCGCAAGGAGGTATGGAAAGGCAAAGAGCTTCACGGGCGCTTCTATAATAATATTATAAAGAGGAAAGATTTGTTTGTTTGTTTGAAATGAATAAGCTCCAAAACTACTGGACCGATTTGAAAAATTCTTTCAGCAATGGATAGCTACATTACCAGGGAGTAACAAAGGCTATATTTTATCCCCGTACTCCCACGGGAACGGGAACTATGCGGATGAAACCGCGTGATGTCCACTAGTGTACAATAAAACTTTTAATAATTTATACCTAGTTCAAAAGAAAACTAACATCAAACAAACATCATTGTTGTCTAGGAGAGATTAAAATATTCGTTACCTTTTAGCCTTTGGCTGTACGTGGCCTTTCGATCAAAACATGGTAAGTATCTAAAATATTGTTTTGTTTAATCTAATTTCTTAAATATAATAAATATATCTGAATAAACACACAGCTTAAACTTCTAATTCAATTAAAACATGTAATGCTGGTGTAATATTGTTGTATTAATAAAACTACAGTACTTGGTATTATGCACATCAAAAGGAAAGTTTAATACGAAAAGTTATAATAGGGTTTTCAATAGTGCATAGAGGTTTTGTATGAGACACGTGGTCTCGTGCGTGGCTTAGGTATTATTTTGAGCAATTCAGAATTCAAATGGTAATGGCTTGTCCTATAGCAAGGATACGTCAATGTTTTAACAACTAATAGAATTAATTGTCTCACTAACATTGTTATTGTCTAGCTTTGTCTGCCATTTAAACCTACGTAGATTACAATAGTTCCATACAACTTGACATCTACAACAGACATAACCCATTCGAAAAATATGCCAGCATACACAGGAAAAGCCAAATATTTGTAGAAGCAATTCTCCGTCTGTCTGTCCGGACGTCAGGGCCCATTTCCTCGAAGACAGTCTGACATGACAGATGATTTCTATGTTAGTGCGTGCCATGCATACAGTTTGTGTCCACCGAAAGGCACCTACATTTACCAACTCATCCTGAATGAAATAAAATTGTTTGGAGATTTTGTGGTGTCTGTCCCGAGGGGGAGGAACTTAGAAGATGACAGAAAAACTAGATAATTGTATTAAATAACACTAAATGGAAATTGATGTGTTGCATTATAATTTTAAATTTTACACTGACTTATGAAATGTAGAAATTACCTACACTCCTGGGGGGCTACTCTCTAAACCCGAAGTCCGTAGTTTCGGACTTAGTTGCAAGTGTATTCCCGGACTTACGATTAGTCCCGAACCCGAGCTAAAAATGAATGACAACACGATTTGACAGTAACTGACAAATTGTCATACAAGTTACAAGTGATATAACCTAAAATAGAGTTTAAAAATATAGAACTTCTATTTCTTAATTCAGAAGCCAAACTATAGCTTAGTGTTAAATAGCTTTCTACTTATACTATTTTTAAGGAAATTCAGTTTATAAATTATACCTATGCAATTAGTCAGTTGTGTGACTAAATACAAAATTTTTCTTTCTTTCCTGCTAAACATCTACATTTTCCTAAAAGTCTGCAATCTTTATTATACTTAAAGATTTCAGGCATCTTTCTGCTTAATTAATTAACCAATGACCACTGAAGTAGGTGCAGCAGAGAGCCTCTAATTGGTTGACGACTGCCGCACACATTTATCACTCCGTGCCGTCGAGTTACGTTACGACGTTCACAGCTTAGATGAGATGGATGACTCAGTGGCAAACATCTGCTAACTACGAACTATCTCTATCTACCTTAAGGATGGATAGAATCTAACACTACTTGCGGCATTTTTTTGCAATAAAACTGTTTTTAAAATGCTCAGCAAAGCAATTTCATGTAAAACAATATGTGTTAGGAACCCTTCTTCCAAACCCAGTCTGCTTAGCCTTTTCCCAACTATGCCAGGGTTGGCTAGGAATCTAACCAAGTGCAGCAGACTACCAAAATTTACATGGAATGACTACTTATCGGACACCACATCACACTAACGGCGCAACACCATACCTCCGATGTATATGATAGATTAAATACTTATAATAAAAAATACTAAAATATAATTGTACTATTCTCATTCATCTTCTCACTTTTCCCTACAGAATTTTACATGTGAATAAGAATTTGGCAACCAAAAAGACTTTAACAGCACAAATTAAAGAAAACTGTAACGTTTCGGCTCTAAATTTGGAATCTAAATTGTCGACACAGAGGTTTACCTCCTTAAGAGGTATTTCCCATCTGGTCGAATCTAAATTAGGGGAAGGTGACATTAGCGGAGCAGCCAGGATTCTTTTCAGTAGTGATGTGGTGGCTCCGTGTTCTCCAGATACTCTCGCAGCTCTGGAGAGCAAACATCCTCCCCCAGCGGATGGTCTTTCTTTTCCCGACCCCCCTGATTCGGATATTCACACCCTCACCATTACAGGTCGAGAGGTGATCACAGCCATTTGCTCCTTCCGCAGTGGCTCTGCTGGCGGCCTCGACGCCCTTAGTCCGCAACATCTAAAGGATCTTATCTGTTCAGGCGCCGGGGAAGCTGGTGAGTTGCTTTTGAAGGAGCTCACGGCTCTGATTAACCTCATGCTGTCCGGCAAGGTAAACGAGGCCGTCATCGACGTCTTGTACGGGGCCAACTTATGTGCTCTACGCAAGAGAGATGGCGGTATTCGTCCCATTGCCGTCGGAACTACTTACCGTCGTATGGCAGCCAAGATTTGTTGTAAATTTTATGGTGAGGTAGTTTCGGAAAAATTTCAGCCCCTGCAGTTGGGTTACGGCTCCAAAGGGGGTTGTGAGGCTGCCGTACACGCACTGTCGACCTACGCAAATTCTGGCAAAGGAGAGGTCATCCTGAAGGTTGACATCAAAAATGCATTTAATTCGGTAAATAGGGACACCTTGTTGGTAGAATCTAAGAAAGAAATACCTCAAATTTTCAGTTTTCTCTGGCAATGTTATAGACAACCATCTAAATTACTTTATCGGGACAACCTTTTGGAATCTGCTGTTGGCTGTCAACAAGGTGATCCCCTCGGGCCAGTGATCTTTAGTTTAGCTATTCACCCTATTATTCGACAGCTAAATTCTAAATTTAATGTTTGGTATCTCGATGATGGTACCCTTGGAGGCGATGTAAATTTGGTATTAAATGATCTACAATTTTTAAAAAATCGACTTCATTCCATTGGACTTGATCTGAACTTTTCCAAATGCGAATTATTTTTGTCTGACAGTACTGACCGACAATTCACACTTTCAAAATTCAACGCAATAGCCCCTGGAATCAAAATTATGGACAAAAGCTCTCTTCACCTCCTTGGGTCACCAATCTTTGAGAATTCCTTTCCCAATTTTGTCGAAGAAAAAATTCAAAATTTCAAAGACGTTTCGGAAAGACTGTTAAAAATTAACATGCATTCGGCTATCACCATAATTCGTTACTGCTGTTTCGGTCCTAAATTGACATATTTTCTTCGTGCTTCCCATATGTGGAAGCACCCTCACCTTTTAGAAAAAATGGACCAAATTATCAAGCATACACTATCTTCAATTTTAAATGTGGCCATGGACGACCGAGCTTGGGCTCAAGCTACTCTTCCCATTCGTATGGGAGGCCTCGGTGTCCGCAAAATTACCAGTATTAGTTTACCGGCTTTTATATCTTCGGTTCATGGCACTGATAAATTAATCAGGAATATCCTAGCTTCCACACTGATTGATTTTGATGTGCCGTGCTTCACCGAGGCTGTGAATGCTTGGAAACTCGCTTGCCCGAATGTAAATCTACCCGACAACCCATCATACCAGAGACAGTGGGATGAGCCGGTCTGCAGAGAAGTTCAGAGAAACCTTATAGCCACTTCTTCTTCTACTGCGGAGCGTGCGCGCCTGCTGGCTGTGGGTGAGTGGGAGTCGGGCCTCTGGCTTCACGCACTACCGTCGTCGAACTTAGGCACCTTGTTCGACGATACAACTTTCCGCCTCGCTGCTTCCCTTCGCTTAGGCGCATCGTGTTGTTCTCCTCATCGTTGTCACTGTGGTGAAGCTGTCAACAGCCTCGGGCACCACGGTCTCTCATGCAGTCGAAGTGCGGGTCGCTTTGCACGGCACGCAAACATCAACGACATTATCCGACGCGCTCTTGTCGCCGTCGGCGTTCCAGCCGTACTAGAACCCAATGGCCTGGCACGCGACGACGGCAAGCGACCGGACGGTATGTCTTTGTTTCCATGGAAGATGGGTAGGCCTTTAGTGTGGGACGCTACTTGTGTCGATACTCTTGCGCCATCCCATCTTCCTAGCTCGTCGTGCTGTGCTGGTACTGCCGCTGCGGCTGCTGAGAACCTCAAGCGGCGGAAATATAATAATCTTGTTGGCAATTATATTTTTGAGCCGTTTGGGGTTGAAACTCTTGGACCGTGGGGTCCGAGTGCTCATGCCTTATTTAAAGATCTATCTAAACGCTTAGTTGACACTTCGCGTGACCCAAGGGCTGGCTTTTACCTCGGACAGAGGATAAGCATTGCCATACAACGTGGCAATGCCGCCAGTCTTTTGGGCTCACTTCCGGTGGACAGCGATGCGGACGAATTTTTTGACGCCTTATCTTAGTTAGGATATTTTATTTTAAGTGTATATATTTAGTATTCTATCTTATTCAATCATAGTATTCTGTTCAGTTTGATTAAATACTATTAGATCAATTATACTATTGAATGGGATCATCATCCACGAACCGAGCTCCTCTTCTCGGAACCCTAGTTCCAGTATTTGTAAAATTAATTCACTCATAGCGAAAACGTTTGGCATTTTCCATAACCTTTTCATACACGTCATCGGAGTTATTTTAGCTACGACCTTTTAATTAACAGTACATATCGTTTGACTAACGATCTTGTTCAATTTTGTTCTGAAACATGCTGAAAATCTATTAATTTTGCTGTTGAATGTAATTGCATGGTTGTCAGCTCTGCGCTGCTTTGAGCTGTCTGTCATTCATGAAATGCGTTGAATTTTATGTGTGGTGAGCTCAGCCCAAGTTTTGAAAGGAAAATCGTTGTAAAAGGTATAAAAACTTTGTGGCATTATAGGTAGAGAGAGACTTAAACAAACAAAAAATGTAAGCAACATGGTGCCCTAAAGTATCCACGTTTTCGAGATATTTGGAGGTAAAATCGTCATGTAACAGCAACGACTATCAATAAAATTAATTCATTGAATGATTGATTAATTAATGATTTGTGTCGGAAATACGTCAGTCAATACCTTCGCTGACGTATTAGCTATTAAATGTGACGAAGCCGTCATTGGATGGTACCCGTGCGAGGGAATATGGAAAAGAGGAAGACCGGTACGTAGGTGGAACGATGCTCTGAGGTTGATATCAGGCGCGACATGTAGGGGAAAAGCTCGTGATCATGAAACTCTAACGATATCAATGGCGCGGCGTTGTTGTCCTAATACAAAGGGATTATGACACAGTACAAAACCGAGATATCTGATAGGTACAAGATATACCTCATTTCTCTTAGCCTTTTCCCAACTATATTGGGGTCGGCTTCAAGTCAAACCGGAATCAACTGAATATTGAGCGGCTGTTTACCCGACCTCCACAACCCATCAACTGGGTAACACGGTACTTCGTGGCAAGACTGCTGTCAGATTTCCAGGTTTCTGACTATCCGTAACGACTGCCGAAGATCTCCAAATGATAGCCGGGACCAACGGCTTAGCCTGCTTCCGATATTGCACGGAGGCAACTTGATATGTAAGTTTAATTGTGGAAAATTGCTAAGTGCGCGTTATCACTGCGATTGGTTATACTAAATTAATTTAATAGACTGTTTATTGCATCACTTGACTTGCATTAACATTGTGACGCGTGAATTATTTTCATTTTTTTATAAATAAATATCTTCTTAATTCCCCGTTTATATTTTTAACAGACAGACCGCAACTGAAGTATGTTTCGCTCTTATCAAAAAAGTCAATCAGTCCTAATAATTTCGTCAATCAACCACTTGGGTTGGTGGCCCCTGCCTGCCACTGTGGCATGAAGCTTGGAATGCCTGGACTGTGACGCCCAATGTTAACAACAGGGCCGCCCCGCGAGTCTAATAATACATCATCAGTGTAAACACTACATTGACACTTACACTACATCAAATTGTAAACATTCTTTGGTAATGATTTCTGCTTTCTAGTGGTTTCCCTGCTTATTTATAGGGTTTGATTTGCTGATGTACCAACTAGTGCACGGCGGTAACACAAAAGCAAATTGGCACTGTTGGAGCTATCAACGAACACTATTAGGATATCTCAACTTACAACTAGGAACATATCTACGTACTACTTTTACCTGTGTTTTCCATTTAGCACCTTAGTAGCTAAGCGTAGCAACTGGTGCATACTTTGTACGTATTATCGTAGTATCGCTTCTGCAGGCTGTAGGTACAATAATTCAAACACTAGTTTTCACAAAGGTAGACCATATATCTACCCATTATAAGTCGACGTTTACCTAAGACTAGACAAATGAGCTGCTTTCATACTAGCCTAGTGGAAATTAATATTAAAATCGCAAATAACGATGTAGGTCGTTCTGCATATTTGAGATGTTGTACAGATCAGTTAGCGTGATGTGAATCCATAGATTTTTTTAAATTTAGGTATTTTTATAAATGCTGTATGTTAATTGTCGAAAATGCATAGTTTTTGACTTTTAGAGCAAAAAGTGGAAAAAGTCCCAAAATTTCGCAGTTTATCGCGTGATTTGTTTTTGTATACTTGATATAGGTAACGGAATACAAAACTGCCACCCACCCGCAGTCCAGTTTGAGTTTTAAATTAAGTACAATCAGAGAAGTCTTCCTCTTGTTTCTTACAGTGGACTATTACAGGCTGGTAGTGAAGAAAATTAAGACGACCGTATTGAGGTCAGGTACAATGATAACCAAAGCTAAGCCAATGAACTCGTGCAACCCTATTACTAAACAGGTGCTTTTCACATCCATGACCTCGCCTTCACTATAAAGCGTCATCCACGCTAAAATCAACCGGAAATACTAACGTTTTCTAAAGGGACGGTGCCAAGTTCCTATAAAAAATTATCACAGAGTCATCTGTAACCGACTATAATTGCTTCTGGGTGTGTTCTTTGAATAACAATAGAAACATAGTTGGCTGACACTCTGTATGTCCTTCGCGACATGGTGTCTTGTACACCTTCTCCGTAAAGCAGTTGTTTCTGCATCATCTTCATCGTCATAGCCCGGAATGATCTACTGCTGCATAGGCATCCTCCCCTTTATATCTTCTAATGATACTTCGGGGTTCTGGGTCCAGGTGTTTCCAACAACTTAGTGCTATAATTGACTCCCTTCTGCATTCTTCACATGTAAGTCTAAGAGACAATGGAACACTTTATTGTTCCAATGTCTCTTAGACTTAAATGATAAAACAATAAAGCAAGCTAAAGTTATTATCTTAACTTCATCTTACAAAACAATTATTTATATTGATTAAAGATGGTTCAACCTCCTCCCTTTGCATGGCTTGCATACCACTGCTATATTTCCTTCATATTTTTGGACCAATTTAGTAGACTGATACGTATTTTTAATTAACGCACAGGATCGACTTTTCTATTTTCCGTGGGAAAATGAAATATAACTCTATCAATCCGTCCATTATAAAGCGGCCAAACCAACTGTTCATAATTAAATTAAAGTGTCGTAATTATTATCTCAGACATTATTAGCCATTGACTGATTTATACCCGAAAAATCTACAAAAATTCAGATACTCATTCTCCGCGGGCCACGTGATTAGGCGCGTCACGGCTAAATAAGCCCGCGCACTATTCACAGCCATCGGGTGGAGACCACTATTCTATCATATACTTATGTATGAAGATTTTTTATTTTTATTTATTTAAAGTCACTTAGCTACACTTGACAAGGTCGTTTCGTGGATTGGTGACCATCTATTACATACCGAGTTTCCTCCGCACCTTAGAAAGCACGTTAAAGGTTGATCCAATAATACGGGCGTGCCCGGCACGTGGACGGACCGTCCCGAGCACGGTCTAGACACGGAATTGTGTAAACAAGTCCAGTACCCCGGCCACGGTCCGTCCGCGTCCCGAGTACGGCAAGTATATACAACGTGTAACAGAATAAACGCTCTTAAGGGGTCATTGTACGCATCATTATCAACAACTTTTACTAAGGGACCAAACCTGAATTCGCGAAAAAAAAAACAGCTGTTCAGTACATTTAGTCGAGTTATGCGCACATACATGTATGGGGGAGTCGATTTTTTTTCGCGATTTAAGTGTTGGTCCCACAGTGAAAGTTGTTCATAATGATGAGTTCAATAACCCCTTAAGAGGTATTGCGTTTATTCTGTAACATGTTGTATGTGGATTAACTTTAAGTCGTTGATCCCGGCTGTCATTTTCAACATCTTTGTATTCAGCTGCACCCGGTTAGCTGAAATATAGTTGGGAAAAGGCTAGGCAGTTTGATTCATTTAATTTCAATTAATTTATTTGTTGATGTATACCTACCATACGAATATTGTTGTCGTTTTTGAACCAAAGGTCAACCTTTGGATCAAAAACTGTAGGCAAATAATGCGTTATTGCGTTAGGTCTGTCAAGTACCACTTAATACCTACCTTTCCTAAAGTTTTAATAAATAAATTATGTCTTTAATTGATACCCAATGCCAGAAAGAGAAATTAGATAAGTATGTGATAAAAGAATCGCGTTGTATTACAATTACAGTAAATATCACTGATTTAAAATCGGTCGATTCCTTTTTTTTGTCTGTTGGCAGCCTGTGTCGGTTTTAGTATGATGCATCATAGTCACATCATTTGGCACATGTCAATCAATAAATTAGTAGTCAAAATAGTTGATCCCGAATTAAGGGCTAATTAATTCACATTTTAACAAGTGAAAACTGCTTCAAATGGAAATAGAAAACATTTATCACTCCCAAAATACAGCAACTTTGTCTGAACGTAATTTCAGGCCATTGCTGAACTTAAACATTTTGAACTCATAAGGACTTCAGGAGCTGCCTGTAGTATTTGCATCTTGTGAATAAACTTGTACGTAGAACTACCTTTCCAACATACTGGTTATTTGGCAATATGAGACATTTCGGAAATAATTGTTCAGAAATATTTGCTACTTCAGTAGTTCAGAGGTGGTAGTGACTACATTTCATCAACCTATATTATCCCTGACCAGGTGTGTTGCCTCCAACCAATCCGCCGGAAACGATTCTAAGACGTCATGCCAGCGTTTCCTAGGCCTTTCTCGGCGACGACTCCCGTCCCCTAGCGACCCGTCCGACTGCGTAAATATGACCACATGATTTATAAATGTCAATGAACCAAAAAAAACATCCCGGCTACCTCGCCAAAAGCAGCACGTGGTAACTGTATACTTATTTTATTTTGATTGAGGAATGGGCTTGTTCTTGACCCCAATCACGCCTGATGGAAAGCGATGGATGAGGTCTATGATTTATTTATTTATTCATTCATTATTATTATAACACCCTAACAGACACATCCAACGCGATGTTATAACGTACATATAAAACATATAAAACGTTACAAGACAATACATCAAACGTCACAAAAACATTACAATACAACAATAATTGTTTAAACGGTCAGACCTCTTTCAATTAAACTTTGCGCTACTTGAACAAATCTCGGCAGGTTTTGGCAAAATATATCTTCCGATAACGTTATACTATTTATCAAACGTATGGCTCGTGTCATAGGGGTAAACTTAAGCAAATTAGTCCTTGCCAACGGTACTTCTAACAGTGCGGGGCGACGGCGCGCGCCCACGTACCCGTCTGGCGCGCGCAGCCGCAGCGCCTCCAGCACCTCTGGGTGGTGCAGCAAACCTAGCAGTACGCTAGCCACATATTTGACTAGCGCCACGTCTCTTCTAACTGCCAGTCTGGTATATCCGACCATGCCCAGGACGAACAGACTCGGGTACATGAGAGGATAAAAAGGATAAACCCCATATTCCTTCAGGTACAGAAACCTCGCAAACTTGTTTTGGTTTTTTTCCAACATGAGGCTGTACTTTCCTTCATGAGGATTCCAAATAATGGCACTGGTTTCCAGATGACTCCGTACCAGTGCATTATACAAAACTTTCACAGCCGCCGTATCGCTAAAATCCTTACATTGTCTCAAGATGAATCCGAGATTTCTGAAAGCCCTGCCGCACACCTCAGCTATATGTTTGCGGAACGTCAACTCTGGCACCATCTGCACGCCCAGGTCCCGCACCTGTGCGACGCGCGGCATTACCTCCGTGTCCATTAAGTACTGATGCTGTAATGGAGCACGTGCAGAATTTAAGCAAGTGCGGCGTGAACCCCACAGCAGCGAGCTTGCATAAAAGTACATCGTTATCCACAGTATCGAAAGCTTTCCGGACGTCAAAATATGCCACATCCACCTGCCCTCCGGCGTCAATAGCGGGCGACAAGTAGCCAACAAAAGACAGCAAGTTGCCCCCCGTACTGCGACCCGGCCGAAAACCGTGTTGTGCGTCCGTTAATCGAGAGCTCACTTGTGTATAAATACTCCTATGCAATACTGCAATACTAATACAATATAATGATGGGGCGAGCGTGCCCAGAAGATGCTGTTTATTCTTGCTTTGAAGACAACGCAGACGAGTTATAATTATTTAGAAGGGAACACAGAAGCTGGCAGAGAGTTCCACACTGGCTGTGCGCACAATAAATGTGGAGTAGAAACACTGAGTACGACTAGTCGGGATATTGACCAAATACGGATGGTACCCTACAGTACTGCGGTATTCCGATAGTAAAAGGGCGATGGTGGGATCAGGTCGTGAAGTTCCTGCGCAGACTCACCAAAGTACAGCCTGTAGAAGACCGACAGGCAAGCAACACTACGCCCATGAGCTAGTCTGTGAAGCTTAGCCACCAACGTCTCATCACCTATAAGCCTTTTTGCTCTGCGTTCCACCAAGTCCAATACAACAAGCTAGTATTTTGCTGAGTGTTCCAATACTCCATACAGGAACGGACAGGGTGCTTTGTACTCAGAAGCTGTTTAGACTCGGAAGCTGTCAATACTTTTCAGTCAAACACCTAATTCAATAAAACCATCCATTTCCATTAATGACATAACTAGTGATTCAATTAGATTCAAGATTCAAAGCATTTATTTCAAATAAACTGACTGCGTAATGTTGTTGAAAATCTTTAATAACCACATTAACTGCTCCGATATTTTGTCAAAATTCTATTTCAACACCCCCAGGAAGTCTAAACGATATAATCCACCTTTGCGTGTGCCATTTGCATCAACAAATTATAGGCAGAACTCATACATTGTGCGTGCAAGCAGAAATTTAAACAGGCTTTGTAAGCAGCACGATTTAGATCCCTTCACAACTAGTGTGTCCTCAGCCAGGAGGTGCTTAAGTCGAAACTTTTTCAAATAAATTGTTAAGCATTGAAAACAATTAATTATATAAAATATCGTTTAGCAGTACGAGCTACATTGTGCTATAAGTACTAGTTATATACAACTTGGTGTGAATGTCCATAGAAATTACTTACTTTTTTCTGTATCTTATAAGTGGAGACTTGTAATTGGCTGACAGCCTTATTTATTGATCTCGACCTGTTTGTTTTAGCTGTAAGTCTTCCATAATGCTTAAATAAATAAATAAATAAATAAATAAATAAATAAACCATTTACAGGCACTTTTGAAATGTCAAGGTCGGTCAGTCAAAAACGTGAAGCTATTTGCACGTTCCAAAGCATAGATCTCTATGGAGACCGTGCAGGAAACTCCACGGGCACTTTTTTAAATCATGATATGTTTTACAAAATTCTTGGTTACTTATCCTTCTACAGATGAGGACAATGCAAAGAAAACCAATTTCATTTTTTTAACATGTTATTTTAATACTACTTATAGCTTTTCCTGTCATCTTTAGGTAAAGAACTATTATCAGAAAAAAAATATTTTATTCTAAGATTTTAGGCTTAGTAATATGGGAAATAAGGGGAGAAGGAATGATCGTTTTTGGTCTAAATTCTTGAATAACTTCAAAACCATTTATTTTAAAATTATGAAAAACATAAAATCCTCACAGTAAGCCCTATCATTTGGTATGTCACACTATACAGTACTAGTTTGACCCCCAAAAGTGACCATTCTCTACTGACGGCGCCCGTTCACGAACATGACGCGCGTATCGGCACCATTCAGCTCAACCATTTTGAAGGGAACCGAGTGATCCAACAGACGCGCCACCATCAGCGAAACATTTGAGTGAGCATGACATGCTCTCAACCACCATGCTCGTTCATGGCAAACAAGTAAAACTATAACTAATCACATAATATCCAAATGGATTAATGTAATGTTGATGCCCAACCTTGCAATTTGCAAACCAAGACTGTAATTACGGGTCATAGGATCGTCGTAAACTAGGGGCTACCAAGCCATGACGTAATTTCCGCTATGAGCTCAATCCGTAGTCCATGGCGGAAGCCTACAAGGAAGTAACTAAACTCAATAATCTATGGTAATGGAACTGGGCTAACGCCAAAATGACCCGATGATGATAACACGTTGTTAGTCTGAGAAAATCTTTTTATTATTCTAAGAACGTGCAACCTGCGTAATCAAGAAAAAACTGGCGGTATGGGGGAGATCAACGATCAGTGTAATCTTATTATTTAGTATTGATTTTGCAAATTATGGAAGAAATTTTGTAACCGTGAGTAGAGTTTTTATAGGTAGGTATGTGTATTTTTTTTAGATTGAAGGTTCGCTTTCCGTTTTATCTTTACCGCTTTCTACGTTTTTTGTACATTTATCAGATTGCTTATTTGTATTTTATCCTTTTTTTTTCTGTAGGAATCTTCAATGAACTGGTAAAGCCGTTTGATAAAGCAATGTAATCAAGAAAATTCTCATTTGAGCCTTCTTTAAGTTCGGGAAAATCTCAATTACCTAGGTCGCGGGTGAGTTTTGTGTAAGACGCCTAGTACAGACGTAATTCTCTGAAATTAGATTACAGATAGTTGGCTTAAGTCTGTTCCAATCTGATTACCTATGTGGAAGCTTCAATAATTTATAAAGCGGAGTTCCAAATCCATAGCGATGTCATGTTATTACATTTTCGCCAACATAAACTCTGTTTATGATATCGTGTAATAGCATTCTGGTTGATTCTATATTAGGCGGTACACGAAGTAGCATATTAATGGATAACAAAGCATACAATGTTTATTTATGGTTCAATATAAGGGAATTTTCAAGAAGAAGTTCTCATAATCACCACGATTTGTAAAAATATTGATGGGGTTAGATGCATCCGGTTACTCTGGAAGTTGGCCCCAATATAGTTGGGAACAGAATAGGCAAATTCATAATTGATCCACAAAGAAGCTAATGTTTGTCAATGTAAAATCGAAAGAAAATGCTCCACGAGCACTTGTTTTAACGGTGTATTTTCCTTGCATGCAATTATCTGAAGCAGTAATGAAGTCACAACACTACCCCAATTCTCGAGATTCATTAGTTTTGGGTGAATCCTTATAGGCGCTTTTTACGACACCCAAGGATCGAAAAGGGATGCCTCATTAACTACTTTCTACAAGGAAATAAATATATTTTCTTTATAGCGTTTCTAGCAACTTTATTTTCAGTAAATTGAATTTTAAAATCAATATTGTAGAAATTATTATAAGAAACTGGCTAATGATGAAAAGTGCTTGCACAAAGAAGTAACTGGCAAACAAGATTAAAAATAACTCAATCTTCTGTCTTGAAATATTGCAGAATAACCTACGCGTACATCTCTCATGTTTACTTAGCGTAGCATCTCGCTCACATTCTAACAAGATTATTGTTGTTTATAGCATTATTGACATGAAAACCACATTATTGATAAGCAGACATTTAAATACTGGTATTCTGCTGCATCTGTAGTGCTATTCTGTAAAAAAATACCGTTATATCAAAATCCCCTAACATCAATTGAAATGGGAGCTCACTTCACTTAACTTTCATGTTGAGTTTCTCTAGAATCGACCGGCATGTCGGACTGGAAGCTGACCCTAATACATTTGATCTTAAAATAGTAGGCAGATGGATTGACAATGTAAAATTGATTCAAAAATGAGAAAATGCACAACGGAAACAATGCACCCAAATGTAATCTTGATTCCGCATTGTTATTGGAATCTCAAAAACAGATTACGTTTCAACCTTCGACCGTTTACCAATATTCAAGCAACCTGTCCACGACCACTTCCAAATGCTGCCTAATGTAGATAAAAATCATAAACTAATCGCGGTTTTACGGTTCCGTAGCCTTTAGTTAGTAGTTCTAAACTTAGCAATTGATGGTTGGTGATTGGAGGGTTTAAGTTGATTATAAAAAAATACAACTTCAAAGCATGGATTTATTTCCATGTTGTTATACAATTCTTGGTAAAAAAAACCGGCTAAGAGCGAGTCGGACTCGCGCACCAAGGGTTGCGTACCATCATATAAAACGTGAAATGTTTTTATTTTCATCGGCGAGGCCTATATTCGTCAAATTATTTTAACACTGGGGTGTATATTGCAGTTCCAGATCAGCGCCATTCTCTTGACCGCTAGTAGAACTAGTGTAACTTTTGTTGATGATTTCTGAAAAAGTGTGCTATTAAGAGATATCGTTTTTATTGCGCTCTTTTATAAAATGCTCCACACCCCATGCTTTAGTAGCCCCAATTCGAATTTTTAAGAATCCCTTTTAGTCGCTGATACAAAAAAAAAACATTTTTATGTCTTTCTTATTTGCAAAATAGTTGGGCAAACGTCATCTAAAACTATTTCAAATTTCAAGTTGATAGCATTAGTAGTTCTTGAGATATCCAGCTACGACAGACATACAGAGTTAGCCACACGACAAGGGTTCCTTTTTACCATTTTGGCACGGAACCCTAAAAAGATTGAAACATAACAATAATAAAAAAAACAATTTTGATCAAGATAATATGTTTTATATTTTGGGAAACTCCTACTCAACAGGGTTTCGATTTATCAAAAGTCGACTTTTTCCGTAAAAACGGAAAGGTCGAGTTATCCACATCGTGTTCACAAATGAAGAAGCTCTTCGTGTCACAGTTAATGCTGTTCAGACGACCGTTGTAGAACATTGAGCCACACTGCTCATGCTCGTCTACTATTGGCTCGTGCTTGTCCCACCAAGCGTCAGCGTCATCTGCCACTGCCAGTGATATTCCTGGAACACAAACAATAACAATGACGCTAGTTAATTCTGTACAATTTTAGACAATAGTACGTTGACACGCCAGAGGCCAGGTCGCTATGGAGCCTGTAAAACTAAAACAACAAATGCCCACACGCCCAATGTTATACACGTGGGCATTTGTTGGAAAAGGGCGTTTTTCAACACACTACTAACCTAAAAAAATAAATACAATTTCAAATTCATACATAATACTTTAGTAACAGTTTGTGAATAAATAATCAAACAGATCGCGAATTATTAATCGTGCGCCACGCACCATTATATTTGGGCTGACCGGTGATCAGCCTCATCATCATATCAGCCAAAAGACGCCCACTGCGGGACCTCCCCCATGTGTCGCTACAACCACCCATCGGCCCACCTGAATAACCCTAATCAATTGAGTAGGTGGGAGCTAGCCGGCGCATTTTTCCGCACTAGGGCGGAATTAGCTTTATTTCGTTCCTAAAAGCAGTAGGATAGAAAACTAGTTTTCGAGTAAGTGGGTTGTTAAAAGTATTTTTGGAAATACAAAGCTCTAAAATCTGATGAATTTGTGAGTTTTTTAACCGACTTCCAAAAAAGGACGAGGTTCTCAATTCAGTTGTTTTTTATTTATTTATGTATGTACACCGATTTCTCCGAGGTTTCTGATTCGATTTCTGTGATTCTTTTTTAGTTCGATCAGCATACTTGCCATTTGGTCCCGTAAAAATTTGATTAAATTTGGATTAGGAGTTTTTATTTTATGAGAATTTTTGCTTATTCAATTTCTGCGTTGACAATGACATCGTCCAAGTATCACCACTAAAAAGTGAAAAATAGAAAGCATTAATCGTGCATTTAAGCAGATAATCGTGCAAACGTACCACTTACTGTCCGCCATCCTTCTTTAAACCTGTACTGAAAGCCCAAGTGATATATCCCCCTGTTTAGTCCGTGGTATCCTCCAATTCATTGTTTAGATGCTGTCTCGACCAACTTTGCAAGGTAATCCGCTTCCGACCTATTGTTGACCATTGCCAGGCGTGATTGTTCAGACCGACATACGGCATGTGCCTCAGACCATTTGAATGAAGATCTGTGCAGTTTGTAACACTTTCCAGTATTCATGTTTAAAGAAAAAAAAAAGGAAAAAATAAGGAATATTTTCAATAGCTGACCCGTGCCCACTCCGTTGGGCGGTATTTTTCGGGATAATAAATAGCCTATAACACTCACAAATAACTTGGCTTTGTATTGGTAAACGAATTTTCAAAATCGGTTCCCTGTGGATTATCCCCTACAACCACACAAACTTAACCTCTTTATAATATTACTACATCTGCCAGCGGCTTCGCCCGCGTGGTCCCTAGGGAACATACTCTCGGGATAAAAAGTAGCCTATTTCGTTTCTCAGGCTCTAGATTATCTGTGTACCAAAATTCATTCAATTCGGTTCAGTAGTTTTGGTGTGAAAGCGCGACAGACAGACAGACAGGCAGAGTTACTTTCGCATTTATAATTTAAACAATTTACAGGCACTTTTGAATTGTCAAGGTCGGTCAGTCTAAAACATGAAGCTATTTGCACGTTCCAAAGCGTAGATCTCTATGGAGAAGAACGTGCAAGAAACTCCGTTTCTGTTTTGGGAAGGAAAACACGATGTACTATAATTATGTCCTGCAGGGGGGGGGGGGAGTTGTAAGGAGAATCCCTTTAAACCTACCTAAAATATTACACCTGTACTTTAGTGATAGGAGGCTCTTCTTGCAAATAAAGCGTTCTTTTTCAGAACAATCGCGATCATTCATCCTGCCTTTCATCTTGTCTTTTGCACACAGTCCTCTTTATGACCTGCGTCATTCGGCTCACTTGACTCCCAGTTAATGTATACTTCAGAGACCGACTTTCCTAAAATACAGAATACAATTATTATCTATTAGACTTTGTTCCGCACATTTTGGGAAAGGCCAAATTTGACTCTAACTTAGTAACGTCTTTAAATGAGTGTTTCATATTAAGTGAGACAAATGGGTCCAATTTTAGTAAAACAGACTTTACTAGTAAGAGTATTTAATGTTAACTCACCATCAAAGGTCTCAAAAAATCCTTCTGTCAGTAAGTCCGACATCCCTATAAACACACAATCGATATTAGGCTGGATGTTTTTTCGAAACGCTGTGAAGTACAGCGTTTTGTTCGTCTTCATTTTTTGGGTAGTACAAACTGGCTCCTTCCTCAGCGCACTTGCGCTTTGCATCAAACCAAGTTTGTGGTGCTGTGTGGATCTTATAGAAACTGTTTACTCCTTCTATGTAAGTGTAGCCCGATCTAAAAAACTTCTTGGACCTTTGTCCATCTGCGGAAACGAATAAATCTAGTCAGACTTTAACTCAAACAAATTTAAAAGCAAGGTCGTAGTTCCAGTCAGAAAAATATCCTCCTGAGAAACAATAGGGTACTTACGTGAGATATCCAACAAAAAGCAGACTGTTAGAAAAATAAACAAAGTATCAGAAAACATTTTGCCCCGAAATTTCCTACCTGTCACGTGTTTTAACTTTTGCTGTGAGCACGAGTGGGCACGAGCACGATAGTTAGGGAATGTTAACGCTTAGACTGAAATGAGCTTATTAAACATCTTCTTATCTCCCTTATGCATAGATCCAGAGTGAGATATGAAGTAGTCTTATCATTATTATTTTTCTTTCAATAAAATCTTAATCAGAACGGGTTTGCCCCAAGCTAATGTATATGTATATTTTATCTGCAAAAAGTCAACAATGCAGTACACAATTTGACCCGAGTTGATCTGTAAATATTGCAATACTAATTTTTCTGCTTTCATTGGGAACTTTGTGTTAAAATAGATGCAAATAGGTACAGAATTTGTGCAAGCTTTGTGATTAAAATAATAAAAAGTATAACAACATGTTTATGTTAAAAAATTTTTTGATGATTGGATTATTCGTTGACGTACTCGTAAGTGGATCGTTTCTGAAGGAGCATACTTTCAAGGTGATAAAATAAATTTGGATAAATAACTAACATTTTATGTATTATTGATCTTTTCCTGGTACTTTCTTGACAGAGTAGTACATGTAAATTACAATTTGTATAATAGACCATTATATTTGGAAAGTTGTCGAGGAGAATTGAATACACACAATCAGTCAGTTCAGTCAATCAGTTTACTTACAAAAAAATAAAAAGTAGGACCGATTTATTTATTTGTTAACATATTTTGAATTGATTGACTTGACACATTAATTTATTTTTGCTTTCAAATTATTTTGCATGTGACAATTTTATATTAATGTTATTAATTATTATGTACCTAAAATTGTATATTGTTTGAAATAAATGAGAAAAAAAAACTATACACAAAATTGTAGGTTGATGGCTCATAATTAAATATCGAAACAGCTTAAGTTTTTAAGATCTATTAATGAGAATTTAAATTACTAACTACTTAGTCAAATTTTATATTATTTTACCCGCTGATTTAACTCATATCGTCTAAGTAAGATTTTGTCCTTTACAATTGTTATCTATAGTATATTACCTAGCTATTTTATTCAATTTATAATGTTAAATCAAATCAGATTTTAATATTTAAAGTACTGTATTGACTAATGTAGTACCGACTGTGTTCGTGGATGGCGCGACTAACCAATCACAGTCCGTGTATTGGAACGTAGGCATAATGGTGGGAGTAACGCCATCTTGGTTGTCGCGCCAGACCAACGAGCGCAGTCGTGCACTGATCGTCGAAATACGAGGAACTTATAATTGTAAGTGTATTTTTGTACGACAAAATTATAATTATTGGTTTTGTGTGTCGAGTTCGAGAAATACAATAAGTAAGTACACGAACAGTTGTCTATTTTTTCAATACCTTATTTTACCCTCAAAAAGCCCTGAACCCGAATAACAGTTAATTTTCAAATTCAAATTGTAAAAATGTTACTAGATTCTGTGTAAGAGTCTACATCTCAGAAGTGGGATAAAGATTCCTATTTTGGCCAGTTCGTTAACTTTACTACCCGCTATCATTATTTTTTTTTTATTTTTTATTTATTATTCTTTTTTTTTCCTACATTTTTTAAAAATAACGGCTATCGCAAATAACGATTACCAATTCCGGCGTTACATGCACTTTAAAATAGCTTTTACCCGGGTTCTCTGCTAATAAATGTAATTAAAATCCCTATCGAAAGGAGAAAACGACTCTCAAATGTGATTTCAAACAATATGGTATGTTTCTTATTATGAATACTTGATTTAATACCTACAAAACTAGGTGGATATTGATTGTGTTGGTTGTGATAATCTTTCATGTTTCAGCCTATGTTAAAGAACGAATTCCTTGGGATATAATTTACGTTCCAGGATAATTCCATGGAGGACGACAAACGTGAGCGTGTTGTCTACACCCCGACAGATCCTACAGGATCACCCGCTGCTTGCCGCCAGTCACGCAGCTCTGCTAGGCGTAGACCTGGCAGCCGGGAAGTGAATCGGTCACGTAGCCGGCTGAACCGTCTATCACGAGGGCGTCTCAGTCGCTGTGCGTCGAATCAACCGATGCATTCTCGAAGGCGTAGCAACCGCTCACGCAGTCGGGAGGATTGCCGGTCATCCAGCCAGGCGGTTCGCCGGGTGGAGCACCGGGCTTCCAGCCGGGAGGATCGCCGGGCATCCAGTCGGGCGGATCGCCGGGTGGAACACCAGGCTTCCAGCTGGGAGGATCGCCGGGAGGAGCACCGGGCTTCCAGCCTGGAGGATCGCCGGGAGGAGCACCGGGCTTCCAGCCGGGAGGATCGCCGGGAGGAGCACCGGGCTTCCAGCCGGGAGGATCGCCGGAAGGAGCACCGGGCTGCCAGCCGGGAGCATCGCCGGGAGGAGCACCGGGCTGCCAGCCGGGAGCATCGCCGGGAGGAGCACCGGGCTGCCAGCCGGGAGCATCGCCGGGAGGAGCACCGGGCTGCCAGCCGGGAGCATCGCCGGGAGGAGCACCGGGCTGCCAGCCGGGAGCATCGCCGGGAGGAGCACCGGGCTGCCGGCCGGGAGCATCGCCGGGAGGAGTACCGGGCTTCCAGCCGAGAGGATCGCCGGGAATCCAGCCGGGTGGACCACCGGGTCTGCGGCCGGGTGGACCACCGGGCATCCAGCCGGGTGGACCACCGGGTCTGCAGCCGGGAGGATCACCGGGCATCCAGCCGGGTGGACCACCAGGTCTGCAGCCGGGAGGATCACCGGGCATCCAGCCGGGTGGACCACCGGGCATCCAGCCGGGTGGACCACCGGGTGGAGCACCGGGCTTGCAGCCGGGAGGATCGCCGGACATCCAACCGGGTGGACCACCAGGCCTCCAGCCGGGAGGATCCCCGGGCATCCAGCCGGGTGGACGATCACCTGGAGCAACGCCGACCTGCGGGACGTCCCTCTCCTGGCCACACAAGCTGCCGTTCACGAAGCCCAGTGAGGCGGCTACGATCCAGTGCTGCAAGAGACATGCAGGTTACAACGCAAGACAAGACCACGGGTGAGTCCACTTCTATACCGGAATTATCCACTTTTTCAGACTTTGTCAATGTTTTGAAATCTATGTCTTATAATGGTGCAGATAAGCTAGGTTCGCTTAATAACACTATTCCAGAGTTTGACCCAAGTAAACGGGAACAGACAATGACAATGTGGCTTCATAAAGTCAATGAGTGTGCAACCATCTACACATGGTCGGAAAAGCAAGTAATACATTTTGCTTTACCAAAGTTAAAGGGAATAGCTCAGAGATGGTACGAGGGCCTTCCGTCGGTCCTGTTTACTTGGGCCGAATGGCAGGAAAAACTTTTATCCACTTTTCCATCGGAAGAGAATTATGGCCAAATGCTAAGCGATATGTTGGCCAAACGAGCTAGGTTTACGGACTCTTTAGAAGAGTATTACTATGATAAACTAACCCTTATCAATAGATGCGGTATAAGCGGAAAAAGGGCAGTTGAATGCATTTTACATGGCATAGACGATCGTTCGGTTAGATTAGGTGCTGAAGCAGCTCAATTTGATGATACTAATAAATTGCTGTCGTTTTTACGCAATGCTCGAAATATAAAATTTAACTCCGAGCGTAAATTAGCCAAGGGTCAACCTCATAAACAACCAATCAGCTCTAACTTTAAGCCCACACGTTGTTCAAATTGCAAGAAGGACGGTCATGTAACTTCTCAGTGCACCCAACCCGTTAAGAAGTGTAGCCGATGCAATAGAATAGGTCACGAGGTTGAACAATGCCATGCCAAACTCCCAGCATCTGAAGAGAAAAAGGTCTTGAGAATAGAGGATAGGATTAATAAAGGCGAGATTGATTCTTCCAAAATAACCCCTCCAATGTCGGAACCAAATAAGAAATACTTCAAAACTGCTAGTGTGAACGGTTTCTCTATGACTGCTTTTATCGATTTTGGAAGTGAATGCTCAATGATTAAGTTATCTGCGTTCCGAAATGTAGGTTCGACTTATGGTGTCAATAACCTTCCAGTATTGAGAGGTTTCGGCAATTCTGTTGTAACTTGCGTTGGTAAACAGCGAGTTCAAATTATTATTGATAACGTTGAAGCTGATCTTGAGTTGCTGATAGTGGCAGATGATGCCATGCATGTGGCCCTTTTAATAGGACAAACATTTACGGAGCAGCCACACATAGTTATCCGAAAAACAAGTGATGCCTTAGAAATCTCTGAACTTGAACACCAAACTATTGTTTCGAATAGCAAGATAAAATTATTTTGTAAAGAGTCTGTTGAGGTTCTGGGTCTAACTATTGTGGACGTGTATGCGGATCCGCCACATCAAGGTGACATTTTTGTCGATGGTAGCATTAGGTGTTTGAAGGGCGTCCGCTATTCAGTGGCTGCTGGATTGTTTCAGATGAGAGAACGTGAACTGGGACATATCGTTGTCAGTAACACCTCACCAACATCATTGGTACTTCCAAAGGATTTTCTTATTGCTCGTGGTCGTATAGCTCACGAAGAGTCCAATGCCCAAGTCTTGTCTATAACCTCAACTATTAGCGGTGACTCTAATTCCATAACTGAGGCTGATTTAAATCTTTGTGATGAACTCTCTTCTGATCATAGAATCCAACTGCTCAGTCTACTGAATAGGTATCGGTCCTGTTTTGCTTTCAACTTATCGGAATTAGGGAACACCACATCAGGTCATATGACTATAGATCTTCAAGACAACGAGCCTGTAGTATATCGACCCTATCGTTTGTCGATTAGCGAAAAAGAAAAAGTAAGGGAAATGGTTTCCGAACTATTGGATAATGATATCGTTAGGCCATCAACGTCGGGTTATGCAAGCCCTATTGTGGTAGTTAGGAAGAAGTCTGGCGAGCTTCGCCTATGCGTCGATTATCGCGCCCTGAATAAGAAAACTGTCCGGGAGAATTATCCCATGCCGTTAATTGACGATCAACTAGATGTTCTTTCTGGTAATAAATACTATACGACTTTGGACCTTGCCTCGGGATATTACCAGATACCAATCCGAGAAGCCGATAAACATAAAACTGCATTTGTAACACCAGATGGCCACTACGAGTTCAATCGTATGCCATTTGGTCTTGCAAATGCTCCAGCTACGTTTCAACGACTTATGAATCAAGTTCTTGGGCCACTGCGATACAAGGAAGCTCTGGCCTATTTAGATGACGTCATTATTCCTTCAAAAGATATAAATGAAGGAATGACACGGTTAGAGTCAGTGTTGCGGTTGTTTGCCAATGCTGGCCTTACGTTGAAACTCCCCAAATGCTTCTTTTTCTGTAGCTCTGTGGAATATTTGGGCTTTGAAATTTCTGCTGATGGCATTCGTCCTGGCGAGAGGAAAATAGAAGCTGTAAAACTTTGCCCGACTCCTCAGAGCCAACATAATGTTCGCCAGTTCCTTGGGCTGTCTAGCTTCTTCCGCAGATTTGTTCAAAACTTCTCGGTTATTGCAAAACCTCTCACACAACTCTTAAAAAAGGACGCTAAATGGTATTGGGGTATAGATCAGGAAACTGCATTCCGTCGTTTACAGAAAGAGCTCATACAACGTCCAACTTTAGCTTTGTACAATCCGAAGGCAGAAACCCAGCTTCATACAGACGCCTGTAAAATAGGAGTAGCAGGCATCTTGTTGCAGAAGCATGGAGACGATATACTTAGGCCAATCGCTTACTTTAGTAGACAGACAACGCCTGAGGAACAAAATTATTCATCATACGACTTGGAAACGCTAGCCGTAGTTTCTTCCTTACAGAAGTTCCGCGTTTATTTAGTGGGTATCCCTTTTAAAATAATCACGGACTGCAACTCCCTTCGTGCAACCTTCCAAAAGAGAGACATGATTCCACGAGTCGCTAGGTGGTGGGAGCAGATGCAAGAGTATAACTTTTGCATTGAATACAGGGCCGGTCATCGCATGGCTCATGTCGATGCACTCAGTCGGAACCCTATTCAGCAGACTCATGATGTTATGGTCGTTAGTGGGGATGATTGGCTAGCTACAGTCCAAGGCGCAGATAGCGAGATTCAAAGGATAGTTGGTATTTTAAAAGATCCTCAGTTTGATGACGTGGTTGATATTAAGTCTAATTACAAGGTGAAGAATGATAGGCTTTATAGGATAACTAGTGACGGTGATAGGTGGGTCGTCCCGAAGGGAGTTAGATGGCAGATTTTAAAACAAAATCATGACGACATAGGCCACTTTGCTGTTGACAAAACTTTAGAACGTATCAAAGCCACTTATTGGTTCGCAAAGATGCGTAATTTCGTCAAGAAGTACGTTGGTTCTTGCCTAGAATGCGCTTATTCGAAGGCTTCTGGAGGTAAAAAACCTGGAACTTTACATCCTATACCAAAAATTGATATCCCCTTCGACACTATTCATGCAGATCATGTCGGCCCCTTTGTACGCAGTGCGAGAGGAAATATGTACATATTAGCTTTGATTGATGCATTTACTCGTTACATTTATCTAAAACCCGTAAAGAACACAAAAACTTCTACTTCAATAAAGGTTTTCCGTGAGTATTTTAGTTTGTTTGGCGTGCCTAAGAGAGTCATAACGGATCGTGGCACCTCTTTTACCAGCGAGAACTTTAAGCGGTTTGTAATCGAAAAGAACATTAAGCATGTCTTGAACGCTGTTTCTACCCCAAGAGCTAATGGTCAGGTAGAGCGTTATAATAGAACTCTTGTTGATGCCTTAACTGCCAAATGTGTTGGCTCTCCTGACAACAAATGGGATGAGCACCTACCTGATGTTCAGTGGGGCATGAACAACACATTCAACAAGGGTATAAATCGCATACCGTCAGAGGCTCTTTTCGGCATTAGACCATCGGGTCCAAGTGACTGTAGAGTTGTATCAGAACTGACTGATGACTTACCCGCTCCTTCTAATAGTCAAGATTTGTCGCAGATTAGGGAACAGATTAATTCTCACGTTAGCTCATACCAAGAGTCGCAAAAAAGGGTTTATGACGCTAAGCACCGCCCAGCTCCTAAATATAAAGTAGGTGATCTTGTTAGGGTTGAGAGGCAAATCCCAGCTACAGGAAACAGTAAAAAACTTGTTCCAAAGTTTCAGGGACCTTACAGAATCACAAGTCTATGATTTTGATCGATACCAAATAGAGGATACTCCCCTCACACGAAAGTCTAACCGGTCTTATTCGACTGTAGTTGCAAGCGACAAAATTAAGGCTTGGTTGAACTTTAACAGGCCGCATGATGAATCGTCTGGCAATGATAGCGATTAACCTAATTATTAAATTTATGATTATTAATTAACATGTATTATCAAACCATAATTCAGATTTTCTTCCAGGATTGTTTTTGTAATTTCTGTTGTTTACGGGCCATGAAAAACTGCCCTTTACAGTTCCTAACCCTTGCAGACCCTTAGGCCATGAAATAATGTCTACTGAGGTCAACCCCGGCCATGAAATAATGCCGGTTATTTAAAATGGGCCATGAAATAATGCCCGTATTTGTTTTCCGTATTGAGACATGAAATAACGCTCATTATTAGTTATAGTGGGCCATGAAATAATGCCCGTTATTAGTTATAGTGGGCCATGAAATAATGCCCGTTACTAGTTATAGTGGGCCATGAAATAATGCCCGTTATTAGTTATAGTGGGCCATGAAATAATGCCCGTTATTAGTTATAGTGGGCCATGAAATAATGCCCGTTATTAGTTATAGTGGGCCATGAAATAATGCCCAAAATTAATTTGGTATGTTCTTTATTGTATATTAACTAATTCTGGTGTGATATCAATCAATCTATTTTCTTTACACTGGTTATTACGTTATATGTTAATAAATTAATTTGTTATTATGGTTGATAACATGAAGGCTTTTCAATCTTGGTTGTTTCCTCTATTTTATGAACACGAGGACGTGTTATATGCTTTGGATGGCCGACTGTTATCTATAGTATATTACCTAGCTATTTTATTCAATTTATAATGTTAAATCAAATCAGATTTTAATATTTAAAGTACTGTATTGACTAATGTAGTACCGACTGTGTTCGTGGATGGCGCGACTAACCAATCACAGTCCGTGTATTGGAACGTAGGCATAATGGTGGGAGTAACGCCATCTTGGTTGTCGCGCCAGACCAACGAGCGCAGTCGTGCACTGATCGTCGAAATACGAGGAACTTATAATTGTAAGTGTATTTTTGTACGACAAAATTATAATTATTGGTTTTGTGTGTCGAGTTCGAGAAATACAATAAGTAAGTACACGAACAGTTGTCTATTTTTTCAATACCTTATTTTACCCTCAAAAAGCCCTGAACCCGAATAACAGTTAATTTTCAAATTCAAATTGTAAAAATGTTACTAGATTCTGTGTAAGAGTCTACACAATCGATTGGCGATAGTAGGTAGGTATCCTGATAGTATAGCCGACAGCAGCTTTACATCGTTAGGTACCAGAATAAACAAAACAAAAACAGCTGTTGTGTAGCTATTTTTGGCATACCATAATATTATACTAATCTAGAACCGTTCATTTACGAATATGTACGTATATTTCAGTGAAATAATGATTGCACCTGTAACGCTTAAACTCCCACGTAATATATTACACAAACATTTTATCTTTTCTATTCAACGCGAAATGAGTTCAACTTCATTATGAATTCTCGTAACAAACACAGCAATGGATGTGTATACAAATTTTGGACAGAATATCATTTGAAGATTTCTCGGTAACGGCACAGTATAAACAGTAAAACATCTTCATACAAACGTGCCGCTCTCGGTTTGAATGTGTGCGTGCGCGCCGCGCGCCATGTCGGCACGCGATTTCACGCACACGCTAGCATAATATATGGGGAAATAAGGTGGCGGCAGTGCGGGCTGTGCAGCGCGACTGTGAGCACGCGCGTACGCTACATGACCGCTTGCGTTCGTCAACTCTCGCCGGCGCGGGCGGCGGACACTTGTCGTAAATTACGAGTATCATGACTTCAAAAAGGGGAAAAAAATATTGTAGTGTTTTCGGGTGCCTCAATAATGATTTCGCAAACCCGGACTTATCATTCTTCATACTTCCTACTCAACCAGAAATATAAGTACCTACTTATACTTAAATATTATTAGAAAATATGGTATTGTATTGTTTATTTCACAGTTTATTTGCTTTATTAAGAGCGTAGCCGAGTCGCATTTTTCTGAATACTATGTTTAGAGCTAAAGTTTATTTTAAGAAGTCTAGTTTTACTATAAAATAGAGGATTGAGTACGAAACATCGTTTTGGTAAACATATTTTTCGCGTAGGTATAGTTGTAATAAGGACAATTTCACAATAATTAATATTGCAAATTAATTACTTTTGAAATTATTATTTTTTCTATTGTCTGATGTGTTGTTCAATCCAAATATGGTTCCGGTAGTCTGACGATCGACTTATATACTTGTGTGTACATCGCATTTTTTTGGCCGGCGTTCGGGTCGGCCACTTGACACTTGTTTTTGTTTCGCTTATCGTATGAAAAAAATGTGTTAAGAGGTCTGTTCTTTTTGGTTAATTTTTGTAAGGTGATGTGTATTATACTAAACGCAACAGTTATTTTTGATATGGTTTCATTTTGTAAATATAACGACTTTTGTATACAAAACTGGGAAACCTGGGAAATAGTCCATCACGCTACCTTCAAGTTCAAAGGAGAATGAGCAACTTACTATGGCACTTGGTTGCGCAACTTTTGACTCAGTATAGTAGTGAAAATTAGACACAAAAAAGGGTTAGCGTCATACTTTAAAACAAGGTTAAATTCAAACTTAAATATTGTGGGGCTTTTGAAAAAAAAAAAAACTTGTGTACCTGTTGAGGTTATGTACGTTAGGTTATGTTACCAAGGAATCCGTTGCTTCTCTGATTTGGCATCTAGGGAGCGGGTGTGCTAATAAAAGAGAACAGTTCACACAGCGCGACATGTTTTACAATTTACGATCAACTGAATGATGTAGAATTTAAGATGCCCTGTCCATGCTTTCCCAAAAGCTTTTTACAAAAACTTTACATAAGAATGAGAATTTACTTTACATTAACAAATAATAATAAAGCGTTCCGGACGTGCAGAAACAGGAGAAAAATTTTCTCGGTATCAAATTTGTAACTTAGTATAATAATGTTATGTGAATAAAAGCTTTTTATTTTTACTAAATTTATAAATTGGTAAAATATTCAATCATAATATGCTTTTATTTTATAAATTTAGATCAAGTGCTGCTTGTTCGAAAATATTAACTAAAAGTAAAAGTGACAACCCTGGGTATCAACGCAAGAGTAGGCTAATAACTCGGCGGGCGGCCTTAGATAACCTACTGTTTATACTGTGGTAACGGTTAGGAGACGGCGCACAGATGGAAAGTTTCTGCGGTAAGCTTTCAAGCAATTATGACAAGCTGCAAATGGGCGCAATGGGCTATAAATATCGCAAATGTTTCAGAACGTTCACGCTACAGGAAAAATATTAATGATCCTGAAATGTTGCAACTTGCAAGCTTGGGGGATTTTTTGGATTTTAGTTGGAATTTCACATATGAAATGTGGATAAACGTAAGTGGAGCGTACTCCTAAATGTTAATTGAATTGATTACTTAGCAAATTCAATACAATGATATTACTAAAGAATTCGTTTTTACCCACCTACCTACTCCAAAAATTAGTAATCGATTGCAATTACACAGTTCGTTTTGTGATTCGATACTATGAAATCCGATAGTACCTACCTACAAATACCGGGTATCTACAGTGTGTATTGTCAGGCCAATTTCATCCGTACCTATACGTCAATTCTACAGTACCATCAAATAAAAAACAGCAATACATCGATATTTAAGTACTACGCACTAGATATGACGCGGGTCGAACATTCATTATGCTCGACTGAAATGTAGATTTGACACTACAACTAAGTTTAGTGCGGGATCGGCTTTGACATTTGTGCGGTGTAGACAGAAGAGAAGAAGCAGCGCTAATAATGCGATAATTGGGACCAAAGCGTGGACATGAATACTGATCCAGTAAAGTCATGTAAAATTATTTTTATTCAAGTGAATAAATAAATAAATAGGTAGGTAAAAATAATCCATCCATCCTGGCATGCCCTTTGATAGTGAGCTTTGGGAATATTGTAGTGAACAACAACTGTGTATAGTGGACACTGAACGCTTGCCTGCATTGTCGTATACCTATGTTAGCTATATAGCGTATATAGTCACGGATGTAGGAGGTGGCTTGATCACTGTGTGACCTCATTGGCGGCTAGAAAAACTGTTGAAAGTGTGAAAATTCATTACAATGTTTTTTGGTCCGATCGTCTGCCAATAGAAATTGTAATTAACTTAGGCAACTGCGCACCCCAGACTCTCGTAGATAGTTGTATGAAAAATAGCAATAAGATAATAAAGGGTGTTATATGGGGGGATAGGGATCAGTTTCAAATAAAAAATTACCATGAAATATGCCACAGTAAATTAAAATATATTGATTTTCCTGCTGAGTTACACTGTTGTGCTGATAAGTTGTGTAATAATATTGAGCATAGAGATGTAATTAATAGGTTGTACCGAGCTGTTACAACAGTGCTTGTAGAAGCCTCTGTATCCAGCCATAGAAGTAAACCTGTAAGGGGGCGCCACATCGCGGGTTGGAATAAACATGTTCGGGATGCACATCAAAAGGCTGGGTTCATTTCCAAGAGTGGTGTTCGTATGGTAAGCCTAAGTAGGGTAGGCTCTATGAGGCCATGCACAAATCCAGAAAAGATTTTAAAGCCAAACTGAAATATTGCCTTAATCATAGAGTTCAAATAAAAATGGATATAATTGCCGAACATCGAAAGTCCAAAAATTTCAGTCAGTTTTGGAAGTCCACAAACAAGCTGAAGCCAAAGGTGAGTCTCCCAGCAAGTGTGGAGGCGATAAGTGCTCCCCGTGATGTGGCTAACCTATTTAGGAATCACTTTAGAGTAGAACCTCTTTTGAAACCGGAAGAGGGCGAAACGATGCTTGATGCTGGTAAATGTGGTGCCGCGGACCCTTCAGTTAAAATAACTTATGCGGAGGTCGATAAGGTTATTAAACGGATGACCAGAGGGAAGTCATCGGGCCACGATGGTCTCAGCATCGAGTATCTGGAACATGCTGGTGTTCATCTGCCCAGGGTCCTATCCATGTTGTTTACATTCTGTCTTCGTCATAACTACCTACCAGACGATCTCATGAAGACTATAGTTGTACCTATAATTAAAAATAAGACTGGTGACGCATCGGAAAAGGAAAATTATAGACCTATATCCCTCCACGACCCTGGGTAAGGTGCGGGATGGTGTGCTTAACAGATATTTAAGCCAACATGTCTCTCTGCATGACGCCCAGTTGGATTCCAGCCAGGGCTGTCCACAGAATCAGCAATACTGTGTCTTAAGCATACTGTCCAGTACTATACTGACAGAAGAACACCAGTATACGCCTGTTTTCTGGACCTGTCAAAAGCATTTGACATGGTGTCATACAATATTCTGTGGAGGAAGATGAGACTTAACACCAGGCTACCTGTTGGGATCATCAATTTATTTAAATACTGGTATGATAACCAAAGCAATTTTGTCAGATGGATGGGCGAATGCTCGGATAAATATAGGATGGAGTGTGGAGTAAGGCAAGGTGGATTAATCTCACCTACTCTATTTAATTTATATGTAAATGGACTGATTGGAAACATAGCAACTTCAGATGGACATACAATTTGTGAAATGTTTGCGGAGCAATTTTCGTCTGTTTTTGTTAAGGGAAAATCAGGTCAGCGTTCTTCAGTCACAAACTACCTACGAATTATTAATAACAACAGCCTGACACTTACGGCACCTGTAATAGACCGTGACAGTTTAATTATCAAATTAAAGTCCCTAGATTGTCATAAAGGTGCAGGCCCAGATGGGATACCACCTATTTTCATCTCCAGATGCGCTTCTTCATTAGCAGCTCCACTGATACTAATATTTAATAGATCGTTGATGTCAGGAGTTTTCCCGGATATTTGGAAAACCGCAAAGGTCGTGCCTATTTACAAAAATGGTGACAGCGATAATGTGATTAATTATAGGCCTATTTCTATCCTGTCTACTATGGCTAAAGTGTTTGAATCTATGATCTGTCCCATCATTCAGTCACACTTCAAACTTTATCTTAGTGTCTCCCAGCACGGTTTCGTGGGCGCCAGGTCCACTTGTACAAACTTGGTGACGTTTAACGAATCTTTAGTGGATGCTTTTGACTGTGGCAAACAGGTCGACGTTATCTATACAGATTTTAGCAAGGCTTTCGACCATGTGTCACACGATATCCTTTTGGAAAAGTTACAGACGTATGGCATTACTAGTAACTTTCTAGCTTGGTTGAAATCTTATTTAGAGAACCGTTTCTTTTTTGTCGCAGTTAATGGCTTCCAATCTGGTACTTGTGCAATCACATCAGGCGTTCCTCAGGGCTCTCATATTGGCCCAATATTATTTATTGTTTTCGTCAATGATTTACCTGAATTCTTCCGATTCTGCGAATGTTTCATGTATGCTGATGACCTCAAGTTCAGTAAAGTAATAGAGTCAAACGGGGATGCTGACTTACTACTAAAGGAACTGGATACGCTGATCGAGTGGTGTGTTAACAATGACATGGACTTGAACATTAACAAATGTTTTCACATCAATTTCTCTAAGAAAAAGCTCTTGGTGCCGTCTGTGTATTCCATTGGACCGCACGTTATTCAGGAAGTGGACCAAATCAAAGATTTAGGTGTACTTTTTGACAAAAAGCTCACATTTATACCCCACTTAGAGAACGTCATCAAGCGAGCCTCTAGAATGCTGGGATTTGTTATTAGAAACGCGATTGACTTCCGAAGGGCTGAAACTAAAATTCTATTGTACAACTGCCATATCCGAAGCATTTTGGAATACTGTAGTACTGTTTGGAGGCCACATTACGCTACACATAAGTTGAGACTAGAGCGAATACAGAAAAGGTTTCTCTGGCATTTAGCGTACTCATCAGGAATTGCCAAAAAGAAACGATCATATTCAGCTAGGCTAACGCATTTTGGGTTACACTCTCTAGAGAAACGTAGAAATGTAATTGATTTCAGTTTCTTAATCAAAATCTTAAGAAACAAAGTAGACTGCCCTCACTTATTAGGTAAAATCATATTCCGAGCCCCAGCTAGATATCCCCGTGCTCCTATAACTCCTTTCTACCCTACAACACGTAGAACTGTTTTCGGTGGTAATTCGGCTATTCCTCGGCTATGTAAACTTGTCAATAGTTGCAGCGATCTTGTGGACGTGCATGCAGACTCACTTACCAAGTTCCGCAAATTGACGCACAATGTGATGTGACTGGCTTGTTATGTTTTGTTTTGATTTTTATGTATTTATTGTATTACTAAGAATATTTTTATATCCTCTATTAAGTTAAGCACATTACTGTTTTGGCACAAGTGGTGCTTACCTGTAAGAAATTGTGGCACTACGCCTTTTTTTAAGTTAAGTATTTTTGTAAATTTTTTTGGTGCTAACAATTTTTAGTGAGCCTAATAAATAAATAAATAAATAAAAAAAATGTCAGCATCCTCAGGTGTCAGATAAACGCACAACGATTCATTTACTTTCTACTTTAATTTATTTATTGCAGTACTGATAAAGTAGGTACAAAAGTGGTGTCTCTTCTGTGGTGTCAAATCTATGGGGACGTCAAGTTGTCACACGTTACCTAGGTAAACGCATAAGCACCATGAAGTTCGTGGCGCTTACGATGTTTTGCTGGCGAGAAAATGTAGCTTGGCACAAACAAACGAGTATATTTTTGTTGATACGAGAGCTAAATTGTCAGGCTAGCTAGTTTATTAGCACAATTTTGTTATCCCTGCTTGAAAAACCAGATGCGTGTAATCCACACAAAACAGAACAAAATACCAGGTACGCACCGTCAACGATCTCAAATACTCCTTCAGTCTTTATAGTCCTTGATTCCCAAGTACACCCACTTGATGTCAGGATGGGTTTTGTTTCGAAACGCCATCACGGTGTTTTGTTAGTCTTCAGTTACTGGGTAGTAAAAACTGGCTCCTTCATCAGCACATGCTAGCTTTGCAGCATCCCAAGGTCATGCTGCCGTATTAATCTTAAAGGAACTCTAAATTTCATGTTCCCATAAGGGAAAAAATTAATCATTTGGTTTTTTGCACTGATCCATAGACTGTTGTCCAAAGTTTATTTAAGTCCTAAGGCCAAAACAAAAAATAATTGTTAAACGGTCTCTTCCTCGGGTTGGACCTCGTAGCTAGAAATTAACAGCCACATGAGTCAGCCTGTAGATGGTTACAGTTAATTTGAGTATGCCAAAAGAGGACGTACAGTAAGGATGCCTGTCCATTTGCGCGGAGCTAGGCCACGGAGCTAGGCAGCGGAGTGGAGAAATTGAGAAATATTAACCAATCATGTCAGTCAAAATGCCAGTGACTCACGTGGTGCGGAGACCGAGGCGCGATTATTTTTCAAAATAATTCATTACGAGTCTGTAGTGTTAAAATAACATGTTAAAAAAATTAAATTCATTCGGAACCTTTTAATAATAATAATAATTTATTTAATTCGGAATAATCCATATACTTACACATTACAACATTAAAATACAATTCAATAATTAAAATGTCAATAGATAATAAATTAATGTTAAAATTAAACTATATAAAAAAAAACATACACGAACCTTTGCACGCGAGTCCGACTCGCACTTGGCCAGTTTTTTTTTTTATAATTCAGATGTTCATAAATATCGTTTTTTTTTTCATTATTAATTTCTAGTACCTAGTCATTGAATAGATGAAATGGGCTGCCGTCGTAAGACAATTAGACAACTACACTAGTCACAAAAATTAAGGGATTTAAAAAAAAAATCCAAATTTTTGGGTGATTTTCAACAAGCTGTAACTCCGAGAAAAATAGTCGTACAGAAAAAATAAAAAAAGCAAATTGTAGCTCCAAGTGTTTAGTTTTCAGATATGACCATGAAAAATTTTTGTCATGTCCAGGTTTGGAGAAATCCTAAGAAAAGTACCGAAAAAAAAATTTTCCAAATTTTTTCCCGTCTAAAAAAAGGTCCACGGGCTTCAAAAAAATTTTTTTGATTGTTTCGTTCAAAAGTTCTTTTAGAGAATTTAATACTCTTTAATTTGGCGTATTCAAAAAGCCTGTACGACGATTTGCCGCGGAGTTATCGTCAATCAAAGCAAAAAAGTTCTTTTTGACTTTGATATTCAATAACTCCGGAAATAATGATCGTACAGGAAATCGAAGGAGGGTTTTGAAAACTGCACGATATTCTCTATAAGAAAATGTAGACATCTTTTAGAAAAAAAATTTTTTTTTATTGAAAACTCGGACCATTTTCCTCGGAGTTACAGCTTGTTGAAAATCACCCAAAAATTTGGAATTTTTTTTATATCCCTTAATTTTTGTGACTAGTGTATAATGGCACCGTGTATATTAACTGACACGAATATAAGACACAGAATGTATATAAAATTTAAATGTTTCCTTACAAGCATTGACATATAAAAAACCCAAGATGCACAGTCTCTAACAAAAGCAACAGTCGAAACTGTCGTCAAAAACTGACATGTATCAAGTCAAAATAATTTGAAAGCAAAAATAAATTAATGTGTCAAGTCAATCAATTCAAAATATGTTTACAAATAAATAAATCGGTCCTACTTTTTATTTTTTTGTAAGTAAACTTGTACTTTGTTTTATACCTGGACTACAAAATAAAATTTTGTTTTTTTTTCCTTTTTTGTAAAGCACAACTGGCAGGTTGACCTAAATATTTTTTGTTTAATTGTACTTTTTATTGTTTTTATTATTGTATATTTATAATTTTATATAAATGCACAGCCCTGGCTGTAGCAGTGATAGTGATACTTTTTTTTCTTTGAATAGTAATGATGATAGCTTCGTAAGTGTTCCTTCGTTGGCAGACACGCTTGTCTTTGTATTTTCCGATGTCACTTATTTCGCTGATACGCTGGCCAATTTTGACTATAAGAATATTTATGCGATTCTCGAATCGTGGTTAAAACCCCGTCTTCCTCTTACTCTCTTCCAGGTTTTCAACTCATTAGGAATGATCGCGGGATCGGTGGTGGTGGTGGGATGGCCATTTACCTTCGTAATTACATTACGTTTTCTATTTTTAACATGTCCACTCAGCTGCCCCCGCCGAACGCCGGCTAACATCTTTTCCTGGAAGTTGAACTTCATCATTCAAAGATTCTCCTCGGGGTCTGCTACTGCCCTTCTCTTCGGATTGATTTCTTCTCTTCTTTTGAACGTATTTTAGAAGCTTTAATTCCTTCTTACAGTCATAGCATCATAATGGGCGACTTTAATACATGTCTCCTTAAAAATGACTCCCGATCCACTTTTCTTCGCCGTATTGTTGAATCCACCAATCTCTCTATTCTCGATCTTGGTGCCACTCACCATTTCCTAACTCTGCTCCCTCACTTATGTTTGTCTCATCTCTCGATCACGTAGCTAAACATGGTCAATGTTCAGCTGACGCCTTTTCCTATCACGACCTAATTTTCACATCCTATAAAATTCGTCCACCTAAGCATAAGTCCAAAACTCTTTTGGTTCGCAATTTTGATGGGATGAATGTTAATCGTCTTCGGGAGGACGCCAGCAACATTGACTGGATGCCTCTTGTCACCTCGTCGTCCGTTGACGAACAAGTTGTAATCTTGACTTCTACCTAAATTTAGCTGTACGACACATGCACCTATTCGAGCTGTGAGAGTGAAGCATCTTCCAGCGCCATCGCTGACTGATGAAATAAAACTTTTACTAAGTAAAAAGGCAGCCGCTAAGTTTAAGTTTAAAATTCGGCCTAACGACATCAATAAGGAAAAATACGTTTCAATTAGAAACCACTGCAACAAGGTGTGTAGGAACGCAAACCGCCAACATATCCATAGTTCTGTTCAAAATAGTGATCCAGCTAAGGTCTGGAATTTTCTCAAATCCTTAGGTATCGGGAAAAAATCTCGTGAAAAGATTCCTAAAGACTTAAATTTCAACTTACTTAATAGTAATTTTTCAACTTCGCCCGTACTGGATAGGGCCAGCAAAGCTGCAACACTAAGTCATTTTTCATACTTTTGTCATAAGTCAATTCACTGCTGCTGGTGATGTTAAAAAAATATTGTATCGATTACATCCAACGCTGACACAGTCACTACCCACAGGTAGTGACTGTGTCAGCCGTAAGATGATCATTCCCATCCTTGATAACATTCTTCAGGTCATCCTTTATATCCAAAACTTCTCTGTTTCCAGTAGGGTCTTCCCACAAGCCTGGAAACATGCCTAGGTTATCCCTTTACCTAAAAAATCAAATCCTGATTCATTCACTGACCATCGTCCCAGTTCCATTCTCCCATTCCTATCCAAAGTCCTTGAAAAACTCGTCCATCAGCAGTTTAGCTCATTCCTTTCCAAGCAATCTGGTTACCTCAGCACTTGTGCACATTACGGATGACATCAGGTCAGGCATGGAAATGGGAAAGTTAAGGGCACTCGCTCTGTTTGACTTTAGCAATGCTTTTAATATGGTTAACTTCGACATTTTGCTTGGAATTCTGTGCTCTTTTAACATATCTCCTTCAGTAATTGACTGGTTTCATAGTTAACTGTTTGGTCGCCGGTAGCGTATTTGCATTGAAGAATCTTTCTCTTCTTGGTGTGATACCTCTGCCAGTGTGCCACAGGGTGTTATCTCCTCTACTTTTCGCACTTTTTATTGATGCTTTCACTCAACGACTATCTTCTTTCTACCACCTGTATGCTGATGATATCCAAATTTACACCCAAGCCCCTCTCGGAGAGCTATCTACTGCGATTGAGACGATTAATACAGACTTGGCTCGAATAGGTGAATGGAGCACTGAGTTTGGGCTGAAGATCAATCCAGCAAAGACGCAAGTGATTATTGTTGGTAGTTCATGGACAGTTTCAAAGATTGATTGGTCGACACTTGAGGTTTCTTTCAATAACACTACTATTCCTATAACACCAACTGTGAAGAACTTGGGGATTTATATCGACAGCACTCTTTCGTGGACTAAACCACTGCAGGTGGTTAGTCGTACACTGTTTGCTTCAGCCGGCTCTCTGAGACGCCTTCGTAATTTTCTTCCCATCACCACTAAAATTGCAATAGCACAATCTCTGATTCTCCCAATCTTGGACTATACTGACGCCAGCTATCTTGATCTCACCCAAGACCAATTGGACAAGCTTGAGCGACTTCAACATCACTGCATCAGATTCATATTTGGCTTGCGCAAGTATAACCACGTTTCTGATTTTTGTACTAAGCTCAAATGGCTTCCTATTCGCCTTCGCCGGAATGCCCACATACTTTCTTTACTTTATAATGTGCTCTTTACTCCTTCTTCTCCTTTTTATCTTAAAGAACGCTTTCAGTTTCTCTGTGACACACATTCTAGGTCCTTGAGATCACCGGAAAATCTTAAATTAAGTATTTATTCCACATCCTTCTTTGACAAATCTTTCACATAGATGTAAGGCGCGCTCAAACGCTACCAACGTTTAAAAAATTGGTGAAGAAACATTACCTCTCATAATAACTTTTTGGCTCCTTTCCCTGTTATATATTTGATATTTATTAGTATATTATTTAGTATTGTATGTATTTGTTTTCTATTATTATGTATGTGTCTCTATTAATATTATTTATGATGTTTGTACACTGACCGCCCTAAATCTAACTTCTTTGGTTCAGTCCTTCCAAAGGTTGTCTGTTAGAGATTGCCCTGTGCGATAAGACCGCCCATTGTACACTAGTTTTTATAAGCGTTTGTCCTGTGCTTTTTATGAGGTGTACATTAAATAAAATAAATAATAAATAAATATCCAAAATAATGTTAGATATAATGTCAAATGTACGTTATGTCAGATGATTAGCCAATGTCAAAGTATAAGTTAAAAAACAATTCAATTAAAAGTTTGTTCAATGTTATAACCATAATAAATTATTTTTTATCATTTGAGATAAAATCTGATACTGAGTAGAAACATTTTTCCACCAAGAAGGCTTTTAATTTGTTTTTAAATAATTGAGGGCTATAAATTGATAACTTTAAATTAGCTGGTAACCTATGTAACAATTCGACTGCTAGCAACTGTAGCTGTACCCGGAGCAATACTTAGCTACATTAAAATTTGGTACCATCTTGTGTTTAAACTCCTTCCTTCTTGTAATTTCCTTACCTGACGTTCCTCTTGTGATTCATACTGACGAATGTACTGAGCAAAGAAATTTAGTATTACTAATGTGTATAAACTAGGTACTGTTAATATTTCCAATTCTTTAAAATGCTCTTTGCATGAGTCTCTTTGTGAGATCCTTAAAATAGTCCTTATGACGATTTCTGTCAGATAAACCCCTTCTGACAGTTATAACTGTAGCTGTTACCCCAAATCATGATGCTATATCTTAATTTAGATTCTACCAGTGCATAATATATAGCTTTTAGTTGCTTAGTATCCAAAATATCTCTAAGGCTTCTGAGTGCACAGCATGCTGATAATATAGAAGAGTCAACAGCAGTTAGCTCCTGTTTCCAATTCTAATTCACATCTACCTATGTTAATTCCTAAGATTTGACTTTGTCTACTAATTCAAACTTGTCTTTGATTTGTACATCTAAATTGTCATTATTGCGAGTTTGAGTGTCAGTATTGTAGTCTTGAGTAACATAATGTTATTATTACTAGTGTTTAATAAAATGTTTTTGGCTGAAAACCAATTGCAGAGATTTTCGAGGCACTTATTTTTAGTTCTGGTCAGTTCTTTTAAGTCATTTGCCCCAATTATTATATTTGTGTTGTCTGCAAAGTCAACAAGTTTTACATCGGGCTGAACGTTATGCATAAAGTTTAGCAAGTCATTTGTGAATATAATGAAAAGTATTAGTCCTAAAATTGAGCCTTGGGATACACCACGTTGTATTTTTGTGATTCTAGACGCGTATACGACTTCGTGATTTCTTTCGATGACAGATATCACGAAGTCGTGTACACGTCTACCACCACGTTTTTATTTCGACAAACATTCAACTATTTTTGTAAGTAGGAATTTAAAAGTAGTAAAGACTTGCCTCTGATACCATAATATTCAAGTTTTGTTAGTAATAGCTCATAATCTATTGTGTCAAAAGCGCCACTTTCATTTTTTTATTAAGTTTAGTAATTATGTCATTTATAAGAGTGTTTATTGCATCTGAGCAACCTACGCCTTTTTGGTATCCAAATTGTCTTAAATTAATTACTTTATTTACATTTAAATGTATCATCAGTCTATGTTTAATAACTTTTTCAAATACTTTTGATAAGGTTGGCAAAAGGGATATAGGTCGGTAGTTTTTCGGATAAGTTGTGTATCATCATCATCATATCAGCCGAAAGACGGCCACTGCTGAATATAGGCCTCCCCGCGCGCGTCGCCACAACGACCGGTCCTGTGCGTCTCGCATCCATCGGCTACCCGCGACCTTCACCAGGTCATCGGTCCACCTTGTGGACGCCTTCCAAGTTGTGTATAGTTTAAGTATTTATACCCTTGTAGGCAACACAGACACACTCACACATTCACACATTTTTGTATAAGTAGTTTATTAGTGGGTGGGGCAAATATAGCTGTCCATGTAAATAATAAAGTGACACTAAATATTGGGATACGTACGTATAAATTAGATTCGTCTTAATATTTTTTTAGAAGACACGACTCTTTCGACCCTCTTGTTTTATCTTAAAGTTAGTCTATTACAGTTTTAATCTAGAACAGACAATACTCGTATTAGGTAGCTATAAGATTATGTGGCAAGATTTTCTTTTGTACACCTAAGTATCTACTTTTTTATTCATGAGATTTTTACTAACGTATTTGAAGTGGCATTCTCGAAGTTGTGATTAGTCCTTCTGTCTATATGAAAAAGCGGAGCTACATCGCAATAGAAAAACTAAATTCTTTTTTTTTTCTTCTGTTTGTTAGATATTTTTTTATTTCGGTTATGGAAGTATCTGGTGCCAGCATTAATATCGTAGGCTAACATTATAGGTATCTAATCTAATAGGTACATAAAAATCTCGTGTCACAGTGTTTGTTACCGAACTCCCCCGAAACGGCTCGATCGACTTTCATGAAATTTTGTGTGTATATTCGGTAGGTATGAGAATAGGTGGTAGGGTATTTTTTTTTGTATAGCAAATCAACGTTTGCCGAGTCAGCTAGTAATAGATACAGTAACAGAATTATGAATACTTTATTAGCAAAATCATTTATTTTAATATAAATAACTTATTAAATAAATGGAGATGTTTAAGGTTCACTTTGGATAAAGGTAGCTTGCAAAGACATGCCAAATGATAATTTCGTATCATGTCAATCAATATCCGTGAAGATATTCTTTCATATTCTGGGGTGAGCAGAACCCTTAGGTGGTAATTCAGTCGCTTAGTCGTCGCCTCCAGTCATGACTTCCATGAATTCTGGAAATAAAAGGAATAATAGATAATTAGTTATGGCAACTTTGTGAGACCAGCTCAGGAGACTAATCTGCGTGTTCCTCATTCAGATCGATCTAAGCACCATAATTTTGAATTTGTTACATTGATGTGTCTTTTCAAAGTAGTCGGTTAGGAAATACTGTTTAACTTTGAAATTATATTATTCTTGTTACTGCTGAGGGAAAAACTGACAAAATATAATGCTTTTTCATTGTATATTTTCAATTGGGAATTCCCAATCGGCAATTAACGGGTAAACCATGTCAGAGGCCTTTCTAAACCGCCTCATAAGGCGGTTTAGAAACTCTGACACTAGGGTGTGTGGGGTCGTTAGACCTTATTGCCCACATGATAAGAAGAAGAAGAAGACGGTTGTAAAATGTAGGTATAATAAAACGAGCAAGTAACGTGACTACAACATAGATAATTTTAGGTACCTATCTACATTGTATTAAAAAAGATTTTAATTAAGACATGCTAATGTTATTAACATGTAGGTAAGTCTCGAATTTTTAGATGTTTGTTTTTGCTATAGTCATGCTTTAACGGCAAATTGATTTGAAATTAGGAAAACGGGTAGATCGTGTTCAAAATAATGATATTTCCGGGATAAAATAGAACCCTAAAAGTATCCTAATATTAAAGGATACTTTTTTATCCCGCGAATATTTACCCTTGGAATGATTACCGACTTTCACCCAAGCGAAGCCGCTGGCTCAAACTATTCGTTAACTAAATTCAAACACCTACGTGTTTCTAGCTAAAACATTATTTTGGTTCAGTTTACTGGTAAAATAATTTATAGCCTTGAGATAAACTACACAGAACATGCGATTTCTGGATCGTAAATTAGTTCGCTGTAATCAATTTATCTACAAACCAGCCGAACTCAACTCTGCAACGAGAATGTTGCGGTAATAGCCAACTATCTTTAGATTTGGCTGAGAATCTGTCACTAACCTTACCTCTGGGGCTAAATTTAAATCTACTTTTAATAGAAACCTACATTTATCGAGACTTGTTTCGACAATCATTTTTACATGAGGAATAAAAATTGTCAGCTTGTATAGAAATTATGACAAACATCCATGTTTATGCTTCACTTGAATAAATATAGCCCTAAGAGGATAATTATATGACAACTTGAATAGCGCAAAAAACGTTTATAAATCCCTAACAGAGAAGATCCCATGATTCAACAATATATCCACCTAATTTTGGTAAAAAAATGTTAGTTTATTTAGTCATACCAAACAAAAAGTATGTTCACTTTGAAGGCACATGAGCAGACTCTTCTTCGAAGTAGGTAAGCGTTCCGAGCTAAAGTAACGCTAAAAAAAAAGTTACCCTAAATTACTGAACCATTCTCTACAACATTACCCACCTCTGAACAGCCAATTTTATGTAAATAGATATTGGCGCCATTTTATCCTACAAACTAACTGAATTATTTTAGCGCGGCTGGCTAACAGCATTAATTTTTTATATGTGAATTAAGAATTAAAAAAATGTTTTCAGAGAAAATGTTGGCGTGTGAATTTAAATATTATCCTATCAAACCACCGGAATAAGCATTGTCAATATATATAAATATAAATAGAAAAGTCCGTTATTTATGAGTACTTGGTCGTAGAACGCAGAAATTTCTTGGAGTGAGAGGAGTGTAGGAGAGCACTAAGAGGATAAGGATTTCCCGAAATGCCTACGGGAACGGGAAAAACAGGAAATGCGCGTACGAAGTCGCGGGCAAAAGCTAGTGTACTAGGTGTAAATATAAAGAAAAACCCAAAAAAAGGAATGTTTGAAATAAAAAGGAATCTCAAAGGAAAAAGCTTTATCCAAAAAATTAAATGGAAGGGAAATAAACCTCTGACTCAAATATTTAAGAGGAAATCCTGAAAGAATCCCCTGAAATTCATTATGTTAAACAAGAATATAAAATGTTAGGAATCTAGCTAATAATTCTAAGTAATCCAGGAAAACTCGGACGATTCTCTACTGATTCACAAACGATTTATTTATTAAAATAAGAATGTAAAAGATGTATAAAAGTGAAATAAAATTCAAAAGTGGATTTGTTGTTAAGTTTGTTCCAAATATTTCTACGACATTTAAAAAAATCAAGATTAGTACGTTTCAATTAGCCAAATTGTATACACTACACCTGGGCTTTATTATGTAGGTATTGTAAGGGTAACTTACCATCGAAGTCAACAGTTCCTGAGCCGTCGGAGTCAATTTCCTCAATCATCATGTCTAATTCCTCTGCACTGATCTTGTCATCCAGCTCTCTGAGGATCTCTCTTAAGACGCCTGTTGTAATATAACCGTTGCCTGTAACACAAAAAAAAAACTACTATAAGTACCAATACAACATAAGCACATAAAATTAGTCTTGCAACCAAGTTTAAAAGTCTTGCAACTAAGTTTCAAACCACCTCTCCTCTGAGAGAGGAAGTCGGCTTTCTAAATGTGTCAGCTAGTGAAAAATTCATAAAAAAGAATAATAATTTGTATTGAAATTTCTCAAATCATAATTCAGAGGTTTTCCACATTCTGTTGAGTACGTTTTCAACTCTATCGCAAAACCATATTATTACAAATTCATAAAGGGCTTCACAAATACAAAGAGCTGTAATTTCCCAATATGTAAGACCTTGAAATCGAATGAGACAGTCGTGAACTAAACGCTCTTAAAACTCAATTTGTTCTCTTGACGACCGAAAGGTTAACCGTAGGCAATAAATTGGTCAAACAACTGGACAGCTTTAAAGAAAGTAATTTTGATCCTTTTGTGCTTGTGATAAAGTTCAATTGGTTTTAGAAATTGATTTATGTGGCCATGAAATAAAATTACATTTCTGGGGATATTAATTTCATATTTATAACGTATCGCCGTAGTCTTGGCCCTGGGTCGGTCGGTTCCGACCTTACTTGAATTTTATATGAAAGGTAAGGATGTCCATCTGAACATAGAATTTTGAAACAAATTAATAATGTACGGAGGACCGATAAGGTAATAAATACATGTTGATTAAGAATAAATGTTAAAAGCTCTGCGTATTTTCGTCAAATATTTAGGCGAACACCTGTAGGTGTTGTAATGTCGGAGATGATCTTCCCTCGCAATTTAGAAACAATAAATATTCACAGGTACTAGCTAATAAACATCCCACCTCCATGAATAAAGTTATATCATGAACAGATGCGCACGCAAAAAGAGCTTATAGAAAGGTTAACGCCTGCCTACTCATGGATCAAAAGCATAATAAAGAAATGAAAAAGGTATTCGTCATACATATGCAAATAGGAAAAAAGATACGCTTGTGAACATAAATGTCAAGAGCAGTGGGAATTTACCAAGAAACTTAAGAATATGCCGGCTGTAATCAATAGTGTAATTGCCGAGCCGATAGAAAACCGACTATATCTTTCAACAAAAAAGATTACTATGACTATCAGATTATTCACAGTACCTATTACTATAGTATTATTTAAATGTATTATATAATAGTCCCAGGTAAAACGTAGAACGGTACTGAAGAACAGCACGCACTACAATGTTCAAAATAACAAGGAAATAAAGTTGCTAAGATTGACGGTGTTCAATAAAAAAGTCTTTCTATCAATCGAAGTTTTCACTTTATGCAGGTAAATCGTTTAAAAAAAAAAACAGTGAATGGAATATCAGATGAAAAAAAAAATGACTATATAAAGTATTGGACTCTCAAGCATTCACCAATATAAAGTTCAAGGAAACCATATTCTCTCTTTTAGGGAACTTATGTATAGCAGATTAGTGGACGTCACGCGGTTTCACCCGCGTAGTTCCCGTTCCCGTACAAGTACGGGAATAAAATATAGCCTATGTTACTCCCTGATAATGTAGCTATCCATTACTGATAGAACTTTTCAAATCGGTCCAGTAATTTCGGAGCCTATTCATTTCAAACAAACAAACAAATCTTTCCTCTTTATAATATTAGTGTAGATGTAAGACTATCGCATTAGTTTTAAAAGAATCTGTAATGATAGTTCTAAGTTTATGATAAATAAATAAATGATAACAATCTCAATGAACATTTTAATTTTTATTGGGAATTCGATTTTATCCCAAACTGAAGTTATGAAAAAACACGATTGCCCCGCTATTTATCTGTCTCCCGCGCTTCGCAGTGATTATTAAGCCCTAGATTATAACAATAACGAAGCTAGTTATTTTTAGAAAACAATGTCTGGCTGACACGATACCGACACAAGTGTTAACGATATGATTAACGACATATAGTCTGCAAATCTGATAGACATTGCCAAATTGTGTAATGATATTTAAAATAACAAAAACGATGATACATGCCATGGTCAGCAGTGCTTATCTTGCTTGTCAGACGTGTGATCTATCGTTCAATTGATCATGACATTACTGATTCTTGGCTTGAGAATTAAATCGGAATGCTTTTCAACCAAATAAGCAGTTATCGTTTCTACTCTTAGTGCATTTTTTTTTAAAGTACGCAGTTCTATCAACCTTGTCTATTTTGTTCTACTGCTGAACAAAGATCTCCCTCTCCCGTTTCCACAAAATTCTTTCCTTTCTAGTTCAGTCCAGTCTTTCAACAGTTGTCAAATCTCATTTTCAGACTATCATTAGGTACCTCAAGCATATCTTCAGTAAACACGGGTCTATTGACTACGAACGTTATTGTCTCAGGACAAACGAAGTACGCTTCAAGTAAAAGTCTGAAGGTCGTCTTAATCTTCATAACGATCTTAATCTTAAAAGAAATTGCTCACTAAATTCTGTTTCAGTTCATTGAATCTTTTCGTTGTAAAGCTAGTCTTGTTTGATCCTGTTACAAACGATATTTTACTTTGAAAACGCTGTCTTTTTACTGTTTGTCAGGGTCTGTTATTATTTTTATTCATCGTTCTATTCAAATGACAAGTTTTATTATTTTTAGGAGCCATTGAAGCTGTACAGAAAAATCTAACAAAGAAAAATCATTAAATGTCACCTAAAAAGCATGAACTTTAGTCGAGCCAGTAAAAGCTTCTTTTGAACAGAATTCAATTTCTTTGTAATCATCGTTTTTGAACGCGAGAATGCGTGTCAAATTAGGAAATGAAAAAGGAATCTATTGAAAATTCCAAAGCATCTACATTCAGTATCGTTTATATTAAAGAAAAAAAATAATAGGTTAAATTAATAAGTTTTAATGATAAGGATACTACAAAACTTGTGACTAAAGTAATCAGTATGCTAGTATTGAATGCACACCCAGCGTAATTGACCAATGATAGGTGGCATGCTCAACTACTACCTACTAGCTAGCTAAATAACTATAATTGAATTTCGACAAGGTTTTCTTCCTACCTCGTAAATCTTTGTCCTGCCAAAAAATTCACTCAATTCTTGGTAGTGGACCCGACTACCCAGGATGTGTCGGGTGATCTACAATTAAGTGACTGCTGGTTTCTTATAATCAATCTATCTGACTATTCGTAACGACTGTCAGATCTTCAAAAGACAGCCGGGACCAATAGCTTAACGTGCTTTCCGAGGCACAAAGGAGTCTCGGTTTGTAATGGATGGTCATCCATTCACAAACCAATCTCGGCAAGCGTTGCATAATCTCGAAGATAGACCTGTACGGCTGATATTATTTAGCCACGAGCTTATGATATTGGTGATGGTATCTTAGCACATTTAATGTATTTTGTACCTTCTTTGTCGTATAACCGGAATGCCTCTTTAAGTTCCTGCTGCATCGCCTCAGCGTCTTCCTCAACCATGAACCTGGACGCCAGGGTCACGAATTCCTCGAACTCCAGTTCACCAGATCCTGAAATTATAGCAATCGAGGTCTTAGCTTTGGAAACTTTACAAAACAGTTGCCACTAATTTTAGTTATCTTGATGTGGTTTGAAATTACAAAAATAAATTTATAAGTCATCTGAGCCTTTTCTCATCTAAAATTTAATTTATGGGAAGGATTTAGTCTAAAAACCTGAATTCTGGGAGTCATTAAGTCAAGAGTGAATAGGTTACTTCTAGGCAAGCGTGCTCCATCTTCGACCACATCATCGCTAACCAACGCGTTCCTATCAACTGTAAAAAAAAAATCTGGTCATCGACAGATGATCGAAAAGAAATCTTCAACTAAGTGATAGATTTCATGGTAAGAAATTCTATTTTTTTCAAACAAGCTCAGAAAACAACGAAACGATTCTCAAACAAAGTGTAACAGATGTACGCCGACTGGAATAAAGGCAATTCGCATAAATTCCTACAAATCATCCTCTCTACGTAACGAGTTTTGTTCAAGTTTCCCCTTTTGTTTAGAAAGGCCCAACTTTATGCTGAACACAAACGGTCCATGTTTAGCAAACATTAAAAAGAAAAATTAATAAAAGTCTTTATTTAAAAGTTTGACTTTGAATAAAGACTTTTGAAAGCTGTACACTAAAATAGTAAAAATGATTACAGCCAAGCAGTTAGCGGCCAGAGTGACCAGAGGGCTGGCTTTTTTTCGGTCAAAGAATATTCGGCCATTCAACGTGGCAAGCATACTTTTAAAAAAATTCATACTCTATGACTTTCCCCTTAAAATTTATGCCCGTTTTTAAACTAAGTAATTTTTTTAAAAAAACATGTCATAACCAGATAAAAAAGTATTACGTCATACTGAAAATAAAATCTGTGACAGATATTTTGAGAAGAAAGCCCATCAACATCAAGAAATGTTACATATAAATTAAACAAAAAAAAACGTATTTTAGGATGTTTTCCCGCGCATAGACAAGTTAAATTCGTTGACTAACAATAGAGCAGCATTCCACTTCCTCAACTGTCCCATAATGGATCGCAAATGGAAAGGCACAATTTATTGACTATTCAATTAAAATGTTTTTGTAATTTAGAGAGCCAACTGTGTTGTAAATTGGCATCAGCAGCGCTCTCGTTCTTTATAATTTAACAGATAAAATCTGGTTTAAGTTTTCTCTAAAATAACTAAACTAGTTTTCCTTCGCATTTTTTATTGTTTTCATTAGAGATATTAAAATAGGAATGGTTATAAGACAAAAACAAATCAAATGCTTCATCGGCCTTTATCCTAAGTATATTGGGGTTAGCTCAAACCGGATTCAGCGTGAATACCAGTACTTTATGTAGAGAAGCTGCCTACTAGACCTCCACAACCCATTAACTGGGTAACACATAGTTCTTCTTGGCAAGACTGGAGTCTGGAGGATTTTCAGGCTTTTGACAAATTTGTAGTACCGGGACCAACGACTTAACGTGCTTTCCGAGGAACCGAGAATTCTCGGTATTTAAAGATGGTCAGCCATCCACAGACCAACCTCGTCAAGCGTTACTCAACTTTGAAAATCAACCCGTATGGCTGTTATTCTTCAGCCACTAGAAAAAAAAAATTAACTGCTTGCTTAGCATGAATGGTATTCAGGATTTGCTTTTCCCAGGCAGAAAACTTAGTATTCGTTAAAGAAACAGCTTTCATTATTGCATGTTTTAGATTACCGGTAGTTATTATACAGATTCTCACATATATATCACTCAAGTATTGTGGCTCCAAAACTAAGACCGCACTAATTATTGTACTGGTTATAGTACTTAGCACAGTTGGTGGGCTGGGTCGCAGATTAGAACATTATAACCAAAGTAATAGTTTCCATCTTGAAATAGAAATGTAGGTGAGATATAGTACGTAACGTATCGGCTGTGATGTTTCCCACGCAAATCATTTTGACTGAAGGGGAAAGGTTAGTATATTCCTAGACACACGAGCTGTCTCGAACATTAACATACACGACATATTTCGATATAGGTATGTCAGTTTTGAACAGAACTGTAAACTCCTTCAAATATCGAGAACAACAAAAGGGGTTCGTATGTAAGTATCGTAGTAGGTAGCAGGTGTTTCTTTAGTTTCTGCCGACTTCAATACGAAAAATTCGTGACTATGTATGAATAAAAACAATGTCAGCTTGCTTGCATTCGTCTGCACAGCATTTTTCATCAATACTCTGCTCCTTTTGGTCATACTGTGATGTTATATAATACCTAAAATCTTCCTCGATAAATGGGCTATCCAAGACTAAAATAATTTTTATATTTGAACTAGTATTACCCTTTAACCCTGAGATTAATTTAAATAGTTTAACCAAATAAACTCTTCAGCTTTAAAATTTTAGTATAGATGAAATAAATGTCGATAATCCTAATATATAGAATCCAGTTCCAGCATTTTATAAGGCAGGGTATATGAGTTGCTTGTTATTTACTACAACTACTGAATTAGAAGATAAAGAAGACTAAGTCAGTTTTAAAGTAATTGAGTTAATATTATGCAAAGAATCAACTTAGGTAATGGATTGGGTTTTATAGCCATCCTTCCAGTCCATATTTGATAGTATATTTCACGTATCTCCATGAAAAGAGCCAATTTCTGGTGACCTTGCAAGAAATTAAAAATATTTTACGTTTCGATGGCTCTATTAACACACCCGGTAAGCAAGCAATTTTTGAACCTTTTAGGGCGATATTACGATTTCCGAAATTCTCTAATTACAAACTGTTAAACATTTAGGAGATAAAGTGCAGACGTGACAGCGCCTCTAGCTAATTCTGGAAGAATAGCCGGAGGCAAATAGTAACACCCACGCGAATATATTTTCTAAATAAATCAAATTAAATGTTGTTCGTTGGTAAGCGTATGGAACGGCTGGACCGATTTGGTTTTTGCTGTGTTTTGTTTTTGTCCGGATGATTCTTTAAATTTGTTCGGAAAATAGAAACATTCAGGGATATCTGAAAGTACTTTTCTATTTTACATCATAAATATTTTTCGCGTGAACCGAACGGAGCAACGTTTATACGGTCAGCTGGTATGTATTTTTTTACCTATGTACTCAAACCTAATTTCTGTCGAAAATTATTTTAAGTAACCTAACATTTTAGAAAAAAATAAGCTCATAAGGTACTAACCGTCTTCGTCGACCTCATCGATGATCTCTTTGAGCGCCTCGTCGCTGACCTGGTGGCCCAACATGCCGAGGATCGTGCCCACCATCACTGTGCCGATGCATCCCTTCTTCTCCTGGTCGAAAGCCTCAAAAGCCTTCTTCAGAACTGGAAGTACATTTGATTTTCAGACGTCATCAACTGCATTTTTACAAAATATTAAAATAGCCACGCAATAATTAATAACGCAAATATATTAATCGCAAAGTGAAGGTACATGACGGTAAGATAAACCAGAAGAAAAAGCATTTCAAAAACTTTTGAAATAGCTGGACAAAAAAAATACTCACTGCTGATCTGTTCCTGGGGAAGTTCGTCCTGCAATCACCAGAAAATTTTAAATTATTTCACGAAATAAATAAAAACTTTTCACAAGAAAAAAAACCAAAGCATAAATCACTTATTTCACTTCACTTAAATCACATTTACGAAAAAGAAAACGTCTCACCATTGTGGCGGTTCGCGGGTTCTAACTACAGGAATTGCACGATGGTGTACGCTATAGTGAACCACACTAAGAGGAACACAAGCCCTTTTATCTGAATGGAATGAGCGACTGTACGGAGGCGCGCGAAAATATCACCCAGGTTGAGACAGTCAGTGCCTTCGTTCTCTAGTCCGTACCCTGAGCAACGAATCACACCGATTTGGCTTCGCAAAATGCTTTTAACCGTTGTCTTTAAGGTCATCATATATTAGCACAGTTGCCGGATGTCCACTGCACCGATGTGCATCATACACGATATGCCAAATGCGTATTTCACTATCAACGAATCGATTCCGTTTGGTTATTAATTACAGATTAATTAAAATATCACCCTCATTGGACGGTTGCCACGCCATTTGTAGAATACTTTTCTCATTATAAACAATAGTAATAAAAGTAGGTACCTACCGATAGCAAGAATAGTATTGTGTGTTAAATAAGCTATACTATTATTTTCTATGTGACAATATCTTTTATAGCTCCATATTTTTTTGCTGTGAGTTTTTAGGACAAAAGAACAATAATTGTACCATTTCAGTTCCCGATAATAATGCCTGATTTCAATAGTTCACATTAATTGAATAAAAGTAAGTGTACCTACTTATAAATATGAAATCATATGTTAAACTAATCCTAAAACTGAAGTTCATTATTATGTGTCAATAGCTAACATAGCTGTGACTGTAATAATTAAGCCTAACGCCTAAATGAGTCCGTTGTCATATGATTTTGTTGCATTAATTAATTTGGAATCCCGCTTGTAATTTCACTGTAGTGTTGATCACAAAATTGCAAACGGCGCATCAAAGCTGAATTAATTCACACCTACTGGAGTGATTATTGTAACATTTTTATGTGCATGCTTTAATTTAGGATCTAAATATGAATTGGAAAGATTAACAATATACGTATAATTTTTGCAATTTGAACTATTTATTCATCACCTTCCGTCCTTGTCCCATATGACCTGGGGTCAATGCAACACGCTTTTTTCTTCCATTTGCCTTTGTCAACCGTCACGCTTATGATTGCTATATTTTAATTGAAAACTTCCTTTTATTAATTTTATGCAAAAAAAAAGTTCAGTATGTATCTTAAGTAATTTGAAGTGGATTGAACAGGGTATTTTACAACTTGACAACAAAGAATTATGATGGGCACCAGATATACTTGCAATAAAGTAGATACCTCGAACTTTCCCTAATATTCGTCTTTCATTACTAAAGAACGTAAAAGATCACAATAGAAGTCGATTCGGGACAGCTTTATGTCTTTATTTCTGTTTTTAATATTAAGAAAGTCAATAAATGTATCTGGGTCGATGCACATTTATCTGGCGCCTGCCATATTTCTTATTTGAAAGGTATTAAACGTACGATTTGTGAAAAAATAACTAAAATCGGTGGCAAACTGAAGAATTTATATGCACTACCAGACCACCGAGTGACGTTATTTGCAATTAGTTTAATGACTCTGTATACATGGTAGATTCCTCAACAGTTTGTTTTAAGTCGTCTCCCTTTTTTCCTAGGTTTAATGAAATAAAAAAACTGGGCAAGTACGAGTCGGACTCGCGTGCAAAAGGTTCCGAACGAATATTTTTTTAACATGTTATTTTTACACTATAGACTTCTTATAGATTTTCCTGTAATCTTTAGGTAAAGATATATTATCTCCATTTTTTTCAAAAATGGCTCAGTAGCTTCGGAGATAAGGGGAGAATGGATATTTTTCGCCTAATTTGTTGAATAACTTCAAACTATTTATTCTAAAATTATGAACAAAATTTAATTAAGGCCTCACAGTAAGCCCTTTCATTTGATATGTCACACGATATTGTTCAAAAATCTTTTTTTTTTAATTTTCTAGTTTGACCCCCAAAAAGTGACCCCATACTAAAAATTTAATTTTTGTAACACGTTCGTGTTTGAGTCACAAAAGTCCATATGTGTACCAAAAATCAACAGAATCGGTCCAGTGGATCCGGAGAAAACTGGCTGTGACAGACAGACAGACACCCGAGTGATCCTATAAGGTTTCCGTTTTTTGTTTCTTTCGTACAATTCCAGTGAAGCCTAAGATATATATAAATAAATTAATATTTAATAGTGGCGTCGCCATCATATCGCACATGCATCAGTGTAAATAAGAGCAGTGATCTAAACGCGGATGGTGCGGGTAGTTGCAGAGCGGAGGGAGGGGGGGCAGGTGCGCCTGCTGCAGACAGTGACATATTTTGTTGCTCCCAAAGTATCCAAATGCAGTGAAAAGCTAATGATACTTACGTTACATAAATCGAATAGTTTTTGTTTAACCACTAGGTTAAAACCATGATAGTTGCCGCAGGGGTATACTTGCCTCGATTTTAATCACTCTATTTTCGCGGATCAATCACATTTCATTTTATTTATCAATCGAGAGACTCGAAACTTACCCCTAAGTTGACCGTGCATGTGTCAGTGCATTTGCATGGGAAGGCAAGGCAATCAAAGTTTGCGGGATAAAAGTCCATTATCTCGGTGGGGCATCTATCCTAAAAGTAATTTACTTGGATTAGGCAGCTAGGTATTCCCTTTATGGGATAGATGTCACAAAAAAGGGTTCGCTAAAATCGCCAATACTCAGTATAAAAAGATAATGTCATGTTTAATTTCACGAAGATAAGAAACCAAAGTATTTTGTTTTTTTTTTTTGTGTTGCAACTATCCGGCTTTTACCTTATTTTTAATATATAACACTCTCACCGCCATACGGTCCGCCGGCGTACCTTAACTTTTGCGCTAAAATCGAATAAAATTATTTAAAGACTAACAACAACTAATATAACTGACGATTTTTTTCTTCGAATATTTTACCTGTATTCAATAAACGAGTAAATCCAGTAAGACTTTGTCCTACATGCAGTTTGTTGAAGACGAATAAAAACTTTTTATTATTTTGATCAGTCGAGTGTTTCGATCTAAATAGACAGTGGTCTATGTACCAATAGCAATATTGTAGTGGTCTTTCTGTGGGGATACCGCAACTACATACTTGTGCAAAGGGGCATCAAAATCTAACCTGGCAGTTTTGAGAAAAATAATACTTTAGAATGCAGATTTCTTGCCACATTCTCCAAGATCCCATCATCAGATCCGAGAGCTGGTGACAATAAAATCATTTGGAAAATATAATACCCTTTCAAACAAAAAAAGAATTTTCAAAATCGGTCGAGCCGTGATCGAGTGAAAGAATGAAAATATAAAAAAAAATGTAAAAATGTTTCTAAAATAAACTGGCGAACTGAGAACACCCTCCTTTTTTGAAGTCGGTTAAAACGAAACATATACTGAAATTCAGTACTGTTCAAGTGGAAAGTGACTTTGTCTATCAGAGAAACACATTAATTAAGTATTATAAAGTCAAAAATACCTGTTAAAAAGTTTTTAATTTTAAAATGTACCATAAAACATGTATCTACATAAAATACGATACGTCATGACCAGCCCGAAGACTGCAGGCGGGTTTTGTGGGGTAGACTTCTTTTCACGAGGTTTTTCCCGTGGCCATCTTTGTGTAACTGTGTTAACAACTCTTACAACTGTTTTGTGCGCTCTAGGTGATTCTGCCAGTAAATGGTCGGCATTTAATACAGAAGAGGTGATACAACCAGTATCTTGCATAAAAATCCCCTGATCGAATTTTGATCATAGTTGCCAATATCAACGGAAATTAGCCAAGTAGCAGGACACAGGTGCTCTCTCATAGTCCAATAGAACAGCAAACCAACACGGCCGGGGAGAGATCAGCCGCAGGACCGACGGCTTTACGTGCTTTCCGAGGCATTGGGGTGTCACACCACCAGCATCCAAGCTCCGAGCTGTTACTGTGGAATTCCTAATGAAAAACCCCAAATACGCTTTTTGCCCGACCCCCAGGTCGAATCCCAATTCGAACGCAGACCAACGGGACATTTCCAGAATTACATTCAAGGCACACTCTGAACTGCATCTTCCTAATCTTCATTCATTCATTCTTCAGGACCGGTCGTTGCGGCGCCGCTTGGGGGAGGCCTTTGTCCAGCAGTGAACGTCTTTCGGCTGATATGATGATGACGATAATCCTCTTAATTCTATTGGGGGTTAGGCATTGCTGGATATTGACTATTCGTATATCTTTTCTTAGCGATCTTATTTAGCGACATCTTTTATTTTCTGACTCACACGCGAACGAAATCGCGGGCAACAGCTAGTTATGAATACTTAAATGATTTCAATTTGTTTTTAAACCCAAATCTATTAGCTTAGCTTAATTTTTGTAATAATTTTGTAGGTAAGAAATCAATTAATTTAGATATTTTATTACATTTTGAATCCAAGTTATCGATACAAAATGAGTTTCAGTAATATTAAAATATTATACCAGCGAAAGAAACTATGTCTGTCTAATTGTTACGTCTTAATGGCTGAACCATGTCCTATAATACGACAAAGCGTACTTTTAGTACTTTTGGACAATTTTCCACTTTAATGCAGGTAACGCTGCTGGAAGAAGCTAGTACAAAATAATTCAAAGTAAAATTGTATCATACTGCGAATAATTTATAGTGCACTGAGTAAACACCGCAAATTGAAAGGTACAGCACAATAATAACGTGTGCCAGTAATTTTACTAGCTCGTAAACAGTTTACACTAGCGAGAACAGATTACAACGCTGTTAAATATTTATTAAAAGCCATCAATAATGCACATTTTGTACCTGACATGTTCAACAGAATGCATGCAGAAATGACATAATAATTTTGTTACATAATTAACATAAATACTACTTATGTTTGTTTAAAAAACTATGTTTTTATAATTGCACAATCCATTTTAGGGTTCCAACCAACGGAACCCTATTACTAAGCCTCCGCTGTTCCGTCCATCCGTCTGTCTGTCAGCGAGCTGTATCTCAAAAACCTTAATAGATAGACAGTTGAAATTTCCACAGTGTGTGTATATCTATTGCCGTTATAACATCAAATACCTAACAATTAAAAAAAAAACATACAAGAAATGTGTTTTTTTTCTTCGGGTGGTTTCTATGGTACGGAACCCTTTGTGTGAATGTTCGACTCGCACTTGACCGGTTTTATGTCATTTAATATTGTCAATTGTAACTCACAGAGAATTGAAACTCAATTTCATTTAACTTTAATGTTTTTGTGGTTCTGTGGATCGAATCTTTAGCTGAAGTATTGGAAAAAGGTATGTACTGTATTTTGACAAAGCCCGCGGCTTCACGTGTTTCTAAAACCTTTTACAATCCGAATGTATAAAATTCTTCCGTTACTGACAGACAACGAGTGAGTGACTGACAGACAACGCACAGCCGAAACTACCGGTCAAAGCTGAAATTTGGCATGTCGGTTCCTTGAGGAGTGTAAGGACTAAGAAAGGATTTTCCGAAATTCCTACGTTAACGGAAAAACGGGATAGATATGCACGTACGAAGTCGCGGGCAAAAGTTTTTTCAGTATAAAGCTCCAAATGTTCTGCTATATTTAAGTTTCTTTATTCATTTAGGTTTTTCAATTATGAATAACTAGTGGACGTCACGCGGTTTCACCCGCGTAGTTCCCGTTCCCGTGGGAATACGGGGATAATATATAGCCTATGTTACTCCCTGATAATGTAGCTATCCAATGCTAAAAGAATTTTTCAAATCGGTCCAGTAGTTTCGGAGCCTATTCAATTCAAACAAACAAATCTTTCCTCTTTATAATATTATATATATATTAGTGTAGATGTATGTTGGTGGAAAATCTAAGGTTTGTCTTCTACTAAGACTACGACGGTAACACAAACCAATTATCAATACGATAGAATTAAAACTATGCGCTTTTAATTAGGTACCTTAAATTCACTCAGTTAAATGCACCTATCACTATAAATCTCGGAAAACGCAGTGTGTAGCTTCAGTCCGGGCCAAGCGCTCGATTATGCTACCTGATATATACAAGAAAGAATGACAAAACTTCTTTATAGCTATGTAGAATGTATGTAGAGTAAAAATTAACGAAAATAAATACAGTTCTTTGCAAACGGTAGTAAAAACAATCGTGCTGCCAGAAAAGTTTCAAGTTCCTCAAGTACCTTAGTGAAATCTGACTATCTCATTTTGTTTTGAGACTTACAGAAATACTATACTAAGTAGCGATATTTAGAACGGACAAGAATAGCTGCATTTCTTCCTATCTTATGACATAGTTTTGACATCCGGTTTAAGGAATGAATTACAGTATGAGGGCAGCTTTTCATTAATAGCTAAGAAAATATTGAAATAAAACATTTCAGATAATATTGTATGTACTACTAGCTTCTGCCCGCGACTTTGTATGAGCATATCCCGTTGTTTCTCGTTCCCGTAGGAACGGAAATCGGGAAATCTTACTCTCCCCAAGGAATCTACATGCCGAATTTCAGCTTTCTACGACAAGTAGTTTCGGCTGTGCGTTGTTTGTCAGTCATTCAGTAACGGAAGATTTTTATTGGGATTGTTGAAAGGTGACTTAGAAAATTTAAAGTATTTTCTTTCCCTATTGACTTTACTGTATTTTTAGGGTTCCGAAAAAAAAGGAACCCTTATAGGATCACTCGGGTGTCTGTCTGTCTGTCTGTCCGTCTGTCACAGCCAGTTTTCTCCGGATCCACTGGACCGATTCTGTTGAAATTTGGTACACATATGGACTTCTGTGACCCAAACATGGACGCGTTACGTAAATCATTATTATCACATGTTGCATTGCTGGGTTTCCACTGTACCAATAATTTGCTGAGGGTTTGAATATATTTGAATTCAATAGGTATTCGTGATAATATTTAAATTTTGGAACAATGCTTCCAATAAATACTACACTTCCTAGTTCCTACTATACTTTGTTTTGTATGATGTTCTAAAATTATTCATTTAAAAATCAAAATAAAAACGCTAAAGTCGATATTTGAGTTTATGACGGTCGAGCCAAATTAACTATAATTCATTTTTATACAATTAAATCTTAAAACAATTAAAGGCACTCTGATTTCAAACCTATTAATTTAACAAACCTACTCGTTTTCAACAAACTTTTAAAAGAAAGCTTATCAAAACAAATAAATTATTAAAAGGTATGCAGCTAAGTATTTCCTTGTAGTGTTGTAAGGCTGACGTCACACGCGTCGTCTGGGCGAGTTGGCATGCGTGCGCGCAGCGGGCCGGCCACATCCAATTAATGCTTCATCTAGTCGTACCCTAATCACAGTTACAGGTGTTCCGTAATTAATAGACTGAATATATTCGTGCGATTATTTATAGCCTGTCCACTCTTGCCTGTTGACTGTGGCAACATAGTTTGTTCCATTAAATAAGCACGATATAAATATTTACATTGCATGTTTATCGTTTAAGACTGTTAAATTAATTCGGTATGTTATTAAAATGTTTTTTTTTAATATTATTATGATCGTCTTATTAAAGATATTTTATTATAACAGTTTTAAACCAGGCAGTGCAAAACGCTCTTGTCACTGCCAAATTCTTTGATGTGAAGTAAATTTATAGATTATTTTTATTAATTACAGACGTGCAATAATCAACATATTTTTTTTAGATATCACCATATATTTCAATTAGTGATATTTAATTAGTAGATTAAACATAACACTTTAACACATCAATCTTTTTTAGTCATTTTTAAACTAGATGAGTCCGTTGTTCCTAGCTACTACCCTGAGAAGAAACACCAAAATAAACTCAGAGGTCAAAATCTCTTATAAAGTCTCTTACATTAATCGGTCAAATCATATGAAAACAACTGATTTATTTTACAACAGTCAATACTTTCCTCATTCCTTTACCTGCAATACATTCAAGGCAATTCCCAAGTAAAATACAGTATAACAGTGAAATAACAGAGGCAAGAATTTTAAGAAGTTCCTCCACTTGTAAAGTTCTCATAAATGTTACAAAATTTCCAATATTAGAGCCCCCAGGGTGCCCTAGGTATTTGTTTCTGCGTCGATACTTAAATAGGGCTTCTGTAACACTTTAAGTTTTATTACTTAAGCCCCTAAGGGTGCTGTTAAACTTCAGTTTAAAAGATGAACTCGGAATTTCATTATATAACTTTGTGTTGAAGAAAATAATAAATAATTATACATTGCAAAGTGAATTATTATTACAATCTGTAATGCAGGTTCAAGTTAAACAGGCTGGATTCAAACAGTTTCATCAAATTGCCATGTATTTCTGTGGGAAAATTTGATCAAAAATGAGTCGTCAAATGGAGAAACACGAAAATTCGTATTTCTGTCTGATCAAACAGTTTGAAACAGCCTGTTTTATTAAATTAATTGAATGTGTATGGACCATAGAAGCGTCGTAGTACGTTTCATAGTTGAGTTTTCCATTGCCAATACATGAAGCCGCCCTACGTATTTTATTTATGAAGTCGCTTCTGGCATGTGTTTGGTATGCTTTTATCTGTGGTTTCTACATTTCTTTCAAATGTAAAAAGCTGGGCTGCGTATCAATGTTGCCAACCAAATTTTTTAAGTTCTCTAAATTAAACCAGCAACTAAACTTATATTCAATGCACGTCTTAATAAAGTTTTGTGACTAAGAATAAAACTTTCAAATCAACTACTATTTGTAAAACAAAAGGGGTCCCACAAGTAGGTGTTAGGTTTTATTCCTATAAATAAACCACAAAACTAACTTGGTTCATGATGGCATAAGCTGAAAAAGAACCATTTTTTTAAAGGAAAAAGAAATGTTTTCTGCGTAGAAGTTTCATCTGAATATGGAAAGTTAGCAAACATTTTATACGGAAACTGTGTTATGAAGATTCTTGGGATTTCATAATTTGTATACGTTTTCCAGAAGTATTCTAAAGCATAAACATTTATTTAGAATCTAGTTTTCACTTTACATTAGGTCAGCGTTTCTTAACCTCGCGTCGCAAGCGGTATTGGGATGTGTCGCGAGATTACAAGAAGAAAGGCTTGAATTACAGGGTGATGGAGAATTTGCCAGAATGTGTCTCACAAAATTTAGAGCACAATTATCTGGGAAGCCTATTTTTAAGAATAGACTTCCCAGATAATGTAACTGAAAACGCCCTGCTACCATTTCCAACTACTGCGGTACTGCGATAGGGAGCAGGATTTACGTGCCTTGTGTCAAAAAAGTTGTATATTCATATTTTTTAATGACATGAAGTGTAGGAAACCACGGACTTATAGTTAATCATATTATTTTATTATCATTGGAAAATAAATAAAACATTAGGGTCGTGCGCTTCTATCAGGGATGCGGAATTGTTCGAAAGAGTTACCGCGGCCCTTAGAGTGCTACTTTTTAAAGTAGAATTATTATAAGATGTCTTCAATCCTGAATTACCAGACGAAAAGCGTCTATGAGGCTCATGTCAGACTCTTCTCACGAGATACCAATCGACATGTTTCGGTATTCTTGCCACGACAATTCAGAACCAGAAGATGTAGGTACTCCAAACTACCGACAGACCCAAAAATATTAAAGTCCCATAAACAGTCATCATCACCCCGAACCTCAATAAAAATGTTAGTCGTCACTCGTATCGAACCATCTCTCACGAGTGATAGATGATCACTAGGTGACGATGTCATTACCAGCTGCCAAGGGAGACAATGTCACTGCCAAGTGCATTGTTCTTGCACTAGGAAGACAATTGCTGCCAGCAGTCTAACCCGTTTCGCTTAGCGGGCTATTGTTAGCAGCTGTGATATCATTTATAAAAGCGATATGTTCAATGGTAAAAGCTAGCTGTGTAACCGGTAGTATTGGGGGTTCCTGATGCAATTAGAGGTCAGTGGACCTTGCAGCTAATGAGTGATGAGTGTTTTAATCATTTTTTTTCTTTAAGAAGGTTGGAATAGGCAGATGTTTGTGCACTATGGCAAGTTACTGAATGATTTACATTAACATAAGGCTCATGAAACAAACTCAGCTTTTGATGATACGTCAGCGGTAATCCTGACCACATGTCGAAAATATCCTTATCGATGGACTTATTTTATGAAGTAATAAAACCTTCAGGAATCCAGTCTTAAAAAGAAATGGTGATAAAGGCTTCTGCAGCTGATCCTCGCAGCATAATAATGATGGCATTAAAAGGTCATAATTCGATAGGTACCTGTGCCATTTTGGGAAATACCGGTACTGTAGCATAAGTAACATTACGTGTTCCAAATTGGGTACAAAATCAAATAAGGCTCCATGCAATATGACCGAAAAGCTTGTCCATACAAAACTTTAGATAGCATGAGCTGATTCGTCACTAGTAATTTGGCACTTTTATTCCAAAAGTCAAATTCTACAGGAAATTTTAATCAAATAATTTTATAGTCTAGCCAAGTATTAGTAAATTCAAAATACACGTGTTGGAACGGTCATTGTGCACGTGTCAGTTATTAACTTCAGAATCGTAACAATGCAAAATAAATAACAATGCAGAATTGCTCGAAGCGACGAAGAGAAGTTCGCAGACAAAAATAAAAGTCGACTAAAATCATGGTATGGAAAATAATTTAACTACATTTTACATTACAGTGTGTACAAATTAGTTTATGAATGTTGTTTTCTGATAATTTGGTGAGGGCAGCGAGAGTCTGCTGTATACTAAAAGATCAGAGCTGGTCATTTTTGGTTACCAGCAGGCTCAAGGCGAAAAAACTGATGATGACTGTTTATAAAACTATAAACAGCCAATCAAACGCACGATTGCAGCGAGTAAGTTTCTTAAACCGGGTATGCTCCTACTCACCCTTTCATAACATGGTCCAATTCGATGATTGACTGCCCGTTCTTCTTTAAATTGCTTGCTCTATCTTTTCTTTCTGACTACAGAATATAATAAGTACGTCTAAGGTAAGAGACTAGGTACCTTCTGGCCTTCTCTGTCATGCCTATCATCAATCTCGAGAAACAGAATTATAAGTATCTTTGTCGTATAACAGGGGAAAAAGGAAGGTTTGCGGTAGGAGAGGAGGAGGAAATAGGGCAGGTATAATAATATGTTAAAGAAATTCCCTTTAGATCGTTTCCTGCTAAAATCCATTTTCCATAAAAGCGGCCTTCGATTGAGGATAGCGTTAACTCAGCTATAATAGCCTCAAGCAGTCCCTGCTAATCGTACTCTGGCACCAGACCGGGCAAACGCTAAGATACAGTCATTATAATCGGAATATTCAATTTATTAAATTAATAGTGTACAATGAATTTCACGGGTGGGCATCATGAAATTAATTATGTAGCCACTTAAAATAGCGTTGTAGTAGTCATGAAATTACGATCATGCTCTAAAATAATATCGCAAATTGTTTATTTTTAGAATATCTTTATTGACAATCGAAAACTACAAAACTAACTTACGTCTAAGTTCTTAAAGCTTAAGAATTAAAAGTACAATAAACTTAATCATTAAATCACGTCCATACAGTAACTCGATATTTTTATTTAAAGAATACGGTTACGAAAAGAGAAATACATTCGTCTTTCACAAAAGATGGTATTTTATGACGTTGAAACGTTCTGACACATCACTTTCATTTGATACGTCAGAAGTAACAAGGTCGCTTGACGCGTGATGCGTAAATTCATGATTGTTAATTGATTTTCTCTAGGCCTACATGCCTACAGTCGTTTTTAAATGTGGCTGGGAATAGAACAAGCGTCCAATGGGTAAGACAATGCACGTCTTGCTCCGTACCGGCGCGCGCGCATCGTCAGAAACAGCTGTAACAGATTGATTCACAGCGAGGACACCCACTCTGACGGCTATCTGATACACTGTGACTACATTTTAGTTGTTCGACGAACTCGAAAGGTGAACTAGACAAACTGCTATAGTTCCGGGAAAACAAAAATTACAGTTGATTTCAAAACTATGAAATGTGTGTTAGTGTATTTTAAATCAAATTATAATTACATATTTATCAATTAATGTCTAACATATTTCGAAGTTGTTTTAATAGGTATTTTTTTCGAAACTACAACAAATTACTAAACTTAGCAACTTAACTTTTGTATGTTTAACATTTTTTGCTATATCTAAAAGATTTAGAAATATTTGGTACTTTTAGAAAATAATTTTCAAATTTCCACTGAAGCTCCTGCTAATATCTACTACATAATTAGAATTTAGCTCAAAGGAAATGAACACTAATGGACATAAAAATGAAATGCCTAACCGACTCCATGATAAATGATACCTGACATGTGATGTGACAAATGGAAAATATTTCCTGTTCCAACTGTCGTAAATCAACTACTTTAAACTCTCGTAAATTCTGTAGTTATCAACCTCAATGGAATGGTACAGACCATCGTCGCTTGACACCCATGAATAGGTAGAAAGTTCCGATGGATTAGAAGTAAACGACATATCATTACTAAAATGATGCCGTATTCGCCATTCAGCTAGCTGGTCTTCCGTCGGTTGAAGAGCAGAAATGTAACTAGGTGCGCTACTCTTACTACTTCTTCTCGATATAGTCCTGTTGAATCTATTCGGAATTTGGTTTGAAGGCATTATGAAAATTTTCTTTTTATTAAAATGAGGCGTAGACTCTGGATTTACCCAGTCATTCCTCAATGGAACTTTTGGAGGTAAAACAAGAGCGTCAACCGATTTGTGTTTCACAAACAGAATTCTTTTGCTGCCTTTGAGTAGATTAGGGTATTTTATAATCATACCATAAACGCAAAGAGCTCCAAAAACTAAACATATAGCTCCGATACCAATGTATAATAAAATATGAAGTTTATTATATGCTTCTTCATAATCAAATATTGTATTTTGATAGCTAACGCAGTTATCATTATCAACTTGGCCTGTACTTAGCATTATTGGACAAAACACATATTGGGCATATACATTTCTGTTGTAAATCCTAAAAACAGAAGGAACATCGCTAATGCAGTACACCTCGTTTGGACATGTGGTCTGATACCATAAAATACCATACTCATTAGGTTCTAAAGCTCCTATTTCAATCATTGAATAGTTACTGGTTTTCAAGAAATATGTTAACTTAATCCAATCGGTTTTGGGCATTATTTCGTCAATTGTAGTTTTAGCTAAAAAAGGAAGAGAATAGAAGCCTGTTATTTTTTTCTCGGGGCATGTATGTCCATACACTGGTGAAACCAGTCTCAAAGACGAATTTAAACTCACAACACCATTGCGGCAGTCATTGCTCAAATAAACAATTCCACAAATATTATCGTCATGCTGATCATGCAGATCATCCAAATCATCCCACAGATTATATTTACCGCCGCCTGTATATGACGTATTTGTATTAAGATTAAAATAACGATCATATTTTTGCGAACAGTTTGTTTCAAGATCTTCAAAAGTTTTGTCTTTGAAGTCTTCTGGGCTGTCACAATACGGATTAGTAAGCAGCAAACCTTTATTTGTTAACTGTCTGATGTCATCTGCTAAACAGTTGCAATACCAAAGATTATCCTGTAGATTAATTCTAGGTTTAGGGTAAGTAATGGCCATAATATTGTTAAACAATCCCGCTGGTATTGTGGTAAGAAAGTTGTTATGCAAGAACAGAGTTTCAATACTATGCAAATGATCGAATGCTCCCGCCCCAATTGAAGTTATCCCACAAGAATTAAGATACAGGTTTCTACATTCTTGGAGCCCAGTAAAACTATTTCGCCCCAATACATCTTTAAAAGAATTTAAGGAAAAATCTACGGTTCTTAGTCTATCAAATGATGTTGAACCTGTTACATTAGTTGGATCCCAAAAGTTACTTCTAGTTATTGTAAGACTTCGTAGGGTATCATCAACAGCTCTTAAAGCATCTCTTGGTACATTGCGGATGGTGCTATTCCTGATGTAAAGCTTTCGTAAGCTCGAAAGCCCAACGAGACTATTCGACGTCCAACTTCTGAGCTCCAAATTTTTGAACTCTAATACTCGTATGCTTGAAGAATATTGGCTCATGAAGGCGTCGCATGGTACCCGCTGCAAATTCCCGTTCATTATGGTCAATTCGTGGATATTAGTTCGCAACCTGTCAAGCCATTGTGGTGGCATAGTGTTGTCGTGGAACATAGGTTTGTTCAAAGTTAGATAAATAGATTTGCAAGCGTCATCTACTTTCTGTAACAAAACGATATTTAATTTACAATTACTGTAGTACTGAGGAAGTAGTAGATGAAATTATTATTAAAATCTTTGTCTTACGGTCAATCCATGGATGATGTCTTCGTCATATTCTCCGAAATACGGAGCCCCTCTGCAGACGACTCTGCAGGCATTTGTAGTACAACGTGATTCTCTATCTATGGACGTCAACGGCGGCCATTTTGGGATGGCCATGAGGAGAATCAGGATGAAACTGGCTACTGTTACAGCTGCGAATATGCTTTGGACCAAAAGTCGCAACCATCCTCGACTGCATGATGCGTTTCTGTGAGAAAATAACTAATTAAAATACAAAAAGAAAAGTATGAGTTTATTTACCTATTAAATAGAAAATCGGCTAACCAACGTGCCTTTTTAGGGTTTCATACTTGAAGGTTAACCAACGAACCCATATACTAAGCCTCTGCTGTTCGTCCGTCTATCTGTAAGCGCAGCCCGCGGACAGACAGTTGTAATCTCAAGAACCGTTACAGGTAGACAGTTAAAATTTTCACAGAGTGTTTAAATTTATTGCCGCAAATATAACAACAAATAATTTCCCATACAACACCAGTGTTTTTTCTTCGGTTTAAGGTACGGAATCCTTCGTGTGAGAGTCTAACTCGCAGGTTGCATATTAGAAAATCAAAACTTTTCTGAGCAAATTTCAAAAGAACAATAAACGAAATAACAATATTTAAATGACCAAATGTTTTATTTAGAAAAATTTTAGAATCCCAATGTATGTGACATCAAATGAACGACTGATCAAAAGTTGCTAGATGTAATTTTAAAATATCCCTGACTCAGACTATCCCGACTCGGATAGGTTAGGTTAGAAGGCTAAGGCGGGAGCGAAGCGGAGCGGATCGTTTAAAGGTCAAAATGGGTTACTGGCGACTCACCATAGTTCTGGGTGGTTTAAAAAAAATAACCACGAGGGCACGCAGCTCCCGCCTTAGCCTTTTTTAAACCACCCAGAACTATGGTGAGTCGCCAGTAATCCATTTTGACCTTTAAACGATTTGGTCAATAGTGTAATAATTAATATAAACATTGATATTCCAGATTTTGGTCAGCTGATCTTTTGATCAAATGACCATCGTTATTTTAAACTTTGTTGATTTGTACGTTGTTCTTTTGAAATTTGCTCAGAAAAGTTTTTATTTTCTAATATGCAACCAACTCGCATTAGGCCGGTTTTTATATTTTCTACTTTTTAGGGTTTCGTACCTCAAAAGGAAAAAACGGAACCCTTATAGGATCACTTTGTTGTCCGTTCGTCTATCTGTCAAGATTCTTTATCTCGGGAACGCGTGGAGGTCATATCAGCCGAAAGACGTCCTGCTGGACATAGGCCTCTCCCAAAAGGAGGGGGGTATCTGGTTGAAATTACAACCATAAACTCAGATCTACAATCTCTTGAAGCTGTGAATAAATCTAACTTCTAAGTTAACGTTAAAAAAGATACAGCCGTTTATGCCGCAAAAAAACGTATATTTCGACACTCTCGAGGGAATCAAAATTCATAGGGTATTTCCCGTTGACCTAGAAGTATGAAATTTGGCAAATAATATCTTCTTATACTACAAGTATAGGGAAAAGTTTGAAAACTAGACATATTTGTAATTAAGTCATAAAAATATAGTCTTTATTTTAAAGTAATTTATACCTACAAAGTACGGCACCCTCGTTGGGCGAGTCCGACTCGCTCTGGTCCGGTTTTTTTTTTCATTGAATCTTACAACAATGAATATTTATGACTCATGTAAAAGGTACGCAACATTGAGTACCTATCCGTACTCCTAAAAGTACAATTATTATGTATGTGTGTGTATTAATGGCTGGTATCAAACATCCTGAGGAACTCTTCACGAAGCCTCAAACTGTGTGAACGATGTGACGGTCAAGCTGGTTGATTTGAAAGATACATGAACGACTTCTCAGAAATCACATGCAACGCAGCTTCCTAATTAATTAACTAGTCAAACTTACCTTGCTGCTGTAGTTATTAAGTTAGACTTCTTAGCCAAGGATCCAGGCCGAACCAACTGCAGTCCTCTCATTGGGAGGATTAAACAAACTAAATTTTTATTGCAACAAAAACCAGGCTCCACCAGTGACGAAACCGAGGGTTCGTATGGCCCACCCTGCGTTACCAAAACAGGAAAACTTTTTCACCACGATACGAGAAGATTCTCAGATGCGCATCCCGAACAATCACTGACTAAACTGCGTTACTCATTTCAACCCACGGATATTATAGTTTGATAGTCAATCCGTATAGATAAGCATTATCGAGACAATGATGATATTTTATCGGCCCATTAGCCATATCCCTGATAAACTTTGTAAACACAGAAGTGATCGAACGGGGTAATTTCACGGGCAAGGGCGTTTATTGCCTATTAAATGGACGAGACTGATTGATGGGCGAGCGTGACAATGAGTAGGTACCTGTTATTATGTGATGACAGTAGGGGAATTTTACATGTACACGAAAGTTGAAGCGTATAAAGGCTTTGCAAACAGGCCCCTCTTTACCACTGGGCACTATGGGCACTTGCCCAGGGCCCCGCGATTGATGGGGCCCCCTAGATTCTGCTAGATCACCTTCCGATAAGTTACTTATAAATATAAGTTCCTATCATGTGATGTGCTGAACGAAAGACTGAACAAGTGATTGAAGATTTTGCTTATCTCAAAACTAGAAGGGTATCTCCTATTCTAATGTGGGCCCCATTATTCTAATGTGCCCAGGGCCTTCAATGGATTAAAAGACGGCCCTGTTTGAAAATCATGTTAATAAATATACAATACTGTTTAATGATAATGCTGTCTGGCGAAACAACAATGAACGTCACAATCGGTTTTAATTTTATGGCATACTAGCTTTTGCCCTCGACCTTGTACGCACATGTCCCGTTCCCGTAGAAATTTCAGAAAAACCTCTCTCAGTCCTCCCAAGGAACCTACATGCCCAGCTAGCAACCAGTAGTTTTGGCTGAGCCTTGTTAGTCAGTCAGTCACTCAGTAATGAAAGAGTTTTAAATATATTGAGCAATTGCACCTAGTCCTACCAATCGCGACTCAATAAACCTGTAAATGAATAGTGACTTTTCGCAACTCGCAACCTACATACCAGTTATTTTAAAATTATTTAATCTATCCGTAAATAACATCACTTAACATTTTCAACAACAGTTGAATTATGACGCAACACAAATATATTTTTAAAAGCGTTGCTCGTTAATCTTTATTATAAGTTTTTATATTTAACCCTGGATTATGGAAAGGGGAATAAAAAATGTTTGCTCGACACGCTATGTTAAGAACCTAGGCGCTTGCATTAAAAGTTGCTGTAGGTACAAGCCGATTACCTTCACACGCGATCTTACCACTCCTTAATACATCGCTAAATTGAGGAATACATTAGAAAAAAGCTGGTACTTTCTATAAATTTTCCTACTTGGTATCCGCCCCCGTATAAATCTTTTAATAAATTGTTTTCGGAATGAAAATTACTTAAAAGATGAAAGACTTTTTCCAGGAATCGCGCTAACTCTGAAATTCTTGCTAAAATTTTGAGGAAGGCTTGGTTTTTCTAAAGCTTTTCTACTTTATATTGAGGATGTATAAAACCTCAATTTAATGTAGAATATAATAATTATATTAATTACATACCCGGTGTTCGTAAGCTTTTAGGTAAATAAATCAAGAATGAGGTTTTACTGAGATGGTAAAGATAATAATTTGTCTATATCACCTACTCGTTATAACAGAAAGTAACAATAAATTGTGTGAACTTTTGCCATTTCACGTCTATAAGGAAATACATTTTATCGGCTGTTTGCTATCCTACACCACTCTGGCTTATGAGATAGTGAAGTACTCCGCTGAGCAGCTGAAGGCATACTTGAGAACTAACACTTACTATAAAACTCTACTACTTTGCTCCACAAAAAAAAAAAGTTAACTTTACTATAAAACCACTGTAAATCCGGACTAAAAGGACCCACAGTTTTTACTTAAAAAACTGGCCAAGTGTGAGTCGGACTTACGTGCAAAGGGTTCCGAACCAATTTCATTTTTATAACATGTTATTTTAATACAATTGATATCTTATAGATTTTCCTGTAATCTGTAGGTTAAGAACTATTAACAACATTTTTTTCAAAATTTTAGGCTCAGTAATTTCGGAGATAAGGGAGGAATGGTCATTTTTGGTCTAATTTCTTGAATAACTTCTAAACTATTTATTTTAAAATTATGAAAAAACTATAATTAAAACCCTCACAATAAGCTATTTCATTATGTCATACGATATAGTTTAAATGTTTTTTTATTTTTATTTTCTTGTTTGACCCCCGACCCCCATACTCAAAATTTATTTATTTACCTACGTAACGCGTTCGTGTGTGGGTCTCAGAAATACATATGTGTACCAAATTTCAACAGAATCGGTCCAGTAGATCCTGAGAAAACTGGCTGTGACAGACAGACAGACGGCCAGACAGAGGAACGAGTGATCCTATGAGTGTTCTGTTTCTTACGGATGTTCGGAACCCTAAAAATGTGAAACAGTTAAGAAAAAAAAAAAACACCGGTAGCAACTTTCAACTTTCATCCATAATTTCGTAATTTCGTATCCTTGGATACGCGTGGCACGCTGTACATAAACACAGACGGACATTCGCGCAAGCGCCCTGTGCCGCCTAAGCGGAGCAGCACACTCAGGCACGGTAGAAAGAGTGGGAGATACTAGTTCCTCTCCCTTCCCCTCGATCTTACGCTTTTTCGATCAGCATCACGTGACCCTGACGCGAGTCCGTCTTACGCTTTTTCGATCAGGTCACTTGTCCTGACGCGAGTTTAAGATTTTATACCCATTACAGAAAAAGTGCTCAACGCCGCTAAAGAAGTTTTCACTTCAAAAACAGTTATCAAGTCTAACCTTTCGTTACAGTAAAAGTGATATATTCTTGATTTTATTTGCCCTGTTACGTCATGCATTATTCCTATAAACAATACAAGGAAAACAATACAACTACGATCGAGAATTACGTGAATCATTGGGCTGTACAAACAGCTGTGACACGACTGTAGGTGCTTACCTATGTCATCATAATCATAGTTTAAACATACAGTCTCTATGAAAATTATCGAACATGCGATTTGATTTTGCGAACGAACAAAATGAGATTTGGTTGGGGACGATATTTTGAAAATGAAAACTTTTCTCTTGTTGATATCTTACTACTAATGATGGATCTATTGACCGTATGCCGTATGCAAGCGCATTTACCTAAAAATAAACAAAACTTCGAGGCATTTATTTCATACAAAAACCCATTTTTTAACTATGGTAAATCATCAAATGACTCCTCCCGCTCTGGGCAGAGCAAAAGGAAGAGTCAAACTCTTACTGACTAAAACTGATCCGTCTTCCTCCTAATGCCCTTTGCGTTCCAGGGCCGCGGTGACTCTTTCGAACAATTTCCGCAACTCATATACAAACCCTACAGGCACTTTTGAAATGTCAATGAGTCGGTCAGTCAAGAAAATTAAGCTAGATGCATAGGATACATCTCGATGGAGAAGAACGGACAGGAAACTCCAAGGAAAAGTGTCTATTTTAAATCATAATATAAAATGAAAAGTTTGTGTAATTCGCTCTCCTATAACATTTTGCTAGCACAACCGATTCTTTACGTAATATTACGTAGGGACAATAAAAATATGACAATACACATTGTATCCCCATGGAACGCCCGCGCCAATGCTCCGAGCATTATGCATACAGCATTAATCATAATTATCGGCGATATTTCCGATCGGTCCCGTTCGATCCCCTGTGGCTTTTAATGCAGGGCCCACAGATGTAGATAATGTTAGATAACGCTGGTTTGTGAAACTGTTGTGGAAATTGGGCCGAGCATTTTACTCAATTGTGGAAAGTTATTATGTTATTTCATTAAGGGGAATCAGAATATTATTCTATTGATGGTATTTAAAATTATAGCCATTCTTGGTGCCAATGAAAACCAACCGCAATCTAAAATTCTAAACTAATAATATCAAACAAGGTAAGTCCTCAATGTCGAAAACTTACAGTACATGAATGCCCAGTAAGGTTGTCAACATGTTGGATGTGGACTCAGGAATCATATTGATAGTCGTACTAGGCTGAAGCCGGGGAAAAAAGCTGGTGATCATATAAAACCCTTCAAGTTCTCTTTTAATGTTTTAAAATAGAATCCATGCCATCAAAATGGTGATCAAGATGCCACATTTTCCGTGAATTAGTCGAAACCTAGCGATTTTTCCTAAGTTGCACGTCAAATTGTGACTTGTAACTCTATTCATCTTCCTGTATCTAGGGCTAACACTGAATACTGATAGCGATGTACCTACTCGATACACAATTCCATGTGAAAACCACTCGCACTAGTGCAAAGCGATTGGTACTCGACGGAGCATACAAATGGCCTGTTACTACACAGCGAACCACATATTTTTTTATATTCTGAGTTTTATTTCACTCGTTAATCTAGAATTTCCCACTGGGCTTCCCAGAGTTATGTTTTAGATTTTGTATGCAATTTTCATGTTGTGATTTTTTCATTGGACTTTGTAGTGTGGTTTTTTTTTTCATTTACAAGGCTTTAGCAATTATATCGAACGCTTTCAGGAATATGTAGAAACTTATTCAGCGTACTTTAGGCATCACTTCATCATCACCGATGAACAGCAGGTCTAAACAGGCCACTGTAGCAAAATTAAAAATTACATCACACTACCCCAACTGTCAAATTTTCCCAATCAACCTTAGACCTAACGCGTTAACGATAAAGATGCTAATTAAATTTGCCAGATTGTTGTGTGATTATAATGATGATTGTAATATGATTCTACTAAAGTGGCCTTTTTAGACCCTCTGTTCATCTTTTTGGTTTATAAACATCTTTACAAAGCCAAACGTTTTGTTTGTTGATTCATCTGAAATAATAGAACCGTTGTTTCACATAATGGTGTCAATTGTTAAAAAAAAAACACATTTGGCGTTGAACCCGTTCTGTAAAAAAATAACATTTACTTGAACTAGGCCAGAATTAATTCCATCTATATTTCCAACAAAAACGAACCCAGTTTCACTGATAAAATATTCAATATTTCCGGACGATCGACCATCGCACAATCGCTTTAATAAATACTAACTATTCTACTATTCATTGTTGAATTTAGCACTATCTTAGAGCAGGTTTCAAAGATGCCAAAGTTTAATTACGAAGCCGTCAGTTCCATTGGCATTAATTGGCCAGCCACGGAGCTCCCAAGTCGGCAACTTGGTATCGCAGATCAAAACTTACGATGTCCGAACTTGCCCTTTGTTTCGGTTGGGTAAACAAGGATGGCGGGCTACGCTGCTTAGCTATTACATAACGTGTATACTAATTTGAGTATCGAGTTCTCATATTAGTTGTTGCTAGATAGAAATAAAGCGGTACTTCAAAGTATAGGTAAAATACACGTAATCGGAATCCAATATCTGTGTTGGCTCGTACTTAAGTATCGACATCGATCAGTAACGTGGTAGGTATCATTGTTTAGAATCTCTGAGCAAAATGACATTCTATTTGCTTAGATCTTGTAGTGCATATCTGGGGAATGCTTAGGTATTGAGTGCGAAAACAAACAAGATACAGGTTTTTTTTTTAAACGTAAAAGTATCCGAAAATTGGAATGGAACAGATCTTTTGTCCCAACAAAAAACGGTCTGCACAAATTAAAAATTATGGTGGGGTAGCGCTAATGGTAATAGCTAGCTATAGCTCACTAATTTATGTTTTGCTGGTGCGCGATCAAACTCTCATTTATTTTTCACTAGTTCATTTCCATACCTACCATGGTTTTAGGTCCAAAACGTGGACAAAAATCTCGACTATCTTTCATTTGCTCTCGTGGACTATAGAACCTTAACGTGATAAATTCAGATTGTGTTTATAGTCTAAGGAGCATAACAAATAAATAAAATCAGATTTTATTTGTATAATTAACAATATTTTTTTCCTACAAGGCATACCAACTGTTTGAGTTTATTTAGGTACAGATCTTTAAGGCTTGTATACATGCCAATGACCTTGTGCATACAAACGGAGCCAACTACTCCTCTACGCGCCACTCCGCTAACCGCATTTTTATTTTATAATAAAAAAAAGTAACACATATTTTAAAAAAGTACCAAAACCATATTATTTTCGTTTGTATTGCAAAGCAGTAGATATTTTTTTTTAAGACTTTTTTTAAAAAATGAATGAGTAAAATGGTTTCATCTCATCGATTTGGAGGTGTTCAGATGTAATTTCTCAGTAAATGCCGACGAAAAGTTGCTTCATCTGCATGCTGTTTTAAGTATTTCTCGAGAGAGCAGCCTTAAGCAATCTAACGAATGCCATTTTACTGAAATATTCAAAGAATACATAATTAGGATCTAATTGAGTGCTGTTATTTATGAATACCGCTGTTTTTTTTTACTATTTATAGGCGCGCGTTTGACCACTATCTCACCTGATGGAGACTTGTCAGAAAGTTCTTTTATTGAATAAAGAAGCGGCCTGAAATTGTTCGACGTCAAATCGAGCTCTTCTTAAGGGAATAGAAACAACCATTGATCATTTTTGCTCTTTATTTGTTTGCGACGTTTGAGATTTCCTCACGATTCTTTTCTCAGTCATGTCCAAGATTCACTCAAGCACCATTACCTTGATGTTATTTGCTATACTCATATTAATTCTATCCAAAAGAAAATGTTTTTCTTTGAAATATATAATGCAAATACGTAGGTATGCGTATTAATGTGAATAAGGAAACAAACTCAGGACAATTTCATAATTAAATGCGACAAAGTCGAGACAGTATTTTGAATTATTAATAATCTTATCAGTCCCGAGCGACGTTAAATCAGTGTTGGGAAGCGACAAAAACGCTGGGTAAAATGTTTCTAAAGAGAAAAAATATTCATATCTTAGCAGAGTGAATAAATGTGAAAGCCATTAGTTATGTTGCACATCGCAAGGAGACGCCATTTTAGTCTTTTAAGAGAGAGAAAAGTTATAATCATATCATTGGAGAAATTGTTTAGTGACCGAGACATTTACAATTCAAAAGTGCCTATAAATGATTTATTTGAAATATACGATTTGATTTGATTTGATTTCGCAATAAAGTGAATAACTTCGTTGTTACTAATTTTCTAACTTTGTTAAAAAAATAAAAGCGTCTTGAATATCCTGCATGAAAATATTTTACTTAAAAATCTCGTGGTAACCAAATCAAAACAGCAGCAATAAAAAGAATCAGACGATACCCGTATTTGGCAACTATGTAAGTCAGATGCTAATTGTAGTCTTTACCACCTAAGCTGTTGTCAAACCTAAATACTTTAGTAGTAATAGTAGGGCAAATGCCATCACGATACCGTTGTGATACAGTGAGACAGTGCTATGCGTGTTCAATAGCTCCGTCTCTCTTTTACACCGGAACCGTGATAGATTGAAGACGTCATAGCCCCCAAGGCAAGTTCAAGGACCAATAGAATAAATTGATATTGATTTTCACAACCTTTGATACTTACCGCTTTCCGTTCTGAAAAGTCATAATAATTTTCTTTCATTACTGCTATCATGGCGACCTGCCTTACTTGACCTGTTTCAAATATTCTCAGTTAAGAACATTTAACCATTACCCTGGTTCGATCTAATTGCTTTTAAAAGCTGTTAACAGGTTCGATGTCGCTGTAATAGAATCAAATGGTTTTTGGATACCTTTCTTCGTTATTAGAAACGAACACTGGAATGCAGAGTAGAGGTGAGACGTACTAGGGAAAATGCGTACTGAGTCTTAGAAGTACGCGTCCGCCCAAATACTTATTCCAAATACTAGATCCACGAGTATTAAGGCGTCTCGAGTTTATTGACGTTTCTACAGGTAGCGAGTCTTCGTAACGTAACTTCGAGATCGAGTAATCGGAGTAATGGAGTATTTTCACTTAATGGATTATTAACGTATGTTAGACTACGCGTTAATATTCGTATTTTTTTATAATACTTAAATTAAATATTATTGAAAACTTCCCTTCATACTTTTCAGGCTTAGGACTGTCAGCTTTTATTGATAGAAACATAGAAAAAAAAATTGTTGGTACGGTAAAGGTTCTGGAAGTCATGGTTCTATTTGCTTCATTTGTTCACTTTCTCGGGGCACTAACCGTATCGTGTCGTCTCTTCAAATGTTTCATTACTTTTTTTTTAGTTTTGTTTCTTTATTGTTTTCCTTTTTAAATTTTACTTCTTAAATACCTACTTATTTTAAGTTACATGGTGATGTTGTTTTATTAAAGTATTATTAATTTGTTCTTAAGATAATTGATTAAGTGTTGAACTTTGTTTAGTGATGTACAAAGCTACAATAGATAGATATTTGCATGCTATCATAGTATGGCGGGATGTGTCTTGCACCAAAAATTTATGTTACATCTTTTTACCACATTTTTTTGCAAATAAAAACTTACTTACTATCAAATTACACACTGATGCCTTAAATGAAAGGTCCATTTTACATATTTTGCACTATGCTTTATAGTCCCCATTATCGTCAAAATGATCCCACACGATACTTCTCTTCGGAGCCATCGTTAATTCAAATTAAGAATTAGATAAATAAACAATTACTTAAACACTAATACACACTTCAACAAAACTAAGTTCTTATACACTAAAAGTCACTTTTCACCAAAAATCTTAAAACATACGTTTAAGAAAACAACAACACAGCACTGGTCCTGTGACGTATTGTGTAACGTACTGATTTAAAAAACAAAAAACTGCTAAGCATTTTCACAGAATTTGTTTTGATATGCACTTACCAAGTTATCGCAACGCAATAGTGACTATATTTGTATGGACATAAGGTTTAGTAACGCAAAACAAATAAATCAACTTGTTAACTTCGACTCCCGAACCGAACATCTCAGAAACTAACCGAGCTTGTGGGTCGCAAGTGTCGCAACGCAAGTCGGAACACGTCTACGCGAATCCGCAAGTCCGCGAGTATAGTATCAAACTCCATACGCCTAAATACTCGATACGCGTTTATGTGGTGCGTACGGAATAGATATTTACGCGTCCAGCCAGATACCTATTCCAGTATATACGTTTCACCTCTAATGCAGAGACGGATTTTGTCTCGAAAATTTTGAAACAAAACTTTAAAGTAAAATGAACAATGTAGTTGTAGATTAATGACATATTGGTGTTTAACAATAAATAATTAATTTTTATACAAACTATTTCTCAGCCTATTTCTTTTTTAAGTTAATTCATTCATTTTAATTTTTAAATATCTATATAGCACTTTTCCCAAGTTGCGCTAACAATTGGTCCTTTTCCTATAAAAAAAAAACAGACACAACATCTTTCAGCTTGTTTGGTTGGGACAAAAACATTCGATGGGACCACATTTTCTTTGATCCCCTAAAATAACTTGAACGGAGCAAATTGTATTCAGAAAAACTATTTATATGCAAATCAGGTTTTATACAAACTAGCTTTGTGGAAAAAGAAACATTTAATACATACCAAGGTGTTTTGTTTGGTGCGCGTTAACACGGAAATTAAATCGCTGAAGTCAATTTCTGTGGAGTGTGGGAAATTCCGTCACAAAACCACAGTTAGTTATTCGTGAAAATGCTGGTAATACCGACTGGGCGTCCGAGAGCCGTGATTGCAATATTTCCTCGACCGGCGTCACGCGCGCCCGCTTCTGATGAAAAATATGTTCCTGGTTATGTCTTTTTGTACTTTTTTTCAATTGCCCCGACTGTGGCCCGAAGCGATGAGGTCATATTTTATGTTGCTAAGTTTAGTCGCCTTTTTCTTGTGCTGTAGGAACTATTGTTATTATAGATTTAAAGTGATATATTAGGAACGGAAGACGGCGGGATATCGTCGTAAATTCACTTTGACGTCGGTGGTAAGAAATACCATATACAAAAATCTATGTACGTATTGTATTGTATATGTACGAATGCTATTTGAGAACTGCTAGAGCTTTTTTGAAAGTTGTTCAGTAGTTGTTGTGTGCTTTTGTTGATAAACCGTCACAGTTGCAAAACGAAATAAATAGAGATCTCACATTCCAAATTTCCGATTATGTAGCAGTATGAAATTGTATCTATGTTTATTCCCTTTGTACGTGACGCGAATAAGTAAAGTATCCTAAATCATACAAACACACATGAAGAGGGCCTTCAGATGTTTTGTTACATGATGAACCACCAACTTTTCGAACAACTCAAACTGTCACCGAACGAGGTCGTGAATTTAAACTAAATTTAAAAAGTATAGATAACGCTTACCACTTGGTTGCGTCCCCCGAGCCAACGTCGAGCCGGCGGAGGAAACTCGATAAATCAACTGTCACTAAGAGATATTGCTTGCTTGCTTTGTCATTAGTTTATAGCCCAATTCATTCAGGCAGCAATGTATTGCGAACTGCCGGATTGAGACAATAACGCACGCTATTGACTTCGATCGGCTTTAGGCCCTATGCAAACAGTCTGCATTTGGACTAGTCAGGACTACTATAGCAAATCAATAAATGCAAATGCAAACTACATTAGTACTGCTCTTTACAGCTGTGAAAGAGAAGTGTTGATGCGGTTTTTGTTTAATTGACTGTGTCGATCCTACGAGGAACTTGTAGATAGACACCGTTATTGTAGCTGGTATAACTAAAATGGCACGAAAAAGTATTTTCGGGGCTAAAATCATGAGTTTTAAAGATTCACAAATTACAAGGAGGTCAGAATCATGAAGGAGTAAAATTTTCGTGGCTAAAATAACTATTTATTTACTTTTCATACATTAGACATTTTTTTTTTCATTATTGTCATTTCTCTCTTAATCCAATTCTGAAATTTACTTAGACGAAGTCGCGGGCAGAAGCTAGTATCTTAACTCAATTGTTTTCATAAACGGCCAAATTTAATAACTTGACATATTATCAATAGTATGTCAACTTTTTGTCTTTTATTTCATACCATAAATATATGTTACGGGTAATCCTAGAAGGATAAGTAAACTTAAGTTTACCCGGGTATAACAAGTATTACCCAAGCCTTTTGGGTATAGGCCAAATATTAAATCAACTGTTTTGTATTCGGCGTTTACCCGTCTACTTCTAGATCTACCCAACACTGGCTGGGTAATGTTAGGTGTTGCATCATCACAAAGCGAGAGCAACTCCCGGGCAGTTATCCACGTTTTGCCCAGGTATCTTTTTGCTCTCACATAGCTAATTTTAATAAAGGGGCTAAGCAGAAATTCTTGGAATTGTTCCATCAGAATATTCAAGGCTTTTCTTCAAAACAGCTGGAAATAGAGTTATTTTTAGAAAAAACAATGTTTGACATAATTTGTTTCACTGAGCATTGGTTAAAGGATTTTGAAATGTTGATTAATTACGAGAATTATAGTGTGGAGAAGTTCTTTTAACCGAAAGACGATGCTACGTGGGGGTTCACTCATTTTAATAAAATAATGTATTAAATTTAAAACTCGTAAAGACATAGTTAACTTGTCTGTTGAACATAGCATTGAACTGTCCTGTGTTGAGCTAGATAAGCATGTCATAGTGTGCGTTTACAGACCCCCTAATTATCTGAACTACGCTATATTTGAGTCAGTGATGGAAGATGTATTGGCAAAACTTGCAACTGGCAATAAACTAGTCACTATCTGTGGAGACTTTAATATTAATATCTTAGAAAACAATTCAGATAGCTGAAAAATCTCTTTAAATCATTCAATTTGTCTAATGTGTTCATAGAACCAACCCGTACAACTACAACTACTGCTACATGTATTGATAATGTTTTTTGTTGTGGCAACTACTTAGAGAAAGCCATTGTAAATTACCTTCCTTCTGATCACAGCGGGCTACTGGTATCTTTTGAGTCCAACATACCAATTCAACAAGTGCAAATACAAACCAGACCAATAACATCCGGTAATTTAAAAAAAATTAACCGCACTTTAATCGGGAAGTTAAGTGATTGGAACCTTACAATGAAAAATGCTAATATTTTGTATACAGATTTTTTTTCTTTAGTCCACACCGAATTCAATAATACTTTTAAAAAGAAAACTAAAAGTATCTGCCCTAAGTTTTTATTTAGTGACTGGGCAACTAAAGGACTCAGAAAAAGTAGGGAAAGACTTTATGAGCTGTACTCGAAAATTTAAAAAACACTTGTAAAGTAGCTAAGGCTTTATATATAAGCAATAAGGTAAAAACAGCAGACAATAAAATAAAGACGGTTTGGAAAATTATAAACAATGAAACAAATAGGAATAAAAGACATAACACTGATTACGGATTGGAGATTTCTCATGAACTTATTAGCGATAACAAACAAGTTGCTCAAGAATTTGTAAATTTCCTTACGAGTATCCCTACTAAAACTACTGAAGCCCAAAATTCCTCGCCATCGCTTACTTTTGATTTATTACAGACGAACGTTTCAGCTTGCCCGACTGAATTTAATTTTAAACATATAAATCCCATAGTAGTAATAAAAGCTTTTAAACAAATCAAAATTAAATTGACCGAAGATCTATGGGGATTGTCTATCAAAGTTTGTACCTCAATTATCGAGACTGTAGCGCCGTACTTAGTTTTAATATTTAATTTGTGTGTGGATCAAGGACTCTTTCCGGACCTAATGAAATTCAGAAAGGTACCACTTTTTAAGTCTGGGGATAGTAAGGACACAAATAATTATAGACCAGTATCTGTGTTGCCAGTGTTTAGTAAGGTATTTGAAAAAGTGATGCTAAATCAAATTCTTAATAATTTTAACACGAATAACATCTTTCATGATAAACAGTATGGTTTCACCAAAGAACGTTGTACAACTGACGCTGGTGTTACCTTACTAAAGCACATCTTTAATGCGTGGGAGGACGCACAGGATGCCATAGGTGTCTTTTGTGATCTTTCGAAGGTGTTTGATTGCGTTGATCACGATACATTACTCCTGAAGCTCGAGCATTACGGACTGGGCAAAGCAGCGTTAAACTTGGTCAAATCTTATTTGAATGACAGGCAGCAATTAGTTCAAATAAACGGTGTCAATTCGTCGGGATTAAACGTGAAATTGGGCGTTCTCCAGGGCTCGATTTTGGGTCCTTTCTTGTTTTTGGTATATATCAATGATTTATCTTAGTTATACATATATAACTTATTTATATGTTATATATATATATGTTGTTAGTTATATGGGGTTTTATATTTTTGGGTAATGATTTTCGAGTTTATAATCTAACTCACTTTTAGAGGTATACACAATGTGAATAAATTTTATCGATAGAAAAAATAGCAAAGTTCGATCTAACTTTTTACCATTTTAATTTCATGGCATAATGCATTACAATAATTTTATGAAAACTGCTTTTAATCTTAGAGATTTGATTTAATTATACTTTAATGTTTTTAAATCCGTAAATTGATTTTGGGACTTACGTTGTTTATTCTGAGCCACCCTTATTCTATCGCCATCTCTTCTTTTTCTTTTAACAATATTGTACGTAGCTTAAAGTTGTTTTTTATTCATATGAGTGTTATAAAAGTATTTCCACTATGAGAGAGTGTATTCTTGAACACAATATAATGTAATCAATATAATATAATAACACAATATAATCGTATTTAAATTCTATTCGTGTCAACATTATATGAACGTATGACGTATGACGAGTAATGTTAGAAAGTTAAGTAAACTTAAGTTTACTCGGGTGTAACTAGTATTACCCAAGCCGTTTGGGTGAAGTCCGAATATTAAATCAACTTTAATTTGTATTCGTCGTTTACCCGTATGCATCTATGTCTATCCAACACTAGCTGGGTAATGTTAGGTGTTACATCATCACAAAGCGGGAGCGACTGCCAGGCAGTCATCCCCGTTTTGTCGTTGTGCGTTCGCTCAGGCAGGGGGCGATGCACAAACTTTGTCAATTAATGATCGTGGTAGACCAGTTAAAAGGGGTTCGAACTTTTTTCTATGGGAGCTGGCATAGCACCCCGCCGCCATTTTATGTTTTTTTTTTTCAAAATTGCGGTGCACGATCTAACATGTATATATGAGTAAAGGACACTTAACAAGCAAAAAATGTTCGTAACATTGTGCTCCAAAGTGTCACGTTGCCGAGATATTTGAAGGTCACCATATGAAAACAATGAATATAATTAAAAATCAACTTATCACGCGCTTATATGTAGTAATAATATTTCTAGGCTTCATTTAACCATTTATATAAATGAAACACTATTATTTTGCGAAGTTCTTAATTAAGTGGTTTTAGTGTGTTTTTATTTTTACTTTCTTCTAAAAAATGGTTAAATCAAGCTGAGAACTATTATTTGAATTTATCTAATCCATATAAGTACATAATTAAGTATTTATTAAATGATAGTCATGATGTCACGTTATGACTTTACCTCGAAATATCTCGGCAACTTTAGGTAACCACATAGATGCATGTTAGAATATGCGCCGCAACTTTGAAAAAAAATGGCGGCGTGAGGGCTACAATATTTCTATGCCCTTTGTACTCGCCATTAGGGTTAGACTGCATGTCAATTGAATCTATTTAGCAGTGGCATTTTTGAGGATGGCATTGGTTTGACAACTATATCTTTTCTGCAGATTTAAATTTATTTTGGCATGGTTCGCACTGTCGTAAATATAATAACTTTTATCTCTACTTGAATAACATTCTTATGTTTTTTTATATCTTTTTCACTCGATGTTTTTCGCTGTACCCAACAGCCAAATGGGTTTCATGCAAAATACCGAACAAATCATCGTTGATCACATGTCATAATATCTAATTACTGTCTCACTTTTAGATAGAGGAGCAATCAGTTTCTCGTCGCCATTTACCGACCACAAACCAAATTGCTTCAATATTGGAAAGTAATGCTTGAATTCACCTGTTATGCACTTTCAATGGATTTAATTAACTCACAACTCACTTTTTAAATAAATATTTGACAATAACTCTTGAAATTTGGTATTGTTACGCGCCAGAATTAATACTGACTACATAACGACTTTAGTAGAATTAATACAGGCTACATAAATAATGCTACAAGCGCCATCTAGTATCGAGTAGCAGAACTAGTATCGTCAAGATAAAGATCTTGATGCTACTAGTTCTGCTAGACTAGACATCTGGTCAATCGGGACCGTGTACCTACCTGAACTTTCTAGATGTTTCCATACTAGAAGGTTCTTTTCAACTGCGAATTAAAGTGTTCTGTAGTGCGATTGTGATTTATAATTAGTGAGTTTAAAGTTGTAATTAGTGTTGTAAATTAAATGTCGATATTATTCGACAGTGCGAACCATGCCAAAATAAATTTAAATCTGCAGAAAAGATATAGTTGTCAAACCAATGCTATCCTCAAAAATGCCACTGCTAAATAGATTCAAGTGCCATGCAGTCTAACCCTAATGGCGAGTACAAAGGGCATAGAAATATTGTAGCCCTCACGCCGCCATTTTTTTTTTCAAAGTTGCGGCGCATATTCTAACATGCATCTATGTGGTTACCTAAAGTTGCCGAGATATTTCGAGGTAAAGTCACCACGTGACATCATGACTATCATTTAATAAATACTTAATTATGTACTTATATGGATTAGATAAATTCAAATAATAGTTCTCAGCTTGATTTAACCATTTTTTAGAAGAAAGTAAAAAATAAAAACACACTAAAACCACTTAATTAAGAACTTCGCAAAATAATAGTGTTTCATTTATATAAATGGTTAAATGAAGCCTAGAAATATTATTACTGCATATAAGCGCGTGATAAGTTGATTTTTAATTATATTCATTGTTTTCATATGGTGACCTTCAAATATCTCGGCAACGTGACACTTTGGAGCACAATGTTACGAACATTTTTTGCTTGTTAAGTGTCCTTTACTCATATATACATGTTAGATCGTGCACCGCAATTTTGAAAAAAAAAACATAAAATGGCGGCGGGGTGCTATGCCAGCTCCCATAGAAAAAAGTTCGAACCCCTTTTAACTGGTCTACCACGATCATTAATTGACAAAGTTTGTGCAGCGCCCCCTGCCTGAGCGAACGCACAACGACAAAACGGGGATGACTGCCTGGCAGTCGCTCCCGCTTTGTGATGATGTAACACCTAACATTACCCAGCTAGTGTTGGATAGACATAGATGCATACGGGTAAACGACGAATACAAATTAAAGTTGATTTAATATTCGGACTTCACCCAAACGGCTTGGGTAATACTAGTTACACCCGAGTAAACTTAAGTTTACTTAACTTTCTAACATTACTCGTCATACGTCATACGTTCATATAATGTTGACACGAATAGAATTTAAATACGATTATATTGTGTTATTATATTATATTGATTACATTATATTGTGTTCAAGAATACACTCTCTCATAGTGGAAATACTTTTATAACACTCATATGAATAAAAAACAACTTTAAGCTACGTACAATATTGTTAAAAGAAAAAGAAGAGATGGCGATAGAATAAGGGTGGCTCAGAATAAACAACGTAAGTCCCAAAATCAATTTACGGATTTAAAAACATTAAAGTATAATTAAATCAAATCTCTAAGATTAAAAGCAGTTTTCATAAAATTATTGTAATGCATTATGCCATGAAATTAAAATGGTAAAAAGTTAGATCGAACTTTGCTATTTTTTCTATCGATAAAATTTATTCACATTGTGTATACCTGTAAAAATGAGTTAGATTATAAACTCGAAAATCATTACCCAAAAATATAAAACCCCATATAACTCACAACATATATATATATATATATATATATAACATATAAATAACTTATGTATATATAACTTTACAAGAAAAAATAAATTTCAAAAGGGCTTTATCATTCGCTTATTATTATTAGCCTTGTTAAAAAAAATCTAACAATAGAAATGATTTATTTACTAACTATTTAGCAGATTCGGAGATTCTCTATGGAGAGTATGATTTAAGTCTCCTAATCAGTATTTAAACCAATCACCTGGTTACATTGGAGGTGTGCGGGCCTTTACTCTCTGTACCACAATACCTCCAAACTGGTGACCCTCGACAAAGAACATCAGCGCAGCCTTCGTGGAACTACTTCAGCGTGACGTCATCATCACTTCTCCTCATCATGACCTCAAGCTCTCGAGCAGCGAGTCATACAGCCAGCCTGTACCCACGGCTTTTATACTGACCACCAGCATGCTGCAGCCGCGCATATCTGGTTAGCAACCTCAGTCTCTATCATCACCCTCAACCTCGTCAGCGACATTGGCAAGCACACTGCACCTTCGGCCAGTCACATGAAGAGTCATGAAGAACTACTCCTGGTCGATCCCAGCAGTCACGCCACTACGTCGCACAGCACTGCTCCGACTCACTGGAGCCAGCAGCAGCAACACTCCGACTCATTGGAGCCTGCAGCATCTACCCGACTCACTTCACTGGGATCTCATCACTGGGGCAGATAGTTCCGACTGAACTCTGCGACTTCCGGTTCTGACTCCCTGGAGCCAACCTTTCACTGGCCTGGCATCTCAAGATGTATGGACGACTCATCCACTATCGACCTCCGGTCTCCGGAGGGGAGTGATGTAGTGAGTAATCAATGCCGCCACAAGAAAAACTAACGGAGCAAATCAACATCGCTACAAAAACAACCACGACGCCATCTATCCAACTAGCAGCAACCTACTACGTCTCCATCCATGCCCTTTTTGTTTAAATTCAAATTTAATTATAATCGTTACTTTTTTGTTTGAAACTCAAACTCAAGGCATTTGTTTCAATTAAACCATTTACAGGCACTTTTGAATTGCTAATTCGTCGTTTATAAATGCGGCCTCGTTGGTTTAGTGGTCTGGAATTTATCAGTAGCAACCCAGAGTCTGGATTTGAACCCGGTTAATGGCAAAAGGCTCAGGCCTTTTATTTCAAGGAACTGACAAAAAACCACTGGTGAAATTCGGGGTTCATGTAATTGTACCTCTGCCTAACCCTTCGGGGAATAAAAAAGTGATGCTATGTACGTCTTATGTTAATATCGAAACCAATCACGTTTGTGGAGTTTCGCTAGCGAATTTCATTTGACACTGTATTTTTGCGTTCAGCACCAACTGAACTACGTGAACTGGAGGGACCTAAATGGGAAGCACCTTGCGGTCCCGCAGTTCTGTTAGCCGCTACAAATACAACTTAGCAAGATCAGGTTTCACAGATCCATTTGACAGCAAATGTGAGTATGGTGCCCCGGTGCAAATCATGATCCACCTGCCCTATTGAGGATTAATTATTGTTACTAATCACACTGTCTATACGGACATCTACTTACTTAATAACCTTAGAGCAAGTATGTAAGTCTTGTAGAATATAAGTTAACCAGTGCGTAGGTAATTCTAAGAATAGACAGCGTAAAAGCCTTCAGTTTTTGAGAGCGCTTTGCGGCAATACGTCAAACAGACTTTTCAAAAACCGAACTGAAAAACTCTCTACTCATTATAGACTCGCGTTTGACGTTTGAAACCGATGGATGAAGCATGCTTGTAATCTTTATCAATCTCTGCTTTAATATAAAAGTTTAAAAAATATAAAAGTTAATGGTAATCATTCATTCAATCTTCAGTAAACAATCTAAACGCTAATACATATAAGTCCAAGAGTAAATATCCCATAAAAAATAAGCGAAGAACTCCTGAACTGTAAACAAAAAAAAAGGGTAGTATTTAAACGCAAATAAAAAAATATCCTTTTTCTATGCAATAAGATTCCGAAGTCCCATCAAAATTACTGATTGCACAGTAAAACATTCTACTCAAAGTATCACTAAACACACTACAATTTAGTTTCGCAGCGTACAGCGATTTTTCCTAAAGCAAAATTTTTCATCAATGCACAGCTAATAATCTTAATGTACGACAAAACTGTACTGCGACTCACCATAGTTAAGGGTGGTTTAAAAAAAAATAACCACGAAGGCTAGCCTTCTAACCTAACCTATCCAAGTCGGGGTAGTCTGAGTCGGGGTGTTGTCCATTAATATGGAAAATTTGCTGTGCAGTCAGTATTTATGCTATGTATGTAGGATTATTGTACAAAAATATTTTAACTGTATTGCATTATGAGGAAAAAAGTAATGTCATATTGATGTATGATTTCGAATTATCTGCAGTTTGAGTTTTGTTAAACATTTAGTTTATTTGTAGTGAAGTAAGTTATTTGATGTAAAAAAGAATATAAATGACGAGTATGTATTGTTAAGCGATTATTTATTTGATATGCAATTTATAATATCCCAAAAAAAAATGGCAATGCATTTAAATCCGATTCTTCTTTCTCAAAGTTAATACCTAGGTACCTACTATCAAATATTCAGTGCTCAGTCATTCCTAACAATTTAAGAAGCTAGCAACTTGAGTATTCAACTTTAAAGTTACGTAGTTATCGTTTTTTTTCTTATGTTAACTCGAAAATATTTATATTTTAGCGGAAGAAGAAATAAATACGATGGACTATTTTTAAAGGCTATTTTAATTTATTAGGTATAATAAATACAGTAATTTCTTCTTTCAGCCGCATTTTTCAGAAATAAAAATACCTGTTTTTGTGATGATTTTCAAATGCATAACATTATTTCAAAGTTTTTCGTAGTCATGTGGCTTTTCGTCTTACTTAAAAAAATATTACTTTTTCAATTAAAATAACAGTTAAAATCAATTGACATTCTTAATAATTTCCTTCAACTTACCATCGATTAACTACGGGAGGTAGGTACCAGTACCGTCATTACTTATTAAACCTAACATGGTTTTCAATGACAAGCCCACTGACCTCCAAAATGCTGACCTCCAAGTGGCTAGGTACTAACATAATCAATAAGTATATTCATGAATTGACAACAGTGGCGGTTCCTTCATATAAGCCCAAAAGCCCGGCATGCCTTACTAAAATGCTCGATAGAGAATCAATATCAAACCCGAACTATTTAAAAGTTCGCGCGCTTAATTCTTATCAAAATAACACAAAGTATCTACCTATGCCACACACAGTTTCGCATTTGCAGCATCTACATATAGCTATCTCGCTTACACGTACCGGCTTTTACCGGGCTTTCAAATACTATCTCCGTCACTTTCGCACTTATAGCGATGTGCCGTATAACGAGTTCTAAACCTTGTGCGTCTACAAATCGATCAGTATGTACGATTAAGCCCTGCATGCGTATGAAGTTGCACGCGTATGCGTGACCTTGTCACCTTGCCAACTCTGCAGTGTTGCCGTTTTAGCGACGTTGTGAGATCTTGGAGATTTTTAACGAGTTTGGGGACTTTTTTTAAGATTTAGCAACAATAAAAACTAGCGACTTTTTAAAATAACGAAATTAAATATTCAAGCAATATCTTAAAAATAAAAAATTTGCGACATCTAGCTAGATTTTTCATATACCTGGTGACTTTTTTTGCCTAAATGACAACACTGCAACTCTGCGTAAGTAGTTCTTGACACCGGAGTGCAACTCACTTCAGTTTTATTTGCTTGAGAGTTGAAAAGTTATGTTGTTAAAGTTTTTTGTGTGTTTTCTTAGATTTTCTCAGTGATACAATTGTTTTGGTGACTTACCTACAACAATGGAGGTAATTGTACCTTGTGAGGATTTAAAATGCGTTCAAGTTTTGATTGGCGAAGATAAGGTAAAATCTTTAAACTTTGTTCAGAAAAAACAGTTAATTTCTTCATTAAAACCGACGCCTAATCTGTGTTTTTCTCAGACTAGTAAATCGCATAAACGAAAATTTAATAGATCAGTGTATAAAACTAGTTGGATTGTTAGCTGTTCGCACACTGATAAGTTGTATTGAAAGAAGCTGGCTGATATTTTTTTCGAATGAACATTCCGTTTGGAATACATCTGGTTATAATGATTTAAATAACATATCTGGCGCCATTAAAAGGCACGCAAATTCCCATAACCACCTGTGTGCAATGGTTTCTTTCCGTAATTTTGGTAAACAACGAATTGAGACATCTATATCAGTTTATGAGAAAATTGTGATGATACATACGAAGGTACCTACATACTCAGTCGAAAACTGAACTTGTTTTGAAATCGGTTAAAATTTTATTGGGCTTGCCTTATTTTGAAACCCTAGGCACGCCACTGATTGACAAGTCAAATTATAATCTAGACGGCACTATTTTTAAATGAGGCACTGAAAGGATATTTAAGTTAAAAGAAAATATATTAGTCCTAAGAACTTTCATAACATTTATTCTATCTTTGAACGTTATATTTTTAGATACCAAGTTATTCTTAGTTTTCCAGAAATTGCCTAGATAAATTATGTTTTCAGAGAACCTTTCAAAGTGTAATGATAACATAGCATAAAGCGAAATCGATTTCGTTTTTGCATATATGAATAGTAAAAACAACGCTCCCAGCTAACATGAAAATCCATTATGTTTTACCAATCAATATCCAGCATGATCCATTGTACTTTTTGAAACAGTACTCTAACAAACTTAAGCCGCTACGAATAAAAACTATTTGTTTTTATTCATCAATTTTTCATCTGTCAGTACTGCCTGAAAATTCTACCGGTAAAGGAAAAATAAAAATACCGAAAATGAAAATTCGGTAATATGATTCGGACCACCCGTGACGAATTTAATAAGAGCTCATACAAAAGCGACATGGCAAGCAGTCCTGCCATAAATTATGAACAGTTTTGCTACTTTAATTACCATTTTTAATGCGGCAACATCGGTGTTATGACAACGACATTTTATTTCTAACGTTTGCACTTTGGTTCTCAAGTTTTAGGCGGAATCTGAGAACTATAAACAATTATTAATTATAGAATAGAATAGAATAGAATACTCTTTATTATGTACACCATATAAGTTACAGAAAAAAATAGATGAAGAAAACATTACATAGGGTGACACAATGGGCGGCCTTATCGCTAAAAGCGATCTTTTAAAGACAACCTTTGGATGGATTTTAAAGAGAGGAGTGACAGTACTGCAGGTAGTCTTAGGTGAACTATTTATATATACAATAATTACATTATAGATAAATACATATAAACAGCAGCTATTCCTGCCTGAGAGGACCGATTAAGTTACCATTTTAATGTACTTGGTAGCTTAGGTTTAAACTCAAGCATCCCTTTGCATTTTGTTATTAGTATGCTATACACTAGTTATAACGTGTTCAATCTAGATGTAGAATCACTCAGATTGAAGCTAATAGAAATAAAAAATATAAAGCTTACACATGTTTTACCAATGCCATGAAAAAGAAAAGTAAACAAAACAACATGTCCGCCATGATGTCATTTTTAATTTCAACTAAAGTATAAAAATTTAAAATTTACCCGGAAAAACTAAACCCTTGTTATAAATCCAAGAGTAAACCATCAAAAATATAATAAATATAAGTGCAGAACTCTTGAACTGTAAGAATAAAAATATTTATCTCGACATATCTCAGCAAAAAGAAGCAGAAGCGATGAACAAGTTTGAGAACTTCAGTTTCAGACGTAACACTATTAATCAGTGTCGGAAACAATGTGAGGCGATCCTCATAAACCACGCTGATCATGCAGTAAAATGTTCACTTTATTATCGTCATATTTTCGTGAAGCCACCAGCCACGAGCCACTCTAATAGCCTATCGATCCGGCTAATGCTCGCGGTTACGTTCATTAATATTTAAATTTAATAATATATCTAACGTTATGAGGCACTTACCTTGATAAGACACTGACAGGCGGGAAAACTAATCTGTTTTGACCCAGTTTGTCGCTGTATTTTTAACGAATTTTCGGTTTAATCGATTTAGTGGTTGTTGTTTCGGGATTTTTGCGGTCGCGGTATAGGATTTTTGTATATCACATGGGTTTTTTTTATTATTTCCAGAAAAAGCAGCTTTCCCAGATAAATTATAACATTTATTACTATGCCATGTTTTGTGGGAGGAGCCGCGCATGGGTAAATATTAACAGCCGCACAGGTTGAACTTTGAGGTTTAGCAACGCCTGCCGAGGTCGGGCCGTGGTGACCATCCATTACTGGAAATTCTAATCCTCTCTCTCCTTCTTTTCTTCTCTTCGAATCCTCTTTGTCTGAAGCACGTCAAGCTGCCGGTCGATTCTGTAAACATGTCGAAGTGAAGCCTTGGGTGAAGTGATCACGAAGTGAGCTGTCAATTCATGTTATCAGGATGAAATGACAGCTCACTTCGTGATCACTTCACCCAAGCCTCCACTTCGACAAGTTGACAGAATCGACCTGCTGATTGTCATTTGAACATTTTTGACAGTCGTCGGATAGTCACAAGCGAAATCTGACACTCGTTGCAGTTTTACCAAGGAGCATCGTGTTTCCCCGCTTCATGTAAACGGCTGCTTTTCAGCTGCATGCTGCATCCAACTATATTAGAAGCTGATTACAACATAGTTGAGAAATCACCCAAGCCTTCACTTCGACAAGTTTACAGAATCGACCTGCTGATTGTCATGTGAACATTTTTGACAGTCGTCGGATAGTCACAAGCCAAATCTAACACTCGTTGCAGTCTTACCAAGGAGCATCGTGTTTCCCCGCTTCATGTAAACGGCTGCTTTTCAGCTGCATGCTGCATCCAACTATATTGGAAGCTGTTTCCAACATAGTTGAGAAAGGCTGGGCCCCGCCCTGGGCAGATTGATTATTAAAATGGGCTATGTTTCACACAAATCCGTGTAGCAGTTATTACATGTTTTATTTCTGATTCTGTAAGATACATAGAGTAGATAATTTATCATAACGTTTATGTATATAATGAGTGAAGAAAAGATAACTTCAAATAAAAAGTCTATAAATAAAGCTATCACGAAATAATATTTGCGTCTGAATATTTACCTACCTATACCGAGCAGAACATTCCCAAGTGATTACGTACTTATTCTAAAAACAGAAAGCTTACAAAAATAGGAGTTAATTAGACTCGCTTGATATCTTAATACTCTTACTGAGATTTCTCTTACGATTATGATACAAAATTCCTTGAGGAAACAGGAAAAAATTGCTTCCACGCGAATGAATCTCTCCCTACACAAATATTCTACACTCAGAATTTCTATTAATAAATCTAATTAATTGAAAAAGTTTTATATACAAGAATCCTGCTCATACCTTGGTAATAGCCTTGAGACACGGTCTTCTTTTAATGATAAATGATACCTATTTATTTTGTAAGTGGGTTGTAAATAACACTTTATTTTATTTTATTTTGGGATAAAAAACAGTAGTACAATGCAATGTTATGCATACATTGATTTTCTTAAAAAAGTAATTATTATACTACTAACAACATTATCCACTTAGTACTTTGACACGTCAATCTTTTTAGTCGTTTAAACTAGATGAGGCCGATGTTTCCTAGCAGACTACCCTGATAAGAAACTCCGAAACAAACTTAGAGGTCAGTCTCTTTTGAAATCCATACAACTAAACTGGACAAAAACTTCAAACAGGGTATACCGAAATGGGCATCATAGGTAGGTATCTATTCATCATCATTTTTTTAAAGAGAATCATGGCGCGTTTTGCCTTTTGAAATACGACTAAAGAAGAGCGATATCGAATTCAATTAAATTTAAAAAACTTTGTAGAATCATCCTATACCAGACGAGACTTGTTCGTGAGAACATTGAAAGGTACTCTTCCCTTAATCTGTTGGGACGTGGTCGGGAGTCCCTTTTTTCTTGGAAAAGTTACGTACGTAAAGTTATTGAATGTAAAGTACAGGCTCCCTATTCGGTTGAATTTGCGCATAATAATTTGACTGTGTTCTGAAAATTTAATGTTCGACGTTAATTAAATATGTATTCGGTATCTGTTGGTATTTGTCGGTAGTATTATTTGGTCGAATAAATAATTTGCTTATTTTATATAATAAACTAGCTTTTGCCCGCGACTTCGTACGCGCTTGCCCCGTTTTTTCCCGTCCCCGTAGGAATTTCAGGCAATCCTCTCTTAGTGTTCCCCTACACTCCCCAAGAAAACTACATGCCAAATTACAGCTTTCTACGACCAGTAGTTACGGCTGTGCGTTGTCGTCAGTCACTCACTCACTCAGTAACGGAAGAATTTTATATATTTGGATAGTCGCAATGTGTTAAAAATGTATGAAAAATAAGGCTTTTCTGAGAAATAGCGACTGAGATGCGATTGAAAATGTTGCTTAAAAAATAGTAGAATTGGCCAACATTTGGCCACCCGTGCGGATCTTCAAGAAGTCGCCTATAAGGATTAATACAAATAGTAATGAGTTGGTTTTTTACTAGAAAAAATACTACAACCTAGAAGTCAAAAGTATTTACTTTTGACTAGATTAGAGATTCTAGACAAATGACATTCTGTCAGCGCTAGTGTGGTGAAGGCGATTGACAAAAACGTATTTGATTGACAGACGCTGTCGAAATGTCTGACCAATCCCATATATTTTACTGTTCAAAAATCGAATTGGCTGATAGAGTGGCATTTTGTCTAGATCCTTAGGCTTCCTTTAGGGTACTTTTAAGCAAGCCTGCTCCTTCGTCAATCACATCATCGCTTACTATTAGGTAAGATTGTGGTCAAACTCGAGCCTTTCAATAATTTTTATGAATGTTATTTTTAAATATTTTTTACTGAAATATTTTTTAAATGTAAATAATATGTATTATGAATAAAGGAAATATAATTAAAAAACAATAATTGAAATACTACTTTGTAAAGCCCACAACAACCAAATATCATTTTCAAGTGAACTTTTCCATTTTTAAGAAGGAATAATTTTTATAAAGGCCTCCAATGATGTATTAAGCCTTTTATTGTACTTTTATTAAGGCACGTTTGTATACATTACCGTCACAAAGTTAAGAGCCTATTATAAAAACAGGGCTTCAGTTTCACTTTGCAATCTGCGTTAAAATATGGCTTCAATAATGCAGGTAGGTACTGTAGTGCTATTCTGTAACAACATTTTCGTATCTCGACAGCGGAATCCGAGGTGAATTTCAAATTAAGACCTTTATGTTGTGTGCAATAAAGCTCACATTGTGAGTTTTGGCACTCAGGTGAAGCTCGATATCGAAATAGTTGTTTACAGAATAGACTAGCTGTACTCAACTTACGTGTTTAATTTTATTTTTCAGTCTTTCGTTTTTAGGATTCCGAACATCCGTAAGAAATGGAACCCTTATAGGATCACTCGGGTGTCTAGCTGTCTGTCTGTGTAACAGCTAATTTTCTCCAAATCAACTGGGCCGATTCTGTTGAAATTTGGTACACATGTGAACTTCGGCGGCCCCTTCACGGACGAGTTACGTAAATAAATAAATTTTGAATATGGGGGTCACTTTTGGAGGACAAATTAAAGAACTTAAAAAATAAGATAATAATTCAGTTAGTAGTTCTTTTCCGAAAGATTACAGGAAAACGTATTAGAAGTCTATTGTGTTAAAACAACATGTAACAAAAATAAAAAATCCTTTGCACGCGAGCTCGACTCGCACTTGGCCAGTTTTTACTACTTACTTTATTATTTATCAAATAATTGTCACTAATATGTCAGTGTTAATTAAGCGCGCGCAATCGCTGCCTGTTTTTAAGAGACTTGTTAGGGAACACTACTTGTCACTGTGATTACTTTTTCGATGTTGATTTTTAAAATTGTCATTTATTTTCTTTTTATATGTATATTTAATATGTATGTATTTGTGTATCTATTTTAGTATATTGTATTGCTTTTTTTCTAAAAATTTGTTAACTTTATATTTGCACCAAGTGCAACCCCATTTCGTGTCCAGGCTATCCCTATCCATTCCAGGATGCCTGGAAGAGATCGCGCAATGCGATAAGGCCACTATTATTTTTACAGGTATATTTTTTTAGTTTAAGGTTTCCTTAATGTGTTTTAATTTTGGTGTACAATAAAGTATATATAAATAAATAATATTTCTGTTTCAACAAAATACAGTTACAAATGTCAAAAATAATATATCTAAATACGTTACGTATCTCAGTAAATTAAAACTCTCATTGAAGGTTAAAATTACATTCTAGACAACCTCATCAGAAAACCGTATTTACTTCAGAAAATGTAAACATGCGTGGCATTAATACTTGAAATTGTTGTAGTTTAAAATCTTGAAAAGTTTATTTATTTATTCTAGTCACTAGGAATAAGGGTTTTTGCATTATACACGATGCTATTTTAGTAGTCTTACAAAGGTAACCCACTAAATGTACCCAACGTACACTACACAAGGTCTAGTTCTGAAGAGTTTAAATGGAGTCAATTAAAACACGTAATCATAGTTAAATTTTTATTTAAACTGAAATTAAATAAATACACCTTTACAGCAAATTTTCAATATAAGATTTAAATTACCTACATTTATATTTAATTTAAATAATAAATGTGACTGTAAACGGTTGGGTTTTACAAACTGTTGTAGCATGGGTTCCAACATTATATTACACTGATTACAGATATAACGAATATATTGATTATTGCTGAACATAATACCAACCATTTAATATCAAATGTAAATCCAATTTACGTACTAAGGTACACAGAATATATTACAAGCGATATCCGTCCATACAACAGTGTAAGTTTAACAATGAATATACGTTTATATAAACAACACACATATATTATTTAACAGTGGATATATATTAAAATTACGTTGACTTAAACCTAAATTGATATGCAAGGTCAGTGGTGCCCAATTTGATTATTACTGCCCCACTTCCACGATATGTTTTTATGCTGGTTCTTTTTTAAATTTAATCCAAAGAATATGACGTTTATTATATGTATGAATATATCTATATTTTTTTTAATATATAGCAATTTTTAATTAATAATGAATAGCCAAAGTATGACAATAAGCTTTTTTATTAGTGATTGTTATTCGAGACGTGATAGTTGATGAAATATTTATTATACTTGTAATATGATAAATACACATGAAGAACACTTAAATTATAAAAAAATGGTAGATCATTTATTATATGAAAATAATATCTATCCTTTGAGACACTTGCAAAAATATTTTAAGTTCTTTTTATACCTTGATCACCTAATGAAGTAGGCAGGCACTTGTAGATGTAATTTACCGCGATGGTAAAGAAACAAATATATCCACAATGGTATCTCAAAGTTTAGAACGAGCGATTCTTAACACTAACTTGCGTCGGATCTCAGAGAAAGCGAAAAGACAATAGAGTATTTGATTACAGTGCAACACGACATATATAACATTAAAAATGTATACAATGAGATAATTATATAGAATATGCACGAGACGGTTCACAAAAGTCCTTAAATTTAATCAGGTTTCCTCGACTCTGATCATCAGTAAGTTTTAAGTGTATTTTTAAGTGCATTACTGGTATATAAAGTGCACAAACCGCTAAATACGTGAACAGTGATAATGACAATAAACATCCAAGCTTTAACATCAACACTATAATTATTATAAAAATGGATTACCATCAAAATGTGTCAATTTTATGTAAATTAGGTACAACAAGTACATAATCTCGCGTCTTACATAATTAACACATTTTTTTATAAACAGTTATGTGCATGTAATGTAACGATAACGCACGATACTAGGTTTAGTGATATGGATTTAAAAAATCACAAGATGTGGGATAAATTATAAATATTTGGTCATCCAAAGATATCGCAAACCTCTGGATATTATCACAAATGTGTTCATGATTCTTTTTGATTAATTTTGATAATAATTTTGATTCCAATGTTGTGCGTCAATCATGAACAATAAAACTAAAATAAGGTACATTATACAAGAATATTGCATTATCTTTATTATTTTTCGCTTCATATTTCCCTTCAAAACTGGTGTTCAGCTGAATCCAGTTTGACTGGGAGCCGACTTCAATATAGTTGGTAAAAGGCTAGGTAGATTATGCTTTATATTTCCCTTCAGCGACCCAAAATACTTTTGAAACCCGAGTTGAACTTACCAACTTACTTCCTACCAAAGTACGAAATACAAAGAGCACTTGTAATACTAATATCCCGGCAATATGCTGGGACAGCGTGAGATGTTATTTTAAAAAACTTTGGATTTCGTATTTTTGTAGTAACTGCATTGTCTTTTCTTTCATATCTCACCAACTTATTCTGATCAAAAGTTCTGGTCTCAATCTTTTACTTATTTGAATATATTCAATTTAAACATTGTATATTATAAACATTCTTATAATTAGTAATTCAGACTAAAGGATATGTTTTTGATTACAATTTTATCACTTGATAATGATTTAGATACACGTCGTACATTAATCACAGGGCTCATTTCCTCTTTTAAGTTGTGATTTTAAGATGTTTTTACTACCGTGAGGTAAGGTGACTACAACGCAAAGGAAACAAGTTCAAAGTCACATTTATTACTCCACTATACTAACGATAAATTTTAACATCAAGTATTAACTCAATATAAAATAATTTAAAGCTATAAGGTTAAAAAATCTGTGTCATATAGTCTAAAAAAATATAATTTAATTTAAAAATAAACATGATTTTGTGAACTTAAGCTAATAAAATAAAATATTAAACTAATACTAGTTTTACGAACCAAACTAGGGATTAGTTAAAAGCTACAAACTCCCAAAATATAAACAGCGTTGATTTTACCGAATCTCATCTAACACTTATTTATCTACTTAATACTAATTCTACATCAAATAGAACAGTAATTTTATGGGCTCTAACTAGGTAATATAATAATCAAGATATCATATTCGTACCGTTCCGAAAGCTAACGTAACTGCCTGTAAACGATACTCAGCGTACATGTATTGAGAATATTCAACCGGCAATCATTTTATTTTGCTATATAATTAGAAAGGTATAGATGTACGTCATGTGAGGTAAAATACTCGTACCTCGAGCCCTCTTAAACGTACCGTAGAATAATAATATCGTAATAGTCAACATTGTAAATACGTAAAAGCTTACTAATAGGTTATATCGTAAGGCAGGGGTAAATGATAAAAAATATTAGAAATTCTCCTTCAAATTCATAGGGAATTGTAAAATTACAAATCAAATTGTTCATTGCTAAAGATTGTGTAAAAGTTCTAGCTCATTGTGAAATCACATTTTTTGAAAATTTTATTTAAGTTTTTTCCATGCTAAGAGCACGCTACGACCATAAAGATTATGAAACACGCCTTCAGTGATACCTACTAATACTAGGATGCCTGGTGTTAGAACGTGTAGTTACCTACATTCTGGTACATTACTATTAGTAAGGCATACCGTAAGAGGTTTTTAATACAATGTAAAAATACTGTACCACTAACTTACCGCTCTTGAAAAACGACCATCTTCACTTACCAAGCTACCGCTCCATATATATTACTAAATTTTGTTTATCAGCCCAAATTTGATATGTATCGTAGTTTATTGCACAAATTCATCACGTTACAAGTTTTGAACAGAAGATACAAACGTTGCGAAGAGGTACGCGTCGAGCCATCCGGCCACAGCTGGCCCGAGGGTAACCCTTCGCGAGAAATTAAATTAGGATTAACTGATAGAAAAATAATGTGTTTGATTATTCTAGAGCCACCTGGCTGCTGCGACGAAGAGTACGTTGGTCGCGACGCAGATGTGGGGGCGGGTCGACGGAGCCCCGGAGGTACGGCCGTACGCCGGTTTCCGTTTGCAGTTCATCTTCTCGAGCGGCATCTTGGCGACGCTGTACTCGCGGTGCTCGTTCACCATAGTGCACACGGTGCGCTTCTTCTGCATCATCTCGTCGTCCCGGTCGCGCAACCCTGCGAGCCACGCCTCGTACCACGCCAGCTCGCAGTCGCATATCAGAGGGTTATCTGCGCCAAAATGAAAACATTAAACATTCTAGTCATTGCAATTAAATACCATTTCAAAACATTTTGTTGAAAAGCATATCGTTTTTAAAAATGACGGAATACATTGCAGTACCATCATTTAATTTTTTAGATCTGCCTTTTTTATCTGTACCTATGTTTTTTTAAACCTTATAAAAATACAAACCCATAATATCAACCACTCGAAGAGTATCCAAAATCGGCTCCATGATTTCCTCAGGAATGTGCTGCAGCTTATTGTTCTGCAGATTTAAGGTCTCCAAGGAGTTCAAGTTGTCGAAGCCCATAGTCGGCAGTTGGTGGATCCTGTTACAACAAAGTTGTTAGATTTAACCGAAGTGGCTAAAGTTGTGGGAACAAAGTCGGTGTAACACGCGATAGAGGAAGCGGTTCAGTGCTAACTACTATGTAATCTGTACGCCGTGGCGTGGACATGAAGCATGAGCCGTGGTATGCCTCAAGTATATGGGGCAAGAGTTAACTACACTGTTGATTTAAATATTTAAAGGCATTTCTACACGGTCGATTCTTTATTCTAGATTCGACAGCACAAATGGTAGACCTATACGGCTGTTTTAAAAAAAATTAAATAATCTCATCGTCATGGCCCATAATGATTGTCCCATGTAATGTTTCAACTAGCAGAGCGCCTGCTGTCACACAATATGCATGTTGAGAATATGCTACATTCTTCACTTAAGTATTAGATTTATGAACACAACTCAAAGCATTTTTCGAAGTAGCTTTTTCCCGCGACTTCGTACACGCATATCCCGTTTTTTCCCGTTCCCGTAGGAATTTCGGGAAAGCTTACGACCAGTAGTTTCGGCTGTGCGTTGTCTGTCAGTCAGTCAATCACTCAATAACGGAAGAATTTAATATATTAGGATAAACCACTTACATACACTTTTGAAAAGTTATTATGAAAATCCTATAATACAAACACGAAACAAGCATTAAGGTAATGTTTGTTAATAAAATAGAAGTTCTCATCAATAATGAAAGTGTATTAGTGAAAATTATTTCCTTAATTGTACACGCTGAGTAATATGAAATGATTAATCTTTTTGAAGTTAAATACACCACAATTGGGAATTCACCAAATACCAAAATGAAACGAGAAATATTTATTAATCATAAAGTCCAAATTGTCCGCTTTATGGCTGGGACACAATATTAAGTTGTTCAGTACAGAGAATTCAGTATTTAACACGAGTGATATAAGACAAACATTGCTTGAATTATTTACTTCGGTAGCTTGATGTTTTTTAGTCCCTTTACGCTTTTGGGATTTCAGACGAATGAGCTATAAAATGTATTGCCTTTTACTCTGTAATACTTTATCCATGTTTTTCGTGAACATTTATTTATTGAATATTGAGTGACTGCTAACACAAACAACTTCGCTCTAGAGAAATGCCGTTTAGTAAAACGGCTATAAAACCTTGACTATTCTAAGATTTATAAAGCCGCTTATGAAGATTAAGCGATGTAAGTTTCATTATTTTTAATATGGTTTTGTTTTTAAACAGCCTTCAATTCCTATATAATTATCTTCTAGTTATTATATAAACAACATTTTTTAACATTGTCTTGAACTAATAATCCATCAACATAATCTGAATATAATTGCGACGAATGAAACCCGATACCATCAACAATTGTGACTAATGGTAGCAACACAATCTGTACAATAAATACTATGTTAAGAAAACTAATCAATGAACGTAAACAAAAATCGCTGTAGTTTCTGCACTGGAAAAAACATGAGTTTATATATGTAAGAAGTGATGCAAGCTAGTAGTGAAAAGGTAAGTAAAAGATGATATAGCAACACAGGAAAAGGAGGAAGGATTATAAAGATTGTCTTACAAGGTATGAAAAAAGTCGCACGGTACCAACCCCAAAGAAAATGCGATTAGGGTAAGAGTATTGGTACTATGAGTGAACTAAACAAACTTACATATTCTTCTGCATGTTGAGGAAGGTGATGGAGTCTCCATAGCCTGTGAAGGCATCCTCGCTTATGTACGTGATGTTGTTGGAGCGAAGGTCCAAGTGACGCAGGCGATGCAGAGGACGAAGAGCTTCCGAAGGGATCTCGTGTAGACGATTGTCTCCAAGGCGCAGGTACTGCAGGTTTTCTACAAAATATTGTTTATGAACATAACGGCAATAAAAAAGCAATAAACGAGAAGGAACGAAATTCATAAACAAGCTATAAAGTCAGATAGTAATCCGTAAGCCTTGGCAATATTTAATGTTAAACCCATTTCGCTCTCTCGACTTTTGCCGTGTATTTTTTCTTTATTTTTATTTAAAAGCCACATAAATTAATATTTACCTTCGAGCCCAGCGAAGGCTTTTTCATCAATCCTCTGGATTAAATTGCCTTCCAGTTCCAAAGAGTTCAAGAACGTCAGGTGCGAAAATACCTGGGCGGGTACTTCGCGGAGCTGATTGTGAGCCAAGCCTAGAGAGTCTAGGCTTCGTAGACCTACAAATTGAAAAACAGTAACATTTATATCTCTGTCCATGTCGAACATGTCATCTTGTGGATGTAAAGCATTCCTTACTTAGGGGACGCTAACCGTAATCAAAAGTGAGTAATGTTGCCAAACCATGGTATAATCCCTTAGATGCCTTTTACGACACCCGTGGGAAGTGACGGGACGACCCCTTTCGTAAAAAAGCCAGACAAAGTCCACCAAGCATACGATTATACAGGTCGATTTAAACAAGAAATAAACAAAGAATTAGAAAAACATTACCTGCAAAATCTCCTTCAGTAATAGTAGCAATCCGATTTTCCTGCATTTCAAGTTTTTTCAAATTCTCTAGCAAAGCGAGAGCTTTTTGTGGCACCGCTGTCAAGTCGTTACCGCCAAGATTTAGCCGTTTCAGCTTTCTAAAACAAAGAAATTCTTTATTCTTTTTCATACGTGTTATTTTTGTGGCACTAAGGTTATCGCAATATTTTTAAATGTTCTTTGGCGAAGAAGGAAAATAACAATATTTTGTTTTGAGGTAGCTTTCTTTTCGTCTTTATGATTTCAGGAAATTTGCACAGATTTTTATAAAAAATACTAGCTGACTCGGCAAACGTTGTTTTGCAAAAAAAAAATAACCTACCACCTATTCTCATACCTACCAAATATACACACAAAATTTCATGAAAATCGGTGGAGCCGTTTCGAAGGAGTTCGGTAACAAACATCGTGACACGAGTTTTTTTATATATTAGATTAAAGATGCATTGCCCCTAACCAGTAATCGGACAATGTACTATTCATTTTGATGATCGATTCTTTGCGGTGCTTTCACTATTCATAATTTTATATTTAAAAGCTGCCCATCAGAGTTTGTGGTTAGTGATTGCAATATAAATGAAAACGCTGACCACACTATTAATTGAGTGTGTGAGATCAAACCCATTATTGTTGTTTAAATTATATTTACAGACCATTTATTTAAAGCTCTATTATTTTGAAATAATAAATGCAATTTACACCTATACGGTCATGATGAAAATAAAAATTGCTGAAACTTTAGGCAATTTATAACTAGAATGAACTCAAATAGCAACTGTTCCAATTAGACAGTTCTTAAATCATTTACCATAGTTGGTCGACTAGAAAATGGAATTTCATTTATAAACTGTAAAACTTGGTAAATTGAACTAAAGATTAGCATAGAAAAATGATAGTATCTGTAATACAGTAACTTGGTAGCAGCTAGGGTAATGGCTCCAGTGAATGAACACTTAAGCACTTTGCGAATTTCAAAAAATTATTACTGTAGGTTGCCTTTGATGCATACGGCCTTTAGCTAGTTTTTAGTCTAAATAATACATTCAAAAATATTTTTAGGTGCTTTTTACCATATTATATGCATAGAAAAAAAGAGAGAAATTTAGCAATAAATAGAAAAATATCCCAAAACTCCAGTGACTGAACGGGATTTTCTATTAAATGTGTAAAACCTGTGAATGAACACAATTCTTTGTTCGTTAAATACACGAATCTAATGCCTTTTTTTAGGTGTCCTAAATCCTGATGGGTACCCTCCATTTGGGAAGAACGTTAGTGACTTAAACGTCACAGTTCCTACCACCAACATGAGCCGAGGGTCCGAGATACAAATAATTATCTTCGTGTGCACCTCCGACTGGTATCAGCATGCATCACACCATGCTCAGCGAGTTCCAACATCCAGTGCGGCCAATTCCGCGACCGCCCAAGCACATAAGAATATTAAGGCGCGCATGGAACACCTGTTCGCCTCCACTTTAGACCTGACTGGTCAAATGACGACCCAGACTCGAGCCATTTCATATTCAGTCTTGTATCTGACGGTGAACCGTTTTCTGTGCCTCCAATTCCCAACAAACCGGCCGTTGAACTTACGCTAGCTTCTTCTTCTGCCATTGTTACAACTACGCAAGGCTTTTTTGCGTACAGGTTTTTAAGAAATCGTCCAGTATCGAACGACGACCTACACTCAAGTCATTTCATATCAGCCACTAGTATCTGAGGTGAACCGCTTCTCGTGCCTCCAATTCCTAAATAACCGACAATTGATCTTGCGCTAGCTTCTGCTTCCACCAGTGATACAACGATGCAAGCATTTTTTTTGCGTCCAGGCTCATAGGAAGCTGACCAGTATCCCCATATCGCTGGGATAGCCATCGCTCTCTGCGGTCTTCGAAATTATGCGAGAATTCGGGCCGTCAGGTTAACCGCATGACCCGAACTGAAGATGTCAGGCTCCCCGAAATTGAGTGGCAGTCGCGGAAGACCAGCCGCAACGTTTATCAACCTGGGGACTGGCTGCATGTGTAGCCCAAAGTCATCCCTGCCACATCAACTGTTCAAGACGGGTCCCACGTAACTAATCATTGATTTGATGCCGATGCCGACGCCTCCTACCTCCATTTGTGAATCCCGAGGTGGTTTGCTACGCGGCCCATGTAAGCAACCCTTAACTTTTGCAAAGCCACTTCGTGATCTAGACTCTGGATCCTCCTAACGACCTGCGCAACCCCTGCCGTGCCTGCTGATCAACACTAGTGTCATATCGCCATAACAGAATACGAAAATGTTTTATGTTACCAAAACCGAGCCCTGTAGAATATTGCACGATATTTCTCGCCGACTCCGTCTTTAGTCCCCGATATTGCGATGGAGTTATATTGTACACAATGACAGGCGAGAGCCTGCTTAATGTAAATTCAAAGCAACGTGTTGAAGGCGTTGGCATTGGTATCCAGGGAAACCTCCAAAACTACTTCACCCGGGTTCACTGCCTCCTCCGCTAGTCTTTCCACGCTTGATCACGTCAGCAGCGCCCCGGTCAAAAACCAAACTTGTAGTCCATCAGATTTAGTCCAACGCGCGAGCAAGTGTTGGGCGAGGCGATTAGTAATAATTATCTATAGAAACTTATTTGCCTCGTCCAGAAGAAACACAATAGGCCGCTATGCCAACAGAGAGTGCAAAGCGTCTCTCATTTTTTAGCAGGGCCAGATTTCCAACTGTCCACTGCTATGGGAAGAGCTCGGATACGGGCTAAAGAGAAAGGCAAAGAACCCACAGTGACAAGTCCAATACAAGGTCTGGTATGCCATCCGGCATCGTAGACAGTGTTTGGTTTGTAGCCGCTATAGCGCCTGCTCTCAATTCTAGCTCGGTCGCCTTAGGCAAGTCGTTGACTCCTGAACACTATCAACTTCTACGACATCCCTGCCAAGCGCTGCAGGAGGAGGAATCATTGGTGGAGGTGTGCTTTCCGCCTTTGAAGGAAACAGAGCGTAGACCACTTGATGGAGGAGTTGCGGGCATTGTGGCTGAAGACTGAGAAGTGGGAGAGCCACGGGCGAGGTTCAGATAAATTTGCTACCTCATGGGAACCTTAGAGTCTGAAATCTGGCTTAAAGTATGATGCCATCATGACGAAACCTTTTATTGGATTCATTTAGAAATGAGTGTTCATTCCCTGGATTTTGTAAACCAGTAAATGAACATACATGTCCTAATACTGTTCAATAGATTAGAAATCCATTTATAAAATTACTCCTAAAATTTGAACCTTGTAGAATTAAAATAAATTGAGTTTTTCAACAAAAGCTTGATATTGACGATTACCCAATGAATGAACAACCGTTTGTTCATTGGATTTTTAACAACTTTTAGTTCCAATACTGGAACACTCAATATTTTAATGTTATTAATAAAAATCCCAAGTATGATTTGAAAAACATTAATGAACTATACTATTATATAATAAACAAAAAACTTAAAATACTGTTGTCTACATTACAATGACGTATCAAAACTGATTCCTCATACCTAGGCCCTAAACTCTGGCTCGAACAACTTACAGGTAGGTACACTATAACCGATTACTTTAGACTCGTAATTTTGTAATGAATTGTGACATATGAAACGGCTTTAGTAATTAAAATGGGATATATTGTTGCAATTATGTTAACAAATACTACGTGTGGTAGAAACGTCCCAATTCCTTATATTTTTGATAAAACTGCGTTTTGTTTATTCACTGGGGGGTGTTCATCCACTGGAGCCATTACCCTGTACTTTTTAGTAATATTACGTTTGGTGTAATCATGTAGTACAGTACCAAATACCTCTAATAGTTCCAGCTACCAACTAAACTACATTTATTTTAGGCATCAAATACAATAGGGTATTTGACTGGGTTTATCACATTTCTCAAAACCTAGAGAGTAGACAAGACGCAGTTAAAAAATATTGCTTAAAAGTCTCAAAAACTGGCGGTTTTGTCAGCGTTTTAAAATAAACAGAGACCACACTAATTACGTATGACGTCACTCACAAGTCCCGCCTTATTGAATTGAAGCCATCCAGTACAAACGACATTTTATGTGACAAGGATAGAACAATAATTTCAAAAGCGTATAATTTCTCTGCTTTTTTTCACCAATTTTATTTATATTTTACCAGTCGTAGGTACTGTTTTAACGTCTATCAAAAAAGTATTCATTCATTAGATTTTTCATAGTAGTCAAATACTCTATTAGAAATATTGAATTCTTAGTAAATACGATTTGTTTAGTTAGATCTCGAAATTAAATCATTTGGTCTCGGGTCGGGACCGTTCAGCGTAATCTAGTTATTCAAATAAAGACCAATTCGATTTAGATGAAATTATTAGCTTTAGCCACTACCACAGTTTTATCTATTTATAGCCTAACTAGCTTTTGGCTGGGCCTTCGATTACCTTCACGTGTATTTTCTTTTTAAAGTAGTCAATAACCGTCACCGGGGTCCCATTGTACCAAAATACATCAAAACCAGGGGGGCTACTCTCTAACGAAATCCGTAGTTTCGGGCTTAGTTGCGGGCGGGCATTTTCTACTCCGTATCACCTAACCACTAAGAACTAATGATAACACGATTTGACAGTTACTGGAAATCGTGTTGTCATTCATTCTCAGTTCGGGTTCGGGACTAATCGTAAGTCTGCAGGTGATACGGAGTAGAATACGCCCGCCCGCAACTAAGCGCGAAACTACGGATTTCGTTAGAGAGTAGCCCCCCAGTTCAGCGGTTCAGGCCGGAAAGCGCAAACAAACTCACTTTCAATTTTTTTTTCTAATATAAAAACAAACATTACCTCTTTATAATATTACTTAGCTTTTGCCTGCGACTTCGTACGTGCATATTCTATTTTTTCCCGTTCCCGTTGGAATTTCAGGAACCCTCTCTTAGTGCTCCCCTACGGAGTTTAGGGAACCTACATTCCAAATTCCAGCTTTCTACGACCAGTAGTTTCGATTTTGCGTTGTCCGTCAGTCACTCTATCACTCAGTCAGTAACGGAAGAATTTTACATATATTTTGATTTATGATGATGATTACTTAATATTAACACTAATATACTAAACAGAAAAACAATAATAGTCTAATGCTTAATGTCTCAAAGAAAGTAGATACAAACTATTGCTTAAAATCGACTAGTACGTATACAACTTACTTCTCGAGTCCCTTGAAAGCCTCTCCGTCAACGACAGATATCCTGTTCTCATACAACGTGAGTATCTCTAGTGTGTCCAGGCCCATGAATGCCCTGTTGTGTACCGCTGTCACCTATAAACATGTGCTCTTGACATTATCTACACAAGGGTATTTTTATTTCCACAGGTGGCAGTGAGGTCAAAAATAAGTGAATATTTTGTAGTCTCATTAAGTATTTTGTGATTTTCTACAAGTCTTATGTATCTTTGTATATAGATAAAAATTAAGTGGTGTTAGCTTCGCCAAAATTTCAAAGCAGCTGGATCAATTTAAATATTTCTTTGTTTGTTTTGTTTTGTTTTAACACAGGAGTGTTTTAGGAACAAAAGAAATATCAAACTATGTCTACTAGTAGTAGTTTTTGGAAATGTATCCCTTTCTTCATTTTGCTACAATGTGTGACTGTCTGGCGGAATCGAGTAGAATTGGAAACCAATGCCCTGAGCTGCTCATGCAGTCATATTCGGACTTGACTTAATTTGCATTCAATACATACATAGTTGTATCATACAATATTGGCAATGACTAAGTCACCTCCATAACTTGAAACGTCAAATATTCAGAGGAAATCAGAAGAATTAAAATCAAAACAAACAAAGAAAAATCGACAATTGAAAATGGTCCTTAAGACAAAAAACAGGCCAAGTGCGAGTCGGACTCGCGTTCAAAGGGTTCCGAACGAATTTAATTTTTTTTACACGTTATTTTAACACTACAGACTTCTAATAGGTTTTCCTGTAATCTTTAGGTAAAGATCTATTATCTCCATTTTTTTCAAAATTTTAGGCTTAGTAGTTTCGGAGATAAGGGGGGGATGGTCATTTTTCGTCTAATTTCTTGAATAACTTCAAAACTACTTATTTTAAAATTATGAAAAAAATATAATTAAAACCCTCACAGTAAGCTCTTTCATTTGATATGTCACACGATATTGTTCAAAAAACTTTTTTTTTAATTTTCTAGTTTGCCCCCCAAAAGTGACCCCCATACTAAAAATTTAATGACTTACGTAACGCGTTCGTGTTTGGGTCATAGAAGTCCATATGTATACCAAATTTCAACAGAATCGGTTCAGTGGATCCGGAGAAAACTGGCTGTGACAGACGGACAGACAGACAGACAGACAGACACCCGAGTGATCCTATAAGGGTTCCTTTTTTTTCGGAACCCTAAAAACATTCGTACCAAACTCTTACCTTATTATGGTTCATGTTGAGTATAAGTAGATGATTGAGATGTGTGAACGATGAGGTCGGTATTGTCGCCAGGCTGTTCTGGGACACGTCAAGTTGCGTCAACTTGTTACCTGAGGAAGAGGATATTTTCTTTGTTAAATCAAAAAGACAGAGCCCAGACATTTTATCTTACACGTGGAAGTTTCGAATTTCAAGGCTTTGGGCGGGTTGGTTTATGTAGTACTTATTTCGGGGTAAGAACTTTGTAACAATTTTGACGGAGGAAGAAGTCTTTATTCGAGGTGTTACATTAACAAGGGTAAATTGGGCCTGATGCCTACGTGAATTTTGAATATATTTACACGAAAAACTTATCAGAATGCTTCTGTAAATAACTTTCTTGCGTAAATGTTATTTCAATGAGATTTTATTTTTGAATGTACGAGAATAATAATTCGGTACTCTCTCACTAATCCGCCCCCACAAAATTTCATCCATTGGAGGATTATTGCAATCTGCGAAGTATGTATAGTGTATTTCTTGCTTGAATAGAACACTATTTGTTGTGAAATGATACTTACCGATAGAACTTAGTGAGGAGTCTTCTATGACAGCCAAACTGCTGTTATGAACGGTCAAGTGACGGATGTCCAGCCCCAGGAATATGTACGACGGCAGTTTGGCCAGGTTGTTGTGTCGCAGCTTCAGGTAGAAGATTATCATCGGCTTGGAACGAAGTGTGTTCATCGCCTGTAAATAAAATAAATATTAGTTTTTTTTTTTTCATAAACGAAGAATTTTAAAGCAACAACAGCAAGTGTAATTTATCCTAAATGGAGCCATGAAAAACCAGGACATCTAAACAGCAGACTAGGATAAGAATAGAAAGAGCTGAATGAAATGCATCAATTTGGCTGCACTTGAACAAAGGCTTAGAAAATATTCTTGTTTATTTATCCATCCTTTATGGCCATGGGCAGGAAAATAATGGACTTACAGAATTATTTTGAAGATGCAGGATGGAGACGGAACTGATGATGAGCAAGCAAGAAAGGCTACGAAAAAAATTTGCAAGTGGCAATAAGCCTTTAGAACTGAAATCTTTACTAACTTATCATCTTAAGTTACATAAACTTAAAATAGGAGAAAACTGGCACGATTCCAAACATTTTCTAGCATGATCAACTAAACATTATTCAAATATGTGACTAGAATTTAGAGAACACCAAAATATTCATCAGCATTACCTATTCTTGTGTGCAGCTACTGTCAGGATACTTTTGCATACAGAATTTTTATCCCACACGTGACATATTGCGTTTTTGGTAAAGATAGAATGTATAGAAATACTGGATTTGCAAAACAAAAGTTCAGACACGTAAGAGTTGTTAAGTCAATCAATATTTTTTTATTTCAGGGGTTTTAGTTTACGCTCTACATAAATAATTTGGATCCAAAATATTTTTCATTGTGAAGCTACAAGACGTGATATATTCAATGGGTTCTTTAAACCAGAAGATTTTAGATATTACGCAGTATCAGCTCTTCTGGAAAAATATTTCTATAATTTCCTATTTCTATGGCGCAGACTACTACTGATGTTGCTGCTATATACCGCTGGTATAAAATGTGAGTTACTTTCTGTATGTGTTGCTGTTCAGTGAAATCGCATAGTATCTCGAGGCCGTTCTTCTTGACGGTGCAGCCGCTGGGGGTGATGGTGTTGGGGTAAGACACTGCTGTTATATAATCCTAGTGTATACTGTCAGATACCTTCTGTATGTGTTGCTGTTCAGTAGACTCGCAGAGTATCTCTAGGTCGTTCTTCTTGACGGTGCAGCTGCAGGGAATGATGGTGTTGGGGCGGGACACTGCTGCTAAATACATACATAATCCTAGTGTATATTGTTAGATACTTTCTGTATGTGTAGCTGTTCAGTGAACTCGCAGAGTAAGTCGAGGCCGTTCTTCTTGACGTTGCAGCTGCAGGAGGTAATGGTGTTGGGGTGGGAAACTGCTGTCATGCACTATGAGATACCTTCTGTATGTGTTGCTGTTCAGTGAACTCGCAGAGGATGTCGAGGCCGTTCTTCTTAACGGTGCAGCTGCAGGGGGTGATGGTATTGGGCGCGGGGCATTGCTGCGCGCCCTGGGGGTACGCCGGCCGCGCGCACAGCACCACGCAGCACACCAGCAACCAACGCGGCACCATTGTTTATAACCTGCACAATAACATTGATATACTCTTTAGTATACACCATAACAAATTACAATAAGGGTTTAAAATATGATAGGCTATAATTAGAGTTACCTTATAAGTGTGTTTAAGGGGTGGAAATTAAAATTTCACACGGCAGTTAAATACTAAACCTAAGTTGAAATTATTACAATCGGTCTTTCTATTAAAGTCCGTTCAGATTGGGAACAGCTACGTGACAAATCCTAAAGTAGAAAGTTTGCTTTAAACTTTCAGCACCTTCTGCGATCCAATGATATAATTTAATAGAACTTTATAAAACAACATCTTTTCGTATTCCTCTCAGTAAAACCTATTCATTTAATAGGCATAAAATAAAGTTGGTCTGACAGTTTGAGAGCCCGCCATATTATATTTAGAACCAAATGTGTATTAGCAAAATTTGCCTTCAGTCAATCGGCAAAATTCAGTTGCAACTTTTGATCCATAAATACTATACAAACTTACTAACAAGGCTTTAATAAAAGCTTGTAATTGAACTTATGGTGAACCAAAAAACAACTTCCGGTTGCCTGCCAACCCTAAAATCTTACAAGAAGCCCTCTTTTATGTGTCTTGTGCGAGTCCCAAATAAATATTTTTCTTTCTTAAGGACCGTAAGTCCCAATTGGGGCCAAATGGTATTAATGGTCTTTCATTTGTCTTGCGTGCTCGATGCCTTACGTGTTACATACTTACGTGAAACACACAAATTCAAGCCAAGTTAGACCTTCTCGAAATTCAAAGCAGAACTAATTCATTACCCACTATCTCCTTGCGGAATATTACCTACAAAGGAAACAAATTACGACGACTGTGGAGGTTCATAACTCGACAAAGTATTATAGCAGCTGACCCAAGACACCTCGTTAAAAAGACAATTCTGCAACTCTGAATATTTTGTAGTAACGAGAAATACGATCCTTCTACCGAATATTGGAAGAAAAGACTTTGTATTTTCTGTAGTACTTCGATTCTTAGATAGTTTTTGAAGATGGTATCAGATGGATATGCATCTCATAGTAAAGGATGAGCTTAGAGTAACCTTAGCTTAGAATATTTATATTTTCTATAATAATAATTGCGTCACGGTTAGCACAGTGGTTGAGCGATTGACTGCTGCGCTGCGTATCGCGGGTTCGATTACAGATAGTTGTTCTGGGTCTGGCTGTTTGTGTATGTGAGATGATATGTTTCTAAACGCATCCACGATACATGAGAAATTCCTAGTGCGGGGCAACGTTTGAAAAAAGAATGCTATGGCCTTTATCATACGGCACGGATTTCGTAGCGGTGCCCCGCGCGGTAAGGCGGATTTTTTATTTTATTTGTGATGGGTTTGCTCTTGACTCTAGTCTAGGTCAGAGATGACAGAGACAAAGTCTACGATGGAGCGAGCTTACCCAGAAGGAGCCTGTTCACTCTAACTTTGAAGAGATTAGGGTTGTAAGCGTTTACGTGTGTTAGGCATCAACGGATTTATTAGAGGCCAATGCAATATGAGATCCGCTTCACCGCCGACCGCGGCGGTGCGCGGTCAAAGTCAAAGTCAAATGATTTATTTCAACTAGACCAATAAAGGCACTTTTGAACGTCAAATTAAAAGTGACGGAGTGACTGAGTGACTGACAGACAACTTACAGCCGAAACGTCTGGTCATAGAAGGCTAAAATTTGGCATGTAGCTTTCCTACACTTCGTAGGGGAGCACTAGGAGAGGATTTCCTGAAATTCCTACGGGAACGGGAAAAAACGGGATATGCGCATACGAAGTCGCGGGCAAAAGCTAGTAATATCTAAAGTTATTCAAACTATGTTCGATGTAACTGCGGTTGATTCAAATGATATGATATGTTCAAAACACAAATATTGGTCGACTGAACTACTGTTTTACTTACTTAGTTTTGATTAAACTAAAATTAATTGAACTAACGAACGATTCATCTAATGATTTCTTAAAATATTGGATATTTCAACTTTTCTTGAAAAACCTAATTGACGACTCGCCTACAGTTTAATAATATACTAAGTCTCTTTACCTAGACATAAAATGGCGAACAAAGCAAATGTCTAAATTACGGTTGTGACCAAGGTAAGTTGAGGAGCTCCGGGGCTCCTTTTTCTTCCTACAGGATTTAAAGTAACCTTAACCGTAGGTGAATTCTCCCTTATATATTTCGTTCATTAGTCATTACAAAAATCTGTGAAACGATCTAAACAGTAAGTCTTTTGATCGTACTTCAAACTATTTAAGCTGAAAATCAGCAATTATTGAACGTAACAAATTACTTAATACATGAAGACAATCCCCCAAAACGCCCGCCCGTTACAGAGTAGGTAAACAGGGTTACGATAAACTAGAATAAAGCATTTATGCCCAGACTTTTGAAACCAAATAGAAAATTAACAACCGGCTTTACAAGTTAATCCATTAATATACATTAGCTACTGTCTCATAGACATAATCTAGCCTTAACTTTCATGACGTAACCAACCTTAACCTTACCAAGGCCGAAGTTTACCGCGAACGAGCTTAGAGATCAAGTTTTAACCTTCATTAAACAATCACTGAACTGGCTTAATTTTGGATGCCTAGAGAACGTTTCTAATCTTGTCTTAACAAGCCTAGCAAATGTTACGAGACACATGTTCGTCCTTATTCGACCTACCCAGAAGATGATATCAGTATTTCAATCACAATGAGTGACATTTAACCTCCGTATCCCAACAGGTGACAAATGCCGTTAGGACTAGTTCTGACATGTTTTACAGGCAGCTGACAACATGTGACGACTGTCATGTGTTTTTTGACAGATACGGATGACAGTTTTACGTGTTTTCTATGTTCTACAAGCCACTGAGGAGGTTCAAAGCCGTCAATCTTCATAGCGACAGTAGAAACGTTTTTGCGATTACTTTTCGTAAAGTCGTTTTGCAAAGCTTAGAATTCCTGGAAGGCACCAATGTTAAAATTTTAAACAGGAGAAAAATCTCAAGATTTCTTTGTCTCAAGTTCTCTCGGCTTTAAAATGAGGCTCCGCTTTGCAGGTACAAGGATGTAGCAATTTCACATTTAAATTTTTGCTTTAACATATTTTCTCGAGATAGAAAATATTTATGAAATGTTTTCTTAAAGGAATTCTTGCGTAAAGATTCTGAATTATTTTTTCCCTTTCGTTCTTGGTTTTATGCTTCTTGCTTACAGGATTTTAGTACTAATTTTTATAGCGTTTTATAATTTCAAACTAAGGTCAAGTAGAAAATTTAAAAAGTGCCTTGGAAATTCACTGTATTATTCAGCATTTCATTAATGAATCTTCATCAAATTTATTTTCTCATTAAGATTTCTTTTACCTTACTTTGGTTTTAGTTTTGCAATCAAAAATCATTATTTATAAAGGGCGTTTGCTTGAGAACAGAAAATATTAATGTTGGTCCTATCGGTGTGTATTACGGGAAGTAACTTTTCTAACAGACATAAAGGAACTTGTTCATAAATAATTCAGTATTAAAACTAAGCATATGGCAAAAAAGTTTTTTTATAAATAGGACTGTTGGTAAGTTTTACTTCGAAGCAATAACATAGGCACTTCCAGCACTATCATGACGGTCACAAACTCACTGGCACAACCACTTGCTATTTAAAATAACGAGCAGCAATATTGATACGACTAAAATGATCCAAAATATAGGTAAAGAGGTCGAAACAAATTCGTACCTATGTGAGCTGAATAAAAAAAAGTTCATTACGGCACATAATTCTATTTCGGTCCCCATAAATCTGCAACCCTTTATTACCGCTAGAGGCACGTATCAAAAAATAATGTTCGTATACATTTAGATTGAAGTACGTTCTGTACATATTGGTGAGCTGAATATTCTATCGGCGGTGGACGGGGCAGGAATACTAATACAGGGAACCGGGCCCGCCTTCTGACGTGAAGGTTTATTTCACAAATTGTTTAACACCCCTACCGACGCCCACGGCTACCTCTAATACTCTTTTTATACGTGCTAGGCTGGCAAATAGCCCGTCCACTTGATTGAAAGTGGTTACTGACTGAACACACCTGTCACCACCAAAGGTTTTTCAGTGCGTTGCCAAGTAAAAGATAGGTTTTTACCTGGCAAGGGTGTTTTACTTTACTGTAATATAATTTTAAAATTTTTTGGGCATACTTCGGTCTCCAGTAAGCGAAGGGTTACACTAAATAAATACCTAAATATATATTCATTATGTGAAGTATTTTTAGGGTTCCGAACAAAAAACGGGTGTCTGTCTGTCTGTCCGTCTATCACAGCTAGTTTTCTCCGGATCCACTGGACCGATTCTGTTGAAATTTGGTACACACATTTGGACTTCTGTGACCCAAACACGGACGTGTTACGTAAATCATAAAATTTTTAGTATGGGGGTCACTTTTGGGGGTCAAACTAGATAATTTAAAAAAAAGTTTTTGAAAAATATTGTGTGACTTATCAAATGAAAGGGCTTACTCTAAGGGTTTTAAATATATTTTGTCATAATTTTAAAATAAATGATTTTGAAGTTATTCAAGAAATTAGACGAAAAATGACCATTCCCCCCCCCTTATCTCCGCAACTACTGAGCCTACAATTTTGAAAAAAAAAAATGCAAATAATAGATATTTACCTGTAGATTACAGGAAAATAAGAAGTCTATAATGTTAAAATAACACGTTAAAAATATGAAATTCGTTCGGAACCCTTTGCACGCGAGTCCGACTCGCACATGGCCAGTTTTTATTGTTTATTATTCCTTTGTTGGCGATCCATAAATAACTAGCTATAACCTTGGGATATTGAAGTTAAGAATTCACTGGTCCCTTTTAGTCAATCATGCTCTATCATCGACCTCATCATCGCTTACCATTGATAAAACGCAAGCCTGTCAATAATAATATATTAACATAAAAAACAGTCTTAGTGCTACATCGATATAAAAAAAGAGTGTTAAATAAATATAACAATTGTTATCCATGTGAGAATTATCGCACCATTAAACCGACTCAAAATTAATGATCTAGGTGACAACCATAGTTAATATTTATGGTGTCTGCCTTATTTATGACTAATGAGATTCTATATAACAGCCACATCGTATTATTTTATATGTAAACAAACTTAATGATATATCAACTTGTTGACTTTTACTTTTAGCAGACTATCATGACAGGAAAATAAGAGTAAGATTTATTAATTGGTGTATGTTTATAAAACAAGCTGTTTTTCCTTAATCAAGCGCAGGACTGCAACTGGAAAAATGTAAACCCACACTGGAATGCACTGAATCCAGTGAGCAATCCAGTGCAGAAACTGGATTGGCGGTCTACTTTTACTAGCGTCTACATGATTCCAGTTGCACTGGAATGGTCGTGCTGGATTTAAAAGTAGACCGCCAATCCAGTTTCTGCACTGGATTGCTCACTAGATCCAGTGCAACCCAGCGCTGGATTTGATCGCTGGACTGGAATAATGTAAACCGGGCATTAGGCTATTTACGCTACGCAAGCATACCTCTGCTATATTATTAACCACTATCAATTACTAGGTAGACACAATAATAATATAAGCATATCCGTACAAATACTAGCTGACCTGCGCAACTTCGTCTGCGTCAACATTTTTCATAAATCTTCTATATGACTAGTGTGATTTGTTATACACCGTGAAATTTTAACGGTTGTTTTCCCGCAGCGAAATGATTTTGTTATTTATTTATTCAATGTACACACAGTTGCAGGTTTTTCTTACAACTAATAAGTACATGACCCTGTTAGGGCGCAGCAAGATAACTTAAAACTAAAACATTATGTAAGTATGTATATTAAATTACATTATATTATATGTTATAGCATCATTATAATCTATTATTATCTGGTTATCGAGTATTACATTTTATATAAATCATTCAGAACTTTCACAGACATACATTTTATTTAAATATTATTAATTAAATGTATAGATTGAACTTTTATCCAGCTTTACAATGAAGAAAAGGTGAAGAAAAATAAGATATATATTTAAGTGATTACATTATTCATATATTTTAAGGACTTGTACACTATAAAAACATTGTCCTATGAGTAATGCCTTCAACCTAGCTTTGAATATATTTAATACATTTTGTCTTGGTAATACAATAGAAATAACAAAAAAATGGAAGATGTGTGCGTGCAGTTAATGCCGTTTCTATCCTTATGCATGAAAGCTTATTTCGCTCTGAACATTTATGTATCGCTATTCACTTATGGGCAGCGTCTGCGTTTTGAGTCGTTACCAACCTACGTCGCTAATGAACTACTATTGTCTCGCTTTCGAGTTTATGATTATTTTTTAAAATTATTTGAAGACACTACTGATGGCTAATCTTTCTGCCACAGAAAAACAAACATTAAAATTTCACGGTGTATATAGCCTACAGCCATCCTCGATAAATGGGCTATCCAACACTAAAATAGTTTTTTAATTCGATCCAGTAGTTCCTGGGATTAGCGGGTTCAACCAAACAAACTATTCAGCTTTATAATACTAAGTATAGATAGGTATAGAGTGTCAATAATAAAGTACACCTTACTATGGGATTATAAAAACGCAGACTGCAGAAGTGTAGGTACATAACAAACTGTTCTATTCGTCGATGTTGAGTTTCTTTTTAAGGGTTCCGTACCCAAAGTGTAACCAACCCTATTACTAAGCCTCCGCTGTCCGTCCGTCCGTCCGTCTGTCTGTCAGCAGGCTGTATCTCAAGAACCGTAATAGGTTGACTGGCGAAATTTTCACAGATTGTGTATTTCTATTGCCGCTATAACAACAAATAATAAAAATTAAGGTTTATGGCACGGAACCCTTCGTGTGCGAGTCCGACTCGAACTTGGTCGGGTTTTTCTTTTACTTTTGGTGTACCTACAATAAAGTGTATAGTTAATTAATATTAAAATGTTCCTTTAATTCATCATGGCTCGTTTCAGCACAAAACATTTTGTAGTTGTAAAACTCCTGTAAAGCGCAAACCTTATTAACAAACTTATTTGTTCGTGCTTCCTTGTACTTAATTTGATTCTAAATACACTAAACAGAATTACGACAAAGGTACTGTTTATTTTGTAAAGAAGAAACAACCTAAATAACTTTGGTTAGCTTTTTTGTTGAAAGTTAAGTCACTTAAGTTTTTCAGGCTTCTAATAAAGTGGTCGGTTTTTATTTGGTTTACTTTCTTTGACGGAAAATTGAGCTAACATCTTGCAACTAGCGTAGCGAATGGTCAATTGAACTTTTGCCAACATTTAATTTGCCGTAATAATTATATCAGGCGTTAACGAACAGAAATGCGATGAGAGTATGTTAGAATGGATGATAAACATAAAGAAGTTGCAAAAAAGAATGTAAGAACGAATGTCAGAACGAATGTCAGAACGAATATTACATCACTTCACTCTTACGACCCTTAGGGTGCCTGTCCATTACAGCGGAGCAAGGCAGCGGAGCGGAGAAACGGAGAAATGTTAACCAATCATGTCAGTCAAAATGTCAGTGAACCCCACGTGGTGTGGAGATTTTATGCAATTCCATTGGTTAAAATTTCTCCGTTTCTCTGCTCCGCTGCCTCGCTCCGCTTTAATGAAAAGGCACCCTTAACCTGTTTTGAACTTAAACAAAATACAAGCAGAAGACAGTCGTGTTCTCTGTGTACTCATTCGATCACGTGAACTGTGTCGTCGGGATTACATACAAAATACTTACTTGTGTGTCTGTGTGCGTGTCCGGCGAGCGATTATGGTGTGGGGGCGAGGGGTGTGCCGATGTCATGGGGCACTAGGTCATGTTCACCGGAGTCGTCCGTGGCCCGTCCCTGCCGGAGATTAGAACAATTTAGTACGGGGAGACAGACGTAAAATATTCGGTTTCGGCGTTTGGCCCGGACGGACAAAGCCGACAATAATGCTAGACAATTCAAGTAAGACATAGTTTTATTTAAATACCTAAATGATTGGAGTTTTAATGCTGGTTCTCATGTTCACCAGCTAAACTTAAGAAGGCTATATTTTACAATTTTCTTCCTCATTTCATCCAAACCAGGGTATCGATAAAATCTGCCAACTAAGTTGAACTTAGTTTTTTTTTTACAAATGTATTAAAGACATTTCAGTTAGTGTCGACCAAAATACGGTCAAGTTCTCGGCTTAACTAATTTTACATCTGTTACTTAGTTCTTATCTGTCATTTGTGTCTGGCACCATCGTTTTCTTGAGACAAGAGGAAATACATTGAATTTAATAAAGGTGTTTTTGATAGTTTGTGACTGTGATGCTAATGCGAATTTTCCTTGAAAATACAAGAATTGCTCCTCCTATAAAGCGTTTTGATTCAAGTCGCAGTTTTATCGCAGCGATAATTCATGTTTTTATAGTTTGAGAATGCGAACTCTCCTTAAAAGTACGAGAATTGCCCTTTTGTCTGCCAGTAACGCGTGGGAATTTTCTAATTTCAATTTAGATTAGTTTATGAACAACGGAACAGGCGTCAGTATTAGTTTATCTACCCTCTTCACTATAACACGCTGGGACTAATTTGTTAACATACGTCCTGTGATTGTTGGAGACTGTTGTTGATTTACTGCGGGAGACTACACAGACTTGTTATACAATGTTGTGAACGTTCCTGGTACACGGTTGCGTTTGCTTTGTACAATTTAGTACCAAATCCTACTTTAGATTTAAGTTCCGAAGTAATAACATAAGTGGTGGAGGTTCTTACCAAGAATTGAAGATGAAAAGACGTTACCTACCTCTATTTAATTTATAACAATCGTAGTATGTTTAGTTTCTCAAACATAAGAAACTAATATATATCATCATCATCATATCAGCCGAAAGATGTCCACTGCTGGACATAGGCCTCCCCCAAAAGGGGGGGTTCAATAATGATAAAATATATATTTTTTTTATGATTGAACACTTTAACTTCTAAAAAAGTATTAGGATATCAGGCCCATGATATAATTTTCCAAACATTATTTATTAAGACCCTTGTACTTTAGAAATCTCATAACCACGCTACATATTTAAATCTTGGCTTTACTACGAACACAATTTTGAGAACCAACACTAAAACTTCTTAACAGCAAAGTAGGTCCATGTAAAAGATTAAATGAACTCCGTGTACCTATGTCACAAAATTCCGTCTCGCTAAGTGTTGCTAATTACTGCAAAAGCTCCCTCAAGACTGTCAAATCGGACTTTTTACATTTTGGTGACTTTAGTTCCCTATAACACTCATTTCCTAACTTTTATTATACACTTGTCTTTAAAGAGCCGCAATTTACATTTTCGGAATAATTCTATTTTTTATATAAATCAAAACATAGACTTAGTAAAGATTTCTACCTGAAAGTGACCTGATTTTGTTAGTATTTCATGGAAAGGGTTCTCTTCAATCGTAACGGGTCTTGAACAGTTAACTTACAAAAGCAAAGGTCTTTTTGTTCCAAATAAAATTAAATCAAAGGGAGTGACTTCCTTTCCTTTGGGAAATTTAAAATGCTCTGATTCGATTATCTCTCTCTTGCATGAAACAATCCGAACCCTCTTGATACTAAAAATAGCTCATTTGTAAATATAAAAGTCATAATAATATTATAACTGAGAAAGTCAAATTTTGAGAACTAAAATTAAGTCATAACTTTTATTATCGTAACTAAAATGTATTTTAGTTGGTAAGGTTCTTAATTTAATCAACAGAAATAAAACAAAGTACATGAAAACGTAAATAAATATTTCGTAGCGGTGTGCAGCGGTGTGTTGAACGACATATTCATATGAACGTCATCATCTGACTTGCCTTTTTACAACTATACTAGGGTCGAATTCCAGTCAAACCGGATTCAGCTGAGTTCCAATATTTTACGTGGAGCGGTTGCCTACCAGACCTTGCAGCAAGCCTGGAGTCAGATTTTCTGGCTTCTGACAAATAGTAAAGACTGCTAAAGATCTAATGAATCTCGATATTATGTCAAGATGGTCACCCGACCACAGACCAACCTCGGCAAGCATTGTTTTACTTTGAATATCGACTCCTGCGGCTGTTATACTTTAGATACGAGCTCCTCATAATTATATGAACACTAGTGTACGTCACTCGGTTTCACCCGCGTAGGTCCCGTTCCCGTGGGAGTACGGGGATAATATATAGCCTATGTTACTCCCTGATAATGTAGCTATCCAATGCTAAAAGAATTTTTCAAATCGGTCCAGTAGTTTCGGAGCCTATTCAATTCAAACAAACAAACAAATCTTTCCTCTTTATAATATTAGTGTAGATATATATATATTTAATACATAGTATAGATAAACGAAGCAAACTGAGTATGTAAGGATCGTTGCAGGTGGCATTCTATAGTTTCCGTCTACCCCCGTCGGGAGAAAGCGTGAGTTTATTATATACTAGCGGACGTCACGCGGTTTCACCCGCGTAGTTCCCGTTCCTGTGGAGTACTGGGATGAAATATAGCCTATGTTACTCGCTGATAATGCAGCTATCCATTGCTGAAATATTTTTTCAAATCGGTCTAGTAGTTTTTAAGTTTATTTGTTACATACAAAAATACAAATCTTTCTTCTTTGTTATATTAGTATAGATATTTGTGTATGTGTAACTTGGTTACGGAATTAGTTCGAAAGAGTCACCGCGGCCCTGAACCGCAAAGGAACACGGATGGATTTTAGTCAGTTAGAGTCTGACACTTCCCTTCTGATTCACCCAGAGCGGAAGGAGACATTTGATGCGTGTTGGAAACCAAGAAAATTACAAAGTTAAACAACGCCAATGGTAAGCTTTAAGTCAAACTCAAGTTTTAACGAAAGCGCCACAGTTAACAATAAACTAAGATTTTTGCGCCGACACTCGTTTACGTTGTAATACAAGGTTTTATACAACCCACCTTTTAAAATCCCATCTACAAACACCGAACACTTCTGGAGAGATTTTTGCTACACTTTTTTATTGTTATATGTCGAATATTTTATCAAAAGTTACAAAAAAATAAAAAGTTAAGGAATGATTGCGGAAGATATCGTAACGCGATAAAAATAAAAAAAAACATTCAATCGAATTTAGAACAACTTCCTTTTTTAAATTATTTCAATAATATTTACAAAAAAATAAGTAATTAATCACTTAATTAGTTTGATCTCAAAGATTGAGTTTGTTCTGCTGTACCTCTATGTATAATGTGCCTAAGAATGTGTGAATATGTGTGTATACCGTATAGAATTTGGATTCTCCCATAAAAATCAAAACTCAAGTCTATGATTTGAGTTTTTAGTGATATTCGGCAATGTTATATACTGTGTATGCACAGTATATAAAACAGGTATATTGCCGAATATACAATGTAAACAATGACAAGACTGTAAAAATACACACAAAATATTCCTGACCACACAACAGAAATAGATAAAGGAGACTACTCATTTTATTACAAGGCATGGTATTCGTAGCAGCCTAGCCGCCTGGTTAAAGTGCTACGACTGGCTACGAAAAAATTCGTAGCGGTTGCACCTACGCCGTAGTCGGGCTACTGAAGCGACGATAACCTAATTTCTTTGTTACTCTTACTTTAGAAAAAAAAAGTCAAGGCATATTAAAAATAAATAAAATACAAACAATTTGAGAACCTCTTCCTTTTTTTAAGTCGGTTAAATATTTACAAACAACAGAGCTACATGAAAGAGTCACAAACAAAGCCTAACCACAGTCCACAGACTGTATTGTTTTGTTTACATCAACTTTGGAAGACTTACAAAGCTGGCTAAAAATAACAAATTACACTGGAAATAACCAAGTGAACATCCAGCGACAATTTGTTCTGCAAATTCTTCCACCTCGAGATACACATGAACATAGTAGATATGTAGGTAATAACGCACATTCATCCGTGAATGGACAAAGAATACTAATTCGTCTGAGACGAACAAGACGAAAGTGAATAGCAAGACGTCTGGGCCGAGAGGTCGGGCACCTGTCCTTTATGTCCTGACCTTAATAACGTTAATACTGGACAAATAGAACATGACATTTTCTTGTTTTATATTTTGTCCTGTAGTTTTTTTTTTTTTTTGTTTAGGTCTGACAATTTGCAGAGTAATATGCCTGGACGTATTACTCAAATACATGCTTTTTTGTGGACAAAGACGTAGAAGGTTCGCTTTTGTCGATGTTGGTTACTAACCAGCCAACGTCAGATAATCTCTAGTCTATTTATTTATTACGTACTAGCATTTGCATGCAACTTTTTTCCATTCTCTTAGGAACTTCGGGACATTCTCTCTTAGTGCAGGAAAGCTTCATGCCGTTCCCGTATAGCCTATAGCATTCCTAATGAATATGGCTATTATTTACAAAAAGAACTGTTCAATTCCGACTGGTAGTTACAGATATTAGCGCGTTCAAACAAACATACTTTTCCGCTTTATTATATTATAAGTATAGACTAGCTTCTGCAAGCGGCTTTGTCTTTGTGAAAGAAGTAAACTGTTCCAAGGTTGTTTCCTTTGGACTATTCTCAGGATAAAGAATAAATTAATAAGGAACTATTCCAGGAAATGGTCGATACATATTCCAAGTTTCGTCCAAATCTGTTCAAACAGACAGACAGAGTTACTTTCGCATATACAAACATCACAGGAAATTTGAGCTAAAAGAATCACAACATAGCCTGAACACAGACTGAATTGTTTTATTTATACGAGTATGTGTGTTTTTTGAAAGACTTACACCTAAATAAAGCATAAAACAACAAAATAATTATGGATAGGGTGGGCCCAAGCTCTCATTACCCATCCATTAAACTAATTTAGAGTTGTGACGGTTATATTATTCGATATATGGGAAAACAAAATTTAGATATATCTGATCTTTTCCCTGAAATTGTAATTACAACTTAAATGATCGAAGGGAGAGGTAATTAAGCGTATAATGCATCCGACTTTTGCCCGGTATATTTCAAGCCCCATATAAAAGCGTGCGAGTGCCATTACTCGGGCACAAATCCAAACAGCTAATGTGAATTTCGTAATGGGAAAACCCAATAGCACTCTGACTCGAACCCAGGACCCCAATCCCCGTAATAGTATTCGCACTTGTGACCACTTCAGTTATAGGGTGTAGTATGCATAGTCGTTCCAGTACTCCAAAATACACACATACACACAAACATACATATATACTCAGGTGCAAATGTACTCTAATAGCAGTCTGCTTAGCCAACTATATTGGAGTCAGTCTAAGGTTCTAGACCCAGCAATTGCATTTTATTTTTGTATTTTCTTAAATTTTTTGAAGTCTTACTAAATAATATTTAATTTTCTTAAATATTTTTCAAAGGTACAACGATTTTGGTGTAAAAGCTAACGCAATAATTAGGGTACCTGTCCATTACAGCGGAGCGGAGAAACGGAAATATTTTAACCAATCATGTCAGTCAAAATATAAGTGACTCACGTGGTACGGAGATTTTATGCAATTCCATTTATTAAAACTCCGCTGTAATGGGCAGGCACCCTTAAAAGGCTGCTTTCAAAATTTAAATCAAAGAAGACGATTCATGGTTCCTGGAAATTTAACCCAGCTCCGGCGCAAATGTGTTATATCTGTTATCTCTTATCTCTCTCTCTCTCTCTCTCTCTCACACGGGTAAAGCGTCATCGTAATTTTTGTGACTTGGTCATGTGAGGTACCAAAATAAAAGACTCGATAAGACGATTTTTAAATGTAAGTCACGATGTTAATAATTGATGGAAATAAAAAAAAATGGTATGAAAAAGTATCCTTAATTCGAAATCAAAATGTTTGAGGATTTTTTTATCTGTTTTATAATGCATCTTTGAATTGTATTTGACTTCAAGATTATGTACTCTGTTAACATACCAATTATGAATATTTTGAACCAACATGAGTTTTTGTTAAGAACGTCTTGCAAACTTCTTCGCACAAAAAAAATATGTTAGCCACCCGATACAGACATAGTGGTAGTATCCTAATATATAAAATTCTTCCGTTACTGACTGATTGAATGACTGGCAGACAACGCACAGCCGAAACTACTGGTCGTAGAAAGCTGAAATTTGGCATTTAGCTTCCTTATACTCCGTAGGGGCGCACTAAGAGGATTTTCCGAAATTCTTACGGTAACGGGAAAAAACGGGACGTGCGCATAGGAAGTCGTGGGCGAAAGCAAGTATTATTATATTACTGCTCTTCCTACTCTATAATCTGAGATACAAATCATTAGAGCCGAAGCTGCGTTAAATTTGTACCTTGTCCTTTAACATTATTTTTTGAGCAATGCTCGGTGTTTCTCTGGTGGATGGAATTCACAACGAAGTCATTTGCCAGAGAACTGAAGTCACCGACATTGCGCGTAGAATCAGCATGCTGAAGTGGAAGTGGGCCGGCCAAGTCTGCAGACGGACATACGGTCGATGGAGCAGACATGTGTTTGAGTGGAGACCGCGTATGGGCAAACGTAGCGTGGGACGCCCTGCGGCACGATGGATCGATGTTTTAAGGAAGGTGGCTGGCAGCGGATGTATACGGACTGCTCAACACCGGGATGGTTGGCACTCTTTGGGGTACGCTTACGTTCAGCAGTGGACAGAAATTGGCTGAAATGATGATGATGAAAGAGTTTTGGCAAAATTCTATGTCGTCGGTACTTACTTACCTATATTAAAATAAATTCACGTCGGTAATTTTTAAACAAGCCTATATGTCACACTGCTGGGCAAAGGTCCCTCCTATTTTTTTTCAAACACTCTTTTCATTCGCCACTTCGATCCAATATATCAATAAAAAAAAAACACGAATCGAATGTTCGCAGTAAGGTAGGTCCTTTATGTGATGTACCTATGTTGTGCACATAGAAGCTAGAAATAGTTAATCTAATGTCAGTAGTGTTGGATATTTGAACTTGATATATCGCGCCCATCATTCACGCCCGCGGATAGGTATCGCGATGTTTAATGTATTGTCGAAATTTTGCTACGTAGCTATGTAGCAAAATTTCGACTATTTTACATTTTTAGCTATATGACAAAATATTTTTAAGAATTCTTAGTTACATTGCAAAATATTTTATAACATAATAGATAGACTATTGAAAAACATTTACGAGGTTACTTCAGGGATAGGGCGCTTACGTATAGCAATTTCACAAAAATAAATGTTTCATGTTTCGATTTAAAAAAACCAATACTAATGTAATCACAGTCACTCTTTTCAATACCTACTTATCTTATAACGACATGCCATGAAAATAAAAAATACACATTAATTTTTTTTATTTGTTCTATGAACGGAAGAAAAATGTGCACTGTCAACGAAATCTCTCTATTTATTGACCATATTGCGGTGATTTTTCCATTTTGAGTCATCGCTATGAATAAAACCTTTGTTGCAAAAAGGTACATAAACACAAAAGCCTTTGAATACCGTATTCCTAACCTAGAATGCTAAAAGACACCATTGTAACAAAAGCTAAGAGCTAAGCTATAGACTAATTGAATATAAAACAGTTATCACCACCCGATTGAGCTGATATTTTGTACACACGTTTGGTTTGGATGATAATGTATCGTTACCTAAGTGACAGCCATGTTGACCCCCATAATGGGTATGAAATGATAATTTTTGTATACTAATATTTTAATTTATTATACAATGCAACACATGAACGATCGATGTTCTGGAAAATAACTTAAAATACAGTTTCAAGTCTATAATAATTTCAAACTGATGGAGAACGTGTGGGTTACATTTTCAAGTAGTATGCAACGTGACCTTTTCTAGTTCAGTTCGCCGCGAGCTATAGGTACAAATAGACTACCTACACAGCTAGATCCGACACACACTCAGATACCAATAGTGTTTGAGACGCTATTACATCACTTTGTGATTCCTATTCTCTCTATCAGTTCAGTTTCTATGCCATCACAAGCTCGCTTCCTAATTGGCCGACCGGTTGTGCATGTGCGCTATCCGAAAACAGCCGAATATCTCCGAGCTATAGAGCATATTCGATCAGCTTTACACCACGGTCCCTCTAAGCCAGTCATACTCAACCTTTCTTCTTCTTTGGTCATATAACGCATCTACTTTTACATCATGATAAAAGTAGACCTACAGTAAAATATAATTAATTATATCTACATTAAAAAGTATCTACACCACATGAATGGGATTTTCGGATAATATATGTGAAAAAGGGACGGTTTTCGATAAAATTGCTACGAGACAGTCATAGGACAACTTTTTCATTTTACTAGCTGGTGAATAGTCTCAGCTTATCGATACAGAAAGCCGGGATCTATAAAGTATAATTAAATGTTCGCAGTTTAGTATTCAATACATGCTACCAAGATATTGAGTAAATATAGCACTAATTATATTATGTATGCCAGGCTACGGGACCACACAAAAAACTATGGCGGCCACATGCGGTCCGCGGGCAGCACGTTGAATATAGCTGCTGTAAGCAATCAGTAGAAAACCGAGTACCGTGCATGCAACGTGAAAGCTATTATTCAAAATAGTGTCGAGCGCACACGAGTTTACTCAGCCACAAACTATTTTGTTTATTTAGCCTTAGTTAGCAGTAAGTCAATATGCTAAAATCGTTGCAGTAGAGCTAAAATTTATTGGTGTTACCTATTTGGTAAAATGACCTCCATTACTGGTGCACACTGAGCAATCTCTGCCTTTATTGACAAGTTAATATTTTAATATGACAAGGAGCTTTTCTCAATTAGTTAAACATTTTGAAAACTCGTTCCTTTTCTCAAAATATGATTAAGACATTTACAGTTAAGCCCATAATTCGACTTTAAAGTAAACCTTTTTTATCATTTCCCAGAGCGAAAGAAATGTAGTGTTCGTACCCTGTCATCATTAAGAACACAAAACAAAATAAAAAAATCACAGCTTTTGCAACGCATAACTGAAAACATTATTCGGATCTAAAAATAGGAATACATAAAAACGATCGAATATTTTCTAAATGAAGTTAATAATATAATCGTATTATATTATTCCAGCCGTATTATTTTAGCCGTATGGTGTCGGCCAGTGCCATACGGTGCCGTAAAAAAATATTATCATCCCATCACTTCCCGTGAGTGTTATAAGAGGCGACTTAGGGACTTGCCAGAGAATGGGCAGCAGCGTTCTCTGTAAAACGCAACACCATACACTGCGATTGCCAAACCGCGCCCAGCGTGGCGATTATGGCAAACCCCCCCAACATTTGGGGGAAGCCTATGTAAAACAGTGGACGTCTTTCAGCTGATATCAGTGAGTGAGATGATATTATTCCAGTCAATGAAGTTTCGTTATTTCTAAGTTTCCCCTGACGAGAACTCTGTTATTTGATACTTTGCGTCACGGAACTCATTCAGAAGCCGCGTGGGCTCGAATCGATAACTGCTACCGTACGTGGGGATGGGATCTTCTCGCCGAATGGCGCCAACATTTTTTTCATTTCGTACAGTAACTTTTTAAGGTATTACTATATTACTAGAAATGATTTTACTTGTAGCAAATTTTGTTTATATTAAATCACAGGAGCATGCCCTATTATTAAGATTGGTCGCATTCTGGTATCAGTGTCTATTTGTCAAAAATGCCTCTAATGTACCTAAGTTCAGGTTTTTATTGATTGTGATGTTATAAAATCGTGATTTGATTTTTTACAAAGATCTTATTGTTGTATCGTTATTGCTATAATTTATTCTTGTCAATCATCATCAACCTCTTTTATTTATTTTTTTCAAGGTAATGTTTATGGTAGGTGCCAAATAAAATTGCAATGAAGTACATTGACCTTTCCCTAATATCCCCTCGTAGATACCCGAACAATATAATATAAGCCGTATTTCATTACTAGAATACGTGAAGGATCACGATAGAAGTCGATTCGGGTAGTTTTATGTCTTTGTTTCTGTTTTTAACCGACTTCTTCAAAAAGTAGGAGGTTCTATGTTCGGTTGTATGTTTTTTTTAACATATGTTCACCGATTTCTCCGCCAATTATTGACCGATTTTGAAAATTCTTTTTTTATTCGAAAGCCTAATACTCCTGAGGTAGTCATTAAGTCAGAATCCGATGGTGGAAATCCCATGAAAATCGAGGGAAACCCTCAAATTTTATAGGCACACATACGTTTTCCATTAACTTTCTAACACTATTCAGATATTTGTGCCTGGTAATCATCATCTCATATTGTTGAGCTGATGATGGAACATATAAGTTGGGATCTGATGATGGAATCCCATGAAAAATGTTTGTTCTTCGATGTTTTCGCCAATTGTCAACCGATTTAGATGATTGTTTTTTGTTTGGAAGAATTTTTCCCGGACTGGTCCCATTTTAATTTAGTGAAGATTTGAAAAAGAACTTCGGAGGTAGGCAACGGAAATCTTTAAATAAATGATAGCAAATGGATCGGGATTGCTGACATCGCATGTCTGTTTATTGTTAACACCAGTTCATAACATAACATCACGCTGGTACGCTGTGAATGGGTACACAGGTACCACTAAAAAGTGAGAAATATAAAACTTTTTACAAAAAGTACTTCTTTGTATTTTTTTTTTTTTTGTATTAAGAAAGTCAATAAATGTATGTGGGTCAATGAACGCCCTATAGAACGCCTACGCCTGGCGGCTACCATAGCGTTTTTATTTCTACATACATCTCTTTATATTAATCTTCATTTCAGAATTCAACCTCATCTAACCATGGCATCACAAATTCCATCCAACGTTCATAGCACACATATTACTACTTTAAACGTACCTACGTAGTTTATTTCACCTGCCATGGTCCACTAAACAAATTAATGATCACAAATCCCGCATTCCTATACAATAGTCCAACACTTGGATTTTCTATAGGTACCATAGAAATATTTGTTCCACGTGGGATTCAATCCCTGCTCTCTTGGTAACCCAAAAATGTACTAATGATGTAATTTATATGCTGAATGTAATTATACTTTCGTTTTCAGACTATGAGGTTACGTAATTAATAATGTTAATATTCTGGTTTCATTAATTATCTTTTCTATTGCTACAAATGTAGTTACTAATACTTAATACTAGATACCTACCCAATGTATGTAGCTATGTATGTACGTATGTTTCTACCGAACTCTATCGAATGCTTACGACCCACCATTAGATAGTCATCATCATCATATCAGCCGAAAGACGTCCACTGCTGGACATAGGCCTCCCCAAGCGTCGCCACAACGACCAGTCCTGCGCGTCTCGCCACCATCGGCTACCCACGACCTTCACCAGGTCATCGGTCCACCTTGTGGGAGGCCTTTCAACGTTGCATTTTCCGGTACGCGGTCACCACTCCAGAACTTTTCGGCCCCGTCAACCATCTGTTCTGCGTGCAATGTGCCCTGCCCACTGCCAATTTAGTTTGGCGACCCTTCGGGCTATGTCGGTAACCTTGGTTCTCTTGCGGATCATTCCTGATTCGATCACGCAAGGAAACTCCAAGCATTGCCCTCTCCATTGCCCTTTGAGTGACTTTTATAAACTATTTCAACTGCCTCCGTGGTCGAGTGGTTTAGGCGTTTGCCTTGTGACTTGGTGGTCGTGGGTTCGATTCCCACGGGAAGCATACTTTGTAAAGTTGTTTCTAGTTTGGCTAGGACATTGCAGGCTTGAATCACCTGATTGTCTGATAAAAAGATGATTCCATGCTTCGGAAGGCACGTATAAGCCGGTTGTCCCGGCCGCCAATTGGCGGTCGTCAAATAAAACATGTCAGAGGCCATTGAGGCGGTTTAGAAACTCTGACACTAGGGAGTGTAGGGGGATGCTGTCATTTGGGGTCGTTAGACCTTACTGCCCACACGATAAGAAGAAGAAGAAGAAGAAAAGTGACTTGTAGCCACTAGATAGTGAACGACGGAAATTGCTTCACTGACAGGTTCCCATCACTAGAGTGGCAGTTCTACTAATTTTTTAAGCAACGTTTGCATTCGCTTGTCAGTCGCAATCTGTCAAAAATATTTGGAAATTGAGGCTTCTTTGGGTTTTGGATAAATAATGTTTACCCCGATTCCTGAATTAAACATTTCATGTTGAGTTTTCTCAAACTCTACTTTAGCCGGAAAACCTAACAAATTTTTGTGTTAAAGTAGTGTTTGACATGATCTTAAACTAAAATACTCAAATCTGAAACCTGTTCTCATTCAATGCATGATACATTGTTAACAGTTTTATATTCATTTTATACCACATCATACTCAAAATCATAACAGATACAGTTCATGTAATTCCACATTAATGTACAATCTTACTTATCTCCGTTACCGATAATTCCGTAGAGAACAACAAAAACTTCTATTTTCAGCACAGTACATGACCAGGCTATCATAAAATAAGGCCTTGGTAAACTCCCATTATAAAACTTTGATTCAACCTTCCTACCTATCATAAACCCTTGGCAGTAATAAAACAGATTTGAACGTCTGTCATTAAGTCATTACACACCAAACTGTAATAAAAGAAGGAAATAAAACGTGTTCTGTTGTGAAGGCCACTGAAACAAGGACATGGAAACTAGAGAACAATTACACGGAATATGGAATTGTTTTAATTGCTCCACTCGAAACATAAAATTCAAGCTTTTTGTTTTAGACTTTGAAACTTGAATTGCGTAGGTTTTTCAATAATAGGAAATAGGTCAGCGATTGTAAAGATTAGAATTATTATTTATGTGAATTAAACAAACAAAACTCAAGAATTGTAATCTTGCTAATAACTTAGACATCATCAATCTGATTTTCTTTCGATTTGCGGCCTAAATTATTGTGATGTTTATAGAATGTCGCTCAGTACAGTGTCTTGGAGTTACGCAAGTAACTCCTCTTAGCACATACCTCCTAACATCTCCCATTGCTTTCTATATCTACCAACCCTTCTCCAGTTGGGGCTGTTAATTTTAACTCATCCTTCCATCTTTTCTCTTGTCTTCCTTGTTTCCTATTACCATCTTAAGAGGATAAAGGAAACATCCAAGAACTGTGAGAATCTTCTATGTCTATTCTGTTTAGACACGAAATAAGCGTGTATTTTTTACCGTACGCCAGGAAAACACCTATAAAACACAATAGGTAAAATCCTCAAATAAATCTACCAAAAAAAACGCGGAAAGATCTCGCTCCAATCGCCAAACATTCTCGATGCATACAAATAACACGACTGAAATGAAAAGCACACACACTCACTCTGCAGTATTTTTCTTTCATTCAGCAAATTTGAATGTAAATCAACACGAACACGAGTAAAGAATGTGTCTAGGTACAGTCAATCAAAGAGAGGAGTGTCCTGGCAAATTATTTACTTCATCATCATCATATTATTATCAGCCGAAAGATCCACTGCTGAGCATAAGCCTTCCCCAAGTTTCGCCACTACAACTGGTCCGGTGCGTCTCGCATCCATCGGCTACCCGCGACCTCCCACAAGGTGGACCGATGACCTGTCATCGGTCCACCTTGTGGGAGGCCTTCCAACGTTACGCGGTCGCCACTTTAGAGCTTTTTGATTATTTACTTGCTTTATCGTAATCCTAACTATAATTTATTATAAATGCGAATATGCGAAAGTGAGTTTGTTTGTGTGTTACCTGTTCACGGCTGAACGGATTTGAATGAAACTAGACACTCAGCTAAACCAAGGCCTGGATTACTTTTATCTCGAGAGTATATTCGATTGGGTTGATTACCAATTTACACGTAAGCGTAGCCGCGAGCGGCAAAAATAGTGTTGAATAATTTTGAGCGTGTAACTAAATTTTCAGCAACACAATCAAAATTATTCAATACATCAAACAACTCATTAACGACACTATTTTAGAATCACTAGATAGATTAATTAAGAAAAACTACATTGAAATTTTAAAAATCTAGTAAAAATACTACATGTTTAGCGTGAAGCTCAAAATAAATATTGTACAGTGTACAGAAACGATGATAATTCTTACATGTACACTTAACTTTTTGGTTGATTGTACCTTGGTGCTTACTCTAAGCCGGAGGGAATGAAACACGTTGAATGTTTGCTTAGGACAGCACGAAGTAAGTTATTTTCTATTTACTGATAGGCTCAACACTGGTCCTTGTCACACCCATGCTCCATTAAGAAATGCTAACAAAGACATGTACTACTGGCATTTCTGTGTTGGTTGCTCAGAAAACTGTTTGATGTTGTTAAACTGTCGTAGTCTGTGTTTATTTATGTTACGAACGAACGAATAAGTTTAGGGCAGTATGTTATTATCTTAGCGGATAATTAAATGGTAGTTTTATTTTATACACGCAGTTTCACCCACGTAGTTTCCGTTCCCGTGGAAGTACGGGGATAAAATATAGCGTATATTACTCGCTAAAGAATTTTTCAAATCGACCATTTAGTTTTTAACCCCCGACCAAAAAAGAGGGGTGTTATAAGTTTGACCGCTATGTGTGTCTGTGTATCTGTCTGTGTGTCTGTCTATGGCACCGTAGCTCTTAAACGGGTAAACCGATTTGGATGCGATTTTTTTTATTTGAAAGTTTTATTAATATCGGTTTAGCCGTTTGAAGATTATCAGCTCTTTTCTAGTTGATGAAGGCATGTAACCAGCTTTTACGGGTCTGATCGATGCGAAATTTGATGTTACTTCAATAACATTGCAAAAACATGGTTATAATGACCTGATCCTATAGCATAACCTGACGTCTGCAGAATAACCAACTCCTCACTAAGTTACAGCAGAGATATCGTATTTGAACTCACTGGAATGGTTTCAATGAACAAATTATATTTAGATCAGAAACCTTAACCTGATGCTGAAGCATGTCCTAAAATCTGTAGAATACCCAACTCCTCACTTACTCACAGGAGACCTTCCGTTTTCGCATTCATTTAAATGGTCGCAATGAATAGGTTATAAATAGATTGTGATTAGGGTCTGATGATGAAGCAGAAAAGAGAAATGAGTGAATACATTGGTGAGAGATGCAAAGCTACTTTCTAAGCTTGTAGGATGTAGTGCCGTTTAGGTAAGTGTAGATCATATGTGGATGGATGGAGAGGAAGACGGATGGATTGTGTGAGGAGCAATATAAAAGACCTTTTCTTTCATATTGCTCCTCACACAATCCATCCATCTTTTTTTGAGTTAGTTATAGTGTGACGGCTGATAGGACAGAATGGAAGTAAAAAACGTGTTGCACCGACCCCAAGTAACATGGGATAAGGGCAGGAAGATGATGAGTTCATAGGTTTTCTAGTAGTACTATTGGGTAACTTACATTTAAAAAGCATGAAATAAAAATTAAGTATTAATCATTTTAATTTAATATAGGAACGATTCCTTGGGCCAAGCGTCATCGCGTCGGGGGGCTGCTGCTGCTTTGTTAAGTACCTCTATAGGTACTTAACAAATACAAAAATTTTCGGTTTTAAATAATAATGTACTCGTAGATAATTAATATAGACTAGACTATTATAGTTCAATTGTTTTAAGTGTGTTTTATGAGTACTAAACACTGTCGCTTTTAAAATGACCTGAGTCCGACACTATTGTGTGTAACTATTTTGGATAAGTCCTAAGTAAACAAACCACAAAATGGCAGCTTTGAAAATACGAACACGTATCCAAAATTAACGTTACATAAATTTCAGGGTTTCTAGTACATAATATCTTTCATACATAGGTAAAAAACTGGCCAAGTGCGAGTCGGACTCGCGTGCATAGTGTTCCGAACGAATTTATTTTTTTTAACATGTTATTTTAACACTACAGACTTCTAATAGGTTTTCCTGTAATAGGTAAAGATCTATTATCTCCATTTTTTCCAAAATTTTAGTTTTTGTAGTTTCGGAGATAAGGGGGGGAATGGTAATTTTTCGTCTAATTTCTTGAATAACTTCAAAACTATTTATTTTAAAATTATGAAAAAAATATAATTAAAACCTTCACAGTAAGCCCTTTCATTTGATATGTCACACAATATTGTTCAAAAATCTTTTTTTTTTTAATTTTCTAGTTTGACCCCCAAAAGTGACCCCCATACTAAAAATTTAATGATTTACGTAACGCGTCCATGTTTGGGTCACAGAAGTCCATATGTGTACCAAATTTTAACAGAATCGGTTCAGTGGATCCGGAGAAAACTGGATGTGACAGACGGACAGACAGACAGACAAACAGACACCCGAGTATAAGGGTTCCTTTTTATTCGGACCCCTAAAAAGGAGAAAGGAAAACTCATGGCTTCAGAGAGGACGGTTTTTGAATACGACTTTTATTTATTATTTACGTAATAAATATTTTTCCTTTGGTATTAGAATAAAACTACAGAAACCACCTGCTACGAACCCAACACGACACTCCTTTTGCTTCGCTTACGGCTAAATACTCTAAATAAATTTACATACCAGTCGTCTAGACTTATCGCTAAGAGATTGATCTCGAAATTCCGAGAGGCTCTAGGAGGTTGCTTACTCGAGGCTTGAGTGAAGCCGCTCAGACGTGGGGTAAACAGAACATTAGACTTAGCAGACTCGGAGGGAATGATAAATACAGTATTCCAAATAAAGCGTTTGCTGCTGTGATATGGTAAGGTTGTCTGGTAGATATCGATAGTGAGAAGAAATAATGTAAAATTGGTTCATTATATGAGCTTTTTAAATGCTAATATTAAAGACTACCTATTCTGTACCTATAACGTTAAGAATGCAACCAACTTTAAATAAGTTAGACATAGTTGACACAGAAGAAAAATGCATTTAGAGTATCATCGTCTGCCCAGCGTTTTCCCAAACGTACTAGGTAGGCATTCCACATAGAGCGACTGTCTGTATGTTTGATATTGGTTGTTTGTTAATCAATTACAACTTAAAAATTTGAATGAAATTTGGCACTCGAGTATACCTTGGCCTCATCATCATCATATCAGCCGAAAGACGTCCAATGCTGGACATAGGCCTCCCCCAAGCGTCGCCACAACGACCGGTCCTGCGCGTCTCGCATCTATCGGTTACCCGCGACCTTCACCAGGTCATTGGTCCACCTTGTGGGAGGTCTTCCAACGTTACGTCTTCCGGTACGCGGTCGCCACTCCAGAACCTTTCGGCCCCATTGACCATCTGTTCTGCGAGCAATGTGCCCTGCCCACTGCCACTTTAGTTTGGCGATCCTTCGGGCTATGTCGGTAACCTTGGTTCTCTTGCGGATATCATCATTCCTGATTCGATCACGCAAGGAAACTCCAAGCATTGCCCTCTCCGTTGCCCTTTGAGTGACTTTGAGCCTTCTGATGAGGCCCATTGTAAGCGACCACGTTTCAGTTCCGTATGTCATCACTGGCAACACGCACTGATCATAGACTTTCGTCTTGAGACACTGTGGTATGTGGGACGAGAAAATACCGCGCAACTTCCCGAACGCTGCCCAGCCCAGTTGGATTCGACGGTTGACCTCTTTCTCGAAGTTGGCCCTGCCTAGCTGGACCGTTTGTCCTAGGTAGACGTACTCGTCAACAACTTCGAGTGTAGAGTTTCCGATCTTGATGGGAGTGGGTGCTACATGGGTATTTAACATGATCTTGGTTTTGTCCATGTTCATTTCGAGACCCACCCTTTTGGAAGCTCTACTGAGGTCATCCATCATTGTACTGAGGTCCTCCGTAGTCTCAGCCATAACTACTATATCGTCGGCAAATCGAAGGTGACTGATGTACTCGCCATTGACATTAATGCCTAGCCTTCTCCAGTCCAAAACCTTGAAGACATCCTCCATTGCGGCTGTAAACAGTTTCGGAAAAATGACGTGTCCCTGCCTCACACCCCGCTGCAGGAGGATAGGTTTCGAGGTCTGATCCTGAAGTCGGACTGACATGGTGGCGTTTTTGTACAACGATTTCAGCACCTCGATGTACCGATAGTCGATCTGGCACCGTTGGAGAGACTGCAGCACAGCCCAAGTCTCGATCGAATCAAAGGCTTTCTCGTAGTCCACAAACGCTAAGCAGAGGGGAAGATTATACTCTTCGGTCTTCTGTATAACCTGCCGGAGCGTATGTATGTGGTCTACGGTGCTGGAGCCTTTTCGGAATCCGGCTTGTTCGGGAGGCCGGCTACCTTGGCCTGCATTAAGCTAAACTACGATGACTTTTATCCGGGTGGCTTTTTTTCCTCTGGGATAGCTTTCAATATCCGCGGACAAAGCCGCAGCCAAAAAAATAAAACACAAATAACTCTAATGGAACCTGTAGAAGAATCAATTGCCACTATTTACTTAAACCCAAGAAAACCGAGCTGATTTCTCGATAACACCATAATCACCGAAATACAATTTACTTCGTACACGTAAGGACATAATTCAGCTTCGGCCAATTACGTCGCACTAACTTCCAACGTCTACATTCCACGAGGTTTTATTTCTTGGAAACTGTACCAATTTGGGCCCAAATTGGACAAACGACTGAGGAAATAATAATGTTAATTAACGGGGAAAACAAAGGAAACGATCCTTTCCGTCGCGCCCAAGTTTATGAGTGTGACTGTACAAGTGTACATGTGTTGGGACTTTATGGGAATTTGTACGTGTTTTTGTTGTTCCTACTCATGTAATGCTAAGAATTTACGTGTTACATTTCATCATTTTGTCGGAATGTTCCATTTTCAAACATAAAATCAGACCATTGTCTTACTAGCTTTTTCCGTTGCTTTGCTACCGTACCCTCTCTGATAGGAATAGTGCAGTTTTTTAGGACAAACATGTAAATTTAGGAAATAGGCGATAATGCATGTAAACAACAGAACATGAGCATGAGAACAACATGTTAACAGATGAAAAAAAATCGGACTCCCATCTTAATCTATTTCCAGAGATTACTCTTATTTAATTAAGTAATACAGGGCAGTTATCTAGATGGGTCTTAAATCTTGTTCTTCACAATGTATTGCGAGAAAATTCACTAAAGAACCCAATTTGCACACCGATATATTCGAAATGTTTCACCGTGAAGTCACCGTTCCACAGGTATATAAATCCATCGCAGACGAACGCGAATCGATAGAAACCGTATTTGACAAAATCGGGAGTGGTACGACACTGAATAGAACATCGACACATCTCTATGTACATAAGGATAGTCTCCGCATTTAGTAATGCCCAGTTCCTGTGCAAAACTTTAATTTATTTATTTGATTTAAGATTGACAATCCTACAGTCGAGGTGGCGCCAGAAAATAGTGTCTGAAAAGATATGGGGAGGCCTTTGACCTGCAATGGGACATTCTCGGCAAAGAAAAAATATCCTACTAATCCTACCCTACTAATATTTTTAAAGTGATAATGAATATTATAGTCTGTATTGTAGTCTGAATATTATGTTCGTGAATCAATCACTTTTCAACGGCTGAACAGGTATGGATGATCGGAAGACGTACATAAACTATGAGTATGTATTCGAACATAGGATACTTTTTGGAGTTCCGTACCTCAAAAGGAAAACGTAACCCATATAATCACCTAAGAAACGCGTGGAGGTATCACGTTGAAACTAATATCAAATACGTAGGTTTATGACCCCTTAGAGTTCTAAAAAAAAAACACTTCTAACGATACAAACTTATATTTGCATTTGAAGAAGTGATCGTAACTGTACGTCTTTGTTAAGGAGAACATTTTTTCAACTGAAAAGTTAAGTTTGTTCTTCAATCCTTATCTTCATGTCATAAAAATTAATAAAAGAGTGCTTTCATTTGGCTTTTATAGATTATACACTTCAGTAGGTAATGTATACTTACTCGGAAGAAATCAGGGCTTAATTCTCGTAGTATACGAACTATCAACATACGAGTTTGTACGGAGCCCTCGGTGCGCGAGTCAGACTCGTACGGTCTGTTTTTTTTTGATACCACTAGTACGTTTCCGTGGGATAATTATCATGAAAACTAGTCCTCCAATGATAAACAAAATTGGCTACTTTTTACCTACACCAAACAGTAGACACCGCTGTCATTCCGGCAGGTATCTACTTAAACAAAAGGCGACCTTTACCTTAAAACGCTTTTTACTAATTAAAAAGGTGAATTAGGTAGTCGTACGCAAAGGTGTGAAGGCTACTCTGATAATGGCAGAGATAAGGGTAAAAGTAACCAATAACGATCGGTAGTTTATGGGAACCCAACAGAGAAGAAAAGTGACCTTCGGAAGGTAGGCTATGTAAAGTTATGAGCACGCATGGGGCTCGTTCATGTCCATTGCCAATCAAGCTATGGTAACCCTTATTTAGTATATAGAGCCGTTACATGAAACCATAGTCCATAAATTGTGGCCACTGAAGTGCGTAATTAATTGCATAAGTGTATTCAACTATAAATGTTAATAGTAGGTATTATGGTAGATACGTTGAGTTTACAGTGGTTTGGGTGCACAGTAATTTGTTAGTTATTGACGGTAATAACGTTAGTTTAAGCTGAATGTTCGTATGTCTTAGACGTGGTTTATGAAGCTGTCTACTAAAAAGTTACTTCAGCTGCTACCTAAATATCATCTAGTGCAGTACAGGAGCCGTACTACGAAGTGCCATCATAATTTCGTCGTGAAAAAGGGGTGGTGATATTCGTCCCGTATAGCTTCGTGCCTCTCTCACAACGGGGTCATGTTGGTTTGAAAATGTTATGGTAAGGGGGAGCCTTTAGACTACGATTTTTCAAAATATCATGAACTCGTTATCTTATCAATAGATTTGAGATCTTAACATTTTTTTAACCCTCTGAATTTATCCTGTTCCAATATAATTCTTGTAATGTGTACTGCAAAATAACTAGAGCGTAGTAATTCAAAAATTTACATTCAGTATTCATTTAAATAAATATGATTGAACACAGAATCCCGGGAACGTCCTGAAAGCATGAATGAATAAAATCTGTGTAAAACTGAAATCACAATATTGTACATAATAAAGGAGAATCTTTTGAGTAATTAATGTTTTGTTGCATATTTAAGGTGTGTGATATAATGCGTAGATTTCCTGTGTAATCCGCACAATTGTGATTAATAACAATTCAATATTATTAAAGGGCGTTTTTACTGTGAATGATCACAGTAAAAATAACTGTGAAAAACACCAAATGTTTTCACCAGTTTAGTCTGTATACTCAATCCTTTGTGTTGTGTTTTTAATAATTACAAACCTTATTCTTGAGTAAAGTAGTTAATTAGACATAACATTTGCAATAACGATAAATCAAATAAAATAACTGAAGCGTCATCCCTGATATTTGTGTTCCGAATGGCGTGAGATGTCTAGCTCGGAACACAAACTACGTATAGCATAATATCATTTATATAGTATAATATATATAATTGATGTATTAAAACCCAAGATACACACTCAGCATCTCAAAAACGTCCGCATAAAACAAGCGCACAATTTAAAATTGTGCACTAGTTTCAAACAGTCTCGCATCGCTCGCCATGCTGCACTGCTTTTTTGAATTTGCAAAAAAAAATGTTTATAGTATAACTACACACAACTCGCACATGACACTTGGTACGTGTCAGTTTTTGGCGACAGTTTAGAGTGTTGCATTTGTTCGAGACTGTGCATCTTAGGTTTTTTTTATATATCAATGCATAATTTACTAAAAAAGCAAACATAAGTATTAAACGACTTTTTCTGCTGAATATCAACTAATATAACAGCTATAACAAAGCAAGAAAACTAACATTCGATATAAAAAGACTTGATTGTTACAGGATATCGGATTATGAATACGTAAGCTCCAAAACACCGAACCATTTCATTTATAATTTATACTTATCGCGACATTATTGTGAAATATGGATAATACTTAGCTCAAATATTCAACATTTTGGAGTAGAAGACAGGAAGTTCTGTTACATTGTATACTAACAAACCTTAAGTGGTACTTTTCCCGCCAAATTAGGAGGCAATGCATGCAAAATATTTAACTTACGGCTACAAAGTACCTACAGAGAATATGTAACATATATGTATCCCACATAGGATCACTTTCCGCTCTATTTAGAGCAGAAACCAATTAAAAATTTATTTTCACTAGAGTTTATTTTGAATACTGTACGCATCAGCATTCAGAAACAATGTTTACTACCCATGCGTTTTCATCTTTAATGTTTTTAGGGATTCGTACTAAGCCTTCGCTGTCCATCCATCCATCCGTCTGTCTGTCAGTTGACTGTATCTCAAGAACCATAATAGGTAGACGGTCGAAATGTTTACTGAGTGTGTATTTCTATTGCCACTATAACAACAAATAATAAAAATTAAAAATGAAAGGGGCTTCATACAAGGATCGTGTTTTTAGGGTTCCGTACCTCAAAAGGAAAAAAACAGAACCCTTATAAGATCACTTTGTTATCCGTCCGTCCGTCTATCAAGGTCCTTTATCTCGGGAATTCGTGGAGGTATCAAGTTGAAATTGTTAAAACCATATACTCAGGTCTACGGTTTCTTGAAGCTGTGAAAAAATCAAAGTTCTAAGTTATCGTAAAAACAAGATACGGTCGTTTATGCAGCAAAAAACGTATATTTCGACACTCTCAAGGGAATCAAAATGTATAGGGTATTTCCCGTTGACCTAGAACTATGAAATTTGGCAATTATTACCATCTTATACTACAAGTATAGGAAAAGGTCTGAGATTTACACATTTGTAATTAAATCTAAAAAAAATATAGTCTTTAATTAAAGTAATATGTATCTACAAATTTGTACGGAACCCTCGGTGGGCGAGTCCGACTCGCACTTGGCTGTTTTTTTTTTGTTTTATGGTACGAAACCCTTCGTTTGAGAGTCCGACTCGCTCATGGCCGTTTTTGTAACCGACATAATATTCACATATCAGAAAACTTCCAGGCAAATCGTAAGTGCATAAATAAATACGAACATTAACAACCGCCCAGATACTACAGCGAGAATCTGTAAATATATCGAAGTAAAAGCTTGGGTGAAGTGAACACAAAGTGATCGGTCAATCTATGTAATCAAGATGGAATGACAACTCTCTTCGTGATCACTTCACATAAGCCTTCACTTCAACATTTTTACAGAATCGACTGACTGTTTGTCTTCAATTTTATTAGGAACCATACAATTTTTGAAAAGAAAAAAAAATAACGAAAAGGAAGTTGTACCACGGAGGGTGAGTTTGGTAAACTGTTATCCCATCAAAAACATAAATGTGAAAAAAGGAGACAAAGTTCAAGGTTAATAATATCCACGATTGTCCACTTCAGCGAAATAAGAATTGAGATCTAAATGGGCGCCAAGTTCTGTAGATAATCCTGAAATAAGGTAAATGCAGGTTCAAGATTCGACTTGGCTAGTTTTAAATAGGTACATGTTACCTTATATTTGGGTTTACTTATCATCTTAATGTTATACCTACGAAAGGTACAGTTTTTATATCTTACTCTTTTAAAATTCTGATTTGCTGGTGAAAACTAGCCAAGTCAAATCTTGTGCTAAGGAGTTTTAATAATTGTACCAAATTTCATGTATGTAGATTAAATAGGTTTTGAGTTGTGAAGGGGTCAAAGGGGGTGTGGTTCGTGTAATATTACACAGGGCTGCTGCGTCGCCAGGTCCTTTTTTCTTTGAACTATTGGCTGGACACGCTGCCGCGTGTCTAGATATAAGTTTTACCTAAAAAGACATTTACATAATCTTTGTAGTGTTATTTTGACCCTGTGTTTGTGAAAACGCGAGATAAGATAAAGAATAAAATCATTACAAAAACAAATGCAGAGGTACAGTGTCTGACTGTTTACTTTTAAGATGATCCAAGTGTGAGAGCAGACATTAAATCATTTTGGCACTCTGGACCCTACTTCTTACTCGATTGTCTCAATTGCTACGGATGACCCTGTTCATGTTATATTCGGACTCATAAACGTAGTTTACAATGAGTATCCTAAAGGGAAATAGTATTAAAACTGGTCATTAATTTTTACCATTTAGGTATAAATCATTTATTTCCTTGGATGCTTTTGTGCATGCTAAACTATATAGTTATAAGAACCTTGCTAGCAATGATGTTTTGTAGGCATTATATAAGAATACTGAAATACAAATGTAAAATAAAACAACATTACCGTAAGCCAGACAGACAAGTGTAAACCTCCCAAAGTCTGTTTAAAATGCCACAATCCCACCGGAACACACTGCCCACACACAATCTACAGATAAGTGTACTTTAGTACACTAAATACAGTATCACTGGCAGCCAGTTCCTATCACTTACACCTATCATATCACTCCGCACATTATTACGTAACACTCTCTCTAAAAGCACTTTTACGTGGAACAGCGGAAAAATCAACCATTATATTTTATAGCGAAATGCACTCTCGGATCGCGAAAACGTAACACAAAGAGTTTCAAGTTTTTTTCGAATGTCAAATATATCTGCGCAGAACGTCGCACGACTGTCCAGGCCCCTTCGCTTGATCATATTCTATTATCATTTGATAGGCCACCTCCGTTTAGGACCGAGTCGTTGTGCGAGGAAGTGTCGGATCGTTTTGTCGTTGATAACTCGATTCACGTGTCGGCTGGGAATGATGGCCATTCAATGTGTGAGTCGGTGAACTCGTCATTACACTGAATTATATTTAAGTCAAACATTTGTAAGAAAAACAAACAGACTAACCACGCGAAGTAAGTTATTGTATCCTGCTCACGTCTTGACCTTTCTTTCACTTAAGACTTCCTCATCTCATACATCCTTCTTCTTTCTGACACACACACTTATGACATAATTGCTTGCAGTAATTCTATTGCGCGTTCACCACGAAACAATTTGTGTTCGATTCACATGGATAGTGGATTGGATCACGTATCCGATCACGATTGTAACAAATGTTTGTCTCGCAAACGCGTGTGAGCATTTTGCAATCGTTGTAATTAGCTAGTGGTGGGAATGCGAACTTTTATCAGCTGGGTTTAGTGGCAGATCTCGTATGGATTTATTGATCTGTGAATCACAATATTCAAACTAAAATTTTAAAGTATTGATAGGTCCTTTTCAATTCTCAAAGCGTCAGTAAAACGAAAACGAAAGTTGTAGTAGGTACCTATCTACCTACAAAATTGTATGCATGATAAGCATTAATTAATTTGGAAGGAATTAAGTGTCCAAAAGCAAAAGTTAAATTAATGTTGCTAGTACTAGTTTCCCACAAAAGCTGAAAACTTACAAAGCTAACTACTTCAGCGAATATTCAAAGAATGACCTGAAACCTAAATGCTAATGTTTTCATTGTTCTTGGAACAAAGTATGCATGGAAGGTAAAATTACAAATGTAAACCTTACACATGGGTGTCTTTCTGGGACCCTTACAACGTTACATAAAATTAGATGGGCACTCTAAGAGCCATCGTCCTTCGTAAATCGTAACCACGTCAGATTTCTGAAGATTTTCGGTAACGGAATACTTGCTTAACTGGAAAGCGAGTAACTATTTAGCATATAGCTTTCTTGCTATCATTTCACGTCGATTTCGAATTAAAAGTTCACAATTAAGAATTATCCGTATAGATTATTAAAAGTTCTTTCAAATTAATATAAATAAAGAAGCATAACCTTGGTACCTATTTTCCAAATATTTATTTTCTCCGTTTAATATATGTGTGTTCATTAACTGTTAAATCAAGAAATATAATCTTGGTTAAATTAACTTTATTGCATAATGTACATATAGAAACTGATATCTTTTATTATTATTTTTTTTATTTGTGATGGGTTTGCTCTTGACTCTAGTCTAGGTCAAAGATGACAGAGATAAAGTCTACGATGGAACGATCGTACCCAGAAGGAGCCTGCTCACTCTAACTTTGAAGAGATTAGGGTTGTAAGCGTTTGGAAACACAGACGCGGGCAGAGAGTTTCACTCCTTTGCTGTGCGCATTATAAAAGACGTTTGGAAACGCTTAGTGCGAATTGGATCAAAACAATGTGCGGTATTTTCTTTGGTTTTGCTTAGGATAACATAAAATATTTACAGATAATCCCAATAGACAATAATCCCTCCAGCGGTTCCGTAGATTAATGTCATTTCCATCACGCTTAACGGATTGACAACCGCAGAGTAATTTCATTATATAGAGACGGGTTCCAGCTTTTCTGGATATATGTAAACAGAACAATAATCATAGGTTTGTATAGTTACGTACTTTTATGTAGGTACGTATCGAGGTATAATATTTTTAAATGTACAGTTGCAAAGTTTGCTCTGGCTTTTTTGGATAAATAGAATAGGTTTGTAGTTATGTACTTATGTAGGTAGGTACGTATAGAGGTATAACACAGAGAGCATACTTTGCAACTGTACATTTAACAATTTAAATGTACAGTTGCAAAGTATGCTCTCTGTGCTGTACCATAAAATATAACTTTTATTTTGCAGACGTAAAATAAGATTGCTTCTGTCCGACATTCAATAATACTTTTGCGGAAACTGAAAATTGTATTCGACGAAGCACACCGTTATAAACATTCTTCAGATAATGCCACTAGGGGTTCAGTGCTTCGAACTACTTCGGAACAACGCTACAGGCACTAAAAAGTTTCCTGTGTATTTTTATTCGGTGTTTCAATCTTTTGTGACTCAAAGTGGACGGTCCCTAGACTCATTGTTATCCTTTAGTGAACAGTGAAAATGTAGAACGAATTTAAATTTTTTAGACACGCCATTTAGAGGCTCTTTTTGTTTTATTTAGTGTAGTTATTAAGGACTCATTGTTTAGTTTAGAAAAATAATACGAAACGTACTAGAAAGAATAAGATTCACTCTTTCTTTTCAACTGTGTCTTAAAAAACTGGAACAAAGTTTTATTTAACTTAAGTTTTAATATTAAAACGATAGCTTTAGCTGCTGTGATGTATATTGTAGGGCACACCACTAGGGCTTCTTGAACGCCCCCGGAATCGATTCAATAAAACAGCCTTTAAGCGATTTAAGAGATTATTATATTGTGCTGGTGCTCTCAAGAAAAACTTTTACAGAACTGTCGTAAAAACAAATCAATCATTATATGTCAATATTTAAACCTATTCTAAATTCCTAATTCTTCTAAAGCTTTTTTAATTATTAATTTGACGGAGGTTCCCGGAGGGTGAGCCATCCAAGGAGGATGTATCACATGAGCTACGCCCTCACGAATAGAAGATACTAGGAAAGTCCTCCTGTAATCTTATATTCCAAGCTTTGGAAGAGTTAAGCACCTACCTAACCCTAACCAGGAGTTCCTGCCTATGGGTAGAATGATCGTAGACAGGGTTGCATATGCTTCTATAGAAGCAGCTTCAGTCATATCCTGCGATAAGCATTATTCTTTTAAATTCTAATGCGCCATTTGCGCTGAACAAAAACGCAGACATGCTGAAACCCTGCTGCAGTAAAACTACCCTAAAATCTGCAGCACACCGCCAAACATAAACAAAATGATGTGACAAATCACATCCATCCAGAAGGGATTGACTTCTCGAAAGCTACCCTAACTAGTCTACGCGGCAGCCAGACGGTTAAGAAGCGAAGGTCTATTCTGTCAAAGAATTAACTGCTAACATCGAACTCACTCCAGTAATCAAAATCTGTTAGAAAATATATGAATTGAAACTATTTGCCTCCATCGAACAGCTCAACCAATGGTGACAACTTGCCACCCCTTGCGAAGGCTATGCCCCGTATGCAAAGTTGGTATCACCGCCCATGGAGTCCTTCAATTGCGTTACAGTGGACGCTGAAACCTTAATACAAATATAAAACTGGAATAACTTCAGCCTAGCTAAATATCGTTATTACTCGCGACCTTCTCTTCTCCACCCGGCACCATCATCGAAGTAGTCTATCATCATCCGTATTCCAACATAACATGAAAAAGAAAAACCGATTAATAAACTATTCAACATACCCAAACTAAAATAATGTTTTGTTTACATAAAATGATTATAGTATTGACATTTGATTTGACATCATATTTTCCTACCATAGATCCGTTTTTTTTTTTTTTAAATCTAACGTAAAATGGTTTCAACCTATTCACATGGACAATATCTCTGAATCTCCTGTTGTTAGGTTTACTTATCACATAATTTACTTCTGAAACCCGCCTAATAATTTTGTATGGACCTTTATACAACCTACAAAGTTTCGTGCTTCTACCTATATGTCGCCTAGGAGTATAAACCATTACTAATTGATTTACTACAAAATTCCTGACTTTCGCCTTCTTATCATAAATAGCTTTCTGTCGGACTTGCGCCTTTTTTATATTATCTATGGCACAGCGTGACAGCTGACTTTTCAGACTATGACGTCTTACAAAATCTAATGACTGATTCTGTTCCCCAATATTTATCGTTAAATCTGTAAGAAATGATGGCTCCCCAGCATATAATAATACGTAAGGTGAAATCTTGGTACTTGACTGCTTACTGGTATTATACGCGAAACACACGAGAGGAACATAGCTACACCAATTTCTCTGATCCGTAGCAACATACATGGACAACATTTGGGTTAAAGTCTGGTTAAAACGTTCGACCAGACCGTTCGATGCGGGGTGAAATGCTGTGGTGAAGCGTGACTTCGCCTCGAAGAATTCAACAGTGTCCTTCACTAAGTGTGACGTAAAAACCGACCCCCTATCCGACACTATTTCTTTTACACCACCATACCTACAGAAGATTTCTTCAATTAGGAACTCACTAATTCTTTGTGCCGTCGCTCTAGGAACCGCCTTGCAGACTGCATATCTCGAAGCATATTCTACACTAACGATAATATACCGATTACCTTTCATCGACTTCCTAAAAGGCCCTAGAACATCAATGCCTACTTTCTCCATCAAATGGTTCACCTGGACTGGCTGTAACTGTGCCAACTGCTTACATTTCTTGCGCTCCTGACATAACCGACAACTTCTCACATATTTATCTATCTTCCTCTCAGCATCCTTTATGTAATATCCTGCTCGAAATTTACCTAACGTCTTGGCTAGACCTAAGTGACCACCTGACCATGGATCATCATGCAATTCCCTTAATATCTCCTTCAGCAAACAACCCGGGATCACTATCAACTCTCGAACCCTATTCAATCTCCTTGCTTGTTTACATAATACACCATCTATGACACTAAAACCTTTGAGTGTACTTCCACTACTAGCTGCCAGTTTATCAAACCAACCTCTACAAAATTCATCTCGCAGCTGCTCATCTCGCATCCTCACAACCTCTATCCTATACAACTGCATGCCGTCCTCTAACTTTTTCTCGGACAACTTTGACTCCTCCTCCTTTTCCTCGGCTAAGGGATTCCTACTCAAAAAATCCGCTATGACGTTGTCCTTCCCTGCACAATGCACTATGTTGAAATCATATGCCTGGATACACAGCGACCACCTAGCTAACCTTCCATTCATATCCTTTCTGCTCCTTAACCAACATAGGGCTTTGTGGTCAGTCATCACCTGAAAAGTCAAACCCCATAGAAAATGTTTGAAATAATTCAATGCCCATACCAAAGCAAGACATTCTTTCTCCGTGATTGAATATTTCTTTTCCCCATCGCTTAGCTTCCTTGATGCATATGAAATAGGAAACATTACCTCTTCACCTTGCATGAGACAACAACCAACTGCTTCATCACTGGCATCTACATACAACCTAGTGACCATGTTTTTATCAGTTGAATAAAAATGCAGAATAGGTGGTGATTCCATTATCTTTATAATCTTTCGAAATGCTTCTTCTTCCTTACTACCCCAAACAAACGCTTTATTTTTTTTTAAAAGCTTTGTTAGTGGTAATACAATCTGTGCAAAATCACTAATAAACTTTCTATAGTATGAAAACAACCCTAAGACGGATTTAACTTGCTTTGCGTTTTTTGGTGTCTTCAAAGTTTTTAAAGATTGTAATTTCTTATTATCGGGTCTGACTCCCTCTCCTGATATCTCATGTCCCAAGACTGAAATTCTACTATACCCAAAACTACACTTGCTTGGTTTTAAGGTAAGGTTTGCTTTCTTTAAACGTAACATAATCTCTTCTAACGATTCAATAAATTCCTCAAAACTATTTCCCCAAACCAAAATATTATCTACATAACAAATGGCCTTTTTATATTTTATTCCAGCCAATACTTTGTCCATGACTCTTTGGAAAACAGCTTGACTTGTTTTAAGTCCAAAAGGTAAAACATTGAATTCATATAAACCTGAAGAAGTAATAAATGCAGTTTTATGCTTATCTTCTTCACACAATCTATGTTGCCAATAACCTGAATTTAGATCTAAATCTGCAAAATATTTGGTCCCGATAAGTATATCATAATATCCTCAATAATCGGTAATGGATAGCTATCTGTTATCACCTTTTTATTCAACTTCCTATAATCTACACAAAATCTCCACGACTGGTCTGGCTTCTGCACCAGTACTACCGGGGATGCATAAGCACTTCTGGATTCCCGAATAACTTTATTAGCCAACATTTCCTTGACTTGTGTATTTATTATGTCTCGCTGCTTGGGTGAAACCTTATATGGTGGGTGATGAACTGGTATATCATCTACAGTTCTAATAGTAATTTCTTCTATGCTACAACTACCTAATTCAGAGGCCTTAAAAGCGAAGTTATCTCTGTATAAGGTAAGAAGGGTTCTCAGTCTGTTTCTTTTCTCCGAGCTTAAACCTAAATTAACATCAAGTTCATTAATTACATCAGCATTAGCTGCTTTCGATAAAAAAATATCATCACAGTTTTTAACTAAATTCGAAAAATATAAATAATCAGTTTCCGATACAGAATTAAAACTCCCTTCTCCCTTAGATTCACGAACCTTCATAATGTTGTTATTTGGAATTATTTCATTATTATGGTCACGGCACACCACTTGCGATTCTGACATAGCATTTTGTTCAGTACATTTGTGAAAATTTATACAACATCTTCCCATTAAAGTAATACACCCATTAGAAAAATCGATAACTGCTTCGTATTTACGAAAGAAATCCTGTCCCAGGACCAATTTCTGGTTAATGTTTTTAATAATCAGGAAATCATTCACAAAGACACTAGAGTCCACTATAAAACTTATCGTCGTTTTCCCGACAACTTCTAAGCATGATCCCGATATTGACTTCACAAAATGATTTGCCTTGTCACTGGTATGATTTAAATTGAGATTCAACGCATATTGATCTGATATACACGAAATTGATGCTCCGGTGTCTATCAGAGCAGAACAGGCTTGATTATCTATTGTAATGTTAATAAATGGATTGAGGTCACCGCATTTGCTATTTTTCTTTAGGAGTTGATCTCTTTCGGACACAGCCTGCAACTCCACTTCATTATTTATCGACTGTGCCCTTCCGCGTTTGGGTGGCCATCAGAACGTGGGCTTCTTGAGCTGGGGGTAATTGGAAAACGGTTATTTCTATTATCAAACCGACGTCTCGGCCGCAAATTATACCTCGGAGTGTGATACGTATCCGTATCACCGGCTAGGTTTGGCGTCGATCTTGCAGCAGTCTGCCCCGGGCTCGTTGGTCTCGGTGAAGTTGGGTATCTCTGACTTCCGGCTGGAAAATGATCAAAACTGACCCGCGGAGGGTGCAACGAAAAATTTGCCCGGTCGGGCTGTGTCTCCTCAAATATTTCTTTGATTTGGTCAATGGTGGCACGCAACTCAGCTTTTGAGTTATATAATCGGGTCCCCAGCTTTAATTTATAATGCATATTTATACCCTTCAAGAAAATCTTAATGAATATCTTTTCGTCGGTAATTCCGGACTGTAATCCATAATCAGCCAGTCTATAGAAAAATGCGACTATGTCTTCTTTAGTGTCTTGACGCGCATTGTAGAATTTCTCAACAAAATCTATTCCTGATGGGAATTCAGACTTCAGGCTGCCGCAAATCACCTTAAATGACACCCCTTCTTTGTACGTAAATTTGAAAAAAGCTAGGGCCGGGCCGTCCAAATAAGCACCCATAATGAGGGCTAAATCACTCTCCGGCCATCTATTAATGGCTGCGATTTGGCGAAACTGTGTAAGGAAATCGTCGAACGAGCAGGTGGAACCCGTACCCGTGAAGGATACTACTTTCGCCATCTTGCGAAATTATATTTATTTAATAAAAACCACTTATCTTTATACTTATCCAGGCGTAGAAATTTCGCCTGAGCATCACTATAAAATGGGGGTCTTCATGCACTTTTTTTTACGCAGTGCATACGCGAAATTATCTTTATACAGTGTACGCCCTGTATACGCGAAAAACGTACTTTTCTATTTATTAAGTACCCGGCGCCTCCACCACATGTAGGGCACACCACTAGGGCTTCTTGAACGCCCCCGGAATCGATTCAATAAAACAGCCTTTAAGCGATTTAAGAGATTATTATATTGTGCTGGTGCTCTCAAGAAAAACTTTTACAGAACTGTCGTAAAAACAAATCAATCATTATATGTCAATATTTAAACCTATTCTAAATTCCTAATTCTTCTAAAGCTTTTTTAATTATTAATTTGACGGAGGTTCCCGGAGGGTGAGCCATCCAAGGAGGATGTATCACAATATACAACACAGCAGCTAAACTATCGTTTTTCATCTTCTTTCACTGTTTTTTCATCATTGGGATGAAATAAACAATACGCTACATATTATAACCCTCCTCGCTATGTGTAATCATCATCATCATCATATCAACCAAAGGCTTTCCGTATGTATAATATATAAATGAAAATAAGAACAGCTAGACTCTCCCCAACCCACGCATCCCTGCAAAACATCCCGAAAAGGCAAAACCCTCTCGCATCCCCACGTCTATAATTTGAAAATAAACGTAAAGTTAGTCGTTTGAGACGAACCTTAGTAACGTCGACGGTAAATAGTATCGGATAATTTTAGAGATGTAGAATGGAGGTCGGGGCGGTATCGATCGCGCGGTAACATTCGAGCATTCGGTACCCAAGTCCCCGACACACCGGTACCGCCACTACCTTGAATCTTGCCACGTAACAAAGACGCAGATGGATAATGGAAACTAAGACGGTGCGTCTCTAGTCTCTAGATTTTGTACGTGTTTTTAGTAAAAACAATGTTTTTGATGGAGTAAGGTTGGCGATATTGGGTTACTCATATTTTCAGGGATACTTTTTATACTGTACCTATGTAAATATGAACAAGAGGATACTCTCTGGCGATTTGGTTAACATTAAATGAGGGAATGAACGAATAAAAAAATGAATATACACATCATCAAATTGGAAACGAAAGAGGATTAAATGTTAAATTATTTTATTTCGGTGAAGCCAAAATAAGACTACCATACCTGTACTCAAAATAAAATATTTATTTAGATATGAACTAGGTACAGCATTAAAGTACTAAATACACACACACACACAAAAACACACACAACACACACACTACACACACTCACACACAAAAACACACACTACACACACACACACTATACACTTAAAATAAAATATCCTAACTAAGATAAAGCGTCAAAAAATTCGTCCGCATCGCTGTCCACCGGAAGTGAGCCCAAAAGACTGGCGGCATTGCCACGTTGTATGGCAATGCTTATCCTCTGTCCGAGGTAAAAGCCAGCCCTTGGGTCACGCGAAGTGTCAACTAAGCGTTTAGAAAGATCTTTAAATAAGGCATGAGCACTCGGACCCCACGGTCCAAGAGTTAAACTCAAAATTAATTCGTAAAGAGTTTACCGACAAAATAAATATTTTCAATTCTTACGGGTCGGACAGGAACAAATCCACAGGGATAACTTGGTTGACCTGCATATTCATTTCACTATTGACACTGATAGGGGACTCCACGCCAATACTACAGAACATGAACACAAGACGAAGTCTGTGGGGACAGCATAACGGCATTGTCCTATGAACCGGTGAAATTCATTCGAGGCTAGTAAGCACAGAGATTTGGTTGTTTCAATTTTATGTATCGTGTCTACAGCGACTGCAGGAACCAAAACCTCGAGAAAAAAAATCGCTTCTTTAAAAAATCACAAAGCCTCAAGTCGTGCTAAAAAGATTAACCAGTAAGCACAACTGTAGTAGCACAAGGCAGTGCCAGGCTAGTCTTTAACTACTAGCTCACCACAGCAGAACACAGCAACCAGAACGCTTGCTTAGAAATAACCTATTCATTTCATTTCACCATCAAACTAATAAGTTTGGTGAGTAAAATTGTAAGAAAAACAAATAGTGTACCTGCCTATGTTTGACAATAAATAAAAAAAATATGTGGCGTTTTGAGCCACTGAGCGGTTCCAGCCTGTGCCTTTCCACACCGTTCCAAGATGGCAATTCCTTTCAAAATAATCAAATTAAAACCATCTATGCCCTTGATAATCATTTGAAAGCTCCACTTTTTTTGTGATGGGTTTGCTCTTGGCTTTAGTCTAGGTCAGAGATGACAGAGACAAAGTCTACCATGGAACGAGCTTACCTAGAAGGAGCCTGTTCACTCTAACTTTGAAGAGATTGAACTGAAGGCCTAGCACGAACATTTTTGACGTAGAGTAACGTAACGTAAAATTTTAACATAGCTACAATATCGTTTCGCACGTAATATTTATTTGAATAACATACTATATTCATATTTTTGAATGATATAAATTGTGTATGTCCCATATTATTAAACCAGAATATTATGGGGTTGTAGTTTTACACATTCAAAATTCACTTACATTAACGTTACTATACGTCAACATATTCGTGCTAAGCCTTCTGAATTCCAGAACGAAAACTGAAACGTATTGATATATTCATTAAATGAAGTGGGATTAAAATGTACATAATTGTGAGGTATAACGTAATGGAGTACTTTGCGCATACATTAACTCGTAGCTCGGTTTTAGTTTCAACTTATTTAACCTGTGACTCACAGTATCATAGTTGGCTAAGCTCAAATGTTATCTAAATTTGCATTAGTTGAGTGGTAGTGCTAAGCGTAAGAGGTTTCCTATGTAGGAAAAACTCTGAAAGCTTCGGTACATAGATGATATTTCATACCTACCTATACATTACATAGGCTCGATACGGTATCTACTTCTAGATACCGTTACAAAATATTCTAGTTCTTATAAAAAATAAAAAATACAGGGTTCTATTTCACCAGATAGCTATCTATGTAATATATATTTTTTGAACATAGATCATAAAAGACAATAACAATGATTTATCATAGAAGGAGAAAAACGTATATATGCCAAGTGGTAGTAGTTATTACATCAGACTACCATTTCCGTTTAGGGGGGGTAAATCCCAAAAACCATTCGAATTCGATGCAATATTAAGTTAATTCCAAATTCTTGCGGTTTCCCAAAATTCGCTAACGAAATGTGATGCAAAATTATTGATTTAAAAACATTTTGCTTGCAGCCCTCGAGGCTAAAAATAGCAACGTACGGGCGCGGCATGCCGCTACTTTACCGGAGTTTATTCGATGCATGTGGAACCTCCAACCTAGGTCAAGTCAGGTCAGGTGTTTAGCTAGTCTAGTACTTTTAGTTTTAATTAATAAATAATCTGCTTCTGTACAAAAACTATTAGAATGCTTAGGCGTGGAATAAGAACTAGAAAGAAGAGCCCCGTTCGCAGCTTGTGCCCAAAATAACAGATATTAATGATATCTGTTATTTTGGGCACAAGCTGCGAACGGGGCTGACTAATCAGGCAGCGTTGGATGAACACGAACACTAATTATACCCAAATATCATTTAAGAACGCCACCCATGAAAATAATTTTAGTGCATCCCTTACAAAGAATGGTTATTATGATGAACAAATTAAAGCGGCAAATGTATGCATTTTACAAAGGTGAAAATATAAGCACAATAGACCATTATTGGTAGAATTAAGCGGAAAACTCGCTGCATAACGGACATTATTATTTCATGAACTTAATTTTAGGAAACACTGTTAATGATTGCAATAATAATGTTGTGGTTATTAACTCAAAAGCAAATCCAGTCACACCTCCTGACACAGTCACCGCATGCGAGGCAATCTAAAACTAATTCTACCTTGCAAACCAAAATATGCATGAACTAGCAAAAGTCGATTTAAGTAAAATACTATATTAAGTTCCGCCATGACACAGTAATTATGCAGTTGGGGGCAAACTGTGGAGCTCGCGACAATTTCCTTTGCACCCGGAGCGGTGCATGAATTATGAATTTCATACATCTATGAGCTGCTTTAATAATGTTTTGTATTTTAGATGAGAGGTAAGCTGTGTGTATGAGAGGTAGCTAGTTACCTACCTTCGCCTTGAGTTAGGTATTCACTGCGTATTTGTGCACCTGTAACTAGTATTTTTACTGTGCAATCTGAACAATATAGGAACACGCGTTGTTACGTCAGCGTCGCCCAACAGCGTTGCATCTGACAGACGCGTTAAAAAAGTCCACAACGACTTTGGTGTGGAGCAAGATTATTTTACCAATACAGCTTTAGAAGTTTAGATACTATACAACGTGTTCTTTTTGAAATCCCATAACTTTAAGGTTACATTCTTTATGCAAAAGTAATACAATAATTATTGGAACAAGTGTTCCAAAAATACATAGTTTCGATGATAATATTAACACTAGACTGTCGATGTGTGTATTAAGATTACTGGTACATAAATGATTTAATGAAAATGATTTATTGGTACTTTTCTTTCATCGAAAAGTACCAGTAAATCATTTTCATTCAAATCAGTCATCATATTTAAGCTGAAAATTTTGACCTTGTTATAGTGTTTTACTTATATAATCGTTGTAAAAATTATTTTGTAAGAAATATTAAAACGAAAAAAAAAACAAGTGCCAGGTGATTCTTTGATATGGTCTAATTGATACTCTAGAGTTATGGGATACCAAAAGGACGTCGTAGAGGTATATTCATGCAGCTTCCAGCAAAACTTCACAAACCATGCACCGGTCCGCCCGGGTGTTCAGGAAATAGTAACATGCTCCATAGTTTGCACGAATATAACCACATCAATACTTCACTTTAGTTTAGACCGATGACTGCAGTGTATGGATCTCACACAACCACAACGCTACCGTTCTGAACCGGTTCATTTACAGACATCCGTATCAGACCACTGAGTTGTGTTACGTAATGGTGAGGTTTCAACGTTTCGATTGTGAGTCATAGCTATTACAATTACCTACTGAATGGCTTCCGGGGAATGATAAACCCACCATATTTTCGAGGTTAGTACAATACGTGAATTACAACAAACCGTTTGCCGAGGTTTGCTCATGCTGCCATAACCCATTCTACTATTTCCAATTGTTTGTTATTTGAAAGTCTGTATGATTGTTGACCAATCACGCCCGCAAGGCTGAAATGATTTGGATGTAACTTGACACACGGTAGACATGGGTATACACAGTACTTTCACGCGAACAAGTCCGCTAGCAAGAGGTTAAATATTCTTCTTTTTGGACATCCCCACTAACGTAAAAAACACAAGTTTTGTTTGTGTTCAAACGTGTGTTCAAATCTCAAGCCACGCAAGTAATGGAATTTGAAAAAAAGCTACTTGGTATGATACTTACTTGGTTGTTTTGCTCGAAATTCGCTCAATAATTCTCAATTCAACCACCTTTCATTCTGCCAAACAGTTTCCAACAAAATAATCGAATCTATGTACCTACTAAACATGTGCATTCTAAAGTTCTCGAAAAGCTGAATTGAAACACGATATAAAGTAATTTTAGTTTAGTTTGGTAAACTTGTTGAATGTACAAGTTAAATAAATAATCCTGATTTAATGATTTTTATCCTCATTATTTGCTAACCATTTATAACAACACGACAATTTAGATATAGGACATTGTGCATTTTAAAAAGTGGCCTATGAATCAACGCGTATGAAACCTGGTAAAGGCTTATAATTATAATTCCTAGTTTTTTTTTAAATTTAATTTACATTTTAATTATTACAATGGACAATTCAAAATAACGAAAACATTTTAAAAAGTAATTCACTTCGGTCTTATTCCCCGGCACCATTATTTTTAAGCACTCTCAGCGCTTGATCTATAAGTAAGATTTTTAGTTACAAAAATAATAAAGCGATTGAAAGCGCTGTGTGAAACGATCAACATCGACACTGACAGTCGATGACTTGATAGATGACACTTTGGCAATTTGCAGATAACCCTCAAAATATCTGGGATAAAATAGTGATAGCAAGATAGTATGTACTTTTAACATACACATACTGCTAGCATGGGCTGGCGATCAATTTTTTTTCTTCGTGATGAATCAAAGCTATTTCAGTAGTCAAAGAGATAGTTTTGCACCCTCCCAAATCCTGTCAGACTTTAGCTTTCGATAATTTGCACCTAGTAAATGAACTATGTCCAAATTACAGTCTTGTGATGAATCTCACTCGTACTGTAAAACATACATAAAAATCAGTACCAAGACTTAAAAAAGTGATTTAATGGCTTGGGCACCTGATACCTGGAAATCGTCCGTCGGCCTAAGTTACCATGTTTGCGTATGTTAAAAGAACATACTAACACTACTCTGTATCACACATTTTGTTGGTGAGATAATAAGAGAAGTCTGGCAGCTCTAGGATCTTAGTCCATTTGGTATGTTTCTAATGGCATAATTATAACCTCAAAATCCGAAAGCATTTTGGATTTTTTACAATTCTCAGAAGTGACCGTGATTTTAATTTATTTTCAGTTGAATATATTCATCACTAGCTTCTGCCAGCGGCTTCGCTCGCGTGGTCCCTAGGAAACATCCTCCCGGGATAATAATTAGCCCATATCCATTCTCAGGCTCTAGAATATCTGTGTACCAAATTTCATTTAAATCGGTTCAGTAGTTTTGGCGTGAAAGCGCGACAGACAGATAGACAAACAGACAGAGTTACTTTCGCTTTTATAATATTAGTAAGGATAGTAAGGAAGTAAGGATTAAAAACACAAAAAGTAAATTCACGTCTCTGTTGGTTCTTAGGCGAACAATTTTTGGACGCATAGCAATATCCGGTTATAATTATCAGCTGCATCTGGGTAGACTGAAAGATGACCCCTACATAGTTGGGAATCGGCTATGCTAGATGCTGACTCTCTAACTTCAATAACATATTACTTCAATGTTAAAAGGTTCGAAATACTTGGTACCGTAAAACGGGGTATATAGAAACGCACGGGTAAATAGACAAAACTTAGAAGCGAATTTTCATTTATTTAAAATCTGCTTGCGGCATTTTAATCATTTTAATTTTTCATCAATTATACTTTGAAAAGATTGATAATTTTAGGGGTCCGAACATCCGTAAAAAACGGAACCCTTATAGGATCATTTGGGTGTCTGTCTGTCTGTCCGTCTGTCACAGCCAGTTTTCTCCGGATCTACTGGACCGATTCTGTTGAAATTTGGTATACATATAGACTTCTGTGACCCAAATACGGACGTGTTACGTAAATAAATATTTTTTTAAATATGTGGATTACTTATGGGGGTCAAACTAGAAAAAAAAAAGTTTTTCAAACTGTATCGTGTGACACAGCAAATGAAAGAACTTACTGAGAGAGTTTTGATGAAGTTTTTTTTTTCATAATTTTAAAATAAATAGTTTTGAAGTTATTCAAGAAATTAGACCAAAAATGTCGCCACCTTGTCTTCAAAACTACAGAGCCTAAAATTTATAAAAAAATTCAGACAATCGTTTTATACCTATATATAAACTATATACACTCATTAACACGAAATTATATATAAAAACAAAATAAATAATAGGGCATCAAAAAAATTAACCCACATCGCTGTTAGTTAATAGGTTATTTGTTATACTTTAAATATGTAGTAAAAGAAAAATTTTAAATTTAGTTTCCTATATATATATAAGAAGTCTGTAGTTTTAAAAAAAAAACATGTAAAAAAAAATTGGTTCGCAAAACTTTGCACGCGAGTCCGACACGCACTTGGCCAGTTTTTTTAGAAACCAATAAAATGGCATTCAAGTTAAAATACTATTCAAAGTTTTGTTTCTATTCACCCCTGTGTTTCTATTCACCCAGTTTTACTTTACTAAGCTTTCCATGTAGTATCCATTACGTAATTCATAAAATCTGTACAAATGTTTTATTTGTACAGATTTACTTAAATAACCAACCAATGTTTTATTCATAAGAAAAAAAGTTAATTCATCTTGTTTCATAAATATCTGCTCAAAGCATGTTTCGATCAACATCAAGTTAGTTTGAACTTTTTAAGGAAGTGTTATTTTACTCTTATTTTTCTATTTCTCTGAACTTTCGACACAAGTTCAACTTTTTTTTTTCAATTGGTTTCTATACAGCAAAGGACTTGCCTAACTACTAACATTAGGAGGAAGTCGATTATAAAGAAGGATTTTGAAGTTTGGGGCTATTTTCGTATTTTTTTCCGATGGTAAATTAGATCGGGCACGTGGTTTGAAACTGAATTAATTAATTCACACCATATTCACACTTACTTTTTGCTCATGATGGTACTTAATACCTACATCGACAATGATAAAATGTTTTGATAAACAATGTTGAGCTTCGATCTGTCAAGTTTTTCTTTATTTTTCAAATATTCTTCTATATTCTGACATTAAGTTCCATAACAAATATGTAGGACGTATAAAAATACCAAGAGCTCAAAGTTCTAGAATACTAACATATTTTTCTCGAATATCTTTTTACGACTCGTCTTAGCGGGGCGTTTATTGCAAGATTTCAGACAAAATTGAGGGCATCCATACTGCTAGGTCTGGAAACCCCGCGGATATGCTCAACAGCGTTGATACCAAGGAAAATACTTTTACCGAGCACTTTGACAGGCCGTTATTTTATTTATTAGGGAACAGTTTAAGTACATCTACGAAAACATGAACTTAACAAAACGTAATATACACGCAGCCAACTGGTTAAATCAGGCGCCGTTCAATGGCATCCAACCAATGCGTCTAAAACAATATTTAATGAACGGGCTGGCAGATGCTTAGGCCTTTCATAGAATAGGTCGACAAATGTGATGAAAATATATCTTTGTCCTAGATATATCGCAAAATTAGCCATTTCATGAAATATCCACCTCAAACCTAACTTCGACGACGACGGAGTGTGCGGGGCTCCTATTTCTGTCTGCAGGATTTAAAGTAACATTTATGGGCTAACACTTGAATAGGCTGAGGTTTGAATGGGTTTGCGGGAGCTCCCGAGCTCCCACAAACCCATTCGAACCTAACCTAACCGTGTCGGGGTGCCCCAAGTTCCATATCCTGAGTTTTCAAATGACTTGGCTAGGCAAGTCATTAAACGATATCAATTAATCATTTGCCTAGCTGTTAAATTCAATACCAGTATATCACTTACACACATATGAATGCTTATTTAATTAACCGAAGTCGAGTAACGTTCGACTAAACTGGACAAGAATTTAATAAAAACAACTTCCCAAATCATACATCACTCATAACACAACAACTGACGACACTCCAAAACTGTAAATCATTCAGGAGACCCGACGCCACCATAAGCACAACAATGAATAAAACATGCAACAACAGCAACACAGTTGTTTTCCTACCCCACGACAACGAATCGATAAACCGAGGAACATGACTAAGGCTCCGGTCAAGGTGCGCCTTGCGCGGGTGCTGAGGCGGACGCGAAGTATCAAACATATGAAACCGTCATTCGCGTCCATACTGAAGTGACTATGTTAGCAACGATCGGCTTTTTTTAGAAATTCTGGCACACAAATCCCCAACCGCTGCAAATCCAGAAAGCCAAAATTTTCAGTGGTGATGGTTATCAAAAGGCAGTTTTAAAGAAGCTCGACGAGTCCCGGAGAAACGATTCAACGGTCTTGGAAACCACATAAGAACGACATATTGTCAACTTTCTCCTTTTCAGGCAGAAGACTGTTATCGTTGAACACGTCAGCATTTTCTGCCCGCTACAACAACTCCATTAAATTCAATCCATTTAATTGTAGTAGTTACCACGCTTTCACTCTGGACAGGGCGTAAGGCACGGAGATATTCGTCTTCAATACGTTTGTACGTTCCGCAAATTTCAGTAAAAGGAGTTAACGTATCGCTCCTGTCTTTATGTTGAAGCGAGCTATTCTCCTGAGGTTTAGACATCTAACCACCTTGCTAGCTTGTGAAATAAATAATAATTAGAATATAAAAGTACTTACACAGTCATAAAGGTTTTTTTTAGCTTTGCCCCACACTAGGAATCTCTCCTGTATCGTGTGAGAGTCCGAACAGGCTTAGCCCATTATTAAAGTACCTAATTACCACACCATACACTTAAAATGTTAAATAACTCGCCAAAATCCAAGATTCCACCAAAGCGTTATGGCTCCCGCCTACAGGAGCCACGCGACGATGCGACAACTGAATTGAGATACAGATATGAAAAAAAACATGTTGAGCGTTCATGTTGAAAATACATAAAAATCAATCATTTATTTTTACAGGAAAATAAATTTCAATACGTAATTTCTGGAAACCATGAAAGCCTCAAGATCTTGAACAGGTATCGCACTTCTGCGTAGGACCTTTTTTTTAAGGATGGGAAATCATCAAATTCCTCCTCCCGCTCTGAGAGCGGAGCAGAAGGGAGTGTCAGACTCTTGCTGACTAAAACCCATCCGTGTTCCTCCTAATGCCCTTTGCGTTCCAAAGCCATGGTGACTCTTTCGAATAAATTCCGCAACTCTATGAAGGACCTGCACATAGTAGTCTGGCGCTTGTTTCAGATATACTGTGGAAATTCAATTATTTGTGACTCCTTGGCAACCCAATACTTGGAATTAATTGGATACCCAGTTTTCCCATAATCACCTGGAACGGGTTACGGGGAAGCAGTATAACATTATGGCTAGTGACAGTAATAACTCCATAAGCAAAGCTTCATAGAAATCGCTAATAACCTATTTGCAATACTGCGAAAACCTGAGCTTTAATATAATTATTGCCTTTGAAGTCACGTACTTATTTGCGTATTTAATGCCTACAGCCGACTAATAAGAATGCATTAAAAGCTTTTCTTGCTAAAAACGCAAAGCAAGTCGAGGAAACTGATATTTACACTGACTAATCCTTGTAAAATATATACCTACAGTAGAGTCTTACCAATTCGGCACTTCAGTACTCCATTGTACTTAATGCATTATGAAATGTTTTATATTATTTATCGTATTTTTTCGAAGCAATCCAATATTCCGAATATTCAATAATCCGGTACCAATAGTTAGAATAGTGGCGAATTAGTGAGATTCCACTGTACTAGCTTGCCTTGCCCCGGACTTCTAAAGTCTATACCCATGTCTAAGATTAAAATTAAAACACAATCTCTTCGGCAATTTAGACGTTAAAGCGTAACAAACAAACTTACTTTCGCATAAAGAACATTAGTTAGGTAACAACCCTAACTTTTAACTAGTACAAAAGACTGCAAAAGTTATAAAACAAAAACGTATAAATAATCTGTTGCGTTAAGTAAAAAGCGAGTCTCGGAAATGAACTGTTGATACAAAAACTGGCCAAGTGCGAGTCGGACTCGCGAGCAAAGGGTTCCGAACGAATTTTTTTAACATGTTATTTTAACACTACAGACTTCTAATAGGTTTTCCTGTAATCTTTAGGTAATAGATCTCTATTATCTCCATTTTTTTCAAAATTTTAGGCTCAGTAGTTTTGGAGATAGGGGGGAATGGTCATTTTTCGTCTAATTTCTTGAATAACTTCAAAACCATTTATTTTAAAATTATGAAAAAAATATAATTAAAACCCTCACAGTATGCCATTTCATTTGATACGTCACACGATATTGTTCAAAAAACTTTTTATTTTATTTTCCAGGTTGACCCCCAAAAGTGTTGGCCCCCATACTAAACATTTAATAATTTTCGTAACGCATCCGTGTTTGGGTCACAGAAGTCCAAATGTATACCAAGTTTCAACAGAATCGGTCCAGTGGGTCCGGAGAAAACTGGCTGTGACAGACGGACATTCAGACAGACAGACAGACACCCGAGTGATCCTATAACGGTTCCGTTTGTTTTTTTCGGAACCCTAAAAACGGGTTAAGTTTTTCCCGTTCAGTTATCCCGGGATAACTTGGCAAAGGAACCGCCTCGATATTTCCTTTTATTGTCCTAGTTTATTTTTTATTCTACGTTATTATTCTCTTGGGGAATCTTGTTATGACTTTAACTTAATAACGCAGTTTAAGATCGTCCAAGTGTTTTTTATTACAACCCCTTTTAAAGATGGTAGATGATAATTTACTAGTTCATTAAAACAGCTTGGAAAAGAAAAGTTGAAGAAAAGATAAAATATTTCTTCTTTTAATAAAATAATTGGACGCTGAAGTACCGCGTTGTAGAAGTGAATAGAAAGCCAATGGAAAGATAACGCATTGTTGTATCTTTTGTATTGCAACGGAATATTGAGAGCATCGTGAAACTGAATACATAGACTGGTAGTTCTCTACATTTTGTTTGTTTACTTTTTACATAATAACATTGTTACCAGATTGTTTTATCTATACCTAGGGAAACTTATATACGTGCCTCAATAAACCCCGAAATCCTAATTATAAATTCTTCCGTTACTGACATTCAACCTACACTTGTGTCTCTACATTTTGTATTTTTACTTTTTACATGATAACATTATTACCAGATTATAGTGCCTATAACTAGGTAAACTTTCCTAAAACTGCCTGCCTCAATAAACCTCTTAATAAATGATATAACTCTACACATTTTCAATAATCCCAGCCACTGCCCAAAAATTTCACTTTCGCCAGACTCTCATAAAAAATTATGGACTCCAGACACATTAAAATTCGTTAAACCACTCAGCCTGCGTTGCCACAGAACAAACTTGCAAAAGCGAACATATTCTTTTAGGTTTTACACCGGACGGGCGGGGCGAACGAGACGTAGGTACGGGGCGAACGGGGCGAAACATTAAACAACGGTGTTACTGTTACCTAACACCACAAACACCCAACACGGCTTAATTAAGCAGTAAAATACATACAGTATTAAAAATGAGTACTTTTTGTACCTTTTGTATGCACGCAACAGTATGTGGAACAGACTTCCGTACCGCGGGACTTTTCTTTGTAACAGAATGAAATGCAAAACCGAATTCATAATTTTATAAAAATAAAAGGGTACATGCATGTTTATTTGGAAAAAATGTTGTCGGTGCCTACTGTTGGTTTAGGTGGGTTAATTATGGCTTCTTTTATTTTCAGCTAAAACAAGCGTGTATCAAAATATGAACATGTTAGAAAAACACAACTCAACGTTAAACAAGTGCGAGTCGAACTCACACGAAAGGTTCTGTACCATAAAAAACACGTTTTTTGTATTGGATTGGATCCCCCTTTAATTTTTAAATTTATTATTTTTTGTTACAGCCGCAATAGAAATACACACTGCGAAAAAATCAGCCTCTTGACCGACAGACGAATGGATGGACGGAGTGACTGACGGACGGACGGACGTGCGGACTGACGGACGGACGAGCGGACGGACGGACGGGCGGACGGACGGGCAGCGGAGGCTTAAAAATAGGGTTCCGTTGGTTACCCTTCGGATACGGAACCCTAAAAACCGCGTAGCAATTTCAAACAAATAGTACAAAGCCGCTATCTGCCCGCTTACTCCTTCTGAACCACGCAATGGATTTTCATAATTGGTTTTCACTATGCAGAAAGAATAATCCTAATTATATAAAATTCTTCCGTTACTGAGTGACTGAGTGAGTGACTGACAGACAACGCACAGCCGAAATAACCGGTCGTTGAAAGCTGGAATTTGGCATGTCGGTTTCCCTACACTCCGTAGGGGAGCACTAAGAGAGGATTCCCCAAAATTTCGACGGAACCGGGAGAAAAAGGGGATAAGCGCGTACGAAGTCGCGAGCAAAAGCATACATGGTACACCCGTGTGAAGCCGGAACGAATCGCTAGTTTTGTATAATTAGATTTTTTACCTACTGGACATTGTGTAGGTAATATGTAAGAGATCTTACTGTTTCAATAGCAATTCAAAAGTGACACCTCTCTATGTCTGTATAACTTGTCTAGACCAATATAACTGACCTAAATGTGTAGACATAGGACACATAATACTTTTAGTACCTGGTGGATAAAAGAGCCCCGTGGAGTCAGCATTCATGTGAATACGCTAATATTAAATAGCAACAGGAATTTAGGTAAAGCCAATTGAGAAAAGGAACTGAAAAAAAAACTCATATGGAAAATTAATTACATTCATGGACTGTAATTAAAATTCTTTTTGACAAGCAAAACACAGCCTGATCTCTGATTCCATTATACACAGAGCTGACCTGTATCCAACCCTTACTTTTCTTTCGACAATGCTCGCGTGTGCACAGTAAATAAAGTGCTGAACATTATTCATGCACAGCTTGTGTCACCGGGCTCAAATTTAGTACGGGACCTACGTACTATTTTATACTGATGTATAAAATATACAAACTAGATGGGAATGTAAGTCAACCCTCCCTTACCCTCGAGGTAATAGATATTGTAGACCAGACCTAAAATATTACCCACGACTTACGAGTACGACCGTTCAATTTAAAAAACCCATTTCTACCCTCATTGAAATGCTAAGGTAAAAAATGTCTGCTAAACTAACACTAATATAAAGTAGGAATAAATGAAACCATAAATCATTTTGAGTCTGACATTTTTTCCTTTATAACTGTTACGGACGGTAAATAGTGTAATATAAAACGCTATTTACCTTACTTGACAAGGTACTTTCACTAAAAAAATATTATAGGAATACTACAATTTATTTTTAGTGTAGCATAAAACATACAATATAAGTTCTATATAAACACTGTGCTGATCCTAACTTGCCGATAAAATTATTTTGCCATTCAATAATATATGACACCGGAAAATTACAGACTCCGTAAGATTGTAATAAATCTTTAGTAGATTATATTTTCTCGTTATATTATGAAATTATCGCTTTGTATACTATATAAATTTTAAGTTTTGTGTAAGAAATATATTTTAATATTTGTGTACTTATTTTGGTTACTAACAAATTACTAACACCTTGTTATTTTTATTTGTGTGTTTATTACTAACAACTATACTAACGCTGTGATTGTAACATATGGACTTATGTCTGCAATAAAGATAAATTATTATTATACAATAAATCCCATCCAAATTCAATAGTTTCCAATATATCCGTGTCTAATTAAGAAAAATAAGTTAATTTCAGGCGATATTTTACTATCTCACGGCGTTTGCAATTTTCTGGTGACATATATATATATTTTTTTTTTGTTAGAATATTGAATGTAGTGCTATAAACACAAGAACTTCTGTTTAAAAATTTATGTACACACATTACATAGAAAGATAAAAAGAAGGAAACAGAAAAATAGGTACAAAGGTAATGCTTATTTCAAAAGAAATCTCTTCCAGCATACCTGCGAAAGGAGAGTTGTATAAAAGATATGTAGACACCGTGTGTAAAAGGTATAGGTACAGGAGGATAGGGAAAGGTATAGGCAGTAAAGGAATAGGAGTAAAACTCAGTAGCGTTGGGAGGGGACTTAAGGAGATTTCTAAGATGTGACCTGCAAGGCGCATCTGAAGGTCGGTAATAGGAGAAGCGTTCTCGCAGGTAGGAAGGCGTGTTAGGGTTGAACTTACGGAGTTCTTGTTTTAATAGCACGAAAAATACAGGGTAGTTTGATGAATTCTTAAAGAGAGCCCTTTGTGTCACTGTCTTAACCCTGGACATAAATACTGGAAACTGTTCCCGGAAGGGACGCGTCTTACATTTTGTATTGTGACATCACTTGTGTTGTGGCCCCTAACCTGTACATTACGAACCCGTCGACAATGACCTTCTTATGGGACTCATTGATGTACATCCATAAGTAAAGGGCTAACCTAGAAACCGTGGCTATAAAATCGTAAAAAGCTTCAGTATTTTGGTAATTTTCTCAAGAAGAAATTATGTGCATAATAAAATTACAATGCTGTAAGCCCCGTAAGCAGAGTGTTTCATCAATTCATCGTTGCTGGCATCAAATATGTGATTGATATTGAGACAGCTTAAAAAGTAGTTTGTTTGGAACTTTTTAGGGTTTCGTACCAAAATGGTAAAATGGTGGGATGTCCATTTGTCACAGCTAGATATCTCAAGAACTACTAATGTTATCAACTTGAAATTTGGAATAGGTTTAGATGAAGCTTGCTCAACTATTTTGTAAATAAGAAAAAAATTAAGATGTTTATTTTGTTTGCAACAGCTACTGAAAGGGGTTCTTAAAAATTGGATGTGGAGCTACATACTAGGGCATGTGAGGTTTTGTATGAAAGAACGCTATTTGCACATTCTCAAACACTTTTTCAATTTTTTTAAGCCGCACGGTTTTCGACTTTTGACGAAAAAAGCAATATTTTATATGGGTTCCCCCCCATTATCTCCGAAGTTTGCATAGAAAAAAATCTAAAATTATTCTAGAAGATGAGGTTTATGTAAAGATTACAGAAAAAAATTAAATAATGTCTCTACATAGGACACTTTTTCAGAAATCATTAACAAAAATTACTTTAGTTCCACTATCAGTCAAGAGATGGCGCTGATCTAAAACTGCAATATAAAAATTCTCTTCTCTGACGAATATACGCCTCGCCGATGAAAAATTAAAAACATTTCACGTTTTGTATGGTGGTACGAAACCCTCGATGCGCGAGTCCGACTCGCTCTTGGCCGGTTTTTAGTCGTTTTTGCGGTCGGATATTGTGAAAAGTTTTTTTTTTGCAAAGCACTTTTGAAACACACGTAGGGAGAGAAGAACCTTCTCTTTCTAACCACAACGATGTGCTCCCAGTCGTGTCGCCATTGTTCCAGTATTAGACAAAAAGTTGTGTTTTAACACTTCCAGCCGCAAGCGCGGTCGACTGATTGAATTTCACGTTACAGTCTGACTTTTAATGAGCGCGTCGTTATTTTCAGTGAATTTTCGTAGATGAATATGCGGTACACGATTTTTAAGTGTCGTAGTTTTGGATTTCAAATGAATCTTCTGTTAACATGGAAAGGTAAATCTTTTCATCGCTGACGATGATCTTCAGAAGATAAGGAAATTCTAGAGATTATTATTTCATTTTAAAATTATAAGTTTTCGGATATGTTAATGTATAATCTATGGATATATATGTGTGAGCATACTGAGTTCCATCATCGTGTTGTTGTTGTTGTGTCGTGAGTGTTGTTGTTGTACTAACATTAGGTTAAGACTTTTAGTAACAAGATATGGATAATTCTATCTGAAATCAATCACCGGTGTACAGGGTAGATTTCTCCCATATGCAGAAAATGTTCAAGGAATACTTCTATTGTTTGTACAGCTAAAAAGTTGCATTCCCTGCCGGGTTTGTGTTCTCTAATAACTTTGAACTTGGGAGTCTTTAAGTCAAGTGTGAATAGGTTACTTCTAGGCAAGCCTACTCCATTCACATCATCGCTTTCCACCAGGTGACATTTTGTTCAACCGCGAGCCTATCAATAATAAATAAATATAATAAAAAACCTACTTCCTTTAGCTAATGAAAAAAACAGTTGTTCTTCTCATACATCTTCCTAGTAACGACATCCCTAAAGGGTTGCTTAGTGCTGCAACAAACCGTTTCCACTTGCTACGATTTATTTTATTTATCTAACATTTTCACCTTCCATCATTAGCTTTGCAACCTAACATCTTATTTAGATCTTATCTTGGAGATGAGATCGAAACTTTCCGTGCCTAAGCCAGCCCATATAGTACTAGATCGTAATCTGTTTTTTTATATTTCTATGGTCATATGGCTATCCTTGAAGATCGAACCTTGTGGCTGTTATAACTTACGAGTAGCCTTCACCACAACAGTTTCTTAAAAGACTGACTGGATCGATACACTTGCTTTTATGGAGATTAAAGTTAGTACAAAAGTTGACAAGTTATTTACTTGTATAGGTAACTTAGGTGCCTTGTTGACCTGGTTCGTAAATAAGACTGTAAACCACATGCGATACTGAAGAAAGCTTGCACGACTTTTGCATATTTTTTGTATATAATTAGACACAAATGTCATAGTTTGTATAATTAATGGGTCCTTGGTTTTATAGTTTCAGGGTATTTTAGAACAATTTTATTTAACACCTATGTTAAAGTGAGGTATTTAGGGTTGACTTTTCAATACGCAGGGAACATTTATCGGAAGAATAAAGATGTCAGTTTGACATAATTTTTATATAAATACTGTCAAGCCGCCATTTTTATTCGAATTTGTACTGAAAACACACAAAAATAAACATTTACATAACCCACACACTTTCCTATTCTAAGAACAAGCCTGAAGATACCCAGGCAGCTGAAAAGCAATAAAAACCTCATGTTCCTAGTTTAGCTTTCTGGTTTCGAACAAAAATTCTAGTGCAGTTAGCGGGATTAAACTAATCGAACATTTATCGAAAAAAGCTTAGGTCTTCCCAGCTCGCACGAATACTCGCGACGGATTCACAGCGGTAATCCCAGACATATACTCGTAAATGGAACTACGTTTTGCTATCACAAAACGTACTTTCCCTCGTTTGCGTTTTGTCACAATATTGAGAGAAATGTGCGCTGGCGCTGCAAATGAAAAGGAATGGTCTTTATTACAATGGTGATAATTTTATTGGTCTTTCGATACGTTATTGCCTTTTAAACGTAGTTGACTAAACATCAGTTATTTTTAGTCAATTAGGTACATATTATGAATTTTATAACCGAACTCTTCTGAGAATATAAATTCAGTCGCTTCCCACGAGTCTTGTAAAAATGATTTCTGCTCGTATACTGGAATGTTTCGTGTAAAGGTTTCTGGACAGACAAGTTTTAAGGTGTAGCTATTACATTTGGATGTACAACAAGATGACTAATATGCATTTTTTTTTAAACTAACTTTATTATTTATTAAGTTCTATTAGACGTTTTTTTATCTTAAGACATAAAGTTCGCCGTAGTGCAGTTCTTTTTAAACGTATTCTTTTAGTTTAGCATTCATTTTTAGAAAACATTATTTTATACTCAAATAAGATCAACTAAATAACAAGCTCGCACCAACATTACAAAGAATACTGAGAATCATATTATTGTATAAAACTGTAAAGCTTCCAGTTAGCCTTTAAAATGCCAGCAAAGCTAGAAAACATTAAAATTCTCTGCACATTCCCTGGCGCTGTTTTCGCAATAAATGTTATGACAACGAATGGCAGATAACGCTATGGAATATCAAAGAAAATTGACATTTAAAATATGATATTGGCTTCATGGTATAAGCATTAACCCTACTACGATAAAAGCAACATGTTGGAGTCTGATTTCAGGCGAAACCCCAAGTGATTTACTATTTAAAAGGTATTTGTTTTGAGAATATCAATATTATGTCAATGTTTTAGTAATCACTACGTATGAAAACTGATGGCACTTGATATGTTTTCAATATAATTGTTTCGCTTAGCTTTAGGGGTTTCCGAATACATAAGCCCGATCACACAGGAAAATACTACCTATATAATAAACTATTCGTGATATCCAATACCGGAAACACCACCCAAGGGACTGTAATTACATGACTATTCACGGTTCATCAAATTGCTATAAACACACTCCCTTTGTATTAAACTCTAACCCAAATTCCACTATTTTGGTAATGACTAGAAAGTGTTAATTTACCGAGCGAAGGTTTCCAACCGGCTTCACTTATTACAGTACCCGAAACTACAATATTAATTACAATAGTCATGACTTCATGAGCCACGACCACGTATTACACTAAAGAACACGAACTCATCTCGCCGACGCAAATATACTCTGAAACTACTTTAAAAACCTTCCAGGCTCATTTAGAAGTTTCGCACCTACTTCAACATTAACTACCGCTGCGGCCAGCAATAAACAATTCCGAGGGAACTTTGAACCATAAAACATAAAAACAGGATCTGTTGTGGGAAAAATTCTAAGCACGTAGACGAAATAACTCGATTTCCTATGTCAAGCAAAAGCAATTATTTGTTTTCTGTCTAAATATGGCCGGCGCGCGGCGCGTGGGGCTGGGGCACCTATTGGATTTATTCTGGTCCACTGTATTACACTGTTCGTTTATTAGTTTTGTGCGGATATTAAAAAAGGTAACAGCATGTGGGTGTGTTCTTTTGTTTTTGTTTTGTAAAGGGTAAATTGTTTCAGAATGATTAAGTTTTGGTTATAGTCCGTATCTACCTACACTATCAGTTTCTTAATGTACTAGCTTTTGCCCGCAACTTCGAACGCGCATATGCTGATTTTGCCCGTTCCCGTAGGCATTCCGGTAAATCCGCTCTTAGTGCTCCCCTACACTCTCCAAGGAACCTACATGCTAAATTTCAGGTTTCTACGATCAGTAGTTTCGGCTGTGCGTTGTCTGTCAGTCACTCAATCAGTCAGTAACGGAAGAATTTGATATATAATGATTGATGATTATGGCTCTGAAGAAATGAAACTATTTTATATTTTTCTTAATCAAAGTTATATTATAGTAAAGTTATGTTTAAAGGGACATATTCAAGAAAATTCTGAAAAAGGAAAAATATTAATAACACAGACACACAATTATTAAACCCGGCAAAATTCACTCGGATTAAACCCTCACACACAACAGCCTTGTGACATGTTTCGGCGCCTCGAAACTCCAACACGCAAATACGCGTGTTGGTACTGGGTACCAAACGCGTCAATTTGTCTGGTCAAGTCGATCGAAGAAAGTGTGTAATTACGAACGCTACGATTTGATTATCTATACTTACTAATATTATAAAGCTAAAGATTTTGTTCGTTTGTTTAGTTAAGCGCGCTAATCTCAGGAAGTAGTGATTCGATTTGAAAAATTACTTTTGTGTTGGATAATCTATTTATCGAGGAAGGCTATAGGCATACATAACATCACGCTACGACCAATAGGAGCGGAGCATTCATGAAAAATGTAACGCAGACGAAATTGTGCGGGACAGCTAGTTGTTTTATATTTTGACGGCAGACAAAAATTGTCTTTTCAGGGCTCTTAGGGTCATGTATTTAATCCACTCAGACACTGCGAAGTTATACCCTGAAAGACGTTTTTATTTACTTAAAACCTTAAACCAAACTTTAATGTAGGTCAACCTAAACTATTTCTAAATTTGTCAGCATTCACCACGTCTAGAAGAAAAACTTTTATATCTAACTCAGAAACAACAGTTATGACGCAAATAAAACTGTGCATATTCTTTTAAAAAAACATTTTACAAAAATAAAACAATGTCATTAAACCTACGTCTCTATTCTATTCTAACTTTGAAATTCTATTCGTAAAGTTCTAAGAGTTACTTTATTGAGTCAATCTTTATCTTTTATCTTGCTGTTGGCAATATTTTATTCTCGTCTCCACATTTCTCACTTTCCCGATTTCTTCACTCTCGGCTATTTCTAAAATGGGATCGTGGATATTTTTGTTGACCTACTCGACGTTTTATTTGTAGTTTAAGGCTTTGGACAGACCTAAGTCGCAACTATCTTACGGCCGGTCTCTGACCTTTGACCAATTGTTCTTTTTTACTATTTATAGGCACGCGTTTGACCACTATCTCACCTGTTGATAAGCGATGATATGGTCGAAGATGGAGCACGCTTGCCTAGAAGTAACCTATTCACTCTTGACTTAAAGACTCCCATGTTGTAGCTATCATGAACTTAACTGTCTGTCAAATTACTACTACCACTAGCTGTAACGTCATTTTTGCGTTTCAATAACATAAGATAGAAATATAAAACATTAGTTTTGATTCATCTTTGGAAGGCACTTACCACAGATAGGTACCATAGAAAAGAACCGTAGAGCGTTTCAATAAAGTTGTGACAGGTAACTTAAGATTGTTTAAAATAATATCTGTCAAAACTTTGCTATCTCTCGAAATCTGGCGTTAAAGACCATTTTTCTTTTAAGACATTTGGTAGACACTCTTTTATTCAATACCATGTTTAAAAAAAAATTACTTTAGGGTTAAATGTGCGGACTTCTGAATTTTTAAGATCACTCTCCTCAGTACGGACACTTTTCGCACAATAGCTGATACTACTCATAAATAAAGATGATATTAAAGACAAAATTATCTTTACTCCTAAAAAAATTGTGCTGAATATGCATGTACGCATTGTGATAATGCAAAGGTATTTATGACATAGTAGCTTTGGTTTATCCCGTTTCCCGTAAGAATTATCGGAAATCCTCTCTTAGTGCTCCCCTACACTCCCCAAGTAACCTCCATACCAAATTTCAGCTTCCTACGACCGTTTCGGCTGTGCGTTGTATGTCAGTAATTCAGTAACGGAAGAATTTTATTTGTTAGGATAAAAGCCCTCTTAAATCTTTCAACCACGTGTCTCTGAATAGATTACGAGTACGACCTACATTTTTACAAGTAATTTCCAAAAAACTGGTAGCAATTATAGTCAGTAGCGTAGCTAGCATGGGTGACACCCAGGGCGGATAATGTGGTGTCACCCCACAAATGAACCACCACCCCCCCCCCCAAATAATTATGAGTTGCACCTTTGGCCTTTCGTTCTGGTAACGGCAATCGCAAGCCATTTTTCGGAAGGGAGGGGTGAAGGGGTGCCATTTGCGCTGCAGGTTATTATTTCAGGAATGTTTTTACATCATACTTACTTACAAACAAAATCTCGATGCATAGATTATTTTGATTTTGTTTTCATCATTATCTAAACCAAACTTTGTTGAGTAACGCAAGTAATCTCAAGAACTGAAAAGGACAGAACACAAGAGCGAGCGAAGCGAGGTCGAAAATTTTCGCATCCCACCTCGGATAAGTTTTATACTCTTTTGATTCTTAATACTTAAATAGAAATAACTTTATGGAGTGAAAGCTCATTAACTGAGAGGGCCGAACACAAGAGCGAGCGAAGCGAGCTCGAACATTCATGCACCCCAACTCGGAAAGGTTTTATCTTCTTTTGATCATTTCATACACAAACATAGTGATTTTATTAAAACATACAGAAACGCTCGAGAAAAAAGAGAGTGCAGAAAGTAAGAGCGAGCACAGCGAGCTCGAAACTTTTTACACCCTACCACGGACGGGTTTCATTACGTCGCCCGTAAGGGGGTGACACCCGACCGTGACAAAAAGTCAACGAACGAGTGTCACCCTTATATGAAGAAAACCTGAAGGACTAAAAAAAATTTTACACCACATCTCGGAAGGATTTTATTGTATTTTGAAAATTCATACTGAAATTTAAGTTTTTTGTGGATAGAAAAACTCACGAAGTCAGAGAGTGCAAAACGCAAGAGCGAGCGAAGCGAGCTCAAAAATTTTTGCACCCTACACCCAACAAGTTTCATTGCGTCAAACGTTTAGGGGTGCCACCCGATAGTGACAAAAACCAGTCAACGAGCGATAGGGTGTCACCCCTAAGCGGGTGTCACCCGGTGTGCACCGCCCCCCCCCCCCCGCCCCCTCGCTACGCTACTGATTATAGTTTAGATCTAACGTTGTCTTCAATTCCGGTCCACACTAAATTACTGTAATTACCTTATCGGCAAAATTGATTCGAATAGATTATTAACTCTCATTACACATAATTACCTGAATTCTTTTAGCTTTCATTTACAGGATAAGACGACATAAAAGAATAAAATGTATAACTACTAAATGTATTGGTGCGTAGGTACTCATAATTAAAAATAACATTTTTCAGAATTCAACTAAATATTTAGTTGAATAGCGAATGACGTAGTTATATATTTTATTCATTTATGTCGTCCTAAAGAATCGAGAAACAACAAGAAAGACTTCGAATATTTTATTCAAACGAAAATAATTTTGTGTGTATGTCTGTTTCTTACTTCTTCGCGTCTTATCGGCTGAATGAATTATGATGAAATTTGAGATAGGCTTAACCCGAGAGTACATTTCATTGGCATTATTTTTGGCTAACGAGCGAGTCGCCTATGCCTAAGCCTATGTTCAGCAGTGGACATCTTTTGGCTGATCATGATGGTGAGGCACCTTATTGTCACTAATGTCTCTTTCAAACTTACACAATTACGCATCGTAATGGCCGAATTAATTCCTATTAACCGACTTCAAAAACTGGTATTCAAAACAAACATCCCCGCTAATTTGTAATTTATAGGGTAGTTTTATAATATTCCCCTGACTATCAGTAGGTAGGCGTGTAAGGGTTTTGTAAATTTACCCTTCCTATTTCCTTTTGTACGAGGGAATTTAGTGAATATAGTCAGAGGGTTGGGTAACATATATATGTATGTCATTATGGTAGTAGATATATGTTACCTGTAATTATGTGTGCCATCAGTAATTAGTTACATCCGTCTTGGTAAGTAACTATGTGGGCGGGGTGTTTTCACGAATGCACATAAATATAAGCTGGGTAGTAGATGAAGTGCGTTGGAAAAGACTTGTCTGTAGATAGAGATAGTTTTGTAATGTCCTTTCTAACTAACGCTGGATTTTATTTTTCTTTTTAACCTGTACTGTCCCAATTCTGGGCAAAGGTCTCTCTCATAGCCTTCCACTCTTCCCGGTGTATTGCCTTCTCCAACCAATCCGTAATGAACGCCTCCAAGTCGTCACGCCAGCGTTTCCAAGGCCTTACTAAGCGATGATGCCTGTCCTCTGGCTCCCACTGCGTAACGACTCTGGCCCATCGGTCCTGATGCATCCTACATTACGCTAGATTATACATAAATTAATTTATTAGATTTTAATCATATCTAAATAAAAGTTCAATTTGATACAGTCCTTTCAACCGTCATTGTAAATAGTAGTTACATGAGAAGAAAATTTGGCTAATATCAGCCTGTTATTTCGGTACTTAAGATTCTACGAATTCCTTACTTTAATATTCTTTATTAGAACGAATATTATAATAATTGTCTCAAAAGATTCTCCAACTGAGATAAAACAGTCACGTCCAAAAATTAGTTCATTTTTACGACAAAAAGTTTTTATATCTAGTAACACAGTTTATGTTTTAATCTAGGCTTTTAACGGCCGCAGTGAGGCAGTACCTCATTATATTCCGTCTAGCGCTCCCCTCCCCTGTGATTTGTAGGCCTGTAGCCAGACACTAGACACAGACCTTTTTCATGAGAAACTTTTTTATCTATAAACTTTCAGTCTGATCTAAATAATTTAATTTTTATCTTGAATAAGGTTTATTAAATATAAAGCTTTTATTAAATATTTTTTTATTAATATTTCTCAAAATGTTAGTAAAAGTATCGATGCCATCACTATAGTTATAATTAACCAGGCCTTGTCAGCCATACCACATACAGTTTAATATGAACAACGTGGCTGACGACGAAAAACCACACTTTTAAAACAAGCATATGCCGTTAGCCACATATGGCTGACACGGCTCAATTGGTTTGGAAAATGTCAGCCATATGTGGCTGACGAGGCGTTATATGTGTTAAAGCAAATGCTATTATACGCAGAAGAATGGTCTTCTGGTCCTCTGCTTATCACATTCACATTTATCCATAGTAAAACCATTGTTTCGTTTAGTTCTTTTCTTTAACCCTTATTGCGGTATCTCTCTAATATCAACAGTTGTTCTTTAGCTCCACATTATAACTCTCTTTTTACTCGTCTGCTAACAGCTTTCAACTATCACAGAGATTTTCTCTTATTTCTCGTCCCACATTTAATAATAATAAAAAAAAAAAAAAACATTTTAAAAAAAGAACGATGCTACTCGGAACTGGGTACACACGAGAATTCATAGTTAAAGTAGTTAATCTAGCCGTGCAAACTCGTGCTGTAGGTACGAGTAAATATATTACCTGTCGAAGTCTAAGAGATTACCCCTAAGTGCTCACTTGTTGTTTTTATCCATTTCCTGTGTTGCTAGCTAAATAAATAACTAGTTCGAGATTAGTTAAATTAAATAGTAATTCATCTTTGATGGAAAATCTTAATATTTAGATTTACTATTTTTTATAAAGAGATAAATTAAAAAAGGAATGATACAGAAGTACTAACTGCTATAAGATGTTTTTTTTTTAAACGTTAGCCCACACTCGGAATTTATCCTGTATCGAGGGTGCGTTTACAAACATAAGCACACATAAATAAACAGGAACATAAATTAAGAATGCACGGAATACACAGTATACCTACTTAGCTAAATCGAGTTTAAGTCATAAAATAGTAATAATTTAGGTACCAGTTTCCTCCGATGAACCCGCTTTAGCACGGACTCTTAGGATTCACCATCGGCTGTCCAATAGTACAGTAAACTATACGCTTAATAAAAATAAGCAAATAACAATAAATTCACTCGCTCAATTCACCTCTTTTTTAATTACCTACAGTAAATTCTAACTTTACAGAAATTATATTTCTGTTTCAAAAGTTTTCCAAATCATTACTACTTTTATGACCAAGTCTAATGTTTTTTCCTCCAAAAATCCGGACATAAATCCGACTCGACTGAAGAATCCCTCAGATTACATCGTTTTAAAATTTAAATTCCTGTCATGTCTGCCAAGGTAAATGAATATTATATTACATGGCCGTGGTTTTATGGAAAATGCCTGCGGCATGTTAATGCAAAATTGAAGTATACATACAATTTCATACGATGAAAACATAATTCAGGTATATTTTCTTAATATTAGTCCAGAGCCAGCGAGCTTTTTTTAATCTACGAGAACTGAAGGCAAGGTTATTAAAAACGAGTGAAATTTTTGAAGGATTATGGTGCTTAGGTACCTACAGTCCGGGAAATTAATAATTGATCACCATACGTGTGAATGTCATTTCCATGTGATGAACAACAAGCGTTCAAATTAGAGGTGAGACATATATACTGGAATAGGTTTTAGGAACAGGTTGTTGCTGGACACCTAAAGATCTGTTCCGTGCGCACAACATAAACGCGTCTCGAGTATTTAGGTGTATTGCGTTTGACACTATATTCGCGTCTATTACGAGTATTGCGAGTTGCGACCCACAAGTTCGGTCAAGCTCGGTCTGTTCCGGAGACGTTCGGTTCGGCAGTCGAAGTTTGCGAGTCGATTAATTTGTTTTGCGTTTCTAAACCTAATATTCATACCAACACTTTACTTTTACGGTAAGTAGCGTGCAAGCGTTGCAATAACTTTGGTTAGTACCTATCAAAACAATAATCTGTGATTTTTTTAGCAATATTATGTATATATTTATACTTATACATATAGTATCTTCTAATACACCAGCTTTTCTTTGATATAAGTACCAACATTTTTTTTTTGTACAGTTCTATCATTATAAGCCGACAGTCCTAAGACTGTAAAGGATGAAGGGAAGTTTTCAATAAGATTAAATACAAAAAGCGTTTATGCGTAAAAAAATCCATAAACTGAAATCCCCATTACTCGATCTACTCGTTTTCCGATTACTATATCTCGAAGTAGCTATGAAAACGTCAATAAACTTGAGACGCCGAAATACTCGTGGACCTAGTTTTTGGAATAACTATTTATGCGGACGCGTACTTTTAAGACTCTGTCCGTTTTACCTAGTACGTCTCACCTCTAGTTAAAATTCTAGTCGCAACATAGTCTCAGCATGTCAAAAGCAAATTGGGAATTTCTTTAAATGTGATGAAATTGATTCCCACTTTCTGGGACTGGTTTGGATTTTGTTGGGAATGTAGCAGACACACTGATTGCGGGACGGACTCCCAATCGAAAGACATGATTAGAGCAACTTACATTCGGATGTTCAGTATTCATTGCAGTCATGTAAAAATCGCTATGATGAGTCGTTACTGCTAGTCAGTGAGCATTGTCGAACTACTAGGTATGTCACGATTAGCTGAAATAAATGATAACTGCGAATTTTTGTCAAGATGTCCTACTAAAATTACAACAAGGTAGATAGTTTCTTTAGACTTACTATAAGACTAAGTTCCTATTACTTAGACTTATAGATACCTAATTCTTATATTTTTTTGTAACTATGTCACGAAAAACACGAGCATAAACTATTTAGTCCCAAACCAAAACGTAATAAAAGTGGAACAGTAAGAAAGAAATACCCCAAAGCCAAATACTTTAGCCTATTTCTAGACTCATGTCACCACTTTTATGATACTTTCACACCTCCTTTTAGTACTACAGACAAAAGCAAACGTGCGGGTAGTAACTTCATTGACACGAATATGTGGTGGCGGTCGAACGTGCCCGAACCACGGAGACCGAGAAGTAATAAAATATGACCGACACTACTTAATGAAATTATCTGATCAAAGGGGATGAATTTCTATTTTTAGACTTTGGCTTTTCTTTTTGGTTTCTTTACGAAAATATAATACAGTTGTTAGGCAGTGAGCTTAATTCTCATCTCCACATCCATATGTGCTATTAAAAATAAACCAATCACACACTCTATCTAATTAAAGATAGAGAAGAAGAGAAGAGAAGGGAGAAGATATAAAGGAAAACAAAATAAAACCTTTTTTATTCCATTTTCAAGCAGATTCAATTATTTAGGAGAAAAATATATATATTTCGCAAAAAAAATCCTAAACCTAAATAATATTTTCAATGAGAAAGTGAGTTCGGTTGTTTGTATGCCACTTGTCCTCCTAAATCGCTGAAACGATTTTGATGGATTTTGGTACAGATATTGGTCCCTAGAGACGATTATGAGCTACTTTTCTTGCGAAAATGTAAGTTTATTACCGCGAGCAAAGCCACGCAAAGGCTATTAAAACATATTTTTGATATATTATAAAACCTAGCACGATTTTAAGAAATTTCAACGTCAAGTATTGAATACTGTTACGCGTCGGAATTAATGCTGGGTACATAAAGACATTTACGTGCTGCTAACGCCATCTAGTATCAAGTAGCGGAAACTAACCAGATCAAAGGAGTCAAGATGTTTCTAGACTTTTCTATGCTAAAACATTCTCGATGTTTCGAAACCTGGTCAGTCGGGACCGGTATGTACCGGAACTTTCCGGAAGTTTACATACTAGAAGGTTCTAGAAACAACTGTCGGTTTATAAAGGGCGGACCTCCGTCGACTGGAGTCAGTATTGAATTGGCGACATAAACGATAACTTCGAGAGCGATCTTGAACTGCGAATTATAGTGAAGTGAAGTGTTCAGTAGTGCGATTGTGTGTTTTAAAGTGCTAATTAGTGTTGTAAATTAAACTGTCAGTTTTGGTTGTTTAATCGGCTGTTTTTATTGTAACGAACCCCAAGCTCGTAACAATACCATCGTCCATTACAATAATTTATAGAAACCCAGCCTTAATTCCATTAACACAACACTAACGAATTTCATAGCAATAGTTCAGTTAATCTGATCGATGCCGATGCCACGATGTTAATAACCGAACGGTTCGCTTGATCCACGATACATCAATTACGAGGAGCGGTGAACTTTTGAACATACAAATTTATAGTGATTAATAGCGAATGGTAGGTAGTCACGAGCATTAACATATAACACCTGAGGGACAATTCTACTTATTTTAAAAATTTAAAAAACCCCCAACGCAAAAATAGAAAAACGAACATTTAAAAAGTCAAAAATAATAACTATCGTTGAGAACAGACAGAAGGAAAATGAATAAATAAAATTTTAAAATTCCCCAACCTAAAAGAAGGTAAGTTAGCAAAAACAACCTGCTTTCAAATAAAAAAACCGCATCTAAATCGGTTTACCCGTTTAAGAGCTACGGTGCCATAGACACAGATAGACACACATAGTGGTCAAACTTATAACACCCCTCTTTTTGCGTGGGGGGTTAAAAACAACGGTCACATTCGCATCTTAGTCGCAATCTGTCAAAAAAAAAACATAATTTTCATACAATTTTGACAGATTGCGACTAACATGCGAATGTGAACGTTGTTTAAATTAGTTGAGTTGGCACTCTGAGCAACATCACCGCTGAATACGATACGCATAACAGCGGTCGATGTGGCGACTCTTAAGAGAAAATGCTGGCGGCGAGACTTTGTATGTAAAAAGTCATAAGTCGAAGTTTGGCTCTCGACTGTTTTCTCCTCCAATATTGGGCCGATTTAAAAGTTATTTCACAAACTAAATAAGAAGGATGTATACTGTGTCCCTATGTTCCTTTTTGATGATTTTTAACCGTATAAGCAATAGAACTCTCACAAAATTCCGATAAATCGCTGTCAACAGAGCCATAGTGTACAAATTTGGAAACTATTAATCAAAAAAGGAGAACATAGAGACACAGTATACATCCTTCTTATTCAGTTTGTGAAATATCTCTACTTCTTTACATACAAAGTCTCGCCGCCAGCATTTCCTCTTAATGGAGGCCTAAGTCCTGCAGCGGACGTCTTTCGGCTGAAGTGGTGAGCACGATGAGCAAAATAAAAAGCGACTTTCTTCTAAAGGAATGATACACAATGTGTGGTCTTACGGACATATAATATTCGAAACTCAACTATTATAAAATAGATCTTTTCATGAAGTTGTACACGATTTTCACGAGAAAATTGCTTTTAAATTTTGGATAGCTTAAAGCATTAATGCTGTTGACAGTATATGGAACGAGATTGTTGATTTTTGCGAACATATAAACATTATGTTGTTGATAGAGTTTCCCAATTGAACAGGTTTTTCTGCTCCAAACGTAGCCATTTAAATTTGTATTCAGCCTGAAGGCAGATTAAACATTTTGTTCACCTTGATTAAAATCCTTACTTCCTTGCTAATATTATAAATGTGAACGTAACTCTGTCTGTCTGTCTGTCGCGCTTTCACGCTAAAACTACTGAACCGATTTAAATTAAATGTGGTACACAGATAGTCTAGACTCTGAGAAAGGACAAAGGCTACTTGTTATCCCGGTTGTATGTTCCCTAGGGACCACGCGGGCGAAGTCGCTGGCAGAAGCTAGTATTCAATAAATTAATAATGAAGAAATATTAACGGTTTAACACAAAATATAGTGGTTACTGGTGAAGCACAACATCTGAAAGCTTTTATTACTTCATTTTTACATACTGCGAACGTATTCGACTCAATTAAATTCCGATTTCTTCTAAGAACAAAGAACATAAAGAGCAGTATCCAACTCTATCGAAGAAGCAATGTTATCAAATGTAATTAGCTTCCGTTGAGCACTTAGCTCAAGGTTTAATAACTGAATTGCTACGAATTAGCTAATTGGAACTGTTACCGCTGGCTTTTACAGCGCTAGCTCTTTGCCAAACTTTGTTTCTTTGATAACTGTGTATTGAATTTTGTTTGCTTCTTTAAAGTTGTTGAAACAAGTTTTAAGTAAGGATATATAAATTGTTATTTCAAGGCCAATTGTTTATATCTAACTAACTTTTGCCCGGGACTTTGTACGCGCATATCCTGTTTTTTTCCCGTTACCGTAAGAATTTCGTGAAATCCTTTTAGTGGTCCCCTACACTCCCCAAGAAACCTACATTACGAATTTCATCTCTATACGACCAGTTGATTCGGCTGTGCATTGTTTGTCAGTCACTCAGACAGTCAGTCACCACTTCACCAGTAACGAAAGAGTTTTATGTATTTCGATAATACAGAATTTTGTAACTATCCTACTACTATTTCATTCTTGCCAGTCAGTTTGTTTGAATATTTAAATAACACACCTGAATGGCTAAATTACTGAATGTCCAAACCGATGTTGAAGAAGGTACTTTTCTCACTCTGTAATAAGTTTCCATATGAAGCCTCTGGTAAGCCACTACAACAAAAACAAAGACGAATCTAATACGCCTTCTGCAGTGTAGACATGCTTCAAGTTTCTTCAAACCACGCTTCGTCCTATGCAGAATGAATCATGCAACAGTGATATAATTCCCCTCATTTAAATAGTCTTGAATTGCATTCAAGCACTCCAAGAGGTAGCCAGAATATTAAAGCACATTTAGACAGTTCCAGATTCTATAAATTCACCGTAGATGTCCGCGTAGAATATTAATATCTTCGCTTTGAGAGCAGATTAAGATGCTGTTGCCTCGGAACGGTACCATAAGGTACAGATCGTCCTAGATTTTGCCAGTAACTTACCCGCATAAAAATTGAAATTATCATAACGTACTCGTCCTAAAAAGATAAAAATTGACCATGACTAAACCGTGTTCCCAACATTCAGTCCATTAAAATCCGTTAATCTTAGGACAAAGGATCAGCCTTGCCATTCAACGTGTCAGTGGGCAGCATTGTCACTGGGCACTTTTACCATTGACAGCGATGTATGTACAAAATAATTTTTTCGGTTGCCGTTGCCGTTGAGGCGTGATTGATTAACAAACATCTAAAAAACCGGCCAAGTGTGAGTCGAGGATTCCGTACCAAAAACCGAAAAAAACACGTTTGTTGTATGGGAGCCCCCTTTAATTTAGTTATTTTATTATTATTTATAGCGGCTATAGAAATCAACACTTGGTAAAAATTTCAACTCTCTACCTGTTACGGTTTGGGAGACAGGTATAGCCCGCTGACAGACATACGGACGGACGGACGGACAGCGGAGGCTTAGTAGGATTCTGTTGGTTACTTTTTAGGTACGAAACCCTGAAACGGAACAGTTTAATAAACACTTGAGAAACCAGTTCCAGAACCAAGACATTCAGCGTTTTGTCCTAAACACACCTATTCGCGTCATCCAGTCTCGGCGGTAGTTCATTGTGATTTCGAGCCTCTAACCTCAATATGACCCACTACGTACGACACGTATTCAAAGTGGCTCATTTTAACTAACAAGGTATTATTTTCATACAGAAAATATGTGTTTAGTTTAATCTAATACGTGTTATTCCCCTTCATATTGGTGCGCCTTTCTTAAAAATATGTTGGGTCTTATTACAGTTAAGAGATTCAACGGACGTTTATTGCATTTGAATGAAATACGTAAATTTTCTGCTTAAAAGATTTTTATCGCACCTTTTCTCCCATGGTCTTTCTCACAGGCCCTTGGATTTTTCAGGACAAAAGTATAACAGTGTTGTTACTTTCTTTGAGTAAAAGTTTTGAAATCCGATTACTTTTAAGTATTAATACTTCCAATAAACAATTATTTTATCTCTTCACAGTGGAAAATATGCAGATACATTTTTGTTTTCTTATCGTACAAGGTGGCCTAGTACTAGCTTTAGTAAAAAATGTGATATTTAAAACGACTGTTGAGCAAAGGTCGCTACAAGAGTAGTACTCTACACTTGGCCAGGCACTTTGGCACGCCCAGTAAAACTCCTTTTTGACCCCTATTCGGTCCCAAGCGTTCTACACATCATGTACTTTGAACTGAATGGAATTAAACATAATCGTACGTATATTATGGTATTCATCACCCACTGCAGCAGAGTCTCTGCTTAAAGAAAATGTTAAAGTTTGCGATTCTGAATTTAGTTTCCAACATGTCACTGGTATAGATATAATTAAAACATTTAACAGTTTGAATGTGAAAAAGACTGCAGATTTATGGGATAATTCAGTGGACGTTGCAAAGTCCATTATTACCATTGTGGCTCCTACTTTAGCACTTATTTTTAATAATTGTATTGATTGTGGTGAGTTTCCTGACCTAATGAAGCATAGTAAAGTAATACCATTGTTTAAAGCGGGTAGTACATTTGACCCCACTAATTATAGACCTATTTCAGTGCTACCCACCTTTAGTAAGATATTTGAAAAGCTTATTTTAGAGCAGTTGCAAAGATTTTTTAACAGACACAAACTTCTACATACCAAACAATTTGGTTTTACAAGGGGTCGTTCAACAACTGATGCCGGTGTTGAACTTTTAAGACATATTTATAATGCATGGGAAGACAAATGCGATGCCCTGGGAATTTTTTGCGACCTATCCAAGGCATTCGACTGTGTTTTTCATGAAACATTGATCAGGAAACTACACCACTACGGGATCCGGAACTCCTCACTGGATCTTATTACTTCATACTTGAGTGATAGGATCCAGAGAGTTGACGTGAACGGGAAAAGATCTCCTGGATGTACCGTAACAATGGGTGTCCCCCAGGGTTCAATTCTTGGCCCATTTTTGTTTCTTGTTTATATTAATGACTTGCCTTACCTCATAAAGGATAGTCAAGAAATAGTGTTGTTTGCAGATGACACTTCACTTTTATTTAAACTTAAACGTCAGCAACCGGTTACTAACGATATAAATAACGTTCTTTCAAAAATAGTACACTGGTTTAATGTTAATAACTTAAATCTCAATGAAAAAAAAAAACTAAATGTATTAGGTTTACGATGCCTCAGGTTAGGCAAGTGGATACTAGTGTGCTAATAAGGGGTAAAGAGTTGAGTCCTGAAGATACTACTATGTTCTTAGGCATAACTTTAGATGCTAAGCTTCAGTGGGTACCACATATAGATAAATAATCGAAAAAACTTAGCTCTGCTGCATACGCTGTCAGAAAAATTAGAAATTTAACTGATTTAGAAACAGCCCGTTTAGTTTACTTTAGTTATTTCCACAGTGTCATGTCGTATGGTATTCTATTATGGGGGAATGCTGCCGATATCCAGACAATTTTTGTTTTGCAGAAAAGAGCTATTCGTTCAATTTATAAATTAAGTCCTAGATACTCCCTCAGAGATAAATTTAAAGATATAAATATAATGACTGTCCCTTCTCAGTTTATTTATGAAAATATTTTGTATGCCCATAAAAATATAAAAATGTTTAAAAAATACAGTGATATACATAATGTTAATACTAGGAATAAACACAAATTTGTTGTTCCTGTAACCAGACTTAAAAAAATAGGGGGCTCATTTAGATGCCAATGTATACGCTTTTATAATAAACTTCCAAGTCACATTCAAGATCTAAGCATAAATAAATTCAAAGCATTTGTAAAACGTAAACTTTGCCAGAAGGCTTTTTACACCATAAAAGATTATCTTGAAGACAAAAAGGCTTGGGATTGAGCTGCTCCAATAAAATACACTTGCAGTCTCTGTTTTTATTATTATTGTCAATATATATTTATTTGCTTGATTTATACATTGACATTTTTTTTATCAATTTTTTAGTTTTACTTTTGACATATTTTTTTATTATACACAATTTGACTTTTATACATTTTTTTTTGTTTTATATACAATTTGACATTTTTCTTTTTATTATATACAATTTGACATTTTAATTTAATTTTTTATATACAATTTGACATAATTCTTTTGACATTATCATTATTTTTATTATGAATGGGGACTATGTGGATTATTTTTTATTTCATTGAGTAACTTTAATGTTTGTCTGGCAGTTTGAGTGCTTTGTACGGCCTACACAAATGTCCTTTCTTTGGTATTGTTCGTCGAGTTGTTGAGCTCCTATGTGGATCTGAGTTGAGCTACACGACTACTGACAGAGGCTTGCACTGACTGGACAGGTTCACTCAAATCTGTGTGGTTCTTTCTTCTAAAGACCATCTCAGACACTAATCTGCATGGTTCTTAAAAAAATGATGTATTGTAAGTGTGAGGACTATGTAGGTCGTTATTTTAAGGATTGATTTCATGACTGTCTGGCAGTTTGAGTATATTATGCGGCTTACCCAAATGTCCTTACTTTGGTATTGTTCGTCGGTTCGTTGAGCTCCTCAAAGTTTTGAGTTGAGCTGCACGATAACTGACAAAATGCTTGCACTGTCTGGACAAGCCCACTCAAACCTGCGTGGTGCTTTCCTCAAAAGGCCACCTCAGACCTTAACCTACATGTTTTTCATATGTTATTGGCAATTGTATGGACTTCAAAAGAGACTGTGACCTCTGAGTTTGTTTCGGTGTTTCTTCTCAGGGTAGTCAGCTAGGAAACATCCGGCCTCATCTAGATAAATAAGTCAAAAAAAAAATGACGTGTAAAAGAGTTACTTGTAACCTATTTGCAAAATAAATATAATTTATCATTTATTAGAAATATTTTCTACTCATTGATATTATATGCAGAGGTACAAGTTTTCTCTCCGATTTAAAAAAAAACTGGCCAAGTGCGAGTCGGACTCGCGTGCAAAGGGTTCCGAAACAATTTCATTTTAATAACATATTATTTGACTACTACAGACTTCTTATAGGTTTTCCTGTAATCTTTAGGTATAGAACTATTTTTTTTTTTTTTTCAAAATTTTAGGTTCAGGAGTTTCAGAGATAAGGGGGGCAATGGTGTTTTTTGGTCTAATTTCTTGAATAACTTCAAAAGTATTTATTTTCAAATTATGAAAAAATATAACTAAAACCTTCACAGTAAGCTTTTTATTTGGTATGTCACCCGATACACTTTGAAAATCTTTTTTTTTTTAATTTTCTAGTTTGATCCCTAAAAGTGACACCCATACTAAAAAAAAAATATTTACGTAAAGTTTCCGTGTTTGGGTCACAGAAGTTCATATGTATACCAAATTTCAACAGAATTGGTCTTCCAACAGAAATGTTCGGATTCCTAATTATTTCATTGATAAAAAACTAAACTTTTGCGAAGTGCTAAGACTGATTTTATCTTGGATATGCAAGGTTTTTTGAGCGATAAACCACGGGAACGAAGACGCAGAAAAATTAGCATGTAATAAAACTAGATAAAACAAGAATTTCCGAGATATAGGCATCTAACTCTTCTTCTACGTACTTTAAGTTTTCTTAGACAAAGATATCGCTGAGTTAGAAATAATGTCGGTACTCCGGAAAACTGCTACAATCATTTTAAAATTAAGGCTGTGCTCATAAGTGTGCAGTGCAATAAGTTTCCATGAGAAAATAGGGGGCTACAGTGGCTAAGGTGGCTGGATTATAGCATTGGGGCCATAAAAAACACCTCGCAGCGACACCTGAAACCAATTTTCCCATAAACCGACCCTTATAACGCCACGTTTCACGTAATTGCCGTGGCTTGAAATTGAAAATGGCTTTAAAACGTCTTCACAGGATAATTAAGAAAAGGTTACCTAATTAAACATTAAATTGTCTTGCAATGTCAATTAAATTTAAATTTCGAGTAAAACTTGCTACTTTTTGTCCGTACTAAGTTGGTCTGATAATAATAGAGAAAAACCGGTCAAGAGCGAGTCGGACTCGCATGCAAAAGGATCCGAACGAATTTAATTTTTTTAACATGTTATTTTAGCACTATAGGCTTCTTATAGGTTTTCCTGTAATCTATGGGTAAAGATTTACTATCTCCATTTTTTCGAAATTCAGTAGTTTCGGAGATAAGGGGGGAATGGTCATTTTTCATCTATTTTCTTGAATAACTTCAAAACCATCTATTTTAAAATTATGAATTAAATATAATTAAAACCCTCACAGTGAGTCCTTTCATTTGATATGTCACACGATATTGTTCAAAAAACTTGTTTTTAATTTTCTAATTTGGTCCCCAAAATGACTCCCATACTAAACATTTTATAATTTACATAACTCGTCCGTGTTTGGGTCACAGAAGTCCATGGTGTACCAAATTTCAACAGAATCGGTCCAGTGGATTCGGAGAAAACTGGCTATGACAGACGGACAGACAGACAGACACCCGAGTGATCCTATAAGGGTTCCGTTTTTTGTTCGGAACCCTTAAAAAGAAAGAAACGAAATTATTCCTAAAACAACAGAATCTCTGAAAATCTGTGAACCCTTAAGTACATTATTGCACATATTCTAGGACCTAGCACAGTATCAGGAAGAGTTCAGTCGTAGCTCACAATTCTCACAACTTAAATCCCCTCAATAGTTTGAAGTGGTTAACGGAAGAATAGGCTGAAATAGAGGTGTGAAAAGACTGGGATAAAGTTTTAGTACGTCTAGTGTTATCTAGCTCACCTATCTTACGTGGCATTTTTCCCAGAACCTTGTAAAAGCCGGGGCGGGAACTTTATCCCACGTGGCAGCCCGTATGGCTTCAGTTGTCTCTATTCCCGTATTCGATGCCTCAGCAATATTTCCGATGAATAAATATTTATGCGGAGGTACAAGACGGGTAGCTTCATAAAGTAGCTATTTTTATTAACACAGTACATCACAATATTGTCATCAACTTGATGACAGTAGCTTTTTTAATGTATCTATGTTAATGTAATTATTAATAATTAAAGCCTGAATTTATTTAGTGCTATATTATAGAATATTGATCTCTTAATATCCTGCGTTTTCTGTTTCCAACACATTACAACACATCCTATACAAGTTATTGGTGACCCTGAATTTTTGACTGACTCCATCAAAATTGCCAGAGAAACACTAGATAAATAATGTTTTTATTTACATGTAAGTACATAACTACTGATTGACTTACGATTACTTACAGTGTAACATCCTAAAAGGCTACAAAAATATTACTCACTGGAATATGCGATAGAACTTCACATTTTATTAATATTGAACATAGTCCTCTAGCAATAATAGGTTATTTAGTTTGTAGTTAGTTTTTAAGTTATTTCCTTTTAATTTTGTGTTTTGAGCGTCGCTTTCGGTGAAATAAACGTCATTTCTTTCTTTTTTTTTCTTTTAAGGACAAACATTTATAAAACATGTATGTACAATGGGCGGTCTTATCGCATAGGGCACTCTCTTACAGACAACCTTCATTCCCTAATATACAAAATTGTTATTGCTTGATTTACCTGTTCTTGAACTTGAAATTAACTTAACATAAACACGGCTTCAGGGTCAATATTATTATAAAACTTCAGTACAATAACAGCACACGGTTGATAAGGATTTGAGCAATCATGTTACGAAAACAAACCGAGTCAGGTGGAAATTAATTAACCTGGAACGCTGGAAACCGTTACGGCGAATGTTATGAATAAAGTGATACCAACATAGGAATACTACGAGTATTCGACAATTAAGGCAAGCAGTGGGTGTGAAGCTTAGACCACAACATGGTAATATTTTGGCTGAAGTAATATTTGTCTGGACAAAGCCATAATTGCTTGGTCAAAGGCATATTTCCCAGAAGCCATCCAACTTTAAGTTCTTAATATTTCATAATGTTATATACCTAGGTGGGGTACTACGAGTCTTCGACAGTGAAAGCAATAATTCAGTGTGGAATAATACGTGGTAATATTTTGACTATAATAATATTTGCCTGGTCATAAGTATAGCAAAAGCATAAGTGCCTTCAAGCCTTAGTTTCAGTATTTAAAAGAGCGGGAATATCACTTTGTGCGCTAATAAGTACTTTTCGAAGTAGTAGTAGGTATACCAAAACACCATTTTAATTTTCAAAAAAAAAATATATGATGCAATTATAGTTTTCTTCAACATCGGGCCCGAGAATCTACAACTGCATCATTGCATTTTTGAAAAAATATCAGTTACGGTCTAGGTAAGTGATGTTAGTTAGAAGTTTTAAAACTAATTAGTTTCAAATGAGAGCTTTCCTTTAGTTTGCCATGTATTATTACTTTCCAGAATTTGAACGTTATTAGCTATACGTTTGGATGGTGTAATAATACAGGGTATATTTTTTTTTCAAATCAACCGGTTCGATTCCCGGGTAGGAACAACGACTTTTCAAAAATCCAATGATGCAGTTTTACTTTTCATCAAAATCAGGCTTTGGACGCCTTTCGGTTTTTTTCGATATTCCTCATAGTTTCAGATTTGGCCATGAAGGCACACTTTTAAAAATTCACCTGTATACGTATACTCGTTTTCGTAGTAGCTAGCAACCTATACTACGAGCGTTCGACAATTAAAGCTAACATTGGTTGCGAAGCTCGGACAAGTATCTAACAGTTATATTTTGTTTTTTTTTAATGCATAACCGTTTAGATACCGAGCATCACAAGCTCGGACAAGTATCTAAACGGTTATATTTTGCCTGAAGTAATATTTACCTGCCCAAAAGCATATTTGCCAGGTGCCTTCAATCTTTGGTTTAAATATGTGCACTCTGTGGATACTGGTCAGTCCCCACATGTGGCATTTGTTACAGCCTGTGCATACTCGACTGTTTACTAATAGTGGTAGCTTGGCTTCCATGTTTTTTGTCTGTGTTAGTTACTTTTAGTGATCCTAACTTATTTTATCTGGACATTATGGCCTTGTTTTTGTTTGTAATAAAAGCTATAAGTCGCTGAGTATCCTATTCCAGGGATTTTCGGGATAAGGTATTCGCTGAGTACCTTATCCCGAAAAAATGCACATTTCCTACGGTAAAAGTAAGTACGTAATATTATCGGGCCTCCAATTTCCCAAATTATTATCTAGGCACATATAATAATTATGCCTCTACTGGCATACCGTTGAATACATTAATGGAATATTTATTTTAAGTCAAGCAAGTTCAACATAGTTCAGCAGTCGTACAAAAACAGTCAGTGTGCCCTAGGTTGAAAATTAATTACTGCGAGCATATTTAAGCCTCTGAAGCGAATATAATTAACATTTTTATCACACTTAACCTGAATTAAGGTCAGGTTACCCGTCACTCAGTGTCCTATAGTGGCTAATGGTAAAAAGCTTACGTAATGAAAGCTTGCAATTTATTATCATTCAAACTTTATTTTCCAAGTAAAATTGTTAAAGAGCAGTTGATTTTGTGAATAAATAAATAATACACGAACTTTTAAAAACAAGTCTACGTTTTTAATCACAGCAATTAATTACTTATTAAAAACGTTTTCTAAGAGTTTCAATGGTCATTTAAAGTTCGTATTTCAGGTAACTACTTCTGAATATTATCAATTTACACTATAGGACCAACAATAAACACGAAAATATTTTTTTTAATGACCACAATCCCTTCCACGAAACTTACTTACTTATATGGTGTACATAATAAAGAGTATTCTATTCTATTCTATTCTTATCAACAAACGTTCATTTTCAGTAGATTCGAGTCAGTTTTGGAGCACATAAAACGTATTCAAATAACAAATATATGAAAACCAGAGAGCATAATAATTCCCTTTTAGAATCATAGACTAGATATAAGTGTGGAAGTTTGACGACTCATTCTCACGTTACATGAAACTCAATTTCGTGAAGAATAAAACTGTTACGATCTTTCTATGTGCGAATAGACTGCGTAGTGCTGGCTGAAAACATGAAAATACTCCACTTTAATGAAACCTTGTTTTTAACTTGTAATATAAAATATATAACGGGAATAAATATTATACGATGCGTCTTTCGATATGTAATCTTTTTTAATTAACTTCTTGGCCGTTTTTAAGGTTCCGTACCCAAAGGGTAACCAACGGAACCCTATTACTCAGCCTCATCTGCCCGTCCGTCCGTCCGTCCATCCGTCCGACTGTCTGTCAGCGGGCTGTATCTCAAGAACCATAATAGGCAGAGAGTAGAAATTTTCAGTGGATATTGCTACTATAAATAAAGGGGGCTCTCATACAAAAAATGTGTTTTTTATCGACTTCCAAAAAAGGAGGAGGTTCTCAAATCGGTCGGTTTTTTTATGTATGTACACCGATTACTCTGAGTTTTCTGATCCGATTTCTGTGAATCTTCTTTAGTACGATGCGGTATACTTGCCAAATGGCAACTGAATCAAATTTTTACGGGACCAAATGGTCCCGTAAAAATTTGATTCAGTTTGGATCAGTGGTTTTTATGTTATGAGCAATTTTGCTTATTTCAATTTCTGCGTAGACAAAGACTTCGTCCAAGTATCACCACTTAAAAGTGAAAAATAAAAAACTTTTTACAAAAAAAAATATAACCGACTTCGAAGTCGGTTAAAAATAACCCTAATTTCGGCAGTTGGTATTAAAAAAAAAACAAAGAAACAAAACCAAAAACACCGACTTCCGAAATTAAGGTTATTTTTAACCGACTTCGAAGTCGGTTATATTTTTTTTTGTAAAAAGTTTTATTTCGGTTTATGACACGCATCGCTTCATGTAGGAGTCCAACTCACACTTGGTCGGTTTTTTAAATTACACTTTGTGGCCGTTTAAAAATACCACAACGAGTTGTGAGCTGTTTTTTCGCTCAATGAGCGTTTTCGGTATTTCAGTACAGTACTACTATTTTCTTAATGTCCCTCGGCAAACTTCGTGTTTCGTCAGTCGTCGAATTTCTATTTGCACTTGGTGCAGACCGGACGCTTTCAATCAATTTAGAAGTTTATAGAGTTGTTAATACTCTTTTATCTCAATAAAATCTATTTAAAAATGGGAGGAAATTTATTTGTATTCGGAAATGCGATGAGTGCCTAGGGCATTACGAAAATAGTTGTCATCATCATCGTCATATCAGCCAAAGACGTCCACTGCTGGACATAGGCCTCCCCCAAGCGTCGCGACAACGACAGGTCCTGCGCGTCTCGCTACCCGCAACCTTCACCAGGTCATCGGTCCACCTTGTGGGAGGCCTTCCAACGTTGCGTCTTCCGGTACGCGGTCGCCACTCCAGAACTTTTCGACCCCATCGACCATCTGTTCTGCGAGCAATGTGCCCTGCCCACTGCCTTCTGATGAGGCCCATTGTGAGGCCCATTAAAAATAGTGTACTGTAATATAATACTAAAACAAGTCTAACTTCAAGCAAGTGTAAGTAAGAATTTTATGAAAAGTTAAAGAGCAGATTAATTAAAAACGGATTAAGTAACTCTATATAACCTAGGCTTTAAAAACTACAAAGAGTTCATAGAGATAGGATATACCTAAAAGCCTTTGTTCCAGACTTAGTCTGGCTTTTTTCCTTTCGGTACGAGTATTATTAAGCTTTTATTTCGGTAGACCCTACGTATATATTGCGAACAATACCCGCAAAACATTACCCGAACTGGACTAGGTCTCGAAACTATAGTCGTCTTGGTCACAATGGACAACCCACGCAATTCCCATTTTCCAGTGAACAACTGTTTGAAACATAAACGTAGAATACGACACAGAATTGGAACAAAATCCTTTTGAACGAATACCTAGAAAAAGTTATTGGGGATTTACAATTAAAGCCCGGAACACTAAAAAAAGCTCTCATCGAATTACAAAAATTCATTTCGCCATCGTCTCCCTAGCCTTTCCACAACTATATTGGGGTCGGCTTCCAGTCAAACCGGATTCAACTGAATACCAGGCGTACCATTTTCTTTTAAATATTCAGGCTTTCCTAAAAATCATATTTCGACCCTGTCATCCAGAGAACCCTAAGCAATCCCAGATAGGACACCGATCTCAAAGCTATCTGCCTCCCCACCTTCAAAATGATATTAAATAGATATTTTACGAGCTGCTTCCGAAACACTGCGAAAAGGCAATTTTCTAAAAAGCCTTTAGATATCTTGAAACTTTCACGGAAAATGGCGATTACGAAAGTGACGTGCTGTACGGTACCTTTGTTTCTTAAGTGATAGGCCTTCTTCAATGACAATTACGATCTAAAAAACCGGTCAAGAGCGAGTCGGACTCGCGCACCCAGGGTTCCGTACCATGATGGTACGGAAATGTTTTTTTAATTTTCATCGGCGGGGCCTCTATTCGTGAGAAAATTTTAACACTGGGGTGTATATTGCAGTTTTAGATCAGCGCCACCTCTTGACCGATATTGGAACTGTGGAGTTTTGTTGATGATTTCTGAAAAAGTGTGCTATTTAGAGACAGCGTTTTATTTTTCCTGTAATATTTATATAAACTTTTATCACATAGAATATTTTCAGAATTTTCTCTATGCAAACTTCGGAGATAAGGAATTTTTAAGAACCCCTTTCAGTCACTGTTGCAAAAAAAATACAATTCTTTTATTTTTTTTATTTGCAAAATAGTTGAGCAAACGTCATTTAAAACTATTCCAAATTTCATGTTGATAGCATAAGCAGTTCTTGAGATATCCAGCTGTGACAGATAGACAGACTCACTCACACCATAAGGGTTCATTTTTACCATTTTGGTACAGAACCCTAAAAACGAATCTATCGCTTTAGTTTTAGGTGTCTTTTGACAAAACTAGCCATGGTTATTGAGTTCAAACAAAGTGAAGGTAGTTTTAAAATAGAGGGTTTTGAAAAACTTCCACCAAACACTTCAGCTCGTGCCAGTAAGTACGCAAACATCCCGACCACAACTACGTATTGAACGAGCCTTTTCCCTGTACTTAGCCGTCTCTCCCGTGTGTGGGCACCACCGCAAGCCTAGCACACGCTTCACACTGTTTTCCCACAGTAAAGACAAAGTTGCCGAGCTGAACCCCACGCTACTTGCACCCACATAGACGTACCTACAAACACACAGCACCGCGTCTGTGTAACTGCGCTTTCCATATAAAACTTTGACAATCGTATTAAATTTGTAATAGACTACGTTGTTGCTCCCTGTTATTCATTTCAACTGTTTTGAGACAATCCGTTTCGTATTTAAATGTAAGATTGGTATTAAACGTTGGCTCTTTACCCAAATGACACTCCAAATCCCTTTGAAGGGATAATTAATGTTAAGGAATGAGATTTAGTCGTATTTAAGCAATAAATGTCATTTTGTGGTGGTTAGTATCGAAAACCGCATTAATTTATGGACCCAATATTAATTCACGAGAAATATAATCATTTACCTCAATGAAAAAATATTTAACAAAGAAGAAGCATAACCATAACTAAAGCTTTTTAATCATCAGCACCTCTTCATAATTCACACGTTAATAGCGCAGTAATAATTAAGCTCTTTAGCTGTTAGCCTAACATGAAACCATGTTTCACAATCTAAGCAACCAAGTCGGTGACAGCCCTACATTAACAAGACCACAGATTATAATCATCGTAATTTGGGAAGCAAGACGTCACCACAGGTGGTGGATAAATCGAATCTCTACGTATACGGTAATCTGAAATTCCATTAGCCGCGCTTCCGCCTGAGAGCATTTGAATATTTAGTACCTAATGCTGACGTAATTACGCCTTGTGTTCGGTGTTGCAAGCGACGAACAGCAGTGATTTGCTGCGAAAACGTGAGCACTTGAAGAGGCAAGGAAGCAATTTCGTCGCTTCTATCAGTGAAATAAGGCAGTGTACACAGTCATAACAGTTTCCTAGATCTATGCCGTAACTAGATAAATTTTCTCTTATTACTACAACTTGACAATTATTGCTATTACAGGGAGATAGAATTTACATAGATAGTCCTCTTGACAGGTTGCCACACAACCATTTTCTCAATCTGAAAAAAAAAACGTTGAATTTCTTCAGCACGTGTAACTTCTAATTAATTATATATTCAGGAAAAGAAACGGAAGAAGCAAACAACATAACATTCATCTAAGAAATCGTTTACAGACGAAACAAGAAGATGGTAATTTGTAATCTTCATACTTTTTTGCAATTTCTTGAGTTCCAAAAATGGCGCTTGTTCTTGGAAAACTCCCTGAGGGTGAAAACAAGTCACGCAAAGTTGTAAGCTTATGTGCAGAAATAAACAGTTTTACTTTTTCTGGGCCAAAGTAAAAATTCAAAAAGGAGGAATTTCCTCTTAGGTCCTAACTTAAGCACAAAAATAAACTACAAAAACGAATAACTATACTCATGTGCATCAATAGGTACAATAAAAGAAATAGAACGGATAGATAAGCCCACGCTCTAATAAAAGTCTTATCTATCAGTGCAGCTCTAAAATGAAGGAAAAAAGCTAAAAAGCTTGTCTCAGTGTCGTCTTTTGTTGTGAATGTCACTGGATATTGTAGACAACCAAGCGCGAGCGCAACGAGTAAGGCTGGTTGTAAAGATCTCGGAACAACTGCAAATGCTCTGAGCTTGACAATGGACAGCTTTAATGGATGACAGTTTTTACTCTGTGTCCGTTTTATCTTAGTGGGTGAAAATTTTATGCTGCAAAGTTGGGATTTGTTAATTAATAGATTATTCAAATAATAGTGAAATTCTGGTATTTTTGGGACCACTTCAGGACTAAGTGTTTAATCTATATTTAATAACTGATTATTTTATCACAATACAAAAATTTTGGCAATAAGTAAGTATCACTCGTGGTTAATTTAAGTTTCATTTAAAACAATGAAAAAAAAATCAAATATCCGTAGGTTCGCACGAAGATCAACAGGAGTTAAAATTACTCTCTTTAAAGCCTACTGCACTACATTATACACATGCAGCCTATGGACTAACTACACGCAAGGGACGCCGTTCGAGTGCAGTTTACCAATGCGTTCAGGATGTTGTTGGATCTCCCCCGTTTCTGCAGTGCAGTTTCCTTTCCAGTGCAGTTTCCTTAACAATGTTTGCGGAGGCGCGCGTAGATTAAATCATTTTTATTCTACAATGCGCAAGCGAGGCACCTGACTTCCATTAATTACTAATGCTTGCTTTTGGATATTCATAAAAAATCAAGATGTATTTCTACATGCACACATCGTTCCTTGTACGTTAGTTATGTTACAATAATACAGAAATTACGAATAACAATGAAATTACCAGTTTCCCAATACTTAACCCATATTAAAAACGTTCATCCTGTATTTCCAAAACACATTAACCAGCATTATCATTGGGTCCACAGAGGCATAGCGCTCTCTCCTACTCTCCATATTTCCACTGGCAACACAGGAACGCAATTAAAGTACGACATTTACGATATTAACATAAACCGCATTGTTCATTATCATTTTGTGTCCGGTAAGCGAAGCGTCAATTTGACAATACGACCAGCGAAATGTACCAACATTTCATATTGCGCGAATAAAATGTAAAATAGCTCGTAATGTCTGTAATAAGATGGAAAACCATCAGTTTCCGACGTTTTTATGCTAAGCAGATGCTTTATTTCAGGACGTTTTAATGGAAATTGAAAAAGATAAGGTGTCATGTCATGTTTGGGGATAAACAATAGATAAGAAGACTAGTCATTATTTTTACCTTAATCTAGATGGCATTGCAATGTTGGCCTTTAAAAAAGGAAAACACATAACTCAGCCATCAGGTTAATTCAGGTTTTTGATTTAGTATAATTTAAGGTCAAAATCAAAATCAAAAATCGTTTATTCAAATTAGGCTGAGTACCAGCCCTTTTGAACATCAAAGTTCTTCATAAAGACAGTCCCCAAAAACGCGCGCCTGTCACCACTCCCTAGTATTTAGCTGGGAATAAAAAGTGGCGCAACAACTCCCCGGAATAATGCCTGTTGTAATCAATACTGCCTGTTGGAAATTGTCATTTCTAAATATGTATTTCCATGTAACTTTGAACCTCGTTAACATCAGGCGTTATTATCTCTGAACATACTACGTTAAAACTGTAATAATTATGCCACAATTCAACATATTATTCATAAAAGTACCTGTGTAATATACTCAGCTAACGACCTACATACTTAATGACTTTTAAATGGTTACCTTGGAATATTATTTATCATATTTTGAGCAAAACATATTATTAAGAAATAGTAGAATTTTACCATATCGCTAACAAAATTTACCTTTACAGAAATAGGTCCATTCCAGGTCGCCAGGAGGAAATCGTGGAATACGATTAGGCCGCCAATTGTATGTTTTAAGGGTTCCGTATACAAAAACGGAACCCTTATTGGATCACTCGTGTGTCTGTCTGTCTGTCCCTCTGTCTCAGCTGATTTTCGTATTTACTAGACCAATTCAGTTGAAATTTGGTACACATAGGTATGTATTTCTGTGACCCAAATACGTAAAATAAAATTAATAAATTTTGAAAATTGGGTCACTTTTTGCGGGAAAAAGTGGTTATTAAAAATAAGTTCTTCCAACTGTGTTGTGTGATATATCAAATGAAAGGAATTATTTTAATGGTCTCAAAATATTTTTTGCTTAATTTTAAATTTATCCCATCTTGAAGTGATTAAAGAAATACTTGAAAATTTACCAACCATATCTCCAAAACTAGTGAGACAGAGAATAGTTTTTTACCTGCATACCTACTTTAAACTAAAATCAGACTGTCATTTATTTTTCTTTATTAGCGCAGATCTTTAATCTGTACGCATAATGTAAATGTGCGACCGCACTGATGTAAATTCAGATTCGTTAATTGAGCTAATAGTGAAACCATTCCAATTACTATGTTCTACATAAACGTCCATTGAATCCCAACAGTGTTTACAGATGTGTCACGGATCTATAAATCTATGCCCCAAACTGCAACTAGGCTAATTTATATCTTGTTAACAACGTGCACGCATGTTCGAACATGCAAATAGGACACACGGCGATTGATTGCAGCATTAACATAAATATTGCAGCCATTTTGGAGGAAATTTTGCAGTCATGCGGCAGGTATTTTGGCTGACTAATTAGAATGTGTTTTATATAAATACTGATTAGCTTTGGCCTGCAACTTCGTATGCGCATATGCTGTTTTTTCCCGTCCCCGTAGGAATTTAGGGAAATTCACTCTTAGTGAACCTACATGCCTTCAGCTTCCTACGCAGTGAGTTAGCAGTTTTGGCTGTACGATCTCTGTCAGTCACTCAGTCAGTCAGTAAAAGAAGAATTTTATTTTAAGATTGTCGGTTAGCCAGATCATGTATAGCTGATGAACTTTTGCATTTTATTGGGCAACAATTTAATTAAGCCAATGCAATGTCTTAATAAAATAAAACGCATTGGTGTTCTCATTCCACTCTAATACTGTAAATGCGAAAATAACTATGTTTGTCTGTTTATTAACCACTAGCTTTTGTCCGCGATTTCGTACGCACATATCCCGTTTTTCCCGTTCCCGTAAGAATTTCGAGAAATCATCTCTTAGTGCTTCCTTACACTCCCCAAGGAAACTACATGCCAAATTTCAGCTCTCCACGACCAGTAGCTTCGGTTGTACGTTGTCTGTCAGTCAATAAATCAGTAAAGGAAGAATTATATATATTAGGATTACGTCTTATGGGTTTGGATGAAAGTTGGCACATGGGCAGACCATGCTCCCGGAATAGGACATAGGATACTTTTCATCCCGGGAAGTTCCTTTGGATAATTTTCAAGCAGAAGTTAGTATGTAGTTTCTCACGGTATAATATGGTATAGTATGGAACGTTTCTTTTTCTTCTTATCGTGTGTGTAATAAGGTCTAACGACCCTACATACCCTAGTTTCATCAAGAGTTTATAAACCGCCTCAAGGGACTCTGACATGGTTTACTTGACGACAATGGAAGGTTTGTAAAAAAACATTTAGCTACAGTTTCTATTTCCGAACCAGATTGAGAGATAGCCAACACAAACACAAGAGCAAACCTTGAGTATTAAAAGTCCCTTCAACAAAGACAATTTTTGGCCACGCTCCCGATACCAATTAAATATAATGACTAATTAGACCAAAGCGGAACTCCCCGAAGTATTCCGAAGAGTCACGAAGCGGGGAGATACTGTTAGTCTGCAAGATCACGATGAAACGAGTCTTGACAACGAGCCAACTCATCAATATTCATTTAAGTTGCAAATAGCAATAGTGATCGGATAATGAGGGTTCTTTCGCGGTGTCACGGCTCGCAACAGGTGACAAACCCTCATTTTTCAAGCATCTCATCGTTATTGTGCTGTGGGATCATCTAGCTTCGAGATTTGCGCTGTGTACTGGCACATTTTTATTCAAATCAATTCGGGACTGCTGCTTTTGCAATTTGTCGTGTTGGTGTATCGGGAGAGTTGGGTTTAATGAATTTTCTTCTGAAGCGTGGCCCCGTTGTTAAACGTGTTTTTGTAGGTTTTGAGATACAACTTCAGTTACCTTCGTAAAAGAAGTTTTGTGAGGATACCCACACGTTTAACGTAAGATCAATGTACCATATCGACGCTTTGCGCTAAGGGCGTAAAGACCATTTTGGCCAAATTTACTTTTTGATGCAGTATTACCTACTTATTTTTTTACGCTCTTTCTATATGTATATTTAAAATTGCGCTACGGTGAAAAAATGGCTTTTACTCCCCAACATTTTCTTAACGCTAAACATCTTATTTTCGAAAAAGCAAGTCGTAAAACACATTTCTTTTAAATGACGACAGCAAACTTGGTGTATTTACAAACAAACATATTTTCTTGTATGTAAAAAACAGTAACAAAACAAATTGTGACTTACGCCCTGCAAAAACAATCTGACAACTCTTGATGTAGTCACATACAGCTGCCAGTGGTGCAAAGCGAAGAAGAGATTACCAGAAATGCCTTATCATCAGTTCCCGTTCTCTTGCTCAGCAGTGGATTAATGTGGACCGATGCAAGTCACAATCGGGAGAAGAGTTGAGAAGCGTTGGGGAGCTTTATTTACTTGTCTTACTACCAGAGCCATTCACTTAGAACTTGGTGCCCTCTCTGGTGTACCGGCTCTATGATCATGGCACTCCGGCGGATGACAGCGAAAAGAGGAACCCCAAAAACTATATTCAGCGAAACCGGGACTAATTTGTTGGTACAAATAAGGAATTGGAAAAGGACAGAAAGTCCAAACATGGGGGGGGCATGGGACAGAATCGTGCGATCAGTCAAAATGGCGCGGGCAGTTGTTCTCAATCGAAGTAGCCTACCTGAAGAAGTGCTTCACACGATGATAACTGAGGTCGAATACATAGTAAATTCCAGACCTTGTCACACTCGTCAGCATGGATCTTATAGACGAAAAAGCCTAACCCCAAACCATTTTCTACTGGGGAGATCGTGTAGAGCAATGGCGCTTTGAGAATACGACGACACAGAGTTAATCGGAAAGGCGAACCGGAGAACTATCCAGGAGACGATGGGTGAAAGAGTACTTACCTCTCCTGATGCCGAGAAAAATGAAAAGAAGAGAGACTATCGACCCTAAAGAAGGAGAGATCGTGCTAATAGTTAACGCCACACTGCCACGAAATTCTTGGCCTCGCGGCGAATTCATCAATACGTACCCTGGACCAGACGGAAGAACCAGAGTACTGGACGTGCGGACGTCGGGAGGAATGCTTCGGCGTCCAATATGGATTAACGTGCTAGTTCCTGCTGCTTCGTTGCTTCAAGGAGGTGAAGTGCTGCGCACCGTGGGGGAGAATGTTAGCGACAAAACATAACATTTTTCATTTTAGAATAGACTAGCTGACCCGAGCAACTTCGTCTGCGTCACATTTTTCATTGTGTGTCTTAGCGTTATGATATATAGCCTGCCTCGATAAATGGGCTATCTAACACTGAAAGAATTTTTCAAATCGGACCAGTAGTTCCCGAGATTAGCGCGCTCAAACAAACAAACAAATAAACTCTTCAGCTTTATATATTAGTAAAGATAAGGTACTTAATAATTAGACTAGTGACGTTATATTTGCGGGCTTTGATTATTGAAAAATAAGGTACTCAATAAATATTAAGTTTTGTAAAATACCGTCAAATAAAATGAGAATTTCATGTGACTTTTATTTCCGCCACTTGGCAGCGCTACGTGTCCAAGGTAACGATCGAGGGACTTGTCCATCGATTCGAAAAGAAGAATAAGAACATACATAAGCAGAAGTATGAAAAAATTTTACGGTAACGAGATAAAAATATCCATCCTAAAATAGCTCATAGAGTCATTGCATCTATACTAATCTATACTAATATATAAAGCTGAAGAGTTTGTTTGTTTGCTTGAACGCGCTAATCTCAGGAACTACTGGTCCGATTTGAAAAATTCTTTCTGTGTTAGATAGCCCATTTATCGAGGAAGGCTATAGGCTATGTATCATCACCCTAATACCAATAGGAGCGGAGCAGTAATGAAAATTGTGACGCAGACGAAGTTGCGCGGGTCAGCTAGTTAGTAATAATAACCAGTATTTTTTTGCAAAATATGTATCTACATATTTTGAAAAAAAAAATGGTCTTTACAACTACAGAAATTACCCTTTTATGTGTTTAACTGGTTTTTACTGCAGGAGTTTGATACCAGGCTTTTTAATAATGGGTTGTATATACATTTTTTAGGTTTTCATGCTAACTTCGTTAATAACTGTCGTAAACAATTGTAATAAAATGGGACAATAGACGGCCAAAATTTAAGAACTTCTTTTCTAGAACTCGAATTTATAAGTATAAAAACAAAAAGATTTTTTTTTTAGTTATTTGCTTATTGCTAAAAGTATGGCATTTGGAGTTACGCTCTTTGTAGCGGAAAGCGTCGATATACTCAGAAATAAATAAATACTGACTTTCTCAATCTCGCCTGAAGCGATGTATGAGGTGTACGATGGAGAGATCATTCTTTCTTTTAATTTAAGACTAAATTTTCTTAAAGTTTCATACGCAGTGAGTTAGCACGGTGATTCATGCTCGTTTTTAACCCCACAATATGGGTGCCAAATGAAAGCGCTTGACTATAGGAATGAGGAATATTAACTAACGAAATGAAAATTAAGTTTAAAAAACATGAAATAAAAATTAAATTAAAAACTTAAAAAACCTCCGATAAAAAAACCTTTAAAAAGTTAAAAATAATTTCAATTGATCATTTTAGTTTAATACAGGTACGATTCTTTGGGCCAATCGTCATCGCGTTGGGAGACCGCTAATACTACTTACACCTAGTACATACAAAAGATTTGTGGTCTCCCGAGGCGAAGATGCTTTGCCCAAAGAGTCGTACCTATATTAAACTAAAAGTTGACGTCTAGCCTCAACTTCGGCGCCACCATCGAGTACAAAGCCCAAACCGCGGCCAAAAAGCTGGGCATCATAAATAGGGTGAAGCGATACTTCAGGCCTGGACAGCTTTTAACCCTATACAAAGCACAAGTCCGATCCTGCATGGAGTATTGTAGCCACCTTTGGGATGGCTCAGCTAAGTATCAGCTTGCCGCGCTTGACTCGGTGGAACGCAGAGCTAAGAGGCTCATCGTTGACGTAAAACTGGTGGATGCCAAGCTACATAGCTTGGCTCATCGCCGTAAGGTTGCCTGCTTGTCGGTCTTCTACAGATTGTACTTCGGTAAGTGTGCCCAAGAACTCCACGACCTCATTCCACCGGCCCCCTTCTACCATCGGACATCCAGACGCACTGCATCTTACCATCCCTACCTTGTTGCTATTCCACCAATTCGCACTAAGCGCTTCCAAACGTCTTTTATAATGCGCACAGCAAAGGAGTGGAACTCTCTGCCTGCGTCTGTGTTTCCAAACGCCCTAATCTCTTCAAAGATAGAGTGCACAGGCTCCTTCTGGGTAAGCTCGCTCTATCGTAGACTTTGTCTCTGTCATCTCTGACCTAGACTAGAGTTAAGAGCAAACCCATCACAAATAAAAAAAAATAAAAAAAAACTAAAAGGATCAAATGAAATTATTTTTAACTTTTTAAAGGTTTTTTTTTATCGGGGGTTTTTTAAATTTTTAATTTAATTTAATCTGCATGTCTTTGCCTAGCAGTAAGACAAAGCAGGAAATAATCTAATTTTAAGTAAGGAGAGATCTTCAAATCTTCCTTACTGGCAGTTATCGTGAATTATGGATTATTATAATTCGGTAAGCTTTTGGCTTTGCGTTAGAACTTACACGAGAATTTCCTATTCAGTGTTTCCGGTTTTATCAGTGAGTTCCGTCAAAATTTTGACTTTTTATTTTACTATAGATAGTCATACGTTTGACCACTATCTCACCTGATGGTAAGCGATGATGCGGTCGAAGATGGAGCACGTTTGCCTAGAAGCAACCTATTCACTCTTGTCTTAAAGACTGTTCACAAATAATAGTGCTCAAGGATCTACACGGATGTTCCTTAATGCATCGAAATTGAGTTAGAGAATAGTAACGCCACGTAAATATGGTAAAGAGATTATTTAGTAGTATAAGGCGTGTATTGTGATAAAATTTTAAAATAATCAATGGACGCGTTTTAAAGTGCATCGATTCATGTATTTTAATTTTCACTCAAACAAAAGGTATTTTTATCGAACTACTTAGTTGTTTTTCGAATCACTTTTTGGCTACGAGTATTGATTTATTGCTCCTAATGTACATACAGTTAAGTCAGAAAACCCAATGCAGAAACACGTATTAACTAAATGAGTAAGTACTGACTATTGGTAAGGTACACAACCCCCATTTGCCTCTCACTATTCAATTTTGAATACCCATTAACAATCAGCACAACAACCGCTATTGAACTCCACATTTCAGCCATTTTCCCTTCGTTTCAAAAGAACGATGAGCCGGTTACAAAAACCATTTGTTCGCTTTCCCTAACGCACCATTCAATTCCACCAGCGAACTACGAAAGGATCATTTGTACGTCTTCTACAGAAAAGTTAACAAAAGAACATGGCTATTGATCCTTTGTGTGGCTATTAAACTCGGTAGAATAGACTACAAAAAGGTCTGCGTTAATGCACAATGAAAAAGCATGCACAGTTCCACTTGACACGGCAATGAGGGGTGGAAATTCTGTAATTACTATCTATGAAGTTCACTTTTTATTCGCAGTAAAAAGTGTTGTTTAGATTTTTTTTATTTCGTGTCGTATTTATGCACCTACAGCTGTTTTTATAACGTTCGTTCACACTCGTGGAAAATCGTATAAGAAAGGTATTCTTCGTAATAAAATATTAACTGTGATTGTGTTTTATTTTTTCTACAAAACAATCCCAAAAGCTTTATGTTTGACACAGAAACTCGCGAGTCACACTGCCGATGTTTTGACAGAGAGTTATATATTACAGAATACTTCTCTGTAATAAATAACTCAACGTTTAATTCGCATACATTTAACAAAAAATGCTCAACTTTCGATTAAATATTGCTACAAATTGGCAACACGTTGGAATATTTTTAAAACCATACAATCATTCGGAAATTTGAAACTTTTTTTATCAACTGCCGAACAATTTCTGTATAAATTTTTTTGGAGCTGGCTTTTTTTCATGAGATTATTCTGCAACTGTGGTATTTAAATTTCGAACGCATTTTTATTATTATTGTTCCAATATTGAATATAAATAACGAGTCGAATACCAAACGAGTAGTATCATTGGAAAAGTACATTTTCGGACATGGAATGTATTGGAGTTCGTGTTTCATGTTAATTAAAAATATACGCTTTCGTTCAGTTTTTGCTTAACGGTTTGGTCATTACTTATGTGGACTTATTTTCCTGAAATTGCTAAACAAGGGTACATTGTATTTTTGTAGCATTACAATTACGTTAGTACCTAATTAAATTAATTACCTGTGTTTATGGATCTCAAAACCCTTTTAACTAACACAAAGCTTAAAATGAAAACCTTTTTAACTTAATTTAATTTTTTGGCATATATCAAGTGCCATTTTATAAATTTGCTATCGCTACTTTAACTTTCTATTGCAATCCTTACTAATATTATAAATGAGAAAGTAACTCTGTCTGTCTGTCGCGCTTTCACGCCAAAACTACTGAACCGATTTAAATGAAATTTGGTACATAGATAGGCTAGGGCCTGAGAATGGACATAGGCTACTTTTTATCCCGGGAATATGTTCCCTATGGACCACGCGGGCGAAGCCGCTGGCAGAAACTAGTTTTATTATAAAACTCAATCATTTAACTTTCCCGATAAAACATTCTCAACCGACAGGGTAAAATGAACTACAATAAGTTAATTAATATATTTATGAGCCTGCAGCCTGTACCACGTCATTTACCTAACATGAAAACTAACGTTTGTTCAATTTACTCTGCAAACTTGTAGCATAGAAACAAAAGGTTAAAATGTACAAAAGATTGTATAAATGGGCAAAAGGATTACTGCCTTATAGTGGGAAAACTACCCCTCGATATAACATTATAGTGCCCTTGGGATGGACAATGAGATATAATATTAGATATCATGATACTTATCTCTCTCTTATTTAATCATGTCCCTGTGGATCAATTTTATTCGTTGGGACTATGAAAAGAGCCCGAAGAAAAGATTTGTTTTGTATTTCAGAAATAACCAAAAATATTTTTGCACTTATTACCAGTTTCTAGATACAAAATTATCGCAAAATTAACGTCATCATCTGTAAAACGCGTTACATGGGATGAACATGAACAGCCAATTGTGAAATCAGGACACGGTTGGCGCAGTAGTTAAGCGATTGACTGCTGCGCTGCGTGTCACGGGTTCAATTCCCGCACGAAACCCATATTTAAATTACACAGATACATAGCCTTTTTTTAAGATGGGAAATCATCAAATGACTCCTCCCGCTCTGGGCGAAGCAGGAGGGAGTGTCAGACTCTTTCTGACTGGATTCTCTTTGCGTTCCCTTCCAGGGCCGCGGTGACTCTTTCGAACAAATTCCGCAAGCATAGCCTACAGATACATACATAGTTCCGGGTCTGGCAGTTTGTGTATGTGAGTTTTATGTTTGTGAACACAACCACGATACGGGGGAAATTCCTAGTGTGGGGCAAAATTAAAAAAGTACCTACCTATTGCATTGGAGGAAAATTAAAAAAAAAGTATTGCATAAGTGATGCAATACTTTTTTAAAATTTCATTTATGGGTAATCAATAATGTATATCTATTCTTATAGCTGAAGAGTTTGTTTGTTATTTTGTTTGCTTGAACGCGCAAATCTCAGGAACTACTGGTCCGATTTGAAAAATTCTTTCAGTGTTAGATAGCTTATTTATCGAGGAAAGCTAAATATTATCACGCTAAAACCAATAGGAGCGGAGCATACGAAGTTGCGCGGGTTAACTAGTTACATAAATCCAGAGGCTAGTCCTCTGTCCAAGAACCTCAAGTAGGGAATGCAATAATGGGGAGCCATAAGTCTCTACATAAAACAAACAATATAAATATATGTACTATAATATTAATATGTTTCCGGTTTCCAATATAATATAGGTATAATTTATATATAAGTAACACATGGCTACCACTCCAATTTTCGTTTATGTAAATCTGTTGAATATTCATCATCGGTATTATCAACATTCTCTCGCATTATCCCGCAACACGGAAATCCAAGGGTCCTGCGGCAATTTTTATCTGTGCAATTATACCTACTACCTACCTTAAAAAAAAAAACAATACTCGTAATTCTTTATGCTTTTACAGAAAACTAAAAAACGGGCAGTAACGTCAGACTACTTAAGAGGAAATGCTGGCGGCGAGACTTTGTATGGAAAAAGTCATAATTCGAATTATGACTAAGAAGAATATATACTGTGTCTCTAGGTTACCCTTTTTTGATTATTAGTTGCCAAATTTGTACACTAGGGCTCTGTTGACAGCGATTTATCGGAATATTTTGAGCATTTTGAGAGTTCTAGTGCTTATGCGGTTAATAAATCATCAAAAACGAAAACATAGGGACATGTATATATCCTTTTTATTCAGTTAGTGAAATATCTCTTAAATCGGTCCAATATTGGAGGAGAAAACAGTCGAGAGCCAAACCTCGAATTATGACTTTTTCCATACAAAGTCTCGCCGCCAGCATTTCCTCTTAAATCACAAAAAAATACCTTCATTTTTCTTTCAAAAATTACTACGTCAAACTAAAACTGAGCAGCACAACAAAGAATTAGCTTCAAAGATTATCAGAGAACGTATTTATTTTCCGAACAGCTACAGAACCGACCTCTAATGAGCTTTCAGCACGCACTTTACTAATTTTTTAACACGAAATTTGGGGAGACTTACCTATTATATCTTCTGTTTTATGATCCCCTGGCCTCCTCCTTTTGTTCCGTGTCCTGCAACAAAATAATAATTCCATTAAAAAGGTGAGTATTTGGAAAATATAAAGCTTCGTTTTTCCTTATTTTTCCCTTTGAGAGCGGCCGCTTGACCAATGAACTGGACAGCCTTGTACGGTTATAGTTAGTACAAGGGGTTGTCCATTGTAACGTAAAAGGTTTAATAGGTGCTACGTTAATTAGGTAATTAATATCAGGCAGGTATAAGATATTTCGGCTTGCTGCTTTTAAATTTTTAATGGGCAACCCCTTGAGAAAATAAGGGGGAAAATATGTGCTTTGAGGTATTAAAAAACAGTAAGTATTTTATTGTTTTTTTATTCTTAGATTTAGATTTTTTATTCGTGATGTGACTATACCTCACTCTTAAGAAACAATATATTTAATTTATTTCAAAACGTTTCACATGTTGTCAAACACTTAGAAGAGTCATAAATTGTCCTTTATAAAGGCTTAGTACTTCATTTCGAGAATTACAAACATTGTTATCCGTTTTCAAATTGCGTGCATATTTGGCTATTAAAAAACCACTCAATCTTTGTTTTAGGGTACTTTGTCGCGCACATATGCCAAACGGTTGTCGAAAGCAATATTTTACATTAGTTTCAATGCGACCTTCTCCACAATCTCACAGTCGATATCGGAATAGCCGCGAGCACGTCGCACATTATTTTAGCAATAACGTCTAAGTACCTGCATATGGTCGACCCTTACGAGAATTGACAAGAAACAGAAAAAAACAAAAGTGTTTTGGAAGGATCAAGAAAATAGGCGAGACGGCTAGCTTGGAACAACGGGAGATTTTGGAAAATGGACTCACTCAGTGTTAGGCCTCGAGAGTGGATGGTGGACCAATTTATTAAGACGGAGCTATGTCTCTGACATCGCTAGGGCGAGATTATTAATTAACCGTATAATGAGATAGGTGTCGTTCGAAACAAGGCTTTATGAGCCTAGTATTATAATAATGCAAGTGCGTGTTTGAATCTCAGTTATTGTGTTGGGGAACGAATGGGGTGAGTTTTGTATGTATTATTCTCCCTTATCTCCTTCTATGACTTAAACAAGGTAATCAACACCTGTGTTTGGTTCTAGGGACTAGGAGAAAGGACGTGGCAACAGACTGCATACAACAATGACTACAAACTGACTGTAGACAAACCCTACCAAGACACTGTTTATTGAAGACTGAACCGAATGATACTCGTAACCAGTTAGGGCCCGTTTGAACTATAAAGTTTCCTTGCCAGTCTTACAGTATGTCATATCAAAACGAAAATGATATTTTTTCTTTAATTAATATCTAACAATACCTACTTACTGTGAAACTTGGGAAAAATATGGCTTTTTTATTTTATTTATTTACTAGCTGACCCGCGCAACTTCGTCTGCGTCATAAAATGTAATTATTTACGACATCACATTAGAAACCTCAAAAATTACAGTATTTCTCCACTATTTAATGGATGTTATTATACATATAAACCTTCCTCTTCAATCACTCTATCTATTAAAAAAAAACCGCATCAAAATCCGTTGCGTAGTTTTAAAGATTTAAGCATACATAGGGATATAGGGACAGAGAAAGCGACTTTGTTTTATACTATGTAGTGATTATATTATATCAACCAAACATTAGTAGAGGTTGCCTCTCCCTATGGACTGACTGAGTGCAGGATACTTTGCACTGTTCTTATATGCGCACACTTCCATTGGTTGGGGGTAGGTTTCACGATGTACGGGTTTAAGTGAATTGATAGCCATCCTAATGGACGATAGGAATTTTATCTCCTTAAATCACAACTGGCCCCCGAGACCTCTCACTGATATAAAAAAAAATATTTAGCAAAATACATATTTTAGGAAGCCTAAATGAACGCTCGCTACCAGACGTGATTGTGTCAGGCATGCTGAGTGTAGGGAACGTGAAATGGTCTCACGTCACTGGGGTGGGTCTTTTGATTATTGTGAAGAAGTTCATTAACGTAATTTGAAATAATGTATTGTCAAGCAAGCGTACGTGTCACTTTCCCTTTTGTATTCCTCTCAGTCTTTATAACATTCACAATTTTAAAGTAAGGTAAAGTAAATTTCCTTTCCTTACCTTCTTACCAATGAATTCCCAACCCTATTTTGTATTAAATGTTTCTTTCTTTCCTTCCTTGTTCCTCTGCCTCAAAGGTCGAACTAGGCTGTAGTTTTGGGAATTCATTTCGTACAATCGGTGGGAGAGTGTCCAGTTTTGGAGTCGAGCTCTACAGGGCCGGGCGGAAGGAGGGGCCTGGCCCTCCCACCATCTGGTGGGACCGACCTTAACAATTAGGATTATTCGGGAAAAACGAAAATTTTATCAGCCTAAGGTAACTTAGGAACAGTCACAGTGAATATAAATATTTATCCGAGCGAGCCTAAACATTTTTTTCTTATTGTTACAGGTAAGGAAAAAAACTAGCCAAGTGCAAGTCGGACTCGCGTACAAAGGGTTCCGAACCAATTTCATTTTTAACAAGTTATTTTAACACTACAGACTTCAAGTTTTTCTGTAATTTTTAGGTATAGAAGTATTATCTGTATTTTTATTCAAAATTTTAGGCTCAGAAGTTTCGGAGATAAGGGGAGGGAATGATAAGTTTTGGTCTAATTTCTTGAATAACTTCAAACGTATTTATTTTAAAATTATGATAAAACCCTCACAGTAAGCCCTTTTATATGATGTGGCACACGATACAGTCTGAAAAACTTTTTTTTTTAATTTTCTAGTTTGACCCCTAAAAGTGACCCCTATACAAATAATTTATTTATTTACATAACGCGTCCGTGTTTTTTTGGGTCACGGAAATCCATTTGCATACCAAATTTTAACAGAATCGGTCCAGTAGATCCGGAGAAAACTGGCTTTGACAGACGGACAGACAGACACCCAAGTGATTCTATAAGGGTTCAGTTTTTTACGGATGTTCGGAACCCTAAAAACACCCTGTTTCAAATGTAATGGTTTCCACCTCGGCAATGACAAAAGGTTATTCAAAAATTATTAGCTGTACACTTGTATAATAAATATGCATAATATACCGGAGTTGAACCATTCCTTTTCTGGTGAGAGAAAAAATAAACAGCAATGTTCGAACGTACTTTCTAAATATCTATGCAAACTCTGATGGTAAAGATTAGTACTTCTTTCATTTTATATAATTTTCCATCGAGATGATGACTATTGAAATCGCGACCCTCCCCATTTTCAAGCACCAAAATCCCTTTTGATCGTTATTCACCCACCTTTAGAAGTATAATTTAATGGTAACAAAAATCAATAACGAATCAATTGAAGCGAGTTTTCCTTACCTGTCCCACAAAATTAAAAGACCCCCGTCCCCTATATCAAACGATCGGGCTTAGTAAACACGACTTTATGGACATTAAAATAATATAAGGTAAAAGTTGGAAGTAAATTCTTTACATTTCGGCCCTTATGTGAGTGTGTCCTTGACTGAAAATGTGAACACTCAGACATAAAGTTTGTGAAAAATGAAAGCGTCAGAAGCACATACACAGAGTAACGCACAACACTGTTTACTAATGTATTAATTCATTCAAAAAGTTTATGATCATCATCAGCGTATCAACCGAAAGACGTCCACTACTGGGACATAGGCCTCCCCCAAATGTCGCTGCAAAAACCGGTCCTGTGCGTCTCGCATCCATCGGCTACCCGTGACCCTCTCTAGGTCATCGCAAGAGAACCAAGGTTACTGACATAGCCCGAAGGATCGCCAAACTGAAGTGGCAGTGGGCAGAGCACATTGCTCGCAGAGCAGATGGTCAATTGGGCAGAAATGTTCTAGAGTGGCGACCGCGTACTGGAAGGCGCAGCGTTGGAAGGCCTCCCACAAGGTGCACAAAAAGTCACTAAAGAAAATCAACTCACTATGACGTTTTTCGGTGAAACTTATAATACTCTTAGTTGAGTAAAGTCTTGACGTTTGCTTTCTTTAAACCACTACTGATGCGACTGATTGAAGAAGCCTAATCTTCTAGAGTAGTATGCTTTCTAGATTACTAAAGTGGTCTCCCCTACTCCTTCATAGAGAAAAAATTATCATAATGGTGGTCAATCGCTTTGAATAGGCACTATTGTCAGTAAAGAATTTAGGAATTTTAAAATCAAGAGTGCGAACAAATAAAATTCCTTTGCTTAATTATACTAAGAATAACAAATAATAGAACACGTTATCTGGTTTTCTAATAATCATTAAAGGTAAGTTTTTAACACTATAAGAAAGCCAGGAAAGATTCGTAAGTACCTACCCTAAATCGCTACAAATCCTAAAAGGAATGAAATATGAGACACAATAATGTTCGAACCCCTAAGGCACAATTGTTACCATTGCATTAAAATACTCGTATATTCTTCCCACAGTTAAATGCCTATCTAGTGGTACACCAGACACTATTAAGGGCGGATAGTACTCATTGATATTAAGTACCAATTGCGGAAAACAGGTAATAATGTTTTACAACATAACAATATTGTCGTCACGCAGATCGTTTGAAACGGAACTAAGCACTCGTGGTATACCGGCCAGAACTCGGTCCTTGGAGAAAAACTGTAAGTAAGAATTTTAAAATAAAAGCCAAGTAGTTCTCGACGCCATGAATGTGAAACACTCAAAGCCATGTACAGCTACTTAAAGGTCGTATAACGTATAAGTAGCACACGGGGTGTGGTAAGACTATTGAATACAAGAATCTACACGTCGTGAGAAAATTCAGAAGTGACGTCTTATGTTTGTGGATCATTTCTATGTTCACCAAATATTTCGAATCCTTCCTTTAATTTAGCCTCAGTAAGTAATGCCAGCATTATTTGTGCGGTACCATTCAATATCTTTTCTCACCACCAAAATAAGGATTATGTAAATGAGGTGATATTTACGTAAATAAGCACGCGAAAACATTACTCGCTGCTGAAATATTCGAATACGAATAAACGTGGAATGAAAAATCCGAAAAAGCGCGGGCTTCACAGATTGCGAGTGCTACATGCCAGTAATTGGAGCCAGCAAAGCATGCAAGTAATTACCGACACGTACCTCAACAATAAACTTTTTAAATAGCCCATTACAGCTCTCATCCGAGCTTACGTAATATGTGCAGAGTTTTTTAACATAGCAATTACCAGTTCAACGCGAGTTTATTTTAATAAAGTCGATAATGACCCAAAGCTTGGGTCATTACTGACGCCGAACAATTCGGGGATTTTCCTAACAATTAATTTATGTTACTAAAGTTCGAAAAGGATGGATGGATGTTATGATATTCAGCAGAAGTAATTGAAAGCTCTAGTCATTTATAAAGATATTTAACATGGGATTTTTTATTACAGATATGTTAGTCTGCTTTCTAAGAAAAATAAACCAAATCCTTGACCATTGAAACTTTATACCATTTATCTCTGAATTTGGAGAAAACATTAATTTGAGTACTGATGGATTACCCAAATTATGAACACAATAAATTGCGTGAAAAAACGCCTGGCCATTAAACGTATAACGAGCTATGAAATAATGCCCATTTACATTTTTGGCATCCTCGTTGAGTAACGGCATTTAGGCACTCCCGCTGGTATTTATTTACACCAGCTGCTGCTACATTATTATTTATTCTCATACCCTTTTTGTAATTTTGCTGCATTGGAAAAACAATATCCAAATTCATTTTGTGACTGTTCTATGTTATAGCCAGCTCTAGAAATTCATCTCCTACGAAAAAGTCAAGGCTACTTAGTAAAAGTTCTTGCTACTACTTACGGACTAGTTAACTTTAGTCTTAGTACTTAACAGTTCCCAGAGGTACGATACGGTCCACATGGCCCAGTTACGGTGCGAAGAGACAAATTGACACCACCACTAACGTTTTACGATGTCACGGATGAAGCTACACGACCAGCAATTACAGTTAACTTTAATATTCCCAGTTATAGCCCAGTGGTTGAAGGTTAGTACAAAGCACTCTAGTTTGACACCAAGTTTTAATGCAATGGTCGAAAATTGATTATTTATGTCCAAAATTGGGAGAATCACACATTGTCACTGAAAATGATGAAAAAAGTATACGTTCTTTATGAAGGCTTTTGAAAGGGTAAAGCTTGATAAAGAGAATTTGCTACTCTGCAAAACGTGGAAAACATACAAAAACTTGTACTTTTACAAATACAAATACAAAATAGTTTATTGTGACAAACAGAAATTACATCATATTTGAACGTGTTTGGAGCCTCCAGTTAAGCAAACAATAATACAGGCAGTATTAGAAGGCTCCGCTCTTTCATATCACTTTTACGTATCCAAAACCATTTTTCTATTAGCATCAGTCAATAAACACAAGTAATTGGAATATTACTTAACTAAATCATGGAGATAAAAAGAGGCATGCCTCAAGGCAACATCTTATGCCCCGGTATGAACGAAATTTACAACGTCAGATACATAAAATAAAAACCATTACCATTAATCATTACTACTAGGACAAGTCAGAACTAGGTAAGATAAAACAACATTGCGCAACGGTTCTATCAAATATTCTGGAGATACAGAAGTTTTTGACATTCGATAATAATATATAGCTGAACCGTTACGTAAACTGACTCGAATAAACTTCGAATGCTCAATAGGGAATTGGAAACCCTTCCTAACTTGGATTTTACTTTTAATGACGTAGGGATTATATTATGAACCCAAATTGAGTTTGAATTGATGTGATGTTTTGGTAGGGAATACGGTAAGATGTAAAATATATACAGAACATTTTGAAAACCTTACCAATGAAACATTCGCTATTTTAAAGGTACCGTAATTTTGAAATAGTGTTCCCTCCTTGTGTTAATACGAGCTAGACAAGAATAATTAATGGGTACAAAAGTGGTTGAGAAAAGAAACCACCATATTTTTTATTATCCTCGAAAAAATAAATCAGAACAAAAATTAATTAATCTAGACAAAATGGTCTAGATTAATTTAATTTTGTTCTGATTTATTTGATGTTACAGAGATTTCGAATAAAGCCGAAACACGTGTAACTTGAAATAGGACCTTAAACTGTGAAGGATAGCATTAAGTGGGGTACAAAGGTACTTGGACAGTTCCAAAGTGCCCGAAGTCAGGACTTACAGGAGAAATGTACGGTTAATACAACTTTGTAGCCACAAATGTAATTTCACACAAAACTTCGACTTCCCTTCGGCAAGGATAAATATAGATATTTAAAATTTAATTGGATATTGTGTTTCGTACTTTAACGAATTTTGGATTTGAAGGAGAAGTTTTAATTTTGCTTAAAATGTAAATAACAAATTAAGTTATTCGTTGAAAATGCGTTCCGTACGTAAGTAAATATGAAGTAAAAAAGGTTTCAGACTCTAACACTTGTCAATGATCTACCAAGTGGTTTGTTCGAATTATTTATTTTCTAAAAATAACAATAACCCACGGTGCCCAAACTGAAAACAACATAGGTCACACGAGTAAGTTACGTACAAATTAAAAATAGCATCGTACATGAGAAAACAAACAATGCAAACAAGTCCAAACTAGAGCGCAAACTCGCACATTCACCAATTATACCTTTTCACAGCACTACAAATGTTTGTGTACGAGCCTTTATTGAAAAAGGGCGCTTTCGTGAATAAATTTTATCGTGATTATTGAATCGGTTCGCTCAATAGATTTGGAATTCCAATACCCTCAGTATTTTAGTCTAACAAGATTGAAAGAACTTTCCGTTATGCATACAAAAAGGTTCTCTCATCAGGCAATTACGCGGCTGTTCGTTCATTTAATTACTTTGTCAAAAAACTAATTGAATTATTTGATTAACGATGCTGGGAAATTTGATAAAAATATGAGAACGCACTTTGCATTTTATACTTCCTGTTTTATTATATTCGTACCATTCTTTTTAAGCAACACAATCAATCGGTGCCAAATTCGATTTCAAAAATTTTAATCACGGTACAAAAAAAAACAACGAACTCATTACGAAGTAAATTTTAGTCATTAAACATTTTGCAAATTATTCAAACGACAAAATGATAAATTGATGAAACCGATTCTAATTACCGTCGAAATGAAACGATACGTGAACCGAATAAATGTGGAAGTTTGATCGGACGGATGACGGGTTCACATTAATTAAATTCAAATCAAAATTGAACTCAACAGAATTTTTGATGTATAGGTGCGGTGTAGGATAGGAGTTTGTTATTACATACTTCCTGATAACATGACTCCTAATAGCAGGAACGATGTGATAATGCTACAATGATTCCTTTACACCTTTTTCTAGCTACAGGTAATAACATCAATTTCAGAAAAGCATATTAAAATCAAAAGAATAACCTTACGTGGCGTCGTCACAGACGCGGGGTATTGACACAACGCCGTCTCACGGCGTTGCAACAGTTGACCGGACACTTTAGTAGCTGCTACAAGAACAGGTGCAGCTACTAAAGTCACATAAAACTCCCAACTACACTAAGCTCTTCAAGCAAATTCAAAGCTTAGCCCATATTTTTCAGTAAATGTCGTCTTAACGACTTTAAATCTGGGAAGTGGAGTGCAAGCTAGCGGAATACGAGCGTTGATCACATGAAACTGGCAGAGATCCAAAGAATGTGCTAGAAGAACTGAGAGCACCTGACTTGCGTTTAACTGTTAAATTCATTTTATACCGCATTCTAATACTGCTATGGTAGACACCAGATAAACATGCAATAAAGTAAATTTACCTTTCCCTAATATCCCTTCGTAGATATCCGAATAATAAATTATAAACCGTTTTTCATGACGATAGAAGTCGATTCAGGACGGCTTTTCATGTCTTTATTTCTGTTTTTTGGTATTGAAAAGGCAATAAATGTATGTTTTTATGACGGATATTGCACATTTATCTGGTGTCTACCATAGACCGCAATAACAATCTTTCAAAGAAAATAATGATAAAATAAGTTCTATCTTCAACTTTCTAAAAGACGATCTGAACTATATCTTTCTCTACCTTTCAAAAGCTAGCCTAGTCTGTTTATATTAATATCCATCAATGAAATGAGGTTAGCTGATTGGGAAATGCGATAAGGTGATGCTGCTGAATTGATTCATGTATATTAAAGATTCCAAGAAGTCCTTGAACACAAAGGCTTCTTGGGAAGTTTAGTCAAATGATGATTTACGACTAACAGATGTATTAATCAACCATACAATAACCATGAAGCTGGATCAATGATAAAATAGTGTAGAGTTCGAATGCAGTTGAAGGACAAAATATAGCTTTCTCTGTATTTTGTTTTTCTGTATTTTGTAGGTACTAAGTTTGGATCGGAAAAAGCTTGGAACCCCTTGGAAAATCATTGAAATTAAAAACTTTCGAAGTCAGATTTGGAAAATTCGGGATATATATTTATTTATTCATAAAATCCACAGTTCTTTAACAATTTTAATTAAAAAAAAATAAACCGATCTTACAGTCAATTATGGATTTACAATTTACTAATATAATAGAAACAAACAAAATGATTATGCTAGCACCATCTAAGCATATGAGAATGTGTGGTGTGAGTGGGTGTAGTGTAGGCAGGGCTGGGCAAAATATAGGCTTTGCTTTATACGCACGTACAAACTCGCGGGCAAAAGCTAGTTTTAAATTAATAAGGAAAGTTACACCACCGTTGTACCAATATAAATAAATAAGAACGTGTCAGATTCAATAATAAAGGTTTCCTGTGATCTAAAAATAATAATTAAAAGGGAAAGTCAAGTGCTTCCCTCTGAAACGGTATTATGATTCATTCCTCGATTCCTTTTACGTTTGGGCCTTTCTTTTCAGCTTTGTTCTCCCATCCCGTTTCATCCAATAAATAAAATCGAAAGGTTCCTTTGTAATTCGATAGACAACATTGAATTCTAGTTTATAACTACTTTTTTTCATCCCAGTAATATTTACCAGATTTTTTCGAATTCAAGAACAACACACAAATATACAAATTGATTTTTCAATACAATAAAAGATCTTCCAAGTCTAAAAAAAATGCTCTTTTAATGAAAAAAACAGAGTCCTTGAAAATCAATAGTTGCAGCTTCCTCAGAATTTGATAATGTTACGAGCTTGGGGTTCGTAACAATAAAAGCAGCCGATAAATTAACCAAAAATGACATTTCAATTTACAGCACTAATTAGCACTTTAAAACACACTAATTATAATACACAATCGCACTACTGAACACTTCTCTTCACTATAATTCGCAATTGAAGATCGCTCTCGAAGTTATCGCTTGTATCGCCAATTAAATACTGACTGACTGCAGTCGCCGGATGTCCGCCCTTTATATACCGACAGTTATTTCTAGAACCTTCTAGTATGGAAACATCTGGAAAGTTCGGATACATTCCGGCCCCGACTGACCAGGTGTCGAAACATCGAGAATGTTCTAGCATAGAAAAGTCTAGAAACATCTTGACTCCACTAATTCCCCTACTCGATACTAGATGGCGCCACTAATACGTAATTGTCGTTATGTACCCAGCATTAATTCTGGCGCGTAACAATAACGTTCCAAAATGTACCAAAACTTTTTCAAGCCTTTATGGTGAATTTTATTAAGTTAGAGCTTCCTTGATATAGGTGGATGTTTACCTACTCTGAGCTTTTATAATTTATTTAATTTTTTACCCCAAATATATTGATTACTATAATCATAAGATCAAGATCAAACGAGCACCTCTCAGAATCCAAAAGATTTCCGTACGACGAAATAAAGATTGCATCTTGACTCATCGTAGCACTTAATCGAGATATCTGCCAAGCGTGAAATTGTAGCTACGATATAAGTATCTCTGAAGCAATTTGTGGAAGAGCGCACGGGTAAGCAGTAAAGTTATCTGATCCTAAACAAACATCCATAATATTCAAAATTCATTCTAACTAACAATCAACAATCGTAGAAAACCGAATAAACTCCAACTAAACCGTTAACCGAGTTATTGGAAAATGTATCTGTATTAAGTGAATCATGTCAACGGGAGCGTGGAACAATGTTTACCCTAGTGATTGGTTTTCGAGATAAATCCACAGCGTAGCAACTTGTTCACTCCGGACGATCAAGTTGGCTCTTGTTTGTTGGCGAGATAAAACACTGAGGTGGGCAAACAATATTGTTGCGTATCTCGAGCCATACTCCCGGCCTATTTGACTGATGGAAATAGCTTATTATGTGCCCCTAGAGGCGGAATTAGGTTGGGCTGCGGGTACGCGTCCTTTGTTTGAATAATTTAATGTAGGATGTCCTTTGTAGAGGAACATTTCTATGGGCACAAATGTAGGTATTTCCGTATGTGATTGTGATATGCAATTTCAAATAAGTAATTAGACATATACGATTAAATTACTCATAAATTACACAGTAGGCAGAAAGTATGTTGCGTAACGGGGTTTGTACACAAATTGGATTCGTATTTATTTTTCTTTATAAAATGTATCCTAAGTAATTCATACTAATTATCACGAATACGAATGGAATACGATAGTGTGCACAAAAGCCCTAAGCACTAAAAGAAACAGAAAACTTTTATTAGTTGAACACCTGTTCCAACTTGAAACGATCGAGACAAAACAAATACGAAGAAACTACTGATCTTTATTGCCTTTTAATGAACTCCTAGAAAAATAGATAGTAACATCCTGTATATTTAACGAAGTTCCTTATCGCGCGTTGCGAAAGGGGGCTAGACGGAAAAAATTGAGACCAAAAGTTGTAACGACACTTTTTGCTATAGTTGTAAGCCGTGCGGCGTGCGCGTGTTTCTCTGTCTGTCTCTCTCTCTCTCTCTCTCTCTCTCTCATAGAAAGCAAGCCAGTTATTTTGACAAGCCAATTATTACTAAAATTGAGCCTACTGATGAAGTTTATATTACATAATATTTGTTAATAATAAAAAAAATATTATTATAAATTTTATTACTATTCCTTCACTAATTAATCGAAAGGAACTTCGTTCCATCCGGGTGTCCCTTGACACCTCTCAAGTTTTTCTACATATTTTTCTCACAAGATACTTTCTAGTATTAATATATTATCTTACACGACTTCAAAACCTTTTATTTAATGTTATATGAAAAATAAAAATTCTCAAAAAAAAAAACAGAATTAAGTACCAATAAAATTTTCAATCTCTTGCTCTTATGAATTCGGTATTTCCCTCTTCACATGTTAATAGCAAAATTAATTTTATATAAACACAAACTCGATACGAGAAAATGAAATTGGGTTGTAGAAAAATATTTATCAGCGGCATCGGCATGACAAACGACGTCCTTTGATATTCCGAATTCGACATCAGACATACCGACGATCGTTAAAACCTTCATTGTCAAAAACGAATAAAATATTCATATTCGAGTTGTACCCAACTTATTATCGTCTCGATTGCCGAATAGGAGAGTAGCAAGAATAATCAATGTTCATTCATTAATGCTTCCAAATAAAAATAGAATAGGATATTTGTATAGGTACTGTGAAAAATGAACATTAATGCATGAACATTAATTTGATAGATGTTATTATAACAGTACGATAGGTGAAAAACTAAATAAAAGGGTAGAAATACAGAAGGTTTATAGTTATTCTTCTATCACTGTCACACAAAATGTCGTTTGTACTGGATGGCTTCAATTCTGTATTTCGGGACTTGTGAGTGACGTCACACGCAATTAATTCTATCTCTATTTATCACAGATTTGAATAAGCAATACCGCTATTTTTTTAGATTTTAAGCAACTTTTTTAACTGCGTCTTCTTGTGTGCTCTCTAGGTTTCGAGGAATGTATAAAAAATACAATGAAATAGGTACAAGTTTGTAATTTTGTCGTCGTGTAATGAGATTTTAAAGAATCCATACCTATGATGGATTGTTACGAGAAAAAGAAGTTCTATCATCTCCTTTAGGACACAGTGAACTAAATCACCACTTTATGGATTTTTCATGATTTATTTACCATTGCATTACCAAATAAAAGTGTCAGTGTCAGTCCTAGAAAGTTTTATGAAATAGCTATGCTAAAAGCTATTGGCTAACAAAACGTAGCATGTCAATTTGACAAACAATTGGTGTCTTACTGCAACTACTGTCTGCTCTACTATTCATAATAAATCTTGTAACACTATCTAGCGAATATTTATGTTTTAAGTAGTCACGTAATGACGACATTTCATGAGCAATTTTCATAGTTTTCCGTCGAAAACGCTTAGCCGGTCGTTCTGAGGCCCGCGTCACCTGTACCCGGTTATTTTCACCCGTTTCCCACCTCTAGCGTGTTTTTCTTGAGTTTACGTAATCCTTCCGGGTACCTGCCAACTCCACGAGGCAATTTTGAAGCGATCAATAATCTATATCACGGTTAAAACGACAGTTATACTCGGTCAAAAAGGTGAAGTTAGAAGTATAGGGATTTAACTAGAGAAGTTTAATTATATTATTTCACTGATTAACCCACTCTAGCCCTCGATTACCTGACGGTAAGCGATTGGTAAGATCTACAAACTAGAATGCTTTTTATTTCCATATAAATACAAATTAGGGTCCCTAGTTTAGTAAATAGGTTACTCTAAGGTGTTCAAAAAACCACATTAATGAATACGAGAAATAACACAGTATATTTTAAACTAGTGAACGTCACGCGGTTTCACCCGCGTAGTTCGCGTTTCCGTGGGAGCACGGGGATAAAATATAGCCTATGTTACTCCCTGAAAATGTAGCTATCCATTGCTGAAAGAATTTTTCAAATCGGTCCAATAGTTTCGGAGCCTATTCATTTCAAACAAACAAACAAACAAACAAATCTTTCCTCTTTATAATATTAGTGTAGATTAAATTAATGAGAAGATTCACACACGTCACGTTACAAAAATATGGAATAGCTGAAAAAGAGATTTGCATAAAACGATAAAACGCGAGGTGGCCGAACCTTTTATTTTCACTGTTGTAACGAGAAGTCGCCTTTTTACGTCCAATTTATGTCCTTTTTGTTTCAAGAGATAAAACGCTCTATTGTACTGTTGAATTTTTGAAGTCGGCTTCAAAATATAAAGCGTAGGTCCCCCGACTTTATTACTTACTGACGGCTATCACTTTAATCTTGTAACTTACGGTAAATTATTTTTATAGGTATTGCGGTGTCAAAAAAGCCTATTTATTTGATGGTATCGCTAGTCATTTACCACTAATAAAGGCTGTAAAGTAGGACTGTATACTCGTTTAATATCATTAATTAGGACGATATAAATATTTGAGGTTAGTATTTAGGTGTTAAAACATTTAGGTACCTAAAACCATGTGTTAGTTCAATTTGTTAATGTCCTTTTCATAACAGTAGTTAAGGTCAAAACTGTACTTAAAAGCACTTTACACTTACACCATAACATCTAATAAGCGAATGGATCTTTGTTTGCATAAAGTGGGGGACGTTGGCACCCCAATTACCCCACCTTGTAACCTACTTTCACGCAACGGGTAAAGACTGCTTATTACCGTCTATGTCGTTAGTCTCCTTTTAAAAGCGAAAAGTTTTAACTCTTTACTCTTTTTTGCTGAAGAAAACATCTAAAGTGGTAGATACTATAAACGCATAGCTTTTTGAATATTTGTAAGGGCTGACTAGATGAGTAATTACAGAAAGGTATTAATCTTTCTTTTTCCCACGTAAACCAGATAAATGCTCGAATGGTCGCAAAGTCTACGAGAATGAGAAAATATTATATTCTCTAGGGTCATCCAATTATGCAAAGAGCGATGTTGTAAGAAAAGTTGTTCTGTGACTTTATGAATTACTCCATAATGAGAATTCTTCCTGAACGGTTGGCACAAAGACCGATCAGATTAACAAAAGTGTATTTATTATTTTAGTTTTTGTGCAAAAGGTTGCTACCTGATAATGTTATGCGAAGAACTAACTTCGCGGGAGCTCGCGAATTCCGATAACAAGTTGCACTTCGGGTAAAAAGCGACAACAGCAAACCGTTGACTGAAGTTGTGCTGGGGACTTATCTCTGATATCTATATGGAGGTAAGGTATGTATCTACTTGCAAGTTCAAGTATTTTTTTAAATTCATTTGCTAATTTGATTGCATATCATACGGCTATTGAGGTATAATAAGTTTTACAATGTTGACAGTCTAAAGTTGCAAATAGAACCTATTTAAACATTTTCCCAAGACGGCACGGTGGCTGCTAGATAACTTATATGAATATAACACACACCACAAGCTTCAGCAAACTCATCTGGTATATCAAAGTGGGACCGCAGTTTGCACAACTTGCAAGCCAAGATGAAATATATCCTCAGTGGATAACAGCGAGTAATAAACAAACCGTATTTTACTTCTGTAGCGGCGACGTGACGAGAAAACTTGGAGTAAAATTAAAATCGTATCTTCGGAATTAAAACTTGATAGAGACCGGAGCACGTCCGCTCGCTGCGAAGATTGAAGCTCGACTGGGTCTCAAGTGGTGTTGCTGAGGGTGAATCTCTGACTACCCACAATTGACGCGTTCGCTGCAGAAATATTTTCAGTGAATACCGTCACGGAACGGAATGTTCATGCGAGCATGTGAAAGCCTTTCACAGGCGCTCGGAACCATTTTATTAGCAGCCAATAAGCCGTAACGTGTCTCGGCTACTTACACCAATGCCATTGATGGAAATTGGACTGCTCTTTATCCAATAAACGACTTCTTAGTTGGATAACCATTATCAGAATGGTTTCTTTTGATAACGATGTTATTTCAACGAATCCTGAAACATTTTCGTGGATTCTATTAGTCTTAAAATGTGCGATCAAATGACAAAGAATCACGATTTGCTGGATCAAAATGACTTTCGATTTCCGTTTGAAACGCAAGCTACAAAAAACCAAACATAATGAGCCTTCAAAGGACTTAATGTAACAGTCAGAAAGCAATTCTTCTTTTATATTTATTGTCAAGCAATTTGTGAGTACACACGTATGTACGTGAACGTGTTGTATTATATTCGTGGTGTTAGTGGGTCGCTGTAACTGAAGGCCGGTTTAATCTTCGGAACAGCAGCTGATCTCCCCTGAGCGCTCATGATGGATGGCCAACACCTGTCACGGGATTTAACTTTGTTATTCCTATTCAGGAGAACATTACTGTATGAGTGTACAGCGCTCGTGGAATTAAACGAGGTTTTCGATCAATGTTTTAGTTGGTTTTGTTTTTGTTTGTGATACGAGAGCTGTCTGTAAATTGATAGACAGCTCTTGTTGCAAAAACTTTTTGTCTTGTTGTTGCTTAGTGCAGCGTTTTTTGTGGTTTTGATGTGTGAGGTTTTATGTCACCACTAGCTTTTGCCCGCTTCGCTCGCTTCGATAGATTTTCACGAAAAAGGTACCGTATACGTAGCCTATAACCAAATTATACGTTCGATCGTGTGCCTTTTCAGTAATGAGTTTTTGAGTCTAGACAAAAGACGTAGTAATTAATGTCATTTCGCTTTTCCGATTAACTTTCCTTGCTTTTTAACATATTCCTCTCCAGAACTGCTTGTGGCGCTGATGATTTTCATCCGCCACAATAACATCAAACTATGAGTCATACACAATTCTAAATCACTGTGTATGTGAATGTGGTATATAATATAATTCTAATGTTTTAACAATATTATTTCAATATTTATCTATACTAATATTATAAAGAAGAAAGATTTGTTTGTTTGAATTGAATAGACCCGAAACTCCTGGACCGATTTGAAAAATTCTTTTAGCATTGGATAGCTATATTATCAGGGAGTAACATAGGCTATATATTATCCCCGTACTCCCACGGGATCGGGAACTACGCGGGTGAAACCGCGTGACGTCCACTATTGTATTTCTATTTTGTGTTTGTTTCAGTCCCATACTAAACCAGCAAGTGTTCAACTGTACCGACAAATCGAAGAATATAATCTCGTGTCTACCGTTTATATACCATACACACTTGCTTTCCCAATCCACTTTAGACATTGGCAGAATAGTCGACATCGGCTTTACTCGCCATATAAAAGTAAAGAATAAAGAGAATTTAATGTCATTGTCATTATGCGTTTTGCAGATTGTGATTTTCATATAACAGCCTGTTTATTCTGAAAACATCTCTCCGTGAATTTGTACGTGAAGTGGCTTGACAACCCCTAGCTATAGGAGGAATGACAGTTCACTTCACGCTTACTTCACCTTAGATGTTTACAGAATAGCACCGTAGAACCTTATCGTGAGGACAGAAATCTTGAGGAGAACATACGACAAAGCAGGCGATTGAACACAGTTAATCGTGACCACTTCTTGACAAGATGTCAACAAAGGAATTTATTACGCAAAAAGCTTTACTTGTCCGCGACGCTTTCCATTCCGAAAATATCAACCTGAATACGTCACAGACGATAAAATTAATGTGATGAATGAATAATCAAATATCGAAGGTACTCTCATTTCGGCGTGTCATCACGGTTAATCCAATTTTGATGCCTCTGAAAAATTTATTAACACGTAAACTCCACATCGTTGGCCCTTTTTTTCACGTTATTACTTTAGTAGGTTGAAGCTTTTATTTTAATTTTTGAAAAAAAAAACTATAGGAGTGTCCTTTATTTTTAATAAGCATCAATTTATAATAAGCATTGAACTAAATTGTGTTTTTTATCAATAAAGATCTGATGCGTACCTAAACGATTAAGTGTGTGTGCACTTAGACGTAACAAACTGCGCCTATACCTACTAATTTGGGATAAATAGTCTGGAATTAAATACAAAAATAAAACTTGCCGAGCTGTACCAAACAATAAAACTATTCTCTTGTCTAATTAAAAAATCCGTTCAGCAATATCTAAATCAAAAGCTCCAGGAAATAAAATGAAAGTCTCTAATTTATAGGAACCGTCGCAGCCGGAACGATTCGTAAAGATTACCGTTCGTTAGCCGGAGCCGGGCCATGCAGCCGTGACTCACTGTCGAGATTATTGTTCTGCACAACTGACGTAACTACCATCGATCTTACTAAGCTCATTCTATTCTTAAATTTTTAATCTTGTTTGAAACACCTGCTTCGCTTTTTAAACCTAGCTAATTTAAGGTTAGTGCAGTTTAAAAAATTAGGGAAACAGGTATTTAAACATTAGTAGTTCAAATAGCTAGGTTTAAAAAGAAAAGGTTGAAGTGGCTCTGAACAATTAGGAATAGTCGTATTATAAAAGGCGGATTACAGTGCTTTTAATTAATATAGCCATGGGCTGCTTGTCTCTATTACAAACACTCAGATAAATGTTATTAATTGTATTTTAAGACCAATTTAAGTTAAAGATGACAGAGGCAATATAGCTGCATTAAAGTAGTAAATTAATAAAAATTATTTAGTTGATTTACATTCGTAGAAAACTCAAAAATATATGATCCGACTTTCTGAAACCAATCTTCTAACCACCACTGTTTAGAATAATAAAACATCAACACAATAAAAAATAACGCCGAGCAATCAACGAAAACAATCCTGTCCTACAAAAAAAAATAAACGACACAAAAATATCTTCGCTCATTTCCTCCAAAAAGTTTGTAATAAGCCATTAGTTTTGCGAGAAGAAAACGTGTTCAGAATTAAAGAGCATTTCTCAAACAAACTGACACTTGAAGACTCCAAACTTTGCATCCATCTAAAAATTCTCAGCCATGAATATGAGAAAGTCACGTAAGTACTCCGGAAAGAACATTTTTCTTCGTGAACTCAATTTGTTTTTAGCAGCTGTTTGAGATAAAACCGGGAATTTCATGGGTTTTTCACGGCGACGTTTACTAGTCTGTATCCTGTGTACTTGTTCTTCGAGGGATGTCGTTCCGGAAGCTTTCAATTTCCCCATAAAACAACATCGTTTCTTGATCCCTTGCGTCTGTATTGACAGACGGGACGGAATGGGATGATAAAATGGTTCGTTGTTTCTGAGAAGGGTTTGTCAAGATATTTTTCGTGAGAATTCTCTAAACCTTCAGTTCATTTATCAATAAAAACTGGCAAAGTGTAATTTCAAAATTCATTATTTTAAAATTATGAAACAAATATATTTGCTATCTTAATTTCTTATCTTATCTTTTCTTTACTGCTGTGAAACATTGACAGACATAGAGCGATTCTATAAAGGTTCCGTAATTTCAAACAGACGATCGAAACCCTAAAAATACAGTACTGATTTCTTGGTATTTGCAGAACTTTTGCCTTGCAACAGCCTCAGAAAAAACCTCTTAGTCACAAAGCAAAACTCCTATTTACCTAGTTTCTTCTAACATAATAAATTTCAACATAGCCATCTTAGTCAGTTTGGCAGATGAAGACCCTATTTGCAAGGCGGGAGCACATCAATCAGTGTAGTGGCGGAGATTACAGGCCGTAGGCACACTGCCGGGATTCGGGTGATCAATCACTCTTTGCACCGGCGGTATAACAATCTGGCTAACAGACACCAGAAACACGTGTTGCGTGGGCAAAAATGTTATATTTATTCACAGATTTTAATGAAGAGCGTTTTATATTTAGAAATTGGTGACGTATTTTGTCGCTGTCAGAGGTATATCCCCTTTCATTATTCTACCAAAACTATACTTAACCTCAACAATAACAGTACTCCCGACCGAATTTCTTTCACGGCAGTCAATCTCAGCGAAGAATAACCATCGGCGCTGGAGATAATATGATGCATTTCCCGTAGACACACAGGTGCAGTCTCTTAAACCGGAGAGAGATCAAAGGCTTAACGTGCTGTCCTGAAGCACGAGAATTCCACTAACTTCCAAAATCCCGGCTGCCGCTGAGCAATTGATAATGAAAAGACTCAACGACACTTTGCACGACCTGGAAATCAAAGCCCTGTCAAGACCTCATGCTCACCATTCGATCTTGCGACCGCAGAAGCGACGAGGCAATCTGTACAAAAGAAACTTTTCGACATTTTTTTTTTCAAAGTAATTTTGCATAGCAAAAGTTTCATACACTTAGGCATATACAGCCCTAACCCGCAAGGGATAGCGAAGATATTCACTACCTTACTCAAGATAAAACTGTAAGTGGACCTCTCAGCGCTTATAAAGATCGGTATCCCCTAAACCCTAAAACGCGATCTTGCTGAGCCAGTACCTTATAAAAATGATGCGCGATAGCTTTCAACCCTCGCATGCCGACGACCAGATGCTAATCACCCTTCGGGGGTACTGGACCCATTATTACTTAATCTTCTGATTATATAAGCTGATTATGGTGTTTTCAGACTGCCTGACCTTGATTATGATAGCTGTTAAGGCGTGCGCAATATCCAAGTTCGTGTAATATTGTTTTTCAAATCTTGTTGATTGATGAACGGAAATTAACAAGTAATCTAAGTTTTATGCAGGATAATGGTAAACGTATGTTTTTTTTAGTATATAACTGAATAGGAAATCGACCTTGGTTGTCTTTAAGTTAATCATTAATTTAATATTGAAAAGAAAACATAATTTACCAGAAGACTTATGACTATTCTTCTTTAGAAGCCTATTGTTACTCATCATTTAAGTTAAAATAGACTTCTATAACAATTGTCTCATAAAGAAGCTACGAAAACAGAAAAGCTTTTTGGGCACGAAACCCTAAAAACGTGGAGCAGTATCTCGTAATTTTTCCTTATTGGGTGACCCATTTATTTAGGGAAGAGTTAAATAAATGGAACACAATTTAAATAAATGGGTTACGATTTATTTAATTGTTCCCTTCGGCGACTGGAACGTTGGGCTATTCGACAAATCCAGAATTACCCCTTGTTCTTTAAATCGATGTTACAAAACTAGATAGATAACAATAATGTACATTATTTCTAAGGTATAATTTATGTTTTTGTAGATATTTTTAGATCTCGGGTACAGCATGTTGATATCTGCGTACACACGAGCTTGCATTTTCTTTGTCTTAACAAGTATTTAAATATCAGAACACTAGTTTCTGCCAGCGGCTTCGCCCACGTGATCCCTAGGGAACATACTCCCAGGATAAAAAGTAGTATATGTTTTATTACTAACTAGTGCCAAATTACATGAAGATCCTTTCTGACGTGAAAGAGTTACTTACATCCATTCATCCTCACAAACTTTCGCATTTATAATATAAAGTAGGATTTATTTGCTTTGCTAGTGCAGTAGTGACATCGTACCGTAAGTAGTTTCGCCAATTTTATCTATATAAAAGCATATAAGGTCCTTATTTCTTTAGTAATTCTATTTAACTTCAATTCAACTTCCAAAATTTCATAGTCACGCTGCACAAATTAATGCGAGAACACCTGCACCGGACGTAAACTTCAAAGTATTATTTGCTAAGTTCGCAACCCACTACCCGTTAGCGCCACAAACGTTGAGCTAAGCTCACCAAACTCCCAGTTTACTGAGCTCACCGAACTCCCCACAAGATTACTAGTGAAACGTTGTTTTGCCACCTCTATTCTGAAGTTTTTCCTCTTAAAATAAATTCTCCCCTAACTTGGATTTTTCTAGAACTCTCGAAATGAACAAATTTTATGTGAACTTCACGACTGGACGGCGAATGAAAGTCGCACTGCTTGCGATTCATTCACTTTATGCTTATAACTTGTCTTAGTTTACAGGAAGCTGTGCAACGATATTGTGAGGTGAGAAACGTACTAAAAACTTTTGCTGGGCATGAGAAAAAGGGCTATTTTGTTGTTTGTTTTCTGTTGCATGATTAAACCTCTGAATAAATTATTGCTCTAAATTGTAAAAGCATAAAATTAAAGCTTGGTCATCATTTCAATTAACATCTAATAACCCACATAAAAGTTTATCGTCCATTAAGATCGCCAACCTTTCGATAGAAATTATGAGCAAAATTAAGTTATTATTTTGTTATTATAACATGAGCGTGCTTGTTTGTACGGCGTTTACATTTTGAACAAGAAAGCTAACACGCGCTATTTCCAATTTTTCATTCACTTCCAAATACTAAACGTTATAATTACAGGCCAACAATAGTGTGGGAATTGTTATGGATCCTTCTGATGTAAATCTAGACTCAGAAAAGGTTCCATCTATATACGTAACTGCGTCAGACTCGGTTAGGAAGACTATCTACGAGGCTGGCGCAGGTCTAGAATATCCAATTTTGAAGAATGAGGTTGATGTAAAGTTTTCGTTTGAATAACCTTAAAACAAATGACAGTAATGTGGATAAAGTTAGTTTGTCAAAACAAATGAAGATTATCATGTGAACTTGAAAATTTTCAACTGTCATTATCGCATTCATCTTTTGGCTTTAAATAAAAATGGAAATACAATCATTACGAAAAGTTTTAGTTATATGGCAGACGATATAGCTAGAAGGTTTTTTTTCTACATGCTTGTACAGTCTGGGGCCGTGACTGTACCTAATTGGTTCCACTTGTCACTAATTAACTCATAGACATATAGGTGGCTGATTTTTATTTCATTTATCTATTTGTTTTACCATATTGATTCCAAACCAATCCTTCCAGGGATATTTTTTGTGACTTCTCTAAGTTGTGAATAGCGTAAAAATCTCTTTTCCTTATTGATTTATGATAAAACGAGATTACGAAAGCTTTTCGTCTTTGTAATACGAAATAAGATTTTACTGATAAGGTTATCCGTCTGTAGATTGCTTTTTTATTATTGAAATAAAAGCTGTTTGACGTATGTACGTCTGATACAGGTTAGTATATTTTGTGTGCGGTTATTGTCAAGTAAACATTGGTTACAATGATATCGTTTTTAGGGTTCCATACCTAAAAAGGAACGTATCTGTACGTCCGTCTGTCTTGTCTGTCTGACTTTCAGTCTGACTAGACGCTTTTCTCAGGAACGTATACAGATATCAAGTTAAAATGGATATCAAATACGCATGTACAAATTCGTTTGGAAACGCAGGCGCTTATTTTAGGGTTCCGTACCTCAAAGGAAATAACGGAAACCTTATATGATCACTTTGTTGTCCGTCAGTCTGTCTGTCAAGACCGTTTATCTCGGGAACACGTGCAGGTATCGAGTTGAAATTAAACTCACTCAGGCTTGCAGCTGTGAATAAAAGAAATATTATTTACGTTAACTTAATACTTTTTTTTCACAGCTTTTTTCACACCTGAGTATAATATATGGTTTTAATTTCAAGTCGTTACCTCTTCGCGTTCACGAGATAAAGGGACTTGACAGACAGACGGACGGACAAAAAGTGATCTTATATGAAAGAAAAAATAATGTATAAGGGTTTCGTTTTTTCCTTTGAGGTACGAAACCCTAAAAATACTGGAAATTACTTACAGCCTTACTTTTTGAAATAATATACTGTTATGACTAAAAATGTAAGCAACTATTCTACTCTGTCAAATGATCTTTTATGCTATTTCCTTGAATTAACGACTTCTGGTTGATCTCATAGCAAACTCTAGCAGTCGTCAGCCATCATATGAGTCCCCACCTTCCTTGATAACGCTCTTCCATTGTCCTAATATCCTGATGAAACCCTGCTCCTCATTAAAATTAGACTTTGTGAGAATCGAGCAGTAAATACGGGTGCAGGAAGTGAATCTTTATGCTCATGTTACACCCTAGCTCTTGTATCTAAGAATGCACCCAACAAGCTCAACATAGTTCTCAGACTTCTTGCTGCCTATAAAGATACTCATTACCAAAACAAATTAATTCCAGGCTTTCAGGTTTTCTTTTCTGGCATACAACTTAAGGAACCTATGGTTTGTAGGACAAACCATAGGTTCCTTAAGCTAACCTAATAGGATAATTTTTAATTGGAAATTATATTTTATTGTATTGAAGTATTGTGTTTTTACGCAGTGTGATAATACGTTTTCGATATTTTTCAAAGATATATTCAGCACAAATATAGCAAAAGCAATCTGGATTATGCAAACAACATCTTCTTGACGAAGCCATATCAAAGCCATATCGAAAACCACAACAATATATATTTTAAAGTGTCCGGCAAAACACAAAAATCTAAACAAAATGAGTGAATGAGGGTAGTTTGCTATAACACAAAAATAAAAGCTGTTACAGGAAAATTGTTGCCATATTTAAAAAATAGACGCCAACTGCGGGTCTAAAAAGGCCTTTTTAGCAGAATCAGAACGCAAATCACGCCACCCGTCACTGTCAAATTTTCCCAAACGACCTTGGATCTAATGCGCAAGCGATAAAGCCGAAAATGAAATTTGACAGATTGTTGTGTGATTAATATTATAATTCTCCTAAAGTGGCCTTTTTAGCTCCCCTGAGCTAGAAACAAAATAATATCACAGATAACAAACAATTTTTATTCTGTTGACCAAATTTGATGCGATCTTTTCGAGATCGCTGTTCGTTTGAGTGGTACCTTAATTCTATATTCATCAGAATAATAAAAAAGCTCTTGACCAAAACTTTTTATGCTTCATTTCTTAGTTTCTAGGCTTGTAGATTTTTTCATGTAAAAAGGTTACATTTAATCCAACTTATGTACCTTACCAAGGTTTTTACCTTTAACTTAAGTTATTCATGACCCTAATCCAAGTTCTATTGTAAGCTGGCTTGATCCAATCTAACTTTTTCTACTTTTCCACAAAAATCTTGAAAATTAAGATATCTGAATAGTTAGGTATCAATTTTGTGAAATAAGTCTCTATTTTAATCATAAAAACAGGCTAAACCTACATTGAAAAAAAACTTATTTCCAAAAATGCGACGTCTACCAAACTACTCATTACTCTGGCAAGGTAAACCACTTTTTAGAGTTCCGTGCCCAAAGGGTAACCAACGGAACCCTATTACTAAGCCTCCGCTGTCCGTCCGTCTATCTGTCAGCGGGCTGTAATCTAAAAAACCGTAAAAGGTAGAAAGTTTGAAATTTTCACAGAGTGTGTATTTCTATTGCCGCTATAAAATAAAATAAAATAAAAAAGCCTTATATTTCCCAAGTTATACAGTAAGTATTGATTGTTAGATATTAATTAAAGAAAAAATATCGTTTCCCTTGTTTGAGGGAACCCCTGAGGTGAAGGCCTCCTCCAGAGAGTGCCATCTTTCTCGGTCTTTCTCTATCTAACCAGCGTGATCCAGCCAGCCGCACGATCTCGTCCTCCCAGCGTGAGTGTGGTCTTCCGCGCTTCCTTTTGCCCATCGGTCCCATCCAGGTAGTTAGCTTTTTGGCCCATCTAGTGTCTTGTAGTCGTGCTACATGGCCTGCCCATTTCCACTTTAGTCTTAGTGCGTGTGAAACGGCGTCGATTGCTCTTGATTTCGATCTGATTTTGGAGTGGAGAACTCTATGTTGTTTTTTATGTTAAGCATACCGCTATAACAACAAATAATAAAATGTAAGTACGGAATCCTTCGTGTGCGAGTCCGACTTGCGCTTGGCCGGTTTTTTAACCGACTTCAAAAAAAGGAGGAGGTTCTCAATTCGGTTATATTTTTTTACGTTTTTTACCTCATAACTCCGTCATTTATGAACCGATTTGAAAAATTCTTGTTTATGTAAGTTTTTTTTTCTAAAAAATAACTACAAAAAAATTTGAAAATACCTATGTTCAGCTTTTCAATCAATCAGGTTCTTAATTGTAATTAAGAATCTGATTGATTGAAAAGCTCAGTAAGGAGATAGCAGTAACGAGCGAATTTACCAATACTATTTCAGCCTCAATTTTCATGACAAAGTTAATTTCAAGAGTATCTTAATACCAAAGCGGCCAAAATAGTATACCTACGTAATAGGTAAAGCAAGAACAACCCCTATGGCGATTTTTATATGTGACTAGCTGTCCCGCGCAACTTCGTTTGCGTCACAATTTTTATTACTGCTCCGCTCCTATTGGTCTTAGCGTGATGATATATAGTCTTTAGCCTTCCTCTATAAATGGGCTATCTAACACTCAAAGAATTTTTCAAATCGGACCAGTAGTTCCTGAGATTAGCGCGTTCAAGCAAACAAACAAACAAACAAACAAACAAACTCTTCAGCTTTATATATTAGTATAGATATTTCATTTCTTTTCGCATTTTAAAACCGTTACGATTAAAGTTCGTAGTGAGAGATAAGCCTGAAATACAAATTAACCTGAACCTGAAGTAAACGGCTGCAGACCACGGTACAATTAGAATAAGTGATTATGTAGGCGTTTTGGAACGTTGTGTTTAACTTATCAGAAACCTTAGAACGAACTTAAAGTACAAGTAATCACATAACTGCCTAACTGGGCACAGTTATTGAGTATAATTTTCTTAAATTAAAGTGTGGTCGCCATGGTATTTGAAACTGACTCGTATTTCTAGATAAGGTTTATGGGGTTTCTTTTTGGCTGAATGTACATGAGCCCAAGTTATTTGGATGGCGACAGACTCGCCCATTATTTTGTATTGGATTGAAACACAACTGGCTTTCTAAATACATGGCTGCAGTATTTGCTAGTCACTTCTGTCTACTGTAATCAATCAATCAAATACGTTTATTTGTGTACACAGGTACAAAAACTGGCCAAGTGCGAGTCGGACTCGCGTGCAAAGGGTTCTGAACGAATTTAATTTTTTTAACATATTATTTTAACACTACAGACTTCTAATAGGTCTTAGGTAAAGATAAGGTAATCTTTAGGTAAAGATCTAATATCTCCATTTTTTTCAAAATTTTAGGCTCATTAGTTGCGGAGATAAGGGGGGGGGGGAATGGTCATTTTTCGTCTCATTTCTTGAATAACTTCAAAACAATTTATTTTAAAATAATGAAAAAAATATAATTAAAACCCTCACAGCTAAGCCCTTTCATTGTTAGACCCCCAAAAGTGACCCCCATACTAAAAATTTAATTAATTACGTAACGCGTCCGTATTTGGGTCATAGAAGTCCATATGTGCACCAAATTTCAACAGAATCGGTTCAGTGGATCCGGAGAAAACTGGCTGTGACAAACGGACAGACAGACACCGGAGTGATCCTATAAGGGTTCCGTTTTTTTTCGGAACCCTAAAAAGGAAATGGAACAATTACAAAGTAATGGATCTATGTGTCCTACCACAGTAAGTGGCATACAAATTATGCGGGGAATACAGCCAAAATGTTACAATAATGTTTTTGCAATATTAATAGTTCTTCAAAGCCGTTGTTTAACAAACGACTGACTTTTTCATTAATCTCAAGAAACGACATCCTACCCGCCATAAAAACAACATAACCATCTTAGCTGCTTATTCCAGCTTCAGCAAACTCTCATTTAGTTAATAACGTGATACAAAGACATAATCCAGGCCAGGCGCGTCAAGGAAGTAATAATGTGGAAGAGCTAATACATTAGTCGGTGAGAGTGTTGGGTGACGTATGTACCCCGCACTATACAGTATACGACTTGGTTTAGGAACGAAAAAGTGAATAAGAAATTCATGTTTGTGTGTTTTATTGGTGGTGCTGAAAATGGCTGTCTCTGCTCGCTGCACAAAATGTTTCCGGTACTTACACTCAAGTACCGGAAATATTTTGTGCAGTGAAAGAGTGTGTTCTACTTTGTTATTGTGTTACGTTTGCTATTAAATTTTATCATAATCCAAACTAATTTATTATCAACTGTCTATCTGTCTTAACAAACAGACAGACAGTAATTGACATAGATAGTTTACCATCGTAACGTTTTCAGGTCTAAACCGCTGAACAAAAGATGAATTTTAGTACAGCGGGTCTAAAATTGCCACTTTCATTTTCATCTTTATCGCTAAAGCATTAGGTTTAAGGTTGATTGGGAAAAATTGATAGTGACGGGTATCGGCCACTAAAAGCGGCTAAAAGGCTAAAAGGCCACTTTAGCAGAATCAGTCAGCACATCAGTGCTGACTGATTCTGCTAAAGTGGCCTTTTTAGACCCGCTGAGCTATATTGGACTTTGACGTAAGTCATAATATACTTTTCTTTATCCCGAGATAACATTTCCTTGGGATGAATTCCGACATATTCGCGAGCAAAGCCGCTACATGAAGCCTTATCAAATATTTCAACTTTCAAAGTTGACCAGGTATCTCGAAAAAAAATGAAATTCTCGAAATCAAATCACTAAAAGCACTTTTTCAAGAAAAACACGTTCAGAAAATTAAAGCGAATGTCCAAGCACTTCAATTATGTTGATTTAATAAGGAAAAGGCGCCTGCCTCTGCGTTCGGGATGTTAAAAGCCATAACGTCGCGAAGATACTTTATACATGTACAGCATCTTCGCTACGTTACGAGCCACTCATAAAATTGTGGCAATCGTTGTTGAAGCGCTACGGTTACAGACAAATGACAGACTTTGAGACGAGATAGTTTTAAACACAGGAGTGATTTATTACGACGTTTTGCTGCTGGATCCATTTTCTAAATGGAGCGAAGAAAAAAAGAAAACGGGAGAACAAAGAAAACAAATGTCGTGAAAAATAAAGTCTGAAAGGTCCAAGCTTATAAACATTATCAGCAGTAGTCTGAATTGTTAGCAATTCGGCATTGTGTAAAACCGTCTTTTCAAAAAGGTAAGCTCAAATACGTTTTGATTGTATCATTTTTGCATCTCATAACTATTTCAATACACATCAACACGTAAGTATCGTGGTATCGTCTAATGACGATACCACGCGAAACAATAATTCCACTATTAGAACACTGAGAACCATCCATTAACCACAAACTCTCAACCAAACCGCCACTTCAGCAACCCGAGTCGAAATCGTGCCCAAGACACTGATACGACAAACACTACAAGTCGTGTCGTATCGTACCGTCTACTCGTGCCCTTAATCGTGTAATCAAGTCGAGCAGACTGGAACAGTTCCCTGCGTCTCATTAGACGCAGAAGTGCGCTGAATTAGCTATTACTTTTAACATGCGAGGAAATGCGCTCACTTCAACAAGAGCGTCGAGCGAGGGCGTAAAGTCAGGATAGTGCTGGCTAATCCTATGTTGCTGTTTTATTTTACTGTTACTGTTCGACTTTTATGGAAATAGCAAGATCGTTTTTGTTTTTACATCAGCAACCATATAAGTTAGTGTGGACTTATTACTGGTTACTGCAAAAGTTTTTAGGGAAATCTTAAGTCTCAGACAGTTGGGCTATACTTTTTTATTACACAAACTAGCCAACAAGTGACTGTCTATGTTCTTAGTAGTATTTTTGGAGATAACGACATAGTTGTGTAAGCCAAAGTTTTTTACGGTTACCTTGACGAAAACTGCACAAAAATACTTTGACTTGTAAATCTAAAAGACCAATAAGCTATCATGATTTTACTACTCTATATTTTTTTTTGTTTTATGGTTATTACGTAAACAAGCAATCAAGTTACTATGTTCTTAGTAGTGGTATAATTGCATGTTCAGCTTCTATAAGAATTTCTTTTAAAACAGCCTTTACGTTAGTCAAAGGGTTGCCTGCTACAGAGTGTACGTGTCCTCGTGCCAATTAACCTTTGAATGCCATACTTCAAATACAACGAAAATGCTGCTCCTTCTGACTTTTAGACACGGTTTTTTATCAAATTACTTTAGGAAGATACTTCGATTCATTCATTCAATGGTTGTAAATTGATTGAAATTTTTTCACACTGCGAAAATAATTAACAAGTTTCATCACTATGGCTACTATAATAGTAAAAAATAAAGTCAACAAACTTTTGATTAAACTGTCTTTGTTTCTTATTTCATCTCAACAAAACAAAGAATACTTTTGTTTCAGACAACAAACTATGTACAAACTGCAACGAAGAAGAGATGAAAGAAAAATTACACTCAAAGCCAGAATAAAGCGTCCAGCGCTAAAATATTTATGTTGCACACAATTCGAAATAACAAAGACAAAGTTGGCGCCGGCTGGGCATTCATCGAAGCCGACGGAGAAAAATTGTCAAGCACATGAGATGGGGTGTGTGGCTACGACTAAATTGAACGTCGACGGATGTGGGAGCAGCCCTGCAGTGTACGCCTGGCTGCCTACACCTCGCACCCGCTAACAGGGTTGGCGAGTTGCCACACAGACTTTTTTTCGTATTTCAAGCAACAGTCAAATTGATTTTTTGGGCGTGTGTCAATCACTGCGTGTCCGAATGCTTGTGACAAGAAATCCGCTTTGACGAACAATTGGGTGAGAAAAAAATGCGTTTTCTGGCATCCCTAGCTGCAGCCAGCTCTACGCCGACACTCAGTACAATCTACACCCACTCACAGGCACATTTAATGACCTACTGCAAAATTCACACTGCACCAGCAACGTCTAGTTTCGCTAAACGCCTTTCTCTAAAACGAATTTCGTCGTTAATGCAAATTGCCGCGGATTTCCTAGAGCGCGAGTGCTTTGTGAAAACAACGACCATTGGAACATTTCGCAAAGGTGAACTAAGAACATAACAGTTTTAAGATACAAGTTAATTGCTTGGTAACCTTTTCATGTAGTTACGAGAAAATAATCTATTTTCACCTCTTAGAAAGATTGCAAAAGGTGAAAATATATTTGCAAAGTGAATCGAACATGACATGATTTTATGTAACTCGATTTTTTTTCTTTCTAGTGTAAAATTATGTATAAGACGCCACTTATCATGTCTAGATAATAAATAAATCTCCGAGTTTTCCCAGCTCTATTCCTCTATAGTGGAAAACAATCTAATTTTCATAGAAATAAAACCTTCACAAAATACAGGACGCGATGAGAGATTGTTTTCAGTTCCGTACCCGTCGTTTGTTGCACAGGAGAATAAAATAATGAGGCCATTTCCTGGTGCCTTTTGATGCGCCCAGGAAAAGGTTGCTAACGGCATTTTTAAATTGAGCCTCAATTAGGGTTACCCCCGTCCCGGTGGCCGGGTCCTCCTCGTTTTGTTAACATGGAGGCGTCCGGATGGATTTTAAAAGCATCTGTATTCTGTAAGTTTGGAGCACAGTTAACAAAGTTTGTAAAGGCTTCAGCGTACAAGTTCTATCGTTGTCTCTTTTGGCTGGGGACTTTGAGACCAACTAAATGACAGGACTAGTGGACAAAGGAAGCAAAGCGTTTTTGTTAGGTTTACTTTTGAAAAGTCTGACCAAATAAGCTTACAGAAAAGGCGGTTTCCGTTATTTTCTTGTTCAGAACATCATTATAAAAGTAAAGCAATCAATCTACAGATGTTATTTCAAATTGAACGATTTTTCAAATTGGACTTTATTTCAATCAAAGAATCGAAGAATCTGCCTAATACAGACTATTCAACTGCATTAACTTTATCATTTCAACAGGCAAAAACAAAGCCATTCAATCAAATTCGTCAATCAAACCTGTCCAAAATAAACATCAGCGCTCACTAATTCAGTTTGGTACTTCAGTGTGAGCGGCGATTCAAATCACGGCAGAATACAGACCCCCAAAATAAATACACCACGTTGAATCACAGACTGGAGGCACGGAGGGAGGGTAACCGTTCCGATGGCGCGTCCGCTCGCCGGGGAAACTTATTAGCATCGACCCCAGCAATTAACTCTATACCATTTCCGTGGGGTCCCGCAGTCCCCCAGTCTCGACCAGGTTGGAATAACGACCGAAACACGATCCCAGTCGCCTTTAGCGACACTATTCGGTGAGTAATTGAAATGTAAATTTGAAGTATATACGCCTGAATGGGCGTGTTGAACGTAAAATGGACCATTCAGCTATATTGCTAGCATACTAACGTTTAGTGCTAAGGTATCTATTTATAGATACCGGTTGGGTGAATGATTAAGGTAGGTCAGCGCTAGCAAAGCTTTGGACACAAAGTTTCTAAATTGGCTTGATTTACAAGCACTGTGGAAAAGGCAAACTTCCCATTCGTGTTTAACCGATAAGTCTGAAAAGTTAGATGGCAAAATCAATACAATTAACTGGTCTCGCAGACGCTTTCTATGTGGCATTTGTGTGACGTGCACTTTAGCGGCTCACCTCCGCATAAAATAAGGAGCTAGAAACCACATTACAGCGTAATGGGTTTCTGTACTGAGAAATTATATTACGAAATAAAAGGCTTTTATAAAATTAATTATTCTTCAGAACCTACCGTAGTGTACTGAGAATTATTCACCAGTTTTAAGTCAGCTGTATTTAACTGGTTTTCCTCTTACATACCTGTGGTTTATTAACATTAAATTATATTTTATTTTTTCTTTTAAAATAAAGTTTTTGAACATTAAATGCTAGAAATATTAGAATGACCTAATTCCTGAACCCTTGCTCCAATCTTATCATCACTTTTCTATAAATGAAGGTGGATATATTAGTTATAAGCTCGTAGTGTCCCACTGCAAGGCAAAGACCTCCCTCGCTTCTCCTTAACGTAGGAGTAGAGATCGTCTGGTCATCTCCTTATGAGCAAAAGTAGCCACAGATTGGGTCTCAAACATTAGGAACCGGCGAAGTAGTAGACTCAAAAGGAGATTTATAACATACCATAAAGCAAACTTCGTGTTCCGAAGTGAATCCCAGCGAACCGCGACTTTCGTGATTGTTAATTATTATAACTCATCTGCGCAGATAATTATGACAAATGTAGAATCTGTACGCAAAAACTTTTATCATAAATTATTTAGGCAGATACTTCAGCCATTCCCTTTGCGTCTGAGGCCCACGCTTCATATTTAAACTTTGCTGAAAATTATACAACAATTTAAACTTTAAAACTCTGCATACTGTGATGCCTACCTCTTGTGCGTCATTCTATAGAATGAGGTGATCTTAATATAGCTCATTCTACATTATTATATAGGGTAGCCAAACCGGACGTATACAACTTTTAACCGTCATATTTTTATTAAGAAAGAATGGACACTTTTGCTGAATAACTGGTGAAAAAATGTGTACTACACGTATCTACAACTCTGCCTAATCTCTCGGAAAATACCAGCGTGATATTATATTTTTATGTCGTATCTGTAGTAAGTACTTCCCTCAAAAATCGATGACATTTTTTCACCCTCTACAAACGTGTCATTGGGTCCGATAACATTTTTATTTCATAAAGGTAACCCTTTCGACCTAATTCTTGATCACTTAGCGACCCGCGCCCTCTGGTGGCCTAATAAAATCAACCCACAATTATTATCCTGAACCCCAGTGTGGACCCCGATTAGAGGTTACTTTATCAACTGCCTCCCCCTTTTTTGTTGAAGCCTAAAATTTATACACTTTTTGTTACTTCAGTTTTTTACCTAAACTCTAGGCCACTATACAACGACAATGTTGGGAAGTATACTCAAACTCGCCACGTCTGATACCTACTTATTGGTTAGGTAAGTATTTTTTACCGCTGTCGTATGGTGTTTGTGGACATTGACCTCATAATTTGAAACTAAATAAGACTTTATTTCACTAGAAACATGTACATTTTATATTTAAATACTATTCTAACTATTTACACTTAAAATAAAAAATAAAATTCCTAGCTAAAATATAGCGTCAAAAAATTCGTTTGCATCGCTGTTTACTAGAAGTGAGCCCAAAAGACTGCATGGCGGCATTGCTACGTTGAATGGCAATGCTTATCCTCTATCCGAGGTAAGAACCAGCCCTTAGGTCATCACGTAAAGTGTCAACTAGAGCACTTGGACCATTGAAATATAAAAAACCCAAGATGCACAGTCTCGAACAAATGCAACACTCGAAACTGTCGTCAAAAACTGACATGTATCAAGTGTCATGTGTGAGTTGTGTGTAGTTATACTATAAACATTTTTTTTGCAAATTCAACCTTACACGGATCGCTTAAAGTTGTTTTTACAAAGTAGAGCAGTATGGCGAGCGATGCGAGACTGTTTGAAACTAGCGCACAATGACACATTGTGCGCTTGTTTTTTGCGGACGTTTTGAGATGCTAAATGTGTATCTTGGGTTTTTTATACATCAATGAATCGGATCCCAAATTTGAGTACTTAGACTAAAACAGAGCTCTATAATTATGTTCAGGTCATTTACGTCGAAGCGAAACGCACAATTCTACATGGCATATTGAATTTTCACTCGAAGAGTGCTTTTATTGGCATCTCGGGACAAAATTGATGCTTTGATTCAATTCCACTCTGTGCCAATGTGGGTCTGATATTAACAACGCATAGTGCTTTATGTACATATGTAGGTACCTTATATCAATAATCATGTAGCTATAAGATGTCAATTTGGCTAAGAATTCTGTGATGTTCTGTCTCTTACGACGGAATCACAAGGTATTAGTACGTCATAATAAGGTTGGAGTCTACCTACGTCATAGGAGCGTCGACGTGGAACACAATTTTATTTGTCGTACAATAAGTAAATTAGAAAGTTATCGTAATTTTTCTTTGTCAGCTCATGACAAATTGGTCAAGAGCGACAAGCGCTGCGTGATATGCGTGCTACACACCATAATTTTAACATAATTACATCTTGTCGACTAATGTAACCAACTTATTTATAACCATTAACAATATTACACGAATGTCTAAATGATTTTTGAAATGGCTTTAGTAAAGAAATTTCTTTCTTGACTTTAGGGTCAATTAATTGTGAATCCATTACATACATGTGGCTAAAATCGTGAAAAGTCACTTATACCCAATATTTTGACGAGTTATGAGAACATACACTTACAGAACAGCAAGATTATCAGAGCATTTTCCATATTTCTAATAATAAAAGTTTACAGGTATTCGTGATTTAACCCAAAAGTTACCGTCTATGACGCATGAGTATCAAGGTGCATAATAATTAATTATGTCGTTAAAAAAAATAGAGATTTAAGAATAGTTTGTCAAAGCGACATTATGGATATTCCATCGTGTCTTTTCGTCTGTAGTAGATATAGTAAATTTTAAAAATAAATCATTCATATTGTAACTATACTGACAAAGACTGATTCGGCAATAAAAACCTTTCCGTTAAGCACTGTGACAGTTGCACACCGCATACAATTTACATTTTAGACACAAGTCATTTCAGATATTATTTGACCTTATAACCGACTTCAAAAAAGGAGGAGGTTCTCAATTCGCTTGTTTTTTTTTGTGTTTCTTACCTCATAACTCCGTCATTTATGAACCGATTTTAAAAATTACTTTTTTTATAAGTTTTATCTGAAAGTATATATTTCCTGATTGGTCCCATTGTCACCAAGTAAGAATCGGGAGTGCTGAAATCCCATGTCTTTTTATTGTTTACACCAATTCTTAACATAACATCACGCCGGTACGCTGTTAGTGTGAGTGGTACCTACCTGCGTAGGTAGGTACCACTAAAAAGTGAAAAATAAAAAAACTTTTTTACAAAAAATACAACCGTCTTCCAAAAACAAAACACTACGAAGTATAAAATAACTTTTATTTCGGAAGTCGGTGTCAAAAAAACGAAAAAATAACCATAAACACCGACTTCCGAAATTAAAGTTATTAAAGACTTTGTAGTGTTGTGTTTTTGTTATTGTGAGAACTTAGTAAACCTCTACTGCAAAGTATAAACAAAGCCGCTTCCCGTCGTCTGTACGGTTAGCTCTTTTAAACTAGGCAACTGATTTTAATGCGGTTTTCATCAATAGATAGAGCGATTTAAGAGGAAGGTTTCTGCGTATATTTTAATATTGTTTTGTAGTAATTTGTTGAAATATGACAGTAATTGTTCAAGATGTCGAAAGAAATCAAGCCAACTGATGGCTTTCATCGAAAATGCTGTCTTATTCTTTTGAAATATAACAGTTAGTATCTACATTGCACCCGTGCGGAGCCGGGGCGCTAGTAAATGGTGTAGCTTATTTTTATAGCGAAACTTTTTAAACGGATCACTTTTATTAAGCTGAGCTTAGAGGCTTACAGTCGAGTTTAGAAAATATCTACGAGAAAAAAACATAAGGAAAGAGGTAAAATTAATTTACACTAGGTGTGCAAATTAATTTGACCTCTACATAAATAGTCGGTCAAGCGTACAACTCAAAATATTTCTTAAAATATATCAATAGGTTTATCTCTATTGCTAATTGATAAATAATAAATATTCTTATATGCTATGATCTACATTTTATTAATAGAGTTTTATACAGGTACTTTGGAATTTATGTAGTTTTTAACACAGCTTCCTAAAATATAATAACTCGAGTTTGGATTGTTTGGAGTTGTGCTTTATCTAAGTGTGCTTATTTGTAGACTCAAGTAAGGTCTCCAAATACAAAAATTCTTTGAAGCAAATTTTTACTGAAACAAATCACAGTTCTTGAGGGTTACGCCACGAAAGCAAAGTCACTGGCAAACCTTCTAACTGATGAAGTTGCAGGCAATGCGTTTTTATGCAACATCGGTGCTCCACTTCGTCATCCACATGCTCAAATTGACAGCACTCGAGGAATTCACCAGTTTCGATACTTTCAGTCAGGTCGAGTGCCACACACTCAAAGGGTCGCCTGTCTGAAAATCGAACATGCTAAATCCCGCCCACCCACCGATTTTTTAAGTTTGCATATTTCAGAGGACATTCAGTTTTTGTCATTCCTCCAAAAATATTCGGGTAAAATACAAATGAAAAATTCAAACTGACAATTCACATTCTTTCCTGGTTTATTTTTGTGTCCGTTATTCAAATACCATGTTATGTAGATATGTGATGTTAGGTCTTGTTTATTTTTTAGCGTCGAGTTAAAGCGTTGAGTTTATTTTTTTTATACTTGTTCGTTACTCTCGAAAATACAAAAAGCTTGTGGATCAACGAAAAATACTGTTATAAGGTATTGACTTGCACACGACGGATTCCGTACTATAAACCTTAATTATTTTTTTGCGGCAATAGAAATACACAATCTGTGGAAATTGTCTACCTATTACGATTCATGAGATACAACCCGCTGACAAACAGACGGACGGACGGACATACGAACGGACGGACAGCGGAGGCTTAGTAATAGGGTTCCGTTGGTTACCCTTTGGATACCCTAAAAATATCGAAGTGAAGGCTTGGGTGAAGTGATCAGGAAGTGAGCTGTCAATCCATGTACAGTCAACAAAGCTATTAGGTATACAGGCAAAAATATTATTTATTACATTGCACTGCCAATATTCATTGTTTATGTGTGCATTATAACTTTTTAAGCTTATGACGTACGTACTAGTATGGTGTACAATAATTGTATACTCAGTACACTCACAACATTGTTTAAAAGTAGTTGCAAGTTAGCTGCATGCATACCAAATAGATTTATTGACTGACAAGATAGAATGACAGTTCACTTCGCACTCACTCCATCTGAGTTTTCTCGGTGGAAGTTTATCAGCTGGACTTTTTCATTCATTTCTAAAGTCTAGGCACCATAAGAACTATTTTATTGCATACTTAACTAACATTAGGTATAAATACGAAAATATCTATGTCTGTTTGTTACCATTTCACGTCTTAACTTAGAACGGAGTTGAATTGATTAAAATTGTTCATGTTCACTCCTTCAACTAACTTTCATGCAGTCATGGATTAGGGCATATAACATTTTTTGTTCCGGAGCAATCTTTTACAATAACATCCGTTTTCCACACAGGCAGAGCCGTTGGCGGAAACTAGTATGGCATAATTCACAAGCCACATATTTCAAAACAAAATCAGGAAAACCTAGAATGAACCACACGATTTTAGCTTGTACTACATTTCCCGACAAACGTCAATCAATTTACATAGCATTATCTCAATCACTGATTGGTTCAATTAATTGATTCCGTGTGACAGTCGGTCCCTTTCTCAATAAACACAGTAGTCCCGGGCCTGTCAACACGATGACGTAGGTATGTAGCTACCACAGAACACAGACGCATTCGCGGTCACTGCGAGAATCGATATCGTCAAAACTTTCCAGACAAACCAGTGCCAATTTTATTAATTAACCGAGTTCTTTAAAAATCAGTCAAGAGCGAGTCAGACTCGCGTGCAAAGGGTTCTGAACGAATTTATTTTTTTTAACATTAACACTACAGACTTCCTATAAGTTTTCCTGTAATCTATAGGTAAGAATTTCTATCTCCATTTTTTTTTTCAAAATTTTAGGCTAAGTAGTTTCAAGATAAGGGGGGAGGAATTGTAATTTTTCGTTTTATTTCTTGAATAACTTCAAAACCATTTATTTTAAAATTATGAAAAAAATATGTTTAAAACTCTCACAGTAAGCCTTTCATTTGATGTCTTACGATATTTTTCAAAAAACTTGTTTTTTAATTTTCTTGTATGACCTCCAAAAGTGACCCCCATACTAAAAAATTAATCGTTTACGTAACACGTCCGTATTTGGGTCACAGAAGTCCATATGTGTACCAAATTTCAACAAAATCGGCCCAGTGGATCCGGAGAAAACTGGCTGTGACAGACAGACAAACGCCCGAGTGATCCTATAAGGGTTCCGTTTTTGGTTCGGAACCCTAAAAAGGAGGAAATTCTATGTTTTTTTTTATGTATGTTCATCGATTTCTCCGCCAATTAGTGTGGACCGATTTAAGAAATTCTTTTGTTTATTCGAAAGCTTATACTCCTGAGGTGGTCCCATTGTCACCAAGTCAGAATCTGATGATGGGATCCCATAAAAATCGCATAAAATTTCTAACGCAATTCAGATATTTGTGCCTGGTAATATCATCTCATGTTGCAGAGCTGATGATTGAAGGTATAAGTTAGGATCTGATGATGGAATCCCATGAAAAATGTTTGGTCAGCGATATTTTCGACAGTTGTCAACCGATTTGGATGATTCTTTTTTTATTCGGAAGAAGTTTTTCCCGGACTGATCTTCTTTCAATTTGGTGAAGACCTGATAAAAAAAAACTTCGGAGGTGGGCAACGGAACTCTTTAATAAATGGAAGCAAATGTATCGGGATTGCTGAAATGGCATGTCTATTTATTGTTTACACTAGTTCATAACATAACATCACGCCGGTACGCTGTGAATGGGTTCGCAGGTGCCACACACAAAAATAAAAAACTTTTTTCCAAAAAAATACAACCGTCTTCCAAAAACAAAACAGTACAAAGTATAAAATAATTTTAGTTTAAAAAAAGAAACCAAAACACCGACTTCCGAAATTAAAGTTATTTTATACTTTGTCGTGTTTAGTTTTTGGAAGTCGGTTGTTTTTTTTTTTGTAAAAAGTTTTTTTTTAAACTACGTTCGTATTCGCATGTCAGTCGCAATCTGTCAAAAAACCTCAATAATTATACTTTTTGACAGACTGCGACTGACATGCGAATGCGAACGTTGCCTAAAAATGGGTTTTTTTATATATCAATGCTAAAAATTAATAAAATTGGCCCCCAGGCGTGTCACTGTTTGTTTACCATAGTAATTGACAGTCCGTGACAATTTTGACTATTACTTTGGTTATGGCAGTCAAAACAAATATTATGCTCAAGGTATGCTAGGCATGCTACAAAAAATATTTGCTTTTTAATTGAATATCGATATATTTATTACCTGACATAATAAACTGTTATTTAATTTCCTGATAGCACAATGTAAATAGGTATTTAAAAAGTCATTTGTTTTATTTTTAAATTGTAATCTAATTTTATTTTATTTTTGTGATATTGTATTGTTATGGGTTTTAATAGACCGAATTATAAGTTTTTTGGATGCGTTGACTCAAATGCTAGGGGTCTCTCTAGTCGCTACCGGTACAGCGGATTCCAAGTTCTATGGTAGGTACAAACATAAAGTTCACGAAAGGGGAGTACCTACCTACCTACCTTCCTAATTTGGGGATTACATCACGAACCCTCGGCTGACAGAGACATATCTGAACAGAGAACAAGAGGTAAATTACTGAATTCTTGTGAGTTACGAAATTCGAAGTTAACCGGGCACGAAAATTCGGAAAAACTTGCACGTTTAATAAGTTTTAATGAGACAGAGTGAAAAGAATAATAAATACATTTTATACTGACTAAAACGTTGTATCAAACAACAAAGCTGATTCAATTATTTTAAAACTGAACATTGTCCTAGTTCCCTAATGACATTTTGGGTCTGCTGGCTTCTTCCATCATTCGCATTATGGATATCAATTTTAATAAGCGACGCGACCCCACGTCACGCTTCCATGGCCCTCCCTTTATCATTACTTGATTATATCACAATAGAAAAGAGCTTTCAATTAATTTTCTGTCCTAACGAAACATAAACTTGATTAAATTGCCAACAACGGAGTGCGAATCTGTGACAAAATTGAATTAATATTCAAGGCATTTTGGCGTCCGACTCGTTCCAGTGGGCCAGCAATGCCTGCTGGCTGTATATAGAACAGTTCAAATATTTAACAAACTTGTTAACAGCAAACCTCTTTAACAATAAAATTATAAAGTTTAGTCCCGAATTCAAGGTTCTATCGAAAATCGAAATTCACAATAACTTTATTTACTAAATCCTTCGTCGTTATGAGTGTGTGCTAAAATGTTACAGCGCCATAAATATCAATAACAGCCTACATTTATGTCTCATAAACTTCAATGGTGCTCGCTCTATTAATAATTTCGCGTGCACTGAAACACATCAACACAAACTTCGGTCTAACAACGTATAAAATTTCCAGTGTTTTGATGAAAATGGATGACTAACTTTGTAAATTGAGATTGACCGGTATTAATTTGATAGGCGTGCGGTTGAGTTCGTACAGCATCGTTAAATTGTTTAAGTTTCCGCTTCCAGAGTGTGCTCTGGGCAGCACTCCCAACGATGATGCTTTAATTGTCAAATGTACGTGAAACTAAGTTAGTTCTATTGTAATGTTGCTGAACGGGACACTCGGCCTGATAACACCGAGTTAGTTACTTGAACTTGTACAGTACGTCCTGTGTGCTGGACATTAAGTTTGCGAATAAAACGGAGTACCTACAGTAAGTACTTCTAACTCCAATATCTATCTAGTAATAATCACCGATATCGCAAGGTCAGCGATAAATTTTGCAAAAGTGTAATAGCCCCATGAGAGTGTATTTAGAACTGAACAAACTTTGATATAAACAGAATAAATGGGATTCACCTTTTTTCGAGCAAGTAATGGACTTTTCAGGGTTCCGAACAAAAACGTAACCCTTATAGGATCATTCGGGTGTCTGTCTGTCTGTCCGTCTGTCACAGCCAGTTTTCTCCAGATCCCCTGGACCGATTCTGTTGAAATTTGTTACACATATGGACTTCTGTGACCCAAACACGGATGCGTTACGTAAATCATTAAATTTGTAGTAAGGGGGTCACTTTTGGGATATAACAAGAAAAGTTTTTTGAACAATATCGTGTGACATATCAAATGAAAGGACTTACTGTAAGGGTTTTAAATATATTTTTTTTCATAATTTTAAAATAAATGGTTTTGAAGTTATTCAAGAAATTAGACGAAAAATGACCATTCCCCACCCCCTATCTCCGAAACTAATGAGCCTAAAATTTTGAAAAAAAAAATGGAGATAATAGATCTTTACCTAAAGATTACAGGAAAACCTATTAGAAGTCTGTAGTGATAAAATAATATGTTAAAAAAAATTCGTTCGAAACCTTTTGCGCGACCGCGAGTCCGACTCGCACTTGTTTAAAGTCTGAACAACAAAAACACATAAGCTACCGTAGAATTGGGAAAATACATTATTTCTTAAAATAAATATTAACATGGAAAAGTTAGCGAAAACAATATCTCCATTATGAACTTGAATATTTTACACTTCCTGCCTTGAATTATTTTTCGTCAGTACGTTTCTACACTAAGCGAGGGCTGTCACAAAATTGAGTGAAGCACTCGGTGCAATCCACTTGCCTCTAATATAAAGTTAGCTACTCGTAAATGTTAAATGAAGCAACTCGTTGACTTTGCACGACCTCTACTCTGTATTCTTGCGAAGCTTAGCCACGTATTCTCGGACAAAGGAATGAAAATTTTACGTTATTTAAAATCTTATTAAGTTCAGTGTTTTTCGTAATGAAAAATTCATTGTGTAAAACTATACGTGAACAGTAAGTATTAGAATGAAATCTTGAAATAAATAAGATTAAAGAATCAGAAGGTTATGGTTTACAATAAAGAGTATTCTGAATTCCTAAAAGCTACCAGCCATCAGTACTTAAACTAATCCCATGCCATTTTTACCCAAAGGGTAACCAACGGAACCCTATTGCTAAGCCTCCGCTGTCCCTCCGTCTGTCCGTCCGTCCGTCTGTCTGTCAGCGGGCTGTATCTCAAGAACCGTAATAAGTAAGAGACAGTTTAAATTTTCACAGATTGTGTATTTCTATTGCCGTTATAACAAAAAATCATAAAAAATGAAGGCTTATGGCAAGTACGGAGCCCTTCGTGTGCGAGTTTTTTTTATCTTGAATATGTTTGTTCAGTTAAACTTTTGAAGATAATATGAAAAATATTGTAGTAGATCCAGATTATTTTTCACAACCAGAGTGCATATATTCCTCTGAATAAAGATAAGTACCATAAAATGCACAATACTAACTCGAGTCACATTTGCAGTACATTCACAAAGTAATCTTTTGTCTTGCTACGTACAATCTTTAAAACATCTGCTAGTTTGAATATGTTTGTTCACTTAAACTTTTGAAGACCATATCAAAAACATTGTAGTAGATCCAGATTATTTTTCATAACCAGAGTGCATATTATCCCCTAAATAAAGGTACCATAAAATGCACAATACTAACTCGACTCACATTTGCAGTACATTCACAAAGTAATCTTTTGTCTTGCTACGTACAATCTTTAAAACATCTGCTAGTTTTAAATTCTGCGCTGTATCGTCCACTCGGAGAGGAAATAAAAATGTGGACTTAGTATAATGCTACGAGACGCTGCGCTAAAGTTCATTCCGTTGTCATTAAAAAGCAAAAGGTTACAATAAGAAGTGCAGATTATTTTCTATGAAACTCTAACTTTCAAAGCTTCTTATCTGGCAGTTCTTTTTTAATCGGAACTTGGAGATAACAGATTTTCATAGGATCTGAAAAATAATTTTATTTCTGACGTGAGTTCAGTTTTTTTAACTGAAAATTTTGGTTGTACTAAATACAGTATTGATTTTTCATTCCATTAGCTTAGTTGTAAATTGAAGAAAATAATAAGATACATCAATATTATGCATTTCTAACACACTAGCTCAAGCACGCGACTTCTCTCGCGTTAATATTTAGATTTTTGTAAAAAAAAAACTTATAACCATCTCTGGAGTCCTATTTATGTATGTACCAAAATGGGTTCAGCAATTTAGGTATGAAAACGGAATAAAGAAAAAATGTTTCGCATATATACCTCTAATTATTAATATTTTTTTTCCAAAGTACTAGTACTACAGTTACACATGATTTCACTATAGTCACACTCACAGGGTTTATCCGTGTGCTGGCGAGCGAGTTTTTTTTACTTTTTATAACAGTGATGTTTTAAATATAATAATTACTGGAAATAACTTATACAGTATACATTTGTGTAAATAAACATTTTGATTTGTACTTATAACTTTTCGAACTCGTTTTATATAACGTTTGTAAGTCTTCTAGAAGTTTATTAAGAAATTAAGGTACTAAACATTCTGCAACCCTCATCCCGTACACATTGTTGGCTTTTGGTAGAATGTGTTAATTTTTAAGTGTAATGGATCTCAAAAAGTCAGATCTTGTTTTTTCGGTTAGCAGCTCGGGCCTATTCACTTCAGCAAGAGCGAAAAATTCAACTTTTTATTAGTTAGCATAGCAAGGTTTTTTTTAAAGATTATAAATCATCATACGACTCCTTCGTCCCTTCCACTCTGGGCAGATCGAAAGGGATTGTCAGACTGTAACTGACTAAAACCCATCCGTATTCCTCCAAATGCCCTTTGCTTTCAAGGTTTGCGGTGACTTCATCGAACAATTTCCGCAACGGATCCGTTGCGCAAATTGTTCGCCCACACACCCCTAGCTCTGCATATCTGTCTGTATCTAGTCTAGTCCGTTAATTAATTATCGCGCCTCATCTCGACCATGAGAGCCTCGTCGATCTCCCACAATACACTCAAGGTAACGATGATAATTGAGAACGTTACCTGATTTGATTATGCGATCTACATTTACCTCTAATAGGTATCTGAAGCTTGTTTACATGATGAAAATTACCTGTCTAGATAAAGTAAGTATCGGAAATTGGTAAAAAACTGATCATTTAGATTCGTGCTCGGTAGATGGCAGTGGCCCCCTGATCTATAGATAGACCAGCAGGTCTATAAAGAACACTTTAGCAGAATCAGAAAGCAAATCACGCTAACTGTCACTGTCAAATTTTCCCAATCAACCTTGAACCTAATTCGTTAGCGGTAAAGATGGAAATAAAATTTGACAGATTGATACGTGATTAATATTATGATTCTCCTAAACTGGCCTTTTTAGACCCCTGTGCACTGTCTTTCGGGAAATCAGGTGTGGCGTTATGTTAAGTTAACCAAAGTACTTTTTCGAGTTTTCGAATGACTGGTTACAGAAAATCTCCAGATGTAACCAGTATGAAAGTGCAAAAACTGCATCGAGAATCTCGTTAACAAGAATTGCAAGACACTCTGGTATGAAATCCATTGTGGGGGACCTCGGTTAATTACTAACATGCACTATTAAGTTAACATTGTTGTTCCTCATCGCCTGTTCACACAATTACGAATGAATTAGCATGCAATGGATTGGAGCTTAAGGGATTTCACAGTTGGCCGGCTTACCATCGATCGAAGATGAGAACACACTGTGAGAACACCCCATAACAACCAATTTCTATGATGACGTAATCTTCATGGCTTCAGGGATTGCCTATATGTGCCTGGGACTCCCACAAGTACGTAAGCTATCACACCATTATTAAACACTAATAGTGTTTTGTGGCCATAAACCAACCAAGCCTAACTTTTAAGGTGATATTAACGGGTAATAACTGTAATTGGCATTTAGATCTACATCGTTACACATTGACCTAGTCTAGTTTAACTAATTTATATGCCATGGTAAACAATAAAAAAGTAGACCTATCTTTTTACTACAAAATTAGACTCTTTAAATCCGATGGTCATAAAGTTGTCATATACTTACAAGTAACATTGAAACTTGCAAATTCTATTTTACGAGTAAACCTATCGCAATAGTCTATCCTACCGCAATAAATCCACAAAATAAAAGCAAAAGAAATAAATTTACCAACAAAGATACGAATGGGTATTCCGTCAATCTTTATGTACCGGATGCTTTGCATAATATTTCGGTATCAGCCTACTGTGAGAAATAGGTCGACTGTATTTCGGTCCATTCTCTCACATCAACTTCGTTTGGGCCACTTTTCCAAGCAGCACTGAAATCTCAAAATAGAATTTAAGTAAATGAAGTTACAGGTAGAATATTAAACTTTATAATGAACTCCCTAAAGCCTTGATTGGTTTGTAGTATTACTAGCTTCTGAAAAGTTCCATCAAGACTGCTAGACGTAAATGATAAATTATATTTATTTTTTCTCTTTCACTTTCATTGTGCGTACAGCTAAAGAGTGGAATTCCTTATTAGTAAATTCACTCCTTGGCTGTATGCTCAAGACTGAATTTTAAGATTAGTAGGAAGAAGGATAATTATGAAAATCATACACTCAGCTGTTCTTAGTTGAAGATTCAAATCAATAAATCATAAATCACGGACATAACTTAAGAGCACTTCTTTCAAATGCTGCAAGATGAACGTTCTAACTTTGTCTTTTACTTTCGTGTTCAGGAACTTTAAGAGGAAGATTTATTTTTATTACCGCGTATTGTACTTCATCTATTTTAAGTAAGAACTAAAATATTGGTCTTGGACTCATAGACTTTATTGCTTACCTATCGAAATTAGGTACTCAATATTTATCGACTTCCTCGAAGTTAAAACCATCAATATAATATTTATAGCTACATCAGACAATAAGTATAAAGGTAGAGCTACAGTTTATAAAGTACTTTTACGACGTACAGAAAATCAAAACAGTTAAGTCCAAAATTTCATCGAAGAGACATTTTAATCCTAGAAAGTCTGTAAAAGACCCGTAAAAATGAAATGGTTCTCTGAGATTCTATTACAGCATCGAATATAAAAGAACGGTCGCACAAACGTCGTGCATGACGCTAAGAGAATTCACCGTATAGGGACACGATGTTACGATTTTTCGAACAAAGATCAGAATTTTATAGTCCAGAATGTCTCCATGGAATATAGTTTTATCTTCAGTAGATATCTTTTAGTGGATAAGTCAGGGCTCTTTTTGTTACGATTGAATCTTTATAGACTAAACTGTCTACTCGGCTTTTTCTGAACATAAAATTTCCAGATCAACGATACTGTTTCAAGGGATGCCCACATTATGTTTTCCTAATCTCAAAGTCAACATTTGTTCACAGATTGTTATTATTGAAAATTAAATAAACGTTCAGAAAAGTTTTGAAAGGAACGATAACAAAATTGGTAGCGAAGCCTAACGTAACGTATTTCAAAAAGTTAATAATTCGTGAAGTTTGTCCAAGGTCTCGTGCGGAAATGGATATGAATAGCTAAACGGTTTAATCCAATTCAGGTCTTTATACGCAAGCTTATTAGACGTAGCTTTCAGAATTTTTAGGGCATTATTTAAAGTTTTAAGGAGAAATAAGAGTTTTTTAAATACTGCTAAAACGGAAAAGTTTTCAAAGGAAATTCTGGATCGATGTAGCTCTATTACGTAGCCATTTTCAAATTTTGGACGGTGGGAGGCAATCTAAATTAAGACCTGCTTCAAATTTTGGTGATGCAGAGATTCAACAAGGACCAGATGTAACTTCCATTTCATGGCGCAAAAGATTTTTGGGATTATCCCAAAAGTAATAAAGTCCCTCCCCATCACTTTATGGGATCGAAAACTTTATTTTATGTGCCAATTTCACAAATTTTTCACGACAGCGTTTCGAAGTTTATCTTTGGACATTACCTACCCATTCATTAAAGCCGCAGACAGATGTACAGACAGATTTCATTTTATAAATTGTCAAGCCGTCGCGCCTGTTACGAGAATTTATAATTATTATACTAAAAACACATAAAACATGAAGTCCATTAACGTTTTTTTTAGCTCCAACGACAACTTGAAAACATTTTTCAGCAAAAACATGCATGAAACACGTTGCTATTGTCCAAAAAATATGGCGGCGGTTGAGTGTGAATACCGCGAATCGTATCGTAAATACGTCGAATTTTATCGGGAACACAACGCGGTGGGATCCGTGGATTTAGTGTTATTTTTATACCCGACCTTCTCCTGTTTATTGCCTTCCATCAAATTCTTATGGCGTTATATCTACGAAGCGACGTGGACTGAAGATGTAAGCGTTTGTTTCTGAAAATCATAAAATTGTTGTCGAAAATCGGATTTTTATGCTAAAGTACTTACAGCTTATGTGCGTCTAAGTTATTATTTAAACATATACACCAAAAAAACAAATACTTACTAATATGTCATGTATGTTTTCTGTGATCAGTCATAATAATTGACACGCTTTTTAAACTTTATTGTTTTACTCGTACTATCTGCAGAATAACTTCTAAGAAAATACGACCCTTAGTCGCGTCGCGCCTGTGTGCTGTGCCCTTTACCCTTCCACTTTCAAGTTTAACTAAAAAACGAAAAATAAAAAGGAGAACGGTCAATAAAAAGTTTTTATTAATAAACAATCCATCCTCAATAAAAATAATAAGTCAAGTTATTAATCAAACATGTTACCTAAAATGCGAGCTAATCTTAAGTTCTATTTCCAGTCATATTTGACAGTTCCCTCTCCGTACAACGAAAGCTCTCAAGTAACAGAAGACCGTTAAAACAATTTATTATAATAGAATTCACGAATCAATTACACGGAGTACCCACCTCCCTACCTTTCTGATCACAAAAGGTCGAACTTCGCCAATTTGCCGAAGTTAATCGATGATAGAGCCTTTAAGACCTGAAATGTATGACTTGGGAAAAGTAAAAAATTAAACAAAATACTATCCCCTAAAAGGTTTTTTTAATTCCTGCTGCCAAGCTAACATTAAAAATTATCTTTTCGAACATAGAGCTATAGGTAATTTACGCATTTATATATAGACAAGAAACAAGCCACTAAAAAAGTCGGTTAATATTGAATTTCTGCAGGATAAAACCAGACAATGAGTTTTCAAAACAGCAGCGTATATCGGTAACCTCTTACTCGTACAAGTGATTCCAAATTGCCCATAACATAAACTACAAACGGGGATGTAATAAATATCTCAGCATTATTAAAGAATAACAAATGCAACATCTAAGTGCCAATATAGAACTACAGATAATAATGAAAGTATTGGTGGTGAGTTTCCTCCAAACAGGGATTTGGGAGGGCCTGCCGAAGATAACGCAAGCTTACTTTATAAGCCCACAGGGATCCCCAACTACTGAACCATGGAGCTAACTGACGCTATTTTACTTTACCCTCTTTTCCACTAACGAGGCGCCTCACGCATTTTCTCCAGAAAAAATATTTCGAAAATTGGATAGGGTTTCTGAGAAAATGTAAACAGATGAAATGTATATTAGCTTCCGCACTATAAGACTCTTTTGGGTTCAGGAATAACAATGAAAATTTTCCTCGCCTTTAGTTCTTTGTCAGACAAAATAAATTGTTTTTTTTTTTCACACGCTCAACGGTACGAGTCAATTAAAAATGTTTAATCTATACATACGTGTGGAAACAATTCTTTCAATTGTTTACGTGAGTGGGTTTCTCTCATTTGGTTACAATACAGTAAGGGCATAACATTATATTGGAATTCATGTGTTCAGAAACGAAACCCTTTAAATCTTTTTGTAGATAAACATTAGAAGGCCAATTTCCTTAGAATATCAAATTCAAGAGTTAAAAACTGGCCAAGTGCGAGTCGGACTCGCGTACAAAGAGTTCCGAACGAATTTCATTTTATTAACGTGTTATTTTAACACTATAGACTTCTTCCTGTAATATATAGGTAAAGATCAATTATCTCCATTTTTTTCAAAATTTTAGGCTAATTAGTCGAGATAAGGGGGAGAGGAATGGTAATTTTTCGTCTAATTTCTACACTGATATTATAAAGAGGAAAGATTTGTTTGTTTGAATTGAATAGGCTCCGAAACTACTGGACCGATTTGAAAAATTCTTTTAGCATTGGACATTATCAGGGAGTAACATAGGCTTTATACTATCCCCACGGGAACGGCAACTATGCAGGTGAAACCGCGTGACGTCCACTAGTCTTAAATAATTTCCAAACCATTTATTTTAAAATTATGAAAAAAATATAATTAAAACTCTCACAGTGAGCCCTTTCATTTAATATGTCACACAATATTATTGATAAAACTTTTTTTTGAAATTTTCTAGTTTGACCCCAAAAAGTGACTCTCATACAAAAATATTATTCATTTACGTAACGCATTCGTGTTGGGGTCATAGAAGTCCATACGTGTTCCAAATTTCCGCAGAAAACTGGCTGTGACAGACGGACAGACAGACAGACCCCCTAGTGATCCTATAAGGTTTCGGTTTTTGTTCGGAACCCTAAAAACTTGTCAAAATCTGTGACAGATTGAGTGATGAGAAAAAAGGCGATCGCTTCAAAATAGGCAAGGTTACGTATTTAATAGTCTACTGGTATGTATAGAAAAACAGAAACAAAAACTTACCATTTCCGAAATTATTCCCTAATCCCTAAACGCACCATCAGAGCAGAAGTTGTTACTGTTCCAAACTTAAATATTGTTTCAACTGCAGCGTACCAGAAGTGAGCAACCCGAGTTTTTATCAAGTTGCGTCAAGTTATGTCTCGGGGGCCTTAACTAGGAAGTTTTAGCGGCAGAAGTTGTAATCTTAAGTCGATAACAAGTGACAGTGCGCGAACTTGGTAAACGTACTAATACGCATGAAGCATTGACAGGGGGATTGTAACTTGAGCAAGTTACACGATTTCGAACCCCCTTGTTGCAAGTTCATGATTAATTAACAGTTCCAACAAATTTTTCACTGAAAATTATTGTGCTGTATACACATACTACGAGGTGCCAACTCCATCACGATTCAGTCATGAAAAAGGAATATGCTAGTTATCCTGTATAACCTCGTCTCGCTGTCACACCTGAATTATAATGATTTTAAGACGTCATTATTTCCTGGAATAGATAATAAAAAAATGTAACCGACTTCCAAAAAAAAACACTACAAATAATAAAATAACCTTAATTTCGGAAGTCGGTGTTTTTGGTTTTGTTTCTTTGTTTTTTAACACCGAATTTTTTTTTTAATTTTTAACTTTTAAGTGGTGATACTTGGATGACGTCTTCGTCTACGCAGAAATTGAGATAAGCAAAAATTCTCATAAAAAAACCTACTGAATCAAATTTTTATGGGACCAAATGGCAAGTATACTGCATCGAACTAAAAAAGAATCACAGAAATCGGATCAGAAGCCACAGAGTAATCGTGTACATACATAAAAAAATATACCCACCGAATTGAGAACCTCCTCCTTTTTTGGAAGTCGGTTAAAGAGCATAAGGCTGCGTTTTCACCAAAAATGAGCGAGCATGCGTAGCGAGGGATGTGGTTGTTAAGAACCAATAAACTAAAGGGTTGACTCTGATTTTTAAGAAAAGATAATAACACTACAGTACAATGAGATTAAATGACAGATGGATTATTACTATTAGACAAATAGCGTTTCAGGTACAATATCAAACAATTTATCTATCGAAATTCATTGTATTCTCGATTGTATTTATTGAGCTCTATCTATATTTTCGTTAACAATAATCCTGGGCTCACAATATTAAAGCGATGTTCGAGAACAATAAATTACGCTACATAAAACAAATAACACATATAAATTATAATAATATGGCGAGTTTGGACTCATAACAATAAATTAATGAATCAACCAACTAACTATACTGTTATCTTTTGTAATAAAAACTTTAGCAAATTCATTCTATAATTTTATTTTAACAATAGTTAGAACAAAGGTTTTTTATGGCATTGTTTTCCCAACCGTGATGTTTTATTTTTCGAAACAAATAATTTTCCTCATCGATCAAAGCTGTAATATGTCACATCGAAATAGAAACGTTACAAATTGGATATTTTTGTTGGAATCGTAATTTTTCCCATACAATTCAATCCATCATCTGTCCAACCCAGATTTTGTTACAAAAACTCGGTCAAAGATATTGCTTTGTTTTTTGTTACTTTCTGTAACTAAGAAACTTAGTAAACAAGATAAGAGTTAGCATTTATTTAGAGTAATAAAAAAGTCATAAAATGTTTCAAACATGATTGTTTAGGGAATCGCTTTTCAACAGAACATTTCAGTATGTTTTTACCATCATAAGAAAATATAAACATCCTAACTACAACCTTAGTTATATATTTACCGCCATCATCGCCAATTCTGAGGATTAAAGATGCAAGACCAAGACCAATCTGCTGGCGAAAGCACCCCTCACCCGAACAATCCGGGTGGTGAACGAAGTCCATGACAGATTGGAAATTTTTTCGTGCACTTTGAGTGAACTCGCAAGAGTTCTGTTAAATGTAGTTAGTTATGTAAGGTAAGTAGTGTAAAACGTTATGTTTGTGGTTATATTCAATGAAGAAATATCTATTTCAATTTTAACTGCAATGCCTAAACAGGCAACTAAGTTATAAGAACCTTCCTATTTTTGTTAACATCTGTCCTGTACCTACCCGACACTTAGTTCGCAATAAAGAATTTTGAGTTTGAGTTTTCTGTTAGGTATGTAAGGTTATATAAGTTACTAGCTTCTGCCAGCGGCTTCGCCAACGTGGTCCCTAGGGAACATACTCCCGGGATAAAAAGTGGCCTATGTCCTTTCTCAGGCTTTAGACTATCTGTGTCGGTAACTAGTTTTGGCGTCAAAGCGCGACAGACAGAGTTACTTTCGCATTTATAATATTATATATAATATATAGTTAGGATTTGTAAATAGAGTATTATTTTTAGTAGTATTAATTAGTATTTAGATTCTTTTATTTACTATAATTAAAAAGTAAGAGGAAATAAGTAAATAAATAATAACAATAAGACAAAACAAATAAATTCGAGGGAATTCGCTGCTTGCAAGAAGAACAAATCCGTCGGATCAGTCGGATGTGGAACGGCCTATATGACCTATGGCTAAAATGATGATGGTATTTTTACTACAGTTGCCAGTCATGGGTAGAAAGACAGAGGAAGCAATTTTAAGTTTTCTTCTCTTTCTCCAAGAAGTTCTTAATAATGTTTTAAGACTTAGGTATAGGCATAGGTATGCGTATCAACTTGAATTATAAATCTACGGCCAAACGACATACAAACAAACTTACTGTAACTTACTATTTGCTAACGCGCTCAAAGCTAGACTGTAAAAGCTTTCCCTTGACTGATTTATCTATACTTATTTATCTCTATCCTTTTTAACCGACTTCCAAAAAGGAGGAGGTTCGCAAATCAGTGCGTATTTTTTTATGTAGGTATGTGCACCGATTACTTAGAGGTTTCTGATTCGATTTCTGTGATTATTTTTCAGTTCGATGGTCCCGTAAAAATTAATTTAGTTTGACTCAAAATTAAGTAGTTTTATGTTATGATGTAATCAGGTACCCCACCAAAGTATTTGCTTGCTATTAAGTTTTAGTTTTTGGGGGTAAAAAGAATACAACCGACTTCCAAAAAACACAACAAAGTACAAAACAACTTTAATTTTGGAAGTCGGTGTCATTACACAATAATAAAGTAGGTATTTTTTTCTCATAACTTTTATACAGTTTACTGCAACTGAATCTATACTAATATATAAAGCTGAAGAGTTTGTTTGTTTGTTTGTTTGTTTGTTTGTTTGCTTGAACGCGCTAATCTCAGGAACTACTGGTCCGATTTGAAAAATTCTTTCAGTGTTAGATAGCCCATTTATCGAGGAAGGCTATAGGCTATATATCATCACGCTACGACCAATAGGAGCGGAGCAGTAATGAAAAATGTGACGCAAACGAAGTTGCGCGGGTCAGCTAGTTTACTAATAACACTAGCTGACCTGCGCAGCTTCGTCTGCGTCACATTTTTCATTACTGCTCCGCTTCTATTGGTCTTAGCGTGATGATATATAGCCTATAGCCTTCCTCGATAAATAGGCTATCTAACACTGAAAGAATTTTTCAAATCAGACCAGTAGTTCCTGAGATTAGCGCGTTCAAGCAAACAAACAAACTCTTCAGCTTTATATATTAGTATAGGTAAGATTCTACTTTCCCTAAATTATGTCTGAGTCATTAAACACGCGTTTAGGTACTCCCTCGCTTCGATGGTACTTACAGACATTAGCATACTGAAACGATAACATCCCTAACCTGTTCTATCCAGAAACTTCTCGAAACCTGTTCTGTGTTTCTTAATAAATAAGGGTAAATAAATGATTGTTTTGTTCTGAAAATATTCGTTTTCAGTATCTCGTGTTCCAGGAATGCTTGGTCATATTTAAGAGTTATGTGGGGTAGCTGATATAATTATATAATATATTAAGGAAAAAAAACCGGCCAAATGCGAGTCGGACTCGCCTACCGAGGGTTCCGTACAAATTTGTAGGTACATTTATTACTTTAAATTAAAACTATATATTATTATGATTTAATACAAATGTATAGTTTTCAGACTTTTTCCTATACTTATGACGGTATTAATTGCCAAATTTCATAGTTCTAGGTCAACGAGAAATACCCTATACATTTTGATTTCCTTGAGAGTGTCGAAATATACGTTTATTGCGGCATAAACGGCCTTATTTTTTTACGTTAACTTAGAACTTCGATTTTTTCACAGCTTCAAGGGACTGTAGACTTGAGTATATGGTAAAACCATATACTAAGGTCTACAGTCATTTCAACTCGATGCCTATACGCGTTCCTGAGATAAAGGGTCTTGACAGACAGACGGACGGCCAACAAAGTGATCTTATAAGCGTTCCGTTTTTTCCTTTTGAGGAACGAAACCCTAAAAATAGCAAAACAAAAATATACTTTTATCAAAAAATTCAAGGACGAAACATGACTTCAAAGTTCCGGAAAAATGATTATTCAAGCAGCTTGTGCAACAGTTAGTGGCATTTACTTTAGTTCAATCACAGATTTTTGATGTCACCAACTGCATTAGACTGCTTGAACAGTGATTTGTTTGAAACTTTTTAGTCATTTTCCGAAGTAAGTTTTTTTAAAGTAATTTTTTTTGTTTTGCTATATTTTCTTAATGCATATCAGCTGCTCAACATTACCCTTAAATAGTCATATTTCGCGCACTTCTGGAAGACCCTGTATAACATTAGTAAATAATTCGTAAAATTAAATAGACTAGAGGTATAACTTAGTACCTAGGTATGTCATAAATCGAAAGTTATTTCGAAAGTGGCCTTGACTATCGCAATTTCCATGGCATCTTTTATGTATCGTTGTTTGTACGAACTACAATTTCTGTGTTAACCTATGTAGATCAGTACCTAGGTACACACAGTAAACCTTTGTAAAAGTCCTTTATAGTAAAACGCAAAGAAAGGATGAAGTACCTCCTACATTTTTATATGACACCAACGCAACCAAAGCCTAATCGAGTCTAGCGGACTAAACAGTTTATTTATTTTCCAATCGAACCCATAAAAATATTCTATATTTGCGGGGGTATTTTAAGTTTGATTCACACATATTAAAGCCATGCCCAGGCCATGGTCCATTCGGAGCTCATACAAATATTGGTGTGTACGTTTCGGGATATATCACTCCACTTTGTGGCTAACCACGGCCATCCCAGGTATGAGTGGATCAACCTTTAGAGTAGGTACCTCCTAACTATTTCATGCCAGCATCCATAAAGGTTTCAGTTTTATTCACTAATTTATTGAACCACAATTTTGATTCACGGTCACACAGTGCCGAGGTGCGCCCGCAGGCTCGTAAAAATAATTTATTCAATGCTTGATTAACCGGGATATCAGAGTCAGAAAATAGCTAATTTACTGAAGGTAGCACAAAACTGACTGGAATACTTAATAGAGACAAAGGTCAGTAATTTACTCAGCTTAATCCTGAACTAATTTGTAATTAGTCTTTCTTTTTCACCTTGTGTTTGGATTTCGTTGAGAATGAATCCGCTCTGATTGGTCGTTAGCTTTTAGTTATTACGATATTGTGGCGATCCGAGAATTATAGTCTTGTTATCTTTAAAATAATAATTATAGTGTAATAAAAAATAATTATCGTTATGTGACCACATCCGCATCTACATCTCAAAACATCCGTAGTTATGAATATTTAAACTCACACTAGTAAGTGTAGATTCAATATGTCAATAGCAATGACTCATTAGTACATACTGTTCTGTACTTTATATGAACCCAGAAAGGAAAATAAAAAAAAAGAATATCAACTAAAGTTTCACTCGATGCATCTTTTCCTGCATTCTCATAAACTCATTCAAAATGAAATGACACACGGATTGCTGCAGATAAACGTGATCCAATAAAAATTCAGCGGAGCCATAACGAGTTTTACTGCACCTAGACAACGCAATCGCTTTCGTTAAAAAATTGACTTTTTATGTTCGCACGTGTTGCTGAAAGGTACGTTGGTATGGGGGTACGTTGAAACGGAGGTACTTTTACTCTTAATGGCCGCGGGAAATTACCTATTTCACGCGTGGGTGGACCGCGTATTACTCACGAATACAGTAAACATTATTCAGTAAAACAACATTGTTCCCTAGCAATTAGCCGGTAGACAGGTACTCAAGATAGGTGCTATGTTACGGCTAAAATAGCTTAACCACGATAGCCTTTTAGTTAGCTATCAATTAGGTTTGTATTCTTAGTTTAAACGCCCTGAACTTTACGGTAATTGGGCATCGTGAATAGAGTTATTTTATATTTAAAGGAGGTGGTCAATGGTCAACAGGTACACAGTAACATTGACTTTGATAGGTCACTCAACACGATAGACAGCCTTCAGTTATAAGTGACATCGCAACTTATGGATAACCAAGATCTAGTGACCATTCGTTAATTGTTATCATCTTTAACGTATATCTGTGAATGCGGTGTTTATTGAGCTAGCTCTTATAACAAATTGTTTGTTTGCGTGTCAAACAATGATTTTGTTTTTCTCTGAAAATATTGATCCTAATTTCGGATTTTTTTCAAAATCCACTTTGTCTCTGAGTGCCTTGGGCTATTTTTTATTCCGAAAACTGATGAATTTTGTGAAATAGGCTAAACAAGCGTATCCTCGAGAAAAGCTAGTTGTACACGACCCTAGCTCAAACTGTAAACTCCATGTACTTCATAAGGCATCACATAAGCTTTTAATCAACATTTGATTTAGTTACACATCGCATTAAGGAACATTCTCTAAGGCTTAACGCGGAGAACCATTTCTAAAATTCATGGAGATGTACTAAGCTATCATTTAAACGTGAATTATAATGGCAGACCGTCCATTTTGAATAATATATGAAGTGCCACTCCATTGTTAGGCCAGGAAATACAAAATGTTTGACTAGAATAAGAATAGTAATTGTAAAACATTTTTTTAGTTTTAGAAAATAACATCCCCACAAATAAATTGTATGAGACAAATGCTTCTTTTTCGCTATTTTAGCTCAGGATCCGGTTGTCCCTTTCGGAACAAAATCGTGCGCGCAGTCGCGCGAGGGTTGGTTAGTCCTTAAATGGGCTTACGAATTCTGACGGTTGGGGCGTTTTGCGTGGACGGATGCTGAGTGGTAACATAACCTCTGTATTTTTCAAAATGCTTGTTGTTTGCGGAATTTGTTCGAAAGAGTCACCGCGGCCCTGAAACGCAAAGGGCATTAGGAGGAATACTGATGGGTTTTAGTCAGTAGAGTTTGACACTCCCTTCCGCTCCACAAGGAATCATTTGATGACTTCCCATCCATAAAAAAGTATAAATAGTACCACCTACACAGGTAGGTACACCCACATTAGGCCTGCTTTGTCTTTAGTCCTATGTAGGTACCTATTTTATTACGCACCTATTAGGCACAAAGCACGACTCCAGGCTGCTAGTAAGAAATCCTAGATTGAAAAACCCAATAACACTACCCGACCCGAGAATCCACCCTGGATCTCAGTCTAATCTATACTCGTAAAACTCTATTGGGTTCTGATCATCCTGTAAAGGATGTCACGAAATGTATGGCACATAGTTATGCGGCCTATCGTCGTACGCATAGTTGATGAATTCATCAAAATAATTAATACTGTATAATATATTTATATTTTACTAAATTATTTATGACAGCTTTGACGTTGGTTTTGAGTTAAAATGAATTTGACATTTGCTTGCTCAAGAAAAACTCATCTCTCGAACAATTCTTAATCAATTTAACAAGCATTTTCTGACGTTCTCAAACTTAATATGGAGTTGGAGTTGAGTTATTGTATTGGAATACGGGCCTACTAAAAAACTGAAGAGTTGGTTTGTTGTGTTGAATGCACAACTATAATACTACAATCTCAGGAACCACTATTCGAATTGAAAAAATATTTTGGTGCTGGATAGTCCATTTATCGAGGAAGGCTACGTAACATCGCGCTACGACCAATAGGAGCGGAACATTAATAAAAAATGTGACGCAGACGAAGCTGCGCGGGTCAGCTAGTAGAGGTATACAAATAATAACCATTTGAATAATACGCTCAAAGCCCGAAACTAGTCATTAAAACCAGACCTTAACGACGTGGCGACAGTTCCACATGTACTCAGGAAAGGTTTCCTGAGTACATGTTGAGGTTGTAGGTATGGCTAGTGTGACAATTTGATGACAACCATCAAATTGTCATACTAGCTATACCTATATGTCAACGATGTCTCTACACATTACCTCAAAACACAACATGTATTTTACCACTAGAAATCGGATCAAATTAGATCAACCCCGATTCAGATTAGCTAAAGTACACACTTCTTTTATGGGGTACTGTGTTAAATTTTATAATAAAATACCACTTAATATTCTCGAACTGAATGAGAGAAAATTTAAAACATGTATAAAACGCACATTATGTAGACAAGCATATTATAAACTGGAAGATTATGTCCTTGATAAAAATGCTTGGCTAAATGCCGGTCCTGCTCCACAGCCACAGCAGCATGGGTCCACTTGTTAGGTTTTCGATAATTGGAAGAAATGCTTACCCTTTTTTTGTTCTCCTATACAATCATTTATTTATCATTTCTTTGCATTATTGTATTAGCAAAGTATACACAATAAAGCAGCCTTCTTTTTTTTTTCTTTTCTTATTTACTTGAAACCATAGTTTTGTATAACGTAGAAGCATATTTTCAATTTTTTGTAAATGTGAGCACTATGGAGCCATTTACATATGTAATTATAGATTTCGTTATTAAATTAGTTTGACATGAACGAGCGTGGCAGTTGAGAGCTTGTCATGCTCACACAAATGTTTTGCTGATGGTGGCGCGTGTTTTGGATCATTTGATTCCCTTCAAAATGGTTGAGTTAGATGGTGCTGATGCACGCGTCATGTTCGTGAACGGGCGCCGTCAGTTGAAACTGGTCATCTCTTACCTGCCACTGGCTTATTTTAATCTGTACCTGCATTTTGAATTGTTTATATGTTTTTCTTGTTCTTTGCATTGTCCTCACATATAGAAGCAATCAATGTTAATGTTAACAAGATTTTTGTAACACATCACATGGTTTAAAAGAGTGTCCGTGGAGTTTCTTGCACGTTCTTCTCCATAGAGATCTACGCTTTGGAACGTGCAAATAGCTTCATGTTTTTGACTGACCGACTTTGACAATTCAAAAGTGCCTGTAAATGGTTTATTTGAAATATACGATTTGATTTGATTTGATTTGATTTGACCTTCACGGAAAATTATAGCCCATTTTCGAGTGGTGTCCTCTCGCCTTGTGATTACTCAGTCGGAATGTTAGCTGATATTTTGTTAGTAGAACATTATGTAAACACTTTGTTTTTTACAAGAATTTAAACCATTAGGTATCTACTGTTTTTACCTTTGTGTCAAACAAATGTAGGTAGATAATACATGAGACCAGAAACGCGACAGCCTGAAAGCTAGACCACCACCAACAGCTTCTATCATCTATCATGTCGTCAATGGTGTAAGCCATCGAATGCGGACGCTGAACTGAAATCGGCTAGGGACGGCTTCATCATCATCAACAATTGTCTGATGTCTCAGTGTGTCGATTTCATTATTTTTAGAAGATTTAATTTTATAGTTAAACACTTTCATATTGTTAACCAAAAACAGTCCAGAATCCGTATAGCGAAGGGCCAATGCAGGAAATAGATAGTGCTATTTGTCCTGTATGGGCCAAATAATGTTTTGAGACATCACAGCAAGAACCACATTGCAAAAAGAATTGGCTGAACTTTAAAACACTATACTACAGTTAAATCTCCTTTGTCGTTCTCTAACACAGAAATTCTCAACACGCATTAAATTAACTAACCAGTAAATTCAAACGAGATAGTTAAAAGTTAAATATCATTTAAAAACTCAACAGTATTAACGATGAAAAAGGATGAAAAGGCGACCGCAAGAGCTCATAATAAATTATCATCATACTATTTAAATTCATACTGCATTTGGAATTAAGTTTTTTGTACTGGCAACCGCCGTATTACCACCCTTTACTGAATAAACATTGTTTGCATATATTAATAAATTCACTTAGCAACGTTCTTGTAAACACAATTGCAATGAAAAAACATACCGTGTCCGGTGCGCTATAACAAACCGCAGACTAAAATATTGATTTAATAAACCATTCTAGGGGTCTTTTAATTCAAAATGACATTAAATTTGGTAATCAATTTATTTTATAAATTGGTAACTGTTTATTGCTCCGATTTTTTTAAAGGCACTTTAGTTTTAACCCCAATAAATGGCAGAATATCTTTATAACAAGAACAACGAAGGAGACCAAAATACCTGTGTTACCTTTTCAGCTGAAATAAACCTCATATCTGAGAATCTAGTTACTCAGTCTACTAGCGAAACTAGACACAGTAATCACAGTTATTAATAAACTACACTACAGTCGCAATACTATAATTCACAACATTGATTTGTGCGTTTGAAAGTAAATGTGACGTAGGTACGATATACAGTACCATATTCTATCTTGTAGCGACTAAAATTCCAACTTACCCGTATCTTAGAACCGTTTATTTCAGTTTCAATTTATATTTTCTCGAAGTTCGCTACGTAACTTTTTATTATTTACTTTATGCCACATCTTCATATACTTGAACCGTGTAGGTACATGCGTACCTTGGATTCATTACCAGCATAATTATATGAAACGTACCCTAGCAACTGTCCAATGGCTCCCACGTCGAATATCAAAAAGGTCCTAATTGAGAAAGTAGACACCCATCATACACGATCATTAGTCCCTGTATGTTCAATGGATCGTGAAATTTTGGTCCACAAAAATGGGAATATCCGCTCCTCTGGCTTCTCTCCTGCCAGATTACGCCGTGACGTGCCCTTCGAATAAATTATCCCTTAGCTGCCGCATTTTCTTTGTCCGCCAGTTTATTTTGCCAGGTATGTGCGGCATTATAAAGTTTTAACGAGATGAAGAAAGGAACAACGATCATGGCTGTTAAGATGGCTTCGAAGAGAATCGTAAGTCGATTGCATTAACATTAAGCTGCATACAGCTACATGAAGCTTTCTGTAGTAAGCGGAACAGGTCATAGGTGTTTTAATAATGTTTCCGCCAACCATTTGCTTGAACATTATAATATTCAATAATTTGACAAGACAACGCAGGGCAGCCTTTTTTTACGAGATTATCTAAATGACTCTGGTAGCATGTAACCAATCTATTAAAATCGAGCAACAATTTGACGCAGAAAATCTTTGTTAAACCCTCAATTCATGACAAAATTTCCGACAGAAACCTTCTTAAAGTAACACCCCTAAAAAGACAAATAGCGCTTCTCCACAAAATGTGCTGTTTCACAAATTCCCGTCGCAGGAAGGCAATGTGTCACACACAGGCTGCGGGCCGCCGGAACCTGCTGGAAACTTTCACAGCAGACCACTTCCTAATGCCGACATTATTATCCATTCATTCAATAAACTCTACAATTTCCGACCCATTCAACTGTAAATTAATAGATCTTGGAGAAATTTGAATGAACGGTCGTCCTGAGAGCTACGGAGACAAAGAATTACGAATCTTTAGGTACTCTGAGAGTCATTTTAAATAGATTTCATGTTTTTAGCGGATTTTAAGGGGAAGTAAGCGGTGAAAGTAAAGTTTTTTCAGTGGTGTAGCAGAAATAAAGCAGTATTTTACCACAAAAAATATTTTTTCCGTTTATTACATATGTTTTTGACATCATTTTAGAATAAAATTCACAACTTCATCTAGGCAGGTTGCAAACCACTTAGCGAAGGGCGCCAAGCGACGCCGACGTTAATTCGAAAAATCATTCAACTGTGCAATACAGTATTTCTGTGTTCCGCTCAAAACATAAAGCAAACCTGCCAATTTTAGAAGAAATGACGCTTAAAACTGCTACTTAACGGAACTTTGAACAACAAAAGAAAATGTAGGAAGGTACTTACTCTCGAAAAAATCCGCGGTCCCCAAAATGGCGCGGCGTTAGTTTATCCCTTTGTGTGTGAGAACGGGTCGCGTCGTGCAACAGGCCGGGTCTCCTCACTACTAATGAACGAGCATTTTTTCACTGAAGATATCACTGTTCAGTTGTTTGGTGTTGGCGCGTCTCGCGGAGGCTGGCGCGGCGTTCGCCCGCCGCTGTCGCGCGCTCGAGTCTGCCCTACGCCGAGGTGTTGCCACACGGCTTACGGATTTTTACACTTTTTATCTAGTAATTGTTAGGACGGTTTCATAAAATCAAAAGAGGTACTTAAAGTCTAAACCAACGTTCGGAATAACTACATGTAGTATTTTTGGCGTGATGTCCATTTTTAAGAAACATTATTTGGGGATAAACCTTCATAAAAACTTATAAGTTTTTCTGTGTTAAAGCATTCGACCTATACAGAAATACAAGCTTCAATTTTCGCTACAAAACCGCCAACTACTTTATCATTTAACTAGAGACTGGTGAGGTTTATTTGATCGAATTTTAAATTATATCGGACGAGCAACCTTGTCATTATATTAAATCTCTTTTATGATTTTCCCCTACCCAACAACTGTCAAAAACAAAAAATCTCAAAAAAGTACGTGGCTTTCCCCAAAAAGTTATTTATTACAGTTTTTAGTACAAAATTCCTACGCTGGTATCCCCGTTGGGCGGCGCGCGTCCCCCAGCCCGCGCCCCGCCGCCCCTTGCTTGTCGAAGCCGTGAAGCCTCCATTCGTTTAGTATTCGCGCCCTTTGTGACACTTAAAACCATTGTTCACAAACGAACCTTTTCAAAGTTGAACTTACAGCACTTACACGAAAACGATGTCGGAAGACATCTATCGGTATCGAATTACTTGAATATTTCGACTTGGGAGCAAAACTATGTGTTTGGAATTGGATCACGGGTGGATTAAGTGGCTTTAGTTTTATCTTTATTTCGTTGTCGTACTTCAGTCTAAGTTTGTCTTTGGACGAAGTTTCAGGACAAATTTTAGAAGCTAGAAAGCTGTTTTATTCTTAGACGGTAAACTCTAGGGCCTTTATTGAGTTAGTGGCATACACAATAGAATCAAACCAAGACTATCCTAAAATAAGATTTTGTTATAAATAAAGTAGGATTTATGAGTGCTTGGATGAAGACTGTGATTGAGCTTAAAATAACATACATTATTTTCTGTCTATTCAGGATAATGTTGGCAAGTTTGAAGCCTTAATTTATTCTCTAAAAGATCTTGTAATAATAGATACTGAGTTTGAATACCGTCTTTTCAAATTCAGTATCTATTATTACAAGATCTATTCGAAAAGAATATGTTTTGAAATTGTTCTGTAGGTATCTCTATAGGTAGGTAAATATATATGAAGAGGTAAAATTGTGTAGGCTGTAATCTTTGGAAGAACTGATGCCAATCAGAAAATTCTTACTTTGATAGAAGCCAGACTTTCGCCGAGTGCTTGAGTATTATAGCCTACCATTATTCCAACAAATAAACGTTTGCTGTATGAAAGAGAACGAAGTTACCGGAAAAAAGCTAGCTGAATAAAAGTTTTACAAAATTATACCTGGGCAATCATTAGTTCTTCATTATCATCGATCATGAACATAACCGACCTTCAACTTCAAAATTCAAATCGGTCCGATAAGGGCCGTAAATATTTCAAAATTAATGTCTCTGATATTTAACAGTCGTGGCGTGTCAAACGAGGCTGCAGGAAGTTTGAAGGTACGGGCTGACATTATCTTGAGTGGTACGTCTGTACATTCTTCAGATACAGGGAATCTTTCCACTTTCCTGTCTCTGGACGTTCAAAGCAGATGAATTTATAACAAACTGATTTACATTCACTCTGGCTTTTTTCTGTTCCAGTTAGGGTTCCGAACATCCGTAAAAACAAAAACCCTTATAGGATGTCCGTATGTCACAGCCCATTTTCTTCGAACCCACCAGACCGATTCACATATGGAATTTTGTGACCCAAATAAGGACGCCTTATGTAAATAAATAAATTTTGAGTAAGGGGGACACTCTTTTTGGGGCTCAAACGAGAAAATTTCTGCTATATTTTTTAAATTAGGATTTGTATTCATGCCTGTATCCGTAGCAAGAAGATCGATAAGAAATGCTACTCAACATGGTTTTCAAATCCATACTGCCAGCCTGATGGATTGTCGTCAAATAAATATTTTTAATAGTAACAATATATAGCCATAACAACAATACCTGTTATATTTTATGACTTAGAATGGCAAACTTTTGTTTTGCTTTATATTCAAGAAAACGATAAGTTCTTAAGTGTATACCGTTGCCATTGTTTCATTAACATGTATTTAGAACAAGGTTAGTCAGACTTAGCATGCAACAGCGCTTATCTTTTGATAGCCTAGACGAGAGTCTAGACACTTAACCCAACTTTTATTATGAAATATAAAGCCTTCTCTAATTAATTCTTAAACTCAATTAAAGTTTCAAGATTAGCCATAATCTTCATAATTAAAAGTGCAATTAAAACTTGACACTTTTCAACAAAAAGCTCGCACTAGACTTTTATTGGTGGTTTTAAGAGCCCTATCACAAAATTACGTACTCAAAAAACTGCTGACTTATCGCATTATGTAGAAATTAGGCAGTTGCAGTTACGCATATTTTAAGGTTATTATTAATTTTCATTACTTATAAACTATGGTTTATTTTGGTATAAATTTTACGTATTATTATTAATGTATTAAGGAAAAATTTACAGTTAGTTCTGAGTGTTTTAGTAGTTTTTATAGAGTTGAATGGGAATGTTTTTACGAAAACGAAACCACTATGTTATAAGAAATATTATAATATATTTTTCATTTAACCAATCCATGAGCTCGAAAAAGTGCCGTCGCGCTTTTCATGAGAAACTTACTTCGGAATTTTGGCTTTTTACAAATAGATCAGAGAAAAATGCGAAAAGCGAGGCCGCTATGAACTATACTAATAACTATTCTCAACTACCCAATAAGCCAAAGTTGTCTTATTATTTCAATTTGTGAGAATAAGAAAGCCAAAGTTGGCCATTTTACGCAGAAAAAACAGTCAAATTGTGATAGACCTCTTAACGCGACAAAATTTTATTTCATTACTAGCTGACCCGGCAAACGTTGTTTTGCCACATAAAAAAATACCCTACGACCTATTCTCAGACCTACCAAATATATATTTATAAAATTTCATAAAAATTGGTCAAGCCGTTTCGGAGGAGTTTGAAAACGAACACCGTGACACAGAATTTTTATAAATTAGAATAATCTTGTATTGTTTTAAATATTTTTTTGGCTATTAAACGTGAAGGTTGACTGATTCAGTCAGCCACATTTTTGTTTTGATGTGTGACTTTTTTTCCCTTAATAGAAATTGTGAAAAAACAATTATAGTATCTGTGTATTTATTTAGTTGATTTAATTATATTTTATTAAGCTTTTTATGCATGTTTTATTAAAATGAAAAATTTTAAGCTTATTTATTACTAGCGATACAACGCAGACTATCCCTATTTTTAATTTTAGTTCATTCAGTTCATTTAAAAGGTATCACTGTCACCGATAAGACCGCCCTTGTTCCCGTCGAATTAATTTTGTGTAACAATAAAATTGTTGGTGAATAATAAAGTATAAATTTACCTATCTTATCTCTCAAATTAGTGCTTTTGTCATACGAAATTTGAACGTTAAAGAATACAAATGCCACATATAGGTTAAATATTTCACCGGTTCTATAACCTACCTCTTTCCCTCGCCTGACCTTAGGGTTAAACTCGAAATTGGTCAAACTGACAAACGGGTCGATGGAATAATCAGATCGGAGTAACCGCCTTGTTGTGTAAGTAAATACAACCGGACAGTGTATCAACATCGGGAATCAATAGCTAACTTTATCAGTTGCATAACTGCACTACCGTATACCTATATTGAGTACATATCGTCGTTGTCAACTCTATAGCCGAATAAACATAATTATAATCATTCACAAACATCATCATAATTATATTTATTCGTCGTGTAGGAGTAGGTTTACTACAAAGTAAAGCTTTCTTACCTTGAATACGAACAAAAACAGAAGAACCTTAGGCTATTTCGGTTTTTAAATTATTTTATAATCAATTCATTTAGAGCCTTATAAAGATACCTTCAACAACAATCCTTCTTAAATAAATTTAAGATGTCCCAAATGTCATAGTTTCTGTAACTTGCATAAAATAAATTTCACAGGAAAAGCTACGAGTAATATAGTTAAGAATTTCATTTTTTCAAAGGAAACTGTTTAAATTTGAATAGAAAGTGTTCTATAAACCAATAGCAGAATTGTAGTGGTATTTCTGTAGTACTTTATACTTGAGCAAAGAAGCATCAAAAACAGACCCGGCCGGTAGTTTTGAGAAAAATAATACTTTAGAATACTCATTTCTTGCAATATTCGTCAAGTTTCCATCATTAGATCTCAACCTGGTGACAATGGGAACATTTGGGGAAAAAAAAAAAGAATTTTCTAAATCGGTCTACCCTTCTTCGAGTAAACGGTGAACAAAAATGTCAAAAAAAATCCAACTGACGAATTGAAAACTTCCTCCTTTTTTGAAATCGGTTAAAAACGAAAAAAAAATACTCAAATTCAGTACTGTTGAGGTGGCAAGTAAAGTCATTAACACCCTTTAAAACGTTTTTGACGTGATAACGTCTTATAAATCGATGAACACCAGCTGCACTCACGAAAAAGTGTCACGTTTCGCCTGAGCCGAGCGTACAAGCGAGAGCGCGGAGCAAGCGATAGACAGGCACGATCGGGCTAAGCGTTCGGCTTGTTTGTTAAGAATTTACTTGTTTTCTTATGACGTTATCACGTAAAATTATCGTCCGTAAACCGACTTTACAGACAACCAATTTTTAAATAAAAAGTAAACGTTTTAACGGGTATTACTGACTTTGAATGAGTTTTCTAAAGTCCCCTTTGCACAAAGGCACAGTTGATCAAAACCACAACAGTATCGCATCGCTATTGGTTCATGGACCACTTTTGATCAGTTTCCTTTCTACGTTAACTATGGAAAACGAAAGTACCTATTCGTTAACTTTTAGGTTTATTAATCACGTCTGCGTACGCCTAAAATATATGCATTTTTATTATTCTCTTTATTAATTACTCTTACAAACGAATTTCTATTTTTAAATATTTCTTAAAAAACACATTATAAATACATTTAAAAATATATAAAAATCTTAGTCCGCCAGTGTCGGGAGCAGGACCAAGCTACCGGTAGTTAGGGTTCCAGAGAAAGGAGAGATACGGCGCATATTGTGAGGAGGTTCCACACAATATGAGCCGTATCAAGGAGTACTGCCTTCTGTATCAGGCCCTTTATCCAACCGCGTAACGCCAGCTTCGACAGATGGTCGTCGAACGTTTTGGCCATCAGGCCGTTGGCCGTAACTACTATCGGCACAATGACAGCTGAGTCCATATTCCACTTTTCGACAACCTCGTGTGCTAAGTCGAGATACTTGATTTGCTTCTCTTTCTCAGCCTTCACGAGGTTCTCATCATGCAGGATGGTAACATCAATTATCATTGTGCGGCGCGCTAATCGGTCTATTACCACTATATCAAGCTTATTGGTAACAATAGTCCTATCAGTGATGATAGACCGATCCCAGTACAACGTGACATGGTCATTTTCGAGAACTGGGTCGGGCACATACTTGTAATACGATACCTCAGAATCCACAAGTTTGTATTTCAAAGCAAGTTGCTGATGGAAAATCCTGGCCACTTGGTTGTGCCTGTGCAAGTACTCTTCGTTAGCCAGACGAGAACAACCAGAGATAATATGTCTGATAGTCTCACTCGGACGGTGGCATGACCGACACACGTCCACCGTTCCGTCCTTCATAATATGCCTCCGGTAGTTATTCGTCAAGATAACTTTGTCCATAATCGCACACACAAAACCTTCAGTTTCCCCGAAGAGATCACCGAAACGTAGCATTATAGCGTGATTTTTTGTTGAGACATAGGTATCTACAGTACTGTTTTTTTAACTCATCCTGTCTACTCTTTGATCATCAACTGCCAGTCTGGCTTCTTGTACAACTTCCAGCCGAACAATTAAAAATGAATATAATACTACTGAGTAAAATAATACTGGTAATGTATTACCATGGCAACAACAAAGAATCGGAACAAAAGCCGAGTCAAAATGCCGCGTTGGTCATCGTTAAAGATACCAAGAAATCTGTTATCCTTTCTCTGAAAGAATTTAAGAAGAAATACAAGAAAAGTTTGTAAATACCTACTCTTTTTATAATTTCCTTTGCTCACAGAGGTGTGTGAAATTGGTGATTTAAAGTTTTAATGAAGAAAGAGTCCAGAAAGCATTTCTTTTAGTAATACCTATCTAATTTCGACCATTGTGCGATCAATAATCATCATCATTTGCTTAGCCTTTTCCCAACTGCATTGGGGTCGGCTTCCAGTCAAGCCGGATTTAGCTGAATACCAGTATTTTACATGGAGCGGCTGCCTACCAGACCTCCACAACCCATTAACTGGGTAACACGGTACTTCATGGCAAGACTGGAGTCAGATTTACTGGCTTCTGACTATTCGTAACGACTGCCAAAGATCTACAAATGACAGCCGGGACCAACGGCTTAACGTGCTTTCCGAAGCACGGAGGAAACTCGGTATGTTAAGATGGTTACCCATCCACAGACCAACCTTGGCAAGCGTTGCTTAACCTTGAACATCAACCCGTGCGGCTGTTATTATCTAGCCATGTGCTCCTGTGCGATCAATAATATAAAATTAATGTTAAAAACACTTGACTGTCTCTCTGGTGGTTTCTGTAACATTTTATGACCCTACGATATGATCTTTGGATCAAGATGAATCCTCCATTTGTTGAAAAAAATGCGAAATAAACACTAATTTCAGCCATAGGTCTCTCCCAAATATTTTTTCTAACATAAGTTTAATTTCGGAAGTCGGTGTCAAAATTGAAAAAAGAAAGCAAAAACACCGACTTTCGAAATTATTTTTATTTTCACTTTTTGGTGGTACCTGCATACCTATCCCTTCACAACGTACCGGCGTGATGTTATGTTATGAACTGATGTAAACAATTAACAGAAATGCGATTTCAGTAATCCCGATCCATTTTGCTATCATTAATTGTTGAGTTCCGTTGCGAACCTCCGAAGTTCTTGATCAGATCTTCACAAAATTGATATGGGAGAAGTCCGGGAAAATATTCTTTCAAACAAAGAAAGAATAATCCAAATTGATTGTCAATTGGCGAAAATATCGCTGAACAAACATTTTTCGTGGGATCCCGTCACCAGATCCTTAACTCAGACTTATACCTTCCATCATCAGCTCAGCAACATGAGATGGTGATTACCAGGCACAAATTTCTGATTTGCGTTAGAAAGTATATGAAATACATTGCATGTAGGATAAAATTTGAGGGATTCCCTCGATTTCCATGGGATCCCATCATCAGATTCTGACTTGGTGACAACGGGACCACCTCGGAAGTATAGTCTTTCGAATACAAAAATATTGTACAATTACAATTGGCGGAGAAATCGGTGAACTAACATAAAAAACACACATACAGCTGAACATAGAACCTCCTCTTTTTTGAAGAAGTTGGTAAAAAGACGTTTCAATCGGCACCTAATTCGTTAACATCCGATCAATAATTTTTGATTTTCGGTCAAACTAGACTGTCAAACTTTCTTCGTAGTCTGCCATTTAAGCAGCTGTATCACATGGTCACATCGTATTACAAAACCTCTTGTAATGAAACAGATTACCATGCTAAACTTTAAGGATTATCTCCATCGATAACACAAGCAATCAGGATATAATCCTATTGTGGAAAAAAGGAGATTTTCGCCGCGTCCATCCCATCTAAAAAGTCTTAGCAGTGTACACGAGTATCATAAGTCCATACATATGTACATGTATAACTACGGACACATGTATGGCTGGATGATATAAACGAAGAGCATTCAGCCATACCATGTCCACCACACCATGCTTCTGAGAACTCGTTAAGTCATCACTTCGAGCCGGTCTGAGGATATCCTGTAAGTATCTATGTATAGGCAGTTCACAAATATAATTATGAGAAATTGTTTAAGAGTTACTGTTTAAGAGTTACTGTTTAAGAGTCACTGTTTAAGAGTTGCTGTTTAAGAGTTACTGTTTAAGAGTTACTGTTTAAGAGTTACTGTTTAGTCACTGTTTCTTTGTTGTTTGTTCATTAAAACACCCAATATCTTTATATAACCTGATAATACCTTTTGCTACGTATTGAGTCTTCTAAAATCTGTTTTCACGCGATTCATGGCATTAAACCAAGGCTATTTCAATAGCATAATCGTCCTTGAGTGATTTTCGGCAGCAACTGGAATCGTTAATCCATGAACAATCAAAGTTTATCATGACAAATATCCATCTGACTGGTCATTGTCAAGCTTCCTTCAAAACTAGTTTCTTTTGTCAACCGATGAGAAAGTAAACTAACTTCTGCTTCTGTATAAATGGTATAAAGAACACACTACTGGGATAAAATTATAGGTATTATGACCTAATCCAGGCCACGCTGTGTTTACCCATTGTAGCATAGTTGATTAACAAAAACTTCCAAACGTTTAGACATTCATAATCCACGCATATGGGCTTTCACATTATGGCATATAGCACAAGCTCCGAGACGGCATTACTTTTTCCGTCATCTTCAATGAACATCGTCGTATTTTGGCCCATTTACACAAAACTTTATTTCATTAACCTTTCTCATAAATCACTCCGTTCATTGGTAAAAACGGTATGAAAAAACTGGCCAAGTGCGAGTTGGACTCGCCCACCGAGGGTTCCGTACAAATACGAGCTACAATATACTTTCAATAAAGACTATAGTTTTTATGATTTAATTTCAAATGTATAGTTTTCAGACTTTTCCCTATAATTGTAGTATAAGCCGGTATTACTTGCCAAATTTCATAGTTCTAGGTCAACGGGAAATACCCTATAAATTTTGATTACCTTGAGAGTGTCGAAATATACGTTTTTTTCCGTATAAATGACCGTATGTTTTTTTTACGTTAATTTAGAAGTTTGGTTTTTCACAGCTGCAAGGGGCCATAGACCTATGCTAGCGAAGGAGGAGGCCGAACGCGTGAGAGAGAGGGAAACCTCACGCCCCAGCCGCCGCAACAGAAGAAGACGCCCCGGGCGTCGGGAGTTGCAGGGCGATTCCCGGCCACCGCAGGCGCGGGCTTGCGGACGACGAGCATTAGGTGGCTCGCCGTCCGATCAGAAACAGGCCCGAGTCGACGGCGCGCTGTGTTCCACGCGCGCCTCAAAGAGCTGTCAGCATAGAAGACGGGGCCCGCTAGGGCCAGTGCCTGCCGGAGTTGCGGAATTTGTTTGAAAGAGTCACCGCGGCCCTGGAACGCAAATGGCATTAGTAGGAACACGGATGGGTTTTAGTCAGTAAGAGTCTAACACTCCCTTCTGCTTCACCCAAAGGGGCCATAGACCTGAGTATATGGTTAATTTCAACTCGATACCTCCACGCGTTTCCGAGATAAACGGTCTTGACAGACAGACGGACGGAAAACAAAGTGATCCTATAAGGGTTCCGTTTTTGCCTTTTGAGGTATGGAACCCTAAAAACGCTCTGATGTTTTTATTTGAGTTCATCGCGTACAGACACACCGATTCGATGGGGAAACTTTTTTTATAATATGTAGTAATAATGAAATAGGAAATGGAGAACCCTTTCACTTGACTGGTTTACGTACCTAGCCATAAACATTTATATATTAAGGGAAAATTATTTGTAACTTTCCGACGAACAATGCTTAGAAATACCAAAGATTTAATTACAGATACAGGCAAATTGCTGGTTTTATAGCTCAGTATCGCAGTTTAACGACTTGACAAGCTGGTCGGGGCTCATTGAAAATGAATTGAGGAAGATTGTGGCCTTGGCGGAATATCTAATGCTTTTACTTTGGTTATTTCGTTGGAAAATATATAACACTAGCTTTTGCCCGCGACTTTGTACTCGCATATCCCATTTTTTCCCGTTCCCGCAGGAATTTCTGGAAATCCTCTTTTAGTGCTCCCTTACACTCCCCAAGGAACTTACATGCCAAATTTCAGCTTTCTACGACCAGTAGTTTCGGCTGTGCGTTGTCTGTCAGTCGCTCAATCAGTCAGTTACGGAAGAATTATATATATATTGACTGACTAGCGTTTACCCGCGACTTCGTACGCGCATAACCCGTTTTGTCCCGTTCCCTTGGGAATTTTGGGAAATTCTTCCTTCGTGCTCCCCTACACGCACCAAAGAACCTACATACCAGATTGCGTCGTCTGTCAGCCACTCATTCGATCAGTAACGGAAGAATTTTATGAATTAGGATAAGGTACCTGCTAGCTTTTCTCGTTGCTTACAGTAAAATTTACAGGTTTTTCTTTTTCACATTTAGCGGGTTCTATTCCCGGTTCAGACAGGCTATTATTTAAAATTCTTTGAATGCAGTTTACATTATTTCAAAATTAAAAATGATGTCTTCATTCAGTATTTTTTTCGATCTACAGTATTTTAGGTACTTTTCCTCTATGTGACAAAGTCTTGGAACACCCTGTAATTTGATAGCCACCCAACTGGGTAAAAGGATATTTATTCTTATACAGATTAATTGGAGAAGTTAGTATAGTACTAAGTCAAAAGCCTGAAATATTAAATTTGTTTATTTGTCTTTCAATACTCTAGCATTGAATCTGACGTAGGTATGCACATAAAATCTACTAGGTAAATATGTATTATCTAGGAGATATCCTACAATAATAATTTGCTACACAGCCATACGCAACTAGTAGGAAAATGTTGAGTTCATTCCCCATGAAGATTGTTTTGAGTATTTTTTTGGGAATTCAGTTCTAAATAATTTCGTTCAGTTTTTATTATCTGTTTCCATTATTTTGTTGTCTCTAAATGCAATAAGGGTGCTTGTGTTATATAACACGGTATATAAGTAATAAACGTATACTATCAGCCTAGAATACTGTTATGCTTGACTCTTTAAAAATGTGACGTCACTTCTATCACTTTACCCAACGCTCGCAAAACGGATAATACACAAGTTCCTACAAGATCAAGATATTAGCGTAGCAACATAAAACAGACGTCATTACTCGTAGCGCTGCTACGGGGCTACGGCGTAGGCCGCAAAATTGCCGTAGCAAACAGACTGGAATAGAACGCAAATAGATTATTTGCACTTTGTTTACTTACTTACACCTTGACGGAGATTTATTTTCATGTTCGGTAAAGGAGAACTGCGAGTTTGCTGGAAAGATACAATCTTTGCATAAGAAGATTATTGCATGTGGGGGAAAGATAAAATAATACAAACGTTTTTATCGTTGGGGTTGCAGAAAATGATGTTATTTTACTCCGGTATCGTCGAGAAAAAAACACACGCCAAAAATATATAGCAAACTTTTATGCCTCAATGGGGTTCAGGTGTAATGTTGACCGTTTCACAGACAATATTATTGTGTCTGAAGGAGACTATATGTCCTATGTAACAGTTGGTCCATTTGTGTTGGTCCATTTGGTGAGTTACTAGAGTTTAATCTTCAGACTCATTCTCGAATGAGTGAGCGATGACGTCAGAACAAAACAAATGTAAACACCCACCCTAAAAACTACCGCTGGCAAGAGAGGGTTCTGCTTGCGCCACGTAAAATGATTTACGTCCAAACCAGTCGCGCTAACGAATGGAAAAACGAGACTTGCAAACTGCTGGGAAGTCAGTGTATCTCATCTGCACCGCCCTTTATTTTCATAACTAGTAGCCCGTTATAACTAGTAGCTAGTTATGCAGATAGTGGCTACATCAAACGGATCTGGTGCCTGTTAAATTGGCTTGAACTTCAGCTACTTTTATAACTTACTAGCTTGGTTGAGCTTGCTTTTGATAGAGCTTTTCAGTAATAAATTAACATGCTAATGTAACAGGTCATCTTACGTAATGAAATTACTCATAATGAAAAAGTTCACGGAACAGAAAATGGAAGAAAAATACGAAAGTTGGTCATAATTTGTTTAGCTTTTATTAACAATCCGAGAGTGGGACTCGATATATTTATACCTTTTATGTGTTTTTAGCAATTAGCATAAACAGGATTTATGCCCAGTTACAGGCTATCTTTATTTTCTTCACTAATATTACATCATTATTATCATGTAGCACATCCCTTCCAAAAATAACTCCCAATTATAATTTCATCTACGAATAAATCTCATTCCAAAAACATGCTGCATACTATAAAACGTACGTAATTAAGTACGTTTTTCCCGAAATACTTATTTTCAGCTCGACTCAACGAACACGTTTCATTTGTATGGTAAGTTATTTACATATCAACTGTGGTACAGAAAATCGAATGAATGATTTTAAGAATTACGTATCTGATACTGATATTACGATAAAGATATTACAAACCAGAGAAGTGTAATCTGTTACAGCAACATATAGACCGCGAGCCAGGCTCAAATTTTGTCCTGCATTTGCTCCCGGACGAAAACTTGTAAGATGGTAAAGAGAGCTTTATTATAGACCTCTGTGATCGTCACCTGCGATTCGGTGGGGGGGTTAAGCACAGCCTCCCAAACACGTTGAAAAAAAAATTTTTTTCTATCATTTCCTCCCGAATGAAAATAGGGTTAGATTATAGCCAACCCAATATCTTGCAGAAAACAAAACGTCAGCTGGCTATATCTCGGTGGGAAGGTCGTCAGCTGGTCAAACGAACGTGTAATTTTTGGAACGAAGTTCCTTATCGCGCGTTGTGAAAGGGGGCTAGACGGAAAAAAATCATACGAAAAGTTGTAACGACACTTTTTGCTATAGTTGTAAGCCGTGCGGCGTGCGCGTGTTTCTCTGTCTGTCTCTCACTCTCTCTCTCTCATAGAAAGCAACCCAGTTATTTTCGTTTCGTCTTTCTATTTCTGTTTAAATTATATTTGTTAATAATAAAAAAAATATTATTACAATTCCTTCACTAATTAATCGAAAAGAACTTCGTTCCATCCGGGTGTCCCTTGACACCTCTCAAGATTTTTTTTCTTATTTTTAGTCGTTTCCTCCCGAATGAATTTGGGTCAGATTATAGCCAACCCAATATCTTGCAGAAAACAAAACGTCAGCTGGCTGTAGCTCGGTGGGAAGGTCGTCAGCTATCGCCCGCTATAATCTGACCCTATTTTCATTCGGGAGAAAAGGACTGAAAAAAAAAATTTTTTTCAACGAAGATGGGAGGCTGCCGTTGCAGCCGTTGCTGCCGTTGCCCACCCACCGTATCGCAGCTGACGTTCACAGAACTCCATAATGGAGCTCTCTTAACCGTTTTACAAGTTATCGTCCGGGAGGAACTTGCTCATGGAAATCTGTTGCTGGCTCGCGGGCCAATACGTTTTGTTGCTGATAAAATGAGTTGTTAGAATTGCTGACGAAAATCTTTGTTATTGTGTACAATTTTTTTCCCGCAACATTTCCGTATAGCTTTTCCATCTTTGATAGGCTTAACTGCAATAGTTATGAATTTAATTAAAATTTATCTGCCAAGTCTTTATTCAACTAAGTATGTTGGGGGCGGCTTCCGGCAACTACCAGTAATTTATATGGAACAACAGTCTATCGGATCTCTACAATTCAGCAACTGCAATTGCTGATATTAATGCAATAATATACATATAGACATACTTTGACCTAGATTTTGTTCTAAAACTCCCAAGGTGAAGTGAAAAAGCAATGGTTAAATTATTTACGATGCAAACGGCACGTGACACTTGCCCTTCGTAGATCAGAGTTTTATTTTCATCTCGAAATTGGGGCAAATAATTAATATTTAATGTGACGTTAACTTTGTATTGGCTTTTCCGAAAGCTAAAGGTTGTGCAGTGAAAAGAAATAAAAAGCTATAAATCTGTAGCCACCTTGCTTGATTAAGTGTTCGTTAACTTGTTTTCGTGCTACACTATAGGTACTTAATGTTAATCGTATTTTATTCCTTAACATTAAAAATGGTAACTGTCGTAGCCAAATCTTTGAATTAGTAGCCAATTTTACAATATTGCTACGACATACATTTTATATTTGTAAATAAACTATGTTTATTATTACTTTTGATAATCACTGTGGTGAATCAATAGCCATTTAAATTTGATCTATGTACCTAACTTGGACATAAGAAAATCGCCTGTAATATAACTAACTTACATAAACACTACTACACTAACCCGCAGAGCCTTGGATTCAATCACGCCTGTCAGTAATTTAGCTATCACCTCGAAGATATAGGTACCTAACATTATGTATGACTAACTACGGTTGAGCCTAGATCAGGAGCTTAGGCTGAGCTCCGTCGATAAATCGTTTGCCTAAAACTATTATACATACATCAGATACAAAGTAAAACTAAATCTTGTTCATTTACTGATATTGAAATGTATTTATATCTAGAATTTGAGCGTAACTAAATAATTTTGTAAAGCTTTGATATGATTAATTTGACCCTAAAGGTATTATTGTGATCCGAAGTGAAATGATACTGTACTCACCGTATGTTCATCATCATCATCATCATATCACCGAAAGACGTCCGATGCTGGACATAGACCTCCAAGTGTCGCCACAACAACCGATCCTGTGCGTCCCGTATCCATTGGCTACCCGCGAACTACACCATCATCGGTCCACCTATTGGGAGGCCTTACAACGCTGCATTTTCCGGTATGCTGTATGTCATTTAAACTAATCTATACTTCTATACTAATATTATAAAGAAGAAAGATTTGTTTGTTTGTTTGAATTGAATAGGCTCCGAAACTACTGGACCGATTTGAAAAAATCTTTTAGCATTGGATAGCTACATTATCAGGGAGTAACATAGGCTATATATTATCCCCATACTCCCACGGGAACGGGAACTACGCGGGTGAAACCGCGTGACGTCCAATAGTTTTATAATAAATAGGTAAATCGTCCGATTATTCATAGCATTTTCGAAAATAATCTTTGAAAGTTTTGATCGAGTGCCAATTCTACAAATTTTCAAGCAACGTTTGCATTCGCATCTCAGTCGCAATGTGTCAAAAAATTATGAAAATTAAAACTGAAAGTTTGCGATTGAAAATGCACGATTGTTGCACTATGGAATAGGCCACAGAAGTGAAGCTGCGAGAAAAGTATACATGGAAGGTTTCGCAAGGTATATAGATTTAAAACCCCGAAAAAGGATTTTCAGAAATACCATGATACAGTATTTCGGGTCAACGGCGCGTTGTGTTCCACGCGCGCCTCAAATAGATGTCAGCATAGAAGGGGCAGAGTTACGGAATTTGTTCGAAAGAGTTACCGCGGCCCTAGAACGCAAAGCGCACTAGGAGACACACGGATGGGATTTAGTCAGTAAGACCAGTCAGTTATTAAGAATAAATAAATGAATGAATGAATGAAGAGTCTAACACTCCCTTCTGTTTCCCATCCATAAAAAAGGCTAGTTTCAGGCAACTTTATAGTAGGTAACCTCGTCCTTTCAGAGATGGCTTTATTAGGTACACCTAAAAGCAGCCATTTTTCATAAAGCCAGAAAAAAAAACAGATAACGTAAGGTAACGCTTTTCCGCTGTTTGTGTGTGCTCGCTAACAACAAAGGTACTCTCACACGGGACCGTAATGGCCTCACGAGAATATAAGATAACACACCGTTTTGAAGCATAATACTGGCAAAGGGTTGCCGTATTCAGTCATTATATAAAAAAGAAATGATAAAATCTAAATGTCGGATGTAACGGGGAGGTTTTGTACGAGCATTAATTAAAATGTTCTAAAAGGTATTTCAGGTATGTTTTACTAGAAGATCCTCAATTTCCCAAGTACATATTTGTTCCCCTAATGAGCCATTAAAACTTTCTATTCATCTGATTAGTTTAAATAGTGACTAGCAGATTCTTAATTATTATTTTTTTCTGTAGATTGAATTTAGAATCTGATTATGATTTTTCAAAATCTTAAACTGATTATAAGGTTACGTTTTTTAATAAATAAGGCCCATTAGTTGGGTATGTCAAATACATAGTCATTTGCCGCAGTAACTATATCTATAATCTTTCCCAACAAACAAAAGCTTGACCAATCAATCAACGAAGATTTCCTTTCCCTACCTAAGGACTATCTATCAACACCTTTTTGTGACATCTAAACCCATAAAGCTCTGCATGGCATTTCAAAAAGCTACAAGCTCCAGAATCACGATTCGATTCCCAACATTTCAATACAGCACCGAAAATAAATCCAATAGTCTCGAACAAATATATATTCTGTTCCATCCCCGCTTGTCATCTCTCCTGATATAATTTAATATCTGTCTGGCAGATGAAGGGTGCGGTTACAACGGGTTAACTCACTGGGACTCACTGACTTAACGCCTTGTGATTGTTCCGACTTTCCCTTTCAACCTAACTTGTGCTTTTATGCTGTCGTAAATACGCTCGTTGTGTTTTGAAGAGGCTTGTTTTAACTTGGCGTATGAGGTTCTAAATGTTTATCCATATATTTCCGGGCCGTGGCGGGTCAGTGGTCCGTCCGGAACTCAAATATCGGTGCGAACGTTTTATATGAACTTGTTCACACACGTCCCGTGTTCGAGCTGTGCCCGGGACCTGTCAGATTTCGTTTTTACGAACCACGGACCAGACTCCTCCCGGTTACGGCCATAAAGCGATCGTCGCGCGAATGATAGATAGATAGATAAGATAGATAAAACATTTATTTGGAACAAAGAAAGAAACACAACACACAAGCACAGTTACATAACACTAGAAAATAGAAATAATGAAATGAAAACAAATAAAAAGAAAGAAAAGGCAGAATGTATGGTGGCAATTACTATTCATAAACTAAAGTATTTGCCAGATTACCTACCTACTTAATATGCGATCGACCAATGATAACCGAAATCGCAATGGCTTTTTCGGCAAATAAGAACGCGAGCGCCTTCCTTTGTGATGAATAAATGATAGCGTCCATCGAGCTTTGTAGGTATTAGGACGAAGCCTAAAAAATATGATTTGATTGGTATAAACTATGGTTGCAGACTGTTTTCTAGGTTGAGTGCTCAGCTCTGAATTTTTTGTTTTCAAAGTTGGGCCCAAACCTAGATAACAATTTTACTGTTGACCTAATCCAGAGCTTAGAAGTAGAGCCCTTTCGGAAGGAATAAAATTACCACGTATATATCTGTCGCCAAGCATGGTATGTTGTGTTTTGATTTGAAGGGTTTTAGGTGCCCATAAATACAAAATCCAAGAGACAACGCAGTCTAAGATCGCGTTATAAGATGACAACGCATTAGCAGTGCATAAAAACATTTCATAAAATATATGGAAATCTTGGTAAGAACAGAGGATCCTGCATTCATAAAGAATGTGGCCATTTTGGAGAGAACAAAGAATCCTTTAACAACATTGCAAAGAAATCTATGTAACAAAATGTAAACAAGCTTGTTTTACAAACAACATTTTATAAGATGATTTCACTCTAACCAAACTACAGTTCACAGCTGTTGTGACGTCACAAGTCGAGATTGTTCAGAATAAATTGAGCGACGGCAACAAGTTTCTTTATGAAGATAATTTGTAATCCTTGCCTCGTTAAGCTAACAGAATTGAACTGAAAAATATTGTGAATTTGCAAACAATTTTCAACTTCATACATATTTAAAGAGATCGCGTGTTTGTAAGTGATACTCGTCGTAACTGCAAAAGTATGATAATATTTTTTTTTCTTATTATTCTTTGTTCATCACATCAAGAAACGTTTCGATTCCCAACCACGCACTTTCTAAATAAATAAGGAAATAGCGAGGTTAGAAATTACAACCTAGCAAATATTTGGATGCGATACAGACGAGCAGTTTGTCTAGAATAGCAACATTGAAGAGAGACACACATCGTGTTAAGAGGAAATGCTGGCGGAGACTTTGTATGTCATCATCTGCCTGGCCTTTTCCCAACTACATTGGGGTCGGCTTCCAGTCAAGCCGGATTTAGCTGAATACCAGTATTTTACGTGGAGCGGCTGCCTACCAGACCTCCACAACCCATTAACTGGGTAACACAGTACTTCATGGCAAGACCGGAGTCAGATTTACTGGCTTCTGACTATCCGTAACGACTGCCAAAGATCTACAAATGACAGCCGGGACCAACGGCTTAACGTGCTTTCCAAGGCACGGAGAAAACTCGGTATGTTAAGATGGTCACCCATCCACAGACCAACCTTGGCAAGCGTTGCTTAACCTTGAAGATCGACCCGTGCGGCTGTTATTATCTAGCCACGAGCTCCTCGGCGGAGACTTTGTATGTAAAAAGTCATAATTCAAGGTTTGGCTCTCGACTGTTTTCTCCTCTAATATTGGACCGATGTAAGAGATATTTCACAAACTGAATAAAAAGGATGTATACTGTGTCTCTATGTTTTCCTTTTTTGATTAATAGTTGCCCATATTGTACACTAGGGCTCTGTTGACAGCGATTTATCGGACAACTCTGAGCATTTTGTGAGAGTTCTAGTGCTTATACGGTTAATAAATCATCAAAAAGGAAAAGATAGGGACACTATATATATCCTTCTTATTCAGTTTATGAAATGTCTTTTAAATCGGTCCAATATTGGAGGAGCAAAACAGTCGAGAGCCAAACCTCGAATTATGACTTTTTACATACAAAGTCTCGCCGCCGCCCATGAAAGGTACTCGTAAGTAAAATCTTGTGGGAAAAAAAACCATTAACGCAACGCTTGCCGTAACAACGTTCTTTAGAAAGGGAATCCCTGAAACAAAACATAATGAACCGTTACGTAACAACAAACGTATCTGTTAAGGCTTCGTCTCGACGCCATGTTTTGTCCCCGCTCAGCCACCGCTTTCAGCTCAAAAACTTTATGACACCATTGTTTATCTTATAAATGAGTGTTGCCAGCCTCGCCCGTTGTTTATTTTTTTTATTATTCAGCACCCTACACAATAAAAAAATATATTGGGTTAGCTTTCCCTTTTTCCCCTAGTTTAATTAGTATTCACCCTTTTGTTAATGACGAACTTCTATTTCAATTAACGATTAAGTGTGGCAGCATTTTCTTTCCGGCTATTTCTGTGTGTTTGCCAAAGATCAACAAACATTTTTGTTTGTTAATTTAACATGTGAGAACCACAAAATCAATAGGCAACATTAGGGTTTAGTCGGTACTAGTGATGGGCGTTGAATCAACGAACTAGTTGAATCAACGTTGATGTCTCTTCAACGGGATTAACGTCTCGTCAACGAGTTACGAGACAACGACGTTTATGAATTCAACTCGTTTGACAAAACGAGAAAATGAACCCAACGTTTTGTTATTTTCAACATACGTAAATTGTATTTCTTTAAAAATAAAACTCCCGCAAACTGCATCAAATTGTTCGTAAATTAACATTACAACAGCATACGTTAATAAAAGCGTTTGGGCGTTTATCGTTCATGCAAGTTGACGTTCGTAACACGTTAACTCGTTGACGAAATTAACTAGTTGATCAACTAGTTGACAAACGCAATTCAACGTTAACGTTTCGTTGACGGAAAAACCTTCAACGACCCATCACTAGTCGGTACTGCCTGATGACCTCTAAAACATTAATAAAAGCTAGCAAGGGCTCGTCAAACCAAAGTCCCAGACAGTATTAATGACTCAATAGTGTGCCCTCTTTCACGCAAACTTCGAATTAACTGAATTCATTTACTGCAACTGAACATTTTCTACATTATTTAGAGCGAAAGCTGGTAGGAATTACCTATTCGCAGCGCTCCACATTACGGCTACTGAATAGCTGATATTAACGTCTTGAAGGTCACAAAACGACATGCGATCTGCTTAGAACTTACAGTTCAAGAACTATAAAATGCTGCAAAGAAAATGAATTATTGCCACATACATTTGTAATGTTATACCTAGGATTGATCATAGATCTCCACAAGGCAATGTATTACGAGTAAGTAGGGTATTTTTGATATTCGAAGCAAACCTGAGTGCTTGTTACTGTTGTGACTTTGTCATTAAACTTTAGTGCCCTTCAGTTTGATGTACCTTATCATTATTACGACTTATTATGTTAGCATGGCTTCATGCATACGAGACCTTCGGTGCCGACCGGAAGAAATAAATCTTTTTCAATTTTACTAATTAAATCTATTACCTACGTTTTTTTTTACTTTGGTTCCGTACCCGATGGGAAACCAACGGAACCCTAAAAAAGCCTTTACTAAGCCTCCGCTGTCCGTCAATCTGTCCGTTCGTCTGTCTGTCAGCGGGGTGTATCTCTAAAACCGTAATAGGAATACAATTGCACACAGTGTGTATTTCTATTGCCGCTTTAACAAAAAAACTGGCCAAGTGCGAGTCGGACCGGCGTGCAAAGGGTTCCGAACGAATTTAATTTTTTAACATGTCATTTTAACAATACAGACTTCTAATAGGTTTTCCTGTAATTTTTAGGTAAAGATCTATTATCTCCATTTTTTTTTAATTTTAGGCTCAGTAGTTTCGGAGATAAGGGTGAATGGTCATTTTTCGTCTAATTTCTTGAATAACTTCAAAACTATTTATTTTAAAATTATGAAAAAGGCAAGCTCTAAGCAGTAAGCTCTTTAATTTCATATGTCACATGATAATGATCAAAAAACTTTTTTTTTTATTTCTAGTTTGACCCCCAAAAGTGACCCCATACTAAAAATTTAATGATTTATGTAACGCGTCCGTGTTTGGGTCATAGAAGTCCATATGTGTACCAAATTTCAACAGAATCGGTCCAGTGAATCCGGAGAAAACTGGCTGTGACAGACGGACAGACAGACACCGGAGTGATCCTATAAGGGTTCGGTTTTTTTATCGGAACCTTAAAAATAATAAAAATTAAATAAAATAAATCTAAATAAAAATAAAGGGGGTGTGAAAGAAACGTGTTCCTTTTTCGGTTTATGGTTCCGAAAAACCCTTCGTGTGAGAGTCCGACTCGCACTTGGCCGGCTTTTTCATGTTTCACTTTTGTTTGGCGATCAAAAAGTTATCCCTAGGGCAAACGTCCTTCTGTATGTAGTCTAGAATTCTAGATCACGTAAAGTTATCCCTAGGGCAAACGTCCTTCACTATGTAGTCTAGAATTCTAGATCACGTAAAGTTATCCCTAGGGCAAACGTCCTTCACTATGTAGTCTAGAATTCTAGATCACGTAAAGTTATCCCTAGGGCAAACGTCCTTCACTATGTAGTCTAGAATTCTAGATCACGTAAAGTTATCCCTAGGGCAAACGTCCTTCACTATGTAGTCTAGAATCCTAGATTACGTAAAGTTATCCCTAGGGCAAACGTCCTTCACTATGTAGTCTAGAATTCTACATCACGTAAAGTTATCCCTAGGGCAAACGTCCTTCACTATGTAGTCTAGAATTCTACATCACGTAAAGTTATCCCTAGGGCAAACGTCCTTCACTATGTAGTCCAGAATTCTACATCACGTAAAGTTATCCCTAGGGCAAACGTCCTTCACGTAGTCTAGAATTCTACATCACGTAAAGTTATCCCTAGGGCAAACGTCCTTCACTATGTAGTCTAGAATTCTAGATCACGTAAAGTTATCCCTAGGGCAAACGTCCTTCACTATGTAGTCCAGAATTCTACATCACGTAAAGTTATCCCTAGGGCAAACGTCCTTCACGTAGTCTAGAATTCTACATCACGTAAAGTTATCCCTAGGGCAAACGTCCTTCACTATGTAGTCTAGAATTCTAGATCACGTAAAGTTATCCCTAGGGCAAACGTCCTTCACTATGTAGTCTAGAATTCTAGATCACGTAAAGTTATCCCTAGGGCAAACGTCCTTCACTATGTAGTCTAGAATTCTAGATCACGTAAAGTTATCCCTAGGGCAAACGTCCTTCACTATGTAGTCTAGAATTCTAGATCACGTAAAGTTATCCCTAGGGCAAACGTCCTTCACTATGTAGTCTAGAATTCTAGATCACGTAAAGTTATCCCTAGGGCAAACGTCCTTCACGTAGTCTAGAATTCTAGATCACGTAAAGTTATCCCTAGGGCAAACGTCCTTCACGTAGTCTAGAATTCTACATCACGTAAAGTTATCCCTAGGGCAAACGTCCTTCACGTAGTCTAGAATTCTACATCACGTAAAGTTATCCCTAGGGCAAACGTCCTTCACTATGTAGTCTAGAATTCTAGATCACGTAAAGTTATCCCTAGGGCAAACGTCCTTCACTATGTAGTCTAGAATTCTAGATCACGTAAAGTTATCCCTAGGGCAAACGTCCTTCACTATGTAGTCTAGAATTCTAGATCACGTAAAGTTATCCCTAGGGCAAACGTCCTTCACCATGTAGTCCAGAATTCTAGATCACGTAAAGTTATCCCTAGGGCAAACGTCCTTCACTATGTAGTCTAGAATTCTACATCACGTAAAGTTATCCCTAGGGCAAACGTCCTTCACGTAGTCTAGAATTCTAGATCACGTAAAGTTATCCCTAGGGCAAACGTCCTTCACTATGTAGTCTAGAATTCTAGATCACGTAAATTTATCCCTAGGGCAAACGTCCTTCACTATGTAGTCCAGAATTCTACATCACGTAAAGTTATCCCTAGGGCAAAGGTCCTTCACGTAGTCTAGAATTCTAGATCACGTAAAGTTATCCCTAGGGCAAACGTCCTTCACTATGTAGTCTAGAATTCTAGATCACGTAAAGTTATCCCTAGGGCAAACGTCTTTCACTATGTAGTCTAGAATTCTACATCACGTAAAGTTATCCCTAGGGCAAACGTCCTTCACGTAGTCTAGAATTCTAGATCACGTAAAGTTATCCCTAGGGCAAACGTCCTTCACTATGTAGTCTAGAATTCTAGATCACGTAAAGTTATCCCTAGGGCAAACGTCCTTCACGTAGTCTAGAATTCTAGATCACGTATAGTTATCCCTAGGGCAAACGTCCTTCACGTAGTCTAGAATTCTACATCACGTAAAGTTATCCCTAGGGCAAACGTCCTTCACGTAGTCTAGAATTCTACATCACGTAAAGTTATCCCTAGTGCAAACGTCCTTCACTATGTAGTCTAGAATTCTAGATCACGTAAAGTTATCCCTAGGGCAAACGTCCTTCACTATGTAGTCTAGAATTCTAGATCACGTAAAGTTATCCCTAGGGCAAACGTCCTTCACTATGTAGTCTAGAATTCTAGATCACGTAAAACTAAAGCCTAATTTAGTTTGGGCATGACAGTGATTTTATCAATCTGTCTGCCTCGTTAGCTAGTAACATGAATAATTTATTTGGTAATTTTAAAATGGGCTTTATAGACTAGCGTTGATTTTTTGATGGAGCTAAGTATTTAATGGATTTTTTTCAGGGCTGAAAAACTATATGGTGACGTACTAAGACGACCTAGGCATACGTAGGGACATAGAAAGAAATAAATTTTATTTGCTCAAACATGTGTTAACATACAAAATTAAAATAATACATGCATGCAAGATCTTAAATAAGTGTGGCTCACGACATGTTTGCCATTTCTCATGGCGTGCAAATATCTTGGGGGAAAAAATATTATTAATTGGTTGATTTTTAAATATTACGCTTAAACATTAATTAATAAGTATCAGTTAAACAAATTTCTTATATTCAATCATTAACATTATCCAATTATTCATTATATATTCTCCTAGTCCGATAATATAGATTACAATAAAATTATACTATGAAGATTTACATCACTTCAAGGATATTTCTCGCCGACTGATCGATACTTTGCGTGACCAGAGGGCTAGCTCGTTCTTTGCTCAAAGAATTAGTATTGCCATTCAACGTGGCAATGCTGCCAGTCTTCTGGGTACGTTTCCGGATGACAGCGATGCGGAGAAATTCTTCGACGCCTGAGTGTATTTGTTTTTGTATGTTCATATGTATATAGTTAGGATTTATTGATTATTTAATATTACTTTTTAGCTTGTCAAATAAAAATCTTTAATAGGGACATAATTAAAATATTTTGGTACATTTATAAATAAAAAAAAAGAAACCAAAGCTTTTATAAGATCAATTTTTGTCCTTTCGACACAAGGTTTTTTTAGGATGTACCTTATCTCTGAAAAAAAAAAATTACCTACCTAGCCTTCTGCCGACTATGTTGGGATCGAACCAGATGCAGCTGGATACCAGTACTTTATATGGAGCGACTCCTCATTTGACCCCCGCAACCCACTAACTGAATAATACAGACCCCTTGGCAAGACTGGGGTCAGATTGTCTACCTTCTGACTATCCGTAATAAATGTCATAGATATTCAAATGACAGCCGGGACAAACGGCTTAACGTGCTTTCCGAGGTACGGAGGATAATAGATGGTCACCCATCCACGGACAGGCCTCGGCAAGTGTAGCTTAACCTCGAATTTTGTCCCATGTGGCTCTTACAGTTTAGCACATAACAACTAACCTTACAATTTTCTTTTATTTTTGTTTCTGTGTTGTTTTACCAAAAATAGTTTTTAAGAACAATAGGGAATATGCATGCGATTTTTTATTTGCAATATGAAATACTTATTAACTCTAATAAACAATTATGAAATTATTTTTTAAATAACTTCATCAGCGATGAAGTTATAAAGCTTCAAAGTTTACAACTAGAAAGAGAAGTCCGATATGAATTGTGACGTCAATGTTCTTGGCGCCTATACAGCTGCCATAGAAAACAGCGTTTTGGCGAGAGGGACAGACACATTTGTTTAAAATAATTTATCTCGTTTGTTTTTCGAGCAATTTTGATGCTATTTTCACTGTTAGTATTATATTTGTGTATATTTTTAGATAAACTGTATAGATAATAAATATTTTTTTCATGCATATCCCTATTGGGTCTAGTTGCCGTAAATAAACAAACTCTTCAGCTTTATACTTATACTAGCTTTTGCCCGCGACTTCGTACGCGCATATCCCGTTTTTTTCCCGTTCCCGTAGGAATTTCACATTCCCGTATAGCCTATAGCCTTCCTATAGCGTTTATAGCTTGAACGCGCTTATCTTAGGAACTACTGGTCCGATTTGAAAAGTTCTTTCAGTGTTAGATAGCCCATTTATCGAGGAAGGCGTTAGGCTATATATATCATCACACAAAGACCAATAGGAGCGGAGCAGTAATGAAAATTGTGACGCAGGCGAAGTTGCGCGGGTCAGCTAGTATTTTATATATTTATTTAGCCACGAGCTCCACTTTGACTCGTCTCTAGCAATTTACAATATTATCCATACTGAATATACCTAACACAAAACTAAGATACTTTGTAAAATATACAACACAAACATAACAGCGAAGGACCTCGTAACCGAGGTGTACCGCCAGTCGCTTGCACCCGGTGCGGTCCCAAATTGGCCGTCATCCCCGTTTTGGCACACTACCGCACGATTTGAAGCACTCTATAAAAACCTACACACTAACATAAAATAAATCTGGAAATCAATTTGGCAGCTCTTTCGAATTCACTTACTTGAAACAAAAAATATTTTTTGGTGTCAACAGGAACTATGAAACTAATCAATTAGATGAAAATAAAATAAGTTGGATGAAAATTAAATAAGTAATAACCATGCCAACCCACAAAAATAATATTCATTGATTTTTGTCACCATGCCATTGTTGTATTATAAATTAATGTCAGAACATTTTTCAATAGGTATCATGTTGAATGATTTGAGAAAATAAAGGAAATACTTCCAAAACTTCAAACGCGTGTCTCGAAATTGCAGCTTTGTGGGTTGAAATGTTATTGCTTATTTGCATCCAATTAAGGCTGTGGGATTCCACTACTGTAATAGCATCTCTACTCTAATAGCATCCTGTATATGACAGCTGAAATGCGTGATTGTTGTATTAGTTTGTCGTTCCAATATCACGACTGGAATATTGAAGCAACTATAATTATTTATTTACGTGTAAACGTTATTGTGTCACTTACATAGTTACATATACAGGGTGCAAGACACACCGGCGGCGCTTAAACGGATATCATGGATTCAGTTCATGATTCAGAACCCCCCAGCGTTGGAATATTTCTTCGACTTTTTTCTTATTTGTGCAGGAAAATTAGCTCAATGAACGTCGATCAGAGCGAATAATTCGTTTAGTTTTGAAAATTGGTACAGCTGTTCTTTGAGGTGACCAGATGAACATACTAAAAGTCCCCGAGGGTGGGATGTGTGAGATTTGGGTGGGGGGGAAAGGTACCTTTTTCCAGTTTTTTGCTTGTATCTCCAAAACCATTAAAAATATCTCCTTGCTCACTTCTACATTAATTACAAACGGGACTTTTAGTATGTTCATCTGGACACCTCAAAGAAGAACTGTACCAATTTTCAAAACTACACGAATTATTCACTCTGGTTTCCTTAATTTTCCTGCACTATACACCGTTAAATTTATTTTGATCGTTTTAATCCCGTAGAGGGTCGATTCGCTACATGAAACACTATCAATTTGTAAAGATAAAATTAAAAAATAAAGTACTTCTTTTTTTAACTCGATTAATTTACGCATGTACGAAATTAATTTCTTTGAGTAAACGTCAGCGGGGCGAGTTCAATGACCTGTAGGTAGTTAGTACGCAACGACCGACAACTACCTAAAAGGTCATTGACTCGTTTACCTAAAGAAATTAATTTCGTACATGCGTATATTAATTCGAGATTTAGAAAAATGTATTGTATCGACCCTCCATGGGATTAAAACGATCAAAATTTAAAGGTGTATATTGTTTACCAGCTTCTGCCAGCGGCTTCGCCCGCGTGATCCCTAGGGAACATACTCCTGCGATATATATAGCGTATGTGTTATTTTAGACTATAATCTACCTCTCCGCCTACTCTAATTTCGTGAGGGGTTCTGACGTGAAAGAGTAACAAACATCCATTCCATCCTCAAAAACTTTCGCATTTATAATATTAAGTAGGAAGTAGGATTCTGCAGTTTTCAATCAACAAGAAATTGGTCAACCTTCGATTCTATTTCCAAAGTTCGGTAAGTTCAGGACCATAACATCCCAATCTTCATACAACACCGCACTACTTAACAATTCCCTTGGCTAGGAACATTGTTTTCATTGCAACCAGACATCGACTTGCAAATACCGCGAACTATAAAACTACGTAGGTAGATGCAGCATAAAATACGCAATGTTTTGCTTCAATTTCATACAATTTCTGTGGCTAGCAAACCTCAGACGGGTTCATGCAAGTTGTATAAACTGGTAACCACGACGATCGCGGTCCGAAGCAAACAAAATACGTATAATACATTAATAATGAAGTGCACTTTTGAACCTATTCTGAAACTCACAAATTAAAACTAAACAATAGCTTCAACTGCCTCCGTGGTCGAGTGGCGTGAAGAGCATACTTTGTTAAGTTGTTTTACAGTTTGGCTAGGACATGTCAGGCTAGAATCACCTGATTGTCTGATAAAAAGATGATTTCGTGCTTCCGTGAGTCGAAGCACATTTTTCGGTGATCCCGGCCGCCATATGGCCTGCGTCTAATAAACCATGTCAGAGGCCCTTGAGGTGGTTTAGAAACTCTTGACACTAGGGTGTGTGGGGTCGTTAAACCTTATCGTCTATCTATTATTGATTAAGTAATAGACTACTTTTACTTTTTATTAATTTTACATCTGTCTGTTTTTGTGCGAGTCCCAAATAAAAAAATTTCTTTCTTTCTTTATAAGAAGAAGATAGCTTCATTTTATGAGCCCAAAGTAAGTAAACAATTTTAACTTATAGTTACTTTCTTTAGAAAAATAAGTATACCTCTACAGAATAAAAGAAAGAACAATAAACTTGCCCGTTTGTGTTTACAGTTTTTTATTTTATTTTTGGACTCTCAATACAGTTTTATTGGCTAAATATTGCATTTTGTATGAAACAACAGATTATTTTTTTTTTGAGATTTCGGGGTTGTTCTCAAAGTCAAAGTTGTTTATAATCATATGTACTCTCACTACCTAAGAGGTTGTTGATGTTTTACAAATAACCCTGTATAAGCAGTCCTAATTTGAAAAATTGTTTTGAAGGGTATGCGGTACAGAGAGTACAGACCCGCAAACCTCCATTGAAAAGGGAGGATCCTCCGACCAGACGGTTGTTGTGTCTGCCAGGCTACTGCCCAATGATTAATATTCGGGTTGATGTATATGTTCAAATGGCATGATAAACTCTGCTTGCGCGATGCAGGATTTCTACGTAGTAGTTCGCTGCTAGTTGGATAGATGGCGTAGCGGTTCTTTTTGATGCGATGTAGATTTGCTCCGTTGGTTTTTCTTGTGGCGGCATTGATACCGCTACATTGTAGTTTTATGTTTTTTTGTATAGATACAATAAATTATGAGAATAACAAAAACTACATTACATATACCGATGAAATTGGAGACGCAATCATGAAAACAAAATTTGAAGCCAGCGAGCTAACTTCAGTTATTTGCCTTCCATACACTCCAACTAAAAGGGCCCGGCACCAAGTGGGACCTGTAGGAATAAACTTTCCTCTTTACACCATAACATGACACTTCAGCGTCCCTTAGTACTTGAACATTACCGAGAAACTTCAGCTGTGTCGTATGTCCGAAACATCTGTCATCAAAATTTTGTGACAGCATCAATGCTATGGAACGATGAGATAAAACGTCATAAAATAAGAGTGACTTTCAAAGTTTAATACTTATAAAAAACGAAAGAACCCTCATACTATGTAAAAAGTTATAATTCGAGGATTGGCTCTCGCCTGTTTCCTCCTCCAATATTGGACCGATTTAAAAGATATTTCATAAACTGAATAAGAAAGATATGTATTGTGTCCCTATGTTTTCCTTTTTGATGATATGTTAACCGTATAAGCATTAGAACCCACAAAAATGCTCTAAATTTTCCGATAAACCGCTGTCAACAAAGCCCTAGTGTACAAATTTGGCATCTATTAATGAAAAAAGAAAAACATAGGGACACAGTATCATCATCATCATATCAGCCGAAAGACGTCCACTGCTGACATAGGCCTCCCTCAAGCGTCGCCACAACGACCGGTCCTGTGCGTCACGCATCCATCGGCACACAGTATACATCCTTTTTATTCAGTTTGTGAAACATCTTTTAAATCGGTCCAATATTGGAGGAAGAAACAGGCGAGAGCCAAACCTTTTTTTTTTGTAGGGTAATCCTCATGGATATACTCCGTCTGGAGAGATGGATTATTATGTCGGACTCCTACCGACTAAAACCCCACAGTTCTTACCGTTACCATGAGTGGGGGGCCCGGGATACAATAAAATTCACGCGCACCCCCAACTGGTATCCTATAAAGGCGCGCACTGAACTGCGCATCACGTCCTTTAAGCCTAGCTAGTCAGGCGACTACTCGGCCCCAAGTTAGCCGCCCGCAGCCCCTTCTTATGGTGGCCGGAGATCGTTTAGCGCCCTTCGACGCCCGGTTGCCTTTCTGTTGCGGTTGAATTGAGAGGTATGCTCTCTCTCCCTCTCCGCCGCCTCCTTTGCGTGCATCACCTCCTCGCAGAAAGAGGCGATGGCATCCCACGCGTTCTCGTTTCCGACCATGGTTTTAACTATGGACGGAAGCGAGAGATCATTTACGCGAATTACCGCAACGAGGGCACAGCGCTGTTGTGCCCAAGCTGAGCATTCCTCCAGTGTATGCTGCGCCGTGTCTTCGGGGCAGTCCACGCAGTGGTGTCAAATGGGCATCCGCCCCCGACCTATGCGACGCAGGTACTTTCCGAAGCACCCGTGTCCAGTGAGCACTTGCGTCAGTCGAAAACTGAGCGCACCGTGCCGTCTCTCCAGCCATTCTTCTAGAACAGGCCTTACAGCCAATGTCGTGGCGTGCCCGGGATCTGGGATGCGCCAGTCGCTGGCTCCATTTGGCCACTAGATTCTGGTGGAGCTCGGCTCTTCGCGCCTCTATTTCTCGCGGAACCGGCCGCTGATCGCGTGCTAGGTTCTCCTTCCGCCAGCGATAGAAGGACGCAAGAAATTTCGCATCCAGATTCCACGAATTATAACTATTTCCTCTTAACCGAAGATTACTGACATTGCACTGACTTGACTTTGTTGCACTTGTGATCACAGATCACAAGTGGTATGTAATGCTCAATGGTACATATGTGACACTGAGACACCGAGAACCTGTGAACGATAAAGTACGACGATTAGGGATTGGTATATTAGGTAATATGCATAATAAAGAACTTTGTGATCTGATTTCAATTTGTCTTTTTGAGTAAATCCGAAATTATGTCGAAAATTCAAATTCACACGAAACGGTGATAAGCAAATGACGGACACTAAACACCACAACACAACAACAGTATCTCGCTACCAGTACGAATACTTAGTTAGTCCAGAATCAGGCGTCAGATCGCAATACAAACCAGCAAGCTAGCAATTCGCTTTCAGCGCTGCGCTGTCACTGTGCATTGTGGACCAGATAACGAACGAGTAAATATTAAATGCCGTTTTGAAACAACGCGCTGGAATATTCATAACAGTTTTGAATTACAGCGCTTTGATGTGCTGTTAGCTTTAAGTGCAAAAACTACGGGTAGGTAATAAAATCAACACTACTCATATAATCAAAGACGCGCTCCTATGCACTAGCAGCCAGCCGCGGCGGCCAGCCCCAGGCCCCCTCCAGTTTAATATGCAAACGCTTGCCATTTAATGGCGGTTAAGTGCGTACAATCACTAGCACTGGCAAAGCGGCCAGCCGCGCGGTCAGCCGCGTGGTCAGCCGCCCCCGTTGCCAACCGCTAGTGCGTAGGAGCGCTAAGAGTGCTAAAACGGGTGAAGTGCTACTCGAAAACTGTTTTGATATTCTACTTTTATTTTGTTTTCTAACAAGTATTATTTGTACTGGTGTTGGTGAACGTTTTGATTAAAACCTGGGTTCGTTTCATTTTCAATCAAAATTGGATACTTTTCATAGTTATGGTTTACGACTTTATGAAGTTTGTAATTTAGTCAATAGACATAGACAATATTAAAGCAGTAGGTATGTATAAGCAATTCAAATGTGCTTAATGCACATAGGACATCAAAAATTTCACCCTCGTCGTTGTTAATGCGAAAAGTTCCCAAAACGACGTGACAGTCCTCCAAGACTGTCACGTCGGACGTCAAGAATGTATTTTTGAAGAGTTGTTTGAACCTTTTGGCAATGTGTTGAAAGACTACATGTGCACTCGGACCCCATGGCCGTAGTGTTTAAACCTCAAGCGGATCGAACAAAATTATATAACTATCATTAAGGTCATTATGATTTAAAGGCATATAGGTAAAGGATTAGTTCTAGAGCATTATCTATAGAACTTATTCGAGCACAGGGAAACCCACGAGCTTTTATTGCTGAAAGATATAAAGTTGCGAGGTCAAGTTTTTAACTTGACCAGCATCGCTTTAGCTCACCGCAAAATATACAGTTGGTTACACAATGCTCCTACATTTGTGGCAGGCGCTGTGCCGGACAGATGGACATAAAATATTGATCGTTTTAGAAGTGAAGCTGTCTGTTGTTTTGCCGAGGAACGTCGGAGTTCTTAATAAGTTTGGACACTGGACTTAGAACAATGCTGGCCAACTCTTCACTTAAATTTAAGTGACAAACTTTGTAGTGCCTCTAAGTACTTGTCAGATCCATCATTAAGACAAAATCTTTGAAGTAGTTCTACGAAATCTTAATTTACATAAATAGAAAAAAAAAAGACAGAAAAATTGCTTATTCTGCACAGAAAAAACTCTAATCGCCTAAAACCAATAGCCTAGTATTCAAAATAAATGAACATATTTAAAAAACAAAAGCAAAAAAAAACGGTCTAAAAAATGTTTGTATAATTTATTGTTATTTTAAAATGAGATGTCACTATATTGTACATTCGTTTAAAAACTAACACCGCTTTCTCAGAGTTCTTCCTCCAGATCTTCTCATATTTAAGGCTTATCCTAGATCGTGGAGGCGTATTACTTAGGTAAATACAGTTCGCAGTTTCCAGCCCGTGTCCTGATGGGCTGGATTGATAAAACTAGTTCAAGCGACGTCAAGGTGGCGACGCCGCCGCCGCGAGCTGGCTATCCGCCAAACCTTATTGTGTTATATTTTTATCTTGAACTGAGACTTAGCGGCCCATTCTGGCTTTGCACTTTGAAATGAATGACAGAGACGTGAGGCCAGTCACATTTTTGGGTTATTATCTTTCTTTATATTTTTAGAAGTGGTGTGCCGCAAGCACAAGCACTCAACAAGCACAAGAGAGCTTAGGAATCGTATTAAGGTGGGTACTGACCTTTGTTACGGGTACCATTCGCAGCGATCATGCTACGATACGCCGTGTCCTAAAATCCGAGTAACATGCGCGTGCACGTGCTCGTTTCCACGTACTGACTGCACGAATGCTCAGCAGATTTGTGCTGTAGTATGATTACTAGCACTTCGCCCGCGACTTCATTCGCGCTTATTTAGTAGGTAGTACACAATGTTCATCTCCCCTCTAACGCCTTAGTAGGGTAATGTGTAAATTACTTATTAATAGACTAAACGAAGGGCAGTTCGCTCAAACTGACACATTTTTCTTGCTTATGTAGAGTATTTTTATACCCGTCGTAACTTTTAAACGAAAGGTCTGATTTGAATAATTTAAAGTGTAATTTACATGTACATAACCAACCTTAATTATCGAACAATTTAAATGGATAAGGATTAATATCATGATACTTACCAAAATCACCACTATTCCATTCCACCCGGGTTGTGATTGAACAATTTGAACAAAAAGCGGTCATTGTCACTTAACCATTATAATTAGACATAAACACTCTTGGACTTTTTTGTAGATATTGATGTCTTCTATAAAACTGTAGTACATTACTTTACTCTATTGTCAATAGTTTCCTCAGCGTACGCGATATAAGGATTTTTTTTGTATTTTTTTCACACCTTGGGTAACATTATCGAAGTTTTCATACGAATTCTAACTTTTTTGAAAATATTTTACCTATGTTCATCAGAGATAATATAGGATTCTAATGGTGAAAATATTTTTCAAATCGGTCCTGTAGTTTCGGAGCCTATTCATTTCAAACAAAAAAACAAATATTTACTCTTTATAATATTATTATTATTATTAAATATAGACGTAGATGAACCTTTATTCCCATGGAATGGTACCTACCTGTTTTTATTGTGTTTAATTATTTATTAATAATTAACTAGTTTCTGTCAACGGCTTTGCCCCCGTGAAAGTCGCAAATTATCCCAAATCAACATGCTCCCAGGATAAAAAGAATCCGTGTGTCAAGTTTCATCAAAATCTGATCAGCCGTTAAGACGTGAAGAGATAACAAACAGATAGACGGAGAGTGACTTTCGCATTTATAATATTAGTGTAGACGGATTAAAAAGGGACACAAATGGTGAGAGAAAAAAAATGCGTGTCAATGTAGACTTATATACCCACATTGAGTTGAGACTCCTTATTGTCTATAAGTAACATTTAATTAAGCCAAGAACTTCTAAACTTTGATCCCAAGAATCCATAAAAACTTCATTACAACTTCACAAATCATTTTTAATACGCCTTATCTCTTTATCTACGAGACTTTTTTTCTAATTGTGATTCGGAAAACTTGAAAGTGGTAAATACATGAAAGTTGGAAAAAAGGGAAATTGCCAGAGACAGCACAAAGCAGTTATATTTCCGAAATATACACTTAGTTCACGTAAAACTGACCTAATAGTGAACAAGCCGGAACAGGGTCGCCACACGCAACGCGCAACCTCGCCGAAGTGGGTTAATTGTCAGGTGTAGTGGACACTTTGTCTGCTAAGAGGTTTCTTGGGCCGCTTTAGCTTATTATATCTTTTAGGAAATATGGCGGAGTTCAACTTTTATAAAAGTGTGTTGCTTGCTTCATTTTAGCCCGAAACTTGTGATGTTGTTTCATATTATCATCATGTCGCAATGGCTTAGACGGTGCGCACAACAGAGCGAAACAGCGGTGCGGTTTTAGGTCGTTTTAAAGTCAAACCTCGGAGGCATTTTCAATCTTCACATGATCTTGATGGAAACATTAAAATCTAAAATAGCGGCTGGTAAAATTACCACCAGAAAGATGTCATATGGCCTAGACAAGAATACGATAAAAACTGTCAAAAAAAAGAATCTGTACTTTCACTGCGGTGCTAACTTTGTCTACCTTCAATGTCTACCCAGTCAGAATATAGTTGTCTTCAAAAAACATTTTGTCATCTTTGACTATGACACAGTATAAATATCTACAGTCTTTACCGTGACTATGAGCCGTTTTCTTACAATACGTTTGATCAAGTGCATAACTTTAAATATATGTCAAAAAACTCGAGTCTACGCCCAGCCTTATAAGCCGAGTGATATCAAAATATTAAAATCCGATATTGTTTATTTATATTTTACTAGTGGACGTCACGCGGTTTCACCCGCGTAAAGCTGTTTCCAGTTAGGCTAGGACATTGCAGGCTTGAATCACCTGATTGTCTGATAAAAAGATGATTCCGTGCTTCGGAAGGCACGTATAAGCCGGTGGTCCCGGTCGTCAAATGGCGGTCGTCAAATAAACCCATGTCAGAGGCCCTTGAGGCGGTTTAAGAAACTCTGACACTAGGGGTCGTTAGAACTTACTGCCCACACGAGAAGAAGAAGAAGATCCCGCGTAGTTCCCGTTCCCGTGGGAGTACGGGGATAATATATATGCCTATGTTACTCCTTGATAATGTAGCTATCCAATGCTAAAAGATTTTTTCAAATCGGTCCAGTAGTTTCGGAGCCTATTCAATTCAAACAAACAAACAAAACTTTCCTCTTTATAATATTAGTGTAGATTTAATCTTCATTCATGCAAAAGTTCACTATTGTGAAAATGACACTGAAATACTAAAAGCCTTTGTATGTAAAGTTGACATTAAAATAAAACATTGGCAATACATTTTGAATACATCAGCGACACTTAATTCTTGGCTCTTTTTACTAAAATATTTTTGAATAGCTTTTAAATATATTTTTTTATTTATCAGATTTGAATTGTGTACAATCTCTACTTAGTATTAATTTATACTTATATAAATAAAATAAAAACCATTAAAACAAAAGCTTTCAGTATTATAGTAAAACATTTTCAATAAGAACTATACCTACTTAACAAAATTATCAAAACAATATTCGAAATGAAATACGAATTTTAGCAATCAGTATTCAGTTTCAGTAGACTGAATAAAAACAACAAAATTGTTTGGTCGTGACAATTAAATATTATTACTATACTTATGTCTAGAATCCTAAATGAGACGTTTTATGGTTGGTCGTAGCTTTTACGACATTTCGCCCTTGGAATGGAACCTTAATTATATTTAAGAGCACAATTTCATTTTCTAAATAATAAAGAAAAAGTGTGGAATGTTTGTCTTAGCGTTTTACGAGCCCTTATTATGTGTTGCTTTCCGACAAGTATTTTCCACTTTGGAATTTTCTTTTTGGCTATTCCTTTGCACAGGAGATCTTTTTTCATTTGGCATGTCTTTGTGGCATTGGTAAAGGTTGCTACGTATAAAGGTGGGTACTGACCGGTGTTACAGAGCGTAAATTAACTTGTTACAAAGCGAGGAATCGTGCAGTCAGTACGTGGAAACGAGCACGAACACGTGAGCAACGAGCTCGTTGCGAGCTTCGAGAGCTCCGCCCGCTGACGATTTTTTGGCGAATACCTTTAAAAGTGATAATCGGTTCAGTCAGTACTCTAGTGCAACGTGCCACATGCATCTATTCTTGGATACATTGTGTTTATTTCATGTAAATTTATTTATGTATTAAAACTTGATGCACTAGTAAAAACACTGTACAAAGGCGGACATAATGCTTTAGGCATTTTCTACCAGTATACCTTAGGGTGGTGCAGAGACAACATGGCAGGTGCAACTTAAAGGAAAGACAAACAGAGAGAAATAGAAATACAATCATAAATACATAGATGCATGTATACACCAAAAAATGAATCCAACGAATTAACTATGTAAATCATGGAGTGGGACAAAGAAAACTTGTAAATTGGATTTAAAATAATTTAGTAGAATCAAAGATAACAATACAACCTCGTTGTCAGACATCTTGACTGAGAGTGTCTTGTCAATGTGGAGCACGGTCGAGTAAAGAGTTCGAAACGAACATGTTAGGTGCACGGATTTTAGGACACAGTGTAACGTAACATGCTCGCTGCAAATGGTATATTACGGCCTTTAACACCGGTCAGTACCCACCTTAAAGTTCTTAAATCTCAGACTATTTAACAACCAGGAAAAATGAAAAAAGTACTAGAACACCCTAGTACTTTTTTTCCTTTTTCCTGTTGTCTGATAGGAAAAATAAACTGCTGTTGTCGGTTTTGTTGTTGTGCTGATGTGTTCAGATACCTTAGAACCCTCCAAGGAGCATAATGTTCCATATTATTTACATGTAAAGAGAGGACAGATTTTTTTTTAGATTTGCCCAAAGCTGAGATATCTTATTGACTCCGAGTTAGTTGCTAACACGGGTTCATTATATATGAATAATAGTTGAACCGCGCAACTTCGTCTGCTCCGCTCCTATTGGTCTTAGCGTGATGATATATAGCCTATAGCCTTCCTTGATAAATGGGCTATCTAACACTGAAATATTTTTTCAAAACGGACCAGTAGTTCCTGAGATTAGTGCATTCAAGAAAACAAACAAACTCTTCGGCTTTATCTATACCTCTATACTAATATATAAAGCTGAAGAGTTTGTTTGTTTGTTTGCTTGAACGCGCTAATCTCAGGAACTACTGGTCCGATTTGAAAAATTCTTTCAGTGTTGGATAGACCATTTATCGAGAAAGGCTATAGGCTATATATCATCCCGCTAAGACCAATAGGAGCGGAGCAGTAATGAAAATTGTGACGCAGACGAAGTTGCGCGGGTCAACTAGGTATTAGTATATTTATATAGATTTGTACTAAACCTAGATTCCGAAACAAACTCTGAGTTAAGTTTTGAATGCAATCGAACCTACGCTGTTGTAAGTTTTAACTAGAATGGAGATTATTTACGAACAAAGTCTTGTGTAAACGCTAGTAGTTACTTATGTTGTAATGGTGCAACATTACTAAGAAAATATGCACACTTGAACCGAAGGCCAGCGCAAGCTTGTACAGTAAACACATTGTAAAGCATCATAAAACTGGTTTATCCCATATTTTCGCAGTTTAGTAGTCTCAAGACGCAATTTTATGTGAGAATGTGACACGCAAGCCATTACACCACATTACGTCTTAATAAGCTGTGTAAAATATTATGCCTGTGCGTTTGACATATTACATAACGCCATTCTTACATTGCAAAATTATTCTTAGCGGCCAGTTAGCGTAAAGTAGCCTGAAGCGATTTGCAATGGTCAGTAGCGTGGCGAGGGGGGCGGGGGGTGCGGCCCGCACCAGGTGACACCCGTTTAGGGATGACACCGGTCTTTTCGTTGACTGGTTTTTGTCACTGTCGGGTGTCGCCCTTGAACTTTTGACGCTACGAAAACTGTTGGGATTGGGGTGCAAAAATTGTTAAGCTCGCTTCGCTCGCTCTTGCATTCTGCACTCTCTAGCTTCATGAGCTTTTCTGTAGAAATAAACTTCTATTTAAGAATGAATGATCAAAAGGCAATTAAACCCTTCCAAGATGAGGTGCAAGAATTTCTTTAGTTCTAAAAGTTTTCTGCACTTAAGGGTGACACTCGACCGTTCGTTGACTTTTTGGCTCGGTCGGGTATCACCCCTAAACGGGTAACGTAATGAATCCCTCCCGAGGTGGGGTGTAAAAACTCAACAAAATGTCATTGACATTTTGTTGAGTTATGTATGAATGATCAAATGAAAATAAAAACTTTACGGTGTGCATGAATTTTCGAGCTCGCTACACTCGCTCTTGTGTTCTGCCCTCTCTCAGTAAATGAGCTTTATTGTATCAGTCCATAAAGTTACTTCTATTTAAGTATGAATGTTCAACAGAAAATAAAACCTATCCGAGGTGGGACGCAAAAATTTTCGAGCTCGCTTCGCTCGCTCTTGTGTTCTGGCCTCTATCAATAATGAGCTTTCTTGAATCAGTCTACTACCCAAGGTGGGATGCAAAAATTTTTACCCTTTTTTAGTTCTTGAGCTTACTTTCGTCAGTCAAGTCAGGTTAAGTTTAGATATTGATAAAAGAAAATTAAAATAACAAAACCTTTTCGAGGTTTTGTTTGTAAGTGTGAAGTAAGAACATTCCTGAAAATAAAAATCTGCAGCACAAGTGGAACACCTCCCTCTCTCTTCCGAAAAATGGCGACTTCACCAGAAAGAAAGGTGCAACTCATAATTATTTGGAGGGGAGGAGTTCATTTATGAGGTGACAACACATTATCCGCCCCGGGTGTCACCCATGCTAGCTACGCCATTGAATGGTATTCTACATATATGAAGGTAAGCTGAAGATGCATCTTTTGAGACCCGCCAACATTTGGATACGTGGTTATTATGTCACAACAGCGCCTATGAAAAATATTCTTAATGAAGAAATATTTACATCCGGGCCAAAAATACCAAAACTTAAAACGATTTAAACTGATTATTTCAAGCTCACGCGCATGTTACAATTTGCCACAAAAACTATTCAGTTAATAACTTTTACGCAAATCACCTAACTTCGCATCACTTGATTTGTGTAAATTTTTTGTCGCATCTAACTTTTTGTTTCAAGACCCTGACAAATGAGGATACGGAGAGAACTTGTATTTATTTTCTTTCAGCACAAAGAGTAACTATAAAACATAATTCCTAGAAACGCCAGAATACAACCATGGCTCATTCCAAATGATAGCTTTAATCCTGAACCGTCTAAGCTTCCATTGGCTTTTGAGCCATGAGCTGGTATTATGCGTTCATCGGGTGAAAACAATAGGCTTACGAACGAGTTACCACAGGCTTACAAGTTTAGAATAGTGGCAGGCAAAACATTTCACGCTACCCGGATATAATTCTTCGCAACCACGTGTGTGTTTCCGGTTGTGAACTACGACTAAGGTTGTCATTTGAATCGATGGGTAAATGTGGACCAATAATTTACTTTTCATATCGAGATTTATATTACACCTACGTAATTGAATAAAACCTTGCTTGAGTACTTCTTGTATAACATTTTATTTATTTATTTATACATACATACAAATATCTTTACAGGCTAGACCCAATGCGATATTGTAGCACACTTAAAACTTAAATAGTTCCACTGTTTTAACTATAACAAATTCTACAGGTAGCTGTTCTTGTAAATTCACCCAAAGTGCAACAGAATATGTCCAAGTCCTCAGCAATGAGGTTGAGAGTGCGGAGCGCGCTCGTGAGCGGCGCCTCACATCTTCTTAGTTAGCCACTTCTTAATTATGTCGGGATAGGGTTCTAATCTAAGTGGATGTAGCTGAATACCAGTGTTTTACGTAGAGCAACTGCTTACCTGAGCTCCACAATCCAACTATTGTAAAACACAGTATTCTTTGGCAAAGCTAGATGTCAAAAGTGGTCTCGAACCTACCGATTTTTCAGTAGGTTCGAGATCACTGGTGAAAATATCGAATTTTGTTTATTCTATAAATAAACGAATTTGATTGAATATTGTATTTTTTTTTTATCAAATACCGATTTTGGGCATAAATATCCCGATTTTAGCTGGAATTCTACCGATCTCGCTCTATGACGTTCGAGACCACTGGTTGTCAGATTCATCACAGGTCAGTCTTATTACAAAAGACGACTGGAACTAAAGGCTAAAAATGCTTCTCAGGGTACGAGCTTGAAGAGGCACTTTTGAATAGGGATAGTATGTTTCCCATGAGTATACTGCAGAGTGGACTGCTACGTACAGGTTAAATATATAGAGATAAGCTGAAAACTTTACACACTTGAACGTCATTATGTAATAGCTTCTCCACCTGTACGGTGCGCAACTAGCCGAAGTTTCCCAGAGTGCTACGTTGCGTGATACTTAACTACTTAGTTCGCCCTTGTTTGCCCGCAGCCCGCAGGCCCGCGCACCGCAAACTGACTTATCGCCTTATCTACCTTTGTTTCAAACTCACGAACTAATTCAATTTCCATGCTGTCTCATTTGAATAAAAGTAAAACAAAACGGAAGCAGCCAGATTTATTTTATATTTAACTATCTAGAGTCATTGAATATTAAAACGGTTGAATATCGCGCCGTCATACATAACGCAGATTCACTCACATGAAGCGATATTATTGGCTTGTGCCCACAAACAGGGTAACTAGGAATGTTGTCGACCTTTACATCTTTATAAATAATTCACCTCGTAAAATCCCTGTTACGCGAAAGTGGTCTCTACGTCACTAAATAATTCAACTATTGCGATAAGCCCTCTGACGTTATGTAGATGTCCAAGGGTCATCCACTTTATAGTCTTTTTGTGGCAAACGACTTTTCTCTTGTTTTTATTTTACCATTTTATTTCAGGCTTAAGTTTTCTCTAGGTATTTAAGGGTCAATAAAGTCTAAAGGGAAAAAAAGCCAAGTGCGAGTCGGACTCGCGTGCAAAGGGTTCCGATCGAATTTTATTTTTTTAACATGTTATTTTAACACTATAGACTTCTTATAGGTTTTCCTGTAATCTATAGGCAAAGATCTATTATCCCCATTTTTTTTCAAAATTTTAGGCTCAGTAGTTTCAGAGATAAGGGGGGTAATAGTCATTTTTCGTCTAGTTTCTTTAATAACTTCAATACCAGTTATTTTAAAATTATGAAAAAAATATATTTAAGATCCTCACAGTAAGTCCTTTCATTTGATATGTCACACGATATTGTTCAAAAACCTTTTTTCTAATTTTCTAGTTTGACCCCCAAAAGTGACCCCCGTACTAAAAGTTTAATGATTTACGTAACGCGTCCATGTTTGGGTCACAGAAAGTCCATATGTGTACCAAATTTCAACAGAATCGGTCCAGTGGACCCAGAGAAAACTGACTGTGACAGACACCCGAGTGATCCTATAAGAGTACCTTTTTTTTCGGAACCCTAAAAAGGAGTATGAACGTTGGTATGATGTTCGTGGTTTTAATTATTTCAAGTTTTTATAAACACACAGACACAACCGACACAATGTCTAAATAATCTCCGTGAATGGGTTTGTAGGGCGTCGGACAGTGAAAGTGTTATCTCAGAGTTATGATCAAAATCTGCACTTATGTACACAACTGCAGGTACTGTTTACAACGTTGTAGAATAAAAACAAAATTAAAACATTAACAAAATCCTGACAAAAAAAAACATTAAAAAGTAAAAAATAATTTCTATTCATCCTTTTAGCTTAATATAGGTACGATTCTTTGGGGCATGCGTCTTCGCCTCGGAAGACCGCAAATCTTTATTTATTAAGTATATGTATTTCCTGTGATACCCATATTGAGAGAGTTGTGAAAAAATATGTAATCCGCCATTTTGTGGCGACGGCCATCTTGGGCCGAATTCCATCAAACATAGCTAATAACACTCTCGACTACAAAAAAAAAACAAAATCAAAATTGTTTCAACTGTTCGGGAGCTACATTGCCATAGACAGACACACACACACAGACACGTCAAACTTATAAAACCCCGTCGTTTTTGCGTCGGGGTTTAAAAAGGGTTATTATTACTTAAATATAAAATTTTACAAATTCGCAGTCGTTTCGGATTGTCAAACACCAGAAAATCTGACACCAGTCTTGCCAAGAAGTAGGCAGTCGCTCCATTACGTGGAGGTAACACTGGTATTCAGCTGAATCTAGTTTGACTGGAAGCCTACCCCAATATAGTTGGAAAAAAGCTAGGCAGATGATCATGTATTCTCCTTATGTAACCTAGTGTTCCTTGTGTTTTCCACCTTGGGTATTCCAGGCCCTAAAATATACTTACATAATTGTTGCTAAAAACTAAAAATGCAAAAAATACCATACAAAAATGGCGGTACCTACCTAGCTACCAACATTCCCGGAACCGTTCAATTTCTTGGTACAAGGAAAATTGTGATTTCAGTACTCCCGAATTCGTAGCAGTGTTCTGTCGAGATGATTAGATTTGTGGAGGAGTCCCCATTCTTCGTATATAACATACCTAACAGCGTTGGAAATATGGAGAAATAATATATCAATTGGTGTTTTGGTTATTAACAGGAAAAGGATATTCTGATATTTTAATGTAGGTAGACACCGCTGGCACACTGTGATCTGACGAGTAAGTACTTCTTGTATTTTTAACCGACTTCCAAAAAAGGAGGAGGTTCTCAATTCGGTGGGTATTTTTTTAGGTATATACACCGATTACTCCAAGGTTTCTGATCCGATTTCTGATTCTTTTTAGTTCGATGCAGCATACTTGTCATTTGGTCCCGTAAAAATTTGATTCAGTTTGGTTCAGTAGTTTTTATTTTATGAGCATTTTTGCTTATTTCCATTTCTGCGTTGACAAAGACGTCGTCCAAGTATCACCACTAAAAAGTGAAAAATAATCATAATCATAATCATTTATTTGTTAGAATATGGTACAATGGTCTTAAAATTATATAGTGGTATTATTTTGTGGCTAACCTTAATTTCGGAAGTCGGTGTTAAAAAACAAAGAAACAAAACCTAAAACACCGACTTCCGAAATTAAGGTTATTTTATTCTTTATAGTGTTTTGTTTGGAAGTCGGTTATATTTTTTTGTATTTTTTTTTTAAGAACCGTCGCATTCGCATCTCGGTCGCAAACTGACAAAAGCACCTCTAATTGCCCTACATTTTGACAAGTTTTGTCATTGATTGTCGCTGAGATGTAACTTGAATTTGAACACTTTTTTTACGTACGAGAATGGCCTTCTAGCCATAAAATATTTCTTGAGGAAAAAAAAACATTCAGCCAGACTTATCCTGAACAGTTGAATGTCAGGCAAACCTACGCTCAGCAGTGGGCGAAGTCGGGCTGTGAATGATGAAGATATTATAGAAATTTCGTCTTTAAAAACAACTTCACTTTCGTATAAAAAAACTTTTAAACAAAAGTGAAATGAGGAAAACCAAGTACCTAATATCTTAATAATGATGAGTAGACCAAACTCAAACATACTTTTTTATTTTATTTGATACTATGATTATTACGGCCGAATACTTTCAGTTCCCTTCACTAATTCATGATGATTTGTGCGGACGGAAAAACCAGCCAAGAGTGAGTCGGACTGGTGCATTGCAAGTTCCGTAAAAAAATGTACCGTGACTTCTGTAAAAAAATGTACGGACATAACGGTAAAAAGGCATAGGCTTCCGTTCACAGTGCACCGTTGGTCTTTGGGTACGAACCTATAAATGAAACTTACATAACGTTCTATACTGTCTTAAACTTAAGACAGTGTTTAAGTAAGTATTAGAATATTACCTAAATAAAGGCTCCCACAGACATTTACATTTGTAAAGCCATTTCTGTAAAAGTGCATCGTCACCTCATTGTCTCACTGTCGCATAGCCAACCATTTGGAAATTCATACAAACTATTTTTGCAATACAAAATATAACTGTTGTTCGAATTACCGATGTCAATCAATTACAATGCAATACAAATAACAAACGTTGGTAAAGTTTGATGTACAAATACTTTCTATTGATCAGGCTTTTTTAATGCCACTCATGATTAAATCTACACAACCGATACCGGTACAGTTCGAATATAATAATAAGTACAAGTCATTTTCAACGAGCTCGATGATTGTTAAAAACTGTGAGATACCTATAGATGGCATCAGAGATGGGCCGACTGTGGACTTGCCGACTGACCGAGGCCGGGCCGACTAGCCAACTGATTGATTAGTCGGCCCGCAAATCTCTGACTAGTCGCCAGCAACATAATGTAGTCAGCTTAATCGACTAGTCGGAGACCAGATGATCTATATTCAATTATTATTAAAATATTTTACAACACACTTGCTCAAAAAATACATTTACGAAGCCTGTATACATTGTTCGAAAGTTATAAATTACGCACCATACAATGGAATGTGCAGTAAAATAGGTACTCTCACCTAAGTACCCACTTTACCGCACGCTCCATACAATGGAGCGTGCGGGTAAGTAGGTACTTACGTGCCGTGCGTATCCTATACGGTTCTTTTTTTTAATTTCCTAAAAAAATATACAAGAATTCCACCAAGGAGTTTCATAATACGAGAATAAGAAAGTTCAGAAGCTAGGAGGTGAAATCAAGCGCAGTGTAGTACTTCCTTATATTTTTCAATAATTCTCAATTAATTATTTAACAAAATTGTATTCAACTTTCCATGGCAGGAGAATCGCGAATCCACAGATTAAAAATGACCGCCACATAAAACTAAAGCTCATTTATTTAAGTAGGTAAGTATTTAAATTCAACTAAATCAAAAATGGGACATCCGAAAACGAATGATTCATTTCAAGTATTTTGAAGTTCAGTTTTAAAAATAGAATATCATCGAAATAATAAAAGATAACTGTTAATAAGCTGAATGATCGAAGCTCCTTGGAAGCGCTCTTGCTTAATATGTGTGTCTCAATTTAAAACTAAAAAGAAAATGAGACAAACATGAGACGACAATGTAGTTCTATTTTTAAATTTGCAAATTCGTGCCATTTTTATACTGCAAAGTTTGTTGCGACTTTCCGACTGAAATCTAAAAACAAGAAGCTTGTCTCATTATCTATTGTACTGTTTTCTCCCAAATGTGTTGTAAAACGTTGTATGACAAACGTGCGGATATTGGTATTTACAAACTCGAGGCTATGGTACTACACATTTACATTCATCTACTCGTTTGTCAAAACCAACTTACCGAACAAATATCAAAAATAACTATATTTTAAATAGTTTAATGGTGATGTTTAAGGGTTTAGTTTAGTTTTTTTAATAGTTGTAGTTTTAGATAGTTTGATGCACTGTTATTTTAAGAAAGTTAACATTTAGAAGAACATAATACATAAAGTACTGCAGATTGAGTTCCTGTTTGTGCGCCGAGTAATCATCGATTACCTGCCGACTACAAATGTAGCCTTTATAGACTTTTCCAACAGGTCAGCATCTTGTCGGACCTTTGACTTTAGGTACTTATCTCACCGCCGGCGATCAGCGAGTAGCGAGTAACCCTTCAAACTCGAAACAGTTGACGATCAGCGAGTAGCGAGTGAAAAGTTTCGATAGTTTTGACGCTCGGCTTTCAGCGAGTGCTTTAGTGCGACGGGCTTTTACTCGCAATACTCGCTCTGGCCCGCACAATAGGTAGAAATTACCGCAGTTGTTCTGACCGCCAAGCGAGCATCGCCGAGGGAGTGTCGCTGTACGAGTACAATTTTTAATAGCTCTTGTCGCTGCGATCAGCTAGAGATAAGAGCCGCTCGCCGGCAGTGTGAACATGCAGCCAGCTATCGACTATGAATGTATATATCTCTTTTACTCACACGAGATCTATATCTTTTGTCCCTTTCCTATGCGAGTAAATGGTCGATAGCTACTCGCTTTCTCACCGGCGGTGAGACAAGTGCCTTAACCGCCTGGTATGAGCAATAATGGTTTTTTTTTTAAGTATGGGAAATTATCGAATGACTCCTCCCGCTCTGGGCGAAGCAGAAGGGAGTGTCAGATTCATACTGACTAAAACCCATCCGTGTTCCTCTTAGTGCCCTTTGCGTTCCTGGGCCGCGGTGACTCTTTCAAACAAATTCCGCCGATCTGGCAGGCACTGGCCCTAGCGGACCCCTTCTTCTATGCTGACATCTCTTTGAGGCGTGCGTGGAATACAACGCTCCGTCGACCCGGGCCTGGTTCTGATCGGACAGCGAGCCACCCAACGCTCGCCGTTCGCAGTCCCACGCCTACGGTGGCCGGGAATCGCCCTGCGACTCCCGACGTGGCGTCTTCTTCTGTTGCGGCTGCTGGGGCGTGAGGTTTCCCTCTCACTCACACGTTCAGCCTCCTCCTTCGCTAGCATTACTGCTTCGCGGAAGGAGGTGACCGCTTCCCATGCCTCCTCGCTCCGGACCATGGACTGAACCAGGGCCGGACGCGAGAGGTCGCCGCCGCCGGTCGCCTCGATGAAGACACGGCGGTGCTCCGCCCAAGCAGGGCAGACCTCCATCGTATGCTCCACCGTGTCCTCGGGGCGATCCTCGCAGTGTTGACATCCGGGCGTATCCTCCCGCCTGTCGCCTGTCGCCGACTGGGGCAGCCCTGGCCAGCCCCAGTCTGGGAGCCAAACGTCGGAAATGCTCGACGAAGTTCCACCGGCTGTCAAGGACGAGACCCAGGTACGTCATCGTCGACTCGACGCCGATGTGAAACCCTCCTGCCGTTATTGGGGATCCCGATGGTGGCCTGTTCCTAGATCCATGAAAGCACATGGCTTCGGACTTGTGTAGGGCCACCTCGAGACCTAACTGCCGGATCATCTCAACGACTATCGCAACCCCACGTGTCATAGCGTCGGCCGCCGCCTGGTGCGACCCCCCTTGCGCCAAGACCAGCGTGTCGTCAGCGTAGCAGACCACGTTGACGCCACTAGGGAGGTCGGCGCGCAGCACCCAGTCGTAGCCGATGTCCCACAGGAGCGGCCCCAGAACCGAACCCTGTGGACGACATCTCACGCCGGTTCCATTCTCCCAGGTGACCGGGGTAGATGACGGCTCTGTCTGTCAAGTAAGCCTCGACTATGCGACGGAGGTAGATCGGCATCCGGTGATAACAAAGTGCCTCCCTGATGCAACTCCCCTGGTCTGCCCTGGAGTTGCATCAGGGAGGCATTTCGGTGTTGAAGGCATTGCCGATGTCAAGAGACATCGCCAAGACGACCCCGCCCCGGGACACTACATCCCCCGTCAAGAGGGCTCTCACGCGCATGATGGCGTCCACTGTCGAGCGGCCCGTGCGGAAACCGAACTGGTTCTCCGCCAGATCCGGCCCCACCCTCACCAGATGCCCGACGAGACGGTTCGCAATTACTCTTTCGAAGAGCTTGCCCACCTCGTCGAGCAGCATGATAGGCCGGTATGCGGACGGAGAGTCCGCAGGGTGCCCCGGCTTCTTAATGAGGACCAGTTTCCCCGTCTTCCAGCGAAGTGGGAACTGGTCCCTCTCCAAGCATGCGCTTAAAACTCACTTAGTCGAGGCCCGAGAGTCTCCAAGGCCAGGACCCAGGCTTTCCCAGGTAAGCCGTCGGGTCCTGGGCGGTGTTAGTGTTAGCTTGTTAATCGCCACTCTCAGGTCTACCTCAGTTACCTTCGGAGCATCGTCGTCGTCGTCGTCGGTGTGGTCCACATCGGGCACCGCAGGTGGCGGAGCCATAGGCGGGGGAGTATGCTCCCCTATCGGGCAATAACTAAAATGCTGTTCTGAGTCTGCAGCAGTAAAGTGTTTTACTTTTTGTTGGTTATGAACGACCAGAAACACAGTAGAGTTTTGGTTCATTGTACTAAAACCACGATAGACAGAAAAAGTGTACCTACCACAAACATGACACGTTAACAGTCAGGGAAAGTAATAATGAATATTACTTAAGGTCACCTGTCACTAGCACGTGATAAAACAAAATAGTTATTGGTCCATGTGGTAGTAATTCCAACCTAAGTGAAGTGCTAGCTTCAATTCAATAGAAATTGTTGTTTGTGCTGTCAAAAATCACGTATCGCAGTCACCAAAAAGAGCTCGTGACTACTTTAATAATAACAGTCGTGCGGTTCGATCTCAGAGGTTAAGCAACGATTGCTGCTTGCCGTCCATGGCTGGATAACCATCTATTGAATATTTAGACTCTACCGTGTCTTGGAAATTACGTTAAGAGGAAATTCGGGCGGATAGACTTTTTATGTAAAAAGTCATAATTCGAGGTTTGACTCTTCCCTGTTTCCTCCTCCAATATTGGACCGATTAACATATTTCACAAACTGAATAAGAAGGATAATATCCTAGGCTATGTTTTTCCTGACTGTCAATTGTAGATCTTCGACAGTTGTCATGTATAGTCAGAAGCCAAATCATCTACAACACTCTTGGCGAGTTTGTTGGCCACTTCTTCTTCCCAGCTAAAACACTTGGAAGTGGTGACGGGCTGGGCGATTTGGGGCACTCCCTTCATATAAATTTTGACGTTCAAATAGTGCTGATTTTCAGCCTAGTTTGAATACTTAAATGCCTTTTGATTTTGTCAAGGGTTACCGTGTTACCCGCTTACTGTTTTGGGGAGGTCAAATAAGCAGTCTACCCATACAACAACACTGGTACTCAGTTGCATCCAGCCGGTTAGACTGGAACCCGATTCGAACACAGTTGTGAAAAGCTAGGCAGATTGATGGTCACCAAATATAGACATAGAAACCATAAAACTTAGTGTGACCTTTTTAAAAATCCTACTTAGATAGAGTGACATTAATAAATGTAGGCGACGGACAGACGATTCATAACTGTACCTATAGATTGATCGAACTTAAAAGTGAAAGCCACCCAAAGCAAAACAAGTTCCGTTTTGAAGTACAACGCACTTCCAAGTTATGGCGTGTTGCACAATGGACCAGCGGAACTCTTAAATAAACGACAATAACTGCCAAACCCTCACTTTTGTAAAAATCCAACTAATGAGGGGCAAAGTCAAGTAAATTTCACTTTTTTTTTAATAATAGGAAAGCACAAAAGCAAAGAAATAATTAAAAGCTTTGTCAAAAACATAAAAATGCTAATGTGAGCTTTAATGACATTTTTCTTTCTTTGATATTTTTGGAATATTTATTACTTTCCAACTGAGATTTATTGCCAACCTGACTTTCAGTAAGTACAGTCAACATCAAAAGTCAACAATTAATTTATACAAACCTGTATGTAAAATATTTTATGAATGAGACATTGATGTTCGAATGATACCAATCATTACAGGAATGAGACTTCAAAACTCCAACATGTATCTAATTAAAAAAGGGTACGATGGGGCTGGAATATAATAAAAAAATAAACATAAACAAAAGCCCCAAAAAAAAGAAAAATAAACTAATTAAAAAAAGATTAAAGCACCTTCTTTCGTACCTAATAGAATAGATTCAGTTTATGTACGGCGACCTATTATTATCTTTTGCGGCAATGTTCTGAAGATAAATATTGCAACAGTTGTATTTGAATATTAGTGCCCAACAAAGTTTCCTATTGGTATGTAATCGTGATAATGTAACCCGTTCTACATAATACACGTGTTCTCGGATGACACCATGACAAGATAATACCATAACTTAAGACCGGTTACCCAACAGATTTCCGTTAGAATCGGGAACACTGCAACACCAAAATGAGACTAATAGAAAAATTATACGGCTCGTTATCCTAAGTATTATATTGTTAAAGTACATCACGATTTTAATAAACCAACAGTCGTTAGCATTCATTTACATATTATTAGAGCTGACGATTGATTTGTGTCAATTAGGTAAGCATGTTTTTTTAATTAAATTAAAGAAAACTACTTTCCTACCGTTTTTCAAACTCACAGATTAGTAAAATTCGCTCTCAAGTCCTATTTTCTGCAGTCGTTTAAAGCTGAAACTGAATCTGAACATATTACTTCTAGGGTACCATCCGCACTTAGTCAATATCCTGACTAACCATACTCAGTACTTAATTATCCCACTACCTTCAAAACCAGAATAAACTGACTTCCTCTGGGCTCAGTCCATCCATCCATCAGGTGAGATCAAAGTGCTGCAAGCTGGTTCACCACGAAATAATAGGTAACTATTTTTTGAGGACTATAACACACAAAGTTCGGCTACATCCTAAATTCCACTGCTGAATAACCTATCCCCGTCACTTCCAGATTTTTTCAACTGTGGGAGGGAGATGGAGCGATACAAGCATACATATAATACTATCCCGTTTTCACGACGGAATCATGCATTGGTATGACATAGTAGTTTCGTTGTGCTTGCTCATCCCGCCATCTTATGAAACATCTATAGTACTCATAGCTAAAATATCCAAGAGCTAATAGATATATTGCTACCTTCAAACACGCGAACATGAAAACAATTTCACAAATCAGTTTAACTAATATCTACCTCTAGTGAACTGCATCGTGTTAATTAAACAGGGTGTCGGATCTAATCAGTCGCGTTAATTACAGGGCGATCGTAATTGACAATTAGCGGCTACAGGACGCCTAGCGCCTGTCCGGCGGTATACGATCATGATCGACGGAAACCGAGCGCGGTGTGACGAGGAATTGATGGATTTTGAAGGCAGGATAAACAATGCACTATGTTTGGCAAGCCGTGAGCCGAGTGAGATCCATCAACTGGAATAACGAAACATACCTACGAATTTCCTTCTTTATCCTTCAGGGGATGAATTTTCAAAAATCTCCTAGTGATCACTGCTACATAAAGTTGTAACGAAGATAAACATTCAGTATGACTTAGATTCCTTGTACAAAATTTCATGCTTCCAGGCACAGAGGTTTAAAATACAGTAGGTATAGCCCAATCTCGTGCCTACGTGTCAAACCCTAATTGAATGCCAAAATTTGGTAATTTTCTCAGCTCTACTTGAGTTTGACCAATATTTCATTCAAAAATCGAAGGTTAGTGTTGTCTGTTTGTAAAAAAATAATGAATTCGATAAAATGGTTTTAACTTATGTAATGATTTCGGGTTTTTCCGAATAGTTTAAAACTTATATAGAGCTTATTTATGAGCTCATCACGCGGCGAGTTCGCGAGTCAAACTGGTTTAAACACAACACTTAAATAGTTATACTTAATAGTGCACTCATACAGTACACAAAAACACAACTTGGTGTTAGCTTTTTATATACAATAAAAATACCGCTGGTAGGTACGTTTATATAAATGAGAACACTGTTGAGAATCATTCAATTTTCACAATAGCTACAAGCTCCAAAGCAATTTTGTTCTTGAACACCATTCACCTCTTCTCACCAATTTTGTGTCGAGAATTTTAAGACAGCATCTTAGACGTCGAACGCTGTTGTGGAACGGGCACACAAAATAGAACATTTTCATCTGTATTTTCTCGTTTAATCTATTGTGGTCTCTGTTGTATTCCAGTTGCAGCAGTTTATAAGATACCACTGTGAAAACCACTTTATTAGATGAAAATAAACGAACAAGAATACTCTCCCACTATTTCGTCAATTCCAGAAGTCTTCTTTAGAAAATGCTGTTTATAAAACACGAGTAGTAAAACAAGATAATCATGCTGCCAAAAACACAAAAAATTTAGGTACACGACACAATTTGATCTTCTATACATAACGATTAGTCCCGAACCCGAACTAAGAATGAATGACAACACGATTTCACAGTAACTGTCAATTCGTGTTATCATTAGTTCTCAGTGGTTAGGTGATACGGAGTCGAATATTTTTTTTTCTTCTTAATATATAGGTAAAACAAAGTCGGGTTTGTTCGAACACTTTTCTAACTAACTCGAACGATTTTCATAGTTTTTGTGTTTTTGGATAAGTCTTCGTCCAGAATAGCATAATAAGAATTAAAATACAAAAAAAATGAGTATGGTAGGTAGGTAGGGTAGGTAAGTAGGTAGGTAGGGTAGGTAAGTAGGTAGGTAGGTTAGGGTCGGTAGGTAGAGTAGCCAGTTGACGGGAGCGAAGCCGCGCGGGTCAGCTAGTATGAAATAAAATTGAAAAAAATGGCTTTCGTTGCATAATCTAAACACTCTATAAGCTTTTATTGTTGCTTCACTTTATGGTATGCCGAAGGTAATTGTATCGTTCCACAATAATCAGGCTTTATGCATAGCTTTTCGGGCCTCCAATATTCTTTGAACGCTGTTGTAATGAGGCCTAGATCGGTCTAATTAAAAAAGTAACATACCAATCTATTGATGCCATCTTTGTCTATGCCATTAATCTAAGATAGGCGTAAAACTATAAATTGATTGTCAATTAGGCAGTGAAATGAAGTAGGTCACTTATAACCTTCTATTTTTACACTCCGAATGATTGACAGTTAGTTGACAGCTTAAAATAAACCGTGTCAAAAGATTGAAACTAACACTGGGGCAGAGATCAAAGCAATCACGAGGTTAGTTTACAAATTATATAATTTGCTTGTAAATAAAGATTGCAGTTTCAATATTGCATTACGCTTTCAAACCATCGTTACTAATTGTACGTATAATTAAAAGCTGTGACTCTCATGGTGTTAATAAACCAAGGTTTATGAAAAGCGTCAGTAAATCGAAATAGAATCAGAATATGTGTGAAGTTAAACTACAGAGAAGTATAATACACATGCACTACACACACACACACACACACACACCCTCCAAAACACACAAGCACGACTCATATTATAACAGACACACAAACAATAAACACCCACCAACAAATTCACTAACTTACCAACCTTACCTTACATTAATTTTGTAAGGCTAATTCAATTATATTTTAAATGTCATATTCTTATTTAGTAGTAATCAGCCATGAGCACTCCCTACTACATTAGTTTATATCTTTATTGTGGATCTATACATAAATCCGAGATAACGAGACCAGGTGACCCATAGAACAGGTTTTACTTAGTATGGGCTCCTGTCTCCTATCTTCACACTGTTTCCTTCATAAATTGTATTTAATTTGTTATTTGTGGGAGAAAATAAATACCTAAATAATTGTATTGTATTGTAAACTAATACCCAACGAGCACGTAACTTTATTTAACAACCCAGAATGAAACACAATATTGAAAAAGCCATCATTTTTACATATACACAAATATCATACAAAAACATACCTACATAACCGAATTCACACCAAAATTGACAAAACGGGTAAAAGTAAACCAAGAGATGCCGCCATAAATTTGGTTTCACAATAAAATCATGTCAATTTCTATAATGATGCGTGCGAGCCACAAGTGTATAGAAATACTTACGAAGTTACGTTATAGCTAAATCTTAAGTAGGTAAAATAAAAAGCATCTTCGGTAGGTAAAACAACTAGCTTTTACCTGCGACTTCCTACGTGCATATCCCGTTTTCTTCGTTCCCGTAATAATTGCGGAAAATCCTCTTAGTGCTCCCCTACATTTCGCGGAATTTAAATGCCAAATTTCAGCTTTGTAAGACCAGTAGTTTCGGCTGTGCGTTGTCCTTCAGTCACTCAGTAACGGAAGAGTTTTATATATTTAGATTTTAAAGAAACTAAGAAAATAATACCTATAACGTCTATACTATAACCGTAGCGATCATCGAGATGTTATGTAACAAAGATACCTACCTACTTGTTTCTGTACCTCAGATAAGCGAATCTTTTATAATAATTACTTCAGGTTTTATAATTTGACTCTCACGTACCTACAGATTAAGTTTTTGTTGCGGTCGAGAGACACATAAAAGTGTTAAAGAATATTATTTAATATTAAGTTTGTTTTTTTTTAGATCTTTGACGTCATAACAAGCTATACAGCTTATTCAAGTCAGGGAAATAGTAAGTACCTACTAGTTAAGTTCGTTCGATAAGGAACATAGTTCGTCAAGTTATATGAACTTGTTGAAAAGTATCGTCTTTCCTAGAAGATAGAAAGTTTCAGAAGCCATGTCAAAAACATCGTCCGCTTAATAATGAACTTCTGTGACCATAAAAATATCTTTTTATCTCGTCATCCGTCACACTTCATACCACGAGCGAAGCAACATTATTGTAATATTTTTCCTCAACTCAAAATTTCCGGCCTTCACTCATAAAGTCTTTGTTTCCGCTGAACGAATCGGCGCGGTCAGCCGCAGCCCGCGGCGCCTCGTCGTGCCACGTGTGCCTACGCCGCGCAGAGGCACTTGCTACAAGCTTCTTCGTGCCACAATTACGCACACTTTCACTATTTGGGCAGTGACCACTCGACGAAGTTAAAATTTCTCGTTTTATACTACTCCTCACCTAAATTCGACAACAGCTACTCTTTGACGTTAACCGAATGATTTATCGACATTATCGGCACCAAACACTAGAAAATGTTTTCAAATTTCCCAGGGGAATGAAACACGTTTTACGTTAAACTAAAATTTATTTACACTGCTAAACGTAAATGGAATTGTATTAATTAGTACTTAAAGTAAGTCAGATCAAGTTGTAACATTTACAGCTAAATCGTACCTGAGAACGAACTATCAAAACGTCTCTCAAGCAGAAGATATGACTTGGTTTTCTATATTTCCTTGATTTGACCCAAACTTATTGAGCGTATATTTATCTTCCCATCGGAAACCAATTTAGCCGTACAAAATGAATAACCTAAATAAACATATCACAAATCAAATAAATAAATTGAGCAGTAATACAATCTAAAGGTAACTTTAGTATCGGCCGCGCGGCCGGACTTATATTAGAAAATATTCGGGGCCCACATATGACCCGCACTTGGGGAAATCTGGGGGTGCTTGAACGAAGTCGCTTTGCTCACCTACTTTTAGTATAAAATCTAAACCTCTTGTCCAATGAGAGGACCTTTCGTCCCTCATCATCCAGAACCCGGGATTGTCCGCCTTGAAGCGAAGTGCAACCACGCCGTGTTTGGGTATCACTATAGTGTCTTTTACTACTGGATCGATGAGGTTTTTGTTGAACAAGGAACCTTCTTCATTCATCTTCCTGATGGTTTCACTGTCAAAACTTCTGTTGAGTTCCCTCACGCCGACCACGTGGAAACTGTATCCATGTAGGTGGAATATGTGGTCTGATTCACCACCTGTAATTAAAAGGGAAACGTTATACCAGTGAGGATTCATTAGTCTTATTGGTAAATGTGGAAAGCGGGCAGAAATTAATTGCATTTACATTATATAAATGGATTTCCTCTTTGCAGGCCATTATGGTTTATTTGATGGATGTCTTCAGTAAATTAATACTATTATAACCTCTTCATTTAATTATGAGGGTCATTACTTCTGAGTTTTCTTCAAACACTTTTTCTTGATTTTGATTGGTAGTTAAAGTGAATTATACCTAGCTACATAGTACTTATTTTCAGCCTTGTAACCAATTTATATATTACCTACAAGTTGCATGTGTGGGTGTAATTAGAGATAGAAATAAAACCAAACCAAATCACGGTCGCCTTCAATCGTTTTTTTCTTGAATATCTTTTGTGGACTAGTTTACGTTAAGACGCTGTATTATGCTAATTGCATAATACCTATTAGATTGTCAGTCATTCATCTAGAATTGTGTGTATAGCATGCTAAATCTTTTCAGCGGCCTCGCCGGCGGCGTAATGATTAGAAATTATCCTATGGCCTAATCCAGGTCATGATGTACCCGTGTGCCAAGTTCCATCGAAAGTCGCTTACACTTTGAAGCGTAATTGATGAACATCCGTACATACAAACTGTCAGATTTATAATATTAGTGTTTTCATTTCTTATATAATTATAACTATAGAGTTATGACTATTCTTTAGAAAATTCGGAAAAGTGTTCACGAGGGATGTTTTCAATTAATGCTTTGATTTTGTCGCCACGGTATCTTATTTTCCCAGAAACACACACAACGACAGGTTCGTTATATGTGTTTATCTGTACTACTATATGAAGCTGAAGAGTTTGTTTGTTTGCTTGAACGCGCTAATCTCAAGAACTACTGTTCCCATTTGAAATATTCTTTCAGTGTTAGATAGCCCATTTATCGAGGAAGGCTATAGACGCTAAGATCAATAGGAGCGGAGCAGTAACGAAAAATGTCACGCAGACAAAGCTGCGCGGGTCAGCTAGTTAACTTTATAAAGTGAACCACGCCGTTTGATGGAATTTCACAAATTGGATCCAGCTTCTTCATTCCCGAAAATAAAATAGGTAACTATTAAACGGTACCTCTCAAAACTCTCTACTTGTACGGAACGAAATAAAGAGAAAATCATAATGGAAAAAGAAAATAGAACTAATTAAGAGCTACAACGAAATGAAAAAAGTATCTCTGTACTTCTTATTGTTACAAAATAATTATAATTTAGATAACTGGAAAAAAAAACTAATTATACAAATCTACATTTTCATCTCTTATTTACGGAGACGAGTACCGTCGTCTTGTGGTTTGAACATCCGTCTCCCAGACGATCGTGAATAAATCAGGGACTCAACCGTACATTTACAGACTTCAAAGACTTCGCACGAAATAATGTGAAATATGTACGAAATACAAACAAACAGAAATGCTGAAATGAACGAGAAGATGTTTTCGAAGTATCTATTGACTAAAGATTGAAGTGGTTTATTTGTTTACTTGTTTTTTTTTTGCAGGAACCGTGCGTTTTTCCGGGATTTGAAAAAGCCTAGAACACTTTAAAGTACTGTAGTATTCTAACAGTGAAATAATGTTTGTTTGGTTGTTTAGTATTTCTAGAGATTATCATTAACAAACATATAAACAAACGAAAGTATAATTGTATATCTGTATCAGCTTCTGCCAGCGGCTTCGCCCGCGTGGACCCTAGGGAACATACTCACGGGATAAAAAGTAGCATGTCCTTTCTCAGGCTCTAAACTACCTCTGTACCAAATTTCATTTAAATCGGTTCAGTAGTGTTGGCGTGAAAGCGCGACCGACAGACAGAGTTACTTTAGCATTTATAATACTACATATAAAAAAATAGGTTGACAGGTAGAGAAAGCCTTGTTGCATTAAGTCCGCCCATGTACCACTACTGTACATAAAATTTAACTAAATAAATAATATAATATTTATATATATAAAATATATTAACATATAATGTATAAAAATATATATAAAGTAAGGATTAGCTTTTGCATATCCCGTTTTTTCCCGTTCCTGTAAGAATTTTGGGAAATCCTCTCCAAGTGCTCCCCTACACTCCCCAAGGGACTTACATGGCAAATTTCAACTTTCTACGACCAGTAGTTTCGGCTGTGCGTTGTCTGTCACTCAGTCACTCAGTAACGGAAGAATTTTATATACATATTATGATAATATTACTTAGTTAAGATTATTTCAATTATTATTTTGCTCACTCACATATCTCACCAACACTTACTTTGTCGAGAATAGGAATAAAATTATCAATCATACATCAACATTAATTGCTAAGCATTAGTTAAAGCTAACGAGTAATTTAATGTCCCTTAAACAATTTGACATCAGTGAAAACCAACGTTTAGTTATGGATGATAGAAATCTAATAGTTCTTTAAACAAAAAGAGAATCATTGCGTTTAATTGTTAGAAAGTATAACCGATGACAAAAGTCGGACGTGTAATTGTTTAATAGGTAATTACTTGTAAATGTTCAGCTTCGACATTATTTGCTAGGTCGTCGTAAAGTTAAGCTCATAAGTTTATTGATTTCGAAACTAAGGACTGTTTCACTTTTGTTACTGCTCTTACTTTCTACTTACACAAAATAAATTAAATTGTGCTCACACTTTTTGTGTAAATAGAAATTATTATAGATATACTGATTTAAATTCACGCCTTTTTCTTATGGGCCAGTCAGCCGAAAAAAAAATAATTAGACACATTGATATAGTCTATGGCACGATGCATGACGGTACAAAGTCAAACACAATGCTCTGCCAACCAACCAAGGAAAATTGTGAGAAAAGTGTACCTACTCTTTTTGCTAAAAAAATACCAATCAAAATATAAAAACAAATATTATTCTTTGAACCTGTTTTCCGCTTAAGAATATTTATTCACTTAAATGTGCCTATATTTAACAGTTTAGTGTGTCCATTCTCTGCCAGTCACCAGACAGGTCACTTACATAAATCGAAAACTGTTTCAATCTAAATTAGGTTAATGAATACGGTGAAACGAGACATCTTTAGATATTTAACTAAACTAGATTACGGCGGCTTGCCCACTTGGCTAACTTTATGTCCGGTATGGTTTAAATAATTATACGGGCCGAATTGACCGGCCGAAGCGGCATTTGAGGTAACGAGATAGTTAAAAAATATGGTTCAATGGTGCGAGTGGGGAATTAGCGCCTACGGTTCTGTCTACATAAACTACAGTAACGTTTGGTCGTAATAAAAAATTATTTCAAGTAAAAAGTATTTCCGAAGCGTGAATTGTGAGTGGTTTGCATTTAAAAATACCAGGAGAACCGAAACATATCGAAGTTTCTTCTGGGCAGGAGTATTGAGCGCTAAAGATTCACAAGCACCAGAATACCAGAAACATGTCGAAGTAGTTCCGGAGCTGAAAGTACTGACAGCAAAGACTCATAAACTATCAGAATAAAGAATCATGAAGATGAATTTCCCAGACTGAGAATATGGGACAAAATAGTTGCGTACCACCTCTAAAGTCTACGCAGACGAAGTCGCGGGCGAAGTGCTAGTATACAAATAAATCCAAAAAAAAAGAAAAATGGCAACTAACTATAGTTTAGCACCATTTATCGCATTTTCATGACACCAATCTCAGAAATGTAATATAAAATAAACAATTTTTTCGCGCATGTAGTGAAGTTTATCAACCAAAACATTATTGAAAAATAGAAACATAAAAATATGTTACAGACAAAATTTTATTTTCACACAGAATTCCTGAACCAATCAAATTCATCATACCTCATTGTTGTACCTACGGGTTCCACTCTTTTTATACCGACCCCTAAAATTTAGAAACCTTGCATGAAAGCACAAGTAGGCCCAGCATTAATAAGACCGTTGTATAACAGATGCCACTAGTAACGGTTACTGAGCCTCGCAAATAAATGTATCATGCAAATCGAACCGCAAAAAAAATAAGAACTAGGCCACTTTTCATGATTTCGAAACTCTTTTGAATTTTTTAACGTAGCCTTAGGTAACAGTTAAGTATTCTTTTGTTTTAAAATATATTTAAAAAAATATTAAGTATCATCAAACTTTATTCAGAGATACTTTTTGTTTTTGCGTTTGTTGAAGCCGTTTAATATACAAACTTAAATTATATTCATCTTGACAATATTATTCAAACATGAATATAACAGTTTTTGTTACAGTGCCCCCAGGTACTTACTTCTTAATACTTGTAATAATACAAATTGCTTTTATGAATCTTGTTTTTGTTCGCAAACCATTATACTTAATATATTGTAGATACCTATTTTACCTATCAAAATTTATACTAATCTATAAAGCTGAAGAGTTTGTTTGTTTGCTTGAATGCGCTAATCTGAAGAACTACTGGTCCGATTTGAAACATTATTTCAGTGTTAGATAGCCCATTTATTGAGGAAGGCTATATATCATAATGAATAATAGGAGCGGAGCAGACGAAGTTGCGCGGGTCAACTAGTCTTTTATAAACACGACAACAATTTCAAGATCTGTCTATGTCTAGACACATACAGAACACATGGACAATTGGACGTATGCTTTGATAATATCTTGATTTCCACACACGACAGCCGGCCACTCAAGTGTAATTGCATACTGGTGCAACAATACTGTACATATAATAACATAATAACGTTCAATTAAACTTAGAGAAAGTTTGAACTGTACCTGTTTGTACCTAAGAAGTTCGAGTACCATTAGTGATTCGCTTCGTGTTCAGGTATCCCTTTTCAAAGTGAAGCCACTTGAACAAAACTTTATTGTTTCTTGATTGATTGAGGTTCATAACGGTGATTGATATTTCTAGACTGATTGTTAGGTTTCCTATTCAGAAGTTGCAACTTCATTTTCACTATTCAGTTGGGAAATGGAAACCTTTTCAAATCAGTTCAAGGAAACTGCAGTATCGTCTGTTATAGAAGGTGTTTTTTATCAAATTATTACTGATACCTTAAAACTGTTAGAACAGACTTGGTTTTGTGGCGCCATTTTATAAGAAGAGGGGGACAGACCTGTGTCCAGAAGTGAGCTGGTTGATTAATATTTGATTACTAAAGGAAAACGATTCTGTTTTCATTTATAGAACATACTCAATGTCCACTAGCTTCTGCCAACGGCTTTGCCAGCATGACTTAGGTACGGATATTATCCCAAGGGAAGATATTCTCGAGACTAAATTTAAATAAAGCTTATGTGCTACCACAGACTATATTCTATCTCTGTGCCAAATTTCATCCGTATCCGTTCAGCCGTTTCGGCGTGATTGAGTAACAAACATTCATCCATGTAAACATTCGCTTTTATAATAGTATAGAGTAAGATTCTGGTCGCGCAAACTTTAAAGGCACATGCCACTCAAACTGAAAGCTGCATAAAATACGACAAAACATCATACTCTTTAGGCTCAAGACAACTTCACCAGAGTTCCGTGTTTCGTTGTAATCTTACTCCACATATTACAAAGGATACTATAAATCACTGTCACCATGATAAATGGTTCCAAGTACTTCTGTTCGCCGCATATCGTTATTTATATCGAGACTCGTGAAATCTTCATTATTAACATGTAATGAACATGTCTTGCTAGCCTATGATCATCGATTTTCTTAATTTGTGAGCTTCGATTTTACAAGTGATGGATGTTCTAGACGCGCGGCTATTTGCTAATCTTTGTATACTCTTACTTTATGGCTAATTTACATGAGGTCAGTTTCTCGCAAGTTGAATGTGTGTATGCGAGTCTTGGGTGATTATCTTTTTTATTTTTTATATTCTATAGGCTCGCGTTTGACCTCAATCTCACCTCACCTGATGCAAAACGATCGACGATAGAGCACGTTGGTAACCCGTACAAGTAATCTGTTCACTCTTAACTTAAAGACCCTCAGGTTGTAGCTATCAGGAAACACAGATTCCGGCAAGTAATTCCACTTCTTAGATGTATGCACACTAAAAGTATCCACAAAACGTTTTGTGCGTATGGGTAGGGTGTCCACCATCTACCGGTTTTATTTATCACACTCAAAATATGAGAAACATAAACTCGAGTAACTACTATTAAATCATGCGCGAGTCGGGGCGATCTTTCAGAGCTCTGAGGCAAAAATAAAAACATCAGATTTTTCCTTTTCCAATAACTAGGTACTTATTCCCTTCCGATTTACTAGAATCAAAAGTAACGTGTCTTCGCAAATGAATTTTTATCTTATCTCCTTTAGCTCTTGATCGCCTATTCAAGGCGAGAATCTCCCCTCATGTAAATGAGCCTTAAGCCTAAGTTACACAAGTGCCATAAACGGCATTATGTTTAAGGCTAATATTGACGCGCAAAGTTATCTTAGCACAAGTACCGTTTCTAACTTTCGGCGAAGGAAAGTGGAAACTTTACACTACAAACTGCCTAATAAGGGATCTTACTCAGCTTATGTCGTTACGGCTTGTGGAATATATTATGTTTTACCTATGTTTCTTGTCTTGTAATTAGCGTCTCAGTAGATTAGTGTGAGAAACGCACATCCGCCCATCATTTTAACTCGCACGCTTAAAATGTTAATGGCCTACCTGACGATCGTTATAAAAACTGTAATGAAGCTTTGTTGTCTGCATGCCGAAAGGTAAAATATGGTGATACCAAATTGTAATATGTATTACAAAGTTTCATTACTAAGACCGCTCACATATTTTTAAAGCCCTTATTATATTTTATTTATGACATACAATAAATATAAAATATATCTATCTTCGATCTTCCTTTTTAGTTAATAATATATTTAATTCTCGTCATCTTACATATTCTATCATTGCAGGTTTAATAATTAATTTACCATAACAAACTATAAACACTTAAAATAAAAACTGTTAACTAAAATAGATCTTGATAAACATCCACATATCCAACATGGCGAAAAAACTATATTTAAAATGTCATACAATTTCTATTTAAACAGAAATGGACTTATCAACCCAAGTTTATTTAGCTATTGTATCGAAGCTCATATCGATATTTCCTACGACGTCATTCACCTAAACTGCTGAAAAATAAATCAAACAAATTGCTAGCAATGAACGTTACCGACGTCTTTCAGGGCTTTAGATAAGATACTATTTGGCGATATTATCAATAAAATTGTATTTGATTTATTTAAACGAATTATCAATTTCTGCAAACCTTTTTCAAATATTCATATTTGATGAAATTTTATCATGACACTCCGTCTCTTCTTTATTTTCTTTACCTTTATAAAACAAAGTCGGTTTTTCCGTCTGTACGCGTATATCTTGTAAACTCCGCAACGGTTTTGAATGCGGTTTTCATCAATAGACAACATGGTTCAAGAGGAAAGTTTATTTGTATGAAATAAAATAATTAGTATATTATACCAGAAATTATTACGGGAACGAGAAAAATGGTACGAAGTCGCGGACAAAATCTATAAAATATGTTTATGTGTCATTTTATAAATTGTGAACACTAAAAAGCTATAATTTTTCTCATACTGTTCTTACCGTTAAGCTGCTACAGGAAATATATTTTCAATGAAGCCAAACCTACTTCTTTGTTAAAATTGACTTGCAAATTTTTGTTCTCTCTCTTAAGCCTCACTTAGGTACAGGTTATGTATATATCCTTATTTTATAGAGCCTTCCTCAATAACTATCACTGAAACAATTTTTCAAATCGGCCAGTAGTTCCTGAGATCAGCGCGTTCAAGTAAACAAACAAACAAACTCTTCAGCTTTATATATTAAGTATGGATAAGTAATTATAAACTTAATGACTGAAAGCAATTACAACTTTCGCAATCATGAAAGTGTATTTACAGTCTCATTGTCGTGCCGTTGCAGCTAATTAACGTTTTATGTTGCAACACTTACAACATAGCTACATATATATAATCCGTATAGTAACTAGAGCTACGAGTTAATGTTATTAGACTTATATGAGTTTTTGCCACAACTCTTCAGCATCTACAACAGCTACATCATACAGATGTATACTTATGAAATCGTTTGTCCAGATTGAGTATCAACGCACAGACTAAACTTCTAGTTGTGAAATGATTTTAGAAATAATTGGGGGGGGACTTTGTAGTGTGATAACAGACATCAACGCAATCAAAGTCGCCGACATGAGCTAGTATTATTTATAACTAGTGGACGTCACGCGGTTTCACCCGCGTAGTTCCCGTTCCCGTGGGAGTACGGGGTAAAATATAGCCTATGTTACTTCCTGATAATGTAGCTATCCATTGCTGAAAGAATTTTTCAAATCGGTCCAGTAGTTTCGGAGCCTATTCATTTCAAACAAACAAACAAATCTTTCCTCTTTATAATATTAGTGTAGACTAGTTGACTGCGCAACTTCGTCTGCTCCGCTCCTATTAGTCTTAGCATGATGATATATAAGCCTTCCTTGATAAATAGGCTATCTAACACTGAAATAATTTTTCAAATCGGACCAGCAGTTCTTGAGATTAGAGCGTTCAAGCAAACAAAAAAAACAACTCTTCAGCTTTATATATTACACTAGCTGACCCGCGCAACTTCGTCTGCGTCACAATTTTCATTACTGCTCCGCTCCTATTGGTCTTACCGTGATGATATATAGCCTATAGCCTTCCTCGATAAATGGGCTATCTAACACTGAAATATTTTTTCAAATCGGACCAGTAGTTCCTGAGATTAGCGCGTTCAAGCAAACAAACAAACAAACAAACAAACTCTTCAGCTTTATATATTAAGTATAGATTTTTTATAGATTTAAAGACGACATTTTTGGATTTTTGTTCATCAATTACGCCTCAATGGCTCAACGGATTTGGATGAAAATGGCAGTCAGGTAGACCATAACCTGGATTAGGAATACTCTTTATCACGCTCGTTCCTTTGCGATTCTAAGACTCAGTGAAGCTGCGCACAAAAGCTACTTTACCTATTAAATTTAATCGTCTTGTTACCCGTCTAGCTTCTAGCTGATATCATTAGGCTTTTATGAGTTCTTGCAGGTAACCACAAGCCTTCAGCTGCACGCATCATAATTACACCATGTGGTCTTGTAAAAAATGTCGGCATCGTTACATCATGAGATTACGTGCGAGTTATAAACCATGACTAGTGAGTTAGTGGGATTGCAACTGCTATTGTAGATATCGAATCAGTCATTGTGTGGCTAAACAAAATAAAATCTTAATGCTTGACTGATCGAAAATGGTAAAAAGTACACTACGCTTTAATATGTAACGGATCTTTGGGACACCCTATTTTTTAAGAATGGGAAATCATCAAATGACTTCTTCCGCTCTGGGTGGAGTTGAAGGGAGTGTCAGACTCTTATACTGACTAAAACCTATCCGTGTTCCTCCTTATAATGCCTTTTGCGTGTGCGCATCCAGAGCCACGATGACTCTTTTTAACAACTTCCCCAACCCTGGCAGGCACTGACTCTAGAGTGCCCCGCCTATTATGCTGACATATCTTTAAAGCGCACCCTTGGAGAAGTGAAAGAAACCAGGGATTTAATGATGTCCAAACCCATGAAGCGACTTATTCTACAAATCCCATAAATCGAGATCATAGACCAACCCACCATTGCCAAAGGTGAGTAAGTAGTTAATAAAGGGGGGAAAACCATTTGAAAAGGCTGGTCCGTAATGGCTGAGAGGCAAATGGGGATCACCGACTTGTTAGATTAGATCAGATACAAAGACAGTATTTACCTTGATCAAACATCACCAGTTCCACTGTAGCGCCCAGGGGTATATGCTTGACATGCACGCACTCGTCTCCGTGTCCAGTCTCTTTCGGACAGAACTGGTTGGCTCCCACATCACCACCTTGGGTCAGGAGTGGAGACGCAGGATATGTGAAGCGATGGCCATCGGTTTGGCCCCAGCTCTCTGAAAAGACAAAGGTAGGTAGGAAATGTAAATGACAGTTTTGAAGAAATTAATTGTGAGCGGATGAACCCAGGACATCGTGGCTTGTAAGGTGCGAGTCTGGCAAATTACTCGACCGTCGACCTGCCCGGATTATTTACAGTCTTACCAGTCGATTATTGAGTTTCATTAAAAATTGTATAACGACAGTTGATTCATTAATTGTTTCTATCTTATTAGAAGTCAAAACGATTTTATAATAAAGAATCAAATATTTACAAATCAAAAGCAATATTTTATATCATTAAAAACTAAAGAAACTTTATAAGGTGTCCGACCTATTTACCCAATTTTGCTCAAAATTCTAGGTAAACCCTAAGTTCGACATGTCTGTGGAAAGCATTCTGAAATTCTAGGCAGGTTTCATTAGTATAGAAACCGAACAACCGGTCAATCGGAAGTCAGCTTAAACCGGTACCGGCCCGTAAAGTGGGTGCGGAAGTAAGATGGTTTTGGTCAGGTCAGGTAGGTAGTAGGTATGGGCATTCCTCCTGTTTGGGTATAAGCAGCCTAATGTGCGGAAGTATCATAGTTGAGGTCAACCAGCTATAAACAGCAATATTAGGTAAACGCCAAATTGGAACATAGCAGTTACAAATGAGGACACTTCAACATCAATGACTTCTTACGTTGAGGTCACGGAATAATTAAACAAAGAATTAAAATAATTGCGTTATTATAGTAAGGACAGGGCGGACTGCACGTTTTAATAACGCAACATTATGGCCCGTAAATGGCCGTCTAGACTAAATTGAACTCGCTACGCGGTCGGCAATCTTCGGGAGAGGTCGTGTACGCGAGACATTAAAATTGTCGTGTGTCTATTATAGTGTACCTACGCGTATACGTAAACGACAAACCTATGGGAAATATTTAAATTCATAATTAAAATAAACAATTTGTTCGGAAAATCTACAACTCATTTCATCCACAACATGACGCAGTTTAAAATAATTTCCCTCAATGCTGCATCGCTGTGTGTGTTACACAGCATGCAGTTGGGTACAATTATATCATTCAGTAACAATGAACTACAGATTTAATCAACACCGTGGACTACAGAACAATTAAAAATGTTTATAGAACAGACAATATTTTTTTCTGTCAGTGTTACATCACAGATATGGAATTAACTTAACGATTGTACTTGCCGAAGGAAGATGTATGTACTCGTATGTGCACCATTAGTTCACCAGTTATGTTATTATACTCATTATCATTATCAATCTGAATAACCTTTTCCCAACTATGTTAGAGTCGGCTTCCAATCTAGCCAAATACAGCTGGGTATCAGTATTTCACGTGGAACGATTGCCTATCTGACCTCCTTAACCCAAGCCGGAAGCCAAGAAAGCTAACAACAATGCCAAGGGGTATCATTCTATAACTCAGTACCTGGGTATAGAACGATACCCCGTAGAAACTGTCAAAGATCTACAAATTAAAGCCGGGACCAACAGCGTTTCTGGGCCACGGAGAAATCTGGGTATGTTTAGATGTTCGGCAAGCCTTGATGATAGACTCGTTGTTTAACCACGAGCTCATCCATCATTATGAGCATTATTTATCATCATCATAAACAAATCGTCTATCTTTCATCTCACGTCCCATGGAGTCGCTGCAACAAGTTCTTTTCTTTTTCCATGTCAACAGCCACGCTTTTTCCATAAGGAATGTCTCAGTAGCATTCCGTCTTGAGGATCTAATCCAGACATCAACATTCAGGCAGTCACGTTTACAACTCCTAAACCAATGAAGCAGTCTAACGATTTTCTCTATGATTTTTATCGTGTCTATACTCACGGACGATTCACTTTTACGGCAATCTATGGGACCGCTGCCTTTCGTGTAAACTGCCCACGCGTTTTTCCAAAAACAAATGAACAACGGCAGCAGGGTAATATCTTGGGGAAACGCAACTATTACGAATGGCGGACATTTATTATTTCAGGAAGTACCACTACTTCCTCCGAAGAAACATATTTCATAATAATATGGGTTATTTATATTTCTGTTTTGAGGCATACACTTTAGCTTTTATGTTTGTTGATAAGTAGAAAGAAAAAAGAATATTTATTTGTCGACAAACCATCAGAGTGCCAATTCTACTAATTTTCACATTCGCACCTCAATCGCAATGTGTCAAAAATGAATGAAAATTAAGGCTTTTTTCACAGTTTGCGATTCACATGCGAATGCTGTTTAAAAATTAATTGTTTTGACCCCCAGGTACGACACACGTAAAAACGCACATAAAAAATGTAACATTACAACGAAAAAACCCACCAAGTACGAGTAGGATTCGCGCGTGAAGATTCCGTACCATCGTACAAGATTCGACGGTGTTGTCAACGGTGTACCTATTACTGTTCATGAGATACAGCCCGCTGACAGACAGATGGACGAACGGATGGATGGACAGACAACGGAGGGTCCCGTTGACCTCTGGGTACGGAACACTAAAAACGAACGAAGTGTGTGCCTCACGGCTGCGCCAAAAGGTTCAATTCCACAATAAGATAAGATAAGCAAAGATTTATTCTCTCTACAATGTTGCCTGACAGATGCTGGTCTTCCAACGAACCTAGAGTTACAAATGGCGACCAATTTAATCGCATTTTGTGACATAACTATAGCTATATTGCTCTCATAACCAGAATTACGTCTGTATCCTAAAGGATATTCCAGTTCGCCTACAACCGGAATGGCGGCTGCCTGACCTCGATATACTTCAGAGAAACAGGATTTTTGCAATAATGACGTAACTGATACTGGTACATACCTAAGTATCTCATAACATTATAATCCTCTCGGACAAGTAACTACTGCAGAAACGTAACATGGGTTTGAAATTTGAACGCGGACTTGTTTTCGTTTTGAAAGTTAAATGTTAAATGAGAACCTCCTCCTTTTTGAAAGTCGGATAAAAGTTTGTTTCATTCGGAACAATGCGCGCGAGTCAGGCTCGCAATTGGTCGATTTTTAAAGCACACAAGTCCTACAATTTTCTTTTGTTCCACAATATGATTCCATTACCTATTTATAGGTAATTATTCACTTTGAAGTTGACGGTGACGCAAAAAAATAAGATTATAAATATTGGTGATCATAATTCATATCAGATGAGAATGAAACAATTGAAAATTATGATTGTCTTTTTGTAGATCACAAGAAGACAATCATAATTATCATTTCTTCCACATGATAATAATTCTCGTCTTACATAATGTGTAGTAAGTCATGAGAGGCTTAACGGCCCTTTCTATAAGCTTGACAAATGAAAGGCGATTCGAATAATCACTACAGGACAGGCATCTCATATCATCATCATAATGTTGACTTATGACAGACATTCAAAGATCGATACTATACTACGAGTACCTACCTTGTTAAAGTGACGTGGTAACGTAAAGTAATTAATTTCAAATCTGGGTTCAACCAGTTTAGAAAATCAATAAGTAAAAAGAAAAAAAGAAAAAAAAGCAGTAGCAGCATAGTATAAAGAAAAACATGCCATTTTTCAGAGATAAAAATTAGTCTATGGCACTCAACGATAGGGAGTGAATTAAATGAAAAAAAAAAATATTTAGATCAGCAGCCATACTGCGTAATACTCCAAAGTCATGCATTTCAATTTTATCATTTTAACAGTATTGCTACGTTCGCGTTATCGGACAGTCGATTTTTTAAACATATGAAGCAATGGATCTAGAATTCGTTTACAAACAAACCGACAATTTTTTCAATTTTATTTTATAGATACTAGTGGACGTCACGCGGTTTCACCCGCGTGGTTCCCGTTCCCGTGGGAGTACGGGGATAATATATAGCCTATGTTACTCCCTGATATTGTAGCTATCCAATGCTAAAAGAATTTTTCAAATCGGTTCAGTAGTTTCGGAGCCTATTCAATTCAAACAAACAAACAAACAAATCTTTCCTCTTTATAATATTTATTATTATTTTATACTAGCTTTTGACCGCGACTTCCTAAACGCATTTCCCGTTTTTTTTCATTCCCGTATAGCCTATAAACCTTCCTCATTAATGAGGCTATCATATAGGTACAAAAATCATTTTCGAAATCCGACTAGTAGTTCCAGAGATTAGCGCGTTCAAACAAACAAACTCTTTAGCTTTATTCTATTACTACCAAAAACGAAGAACGCAGATTCCATTCATATATTACACAATCAGGGTAATATGTGAATGGAATCAAGTTCATTAAAATGTCAATATATTTCAAAATACTCGTCGAATCAATTTGTCCCTGAATGACAAGCAACCAAAACTATTGTGCCAAGTTACACAAAACACTAGAAACGCAATCAAACAATTAAAAGGAAGTAGACACATTGTGTGTTAATAATTAAGCGTAATTATTTCGACAATCCGCTTGATTTATTTGCCTATTTACATTACGTCTCACCACTGTTGACAGTAATGAATTACTTAGTAATGTACTACCACGGTACATCAAAGTTGTCGATGTAGAATATGTAACATTGTGCTAAACGAATGAACTAAGACAAGGGCTGGCATTGGCACGGAATTTCAAACTTCAGTTGGATCAATAGGATCATTCTATTTTAATCTTCTCTAGAGCAATTCAGTACGTCTACCATGAGTTTTATCCATCTATACTCGCTAGCGACTGCCAATTCCAATTACTGACTACACGAACTCTATCAATTTAATAATTATCTATTTTTAACTAACTTCCAAAAAAGTAGGAGGTTCTCAATTCAGTTGGTATTTTTTTACCTATAGCAAGCATTATAACAAGATGTTTAGTCTAAGCAGTAGTTACTCAGTAAGTTCTTAATTCACCACACACTTAAATTAATAAGTGTGTTGATACAACGGTACTCATTATAAAAAAAAAATATCGGCCGCAAAAAAAGGCCCACAAGTGAAAGGAAAACTTTCAAACAAGACTTGTTAATAATCAAAATAAACATCCTATTGTTTAAGCTTAACTCTTAAAGCTTGCGACTTAAAAGACGCGTAAAAATGTAAATGGTGTACAAATGGTAATATCCGCCAGTGTAAACGATTGTAAAGGGGTTCTAGACAAACTGACATTATCTCAGCAATTGCGATTGTCGACTATTTTGTTTGTAAATTTACGTGAAAATATAAATAGTGTACAAATGGTAATATCCGTCAGTGTAAACGGTTGTAAAGGGGTTCCAGACGAAGTGAATTATCTCATCAATTGCGATTGTCGACTATTTTGTTTTTAAATATACGTGAAAATATAAATGGTGTCCAAATAGTAATAGCCGCCAGTGTAAACGGTTGTAAAGGGGTTCTAGACGAAGTGAATTATCTCATCAATTGCGATTGTCGACTATTTTGTTTTTAAATATACGTGAAAATATAAATAGTGTACAAATGGTAATAGCCGCCAGTGTAAACGGTTGTAAAGGGGTTCTAGACAAAGTGACATTATCTCAGCAATTGCGATTGTCGACTATTATTTTTGTGAATACGCGTGAAAATATAAATAGTACAACCTACACAAAAAGTAAAAGGGTATTTTACTAAAAAAATGTAATTAGTCTGTCAGATAGATTTCCTAAAAATAATGGAAATTATTTTTTTCTTTTTTCACGTAAAAAAAAAAAGATGAAGACGATATAGTGCGTCACTATGATAGTACAATTTTTACCAGCGACATGACGTCACGCGTGTCTACAACGCACTGTATAGTCTTCATTTTTTGTTAGCGTGAAAATAGAAAAAAATATGTGCCCAATATTTTTTGAAAACCTATGTGACGGACTAATTAGATTTTTTCAGTAAAATACCCTATTTTCCATCTGTGTAAACGATTGTAAAGAGGATCTAGACAAAGTAACATTATCTCAGCAATTATGGTTGTGGCTTTTTATCGTAATCGCTGATAGAATGTCACTTTGTATAGGCCGTGTTGCGTTGCACGCGCGCAGAACGCAATCATTCACAGCATATTATTTGCGGTCGGCGCGGACGCTGTTACGACCGCTGATTGCTTCACTTTCTTCATAAACACCGTGTCATGCCGCTCTTATATGTAAAATAACTTTATCTAGGAAATCTTAAACGAGAGAATGAATAAGCCTTGGTAGTGGTGATTCTTATCCGACTTTTAGAATCTTTAATGTTTATGTCAAGGGTGCTTAGACTGCCGCAATAGTCTAGGGGTCACAAGCGCTACTGCTGCTACGAGGTCTTGAATAAGATTTCAGCTTCGGGCACTGTATAAATTTATTGCTCAATGGCAGCCTTTTTTTTAAATTTGCTATTGAGCAATAAAATATACAGTGCCCGAAGCTGAAACCTGTAGGTGTGAGTCGAGCCAATAGGTTCGACTCACACTTACAGGTTTATTAAGTACTGTAAAATAGTGAGAATCCCTATTAGGATCGGTAGTCTTTTTTTTAAGGATGGGAAATCATCAAATGACACTCCCATCGGCTTCACCCGCTCTGGATTGAAGCCAAAGGGGTGTCACACTCTTACTGACTAAAACCCATCCGTGTTCCTCCTAATGCCCTTTGCGTTCCAGGGCCACTGTGACTCTTTCGAACAAATTCCGCAACCCCGGCAGGCACTGGCCCTAGCGGGCCCCGTATTCTATGCTGACAGCTCTTTGAGGCGCGCGTGGAACATGCACACACAAACCTCGAATTATGACTTTTTACATACAAAGCCTCGCCGCCAGCATTTCCTCTTAAGTACAAAACCAACTGCCAGTATCCGCTTTAAATTACCTACCAACTAAACGTACAAATCCCATCAACTAACCAACGATCCATGTTATTAATGTATCACATAATTGCACACAGATCAAAATTAAATAGTTCTTACGTAGTCTGTCTGTTAGATTAGTTAATTTTGGGTTCACCCAACATTAACCAAGCTAACAGGCAGTCTGCTTGCCTGATTGATGTATGGGGCTTGACTGCTCGATCGTTAGCTACGCCTCGAGGTGACTCGCGGTGATTCGACATCACCACTGACGTTTGCAAAGGAATATGGAACCATGTCACTTCATTTAGATTTTATAAAAGGTATTTTCCAAATTACTCAATTGCACACTTTTGGAAATAATTCTTACCTAGTTATCAGGTCTTTTGAAAGATATTTTCAAAATTAACCATTTGTATACCTTTTTTGCCCATTTGTATTCTTTGGGATAAGACAACTAGGTAAATCCGTAGTAATTATTTTCAAAAGTTACATTTATAATTGCCTATTTGTATTGTTTGGGATTAGATAACTAGATAGATCCCTAGTAATTATTTCCAAGGATTACATTTATAATTGCCCATTTGTATTTTTTGGGATTAGGTAACTAGGTAGATCCCTAGTAATTATTTTCAAAAATTATATTTACAAAAATAATGCTTAAATAACGAGGTATTGCACCAAAGGCTAACGTTAATTGCACAATTTTTCACGTACTAAAACGCACATTCAAGCTATTCTCAAAACATCAAATACAGCGATTAAAAACTGCAATATTTTCGAAACAAAGTGACGCGACCCACTAACACATTCTCTTGCCTAAGCTAAGGTTATGCAACACAAAATGCTCATAACTCGAGACGAATGTTTAGAACTAAGCACAAAGAAACGAGTGGCCATTTAACTTAGCCAAAACTAGTTTTTTTATATCCGTTTTTCGAAGGTAATTGATTCAATCTTTATGATAATTGCCAAAATTGGCTTCATTTGAATTTGGCATACTATTTCAAGGTCGTTTTTTAATTTGTTTGTCAACAAATAAATGCAATATTTGAGTTTATTTAAGAGGAAACGCGGGCTGAGAGACTTTGTATGTAAAAAGTCATAATTCGAGGTTTGGCTCTCGTCTGTTTCTCCTCCAATATTGGACCGATTTAAAAGAAATTTCATAAACTGAATAAAAAGGATATACAATGTGTCCCTATGTTTTCTTTTTGGATGATATATTAACCGTATTAGCAATAGAACCTTCAAAAAATTCTCAAAATTATCCGATAAGCCGCAGTCAACAGAGCCCTAGTGTACAAATTTGGTAAGTATTAATGAAAAAAAGAAAACATAGGGACACAGTACATATCCTTCTTATTCAGTTTGTGAAATATCTTATAAATCGGTCAAATATTGGAGGAGGAAACAGGCGAGAGTCAAACCACGAATAATGACTATTACGTTCAATATCTATCAGCTCGCATTGCCTCTTAATTATGGCGATGAACACACGATTTGATCTGTGAACGAGATTTTTATCTAGGTACCTGCGTGACTTAACAAAAGGTAAAAAAAGGATACTACCAACGCTACATCATCTCAAAGCCCTTGAAAGATATCTCATTTATTTCATTGTTTTAACAGTGTCCCGGCAAAAAACGAAAAAAATAAAAGTGAGAACCTAAGAACCCTTTTGACTTTGTTATGCTTTGCTCGGTTCGACTGTTGGCGGCGACGGCGGGGAGGGGGAAGTGAGGTGCGAAAAAAAATACAACCGAATTGAGTATCTATCTCCTCCTTTTTTGGAAGTCGGTTAAAAATGAAAAGAAAACGACCTTGACTTCTGTCCCACAAAGCGTATTGGATGACCAAACATACTCGATGACGCTCCCTTAGTAAATATGTGCTAACCATTTTACGTATACATATCTCAATAGTTTACACATTTTATTATAGATCTATATTTAAGGATTTGAACACAATCAAGGAGAAATATGTAATGCTTATTTGAAAGAAGGTTATTGTAGGGGTTATTGTTTCGAAAATGGTTTAAGGGTGCTCTCTCGAAAAAAGCTTAAAATAGCGTGCTGATAAAGTAGCTTTTCGTCGGCACTATCAGAGAAATTACATCTGAAAAAAATGGTTAGTAATCTACATGATATGATTCGTAATTTGATTTAGCCAGAATTTCTCTATCGGTATCACATAATAAGAAATAAACACCAAATCACCTCCAAGTCGTTGAGATGAAACCATTTTACTCCTTCATTTTTTATCAAGAGAATATAAACAAATATTTATAACAGCATATACACGGTGCCATTTTAGTCGTCTTACAAAGGTGGTCCACTTAATGTACCCGACATAAATTAGGTACCTCTAGGTACTGGAATGTTGTGTAGACGATTCTTTTTTGTAACAATTCATTAAGATAATAGGTACAATAATATAAATAATGCAATAGAATCATGAAACACTCTGTAAAAATGTTTACGTAGGTAACAAAACATTGTCGCTGTTCCATTCCGCGCCGTCCTTGGAACACAAGGCTCGGACTGCGTTCGCTTCTGGATGTTTCAAACTACGTCATGCGTCATGATAATTAATAATATTTTAATTATTTTAATAATTCAAATTTTCATAAATATCTTTTTTTCTAACGATTGTGAAGTATTCATTGGAAAGATGGGCGAAGTTTATAAGACGAGTAAAATGTCACCGTGTATACAGGGGCGTAGCTACCACCGTATCAAACATACGGGGCCCCCGGACTACAAGGGCCGCGACGTGTCTTTCGTGGCCTGCCAAGATAATCTTTAGCTAGTATGGCCTATATTGTAAAAACATAGCACGCGTTCCATACTCTTACAGAGTATGGACGTTACCGAGATGGGTCTGTAATTCGACGGGTCAGCTTGACTACCCTTCTTGGGCACGGGCTGCACGTTAGCTTGCTTCCAAGCATTCGGTACTTTTCCAGTCTCAAACGAGAGGCGAAATAGGCGTGTCCAGATTAGAGACAACTCAGGCGCACAAGTCCTCCAAACAATTGCCGGTATGCCGTCGGGGCCAATAGCCTTATTCACGTTTAGGTTACGCTGTACCCGAAGAACGTCCTTCTGATGAATGCGAATGTTCGACATACTCGACTCGAAAACCAAATTGTTTTCATTTGTATTGCAAAGTCGGATATATTTTGTTTGTAAAAAGTTTTTTATTTTTCACTTTTAAGTGGTGATACTTGGACGATGTCTTCATCTACGCAGAAATTGAAATAAGCAAAACTGGTCATAAAATAAAAACTACTGAACCAAACTCAATCAATTTTTTATGGGACCAGATAGCAAGTATACTGCATCGAACTAAAAAGAAAGAAAGAACACACAAATCGGATGAGAAACCTCGGAGTAATCGGTGTACATACAAAAAAAAAATACCCGCCAAATTGAGAACCTCATCCTATATTGGAAGTCGGTTAAAAAAAAACCCAAAAAACGGGCCCCCCAACAATGTTTGATACAGAGCCCCTTTGAGATTAGCTACGCCACTGCGTGTATAATAAACAGTGATGAAAAGTTCATGTACAAAGGCAAGCTTAACTCAGAGTTGAGTTTTCTCCAAGCAAACCTTTCAGTGATAGAAAATTATCACACTAGAGGGTAGAATCCAGTCCAGTCTGGTTTTAAGGGAACCTACTTAATATACAAATCATATTTCTATTTTCTATTACAAAAGCCGTCAAATCGCCATTTTTATTCCTCAAGTAAAAGCAAAATATCTGTCTATTTAAAAATCGTCCCTTATTAAATATTTTTAACAGTTTGAATTTTAATTAAAATTGTGAAGACTGAGTGTTAAAATAATACCTAAAAGCAGGCACCTATGTTGACCCCTAAAATTATAAAAACTCAACAGTAATAAGAAAAAATGTGCGCCATTCAAACAAAATATATTTTTTGGACTGTGAAAACTTTTATCTGGTATTTTCTGCGGCTGAATGAAACTCAAGTAGGTAGGTAAGTATACCTAATGTGTGTACCGTTTTGGCTCTCTTTAACACCCAACTTTTGCCCGCGACTTCGTACGCGCATATTCCGTTTTTCCCGTTCCCGTAGGAATTTCAGGAAATCCTCTCTTAGTGCTCCCCTACACTCCCCAAAGAAAAGTAAAGTATTTTGTATGTTTCCATACAAAAGTGATGTGCAATTCATTAAATTCAATCGCCAAGTGCTAACGAACATATTTAGAGGTAATCATAGCTACCTACATCATTAGCACTTATAGGAGCATTTTCTTTAAGAACTGTTATTATTTACAAAGGAGACCACCTCATGCATGCTTTTGTACTTATAAAACTACACGAATATCTAACTAGTAGGTACGAGCCCAACAACTCGGCTTACGTATAATTTTACTAATTATCTCTCATCTAATTATCGTTCGCTTGGAGATAATACCTAGTTTGGTTTGTAACTATCAAATTGAATGAAAGTCCTTTACAACTGCCACACAAAATGAAAATACTGAAAATAAGTGAAAAGTTAGAGTAGTCATCATCGTCATCACTTTAGGAGCTCATAATCTCATATTAGGTGCAATTCATAAAAATATGGAAAAGCTATGCTTATAGCAGGTAAGATAATGGCAATAAATTTTTTTATCTTGCAAATCACAAAATGCACATTTTTCATATCACAACACTCGCAACATTGAACAAAGATTTAGGCTACAGAATACTGTTGATGTCATTCTTTTGTTCCTAAGACACTTGCCTATTCTTGAGGATTTCCCATAAAACGCATTACCTCATAATGGCATTCGCTCACGAACACTAAACTATGGTCAAAAAGAAAATTTTGAGTCTCGGGAACTCCAAAATAAACATCTAAAACTCGTTAACGTACACGTCATGGCGGTAAGAAAAGTATAATACTTACAACTTACTACTTCTGACCAGATAATGTAACACAAAAGAAAGTTTTTAAACAATATACAATTACATTACTCACCGACTCGTTTCGCCGAAATTTGTCTTGTCGAATAATTAAAAGGCACATAAATTATCTTGTCAAGATTCTCAGCCAGCTCTGCAGGAAGCTTGTCAGCTGCGTGGATCTCGTCCAAACAGATCACATTGTCAGATTCACACCGGTCACTAGACACTGTCGTTAACTCACGATACACTTCAGCATCAACTATGTCGTCATCTTTATGCAACACTTTTTGCCCTTTGTTCTCATACACTAAATTCGCTACACCTTCCAAATTGTCCTGACAACTCTTCACCGCAGCTACTCTTATTTTATACACACCGGGTGCTCTTTTAGCTTCCACAATAAAGTCAACTCGTTCTCCTCTGCCCAACTCAACCGTGTTCACACGTTGTGGCTCAATTTGGTGACCGTCTAAAGTCACAACTTCCAAAACATGATGATCAATTGAAAAAGTAATGGGACAGCTTTTTGATCCGCCGCCGTAAGCCAAACGGAATCTGTATCTTTTTCCGTAATCCACACTGAATGAAGATTGTGGGGCGTCGGGGGATTCAGATGATTTCCCTTTTCCGTTTATGAGGAGAGATTCGGCGTTAGGGATGCGTGATATAACCCCGGCTAGCGGTCCCATTGAATGACCCCATTCAGACACGTATATTGTGTGTTCAGAAGCGTCCACATCATATAATTTTGCTAATGGGTCCAGTCGTGGAGACTGGCGAACGACGAAGGCTCCCGCGAGACCGTCGGCGGCATCAGCAGCCGAGTGTGCGTGGTACATGTGCGTGCCCACAGCTGATGCGCGAAACTTGTACTGGAATGTTGTGTAAGCAGGCTGAGGGCACTGGGTCAGCATGGGAGCGCCATCCATGAAGGGAGTCTCCTTCTGCGGCTGACCTCGCCAGTGGATAGAGAGCGCGTGCGCGGGAGCTCTGTGTACGACGTCCACGACCAGGATGTCGTTGTGGCAGACGTGCAGGGTGGGCGCTGGTAGCGCCCTGTTGGCGACCAGCACGCCGCGCTCCCGCCCGTCCGCTGAGATGCATGTTGCGGGACAATCTCCTCCGTCCTTCTCTGTGCAACTACCACACGATCTTTAAAACAGGAAAGTTGTATGTTAGAGTGACAGCATTGTACAAATATTAGCTTGGTAATTAGAATTTCGAAAAAATGCAAATAAAAATTTGTGAGTGCAAAAATCCAGACCAAAGATGATATGACTCAGAAAAAATCCTCGTATCATAGGGTTGTGAAAAATCTAGCTTACTTGCTAAGCGTCTTGTAGACCTCGATGACTAGTTTCACACGGCATATCATTGGCCAATCCAACTCATGACATTCTCGGTCACAGTTTTCGAAATACTCCTCTGTAAATAATACAAATCAATTAACATAACACATTAGTATACGACAGCTAAACATATCAACAAACATTTTAAAAGAATAATTAACCGTTCAAGGCAATAGAAGTTGATGTAACATCATTCATCGAAGTTTGTTTCTATGTGAACTCGTCTTCGCGATCGATTCCACGAACATTATAAACGGTGATCGATTGCAAATTGGAAGTATCTCTTATGTTCCGAACAAATGAAGTTACTTCCGCGCAAGGTATCGCTTTGCATTGAACAGCAGTTTATTTTAACTGTTAACACCCGGTGCAGTGAGTTTATGATATAAAATAAATGGTTTAAAGTGTCTGGCAGAATGGATAGAAAACCAAAATTAAACGTAAATAAAGATCAGCTGATTGACCTCCTACACACAGGCGAGAATTGGGCTTTATACTAATTTATAAGGCTCATCTCGAATCAACTTTAATCTGTTGTTTAGCATTTTAATGACAAAAATAACTTATTACCTGGCATCGGCGTATAATGAACAACAACCAGAACTCCGGCTAGTATTACAGTTAGCACTAATATCCTCTGCAAGGACATGAGCATGTAATTTGGCTTCACCATCGACACTTCGCGCACTTGGGCCACCTCCTTTTCCGACTCCATGATTGATAAAAAAAACTTGACTGTCTATGGTCCAAAACGAGATTACATGATTATTTTTAAAACTTGTGTTCGGATTTTGAAAGTGAGAGGTTTAGCGTTCGCGACTACGCGAGTCGACCACGGAGTGGCGACTGGTGTGGTCGTGGGCCGCTGCCTCCGCCGGTTGCAACATCGTGCACCACCATGTCTCGCGGCATTGCAAGAGGTTCGATTGGGCCTCCAATTCGGAAGTAAATTGACGGGCAGCAAAATGAACTCTCTCTGCAAGTTATGCAATTTTATATTGTGCAAGCGTTATATTAATTTCCACTATGGTGACCACTTACTGCGGTGTTACGTGTTACACAGCCCAACGCAATAGTTGTGTACCTAATTTTTAATTAAATGCTAATAAACTATCAGCACATTAAATTATTCAATGGCACCGTTACGTTCAAATAATACGTAGGTATTTAGAGTATTGGTTGATGATTCAATCTCATGCGTCTACTAAGTAGGTGCCTAAAGTATCTAGTTAAACTTATCATTATTGTCCATCTGAGGAGTCATTCTGAGTTCAATTTCAATGCAGTCGCTTAACTCTCTTGAATGTTGGGTTCTGGCAGACAAAATTTTCATACAGGCTTTAATATTTTCGATTTCTACACAAATAAATATGTGGGTTGGTTTGTGGTACCTACCTACTGAATAATGTGCACTTTTAACAGGAACTTAACCTTCAATGAATTAAAAGGCCCCATAAGAAAATATGAAAAAATGTAACTCCCCTACCCTTACCCTTACCCTTTTCGAGACGATGGGTTTAACTACCTGTAAGATCTAGAATTCAAATTTGCAGGCATGAGTCGGCAGAACACAATTAAGTACCTACCTAATGTCGTAATGTCCTAGATACAAGTAAGCCTAAATACTATCGTATTTGCGTGTAACACAGCTAAAGTATACCTACTTAATTGTTATATTAGGTATGTATTAACGACACGGGTGTTACGACGCTTGCCGATGAAAAACATAATTAGGTACCTATTAGATACAAGTCTGCCTACCATGAGCAATTAACAGTCGTAAAGCATTGGCATAATCACTTCACTAGACACAACGCCTGTACGTCTACCATGAGTTTTATCAATCTATACTCGCTAGCGACTGTAGTTAAAATAATGTGTGAAAACTTTAAAAAAGCAAGTTTCTAATTTATTTGTTTAAGTTGTTAATTAACAAGCAAACAAGTTGCAAGTAAAACTTTAGTTAACAACTCAAAAAATAAATTAGAAACTTGTTTTTTTTAAGTTTTCGTAAATCTTTTTAACTACAGTCGCTAGCGAGTATAGATGGATAAAACTCATGGTAGACGTACTACTGAACGTGTATGAGAAGAAAAGCATTTGACAAAACAGGTTTTACCATGACTGAGGTGTATAATAAAGTCGTATTTAAAAATAGAATACTCCTAATTATGTACATCATATGTATATGTATAGTAGCGACACTTTCGGATGGTACCTATAATAAAACAGGCTGTTTTTTTTAAATATACCGGTTCGATTCTTTCAAAAATCAAATATTGCAGTTTTAGTTTTCATCAAAATCGGTCTCGACACTCCTTTCAGTTTTTTTTTTTTTTTTTTCGATATTCGTCATAATTTTGGATTTGGCCATCCAGGCACACTTTAAAAATTCATCCTGTATAAGTTGAGATTTTTCCCCGACGCAATAAAAAAATTCGCCCTTTTAAATAAAAACTTTGTTATTTTTTATTTATTCAGTAAATCATTGAACTTCTTTGCTACCTATATAAACTACAGCGTAACAAATTAAATATAAAAATAACGGGAACACCCAAATACTCCGAAATATTTTATTCCGAATTTCGGTATTCCGATTTTCAAAAGTCCGATTTTCATAATACCTAAGAATTATAATGTCTATTATTAAAAATCACGAAACTTATTTGACCGAAAGACGTAAATGCGAGCAAGCCGAAGCTGCGGTGGTAAGCGTTAAAACCATCTGCGACGATAAGTTCGCGGGGCACCGCCGAAGCCCCGCAGCACTGGAGCCTTGACAGAAACCATGCCTGCTACATGTTGCATGCTCGCTTGCATACTGCATACTCGCTTGCATACTGCATGCTCGTTTACATACTGCATGCTTGCTTGCATGCTGCATGCTTGCTTGCATGTTGCATGCTTGCTTGCATGCTGCATACTTGCTTACATACTGCATGCTTGCATCTGTCATTCGTTTTTTGATTCCACCTCCTCATACTAATAATAATAATAATATACTTTGTTCTGACGAGCAATTGTGTTTATTTGTCTTGCTATTCAGTTTTACAAGGCGTTTTTTATTTCTTAATTCTAATTAGTAGGTATTTAAATAATCGGAATTCGTAGTTTTGAATTTTCATTGAGTCGACTTTTTGTTATTCGACCTATTGAAACTCGGTATTTTAAGAATAGTAATTGTAAACATTAGGAATATTGATACGTCGGAATTATAAAAAAAGGATAAATGACAAATCGGAGTTGTTATATCAGGAATTTTGAACCTTTCGGAATTATGAAAATTAGTATTTTGAAATTCGTATTTGTGACCGACGGAATAAAGTTTTTCGTATTAATGTAGTGTACCCAAAAATAACTAGTTCTAGTAACTGTTCTTTTTGGCATCAAATTCAAAACAATTTATAATTATAAGTTTTTGTTCTATCAATAATCAAATAAGCAATATAATAGTCTAATGTAGAACGAAACTTAGACGCGGGTCCAGGATTTCGCGGCAGAAAGCAAGAGGGGGCAAATATTTGTCTTTGTGGGGGAGAATTTCAGTGTCACAAAGTGTTAGACGCTTTCATAGTTGTGTCACAACGTGTTAGACGCTTTAACAGTGTTCATACAAAAAATCGACATTAACTGCGAACGAAGCGAGCGCGATAATTTTAGAAGCATACGCGGAAAGGCTAACAATCAAGCGAACTCGAAATAATAGAGGGCTAGCGAAGCGAGTTCGCTAATTTTAGTAGGTACCCCGGCTCGGATTGGATTGGAAATTTTATTAACTACTCGATGTCTAGTTCGATAAAAGTTTCTTTCGTTTGTCAAATTATACCTAAAAAAGTGAGAAATAATGATGACTTTTTTTGCCAAGATAGCAAATATGCGGCTTACAATTTCGAATTATTTTTTTACTAAGATTTGTTTCTGTTCATTTCTACCTTTAACGTTTCAATCAATCGAGCTTCCCCGGACACAAAACTGTGTCTGGGTTTCACCTGAACTCTTTTTGAAAACCCCGCCCGGACGTCCCCCGGACGCCCTCCAAACTAGGACAAAACCGGGAAAACCCGGACGGATGGTAGCCCTAACTGTAAGTAGTCCTAGGTGTACTAGAAGAAAGAAAGAATAATAAGAAGGAAAACTAGTTCACCACTTATTTTAGTTTTGTTATTTTTCGGGTTTAATATGTAGGTTATGCAACAGGTGGTACGGCTGGCTGGCAGACTGGCAGTATTGCCATTTGAATGACAATGCTGCTGGCTGGCTATCTACTTACAGCGCCGGCCTAAGACTACAATAGTTCTAAGATTGAGTAAGATCGGAATCACGTCAAGAACAGACTCGATTTTTTTTTTTAATTATAAGAAATCGCGCATGCCTGTCGGCGTGTTACATGAATGCCGAAATTAATGTTTTGCTAACTTATATTTAAAAGATTTTTAAGTAAAAGAACATAGGTACTGCAAGAAACAACTCAAAAATTAAGCGCACGCCTGTTTACGTTGGATTTTCATTTTCTGAAGAAAGAAAGCTTAAGTAAATGTTAAAACAACCTTAGCTGAGCGAAGTTCAAATATTTTAACAACCAGCCAGCACGTTTAAGTTAGACAATCCTTTGAGTCTTCATTCAGTAAACAGGAGTTAGAAATCTAAAACCGTTTCAGAAAGAAGAGAAGCTAGGCTACAATTGCGAGCGAAGCGACTTCAGAAATTTTAGCTTATGTACCACATTTACTAGATTTTCTTTGGACTTGGAAAAAATAAAGATGAATGCGTCTTGATACCAGTTTCATTCAAATTTTATTGATTGGCCATGCACCAATCGGAATTATATAGAATCGGAATCAGCCTTTGTGCTCAAAAATCAAAACGTCAACATCATCAACATCAACGTCGTGTTTCGTGGGGATACAAAGCGCTCTACCCTAGAACACTGAGATTAAGTCTGACAGAAAAAAGGGTGATGATAAATATGAAAATGTGGATCGCCCACCGAGGGCTCCGTACAAAGTAGGTACAAATTTCTTAAAAAAAAGACCATATTTTTGTTATGATTTAATTACAAATGTGTAGTTTTCAGACTTTTCCCGACCTATACCTATCGTATAAGAAGATATTACCTACTTGCCAAATTTCATAGTTCTAGGTCAAAGGGAAATGAATTTGATTCCCTTGAGAGTGTCGAAATTCTAATACGTTTTTTGCGGCATAAACAACCGTTTTTTTTACGTTAACTTAGAAGTTTGATTTTTTTCATAGCTTCAAGGGACTGTAGACTGAGTATATGGTTTTAATTTCAACCCGATTACTCCAAGCGTTCCCGAGATAAAGGATCTTGACAGACAGACGGGCGGACAACAAAGTGATCCTATAAGGGTTCCGTTTTTTCCTTATCGTTTTAACTTTAAAAACGCCCCCAACTGCATCATATTTCTTATTTAAAAACTGACTCGTTTGGAACTCTTTAGTCATTTTTTGCGGTCGGGACGCAAGTCATTTTTTAGGGTTCCGAACATCCGTAAGAAACGGAAACCTTATCTTATAGGATCACTCGGGTGTCTGTCTGTCTATCCGTCTGTCACAGCCTGTTTTCTTCGGACCTACTGGACCGATTCTTCGGCCTAAGCACGGACGCGCAACGTAAATTTAAAAAAAATTGAGTATGGGGGTTTCTTTGAAGGTCAAACTAGAAAATTTCAAAAAAACTTTTTACAAACTGTATCGTGTGACATAGGTATCAAATGAAAGGTTGAGGGAATTAACTTTATTTTTTTTCATAGGTACCTACCTAATTTTAAAATAAACATTTTTGAAGTTATTCAAAATACTTATTAGACCAAAACTTACCTTTCCCCCTTATCTCCGAAACTACTGAGCCTATAATTTTTAAATACGTAAATGCAGATAATAGTTCTTTACCTGCCTACAGATTACAGAAAACCTATATAAAGTCAATAGTGTTAAAAAAACATGTTACAAAAATGAAATTGGTTCGGAACCCTTTGCACTCGAGTCCGACTCGCACTTGGCTAGTTTTTTAATATATTCAAGTAACTACAGATTAAATTTATAAGGTTAGGTAGGTATTTCAATATATAATTTCAAGTCAAACCGAAGTTATCACAGTTCAAAGTGGCCTCATTTATACGTAGGACCAAAGAAATTTCTGTCTTATTATAATAACCAAAACTTGAACCTTTTTATTGTTTTCCTTAAAATTATAGAATAGATGAAAGCTATCATAGGCCAATAATTTATTTGGTACCTATTTAATTATTTTGTCGTTAGTCGCAACCTCTTCAGATGACGCCTACCTACTACAGATTTAAACACAAAATACACACACACAAACAAACACTCTGGCTCAGGATGGATTCTCGGACATACGTTCCCGAGTATCCACCAGTATCCACCCTAGGGTGGATTCAAAATGGAAATGCCGTCATAAGGATACACATACGATGAAAAAACCTATAATTGGTATTTTAAGCCTTCATTCGTAGATCAGAAAGGACCTAAAGTCTACAACAAGCCTACAAGACAAGTATTGCCTTACAAGATATGTCGGTAGTCCTTATTAGTTATGATAAGTCTTTTGGGCCCACTTCCAGTCGACAGCTATGCGTACAAATTTTTTGACGCCATATTTTAGTTAGGAGCTTTATTTTTTATTTGAAGTATATCTATAAAGTTTGTTATGGTAAATTAATTAATGATTGTGAGTAAGAAAGTAAGTCTTAAAAGGTCACATTCAAGAAGTAAACTTTTAAAAATAAGATGACTGATTTGTCACTGTAACTTTAGTTGCCAAAACTTTACCAGATTTATTACGAAAGACAATTTAACAAAATTAAAAACTATGATTATAAAATACGAAAGACATTTTACTCTAAACAATCTACCATGCAAGAAAACGACGTAAAGGTGGAATCATATTATAGGACGCGTCCATCAGCCGCAGCTTATGGACGCGACTGAGCAGTGTGTACAGTCGGTGGACGTCCAGCGAACCAGATTTCTACCGGACGGCTGACCGCTCAAGGACAGCCCAAGGTTGCGTCCGCGGATGTTGTCCGATAGTGTGTACAGTTCAATGTACATTCATTATGCAGATACCTCTAAGTTACGTCCATAAGCTGCAGCTTATGGACGTGTCCGATAATATGTTTCTAGCGCCGGTAATCGGCTGATAGGTAGCCAGAGTTCCCAACTTAGGGGATTTCTCCCCAAATTTAGGGGGTAAATAAGTGTGCCTGTTAATATTTTTTTAGAGGCTCTATATTTTTAGATGTATTTTAATTACAAGTATTGGCCCTGAAATAACCCAATCCAGCTAATCTATTTTAGTTATTGACATAGCGACACGTAAAGACATCTTTCTAGATGTCTTTACGTGCTATTCTTCTTCAGTAAGAAAGCGGATTTTACTTTAGAAAATTTTAAAAGGTTTTATTTTTCTGTCGGCTAACTGGACATGAAAAATATATATCTTCATTTGCTACTGCCTTGTAATAAATACATTTTTTGTTCACTCGACACAGAATCATACAGTGCCAAGAGATATAAATATGGAAAACGGAAAGCGCCAAATTCAAACTGAATTTAATTAAAGTTGCATTCGTTGCGGTAACTTCAGCTATTTCAAAAACTCTCCATTTTTTTTTCAAATTTAAGTTTTACATTTTTTTGTAACTATAGTTAAATAATTATTTTTTGAGCGTTAGGAAATCATCTAATAAATTTTGCATTATAATTTTACACAATAGTTGTTTTTTTTTTCTAAATCATAATTAGATAAAAAAAAACAACTATTGTGTAAAATTTTAATGCAAAATTTTTATTTAGAGTTTGTAAATATATATAAACGGAAAGTGTGCACGCTTAATTTGTTGTTTGTTTTAACGAAGCGTGCTTTTAGTCTTTACACTTATAATTATAGAGCAATTCTTGACTGCGAAAGTGCGAACACATTCAATGAGTTTTTCTTCCATTATTAGGTACCTATAATATTTATCTCGCATGTACGTGCAACTTCCTACGTAATCCGTGTCCCTCTGACGCACGGACGCGTCCCGCATCCCGTGCACACTGTCCGCGGACATTTTCGACTGACAATACATCCAGCGAGCCAGATTTCTATCGGAAATCCGAACGCTCAAGGTCAGCCCAAGGTTGCGTCCGCGGATGATGTCCGATAGTGTGTACAGTTCAATGTAAGTTCATTATCCAGATACCTCTAAGTCGCGTCCATAAGCTGCGGCTTATGGACGCGTCCAATAATATGATTCCACCTTAAGACTATGCAATATGGTAAATAAAAAAAATACTATACTCTATGTCTGTAACCAAAGACTACAATATTAATATAGATTGTTACAGTGACATTTCTTTGTTTTGATCGCTGTACCGTGGTGTTATTTTCAAGGTGTACTTTTTCGATCTAAACTTAATAGTTTTTGACTAAAAAAGTAAAGTTTAGCTAAAGCATAAGAATTAAAATCAACATGGAAATAACAAGAAACAACTTTCTTGATGAGCTGGATAATATAAAGAGAGACTTAGCAAAGTCTTGTTTCGTCGGTTTTGATGCTGAATTCACTGCTCTCCTAAGCGGAGAATGTTTTAAACACAGGTAAGCAATATCTTAGCAATATTCTGACTAATTTGCACTGAAAACCGGTGTTATTAAATGCCTTCGGCAGTCCATAAACACACAATACCAAAGAACTTTTAAAAGACAGTACTTGACGTAAAGAATGTTTATCTCAATAATCATTAGCATACCAACCTTTTTGTTTATAACCTCGCCCCTAAGAAGACGTAACCACTTGACTTAAAGACACGTCTTTACGGTCAAGAATGAACAGATTTTATCCAGGCAAGCATGCTGCATTATAGACCACATGCACTATCACTACCCATCAGTGGTCAAATGCAAGCCCCTTAGTCAGAGAATCTTTATCAGATCATCTGAAATAGTATACAAAAGTTTCTTCTAAACTTTGCATTAAAAGAAAAATATTCACCTCCTAGTAAGTCTATAAATAATTTATCCTCTACATCCCATCCAATCAGACCTGCATTATGAAAAACAATTCGCTCACCTGTACACCTACCTCATTTCAGATTATTTGACACAAGCAAGGAGAGATATGACTCAATAAAGAATGAAGTTAGCAAGATGATAATGACGCAGGTCGGGCTGACCATGTTTCAGTACAACCGAGACCTGGACTCGTACCTAGCTGTGTCCTACACCTTTCATTTGTGTCCACAAGCCTTTGGGGATATTGACCAATCATTCATTTTTCAAGCTTCTACATTGAAGTTTCTTTGTAAACACAAGTTTGATTTTAATAAGGTAAGTAATCTATGGCTACAGCACCCTTGTTGACAGGTGGAAAATGTCTAAAGCATTAAGTCCACCTTTTTACCTTTGTGTGTAAAGAATAAATAAATAAATTAGGTAGTTTTATATGTATTTGATTCTTGTATCAATTTAAAAAGCACTTTTACCCATCAAATGGAATAATTATATGTATTTTAAAACTAAATAAATGCATCTAGTTTTAAATTAATTATATTTTATCTTGTGGTGTTTTCTTTTGCAACTTACTCATAGAAGAGACACCAAGTCAAACTCAGAGGTCACAATCTCTTTCAAAATTCAGACTTACCTATGAGTTGAATTAATATGATAATTTTATGTTTTCATTCTTTATCATCATTTAAAACTTTCTTAATCATCCCTTCCTTGCTCATATAAAAAGTGTGAAGTAGCACTCCAAGAGTATCATCAACAGTATAACTAAATATCTCATTTCTCATTGCAACAGTCTACTGAAGTTTCTGACTAGTATTTCGTTAAAATCCTTAAAGTAATATTCCCTCATGTACATTTTCAGTTCACTTATGAAGGGCTGCCATATCTGAGCAAAGTGGAAGAAGCGACAGTGAGACGGAATTTAAAAGAGAAGATGCTGTTTAATGACCACACAAGAATGCTGACTATGGATGAGGAGAGGCAACTACAAAACTACTATTCTCAAGTTTCTAAGTAAGTACAAAGTTTGAAATTACTCTCTAAACTGCACAAAACTGTTGCAAAAGGTTCATTGTCCACTACCCAGACAAGAGTGCATGGCAAAAGGTAGTTGACAGGATTTTTTAATAAAGTTTCTCACCAAACCAAACCTAGAGAGCAGACAATAACAGTTTAAAATCTGTGGTAAACATAGACAGCACTAATCACGTGTGACGTCACTCACAATTCCCGTGATATTGATTTGAGGCCATCCAGTACAACAACATTTTGTGTGATAAGGATAGAAGAATAACTTCAAAAGCGTATAACTTCTCTGTTTTTCCACCAATTTTATTTATTTAACACCAATCATACTGTTTTTATAACATCTATCAAATAAGTATTCATTCATGTATATTTTTCATAGTAGTCAAATACCGTATTGGTTGGTATTATGCAATCAGATACCTATCTACATAAACATACAATTCATAAACAACATAAAACAATAAGTGAAATGTAGTGTCTGTTTGTAACGAAAAAATAACTTCCAGTTTATGTTGCCACAGTACTTAACCATAAAACTGTTTTGTCAGCCTGTCTTATCTACAAAATAACTGGGACTCAATCAACTTTACACGGACAAACGGGGTGGCAGTTTAAATTATAGACATGCAGCGAGCTAGGCTATCTCAACCAAGAATAAAGTTGGCTTTGTGCTTACTTAGTGGCTTCTGCTAACTTAAATAATTATTATGCTACATTCTAAAATAGGTATATGATAATACCTGATATGAAGCCTGGTACTCATAGCCAAGGTCAAAATAAAGATGGATTACAACTAGGCAAGGTTTAGCCATAGCTATGAATATCCATGTCAAACTTATAATGGGCATTAGACTATTTTGTAAACATATCACAATATCACACCGGTATTCTGGGAAGGGTTAAGCAACTACCTCTAACACACTTTTCACCAGATATATTAAATTAGAAGAGCCTAATGCAATAAAGCAGATACAAATCAAGATTCCGAGCTTAATAATTCCAAATAGTTTATCTACACTTCTACACTAATATTATAAAGAGGAAACATTTGTTTGTTTGAAATGAATAGGCTCCGAAACTACTGGACTGATTTGAAAAATTCTTTCAGCAATGGATAGCTACATTTATTTTACACTACACGGGAACGGGAACTACGCGGGTGAAACCGCGTAACGTCCACTAGTAAATAATAAGTCAAAATGATAAGAAAACCTCAAAAACACTTAGCAATGACGACATATGGGATTTTTGTTAATCCTTTTGGTGAACAATAAAGTGTATAATAAATAATAATAGCCCACATTTGCTTTGGACCCTACAATATCAACTCCAAATGTAATTCTAAAACCAATTGCTCTCAATTACAGATGGTTAATAAGGAGTAAAGAAGAGACAATGTACCTGGACGTGGAGAGCCCGGTGTTCCGGTACATTGCGCACATCGAGCTGCGCATGCGCTTCCCCAACATACTCACCACCGATAGCTTAGGTAATAGTAAAAAGGTAATTTGTGCTAGTAGCAGATCTTTTTTTATATGTACTGCTTTTAAAGTTAGCATCCTTATAAATACTGGTATTCAGGTGTAATGTAACTGTTTAGACTAGAAGCTGACTCCAAAATTGTTGGGAAAAGTTTATGTAGAATGTTAAACATTCTTTCCATATTGTGTAGTCTTTTTATAAGCGGACAAGCTTTTACTCGCGACTTCGTGGGCGCCCATTTTTTCCCGTTCCCTTAGGAATTTGGGAAATCCTCTCTTAGTGCTCCCCTTCATACCAAATTCCAGCTTTCTGCGACTAGTAGTTTCGGCTGTGTGTTGTTTGTCAGTCATCAGTAACAAAATAATTTTATATTAGGATAGACTGCGTTATATTTGCAGACTCAGTCATAAAACGTAGGAGCGAGACGCAACGACTCCAAGGCGTCGTCCTAATGAAATGATCATCGCCCGGTTACGCGACGGTCTCGTTCATTTTTACGGTAAACCTGTAAAAAGCTATAATTGGTATACCAGGAACGCTGATTAACACTCGAAATATTCCAGTAGTCTGCCGGGCGTATTAGAAGTGGCGGGGCGGCTTAGAAGCATACAAGAGGCATAGACTGTCCCACTCGTTCGTTTTATGACAACCACTAACTTGACTTCATGTCTTGTATAGTAAATACACTGGTAGTTCTAGGATTTTGCTTGTTTATAAAATTATACAGTAAGTACGTCGCATAGTAGAGTTTCGGGAAAATTGTCTAGTCTGTCAAGTAGTATCTTAAGTAGTTAGCGTACCAAGCCAAAGTGTAAGTATAAGAACGCAGTCAAATAATTTGTTTTTGATGTAACTAAAGTAATTGTCTAAATTCATCTCTAGAATATCTACTTGTAGTTAAAGCTCCGGCTTAGTAGTCTGTGTCCCAGCAACGGGAACTTTAGACATCTGCAAAGTTTGCGGAATTTGTTCGAAAGAGTAACTGCGGCCCTGAAACGCAAAGCACATTAGGAGGAACACGGGTGGGTTTTTAGTAAGTTAGAGGCTGACACTCCCTTACGCTCCACCCAGAGCGGGAGGAATATTTTTTTATTTCGCATCGAGGAAAAATTCTGTAAAGTCAGTTTACGGTAGAATTTTACGTGATAACGTCATAAGAAAACAATTGAATTCTTAGCAAACAAATCGAACGCTAAAGCCGATCGTGCCTCTCTATCGCTTGTTCCGCGCTCTCGCTCTCGGAACGTGACACTTTTTCGTGCATGCAGCCGGCGTTCATCGATTTATAAGACGTTAAAACGTCAAAAAAAGGGTTAAATATAACCCACATTGTTCCTATTTTTGAAGTCCTTTGGTCCTTTTTTTACTTTTGTAATTTTTTTGGTGAAGTAAATTATATTATTATACAACGTGTAAAAGAATAAACGCAATACCTCTTAAGGGGTCATTGTTTTCATCATTATGAACAACTTTTACTATGGGACCAATCCCGAAATCGTGAAAATAAATCAGCTGTTCAGTACATTTTATCGAGTTATGCGGACAGAAATGTATGGGGGAGTCGATTTTTTTTTCGTGATTTCAGGGTTGGTCCCATAGTGAAAGATGTTCATAATGGTGAGTTTAATGATCCCTTAAGATATATTGCGTTTATTCCGTAACAGGTTGTGTACATGTGAATTTTTAGGGTTCCGAAAAAAAAAGGAACCCTTATAGGATCACTCGGGTGTCTGTCTGTCTGTCTGTCCGTCTGTCACAGCCTGTTTTCTCCGGACCCACTGGACCGATTCTGTTGAAATTTGATACACATATGGACTTCTATGACCCAAACACGGACACGTTACGTAAATCATTAAATTTTTAGTATGGGGGTCTCTTTTGGGGGTCAACTAGAAAATTAAAAAAAAAATTTTTGAAAAATATCTTGTGACATATCAAATGAAAGGGCTTACTGTGTGGGTTTTAATTATGTTTTTTTCATAATTTTAAAATAAATTGTTTAGAAGTTATTCAAGAAATTAGACGAAAAATGACCATTCCCCCCCCCCTTATCTCCGTAACTACTGAGCCTAAAATTTTGAAAAAAATGGAGGTAATAGATCTTTACCTAAAGATTAAAGGAACACTACTACACACTATTAGAAGTCTGTAGTGTTAAAATAACATGTAAAAAAATTAAATTCGTTCGGAACCCTTTGCACGCGAGTCCGACTCGCACTTGGCCAGTTTTTCATTTCTTTCCTTATCTGCTTCTTATAATTTTTTCTTGTTCCACTTATACTTACCACCGAATTCTGACCCATCGCTGTTTCTTTTGTTGTAAGCGCATAAAATAATAATTAATCCCGCAGACATGTTTTAAACCTTTGTATATTTTTATTTTAGATCCTCATATACAGAGATAAGAACGTGGAAGGCGCGAACGGTGCTCCGATAGCGATACTAGAAGGCGACCTCATGAGCCATCTCCTAGGCTTCTCACAAATCATTGCACTGCTAGCGGACTCTCGGAAACCTATCGTAGGACACAACATATTCCTCGACACTGTTCTCCTGCACAACCAGTTCATAGGACCACTGCCCAACCAGTACTCAGAGTTCAAGAAAAACATCCACAATATGTTCCCCAGTTTATACGATTCAAAATACATATCACATGAAATGGGCAGGAGACTCAGTTACCATGAGGTGTGGAAATCAAACGCTTTACAAGAGTGAGTTTCAAACGCATTTTATTTATCTTATAAATAGTTACGTACGGCTTATTTTGTTTTACTTTCTGATTAATTGATGAAAAATACTTTGTACCACAAATGTGCTCATAAATATATCGAGTGTTTACTTAGCATTTTCTCAATTTTATCATTATAACTTTAAAGCCACTGAATCGTCGTACGAAAATAAACACAAGAAGATTAGTGGTTCTCGTAAAAATATTCGAAAAACATCGAAATAAGTAATTCTTTAAAGCTATTATCCGAGTAGACAAATAAATAGCAAGCCTGTTAAAAGTGCTATCACTTAACAAATCGTGGGAAAATAATCCAAAAAACGCAACTTTTATTGATCGGTTGATAACGTTTTTATCATTATTTGTTACAGTTTATATGAATTCTTTGCGGAGGGAAAATGCAAAAAGTTGCAGAATGGCGTTAGTTTCGTAAAATTGAGCAGACCTTTCAATGTGAAACAGACGTATCATGAAGCTGGCTGGGACTCATTCTGCGCAGGTGAGACATGTTGATGATATTGATAACTCTAAATTAATTTACACCAGCCTTAAAGCCTCTTTTTTTTAAGTATGGGAAATCATCAAATGACTCCTCCCGCTCTGGGTGAAGCAGGAGGGAGTGTGAGACTCTTACTGACTAAAACCCATCCGTGTTCCTCCTAGTGCCCTTTGCGTTCCAGGGCCGCGGTGACTCTTTCGAATAAAGTCCGCAGCCCCAGCAGGCACTGGCCCTGGCGGGCCCCATCTTTTGTGCTGACAGCTCTTTGAGGCGCGCGTGGAACACAGCGCGCCGTCAACCCGGGCCTGGTTCTGATCGGACGGCGAGCCACCCTATGCTCGCCGTCCGCAGGCCCGCGCCTACGGTAGCCGGGGAATCGCCCTGCGGCTCTCGGCGCTCGGGGCGTCTTCTTCTGTTGCGGCGGCTGGGGCGTGAGGTCTCCCTCTCTCTCACGCGTTCGGCTTCCTCCTTCGATAGCATTACTGCTTCGCAGAAGGAGGTGACCGCTTCCCATATCTCCTCGCTCCGGACCACGGATTGAAACAGTGCCGAACGCGAGAGGTCGCCGCCGCTGATCACCTCGACGAGGACACGGCGGTGCTCCGCCCAAGCAGGGCAGACCTCCACCGTATGTTCCACCGTGTCCTCCGGGCGATCCTCGCAATATTGACACCCGGGCGTATCCTCCCGCCGAATTCGAAACAGGTACCTCCCTAAATAACCGTGTCCGGTGAGTACCTGCGTCAAACGGAAGGTAAGGACGCCGTAGCGCCGCTCTAGTCCTCAAAGAGGGGACTTATCGCCGCAATTGTGGCGTGCCCAGCGCGGGGTTGCGACAGTCGTTGTCTCCATACCACCATGAGATCCCGCCGGAGCTCCGTCCGCCGTGCTGCGATTTGCCGCGGCAGAGGAGTCTCGCCCCGGCGTAGCGCCTCCACGCGCCATTCGTAAATGAGCGCCAGGACTCTCGCCTCTAGAGCCTTAAAGCCCCTAGCAGTTGATTGTTTGCCTGCCAGTTGGTACTATGTTTACTACCATAATTTTTGTATTCTATTGTAGAACTTCATAGGGAAATCACATCAGACACAGCCCAGGACTGCCTGGGCTTTGTCCATAGTTTATCATGTGGGTACATATCCAAGCAACCTGTCCATCTCGCATCGATACAGGACCGGTCGATGTGGCAAGCTTGGGGTAGGCCCATGTCCAGCAGTAGACCAGTTTCGGCTTAAACCATGATCATGGATTGCGGAATTTATTCGAAAGACTCACCGCGACCCTGAAACGCAAAGGGCATTAGGAGGAACATGAATGGGTTTTATGCAGTAACAGACTGACACTCCCTTCCGCTCCGCCCAGAGCGGGAGGAGTCACTTGATGATTACCCAACCTTAAAAGAAAAAGGGTCTGGAAGGATTCATTCTCATATGATAAGGCCTCTAAACTTCATGTCGATCTATTCAGGTTACTGCTTCCTCCGCCTGGGCCACTGGCTGGCGTGCGAGAACCGAGGCAGCTACCTGCCCGTGGGGCCCACCGAGACGCTGTCCGCACTCTCGCCGTACTGCAACAAGGTCAACGTTATACGAGGCGCTATTCCCTATATGGTGAGATTACTATTTTTTATATTTTTTCCGCATTTAAGCTTATATATATTTATATTGTCTGTCTTCCCTGAAAACTTAGAGGTACTTTAATGATATTTATTTCGCAAATAGGTTACAAAATTAAATATGTATCACTTTTACGCGTCAATATTTTTTGTCGAATTAAACTAGATGCGGTCGGTGTTTTCTAGCTGACCACCCTCAGAACAAGCACTGAAAAAAACTCAAAGAACGAAGTCACTCAGATCCATAGACTTAATGTAATTTCAAACTACAGTCAGCAAAACTTGGAACTGCGAAAAGCGCCCTACCTACCACGACATAAAGGTGCTGTCAATGCCGCATACTTACCGTGGATGACTACACTCACATTTTATCAAACTGCGTCATTGGATAAAGACTCTAAATGGCAAAAAGGGAGGATCTGTTTGGAGATAGTTCAATGAAATGGTGTACTGGTCCATCAAAAATCATATGTAGATAAATATTAAATCACTGGCTGTTTTCAATATAGGTTTAATAAACCAAACTAAATACTCATGTTGTCGGAAATCCACTAGTGAATTATATCAGTGGTAGCTTTCCGACATCATGTGTATTTATTTTTGTAAAGGTAATAAAAATATTGTGTTGAACTCTTGTCTCAATTTATCTGCGGTCTATAAACAATTGATAGTATATTGGATACTGGTGTATGAATGAAATAATTGTATTCTGCGAATCAGATACATATTATCTTCCGGGTGGCCTTTGTTCAAATCCATAGACAAAAACGCCACTTTTTTCGGAAGAATATTTTATTATTGAAAGTCTGAAATAAAAAAGTTTGACAGAAACTATTTTGTGCAATGATTAGAATATAAGGGCTCTTTTACACTAGTGTTATACTTTGTGTACGTATAAACAAAAAAAAAACACCGGTAGCACTCCGGGAGTGCCGGCAGAAGTGAAAACATGTAAATAATACATCCTTACTGTCGCGGTCACATCATAGACAAACCACCGACAGCAAAATAAACAAAAAGACACTGACGTGTGGCCGCGACAGCGACTGTCAGTGACAGATGTCAATCTTGACACAGTTCCTGACATAAACAAAACGAACCATAAAAACAAAACAAAAAATAACGTTGTGTTTAATTATAAGTACAAAAATACTATCATTTATGAGGTAGAATACAATGTTTATTTATTGCGCTATCGTACACAAATATGACAATTTACATGTTATTATTCATAATATTATATCGTTATTTATTTATATATTACATTAATTTTTATCTCTTAGAAAAATCAACTTTCATCCATAATTTCGTAATTCCGTAATTTCGTATCCTTGGATACGCGTGGCACGCTGTACATAAACACAGACGGACATTCGCGCAAGCGCCCTGTGCCGCCTAAGCGGAGCAGCACACTCAGGCACGGTAGAAAGAGTGGGAGATACTAGTTCCTCTCCCTTCCCCTCGATCTTACGCTTTTTCGCATCACGTGACCCTGACGCGAGTCCGTCTTACGCTTTTTGCGATCAGGTCACGTGACCCTGACGCGAGTTTAAGATTTTATACCCATTACAGAAAAAGTGCTCAACGCCGCTAAAGAAGTTTTCACTTCAAAAATTCTAGGAACGTAACACTTTTTTACGCGATTGCACCTGCGCGGTCGTCACTAAAACCTAACTTCGGAGGGGTAAACAACGGTGATGCGAACTGTATAATACTCGTTTGAATAAAAATATGAATAGAGTATCTAATTCAAAAAAAATATCATGTGCAGATTTTTTTTTGTTTTTTTTTTATGGGAATGTGCGACGGAATTGCATTATTTAATTCCACCAAGCCCGTTCCATCATCGGACTACAAGACGAACGGCGATGCGCCACCGGTACATGGTGGACATCCCACCCACGCGCACAAAACGTTTTGGGAACACATTCATAGTGCGTACAGCTAAGGAGTGGAATTCCCTGCCGGAGTCTGTGTTTCCTGATAGCTACAACCTGGGAGTCTTTAAGTCAAGAGTTAATAGGTTACTTCTAGGCAAGCGTGCTCCATCTTCGACCACATCATCGCTTACCATCAAGTGAGATAGTGGTCAAACGCGTGCCTATCAATAGTAAAAAAAAAAGATACTCTATTCATATTTTTGAATGATATAAATTGTGTATGTCGCATATTATTAAACTAAAATACTATGGGGTTGTAGTAATTTACATTCATGATTCACTTACGTTAACTTTACTATACGTCAAAATATTCGTGCTAAGCCCTCTGGATATCTGCGGAGTTTACGTGATGCGAGGATGCATAGCGACGCACAGTGGCTATGTATCCTCGCACCACCGTCGATTCCACGCAAAGGGGGAATAGGTTAGGTACAAAAAAAAACCGGCCAAGTGCAAGTCGGAATCGCGCATAAAGGGGTCCGTCCAATCGTATTTTTATTATTTGTTGTATAACAACAAATACACACTCTGTGACAATTTCAACTGTCTACGGTTCATGAGATACAGCCCGCTGACAGACAGACGGACGGATGGACAGCGGAGGCTTAGTAATAGGGTTCCGTTGGTTACCCTTCGGATACGGAACCCTAAAAAATCGAAATTCAATAAAAACTGAATATGCCATTCGATTTCTATATTGAAGAGAGACAAATTCTATTGGAATGCATTTTAATACTGGATTTACAGTTTAATAAAAAAACTAATAAAAGAAAGAAAGAAAAATGTTTTTTGAGACTCGCACAAAACAGACAGATGTAAAATTTATTAAAAACTAAAATTATTGTATTACTTAATCAATAATAAATAAAACAAAACTCCATGTGTAAATTTCTCCTCATTTTGGCCGCATTTTACGCTGAATTTATTTATGCTAAAACCCCAAAGAACATAAGACCAGCCTAACGGTCAAATTAATGTTAAAAACCCCACTGTCTTCCTTACCTAAATAATTCCCGCCGTGACCTTACATCCATCGTCAGACAATAAGACATGGCGATGTGATCGCTCTGTTATCGACGACACTTGGGTTCGCTCGCCGCGCCAGCTATTAAAGACTCGCTGAAATGACACGACGAAAGACGCCTAGCGTTTGTGCTCGAATTATGATGGAATCGTAAGACCGTCACTGTTTTATTTATAAGTTTTTCAAATACTATTTCTAACGTTTCCCAGATTTTAGTATTAATCATTTTGTACGTTTGTCCAGTTTATGATTTGTGCTACTGAGTGCAAAGACCTGATCTTGATTTAGCCCCATATAGGTTCATTCTTCTAATAAATTGAGATAAGAGCATGATATTGATTATAGGTACTATGGTATTCTAGGTCTATAATTTATTTACACTTTATTGTACCTCTTATAATAAGCACAAGGATACAATCTCTTACAACATTTGGATGGACTAATCGAAATCAGATAAATTTAGGGATGCCAGTGTACAAACAACAATCTATATCTATACTTCTATACTAATATATAAAGCTGAAGAGTTTGTTTGTTTGAACGCGCTAATCTCAGGAACTACTGGTCCGATTTGAAAAATTCTTTCAGTGTTAGATAACCCATTTATCGAAGAAGGCTATATATCATCACGCTAATACCAATAGGAGCGGAGCAGTAATGAAAATTGTGACGCAGACGAAGTAGCGCGGGTCAGCTAGTACTAATATATAAAGCTGAAGAGTTTGTGTTTGTTTGCTTGAACGCGCTAATCTCAGGAACTACTGGTCCGATTTGGAAAATTCTTTCAGTGTTAGATAGCCTATTTATCGAGGAAGGCTATAGGCTATATATAATCACGCTAAGACTAATAGGAGCGGAGCAGACAAAGTTGCGCGGGTCAACTAGTTTACATTATAAAATTTACTGTGCTAAAGAGCCTTACCTTTTGCCTGGACTTAGTGTCGTCATGGGACACACATATAAATGATATGTTGATATTGCGCAGGTGTTCATTTTCACTAGATAAAATCTCATAGTTGCAAAGTTTGTAGGCCGAAACACAATACACTTTGTTTTACAATAAAACCGCAGCATGTATATTTGTGTGAACTATGCGTTTGAAATTCTCCATGAGTCAACTTTATACATCGTATTTTACGTTTGAAAATTATTGCATTTTTTATGTTTCGAGAATACATTTATCATTTTTGTTTTTCCAGAGTTTTGCGGGAAACGATCCGCCGCGCCATCGACCTAGCCTGCTGCATTTGAAGGCTCTTGCTCAGCGAACTATCAATGTGGGACAGGTGAGGTATTATTTAACTAGCTTCTGCCAGCGGCTTCGCCCGCGTGGTCCCTAGGGAACATATTCCCGGGACAAAAAGTAGCCTATGTCCTTTCTCAGGCTCTAGACTATCTGTGTACCAAATTTCATTTAAATCGGTTCAGTAGATTTTGCGTGAAAGCGAGACAGACAGACAGAGTTACTTTCGCATTTATAATATTAGTAGGGATTGATATCTATTGAGACTTTGTTGACGGGTTTACACTGTCTTCGCATACCTATTAATCTTGTAAGATTAATCGTTTAAAAATTAAATATTTTAAACCATTAACCGTGGAGCGTCTTTCCGGTTCTTTTTCATAGGAAACGACCAATTCGAACCGTACACTAGCTACTGACGTTTTATAAATGCCCGTGTGGACCCATCAATATATATAAAACTAGCTTCTGTCAGCGGCTTCGCCCGCGTGGTCCCTAGGGAACATACTCCCGGGATAAAAAGTAGCCTATGTCCTTTCTCAGGCTCTAGACTATCTGTGTACCAAATTTAATTTAAATCGGTTCAGTAGTTTTGGCGTGAAAGCGCGACAGACAGACACACAGAGTTACAGTTCCCGTCACGCAAGTTTACCTCCGCGAAGTACGTCGCAATCAATTGCGCAGAATGTCAATTTGACAACAAACATAGAACAGCGCATGCGCGGGTAGGTAGCGCATGCGCGTGTTTGCGCAAGATGGCGGGTGTAATGGCATCTCACTCGCTCATATACGTTCGATGCATACGTGTGACTCGCTTGCTCAATGCAATACGACTGTCGATGCGAAAAGTGTTACACATTGTTATTGTTTTTAATTACTTATTTTGGTTTTTTCTTACTATTTCATTTATTTTTTGTGTTTTTGTGGTGTGTGCGTTTGTTGTGTTACTTTGTGATCTTTTTATTGTTACTGGTTGTGTTTGTAACTTGTTTTTGTGGGTTGGTTTGTGTGTCAGTTTTATTGTTTCTCGGTTTGTGTGTGAGTTTTTTTTGTGTGATATGCCTAAAAGGAGTACCGTTTTACGCCGTCAGGCGCGAAAACTAATTCACAATGTGGTGAATTATATGCAGAAGGAGAAGGACACAGGCGTGCATAATGTTGCACAGGTGCAACGACGAGCTGCTGAAGCAACAGGTACGTCGATACGCACTGTAAGAAATATTATTGCTGAAGGCAAAAAACAGGCATGATTTCCGTTTTTCGTACTCCGGGAAAAAAAAGGCGAGTCCAGAATCCTATTACTGGAATTGTTAATTTCGACCAAGGGGTCATTAGACGCTGTATCCATAATTTTCATGTAACAAAAAAAGAAATGCCAACTTTAAGTCGGTTAGGTGCTAAGTTGCAAGCCGATATAAATTTTAAAGGATCTGTAAGTAGCCTTAGCAGAATAATTAAAAATTTAGGTTTTAAATGGAGGAGAACGGAAAATAATAGAAAGGTTCTTATAGAGAAAACCGACATCCGACTAAAAAGAATTTTATATTTAAGAAAAATTAAACAGTATAGAGATGAAGGAAGAATAATTGTTTATACCGATGGGTCGTATGTCCATTCGTCCCATACAAAAAACACGGCATGGTCAGATGGATCTGATAAGGGGTTAAAAGCTCCGATTTCAAAGGGACAAAGAGTAGTAAACGTCCACTCGGGGTCCGAAAATGGATTTATCCCAAACAGGCTTTTAATGTTCAAATCTGGGACAAAGTCTGGTGACTATCACGATGACATGAATTTCATTAAATATGAAAAATGGATAAGGACCCAACTGATTCCAAATTTGAGTCCTAATTCAGTCATCGTGATAGACAATGCCCCGTATCACAACAAATTGCGTAACCCCGCTCCTACGTCCAATTCTCGAAAAGGGGTCATGGAGTCGTGGCTTACTGGAAAAGGCATTAGGTTTGACAACACGATGTTAAAGCCGGAACTGGACAGATTAATATGCCAAAATAAAAGCGCCCACAAGAATTATGTGATTGATGATATTTTTGCTGAGCATAACCATGTCGTTCTGCGCCTACGACCCTATCACCCGGACCTAAACCCCATAGAAATGGCATGGGCGGCTATCAAGCATCATGTAGCCGCCAAGAACGTGGACTTTAACATGTCACGCATAAAAGAGTTGATCGAGGAAAAGATTAACCTTATGGGGCAAGAAGAACGGGCGGCTTTATGCAACAAAATCAAAAAAATTGAAGATCAATATAGAGTCAGTGACCACGTTGTGGATGATATGACTGAAAATTTAATTATATATACCGGAGACAGCTCGGAATCTGAAGACGAGCCTGAGAATGAGAGAAGTGATGGGATGGAATAGAATCTGACATGGAATTACCTAGCACGAGCGCCTTTAAGGACCCACAATTTTTTTTTTCGAAGGAGTTTCGGAAATTTTTTGCGATAGTGACAGTGAATGACTTTAATGACTGAATGACTATGAACTTATATATATATATTTTAGTGTGTGTTGTGTTTGTTTTTTTATTTGATATCTAAACTCCACAGGAGATAGATCGTGGAATAGGCCTATCGGGGAAACCACGTTAACAAAAACTCACCATGTACACTACCTCCGAAATGTTGATTAAAATGCAAATATAACACATATATTAAAATACGTATGAAATAAAATTATTCTACGAACGTAACACTTTTTTACGCGATTGCACCTGCGCGGTCTTGACTTAAACCTAACTTCGGAGGGGTAAACAACGGTGACGCGAACTGTACTTTCGTATTTATAATATTAGTAAGGATTTTTCCTTTACTGACTGATTGAGTGACTGACAGACAACGCATAGCCGAAACTACTGGTTATAGAAAGCTGAAATTTGGCACGTAGCATCTCTACACTCCGTCGGGGAGCACTAAGAGAGGATTTCCCGAATTCCTGCGGGAACGGGAAAAATCGTGATATGCGCATACTTAACCTAGCAAAACCTAGTGTTAAATAAAATATTTTGAATTTATATATATTATAAGGAAAGCAACGCGTGGGTTGGGACTACAGTGTCGACTGGAATGTTAGAAAATTTCATGGATGCGCTTAGCTCAGAAGCTTAATTTCATAAACCAAAAATATAACGATCTATCGCAAATGCTTTTATTTAGTCATTTCAATAGTTATTCATTGCGTGTTTTACATGGTCGAGCAAACGAATGCGATTTTGTGAATTACGTAATTAAGGTTGGAGGGGACAATCCTATGTCCAGCAGAGGAGGTCTTTCGGCTTGAATGATTAGCAGTATTCTTGAGATCCCTGAGAATGGGTTCTTAGTTCTAATGTCATACAATACTCTTGTATAGTAAAAGTAGCACTATTATTGTGCCTTATTTAACCCGGATTTGGAAGCTCTCACCTGTTTATCAATGGAAAACACTGCAGAAAAGTTATAAAACTATGCTACGAGATTATTAGCAGTGCAAACATTCCATTTCCTTTTGTATACAAAACAGTTGGTTTTAAAATGCAGCTAAAACTAACTATAATTAATAACAGCTGTCGGATCGGCCAAGTTCATCGTCATCGCGCGAACGCTGTTCCGTTCGATATGAAAATACACTATTTTCGTTGATTTTGCATTAGTGTTGCACTGTATTTATTATTATAAGACCGTAGAGGCGTTGAATTTATTATGTATTTCAGCACTATCTACTATCTGCACTGTGTTCGAATAAATCCGTATATACACCCAGTATAAATACAATGCTCGGCTATCGCGCGCAGCATTGGGCAGGAGGCGACCGACACGGACGCAGGAATGCATCGTGTCCAACCATTCCGTTATATTCGACATTCCTCTAAATACATTATTCCTGTCGTTTGCCAAACTAATATCTCCACAACCCTCGCCGTAATTACTACAACTAAGGTCAATGTACAATAAATTGCCCACTAAACAATTCCGCCGCCTGTTATTTTCAAAGCAGCAATAATTTAGCTGCAGAACATAATAATGGAAATAACGTCGATACATTCGTAATCTGGCAGAGCTCAAAAGGAATTGCATAACGGGTGGAAAACAATGCTATTTTTGTTCGGGTTCATCTGCGTCGTTATCCTCGGAGCCAAATTTAGCGGAGTATGTTAAGAAACGGTTATGGTAGTAATAATTGTCACGTCGGGGAGTAGTGTAGAGCCGCGAGTGTGTGTGTGTGTGTGTGCTTGGCGGCCGGCCAGACACACACAGCAGCGTGCCTCCCCTGCCGTGCACATATTTCCCGTTGCTAGTTTAAACAGATTGATAATGCCCAAGTGTCACAGGCGAAAATCTTTATTTTCGTACCGTCCCGTTTTTTAACTGGTGCGGGCGGTGTTTGATTTCTCTAATGTACAAAATCTTTTTCATGCCACTGTCAAGGTTGATTTAAGGTTGAGATATAAATAAATTTGGTAGAACGAGTCGCTCGTCGCTATATGTCATGGCGAGCTAGGCGGGGTTGATGTCGCTGAACATTTGTCATGCTTGTCTCAGGTGGCGTCTGATCTCGCGACCTTCGGCTCTATAGACATCAAGCGTTATGGAAGTAGAGCGGCGCTCATAGCTGTTAGCAGTCAACAGACGTAAGTATTGTCATGAACATACACAGCCAAAAATACTTCATAATCTTTGAATTCCACTCAAACTTACTTAAAAATAAATACTAGACTTCAGTAAAAAAAAAAAACAAATATTAAAATTCTTAAAAATAAATAACAAAACGAATTACGCAGTACTAAATTGTTTGATACTTAAACTAAGATAAACCTCGTATCACAGGCGGCATGAGTTCTTAGAGTAAGACTAAGTAGAGAAAACAAATCAATGCATAGCAAGTATTACACAATATTTCCATTTTTAGGGTTCCATACCTCAAAACGAAAAATTCTTATACTACAAATGTAGGGAAAAATCTGAAAACTATACATTTGTAATTAAATAAACAAAAGTAGTCTTTATTTAAAGTATGTAATGAATCATCGAGGTTTAGCAACGGTTTTTTTTTTCGTTTTTTTACAATATAATATCCCTTGGTTGGGTTAAACCCCATTCTGTGTTTTATTATTTCAGTGCCCAGAAAATCTTAAAGGAATTCAAGAATAGTAAAGAGTATAGGATAGCAAGTTACAGCGTCTACAAGCATTCGACGGCAAGAACCGTGGCTATCTGGTAAATATATTTATTTATGTAGAACCCTAGAAATAAATAATGCTAATATATAAAATTCTTCCGTTACTGAGTGACTGACAGACAACGCACAGCCGAAACTACTGGTCGTCGAAAGCTGAAATTTGGGATGTAGGTTCCTGAATGCATATCTCGTTTTTCCCGCAGGAATTTTGAGAAATCTTCTCTTAGTGCTCCCCAACACCAGGGCTGTCTTTAAGCTATTGGAGGCCCTGGGCACAGCGGGCACATTAGGATAATGGGACCCCAATGACTGGACTATTTTGCTAAAACGTCGATTACAGATGTTTATTGAAGAGCTACTTTCTAGTTTTGAGATATGCAAAATCGCACATTACATTCTGGCAGATACTAGGGGGCCCCAAGGCGGGGCCCTGGGCTCGTGCCCAGAGTGCCCAGTGGAGAAGAGGGGCCTGCCCAACACTCCCCATGTAGGGGAGCACTAAGAGAGGATTTGGAGGAGGAAAAAACGATATGCGCGTGCGAAGTCGCGGGCAAAAACTAGTCTACACTAATATTATAAAGAGGAAAGATTTGTTTGAATTGAATAGGCTCCGAAACTACTGAACCGATTTGAAAAGTTCTTTTAGCAATGGATAGCTACATTATCAGGGAGTAACATAGGCTATATATTATCCCCGTACTCCCACGGAAACGGGACCTACGCGGGTGAAACCGCATGACGTCCACTAGTAAATAATAAATCAGAAGATCTTCATGAATGGAACCCATCTTCTAAGCAAGAGTGAACAGGCTCCTTCTCGGCTCTTCCATTCCATTGTAGACCTCATCCATCCGTTACCATCAAGCGAAATCTTGATAAAGTGTTAAAGATAAAGGTTTGTGATGAAGAAGGGAGAATTTTGTCCGGCAGTGGGACAAAAGTCATAGAAGCAAGAAGGCTGCTAAGGGACTGAAGTAAAACCATAAGCTAAACAATAAGGTTAAATACTCTGGACTAGGCTCAAATCTGAAACAGCTTCAAACTACGTGGCAACAAATTTATACAATTTTATTATAAGAAATGAAATAAATTTTGACCCAGCTATGGCCTGCAAAACTTGGTCATTAAGAACTCGTTTTTAGGGTTCCGTACGCAAAAGGTAACCAACGGAACCCTATTACTAAGCATCCGCTGTCCGTCCGTCTGTCTGTCAGCGGGCTGTATCTCAAGAACCGTAATAGGTAGAGAGTTGCAATTTTCACAGATTGTATATTTCTATTGCCGCTGTAAGAACAAATAATAAAAATTAAGGTTTATGGTACGGAAACCTTCGTGTGCGAGTCCGACTCGCACTTGGCAGGTTTTTATAACTTCCAAAACCGCTACTTTTTTTTCTAATATATTTATTTTTATAATTAATCTGAACTATCCCATACTTTCGTACTTTTTTGGTTTCTTCCATACTTTTCCAATTTCCTTATGATGTGCCTTCTCCGGCCGAACCTTCAAGAACGAGGCCAAATCGTCACGCCAACGTTTCTTAGGCCGGTCTCGTGAACAACACTCCTTTTTGAGGCACCCAATGTGTGATAATAACGGTTATATGATTTCAAATAAACGCAAGAGCACACAGAACCGGGAATAAACGTTCTATCAAAGTCACAGTGACAGCCGAACTGACAGGAACAGCGTCTAAATAAATCAAATAATTTATTTATAAATCCTAATCGTCAAGAAATGATTGTGCGTTTCGCTGAGCGAACATAGTTTTCAATAAAAATAAATAAATCATACTTGTATTTCTCGCCCATACTAGCGGTATTTTATTGGATTACCAGAATGTGAACTAGTAAAATAAGCACTCTCTAAAAAAATCTTGTATGGGATCTTACTATCCTTACTAATATTATAAATGCGAAAGTAACTCTGTCTGACTGTCTGTCTGTCGCGCTTTCACGTCAAAACTACTGAACCGATTTAAATGAAATTTGGTACAAAGATAGTCTAGAGCCTGACAAAGGACATAGGCTACTTTTTATTCTGGAAGTATGTTCCCTAGGGACCACGCGGGCGAAGCCGCTGGTAGAAGCTAGATCTCTAATAAAAAAGGATATTATTAAGGCAAATTAACTCTCCATATAATGACTCATAAAAGCCGTTCTTTTTCAGGAGCGGCGCCCTAATCACTGGAAGCTTGATGCTGTACTTAATCCACAGAAAACTGAAATAATCATTGTACAGTAAGCAGTTATGTACACTTATCATAAAGAATAATCACTGGATGGTTAGTGCAATACTTAATCCACAGAAAACTGAAGTAATCAAATCAATGATTATTTCAGTTATTTTTACAGTAAGCAGTTATGTAGGTACATTAATCATAAATAATATGGTGCCTAAAATACCGCTTTTAACCACCACCGAAATAAGCTATAGCCATTTTAAGTGCCTTAACAATAAAATTCTCCAAATATACCATAGTTATAGACTTCATGGAAGGTTAACAGTTCATAAAATTTCGCTATAAAGTACGTTAGCCAACCTATTAAATTCTTCATTATAAGTGTAACTACCCGACTTCGCGAGATGACTTTGTTAGATTTTTTATAATTTTATAGTATTAAGACTTTTCCTATTAGGTTATGAGTGTTTTATGTATATTAAGCAATAAAGTGTATTTTTAACGCTTTAAGGCTCACCCTGTTGTGATTTATTTTTTCTCTTTTTTGGCAGCTTCCCGAAATATACGTTCGGACCATTATTGTCAAACTTTTTGTGTTGAATTCAAATATCAAATCAGAACGTGTTCGTCACATTGAATCTTGAACATATTATGAAAAATGCTATCTACTTTTTATTTACATATAAGTGCTGTAAAACTTGAGACTCACGAATTTAAATCATCGTTCCATTTCAGTTAATCGTTTGAAGATGACAGGGATAGAATTATGTTTTAAATGAATTTAGTATTAAATGCATTTAGTGCAATGTTGTACAAGTCCGCACAACTTGCACAACATTGCACTATTAAAACATTGTTTTAATTATAAACATTGTTTTCTTGACTGAGATTTTTGTTTAGTTGTAAGATAAAATGTGCCACATTAGATATATTTATTTGACATAATAAAGCACTGGTGGTATCTATGTATTTATTCTTTCCACTATTTCCTTATCAAATAATCAGGTATCTGAATCAAAGAAAAGTTTCCAATATTTCGTGTAGAATTCGCTCTATTTCTCAGAGTTCAAAGTGCGAGTAATGTTTATGAAATGCTTAAACAATTCGAATATCTAGTCTAGACTAGAAAAAAATCAACACTTCACAGCAACTCCAACAAAATCTTCACTATTTAGCTACCTACCTATGTTTATAAAATCAAAAGTGTTTGTTAATACGCCGCTGTCATCCATTTTTGACTGATCGTGGAATAAATAACGGAACGAAGCGATACTCCTGCGCCGCTCAAACAATAGACTAAACATTCATTAAGTACTCATACAATGTTAAAAGGTTTATGAATTTTATGATAATGTTGAGCGAAATTACTTGTTAATTTACTATGTGGATGTAAAGGCAGATAAATTGATCGGGCTCTCTAGATATGTCGCCGAGCTATGGAAACGTTTTGATCTGTTTTTTGTGGGCACTATAAGGCAAAGAACAAATTGCCGCTGCACCCAAAAAGCAGCTAAGGTCAAATGGAAGTGGGCCAGACATGTCAGCCGCATGCCGAACGGTTCACATCAACCCAGGCGAGACCCATGTTGGGACGAACTTGACGCCTATTGACAGGATTGGCCCGCGCTTGCCCAAAGCCAGGAGAATTGAAGGATCAAAGGGACCCCTGCAGTGGGACAGAACTGGCTGAAAATAAATAAATAATTATAAGACGATGATCTGTGTGATCATAGCAAGTGCACAGTGATATATCACTCAAACAGTTGTAACTCTTCCCGTCCGTCTCGAAATGGGTCAACTTGTCTCTTCCGACTTGTCATGAAGACCAACCGTAGTTATTATTAACCGCACCGCATCTGGGAAGTGAAAAGAAGGCTTTTGCCCTACAGTGGGACAACAGTACCATGGGCTTACAATAAACGAAAAAAATAAATAACGGAAAGACGGATTTATTTTTTTTGTTAGGTAGGTACTCGTATTTACAACTAGGTATTGTAAGTATTGTGTTTTATTTTCAAGCTTTCGTTCGCGCCTCGTCTTTTTCAGTCTTGATAGTTGATATAAAATAAAATTCTGTTATCACCGAACAGCTGTAGATTATGATCGTATATTTTAAAAATACTTTGGTTTTATTGAAACCTTTGCACTTGGGGCACTTCAACGTGTGGCTCATGTTCTGAAGAGAACACCGCACTCACATTGAGTGTTGTTGTGGTTGTTGGTGCACCTGTACTTTGGGGGTTTAATGAATGCCACTGACGCTGCAATTAACGTAGCCACCTACTGGGCCCAAAAAATCGTAAGAAGTTAACCATCGATTCGAAAAGAAGAAAATTGAAACCTGGGAACCCTTGTTTGTATTTAGGCACAGACATATCCTTCTTCTTAGCTTGTCAATGGCCAAAATAGTTTGTTCTTAATTAAACCCTATGCCCGACTCAATAATTCGGCGCAAGATGAAAGGAGGGCCAAGCAAGGTATGCGGAGAGACGCCGCACAACTTCTGACTGAAGATCGGATCCGTCCCTGTGGAGATTGTCTTTGCTGCGTTCGACCTGTGTGCGGAGTCTGTTTCCATATCGGCGACGGTAACGCGTTCCCAGACGGATATATTAACTAAGCAACTTATGGAATAGGTATACTATCCTATCTAAGTAACTAGGCGCCAAATATCAGCCAGCGAATAACATATGACTTCCCTCATATTTAGTGCATAAATATGAGGTTTAATTGACAAGATATGTAATGCGCAAGCGCATTAATGTCGGCAGGGAGATTATAACTCGGGGCTAAGCAAACAGCGCATGAGTTAGGTTGCTTACACAGAGCGGAGCGGCTGGGCCGCGCGGCCGGAATAAGGCGGGCAAACGTTTTGACTTGTTGATTTATGTTGATTTACAACTCACTTGCACAACATGACGCCCCGTGCCGACAAACTTCCTGAAAATTAATTCATTATTGCGTCCAGCCAACACAACGTGGCTATTTTTAGGTTTCGTGAATTGCTTTTGGATTCCGTGAAGTACAAGTAAACAATCAACTGCTGTTTCCATCAACACGGAAACTTTAAAACCTATTATTTAATGTATTCTTATAACGTAAATTTTTAGTGTTTATTTATCGTGAAAAGCTCATAAAACATGAAATTAAAGAACATGAAACTGGCAGGTTACACTAGCACAAAACTTTGCACTTTACTCTCGCGTTGTGGTGGGAGGTTACTGAAAGTAGGTACGTACATTGGCACCTTTGTAAGTCCAGTAAAGTCCATAGAAATATCTAGTTTATCTCTCTGTTTAGTAACCTTAAGCGGTAAATCCGAGTTTACGCCGTAATAACGTTGTCTGGCAAGCTGCGTCCTGCCAACCGTTCCAGCAACAACTTGCAGGGTAATAAAACGTACGCATCATTTAAAACATTATAATTTCCGCAAACTGCGTAAAATTGTTAACAATGTGTGCCTTATTTATTGTTTCAGGATAATTATAACCCCGCCCACGATTTTATGCATAATTCAGCATGTAACGAAGGAATATATCAAAGTTGCTCTGTTTCTTATATCAGATTATGAGGAATGCTAAATATTCGACGGTTGATGTTTTCCGCGAGTAGATAAACTGTCTGTGTGTTTAAAACCTCGCAGCGAATTCGTAACAGTCACTGGATTACGGAAAACGAAAGCTAAATTAATTTTTCATACGTTACGTATCATGAATACAAACGTGATGCGTTACAAGTCTTGGGCCGCCTCTTCCGCGGATTTCTTGGAGAAAATAAAAAAGCTTTGGCACATAAATAATATTTGAGCTTCCTCTCAGCTAAATGAATCGTATACTGCTAATAATCCAGGTAAGTAAGTCGTGCTGGCCTCATAGGTACGCATGAGACAATTAAAATAGATTTCCAACTGTTAACTGAAATGTCTAAAATAGCTCTTGCGCCTCATATCTGTAGGTACCTAGTGAATAGATGGATGTTTTGTGGACATGTGCACAGTGCATCCTCATGTCCAGTAAATAGGTCGCTGTGAACAATTTTACTCTAACGGCGACTGTTTCCGCAAATACACGCTCTCTGAGTTATAGCTTGACTTAATCATTTAGTTATTTACCGGCCTCATCGCACTTATTTAGAGTTATCAGAGTAAATTAATAATTATGTTGGATTTAAAACATTATACTTAAACAATAGTTTATAATGTTTTAATTGAATCATCTGTTTTGTAGACTGTAAAATGTCAAGACTGTCATAAATACTTGTTCGTGTGATAACGAGCACCAACAGACGACAGTTTAACATGCTCTCTCAGCTAAGGAGGGTCACTCATGCATCATGCGCAAGCGCAGCTGTTTTTTGTCCGGCACCCTTCACAAGTTTCGACACCCTTCTTAAAAATAATAAGTCCTACTTTCCTTTCTCGGAGCTTTAAGATAATATTATTCTACAAATAATCTTCTAGGTAATATATAAAAATCTCGTTTTACAGTGTTTGTTATCAAACTCCTCTGAAACTGCTGGACCGATTTTAATGAAATTTTTGTCTAGGTAAATTTAGTAGGTCGTAAATTTGTAGGTTTTGGTAGTATTATACAAATCGGTAGTAAATTTGTAGGTAAATTTGGTACGTTTAGGTATATTTGGTAGGTCTGAGAATAAGTCGTAGGCTATTTTTAGGGGGCCCGCTAGGGCCAGTGCCTGCTGGGACTGCGGACTTTGTTCGAAAGAGTCACCGCGGTCCTGGAACGCAAAAGGAGTCTGACACTCCCTCCTGCTTCACCCAGAGCGGGAGGAGTCATTTGATGATTTCCCATCCTTAAAAAAAGGCTATTTTTAGGGTTCCGAACAAAAAACCGAACCCTTATAGGATCACTCGAGTGTCTGTCATGTGTGTATTTGACATTTTAATTTTGTTATATATACAATTTGACATTTTATTTTTACTGTATACAATTTGATATTTTTATTTTATTTTTTTCGTCTTATATACAATTTGACATAATTAATGACTGTAAAGTATTATAATTATTTTTATTATGAATGGGGACTATGTGGATTATTTATTATTTTTTCGAGCAATTTTAATGTTTGTCTGGCAGTTTGAGTGCTTTGTACGACCTACACAAATGTCCTTTCTTTGGTATTGTTCGTCGAGTTGTTGAGCTCCTAAGTGGATCTGAGTTGAGCTACACGACTACTGACAAATGCTTGCACTGACTGGACAGGTTCACTCAAATCTGTGTGGTTCTTACTTCTAAAGACCATCTCAGACACTAATCTGCATGGTTCTTAAAAAATGATATATTGTAAGTCATCATAATCCTTAAAATAACGACCTACATAGTCCTCACGACTATGTAGGTCGTTATTTTAAGGATTGATTTCATGACTGTCTGGCAGTTTGAGTAGGTATATTATGCGACTTACCCAAATGTCCTTACTTTGGCATTGTTCGTCGGTTCGTTTAGCTCCTCAAAGTTCTGAGTTGAGCTGCACGATAACTGACAAATGCTTGCACTGTCTGGACAAGCCCACTCAAACCCGCGTGGTGCTTTCCTCAAAAGGCCACCTCAGACGTTAACCTACATGGTTTTTCATATGTTATTGGCGATTGTATGGACTTCAAAAGAGACTATGACCTCTGAGTTTGTTTCGGTGTTTCTTCTCAGAGTAGTCAGCTAGGAAATACCGGCCTCATCTAGATTCATACAAAAAAAAATGACGTGTAAAAGAGTTACTTGTTACCTATATGCAAAATAAAAATCATTTACAGCCAATTTTCGCCGGATCTACTGGACCACTTCTGTTAAAATTTGGTACTCATATGGACTTCTGTGACCCAAACACGGACGTGTTACGTAAATCATTAAATTTTTAGCATTAGGATCACTTTTGGGGGTCAAACTATGAAATTTAAAAAAAAAGTTTTTTGAACACTATCCAGTGACATATCAAATGAAAGGACCTACTGTGAGGGTTTTACTTATATTATTTTTTTTCATAATTTTAAAGTTTATTGTTTTGAAGTTATTCAAGAAATTAGACAAAAAATGACCATTACCCCCCGTATCTCCGAAACTACTGTGCCTAAAATTTTGAAAAAAGTGGAGATAATAGATCTTTACCTATAGATTACAGAAAAACCTATAAGAAGTCTATATGTGTTAAAATAACATGTTAAAAAAAAATAATTCGTTCGGAACCCTCTGCACGCGAGTCCGACTCTCACTTGGCCAGTTTTTTATTTTATTTATATGGCAAAACAACGTTTGTCGGGTCAGCTAGTATTCTTCTTCTATCTTCTAATATATAAAATCTCGTGTCACAGTGTTTGTTATCGAACTCCTCCGAATCGGCTTGGCCAATTTTTACGAACTTTTTGTGTTTATTTGGTAGGTCTGAGAATAGGTCGTAGACTTTTTTTTTATTTATATGGCAAAACAACGTTTGTCGGGTCAGCTAGTCTTCTTCTATCTCTTAATATATAAAATCTCGTGTCACAGTGTTTGTTATCGAACTCCTCCGAATCGGCTTGGCCAATTTTTACGATTTTTTTTTGTGTTTATTTGGTAGGTCTGAGAACAGGTCGTAGGCTATTTTTTATTTATATGGCAAAACAACGTTTGCCGGATAAGCTAGTAATAAATAAGTATAAAGGACATCAAACACTAACCAATCATTTAAGTTTTGACGGTGATATTTTATGAACGTATTGATCTCATCTTCATTCTTATTGCCATTTAAACGTGCTAATCACCTTATGTTGCTCAGCAATCTCTTTAAGTTAGTAGGAATAATCGTAAAAAAAATATTCAGTTCTATGCAAATTACTTTGTTTTTCTTGCTTTCTTTAAATTAGTTAGGTACGAATATACCTGTCGAAATACATTTCTCCCACTCACCTTTGACGACAACAGAATTTCATCTTCACTTTATTCGAGAGTGAATAATTTAAAATTCTCATTAAAAACCAAATAAATTACATTAATTAACGGACGACGCGCAGCATTGAGTTGTTGATGGGCAAATGGCTATAAGTATTTTAAAATACCGACTGTGAATCTACTGGCGATGACTGGCACTATCGCGAATATGACATAAGTTAGGTGTCCAGTTATAAGAGCAAACGATGTCGTTCCTGTTCCGGATATAAGTTTGTTGCTTCGCGGAAAAGCTGTTTCCATTTTCCTATTTCATTTGGAAATGGTAATATTTCATCACCATTGGTATCTACATGATAACAGCGTGAGGAAATCAGCACGATAATCCTAGCCAAAAATACGAAGACATGTAACATCCACCAACCCACACTGGCATACGTGGTAGATTATGGCCCATTCAATCTCACAGGGGAGATGACTGTCCCTTCAGTGGGAATGCTATAGGCTGATTTTATAAGACCAGGAAAATTAAATATGTTATCCGAGTTGGTGGCCATGTTGAAACAAGTTTAGTTCTAATACTACAAGACGTTTCCTGAATCGCGGTGTTAAGATTCTCCGCAGTTTGGTTGGGTCGGCTGTATTCCTAACGGTAACGGTATCTCTGATTTCCCTTCAAAACGCATAAATCTTTCGCCTTTTACTAAAGATTTCAGTGGAGGGGGACACTCAAATGAGTCTATCTCTATTTTTGAATAACTTCCCTTCGGCGATGTTCAGAAGTCACTTAATGCACAAACAAAAGTTTAAGTAACAATATTCTTTTCCTTCATTCAAACGTAGCGCGGCCCGACACTAACAGGTATGCTGTTAGTGTCGAGCTCGCTTCATTCGCTGTAGGACTAATGAGTAGAGTAGAGTAGAGTAGGGACTCCATTCTCCGCACCTAGACTCTCATTTGGTCCGTTGTGCGTGGTTATCCTGGCTACGTTAGCCAGCCTAGCTCCGCCCAGAAGCACAGAAGTTTCCTGGGAGCCTCACAGGCTTTGCGGAGCGACCTCACAGTTCCGAGGATTTGTTGACGTTGGGTAGCCACAGCTTCGCATTCCAGGATGACGTGGGCGGCTGATTCTTCGGCGTCAAAGCAGCCCCTGCAGAGTGGGCTGTTTGTGGCGCCTATGTTGAAGAGATGTTTGTTTAGGGGGCAATGACCCGTAATTGTCCCTATAATTATTCTGAGGCTATTTCTACTCAGGCTGAGTAATCGTTTTGTTAGTCGCAGATGTAGACTTGGCACTGCCATTTTTGATTGTCTGCAGTCTGTAGCCTGTGGCCATTTGTTATTATGAAGTTCAATTGATCTCTGGCGGATCCATGAACGAAACTGCGAGAAAAGTAGGGGGAGGAGTGGGTACGGGCCTAGCACCACCATCACGGAACCTCTCTTCGCAAGTTCGTCTGTAGGACTAATTCGTCTGTGGGAAAAAAACCATCGGCCTAAGCCTAGCCGATGGAGCTCTATTGGTGAGTGGCCGAGACTGAGTTGTCATGGGCTCGAATTGTCCGGGACTAGGCATCGTGTTGGCGTTGTCTGGGTCGAATGGTCAAGGCGGTTTGTTTCGGAGTCGAGCTATCGTGAAACCGAACAGACCGACAAACCCGCTGCTTTACGGTGTTCTATGTGAAGCGTATGTAATCCGCATTACCCAAATTTAAACGGAAAAGTGAGCCCTTCCAATTAAACAAGCGGAAATATGGCCAGCCCAAACTGAGTACGAGGAAACATTTAGCGAGATGTTTGTGAAAACATAGAGTTTGTTAGTCGTGACTTCCATGTTGTACTGCCGTGCTACGTCGGAAAACATAATGTTGTTGATATTATGCAAAGTGAACACAGCCATTTCAAAACTTCGGCGTCCCCTTTATTGAGCAGCTATAACTACTTCCGTTACTACTAGTATGAGCACGTATAATACCTTTTTTAGAAGTTTTTCATTACATAGGTACAAATTTTGGAAATGCCCGAAATTCACGCACATCCAGCTCTATAAAAACTCGTATAAAGCTCACCAGCCGGATTTGCTTAAATAATGTAGAGTAACCCATCCGACACTAGCCAGCTGCCTGGCAGCCCTAGGCGTGCGCGGGCGCAACTGGTCGCGGCCGTCCTTCCCTTGTAACCGAGACCCATTGTTCATCGCGTGTCTGTCCAACTGAAAAATCTACTCTATTTAATTTCTTTGGCAGCCGGCGTCGTCGAGTATATTTTCATTTGGCCTGCGCGTGGGCCGCACTACTCCGATATAGCAGATGACTGACGCTGATTTTTATTACGTTCGGGATGCAATATCGTATTGTTTTATTGATGTGTAAAATAAATGTAGGTAATCTAGGAATATTTTTGTTCGGGTTTAACGATCGCCTGCACCTCTAATAAATCATCTTCAGGAATTCATGGAATTTGCAAGCTACTTTAAGCTCTCCGTCACAATCGTAGCGTAGAAGCTATTCAGTTTTAGTCGGACGCGAGCATGTTTTAAAGATATAACTAGCTGAAGTCATAAATAAAATAGCCAGTAAATTATTTCAGTAAGATGTACAATGTCACCGAACAATGAGCACATCGTCGTGTCCGATATAAATACATTTCGAGGTTTTTATTAATATCTTACCCGAGAAAGCTTGATGTCAACGCTCTTTACCCTTAATCTGGAGACACACATTAATTGGTAATAAAGGCAAATCAAGAAAAAGAGAGATTTAAATACTTTGTAAGAAAAGCCTTCCTCTCAGTGTACCTACTATGAAATGATTGGCCCTAGACGTAACCTTGAAAACATAATTTATTTGACAAGTCTGACGAAAAAACAACACATTGCCAAAGGTCAGTTCGTAAAAGTTTATTTCATTTTAATAGAGCCTGCTTCAGCTGTGGTTTGTGGAGTATTGTGGAGTGGTCCGTGCCTCGGTCCCGGCCGGGCAGTGTTGGCTCTGGCCGGCGGCGGCGGGTGACAGCGCGCCGCCCGACCTCCGCCGGTTTATATTTGTTTTGATCACGCACCCACCGCCTGCCATGTTCTACGCACTTCCTAATTCCTAGCGTTAGGTCGAGACGTCGCCTTGCCGAGGGCCAGGGTCGTCTGTTCAGTTATATTCGAATTATCATCTGCAAATTATCAACTTAGTAATAATATTCAGTTTACATGTGTACATTGTCAACCGTGTCGGAGAACGCGAGCTGAAACACACATTGAGTGACGCGGAAATATTATTTTCATAAATAACGTACATGTCCGAACTTTTGAATTACGTTGTCGTTTCCAAGGGTTGACTTTAAAAAACTGTACTGACTCCTTGTCAGACTCTTACTAACTAAAACCAACCCGTGTTCTGTTCCTTCAATGTCCTTTGCCGTGCCGTGGTAACTCTTTCGAAGAATTTCGCAACACTGTACTGACACCTGGAAATCTGCTCGACTATGACTATGATGAGGCAGTAAATTGTTAACAGCTAGTGTAAGCTGCAATGATGCACAATTTACGATGATTTTCTGGCCCATAGCCTAGGGGACCAAAGTCATAAGTTTCACTCAATTTAATCCTACCATTATATAATTTATTTGGTAGGCATGCGGGAAATCCTAGTGAAAATACTGCACATTTTTCACTTGTTTCTCCAGCAAAAATAAACACCTATAATCAGTAATGTTCGATACAACTGTAGTGCACAATACCGCGCCAGCTCCCGATACGCGGCAGTAAACGGAACGTGTACGGCAAGATGGCCATGATTGATGCCACAAATCACTGGATGCACCAACGGACGTTTTCACATGTTTATCGGCTAATTTTAGCGTCCAAACCAGCAATCAACCTGAATCCCATCAATTTAACAACATGTTGGCGTACATATTTTCCGCGTCGCGTCGCTGCCAAACAATGAGCGTCCATTTCACGAAGTCCGAGAAACAGACGATAGTGTTACGACAACCTTTGATATATATGGCGGGCAGGTGCCGCGCCTATCTGAACTTCCCAGTGTCGCAGAGAGTTTGACGTGACGCGTACATACGTACATTTAAAATTAAATGGCTGGCATCAATGCTAGAACAAGTTTTTACGCGGTTGCCCAAGCCTCCAAGCGATGCAATAAATTAGATTAAGTGTTCAACTCCGTTTTGAGGAAATTGAAAACTGAAAACTTCTAGAACCGTTCTGTCACTTGTCACTTTGAATGACTGAGATAAAGTAGTCTAGTTTCTGAGTAAACAAGTAGGCGAGTAGGTATGCCAGAATATGCTGAAAGCAGAACACTGAAAAACTGTAGCATAGTCTTCTGGCACCTGAGGCCAATGCATTTGAAATGTTTTCTATTTTCAGCGAATTCTCTATTTCAGACATTTCCTGTATCTGAAAAGGGCTATAATACCTGCATGGTTTCCGCTTAGAACTTCCATTACGGTACTAGTTAAACGGCAGACGGCCCTACATGCGTTTCCAACATTCCCCAGCGACTACTCGAACAGCGACCACTGAGCAGCGACATGACGCTCCGCTAATGACATATTTCGGGCAGTGCGCCCCAGTCGCCGCCAAGGACACGTCACCGTCCGCACCCGCTATTTCCGACCGCGTCTATTCCTGAAAGCTTACATTGTTTTATTTTTACCGCAGAACACTGTCCACCGGGAAGTTCGTGCCTATTACTGACCTAGACGATTCTCAAGAAAATTCTCGTATACTTGAAGCTGCAAGGAACTCTTATTTGGAAATCCGCTCAGAAGAACATGACTGAGACGAAATGAAACTTTGATCACGTTGCCAAACAATGTGTTATAACTGCTTGTCAAAACTGTGTACACTAGGAATATCAGATGATACCATTATCCCTTGTCGTTTGCTGCGAATAGCCGAAGAAGATCGAGGACGAACAAGAGAACCTACGTCACTAAATCGATCTACAAAAAAAAAACGAATGAATACCTAGTTCATTTCAAGTTTAATTGCAATGTTTTCTATGTTCTTCTGTGAGCTTTGTTGTTTAGATTACAGGAACATCTCTTTGATCAGTTAACACAATGTTTTAGCATTTCTCTAGTAGATACTAGATTGTATTTTTCCTCTGACGCAGTAAATGACGTTATCGCGTAGTACAATATACTTTTTCATCTAACTTGCGTCCATGAGTATTCAACTTTTTACTGGTTGATTGAATGTTGGACGCAAATATTTCCTATTGTATCGAAACGGGTCCACAATTATGTCTATAAGTCTATTCATTAACGAGCGAGCAAGTAACTCAATCAATTGCTCGTTAAAAGAGATAAGTATGCACATTGATTGCTTTTATTGCTCTTATGAAACGCCATTTGCTTAATTGAGGCGTACATGCAAACGTTTACGTACTCTGTAGAATCAGTTTGTGACGTGTTTCAAACGTTACAATAACATGATCATTTTCCTCAACGTATGACGTGTTTATAAAGTTGTAGAACAGGTAAATCAACAAAAAGGTGCTTTAGCCGACAAGTTCTTTATACATATATAAAACACCAATCTTCTTGTTAAATTATGTTTTACAAAATCCATGAGATTAAACTGACCGTTGCGGCAGTTACTCGTATTTTAACATAGTAAAAATGTATAATAAATTCAAATAAATAACCTGTGAAACGTTTACGAAAAACATCTATAAATATTGTAATATTTTGGTATGGAACAAAAAACAGCAACCTTAACGCCAACTCGACGATAATCATCGCTAAATATACTTGATGGTGAGCCCTTTTGTTGTTCACCCAGGTCTGTCGTCAGTTGCGTGACATTGATGTAATAACAGACTTGTTTCAGGGTCGTAGCACTCATCGCCAAGGGGGGCTGCCGGGGTCGAAACCCCTGGTGTGATCTGAAATACGCACTTAGTTGATATTACAAAACTTCGCATTTTTTCCAACAACCCATTAACAACAGTCAGCATTTTATATACGAGTATTAACTTTGCTGTTGGTAAGCTGCCTCCAGCAAAATTGAGAAGAAAAGCTAGACTAGGTTTTATTGATTCTGTCTGGCGATTAGGCAATGGAGCGATCCTGTAGCCTCTTCGTGTCCTCAAACAGGTCAAAGTGGATATTAATTTTACAGAACCGACGAGGGTAATCGATGAAGATATCTGACAAAAAACGAGAAAAAATTACAATACAATTTCGCCAAAATTAGGTTTTCTTAACAGGTCAACCATTTACTGCTTTAAATCATAAATTTTAAAAGGACTGGACGTCTTTAATTTATTAATTACAATCTGCTTCGACGAAACATAAACAATGTCGTTTATGACCGTGCATCTCTGATGCTCGTCAAAATGCTCATTAAAATTATAGTTTATTACGATCGGTAAGTAATAAAAACAAATTATAAGCATCTTGATGTTTCATGAGCATCAGGCAGGGCTCTTTAGTGATATTGGTCGCTATTGTAAAGATTATATACTTAACAAAATTAGACTAACGTGTATAAGAAAAGTATATTGAACATTTAAGAATGGTTTGAATAATAAAGATATAAAAATGCAATTTCGTTTGCATAATTAGGTACTTACATTTGAAAAAAAAGAAAAAGAATTGTATATAACTTTTTTTTGTAAGTTAGTTCCTTTGACGAACGAAAACAAAATAAAAATATCTAGTTACATTAAGATCTTAGTTTGAGCTTAAAATTTTATGCAGAATGCTTAATAGATAGCCTCTATAACGTTTTGTTATTTAGTTGCATCTCAAGGTAAGCAATTAATAGAAAGATAAAATCCTTTTTATGGTCTTCATTATTACGATTTAAAAATTCCGAAAACCCAACCTAAAAGAATGATAAAATAGGTACCAAGCATGGGCGCCGGAAGTTCTATCTCTGTGTCAATGAGCAACAGAAAATCTATCCTATTCGAGGCGGGGTTTCCCTGAACCCCCCTAAAAGTAGACGTACCGGTGCCCATGAAACCAAGGTTCGTCTTATAAAAATATCCATACTGGTTATTATACCATGGGCAAACCAACCAAACTCCCTTCCTATCCCCATTTATAGTTATAATGATAAGCAGCTCACTCGAGCTAAGCAGCCGCTGATGGCCGCTGATGGCAGGGCTCAATCTCGCAATTTGTTGTACCGGCGGCTAATGCGGTAATGAAGGCTATAAATCCCCCATTGAGCGTGCAGAGTATTAATAGATGAGTGGCGGTCACCTGCCACCTTGGCGGTGGGTGCCAGCCCGGGGAGACATTTATGCAAGGCGATTCACTAAATAAAAACAGCTAGAGGGAGAACAAGCAGTTTATTATTTATTTTTAATTTTCATATTCTTTCAAATCCACCTACCAACGTTCCATTGTGCAGTTTTGACAACAATTCCCCGTAAATTAAAGCTGCGTCACCGCAGCCCGACCTCGCCCACTGCTGAGCATAGGGCCCACTGCGTCGACTGTCGGGAAGACACGGCGCGGCATACGCTGGCAGATTGTGCCGTGGGAGGAGCCGCGCTGTGCCCTCATCTCTGTGGTAGGCAGATACCTCTCGCTTCCGGCCGTAGTCCCTGCTATGGTCGACGGCGAGGAGTCCTGGGAAGCAGTGGTCTCCTTCTGCGAAACAGTTATCGCGCAGAAGGAGGCTGCGTAAAGCGAGAGGGAGATCTCAACCTCTCTCCCGGCCCGCAGCAGACGCACCGGGCATGGAGGAGGACGCTGCCCTCTCCCGGCCCCCCTAACTGGGTCCAGGGGCGGCGGACTTGGGGATGTCCGTCGCCCCCCATTCATCCGGACCCGAGGTGGCGGCGCGTGGTGTTCCCGTGCACCCCTCTTTGACGTCGTTGGGGAGTCAAACACCTCACTCCCCCCGCGAGGTGGCCCGCAGAGGCGGGCCGGCACTATGCAGCCGGATTACGGAAGTCGCATTAGTTCCCGCGATCCCGAGATGGAACACCGGGGTCGTTTTAGTCAGTAAGAGTCTGACAGACCCCTCCGCCCGCCCCAGGGCGGAGGATATCCATGAGGATTTCCCTCGTTAAAAAAAATAAAAAAGATCATATTCGCGAAGGCAACAATTCGTCAATTAGGTTCATTAAAAGCATCTAAAACTAAGTGTTCACATAATACAACTTTGCCAAATTGACCTTGTGATTTTATGTTGTGCAGGAACTTGAGGCGATAAACAACCAATTTCTCTGACTGCACTTGCTGCTGAGCAGCTGCACGGAGCAGATTTGGAGAAAGAAAGAAGAAAAGAAAAGAAATATCTTTTCGAGGGTGTCTCACTCATCTCATTAATACTAGTGAAAGTAGAAATGTAGAGGTTTGATATATAAACATCAGCTCTGACCCACTTAGTATTCCCTTCGGTACCTACAATAGTCGTAAGCACTCCGCTGCAGGTTAAACAGAGCTATTCCCGCTAAAAGCACTTACGGCTTCCACTCACGTAAACTACAAATCGTACCTATCTAGGTTTCCTCCATTACCTAAGTCCTAAAACAAACACGAATATATAAATGAAGGATCAAAGAAACATACCAATATGTAGGTACCTAAAGATTGTTGTGTTCTATTGTTTGTGAAATTTGTTAGAACAAATAAACGGTAACTCCGCATGACGCTGCCGTGAACCAATCACTTATGTTGATGAAAACTAAAATAGAACTAGGTTTACAAATAAATATTCGTGCGTTGTATTTACCTATGAATAACTAACGCCGTTTGTTTGTCCTTAGGAAACCCTGCTCGTTTTACTACATGTTATTCAGTACCTAAGGCAGGTGGCGGCAGCCTTGGAAAATTATTTAGGCATAATTGCTTGCATGGTTTTACAACTTGCCATAATAATTATGGCATATTTGAATACCTATTTTAGAAACAATCATCATCAGAAGAACATCGAATTCTTCTATTCCTTCTGGTATGATTGTCAGATTGACTCTGCCACGAAATAATAAAAAGAAAATAATTCATGAGATAGGTATTCCCGAGACGATTCGACTACGCCACGATCCGATTCCCAGTCATATAGTGTAAATGTTCCCAGAATTAATGACTATGAATACTGGGACAGCACGGGTCGCCTAGAGTAAAGCAATATGTCGTCTGCGGTGGGCTTTACGAGCCGCTCCGTTATAATTACTAATTACATAAAGAGGATACATAGGATGACCGACAATTATCGGTCAGCTACTAATTGGTATCCAATATCTCAATTGATATGTCAACCAATTTATCGAAATTGAATGCCACTATCGTTAAAAGAACTCAACGCTAAGGAAGAATCAGACCCTACTATGCACCTGTTCTTTGTGTTGATGATCTGTGACTTCCAGTTACACAGCATAATAACTCTGTCAAGAATCATAAATCGGCATAAATCTTATACTTTCTTACTCCGTGTCGGCCAAGGGCAATCGTCAGGGAAACCTTCAGAAATGAACACGATGAAAAATTTAATCCAGACAGGACGTCACCGCTTTGTGATGGAAACGCCAACTGCGGATTTTGAATGCTAGCGACTATACAAGACATTAAGAGACTAAAGTACGAATGGGTGGGCAGAGGAATAGGTACAACTCGCATTTCGCAAGTTAAATGTAAATCTGACGTAGTAGAGAGCTATCCTATTGTTATCAGTCATAAAAAGTTCTAATAGGACCACTTTGCTCGACCTAGGAATCCAAACCCCAAAGACCCATCGTCACCAGGCGCACTCACGGACGACAAGACTATAGAAGTGTGTGGGTGATGTTCCTGAAACATCTCAGATCGTTTTTAGGGTTCCCTACAACAAAAGGAACAAAACAGAACCATTATAGGATCACTCTGTTGTCCGTCCGTCTGTCTGTCAAGACCCTTTATCTCGGGAACGCGTAAAGGTATAAGGTTGAACTTAAAACCATTTACTCAGATCTACAGTCCCTTGAAGCTGTGAAAAGCAGTGAAAAAAAAAGATACGGCCGTTTATGCCGCAAAAAACGTATATTTCGACACTCTCAAGGGAATCAAAATTCATAGGGTATTTTCCGTTGACCTAGAAACATAAAATTTAGCAAGTAATATCTTTTTATACTACAAGTATAGGGAAAAGTCTGAAAACTACACATTTATAATTAAATCATAAAAAATATAGTCTTTATTTTAAAGTAATTTGTACCTACAAATTTGTACGGAACCTTCAGTGGGCGATTCCGACTCGCACTTATCCAGTTTTTTTTTTAATTACTGGGTACTCAAACTTTTGTTCGCCAAATCATTAAAAGATTACATAACCTAACGAATGACACATTTCAGATGTCGCCGTCGGGAATGTTTTTGATGTGCTTATTGTTAGTACAAAAGATTTAGTGCTGAAAATATTCTCATCATGAAATAGCAGAAGACCTTGATTCATGGGTTACGATTACATATGCATTAGTGATAATAATCTCGACTTTTTACCGAATCATAACTCTAAAATAAATATTCCACTGTAGAAAATTTTTGATTGAGGCTGAAATGCTGCTTCAAAATAATCTGCCTAGTTACACAGTATATTTTCTTCTACATTTTACAGTTTCAGGAGTAAAATATCTTTGCAAAAAAAATACCAACATCCGTTAGAATTTTATTATTTGTAGCTACATGTGGATTAGTAATTATCGCCTGCAATAAAAGTCTACTGGATAATGTACAATCTATACATACACTTTTAAATAGGTAATTAGTTCACTATACATACCGAGCTATACGTCTAGTGTATAAAAATAGATGGGTATGGGTAATGTTGCCAAATACAAGTATGTCACTATCATTACATAAAAAGTCTAACTTTATAACGCTTCAGAAATAGAGTCTTAATTCCTTTACCTGGGGATAATGTAGGCCTTAATCGAACTGCCTTTGGCGAGCTTGGAAGACCCGCCTCTAAAATATCAATGTGTTTATCCCACCATGACTGAAACATCACCCACATGTGCTGAAACATGGACGCACACACTGACTTCACATAGAGCCATAGTGCGTTCTATGCTTGGTATAAGGTCGAGATCCAAAGACGTACAAAAGATTTCGATGTTGGGAAGCCAGTATGGAAACTTAAAAGGAGTTGCGGACGGATTGAGTGGCGTCCAAGGCCTGGTAGAAGGATGGTCGTCCGACAGCGATATGAACAGACGACATTGTTGCCATCACAGGTAGAACTTGGATGAGGTGGCACAGGAACGTAGAGATGGCACAGGAAAAGAGAGGCCAAAGCAGTGGTGAAAACGAATGATGAAGATGCTGAGGTCTACTTTACTCATTAGGTGTGTTCTACAACATCAAAAGACATCTTAGCGCTTGCGCTATTGATCCAACAGGTTGGCTTGCTCCACATTTGACGCTTGTTTATCTGTGTCTACACGAGCTTAAAAGCGTCCGAGAAAAAGGGACTCGCTCTCCTATCATAAAAGGTATACCACTTTAACTCATTATGTATATAAAACGAAATTCGGTCTGGCGAGCGTTACTTGGGCACATGCTTGGAAATAATACCATGGGGTCGCCGTTGTTGAAATCGACAAAAAGGACTACAGAAAACTGTTAAGTTTACTCACAGTAGGACACGAATAGACGTGAAAATGTACATATTTCCTTCAAGAAAAATACGTTAAGTATTAAAAACAGGTAAAGGTTTTAACCCAATTACTCAGCTACAAACATTCGATAAAACTCACAAGACCGACACCTTTTTCATTAATAGTCGCATACATAAACGACCCCAGTCTTCACCCCTAACGTCCTCAGTCAAGAATGAGGTCACCCTTCACTTAGGGGGAGTTCTGTGAGGTGACTAAGTATCTCCCTTACTTAAGTCAGCCCTCAATTGGATCTAACTTTCGGTTACGTGTCAAGTAGATATTCTATATTTATTTATTCATCTGTAGCATGAATAGGTATATTTAGGATGTAAAGATGACGAGAAGTCTTCAAATGGAGTAGATTACCGTACTCATACTTAACAAGCAAAGCTATAGGTATTATATTATGCTACATTGGCTATTTCTAGTTGTAAGAGATTGTTGTAGATTTAGATATGATAAGTTGTTCCCATTTGCTTGAACTGGTAGGTCTTGTCTGACTTGAAAGCAAAGGCGTCACGCCCTCACGCCTTTTGTTTTTCAGGATGGGAAATTATTAAATTACTCCTCCCGCTCTAGGTGGAACGAAAGGGAGTGTCAGACTCTTTCTGAATAAAACCCATCCGTGTTCGTCCTCCTTTTGCGTTCCAGAGCCGCAGTGACTCTTCCGAACAAATTCCGCTAACACGCTCACCTAGGGAAAGAATGACGTTGACAACAGCATAGAATCCATCACATTAATCTTCAGTGAACAGCTTTGTGAGAGACGTCTTTACCATAGACACACCCTTCGGTTTCACTCACCCCGGAGCATGCGCGATAGATTAATTAATGCCTTGTCAGCTGCCACGAAAGGGTACAATAAAACCGCCCCTATAACTTCCAAACGACCTAACGTGGAAAAAATAAGAAGATATATAGGAACTCTAGGTAATTTTATGATGATTAAAATGGTAAAAATATCTTCATGCCACTGCTTACTAAACTTCGATAATAATAATGACGCCAGGTAAAAATCGATATTCGAGTTACAACTTTCAAATAGATAATACATACCAGATATTCATGATGAGGTATTTACAACTTATGTATATTCAAGTTATAAAGCCAAAATCAATATTTGGGCCATCCACAAATCATTTGAAAAAAGTAAGTCAGGCTTCAGATTATTACTCAGAAAAAACGTAAAACAGCAATTGACTAGATCAAAATAAAGTTTTTACTACCACTATATCTACACAAACAAATAACAGAATAAAAATGATTAGCCCTATTTCAGCGAGTTTGATCCGGCTCGTGTACTCGTGCAGCCACTAAACACATGTAAACGAGCGTGAAGCACTTGCTCACATGTAAAACTATCTAATTTTACTCTCAAGGTAATCGTACATAATGTAATATCTGCATAATATACAGGTATTTTGGTCTGATACCAAGTGCATCCCGGGAATCTGTGTGCATCTACAAACGACATGGGCTATGTAGCTGCTCATCACCGACGCCGACGTTCGGTCGGGCGGAGGGAAAGCGTCACGCCACGTTTGTCCATTTTGAACACGTATTAATATTGCTCAAAATAAATTTATTTGATGTCATTATGTTTTGAACTTATACATTTGTTACGGACTTGTGTTTATAGTTAATTTGCAACGGATTTCCTTGCGGTATACATAATATTAGTGACAAGTTGGCCGTCGCATTTTAAGGAAAAAATATAATTTACTTCATAGGTGAATTAAAAGTCTAGCAAATAGCTCTACCTAGGTACAAATACATGCTGAGCTGAGTTAGTGGGTGGTACGGTGACTCCTCATTGTAGTTCGGTCATCGCAACAGAATTTTAATTTTTAGAAAAAAAAACTGCTAAATTATAAATGATTTCCTTCCTTGTATGTTATTCACATGATATTCATTTTATATTTTCCTCTTAAATTGTCAGGTGTTTTATACCGAATGAACGTTGTTCTATTCTGGTAAAATAATATTACGACTAATTAATTATTATGATTTTTAAACACTTACCTTTTTACGCACAACTTGCATGCAAGAATGTCATGACTGTAGAAGCATTTTTTTTCTTTTATTGTATTATTAATAGTACGACGTGGCAGCACCATTACCACCCCTAGTGAAGCTGGCTATAAATAACCCACGTCCTCAATGTGTAGCGGTCTACGAATACAAAGAACTATGCGTTTTATTTTTTGTTTTAACTCGACCAAGCATATTTTATTAACCACTCGATCGATATTTCTACCCTTGCTTTTTACCACTACCTCCCCTGATAGTAAGCGATAATGCGGTCGAAGATGGAGCACGCTTGCCTAAAAGTTACCTATTCACTGTTTACTTAAAGACTCCCAGGTTGTAGCTATCAGGAAACACAGACTCTGGCAGGGAATTCCACTCCTTGTCTTTAGGGGTGACTCGGAAATTCTTTTAAGTGTTCAATTAACTCGAAAAGTTTGGTGATTATAACGATACATTTTCAACTTTCCAAGAACTTTCCGGGAAATGATCTTCACCGAGATCATTTTTCGGAACGTTCTTGAAAAGTTTGATGTTTAGGAAGACTTTTGGCATGCTATCATCGTTAACGGGCTAACATAAAGGCTGAAAAGTGCTTGATTTATTCATGTTAATACCTAAATGTGTAGTAAAAACCTCTCAAATCCTACCAAGCGTAACATATTTTATTTCATAGGTACTGAACACTGTTTGTAAAAAACTAAACCTTACTAATAAAAAATATATCTAATCACTCATATGATTACATATATTTTTTATAAGTAAGGTTTATAATTAACACTCATTAGGAGATTCTTAATTGAAATCTTTTATGTAAGTAGATAATTTTGCATGACGAAATAATAGCATAATCTTCCAGTAATGACATATGACTGCTTGTAGTGGACCTACCTACACACATACCAAAATTACCTAGTTCCGTCGGTACAACGATCAAACAACTGCATAGATCAGCAAAGAAAAAAAATATTTTACGAAAGGAAGTGCCATTATGACCTACTTACCTACAAACCGATTCATCTTTACTACTATGTATTTTTTACTTAGCATAGTACTGCTATAAACTTAGTATATATTTCCGTGTTCAATAAATAACCACGTATCTACATAATGTTTTTGCTATAATGACGTATGTAAAGGTATGGGAGTAAATTGACGCAGCGCGATGACGCGGGCGGACGTACACAATTTTTATTGGTCACTCAGTAAGGTTCTTAGAGCAATTCATCTTATAGATTCAAGGTTTACAGCTGCGTTGAATCCTAACGTACGTCAATACAATGCACCGCTGTTATAATCTTAGAAACATATAGCAATCATTGTTGTTGTGATTGACTTTAGGAACAACAGAGCTGTTTGTAAAAGAGTTTTAGAAAGTAGCTATGATTTATGCCTCTAAGGTTTGCTTAGTTAGGGTTTGTTGAGCATTCGTGCTGTTGAACTTACTGTCACTTTAAACTTAACGTTTTTTTTTAAAAGCCGGTAAGAATGGAAGGAAGAAAAGGAGGCCTTATTTTGACTGTAAATAATAACATTTTTATTTTAGCATTTTGACTGCATGATGCTCGAAGGCAACGACAGCACAACCAAGGCAAAGGTGAGATCCAATATATCGATCTACTTATCCTTTTTATGGTCCTACTATGTTGAGGTCGACTTCTGAATACCATTAATACAGATACAGACAGACAGGTATATCTAAGTAGTCTCCTCTCAAGGACCGTAAGCCCTAATTGGGGCCAAATGGCTTTGTCTTTCAATTATCTTGCGTGTTCGAAAGCAATGACGTGATCCGCCAGTTCAAAAAATAAATAAGAAAAAATCTAATAGGTACGTAGGTACCAATTACATTTACATACGACATTATCCTCAGACCGTTGGTGGTTAAAAACTGAGTGACATTCCTACAAGATTTTCCTTGACTTATCATTTTAATTCTGCATCAACACAATGTTCTAGGTCCGCTAAAATATTGTTTTACATTCCTGCTTTATCTTACTACAAAAACACAACAATCCGACGTAGTATTCTCATTTAAAATTAATCACAAGCGAAATAAATCATGATGTCGAAATGTTAGAAAACTGCAAATATTTTTTCTTCCTGATTTAATGGAACGTTGACGCACGTGGTACAAAACTTCACATGCACCGTGACCCTGGTTTTATTTTTGTTTCTTTTCACAATTTTATAAAAAAACATCTAGTTCATATATTTCCAGGAAAAGAATGGACCACGCCATACTAACCTTGGATCTTATAAATGGGAGCAATTTAGGAAATAGTGTAGCAGAAAGTTTTATACCGTCGAAACAGGTGTCTTGATTATTTAGTTATCTCTCTGTCTAATTTTGCAATTGGGTACTTTAAACTACAAAAAAAACGGCTCATAATAACTAAAGGCTCATTTATGTAGAGCATTTGAATGGCTGCGTATAAATGAACCCTTTGTTAGTCAGTCATGCACTCTAAAATATGCTCTCATAACAACAAACTGTGACTACCTAGGACTTTGTGAATTAGGCTGATTATATATGACCACGTTTGTTGCATCTTGTACTGGTAGCAATCAAGCGTGAGACTGGTCCTAGTGCTAGTGATCAGCAGACACATTTACGAGTTGCTGTTGCTAATAGTGATTAATTTCCCGTGAAATGAATACCACAAAAAAAAACATTTTTTATTGTTTGCATAGCGGCTGCATCGGAGAACTATTAGAAAAAATATATAGAAACGGGCATAATCATTTATTACAACTACGTAGACTTTAATGTTTGTGAACATTGAAATTTATTGTGGCATTATAAAATCGCAGTGAGAGCAAACAGATTACATTGGGGCTCATGACTAACAAACTGAATTTATTGGTTGCATGCACGTGGCTCCTTAATTACATGTAATGGAAATTAGCAATTTATTTTGTAGAAACACACAGCTGGGAATAATTAGGCAAAATAATTAGCCAGCTAAAAAAGGGCCCTATTCGCAAAAGATAAAATTCAAACGAGTAATAAAATTGGGAAATAAATCAAAATGTTAAATTAAGATTTACAGCTTAATGTTTTAGTAACTGATTTTAGTAAATTAACACGGAGACATGTGAAATAATCATTTATTACTTGAGTTTGACAATCACTCGGACACTTGCCGCGGTTGCCGAGCTGCGCCCGCGCGCCCGCTCCGGCGCGGAATTTTTCTATGGACAAGTGCCAGCACACTTCTTTTTAAATTAATTATTGTTTTACGCGTCTCTAAAGTATTCTATTATAACAACACTCATATGCGCGAGTGGGAGTACTGCTCGCTCTCAAGTGAATTTACGACCGTTTCATTTGCCCTCTTAATCTCGACAAGGCGAAACAAAATTTTGTGTCAATCTCGTTTATGGTTTCTTAAACGCTTAATGTTATCTGTTTGTTCGCATAAACCATGCAGAAGCATTAATGATTGGCGTTTATGCAGCTGTTGTGGCCGAGAATTGGTCGTGCTCTCCCTATGAGCTAAATCAGGAAGGTCATAGGAAGAGAACGATCGCCAATCGTCATTGGAAAACAAATCATCAACAGATTCTATAATCGAATCAAACCGCTATGACTGTGCGGTATCCCGAGGTTCCGAAGTCATTAATCAAACAGAACTACATAAACAAACATCTGACGGATATATTTTAGATTGATTCACAATTAGCCAAACTGCAGGACAGGAAAGTCATAACACGGTCCAATCACTGTTACTATTTTAGCCGTGGTTGCTGTGATTTTTTTCATTATCGCTCGTCACGTAACAGCCGGACTATTTATAGTTCTTCCAGTGACAGCTCAACTTCTATTTCCAGCTACGTAAAAACTCGGAACTAATAGAGCGTTCACCATAGAAATACATAGTCCACTTGTGTGACACTCACACACACGCCAAGACCTTAAAACTGAACAAAATCAAGTTTCGTTTTTGTCCTTTATAAGAGTTATTTTTTTCTATAACAAAGTATTCAGAATAAAATACATTTTATTTTATTTTATTTTTTTTTTTATCTCATAATCCTCATCTTGAAACATTTATACGTGACTTTGAGCGTTTGTTTGCACATTGCAATAGTAAATCCAAGATTTATCTATAGCCACAGTCGAGAATAGTTCAGGGGATTGCCCAGATTTGATGTCTAAAAACATCCTTTGGTATCGATTCCCTCATCGCTCGTGTACACGTTAACTAAATAAAACACACACGAATAGTTTTATGTTTAAAAGTTCTTACAATAGTTTAGTAGCCTTAAAGAACAATAATGACCAGTTCAGTCTTTGCACAAAGGTGCTTTACATTCGTAAAAAATCGAAGCAAAGATCTTCTTTTTTAACCGACTTCAGAAAGGAGGTTCTTAATTCGTCGGAATCTTTTTTTTTCTTTCATTTGTATGTCGCCTTTTTTGTTCAAATCAAATCTCAAATCGTTTATTGCATTCCATAATGTACACATACAGGTGGTAAAATGAACAGATAGAAACAATTATGGACCCTGTCGGGCACAGCAATACTTTAAATAATTAGGAGAGAGGGTAAAGGGTAGACTTCCCAGGTGGTCCCATGATCATCAGGTTAGAATGATGGGATCCTGGTAAAACCGAGGGAACTCTTCAAATTTGATAGGCACACTTGAAGCGATTTGGGTAGTTTTTAGAAGAGTATTTTCTCGGAGTGTGCCCATTTCAATTTAGTGAAGATTTGATGAAGAACTTCGGAGATAGGCAACGGAACTCTGAGGAGTTCCGTTGTCTATCGTTGCCATTTGCTGTGATATACTGAGGTATATGACAGCAAATGGACCGGGATTGCTGAAATCGCATGTCTGTCTAATGCTCACACCAGTTCATAACATAGGTAACATCAAACTGGTACGCTTTGAAGGGGTACGCACATGTATATGTCAATTTATTTGTGGAGAATCACCACTAAAAAGTGAAACAAAAATCTTTTTTAGCAAAAAAATACAACCGACTTCAATTAAAAACACTCCAAATATAAAATAGCACGGAAATCGGTGTCAAAAACGAAGAAACAAAACCGAAAATACCGACTTCCGAAATTAAAGTAATTTTTTTATACTTTGTAGTGTTTTATTAGGAAAAAGAAGTTTTTCATTGGCCTTAATAAAATAACAATGAGCAGACGATTATGGACAGAAGAGTTTTACATTCGTTAGCAACGATCTTTTTTTTATTATCCTATGTTGTCCCTCTGCTGGGCAAAGACCTTCCCCATATATTTCCAGCTAACTTTATCTTCTGCCTGACAGTTACTGTGAAATCGTGTTGTCATTCATTCTCAGTTCGGGTTCGGGACTAATCGTAAGTCTGTAGGTGATATGGAGTAGAATACGCTCGCCCGCAACTAAGCCCGAAACTTCGGATTTCGTTAGAGAGTAGCCCCCCTGGCCATAAGTCCTCGTGCGTCCTGTTAATCACAACTCGTGCTTCCTGTAATATTTAAATTTAAACAAATGAATACTTTTTAGGAACTTCCTAAAAAAAAGACCTAAAATGGACATGGCCCATTTTAGGCCCTTTATTGCCCATAATATTTTTGATTAGGTCTAATTTTAGTTTAAACAGGCATGGGTCCGGTTAGACAAAAATAAACTTATCTACAGCAACTATTTAAGTTTATTGAGAAATGCTACAGTTGAGTTTCATTCTAATTTCACCGAAAAGTCGTGAAAAGTTGCGAAATGGTGCTATAGTCTAAAATTAACGTCGACTTTAATTGCCGACTTCCGCCGACTTTATTTATAGATCAATGACTAAACTTAAGTGTTATCTTCAGACTTTTAAATAAACCGATTTGTTTCTTTTCTTCTTTTACACTTTGGCGGACTGAAACCAGACGAAATCGGATTGAAATTCCTGAAATAATAGCATGTAGATAGTGATGGTGGTGGTGATGGTGTGTGATAGTGATTGATATGCAATAGAAACCCAGTGGCAATGGACTAATCAAGTAACATCATTATCTTCCTGCCCTCATCCCATACTTGGTCCCAGTTATTTCTTGCCAATCTGTCTCGTCAACCTTTACACTTTCACTGAATCCTTTTCCTTTCATATCACTCTTTACACAATCCAACCATTTTTTCTTTGGCCTCCTTCCTTCCTTATTCATCCTTCCTCATTCATAACTCTTTTATTAACATGTACCATACTAGAGGTTATGTCTTTGGCGTTATAGTTTACAAAGAAACAATTTTTGAACAATATTGTATATTTTTTACCACAGATTGTATATTTCTGTTGCCGCTACAACAATAATAAAAATTAAGGTTTATGGTACGGAACCCTTCGTGTGCGAGTCCGACTCGCACTTGGCCGGTTTTTTTTACTCTCTATAGCACTCGTATACTGGCTGCTACCCTGCCGCTTTTAGGCGCACTAGTACGAGAAAGTTGCCGGCCAGTCCGCCCAAGTCGACTGGCAGAAAATGCCAAGTCAGAGTGACTGATGGTGCTGTACCTAAGAAGCTCGTTCCGACGCTTTCCATCATGATCAAGGTCAAAAGTGAACTCATAGTGAAGAAAAGGTCGAGAGGCCTAAGCTATCTCTAGTGGTTGACTGCGATAGATCGAGCTCATTAACCACTTGCCAGATGTATTGTTGGGGAGTTTTTTGCGCCACTTCTTCTTCCCAACCACAACCCTAGGAAATGGTCTCCACCATTTCCTAGGGTGAAGCGTTTTTGGGGGTCTTTTTGTAAACATTTACGTTCAAAAAGTGCTCGCACTCAGCCTAATTTGAATAAATGTCTTTTGACTAAATAAAAGCATAAACTTTTATCACGTGTAATCTCTCAATGTCCATGATAAAAAGTATAAAAACCGATTCAATTTCCGCTACTTTATTATTTTCCCAGTAAAACCCCATTTGCACAGCTTCCCTACTGGAAATGAAACCATGAACTTGCACTCAAATAAAAAATACACGAGAAATGATAAACTTGATGTATCGGCAGTTCCATCATAAATCTGACGTGTGTTTGCATTCACTTGTTCGCTTCTAGTTAATGTTTGGCATTCGAAACACCTACGATCATTGCTTATGAGTTTTACAGTATTGGGAACGTGAAAAATTAAATCGATGTTTTGCTTTTTTTATTTGTATCTACTCTTCTATTTGGAGAATTATAAGGCAGCAGCTTTAACAACAACAACAACAACAATACAATACAACAACACACACAATTACTATAACTATTATCATTTTCATACACATCATCATCATCATTCATTTTTTTCATTATTTCGTTTATTTATTTTTCTATACATAATTATTATTATTCGTTTATTTTTCCAACAGTGTTGAGTACAGCATCCAGTCCAAACGGATGCGGCTGAGTACCAGTATTTTACAAGGAATGAATGCCTTTCTTACCTCCACAACCCAGTAATTGAGTAACACCAGACCCCGAACGACTGGTATCAGGTTTTCCGACTCCTGACCTCCTAATGATTGTCAATACAAAAGAAGCAACGAGCAGGCGAGAAGAAGTGCTTTCCGAGACCCGGAAGAGTCTCTGAACGAATTGGACGTTCACACATCCACGGGCCTTAGCCTCAAACTCCTGTCGCTGCTTACAATTTTATTAATATGGTCAAAATATGATAGCAGCACAAGCTTATGCCCTGTGCTTTTAAAGCAAAGCTAAAACAAAGTTTTTAGTTAGTTATTTGTTCAGTTACTGCATTATCTTGCATGATTTGGCATCAGATTAAAATAAAGCGCCCTCTCCTAGAACCTTTTAAACTTATAGCACAATAATTACCCAAAAATTTGTATCCTTAGCTACACATATTATTAACCCAGTTAGGAAACGCCGAGAATAACTAAAAACACAGCAGCAACAATTAGTGTCTCATAACTCATCAAAATTAATCTTCAGCTAAATTAAAATTGAGTTTCAGAGCCGTACCGAACCACTAATTTATTTTAATGGGGCATTCGCTATTAGGGTTTTATGTTTACAATTTTATCGTTAGCTGAATTATGTGTTGTTTAAACAATACTGATTGTAGTACTTGTTTTTATTTAAAAAACAATCTCATCAAGAAAAAGAAATACTTAGTCTACTATTATCACCAAACAAAAAAGGCGCTTTTTGGTACGGAGACTGCCTCAAAGACTATAACTACAAACATTCCTAACTTACCTACAACCGAACCAATCAGCCAATGTCTTTTCCAGGGTGCTTTTATTCATAGAAGCTGCCTAGCTGCATACGGGCCATAAGAACTATGTCGTAGCCCTTATTACCACGTATAGAATGACGGTTGTAGTACGTGTGTGCCTCGGTGAGTCTTACCTAAATAAATCTTAAATACCTTCCATTTATCCGTTAAAAGGAAGACGTAAATCAATTAGATCGACTTTAGTTTCAAAGGGACTTAATAATATCAACAAGATAAGAAAATGTAACCCAATATTTCGTATTACCAGGGACCTAGAGTCCTAAAATAAAGACAGCATTAATTATCCCCAAATATAAAAGCTAGGTTACGACCCGACGATCGCTATTTCTGATTAGCTCTTATTCAGTGGCACAAAGAAACGTGTCAAGTTGAAACCGTGTGTCGTACGCTCGCCGGAGCGTGGCCACCCGGTAATGTGACGCTGGTCTTGTGTACGCACTTTCCAGTGTCGTAACGCAAGTGGCGGATTGTCGCAACGAAATGTAAGACTGGATTGAATAAATCACTGGGTATTGGTATTCCTGTCTAATAGTTCAACGTAAAGGAGTTCAGCGGAAAAGAGTTTGACCTGCAGTGGGACAGTACTGGCTTGTAATATCTACACTAATATTAAAAGAAGAAAGATTTGTTTGTTTGAAATGAATAGGCTCCGAAAGTACTGGACCGATTTGAAAAATTCTTTCAGCAATGGATAGCTACATTATCAGGGAGTAACATAGGCATATATTTTAACCCCGTACTCCCACGGGAACGGGAACTACGCGGGTGAAACCGCGTGACGTCCACTAGTGATGTAATAAACTGGTATTCCTGGGTATTTAAGCTGAAATTACGAAATGGTGGGTTAGAAGTCGTAGTTAAGTTAAGAATTTGATTTGACTACCTCTAAGTAGGGGTAATAGGTAGGACCTACCGATAAGGTGACCTATGCGTTTAATATGGATCACTTCATTCCACAGAGAAACAGATACTGAGTCCTTGAGTGTGAAATTGTACTCTAGGTATAAAAGACATTACCGATATACTTTAAACAATGTAACTAGCTAACAAAATGAAAACATCGTCATCATATTTTCATGAGCAAATAAATTAGAATTACATAGAACCTGAAATAATAGTTCTAGTTTGAGAAGTCAAAGGAATGTCAATACGTACTAGTGAGCTCGATACACGTCACAGGGCTGATTCCACTTCGCTTTGGATAGAATTCTAATTTAGATCCGAAAACATGTACTGAACGCGACGTACCTAGAACGGACTGGTACCAACAGTCTGTTATTTGGATTTGAACTCTAGGGACATATACAAATAAAAAAATCTAACAGCATTTTAGACCATCAACGCATACCACCAGAAAAGCTAACTATGTGTGTTGTATTGAAAAACCTTTTGCTATGGATAGCAGCATTTTTGGCCCTGTATTTTAAAACAAGATATTATCCTGTAAGGTTATATAGAAAAAAAAATCAACGCAGAAATGCAATGGAAAAGTCACACTCTTGAAAGCCCTTTGCGACCTTTTAAAAAAGTCCTTAGCAAGATTATCTTACCGAGAAGCACTTTATATCAGAATATTAAATGATAACTATCATATTCAGCAGTACATATTTATTACAAAGCCAAGAAATAAATTGAAGCAATTTATCTACGTTATAAATTAGGAACATATTCATAATAAATGTAATGTAATGTACAATTCCTTTGTATATATAAAAGATTAAGCGATCTCTATCATCAGTTTAAATGGATTACGCTAAACGCTACTTTACTTTTCATGTTCAAATGATGGATTACCATTTCGTCTTAATTCATCACTCGTCTTCGTTTTGTTGAACATGTTAAGGTATTAATACCGATCTTTCATAACATTCCCTGCACATAACATCAACACTTCAGCGACTCGTGATTTATTGACGAACACAACTCACGATGGCCCAGCGATAAACGCGATAAAATAAAAATACATGGCTCAAGGCAGATGGCAGTAGAGATTTGGACATCAATTTCTAGATTTGCTAAACAAACATTAGAATTATTACTTAAAATTTGAAACGTTAAGGTTCAGTTTAGGTTATTGTGAGCCGTTCAGTAGGCGAGCGAGTGCGTGGGCTAGCTTGGCGCGCCGCCAGGAATTACCTGCCGACCCTTGTATACCGATAAAAGCTAAACATTATTTACAGCTGTATCTAACGCACTTATTGTCGTTTGTAGATGCCATTATCATAGAACCATAAAATCCAAATCCAGAGCCGCCAGTGCGCAAATAAACACGTGTGTGATGTTCCCCAATAAACATATTAGCCAAACGTGCGAATGTTTTACCAAACCTTACAAAAAAGTTCTCACCAGATTAAACTTCGTTAAACATTTTTAGTTTACGATATCATAAATTGATTTTATACAAAAACAGTCTAAAATAGCAGAATATATTGCAATTTAGATAACAGATCATTATCGTAATCCGTCGTAACGAGTTAGTGTTCCAAACAAACATAAATTATGAAAAGTGAATGGGCTCTTGTTATTATTATGGAATGTATTTCCAGACTACCTTACATCCGGCAACGGATGATTTACACTACATAACCAAAGATAAACTGACTAAACACCAAACCGTGTAATAGTGCCATACTAGGAACAAGTAGAAAAGCCACAACTGAAAACTTTTCCGAGTGCATATCAGCACGGAAATATTTATCCGAAAATAGCCAAAAGTTTTCCATCCGTTCTTATGCCAAAGCGGTGCAAAACATAGAAATACCGATAGACCTCGCTCTGGAAGTTTGCCCCGAAGTATGTCTCAGCTATAATCCAGAAAAGCGACTGTCTAGAAAAACTTCGGACTTTTAGAAGATTAATAGTGGTCTTGACAGACGTGTGCGCAATACACGTTAGTGTCTGCTGGGGAACAATGTTGCTGGCAATGATGCAGACCCGGCCGCCGTGCCAAGCTAGATCTATGGTCTGATAGCACTGCCAAATATATACCAATAGAAAAATTGGCGAGACCACGACACGGAAACCGAACAAAGAGCATGCATGTGGCAAATGACAATCATTACCTAGATAATTTAGGTAGCGGTGGAGCTAAGATTCATTATAGCTATATCTGGATAGTAAAATGTCATATTAAACTGTTTAGTACGGTAGACATTAGTTACGTCTTTCATCAGACATGTTATGTGTGTCTCGTGTTAGTAAATCGTTCTGTCTCCGTTTATGTTGTCCGCGACAACCAGAGGACCATTTAATGGCAGCAGTCATTAGACCATGTATTGCAACTCAAGCCAAGAATATTAATTCTAGGGGCGGATTTAAAATTGTTTATATTCGTTAGTTAGAAACCAGAATTAAATATTTTATAAATCTATCACGTTTTATAAACCTGGGAAAATTTGAAAAGCATCAAACCGCATCCCAATTCAAGTGTAAACAGTGGAATAATAGGTATAATTCCATTGTCGATACTTATTTATTACCTACAATATAAAAATCCATTCCTGAAGTGCAGATAGGTACTTGGCATTGAAACCATAGTAACAGGCGCATGTGTTGCTCTGTCGGCGTCGCATCAAAGTTCACGTGCAGCATCCCTCACGTTTCTTGAGATAACACTGAAAGTATGTGCGCGTGAGAGCTGAGAGCTTGCGAAATCATCTACGCATACAAGTATATTGACGACATGAATATTATTTGTTGTTACCTACGTTATATTAATGTCGACAGCGTTTATAAAGGAATTTTTAAAATTGTCGTAGAGCTGACGTCACTCTGAGCCATTATGATAATGCAACGATGCTCTCTTCGATCGGTACACATTTTATATTGCAGTTAATCAAATAAACTTGAAGGAAAGGTACTGATAGTGCTACATACGTAGCGTACTATTATAGCAAGACTTTCTTTTGTAGAGACTAAAAGGTTTATTATAGTTAGTTCAACTTTTGAGTTTCGGCCGGTGCATTGCGCTTTAGATAATGAATGAAATTAGAGTAAAAAACCTTGTTATTTAAATAAACATCAAAATTAAATGATGTATGTACGAGTAGTATTCGATATTTGAGATTTGCGTGTGATAGATTACTATATAAGAGAATAGAAGCTACATAAAATGGTGCGGCTTTGGAAATTAACCATTTCAAAGACATGCACTCCAAAGCTCCTAATCGTGGAATCAAAATGATATATAGAATGTAGTTATGAGATCCTTTTAGGATAAATAGATTGGGGAATTAAATTGCGATATTATCGACACTAATTTAATGGTATGTTAAAATTATATTAACCAAGCAAACAAAGCAAAATCTATAAAAATAGAACATCAAAATACTCAAATTTTCCTCTTTACTCTAGTGTCAGAGTTTCTAAATTAGTAGTTCTAGTTTCAAAAATAGGGTAAGAGCCTACTTTTTTACTGATAAGCTGAAAACTTAAATAAACTGGAAAAAACATAAATCACTTCCTCCTGAGGAAACCGCAAACCGCTTATGAGTCTTGGTGAGAGATAGTGATACTAACGTCCATCGTATACCAAACGGAAAATTTACAGGAGGTAGATGTTTACAAAGTAAACTATTCTGTTTCGAGGTTTTTATTTCCTTCATCACATCATTTGGGTTTTTGGTTTTGGATTTCCAAAGGTTGTCTTGAAAAGATCGCTTTTTGCGATAAGGCCACCCATTGTGTCACCCTATGTTATATTTACCTCATCATGTATCTTTTCCGTAACTTATATGGTGTACATAATAAAGAGAGTATTCTATTTTTATTTTAGCTGACTATTTTAAGGTTAGTCAAATATTGTATTTTATTTTAGCTGACTATTTTAAGGTTAGTATAATATTTATTTGTGATGGTGGTGTTTGGTATTTGTGTAATTTTCTATTCTATTTTTATTTTTCTTTTTTTTCTTTTTTCTTTTATTTTAACTGTATAAAAGAATAAATAAATAATAAATAATAATAATAATAATAATTTGAAGGTTAGTCAAATATTGAATAACCCTAAAAGTAAATCTAAATAAAGTCACAAAAGGAACAGCTGGTCTGTTCTGTCATCACCTGGGTACCTATTATGACATCTTAAAACCATCATGATAACGGTGTGGGAGGGAGACGGAGTTATACAACACGCATAACACTATCTGATCATGATGGCATTAGTACGTCATAATAGGGCCCCGTGACCTTGTAAACTTAAGCAGAGTGAATATGAAGTGAGCTGTCATTCCAACTTGTACGTATGGATTGGCAGTTCACTTTATGTTCCCTTCACCTAGGTACCTAAGCTTACACAGTGGTAAGCTGAATCTATAAAAACTGGCCAAGTGCGAGTCGGACTCGCGTGCAAAGGGTTCCGAACGAATTTAATTTTTTTAACATGTTATATTAACACTACAGACTTCTAATAGGTTTTCCTGCAATCTTTAGGTAAAGATCTATTATTTCCATTTTTTTCAAAATTTTAGGCTCAGTAGTTTCGGAGATAAGGGGGGGGAATGGTCATTTTTCGTCTAATTTCTTGAATAACTTCTAAATCATTTATTTTAAAATTATGAAAAAAATATAATTAAAATCCTCACAGTAAGCCCTTTCATTTGATGTGTCACACGATATTGTTCAAAAAACTTTTTTTTTTAATTTTCTTGTTTGACCCCCAAAAGTGACCCCCATACTAAAAATTTAATAATTTTCGTAACGCATCCGTGTTTGGGTCATAGAAGTCCATATGTGTACAAAATTTCAACAGAATCGGTCCAGTGGATCCGGAGAAAACTGGCTGTGACAGACGGACAGACAGACAGACAGACAGACAGACAGACACCCGAGTGATCCTATAAGGGTTCCTTTTTTTTTCGGAACCCTAATAAATAAACAACAGAACTGTATAATTAAGTAAAAGAGTTATTTATAATTAATTATTTATCTTTCAAAATACCCATTATTTCTATATTATTTTGCTAAAATGGAAGACATTATGTCGAATAAATAGCCAGTTGCGGATAGAACTTTAGAACATCGTAATATACATTTCAAAACACTATAATGTTAATCTGAAATCTTTGATCTAAATGTCATACTTAATTACTATGAAATCGAGAATGTTGTGCCAAAGCTCAACAAAAGGAGATGCGCGCCACGCCGGCGCGCCGCCGCCGCCGTGGATTTTATACAGCGCGCCGCCGCCGCGGGAATGAACGCCGCGCCGCGAAGCGTTTTTTAGGTTCAAATTCGAATAAACTATGCAAGCGTTTTAAACGAATGTTAACATAGAATTTTTACTATAATTAACGTCAGCCATACCTAGGAAGAGGTGGCGAAAGGACCTAAACGCCTATTACCAGGGTTGGTTCGAGCCAGCTCGGGACAAAAATATCTGGAAGGACTTCGGGAAGGCCTTCGCCCAGCAGTGGGGTCGTATAGGCTGAATAAAAAAAAATGCTTACTTCGTCCTGTGTAGCTCCATCTCTCTCAAATAAGAATCATGACGGAATTGGTACGTCATTGTAGGGCCCCAGGCCGGTCAGCTTTGAGGTCTGCCGCAATGAGATGAGATGAGAATGAGATGTCCATTGTACATATGCGGCGACAACGAACGTCCAAACCCCAAGACCAGCAAACTGAACATAGGATAGATACTACGTCGAGAAGTGAGTCAGCTGGATGTAATAAGTTGACAAATGCATTACATAATGTTAAAAACATGGATACTTTCCGGTCTGTGTTGAAGATAACTCAGCAAGCTATAGAAAATGTTTTGCTCTGAGGGATCAGATATTCACAGGGTGACATCAGAAAGATGAGAGTTGTCGAGAATCGAGATGAGTGACAGGCAATTGGAGACGCCATGTTCGCAATAGACTGCTGTAGGTTGACGTTGACAATGAAGGACAGGGCCCAAACGGGAGTCGAAATGTGAAGAAAGATTTTTTTTAACTACACGCCGCCCGACAGAAGGCTATTTTCTTTATAAGGCAGCCAAAAAAGCGCTCCTTCAGCGATCGGTTCAAAATGGAAAATTTACCCCCACGCCGCCGCCGTCAAAATCGCCACGACGCTCATATCTAATTGGCACTGGTCTAAGAAGCTATTGAGATTCTACTATACTCAAATCTACTGTCGTGTATGGTGCTTTTCAAATTCCAAAGCTCATGGAAATGGCTAAATAAAAAGGGTTAAACTACTCGACGAGTATTAAAACTACTTACTATTATAACCTTCACAACTATAATCCTTAAAGGGGTAAGCAGAAATGTGCTGTTGTATGCCAAAGTTCATATTGGTTGCATTAGTTTAGTTATGAGATGACAGCGAAGGCTTCACCAAATTCTTGTCACACGGGACTATGATGACTATAGGCTTAAAGCGGTATGCAGACTTGTCTGTTGTAGGATAACGTTCACAGCTGATTGCAATAGTCCTTATGAGATGAAAGCAAAGTGTTCGCCAAGTTCTTGTCACACGTAACCTTCACGACTATAATCCGTAAAGAATGTATACAGACATGTACGCCATAGTCACAGTTGGTTTCATTCGTTTTATGAGGTTCCACAGTCTGTTTGCGGTTTAGCTCAGAGACATTTAGCACTAGAAAATTGGTATTTGGTCTGTGTATACATATTAATCTCGCCGATAAAGTGGTAAAACAAAATCTTGAAAAAAAAATATTTAGAGAACCCCACTACACGTAAAGTGGGGATATATTTTTATTTTCTATCCCATAGTGTGGGGTGTCGTTGGATAGGTCGTTTAAAAATATTGAAGCAATTTTTAAAAAGCAAAAGCGCAGGGTGGCGTATTCCTTCTTGATAACGTGCCTAGTCTAAAAACCATAACCCCACACATAATGTGTGCGCAACAGCCTTTAGTTTCTTTGACTGATTATCACACGCAACAATAAGGCATAATTATGGCAACTCGTGCAAGCGCTTCGCGATTTATTTCTGTATAAGATTCGTAAGTTAACTTTTTTCGCCATAGGCCGATTTTTGAGTGTTCATTATGAAAATTAATACAATTCTAACGAGCTTTAAAATGATGTATGTCTCATTCATTGACGCTTCTTGTAACTCTTGCATTTGACGAATTTATTTCTGGCAAGACACATTTATGGCTTGTAACTTTTTTCTCCATAGGCCGATTTTTTTGTGTCCTGAATGAAATATAACACACTTTTAACGAGCTGTAAAATGATGTTTGTCTCATTCACCAACGCTCCTTGTTACTCCTGTATTCGAAGATTTATTATCTTGCAAAACTCATTTATGGCTTCTAACTTTTTTCTCAATGAATCGACTTTTTGTGTTGAAAATGAAAAACTATACACATACAAGAAGCTTTTAAATGAGATCAGTTTTATTATCCGACGCTTCCTATTATGCCTCCAATCTTTGTTTACATTTTGATTTTTTTAAATCGATAACTTTTTTTCCATGGTGGATTTTTTTGGTTCCATAACAAAAAATTATGCTCTTTCAATAAGCTTTCAGAAAATATAGGTCTCATTTGCCAACGCCACTTGGACCGGTTCCTCCCCATCTCCTTTCTCATTATATATTCAAAACCCATCCTATTTCCCACTATATCCCACGAATTTCTGTCGACCCACTTTGCCTCCAATGTTGAAACCTGCTGGCTCGCTGGCTCACTCTGCAAGTGAGAAAGCAAATTTATTTACAACTCTCTTTGCAAGCTATTTGCGTGTGGACGCTGGCTGCAAGCAACTACCAACTTTACCTCGTTGTGACACTTCGATGCCGGAGATCACAGTTCACATTAAAGAGGTCCGAAGAGTATTGTGCAGTCTAGACGTAAATAAGGGCAGCGGACATGGCGGCATTCCAGCGAGAGTGTTGAGGCAAAGTGCACCTGAACTGTCTCCTGTGTTGACACGCCTGTACCGCCTCTCTCTTGAAAAAAGAACGGTGCCGAAATCATGGAAGCTTGCGAATGTGCAACCGGTGCCCAAAAAGGGAGACCGTGCTGACCCTGTACATTACCGTCCGATCGCCATTACCTCCATTCTATGCAAGGTTATGGAAAGGGTTCTGAACAGTAAGCTGCTGACCTACCTTGAAGACAATGATCTCCTCAGCGACCGTCAATATGGCTTTCGCCGGGGACGGTCAACTGGCGATCTTCTTGTGTATGTCACGCATTGCTGGGGTGAAGCCATCGAGAGACACGGCGAAGCACTTGCCGTGTCGCTCGATATCTCGAAGGCCTTTGACAAGGTCTGCCATGCAGGTCTACTCAGCAAGCTTCCTGCTTATGGCATCTCAGCTAGTTTTTGTAGCTGGATATCAGACTTCCTAAGTGAATGGTCGATACGAGTAGTCGTTGACGGCTGCTCCTCTGACCTCATGGCTATTGATGCCGGAGTTCCTCAGGGGTCTGTTCTCTCTGCAACTCTTTTCCTGCTGCACATCAATGACCTACTTCAGCCTGGTCTTGTTGGGTACGCAGATGACAGTACGGTTTCAGAGAGATACTTGTCCAGCGCAACAACCAGCGGGGATGAAGTTCGTTCCTTGAGAGAGGCCATGGTAGAGCGGACAAATTTGACCTTAAGCCTTGTCTCCCAGTGGGGTGATGACAATCTGGTCACTTTTAACGCCACCAAGACACAGGCGTGTCTTTTTACCGCAAAACGGAGTCGTTTTGACCAAACTCCTACTTTTCGGGGTGCATCTGTTACTGTGACTGATCGGCTCGAGCTCCTAGGCATGGAGTTGACATCCAGTCAGTCTCAACTTCGACGCCACATCGAAAACAAAGCCCAAACCGCAGCCAAAAAGCTGGGCATCCTAAATAGGTTGAAGCGATACCTCAGGCCTGGACAGCTTTTAACCCTATACAAAGCACAAGTCCGATCCTGCATGGAGTATTGTAGCCACCTTTGGGATGGCTCAGCTAAGTATCAGCTTGCCGCGCTTGACTCGGTGAAACGCAGAGCTAAGAGGCTCATCGGTGACGTAAAACTGGATGCCAAGCTATATAGCTTGGCTCATCGTGGTAAGGTTGCCTGCTTATCGGTCTTCTACAGATTGTACTTCGGTGAGTGTGCCCAAGAACTCCATGACCTCTTCCCACTGGCCCCCTTCTACCATCGGACATCCAGACGCACTGCATCTTACCATCCCTACCTTGTTGTTATTCCATCAATTCGCACTAAGCGTTTCCAAACGTCTTTTATAATGCGCACAGCAAAGGAGAGGAACTCTCTGCCTGCGTCTGTGTTTCCAAACGCTTACAACCCTAATCTCTTCAAAGTTAGAGTGCACAGGCTCCTTCTGGGTAAGCTCGCTCCATCGTAGACTTTGTCTCTGTCATCTCTGACCTAGCCTAGAGTTAAGAGCAAACCCATCACAAATAAAAAAAATGGTCTCTACCAAACTGCGCCACACACGATGAAATGAATTACGACACAAAAAATTGTATTGAATCTAAGGAATCACACAAAACTATATGTATGTCATCATCAACTCATTACCATGCTATTACTCTTATCCCAATTTGTTTGGGGTCAACTCAATACAACATACATATCTACTTCTTCAATATTTCTGTATTAGTTGTCATCTTCAGTAGTCACTCCCTTTCTGGCTTTATCATCTTTATCACAGTTCTTCCATCATTTCTTTGGTCTTCCCTTCACACAGTCCTACTCTTCCACATTTATACTCAAAACTTTCCTCACGACATTGATGTTTATCACTGATTCGCATCAAATATCGTCACGTGAGGCTCGAAAGGGGGAGAAGGGGTTCGGAAAAAATCACAAGGATGCTAGTGAAATATCACGTGTATTTATTTTTTCGTTGAACGCGCTATTTCTGATCTATTACTTAATTTTCTAGAATTACATTAGATTGTATTTGAAAATAATATTCTGAAATTTTTAAGATAATTTTTGGTTTCGCGGGTGGATAATCTAAAGCCTCAACACGTGACACCAGCGCGGAAGGGGGCATTAAAATGATAAAAAAACATCACGTGATTAATGGTCATGGTCAACCGATTTGCACACAACTTTTCAATAACCAATACCATTTAATTTTACAACGAACCAAAAATATAAGTTTAGGATCCAGGATCTAAAGTATTTCACAATATTATCAGCAAAAGTTAAACCTGTTGTAATTTTATAAAATTAGGTGCAACTTGAAATATTCTGATTATCCACGTCATATACCTACAATGCTCCCTACACGCTTAATGGCGATCAATAGAATTGATCAAATGTACAGTTGCCCATACCGCGGTGAGAATTACCACATGCAAGCTATAAAGTAGGCATCCTTTACTTGCACTCGTTGAAATACTTATGAATAAATAAAAAACCAAGGCCGCTAGCTTGGAGCTATGAGTACGTAGCCGACGGAACACGTAGCCGGCTTACGTAGGACCACGTCATGCCGGCTATATTTTAAGTAGGTAGCAACTATTTAATGACTATCTGTGTGTCATAGTTAAATATGAATACCAAAAAATATATTTTATTATGCCATACACAAGTGTTCGATATTTTTTTTGACGACTCTAAAATGTGTTCTCAATAACTTATGTATAGGCAGTATATATAAGTAGGTATATTATCTACACAAAAATATGCTCAATTTCGTCATAATAATGTTAACAAAAGTCAAAACTAACTTTCATAATAGTATTTTTCAACAATGACGTAGCAAGACCAACTGACCTATATTACGTAGGCCTTCTACTCAGTCCTGCTACGGCGTAGCCCCTCGTAGCCCATCGTAGCACTATCGTAGCCAAACAAATTCCGTTTATTTAGCTCCGAACTTTGAGAGGTGGTTGTTAGTTTTCTGTTAATCTTTTTGGAAACTGAAGTTGAACACTATATAGGGCACTTTCTATATACTTAGGGGTGTCCTAAAAGGTTACTAATACTAACCAATATTTAAAAAAAAGTTGTTTTAAAGAGTTTCAGAAAAAAATAACTTAACGGCGTTTAATTTACGCCTGCATTTCTTGAAGGGGAGGGCAGCGGTGTAAAGCAAGTTGACTTATATTCCGCAAGTTTCCTTTACGTCATCATGATTATGCCGTCTCCTTAACGGCTGCTGAAAAATGTCCGTCCTTTTGGAGTAATTTTTAAATATCAATGATCTAGGGACGTAACACTGAACAGCTGGTTATGAGAGATACAAAGTAAACAATGTGTTGAAGTGTGGTGTTCGCCGTTTAATTTATTTATTTATGGTTCGTGAACTACACGTGATAAGATAACCGCCCATTGTATACTTTTTTATATAAATGCTTGTCCCGTGTTTCTTAGGTGTACATTATTGTAATAAATTAAAATAATTAACATAAAAAATAATAATATACTTTCCCTCCTAACGTAGTGTGGGACGCCCTGCAGCATGATGGATCGATGATTTGAAAAACAAAGGAAATCGATTGCTGCAACGAAAATACATGATCTGCCGATCTCCCTGAAGCGGAAACTCGTCGATATGTATATTCTACCCATCCTAACCTACGGTGCTCAGACCTGGTCGCTCACCGAGTCGCAAAAGTTCCGCCTTGGAGTTTGTTAAAGAGCGATGGAACGTAATATTCTGGGCGTAAAAAGATAGGACAGAATTCGAAACACCACGCTGCTTTCCAAAACGGCAATAGTGGACGTGGGTAAAAAGGCTGCCAGGCTCAAATGTGATTGGGTGGATCACGTAAGCCGAATGAATGCAATGACCGTTTGGGCAAAAATCTCCACGCAATGGGTGCCCGAAGACGGCCGGCGCCGCCGAGGCTGGTCCAAAAAGAGGTGGCGAGACGACCTGGATGCGTACCGTGAGGACTGGTATGAGGTGGTGCTAGAAAAGAATTCCTGAAAGGACTTGGGGAGGCCTTTAAGCAGCAGTGAGACAATGCGGACTAATTTAGAGAAAAAAGGTTAATAAAAAACATACTAAACTATTCTGTTTTATTAAAAAATTTAAGAAGTGTGTAATTGGTAGATCGCACAGGGTTCCGTCAGTAAAAAGTAGATCTTGGGTCTAATCAAGTTGGCCACCCCTGGCCTAGAGGTTTCAATTACTAAAGTTATCAATCTTAAACATTTAATCCATGATATGTCATATAATACATATCTCTGTATATGTATATATATATGTATTTCTTATGATAAGAAACTGCCTGCTACATACAAGTCAATAGCAACGTATTGTAGGACCCCTCCTTCAATACGTTGCTATTGACTTCCAAAGATCAATCTAGCCTCACTCAAATTCATAATTTAAAAAATATTATAAGCTGCCTATAGATGATGAAATTTCTGATTGAAACACTGTTTGCCCTGGTTTTATGGTCATCAAAAAGTTAGTTAAGCTAAAAAAATAAAAGATTTTAGTACCATTATTACAACTTTGTTCTGAGGTAAATATTAACTCTCATCAGAAAAAGAAATTTACATACTGAAAAAAAATGTTTCACATAGGTATATTAGTAAGCAGACCTCACCAAGCTGTGCTACGGCGTAGCACTGCGTAGCACACTAATTAGTAAGCAGCGACCAGCGAATTTTCAGTGAAGCATATCATGGACTCGCGTCAACCCACGATACACCTCAATAACTTACACCTCAATTACCATAATAATGCTAACAATCCAGCTAACTAATAAACTAATTAAAATACCTACGTCACGAAAATTAATCGCCTCTCGTCACACCCAGATCAATTTAGGTCTAAGCTAACAATTAATGATCTACATTTTACTTGTAGTAATTTGTAAATTAAAGGTAACGTCAAATGTTATCAGTGACTACGGAACTAGCAACTTTTATTTTCTGATGGAGAAATAAATGCTGTTTGAATTTGAGTTCTATCGCGCGGTGCTAAGAGTGACGTGTGGTGCTCCAGTGAGCTGCGCAGGAGTGCGTAAGTTTGCGCGAGTGTGGTCGCTGGCAGCGGGCCCGCTGCCCACAACGGAGCTTATAAAAGAGGGCGGCAATCTGCTCCCGCGCCCGGCGCGTTCACTCTCGACGCTTTCCTCATGGGGCGCGCAACCTCCACCCGATAGTACCTACAAAACAAAAAATACATTTTTATGTATCGCACAACCAGTGAAGGGACCAAGTGATAAAGTGATACGGTAAGTTTGTTTGTCGCGCCACCTCGGAGCCTCGGAGGACTGTGATATCTGTGCAGTGACTGTTCAGTGTTGCCCCACTTGCGGAATGTGCTTTCATATTTGAAGAGTAAACGGACGTTTTCAGTGCGAATGCGATAAAAACGAGATGTGAAAAATTATTGTCTTGAAAAATAGCAACCGCTCCAACGTAAATTCAGAGTTGATTACATAAGCCAGTGTTACCAGGAGCGAAAAATCAATGGATGTGGTATTATTATAACAAACAATACAGAGCATAAGTTCTCGGAAAGTGAATAGAAAGTATTTTTGAAGATTTATGATGAAACTAGTGATCTCCATCTAGTGGTGAAGTATAAATAAAGTTAACATGTGGTCAATTTCAAACTTATGGTTAATCCTGTATATCCTAATAATACTGGCTTGTGACAACTCATAACACTAGAAAAACAAATAAATTTAAAAAGTCATAACAGCTCGCCGTGTGGAGGCCACAGGCGCCATCTTCTTGTATGACGTACATCGAGATTATGTGCTAGATATTACGAGCTGAAGATATTTCTGTGTGGAATCCAAATAGCTGACCACTACACCACTCAATTATTCACTCACTCAATTAAATTAACGGGTTTTTTACTGCTTTTTATTTTTATTTCAAGCATAATTATATGAACTACTTGTTTTATGTCTGGAAATTATGTAGACTTATTAATTATTTTCAAAGCTAGTATTTTCATTGGTCGAAATTTAAATTTATGTAAATCACAGAAATTTCCAAAAGATAAAAGAAAACTTAAAAATGTTAAATTTCTATAAAACCATATCGAATCGATGCTCATAAATTGAAATCAGATAACAATGTTTATTCTATAGAGTTACAGCCAGCTGTAAAAACACTCAAAGTTTCAAATTATAAACCGCGAAATATTGTAACAAAGCACCAATATACTTTGACGTCAATACGCGCCGTCATAAACTTATTATATTTACTGAAGATACAATCTAAATGTTATATAAATCCGTAGCGGTATTTTAAAATGTCTCTTTAACGAGTTTACGTCACGCTGTGACCCTCACGAGATGTCAGATGTGACTGTAAGCTCATGCGCCCGCGCAATGCTAAAATAAATGAGTAACGAAAGCGAATGCACAGATTCTTCAATAGAGATACAAAAATACATATCGTGCAAGATAAAGTTTACTAAACCGTAAAATCAAATTCAAAATAAACAATAACCAACTGTTTTTGCATCGTATACGATGTTATAAATTACATACTGACGAGGTGAATAACATATAGCTGAATAGACGGATTCTTAAAACAACTTTGTGTGCTCAAAACATTGGCTTCTCCAGCCTTTCTATCAACACACAACCGCTCGCGGCTAACAATGCCCACTAGGTGTGTGTTATCTAAACTTTTAACATTTTGTGTGTACGATACACGTACATCTAGACATTGGATGTTTCATTAAATGACTTGACATTCAAATCTCATCGCCAAATGGATCGAGGCCGGGCCGGCATTGTCTATAACCGGCTATTTTGTCCTTTAACACGCATAACGAACTTGATCCAAATCCATGTAGTCCGCCAAAACCCGCAAGGTAGTCCTGCCAAAGCAGACGATTACGACACTCCCCAGTACGATAATTCTATTTTGATTATTACCTTCGGCCGTTTATTTTAGATGACGAATAGCCTCACGATATGGCTCGGTACACTGAGTATATTTGATATCAGAATAATATATTCATACGCAACTCGGTACTTGTTAAATTATCTAGGAATTTTAAAAGCTCGTCCCACTGATCCGTTTTACTGAGTATGTTCTTATTGGTCGTTAGTAGTTCGATATGAGTATAAATGAACGATTAGGGTCCACTTAACATTAATTATGAGTCAGAGAACGCGCCCCAAATATGATTAACGATATTTCGTTACACTCCCTTATACACACGCACATGATGGAAATATACAAAAGCTAAAACACAGAACATGTCTAAAACTTCCATGTTTCCATGTCAATTAAGTCTAAAATACACCTGAAACTACATAACCCTGCTGCTTACCCATAAGCTACAAACCCAGGACCGTAGATATCTATCAAAGTCCAATCTCGCTTAGCGACTATATCTGTTTATCGTAAGCAACCGACTCATAAACGAACATCTGGCCCGCGGAAAATGAAAAAGAAAATATAATTTCTATCAAAACGTCGGCGTCCATTTAGCAAACCAAATATTGATTCATAAACGTGAGGCAGTAATAAACAAGGCTGGGCTAGATAGAAAAGCTGAACTGAAGACACTATTTCTCTATGTAACTCAATCAAAAACCCTCAAAATTGGATGTCGGGTAAATATCTTACTTAATAATTCCTTGGCTATTTATGTTCAGGTGAATGAAACATCCGATGCTAACGAACGAGTCGGATGCAAAAAACTGCATACGTACTATTTATACCGGGTGCCAACATCAACAAAACCTACTTCTTCATTTCACATTGCAAGTCAACGATCTCACGTCGGAAGTAGGTCGGATGCGTACACGCAGCGTGTGTGGCGATGCAGATATCCGACACAAACTACAAACATGCGTACAATATGAAACGCAGGAAATAGTCAAATAGTAAATAATTACTTAAATATAAGTATTTTCGCAGACTGACCATCAATAAATTATTATGAGGATACAAACATATTGATAATATGGTACCGTTAAAGCGTTATTGCCGAGTAGAATCGATATTGAGCTTCCCAAAGCACTAAAATACAAAGTAGATAATATTTACTTCAGTAAACCGGAAACATGTGTTTTGTTAGGGTCATGAATCATAGAAAACTTGGCTTTGGACAGTTTCCACTTTAATCTATCGATTGAACAGTTATGTACAACAGGCAGGTACGACATATGTACAGTTTCCGCAGCCTTGCCCACGTGTAGTTTCCGGAACGAAAACTACCTTAGACGCTAGCTAGCTTTACTTGCTGTCATATTTCATGAAAATCTGTTCAAAAGCTTAGATTTTTAAAACATGCGATACAGATTAAAGACCGGAAGGCTTTGCTTGTTGCCAGAAGTTTACAACCAGCTCGTAATTACACGAGCAAGTGGACAAACATTAGTTAAACGTTTTCATAAACTATGACGAAGTGATCCTAAAATATCAGACAACGTGGATATTAATTGATGGGCTATAAAATAGTACGCTAGCCGAGCTAGAGTGATTTTTAATCGCTCGTTAAACCTGCAACGATCATTTATTACGGAGCAGTCGTCCGGACGGCGCGAGCGCACATGCGTATGCGTCCATTACTATCAATCAGAACATGAAGCACATGTGCGGATCAAAGAAAACAGTGGCTTGAAGTGCTGTGATCCATCATCGATTGCACCAACGTAGCAGATTAGGCCCGAAGCGATAAAAGTTTACAAAAGTAAGTAACCCGACTGCAGTCAGTTAAGTTACTGTTGTAAACTCTTATCACACCTTTTTTTACTTTCACTTGCACTAAGTCGTATTTAGCAGTTAATTTTAGATAAAATCAATCCCTACCATTACAAAATATAAGAATTCAGAGAAATATAGGTAATAATAATATTTAACCTTTATTTATTATTATTATTATTTTTAACTTTCTCGGGTCCCTGTAGACCCGGTCCTTTGATAGGCGTACGAGGGGCCGAAGCCAACTCGCAGAGGCCCCGTTAGACATTTCAAATGGAATGGGGCACCAACCGACGATTATCCCTGTATGCACTATCAAAGTATACCCAAGGACAATCCCCGGTTGGAGCAGGACTATTGCAGAATATGGAAACAAAAGATGAAACGCTATGGGTTTGGGTGGTTTAGTGGATTCGTTACCGTATACTATGAAAGATCTATTGGCCCCCGCTTGACCACTGAAAATATACACAGCTTTTAAATGGCAGGGGGTGACTTGCACACTCAATAAATGGGCCCCCGAAAACGGTCGCTAGCACAAAGTGACGTAACGCCAAGGAGGCAACATATCCTGAGGTGCTAGAGGAGTGGAGAGGTATACCACGGCTATCAGGACGATCCCGGAAGTACGGTCAAGATCCCTACCAGCATCTTACTGGATTATACATCCTTCTCCCGAGCACGTTTGCTCTTGCGAATCTCCACTCAGACCGGCCGATTAAGGCAAGAATGAGGTGGGAGCTCTGTTCCTCGTCAGTGTTCACTCCAGCCAGCCAATAAAGGCAAACCGGAGATGAAGAACAAGACTTCTCCCTGGAGATCAGGTCCGTGGGGTCGCTAGCCCAACAGTTCGCCACAAAACTGCCTTGCGGATTGTATCTCTCTTTGTCTGGCCCCTCACCCTAAGTATGAGTACCTAAGGTTCATTAGGGCGCGCAAGCCCCACCACGACGTCAATGTAGAGATACGGCGGTGGGGTTATTATTATTAATTTAAGGCCCATAAAACACAATTCATTTATAAGCATAAAAACAATTAGGAACTATAACTAATATTGTTAACCTATGCCTTGAAACCTGAGTAACAATGATGAAAAGCGAGCTAGAAACTTTTAACACCCAGCCTTGGGTAGATTACATTTTTTTGGACAGTTACAACAAGACAACTTATAGAATGTCAGCCTGAATCTACCAACTTCCAACCCCCAGACTGCTACTGAAAAATTACTAAAAGATTAAACAGAATGACACTGCCTAACCTGGGCATCGAAACCAGGAGGTCTACTCTCTAAGCCCGGTGTCCGTAGTTTCGGCCTTAGTTACGAGCGCATCCTACTCCATATCACCTACGGACTTACGGTTAGTCCCGAACCCGTACTAAGAATGAATGACAATACGATTTGGCAATAACTGACAAATCGTGTTGTCATTCGTTCTTAGTGGTTAGGTGATACGCAGTAAAAAACGCCTGTCATAAGCAAAAGAGAGCTATTGTTAATGCCATAAACAGTTAGTACGGGCAATGTAGGAATAATCAGGCAGTAATACTTAAATTATGTAAGTAAGTAGGTAGGTAGTGGTACTTCTTTTTTTTTCGTTTAGAGCTTGCGTCCCTTTGTAATCTGGCGCCACTAGGCACGTGCCTAGTATGCCTTAAGAATAATCCGCCTCTGGATGATTAACATCATTTCAAAGGACATATATTTAACCGACTTATATCATTGGATGATCCAGCAAGCAACTGAAATATTCCCGAAACTGTTGACGATTTGACTGTGGACGAAACAGATGCAAAAGTTGGTGATTTTACCACAATTGCTAAAATTTCGTTCGTTAAAAATAACCTTTATGTTACACGTACAGATAATGCTATGGGAGTTTATCTATGATAATAATGTCTAACAAATTACTTCTACATATATCCTGTCATTGCATAAAGCAAACAATACAAAATACCTACCAATGCATATAGCAGCCCCAACCACCTACTTACACATGGACTCAAAAAGCATTTGCCTGATTCAAAACATTCAGTAGCATACCATAATAATTCGTTATTAAAGCTATAGCACCTAATCTAAATATCAGTGGGTATCGTAATAAACTTTTCCATTTAAAACGAAATTCAGTTTCAATTTAATGCTCGATATTTGTTGATATCTATCGTCATATCAATTTCTATTAGTTTTTAGGAATACATCATAATTGTCGTTATAGTTTAGGTACTTACCTACCTATGTAGGGCACCTATAATATCTACCTCAGCGTATCCTATCTACATAGCTCTTGTTAAAAGGAGACAATGAAAGTAAATAAAAATACAAAAGTACCTGAACCTACACTGTACGTAGGTAGTTAAAATAGTAGTAGATATATCTAATACGACTATGTTAATTGGGTTAGGTCTAGGATTAAATGTAGATAAAGAGATATTAGCTTCCCAATTCAAACTCACGTATATCACAGAAAATTCAAGAAATATCTCTACCCGATTTGAAATTATGTACACTTGAATATCTATCCTATTAATTCATTTTACCACCTACTGGGCCCAAAAAATCTAAGAAGTTAACCATCGACTCGAAAAGAAGAATAATTCATTTTTCATGAGACAAAGGAAAATTTGGAAAACAGAACTTTTTCAACGATGTTAATTACCTTTCCCTTGAAGTGCATGAAAAATATCAACATCCATTAAACGTCTACAGTCAGATATTTAATTAATTTATTTATTTTATTTAATCCTTTATTTAAAAGAAGATACTGAATAGCAATTAAAGCTAACACATTTCCGGGTAAAAGTACCTACCGCAGTTACCCCTCGAAAGTCTTGACAAATTATCGCATGGTAACACTGAAAGAATTCCCACATTGTCGTTATAGAAATTGGCCTTTGATGTATTTTATTTATGAACCATAAAATCTTGTTTTTTACGAATTATTATCTGGCGTGGGTAACTTTTAAAGTTTTAATAGTCGCCGAATTATTTTCATGTAAGAGAGACTCAATATTGGTAGGTAACTGCTTCCCGGCTAATCTCATATGCCAAATTTAACTAATCACATTATGCTAATCAGAGAAATATACATATGCCTACTTTAAAAACACTATCGTTTCCAGACGCTAAAATAAACGTTAACATTGGCATTCAGCTGTTTCCCTGCGGTTTTCTATTTTCACTCTCTAAAATACTCTAAATATATTCCAAGTACCTACTTCACACAAGGTTGACATTTTTCCGTGGCTGCCGTGAAATCGATATCGTAAACTCGCTCTTTTAAATTCTCAAAAGACATTACACAGGTCTTATTTTTTATAACAATACGTCAGTTCCAAAACTTTATTTTTGTGAAAAGCCAACGTGAGAACCGATTTCTTTATAGTGGATGTATTAGATATGGTGAGTTCAGTGCTTAATCTGACAATATAAGTAGGTAAGGCTTTAATGGTGTGTACCCCAGACGATACAAAAATGCTTTCTACAACGTATTTTGACATGTTAAATACGTTGAAAAGTTTGAAACAAACAACAACTTTGACAGATCATTATCACGCAGTCATCTAGATATCTAGTTGCTATGGTTCTTGACGGACTGCTATGAATGTAATAGTTTCTAAAGCCTCATTTCCATGCTTGTATCTGCAATTTGCGTAAACACTTCAAAGCTCGTAGTCAAAATATTAATTGCAATTACGCCTACAGCAATGCCTATGATTATATTTACGAGTTCATCATTTTGATTATGACGGATCCGTCCAATCTGTTAGGTGAAGACTTGATGGGAAAATATTCAGTATCATAGATCAGCATCATCGGACAGCTCATCTTTGCCAACAGCAGGTATCTAAACACCAATGTCGACGTGTCGGCCACGATCCAATTGTACAGCAATAATTATCCACCCGATAATCAACATCCACAAATAATTATTTCATTTTGCTACATGAATACGCTTTTGACGTTAGCAGAAAGGACTAACAATGAAAAGCTACTGAAGCAGAAAATAATCTGAAAACTTAATTTCGCATTGATAACTGAAATCCACTTAAAAAGCGATAAGCTAATGTTTGCCTGGTGTCGGCTTATCATGATAAAACACACATGGAATGAGCTCTTCGTTCTTTTATCCCTCCCGACACGGTCGATTGACGATTATTGAAAGCTCTTTCGGTCTAATAACTTCGCTATATGCGTCGGTAATGCCTTTTAAACCACAAAAATAACATGGTGTTAAATTAAAAAGGAGAACCTTTTTAATAGTCGTAAACAGAAGTAACCATCACACAACAAGCTCCGGGAGCTCGAGCCGGGCAGCGACCGCTATAAAAAGATCATCATAGGACGGTCGGTGACGGCCGCCGTGCGACATGCAACCCTGGAAAGCGACTCGACTGTGCCATCGAGTACTGTTGCCAAAATAATTAAAGAAATCTCCGACGGTGTCCCTCCACCGCGCCCGCGCCGCTCTAAAATCGTCGCTCTTCGCCCGGGAGTCACTACTCGGGGCGCGGCGGGAAAACATCTCCCGCGCCACTCTTATTTCTTCTTTCCTTCCCGACGCTGTCGAAAAAAAATATTCCAGTAAGTTTCATAATAGCACTATAAAACCAAACAGCCGTGAGTGTAGTAACCCCAAGTGTGAATTAAGTGTCATACCAGTTTCAAAAGGAAATTAGTGATTATAAATAAGTGATAAAAGTGTTACATAACGCGAAACAAATTTCAGAATTTTTAAAAATACCGCATTTTGTAGGCGCCTATGGTACAAAAATAGCTTTGAGTCACGTGGTACAAATTCAACCTATAGCATGGCTCCACATTTATGTATGATCGTAAATTATATTAAGTTTTCAAATTAAGAAAATGAAACTTATTTTGAGATTTTCTAGCAACAAAATTAACGTTTCTTGGAGTGTTAAATTTTATTCGCGAAATGTAAAATATTTCGATGTAAAAGGAATCTCGTTTGACAAATATAGTATCAATCCCGCGTAAAAGGTGGCGCTGCCATCGAGCGCTCTTCTACGTCAGTTTCGTAAAAAATGACGGCTGGATTAGATACGTGTTCGTGTCGTTTACGTTTATGATATTTACGAGAAAAAGTATTAGATTAGTACAAAATTTAGTATTAACTTTACAAAATAAGAGTTTAAAGCTAAAAATCAGTGGAATACTAAAATAAGACAGACACTTCTCATGTATTAAAAAAAAAACTTCTTGGTGAGTGGTGCAGTGGTCAAACGGTGCTTGCGATCTAGGAAATAGCTCGTTAAATCTAATAACAATACTCGTCTTCTTATTTTACTAATATCTTTGAAAATAGAGCTGTGAAATTCAAAATCTGTAATCGACAGAATTATGTTCTTCATTTTTTTCATTTAAAAAATACCAGATCTCATTAAAACTGTCCCCTTTCAAGAAAAATAAAAGTAATTTCTTTTGCTCAGTACATTTTATGTAAATCTAAAAAAAATATCATTATTAAAAATACGTCGCATTTGAAATTCTCGCAACATAACCTCAAAGCTTTCAAGTTGATAATGATGACTCGTCATTTCTAACCTATATTTTGTTCTTGCTTTTTAGAACTGACGGCAACGTAGTAATTCCACCATGGAGGACGCTCACTCGAAATCCGTGGAAGAAGTCTTAGGGTACTTCGGTACAGACCCAGACAAAGGCCTTAGTGCAGACCAAATAAAAAGGAACCAAGATAAATATGGGCCAAATGGTAAGTACACTGTTTACCTGAAACATGTAAACAATTTTTCATTACTGTCGTCTGTTTTATAATGTGTGATAAACTATTCAGAACATTTTTTAGAAATATGTGCAACTTTTCAGGAAATTTCTAAACTTGCCAGATCTAGGTTTATTCTGGAAATAAGTAATTAAGAATCAAAATCGTAAACCATACCATAGGTTAGTAAGTACTGGTTTAAATTGATTAGTAGGAAATTGGTATCAAGGTATTGCCAATCAAAACCTTATGATTCTCTATGCTTCAACTATGACATCATCACAAAACAGTTAACTTAATTCTAATTTTCACATAATAAGATGCAGTTACAACTAGAACTTGTTTCGTACATCTGTCCATTACTCCTAGATCATCTTCAAATCTACCCATAGACATGTATGCCCAAAACTGGCTCAAAGTTGGGATTCGCAATGGCCACTAATATGATTATGTTCTGCAATTTAATTCTAGTGCCTGCCCATTAATAGTCTATTGTTTGTGGTGAACGTATTATTTGTAGATTGTGCCAAATTATAACGATCCATTATTCATTTTAAAACAAAAATTATAGTTCCACAATAATTGATAACAATTTCAATATTGTATTTAACTTGTATTGATTGATAGACTTTGCTTAAATGACAACTAATGAAGAGTTTACTTTTATTTTCCACAGTATACAGATTAAGTTAACCAGTACCTACATAACTTCATATAAATAAAATTCATTAATTTTAATCATGCTATCAGTCAGGGTCATTTGAAATTTTGCCAGCAGTTCAGACTTTGCAATGAATCATTAATCTTTTGAGATAAATGCAATCTAAGGTAATTGGGAACATTCAATCATGAGCATATTGTGATAGAAAATACATTCTCAGAAGACTTAAAAATAATTCAATAGGCAATCATAATAATTGCAGAAAATACCTACTAAAACAATAATTTCTGTGATATTATGAATCTGATGATAATTTTATGTAATAATAATAATTTTATTAATCCAAATTATCAATGTATGTCATGTGAACACAAGGTCAAACGTGTTCCGATCCATGATAGTTGCATTTGTTCTCATATGTTTATTATAATGTATTAATTTTGCAACAATATCATGTTATCATAACTGCAACTCACAAAATGTAGTGATACTTAGCAGATGAACTGCTTCTGAACTAATTGTTCTGACACATAATTTCTAAAGTGCATTGTCTATTGAGTGCCAGTATCTTAAAGATGCGGACTAACCGCCTTGGCCATCTCAACTTCATATTGTAATGAGAAATATTGCTTCCATTGTAACACAGTAACATTATTCATATACCTAGGTACTAATTGCATTCTATCATTCAGTGTTTGTTTCTATTTCAAACACACTTATGTTTGCTTCAGTAATTTTAGCACAAAATGAAGCCTTGCAGTATTTTGTTGTTCTCATAGCCAAACAGATTGCTCAAATTTATGATGACTCACTCAAGAAATAGTCCCAATTTCAGACCCACCACATGTCAGTAACATTGCCCTCATAGGTACACGTGTTTCTACTCTGTCGGCAAACAAATAGCATACACGCTTTGATGAAATTGTTTCGAGAACGACGTAGGAGCAATCAATTCCTGACCCAGGTGTTAAAAAAAAAATAGAAATATTTATGAAACTAGACATGTTAAAAAATTGGGACTGGCCCACATCGTACGTGATAAAACGTTTGAATGAAAGCAATCCCGATCGATGTGTTTCACTTAATATCATGCTTATTTCGCAAATATCCGGGGCTGTGGGCGAAGTGTAAATGAATCCGCTCCAAGTAGATAATCTCCCCATTCAGTGCACCGTAGCTAATTGCACAGAGATAACGCCAAATCCTATTTAATATTTCCATAAGGAATGGCGCACATTTTCAGTGTGCAGAAAAAAACTTTTACTACTATTTTTTTGTAAAAAAGTTTTTTTTATTTTTCACTTTTTACTGGTACCTCACACCTAACAACACCACTGAAAAGTCGGAGAAAAGCAAAATACGCAATTTCGTTTACTTGAAGGACAAACCAAATACGTCATCTACGTAAACGAATTCCAGTTATTTTGATTTAAACCCAAACTGCTAAACCGATTTTAATGAAAATTAAATGGTACTAATCGGAAAGTAAACCCATTCACATGATGGAGTTATGAAGTAACACATAAAAAAACTACAAGCGAATTGAGAACCGCCTCCTTTTTTGAAGTCGGTTAAAAAAATGAATTAAGATGAAAATAACTATAATTTTCGCAAATAAATGAAGTTCCACCTATAATTTGAGGAATTTTCTAGCTGGATGCATAATGCCAATTTTCATAGAGTGACCAAAAACAGGAAATTCAACTAGCTTCTAAATGTCAAATTTTAAGTTAGTAAAAACGACTATTTTATCATAACAGGTAAATTCTTTACAATCCTATTTCCACCAAAGAAAAACCAGGGCAGGTCGTTAGTATTGACACAATATTAATGGGAGTTTTATCTCACTAAGTCACTAACTCAATATTTGCTAGCAAACTATAAGATAGTATAAAAACTAGATCTCTCGCAATCTGTACCTTTGCTACGTGTTAAAATATATTTAACAAGGATAAAAGATATTATTATTTAATGTTGATAGCTTGCTAAATGTTTAAACAAAAAAAAACCATAAATATTATTTTCTTGTTTGTTGCCTGTCTCTGAAAACATTTACTAAGATCCTTTTTGTGTTATTACAAGGTATAAGGCATAATCTTTATGCAAACTATTTGCACCTAAGAGTATTTATGTGGGTATTTAGAGCAAGTTCATAGATCTTGTAGAATTGATTCGTTATTTTATAGGTATTTCATAGATGAAACATGGATGAATTTAATCGTTTTAGGTAGACAGGCTTGAAAATAAATGCCATAGGGCGGGCGGGTTGTTCGAAGTATACGGGTGATACTCGGCGGTGGGGGTGGGTGCGTTCGTCGTAGTCCGTGATGTTTATTTATAGTGGGTCCTCGGTGGTCGATCAGCGCTGAGGCGGAGGCTGCCATCGGTGCGTGTGCCCACGGGCCAGGGAACGCGCCCTCACGCGTGACCACGTCCATGTTGCCTACCTAACAGCCCGCACTCTCGCTAAAACACGCGCCTCGATAATAAGCAGTTTGCCATGAAATAAGTAGGTACCTAACCAGTTAGGCCCTGTCCGCACTGCGCTCCTTATTCGCGCGAATTAAATTCCGTCATCGGGATTGTTTTTCCGCGCGGTTTTTTTCCGCCAGTGCGGATACTCGCATAGGATTCAATGAGTTACAGAATTGCGGAAAAAAAATAGCGCATATAAAAATCGCAGTGCGGACAGGGCCTTATAGATACGGACACGAATACTGATTAACTCCTTTGACAAAAGAAATGGTATCTTTTTTAGCTAAAAATGTTACTTTTGATTTAGGCAATACAGTATTCATGGTTTTATGTCTGCATACCTTATTATTTTATTATCATTCCACACACTAACAAAAATCTTAACCATGTAGAAGGAAAAATCAATCACAAGTATTTTTAACCGACTTCCAAAAAAGGAGGAGGTTATCAATTCTTTTTTTTTTCTTTTTTTATGTTTTATCTCATCATAACTCCGTCATTTATGAACCGATTTAAAAAATTCTTGTTTTATGTCAAATTAATATACTCCTTGACTGGTCCCATTGAAATTTTATCAATATCCCTTTAGTAATTTGGCTTTTAAATCAAAATAGCTGGAATTCGTTTACTTAGATGACATATTTTGCTTTCCTGCGACTTTCCAGTGGTGTTGTCAGGTGTGGGGTACCACAAAAAGTGAAAAATAAATTAAAATTACAAAAAAATACAACCGACTTCCAAGTAAAATAAAATACACAAAATAACTTTAATTTCGGAAGTCGGTGCTTTTGGTTGTTTCTTCGTATTTTTACACCGACTTCCCTAATTAAAGTTATTTTCTTTTAGTAATGGACAATTAATTGCATCTGTCAATACCAAAATCGTCATTGACCTGCAGGCTGCTGAATACTATTTTGTATGGGTGTGGATGATGATAACACCGTCGGAAAAAATACGCCGCCGGCTCGAGATCCCGCGAGACTAGTTGTTTATTTTCTCGCCTTCGTACAACTGACGATTATTTTGCTGCGGAAAACATAAACTACACGTCACTTCACTCAGTGAGGCACGGTCACAACACCGAAAACCTCAGCGAGAATAGATTTTAAAAGCCAGTGTGTCATCATCAGCACTAGTTTTATTTGACACTTTAAAATAATTTACACTCTTCATTCACACCTGCTTTATGAACCTAAGAGCATCCTAACTCAAATATTCATGTTTTGTTACTTGGTATTTTACCTGAATGGTTTCCAGATGTAGATCAAAAACTTCTTTTACTTGAGGAGCTGAATCATAATCTATGTAGACACACCAGTTCACCATTTCATGTCAGATGTATTTTGCCAAAACCTGCCGAGAATTGTCAAAGCAGCGCAAAATTTAATTGAAAAGGTCTGGACATATAAATAAAAATTGAATTTAATTGATGTTAATTTTTATATGTAAGTTATTACATCACCTTGGATCTATCTGTAAAAGTGTTATAATAATTCAATGATAAAATAAATGTCCGGGCAACGATAAAAATAATTTATGGAACAGTTGAAAAAAAAAATATGTTGAAATTCTTTCAGGGTTTCAAACTTGATAAAGTGTAGGTAGGTACAGCAGATGACCCTCGCCCCTACCTACTACTGCAATCTTCATTCCGTGAAAACCAATCCCCTCCTACACTCAATGTAACACTAAACTGTCTTCAAGAGTAGTTAGAGATAATATTTAGATCTCTCAGAATCTAAAAACTATCAAAAGAAAATAATTTATAGTTCCTAAAAGCATTCTCACTTATAATAATTACAAATTCTCATTCGTTAAACAAAATGCAAAAGACCTGTTATACTTATCTCTTTATACTATTCTTCATAATTCTGTATAGAAACAAAGCGTTATGAACCATTATAATACTAAAATGTAGTTAAATGTTTATCAAAATTGAAGTAAGACTAATCGATTGTTCCTACTGAAACCCTATGGTTATCCGATACTCGTTCAATAATCATTTGTCCTCGAAACATAAAAACTATCACAACACGTAATAACTACATGTACGAGTAGCTTCCGATAAAACGCCGATAAACTATAATATCTGTAATGCGCTATGTCCCTTTAATTGTATTTAATTGTAAGTTGCATTTTGCATATATGTACTTACGGATTCTTGTATCAACGGGAAACGATCATTTACCACAGATTCGTTTTGTGGGGGAATGTTGAAGTGCTCTGCGTCAGCGGGGATCATAAGTGTTTGAGTGCATTAAGGAGTTGATAGTGTACGGCAAGCCCGGGAATGCTGACTGCTCCCGCGCCGAGATTCGAGTGCCTAGTGGCTGAAATATTATATAGGTACCCAGGTTTATTTTGGACGAACTACGTTGGCGGATTGCGTCTACGAACGCGGCTGACGCGCGATCCACACGACCATTGCACGTTCCAATATTTTATCTGTTAGAAAATTCTTTTATCTTCTCACCACAGAAAACGTAAAGACAGTACATTTTTGCCGCACGTTATATAAATTTACGGCGACGTTTTTCTTAGTTTTTTATTTCTTTGATCTAAGCACTCCATATCACCGATAATATCTCTACAATTTGACATTAATATAAAGATATTGTGCATAAATGCGAAACTAATCTTGTGGACTTCTCTTCCCTTGTCCGTGTGCCGAGTCTCGTTCAAGCCTTACCCAGAGATCATTCTAGATCCATCACCAATCAGGCTTTTTGGATATCGAATTTAAAACAAGACTGTCTTTAGTAGTTTCAAAACTGTCGCTGAAAAGGTAAAATATAATCAGTAGACCCTTAACCCTTTCGGACTGAAAATAATAACATGTTATGTCTACTCGGTTAAACAAAACAGCTCCCTATAGTATTTATCGCCTAACGATGGCTCCTACGAACTACCAGTATCTTCTAAAAAATCATAAATACTATCTAGCAGTAACTGAAACGATTGAAAATATTTGGATATAAGTGTAACATTTCCGCTGCTGCAAATTCGTGATGGTTTTCTCTCGCCTTTCTCTCAAATAACTGAAAAGCTTGACTGACAGATGTTGCGAAACAAAACAACGTCAATGCCCGTTCTTTATCGTACTTTCACCTTTATTCCGCTGTCACAAAGAAAGTTTCCTACATTGCCAATCTCGTTACAGCTATGTGGTATTGATGCGTAATTGGATTCCGTCTTCAGCGAATCCCTCAAATCAGAGTCAGGGTAATCGCTGGCCACCTGTAACATGACGTTGAGGTCAACCGTTTGTTACTATATTATTGCGACTATTTATAATTTCAGCGCTGAAATAGCTAATTTTCCTCTTCCATTATTTTTGTAACATATTAAAGTTTGCACTTACAACTAGAATAGAAGCCAATATATTGATATGTTTATGGAGTGTATGTAGCGTGACGGTATATTATGTATTGTGTTGTAAGATTGTCAGTATCGTCACGTACACGAAGTACGCTATTTTGACGTCGGTTGTCCAGGACGTGACACTTAAGTGTATGGGCGTCCTCGCGATTTTATGTGCCGTTGTTAGTATTATTGATGAGCGCCAGTGAGCAGTGTGAGCACAGATGCTGACACGGCGATATCGATGCGTGGACTAATTGCTTACATTAGTCACGGCGGCGTGGCTGGCAGCCGGACTGCGTACGCAAATAGAGTCGATACAACGATTGACTTAGCGCACGTTGCCCGATTACACTCTACGATTAAGACATAGAAAACATGAAACTGAATTCACGTACATTCCTATGAACGTTATCTTTACTGCGTCCAAAAAGCTTATTGCGAAACATGCATCTAAATGTGCTCCTATCTGAACCCCGACTCCCGGAAGCGACATGACGAGAGGATATTCTAATTGTAAGGGCAGCGTTTTTAATATGAACAGAACGAATCGTCAATTTAGGCAAGTAGTAGTGATTAGGGAGACCGCAAAAAGGATTGTACTCGAAGCGTTGCGCCTGCGACGCTGTTGTTACGTAGGAGCTAAGTGCGCGTTTGAGGTCACCATGCAGGTCGCGCACGGCCCGGAGACGTGGCCCGCTAACTGCCCAGCAACTACTTAATCATAAACAAGATACGTTATACCAAAATACACCTTATCACACAATTGTATCGCAGATTTAATATAATGAACATGATATCATGATCTGAATGTCGCGCCAACAGAAAAGATAACAAAGTTTTCCGACCCTACCTAGACAAATAATTACTGACAAACATTATGTACACGTCACAAAGACTTTTTTTTTTGTAGGGCACTGTTGTACCATTGAGTAAACAAAATTCTGACGCATAACCTTCAGGCAATACATAATAATAAGCGTAGCACTACTCTGGTGATCTTTATGCACAAGGTCCTAAGAACTTAATCTTACAATAAATATATATTGTTATAAATATTTCATTTATAAAAATACACCTATTCTCTAACCTGTTTTACACTGTGGTGTTATTTAAAACGATGGAATAATTTGTAAATATATTATCCTTTTCGATGAGCGCAAATATACCGGTTTGTTAAAACATTGACTCCAAATTAAACAACAATATCTTTTTATTATTTTTAGCATAATTATTATCAGCATCTAGTTTAAATCAAAGAAGTGTGATAATTCCCTATCGCAAAAACTGTGTATGTACCTTGATTAGCCAACGGCCTGGTAAATATTATCACACGTGGTTTACCTACTTTGTTTTGGATTTGTTGATTTTTGCGCAGTATCCGAATAGAAGCCGGTTTTAGCGTATACTGATAACGTAGTAATCAAAATAAGCTGTAGAGTAGAACTAGACAAACGGTGAGCAGATCATGTTGAAATGCGGCGCCGACATTTGCATTTGACGTCACTATTATTGGCCGAATCGCTGATCGGAGCTCGCTCCGCCGCCGGCGCTGCCGAGCCGCTGCCGCTCGCTCCCGCCGATCTAGTGTATTTATGTACGATCGTAACTGCCGACATAGATCGCATGCCTGTTCTGACTAGTTTATCGCCTGTTACATTAACTCCTTTGATCTTTTATTCAAAATTCTAATTATGGTTCTTTTCTCTTTTCAGAACTGCCAACGGAGGAGGGTAAGCACATCGATTTAATAAATATTTCTAAGTTATCTGCTGACCTAGATAAACTGACACAATATTCCGATTCCTAATCCGTTCACTGTTTGAAATTCCTTTTAAAGATTCCACTTGTCCAATAAACGTTGTATTTGTTAAAAAGATAACTGGACTATAACATTTAGCCAGACAAAATTTTAATCTTTGAAAATAAGTAGTTGTACTCAGGAAATCTACTTTACTAACACACAAAGCCGCCATACTGGAAATATAAGCACTTAGGAAGTGTGGCGCTCCCCTATTGTAAGTATGTTAATTAAGTGCTTAAATCAATTGTGCACACGAACATTAATCTGACACATATAGGGAAACTACCCGGACCCATAAATAAACGACAAACAAAAGTTTCCCATCCACAATGACAAAAGTTCCTTCTGTACGAAAAATGTTAATAAAAACATCAATGAACTTCTTTTAATTTAACTTATAAGCTCAATAGACCACACTCAAACATGTAAAATATATATCGTAAAATATGCATAAATGTTGCAGCTTACGAATATTAACTTATTCCAGTATTCAAATAAAAACCATGCCAAGGTTCTGTGAGACACTTTTTGTTTACCTCAAAGCCTTGAATGCTCACGTTTGTTGAATCCTTTCGTCAAGTTAGCAAAACATATTAATGACTAGAATATTGATTAGCCTACATTTCGAAGAAACGTCATCGTTATAATTAGGATAACTAATCCTCTAATTTCCTACTTTCTGAAAAATATTTCTTCTAAGTGTTACCGCTACAGAGCACAGATATCTGTCACAAATAACATTTTCTATTGTTTCCTTATAGGTAAAAGTATATGGCAGTTAGTCCTGGAACAATTCGATGACCTCTTAGTAAAGATTTTGCTGTTAGCCGCTATTATTTCATTCGTAAGTATTAAGATCATTGTAATTATGATCGTTTCACAAATAGTTACAGGAGAATTTTTAAAAATTTTCTCATGTTTCAGGTTTTAGCTTTATTTGAAGAACATGAAGACGCATTCTCCGCCTTCGTAGAGCCTTTCGTTATTTTACTTATTCTTATTGCTAACGCTGTAGTAGGAGTATGGCAGGAAAGAAATGCGGAATCTGCCATCGAAGCTTTAAAAGAATACGAACCCGAGATGGGTAAAGTAATCAGAGGAGACAAATCCGGTGTACAGAAAGTCCGAGCCAGGGAAATAGTACCCGGTGACATCGTTGAGGTGTCAGTCGGTGACAAAATCCCCGCTGATATCCGTCTTATTAAGATTTACTCGACCACCATCCGTATTGATCAGTCCATCTTGACCGGAGAGTCTGTCTCCGTGATCAAGCACACAGATGCCATTCCCGACCCCCGCGCTGTCAACCAGGACAAAAAGAACATTCTCTTCTCCGGTACCAATGTCGCCGCTGGCAAGGCCCGCGGTATTGTCATCGGAACTGGTCTCTGCACTGCCATTGGTAAAATCCGTACTGAAATGTCCGAGACTGAGGAGATCAAGACACCTCTGCAGCAAAAACTTGACGAATTCGGTGAGCAGTTGTCTAAAGTCATCTCAGTTATTTGCGTTGCCGTATGGGCCATCAACATCGGTCACTTCAACGACCCCGCCCACGGTGGAAGCTGGATCAAGGGTGCCGTGTACTACTTCAAGATCGCCGTCGCCCTGGCCGTCGCCGCCATCCCCGAAGGTCTGCCCGCCGTCATCACCACTTGTCTCGCTCTCGGTACCAGGCGTATGGCTAAGAAGAACGCTATCGTAAGGTCGCTGCCCTCTGTAGAGACCCTCGGTTGCACATCTGTCATCTGCTCAGACAAGACCGGTACTCTCACCACCAACCAGATGTCTGTTTCCCGTATGTTCATCTTTGAGAAGATCGAAGGTGGCGACAGCAGCTTCCTTGAATTCGAAATCACTGGATCCACCTACGAGCCTATTGGTGATGTTTACCTGAAGGGACAGAAGGTCAAGGCTTCTGAATTCGACACGCTCCACGAACTTGGCACTATTTGCATTATGTGCAATGACTCCGCTATTGACTTCAACGAATTCAAACAGGCTTTCGAGAAAGTTGGTGAAGCCACTGAAACCGCTCTTATTGTACTCGCTGAGAAAATGAATCCCTTCAACGTTCCCAAAACTGGACTTGACCGCCGCTCCAGCGCTATCGTTGTACGCCAAGAGATTGAGACCAAATGGAAGAAAGAGTTCACTCTTGAGTTCTCCCGTGACAGGAAATCCATGTCCTCTTACTGCACACCCCTTAAGCCTTCCCGTCTTGGAACTGGACCCAAACTGTTCGTCAAGGGCGCACCTGAGGGTGTGCTTGACCGTTGCACACACGCTCGTGTCGGAACTGCCAAGGTTCCTCTGAACTCGACCCTCAAGAACCGCATCCTGGAGCTTACCCGCCAATACGGTACCGGTCGCGACACCCTTCGTTGCTTGGCTCTTGCTACCTCTGATAACCCACTGAAACCTGAAGAGATGGACCTTGGAGACTCCACCAAATTCTTCACCTATGAAGTCAACCTAACATTCGTCGGAGTCGTCGGCATGTTGGACCCTCCCCGTAAGGAAGTATTCGACTCCATCGTTCGTTGCCGCGCCGCTGGTATCCGTGTCATCGTCATCACTGGTGACAACAAGGCCACCGCGGAAGCTATTTGCAGGTAATTAAGCAACAGTTTCCACAATTAATTGGCACCTTCTGTACATAAAGTTCTATCGCACTATTTCCAATTTACATAACTAAATTTCAGAGGAGAAATGTATGAACTTGTATATTCCAGGCGTATTGGCGTGTTCACTGAAGAGGAAGACACCACTGGCAAGTCCTACTCTGGTCGCGAGTTCGACGACCTGCCCGTGTCCGAGCAACGCGCCGCCTGCGCCAAGGCGCGCCTGTTCTCCCGTGTGGAGCCCGCCCACAAGTCCAAGATCGTTGAGTACCTGCAGAGCATGAACGAAATTTCCGCCATGGTAAGAATCAGACATACAACTTCAAGTCTTTCTAAACAGAAGTTAGCATTTTTGTAAACAAACACAACACAAACGAAATTCCAAGTATGTTAGTGAATCAACACAACAGCAAAATAACTGCTACATTGTAAACGATATCTTCATAATTTAGTGGTATACCAATCGCCAACATTATTGAATGTTTACACATTGTAATACATGTTAGTGTTCTGTTTACGTTAGGGCAGCGATGTTTATAAACTGGAATACTCGAAACTTATTTGAATAGCGATGACATGTTACTTATGACTTTACAGACTGGTGACGGTGTGAATGACGCGCCTGCCCTGAAGAAGGCTGAAATCGGTATCGCTATGGGTTCTGGTACCGCTGTCGCTAAGTCTGCTGCTGAGATGGTGTTGGCTGACGACAACTTCTCTTCCATTGTCGCTGCTGTTGAGGAAGGCAAGCATTCATCACATAAGTTGACTAAAACGGACAGTTATAAAAATATGACTGATGCAGCAACTGTTAACACGACGGTTTTGTAACTTCAGGTCGTGCCATCTACAACAACATGAAGCAGTTCATCCGTTATCTGATCTCTTCCAACATTGGTGAAGTCGTGTCCATCTTCTTGACTGCCGCTCTCGGTCTCCCTGAGGCTCTGATCCCCGTGCAACTGTTGTGGGTCAACCTGGTCACTGACGGTCTGCCCGCTACTGCTCTTGGTTTCAACCCACCTGATCTTGACATCATGGACAAGCCCCCCCGTAAGGCTGATGAAGGTCTGATCTCTGGATGGCTGTTCTTCAGGTAGGCATACAATCCAAGTAACTTTGGAGTAAAAAATATTACAACTCTAGAAAACTTCTACTAATTGATGACATTTTATAACTGTCCAGGTACATGGCTATTGGTGGTTACGTCGGTGCCGCTACCGTCGGCGCTGCTTCATGGTGGTTCATGTACTCTCCCTACGGACCCCAGATGACATACTGGCAGCTCACCCACCACTTACAGTGCCTCGGCGGAGGCGATGAGTTCAAGGTACGAGCGATTTTTTTACTTATTGTACGGGATCTTTTATGAGCGAGTCCGTCTTGCACTGGTCGGATTTTTTTTTATCATGACGAATATTAAATAGTTTCTTTTTACGATTTTAGGGCGTCGACTGCAAGATCTTCACTGACCCTCACCCTATGACGATGGCTCTGTCCGTACTAGTAACAATTGAGATGTTGAACGCCATGAACAGTTTGTCTGAGAACCAGTCGCTAGTGTCCATGCCGCCCTGGTCAAACATGTGGCTGGTGGGCTCCATGGCTCTCTCCTTCACGCTTCACTTCGTCATCCTCTACGTCGAGGTCCTGTCGGTGAGTACCGCTCGGCTCGTTCGGATGCAGTGAGGGTTGATAAGGTTCATGCGCTAACTCTGTCGTACCGCGACGTGTGTGTTGCAGGCCGTGTTCCAAGTGACGCCGCTGTCCGTCGACGAATGGGTCACCGTGATGAAGTTCTCGATACCCGTGGTGCTGCTCGACGAGGTGCTAAAGTTCGTCGCGCGCAAGATCTCCGACGGTGAGAAGAGTTCGGAGCTGATGCACTGGCTCGACGGCATGCAATGGATTGTGCTCATGTGGGCCGTCTTCTTTGGCCTCATCATCTACGGCCCTCTATAAGCCGGCCCGCCCCCGTGTGCCGTGCCACCACCCCGTTTGATTCACATCTAATACCCTCCTATCGATTTCTGCGCCACCCACCTATTTTATTCATGTTGCAGTTTAAATTTTCTATTCTCTTGTGTGAACTGATAAGTTATTTTGAGTGTGGGTAGCGCAAGGAATTCAACTGTGGAAACCGATAGACTATGAGCTGCGCTCACCACAGTACCTATCAGTCATCTAACAGTTTGGAATGCTAATTCTGGCGCACCCGGTGTGAAGTGAGTGCCCCTCGAGGGCCCGGTGTCGGACACAGGATGTGTGAGTGACGGCCGGACTGTGCCGGCCTAGTTGTCTGTACTGCGTACTGCTTAGGAGTAGATCTATCAGAGCCGTGGCGGCCAATGCGGCCCGCTCTAGTGATTATGCATTTTGTATGTGCGAGACAATAAATTTATTGGAGCTCATTTTTTTACAAATTCGTGAGTTCAACTAATATTTTCTTCCTTTTACTGAGTACATATACATAATATTATACACTTATTTGATGTGAAGTGGCTGTGAAGACCTTCATTATAAATGCTGACTAATGAAACACCAAAAATTGGTTTTATTGAAAGGTATTTATAAGTTAGATTAATTGCATTTGATACATTTTGTATACAGTAGCATGGGAAGCTCCGCATTCAAATATTTTATAGTGAACTCGCACATAGCTCAGTACCTTGTCCGTTGGGACAGCAGACATGTTATAAAACATACTATTAATTAATAGTAATGTGCATTGTTAGCTTAGTGTAATTTATCGTAAGTGTATTATTAGGGACGTGGTTACAATATTATTATCTCAGCATAGGTAGTACTGTTATCAAAAGAATGTCTTTCTCCTCTGTCCTTTCACTGTGGTCGCTTCTTAACATTCCTATATGCATTTCTTTTTTTCTTTTATCAAACCTTGTTTTGGTATTGAGAAGCGCTCTAATTAATCTAAGCTAATTTAACTAATGAATGTGTCCCTAGGCTGAACTAACCTCATGCCTTAGTGTGAACTCAGGTGGATTGCAAAGACTGCAAGCAAGTTACAGAACAATTCCGAATAATCCCACGGCATTGTTAGTTCAAGTCACCTGCTTAGCGGGCGCACCTACTTGTGGGTCCGTCTGTGCAGGTGCCTGCAGCGCCGATGCGCTCGGTCTGTAACTACATGCGGGCATGCTTACAGTGCTGTCTTGCTGCCAGCCACGTGCAGTCCGCCCGCGTACACCCTTCGTAGCACAAGTAATACGTCACAACTATTACTTGTGCTACTAGTGACCTTCATATACATCGAAACAATATCATGTCAAGCCTTGTTTCAATACAATTATTACATACTATTAACGAATTTGTGTATTGCGTAAAATGTCTATTTATTACATTATTTACTACAAAGTAATTTATTGAAATAAAGCAATATAGTCTATGTATGTACGAACTTAAATCGGCTTAAAGACCCCATGTACGATATGGTACTTTTATTTATCTATATTTACTAATTGATGTAATTTTAGTTTGTCTCTTGTTCTTAAAATAACCTTTTATATCAAGTATTTCACCATCGAGACATAATATTTACTTTAAGTTTTATAAAACCCGAATCAAAATTTGTTCAGTTAAGTGTGGTACAAGGTTAGTACGTACATATGTTTTTTTTTTTTATATATGATGAAAAGTAATAAAAATTGCATGTAAACATTGCATGGTTTATGAATTTTAAGAGTGCAGTTTTTGATATGATGCATTAACAAATTATATATTATAGTATTATAAATTATTTATGTGTATACCCAAATCTATAAACAAGACTCAATTGAAAGGACTACAACCGTTAGAAGTTAATATTTATTTTATGTGTTTTTTCTATATGCAACACACATACCTTACGAATGTAATGTTTTAAAGAAACACAAAACACTTCATTGAATGATGCCCATATTTGAGATATCTTGAAACTACCTATGATTGCCTTCATATCTCTTGAACCAGTAGTTTTCTACCAAGCATTGATCCCTCATACACTGCACAATTAAGGGCATGCTCAAAAACCTTTGTTGTGAATGTCCCCCAACCTCCCGGAACTTGTTGCGTTTATCAGATTAACTTATTGAAATGTACAGTCGTTTATACATTTTACATATTAAAATAGTCAACAATATTAATGTTTGAATTATTTCCCTCCACGATCCAGTAGTGACACTACATGACCATGACACCCCCCCCCCCCCCCCTATTTGATTATGAAATTATAGCATACTCTGTGACCCCTTGTATTGGAACCCCATGTCCTTAGCGTACAAATAATTGTTTAATTACTGTTCTATTCCTCGCTAACAAATTTTATACAACAAGTTTTGCAAGAACTATGTCCTATCCTGTTGTATGTGATGCATCAACCTGCAACACATTAGTTGCATTTTGAATGTCACTTCCAACTTGATCTGTAACCGGAGCGATATTGATTCGCCTAGAAATACTTATTAAAGAAAAAGGTTACAACAAAAAATAGACAAGCAATAAAAACAACAAAACAATTGTTTGTGAATTGCAAAACTTGGTCTCGGCCGTGCCACGGCAGGTACGCCCGTGGCGCGCACGCACGCTCCCGCATGCTCTAACGTGGTGTTGTCCTTGTGTCCCCAGCCCAGCCGGAATGGAAGCTGTAAGCGCCGGATCGCCGTCGCAGCGCCACTGCACGCACATATTCCATGAACACTCATTGTTTGTTGTGATCCCGCAGTGAAACTACACATTTAATGTAACTACGACACGGTTGTGATATCTGCATAAGACCTAGTAAGTTCGGACGGCACCCCCGCTCGAGCGCACAGACACTAACACTCTCGTTGTTTTGCAGCGAACGAGGTGGTCATTGACAAGTGGTAAACGCCACCGAATCATAGTTCCTCAACCCGCTTCTCTCTGCTACTTCTACCGCTCTCGTCTCCCGGTGTAATGTTAATTGGCTTTTAGTTGTGTACGAATTAAAAAGACCGTCACGTAAGACTACAACTACGACTAGGCTAGGCTAGATAGGCCAAGTCAGCGGCGGAGGAGAGGCGAGTGGTGGCTGCGGCGACGAGGCGGGCCGGGGCGCCGCCCCGACCACCTGCTCACCTGCGCTAGTTCACCAGAGGGGACATAATGTTGTTCATAATGTGTATATACTACAGTATGCTTAGGAGGTTTAATCAATTTGTTATATTACGTTGTTCTAATTAAAGACTACATGGTGCCCGTCGACAGAAGCAGTGCGATAGACGATGTGTACTTAAGTTGAGAGCACTCATTAATTTATTGTTATATTTTTATTATCTTATAATCTAGTTTGCTTATCTAGAGTCGAGTCATTTCTATTAGTGCTGACGCCTCGACGAGCAATATGGTGTCTGTAAGGGAAGGATAATTACATGATTGTCCAGTGTTTGGGACCTGAGTCCAAAAGTTTAAACATACCTGTACATTTTAATGTATTATTGTTTTGTACAATAAATCGTTATAAACGACAAGTGTTTCATTCATAATTTTTTTCATGTCCGTGATTACCCGTGGGACCATTGACGCCAATCGCTTCCATATTTGGTAAATAAGTAATGTTTTTCTTATTTGTAAATCGTCTAATGTTGGGTATCAGGGTATCCAATACATTCGCGAATCACTTGCGCTCCGCGCTCCTCCTCCTCCACATAGTGGATAAATTTGCGAACGCGGAGCGCAAGAAGTTCGAAAACAGTGAATATCCAGGTATACTCGCTCGCCCTAGATATGCGGACAATGCTGCGCCCTGCAGATACGGGGTCTAACCCTCGGAGCAACCTCTGTAACCACCACAATCAAAAAGGTAAAACATCGTTTACATGTAATAATGCCCAAATTATTTAAATGTAATCATTTACAGCTCATTGCATATTTGCGTCCTGGTCCCAATAGCAAAAACATGGAATAATACGAATGCAGTCGGCAACAAAAGTACATAGTTACCTAGATTTACTTATAGGTACGGTATAAACAAACCCAAAAGTATCAGATGCTTACTTAAAACTAAGGGCCTTTTTCGCACACGGCGTTTTTCGCGCCGACGACGCGCTCTACGCACTTAGGCATCGTTCACACCAAACGTATTGTCCACCGCCGACTGTGAGTATGCTCACTGTGCAGTAGTCAGCGACAACGCAATACGTTCGGTTCGGTGTGAACGAGGATTTAAATATACATGAAACAGCTATAAACTGCGTAACGCGCGCTCACAGTCAGCGGCCGACAATACGTTTGGTCTGAACAATGCCTTAACTAAATTCATTACGCAGACAGTACCTACTGCTTTTTGGTCGTATCTACAGCACCGTAAGAGCGCGCGTTCATAAAACGTGCACCATCGGCGGGTTAAAAATATGCCATAGGCTGTAAGAATTTATGTTAAATAATATCTGAAATAATAATAAAAATGTTGACATAAATATGGTTAAAAAAAGTCTGCTTTTGTTGCTGCCCGTACGAAATCGATTTAAAACGAAGTTTGACAGTCTAGGGAGATCGTGGGTTCGATTCCCACATTTATACCTATACAAAGAAGCACTTCGTCCGCACTGCTTTTTTCTGGATTCGTATTTTTTTCTAGTAATAAAAATACTCAGGGATAATGTAGTATTATCCTTGTTCTAACATTGTAATGGTATTTTTTTTTTAAATTCCGTTTAATAGTTTATTCGTTACAAACATACAAATCTTTTCTCTTTATAATATTAGTGTAGCAGAGAAAAATTATAATACTGCAGTTGAAAATGAGCTAAACTATGCATTCAGTTTTTTGAGTCAGCCTATTCACAAAAGGCCATGAATGCAGAGCGCATCAAGCCATTCCAGATTGGGCACAGTCTGGAATGGCTTGGTACACTCTGCAAATTAAAACTACTTCGACTTAGAGTTTTTGAGCAACCATACACATTACACATATGTGTAGGGCGAAAAGATTATAGCTGATTGGGTGCGTCTTGCTGAGAGAATACCAAAAATATACCTGAAGAAAATCAGATACGAGTCCCGTGGTGAGAGGCCCACTTTTGGATTTTCTAAAAAGGCACTTTTTAACTTGATCTTCAGATCCGTACATTTTGATTTGATCGGATGCAGCTTGATGCAAAATTACATAAATAGGCAAATCGGACGACGACATAGTTGGGCTAAACATGACGACTTTGAAAACTCCGATCTGGACAATTTTTAAAAGGTTGATCTGGGCGAATTTAAATTTATTCTACGCAATAGTGTTACATAGCTTGATGTGAAGATGAAAAACGGGTCCAATATGAGTCCAATCATTTTTGAAAATCTATCTGGTGGACTAATTCGATTTTTTCTGTGAAATATTGTAGCTAAACAAGAATATCATCGATTAACGGCTTAGAAAGTGGTGGATGTTTACAAATTATTTTAAAAACACCCTCTTTTAATGAGCTTTGGATAGGTCATTAAATGAGGATGTTTTTATTAAAATAATAAAAAAACAGGGGTTCCATCAATTGTCTAATGAAACTGGCAAAAACGGAAAACAAAAGTAACTTGCGACAACGTCGATATTACATCGGAAACTTGTGATCCGTTTTGCATACTAATCAAATTTCGACTTTTTGCCAAAAATCGTCCTTCCGTCTTCGTCCTCGAATATATTTTATTCGCCATGAACATCCTTTTAAAAATTGTCCAAATCGGAGTCATCAGATTTGGGCCCGATCAAACCAAAATGAACGACTTTGAAGACCACGTTCAAAACTGTGCTTTTGGACATCTGGAAGTGGGCCCCTAACCTGGACTCGTATCTATACGGTAACGTAAATTCTATTAGGTCTTTAACTTGACGGTAGAGGACGTTATTCTAATCGAAGTAATGCGATGTTTTTTAAATAGCAAAAGAAAGTCGACCGCTTATCGGCCACACCGCCCGACCAGGCATCCGGCCCCTTGAGCTTTGCCCGAATTGCCCTATGGCCAGTCCGGACCTACTGGAAACAGACTCTGGCAGGGAATTCCACTCCTTAGCTGTACGCACTATCAATATGTTCCCAAATCATATTTAGGAAGTCTGCCAAATAATTGTAGCACAAGCAACGTTATCTACCTACTTTTAGTAAAATGTGAAAAAAGCGTTTATTTTTTTCATCCCAAGTAGAAACAAAGTGATTGTTCTGTTCAGTAATCATATTAGATGCTCATATTAGCTGGTCTAATAACATTGACTCGTATACCGTAACTATAATGCCGATACTACACGCTTGCCAAACCATCAAATATTCAAACGTGTGGATAGAGCGTTTGGATTGGCTTGTGCAGAATTTCTTGCATTTATGACAGAAAGTTAGTGCGATTACGCAATGAGGGTTCCTGAGAAGACCAGCACCAGGTGTCAGGTCCAGGCAGCTGTCTAATAGCGCACAGACCAATAACAATGCAGTTTTTGATGAAAAAATGAGTAAATACTCAGGTATGTTGGTATTAAAAATGATAACTTTCAGTTTGATTAGGTCGTCAAAAACTATTTCCTCTTATTTGTACGAACCCAAACCTACCTGTATCATTTTTCACATTTAAGATAATGCGTATTTGTGACAGAATTAGATTTTCAAAGTATGTATAACTTTCAAGTAATCGCACTTTTTCGAACACCCGAAAAAAATCGTAGCTCCTAAATGAGAAAACGTATAAGCTCGCTGAAAAGTGTATTCGGTCCTTCTTGACGCTTTTAATAACCATTAAAAGTTTCAAAAGTGTACATGCATGCGTTATTGAATAATATTGCTAAAAATCAAAACGACGGTGTCATAACTTTGACGGCAAAATACAAGAAACCGGTCAACCCAAGATGTGTGGCTTTAAACCAAGAATTAGTGCGTTAAGACAAAAATATATAGTGAAAATATTCAGCTTGGAATGTTTCGCATTAAGTAAATATGAACAAAAAACAAAACATGTAAACAACGGCTATCCGACCAAATTCGAATGACTACAAAAAAGCGGCGTACTCATACATAACGGTGACCATCTTTATTGGACGTATTAAACCTAAGCTGTTGTCCGTACAGTCGCGTTCAAACGTTTATAGACAATCATACTATTATTCTAGACCTCAGAATGACTTTTACTTGTTAACAAAGTCAAATTGAATACCTTTCCCTTTATCAATTTAATAGCATAACATACAATAGTAATAGTCGCCCCAAAAAGCAATTCCCAACCTCCTGATTTTAATTACTTGGTCGTAACAACCAAGAATAATCGTTATAAACGCGACAAGTCTGTTTTACGAGCAGTATAGTTTGAATTTTTGTACGAATGACTGCTTTCTTTTGAACCAAATTGTTTTTTTTTTTTACATTTTATAGGCACACGCTTGACCACTATCTCACCTAATGATAAGCTATGATATGATCGACGATGAAATGGAGCATGCTTGCCTAGAAGTAACCTATTCACTCTTGGCTTAAAGACTCCCGGGTTGTAGCTATCAGGAAACACAGACTCTGGTAGGGAATTCCACCCCTTAAGGCCGCTCTCTCGAAAAAAGCTTAAAAACAACGTGCAGATGAAGCAGATTTTCGTCGGCATTTACTTATAAATTACATCTGAAAAAAATAGGATAATTTGGTTTAGCCAGAATTTATGTATCGGTATCACATAATAAGAAAAAAATCACCAAATCACCTCCAAATCGTTGAGATGAAACCATTTTACTTCTTCATTTTTTAACAAAAGATTAAAAAAAAATTACTGCTTTGCAATACAAACGGAAATACTTTGGTTTTGTTACTTTTTGAAAATGTGTCATTTTTATTATAATAAATTAAAAATGCGACCGATTTAAATTCCGCGTCTATAATCACCCCCGCATTCGTCCACGAATTCAGTGCGGTGCGAGTCATGTTGCTAAGTGGACGTGCGTCACGTTGCGAGAGCTCAGCACTACAAAATTATATCGTAAAATATTACTACAAAATTGAGTTTGAGTTTTTAGGTTAATTACATTGACCCATCATTAAATTGCTGCTTTATTTTTCAAGTTGCGACTTAACCCGGTAGTTTGTTGGTTAAAGTTGAAACTAAAGGATTCCGATGTATAGTTATTTGAACAGTTTTGTAGTCTTACTCGCATAGATTGTTCATTAGTATAGTTATATGAATTGTATATGCTGTGGATAACGGTGTGAGTTTCACATTTATATAATATCTTTGTTTATATTATTTGCGCAGATATAATATGTTACTGTTTGTTTGTCCCAAATAAATAAATAAAATGTCCGTAAATGTAATAACTACGCCACTTTCAACCAACTTAAAAATAATTGTAAACAAACAGTCACAGTGCAACCGCGTGATTCAACGTGACAGTGTCCTTGGCGTCATAACTGCAACTGTTTACAAACAGATAATAACCCAAAAGCTCTTCCTAGTAAAAAAAAACAAACATTTTGCATTATTGATGATAGAGCGATGTTTATGTATCTGTCTCTGTCCCACTAATACCGTACGCTTCCTAGCTATCTCTCTTTCTCCTAGCTAGACAAAGCCTCCTCCTCCTCCTCCTTGCGACGTGACGTCAGCGGATGGCGTGGGGCTAGAAGGTAAGTCTGAGTTGCGGTGGCGAGGCGTAAAATGGAATCTTGTATTGACGATTAAAAACTTATCATTAATTTATCTAACCTACAGCTTAAATCAATGTATTTAGATACTTCATGTCTTGTTAACTGTTGTGTTAATTAGCTTTTTTAATAAAATGTATCTGCAGGCTCTTTTACACACATTTCTTGATCTATATATTTTTTTAAAAACAATCGCCCATCATATTTTTGTTCTTTATAGCACCTACTTTTTTTCTTCCTTTGAGGGGCTTGTGGCTAAGCACTACACTTTTCTACTTCAGTGTACTCGGGCACAACACGTTTAAATCGATTCGTGAGTAAAGTTAAAAAGGTCACCGTTATGTATGAGTACGCCGCTTTTTTGTAGTTATTCGAATTTGGTCGGATAACCAAATCTACTCGTGTACGTTTATTCTACAGGCGCACATACGATGGTTTTAGAGATACAAGATTCTGCAAAACGTTATTCCAGCAGGAAACGCAATATCTCGAAAACCTGAAGACGCACAAATTATATTTTCAGGGCACATTTTTGCACAAATATAAGCTCTCTGCCCATGCGCAACATTTCTCTCTCCGACTATTCGTTTAGAATTTTCCTGCTAGAAAAACGTTACCCTAGCAGGAATCGTTTTTTCCAAAACGGCCAGGCGCACAAAATCTATAAGTAGCGCACATTTATAGCAGATTACGCACTAACTATACGTTCCACTCATATCACTCTAAGAGACACTTTCCTGCAGGGGTAACGTACACCGGTTCATCGTTAATCAACGGACTAGTTGAATTCGTAGACGGCTAAACTGAGACTCCACTCGACGCAAGAACTTAGTCAGGTAATACTAGTTCATTCGTCTTAAAAAAATAATAACTATTGACGAACAACAAGAAAACTATTTTAACCTCTAACTTCTACCTTCACATAGTTGATATTTCTATGGGCCAAATGCCATTTTGGAGTAAAATTGCATTGTGTTCTAAGAAGGGAAGTTCAAATACTAACTGTAAAACTTATTTTTAACTTATTTACTTACCTACCTGCAAAATAAGTTTAATGTTCTGAGGATACACATATATTTTTTTTTTAATAATAAAAGATACGAGATCCTACGCTAGTCCACCTACAAACAAACTATGTTGAATCGTCGCAAAGTTTAGTAGTTTACGTCGTGGACTAGTCGACAAATTCAACTAGTTGATCAACGCGTCTATGAACGGAAATGGACGGTCTCGTTTCGTTCACGATAAATACGCCGACGACCGATCTCTACTACAATAACAGACTACAGTAGGTAGTGTTTCTCTCACTTTGACAAGAGTTCGTGTAGTGGTGGCGCCATCTGAGATCAGCTTTCACTTGCCGGGTTGGCAAGTGAAAACTTATAGTAATAAAAACTCGAAGACCTTTTTCGCTCGTGTGTCACCCTAAGTACGAGTACTTAAAAACAAGACGCGTAGAGAAACAGGTCGTCGAACCATAAATACGCGTACATGTTCGTATCATCTGGTTTTCTTAGAAAATATAAACTTTAAATTTTCTAAGAAAACCAGACCGTATCCTACCTACTTGGTAAACTTAATGACTTCCAGAAAAATTTACGCCACCAGTTGGCGCCACATAGGCGAGAAGTCCTCTTCATTGAAAAAGTAATAGTCCTAAAACTAAAAAGTCAAGGCATAGTCCTAAAACTCCTAAATGAATCGCAAGCCCTCGCAGGGCTTGCGATTCATTGAGGAGTTTTAGGACTATGCCTTGACTGTGACGTTGTCTGACAAGTGGTGGCTGCGGCGGAAGGTTTAACAGTAAAAAAATTGCTATAATGCATCAGAGAGGGCGTAGTTTGTTGACGTGTGGATCAGGCATAAGGTCAATCAATTGATTGGCAACACCTTCAACATGTTTTTTTTGTTTGTTTCATTCAAGACTGCCACATTTCCAGGCGCGGCTGTTCTGTTTGATGTTCATCATACAATTTTCGATTTTTAGTATAGTTACAACGGATTTTATATAATTATCAGCTGTTTTCTATGAATGACCCTATTATTACAACACAGAAATTATGCTAGAAGTAGTTGATAGCGGCTAAAATAATGGATGCGTCTAGGTAAGCTATTTTTTACTTGTATTCTATATAATATATTAAGTCTTGCTTCTCTGGATACAAAGTATTTACTTACTTTTCACAGACTAGACACCGAACTGCCGAGTAAAATGGCACACTTAGATATAATGGAAGTTGATGAGCCCAATGCTGAAGATTTAGAAGAGAAATCTGAGATGCCTGAATTACCATCACGAGTTTTGAGAAAGAGGAAATGTAAACCATCGAATCGAAGAGTTAGCATGAAACCAAGTAAAAGGATAATGACTGAAAACGCAAACCCTAAACAAATAGAAGCATTGTATCTGAACAAAAAAGTGAAATCTTTGTCACAGACTTTGGAAACTATTTACGAAGAGCCGAAAGCTCAGAATAGTGAGACTGAAGTGCTAATAGGTGGAAGGAAAATTAAAAGACTGCTCACATTCCAATTAGGTAATCAATACACTAAAGAAAAAATAAAGAAACGCAGGGCCAAAATAAAGAAACTACTGGGAAACAAATCTTACTTGAACAGAAAGAAAATACCAATGCAAGTGTTCCTCAAAACTATAGAATGTTTGGAGTTGGATGAAGTAATCAAAACAGAAACTTCAGTGCCAATTAAAGATAAGGATATGTAATTATATTTTTAAGACTTATTACCTGCATGGTATTGTTCTTCTTGTGTGTCTGTTTGTCCATAATAAAGTAACAATAATGTGTATTTATTTTATTTATTAACTATTAAACCTACCAGAATACTGAATGATTCATCTTGAGATTCATCAGGAAACTTAATTACATAAATATTCAGCTTAAAATAAATATGAAAAACCAGCCAAGTGCGAATTGGACACACATGAAGGGTTCTGTACTATAAACCAAAATACACCATTTCTTGTATGCAAGCCCCCTTAATGTTTAATTTAGTTTAACTTTTATTATTTGTTGTTACAGTATGTAGCAATAGAAATACACACTGAAAATCTTAACTGTCTACCTATAACGGTTCTTGAGATACAGCCCACTGGCAGACAAACATTGGAGGTTTAGTTATATGGTTCCGTTGGTAACCCTTCGGGTATGGAACCCTAAAAACCATCTTATGAAATTAAAATTCAATAAAAAAACAACATAATATAATAAAGAAACACCAACTTCCAAACAGTTAGGTTTTCACTGTACACTTTGTAGATGATTTAGGACAGTTTTCATATTCTTTGATAAGACCTAGAGAATCTTGATCAACTCCATTGAGGCACACACAGCGAGGCTTTTCCACCCCAGGAGTGAAGAGTTGGCGAGGAACACCAGCCCAGGTCCTTTTCACACCACCACTACAAAAAAAGCAGCATATAAATATTCTCATGCTGCACTTGTGATGAGAGGCGAAATAAGTTTGTAGGACTTTTTTATTTATGTAGGTAGGCACAAAACATATTAAGCTTCAAACAATGCAGTTGAAACTTAGAGAAAAGAGTCCACAAACATGGAATAAATCCATCTTAGGGTGCCTGTCCATTACAGCGGAGCAGAGAAACGGAGAAATTTTAACCAATGGAATTGCATAAAACCTCCGTACCACGTGAGTCACTGAAATGATTGGTTAATATTTCTCCGTTTCTCCACTCCTCTGTAATGGACAGGCACCAGGCACCCTTAGAATAGTAAATACTATGAAAGTAGAATCAAACGGGCTGGGGGCTGTAAGAGTTGCTGATCAAATTACTTATTTACACATATTTTAGCAACACTGCTGGACAAGGTTGATGGACCATTTATCAGGCTCTGGGCTGGCAGACGTGAGTGCAGCACATGTTCATGTAGCCAATTAATATTTAATTATTATATTTTTAAGTTATTGATTTTACTAACACAGGCTAAGTTCATAATAACAATACATCAATTCCTAGGTCTGAAATTAAATTTTTGAATTTGATAGAAAAATAACCAAAAAAATATACCTTGATGTGGTGCACCACACTTTGGTGCCTTCCTCAGCACTCCATGCAATGTTACAAGGAGGATATTTCTGATCTTCTTTTTTAGAATTTTCTTTTTCTACTTCACATTGCTTCATTTTATCATTAAACTTCTTTACATAAGCTGTCTCTTGGCCATTCTCGTCATAAAATCTTCCAATGAGGGTACCTGTAAAAAATTTTCAAGTTATTTGATTATGTTGCTTAATGTCATTCAGTATTTTCAAGATCCCAATTGAACAGGCTGAGGTGTCTTCATTAATTTTACAGTAATTTTAAAATGCATTTATGTTCAAGAAGTAAAATTAAAACAAGGGAGTAGTAGTATTTCATATATTGTGTTGTCAAAATATATTCTGTAGCACTAGTTTCTGCCCGCAGCTTCGCCTGCTTGAATAATATGTTTCTGCTTGAATAATGGGTTTTAATTTTTTTTTGCACAGTACCCTAATCTATTTTCTACAATAAGTTACTCCTCATAACATAAGTTTTCTGCCTGTGAAAATCCCACCAACATCGGTGTGGCCGTTCCAGAGATTAGCCAGAACAAACAGATAGAAAAAAAAACTGGTCAAGTGTGAGTCGGACTCTCGTGCGTGCAAGGGTTCCGAACGAATTTTATTTTTTTCAACATGTTTTTTAATACTATACACATCTTTAGGAAAAGATGTATTATCTCCATTTTTTCAAAATTTTAGGCTCAGTAGTTTCGGAGATAAGGGTGGGGAATGGTCATTTTTAATCTAATTTCTTGAATAACTTCAAAACCATTTATTTTAAAATTATGAAAAAGTATTATTAAAACCTCACAGTAAGCCCTTTCATTTGATATGTCACACAATATTAATCAAAACACTTTTTTTTTAATTTTCTAGTTTGACCCCCAAAAGTGACCCCATACTAAAAATTTAATCATTTACGTGTTTGAGTCACAGAAGTCTATATGTGTTTCAAATTTCAACAGAATCAGTCCAGTGGATCCGGAGTAAACTGGCTGTGACAGACAGACATCCGAGAGATCCTATGAGTTCCCGTTTTTTGTTTGGAACCCTAAAAATGTTGTATGTATGTAAATCGGGCTGGTTTCCGCAACTCCACGACTAAGCGCGTATTTTGCGTGCAGGTGGGACAAATGAGTCATTCGACCCATCCCAGCTCCGCAAGGATAAAAATAAAAATGTTTTTTTTTTTTTTTTTTTTCTTCCTTAGTGGCAACTGAGCCGGTTTCGACTATTCTGCCAGTGTCACGTTGGGACGGCAGCAACGAAAGTCAGGCCGTCGAACTTTGTATTCGTGGTAGGTGTTAGTGAAGCTGAAAGGACAAACACATGGGTTAGTAGGAACACATAATTTACACGCTTATATACAGGTATGATATATACTAAACATAAACGACTATATACATACTAAATATAAGTTACGCACCAATTAAAATTTCAAATCATTTTCTTTTAAAAATGTAGCCAGAATGTGGATTAATTTAGGAGAGAAGTGGGAGAGAAGGGAATGGAAGTTGGTTGGGAGAGGAATGTTGAATTTGGAGATTTTTTGATAAAGGTCAAAGGATTTATTATTTAAGGAGCAGGAGAAGAAAATATGGTCCAAAGTGCCCTCCGCAAGACCGCACTCGCACAGGGAACTATCCCGGATATGTATCTTATGTAGGAACACTGGGCTACAACAATGTCCGAGTCTAAGTCTACAGAGTGACGAAACAGTTCTCTTCGACAGTCTAGGGTATTTAAAAAACCAAGGCCTACGTTGGATTTCGGGCTGAATAGCGGCATAGTAGATGCCCTTGGTTTTAGAGGTCGCCTTCCATGTTTCAGCCCACGAGTTAAATAACTTGGGTTTGGCACCATTCCGCAAATCGTAGTTATGAGCTACGTAGTGCTTTCGATCGGCCGGATTCGATGTGGCATACTTTGCTAACGAATCAGCGCACTCATTGCCAACAATACCCGAGTGGCCGGGGATCCAGGCTATCTCGATGTCCAAGCCGTTTTGGGAGCAATCAAATAACAAGGTCTTAATATCTGCAATGATTTGACTATGGATTTTACTATAAAGTTGATTTTGTTTTAAAGCCTGGATACTACTACGAGAGTCTGAAAAAACTACTGATCTTGTTATTTGATGGGATTTAATATAGTGTATGGCTTCCAAAATACCAATACACTCTCCTGTAAATACTGATGTTTCTGGAGGGCATTGAAAAAGTAAAGCAATTTTTGAATTTTGAAAGTAAACTGACACACCAGTACAATCTGTTTCAGTCAATTTTGAAGCATCAGTGAAAAAGAAATTCCATCCTTCCCAATAACGCTTGACAGCCGACTCAAAATCGTCTCTAGCGCTTTGGGAATTCTTTGATATACCAAGTCCCAAAACGGCTTTTGGTTCAAAATCAATCGTATCATATGCGGCAGAGAAAACCGGGAGAGTTAAATATTGACAAATAGGTGAGGAGAGTTGTTTAAGTTCTCTGTACCTATTCATCAATAGGGGGACTGTTTTATGACACCAGTAGGAAGAACTATTTAAGGAGAGGTCAATTTGTTCTAAGATAGGGAGTAAAGGATGGGAGGAAAGGGAAAAAACTTTCGAGAGGAAGCGATCTGCCAAATACTGTCTCCTAAGATGGAGGGGTGGGTCTGCACATTCCACTTGAAGCGCATTTATAGGAGAGGATTTCATGGCCCCAATGATTATTCTAAGACATTTGGCCTGAACACTGTCTAGTTTCTTAAGCGCTTCTTTGTTGCAGGGCTCAAGAAGGAAGCTGCAGTAATCTAAAGCACTTCTAGTCAGCGCATTATATATAAGTTTAAGGGTGTAGGGGTGAGCACCCCACCACACCCCAGCCAAGGCCTTAAGGACCGACACAGAGCGTTCACATTTTTGGACCGTGTTGCTAATGTGGTCTACCCCAGACAACCTTGAGTCCAAAGTTACTCCCAGAAACCTAGCCTTATCTTGGACGGGAATGCTTTGTCCATCAATATTAATATCAATTGAGGGTACAGAACGCTTGCGTGTAAAAATGACAGCTGTACTCTTTGGCGCACTTAAAGACAAACCATTGTCAAGTAGCCATTGGTTTAATGAAGCCAGAGAGACATTCATCGACAGAGCGGCATCCTGAATGGAACTGCCACAGACCATTAGTGCAATATCGTCAGCATACTGAAGGATTTTGCAGTCGAAATTAAGGGAAGAGGGCAGGTTGGCTGTATAGATGTTATACAGTGGGGGACTAAGAACAGATCCTTGAGGTAGTCCTCTCCAGACCGATCTTTGTTCAGAGTCAGCCCCAGGTATTCTCAACTGAATACTACGATTAGTAAAAATGCTACCAATGATGCGACAAATCCTAGCCGGGACTCTCAGCTCATGCAGCTTTTGCCTGAGATTAGGGAGGAGGACGGAATCATAGGCAGCTGATATGTCCAGAAAAACAGCAACCACAGACTCATTTCTGCTTAGGGCTAGCCGGACCGCTGACGTGAGGATACCCACACTATCAGCTGTGCCCAGTCCTTTCCTAAAGCCGAATTGAGTCGTTGGGAGCAGTTTCCTGTTTTCCACCAACCACACCAATCGGTTTTTAACTAAATGTTCCAAAACTTTAATGAGTATGGACGATAAAGCAATAGGTCTATATGAGCAATGATCATTAGGATCTTTGCCTGGTTTTAAAATCGGAATCACAACTTGAACCTTCCACTCTGTGGGAATGTAGCCAGAAGTAAAGCAGAAGTTAGCCAAATCCAGGTAATATTTGTGAGTTTTTGGACCAGCTTTAGAAATAAAAGAGTACGGGAATCCATCCACACCTGGCGCGGAATCCTTGACCTGGGATAACACAGTTTTTAGTTCTTCCAAGCTAAATGGCATGTTCATTGGGTCGTCAGTGCTGTCTGCATCATTGATGTCAACACTGATTTCCTCAATAGTTGGAACATAGGCTGGAGCAATTTTTGAGAAAAACTGGTATCCCAGTTCTTCTGTGAGGTTGTTAGAGGAGGAGGCAGGTGCTAAACTACTCCTAAAACGTTTAACCTTTCGCCAAACCACCGAAACCGGGGTGGACGGACTCAGCGAACTACAGTATTTTACCCAACCTTCGCGTTTTTTCCTCTTTAAAAATTTCCTGGATTTAGCTAATATCTGTTTGAAGGCGATGAAGTTATCCAGGTTCATATTGCGGTTGACTGTCTCTTCAGCCTCATTCCTGGCCTTGACCATGTTAGTGCATTCCCTATCCCACCATGGCGGGGAAGGGAGTCTACCGGATTGGGGTTTTTTGGATGGGAGGCAATCATCTGCTGTGGAGGAAATGGTGGAAGAAAAGGATGAAAAGCAATCCTGGGCATTATCCCTGTTGATTTCAGGAAGGGAAGATATTCTGAGGTCCAGGATTTTAGAATATAAATCCCAGTCTGCTGAATTTAGATGGTATTTCAACAGAGGGGGGGAAATTTTATAAGGAATATTTTTGGAAGGGAATTCAATTATGATGGGATAGTGATCACTTCCATAGGTCATATCCAAGCGACGCCAAATGAGGAGGCTAGATAAATTGGATGAGCAGAACGTCAAGTCAACGCAACTATTGCTCTGCCCAGGAGCAGGTCTGCGTGTAGGACTGCCATCATTGATGATACAGAGGTTGAGATCATCCAACATATCAAGCAACCCTATGCCAAAGTTATCGCAAGTGCTCGACCCCCAACGATAATGGTGACAATTAAAATCACCCATGACAATTATTGGACCGCTTACACTACATAACAAATTTCTAATTATAGGAAGGTATTCAAGTTTTGGGTGCGCAATATAAAAAGAAAAAATATTTATATCCTCAGCCTTAACAGCAACAACATTTATGTTGTCGCCAACAGAGGTTAGAGGAAACTGGGAGAAAGATACCTTGCTATTGATGAGCAAGGCACATCCTCCGTATCCATCAGATCTGTCGTCACGCACACTGCTGAAACATGGCAACCTGAAATTGCTTCCAGGTACTAGCCATGTCTCAGCAACGCCGCAGATTGATGGTTTAAATTTATTGATTAAAAAAGAAAGGTCAGACTTTCTGGGAGTAATACTCCTCACGTTCCATTGTAGGAATGTCAGGGGATGGAACATTGTGAATGTAGTTAAGAATGGAGGTCAATTTTGCTGCAACGTGGTCAGGTATTGATTGGGACGGGCTAGAGAGTACGGACATTAACATGTTTGTAATAAGTTCCAATATATTTTTAGAATTCTCCTGTCTGTAGGTAATTGGCTCCGCAGCTTCCGTTGGAAGAGCACAGCCATTTCTGGATGGGGAAAAGGAATAGTTTTGGGTAAGGTTTAAGTGAGCCTGTCTATCATAGCCAGGTGATAGGGGGATACGGGGTTTGGGTTTCAAAAATACTGTTTTACGGTAAGAGTTTTGGGTCACCGGAATGGGACTTGAGGACTGGGATTGTGAATTATTTGCAGCAACCTTGTTGCGTGGGGATGATTTGGAGACTTCGGCATATGACCTAGAAACAGGTGGGAAAACCCGACTTGCCTCCGCATATGCAATTGATTTCTCCGCCATCAGAGCTTTGATGCTCTTCTGTCGGCCCAATTCTGGACAAGCACTGTCATTTGCAAAATGGTTACCAGTACACGAAACACAAAAGCTGAACTCACGGGTGACGTCACATCCATCTCCTGGATGATCTGCACCACATTTAAAACATCTTGGTTTTGACCGGCACAGAGTCCGGGTATGGCCAAATCGACAGCAATGATAGCACTGGATGGTTGGGTATGTGTATCTCTCCACTGGGAGAGCCGAATAAAAACTGAAAACACGTTTGGGTAATACTTGCCCATCAAAAGTAAGTACTACAGTTTGTGTGGGCCTCCACTCAGTCAGGCCAGAAGAGGTCACCTTACGGTTCATCCTTCTAGCCTTGATAACAGGGCCACAACCCTCTGGAACCTGGATATTTTTGATAACTTCATCCTCCGACCACTCAACCGGTATGTCCCTAACTATACCCATTCGTGTTATATTGAACTGTGGGATGGTAGCAATGTAATTATGCTGTGTCAAAATTTTATTCTGGAGAAAACTGTTAGCATCCTGATGTGACTTAAACTCAACTGACACTCTGTTTCTACCTATGCGTTTGATCCCATCGAGACGTATGTTATTGACGTTATTCATCGTCAAAAACATACCAAACTTGATCGGTTGCAGCACAGTGCCTGATGTCTGTTCGTCCTTGAGAGAAACATGAACAATGTATGGTGGGTTGTCTCTCATGGTATAAGTAAGTCTGCCAATAACATTTTTCGCTATTTTTGCCGGGATTTTAGAAGTAGCAAGGGGCGGCGAACCAGCTACCCTTTTACGACTTGTGTTCTCTGTATCCATGCTAGGGTCTTGCGTAAGTACTTCAGCGTCATGAGGAAGGGTTACAGTCAGGACAGGGGAGAGTTCAAACAGTTCATCCGGGGGGTCAGGATCAGGAGGCTTTTTGGAGTTCATTTTGGCTGATTATCGTTAAAATAGGACAATAACAACTATAAAACAAACCTTGAACCAACAACACAAACACAAAGAACAGTTTCGATCAAGTTTCGCACTTAAAAGTTCACCAAAATCGAAAATATTCGTAGCACTGACAAAAGCACGTGTATAGCCTTCACCAACTACCAGCGAATCTCAATAAAAATGTTAAAAATTGTGTTTTTATCTTAGATATTGTATACTATCAAATGCACTTAGTAAAAAGCTGTTTTTTGATATAACAAACAGACACTTCATTTTTATTTGTATAGATAATTTTATGCTTTGATTAAGAAACTAGACATTTTTGCAGCACCAAGTGGCCATTGATCTAAGAATCCATTTGAAAATACATAATATCAATATAATACCTCAAGCCATAATTGAGAAAAAGGGTATTGACAGACAAAACAAAGTGATTATTCATGGGTTCCTTTTGAGGCATCCTATAATAACTTACCAACTTCAATGTACTTTTTCCTGAATGTATTCCGCCAATGAACCAGCGTGAGTAAGTCATTGCAGGACAAGTCCATGATATGGTCCTTTTCATTACTTTCATCTTTGAAATTCCCTGTGACAAGAGATCTTGATCCATCTTTACCTGAATTGTACAGAATGTTATAATATACATAAACTTATGTTCCAATTCTAAATGTCTTATTAATTGCGAGAAGTGAAGGTAATAGTTAGAATATGATTTACCTATAAAATAATGGTATGCAGCTCCCTTTTCATAATGTCTTTTACCTTCTGTAACATCAAATACTGTACCTAATACAGCTAAATACAAGTGACTTTGTTTAACCCCATCAAACTGAGCTAATTTTGTTGTAGTGAAAATACCAGGTTTTTCTTCTGCCACTTTAGTTAAAAAAGTATCATAATACTTCTTTAGGTCATTGTGATACTTGAAAGCGACCAAAACTACAGAAATTGAGATTACAACCTTTAGATTATTTAGAAGAACCTTAAAAACCATCGCTCTTCCTATAATCTTTTATGAATGTAAGTTACTAAGTTACTTTTTCTAACTTATAAATCGGTCGACAACTTCAGGTGAAACAAAAGGAGTTTCTTTTGTGAATTCCTTTACTATATTTATTTACTATACTGATTTCCTGATACACATACCTTTTCTGTAAAAATAACTGTACAATCATCAAACAGATTAACAGACAACATTCCAAGCAAAAAACTTTGAAATTGTCAAATTTAGTCGGTCAACAAAACAAACTGATTGCTGTCAGTTCAGTATCAATCAATGTGTCATTTGAACATAAAGATCATTTGATATATTATGTATTTTTTTTTTGCTTCGCACCATAGAGATAGAAAATACGGTTTGTGCATTTATTTTAGCCCATGAAGGTATAGATTTATCTATACCTTCATGATTTAGCCAATGTCACGTTTGGTTAACTTGGTTTGAAGATAATAAAGTTAGGGAAACGAAATAATAAAATAATACTATATTATTTTATCGGAATTTGGAATAGGACGGACATATAGGATATTTTTATTTTTACTATTTATAGGCGCGCGTTCGACCACTATCTCACCTGATGGTAAGCGATGATGTGGTCGAAGATGGAGCACGCTTGCCTAGAAGTAACCTATTCACTCTTGACTTAAAGACTCCCAGGTTGTAGCTATCAGGAAACACAGACTCCGGCAGGGAATTCCACTCCTTAGCTGTACGCACTATGAATGTGTTCCCAAAACGTTTAGTGCGTGTGGGTGGGATGTCCACCATGTACCGGTGGCGCATCGCCGTTCGTCTTGTGGTCCGATGATGGAACGGGCTTGGCGGAATTAAATTATGCAATTCCGTCGCACATTCCCCAAAATGCAACCGGTAGAAAACCGACAGGCTAGCGACTCGTCGTCGATGCTCAAGACTTTGGAGCTTCGTCGCGACGAGCCTATTGTTAAAATATAAAGAGGTTCACTACTGTATTTTATACTGGCTGAATGCAAAGCTAGTCTAAGTTGCTTGGTTACCACTCTTGTTATTTTTTTCGAGACTTTTTGATTTGTACTTGGATATTAAACTGACTGTTAAAATCTACCTATATGTTTTTTTCCATCCATATAAATTCGTGTGACCTTTACTCGTCCTAATTCCACAAGAACTAGCACACTCTCACAATTTATAAGAGGTTATTGGCCCTAGTAAAGAAAAAGAAGAAAGTGTTCCTGAATAAAAATGGATTATAGCACAAAGATTGACATTGGCAAATTGCTAGGAAAAGAAAATTGGTCAACATGGAAGTATAAAATTTCCATAATGCTTGAAGGTACGGAAGGTGCTTCAGAAGCAGTGGAAGGTAGACTCCAGAAACCAACTCTTTCCGAAGGAGCAGGTGACGCCGCAGTAAGCACCTATAACACAGCGATGGCAAAATATAGGAAAGCTGAAACTTGCGCCTTGCTCATGCTAACTACCAATATGTCTGAGGAAACATTAAAGAAGGTAATGAGGTATAGAACTGCACAAGAAGTCTGGCAGGAGTAACATAGACTTTTTGATGGACAAACGGAAGATAGAGCCTACAACTTGTGTTTAGAATTCTTTGGACTTAAACATGATAAGGTGGATGACATCCCTACTCATATTTCGAGATTAAAGAATATTTGGAATGACTTGAAGGTCGAGATTTCCAAGATTGACGCAACTGCTAAGCTTCCTGAGATGTTCCTGATCTGTAAAGTCTTAGATACACTCGACGACAGGTTCTTCAACTTCAAGTCAAGCTGGCTAATGCTAAAGCAGACTGAGAAAACAATTGACAGTTTAACAAGTCATCTTTGTACGTTTGAAAGAGAACTGGGCAGTCAAGAGAGCTCCAAGCAGGAAGCACTAGTGACGACACCAGTAGAGCGAATCGTAAAGCCAAACAAAGACGAGCAGCTGATTTGTAACTACTGTTCTGGTAGAGGGCACAGAGTTCGTAAGTGCAAAAAGTGGATTAAGGATGGGAGGCCACCAAAATCAACTGCAAGCACATCAGCAGCTGGTTTGAAAGTAAAACAAGTACAACAGATATCACTCATGGTAAATGCGTGCTCGGAGAGTCAAGCTCAAGACAAAGTCCACTGGTTTGTCGATAATGGAGCGACAACACATATAGCAGTGAGCAGAGAATGCTTTCATGAATATCATGAATTTGACTCTGATCATAAAGTGACGACCGCAGATGGAACTTCAATTCCAGCGTTAGGAAAAGGCACAGTCGTGGTAGAATCAAATGTCAATGGTAAGAGGGAGCAGATAACACTCCGAGATGTATGGTTTGTACCATCATTAACAAAAAATCTGTTCTCGACGTTAGCTGCACAAGACAGGATGCAGAACAGCATTTTTACGTCGACGACTAGAGAGTGCAAACTGAACATAGAAGGCACGAATAAAGTTGTTGGCAAGAGGGATCCTCATGGAGGACTTTACGAGTTGAATATGAAGATGGTTATGCCAATAAAGCGAAGATTAATGATGGAGGTCAACGCTATAACTGGCTCTAATCTATTACAGCTCTACCATGAACGGTTCGCGCATCAGGACAAAAGACATGTCCGTGATATTGTGAAGAGAGAGCTTGGAATTGATTTAAAACCAGACAATTCGAAATGCGAGGGTTGCATTTACGGCAAAACCCATAGAAAGAAGTTCGGAACTAGGGAAAGAGCTACAAAGCCAGGTGAATTGATTCACACAGATGTATGTGGTCCTTTTGCAGATAGCATTTCTAAGTACAAGTATTTTGTATTATTTAAGGACGACTATTCAAGTTACCGCTTCGTCTACTTCATTAAGCATAAATCTGAAGTAAAAGATAAGCTTTTACAGATGCTACAAGAAGCAAAAGCAGCCGGCCATGTAATGCAAACACTACTTAGTGACAACGGTGGCGAGTTCGATAACGAAGCCGTTCGTAAGATACTTCAAAAGCACGGTATTCAGCATCGGCTGACAATGCCATACACGCCTGAACAAAATGGCTGTAGTGAGCGAGAAAACCGAACACTTGTTGAAGCTGCGAGATCCATGTTACATGCGAGAGGAGAGATGCCACAAGTGCTTTGGGCAGAGCTCATCAATACTGCTGCATATGTGCTCAACCGAACAGGTCCAACTAGAGTGGGCACAAAAGTACCCTATGAGTTGTGGCATGGCAAGAAACCCAAGATAACTCACTTAAAAATTATCGGGAGTGAATGTTTTGCACATGTTCCAAAACAGAGCCGTAAGAAATTAGACAAAAAGACTATTAAAGGGCTGCTAATAGGATATGAGAACGACGATGGTTTTCGCATCTGGGATGGAAGAAAAACTCTGAGGTCTAGAGACATAACGTTCCAGACTGATGTTGAGTTCCGAATTTCAACCAGTATCCCAATTCTTCCAGAGGGAGTCCAGGATAGCGGTGATATCGAACGTATTTTCACACAAGAGCAAGAGCCTGAAAATGTCGAAAGAAATCAAGAACTTGATCTAGAGGGAGAAATTACTGGAGACCAAGTTCGGGATGACGTGATACCAACAGAGGATGAGGACGAATTTACGGACGCTAATGAACAACTAGAGGTTGTAGAGCCCTCATTGGAGACACGTTATAATTTACGGGACAGGTCAATGATTAGACGTCCTCAACATCTTGAAGACTTTGTTTGCTTCGTAGGTGCTGAAAATTTGCCCGATACTTACAAAGAAGCAATCAACAGGAAAGATGGTGCTGAATGGCAGAAGGCCACGATGAACGAAATAAAATCGCTCGAAGAAAACAATGTTTGGGCATTATGTGAGCTACCGTCCAATCGTAAAGCACTACCATGCAAATGGATTTTTAGAATTAAACGTAACCCAGATGGTAGTATTGAGAAATATAAAGCTCGATTGGTTGTCAAGGGGTTCAAACAAAAGAAAGGAATTGACTATGAAGAGACATATAGTCCAGTAGCACGAATGGCAACCATTAGATCGTTGTTGAGTGTAGCTGCTACTGAATACCTTTATCTTGCTCAGTTTGACGTTACAACGGCTTTCTTGTACGGTGAACTCAATGAAGAAATTTACATGAAGCAACCTGAAGGGTTCGAAGATGGCTCAAAAAGAGTTTGCAAGTTAAAGAGAAGCCTTTATGGGTTAAAACAGGCACCCAGATGCTGGAACTATCGTTTCCACCAAGTTTTGAGTGAACTTGGCTTCCAGCAGAGTACAGCAGATCCATGTCTCTATACGAAGAAAGTGGGGAGTAAAAAGATTCTCCTTACACTATATGTAGATGATGGATTGATTGCTGCAACAGACCAACAACTGGCTGAAGTGTTTCTGAGGGATCTAAAAGTAAAATTAAAGATAACTTCGAAGCCTGCCTCCTTTTATCTAGGAATGGAAATTAATCAACGCAGTGATGGCACCATTCATATTCATCAAAGTTCTTATGCAAAAACAGTGCTAGAAAGATTTGGCATGTCGGAATGCAATCCTATTGGAACGCCTATTGATAGAGTATCCAATTCTAAAGATGATGAAGATAAATCAAGTGAGAGCAAACGGTTTCCATACCGAGAAGCGGTAGGAGCTTTAGCCTACTTGATGGTCGCCACGCGTCCTGATATTGCTTATGCCGTTGGAATTGTATCCAGGTCCTTGGAAAATCCAACAAAAGCAGACTGGCTTCGCGTAAAGCGTATACTGCGCTATTTGAAAGGGACAACATCCCTTGGAATTATTTTTGGACGCACAGATGATAACAGTCGCATACTTGCATACAGCGATGCGGACCATGGTGGATGCACTGAAACAGGAAGATCCACTAGTGGAATAGTGTGCTACTACGGAGGAGGACCAGTTTCATGGCAAAGCCAGAGACAAGGCTCAGTTTCAGTATCAACAACTGAAGCAGAAATAGTGGCTGCAAGCGAAGCGACACGCGAAATTATCTGGCTCAAAAGGATATTTGACAGCCTTGTGGATATGGAGAAGACTCCGCTACTGAAGGTTGACAATGAGGCAGCAGTGAAACTGGCTCACAACCCCGAATTCCACAAACGAACTAAACATATACGTTTACGTCATTTTTTCGTTAGGGAGGCTGTCATGAATGAAGACATAGAAGTGGAACGAGTTGGCACAGAGGCACAAGTAGCTGACATAATGACGAAGCCCCTGCCTAAGCCAAGATTTCAAGCTCTGAGATCTGCTCTAGCTTTGTATTAGAGGGAGTGTTAAAATATAAAGAGGTTCACTACTGTATTTTATACTGGCTGAATGCAAAGCTAGTCTAAGTTGCTTGGTTACCACTCTTGTTATTTTTTTCGAGACTTTTTGATTTGTACTTGGATATTAAACTGACTGTTAAAATCTACCTATATGTTTTTTTCCATCCATATAAATTCGTGTGACCTTTACTCGTCCTAATTCCACAAGAACTAGCACACTCTCACAATTTATAAGACCTATCATTGCCGATGATCCTCTTGGCTTTTTTGTCAATTGACTCAAGGACATCAAGCTGGTATCTGGCAGATCCGTCCCAAAGATGAGAGCAGTACTCCATACACGATCGAACTTGCGCTTGATAGAGTCTGAGCAGCTGTTCCGGCGTGCAGTACCGTCTCACCTTTGCTAGGATCCCCAACTTTTTTGCAGCCACTTGAGCTTTTGCCTCTATGAAAGGGCCAAAATTGAGGGTAGATGTTAATGTAACCCAAAGAAGCTCAAGTTGGTCGGTTATCGGTACGGTTGCACCTCTGAAAGATGGAGCTGGGTGGAATTGGCTCCTTTTGGCGGAAAATAGACACGCTTGGGTCTTAGCAGCATTGAACTTGACCAGATTGGCATCGTCCCATTCAGAGACAGCCTATAAGGACACGTTCAAGCGCTCAATCATAGCCTCCCGGAGAGACCGGATCTGCGACCCACCAGCTCGTGCGTCGGACATGTATCTCTCAGCAACAGTGCTGTCGTCTGCATACCCAAAGGTTCCGGGATTTAGCAGATCATTAATATGCAGCAAGAACAGTGTTGCCAAAAGCACCGACCCTTGAGGAACCCCTGCATTAATATCCAGCAGTCCAGACGAGCAGCCATCTATAACCACTCGGATAGACCGATCCCTCAGGAAATCCGCGATCCAATCACACAATCCGGCGGGCAGACCGAAGGAAGGAAGCTTACTAATAAGGCTATCGTGCCAGACCCTGTCGATTCGCCGTCTTCGAGATGTCAAGGGAGACCGCTAGTGCCTCCCCGTGCTTCTCTATGGCCTCACTCCAGATGTGAATGGCATACGCAAGAAGATCCCCAGTAGACCGATTTCGGCGGAACCCGTATTGTCGGTCACTAAGGACATCATTCGCTTCTAGGTACGCCAGGAGCTTATGATTCAGCACGCGTTCCATGCTCTTACAGAGTATGGACGTTACCGAGATAGGTCTATAATTCGACGGGTCAGCTCGACTACCTTTCTTGGGCACAGGCTGCACGTTAGCTTGCTTCTTGGAAGCAAGCTAACGTGCAGCCGAAAAACTTCTCTATCTCTATATGCCGCTGCAATTAATATGTGTGCTAAATCTACTGCACAAATGTTTTCATTGTCATTAGATATGACAGGCAAGGAGTTATCCCAGTCATTGTTATTTCTATTTGGTAGTTTGTGCTGTAAATTTGATCTCCTTAGTGGTGCTTTTGGTTTGGAAAGAGGATATGTAATAACTATGGGAAAACGGTCACTACCATAAGTAATTGCTAAAGTATGCCAGGTTAATGATGAGGTTAAGCTTGGAGAACAGATGGAAAGGTCAATTGCACTTTAGTTTTGATTGGGAGCACACCGACGTGTGGCTTCTCCTGAGTTCAAGATGCATAATTTGTGTAAGTCTATTATGTCAAGTAATTCATCCCCATAACTGTTGGATGTTGAACAACCCCATGACTGGTGATGGCAGTTAAAGTCCCCCAATACCAGGAATGGCTTTTGTAGCAAAGAAAAGAGGTCATTCACCTCTTGAAGAACAGAAGAAGAAGGGTGAGGAATGTAAATAGAAACAAGATAAGTATTAAAAACTTTATTAGCTATAATTAAAATTTCCTCTCTATGAGGTGGTAATGTAACAGAAGAGAAAGGAATAGAATTCTTAATACGTTACTTCGACTAATAGCTACTTCGCCATACCCATCAGATCTATCCTCTCTAATGGTTGAATAACCATTAATTTAAAAAATATGAAATGATTTGAGTCGTCTCTGCTAAAGCAAAGACAAATGGCTCATATTTGTTTACTAGATGAATGACATCACTCTTTTTGTTTATTAGACTGCGACAGTTCCACTGGATTATTTTGGACGAGTCCATTGTGAATGGGTTGAGGTAAATTGAAAGATTAGGCAACGTTGGACGGTGATAAATTATGTTAAGTTCAGAAGTCCACTCCAATCCACTTTTTTAAATAAATGTAGAACTGGGAATCATTATCATACCCATCATCATCATATCAGCCGAAAGACATCCATTGCTGGACATAGGCCTCCTACAAGTGTCGCCACAGCAAACGGTTCTGCGCTTCTCGCATCCATCGGCAACCCAACATTAGACTGACATAACAAAAAACTTATCATTTGTAGGTGGGAGGTACAAAAAACTTTAAGTATACGGGTAGGGAGGCCTTTGCCCAGCCTTGAGACATAACAGGCTAACCGGCTGATGGAGGGGCCACACTGCCTTTTTATCCCGCTTGGTGGCGTCTTGGTGACTGTACCTTACTTCGACATAAGAACTGTCAAATCCTATGCATTTAGTTTTTTTATCGAGAATGCCTCAATATTGTAAAAACCGGGGAATTCATCTGTTCCCCAAAGACTTAAAACGCAGACAGAAATGGAAAACCGCTTTGCGGATTAAAAACTTCAGGGCAAGTTATACAGCAAGGTTATTTAGTTTTCCCCAGCAGTCGACGCCTTTCTTCGTCGAAGCTCAGTTCGAAGTTCACGTAAAGATAACAGCGAGTAAATTACAAAATAAACACAGAAAATCGCAACCACACACTTGATAAAAGACATAAACAAGGTACAGTCGCTGAAAGCGCCATCTGCTTCTACCTTTTAGTGTGCTTCTCCAAGAAATGTCCATGCCGCTTGACCAGACGACAGAATGGCATAAAATAATAGTAACACTATCTAAACTTAAAAAAGTTCAAATAACCACAGATAAAATAACCATAGATTAAAGAGCATGTAATGTAACCTAAAAACTGGTATTTATTTTGTTTATATTATTATTTAGTAATTGCTGAACTTGAGTTTTGAAGTTGCGAAAGATTATTATTATTAAATAAGATATATGGATTATCTGTGCACGATTAATATGAAAATTGAAATCAAATTATTGTCTTCAAATCATAACTTGTAACTAACCTTGTAGGTATAAAAAGTTTAATTTCATCCATATCTAGTAAACCATGTCTGGGAAACTAATTCGCCAAATTAGAACAATTACGTATGCTCCGCAGCGAAGAAGAGTAGTTGTTACCGGACTAGGAGTTGTGTCTCCTCTCGGTACAGGCACAGAATTAGTGTGGCAAAACATTTTAAAAGGTCAATGTGGTATAGTAGCCTTGAAAGGCAATGAATATTCCAGATTACCATGTAAGATAGCTGGCTTAATCCCTTCAGAAAAAGATGACAAAGTGGCAAAGGCATTGTCAAAATCCAACCTGAAATCTATGGCTCCTGCTACATGCCTTGCTTTGGTCGCAACTGCAGAGGCATTAGAAGATGCAAAATGGTTTCCAGAATTGGATATCGACAGAGAGGCCACAGGAGTAGCTATTGGGATGGGAATGATAGATTTAAAAGATGTTTGTGACACTAATGATGCATTGAAAGTTGGTTATAACAAAGTCAGCCCTTTCTTCGTACCAAGAATTTTACCAAATATGGCAGCTGGTCATATAAGCATTAAGTATGGCTTTAGAGGACCAAATCATGCTGTGTCTACTGCTTGTGCAACTGGTGCACACTCAGTAGGTGATGCCTTCAGGTTTATAAGAAATGGAGATGCAGATGTAATGGTATGTGGTGGTGCAGAAGCTTGCATCAGCCCTCTTGCCATAGCAGGATTCAGTAGATTAAGAGCATTAAGCACATCATTCAATGAGGAACCAAGAAAAGCTTCTAGACCATTTGATAAAAAAAGAGATGGTTTTGTCATGGGGGAGGGTGCAGCTATTTTGGTTTTAGAAGAGTTCCAGCATGCATTAGAGAGAGATGCAAAAATATATGCTGAAATTTTAGGATATGGCTTATCAGGAGATGCTTCTCACATTACTGCTCCTAGAGATGATGGGAGTGGAGCAATGTTGTCTATGAAGCGTGCCTTGAGAGATGGCAGCATAAAAAATGATGAAATTACTTACATTAATGCTCATGCAACATCAACCCCTATAGGAGATGGTATTGAAGCAACAGCCATTAAGACTCTGTTTAGCAATCACAGTTCTAATATATTTATTTCATCTACAAAAGGGGCTCATGGTCACTTACTGGGCGCTGCAGGCAACTTAGAAGCAATATTTACTGTATTGGCTTGTCATCATGGTGTAATACCACCAACAATCAATTTAGAAGAACCTGTTGATGATCTGAATTATGTTGCTAATGAATCAAAACCATGGGATGCAGACAGAAGAATTGCATTGAAAAATTCATTTGGCTTTGGAGGAACAAATGCAACACTTTGTATTGGACAGTTGTGAAGACAGATAAAATTTGGGTGCTACTCTAGGTGGAACATAAGAAAGTTGTTTATTATACTACAACAATAGAACTGTACAAACTAAATTTGGGAATTTCATATGTAAAAATAAAACTTGTTATCACTGTATTATATAGTATATTTAAAACTGAGTTTACAAATGTTTTCCGACTTTAATAACAATGGCGTAACAGCCCAGGTAACTCCCGACCTTTTGCTTTTGTAAGCTTTTTTGATAACAAGCAATAATTCATCATGTACCATGTAATATTGAGTCACATAAAGCATTGAAATAAAATAATTTGATCAAAAAATGCTACTTTAAATATTTCATTACTAAGCTTTCTAACAATTTAAATAGTAAATATATTAAATGCTGGTTTTTATCCAGTCAATCCATTGTTTTATTGGAATCATTCAAACTTGCACTTGCAATTTTTTTCCAGGGCTAGGCACTATTTTACCAAATATGATTTTAGCACTCTGAAAGATTTTTTTTCAATTGAAGTAATTTATAATCTATATTAGATTTAGCAACCACCAACATCTTTACACTAATCTATTGCATTATGGTTACATTATACATGATCTATCACAAAATGGCATATTATTATTTAGAAATTAATTCAAGGAAATAAAATAATGTTCAACATTGATTCCTTCCAATATCGAAAGTTGACAAAAGATGATATTTAATTGTATATGGATTTTTCATCAAAATAGAAACTAATATAAATTCCAAAATTTGCTTCACATGAACATAAATCAGTCTATTCAAAATTTGCACTGATTGCTTATTAACCTTCAAATACTATTGAAATAATGCTGAGTATTTAGACATTTTACCGTAGTTGTTATTATTACTATGTATCAACAATATACATATCTGGAGAACTTAACCTGGTATTCTATTATATTGTATAACATTAATATTTTTATTGAATGCAGAGGTCTAGTACTGTAACAATATGGATCATAATCAGTAAATGACTGACCAGATTAGAAGACTTATGACTTACCAGATTCCTTGATATCAGTTATGTATTTTATGGGATATATTCATCTACAGACCATGGAAGCAGGTTAAGTATATTGCCATTTCCAAGTAATATGACTGGTTTACAAAGTGCAGTTGAATGATGAGGCAGGTGCAGTCCGCCAGCTAGGCAGGCTGCTTGTCCTGTTTCTGCAGTAGCGGCGGCACCTGCGGCGTGTTCACACAAAGCTGAGCGAATTTTTGGCGGAGGTTCTGTCGCAACTCCTGTCTTTTTTCGGTTATATTTCTACGCGATTTGAATTCCATTACTTCCTCTATAGGAATATAACTGGTATCCTCTTCCTCGTCTGATGAACACGTGTCCTAAAAACAGTGAAAATGTTTAGCAGTTGCTTCGCAAAAACTATGCAGGGCCAAGAATACAATTTTACCAACTTACCATTAACATTTCCTGTAGAGAAAGTGTAAAACCTGTGCACAAAGTCTTATCGTTCTTAGTCAAATCTAAACAGTCGCCTCTCTCGTGATTACAGAACCCTTCGGAACATGCCACCTCTGAACCTTCGGGTGAGCTCATGAGGGAGGAAGAACCGGACATAGTTTCACAACAACCTCCGTTGTTCCCGGATGAATAGCCACAGTCTTGGGAATGCTCGCTGGGCGAGAGGTTGCCGTTTTTGGTCCGTTTCTTGCCAGTTTTCTTGGGTGAGCGACGTTTATTCGTAGTGTCGTCCTGACACGACTGGCAGCCGTCGCCGCTGGCTTCATAACACTGATTGTTGATGTAGTCTCGCGGTGAAAGCAGATCAGTCGGCGTGTCCCGTTCCTCCAACAGACATTCCTCACATTGGCACTTTTCATCTGGTTCCTCGGAATCAGCCTCCTGTGTAGAAAATAAATGTTGCTTTAGTGAAGATTGAACCTTTATTGGAACTGAAAAAAAAAAACATCCATGTCTGTGGCATACTTTGCATTTGCTTTCAACAGCTTGCCGTTCCTTCTTCTTGCGGCGTTTGAGTTTCTTCTGTTCCTTTCTTTGTTGCCTGGTCTGTTCCTCTTGTGTGATTTCATCATACAAAAGTTGTAGTTTCGAAACTCCGGTTTTGTGTTCGACGGCGGTTTCAAACTTGCGATAGAGTGCCTCCACTGCGACCGCGGCGAGCGTCTGACACGTGCCTTCTTCTTCGCGTAGCCTCAGAGAAATGCGTTGCAGTCGCTCATAAATACATATTCCGAGACAGATAAGTACCTGCAAACATTATTATTTATCTTTATGAGAAATTGATATAAATTAGACAGACTACCTCAATCAATGTAGGTATGTGTTGTTTAATTGGAGTTTTGCACCTTTGAGAAGCAGAATTATGGAGTACGACGTCAAACAGATTACTTACCTCTTCTTGTGCAATTTCCAGTGTCTTAGCATGTCTCTCTCTATGGTTTCCGAGTAGTTCTGGTTCCGCTCTAGCAATGAGGTGCGCGATGTAGTCAGTCTTGGCTTGCAGGTGCAGGTGTTTGTCTAGAAGGCATCGTTTGATACCGCCGTATAGTGCGCCGACATATCCCTTCTCTTTCTGTGGTTCCTTTTCTTCGACTAATAGTTGATAAGCTCTCAAGACCTTTGTGAAATAAACATATTATAACATAATTTGGCAAGTGACTATCAGTAGTACTGTTGAATAATGCAGCCATGTATGTACAAGTAAATAAACTTAGTTAAAACTGTCAGCTGCACTAACATCTATATTTATAATATTATATGTCACCGGAAAATGGCAGACTCCGTAAGATTGTAATAAATCTTGATTATGAAAAAATCGTTTTGTGTATAATATATTCCATCCAAATTCAATAGTTTCCAATACATCCGTGTCTTATTTAGAAAAAATAGTTTACAATTTCACGCGATATTTTACAATCTTACGGCGTTTGCCATTTTCCGGTGACATATACAGGGTGTCCCGAAACTCAACGTCAAGCGGGTACGGGGCGATAGGCTAGGTTATACCAGTTCAGGCAAATTAAAAAGACAAAAATAAAAATAAAGTGTCTGTCCGTCTGTCACAACAAGTTTTCTCCGGATCTACTGGACCGATTCTGTTGAAATTTGGTATGCATATGCATTTCTGTGACCCAAACACGGATGCGTTACGAAAATAAATACATTTTTAGTATGGGGGTCACTTTTGGGGGTCAAAGTAGAAATTAAAAAAAAAAGTCTTTGAACAATATTGTGTGGCATATCAAATGAAAACCCTTACTGTGAGAGTTTTAATTATTATTTTTGAAATAAATAGTTTTGGAGTTATTCAAGAAATTATCTCCCTTATCTCCGAAACTACTGAGCCTAAAATTTAAAAAAAAAATGCAGATAATAGTTCTATACCTAAAGATTACAGGAAAACCTATAAGAAGTCTATGATGTTAAAATAACATGTTAAAAAAATGAAATTGGTTCGGAACCCTTTGCATGCGAGTCCGACTCGCACTTGGCCAGTTTTCTTTTTTAATGTAATCCTAAATAAATGTGCTATTGAGTGCAGAAAAAGAAGTGCGTCGCTTCTGCGCCGCGGCCGCGACAGCTCGAACGGGATCCTGAGTGTGTTATCCGAGCGGTGGGATTCGCTTTTCTTGCGGAGGTGGCTGCAACTGCATGCCAGCGCCTGCGCTTATTATATACTTTAATGTGTTTTATAATGATATTTAATTTTGATTTAATGCTTAATTTGATTTTAATTTAATTTTTATTGCAATTTTTATTTTAATTTAATTTTTGATTTTGATTTAATTTTAATTTCGTTCTGATTTTATTTTAATGATGAAATTAATTTTATGTAATTTTATTTAGTTAATTTAATTTGAGTTTAGTGTTATTTTAATTTCAATTTTATTTTTGTGTATTTTTTTTTTTTTTTTTTCTTTAAGTTGACGTGTGAGAATTTTAAATATGGATATTTGATATCTGAAGTAAAAATAAATTATTATTATTATTATTACAAATCCAATAATTAATATGGTCACTTTAGTAAAAAAATAAAGTTTTATTGGGTCATGTTTAAAAACCTTTTCTTAGATAACTTGACGCTTCATCTTTCAAAAAAACGTACTATACAAATAGAAATTTCTCCTTTGCGAACAAATAATAAGAATAAGAACCCCCATACAAGAAACATGTACCATATGCCGTATAGTACGGGACGCTTAGTGTGCAAGTCCGACTTGTTATGAAATGTGGCACCAACCGACGATTATGCCTTGTTATTGCGCCAGTGACGGAAAAGCTAAATGTGAACCTCTTGTCTTGGTATGGTCATGTGAAGAAGAGGGATGAAACCATGTAACCAAATAAGTTATGAATATAATTGTGGATGGATGAAGAGGCAGAGGGAGGCCAAAAAAAAGATGGATTGACTGTGTGAAAGGGAGTTAGTGGTAGCGTGACAGCTGACAGGACAGAACAAAAAAAAAACGTGTTGCGCTGACCCCAAGTAACATGGGATAAGGGCAGGAAGATGATGATTCTTAGCACATCCTGTCCTACCGCTGGGGAAAAGCCCCCTCCATTCTTTCAAACAGTCATGATTTTGCCTCGTCCTTCCAATGCTCAAGGAAGACATAGTCCGAAGATAGCATATTTAAAATTTATAACTTTAATCAAATCTGAAATCATATGTATGCTGATTAGATATTACTATCACAGAACTTCAAAATGGAGTAAGTAAAGATGAATGGTAGTTTGTGAGCAAGTGGACTACCAAAAAAATAATCAATATTGATAATGAAAACATTCTTTCAAAAAGGCAAAGATAATAAAACCATAGCTATTAAGATTGGTTTTGAAAAGCAATGTTTATTACATCAGTTTGTGAAAAAAGTTACAAGATGATAACAATGGTTTCTCTGCAAGTATTTATCAGTAACTCTTCCAATGATAAATATATTCATAAGTTATGTAAGCGAAACACATCTCTGTATTACATACTAGCTTCTGCCAGCAGCTTCACCTGCATGAAACTCGAAAATTATCTAAAGGAAACATACTTCGGAATGAAAAGTATCCTTTGTCCTATACCAGGATATGCTTTTTCGCATGTGTCATGTTGCAACCAAATCCGTTAAGACATGAAGAGGTAACGCTTAGGCAACCGTTGATAATGCAATCGCATATTGGTGCTTCACGTGATATGCAGAATCTCAAAAGCAGCATCGCTTTTCCTTCCATCAACTAAATTTGCAGCAGTACAAACGAAACAAGATATTTCAGCCTCCTACCTTAGTTTTACAATCAGCACAGAAGCGGTGTTTCCTAAGGTAGTTGTGGAGCGTGTCGTGCAGCGTGTTGAAGTGCACGAGCGTGACGTGGTCGCGGGCGGAGGCGCGCATAGCGTCCCAGGCGGCGCGCCAGGCGGCCCGGCCGCCCCAGCCCCAGGCGGCCCAGCCCCAGCCGCACGGAGCGCCCGGGCCGGCCGCGGCGCCCGCGCCCCCCGCGCCGCCGGTGGTCGTGCTCGGCGCGCCCCAACCCCGGGCCGTGCCCGCCTCCAGTGAGTGAAGAGTACATCGCTGAGATTTCTTCCACCGTGGCTGACTGAGAATTAGACACTCGATGCCTGAACTGAAATAAAATATGAATTTTTATTTACTATTTTTATGCACATCTATACTAATATATAAAGCTGAAGAGTTTGTTTGTTTGCTTGAACATGCTAATCTCAGGAACTACTGGTCCGATTTGAAATATTCTTTCAGTGTTAGATAGCCCATTTTTCGAGGAAGGCTATATATCATCACGCTAAGACCAATAGGAGCCGAGCAGTAATGAAAATTGTGACGCAGACGAAGTTGCGCGGGTCTGCTAGTTTAATTCATAAATTGGAAGTTGAGAGAACAAACAAATTATTCAGCTTCCTAAATGTATGTAGCTTCTGCCAGCGGCTTTGCCCGCGTGGTCCCTAGGGAACATACTCCCGGGATAAAAAGTAGCCTATGTCCTTTCGCAGGCTCTAGACTATCTGTGTACCAAATTTCATTTAAATCGGTTCAGTAGTTTTGGCATGAAAGCGAGACAGACAGACAGATAGACAGACAGAGTTACTTTCGCATTTATATTATTAGTAAGGAAGTAAGGATTATTTCAGTCTATAAGTGTTTTCGTTAAATTTACGAGTCCCCCCCTAATAATCTTTATCTATTTTTAGTGATTGCAATCAGATTTTCTGGGCAGATAAAAAACTGCAGGATTATATTCTTGACATAATCTCCTAATTGCACTTCACAACACACTGACTCACATTAATTTGTTTACAAAGTCACAGTATTTTGCACATTATGAGTATGGCACCATTCCCTACTACTATAGTTTGATAATGTTTTGCTATATAAATAATAAACTTAAACACAGCAAGTAATACCTGTGACCGTTTAATAAAGTGGCTAGGGACTGTGGATGTATAACTTTGTCTTCTCTTATTGTCATTATTTCATCTCGTGTCAGCACCAATGGATCCAATGTGGGATGTCCTGATTTACATAGCTGATAAAAAAGGCGTTCCACACTGCAAAATAAAAAAATATCACATGTAATACTAAAACGTATTTGTTCCAAGTAGTGTGAGATGGATTATAGCTACGGCTCATTGCAGCGGAGAGACCTATGTCACAGTAGTGAAAACACTATAAGATGACTATTTTACATGAAGCCAGATATAACAATGAAGCATAAAATCAGTATGCATACTTCTTTTAGTCATGTTATTCTGTTCATATGTTAATCTGTTTAATCTTTTACTACACTATACAATACACAGTTTACCATAATTTTCTTCTTCTGCATTTCATCTTCAAAAACGAGTTTTCTACAATACTTTATTTTCTATATGCCAGATGACTAGTGCATGACAACATACACTTACGAGTGTTGACCAAACCTCATTGGTTCAAACTACTTGGTCACTTTTTGGGTATTTGAGGCTTGTCAAAACACAGGGGTTAACTAACTGGCTGACCCAACATACTTTTTGCTGTCCAAACTTTTGAATTCATAAAAAACCCCATAGAAAATTTTCTTTCAGTTTTTTCCGGAGTATTCTTATTTACAACACTTTTGATACAAAAATAAAACAAACCGGTCTAGCCAATCTCAAGTGATGCAATTATAGTAACCAGCATGAGTTGTGAGCATAGATGAATGCAGCAGGGTGATCTTGCCAATGTACGGTAGGAGAAGAAAACATGCACACCCAATAGTCGATGAGCATTAACTGACGAGTAGTATGAGCATTAACTGAACAATAACGTAAAGCGACAGAGCTGTGGTCGTCAAACCAACCAAAGGAGACTATGCTCACAACTCGTGCCAGTTATTATACCAATAACCAGAATTTCATTTTGTTTTTTAATAAATAGATGAATAGACTGTTATGACACACCTACAAAAACTTGTAAACTGACTCTTCAAATTTAAAATTGACATAAGTTACATATATAATGTAATTTTGAATTTAGGATAAGGATTATACTGAAATCCTGTAAGATGGCCTAGTATCTATCAGAGATACCTCATGCAAGTTCTTGTCAAGGTAATCTATTTGCTGTAATAACTCAATCTTAGTTGGTTTTGGTCTTTGGAATCATTGGATAAACATTTTTTTTAGTCTTTACAGTAAGACTGTACAGGCTAAACTATTTTTATGTCCATGGTACAATCATTTATAAGTTTTAGTAAGTTGACCATGCAATGCAACAACTGTTGTAATGATATTTTGTCAGACCAACATTGTAAGAATAATATTTAACTTTATTTATCATTTCACCGGTGACTATTATTTATTAAGTTACTCTGCATGATGTTGTGGCTTATGTTTTACTAGTGTACCTGAAAAAATTATAGAAGGAAAATGTATCTTTCCAACTTCAACACACCAATATGAGCTGCTATAACATAACAAGATTAAGCTATCCAACTAGCCATGGAAATTCAATTAAATGGCACTGTACCTTCTTCTACAGCCTACACAAGGAATGCTTTGATTTAATACATTAAATATATCAGAAGCATCGACTCTGAGCGCTGCTTTCAGTTCGTCCGTCGTTAGGATTCTGTATTTGCGCATAAATTCTTCGTACTCGCGACCTTTTACTTGTGGATTGTCGCAAATAAGACCCATTGTGTTTAAATCCATGATCATCTGGAATCAAAAACAAAATTCGTTAGGTCTCAACAAAGGAATATATTCGCAAAAATAAGGTCATCTGCAAGACGTCATTACATTGAATGAAATCAATGAACTTTTGATAAATTGTCATAGCCGTAATTGCAACCCATAATTGAATGGAACATCAACGCATGAATTTGCGAAGCAATGTTTACATTTAGCAATAAGACTGACTGATTATTTTTCATTATTACTATCCCTGAATAATCTACGCTTGTGGTAATGTCAAAGTGCATGAAACCACTTACTGTAAGATTATCGTAGATAGTTAACGGCAGTTGCCGTCGTTTGATCACAGGTTCTTTTTCGCTGTTGTATATATCAACTAATTTCGCCATTTTAAAGATTAATCACATAAAATCGCAGATAAAATACACAAATATAACAAAATGACGGCCAAGTTCTCTAGAAATACACGTCGTGCGTTGCGTCTGACACACAGCACAACCACAGATAACGCGATATCTTTTAATTTTAGGATGCACAGCACTTTCAAAGATGATGCAGATTATCGATGGTTTATAAGGTTACGACCCACTAGAACGAAACCAACCACCACCGTTTTCGTCCCATCAAAGAATATTTACTTACTGTAGCGTTCCAAGATATTATTTTATGAGCTTTTTGTATGATAGCTTCCACTTATAAGTAATGAACTGAAGTCGTAGATAGATGGAATCCAATCTGTATCATCATCTCCTAACCCTCTAAAAAAGGCTATGGTACCCTTATCCATCTTGGGGTCCATCCAAACTGCCAGTTTGAGTGCAGGTAAAAACCAGTATTTTAATCAGACGATACGTAATATCTCAGACCTCTACCACCCAGGTTGTAGAGGTCTGATGTGGGTCTGATTATTGGTGCATGGACTACTACCCGCGCGAGTGGCGCCCGACCCGACTTAAATTTTTATCCAAAGAGGGATGTCTATCTACCTCTCTTGTCTTCAACCAAAGATGCTGAAAGGTTCTAGCAACCAGGCCATAAAACCATTAAAAAATATGTCGTCTTTGGATTTTTGGCTGTCATGCATGTCATATTCATGAATGTCAATATTGCTAGATGAGATATTTGTAGATGACAGTTGTATTGTAATTTGTTTATTTGCCTTAAACAATATAAAGTCGCATTTGTGTCTGAATCTGATAATTTGCTGTCTACAGATTCTTTTTCACCATGTCTAAAATATTTACACCCACAAACCAGATTCGTTTAACCAACGTCGCAATCGTAAGGTTAAAGAAAGGTGGCAAGAGGTTTGAAATAGCTTGCTACAGGAATAAAGTTTTATCGTGGCGAAATAAATTGTGAGTCATTTAAACAAATAATTCTTGTACTTTAGAATTATAACTGATGACCGTACTTTATTAATATATTTATCCTTTTGCAGAGAAAAAGACATTGATGAAGTTCTTCAGACTCACACAGTATTCACAAACGTCTCAAAAGGACAGGTTGCTAAAAAAGAAGATTTGGTAAAAATATTCGGCAAAGAGGATCAAACAGAAATATGTAAAGAGATATTAGAGAAAGGTGAACTTCAAGTTTCAGACAAAGAAAGGCACTCTCAGATTGATTCTTTGTTCAAAGATATTGCTACAACAGTCGCTGATAAGTGTGTTAATCCAGAAACAAAGAGGCCATATCCAGTCTCTATCATAGAGAAAGCAATGAAGGACATCCACTTCTCTGTCAATGTTAACAAGGGAGCAAAGCAACAATCACTTGATGTCATACAACTGTTGAAGAAAGAGATCCCACTAGAGAGAGCTCAAATGAGGGTGAGGATTCTACTCACTGGAAAAGATGCAAAGAAGACTAAGGACAAAGTGGTTAAACTTGCTATGAGTGTTGAAGAAGAGAACTGGGATTCCGGCACAGCAAATATCATCTGTTTGATTGACCCTGGCAACTTCCGAGTCCTGGATGAGATGGTGCGAACAGAAACTAAAGGAACTGGACAATTTGAACTGTTGAACTTAAAAGAAATGGTGGAAGGAGAACAAGCTCTATAATTTATGTTGTTGTCATACTTATTGATTTGTTATTTTTTCCAACCTATTTGAAGAGATAAATGTGTGAGAACAGTATGAATGTTATTGTAATTGAAAGTCAAGTAACTGATAATGCAACTATCATGAGGTTGACTAAAGGAGAGGACATTAATTTTATATTCAATTTTATAATACTTATAGGCGTCATATCTAGTTTAGCAAATGTATAACATTGTATTTTAAAATGCAAGGGCAATGGAATTTTAAATTCCATAAGAATATACCCATAGCCAGTGGAATGTTTCATATTATTGTTGTAACTAAAATGTCAGTTTATAATAACAGGTTTTTTACATAAAAAATAAAATAAAAACAATATGCAGTTTCTTTTTTTATTTTATTTAAGTAGGTACCTAGAATATCAGTAGGTTTGGTTACCTTGTTTTATACAAACACAGTTATAAAACATTTTTCATGGAAGCGAAGTTGGGCGCAAACAACCTGAAGTTTTAAGCCAGGCACTTGATTTTGGACGCATTTGGGAAGTGCTGTTTTGCTTCATATGATTATATTACAAAGAGTTCTCCTACACAACGCATTGCCGCTCTTAGCTGTTCTTGGCGGTGGCTGATTACGGATTAATTTTAATGATTGGCGATATCGAGAATAGGATCAGGTTTATGTGGCAAACTGTTTGAAAAGCAACATAACAAGCCAAACATTAAATAAAAACTTGAGGTGTCAAGGGACACCCGGATGGAACGAAGTTCGGAGAAGTAATTAGTGAATGAATTGTATTTTTTTTTTTAAGTTATAATAATATTTTTTTATTATTAACAAATATAATGTAATATAAACTTAATCAGTAGGCTCAATTTTAGACCCTACCCACCCTACCTACCCTACCCACCGTACCTACCCTACCTACCCTGCCTACCCACCTACCCTGCCTATCCTGCTTACCCTGCCTACCCACCTACCCTGCCTACCTTACAAATATAATGTAAACAGAAATAGAAAGACGAAACGAAAATAACTGGCTTGCTTTCTATGAGAGAGAGAGACAGACAGAGAAACACGCGCACGTCGCACTGCTTACAACTTAGCAAAGTGTCGTTACAACTTTTCGTGAGAATTTTTTCCGTCTAGCCCCCTTTCACAACGCGCGATAAGTAACTTCGTTCCAATAATAAATTATCTTGTCTCGTGCCTCTAACATCTATCATAACATATGTACTTAGTTTAAATAAAAAAAAAACGCTTTTTTCGTCTGCATGCTTATATATTTTTAACAACACAAAGATTCTCATCAGTAGACAGAGTGATTTAAGAGGAAGCTTTATAATTGTATAATAATTATTCGTCCCAAAATTCCTAGGGGAATGGAAAAATGAGATATGCGCGTACAAAGACGTGGGCAAAAGCTGGTGCAAATAATTTAGTTTATCGGCATAAAACGTGAATTTGTTCTTAAAATATTTGTTTTGAATGTGATCGGGGGGGGGGGGGAGCTAAAAAGGCCACTTTAGGAGACTCATAATATTAATCACAGTCAATCTGTCAAATTTTCTGAAACTCTAAAATCGTATACGAAGCCCGAAGCCGTGAAGCTTACGTGACGTGAACAAAACCGATATTTCTATTTGGCGCCTTATTTTATAATGACCTCTGAGGTTGCCAGTTTCGAAAAATGTGAAAGAGTGTTTTAAAGGGACACAATAGAGAAATAAAACATCCAACTTCTACAATGCTATGCTATTACCCATTGCTTTTTCTAACGAATGAATTAAAATTACTCGTTTTTGAAAGTATCTTAGCAATTTATTTTAAAGAAAAAGACAAAAACCGGTGTTGAATCGAAACGTGTAACGGAACGTCGAAGTGAATGTACCATCCAAATGACAAATTAAAAAGTTTTTATTTTTCTTATATTGGTACGAGATTTTATTGATTGTTTTCTTTCATAAGATTTTCGGCCAGACGGCGACTGAAATTGCAAGTTACTGTGATATATTTATTTTCAATAATTAACTATTCTTATCAACCAATTAAATGAGCAGGGATATCGAGTTATGTCTATAAGTAATGGAAGGTACAGAACTGGGTGGCGACCAGCAATTTTGTTTGAGATGGAACAATTTTCAAGCGAATATAACTTCTCAATTCGAGGCATTGCGCGATGATGAGGACTTCGTGGATGTCACCCTGGCATGCGAGGGGCACCGGCTGGAGGCACATAAAGTGGTTCTATCGGCATGTAGTCCATATTTCAAGGAATTATTTAAAGTAAGTCCATCTTTCACTCCCCACACTTTGATGTGTCACCATTACAATGACTCTAGTGAAAGTTGTTATGTATAAAACACTTGATCTACTTACAAATGCCATGTCTCGCGTTCCGGTTAAGTACTCGTGATTTCATTTATTTGTACCTACTTTAAAATTCTGTTTCACAATTTCTAATTAACTCATTACCATTGGGGCTATAGATTACATTTGTCTTGGAAGCACATAATGAATTCTTTATACACATAATGTAACCATTACAGTCCATACTAATGAATATGTTTGCCTAATTTTTAATGTATTAAAAATGGTTTTGTAACACAGTTTTATCTGGGGTCATTGGTATTGAAATCTTTATGAGAAATAAGATGACCTGCCAAATGAATGATGAAAGTTTCTCAGCTATACTTTACATTACCACTTGTCTGCTCTTTCTATATTTTTACTGAAATGATTTCATTTTGTGATCTAATCAATAGTACAAATATGGTCACTAGTACTTAATCACAAAATAACAATTTATAATTGCTTTAAATATAAAAGATCTGTACTGTTTACATACACATGGGAAATCTTTGTTAATGGCTAAGCTATTACAATATGTACTATGTTGTCTCAAATTAAGTTTTTCTTAATGAAATTATTTTTGTTAATTTGATGTGGTATTGACTATGGTCATCTAACAATTCTAATTTAATACAGTATCAGAATTACACAGCTGACAGTTTGATTTTATGATAGCTGTATCTTATCCAAATCTGAAATGGTACTTTCATTTAATGATAGCCTTTACCTTGAAATTTTCCCCTTTATGGTGATGCCAGAACATTTAAAATTTTATGTATTACCATGTGCCTACTTGTTGAGGTAAAAGAAATGAGTTCATTTTTTTGTCCTCAAAATCTCTCAAGATTTAACTGAAGTTAAATCTCTGGCTCTAAACAAAGGGTAAAAAGCCTGAAAATAGATAGTATTCATCGAGAAATCTCAATTTAAATGGAAGGGTGAATAGTCATTGGGCGTTTCATCAGTCTATAAATAACTTTACTTTGAGACATTCTAATTTCTAGGTTAAGACTTAGGATTATACGAGTATTGACATTCTTTGTAAACATTTTTTCATATCACAATTTATCAATCTATTCACATCTTATCTTGTTACTAACAATGCATGAGCTAATTTAATCAAGCACCATTATTAAACAAAGATAGTAAGCAACTATCTGTGACATGTCTTCTCAATACAACATAAGAATAGAACACTTTACACTAGTTAGTTGTATGTTAACCTTTTGATTCTAAAGTTCAAACATTATCCCCTTGTTCATAAAAACTTGACATTCATAAACATTTGATAAACATTACCTGTCATTGTCATTCTCTTTCTATAGGACAAAGATGGCAATAGTGTTAGTGTTTAGCTGTTGAACTCTTTTTATATTTATGAACAATGGTTTTATTTATATATTCTTGATTTTATAATAAAACCAGACAAGTGCGAGTCGGACTCCCGCATGAAGAGTTCCGTACCATTGTGCAACATACTTTAACAAACTCCAAAAAACATGTCTCTTGCATGGGGACCCTTTTTAATTTTTAAACATAAGTTTATTTTATTATTATTACTTTTAGCGAATATAGCAAGACAAACAGTATTTCAAGCGTCTTCCTGTTGCCATTATTAAGATCAAGCAAAAAACGCCATAAAACAACACATTTCTAGTAGGGGAGCCCCCTTAAATTGATTGCCCCCTAAAAACTAACATACTTGCTCAATGCACTTTGTTTATACTCAGATTCAATAAAAATTACTTATGTTTTGTATGGTAAAAACAATTTTATGGGTTTATCAGAGTAGTTATAGTAAGGAGAGTATGTATGAAGTTAAACTGATTAATTAAAAAGAGTTAGATAATTTTGTTATTTATCTCGACGACTGCCGCTATTGTTGATTGTTATTGTTGATAAAAACTACATTGTTGCTTTCAGAACAATCCATGTCCTCACCCTATAATATTCATGCGCGATTGCGAGGTGTCGCACGTGCGCGCGCTGCTACAGTTTATGTACGTGGGGCAAGTGAACATCGCGCAGGCGCAGCTCAGCGCCTTCTTGCGCACTGCTGACGCGCTGCAGATCAGAGGCCTCACAGACTGTTCACAACACAACGATAAAGTAATTTGTCCACTACATTCTCTTACAGACAATATGCCAGTCCCCATACTAACACTCTCCTTCTGCAATCATCTGTTACAGAAAGTGAATCGAAAATCACCTCCTTCCCAACTACGTAATTTGCTCAGCGCCAAGCCGTCACACTCTACCTCCTCCTCCAAAGCCGCAAACCAAAATGTCGAGACGACCTCTGTTGAAGACCAAGAACAAAACACAAGTCGTCGCTCCACGAGAAATTCTCCCGATGTTGCCAGAAACAATCTCAATGAAGAAGCTCCTTTTCAAACTTCTAGTCAAATGAGGCCTAATAATGATGACTATAGAGAAATTCCCAATTACCCAGCTCTAAGGGTAAAAACTGATCTCGAAGCCCCTGAGGTGAAAAATGAAGAGAGTGATATTCTCATGGACCCCGGAGACCCTGAAAGAACAGACAAATGTCAAGAATTCAATGCAACCGATCTTTTGGAACCAAAAATGGAAGTAATGGAACAAGAAGCCAGCGACGAGGAGCGTTCCAGCTTTCCACAGATCTACTACAACGAGAACAACGCGCTCGCGAATCCATTTGCTGCACTACAAGGTTCGTACGCATACATGCGTTTGGAAATGTTCTAAGCTATGAGAATTGCGATATTGATGGTTTTAATTATTTTCGCAGGTAATATGGATCTGATGGCCGGGATGAACACGGAGCTGCGAGACGAGAATGCGGAAGGTAAATATGATCATTTTCTGTTCACTATCACGTCATTATCACACGCACACGTCGACTCGGACAGCCGCGCCCCCGGCGAACCTCTTATAGCTTATTTAACGAAAAATAATAATTCGGCCGTTAGTAGAGAGCGCGCGCGATCTCGTAGTCGAGTCAGGTGGCTAGGCGCGCGGGTGTCGGGCGACGCTCCTGCGCGCACCAGCACACCGCCCCACCGCCCACTGGCCGCGCCAGTGTATCCTATTCAAATGCTAACACCTGTTACCTGTCATAACCTAACTATTGCCAGATCTGTAAGAAACCATGCCTTTGTATTACTAATTAGGATTGGTAGTTAATAAAATCTGTAAGCTTTGTAAACACTTGATTATGCACATTATTTAGGGCATAATTAAAGCTCAATTCATTTAGACTAGGCACTCAGTAATCTCATCCATATGATTTGCTCAAAGAAGCGATAAGTAGATGTGAAGTAGAGCGACAGCATTGGCATTTGAATACGGTGGCGGTGCGAGCGGTGCGCGGATGCGGCGGGCGTGGGAGCTCGTGCGCAGTGCAAGTGGTGTTGTTGGCAGCGGGCGGCGCGGGCGCGGCCGGGGGCGCGGGCGCGGGCGGCGGGGTGCAGTGCGCGGTGTGCGGGCGCCGGTACAGCAACGCGTCCAACCTGCGCCAGCACGTGCGCCTCATCCACGAGGCGCAGCCGGTGGCGTGCGCCACGTGCGGCCGCTCCTTCAAGACGCCGCTGTATCTCCGCCGCCACACGCTGGCGCAGCACCCGCCCGCGCGCCTGCGTCTCAAGCCGCCGCCGCTCCCCGCGCTGCGGCCCGCCCAGAGCTTCCAACAGTAGCGGCACCCGCGCGCTAGCGCTAGAGGAACGTTCCGGTCGAGGAGACGCTACGGCTACGCCATTGCTGCAATCTCCATAGATATGACGACGGCCCGCCGATAACTGTTGCACACCTATTTATCAGTGGGATTTTTTATCGCGAGCCATTCGTTTAGTTCTTGTTCTCCAACAAAGAAACCATTTTAGGCATTCCTCTGCTATGCCACACACTGAATAGAGTAATGAAGGTAGCGTAGTGTCTCTTCGTACGGCGAAGTCGTGAAGATGTGGCTTATAAAGTCGTAACGAAGACTGTCAATAGATATATCTAGTCTGTGATCGGAGTGTCGCCGGGGGCCTACTTGCCGTCACACCTCTCCGCTTATTGTGTGCCTTTCTATAATATACCGAGTGCCAGATATATGTCCCATTAACGAGTTTCTTTTAGTACTTCCTATTCTATTCCGCGATAGGAAGATGTTTTCTCTATTAATAGTTTAACATAGCAATAAAGTAGTAATGTTGATCTTATTATAATATTATAACAGTTCAGAGTATTCGTAACGATTATTTTGTTAAGGCCTGTCCTTGCGTCATCCAAGAAGTAAGGGGAATTTTGTTATTAATATACCTATAGAAAACCCACATTTTAGTCATAAAGCGATCGCATGACCATTGAGTCACGGGCATGGGGGATAAGGGTTCTAGTTAATTGACTAATTGAAGCTCGTTACGGGGACACATACAGTACCTTCCTTTCTGACAATAGACTGATTGTTGTTAAAGCATTTGTTGCAACCGGTGCTGATTTTACATAACATAACATAGGTTATTTACTGGTTACATAATTATTATACATGCATACATACATACAGACATTATACACGTTATCCACATTTGACCGACACTTTCCGTCTGACATAGAAATAAATAAATAATAGGTGTATTTTCATAATAGAGTATAATTTTTTTGTACTGCAGAAGACGGAGAGTGTCGAGCACATCCGTTTTATTTGTCGAATACGCGGACTCATGTACGCAGCTTTCAGTGTCCATAAGCCCGCGCTGAACTACAATAGTGATATTTTTATACACAATAGTTTTATCTTTACACAATGTTATTGTTGAGTGATTGGACGGCTCCCGGTTAATAGTTTGTACAAATCCCAGATAAAATGAATAGTAAGTCTTCAAAAATCGTATATAAAATGATACATAACTACAATATATTAGTTGTTTAGGGTGGAACACCACATTATGTTGCCATAAAAAATCTTGTGCATCATTGAAATGCTCACCACATCAAAAAAATCTGTTAGATTTTCTATTAAATCAATGGCTTTCGATCGATTTTATTACACAATGATAAATATTCATATACATATACGCAATATCATGATTTATTAATATGACTGAATGCGCGTTAGATTGGCTTGCTGAAGGGTGCCGATAGTTCAAGATTATTTAGTTGAAGAATGAATAATAGAGTTTATCCCCATGTTATTTTTAGTACGGACAATTATTTTTACTCGTTAAGAGTATTATAAGTACATAAGGTATAAAACTCTCAGAATAGATATCACAATATAGTATCGCAGATAAATTATTCAAAATGCTATACATACTATATGCTAACAATAAGCTCCATACAAACTATACAGGTTCCTAATGGCTCCGGCACCCTTATTAATTTGCGAGCAACAAATAGTAAATAATAATATGTTCATAAAGAAATGAAGCAGTTACAACGCTCAAACATTTGGCTTCATGATAATTATTTTAGCATAATAATATGTTGGTAAATAAATAAATAATTTACTAGATGATTTTGAAACCACAACTTGCCATAGATCCCACTAGCCCGGTGCCATAGCACTGCATCAACATTATAACAATGTAGAACATAAGAGGGATTTTTTTAATACTTATATTTTTATATAACTTTAAATTTTGATCGGTTATTTCTTTAATGTTTTTGTAGATGTATTAAATGATTGCCATGAAAAAAGCACATCTAGTCATTTTGTAATAAAAGCATTTAGAGGGGACACTTCTTAAAGGTATGATTAGGGTTGTGAGTAACAATATTAGTTTATCTTTTGAAAATTAATTGTAAACTTATTGGAATAATGTGTGATCTCAAGTGACTTTATTTCCATGATCTCCAAATTCGATCTTGCATTTATTTTTAACAGTGTTTAATATTTAAAAAAAAATATGACGGACGAAAGTTAATTGCAATAATAATTACTCTAAAATAATCGCTTATACGTATTAGTAATAGTAATTTTAAAAAAGCACTTTTCTTAAATAATAATTTTAATCCCAATTACTAAGTTAAGGCGCAGCTTTTATTATTGACATATTTAAATGAAAAATATAAATGTATAGAAAAAAAAATGAATCTCTTCACACTGCTGAACTTAATAGAAATTATATAAAACTAGAAATTTTATCATTATGATAGTAATGTTTATTGATGTCATTAATACAGAATGATTATACTTTTTTATAATTTACTGCAATTAAGAACACATTAATGTACTCGTTGGCGATAAATGTCAATTTATTGAATCGGCTTTAGGTTCATTTATAACGTTGTCCCGCTTTCAAACCATGGTCAATCAAATGTTCTTGGTCTATAGTTAACTTGTTTCCAACAATCCGTTGTTTAATGTTACAAACTTAGTATTTCAAGCAATTCCTGACTGCTAATTTGTCAAATTTAATGTGAAAATTAATAAAAATGTAATTACGTTCATCTGCACAGTCGCTTTGTGCAGATTATTAAACTTGTGTACATACATCAATGTATTTTTTACTAAATATCAAAAAATAAAGTATTGCAAAGAAATTGTGATTTTTAGTTATCGGTGTCGTGTCAATCGAGTTTACCTTGATATTTCACTTGAATACTAAAACCTTGGAATTGAAATATTTTTATCAAGTTATTTAATAATTTTATGCCATGGCCGCCTATCACTTATCGTGTTATGAATTGATTAGGAGTCGGTCTTTCTAATGAGACTTCCATCTATCAGCATATTTCCATTCATCCTTGTTGAATTTAGGTATGTAACCGTTGTTCCTATAACCTTTGTGTCGTGTGGTATAGCTGTAGGGAGATGGGACGGTAGACGCAATCGTCCGGTCCCTGACGCCGTGTGGCTGGAGCAGCACCGCCGCGCGCTGCCCTTCGTCATCAAGCGGGAGAACGAGCGGGGGAGCGCCGCCGCGCCCAGGCTTGTAAGTGCAACACAAACCAATCATTGTATTTTCTTACATAGTTCAGAAATTTCTATTAATCCTGACCAAATACGTAATTTTTTTAATATGATCTTACAGGAAGCGCGTGCCGTTCTGGAGTTCGATTCCCAAATCCGTACATATGGACAGAATGCCATTGACATCTCGGTCAGAAGTTGTCTGATAACTAATTACTCAAAGCTTTGAGTGTATCTGCATCTGCAAGCATCTGCTTGACGTCATTCGGGATTATAGATAATATTTTGTGTTGTAGATAAAGCTGGGCGAGGGAGTAGAGATCCGCGAGGAGCTGCTGCGCGGCGTGAAGTGGGGCGACTACCGCAAGGTGACGCGCGGGCTGGCGGCGGCGCTGTTCTCGCCCATCGAGCTGGCCACGTGCTCGGTGACGGGGCAGCGCTGGTCGCGCGCGGGGCAGGAGTCGCGGCCCACCAAGCCGCCGCTGGACCGGCGCCGCGTGCACGCGCTCATCTCCTACGTCAGCCGCCACTTCCCCGACGTGGAGGTCAGCCGCATCAAGCAGGTGCTCGCCTACAAGTGCAAGGAGAACTGCGCCGCGCTCCGGATGAGGACCGCCAGGTGAACTTACACTGATGCATGTCAACGTTGTAGCTAGGGATTTTTGCCAGTACATTTCCACAATACAACCATCTAAATAGACTAGATTTCTAATATTTCTCTATTTGATTTGGAGAGTAGGTTAACGTTTATTTATTCTAGGACCCCTATTGACATGATGACTTTATTTACTACTGTTTTATTATATTTATAGACTAAGGTTAATTGGTACTAAAAGAAAAGCTTTTTTAAGCGGTAGTTATGTGTTACGAAGGTTTCTGATATCTTAATTTTCAACAGACTCCCCGCATCAATACAGGCGGACATGGAGATTGCAAGGCAAGCTTGCTTTATTATTTAATTATTTAGTGACACTATACAAATAATTAATTATTTATTTAAACTCTTGATCAAGAGGGATCTAGTTCCTTTGATTAGGCCCCGTGATATAATTGAGATAATGCTGAGTGACAACGATCAGTCACATTAACTTGTAACATTAACATACCATAAATGAATTGAAATATCACTTATATTTTATAATCGTTCAAAAAATAAACATAAAAAACCTTTTGAACTAGTGACTGGTATTAAAGTGTAGTGGACCAGTAATTTCTGTACTCATAATTATCTCCTAAAATATTTGCGCACAAACGATGATAGGTATATTGACCTGAAGTAGACGGTACCTACTGTAGTAGATGATAAGTAAACTTTATTTTTTTATTAATCTTAAGAAATGTATAAGAGGTTATCGCTTTACCATGTGTGCCATGCTTATCGCCATAAGTAGTTACGTTGCGACATGACATCAGAGAATACCTCGAACAAATAAATAATGATATCGGTTGAATCATGTCATTAACGAGACACTGTTGACATGTTTTCGCCATGCTAGTACGTTCTGCTAAACATAACGTTCAGATAGCACGGTGCGCGCGATAGTGTGGGCCGGTGGGCCAGTCTCGGCCTCTTGACTTTCAACTTCAAACTTTTGTATGATAGATAATACTTCTCAACTAGTTCAACACCTCTTTGTCTCGGTTCTGTAATCATATCTTGTAATTGTTTTGTTCATTGACTTTATGGAGTATGTCATGGTAAAACAAAAACCGATATCGTGTGGATCATGTTTTCCAACGGAAAAGTTCTTTTTCAATACATTCATTTATCAGTGCTTTAACTTTTCTGTATGAGAAGGCCTTTTGCCCTGCATTGGGACACTTATGGGCTGATAATGTTTGACTCATCAATATTAGAAGATTGATTGCTTCTATTTGGGGGGTTCATGATAGACACTACTAGATATAAAATATAGTACACTGCAGACAATATTAAAGTCAAAAGTGAAAAATTGCGGATTGCTTATTTAAATGTTATCTCTTTTCAAACATAAATCTTTTGGGAATTTTTCGAAATACACAGTAGAAAATCATTGATAATATTGTCCCCATTAATATTTTAAATTTCCAAAAGTCAGCATACTTAGTGAGCTTTGTGATTTGCGTCTACTATACTATGGTTGTCGATAGGCGCCTACTTGGAATAACTTTCCACTGATGGAACGTGACACCGTCATCATGTTAATTGACTATAGGTTTTTTATCAGTATTTTTTGTAAATAGACCAAATGTTTTTGTTTTGAACGTTCGGTTAACTCAAGGCATATTCTGTACGACGTTATTGAATATATAGCTTATTTGGTGGTTTACAGTATTTATTGTTGTTTCTCAAAATATGTTATGTTCGCCAACCAGCCCAACTAGACGCAATCGAATGCCAACATAGAAATGATTAAATAAATACAATATGGTTTGAAATTAAATAAACACATTTCGATACTTTATAATGTAACACTGTTGTACCGCGCCGCTCGAGGCAGTAATACAATTTGTAGCAGGCTGTCGAACTGTTTCAGCGATTCAACCAATTACTTGCTGAGTGCGGCCGCGCGGCCTCCGCCCTGCGACGTGGACGCGCCCGGCGGCAGTGCGCGCTCCTCGTACTCCAACTAGTAAGTATTCTCCTATCTCATATCTGCTGTGGGAAATTCGACGTTAAGATAAATGTGTTACGGCAGGACTTCGTTTTAGGGTAAACTACCAACCCTATCTATCTTTGGTAGCCATTGTAATGGCTCAAGAAGTGGCTAGGCGGTAACATCCCCATGTCCCGGTCTATGAGAATGGGCACTATGGATTGCAGGTTGAGGATGCACATGTTTATGAAGATGATCACTTTCATGGTTTGCAAAAAGCTTTTAGTCAGTTGCGTTACAAAAGCTGTTGTTCATCTTTTGGTGCTGTCTAGGAGTCCCCAATTAAAGCCATAATGAGCAGCTCTTAAAATCAACTGGACATGAGACAATTCGCTTTTTCCCGGAGTTAATGATTAAGATAACTGGTGGTTAGTTTGTCTGTGACTCATGTAAGAGATGTTGACACTGCGTTTTTGTTTACTTCTAGCGAGACTTCGAAGGGTCCAGGAGGCGGGGGTGGTGCCGGGGGCGCGGCGTGCGCGGGGGGCGCGGGCGAGTATTCGCGGGGCGCGGGCGGGGGCGCGGGCGGCGGTGCGGGGGGCGCGGACGAGGCGGACGGCGAGGCGCAGTGATGGCCGCGCCACGGTGTTGCATATCAATTTCATAATCTTGTTATTTTTTACCAAAAAAGAAGAGAAAATAAAGATACTCGTCGCTCGGCGTCGCTGCCGGACGTCCGGCGCGCGCTCCCGTCGCTCGTTTCGAAAGATTTATATTTATTTGCGCGGCGTCGCGACGACGAACGACGGCGGTGAGTTGCCCGTGTAAAATATTCATATTTATTTAGGTGATATTTTTCTATTGGCTACTGATAAGATTTTATCTCGTTATGTATCTGCCGGCCTCGCCGGGGATGCATTGTCGTTTGTAAGGAAGGGGAGTGGAGTCGTGCCCGAAGCTCTAGCAATAATTTATCAGGTTCCTAAGACATGTTTTGTAGTTAGATTCTATTTGCACGAATTTTCGCAAACACTGCCGCTTTATTTCTAAATTTTTTATAGACATCAGTCAGTCGTTTTATTGCTTTCTATATTTTATGTTTAAATATAAATCGAGTCATTTTCAACGTTACGTTAAAATTTGTATATGAGGCATTTAAGTGCTGTACGAGGGACCGTTGCAATTGCAAAGTAAATATATCAAAATGGCATAATTTTTAGAGCTATCTTATAGATATTATAGTCATTTCGTTTTATAGGTGTAAATGATAATAAAGAATTTATTTTGGAGCGTCAAGGTTTGGATATTGTAAAGTCTTTGGAGAGCTGTGATCATGATGGATATAAAGCAGTCATATTTTTAAAATATACATTTAAGAGTTATAACGTAATTATACTATTGTACAGTCGGTCTGTATAATAAAGAGACGTAAGAGGTAATCAGTAGCCGGCTGGCGGTGTGCGTCACGCAACCCGCACGGACCCGCACGGACCCGCGCGGCCAGCCCGGACCTAGCTATGCATCTGCGCACAGATGTAATATCATATCAAAAAAGCAATAACTATTATTTGATAAAGAACGATTTATTTCATTTTTAAATACTATTTTAACCAAGTTGTTATAAATGTAGTTAGTAAATTGGAAAGATCTCTTGAGAAGTCCACGGTCATATATAGTTCTTTTGAACAATAACTAAATTCTCATAATGATAAAGTCTCACGTTTACGTCATATCAAATTGTAATACTTAGTTTTTTCACTATTTTGTACATCTTGTACAAATAACATAATCATATAACATCAGATCATAGAAACAGGCAAGTTACACGTTGCAAGGCTCGAGGCAGCCGTCGGGGTGGCAGTCTCACAGATATAAATTGTTTATTAGTCGGATCGAACAAGCCATGGGATTGTTATTTGTGACTGGAGACTGCCATACGACGCACTGTCGATGGTCAGAGGCGCAATGAACCGGTGACGTGTAGCGTTGCACTCGTTGCCGCAACGCGCCGTCACATACCCGCTGCGATGTAATGGTGGTCGATGTACAAATAGTTCGTTTCTGTGATCTGAGCCGTGTACGCGCGACAGTACACTCTCTGCACATCTTTAGCAGTCAACTGTAAGAGATTGGTGTACCTATGAATAAGTTACAGTTACCAGAGTTAGGATATATGAGTAGTCACGCAGTGCTACGTAGTAAAATCTTACTATTATGTAATATTTTACGATGCCAATTGAAAGTCTTAATGCTCAATTTTGCCAAATTTTACTTGCCGAGAACGCGTCTTGTCTATTAATTTCGTGTTTTAACGTTTGGTATAGCACACATTCCCGTTACTAAAACACCTGAAGGTATTTGAAAGTGAGAAGGGAATGGACAGATTGCTCAATATATGAAATATTTGTATTTCGTTTATAGTTCATAACACATTCACATAGAACATGGAAATTATTGGCCCAATGAAAATTATATCATTAGAGAAGTAAATGAAAATTTAATTGTAATTTAGAAATGATAAATTGAGAGTTAAAAGGATTTGCAAGTATATATATTTGTGACGAATGCTCGAGATGCAATATGTTAATTTAGTGCCAAATGATAAGTTAACTCGTAGCAATATATTGTATCCTAATGCTCTTGTGTAATTTCTCACGTAGTGTTAATGACCTATGAGGTTTCGAAGGTTTCTTTTACAAGACTATAATATATTTATACAGGGAAAGTGTTAGGTATGTACTGTTGTTTGGAATTAAGAGTGTTGTTGGGGTAAAATACTCATTGAGGCAGGGTGTAAAAATTAACGTCTCTCATTGTACAGCCAAGCGCTGGTTACTTTAACTCCCTAGAATAGTTTTGATAAATACTTTTTTTTAATTATTGCTTAAAAATATCAAAAATAATAATTAATCGCCACCTGAGACAGGGTAATGTCTTTATACATGAACAAGTAGTTCCGCACTTCCGCAGCCGTGAATACGTTATTTTTACACTCTGACCTTTATAGCACTGAATGAGCAATGGAACAAGAGAATTTATTTACTCAAATAAGTTTTTTTTTAATTATTTACGATAATTTTGTACTAAATTTTAATATACATTATTTTGCATTTTATGATTGTAATGGCAGCTGTCCATATCATGTGAACGATACAATCGGTCACTATAATTTAGGGTTTCATAAATAAATTTAAAACGATACATCGAACATGACACATTGGGCACAAATATTATTAAAAGTATGTACTTTTTCTTTGCTTGCTATTGTTAAATAATAATTGAAATCTAAATAACATTGTTCCTGATACTCGGTCGTAGTAAGCTTTGTGAAACCCTAATAAGCGTTAAAGATGTAATGATGAGGAGCGGGCGGCACGCGGTCGGTAGCCGCGAGTGGCGGGTAGTGGCGGGTAGTGGCGCGGAGGTGCGGCGGCTGTGGCGCGCGAGTGGCGTGGCGACGTCCTGCGCCACCGGCGGCGTCCGCCCGCTCGCCCTTAGTTTTCACTGAGCAAAAAATCTTTGAACTTTTGTATATAAAGAGAACAACATCGATGCCACTGTGCTCTGAGAGGACACAGCGTTGTGCCAAAATTACGTGCTAGTCTTTAAAAACAAATGTTGTTATCATTTTCAGATTTTATTTAGTCCAGAATGTGTTTGTTCCTGTGCTGTGAAAATATTTTCTAACAAACCAACACTCGGTGATGGTGGTGGTGAGGGACAATGTGGTCGCTTTATTCTCGCGGTTGACGGTTCTTAGTTTTTAGTCTTGTAGAATATGATAATTAATTAAACGTTTCCTCATTGGAGTTCCTTAGATGTATCATTTTGATATAATAAATCTAGGTCACGGGTGGAAATTAAATTGCCGGATCTACGGCGCTATAAAATCGGTCCTTTGTTGTAAAACTGACCACATTGTAAACTAAATTACGGATTTAGATCGACAACTATAATCTAAACTGTCAATACTCCAAGCTTTCAGAATCAGTCATAGGACTAGCGTACTAATAGTTACAAAACCTATAGGTTATGCCAAGCCTTTCGTGCCTAGGTGTAAAAATTCTCACTTTTATAAAATTGACACGTTTGCCTGTGATATTATTTTTTCTATTAGTTAGATTAGTTGTAGGAACACATTCATGTATGTGCAGTGGCGGCTGAATTTTGGCAAGATCAAATTTTCCTCTAAAGTTAAGTATAATAAGGATCGTCCAAAGCCACCAAGCTATAACTGTTCCGTGTAAGCGATTGTAGTTGTCGATGGTTAAACTAAATTGTGTCATTAGAGACGAGTCATAAAACCTAATTATTTAGAGTTACGAAGTGTTGTGTTGGTTTGTTGTTATATTTATAGTATTTATGAAAAATGCACATAATAATTTAGCTTTGAGCTTGTGCAATATTATTCCAAATTGTTTATAGAAGAAAACTGTTATAATTATTTCTAAATTGTTATATATTTTTATAAACGTAAAAGACAAAGGCAACTTAAATTATATTTTTGTTGTGCATTTATTATCAAATTTTATCAATATTAAACCACAAACTCATTGTGGACTGTAATGTCTGCGTCTGTGAAAACTGTTAATTAGGTACAGTAGATGGTTTTTTTATATATGCTAATATTGTGAGTCAATTCTAGTAATGTTAATGTTCCCTTTATTTAGAATAATTTACGTTAGTAAACAAATTAATCTAAGATTGCTCAACCAAGATGCAATGCTAACTGCAATGTAGATGTACGAAAATAATTTTATATTTGTCCTTTTATATTATTTATCTGATATTTCAGTTTTTTTTTCATTTGTGAGTTATGGCAGCGCATGTTAGTCTTATGTTTATTCTTAAGAGAGGCCAAATGTTGACTTGCTTATGTGAGACTGTTTTGCCAAGAATCAGAAAGTATATTATTACCTACATTGTTTTAAAATAAATGCTTTTATATAAAATCTATTCTTGTTGTCTAATTTCATATCACACCTGTTACATTGCGACAAAGACAAATGGGATGGCCTACTTCTGTCTACCCCATATTCGGTGATAACAACCTGTACCAGAAAAAACACAATCTATACTAATATATAAAGCTGAAGTTTGTTTGTTTGTTTGCTTGAACGCGCTAATCTCAGGAACTACTGGTCCGATTTGAAAAATTCTTTCAGTGTTAGATAGCCCATTTATCGAGGAAGGCTATAGGAATATATCATCACGCTAAGACTAATAGGAACCGAGCAGTAATGAAAATTGTGACGCAGACGAAGTTGCGTGGGTCAACTAGAACCTCATAAGGGGTACTCATTATTATGAACAACTTTCACTATGGGGTCGACGCCGAAATCGCTAAAACAAATCGACCCCATACGTGCGCATAACTCGACAAAATGTACTGAACTTTTTTTCACGACTTCCGGTTGGTTGGTCCCGTAGAAAAAGTCTTTCATAATGATGAGTAGGTACAATGACCCCTTAAGAGATATTGCGTTTATTCTTTTACACGTTGCATTATAATGGTGTAATTGGTTAGTAATTGCTGCCGACTGACCATGCCCTTTCAACCTCTAACGAGTAAACCGCAACTCGACCTTCTAAAATTTAGTGCTAAAATAGTCATTGGACCCACTGAGTAATTATATTACCACCTAACTAGTTCCCCGATCCCACGAGGAAACCGTAACCCTATGATATACAGTCATAAGGTAAGTTTGATAATGGGCATTCCCGTCGCGCGATGTTGTTTTCTGAAAGCGGGGAATGTGTGATTTGTGTAGTTGTGGCAAGCACGTTGTCTGTATCTAGCAGACGGGAGAGTTGAATGACCCATAAGTAATCAAAGAAATATTTTTTTAATGGAAATGTCTCTAATTAAAACCAAATGATTGCAAAAAAATTAAATGATTTTTTAACATTCCGAGGAAGTACAATGCTTTGAAAAGGGTTTTCTATGTGTTACCCACCACGGCAAGTGCTGGTTAATACACTCAAATACCTCATAACCGGTATTGCGGAAAATACGATTATTTACCGGATGTGGATAGTTGGCAGACATGACACTACTTCCGGTCAATAAGTATTTGAATGGACACTGGACAGTGCGGTGCGGTCATCTGGCTAATAAAAAAAAACAGTGTTGTGCTTTAGGACCACCTCGTTTTTTACAAAGTATAGTTACAAAGTCACAAAATATTTACTATTTATTTTTATTCTGCTTTTTGATAAAATCGAAATTACATTTCGTTTTACTCTTTGGTCTTGATTTGCACCGTGTCAAAGAGATCTCGCATGTGTTCATTCATGTGTCAATGTCATTGTCAAATGTAAATAATCGCAAATTCGCAATCTTGTAAAGCTTGTTTCTCTTTTCGGTATAAAATAGAATTTTCTTCTAACGTACTTCGTGAATTTGCTGTACCTGAACAACATTATCATACCAAATTAAATCAAGCATTTTTAATTATTTATGTCTACTTCTACGAACAAATCTTCATCAGCAGTAAATTAGATGGCGTTTCCTCAGCCAAACGCACAAAGAGGTTAGAGTTTTTAATTAATCTCCATAAATACTTGGTTATTTACTGTTCACCTAGCTTGATATTATTATCAAAATCAAATTTACATAATGATAATGAATAGATGACAGTATATGATAAGATTTTTCTGTAATGACACAAAAACAGTCAGGATCTTACAACTGTTTTGAAATTAAACTTCAATGTTTTCAAGCTAATAAAAGAAGAGAATAAAAAGAAAACTATTCTTAGGACCCCTCACCCATTCAATGTATAACCTATTTACTTACAGAACTAACAAATAGGAAGATATTAGAGGAACTGCAGTTGAAGAAACAGATGCTCTTGAAGCAAGGTGCTGTGGCTCCTCTAACCGCTACCTCTATATCTCTGACGCAGCCGAACCCTGTCAGCCAGCTGCCTATGTGCTCTATCCCACCAGTCTCTGCTACTGCTGTAAGTAGTTGTTTCTATGTTTAGCAAAACAACCTAATTTACTGAGAGTTATGATGATTCAAGTAAACCTTGACTTTAATTGGCCCTGGTTATAACTCGTTATTTCCCCATGAAGTAAAACAAATCAATTTTTTTCACCAGGGATTCCCTCAGCTTCCTGAAGCAAACATAGTGAACACAAGTCACAGAGCAGCGTTACAACACGCAAACGCCACATCTTGTGGCTACTTTGTCTCCCAAGACTCGTCTTTTGGAAACCAAATCCTCCCAGTTCTACCCAGATTTGATAATAAGTGATACAGCAGCAATGTCTGCTTTAATGAAGCTGAAGACCCTACAAGGACATTTGGAGAGCCTAAATGGATTTGCAGAACCAAAAATTCAGTATGAACAATATGAGACACCTGCCCATCTTGCTGCTACTGCTCTTTACACTATCCAGGTAAATATTTAAAGAAAGTTCTAACACATTTAGGTCTTCTTACATATCATTGCTATTAAAGGCCATTTTAGCTGTCTTGATTCTTTGCAAGTAGAGTCGTGCCTTTAATAAGGTACAGTCCGAATAAGATATTTAGGCCTTCTGATGTTAACTTCTCACCCGTATTGCATGTTTGTAGAAAAATTATAAACATCATCATATTACTTTGATCTAGCTGACATGCACTGCTGCACATAGGCCTTCCCAATCATCGCCAAATCAACCAGTCCAATGCTTCCCACAACCGGTTAACTTTCAATTACAAGGTTTTCATGTTAATTTCACATGGTTTTTACAGACACAATTTGAGTCTATAGAAAACTGCAATGTGCTAGATGCTGGCTGTGGCCCAGGCATCTGGAGTATCGGCGCGGCGTTGCTTGGCGCTAGCGTTGTCACGGCCGTCGATATCGACGAGGACGCGCTCGAAGTGTTCAAGGAAAATGTCGAGGAAATGGAAGTCACCAACATTGATGCTGTTCAGTGTGACTTTCTGGATTCTAGAGTGTGCAGGTGATTTATTTTAACTTTGAAGCCATGTTTGTGGCAGACTATTTAGGATTTAGACTCATGTTTGAGTACTAATCCAAAAATCGGCCTACATCTAGGTAGAGCAAGATGACAGGATCTATAAAAAAGTAATATTGTATGACATACAATATTATAATGTACTAAGTTTTTGCCCGCGACTTCGTACGTGCGTATCCCTTTTTTTTCCCCGCTCCCGTAGGAATTTCGGGAAATCCTCTCTTAGTGCTCCTCTATGCAGTGTAGGGAAGAAACATGCCAAATTTCATTTCTTTCAACAACTTTCAACTACAATGTAATGGAAAAAAACAGACAGAGAAAAGTGGAGGGAAGGAAGGGAGGGGAGGCTTTTGCCCAGCAGTGGAACTCAACAGGCTCATAATAGTAAATAATAATAATAAGCCTCTTATCCTGAACTACTTTCTTCTTTCTTTGTATTGTGTCTCTTTAGTTATAGAATATCCCTGAGTTCAGTGTGCCTCTTGGCAAAGGCCTCCTCTAACAGTTTCCATTGCACTCTTGTCTCTAGCAACCCTTCTCCATTTTGGGCCTGCTGTCAGCTTTAGTTCGTCCTCCCACCTCTTGCTTTGTCTTCCTCTGTTCCTTCTCCCATCTCTAGGGTACCAGTCTGTTATGAGATTGCTCCACTTCTCTTGTGTACCGCGTAGCATGTGCCCAGTCCATCTCCACTTCAAACTATCTATTCTAGTAAGTACGTCAGTGACTTTTGTCTTACTTATATACTATGACGGTATTTCGTATTTTGTCTTGTTTCTTAATACCTATCATACTTCGTTCCATAGCTCGTTCCGCACCCATATGTAATACATGGGAGAACGCAGGTATTGAAGACCTTCCTTTTGATACCAATACTAAGCTCTGTGGCTTTCATGATCTCTTTCAGTGACCAATATCTTTTCCATCCGTTAGCTATTCGTCTTTTGATTTCTTTTGTAGTTGTGTCTGTATGTGAGATGATTTGTCCTAAATAAATATATTCCTCTACATATTCAACAGGTTGGTTGTTGATTTTTATTTCATATTTGTTTGAATTGATTTTTATTTCATATTTGTTTGAATTCGTTAATAGCTTCGTTTTGTTTATATTCATAGCTAAGCCCACTTTCTCGCTCTCTTTATTTAGATCTTGTATCATTTTTTCTAGGATCCCTGGTTGTTCTTCAAACAAAACAATATCGTCAGCGAATCTAAGATGGTTTAATTTTTGACCGTCTATATTTAATCCATGTTGGTCCCAGATTAGCTTACGAAATATGTTTTCCAGCACCGCCGAGAACAGCTTTGGGGACATCGGGTCGCCCTGTCTGACGCCTCTTTTTACTTGGAATGATTCGCCCAAGTTTTCCAGTTGTACTCTTGCCTTACTGTTGGAGTAAATGTTTCTAATGGTGTTTATGTACACTGTCGAGATTCCCTGGTTTCGTAAGCTTTCCCATATGGCTGTGTGGCTTATGCTGTCAAATGCCTTAGTATAATCGATAAAAGCCATATATAGCGGTTTGTTGTACTCGTTGTATTTTTCCATGATTTGCTTGGTTGTGTGAATGTGATCTATCGTGGAGAAGTTTTTCCTAAAGCCAGCTTGTTCCTTCGGTTGGTTTTCATCAAGTGTGTTGCTTATTCGGTCTAAAATAATATTGGAGAAAATTTTATATATGTTAGGCATCAGACTTATTGGTCTGTAGTTCCCTATGTCGTCTTTTTGTCCTTTCTTATGTATGAGAATGATGTGTGATGTCTCCCATTGTTCTGGAACCTGTCCCGTTCTCAGGATGCCGTTGAAGATTTTAGTTAAAATGGGGACCAGTTCCTCTACGGTTCCTCTCAGTAGCTCGTTTGTGATTTTATCAGGACCTGGTGCTTTGTCTAACTTTTGGCTTAGTATGGCTTTCCTAGTTTCACTGGGTAATATGTCAGGTTCTGGTTTCACTAAGAGCAGATTATAATTTAGGGTTTCTCGACTTACATATGTAGTGGTGTCTTGGTTGGAATATAGCTTGCGGTAGAATTTTGTAGCCATTTTATTAATGTTCTTTCGGTCTGTTACGTTTTTTTGGTTGTTTTTCAATTTCGGCATCCATTGGTTTGATTCTCGGAGTTCTTTTAGAGCTTTTCTAGTTCCTCCTGTCCTCGATATATGTTTTTCTAGAGTTTGCAACCTTTTGGCCTTCCTATCCTTTTTGATGCCTTCTTTGATTTTTTTACTTAAGTCAGTTATTTTCTGGATGTTCTGTTTCCTTATATTGCAGTCAAGTAAACTTTTTCTATCTTTTATTAGTTGTAGTGTTGAATACTTAGGTTGTATTTGTGTTGTGTCCTTTTTTTGTCACTTTGACATGTAATTTTGTTTTGTAGTTTGTTGTAGCTTGTTTTTACATCTGTTGCATCGGTTTCTAATAGTTCTCTGCTGAGTATTGACAAGGAATTCTGCATTTTTTTGTTAAGCTCTGTGCTGCATATCGGGAGTGTGTCATGTTTAGCAAACTTTCTGGATCTTTTGGGTGGTATAGTCTTGAGTGACGCCCTTACCATACGGTGGTCGGTATTAAAGTTTAATTTTGATATAACTGCTGTGTTTGTAAATAAATTTGGGTGGCTGCTTATAATATAATCTATTTCGTTTCTATGATTCCCGCCTGAAGAGATCCAGGTCCACTTGTTGTTTTTGTTTTTAGGGTTCCGAAAAAAAAGGAACCCTTATAGGATCACTCGGGTGTCTGTCTGTCTGTCTGTCTGTCTGTCTGTCTGTCTGTCTGTCTGTCTGTCCGTCTGTCACAGCCAGTTTTCTCGGGATCCACTGGACCGATTCTGTTGAAATTTAATACACATATGGACTTGTATAACCCAAACATGGACGCGTTACGTAAGTTATTAAATTTTTAGTATGGGGGTCACTTTTGGGGGTCAAACTAGAAAATTAAAAAAAAAAGTTTTTTGAACAATATCGTGTGACATATCAAATGAAAGGGCTTACTGTGAGGGTTTAAATTATATTTTTTTCATAATTTTAAAATAAATGATTTAGAAGTTATTCAAGAAATTAGACGAAAAATGACCATTCCCCCCCCCTTATCTCCGAAACTACTGAGCCTAAAATTTTGAAAAAAATGGAAATACTAGATCTTTACCTAAAGATTACAGGAAAACCTATTAGAAGTCTGTAGTGTTAAAATAACATGTTAAAAAAATAAAATTCGTTCGGAACCCTTTGCACGCGAGTCCGACTCGCACTTGGCCAGTTTTTTCTTAAAAATACTATTTAGGAGGGTTAGATTGTGTTCTAGTAAGAATTCAACCAGTCTCTGCCCATTTTTGCTTCTTTTGCCGTAGCCAAACTTACCCATCACATATTCCTCTTTACATTGGTTTTATTCCCACTTGCGCATTAAAATCTCCCATTAGTATAATTATGTTTTTTGAGTAATAATTTATAATAGCTTGGGATAGGTCGTTGTAAAAAGATTCATGTTTAGGTTCATCTGCTTGCTCCGTAGGAGCATAGGCTTGTATAATTGTCCATGTTTTCTTGAAGCTAGGTAGTTTAATGTTGAGTATGGTCGTTCGGTCGTTAATTCCAACGAATTCTATTATGTGTTCTTTTAGGTGCTTTTTAACTATGAATCCGACCCCTCCTTGTCCTTCGATGTCTCCTTTGTTGAATAATACGAAGTCCTGGTGCTCTTCAATACATTCTCCTGTTCTTCTCATTTCACTAATTCCTAAAATATCCCATTTAAGGTCCTTCAATGCTTCCTCAAGTTCTGATAAAGATTCTGGTGTTCGTAAGGTTCTGGTATTTAGAGTCGCTACATATAACTTGTTTTCATTCCTTTTGTTTTTTATTCTTGTTAGAGGATGATGGTCTAAGTCTTCCGCGGGGACCAGCCGAGGTGGAAGACATAAAAAGTAATAATAATAAAATAGAAATTCTGTCACACAGTAATTAATGCTGCAACCTTGTTTAGTCAACCAATACCTGTTTTTTCCAGATGGGAAGGTTATTTCGACACTGTATTAATGAACCCACCCTTTGGCACAAAGAACAATCTTGGCATTGACATGAAGTTTCTTCGAATGGGCACTTTACTCAGCTATGATAGTGTCTACTCATTGCACAAGTCTTCCACAAGGTATTTATATATCTGTAACATAGCTTTTAAAGGGAAGCAGAGTGGGTTTTTGAGAAATCTTATTCAGGTTGTAAAGTTGATAACTGAGCAAGTGTAGCTGCATTTGACGCGACCAGCGCTGCAGCGGCGCGTTCAAATGCACAGATGTAAGGACATTTACATGAAAGTCATTATAAAAGATTTATTTTGCAATACTTATGTACTATTCAATTTCCAGAAGACATATAGAAAAGAAGGTTAAGGATTGGGGGATGAAAGGTAGCGTCATCGCCGAGATGAAGTTCCACCTGCCGCAAACTTATAGGTTTCACAAGCAACACTCTATGGATATAGCTGTTGATATCTGGCGAGTATACCATTCACATTAGTTAAGACTAGTTTTAAGACAATGTAAATGGATTCGGTATAACAAGTGTACTGCCAAAATACTGTACATTTGTGTTTTAACATATTATGTACACAACAAACCTTTTGACTATGAATTAGCACGAGTTATGTTCACTCTTAAATCTTTTTTTAATTATGTACAGAAAGTCAAAAACTCTGAATGTATTTATTCTTAAGTAAGATAAAATGTTAATTTTTATATGTATAGCTAAGATGGACTGACAAAAATAAACTTATCAAATGATTTAAATATTTGCTTTATTTAATTCGTCAGTCTTACAGTATTATAAAAAGCTGCAATAAAAAATTAACGGAATATATATTCCGGAAAAAAGATATCTTGAAAATTAAATACTGTACACATAACAATAACAAAATTACTTATAAAACATATTTTGATATTATTACTCCTTAAAAATAGTTATTTCTATCTATTCGTCTCCGAACTTGATATTTTGTGCCAGTTTGATGGTTCCGGAGTAGTTGATGGTGACTGTGGAGCGTCTCATGTAGTTCTTCCAGGAGTCGGAGCCGCACTCCCGGCCGCCCCCCGTGGCCTTCTCGCCGCCGAAGGCACCGCCCACCTCGGCGCCGTTGGTCGGGATGTTCACGTTCACTATGCCGCAGTCTGAGCCGTGGGGGCCGATCCACTGTGGATATGAAATATGAACAACTCTATAATGGATCTTGGGAAAAAAAAAATGTTTTAAAAGAAGACATCTGAATATCAACTTAAACTGCTAAAGCATAAGGTTGAAATTAGTGTGGCAAAATAAATTAAATTGCATCATTTTCAGCGGAATTCATTCAGTCAAAGTCAATAGAACAGTGTTGGACTGATAAAGATGCGAGTAATGAGATAAATGATTTATCTCACCCGTATGAGAGTTCTTGGTAGATTAATGACGAAGAAAGGCAGTTTAATCTTCCTTTTAGCATACCTTGAATACATCTCCAAGGTTCTCAGTGAAGAGACTGGAAGACAGTCCCTGTTCCACTTCATTGTTGTACTTGATACCAGTGTCCAGGTCTGGGATCTCGATGCAGTAGACGATGGGGGCGAAGCACTCGGTCTTCACTAAGGGCGAGTCGTGCGGTAGGCCGGTGACGATGGTCGGCTCCACGAAGTAGCCTTCGCGGTCCATTACCTGGTATTATAAATGAACGAATTAGTTTAAAATGATCTATTTTGGTGTTTGCTCTATTAAAGCTTTTTGCTCAACTAAAAATTTAAGAAAGAACTATTGTTTTTGTACGTTTTTCGATATTAAACATCAGCTTATGGTTTCTACTATTTTTGTAACTTTTTATTTTTATTTAATTTATGGGTTCTATACTAAATTACAAAACACAATACATGTCACAGTTACGGAAAAAAGTTATAACGTAAATGTGTTCTGCGTTTTACATTTAGTTAATTTACTCAATAAGTGTTATTGGAACACCGACGCCTTCGATAAGTGCCCAAAAATACTCTGGGGATATAGTTACTGCCAGTGATGTTGCAATTATCGTAGCCACCTACCAAACAATCAAAGGAGTTAACTATCGACTCGAAAGAAGTATTATTGGCAATGCATTACAGGCAGCATGCTCTTTTCGGATCCCTATATGGAGGGGCTTCTACAGTTGGTAGTGTTCATACCTTTCCTCCAAACTCGATCTTGCCTCCTTGCTTGACGGCTTCGGCGACAGTCTTCTTGTAAGCCTCGACAGCGGCGGGCGTGTGGAGCGGTCCGATCAAGGTCTCTGAGAGGAGAGGGTCGCCGATCTTGCTGACCACACCAGCGAAGGCCTTGGATAGACGAGCCACGACTTGGCTGTATACCTGGGAAGTTTTTATGGTCAAGATTGTGGTCAAACACAAGCCTATATATCTAAATATATAGGCTTGTGTTTGACCACAATCTTACTTGATGGAAAGCGATGATGTGGTCGACGATAGAGCACGTTTGCTTAGAATTAATGTTATGGATAGTTTATGGTTATAAGATGGGTTTCTTTTGCACGAACTGAAAACTAAAACACAGTCAACTCAACTGCACACCCATAGTAACCATGTGACATTGACAGTGTCTTATGTCGTTGCAGTAAGGGTGGTTTCCGTAGTTACGTTGTTTCCGTACACTGACGTTCATACTTCTATGAGCGACCGTAAGTACATGATAGTACTTCGATGAGGAACAAAATCTTCTAATGTATAACCCTATTTGTATATGACGACGGCTCATAAAAAGTAATCCAGGAAATTGAACAGTCACTTCAAGGTCGTTATCTCATAGGTTTTTGTTTGAATATTGAACCTTATGAATATTTACGACCGCGTTAGAGCTTTAAAGAGCTGAGTTAATATTTCAGCAGAAGAAATTACACGGTTTATGTAGCTACTGCTGACCCATTTTCGTTTTCTGCAATTGATCTCACCTTCTTATGAATGAACAGTCTCCTAGTGGTAGTGCACCGCTGCCCCGCGGTTCCGGCGCATGCGAACAGCGCGGCGTTTAGCAACAGATCCAGGTTGGCGTCCTCGTTCACTATGATGGCGTTGTTGCCGCCCAGCTCCAGCAGGTGGCGCCCGAAGCGTCTCTGGACTTCTACGCCGACCTATAAACGAAAATGGAGTTAGTTTTTAACCGACTGCCCCAGAAAGAGAGCAATGTTTTTGATTGAGTGTCATTTTGTTTGTCATTTCTTTGCCCTTTACTTTGATACCTCACATAGCCATGTCTCAAAAAATGGACCTTATAATGGCGCCCACCATAATGTTTATTTTCCAATATCCATAAAGTAAATTATGTGTGTAGTTGTTACTTAGGTAACTGTAAGATTACAACTAATTTTAGCCTTAGTTACAGCTCGGCTATTTCATTTAAGAGTTTAGAGTAGGCGGAATATCAAAATTATTTCTTTATTTGTTAAAACTTTGTGCTCCAGTAAAACACTACTGATCGATTCACCGCAGCAAACCTGGGCCCCAAGTCTGCTATTACAATAGTGTCAGAATGGTCTATCATTGATTTCATAATGGTTGATTTTGACAAGATTCTATGCCATTTCTTTCAATGGAGTGTCAGTCGTTGACCACTGGAAAGTCATAATGACGCTTTTATATCCAGTGGTCAACCACTGACACTCCATATATCTCCATGATAGACCATTCTGACACTATTGTAATAGCAGACTTGGGGCCCTGAGCCCTCCTTCGAACTTTCCATCCATTAAGAAGCAGCTTTTGCCAATCAGGGAGCAAACTTCTCAGAGCTGTCAAATACAACTCCAAAAGCCTTACCTGTTGTCCAACAGCCGTGCTCCCAGTGAAGGAGACGAGCTTCATCCTGTCATCCTTGACAATCTTCTCTCCGATGTCCTTGCCGCCGACGCACAGAGCGGCGACAGCACCGGGGATGTTGTTTTTCTCTAGCACGCCTTCTACGATCTTTGTGACGGCTACGGCGATCAGAGGAGTGGTGTCTGACGGCTTCCATACGCTCACGTCGCCGCAGACCTAAAAGGATTTATAAAGATTGGAAAGATTAAGGAATCTAGATTTTGCAAAAAAAACACCTAGAAGCAGGTACCAAAACTCATCAAATGCGGTTCAGCGATTTAACGACCCCACTGCACGCGGTCTAGCGGTCAGTTCTGAGTCCTGTGTTCCGCGTCCACTATTATCTATGGGGTGGCTAAGAATTCTACTCACACAAAAGCTGTAGACCGCGACGGTCAAAGTGCACGCGCGTTCTGTCGGAGTTCTATTTTTTTGCAAAAGATGTCCGACGATATCAAAATGTTTATTTAATTAGAGAAAAACGTTTTCTCTACGATTTGCGAGACATTTGGTTTTCAGTAAAAAGTGTTTTCAGTAAAATCAATGGAGCCGTTTTCGAGATTCAGATTATATATATAAATACAATTAAACATAATACAATAATTACTCGTTTAAAGGTATTAGATAATCTCTAATCTCTTCAAAGTTAGAGTGAACAGGCTCCTTCTGGGTAAGCTCGCTCCATCGTAGACTTTGTCTTTGTCATCTCTGACCTAGACTAGAGTCAAGAGCAAACCCATCAGAAAAAAAAAAACAAAGATGATTGTAGCGTAAAACTAAAAACGTCCGTTCGGTGCGAGCTTGTGAGCGAAACTAAACACGCGCCAACGTGTAAATGCGTCGCCGCAAACGCTTGCCGCAAGTTTCCTTTGATCGGTGTTCAAAAACCGACACTAGTCCGGATTGGCGACAAGCTCACGCAAGCCAAGCCAAACACCCCGTTCACACGCTTGTGTTTGTAGACGTTTGCCAAGCCACGGCAAGCGTTTAAACGTACCATGGATTGGATTGAAATTGCGGGGAGAGCCGATCCCAAATAAAGGCTTGAGCCAAGGCCAAGAGAGATTGAGTTCAAATGTATTGCATGTTGGTAGAAAGTTAATGGGAAATGACTAGCTCCTTAACGACATAGCAAAAATTTTTACTTGCTATTCGCATTAAAACCACGACATGCTTTTTATTAAAGACTAGCTTTTGCCCGCGACTTCGTACGTGCATATCCCGTTTTTTCCCGTACCTGTAAAAATTTCGGAAAACCCTCTCTTAGTGCTCCCCTACACTCCCTAAGGAACCTACATGGCAAATTTCAGTTTCTTACGACGTATTTTAAATATTAGGATTATGCATTACAGTTATACCGGTTTCAAATAATCGATTTATTGTGTAAGAATAATCGTTTTTTTAAATAGATATTTAGTAGGTACTGAATGAGGAGACTGCTTGAATGAGGAGCTCGTAGCTAAGTTATAACAGTAGCACGGGTCGAACGACCCGTATATGTATATGTTAAAATGGTCACCCATCCTCAGACCGACCTCGGCAAGTGTTGCTTACCTTGAAGATCGACCCGTGTGACTGGTATTGGTTAGCTACCATAAAATAATACCAAAAATCCGTACACCACTTATTAGTAAAACAGTTTACCTTCTCCAAGTAGACTCGAAAAGAAAATCAAATCGAACAACGATCGATGGCTTTGTATTATCGACTTATCGACTAACCATACAGATTGTAAAAATAATCGTCGCTAAACAAAACGTCATGTGCTGAGGTCATATTTCTGCTGAGAAATTTAACACAACCATTCAGAAAAACGCGTCATCAGTATAACGCCATCTATCGACAATGTAGTTGAACTATCAAATATAAAATCGAACTCAGAAGCCCACAATTGCTTACAATAAATAATGATAACATATAAAATGTATACTTTTCTTTAACTACATATTAAAAGTATAACAAATAACTCAACAATATATATTTGTGTTCTTTTCACAAATTTGTTATTACTATGTTTCTCAATAGATGGCATTGCAAATATCTGGAGTCTCAATGAAAACTACGTATTTTAGCGCTCGATGAAGTTTCTTCCTAAACTTAAAAATTCAATATCTTTTGATTTTGTGGGTCGATTTTGATGAAATTAACGATAAATGTTACTCGGGTTTTCACTTAATATTTTTAAGTACCTAGATTTGGAATCAATTCTGTGGTTTATGCGTGATGCTCCCACAAACGCACAGACAAACAGGCAAACAGACAAAAATGTCAAAAATTGCATTTTTGTGTTTTATATCTTTTTCCTAACTTTTCTATGTAATTTTTATGCAAAAATATTCAATGTACAGACACGATTAGTCTACGATTTTATTACATGTATATATAGATAGAAGATAGACTAGGTATTTTTGCTTATTTGGTCTATTTAAGATAAGAATATCAAATCAACACCTTACGACCTTGTGTACATTAACAATAAAAAGTTAAATAAGAGTTATTCTTGGGTTTTTCCGAAGAGCTTCTTATTTATGCATGCCTAGCGGTTGTTATTGCTATGGAAAAGCTAGGTTTTTCTTTTTGAAACTCCTATGATCCTATTGTTGTAGACACAGACTGTACCTAAATATTATACTTCATCAATCATCATCATCAAAACCTCGAGTGGTGGGTCACTCGAGATTACCTACACAAGGTGAAACAGAAGTAACGCAAAACCTTGAAAAGGTAATTGTACTCATCATTATGCATCAATCTGCTGAGCTGCTTTTTTCTGCGTTTTCAGCTTAGATATACACAGTAAGAGTTGTTCATACTGATTTAATTTCCATTTCATTATCCCCTTTTCAGGTTTTCCGTTATTTCTGTTACACCGTATGACCTTAGGCCTCCGTTCTTTTCTGCCATGACGCCCGCTCCTGTGCGTGTCCCCCCACCCTTGCAGTATAATACTTACTACGTCAAAATCTTAAAGGATCTACTAATTTGGAGGTTCCTTACCATAGCAATAGCGCTGTTCCAGCCGAACACGGCAACAGGGAAGTTGAAGGCAGTGATGATGCCAACAGCGCCGAGAGGGTTCCACTTCTCAATGAGCACGTGCCCAGGTCGTTCTGACGGGAAGATGGTGCCGGGCAGGGTACGCGACAGACCTAGGGCCAAGTCGCATACGTGGATGTATTCCACCACCTCGCCAATAGCCTCGGGAAGGATTTTACCTAAGGAGATGGAAACAGCAGTTGAATTACGTTATTTTTGAACCCCGAGAAATAAAGATAGGTATTATGGACTGTTTGACGGCTTTGTCGTTCTGTGTGTGTGGCTGTGAGTGTGACACTCCGAAAATGATGGTTCGATTTGAACGCAGTAAGTAAAATAAACACACCGGAAGGAGTGCAAGGCTACAGGATACCCAGCAGTGGGACAACCTATGGTATATGATACCATAATTATGGTAGGCTTATAATGAAGTTAGTAGGTACTTACTGAGCCTAAAAACCTATGTCGTGTATTGAGTTACCTTTAATTACGGCAAAGGCCAGGGTTCACATAGTACCTAAAGCATACGAAAAATGTACTTAGGTATGTAAATATTTTCAACATTGGTGGTACCATAGCTTAATTATTATCTACCTTATCAGTTATCTAATAATAATGTGTTTCTTTTACTATCTGTAAAATGTAGGTAAATAATTATCAACGTTGTCTAAGATAATATTCGAGTCAACAAACTCAATCAAGCACTGATTACCTACATAACATTATTCATTTGACTGATAAAATAAAGTAACCTCCATGAGTAAGTACTTTGTTTAAGCTCGGTGTATTAACCAGGCAGTTTACCCCATATAATAGGTACACCTATTCCCTACTATGACGTGCCAACAGTAGCGTAGCTAACATGAGTGACACCCGGGGCGGATAATGTGGTGTCACCCTTACTCTAAGGGTGTCAACCCACAAATGAGCCTCGTTCTGGTGACGGCAATTGCAAGACATTTTTCGGAAGGGGGGGGGGGAGGTGTGCCATTTGCGTTGCAGGTTTTTATTTCAGGAATGTTTCGAGATATTGTTTGTAAGTATGATGTAAGCATCATACTTACAAACAATATCTCGAAAATTAGTGTGATTATTGTGGTTTTCATCATTTTCTAAACTCATTTTTGTTGAGTAACGCAAGTAAGCTTAAGAACTAAAAGAGAGCAAAACACAAGAGCGAGCGAAGCGAGCTCGAAAAATTTTGTATCCCACCTCGTAAAAGTTTTATTTTCTATTGATCATTCATACTTAAATAGAAGTAACTTAATGGATTGATGCAAGAAAGCGCATAACTGAGATAGGGCATAACTCAAGAGCGAGCGAAGCGAGCTCAACATTTTGTACACCCCACCTCGGATAGTAACTTTATGGACTGATGCTCATTAATTGAGAGAGAGCAGAACAAGAGCGAGCTCAAAAAATCTTGCACAAAAAACGGAAAGGTTTCATTTTCTTTTGATCATTTCATACATAAACAGACTTTTGTAGAGTTATACAGAAACGCTCGCGACCAAAGGGAGTGCAGAATGTAAGAGCGAGCGGAGCGAGCTCGAAATTTTTACACACATTTTACGGACGGGTTGCAATACGTCGCCCGTTAAGGGGTGACACCCGACCGTGCTAAAACCGAACGAGTTTCACCCCTAAAAGCAGAAAATCTCAAGAACTAAAGAATTTTTCACACCTCATCTCGGAAGGGTTTTATTGTATTTTGATCATTCATACTGAAATTGAAGTTATTTGTTGATTTATAAAGAAGAGCTCAGAAGGGCAGAGACTGAAAAAAGCAAGAGCGAGCGAAGCGAGCTCATAAAATTTTTGCACCCTACTCCGGACAGGCTTCATTGCGTCAAACGTTAAGGGGTGCTACCTGATAGTGACAAAAACCAGTCAACGAGCAGTCGGGTGTCACTCGGTGCGGACCGCCTCCCCCTGCGCCCCCCCTCGCTATGCTACTGCGTGTCAATGCGATCATGATTAAACTGTGAAAAAGGGATAGTATTATGCGTCTTGAATAACTCCGTCTCCCTCTCACCCCGTAATAATAATTTGATTTAAGATGTCATAGTAGGTCAGCAGGCTTTCAATAGTACATCATACATCATATGGGCGCATGAGTTGATGAGTTTTTTGTACCTATATCTTCTTCGTGCTGATACGTGCGTAGCCTAGCTCAGAAAGCTGATGTAAGTGACACACATCGACTCGCTTCACTTACCCATTTCCAATGACACAAGCTGTCCAAGAGGCTGTAGCTTCTCCCTGAGGGCGTCTCCTATCTGCCTGACGATCTCCCCCCTGGCGGGCGCAGGCAGCTCCGCCCACGTGTGCCACGCATCCTGGGCTGCGGCGGCACAAGCCTCGTAATCTGCAGGGCTGGCGGCCTGGACTTCGGCTATGATCTTACCGTTAGCCGGACTGAACGACTTGATTATCTGAGGACCAGAAATTTACAGTTCGGCACTTATTTGCACGACAAAAAAGTCATCGTAACATGATGACTATTTTGTCGTGCAAATTCTAGTCGAGTAGATTTATCATAAATGATGCAATGTTTATTTACTTACCTACTTACTCGCTTTATTTCAGAGTTATAGGTATAAAGTTATCTTGGACATCCAATTATACAAAACTGAGCTGAAATGTGTTAACTGTTTGTCATCATTCTTAACTATGTTTGCATCTATTTATCTAAACAATGCTTACATAAGTCGTTAGTAGAGAATCGTAGACCGTATCTGGCACAAGAACATTAACGTACTGCGCATGGAAATGAATACATATAAGCCGGTAAAAAGAACAATAAAATTAGGTACCTATGTAAAGGGTATCAGGATCAAATTAATTTCCTTCTTGTATCTGTCAGACAGCTCGAATCGCAGTGCAATCTAGGATTTAGTCTTTTTTTCTTGAGACTTAGTTAAGTGCAAACTAAGGGAATTTCTTTCAGTCCCCAAAATGTGTAATCAGGCAGTCTTATTTCAACCGCTAGGTAGGTACTGAGTAGGTATGGCCTAGTACATCCTCCCTTAACTGCAAGTTGCATTGAAATCGTACCCGATAGAACAAATAAATCGGGGTGTGGGACCAGCGCTCTTGGTTTGAACTGAGTAAACTAATATAGGTACCTACAGCTAGAACCTAGAACGATGCATCTGTCTTTACCAAAGAGGATGTCTATTTCTGATAGAACCAGTCGACATGGCATACCTTCGGCTAATTCTTACTGACATTTCATGTCATTTTAGACCTATAGTCCACGCCACGAGAATCTATAAATTTTGTAAACACACATTCAATTGTTTCAAATGTTTGTTCCATGTGTCAGCCGCGTTCCAGTACCACAAAACATTAGACGACAGCTCTTTATATCGATAAAATATAACCCTACTAAGTGAAAATGCTCGTTACTTCCGTATTACATGTATGTTACTTCGAGTTGATTGATTTTGGGATTATTTGTTGTCGCTGCGTACAGTTCGCATCACCGTTGTTACCCCTCCGAAGTTAGGTTTTAGTGACGACCGCGCAGGTGCAATCGCGTAAACAAGTATTACGTTCCTAGAATATTTTTTTGTTTATACGTATTATATTATAAATAAGTAACAAAGACTACCAGTAACAATAACAATATCAAAAAGTAACACCACAAATACATACACCACAAAAACACACAAAAAACAAGTCAAATAGTAAGAAATAACCAAAATAATTAATTATAAAAAATAACAACGTGTAACACTTTTCGCATCAACAGTCGTATTGCATTGAGCAAGCGGGTCACACGTATGCATCGAACGTATACGAGGGAGTGAGATGCCATTACACCCGCCATCTTGCGCAAACACGCGCATGCGCGAGCTGCTCGCGCATGCGCTGTATTATGTTTTTTGTCAAATTGACATTCTGCGCACTCGATTGCGACGTACTTCGGGGAGGTAAAGTTGCGTGACGGGAACTGTAGCTTAGTAGAAGTTCTTTGTTTACAAAATTTATAGCTTCTCGTGACAGGGATTATAGATTTTTAGTTTAGTAGGTTAGGTTTAGATTTATTTTAATTTTTATTTCTAGTTATTTTTACAATATTTTTAGATACCTAGCTCCTTTCCTTAAGAAAGTCAGGTAGATACCATGTCTTTGGACTCAGAAAATCTTGTGAATGTAATAATTTATACACCAGAAGAACAAAGTTATTTAAAGGAGTCAAGGAATGAGTGGTCATCCTTAGAAGTTTCCATTCAAGGCGAAAGCGACGAAACTAACAACATGAAGTAACATTATGATAAAGGATTATACAGCCCAATAAGTGGAGAAGTGTGTGCTGCTAAATGCATTTAAACAATGTCGAATAGCTCAGTGTCAAAACATGTACATATTTTACAAATACCCAAGCGTTTCTGATCCTGGCATAAAAGAGACTTTATTTTTGCCAGAGTGCCCAGTTATTTTACCTAACGTCGGCCAGGCTCTGTATTTACAACTATGTAAGAACATGAACGTTTGTCCGGTGAGAATGTTCCACAGGAACCTGCTAAACACCGAAATCAATTTAAGATATTACGGTTTCAACCCACAAGGTGTTCGGGCTATGGCTAAAGCTTTGGAGTACAACACGAATGTTTCACGTTTCGATCTGACTTCTAATTTTCTTAACGATGAAGCATGTTACCACCTTGGCAAAATGCTAGGTGTTAATAGCACATTGAGCGAACTGATTCTAGATGGTTGCCGAATAGGCGCTTCGGGTATGCTTCGTTTAGGAAATGAGCTGCGACGAAACCAAAGGTTGGAATACTTAAGTATTGGGAACAATACCTAACCTCGGAGACGGAGGTGGATTACATTTCACTAACCAGATATGTAAAGGTGCTACCATCAAACGAAATAATTTAAGTAGAAATCAGCTCAGTACATCGACAGCGTTGGCTTTTGCAGATATTTGGATGAATTTCTTTCATGGAATAATTTCTTTCATGAACCGACTACTTTTAAAATGCTGAACACATTGACTTTTAGTTTTTGCTTACAAGAATTAAATTTGTCTTTTAATTCACTAGAGGGGAAGCGTGTGGATAATGCGATTAAAAATGTCTTGCTGATCCCCACACTGGTGGTATTAGATTTGAGCCATAACAAGTTGCAAAAGGAAGCGATAGAAATATTAATATCAGATTTGCTTTTGGCTCAAAAATTAACATTATTTGATCTCTCTAGCAATCCATTGACGCCTCAAGATGCTTATAACGTTTTAGAGAAAATGTTAACACCCCAAATTAAAATAACGAGATTATTGATGAATTGCATGTGTTCAGCAGCCGTTCGTCAAACTACTTGCACGCGTGAAAAGGATGAAGAGTCGCAGACTTTGAGTGTGAATTTGGAGACGTATTACAAAACTGGACTATAGGTAGGGCCCGATGCTGGAGAATTGCTTCTACGAAGAGCTAAGTTTCTTGGTCAGCAGGATAAAAGAGACATGGCGTTATATTTCATGGCTTTAGCCAAGAAGTACAAAAGACCCATTCCGTTAAAATATTTTATACAAAAACTAGGCGATGATCGTGTGCCACTCGATGACGATATAATAAAAGAGTTTTCTTCGGTGTTTGCAGGACCAAGTTGCACACCTAAGTCACGGACTGTAAGTTTGAGTTCAATAAGTGAGTGTATACAGTGGTTATGGCCAGATAAAAAGCTAGCGCCGACACCTCCACTTGAAGCAGAGCCTGAACCCGATACCTACTATGCCTGAAGCTGCGCCGTCGCAACCCGCCTGCGACAAGTGCGAAAGTGCAAGGCAAAAAGTAACTGCCCACTTTTGTGGGCGCACAACATCTTTACAGTATATATACTAAGATAGGTGGATACCTTTTCGACTACGTTTTGTATAGGTATTGCTTTTTTAAACGATAAGTATATTTTTTTATGATGTTATTTTTGATTGGATTTATTTTTAACAATGTTTACACCATTTTAAACAAATAAATCATCTTTGTGAATTTAATTGAGTTCGCATTCAATTTAAATTCATTTATTTTATTTGTTACGAAAAATATTCAGTAACTACCTATATAAAAATGTGCAGTAGATACCTACTTACCTTGCAAGTACTAATACATTGCAAACAAGCCGACTGCGTTTATAACGTCAGGTTCAATTGCGTTATCTTAAGAAATAATCGGTTATCAACTCACCTGGCCATTGGCCTCCCATTTGCCGTTGAACACGCCAACATTCTTCTCTTGCAGTCCCAACTCCTTCAGAAAGGAATACTTGGGGTCATCGATGAGGTAAGAGGACGCGTTGCGAGCCATCGGCACTCTTATCAGTCGCAGGGACAACACACTCCGGCACAATACGCGGCTCATTTGTGCGCCTCTCGCCACAGTCTATCTTATAATACGTTCATACGTATAATACATTTAAATGGTGAGATATGCAGTAAACAAATTTTATCATGTTTGTGAACAATTAAAGGCACTACGCCTTATCTGACTGATAAAAAGTCAGTTGCTAGGTCAGGAGTAATTGATAGCTTTTTCCAATCGGTTTGTGGGGAGCAATTATTATCTTTGTGTAGTTATTTACGAGTATAAGTACTATGTTCGCGATCGTATTTTATAATAGGAAAGTTAATGTTACAGTTTTCATTTCTTTATGATAAAGAATAAAATAGTAAATTCACATGTCTAAGAATAGAATTGATAAGTACTAGTTTTAAGTACAGCTACAGGAATTTTAGACCTACATAGAAATCTGTTGAAATGCAAATCATAAACATAATAATATATCTAAAGTACTTTGGCTACACTACAGATAGGTAAAACTACCTACTATATTTTAGATCTATGAATATTGTGCAACTATCTACTTAACGTCGTTACGTAAAGTCGGGTTACTTTAGCTCTGGACTACAACTTTGGCCCAAACTTTTAACCAATAGGAATACAGTAAACACAGTGTTCTGTGTTCATATTGGTTAACGAGTTTGGGCCAAAGTTACTCTCAAGAGCCAAAGTTACCCGACTTTACCTGGTACCTATTTTATTCTATTATGGAGAATGGCTCCTGTCTCAATTTCTGGAAACTTCTGAATATTCTTGTCCACAGCCTTATCCTGGGCGTCAATCGGATTTTCATCATAATAGATTTCACATGCTCTGTTTACAGTCCATTGATAGGACCACAACCTGGAGACAAATGTTATCTCCACTTCTCCAGTACCGACTGCAGAGGCGAAGGGCTAATGGCACAACATAACCCTCTAAACACAGCAGATTAGGACATCATCCTGTCTCTCCAGTCTCTTCTTGAATCAAAGCTTTTTAGTTTCAAAATTAAATAACTGCTTGAACATTTAACAACTTAACTTTATTCACTAAAGCTATTTCATAAATTAACTACATATTTATATATCCTAAATTGTACATCAGTTACATTATTGAACAACTTGACTTTTTTTCATCTTCTACTTTTCCTTCTCTCATTTCTTTAGCTTTCATTGCAAGGTAGGTGTTTTCATCTCTTTTTTGCATCCACTCTGGCAATGGTTTGTCCCAGTCTGGAGGTGGACCATCTCGTTTTTTCCAAACATCATTTCTGTAATGGGCCCGTAGTCTTTCCATTCTTCGAGCTTTCTCACTTGCTATTAAGGCTTCCTGTAGGTAAATAGAATTTCATTTTAACTGTGTCCCAGTAAGGTTTGAGTATTTCATAAAAAAAAAATGCTTTTTTTGTACAAATAAAATTCAGCATATTTCACTAAATATGGCAAATAACACCTCAGAAACAGATGCTGCTTATGAGCTTATTTAAAAATATGTTAATACAAAAACCTGCTACAAAGTAAACTTATGCTTACAGCAGCTTTTATATCTCCCTTCTTTTCCCATTTGCAGCAGTTGTCATAGTCTTTCTTCCACTGGTTGCAATCCAGAGTCTCACCATAGACAAAATATTGCTGGAACCGGCCTCTAAAGCTTGTGCAGTCTTTGTATTCATCCTTGTACAGCTCACATTCTCTTATCTGAAATAAATTGTAGGAACACAGGAATACTTACACATAGTTTTAGATACATAGTTACACTAAAATTAAAAGTAACATTAACTGCAAGAAACATTAGTTGGGGACTTGTTTCCCACTATTGATGTTAGTTTTAATTTAAATCCTTTGCATTAAGCGGCGAATTGAATTTAAATTCTTATGCCATTTTACACCTATTGACAGCAACATTAGTTTTAAAATATTAATGTAGTCAAGCGCTCTCTCTCTAATTTCAGCAGAGACTGTGACTACTAATCCAAATTCATGAGGCTGAACAATACATAGGCCAGTAAGGACTATATCTAAAGTAATATTGTAAAGAGGAAAGATTTGATTTTTTGTTTGTTTGTTACAATTTAACTCAAACTACCGTATTGATTACAAAAAATTCTTTCACTATTAGAATGCCACATTATCCCTGAGTAACATAGGTTTTTTAATAACAAGGAGAAATTAGTGATCCTTAAAAAAAATTGCAGGCCAGACGAAGTCACGGGCGAAGTGCTAGTAGGTCTAATAAGAATACTATACTGACCACCCACTTATCTTCCAGTTCTTGGTCTTCTTCGCTCTTTCTTAATTCTTGAGTTTCTTTTTCACCATCAGCAGCAGTTTCTGTCATGTTATTATTTATTTTCTTAGAACCATAACATGCAATATAACCTCAAAAGCCCACTTACATAACCTCTAAACTTTGAAGATGGTTGTTATCAAATCTCTTGACCATGAAAAGTCCTATAAAAGCAATTTTACATTATTCCGAGATTAATATTTTAAGTTTCCATTTACTAGGCAAAAAAATCTTCGCTAACTGTCATCAGACAATAACACAGAACACATATTACCTAGACATCTCTGACTAGCCGTCAAGCATAGAGATAGAAAATATATGGAGGCGCCGCGACAATCTATATCTAACTTTGCTTATACAAATATGGGTGAATTACGAAACAGATTGTGAAATATCGTTTTGTTTCATTCTTTCTAATGTGGTAATCGTATTTGATAAAAGAGACAACAGTATTTCAGTTGTTGCTCACAATGGCAACATTTTCTAGTGACGTTGTGAAAGTTGTAGGTATGTGCAGTTTTCGCCATTTTATGCGCCAAGTCTCGTGGTAGTTCTGCTGTCAGTTGAGTGTTTACTTTTGTATTTATTGTGATTTGTGAGAAAATTACGAGCATTTTATCTTTCAAATTGCACGTATATGTTGCAAAACAGCCATTCAAGATGCCTGTGCGTTGTATTATGGAGTGTGGTGCAAGAAAGAAGGAAAATCAACCTGAATTGTCTTTGCACAGGTTAGTAACCGGTTTTCATGCAATATTACACATAGTAATACATTTTCGATGAAAAAAATGCTAAGCTACCACGTATTTATTGTTGTAGTTTTCATATTTGGGCTTATTCTCGTCCAACAGACCTTTTTTAATTTCATAGTTTCATTCATTTGTTTACAATAATATGTCATGACGGAATAGTGTAGTACCGTTGCCGTAATATTTTCCGATACTAGTTCCTTCGCTGCGCTGATACAACATCGGTATAATACGTGTTCTAATCGGTTCGAGTGACCTTGTTAGGTCCGGCTCGCTGTTCACAGCACTGAGAGATCGTTCCCCAGACTTTTATGATGATTGGTTATACAAGATCCGGAAATAAGACATCATTTTGTTATTTGTTTTAATTTTTTAATTACGTATTGTAACAACTCGAACCAAATGATTTATTGATAAAAATATTAACCTTTTTATAGGTTTCCTAAAAATGAAGGATTACCCTGTCTGTTCTGTAGAGGTTCTACAGACAGGTTTAAACTACGGGTACAAAGCAGCGTTTTCGATAGAACCTAAGGATTGAAGTAGTTTTTTTCTCTTTTTCAGGTTGCACAAACTGGAAAAATTAAGACTGAAAAATATGTCGATAACACATTCATAGTGCGTGCAGCTAAGGAGTGGAATTCCCTGCCGGAGTCTGTGTTTCCTGATAGCTATAACTTGGGAGTATTTAAGTTAAGAGTGAATAGGTTACTTCTAGGCAAGCGTGCTCCATCTTCGACCACATCATCGCTTACCATCAGGTGAGATTGTGGTCAAACGTGAGCCTCTAAATAGTAAAAAAAATAAAAATAAATAAATAAGCGCTTCACCGAAAGGATACTCTGAAGAAATCCGAAGTTCGCATTAACGTTGCATTTTTATCCCCGCCTATAATTATATAAGGCGAACTTACAATACATGCTTACTCACACAAGAACTTTGAGCAAATGGTACCAGCATGTAAATTGGGAACCGGGATTAACGAAAGAAGCATTTGTTTAAAAATTAAAGTGCAATGAAGTGCAAAGTGTCATACCAAATGTTTATTGAATAAATAAAACACTTATGTTGATTATAACCGAAGTTTTATTTAATGAATAAGTAAAAGCGAGGTGCGATGCACAATTTATGGTTATGTTTTAATATTTTAAAAATAATCTGCATTGTATGAGCAATGGAAGCTGGTAAGTTGGTTTTTGAAATAGGTGTATTGGTACGTGTGTAAAATATTACTAGAAATGCAATTTACAAAGACCACTATCTATTTTCGGACACACCAAATTAGTATCCCTCGAATTGTCCCAGAAATGAAATTACTGTATCTGGCAAACCTAGTCCACATACCTACCAGAAGCTACAGACCAGATATAAAATAAGCGAAAGCGCAAAAGTGATGCAAGTAAAAGTGTTTTTAAAATTTGTGCAGAAAAAAATCTACATTAACTGTCATTAACAGAAAGGAGTAAGCCTCTACTCATTGTTTTGTTACAACAGATTGTAAGAATATAAATTATACTTTTGATTCAAACGTGATGTCTAGTAAGACTCGTAATACTAGTATGTAGTATTAGTTTCGATACTTTTTATAGTATCGCTATAGTAACATTGTATTCCCCATGTATTCCCTGATTGGTACAACCCTAGCATTGGCAGCCATTTTATGCGCCTCTTTGAATTCTAGGTATGCACCTTTGTGATTCCCGGCCACCGTAGTGATTCCCGGCCACCGTAGTGATTCCCGGCCACCGTAGGGTGATTCCCGGCCACCGTAGGGTGATTCCCGGCCACCGTAGGCGCAGGTCTGCGGACGGCGAGCGTTGGGTGGCTCGTCATCCGATCAGGACCACGCCCAGGTCGACGGCGCGCTGTGTTCCACGCGCGCCTCAAAGAGATGTCAGCTAAGTAGACGGGGCCCGGTAGGGTCAGTGCCTGCCGGGGTTGCGGAATCTGTTCGAAAGAGTCTCCGCGGCCCTGGAACACAAAGGGCATTAGGAGGAGCACGGATGGGTTTTAGTCAGTAAGAGTCTGACACTCCCTTCTGCTTCACCCAGAGCGGGAGGGGTCATTTGATGATTTCCCATACATAAAAAAAAAGGTATGCACCTTTTTTTTGTAGGTATTTCCAGTCCATACTTTTTTTATGTCTATGCCGTCAAGGAATCGGCAGGTGACAGAATAACCAAAGACTACAATAATAATTTAAGAATATTTTGCACAGATTGGCTCCGCTTAGCTATCTCACGCGCGGTGGCGGTGATAAATATATGTAAAAAGGCTAAAATATATGTAAAAGGCTAAAATTACAAAAAATGCATGCATGCCTGTATCTTAGAAGTCAGTGTCCCTCCAAGAATAAGATGCAAATATCAGAATGAGTGTTAATCCATTTTGTTGATCTGCACAACTTTCCACTTACTCGCTTTACCTTTACATACGTTGAATTAATTAAATTAAGTATTTAGTACAATATAATAATTTTAAATGACATTGTACACAACCAAACAAAAAAATAATTAATTAGTAATGAACAAAATTAAATTACAATAAATAATTATAAAGTTATGAGATTAAAATTACATAGAAATAAAATAATATTACGGACATTTATTTGATTGTTATAATTTACAAAAATAATAATAAAAATAACAAACGTCTAAAAAATTCACTTTATGTGGGGTCTTATTATTCCTGCTAAGATGTCCTCGGTTTCATCGTAGTTTAGGGTAAGCAGCCATTTTCGGAAAGTATTTTTGCAGAGATGGCCACTCAAGCCGAAAATATTAAGGTGCCTGTTTATCAAATCATTTATTCGCATAGAATGTGGGTATTTAACAAAAGTTGGTAAAAGAAAAATATATATTTATATGTATTGAAAAAATATGTATTGGCATGCAAAATTTAACAAATTAAGTTTCAAATTTAAATACAGTTGGAACACTAATAAAATAATTTCAAAATTAAATTTTAAACTTCAATAGATGAATAAGGAAAACTAATAAAATAATTAATATAATAATTTAATATTCTTCGTGGGGAGATTGACTGCAGTGACCTTTTGTCATGCATAGAATTTTGCACGCAAAGGTCTCGCACAAGACATACCCACTTATTTAGTGTACCTTTACACCGTTCCAATTATGGGCAGAATGCTGTTATGACTCGACTGCCTCGCTTATATATAGACAAATTTGAAAGCCTGGATATGTTCCAGTTATCCAAGGTAGCGTTTCGTAAATCTCTTGAAAAAATACTCATCACTAAGTGAATAATATTCGTATATTTTTATCAGTTGTTTTATTTTCTTTTCATTTTAGTTAAAGTTTTACAACCACCAATTTTTTAACTACGATATTTAAGCTAAGTTTTCTTCTACTTTCTAGTTTTATATAATGCATGCTGTGAAACTCTATAATAGGCTTCAGAACCCCATATGCCATTGTTACCATATCTTGAACGTTGTAAACACAAGCTGTTGAGTTTCCTATCAATAAATAAATAAATTTCAAATTAAAATGTCAATAATAGCTACTTAATGTCAATTATAATTAACTAGCTGACCCGCGCAACTTCGCCTGCGTCACAATTTTCATAACTGCTCCGCTCCTTTTGGTCTTAGCGTAGCCTTCCTCGATAAATGGGCTATCTAACACTGAAAGAATTTTTCAAATCGGACCAGTAGTTCCTGAGATTAGCGCGTTCAAGCAAACAAACAAACAAACTCTTCAGCTTTATATATTAGTATAGATATAGATGTCAATAATACTTCATGTCAATATACAATGTTCATGGTCATGGTTCAAGGATCATTCAAAAAATCACTTATTGTATGTATAAGTAGTAACATTTTTGAGTCAAATATTCCTTGAGTTTGTTTTTAAATTGTTGAAGGGTGTCATTTCTTATGTTGTCCGGTAGTTTATTAAATATAATTGGACCCATGCAAAGAACACTTTTTCTAAGTAGTGCAGTTTTATAGCTGCTGACAGTTAAAAGATTTTTGTATTGACTTCTAACGGGACCTTTCTTGGTGTCTGAGACCTTAGCAAATAGCTTTATGTTGCTTTTAACAAAAATTGCCATTTCTAAATGTAAGAATTTTTAACGACTTGAAGTAGGGTTCACAGCTATCTCTTGGTTTTATACCGCACATGGCTCTTATACAGCGTTTTTGGGCTTTAAATATGGTATCTCTTAAAGTACTATTACCCCAGAAAATTACTCCAAACCTCAAGACCGATGCGACTAAGCCATGGTATGCAACTAAAGCTGTCTTAATGTCAATTTTTTTTTTCAAATTAAATAGGACATACGCAGCAGTACTCAATTTTTTACAGATCTCTTCTGCTTGTGGTTTCCATGTTAATTGATCGTCTATAAGGATTCCTAGAAATTTCGCGACCTTCGTTTTTTAAATCGTCTGTCCGTTATAGTTTACGTTAACGTTTGGTGGAATTGTACGTTGGTGAAAATGCATTATATTCGTCTTTACCAAATTTATTACCAAATTATTTTTATCAAGCCAATCAATTATATTTCTAAGACTATTGTTGATGTCCTCTTCATAATCAATTAATCACTAATGTCATTACATTTTATAAGCGCTGTGCTGTCATCGGCAAATAGCACCATAGGATGTCGAATTTGTTGAGGCAAATCATTTATATACAGCAAAAATATTGGAGGACCTAATACACTACCCTGTGGTACACCAAATTTGACAATTTTACCCTCAGATTGATATTTCCAAAATCAATCTGAGGGTATCCAAAATTTTTGAAAAGTGTATGTGCAAGAGATTGATAGGCTACTGCGATAAATTTAATATTATTAAAAAAGAGCAATTTGGCTTCCAAAAAAACAAATCCACAACTCTAGCTATCTTCTCTCTTATAAAAACCATATTGACTAATATTAACCAAAACCACTTTACTACAGGTTTGTTTTTTGACTTATCTAAAGCCTTTGACCTAGTATCTCACGACCTGTTACTACAAAAATTGGAGGCAATTGGCATTAGAGGCATTGCACTTCAATGGATATCGACATACTTAAGTAACAGACAACAGCGTGTTATAATTACAAAAGTGGATAGATATAACGACATGACACCGCACTCTTCTGAACTCAAATGCAACAAATATGGCGTCCCGCAAGGAAGTGTGTTAGGCCCAATTTTATTCCTATTGTATATTAATTATATTATTGACATAACAAATCATAAGTGTATATTATTTGCTGATGACATTTCCATTATTGTGACATCTGATAAAAATAATAATACAATTGACGATCATGAAACTGACATTAATAATACAATTGACATACTCATTAAATGGCTAAATAAAAATAATTTATCATTAAATCTTGAAAAGTCTGTATATATACAATTTAACCGATCGAATAATCCTAAATATAACTACAAAATGAATATAAAGAAAATTGTTGAAGTAACACAAACTAAATTTCTGGGCATTACTTTGGATCAGGACGTAAACTGGAAAACCCATGTTGACTCTGTCTCAAAACGAATAAACAAGTTTGTTTACGCGCTAAAAAAAATTAGGAACATCACAAACATCCAAACGGCAATAACAACGTACCATGCATATGTTGAATCGGTGTTACGCTATGGGTTGATTATGTGGGGCAATAGCACCGATCAAAATACAGCTTTTGTTGCCCAAAAAAAATGTATTAGAGCATTATACGGACTTCAATCCGATGATTCTTGCCGGCCGGTATTTCAAAAACTTGGTTTGTTGCCGCTACCGTCTCTTTATATATATGAGATATGTATGTTTGTGTGGAAACATAAGGAGTTATTTACAAAAGCAGACGATGTACGTCCTCGAAACCGGCGCGACCCTCACAGGCTCGCGCTGGATGTAATTCCAAGACTGACCAAATATAAAAAGAGCTGTTTGTATATGTGTGTAGAAATATTTAATAAGATACCGAGTGACCTAAAAATCCTAAATACCAGAATGTTTCAACGTAAATTGCATGATTGGCTGTCCGCTAATAGTTTTTATAGTGTTAAAGAGTTTTTTGACAAAAAAATGTAAATGTCTGATTGTATGCACGAAAAATTTGCACGCTTATAATGTTAAGCAAAAACATGTATGCTCTGTATGTAATTCTTGTACCATCTTATATACCATGTTTTATGCAAATAAATATTATTCTATTCTATTCTATTCTATTCTATTCTGTTCACATTTTGACTTAAGACAAATTCTGGATATCTCTGTATACTGTGTGCGGTTACTAAGGTAAGATTTTAGGAGATTTAACACATTACCCCTTATACCGTATTTATTAAGTTTGCTTATTAAAATATCATGATTGACACAGTCAAAAGCCCTAGTCATGTCTGTAAAAATAGCACAGACAGGGTTCTTTTTATCAACGTTTATCATAACTTCGTGTAATAAGTCATACAGTGCTGTATTAATACTTTTATTCTTTCTGAATCCTGCTTGTTCACTACATAGGATGTCATATTTTGTCAAAAATTTGTTAATTAATTCATAGATAACCCTTTCTATAACTTTGGAAAACACAGGAATCAATGCTATCGGCCTATAGTTAGCTATATCTTCTTTGCAATTCTTTTTATGTAGCGGTTTAGCTATGACAGTTTTTAAAGCGTCCGGAAATACACCGGTGCTGATGGCTAAGTTAATAACATGACAAATATGTATGCTTATATTAATTGATACAAACTTTATAACTTTAGTTGCTATTTCGTCATATCCGACGCTATTTTTATTTTTCAACGTCCTTATTACCCTGACTACGTCTTGCGGTATAACTGGAGTCATAAACATTGTATTAGGGTTTTCGCGTAAACTACTTGTGTCGACTGAGGCTTTGGATGAGTTTTTAACTAGATTAATGAAATAATTATTCAATGCGTCTGCAATGTCTTTTGGGTTACTAATAATTGTATTGTTAATTTTTATCTGAGAAATGGGTTCTTTAGTACATATTTTATTGTTGATTACTTGCCAGGATGCCTTCGATTTATTAAGTGAAGTGTTGATAAAAAAGTAATTTTATGCTTTTTGAGTTAATTTCACTATTTTTTTAAATCGCTGGGAGTAATTTTTAAATTTATATTTGCTTTCATGCGATGGATTAAGTCTGTGTTCCCATAGAAGTTGACGCTGTTTCCTACTACATAATCGTATTCCCTTAGAAATCCATTTAGGTTGTTTTAAAATGGCGTTATTGTAATTCGCTTGTAAGGGAAACAAAGATTATATTATAACAAACCAAACTGCTGCATAAATATGTTATATGCTTCATTTACATTTTCTGTCTTATACATTTCGGAAAAAGAAAGGCATTGTAGATAGCTTTAGAATTTCAACAATTTTTCCAATGATAGGTCCCGCTTTTTAACATACCATGAGTTCAATCTATAAGTTTTGTTTACTTTTATCTCAAACATTTCGTCGCCAACACCGCAAAGGGGCGAACCTCATACAAACGGTCAAAAATTTGTTAAGTATACAAAAATGCTCCATTTGTTGAGATCTATGTCGTCACAAAAAAGCGAAGCTCTAAGACTAATAGAAACGAAAAAAAATTGACGGCGTATCTCAAAATCAGTTCTAGCGAAATTTTACGAAAAGACGAACTTGAAGTACGCCTTTTAGCGGCGACATATAAACCGTTTTCCTAGAGTTGAATTGTATAACTGTCGGGCAAATTCAACGAAAGAATATTTACATTCTGATTTAAGCGTCAAAAAAATGCACCGTATGTTACTAAACGAACTTGAAATACCAATCCAAGAGGCTCCAGGTTTGACAACCTATAAAAAGATGTTCAAAGCGATGAATTTGGCTTTTCATCGACCAATGTAGTCTTTGTGCTGCTTATCACGATGGATAACCTGAGACTAAAGAAAAGTATGGTAAACACTACAGACAAGCAAACCGTTTGCCAACTTAAAGACACAGACAAGCAAGAAGCTTTTCTCGAAAACCCCCAACTAGTCTGTGCATCTTTTGATTGGCAACAAGTCATGTTCTTACCCATTACAAAAGAAGGAACAATCTATCTATACCTAATATGAGGCCATGAGAACCAGAGTGGCCTAACTAACATTTTTATTAAAATAGAGTTTTGGCCTGCAACGCATTACTAGTAGGGTGTTTTCTAAAACCAGAGTAACCTATGTTTAATTTTCTCAATATTATTAACAGATGGCAGCACATAACTGTAGTGAATTTCTGACAACTAGGTCCGAAAAGCAAATGGCATAGTGGCCTAACTGCATAGGCCAGTATGGTTCTGGCGACATTATGAAACTTTGAAACATGCATTCAAATAGGTCGCTGTCATCGGTCAAATTACGCGGGTAAGCTGTAAGATTTTGTTGTTAGTTTTGAACTTTGGTGTATAAATCTAAAAAAATATGGATATTTCTATAGAAGATGAAACCCCAGGTGAAAACCAAGGATCCAATGATGTTGAACTACAAATGGAAGGTAGGTTTTACGTAATTTATTTGTTAGAAGTTGCATAGGTTGAAATCGTTAGTATTTTTTATTAATAGGTAGGTACATAATTAACAACTTCATGTTCTGGTTTGTTTTACAGAAATGTTTGCGTGTAATGACGACCCTTTTCAAGATTCGGCTCAGAGTCCGAATCTTGAAAAGGGTGTATATGTGCCATCGAGAAATCTCGTCTCCAGAATCTTTGGATCTACTTGAACTTCTACAAGATGAAAACATCCTTCCTGGTAATAACCATGCGTCAACAATCAATGATGATTTAAACCAACAACAGAAGTCAAGAAAACGTAAACGAAACTCGAATACCCACACCAGTTGTATCAACAGGAATTTGTTATTATAAACGACAACTATGGACCTACAGTCTTGGCATACACGATGCTTCTACTGACCATGTCACAATGGGTGTCTGGAATAAGACTATCGCCTCTAGAGGTCCTCAGGAAATTGGATCATGCCTGTTGAGGTATGTCAAAGAAAATGTGTGCACTAAAAACTTGATTCTCTATTCTGACCAATGTGGGGGACAGAATAGGAATATCAAAATGGTTTTATTATGTCAGTATATGGTAGCCCATCCGGATTTTACTGTAGAAACCATTGACCATAAGATTTATGTAAGTGGACATTCCTATCTTGCTTGCGACCAGGACTTTGGTTTGATTGAAAAGAAAAAAAGTTGTTTCAAAATACTTATTGTTCTGATGATTGGCTTTAAGTGATCAAAGCAGCCAGACACAAAAATCCATTCAACATTATGAGAATGAAGAAGGAAGACTTTATGTCAACAAAAAAACTTGAGGAAAACATTACTAACAGAAAAGTAACTGCTGAATGCTCAAAAGTTACATGGCGGTTGGCACATCCAGTGGTTGAAGTTTAACAAAATCACAGATAATATAATACTAGCGTACAGATGCCTCATCTCATACAAAGAAACGCGACCGCCGTAAAAAAATAATTCAGACGAATTATCTTGGTTTTGAGTCCGCGTGCTAGATGGTGTTAGCAGTGACAACTTGCAAGCGCGATTTCCTCGAATTCCAACTAATAGATGGCGTTGAAAGCGTTTTGTAGGTACTGTATTGTTTGTCGCTTGTCCACTTGACCTTGAAGCTGACGTCGTCGTTACGAGAGTAATGTAGAGATTGCAACAAATATTTAAAATGACTCGAATATTTACTCAAAATAGTGAAATAGTGAAAACATCGTTTATAATTTGACAAGTTACTTTTATTATTCAAACCAAATAGATTGGATAGAATTAGATAAAACTCTGTAAAGTGCCTATAAACCGGTCAAGTGTGAGTCGGACTCTCACACGAAGGGTTCCGAACCAGAAACAAAACACGTTTCTTGAATGGGAGCTCCCTTTAGTTTTTTGGGAAATTTTAAATTCGACAATAAGTTACTTTTATTTTTAAAACCAAATAGATGGATAGAATAAATGAAAATCTGTAAATACCTATAGATTTTAGTAAAGATACTTCAAAGTATGAAACCGGCCAAGTGCGAGTCGGACTCTTATACGAAGGTTTCCGTACCATAACTCGAAAATAACAGTTTCTTGTTATTTTCGGGTTATGGTCCCCCTTTTTAGGGTTCCGAAAAAAAAGGAACCCTTATAGGATCACTCGGGTGTCTGTCTGTCTTTCTGTCTGTCTGTCTGTCTGTCTGTCTGTCTGTCCGTCTGTCACAGCCAGTTTTCTCCGGATCCACTGGACCGATTCTGTTAAAATTTGGTACACATATGGACTTCTTACGACACGGACGCGTTACGTAAACTATAAAATTTTTAGTATGGATGTCACTTTTGGGGTCAAACTAGAAAATTAAAAAAAAAAAAAGTTTTTTGAGCAATATCGTGTGACATATCAAATGAAAGGGCTTACTATGAGGGTTTTAAATATATTTTTTTCATAATTTTAAAATAAATGGTTTTGAAGTTATTCAAGAAATTAGACGAAAAATTACCATCCCCCCCCTTATCTCCGAAACTACTGAGCCTAAAATTTTGAAAAAAATGGAGATAATAGATCTTTCCCTAAAGATTACAGGAAAAACCTAATAGAAGTCTGTAGTGTTAAAATGACATGTTAAAAAAATAAATTCGTTCGGAATCCTTTGCACGCGAGTCCGACTCGCACTTGGCCATTTTTTTTGTATTAGCGGCAATAGATACACATTCTGTGAATAATTCAACTATCTACCTATCACGGTTCTTACACTGAAATCGCGAAAAAAAAACATCTTCGCCCCCATACTTTTCTGTACGCATAACTAGACAAAATGTACTGAACAGCTGTTTTTTTTTTTTCGCGATTTCGTGATTGGTCCCATAGTAAAAGTTGTTCATAATGATGAGTACAATGACCCCTTAAGAGGTATTGCGTTTATTCTGTTACACGTTGTAAATACGAATATTTTTGTTCCTTAATTTATCACTGCAACTGTATGTAGGTAGGTAGGTAGCATCCCTACAATGTTACGGAGGTGGATTTATCAGCACCTAAGTCGGGGTCGGAGTTTTTAAATTTGGTGTGCCATATTATTCGTTCAGCCTAGACGGAGACCCCACTACGGGTTCTACTGCTACTGCTAGCTAGGCCACAGATACTAAACCTAATACTAGACTTGAACTTGAAGCTTGCGTTGTCACAAATTTTCTTATATGCCTACTTTGTGGTGATTATTCGGTTGTGCTAGTACCTATAGGTAATTATTATAGGTAGTCCTCCTGACCCGTTTCGGCCATAGCGGCCAATCTGAACGCGTTGCGGGCGAGACAAATAATGCACAAGCACACACACACAGCGACTAGTCAGCGGCTCAGCGCGTCCATTTGAAATGCGCGTAGATACCTACAAACGCGAGACTGAGCTGCCCTCCGTAATCCCGCGCGCGCGCGGCTCTCCGCCGTGACGTCGAAGACAGTAGGGATAGCATCATTACCGTTGCGTTTACACCTATTAATTATTGTTATTTTCATCGAAATTGAATTGTTCCATTTAAGTTCAAATTATTCACATTAAATTTACTTAATTGTTTAAATTACTTGAATACTTATTCAAGTTAATGAAACAATTAAATTAGGTACATAACCTTACTCGATTCTTAAGTTTAAAAAAAAACGTAAAATTAATAGGTACCTACATTAGGTATTAATATTGAATCTTTATTTCAGTTTGGGATTCCTAGCACTGATTTGCTATTGTACTATAATAATCTTTCTATGATTGAGATTAGTGTTTATTATGAATGTTTCCTTGAAAATAGATCGCGATATTTTTTTTTTTTATTTGTGATGGGTTTGCTCTTGACTCTAGTCTAGGTCAGAGATGACAGAGACAAAGTCTACGATGGAGCGAGCTTACCCAGAAGGAGCCTGTTCACTCTAACTTATATAATTGTTTATAAAGATTTGAATGGCTAAATATGTTAAATATTGTGTTGGTAAATGCAAGATAACTAATACAGATTCATACATTCGATTTAATAGTAAACCTACATGTACATGTTTAAAAAAAAAAAAACAAAATAATAATTTTCGTAAAAGAATATGAAATGGTAACAAATTTTGCACACTGCACTTTGCACAAACGTCATTAGAGGCAGTTACCAAGCAACTCGCCCGAGTAGTAGTATTTAATTTAATGAATGAGTTGAATAGCAAACTCTAAAATTTCGAACAGCGCCATCTATTGCTACATAATGTACGGATTTTAAATGATTCGTTCCAATAATCTTCCAAAGTTGAGTAAGAAGCCCATTATTCCATAATTTAGGGCTTAGGGGAGGTTATTAAATAAGAACATACTATTCTAACGACCATTAAAAAGAAAAAAAAATATTTTTACACAAACTTCAATAAAAATCGATACATGTCACGCCATCTATTATTATTTATTAGAACTAAATTTTCTTTCTTCGTGTTGGGACCCCATGACAAAATGAACCAGTATAGAATATTCTTCAAGTATTCAAACAGTCCTGAGGTGTTGTTTGAGTACCTATGTTGATGTTGGAAAAAGAAATTCAAAGGCATTTATGGATATTGAGCTGGACCTGTTGTACCCCGATGGAAGTTGATCAGTGTTGAAAAGAAGAAGGACTTACTTGAACTCCTAAACTACATACCACCCCCATTCACCATGAGTTCTACACATTAACAAGGGCCAGTACTACTGTTAGAAATACAATAGATGAACCCCAAGAAGATGATAATGATGATGTTTAGACGACTTTATTAATGTTAAGTAAAAAAGATTTTTCATGTAGCTTTGCTTTTGGTTAATTAAAAGAGACATTTTTGGACTAACTAGCATTTTCATTCACTTATTAGATAATCCCAAAATGCCACAGTGGCCTAACTGTAAAAAAAATACCTAAATCATAGAATAAATGACTTGTTCTCTCCATAATTTGCAAAAATAACCACCTAAACTTAGAATATACTTATTGAAAACATTGAAAAATCATTAATTTGACCATAAAGTTAGAACGAAAATCATAGCCTTCACTTTTCCTTTAAAATCTCAGTATTCATTTTTGGTAGATAGGCTACTCTGGTTCTCATGGCCTCATATATAAAGAGGTTCACTACTGTATTTTATACTGGCTGAATGCAAAGCTAGTCTAAGTTGCTTGGTTACCACTCTTGTTATTTTTTCGAGACTTTTTGATTTGATTTGCACACTCTCACAATTTATAAGATTACTTTCCACTGCTTCTGAAGCACCTTCCGTACCTTCAAGCATTATGGAAATTTTATACTTCCATGTTGACCAATTTTCTTTTCCTAGCAATTTGCCAATGTCAATCTTTGTGCTATAATCCATTTTTATTCACGAACACTTTCTTCTTTTTCTTTACTAGGGCCAATAACCTCTTATAAATTGTGAGAGAGTGCTTGTTCTTGTGGAATTAGGACGAGTAAAGGTCACATGAATTTATATGGATGAAAAAACATTTAGGTAGATTTTAACAGTCAGTTGAATATCCAAGTACAAATCAAAAAGTCTCAAAATAACAAGAGTGGTAACCAAGCAACTCAAACTATCTTTGCATTCGGCCAGTATAAAATACAGTAGTGAACCTCTTTATATTTTAACAGTATGTATCTCTGTACTTCCCTTAAGTGCCCAACCCTACCGTTTGCATGTGTATGTGCCAAGCATGTGAATCCGGCTTTAACACTAGCTTTTCGTCGGTGCAATTGCCAAATCTGATATGTGTTTTTCATCAAGTTGACAAGGGAGACAATAATCTGTTTTATTTAATGATTAATTGACTAATTCATAATTTCTAAATGCCGTATAAACTGAGATACAAGTGAAAATGATAAAATGTATTGTTAATATACTTGATTTTAAAGGACATTAAGTAACAAAAAAGTATCATCGAAATGCACATATCAGATTTGGCAAGCGCACCGACGTTTTGCTCGCACTCACAGGGCCATCATTTCACGCATAAAATAATATTTGAACGCAACCTAATTGACAATGACAACAGCTGATTTATCACGCTGTCAAGTCAAACGTATTGTAATTCTTTGTGAACTTTGCACATTTACGAAGTTTTGAGTGAACTGTGTTTTTTTAGCGAACATTCTGAACGAGACTTTGTTTTATGTTGAAGTGTTTTTAACTTTACGAAAATGTCTCTGAATAAACTGGTTGGTGGCGACTGTGGGGGTAACAACTCCTTAGTTCAGCTATCAAATATAGTCCGTCGTGATGCTTCTCTCGCGCAGCCACTCTCACAAGCAGACAGGTTTGTTAGCGAATTCATGGCGCAGAATGGACAGATGCCACAAACCTTTAACATGAATGCTTTGCTCAACAACTTACCTAAGGATAATGTAATGAAAAGCGGCGCCTCCACATCCTCATATGTACCAGATATTAGTACGAACATGAACAGATCGTGGAATGCAGGCCCATCTACTTCATACATGTCCCATGCCATGATGCCCATGATGAACATGATGCAGCAGCCAATGTTTCATCCTCAGCCCATGGCCATGTCACAGTCAAATGTTCCGATGCAATATGTGTATGAGACAGATGCTGAAACTATGACAAATGATGATGTGAAAGGTAAAGCTCAAGAATATGTTAACACTGTGAAGAATGATGATGAGATGGCATACAATCAGTTCATGTCTTTCATGAAAAAAATAAGTGCTGGAGAGATCAACTTGGGTGAAGCTTCTCAGGCAAATCAAAGAAAACTAAGCAGAGATGAAATCATAGATGAAATGGCTGAAAAATATAAAGAGGAGTGGGATAAACTCAGTGATGTAAATAATTACTGGGACACAGAAGCAGCAAATGGAATTTCTAAAGAATACTCATTCTCTGAAGGTAATGTTATGTTAGAAAATAAAAGTGCTCTTGAAATAGGTAAGGAAAAGTTAAAAATGGGTGACATTCCTGGAGCAGTTTTGTGTTTTGAAGCTGCTGCACAGCAACAACCTGACTCAGCAGAGGCTTGGTTCCTTCTGGGAACAACACAAGCTGAAAATGAACAAGATCCTTTAGCAATAACAGCATTGAAAAAATCATTAGAAATTAATCCAACACAATTGGAAGGATACATTACATTGGCAGCAGCATACACAAATGAAAATATGTCTAAATATGCATACATTGCTTTACTGGACTGGTTAAAAGCTAGCCCTAAATATTCTGACATTTTTCCTCAAGATGTGGATCCTAGAAAACTGGATGTTAAAGAGTTAGAAGCTCATGTAAAATCATTATACCTCAAGGCAGTGCATTTGAATCTGAATCAAATTGACCCAGATGTACAGAATGCTCTGGGAGTGGTTTTCAACATAAGTCAAGAATATGATAAAGCTGTTGATTGTTTCAAGACAGCTTTAATGGTGGCAGGTGATAGTGCAAAACTGTGGAACAGACTGGGTGCTACTTTGGCAAACAGTGACAAATCTGAGCAAGCTGTGGAAGCTTACCACCAAGCTCTGAACTTGGAACCTGGTTTTATTAGAGCTAGGTATAATGTTGGTATCACATGCATGAATTTAGGAGCTCATAGGCAGGCTGCAGAGCATTTCCTAGTGGCCCTGAACCAGCAGCATAAAGCTAAAAGTATGTTTCCAGAATCCTCTTCGACTGACACTAGTTCGTCTACAATTTGGACAACACTGAGGATGGTATGCTCATTTATGGGTCAACATAGTGTTGCAAAATTAGTAGATGACAGGAATTTGACTGAACTTAACAAGTTTTTTGAGTTGGAGTAATTTTTTTATATCTCTCACTTATGGTTAGGGGATAAGTTTCTATTTGTAAATATGTATATTATGATTAATCATTTAAATGTATCCGTCTGGATTATAATATTATGAATTATAACATTATAATAAGTTAATTCTTCTTTATTTTCCATGCCTATGTAATTTAGCTGTAAGGGAAATTTTGGGTCAAAAATTAATTCATTATAATTTGGGACTGAGTAAAAATAAAATATTTTTTATTTTTATAAGTATTTGTTTTATTTATATATATTTTTTTTTTATCTCAACTTTACATGCAGAAAACTGCAATCCATGTCACTTAGAGGACAGCCTTGTGGATGGTTATTATAAAACCAGCAAGGTTTCTGCTGAACTTTTATAGTTTTTTGTTTTAACTTCCGTTTTTTAGCAGTACTACCAAGTTCATTGATTGTTTTTGGATACCTCAATCCAACTTTTCCAGATTTGACTTCAAAAATGTTATGATTATTCTTGAGGAGTGTTTGTATTCCTCCACGTTCAGATTTTAATATATTTAGTTGTTCTTTAGGTATAAGTTGAACTAGTTCATTCAATTCTGCTACCCTTCCAATAGACCAACTGGAATCTGACTCACAGCATCCCTCCAACAAGTATTTGCTAATACAATCAACAATTGAATCTATTACATTTTTATCAATTTGTGTACAGTTTCTAACTCTTTCAACTGATTCTCGTGGTTTAAAATCATTTTCCATATTTTTATCACGTGATGTATTAGATGAATCTTTTATTATTATCTCATCTATTTTATTGCAGTACTTTTCATATTCATTTTCGGGGTGTGTTCTACCACCACTAACTATGCATATTCTCTTGGTACTTGGAATCTTAAGTCTATCTGTGTCTACTTTAAAACCACATTCTTCACATAGCTGTGTTATGTAATCTAAATAATCATTGTATTGGCTTTTATGTGAATTTTTCCGTTGATATTTGCTTCCATCAAATCTGAAGGGACAACAAGGAAGTAGAAAGAAGTTGCATTTGTATGAACTCTTTGCTGTGATGACTGGTATCCAAGGTGTTAGTTCATCTGAATGGTTTCCTATAATCCAGTCAATGTCGGGAAATATTGATGTATCGGATGGTGTAATAGTTTTCTCCTACAACAAAGGCAACAGTTTTAACTCGAATAGAATAAAATAGTATAGTAAAATTATAAGAGGATATATTCATATCAGATTTGGTTATAGTCTTTTTTTTTTGTAAAACAAAGTATTAGAGGTACTGAAAGAAATTATAATGATTACATTGTAATGTTTTTTATTCTTACCTTTAATATAATGTTAGAGGGATACATATCCCAAATTTTTCTTTTTCGAACATCTATACCAAGTCCAATATGTCCTTCCTTGGTTAGTATATACACCAATAATCCATTTCCGCATCCAAGATCAACAAATGATTTCTTTGTATTGGTTCCGTCCTCTTCCCAGAGGAGTAACAGATATGTTGCTATTGCCACATCTTCATACACAAATTTTGATGGATCTGTACATTCTGGCCAAATCTGTAAAATTAACAAACTTGTATGTCACCTGGGAATAGTTAAACTCTGATTACTAACCCAACACTTTTTCATTCTAATTTAAAATTGCATGAAACTTTAAAAACTGTGTCAGTAGTCTCATTCACCTTAACCATTTCCTTTCCATACTTCAACTTTAATTCATTGTACTTTTCATAATACTTAGTTTGGGATACCAATGACAATGACTCATTGCAGATTTTAGACTTAGCTTTATGGTTTGTGGATTCTGAACCCCACTTGATAAGTTGTGGTAGCAGTGTGTTGACAAGCCAGTTGTATGACTTAGAGTTTTCACCTGAAATAAGAAAAAACTAAATTAGAGCAACTTTTCACCAGCGCTTACCCCATAGATTGTGGATTATTTAGTATGATACAAACCATTTGTAGCATTTAACACAATTTCACTATTATTCAGTTCAATTTTATATGGAAAGTCAGGACATAACTTCTGTTTTTTGTTTTCTGGTGTGACATCATAGAATGTGACTGAACATGTATCTTTTTGTAAGCAGACAAGCTGATATGCCTGATTATCAGTGTAGTTTTTCGGAAGCAGTTCCATCAGGAGAACTTCAATCTGGCCCTCAGCATTAGACGTGGCACCAGAGAGTTCATATTCAACATTTAATTCTTTAATAATATTTATTTTATGTTTTTCAATGTTGTCCATAGTAACTAAGTCACTTAGCCGACCTATTGTTGATGGCAGTTCATATGCAGAAAGTTTGGAAATTAAACTATATTTGAACCATGTTTTGTTGCCCCATAACCTCCGGTTGATAACATGAGGTTTAGTTACTAAAATATTGATTGACTCCCAGAATGAATCTGGAGTCAGTGTGGTATGAATAGATTTAAAAGTCTCTTGCATTGTTTCTAGTGAAATAACCAGTCCCGTAATAGGTACTGCTTTTATTAATAAGTAAAACTTGCTATTGGAATAATTTTGCTTGTTTACTTTAGCGCATTTGATACACAGATTTGATAAAAAGGTGCAATAGCCTACATACACAACACGAGCTGATTAAATTTCAGCTGATTGGAATGGAAGCAAATCCAAATTGGTGACAATTAGGGATGTGAAAAAATAATCAATTATGGAGATTGGATGATTATGGATTGTCGAAACTCACCGACCCCACAGTCAAACCATTACTACGGTTTTGTGGGGCTTAGTTTATTAATTGTGTTAGCCATATGTGACAATAAATAAATAAATAATAAATAATCGATTAAAAATCGATTTTGTAAAAGTAAAAATCGATTTTAATACGTGATTTTATTTTTATGAATAATCGATAATAATCGATTTTTTTTTATAATCAATCATTCAATCAATTATTGCCGATTGTTCATCTGCAACCTGGCGTCACGTCAATATTTTCATGTTGACAATAAATCTGGCAATGCTAAATGTAAATATTGCCCTAAAATTTAAAAAACGTGCACTAATACTACTACTAATTTAAAACAGCACATGGAAAGGAAACACTCTGGTTTCATAAGTAGTATTGAAAATGAAGAGGTAAGTACCTACAATTTGGATTTAATTACAATCATTAATTACAAAGAAATTGGATCACATTTTATACAACTAACCTGTCAATGATTAGTTTTTTTAATGAATATTTATAATAAGAACACTATTTGCTATATTATAGCACAAAATTAATTTACCTATTCATGCTGTTGTTTATTTTTAATTAATAAATCTATTGATATAATATTTATAGCGTTTATTTTGAACTTAATTGACAAATTAGCAAAAAATCAATTAATATAACAATATCGATTATTTTCTAAAGAAAAATCGATTAGTTATTAATGTAATTAATTTTTTTTTTCTACAAAAATAAAATAATTAATGAAAAATCGATTTTTTAGGTACAATGTCACATCCCTAGTGACAATGACGATATGTCACTGACTTTCTTTAGGATATATATGTCAAAACATGACATTTATGAGTACGTTCAACAACAACAACAGCTGATTTCAGATTTTAAAGGAAACTAAACATGGCTTTAGTTCTGCCGTCGCTCGTTATCATCATGTTTGTTGTGGCCAGTGTGGCCCTAACTGTGTATTCTATCTAGCATAATATGAGAATAATATTCCTTTCATACATAACCAAAATAATGATAACCGACTTATTTTGTAAAAGCTCTTTACAATCTATGTTGCACTTTGGGGCTTCGTGAACCGCGTTATGCGCTCTTCTATTGTACGTTTGACGTTCCATTTCATTTAATTCATAAAGGCACACACAGAAACAAGTCCAGTCCAACCATATATTTTTATTTTAAGTCCAGAAATTTAAAATCTCAAGATGTGAGGATGTGTCACTTCACATTTTTTGAGTCTGTGTAATCTGTGCAGGGCATATTTTTTAAAATATTTTTATATTTTTGTTTTCTACACGTATTATACTTTTCAAGATTTGTTATTGGTGTTTAGGAGCTGCTTAATGATATTGATAAATTAAATATTAGAAATAGGCAGGTGCATGTATGTAGGTAATGTCCTACACTGAGCTCGAACATGGCTATCAAGGGTTGCGGCAAGCTACTCAGCCTCAATTTTATGTCGGAGATGATGGAAATCTTGTACCGATAAGATCATCAGTAAGTTTGCATTTTCATGTAGATATTGTTGTTGTCAAATACGTAGATACTTCAGAGCAATGACCTTTTGCACTGGCATAAAATTATGATGGTGTTATGTAAACTAAAACAGATAGAAAAATGACAACCCAAACACAAATATTAGTAAGGTCACTTAAGTGAAACGAATCCAGATTAAATATTGGGTGAGCTAATGTTATCTTTGTCCATTTCCCCACTAATGTAGCACTGATAACACTACTGAGCACATAACTGCTTGAATGTTGAGTGCAGGACGGCTACACCTAATTATAGTATATTATATGGACACAATAGATTATTATATTTATAGCTGTACATGCTGACAATGACAAGTGAGGTAATGTAGTATGTTAATTTATGTCAAGTTTATCTTAGTTATCAAGTGTAAAGTAGTGTCAACCAATCGGTGGCAAGGTTGCCTGTGTGGCTTATCATATGCTGTGATAGGAGTCAAGTGTATCATAGATAGTTTGTGGTGATGGAGTGGCAGTGGCTTAAAGATTGGTGGCGTCTCAAAAGATGGAGGAAGGACAAGAAGGGCCAGAATGATGATGAAATATGCTATTGTGATGACTGTCTGCCTGATGTAAGAAGATGGTGGCTTTAGTTATTTATGATTTAATTATCATTTCATTAAAATAATTTATTCAAATGTTGAAATTTTTGTTTGTGCGATTTGAATTTTAAATTCATGCTGTTGTGTGTAACAGGACAAAGACATTATGATTTGTACATACAACATGGGTGGCTTCTTTTAGCATACACAAGCTAATATTCCCTACTTCTTACTGAATTTAGTGGCGTGTATCTCTCCTCCCCCACTCTTATGGAGGATGCTTCATGTGAGACTAACTTCAGATTTGTTAGTGTTTTTATTTAATTGACAACAGTACAGAAGTTTGTATTGTGGATTGACTGGAGTAGAGACTATGTGATGCTTGAGCTAAAGTACTTATCATATTTAGAAGTGCGTTAAGCTATGTGCCATCCTCAGAATAGTTAACGTTTAGGATAGAGATGCTCCTTGGTAAAGTCACATGCCAACTGAATCATTTGACTTTATAATCACGTGTTTATGTCTGATATTTGACTGTAAAACATTCCAAATACAGATGTGTTTTTAACAAATATTGTTTTGTTTTTTACTAATGTATTTTCATAATTTTAAATGCAAAGCTTGTCCCAATAATTCCAGTCCTAGAATTACTTATTAAATATATTTAGTGATGAAATGAAAGAAAATAGGCTAGGGAAAAAGCCACAATAGCCAAGGAAAAATGGCTTTTTGTCTCTCATAACATCACATTTACAATCTATTTATATATATAACCAAGCATCTAGTAGATGTCAAGAAGTTGAGTAAAATGTTTTAGGTACCTTTCTATTCTACAATAGCAAGTTTTCTTTATAATCTGTAGCACAACCACTGCTTTTGTCCTCCTTTTGTGCAAACAAATGAGGCAATATACCCAGCGCAGTGTTTACAATATTCTCTTGTTCTAGGCTTCTCAGAAAACAATTTTCTTTGAAATAAGCTTCATTAGCCACTTCTTGGATCCAGAAGAAGTTATATTTGTATCTCTTTCTATAGGGGTTATATTTACTAGCAGCATTAAAGTTGTGAAAGCTTACTAAATGATCTATCATATTCATAAAACTAAGCATCCATGTTCATCATTTACTAAGTTATGTATTATTGGACATGAATTCAACTGTTATGTATGCACATTAATAAACTAGGGCGAGTTGGATCTGTGCGAGTCGCTGGACCCGCACAGCGATGGCGGGGGTAAGAAGGTGGTGGTCGGCGTGTGCGCCATGGCCAAGAAGTCGCAGTCGAAGCCCATGAAGGAGATCCTCACACGCCTCGACGAGTTCGAGTACATCAAGATGCTGGTCTTCCCAGAGGAGGTTATCCTTAAGGTTCTCCACATTGTCTAACACAACTAGTGGAACAAAATATTCTGTAGGGGGTGGTTGAGTGTCAACTATTGGCTGAGTATAAAGAGTTCAATTATTGTGCCGTCAGCAATTTTGATATAATGCTTGAGAGTTGTCTGCTGATGCCTTCATTAATGACACCAGTACATATGTTGAAGGTTTACCAGAACAATTTAAGTAATTGGTAAAGTATTTTTATCAGTGATTTACATAGAAACTGGTACACAGTAGACATATTTTGTTTTACTATTTGTCACGCAATTTATCTTCATAATTAACATCTGTTAGAATTCTTCTTCATTTGTTTAATTAATCGTTTATAACACACATACATACATGCGCACGAAACTAACAAGTACACGTCGTAATGTTCTGTTTCCATTGAATGGCTTCATATACACTAGCTTTGTTTGTGTGGTTGGTGTCGAGTAGCGAATTAGTCAGTAATGGTGTATTCATAGTCTCACCGGTCGCGCATTCGTGCATTTAGTTGGGGCAAGCGTAAGACGTCCTGTCTCAACTCTTGAACTCGCCGTTATTGTATTAATTCGCAATTTTTGTCTACTTTTAACTAATGTTATGTAATATTCTTGCAGAAACCGGTAGAAGAGTGGCCCATCTGCGACTGTCTGATTTCCTTTCACTCGAAGGGCTTCCCTTTAGACAAGGCCATTCAATACGAGAAGTTACGGAAGCCCTACGTTATAAACAATCTTCACATGCAGTATGATATTCAGGTATGTATAGGTAAACTGCATGGAATTATATCCGTTTGACGTCAGGAGTTGTCACTTGATACTTGCACGTATTGCTTGCAGGATCGAAGAAAAGTATACGCGATATTAGAGGGCGAGGGTATCGAAATACCTAGATATGCAGTATTAGATAGAGATTCACCGGACCCGAAACGTAAGTCTTTGTTTACAGTTCTCGTGTACGTACATACTAGAGAGTTCCGTGAGAACTATATAATACACGCAGTTCTAAAAGGTGCAAAGTGCTCGTAATTGTTTTGTACCAAATACGGACCCCTAGACGTAAAATAACTTGAAAACACTCCCTTTTTTTTAACTGGGGGAAATCCTCTTGGATGTCCTCCGCCCTGGGGCGAGGGGAGGGGTCTGTCAGACTCTTACTGACTAAAACCACCCCGGTGTTCCACCTGCTTTTTCCATACTTACTTAACTTCTAATATTTTAACTAACTAGGTCAGCTATACTAAACCTGCGGCCCGCGGGCCGCATGTGGCCCGTCAAGCTTTTCCGTGTGCCCCTGCAGCCTAGCACATTATTTATGCAATATTTAGTCAGTACTGATTCACCCCCTGACGATGTGCTGAGATTATTTCTCACCCACTATTAACGTAAATAAAAAAATAAATAAATGATTTATTTTGGACCAAATACTTTTACATTTCATGTACACCCACCAAACTGCGTGGCAGTTTGTCGGCAGGATTAGCGCTCGTCTTAATACATCTGGCTCAAATACATAACAAAAATTATAAAAAAATGTGTATCATAAGGATGTAACAATTTATATTTAGAGGTACTAGAAAGGTTCAGGCAGCCGGAAAAAGTTCGCCTATGCCATATGAAAACGGTCCTTTTGTCACAAATTCAAGATTCCTATTCATGTAGAAACTATTAAAAAATGTAGATTTTTTTTTACTGAAAGTTATTGCGGCCCACCATGACAATAGTAGAAGTGCATTGTGGCCCAGAGAGTAAAAAAACCGGCCAAGTGCGAGTCGGACTCACCCACCGAGGGTTCCGTACAAATTTGTAGGTATTTATTACTTTAAATAAAGACTATTTTTTATGATATAATTACAAAGAAATGTATAGTTTTCAGACTTTTCCCTGTACTTGTAGTATAAGACGGTATGACTTGCCAAATTTCATAGTTCTAGGTCGACGGGAAATACTCTATACAATTTGATTTCCTTGAGAGTGTCGAAATATATGTTTTTTGCGGCATAAATGGCCGTATCTGTTTTTTACATTAACTTAGAAGTTTAATTTTTTCACAGCTTCATGGGACTGTAGACCTGAGTATATGGTTTTAATTTCAATCTGTACTAATCTATATCTAAAGCTGAAGAGTTTGTTTGTTTGTTTGCGTGAACGTGCTAATCTCAGGAACTACTTACAGGTCTAATTAAAAAAAATCAGAGTCATTTATCGAGGAAGGCTATATATATATCATGACGCTAAGACCAATAGGAGCGGAGCAGACGAAGTTTCGCGGGTCAACTAATAAGGAGATAAAGGGTCTTGACAGACGGACGGACAACAAAGTGATCCTATATATAACGGGTATTATGGGTTCCGTTTTTTTCCTTTTGAGGTACGGAACCCTAAAAAGGTTGAGTACGGCTGCGCTAGGTCAGTAAGCAGTAGCCTCTTACTCGGCCTTTCTTAATATTTCTTACCAATCTTTGCAGCATTTCGTTGGGGAAGTCTATCTTCATATATTGACGGTCTGTATGGCGTACATATTTATGTAGGCTAGAAATAAAGCTAATTTCGTCGTCGCCCCTTCACTTAGATTCTATGCTATTTGTATTCGTCGTCACCGCAGTCTCGTTTCACCATTTTAAAAAACTTAAGTTAATTAAATAATCGGTGTCTTCGTATAGTGACCAAATAAAGGGCGGGACCAGACAAGGTTCGCTCTTTGAAGAGAGAACCTTGCCTGGTACCTCAACTAAAGCACCCCTAGTCAGTTTTATGGCAACCGGCCTGTTTGTACCGTCATTATGTAGCGGCCACCGCTTCCTAAGTAAACGCAAGCCTTTAGCAGTGTGTTAACAGCCCCACATATTTCCAGATCACGAGCTTGTGGAGTCGGAAGACCACGTGGAAGTGAACGGCGTAGTGTTCAACAAGCCCTTCGTGGAGAAGCCGGTGTCGGCTGAAGATCATAATATTTACATTTATTACCCCACCTCCGCCGGTGGAGGCAGTCAGCGACTGTTTAGAAAGGTAGGAAACCCCTGCATATTAAGAATTGGCTCCGTTCTTAACATATGCCATTGAGATTTAATTTATCCTGATTTTACCTTCATAAAATACACATGAGATTTGAGGAAGGATAGGCAGTCATAGAATAGAATAGCAGTACAGCTGCATCTGTTATACTGTAAGCCAGCCCCAATATTGTTAATAGCTCGGCAAGGTGATTGTCTTGTGTGGACATCTTTTTTTTGTTGAGATAAGATTACTTTAAAACCTTGTCTGTAGTATAACTAGGAAGGGTACAATAGCCTATTGAATTGTTGTAATAATTCAGACAAAATAACAAATTGTGCCACATAGTTACCATTTTACTATGTGGCACAATTTGTTATTTTACTATTATTGACTCGTACCCCTCAATGTTTTGGCTACTATTTATACATTAATTTCTTCTTTACAGATAGGAAGTCGAAGTAGTATATATTCACCAGAATCAAGAGTCAGGAAAACAGGGTCGTTTATTTATGAAGATTTTATGCCCACTGATGGTGAGTTGTGATGAATGCGCATTATTGACGTAAGTAATAATGCTACGTGGTTTTTAGTTCAACTGATGATACGCCATCATATTTCGACGGCATGGTAAGAAGCGAGAACTAAGATTAGTGGGTGGATGGACAAAAGCTACGCACTTAACATCATACTGCGAACATCTGGATTTCCAGGAGTTGCAGAGATCACATGCCAGCCTCTCCCTGTTAAACCAGTTCATCATTCGAATGAAGATCCGCGCAACATGCGCTCCCAGAGCCTAGAACCCGCCGCTAGCAAAGCTATCCCTGGAAAAAGTTAAGATGACGAAGAGGAGGGCCTCCGATAAGTTACTACGCGTATTTCGCATGCGCCGTACTGATGCGCGTGAGCGTCAAATTATATTCACAGTGCGGCGAGACAACGTGATTGAAAAGCCACCTAGGTGTCACTTATTGAATTTCGAAACTCCACAGATCACTTATAGAAATCTGAACGTCACTTTGTCCAAAATAAATTCTATATTCCATTGCTGTACGCTTCCTCGGTCGCCCGCGTTACGCGCCGTGGACGGCGTGCGAACAACGCGTGGCTTACCGGATGCGCCCTGAAGAGGTTTACTTGCGACATTTATGTACAAATCCGAATTTTTCTAGGTACCGACGTAAAAGTATACACTGTGGGTCCCGACTACGCGCATGCTGAGGCGCGAAAATCTCCTGCGCTAGACGGCAAAGTTGAAAGGGATTCGGAGGGGAAAGAGATCAGATACCCTGTGATTTTGTCCAATCAGGAGAAGCTTATATCGAGGAAAGTTTGTCTCGCCTTCAAACAGACTGTCTGCGGGTTTGATTTACTTAGGTAAGTTTCACTAACATTTGACTCCTATCATAAAAAAACTGGCCAAGTGCGAGTCGGACTCGCGTGCAAAGGGTTCCGAACGAATAAAATTTTTTAAACATGTTATTTTAACACTACAGACTTCTAATAGGTTTTCCTGTAATCTTTAGGTAAAGATCTATTATCTCCATTTTTTTCAAATTTTTTGGCTCAGTAGTTTCGGAGATAAGGGGGGGGGGAATGGTCATTTTTCGTCTAATTTCTTGAATAACTTCAAAACCATTTATTTTAAAATTATGAAAAAAATATAATAAAGACCCTCACAGTAAGCCCTTTCATTTGATATGTCACACAATATTATTCAAAAAACTTTTTTTTTTAATTTTCTAGTTTGACCCCCAAAAGTGACCCCCATACTAAAAAATTAATGATTTACGTAACACGTCCGTGTTTGGGTTACAGAAGTCCATATGTGTACCAAATTTCAACAGAATCGGTCCAGTAGATCCGGAGAAAACTGGCTGTGACAGACGGACAGACAGACAGACAGACAGACAGACAGACAGACAGACAGACAGACAGACAGACAGACACCCGAGTGATCCTATAAGGGTTCCTTTTTTTTCGGAACCCTAAAAATACAAACAAATGTTTGCACTCAGATTAACTATCTTTAAGGTGTGCCAGTAAACAGGCTAACGTATCTAAATAATTAATCGTCCCGTTGCGGGATCGATACGGCCAGCCGTGAAGGTTGCGCGAAGTGACGTCATTTAAGTCGAGAATTCATCAATTAACCTTGTAACACAGTGGTTATGGCTGTTCTAAACGCCATGCTGAATTATTTATACCTTACTTACTTAGTTTTTATTCGTGAAACACCCATAAAACAAACACGCTTACTTTACCCTGTTTTCTTTTTAATACTGATGCAAGTTTTAAAAAGACGTTCACAGTGTGTTTCTGTCGCTGCTATAACTTTGGAGTCTGTAAATTCAGAGTGAAATATTAACTTGTAGGTAAGCGTGAACCATAGTCTACCTAATCATTGGTCACCACCAAGTAAAAAAGTAGTCAAACGCGAAGCCAAATTCTAGTTCAATTAGCCAATGTTTATGTAGTCTTTCATTGCGCGATATTCCATCTTTAAATATTTCCTCCAATTCCCATAGTGATCCTCTTACCAATTCTAAAGTCCACCACACTTATATAGTTGAGATATTTTTTTCCAGGGCAAACGGCAAATCGTTCGTCTGTGACGTAAACGGCTTCTCATTCGTGAAGAATTCAAACAAGTACTACGATGACTGTGCCAAGATCTTGGGGAATATGATCTTGCGGGAGTTAGCGCCGACGCTGCACATACCCTGGTCGGTGCCCTTCCAACTGGACGACCCACCGATAGTGCCCACGACCTTCGGGAAGATGATGGAGCTCAGGTGTGTTGTGGCGGTCATCAGGCATGGGGATCGGACGCCCAAGCAGAAGATGAAGGTTGAGGTGCGCCATCAAAGGTATGTTGTCGTTTCGTCTAAGTTTCTTGAGTGGATTTTATGGTTTAGAGTAACTGGTTTAATTGTGAGCTTTTAGGACAACCTTCGTACTAGACCGAAAGCCGGTCCCAGAATACTATTTATTGTATTTACACCATAACCTCATCCCGGTTAGACTGAAAACTGAACCCAGACAAGGCGGAAGATGATGACATAATATAAATTAGTAGCTGAGGATTATTATATCACGCGATTGGGAGACGTATACGTCTAGCAGTAGTATAGTAGGTTGATGATGATCATTGATCGGAAGACGTAGCGTTGGTAGGTCTTCCACAAGGTGGACCGATGACCTGGTGAGGGTCGCAGGTAACCGATAGATGCGAGACGCACAGGACCGGTTGTTGTGGCGACACTTGGGGTAGGCCTATGCCCAGCAGTGGACGTATTTCGGCTGATATGATGATCATTGTCGAAAGTTGATTTTTTCGGTTTTATTATTCAGAGATTATAAATACAACTTTTCCTTTCAGATTCTTCGAAATATTTGAGAAATACGACGGCTTCAAACGTGGTCACGTGAAGCTAAAGAAGCCCAAACAACTGCAAGAGATCTTGGACATAGCGCGCGCTCTGTTATCAGACATACAGACGCGACACGCCGACCCCGAGATCGAAGAGAAGCAGGGCAAGCTTGAACAACTCAAGAGTGTACTAGAAATGTAAGTTCTTTGACACTTTGTATATAATTATATGAACAGTAAAACACTATCCTAATTTCAAGGCTCTGGACAACTCATCTAGCTTAAATCGTCAACCATGCTACTTCAAATACGAAGTTACTTAAATGCATGGGCTGGATCGCTGCTGTTTCAAAGAGCAATATCAAGCGCGATACGTGTCAGAGAAGACTTTCGCAGATTTCTAGCTGTGGAATACTTAGACTCTTACCAATTTGCGCATGATACAATTCCATTGTAATAGGTTGGGTGCTAGGCTTAGGTGCCTGGGGGCTATTCTCTAAGCCCTAAGTCCGAAGTTTCGGGCTTAGTTGCGGGCGTATTTTACTCCATATCACTAAGAATTAATGAAAACACGATTTGTCAGTTACTGCCAAATCGTGTTGTCATTCATTCTTAAATCGGGTTCGGGACTTTTCGTAGAATACACCCGCAAATAAGCCCAAAACTACGGATTTCGGTTTTAGAGAGTAGCCCCCCGCTGTGGAAGCTGATGCTTATTTCTACAATTACTTCCAACAAACCTTTTTTTGAACCCTATAATGGAACATTACACTGCTGGGCAAAGACCTCACTATATCTTTCCAGACTTTTCCTAAAAACCCAACATTTTCTGACCATCTTTATTTCGACCTTAGGTACGGGCACTTCTCGGGCATCAACCGCAAGGTGCAGATGAAGTACCAGCCCCGCGGACGGCCGCGCGGCTCGAGCTCGGACGACGGTAACGCGCCGACGCACCACGGTCCGCTTCACGCACTTTACACCGCTTTATTGTAATATGCATTGTGATTTCTCTAACTTTTATGGAAAAGCCATCTTCTTAAATGGTAGGTAATGCACCTGCGGTACCGCTGGTATTGCAGATACCATAATGTGGGCCTGCTTATTTGCCACTCGATGGCATAAAAGAAACTATTAAGCCCTTATTTTTTTTATTATAATGATTATATTAAAACTTGTTTACAATATAACATTCATAAATTCTGACAAACTATTAAACAGTTTGTCGACAGTAGTTCTCGTTTCACAATAGATTACAAATTCTGCTACGCGACCCCCGGGGTTCAACTCACGTGCAATAAGTAAACTTAGGCCAGGCTACAGGGTAAAAACGGGATTCTTTTGTTGCCAAATAGACCGCCAATTTGGCCTGTACGAGTATAACAGGTACGGGCCATCAGACACAAAAAAAAAATCTACTCTGGATATTACAACATTGTGTATAGACCTGTCCTGAGGTAAAACATGAGGAAGTCCAGCTATAACAACCTCTTTTGAAACTTCAGCATCGAATTTACCCTTGCTGTGGTGTGTATCATGTATGTTTAATTTTGTTACCAATTTTGAATCACAATGCATAGTACAGAATTATTTTTAGTTACTAGCTTAAGTACCAATAACACCCGCCTGTACAAAGTTTGTTTCAAGTGCTGTCCCATTTGTTGAGAGTTTTGCATTCAGTTCATTGCGTATTATTTAGCTAGTTAAAACGATAAAATGCGAAGTTGGAGCTACTTGCAGTATAGCTTAGCAGTTGAAGTCTTTGTAGGTAAAAGAGGTTCATATAGAATGTAACTGTGTGTAAAGTATAAGAAGGCCCGCACTGCTAAATCATGACGAGCGATTTTCGAATGCATTATTCACAAACAGCGTGCTTACACATTTCACATTGCACAGATTTTAAGAACGAAATTCGCTCGGTTTTTATCGCAGTATAGGCTAACTTCCTGGGTTAGAATGTACGCAGAAGTACTTTAAAATAAAAGTAGAGCTAGAATATTAATTTCCTTACAGCTACAGGGCACATTTTCGAATTGATATTGGTAAGAAAAACAATAATTTTAATCAAAGTGCATTTTTTGATCGGTTTGCAGACGAAAATCAACTTTTTTTAGATTTGATAGACTCGCGTTTGAGCGCACCTGATGGTAAGTGGACACAATAATCAGTGCACTTTTAAATGTTGTTTGATTATCTGTCTTTTGTAAATATGACATCACTTAGTTCTCACACAGTTTTCATTTAAAGCTGGAAAGCTTGGCGTATTTGTAAAAATATTTGCGTAAATTCGCTAATACAAAATGAACTTTAGCTGTATGGCAATAGAGTGTATTTTGTATAAACCAAAAACGAAAATGTTTTGGCCAATACCCCAAGTGGAGTACCAGATGATAATAAACGTAATAATCCTTGCAACAATACACGTGTGACCGTAACCTTGTTGATAACGATGATAACAAGATTTACCGATACGTATTGGCTTGTGTTTGCTGAGTTCTGTATGCGAGGCACTTAGCATGGCTTTGAAAGTGCATACTCATAAACTTCAGGCAAATATTTGTTGCAGAAGTCATTAATGATGCTTTGCGTAGATTTAGAGATATTTAATATTGTGTAATCATGAATTTATCAAAAAAATTGGGGATAGGTTCAGGAGAATGTGGCGATATGGAGAAGAGTATTGAAACAAGCAGAACTGCAGAATTGTGGCTAATTTAATAACGCTCAAATTATTCAATAACGAAATGGTGGTAATGAAACTCTATAGGAGTTTTATGTTGAGGAATAGGAAAAAGTATCAAAGTTAAAATACTTTAAAAATTGTTCGAAAATTTGATTTATATCTTGTTGAAAAATATTATAGCTATTAAAGATTACCACGTGGGACATAAAAAACTACACTTTATTTTTCCTAAAATAACTAAGTCACTTTTATATTACTTTGAATGAATGATTAATTGTTTATTTGTAGTGTAACATGTGATACTTGTGCAGTAGGAGGCGGCGGCGAGCCGTCGCTCGTGCTGATCCTGAAGTGGGGCGGCGAGCTGACGCCGGCCGGCCGCATCCAGGCCGAGGAGCTGGGCCGCATGTTCCGCTGCATGTACCCCGGCGGGCAGGGACGACACATACCCGGTGCGTAGCCTCATACAGTAGGAGGCGGCGGCGAGCTGACGCCGGCCGGCCGCATCCAGGCCGAGGAGCTGGGCCGCATGTTCCGCTGCATGTACCCCGGCGGGCAGGGACGACACATACCCGGTGCGTAGCCTCATACAGTAGGAGGCGGCGGCGAGCTGACGCCGGCCGGCCGCATCCAGGCCGAGGAGCTGGGCCGCATGTTCCGCTGCATGTACCCCGGCGGGCAGGGACGACACATACCCGGTGCGTAGCCTCATAGTACCTGGCGAGATGTTATTTCATAGACCCGTCGGATACACAATGTGCTCCTGTTCAGGGCATGAGCCACACGTTGGAGTGCTCCAAGGGCTCATGCTCCTGTACTTTGGGTTATTTGATAAATGCCACCGACGATGTAATTGACGTGGCCACCAACTGAGCCCAAAAATCTAAGGGAATTAACTATAGACTCGAAAAGAAGAAGAAGAAGCCTCATAGAATACTACATAAGTCTAATCAATTACAGAGTTGAGTAGACTTAAGAAAGACAGAGTACAGGACAGTCTACTCTGTCTTTCTCTTCTTTATTTTATATCATGATAAGGGGGGCTACTCTCTAAGCCCGAAGTCCGTAGTTTCGGGCTTAGTTGCGGGCGTATTCTAACTCCGTATCACCTACAGACTTACGATTAGTCCCGAACCCGAATTAAGAATGAATGACAACACGATTTGACAGTAACTGGTAATTGGTGGTGTCATTAATTTATTAGTGGTTAGGTTAGGTTAGGTTGATACGGAATAGAATACGCCCGCAACTGAACACGAAACTTCGGACTTTGGCCATAGAGAGTAGCCCCCTTAGTTCCAATGTCTAAGATAGACATAGATAAAGATTCTCATAGCAACGAGACATCTCGGTGGCCAGTGCTATAAATGGCATTATCAACTCGTTCTTAATTTATTTCTTGTACACCACAACTTACATTATTAAAGTGATAAAAAGATCATGTACAAAAGCAAGCTTAACTCAAAGTTGAGTTTTCTCCCTGTAAACCTTTCATTGATAATGAGAGACTTTCCATACAAACCAAGCTTGTCAGTGAGTCTGTCGCCGTTTACTATTAGAAATTGACTGCCCATGACAATTCGACTATGACTTGACCTATGGCACCCGTTCTTAACGCCATTGCTAAAAGTAATCGTGGCTGCGCAACAAATATTATTATGGCGTTTCTAGTCGCTGTTGGCGTGATGTTCCACGCTGTGTTTAGCATCAATGTGCATTATTGCTACAAGATTATGTAAAAATCAGAAAACGAGAAGATTATGACGCAGAGGCAGTGCGCCTGTGTTTTCACTTACACTTCTGCAGTATGATATCTCTCGCGTCTATGGTTAGTGTCCGCTGAGATTGAGTCAAAACCATCATTATCTGAGGCAGTGCGCCTGTGTTTTCACTCACACTTCTGCAGTATGATATCTCTCGCGTCTATGGTTAGTGTCCGCTGAGATTGAGTCAAAACCATCATTATCTGAAGCAGTGCGCCTGTGTTTTCACTCACACTTCTGCAGTATGATATCTCGCGCGTCTATGGTTAGTGTCCGCTGAGATTGAGTCAAAACCATCATTATCTGAGGCAGTGCGCCTGTGTTTTCACTTACACTTCTGCAGTATGATATCTCTCGCGTCTATGGTTAGTGTCCGCTGAGATTGAGTCAAAACCATCATTATCTGAGGCAGTGCGCCTGTGTTTTCACTCACACTTCTGCAGTATGATATCTCTCGCGTCTATGGTTAGTGTCCGCTGAGATTGAGTCAAAACCATCATTATCTGAAGCAGTGCGCCTGTGTTTTCACTCACACTTCTGCAGTATGATATCTCGCGCGTCTATGGTTAGTGTCCGCTGAGATTGAGTCAAAACCATCATTATCTGAAGCAGTGCGCCTGTGTTTTCACTCACACTTCTGCAGTATGATATCTCTCGCGTCTATGGTTAGTGTCCGCTGAGATTGAGTCAAAACCATCATTATCTGAAGCAGTGCGCCTGTGTTTTCACTCACACTTCTGCAGTATGATATCTCTCGCGTCTATGGTTAGTGTCCGCTGAGATTGAGTCAAAACCATCATTATCTGAAGCAGTGCGCCTGTGTTTTCACTCACACTTCTGCAGTATGATGTCTCTCGCGTCTATGGTTAGTGTCCGCTGAGATTGAGTCAAAACCATCATTATCTGAGGCAGTGCGCCTGTGTTTTCACTCACACTTCTGCAGTATGATATCTCTCGCGTCTATGGTTAGTGTCCGCTGAGATTGAGTCAAAACCATCATTATCTGAAGTAGTGCGCCTGTGTTTTCACTCACACTTCTGCAGTATGATATCTCTCGCGTCTATGGTTAGTGTCCGCTGAGATTGAGTCAAAACCATCATTATCTGAGGCAGTGCGCCTGTGTTTTCACTCACACTTCTGCATTATGATATCTCTCGCGTCTATGGTTAGTGTCCGCTGAGATTGAGTCAAAACCATCATTATCTGAGGCAGTGCGCCTGTGTTTTCACTCACACTTCTGCAGTATGATATCTCTCGCGTCTATGGTTAGTGTCCGCTGAGATTGAGTCAAAACCATCATTATCTGAGGCAGTGCGCCTGTGTTTTCACTCACACTTCTGCAGTATGATATCTCTCGCGTCTATGGTTAGTGTCCGCTGAGATCGAGTCAAAACCATCATTATCTGAGGCAGTGCGCCTGTGTTTTCACTCACACTTCTGCAGTATGATATCTCTCGCGTCTATGGTTAGTGTCCGCTGAGATTGAGTCAAAACCATCATTATCTGAGGCAGTGCGCCTGTGTTTTCACTCACACATCTGCAGTATGATATCTCTCGCGTCTATGGTTAGTGTCCGCTGAGATTGAGTCAAAACCATCATTATCTCGTTTCCAAAGCCTCACCCCTAAAATTCTTCAACCATTTCAGGCGAAGGCGGTACCCAAGGCCTAGGGCTCCTGCGCCTGCACTCCACGTTCCGCCACGACCTAAAGATCTACGCGTCAGATGAGGGCCGCGTGCAGATGACGGCGGCGGCCTTCGCCAAGGGACTGCTGGCTCTGGAGGGCGAGCTAACGCCTATACTGGTGCAGATGGTGAAGTCTGCTAATACTAATGGACTGCTGGATAATGACTGTGATTCTTCTAAGGTTCAGAATATGTGAGTAGTGGTTTTATATTCTATTAGATAGTAGATTATTGGTAAGGTAGGGTAGACCAACCTAAGCAGTAATACTAGCGAAGGACGAAGCCGAACGCGTGAGAGAGAGGGAAACCTCACGCCCCAGCCGCCGCAACAGAAGGAGACGCACTGGGCGTCGGGACGAGCAGGGCGATTCTCGGCCACCATAGGCGCGGGCCTGGCGTCCGATCCCAGGCCCGGGTCGACGGCGCGCTGTATTCCTCGCGCGTCTCAAAGAGCCGTCAGCATTAAAGGCGGGGACTTTGTTCGAAAGAGTCACCGTGGCCCTGGAACGCAAAGGGCACTAGGAAGAACACGGATGGGTTTTAGTCAGTAAGAGTCTGACACTCCCTCCTGCTTCACCCAGAGCGGGACGAGTCATTTGATGATTTCCCATCCTTAAATATTTAAGATTGTGAGGACACGCTGGATGCAGTAAGTACAGGACAGATCCTGCCTGAGACATACTTTTATCAGTGGAGGTTGGTCGGCTAAACTGCCTCAAGCTAATCATTGCTAGGCAGAGAAGTCAGCAAACAGCAATCCTAAACCCTCTTCAGTAATGAGTTCAGCTTCCTAGGCTCAACTTTCCGAAGTGTAGTGATCATTTATTACTTCTATGTCTTTGCAAAAAAAAAGCCCCGGAGGAAACAAAAACACAACTTTAAATTATTTTTGACGAGTTAATCTCATTTATTGCACAAGTATATCTATCCTTGAATTGTAAGGAAAAGCGTGCAATATCTTTGAATCCTTTCTCGACAAAAGTCTCTATCTTAGTACTGTCCTTCTCAAGACATAATTTCCTTCGGTTCTGTACCCTTAGGGCGAAGGCCCGGCTGCACGAGGCCATGCAGGTGGACCGCGACTTCACGGACGAGGACCGCGCGCGCATCAACCCGTGCGACTCCGTCAGCATCAACGCCGCCATGGACTTTGTCAAGAACCCCGTGCGCTGCTGTGCGCACGTGCATACCTTGATACAGCATCTCATGCACATTGTCGTTATTAAGAAGGATGATCCTAAAACTAAAGGTTAAGGGATTTATGTATTAACATTTCATGCAACACACAGGCAGAAAGGTGGACTAATGTCTTAGGTATTCTCTATCAGTCAACCAAGAGTTCTTTGAGTAATTGGTTTGTTTCTATGTTGGCACTTCTCTTGAAAAATATATGCTATTAATACAAAATCTACTCTATTTCATTAGAAATAAAGAGTATATTTTGATTGCTCAAGTAACGAGAATACACAGTGGGAAGTAAATGGGTCTCCATTGCCGTCAAACATGTTCGCACTAAAACAAGTGACATAATTGTTTCGAGCCTAGTTGTCAACTCAAATCAACAGGCATTTATTCAAACTAGGCTGAAAATCAGCACTTTTTGAACGTCAAAATTTACATGAAGACAGTCCCCCAAATCGCCCAGCCGATCACCACTTCCTAGTGTTGTAATGCATGTGATGTGGCTATTATGTCAAAGTCAAAACGTTTATTCCAATTAGGCCATTAAACGGCACTTTTGAACGTCATTCACATTTCAAATAATATAAAATACTAAAGTAACTCTACTGTCCATTCGGAAAGGTAGATTCTTATGGAGAAGAACGGACAAGAAACTCCATAGTTACTCTTTTCAAATACATCTTTTACAAAATTTGGTATGCAAAAATTTAGTTACATGTGAGGACCATGCACCTAGGGGGTAGGGTATGCAGAGGTAGACTTATTAATTTTCTAAATAATTACATGATATTCACACATTTACACATATTGGAATCACTAATTAACAGTGTGTGAGTTAGCAGAAAAATACAAACAAAAAGAAACAGAACATCTGTAAAGTTAATACATAAAACAACCAGTTTGATTTTGTCCACAACATTGATTGTCCTATGAAGCAGGACCAGCATGCTTCCAAGCATTTTTATCCTGAATGTAATCTTCTAATTTGTAATTAGCTTGTTCACAAAGTGTGCTTTTGATATACGTTTTAAATTGTCTTTCATTTAGTTCTAATATGTCACAGGGTATTTTATTTTAACATTTAACACAGTACCCCATGAAAGATGTGTGTACTTTAGCTAATTTATAAAATGGTTGATCTAATTTATCTTTATTTCTAGTATTAAAATTATGTCTATCACTAATTTTACTATAAAGATAGCGTTTTTCCCGTACATACATAATATTTTCATATTTGACATGGCAAGGGACTGTCATAATATTAATCTTTTCAAAAAGTTCCCTTAGAGAATCGCGGCGACTCAGATTATGAAGGGCTCTGACAGTTCGCTTTTGTAAAATAAATATGGATTCAATGTCAGCAGCCCGACCCCACAACAAAATACCGTATGACATAATGCTGTGAAAGTAGCTAAAATAGACCAAACGTGCGGTTTCTACGTCTGTGAACTGTCTTATCTTCCTAACAGCATAAGCAGCTGAGCTTAGCCGCCCCGCTAGAGATGTTATATGAGGTCCCCATTGTAATTACTCGTCTAAGTTGATTCCCAAGGTTCCAATGTTTAAAGGAATCACAAAATTCTTTCACCAGACACGATACTGTACCACGGCGAGACATGGGAGTTAATGGGTCGTCGATGGGGTAAGATCGAGAAAGACTTCTGCACTAAGAACAAAACGTACGACATTTCCAAGATCCCGGATATCTATGATTGCATCAAGTACGATCTGCAACACAACCAGCATACTCTGCAGTTTGATCTGGCTGAGGAACTGTATATTTATGCTAAATACTTGGCTGATATTGTTATACCTCAGGTGAGTCGCATGACGAAATATATATTTAAAGAGGTTTTGATTTTTGGGATTAGGACATGTTGTTCACAAAAAGGATCTCAGGCTTTTGGTGAGATGTTAGCGGGCTGTGGGACAAAGGGTGAAAAAATGGTCTATTTTACGGCCTGGCCCCTTGGTCAAATAGCCGATTTATGCACACATAATATTTCAATAGGCAAATTGTTTTGGTGTGATTTGAGCTTTAAGACTAGGATCTACCACATTTGACATTCCTCCAACGAAATACTCCTAGGGCGACTCTTCAAGTAATCCAATGCTTTCTCGTCGGTCTTCTGGAACAGCCTCTTCTAAGCTTCGTTTGTTGTACAGGAATACGGACTGACGATGCAAGAAAAACTAACGATAGGACAAGGTATTTGTACTCCGCTGCTTAAGAAAATAAGAGCAGACCTGCAGAGGAATATTGAGGAGTCCGGAGAAGAGACCGTCAATAGATTAAACCCTAGGTAAGATATTTCAATCTTTGTTTTAGTGCCTAAATACCTAGTTCTTGTGAAATATCAAATCTTAGAAAAAGTAAAACTATTTATTTTCTCATCATATTTTCTTTCACTAGGTTGTAGTGGTTAATGTATTCGATCTTAGTGCGTCTGCATACTTTCAGGCAACAAAGCAATAGCTGACTTACAAAAACCGCCCTTACGTTTAACGAAATAAGACACAGTCCATATCAAAATGTTATTAGTATCGACTTGCCTGCGGTAGACCGAACTATAAAAAAAAAAAACTTATATACAGGTACAGCCACGGCGTGTCCTCTCCGGGCCGCCACGTGCGCACGCGCCTGTACTTCACTAGTGAGAGTCACGTGCACTCTTTACTAACCGTGCTTAGGTTCGGCGGACTGCTAGATGTGAGTACCTCTGTTTTTATATCTTTTACGTTTATTTTGTTTTAACATAGGCTACAAACTAGGATCGTGTTCAATCAATTAACTGCTGAACTTTTACATTTCCCTAAAAAAATATTTTGTGTCTCTAGAACTTGAACGGGTCCGTCCAAATTCATCCTCATCGCCTTTCAAAACTTGTAACTAAACTTTATTTTTATTTATTTATATCAATGTGGTTAAATTACTCGCAGTCACACATAGCTACATGAAAAGTTACTTTACACTTACTTATCAATAAACAGGTATTAAAAGACGAGCAATGGCGTCGTGCGATGGAGTACGTGTCGACGGTGTCGGAACTCAACTACATGTCGCAAATTGTCGTCATGCTGTATGAGGACCCTACCAAAGATCCGTACTCGGAGGAAAGGTGAGAAGTGTCGTATGTTTATTTATTTTATTTTTTATTTATTATACACTTTCATCATCATCTGCCTAGCCTTTTCCCAACTACATTGGGGTCGGCTTCCAGTCAAGCCGGATTTAGCTGAATACCAGTATTTTACATGGAGCGGCTGCCAGACCTCCACAACCCATTAACTGGGTAACACGGTACTTCATGGCAAGACTGGAGTCAGATTTACTAGCCTCTGACAATCCGTAACGACTGTCAAAGATCTACAAATGACTGCCGGGACCAACGGCTTAACGTGCTTTCCGAGGCACGGAGGAAACTCGGTATGTTAAGATGGTCACCCATCCACAGACCAACCTTGCCAAGCGTTGCTTAACCTTGAAGATCGACCCGTGCGGCTGTTGTTTTCTAGTCACGAGCTCCTCTTATGTGTTCTTATTATACACTTTATTGTACACAAAAAGTATGAACAAAAAGGAAACTTAAAACTAAACACATACAATGGGCGGCCTTATCGCATTCCGCGATCTCTTCCAGAGAACCTGGGATGGACAGTATTTGTCAGGACATGAGATGGGGCTGTCATTGGTGTGACAAAAACTAATTTAACCTTTTGAACGCCACGGTCGGCTATAGCCGACAAATGAAATCGTGCCCAACATGTCACCGTCGGCTATAGCCGACAAGATGACGACATTTTTTAAATACAAAATAAATATAATAATATTTTCATATTCATGTTGACTAAAGATTCTTCTAATAAATCATTGGGACTCTGTCTTATTCATCAATCCACTTTGGCATGGCTATATGAAGTGTCTTCTAAATTGGAAATTAGTCTTAAGAATGTACCAACATCACACAGAAATTAAATTTAAAAAAAGTAAGTAAGTAAGTTTTAAATAAATTACCTTTTCATATCTGGACCGGAAAAACCACAAGAAATATACACATTTCTGATTTGGCTTATGCTCTTTGGGCCCATAATGGTATTAAAGGAGACTTTTTTCTAATAAGAACAGGTTCCTTTGAGCAAGCTCCGTGATTATTGTTCGCGCCTTCTTTGTATGAGAAGAGATCTTTGCCATGAAGTAGCGCAGTAAAATGCTAGTACAACCTGGCTGGTGCCAAAAGTTCTAGAGTTTCCTTAAGTTCTTCTTTTCGAGTCGATGGTTAACTTCTTCGATTTTTTGGGCCCAGTCGGTGGCAACGTTAATTGCAGCGTCGGTGGCATTCATTAGATTTAATGAATGTACAGGTGTATGGGCATGTGGGGCACTCCAACGTGTGGCTCATGTTCTGTAGAAGAATCATTCCTTAACTCAGATAACTATTTCTATAAGTATATAATGTGTGCACCAGGTTCCACGTGGAGTTGCACTTCAGCCCCGGCGTGAACTGCTGCGTGCAAAAGAACCTCCCCCCCGGGCCCGGCTTCCGGCCGCACAGCCGCAACCACTCCACTACTAATAACTCGGTACGTGTGACCCTCTATTTATGAAAGTTCTATATTACGTTTGAAACTGCTTGCTCCGTCACTCAAGTCAAGAAACCAGCGTCAGACAGCATCTGTCTGCCAACATTGCTGAAATGAACCTTCTTGGCGCAGCCGTGAGGCACTAACCTATTTTTCTCATTGTCACTTATTATTTCATGTGTATGTACCAGGTGGGCTGTCGTCAATTATGTAAATGTTTTTTTTTTCTTTTCAAAAAACTATTTGTGCTCTCCCAACTTTGAATAAACATGCAATGCGAGATGGTTTTAGCAATTTAAAATTACTGCTTTGTTTGAACGCAATAAAGAAAGTCAAATGAATGATAAAGTAAAGCGCAATATACATTTTTTGCAACACAACATGTAAGGTAATGTGCAATGCAACATTTTCCATATACTTTTAAGGAGTTCACCGTGTATATTTCTCGCGGGCGAAGCCGGTTGCAGAAGCTAGTATAAAATGATTTCTAAAAGGTAACTTTATTGATTTCTAATATTTGTTGACAGCAGAGTTCTTCTGATGAGGTTAAGTGTATCGAGGAGGAAGGAGAAGATGACAACATGGCCAGTCAAGAAACATTACAGCCGGTAAGTAGACTCACTAGATCCAAGGACAATTATACATATAAACATGCAAAAGACTTGCAATAAAACTGTTGAATATTTTAGGATGCTGATGAACTGGACAACACGTTCTCGCCGAAGAAATTGTCAAAGTCAAAAATAAGACCTTCAGATCCCATACCTATTTGGTAAGTATGTTACGTTTATTTTTTGCTTTTCGTTAGTAATCCTAACTACATATTTCAATTATAAAAAGAGTAGAATGACATCAAAATCCGAAGCTAATTTCACGTGTAAATAGCTGTAAATTAAAGTTTGGGAAAGACTCGACTTAAAAAATTGTATCCCACCATTTAGTAGGGTATCTGAGGAAATGAAGGGCAAAATCTTCTTTTCACTAAATATTAAAATTGTGCGCCTCATATTGGGAGATAATTTCTAGAATCATTAAAATTGCTGTAATTTCAAATGTTTGGAAGATATAAAGAGGTGTGCGTTTGATGTGTAGCGACAATTACAGCAACCTGCACTACACCGTGAGCGGGCACGAGGCGTCCACGCTGGCGGCGCGCCTCACCGCCGAGCTGCGCGCGCGCAGCCACGCCGACACCGACACGCACACGCATGCGCAGGTAACTACGACGCTTTGTAGCGACACCGACACGATAACATACAGCATAGCTACATAGCAGCTTCTTGCAGGTAACGATAATAACTGACGCCACGACATCTTGTTTCGCACACTTAAAAATTACTACATTGTCTGAGCCCAATATATTTACCCCAAAAAAGTTCTTTAGCTGTGGTATGTGGTGGTTGGTGAATCCTTTTATTTTTGTGAATTCTTATTAACTTTACACCTCGCCTTTCTCCCACTCCCAAATTGCAATTGCTTTGAAAATGAAGCTAATTTGGCTAGAACTTATATAGGAATTATCTAAGATTAAACCCAGCAAAGTACGAGTCGGACTCTCACACGAAGGGTTCCGTACCATAAACCGAAAAAAAACACGTCCCTTGAATGGGAGCCTGCTTTAATTTTTCATTTTATTTTATTTTATTATTTGTTAACTATAATAGAAATACACAATTGTGAAAATTTCAACTGTCTAAGTGTCTACCTTTTATGGTTCTTGAGATACAGCCTGCTGACATACGGACGGACAGATGGATAGACTGACGGACAGACAGACAGCGGAGGCTTAATAATAGGGTTCCGTTGGTTACCCATCGGGTACGGAACCCTAGTATACACAAAGCAAATAGAGTATGTAACAAGAGTAGCAGGTGGTGTTCTGTAGTTTCCTACATGGGAAAAAACACTCGACTTGGTATTAACTCTTAGATTAACACTAACCTAAATCATAAAAAAATACTTTCAGGGCGACGAGAAAGAGCCAAAAGACGCGGAAGAAGCCCCGCCCCGCGCGCGCTCGTACGACCAACACAAGCAGAGCCACGACAACGGTAAGTATGCGGGCAGGCGCCGGCCACGGCATGGCTGCACTAATACCGACCCACTAACTACAACGCCCACCTTCTTATTTGTTTTTGGAAAATGTCCAGCAACTCAGAAAAACCTAACTGTAGTGTACGAAAAAGTTCAGTGCAGTAACATAATGGGAGACGACACAATACGTGGTAGAAATTCCGAACGTGAATATTCTCTAACCTACTCGCACGTTTTATGGCCATGATTTCCAAGAATCCCATTGTTTAGTACCTGAAAAACAAGAGTTCTATTTTGCTTGAATTAAGAACGTTTTCCAGAAATAATTGAAAGTGCCTTTGCATTCTGCGTTGTTTCAACGATGACATTTGTTGAACGTATACGTAGCTTCTACGCGGCGTAACCGTACCAAGCGTAAGGATACCACTTATACGTTCGACGAACACCTACGCTTGATGGTGGCACTTTACTTGGCGTATTTGCACAAATATTTGCCTTTGTTATTTGTTAAAAAAATGAACTTTATCACGATGATTTTATGGTTTATTTTCTATGATCCAACTAACGCGAATATTTATTTATATATTTTTACTAGCTTTTGCCCGCGACTTCGTACGCGCATATCCCGTTTTTTCCCGTTCCCGTAGGAATTTCCCATTCCCGTATAGCCTATAGCCTTCCTCGACAAATGGGCTATCTAACACTGAAAGAATTTTTCAAATCGGATCAGTAGTTCCTGAGATTAGCGCGTTCAAGCAAACAAACAAACAAACAAACTCTTCAGCTTTATATATTAGTATAGATTTATATATACTTCAATATTTTGATAAATACGCCAAGTGTGTAGAACCAGCATGACATACGCTCAGTGCATAGACACTAAGACCGAGATTGATAAACGTTACTTAGCACTTGCTTTGGTTTGACAGTGACAGCAACAATGCTAAGCCAAATTACGAGTTAAGTAAGTTTTATTAGTCGCGGTCTAAGAATATGGGCGTTCGTCTCCCGAGTGCCGTGTACACCTGACTGTACAGTACATGTTATGTTGTGACGTCATGGATTAGAAGACATCCACAACTTTCACCTTTATAGCCTAAGAACTAGGATCTACAAAGGTGGATAAACAAGCTATGACGCTTGACGTGTTTCAAGGAGTTATGTTTTAAAGAGGCCGACGTTGTAAAATTGAAAAGAAGTCTTTATTGGATCTGATATTGTAGAGCCACGGAATAGTAAGCTAGTGGAGTGTTACACACATAATTCTGTCGAGAAATAAACGTAATCGACGTTAGTAATGCACCCGAACATCACACAAATTAATGGTAGATAACAGTTGTTGATTACCAAAGTTGTGAGTGCCCGGATGTTGAAATTAAAACAAGGAAGGAAGAAAAATAGTTCATATTTGCCTGGTTTGACGGATACATAAAATAGTAAAAAAAAGTTATGCGAACGCGCCGCACCTTGTCACTCCATTAGCTTACTATTCTACGGTGACTACAAAAACCAAACCCGTTAGAAGTCCCATAAACATTGCAATTACCTTATAATTGAATAAATGCCAATGAAATATAAGAATAGGAATCATACGTACTGTTTGATAACTAGCCTTTAGAGGGAACAGTGGGGTGTTCCTTGTACTTTCGTGATTTTAATTTCTATTTATCTGAACCTATGTAGTTTGTCCGCTCTGAATAGTCTTTTAATATAGTTATTATTATCTTGATTTATTTAAAAAGCAGTAGATCGCAAATTATATAAATTTGATTTTGCTTCGTACACGGATTGCAGTTGAATATTATGCCTTCTTCTTACCTTCACATTTACTTTCTGCTTTTTATTAGCAAGCACAAACGGTACAATTGTTTTCAACCCCAAAATAACATTTCCGGAATTTGTTTTTCAATTCAAATATCCTCTCATAATCTTCTAATGGACAACAGTATTTCTAAAGGTGAAATACGAGTACTACCCTAGTCATTAAAGCATAAAATATGGTCTTCAAACAAATCTAATATCTTACCTTAGGGAGCGTTCAAGTATTACGTAAAGAATTCGGGGGTCTCGTAAAACGTTACGACGCGTTACAGGAGCGGGAAGGGGTTTGAACTACGCGTTACGTAACTTTGTTCTTTTTATTTTATCCTTTCAGAACGGTCGCGAGAAGAGATTCTGTCACGCATTTTTTATAACGTTTTTTTTTGTCAAAATTTCAAGTATTTTAGCGACTTTCCGGTACTTTACGTCACATAATAGGGAATATGCACGAAAAAAATATTTATTATCCATACAGTTTATCTAAAAATATACACAAATATAATACTAACAGTGAAAATATAATGAAAATTGCTCGAAAATCAAACGAGATATAATTATATTAAACAAATATATCTGTCCCTCTCGCGAAAACGCTGTTTTCTATGGCAGCTGTATAGGAGCCAAGAACTTTGACGTCACAATTCATATCGGACTTCTCTTTCTAATTGTAAACTTTGAAGCTTTATAACTTCATCGCTGATGAAGGTATTTAAAAAATAATTTCATAATTGTTTATTAGAGTTAATAAGTATTTAATTTTGCAAATAATAAAATCGCATGCATATTCCCTATTGTGACGTTTAGGTAAAAATGGGTCACTTGGTGGTTACGTAACGTTTACTAGGGGGGAGGGCGGGGTCCAGAAAAACGTTAGGGCGCGTTACATGGGGGGAGGGGGGGGGATCAAAAATCTCCAAAAATTGCGCTATGTAATACTTGAACGCTCCCTTAGCTACTTTGGGACAGGCTTCCAGTCTAACGAAATAAGACTGAATATCAATATTTTTAACAGAACCTTAAGCGCGGGAAATTCTTCTACGGGTAAACCGACTATCAGGTCTCACCCTCTGAAATTAAAATATGAAGTGCTTTTTAACATTTGCAAGTTAAGTTAGGGGAGGGTCCGCAGTTAGCCTGCTTGGTCTTTTCCTAACCATGTCAGGGTCGCTTACATTCTGTGCAGCCAGCACTTCCTATGGGGTGACAGTCTATGCCTGACCTCCCACCTGAGCCAGGGTCTCAAGTAGTGTATAATATGCGACTGCAATGCGTGTGGCAAGTCCGGGTGGGTATGTGACGTGTGTGACGCGACAGAGTCTGCGGCGGCGCTGGCCGGCGCCGTGGGCCCCCGCTACCAGAGCCTGCAGTCCGTGCCGCAGCCAGGTCAGTGCACACCGCGGAGCCGGGGGAACCAGCCGCTAACCGCCTGGCCACGTTGAGTACCCGCGCTCGAACAGCGGCGCGACGAGCGGGACAAACACACATTATGGCGCCATCTCCACGAGCGAGTGTTTCGCCGCGAGTTGACATTATTTCACTCGTCGAGTCGCCGTGTGAAAACACCTTCATAGGGTTTTTTAAAAATACGTGGCACGACAATAATGTCGCCGCGATTTTCTCGCTCGTAGAGACGGCCCCTATACTAAAAAGGTTTAGGTAGTTAAAAAAAGGTAAACAATCTTGATGTGACTTTTTATTTAAACACTCGGTTTAAAAATAACAACTTAAAACCAATTTAAATACAACAGTAACGATTACTAAATCAATTGAATCATTCGTTTAAGCACTAGTTTATTTGTATAATAGGTATTTGTTCGTGTGTTATTTAGGTACCTAAACCTTTCTAGTATAGTATGAAACAGGTCACGAAGCAAAGTGCGCGAATCCGCTCATTCAGTGAATTTCTTGAGGAACGACTAGATGACATGTCGCGAAGAGACCACGCCGCTCGTCGCGCTGCGTTTCGCTTCGCCAAAACTCATGGCCAGGCTGTAAAGATCACACGCCTTGTTATGTCTTGTCAATGCCATCATGATTTCGTTGTGTAACAGAGATAGTGCTATTCGTCATGTACGGATCCGTCTCAATCGCACACAGGAACCGTGGTGACTGGTGACATGTCATAGTCAGGCCCCGGAGCAAACTTGTGCTGCTGAGAGTAGAAGGCAGATGAAATGTTGTAAATATGTGGAGCAATTTTTTTATATTTTTTATATGTGAAATGAAGTACAACTAAGTGTAGTATCTTTGTATGTCTTCGCCAGAAATAGTAGAAAATAAGACATAATAGACTGGTCTTAAAATAAACTTTCAAATGAGAAGTGCAGGATTATGTGTTGATCTTCTTGAAAACTATGAACAGTAACCAAACGTTACTGACACTTGGGCTGCATGCCAGCTTACATGCAGACATAATAACTGTGTACCAGTGAATTACTAATAATAATGATATGTAAACTAAACACGTTAGTATAATGTTACATACATTATATTAATGAAGATAGTTTAGTGTTCCTTTAGCCTGGGAGATAGACAACATTTTTTCAGCCTTTTATCTGACACAGTACAAATGAGCTCCCTGTTTACAATGTTATTTCGGTATGGCGTCTATGGCGACGTACTACTTACGAATGTTGGTGGTTTGGCCCCAACTCCTGAACATGTTACATGTGTGCGCGTCCTACTATCATCGGTATAGGGCTCTAAATTAGTGTCTTATTATAGCTGTAGCAAATCTGTTCCATCCCTAAAGTGTTCATCTCAAACGTAAACAAAATAAAACTTGGGTGAAAGGTCTTCGCAGGTAAGCAAGCATTCTCGCACGTCTGGTTGTTAATAAAATGTGTTAGTGCTATAGTATACAACAAATAGATAATTGTCATTAGTATATGAATATAATTCATCAGTGCTGTGGTGTATCGTTTAGCAGTTAAGCAGTTGTATAAGGTTGTAGGGCACGCTCGTGTATCGTGTCCGTGTGTACTTGACTGTTACTGAGTTGTAGAGCGCCGCGCGCCGCTCGCCGCCCGCGGTAGGCGCTGTAGCTCACTCTGGCCGGCGATCTTGTGTGTTGTTGCACCCGAGCTATCCGCGCTGTGCGCTCTCCGCGCTGTCCGTGTGTGCGCACGTTTGACTATTGTTTGGCACCTGCATGCTGTTGATTGATACTGATCGTCACTAACACGTTTTTACATTGTTCTATGTTGTTATCAAATGATACAAATCAATGTTATGCTAACGTAACGTTCCTGGTCCGCGTGTCCTGCCGCGGTCACATGCGTGTGAGCGCGGCAGGAGGCGCGGGCGCGAGCGTCACGTGGCGGCGCCGCAGACGATCGTCAAACTACTGCGCGGGTTGAGGTCCCTTCTGTGTAGTGTGATGTCAAACGCGATCTGCGTATTGCAATCTATCGCTACTACGAGCACGCTTTGACGAGTATCTATATATTTATTTATTCTATCTTTATTAATCACTAATTTATTTTTCTCTCTATCATCGCCCTGTCTACTAACGACGCTCGCATTCCACATAACGTCACCCCCACTGTTCGTGTAACCCCTCACTGACTAACGCTCCCGGGGCAGCCCTGCGGCCGCTCCCCCCCGCACTAACCGTGACGCCGCCAGGCTGCGCGTCGAGCCCGAGCCCGACGCGCGAGCCCGTAACCCCCCTCATTAACATGGGCGGCGTCGAGTCCTCCACTAACGAACTCCCGCTATCCGCCATCACGTTCCGCACGGCGTCGTGGCCGCACTTGGCGGACGGCCACATGGCCACTAGCCATAGCCAAGAGTGTAGCACTCCGCGGGACGCAGGGCGGCGCCAGCGGCACAGCATCGCCGGCCAGATGAGCTACCTCAAGATGCTGGGGCTGGGCGCGCGCGGCAAGCTGTCGGCCGCCGGCCTCTTCAGCACGGCCGTCATCTCCGGCTCCAGCTCCGCGCCCAACCTGCGCGTCATGATCCCCACGGCAGCCTCCAGCAACGGTGAGTGACGTCCCGCCCGGCCGCTCGGCCGCTCGGTCGCCGGCCGCAGTGTCCGCCTAGCCAGCTCGCGCTGACGCTCGTTTTGTCGCAGCGGCGGTGGAGGGCTTCGGTGGCGTGCCTGCCATCCGGCCGCTGGAGACGCTGCACAACGCGCTGTCGCTGCGCCAGCTGGACGCCTTCCTGGAGCGCGTGACGGCGGCGCCCGTGCTGCTGGGCACGCCGCCCGCGCCCAGCGCGCCGCCGCACAAGCAGCCGTCGCCCACCAACAGTGAGTAGCGCCGCGCCCGCGCGGTCCCGCTGAGCCCGCACTAACGCCGCTGCTCCGCAGGTGTAGGCTGGAGCGGCCCGTCGTCGCTGATGTCGTCGTCGGGCGAGCTGCCGAGCGGCCTGTCGTCCGCGGGACCGTCCTCGCCCAACTCCAACTACGCCTCCAATTCGGAACATAAGACGACGTCCACCGAGAGGTATGCAGAGTCAGATTACTGGAACTAAATCTTAGAGAAATGTTAACCAGCTTGAATGCGTTTTCCGAACATTAGAGTCGATGCCACTCTTCTGTACATTTTGTTTTGGTTTTAAGTTGTATAACGTGTTCTGGAAGATGTCTTCAATTTCTGTTGGTTACAGCGCTATCACTTGACTAGATTTGTATTATAAACACTTCATATCTGCTAATGTTGCTTGATGTTAGTTTTACTGTTCTGTTTTTTTGTGACTTGTTAAATGTCATCTAACAAGTCTATCGTTATATCTCATTTCGAAAGTGAGACTTCTGTACTGAACCTTAACTTGACCTTCTACCATTCAGTCCGCAAGCGGACAAAACGTGTAACACGTTTCGTCCACTTGCGGAGACTATTCGGAACCATCTTGTTTTCGCGTATGGCGACGTCAGTTCACGTTAACTCATGCATCACATTGTTGGTGCTTGTATCATTCATTGTCGGGAGTTGTTGAGAGGGAGGCGCAGCCGAACACAGGCTGGTAACTAAACATTATGGATTCCAGTAGCAATTGGAGTAAAAATGTGCCGAGCAAGCTCCCTCAGTGGGAGGGCGAGGCGGCGACGTTGTGCGCGTTGGACGCGAGCCTGCACCCATTCATGCCGCACTGCAACCTCGCAGGTACCTCACCTCACTCTAGCTCGCCCGGGACGACGACCAGCCGACCGCGCACGCTACTGCTACACATTGTCACTTTAGTAAAGATATTGTCTTGAAACTTACTTGTAATAACGTGTAGCATCCTGCCGTGTGCTTTTAGCTGTCGTTCAGAACAAATGTATAAATAGTTGCGGAGCTGACCGGTGGATTTATTGATACCCGAATAAACGTTGCACAATATCGTCGCTTGTTACAAAAAACTCCATTAGAATAATCAAGAACGCAAGTTTTAATAAGGCCGTCTGTTAATTTTTGGTTCATTGTTGCAATGTTGCATGATTAATTATTAAATGCATGCGCTGCACTCTTTGCTCATTACTTCAAAATGAATCTTTTCTTGTGAATGAAATAACTTAGAAACATTAAAAGCGAAAAACAATGACTAACAACGAGTTTGCATGATACATTAACTTATAATAGTTTATTTATTTTATAATACAATATTCGACTATTTAAGTATGTATATTATTTCATGCAAACCACTATATTAACTACTATGTCATTTTCAGTTCCAACTGACAACTATAGAATGGTAAATAGTAACTTTCCTGAAGTAACAAAAGGGGTTTTACAAATCCATATCGGTCATGCAGCCCACATAGATCTGTTAGATTCAGATTATTTTAAAGAAAGTCTTGAAAGCGTGTTAAAAAGCGCAGAACGACGCGCCGCCAAATATAAATATATCCAAGAATTCTTCAGTCAATCCACTAGCAATGGATTAGAAATAAAATAGATCTTACACTGGCAAATAATACGTAAAGCATTCCAAAAGGGGAATGTTGCCAGTTTAGATAAAATGACGCTGTGAATTAGTATTGAAGCCTTGTGTTCTAAGTTTTGTTTCTATAGCGCATGGTTTTCTTCGCCGCTATGTTGCAGGTTCGTCTATTAGCGGCGACGTAACTCCGGTGTCGATAGCCTCGGAGCTGGACTTCAACAGCAACGAGGCTACTGCCGGATCCATCACTGATCACGACTTACTGGTATGTACAATAACAATTAAAATATTGTTACGAGCTTGGGGTTCGTTACAATAAAAACAGCCGATTAAACAACCAAAACTGACACTTTAATCCACAACACTAATTATCACTTTAAAACACACTAATTATAAAACACAATCGCACTACTGAACACTTCACTTCACTATAATTCGCAGTCGAAGATCGCTCTCGAAGTTATCGTTTGTATCGCCAATTCAATACTGACTGCCGTCGCCGGATGTCCGCCCTTTATATACCGACAGTCATTTCCAGAACCCTCCTGTATGGAAACCTCTGGAAAGTTCGGGCACACACAGGTCCCGTCAAAACATCGAGAATGTTCTAGCACGTAAATGTCAGCTACTGGATACTAGATGGCGCCAGCAGTATGCCAGTATCTGCTACTCGATACTAGATGGCAGGCACGTAAATGTTTGGTTTGTTTCCGCTACCTGCTACTAGATGGCGTTAGCAGCACGCAAATGCCGCCATGTCCCCAACATTAATTCTGGCGCGTAACACTGCCCCCTCCTAAGACATGCTCGCCCCGAGCATTATCGGCCCCATAATAACGCGCCAGTCGATCCACGTGGACGATTTTAGGAGCACTTCTTGTACCTTTTTGTATACGGTAGGTCACGTCATTGATTTTTGTCACAATCCGGTACGGCCCGTCCCATTTAGCTTGAAGCTTAGGAGATTTCCCTTTACTGCGAACTGGATTGTGCAACCACACTAGTGAACCTTCATCGAACCCTTTATTGTTCATTTTGCGGTCATAACGGGTTTTCATCTTGTTAGACATTTGTCGGCCCGATTCTCTGACGTGCTCATAAATGTCATTCATTTTGTTCCGCAAGTCATTCGCATAATCGGTTATACTACGCGGGGCATCAGGTGGCATTCCAGTGATCAGATCTGCCGGCAGCCGTAATTCTCTACCAAAGTTTGCGAAAGCTGGTGTCACTGATGTGCTTTCGTGAACAGCACTTCGGTATGACAACAAAAACGGTTGTATATGCTTGTCCCAATCGCGTTGCCGATTTTCCACAACTTTTGCCAAGTATCTCTCCAATGTCTGATTGAATCGTTCCACCATTCCATCCGATTGTGGGTGGTAAGAAGTTGTTCTCGTTTTATGAGTACCCATCACTCTACAAGTTTCCTGGAATATTTGTGACTCGAAATTCCTTCCTTGATCGCTGTGAATTTCCAAAGGTACTCCAAAACGACAGAAGACTTCATGAACCAGTTTATCTGCAACTGTTGAAGCTTCTTGATTTGGAATAGCGAAGACTTCCGGCCACTTAGTGAAGTAATCCATTACAACCATGAAGTACTTGTTACCACTTTCACTTTCCGGAAACGGTCCCGCAACATCCAGAGCTATCCTTTCCCATGGTGCACCAACATTGTACAATTGCAATGCACCTCTGCTACGAGTTTGAGGTCCTTTTACAGCCGCACAACTTGTACATTTGCGACACCAGTCCTCGACATCGGCACGACAATGGACCCAATAAAACCGTTCCCGTATCTTCAGTAGAGTCCGTTTGACTCCCATATGGCCTCCTGAACAGCCATCATGGTACAGCTGTAGAACATCCGGTACTTTAGCTTTAGGGACAACCATTTGCAAATGACAGCTGTCTCCTCGAGCATTTTCCCATTTACGGCACAGTACTCTGTCCTGAATCACTAAGCTGTCCCATTGGGCCCAATAACTTTTTGTGATCGAACTCATCGCTGAGACATCACTCCACGTGGGCTTAGGAGCACTGGCCTTCATCCACTCCAGAATCGGCTTGATGTCTGAATCTTCGTGCTGAGCATGTTGTAGGCTTTCCTTCCACTCGTTGCTGAGGTCTGTCTTGAGCATCCTCACAGGTATGGCTTCTTTACCCTCTTGCCTAGTACAATGCTTGCAGTCTTCGGGGCAAGGTCTTCTTGACAGTGCATCAGCGTTGCCATGAGATTTTCCGCTGCGATGTTCTACCACAAAGTCGTATTCCTGCAGTAGTTCAATCCATCTCGCAACTTGTCCTTCTGGATTTTTGAACTGCAATAGCCATTTCAGCGCAGCATGGTCAGTTCGTAGGTGAAATTTCCGCCCCAGTAGATATTTGCTAAAATGTTGCAATGACTTTACCACAGCAAGCAATTCCCGTCTCGTGACACAATAATTCCTCTCTGGTTTCGACAATGACTTGCTGAAGTACGCAATCACAACCTCTTGATCGCCATTCCGCTGAGATAACACACCGCCAAGTCCGATATCACTTGCGTCTGTGTCAACTATAAATTCCTTGCTGATATCAGGATACCCCAAAATAGGTGTTTTGCACAGACGGTCCTTTAGCTCCTGGAAAGCGATGTCGCAACTTTCATCCCAACAGAAATGTCGCTTTTCCTCAGTTAGCTTGTGCAGGGGTTTGGCTATATCTGCAAAGTTCTTGACAAAACGCCGATAATAGGAGCACAAACCTAAAAATGCTCTGACCTGCGTCTTGTCTTTTGGAATTGGCCAATCCTTGACAGCGGCGATTTTCTCTGGATCCGTGCGGATACCTTCTTCCGACACAACATAACCCAAAAAGCTAACTTGCCGTTTGAAAAATGAACACTTTTTCGGACTCAACTTGAGGTTGGCACTCTGGATCTTCATGAGCACGCGTTCCAGGTTTTGAAGATGTTCTTCAAACGTACGGCCTACGATGATGATGTCATCCAAGTAGACAAGGCAGGCATCACCAATCAACCCGGTTAGTACCAGTTCCATCAATCTTTCAAACGTTGCCGGAGCGTTACACAATCCAAATGGCATAACTTTAAATTGCCATAGACCCTTTCCTGTCGAAAATGCAGTTTTCTCCTTGTCTTTCGGGTCAATTTCTACTTGCCAGTAGCCACTTTTTAGATCTAGTGTGCTAAACCACTTTACTCCGGTAAGCATGTCCAGCGTGTCATCAATTCTTGGCAAGGGATAGCTGTCTTTCTTCGTAACGTCGTTCAGACGACGATAATCAACACAAAACCGCATGCTGCCGTCCTTCTTCCTTACCAGCACTACCGGTGAACACCATGGACTGGATGAAGGTTCTATAACACCATCCTTCACCATTCCGTCGATCATGGTTTCCACTTCCTTTTCACGTGCTACCGGTAATCTCCTTGGCCGTTGACGGATAGGCAATTCTTCTCCTGTGTTTATTTTGTGTTGAACTAAGCCAGTCTTCCCAATGTCAGCATCGTTCGAAGAGAAAACATCGGTGTACTTAAGTAACATCCTCTTCGCCTTGACCATTTCATTTTGAGACAGAGCGCTGCGACAGTCTTCTAAAAGTGTGGTCACTCTCGTTTGTGCATCCTTGCTGAGGGTCCCAGTTGATAGATATCGGCATCGACGCAACCAATCCACTTCCTCGCAGGTACCCATCAGTGTGCCCTTTTCTATCACCTGCTCCTTGTCACAAAGGTTCAGCACACGTACTCCTGAGATGTCGGTGGCTCTGACCAATGTTCGTGCCACTTTCCATGGAAGGTCATTGTCTACCCTTTCCACGAGTACGCAACGATGCGTTTGCCCAGGATTCCGAGGAAGACTAACCGGTACAATCGTTTCCGATCTCGGAGGAAGAACAATCTTCTTTAGGTTGTACACATTTCCAGGTAAAGCCCCTTCCATGAAAAGTTCCTCTTGTCCACATTTCATAACTCCTTGATTAACGTCGATCTCACAACGATTCATCCTCATAAAGTCTAAGCCCAGGATGCAATCGTCCATTATATCGGCCACAACAACATTATGCAGGTAGCTTTTGTTGCCTAGCTTCAACTCTATCTCTCTTTCTCCTCGGACGGGTATGCGCTGACCGGTGGCTGTTACCAAATTTATACGCTCTCGGTTGTATGCAGAGTCCCCAAGGAGCCGACTTATAATTTGGGAACTGACAACCGTGCGAGAAGCTCCAGTGTCTATCGTCAGCTTACATGGTGTCCCGTTGACCTCGCCCTTGATGATAAGGCTGTTCCCGTCATGGGTTTGTGAGATCGAAATCCTTGGGGCTCCTTGAACATCAGCCAGCACCCGCCCCGCAGTCCTGGCTTTTACTCGTTTCCCTGCTGTTGCTGGGCGGTGCTATTAGCCGCCCTGCCCTCTGGAGATCGGCTACCTTCCCCTTCTGCAGTTCGCTTAGGGCAACTGGATCGAAGGTGGCCCCTTTCACCACAGCCGTAGCACCTAGGGCTGTATCCTTTAACACGATCGCGAACTGTAACCGCTGCAACCTCCCTGACGCGGTGGGAACGATGATCTTGCCGCACAGCTTCCACCTCCAGTGCATGGGCCAAGGCGTCCTTAAGCGTCCCGTGGTGCCCGAGCCTCACTGCAGCCCTAACCTCAAGGTCGCGGATGCCGTCGATGAATGCCTGCACCAGGTTTCCTTCAATGAGCGCTGGTGCAGACTGGTATGCTTTTCGCACCAGCTTCTCCACTTCCAGGGCCCACTGCTGCAGGTTCTCACCGCTGCGTTGCACGCGATCCCTTAACTGCGCACGAAACACGTGCTCCAGATGGGCGTCGCCATACCTAGCTTCCAACGCCTCAAGCAGCTGCTCGTAAGTCACCTCCTTACCGAGAGCTTCCAGGACAGTTAAGGCCTGGTCGCGCAGGCCTAGGGTGAGGGCAGTCATGGCCTGATTTTTACTCCACCCGTTCGCCCTCATGACAGCCTCAAACTGAATCTTGTAGGCCGACCAAGAAGACGTCCCATCGAACGGCGGCACTTTGAACCCAGGTGGCGAAGGTGTAGTGGCTGCTGAAGTAGCAATCCCATCTACAAGTTTAAGGTTGCCCAACTCCTTCTTCACATCCGCAACGACGTCATCAAACTTGCTGATCCTGGTTTCAGCGTCTGATAAGCGGTTGTCATGCTGAGCAACCTTATCCTTCACCTCCTTCATGTCTTTCCTGAAGGACGCGTGAAGTTCCTTCATGAGGAGCATCTGTTCTTCCTGGCGGCGCGCCTGCTCCTCCTTGTCAAGCTTGAGCTGCTCTTCCAAACGACGGGCCTGTTCCTCCTGTCGGCGGGCCTGTTCCTCCTGTCGGCGGGCCTGTTCCTCCTGTCGGCGAGCCTGCTCCTGCAGCATCATCATCAGAGCAGCAAAGTCTGGTGGTGGTGATGCCGGAGCTACCGTGGACGGGCCGGCCTCCATGGTCGGTAGCTGACCTGCCGACGTCTGCGGCGTTGCACCACCAAAACGCCTCTGGTCCGTCTCCTGCTGGCGTTGACTACGGGTACGGATACCCTCCGTGTCGTCCTTTGGCAGAATCGGCATGATTATCCACTATTCTGACACCAATTGTTACGAGCTTGGGGTTCGTTACAATAAAAACAGCCGATTAAACAACCAAAACTGACACTTTAATCCACAACACTAATTATCACTTTAAAACACACTAATTATAAAACACAATCGCACTACTGAACACTTCACTTCACTATAATTCGCAGTCGAAGATCGCTCTCGAAGTTATCGTTTGTATCGCCAATTCAATACTGACTGCCGTCGCCGGATGTCCGCCCTTTATATACCGACAGTCATTTCCAGAACCCTCCTGTATGGAAACCTCTGGAAAGTTCGGGCACACACAGGTCCCGTCAAAACATCGAGAATGTTCTAGCACGTAAATGTCAGCTACTGGATACTAGATGGCGCCAGCAGTATGCCAGTATCTGCTACTCGATACTAGATGGCAGGCACGTAAATGTTTGGTTTGTTTCCGCTACCTGCTACTAGATGGCGTTAGCAGCACGCAAATGCCGCCATGTCCCCAACATTAATTCTGGCGCGTAACAATATGATGTAGTAAGGCGCAGTTTACAGCTTACTAGCTAATATCTCACAACTGGATGGATGTATGTTTGTTACTCAATCACACCAGAACTACTGAACGATTCTAGATGAAATTTGGCACAGAGATAGAAATGCAAAAGATACATGAGTGAGTAACTGCGCTCTAGGACCGATCTCATGCCGATGTGGTTCTCCGATGTCTGTTTCTATATTTGAAGTTGTATAATTTTACACTTAATAGTATGGATATAAGTGTATTATTATTAAATATTATCAAATCTTCCAATCTGAAGTTCTATTAGGTCTACTCAGAACCCATGGGGAAACAATTAATTAATGTCTTAAAAATCACAAACGTGTGGGTCGAAGCTGTGTACTCATAACATCTGTATAAACCACAAATAGTTTTGAAGTTATTCAAGAAAATAGACCAAGAATTACTATTCCCCCCCCCTTATCTACGAAACTACTGAGCCTAAAATAAAAAAAACCTACAGATTGTAGGAACACCTATAAGAAGTCTGTAGCGTTAAAATAATATGTTAAAAAATGAAATTGGTTCGGAACCCTTTGCACGCAAGTTCGACTCACACTTGGCCAGTTTTTTTTATAATTGATTCGATGAAAATTGTAAGTATCACTATGAAGAAGTAATAAATATGTTTTTTACACAATCTTGTATCCTTTTACAGAGTGCTGAAGGCGAAGACGATGAAGAAACCCTATCAGTAGACCCGTGCGGCTCGCCGGTCAAGATGATCAAGAACGACCTGAGCCCACAAACATACGCCGCCGTCGGCTCACTAAGACTGGACAACAGTCAACCGTCCACTAGTAAATCTTCTACCGAGTTCTTCGGGCTGAGCTTACAACAAACGAAAGAATGTTTCCATAAAGACATGCCATCAAGTAGTAAAAATTATAATCTAGATAACGACCTTAAGCAAAAGGTTTCTAAGGAAAATACACAGTATATGTCCAATATTGATTCGCTTAATTTGCAAAGCAAAGACGGCAAAAGTAAAGTAAAGAAGAATGAAATTCTTAATAATGGAAGTAGAAGGTATAGCGACAGTAGTGCACAAAAAAGTAATGTAAACTCCCAAGCGACTGTGTCTGGCAGTAGATTCAAGACGACTTTAGTGACAGATGATCAGTTAAGGCCAAGCACTTCGACTGACAGTGCCAATACTATGACAAACGAGCCGGGCATGCCGCTGGTGACCAAGGCTAAAAGTGCTACCGTTAAACCAGGCTTTACTATATCCGAATAGTTTTAGTAGTCATCAGCTCCTCCATACAGTGGTTTTTCCAGTAGTCAATTTTACTCAGAACGCGTTTCGTTGAATGACATGGCTGAACTTGGGACGTGAGCTTTGCATGGCTAAAAAAATTGCCGAAGAAAGAACCGTCTGCATGGAGTTGAGTCATCTAGCTAGATGTGTGTTTTAGTTCCAATAGTATTAAATGCATTCAGTGTAGTTTTAGCAAAACAATCTCATAAGCTCAGCACAGAATAGTGACTACTGTTTTTATTATCCTTTTTGATATTTTAACCTGTGCATACAGTACATATTATTAAATTAATTTATTGATGAATCTTATTTTTATTACACTCATTGCTGTGATTATCATAATGGTTTTTCCTGTTCTCATATTTTTAATGTTTTATATATTCAGTGTATAAATGATTAATACATAGGACTTACAAATCGTGCTAACTGTCATAATTACTAAGTTATTTGTATATTCTGAGGTTTCATACAAATGTATTTTATATCAATGTTTTTTTGTTCATAGACGTAGTTTAATAGAATCAGAGGCAATGTAGTGAATCAATAGTTGAATATTCTATAGTGCTCTTCGTTTTGCTTTACCGGTTCGCTTGATTGTGCGCAAAAACAATTTTCATAAAATTATGGGATATTGAATGTATTAGATAAGAATTTACATCAAAATATAATGATTGATAAATATTTATTTTTTTACTCTCACAGTTAAACAAGACCTGATATCCATTATTTTAGCTACTTAATTAAATTGTGACATTGAAGGGGTTCGAAAGAGTTTTTATGGAAGCTGATAGTCATACAAATCACCTAAGAAATGGAGTACTAAAGCAAAATAAATTGAAATGTCACATTTCAATTTATTTTGCTTTGACAATAAATCACCTCTGTTTTCCCTCTCTTAGGTTTTTTTTTACAAATTTATATGGGAATTGGGAACACTTTCGAGGTATACCCTATCCAATAAAAAAAGAATTATCAAAATCGGACTATTCTGTAAAAAGTTATGCGTGGTCACACATTACAATCAGTGAGTGAACAATCAATCATCCCCTGTTTTCCTACCCTTAGGGTTGGATTTATTTTTCCAAATTTATATGGGAACATACTCGAAGTATACCCTTTCCAATAAAAAACGACTCTAAAAATATACGCGTCGACTTGAGAACCTCCTCCGTTTTTTCGTCAAATAAAAAATTAAGTAAATCGGCCATAGGCGGTAAACAAAAGCATATATAGGTAGTAAGCTACTACCTATAAGCTAACCTAACAGTGGCGTAGCTAGCATGGGTGACACAAATGAATGTGGTGTCACAAAAATGGATCCGACCCAGAAATAAATATGGGTTTCAACTTAAGTACTGGTACTGAGGTACTCCATTTCTGTCGCTCTTTTTTTCAGGAATGTTCTTACTTAAGGTTTCTTTTTCGGTTAAACATCCATACTTAATTTGACGTAACTTTGTTGACTGATGCAGGTAAGCTAAGTTAGTGATTGTAAGAGCGAGCGAAGCGAGGTCGAAAATAACGTTTGCACCTCAATTCCGACCGTCGACGAACGGTCGGGTGCCATCCGGAACGGAACCCCCCCCCCCTCCCGCCACGCTACTGCTAACTAGATTTAGACCAACCCCACATCTTCATCATTTCAACCAATATCCTTCCACTGCTGAACGTTATCCTCCCCCAAAGAGCGCCAACCATCCCGGTCCTGAGCAGTCCGCATCCATCCGCTGCCAGCCACCTTTAAATCATCGATCCATCGTTCCGCGTCCCACACTACGTTTGCCCATACGCGGTCTCCACTCCAACACATGTCTGCTCCATCAACCGTCTGTCCGTCTGCAGACATGGCCGGCCCACTTCCACTTCAGCATGCTGATTCTACGCGCAATGTCGGTGACTTAAGTTCTCTGGCGAATGCCTCCATTGCGAATTCTGTCCACCAGAGAAACCCCGAGCATTGCTCTCTCCATTGCACGCTGAGCAACCTTGAATTTGTGGACCAGGCATATGGTGAGTGTCCACGTTTCGGCTCCGTAAGTCATTACGAGTAGGACGCACTGGTTATAGACCCTGGTCTTAAGGGGCTGTGAATTGGAAGTAGAATTAAGTCGTATTAACTGGCACATCGTGGGACTATCGGAGATCTGAAGACAGGGGGAGGAGATGATAACCCTCGATAGTGGCCACTTGCTCTACTTTCGAGAAGGACACCAACCATCTCAACTCACCAGCGAGACTCTGGAATTGATGAGGAAATGACGAGAACTCCCGAATGCCAGACCGTCTGAGCATCAGGTACTTAACTGGTCAGAGGTCAAGAAGCTAATTAGGCACGACACTCGGAGCGCAAATACCCGAGCCATCGAGCAAGCCATAGCACGGAACAAGGGCACGAAGGTATTTGTCAAGCCCCATACTTCCCGTTGTCACCTGACGAAACTCAAAACGTCACAGGGCACCACTGTCACCTCGAAGCCAAAGATACTCGCTGAAGTCGAAAAGTTCTACGGAGACTTGTATGCTCAAAAAACATGCCCACCTCAGGCCCACGGCCCCGATGATCCACGGGCCAGGCTTACAGGCCATCTCACAGATGAGCCCGACATTGATTGACATGGGTGAGATTAGAATAGCTTTCGGACAACTTCATAATAACAAAGCTCCGGGGGATGACATACAAATGTACAGAAAATATGTCGAGTGTGATAGTAGATGAGACATAATAACGTTTGAAATGCTCATAATAAAGCACCTGCAATGATTGATGGACTGCTAGATTTTGTCCTGTTGCTACCTCAATAGTTGCTACACATCAAGTTGTGTATCTGGCTGTTACATACACACAAAGGAGGACCCTCTTTTGCTAGTTGTAAGGAGCTACACTCCTGTGACCTGTACAACGAGAATCTTTCATTTTTCCCGGATATAAATACCTGGCATCAGGTGATGTTTTCTCTGTAATCGGAATACGACTTTCCCAGATCAGTATCTCTTTACATTATTAGACTAGTTGGAATGACAATCATTAAGTTATTTACGTTGTTGAACAAACAAGTTTTAGACAAGCTATCAGCAGTGGATAAAAAAACTCAGTCACTACAAGTTGCAAATACCAATAAGTGGTTTCATACATAGATAAGTACTTCAGGTACTTCTGACACGATCTTGTGAAAATTCAAGTGCCTACATGCATACAACAAGGGGGAGAAAAATAATGTAATAAAACCAAAAATCAGGCTTTGGCTCTTTAATTAATATCATAACATACATCACACATACTGTAATTTAAAGCTCATAATAAGCTAAGCTTAACTTAAAACTTATGACCAGACCAATCAATCACATATTAATATTAAAAGCTACGCATATAACAAAACTACTTGTTTTATTCAGATTTAACTGATTTAGGTGCCATGTTGACCATAGCCAGGAGAGTGTTGAAGATGCCCCTGTGCTGAACACCTGGGGTGAGCAACATCACGGTAGACAGGATGTACATTAGGAAAATATTGTTGATGGAAGACGCCACCCATGCCAGTGTTATCAACAAACTGATAGACAGTATGTAGTACTGGAACAAAAGAAAGATGCTGTGAGAATTTACACTGTACCCCTTTTTTATTAAAACTAAAAACTCTTCTATATCTCTACATTTTAAAATATTGTAAAAGTAAAATTTAACACTGAATTTGAATGGGGTGTTTAAATTGAGATTAAAATAATATCTACAGTTCTGACATGTAAAAATATTTTATTTTGTTTTGTGCAATACTAGGCACCAATAAAATGGTTTATCATCAATACAATAAGCAATCATGTCTTTCATTTTTACAAGCATTTTTATGATCACTACAAATTCAGTAGCTATAAAATGGAAAGTTGGAAAATAGAGCTTACCATACAAGGGCTGGTTTCCCTCAATGCATAGAACTGGCGGACATTGTGCAAGCTTTTATTGTAAGCAATAACAATACTTTTACACACTTCTTCAAATGTTTTTTCATGTTGTCCCGTCCATGCAGAAGGTCCATAAAGAGAATTACAGATTACGGGCACAATGAAGTCCACGAAATTCAAGAATAGGCCAACAACAGCTAATGTTGCTAGAGAATTGAGATCCAGTAGCCAAATGAGGCAATAGAGAAAGGAGACAGAGCCAACAATAGCACATGGATGCCACTGTTGTTCCCACAAGATGATGGACTTCAGTGGAAGAAGAGCCATACGCCAACCTTCCAGGAACCTTTTCAGCTTCTTCACCTGCTGCTCCTGTAGAATAAATATATACTCAATCTAATTATGCTTTATTAAAAGTAGGTAGACAAAGATATGTACCAGCATTTTATTTTGTGGTATCATTTTGCATCTTTTTCAATCACCGAAAAATGTTTACTTGAAGAAAATACTGCGACATTATAGGAAGGGTTCAATCTTTAGTTTATTTTCATGTTTTCAGTCATGAAGACGCAATTATTTTTTTTTATTCAAAATTATACGCATAATTCTTACCTGATTAGGGGAAACTGTATATTCAACCATTTCGTTAATGATTAAATCTAGAGTATCACTGTTAGGAATGTTAAGTGATTTGCAAATAATATAGCCGCTCAACGCACTTTCAAAACAACAAAAATCAAATCAATCGAAACCGCAAGAATTAATAAAATGATGGTGCTATTTTTAATGGCGCTTTCTAACCGCTAACCGGGTATGTTTCGAATATTATTGCTCCAAGATAGAAAAAGAAGGAAAGAAAATTCTATAACATTTCAAATTGGTCGGGTTGATTGACTGACCAATGTGTCAAACTCAAAATCGCAAATACGGTTTTATTTACGCCAGATGACAGCACTTTATATTCGAGTTTGGACTACCCAAATTTGGCACATTCACATACTCAAATAGCCCGCCCGACTTCACAATATTTGTAATTAGCCTAGGCTAAATGTTCTAAGTCGCAATATGGTGCAAATTATGTACACAAACCTTCATGCAAATCGTTATCTGCCCCTTTCTGTGTTTTTGATCACCTGAAAAACAGTAAAGGGCAGATTACTATATACTTGCCATATAATATGATGAAGCTGTGGAGTGATGCAGGCTAACAGTCAACAGTGGCAGTAGTCGAGTTAGACTAGTAGTTAGTTTTGACTTTTAATTCAGTGGCTTGGCAATCTTCGGAGGGTAAAATTGCTCCTGAAAATAAAGAACTAGTAAATGAGAAATTGGGACCGATTGTGAAGTCGTGACTAAAAATGAGTTACTCCTTTTTTTGTTGTTAGTTATGTACTTAAATAGCCTTTATTCAGACAATTCTTAACTAATTACAAACTTCATTCTTACTTTTTACTTTAACTTTAACTCTTAATCTATTTATTATATTCTTCATCCGTTTCCTCGTCTGTTTGCTTTTTGGCAAAGGCCTCCTCCAACTTTTTCCACCTTCTCCGGTCTTTCGCTGTCCTTGTCCATATATTTGTATTGCCTACTGCCTTCTTAATCTTGTCCGCCCATCTTCTAAACAGTCTCTCTCTTTTGCGATTCCCATCCCTAGGATATCGCTCTGTTACTACTCCATTTTGTTCTTTCCTCTAATCGTATGACCTGCTCATCTCCATTTTAGTTCTTTCACTTTGACTGTTATATCTTCAATTTTGGTTTTCTCTCTAACTGTTCTGTTTTGGATTCTGTCACTTTTCCGTTTGTTATGCAAACTCCTTTCCATGGCGACTTGGTAGACTTCTAGTTTTTTCAAGTTGATTTGTGTTAGTGCCCATGTTTGGCAGCCATATGTAAGGACAGGCAGTATGCAAGAATTAAATCATTTGGTTTTTATGGGCATAGCCATTTCTTTATCTTTCATAATGTCTTTCAGGGACCAGTACCGCTTCCAAGCTTTGCCTATTCGAGTTGCAATTTCTTTTGTCATAAGTTCGTCGATGGATATCAATTGGCCAAGGTAGATATACTCAGTCACATACTCAATAGGGTTGCTGTTGACTACAATGGGTACTTGCTCTCAGTTGGACATGATTTTCGTCTTTTGTGTACTCATTGATAGTCCTACCTTTCGGCTTGCCCTATCGAGATCGTTTGTAGATCCGGGTTTGTCGCGAAAATAATTAGGTCGTCTGCGAATCGAAGATGGGTTCAATTTTCGCCATTGATATGTAAGCCTAATTTCTCCCATGCCATTTCTCTGAAGATATCCTCTAGGACTACCAAGAAGAGTTTAGTAAAAGCGGGTCACCCTGCCAAACTCCTCTTTGGATCTGAATCGCTTCTCCTTCATTCTCTAATTTCACCCGAGCAGTGCTGTTCTTGTAAACGTTTTGGATTAATCTTGGGTATTTTTTTCTACTCCTTGGTTGTTCAGAGCTTGCCAAATTTTTCCATGATCCAGGGAGTCAAATGCCTTGCAGTAGTCTACAAAGCAGCAATAGAATGTTAGCTGATATTCTGTGTACTTCTCAAAAATCTGTCTAGCAACATGTGTATCGTCAATTGTTGAGAATCCACTTAATTTTTTCTGGCATTTTTATTTTGATAATTCCTGCGTTATTTTTAAAAGTCGGTATCCAGTCCTTTCTGTCTGTAAGTTCTTTGATCGCTTTTTTAACTCCACCTGTTGTAGCGATGTGTTTTTCGAAGGTTTTCGGTTCAGCGGTCCTTCCTCATATTTATTTGAATCTCTTTGCTGAGCTTGGCAATTTCTTTCCTTATAGTTTTCGAAGTAGCGTGACAACTTATTAAGTCCTTCCTGTCTTGTAGTAGTTTCATTGCTTTTTCGGACAGCCTTTCGCTAGTTTGAGATTTGGTCGATTCATTCTGTTTCTCTGACTGAAGTAGCTCTTCTAGTTTATAGTTAGTGTAGTTAACTCTTTTGTGGTTTCTTTGAAGTTATGGCAGAAGTGCGTCGTCTCGGAGAAAACATAGAAGATTATGGACAGTTAGTTTTTTACTAAGTATAAAGGAGAAACAGCTGGAAACTACGGCGTTAGCTTCTTGGTATCAAAGGAGCTGAAAACCAAAATCGACGAGTTTATATGTATCTCTGACCGCGTGGCCGTACTGAACTTATCAATTCCACCAGCCAACGAAAAAACGTCAATCATACAGATAGGTATAATCACCGACCGAAAAATCCAGCAAGAGTGAAATAGACTTCTACTTACTTCTTCTTCTACAATAAATTAAATGCAACATTAATAAACCTAACTAACAGAAACATCATGAGATCCCTCATGATGATTCTGTTAGTTAGGTTTCAATGCACAGATAGGCAACAGGAGATCCAAAACCTAAATTTCAACAGCAACCATAGGATGCTCAGAGCGACACTCAAAACAAAGAAATCCATATAATCTAAACCTTTTAAAGTTAAACCGTAATCTGGTAACGTCAAATGAAGAATTGAAAGAAAAACTACTTAACTTCAGAGTTATGTACTTATTTCACTTTATTTCTTCATGCGAACGCGCCAGAGACTCGACTCCCACTCATGCATAGCGTGCCTGCTGAAATGTAAGAACATGGTTGACAGTAGCGTAGCGAGGGGGAGGGCGGCCCGCTCCAGTTGACACCCGTTTAGGGGTGACACGAGGGGAGGCGGCCCGCTTCAGGTGACAACCGTTTAGGGGTGACACCCGACCGTTCGTTGACTTGTTTTTGTCATTATTGGGTGTCAACCCTAAACGTTTGATGCATCGAAACCTCCTGGGACTGGGGTGATAAATTCTGCACTTTCTTATTTCATGAGCTTTTCTGTATGAATCAAAAGACTTCTCTTTAAGTATTAATGACCAAAAGACAGTTAACCCTTCTGACATGAGGTGCAATAAATACTTTAGTTCCTGAGGTTTTCGTATTTAGGGGTGACACTCGACTGTTCGTTGACTTTTTGTTACGGTCGGGTGCCACAAACCTGCCGCGAATAGGGTGTAAACAATTTCGAGCTCGCTACGCTCGCTCTTACATTCTGCAATTTCTTTGTTTTCGTCGAACTATTCGGTATAACTCAACAAAATGCCTTTATGTATGTCAGAAAAAAAATAAACCTTTCTGGGGTGCATGAATTTTCGAGCTCGCTTCGCACGCTCTTGTGTTCTACTTTCTCTCAGTTGGTGAAATTTCTTGCATCAATCCATGAAGTTTCTTCTTCTTAAGTATGCATCCCATTGGCCCCCTTCTACCATCGGACATCCAGACGCACTGCATCTTACCATCCCTACCTTGTTGCTATTCCACCAATTCGCACTAAGCCTCTCCAAACGTCTTTTATAATGCGCACAGCAAAGGATTGGAACTGTCTGCCTGCGTCTGTGTTTCCAAACGCTTACAACCCTAATCTCTTCAAAGTTAGAGTGAACAGGCTCCTTCTGGTAAGCTCGCTCCATCGTAGACTTCGTCTCTGTCATTTCTGACCTAGACTAAAGTCAAGAGCAAGCCCATCACAAATAAATTAAAAAAAAAGTATGAATGATAGGATTATGAGAAAATAAAAACCTATCCATGGTTACATACAAACATTTACGAGCTCGCTTCGCTCGCTCTTGTGTTCTGCCCTCTCTCAATTAATGAGCTTTCTTGCACCAGTTCATAAAGTTACTATCCGAGGTGGGATGCAAAAGTTATCGAACACCTTGCTTGTGATTGCCGTACCCAATACGAAAGGCGCCACTCATAATTATTTGAGTTCATTTGTGGGGTGACTCCACATTATCCACCCATACTCATAATGACGCTTTTATATCCAGTGGTCAACCACTGACACTCCATTGAAAGAAATGGCATAGAATCTTGTCAAAATCAACCATTATGAAATCAATGATAGACCATTCTGACACTATTGTAATAGCAGACTTGGGGCCCAGGTTTCATGATACCAATATTAATAGAAACCTAACTATTTTCTATTAAATAGTTACTCCTTTCAACCACGTTCCGGACACATTCCACTAAAATATGTGTGAAGTCCTCTATTTTATCATACTCAGTACCGTTTGGATGAATCAGTCTTCCTCATTAAAAACGCAAAGCTATTTTGAAGGCAATATCTCCAGAACGAAGTCTAAAAGCCGTTATAATTTTCCTACGATATAAATGCAAATTACTAATATACTTGAAATTTGGTATGAATACTGGCCTAAGCCCATAAGAAATAAGTGTTTTAGGATTTTTCCAAAATCAAGCCTTGAGCAGTGTAAAAGGTGATGTGATGAACTTTTAGACTAGGATGTTATTGCTTACTTCAATTTATTTCGAAATTAGTTTAAATAATCTAAAAGTGTAGCAGGTGGAAACGGAACTAACGATTTTTATATGACTACCCCCAACGGGGTGAAGGGCCTAATACATAGTTACGCTGATCACAGGATCAGTGTAATTATTAGACCCTTCACCTGGTAGCATAGGCTACAGTCTTAGCAGCAAGTATGGCTGGATAAATAATAAAAATCGTTGTGATTAATTTTCCAAAAGGACCCATAAACGGGGAGAAGAGGGGGTTGAAGTTGGTGGAGTACTTACTAAATCCGTGAGGACGAAGTCGCGGGGAAGGTTTAGTCTCAAAACATTAAAGTTGCAAAATAACTTATGGTTGCAAAACGTTCACATATCATAAGATTTTGTAAATTGGAGCTTTTGAGATTTGGAATCTCAAAAGCTCCAATTTACAAAATCTAGTAGTTTATAAAAACAAAGTTAAGATTTTAAAATATTCTAAGCGAAATAAGGAAAAAATACAATTTCTGGGTGGATTTACAATGCTGTCGAAAATTCACGTTTTGGGCATAAAAAATATATATTGCTCGATTATCGTATTTTTTTTACACTTACAGGGTGTATATAGCCTAGTTTTACAATGTGCTTTAACCCAAATATACTCAAATTCAATAGATTTTTAATAATAAAATGAAAACTGCTATCAAAATCATCACCGTCTGTGAAAAAAATGCTACTCTTTACGTTTGCCGGCAAAAATGTCGAATACCCGACATATGAAGTAGGTTGTAATTTATTATTTACTTTTATTGATATTGTATATAACTTTCTAGAAAAGTAAATTATAATTTCTTCGTAAAATAAATAATCAATAAATAAATGAAATTTTAGCATCGAAATTCGTCATCACCGTCACGGCAATATCAAAGTGAAGGTAGGTCTGTATGCGTAGCATTTACGCGGCCCGTAATACCCTGCCCCGCTTCCTCAGTTCATAGCAAACCACGAAGCGAGCCGCACGTCGTTGTAACACGCGCTCAGACAGAAAAAATGTTGTGAACTGACCAAAAACGATTTTTAGACAAAGTTGCGTCATTCCCGTCAGGCTGTAGTTCAAGGTAAGTACTTAAAATAACATTACGATTAATTTCAACAAGACTTAGTTATAAGTGAAGATGCTAAAGAAAAAAGGGGTTTCCTACTATTGTTGTTACTTTTCTAGAAAAACCGAAATAGCGTCCCAATCGTCATCACCATACCCATCTTCACCATTTACAAATAATGAACGGTGATGAACTCAAGTGTATGGTGATGACGATTTTGGTAATTTTTTACTTTTGAAGGGCACGCGTTTAACCATTATCTCACCTGATGGTAAGCGAAGATGGAGCACGCTTGCCTAGAAGTAACCTATTCACTCTTGACTTAAAGACTTCCAGGTTGTAGCTATCAAGAAACACAGACTCCGGCAGGGAATTCCACTCCTTAGCTGTACGCACTTTGAATGTGTTCCCGAAAAGGTTTTGTGCGTGTGGGTGGGATGCCGACCATGTACCGGTGGCGCATCGCCGTTCATCTTGTGGTCCGATATTGGAACGGTCTTGGCGGAATGAAATTATGCAATTCCGTCGCACATTCCCCAAAATGCAACCGGTAGAAAACCGACAGGCTAGCAACTCGGCGTCGATGCTCCAGACTTTTGGAGCTTCGACTCGACAGGCCTATCATTGCCGATGATCCTCTTGGCTCGTTTTTGAATTGACTCAAGGGCATCAAGCTGACATCTGGCAGATCCATCTTAAAGATGAGAGCAGTACTCCATACGCGATCGAACTTGCGCTTGAGAGAGTTTGAGCAGCTGTTTCGGCGTGAAGTACCGTCTCACCTTCGCTAGGATCTCCGACTTTTTTGCAGCAACGCTTTTGCCTCTATGAAAGTGCCAAAATTGAGGGTACATTTTTAATGTTATCCAGAGAAGTTCAAGTTGGTCGGTTATTGGCACGTTTACACCTCAGAAAGATGGAGCTGGGTGGAATTGACTCCTTTTGGCGGAAAAAAGACACGCTTGGGTTGGGTCTTAGCAGCATTGAACTTGACCAGATTGGCATCGTCCCAATCAGAGACAGCCAGTAAAGACACGTTCACGCAGATCCGGTCTCCGGCCGGAGACCGGATCTGCGACCCACCAGCTCGTGCTTCGGACACTTACCCCTCAGCAACAGTGCTGTCGTCTGCATACCCAAAGGTACCGGGTTTAAGCAGATAATTAATATGCAGCAAGAACAGTGTTGCCGACAGCACCGACCCCTGAGGAACCCCGGCATTAATAACCAGCAGTCCAGACGAGCAGCCATCTATGATCACTGGGATAGACCGATCCCTCTGCGATCCAATCACAAAATCCGGCGGGCAGACCGAAGGAAGGAACCTTACTAATAAGGCTATCGTGCCAGACCCTGTGGAAGGCCTTCGAGATGTCAAGGGAGACCGCAAGTGCCTCCCCGTGTTTCTCGATAGCCTCAATCCAGATGTGAATGGCATAAGCTAAAAGATCCCCAGTTGACCGATTTCGGCGGAAACCGTATTGCCGTCACTAAGGATATCGTTCGCTTCTAGGTACGCCAGGAGCTTAAGATTCAGTACTCGTTCCATACTCTTATAGAGTACGGAAGTTTCCGAGATAGGCCTGTAATTTGTTGGGTCAGCTCGACTACCCTTCTCGGGCACGGACAGCACGTTAGCCTGCTTCCAAGCCATCAGCACTTTTCCAGTCTCAAACGAAAGGTGAAATAAGCGTGTCTAGTTATTTTTTTTAGTTGTTAACTTAAGTTTTACCTGCAACTTGCTTGCTTGTTAGTTAACAACTTAAACAAATAAATTAGAAACGTGTTTTTTAAAAGTTTTCATATTTTTTTTAACTACACTCGCTAGCGAGTATATATTGATAAAAGTCATGGTAAACGTACTGATGAATGCGAATGTTCGACATACTCGACTCGCATCCATCAAGAGAAGCAGGGGTTCTCACGCCACCAAACCGCGTCCAACTAGACGTGAAAAATCCGCAAACAAAGAAAAAACCAAGTTCGCTTTCTCCTCAGCGGAGTGGGCCAGCGAACCGTCGGGTTTCAGCAGTGCTGGTAGTTAGGGGCGGCAGAAGTTCGATTCGACCGACTTAGCCAGGGACCAAAAAGCCTTACTACCTGCTTGGTATGAAGCAAGTTTGTTCCCTATTCGGCTAATGTGGTCAAACCGAGCCCTCCGCAACACCTTCTTGCAGGACTTGGGAGCCCTGTTGAAGGCTCTCTTCTTCTGACTCACGTCATTTACTTTGTGCGTACGACCGTCGACCCATACTAGGTACGCTGCGTGCTTAAGCGCATCAGCGCGATTGCACTCGGCACCAAACCATGGACGAGCGTTGCCAGTCATTGTTACGTCAATGAACGGAATGTAGTACTCCATACCCCTCCTCAATCATCCATCACGGCGTCCGCGCACGACGAACTGTCAGTCGAAGAAAAGCAAGTAGGCTGCCAAGGATAACATGCGAAGAAAGATCGCATGCCATCCCAATCTGCTGACCTGTACCTGGGAGTAAACAGACACAGACTTCACCAGACAGTGGTCGGAACTACTCAGTGGTGAAGAAATCGACACCGAGTTCAGTCCATAAGCCGCAGCTTATGGACGCGACTTAGAGGTATCTGTATAATGAATGTACATTGAACTGTACACACTATCGGACATCATCCGCGGACGCAACCTTGGGCTGACCTTGAGCGTTCGGACGTCCGATAGAAATCTGGGGGGCTACTCTCTAACGAAATCCGTAGTTTCGGGCTTAGTTTCGGGCGGGCATTTTCTACTTCTTATCACCTAACCACTGAGAACTAATGATAACATGATTTGACAGTTACTGTGAAATCGTGTTGTCATTCATTCTCAGTTCGGGTTCGGGACTAATCGTAAGTCTGTAGGTGATACGGAGTAGAATACGCCCGCCCGCAACTAAGCCCGAAACTACGGATTTCGTTAGAGAGTAGTCCCCCTGGCTCGCTGGATGTTTTTGTCAGTCGAAAATGTCCGCGGACAGTGTGCACGGGGTGCGGGACGCGTCCGTGCGTCAGAAGGACATGGATTACGTCGGAGGTGGCACGTACATGCGAGATAAAAATTATAGGTACCAAAAAATGGGAAAAAAACTCATTGAATGTGTTCGCACTTTCGCGATAAAGAATTGCTCTATAATTATAAGTGTAAAGACTAAAAGCATGCTTCGTTAAAACAAGCAACAAATTTAGCGTGCACACTTGCCGTTTATATTTTTTTTTTCAAACTCTAAATAAAAATTTTACACAATAGTTGATTTTTTATCTAAATTTTAAACTAGATGATTTCGTAACGCTCAAAAAATTAACTTAGAATTACAAAAAAAATGTTAAACTTAAATTTAAAAAAAAAATGGATGTTTTTTTTAAATAGCTGAAGTTACAGCAACGAATGCAACTTTAATTAAATGTAGTTTTAATTTGGCGCTGGTACTTTTCTCAGTGGTTATACGGTGATACGGAGTAGAATGCGCCCGCCCGCAACTAAGCCCGAAACTACGGATTTCGTTAGAGAGTAGCCCCCCAGATTTCTATCGGACGGCTGATCGCTCAAGGACAGAACAAGGTTGCGTCCGTGGATGTTGTCCGATAGTGTGTACAATTCAATATACATTCATTTTGGGTTTTCTCCCCAAATTTAGGGGTAAATAAATGTGCCTCTAAGAAATGACATATTTTTTTGAGACTACCTATATTTTTAGAGGTATTTTAATTACAAGTATCAGCCCTGAGATAACCCAATCCAGCTAATCTATGTTGTGTCGCTATGTCAATAGACATAGCGACACGTAAAGACTTCTAGAAAGATGTCTTTTCGCGCTATTCTTCGTTAGTAAGAATGCGGATTTTAATACAGAAAAAAACAACTTTTAGTGTTAACTATAAAAAAGGTTTTATTTTTCTGTCGGCTAACTGGACATGAAAAATACATACCTTCATTGGCTACTGGCTTGTAATAAATACATTTTTGCCAACTCGACACAGAATCATAAAGTGCCAAGAGATATAAATATGGAAAACGCAAAGGCGCTTGCGCGCCATATTAAAACTAAATTTAATTAAAGTTGCATTCGTTGCTGTAACTTCAGCTATTTCAAAAAAAGTTTTTTTTTCAAATTTAAGTTTTAATTTTTTTTTTTTGTAACTAAGTTAAATAATAATTTTTTGATCTCAAGGAAATCATCAAGTTTAAGATTTAGATAAATAAATCAACTATTGTGTAAAATCTAAATGCAAAATTTTTATTTAGTTTGTAAAAAAAATATATATGTAAACGGAAAGTGTTTTAACAAAGCATGTTTATAGTCTTTACACTTGTAATTATAGAGCAATTCTTTACTGCGAACACATTCAATGAGTTTTTCTTCCATTTTTAGGTACCTATGATTTTAATCACACATGCACGTGCAACTTCCTGCGTAATCCGTATCCTTCTTACGCAAGGACGCGTCCCGCACCCCGTGCACACTGTCCGCGGACGTTTTCAGCTGAAAAAACATCCAGCGAGCCAGATTTCTATCGGACGTCCGAACGCCCAAGGACAGCCGAAGGTTGCATCCCCGGATTATGTCCGATAGTGTGTACATTTCAATGTACATTCATTATACAGATACCTCTAAGTCGCATCCATAAGCCGCGGCTTATTTATTTATTTAAATTCAACGACGACTCACTCGACTTATGGACGAGTCCGATAGTATGTTTCCACCTTTACACATTGTAACTGTTTTTAATTAATTATTTTGGTTATTTCTTACTATTAGATTTGTTTTCTGGGTGGTTTTGTGTTTGTGGTGTTACTTCTTTATATTATTATTGTTACTGGTAGTCTTTGTTACTTGTTTAAAATATAATACGTATAAACAAAAAATATTTTAGAAATGTAACACTTTTTTACGCGATTGCACCTGCGCGGTCGTTACTAAAACCATGGGGTCGCAACATAGACATAGAAACAAGCCCAACGCGAAGAAAATTTAGTTCTAATAAATAATAATAGATGGCGTGACCTGTATCGATTTTTATTGGAGTTTGTGTAAAATTATTTTTTTTCTTTTTAATCGTCTTAAGAATAGTATGCTCTTATTTAATAACCTCCCCTAAGTACTAAATTATGCAAACATGGGATACTCAAGTTTGGAAGATTATTGGAACGAATCATTTAAAATCCTTGCATTATGTGGCAATAGATGGCAATGTTCGAAAGTTTAGAGTTTGCTATTATTTATTTATATAGGTATGCTTTATTGTACACCAAATTTAAAAATACGTACAGAAAATCTTAAACTAATAACATACAATTGGCGGCCTTTTCGCATTCCGCGATCTCTTCTAGGCAACCTGGAATGGAAAGTGAGAGCCTAGACACGAAATGGGGTTGCACTTGGTGCAAATATAAAGTAACATAGAAAAAAAAAACACAGATATACAGCATTACAATTCTGCTATTCAACTCATTCATAAAATTTAATACTACTACTCGGCAGAGTTAGCTTGTTAACTGCCTCAAATGACGTTTGTGCAAAGTAGTGTGCAAAAAAAATCTTTTTACCATTTCATATTCTTTTACGTAAATTATTATTTAGATTTTTTTAATTTGTACATGTCGATACGAAGTAGAAAATGCCCGCCCGCAACTAAGCCCGAAACTACGGATTTCGTTAGAGAGTAGCCCCCCTGGTTCGGAAACCTTCGTGTGAGAGTCCGACTCGCACTTGACCGGTTTTATAGGCACTTCAATAAGGAGATTGAGCTTTAACTAAAATCTATAAGTATGTATTTACAGAGTTTTATCTAATTCTATCCAATCTATTTGGTTTGAATAATGAAAGTAACTTGTCAAATTATAAAAGCAGTTTCCACTATTTTGAGTAAATATTCAAGTAATTTTCAATATTTGTTAAAATCTCTACATTACTCTCGTACCAACGAAGTCAGCTTCAAGGTCAAGTGGACAAGCGTCAAACAATACAGTGCAATACGCTTTTAACGCCATCTATTCGTTGGAATCGAGGAAATCGCGCTTGCAAGTTGTCACTGCTAACACCATCTAGCGGGCGGGAACTCAAAAAAAAATAATTCGCATGGATTATTTATTTACGGCGGTCGCGTTTCTTTGTATGAGATGAGGCATCTGTACGCTAGTATTATATTATCTGTGCTAAAACCTAACTTCGGAGGGGTAAACAACGCTGATGTGAATTGTACTTACTAAATGCAAGCGGACGGGCCGTGGACGAACTGCTAATCCGTACATTAAATTTTTGGGGTCTTTGCTAACATCGAGAATGTGTTAGTCATAGGAATTGGAAAAAAACAAACATTGATTTTAAAGTTATCTAATAAAATAAAGAATATAAAAGTATAAAGCAATAATATTATTATTTCCCTTGTCGCATTTACCAATTATATTGGTAGGTACCTTAATAGAATGTATGTGTATGTCATTTATGAATAACAAAATCATGTCGTAATTTCGTATCAAAGTTTTATCATTTATTGAACTCTGCGGAAGTAGCGTTTTGCTGGAGTTTTGGCCTTTTCATGGGTCAAGGTCTGAAACATAAATTTATCATAAACAAATAATTTTTGGGCCAGAAAAAACCAATATGGAAAACCTGTCACACAAACCACACCATCACCACACTACACCTAATATATAAACAACATAATTCTTAGAACATATTTACACAAATAACAATGGTTACCACTAGGTTTTTAACATGTTTTCAATATATGTAACAACGAGGCCTGATGAGGTTGTAAAAAATAAAAAAAATATATGTCAGCAATAATATTAATAAAACAAAATGAAAACTATCTACTTTTGAAAATCAATCTTACTTTTAATTTTATCAAAAACAATGGTTCACAAGCAATAATATAGAGTTTTGTAGCATTACTTACAACAATGCACTCATTGTCTGTGAAGTCATACTGGCGACCACAGTTGGCACCAGTCTCTTCCACCACAGACTGGGTTTGAATCTGTTTCTCATTCACCAGGGTTGTGACACTCTGAACAAAGGACAAGTTAAATTAATCCTTACCAAAATTATAAATGCAAAAGTAACTCTGTCAGTTTGTCTGTCTGTCTGTCGCACTTTCACGTCAAAACTACTGAACAGATTTAAATGAAATTTGTTAGACAGATAGTCTAGAGCCTGAGAAAGGACATAGGCTACTTTTTATCCCGGGAGTATGTTCCCTAGGGACCACGCGGATGAAGCCCCTGGCAGAAGCTAGTAGATCATAATGCTAAATCACATAAACCAAAGTGTTCATGACAAGCATAACTTACTTTGATTTTGGCATTAGGCATATTTTCCACATACTCTTCTCCTAATTTAAACTTGTTCTCGACTGTGCGCAGCAGTGAAGAGTTCTTGATTGTCATCTGTTCACCATCCAAAGTTATTTCCATAAGCGGAGATGACATTGACATCATTTTACGACCCATATAAGGTACACCTGAAACAACAGTACATTATCATACTTTATTTTATGAGAGGTTTTTAGGTAGGTACTATAAAAATGTTTTCAAAGTTTGTGAAACGTGGTGGACTTTAACAATAGGATGAAACAATTTACCAAATTAATTGTTGGTTGAGAAACAAATACGTTTAGGCACCCACCTACTGCACTGAAATAGTCATCAATGTCTTCATTCTTGTAGTGTTGATATTTTCCAGAAATCGTCGTCATTTTTGTGTTTCTGAGTTTACTCTTTGCCAGCAACTACTTGAGATCTAGTCTAAAACGTTTAGAAGAGTCCGAATTAATTAAAATAATTATCTTATCACTGTAATTATCAATCACGTACGCTGCAAAAAACGATAATGCATAAAGTTTGATAAGTTGTAATAGGTACCACTAATGCAAACAGGAGATGGAACTGTAATGATGTGACTAACCATTGACTGGTAAAATGTTCTTACGACCACACACTAGAACTGTATACAATAAACAGACTCAACGGTGTATACAGAATAATCTGTAAATGTGTAAATTAATTTTGTGATTTCGAAAATATCTTTTGTCCGGTTTTGCTGCTGTCAGATAAACTTAGTATCATCATGAGTTGACCAATCAGACCTCCAGATAGTGATGCGTACGTGAAGATATCGATAACACGGTGACCTCAAAAATGATATCAGGACGTTTTTTTTTCATATTGTTGTTGGGCCAAATCAAAAAAAAAAAATTATTACTATTTAGCAATACAAAGCTTATCTAACGTTTTTTTGTTATTCTAGAACATTCATTCTTCTTAACAGTTGACAGTTCCTCACTATACATTTCTGGTTTATAACACGAATCTGCAAAGCTATAGTGTATGATTCGTGGGAGATAGTGAGTGAGGACCTTGAATTTTGAATGTGTGCTTGGATCAAAAATATCACCTCCACACAAATAAACGCAAGTCAAGTGACGCACAGGACCAGTCGTTGTGGCGACGCTTGGGGGAGGCCTATGTCCAGCAGTGGACGTCTTTCGGCTGATATAATGATGATGAAGTGATGCTGTTGGCTGTAGAGAACTCGTTTAACTAATCTGTTATCACAAATTCACAATAGTTACGTGATAATTTTCGTTCTAGAAACTGGGCCTAAGTAGCAGAATAGTTTTACTTTATCAGAGTTTTAGTAATTGGATAAAAAAGTATTCATATTGCCAGACACATTGCTTATAATAGTTTTTTTTTTATGTGAAAAATCTATGGGCGCGCCTTGGTAGTAAAACCAACTCGTGTGCCGTGACGGGGAACGGCATGACTCTTTCATGTCGTGATACCCCCACTACGCCGCCTGTTACCAACGGTGAACTTTAGAACTAAAATGTGCGAAAATAGTGTTACAAAAAGTGTTGTGTGACAGAGACTAATCGATGAGACTCAGTGTACATACAAGTTATAAGTAAAAAACTAATATAAGAATTAGTGCCCATAGTAGAATAAATTATAATTATACGTTAAGTTATCATTGGATTCTTATTAGTATCTGAATTTACCTATTCGTGACCCTGATTTGTATGGGAAAAATTGCAATTGGAATTTGATGTATAAGTTTATCTAATAATTTTAATAGATAGTTTAAGTTATTCTTGTATTATATATGTTTTCTATGATTTCTAAGAATAGAGATATATGTATATAGTGCACTAAATTCTTATAAGACTGTATTACAATTTAAAATAATTAGGAATATAAATTGATTTTACTAACGAAACTCTATTTTTTCGATATTTTATTCCATTTTTGGTATTTTTTATTAATTATGCATCCTCATAGATGTTTCACATCTACTGGTTGTATTTTTTTTTTATTTGAGCATTGTTTTTATTAGGTATCTAATAGTTGAAGCTGGAGTAACTAAGGAGTAAAGTGGTATTATAAAATAAGGCGTGGAGTTGCGGAAACCAGTCCGATTTACATACATACATACAACCCTCTATGTAGAATGCTTTACATTTTCAGGATTGAGTCAGAAACGAAAATTGTCATGTAATGGTTTCTAAAGCACTAAGCAATTGACATAGGGCTCTTATTTACTTAAACATTAAAAAATAAACAAAAACAGGATCTTCTTTTAACGTCTCGGACACTATGGAATATGGATTCCTGGCAGTTGATTTCCAGCCGTTATAAGTGGCCTGGGAAATATCACATTTTACCTAGCCGCTATTTACTATGCTACGATATTGTCAGTCTGAAGACATTTTTGATTTTTTTTTTCTGACGGTGTTTTTAAAACAAAATAAAAGGCGTCGTCCTAATAGAAAGCGATCATCGCGCAAATACGCTATCACTGCATTCATTTGTATGGCAAACCCGCTCGATTGTCGCTTTCTGTACGACGCCTTTGTTCTTAATAATTTTTTCATAACTATGTTTTTCACAACACTAAATACGTCAAATTATCAGGGACTAGGACTACTAGTCGATAAAAGTTTGTTCTGAAACTTTTAAATTTCATTCAGGCTTAATCGTTTAAAATTGAATTTAAAACACAGTTTTATATTTTGTATTAAAAGTAGGCTAAGATAAAAGTTTATATAAAACCAGATAATTTTTTAATGACCATGACAAAACACATTACCGAGAAAATCTTTTTTAACTAATCGCATGTTTCGAATTTCATCGGGTGTGGATTTTTTTTGGTGGTACAGATAATTAATTGTAAATGGGATGTGACAACAAGAGCGGAGAAGTATGAGCGAGATGTGATTTTTATGTTTTGATCACAAATACAGTTGAGATTAGTGCAAATATAAATATAAGTGATTTCTATAATGTGGTGACAAATTATGTTGTAGTGAGAGAGTGCTTTATATTTAATAAATAAATATATTTTATAGGAGGACTCAGACTTTGCTCCAGTTTAGCTTGTAATAATTTACAAGTATTTGTTGATCGATTGTTGACACGAAATTATTCAGTTACTTGATTAACTCGAACGAACAATCAAAAATGGGTGAAAAAGAGGATTATTTGACATCGTACCGAGTGTTTTTTGAAAACTTTGCCGCTACTGTAAACCCTGAGGACCAGTTGCCCGTTCACATAGCAGGGTACACGATCACCGAGTCGGAGCTGGCCGGTGAGGTTCTCTACTGGACCACTCAGTATTTGAGCGAAAAGTAAGTGCTTATTGTTACCATTGTTCAAACTAAGCAGGCACCAGTGTCTCGACAGTTTTTCAGCTCATTAGAAACACCTTCTAGATAAGACTATCACAACCGTAACTGCAATGTTGAATCATTGTGATAACGAGATAAACAGAAAGAAAATACTTGATTTTTGTTTAAACAGTGTTTTTGTTATGCAACTAGGTACTTCAACATTTCACCACAATGCCAGTTTCCTTGTACCTACTTATTAATTTTATAAATTAATCATAAATTAAATTTAAAGTTTTGCACAGTACTCGTCATTTTGATCAATGAATCTCTTTATAAAAGTATAGCCATATTGAACAGAGTCTTTACTTATTTTATAATTTAAGCATCTTTAAGTTGTAAAACAGGTTTTGGTGTCTGACATTAAAATAAAAAAATTTAGAAAAAAAACTGCAAACCATTAACTGCAGTATAAAGTTATATTCTAGAATAATTTCTAAGGAATGAGTAGGTACCTACTTATTTAATCTTTTAGTAGTTGAAAATAAAGTTGCTGTCTCGCCGTTGAGCTTTTTCTTTGCTTACTTTTTCTTGACCATGCAATGGATTTTAATATGATGTACACTAATAAGAATAGCGAGACATTTGCAGGCCTTGTTACCACTAGGTGTAAATATATTCCTAACTGTTTAAATTTCACCTCTATTTCATAGTAAATAGTTGTGTTTCATAGACATCTAAGGATAGAATCAAAATATTGTCCAATTCCTTTGTCCCATTAAATTCTCTTAAAGATACACAGTTTTGCATTAATACTCCTTTGCGTCTATCTGTCTATCTACCTTATGGGGTTTGGTTTCTGCATTATTAGTCCTTACTCCTTTGCATCATGTAGGCGTTTTGAAGTCCTTGAAATCAGAATGCAAAGTCGTAGGACTGTCTGATAGTTGAATCCCAAATCATAAAATAAGTAAAATGTACACTCCACTTAGAAATATTTGTTAAATAATTAAGAACTTCGACCATCTACCCTTCATACTTTAGAAAATAAAGATTTGAACCTTATGACTGTCTTAAATGTATGTATATATTTTTGTATATTGTATTATTTGTATTGTGTTTCAGTCGTCATTTCTCTATTAAAATTGTTGATATTTGCACCAAGTGTAGCCACATTTCATGTCCAGGCTATCTCTTTCCATTCTAGGTTGCCTGGAAGAGATCGCAGAATGCGATAATACCGCCAATTGTATATTATTGTAGTTTAAGGTTTTCTTTATGTTTTTATATTTTGGTGTACAATAAAGCATATATAAATAAATTCAGATTACACAGCATTATTCCTCATTCACGCGCGTTGTTTTTCACTTATATGGTGTACATAATAAAGAGTATTCTATTCTATTCTCATTAAACAAACAATACTTTAATTCTCAAGAGAAGTACCCATACATACTATAAAGTCTAGTTGACCAAACTGGATCACTGTCTGATCTGAAGGCTGTGCCCTTAAGCATTACATATTGCCAAACTTTCACAATAACAAAATATGATTGTGCAACGTCAATATTATTTATGACATATTTTACGTCTCTTGCATAAAACAGGGTAATTTCCCTATCCTTTTTTAGACAGGAATATAAATTCCTGTCTAAAAAAGGATAGGGAAATTACCATAAAGTAATGCATGTTGATTATCCTAGTACTACTTAATGCAAAAGTAGTACTAAACCTACGCTTTGCATGTAACAATGAACCTGTCAATAGGCCATTAACCTTAAAAGACTTCCAAGGGCCACCTTTTGTTCCTGACACATAAACTAAACATTTGAGCAGGTGTTTATTTTGTTGGTTGTCTTTGTTTACATAACATACTACAGTCAACACCGAATATTTTCACGATATCAGATGAATAGTAATGCGCTTGTTGTAGTTATAATTGCATACAATTATGGAGGTGAGTTTAAAAAATAATTCCTGCTTGCGCAACAACTTTATGGTTGGCGGGTCATATGGGACGCGTTACTCATCCCGGCCGCGTGCTTGTGATCACACACTAACCACAAGTAAGCCGAGTACCTGCTTACGCACCTTTACTAGTTTGTAATGCGGAAAACTACGCCGATGTGTCATTTATATCGCTTCGGCGGTAGTCAGTCAGATTACATAGAAAACTTTGAGGCATGCCTTTAAACACACATTACACACATGTTTCATGTAAATGTAGGTAGATTGCAGCCCTTCGCAGTCCCCAAACACCTTTTCGAACCGTTGTATGTTTTCATGCATCTCACACAATACACTTACCTAATATCTAAATTACCCGCCGTTTAACACGTCGGAAAGTAAACAATATTTCGTGCTCAGATTGCAAAACGTATATTACGTGAATATGATGTGTTAATTTTTCCCTCATCTACGAGTGAACTAGACTAGAAAGATTTTACAATCGTCTATTTATTAAGTTCGCATGCACTAGTTTACTTAGAGCTTGTTTGAAAATAATTAAACAATCTTGCGAAAATTAGGAAGCGAGGTCTTATCAGCCGGGTAGGAATCCAGTTATCTGACAGATTAAATAAATTACTTAAACCAAGTTAGTTCCAAAAGCCGAATCAATGATTCATTCCTGCCGAGCCCTTAACTTGAACCTAGCGGACTGACGCCTTGTCTCGTAGTTAACGTGTAATTTGCTAGACGCTCCATTTAACCCGGCGTATGCTGTAACACGGCGTAAATTGTGTGTTACGGTGCCGCTGGCCATTTAGTCTTGCATAATATCTCACACACCGATACTAGCAACGTACAATTAGGTAGCATATTTTTTAAGCTTTGTTTTAGGTACCTATTGCTTTATTTCCGATGCATCAATATATTTTTTTATTACTAAAAGTCTCGAAATAATTTCGCCCGTCGTAAGGGTTTTTATTTGTTTCGTGCTGTATTGATCAAACCTATTATGAAAAGTTTTATAAGCCTAGAAACGATCAGACTGAACAACAAAAAATCTTAGGGCTAATAAAAAGTCAAACAGCTGCTCGACTTTTTTTGATAGCCTGTAATGTCTCACTGTAGGCCAAAGGCCCTTTCACCGTTTTTGCGATGCACCAGTACCAATGACAGTAAAAAAAAATTTTATTTGCTCTGTCGAACCTGCATTAAAAGGTTTTTATTTTTTATTTTTACATATTTTCCAATAGGATATTAGTAATTGGTAAAAAATGCATGTTAATCTGACAAACAAAATAATTAAACAACGCAAGAGACAGTAAACTCGTGAGAAAATCATTTGAATGTCGTATCAATAAAACGTCAGCGTTATAATACTCGTTCGTTAGGCTTTGTTGAAACCCTAAACTCGTGAGACGAGGAGAACAACAATGATTTAACTAACTGACACCTGCTCAGTCTGATAACAATATAAATAATTAGGTGTAAAACTAGGTTCGTATCCATTGGCCTAATATGTCTAGAACTAGCTAGCTAGCTTAAAATAGATTTGCGAAACTTGGCACTCTGAAGACTGAGGTCATCAATTCGAGTCATCTGTCCATGATTGCATGGCCGCAGATAATGTTATGATTGCAATTTGCGTCTTTATTCCACGTCACCTCGGGCTTGATGTTGGTTACTTTCTCTCGGAGAAGATGCCGATTGTTACAGAGCGTGTATAATTTCTCTAGTGCCTGTGGGTTGAGGTCGTAGGATTGGTACCCTCGATGCATAAATTGGCGCACGAGACCGCGTGGGTAGATGCGGATGTTCGTGATAGTAACGCGAACCCGTGTCAACGCTCTGCGCACTGTTTACTCCTCAAATATTCACAGTTAATTGCCGAAAGGAATTTGGCAAATTTGTTTGTTTACCAAACAAACAAACGTCGCAACAGAGCGAACGGGAATGCCTTACATCTGATTAATTTGCCAATAAATTATCTGGCGAATTCACGTATATTTTCGAATAATTACAAGCCCTGCTAAATCTTCAAATATGTTTCTAAATTCTTACGCAAATATTGTCGCGACTTCAATGCATTCAATGGCAATGTCTTTAATATTTATTTACATAAGCTGACGTTGATACCACTGCATAACTGTAAAACTAACCAATTCATGTTGTCTTCTTACCTCACAGAATCCCAATTAACAACGAGTCAAAGTCGTGCTACGTCCTTCTGAATAAACATAATCTACGGTATTTAGTAAACGACAGTTATGTCTGAAATATTGTGTCAACTCAGAGAGAATGTATGTACATGCATTCGTTTTAAGAACGGGGTCAGCGACCTCTTTATGTATTGTACAGACAGACGTACACGTCCGCATTTTATTTTATAACTACAACGGCGACCAAACCGAGGGAACTAACATATGTTCCAGCGATGTGAATGCCCGCTGGTTTGTTTACCAACTGTTTTCATTGATCCGATATTCTGTGTTGTCTATCGTACAATGTATATCTTCTGGCTGAACTAACAGTTCGGTTGTTGCTAGTCTGTTTTCCATCTCTAGCGCTCTCAAGTTTGTACAATGTTGTCTTGACTACAAGGTTCATTCTAGCGTGTTTTCAGGCGAGCCATCCAAGGAAACAGATTCGTTATTACTCCACTGCCTACAGGACTGATTCCAATATGTATATCCCGTTGTATCCCGACAGTTCGAAACTTTAATCAGACGACCGACCTATTGATGCTATATGCCCGGACGGTCGTCTATACTCCGCAAGCTTGAAGAAAAACAGGTTTTCGCAAAGTTAAGAAGGATTCTGCTTCGGGCTGCCTGTCTACCTGAATTCCTAAGTCGCCTTGGCTTCTAACGCCACCCACGGACTAGAAGATTCGTTGAGCTGCTCTATTCTTAGCAGGGTACCACACGGCACTATGTGCAATGACTTAAATACTATTTTAAACATATTGAAGTCATACGAACCTATTCTATTAAAGCATGGGAAGTTGAGAAAACACAGTAAGCAGTTGAAGGTTGCCCATTGATTGCCAACGGGTACAAGCCATTTTAAAAACATTTTATCTTATCAGCATCATTCAATTGTAAACTAGGCATGTACTTACACTAAATATACACTCATGTATTATGTAGTTTACTATCAGGTTCACCTGTTTTATAAATATTGATTTAGTTACACGAGCTAAAACACATAGACTACAATATCCGTGTTTTTCAGGTAAAGCTTTGGTGGTTCATGAATAATAAATTAATGCGTTGTCTCGCCTAAAAGTGGAGGAGTGGTTGCTCTGCTAGACATTATACTTGCTGAATATTGACAGTTGAAAACAGCTTTCGAAATCCTAACGCTACATTTACTTATATGTAGCACTGTGAATTTAAATATTCAAGCTCATATTATATTGTATTAACTAGCTTCTGCCAACGGCTTCATCCGCGTGATCCCTTGGGAACATACTCCCGGGATTCAAAGTAGCCTGTGCTATTCCAGACTATAATCTATCTCTGTTCCCATCCAAATCTGTTCAGCCGTTCTGACGTGAAAGAGCAACAAACATCCAACCATCCATCTTCACAAACTTTCGCATTCAATGCATAATATTAAGTAGGATTAAGATTAGTAGGATTGGTCACAGACGTGTTTAAAATGCGGACAGGGGAGCTAAAAAGGCCACTTTAGGAGAATCTTAGAATCATAATATTAATCACACAACAATCTCTCAAATTTAATTTTCATCTTTATCTCTAACGCATTAGGCTCGACCGCTCGAGGTTGACTGGGAAAGTTTGACAGTGACGGGTAGCGTGATGTGCTTTCTGATTCTGCTAAAGTGACAAGTCAAGAAGACAACATGAATTTAGGATTAAGATTAGTAGGATTGGTCACAGACGTGTTTAAAATGCGGACAGGGGGGCTAAAAAGGCCACTTTAGGAGAATCATAATATTAATCACACAACAATGTGTCAAATTTAATTTTCATCTTTATCGCTAACGCATTAGGTTCAAGGTTGATTGGGAAAGTTTGACAGTGACGGGTAGCGTGATGTGCTTTCTGATTCTGTTAAAGTGGCCTTTCTAGACCCGCAGTTTTGAAAAAATAAATCCAAGCAGAATTGTCCGCAATCAGAATTGTAATGGAATATTAAAACCTTGCATAATAGGGAATATGCACGAAAAAAATTTTTATTATCTATAAAGTTTATCTAAAAATATACACAAATACAATACTAACAGTGAAAATAGAATCAAAATTGCTCGAAAAACAAACGAGATATAATTATTTTAAACAAATGTATCTGTCCCTCTCGCGAAAACGCTGTTTTCTATGGCAGCTATATAGGCGCCAAGAACTTTGACGTCACAATTCATATCGGACTTCTCTTTCTAATTGTAATCTTTGAAGCTTTATAACTTCATCGCTGATGATGGTATTTAAAAAATATTTTCACATTTTTTTATTAGAGTTAATAAGTATTTCATTTTGCAAATTAAAAAATCGCATGCATATTCCCTATTTACACAGTGTGAAGTTTTTCTTTCGAGTTGGGAACCCAAAAACCAATTCAGCTTGGTTGTTTCAAAATGGACTTGGCATCTCAAGTTATCAAAATTTTTCATGTAGTCATTGTTGCAGTTCCTCTTGGTACTGCAAAAAAGAATGTATCAATTAAATGAAGGGAATAAAAGCACCCAAAACACGCAATAAAACTGTCAAAACAACACAAATGGGCTTGTTTTTGCCAAACACCGGCAAAGGTGACAGAAAAACTCAACAAAAAAACTTTTTTACAAAAATTATAACCGACGAAAGTTATAATGAACAATACACTTCTCATGGTTTCCATCATCAGATCCTGACGTGGTGGCAATGGGACCACCTCGGAAGCATACCCTTTCATATAAAAAAAGATTAATCGAAATCGGTTCATGCACGACGAAGTTATCGGCGAAGACACATAAAAAAAAAAATTCGAACGCGTATATATATACGCGTTCGAATTGAAAACCTCCTTCTTTTTTAGAAGTCGGTTAAAAATGGACCTTATCTTTGGAAAGCTTTGGAATAGCAACAGAGATGTAGACGTGATAATATGCTCTGTAATTACCGAATAGGAGTGTTACGCATTTAGTGGCTGTTTTTTACCTCTCACAGCTGTTAGCACTTTCGGCCATTGTTGGCTTCCCGGATATTCATGCAGCTGACTAAAAAGCCTATTGTATATCATGCCATAAACTTTTTTGATGCAGTATGAAGTAATTTTCTGAATATAAACTAGTTTTTCTATTATCGTACGAAATGATAGCGGTATCAGCTTGTCGCATCCGTGGTTATTGTTTTGTTAGATTTCTGATTTCGGTATCTTAAGATTACCTACCCAATGTTTTCGGCGAAGCCTCTGCCAACGAACCTTTGTTTGTTTCTACTATGTACTAAATTTTACAACATCCGAAACAAAGCTCAAATATTCCTGTAATATAAACAATTCATCAATATTCCCGAAATGCTTTGCGAGTATTGCGAACTTATACGAGTATTGCCCATTTACGCTCATTCCTGTAATTCTGTTCGTAGTTTTTAACCGACTTCCAAAAAAGGAGGAGGTTCTCAATTCGGTGGTTTTTTTTTTTATGTATGTACACCGATTATTCTGAGGTTTCTGATCCGATTTCTGTGATTCTATTTTCATTCAATGCGGTATACTTGCCATTTGGTCCCGTAAAAATTTGATTCAGTTTGGTTCAGTAGTGTTTATTTTATGAGCATTTTTGCTTATTTCAATTTCTGCGTAGACGAAGACGTCGTCCAAGTATCACCACTTAAAAGTGAAAAATAAAAATCTTTTTACATAAAAATATAAACGACTTCCAAAAAAAACACTACAAAGTATAAAATTACCTTCATTTCGGAAGTCGGTTATATTTTTTTGTAAAAAGTTTTTTTTTTAACAAAAGTCTTTCATTATCAGGTCACCGCGTCCTCTGATGTCCATGTTCTAGATTTACTGTTTTATTGTATAGGTCGGGAGAGGACGAACGCCGCCGCCGCGCCGTGATGATGTGACAAGCTCTCATGTGAGATTGTAAAAATATTTTATTCAGATCGTGTCTGACGCCAGTTTTCCGCAGAATGTAACTAAAGTGCTGTATACTGTAGGATGCTTTTCTCTGTGTTTGTATATTTTTACGAAATATTGCTGTAATTTGTTTTCAGACAATGTCCGCTGACACTGATGACTCCGCTGCGGCGGATCATTCTTGACGAGGTGCGAGTAGCATCGAAGAAACAACCCAACGAATTTGGGTACAAATCTGACGATTCAGGTATGTAAATCACCTTTCTGTCTTCACCTACCATTCAAAGGATGCCTGTTATGGTTGTATGTAAATTGACCTCTCCCACAGACGATAAATTACCTTCTTTGGACTATTTGGAAACTAGCACTGTCGTAATTTATTCATATTGTAGAAATGTTAACTTTATAGGAGACGTTTACTTAGTTTTTAGTTACAATTTGCTACAAAGTCTCTACCTTTACATCTTCGCTCCATTTCCAAAGAACAATATAATTCCTTTCAGTTTAATAGTTCCTGAAAACATCCGCCATAGCCAGATATAAACGCGTCCCATATTTTATTCCGTGTAGGATACGCTCTCTTCTTTATTTATGGAAGCTTCATGCGTTACTCCATCCGATTGAATCCGCTGCGAAGTAATGGATAGGCGTCCTATATGATATCGATCTATCACTTGTCCTACTTCACGAGATTCCGTTTAACCCGGTGGTCTCTTCCCCGTATACAAACTCACTTTAAAATGACTACAACGGAACAGTTTTGTGCAATATTGTCTATTGTATTTTCTTTTAACATAAAATGTACCATAATTCCATGTCCTGCGTGAATGAAAATTGTGCCAGTATTTCTCATCCTAAACATGTTCTAGTGTATCAGTAGCCATTTACTGTCTATTACGGCTATGTTACGATTCATCAAATGTTTAGATGCTTCGACGTAATAACCACAATTGTATCGATTGAGGAACAAAACCACTTGGCAAGAATCTTATTTGTACTTACGTAATCTATTACATGCAACCATCTCATAAAGAGACGCGTCATGTGCGTAATGTTACTATTGTTTAAGGCACCTAGACGAGGACTATAGATAATTAATGATATCATACAATCTTGTGTTTATTGTGTTACGTCATTCACTCGGACGGCTCTCGGTCCACTCAACTCTAGTCTAAATATAATCTAATCGAAATTCGCCCGATTAATTTTAAATACACTTCAGCTATAGTGCATCGGTCGTAGTCTTGAAGAAAGAGGTCACGTGAGTATAGAGGAAGATGTTATGGCAGGATAGAGCACGAAGACATGAATGTAATCTTGACTCATTGTTTATCCTGGCTCTTACATTCATTGTTGTCCTGTTTTAATTAGCCTCATTTGTAAAGCTTCGACGTATGTCAGTAGTTGAAAAAGGTCCTTAGGTGAATATCAATAAGCGTTTTAATGAACGCTTTGGCGCTGCATTAGAATACAGTAGTGATAATATCCATGACGGCACGCGACACGCCGATACCTTTAATCAATGACAATATAAGTGAATAATACGAGTATATTTACCTAACAGACATGTCTTACTATGAAGTCGCAATCGTTTATGACAATAAACACATGGTTTGAGGAAAATAATGCTATTTCCTTGTACTACGATGACGTCAGTAAAGCTATAGCTTGTACCTAAGTATTGGTTCATCTCTTGTGGCTAGAAAGTCTTAGGCCAATGCCTTGAAGATTAGGTATAGAAATACTAGCTGACCCGCGCAACTTCGTCTGCGTCACTATTTTCATTACTGCTCCGCTCCTATTGGTCTTAGCTTGATGATATATAGCCTATAGCCTTTAACACTGAAAGATTTTTTCAAATCGGACCATTTGTTCCAGAGATTAGCGCGTTCAAGCAAACAAAGAAACAAACTCTGCAGCTTTATATATTAGTATTAGTATAGATGTATAATATGGTGCTAAAACAACCAACAATACTCGATACCATACCAGACGACTAAGAGCTAAAAGGTCTTTAAATCTTAGATTATTTTATGACTCATCAAAACTGTATAATATCGTAATAGTAGACAGAATGGCATTTTAGAAGCGTTGCGTTGGCATCGCTAAGGCGCCTGCCTCTACAAGCATCTCTAACCAGTTTGACCACTCTCTTTGGGCGAAATTCGCACAGGAATATATTCAATGCTGCATTATATGGATTGGCTATTTTCCTGCATGAAATGTTGTCCTGGACTTCGTTTATAAATAATACGATTTAATGGTATTATTTCCCTATATTAAGTTAGCGAAATGAAAATTGCTGACCTTGATTCGATATTGCTCCACACGAACCACAATAAAATTAATTACAACCAAGTACTTTGTGCTTCGCAATAATAAACAGTTCATAGGTGTCTATAAATTTTCGAGTCTACATTATACATGTATATCTTAGCAAAAGCTTCGCAGGTTGTATAAGTACTTTCGTGCATTCGACGGCCGGGACGACATTGATTAGGTGTGCCCTCCAAAGAGCTATTTAAATTCGGAACTGAAAGAGTAATGCGCTCCGGTTATAGGCAAAATAGAAGTCCTGCAACGGCACAGCCTGTTCGACATTGAAATACGGATCCTCCTTGACAATTCTCAACAGCCATCAACTCTCGTCCACTTCTATTCCAGTGTACATAGCCCTTCGGTTAATGCAAGCGGTGACAGCTCGCGTCAACGATGTCTGCCTGCGATACCTGGACAACTCCAAGCTGGACACTCTGCCGCCCCCGCCGCCCCTCGACCAGCGCGACCTGAAGACTGTCTCCTGTGCCACCAAGAACTCACGACGCGTCATGGAAGACCGACATGTGGAGATTGGAAATTTAGAAGCCCTTTTTGGAATTGATGTAAGTCACCGCCTTTGTTTTTAACTTGTAAGCATTTGTGCATCAATCAAAATCTTTGGATGTGGAAAATGGTGACTGCGAAGATGGTCAGCAGTAATTTTTTTATTGGAGCGTCCGTCCAAGTGGAATTGTTTGAAAGAGTTACCGCGGCCCTGGAACGCAAAGGGCATTTGAAGAAACACGGCCCACCCGTGTTCCAGTCAATAAGGCTTAGCACGCACTGCGATTAAACGCGCGCGATTTAGGAATAGCTGAAAACGCAAAAACGCGCATCAACACGCACTGCGGCTAGCGTTTTGCTTAAATTTATTTCATTTCACCATGGATTTCTGGCGAGCAGCATGTGTTGTAGCTTTGATATTGAAATTATCAGTCGAGACTGAATAAAAACCGAATGCGATTAACCGCCGTGCGTGCGCCACTGTTACTATGGGACACAAAAAAACCGCGCGTTTTCAAACCGCGGTAAAAAAGTAACAAGTTGCGTTTTTAAAATCAGTCACTGAAAAAAGTCACTAATGCGTGCGCTTGTATAGAAAGCGATGTGTTGCAGTTTCAGACCTGCGGTTAAACGCGGGCGTTTAATCGCAGTGCGTGCTAAGCCTAAGGTCTGACACCCTCCGAGCTCTGTTTGATGATTTCGCATCCACTAAAAGAAAAGTGACGAATGATCGGCATGCGGGCTGTCTCTTTCAACTCTGTATGAATAGTTTGAATTACATTCGTAAAGTGAATTTTCAGCCTTCCCAAAGAAAATGAACGACAACAATACCGTACAGATATAAAATAATTTTATAGTGTACTGTTTTCGTATTGGGCACAGGATTGACATGGCAGGCCATGCATAAGTTTATGCATTCCTACTACTTATGAATGGTGCATGTTATGATTTTGTATGAATAGGACAAAGTACCGTACGGTGCGTTGTGGACGACATTGCCAACGGTATGAATTGATACTTCCTCAAATATTTATTTATTAGAAAAAAGTAAAGTAATGGTTTACCATAATATTGTGTTCACTCATGCCTACGTCTTCCAATCTCTCATACGCTTAGCTTATCATATCCCCCTTTTTGGCCTACTGATTTGATTTCACATACTTATTTTCCATACCTTCGTATTTTTTATTGGAAACATTCATTTAAACAGCCGTTCATTATCTCCCTGCTTTTGTCCCATGTTACTTGGGGTTGGCAACACATTTTCGCCTTTTCACCTATTTCTCACTCTATGATTCACTCGCTTTCCTTTCTTGTATCGAAGCTGTGTTACAACTTTCGTGTACACTATGGTATACTCCATATATCTATCCAGTATTCCTCACACGATGGATGGATTGTGTGAGGAAAGCTCTCTCTTTTCTTTGGCCTATCCAACCAGTCAGTTTATACAACCTGTAACAGAATAAACTCAATACCTCTTAAGGGGTCATTGAACTCATCATTATGAACAACTTTCACTATGGGACCAACACTGAAATCGCAAAAAAGAATCGACTTCCCCATACATTTATGTGCGCATAACTCGACAAAATGTACTGAACAGCTGTCCCATAGTAAAAGTTGTTCCTAATGATGAGTACAATGACCCCTTAAGAGGTATTGCGTTTATTCTGTTACACGTTGTATTCATCATACACAACTCTAAAAGCTCATTCTAACAAATCAACTCCATCGTTTCAGACGACAGAGTCCACAAGTTTCTACGCGGTGTATGACGGGCACGCCGGCTCAGCGGCGGCGACGTACTGCGCCGCCCACCTGCATCAGTACCTGGTGGAGAGTCCGCACTTCAGCAGCGACCTGCGGCGAGCCATGAGAGACGCCTTCCTTAGGACTGATGCCGAGTTCATACGGAAGAGCAATCAAGAGGTAATGATTTGATACTTACTTGATATCAAATATTTTAGGCTGTTTATTTGTGACACTTTTTAGGGTTCCGAACATCCGTAAGAAACGGAACCCGTATAGGATCACTCGGGTGTCAGTCTGTCAGTCTGTCTGTCTGCCTGTCTGTCTGTCCGTCCGTCCGTCCGTCCGTCTGTCACAGCCAGTTTTCTCCGGATCTACTGGACCTATTCTGTTGAAATTTGGTACACATATGGATTTCTGTGACCCAAACACGGACGCGTTATGTAAATAAATAAATTTTGAGTATACAGGTCACTTTTGGGGGTCACCCTAGAAAATAAAAAACAAACTGTATTCTGTGACATATCAAATAAAAGAGCTTACTGTGTGGGTTTTAATTATATATTTTTTCATCATTTTAAAATAAACATGAAGTTATGCAAGAAATTCGACCAAAACAGCCGGTCGATTCTGTAAACATGTCGAAGTGAAGGCTTGGGTGAAGTGATCACGAAATGAGCTGCATTACGTCTTGATTACATGGATTGACAGTTCACTTTGTGATCACTTCACCCAAGCCTTCACTTCGACATGTTTACAGAATCGCACTGCTGACCCTTCCCCCCTTATCTCCGAAACTACTGAGACTAAAATTTAAAAAAAATGCAGGTTCAAGGCAGTTCTTTACCTACAGATTACAGGAAAACCTATGAGAAATCTACAGTGTTAAAATAACATGTTACAAAAATTGAAATTGGTTCGAAACCGTCTGCACGCGAGTCCGACTCGCACTTGACTAGTTTTGCATATCGAATCTGTCAAAAATATACAATCGATGCAAACAGCAGCAAATTTGTGGAATGAGAGCCCTGGCCTGTAGTTAATAATATAACAAGAGTTGACTACGTTAGGTGAGTTATTGCTTTCAACTTGACAACTTAGTAATTGTACGAATACATATATGTATAAATGATTATACAACTTGTAATGATAGAACAAATGAAAATAGATCATCTCTTCTAAGTACGTACTCTTTTATAAGAAGGACATAAATCACATGCCAGTTTGTGGTTTTGCTCTTAAAAGGCGGTAGAGTTCATATTTACTCACTAGCTTACGTACGCGATGTGCTTTGAATGATCATAAGTAGGTATATTAATTTTAAACGCTTGAAAACGAAACCCCGAATACTTCAATGACCTTTTACTGCCATTGAAAAACCCGTTACATTCTCCGCTGAAATGCAACCATAGCAAAAAACTTGCATAAAATTGATTAAGACGTTTTGTCTTCGTATTTCTTAGAAATAAGTGAGTTTCTTAAGGTGCGTTTACATGGGCAACTTAAATTACAATCCTTGTCAATTATTATCAATGTTTAAATGTTAATATGGAATCAATACCAGATATTACGATGAATTGCGAAGTTTTATTTGGCCATAATCCGTGTGCATGTCACAAGGTGTCATTACACTGCTATCGGCAAAAATTACAAAAAAATCATACAATTTTTCATCCACCATTTAACTTTCTTTAGGAGATATATTTTTTTTAATTTTCCATTAGTGCTCATTCGTATATTAATGTGGGTCTATGCTAGACGAGCCGAGCACGAGCTGAGCGCAAGCCGAGCCGCTCTAGTCGCGGTGTCAAGTGTAGACGTACAACGAGCCTACAACAATCACTCTCCTCGAACATAGCTTAAATCTCTTTGTGTTCGTAAAAAACGACAATAGGCGGAGGACAGTCGAGCACAAGCCAAACGCTCGAAGCGCGCTCGAGGCTCGTAAGTCGGACTACTCTACACGAATTTTGGCTCGGCTCATGCTCCGCTCGTGCTATGCTCTTCTAGCGTAGACCCACCTTTGGGAACTCTGGTGCCAACACTTCCATACAGTGGTAGAAGCTGTGCGTTGTTAGAGTGATTTTATTATTTTTGCCTATGTACGCTCACCTTTAGCTTGGTCTTGTTATTGTTTTGTTTTAGCTGTTATTCTATGCTCGGTTTATTGTTGAATACATTATAGCGTTACAATAAGATTATCGCGGTCACGTAGAGACGCGGAAATGTACCTGATAAATATTGTTGTGGATTATTTTCCTAACCTGCTTGTAGGAATCATGTGTCATGTAGATGTCGCCGGAAAATGGCAAACTATATAAGATTATAAAATTACTTGAGAGATTGTAAACTTTCGATAAATTGTCAACTGAACAAATTTTGATGCGTAAAAAAGCATTCCCAATGAATGCTTTTTTACGCATCAAAATTTGATAGTTTATAATTTCTCTAATTCATTCCGAGAAGTTGTGAACTGAAATAAAATGGCGACCGATTGGAAAAATTCTTTCAGTGTTAGATAGCCCATTTATCGAGGAAGGCTATAGGCTATATATCATCACGCTAAAACCAATAGGAGCGGAGCAGTAATAAAAATTGTGACGCAGTCGAAATTGCGCGGGTCAGCTAGTGTTAATAATATGCGTGATTGTCGTCTTCAGCGAAAAAAGAATTGAGGTTTAAATGGGCGTCAAGATTTGTAGATAATTCTGAAATAAGGTAAATGAAGGTTTAAGATTTGACGTGGTTCAGTAAGATATAAAAACTACCTTGAGTAAGTATAACATAAAGATGATAAGTAAAACCAAATATAAGGTAACATGTACCTATGTAAAAACTAGCCAAGTTGAATCTTGAACTTTCATTTACCTTATTTCAGGATTATCTACAGAACTTGGCGCCCATTAAGATCTCAATTCTTTTTTCGCTGAAATCGACAATCACGGATATTATTAACATTGAACCTTGGCTCCCTTTTTCATATTTATGTTTATGATGGGATAGATCGTTACACTATCTGTATTCTAAATACACCTCAGAAAGTAGTGAAGGCGGAACGTTTTCACGATTTGCTGGAGTCGTAAAAACCGCTGGGGTCTGTCTGTGTTTCTAACTTTTCACATTGAAACAGTTCTGATCCTCAGACTCATTGGATTATTAGATTTTGCTGTGGTGTTAATGGTGAATTTACCTTGCAGCGAGCATGTGGAGGCAGCACAGCAGTGGCGGTGGCGGTGCGCGGGCGCCGGCTGCTGGCGGCGTGGGCGGGCGACTCGCTGGCGCTGCTCGCCAAGCGCATGCGCCTCATGCAGCTCGTGCGCCCGCACAAGCCGGGCCGACAAGTAGGTTTAACTAAAATTCCTGTTTGAACACTTCCAACCTTAAACCTAAGATGATAAGGGCGAAAATTGGTCGATTTGTTTCTCGGTCATGGTATCATAAAGACCACTGCTGGACATAAGCCTTTTTTTTTTTTTTTTTTTTTTTTTTTTTTTTTTTTTTACGGGGGGAAATCCTCATGGATGTCCTCCACCCTGGGGCGGGCAGAGGGGTCTGTCAGACTCTTACTGACTAAAACCACCCCGGTGTTCCATCTCTCACCTACGCCGGGGATCGTGGGATCTTATGCGACTTCCGTGATCCCCGGCTGGTGCCGGCCCGCCTCTGCGGGCCACCTCGGGTCAGCGGGGGGAGTGAGGTGTTTAACTCCCCCCGCGACGTCAAAGAGGGGCGCACGGGAACACCACGCGCCGCCACCTCGGGTCCGGATGAATGGGGGACGACGGACATCCCCAAGTCCGTCGCCCCTGGACCTAGTTAGGGGGGCCGGAAGAGGGCAGCGTATGCCCTCCTCCGACGCCCGGTGCGCCTGCTGCGGGCCGGGAGAGAGGTCGAGATCTCCCTCTCCCTTTCCGCAGCCTCCTTCTGTGCGATGACTATGTCACAGAAGGAGACCACCGCGTCCCAGGACTCCTCGCCGTCAACCATAGCACGGACTACGGCTGGCAGCGAGAGGTCACTGCCTACCACAGTGGACATAAGCCTACCCCAAGTCACGCCAAAACCATCGATCCTGTGCTTTTCGCTTTCAACGGATCTCGCTACTACTCTAGGACCTGGAAGACCACTCTTACTGCTGCGACATAGTGGCGCTATTAAAATCAAATTGTATCAATGGACGTACAGTTTACTATACTGTACATTATATTGGAAGTAGATACAGTACACCACAGTATATGTGGTTCTCAAATATGTAGATGAAACACCAACACGCATTTACGTCTGGTTTGCACTCAAATAATTGCTCCATGAACGATAAATGTGAAGATAATTTTACTGTTGGAAAAATTAACTATTGGCAAGATTAGCACAGGCAAAAATTATTGCAAACTGCAGTTAAGAAAATCACATTTCTCTCAATTATTGCCTTGACTAACACTTCAGTCAACTATTTTAACATTCACTTAGTTAAATTTTATGTTTCTGAAACTGATACCTGCCGTAATATTACGTAGCTGTTAAACGAAGTGAATGTCCCAACCTCCTCTATAATAAGTTGGCAATACTGTAGCTCCAAGGTGCGAACAGACAGTATTCAAATATACAGTTTTCATCAATACGGTATTGAAATGTATAGGAAGTAATTGGCAATATAATGTAATAACATGAAGCTAAGGATCAGCTCACACCGAGATCTATTTTTAAAATAACGAAACATTTGGTGACTATTTACCACACAAAAAGGTACACATTTCAGTGACAGAATTTTAACACACCCCGCATAATTCTAATGTTTGTGTCACGTCGTGTCTCGGTGTGAACTGACCCTAATGTCATAGAATTATTCAGGGTTTATCATCAGATAACAGAGGAGGAACCACGTTTGGTCTGTGCGCAATTATTCTGCGGGTTGGGGTACTTAAGTAAGGCACGATATTACTGCTAGGTGTACATCATTGACAAAAATCGATCAACACTTTGTTTTATAATTCAGTAATTCTAAATCTATATTTAGTTCAAATCGGAACCGAAAGCATATATCGATTATATAGTGTTTATCTATTTTTATCACTGACCGTACCTAATGCTGTAATAATATTGGGAGTTGGAATGCGTGTTACTTCTTTACTTTTTCCTTTTAGAATAGTAGTTGGTACTCTCTGAGCCTTGGATCCCAAACAGAAGGTGAAGAAGACGGAATACAATTAATAAGAGTATTTGACCTGCAAAAGAACACTAAAAGCTAAAAATAAAAACTTAAAATCTTTCTTCATTGCCAAACCTGTCTATTGATTGAGACGAAGATTACAATAAGACTACGTTTTTCAGGACGAAAGAGACCGAATAGAGTCGTCGGGAGGCACAGTCATGTACTGGGGCACCTGGCGGGTCAACGGACAGCTTGCGGTCTCCAGAGCTATTGGTAAGTGGACGCAGTCTATATGTGTAGTTATTTATTGGTAAATCACGGGTCATCCTAACGAAGGAACGTCCCGCAAATGGTGGTGGTGGTTTGGTTGGAATCCATCCAAAGGTTCTCTTGAAAAGATCGCTTTTTAACCAACTTCCAAAAAAGGAGGAGGTTCTCAATTCGGTGGGTATATACCTATATATTTTTTTATGTAATTTTTTCCTCATCTATCTTTTCTGTAACTTATATCACCATATTAGCCATGCACCATAGAATGGAATACTCTTTGTACACCTACAAAGAGTATTCAATTCTATGGTGCATGGCTTGTCAAATCACGTAAAGATTTTTTGAACAATACCACAGCCAGTAGAAACGCCAAAATAAATGGCCGAACTAGATCAAGATCGAGGTAGCAACCAAGCAACATCAACGGCAGCGGGTCAGCTAAATCCGAAGTCCGTAGTTTTGGCATTAGTTGCGAGCGTTTTCTACTCCAAACCACTGAGAATGAATGACAACACGATTTGACAGTTACTGTCAAACCGTGTTATCATTCATTCTAAGTTCAGGTTCGGGACTAATCGTAAATCCATAGGTGATACGGAGTACTAGTGACACGTGCCACAGTAAAACGCCGGTCTGTAAAAGGATCTTCTATCAGTTTACCTCCTCATAATTTTCTTCTTTTTACTATTTGTCCCTGTGCTATATTTCTATCCCCTCTCTTTGTTGTGTTTATGCCTTTTTTTTCTAGATTCCTAATACTTTTAAAACTCAATTATTTATTTATAGCAATCACACTCTTCTTAGACCACGATACTTTAGCGACCAGGTGCTTACGTGGCCAACTGCACTTCCCCAAAATAAAAACATGTCTCCACTCTCATCCTTCCGTAATCCCGCAATCCACTCACATGTTAAACAAGCGAACAGAATGCGTATTTTTACGTCGTTACGTTGTAAAAGTCCGCGATACGTTCTGAACGACAGTTTCACGAGAGCGCGGCGCGTATTTAACTTTTATAGTCACCATAAACTTTTACTATGCCCGACGCCCGTATTACCGACCGTGTTTCCATCGTCCTTTTTAACAAGAACTCGCACCACAGTGCCGTTCCTACCGATAACGTAAATTACTCTGTACAATCACGAGCTTGTTTAATTGGCAGACTTTTCATTATTTTAATCATCCTTTTCCCAACTATATTGGGGTCCAGTCAAACCGAATTCAGCTGAATACCAATATCTTACGTGGAGCGGCTGCCTACCAGACCTCTACAACCCATTAACTGGGTAACACGGTACTTCTTGGTGAGACTGGAGTCAGATTTACTGGCTTCTGACAATCCGTAACGACTGTCTAATATCTACTAATAACAGCCGGGACCAACGGCTTAACGTGCTTTCCGAGGATCGGAAGAAACTCGGTATGTTAAGATGGTCACCCATCCACAGACCAACCTTGGCCAGCGTTGCTTAACCTTGTAGATCGACCTGTACGGCTGTTATTATTTAGCCACGAGCTCCTCACTTTTCATTATTTTAATCATGTGATTTTTCTCATGCGGCTCTGCGGCAAAGGAAATTTATTTGCTGGAGATTTTTATCATTTCGCACTAGTTGTAAGGAACAATTTAGCAGAATGGTAGTTAAATGTCTAGGTATGTAGATTTGAAATGGATTGCTCGTGGGATTTCTTTTATTGTCGTTTCACTTGAAGTAACGTCGTATAAAGTACTAAACATATTAGATGGAATATCTGATAAGCGTTTGTTACGCGCAACTTCGTCTGCGTCACATTTTCCATTAAATCTCTGCTCCTATTGGTAGCCTATAGCCTTCCTCGATAAATGGGCTATCCAAAACAAAACGATTTTTTTCAATTCGATCCTATTGTTCCTGAGATTAGCGCGTTCAACCAAACTAGACTAAAATATTAGTAAAGATATAGATTCCATTTAAGTAAGTCGACATCAATTCCGACGTGTCTCTCAAGTTGCTTGAAAACAGCTTTTTCTGACTTCTGTCTACACCTGCCCACGTTTAGGACTTAAAATCCCTAAAAAATGTTGCCACTATCAGGTATCTATGGACGGAAAGGAATGGTAAATTAAATGAAAACTTATTACGGCACTACCAAAAGAATATAAATACAAATTGCCTCACATGCTTATAACTGACATCTCTCGAAGTAAAATAACGTTAACAGTGATATTAACAGCAAATAATCAAAAACAAACGTGATAAACATTGAAAAGGGTTTCAGCTCCCTTGTAGGCGTAAAAGTGGAAAGTTAATAGGTCGTTTTATTGTTATCGGCGGGTGCGAGCCATTTCTCACGCCGCCCGTCGCGCGTCGGGATGCGAGAGCGTGTGCCGATCATTAAGCCGTTATACGGAACCCCGCAGATCGGACGAGCCTTCATTCGGTAAAACAACGCTAATGATGCTACCGATTGCGATGAATAGGTTCGGGTTAATTTTTGGCGGTTCTGTATAACAATGAAGTCGGTTTGTTGTTAACACGTTGGGGTTGCAAGAGGTGAAGTCGTGCGTTGAAGGCTCTATTAAAGTTCAATGTTGAGGGGACGGTGTGCTATGTATGATATTACACCTGTATTCTAAACTCATTTTGCGGATGACCGTACTATGAAGGTCCACTTATAAAGGGTGAGACTGTTTTAACCCCCGACCAAAAAAGAAGGGTGTTATAAGTTTGTTAGTATTTTATTTACTTAAATTCTTTATTATACGCAATGAATACTAAAACAACTTATATTAGTGATTAAAAAAGTTAATCTACAAAGGTGAGCTTTATTCAAAACTAGCTTCTGCCAGCGGCTTCGCCCGCGTTATCCCTGGGGAACATACTCCCGGAATAAAAAGCCTATGTCCTTTCTCAGGCTCTAGACTATCTGTGTACCAAATTTTATTTAAATCGTTTCAGTAGTTTTGGCGTGAAAGCGCGACAGAGACAGACAGAGTTACTTTCGCATTTATAATATTAGTAAGGAGTAAGGATTGAATTTTCCACCAGCTTACCTTTGAGTGATAGAGAGAGATCACAATAGAAGGTAGGTTCCAGTGCACAAATTTTACAATACTACAAATTATTTTACTTTTAGGGTTCCGAAAAAAAAACCGGAACCCTTATAGGATCACTCGGGTGTCTGTCTGTCCGTCTGTCCGTTGTCACAGCCAGTTTTCTCCGGATCCACTGGACCGATTCTGTTGAAATTTGGTACACATATGGAATTCTATGACCCAAACATGGACGCGTTACGTAAATCATTAAATTTTTAGTATAGGGGTCACTTTTGGGGGTCAAACTAGAAAATTAAAAAAAAAGTTTTTTGAACAATATCGTGTGACAAATCAAATGAAAGGGCTTACTGTGAGGGTTTTAATTATATTGTTTTCATAATTTAAGTTATTCAAGAAATTAGACGAAAAATGACCATTCCCCCCTTATCTCCGAAACTACTATCCCTAAAAATTTTGAAAAAAATGGAGATAATAGATAATATCTTTACCTAAATATTACAGGAAAACCTATTAGAAGTCTGTAGTATTAAAATAACACGTTAAAAAAATTAAATTCGTTCGGAACCCTTTGCACGCGAGTCCGACTCGCACTTGTTTTGATGCATCCTTAACTTAGAATTGGCCAAGTATTTCTCGAACTAGGCTTAATGTAGTGTTGTATACATTCTGACGGCTTTTATTAATCTAAAGCTACCAAAGCGGATAATAAATCAAAGCTAAAGCTGCGCTGATTTGTAGAGCGTAATAAAATTCAATTGTTTTGTCATTCTGTCTGTCAATTGATGTAGGTCGAACAATATTTTAGACTATTTAGACAATGACTAATTATTATGATGTCAAGTTGAATATAATCAGCTAACAAGCTCTTGGTACAATCATAAAATTATAAACTTAAGTGAGTATAGAAAGCTTTGGCCTTTAAAGTGTTGACCATGAATATACAGCGAAATAAACGAGAACAATAAAGGTAGCGCTGAAAGGAACAATACTTAATAAATTATGATTCATCATCAAAATAATATCAATGTCACGCGTGTCCTATTTGAATATAATTGTCAGGACCATTCAAGACGAGTGTGGCAGGAATACTTATTCAAAGTTGCGTTGGTCAACATGGTAAACAAAAGATCGATCATATAACATTTTAAATCAACTATAAGCTGCCCAGCCTAGCATCATGCATAGGTTTTTGAAAGAAAACAATCGGAAATAACAGGAGCTTTGTCATTTTATCTTTACGTTCACACTTTTAATTTTCATGCTGGTGCACTAATAAAAAAATAAAGAAATATTTATTTATTTATTAAAACTTTATGCAGAAGTAAAAAAACACTGTGCAAAGGCGGACTTAATGCCTTAGGCATTTTCTACCAGTCGACCTTAGGGTGGTGCATATAGGTCCTTTAAATACTCAGCTGACTCCGGTTTGACTGGAAGCCGACCCCAATATACTTACTGCCAAAGTTCATTTTCACAGCATCAAGATGCAGAAATGGAAGACTATCTCATTATACTTAGTTTACTAAACTTTTAAATAAGTTCAGCACATAAATATTGTATTATTGTACTTACTTGAATAAAACTTAATTAAATTGCAATTGTGGTAAGAACATTTATTCAAGGTTGCGCTGGTCAACACGGTAAACAAAAGGGCAACCATATACCTAGTAATTTAAGTTAATAAGCGGCAGGAATAAGCTTCATACAGGTTTTTAAAAGCATTGAATCGGAATTTACATGAGGTTCTACTATTTTATTTATTTATTTAAATTGTATGTACAATACCAGTCAACCTTATTTTTCATTTAACATAGAAAGTTCATTGTTAGATAATACTTAGTTCTTATATCTCATACTAAAATCCTTCGTTTCATTATATTAAATAACTAACTTTACTTTTAACTTAAAATTAATAGTAAAAAACATTGCAATAGCTTGCAAGATTTGACCTAAACAATCTAACAATAACAAACATTGTAGTTAAATAGAAGCTTGTAAAAATGCCACTAATCCGAAAGATTGGATTGATTTTTTAAGTCGGTTGGCTTTTTACCTCAGCCGTTCTTTATAACAATAGTATGAATGTCTGAGCGGTGGTGGCGCCGCGGTGTCGCTCCGGCGGGCCCTCCCTCGCGTGAGGCACTCCCTTCGGAACAACCCCAGGCCCCGCTGCACTACACCGCTGTATCGATCACCTCGGACACGCACTACCGTAGGGATGCACGGGACTGCAAGGAGGTGCACTGTCGATAAAATAGAAAAAGAACTGGCCAAGTGCGAGTCGGACTCGCGTGCAAAGGTTTCCGAACGAATTTAATTTTTTTTAAGTGTTATTTTAACACTATAGACTTCTTATAGGTTTTCCTGTAATCTATTAATAGGTAAAGATCTTTTAACTCCTTTTTTTTTTCAAAATTTTAGCCTCAGTATGTTCGGAGATAAGGCCCCCCCCCCTTATCTGCGAATGGTCATTTTTCGTCTAATTTCTTGAATAACTTCAAAACCATTTATTTAAAATTATGAAAAAAATATAATTAAAATCCTCACAGTAAGCCCTTTCATTTGATATGTCACACGATATTGTTCTAAAAACTTTTTTTTGAAATTTTCTAGTTTGACCCCCAAAAGTAACTCTCATACTAATAAAAATATAATTTACGTAACGCGTCCGTTTTTGGGTCACAGAATTCCATATGTGTACCAAATTTCAACAGAATCAGTCCACTGGATACGGAGATAACTGGCTGTGACAGACGGACAGACAGACTCCCGAGTGATCCTAAGTACGAGTCGGACTCTTACACGAAGGGTTTCGTACCATAAACCGAACAAAAAACACGTTTCTAGTATGCGAGCCCCTTTAATAGATATAATAATAGAAATACACACTGAAAATTTCAAATTTCTACCTATTATGGTTCTTGAGATACAGCCCGCTGACAGACAGACGAACGGATGGACAGCGGAGGCGGAGGAGTAGTAGGGTTACGTTGGTTACCCTTTAAAAATTAAAAAGACAGTATTAATGTTCACGTTTTATACCTGGTTGTGCAATCATTCTGCTAATTATAATATTTTATTATGCCAATTAGTAACTGAATAATTATCATCGTAATTATAAAATAAAATATTTATATGGTTGATTAATATAATTAAAATTCTCAGTTTTAATTGGTACGTTACCGATTACCGATAAGTTTTCAAAACGCGTCGCGATGTATCTATTTCCTCATTTCATATAAGTTATCGACAAATATCGATAATCCCGTCCCTACCAAGGACACTTTAAGGGCGACGACGGCATAGTAACATAATAATGTTGACATTTTCTTCACAGCTCTGCCCGAGCCCCATATCCCCACGTATCGGGATGAAACTCATCGATTTCGCGTTCCATGGCAGATTAAGCTACGAACGTTTACTCTATCCCCCTTCTCAGCGAGGCTTTCTAAGCTATCCACAGATTTTCACGCAAGATTAGTCTGGTACGGATTGACTCGTATTGGATGCTCATATATATTGATAACATTGTATATTTTGTGGAGGACCTCTTATGGTTGTAGAATGTGGCCGTAATTTAGTTTAGGATATTGTGAAACATATTTTTTGACCGACTTCCAAAAAGGAGGAGGTTTTCATTCGGTGGGATCCGAGTTCTGTGATTCTTTTTTAGTTCGATGCAGTATACTTGCCATTTGGTCTCGTAAAAATTTGATTCAGTTTGGTTCAGTAGTTTTTATTTTATGAGCATTTTTACTTATTTCAATTTCTGCGTTGACGAAGACCTCGTCCAAGTATTACCACTTAAAAGTGAAAAAAATTTTTTTTTTTACCAAAAACAACCGACTTCCAAACAAAACACTACGAAGAATAAAATAACCTTAATTTCGGAAGTCGGTTATATTTTTTTTGAAAATAGTTTTTTGATTACAATCATACGCCCATACATATTTTCATAATAGGCAATTTGAATATTCATTTGTTTACCAAATACAGCCCTTACAATTTGAATGTTAACTAGGGCACGACCCTTTTAATCATAATCGTCATTCCTTAAGTATTTTTGGCTTGATAGTGTACCTAATGTAATGTTCGTTACCATTGTCAAGTAGTGTCGTTTACACTTTGACTGTACTAACATAGGAGGTTGTTTACTATACAAGTGTATATTTAAGTTGTTAGTGAAACCATTACTGCGGTGCACGAAGGCGATAAGCTAATAGCAAGGTGTAACATGTTGTTTCTTAAACCACTGACTTAGGTTGCATGTGGCTTTAACCTTAAATTAGCACATTTTTTATAATGTGTATTGAAGAGCTTTTAAATGTGTAGGAAAGTTTAATAAAGTATTGCATAAAGTAAAGTAGTAATGTATTCAGTTTGGAATTGGCGTTATGATAATGTGTATGGTAGGTGCCAGATAAACTTGCAATAAAGTCATTAGTCAGTCATTGACCTTTCCCTAATATCCCTTCGTAGATACCCGAACAATAAATTATGAATGTTTTTCATTAATAGAGAACGTCAAGGATCACGATTTGTCTTTATTTCTGTATTTGATTATTTATGATGATTATTATTTGTCTACCATAATATATTTTTATAGCCTACATGAATTTACTGTGAAAGTTACTTCCTTGACACCGAAATATCACCCTTATCGTGATTGTTTTGGACCGGAGATTAATGTTGCAGACTGCTCTGTTTACCGTCATCAGAATAGTCACCTCCTTTCTAGCTATATCATCGTCTGTAGCATTCGACATCTCTCCGAGTTCTCCGACCATATTTAAACAATAGCTAGCTGTGTGCAACTTCGTCTGTCAACAACAAAAAACGGAACCCTTATAGGATCACTCGGGAGTCTGTCTGTCCGTCCGCCTGTCTGTCCGTCCGTCTGTCTGTCTGTCTGTCCGACTGTCCGTCTGTCACAGCCAGTTTTCTCCGGATCCACTGCACCGATTCTGTTGAAATTTGGTACACATATGGACTTCTGTGACCCAAACACGGACGCGTTACGTAAATTATTAAATTTTTAGTAACGGTGTCCCTTGTGGAGGTCAATCTAGAAAATTAAAAAAAATAAAGTTTTTTGAACAATATCTTGCTTACTGTGAGGGTCTTAATTATGTTTTTTTCATAATTTTTAAATGAATAGTTTTAAAATTATTAAAGAAATTAGACGAAAAATTACCATTCCCCCCTTATCTTTGAAACTACGAAGCCTAAAATTTTGAAAAAAAAATGGAGATAATAGATCTTTACCTATAGATTACATTATAAGAAAGCTATAGTGTTAAAATAACACGTTAAAACATTCGTTCGGAACCCTTTGCACGCGAGTCCGACTCGCACTTGGCCAGTTTTTTTTTTTCAGTAGTTATCTTCTTTTACTGGTCGTAGCGTGATGTTATATAGCCTATACTATAGGCTATGTAAAAATCTCGAAGGCTATAGGCCCCATAGCCTTCCTCGATAAATGGTCTATCCAACACTAAGTGTTGATTTTTCAATTCGAACCAGTAGTTAGCGCGTTCAACCAAACAAACAAATCTCAGCTTTAGAATATTACTAGTTGACCCGCGCAACTTCGTCTGCTCCGCTCCTATTGGTCTTAGCGTGATGATAGCCTATAGCCTTCCTCGATAAATGGGCTATCTGACACTGAAAGAATTTTTCAAATCAGACCAGTAGTTCCTGAGATTAGCGCGTTCAAGCAAGCAAACAAACAAACAAACAAACTCTTCAGCTTTATATATTAGTATAGATATAGATTTTGTCTTGATCTTTCACAAAATTAATTCATCGTTTATTTAATTATCCCTTCAATAATTCCATCACATACTATACAATCGAATATTTTTGTACAGGTGACGCACAATACAAGCCATACGTGACGGCGCGGCCAGAGATCGCGACAGTGGAGCTAGATGGTGATGAGGACTTCGTGGTAGTGGCCTGTGATGGCCTCTGGGACTTCGTCAGCGAAGACGACGTGGCGCTAGCGGTCTACAGGCAACTGGCTGCCGATCCTGGTAAGTGGTAGTGAATGGCGTAACATAATGGGGAATGTTTTGTGTATGCAAATAGGTGCATTGTATCATTTATGTTCTGCACAGTCAATGTTAATTACCCCATTTGGAAAAATGGTCTTGAATTGTGCAACGACCGACAAACGACACCATTTATTAACATGGCTGCACAGATTTTATCTTTACTCAAATTTTGCGTTTGCTAACGCCAGGTGCAGTTTGGCAAGCGTTGTATGAATGCATTTACGTGTGCAATATTAATTACGACTGGAACAGGTTATTTTATTTACTTTTATGCGGTGTTTGCTATCTATCAATCGCGCCGCCAACCTTGAGCTCATGCTTACACAATAACGTGAGTCACCTCGACTCACTAGACAGGATAAAACGACAATTTGCCGTCAAAACAAGCAACCTGCAAGGTTTTCAAGTGACTTATGTTATGAATATAGGTAGGCACATACGGTTCGTTTCAGCTATAAGCTGAATGACAACAAATCTATTGTTGAAAAACGCCTAATGTGTTGTATTGTATTGATGTTCAATTTTTGTCGCGTAATGACAACAGATCAGGTAACAAATGGCTTGGCTGATGGCTTCAGTTGGCACGCATCAAGTGTGATTATGTTGTCACAAGGGTCACATGATTATGACGCGTGCGCTCGTGAACCGAGTGCCCTCGTTGGAACATTCAGCCGAGATCTTTGACACATATTATCCCCCCGTGTTTCTCCGTCCTCGGCTCTCCCGCTCGATGTAGCTCGTAGTCAGGGCTCGGGGAGGGTCTCAGTATTATGGTTAGGACAATAACTTTGGCGCCCTCAAATCTCTGTGAAGTGTCTTTAACGCGACGCTCACGGCGATAAGAGGTTTCTCGTTGTTCAAAAGAATTTTCCTTTGTTTTGTAAATATGAAAGTTTGTATTGTGCCACTGTTGAACAAAATAGGGTTTGTGTGAGATTTCTTTTTAATAATTGTAACGGAGGGGAAAAGGTGTGTTTTCAGTTCAAGTTGTTGAGTAGATACTCACTTTTCAGTCTTTTTATTATACTCTAAGGTGTTATTTGTATTTTTAGTAGCTTGTAGTACAGGAAACACCCTTTTTACAGGGTTGCTTATGTGATGTCTTGTTCTTTGCTTGGATGTATTTAACTAAAGTTTCGTAATTTACAAAATTAACAATATTGTAAACTGTATGTTGCTGTCAGCTTTGTGGAAAAATAGGGTGCAGTAATGCTCCATAATGTAACAATCCGAGCCGTCAACGCATTATGTTATCATCGCATTTAATGTCGGAGGGATCCCTTCGCACCACCCGAACACACCAACTGTCAGGCTTCTGTTGGCTTTGTACTCGACCAATATCTCAATTAATCCAATATTCTAGTTAACAGGATATAACATTTAACAATTCAGTTATTTTGGTCGACCCTCTCGGAATTTTATTGTTTTTGGTTGAGAACAGCCATACTTCACTGTCCAAAAAAGGAAACTCGAGAAAGTCCCCGAGAAATGTCTCGCTGCTTACTTTTGTAAATGCTTAAGAGCTTACAGTTTATTGTTTTAAAACGTTTCTCCTTCCTCTTGTCCAAATTATGAAGATTAATGTTCAGAGTCATTACGGTTCAGGTGTATTCAAACGTAAAGCAAACACCTGTAGAGCCGGTACTTAGGTACTCACAGGTTTCTTTGTTTGAATAGGTCTTGCGAAAAAAACGGTCGAACAATAAGAGTGTATTTTATGTTCCGTAACGAGATTGCTGCGGTGCCTAGATTTCAGGCGGACTGCGGTCAGGCGCGCCGCCACAGCCCCACAATATTGTGTCGTAATTGCGTCGGAAGTGGGGAAGTGGAGAAATTGGATACTTTGTTTTGCCCCCTGTTGCAGCCCTGCCCTGCCGCGCCCCGCACTCCCCCGACACCGATACGAAGCCTTTCTAATTATTACTTTTCTAAATGCATGTAAGTTTCCAATTGCTTTAAAATTATAAGAGAACATTAAATCGAATAGGAAACAGTACACGATAATATGCAATCTATTCTAGTTATAATTAACTTTCCAGTACGAAAATCGGTGATCGCACTCCTGCAAATTCTGATTCGCTGGTATTATGTCATTGATTTGTACGCTTGTATCAAATCTCAAATCCTTTCGTGTCCTTTCAGTTTTCCGCTTCGCTGGACAGCAAACCCGTCTCATTGGATTAAGCGATTTAAATGTTTAAACTGTCGCGAGCGGCGTATTCAAATAGGGGAGGCCACTCGTCACTAATACACCCCGGGGCTTTGGATTAAGACCTTCGGAATTATGGTCATTTTAATTTAGCTCTTATTGCGAAATATCAAGGCTTACATTTGACCCTTATGTCCATTGAAGTAGGCTTTTTGTGTCATTGGTCAGATGTAAGCCCTCTCGTAACACTTTCTCCGCTTGCAATACTATTCGCATGGAAACTTAATAGTCGGCTGTCATGTAAGAGAATTTATGTTGACATTAGCTATTAGCGGGGCTGTGTGAAGTTATGAGCTTATCATACGACGCTTTAAATGTGTCAAATTGTTGTTTGAATAGCTGTGTTGACAATGCATCTTAAATTGGGTGCAAATCGTGTGCGGTTGTAGTCGGGCCGCGGTCTGGTCGCGATGCCAGCGATAACATTGTGTGTAGATGTTGATAGAGCGATAAACGATTGATACGCTGGGTGGACAGGCACGCACCAATGCGCTCCTACCTTAAGTTGTGCCTTGTGCCGTAAACTAATTGAATAACTTAGAAAATTGTTGACATTTTATCACGATTGGTGTTACTAATGGATTCAATTAGTCTAGGACACTTCTCGTTGCATAATTTAGTGCACTAGAGACAGGTTATTTATCAACCATGTTTATCATCTTTTGAAGACCATTCCTCAAAGGTGCGAACAAAATATGAGCAAGAATACCTCTTGGCTTTATGTTAGCTGTCTCGTAATTAACTTTCATTCACGTCCAACCACGTCCGCGACTCCAAGAATGTTGAAAATGTCGTGAATTTCTAAACTAAACAAAGTTATTTGTTCTTATAAATCACGAATGCGTGGACGCAGTGTTTTGTGTATTTGTTGGCAGGGCGGTCCAACACGCGGTGACCTTGACACTGTTGGACCAATCTCCGTTATCTGCCAACTTTCATTCATTATCTTGTTAGGAATATGATACGGTGCGGATGTCTTGTCTTATTTATTACGATAATGTGTTCGGTTACAATGTGTTTTAGTGCTGCACTGAGATTTGCTACTAGAATATTTGATTAGTATTTTGATGATTTATCAAGTTTAGGTAACCCAGCTATGACTTGCCAATCCATCAAGATTCCGTTGTCAAAAAGTGATACTGCTGTCCTTCATCTTTAGCTCCGTTCGACACCGGAGTCATGATGTTCTTCAGACGTCATAGGAGGGCTCGTAAGATACTGCGACCAGTTTTAGGCGATTAACCCTCAGATTTTTTCGCTTCGTAAAAAATATCGACTTGCCAAGTCGTCACAAAGCAGACACAATTCAAATGATCGATTGGCTGTTGGATATACATACATTCAACCAATCAAAACATCTAATAAACACTGCAAATCAGTTGTGTGATTCACAAATTGTTGTCTCATTCATTTTGCGATAATTTTAGGTTTCGTAAAAAAAAAAGATTATTAAAATTCAGCAAATATGGTGTAATAAAGTGTTACATTTGTCAAACTTGTGATTGCATCACAATCTGGATTTCAGAAAAAATGTCAGCTGCTACTCTCCCACACAAATCGTAATGTCATAGTTTCGGGGGAAGGGGTGGAATTGTCCTTTTGTAAATATGCCAGAGGCAGTCTGTCACTCAGCTGATTGTGATTGACTTCACACTGGACTGGACCCTAGCTCGCCATCAGATACTGCTCAAATTAGTGTCAGGACACCTCACAATAAATCTGTTAGACAGGGAAAAAAATGTGACTTTATTTTCACATGTGAAATGAAAAAGCCTAAAGGATTAACCACTCAAAGAGTAAATTTTGATTTTATTTTCACCCATAGAAGCAAAACGTCGTGAGGAAACCGGCATGTCCTAGAACCAAAAATTCGAAGACATGTGACATTCACCAACCCGCATTGGGCTCGCGTGGTGAATTACGGCCCATTCCCTCTCCTAGAGAGGAGGCCTGAGTCCCAACAGTGGGAACATTATAAGGCCGACTATGGTATGCTATATAAGCAAAATACGAAATTGTTTTCATTTTCGGTAACGTGTATTCATCGAACACCGCTCTCCCTTTATCAATTATATCCAGTCTACCAAACGTTAACGGTTCAAGTCGTTGACGTGTCATTCACACTTACTTACATATGTTCAAAGATACATGTGTCTCTAAGGTTATTACAGGAACTGCCGGCCTAAATACACTTAATAAAGATAATTGTGCTCCAAGACAATTACTGTACCTCTCTGACACACTAGCGGATAAAATTGTTCGGAATTACCAAAAGAAAATGCTAAATAAACGTAGCGTTTAAAAAAGAATGTGTATTGATTAATGAGAGTGAGCCCTAGTTGCTAAACAAGGCGCGGACTATTGCGAGCTCATTAGCATGTACGCTGGAGATTGTACTTTGTAGACAAGAACGGCCCTTTCCTATATCCCCTGTAGAATGTTATGGAACACTATACGTAGGTTAGAATACTTTTAATTCAGGATAAAAAAAATGTCTAAGAATTTCCACATGGAAAAGGTTGTGCAGATGATGATTAAAAAATAAATGCTACAGTAATCTTCCAATGAAAATATTCGGTACAAGAACTTACATGTTGGTAGTCTATGCCGGGATCATTGCGACCTCCAAGTGTTTTTTGATTGAAAATTCAAAATCATGTAAATTTTTTGCTACAAAATAAGTAGAAAGCCCTTCAGTTAATTTCTTAATTAAACACACTTCATTATACTTTCTTAGTGGCAGACGAAAGTGTATATGATTTGTTCGTCTGTTCCCTACGAAAGTATAGTGGGTAGTTGCGCTCCAAATGCCATGTCGGCCGATTGGATGCGAGTTGCGCGGACTTGCGCGGACGCTCGATGTTTTGCATTGTAAACACGACGGACGGTGACCGACGCATGCCTCGCTTCACTAATGGCCTGCTCATCATCACACCTACTACTCGATTATTTTTAGTATTCCAAACTAAAAATAGATAGAGAAACACTGGATAAACTCAGTCTGGCGCTGACAGTTCATAGAAAGTCGTTTGGGCAGGCGTAGATCTAGAAGGCATATGTTTGCTCTTTTAGAAAGCAGTGCCTAGAATAACTGACTGCTCCATCGTAGACTTTGTCTCGGTCATCTCTGACCTAGACTAGAGTCAAGAGCAAACCCATCACAAATAAATAAAAATAAATAAAAAACTGAGCAAACACAATTTTATAATTTGAGAACATGATTTTTTAGGCTTGTCAGCAAACTGATCAAAGTCTATGTTTTGCAGCAAAAGAAAGTTTGGGAGATGATGACAATATTCCATACTTACAAAATGATTTTATTCTTTTGAACTCCCAAAATAAACGTAACCTGACGCAATTCATCACCATATTAAAACAAAATTTTAATAATTCAGTGCACTTGCCACAATATTGTCGAAGGGATCCTTTATCTGTAATGATTATGTATTTCGCAGTCGAGTGGTCTCGCTGCAAAGGGGTGGCTCGCAATAAAAGTGCAGAGTTTGTTCACGACGAGGGCTCGTAGTTCGCTGCTCGCTCGTTACACCCGCCGTCTCTTTGACATCCGCACTTTTATTGTGCAACCCTCAGCGGCCCAGCCCTTACCGCGGCAGTCGGCACTACACAATACACTTGCGTTCTTAGAATTACAAATGTTTTTAGAATACATTAAGGACTCTTGATCAAGTTTTAATACATGCTTTTGTATCTATAACACAAAGCGCGGAAAGTTAGATCGTTTTTTTAGTTTCTGTATTTGGATTTATGTGTTCGAATGATGACAATGGTAAACTTTATCAATACAAATCCGATATATCATAAATGTTTGTTTTCCTTCATGTAGTTATTATTGTTTCCATAGGTATTCCTGTTAGAATTTCCATTACAAATGCTTTATACTCTTTTTCAATTGTTTAAAGTTGCCGACCTAGTAATCCGTCAGCAGTTAAAAATAGCATAGCTCCAGTTAAAATTAAAATATTAATTCCTTGTGAAAGGAGGCGAGGACTGACTTCCTCAATTTGTCTCTTTTTGTCATTACAAGCGGTCCCCTTCCGAGGGCTGATAAAGAACACCGTAATCCTTTCAATCGAATAACGGGGGATTACAGTGGCGCAATTTATGCGGGCTATGTGAATCCGCCAGCTTACACCGTATTCAGAACTTAAATAAAAGTGTGGAATCATCACGATGACTTCGTACATGGTCGTCGATGACGCGTTATATGGAAACATTGCACATTTTAATTTTACTTCGTCGTAAATTCGTTGGATCGCAGCCAAATGTTCAGCGTCTCATTCCGGAGTTCCGGGCCACGTGGGTGGCATAGTCGCTCGCTGTTTCATATCACTAACGATATCAGTGACAACAAGATTGCACATTATGATAGGCGTTTGTGATCATATGTTACAACCACTTAATGCGCGACGTGTCAGCCGTTGACCTTACCAACATTGTGTCAACATTTATACATGTGGAGTTTGTTTTGAGGTTTATATTTATAAATAGTAGAGCTATTTCAGTTGTTTACAGTTTCCGTTTTAATATATGTATTTTGTCTGTAATTTTCTTATTTATTGCCTTTATTTAGCAGTTCGCAAAGATAGTTCATGAATTATTTCGAGGCATACCCGCATTGTCAGGAACAGATTTTAGTATGAAAACAGAGTTGAGAGTTTGGTATATTTGGACAAGAGGACAACGAATCCCTCCATAAATTATGTAATGGAATTGCGGATCAGATACGGGCCGGGCCACGACCTGCCTCCTCCGGTTATACGATCGTTTTATCCGACCGAGTCCCTTCGGGCTTGCTGGCACCGCTGTCAGGTGGTTTGGTTTATTTATTGTTTAAATTTCATTACCACAGCCTTGTAGAACCATCATCAACATTCGTTGAATAATTTAGTGATAATGACGACGACGTTTTACCAGTTTCAGACAGCAAAGCATTGGACAGGTCTGCTACAATATAACAAATGGAAACCACTACATCGTAAGAGCTTACGTTATATTTTATGGTGTCTAACTACGACTACCTATTTATTATCTGCAGCATACATGCACCTCTGTGAAGTGTTGATTAGCACTCAGTTGATGTTTTAAGTAGAGGTACGTTAGTAATGTAAACACTGATTTGTATAGAGGTTAACGACGTGTAATGTGTTGAAACGTAATGGAAGCTCAGTTTACATGTTGCGAGGGAGAAAGTGGGCGGGGTTACGGAGGCGTCTGCATCGCAAGCTTACCAGTCTTCATCGTCGTATCACGAGGTTTCTTCTCCGCCAATTAGTCCTGCTATCGCCGTGGTCGGCATGTAAGTCTGTCACGAACAGCGAAACTATCTAATTGAGTTCACACATGAACAATGCTGCAGAATGCATCGCGCCCACTCCCAGCATAGCTAGGATGCATTCGTTCACTTACGTCATTTTACTGTGCTTAATTATTTTCAATTAATTTATGTGCTGTGGTAATGAAGTAAATTTGATAACGGAAAAAGATAAATATTGGATCTAAATATGTCTTAACAATTAATTTACTTGCGTTTTAATTAACACTTGGTTAAACTAATAATTTGACGCTAAAATTCCAACAACTAAGGCATAGTCAGAGTTAACAAATCATTATTAATCTACCCTCATTCAAAAAACCTTTCAGTTAGACGGAAAACAATTTTCTAACTCGACGATTTAGAGGCCTGAAAAGCCTTTTGGAGCCCTACTCGTTTCCTCGACACATTTGTTCAATTCAATTTGCATGTTGATTACTAAAAACACGTTTTATTCTCTCAGACAAATCCGTCAAGCAGAACATATCATGCCTCCCATGGCTAAACGTCAAAAGTAAACGCTGAAATGATTATACACTGCAATTCATGTCGCTCCATTCACAGGATAATCTGCTATAAATTAAAATCTGTCGCCATATATGGTGGCCTTTTCATTTTGGAATCTGCGACGGAATTTTTTTGTCGAATAAAAATTTGCATGGAATGGTACTAGTTTGCTAAACAGTCTGTGTTTGTCGAGCTCTGTTCGGTTTGATCCATGTTTGCTCATCGCCATTGTGCTGCCATGCCAGTGCCCAGACGGTGTAATCTGACAACCGATCCATCGGTGAAAGCCATTTGCGGTTTATTGAATTTGGAACGAAATCCTCTTGATTTTCTCAGGATAGATCTTTGGAAACACTGAGTGATGCAGTCGATCTGGTCATGCTGAGACATTTTCATCTGTGATTGAATGTTCAATTTCTACTGCCGCATCATTTTTGGCCAGCTTCAGCATGTGTGCGCTTGCCACCACGACACGGTTCGTGCGACGCACTTCCACAATAGACTGTTGTTTTTGCGAACGCCAGTTGAATGACCGAACAATTTTTGTACGATCGGCCTCCAAATTATTACAGATGTAAAAGTCATCGTTCAGGCGACTGCCGGCCTATGTAACTTACAATAATAGTTTTAACTACATAGCTTATCGTATGCCGTCGATGTTCGTAAATACTTACACTTATTAATAAATAACACACGCATGAGTAATGTCCCATAATTGGCGACAGAGGCTATGGCCACTAAATAAAGACGCCGTGACATCCGCCCATATAACTGTATAGAAATGTTATCATATAGACAAGTACTATTGATTGAATAGCTTACAGTCCAATTTTATATTTTACTTCATTTTAATTGACAATAACTCATTGGTTTGGAAATCTGTTTCCTGAGCTAGCTGCGCGCAGTGCATGCGAAGCTCTGTATGAACTATGTTGCTTATGACTGTATCGCTGGATTGTGCAAAATATTGCATGATTGAAGCAAGCATGAGTCATGTCGAGTTTATAATAGCTCCAACTAGACATTTATGAGGCGTGGAGCCGACTGCGCCGCGAGCATCGCCGCCTCATTCGAAATTCAGCACGACCCGATGTGGACCAAACTTCACCTTATCCGGTCAACTCGTAATGTCTCCATTGTTTCCCAGATTGGTTAATCCACGAACTTGATATCCACCATCGTTCAATAACCGCCTGTCAAATGGACATGGATCGTATTTCGCATGCTCCAAGACTTTAATTGATCTGAAATACAAGTCCTACTTACGACTAATCATCCATGTCAAAACGAAATTTTATGCTTGTGCAAGAAACTGCTTACATTTATATTTTTGGATCTGGCGAAAGCAAGGCTTTAGAAAGGCTAATTGTTCTATGAGAATAGAGTGCGAGGTAATTTAATGCAAGTTATACACGGCACTTGTTCATTCGCAACTATTTTGTAGTCGGATGTTAATCAAGATTGGTTTTGCATGCCGAACTATGGATGCAGGAAAAGTTGAATTTATTTCGAATACTTACCTACATCAGTTTCTGTTGTGATGACAAAATAATAGTACAGACAGATCTACACGAGCGAGAGAGACACTAAATAAACTTTGGTGCTTTAAGTCGGCACTCAAATCATTTGAGTTCAACTAATGTAGTATACAGTTTAAATCTTCCTTGGATTTTGAGAAAGTGCTGTAAGTAATTAGCTGTAAGCTAAGAGATTGTTTAAGAAAGTCCTAAATGATGGAGTTGTAGTAGAGCAATCGAAATACTCTTATATACTCGTATATTCAGGACTCGGAAAACATAATATTGGCTAGGTTAGAGTTTTTGCTAAAAGCACCAGGAAGATATGGTCACTACCGCTGTAAAATCTGTTGAGTACACACATCAAAAAAGATTTGCGATCACTTTGAAAAATCGAAAACTTTTTTGTTACGGTAGATTATATTATGATATCTTCTTCTTTTTAGATTATTTATTTAAAAATATAGAATTACAATATGAAACAGTTCAATTGTTTTTCCATATGAGGCTTTCAGTCCTAGCTTATGCTCATTCAGAATTCTGAATTAGTCAAATTTAACGGATTTAAAACACTTTTTCGCGGAAAGTTGTAATTGAAAAAATTGCCAAGAGGATTATCAGAAGTTTTACGAGCAAGAATAGTAACTTTGAGGGAAGAAGGATACACCACGAGAGAAATAGCACGCAGAGTAGCTATATCCCAATCCTGTGTCGTGACCACGTTGCAGAGGTACCACGGGATGGGTAATTTAGCTGACCGACCCCGCAGTGGTCGCCTAACTGTTTGGACTGCTGCCCAAAAGCGCTATATTAGATTGCTGGCAGCCCGTGACCCAACAATCAACGCTACTAAAATAAAAGTAGAAGTTCGGGCCGCTTCTGGGCTTGAAGTTAGCACTCAGACTATTCGGAATTGCTTGCACCAGGCTGGATTATGAACACGAAGGTCTTGGCGAGCGCCTCTGAATTCCCGGCAACGTCAATGACGGAGATTGCAGTGGGCTAGGCTTCGGCAAAATGAAGAAGATGAAGAAGAAAACTGTCTCTTCGTTGACGAATCGCGAGTCAGTACTCATCCAGATAACCGACGTGACCGTGTCTGGAGAAGACCAGGAGACCGTGAAAGGCAAAGAACTGCCACTGGAACAGTTCAGCAAGGTGGGAAATCGGTGTCCTTTTGGGGTGGTATTATGATTAGAGCTAGAACGCCTTTGATCCCGTATGGAGGCTTCATGACAGCAGTCATGTATAAAGCAGTTGCTATTGATGGAATTGTCAGACCATTCCGAGTAAACCATGGGCACCAATTTGTACTGGTCGATGATAATGCGCCCGCACATGCTGCTCTCCAAGAATACGACATCACAAGGTTAGATTGGCCTGCTGGCTCGCCTGACTTAAACCCAATAGAGCACGCGTGGGATGCTCTTAAGCAAGCTATTTGGAACCGTCAGCCACGTCCCCAGACAGTGTCAGGGCTCAGGGAAGCCGCTATTCAAGAATTGGACAGGTTACCCGAAGAAATGCTGGATAACTTGATCCTCAGCATGCCCAGAAGGATCTCCGTATGTGTTCGAGCCAGGGGAGGAGTTATATTATATTGAATATAAACCTTTGATTAATAAAGCCTTTTTCTTTCTATCAAATTCCTATTACAATTACATTCTGATTAATTACTCAATTTTTGTTAGTAAAAAATAGTTTTATTTTTTAATTTCAAACAGGGTTTTTCTATTTTAAGAAAGCACACAACAAAGAATTTTTCTTGATAAAGTTAAATTTAAAAAAATATATCAGCTTATGCTAGTGATAATAAACTTTTATTTTATTTTGTATGTCATGGATAAATGCTATATTCGTAAATATCGTATCGTATTGTTCCATTTAGATCTAAATTGATGTTCGCAAATCATCTCTTGTTTTTTGTTTTGGCTCTACCTTCAATTGCTAATCAAAATGCAACAGAGTTTCTGTATTTGTGTTTGCACAATTATCACCGGCTGGTAGAGTGAAGTGACAGACGCCTGTAGTTACGTCAGCTTTGCGGTAATTTCACGGCTTGCGCCTTTGAACTGTTCCTTGTAGAAAAGTGAAGTGCGAAGTTTCGGCGAGCCGGCGCGGCGCAAGGCGCGGCGGAGCGTGGCCGCCGGGGTCGTCGGCTGATGGTCGCCATCTTCCAGCGCCGATGTAGCTATACTATCAGCGTCGCGCACTTTATCATACTTCAAATATATTTGTAGATGACTATAAAATGTATGGCTACATAAATACAAAATCGTTAACACAGGCAGTTATGGTATTTCACCGAAAAAATCGGTTAAAGTGACAAATTTTAAGGCTTTTCCAAACAATCATGATTATTTTGACAATTTGACACACCAGCAATGGGATTTGCAAGCAGTGAATTCTGGAGGTTCTTGTGAACGGCGACAGGCGGTGGCATCTGGAGGGCGCATTGCGCGGGCGTCGGGGGGGCGGCGGGGTGCGCTGGGGCGCTGCACCGGGCTCGAGCGGCACCACTCGCCAGTCCCCGAGACACCGGCCGCGCGAACGGCCACCGCGATACCGCACGCCTAGCGAGCCCCGTGACGTTCAGTTTAGTAACTCCGCCCGCCCAGGACCAGCGGCGCTTGCACCCCGTGCTGTGCTGACACATGTGAGTCTAGCCACTAGACCCCGCGCGCCGCTCCCCGCGCCGTCCCGCCCCGCCGGTATCTAGCGCCGCCGGCCGGCCGGCTTTTCATATAACCTCTTTGTGGTGCTTTTTTTTTTAACTAACATTTTCAGTGATTGGTGATGTTGATTGTATTGTGCAATTCCTCGCACGTCTGCAGTGTTAGGGTTAACCCTTAGTACGTTTGTCTACTTTTTGGCGAACTATAAGTTTAAGATGTTAAGTAGACATGGTATTCTGCTTTTGAAATAAATTAATACCTACTAAAGCTACTATGTATAAACAAACTAAGTATATACTTAGTCGGGTAGGGAATACGATTTTATGATGGGTTGTGAAAAATAATCTTCAGATTCGAAGATAAAAGAGAGCTGACTAGGTACATCTCTTTTATATGTATGCGTGTGCGCCTTCACTTATGTATGAAAAATTCAATTAAAATCACGAATGGTCAAGCATCGAGCGGGTGGTTAAAGCTTTGCGTGACAGCGTCTACCCATAGCGGCACGAGTGGCATGACTAATTAATTAAGCTAATCCCTAAGAGCAAGATGGGAGACAGCGGTACTATAACACACGGTCGCAGTGAATGGTTAGTTTTCGATTAGATTAATTAATGCAATTCCCGTTGGGCGGAGGCGCGAGCACGCAAGCGCCAAGTGGGTAGCAAGTAGCGCGGACACGATGGCCGGCCGCCGCAGCGCCGCTCACGCCGCCCCGCGCCGGAGGTCTACGAACCTACCGTGGAAATGGGATTATTGCACGACGGACTTAATGCTATTTCGCGCTCGTTCAGCGTGGTTCTGATCCGCAATGAATAACTGGTTCTAACTCTGTACAATTTTACATTATTTTATCCAAATCCAGCTGCCAACCCTGTTACTCACCACCCGGAGTAATAAAGTTTCAAGAATAGTTTCTCTGAAATCTGAACGCAGAAATCTTATAAAAGAGAGCCACCCGCGTACAGCGAGCGGCTTGCGAATCGCGTGCTTAATTATGTTTGTGTACTTAATAATAAAATGTCGCGCGAAAAAAATCGCATCATCTGGAATTTGCTTCAGTTTTTGCATAGTAAAAGTTTCTACCTAATTATAAAGTCGTGTCGTAAACATGCATAGCTGGCTAGCGGAAGGATTGGAGCCGTTACGATCAGCAGCAATTCGCCAACACGTAACAACTTTGCACATGCAACCTGATTCTGATGTACATTATGTATTGTATGTAATTTCAATTACAAACAGTAAACGAAAAACCAATTAAAGATCATGTTTGTGCATGCCTAACTAGTGTAAGGTGTCATCACATTTGCTCCAAATCGTCTTACACTTACCTATCACCTCTGAGAGAACATTCATTTACTACATGTCGAATGATTCATTCAATTCATTAATAAAAGTAACCCCGACCCCAGTGATAACTAGCTATTAGAATAAAAGAGTAATTAATGAGAAATAATTTTATCTCCAAGATAGGGCAAATGCCAAGTGTTTGATATTTTACGACTGTTGACGCTATACAAAACAATATTTGGCTTAGCTTTTTAGAAACTAAGGGGAGCTTAGATTCTAAAAAGGTTTCAGGAGAAAAAGAGGAAATTGAAAAGCCTAAACACAAAGCTGTGTTGTTATGTTGCAATGAGTTGGACCATTTCTGGTGACATGTGGCTTTCTAGCGATATATCGGCGTTGGTGCAATCGGCCCCATTGCGGCCGGCCAGTCTGCACGAGACAGATGTATGTCCTATTGAGCTGTCGTAATGCAGACCACCTGATCGATCGCCGCTAATGCCTCCCGGTGCACTCCGAAACGTGCCTGCTTAGCTCTTTACTCTCATATACTATCATCCGGTAATCTGCCAGGCAATCATTGGACGAACTTGTACAACCATCCTTCGATAGATCTCGATACGAATGAATTTCATAAGGATAAAGAAAATCAGTGTCACTCTGTTATAGATTTAAATACAAAATAAAATGATCTAACCTGAATCTGTCAGATGAGAGTTATTATATCTTTTATGTATTATTTTTTGTGGGGCATAGCCGCGCAATATGGTATTCAAGATGGCTCATCGTTCACAGTAGGTATTCGGCGATATTACAAAAACAGCAGCCATGAATCATACAGTGGCGAGAACTGAGCTGATTCAAATCTTTAATAGGGACCTCTGGGAAACTACAGAGCGATCATGTGAACGATTCACCGAGTGAGAGGGTTTTTGCAATATCTAAACATTGTTCTGTGCCATTTGCATACTAGTGCTGTTGGCCTGTACCTGTATTGTTTAGGCTATCTGTTCGTTATAATCTAGCAACTGCATGTTAAATACTTTGTTTGTGGGCCGGATTCCCAGACTATTACCGTTCGTATTCGTACCGTCATTAGGTACAGTTGCACGTGAAATATTCTCTATTCGAGAGCACAATTCGGTGTTACCGGGCGCGGGTGCGACGGCTCTCGTCAGTTATGATGAGAAATCACGGCAATCCCGCTAGGCACCGCTACGGTACTTTCTATGGCTGTTGATCTCCATTTAATGTGTTTCGTCTTGCCAATGCGGTCAATTAATCACTTACACACTGTTTAAGTATTGTACTGCGCTTTACTTTAGCTAATGCTCGACAGTAAAAGATAAGAGTTGTTATAAAGCTAAGTTCTTTGAACAGGTGCCGTTATTGCAATTAACTCTGAAATGGCAGTCTACAATTGCAATAACTTAAATTTGATTTGAAGGAGTACTTAGTGTCAAAAACATGTGGGCTAATAGAAAAGCCAAAAACCACAGCCGGTCTGTACCTTTTTGTTTCATCAGCTGCCCAAATGGAGTCTAATAAAGTTCTCATCGAAACACAAGTGTTCGTTTACGTCATGTGACTAAGTAACCACACGATATCGAATTTTAATATCACACACGAGGACATGTGGTAACCACATTGTTAGCTGATGCGAGATTGAATCATAAGTTTAGGGACTAGAACACGCTTTGGTTTGTTGTGACTGTGCGCAGGGCGGCGAGGTGACGTCATGGACAGCTGTAGGGCGGGTGACGTCACGTCTCGCCGCGGCCGTTGACCCGCTTCAACCCTCACTGCGCGGCGCACCGCGCCTGCACAGTACCTAGTGTACCTCACTACCTACTATCATGAATAACTTATTGTATTATACGATCTGGACGCAGCGCCGACCTGGGGCAACGTGCACTGAAAATATTCGCAATTTTATTTTTTTGGTTGTGGCTGTATAAAAAGCTTTTAAAAATTTTCGCTTTGCAAGTTCGCCTCGTTATTCGCTCAGGCACTTATTTCGACGGGTATCTGTATTTCACATCATGTCACCGGCCTTTCAAAGTAGTGGTTCATGTTTATTTTCATGAACATTAAACTTTGTACTTTGTTCATACTAAATGACACCAGACTGTTGCAATTTTAAGCAAATTAAGGTACTCAGTACAATTATTTCCACTATGCAATGAAAATACTTGGCAGACTATGACATGACTAAATGTCTGGACTTTCAGAGATACAAGAAACACTTGCTTCCTGACTTTAACTGACTTTCGTAGTTTCTCTTCTCCATAAAATAAAATAGAAAATAAATAACTTTACTGATATGACTACACTTTTCGTTAGTGGTTTAATTTCAGCAATGACTCTTACCGTTATCAAGCAATTGCCTGCGATATCAAACACCTCATTGCAACTGATACCTGTAATACGGGGAACGGTTATCACCGCTATCGATTTTTACTGCAGTTTATGGAATTACCTAGAATACACGTTTTTGTAATGGCGATGGCGGTGTAATATCGCAACCCCTGCGTTTTGCCACCCCACCTGTATCCGGGAATTTCTCGTGGGAGTTCTATTGTCGTTAATAAGTGCGAAAATGCTATCCCTTCTTCCCTTGTCCCGCGAAAGAGATTGCTATGTATACTTTTAACACTTCCCCGCGTGTGTAAACTCGAGAAAGCACTATGCCGAGACTTGCCAGTTCTTGCTCAGCCTTAAATCTTCATTATACTTGACTTGTTAATTAAAAACACCAGAGTAATTATAATTGATTGGATATTTCGATGTATTGTTTAATAGCATCTAACTATCGCGCTGATCTTAATTTCTCATTCACGTGCGTTTGTTACCTTCCAGGTTCGTACAGCGGTGTAAAATAAGACACTTTAACGTAATTTAGTCTTTATGTAAATAAGTTATAAACTGCAATATGGCGCGCACTTTTACCGCTTTTACAATGTTCTGTATCAAGCGTCACGCAAAGTGATCTCCACCCATCATACTAATTTCTACCACCTTTATGCATACTCTTTAAGATTATACATAATAGAGAGTATGTAGTATAATTAGATGCTTTCGTTTTTGTCATTTCACCGTACATAGTTCTTCGTAACTAACTTTCTCGTGTGTTGCTCAGAAACTGCTATGAAAGATGATAATGTTACGAGCTTAGGGTTCGTTACAATAAAAACAGCCGATTAAACAACCAAAACTGACACTTTAATTTATGACACTAATTATCACTTTAAAACACACTAATTATAAAACACAATCGCACTACTGAACACTTCACTTCACTATAATTCGCAGTCGAAGATCGCTCTCGAAGTTATCGTTTGTATCGCCAATTCAATACTGACTGCCGTCGCCGGATGTCCGCCCTTTATATACCGACAGTCATTTCCAGAACCCTCCTGTATGGAAACCTCTGGAAAGTTCGGGCACACACAGGTCCCGTCAAAACATCGAGAATGTTCTAGCACGTAAATGTCAGCTACTGGATACTAGATGGCGCCAGCAGTATGCCAGTATCTGCTACTCGATACTAGATGGCAGCACGTAAATGTTTGGTTGGTTGAAACTAGATGGCGTTAGCAGTACGCAAATGCCGCCATGTACCCAATATTAATTCTGGCGCGTAACACTGCCCCCTCCTAAGACATGCTCGTCCCGAGCATTATCGGCCCCATAATAACGCGCCAGTCGATCCACGTGGACGATTTTAGGAGCACTTCTTGTACCTTTTTGTATACGGTAGGTCACGTCATTGATTTTTGTCACAATCCGGTACGGCCCGTCCCATTTAGCTTGAAGCTTAGGAGATTTCCCTTTACTGCGAACTGGATTGTGCAACCACACTAGTGAACCTTCATCGAACCCTTTATTGTTCATTTTGCGGTCATAACGGGTTTTCATCTTGTTAGACATTTGCCGGCCCGATTCTCTGACGTGCTCATAAATGTCATTCATTTTGTTCCGCAAGTCATTCGCATAATCGGTTATACTACGTGGGGCATCAGGTGGCGTTCCAGTGATCAGATCTGCCGGCAGCCGTAATTCTCTACCAAAGTTTGCGAAAGCTGGTGTCACTGATGTGCTTTCGTGAACAGCACTTCGGTATGACAACAAAAACGGTTGTATATGCTTGTCCCAATCGCGTTGCCGATTTTCCACAACTTTTGCCAAGTATCTCTCCAATGTCTGATTGAATCGTTCCACCATTCCATCCGATTGTGGGTGGTAAGAAGTTGTTCTCGTTTTATGAGTACCCATAACTCTACAAGTTTCCTGGAATATTTGTGACTCGAAATTCCTTCCTTGATCGCTGTGAATTTCCAAAGGTACTCCAAAACGACAGAAGACTTCATGAACCAGTTTATCTGCAACTGTTGAAGCTTCTTGATTTGGAATGGCGAAGACTTCCGGCCACTTAGTGAAGTAATCCATTACAACCATGAAGTACTTGTTACCACTTTCACTTTCCGGAAACGGTCCCGCAACATCCAGAGCTATTCTTTCCCATGGTGCGCCAACATTGTACAATTGCAATGCACCTCTGCTACGAGTCTGAGGTCCTTTTACAGCCGCACAACTTGTACATTTCCGACACCAGTCCTCGACATCGGCACGACAATGGACCCAGTAAAACCGTTCCCGTATCTTCAGTAGAGTCCGTTTGACTCCCATATGGCCTCCTGAACAGCCATCATGGTACAGCTGTAGAACATCCGGTACTTTAGCTTTAGGGAGAACCATTTGCAAATGACAGCTGTCTCCTCGAGCACTTTCCCATTTACGGCACAGTACTCTATCCTGAATCACTAAGCTGTCCCATTGGGCCCAATAGCTTTTTGTGATCGAACTCATTGCTGAGACATCGCTCCACGTGGGCTTAGGAGCACTGGCCTTCATCCACTCAAGAATCGGCTTGATGTCCGAATCTTCCTGCTGCGCACGTTGTAGGCTCTCCTTCCACTCGTTGCTGAGGTCTGTTTTGAGCATCTTCACAGTTATGACTTCTTTACCCTCTTGCCTAGTACAATGCTTGCAGTCTTCAGGGCAAGGTCTTCTTGACAATGCATCTGCGTTGCCATGAGATTTCCCGCTGCGATGTTCGACCACAAAGTCGTATTCCTGCAGTAGTTCAATCCATCTCGCAACTTGTCCTTCTGGATTTTTGAACTGCAATAGCCATTTCAGTGCAGCATGGTCAGTTCGTAGGTGAAATTTCCGTCCCAGCAGATATTTGCTAAAATGTTGCAATGACTTGACCACAGCAAGCAATTCCCGTCTCGTGACACAATAATTCCTCTCTGGTTTCGACAACGACTTGCTGAAGTACGCAATCACAACCTCTTGATCGCCATGTCGCTGAGATAACACACCGCCAAGTCCGATATCACTTGCGTCTGTGTCAACTATAAATTCCTTATTGATATCAGGATACCCCAAAATAGGTGTTTTGCACAGACGGTCCTTTAGCTCCTGGAATGCGATGTCGCAACTTTCATCCCAACAGAAATGTCGCTTCTCCTCGGTTAGCTTGTGCAGGGGTTTGGCTATATCTGCAAAGTTCTTGACAAAACGCCGATAATAGGAGCACAAACCTAAAAATGCTCTGACCTGCGTCTTGTCTTTTGGAATTGGCCAATCCTTGACAGCGGCGATTTTCTCTGGATCCGTGCGGATACCTTCTTCCGACACAACATAACCCAAAAAGCTAACTTGCCGTTTGAAAAATGAACACTTTTTCGGACTCAACTTGAGGTTGGCACTCTGGATCTTCATGAGCACGCGTTCCAGGTTTTGAAGATGTTCTTCAAACGTACGGCCTACGATGATGATGTCATCCAAGTAGACAAGGCAGGCATCACCAATCAACCCGGTTAGTACCAGTTCCATCAATCTTTCAAACGTTGCCGGAGCGTTACACAATCCAAATGGCATAACTTTAAATTGCCATAGACCCTTTCCTGTCGAAAATGCAGTTTTCTCCTTGTCTTTCGGGTCAATTTCTACTTGCCAGTAGCCACTTTTAGATCTAGTGTGCTAAACCACTTTACTCCAGTAAGCATGTCCAGCGTGTCATCAATTCTTGGCAAGGGATAGCTGTCTTTCTTCGTAACGTCGTTCAGACGACGATAATCAACACAAAACCGCATGCTGCCGTCCTTCTTCCTTACCAGCACTACCGGTGAACACCATGGACTGGATGAAGGTTCTATAACACCATCCTTCACCATTCCCTTGATCTTGGTTTCCACTTCCTTTTCACGTGCTACCGGTAATCTCCTTGGCCGTTGACGGATAGGCAATTCTTCTCCTGTGTTTATTTTGTGTTGAACTAAGCCAGTCTTCCCAATGTCAGCATCATTCGAAGAGAAAACATCGGTGTACTTAAGTAACATCCTCTTCGCCTTGACCATTTCATTTTGAGACAGAGCGCTGCGACAGTCTTCTAAAAGTGTGGTCACTCTCGTTTGTGCATCCTTGCTGAGGGTCCCAGTTGATAGATATTGGCATCGACGCAACCAATCCACTTCCTCGCAGGTACCCATCAGTGTGCCCTTTTCTATCACCTGCTCCTTGTCACAAAGGTTCAGCACACGTACTCCTGAGATGTCGGTGGCTCTGACCAATGTTCGTGCCACTTTCCATGGAAGGTCATTGTCTACCCTTTCCACGAGTACGCAACGATGACTTTGCCCAGGATTCCGAGGAAGACTAACCGGTACAATCGTTTCCGATCTCGGAGGAAGAACAATCTTCTTTAGGTTGTACACATTTCCAGGTAAAGCCCCTTCCATGAAAAGTTCCTCTTGTCCACATTTCATAACTCCTTGATTAACGTCGATCTCACAACGATTCTTCCTCATAAAGTCTAATCCCAGGATGCAATCGTCCATTATATCGGCCACAACAACATTATGCAGGTAGATTTTATTGCCTAGCTTTAACTCCATCTCTCTCTCTCCTCGGACGGGTATGCGCTGACCGGTGGCTGTCACCAAATTTATGCGCTCTCGATTGTATGCAGAGTCCCCAAGGAACCGACTTATAATTTGGGAACTGACAACCGTGCGAGAAGCTCCAGTGTCTATCGTCAGCTTACATGGTGTCCCGTTGACCTCACCCTTGATGATAAGGCTGTTCCCGTCACGGGTTTGTGAGATCGAAATCATTGGGGCTCCTTGAACATCAGCCAGCACCCACCCCGCAGTCCTGGCTTTTACTCGTTTCCCTGCTGTTGCTGGGCGGTTCTATTAGCCGCCCTGCCCTCTGGATATCGGCTACCTTCCCCTTCTGCAGTTCGCTTAGGGCAACTGGATCGAAGGTGGCCCCTTTCACCACAGCCGTAGCACCTAGGGCTGTATCCTTTTAAACGATCGCGAACTGTAACCGCTGCAACCTCCCTGACGCGGTGGGAACGATGATCTTGCCGCACAGCTTCCACCTCCAGTGCATGGGCCAAGGCGTCCTTAAGCGTCCCGTGGTGCCCGAGCCTCACTGCAGCCCTAACCTCAAGGTCGCGGATGCCGTCGATGAATGCCTGCACCAGGTTCCCTTCAATGAGCGCTGGTGCAGACTGGTACGCTTTTCGCACCAGCTTCTCCACTTCAAGAGCCCACTGCTGCAGGTTCTCACCGCTGCGTTGCACGCGATCCCTTAACTGCGCACGAAACACGTGCTCCAGATGAGCGTCGCCATACCTGGCTTCCAACGCCTCAAGCAGCTGCTCGTAAGTCACCTCCTTACCGATAGCTTCCAGGACAGTTAAGGCCTGGTCGCGCAGGCCTAGGGTGAGGGCAGTCATGGCCTGATTTTTACTCCACCCGTTCGCCTTCATGACAGCCTCAAACTGAATCTTGTAGGCCGACCAAGAAGACGTCCCATCGAACGGCGGCACTTTGAACCCACGTTGCGAAGGTGTAGTGGCTGCTGAATTAGCAATCCCATCTCCAAGTTTAAGGTTGCCCAACTCCTTCTTCACATCCGCAATGACGTCATCAAACTTGCTGATCCTGGTTTCAGCGTCTGACAAGCGGTTGTCATGCTGAGCAACCTTATCCTTCACCTCCTTCATGTCTTTCCCGAAGGACGCGTGAAGTTCCTTTATGAGGAGCATCTGTTCTTCCTGGCGGCGCGCCTGCTCCTCCTTGTCGCGCTGCAGATGTTCTTCCAAGCGTCGGGCCTGCTCCTCCTGTCGGCGGGCCTGCTCCTCCTGTCGGCGGGCCTGCTCCTCCTTGTCGCGCTGCAGCTGTTCTTCCAAGCGTCGGGCCTGCTCCTCCTGTCGGCGAGCCTGCTCCTGCAGCATCATCATCAGAGCAGCAAAGTCTGGTGCTGATGATGCCGGAGCTGCTGTGGACGGGCCGGCCTCCATGGTCGGTAGCTGACCTTCCGACGTCCGCGGCGTTGCACCACCAAAACGCCTCTGGTCCGTCTCCTGCTGGCGTTGACTACGGGTACGGATACCCTCCATGTCGTCCTTTGGCAGAATCGGCATGATTATCCCACTTCTGACACCAATTGTTACGAGCTTAGGGTTCGTTACAATAAAAACAGCCGATTAAACAACCAAAACTGACACTTTAATTTATGACACTAATTATCACTTTAAAACACACTAATTATAAAACACAATCGCACTACTGAACACTTCACTTCACTATAATTCGCAGTCGAAGATCGCTCTCGAAGTTATCGTTTGTATCGCCAATTCAATACTGACTGCCGTCGCCGGATGTCCGCCCTTTATATACCGACAGTCATTTCCAGAACCCTCCTGTATGGAAACCTCTGGAAAGTTCGGGCACACACAGGTCCCGTCAAAACATCGAGAATGTTCTAGCACGTAAATGTCAGCTACTGGATACTAGATGGCGCCAGCAGTATGCCAGTATCTGCTACTCGATACTAGATGGCAGCACGTAAATGTTTGGTTGGTTGAAACTAGATGGCGTTAGCAGTACGCAAATGCCGCCATGTACCCAATATTAATTCTGGCGCGTAACAATAAGATCTCTCAGAATGTCTTGGAAAATCACCAAGGCGCAGATTTGAACTTTTATCTTCCTAAGCCTGTGAGCTGCATTGAAATGGCAAACTTTAGCTTCAGCATCTTTATTATTGAGTTTCAAGAAGTCTAAAAACAAAAATTGATCAAAAAGGTAGTCGTTACTCACATGTCCTTGAAAAAGCATTGTTTGTTTCATTGCGTAGGCGGAATGTTGTATTCACGTCTGTGGTTGCAAACATAAAAGCTTTGCCAGAAATAGCCTTTATTTTTCCTCACAATGTTTTGTTTATTTAACGTCCTTACTACTTATCGAATTTACTGCGTCATTAGACTGTATGTAGACTGGCCATGAGGCAAGGCATGGGTATATATTGTAGATTGCTTGCACGTAGACACCGTTCCCTGAATGAAGGCTGGCAATGGAAGCGCTACGTGAGGAAATGTCCCTTGCGGTCTATTTCTATCGATTATGAGCTCGATGTAGAGCTGCACTTGTTCGATTCTAACTGACAGAAAAACAAGATAATAAACAGCGGCTACTGAAGTGTTTGTCAAACAAATAGGTTGTGCGCTTTGTAAATATTCTCATAGTGAAGAGGATCATCTTACTCAAGTCAACAGCACACGTCCACACGTCGGAGTGGGCTGGCACGCGAGTGCGGCTTTCCTCTTTGTCTTAGTCATCGATAAACAATAAACAAAATGACAAGCTTTCTAGCGTCTATTCACAAAAGTAAGTGGAAAGCAACTGGCGGTGCCAACGTTTACATTAATTGGCTTTATAGCTAACAAACGAAGTCGATTCAGCTTCGACGTCGCGAGGGGAGGCTGGCTGGGCCGCTCATTAGTGTACTGAAGTGGATCACAGTTTTAATTGCTGCCGACAACTACCTGCATAACTACTACTATTACGTACTTATACTAACTCAAAGAGACTTGTGTAATTGCAGCATTTGCACTCGAAAATCGTTTAGACGGAATAACAATTTTTACGATGTAATTATGAGACTTGTACACACTGCACTTTGAGCCTCTGCTTTCAATGTTTCTCTTTATTTATTTAATTAATTCATTAGTTTTGTGATAGCTGTCGGCAATGTTATTTATATTGTATGAAGTAGTTCTCTTTATCCCGGTCGCGATCGGACTGTACGAGTATACGCGTGTGAGTAATGGTGTCTGGCAAAGCCGAGTCGTGACTGCGCCTCCAGACTACCACGATATAAATTAACTGTATTTGTACATTCTTTTTTGCGATTTTACTGCACATGGACATGCCAAAACGTGATCTTGTAATTAAGAATAATTTTATGCATATTATCAAAATTCTATATCATAGTCATACCAAACGTGTGTAGCGGTTTGAACATCATGAAACGCTTGTATGTGCACAACTGAAATAGTGGGAGTAGAAATAAAAAAACTAAATTGCTTAAGTAAGGTTAGATTATACGCTTAGTTTTCTTGACATGACAATCATTACCAGAACTTAAATCAACAAACATGGAAGACATAACAATAACCAAATCTAGAACTGCATCAACTGCTATCAAAACATCATATTTTTAGAACACCATTAACGTAGCGTTTGTTTTTTTTCCCCGAAGCTTACAGTAGAGTCAACACAAAAGCGTGCCCCGGGAAAGTAAAACTGTTTCCGATTTAAGGCGTGTAATCTATAGATACAAAAGTGTTACATTCCTTAAAAATAGTCGTGCGTTCCACACGTGGTCACATGCTAGTCGTACAACTCAGCGCCCTTCTATGCCACGCTTTATTTATCCGTACTCCGTTCTGTTCCGTAATAATTATGTAATCCTTACATGTTAGGAACACGTTACTTCGAAATCCGGAAGAAATTCAAGCGATAGATAAAACAATATGATGCAATTAATTGTTATAACATAAAATCTTAATAGCTTCATTTGAAACAGTTTTCCGCTATCAGTTTTGTAAGAAAAGTTACGGGGAACTCTCCATTTTATTATACGTTGTCATAAATCCTTCTTTTCCGGTGTGAAATGTCCAGTGGACAACTCAATAAATGTAGGTAAGAGCGCTTTCATAAAATCATGCTGCGGTATATGCTTCATAGAGTGTACCTTCTACTTCTTTACGAATTCTATCTCACAACGATTCTGTGCTTAAGTTTAATGACAGGATATGTGAGGCAAAATTGTGAATATTAATATTCATGTGTCAGGTTTATTAACGCGATCCGAGGTGTTGTTGCATGTGGGGCGTGCTCGCTCATACCCATATTTACATTTCGTGCACGGGAGCGGCTTGATTTACTGGCCCTCCGCCGGTCGGGGACTTAAATTAGTGCGCTGTCATATGTCACGCGATATTTTATTTTGTTTCTCTCGCACTGTACGCCTGCCGGCTTATTTCGCTCAAAATCTCCATTCTAAAGCTCGTCACGAGCTATTTATAAACGCACCATATTTAGAGGTGTTCCTTCACGCCCAGTTTTAATGCCGCTTTGCACCTCTCATAGGAAATGTCAGCGTCTACAAGATGCTTTAGGAAACGTAAAGGTCCTGTCAGTTCTTGGATGTAAACATCGCTTTCTAATAACGTTTCGCCGGAACAGTTCAGCAGACTGATTTCATTTTGTCTGTCACTCGAGATGTTATTAGAAAGAGGAGAAGTGACAAGATTGATAGTAGCTACGTTGGTCAATAACGATTCGGGCGTGGGGCGCACTTCAAAAGAGTCGAGGGTGATTGATGCCTCAGTATCCCCTTGACGGAACACAGAACGCCCACAAAGTCTAAGTGTGACCACTAAAGCCAATTTGTGGCGTAGTAATACCGAGATTGGCACTCACTGACAAATTGATATTGAAATGTGTGAGACTATATCTCAGTTTTACTTGCAAGAAGCGTAGTTTGATAAGTCTTGAATGAATGTTGCCTTTGGTACTACAGTCCTCTTTGGAAAAAGCTAACCAGAGATGTGCTGTTTAAGCTTTTGGGCTGTACACCCAACGTTTGTCCATTAAAAGCTGTACGCACCATTAATCGAGTGCTGAAATTGATCAAATACATAATAAATTACGCATCCACGCGTCTCTGCACTGAAAGTGTCGAAGCGCGCGGCGCCGAGCGTCGCGACGACTGGTCGCCGTTGTTCTCAGCCTTCTTTTTGCAATTTATTGTTATTTATCCAGAACATGCTGCGTGCTACCAGTAAAAACATAATACAAGAAACCTAACCTCCAATTAATTGATCCTAACATTTCGTCCACATCTGAAACCGAGCAAAAAATTGATTTGACTAGCAATAAAAAAGTGAGTAATAAAATTGTCTTATAAGGAACAATATAGTATAGCAGTGCTTATTTAGGTATACCTAATAGATAGACAATAGAATATCGGTCGGGTCACGTAGCAAGATGATGTAAGCGGCGATTTCCTGCGAGCTGCGCAAAGCACTGCTGGATGAGCGTGTGGCGTGCGCTTGCCTGCTAATTAGTCGCGCTGACGTCATCCGTGGGGAGCGTGGCTTCGGCTCGCCATTACCGGAGGCCTTCGCGCGGAAACGACAACGACCGACGCTTTCTCTGCGGCTGCAGCAACTCTGCACACTGCCCACTGGCCCGCTATCAACTACCTGTCAAGGTCAAAACTAACTAAGGCAAGACAGTTTGTTGGAAGACAAAAACTTAAAACACATTACCAACAAAGCACCAATTTACAATCTCTTTCAAATCTAATGAACAGCTATTACACGATACAAAGAACAGTGAAAGAAGTGTGCAGAGAGGCGTCGATCTAACGATCGCGTTTGATAAAATAGGCGGAGCTCAGGCGCGTCGCTAAGCGTGACTCATCTTAATGGCTGCAATTACGATAGCATGCGAAGCGACCAGCATCGCCGTCTGCGAGGAGTCGTCCGTCACGTGCCTACCCTCACTTACTCACCAAACGAACAATTAATTTTATCAATAAGATGTGTCGAAAACTTGCGTACCTACATGGCTATAAATTCAGCCTCCTGACTTCTGTCACAACATGCTTCCGTATTATATGTGACAATCTGGAACATTCGAGCCGGAATTTCCACCGGCAGGCGACACCGGTCTGCCGCCGCCGACACTACGGACGATTATCCAAATCTATTGCCAACAATTGAAGGTCAGCCCCAATTGTCGTTTCGATGCAGTGTTGCACGTCTCAATCAATAAAGGAAAACCTTTTTCTATCAACTAATGAGGTCGGTTAGTATTGTAAGAAGTTATATAAAAACTTTATTATTGGTACGACTGACTAACCGCTAATTCCGTGAAAACTTTAGATTTTCTGTTTTTCTTATTAGAGATAATGATTTCTTGTTATACAAGGCTAAATCAGAATAAATTAAAACAACGTCAGTAATGTTTCTTTAGTAAATGTGATCCGTATGTGCACATTCACGAATTGTCGTAGACTGTGGCATAATAACATAAGTTTCCTTATTGTCTGAACATGTCCTCTGCCTGGTCGTCTACTTAGAAATCAGGTTGAAGAAACAAGTGGTTGCTTACAAAGCCTAGTCTCAAAAGTTAAATGGCAACGTATTTGAAGTTCTATTTAGTAACTAAGAGACAAAATCGTGAATCATGTCACGGGTAACTTTAAATGTCACGCGGCTCTCTGTGAAAGGACCTACACTCGCTGCAGTAAATGCCGTCACGATCTCGTTTTGGAGTGTTGTAAAAACTGGTACCCTGTTCTCTTATGTTCAGTTCACTTTGAGTATCTTCCAACTTTATTGACCCGTACATAATAGCTGAGGATTTCTCCATGCGTTTGGAAATTCTACAAGCCTTGGATGAATCAGCAGAGTGACGTCAGGTTTGTTTACGATTTGCCCTCTCGCCCCATTTCCTACTTTCTACTACGTGGTCGCAGAACGCATCACCACCGCAATTGCAATTGCGATGAAACCAACGTATAAAAATTGTACACATTTGCGACAAATCTTACTTTTCTGCTCTATGCGCCTACTGTGGGTCCGAGTAGTGAAACGTGATGCATTAAAGATTGCAATCATTGCAGTACTGCCCAAGTACAGCTTTCTACGACCACTGTAGAAGTAGATTTATTTCGTTGATTTACAACGTTTGTAAACATTCGATTGACCTACGTTTTCCTTTCATTCAATATATTGTATTTGTAACACGTTATTGTAATAAGATGCGAAACACTTGCATCCGATTTCATCGAAGTCGTTGACCGGAGTGGATGTACGCCGGAATGTGTAGCGCATTTGGAACTTAGTTTAATAATGTGTTGGTATTTACACGTCGTAAGATGCGCCCTGAATACCAATCCTAGAAATGTTAACTTCTCTACATGTATGATTCAACATTATATTCGTTATTGGTTATCTGTAGTGTGGTATGGTAGTGCTTGTGCCCATTTCAAGGTTTACTCGTTTCTGCACTTTATTCTTACGGGATTAGTCAAGCTGTTAATGGTATTAACTTAAGCAGTATCAAATTGCTAACTTATCGCCAATAGATAAACGCTGTAGAAACCTGGGGATCTGTTGAATTTAATCGACATATTTATTCTATTAACTTTAGGCGAAGTTCTCTAAATCAGTGTTTTGTCTGTTATAGTCTCAGCTCGTTGCATTACTTGGAGTCATCGTACGTCGTACGGGTTTCACAGAATTAAAATTAATTACATTAAGCTGGCATCAATGTAATGTAATCAGAAACTTGTATCTCACTTGATTGCTATTTCGACACAGAACAATGAAGCTTTTTCGAAAAACAATGGACTACTAAATAACGCTCTCTGCTTAACGAAACGGAACTTGATTTCAGTATCAATTTTGAACTCCTACATTCGGCCCACGATCGGCGTAGTTATTCAACTCGAACATTATTGACAGTCTACAGAATGGTTTTCATTATGAACGTTAATAAAGGCGGAGTTTTAAGTTGTAGTTTAATTGTAATGTATATGTTTAAGGAGTGATATCGGCAGTGTTATCGTGTGGCTAGTTACTGCGAGTCTGCACTAGTCTGCAGGATAACTCACGCTGTCCTCCCACGCGCGGGATAAAGTCGGCGTGTAGGCTGCCTGAATATCTTACTGCACTCCACTTTGAAAGCTTGGCGTTAATTATTATCCGATCTTTGGCGAGCTTGTTGCGGTGAATGGGTGATAACTCGCCGGTGATACTCGTATGTGTCGAACAAGAAAATCATGTTGCTAATTACCTATGTGTAGACGATTTATCACTAGCTTAGACTCTAAATAATTCTCTAACAAGATCTGTGGTACATTTGTCTCTATATGTGCGCTAATGCTTTAGGACGTGATTGATGGCATCACTCACTGCATTACGTTAGTTTACATTACAAGCACGAAGCACTCAACCAGGCTATATTGATATGAAGCTTTGCTAATCATTCACTTCTTATCCCTCAAGGAAATTGCCGCGACGATACTTTATTTATTAAGTTTTATAGACAACGCTAACGCGGTAACATGTAATTTTCCAATTATTATTTATCGTTTAATATTCCCTTATCTGTACCAGTTATCTAGTTCAATATATAACGGTAATGTATATAGTCATTGTTGGTGGTACGCCCGCTTTATTAGCGTTTGCCGTGTGATTTGTTTTTATCATCAAAGAAAAAGGAATGTTTAAAGAGATATAAATAGCCGAAGGCCACCTCCCGGTCTCGGCATATACATTTATGCTTGCATTCAGCCGATTGCAGAAAAGCTCGAGGATTTATATAGAAGCGCATGAGTTGCATGACCCAAACAGGTTCTGTTACAAGTTAGCTCCACGCCCACATATTCGCCATCCTCCTGACCTGACACGTAACTCTCGCTGACTCATTTTCAGTATTCACTGTACTTTCCATTCGAATCTCTAAAGTATGTTAATTCAGTGGGCATACCATATATAAAGTCTGTAACATTTCTTTGACTCTGTGATTGTTGTTTTCGTGATGAATGTAATGTTTTCTATTTATACTTAACGTTGGTTACATTATGATATCTACATACTTACTCCTTAGTCAGTGAATCAACTTCGGCGCTGACCATTTCTTGGTGTGCTTAAAATAACGCATGTGTTATCCTCAATAATTTAGCGAGAACAATGCCTCATTCAGTTGGGCTGAGTTAACAAATAGAGTCTCGTGCTTAAGTGATTCATATGTGTTTAGGTCAGCAAATAAATTGGATGATTTTTTTCATGGAAATAATAAGCGAGACGAATTTTGGATTTAAAGGAACCTTTATTAATAGGTATGTTGGGATTGCAGGATATATTTGTACATTCTGTACGTCTAATATATCGATGATTTACTGAAAAACATATGCAGAAGGCGCGGTTTAGGTAGTCAAATCTTTTGTTAGTGTAAATGCCGCCACGATCTCGTTTTGGAGTGTTTTAGGTGGTGGTGGTGGTTTAGGTAGTCAAAGCTTTTGTTAGTTGACTAGCAGCCTGGCCACCCCCGAGTTTGCCCTTATTGAACAATTATAAAATCTATATCTATACTATACTAATATATAAAGCTGAAGACTTTGTTTGTTTGCTTGAACGCGCTAATCTCAGGAACTACTGGTCCGATTTGAAAATTGATTTCAGAGTTGGACATTTATCGAGGAAGGCTATAGGCTATATAACATCACGCTAAGACCAATAGGAGCGGAGCAGAGAAAGTTGTGCGTGTCAACTAGTAGTTTATACAGCCTTTATCTCATTGGAATACTGTATGTTTCGAATTTTTCAAAAAGTTGACTCCGGAGATTGCTTTCCGCAAACCTATACACAAAATTATTACAAAATTCACACTTTTTTCATAATATTAATATAGATTAATTCTGAATTGCCTCAGATCTATCACTATAATAACTATGATGTGAATCATGTTGTGGTATGTTCAGTCCAAACATAGTTACAGTTTTTTGCTCCAACACGTCATTGCTTATTGCTCTAATGGTTTTAAACAGTAACAGACACAGACAACGCCTGTTTTATAGTTCGACTTCTTTTACAGGAAAAGCTGCCCGTTAATGTTTAGGCACGTACTTTTCTAGGAAACATTGATTTATCATGGAATAAAGGGAACAACACATAGCTAAACATACTACATTAGATTCTAAAACCGACGCGACGTGTGTCCGTATAGGCAAGTTTCCAAGTCATCATTGTTCCAGTGCGAAAAATTAAAAGCGCTGGACTCCCTATTTTGTTTCTGATCATCTTAGGGCCACTTGCGCAGAGTTGTCTTTCAACTCATCGTAGCTAACATGAAGTTAAATAACAAATATGCCCCTGGTTAAAACTACTCGGAATTCAAAGATAACTCAGGTTTGTGCTTACAAATAACGGGACACTTTTACGCATTTTGGCAAACCAAACTAAGACTTTACAATGTTCAGGTCCTACATTCGCTTTTATTTAAATTATAAAGGATAAAAACGGTATGATCCGACATTCTCACGATGTTAAAGCCAGCTCTGGTCTGCCCAGGATGGCGACAAACCGGTGGTTTGCAATTAACTTGCGGCTACATTTTTACATGTAGAGGCGAGCCCTCTCGGGTGTCGCTGTCACATTGTAAAATTCCTTTAATTAATCCATGACATCACCACGCGCTTCAACTATGCCGTATAATTGTGGGAAGGGCTACAACAGGCAACAGAAATGATATAATTACTCTTAAGATCGACGACCCGAAATCCTCAAATCGATTAAAGGAATACGTACAGAATTCAAATCAACCTTGTGAAAATGCCAAGTGTGAATGCGTACTCGCGTATGAGTGTATTCAAATTTAGTTTGTTCTGGTATCTGCAGAGAACAGGCGTCGTCATCAGAGCGGCCACGCATTCTTCCGTGATTCTTGTGGTCTTTTTGCATTCCACGTGTTTATATGCGAGTGGAAGCAAGCATCGAGGCACGCTCCATTTGCGTCGCCCTCCTCCTCCTTACGTTACACGACTATATAAATATTACCTACATACTGGCTGCCACCCGTATATTTCAATTGTACCGAATACTTTCTCGCGTGAATGTTCCCAAGAAGTACTTGTATGTCTCTCGATTCCCTATTAGGACATGATTTCTCAGATTGAACAGTACCAGTTGGTCGGCTTTCGGCAGAAAGTTTTTGTTGGCACAGCGTTGCGTGCAGGTTTCGTAATGTACTTACCACCAGTGCAGCACAGCTTGCCAGGCTGTCGTAATTGCAATAACTTGTCCTTGATTTATGTGACGATAAAGACGAAATAATCGGTGATGCAAATCTTTACTTTTGGTGAAGTTTTTTAAAACCGGTTTGCACAAGATTTACCGGTACAAAAAGCCTCCTCTTGCCTGAAAAAAAGTTGACTGTTTACTTCCCTTATGCGTTCTCAATTTCTTGTCAATCGCAGGATGTCTGGTATTTTTTTGATAAAAGGACAAAAAGATATAGCTGGCCATCAAAAGTTAATGGCTTCTATTTAGAAACGTTCAAAGTGAGCAGTTAAACTGTGCTTTGAAGTGCTCAACACTGGTGTATGTCATTTTGTATTTTAAGTGCGGCTGTTTTATTGTTTTCATTTTGTCCAAGGAAACTTGAGATTTCTTTACATTTTCCATGAAAATGTGGCGTATTTTACATATCTGACGTGGCCAAATGTATAAATCGCGACCGTAGCTTAGATTCATCTGGAGCACTGCCCGTTGTCCGCAGCATGGCCGATGTTTCACAAGTTATGCCGGCCGTAATATCTTGGATGTTAACGACAGTTCTCGCAAAATGTACAGAAATAACCGCCTCCCCACACTGCGGACGCTTCGATAATTCTGTCAGTGCATTACCAATGCACTTCGCTGCTGGAGACGACGCCACAATTTTATTTAAAACCGGCTTTCAATATTGAACGCATTCAATCTTGCAACTAGATTATTTCTGTCTGTATGAGGTGTGACGAGTGACTTTCTTTTGTAATTTAATCGTTACGACCCGTGTCCGCTTACACTTTTGCTTCCATTTCTATTTAACTTTCAATCACATTTTATTAAGCCGTGTCATGCAATTCCCTGTTGAAAACAATTTAACCTAGAGAAAATGTATCGTTTTCCTAAGACTAAATATTTATAACTAGGTGGGACTGGTCAGAAATGCAGAATATTATAACTTGAATGTAGTCCTAATTTATAAATGCCTTATTAATTCAGACACGAATTATACTTTTATATTGAAGCAATAAATCAAGTACCGCTTAATAAGTGTCCATTTTGTGTTTTCCTTCGTAGTTAAGCCCCAATTAGGTGTAGGTATACCTAGATAAGCGTCTATCGAAAATCCATTCGTGGAGCTTTAAGCTTTAGCTAGATTACTCGGCTTAGTAAATCTTGATGCGAGGATATTTCTAACGTCGGAACTGGATCTGCAGGCTCGCTAAAGTGGCCTCTCACTAGATAATAGCTACACTGATAACTTCGTAACTTCTAATTAAAATGGACGTGTCTGGTAACTGAACCATTATAGCCCTTTCAGAGGGTCACAACTGCTTTATGCGTAACTTAACGTACTGGTTGCTGCGTACGGCTTGGAGAGGTGTTATTATGAGGTAAACAAGTACTCGACATAAAATAATTGTTTTAAGATTAATAATGTTGTCTAAAAACGAATTTTCGAAGACTTGACATTTATCCCTGAAGAATAAAATAGTCGGCCTAAAAGCTCTCAAGTCGTTGTTTACGCAACCTATTTACTCAACGAAGTTTAACATAATTTGGCTACTATTCTTCTTGACTTTCGTCTGCTCTTCGTAGGTCGCAAAGTCACAATTAAATTATGTAAGTACTAGAAACTCTGTTCTTATGACCTTGTAGTTGTAGGACGATTGGAAAAGGTACTTGCAACTAAAATACGTTCACTGGGTGAACGGTTACGTTCCACTTCGTACGCTATTGTTTTATTTGTGGTAAACATTGAATTCCCGTGTCCAGTAGACTGTTGCGGTTCGTAGAATTATAAATAACGACTTTTGAGGACAGTTCTTCAAAAGTTGTTATTTGTAATTAGTAATCGAACTTTTTTATACAAGTCATCATCTGCCTAGCCTTTTCCCAACTATATTGGGGTCGGCTTCCAGTCAAACCGGATTTAGCTGAATACCAGTATTTTACGTGGAACGGCTGCCTACCAGACCTCCACAACCCATTAACTGGGTAACACGGTACTTCATGGCAAGACTGGAGTCGTATTAACTGGCTTCTGACTATCCGTAACGACTGCTAAAGATCTATAAATGACAGCCGGGTGTCTGTCTGTCTGTCTGTCTGTCCGTCTGTCACAGCCAGTTTTCTCCGGATCCACTGGACCGATTCTGTTGAAATTTGGTACACATATGGACTTCTATGACCCAAACACGGACGCGTTACGTAAATTATAATTTTTTTAATATGGGGGTCACTTTTAGGGGTCAAACTAGAAAAATTAAAAAAAAAAGTTTTTTGAACAATATCGTGTGACATATCAAATGAAAGGGCTTACTGTGAGGGTTTTAATTACATTTTTTTCATAATTTTAAAATAAATGGTTTTGAAGTTTTTAAAAAATTAGACGAAAAATGACCATTCCCCCCCTTATCTCCGAAACTACTGAGCCTAAAATTTTGAAAAAAAATGGAGATAATAGATCTTTACCTAAAGATTACAGGAAAACCTATTAGAAGTCTGTAGTGTTAAAATAACATGTAAAAAAAAAATTCGTTCGGAACCCGTTGCACGCGAGTCCGACTCGCACTTGGCCAGTTTTTTTATACAAGTATCAAAATAAATATGCTGTCAATATCTACATTTTCTGACTGTTGAACTTTCACATATTGAAAGCGTTGAAGATGTACTCAATAATTGTGAATTCTGATGCAAAATAGTAAAGTATATAAGTATTTTCCATATTTTGCATTTAATCTGACCCCAATGGAGCATTGTGATGTTAAAATCGATTTCTCTCGACCTCGGCCTTCTGCACGCAGTTGTCTGTCTGCGTTCGTGTATCACGCAAAATACGTATCTATTGATGCGGACTTTGTAAAAATAATAGAATCCGTATAAGGCTAGGGACAACTCCTGAGCTGAAAACTATAAATAAATAAAAAACGCATGCATTAAGGCGACGACATACGCTAGCGACCTCTAGGTCGCTGGCGTATGTCTGGAACAATACGCGCACTCGTTTAATACCCGCGCGCCCCGAAATTCAGTAGTTTCTTGTACTTATCTTATTATTCTAAGACTAAAAAAATACCCGTATATCAAAATGTAGCTAGTTAAATTGTCTTTGAGGTAGTGTAAATTCCATTAAAATACGCCCGGCGGTTTTGATCCGATTTTCGTTTTTAAGTCGTTAGACGTTACTTTACAAATTAATTACACTATTATGAACAAATAAATCTCAAAATTTTCAGATTTCAAATTAATAGGAAATAGTCTAGTGTACTTAACACACATATTAAAAAAAAATACGACTAGCCGTTTAGACGTGATTCTCATTTTAATATCAGCTACTCTGAGGTATCTCCGCCTTAACACTTTTTAAAAAATAAGAACGTGTTTCTTAATTCTGTTTGTCGTTTTTAACTATTTGACCTAGCAGCAACCGGGATTTCTTATACTGTTTGTCCTTCGACAAAGGCCTCCTCTAAATCTTTCCATTTCCATTCTGGACCTTAACTGGATTCTGGATCTTTACAATGTCGCCTTCCCAACTTTGAGTTTGAACACCTTGGTTTCTTTTTCGAAATTGTCTTATGTAGGCGAAAGACGCGCTACACTATCAGCGAAATGACGCTTTTCTACTGTTTCTTTCGGTTTTTCTTTTAATTTTTCCAATCCGATTTGTCCCTAGCATTAGTTCTTACTCTCAAGTTCCGAGTCAGTGTTCGCTCCGCGCGGTCAATGTTATCAAAACATTCCATGAATTCCCACGGTCGGTTTCGATCATTGTGCTATGTAGACTATTATTACATCACGCTTCGTAATTACGTTATTGGATACAACTATGGGTTAACGACTTAATTACAATATATGGCGATGTACAACCGATGCTCTTAAAAGGCCGTCTAGTTTCTTACCATGTTTGTAAGTAATTGGCTGAATCTTTACTCCTCGTTGCTTTTGATTGCGATTCGTCAATTTCATGAGTAATTTCTTCATTTAGTTTTGTTTTGAGCGAAACTCATCCTGAATTATGTGTCTTTACTCCAGTTGTACTTAAATATCCACATATGGTTAGCTTTTGCATGAATCTAAAGCTATTAAAGTGGTAGCATTGAAAAAAAAAAACATATGCTCTAGAATTTATTGCCAGATAAGCTACTTGATAGATGTTCACGTGTTGGGCCTCTGAAGCGGATACCATCCACAATCCGCAAATTATTATGGCTACATCCCTTTGCAAAACCATATTTTGTAACGGTGTGTGAAGGAACCCTATGGTCGGAACATGTTTATGGGCTGTTTAAATGATTGATTAAAATAACTGAGTGAACATCAACAGTTTTCAACATTCTAACTGCTCATAGTGCTCATTGTGAAACCGGAAACATTTTTCATAATGCTCATTAGAAATGTTTTGATTTATGAACTGTAATTACAGGAATCAACGCTTCTATTACACTAGTAATTTAAGATTTTTACAAATAAACTATTGTGTTGTACAAAACAGTTAAATGAATTACTTAACTGAATGTAGAGAGAAGCTCTCAATAACCTAAATTTCATAGATATATGCAGTACATAAATGGATATTGTTAACAAATAAATTTAAATGGTATGATATTATGTTAAAATCAACTGATCACCAGTAATTCAATAAATCTAAATAATTTCAACCCATGTTTATGAAAATGGTATGCATGGTAGCTTTTCACGAACATGTGTATAACATGGATGATCAAAGAGTATTATGTACATAAAGGCTCATAATAAATGTTTATTTTTAGCGAAATATTCGCGCCTGCGGTTGTGGTATAGCATGTATAATGTTGTTTCATACAATTTGCGAGTGTACGTGCCCCGTCACACAGGATACTGGCGACAACACCTTGGCCGGCTTGCAGTTTCCGCTGCTAACTTTACAATCAACCATTTTATGTTGCAACATCTAAATACGACTACAGCTATATTACTTTTTGCTGCCCATTTCATCAGCTATGTTTAATTTAGCTACATCAGCGACGAGCCTCAATACTACTGCGAAATTTACTTCTTCTTTCTTGTTGCAATCACTTTTATTTCTTCTCTGAGGTTCTGAAACAAACATGTAATCAATCAGGACGGATATTTCTAAATTGAATAGTAGAATTAATTGCCCGAAACGATACTTATTGTTATCGAACCTCGTTTTTGTGTATAGCAATTACGGCTTGGCGGTGAATCACCACCTGCCTGCGTAATATTTCTTTAGCAAAATCGTTTTGTTGAGTAACTTACTCAACAACTTACATTACCTTTATGTGTGAATATGTGGATACCTAATTCCGTTGCGGCTCATTTAATGAACAAGCTACAAGCGTGCTTCACTGGGCCGTGAAGTAGTTGTATGTGCTTCAGATTGAGACATTGATTTAGATCAACACATTATTTTATTCTTCTTCATGTCTCTATGAACGTAGAACGACATTTGTAAAAGGCTTATTTAGGATCACAACATGCTATATTATCTTTAAAATTGTTTGTTTTTAAGGTTCCGAACATCCGTAAAAACGGAACCCTTATCACTCATTGACTCGGGTGTCGGTCTGTCCGTCTGTCACAGCCAGTTTTCGCCGGATCTACTGGACGGATTCTGTCGAAATTTGGTATACACATGGAATTCTGACCCGAACACGTATGCTTTACGTAAATAAATATTTTTTTAGTAAGGGGGTCACTTTTGGGGGTCAAACTAGAAAATTAAAAAAAAAAGTTTTTCAAACTGTATCGTCTGACATATATGTATAATGAAAGTGTTCACTGTGAGGGTTTTAAAATTTTTTTTAAAACCCTCATCGTGAACACTGTGTGTGTAAAGTCTGCAGTGTTAAAAAAATTAAATGTCCAACTCGCACTTGGCCAGTTTTTTTAAACCGTATGACATTCAGGCGTGCAAATTTTCTAAATATTTTGAAACAATAGAATTGCAGTCTGGAATATTTTTTACGCAACTGTTTGTAAAGACACGAACATACCAAGTTTCGTAAAATAATAATATTTCAAAAACCCAGTTTCTCTTATTGATGGCATTGCAGAGTATCGAAGTGCACAATTCAAATCTTGCCTGTCATTCGTCTGATCGTAAACTCTCGCTCGGATTTCGCAGTGGCTTTCGCCAATTAATGTATCAAATCCCTCGACGAACGAACGGAACGACTTTTGAGTGTGTTATTAATCTCATTGAGTGTAAACAAACCCGTATGCGTCGCGGCGCCGCGCGGTGAGTCAGACAATCGCGATGTGGGCTGCCACAGGGCATTGTGCCGCGCTAGGCTGTGGGGCGCTTGCATTGTATGATTGTATGTAAAGGAGGCGCAGGCGGCGCCCACCGACGCACTTCGTCTACGAGAAAGCATCGCTTGCTTGTCATTGTCAACCATTTGAAATCTACACCCATCACTTGTAAACTCCATTCATTGACAGATTTTCAATCCGTGCCAACTGCCGACACATTCTCTTCCCAAAAATAATCCCATTGTTTCTAAAACGTTCATTTCTCTAATCGATCGCTTCACTTTCATTCAGTAAACACGGTGCTGTTGTTTGTTTATCTGGTGGCTCGCGTCTTTCTCTCACGATTTGTGTCGTGATGAAGAGTCTCGCAGATCCACGAAATGATAACTTTCCTCCATTCGTGAGTAGATCTTAACATTAAACTCCCGACCAGGAATTAATGTTTATGTGTAATTAATTTTATTTTACTTACCAGTCATCTTCACGCTCTTCTGACCTTATAGGGCGAACATAGAACTAAACTCTATCACTTAGTTGATCAAGAAGACACAGATGCGGACTCATACAAATAGTTGAATATATGTAGATAGGTAGCGACTCAAGATATGTCCTCAGCCAAGAATGAGATACCGTCTCTAACTTATACCACCAAGGCCAGCAGCCAACAACATAACGATTCGCTGAATGTACACAATTTCTAAAGAATTTTGAATCGCCATTCGTATGATAAATTGACGACGTTATTAATACATAGATACCTTATAAGTCAGTGAAGTGTCTTAAAAGATACTTATAGAGTTGTTGCTGAAAACAGAAAAGTTATTAATTCCTTATTTCTGTATCTTGGAAGTAGATCAAATCAAAAATGGTAAAAGACTTGGTCTACTACTTGACTAACATCACTTTGCCAAGAAAATACCGAGTTAAGCTCCAGTCCTCAAGTCCATGACTTTAATAATCGCCGCGAGCCAGAGAAGAAGTTTAAGAAGTATACAGCATAAAATAGCGTAATACCCTTGACCCGGCGTGGGAGGGAGACGCGGGTATTTTTAACCGAACGGGTCAACAACCGTTGGCCGGTGTTCCTCCTGCAAGGTTGCAAGATTGCAATTTGAAGACGGTAATTATAAATTATCGCCATCATCGTCAGAAATATTAGCTGTAGGTTCTCATATTTTGTTTCCTGATAAAGACTTCTGTTTGAAATCAAACAAACCCTACTCAAATCTTTTTATTTTATTTTTAGTACACAATGCGAACGTGTTATTTATCCAGCTGTCGTCGGTGCTACACTTCAATTTGTGCGATATGTCTATATCTAAGATTGGCCAATCTTGTTACGAATACATAATCACACCGTATCTTGAGCAATAAATACTAATAAAGTGTCGTAGTGCAATGCCACAGGTAACAGGTACACGAATTCGCAGTCATCGGTCGTGACTCCAACGATGCGTATCCGTTTATTTCTAGAAGAGGTTTGTTTATATCTTACGAATGTTCTTTGTACATCATCAAAGCCATTTCGATAGAACAGCATCTGAGGCGCAACTATTTTGTTGTTTTTTCTTGGTATAATATTAATAACTTTGTTTAGTACTTACTGTCTGTTCGATTTAATCAAACCTACCAGTAATTAATTCTGAGATGCGATCAAAAGGACAGTCAATAGATCGATTTTGATAAACCACCCATGGTGCTCAATATTTATAACTCAATAATTATAAGATCCTATAAAGATAGATAGAATCGTCAAATTGGAAAGAGCACAGTGCACCCAACTGTGCTCTTTCCAATTTGACGATTCTATCTATCTTTATAGGATCTTTAATTGTAATCAGGGCTGGGGAGTAGCCTGCAATTTGGTCGAGATAATGCGATAACCGGAGTGTATGTAGGATTCGGAAATTGCAATGATTGCGTCGGAGCTAGGCCGAGCAGTCGAGCAGATGAAGAGCCGCGCAGTGCGCCGCCCGCCCGGCGCATGTTGCCGATATTGGCAATGCAATTACTGATAGGGCTGTCATTTTCACACTTCGATGCACATCTGCTACTGCATTTAGAAACAGTTCATAGTAAATGGCAGATTAGAAGTGGCGTTAGGACGTCATAATACGTGCTTATAACCAGACTTCTACCTGCTAACAAAACGGAAAACCCAGTGCTTATTTATAAGCTTACCTCAAAACATTTGCGCATGTTGGGTCAATATTTGCGGATTGATGAGGAGAGTGAAATATCGTGTAGAGACGAAAATAGTCCACGTCACGATTGAATTGTCAACCCTGTGGGTCCCCGCCTCGCCTCGTCCACACCTCATCCCTGCTGGTTTGCACGCCCTCACAAATATTTGCCGCGCTACAAGAATTTTGCATTAGCACCTACCGGACTGACCGCTCCTAGCGTTTATTGAACTGTACGTACTTTATCAATATACGTAAAACGTACGTATCCGATAACTGGGCTGAATAGGTACCAACAGTAACTGAAGCGTTCACCTGTTGGAAAAATCAATCACCTTTAATGGAAAACACAATTTAAGAGCCGTGACTTTCGCTATACTTCGCATTTATTAAAACGGGTCTAAACTGATCAGATAGTTGAATACACGAGTTATCGCGTTCACATGGATGAATCATACATGACAAACAGATGACCTCGTGGCAAGCCGTCCAAACAAATTATCTCCTTGTACAACTAAGCATTCATTTAAGATAATTCGTGCACATTGTGGAGATATATTCTTTATACGTTTTCGTATAGCAAAAGCAGAAAGCACAGATGCTTGTGGATTAAACTTCCTCTTATTTTTCGGTTTGATTAAGGAATTAATTAAAGTTAACCAAACACGGATGGCAGCAGCTGTTTTCCGCCACCTGTCACCTCGCACATTTAGGGCTTATAAAGGAAGGAATGAACTCAATGCTAACCCCGTTGGTGAAAGTTTATGGGCTGGTAACCTGATTTTGAAGATATTATCTTATTGTTTTTCGTAAAAGGAGATAAGTACCTCCATTATCAAAAAAAGGTGCAGCATACTGTTATTGTATACAATATCATAATTAATCGAACTTATCAACATCAGATTGTCGCGTTTCTGATAGTGTAAAAGGCGTTCTGAATTTTACAAAACAAAGAATCCTTGCAGATTTTTGTCCTTTTGAAGGATTTCCAAAGGGTCAGTGGCCGACCATATCGATTCGTGATGACATTTTCGTGCACTTTTCACTAATCCGAGCTAGTGCGTGAGCACTACAAATCTCTGTACTGTTATCCGATTCACTGAGATCTATGGAAATGATTACAGACTGGTCATGGAGAAATGTCGTTATACAATCAGCAGAGCTAAACCATTCCTGCTCCGGCTGGTAGGTAGTTACACTAGTTACATGTGTGACAGTGGTTTAGAAATCCCTGGCTTCTCGGGATCTTATTCAGCATTGGTTTCAAGCTGTATGGGTCAGATCTGTCAAAAGTCAGACCTATTGGTCTTAGACCTTTTTGGTATCTTCCTGTTGGTTGCGAGGGTCGTAGTCGCACCGTGACACTATTCATCCAATTAGATTGTACTGCACCTGGTTAACGAGAAGTCAATCCTGGCATAATAGCAATAAAGTAGTTTACAAACAAAAGCCATTAAAAGACCGTGACATTATATCAAACAATTTCTGTACAGGTGGATGTGAAATTGTTTTAAACTACTGAGTATACAAAATGCCCGAGTATGTCCGTCGCGAGTGCATTGACACTTGGCGAGTGGAACAACGTGGACGATGTAGAACTGCCATTATTTTATCTGGTTATTAACCTGTAATGGGAATAAAGATGCGGAGGCAGCGTTATCAGATAACGACAATGCTCGTTTAATTACATAAAACTAATTAGGTACTTACGAGTATGCCTCTTTTTCGCTATTGCGTAGCTGCTACTTACCGGGTGAAAACAAACCTATCTGTATGGACACATTTATTATTCAAAACACCTGATAACTTCTCATTTTCCCTTGAAGTTTTCCGATAAATTTTACCTGTTTATTGCTATTTTTGTTCTGATTAACCTCATTTCCTGAAATAGCTCATGCCTGTAATAGGTAATCTACATAAATACTTGTAGTGACTAATTAAATAAGCAGGCGTTTGAATAGGACTGCAACGGGCAATATCGAGGGCGACAAGTGGTACTTGTTGCGTGGGATCGAAACTTTTGCATATAAATGCGATATGCAGGATTGCAGGCGTGATTTGTCGCCCCACAGCCTGGACCAGTCGCCTGCGCTAAATGCTAAACTGTGTAATAACTTGGAAAACAGCCCATAACATAACTTGTGCTGGAATAATACACGTTGGATAGTGCTGTTACATGGTAGGTACAAAAGCAACTACGTAAAGTGTAGGATTTATTTCAGTTCCCGTATTACGAGCGTGCGTCATTTTTGCAGCCCTAACAATGTAAAACAGCTTCCTGGAACGTAATGTTCAGCAAATTCAGCAATTGACACGATTCTCATGTTGCAGATCAAGTACCTACCTACTTTATTTACATGCACCGCTCTGGTTTAATATTTAGGTCGCTTTGTGTTTGAACACAGCCCTCTGATCCACATTTCCTCTGTAGGTACGATTCGTGAAATTACGCCACATGTGGACAGGATGCCTGGAAGTGCTTGCAAATGTTGCATCCTTGCGTCGTTTTATGTAAAGTTGTCTGCTTGTTCCATATATAGTTTTGATTTGAGCAACTTCTATAAATAGAATATTAGCATCAATTTTTGAAAATACGTAATGCGATAGAATCTTAAAGTACGTACCTTCCTAGGTACTTGTTTACCACGAAAGTCAGAATATTTATTTTGTCTGTCTATCAATCTCTTCATCCGGCTAACCTCACTAACTGTATAATATGTACGTGCTAATGTTATTTTAATGGGATATTCTTTCTCCTTTCATCGTCGCATTTCAAAGGTTTCTCAGAATCACGTGAAAATAACGGGAAAATCTTTCGGAAGAGATGTGATAGTTAATCTATGATAACATAGAAGTTGTAAAGTTACGTTATTCAAATGAGAATTGGATTTAGATTCGATTTAGTTAAAAAAAGTGTTGGAAAACATTTAAGTGGCAAACGCGACGGGAGATTACATGACAGTGGTGCGAGAGTGGCGAGAGTGGCGACATGAACAGCCCAGCAGCCTTCCAATTACGAGAGCATTCGAATCGGGTGCTCCGAGCGTTAATTAGAAGGATCCCCGGTGGCACGGCCACGTAGAACTCCATATAACTCTTTCCGAGGCATGCTTGTAAACCAATTACCGGGCAACTGATGAACGTTGAGCGTGCACGAAAGTTCCCACTCAATTTCATTACGCTTGGCTGTGCGCACTAACAATTAGAGAGGTTTCTATAATCGCGATTAATTCATTGATTAGCAAAGAGGTGGCTGTAAATTATGTATGCATAAATCATTGCATATTAATTATTACGACGAATCTAAGAACGTTTAGGAAAAATCGTACAAGATGATGGATTTTTATAAAAAAAAGTTGTTGCTGATTTTAAGAACAAATTGGCTGGTTCTCATAATTTATCTTTAAATGTATCGAAGCTTTATCAAAAGCTTTTAGCGGCGATGACGTCTGATGTTTGTCGTATGTCGCGCCGTCTCATCGGAGCCGATTATACAGACTGAGTATTTCCAAAGTCGTTCGTCTCTAAGTAGTCCTGTCAAGTTTGTTTGCCTACCATCATGCTTGTGTAAATAACAGCCAGCTTCCTCCCCTCGCTGCTTTAGCACTCGACAGGCTTATTTACGTATACGTTTAATTAACACTTCAGCGGGAGTGGATCCAACGCTGCGTACTGGAGTAAGCGGGCTATGAGTAGCGCAGTTGTTGATATCTTCGCAGGAATTATGTAAAGTGGTTTGCAATATATAGCATTATGAAGTAGTGACGTAAGGCGTATCGACTGCACAGTTAGACCGCAGACGCTAGGGTTTGATTCCCGCTCCTACATTGCACAATGCGCTTACATTCCGCACGCGCTGCCCGTGTTCTTCATTTCACAGAACGATCTATTCGATTTCTATATCTTCTTGGAATCAGCTCTGTACAAGAAAACTTTGTGACCCATGTCCAATAGCAATGTAGCATTCTTTAAATCGCTATCTTTCTCAGAAAAATGAATGATTATTATGTTTTATAGTGTTTCAACATTAATCGATTTTTATCAATCGCATCATTCTTATATTGGAACATGTGACATGCTGCTTTCTGTCTGATAAATAGCACTCTTACAAAAGTAATTACATTCTCGTATCTGTACATAAGTGTTCAATGCGGATTATTTTGTTAAGCCCCGTCGTAAAAACTGAATAAAATTCTGAATAAAAGCTGAAATAGATTTCATTTTGTGCAGTCTACCTCCCCATGAAAGGGGGATGCTGGTTTTTGTTGAGGTTTGCCGGTGCAGCCTGTATACACAGTTCAGCCGCTATATTAAAATGCGGGCGAGGCTTTTAGTGCATCATAGAATAAAAAATACTACGTTGCTGAATTTTATTTTATGTTCAGCGAAGTTTATAAATCTTTTAGGTCTTTAAATTGAATAACCGATGACATTGGTTGCTTTTATTCACTTTATAATAATATAGTATTGCAATTTTTGTTTTGGCGGAGTTGGTTAAGCTAACTTGTTTGTTGTGAGCTCAATGCAAACATAACCTATTTTACTTCTGTTCCAAAACCGAAACGTTGCCAAGATCTTTATTGTTGTTTTGCTTGTATTGAAGCATTGCGCTAGCCAGCAGGGTCATTAAGATATACCATAGATATTTAGATATGCAATCCGGAACCAGGAATGGTAATTTAGTTTTCAATGAGTACCAATAATAACTGTTTTTAACTGGGTCGTAATCATAATAGAGGCTACATTTACTGTGTAGCCAGCGGACATGTAAATAATCTTTGCCGTCTACCGTCTGCCGGCCGGCTTTGCACGCTGCGCCGAGCCTTGCTGGAAAATTGCACTTGATCCCTCCCCCGACCCTCCCACCGCGCCGTCTGCTCTCTCTGCTCTCTACATTTGATTTCCGACCTACTACAATTATCTATCTACATCGTGATACCATTAATATGCATGAGAATTCAGCTCCGCAAATGCTGTCCTGTTTTAAACAATACTTTGCCGATTTGAATACCTACAAGTTAAGCCCCCAATCGCAAGTACCAGCTTGCAGTTAGACATTATCAATAACGGCTGCAATAATTATAGAAATTCCTCGATAACCTCCGCGGCAGGTGGCTCGCGGTCGCGGCTTAGTATGCGCCGATGGGCCGTGATCGGTTTTTGCTTCGAATGGTGGTGTAGGGAACAATGGCCGACGACGTGCATTCCATCCGCACCACCGTTAGCCGGCGGCAGTAATCGCCGCAATGATCACCTCGACCGCTGCGAGCTACTTGCGCCACGATCGACATGATACACCTAACTAATAAACATTTACCGCTTCCGCGCACCGTAAGAAAAACTCATGCCTCAACATTTATACACTACATACTTTTTACAACTTGAGACTAGGAAACTTACTTCATGAACATGCGACGTCCTAAAACGCATTTGTTACGAAACAACGCAGTCCAAAAAGTTTTTATCGGTCTAAAAAAGCTCTTGTAGCATCTAAATATATTTTGGATCTATAAATCAAATTAACAACTTTCTACGGACTTAGATCGAAATAAAAGTAGACGGGGCGCGGTTGGCTTCGAGCCAGACCAAACGGTAAAAAGCAAGGGCGGCGGCGACGACCGCGCCCCGAAATAGCGAGCAAAGTCAAGGCGTGCGCTTAGACGACGAACTAACGACCGCTTCAAGCACATCACTGCACGAATTGCTGGTACACGGTTTTAAATTCCAGTGAGACACACCCTGCCACAGACCGCGCCTACTGGTCGAGTTACCTTCTCGAAAACGGAACAACCCATGTAAACTAATTAAATTATGTGTGCCTATCATAATACTAACTAACGCTTCAATAACTCCCACGAAACATAACGACCTAAATGTAGCAAAAAAATAAGGTGGAGCCCGTAATATATTCGCAGACATAGCGCAATGTCTGGCTGTTCTAAAATGACCTACAAAAATGTTTTCTATTAACGTTGTTGACGCGACGGTGACAATGTTCTCCTGAGAATTTAACATAATGTTCACAATTTACCACTCGTATTTTCACGAATGTAATGAGGGTTGACAAAATACGTTACTTGGTAGAATAAAGGCCAACATAATTATTCTGCAGTGTCTCAATGCAAAATAAAAGGAATGGCGAGGCGGCTTTCATATCATCGAAGGCTTACCACGTACGGTGTTATGGGGCACAATAGCGGTGCAGGGGCCAGTGAGGCAGTGACTCACGCGCAACAGGCTTGAGACAGAACAAGGACATCCTCACATACAGCCAGCGCTGTGGCAAATCGAAACATAAACATGGTTACTCCATATCCGTCGGAGCTATTCACCATTGTGCCGCAACAAATTGCAGACATAATAGACTTCGCAACACTTTAAGCTTTGTGCTAGATGACACATAGATATTTTAAGGATAATAACACTATTAAGAAATTCTGTCGGTCGTTAATGTGTTCTTTGCAGTGGAAACTATGCCTAATAAGATTTTAATTGGTCGTTGTTTTTCAGCAAAATAGTTGAACAGAACATGCTTATTCCAAGATTGTAACTGAGCTCAAAAGCAGTATTTTGAATAAGTGTTTTGTTTTGTGCAGATGACTTGAAGGCGGTGACGAAGCGTCTGATCGTGCAGGCCAAGCGGCAGGGTTCCGCCGACAACATCTCGATAATCGTGGTGTTCCTGAAGGACCCGCGTGACATTGCCGCAGACAACCGCCCGCCCATGGATCTTGGGTAAGCATGTTCATGTATTCAGATTCTTTCAAATGTATTTAACATGCTTTTTGGTTTACGAACGATTCTTATCGTATTTCGCAGATTGCTGATTCTGAATATATCCCTTGTTGTATCCCTTGTGTCACGTGATTATAATAAGCCCTAATGGACAATTTAGGATCCTGGAGAAGAACATTATAATTTGTTTTTTAAATATTTCCCATTTATAATCTGCTTATTCGCTACATGTCTGGTTCAGTCAGAAAATATTCCAAAAATTTCAATTTACATTTCTTTTTATAAGACTAGAAAGAATTTTGCTAGCAGTGACTCTGAAAGAATTTCGTCAGGGTCATGTTTTGATGTAATAATAGAACACCAAAGCAATGCTTCGAAAATGTTTACTTCTCATCTCCATAGCCCGTAACTATTTTAGTTGCCTACTCGTAGTTCGAAAGACATAAACGATAATATGCCTGTCTGAGGACAATACCTGTTTTTAGAACTTTATATGTCCTGCTAATGGCATTACCATACCACATGTCACAAGCGGATATTAATAATCCCTATTTTTAGTACACGCTATCATTTTATGATGTCATATTATGTTGGGTGCAGGCATCTGTGTCAACAAATTAGCTAATAACGTCTACATTGGATTGGAAGTCTCCTGCCTATACTTTTTCGTCAAAAATACCAGTTCCAGAGATAAACGGCCGTTAACCGGTTTCAGATAATTCAAACATATGGAGCTCGTATAAAAATGTAGACGTACGAATGACATTATCTTGAACCAGACGACCTTGGATGAGGTTAGCCTATCTTAATAACACGAGTCTTGAAAATGAAAGTTATGTCACTTTCTTCGAATAACAAGCAGGATATTATTTTATTGGGTGACGTTACATGAACGAACTAAATATGTCAGATAATCACTGAAAGGATTACTGGATAAGCCCGATTATAAGATTCCAGATTGTAATTCTGGGAATGAGGGCTATCTCCAATCCCCCCTATCTGCAAGGGCTTAGTCAGATACGTTTAATTTTCTTTAGGGTAACCAATATTATCCACATTTTGTTTAACAGCATATCTAAGTAACAACGGCTTGGCATATCATATGCAAGCTTGTTTGAAATTGGCCTCTATCTTTCTATCTGCTAAACTTTTTCCCACCTATATATGTAGAGGTGGGCTTTTTAACTGGTATCTTTCAAAGTGCCTTTATTTACAATCTTACAACTATTTTAATAATCGATATTTTATACATTGACCTCGGTAGAGTTTGCTTTGCTTTGTAACATAGGTCTTCCCCAGACCCTTCGAAAGTATCGTGAACTTTTGGGAAAGGACTATGTCTCACTGGTTTCTTTACTAAAACTCAATCCAACGCAGGCTGGACAACGCGATGATGAACGCTCCGCCGTTCACCATCGAGACGGAGGCGTGCCGACGGCAGGTGGATGCTGCAGCAGCCGCCGCCGATGCCGAGGCCGAAGAGTGCGCGGAGGCCGAAGCTGAAGCGGAGGCCGCCGACAACGGCGTGGACAACTCCGATAGCGACAGCGAGGACCTCGGCCCCGAGACTGCCGTCGATATCGACGCAGATGACGTAGACGCGGAAGCAAGGCATCAAGAACCACAACCACCTACCCCACCTGCACATGCTGGTGAGTCAACCATACATATTTTGAATGCTGTTTCTGTCCAATGTCATTCAAATGGCATGGGCAAATCTCTGATTCTACATTGAAAATTTCAGCTGCAGAAGTGTTTTAATGATAAATCTGATATTGCCATCACAGGACACGATTATGTTTCAGTCACTGTAGATGCTGCAGGTATCCTAGTAAAACGTGGTGGGTTCGTTTTCCGGGTTGAAATAAGTCCGAATGATGTGCGGAATGTGTGTGTCACCCACAACAGTAAAAAATTAAAAAAATAAGCTCCCCAATTCGGCGAATCTCACTGCAGTAACCCCGGTCCCTATCTCATCTGACCTAATTCCGGGACGGTCACGGGCGGACTGTCGACCTTCCTGCCAAACCCTTCAGCTATTACGAAATGTTTCCTCGAATTTGAAGCCGCGTTGATAGCAATGGTTAATTTTGGCTTGATCGAAGCCGGAACGTGTCGGGTTAGAGATCATGACTCGTTACTCTGGTCGAGTGACAGGTAGCCGCGTAGCCGGATAGCCTACGTTTCATAATAACATACTTCCTCATGCATGACTCGACTGAGTCATACTCCGCGAGATTGTGCGGGATGACAAACAGTTGGTTAATCCGTTTAGCCCAAAAGACGGGAATAATTCATAACAAATCAACACGCGAGTACAATTCAATCGATATTTGATTAATGACAATCAAAGATTTTTAATAATTGCTATAATTAGCAAAAATGTAGTTAGTGGCATACGTTAACTAGTTTAAAATCTGTTAGCATTCTAAGTTTCATTGCCAGGAAAATAATTACTGTTAAAACTTAAACAGGCGATACTACAACACAAAATTGAAATAGGAAGCTAATCTCAAGCCTCACACACACACTCATGAGCCACATTTCAATAAGAGCAAAAGAAAAAGTAAGAAAGAACCGTGAGTGTCACGCTTTATTGATTGTTAGTCACCCACATCCATGCTGCGCCGTCCGTACGGAGCCGCCTGGCCGCTGTACATCGTGTACATTTTCTAGATGCGATTGTATGCAGATGAATCGATCGCTGATTCAGATTAGATTAAGAAATTGGAAGTTCAGAATGAGTGTTTTCGCCCCCCGCACGATGTAAGTACCTACGCGCTGTGAAAACTTTGTTTGTTTCTTGGCAAATCATTTCTTCAACTGATGATAAAATTTGCTTTTCACAGTAAAATTACTAAAATAAGATTTAAAAAATGTATCAAAGTCTGTTAACATTTAGGTGGGTAATTAAACATAATGACCCAAATTTTGTTTCAAGTGGGACCTACGTAGATGACCCGTACCTAGGTATATGTAGCTTTTTATTTTAATAATGATTGTTTCCTTATCAATTAGGTTTTTACCTAACTACGAAATTACAAATGTTAACACATCACAAAATAAACACTTTCTTGTTTGGCATCAAAAATTCAGACGGCAGTCTCGAAATCTCGACTCTTTTCAGAGGTACCTTCAAAATGTAATTTATTTAGTTGTAAGCTTGTTGGAACCACGAGTTACCTATCAGTGTTTTGTTTACATAATAATATTAGCACTAGCATCATACAAATAAAGTTCTATCTAATTAACAACCTGACTACTGGGGATGTCATTATGTTTTAAACTAAGGCTAGGTAAATAATTATAATGTCAAGGAGGATAATAATAAAATGGGAATTATTATAAAATGACACGGCATCCCTATCGGGTGCAAGCGGGCGCCCCGCGCGCCGCACCCCTCGCCCTCGCGCCGCTGCCGTCCCGCTCGCTCGCCGCGGCCCTCTCCTTTCGCAGTCGCTCATTGAACGTCCAACGGATCTGTGCTACTCTCGAAAGTCGCTGCTATTGTAATCGGGGCTTTGTCTATATTTTAACGGCTCGAATATTACACCGCCAGTGAAGATAATAATCTGTGCAGTGAAATTACCGTTCACGGTATGTGGCTTTTAGCGAATGTTGTTGATTATCTTCACATACCGAACAGTTTGTGAAAGGTTATTTCTGTGTTGATTCATGCGGAGCGGTGTTCTGGAAATAGATCGGTTCGCCCGAAGGCGCATCCCTACGTGGTCGGTGAGCGCAGGATTCCCGGAGGTTCACTCACATGTTCTCGACACTGTCCAAGTTCGATATCGGGCGTGTCTCCGCTGGCCGTTCTCAAAACTCGAAATGGCGTCGCGAATGTCTTGCGAGTTTGAAATCGCGACGACCGGTAAAATATCGTTGCTAGAACGCCGCTCGTAAACAACACCGGCGTTCATGACTTATTGCAGTTAGCTCAAACGCTGATGTTTTTGTCTCGAATCGAACGAATGAGTTTTTTTTCTGTCAAGGGTGTGTCACCTGTTGATAACGTGAATTGCGAGAGGAGGGGTGACCCGTGACGGGTGAATTTTGCGTGCTCGCCAGGTGTTCGGCGAATTCTTATTGTAGTATTGTAAATAGCATAAATAAAGTGTGGTCTTGGTGTTGTGTGCAGTGGAGGAGGGCCACGTTGACGGTTCTGTGGCGGATAATGTAGCTGAGAGTGGCGAAGACTCCGAAGACGAGTGGAACTACTTCAAAGGCGAGGGCGAGCGTGAGGAGCAGCCTAGTGAGGAGCCCGACGAGCAGCCGCGCTCCGAGACACCCTGCCAGGATAATGTGAGCTCGTTTATTCACAAATATTACGACACTATTTCTAATTGATTAATGCATGTTATTACATACTGGAGACCACGATGCATGTGTATTTACAGTTAAAGAACAAACATCTACATTCCAAATCTAGAGTTCCTAACAATAACTTTCTACAATTAGCTTGTAGATTGGCCCTGTAAAGTATGTTTAAATATTTTATTCCATAATCCTTCGTAGGTTTCCTAAAGTGATACATTGTTCAGTTGACCTTGAAATCGTGATTCAATCCATATTACAAGTTGTGACTAAATTAGCAATTGGAAATCATATTCTAGGTTATGTTGGGAAGGCATTACTAATAGACGTATTGTAATATGTTTCAGTCGGCTTGGGAAAGCAGCTCAGTAGACATGAACAGTTCACCACTGAACCCCGACGCCCCGGTGTTCATCCCTGGGAGCGTGGCTGGTGCAGACGTCCTGCTCGCTGAGTCACCGCGCAAGCCACTGCCGATGGATGACATCGAGCTTCCAGATGAGGCACAGTTCGACACAGGAGCTGTAGTGAGGCCAGCAGAATTATTAGACTTGGATAACTGTGATCAGCTTAATGGCCATCATGTGAGTATTATTGTTACACTAGTAGAGAAAAGATTTGTTTATTTGTTTTTAATGAATGGGCTCTAAAACATCTAGAGCAAATTTAAAAACCCTTTCACTAGCAGAAAGTTTTGTTACCACTCAATGACATAGGCTACCTATATTTTATTTTCTAAAAGCAAATGGAGTTGTAGGCGAAGTGCTAGCAGTTTATACATAATGGATTATATTTCCTTGTAGACATGGGTTTCATTGTGTAGGTTGTAATTGTTAACAAAAAGTATAAGATATGATTGTTTAATTAACATTACAAAAGAGAAAGTTTCATAAACACCAAAATAACTATTCAAGTGAGAGTGTGAGAAGAATGGCTTGTCTGATGAATTTGTCTGCGTGTGATGGAAACAATTACATAGCTTACAAAATTATATAAACACAGGCTACGTCTCATGTCCTGTACCTAAAACAGGCAGTGTCAGGGCCAGTTTTATGAATTCAAACTAGATTTTTCTGCCGGTAATGACTTGCTTTTGTTAAAGTTTATGTATTTCTTATCAGCTGCTGTATTATCGCATTTATGCGGAATTGTGGGCTATGAGTAATAGTAGATTATTTGACAGGAGTGTAATAACCTTTTGTGGAAACAAAATAATTTTACACTTATCAAGAAATGTTTTTCAAAACAGTCACCGAAGTTAACACTTTAAGTGCCAAGTACAAAAGTGTTTTTACATTTTTAGAGCCAAGCACTGAACACATGGGCCGAACAACAATTCGTTCGTGTGCCCACAACCCGCGCATGAACACAAGTCACATATAGCTACTTAAAACGACGACTCAGATACGGGTTGTGGGCCATGAACGAATCACTGCTCGATCCATACGCTGAGTTCTTGGCACTAAATGTGTTAAAATGATTGCAAGAATGGTGGCCGAAAAAGTGTTTAATTAACAGTTTGCTTGCTAAGAATTCATGGTCTTTGTTAACATGAATTCAATTTATGTTCAGATAACTGTGTACAAAATTAAAGTCATTAGTACTGAAAAATGAGTGTCATGGGAACTGTTGCAGTAAATACAGAATTAAGATAATAATATGAACTTTGTGTTTAATGTAAGTTTTTCCTTAAAATTCTCAAACAAGTTATAAATGTAGTCAGTCACATAGGGGTGACTAAATAAGATTAGTATTTCAAACTAATTTTAGACTTAGTGAATTCATATGGTAATTAGGTATGAAAGTGAATATAGAAATTGATCACAAAAGCAGCTGTCTGTTCCATAGTTGGATTTTCGAGATTATTAATGTTGTTAGGAAGCATTATGTAAAATAGAATAAATTAATCATTTCAGTAATTAGATTATAGTATACATTTTGCAAATGTAATGTTAGAGGCCGGGAGTAATATCTTAGACTGTATTTATTGCCCCCTTTTAAAAATAAAATCATCACAATGTATTTAGTTGAAAATGACATAATGGTGTTACTCAATAATATTTATTTCCAGAATGTATCACTGAATGAAGCTGTTAAAGAACACTTGAATGGAAATGATAAGTGCAACATGGACAGTTTGGGCTTTGGATTCAATGTTGGCATTGAACCTGATAAAGTCAAGGATAGTGGTCTCATACAAGACTTTGAGAGAATACAAAAAGACACTACTGACTTTTGCAATATTCAGGTTGGTGACTTATTTGTAATTTTATCCTAAACTAGCTGACCCGCGCAACTTCGCCTGCGTCACGATTTTCATTACTGCTCCGCTCCTTTTGGTCTTAGCGTGATTATATATAGCCTATAGCCTTCTTCGATAAATGGGCTATCTAACACTGAAAGAATTTTTCAAATCGGGCCAGTAGTTCCTGAGATTAGTGCGTTCAAGCAAGCAAGCAAACAAACAAACAAACAAACTCTTTAGCTTTATATATTAGTATAAATGCAAGGCCAATAGGACTAATTTTAGTTGTAAATCAAACCAAATGAGTCTTTTTGCCTCACAATCATTCATGAAATGGCTTTTTGTCCATCCTCCAATGGTCTGTGCACTATTTGTAAAACATAATAAAAGCCAATTTCTTTTGGCAAGCACGAAACTGACTGCAAAATGTTACTGTGACCTCTGAGTTTGTTTCGGTGTTTCTTCTCAGGGTAGTCAGCTAGGAAACATCCGGCCTCATCTAGATAAATATGTAAAAAAAAATTGACGTGTAAAAGAGTTACTTGTGATCTATTTGCGAAGTAAATATCATTGATCACTTATCATTTACTCTTACCAATGGGAGCTAGCTAATAAGTTGGTTTTTCTGTAAAACAAAAACAATTTTTTTTTTTTGGTAACTTCTATTAATTTTTTTTTTTAGTTTATTTTTAGTTTTATAACTTAGTTTGATATGTTGATAAGAATTAACTGATGTGCAGTAAGATTCAAAACCATTTTTAGGGTTCCGAACCAAAAACGGAACCCTTATAGGATCACTAGGGTGTCTGTCTGCCACAGCCAGTTTTCTCCGGATTCACTGGACCGATTCTGTTGAAATTTATTACACATGAACTTCTGTGACCCAAACCCGGACGCGTTACGTAAATTATTAAATTTTAGTATGGGGGTCACTTTTGGGGGTCAAACCATAAAATAAAAAATAAAAAAGTTTTACATATGAAATAGGTAGGTAACTGTGAGGGTTTTAATTATATTTTTTTTCATAATTTTAAAATAAACGGTTTTGAAGTTATTCAAGAAATTAGACGAAAAATGACCATACCTCTCTTATCTCCGAAACTACTGAGCCTAAAATTTTGAAAAATAAAACATGAAGATAATAGATCTTTACCTATGGATTACAGAAAAACGTATATGAAGTCTATAGTTTTAAAATAACATGTTAAAAAAAACAATTCGTTCGGAACTCTTTGCACGCGAGTCCGACTCGCACTTGGCCAGTTTTTTAACTATATCAATTTATTTTAATTTTCAGGTATTCCAGACACACGCAGAAACCAACCCCTTTGCCGTTGAAGGCAATGAGGAACTATTTGAAAGGCTGAAAAATAAAGAAAGAGATCCAATGAGTATGAGCTTTTATCAAGAAAAAGATGATGACACTTGTGAGAGGCTCTCCAAAAACGAATCACATGTTGATCTCAATGCTGTGCAGCCTTTACCTGACAGTGATGATGAAGACATACAGCCAAATGGTGTCTATGAAAATGACAAAGAAAACATTTCCCCAGATCAACACACAGATTTGTCAGAACTAGAAAGAGATATTCTAGAACCAAACAATGACATTATTAGGTTTGAAGACAGGCCTGGCCTTCCACAAAACATTGGGAACTTCGATCAAGTAAATAGTTTTGCAGATTTTAATGTCACTAGCTCTAGCAATATTGTAAGTTTTTCAAACATTGAATTTGAATCAAGCAACATCAATCAAGAAACTGTGTTACAAACAGACACTCCTGAATCTCACAAGCTTCTCTTTGAACAAATACCTGAAATACCTGATGGCAAGAGTTCAGAATTAGGATTTACAAATGATGAGGCACAGGACCCCTCAGAGAGCGAGAAAGATGTCCGGCCTTTCACACCTCAAGATGAAACGTCACAAGATATTGACATGGAAAGCAAACTTGAAGATTCACCTTGTGTTGAAACAGCACCACAGTTAAACATTGATGACATAAAGGATGATGATCAAGTAGAATCTCACCATTTGCTTGAGTCCGAGCAAGTGGCCTCTCCTGTACCTACAGACATTCAACACGCACATTCTACTGAACAGCTTCCAGTATCTCCTGCACCACTTGAGGACTCAAAACGCGACGAGTATAAATCACCAGAACCTGTTACAGATATTGATGAAATTGTTGCAGTAGAACATGCAGATGTTCAACAAATTGCAGAATCAGCATGTGAACAAGTGATAGTTTCAGTTGAAGTTGAGACAGCAACAAAAGCGAGTGAGGAAGCAGAAAATGTTGAACAAATTATTTCTGAAATAGACACTGCGCTTGAAGCACCTGAAATTAAGCTCGACAGTGACCACCTAACATCTGAAATTTCCCACGCTATCGACGATGAGCTAGCAGCAGAGTCGCCTCTGCCTTCCAAGTCGCCTCTTCCAGCTGAAACTCTTCTTCCCAGTGAATCCCCCTTGCCGACGGAGTCCCCTCTACCTACTGAATCTCCGATTCCGAACGAGTCGCATTTACCGGCGGAGGAGCTGCTACCTCGCGACTCTCCTCTGCCTGCGGAGCTGTCCCTACCGACAGAGTCGCCTCTACCAGAGGATACGCTGCTGCAAGCTGAGACTGTGCAAGTTAGCGAGTCCCCGATGCCAGGAGACTCACCATCTCCATTACCGAGCGAAATCATTCCACCCAAGGAGTCTCCACTACCGGTCGAGTCCGAAGCGGCCAGGGAATCTCCTGTGCATGTCGAGAGCTTGCAGCCGACTGAGTCCCCGCTGCCTGCACACTCGCCACAACCCAATGAGTCTGAGTTACTGCGAGAGTCGCCACTACCGAGCAAATCACCTCTCCCCAGTGAGCCCTTGTTACTTAGTGAAACCTTGCTGCCGAGCGAGTCTGCGCTTGTCAGTGAATCCCCCCTGCCGAGGGAGTCGCCGCTACCCAGCGAGTCACCCATGCCGAGCGAATCTCCTCTGCCGACCGCCGCGGAGCCGCCGCAGTCGATCGACACCGAAACCTTCGAAACTATAGCCGACGCCGCCCCTGCGCTCCTCGAGCCCGCCGCGTCCCCGCTGCCGGCCGACGTGCCGCTGCCGCGCGAGTCGCCGCTGCCCGTGGACTCCCCCGTGCCACAGGATGCCCCGGCGCGCCTGGACTCTCCCGCGCCGCAGGAGGCCCTCGAATCCGCACAGTCTCCCGCGCCCGCACAGTCCCCTGCGCCTGCACAGTCCCCCGCGCCCGCACAGTCCCCCGCGCCCGCACAGTCCCCTGCGCCCCTGGAGCCCGTAGTGTCGCTATCGCCTGCGCCCGCCGAGTTGCGCGCCGACCCCGCCTCCCCCTCGCCCGCGCGCCTCGCCTCCCCCGCGCCACAGGAGCGCGCCCCCTCCCCGCCGCCCTCCGCGCCACAACCCGACCTGCTGCCCGAAGAGCCCGCGCAGCACTCGCGCCTCGAACTCGTTACCGACGTCGACATCGGTATTCCCGAGTCGAGAGCCCAGGAGATCTGCGTACCCGTCACTAGTGAAATCCAACTCGAGGAGGCCGTGCAGCCGCCCGCCGCCGCCACCCCGCCGCCCACGCCCGCCGTGGAGCCCGCCGCGCCCGCGCTCGACGCCGCGCCGCTCAGCGACACGCCCATGGCCGCCGACACCAGCGCGTCCGGCGCCGACCTCGCCGTGGCTGCCACCGCTATCGCTGCCGCAGGTGCGGCCGCCGTGGCCGGCGTGGCTGCGGTCAAATCTAAGTCGACCACTGCGAAAAAGTCACCATCGACACCGACTGCCAAATCAGACTCGCGTACGCCGAGAGCCGCTCCTAAATCTGCGACACCCGCGCGCACGCCCACGGCCACCACTCCTGCGCCCATCAAGAGGCCTTCCACCACGCCCGCCGCCCGCACGCCCACCGGCAAGGCGCCCACTCCCGCCACTAAGGTACCCTCCGCGGCCAAGACCACGCTCGCAGCCAAGTCTGCCACTCCAGCCAGCAAGCCCGCCACGCCGAACGCTCGCACCACCACTCCCGCCTCGAAGGCGACCACCCCGGCCACTAAGGCGCCCACGCCCGCGAAGGCGGCCGCTCCCGCGCGCTCCTCGCTTACAAAGCCGGCGGCGGCCAAGCCAGCGCCCTTGGCCGCGCGCACTGCCACCACGACGACCCGTGCGGCCCCTGCGGCCCGGCCGGCGCCCAGGCCCGCTACGACGGCCGCTCGGCCCACCACACTGAAGTCCGACGCGAGCAAGCCCGCCGTGCCACGCGCCACCGCGCCGCGCCCCGCGCTGTCAGCGCCCAGGTCGCAGCCCAAGCCTACGGACAGGAAGCCGCTGACGAACGGCGAAGCTAAGGACGCCAAGCCTGCCGCCAAGCCGGCGCCCCGGCCCGCCCCCCTGTCCCGGCCGGCGCCGCGCCCCACCCCCCGCGCGCCCTCCGCGCCGGCCGCGCCGCCTGCCAGGTGAGACGAGCCACTAGTTCTGGATAACATGTTTGGTTTTTAAAAATGATATTGAGAGTGAAATGTTTGTGTTCCCAGCAGGCCGAGCGCCCCGAAGCCGGCGCCGCGCGCTCCGCTGGACAAGCAGAGCAAGGATCTCGCCAACAAACGCATCACAGCCAAGGCCGCGCCGCCCAGGACGGCTCCCCCGAAGGTGAGACCGACCTTCGTTTGTTCGGTTTACTTTTTTGCTGCTGAACGTTACCCGCAAATATTATTTACCTTAGCTTCCCTGTGCCGTTTTGTTTAATATAAACTTAAGTGTAACTCGTAGTCTACAAGTGTGTGTTTCATTCCAGTCGACCAACACCGGCCAGAAGAAGGCCGTGACGAAGAGAACAGCGACAGAAGTGAAGAAGGAGGTGGTGTCGAACGGGCTGGCCAACGGCGACGCGGCGCTGAGCAAGCCGCCGCCGAGCCCGCCCGCCGCCGACAACGCGCTGCTGCCTGACGTCATCGCGTAGGCACAACACAACAAACACGATTCCTATTATTTCCGCTTGAATTTTGTGATTTTCTATAAGTGTATGATAGTTTTAACGTCGTTCGTGGCGGCGAGTCGTTAGGTGCGGGAGTCAGCTCCCAATTTTATATTATAGAGTCGCTTTTTATAGACGTGTACGTTGCCGATTCGTTGTACGCGGAGCGGAGCGAGCGGCCTCACAGCGCGGCCGCTCGCCCCGCTCCGGCTTTAAACGGTTATTATCCATTATAATGATTATAAGTCTGTTTTAGAATTTTATATTACCAACGAATGATTGATTAAATCTGGCTTTTAATTTATTTTCTTTGTATAACCGTATTATTTAAATAAAATGTGAGGAAGGACTGAGACATTGTTTTATTTATGAATGAGTAAATTTTTATTACCGGACACAGTGAATGATATTGAAACATAATTGGAATAAATAGCATTGTTTACTTATTGCTAGTGCTTTCTTATGAAATTTTCAATATCCATGTATACTTAAAATATGGTGTTACAAAGAAAACTGGAACATAGTATATTACTGAAATAAATGTTTATCACCCTTTTATGTTTTTTTCTTTCTAAACTAGTATTTTAATTTATAGTTTCATGTGTGGGAAGCGCAGGTCTGTGTCTCGCAAGTTGTCTTCGATCCATTTCTCGGCTTGTTGAGTCATCTCTTCGTCAAAATAGTCGCGCCAACCTCCCGCTTTGCCTGAAAAGAGAAATAAACCAAGTCATTATCAGAAGTAATCTAATATATAAAAATCTCGTGTCACGGTATTTGTTACCGAACTCCTCCGAAACGGCTCGACCGAATTTCACGAAATTTTGTGTAATATTCGGTAGGTATGAGAATAGGTGGTAGGGTAATTCTTTTTTTTTTGTTTGGCAAAACAACGTTTGCCGATTCAGCTAGTAATTGACCCGCGCAACCACGTTTTCGTCACATTTTACATTACTGCCCGGCTCCTATTGGTCTTAGCGTGATGATATATAGCCAATAGCCTTCCTCGATAAATGGGCTATCTAACCCTGAAAGAATTTTTCAAATCGGACCAGTTCCTGAGATTAGCGCGTTCAAGCAAACAAACAAACAAACTCTTCAGCTTTATATATTAGTATAGATTGGATAACTCGAACCATAGTGTATCAGACACACTTTGATTGGCGCCAGATAAACGTGCAATAAAGTACATTGATATTTCCCTAATATCTCTTCGTAGATACTCGAACAATAAAATGTGAACCGTTTTTCAGTACTAGAGAACGTAAAGGATCACGATAGAAGTCGATTCAGCACAGCTTTGTCATTTCTGTTTTTGATATTAAGAAAGTCAATAAATCGCATCTGATTAAAACTGTATCTGACGTTTACCATACCATCAATCAACAATCTGTCCGTCTTTTCCTGTGTCGAGGGGGGCTACTCTCTAACGAAATCCGTAGTTTCGGGCTTAGTTGCGGGCGGGCGTATTCTACTCCGTATCACCTACAGACTTACGATTAGTCCCGAACCCGAACTGAGAATGAATGACAACACGATTTCACAGTAACTGTCAAATCGTGTTATCATTAGTTCTCAGTGGTTAGGTGATACGAAGTAGAAAATGCCCGCCCGCAACTAAGCCCGAAACTACGGATTTCGTTAGAGAGTAGCCCCCGAGGTCCGCTCAGTCTAAACGGATATATCTAGGTGGTAGCTGATATTTATAGAGCTCCACACAATCCCCTTCTCCCCAAATCCCAAAGGGTATCGCGATACCCTTCAACAAGACTGGTGTCTGATTTCTTGGCTTCTAATAACGTTAACGTAAGTAAATTTTGAATGTAAAAAACTACAACCCCGTAGTATTTTGGTTTAATTTTATGGGACATACACAATTTATATCAAAAACATGAATATAGTATCTAATTCAAATACATATGTGCGAAACGAGTATTGTAGCTTTGGTTAAATTTTACGTTACGTTACTATACGTCAAAAATATTCGTGGTAGGCCCTCTGATTGCCTGAAACGACTCAAAGATCTACATACGACCGCCGAGATCAACGGCTTGACGTGCTTTACGAGGCACTGCTGAAGAATTTATTTCATCGTCTATTTATCCATTACCTCAATTAGCTTAGTGCGACTGCATTTCAAAAAGAGAAAGTCAATGTTCAACTTGTACCTTTTCTGATGAAACCCTGTTCGCCGGGTATCTGGATGCCGAGCACCTTCATGACGTCATAGTTGACAGACTTGTTGTTCTTGAAGTTGTCGATGCTGAGGTGGTCGCACAGACGGTCTATCTGTTCGTCTGTGTAGTCTTTGTCGAAGAACTTGGCTACTCGGCGCACGGAGGTCGGGAGGTCCTGCAAAACAAGTTGCACAATTGAAGTAGGTACCTACTTAAACAACATCACTCTTGCTTGTGATTTCCGAAAGAATAGAAAGAAGTGCATAGTACACCCACATAGTGTCATAGTGTTAAAAGGTTTAATGTTATTACATCTTACATCCTGGTGGCAGCCTATCGCAGGGCAAGCTGATTGTTTGACTGACACTGGCATGGCCACCATGTCTTCGATCTAGCTCTTGGACTATATCTTAAAAATTAAACTCATTACCTATATTTTCTAAACTAAGACCCGAATAATCTGTGACATGGCTAAAAATTGCGACTAATTAGCGACTAAATTTGTAAGAAAACAGATCTTCGCTAGGGGGCGGTTCAAGTATTACGTAAGCAGAATTTTAGTCAGTTTTTACTCGCGCGAGACCTATTTGCCCCACTTCTGTTACTTCTTATTAAACATCGCGTGAGAGTAAAAACAACTACTAGCGATAATTATGTCAAATTAAAATCTACTAAGATTAGCAAACAAAAAAGGAAGTAAATATTGCTGACGTAATCACCATTTAAACCCTCCCGTCCCCCATGACATCAGAAATAAGCATAGTAAAGACCACCCCCATTGGTGCTTACGTAATACTTGAACGGTTCCTATATAGGTGCCCTAGCTTTTGAGATTTAAATGGGCCAAGCTGGGGTAGGCGCACCCCAGATCGGCCACCTATAAACCCTTATTACTTTTGAACCAGTGACCGACTTACCTATTCTGATATTTGGTGACTAATTTCGATTAAAATATTAATATCCCTGATGATGGCCATGCCAGTGTCAGTCACACGAGCTGATTGGCAATAACCGAGCGCCTCTAAAGCGGCCCTTTGATTTAAGAACCCAGTTATACTTACTGCTCGTCCTGGGAATCAACTGTGGAACTTCACGCAGTTCCATATTTCTACACCAGCAATGGCAGTATGTGTGAAACGATGTTTAATGTAAAATCTCAATGTACCATATACTGAGAAATAAATACTTACTTACTTACTTAAACAATATGCCGGAAACCGCGATTTAATTTGCTTCCATAATATTCTTAAATACAACAGCATGTTAAAACTTACCTTTGAAAGTTCTTCGTAGAATAAGAACAGCATATTAGGGTGATCTCTCTTTTCCCACGCCTCTTTCAGATGTTCAAAGAATGGTGTCCAGTGATCTAAAACAAAGCTTTTAGTTTTAATAACATCAATAAATTCCTATTACCTACTACTCCTGAAGGATAGGCAGATGGAAACCAAAGAAAAACTAACAAAATCATTTTATACTAGCAGAATTATTTCAGCTTCGCGCAAATTAATATGAAGGAACGTGTAACCCTGTATGTATCTAAAATGCTACACTATTTGTTTCGTATTAAATAAACTGTAGTACCTGGATGACCAAGCTTTGCTCGATTGTTTTTACGACGTTTTTTAAAAATGTAACCTAGCTAGATCGATTTATCGCTCCCGAAACCCCCTGCATACTAAATTGTATGACAATTGTTGAAGTCGTTTCCGAGATTCAGATTATTTATATAGGTACATATATACAAGAATAGCTCGTTTAAAGGTATATAACAAGGCATCTGGCCTTGTTGCATTAAGTCCGCCTATGTACCATAATTGTACATAAAGTTTAAATAAATGATGTAGATACAGTTTATTGACGACACGGTTGGCGCAGTGGTTGAGCGATCGGCTGCTGCGCTGCGTGTCGCGGGTTCGATTCCCGCACGGAACAAATATTTGTATGGCCTACAGATAGTTGTTCCGGATCTGGCTATTTGTGTATGTGAGTTTGTATGTTTGTGAACGCACCCACGATACATACCACAAATTCCTAGTGTGGGGCAACGGTTTAAAAAAAAAGCAAAAAAGAAAAGTTTAAAGGTTTATACTATATACAACGTGTAACAGAAGAAACGCAATACCTCTTAAGGAATCATTGTACAACACTGTAATCGCGGAAAAAATATCGATTGCCCCACATTTCTGTGCGCGTAACTCGACAAAATGAACTGAACAGCTATTTTTTTTCGCAACTTCGGTGTTGGTTCCATAGTGAAAGTTAATGTTCAAAATTATGAGTACAATGACCCCTTAAGAGGTATTGCGTTTATTTTGTTAACGTTGTATAGTATAATAGCCGCAGAATAATTAATTTAAATTACGGATGTGAATCATATAATAGTTGTTTGTAGCAATTAACGATTTCCTTGTAGCAGTAAGTTATAGCATGCGTATTAAAGTGAATAATTAAAAAAAATGCATTAAAGTACTACAGCAACAAAACAAACTCCAAACTCACGCAAATCCTTAATAAAGAAGTTCCAATATGTTTTGAAGTCTCCGGTGTACCCTTGTGTCCTCATCAGCCTGTTGAGGTGGTAGAACGACACAGCGACATCCCTTGGGTCTCTCGCTACGTAAACCATTTTTGCCTCATCGAGCAATGTGGGAGGCAGTAATGATAGAGGCATGTGGGACTTGATAAACCTTGGAGATGGTGTAGCAGCCAGCTGCTCAGTGCCTCGTTGTATCACAGCTTCCAGGAACTCCAGGTTCTCTTCGCTGTGACTGTTCTCTTCAATGAATTTCTTTTTGTTTTCCGGATGCACGCATATTGTAAACCTGGAAGAGTTGCATAAAGTTGGTACAATTTTTTAACCATATTCTTTTCAGGCATGTAAAATTAGGCAGTAGGTAGGTCATGGCTATTTCGACTTTATGTATTAGGTGCCAAGGACCACGACGTAAAACCACTGAACTTAAATTCTGTGACCAAGCATTATGCAAAAGACTTGATTTATAAAGAGAAAGCGTGAACGTTGTCTGTTGTTAAACCTTGTTATATAAAGTTCGATAGGCACTTTATTTCCGAAGTAAAGCGCATTTCAGACTACGCTATACTATTCTGCTATATAGTACGTCAGTAATATATATTAAGTATAGCTAAGTGTGAACGTGTTCTAAATAAATGTATGGTGAGCGATATTGTAGTGCTATGAACTATATGCTATTACTAGTTGACCCGCGCAACTTCGTCTGCTCCGCTCCTTTTGGTCTTACCGTGATGATATATAGCCTATAGCCTTCCTCGATAAATGGGCTATCTAACACTGAAAGAATTTTTCAAATCGGACCAGGAATTCCTGAGATTAGCGCGTTCAAGCAAGGAAACAAACAAACAAACTCTTCAGCTTTATATATTAGTATAGATATTATAGTGTAGTCTGAAATGCGCTTTAGAGACCGAACCAGAAAGTAGCAGCTTTAGGTTGCGTTTCCATCATATATGTACGAGAATTCGTAGCGAGGGATGTGTTTGGTAAGACGGGACTCTAGTCCCGAGAAATTTGAAAAGCAGGTATTTGAAGAAACTATTGTCGATGCCGTCGCACTGCGCCCTATCAAGTAAAGTGCGAAAGCGACAACTGCAGCTCAGGCTGATTTTATCTATAAAAACCTTGACCAAAAGACGTTTTGTATTCTGCTGTTTTCTTCTTCAAAACTGGACTGATCTAAAAAAATATATATATCAAAATTTAGAGGGGGACTATTTCTATGCTTCTATTATTTTCTATTTTGTTAAAAACTTATCAAATTTGTCTGATAGTCGTCTGAACATGGCGATGAAAACGGGCGTTTTCTTTAATAAATAGGTCTTTTTTGGAAAAAAGAAAATAATAAAGGAAGGTACGTACCTATTAATTAGACATAATTTTTTTGGAAAAAATCATTCATCCCTAGAAGCATTATCCGAGAAGAAAACAGCGGAATGCGTTTGTATGGAGAAAGGCCCAATAGAGTTCCCTCTTAAGAATCATTAGAACCGCAACACATCCTTGCCGAAAGGGATGGATAAAGGTTTATAAATTGTACACCCACGTTTTTCCTTGTAGTTGTACTTGTATAGGTTTTAAGAAATGGAGACTGATTCCTAGGTGTTATTAAGGATCGTTTTAGGAACCCACTTAATAACACTTCTTTTGTCCAAAGGAATGGACCTACCTTCTGTTTCCGGTGTGAGACGTAGCTAAACTAGACGCATAGCACAATCTCTTGTTCGCAACGGAATCATGATAGCATTGGTACATTATAATAGGGTAGGTCCCCATTATCAGCAGCCGCAGAAGCTTTTAGAGAATCACAAAGAAGGTACGGATTAATTTTGAGAAACTATAAACGTCTTTCTAAGACTTTTCTAGTTTCTCAACATTAAATCTGAAGAACTTACTCTAAGAAGGGGTAGCGTTCAGTCAGTGGCGTTGCGTTTGATTTTTCGTAATCCAAATCATTTGCCACCATCCAAACCAACTCTTGGGTCCATGTAGTTCCTATAACAGAACAGAAACGATGACATTATTCGCCCGACGAATTAGAAGGGTCTAGCTGGGTGCTGGTGTAATAACCGGTTCAGTAGACAGCTCAGCTTTGTCTGTGGGGATAGCAATGCATCCGCGATGCCATCGATTCTTGCATAATGACCAGTGTGGGTGGCCTGTAACTATCAGTTCGAACAAAAAAATGAGACAGCGGGGTGAGGGGTGAGCCGGTGAGGTACTGCGCAACCAGTAGCGGTATAGTGGGTAGTCTATGGTAAGTAGCGCACTTCATAGCCGCCATACAGTGCACAGAGTACATTTCATAAAGGGTTCATCGATCTATAGGAAGTTGGCTTCCTACAGAAGCCGGTTTATGCTTATACCACATCAAACAGAAGAAGTTCTAGAACTAGAAAAACATAATTAGGTATGTTGTTCATGTATACCTGATCGTGGATAACTAGTGACGAAAACATCTGATGGTCTCAGCGGCATGTTGTAGATTTTCGCAGCTTCTTGCTTGTATTTTTGAGGGAAGAAATATTTCTTTGGGCCGACTCGGACGAAGCCTGTCATCTCGCCTAATTTAAAAAAATAAAACATATTAGTAGCAACATAATAGTGTTTTGGTTTAGGTAATAGGCAGGGCCATCTATAAAAAGTGCGAGTCGGACTCGCGTGCAAAGGGTTCCGAACGAATTTAATTTTTTTTAAATGTTATTTTAACACTACAGACTTCTAATAGGTTTTCCTGTAATCTTTAGGTAAAGATCTATTATCTCCATTTTTTTCAAAATTTTAGGCTCAGTAGTTTCGGAGATAAGGGGGGAATGGTCATTTTTCGTCTAATTTCTTGAATAACTTCTAAACCATTTATTTTAAAATTTTGAAAAAAAAAATTATTAAGACCCTCACAGTAAGCCCTTTCATTTGATGTGTCACACGATATTGTTCAAAAAAATTTTTGGACAATATCGTGTGACACATCAAATGACCCCCATACTAAAAATTTAATGCTTTACGTACCGCGTCCGTGTTTGGGTCATGGAAGTCCATATGTGTACCAAATTTCAACAGAATCGGTTCAGTGGATTCGGAGAAAACTGACTGTGACAGACGGACAGACAGACACCCAAGTGATCTTATAAGGGTTCCGTTTTTTTTTCGGAACCCTAAAAGTGTCCCGGTTTTCGTACCCCTGCCCTGGCATCCCCGGGTTAAGAGAATAAGGTAAATAAGTACGTAGTGTTAGTAATAATTTCAACATCGTCGACAAAAAAAATGTATTGTAAGTATTCCTAAAACTATTAAAACTCATTGAGTGCTTGGAATAAAACTAAAAACATATGGACTCGTATAAAATCGATTTATTAATTTGTTCTATTGGACCTTGATACAATCACTGTGAATGAAAATATACGTCCGGGGAAACTAATTTGGTAGACCTTGCGGTCATAGTTTCCGCAATTTGAGACGTGTTTCCAATTATTTATAGGTACCTATCTACTCTAAAACTAAACTGCATTTATCTACATAAATACACTCAAATAGTATTTTACTTTAGATTTATATAAAATTCTCTAAGTTATGCATAGGTTGCATAGGTCTTTTCTGATTAAAATAATGTTTTTCATCTGGTGAAAACTATACCAAGGTAGATATTTAAATATTTCTGCCTTTATGCGCAAAGGCCAATAAAGGCAGAAATATTGAATAAAAATATAAGTACCTAATAATAGCCTATTTCAAAACAAAAAAAAAAAAAATAACAAAAATTCCCATAAGGGCTAAAACAAGGCTTAAAACACTTGTAGGTAATTTTAAATACCCTGACTCCTAAACTAGGTGTAGTACCTGTGTCTTAGGAGTCAGTGATCCTCCGTGGTAACAAAGCCATAAAAAATAAATTTTGCTGTCATTTAAAGTTTATCACAATAAATGGTAATCGAATCCCGAACTTTCTAACTTTCTTTCTACTTTCTTTTTTACCCAAATAACCCAAGATACACACTCAGCGACTCAAAAACGTCCGCTTAAAATGATATGAAATGAACTTTAAATTGTGCGCTCATTTCAAACAGTCTCGCGTCACTCGCCTCACTGCACACGTGTCAAAAATGCCGAAGTGTTCGTTGACAAATTGTAAAAATATTACGTCAAGAACGTTGAAAAAGGATGGGACATCGTATTTTCGTAGTATTCATCGTAGGTACATTATTTCGAGTTAAATACGCACATTAATGTATGGGGTAGCCGATCACTAATGAGAGGCGACATTAACCAAGTAGGTAGATACCTATCCCAGAAAGCAAACTGATAATGTCCATCGCCCCTATCATAAATATATTTATATTTCTGTGGTCCCCATAAAATGTCTGTGATCGTCTCACTTTACAAAAGTCAATGAACTGATAAAATACTAATTAAGTAGGTACTATGTTTATGGCGTTATGTAATGTCGTTAAGAGGGCTATTACAATTTTTCTTGGGTTTGAGCGTTTTATTCGAGTTTTGATGTGTGATTATGGTTTAGATATAGTAACAAATTAAAAAAATATATTTGGCCAATTAAGTTTGATTATTTTTCTTGGGAGTGCTTTACATAAATATTTCAATTTGTTTACATAAATTAGTAAAAACCTCGTCTCTGCAAAGGATGTTTCATAAAATCTTACTTTTGGCATATTTTGATACTTTATTACATCGAAGATATAATAATTTAATTTAATCATTAATAAAAATGTTTGTGGCACAACTGTATCTTATACGTTGGAATGTTTTATTCAATTTATTTTGTTTTATACAGTAATACACCAAAATTAATTCCGTAAAACAGAGAGTTACTGATAATTTTTCGTGCGAAATTATATTTTTTGAAAATATTATCCATATTCAAACAAAAAGTAACTAACAACTAAGGTTTACTATGTTACCTTGCTTGAATAAAAAAATCTATTTAAATGTAAAATATTGTTTATCAAACAATTGTTATAAATCCCGGGAAACGCGGTCTGTAGCTTTAGTCCGCAACAGCGCCCGATATTGTAATAGCGCTCTTAAATATTGCATAAAACCAAGTGATTAAACGTGACACTTAAAAAAGGCCAAAATGATAAATAACAATTTTATGCACCTCGTCAAGCATCTTCTAGGTAAACGAAGATAAGTTGTTTTGAAAGGGGCCAAAACGCTAGCTCCCTGTGAAACCCTGGTTATCTACTTAAGTCTATCTGTTACACATCAAGAAACCTACTAATAAAAATAAAGATGGCAATAAACTAATGACCGAGAGTACGCAAGTAGTATTCTCGGTCATTAGTTCATTACACTCTAGGTCGGTCGATCGTGTTGACAAACAATAACTAAATCAAATGCGTAACAAAAACACTCAATTATTAACTGATACTTTGTTCTGTGTTACAAACGTGAATTTATTTATACCTCAAAGAATTATAGTGTTTACTTATCACTACATACAACCTGGCGATTTCGGTATTGGTTCCATAGTGAAAGTTGTTCATAATGATGAGTACAGTGACCCTTTAAGAGGTATTGCGTTAATTCTGTTACACGTTGTATACATATAAAATCCTTAGAAGATAAATAACAAAGCATTCTGAGTAACTACTTATCGTAATAAACACGACTAAAGCAGTGCAGTTGCCAACATAGTAAAACGAGTTAACGTAAATTAAAGTAACAGTATCTCGACCATGGTCTCATTTGTGTACGGAAAAGAAATTCTTCCATTTATATTAGCTTACCAGTAAAATATTTCAACAATTCTTTGTTCAATCCTGGCTCCACATCTTCTATCTCCAAAGGGAACTGGTTTTCCGAATCCATTTTAACACTTTCGAATGATCAAGTATCGATGTCTTTATAATTATATAAGAAAGTTAGAAATATTTGTTTACGCGTATCAGAGTAATTGTTCCGTTCCAAATGGCTCGATACACAAGCTGCGCCTGCGACCGTGGGCGGTATACTGCGAGATTTGAATCAATGGCAGCTTAAGGTCGTAAATCAGTTCCACGTTTGCCCTTAAGAATTTGTTTGCTTGTAATAAACAACTGGCTCGGCAGTGCAGCCAGTTTCATTTTAATATGCAACTCAAGGTGTTAGATAGGCGCACACGTCATATTCGATTGTATTGGAATGAGCTGCTTACTTCCTTGAGTGGTGGCCCTCAGACCTTTCCACTTCGGACAAGTTACGGTTAGGCCTAACATTGCATTTAAAAATATTAAATTAAAATTTATAAAACCCCCGACAAAAAGAACTTTAAAAAGTATAAAATAATTTCTATTGATCCTTTTAGTTTAATATAAGTACGATTTTTTGGGCCAAGCGTCTTCGTCTCGGGAGACCGCAAATCTTTTGTGTTTACTATTTAAGTATTATTAGCGGTCTCCCGACGCGATGACGCTTGGCCTAAAGAATCGTAGTTATATTAAACTAAAAGGATCAATAGAAATTAATTTTTACTTTTGTGACGGCGGCCATCTTGGACCGATTTTCATCAAATATAAAAAAAATAGCTAAGAACACTCCCGACTAATTCACCTTTCAAACAAACAAACAAAATCAAAATCGGTTCATCCATTCGGGAGTTACGATGCCACAGGCAGACACATATACACACACAGATACGTCAAACTTATAACACCCGTCGTTTTTGCGTCGGGGGTTAAAAATAGCGCTAGCTCGTTCAAAGTATACCTACCTTACAAAAGCTGATATTTTGATTTACTAACTTGTTTTAACTTTTAGGCGCCCATTACACGCTCATGCAAACGTTACTCAATTCTTAAAGTCATGATTGATGGTGAGTGATGGAATTCATTCGACATTAGACGCTCGTTCTCGAATACGCGATGATATATTATTGACTGTTAGACGGGATTCGGAAAAGGACAAGGACTGAACTATTACCCATTCCATAAACATATAAACACAGACCAATTCATTTAAAATTCTTGACTAATTATTTCAATTCAAATATTCGTATTTTCGTCAATCAGTTTCATGCAACCATCAGTCACAGCATTACACGATAGGTTATCCGTCAGTCACAGCGTTGACTGTTTTAAATTGACAGCAAAAGCTACCGTGTAATCCGTGCCTCATTTTCAAGTAACTATGCTGACAGCGAGGTCAACAGTCGCTGGTAGTGAATTCTGTGTTTTTTTTCTGTTTTATTGTCAATCGGTCAATACATAGGTATATCGGTAGGTCGTCGCCCATCTCTTTTACGAAGTGTCACTAATAAACATAACACTATATTAGTCAACAAGATTTTGCAACAAGGAATGAGCTTACTAATTTTGAATGACCTACCTACCCTTATTACAAAACCATATTTATTTTGTTTTGATCATGTATAGTTTTTGTGTAACAGCTACTACTACCAGTAACATCATTTTCCCTTTACCTTGTTAATTCAGATTGTTTTCTAGGGTTCCGAACAAAAAAATGGAACCCTTATAGGGTCACTCGGGTGTCTGTCTGTCTGTCCGTCTTAGACCGATTCTGTTGAAATTTGGTACACATATGGATTTCTGTGACCCAAACACGGACGTGTTACATAAATTATTAAATTTTTAGTATGAGGGTACTTTTAGGGGTCAAACTAGAAAATTTAAAAAAAAGTTTTTGAAGAAATTAGACGAAAAATGACCATTTCTTCCCCCCCCCCCTTATTTCCGAAACTACTACGTCTACAATTTTGAAAAAAAATGGAGATAATAGATCTTTACCTATAAGACTACAGAAAAACCTATAAGAAGTCTATGGTGCTAAAATAACATGTTATAATAAATTAAATTCGTTCGAAACCCTTTGCACGCGAGTCCGACTCGCTCTTGACCGGTTTTCTTATTTTTTTTTTATTTGTGATGGGTTTGGTCTTGACTCTTGTCTAGGTCAGAGATGACAAAGTCTACGATGGAGCGCTAGCTTACCCAGACAGAAGGATTTTTCAATAAAATTGCAGTATTTTCAGTTTACTGAGTTTTTTTTTTATTCTTATAATGTGGAAAAAGTTCAAATGATCCTGAAAAGTTTCGTTTACCTACATTTATTTTTTAAAACTCAAAAAGGAAATTTTGCACCATGAGTGTAAAAAAATGTGAGCTTTATTGCAAATAAAAAAATAGTTGGCATTTTTGCAAATAAAAAAATAGTTGAGTATCCTGACGTGAAATCTGCTACACAACCAATCCTTTAAAATTATAATGTGCCTGTACTAGAACCAGCTGAAAACTTCAGTTACAGGAAAACTGTACGTGTCTCAATAATTCTTATTTCAGTTCTATGATAGTTAAACATGTTCTTAACATAATTAGTTTTAAAAAATCTTGTTGAAAACAAAAAGTTTTTATTTGTTGACCAGTGTAATGTGACCATGTATTTAGTAGAATATTAGACAAGATGCCCAATTTACCGAATTCGGTCTCGCTCGAGTGAAGATTTCCCATGATGTCGAACTGACTGACGCACACACAGCTAGTCACATAAGTTTTATTAACAATTCATTACATTCAGAGGCCTATTACAATAGGCTAGTTTCCACCATCAATAAATTACAAATCTATTTAGTCCGGCAGTTAGAGTATTGAAAAATAATGGACACGTATTTTTTGTTTTTGAAAATCAATGAATATTGACAAAGATAAAATGCGTCCAAACTCGGGAGAGGGGGCTGGTGACGTCACGTCGCTAGTAAAATTGTACTATCGTAGTGACGACACGCGAGTTTTCAACGTACTGTATCTTCGTAATTTTTTGTTTACGTGAAAAAATAAAAAATATGTGTCCAACATTTTTTGGAAATCTATCCGTTGACTGTGTTTTTTGCGTAAAATGACCAACTTTGGCTTTCTTATTCACAGAAACTGAAATATTTAGACAACTTTGGCTTATTGGGTAGTTGAGAATAGTTATTCGTTTTGAAGATAGCGGCCTCACTTTTCGCATCTTTCTCTTATCTATTTGTAAAAAGCCCAAATTCCGAAGTAAGTTTCTCATGAAAAGCGCGACGCCACTTTTTTGAGGTCGTGGATTGAACTGCTGTACTAACCAAATGAAATTAAAAATATATCATAATATTCAATAAATAGTGGTTTCTTGCTAAGCGGCCTCAGAAATTTGAAATGAGAATGGAAAATCCGTAAAAAAAATCCCATTAAAATCCATAAAAACTACTAAAAACGCTCAGAATTAACTGTAAATTTCTCATTAATGCATTAATATTATTACGTAAAATTCATACCAAAATAAACCATAGTTTATAAGAAATGAAAATTTAATAAATATTCATTAAATAAATTAAAAATAAACCCTAAACAAAACGTAATTGCTACTGCCTAATTTCTACATAATGCGATGAGTCAGCATTTTTGTGAGTGAAAACGCAATTCTGTGATAGGGCTCTTAATACATTAATAATAATTTACATTTAATTCAAGTAACAAGACTCATATGTTGGTAACAATATACTTAAAAGCTATGTTAGTAAAACATTAACAAACACAAAAATAAAAACCAAAACAGTTTGTGACATCACTGCTGCAAGGTGACAGGCCCAGCTGATACCCTGGAGCAGTGGTTCACAAACGCACAATCTAGCCTGCCTGCTATTATGGACAGGATGTTGTTGGTGCTGCCCCGCACCTTACTGACCAGGGACGCGCACCGCTTCCGCATCACAGTGTAAAAGCAGTCAACCTGAGCTTCAGCAAACATCCCCGATGCGCTGCTGTATCGGGGCAACCCCATCAGTACCCTGAAAGCGTTATTGTACTGGACTCGAAGGGCGCTGTATGATTTCTGAGCAGGGCCGGACTGGGATCCGAAATCGGGCCGGGCATTTTAAAGGCAGTCGGCCCTCCTCTCTCAAGAGTGACGAAAACTACTCAGTACCGGAAGTGCGGGACTGTGGCGAATTTTACTGAGGGGTCTCCGAAACCTAAAACCTTCGTAAAACTAAAACGAAAATTAAAAATTAAAATTACTTAGAATTAGAGTTTTTGAGCAACCATAAACATATGTACCTATAAGGCGAAAATACGATAGCTGATGAGGTGCGTCTTGCTGAGAGAATACCGAAAATATACCTGAAAAAATTCAGAATACCTACCTACGAGTCCCGTGGTGAGAGGTCCACTTTCGGATTTTCCAAAAAGGCACTTTTTATTTGATCTTCAGATCCGTAGATTTTGATTTGATTGGGTGCAGCTTGACGAAAAATGACATAAATGGGCAAATTTGACGAAAACATGGTGGGCCCAAACATGACGACTTTGAAAACTCCGATTTGGACAATTTTTAAAAGGTTGATCAGGGCGAATTAAAGTTATTCTGTTACATAGCCTGATGTGGAGATGAAAACCGGGTCCAATGATTTTTGGAAATGTATCTGGCGGAGTAATTTTCAGTTAAATACCTTATTATTATTTTTTTTTAGTTTAACAAGAATACAAGAAAGTGGTGGATACTAAAAAAATATACTATGTCATTGACCTAACAAATTATTAAAAAAAAAATCCTCATTTAACAAACTATCCAATGAGGTATTAATATTAAAAAAAAATCAGGGGTTTCCGTCAATTGTCTAATGAAACTGGCAAAGACGGAAAAAAAAAACAAAATTTGCGAAACAACGTCATTAATTACATCGGAAACTTGTGATCCGTTTTGGGTACTTTTCTAAAACAACAAAATTTCGTTTTTTTGCCAAAAGTAGTCCTTCCATCTTCCGTCTTCGTCCTCCGGCCAGATACGAATAAATTCACTTTCAATTACTCAGACAGAATATATTTTATTCGCCATGAACATCCTATAAAAATCGAATTTTCCAAATCGGAGTCTTCAAAGTCATCAGATTTAGGGAAAGGCCAAAATTTCTCAGATTTGGCTATTTACGTATTTTTGCGCCCCATCAAACCAAAATTACCGACTTTGAAGACCACGTTTAAAAGTGTGCTTTTGGACATCTGAAAGTACCCTGGGACCTGGGATCATATCTAGCTCGTAACTATACGTTAACGTAAATTGTATTAGGTCTTCAAATATACGGTAGATGACGTTACTCCAATCGAAGTATTGCGATGTTTTTTTTTAAATAGCAAAAGAAAGTCAACCGTTAATCGGCCACACCGGCCCACCGGGTATCCGGCCCATCCGACATTTGCCCGAATTGCTCTATGGCCAGTCCGGGCCTGTTTCCGAGTATAATGAGCCCACAGACCGCAGGAGTAAAAAGACGTGCAGTAAGCACTAAATATAGTGCGCTTGACCTCCTTAGAGGCACGCCTGAATCTGTGGGCAATCATGTTAGCTCTCACACACAGCGTCACAGGTCGTGGTAAGTTAAATGAAAGGAAGAGTGAACGGTTTAACATGAAAATATGTTGGGCTAAATATGAAATTACAACGGTACGGTTGGTATACGTTAATAAAAAAAATATGGAAGCCTAATGTGCGCTAGCGCAGCCATGCTCGGAGATGCACAACAGCTGACAGGTGTGGCGCGGGGTCTGTGTTCGGCCTGTGGTTCGGCCGCTGGCCGGTTGCCGAGCCGCTGTCCCCGCTCTCCTCCTTCACTGCGCGCGGCTGTGTTGAGGTCTATGACCTCAACAGTGACGCAGATATTTTAATTGATCCACCCTTACAAGGGGTATACCGTTCAACCTCACTGAAGGTACAGCTTCTGGGTACTTACCCCTGGGCCCAAAATTTATAAAATTGTAATTTTGTTTATTTTTATTTATTTTTGATATGCCATCATGTCATCGGCGTAGCTTCTATCATTAACACACACGCTATCAATATGACATCTGACACGCATGCTGCTAAGCGTGCCAATCAGATCATTTACGTATAGATTGAATAGTGTAGGCGAGCATAACCCCCCTTGCCTTACCCCGCACTCCAACCCATACGGCCTAGACAGGGCACCAGCCCATCTCACACTATTGAACTGGTTTCCATACCAGTATTTGTCACCTCTGGTGGCGCCTCTTCCATCTTCCTCCATAAAATGTCGTAGGAAACCAGGTCAAAAGCCTTGCTCAGAACAAGGAAACAGGCGTAAACTGGAGTTTGGCGATGTGTAGTATTTCACAGTGTGCTTCACACTCAATATAGTGCTGTCAGTAGATAAACCTACTTGGTTATCGTGAACGGAAACCAAATTGGTTATCGTGAACACGTATATGACTGCTAAGTTGAGCGTTAAGCACACTGTCAAACACCTTTGACATGACTGTGGCAAGAGATATTGGCCTGTAACTATTTTTATCGCCCATGTCACCGGTTTTATTTTTGACGATAGGCACCACTGTTATTTTTAATCATGACACTCGGCATATAAGCATGGCCCAGACAAAAAGTGAAAAGCATAGCAAAGATTCTTGGAATGCGGATCAGCAAATCGGAGATGCTCAAAGCTGAGCCCGTCATGACCAGGAGATATTATTACGTCAAATTTATATCAAAGTAAACCATAGTTCATAAGAAATGAAAATTTAATAAATATTCAATAAATAAATTAATAATACACCCTAAAATAAACGTAATTGCAAATTTACAACTGCCTAATTTCTAAATTATGCGATGAGTCAGCAGTTTTGTGAGTGAAAAAGCAATTCTGTGATAGCGCTCTTAACATTTACTAAGAGATTAAAATAGACATTGAATTATGCACATAAGTCAGTTGAATGCAGTTGTTGTGATTCATAAATTCGTCCTATCTGTTGTTATTTTTATGTTACGAATAATATTGATACTTACACATTTACACTTATCCATACTAATATTATAAATTTGAAGAGTTTGTTTGTTTGGTTGAACGCACATCTCAGGAACTACTGGTACGAATTGAAAAAAAAATAGTGTTGGATAGCCCATTCATCGGAAAAGGCTATATAACTTTACGCTACGGCCAATAGGAGCGGAGCATAAATGAAAAATGTGTCGCAGAGGAAGTTGCGCGAGTCAGCTATATAGTCTGTTCATATTCCTACTAGGGTTTCTGACCCCCAGTGCCTGCTGGGGCTACGGACTTTGTTCGATAGAGTCACCTTGGCCCTGGAACGCAAAGGGCACTAGGAGGAACACGGATGGGTTTTAGTCAGTAAGAGTCTGACACTCCCTCCTGCTTCACCCAGAGCGGGAGGAGTCATTTGATGATATCCCATCCTTAAAAAATAAAGTAAGGGCTTCTGACCTGCTAGTCTATTCTGTAAATAACTATTTCGATATCGAGCTTCATCTGAGTGACAAAGCTCACAAAGTGAGCACAACGTAAGTCTTATACAAATAGAATAAGAATAAGAATTTGATACCTCACCTAGGATTTCGCTGTCGAGACACTTACAGAATAGCACTACAGTTATGAGATGCGCTTATTCTTCCACCGTGCGTGTGTACGTAGAGGCAATAACAATCAACAGCGGTCTTAGACATACTAGAAAGGATGGCTATGAAAAGGTTGTCGTTTTACAAAAGGCTCCATATTGTTCTGGGACTAGGCTGAATCCGCATATACGTGTACTAGAATAAACGTAATACCTCCTAAGGGGTCATTGTACTCATCATTATGGATAACTTCCACTATGGGACCAAAACTAAAACAGCGAAAAATTTTTGTGCGCATAACTCGACAAAATGTACTGAACAGCTGTATTTTTTTTCGCGATTTCGGGGTTGGTCCCATAGAAAAAATTGTTCATAGTGATGAGTACAATGAGCCGTTAAGAGTTATTGCGTTTATTCTGTTACAGGTTGTATAGTGCAGTAATAAAACGAGTTCGAGTCAGATTTACTGCTGACATTCACTTTTAGTCAAAACAAGAAAAAAAAATTGTACAGAACGTTTTCCTATAAGAATACTCACTCAGTATTTCCGGAAAACGTTCATGAAAATAAAAACGAAGTAACTAATAATAATTGTTGGCACGGTTGGCGCAGTGGTTGAGCGATTGACTGCTGCGCTGCGTGTCGCGGGTTCGATTCCCGCACGGAACAAATATTTGTATGGCCTACAGATAGTTGTTCCGGGTCTGGCTGTTTCTGTATGTGTGTATTTATATGTTTGTGAACGCACCGACGGTACAGGAGAAATTCCTAGTGTGAGGCAACGTTATTTAAAAAAAAATATATATTTTAATTGGCAGTTAAATAAAACAGTTCCTTTGGGTAATAAAAAAATCTGTTAATGTTTCATGTGTGGGAATCGCAGGTCAGTGTCAAGTAGGTTGTCTTCGATCCACCGCTCAGCTTCTTGAGTCATCTCCTCGTCGAAGTATGCCCGCCATCCCCCGGTTTTACCTGAAAAAGGCGAAAATACGACCCGTTCAATTATATCTCCAGGTAGATATATACCTCCTGCCAGAGTTACGAAATTTGTTCGACCTGCCAGGGTTTGGAATTTGTTCGAAAGAGTCACCGCGGCCCTGGAACGCAAAGGGAGCACGGTTGGGTTTTAGTCAGTAAAAGTCTGATACAGAAGGGGTTCTGCTCCGCCCAGAGTGGGAGGAGTCATTTGATGATTTCCCATCCTTAAAATAAAAAGGTAGAGAAATACCTCCGTTTCTAATATATGAAGATACCTTAGCGAGTAATCATTAAAGTTACAGTCAATCAAAATTATTGCGAAGTAGTAATGAGGTATGCAGAATAGGGTGGAAAGTCCCGCAAACATCCAATAAAAAGGAAGAATCCTCCGACCAGCAGGGTACCTATTATGACATCTTAAAACCATCATGATAACGGTGTGGAAGGGAGACGGAGTTATACAAGACGCATAACACTATCCGTTTTTCAAAGCTTAATCATGATGGCATTCGCACGTCATAATAAGGCCACACTAGACAAGTTTTGTCTTTGGTAGGCAACTGCCTGATGGTTGATGTCGGGCTGTTGTCCAATTCGTTTGAATAATTTTTATAGCGCAATCTAGGATTTGAGGGAAATTCCGTTTTATTTTTATTTTTATGTAGGTATAGTTCGTATGTGGCAATAAAGATGCAGCAGACAAAAGCAATGATGAAAACTTATCTAACCTTTTCTAATAAAAGTTTCGCCATTTGCAAGGACTCCTAATTCCCTCATTTCTTCAAAGTTCACCGACTTATTATTCTTAAAGTTTTCAATGCTTAGGTGATCGCAGAGGCGGTTCAATTGTTCTTCAGTCAGCTGCTTGCTGAAGAAGTCAGCGACACGCTGAATGGACGCCGGCAGGTCCTGCAATGAATGTGGGTATTTCATGAATGTTAATTTAATACTTAAGGCTATGTCTGGTTTTCTTTTTTTTTGTTCATAAAAAGAAGTTCAGAGAAGATGAGAGACTGAGCAGACTCAGAAAGCCCTTGTTGCTACGAAACAGCCTCCATAAATTGGTGGTATGTTCGTTTTACAAAAGGAATTGTTAATTATATCGCATTTTATCATGGAATAAGATAGGAATAAGAATCGTTGTTTTACCAAAGTCAAGGTTATGCTACCAAAGTTAAGCGTGCATTTATTTATTAGTCTTGTTATCCACACACACAATACAACGTAGGTACAAACAATGACTGAGCACGTCTTCGTGTTGACAACAACTGTTGATATTGCACTTACGGCCGATAACATTATCAAAGATCTAATCGTGTTATGTTATACATAGCAATATGTAAAACTTGTGTTAATTACCTACCTTTGATAGATCTTCGTAGAACAAGAACAGCATGTTCGGGTCATCTCTTTTCTCCCAAGCTTCTTTGACGTGCTCGAAGTATGGCATCAGACTGACTGTGAATCACACGTTATGGCAAGTTTAAGTCGGTCACCGAATGCGGCGACCGCAATCGGTTTAACCGAATTGGTCGGTCGCCGTATTCGGTGACTGACTTAATTTTGTCGGGTTGGCGGATTCGGAAAACGGTCTGCGTCCGAATACGGGCTGCAACCAAATCGGTCAAAACTAATGTAAATGAGCCATTACACAAAACTTTAAAATTATCAAGCGTCTTCTACATAAGATCTGGTTGGTTCAGCTTTACATCAATAGTAATACTTATTGTCTTATTACTACTCATAAGGTCCTCTCTACGATTACCTACTGTAGGTAGAATAAGATAGATAAGTACTATAAAGTCGAGCCAGTCGAGCTTGTTCTGTCATCTCCGTCTAAGTCTAATTGCATTGTCATATACCCTGAGAGCTTAGACTGGATCTATTTGTAACATTAGGACGTCATCACAACAAGCATGCTTTGTACAGTATATAGAAGATTTGTCTACGTACACAAGTCCCTGCGGAACATGTTCCAGAATTCTTTGAAGCCTGCCTGGCATCCCGACATCTTAAACAACTTGGCATGGTGGTAGCAGGATACAGCCACGTCTCTGGGGTCCCGCGCCACATATACTACCTTCGCGGTCTCCAAGATTTTGGGAGGTAGCAGGGACATCGGTAGATGAGTCTTGATGAAGCGCTTAGCCGTCAGTGGCGCCGCAGCCAGTAATGGAGTCACAGGCTTAGCCATGAAACTTAATATCTCTGAAAACTTCTCTCTGTCAAAGTTTTCTTCTCTGTTCGCGATCGAGTCAATGTATTCTTCTTTCGTGTCTTCGTCGAAGAACATGAAGCCGCTGTTATAGAATAGTTAATGTTAAAGGTAGACATTACATTCTCTTTATTCATTAAACTTTACGTTCTTCTTAACATTTTTTAGTATAAAAAAATACACCCTAAGCCACCACTAGAGTCAAGAGCCATAAAAAAACCCATCGCAAATAAAAAATAAAATAAAAAACTTTAAAAATCTATAAAAATCCATCGGTGTCGAGAGCAGGGTCGAAGCTACCGGTGGTTAGGCTCCAGAAAAGGAACCTCCTAACAATACGAGCCGTTTCGAGGAGTACTGCCTTCTGTATCAGACCCTTTATCCAACCGTAACGCTAGCTTTGACAGATGGTCATCGAAGCTTTTGGCCATCAAGCCGTGAATGACAGCCGAGTCCACATTCCACATATCGGCATGTGGGATAGTATGGTATGTTACTATCCCGCATGACCACACGATTATATTTGTGTGGCGCGCTAATCGGTCTATCACCACTATGTCAGGCTTATTAGCAACAATAGTCAGTGTCATTATTATTATTATTACATCTTATATTTATAGAAATAGAAGATGCGTGTACTCACTCCAAAAAAGGGTATCGGTGGGTAAGGGGTATCTCAGCTGCCTTTTCATAATTCAAATCATTTGCAATCAACCAAACTAGTTCTTGGGTCCATGTGGTTCCTGAAGAAAATAATTCAAGTTATGTTGGTAAATATAAGTAAGAGACATAGGTTCTTAAGCTATACACTGATGAGTTCAGCGTAGCATAAGGAAATACCATTGTATGGCAAAAGAAAATGGCTCTTGAAGATTCAAGAAAACTTTTGCATCAACTTCTTAGATAATGCCATGAAGCTGCTTACCAGATCGCTGATAGCTGGCAACAAACACGTCAGTAGGTCTCAGGGGCATGTTGTAGATATTCGCAGCATCTTTCTTGTAAGGTTTGAACACCATGTAGCCTTTGGGACCCAGGCGGATGTAGGTAGCTGGCATGGCTGGAGAAACGTAGAAACCATATCTATACTCTATCTATACTAATATATAAAGCTGAAGAGTTTGTTTGTTTGCTTGAACGCGCTAATCTCAGGAACTGCTGGTCCGATTTGAAAAATTCTTTCAGTGTTAGATAGCTCATTTATCGAGGAAGGCTATAGGCTATATATCATCACGATAACACCGATAGGAGCGGAGCAGTGATGAAAATTGTGACGCAGAAGAAGTTGCGCGGGTCAGCTAGTAAATTATAAAGCTGAAGAGTTTGTTTGTTTGTTTGCTTGCTTGAACGCGCTAATCTCAGGAACTACTGGTCCGATTTGAAAAATCTTTCTTTGGTAGATAGCCCATTTATCGAGGAAGGCTATAGGCTATATATCATCACGCTAAGACCGAAAGGAGCGGAACAGTAATGAAAATTGTGACGCAGACGAAGTTGCGCGGGTCAGCTAGTAGATAGATAAAAATATATTAATAGTTCCTAATTATTTCAGAGAAACTTCGTAATTGTCTTTCAGGGCAATAAAAATTGATTTCGATTTGCTGACTTCTTTGTGTTTATATTTATCATTGTGATTCCCCGTCAAATTATGAGGTTTATCTATACTAATATATAAAGCTGAAGAGTTTGTTTGTTTGTTTGCTTGAACGCTAGCGCGTTCAAGCAAACAAACAAATAAACAAAATCTCAGGAACTACTTACTGGTCTGATTTGAAAAATTCTTTCAGTGTTAGATAGCCCATTTATCGAGGAAGGCTATGGGGGAATGGTGATTTTTCGTTTAATTTCTTGAATAACTTCAAAACCATTAATTTTAAAATTATAAAAAAAAAATAATTAAAACCCTCACAGTAAGCACTTTCATTTGATATCATCACATGATATTGTTCAAAAAACTTTTATTTTTGTTTTTCTAGTTTGACCCCCAAAAGTGACCCCCACACTAAAAATTTTATGATTTACGTAACGCGTCCGTGTTTGGGTCATAGAAGTCCATATGTGTACCAAATTTCAACAAAATCGGTCCATTGGATCCGGAGAAAACTGGCTGTGACAGACGGACAGACAGACAGACAGACACAAGAGTGATCCTATAAGGGTTCCATTTTTTTTTCGGAACCCTAAAAATCACCGATATATTTTGCCAGCGAACGAGATAGTTGTTTATTTGTTTGCTTTTAGGACAAATTGTAATATCCGATGCTTACAAGAAACATAATACAAACAACTCACAGCCCAAGGTGGTTTTGATCAATTCCTCTTCTTCAGGCTTCAGCTCCTCATATTCGTAAGGAAACGGTAATTCTTTCTGATCCCCCATTGTTAAAGGAAACAACACAACTTGAAGATATGAAATGAAAGTAAAGACTAATCCAATAAATTGATCTTCAAAATGATTTCGTTCCTTATCTATGCGATAGGTATTGCCACCCGCAAATACCTATCTGTATATATACTTATCGTATTGGCAACTGATCTTAATTTTATGATAACAACAAAGAACTACGCTGTTAATGTTGTTGAGGTAGTTTTATAAGTGCTTACGTAACACCAGTCATAATTGTTCCTAGAGTGGATTAAGACCAGCAGAAAGACCTAAATGAAACCTGTATAACCATGTAGGATCCTTGGAGAGTGTAGAGGAGCACTAAGAAAGGATTTCCCGAAATTATTCCGGGAACGGCAAAAAAACGGGATATGTGCGGGCAAAAGCTAGTCAAAAAATTCTTCCGTTACTGAGTGATTGAGTGGCTGAGTGACTGACAGATAACGCACAGCCGAAACTAGTGGTCGTTGAAAGCTGTTTGGCGTGTTGGCTCCGTGAGACTCCCTAAAAGGGAGTTAGTGATCTCCTGTGAGTGATCAGTGAGATCCTCAAGGGGGTTAGTGCTCCCCGCACTAAGAGAGAATTTCTCGAAATTACCACGGGCAAAAAACGGGATATGCGTGTACCGACTCGCGGGCAAAAGCTAGTAATGGTATAATTCAGATTAAAAGTACTTCTAAATATAGATATGTTCAGCTGAAGGATTTGATAAGATAAGATACACCTCTGCAAAGGATTGATTGGGTTTATTCGATCGACTGATCGCAGAAAGACGATTGAATGATATGAGATAATATTAAGTAGGTATATCTAATCAAAAAGGTACCTACTTGATCAGTGGAATTTTACAGATGCAAATGAAATTTCCGCACTTGTATAAGTCGTCAGTGAAAAACTCAACGATTAAGTCGATTTTTGAGTTAGAGGGGATGAATTGAATTGAACTTTATAAATTCAAGTATTGACAAAGTAGCATCGGAAAGTAGAACTCGTACATACTGAGAACAACTTGACATCTCGGTAGCCAGTAGCGGCTTCAGGGCCGGGCGATCCGGGCGGCCGCCCGGGGCGCCGTCAACTGGAGGGCGCCGCGCGCCGGGACATATAGGGCTCTGCGCGCGCTAGCTTAACTTAACCACCTATATCTCTCGATAGAAAGAAAACCTGAAATTATTATTTATTTATTTAAGCATTATGGAAGACTTACAGCTAAAACAAACAGGTTTATTACCGTATTGACTTTTATAATCTTATTTTGTAGGAGTGACTGAGTATGAGCAGGGTCGTAGCTAGGGTCCTGAGCGCCCCTGGCAAGATTTGAATTTTGCGCCTCCCAATTCCTATTTTACCCCGACTGCCCTAGGAGGGTACCTAGCTTTGCTGCCAAAATAGTGCAGTGCTACATGATTAGTTGTTGTTTTTACCACTAACCAATAAATTCAATACAGTATGCAACGAATTTACTGGTCTCAGCAGGCCCTTTGAGGTGAACGCGAGTCCGACTCGCACTCGGCCGGTATTTCTTCATTTCAGAGCACAGTAGCGATAACCAGCCACTGCGTCAACTGCTTGCGCCTTGCCGTTGCAGGTATTATTAATTAATAATAATAAATACCTACATGTTTGTAGTTTTTTATTAACTCAATAAACATCTGATTCTGGGGGGCTACTCTCTAACGAAATCCGTAGTTTCGGGCTTAGTTGCGGGCGGGCATATTCTACTCCGTATCACCTAAAAATCGTGCTGAAATCGTGTTGTCATTCATTCTCAGTTCGGGTTCGGGACTAATCATAAGTCTGTAGGTGATACGGAGTAGAATACGCCCGCCCGCAACTAAGCCGACACTACGGATTTCGTTAGAGAGTAGCCCCTCTGATTCTGAATAATAAAAATGTAACAAAATAGAAAATTAGTTATATTAATTATAATCTATACTAATATTATAAAGAGGAAAGATTTGTATTTTTGTATGTAACGAACAAACTTAAAAACTACTGGACCGATTTGAAAAATTCTATCAGCAATGGTCCCCGTACTCCCACGGGAACGGGAACTACGCGGGGGAAACCGCGTGACGTCCGTTAGTGAAATATAAAAGGGTGCCAAATGCATGACTCGCCCGGGGCGCTTAGATGGTTAAGGCCGGCTTTGTCGGTAGCACTAACAATACATCATACAATGTCAATGTAAAGCAAACCCATCTCAAAAAAAAATAAGTATATCGTGGAAGAATAAACAAAAAAAAATCAGGTAATTAATTTGCACATAATATTTGTTATTATTGATTACATAAATACAATACTTACATTACAAAATTCAAATGATAAATTAATTATATGACACTGAATGTCACTTCGTATAGGTGCAGTCAACAAAGCTTATTGGTATGCAGGCAGCTAACTTGCAACTACTTTTATAAACAATGTTGTGAGTATGCTGAGTAGATAATTACTCTACACACTCGTAAGTATGCCATAAGCTTAAAAAGTTATATTGCACACATTAGAAATAAATATTGGCAGGGCAGTGGATAAGTTAATATTTTTGCCTGTATACCAAATAGTTTTGCTGACTACATACAGCCTAAAATCTAGATATTAATTTATTAAATCAAATCCGTGTGCGGAAAGCGCAGGTCAGTGTCGCGCAGGTTGTCCTTGATCCACTGGTCAGCTTGTTGAGTCTCTCCTCGTCGAAGTAGTCGCGCCAACCGCCCGCTTTTCCTGAAAATAGAAGAGTAGTTTCTAAAAACCTTTAAATAGAGAGAATAGGTGGCACCACTTTAGTGGTAACAAAACCAGTTACGAGAATTAAGCTACGAATACCAGACTGCTACGTGTATTATTGCTATGACTGCGACGAGCATTTAGTTACGATTGCGACGAGCATTTGGTCACGACTGCTACGAGCATTTGGTTACAAATACTTCGAGCACACAGTCTACGACTGCTACAAGCATGGTCTACGACTGCTAAAAGCACGGTCTACGACTGCTACAACCACGGTTTACGACTGCGACAGCAAAAAAATATATTTTTAAGTATTTTGTGTGTACATAAATAATAAATAAATAAGATGGTCTACAAGGCTGTCGTGGCCACGCACAAAGCTGGCTACAGCCGTAAACAAGTTAAAACACATGCAAAGGCTGGCCTGTATGACGACGACGGGCTGCATGAGAACTACTCCAATTGCGGCGCTGGAAGCCATGCTGGGACTCCCTCCGCTACACTTGTTAATACAACAGGAAGCGACGATGGCAGCAGTACGCCTTAAAACACTGGATCTCTGCGGTAAGAGAGAAACACGGCACACCGCTCTGCTCGAGGAGCTCAATAATGAACTCCCCATAACAAAAGCAATCAATGACTGGGTACCCAAGCAGTTTATCTTTGATTAAAAATACAAAATCTAATTGCATGAGGATCATCGTTGTGAGGAGCTGTGCCCCGCAGAGCTGCGGATCTTCACCGATGGATCAAAAACAGGTACAGGTACTGGTGTGGGAATCTTCTCAGAGGATCTCAACATCCACATAGTCACGGCATTGGGGGTCCACAACACAGTGTTCCAAGCTGAATGCATGGGCATTTCTCTGGCGGCATCAGTCATCCCAACCAGGGAAGTTAAGGACCACTCAATACGCATACTCTCGGACAGCATGGCCGTCCTGCAAGCTCTGAACTGCCACACGGTCAACTCGGGGCGGTTTCTCGAGTGTCAGTAACGTCTTAATCAGGTTGGTAGACACAATAAAGTAACCATTCAATGGATCAAGGGACACAGCGAATCCCGAGGCAACGATGCAGAGGATGAACTCGCCAGAAGGGGTTCGAGTATGGCAGCGATGCGACCCGAACCCATCGTGCCTCTGCCTTTCGGGTACCTACGCAATCTGGTAAGGAAACGTACCGGAGATAAACATCACAAGCTATGAGTTGACCATGGTGAGTGTAGGCAGGCCAAAGAGGCACTTCCCTCTATAGATGGCCGATTTACAAAACAAGCCCTAAGACTGACTAAACAACAGTTGCGTACAGTCACAGCCGTAACAACTGGCCACGGGTCTTTTAATAAACACCTATGCTATAGGAGTCAGTGACAGACCGCTATGCAGAGCTTGCATGGAGGAGAATGAGACAGCAGCACACCTGCTCCTAAGCTGCCCGGTAGTCGCGGATTACAGGGCTAATTACTTCGGAAACCCAGGTACCCTCTGTGAGATAGTTGGTAACACCAAGGCGTTACTGGCCTTCCTTGGGGAGCTGGGGTGGATCGAATGACACATTTGTCCCACTTGCACGTAAAATACGCGCTTAGTCGTGGAGTCGCGGAAACCAGCCCGATTTACATACATTTACAATGGTCTACGACTGCGACGAGCATTTGGTTACAACTAACTACTACGAGCATTGTCTACGACTACTACAAGTATGGTGTACGACTGCGACGAGCATTAGGTTACAACTACTACGAGCATAGTCTACGATTTCTAAAAGCATGGCCTACAACTGCGACGAGCATTTGGTTACAACTACTCGAGCATAGTCTACGACTGCTACAAGCTTGGTCTACGACTGCGATGAGCATTTGGTTACAACTATTATAAGCATAGTCTACGACTGCTACAAGCATGGTCTACGACTGCTACAAGCTTGGTCTACGACTGCGATGAGCATTTGGTTACAACTATTATAAGCATAGTCTACGACTGCAACAAGCATGGTCTACGACTGCTATAAGCATGATCTACGACTGCTACAAGCATGGTCTACGACTGCGAAGAGCATTTGACACGACGGCTATTTGGCCAACGTATTGCCTACTGTATATTTGTCTCACCTTTCCTGACAAATGTTTCATTCTCTGCAAGCATGCCAAATTCTCTCATGTCTTCGAAGTTGACTGATATGTTATTCCTGAAGTTTTGGATGCTCAGGTGACCACAGAGTCCAGAAATTTGTTCCTCAATCAGCTGTTTGCCCAGGAAGTCTGCGATGCGTCGAATTGCTGACGGTAAGTCCTGCAGGGGAACAGAATTAAGGAGTTAGTGATAAAATTACTTTAACAAACTCTTAATCTCGATCACCCCTGATGGTACGCTTACCATCCCCAGTATGCCCAGAACTTACATCTAATTATTGTCAGTTGGCTTTTCTTCATAGATAACATTTAACAAATTACTTTCGACAGTACTTCATAGAATAAAAACAGCATGTTGGGATCATGTCTCTTGTCCCAAGCTTCCTTGACATGCTCGAAGTATGGCGTCAGAATAACTAAAAAATGTTAAGTAATTTTTAGTAAATCTACGAGTAATATCAAATTCCAATGTGAATGTTGTTCTCTTATTAGTTCTTTGCCAAATTCTTCAAATAATTTGCCTATTAGAATAGTGCTTACATAGGCTTTTATGAAACAGGTTCCAGAGTTCTTTGAACGTGCCGCTGCAACCCTTAATTGTGAACAGTCTAGCGTGGTGGTAGCACGACACCACCACATCCCTGGGGTCCCGCGCTACATACACTACTTTCGCTGTCTCCAAGATCTTCGGAGGCAGTAAGGTCATCGGCAGGTGGGTTTTCACGAAGCGCGGTGATGGAGCATAGGCCAGCAACTGAGTGGCCGGAGAAGTCAATAGATTAATGGTTTCTAAAAATTTGTTGTTGTCAACATTTTCCTTTTTTTGAGTTTTCTCCTACCTCATCAAAACGCATGAATCCCCTATAATCAAGTGATTAAATAGTACTCTTCGAAATGAATGCTTATTCAGTTTCTTAAAAGGTAGTCAAAATCTGTAAGTTAAAGCGATCGGATGTCTCTTACACCAGAAAGGGATATCTTTCGGTAAGTGGGGCTGCTGCTGCTGCGCTGTAATCCAGATCATTTGCGAGCAATCACGCCAGTTCTTGCGTCCACGTGGTTTCTAAAACGTGACATATACAACCTGTAACAGAATAAACGCAATACCTCTTAAGGGGTCATTGAACTCATCAGTATCATGAGTACAATGACCCCTTAAGGGGTATTGCGTTTATTCTGTTACACGTTGTATAATTATGTATGATCATCTATCAAATGAGAACACTGGCCACCATCAATCAAATTGACAGTTTTAGCTTGTTATAGAATAGAATGATTTTTATTTGCAAAGAATGTAGGTACATTATACATAAGATGTTACAAATGTTAGGGTTCCTTGTACATTCTACCTTTAAGGCAAGCAAACATTCATGATAAGTAACGCAACATTATAAAAATAAACTTTAAATTAATTTATAACTAAGTAATTTATCAGCTAAAAAGTCTGTTACAGAATAATAACATTTATCTATTAGTAATTTTGTATGATGTTTTTTAAATATTCTAAGCGGTTGCTCTTTAATATTGTTTGGAATTTTATTATATACTAGTAGACGTCACGCGGTTTCACCCGCGTAGTTCCCGTTCCCGTGGGAATACGGGGATAATATATAGCCTATGTTACTCCCTGATAATGTAGCTATCCAATGCTAAAAGAATTTTTCAAATCGGTCCAGTAGTTTCGGAGCCTATTCAATTCAAACAAACAAACAAACAAATCTTTCCTCTTTATAATATTAGTGTAGACAATAGGTACTGCCATACAAATAAAACTTTTTTCAACAGCGATGTTTTATATGCACCTGTATACAAGAGCAACAGAGTAAGCAACAAATGTTCTCTTATTTTCATCTGTTGGTTTAAGCCTATGAGTCCAAAGCAATTGTCTTTGCCTTTTACTGCAAATTCATATGCCCCGTGATATCCATTTGATTTTCTTTTCGGATTTTACTTTAACTAATTTGTAGGGAAAACATAAATTATATAGAAGTAGAAAAAAATCTAAGAAATTATCATAGGCTTTATTAGGATCCTCTGTATTGTATACGTCAGAGAATGATTATTTATTTATATACTTACATCAGACGTTAGCCTCCCCAAGGTCAGTACATCGGCCGGTCCTCTGCGTCCAGTATCCAGTGGACTCTCGGCAGCCTTCACCAGGTCATCGGGCCACCTTGTGGGGGGCCTTCCAACCAAAGGGGATTCGTACCGGAAGAAGTAGGTCTTCCGCTACGAATCGAGGGTTTTTGGCATTGTCTGTCAGTCGATTAGGGTAGAAGGAGTTTCCTTAAAAAGTACCCAAAGGAGTAAGCTAGACCATGAGCTTTATGAAGCAGCAGGCGAAGGTAGTAGACTATTTTTGAGGAGACGAGTAAGAGATATAATAATTTTTCATACCTGATCGTTGAAAACTGGTGACGAACAGGTCACTGGGTCTCAGAGACATGTTGTAAATATTCTTAGCATTCTTCTGGTAGTTTTTTTAAACTATATAGCCTTTGGGCCCAACGCGGACAATCTTTGTTGCGTTGGGTGCCGTAACAAAGAAGTAAAAGTACTTGAAAGTAAATATTTTCTGCTTAGGCAGGCATATTTTCTTAGTTTATATAATAATAAGATAATTAAAACATTTTTAAACACTAAAAACCTAGGAGTGGACAGGAGGCCTTTTTTTAATATATCTTCGAATGCGAGCGAACTTAGCTCTCGTGATCCCATTCGGGTTTTAGGTTATTATAAGCCCTGCAGGCAGAAATAGGAGCCCCGCGCAGCGAGGCTCCGTCAACTTGCTCTGGTCACAACCGTAATTTAAGCTGAATGTACATTCATATAAAACATTAGTTATACCAAAAATTACACACCCAAAAGTAAACTCAACCAACATTGGACTACGGGAGGTCCATTTAATTCGTAACTCTATGGCATACATGTGACGTCATATCTGAACAAACCAATGAGAGCCTAGTTTCTTGTAGATTTGTGCTCTGATTGGTCGCCATTTTATTTTACAGTTCGCAATTTCCCAGAATGAATTCGAAACTTTATAAACTATCAAATTTTGATGCTTAAAAAAGCATTCCAAATGTTCAATTGACAATTTAACGAAAGATTACAATCTCTCAAGTTATTTTATAATCTAACAAAGTTTGCCATTTTCCGGTGACATAGCTATCAGGAAACACAGACTCCGACAGGGAATTCCACTCCTAATTCATAATTTCTCAATAACACTCGAAAACTGAAATGTTGATACGAGTACCTACGATAAGCGCAACTAAATAAACAAATGATAACACGTCAGATCTTTAGTGCAGGAAAATTAGCTCAATTCATGTCGATCAGAGCGAATAATTCGTGTAGTTTTGAAAATTTGGTACAGTTGTTCTTTGAGGTGTCCAGATGAACTGTCGAGTCGAAAATGTCTGGAGGAGCTACTGGTCTATGAAGGGCGACCTTCCCAAGTCACTAAAGCGCAAGCTCGTCGACATGTGTATCCTGCTTATCCTAACCTATGGCACTCAGACGTGATCTTTGACTGAGGGTCAGAAGTCGAAACTTAAGCTTTGCCAAAGAGCTATGGAGCGTAGCATTCTGCAGATCAAACGGACCGACAGAATCTGCAACACATTTATACGTTCTAATTAAGACAGGTATCGCTGAATTTGGAGACAAAATAGCGAGGCTAAAGTGAAATTGGGCGGGCCACATTTACAGGATGCACGTGTAGAGATGGGCCAAGATCGCCACGCTTTTTCTGATTGGCTGGAAAAATATGGGGGAGGCCTTTGCCCAGCAGTGGGACAACACAGGCTGACAAAAAAAATCCTTGCTCACTTTACAGTAATTATCTATATTAAATTTTCTATAAACTATAACTTGTACATTTAACTGTAGAATCAATACTTTAGGAGATAGAGGGTTTCTGAAATTGATAAAATATTTTTTTTCATAAAACATATACCTAAAGACGAATGGTAATTTCTGAACCAGAAGCCGACAGAATTGAGACATATCACAGTTTTTTGGTCATCTAAAGGAGAGCAAGAACATGTTTTTTTTTTCGATTTCGTAGGCTAACGCATAATTATATGACCTTGAATATGTCTTCAGACGGAAAGTTATTTTACATCCATTCTTACAAGTATGCCGGTCGTGTTTGGGCTCATATGAATTGTACAGATATTTCTATGTTTATATCCATTGCAGCTAGTAAAAATGATCGATGATGGAAACCATAAAGGTGAGTAGTGGCTCTTTTAGTTGACTACTCCTATGCTCGCCGTGTTTGGGCATTTTAACTTAAAGAAAATGCTGTTTTTCGATTTTTTCCTTCAATTGTAGCCTAGGACCTTAAGACCTATCTTCACACCTTTTCAGTTGTCACCAAAGATGAGTAGATGAAAAATCTTCACTTTTTGGTCTCCTGTATCTCCTCAACGGTTTAAAATTATGTTTTGAAACTTTCCAATCATCTTCAACTAAGTGATAGTAATAAATGGTTTAAATTTCATCAAGTTGTGATTGTGAAAAACAAAGTTATGAGGGGGTAAAAACAGCTCGAAATGTTTCGTAATAAACATTGCGTGCGTAAGGCCAGACCTTGGCCTGGCGCACTACCGTGCACCTAGATAGACCGTGGAGTAGGCCAACTGGGGAAACCACGTTACAAAAAACGCGCCGAGTACACTACCTCACAGGTGGCGAGGAAACGTGTGCATATTACGGGAAATACAACTTTAGTAAATTTTAGAATCGCTCTTTCTCCGAAATAATTAAACTTAGGGAAAAAAGTGTAAGGACAATTTTTGTAGATAATTGCATGATCTACAATTTTACTTTGTACTATTTTTATCATAAAACTAACCATTTCGCTAAAAATCCAAAAAACCCATTTTTGCGAACTTTGACTTTAAATAAAATTTTTTGCACACATAGGATCGATGAGGACTTTTCACAATTTCATTATAATTGTATCCCTAACGTTCATGTAAATTTAGCGTTCAGCTTCTTGGGAATTTGTGCAAGGGTACCCATATTTTTCGGGCTAATTTGACTGAACTTTTAATTTTCCTGCACTACTTGTCATCAAACGAAATCGCACGACACGCGCCGCTTGTTGGCCTCGACTATTTTCTTTCTTGTTGCGGTTCATGCAGATGCAGATATGCAAATCGATTCGGAAGCTCCGCCAGACTCCGGGAAACTTGTCCGTCGTGTTAGGAAGGATGTTCTGCGTATGGCTAATGTTTGCGGTTTTGAGGCCTGCGGAAAGCAAGCGGAAACAAGGCGGCCAATTCCTCAGATGTAAAGACGTTCAGAAAAGACATATGAGGAGATGCAATATACCTTCCTCTCGCTGGGAAGAATTGGTAAAGGGTGGCCCTGGAGACGTTTGGTTAAACAAACCTTTGATGACCAGCGCAAGAATAAGCCGCCAACCAAAAGCGAGTACTTTTACGCTAATAGTATTTTAACCTGTCCGAGTTGCACGTACTTCCACGTTGAAAATGGGCTACTTGAGCCATATGAGAGCGAGCAGATGCTCGCAACCCTGCCACAGCCACCAGAAATCAGTCAACTTAGCCAAAATCCCTCTGACGCAGCCGCAGCAGTAGGTACAATACGGTCTATTCTGTAAAATCTCAACAGAAAAAAACATTAGCTTGAATAATTCCACCTTGATTGGATAGATTGACAGCTCACTTGATGTTCACTTCACTTAGGTTTTCACGATAAGGTTTATCAGAATAGCGCCATAACAAGTTTGGAGGGTTTTAGGCTGTTTTTACTCGTTATCACAGTTTGCCTGGTTGTAACTGGCATTATATTATGAAATTTATAATGAGACTTCTGTTCTTTTGATCACGTGTTTACTGTCGGAAACATAATATTGTGGGAAGAGGAAAATAACTGAAAATCAAGGTTATTTACGTAAAAATGTATTATTTTTATCAAATTAAATCCGTGTGCGGAAAGCGCAGGTCAGTGTCGCGCAGGTTATCCTTGATCCACTGGTCAGCTTGTTGAGTCATCTCCTCGTCGAAGTAGTCGCGCCAACCACCCGCTTTTCCTGAAAATAGAACAAGTCGTTTTGAACAGAAGTTTCTTACAACCCTTAAATAGAAGTTAAATTTGGCACCACTTAAGTGATGCGAACAAAACCAGCATTGCTACGAGCATTTAGCTACCTAAGACTACTAAAAACATCATTGCTACGAGAATTTGGTAAATGAATTGCCAGCTGTGTATTCGTTTCACCTTTCCTGACAAATGTTTCATTCTCTGCAAGCATGCCGAATTCTCTCATGTCCTCGTAGTTGACTGATTTGTTATTCCTGAAGTTTTCGATGCTCAGGTGATCGCAAAGCCCAGCCATTTGTTCCTTATTCAACTCTTTGCCCAGGAAGTCTGCGACGCGTCGAATTGCGTTCGGTAAGTCCTGCAGAGGTATAGAATTGATAAAATTATTGTTAAAAGTTATTGATAAAATTACTTTAACTTAAACTAACGCCATGACATGTGTATAGAGATTGTATAGTGTATAGTGGCTCTTTGGCAAAACAGAATAATCTCTTGACTTCGGTTACGCCCTCTTACCATTGCTATAGATGGAGTCTGCATTGGGACAAACGTGTCCAGAAAATTTTGACAGCTGGTCGTCCTTGATAATTAAATACTTTTTTAACAACTCTGACAGCTCTTATAGCCCAGTAGAAATCGACGCTAAAAAAGGTTAAATTCGCAAAGTTGGATGTACTTTTGATTTTTTGGTATGTTGTATGGACCAGTTAGAAAACAGAGAATCCAAATTTGCAACCTCGAAAAACTTGTGCTCGCTGCACACCACGCGATATACTGCGGAATATTGGGACTTTTTTCACTTTTTACTGTAAAAGTCAAAAACTATGCATTTTCGACCAATAACATTCAGTAATCATATATTGACACCTAAATTTGCAACGATTTAAGCTCAACCGCAGCTCTATGAACTTTATAGGACCAAGACATGGCTCTTCAAAATGGTCAATTTTTCTCGGTTAGGTTCTATGGTTATAGGAGCCCCGCGCAGCGGATCTCTGTCAACTTGCCCTGGTCTCAACCGTAATTTAAGCCGAATGTTCATTCATTATAAAAAAAATTAAAAATTAGTTATACCTAAAATTGCACACCTAAAGTACAGTAGTAGTAGAGACAGTCGTCAAGCGTCGGAGTGTGCGGACGCGTGTTTAAAACTTTCTAATAAAATATCGTTAAAGTGTAAAATATTAATGCTAAAGCTATACTAAATCAAGTTCTGTGTTGCTGTAAATAAAGTGTATTTTAAAAGTAACTACGCAAATCGCTCATATCAGTCTACCTACGTCGATACAAAGAAGCCGTAACCAGCTCTGTGAGCCTAGTTCGAGAGCTAGGTAGCATGAATTTGCAGCGAACTCCAACAAAGACACAAATGTTTGGCGGAAGTGCAAGTGGTGGATCTACCTCTAATTTATCTAATTTTGAAGATGATGAAGGTCGAGTTAACAAAGACTCAAGAAAGAGAAAACCACATACTCTGGAGTATGATTTCAAAAGAGACTTAGCACAATTTCGTAGCGAAATAATGGGCTGTATAAAGGAAGCTATGAACGACCAAATTGAAAGTATAGCACAAATGCGAAACGAAATAAGGCAAGATATTCAAGATCTGAAACTAACAACTGATAAACTAACAGAAGAATATAAGAAACTGCATAAATCCGTGGAAAGTATTTCAATTGAACATAAGACTACACAAAGTAAAATTATTGCAATCGAGGATGAGCTACATCAACTAAAAAGTGAAAACAGAAAACCCGAGTTAAGTTTTGGAGCACAGCACGAGTTTTTTGTCGAAATCCAAGATAGACTTCAAAGAGAGAGAAACATAATATTAGTGGGTCTGAATGAACAAGATGTCACTGGTCTCTCCTTAGGTAACAATTGCGACACTGCAGAGGTTCACAAGATCCTAACCCAAGCCTACCAGGATTGCGCTAAGCCTTTAATGTCGACAAGATTGGGCAAATTTAATGTAGACAAACCTCGCCCTATAAAAATTGTATTTGATTCTCCGGATACACCAAAATATTTACTGAAGAATCGATCGAAACTGCCTAAGACTATAAAGATATATTCGGACCAAACACCAATTCAAAGGACTTATATGCAAAATCTCCAAACTGAGCTTAAAGAGCGTGAGCAAAAAGGTGAAACCAATCTAATAATAAAATATATCAAAGGAGTACCTACTATAACCAAAAACAACTACAACTCAAAAAACTGAACATAGCTAACACCAGTTGTTTCAATAATGTTAGCCCAGGAAATATCACATACCAAATAATTCACAATTATAAAGACCTGCCCGCAAACTCATCATTCCTCAAAACCTTCTATGCTAATGTAAGAAGTATCCGCACTCCAGGAAAACTTGAAGAACTACAATGCATCCTAAAAGCAATTCCTTCTACAATACATATCATAATTCTTACTGAGACTTGGATAACATCAGAACAAGATGGAAAATTATACGATCTACCTAATTACAAACATATATATAATTATAGAAATGACAGTAAGGGAGGGGGCGTGTCAATCTACATTCATGAAGGCATTCCCTTCGAAGTAACAGAAGACACCTACAAGGATGGCAACCATTACCTATGGATATATCTTCCCAAATTTGCGCTGCATGTGGGAGGTATCTACAAACCAGGCCACACGAATGTTAAAGGGTTTCTCGAAATATATACCTTGCAACTGGAAGCTAGAAAGAGATCAATCGTGTTTGGTGATTTTAACCTAGACCTACTGAATCCAAACACATGCGTCACTCAATACATGTCAGAAGTCGAAGAAAGTGGCTACGACATATTAAATAAGATAGATAAGGACTACTCCACGAGGCAAACTCAAACAACTAACACCATCTTAGATCATGTTGCAACAGACCTACGAAAACAGTCCTTCCATTTTATAATTCTGGAGTCGGCTATGTCTGTCCATAAACAGATTTATCTGGAAATTTTTAAATATAAACCAAAAATTAAACAAAAAATCCAATATGACGCAATAGATTATGAAAACTTATACAAAAGTATTAGCGAAACCTCATACACAGGTGATGGTGATTATAAATGTCTGGAAGCCTTCGTTACGTCACACATACTACAAAACAAGAAGCAAAAATCAAAAATAATGAACTTACCAAAGGACGACTGGATTAACAAAGAAGTTATTAAGATGATCGATAGCAGAAATTCCTTATGGCATCAGTTAAAAAATGAAGGAGCAAATAGCATCTTGAAAAGAAAGTTTTTACTGGAACGGAAAAAAGTAAGAATGAAGATAAATAATGATAAAAACAGTTACTACTACAACGAATTCCAAAAATGTAAAAATAATCCGAAGAAAATGTGGAAAACTATTCATTCTCTAGCTATGAATAAGACTAAAATTAATACTGTACCTCCAAAACTTATAGTAAATTCACAAAGTGTAACAGACGGCGAAGAAATCTGTGATATTCTAAATGTGTATTTTGTCACTATTGGTACAGAGCTGGCCAATGCGATACCATCGGGATACCATTTAAATTCAGGTAACACACTAATGTACAAAGACGGACATGAACACACAAAAACGCTTGCTCAATTTAGACCTTGTACTGTCGAAGAAGTTACTAAACTTATTGATAATTTGGATGCTGATACTAGTACAGGTGTGGACGGAATTAGCACAAAAGCGTTAAAATGTATTAAAAATATTATAATTTCACCCTTAGTTAGTTGCATTAATACATGTCTGGACCATGGAATGTTTCCTGATAGCCTAAAGTTGGCAAAAGTTTCTCCTATCTTCAAGTCGGGTACGAAAACAGACCCGAGCAATTATAGGCCAATTTCTGTGCTGCCGGTGATATCTAAAATCTTTGAAAAAATTATATACATTCGTTTAATTGAATACCTAAATGAGAAAAACTTCCTAATAGACCAACAATATGGTTTTAGATCAAAATCGAACACCCTATCAGCCACTATTGACCTAGTTACTAATATAAAAACAAATATAGATAAAACAAACATAGGATTAGGTATTTTTATTGATTTGAAAAAGGCGTTTGATACTGTTTCTCATTCAAAACTATTACAAAAGCTACTTAACTTGGGTATTATTGGAACCGCTTACAGTTTATTCGAATCCTATTTATCAGACAGATGTCAAATTGTTAAAATTGGTAACTACAAGAGTACTACAACCCAAAAAATTACATGTGGAGTTCCACAAGGATCCATTTTGGGACCACCATTATTCCTAATTTATGTAAACAATATTAATCAGTTAGGGTTAACAGGATATTTAACACTTTACGCAGATGATACTAGTCTATTTTATTTCGGTCAATCCATACACGATATCATTAGTGACGCGCAAAACGATTTAAACGTAATAAATGAGTGGTTTCTACATAACTTACTTACCATTAATACTTCGAAAACATCTTACATGATATTTGCAGCCAAAAACAAAAAGATTCCGCCCCACGCCCCTTTGATTGTTAATAACCTAACTATTAAGCAGTCTAGTACAGAAAAATACCTCGGTCTACTATTAGATGACAAATTGTCCTGGAAACCCCATATCGAGCACGTAAGAACCAAACTAGTGTCACTTTCTGGAGCTCTTCGCAAAATGGGAAACTGCTTACCACCTAATATAAAACGCACAATCTACAATTCATTAGTAAAACCTAATCTAGAATACCTGATTGAGATCTGGGGAGCAGCATCCAACACTAACCTCAATTACTTACAGAGAACCCAAAACAAAATTATAAAACGACTATACTGTTATGACTTCTTAACACCTACCAATCAGCTGTATGAGAAAACTAAACTTTTCAATCTCCGTCAACTATACAATTACTATAGTTGTATATTAGTAAAAAAGATTTTAGATAACACTACACAAACCAACATCAAACTTACAAAAAAGACATTCACACATAACCTGAGAAATAGAAACGAAATAATTCTTCGTTTTCCTAGAACAGTACAATATGGAAAAAAGAACTTTTTATATGAAGGGGTCCAACTATATAATAAATTGCCAAATGAAATCAAAGAGTGCAAAAGTATTAATATTTACAAAAGAAAACTAAAAGATTACATTATGCAAAAAGTAATTTCTACATAAAAAACGCCATATTAAATAATTACATTAAGACAAATACAAAAATGTAAATACGAAAACGATAGAAGTTTGAACTCACTATAAATTTAAACGTTTGTAAAACGTAGATAATATATTCATTTATAAAATCATACAGGTTTATATAAATAACTCAAATTAGTAATAACTATATCAATATAAGTACACTACACGTAAACACTATAAATTAAGATCGAATAAAACTAGAAAAATTACACACATTTAAAAAAAAATACATATACCGGGTGTAAAAGACATCGACGCACAAACGATTTCCATGGGTCCAGGACATGATTCTGGACACCCCCAAGTTGGAATTTTTCGTCGGCTTTTTCCTCATTTTTTCAGTTTTTTCAGGTGTTTTTTTTACTTTAGACTGCTCATAATCGTTATTCTGACCTAACCCAATAAGATTTTTAATAAAAAAATCATTAATTCTCTATTTTCACCAAAAAAAGCAATGTAAATAAAACTACAAATAGGTATACGCTCAGCTGTGCAAAGTTCAAACGAAAGGTCAACGCATGCCTAGTACCTGCCTGCACACTAACGAGTGTGCATGTGTGTATAGCTCATCAAAAGCGCCGCTCAAACATACCGTCTAAAGACTGCCGTCATTAGAAAATAATACGTATCACAACAAAACGAAGTAAGCGATTTCCAACATTAAAGTAATTGCTTAAAGACGCAAATCGGTTACTTCGTTTTGTGTCGCTATGTCGTATTTTCGTATAACAGCTCACGTCTTTTGCACATGCCGCCGATGCCGACACAAGAGCCGATCTAGGTATTCTGTTGCTTTGATAGAAGAGAGCGCAAGGGGCGGCCTTAGATAGCCGACCGAGAAAATAAATCTTTTTTTTTACTATTAATAGGCACGCGTTACACAAACCATAATAATGCTAAAGTTAAAATAAGTAATGTTACGCTTATCTCAATTGGCTCTTGCTATACCCAATTTACGCTTTGATACATTAAAAGACAGAATGTAAAATACGGCAGCACTAAATTATGAACATGGTGTTGAGACTTAATAATGACAAGTGATGACGCTAATTTGTTTGTTTTAATTAAATAAAATCATACTTCCATTCAGTGGCGAAACTTGTTCGCTTCGTTCGGTTTCTTGCAGCTTGGGTTCTCTTAGATCTTATCATTTTTGAAGGCGACCAAGTAACTAAATAGTTGAGTTTTTCAATAAAAAAATAATTCAATAAATAAATAAAACCAATGATAGATCCGCCACTGTACTGATGCACGTATGTCGGCGAAATCAAAGGAGAGTTCGAAAAGAACATTTCGTGATAGATTTTTGTTAGTATCTTGTTGATGTTGACCGCGAGCGAGTGTTTTTTTTGCGAGATTTTGTTTTCGGAACGTTAGGAAAGATAAGTTTTGGTTTGATACCAAAACTTATTATTAATTTTATCTGTGTTTTGTGTGTTTGATTTAAAAATGTCATCTGGACTTGTGGAATCGGTAGATTCGGTCTGGAGCCATGGCCAGTTCGCTCACCAGACTTGACATCATTAGATTTTTTTCTTTGGGGTTACGTCAAGGACAAGGTGTTTGTGTCCGAGTGTTTACGACGCTGCGTGAAGAGTGTGCTCAGGACCCAAATTTGGCAGCGGCCACTTCGAACCCAATCTGTAACCAGATTGGGGTGAGCGAGCTTAAGGTAATTTAGTAGTAGGCAGATACTTACATTATCGGATCGCAATGTACTTACAATTAACCAACGAATCCCCTTTACGAGCCTCCTCTGTCCATCCATCCGTAGGACTAGGTAATTTAAGGCTCGCATACAAGAAACGTGTTTTTTTGGGTTATGGTACAGATCCCTTTGTTTTAGAATCCGACTCTAACATGGCCGGCTTTGTTATCAATCCTTATCGGAATCGTGTTCGTGATTTGAAGAGACTAAAGTTACTAAAGAGACTAAAGTAATGTTCCACACAATGTTCTACAAGGATCCTGCGACCCATCCAAGGTGACCTTGCTTGTTGCCGTCCGTGGAGACGGCAGATACAATCCAAATTCATACAAAATTCGCGGATGGAAACCAAGCTCCCACCAAGGTCACCTTGGATTGGACATTGGATTAGGTACATCCGTGTGGAACATGCTTAAGCTTATGGCTCCTTAACTTCTGCATAAACATGTCAGTTGTTGTTTGCGAAGGGCCGATATTCGTAGGAACTTAGGTACATTCAAAGTGAGTTAGGTAGTTCATTAGTTATCTACATTACCGGATCTCAATGTACTTCCAGCTTATTTTTTTAAATCAATCCTTATTCGAATCGTTATTTTAAGAAACTAAGCTTATGGCTCCTCTTAACTTCTTCAAAAACAAGTTCTTACCATCAGTGGGTAAGTTTTTCTGAGTGATACAAATGATAAATTTTATGTGATAGGCATTATTGTTGTTGGCGAAAGGCGATATTCGTAGGTACTTACATTCAAAGTGAGTTAGATAGTTCATTAGTTTATACCTACACGTTACGGGATCTCAATGGTAGGTACTTACAAGTTTCTTTTTTGTTATCTTATCAATCCTAATCGGAATCGTGATTTTAAGAGACTAAGCTTATGGATCCTTTTCTTCTCTTAAATTCTGCATAAACATTTTCATACCATCAGTAGGTACCGTAGGTATTTCTGAGTGATAAAATGATTTTGTGTGATTTGTTGTCGGCGATATTCGTAGGTAAGCATCTACGAGTACATTTAAAGACCGCAGCGCGCGCGACGTCGCAGCCTTGTGTATGTGTGTGTGCAAGTAGTGTAGGTACGTATTTCGTACAACGCTCTCGCGCGTTTAGATCGCGTTGTTCACAATACATTGCGTGCTCGAAAATGACAATTTTTGTAACCGATCATTAGCGAGATTAATGACTTCCATAATTTGGTTAGTGGCATTAGGTGTAGCCTTTTCGCGAAGTTTGCGTTACGATGTCCTTTACACCCTGTATGTTTTATAATATATATATATATATACTACCTGACTCGACAAACGTCGTTTAGCCATCCAAAAAAAAAAAAAACCTTTCTACCTATTCTCATACCTACCGAATGAAAAAAACACAAAATTTTTACGAAAATCGGTCGAGCCTTTTTGGAGGAGTTCGGTAACAAACACCGACCACAAGGTTTTTATATATTACATTTAAATATATATACATATATAACTATAGCATAATTTAAATTGATTACATACCTACGTAACAAAATATAAATAAATAAAAAAGTCAAATGCATAAATGATCCGCGGTCTCCGAGACTACAATAGGCATACACAAGCAAACATACATGTGCACGCACTAACACATTCACACAGTAGTTCGCTTCTTAATCGTTGTTTGTGTTCCTCACAAGTTGAATAATTAGTACTTGTGAGGGTACCTTGGTGTCAAATTGGCCAGCTGTAAGCTTGTTTAAAATGTAACTACCGACTTTATTGCGTTGTTCTGTTATATTGTTATTGTTTTACTTATTCTTCACGTGCATGCTTCGTCATTAGACGACGATTTTTTGTTAAAATGTAAATCTCATTTAAGTGAACTGTATGTTCTTATGAGAAATAAAGATTCTTTAAACCTAAGTAAACTCAACCAACATTGCACAACGGGAGGTCCATTTAATTCAAAAGAACATAATACTAAATAAGAGTATGCTAAACGAACGCAAAAATCCCAATTTTTTGTCATGGGTCTTTTTTATTTCGCGAAATTGAAAACGACTCCATTCAATTCGTAACTCTATGGCGTACATGTGACGTCACATCTGAAAAACCAATGAGAGCCTAGTTTCTTGTAGACTTGTGCTCTGATTGGTCGCTATTTTATTTCAGTTCACAATTTCTCGGAATGAATTCGAGAATTTATAAACTATCAAATTTTAATGAGTACAAAAGCATCCCAAATATTCAGTTGACAATTTAACGAAAGTACAACAACACTCAGTTACAATCTCTCAAGTTATTTTATAATTTTACACAGTTTGCCGTTTTTCGGTGACATATATGTATGTCATTGGCTCTTACACCAAAATACAGGCCTTTTGAAAGAAGTTACCTGCGACAGTTCTTCATAGAATAAAAACAGCATGTTCGGATCATGTCTCTTGTCCCAAGCTTCCTTGACATGCTCAAAATATGGCGTCAGCGTAACTGAAATAGAAGTATTTAGTAATCATATCTTAAAATTGTTATCTTATTTTTTGCACCCCTTTTAGACCCCTATGGCAACCCTTAAAATTTTACGAATAAGTTTTGTTCTTACATAGGCTTTTATGAAACAGGTTCCAGAATTGTTTGAACGTGCCACAGTAGGCAGTAACTGTGAATAGTCTAGCGTGGTGGTAAGACGACACCACCACATCCCTGGGGTCCCGCGCTACATACACAACTTTGGCTGTCTCCAACATCTTCGGAGGCAGCAAGCTCAGCGGCAGGTGGGTTTTCACGAAGCGTGGTGATGGAGCAGAAGCCAGCAGCTGAGAGGCTGGAGTAGCCCATAGTTTCATGGTTTCTATAAATTTGTTCACGTCAACATTGTCCTTTTTAACCGTGACATTTATGTAGGGGTCTTTATCTTCCTCATCAAAGTACATGAATACCCTGTAATGATTTTCAGTTTCGTACAAGTTGGTAGGTACAACAACAACAAATCTGTAAAGTAAAGCGATTAGATGTCTCTTACTCCAGAAAGGGATATCTTTCGGTGAGTGGAGCTGCTGCCGCGCTGTAATCCAGATCATTTGCGAGCAGCCACACTAATTCCTGAGTCAACGTGGTTCCTGAAACATGACATATCAGATTATCTTTCAAATGAGAACTTGTCCCATATTCTATGTCATTTCATCAGCTCGACTCAATGTAATAATTGACAGTATTAGCTTGTTATTTAATTATACTTATCATCAGGCATAGGCCACTCTCAAGTGTTGCTACATCGACCAGTCCTGTGCATCGGGATTCAGCGGATACCCAGTGGCCTTTATTAGGTCATTGGTCTACCTTGAGGAGGCCTTTCATTGCTTCAGTCACGAATCGTTTTCACCCTAGGTTATTTGGGGACTGATTCTAAATTGATTATCATTATCAAGTCGACGACATTACTTTTATATCTGAAAGTATAGCAAAAAGAGGATCTTACCCATCCGGTGCGGGGTGCAAAAATTTTCGACCTCACTTCTTTCGCTCTTGTATCCTTCGATGGCGAATTGCAAAATGTTATATTTAAGTCGACATTACTTTAATGTCTGTATGAATAGTTAAAAGAGTATCTCACCCATCCGAGATCATTTTAGAGCTCGCATTTTTATTAGTTCTCGAACTTTCTTTCAAATGGACAAAGTAACTTCTATACTGTAATTGGTACAAAAGAACTAATCTAACTCAGATTCCCAGGCGAGATGCTAAAAATTTTCGTGCTCGCTTCGCTCGCTCTAGCATTCTTAGGTCTGCAGTGAAACATCTATTTGTTTAATATAAAAAAAATCGAACTAATCCGAGACAAGGTTCTAAAAAGTTTCAAGCTCGCATCGCTCGCTCATACATTTCTAGTTCTCTTTTTTCTGTTGTCTTTTTTGGTTTTTGTTTTTCAGCATAAGTCGCCACCGTAAGCCGCGCGGTTTTGCCCGCGAGAACACAAAGGTATTGTTGGCTGGGGCACCATTATTTTTGTAAAGGTCCCTTTTGTAGGAATGCAATGGTATACATTACTACCCATCGATCATCAAATAGATTGTAGCCCGATTTTATCGACTTTACATTTTATAATTAGAAACCTATTATTAACATGACCCCCCCCTCCCCACAAAATTTTTAGGCTGCGACCGCGATGGGAGACGGGCCAAAATTCCATTTTTGATCATGATTACCGACTGTGGTGTGGGTGTGTGGGCGTCGCATCTCAGGTCCTAACCTGAGATCCTCAATATATTACGCCAATGTTTTACATAATGTCTCAGTCAATTGAAGTGGAGGAAATGTTTAATAAAAGGTCTTGGTAAAAAGCCTACTTTTGAGTAGCCTGCTCACTTACGTATTGGCATACGAGCAAGGAAGACAAGATTCAGAAAAACAAATGGCATGTTTATTGTTCATACCTGATCGTTGATAGCTGGCGACGAACACGTCGCTGGGCCTTAGAGGCATGTTGTAGATATTCGCAGCATCTTTCCGATAAGTTTCGTACAGTATGTAACCCTTGGGTCCGACGCGGACAATCTTACTGGCGTTTGGTGCTGTATTACATACAGAAACAATAGGTGCAATAATTAAGTGCTTCATAGTAAATATTTTCAGTTCAGGTTAAATATCTTGTAAAAGTATTTTTAAAACACTAAATTCGCGAAAGCGGGAGTGTCGGAAAGAAAGCCTTTACGAAGAAGTGCAACAGAGCAGCTGTCTTTAATATTATGAAAATTAGAACAACTATGCACTTACCGTTATACACTTTTTTTATAAAATCTTTTTCTTCATCAGTGATATCCTTGAAATCGTACGGGAACGGTACGATATCTTTTTGTTCTTCCATTTTTATAGCTATTTCATAAATAATAAGTAATACATAGGATAAGTGTAATCAGCTTCAGTAGCACGCTGACAATAATAAAACAAATTCAATAGTACCACGCATTTATCTGCTTATTTGATAAGATGAAAAAGATAATCCTTCCATATGTCAAAATTTCGATGTTAATTGTTTGTTTTTAATGTCTTTTTTACTAATAGACATTAAAAACAAACAATTTACGTATATACCTGCCTACTAAATTTAAGAAGTACCTACTCTGTGTCTAACAGCTCTATATAATAGTGCTTATACATAGTATAGTATAATCACATCTTAGATACAGGTGTACTTACACCTGTATCTGAGATGCATTATGTATTTACACCGCGTTACAAATGTGTCTAACATTTGGAAGGGTATTTAGTTTAGCATTATTAGCATTCAGTCAAAGTTTGTGCCTGGTTATATTAGGTACTGACTAAAAACAGTTCTGTGATTATGTTGAGAAATAGCCCTCCAAAGTTTTTATAGCTTTTCATGTCAAATCGTGAAGTGTCAAGTAAATTTTTTTTATCACGGCCATTGATATATTTATATATCAATGATCACGGCCAAAATCGGGGGCAAATCATTGTGAAATTGACAGATAAAAGAATAACGACAAGCAATAGATAAATGACACGTATGTATCTTAATCAGATCAACCTTACTTAATAAGTCATTCTGATATAGCGACTTTTGGGTTTTATCTTTTGAAAGGTTTCCAAAACGTCCTTCAAACTTAATCTTAGGTGCCGGCGCGGTCCCGGGGGGGGGGAGGGTCGTGTGGGTGATGACCCTCCAAAAACCATACACGTTAAATTGACAAACCTTCTAAAATAGATAAATCACGAACATTTAAACTACAATTAACCGGGGTGGGGTACTAAAAATATAACGTATACGAGAAAATTAACTATTTTTTTTTCTGACCCGCTTCTCTCGCTCTTTCATCCTTAACTCTCCAGTTTACGCTTAAATTGACAAAAAAAACATAAGTACTATAATGTGTGATAACAAGAAAACCCTCCTTCTCCCTCTATTTCCAGTTTTCGCTTCAGTTGACATAAAAACATGTGTATAGATGTATGATAAGAAGAAAATTAGCGATTTTGAGTAGGACCTAAAATATTTCGGGACTCGCTTCGCTCGCCCTTAAATCTCCAGTTTAGGCTTATGTCAACAAAAAACATCTGTGTGGGTGATAAAAAGAAAATCTAACGTAGACGAAACAAGGTATTGTTTCGTTTGCACTCAACGCAAACAGAGGTGCTCATCAATGTATATTAACTCACAAAAACACCACCAGACCACCAGACTCGAAAGCACCACGGAAGCAAAACCCGCCAACCCTGGAGGAAGTACACCAAATGACACCTATGCTGAGAGATTGAAAAAGAACACAAACGAACTGAATCCTGAAGTAAAACCATATAATAAATTAGAAGAACTCATATTAAAACAATCAGAAAAATTTGATCTTATCCTACAACAAATGAGCACTCTCTTGAGTCTCATAACAACACTGCTAGACAAAATCCCAAAATGACTTCTCTCAGGATAGCCACGTGGAACATTAATGGCTTAACACCAAATAAGTCCGAGCTAGAGGTACTAATTGCAAGTACTAAACTTGATGTTGTGCTCATATCTGAAGCACACTGTACAGAAAAAAGCAACATAAAAATTAAGGGCTGCTACACCTACATTACTTGTCACCCTGATGGCACTGGCCACGCTGGAACTGCTATAGCCATTAAAGCGAACATTAAGCACTATGTCATGCCCGAATATAAAACAAGCTATATCCAGGCAACGTCTGATGTAGTTGAGAGTAAGGATGGACCCCTCAACATATCTGCGGTATATTGCCCACCGAAGCATAGAATAGATAGTGCAAAGTACTCCGAGTTCTTCCACACACTGGGAAACAGATTCATTGCTGGTGGCGACTGGAATGCCAAGCACTCGTACTGGGGCTCCAGGTTAATAACAACAAGAGGTAGACAGCTTAAGGGATGCATTGACGGAAATAACCTTGACTCAATCTCATCCGGTGAACCGACATACTGGCCTACAGACCCAAAGAGAAAGCCTGACCAGCTAGACTTTTTTATCACCAGAGGACTCTCGAGACACTATCTCAAAGCCGAGCCCTGTTATGATAGTAACTCTGATCACTCCCCTGTAATTCTAACCGTAAGCACGACAGTAATTTGCTACGAAGAACCCGAGACATTGTCCAACAAATTTACAGACTGGGAAGGATTTAGGGAATACATAGAGGAAACTATACAACTACATGTATCCCTAAAAACATCAGATGAGATAGAAGATGCCACAAGCTACATTACTAGCCTAATACAGAATGCATGCTGGATGAACACTCCAATAAAAAAGAAAAGGGCTACTACTGGAAACAGACTGGCTTAGAAGGGTCTGGCATCAATCTAGACATAAATCTGATAAGACCGCTTTAAACAAAGCCGCAAGTGAATTGAAAGAAATGCTGGATAGTATAAATAATGCAACGCTACAAAGTAAACTGCAAAATCTGACCGCTACCGCATCATCTCAGTACGCGCTCTGGAAATTCACAAAAACGTTTGTGCCGTGTCCTCCCGAACGCGTCGCAGCCCTCCCCCAACACCTACACCGACACAGCCGCAACAACCAAGACGAGACCAAGCCGTAGGAAACGAAGAAATGGAGACAGTTTTGACTTCTGAGATTCAGAACTGGATGACCTCTATTGAGCAGTGTTTGAATGAGAAATGTGCAATTGTGCTTGTGTGTGTGGAACTTAAATTCTGAGCAGAAGCTAAATAATAAGCTAAAAATAATCACTCTTTGCCGTAAAGTTGGACATGTCCCTTAAGCAATATGCATATAAGACCCACAACTCCCTGAACAAATTAAATGAAGACCGCAACCTGAAGGACTACGCAATGGAGATGAACCGGACCATTAAGGAGTCCTGTGTAAGTCCAGAAACAGGAACAATATCGTTTGCCGATATGGTGAAGAAGGGGACCAATAGCTTTGTTCGTCCAAATACTTTTAGCTCCGTAGCGATTTTTTCTAGCGACAATTCTAAGACCAGTGACTAAACCAAGAACTTAGTCCAAAAAATCGTATGCTCTGGTGAAATGAAACTGAAAGTCAGAGGTGTACGCGAAATAGGAAAGGGAGGACTCATAATCAGCACGGAGACTAAGGAAGATCTGGAAAAGCTCAAACAAACAGTCCAATTGGCTTCATCAGCTCTCACCGTCGATGAACCTAGAAAACGCAAACCACGCGTAATAGTTATAAGGGTCACTGCATCTATGGCTGAAAAAGAGGTTTACAAATGTATTTATGACCAAAACTTGGCCGACAAACTGCCGTCTATCTCCAGAGATACATTTTTGACCTCCTTCAAACTAAACCACAAATTTGGCAAAAAGGATGCAGAGAACTGTAACTATATTATAGAAGTTCCAGCTAACATCCGTAAGGCACTCATCATACAGGACCGTTTATTTATAAACTGGACATCCTGTCCGGTTCACTGGACTTCACACAGGTAACGAGATGTTAGATGTGCCAGCAGTACGGTCATGCAGCTAAGACGTGCAAAGTAGCTGCCTCTACATGTGGACACTGCGGTGAAGAAGGGAATACTATTTAAGACTGCACAAAAAAGCCGTTACGCCAAAATGTATAACATGTTTGCGATTCAAAAAACCAGCCAACCACAAGGCGAGAGATCCGGAGTGTCCTGCTAAAAAAGCTGCCGAAAACAGGAACCTAAACTCGATCGATTATGAGGGCGCCTAAGAGCGCCACATATTTATTTATATTTTAGACATAATAAAATTTACTGTTTATATTCCTCTGCTAGATATGGATAATAATTTAATTACCGATATAGATAACACATTTGTACCCGATTCAAAGTCATGCCAGGTTGAGGATTGCATACACTACTACTACTACCAAAAGTCCACTAACCGTACTAACCCAAAACATTCGCAGTATTTATAAGAATATAGATAGCTTCAACATTTTTCTTCATAGACTCGATTTTGATTGTGATATAATGGTACTAACCGAGTGCTGGCTGTCTAATCGCCAAGATAACCTCCCAGTAATTCCAGGGTACAACTTATTGTATACCAAACTAATGGACGTCACGCGGTTTCACCCGCGTAGTTCCCGTTCCCGTGGGAGTACGGGGATAATATAATTGCCTATGTTACTCCCTGATAATGTAGCTATCCAATGCTAAAAGAATTTTTCAAATCGGTCCAGTAGTTTCGGAGCCTATTTAATTCAAACAAACAAATCTTTTTGTTTATAATATTAGTATAGACAAAATAACAACCAAAATGTGGTGGTCTATTCTAGGGAATTATTAATGGTCACAGTAGAAGAACCTAGTTTACAAGACTGTATGGCTAATTGTTTGATCATCAAAATTGGTACAACTATAGCAATAATTGCTATGTACAGATCCCCTTCTGCTAGAAACTTGAATTCTTTAAACGCTTCCTTAAACCTAATTTTTCAAGACTTAAGCTCATTCAAGAATGTAATACTAACAGGTGACATAAATATAAATTGAAAATTGCGATGCAGGGACCCAAGAGTATCTTGATATCTGTTCATTCCAATTGTTTTCTACCTGCACACACCTTACCTACACATGATAGCGGATTCTGCCTCGATCATATGATCATCAAATCCAGTTTATCGTATGTTACGCTTGTTACTAACTCAACAATTACTCACCATCACGCTGTTTTACTGACCCTAAACTTAATGCTGCCTAAGCTTAATCGTCCCCAGACCAAAACGCAATTAAACATATACAAGCTCGAATATGATTTATGCAAACTTGACTTAGGCCCAGTTTACAATACTGCGGACGCAAATTTTGCTTTATCGTACTCTGAATAAAACATGTTCAATTAGCAATATTATGTAACACTTCTGTTATTACGACAAACAAGAAACTTTATAATATCAAACCTTGGATTAATCCTGGCCTAATTCGGTGGATAAGACACAGAGATAAACTTCATCAGGCATCAAGAAGATGCCTGATGAAGTTTATACTTGTGCCACCAGGTGATAATAACCTTAAAACCACATATAAAAGATACAGGAACTTTTGTAACTACCTCTTAAAGAGCTTGAAAAATGACTACGATAAAAATGAATTACATTATGCAGGAAACAATAGCAAGCAACTTTGGAAACATATTAAAAACATCACTTAAAGGTCAAAACAACGTGAATCAATTTTGCTGCCCAAAAGCGCTATATTAGATTGCTGGCAGCCCGTGACCCAACAATCAACGCTACTAAAATAAAAGCAGAAGTTCGGGCCGCCTCTGGGCTTGAAGTTAGCACTCAGACCATACAGAATTGCTTGCACTAGGCTGGATTACGAGCACGGAGGTCTTGGCGAGCGCCTCTGGATTCCCAGCAACGTCAACGACGGAGATTGCAGTGGGCTAGGCTTCGGCAAAATGAAGAAGATGAAGAAGAAAACATTTGGCAAAACTGTCTCTACGTTGACGAATAGCGAATCAGTACTCATCCAGATAACCGACGTGACGGTGTCTGGAGAAGACCAGGAGACCGTGAAAGGCCAAGAACTGCCACTGGAACAGTTTAGCAAAGCGGGAAATCGGTGTCCTTTGGGATGGTATTATGATTGGAGCTAGAAAGCCTTTGATCCCGTATCGAGGCTTCATGACAGCAGACATGTATAAAGCAGTTGCTATTGTTGGAATTGTCAGACCATTCCGAGTAAACCATGGGCACCAATTTGTACTGGTCGCCTCGATAATGCGCCTCCAAATCGAGCTCAACGATTCAATGCTTCTCTCCAAGAATACGACATCACAAGGTTAGACTTGCCTGCCGGCTCGCCTTACTTAAACCCAATAGAGCACGCGTGTGTTGCTCTTAAGCGAGCTATTTGGACCGTCAGTCACGTACCCAGACAGTGCCAGAGCTCAGGGAAACCGCTATTCAAGAATGGGACTGGTTACCCCAAGAAATGCTGGATAACTTGATCCTCAGCATGCCCAGAAAGAACTCCACATGTGTGCACTCCTCCCCTGGCTCAGGCCAGGGGAGGAGTTACGAGTATATTATATTGAATATAAATCTTTTATTAATAAATTGTTGTTTAAGTTTGGTTATACAGTCTTTTTCTTTCTATCAAATTCCTGTAATAACATTCTGATTAATTACTCAACTTTTTTTAGTAAAAGATAGTTTTATTTTTTAATTTCAAACAGGGTTTAGAATAAAATAGAATACTGTTTGTTTTACTCTTTTTTTTCTATTTTTTTTAAACGTTTCCCCACACTAGGAATTTCACCTGTAACGTGGGTGCATTTACATACATATAATCTCACAAACACAAACACCCGGAACAACTATCTGTAGGCCATACAAATATTTGTTCCGTGCGGGAATCGAACTCGCGACACACAGCGCAGCAGTCGCTCAACCACTGCGCCAACGGTGCCGTCAAATTTAAAGAAAACACACAAAGAATTTTTCTTGATAAAGTTAAATTTGAAAAAAAATATCAGTTTATGCTAGTGATCACAAACTTTTTTTGATTGTGTACACATGCACACCCTCAGGAAAATAATCCAAAAGAACGAGGAATATAATCAGCCTCTGTGTCTAGCGTATGTGGACTACGACGACACCGTCGAGACCCTGGGCTGTCCTGGAGTCCATGCAGAGATGTCTTATCGACTGCCGCTATGTAGAGGTGATGAGATGTCTGTATAAGGCTGCAACAATGGCCGTCCAAGTACAAGAACAGCGCACAAAACCAATCCAACTGCGTCGAGGTGTAAGACAGGGAGACGTCATCTCTCCCAAACTGTTTACAAACGCGCTGGAGGACGTTTTCAAGACGCTTGATTAAAAAAGACGCCGCATAAATATCAACGGTCAGTACATCTCGCAACTCCGCTTTTTTGTTATTATGGCGCACATTGTTATCATGGCGAAATCTTTGCAGGAGCTGGAGGTGATGCTGAACAGCCTGAGCAATTCTTCAATGCGGTTGGGTCTCGGGATGAATCTGGACAAAACCAATGGTCATGTCACCCCGAGACCTGTAGTCGTAAATGGCGCTACCCTCAAGGTTGTGCAAGAATACATATATCTAGGTTAAATTATACAACTTGGGTGGAGCAACTTTGAGAAGGAGGCGACCAGAAAAATTCGCTTGGGCTGGGCGGCATTCGGGAAGCTGCGTGATATCTTTGAATCATCGATCCCACAATCCCTTAAGACCAGGGTTTATAACCAGTGTGTCCTACCCCTAATGACTTACGGAGCCGAAACGTGGACACTCACTATAGGCCTGGTCCACAAATTCAAGGTTGCAATGGAGAGAGCAATGCTCGGGGTTTCTCTGGTGGATAGAATTCGCAACGAAGTCATTCGTTAGAGAACTAAAGTCACCGACATTGCGCGTAGAACCAGCATGCTGAAGTGGAAGTGGGCCGGCCATGTCTGCAGACGGACATACGGTCGATGGAACGTCATGTGTTAGAGAGGAGACCGCGTGAATAAAGTAGTGTGGGACGCCCTGCTGCACGATGGATCGATGATTTAAAGAAGGCTAGTAGTGGATGGATGCGGACTGCTCAAGACCGGGATTGTTGGCGCTCTTTGGGGGAGGCATACGTTCAGCAGTGGACGGCAATTGGCTGAAATAATGAACAGAATAAACGCAATACCTCTTAAGGGGTCAATGTATTCGCAATTATGAACAACTTTTACTACAGGGCCAATCTCGAAATTGTGAAAAAAGAAATGAAGCATTTCAGTACATTTTGACGATGTATGCGCATATAAATGGGTGTAAATGGTATGGGGCAGTCGATTTTTGTTTCTCGAATTCAGTGTCAGCCCCGTGGTAAAATTAAATTAATAGTGGTGGGTACCTACACTGACCCCTTAAGTGGTATTTTGTTTATTCTGTTACACGTTGTATTAACCAAATTATAATGAGACTTCTGCTCTTTGGAACACGTGACTTAGTTTATTGTCGAAAAACGTTATGGTGTGAAAAGGAAAATAACTGAAAATCAAGGGTATCTTAGTAAAAAATTTATCAAATCAAATCCGTGTGCGGAAAGCGCAGGTCAGTGTCGCGCAGGTTGTCCTTGATCCATTGGTCAGCTTGTTGAGTCATCTCCTCGTCGAAGTAGTCGCGCCAACCGCCCATTTTGCCTGATAGAATAGAATAAGTCATTTTGAATAGAATTGTCTTATAATCTACGAGCATTTTGTTAACGTATTGCCTGGTGTATATTCGTCTCACCTTTCCTGATTAATGTTTCATTCTCTGTAAACAGGCCGAATTCTCTCAAGCCCTCGCAGTTGACTGATTTGTTATTCCTGAAGTTTTCGATTCTCAGGTGATCGCAAAGCCCCGCCATTTGTTCCTCATTCAACTGTTTGCCCAGGAAGTCTGCGACGCGTCGAATTACTGACGGTAAGTCCTGCAGAGGTACAGAATTAATAAAGTTATTGTTAAAATTACTGTAAACTTATACCAACGCTATGACATGTTTACAGATAGAGACTGATGACTTTTTGACAAAAAAGAATGATCTCTTGACCTCGGTTACACCTGCTTACCAAGTTTTTATAGTTGGCCGTCCTTAATAGATTACACTTATGCATGGCTGCGAAGTTGTTTTCTGGTGCGAGTACTTGTATTGAATCCCGAGCGTAGCGAGGGTTATACAGGAAAACAGCATACAGATTAGTGTACATAAATTTTAAAAATTAAAAGTAAATCAGGATTGTCCACCAGCAACTTGCTCTTAAATACAAACTTGTGGAATCGGAAGTACCGTACTATATGTATGTGCCCGACCCAGTTCTCGGAAATGGCAATTGTACGTTGTATTGGGTTCAGTTTATTATCACTGACAAGACTTTTGTTGCCAATAAGCTTGACATAGTGGTGATAGACCGACTAGAGCGTCGCGCAATGATTGTTGATAGAACAGTCCCTCATGACGAGAACCTCGTGAAGGCTGAGAAAGATAAACAAACTAAGTATCTTGACTTGGCTCGCGAGGTTTTCGACATGTGGAATGTGAACACACACTGGGCCGATAGTCGTGACGGCCAATGGCATTATTGCCAAGAGCCTCGACCATCTTGTCGGGCAGCTGGATCAAGGGCTTGATCCAGAAAGCAGTACTCTTGGACACGGCGCTCATATGTAGTAAGGAGGTTCTTCTCTCAGAAGCCTTGAAGTAGCTTGGAACCACCCTGTTCCCGATACCGGTGGGCTACTATTTTTTATATTTTTTAATAAATATTTAAAAATATATAAAATAAATAAAATTTTATTTCATCTCCACAAATTAAGTACATCAAGTAATACAAAATACAGTGGACAAGAAAAATTGTCAAGAAATTTGTAATTTGTGGAAGCTCTGCTAGTCTATTCTGTAAATAACCATTTCGATATTTAGCTTCACCTGAGTGGCATAGCTCACAAAGTGAGCTTAAGTACACACAACATAAAGGTCTTATAGTTTTACAAATTTGATCCTCAACTCTGATTCCGCTGTCGAGACACGAAAATGTTGTTACAGAATAGCACTACTGGAGTCTTAACTAAGCCGAGGCTCGACCATAGATCTCTAGGCCAAGGCATTTCATAGCATTGTATACATTGTCGCCGTACAGATAAGAACAAGTGGCTCTCTGATCCTACTCTCAAGCTCATGAAGGAGAGGCGGGAGATGATTCTGCAGTCTTCAGACGGTGCGTGCATATACCGGGAGCTCAATAGACGGATCTCCAAGTCCTTGAAAAGCGACCTCCGCCGCTTTAACACTGAAAAGATTAAAGACGCGATAGAGCGGAATAAGGGCTCCAGGGTCTTTGCCAGAGATCTGTCTATTGGGCATGCCTAGCTCATGAAACTGAAGACCGCCGATGGTAGAACCATATCCGCCAAATCGGAGCTTCTGAGAGAGATCGAGATATTCTATGGACAGTTATACACGTCAATGACTAAACTCGCTACGAATCTAGCTAACGACCCAAGAGCTAGATTGACCCGGCATTACACCGAGGACATCCCGGCCGTCAGCCTTTATGAGATTAGGATGGCTCTGTAGCAGCTTAAAAACAACAGGGCGTCGGGTGAGGACGGAATTACGGCCGAACTCCTGAAGGCGGGTGGAAAACCGGTCCTTAAGGCCCTTCAGGAACTGTTCAATTCCATCATATTTGAGGGAAAAACGCCACAGGCATGGAGCAGAGGTGCGGTGGTATTCTTCTTTAAGAAGGGCGACAATGCCCTGCTTAAGAACTACAGGCCCATCGCACTTTTGAGCCATGTCTACAAGCTGTTTTCCAGAGTCATCACGAACCGTCTTGCGCGGAGATTTGACGACTTTCAGCCTCCCGAACAAGCCTGATACCGAAAAGGCTTCAGCACCGTAGACCACATACATACACTCCGGCAAGTTATACAGAAGACCAAAGAGATCTGCTCCTCTGCTTAGCGTTTGTGGACTACGAGAAAGCCTTCGATTCGATCGAGACTTGGGCTGTGCTGCAGTCTCTCCAACGGTGCCAGATCGACTATCGGTACATCGAGGTGCTGAAATGTTTGTACAAAAATGCGCCACGTGTCAGTCCGACTTCAAGATCAGACCTCGAAACCTATCCTCTTGCAGCGGGTTGTGAGGCAAGGAAACGTCATTTCTCCGAAACTGTTCACGGCCGCAATGGAGGATGTCTTCAAGGTTTTGGACTGGCGAAGGCTAGGCATTAATGTCAATGGCGAGTACATTAGCCAACTTCGATTTGCCGACGATATAGTCGTCATGGCTGAGACTACGGAGGACCTCAGTACAATGCTCGATGACCTCAGTAACGTAAGTAGCTTCCGAAAGAGTAGGTCTCAAAATGAACATGAACAAAACCAATATTAGGGTAAATACCCATGTACTTTTTTTTTAAGCAAGATCGTAAACTCTACACTCGAAGTTGTAGACGAGTACGTCTACCTAGGACAAACAGTACAGTTAGGTAGGTCTAACTTATTGGACTCGGCTGGGCAGCGTTCGGGAAGTTGCGTGGTATCTTCTCGTCCCACTTACCACTGTGTCTCAAGACGAAAGTCTATGACCAGTGCGTGTTGCTAGTGATGACATATGGAACTGAAATGTGGTTACTCACAATGGGCCTCATCAGAAGGCTTAAAGTCACTCAAAGAGCAATGGAGAGGGCAATGCTTGGAGTTTCCGTGCGTGATCGAATCAGGAATGATGATATCCGCAAGAGAACCAAGGTTACCGACATAGCCCGAAGGATCGCCAAACTAAAGTGGCAGTGGGCAGGGCACATTGCTCGCAGAACAGATGATCTATAGGGCCGACAATTTCTGGAGTGGCGACCGCGTACCGGAAGACACAACGTTGGAAGGCCTCCCACAAGGTGGACCGATGACTTGGTGAAGGTCGCGGGTAGCTGATGGATGCGAGACGCGCAGGACCGGTCGTTGTGGCGACGCTTGGGGGCAGCCTATGTCCAGCAGTGGACGTCTTTTAGCTGATATGATGATGATACATTGTCGACATGTGAGAAGCGAATATGAGTGTAGTGAATGAGTAAACGGGAATAAGTTTTAAGTTTATTTTATTTATTTATTGGGACAATAAATATATTTAAAAAAAAATAGAATATATGGATTTATACAAATGTGCCTAGGGACCTATCGAAGACTGAATTGAAAATTAGTGGACTGTAATTTAAAAATAATGTAATCTAAAATAGGTAAAAGATAATGTCGATGTTGGTAAACGTAAGGAGTGCGTACGCGTGTCGTCGTCGGAAATCTATAGCGAAGTCTTCAAGTGAGAGGAAGTAAGCAGACGTTGTTGAAAGCTCACACCACCGTTCCTCTCTTCGTTTTCAACTCCACTACCCGTTGGCCTTTTTCTTTGATGAGGACCAGTGCTCCCACTGAAAGTTGGCCTGTTGATGCTGTCCATTTAGTTTTGTACACCTACCACAGTGTAGTCTTTTTAACCCAAAGGTTGACTGGTAGAGAATGCTTTGTTGTATTAAGTCCGCCCATGTACCTACCACTATTGTACATAAAGTTTAAATACATAAATAAATAAACGTTCTCCACGGATACACAATAACGTTGTAAATTTTATTTATGTGTATGTATGTATCTATGTATTTATGGTTGTATTTTTTTTTCTGTCTCTGTTTTTTCTTTTCTATAATTTGCACCTGCCATATTTTCTCTGCACCACCCTAAGGTTGACTGGTAGAAAATGCCTAAGGCATTAAGGCCGCCTTTGTACAGTGTTTTTTTACTTGTGCATAAAGTTTTAATAAATAAATAAATAAATAAATAATGTTGATAAAGCAAAAGTCGGACATAATAGATAATTGCATGAAGTATAATACACATAAGTTACGGCTACTAGTGAGAAAAGACGGAATCCAGAATGCATACATTCTGGATTGTGTCAAGCAATACTTTTCAAAATTTTCGAAGAGACATTGAAAATAGATCCAAGTTAGAAAAGAACTTATTGAAATTGCTTGTGAGGCGTCGTAAAGGTGCCCCGCACTTGTCTGTCGAGTTACCCCAGAAAATGACTCCGTATCTTAGTATTGATTCTACATCTGATCTTTTGCTGCGCTTGACTCGGTGGAACGCAGAGCTAACAGGCTCATCGGTGATATAAAACTGGTGGATGCAAATCTACATAGCTTGGCTCATCGCTGTAAGGTTGCCTGCTTGTTGGTCTTCTACAGATTGTACTTCGGTGAGTGTGCCCAAGAACTCCACGACCTCATCCCACCGGCCCCCTTCTACCATCGGACATCCAGACGCACTGCATCGTACCATCCCTACCTTGTTGCTATTCTACCAATTCACACTAAGCGCTTCCAAACGTCTTTTATAGTGCGCACAGCAAAGGAGAGGAACTCTCTGCTTGCGTCTATGTTTCCAAACGCTTACGACCCTAATCTTTTCAAAGTAAGAGTGCACAGGCTCCTTCTGGGTAAGCTCGCTCCATCGTAGACTTTGTCTCTGCCATCTCTGACCTAGACTAGAGTCAAGAGCAAACCCATCACAAATAAAAAAAAAATACGTAGCTATGATTGGCAATAAGCACGGTGTTACAGTACACCAACGATGTCGCTTATAAAGAGCAAAAGCAAAACTGTTACGTTTTTTACAATTCTCTTCAACATGCGGTTTCCACGTAGGTTGACTGTCTATCATTAACCCTAAAAACTTTGTTGTATCCTTTTTTGTCTGTCCATTGTGACTAATATTATCCGGTAATTGTTTTGGCTGTCGCTGGCTTAAATGCATTATACCTACACGTTTTTTCTAAATTAATTTTTAAATTATTCGACTGCAGCCAATCTATAGTTTGCTTTAGCGTGTCATTGATTTCTTGTTCATAATAGTAGGACTCATCATTTTTTATCATTATTGTACAATCATCAGCAAACAATACTATATAATAGGGTGATTGATACTTATTTAATTCCAGCCCGGAAAAAACTTCGACATGATTATGAACTCTTGCTAAAAAAACTTGCTAAAAATTACTTTGAAAATTTCTGGTGTCCTGCATGGTACTTACCACCAAGCAAAATCTCGAATTCCAAGCAAAATCTCGAAGCCAACCATATTAAAAGCATTGCTAAAGTCAAGCAGAGCGAGTGCCGTTAACTTCCCCATTTCATGCCTGACCTGATGTCATCCGTATTATGCTCAAGTGCTGAGGTAGTGCTGTGTCCTTGACGGAAACCAGATTGGAAGGGATTCAGCAGATTGCGCTTGAAAAGGAATGTGCTAAGCTGCTGATGGACGAGTTTCTCAAGGACTTTGGATAGGAATGGGAGAATGGAAATGGGACGATAGTCGGTGAATGAATCAGGATTTGATTTTTTAGGTAAAGGGATATCCTGGGCTTATTTCCAGGCTTGTGGGAAGACCCTACTGGAAGCAGAGAAGTTGAGGACATAAAGGATCACCGGAAGAATGTTAACAAGGATGGGAATGATCATCTTACGGCTGACACAGTCACTACCCACAGCGTTGGATGTAATCGATACAATACTCTTTTTAACCAGTGAATTGACTTATGACAAAAGGAGAATAATCAGGCATCGGAAGATTTGAAAGATGACTTAGTGTTGCAGCTTTGGTGGCCCTATCCAGTACGGGCGAATTTGAAAAATGACAATTAAGTAAGTTGAAGTCTAAGTCTTTAGGAATCCCTTCACGAGATTTTTTCCGATATCTAAGGATTTGAGAAAATTCCAGACCTTAGCTGGATCACCATTTTGAACAGAAATGTGGATATGTTGGCGATGGTAAGTACCATGCAGGACACCAGAAACATGTCGAAGTATTTCTGGGGCTTTCATTGCAAGCGGTTAGGATTTAAAAGTACCGGGGGACCAGAAACATGTCGATCCATATTTCTGACGCTGGAATTGTGAACAGTTAGGATTCAAAAGTACCAGGAGAACAGAAACATGTAGAAGGTTTTCCAGGCTGGAATTATGAGGGTTAAAGATTTACAAGTACCAGGAGACCAGAAACTTATCGAAGTATTTCCGGGGCTGGAATTGCGAGCCGTAAGGATTCAAAAGTATCGGGAGACCAGAAACATGTCAAAGTATTTCCAGGACTGAAATTACGAGCGCTACAGATTCACAAGTAGAAACTAGGAGACCAGAAACATGTCAAATTACGTTTTCGAAAGAATTGTGAGTCTTACTTTCAACCGGTACCCATTGGCGTATCTAGTGCTTTTTCCAGGGGGGGCTGACTCCCCAACCTGAGATGCGACGCCCAATAAGAAAAATTGTTGCGGTGTACACGATCAAAAGTGAAATTTTAGGCCAGTCATAGTCAGATGGTCCAAGCCACACAATCCCGGGGTCCGGGACGATGTTACTTTGTTGACTGATGCAGAAAAGCTTAAGAATTGAAAGAGAGTAGAATGCAGGATCGAGCGAAGTGAGGTCTAACATTTTTATACCCCTTATCGGATGGGTTTGATTCTCTGCCATTAATATGTAAGTCCGATCCGTACCTCAAAAGGAAAAAACGGAAACCTTATAGGATCACTTTGTTGTCCGTCTGTCTGTCCCTTTATCTCAGGAACGCGTGGAGGTAGCGAGTTGGAATAAAACATATACTCAGGTTTACGTTCCCTTAAAGCTGTGAAAAAATCATAGTTCTAAGTTAACGTAAAAAAAAGATAGGGCCGTTTATGCCGCAAAAAAACGTATATTATAATACAATAATACACTCTCAAGGGAATCAAAATTCATAGGGTACTTCCCGTTGAGCTAGAAATATGCAATTTGGCAAGTAATACCGTCTTATACTACAGGTAAATATAATTAAATCATTAAAAAATAAAATCTTTATTTAAAGTACGTAATCAATCACCGAGCGTAATAAACCAGTGATTGGATTCAAAATCCCCATTATTTTTTAGCGTTTCTACAAAAACAAAACATATTGAATTATTAAGTTCAGGAAGAAACTACCTAATGTATTCTGATCAGTCAGAGCGCCATGTATTGAGAAAAAATAAAATGCACGAAAGCATGAAATTAACACCGTATCAAATTGTTGAGTTAATTTTTAACTTTTAATACGTACCAAAATAAAAGTGAACATTTTAAAATCTTATCGTTATTTATCGTAACATACGTTGCTCAATATTTTTTCAGTTTAAGAAATGGTCGATAAATGGCGTTGCACTGATGACGCGGTTTTCTGAATATGTGTTAATATTTTCCATTGGAGAACAACCCACGTCACACGATTTTTAAACAGTGTTGTAGCAAAGCGTTGTAGTTCGTTAGGGGTTTAGGTTCGGATTCTAAAAGGTCTTGAAAAGTATCTGCCGAGGTTCAAATTCGTTAAATCTCTGATTGAGCATTTATCATAAAACTGATTTGAACTAATTTGGTACTTGCAAAGCACTGGACGGTTCGACTTGCGGATCTGTAGTGCTATTCTGTGACAACATTTTTGTATCTCGACAGTCGAATCCGAGGTGAGTTTCAAATTAAGACCTTTATGTTGTGTGCAATAAAGCTCATTTTGTGAGTTTTGTCACTCAGGTGAAGCTCGATATCGAAATAGTTGTTTACAGAATAGACTAGCAGGTCTGTAGGGTTCCGTACCAAAGGTGTGGACGGGACCCTACTATATTAAGCCTCCGCGATAGATTCTTAGCTCGGAAAAAACTGCTGACACTTGATTCCTGAACTATTTAGAATGGTTCTCTATTGTGTCACCTAACTTTTTTATCCATAATTTAAAGTGCCATAACTTTTTTTGTCCTAATCATCATTTGTCCGAATGATAACTTACCCGAACTTAATATCACATGCCATAAAATTGAAATCCCTAAATATAATATGTCCTAAATCCGTTTGACATAAACATTACAATCAATAATATGCAAAAGACATAAAACCGTTTTCAATAAAAGTTAAAAGTTCTAAATCATTTTACCAAATTACATAATGTTTATTTATAATAATAATATTCTTAGAACAAATTTGTATAACAAAGCTTTTTGCTATGAACTTCTCTCAGGCGTTACGTAGAACGAGCGGGCAATATTTTTTCTTCTACCGGCTTGTTTCGAGATAGTTCACTTGTTATGTAGTTCTGTTTAGTAGCAGGATAAATACGTTTTTGTTTTATAATATACTCGTATCAAAAATAAATGATTGAAAATGCAGCAATGTGAGCTTTTAAAGACTAACAAGCTAACAAGGGTGGCATAAAATTAAATTGTGATGGCTTTGCTTACGACAAAAATCGATTCCACAGCGAAAAATATTACTGGGTGTATGAAAAGTATAAAAATAAACAATATAAGTGTAATATGCGAGCAAGCACGCAGCATGCAAGCAAGCACACAGCATGCAAGCAAGCACGCAGCATGCAAGCAAGCATGCAAACCAGCACGCAGATGCAAGCAAGCACGCAGCATGCAGCATGCAAGCAAGCATGCAACATGCAGCAGGCATGGTTTCTGTCACGGCTCCGGCGCTGCGGGGCTCCGGCGGTCCCACGCGAGTTTATCGTCGCAGATGGGTTTAACGCTCAAGACAAGACAAGACAAGACAAGACATTTATTTGTAGAAACATGAGTATACATAAAATAAATGAAAGTTGTTCATAAACAAAAAAGATCAGTCATGTTCGGCCTTTGTGACATACAAAATTAAGTTAAAAGTCATTCAAAAATTAAAATTATTATTAAATTGTCAAACACACTATCAATTGAATTTAAATAATAAACTTGTATTAAATTGTCTTAAAGTCTAATTATAAATAATCAAATTACAAATTATCAAAATTATAAAATGTCGCAAAATAAGAAGTCATTCAAAAAAATTTAAAATAAACCGCAGCTTCGAGTGTTACAACCACCTGTTCCTCAACTCGCGGGCCGCCTCGCCCCTCCGCGCCTACGCGATTTTAAATAACACTCTAGGGGTAGGGCAAATAAGACTGCGTGGAATCGGATTTACAGCGATTCGTTTCTGTTACTAAAACTTAATTTTTAGCGAATGTTTTAGGATTAAAAAAAAATATTATAAATGAACATTCGGAATTATACACATTATTTAACACAATACTTAGGACATATGACTTTAGGTCAAGTATTAAATTAAAAATTAAAAAAAACACCCGACAAAAAAGACCTTTAAAAAGTTAAAAATAATTTCTATTGATCCTTTTAGTTCAATATAGGTACGATTATTTGGGCCAAGCGTCTTCGCCTCGGTAGACCGCAAATCTTTTGTATGTACTAAGTATAAGTATTATTAGCGGTCTCCCGACGCGATGCTTGTGTTTTTTGTCGGAGGTTTTTAAATTTTAAATTTAATTTTTATTTCATGCTTTTTAAACTTAATTTTTATTTCGTTAGTTAATATTCCTCATTCCCTTTCAATATAGTGTACATAATTCTACCAATCAAGCCCTTTCATTTGGTACCCATATTGAGGGAGTTGTGAAAAAAAAATGGAATTCGTCATTTTGTGGTGGTGGCATCTTGGATTTAAAATTTGTCATAATGTATAGTATTCTACTTGTCAAGCCCTTTCAATTGATACCCATATAGAGGGAGTTGTGAAAAATTATGTCATCCGCCATTTTGTGGTGGCGGCCATCTCGGACCAATTTTCATCAAACATAGCTAAGAACACTCCCGACTAATTCACCTTTCAAACGAAGAAAACAAAATCAAAATCGGTTCATCCGTTCGGAAGCTACGATGCCACAGACAGACACACACACACAGACACGTCAAACTTATAATACCCCGTCGTTTTTGCGTCGAGGGTTAAAAATTAGGAGATTTAATTATTATAGTACTCGATATTATGACAGAATACTTTTAGAACTAAAGATAATTATGTTAAACAAAATTTCGGGATTTTGAACATTATGGTTACTGAAGTGTTATGGATAATGATTTTCGGACAAACAATTTTAGGAAAAGAAAGGGAGTACCATTTATAATATGTACCTACAAATTTGTACGGAATCCTCGGTGCGCGAGTCCCGAGTCGGACTCGCGCACCGAGGACCTTGACCGGTTTTCTTTTATTTATGTATTTTTTTTTTATTTACTTTTGTATCAGTATCATAGTGTGCTAGCTAACAAGTGAGAAATAATATTTAATATTTTTTTCGTGTCATGTATTAATTACTTTGCAAACTATTATATATATCCAAGTTCTTTAAACGTAACAGACAGATGTGTTGCTGGGGAGTTAGTTGGCCACTTCTTCTCCATAGCTAAAACACTAGGAAGTGGTGACGGGCGGGCGTTTTGGGGAACTGTCTTTTGTAAAACTTGACGTTCAAAAAGTGCTGACTCTCAGCCTAATTTTAAATAAACGACTGTTGAATTTTGAAAACTACTATGGACAGTTGTACACATCCATGACTAACCCAGCTACGAATCTAGCTAACGACTCAAGAGCTAGATTGACTCGGCACTATACCGAGGAGAGGACATCCCGGACATAAGCTTATATGAGCTTAGGAGCTCTAAAGCAGCTTAAAAACAACAAGGCGGTGGGGAGTTTTTTCTGTTTCGGAGTAATGAGGTGTCTGTAACCATTTATAAATTCTATATTTTTTTTGGATTCAGTTCAATAGTTGGAGAAGTGGACTATTTTATTTACTTTGTTGAACAGCATAGCTCCTCGGAAAGGAAAAATCTTTGTGGAAATGATGTGTTTACGGCAGTCAATAAAGAACCGAATTGAATAAAAACTGGCCAAGTGCGAGTCGGACTCGCATGCAAAGGGTTCCGAACGAATTTTTTTTTTAACATGTTATTTTAACACTACAGACTACTAATAGGCTTTCCTGTAATCTTTAGGTAAAGATCTATTCTCTCCATTTTTTTCAAAATTTGAGGCTCAGTAGTTTCGGAGATAAGGACCAAAAATGACCATCCCCCGGTCATTTTTGGTCTAATTTCTTGAATAACTTCAAAACCACTTATTTTAAAATTATGGTGAAAAAGTAATTAAAACCCTCACAGTAAGCCCTTTCATTTGATATGTCACATGATATTGTTCAAAAAACTTTTTTATTTTATTTTCTAGTTTGAGCCCCAAAAGTGACTCCCATACTAAAAATTTTATGATCTACGTAACGCATCCGTATTTGGGTCATAGAAGTCTATATGTGTACCAAATTTCAACAGAATCGGTCCAGTGGATCCCGAGAAAACTGGCTGTGACAGACGGACAGACAGACAGACACACGAGTGATCCTATAAGGGTTCCGTTTTTTTTTCGCAACCCAAAAAAGTTAGAATGACAGTTCACTTCATGCTCGCTCTGCAAGTTTGCACAATGAGATGTTTACAGAATAAACCGGCTGTTTGCCTATTAGAACTCTGTAGTGTTAAAATAACATTTAAAAAAAAAAATTCGTTCGGAACTTTTTATACGCGAGTCCGACTCGCACTTGGCCAGTTTTTTTTTAGTATTGATAGGCACGCGTTTGACCACTGTCTCACCTGATGGCAAGCGATGATGTGGTCGAAGATGGAGCACGCTTGCCTAGAAGAAACCTATTCACTCTTGACTTAAAGACTCCCAGGTTGTAGCTATTAAGAAACACAGACTGCGGCAGGGTTTGTATGGACTGACTGCTCACTTCAACTAAGCTAACACGATGAGGGGTTTACAGCCGGTCGATTCTATGAACATGTCGTTGTGAACGCTTGGGTAAAGTGATCACGAAGTACAAGCCTTCACTTCGACATGTTTACGGATTCGCACTGCAGAACATTTCCAAGGTTGTGAGGCTGTTAAAAATGTATTTTCATACATTTTTAACAGCCTTCACTTCGACATGTTTACGGATTCGCACTGCAGAACATTTCCAAGGTTGTGAGGCTGTTAAAAATGTATTTTCATACATTTTTAACAGCCTTCACTTCGACATGTTTACGGATTCGCACTGCAGAACATTTCCAAGGTTGTGAGGCTGTTAAAAATGTATTTTCATACATTTAATAACATCTCTTACGAATGACGCGATTAACTTCAACATCATAGCTCTAAAAGCAATCCAAATACGTTTGATACTAATCGGTAGCAAGATGCTACGTAGTACTTACGTGAGCGGGGTATAGAACCTCGGTTAGTTATCTTTTATGTCGCCATTTCTGAGTGCGGGTAACGCATCAATAGCTTATATGTCATTGGCTATTTATCACATCAAAATACAGACCTTTTGAAAGAAATTACCTTTGACAGTTCTTCATAGAATAAAAACAGCATGTTCGGATCATTTCTCTTGTCCCAAGCTTCCTTGACATGCTCGAAATATGGCGTCAGCGTATCTGAAAAAAAGTGAATCCATTTTTTGTAATCATGTCTTCAAATATTGTTGTCTAATTTTTTGGATCACTATTAGATTCCTACGGCAAACCCTAATTAACGAATAAGTTATGTTCTTACATAACAAACACACTTAAAATAGAAAATAAAACTCCTAATTATAATATGGCGTCAAAAAAGCGTTCTTACATAGGTTTTTATGAAACAGGTTCCAGAATTCTTTGAACGTGCCAGTGTAGTCAATAAATGACATCAGTCTAGCGTGGTGGTAGCTCGACACCACCACATCCCTGGGGTCCCGCGCTACATACACCATTTTCACTGTCTCCAAGATCTTCGGAGGCAGTAAGGTCATCGGCAAATGAGTCTTCAAGAAGCGTGGTGATGGAGCAGAGGCCACCTGCTGAGTGACTGGAGTAGCCAATCGTTTCATGATTTCAATAAATTTGTTTTTGTCAATATTTTCATTTTTAACCGTGACATTTAAGGATGGGTCTGTATCTTCCTCTTCGAAGTACATGAATATTCTGTAATCAATTTTATAAGAATTATTGTTTGACTTAAGTGCTTAGCATTCGTACAAGTTGGTAGGTACGCATTTGTAAAGCAAAGCGTTTAGATGTTTCTTACTCCAGAAAGCGATATCTTTCGGTGAGTAGGGCTGCTGCCGCTTTGTAATCCAGATCATTTGCGAGCAGCCACACTAATTCCTGAGTCCACGTGGTTCCTGAAATGTGACAAACATATCAATCAGATCATTTTTCAAATCAGAACTTGCCCCATATTCTATATTATTTCCTCAGCTCGACTCAATGCAATATTGACAGCAATAGCTTGTTATTTATATATTGGCCACCCCAAGTGTTGCTACATCGACCAGTCCTCCAGATCCAGCGGATAGTCGGTGACCTTCATCAAGTCATCGGTCTACCTTTTTTTGCTACTTATAGGCATATGTTTGACCACTATCTCACCTGATGGTAAGCGATGATGTGGTCGAAGATGGAGCACGTTTGCCTAGAAGTAACTTATTCACTCTTGTCTTAAAGACTCCCAGGTTGTAGCTATCTGGAAACACAGACTCTGGCAGGGAATTCCACTCCTTAGCTGTACGCACTATGAATGTGTTCCCAAAACGTTTTGTGCGTGTGGGTGGGATATTTACCATGTACAGGTGGCGCCGTTCGTCTTGTGGTCCGATGATGGAACGGGCTTGGCGGAATTAAATCATGTAATTCCGTCGCACTCACCAAAATGTAATCGATAGAAAACCGACAGGCCAGCAACTCGGCGGCGATGCTCAAGACTTTGGAGCTTCGACTCGACGAGCCTGTCATTACCGCTGATCCTCTTGGCTCGTTTCTCAATTGACTCAAGAGCATCAAGCTGGTATTTGGCAGATCCGTCCCAAAGATGAGAGCAGTACTCCATACACGATCGAACTTGCGCTTGATAGAGTTTAAGCATCTGTTCCGGCGTGAAGTACCGTCTCAGCTTTGCTAGGATTCCCAACTTTCTGGCAGCCACCTGAGCCTTTGCCTCTATGAAAGGGCCAAAATTGAGGGTAGATGTTAACGTAACACCAAGAAGATCACTCGGTCGGTTATTGGCACGGTTACATCTCGAAAAGATGGAGCTGGGTGGAATTCGCTCCTTTTAGCGGTAAAAAGACGCGCTTGGGTCTTAGCAGCATTTAAGTTGACCAGATTGGCATCGCCCCATTTAGAGATAGCCTGTAAGGACAAGTTCAAGCGCTCAACCATAGCCTCCCTGAGAGACTGGATCTGCGACTCACCAGCTCGTGCGTCGGACACGTATCTCTCAGCAACAGTGCTGTCGTTTGCATACCCAAAGGTACTGGGTTTCAGCAGATCATTAATATGCAGCAGGAATAATGTTGCTGAGAGCACCGACCCCTGAAGAACCCCGGCATTAATATCCAGCAGTCCAGACGAGCAGCCGTCTATGACCACTCGGATAGATCGATCCCTCAGGAAATCTGCAATCCAATCACACAATCCGGCGGGCAGACCGAAGAAAGGAAGCTTACTAATAAGACTATCGTGCCAGACCCTGTCGAAGGCGTTCGAGATATCAAGGAAGACTGCTAGTGCCTCCCCGTGCTTCTCTATGGCTTCACTCCAGATGTGAATGGCATACGCTCAAAGATCCCCAGTTGACCGATTTCGGCGGAACCCGTAATGTCGGTCGTTAAGGATATCATTCGCTTCTAGGTTTGCTAGGATCTTATGATTCAGCACGCGTTCCATACTCTTACAGAGTGTGGACGTTACTGAGATGGGTCTATAATTCGACGGGTCAGCTCGAGCAGCCCTTGCCTAAGATGGGTTTCTTAGGCACGGGCTGCACGTTAGCTTGCTTCCAAGCCTTCGGTACTTTTCCAGTCTCAAATGAAAGGCGAAATAGGCGTGTCAAGATCGGGGACAACTCAGGCGCACAAGTCCTGAGTACAATTCCCGGAATCCCATCTGGGCCACCAGCCTTGTCCACGTCTAGGTTACGCAGTACCCTAAGAACGTCCTTCTGATGAATGCTTATGTTCAGCATACTCGACTCGCATCCAACGGGAGAATCAGGGGGCCTCGCGTCACCAGGATCCAGACGTGACGATTCCGCAAATATAAAGGCGAAGAAGTTTGCCTTCTCCTCAGCGGAGTGGGCCAGCGACCCATCGGGTCTCAGCAGTGGTGGTAGTGACGGGCGGCAGAAGTTCGATTCGACCGTCTTAGCCAGGAACCAAAAAGCTAGCTAAGCTTTACTACCTGCTTGGTGTGAAGCAAGTTTGTTCCCTATTCGTCTAATGTGGGCAAACCGAGCTCCCCGCAACACCTTCTTGCAGGACTTGGCAGCCCTGTTAAAGACTTTCTTCTTCCGACACACGTCATTCACTTTGCGCATCGACCCGTGCAAGGTACGCCGCATGTTTTAGCGCATTAGCGCGATCGGACTCGGCACCAAACCATGGGCGAGCTTCGCCAGGCATAACTACGTCTGAGAACGTAATGTAGTACTCCATTCCCTTCCGTAACACTTCCGTCACGGCATCAGCGCACGACGAAGCATTAGTTGAAGAAAAGCAAGTAGGCTGGCAAGGGTAACATGCGAAGAATGATAGCATGCCATCCCAATCTGCTGACCTGTATCGCCATACACGCCGGGTGCCTCTAGGGCTAGGATCAGGCGGGGAGTAGACGGACACAGACTTCACCAGGCTTTGGTCGGAACTACCCGGTGGAAAAGAAATCGACACCGAGTAGCAGTCTGGATCTGTTGTCAGCAGAAGGTCCAAGCAATTGGCTGTGTGCGAATCAACATCCGGCACCCTCGTTGCCCCCTGGACCAGCTGAGTGAGATTTAACGCAAGCGCTAGCTTTCGCGCTTCTCGTCCAGCATGGTCTGTATGAGAAAAGCCACTCTTGATGGTGGGCGTTGAAGTCCCCCAGCAACAACAATTGGGCAGAAGGGTACCGCTGCTGAGCCCAGCAGAGGTGCTGTATGAGCCCAGTTGTCTCCGAATCACCGCTGTGCGAACGGTAGACACAGGCGTACACAATTTTACCCGGGCCAATGTCCACTAAAGCTTTGAAAACCTGGAGTTCTCAAGATTACGGAGACGCCGATATCAGATGTCGTCCTAGGCGTACATACATACGTCCGCGCGTGTTTTGAACCCTGGAGCACACCTTATGGAGGTCTTCCAATGCTTTGTCTTCTGGTACGAATCGTTTTGTTTTACATAGTTGTCTCAGTCGATTGGAGTGGAGGAACTTAGAATGTATAATAAAAGGTCTCGGTGAAAGCCTACTCTTGAGTAGCCTGCTTATTTATGTATTGGGATCCGAGCAAGGAAGACAAGATTCAGAAAAACAAAAGGCATGTTCATTGTTCATACCTGATCGTTGATAGCTGGCAACGAACACGTCGCTGGGTCTTAGTGGCATGTTGTAGATATTCGCAGCATCTTTTTGGTAAGTTTCGTTCACTATGTAACCTTTGGGCCCGACGCGGACCATCTTGCTGGCGTTTGGTCCTGTAATACAGAAACAATAAGTGCAATAAAAACCAATCCAACTAATGTTTTGCTTTATGTTTGAAGTATTTTGACAACAACAAAAACATAACCATAAACAAACGAGGTCAAAATGAACAAGGTACTGTGATACTGAGGAAGTCATTATGACGGTCCTCACTTGACAGCTCCGGTATCTGACGAATGAACCGATCCGAAGCCTCACGAAGTGGATTCGAAGATCATAACATTTATGTTGTCAATATCACCTTATGATCGCCACCGAATTGAGCCAAGATTCCAGATGTTAAGAAAATATGATATGACAGAACATCATAAAATGTTTTACGAAAAATACTGACAATTATTAACCCACGACTAAAGATTTGCGTAAACTAATATTACTGTTTGTGTTAACACAAACAGTAATTTTATTTATTAGTTTATCATATTTTAAAATATGAATTTGAACAACTAGCACTTCGCCCGCGACTTCGTCCGCGCTGCAATTTTCTTAAGGATACCTAATTATTTCTAGTAAAAATATTATAGCTTATGTTAATCAGGGATAATGTACCATTCCAATGGTGAAAGAGTTTCTGAAATCGGTTCAGTAGTTTACTAGTTTATTCGTTACAAACATACACATCTTTCTTGTTTTTAATATCAGGGTAGATAACCAATTTATTTTAATTGTAACACGTATATAAATCTTATAAAATCAGTTGAAACTTGTTTAATAACTTTAAAAAAATTGAGGGTACTATGGGGTATCAGTAGATTTTTTGTCCCAAAAAATTGGGGAATTGGACTTGCATTTCGAGGAATTTGATAAATTGGTGTTGGCAACGCTGTTGTTTACCTACCTTAAAAATCAAATCAGTTGTTTGGGTAAGTTAATATTAATCCTTTTCAAATACCTTCATCTGTCAACCATTTATTTATATTGTCTGTGAAAACTATAAGTACAAATGAGTTGAAATAAAGTTCAACTCACTTAGATAAGTAGTTTAGGTTTTACAAGAATTTAATACTCGCGGAATGTAGTCCGTTGTATCACGTATTTGGTGCAATTCCCCTTTGTAGATATTTACTCTAGTACCATCGTGCGAAAGTAGAAAGTAAGTAAATATTGATAAAACTAAAATGAAAAGTCGTTCTAGTTATACGTAATTTTATAATTGTTGAGTTGAGCTGCACGATTACTGCAAACGCGTGCACTGCCTGGACAAAACCACTAGAGATGGGTCGTCGACGTATTTATCGTCTACGAAACGAGACCGTCCATTTCCGTTCATCGACGCGTCGATCAACTAGTTGAATTTGTCGACTAGTCCACGACGTAAACTTTGTTAACTTTGCGACGACGCGCGACGAGACGCGCGACATCTACCTACGTTGGTCGGCTCGACGATTCAACATTGTTTATAGGTGGACTAGCGTAGCGTCTCATAGCTTTTATTTAAAAATAATGATATGTGTATCCTCAGAATATTAAACTTATTTTGTAGGTAGGTAAGTAAATAAGTTAAAAATAAGTTTTACAGTTAGTATTTGAACTTCCCTTCTTCTTAGAACACAATGCATTTTTACTCCAAAATAGCATTTGGCCCATAGAAATATCAACTCTTCGAAGCTAAGTTTGCTCGTTGTTCGTCCATAGTTACTATTTTTTTAGACGAATGAACTTGTTTTACCTGACTAAGTTCTTGCGTCGATCGTCGCGTTAAGTCGACATGAACGTAGTGGAGTCTCAGTTTAGCCGTCTACGAATACAACTAGTCCGTTGATTAACGGTGAACCGTCTAATCGTTCATTGTACGTAGACGGTTGAATTAACTAGTTCGTTCATTCAAAGCCCATCTCTAAAAACCTCTATCTGTGTGGTTCTTCAAACGACCATTTCAGACACCAATATACTTACATCGTCTTCACATATGCTCACAAAATAATAATGCTCACATGAGTATTGATACCTCGATTCATGGGTCAGGCAAGGGGCGAATAAATTAAGGTTGTTTTACTGACACTAGTTATAAGTTATTATACTACTAACAAACTGGATCATAGTTATCTTAAATAAACGTTTATTATTATTATTATTTACATACCAGCCTGTTTAGTGTGGATCTTTGACACTATGTACTCTGATTACCATAATTGTATTCTTTTTTTGCCGTATGGTGTCGGCCGGTGCCGTATGGTGCCGTAAAAGAATAATACCATCCCATCACATCCCGTGGGAGGCGACTAAGGGACTGGCCAGAGAATGGGCAGCAGCGTTCTCTGTAAAACTCAACACCATACACTGCGATCGCCAACCCGCCTGCCAAGTGTGGCGATTATGGCAAAGCCCCCCAATGACAAGCACAACCAAAAAATGGCCCCTAGTGCCCGGCAGCCCGTCTACCCTTGACTCCGGTAGCGGTCAATGACACGGCGAGGCAAGGGGTGCGAAGAATCCTCGGAGTGGACCCGGCTACCATAACAAACACCGACGACTGGACCTGGCATCACTGAACACGAGAACACTCCGGACCGACGAGAAGATCACCGAACTTGAGGAGGAATTGAGTAGGTTGCGGTGGAGTATTGTAGGATTGTCTGAAGTCCGAAGAGAGCGAGAGGACACGATAATTCTCAAATCCGGCAATCTGCTCTATTTCCGGGAGGGTGATTTAATGCAACAAGGCACTCTCTACCAGTCAACCTTTGGATTTGTTGGTTGTTCGGTTTTTTTTTGTTATATATTTCAATATGTTGTTGGCTGAATCTATGTGGAACTCGAAAGTAGTAGATAAGGTACTATGATTTTTAGGTTTCGGTTTTTTTCGATTTACATACATCATTGTATTTTTTATTTGTGCCGATACAAAGGTATTAAATCAAAATACGATTTGTTTCGCCCACTCCTACTTGGGGCAGACGGCTTACCGACACCATCGTATTCTGTTGCTCGTAATTTCGTTTTGCTTTGAGTTTTGTGTTGCTATGTTCTTTCTTCCATTTGACCTTTGCATCTGCCCTAAAGACTCCGAACCCTCTTCTGTGACCAACCTACCGCTTCACAAAATTGATTAAGTTTTATAATAGTACCTTATTTCAATTACTGAAATAGTCAATCATTCCTATAATTATGTGAAGAATACTGAACATGACCGGTTATGTGAAGAATAACGTTACCGTTTTGGGGTTTAAGTGAAATTGAGGTAGGTATAGAAATATTTTGGGGTTTAAGGGGGAATGAATGTATGAACCATAGAGTTTTGAGAACATGGCTTTGAGGTTAAGTGAAATAAACATATCTAGTACCTATACATGTATTTGATCACACTGAATCTATATATCATCTATATATTGTGTACCATATTCCAGAAAACATAACATTCTGACACTACCAGCTTTGTATATTTATGAAACTGCCTTATTTGTGCGATTAAATCCAAATTTATTTTCGTACCTATCTGACACTGTACAACGTAACAGGCGAAATGACATGCTTCGCGGACGCAGAGCCAAAACAGCTCTCTTGCGGAAAAGCATATTCTGCAGAGCCCTGCAAATTTATAATAAATTTTTAATTAAAAAACCTATTAGACTTAAAGACTGGATTTAAGAAGCATTTTAAAGATTTTTTATGCAATAAATGCTATCATAATTTGAATGACTACCTAAACGACGCTGACATATTAATTTAATTCAATTATTATATATATTTTTTCATTTTGTGACATTCTCTTTTAACTTTTAACTATTATTATTAAAGATATTATTATTTATAATGTAATGTAAATCACCTTTGTAAGATTTATTAAACATTTGTACGCCCATGTGGTAGAATATGATGAAACAATACTTTTAAACTTAAGACCATGTAATGTACATACCAACCATGTTCTGACAAATAAATTATGATGATTAGGTATCCGCGTAACTTTTACATTATATTGGTATAAGTTTCAGAACTACCCACCAAAACCGTATCGCGCTATGATAAATATTTGGTTCAAACCGAGTCGGGTACTTGAAATACTGTGCTTCCGTGTGCGATTGCGATACGTGCGGGACTTCGTCGAGTAAACAGTTCCAAATAAAATACAATGATGTATATAAATCGAAAAAGACCGAAACCTAACAATTATAGTACCTTACCTTTCACTTCCGAGTTCCATATAGATTCAGCCAATACATAGAAATTAAAATATATAAATGCAATTAAGATATTCTAAACCGCTACATTTATAAGTTTAGCTATAGTGTAAAAATGATATTGCCCATGCCTAGACCCGGGTCTTGCTGACTGAGACTGTCACTGTTATTGTCAAATGGCAAATCCACAGTGTTGCCAACCCTAAAATATAAATATTGTTTGTATTTAGTGATGCAAGCATTTTAATTTTAAACACTTGTTTAAAAAAAGGGGTTGGCTGTAAAAAAAAAATGCGCAAATACATTAAAATAATTACACTTTTTCAGCAAATATAGCTCAGAAGGCCGTTTCAATGACCAATTATGTTAGTACCACGCTCCATACATTTATTGAACGACTCCTTTCAAGACACTTTTTGTAATTCATTAATTGATAAATTTGACTTAAATGTAAGTGTAATTAATAAATATTTGTGAGTCCCTCTATATTTTATAGTTTAATTTAATTTATAATTTAATGCATGTTTTTATCATTTTTACTAATTTTATTAAATGCATCTGAATGTTTTAACAAACGTTATACTAATTTAATTTGTATTTTATATTTGTTTGTCCAGCGGCATTTTCTGCCGGTATTATTTTATGTAAATATGTAGAAAGTGCAGTGGGCTGCAATATTGTAAACGCTCGTTTAACGTATTTTTTTGTAAATATGTTTATTGCAGCTGTTTGTTGTCCCAATAAATAAAATAATATAAAAATATCGTCGGTGTGCTTGCCAAATCTGATATTTGGTTTCCATCAAGTTGACAAGGGAGACGATAGTCTGTTTTATTTAATGATTAATTGAATAATTCATAATTTCAAAATGCTGTATGAACTGAAATACAAGTGAAAATGATGAAATGTTCTGTTATTGTACTTGATTTTAAGGATATAAGAAAATATCATAGAAATAGACATATCAGATTTGGCAAGCGCACCGACGATATTGAGAAATAAATTATTCTTATTCTTATTTAAGAATAATTTAAATTACTTACCTTTAAATAATTTTTTGAGTAAATCTTTTTCTTCATCACTGATCTTCTTGAAATCGTAAGGAAACGGTACAATATTTTGTTCTTCCATTTTTATAGTTAATTCAAAAACTTTTGACTTGTCACTTATATTATACAACAAGTTAGGACAAGTGTTATCAGCTTCAAGGCACACTGACAATTCAAACAAATTCAATTAAGTTATAAAATTTATCTACGTATTTGATAAGCTGATATTTACATATATGTACAAGGGTTGCCAACCGTACATACCTAGTATTGTACTGTATTTCAGGTCTGCGTACTATACACTGTTCAAGAAATATATAGTGAGCAAAAATACTATATTTTCAACACCGAAATCTAACAGACAAATCTTTCATTAAAAAAATGTATGAATGTGCCTTTACAACTTTTGACTGATGCGGTACCGTGTATAGTCGAACCGGAGAAAAAGTCATCGTCCCACCACGTAGATTTCCCATAGCAACCTATGTTCCCTCTCACTCGATAAAAAACGACTCTTTTTCCGGGTCGACTATAGTATATCCGAAAGTATGTCTTGCTTGTCAATGTCAAACGAATTTTTGGTTATTGGTCAGCTTTATTTTTGTTTTGGGATTTGGTAATTATTTCAATTAGATAGTGTTCATTATTTTGAGAAGTTGAAGTCCTTAATAAATTAGTTTGGGATAGTGTCGCGATAACGAAAGTGCGTCAAGTTCAAATGTGCCGCTTATGCCGATTAAATAGCGAAAATACAAAAAAAGAATCCAAGAATATAAACAACTAGTTGAACCGCGCAACTTCGTCTGCTCCGCTCCTATTGGTCTTAGCGTGATAATATATAGCCTATAGCCTTCCTGGATAAATGGGCTATCTAATACTGAAATAATTTTTCAAATCGGACCAGTCGTTCCTGAGATTAGCGCGTTCAAGCAAACAAACAAACAAACTCTTCAGCTTTATATATTAGTATAGATAGATATCCATACTTCTATATCTATACTAATATATTATAAAGCTGAAGAGTTTGTTTGTTTGTTTGAACGCGCTAATCAAACGCGGAAAAAAAACGCGGAAAGCTATAGGAGCGGAGCAGACGAAGTTGCGTGGGTCGACTAGTTAAGTATAGAAGAATAGATTATAGGTTACTAGGCATGTGATGCAGGTAGGTTTAGGATCGTACAAATATTTGGAAATAGTTTTTGACGATCTAATCAAACTGAAAATGATCATTTACCTAAGTACTTATTTACTCATCTTTTCATCAAAAACTGCTTTGTTATTGGTCTGTGTGCTACTAGCGCCACTTTGACAGTTTTCGGCCCCATTGAATATAATAAAGGACTTATGACACTTTTATTGTAGACAAAAAATTGTTAAATAATGCAAGAAATGCAAACAAATATAGTTTTTATAAAAACAAATAATTAACAAAAAATCTTTGTATATTTTTTGGGTTTTCCATAAAATGCTACCTATATGTAGGATCAGGAGTGCCGAGGGGTATATCGTCAGGGTTTGGAGTTCCCATTTTATTGGGATAAACAAGACTGTATAACTAATTACAGAGTTTTTATTTAACTCAGGTAGGTACACAATAACACACAATACACAATACAAAAAGGTACACAATACACAGTCAAAAAATGATAATAAGAGAAAGACAAAGCAGGTAAAAAGTTAGGCGAACAGACTTTTTAAGGTCACAGTTCGTACAGTGGCCAAGCCACCCAATTACACAGTGTATCGCTCACTATCGGCAAGTCAAATACAGCTATGTCAATATACAGCAGCGCTGTACCAAGTAAACCGACAGTTTTGTCGGGAGCAGGGGAGCTCTGTATTGAGTCGAATCCGAAGACCGACTGACGAGCTTACGGAGTGCAAGCTGTTTTATAGGACGATGCCCCCACTTTGTAATCCCTCCATGACAACTCTGTCCGATGACGCACGGAAATACGTCACGCGTTTATTTGATACAAAATGTACTAAATCTAATAATCACATTAGAAAGTAATCAAATAATACAAGAATAATTGTCGTAAATTAACAATAATGAAATCACAAAGTAAATCTTTTTAAAATTAAAGCAACATGTCATCATTCGTAATCCAAGAAAACAAACGGTTACTATTATTGCATTAAGTTGCTAAAAAACTAATTCTTGTGTACACAGAGTACTCAATAAATCATGTTTTGATTTATTAGACAATAACTAATAGTTCAAATCACTTAAATTAACATTAAGATAATCAAAACAAATCTGTTTGCAGAATATAACATTTTTTTAAAGTACCCACATCTTAAATTGATAACCAACTCCGACACGGCCAGAACTGACGTTCTACACGACCTCGTGTGGTACTGTAACAAAACAAATTTCTAGGTGGATCGATCGGCCTTTCCGAACAACAAAAGCCATAAAAGTAAGTATGATGATAAGAAAAATTCTGAATTAGTCAAATAAAATTATTCTCAAAATAATCAATGGAGTCGTAATCACTCAAAATAACCATTCTGTTACTGACAATACATAGCTCAATTAAAGTAGAGACATAGTCTCCCAGCCGAAATCACACCATGGGATTCGACAAGTAACTTGGAGTCGATTAGACAACCCGCATAGGCGTCAACATAGACAACCCGCATAAGCGTCAACATAGACAACCCGCATAGGCGTCAACATAGACAACCCGCATAGGCGTCAAGATCAACATCCAAATCCAGGAGTCAACATAGACATCCGATTAAGCATCAAGCTAAACAAGTGTCATCATAGACATCTTGTCAATTCAGCTATATGTCAGTAGCAGATGAATCATCATCAGTGTCAGAATTGACATCATCACTAACAGTAACTGGACATTCAGGCATTTTTCGTACACGATCATGGGCATATTTGTAAATTCTATTGGTATTCAAAGCTTTTAACAAATATCTATCACCATCTAATAGTTCTAAAATTTGATAAGGACCTTTAAATTTAGGATCTAATTTAGTTTGGTTTCGTTCCTCATTAGCAATAAGTACAAAATCTCCAACTTGAAACTTTTTCAAAATAGCTTTAGTCTTATCATAACGGGCTTTATCGTAGTCGGCATTTTTAGTTATACCCAGGGCTGCTTGTATTCTACCCGAGTTGGATTTTGAGATTTTACACGTGATACAGTTATCTACGAATTTTCTCACATATCTAGACATTTTATCAAACCAGTAATGCTCATAGACCTTTTCAAGTGTTTTATCCCAACCTAAATGCATGATTGCATCATGGATGTGTTTTATAACAGACCATCTAAAAGCTCTTGGGACAATAGGTAAACAACGAGTTTGTCCATTGCGTTGTATTTTACGGTACAAGGTTCCTGATCGTAATTCATAACTTTGGGCAATATCAGGGGGTAGAGAATTACTTTTCAGCACAGGTTTCAGTAATAAGAGAACATTCAGCCCCAGTGGTAGGTCGTACATCACAAGCTTCAACTCGCTTCACGGATGGTTAGCTGCTCGAAGGCTGACTCCGGGTATCTTCACTTGAACCTCCCGGCCGCCTTCCGGTCGCCTTTGGGCAGCGAGGAGCTACGTGTCCCGACTCCCCACAGCGGTAACAGACAACTTCCTTTGGTGTCGCTTTATGTGACGAGCTAGTTTTCTCGGCCTTCTTGCGACAGTTCGTAGATTTATGTCCCACTATACCACAAAAGTGGCATACTTCTTTATCTGGTTTGAAATTTTTAGGCTGAGAACAATCTTGCTGGTCAGAGGAAATCTGAGACTTTCTTTTAAGGTGGGACAAGACACTCAGTTCTTGTTGAAGTTTATGCCTAGTATGAACTTCGGTAGTGAATGCCAGTCGATGAGCACGGGAATCAAATTTGGAGACATGAGCCAGTACAGTAGAAACAGCAATGTTTTCTACACTCAGGCTATTCCATTTAGATGTCAGTGAAGTGACCTGTCGACTAGCATATGCGGCTAAAGATTCTCCTTCTTTTGGTTGACTATTATGAAGGTTAATGAGGGTAGCGGCAACAGTTTCCGAAACGGCATAACGAGAGAGGAAGAGACTCTTAAAGTCTGTCCAGGTCATACCTGCATACGATACTTGGGAAAGCCACACGTTAGCACTGCCCTTTAAGTGCTTTAGTGAGGGCAATAAGAGTACCACCTTGAAGAGGATTTTCAGATAGGCAAATATCAACGGTTGTACTCCAAGATTGAGCATCGGAATCGGGTAGGTCTGGGTTAAAATCGGGCAAAGGAATTACAGTAGACGAAGTGGACTTAGACTTAATCGCTTCAATTAACTGAGTCATATTTTGATTCTGAAGCTCTGACATTACTCGCCATGGATCACCAATACCTTCCGATTCCTGGGCTAAACCTAATCCCACTTCTGATGTAGGATCAGGAGTGCCGAGGGGTATATCGTCAGGGTTTGGAGTTCCCATTTTATTGGGATAAACAAGACTGTATAACTAATTACAGAGTTTTTATTTAACTCAGGTAGGTACACAATAACACACAATACACAATACAAAAAGGTACACAATACACAGTCAAAAAATGATAATAAGAAAAAGACAAAGCAGGTAAAAAGTTAGGCGAACAGACTTTTTAAGGTCACAGTTCGTACAGTGGCCAAGCCACCCAATTACACAGTGTATCGCTCACTATCGGCAAGTCAAATACAGCTATGTCAATATACAGCAGCGCTGTACCAAGTAAACCGACAGTTTTGTCGGGAGCAGGGGAGCTCTGTATTGAGTCGAATCCGAAGACCGACTGACGAGCTTACGGAGTGCAAGCTGTTTTATAGGACGATGCCCCCACTTTGTAATCCCTCCATGACAACTCTGTCCGATGACGCACGGAAATACGTCACGCGTTTATTTGATACAAAATGTACTAAATCTAATAATCACATTAGAAAGTAATCAAATAATACAAGAATAATTGTCGTAAATTAACAATAATGAAATCACAAAGTAAATCTTTTTAAAATTAAAGCAACATGTCATCATTCGTAATCCAAGAAAACAAACGGTTACTATTATTGCATTAAGTTGCTAAAAAACTAATTCTTGTGTACACAGAGTACTCAATAAATCATGTTTTGATTTATTAGACAATAACTAATAGTTCAAATCACTTAAATTAACATTAAGATAATCAAAACAAATCTGTTTGCAGAATATAACATTTTTTTAAAGTACCCACATCTTAAATTGATAACCAACTCCGACATATATATTTTTAAGTGTACCTACCTACTATATTTTTTTATGGCTTAGTTTGAAAAATACTATATTTCGGCGAAGAAATGTTGGCAACCCTAACCTACATATCTCAAAACTCAGTTATCGGTAGGCATATGTGCAAAGTCGTTACTATTCAGTCACCTTGACTGTCGTTCTAGCACAGTATAAATATCTACCAGTATTGTGACTCGGCTCTCTCCTTGTAATAATTATCGACAGCCGCGCGGTACGTAAACACGCGATAGGGCTTCCCGCCTCCAGTATTTGAATGTTATCTACTTGCCTGTACGGGTAAAGGTACATTTAAATGATAAACTGTTTTTTATGTTAAATTTGTGTATTGACCCAAAACTGATAGATGATCGACCCGCGGCGAATGAGTCTGTCACCAATGCTATACAACTACTAAACGATTACTCAAACGTGTGATTTTAATTCATTCGCTGCGCGTCGATGTCAGCATAAAAATGAAACAATTTAAATGTACGGGTTTGCTAGTACATGCTCCCCGAGGGAAGATATAAAGACAATGTAGTGTGAGAAGAAACAAATGACAGTTATGATAAATGATTTGATATTAATCTAATTTCCTAGTGTCTCTATCGATGACATAAACAGGGGAGGTGGCTTTATCGAACACTCGCGCACTTGTTACCACCTTCGCCCTTTCACTGTTACACTGATACACTACACTATCTCCAACACACGCAAGTTGCATGACCGGGCGTGCGCCACCACCGGGCGTGCCCTCTGCTGCAGGCAGCGCCGGCGCAGGCGCAGGCTCGGGCGCGGGGGCGCAGCGTTTGCGCGCGCGTCTCCACGCGAACAGTCCAAGACATGCTACTACCACGCCGATCATACAGTAGATCGCGGTGTAATGATGAATGTCATGAGATGACATACTGTCAAGGAACAATCCATTCTCTTTCATGATCTTGATTTTGTTTTCAATCGTTTTAAGCTCTCGATCGCTTCTATGCTGGAGTCGTTTAAGACATCTTGAGGAATCGACACGTTTATAACTTGGTTTATGGATGCAATGACTGGTGAGTATAGGTTAGCACGAATACTAACATCGCTCGTTCTTTGTTGATGCGCAGTTACTTCAATATTTTCTGTTTTTATTATGCAGCCGTAATCTACAGTTATAAGTCCGTAGTGAGTCAGCTGATGCGCGGTAACTTGATCTCCACATACTGTTCGTAGGTGACATTGACCGCATCAAAAATAGATATAATTGTCGATAGAATGGCTTGATAGATTTTTACAGGGATCAGCATTGACTTCACACGCTGATGCCTTTGATTGGCAGAAGTCTTTTTCTTTGCTTAATTTGTAAATAGGAGAATGAATACAACACAAGTGTACGTTTGTCACTAGACATGACTCTATGCTATTTTGTGTTATGATAACGTATGCATCCTTTTTCAAGTTCACAGCTATGAAATCTGACACTGGTTTAATTGATAGCATTGTGCCATTGGGTTTCTCTGTGGGAATTGGTATAAGCTTAAATATTTCATAGGAGTCCCTGCTTATCAAAGGTATTTGTACTTCAAATATTGAGTAATTCTTAAGCATTCTTGCTTTGACTCGTAGAAGTTTATACAGTTGTGCAAGATCTGGATGAATGTTTTCTACAGGTAACGTAACGTCATTAGACAAATGACTAGCTATAGTGCTCAACTGATCATGTAATTGTTCCACTTTTAGTAAATGTGGGTTAAATCGGCCATGATAGATGTCTGTTATTGTATCCACTAAAGCGTTCTGTAAATCTTTCAAGTCGCGTAATAGATTGCTCGTGACCATAGCTCCCATAGAAACTTCACTTGCTCTCGAAATGTTTTGAGTTTCAGCCTTTAATACTTCTAATGTATTTTCGATGTTTGAAAACTGCTGATGAATCATTTTATGTTGTTTGTGCATTGCCTCCGTCCTCTTTAAGAGACTGAATTCTGCTTCTATATCCGAAGTTTGATTTTGCCAAAATTATACAATATGCTTTTGATTTTTGCGTAGAAGAGTGATATCTTTTTCGTATTGTTCTGCGAATCGAGCGTCCAATACGCCGAAGAGACCATTTGCTATGTAACCGACACCTTCGATAAGACCTCGCCGCCACCTGTTTTTTTATTTATTTAATACTTTACGCACATAGATGTACAGAGGCGGACTTAATGCCTTAGGCATTTTCTACCAGTCAACCTTTGGGTGATGAAGAGAATAATAGTGGTAGGTGCAATGTGGATAAAAAAAAAACCAGAAACGCGATTAAAATGAATACAAAGATAAATATATATAAACTATACATACAATATAATATATACTCTAATTAATAAACTAATACACAAATATACTTAAACAGTATATGCAAACAAATAGTGAGAGAAAAAAAAAGTTAAAAAGAAAATTAGCGCTGTGACGATACTACTGCCAACTTCTTACGAATGTGCTCTCGAACCTTAACTTTGAAAGTTAATCGGTTGGTTGCCATCCTGATTTCCTGGGGAAGCGCATTCCACCGAGAAATGAATTGTATAAAAAAAGAATTGTGAATGAAATCAGTACGTTGAGATGGACAGTGAAGAAGAAGATTATGGGATGAGCGTAGATTTCTATTGTGGTTGGTTCAAATGTATTGGAAATGAGGGGCTAGATAACTTGGGGAATTAGGAGAGTAAAGAAATGAGAACAAGGTAGTTAGAGCCCTCTGCTCTCTGCGCTGACGTATGGGCAACCACTTTAGAAGCGCATATTTGCGTAGATTGAAAACAAATCGAATGCAGTAATTTAGAAGGCGATCAAGTTTGTTGAGGAGATCTGCATTCAGGTCATAATAACACACGTCACCATAATCGATGATGGGGAAAATTAAGGTCTGCACAAGCATTGTTTTTGTGGTCGACGGCAATAAATTTTTCAAGCGATACAGAGCCCGCACCGTTCCCGTAACCCTTCGTCAGTGCTGAATGGAACGATCGAACTATCAAACTAAACCGGTGGCAAAGTTGTAAAATTCAGTTTAGCGATGCTTCGCGGACTCCCAACAATGATCGCCTGACACTTGTTAGGGTTATTAAGTCCCTATTAAAATTAATAGGGACTTAATGGCCATTGAAACCTGGTCCGGAAAATTGATGAAATACCAGACATTGTTGACAAAATTGTCAACAATGTCTGGTATTTCATCAATTTTCCCTTGACAGTACAACTGCAGGTCATCTGCATACAGATGATACGCACTCTGTAGTTCAGAAATAATGAGATTAATAAAGATAGAAAACAAAAGAGGAGAAAGAATGCCGCCTTGAGGAACGCCAGTTTCTAAATCACACCAGTTAGAGGCTGAATCCCCAACGTGAACCGACTGCTGACGTTCCTGAAGGTAGGAAGCGAACCATTCCAGTGCAGCCGGAGAGACCATTACAGAGGACAAAATGGCTAATAGGATGTCATGACTGACGGTATTGAAGGCATTCGAGAAATCGTCCAACACTAGCACAGTGACTTTGGTGTATTCCAGTCCTGCCCTTATATCGCCAGTCACTTTAAGGGGGGCGGAAAAAGTGCTGTGCCCAGGCCTGAACCCAGATTGTAAGGGGCTTATCAGTGAATTGCACTGCACAAACTTTGAGAATTGTTTGTGGACACAGGCCTCAAGCACTTTGGAAAGGAAGGGAAGGATAGAAATAGGGCGAAAGTGGGTTGGATTGGGGACTTTAGGTAGGGGACGAACATAGGCTTTACGCCACAAGGATGGGAATTCTCCGGACTACAACGAAAAATTGACAATATGAGTGATAGCAGGTAAGAGGTGATCCAGAATAGTTATGATCATACCACGAGTGATATTATCACATCCCATTGCATTGGATTTGATAGAGAGTAAGATTTTTCTGATCTCCCCCGGCTCGACTGGAACGAAACAAAAAGGATCAATTTGAGGACGCGTTAGACCAGAGATCAGAGTTAGAGTTTGTTGTTTGGTGAGACGATCCATAGTAGGCACACTGGAAAAATGTCGGTTGAGATCGTCTAAGTTAATAGAATTGGGAGGGTCTAAATGTCGCGGTTTGCCGATACCTAGTGTGCCAAGGAATTTCCAAATATCGGCAGAAGAGGATGAAGAAATATTTTCCAGAATATGGCGGCGTTTAGCATTACGTATCATCTGGTTGCATGTTCCTCGATGCCTTAAATAGCGTCCAGTTCTCATCAGAACGGTCCCTTTTATACTTACGGAACGCGCGGTCCCTGCATCGCATGGCCATCTGTATACCTCTCGACATCCAAGGTGCAGGAGGACGTTTCAATTTCACTTTCCTGACAGGAGCGTGGATGTTGTAAAGGTTGACCACAACATTGTTGAAAATTTCAACCTTATCGTCAACCGTAGAGGCCTTCGTTAAGATCTCCCAATCAACCACAGACGCACCCTTTCCAAGCTTTTCAGCGTCCATTCTCGCAAAACAACGCCTGTACAGAACCCTGGCCTTAGGCTTCGGAGGTTTAAGGATATAGGAAAGGAAAATCAAATCATGATGGGAAAAACCAGGGGCGTCATGTTGACCATGGGAGGAGGCGAGGGACGGATTCGAAGTAAGGATAAGGTCGAGCCAGGTGTCATCACCCGCAGTGTTGTGGTGAGTAGGTTGGAGGGGTAGCACGTGCAGACTAGCTGACTCGACAAGATGGAGAAACTTACGGTATCGAGGGGAATTTTGGGCAAGGAGGTTTGTGTTGAAATCACCCATGATGATGTGGTGTGTATACTCTGAACCCAAGGATTCAAGTACCGATTCGAATTCAGTGAAGTAATCGACAGTGGGGGGACAGTAGACAACACCTATGACAGTTTTGGCTCCTTTGACGCAAACTTCAAGGAAGATAAACTCAGCAGATGCAGAATAGCTTGAAGAAGAAGAAGCAAGTATTTTAAAAGGGAAGTCACCACACCACCCCCTCCCTTACCAATCCGATCATTCCGTATGAGTACGAAACCCGTGAGAGGGTAAGTGGTGGACAGAAGATGCGGTTTGAGCCAAGTTTCGGAAATCAGGATGGTGTGAATGTTGCTATTATTGAAAGTATCGTACAACTCGCTGTAGTGACTGGCAACGCTTTGAGCGTTAATGTGACACACATTCAGCAACCGACCAGACTTATCATTGAACGCATGTTGCAAAAAGTCACCAAGCGTTTCACCCAGAGAACAAAAACTTGAGTCGCCTGAAGTGGCAGCAGATTCGTTAGCAGAAAAAAAAGACTCAAGGCTGTTCGCTTGTTTTGCAAAATGCTGACTGAGTAATATATGATTATTGTAATTGAGTTCATTGTACCCGCGACGTAATTGCAATAATATTATGTCACAATGTGTTTGTTTTTTGATTGTGTTGCATGTTTGTTCCAGGGCCATTATACTATTGTTAAGTGCTGTAATTCCTTCCCAATAAGGATCTAAATCGTAATATATGATTAGTTTCCAGTCGTCGTGGATGATCGGCATGTTTGTTAGTTTGTTGAAGTAAATATGTTGATTTTTAAATTGTGTGACATTAACTGCACATTGGGAAGTTGTTATGATACTAAAGAATAACATGATTGCTTAAAACACTGACGCTATATTGTAACAAGTGCCTTTTCTTGTTTCAGACTGCTTATTTGTGTTAGAATTTCCCGTACCCACAGTATTTGCTTGCTTGATTTGCGAGGATTCATTGTTAAGTGGGAGTTTTGATAACTTTGTGATAGGACGTTTAAGTGTTCCGTTTTTGGTTTTTACGGTAACCACGCAAACTTTACCGTCGGAACCCGGATGTTGTTCGATGACTCGGCCCATCAGCCATTTTCCCGGCGGAAGGTTGTCATCATGAATCATGACAATATCATCAACATTGAGGCTGCTCGTAGCTTGTATCAACTTACTTCTTTCTGTAATTTGTACAAGGTACTTATTCCTCCATCTTTTCCAGAGATCCTGTACAATTTTTTGTGTCAACTGCCATCGGGTCCTTAAATCTGTTTCAGTTTCTTGTATGGAAACCTTTGATCCACCTGTTAGGAAGTGAGTTGCCGTTATAAAATCAACATATCGTATATATAGGCCATAATGGCCTCGTGTTGAGACAAGCTTCAATCTGTGTAAGTACCGTATATAATTCTTCAAATGTAAGAATCTGGTCACCAATAACCGTCTTGAAATGGTATTTGAAGCTTTTAGCTGCCGTCTCCCATAGGCCTCCTGCGGATGGCCACGCAGGCGCATTAAAGCTCCACTCGATATCCATATCTAATACTTCTGCTTTTAGATCTTTATCTTGCATTATGTTCATTAGTGCTTGATATTCCTGTTGTAGTACCTTGTCAGCACCGACAAAATTGCGACCATTATCTCTGTAAATGTGACTAGGCGTCCCTCTGCGAGCCGCTATTCTTCTTAATGCTGCGATGAATAAAATTGTGCTTTAATCAATTACTAGTTCTAAGTGTACGGCCTTTGTGACCATACACACAAAGACTGCGACATATCCTTTAGTGCATTTGACGCCACGTTCTTTACTTGCTTTGACGTAAATGTGGCCGGTAAAATCTACGCCTGTGTGTGTAAAAGGACGGGATGGATTGCTTCTGGACTCCGGCAAGTGCCCCATAATTTGTTGTTGGCAATGTGGATTTTGTTTTTTACATGGTACGCACCGACGAAGCTGCCTCTTCGTAGCGAAGTTTCCTCCTGGAATCCAATATTTTTGTCTGATAAAACCCAAGGTCAGCCGGGCTCCGGCATGTAACATGCTTTGATGAGCGTCCTCTATTATTAATTCTGTCAGACGTCCACAGTGCGGCAGAAGGGTGCTGCATGTCATGGCTGATATGTGCCTTTTTAAGCCTCCCTCCGACTCTGAAGATGTCGTTGTCATCCAGGTAAGGGTTTAATTTTAACAATTTGCTTTTTGAATTTAGCTTTCCTTCTTGCTTTAAATCTCTTATTTCATTCGCAAACTCTTCTTGCTGAACTTGCTTGATATTTTTTTGTTTTGCTTGACTGATTTCTGATAATGATAGATAATGCTTTTTTGCTTTTCTTTTGTACGTCGCATTCTTCATCACTAACGCTAGAATACGTGTAATTTTTCTGATTGATTGATGTTTGTTGAATGGGTCTGTTGTGATGCTTGATTCATGCTTTGTAACAGCATGAACGTCTTCTTGCTTCTTTATTTCCTCGTCTGTGGTATAGATTGTGTGATCGTCTTTCGTTGCTTCAAAAGATTGTAACCATGTTGGTTCTTGCCACCACAAATGCCAATCCTTCAATTGATCCACTGTGAGTCCTCTGCTTCCACAGTCAGTGGGATTTTCGCTTAATTTTTCATATTGCCATGATTGTGGTTTAATGATATTTGTTATTTGTATTGTTCTATTTGCTACGAACGTTTTCCATCGTCTTGGGTTTCCTTAAAGCCATCCCAAGACGGCAGTAGAGTCACTCCAACCAAATATATGTAGACCATGACCTGCTAGACACTCAATACTCAATACTTTATTGCGTTCCATAATGTAGGAATATTGACTTTGGTCACGAGTTTGGCCAGCAACAGTGCTCCACATAGTTTCAGTCGAGGAAGTGATATTTGCTTTTTTGTAGGAACTAATTTTGATTTAGCTGCTACTAATAATATTGATTGATTGCTATTTCTTACTCTGCAATAAATGGCACATGCATAGACCTTTGTTGATGAGTCACAAAACCCATGTAACTCTACACTACTCGCGTTTTCCGTACCGTACCATCTTGGTATTTTAAATCTATACCTAATATTTAAAGCTAAAGAGTTTGTTTGTTTGCTTAAACGCGCTAATCTCAGGAACTCCTGGTCCGATTTGAAAAAATCTTTTAGTGTTAGATAGCCCATTTACCGAGGAAGGCTACAGGCTATACTCATCACGCTAAGTCCAATAGGAGCGGAGCAGTAATGAATATTGTGACGCAGACGAAGTTGCGCGGGTCAGCTAGTTGATTGACATTTTCTAATTCTTCCTTGATTTTGATCCATTCCTTGCTGATTTTATCTGGTACCTGTTCATCCCATTGAAGCTTGGATAACCATATTTCTTTAATTTAAATCTTCAGTTTTGTTGTTACTAGCACAATTCTTCCTAATGGGTCAAATATTTTAGACATGTCTGATAGTATGGTTCTTTTAGTGATTTTATTATGTGATGGTTCAATTTTTTTTTTATTTGTGATGCGTTTGCTCTTGACTCTAGTCTAGGTCAAAGATGACAGAGACAAAGTCTACGATGGAGCGAGCTTACCCAGAAGGAGCCTGTTCACTCTAACTTTGAAGAGATTAGGGTTGTATGCGTTTGGAAACACAGACGCAGGCAGAGAGTACCACTCCTTTGCTGTGCGCATTATAAAAGACGTTTGGAAACGCTTAGTGCGAATTGGTGGAATAGTAACAAGGTAGGGATGGTAATATGCAGTGCGTCTGGATGTCCGATGGTAGAAGGGGGCTTGTGGGATGAGGTCGTATAGTTCTTGGGCACACTCACCGAAGTAAAATCTGTAGAAGACCGACAAGCAGGCAACCTTACGGCCATGAGCCAAGCTATGTAGCTTGGCATCCACCATTTTTACGTCACCGATGATCCTCTTAGCTCTGCGTTCCACCAAGTCAAGCGCGGCAAGATGATACTTAGCTGAGCCATCCCAAAGGTGGCAACAATACTCCATGCAGGATCGGACTTGCGCTTTATATAGGGTTTTTAGCTGTCCAGGCCTGAAGTATCGCTTCACCCTATTTAGGATGCCCAGCTTTTTGGCCGCGGTTTGGGCTTTGTACTCGATGGTGGCGCCGAAGTTGAGACTGGATGTCAACTCCATGCCTAGGAGCTCGAGCCGATCAGTCACAGGAACAGATGCACCCCGAAAAGTAGGAGTTTGGTCAAAACGACTCCTTTTTGCGGTAAAAAGACATGCCTGTGTTTTGGAAAAGTGAAATTATCGCTTGTGGGGTTCCAACGTAGTCCTAATGTCTTAGTTAATCCTGCTTGATTAAAATTCTTGCTTTCTTGTTTATAATAATCTTGATCTTCTAGTTGCAGCAGACGACTGTCGTTAGAAGTCCACTTTCTTAAGTTAAAACCGCCTGACTTCAGTAGATTCATGAAATCTTGCAACTGTTGTGCTGCTGATAGGCAGGCTCCATGAACCAGATCATCCATATAGAACGATTCCTCGATGACCTTGGCAGCTTCGGGGAATTTATCCCGTTCATCAGTCGCTTATTGTCTCAATATCATCATTGCAAGAAATGGAGCAGCTTTTGTGCCAACGTCACTGTTGTCAATTGATATTCTTGTATTTTTGCGACGGGTTATCTCTCCAAACAATTTTTTGTAAAGGTTGATCTTGTGGGTGTACCCAAATCTGCCTAAACATTTTTTCTATATCAGCCGTAAATGCGTACTGATATTGTCTCCATTTAATGATAAGAGACTGAAGGTCTTGCTGTAAATTGGGCCCCGTGTACATCAGGTCATTTAAACTTTCGTTTGTAGTTGTTTTTGCCAAAGCATTGTAAACAACTCTTAATGCAGTTGTTGCTCTATCTTCGCGCAATACGCAATGATGCGGTAGGAAACATTCCGGTTTCTGATTGCAAGGTGAAGGTTTCATGTGACCTAAGGTTTTGTATTCGGTAATGAATAACTTATATGCGTTAAATAATGAATCGTTTTTATGTAATTTCTTTTCTAAATGAATGAATTTAGCAACAGCCTTATTTTTAGACTGCCCCAATTTCTCCTCAAATTGTGGTATAAGTGGAAGTCTCACTTGGTATTTTCCGTCGTCCAATCGATTTGTTGTTGCTTTGTAGTATTGAATACACTCTTGATCTTCTGATGATAGTGATTTTTCGTCTGTAACATCTTCTATCTCCCAGAATTGTTGAATTCTGTCTAAATCGAATTGCACGACGTTGCATGTTAGTTTAGTTTTGATATTTCCACATAATATCTAACCTAGTTGAGTTTCTTGAACAAGTGGAAGTGATTTGCTTAATCTGCACATGCCAGTTAAAAGAATATTCGAATAGACGTCCGCACCCAATAAAATGTCTATGGGTCGGCTGACGTTGTACTCAGGATCTGCTAATTCTAAGTTATTCAAAAATGTGCATACTATTTTCGGGAATGAGTGTGATGGTAAATATTTTGTTAGGTTTTTCATGATGTAAACATCGATATTAAATTGATATTGTTTGAATTTTGAGTTTGACATACAGTTCAGGTTCATGATTCCTTTGTAACTGTTTTCTGGTTGCCCTATGCCTGTGATTATGCCATCACACCTGGATCGCTTCAATCCTAGTTGCTGAGCGGCGTTCTCTGTGATGAGAGACATTTGTGAGCCCTGATCAATAAGAGCCCGCAGGATCAGATATGTCCCATCTGCCTTTTGAACCTTGATTAGTGCGGTTGAAAGTAGAGTTTCCTGCGTCATATTTTGTTGTGTCACGTGCGTGTTGCCTTGGTTTGCACGTTCCTGATTCGAACGGATGTTATTTTGCTGTGTAGAAGGCGTCGAATTACCTCCTTGTTTTGTCAATTCTTTTGAGTACGATTCATGAAGCAATGTGTTGTGAAATCCGTTGCACTCGAGGCAACGCCTTTTTGACAAGCATTCTTTTCCCTTATGGTCATATAAGCAGTTTTGACAATAATTTAAGTTAGCAAAACATTGTTTTTTCTTCATCGGGGAAAAGTCAGTAAATTGTTTGCAATAAAATATAGCATGTGCGTCATTGCAGATTGGACAGTTTGGTCGATTGTTTTGCATTTTCCTGTAATTAGGTGATTGCGAAATAGCCTTGTTGCTTGAATATGACTGCTTGAAGTGATAATGTTTTGATTCTGATGGTTTATTGGTGTTTGAAGAAAAGGGTTTTTGATGATTGATCTCCTGTTTTCTTCTGCTTGCTTCCATGCTAGTGAACTTCACCTCTAGAAAGGCTAAAAACTCATTCAACTCGAGTAATTCTCGAGGTTGTTTGATAGCTGCGTTGTATTCGCAGAATGTTTCCGAATCCAATTTCTGACACAGGATGTGCACGATCAATGGATCCCACGACGTCACGTCTACGCCGAGATTCTGTATGGCGTTCATCGTTTCAAGTGCAGTATCATGGATTCGTTTGATATGATTAATTGATGATTACTGTGAAATGGGCATATTCAGTAAAACGTTAATATGCGATGTGAATATCATCCTTTTGTTGTCATAACGACGGCTCAAGATGTCCCAACTTATTATGTAGTTGTCTGAGCTGATCGGAAGATGCTGTATGAGATGCTCAGCTTCTCCTTTAACTTTCGATTTGAGGAACTGCATCTGCATTCTGAGCTGCAGATAATGATGGGTTGCTATGAACCGCTTCTGTGAAGAGATCTAAACACCACAAAATTTTCTATATTTTTTCTTTTCCATTTTAAATAAGTAGGTATGTACTTGTATTTTTGTCAAAAACAAATATTTACAAATCACCCACTTACTGCTTACAAAACAATCACACCGTTCGTTCGTCACTGCGGCGCATTCGCGACTGCTGAACTCGAAGGTAAGACTCGCGTTCCGATCGTTTGTATGAAGATAGAATACTGTATAATATTTTTCCGTGGTTATAGTAGCTCGAAAGTAACCTTAAAAAATAATCATGATTGTGTCACGTCGGTCACTCTCAACACAATACATGTTTCCTAGGTTATAAATTGCTTTAGGTAGGTATTTTTATCGTCACAGTTATCACTCCGAACACGATTAGGTACACGATTCAGTTAGAGGTTGTCATTCGGCAATGGTTTGCTCTTTGCTATTGTCTTAAAAGTCTAAATACAAAGATACAAGAGCCAGAGCGCGAGTTAATTCAAAATAACCTTCGCACTTTTATAGGCTTCGGACTGTCGCATTTTAAATCAATGTTGATGTTAAAAAATATAATACATATATATGGCATTGATGCAAGTTTCTTTTACGATCGTTTGCTGTTTTCTCTGACCATTTCGTGGAAATATAATTTGCTTTGAACTAAATCGTCAGAGAAAGCTGTTTTCTTTTTTAACTGACGAAAAACGGAGGAGGTTCTCAAGTCGACGCGTATATATTTTTTTTATGTATGAACACGCATAACTTTTTGTAGAGTACTCTAATTTTGATAATTCTTTCTTTATTGGAAAGGGTTATAACTCGAGAGTGATCCCGTATAAATTTGAAAAAAAAAAAACTAACCCTAAGGGTAGGAAAACAGGGGATGATTGATTGTTCACTCACTGATTGTAATGATGACCACGCATAACTTTTTACAGAATAATCCTAAAAAAAAGAATTATCAAAATCGGATTATACACCTCGAAAGTGGTCCCATAGAAATTTGTAAAAAAAAATCCTACCTATATTAGTGCGCCTAATTCTGAAATAACTTTTCACACAAACATTTTGCGTGGTCTCGATCGATAGCCTTTACCGTAAACTTTTCTTTCCCGGTGCCATAGGAAAAACTGCCAAAATAGCTCAACACAATTCTAAACTGACAAACTAGGTAGGTACTTGTTTATTTACGTAATGATTAGTTGACAACTGACTGACAACTAAAACAAAACAAGTAAAACTAACCAAGCAAGCAGCGAGAAAGAAACGCTTTCTATTGGTCGAATGAAACCAACTGCGCGGCCTCCGGGCGAGATGACATTGCAATTGTCACATTCGCATTCGCAAAATATTCGCATCGCTTGATGCGAATGTTTAAAATGATGCGAATGATTTGCATAAGCGAATGCGAATGCAAATATACTTATCATCCCTATTACACACGCAGGGCACCTAGTGCACTCCTCGTGCAATAACGCACAAACCGCCCGTATAGAACGCTTGACAATAAGCTTTAAACAGAGTTGTTTTGACCTCGTGACTATAACGAGCGAATCTGTGAGCCAACATGTTGAATCTGGCTGCTAGAGCCCTGTATTCACGTTCAATGTTACCTGATCCTTTAGGTCCTCGGAGTCACAGTGACCCTGTAGCGGCATCAATGCCGCCACAAGAAAAACCAACGAGAAAACCTACATCGCAACAAAAAAAAAATCGCGACGCCGAAATCCTGCATTGCGCAAGCAGAGTTTACCATGCGATTTGAACATATACATCAGCCCGAATATCAACTATCGGGCAGTAGCCCGCCAGGCACAACAACTGTCTGGTCGGAGGATCCTCCCTTTACAACGGAGATGTGCGGGACTTTACTCTCTGTTCCGCACCCCTTCAAAACCCAAGTATTTAAATTGGGTGACCCTCTTAAGAGGTCGATCATTGAGAGATATTTGAGGGCTCGTAATTTAAATATTTCTCGGAATCCCGGCAGCAACAAAGATCAGGCATTCAATTTTCATTTCATTATTTAGTAGGCCGTGAGTTGCCGCATACTTTTCTTGATTGAGCCAGCCGTTGGATCCAGTAGCACCATGTCTTCTGCGTAGCTTAAACTATTGACGCTAGCGCCATTTATTTTGCACCTAACTGGTCTGCTGCTAAGTTCAAAATAATGTTTATTTTTTATAGTTTTTCATGTCAAATCGCAGTCTCAAGTAAGTTAATTGCATCACGGCCAAAATCGGGGGTAAATTATTGTGAACTTGACAGATAAAGGCTGACATAGGTAACGACAAGCAATAAGTAAAGGACACGTATAAATCTTAACACTTTTAGTGCCAAGTGCAAAAGTGTTTTAACCTTGCATTCATGAAAATTCTGATGTAGCTACTTTTGGGTTTTTCTTTTTCATAGGTTGCGGAATTTGTTTGAAAGGGTCATCACGGCCCTGTAACGCAAAGGACATTAGGAGGAACATGGTTGGGTCTTAGTAAGTAAGAGTCTGACACTCTCTTCTGCTCCACCCAGAGCGGGAGGAGTCAATAGATGATTTCTACAGCTGTGGAAAATTAATATTTTTGCCTGTATACCGAATAGCTTTGTTGACTGTCCATATTAAATATTAAATAAAGACTATATTTTTTATGATTTAATTAAAAATGAGTGGTTTTCAGACTTTTCTCTATACTTGTAGTATAAGACGACATTACTTGCCTTTCATAGTTCTAGGTCAATGGAAAATACCCTATAAATTTTGATTCACTTGAGAGTGCCTAAACGTACGATTTTTGCGGCATAAACGGCCGTATTTTTTAAAAGTTAACTTTGAAGTTTGATTTTTTCACAGCTTCAAGGGACTGTACATCTGAGTATATGGTTTTCATTTCAACTCGATACCTCCACGCGTTCCCGAGATAAAGGGCTTTGACAGACGGACGGACGGACAACAAAGTGATCCTATAAGGGTTCCGTTTTTTCCTTTTGAGGTACGGAATCCTAAAAAAGGGGGATGTAAAAGTCCCTTTTCCTAGTTTTACGTAAATAACTCGTAAACGGTGGCCCATAGCAAAAAATGCATAAGTAATCTTCACAAAATTTTCAACAAAAAAGATGGTGTACCCTTTTTCGCTAGGATAAATATTTAATGAAATATGGAGGGAAGAAGATAGACAATAAAAAATAACCTTTCTTTAAAAATGGCACGTTTTCCGAATCAGGAAAATTTGAACTTACTTATATAATAAACTGGCGACCCGCCCCGGCTTGCTGCTCAGGCTAAATAAACATTTGCAGGGGTGCAAATGTGTAGCGGCATCAATACCGCCACAAGAAAAACCAACGAAGCAAATCTACATCGGAGCAAAAAGAACCGCGACGCCATCTATCCAACTAGCAGCGAACTAAAATCCTGCATCGCGCGCAAGCAGAGTTTACCGTACGATTCGAACACATACCTACATCAGCCCGAATATTAACTATCGGGCAGTAGCCCGCCAGACACAACAACTGTATGGTCGGAGGATCCTCCCTTTAGGTGTGCGGGACTTTACTCTCTGTTCCGCATACCTCCAAAAATGTTATTTTAGCCCAAACTAACAAAGTAAACATCTAATTACCAGAATCAATAATATTGTGGTTCAGGCTGAAATAAAAAGTGCAATAGATAACCGTCAACGACGTCTAGCTCTCAGGCACGGTAAAAATATTTACAGTACTTACTGTATCTTCATACAAACTGTCGGAACGCGAGTTCAAACTGCTCTCCAACTGCAAGCAGTCGCGAATGCGCCGCAGTGTGAACGATCGGTGTGATTGTTTCTAAGCAGTAAGCGGGTGATTTGTGACTATTTTTTTTGAAATAAATATAGTATAGTACTTTCTTCAAATGAGAAAAAATACAGAATATATTGTGCTGTTTTTGGTTGCTTAAATTCAACAAAAACGCACCCAGAAATATCATTTTTTTGTTTACCTGTGAACTCCGAAAGGTAAGACTATAAAATATTTTTTATATACGTACCTACTAGTACGTGATTTGTTTCTTTTGTTAATAGTTAGGCATTTCGTTTTTTCCATACCTAGGTAACTGGATTAATAAATAAATAAGTGGATAGGGTGAAAAAAGTGACACACGAGTGAACTACCTACGCTCGCGTTAAAAAAATGTAGGTAGTTTCATGGCTATCGACTTACTTATGTACTTAGCTACTAACATTTATATCATTGAATTAGATTATGAGATTAATAAATGGTAGGTAAGATTACCAGTATAATTTGCTTTTTAAGTAAGATTTTGTAGAAGATAGTAGGTAGCGCACACTCGATGAGATGGTTTATATTAAGTAAAATTTGCAGAGGTTTGGCATCGGATGGGTGACCAAAAATATTGTTATTTCGAGGGGCTCCGTGCTGTAGGTAATGGGGACGAAAGAATAAGCTGAGATGCAAAAGATACCTATTATAGTTATACGTCAGCTGTTTCTTGCATTTTGGTTGAGTAGGTAGGTGTCGAAGTTTGAAAGAATTGGAATTTGGTTATCTTCTGCGATAGGGGGGGGGGGGGCTTCAAGTATTATGTAAGCACTAATGGGGAATTAGGGAGTGGAGGGTCTTTACTATGCTTATTTTTGATGACATGGGGGACGGGGGGATTTAAATGGTGATTATGTTAGCTATATTCACTTACTTTTTTTGTTTGCAAATCTTAGTATAATATAAAGGTTTGACATAATTATAGCTAGAAAAATGTATACAGGCAGCCCTAGCGCGTGCTTGCGTACCGCGCGGCTGTAGGTAATTATTTCAAAGTGAGGGCTGAAGACACAATACTGTAGATATTTATACTGTGTCTCAGGTGTCTACCAGTTCGGGACACCTTTACCTGCGTTATAATTATTTGGTTGCGCGACTTACTTTAATTTTGAGATATCTCCTAAGATATTCATCCAAATTAAATGGTGTGAACGGCAATTTTGCTCTAAATTAAACACTCACGATGACTAACATATTTATTAAGATAAGGATTTGTACTATATTGGTGAAAACACCTCTGCAAATGAAGCAGTATTTTATATCAAATTTGAATATTATAAAAATGGTTATTGTGAATCAACCATAAAAGATAGACAAATGCTATCGCGGAATTTTTCGTAGGTATTGAATGTGTTATTTAAAACTGCAGTATTCATTTTCTACATTATTTTTATCGCCACTCTTGTACACAGGGGTGATAGAGCCCAGTGAGTCGCGATGATGCTGCAGGCTCCAGTGAGTCGGAGTGGTGCTGCTGGCTCCAGCGAGTCGGAGCAGTGCTGTGCGACGTAGTGGCGTGACTGCTGGGGTTGACCAGGAGAGGTTCTTCGTGGCTCTTCATGCGACTGGCCGAAGATGCAGTGTGATGATGATAGAGCCTGAGGATGCTGACCAGGAATGCGCGGTCGCTGCATGCTGGTGATCAGGATACCCGTAGAAACCGTGGATACTGGCTGGCTTTATGACTCGCTGCTCAAGAGCATGAGGTCACGATGAGGAGAAGTGACGATGACGTCCCGCTGAAATAGTTGCACGAAGGCTGCGCTGACGTTCTTTGTCGAGGGTCACACTAGTGTGGAGGTAGCGGTACAGAGAGTAAAGTCCCGCACGCCTCCATTGAAAAGGGAGGATCCTCCGACCAGACGGTAGTTGTGTCTGGCGGGCAACTGCCTGATAGTTAATATTCGGGCTGATGTATATGTTCAAATCGCACGGTAAACTCTGCTTGCGCGATGCAGGATTTCAACGTAGTATATCGCTGCTAGTTGGATAGATGGCGTCGCGGTTCTTTTTGTTGCGATTTGTAGATTTGCTCCGTTGGTTTTTCTTGTGGCGGCATTGATGCCGCTACAAAAGCGGTAGATAAGTGGTCAGATGTACTCATGAAGAAGGAAGGTGGTATGCCATCGGGTCCCGCTCCTTTAAAAGAATCTAGTGACTTCAATGCTGTACATATTGATTCCTTTGGTAAGTAAATGTCAGAGACATATGGCGAATTGTCTTCATAAAAATTAGACGGTTGCCATAGGTCTGAGTCAAAGATAGAGGGTTCGTAAGCCAAACAAAAGAAAGTTGAAAACAAATTGCATATTTCCTTGGGGTCATCGGAAGAAACATTTTTGTAAAACATATTAGTAGGGTGCTTAGCTTTGTCTTTCTTGGAAGAGACATACGACCAAAAATACTTAATAGATTTGGGAATACTGTAACTGATGTCATATATCTCTTACAGCATTTAGCGGTCTCACTATGAAAGCATTTGCATTAAATTGAAAAATGCACGTATAATCAGAGTGATTGCCATATTTCTTACACTTAATCCAAGCATGTTTTTAGTTTTAAATGTTTTTATTAGAGAAGGTGAAAACCAGATCGCAAATTTTGAGGTTTTAGTATAAGTTAATCGAGAAACTATATATAGAGTTATCAGGTCACATATAGCTCAAAATATAGTTTCATAAAAATATCAACAGCTATCTCAGAAAAATTATGAGAGAGTGACTCTTCCCAATCTAGATTGCCTAAGTCGTGTTTAAGGCCATCATAGTACGCTTGTAAAAGTTATACCTGCGAACTGGATGGCATTTCATCGGTTCGAAGCGCACATCTAGGTGAGTTAATATAGAAAAAGGGGGGTGGAGGTTATCGAGATTCAACAGGATATTGCAGGGCATCATTTGAGGGTCCGCGTTAGAGATTATCAAGTAAAGCACACGACCTAAACTACTTTTTGTGTAGTGAAATTGTAAACCATTTATTGTATTTATAAAATTAAGTAAATGAAGTACGTCCCATAGAGTCCGTGTGACGTGCAGTGGCATGCGGTTGCCTTGTTGCACCCAGTCAATCTCAGGCAAGTTATAGTCACCAAAGAAATTATATGAATTGTAATTTGGATTATTAGCTAAGCTTTGCAGCATGTCTAAGTATGGCTCATATACTTCTGCACGAGTCGCTGAAGGTACACAGGCAGGACACGACACCAATAATATGGCGTGTGTGCTGCTGTGTGACAGGCATCTATACTAATACTTGTTCAATTTCAGAGTTAAATAATTGGGTCGTCAATATTGTCGCCCGGAATTCAAGAAGCACAGCAATTAGAACACCACCTCCATCTTTTTTATTCGTCGTGACGCGATCACGGTCATATCTAAAGACAACATATCGTTCATCAATAACTTCATTATTCCGGATATCAGGAATAACCAAGTTTCGGTCAGAACGACAACGTCATACGAATTACTCAATATGTTCGTATAAAGCGTTTGCAATTTTGTACGAGTACCTTCACAATTCTGGTAGTAAAACATAATGTTGTTAGAAGCCATAAATAATAGTAATATAATAAATTTGTTTTATCCAACGCGTACCACCCAATAGATAATACTGAGGCCCGTTGTCTACAGTAATTATATGATAAGTTACAGATAACCCAGAATTAGAAATTAGTTTTAGTTTTCCGCAGTGTTTTTAGTATTTCAAGGTAGTTTCCAATATCTATATCTATACGTCTATAGATATAATAAATCTGTAGTAGAATCGTTACTGTACATTAAAAGAAAAAATTGCCAGGGAGAAAAAAGATAAATAACAGAACCCATCACTTATGGAATTTTTGTCTGTTTATCTGTTTGGATGTGCAGGCATCACGTAAAAAATACAAAGATAACGTAGATAACTTTCATATATTAAAATTGTACGTAACTGGAGACTTAGTATTTGTTTCATTGCAATCGGTTCACTCTATCAAAAGATATTTGTACTTAAAGGTTTCGTTTAAAGTTTCATTAAGTGAAGCACATACACGCAACGCCATCTATTGGGATTAAACAGTAATAGTTTAGAACTGTTTCATTAATGAATGCCATATGAATGCGTATATTATTTGTGAAACTGTTGTAGCGGCATCAATGCTGCCACAAGAAAAACCAACGGAGCAAAATTTCATCGCAACAAAAAGAACCGCGTCGCGCAAGCAGGGTTTGCCGTGCAATTTGAACATATACATCAGCCCGAATATCAACTATCGGGCAGTTGCCCGCTAGACATAACAACTGTCTGGTCGGAGGATCCTCCATTTTCAATGGAGGTTTGCGGGACTTTACTCTCTGTACCGCATACTTCCAAACTGGTGACCCTCGACAAAGAACGTCAACGCAGCCTTCGTGCAACTACTTCAGCGTGACGTCATCATCACTTCCTCATCGTGACCTCAAGCTCTCGAGCAGCGAGTCATACAGCCAGCCAGTACCGACGGCTTCTACGGGTATTCTGACCACTAGCATGCAGCAGCCGCGCATTCCTGGTCAGCATCCGCAGCCTCTACCCTCAACCTCACCAGCGACCTTGGCAAGCACACTGCACCTTCGGCCAGTCACATGAAGAGCCATGAAGAACCTCTCCTGGTCGACGCCAGCAGTCACGCCACTACGTCGCACAGCAACGCTGCCCCACATCCGACGCCCTGGTGCAAAAACGCAGCACTGTACCACGTCCGACTCACTGGAGCATAACACAGTGCTGTGCCAGATCCAGCAACTGGAGCATAGCAGCATCATCCCGACTCACTGGGATCTCATCACCCCGACTCACTGGGGCGCCGCAGACAGTTCCGACTCACCGAGAACTCTGCGACTTCCGGTTCCGACTCACTGGAACCAACCTTCCACTGGCCTGGCAAGCATCGCAAGATGTATGGACGACTCATCCGGTCTCCGGAGGGGAGTGATGTAGCTGCATCAATGCCGCCACAAGAAAAACCAACGGAGCAAATCTACATCGCAACAAAAAGAACCGCGACACCATCTATCCAACTAGCAGCGACCTACAAGGTTGCAATCCTGCATCGCGCAATTAGAGTTTACCGTGCGATTTGAACATATACATCAGCCCGAATATCAACTACCGGGCCCGCCAGACACAACAACCGTCCGGTCGGAGGATCCTCCCATTATCAATGGAGGTTTGCGGGACTTTACTCTCTGTACCGCATACTTCCAAACTCTTAATACCAAAGAAAAAAAAATAACGTTTAGTTATCTTATCATTTTATTTATCGTAACATGTGAGCTTCTAAGTTTGAACTTATATTTTGACAGTTCAACTACATCGAATAAATAAATATGATACGACTACCTGCTCCGCGCAACTTCGTCTACGTCACATTTTTCTGCTCCGCTCCTATTGGTCTTAGCGTGATGATATTGTGATACATCCTCCTTGGATGGCTCACCCTCCGGGAACCTCCGTCAATTTAATAATTAAAAAAGCTTTAGAAGAATTAGGAATTTAGAATAGGTTTAAATATTGACATAAAAATGATTGATTTGTTTTTAAGACAGTTCTGTAAAAGTTTTTCTTGAGAGCACCAGCTCAATATAATAATCTCTTAAATCGCTTAAAGGCTGTTTTATTGAATCGATTCCGGGGGCGTTCCAGAAGCCCTAGTGGTGTGCCCTAGATGTGGTGGAGGCGCCGGGTACTTAATAAATAGAAAAGTACGTTTTTCGCGTATACAGGGCGTACACTGTATAAAGATAATTTCGCGTATGCACTGCGTAAAAAGTGCATGAAGACCCCCATTTTATAGTGATGCTCAGGCGAAATTTCTACGCCTAATTAAGTATAAAGATAAGTGGTTTTTATTAAATAAATATAATTTAGCAAGATGGCGAAAGTAGTATCCTTCACGGGTACGGGTTCCACCTGCTCGTTCGACGATTTCCTTACACAGTTTCGCCAAATCGCAGCCATTAATAGATGGCCGGAGAGTGATTTAGCCCTCATTATGGGTGCTTATTTGGACGGCCCTAGCTTTTTTCAAATTTACGTACAAAGAAGGGGTGTCATTTAAGGTGATTTGCGACAGCCTGAAGTCTGAATTCCCATCAGGAATAGATTTTGTTGAGAAATTCTACAATGCGCGTCAAGACACTAAAGAAGACATAGTCGCATTTTTCTATAGACTGGCTGATTACGGATTACAGTCCGGAATTACCGACGAAAAGATATTCATTAAGATTTTCTTGAAGGGTATAAATATGCATTATAAATTAAAGCTGGGGACCCGATTATATAACTCAAAAGCTGAGTTGCGTGCCACCATTGACCAAATAAAAGAAATATTTGAGGAGACGCAGCCCGACCGGGCAAATTTTTCGTTGCACCCTCCGCGAGTCAGTTTTGATCATTTTCCAGCCGGAAGTCAGAGATACCCAACTTCACCGAGACCAACGAGCCCGGGGCAGACGGCTTCAGGATCGACGCCAAACCTAGCCGGTGATACGGATACGTATCACACTCCGAGGTATAATTTGCGGCCGAGACGTCGGTTTGATAATAGAAATAACCGTTTTCCAATTACCCCCAGCTCAAGAAGCCCACGTTCTGATGGCCACCCAAACGCGGAAGGGCACAGTCGATAAATAATGAAGTGGAGTTGCAGGCTGTGTCCGAAAGAGATCAACTCCTAAAGAAAAATAGCAAATGCGGTGACCTCAATCCATTTATTAACATTACAATAGATAATCAAGCCTGTTCTGCTCTGATAGACACCGGAGCATCAATTTCGTGTATATCAGATCAATATGCGTTGAATCTCAATCTAAATCATACCAGTGACAAGGCAAATCATTTTGTGAAGTCAATATCGGGATCATGCTTAGAAGTTGTCGGGAAAACGACGATAAGTTTTATAATGGACTCTAGTGTCTTTGTGAATGATTTCCTGATTATTAAAAACATTAACCAGAGATTAGTCCTGGGACAGGATTTCTTTCGTAAATACGAAGCAGTTATCGATTTTTCTAATGGGTAATGGGACTTTAATGGGAAGATGTTGTATAAATTTTCACAAATGTACTGAACAAAATGCTATGTCAGAATCGCAAGTGGTGTGCCATGACCATAATAATGAAATAATTCCAAATAACAACATTATGAAGGTTCGTGGATCTAAGGGAGAAGGGAGTTTTAATTCTGTATCGGAAACTGATTATTTATATTTTTCGAATTTAGTTAAAAACTGTGATGATAATTTTTTATCGAAAGTAGCTAATGCTGATGTGGTTAATGAACTTGATGTTAATTTAGGTTTAAGCTCGGAGAAAAGAAACAGACTGAGAACCCTTCTTACCTTATACAGAGATAACTTCGCTTTTAAGGCCTCTGAATTAGGTAGTTGTAGCATAGAAGAAATTACTATTAGAACTGTAGATGATATACCAGTTCATCACCCACCATATAAGGTTTCACCCAAGCAGCGAGACATAATAAATACACAAGTCAAGGAAATGTTGGCTAATAAAGTTATTCGGGAATCCAGAAGTGCATATGCATCCCCGGTAGTACTGGTGCAGAAGCCAGACCAGTCGTGGAGATTTTGTGTAGATTATAGGAAGTTGAATAAAAAGGTGATAACAGATAGCTATCCATTACCGATTATTGAGGATATTATGATATACTTATCGGGAGCCAAATATTTTGCAGATTTAGATCTAAATTCAGGTTATTGGCAACATAGATTGTGTGAAGAAGATAAGCATAAAACTGCATTTATTACTTCTTCAGGTTTATATGAATTCAATGTTTTACCTTTTGGACTTAAAACAAGTCAAGCTGTTTTCCAAAGAGTCATGGACAAAGTACTGGCTGGAATAAAATATAAAAAGGCCTTTTGTTATGTAGATAATATTTTGGTTTGGGGAAATAGTTTTGAGGAATTTATTGAACCGTTAGAAGAGATTATGTTACGTTTAAAGAAAGCAAATCTTACCTTAAAACCAAGCAAGTGTAGTTTTGGGTATAGTAAAATTTCAGTCTTGGGACATGAGATATCAGGAGATGGTGTCAGACCCGATAATAAGAAATTGCAATCTTTGAAAACTTTGAAAACACCAAAAAACGCAAAGCAAGTTAAATCCGTCTTAGGGTTGTTTTCATACTATAGACAGTTTATTAGTGATTTTGCACAGATTGTATTACCACTAACAAAGCTTTTAAAAAAAAATAAAGCGTTTGTTTGGGGTAGTAAGGAAGAAGAAGCATTTCGAAAGATTATAAAGATTATGGAATCACCACCTATTCTGCATTTTTATTCAACTGATAAAAACATGGTCACTAGGTTATATGTAGATGCCAGTGATGAAGCAGTTGGTTGTTGTCTCATGCAAGGTGAAGAGGTAATGTTTCCTATTTCATATGCATCAAGGAAGCTAAGCGATGGGGAAAAGAAATATTCAATCACGGAGAAAGAATGTCTTGCTTTGGTATGGGCATTGAATTATTTCAAACATTTTCTATGGGGTTTGACTTTTCAGGTGATGACTGACCACAAAGCCCTATGTTGGTTAAGGAGCAGAAAGGATATGAATGGAAGGTTAGCTAGGTGGTCGCTGTGTATCCAGGCATATGATTTCAACATAGTGCATTGTGCAGGGAAGGACAACGTCATAGCGGATTTTTTGAGTAGGAATCCCTTAGCCGAGGAAAAGGAGGAGGAGTCAAAGTTGTCCGAGAAAAAGTTAGAGGACGGCATGCAGTTGTATAGGATAGAGGTTGTGAGGATGCGAGAAGAGCAGCTGCGAGATGAGTTTTGTAGAGGTTGGTTTGATAAACTGGCAGCTAGTAGTGGAAGTACACTCAAAGGTTTTAGTGTCATAGATGGTGTATTATGTAAACAAGCAAGGAGATTGAATAGGGTTCGAGAGTTGATAGTGATCCCAGGTTGTTTGCTGAAGGAGATATTAAGGGAATTGCATGATGATCCATGGTCAGGTGGTCACTTAGGTCTAGCCAAGACGTTAGGTAAATTTCGAGCAGGATATTACATAGAGGATGCTGAGAGGAAGATAGATAAATATGTGAGAAGTTGTCGGTTATGTCAGGAGCGCAAGAAATGTAAGCAGTTGGCACAGTTACAGCCAGTCCAGGTGAACCATTTGATGGAGAAAGTAGGCATTGATGTTCTAGGGCCTTTTAGGAAGTCGATGAAAGGTAATCGGTATATTATCGTTAGTGTAGAATATGCTACGAGATATGCAGTCTGCAAGGCGGTTCCTAGAGCGACGGCACAAAGAATTAGTGAGTTCCTAATTGAAGAAATCTTCCGTAGGTATGGTGGTGTAAAAGAAATAGTGTCGGATAGGGGGTCGGTTTTTACGTCACACTTGGTGAAGGACACTGTTGAATTCTTCGAGGCGAAGTCACGCTTCACCACAGCATTTCACCCCGCATCGAACGGTCTGGTCGAACGTTTTAACCAGACTTTAACCCAAATGTTGTCCATGTATGTTGCTACGGATCAGAGAAATTGGTGTAGCTACGTTCCTCTCGTGTGTTTCGCGTATAATACCAGTAAGCAGTCAAGCACCAAGATTTCACCTTACGTATTATTATATGCTAAGGAACCATCATTTCTTACAGATTTAACGATAAATATTGGGGAACAGCATCAATCATTAGATTTTGTGGGACGTCATAGTCTGAAAAGTCAGCTGTCACGTTGTGCCATAGATAATATAAAAAAGGCGCAGGTCCGACAGAAAGCTATTTATGATAAGAAGGCGAAAGTCAGGAATTTTGTAGTAAATCAATTGGTAATGGTTTATACTCCTAGGCGACATATAGGTAGAAGCACGAAACTTTGTAGGTTGTATAAAGGACCATACAAAATTGTTAGGCGGGTTTCAGAAGTAAATTATGTGATAAGTAAACCTAACAACAGGAGATTCAGAGATATTGTCCATGTGAATAGGTTGAAACCATTTTACGTTAGACTTTAAAAAAAAAAACGGTTCTATGGTAGGAAAATATGATGTCAAATCAAATGTCAATACTATAATCATTTTATGTAAACAAAACATTATTTTAGTTTGGGTATGTTGAATAGTTTATTAATCGGTTTTTCTTTTTCATGTGATGTTGGAATACGGATGATGATAGACTACTTCGATGATGCTGCCGGGTGGAGAAGAGAAGGTCGCGAGTAATAACGATATTTAGCTAGGCTGAAGTTATTCCAGTTTTATATTTGTATTAAGGTTTCAGCGTCCACTGTAACGCAATTGAAGGACTCCATGGGCGGTGATACCAACTTTGCATAGGGGGCATAGCCTTCGCAAGGGGTGGCAAGTTGTCACCATTGGTTGAGCTGTTCGATGGAGGCAAATAGTTTCAATTCATATATTTTCTAACAGACTTTGATTACTGGACTGAGTTCGATGTTAGGAGTTAATTCTTTGACAGAATAGACCTTCGCTTCTTAACCGTCTGGCTGCCGCGTAGACTAGTTAGGGTAGCTTTCGAGAGGTCAATCCCTTCTGGATGGATGTGATTTGTCACATCATTTTGTTTACGTTTGGCGGTGTGCTGCAGATTTTAGGGGGGTTTTACTGCAGCAGGGTTTCAGCATGTCTGCGTTATTGTCCAGCGTAAATGGCGCATAAGAATTTAAAAGTATAATGCTTATCGCAGGACATGACTGAAGCTGCTTCTAAAGAAGCATATGCCCCCCTGGCAGCGAATATTCCCCCCATAGGCAGGAACTCCTGGTTAGGGATAGGTAGGTGCTTAACTCTTCCAAAGCTTGGAATAAAAGATTACAGGAAGACTTTCCTAGTATCTTCTATTCGTGAGGGCGTAGCTCATGTGATACATCCTCCTTGGATGGCTCACCCTCCGGGAACCTCCGTCAATTTAATAATTAAAAAAGCTTTAGAAGAATTAGGAATTTAGAATAGGTTTAAATATTGACATAAAAATGATTGATTTGTTTTTAAGACAGTTCTGTAAAAGTTTTTCTTGAGAGCACCAGCTCAATATAATAATCTCTTAAATCGCTTAAAGGCTGTTTTATTGAATCGATTCCGGGGGCGTTCCAGAAGCCCTAGTGGTGTGCCCTACAATATATAGCCTATAGTCTTCCTCAATAAGTGGGCTATCTAACACTGAAAGATTTTTTCAAATCGGACCAGTAGTTCCTGAGATTAGCGCGTTCAAGCAAACAAACAAACAAACTCTTCAGCTTTATATATTAAGTATAGATAAATGGCGATGTACTGATGACGCGTTTCTCTGATTCAGAGAATTCCGTTGATACATGACCTTGGACTATGTCTGAAAAATAAAGTTTCGATACCTTTGCTATGTAGCTAATTAGAAGGGGATAACGATTGATATGTTGGACCGAAAAAGAAAAAAGATAAGAGAAGTGATTAATGAATTTTATTATGATTTGAATCGACACAATTAATCTATATCAGCCGCACGAGTCGATCTTCAAGGTTAAGCAACGCTTGCCGAGGTCGGTCTGTGGATGGATGGCCATTGTAACATACCGAGATTCCTCCGTGCCTCGGAATATAAACAGCTGCACGGCTAAAATACAGATACGAGTTGATCTTCAGGGTTAAGCAACTCTTGCCAAGGTTGTCATGTGGATGGGTGACCATCTTAACATACCGAGTTTCCTCCGTACCTCGGAAAGCACGTTAAGCCGTTTGTCCCGGCTGTCATTTGAAGATCTTTGGCAGTTGTAACGGATTGTCAGAAGCCAGTAAATCTGACTCCAGTCTTACCAAGAAGTACCGTGTTACCCAGTTAATGGGTTGTGGAGGTCTAGTAGGCAGTCGCTCCACGTAAAATACTGGTATTCAGCTAAATCCGGTTTGACTGGAAGCCAACCCCAATTGAGTTGAGAAAAGATTAGGCAGATGATGAGTTGCACGAGTCCATTTTCAAGGTTAAGCTACGCTTGCCAAGGTCAGTCTGTGGATGGGTGATCATTTTAACATACCTACCGAGGAGAGATCTCTGGCAGTCTTTACGGATTGTCAGAAGCTGAAAATCTGACACCTACATTCTAGCCATGAAGTATCGTGTTAACCAGTATTGTAGGGTTGTATAGGTGTGGTAGGCAGCCGCTCCACGTAAAATACTGGAATTCAACTGAATCCGGTTTGACTGGAAGCTGACTCCAATATAGCTGGGTCTATGTGTTTGTGTAAGTTATCTTATATTGTACCTACATTTTGAGCAAATAAACATTCTGATCCTGATTCTGAAGGCTAGGCAGATGATGCTTCATGGTAAATATAATATAATTATAAATAAATTTATAATTATATTTTCGTCTCACATTCACCTACCCTATTCATAGACGGCCTAAGCATCTGCCAGCCTGTTCATTAAATGTTGTATTAGACACATTGGCCACTTTGGCACATTTGGGCATTGGGGATCATTTAGGCCGCTGATTAACCGCCATTCAATGAAAAGGCCAATAAAACGGCAGAGTTACTCTCTTAAGAGGAAATGCCGGCGGCGAGACTTAGTATATAAAAAGTCATAATTCGATGTTTGGCTTTCGACTGTTTTCTCCACCAATATTGGACCGATATAAGACATTTCATAAACTGAATAAGAAGGATCTGATGACTAGTTGCCAAATTTGTACACTAGGGTTCTGTTGACAGCGATTAATCGGACGATTTTAAGCATTTTGTGAGAGTTCTAGTGCTTATACGGTAAATAAATCATCAAAAAGGAAAACATAGGGACACAGTAAATATAGAATCTGGGTTTCCAGTACACTTCTTCTCATTGATAACAATCTTTTTAAAATCTTCCCCAGAACGGATAGCAATTGATGACAATCCATCCCGCTCCCGTACAAGTACTGTCCCATTCCTGACCCAAACGTTTTTAAAATCGATTTCATTGGCAATCTTCTTAGCTTCTCGAAATAACGCTTTATTATTTAAGGTTAATTGCTCATTAAAATAAACGTGCACCGAGGAACCAGAGATTCCTAACTAATCAGACTTCAGGCCCTTCTTATGACGATAGGCACGAATGTTATCACGTATAATACAAGTACTGAATTTGATTATAATATTTTTAGGTTTGCGATTATATTGTTGAGCGTACTCTTATGTCTCGATATGATGTCATTATGAGACACAGGTAAGTTAATAGCGCAGCTTTTGGAATCCACGATGGCGAACAAATTTTTATTTCGCTTTTCTGGAAAAATACAGATTTCAATGTTACATGAACGTGCCTGCTGCTCCATTGCTTCAATCTTAGCCTCAAGTGTAGCAACAGGTTATCCAACATATTCGACGTACTGCCAGCGATCGCCAAGGTAGTTCGCGAAGAATTTCAGAAGGTGCGGTGTGAAACCAAATGCTGCAAACTTAGCCAACTGCACATCGTTGTCGACGGTGTCGAACGCCTTCCGGAAGTCGAAGTACGCAGTGTCAACCTGACCCCAGCGTCCACAACCAGGTATGTCATGAAAGACAACAAGTTACTCCCCGTACCTCGACCAGTCCGGAAACGGTGTTGAGCGTCTGTCAAGCGAGAACTAATCTGATCAGAAATACATTTGTGCAACACCGACTCAAACACCTTAGCAAACGCCGACAGCACTGCCACTGGTAGGCACTAACATCAGTCCCCGAACCTCCCTTGGGGATTGGGATCACTCTAGTGATTTTCCATCGGTTGGGATACTGACCTAACTTTGAAAACAAATTTAAAATGTGCAGCAACGGCTTTTCGAACACAGCGCTACAGTCTTTTACTAAATAAGATGGTATCCCGTCTGGTCCTGCCGAATACTTGGGCTTGAGGCGGCGGAGGGCAGCACGTAGCTCGCGCATGTGTGCGTAGTCCCAGCGGAAAAGTGTCGTTTTTTTTAATTTTAGTTTAGCAGATATTTAGTGTATGACGTCCTGTAATTTTGTATGGTTAGTACGAATTTGTGCATCCAACCATTAGGGAGTTATTCAACAAAAACAGTTTTTAGGAACTTTTTTTCCCTATGGACGTACAAGAAATAAAATACTTGCATGCTGCATGTTGCATGCCGTATGCTTGCTGTATGCTCCATGTTGCATGCCGCATGCTAGCTGCATGCTGTATGTTGCATGCCACATGCTTGCTGCATGTTTGCTGTATGCTTGCTGCATTCATGTTACATGCTCGCCTGCATACTGCATGCGTGTATTCTGCATGTTGCATGCTCGTTTACGTGCTGCATGCTTGCTTGCTTGCATGTTACATGCCGCATGCTTGCTTGCTTGCATGTTACATGCCGCATGCTTGCTTGCAAGTTGCATGCCGCATGCTTGCTGTATGCTTGCTGCATGCTTGCTGCATTCATGGTGTATACTTGTTTCCATAGTTTTGTCTTTTATTCCCATGGCTATTTGCCACCGTTGCCGCTTCGCGGGGTTCCGTCGAGCGGGTACGAATGATGCATTTTGTCAAATGTTTAGAAACTGTCACTCGATAAAATATTTTTCTTGGTAACAAGTTTTATATTAATTAATCAATATGCGGAACAAGAATATTTGATTAGTTATTCTTTGATATAATGAATATCGAAACAAAGTTTATTTGTAACAAAAATCTATGATTTAAATTTATTCAAAGTAAGTATTCTGCGTATTTGTTATTCTATAATTCTATGAAATGATAATACGAGAAAAATGTAATGTGAAACGAAATTCTATGAAACTGTCTTCTATAAAACAACGTAGGTACAACCGTTTAAGCTAAATGATATTTATTTGAATAAGCTTCTGTTTCTATGGTATGTAGTATGTTTTTCAATTTTGCTTTTGTTTTACACACCCACACTCCACACCATTATTTCTCTCTTTATAATGTTAAATTGTGGAAAATTCTATACACACCTGACCACTGAAATATATATTTTTTCAGTTTAAATCCATGTAGTGAAGTACCTTTATTTTGCCTTAATGATACAAATAGCAACATTTCACGCAAAAATTAAAGTAAGCTCTTTTATTTTTTTAGGTGTTCGGAAAATAATTCAAACTATCTCCTGTTATCATTTTTGCGTATTTTACAGAGGCCTTAACATACACACTTTTTACATTATAGTCTCATTTAGTATCTTATATGAAGTACCAGTTATGGTAATATTAACGAATCGTCGGAGGACATAGATAGGGTGAAGGTTTCACAGTCGCTAACCACTGATATTGGAGAATGTCACAAACTTATAAACAAGTCGTCAGATCATCTTCTAGTACTGACGCACAACATACGCAGCATCAACTGTAATTTGCCAGGTCTATAAATATTACTGACTAGATAAAAATTAGGATGTGTCATAATTATTCTCACTGAGTGCTGGCTTTCACGCACATCAATAATTCCTAACCTGAGTGGCAACATAAAATAATCTTAAGCAGAACGACGGGGTGGTATTTTACTATAGAGAAAACCTTCGGCTAATAGTAATAGAACCAACATTTGAAGACTGTAACTGTTTGATTGCCACTTCAGACAATCGCACGGCAATCATTACTATGTATTGCTCACCTTCTTACCATAATTTAGATCCATTCTTACAATCTCTAAACGACGTCCTCAAAAAAATTTCGAACTTTGAGAATATTATTGTCATGGGTGACATTAATATTGCAATAAATCATAATAAATTAGAATTAAATGGCGAACGCTATCTAACCCTAGCTGCCTCCCATGGCCTTCTTCCAGTCCATACTCTAATAACACGTAGTGAAAGTGATACATGCATTGACCATGCCCTACTAAAAACGAATAGCTCTGCGATAACTATCGTTCTCACCGCTTCCTTGACTGACCATTACCCTGTTTTGCTTAACATGAACTTCAAAAAGACTACTCAATTCTCTCTAACATCTATTCAAACAATGGACACTGAAAGTTTAAAACATGACATCCTTAATATTGACCTAACTCCTGTTTATGACTTACCAAATACTAACTTTTCTTTTTCGGTCAGGTGACCGAAAGTATTCAAGAAGCCATAGCAAAAAATAAAAGTAATAACTCTATCAAGACGGAAAAAATAATAAAGCCGTGGATTACACATAGCCTTCTGTGCTGAAAAATTGCTGCTTGAAAAATAGAGATAAATTATACCGAAAATCAAGACTTTCTCCAGACAATCTAACCCTCAAAACAACCTACACGCGCTATAAAACTTTTTCTATAATGTATTAAAAAAGGTCTTAAGTGCCTACGAGAAAAAAAATCATGCGAGCTGCGGAAAACGACAACAGCAAATGATGGAAGGTTATAAAACAAGTCACAAATACTTCCAAAAATACAAACCACACAAATGAGCTTCTGCCAATTTTAAGTTCTCCTCAAACATCTCTGAATGCAATAAACAACTACTTTGTGAATGTGGGTAAGTCACTGGCTGATAGGATCGAGCAGAAAAAGGCAGGTATTAGCGTTGTTGCGACTAGCTCTCATGCTCTCACACAACTAAGCTCGTTCGTTTTGGAGAGTACAAGTGGAGAAGAGTTGGAGCGTCTCATAGCCAACCTAAAAACAGACTGTGCTACAGACAAAATAAGCAGCTCTTTACTAAAAACATATAAAAAGTTTCTGGTTGCTCCACTTACCTTTATATTTAACTCCAGCATTCAGAACGGGGTTTTCCCCGCTTAAAAAAACTGTAGTTAGCACTATTCCTAAGAACGGTGATAGGGGTCGTATCGAGAACTACAGGCCAATTTCAATCCTTCCAGCTCTGTCAAAACTTCTGGAGAGACTGATAAATACGAGATTCGTGATTTAGAAACTAAACATCTGCTTTCTACAAACCAATACGGTTTTCGCGAAGGCAAATCAGCGGATCAGGCTGTAAATGCTCTTATAGACATTGTTAGCAATAATCTCGACAAAAACAGAAATGTCTCTCAGTTTCCCTTGATCTGGCCAAGGCTTTTGATGCGATTTCTGTCCCAATCTTACTCAATAAGCTAGAATCATTAGGAATCAGATGTACACAATTGAACCTTTTCAAAAGTTATTTGGACGGGCGCCTCCAGAGGGTTCGGATTGGTAACTACATTAGTGAGGACCTTCCAGTTACGTACGGCGTTCCACAAGGCAGTATCCAAGGACCAACCTTATTTCTCGTATATATAAACGACCTCACGAGTCTCAAGCTTCCCCATGGCAAAATAATCTCTTTCGCAGATGATACTACCTTTGATGATGTTCAATCTGGTTTTAAATCTGTGAGGGAATGGCTCGGGGGCAATGTTTTGACACTAAGTGTGGATAAAACCAAGTATGTTTGTTTCAGTATACGGTTAAACACAGATATTAATCACGAGCGTCATAAAATTATACCGCACGAGTGTGCCTCTAAAGTAAACTGTTCTTATCCAAAACTGGAACATGTTAAAACAATAAAATACCTTAGCATTATAATAGACAACAACCTCAACTTTAAAGACTACGTCAAGACCCTCTGTGGTAGGATTAGGAAACTAATTTTCGTCTTTAAGACTCCGACACGTCGCCGAACCCTCTGTACTGTAGCAGATATATTTTGCTCTCTGCCAGTCCCTCATAACTTACTGCATTACAGCGTGGGGGGAGAATAAATATTACTCTTACTCCGCACATGTCGTTTCGAACAGAAGTTTCTTATAACCTTTAAATTAATATAAGTTACAGTTGGCACCACTATAGTGGTACACTGGTACCGAACAGAACCAGTATTACTACGAGCATTTAGCTACCTACGACTGCTAAAAACATATTACTGCGATTGCTACGAGCATTTGGTTAGTGTTGCCTGCTGAATATTCGTCTCACCTTTTCTGACTAATGTTTCATTATCTGCAAGCAGGCCGAATTCTCTCAAGCCCTTGCAGTTGACTGATTTGGTATTCCTGAAGTTATCGAAGCGCAGGTAATCACAGAGCCCAGCCATTTGTTCCTCATTCCACTGTTTGCCCAGGAAGTCTGGGACGCGTCGAATTACTGACGGTAAGTCCTGCAGAGGTACAGAATTAATAAAAAAAATCTTTAATTCAGATAAGCAGCATCCATATGGGTTAGTTAGTAAACTTATAAATCTATTTAGAGACAAGGATGTTGTTCGAGATACATCTTCGAACAACATCCCCTAACAAAGGAGAGTCGTACCTCCCCGCTATAATCTTCAGGATGGAGTTGGAGCTGACCCGCACTCTGCAAAGCAAAGAGGCAGATTTCTGTCTGACGATGGCGTGGAAGCCATCGACGTGTGCTTGTGCAAACATACCTGATGCACTGCAGAAACGGGGCAGCCCCATCAACATCCTGAATCCATTATTATACTGGACCCGTAGGGCGCTGATAGCCCGCTGAGTATAATTGGTCCACAGGCTGCACGTGTAAAACACTTGACAATAAGCTTTACGATGGCGTGGAAGCCATCGACGTGTGCTTGTGCAAACATACCTGATGCACTGCAGAAACGGGGCAGCCCCATCAACATCCTGAATCCATTATTATACTGGACCCGTAGGGCGCTGATAGCCCGCTGAGTATAATTGGTCCACAGGCTGCACGTGTAAAACACTTGACAATAAGCTTTAAAAAGCGTTATTTTGACTACTTTGCTACAGCGTGCAAACCTGTGGGCCAACATTTTACATCGAACTGCCAGCGCCCTAATAAGGTTATTGTTAAAATTACTGTAAACTTATACCAACGCCAGTACATGTGTATAGATAGAGACTGATGACTTTTTAGCAATAAAGAATAGTCTCTTGACCTCGTTTACGCCTGCTTACCATCGCTATGGGTAGTTTACGATAGGACAAACATTCCAAGAAAATACATACAACCAAGTACATCTTAACGGGTCATTGTATTTATGATTATAAACAAATTTTAATATGGGGCCAACCCCGAAATAGCGAAGAAAAACTGAGTAAAATGACCCCTTAAGTGGTATTGCGTTTATTCTGCTACATGTCAAATTGTAATGAGACTTCTGCTCTTTGGAACACGTGACTTAGTTTACTGCCGGAAAAACGTTATGGTGTGAAGAGGAAAATAACTGAAAATCAAGGCTATCTTAATTAAAAAAAAACTGGCCAAGTGCGAGTCTGTCTCGCGTGCAAAGATTTTTTAGGGTTCCGAACCAATTTTATTTTTTGAACACTACAGACTTCTTATAGGTTTTTCTGGAATGTTGGCTTTATACGAATAGATAAGAGAAAAATGCGAAAAGTGAGGCCGCTGTGTTCAATACTAATAACTATTTTCAACTACCCAATAAGCCAAAGTTGTCTAAATATTTCAGTTTCTGAGAATAAGAAAGCCAAAGTTAGTCATTTTACGCAAAAAAACAGTCAAATTGTAATAGGACTCTTTTAACTTTAACCCACCCACCGAATCGCAGCTGACGTTCACAGAGCTTTATTTTACAAGTTATTGCCCGAGAGGCAATGTATCACAAATAGCATGGCTTGCGGTCTATTAATCTTTCCGATAGCGAAATGCAAGATAGTGCAATGGATTGCTAATAAATAAAATAAAAATAAAAAAATAAAAATAGCTTTATTTCCTTCTACAATTTGTTTGCCTTAGAAAGACTAATTATTAGTGTAACAAATTTAAATCTTAATGTATATGTTAGTAATTTTATTTTCTAGATGTAATATGGTTATTTAGTATATTATGTACAAGGACCGCTATCAATAGCGGTGAAAGCCTCCTCCATTCGTTTCCATGCTACTCTGTCTCTAGCTACTCTACTCCAGATTTTACCTACTATTTTTACGATATCGTCGCTCCATCTCATTTGTGGTCGACCTTGTCTGCGCTTCTTGTTTAATGGGTACCAGTTCGTGGTGATTTTCGTCCACCTTTCATCTGGTACTCTTTGAAAATGTCCAGCCCATTTCCATTTCAATCCAAGTATCTTTATGACCACATCCTTTGCCTTGGTTTTACTTCTAATTGTTATGTTCTTTACTTTGTCTTTAAGTCTATGGTTCATGTAGCTCCTTTCTATTCCTCTTTGGCACACTTTGATTTTATCTAAATTTCGTTTAGTGAGGGGCCATGTTTGGCAGGTGTATGTGAGTGTGGGAAGTAGGCATGTTTCCATAGTTCTTGTTTTTATTTTGGTTGGCATCTTACTCTTGAATATTTCTTTTAGTGTCCAGTATTTATTCCAGGTGGATTTGATTCTTCTCTCTATTTCTCTTTCTGTGCAATTCTTAAAAGTAATTAGGTGTCCTAGGTAGATGTACTCTTCAACGTATTCTAGGTTGGTAGATGAGATTAATATTGGTGCTTTGTGTCTGTTTGTCATAAGTTTTGTTTTTGTTTGGTTTACTTCTAGGCCCACTTTTTTGCTCTCTTCAAAAAGCGACTCTAACATAGACTGCATTTCATTTGGGTCTTCTGACATCACAACTATATCGTCAGCGAATTGTAAGTGTGACAGGTACTTTCCATGTATGTTTAGGCCTTTGTTTTCCCAGTTCATCGCTCTGAATATTTCCTCTAACACCGCTATGAATATTTTAGGATTGCTAATACCTGGGGATTTTTGATGGGTCGTTAATAGCCGCATATACCCTATATTGTGAACAGGAAAAAAACTGAAAATCAACACTTTCTTAGTAAATATTTATTTATTATTTTTATCAAATCAAATCCGTTTGCGGAAAGCGCAGGTCAGTGTCGCGCAGGTTGTCCTTGATCCACTGGTCAGCTTGTTGAGTCATCTCCTCGTCGAAGTAGTCGCGCCAACCGCCCGATTTCCCTGAAAATAGAACAAGAAGTTGCGAACAGAAGTTTATTATAACCCTTATATAGAACTTCGGTACCGTTGGCACCATTTTAGTGGTACCGAACAAAACCAGTATTGCTAACGAGCATTTAGCGACCTACGACTGCTAAAAACATAAAACTGCTACGAGTACGATTATTTATTTAGTTGGGTAACATGTTGCCTACTCTGTATATTCGTCTCAACTTTCCTGACAAATATTTCATTCTTTGCAAGCAGGCCGAATTCTCTCATGCCCTCGAAGTTGACTGATTTGTTATTCCTGAAGTTTTCGAAGCTCAATTGATCGCAGAGCCCAGCCATTTGTTCCTCATTCCACTGTTTGCTCAGGAAGTCTGCGACGCGTCGAATTACTAACGGTAAGTCCTGCAGAGGTACAGAATTAATAAGGTTATTGTTAAAATTTATTGATAAAATTACTGTAACTTATACCAACGCCATGACAAGTGTGTATTGTGTAAGTATAGAGACTGATGACATTTTGACAAAAAATAATAATATCTTCCTACCTCGGTCACGCCTGCTTACCATCGCAATAAACTCCATTACGAATGGGACAAACATTCCTAGAAAATACATACATGCAAGTTTTGACAGTTGGCCGTCCTTAATATATAAAAACACTTTTAACAGACCTGACAGGTCTATTGACGTATTGTTAATACGGTCATAATAGACTTTCAAATAACAAAAACTCCGACAGAGAAGAATTTTGGTAGAGACCTTGGGAACACCAGTAAAAATAAAGTGCCAAAAGTCCTCATCGATTCCATGTGTGCTAAAAAACTTATTCAAGGTCAAAGGTCAACATTTTCGTTTTTTTTATTTTTCTCGAAAGCAGTAAGTTTTATCAAAAATATAGCTTAGACAAAAATTGTAGATCATAAAATTATCTACAAAAAATATCATTCCATTCCGAAGATATGGCGATTCTAAAAGTTGAAGGAGTTACATTCTACATGATATGCACACATGCCGCGTATAATGCCACGTAATTGACTCTTCTCCTAAAGAGATAATCAGAAAAGGAATTTATTTATAGACAAATAGATATTTACAATATAGTAATGCTTTTAGGATGTTGTTGGGGCTGCCACGATGCTGTAGTGCGTCTGGCATGTTTATGGAGGCACGGATTGATGGTTTTCAGGCCATCATGAGAAAGCGAGCGGCCTCCATATTGCGCCGTATCCGAGCAAGCTCCAACAGCATTCTGAAAGTAATAGCGGACCGTCTTGACGGTCCTTTTCATAGACACTGGGTGGCACTCCACTTTTCTATTTGACTTATTTGCGTTTGTTTTGTATGTTTTAACAAAGTAGCGCTGCAGCAGCGCGACAAATTTGAAGGCGCAAATATATACCTTTTTCAGATGTGAATAGGCTAGTTTCCACCATCAATAAATTGCAAATCTATTCCGTCAATTAGAGTATTGAAAAATAATGGACACGTATTTTTTGTTTTTGTAGATCAATGAATATTGACAAAGATGAAATGCATCAAAACTCGGGAGAGGGGGCTGGTGACGTCACGTCGCTAGTAAAATTGTACTTTCGTAGTGACGTCACGGGGGTTTTCAACGTACTGTATCTTCGTCATTTTTTGTTACGTGAAAAAAGAAAAAATACGTGTCCAATATTTTTTGGTAATCTATCTGACGGACTAATTCGTTTTTATCAGTAAAATACCGTATTGGTATGTTTGTATTGTAATATACCAATCATTATTTTCTCCATTAAATTAATTGCATCACGACTAAAATCGGGGGTAATATCATTGTGAAATTGACAGTTTAAGGCTGACACAACGACAAGTAATAGGTAAATGACACGTTTGAATATTAATCAGTGAAACCTTGCAAGACCTTAAAAGTCATGATAATTCTGATGTAGCTACTTTGGGATTTATCTTTTGAAATTCAAAACGTCCCACAGTGAAGGAATCTCGCAATCTAGGGGGATTTAAATCAAAATATAAATTCTAATAATATATAATATAGTTATATCCTATTTATACCTAAGACCCTATTTGTCATAGCTACATATTAGAAATTCTTGTAGGTAGGTTAAAAAAATAATAGAAAAATGTTAAAGTGGGTAGACAATAATCGTTGCAACTTTACAATACGAACAACAACATTAAAGTGTCATCTTCACTTGAGATTACTGATCAAATTAAGTTATAGTCTTATTTATTTGTTTATTATTGTATTCTGTACATCTTTCAAGGTAAGTTATTGTGTATTTTATCTAAGTAATAGTTAAACATTGATCTAATGACATCATTTAAAAGCACAGTTAAATTAAGCATTTTTTAGAGATGATATGCAAAATAAAAGGTGTAAGTATAGAAAAAAATGATCTCAATATCCCGGTGTTTTTATTGTTTCAGTTTATAGCTTAGAATCTTAACTTTTGAGAACAATTTACAAAACTTGCGATTTTGTGCGACCGTCAAACATTTTTTTCGGTTTTCAGAATGACCGCCGAAATTACAAAAAAACAATTTTTTTATATTTGGACCTCAAATGCGAAAGAGGAGCGAATTAATGCTATTTTTGCATTTATAATAGGTAATTACCCTCAAGTACAATTTTCGGAAGGTGCTATTAATGAAATTAAGTTTTTTTTAAGAAAGTTATGTAACAAACTTAACGAAAAATGGACAGCAAGCGGTAGACATCGCGAACGCTTTTTAAACAAGAATGTTACTTGGTTGAATGAATGCATTAAATTACCAGATAATGTTTTAAATGAAATACCATCTATATCTGGCCACTCACAAGGAAGACCACACAAAGTTTTTGTAGAATGTTGCGATAAAACCAAAAAACGCAAAGTTCAGAATCTAATATCGTCTACTAGCCCTGAAGAAATAGCGATTGCACATGAATGTAACCTTCGAAAAGCTGGTAAATGGGACTCTGCTGCTATCGTAAAAGAACTTTCTATGAGTTCACCTAAGAGAGGTTCTATCATGAAAAACGTACGAAAAAAAATTCTTAGCGATAGCGTTCAAGTGACTGTGTCGGCCGATGAAGCATTAAGCATGATGGTAGACGCTGATTTATCAACTCATCAATATGAGATAATACGGCAAAGGATAAATAAATTGGTTAAAAACTTATTGAAATCTTATGACCGAATAAAAGAAGCTAAGAAGAAATGTTATACTTCCAATAAAACCGTAACAGAATTAACTGCAACGTGTGACCTGCAATCATTAGTTGATCACAGTATCGAACGACTTTGTTTATCTCAGAAAGAGGTTCTTGGGTCAATGGAGGACTTGCACAGTGGAGTAAAGGAGCTGTCACTGTTAATTAAGTGGGGTTGTGATGGAGCACAACAAAAATCATATAAACAAAAAAATTGTTCAGAAAATAAATTTGATGAGAACCTTTTTAGCATATCCATGGTGCCTATACAGTTAAGGTTGAATGTTGAAGAGAATAATATTATAGTATGGCAAAATCCAGCCCCTTCTTCAACAAGGTACTGTCGACCAATCAGATTTAACTTTTCTAAAGAGACTACTTCATTAATTAAAGAAGAGGTAGACATGATACAACAGCAAATCGAGTTGTTGTCGCCCGTCGAAGTAAGTCTGGATAACTTTAAGATTTTAGTGAAACCAGTTTTTATGCTGACTATGATAGACGGTAAAATATGTAGTGCTCTATCTGATGTTTCGTCCTCATCTCAAACTTGCTATATATGTGGAGCAAAGCCTTCAGAGATGAATAATCCATCTCTTATTTTGATGAAACCTCTTGATCAAACAGCATTATCTTTCGGACTTTCTCCTTTGCATTCCTGGATTAGGTTTATGGAGTGTATACTTCATATCGCCTACAGACTTGACATAAAAATGTGGCAAGCTAGAGGTCAAGAAAATAAAGATAAGGTTAAGGCAAGGAAGATACATATACAAACACGGTTCAGAAATGAATTGGGTTTATTAGTGGATTTGCCGACTCAGCAAGCTGGTAATACCAATGATGGCAACACAGCACGGCGATTTTTTAGAAGTGCTACCATAAGTGCTGATATTACTGGGGTAAATTTAGAATTAATAACGAGGTTTCATATCATTTTAGAAACTCTCGGGTCGGGTTTTACAGTCGATTTGGATTCCTTCAATAGTTACACAGAAGAAACCAGAAACTTGTATCTTAGGGAATACTCATGGTATAACATGCCAGTTAGTGTGCACAAAGTTTTATTTCATGGCCGGGATGTCATAGCTTCGTGTATTTTGCCCATTGGCCAGTTATCAGAGGAGGCACAAGAGGCTAGAAACAAAGATAACCGAAGATACAGGGAATTCTTCACTAGAAAAACGACACGAATAGACACCAATACCGACCTACTTAACAGACTTCTCATATCATCAGACCCCTTCATATCCAGCTTGAGAGTTATAATGAAGAGAAAACGGAGTCCTTTAGATCCTGATGTCCTAAAATTGCTTTCTGTACCCACCGTAAATGAGGCCGAAAGTGGAAATGTGACTAAAATAACAAAATTTATTCATATCGCATTTTTTCAAATAAAACTTTATTTTCTCTCACTATTTAAGTATTTTATTTATTTGTAAACCAAGAAATATTATTTTTTAACTTGTATATTTTAATTAATTCGATTTGGAATTAAATCCCCCTAGATTGCGAGATTCTCACAGAAATTGGACGGACAGCGTCCAATTTCTTAAGATGAAGGAATTAACCCACAGTCAAAGTCCTCCAAAGGAAGGAAATAATCCGTGTATAAGCAAATTTTGATATAGTTTTAAGCAAAGGTGCCTTACACATATTAAAAGTACTGATGGATGGGGGTGAAGCTAACGGGTAGGGGGTAATTATTTTACAGCGTAGTAGAGAAATGCGTAACTAACTTTCGTAAATTAAGTTAATTAAATTTTAGGTTAATAATCGGTGGAGTGTTTATCATGTTTTCTGGACATGCAATTTTTCATTTATTTTATATTTAGAACTGCAAAAAAAAAGCTTTTTTTGTACTATAATAAATAGAAGATTTGAAAACTTTCCTATATAGTCAATCACTAGCGTATATGAAAAATCAATTGCCTTTGCACAGCACAACGATAGCGTGCGCTGTTTTTGTGTGGGTAAGTTGTACGGTGCATGGTAAATATACGCTGTGTTTAAAAGGATAAGGTTTATACTTGATTGTGTAGTACATTCGGTTTTGAGAAATGCGGGTGTGTGCGCGACTGCGTATCTATTGCTTTTACTGAAGTGCATGTGTAGTAGTTGCCGTGTGGTAGGGGCATACTGGAGACACAGGATTCCGGTACATTTTCGTCTACCGCGCATTTCTCCTTTTTTATTATATCTATGTGTATGAACGACTGCTACTGCGTCAGCGCGCCCAATTGCTAAAATTGAAGTGTTCTGTGTTTAAAGCGATTCAAGAGAAATGTTTGCATTAGGCATAAAGTGAATACTATTTAAATAGTCAATTATTTATTCGAACAATTCAAGTCGTGACTGTAAATCAGATTTTTTATAAATTAGGAAAGCGTAGGTCAGTATCTCGTAGGTTGTCCTCGATCCATCGCTCAGCTTCTTGTGTCATCTCCTCGTCGAAGTAGTCGCGCCAACCGCCTGCCTTACCTATGGTGAGAGAACATAATATATTAAGGAGTTAGAAAATCTTTAGGGCCAGGGGGGCTACTCTCTTACGAAATCCGTAGTTTCGGGCTTGGTTGCGGGCGGGCATTTTCTACTCCGTATCACCTAACTACTGAGAACTAATGATAACACGATTTGACAGTTACTGTGAAATCGTGTTGTCATTCATTCTCAGTTCGGGTTCGGGACTAATCGTAAGTCTGTAGGTGATACGAAGTAGAATACGCCCGCCCGCAACTAAGCCCGAAACTACGGATTTCGTTAGAGAGTAGCCCCCCAGGTTCAACACACCAACTATACAGCCAGCTGGGCCGCTATAATCGCAACTTAGAACGGGGTACCGCATGAGCCAAAATACTTCATCTCAACAATAGGTACCTCACCTCTTGTCGAGCTCCACTTTGAAAGCGAGGCCAACGTGATCTTTGCTGTAGAGGCTGAGGATAATTTGGAACCATGGGTGCGAGGAATAATTACTCAACACTTTCCAAAGGATTATAGCAAAAGAATGACCTACATGAAAAAACTTTAAGCCGTTAGTTCAGTCTTTAAATTCCCTGAAAAAAAAAAATAGAATACAACATTTTCTTCAACATAAAACCTAGTTACTAATAAAAATGATAAACCTTTTCTAATAAATACTTCTTCGGGAGAAAGTACGCCATACTCTCTGAGCTCTTCAAAGTTGACAGAATCGTTTTTCTTGAAATTTTCAAAGCTAAGATGATCACCCAGGCGGGTCACCTGATCGTCTGTCAGCTCTTTGCCTAGGAAGTCTCCAACGCGGCGGATAACCGCTGGTAGGTCCTGAAATTATCACAACGAGGCGTTTATTAGGTATAAAGATTCTGCAACAGCATCAAGGTAATTCTACATAAACAGTAATATCAGCATCGAGAGTTCTTAAAGCTCTGAAATGCTTAATGAATTCTTGTAATACCTGTATAAGTTCTTCATAGAATAAGAACAGCATGTTTGGATGATGTCTGCATTCCCACGCCTCTTTCACGTGGTCGAAAAATGGTAGTAATGTAACTGAAACATAACAATGTAGGTAAGCCACATAATACTTACAGATATCAGATACAGATAGCGACATACCGGTCCATCACTACTTGAGAAAGAATCGACACGAAGAAAAAGGTGGCAGAAAACTGAATTCGTTAGATGAAACGTCAAGTAGAACTGAGGCACGCCATACTCACAAAGTCCTCTTTTAAACAGATCCCAAAAGTCTCTAAACGGACTCGGGAAGTCAAGTACTCGGAACAGCTTGGAGTGGTGGAAGCAGGAAACTGCCACGTCTCTGGGATCCCTCGCCACATACACCACCTTCGCAGTGTCCAGCATCTTGGGCGGCAGCAGGCTCATAGGCAGGTGGGTCTTTATGAAGCGAGGAGACGGAGCCGCCAACAGCCTCCCTGTTACAGGTTTAGCTATTTTTTCTATCAGGGCTTTAGCCTTTTCTTTGTCCTCTGACCTTTCCAGTAGGCTTTCTTGCCAGTTCTTGTTGAAGAACATGAACAGCCTGTGGGAAATTTTATCTTAAAACCAAGTTTAAAAAATAATAGTGGTTCAGTTTCAAATTAAGATTTTACTCACTCCAAGAAAGGGAATCTCTCTGTGAGTGGGATCTTTGCAGCAGTTTCGTAATCCAGATTGTTTGCCAGCAGCCATACTAACTCTTGAGTCCACGTCGTACCTGCAGCATAGAATGGCCTACATTGACTAATAAAAATCTTTACGTTCTTTGAGTAAAAGTTATTTTAATCAGAAGTTTCTGATGACATAATATTATGTAGGTAGAAAGAAATATTATTATCATCTTCCTGCCTGTATCCGGGTGTACTATGCCAAATCGAACGCCAAATAATCGAATATCAATTGATCGAACACTATAAATCGAACGCTCATAATATCGAATGGTTAATAAAACGAACATTCAATACGCCGTACACTCAATACATCGAGTGTTCAAAATATCGAATGTTTGTTTGATCGAGCGTTCAACGTTATGTAGAATACAAGAAAAACACAAAATTAACTAATTAATCACATTTTAACCTGTAATTACTTATCTTTTATAGGTACATTTCAAAATTGTATGTGAATTAGCTATTTTTTTATTAGATTTTAAATACCATTTAATAATAAAATTATTACCTTTTAATAATATAATTATTATTATAAAAGATAAGTAATTACAGATTAAAATGTGATTAATTAGTTAATTTTGTGTTTTTCTTGTATTCTACATGATGTTGAACGCTCGATCAAACAAACATTCGATATTTTGAACACTCGATGTATTGAGTGTACGGTGTATTGAATGTTCGTTTTATTAACCATTCGATATTATGAACGTTCGAGTATTTAGATGTTCGATTTATAGTGTTCGATCAATTGATATTCGATTATTTGGCATTCGATTTAGCATAGTACACCCCCTGTATCCTATGTTTTATGGCTGGTAGCAAAAACATCAAACTCTCAAGGTAAAATAATATAATTATCAATGGAACTATTGATTTACCTTCACAATTCGATAATTGGGTAATACCATGATACGATATCCCTTGAGAAAACTGTAAAATATATTAGAAGGGTATCATTTAGATTCCTCTTAAAAATCATTAAGTGTATAGTTTACCACATCGTTGGTAGGTGGCGACGAAGATATCACTAGGTCGCAGCGGCATGTTGTACACATTCTCAGCATCTTCGCAGTACGGACGAAGCAATATGTACCTCTTGGGACCTATACATACGAAGTCCGGCTCGGCTGAAGACAAAAACAGTTATTTGAAAACATATCTTATCTCAGAATTTCAAGCAACTGCAGTAACGTCAGCGGTGCGTCAGCTGACTCGTAGTCAGCTGACACACCGCTCAACGAACGTTGCAGGGTATCGTTAGGTAAGTGCTTGAAACCGGTTTTTAATTAGTTTCCCATCGCGTCTTCAGAGCTTAGCTAAATAATTTGGTTTCTCTCTTGTCGGCACATGGTTGGGCATCATCATAAACGTGTAGCAATGTCCGTGTTAAAATATATTTTTTTTGATGTTTGTATTGAAATCTTATCAGTTATCCCATTCTTGTTTGTATGTAAATACCTTATCCGCGTCTGATAACGTGGGAACAGGGCCGTCTTTTACCCGTTTGGAGGCCCTGGGTACATTAGGGTAATGGGGCCCCTATGACTTAGGCAAAGGACTCTTTATTTTGAAAATACACAGCCTGTTACGCATCCCAACTTTTTTTTTTCGTTTAATTTTGTTATGAAATGAACGATGGTTGTATTATGTGTATGGTTGTATTATGAGTCTTTCTGGGTTGATGAAACTGTTGTTGTACCTACAACTAAGACAGTTGTTGGTGCAGTCACCGAAGTTGTTGCATTTTCTTCTTAAGGACTCTCACTTTTTGTACTTCCGCAGTCAACGGTTTTCAAATGTAAATATGTGGCTGTGTATCTTTTTACTAATGTTACGAAAATAATTTTAAAATTCAATTTATTCCATTTTCTTAAATAAGTAATCGGTAGTCGGCCTAGCAGAAATTAGGGGCCCTGGGCACTTGCCCAAAGTGCCCAGTGGAGAAGAGGGGCCTGCGTGGAAAACTTCCCTAGATTAGCGTTCTTCATGTAAGTGAGCACATAATTCAAGATCGACATTTGTATTCCAACATGGCAATAATAGCGTCCTAAATTTATTGATTTCTTAATTTAAAAAACGGAAATCTCCTTACTTGTTAGTTAATAGGGTTCCTACGAAGAGTTACGAGTATTTATTAGGGAAAGAGCAATAACCGCAACTGCCAAGCTAAACCAAAACTTCTTATCTAATTTGTATATTTAAGCCGTTATAATTTAACTTAATTATGTCAAGTGTCGAAAATATAGACTCTACGTGTAGACTCCTCTAAAAAGAGATTACCTAGTTTATAACAAAATGTAACGCCTGAATTCCCGGTATGGCTAACATGGAATCCAGGCGTTTTGTTATAAAGATATATACAGGTCATAGACACCCTTTCTTTTAAGGATGGGAAATCATCAAAACACAATGACTCCTTCCGCTCTTGGTGGAGCGGAAGGAGTCAGACTCTTACTGACAAAACCCATCCGTGTTTCTACTAAAGCCCTTTGCGTTCCAGTGCCGTGGTGAATTTTTCGCACAAATTCCACAACTCTCGCAGGAGGTCACACACTACGGAACATCCACATTTCGCCAGTTTATATTTAAGTCCTCTGTGCCTAATCGTCATGAGACCATGCCTAGTTTAAACATGTCTCTTGTATTTTGTCTAGCGATCTTATGAAGCAAAGAAACCCTAAAGGTTTCTTTAAATTTTTGAGAAAATATTCATATTCGTGCTTCCATCACATCGTGGTGAAGTCTGGTTTAGAGAATCATCTTATTTATTATCTTTTTGTAAATATTTGTTTTAATTAAACATCAATAGATAACAGAGTGCTGTTCATAAGCAATAACAACAGTTGAAATTGCGCCTAAAGATCCGGCTTCTATTTTACCATTTTATTTTCGTATACTTTTATTTATTTACATATTTAGATCCTCAACAAGGGATACACAGTTATAACTTTTATCACAATTATACTTATTATTGTAGTAAAATCGATACAGCTGAATAGCTGTTATGGCTTGACGTGAATCAAAATATTAATGATACATATACAATGATGAAAAATACTTACATGCGTACAATCTAGCTAGTTCCTTCTTTTCTTCAGGTTTCAGCTCTTCAAATTCGTAAGGCAACTTTAAAACACCATTTCGCTCTCCCATTATAACCGCAACACTATTTATTTTAGTCCAATAAATCAACGAATCACACTTGACTTTGAAACGCACTTGCTAACTTCAATTGTTGTTTATATGGAAATTTAGTGATAATATATTGATAAGGCCAGATAAAATTGTTTGTTTGGTACTGTGAAAAGTTACTAAATACACTTACTTATATAGGTAATTATGTGTTTGGGTATTTGTTATTTAAATCCTTAGCCGTGAGTTCATGCTCGGGCTAGTTCCGACTGCCAATAAGAAGGTTCTAAAAATAATGACGGAAAAACAGACTCAGTCATAATATAATGGACACACGGTTCTGAACTTATATTATTTGAGTACCTATAGTTACTTATTAGGGCAGTTACACATATGTCGAAATTACTTTAATTTATGGGCTTCTACAAACCCTGCGATTCAGTGAAAATATAACAAACTAGTGGACGTCACGCGGTTTCACCCACGTAGTTCCCGTTCCCGTGGGAGTACGGGGATAAAATATAGCCTATGTTACTCCCTGATAATGTAGCTATCCATTGCTGAAAGAATTTTTCAAATCGGTCCAGTAGTTTCGGAGCCTATTCAATTCAAACAAACAAACAAACAAATCTTTCCTCTTTATAATATTAGTGTAGACTAACCGAAGCTATCGCTTTTCCAATGGTGGGACAGCCCCCAATCGAACCCCAATTTCAACGATAGCTCAACCTAACACAACTGAAAGGCAATGTGTCTAATATTTGGATTTAATAAATTGATATAAAAGCAAAGATCTGCAGGTTAACTGTCTTCTGGGCAAGTCTAGGTAATGTTCCTTTCTAAAAAATAAGTTAAAAGGAGAGCTGACGAAGTGTTGGCACTCAGGCAGGAGTTAAGGTACAATTTCGTAGCCGACTGCAGGCAGCAGCAGGCGACGCAACGTGTCGCCGCGCAGCGTTGGTTTCATTGTATTTCTATGAAATAGCGGCAGGCGATTCGATGTGTGTGAAAAAACCAGTAGTGACGCGGTGACAAGTCGCCTACTGCTGCTGCCTGCAGTCGGCTACAAACTTGTACCTTTACAGGCCTTCAACAAGCTTAATCGGCTCATATTCATAGCTACCATAGTCTTCTAATATTTTTATTATTGTATTGTGTTACTGTCTTTAGATAATTGTTGCCAATTATAATCAATAGGGTCAGAGTGGGGCAAGCGCCCGATAACCGCAGTCAATGGCCTATGACGTATGTAAAAACAATTCGGCAGTCATCACAACATTTAAATACGACTAGTTCAGTGTCATTGTTGAACTGATTAAATTAATGAAAATAAAGGAATCACTCTTTGTATTCTTGGAGTACTTACGTACAAAATATGACATGAATTTTTTATTCTCTTTCAGGAGCATGCTTCGTAATATTATAAACTAGTGGACGTCACGCGGTTTCACCCGCGTAGTTTCCGTTCCCGTGGGAGTACGGGGATAATATATAGCCTATGTTACTCCCTGATAATGTAGCTATCCAATGCTAAAAGAATTTTTCAAATCGGTCCAGTAGTTTCGGAGCCTATTCAATTCAAACAAACAAACAAACAAATCTTTCCTCTTTATAATATTAGTATAGACTACTTCTGCCAGCCGCTTTGCCCGCGTGATCCCTAGGGAACATACCTATGTTCCCTAGGGATCACGCGGGCAAAGCGCGGGATATCCCGGGAGTATATATATATATATCCTATGTGTTATTCCAGACTATAATCTACCTCTCTGCCAAATTTCATGAAGTTCCTTTAAGGCGTTCTGACGTGTATAACAAAAATCCAACCATCCTCGCAAACTTTCGCATTTACCTATAATATTAATTACTAGTGGACGTCACGCGGTTTCACCCGCGTAGTTCCCGTTCTTGTGGGAGTACGGGGATACTATATAGCCTATGTTACTCCCTGATAATGTAGCTATCCAATGCTAAAAGAATTTTTCAAATCGGTCCAGTAGTTTCGGAGCCTATTCATTTCAAACAAACAAATCTTTCCTCTCTATAATATTATAATGTAGATTAAGATTTCGTACCCAAAGGGTAACCAACGAAACCCTATTACTAAGCCTCCGCTGTCCGTCCGTACGTCTGTCTGTCTGTCAGTGGGCTGGATCTCATTCTCAAGAACTGTAATATGTAAACAGTTGAAATTTTCACAAGTGTAAGTATTTCTATTGCCGCAGTATAAACAAATCATAATAATTAAATTCAATTAAAAATAAAATGGTTCTGGCAAACAAGAACGATTTTTCTCAAGCCCCTTTTATTGTGGGTTTCAAAGTGTGACGTTGGTATGTGTATTTCGATAGAAAGTTAAAACTATTGGATATTTATTTTGGAATATCATCTGTCTTTGATATTACTAAGGGATAATTGTGACTTGTGACCATACATTTTAAAAACCCTTTTTTAATTTTTTACTCATTGTTTTCAGCAGCTTTAAAAATATCAGACACAATGCAAACAATCGTTAAATAATAAATTAAATTAAATGCTCTAATATCAAAAACAGATCTTAGGAAACTGTCTTTAAACAGCGCATGTACAAGATATTGTTAAAATAAACATACCCATAATGTGAATCATGTACTTATTCATTAAAATATATCTATTGGAAATTGTATAAATTGTACGTTTCCAAGCATAACATAATAGAACATATTTGTCTAAGTAGCAGATAATATTGATTTTCGTGATTATCACGATGGCGCATGGTTTCCTCGTCATTGCGTCACTTTACTGTAGGTACCTACTCAGAAGCTCTTTACTGGCTTCTAAAACGCGGCAAAAAGCATATGGATTTTAAAGTACTTAAATGAATAACTTTCTAGAATCTTAAAACTTCTATACTTGTATTTATTTGATTGAATGTGTTAAAAATATAATATAAAAAATGAGTCTTTATTATAATAGCTAAAACTGTTTGCATGCCTTAGTTAAGGTAGTTAGTGTAAGGATCATTTTAAACTTAACATCTAAAACTTGTGCCTATTTTCTGTGCAAATAAAGTACTATTCTATTCTATTCTATTCTACGTGTTACTGGCACGACCGTAAGTTGGATTGGAGTGACCCAAAACATTGCCACTTCCACGGCATCGTTGGTCACTTTGGCTGCTTGTATTGGGGCATAGAGGATAGGATAGGAGGTGCAGCATAGTTTGTGGCTCGGTTCCACATCCACAACCTGCTGCTAATTCGTCTTGTAATGCTAAAACTGTGGAAAGCGCAGATCAGTGTCGCGCAGGTTGTCCTCGATCCATCGCTCAGCTTGTTGAGTCATCTCCTCGTCGAAGTAGTCGCGCCAGCCATTCGCTTTGCCTGAAAAAACAGAAACGTTTTTAGAACTTATCAATGTCTGCACTTCAGTGAAAATGAAATAGTCATTGAGGCAGTTTATTCAGTTGTGATTTAGGACCAAGTATGACGCCTTGAAAATGCTACCCTCTTATTGTCAATACAAACTTAGCCAAGACAAAGTTTGAACTTTCTCTTTATTTGACTTATTATAATGTATGTGCTTGAGGCAAAACCCTCTCGGCTCTCTAACTAAAGGCTGGTGTTTGAATCTCTGTTACTAGGTAACGGCTCTGATCCCAACGATATCATAAGCTTTGACAGGTTTCATGGGTGAAATTATAATGATTTAAAATAAAAATATTAAAATTCAAAGCAAAATCTAGTTTTACCTTTCCTGATAAAAGTTTCGTTTGGTGTGACAACGTCAAACTCCCGCAGATCCTCATAGTTGACAGACTTGTTCTTCTTGAAGTTCTCGAAGCTGAGGTGGTCGCACAGGCGAGTCATTTGCTCTTCTGTCAACTCTTTACCTAGAAAATCTGCGACACGACGCACAACTGCTGGTAAATCCTGGGAGACAGAAAAAAAATATAGAACGAACAAAGAACACCAAAATCTGCTGAGTGGTTTTATGTACTTCCATAATAATAGCTATCGTTGTATACCTTAGCCAGTTCTTCATAGAATAAAAAGAGCATGTTCGGATGATGTCTCAAGTTCCAAGCTTCTTTTACGTGCTCGAAGTATGGTGTCTGTATGTCTTAAACAAAATCAATCATGAACAGTCATGGTGGTGTCAAAAATACCTCACAAAAATACCAATTTTAAGAGTTTCTACTTACAACGATCACTGACGAACAACTCCCAGAAATCTTTAAATTCGCCTGCGAAGTCTAGTACTCTAAACAGCTTAGCTTGGTGGTAGTTGGAGACTGCGATGTCCCTGGCATCTCTAGCTATGTATATCACCTTAGCAGTATCCACTATATTTGGTGGCAAGAAAGACATCGGAAGGTGGGTCTTGACGAACCGGGGGGAGGGCATCGCCGCCAGCTTCTCCGTCACTGGTTGAGCCATGACTTCCAGCATTTTTAAGAGCTTTTCTTTTTTCTCCTCGCTTTCTATCTTGACTACATTTTTCAGGCAATCGTTTCTCCATTCGGTGTAGTACATGTAGATCCTGAGAACGTTATTATTGTTTATTTATTTATTTAACAATTGATGTACACACATTACATAGAAAGATAAAAAGAAGGAAACAGAAAAATAGGTATAAAGGTAACGCTTATTTCAAACTTTTTTAGTATTTTTTGTCATCATTATGGCTTACTAGTTTCTGCCAGCGGCTTCGCCCGCATGATCCCTAGGGAACATACTCCCGGGATATATAAATATAGCCTATATGTTATTCCAGACTAAAATCTACCTCGGTTTCAAAGTTCATGAAGATCCTTTCAGGTGTTCTGATGTAACAAACATCACTCCATCCATCTATCCATCCTCACAAACTTTCGCATTTATAATATTAGTAGGATTAATGTCTTTTAGACATGAATAGAGCAAGCCGTATCCTTATAATGCACAATCTTAGAATAATAACGCAGTGCACAATACATTAATTGTAATGCTATACAAGTTTACAAGACTTGCTGTCGTAAGAACGCCTGATATTTATTTCTGTAACGCATTTCATCCGTCGACGTATTCAATGTTTTATCAGCTTTTGGTAGGTTCAGCTGTTCAATAAGCGTTAGATAAAAGAAACTAGATTTAAAGATAATGTTATTCTGTAAGACTCGTTAAAATGAAACAAAAATATTTAATCTCTGGACTTTTAAGGCGGAGATACCTGAGAGTAGCTGATTTTAAAATGAGAATCACGTCTAAACGACCAGTCATATTTTTTTTTTGGAAAAATTATGTTACATTAGACTATTTTTGTAATAATTTGGTATACGAAAATTCTGAGTTTTATTCGTTCAACATAGTGTAATTAATTTGTAAAGTTATGTCTAATATGGACATAAAAACGTCAATCGGATCAAAACTAATAAAGAAAATCAGGGGTGCCACCCAATTATGTACACAAATCTTCCTAGATTAACGCTGTTTCAAATAAAATGTATCAATTCAGTAAGGTATATTGCGTGAACAAGTCAACGGAGAAGAAGATCGAGACAGACAGCGACTTTAGACAGATACCTACTATTACTACCCTCGTTTGTCATTCCTCTCTATCAATGAATGGTTTGTAGGGAAAAAACTCAACTTTGAGTTAAGTTCGTCTTTTTTCACGAATTCTATATTATAATCTGACTTTTGGTCACCTCTATATTTTTGCTCTGGTTTTAGCATAAATCTTGTCTTTGATTGATAGTACCTAATGTCTAAAAACGTTTTCGATTGTATTGAAAATAACAACCGCTAAACAAAGTGCCATTCTATTCGCCAATGCGATTGTCGAAATGCCAAAATATAAGGGACTAGCGCACGTCACGCGGTTTCACCTGCGTAGTTCCCGTTCCGTGGGAGTACGGGGATATATGGCCTTTGTTACTCACTGATAATGTAGCTATCCATTGCTGAAAGAATTTTTCAAATCGGTCCAGTAGTTTTTAAGTTTATTCGTTACTAGTGGACGTCACGCGGTTTCACCCGCGTAGTTCCCGTTCCCGTGGGAGTACGGGGATAAAATATAGCATATTTTACTCCCTGATAATGTAGCTATCCATTGCTGAAAGAATTTTTCAAATCGGTCCAGTAGTTTCAGAGCCTATTCATTTCAAACAAACAAACAAACAAATCTTTCCTCTTTATAATATTAGTGTAGACATACAAAAATACAAATCTTCAAAAAGTCAAAAGTAAAAAAAGTCAAAACGTTTATTGCGAACCAAGTGTATAAAGATGTTATGTTTTGTTAGTAGGTACTTATGACAGTAGCCTTTTACAAGCATTGCAACTGGTGAAAAATTCAAAAACAAATCTTTCCTCTTTATAATATTAGTAGATACAGATATAGATAGATCACGTGACATTTCGACACCGTTTTTAATATCACATAGGTACAGTCAACAAAGCTATTCGGTATACAGGCAAAAATATTAATTTGTCGACAGCACTGCCAATGTTTATTTCTAATGTGTGCATTAACATTTTTAAGCTTTTGACACACTTACGAGTGTATTGTACAATAATTGTCGACTCAGCACACTCACAACATTGTTTATAAGTGCAAGTTAGCTGCCTGAGCTACCTATCTATACCCAATAGCTTTGTTGACTGTACATTTTTGTCGATTTGAATAGCTTTCGCTACTCTACCGCTAAAATAATGTAATTTGTCTTTGTATTTAATAGATAGTAGAGGAGACGATGGAAGATCGACCTTCACCCACCTGATAACCAGAAGAGACATATTTTTTATAAAATTTTATTGATTTATTAAACACTTGTTAACCAACAAAAAATGGTATAGAAAGAAAGATATTTAACGAAAATAAACGAACAGGCTTGCCTGCAAAAATCATATAGGTAGGCATGTTTATAATCATTTATATGTATAAAATGTGGTAGAAATAGATGTTACAATAACATATTTAGTGCAAAGACACATTCCGCCATTTAATGACATACAAATGTTAATCTATTATCTGGTTTTTGTGTCACTAAAACAGTAACACGCAATAAATATATTATAGGTACACAAATAACAGTTTCACGCAAATTCTTGAATTCCACAGAAAATAAAAATTGACAATATCAAAACAAAACCAAGATAATCTTATTATACATATAAACTAAAGTTAAACACACATCACAAATCGTAAGGCAACTTTAACAGTTTTTTTTATGGCACAAGCCCGCCACACATTCCCAACCACTGGAACTCCTGAAAGCCAGAATCAACAGTGGCGACCACCAGAAAAACGCCGAGCCAATGAAGCCCGACGAGTCCCGGAGCAACGATTTAACTGTCTTGGATCCTGCAACGAATTTAATCAAAAAAGTACAGCGGAGGAGTAGGAAAAATATATATATAATTCCCACTTCCCTCCTTATCAAGCAGGAGACAGAATAGAGCTAGGCCACTAGGCACCAAGGGACATATACAACTGGGTTAAGCCCAGTTGTCAAGCACCACGGACTATATATTAATTAAAAACTAATGGGTCCTAAATTGTGAGCTACTTTTGATTCCAGTAATAGGTATGGCAAAATCGCCTGAAAGCACGGAAATTTGTTCTGGTTTCTACAAGGTCCGTGTAGTAAACTACTCCAGATGTAACCTGAATACTATCTAACATAATATTGCGTTCAGTTTGCCAAAGAATACACTCCCATAAGATGTGGTGTGCAGATTGTTCGTATTCATAGTCGGCTGTAGAACATTGGCATAAAGGCGAGGCCACAAGCCTAAAGGAAAATAATTTACTCTTAAAGTTGCCATGACCTGTGAGAAATTGGGGAACACAATGATCCACCTCCAGCCATGTCCTATCCAGCCGCTCACGAACGGATGGAAAAAACTGGTGGAGGTGACGGCCTTTAATGGAATTTTCCCACCTACATTGCATTGCCATTCGGATAAAAGTTCCTCCCAGACGTCAGTCTGGGGTTTCAGTAATCTACAGATCTTAGCACGGTCGCGTTGCGGTAAAAACTCTGGGTCCGTGATCTTTCTAGCGTAGTAGTACATTGCAGCACGCCGCTGCACCTCTAGATCGACTGGGAGAACACCCGCCAGCACCGGTAAGGCTTCAGTACTAACCGTCCTATACGCCTTGCATAAGAATATCGAAGCCAAACGCTGGCTTTGCAGCAATTTCGGCGTACCGTCCCTATGGTGGCCCTGTCAGCCCAGACAGGTGCCCCGTAGCACATACAACCCAAGTAAGTAGCCCCATAGATAGTTTTTAAGGTTTGAAATGAGAGACCCCAAGTAGCTTTGGATATTCTCGTCAAGGCGTAGAAGTTCTTTTTTGCTTCTTCACCTACTGTTTTTATCTGATCAATAAATGAAAAGTTCCTTTCTAGTAGCATACCGAGGTAGCAAACAGATTCTTTTCTTTTAACGGGTACGTTATTAAATTTAATACTAGGCTAGGATTTTAGATTTCCTTTTAAAATAAGTTGATTGGTTTTATGCGGTGCAAAGGTCAGACGGTTTCGATCGCCCCACTGTGATATTAAACGTAGACATGTGTCAGCCAAGTTCTCGAGTCGAGCCCGAGTGCTTGCCTCAATGAGCAGTAAGCCATCGTCCGCGTAACCGGTTAATGAACAGCCGCATGGGAGCGGAAGCGCGAGGAAATCATCGTGGCCAAAATTCCATACATATGGACCGATAACTGAGCCCTGAGGACATCCCATGGTTAGAGACTTAGAAATGGAATGATGTCCAAGTTTGAGTTTCGCGTAGCCGTTTAGAAAATACGAAAGAATCAGAGATATTTTTGTGCGTTATCAAAAGCGCCAGATATGTCGAGAAAGATTCCAACCAAGTATTTATGTTCCGATAAGTTAACAATTTTACGGACAGAGAGAGCCGCGTCGACTGTGGATTTACCAATAGTGAAACCAAATTGATTAATATGAAATTTAGGTCCATTCGGTAGCAAGCGCGGAACGAGTAGTCGCTCTAAGAGATTCCCCAAAGATGGAAGTAGTGTTATGGGCCTGTAGGACGTAGGGTCATCCGGGAGCTTATCGCCACTCTTCGGAATAATGCGTATAAAGCCTTGTCGCCATTTTCGAGGAAAAATACCTTCTGCAATGCATCGGTTATATACGGATAAGATCGCGTCGCCTGCTGTTTTACACGCTTCTATAATCATTCTATTAGATATTTTATCTTCACCGGATGATTTTTTGAGAGGTAGTCTCTTGACAACGTTTATGAATTCGTCAGTGGATGGAAGGTCTGACTCCGGTGATTCAGGTGGTACCGCGGCCCACGCTCTAATCTGTTGGTGGTATTCATTATCATTTACTGCTGAATCGTCTGGTATTAGAGAATCAAGCAAAACATCAGTTGTTTCTTCAACGCCGTTTAACAGTGTTTTAGGTATCAAAATACAAACTATAAATAACTACAGTGCATTCCTGAAGTGATAGGATGGACATCACTTTTTGTTGAGAAATTCGCTGACTGAATAAAAAAACATTGCGATATCAACCACTTTTTTAAAACTGCACAGAATTTTGGTAAGGTAATTCAGTTATCCAGATCGGTAATGAGTTGTATATAAGTGGTGCCATATATACGCAGCTCCGTCTGAATAGTTCTATCCTGGGTACAGGGACCTTTAATAAATATTGAGTATCTTTCAGTTTGTTAAAATTCTTTTTAGCTTCAAAAAGTGAAGAATTAGCTTTAACAAATTTTGCGATTTTGTAAATATATATGCAAAGAACGGTAAGAAGCTTGTGTGATCTAAACACTGCAGGTCTACATGATTCAGTCCAGTCCATGTTAAAGATAGAGCGAATGTATTTTTTTTTTTGAGCTATCAGTATTCTTGAGATTTCAGAAGAATTTCCCCAAACAATGATGCCATACCTGATAATGGAACATATATAAGCATGATACACCATCATAGCAGTAGGTTTGGGAGTCTCATCTTTTACTTTTTTCAAAGCAAAAACAAATCTATTAATTTTCATGCATATTTCATCAATGTGTTCTTTCCAGGTGAAGTGTTTAACCAGTGTTATGCCAAGAAATTTAGTTTTGACATCTTGTTCAACTAGATGATTCTTATGAGATATTTGAAGTTTGAGACTTTTACTTTTATGTGTGTTTGAAGTTTTATATTTTAGTTTTTTCTACATTTACTTTTAAATCTTTGCTTGCTAACCATGTGATAATTTTATTGAGTTTCAATATTTTTGCAATCTAAGATAACGGTTGTGTCATCAGCAAAAAGAACACAATCTTTCCCGACTGCTTGAGGGAGATCGTTCACGTATACGAGAAATAATGGTGGCCCTAAAATGCTTCCTTGCGGTACACCAAATTTATTAAGTCAAGGTTGGGAATCAAAATTGATGATACTGTTAATTTTGTCATCGAATTTAGTTATTCTTGTGATCTGACTTCTATTCGATAGATAAGATTTAAACCATTCTAAGGCTGGTCCTCTTATACCGATTTTATTCAATTTATCGATGAGAACCGAATGTTGCACAAAATCAAAAGCTTTGCTTAAGTCTAAGAACAGAGCTGATGTCGTTAATGTTATTTAAAATCGATTTGACCAAATTAAACGCTGCAAGTGAAGTTGATCTGTTTTTCCTAAACCCATATTGTTCTTTCGCAAGACTATTGTATCTAACAACAAAAGAGAGAATTCTCTTAAACATGACTCTTTCAAAGACCTTCGATAGAATCGGTATTAGCGCAATAGGACGGTAATTATTTTTATCGGTTTTAAGGCCTTTTTTATGAAGTGGCTTTATTACAGATACCTTAAGTTTATCCGGAAAACGACCTTGCTCTAATGACCAGTTAATGATGTAAGAAAGTGGTTCTGCGACGAACGGAGCGATGATTTATAGGAGATCTGTTGTGATATCATCATAGCCTTCACCTTGGTGTTTTTTAATGTTTTTAATATGGAAAAAAATTCAGAAGGGTTTGTTGTATTTAAAAATATGCTGTTGTCATTGCTTTTAATATTACTTAGACTGTTAGTGTTGTTTTGAAAAGATGTGTTGGTTTCAACGATATCGATAAAGAAGTTGTTGAACATATTTGCGATATCAGAGCCTGTTGTAGTTATATATCCGTTGTCGTCTATACTATTTATATACTCACGCAGAGTTTCGTTACCAGTGCTCCTTTTAACAATATCCCACGACGGTTTACACTTATTTTTGCAATATGCTTAAAATTACATAAAGATATCAAGTTGTTGATACATTTTCTTAATAAGTTAGAGTATACCTTAAAACTGGTTTTATTGTCACTTGTCTTGTTCAAATAATATTTGTATCTTAACTTCCGTTTAATGTTATTACTCATTTTAATCCCCTTTGTTATCCATTTTAATTTACTGAATTTGAATTATTTTTACTCTAATGAGTGGAAAACACAATTTATAGAATAGAGTTAATGTGTCATGAAAGTTTTCAAATGCCTTATTCGTGTCAGAAATGTCATACGCATACCATAATTAGAAATAACTTCTTGAAACATTGTACTATTCTTGTCTTTGTGCAAGAGGTTTATATTAAAATCACCAGCAATTATTATTTTACTTTTTTATGTTGAAGTTTCAGTAGAATTTTGTTCAAGTTTTCAAAAAATATTTTTATGTTAGATGATGGTGTTCTGTATACACATAGTATCATTACACGAATAGATTTGATTTCAAGCCCGCAAATCTCGAAGTTTTTGTTTATACAGAACTCATTTACTTCTTTTAATTCTGTACTTTGGAGGTGATTTTTACAAAGTATGCACGTTCCTCCTCGTCGCTGATCAGGCCGCGAGTAAAGGGCACCAAGATAATAATTATTAAGTTTCAGGTACTTTTATAAATCAATATTTGATATGTCTCATCTGGTTATCAGGTGGATGAAGGTCGAGCTTCCATCGTCTCTTATTATGTTATATTCGTTGCTATTATGTTCGTTGTAAGTACAATAAGAAGGCAGTACTTACTCAAGAAAGGGATATCTGTGAGTGATGGGAACCGCCAGCGCCGTTTCATAATCGAAGTCATTTGCTATCAGCCATACCAGCTCTTGAGTCCACGTAGTACCTGTAGAAGAGCACAACAGGATTTTTAGAGTTCCGAGCATTCGTAAAAAACGGAACCCTTATAGGATCACTCGGGTGTCTATCTGTCTGTATGTCTGTCTGTCACAGCTAGTTTGCTCCGGATCTACTGGACCGATTCTGTTGAAATTTGGTATCCATAATAAGGATTTCTGTGACCCAAACACGGGCGCATTACATAAATAAATAAATTTTTAGTATGGGGGTCAAATAAGAAAATTAAAAAAAAAAGTTTTTCAAACTGTATCATGTGACATATCAAATGAAAGGGCTTACTAGGAGGGTTTTAATTTATTTTACAATTTTAAAATAACTAGTTTTGTAGTTATTCAAGAAATTAGACCAAAAATGACCATTACCCCTCCTTATCTACGAAACTACTGAGCCTATAATTATAAAAAAATGCAGATAATAGTTATATACCTAAAGATTACAGGAAAACCTATAAAAAGTCTGTAGTGTTAAAATAATATGTTAAAAAAGTGAAATTGGTTCGGAACCCTTTGCTCGCGAGTCCAACTCGCACTTGACCAGCTCTTCAGAGGATATTGTTCTCATTATTATGAATAACTTTCACTATAGGACCAACAATAAAATCAGTAAAAAAATCGACTCCCCCATACATTTATTTATGTGCGCATAACTCGACAAAATGTACTGAACAGCATTTTTTTTCGCAATTTCGGGATTTGTCCCATAGTAAAAGTTGTTCATAATGATGAGTACATGACCCCTAAAGAGGTATTGGGTTTATTCTGTTACACGTTTTTTATACAATATTAAATTATTCAGTTCAAAAAAAAAATACGGGGGTCAACGATATCTGCGAATATAGTTAAACTAGCCTTGTACGCGCATATCTCGTTATTTCCCGTTCCTGTAAGATTTTCGGGAAATACTCACTACAATAGTGCTCTACGGAGTGTAGGGAACCTACATGCTAAATTTCAGCTTTCAACGACCAGTAGTTTCGGCTGTGCGTTGTCTGTCAGTCACTCAATCAGTCAGTAACGGAAGAATCCTTACTTCCTTACTATCCTTACTAATATTATAAATGCGAAAGTAACTCTGTCTGTCTGTCCGTCTGTCTCGCTTTCACGCCAAAACTACTGAACCGATTTAAATGAAATTTGGTACAGAGATAGTCTATAGCCTGAGAAAGGACATAGGCTACTTTTTATCCCGGGACTATGTTCCGCTGGCAGAAGCTAGTTTTATATAATTGATGATTGTTTGAATTTTGAGTTTAGTTTTTATGGTAGCAGTTCTCGAAGAGTAACAAACAAACGCTTATTACTAAGTTTCCGCTGTACCTCAGTCCGTCTGTCAGCGGGCTGTATCTCATGAACTGTAGTAAACTGTTGAAATTTTCACATACAGTGTCTTTTTATTGCATTAATAAGATTAAATATTGAAGGGAACCGAAGAAATCAACTTTTTTGTCATGCCATACACAACTTGATTTTCTCGGTTTTGAGGACGGAACCCTTCGTTTGCGAATCTGACTTGCAATTGGTTTTTTTTTTGTTTTATCGTCATAAGACATCACATAATTAACATACCCACCACATCTGCGAAGTTTTATAATATCAGCTGTCGATTTTATTTATTACTGTATAATTTTCTCATTTTTAGGGTTCCGTTCCTCAAAATGAAAAAACGGAACCCTTATATTATAGAATTACTTTGTTGACCGTCCGTCTGTCTGTCAAGACCCTTTATTTCGGAAACGCGTGGAGGATCCTTTGAAGCTGTGAAAAAATCAAACTTCTAAAATAACGTAAAACAAGATACGGCCGTTTATGCCGCAAAAAAACGTATATTTCGACACTCTCATGGGAATCAAAATGTATAGGGTATTTTCCGTTGATCTAGAATTATGAGATTTGGCCAATTGAATTTGGAGTAATACCATCTTATACTACACGTATAGGGAAAACTCTGAAAACAATACATTTGTAACTAAATCATAAAAATTTAATATTTATTTAAAGTAATATGTAGCTACAAATTTGTACGGAACCCTCGGTGGGCGAGTCCGACTCGCATTTGGCCGGTTTTTTCTCGCTTAGGTTATACACTATGTATATCTTAAAATTGAGTATCATTGTCGCGACTAAGTTTTCGGTAGGTATTCTGTCTAAAAAAGTAATAACACAATGACGCAGTATCAGTCTGAATACATAACCAATCTACAAAATAATGCCAATGTCAAAGTAAGGTGACTTTAGTAGCAAATTGTATTGTTATGCCAACTTTACACATTTATTTTTATTCCACTGAAGATATAATCTGACCACTCTCCTGTCTCTTATTACCAACTAGCGCGTACGAAGTCGCGGGCAAAAGCCACGAGCTTTCGCCCGCAACTTCGTACGCGCACATATCGTTTTTCTCGTTCCCATAGGAATTTCGGGACGAATTATTTAAGCCTCTCTCTTGAATCACTTCGTTTTATGATGAAAACCGCAGTAAAATCCGTTGCGTAGTAAAGATATAAGCGTACAGACAGAAAAAGGGACTTTGTTTTATACTATGTACTAGTTGACCCGCGCAACTTCGTCTGCTCCGCTACTATTGGTCATAGCGTGATGATATATAGCCTTCCTCGATAAATGGGCTATCTAACACTGAAATATTTTTTCAAATTGGACCAGTAGTTCCTGAGATTAGCGCGTTCAAGCAAACAAACAAACCCTTCAGCTTTATATATTAGTATAGATGTATGTAAAGAAGTGGATGATTCAATGGTAAGGCGTTATCCGTTTGTCGTTGTTTGCACAATTATATCTTTTCTTATTATATTCTTATTAGTACCGAAACTGACAATTCTCGCTATTTTAAAAAATGGGGTTTTACTGACCCGCTCTTTATAAAATATGCCTCACTTTTTGCCAACGTGTCCCGGCAATTGTGTGCCATTTTTTTTTATCTTTGCCCCGCAATAGGAATTTCTCCTATTTCGTGGGTGCGTTCACAAACATACAAACTCACATACACAAAAAGCGAGACCCGGAACAACTATCTGTAGGCCATACAAATAATTGTTCCGTGCGGGAATCGAACCCGCGACACGCAGCACAGCAGCCAATCGCTCAACCACTGCGCCACCATTGAGGACCTAATGAATGCCAGTGGTGCTTCTGTAAGGGTGGCCACCTACTGGGCGCAATTTCTTTATTTTTAATCTGTTTAAGGGTCACCACTAACTCGAAAAGAAGAAGAAGAAGAGACTCAATATAGGTTACGGTTTTTATGCTCACCAGTTGGCCCCGCCGTTAAAAGACGTAATAAATTGCGTGCACGGAAGAATATAACGTCAATATAGGAATGACCTGAGGCTCTAGACAAGTGACATTATGTCAGCGGTAGTGTGGCGAAAGCAATTGTCAAAACGTCAAAAATGTATGGGATTGACATACACCGTCGGCGGTCGAATTGTCACGTGATCAGTCCCTCATATTTTGGCATTTCGACAGTGAGCCTCTTAAGTATCGTTTTTTCGAAAAAAAAAAGACAGAGGACGTAAGTTTCCGATAACTCTTAATCTGCTATAAATTATCGATTAGAGTAAGTACCTAAACACAAAAATCATATAAAATGAGCAAATAAACTCGCGTAAGAAGCTCAAAAACAATGTAATTTGACACTTCGAAGACTCACGCTACATTAGCGAAGAATTCAAACGCGATAGCCCTCATTGTCATGATATAATGCTTGTATTCATGCCAATGACCTTGTGTATATAAACGGAGCTAACTACCCCTCTACCACTCCGCACACGGCATTTTTTTTTATTATTTAATTAATACATGTTTTAAAAAAATAACAAAACCAAATCATTTTCCTTTGTATTGCAAAGCAGCACCTTAATATTTGTATTTATACTTGTTTGATTAAAAATGAAGGAGTAAAATGGTTTCATCTCAACGATTTGGAGTTAATTTGGTGTTTTTTTTTTCTTATTATGTGAGACAAATTCTGGCTGAACAAAATTATGAATCATTCACGTAGATTACTATTTTTTTTTTCAGTTGTAATTTCTCTGTTAGTGCCGACGAAAAACTGCTTCAAATCAAATCTCAAATCGTTTATTCGTTTTTTCATCTGCACGCTATTTTAAGCTTTTTTCGAGAGAGCAGCCTTAACTTCAACTTACCGGCCCGCTGGTAACTGGCCACGTACACATCACTAGGCCTTATTGGTAAATTATAGATGTTCTCAGCGTGGTCCATGTAATGTCTGAGCATTAAATAACCCTTCGGACCCACTCGGATGAAATCAATTTTGGGGTCTGAAACAAAACATTAAGTTAAGCAGAGATCGAGGTCGGATTGTCACAATTAAAAAGATATGCACCTAATCAATGGTTTTTTCATTAAAAAAAAATGGCCAAGTGCAAGTCGGAATCGCGTGCAAAGGTTTCCGAACGAATGAGCGAGTTTCATTTTTTTAACATGTTATTTTAAAACTATAGACTTCTTATAGGTTTTCCTGTAATCCATAGGTAAAGATTTATTATCTCCATTCTTTTTTCAAAATTTTAGGCTCCGTAGTTTCGGAGATATAGGTCATTTTTCGTCTAATTTCTTGAATAACTTCAAAACCATTTATTTTTGAATTATGAAAAAAATATAATTAAAACCCTCACAGTAAGCCCTTTCATTTGATCTGTTACACGATATTGTTCAAAAAACGTTCTTTTGAAATTTTCTAGTTTGACCCCCAAAAGTGACCCCCATAATAAAAATTTAATAATTTACGTAAGGCGTCCGTATTTGGGTCACAGAAGTCCAAATTTGTACCAAATTCCAACAGAATCGGTCAAGTGGATCAGGAGAAAACTGGCTGTGACAGACAGACACCCGAGTGATCCTATAAGGGCTCCTTTTTTTTGTTCGGAACCCTAAAAACAAACTTCATGGGAAAGAAAACTAGGTATATGTGTGAATGTCACATGCACCGGCCTTTCACATGCACAACACACGTCCGTTATGAACATAAAACTTTATAACAATCAATAAATGCCCACTTACAGTTGAACAACCTCTTAATTTCAGCTTTCTCTTCTGGCTCAATCTCTTGGAAATCAAACGGGAACCGTAAACGATTATCGTCTTCCATTATTTACTATTTTCTAACCGAACAGGACAGTGATTTCGTATTGTAAGCAATTGAAAGACTAACAATAAAAACAACTGTCTGGACTTATAAAGTATGTAATTTTTTGTACCCCTGTCCTTGACCATTGTTTACATAAGTACCTATTTTTCATTATTAACTCATTATTTTTTAGTCATATTATTTCTTAAAAATGTACAGATGTCTAGTTACATATTCCGCGTGTTTTTTTTATGAAAAAGTTAATGAATGACGTCGAGCTATTGTCTACGTTATGTCGACAAAATTTTTTGTAATAATCATTCAACTAAATCTTACTATTATTTTAGCTGTGAGTGTGTGTTCCTTTAAAAACAAAATATTTAAATAAGTTATCAGCTTATGGTTGCATTTCCTGAGTAGAAGTTTAATTTGCTGGCTGACCGTTAATGTACGACTCACGAGTAGCGTGTGTAAATAACAAGCTAGGTAGGTACTTAAGTTCTACAAGGATTACGGATCTAAAAGTTCCAGCCTCGGGTGAAGTACCTACCACCATTCTACTGACTCCAAGCCTCATCTGTTCCACTTTTAAATGGGTAAGTACTAGCTTCATCATCTGCCTAGACTTTTCCCAACTATATTTGGATCGGCTTCCAGTCAACCCAGATTCAGCTGAATACGTATTTTACGTGGAGCGGCTGCCTACAAAACCTCCACAACCCATTAACTGGGTAACACGGTACCTCTTGGCAAGACTGGAGTCAGATTTACTGGCTACCAACAATCCGTAACGACTGCCAAGGAACTACAAATGACAACCGGAACCAAGGGCTTAACATGCTTTCCGAGGCACGGAAGAAACTCGGTGTATTAAGATGGTCACCCATCCACAGACCAACCTTGGCAAGCTTTGCTTAACCTTAAAGATCGATCCGTGCGGCTGTTATTCTTTAGCAAATGGTTAAGAGGAAACACTGGCGGCGAGACTTAAGTAAAAAGTCATAATTCGAGGTTTGGGTCTCGACTGTTTTCTCCTCCAATATTCGACCGTTTTAAGAGATATTTCACAAACTGAATAAGAAGGATATATACTGTGTCCCTATGTTCTTTCTTTATGATTTATTAACCGTTTAAGCACTAGAACTCTCACAAAATGTTCAAAATTGTCCGATAAATCGCTGTCAACAGAGCCCTAGTGTACAAATTTGGTAACTATTAATCAAAAAATGAAAACATAGAGACAGTATACCTACATCCTTCTTATTCAGTTTGTGAAATATCTCTTATATCGGTCCAATATTGGAGGAGAAAACAGTCGAGAGCCAAACTTCGAATTATATTTTACATACAAAGTCTCGCCGCCAGCATTTCCTCTTAATGGTATGCTGGTGAAAAAAAAAAAAATGTAACGTGTGTGTGGGTGTGTCTAATCTTGTCTGAAAAGTCAGCGAGTTCAGAAATGCAGCAGCATTGCACACCGCACCTTTGGCGGGATGTTATCTAGACGGTGCAGGTGGCATGATACGATAAGATGAAATGTAAAGTTAAACCGTTTAGATAAAGTATGAGATATTTAATGATTGGCGAACGAAATATGATGCAACTACAATGAATGACATTTTTGCTTGTCGCTGGAGATACGAAAGTAAAGAAAGATTTCTCTTAAAGTCAGTTATGTTATCTATACTTCTATACTAATATTATAAAGAAGAAAGATTTGTTTGTTTGTTTGAATTGAATAGGCTCCGAAACTACTGGACCGATTTGAAAAATTCTTTTAGCATTGGATAGCTACATTATCAGGGAGTAACATAGGCTATATATTACCCCCGTACTCCCACGGGAACGGGAACGACGCTGGTGAAACCGCGTGACGTCCACTAGTAAATAATAAATAAAAACAAATAAAAAGTTTTTATGGTTTCTTTTTTTTTTACTATTGATAGGCACGCGTTTGACCACTATCTCACCTGATGGTAAGCGCTGATGTGGTCGAAGATGGAGCACGCTTGCCTAGAAGTAACCTATTCACTCTTGACTTAAAGACTCCCAGGTTGTAGCTATCAGGAAACACAGACTCCGGCAGGGAATTCCACTCCTTAGCTGTACGCACTATGAATGTGTTCCCAAAACGTTTTGTGCGCGTGGGTGGGATGTCCACCATGTGCCGGTGGCGCATCGCCGTTCGTGTTCTGGTCCGATGATGGAACGGGCTTGGTGGAATTAAATTATGCAATTCCGCCGCACATTCCCCAAAATGCAACCGGTAGAAAACCGACAGGCTAGTAACTCGTCGTCGATGCTCAAGACATTGGAGCTTCATCTCGACGAGCCTTTCATTACCGATGATCCTCCTGGCTCGTTTCTCAATTGACTCAAGGGCATCAAGCTGGTATCTGGCAGATCCGTCCCAAAGATGAGAGCAGTACTCCATACATGATCGAACTTGCGCTTGGTAGAGTTTGAGCAGCTGTTCCGGCGTGAAGTACCGTCTCACCTTTGCTAGGATCCCCAACTTCTTTGCAGCCACTTGAGCTTTTGCCTCTATGAAAGGGCCAAAATTCAGGGTAGATGTCAACGTAACCCCAAGAAGCTCAAGTTGGTCGGTTATCGGCACGGTTGCACCTCGGAAAGATGGACCTGGGTGGAATTGGCTCCTTTTAGCGGAAAACAGACACGCTTGGGTCTTAGCAGCATTGAACTTGACCAGATTGGCATCGCCCCATTCTGAGACAGCCTGTAAGGACAAGTTCAAGCGCTCAACCATAGCCTCCCGAAGAGACCGGATCTGCGATCCACCAGCTCGTGCGTTGGACACGTATCTCTCAGCAACAGTGCTGTCATCTGCATACCCAAAGGTACCGGGTTTAAGCAGCTCATTAATATGCAGCAAGAACAGTGTTGCCGAAAGCACCGACCCCTGAGGAACCCCGGCATTAATATCCAGCAGTCCAGACGAGCAGCCATCTATGACCACTCGGATAGACCGATCCTTCAGGAAATCCGCGATCCAATCACACAATCCGGCAGGCAGACCGAAGGAAGTAAGCTTACTAATAAGGCTTTCGTGCCAGACCCTGTCGAAGGCCTTCGAGATGTCAAGGGAGACCGCTCGTGTCTCCCCGTGCTTCTCTATGGCCTCACTCCAGATGTGAATGGCATACGCAAGAAGATCCCCAGTTGACCGATTTCGGCGGAACCCGTATTGTCGGTCACTAAGGAGATCACTCGCTTCTCGGTATGCCAGGAGTTTATGATTCACCACGCGTTCCATACTCTTACAGAGTATGGACGTTACTGAGATGGGTCTATAATTCGACGGGTCAGCACGTTAGCTTGCTTCCAAGCCTTCGGCACTTTTCCAGTCTCAAACGAAAGGCGAAATAGTCGTGTCAAGATCGGAGACAACTCAGGCGCACAAGTCCTCACAACAATTGCCGGTATCCCGTCGGGGCTACTAGCCTTGTTCACGTCTAGTTACGCAGTACCCGAAAAACGTCCCTCTGATGAATTCGAATGTTCGACATACTCGACTCGCATCCACCAGGGGAAGCAGGGGGCCTCGCGCCACCAGGATCCAGACGTGAAGATTCCGCAAACAAAGAAGCAAACAAGTTCGCTTTCTCCTCAGCGGAGTGGGCCAGCGTCCCGTCGGGTCTCAGCAGTGGTGGTAGTGAAGGGCGGCAGAAGTTCGATTCGACCGACTTAGCCAGGGACCAAAAAGCCTTACTACCTGCTGGGTATGAAGCAAATTTGTTCCCTATTCGGCTAATGTGGTCAAACCGAGCCCTCCGCAACACCCTCTTGCAGTACTTGCCAGCCCTGTTGAAGGCTCTCTTCTTCTGACTCACGTCATTTGCTTTGCGCGTACGAGCGTCGACCCATGCTAGGTATGCCGTGTGTTTAAGCGCAGCAGCGCGATTGCACTCGGCACCAAACCATGGACGAGCTTCGCCAGACATTGTTATGTCAGAGAACGGAATGTAGTGGTCCATTCCCCTCCGCAACACATCCGTCACGGCGTCCGCGCACGACGAAGCATCAGTCGAAGAAAAGCAAGAACGCTGCCAAGGATAACATGCGAAGAAAGATCGCATGCCATCCCAATCTGCTGACCTGTATCGCCATACCCGCCGGGTGCCTCTTGGGCTAGGATCGGGCGGGGAGTAGACGGACACAGACTTCACCAGACAGTGGTCGGAACTACCCAGTGGCGACGAAATCGACACCGAGTAGCGGTCTGGATCTGTTGTCAGCAGAAGGTCCAAGCAATTGGCAGTGTGCGAATCAACATCCGGAACCCTCGTTGCCCCCTGGACCAGCTGGGTAAGATTTAACGCTAGCGCTAGTTTTCGCATCTCTCGCCCAGCATGGTCTGCGCACTGGTATGGGAAGAGCCACTCCTGATGGTAGGCGTTGAAGTCCCCCAGTAGCACCAATTGGGCAGAAGGGTACCGCTGCTGAGCCGCATCCGCCGCCTCACTGAGGTGCTGTGTAAGCCCAGTCGCCTCCAAATCACCGCTGTGCGAACGGTAGACACAGGCGTAGACAATTTTGTCCAGGCCTGTGTCCACTAAAACCCACAGCGTTGAGAACCTGGAGTCCTTAAGATTGCGGAGACGCCGATAGCAGATGTCGTCAGGGGCGTACATACATACGCCCGCGCGTGGTTTGAAATGGTGCTCCAGGGTAAACCCTGGGTATAAAAGGTAAGACACGTCTGACGGACATCCGATCTGCGTCTCCGACAGAAACAAGAGCGCTGGTTTCTCAGTCTCTAGGTGGTAGTGGACTGCGGCGAGATTTGAGTGCAGACCTCGTATGTTTGAGAGGTGCACTTTGTGCGAGAGGGAGTGCTGCCGCTGTACAGCTTTTCTCTTTTTGTTCCTGGTCATATTGAGTGAGTAAGGTGGAGGAGAAGGAAGTGAAATGAGGTTCCATGCTGCTAACCCTCAGGCACGCTCTGACAGGACGACATCAATGGGGGACTAGTCTGGAGACTGCGGGGACGCCCGAGCCCCCCCGGGAATGTCCATCGGGCCCTCTCGTCTGGTCGCCAACCAGCACGATGGTGCATTCCGTGATTTTTCGACAGTTGGCGGGGCAGCCTTTCATGTATGTCTAGTACACTACTTGGGCCCCCAACTACCTGACCCACCTACCTCCGCGACTAGTCTCCCGATACGCCCATATCAACGCGAGCCTGGTCGGTCTGCCTGCATTGGAACAATTATTTCGACCCAACTCATCTGGATTGGCTACACTGAGCATCGTACCGGAACGCGGCTAGGCCACTTGGCGGTACGTCTTTGTCCAGTGGGTGGTCGCAAGCCATCGGCCGAAAACTACCACCAGTTAAAATTTCTCATACTGTTCTACAGCACAAAATTGAGGCAACCCCAGTAAGTTATAAGGACATAATTTGTGATGGGGTAACCTCGCAACTTCCCATGTAAAAAAATAAAACAAATAAGATTTAGGTTCTAGGAAGATTACAAAATTGTTGTAGCAAGTTCAGGTATGTGTAGTGTTTGTTGGTGTGTGTGGAGTGTGATGTTATGTTGTCTCGCAAAATAAGTTTCATGCCAGACGTACATGGTGCGAAAAGGCAGCCGACATGGCGACCGTGCCGCACCTCTCGGAATTTTGTACATTCATAACTGGTAGGAAGGTAGGACATATCAATCTGATGCAACTTATGTTGGTGCCATATTACTACTAGCTAAAACCTGCGACTTCATCCGCGTAGATGTGACCATCAAATACTTTCATACAAAGTACCTACCATATCCCATTTTCCCAAACTTTAAAAAATGCCTATATTTACAGTTAATTTCAACTTTCTAAACTCAGTTTTTATAATATTAGCTTCTTCCTCTAATATAATATTAGCATCTTCCTAAAATAATATTAGCATCTTCCTCGCTCTTTGGGGATTACCGGATTAGGGAAGACACATTTTGTCAACTTCGTTTCCCTATAACATAGCTGACAAATATTGTTAAAATAGAAGAATGATGTTCAGTATGTTCGCTTATCTTCTTTCCGGATTATTGATAAAAATTATCTCGACTGACGATTGACTGACTGACTGATTGACGAGATCTTGGACAGATCTCATCAGTCATTGAAGTAGTGTCAAATGGAAACATTTTAATTATTTATTTCTTTACTTTATTTACGAGTACATACTAATAAACAATCATTATAACGTTCGTTACTGATTTTAAAGTTTCATATGCGGGAGGCGCAGGTCAGTATCTCGCAGGTTGTCCTCGATCCATCGCTCAGCTTGTTGAGTCATGTCCTCGTCGAAGTAGTCGCGCCAACCGCCTGCCTTACCTGAAAACAAAAAACGACCTGGTTAATAGATTAACTCAAAAAATCAAATCAAACTTATTTATTCTCTCAGGGCTTAAGGGGACGAGACTCTTCTCAAAAAGGCACGTAAACTGCTGCGGAAAGGCTCTAGCTTTCATCTCTTTGTTGGCTTTTACTTATTTTTCTCAAACATGCTTGGTTTGAGCATTATTTTGACATCCTTCTTCGAGATAAATCGAAATTGCTGTACTGCGATATGGTCAAATACATACGAGCAGCGGCCGGCAAAAGTTGTATGAAAATCCATATCTGTCGTAGTTTAGCGGAAGGGCTACCGTTTTTGTATTCACCAGTTGGCGCCACTGTCGAGTGAGGTTCGGAAGGCATTAAAGTTGTTATTACGAGCATGTGAACAAAGTTAGAAGTAAAATAAAAAAAATCAAAACAAATAAGTAAATAAACTCGCGTCAATAGTCAACCAACAGTGAAATTTGACATTTTAAACCTCACGCTACACTAGCGCCTCTAGCGGCGAATTCAAACGCAACAACCCTCATTACATAGTAAACTCATATCTGTCGTGTAATCTAAAAGTTGAACGATCTTTTACACGAAACGTAGCAACCAAGGAGGTAACTTAACAAAGGTTTAATTTAAATTTCGAACTGGCTTCCAAATGGAAAGCTGTTTATTGAAAAATAAAACAAATGAACACTTTAACGCGGGAAAAATTATTGTTGTTCGATGTTCTTCATTGATTTTCCTCACTTTCATTTTCATCCACTGCTGTACATAGGCCTCCCCCAAGCGTCGCCACAACGACCGGTCGTGCGCGTCCCGCATCCATCGGCTACCCGCGACTAATTTGAAAAGTACCTAATTGTAATTAAATTTCTGCGGATTATTTGAGAAAAGTACTAAACAAGCCTTGGCCACAACTAGTCATTGATGGACTTACGTGTGTGTGCCTCGGCTTCGCGTCGGCCCTCATTTACACGTTCGTCCATCAATGCCTCTTTTGCTAGCCACTGCAGTAATTTACTACATATTACCATCACCAAATGCCTACGTTCCATCAGTCTTTACAACTTTAATATTTTCAAAATGAATTCAAGTAGAGAGAAAAAAAGAAAAAACCGGCCAAATCGAGTCGGACTCACGAAAGGTTAACTTAAGCCGAAAAATTTTTTCTAGAATGGTTTGTTTGTAATTATTGTTATAGCAGATGGAAATACAGGCCCTGTGAAAATTTCAACTGTCAACCTATTAAACCTTAATGGGCTGTGTACCTTGTGAACCCATAAGGTAGAAGGCTAAGCAATAAGGATTCTTTAATAATTTTTCGGGTACGTAAAAGAAGATATAAAAAGTTACAACCTTTCCTAATATACGGCTCTTCTCCATGGTTGAGCAAGCCCAGTTCGTCCATGATGTCATAGTTGACAGACTTGTTGGTCCTGAAGTTGTCGATGCTGAGGTGTTGGCTGAGGCGGCTCACCTGCTCCTCAGTGCAGGGTTTGTTGAGGAAGGTCGCTACGCGACGGATTACTGCTGGTAAGTCCTGAGATAACAAAATGTGTTTGAGTAACTCACAGTTATAACATTAAGATGTTATTAAGTCAAACCAAGAGTAAATAAATAAAATTATGGTATGCCTTAAGGCAGTATTCTAGGACCATAGTTATTTCTCCTTGATTTTACAATAATTATATTAGTATTTATTTTCAGGGTTCTAACTAAATAAATAAAATCATATTCTTACACAGGTCGCTTCTGAGAAATGTAAAACTATTATACCAAAACTAGCTTTTGCCCGCGACTTCGTATGCGCGTTTCCCGTTTATTCCCGTTTTCGGGAAATCTTCAAGTGCTCCCCTAAACTCCCCAAGAACCTACATGCCAAATTTCAGCTTTCTACGACCAGTAATTTCGGCTGACCGTTGTTTGTCAGTCAGTCACTCAGTCAGTAATGGATTTTTTTATATATGTTGATGATAAGTAAGTATACTTAGTTAGATCACACTCACAACGCACGACCTACGCACAACGGACCGAATGCGAGTCTAAGGGCGGAAAATGGAGTCCCTACTCTACTCTAATCTACGTTCTTACTCACAAAAGTCCGGTAAAATTGTGTGTTTTCGGTACCTACCTGCTGGTACTTTTAAAGCATTTTACGAAGACCCATATCATACAAAGTTTATACTATTAAATTTGAACTTATAGTAGTCATAAAATTTTCTTAATATCTAACTTAGGTATTAACGCTGTTTCTAATATTAGAACGAGATTCCCCTGCATTCGGTTGAATGGCCCGGCGCCATGTTCATCTCGTGTTAAGTATTCAGGTTTTGTGCAATAATAGCGGTACCTTCGACATCTCTTCGTAGAAAACAAATAACATGTTTGGATGGTGCCTCTTCTCCCAAGCTTCTTTTAAGTTGTCGAAGTAAGGCGTCCAATATACTGAAAATAGGTATAAATTACTTTGTTTAAAAGTATTTTTTAATATACAAACTTCGATCAACAATAGCAACGTTGATCGAAGTATACAAAAGATAAACAAGTACGTCAGATATAAAACAAAAATCCTACAGTATCACATTGGCGTATCCAGGGGCTACTTTGCTAAAACCTACCTTCAGAGGGGTTAAACCCCCCCCCCCCCCCTAGTCACTAATTGACTACAAACACCTATTAATTTATTACGATTACAATTGTGGATCTGCAGATTGCTATTAAATTCGATATCAGTCTTACTGGAGCTGCTGATGAAGAGGTTCCAGAAAGTTTTGAAGTCTCCGTGGTATCCTAGCAGTCTGTGCAATCTGTTCATGTGGAAGAAGGATACCACCACGTCCCTGGGGTCCCGTGCTACATACACCACTTTGGCAGTATCCAGCAAGGATGGTGGTAGCAGGGATAGTGGCAGGTGGGTGTAAACGTGGCGTGGAGACTCCGTCTGAGCCAGCCTTTGGGTCCCTGGGAGAGTTATTGCCTGAAGATATTTGATCTTCGTAGTATCTGCTGTCTCGCTCAAGACATTGTCCCTCATCATCGGATGGACGAGCGTGGGAAATCTTAAAATAGAATATGTATATCGTTAATATCCTAATTATACCTGGGTAATATTTTTATTTTGAAAACAAACAGAACGAAGTTACGTAGGTGTATAATTTACTGTAAACTTTTTTTTTAACAACCTTGTAATACAAATAGAACTCATTGTCAAGGCTGAGAAAACAGTTTTACTCTTGTTTGCCAACAAGATTTTCAAATGGCGCCTAAATTGTTTAGCAAATGAAAGCGCCGACTTGATACAAATATGTGCTTACTCCAGAAACATGAACCTTCCAAACAAGGGTACGGTCTCCGACTTGGCGAAGTTCCAGTCGTTGGCCACGATCCAAACCAGCTCACGAGTCCACGTGGAACCTGCAGAGGTACTTATATTAATGGAAGCTTTACACGTCTGCCAAGTTTTGTTGAAAGAGATTTCAGAGCATTCGATCATTAAATTATTGTGATGTTGAAATATTTTCAATAAGTCAGTGCAAGTTTGGGTCTGGCAAAGTTTTTTTTTTAATAGAAATTACATAAATGAGTAGAAGAATCTACTAATCAATGTTTAAACTAATCATAATTATGATTTGGAAGTTCAATAATGATAATCTTTGATCTTAACTGTTTTGGTTTGATTTACTAAATCTTTAACTGTGTGTACGGTCTCCAAAATACTTCATTATAGGTAAAAAAAAACCGTGAATATTTAAAGTCGTTTTCCCAACACAAAAGATGCAAATGTGAAAATTCTGGACACGATAGCGCATCGACCCGCTAAGTTTTTATTGCGTTATCTGTTTGTGCTGCAGCAACAATGGCTAATTACGTTTCTTATTAATAAGCAGCAAGCCAGAGCTAATGTTATTCTCATCGTAGTTTTATAACCGTAGGTTCTGTATTGTAACGCTAGTTAATTATTATAGTTCGTTATACTACGTTCTTTAGAGCTTGCGGTTTTATTTCCTTCTTGTTGCAAGCTACAAAGATTTAATGGTTCCAGCTGATGCTTGTTCAGGTCTACACATAGGCTGAGTGTATTTTAAAAAGCTAGGTACGTATCCTAAAAGTTTTATATCATAATTCTTTGAAAAATTGTAACTAGTGGTACATGAGAGCGTAAATGATTTAGGGCAGATTTCATCAATGAAACTGAACGCGATCAGCATATAAACCACGTTTTAGAGCTGTCAGTAGGTAAACGCAGTAGAGGTAGACCATTGACGCGCTGGGAAGATGAAGTGAGACAAATAGCTGGCCCATTGTGGACCAAAGTAGCACAAGACAGAGAAACATGGGCATCTTTGGAGGAGGCCTTTACCCGTTCCTGCAGACTAAATAGTTCTATATACAAATAAAAACTAAAATCTATGTACTAACAATACTAATACCATACCAAAGTAAGTTAAGTTAAATAAAACTAACAATACTAATAATAGAAAGTAACACAAACAATTAAACTATGAACTGAACCAAAAATTAATAAGATAATGTACAGTTTGCAGGAAATATTTGGCTATTTTATTTTATTTATTTATTTTATAAGAGCTGTCAGTTTCATTATTCTTTCTTTGGAATATCGACACTGACAGCTTTTGAACGCAGTTTAGATGCGCTGATCGCGGTCAGTTTCGTTGGTGAAATCCGCTCTTAAAACTCCAAATATATCACTACTTTAATAACTTTCCCTGTCAGTCCGTGCCTAATAGGCTGCGTTTTCACCAGATATGTGCGGGATGCGCAGCGAGGGAAGTGTTTTTAGGGTTCGGAACCCTTATAGGATCACTCGGGTGTCTGTCTGTCGGTCTGTCTGTCTGTCCGTCTGTCACAGCCAGTTTTCTCCGGATCTACTGGACCGATTCTGTTGAAATTTGATATACATATGGAGTTCTGTAACCCAAACACGAACGCGTTACGTAAATAAATAAATTTTGAGTATGGAGGTCAGTTTTGGGGGTTCAACTGGAAAATTAAAAAAAAAAGTTTTTCTAACTGTATCGTGTGACATACGACAAATGAAAGGGCTTATTAACTGTGTGGGATTTAATTATATTTTTTTTTATAATTTTAAAGTAAACAGTTTTGAAGTTATTCAATAAATAAGACCAAAAATGACCATTCCCCCCCCTTATCTCCGAAACTACTGAGCCTAATATTTTGAAAAAAATGCAGATAATAGTTCTATACCCAAAGATTACAGGGAAACCTATAAAAAGTGTTAAAATAACATGATAAAAAAATGAAATTGGTTCGGAACCTTGTGCACGCGAGTCCGACTTGCACTTGGCCAGTTTTTAAGAACCAACAGTATCGCTTTATTTACCTAGCCTCGCTCAGCGCAAGCAATCGTATTTGTTCTTAACAAACCAGTGGCGTAGCTATACCTAAAGAGGCCCTGCACTTGCATCAAACATTTTTTGGGGGCCCCTTTTTAACAGAGTGCAAAAATGCCCAAAAGGGCAGGGTTCTTTCTTTTTTCCAAATTGGCACTACTCACACAAAACTTTAGCTCATATCATCATTACTCATACATTATAGGCGTTTATTACTAGATGATACTAAGAATGATTTGAGATTGCAGACACTAGTATTTTATTCTTGCTGCCATACATCGGGGCCCCTGTGGTCCGGGCGCCTCGTATAATTGATACGGCAAATACGGTGGCAAACACATCCCTTACTATGCATGTCCGGCACAGCTCTGATGTAAAAGACAGCATAAAGACAGCATAAAGACAGCTTATCCCTCGGATGTATAACTTTCAGTCGATTAGTCTAAAGGTAAATCTTCTAATTACCAGCTGCTAGGAATATAGAAATTGTAAGACTGACCTGATCTAGGGTAGCTGGCGACGAAAACGTCACCAGATCTTACTTCCATGTTGTAGATGTTGGCAGCTTCGGCGGTGAAGGTCTTCGGGAAGAAGTAGCCCTTTGGACCCACGCGAATGTAGCTGGTGTGTTCATCTGTCGCAATAAAAAATAAAATACCTAAAGGGATAATCGTCCAGTAGCATAGCTGGGGCGGGGTCGTTCTTACTTAATTCCGTCTTTCATTCATATCCATCTTAGTTTCTGGGCTTACAATCAGTCAACAAAGATATTATGCTTACTTCGAATTAAGTATGGATACGGGTGGTTAAAAGAAAATTAAACCTATCCGAGGCGGCGGGGTGTAATAATAATTTTCGAGGCAGCCTTAGCAAACAAATTCGAATGTTCTCATCAACCAGTACTTTTTTTTCCTATTAATAGGCATATGTTTGACCACTATCTCACCAGATGGTAAGCGATGATGTGGTCGAAGATGGAGCACGTTTGCCTAGAACTAACCTATTCACTCTTATCCTATCCGGAAACACAGACTCTCCGGCAGGGAATTCCACTCCTTAGCTGTACGCACTATGACTGTGTTCCCAAAACGTTTTGAGCGTGTGGGTAGGATGTCCACCATGTACCGGTGGCGCATCGCCGTTCGTCTTGTGGTCCGATGAACGGGCTTGGCGGAATTTAATATGTAGTTCCGTCGCACACTCACCAAAATGCAACCGATAGAAAACCCTTGTACTTGCGGACAAATAGTCCCAATTGATTATTCTTACATCGCTGGTTAACAAACAGCGATGTAAGAATAATCCTGAAAAAAAATCTGCGTCACAAATGCGGTACTTCAGGGTCCCGCGACATTTCGAAAAATTAATAAAACGTTAAAGTGGCCGAATAATGTGGGATTTTAAGTAACAGCCAGGGTAGTCTGATCGAGATGATCTCATTCATGTCATAGATCTGCTTTCTCGAACGGTAAAAGCAGCTAGCTGCCATGATACAGTTTGGGTTTTTGAATTGTCACTTCAGCGAAGTACAAGTTATTTCAGAACATAATAATTATTATCTATGGTAGGTATATACCGATTCTTGTTTGTCCCCGTTGTCTGTGAAAGTTCTAATTCGGACTTCAAAGAATGATTAGGCAAGGATTATCATATTCACCATTGCAATTGGCAATAAAATGGCAATTTAATCAAATCAGCGGATACGAGCGGGTCAGAGTAGGTACTACTAATAAGATAAACGATGTCCGGTTTTCTAAGAAACTTCTCGATTAGAACGGAAACTAGATACTTAGGCTTAAGTTAATTTAAGGTGACTTAAAATTACATGAATGAGAATTTCACAATCATCATCATCATCATCACATCAGCCGAAAGACGTCCTCTGCTGGGCATAGGCCTCCCCCAAGCGTCGCTACAACGACCGGTCCTGCGCGTCTCGAGGTCGAGGTCGTCGACGGGGGCACATTGCAGATTAAACTAGCCAAGTGCGAATCGGTCTCACGCACAAAGGTTTCCGAACGAATATTTTTTACATTTAATTAAAAACTAAATATAAAGGTAAATAGGGGGTGGGTTAACTACGAAACCAATAATCTTAAATTTTACATCAGTAAATAGTCGAAATAGTATATAATAATAGCCGAAACACGTTCACTGCTGGCTACACTGGGACTTAGACGAGGCGAAACTGGTCAATACTTAAGCCTAAACATCGCCGCATCGACTAGCTTTGTATGTGCTGAGGGAATCCCGGGGATGTGAGCAAGCTTTACCTTCCTTCATATCAAGTGCAAAACTGGTGAAAAGATTTCCCAGTCACCAAGACTCTCACTCGTATAATGGAGCACCATAGTAAAAAAATGAAGACGATACAGCGCGTTGAACACACGCGTGACGTCACTGTGCTGGTACAATTATACCAAGCCACATGACGTCACGCATGACTTCAACGCGCTTTATCGTCTTCATTTTTTGAACTACGTGAAAAAAGAAAAATATGTGTCCAATATTTTTTGAAAATCTATTTGACGGACTTATTAGATTTTTTTAGTTAAATACCCTATTGGATGTTAATAAAAAGACCCTTTTTAGGGTTCCGAAAAAAAAGGAACCCTTATAGGATCACTCGGGTGTCTGTCTGTCTGTCTGTCCGTCTGTCACAGCCAATTTTCTCCGGATCCACTGGACCGATTCTGTTGAAATTTGGTACACATATGGACTTCTATGACCCAAACACGGACGCGTTACGTTCGTTATAATAAATCTTTACCTAAAGATTACAGGAAAACCTATTAGAAGTCTGTATTGTTAAAATAACATGTTAAAAATATTAAATTCGTTCGGAACCCTTTGCACGCGAGTCCGACTCGCACTTGGCCAGTTTTTTTTAATAGGAAATCATCAAATGACTCCGCCCGCTCTGAGTGGAATGGCAGGGAGTGTCAGACTCTTACTGGCTAAAACCCACCCGTCCTCCAAATGCCCATTGCGTTCCCCCGCCCGTTGCGTTGCGTTCATGGGCTTTCGAACAATTCCACAACTCTGGCAGAATAAAAAAAATACGCTAAAACTAAACCAGTTTACAAACTGTTGTATTTGAGAGAATCGTATTAAGCAGCTACCAGCTAGTACTTACTTTTGTTATAAAGTTATATGTACCTACTATCCACTCAAATGTAATGGATAAAAAACAACTTATTTTAAACCGATTCTTTGAACTCTATTGCATAATCAGAAGTCTTCTTCAAACATTAGACTTGAACTATATTCTAGGATCTATTTAAATGTTGCATTCGAGCAGAACTTGCAAGTTGTAACATTCCTGAACCCGTTTGATGAACGTTTACTATGGAGACAATAATCAGAAGAACAGAATACGTAATGAGGAGGATTATTCTACAAAATAAAAATGAAGGTGCAGCTGCAGACAGTGCAGTGTCCTTATCTAAAAAGAGGCTCTATGAGTAGACGCTAGATAAATGTGCAATAACATTCGTTGACCCACATACGTTTATCGACTTTTTAATATCAAAAACAGAAATAAAGCTGTCCTGAATCGACTTCTATCGTGATCCTTCAAGTTCTCTAGTAATGAAAAACGGTTCATTTATTTTATTTATTTATTTTATTAGTTCATAATTTATTGTTCGGGTGTATACAAAGGGATATTAGGGAAAGGTCAATGTACTACTTTATTGCAAGTTTATCTGGCGCCTGCTCTAGATCAAGTGTCATTCTATTAGGGAATGCGATCGTCAAAATGTCAAATATAAAGGATTTTTCGCGTGTCATTTCGACAGCGTTGTCAATCGCATAGCTACATTTTAGACATTTTTTTTTTTGACAATCGCCTGCGCCACGCTACCTCTGATGAAATCTCACTTACCTAGATGTAATGTCTCTTAACTACCATTGGCTTATTTTAATCTTTATATTTTAAATTCTTGTAAAAAGTTTTTTTTTTCTTTGCATTGTCCTCACATGCAAAAGCAACAAGAATATGTAACTTAGAATTTTGTAAAACATAACATGATTTAAAAGAGTGTCCGTGGAGTTTCCTGCACGTTCTCCATAGAGATCTACGCTTTGGAACGTGCAAATAGCTTCATATTTTTGACTGACCGACCTTGACATTTCAAAAGTGCCTGTAAATGGTTTATTTGAAATAAATGCTTTTGAATCTTGAATCTTTGAATCTAGAGCCTAAGGTCAGTGATGAATGTGATGATCATGGTATACTATTTGAAACGTCGGTCTTATATATTTTGTACCAATGCCACATGGCCATGTTTGGTCATTTAGAGTAAGTACCTATGCCGCCAATGTAGTCTGCCCATCTGTCTTCGCGTATGTTAATAAAGCCATTAAGGGTAATGAGGTTTAGATGCGCAGTTTCTAATCACAACGTGATCGATATAAAATAGATCGAAAGTGTTCTGCAGTTTTCGTAAAAGCGGATGCGATATTTACCAATATCTCAAGAACTTTTTCCATGTAAATACCATTAATGTGTCTCAATATCCGATTAAATTAATTAAGAATATGACCCTAAAACTTACTTTTAAAGTATTTCGCAAGTTCACAAGCCAGTTCTGGCTCGACATCACGAAATTCCCATGGATAATTATTTCTTGCACCCATTTCGAATTATCGAGGCGAGACAACGATGGACCGTTATGTCTTGAATGCACATTTGAACAATCGTTTACAATATAATTCAATAAAGCTATGATAAAACACTAAAAATTATCTACTAATGCAAAGGGTGCAACAGTTTCAGAAGTCGATACAACATTTGATTTAATTTTCAGGGTTCCGTACCCAATGGCCAACAGGACCCTATTATTAAACCTCTGGTGTCCGCCCGTCCGTCTGTCCGTCTGTCCGTTCGTTTGTTTGTCAGCGGGCTCTATCTCATGAACCGTAATAGGTAGACAGTTAAAAATTTCACAGAGTGTGTTTTTTGTTGCCGCTATAACAACAAAATATAAATAAATTTGAGAAAAGTATTTAAAAGTTTATAAGTAATATTAAATCTTGTACGAATGGCACGGAATCCTCCCTTCATTCGCGAATCCGAGTCGCATTTGGCCAGTTTTTAGCAGTAGATAAACTGCGACCTAAATTGCGAAACATCTGTTAATAATTCTAGAACTAGTGGAACTCTCAGCCTGCGTTTGAGTTTCCAAACGCTTACAACCCTAATCTCTTCAAAGTTAGAGTGAACAGGCTCCTTCTGGGTAAGCTGACCTAGACTAGAGTCAAGAGCAAACCCATCACAAATAAAAAAAAACCATTTGCGAATTTACACCAAAGGAGAATTATCGCAATTGCTCAAATTGGTCCAGATTTGATAGATACAGTACTAGTCACCAAAGTTCTTGGTATAAATCTATAGAGCAAACCAGGAGAAAACCATAGTTACCAAAATCATCTATATAATATAGAGAAGGTAAATTTGCTCAAGAAATAATAATTAGATCAAGTACTGATAGTCAGTGCATTCTTATCGGTCAGGTTACGAATGCACCGTGAAAGTAAACACTTATTAATTGATACAATGCAGTTGACAAACTGTGATATTATTATAAACCATATTTGATGAATGAATTATACTGCTTTGATCTCAAAATCAACAATGAATAATTAATAAATAAATATTTTATAATGCGCACAGCAAAGGAGTGGAACTCTCTGCCTGCGTCTGTGTTTCCAACCGCAATCTGTGTTTACAATGCTATTCTCTTCAAAGTTAGAGTGAACAGGCTCCTTCTAGGTAAGCTCGCTCCATCGTAGACTTTGCCTCTGTCATCTCTGACCTAGACTAGAGTCAAGAGCAAACCCATCACAAATAAAAAAAGAATGAAAAATTTATCAAGGCAAAATAATAATTTTCTCTCTACCATTAAAACATAAGCAGAACAAAACAGTCTACTCAAGAGACCCATTTTAAAAGTAGTCATCAAACACAAAGAAAACACATGTAAAAATTAAAAACTTTTACTTAACAAATTAGGAATAAATAAATTACATGGCGAACATTATTTGGAAATAAATTAACTATGATACATAAACACAGAGATCGGCAACTATGACGTAACAATAACAACTTCGGGCGCTGGTTCTGACTCTACTTTATCCTCCTTCTTTGTTAGCTGGTCCTGTTCAACGCTCGCTTCCGCCGGTGCTGCGTCCTGGCACATGAGGGTCACAGGGTCTCGAATGCGGTCGGGGCCACAGTTTTCCGTTGCTCCTAACAACTTGAACTCGTCCTGTTCGTCGGAGTCGGACTCGAGTCGGCGACGCCCCGCGATCACCACCTCGACGGCGCGCCCGTCGCTCGCAGACCTATCTCCCGCGCCGATCTCGACGCGGTACGGCGTGCTCGGCTCCACGAAAGCCTCCATCACTCGAACATCGGATCTCTCCTGAATGTCGTGGTCCCTGTCGAGCGGCTTGTGGCTCTTGGAGAACATATCGAAGATGTTGACCGGCAACTTCTTGGGCACAGCGACGAGGAACAACACGTTCTGCACGTCGGCTTGCACGTTGATCTCCCCATCCTGGCGCTGATCGTAGAGGGCAGGCGCGGCGGCCGCGGTGGCGAACAGACAGGCGAGTGCTAGGAGCATAATGGAGCGTGCGCGCGACGGGTCTCACATGCGCTGACTGCGCGCCGCATGCTCCCGCGCCGCTTTTACCAGCCACCCGCGAACCAGTCTGGCGCTCGAAACGAGCACACTGTAACGGTTAACACGACATGAATACTGTGTGGACCTAATTCAACGGATGATGCCTAAGAGTTAATTATCAATTTAGAATTTAATGATCACAACGAGCTGTCAGCCTATCCATGTTTGCTAACTTAGGTTGGGCATGAGTCATCATAGTTCACGCTGGGTTCCATTGTCTCGATACGTTGCTTTGTTATTGTTGGTGTAACTGTAAGATGCTGTTTTGTTTTCTATCAATAGTGAATGTCCAATTTTGATAGTTAAAACACGGTCAAACAGTGAAATCTAGGACTTTGGTAAAGCATCGTGTTCTACATTAGCTGGGTTTGTGATGGATATGTCCGTCAAAACAAACAGGAAAGTTGTGAATGTCGTGTCGTGGCGGGCTGTGGAGCCGCAGGGCCGAGCGTGTGACAGTGACCGCGGGTCATCGATACGATAACCGAGTTTCGCCTGCACACTCGATGTACAGAATTACAGACAGGATCTATCTAAGCACAGCTCGGATAATGCTTCAACTGCTCAAAATACCAACAGGCGACACGAAAATCAAACCACGCAGAATGCAAATATACTCTGCTACTCTTTTGTCCTTTCCCGTTATTTTCTCTGCAATGTCGTAATTTTCTCAAAAATGGCTTGTTCTGGTTAAAGAATACAGCTAACCTTTTATAGCTGTACCTATCTATGTACTTTAATAGCTCATTATATTTCCCTCTAGAGAGCAGGTGACGCTAGCACACCTTTAGGGATGCAGTTTAGTATTGTTTACTACTCAGTAAGGTCGTACGGACCTACATCTACAAGTCCAGTTTTAGCGTCTTTCGTTCATTGAACTCGTGAGCTTTTCAAATAAACAAGAGAATTTGTTTACCCGAAGGATCGCCAAACTGAAGTGGCAGTGGGCGGGGCACATTGCTCGCAGAACGGATGGTCGATGGGGCCGAAAAGTTTTGGAGTGGCGACCGCGTACCGGAAGACGCAGCGTTGGAAGGCCCAACCCAACCCTACAAGGTGGACTGATGGCCTGGTGAAGGTAGCCGATGACTACTAGACGCACAGAAACAGTTGTTGTGACGACACTTGCAACACTTGGGGAGGCCTATGTCCAGCAGTGGACGTCTTTCGGCTGATATGATTGTTTACCAACATTACCATCAAACATTATGATCAGTTTTTTGATCTACAAGTTGCTAACATGATACTTGGTGGCAAAACTATGCAACTAAAATCTTTCACTCCGACAAAATACTTAAAATTGCCATATCAAAATAACAGACGGAAAAGGGTACAGACCATAGAAATATAAAAAACAGACTTATTAATTATTTCTATGGTATATATATACTAACGGAACCGGGACTGGAATCATTCAAGCCTTTCAGGGTTAGATAGAAAGAAAGTAGAAAGGGGAAGTTGGACAAAGGAGCAGATGCATTTGATACATTAATAACATTATCAGGGTTAGGATAGGTGTCTATCGACCTATGTATCTATATATAAAGCTGAGCTATATATCTATACTCTATTTATACTAATATATAAAGCTGAAGAGTTTGTTTGTTTGTTTGTTTGTTTGCTTGAACGCGCTAATCTCAGGAACTACTGGTCCGATTTGAAAAATTCTTTCAGTGTTGGATAGCCCATTTATCGAGGAAGGCTATAGGCTATACGGGAATGGGAAATTCCTACGGGAACGGGAAAAAAACGGGATGTGCGCGTACGAAGTCGCGGGCAAAAGCTAGTACCAGTACATAAAGCTGAAGAGTTTACTTGTTTGTTTGCTTGCTTGAACGCTCTAATCTCAGGAACTACTGGTTCAATTTGAAAAATTCTTTCAGTGTTAGATAGCCCATTCAAAATGAAACGAGTATTTTTTTTAACTTTTTTACAAAAAATATAAGTAACCGACTTCCAAAAACAAAACACTACAAAGTATAAAATAACTTTAATTTCGGAAGTCGGTGTTTTTGGTTATTTAGTTTTTTGACACCGACTTCCGAAATTAAAGTTATTTTATAGTCAAAGTTAAATGATTTATTTACTTACTAGACCATTGAAATATAAAAATCCAAGATACATACTCAGCATCTCAAAAACGTCCGCAAAAAACAAGCGCAACATGTATAATTGTGCGCAAGTTCTGTCATCACAGTCTCGCATCGCTCGCCATACTGCACTGCTTTGTAAAAACAACTTTAAGCTATCCGTGTAAGGTTGAATTTGCAAAAAAAAAAAATGCGCATCACTCGCCATACTGTACTGCTTTGTAAAAACAACTTTAAGCGATCCGTGTAAGGTTGAATTTGCAAAGAAAATTGTTTATAGTATAAATACACACAACTCACACATGACACTTGATACATGTCAGTTTTTGACGACAGTTTCGAGTGTTGCATTATTTTGTTCGAGACTGTGCATCTTGGGTTTTTTATATATCAATGAACTAGACCAATAAAGGCACTTTTGAACGTCAAATGAAAATAAAATATTATAGTGAATCTAGTCGTCCGTTCGCAAAAGGTAGATTCTTATGGAGAAGAACGGACTTTGTACTGTTTTGTTTTTGGAAGTCGGTTATATTTTTGTAAAAAAGTTTTTTATTTTTCAGTTTTTAGTAGTACCTGCGTACCCATTCACAGCGTACCGGCGTGATGTTATTTTATTAACTGGGACCTATTTAATAAAACTTACTTAGTGCCTTCGGTGTAAAGGTCTCGTCAATACGAATGAAATAAGCCCAAACACTTGGTTGTTCCTACATACCGATGTGGAGTTCCCTTGACTCTCTGTCGTCTCCATCATCAGGTCTGATCCAAACCTTCATTCTTTTGTAGTATCACCCGATATACACACGAACATCAAGTTTTTACCAGATGCGTGCCTACAATTTTCGAAAGTTGCCCTCGATTTCTCAGGGTTTCCATCATCAGATCCTGACGTGGTGGCAATGGGACCACCTCGGCAGCATACCCTTTCAATTAACTAACTAAAAAAAGATTCATCGAAATCTATATCTATGCTAATATATAAAGCTGAAGAGTTTGTTTGTTTGTTTGCTTGAACGCGCTAATCTCAGGAACTACTGGTCCGATTTGAAAAATTCTTTCAGTGTTAGATAGCCCATTTATCAAGGAAGGCTATAATTATATCATCACGCTAAGATCAATAGAAGCGGAGCAGTAAGAAAAAGTGTGACGCAGACGAAGTTGCGCGGGTCAGCTAGTTGGTTCATAAACGAAGAAGTTATCCGCGAACACATATACATATGCGGTCGAATTGAGAACCTACTTCTTTTTTACACTTTAAAAATTCATATAAAATTCTTCCTGTGTATAAAATTCTTCCGTTACTGACTGATTGACTAACAGACAACACACAGCAGAAACTACAGGTCGTAGACAGCTGGAATTTGGCATGTAGGTTACTTGGGGAGTGTAGGGAAGCACTAGACAGGATTTCCCGAAATGTATCCCTGCGGGAACGGGAAACAATCGTATTACAATAAAACACACGTGGTCTTGTTTATAAAATACTCTATTGGCCTTATGAAGTTCTCCATTGTTAGATATCATAAGTTCTAAGAAATTCCAGATGATGCGTCGTTGGTTCAGAGTTCGATTGCTGATTAGTAGGTACCGTAGATGGTATCATTACTCATCGTAGATACCTATACGTTGTACATGATTTTAAATCATAAATATAATAATCACACACACAGCACTAATTTTCTTTTCATTTTTTTTCTCATTATTTGTTTGCATAAACTGTTTAGGTATATTCGTGTATTAGTTTATTAATTTAAGTATATATTATATACTTTATTGTATGTATCTATTCTATACTTCTATACTAATATATAAAGCTGAAGAGTTTGTTTGTTTGCTTGAACGCGCTAATCTCAGGAACTCCTGATCCGATTTGAAAAATTATTTCAGTGTTAGATATATCATCACGCTAAGACCTATAGGAGCTGAGCAGTAATGATAATTGTGACGCAGGCGAAGTTGCGCGGGTCAGCTAGTAGTTTATATATATTAATCTTTGTATTAATTTTAATCACGATTCTGGTTTTTCTTTTAATCCACATTGCACCTACCACTATTATTCTCTGCATCACCCAAAGGTTGACTGGTAGAAAATACCTAAGGCATTAAGTCCGCCTCTGTACATCTGTTTGCGTAAAGTATTAAATAAAAAAATAAATAATATGACGACTTATAATCTTAAAAATCTATCAGCATACTGAGAAGGGAGCTTGCGGTTGTTCTAAGATTTTGATAGCTGCGCGGTATCATCATTTGCACTAATTGTTGCCTATTTTTCATTTTAATTCCTACTCCTCTAATTCATAGGTAAGCAGAGTTGTTTCATACCTTTCCATGAGAAATACCTATGAATGGCAAAGCTTTTTAACCGACTTCTATATAAGATGAGGTTCTCTATTCGACCGCGTATATATATTTTTATGGGTGTTCGCGGATAAGTTCGTCGTTTATGAACCGATTTCGATGAATCTTTTTTTATATGAAAGGTTATGTTGCCGAGGTATTCCTATTGCCACCACATCTGATGATGGAAACCCTGAGAAATCGAGGACAACTCTCGAAAATTGTAGGGACGCATCTGGTAAAAACTTGATATTCGTGTGTATATCGGGTGATACTACAAAAAAATGAAGGTTTGGATCAGACCTGATGATGGAGACGACAGAAAGTCAAGGGAACTCCACATCGGTATGTAGGAACAACCAAGTGTTTGGGCTTATTTCATTCGTATTGACGAGACCTTTACACCGAAGGCACTAAGTAAATTTTATTAAATAGGTCCCAGTTAATAACATAACATCACGCCGGTACGCTGTGAATGGGTACGCAGGTACCACTAAAAAGTGAAAAATAAAAAACTTTTTAACAAAAACTATAACCGACTTCCAAAAACAAAACACAACAAGTACAAAGTTTTTGGAATTCGGTTATATTTTTTGTCATTTTTTTTTTATTGATACGCTTTATTTTCACACTTGTGACATCGTTTTTATTGATGCTTGCGATCATGTTATTAATTACACTGTCGGCTTTTAATCACACATAAGTAAGACGTTAAAAGAAATTTAATTTATTATTTTTTTTAAATTTAATTTAATTTTTGTTTTATTTTATTATGATACAGTCAGGCTCCGCAAATATATAAGACAATTGTAAAACAATAGATAGTTGGCCCGAACGGGACTTACGGAGTCTGACTGGTTAATTTTTAATGTGATTTAATGTTGATTTGATTTTATATTTATGTGTACCTACTATGAATTTTTACTGCCGGAAATAAACGTTTAGATTTGATTTGATGACCCAAACCATATAGTTCGCCACGAGGGAACTGAGGGGACGGGGTAGTGGCGCTGAACAGAACTGGGAACAATGGAAGGGACGGAGGGCGGCCTTTGCCCAACAGTGGGACAGTTCTGGCTAGATATAAGTAATAATATTTCCAATAAAATAAAGCCCTGAAACGCTAGATAAGCATTTGCTTACGAGTGTTGTATTATAAACAATATACAACCCTCGAAAACAACAGCTGTATTAACAAGGTACTTCTACTTAGACTTACCTCAGTTGGTATTTTGTTACACAGTAAATAATGTGGTACTTAGTAAGGTCAGATTAAGTTCGAAATAGGTTTTTAAAATGACTTTGAATAAAAGCTTTTCAGCAGAGATAAGTAAGGATAGAAAAAGTTTAGTGCACTTCTGTAAGTGACGATTTCACTATACCTAAAACTGTATGTGATTTATGTTTGTATATGTTTTAGTGAGTAAGTCGTTGAAGTGCCTTATTAATAAATAAATAAAAAGCGAATTTCATTGAAATACTCAATGAGTAAATCCATTATGATTATTCCTAAAAAATCTTTACTTCGGTGCGGTGAGCTTTAATAAAACTCAACTGAAAAGCTTTTATTAAAAGTCAGTTAAAATGTCTACCTCCTTCGACTTGTCTTTAACCTAATTGCCCGCCTCATGATGACATATTAGAAAAAAAAAACAGGGATTTAGGTATTTTTCAATAAGAATTATTATTTATTTTCAACGAAACAATGTACACGCTTACGTACTTATATATTTAACTTACAAACTAAAATAAATGCATCTTTCCATGGCTATGTCTTCGTACAATATCATCATAATTATAAGTAATAAATTAACTAACATAAACTGAAGATTAATTGTAACTTTAAACACCCGATTCCTATAAACTGTAGATAGGTACTTACCTTACCTATAATAAGGCGATGTTAATAGCCAACTTAGCTAGAAATCCTACATTGACAAGACTTACTAAAAGCAAAGTTTAGTATTAACACAATTTACCATTGATATCAGAAACGAATCGTTTTATATGAACCGGGCATTAGTCCACAAAATTATTGATTATTTGTTATTTGATCACATTTTTCTTCCTACATTAATGATGACGGGTTTTTCTCAGGAGCGGCATCAGGAAGCTTGCCAGGCGATGTTTCAGTCTGTGAATTAAAATTAAAAAATAAGTTATCGTACCAAAAGATTATCAAAGAGAACCTAACTAACTGAACGATAATGCCAAAATCTGAATCAATTGTCACTAGGACATCATTTGCCTATGTTTCTTTACGTTGAGGGGCATAAACAAAGTTATTATAATTTTAAGCTTCTTAAAATTAATGAATAGCCAAATATTATTTATGGTATGGTAGTTTTGCATGATTCCAAATGAGCTTAACAATATAAAGGAAGGGATTTTTACCTGATATAAATATATTTCGCGATTATCTGGGAATAAAAAGAAAAACATAGAATGGGTCAGTTTTTGCTTTCGAATTAATGTTTAATTAAAGAATCATGCACAACTAAAATAACAGACTCAAAGTCAGCAAAACTTAATCAAATAGTAGTTTTTGATTATTATTTTTGAGTTCGCTAAGGGTCTAGATATGAAGTGTTTGAGTTAAAAGTTCCGTATCGTGCACTTGGACTTCTAAATTTTACACAAGAAAATTTTCTTGAAGAGAAACATTTAGGTCAGATGTATAAGTTGTTACCTTTGTGCTTTCTCCTGTTTCCTCAATGACGCGTCCTTCTTCTGGATCTTCAACTCGTTGCCCATGCTGACGTCACTCAGCGGGGACGCAGGCTCGGCGGGCTTTGCTGGCTCCTCAGGCTTCAGCTCTTGCGGCTTTTCCTCGGCCGGCTTCTCCACCGCCGGCTTCTCCTTATCGTCCTGTGGCTTCACCTCCGGCACCGGCAGAGAAATCACTTGGATTGATGGCGAAGAGGACGACGAGCCTCCCTGAGGCGGTTTAGGCTTGTATTCAGTGTTGTACTCCTCCATGGCGAGATCCAGGAGATCGTCCATGTCCCCGAGAGCGGACAGTAAGGACTCGGCAGGAGCCACCGCGATCACCACGCCGTCGATGTTCAGCCTGTAGTTCTCCGTGCCATTCTGTCGCTGATCATAATGCTTCATGGTACAGTCGGGCGTCGGCGCGGCTGTCGCGACCGCCACCATCGCGGCCACCAGCGCCACCTCGCACACCACTCGTCTGTAGTTGACCATCGCGGAAGGAGTCTGTGGGCGCACTGAACTTCGGTTGCGGCTGTGGGACCCGCTATGTACCCATTCTCCGCTGCATCTTTTATTTATTTGCCCAGATAGCGGTACAGCCAGACGCTCCGACTAACCGCGCGACCCGTCGTAGTTAAACTGGTATTAACACAACAGAATTGTGTAATAAATACAGGTATACACAGGTATCATCCGTTATGTTAACGCGGACATTATTTTATAACTAACTCCCATAAACTACAATGATATCCGAGGCCCATAAGTAAAATGAAGGTAATCCTGATATTCAGATGATGTTTTGTTTACATCATATTTTTAGAACAGTATTTATTGAAGATTATGAGGCCGTCGACCTAACCCAATAACCCGTTAACCTCAGATTTCGAATACAAACGGCTAAAAGAATTGACATCAAGTTATTTTTGGCCACGGACGATTAATTTTGCCTTGAAGTATGGCGTGTAAAATTGTCATAATTTAAAAGTATTACAATTATATTAGACAAGAGTAGTTATGAGTACGTAGGTAATATTATTATAGTAGCCTAGCTTTTGTCCACGACTTCGTACGCGCATATCCGGTTGTTTCCCGTTCCCGTGGGAATTTCCCATTCCAGTAAAGCCTATATAGCCTTCCTCGACAAATGGGCTATATAACGCTGAAAGAATTTTGGAAATCGGACCAGTAGTTCCTGAGATTAGCGCGTTCAAGCAAACAAACAAACAATCTTCAGCTTAAATATGTTAGTATAGATATATTTTTAAGAGGAAATGCGGGCGGAGAGACTTTGTATGTAAAAAGTCATAATTCGAGGTTTGGCTCTCGTCTGGTTCCTCCTCCAATCAATATTGGAGGAGGAACCAGACGATAACTTTTGAATCGGTCCAATGACCGATTCAAAAGTTATTTCATAAACTGAATAAGATTGATATATTCTGTGCCCCCATGTCTTTCTTTTTGATGATATACATATTATAAGTACTAGCACTAGAACCCTCAAAAAATGCTCAAAATTGTCTATACCCCTGTCAATAGAGCCCTAGTATACAAAGACAACTATTAATGAAAAAGTGAAAACATAGGGGCACAGTATATATCTTCTTATTCATTTTATGAAATATCTTTTAAATCGGTCTAGTATTGGAGGAGGAAACAGGCGAGAGCCAAACCACGAATTATGACTTTTTACATACAAAGTGTCTCCGCCCGCATAATTACTGTAGAACCCAAATTAAAATAGACGAAAACAAACGAATAACCAGCTGCGTAGATGGATAGCTAGATGAGTAAGTAGGCTTTAAAAATTGTACCTGTCAATTATTCGATTGTTTACTGTTGTTGTGGTCCCACCAATGTAATTTTACCGATATAAATAGTTTTATAATAATTTAATATTAAAACAAAACGAGTTATTTCAAAAAAAAGCCGGCCAAGTGCGAGTCGGACTCGCCCACCGAGAGTTCCGTACAAATTTGTAGCTACAAATTACTTTAAATAAAGACTATTTTTTACGATTTAATTACAAATTTATAGTTTTCAGACTTTTCCCTATACTTGTAGTATTAGACGGTATTACTTGCCAATTTTCATAGTTCTACGAGTAGGTCAATGGGAAATACCCTATACATTTTGATTCACTTGAGAGTGTCGAAATAAACGTTTTTTGCGGCATAAACGACCCTATCTTTTTTAAAGTTAACTTAGAAGTTTGGTTTTTACACAGCTGCAAGGGACTATAGACTTGAGTATATGGTTTTAATTTCAATTCTTGTTTCAATTTCTCCTCCACGCGTTCCCGAGATAAACGGTCTTGACACATAGACGGACGGACAACAAAGTGATCCTATAAGGGTTCCGTTTTTTCCTTTTGAGGTACGGCACCCTAAAAATGAGAAACAGAACTTGCTGAACGTAAAAAAATACAGATGAAATGCCTCACGCTCGCTTTTTCGTGTTCCTAGTGTTTTAGCAAGGAAGAAGTGGAACAGCAATCTTCTCTGCAAACGCACTATATACCTAGGTAGGTACCTTATACTTTATTACTTTATATTTATTCGATTTCAGAAAGGCGTGCTTCCATGCTATGGTATACAAGGTGAATTTTCAAGTGTGCCTTCTTGGCCAAATCCGAAACTATGAAAAACATCAAAAAACGCTGAAAGGAGTCTCGAACCCGATTTTGATGAAAACCAAAACTGCATCATTGGATTTTTGAAAATTCGTTGATCCTACCCAGGAATCGAAACGGTTGATTTTGAAAAAAAAAACACGCCCTGTATTATTGCACCATCCGAAAGTGTAGCTAATAAGAATCAAATTAAGAGAAGTAATAACACAGGGCAAACTAAAGGAAAGCTTTCATTTTTAACAAATTAGTTTTAATATTTCAGACTAAAGACAAAACCCAAACCGTGACTGATATTTTTTCAAAAATCCAATGATGCAGTTGTAGATTATTGAACCCGATTTTGATGAAAGTAAAACTGCATCATTGATTTTTGTAAATTAAAAAACTATTTTGTTAAAATGAGAGCTTTCCTTTAATTTGCCATGTGTTATTACTTCCCAGAATTTGATCCTTATAAGCTACACTTTCGAATGGTGTAATAATATAGGGCGTGCTGTTTTTATTACAGAATCAACCGATTCGATTCCAGGGGGGCTACTCTCTAAGCACGAAGTCCGTAGTTTCGGGCTTAGTTGCGGGCGTATTCTACTCCGTATCATATATCGTGTTGTCATTCCGTCTTAGTTCGGGTTCGGGACTAATCGTAAGTCCATAGGTAATACGGAGTAGAATACGCCCGCAACTAAGCCCGAAGCTACGGACTTCGGGCTTAGAGAGTAGCCCCCCTGGGTAAGATTAATGATTTATTAAAAAATCCAATGATGCAGTTTTAGTTTTCATCTAAAATCGGGCTCGAGGCTCGGGCAGCGTTTTTCGATATTTTTCATAGTTTCGGATTTCGCCATGAAGGCACACTCGAAAACTCACCCTTTAGGTATAATGTTATGATTGAGAGGATAACAGGAAGGGTGCACGGGAAAACAAGAAATGTCACATAAAAGTCATTTGACTTTAATTTATTTTTTGGCTTAAATAATTACCAAGACTTCTTTGTACTTAAAGATTAAAATTATAATTTACACAATAAACTGGTTTTTGTGACCTCTCTTGTTTTGCCCCTGTTCCCTTCAGTTGCATTCTTCAAATTCCGGCAAGCAACAATATTTCAAGGCGAAACATCATGCATCCAACATCCAAGCAAAAGCTCTAAGCTTCATTTCAAACAGTCGAGCTTCAAACATTTCCTGATCAAACAAGACTTATCAATTAATAATAAGTTAATGCGCGCTCGGTGGCACAGATCCGGTGCGGTGACACAGTGGACCAACCTGTCGCTGATGGGCCGCGGACAGCTTTCAACTAACTGTATCTACCACCTACTTGAACCATCGCATCGTCGCCGTCGCCGATAAACGGTAAAATGATTACATTTTACTTTATTTGCCCTTTCCTGGGCTACCTAATTGTTTGGGGATTCAAGATCGGAGGCTGCAATGAACGGGATTGTCTAAAGTTACCAAATTATTTAGGAGACTATTACTTAGTACCTACCTACATTGTGTGTATTCGTGTGTGCCAAATAAATATATAGTTTCTTCTTCTTTTTCTTCATCTCTAATAATATTATAGGTAAAGAGTTTGTTTGTTTGGTTCCACGCACTAATCTTCAGGTTCGAATTGAAAAATGTTAGACAGTGTTGGATAGCCCATTTATCGAGGAAGGCATTTACATCACGCTACGACCAATAGGAGCGGAGCATTCATGAACAATGTGACGCAGACGAAGTTGCACGGGCTGACCCGAGCATAGACGTACAAACATGAATACCTTTCAATGACAAAGCTAAAACCTAAAAACTTGCTTTAAAAATCAAGTCATTTATTCAAATTGGACTGAGAATCATCACTTTTTCAATGTCAAAAGATGAAGATAAAACGCCCGCCCGTCACCACTTCCTAGTGTCTTAGCTACAAAGAAGTGGCGCAAAATCTCTCGCTATCAAAAAGCTCCATGAGATTTATTCAGACAAAATTAGGTAGATACTCGTAAGTACCTAGAAGATAAAGGAAGGTAATCGTATAAGAGACCACGAAAAGAAGGGAAAAACACGATTCCTATGAAGGACATATCTCTCCAGGAGGAACTTATACCTATAACGACCATTCTACAAAAGTTTAGTACCATTTAAATCTCCATGAATCCGTTTTATATGTCACCGGAAAGTTACAAACTATCTAAATCCTAATATATTATTATTAATACACATCCTTAGACATACAAAAAAAAAACAAACACAATCATTAAAATTTTCTAACCGGCACTGGAACAGCAACATGTCTGCCACAGCAATGCCGAACATAAGGGCCAGCCTGTTGGCGATCATTGCCTGGATATATCAAATTCTTCCGTTACTGAGTGAGTGAGTGTCTGACTGACAGGCGACGCATAGCCGAAACTACTGGTCGTCGTAGGAAGCTGAAGTTTGGCACGTATGTTCCTTGAGGAGTGTAGGGGAGCACTAAGATTTCCCGAAATTCCGAAAAACGGGATATGCGCGTACCTACGAAGTCGCGAGCAAAAGCTAGTTAGATAATAGTTTCTTGATATATTATAAACAAGTTATTTGAAAACTATGAATCCTGTCGAAATTCAACAGTTTCCAATTTAATCCTGTCTTACGGAGAAAAATGAGTTTGCTATTTCACGCGATATTTTACAATCTTATGGCATCTAAGTACTTCTATATCTAACTACCTTTGTGGTTGTGGGTTCGATTCCCACGGGAAGCATACTTTGTAAAGTTTTTTCCAGTTTGGCTAGGACATTGCAGGCTTGAATCATCTGATTGTCTGATAAAAGATGATTCCGTGCTTCGGATGGCACGTATAAGCGGGTGGTCCCGGCCACCAAATAAACCATGTCAGAGGGCCTTGAGGCGGTTTAGAAACTCTGACGGCTAAGGGAATAAAATAAAAAGGATAAGAACACGGCATCTATTATTATCCAGTGACATACAAAGTCAAAGGGAACAGTCTTAACAGAAATTAATATATCGACTTAAGACACTTATAACGACACGCCAGGTTTCTAGACAAGAGCTAGAAACTGTTAGCTCTTCTCGAACAGGTCTGGCTTACTTTCTACCACACCTAGTTTTATTTTATGTCGACTCGAACGGCTTGCTGTAAAATGGTCGTAAAGCAGGATGTTGAATGAGTAGTTAGTAGACTACAATGGAAATACCGCGTGAGAGAAACCATAGAAGGAAAGTACCCAAATATAGGTAGTCGGGACAATGTTTTAGTCTAAAGAAACATTTAGCTTCTTTTATAAAACTGGACACATTGATATATAAAAAAACCCAAGATGCACAGTCTCGAACAAATGCAACACTCGAAACTGTCGTCAAAAACTGACATGTATCAAGTGTCTTGTGTGAGTTGTGTGTAGTTATACTATAAACATTTTTTTTTGCAAATACAACTTTACACGGATCGCTTAAAGTTGTTTTTACAAAGCAGTGCAGTATGGCGAGTGAAGCGCAATTTTTTTGCAAATTTGACCTTACACGGATCACTTAAAGTTGTTTTTACAAAGCAGTGCAGTATGGTGAGCGATGCGAAGCTGTTTGAAACTTGCGCACAATTATACATATTGCGCATGTTTTTTGCGGGCGTTTTTGAGATGCTTAGTACACACTAAGCATCTCAAAATCTTGGGTTTTTTATATATCAATGACTGGACACAACTATTTTTGGAAAGACCTTGCCGTAATACCTATAACATCCTTTATTTTATGACGCCATAGGAAAGAATCAACCTTTTTTTTAAGGATGTGTAATCACCAAATTTCTCCTTCCACTCTGGGTGGAGCGGAAGGGAGTGACAGACTTATCTACTGACTAAAGCCCATCCGTGTTCCTCCTAATATCCTTTGCATTCCAGGGTCGCAGTGATTCTTTCGAACAAATACGGCAAACATAGAGTCAACCTTGAGGACATCTCCTTTATAAACATAGCATCTTAAATTGAAGGCGGACATTATAAGTAATTATGTACTTAGTTAAGTGAAGAAATTTGGATATAAGCTGTAGCTCAAGCTCTAAAAAGACCCAGATTATTTCGTACCTAGTCTATAACCCAACGAAGTCATTGAGGAGTTTACGAAAAATAATCCAAGGAGGCTTGGCTTGTGGAGGATGTTATGCGTAAAACATAAACTTTTTTACAAAAAAAATTAAACCTCCGAATAATCTGAAAAGCAAAAAAACTAATATATAATCCTTTTTACAAAACATACCACCGACTTCTAAACAAAGAAAAGATACTAAGTACAAAATATATAATAGCTTTAATTTCGGAAGTCGGTGTTTTTTATTGTTTCTAGTATTTTAACACCGATTTCATTTACTCCGTTTTTTCATCGATTCAAAATAAAAAAAATACCTTTTTTAGTGTTTACTTTGCCAAACGATCATCCTCGATCCGCCGCTCCAGTACACATTTTGTTTATTTTAGTTTAAAATGAAAGCTCTCCTTAACCACAGTATAAGATATTATTACCGTTCCTTAACTTTAATTCTGGGTTACCAAGTGCCGTTGTGCAAAACTGTAGCCCTAAATAGATTTGCAAACTGGATTAAAAGTACCTAAGGTGCAAAGTGAATTCTTTTTTCACCGTTGCATTCTCATGCAAATCGTCCAGTTTTCTGAGATAACAGGAACCTCGGGACAACGGTACTGCGGCCGGGTCACCAGTCCGCTTGCTTGCTGAACAAGCTCACATCAGATTGATACGGGATGCGAGTCTTAATTACTTATAGGTAGAAGGATTACTAACGACGTTCATCAGACATTTACCTACATTTGTATACCTAAACATGAAAAATAATGATTTAAAGCCGCCAGCCATCACATCAAGCTACAACAATCTGTCCTGTCAAATTTCTTTAACACATTTTCAACTTTATAACTACATTATAAAGCTGCCAGACTGAAATGGGACTGGGCGGGTCACACCGGGCATGCATGGTGACCGCTGGGCTAAATTCTCCACGCAATGGGTACCAGAGGATGGACGGCGTCGCCGAGGCCGGCCCAGAAATCGGTGGCGAGATGATCTGGACGCACACTGCGAAGGCTGGTTCGAGGTGGCGGGTTAGCCACGTAGCAAGAGTAGCAAATGCTACGGGCACCGCGCATTGGTGGGCCCCGCGCGACGATCTTCAAATAAACGTCGCTGAAAACCAGCGGTATGGCTCTATCTCGTACAAAAGTCCTACCACACTAAGCGATAGCCGTTTCGGGGTGTGCGCCATTATTGCTTCTAATGGTTTTAAGCTGGCCGCGTAATGTGGAGGATTGCGGCCATGGAGATCTCAAGAACTACTTGGGTTAGAGATCTAATTCTTTTTGTCGATTGAAGACTGAAATTATCAAAAATTGTTGAATTCGATTCTGCCTTTTTGAAGTTACAGTTTGGCGGGCGTGTCACAAAACTAAAGAAAAAAATACTTAAATAGGCATAAACAAAGAAATTAAGGGCTTTCGTACATAAATCTGACGACTTTGAAAACTGTGATTTGGATAGTTTTTTAAAGGATGGAAAGTACTTTTCTGTTTTTTTTTCGGAATCTGTTCGTAGGTAAGCCGTACCTTAGCTACCAACTTTCTGCCCTGGATATGGTTGCTCAAAAACCAGGCAACTCCCATAACCTAAGAAGATTTTAATTTCATATTTTCGTTTTCAGTTTACAAAGGTTTACATTTAGGCCCTTAGGAAAATTTGCTACAGGCCCAGCGCTAGCTTAATCCGGCACTGGTAGGTAGGCAGTGTTAGACAATACAGCTAGCCACTCCTACCATGTAGGAAGCTATACTAGAGGCTTCATACATAGGGAAGCTTAATCTTGTTGCAACGTGTCGAGCCCGTCTGTCAGCCTTCCAAAGTAGGAGAAAACCTTTAAATGAGTACAATCAGCACAATAGTCGAGACTTCTTCACTAAGACAAAAATGTATGTAGGTACCTAAAATGCTAAAAGGGTTCGAATATTTTTCTATTTTGATTTTTTTAATCAAAATCGCGGCGCACGATGAAACATCAGCACGCAACACAATCTACTGCATATACGCACGCGGCACGTGATTAGTTTAATTTTAGGGTTCCGTATTTTTAGGGTACGGAACCATAAAAATAAACTAAGCCTCCGCTGTCCGTCCGTCCGTCACTCTGTCAGCGGGCTGTAGGTATCTCAAGAACAGTAATAGGTAGACAGTTGAAATTTTCAGAGTGTGTATTTTTATTGCTGCTATAACAACAAAAAATGAAATGAAATTAAAAATGGGGCTCCTATACAAGAAACGAGTTATTATTCGGTTTATGGTACGGAACCCTTCGTGTGAGAGTCCGACTCGCACTTGGCCGGTTTATTTTCAAGATAAAAATGTTTATAAAATGCTAAATTTTGATAGTAGGTACCAGCTCCTAGCTACCAACTCGATAGGTACATGAAATGCTGAAAAGTACTGGTATCATTATTTTGTGTCTATTTCTATCTTATGGTGCAATTGCTGCAGCAAGGTTAAAATGGTGTTAACACTAAGTATTTCTACTTCTAATCGTACCTGTAGGTACTTACTAGGTGATGGAAAAAGTAGCAGGTTTCATAGGGAGTCCATACTATGTGAACAACCAGTTTACCGCCAACTATAATAATATTTTATTTTATTATGTTGTAAGCTAATTCACAACAAGCTATTTACAAGCCTCCACACTTAACAATAAAGTAGGTATTGATGTACAGTTGCAAAATTAATTAACTATTACTACTACTAAGTTGACATAAAATTTAGTACCTGCGTAGGTGGAAATGTGCAACCACCATTAGAAAATATTAGAATGCAAATAGTGCTTGGATAAAACAGTACTAATGGTTGCTATGCTGCTTGCAAACAAATCTATTGAACGCTGTTCATCTTTAACAATTTTGTTGAATGCTTTTGGTGAGCGAACCATGTAAGAGTTGCCACGGTGAACTGAGTAAGCTAATTCACAACCAGTAGCGTAGCGAGGGGGGGGGGGCGGGGGGTGCGGCGCGCACCGGGTGACACCCGCTTAGAGGTGACACCCGACCGCTCGTTGACTGGTTTTTGTCACTATCGGGTGGCACCCCTAACTAAACGTTTGACGCAATGAAACCTGTCGAGAGTAGGGTGCAAAAATTATTGAGCTCGCTTCGCTCGCTCTTGCATTTTGCACTCTCTGACAGGAAGTCACAGTTTTTCTATATAAATCAACAAAAACTTAAATTTCAGTATGAATGTTCAAAATACAATAAAGCCCTTCCAAGATGAGGTGCAAAAATTTCTTTAGTCCTTCAGGTTTTTTGCATTTAGGGGTGACACTTGTTCGTTGACTTTTTGTCACGGTCGGGTGTCACCCCTTAACGGGCGACGTTATGAAATCCGTCTATGGTGGGGTATAAAAAATTTCGAGCTCGTTTCGCTCGCTCGTACTTTCTGCACTCTCTTTTTTCTCGAGCGTTTCTGTATGACTCAATAAAATCACTATGTTTGTGTATGAATGGTCAAAAGAAAATAAAACCTATTCGAGGTGGGATACGAAAAACGGCTTTCGATTGCCGTCACCAGAACGAAAAGCCAAAGGCGCAACTCATAATTGGGGGGGGGGGGGGCGTTCATTTGTGGGGTGACACCACATGATCCGCCCCGGGTGTCACCCATGCTAGCTACGCTACTGTTCACAACAAGCCATTTACAAGCCTCCACAGTTAACAATAAAGTAGGTATTGATGTACAGTTACAAAATTAATTAACTGTTACTACTACTAAGTTAACATAAAATTAAGTACCTGCGTAGGTGGAAATGTGCAACCACTATTAGAAAATATCAGAACGCATATAGTGCTTGGATAAAACAGTACTAATGGTTGCTAAGCTGCTTGTAAACAAATCTATTGAAAACTGTTCATCTTTAACAATTTTGTTGAATGCTTTTGCTGAGCGAATCATGTAAGAATTGCCACGGTGAACTGTGCGAGCGTAAGGAGTATGGAAAAGATATCTTAAACGAGAATGTCGAGGAGGAACGTTCAGAGACAGCTTAGAAAGAAGTTCAGGACATTCAATCTTAGATTGTGCTATTTTTACTAGGAAACGTATGCCAGATATATTCCTCCGAGTTACAAGGGGAAGTATAATATAGGGAATAAGGTCTGTTGAAAGAAATTACATTTATATGACGACATTCCACAGTCGGGTGACTTCCCCGACAATTTTGTTTTCGCCATTACTGGGTTAGTTCCATCGTAAAAGTCCTACTTTATCCTACTTAATATTATAAATGCGAAAGTCAAGGTCACGGCGAGGAAAAGGGTGCGAAGAATCGCCGGAGTGGACCCGACTACCCTAACAAATACCGACCACTGGACCTGGCCACGAACAAGAGGCTCTCCGATCCTACTCTCAACTCAAGCTCATGAAGGAGAGACGGGAGATGATTCTGCAGTCTTCAGACGATACGATGCGTGTATGTACCGGCAGCTCAATAGACGGATCTCAAAGTTCTTGAAAAGCGACCTCCGCCGCTTTAATACTGAAAAGATTCAAGACACGACATAACGGAATAAGGGCTCTAGGGTCTTTGCTAGAGATCTGTCTATTGGGCAAAGCCAGCTCACAAAACTGAAGACCGCCGATGGCAGAACCATATCCGCCAAATCGGAGCTTCTGAGAGACATCGAGACGTTCTACGGACAGTTATACACGTCAATGACTAAACCCGCTACGAACTAGCTAACGATCCAAGAGCTAGATTGACCCGGCACTATACCGAGGACAACCCGGACATCAGCCTGTATGAGATTAGGATGGCTCTGAAACAGATTAAAAACAACAGGGCGTCGGGTGAGGACGGAATTACGGCCTAACAGGCCGAGGCATGGAGCAGAGGTGTGGTGGTACTCTTCTTTAAGAAGGGCGACAAAGCCCAGCTTAAGAATTACAGGTCCATCTCAATTCTGAGCCATGTCTACAAGCTGTTTTCCAGAGTCATCACGAACCGTGTCGCGCGCAGGTTTGACGACTTCCAGCCTCCCGAACAAGCCGGATTCCGAAAAGACTTCAGGACCGTAGACCACATACTGACGCTCCAGCAAGTTATACAGAAGACCGAAGAGTATAATCCGCCCCTCTGCTTAGCGTTTGTGGACTGCGAGAAAGCCTTCGACTCGATCGAGACTTGGGCTGTGCCGCAGTCTCTCCAACGGTGCCAGATCGCCTAGAGGTACAGAAATGTTTGTACAAAAACGCCACTATGTCAGACCAACTTCAGGATCAGATCTCGAAACCTATCCTCCTACAGCGGGGTGTGAGGCAGGGAAACATCGTTTCTCCAAAACTGTTCTCTGCCGCAATGGAGGATGTCTTCAAGGTTTTGGACTGGAGAAGGCTAGGCATTAATGTCAATGGCGAGTACATCATCCACCTTCGATTTGCCGACGATATAGTCGTCATGGCTGAGACTACGGAGGACCTCAGTACAATGCTCGATGACATCCGCGAAGTCACTCAAAGGGCAATGGAGAGGGCAATGCTTGAAGTTTCCTTGCGTGATCGAATCTGTAATGATGACATCCGCAAGAGAACCAAGGTTACCGATATAGCCCGAAGGATCGCCAAACTAAAGTGGCAGTGGGCAGGGCACATTGCTCGCAGAACAGATGGTCGATGGAGCCGAAAAGTTCTGGAGTGGCGACCGCGTGCCGAGGAGACGCAACTTTGGAAGGCCTCCCACAAGATGGACCGATAACCTGGTGAAGGTCGCGGGTAGCCGATGGATGCGAGACGCGCAGGACCGGTCGTTGTGGCGACGCTTGGGGGAGGCCTATGTCCAGCAGAGGACGTCTTTCGGCTGATATGATGATGATGAAAGTTTGTGAGGATGGATGTTTGTTACTCTTTCACGTCAGAACGCCTGAAAGGATCTTCATGAAATTTGGCACAGAGATAGATTATAGTTGGGTCTTTTTATCCCGGAAGTATGTTCCCTAAGGATCACGCGGACGAAGCCGCTGGCAGAAGCTAGTTCTTCATAATGATGAGTATTGCGTTTATTCCATTTTGTATAAGTAGGTAAGTAAATTAAGACAAGTTATTAATAGTAAAAAATACTTTTATTTATTTCAGACTTGTTTTTCTTTACATGTTTAAAAAGTAGGTAAAAGTAGATTTTAGAAAGACATTTCTGTGCTTTAACACAACTTTAAGTAAATTTTTTGTGACACGACAATGCGCAGCTAAGTTTAGAATACAAATTACAAAACTTGACTAACAAATATTTATTACATTATGCCTCTATTCCTCGAAAAGATAGGCAGGTTGCAAAGTAAATCGTTCGTAAAATGTATTGAATTACTGATAAAGTCATAATAAAAAAACTTAGTTAATATCAACTTCGTTCACATTACAAAATGTGTAATGAATATTATGACAGGTTTAAGTATCAAACAAAGTAAATAAAACATTAACAAAAAATAAACTTAAAGTAACACTATCCGTAAGGCACTAACTTAGGAAGACAATAATTATTGTTGGAATTCGAACCCAACAGCTTGCGGGTGGTCAGCGCACGTAAGCTGCACTGCACACACTACAGTTCCTGTCACGCAAGTTTACCTCCCCGAAGTACGTCGCAATCGACTGCGCAGGATGTCAATTTGACAAAAAACATAGGACAGCGCATGCGCGGGTAGGTCGCGCATGCGTGTTCGCGCAAGATGGTGGGTGTAATAGCACCTCACTCGCTCTTATACGTTTGATGCATACGTGTGACCCGCTTGCTCAATACAATACGACTGTTGATGAGAAAAGTGTTACACGTTGTTATTGTTTTTAATTAATTATTTTGGTTATTTCTTACTATTTGATTTGTTTTATGTGTGCTTTTGTGGTGTATGTATTTGTGGTGTTACTTTTTGATATTGTTATTGTTACTGGTAGTCTTTGTTTCTTCTTTATAATACAATACGTATAAACAAAAAAATATTCTAGGAACGTAACACTTGTTTACACGATTGCACCTGCACGGTCGTCACCAAAACCTAACTTCGGAGGGGTAAACAACGGTGATGCGAACTGTACACGACACACGGCGCGGCGGAACGGCACTCGCGGGCTTCACGACATCAGCTAGTCTATTCTGCAGCCCGATTCTGTAAACATGTTAGAGTGAAGGCTTTAACGAAGTAATAACGAAGTGAGCTGTCAATACAAGTAATCAAGATGGAATGACAGCTCACTTCGCGATCACTTCTCCCAAGCCCTCACTTCGACTGGATATACAGGGTTATGTGTAAAACACCAACAACCTCAAAGGCAGTGAAAGTACACATGATTATAAACAACTTTTACTCTGAGACCAACCCTGAAAACTATCAGCTGTTTCATACAAAATACAATATTTAGCCAATAAAAAGGTATGGAACAGATGATATTTTTTTCGAATTTTCGGGGTTGTGCTCAAAGCAAAAGTTGTTTATAATCATGTGTACCTAATTTCACTGCCTAAGAGGTTGTTGGTGTTTTACAAATAACCCTGTATTTACAGAATCGACCGGCTGTTAAAACATAGGTGAAGTGACCTGTTACTCACCAGCAGAAGCAGCACTCCTAAGTTTAGACGGTGAGACATTGACAGAATAATTCCGGGTAAGCTCGCTCCATCGCAGACTTTGTCTCGGTCATCTCTGACCTAGACTAGAGTCAAGAGCAAACACATCACAAATAAAAAATAATAAAAGAAAATAGACCGACTGTGATGACGCACTCCATGATCACTTCACCTAAAAACAAGTCGAAGTGGGCGTTAAGGCGTTGGTGAAGTGATCACGAAGTTAGCTTTCAATCCAAGTAATCAATATGGAATGACAGCTCACTTCGTGGTCACTTCAACCACGCCCTTCGACATGTTTACAGAATCGAACGACAGAATAGCACTTCTGGTGTATAGGTGTGGCGTTTGCGCAGTGCGGCCGCGAACGACACTCGCGACACAGACTCCACCGCAAAAAAAAAAAAAACACCTTAACGAACTTTCTATTGGTCGTCCGGGACAGTTGTATTGTAGCACGGCATTAAACCTTCGCCTTATTTTAAAAACTGTCCACTAATGAATTTCTACCATGACCTAACATTATAAGGCACAAAGTTCATATTTAATATTCCAATTTTAATATCTTAACATGAGTACAATAGGTTATTTTATCTTCAATTCGCAACACGTTAACAAACTGCGCAAAACTTAACGCAACTGCGAAACACAATAACGTTAATAATAGAAGAATCTACGACAAAATATTAACAATCATAGAACAGAAAACAATTATATTCAATCTGAACATTTGAAATGAAGGCGCTTCTGACTCCCACCTATTTAAAAAACTGCACATATTTAGCAAAACATCTGTTCATCTATTTGATAACACAATTATATGTAACTTACAACATTAATCATTTATAACAGGGAAATATCAAAACGTCTTAATATCTATCCACACATTAATGAACTAAGCCATTTTTTTATTTAAACATTAGTATGAGATCCAGCTGCTAGAATCTGCAGCTAAATATTGACAGGCAAACTTGCAGAAATCGATTCGATTATCACGGATCATTTAATAAAATTAAGTTTGATCAAACAAACTGATGTAGATCTGCAGATTCAAGCAGTTGGATCGTAGGCTCTCTGGTCAAACAGAAGCGAATCTCGACGGGAATTAGGAGTCCAAGCGACTATTCGCGCCAATTTGAACAAATACGAGAAAGGCGCACAAGATTCGCCTCAGTTTAGCCAGAGCTTTATTTGGCAATTCTTATACTCAAAATGTCAACTGTGTATCAAACTACAAAATATCCAATCTGAAATATCCTTGGAATTTTAAGAATAACATCACATGTATAGGGAAACGATTTCCCAATAATACAGGGGCGAGCGAATATCTTCGCGCATCCCGCGCGGGGTTCACCTAAGTTTGACCAGAGCTGTAGACTGCCTGTCCATTGACGCGAAGTGAGGCAGCGGAGCGGAGCAATGGAGTAATGCGGAGCGGAGTTGCGGACTGTCTGTCCAAGCGGAGCGAGATAATGCGGAGCGGGGTTGCGGACTGTGCGAACGTCACGTGACAAGTTATTTGAGCAGGCGGCCGTTTTTTCCACTATCCCCGCTCCGCTGCCTCATTCCCCTTCCCGGTTTTTATGAATTTTTAAACTAGTTCGCAAATCCCTGCCCACCGAAGCGGAGTGGAGATTTTTTGCAATTCCATTGGTTAATACTGGCATGGCTCCACTCCACTCCTCTCCTCTCCGCTCCAGTGAATAGTCTGCCTTATGTTGGCACTTCCTATACTCAATACATCAACTGTTTTCATCAATCCAATAATATCACATTTTTAGAAAAGGAACACCAATCAAGGTATTATAGATGCTAGCTATCACACTTGTCAGTATACACATCAGCGACAGCACTCAGCACATGGCTGAAGAAACCATCATCATGCCTGAGCCGGTACAGCGCAGTGCTGAGGTAGCGTTGCACCGCGACTGCGCAGCTCGACGCCAGCATGCTGTCACCGCACACTGAGCGGTAGGCGCAGCATACTGTGATTGCTATACGCTAGTTCGAGGTACACACTAAAGAACACCTTCATACAACTAAGTTGATATTATCGGGGCGGGCGAATATTGTCAAAGATCCCGCGCGGAATTCGCCTCAGTTTGGTCGACCTTAATGTTGGCACTTCTACTAAAAATAATTATCAACTGTCTTCATCCATTCAATAACATCACATTTATAGGCAAACCTTCTTCCCAAAAAGAGCATCGGATATTGATGCTAGCTATCACACTTTTCAGTATACTCATCAGCGACAGTACCGAGCACATGGCTGAAGAAACCATCATCATGCCTGAGCCGGTACAGCGCAGTGCTGAGGTAGCGCTGCACCGCGACTACGCAGCTCGCCGCCGGCATGCCGTCGCCGCACACGGAGCGGGAGGCGCAGCACACTGTGACCGCTTGGCGCCAGATGCGGGTGCTCACTGGGAAACAAGTCACAAGTAATATAGCACAATACTTTTTCAACACACTTACTTCAGAACTGAGGCTGGCAATGCAGTGTATTTTACGCGTAGTTCGTTTCTTATACTATTTCCGCTATACTTGCGGAGAAGTGCGGGCACGAAATCACAAAGCTACCACAAAAATCGATCAACGTCGATCGATGGCATCGATCGGCGGTCGATAAATTATTTATCGGCAGGTATCCGTCAATTAGCCAAAGCTTCAATCGATCGATAGTCGATCTATGGTAGAATGGATTACTCGACGTCGACCGATAAATAATTTTTACTTCTTTCTTCGATCAACAATCGATCAACGTCGATTGGTGTAATAGGTATGTGGCCCTTATGCGGCCTCCAGACTCTTCGCAAAGAATGTGTATTTTGAACAGTTTCTCGTCTCCTTGACATTTTGTCTTTTCGCTCGATTTCTGGCGGTGAGTCTAGAGGACGCATAATACTATCCAAGACTAGTCATACTTGAAAGGTCAGCTATTATTTATTTATTTTTATTTGTGATGGGTTTGCTCTTGACTCTAGTCTAGGTCAGAGATGACAGAGACAAAGTCTACGATGGAGCGAGCTTACCCAGAAGAAGCCTGTTCACTCTAACTTTGAAGAGATTAAGGTTGTAAGCGTTTGGAAACACAGACGCAGGCAGAGAGTTCCACTCCTTTGCCGTGCGCATTATAAAAGACGTTTGGAAACGCTTAGTGCGAATTGGTAGAATAGTGACAAGGTAGGGATGGTAAGATGCAGTGCGTCTGGATGTCCGATGGTAGAAGGGGGCCGATGGGATGAGATCGTGGAGTTCTTGGGCACACTCACTGAAGTACAATCTGTAGAAGACCGACAAGCAGGCAACCTTACGGCGATGAGCCAAGCTATGTAGCTTGGCATCCACCAGTTTTTCGTCACCGATGAGCCTCTTAGCTCTGCGTTCCACCGAGTCAAGCGCGGCAAGCTGATACTTAGCTGAGCCATCCCAAAGGTGGCTACAATACTCCATGCAGGATCGGACTTGCGCTTTATATAGGGTTAAAAGCTGTCGAGGCCTGAAGTATCGTTTCACCCTATTTAGGCTAGCTATTGCTACATCTTACTGGCTTATTGCAAAAATGCCTGAGGCTAAAGTAAAAGTAAAACTTTTTCAATAGAAAATAGTTGAAGTAAAAGGACTCCAGTACCTATATTGTAAGGCTAGCATTTGAAAATACAGTGTTTACTTACAAAAATGTTGCATATCAGCATCACAATGCTGCAAGAGCTGCTGTATAGATGAGGAACTTTCAATTTGAGGCACGTTGTTGCCCGTCACCACCAGAGAGCCAGGTATCACTACTCTTCGCACTACTTCTTCTACTTCCGATGTCAACGCCTGTAAAACACACGATCTATGTTAAAAAAAAGATGGTTGGTATTTATTTTGTAAATATCAACCTGTTTTTAGGGTTCCGAACAAAAAACGGAACCCTTATAGGATCACTCGGGAGTCTATGTCTGTCTGTCCGTCTGTCACAGCCAGTTTTCTCCGGATCCACTGGACCGATTCTGATGAAATTTGGTACACATATGGACTTCTGTAACCCAAACACTCACTTTTAGGGGTCAAACAAGAAAATTAAAAAAAAGGTTTTTTGAACAATATTGTGTGACTTACCAAATGAAAGGGCTGTGAGGGTATTAATAATATTTTTTTCATAATTTTTAAATAAAGGGTTTTGAAGTTATTCATGAAATTAGACGAAAAATGACCATTCCCCCCTTATCTCCGAATCTACTGAGCCTAAAATTTTGAAAAGAAACCTAAAGATTACAGGAAAACCTATAAGAATTCTAGTGTTAAAAAAGCTATTAGAAGTCTGTAGTGTTATAAAAAAAATTCGTTCGGAACCCTTTGCACGCGAGTCCGACTCGCACTTGGCCAGTTTTTTTTTATTGACTTTATGGCAAGTGTTGTGGTCGACGATGAAGTTGTGACAGTTATAACATTCAATCATTATGTACCAGCTTTTACCCGTGGGCTCGCTCGCGTTATGGTAGGCGTCAGATAAATGTGCAGTATATATAAATAAAGAAAAACTGCAATGAATCGACATCTATCGTGATCTTTATGTTCTCTAGTAATGAAACACGGTTTTTCAGGTATATATGAAGGGATATAAGGGAAAGGTCAATGTTAGTGTCCGACCGAAAGTTCGGTTTCGGTTTCGGCCGAGTTTCGGCCAAAAATCAAGTTTCGGCGGCAGTTTCGTTTTCGGCCAAAATTGGCAAAATGTAAGTATCCTACTAATTGTGATCTAGGTATCTTCGTTAATTCTAAATGTGGGATTTAATTATCTTTGTTGAGACTGGAACTAAAAGTGTAATAGTAATTTTAGTAATTATTATTTTTAAATAAGAGGTACCTAAAAGAGATTGATGATTCTTCTAAGTACAAATACAAACCAAAGTATTAATGAATAAGATTTCAAAATACCAATACTTAGTATTTAATGAAACAGTAACAATTAGTGATTTGATGACTGATAAACATTTTGCTATGAGAACTTAATTTGAAAAAATAATAACAATATTATTAATGTTTTTTTTATATTATATTAAATAAATGGTTACAACAAAATGAATATACTGTTTCCATTTCATGTCCTAATTAATGCAGAATAATTGGTAAAATGCACCAAATTTCAGTATTTTAAGGTATTTTATACTTGACCACGTGGGTTTCGGTTTCGGCCGGAAAACCAGTTTCGGTCGGACTCTAGTCAATGTGCTTTATTGCAAGTTTAAATGGCGCCTACCATAGTATAGATTTTCGTTAAAAAATCTATAATCGCCTCCAGGGTCCTATCTATATCTGTACATAAATTCATCAAAATCTGTTTAGCGATCTAGGCGTGAGAGTGTAACACACAAACACACGTTCGTGATTATAATATTAGTTAGGATTGCAAAGTTTAGAAGTCTGTCTGCCAGGGTTGCGGAATTTGTTCGAAAGAGTCACCGCGGCCCTGGAACGCAAAGGGCATTAGGAAGAACACTGACGGGTTTTAGTCAAAAAGAGTCGCGCTCCGCCCAGAGCGGGAGGAGTCATTTCATGTGTAGAAGCTTACTAACAACAAAATATTACCTGAGTATCAGGGGTGCCACTTGCAGTCTTTTTGTTATCATTTTTTATAACATGCAGCCAGTAAGATGTAGGAATATGCTGTAACAAAAAGATTAATTACAAAAACTTGCGTTTCATACAACTTATACTTGAAACTTGAGAGTGTATTGGTCCTATCTGGCCATACTGAAAATGAATCATTGCTCACATTCAAATTCTGAAGTAACTTTAACACTAACCTTTTTTATTAATTATTTTCTTGTTGTTTGCTGGGTCTAAAAGCATGAACATTTGTGCAAAATTTACATTTACAACGAAGGTGAAAGAACGGTTTTTGACAATTTGTAGCGGCTTCTATACCGCCATACACGAAATACAAAAGACATGACGTGATACCAATCCTACATCATGGAATCAAAGTTCTCTATGCTTTTCGAACATTTACAACCAAATCATACCCAAAAACTTTTTTTTTTTTACTTTGGTTAGGCACGCGTGTTTAACCTCTATCTCACCTGATGGTAAGCGATGATGTGGTCGAAGATGGAGCACGCTTGCGCAAGTAAAGAAAGATTTCTCTTAAAGTCAGTTATGTTATCTATACTTCTATACTAATATTATAAAGAAGAAAGATTTGTTTGTTTGTTTGAATTGAATAGGCTCCGAAACTACAGGACCGATTTGAAAAATTCTTTTAGCATTGGATAGCTACATTATCAGGGAGTAACATAGGCTATATATTACCCCCGTACTCCCACGGGAACGGGAACTACGCTGGTGAAACCGCGTGACGTCCACTAGTAAATAATAAATAAAAAGTTTTTATGGTTTCTTTTTTTTTTACTATTGATAGGCACGCGTTTGACCACTATCTCACCTGATGGTAAGCGATGATGTGGTCGAAGATAGAGCACGCTTGCCTAGAAGTAACCTATTCACTCTTGACTTAAAGACTCCCAGGTTGTAGCTATCAGGAAACACAGACTCCTGCAGAGAATTCCACTCCTTAGCTGTACGCACTATTAATGTGTTCCCAAAACGTTTTGTGGATGAATGGATAGGCACGCGTGTTTAACCTCTATCTCACCTGATGGTAAGCGATGATGTGGTCGAAGATAGAGCACGCTTGCCTAGAAGTAACCTTGTGAAGTAGTATTCATGATATATAATCCTGTGTTCTATTATAATAAACTCAGTATTGTAACAGCATTCGTTGTATCATTTACTCACCTTTAATCCGCCCTCCGTACATGGCGACCGTGACAGTAAAATAAATGTTTACATTCCATTGACCAAAACGGCACAAGTGGTATCATAATGTATAGCATCGGAACCAATCTTCTGTCCGAACTCGGCACAATAACTGTTTTATTTTGGGAAAATTTTACAAGTTCTTTTCAAAATGGGAACTACTAATACAAAGGAAGAGGTTATAGTTCCACAAAACGCAGCAGGTGGAAGTAACGTAGCAGACATCAGGCAGCTGGCAGTGCACGCTGTGCACGCTAGCACAACCAATATCATCTTGATCGTGGTGCTCTTATTAGTATCGTTGGCGTTTTTGTACGGTGTCTTCAGAATATACAAAAATTGTCACAACCAATGGATTGAAAACGGAATCAGAAGGGATAGACTACGATATTCTATTTGGAAACGAAGAGCGGATGCGGACAACGAATTACGAATCAATGCGAGGAGCAACAGAAAGGACGGCGGAGACATCGTTTAAACCTTTAGTGTGTGGTAACGTATCAGTGCGCGAAAATTCTAAGTGTTTTGTACCAGTGCGCGAAAATTCAAAGCGTTTTGTACCAGTGCGCGGTTATTTAACGTGTATTAAGTACGTATATCGTCTATTCGCTATGTTCGTGACTCACTCAGGCCGCAAAATTAAAACTATCCCCCACTTATGCTAATATTAACGAATTGATAGCCGATATGAAGGCCCAATTATTGCCAAAAAAATCTGCTACCGCAATTCAACAAAAACTGCAAAATTTTAAGCAGAATGATTTAACGATAGATGATTTCGGCAGACAAATAACAGAATTATTTGTTGATTTAACAATATCCCAATCAGATGGCAACGATGCTAATTTTAAAGTTTTGAAACCAATAAACGAAAAACAGGCTATCAAATGTTTTGCAGATGGTTTGAGAAGTCGACGTCTAGGCACAATAATTACAGCCCGAACTTATACGTCGTTAAAAGACGCAGTGCAGGCGGCTATCGATGAAGATATCTCTGGTCCATCGACTTCTAATATTCTATCCATGAATTATAGGGGTAGGCCTTCCTATAATTGGCCGCAGAGGAGAGACCGCTTCCCGCATACAGGTCGAGGACGGGGACGTGGTTATCGGCAGCCTCCCCAGAACCAGGGTGAACAACAGGATCGCGTTGAGCGAGGATCCCATGCAGGTCGGCGCAGGTCGACCCGATCATTTCATGGAAACAGAGGTAGGTACAATTTTAATAATAGCGGTACATCGGGGAACCAGCATGTAAATACTTTGGAAAACTCGGACTCGCAGGAAAATTCAATAAGCGAAGAACAAAATGAAAATCAGTTTTTTCGTGACTAATAATATTATTTTGTCATGTAATAGCGTAGGTTACGTAAATATAAGATCACTTAATAATTACTCATATCATTTATTAGTTGACACCGGCGCATCCATATCTGTCGTTATGTATAAACATATTCTCAAACAAAACATTCCAATCCATAACGAGACGACTACTGTAAATGGAATTGGGGGCAACGTCCAGAGCATAGGATATGTTTATTTAAATTTAGTTATTGGAAAACAGACACTGCGCCATAAGTTCTGTGTTTTTAAATCATTACCTTGTAAGGGTAGTGGCATATTGGGACATGATTTCTTGAGCAAGTATAAATCGGTACTAAATTACGGAAATCAAACTCTTATGCTATGGAATAATGACTTAAAGGTATCTTTACCATTGATAATGGCAAACAATGATATTAATATACCAGCGAGATCAGAGTCTATTCATTTCATTAGGACATGTGAGACGGAGGAATGCTTAGTTAATGCGACAGAAGTACAAAAAGGAATTTTTGTAGCGAGTACTTTAGTTAAACCCACAAATGGGAAAATACCCATTAGAATCTTAAATACCACTGACTCAGATTTAGTCTTAAAAACAATAAATCTCACTCTTCAAAAAGCAAGCGAGTATGATGTCTGTGCGTTTCAAGAAACAAATAATAATGCCGATCGAGTAAAAAAATTATTCACTTCTTTGTCGTTTAACCATTTAAATAAAGAGGAGCAATTGTCCATAGAATCAATATGTGCAAAATATTCAGACATTTTCTTCCTTCCGGGAGATAAATTAGGCACAACCAAATTATACGAACATACGATAACATTGAAACCAAACGTGGCACCAGTATACGTTAAGCCTTACAGAATGCCACATTCCCAGAAAGATGAAATAAAGAAACAAGTGGATAATTTATTAGAGCAAAATATTATTGAACCTAGTTCCAGTGAATGGTCTAGCCCAATACTCCTAGTGCCTAAAAAATCAGACACCGGGGAAAAGAAATGGCGGTTAGTAGTAGATTATCGTAAGCTTAACAATTGTATACAGAATGATAAATTCCCCCTGCCCAATATTACGGACATATTAGATTCTTTGACTGGCTGCATTTACTTTACACATTTAGACTTAAATCAGGGATTTTTTAATATATCACTGCAAGAAAACAGTAGGAAATATACTTCATTTTGTGTAGATAGTGGTCAGTACCAAATGACAAGAATGCCAATGGGGCTTAAGACTAGTCCAAGCTCATTCTCGCGAATGATGACCATGGCAATGACTGGGTTATCCTATGACAAATGTTTAGTTTATTTAGATGATCTCATATGTATGGGACGAAGTCTCTCCGATCATAACAAAAATTTAATACAAGTATTCCAAAAACTGCGCAGTGCGAATTTAAAATTAAATCCTTCTAAATGCGACTTCCTAAAAAAGGAGATCCTCTATTTAGGCCATGTCGTATCAGGCAACGGTATATTGCCCGACCCAGACAAAATTAAAATAATGAAAAATTATCCAGTTCCCACAAATACGGACGAAGTTAGACGTTTCGTTGCATTTGCGAACTATTACAGAAAGTTCATAGATCATTTTGCAGACAAAGCATATCATTTGAATCTACTATGCAAAAAAGACTCTAAATTCATATGGGATGATAATTGTCAAACGTCTTTTGAAACCCTAAAAAATTGTTTGATGTCGCCGCCAATTCTCCAGTACCCAGATTTCTCAGAACAAAATCAATTTATACTTCAGACAGATGCATCCGGGTACGCGATAGGGGCAGTTTTATGTAACTCGAATGGTTGCCCCGTAGCATTCGCCAGTAGGAGCCTCAACAAAGCGGAAAAGAATTACCCCACTATAGAGAAAGAGCTCCTAGCTGTGGTCTGGGGGGTCAAATATTTTAGACCGTATTTATATGGTCGTACATTTAAAATACTAACTGACCACAAACCCCTTGTATACTTATTTAATTTGAAAGACCCCTCCAGTAGACTTTTTAAATTTAGATTAGTTCTCGAAGACTATGATTATGAAATAGAATATGTAAAAGGGAGCGAGAATATCGTTGCCGATGCATTATCGAGAATAAAAATTTCTTCAAACGAACTGAAAGAAATGAATGAACGTTTGTGTTCAGTAATGACGCGCGCTCAAAAACAAAAATTAGATGCTGCTGTCACAGTTGATAAACTGACCGCCGAGACCTACGATTGTGCAGAACAACCAAATGTCGTGGAAACTCATATCAAACCGCGAGACGCAGTAGAGTTAAGATTTTCAGACAATAATAGTTACAAAAATCACAAAAATAAAAATATAATAACATTAGAAACTGAAATATTGTTTTATGTAGCCCAAATGAAAACTATATTTATAAAACCAGCGTCTCAATCACAAATTACGCGAGCCGAATTTGTGAGAGACCTGAGTGATTGTTGTGAAAAACTTAATATAGTTGAAGTATATTTCATTAAAAATACTAAAAATAAGATTTTTGTAGAAAAGCTAACCAGCGAAATAAGGGCAGAAAGCAACTGGAAAGGCCCCAGATTGTGTATATTAAAAGATGTAGAGAGAATAGAAGATAAAGACGATAGGAAGGTGATACTCAATGACTTTCATCTTTTACCCACTAGTGGTCACGCGGGCGTGAGAAGAATGTTGACCAATATAAAGAAATATCATTTTTGGCCAGGTATGGAAAGTGATGTCAAAAATTACGTTAAAAAATGTACTCAATGTCAGAAACATAAGTACACAGTGCAGGTAAGAGAGCCCATGGTTATCACGACGACAGCTCAATCCGCTTTTGATAAAATTTACTTAGACTTGGTAGGACCATTAGATAAAGACAGTAACGATTTTTCCTATATACTTACACTGCAATGCGAGCTAACAAAGTATGTGTGTGCTTACCCCCTTGTCACCAAAACCTCTACAGAAGTGGCGCGCACCTTCGTAAATAACTTTATACTTCAACATGGTGTACCGAGGGAGATTGCTACTGACCGAGGCACGGAGTTCATGTCCGAGACCGTCAAACAGGTTTGTGAATTACTACATATTAAGAAATTAAATTCAACTGCGTATCATCACCAAAGCATTGGAGCGTTAGAAAACTCTCACAAAAATTTAGGTGCGTTTTTACGAATACAAACTGAAGAAAATCCCGAATTGTGGAGTGCTTGGTTACCGTTCTGGTGCTTTGCGTATAATACAACAGTTCATACGTCAACAAAATTTTCACCTTTTGAACTTGTATATGGTAGAATGTGTAACCTACCCAATAATTTGGCAAAATGCGTAGAGCCACTTTATAACTACGACAACTATCCCCTTGAACTTAAGTACCGTCTTCAAGTTTCTCAAACGGAAGCGAGAAAAAATTTGATAGCCAGCAAGATAGATAGGAAAAGTAGATACGATCAATATGTCAATCCAATACATTACAAGCCTAACGATCAAGTCTTAATAAAAAATGAAACTGGTAAAAAACTTAAACATTTATATTCTGGACCATACAAAGTAATTAGGGATTTGTCACCTAATGTGGAGATCGAATACAATGGAAAAAATAATATTATACATAAAAACAGAACGAAACCATACTATGGATAAAAAAAAAATGTAACATAGGTGATCACTAGAAACTAAAATGGCAAATTAATAAAATGTAAGCATGTACAAACACTTATGAAAGTTATGATGACGAATGTAACCAGAGACTACTATATTAAGATCTCTAACCGTATAATTATGTTGTCAATGAAATCATATTCTATAATATTGTATACTTACAGCGCATTTCATATCAATGCGTCATAATATTAACTTTTGTATTGATTATAAACAAAATGTTTGTGTATCTTAATATTATATTAACAATAAAATAAATTTAAAACCTTTATTTTATTGAATTTTAGGGGAAAGATGTGAAGTAGTATTCATGATATATAATCCTGTGTTCTATTATAATAAACTCAGTATTGTAACAGCATTCGTTGTATCATTTACTCACCTTTAATCCGCAATCCGTACAACCTATTCACTCTTGACTTAAACACTTCCAGGTTGTAGTTATCAGGAACCACAGACTCCGGCAGGGAATTCCACTCCTTAGCTGTACGCACTATGAATGTGTTCCCAAAACGTTTTGTGCGTGCGGGTGGGATGTCCACCATGTACCGGTAGCGCATCGCCGTTCGTCTTGTGGTCCGATGATGGAACGGGCTTGGCAGAATTAAATTATGCAATTACACCGACAGGCTAGCTCTAACTCGTCGTCTGTGCTCAAGACTTTGGAGCTTCGTCGCGACAATATTATAAAAAACTTTTTTTTTAAACGCAGGTCAATTCTTTTTTTGCTGTTGGTGGGTTTTCACATGAAAAAATTAGAATACCGACAGGCTAGCTCTAACTCGACGTCTGTGCTCAAGACTTTGGAGCTTCGTCGCGACGATATTATAAAAAACTTTTTTTTTAAACGCAGGTCAATTCTTTTTTTGCTGTTGGTGGGTTTTCACATGAAAAAATTAGAATACCGACAGGCTAGCTCTAACTCGACGTCTGTGCTCAAGACTTTGGAGCTTCGTCGCGACGATATTATAAAAAACTTTTTTTTTAAACGCAGGTCAATTCTTTTTTTGCTGTTGGTGGGTTTTCACATGAAAAAATTAGAATACCGACAGGCTAGCTCTAACTCGACGTCTGTGCTCAAGACTTTGGAGCTTCGTCGCGACGATATTACAAAAAACTTTTTTTTTAAACGCAGGTCAATTCTTTTTTTCTGTTGGTGGGTTTTCACATGAAAAAATTAGAATATACTTGGTATAGTAAACTTCAACTTACATTAGTATCAGCAAGCATCAGTATCCTATGCACATGTGGCTGGTCAGTAGTATCAGGAGACAGTCTATTGACACAATCAGGGTACATCTCTGCTAGAACAACGCTGTTCTCCCCACCCAGCTTGCGTTTGTTTTGTTCCTTTATTGCTAGCTCGTCGAGACGGTCAAAGATTTGAGAAGCTACTTTTGGTTTTATACCTGTAAGGGAAAAAGATTGTGTTATCAACTAGCTGGAGATTTTTTCTTAACTTTGTATTTTAGTTCACTGAGGTTTATTCTTAGAAACCCCATTTCTGGGTTAAGCTCGCCTTTGTACCTGTACATAAGCTGTCCTGTTGTTTATTGTTGCATGTTTTTGTTTGTGTATGCGTGCAATAAAGAATAAGAATAGCACAACAATTACAGAAAACAAATTAAATAATAGTTACCCAAAAAGTATAATGGCGGCTAAACACTCTCGCTCGAGAGCATTCGCTATGTCTCGCCCGAGAGGCCTCGGTCGAGACGAGTGACGGAGTGACCATGTACACTCTCGCCGAGGGAGGTCACTAGTCATCGTCATCGCTCGCAGTTCGCGCGAGGCGGCGCGAGATCCTTGGACTCCGGTGCAAAAAACCGACTCGGGACGGAAGCTAGCGAGGAACACCGAGGCAGGCCGAGGCGGGCGAGCGCTACCATCTACACTCTCACGCTCGCCCTGCCTCGGAGAGTCTCGGCGAGAGTGTACAGCCGCCATAACAATACGTACAGAATGAGGGCTACCGTTTTTGTACTCACCAGTTGGCGTCACTGCCGAATTAGTTTATCATAGCATTAAAGTGGTTATTACGCGCATGTGAAAAAAGTCAGGCTGTTTTAGAAAAATATCAAAACAAATAAGTAAATAAACTCGAGTCAATAGCCAACCAACAGTGAAATTTGACATTTAAAACCTCATGCTGCCTCCACACGCTTGGCAAACAGCGAACACCAAACAACAAACACGAACGTGTGGATAGGTGTTTACTGTTTGCGTATGTGTTCGGGAAGTGTTTGGCAGTGATCGGATCGGTGTCGGTTTTTGTGCACAAATCAAAGGGTGTTCGTCAAACGTGTTTGCGATGTATCCACACGCTTGTTCAGTTCTATTCTGCCGTCATAAGGAAAAGGACGTATCTACATAAAACAAAGTAACCGATTTCCGACTTTTATAAAATACCTTAAGGTCGGAAATCGATTACGTTGATTTGTATAGATACGTATTTTTTTTTTACTGCGGGAGTACTATTATCCAGAAAGTAATCGGGAATATACTTGCACGTTCGCCAAGCATGTGGATGCCGTGTTTGTGTTGGGTGTTTGTGGTCGGTGTTCGAGACGTGTTCGGTGTTTGTCCTGTTTGTGGCAAACAACAAGCGTGTGGAGGCAGCATCAAGCCAGACTAGCGCCTCTAGCGTCGAATTCAAACACGACGATAGCCCTCATTGAAAACAACAGCAGACATCATAATAAAATTAATGTTCGAAAAAAAAATAGACAGATATATTGCTCCTAAAATATGGTAAGCAAAGCTACATAGACAACAATGTTACAGTTACACCACTTGACATCAACATAACTCACCTCAGACTTGTAATTGATAGCATGAAAAATTTTAATTTTAAAATTATTTCAAAATGTTATTAATTATTTTATAACATAAAAGACATATCCAAGCAAATACCAACATTCGAGAAAATTAAACTTTTCCTATAGATCCTATACAACTAGAAAAAAACATGAAAACCATAAAGTTACAGAAGCAGTAGAAATTATTTTAGAGGTGACACAAAGAATGGCCTTAAGCCTTCTTCTTAGTCGCAAATTTCTAAATAGTTCATATCATATTACCAAAATGAGCTGCAGCCACATCAATCTCAGCATCCTCGCTCCATGCCAGTATGATCTGCACAGTTTGCAGTATGGAACACTGCAGGCGGAAGAAGAAGGAACCAGTCCTTATTGGCAGCCTTTTGCTACATCCCTCACATATCCATTGTATTCTGAAAACAACACAAACTTCCGTAAATGTCTTGTAGTTTATCATGGAAATATCTATACTGCACTAGGTAATACTAGGTAAATAATCTCGCACAGAACTAAATTATTTTTTTAAACAAAAGCTCAGCTCTGCAGGCAAATGATTATATGACAGGCCGTAAGAAATTAATATTCAATCAATCAAGCCTTTTGATCCCGAAACTCCTTGTTTTGTGCATAATAATGCTCTTTCTTTGTTGTTTCTTTTAAGTATTCTTTCTTTATTATAGTATGTTCCGGAGTACAGTGTGGCTCCTGGCAAAGGCGTCCTCCAACAATTTCCACTGCCTTCTATCCCTTGCAACCCTTCTCCAGTTGCAATCCACTGTTAATTTAAATTTGTCCTCCCATCTTTTGCGTTGCCAACATCTGTTTCATTTCCCGTCTCTAGGGTAACGTTCCGTCACGAATTTTCTCCATTTATCGTGAGGGCGTAAAATATTACCTGTCCATCTCCATTTCATTTGGTCTATCTTAGTGAGAATATCCATTACACCTGTTCTAGCTCTAATAAATGTTTCTTTTCTTATAGATTTTCTTGATTCCCAGCATGCTCCTTTCCATGGCTCTTTGACAGTATTCTTACATGTCCCTATGTTGTTTGAAAAGTGCCCATGTTTCACAGCCATAGGTAAGGCAGAGGATACAGGTGTTAAAGACTTTGCACTTAATTTTGTTACTGAAATCTGTTCCTTTTAAAATCTCCTTCAGTGACCAGTATCTTTTCCATCCATTGGCTATTCTCCTTTTTATTTTCTTGGTAGTTAGGGCAGTATGAGAGATTATTTGTCCCTAGTACATGTATTCTTTCACATATTCTAAAGGTTGATTATATTGATTTTTATTTTGTATGGGATTTAATTTGTTAATAACTTCGTTTTGCCTATGTTCATTTCCAGCCTGACCTTATCACTTTCTTTGTTTAGATCATGTATCATTTCTTCAAGCCTATTAGGGTTTTCCTCAAACAATACAATGTTGTCAGTGATTTGGAGATGATGCAATCTTCTTCCATCTATGTTTAGTCCAAATTCGTTTTCGAGACAGTGGGTCACCTTGCCTGACTCCTCTTTTAATTTTGAATGTTTCTCCGAGTGTTTCCATTTGTATTCTTGTTTTACTTTTAGAGTTTTTTTATTTTTTATTATAATATTTATGTAGACCCTAGATATTTCCTGTTTCCCCAAGCTTTCCCATATGGTTTCGTGGACAATGCTATCTAAAGCTTTAGTATAATCAATAAAGGCCATATACACTGGTTTGTTATATTCACTTTTCAATAATTTGTTTGACTGTGTGTATATGGTCTATTGTAGCGAAATTTTTCATAAAGCCAGCCAGTTCCATTGGCTGATTTTCGTCCAGTGGGATGCTTATCCGATCCAGTATTATCTTGGAGAAGACACAAGCTTTGACATAAGGTTTATTGAGCCTTTTTTTTTAGATAATGTGTGAGGTTTCCCATTGTTCAGGAATCTGTCCTGATGTTAGGATGTCATTAAAGATGTTTGTCAGCATGGGCACGAGTTTGTTTAGGGCGCCTTTCAGTAATACATTCATGATCTGGACCTGATGCCTTTTCCAGCTTTTGGCTTAATATAGCCTTCCTTACTTCACTTAAGGACGGACGGTATAAGGACGTTATTATTAAGAAACTTATATTAATGCTTAGTTAAATAAATTAGTAATATCTTCATCAAACTCTGCTCACCTGTCTATGACTCTAGCGGTCCTACAAACCACTTTGCAGTCAGGTTTGTCTGAGGGACATTTCATTGCTTTAGGCAATAGACCAAATGTTTGCAGCCTCTCCACGAGTTGGCACTCCAATCTCTGGTCACCATGGCTGGTTGTAAACTCCTTGTACAGCTGCAGATTACTGGAAATTAAAACAAAATTTTAATTAAAATTATGCTAACATTTTAACGATTTTACTACTACGGTCCACTATTTAATTATTTTTAAAACAAACAGTGATAAGCTGTTTAGTGACAATGGTAGGCGCCAGATAAATGCGCAATAACGGTCACTGACCCACATACAGTTATTGACTTTCTTAACATAAAAAAAAACTGGCCAAGTGCGAGTCGGACTCGCGTGTAAAGGGATTCGAACCAATTTAATTTTTTTATGTGTTATTTTAACACTACAGACTTCTTATAAGTTTTTCGGTAATCTAAGATAATATAGAACTATTATTACTATACTATCTATTTCAAATTTTAGGCTCAGTAGTTTCGAAGATAAGGGCGGAATGGTCATTTTTGGTCTTATTTCTTGAATAACTTCAAAACTATTTATTTTAATTTATGAACAAATATAATTAAAACCCTCACAGTAAGCCCTTTCATTTGATATGCCACACAATACCGATTGTTTTTTTTCTAGTTTGGCCCCTAAATTTGACACCCAAAAATTATTTATTTACGTAACATTTCCGTGTTTCGGACACAGAAGTCCATATGTATACCAAATTTCAACAAAAACGGTCCAGAAATTCCGGAGAAAACTGGCTGTGACAGACAGACGTGTGACAGTGTTCCTATAAGGATTCCGTTTCTTACGATGTTCGGAACCCTAAAAACAGAAATAAAGACATAAAGCTGTCCTGAATCAATTTCTTCCATGATCGGTTCACAATTTATTGTTTGGGTATCTACAAAGAGATATTAGGGAATGGTCAATGTGCTTTATTGCAATTTTATCATACGCCTACCGTATAGCCTAATAACCATTTACGTTGAAACACTTGAAATCTCTAGCTGTACACGGTGACATGTACTTTTGAAGTATAGAACTCAGAAACAGCTTTCTAATCACAACTGAGAGCATTGAGAGGATTTCTTACCCTGGTAATGTATTAAATGGTAAAGTTGGTTCCGTGACTTCAGTTTTTGTATTGCTGTCGTATGTCGTGGAGTCTGCTTCCATCATTGTAGTGTTCTATTTATTATTAACAACTAGTTAACACGCATCTGTAACATAACAAGTTTGCATCAAATTATTTTCAGCTCACTGGGCAACTGCTATCTACAAAACTTGGTAGAAATTGGTTAATTGTAGCTATAGAATTAACCGATTTCTACCTTTTACACGGAAAAACTTCATTCCACTTAGTCTATGTTCTTTCTCAAATCACTTTTTCACGAATAAAAATAAATAAAATCCAAACAAAATATAGACTGAAATGTCACAAAAACGTCAACAACGTCAAATTACTAAGCGCTAGAGGTGAAACGTATTTACTGGAATAGGTTTTTGGAACAGATTTTTGGCTGGATGCGCTTTGAGACTATTTTCGCGTCTGTTACGAGGTGTTGTGACTCGCGAGTTTGCGGCCCACAAGCTCGGTCAGTTTCAGGAGGCTTTCGGTTTGGCAGTCGAAGTTTGCGAGTTGATATATTTGTTTTGTGTTTCTAAGCCTAATGTCCATACCAATAGAATCACTTTAACTTTGGTAAGCAGTGTGCAAGCGTTGCTATAACTTTTGTAAGTACCTAGGTATCAAAACAATATTCTGTGAATATGTTTAGCAATATAAACAATAATGCTAAGAAAATAATAAAATGTTTATCTTCTAAATACGCCAGTTTTTCTTTGATATAAGTACCTACAATTTTTTATATGTTTCTAAACAAGCTGACATTCCTAAGACGGTTAAGTATGTAGGCAAGTTTTCAATAAGATTTTATTTTAAGTAATAAAATGTAGAAAAGATAGAATACCAACGCGTAGTCAAATATACGTTAATAAAACATAAACTGAAAATACTTCGATTACCTACTTGATCTCGAAGTTACGAACGCTAGCTATGGAAATGTCAATAAACTTGAGACGCCTAAATACTTGTTAACCTAGTTTTTGTAACAAGTTTTTAGGCGGACGCGTACTTCCAAGACTCAGTACGTGTTTTACCTAGTACGTCTCACCTCCTCAACTCTACGAAGCGCTTGCAACACTTAATTTCAAAAATCAAAAGAGTATTAGTGCGACTACCTAAATATAAAAACTAAACGTGAAGAATGATTATGTTTAATTCAACGTTTAGTCGATTCGGAAATTAACAAAACATTACCGTTTACCTTATTTCAAGTTCATTTAATTAAAATTTTGATTTAGCTCTTATTCAATTTCTTGAGGATATTGGATTTTATTTACATTACTCACATAGAAAGTGCTTTCTAAACTGTTTTAATTTACCTTTTGCTTTATTGATTATAAAATTAAAGTCGACCCTGACTGACGGACTGCAGTGTAGATCTCGCTTAGGCACCTTTTGGGTACGGAACCCCAGAAATTACATACACATTTTATAGAAATATTTACATTTTTATCGCAACAAATCGAATTGCATTAGTTAGATTAGTTAAGTAACTGACAACACTGATCATGCGTGCCTTCGCTTTTCAGTTTGGAGCTTTACGTTTTGTTATGTCAAAGTAATAAAGTGTCATGCTGCTTTGGTTTGGAATTTAAGTTTTTACCTTCATTTACAGACGCTGTGGGATATTTTATTTTATTTTATGTGATAAACTGTATTTGTTGATTAAAACAAAGTGATGCATTTGTGACTCTTCATGTGCTATGTAAGTATTGTTTAATTTTATTTACATTTTCTGTCAGCTTAATCGTATTTTTGGTTTCCACAATTTCGACACTCAGTTGGAGTATAAATTGAAACTAATGAAATGATAGAAGATATATTTTAATGTTTTTAGCATAAATAACCACTGAAGTAAATTTCCTGTAAACATAAAAGAGTTTAATTAACTTTTATGGCGTTATTTAGATATTCTTAGTTACTGTTGTTCTAAAAAATCAATAATCATAACTCCGTAATTATTTCTTGTTTATTTCCTAATAATATTGTAACTAGTATTTTGTGTTGTTATAATTAAATTCTTGCTCAATTGAATTTAAACATTTTTCAGTTTTGATCTTTATTGTATAATATTATTTCTTAGGAATGATTAATTTGTAATTATATTATACCTAACTGGAGACCAAATTAACAAACATGTTTTTTTTAATATGTGTGAAAAAGTATTGACATTGACTGAAAAAATGAGTTCCTATTTGATCCTGTCCTGTGTGATAATGATAACTGCCAGAAGTCTAAAAATCTGTTTTATTTATAAAATACTAGCTGACCCGTGCCCACTTCGCTGGGCGGTATTTATTCGGGTTAATACATAGCCTACTAGCGTCTGCCAGCGGCTTCGCCCGCGTGGTCCCTAGGGAACATACTCCCGGGATAAAAAGTAGCCTATGTCCTTTCTCAGGCTCTAGACTATCTCTGTACCAAATTTCATTTAAATCGGTTCAATAGTTTTGGCGCAACAGACAGACAGACAGAGTTACTTTCGCATTTATAATATTAGTAAGGATGACAACCACTAATAATGTGGATTTCTAAATTTTTTCTTTCAAAATCAGTTCAGTAGATCCAGAGATATCCCCCTACAACTTCACAAACTTTACCTTTTTACAATAATAGTATAGACTAGCCACCAAAATTGTATCCACTGTACACACTTGACCTGGTGTATAGCAAAAGAATTTATTTGTCCTGATTGGAGCCATAAACTATTTGGCTTACGAACGAGTCCTTTGCAGCCTAAATTACATGTAATAAGTTCTTAAACTGCTTAATTACATCAAATACAAAATAAACAACAATATAATACGACCTTCAATGAAAATGACTCAGTTAAATTAATAATTACTACAATACCTATGTGTTTATACAATTACCAACCATGTATTACTCGGTATTGTTGTTTCCTTTAATTTGATTTTAACAATATAATTGGAGTTCACTTCAGTAACAATTGCTTCTCTTTGACGTAAATTAAACAACAACAAAGTGTGATTGGCAAATTAAGCAATGAAAATAAACTCCTACACTGCTTTTAAAGTGACTTCTACAAAAGGTGTAGGTATATTAACAATGTAGTAGGTATCTAAAGTAGTAAGGAACTTGATAAAACATCAGTTTCTATTCCATCTTAGTTGTCATAAAACCTAATGTGGAAATGTTGAATTAGTTGAGTAAAGTTTACCATATTTGCACAGCAGAGTTGTATATAAAAATTATACCCTTGCTTATTTTTTGTTTGAGTACATAGGTAAAAAATAAGCAAGAAGTAAAATAAAATGAAGTATTTATCTCAACCAAAAGTGATATAACTCGTCCAAATTCCACTATCAGAAAAAAATCAGGATGGATCCAGAACTGGCCAAGTGCGAGTCGGACTCGCGTGCTAAGGGTTCCGAACGTTTTTTTTTTAACGTGCTATTTTAACACTATAGACTTCTTATAGGTTTTCCTGTAATCTATAGGTAAGGATATATTATCTCCATTTTTTTTTTTTCAAAATTTTAAGCTCGTTAGTTTCGGAGATAAGGCGGGGGGAATGGTCATTATTCGTATTATTTCTTGAATAAATTCAAAACCATTTATTTTAAAATTAGAATAAAAATATATTTAAACCTTTTAAATTTTCTAGTTTGACCCCATACTAACAAAAAATAATGGTTTACGTAACGCTCCCGTGTTTGGGTCACAGAAGTTCATGTGTGTACCAAATTTCAACAGAATCGGTCCAGTGGATCCGGAGAAAACTGGCTGTGACAGACGGACAGACAGACTCCCGGATAAGGGTTCCGTTTTTTGTTCGGAACCCTAAAAAGTACATCATTATGTACTTTTGCTAGCTTCATCATTATGAAGGTAGCAAAATGAAGTAGGTACAATAGACTCGCTAACAAACCCAGAAGTTCTCATATGTATAATGTTACACAAACCCGAACGATACCATAAGGAGAATAAAGCAACTTTATCAGATCTCCACAAATGTGCTCCCATTACCATCTGTACTAACTGGGAAGTAATAAAAACAATACAAACACTGTTACCAAGCGACTTTCTGAAATGATAAGTTGGAATACGTATTTGAGTATTTCATGTGTGGTTTCCGCGTAGCTGGCGTGATTAAGGGCAATAGTTAGTGCAGTGACGCAACGCGCGTATTTTCGGCGTCAATATTAACGTATTTCGTCCATAACGGCCGTGCTGAAATGTGAACCGACGCCGTCCCCGCCCGAACTTACGCTACTAATTGAGCTATTAACGGCTAAAAATTATACGTAACATACACATAGATGTTTAGTTCACAGTTATTTAGAAATAGGCCATTTACGAGTTACATATAAATGACTTTTATTGCGCTTCCCGGTGTATTTAAGGCGTCACTGGGAAAATCGCATTGCGAACCAGGACGTTATCGTAAAGCAGCATATGGGCTTACTTATAGAAGAAGCATGCACTGCACATAAGTCCTACGTATCGTGATTTATCGAGTGTTCTCAGAAGACGTTCTTCTTTTGTCTCTGTAGAGTGAGTCGCAGTTAATTGTGCGCATCTGTCTTGCGTTCTCGCGAACCGCATATTACGTGGTAATCGCTAGTAGGACAGTTCGAGTTCGTAGTTAGTTAAACCTAGTCCTCGGGCAATATAATTTAAATCGTAAAACTATTCCGCAGAGGAACTACTAGCTCACTGGCTGAATAATCACAGTGAGTTCTAAAGCATATCAATATATAATTCCTCAATAATTTGATCAAAAGCGTTGTAGTCTTCAAACGCAAAATTTATTTCTCTTAACACCCGAACGTCCAAGATATCAATTAACTTGATCAAATCAGAGTACGAAATTTTGTTTATTACGCAAATATAAGTTGGCAAAATGAGGGAATGTTCATCCAATGCGAATGCGGCGCGGTTCAGACGATGTCTCATTTGCTGGATTTTCCCAATTTCCTAATAGTTCCTTAATGATCTGAACAACGTTTCCAGCGCTGCAATAAACGTCACCACCTTCTCTACCCATTCAGAATAATTTTGAACAGTCTACAAGAAAAGGAGAAACGAGCAGGAGTTACCTACCTACCCTTAATGTTTTCCGTCAGAGTCATCGCACTTCAAAGCAAATTGATAATCGTTCTAGGAAGTTATTATAAGAGCTTGAGTGGATACTGTTGTCCATCCTGAATTATTGATATGACGATGCTGTCCTCTTAAAACGATAATGGGTAGGTAATACGGCAACCTCTTCTGATCTTCGGGCCATGCTTACAAGGTTATAATAATTTGTATGTACCAAAACAAATATTCCAAAAAGTCCAATTTCCCAATGAGTATCTAGGTCGAATTTAGTAAGTGTTATTTTCTCAACGTTCTTCTAATCACTGCGCTGGCCATCCATGACTGTTTTGGTTGCGATTCTTTTGTTTTCTCATCAGCCAGTCATCGGTAGTTTGCTAATTGTGGTCAAGGTCTGCTTCTGCAATTACACGGGACATGGGGAGTTTATTAACCATCGCCTAACTTGACGTTTACGAAGTAGGTAGGTACTTACTTTATTCATGCGATAGAAAAATGAATTATCATCATATCAGCCGAAAGACGTCCACTGCTGGAAAAACCTCCCCCAACCGTCGCCACAACGACCGGTCCTGCGCGTCCCGCATCCATCGTCTACCCGCGACCTTCACCAGGTCATCGGTCCACCTTATGGGAGGCCTTCCAACGTTACGTCTTCCGATACGCGGTCGCCACTCCAGAACTTTTCGGCCCCATCGACCATTTGTTATGCGAGCAATGTGCCCTGCCCACTGCCACTTTAGTTTGGCGATCCTTCGGGCTATGTCGGTAACCTTGGTTCTCTTGCGGATATCATCATTCCTGATTCGATCACGCAAGGAAACTCCAAGCATTGCCCTCTCCATTGCCCTTTGAGTGACTTTGAGTCATCTGATGGGGCCCATTGTGAACGACCACTTCTCAGTTCCATATGTTAGTCATAAGAAATAATATTATACAACATGTAGTCAACTTTTGTTATTAAAATTGATATGCTACTTCTCGCCAAACAATTACACAGTAGAAGACTCATCATTAAAATGACTGACTTTCTAGTATATCCGTAGATATAGGTTTAATCCCATACCATCATGCTTTTGTAGAACAGATACTGTTAAGATCAGCGTACGAAATGGGTCGCTAGAACTGTTAACATACTTTGTCACACTCCCGAAAGCTGTGAATGAACCCATTGGCAAATACTAGGATCGTTTGCCTACTTTGAGAAAGCGCGATATTTCCAGATTTATGTCCCTATAAGCACAGTAAAAGCGTCGTCGTAACTTGCAAGCGACACATTTCCCCTACTGAATCAAATTTATTATTATTATTTGACGTGTCGAGATTCGAGATTGAGGTGTCGCAAGAGAAATGTAAATCTGTGTGTCACCTCCACGCAATTACATGCAACATTAGCGGCGAGATGCTATGTTACGTGGCACGGTGCAGCCATCAAGTATGTAACGCAATTTGCCAGCAAAATATTTTGGTACTAACTTGTGCACTCAAAGTGCGATTACCTTAGCTTGTGCAATGCGTTGCAGAAGATTCAAATGACAATGTACAGGGCATACCAGTGTAAAAACCAGTTTCATTCCATTTACTTGTTTCAATTTCGGATGGGCAATAACCAGATACGGTCTTCGTTTTACACAGTAGGTGGAATGAATTTTTAACGCACGTTTGCTTTAAAGACTCCTCTGAAACAAGGTAATACTGACATCAGCTATTCACGTTTCCATTTAACCTTTCGCCATTCGCCACGTTTGCTTACATTGACGAAGCGCAGCCAATTTCGAGGTCGCCAGTCATGGACGCCGCATTCTAGACCAAAGAGGATTTATATCTGACACTACGAGGACTTGAGTTCAAAACACTCAGTCAACGCGACAGTAGCTTCTGTTCTAATCTATTACTCTGACACAAAAATGCCAATTCTTCAAGTAGGTAAACTGTTAAAATCTTATTTATCTAAATAACTGTAGAAAAGAAATGTTCTATTGTTCCTAAATTAGGCTTGGTTACAATTCAGGCGGTTCTCGGGCGTGGGCGAGCTGAGATTGTTTACTGAATGGCTCGACTCCTAAAGGCACCTTAATGATATACGCACTTTCTACATGAGCACAAGTTTAAATCACGATATTGATATTATCTGCGAATGTGTTCCTTTCCACAAAACGAATAAGGCATGTAGTGTTCTGCATATAGCAACTGGTTTGTGACTAGCCTTTTTACGAAGATAATGCGTTTTTTCATAGCGAGATTGCCACTGAGATAAGTCGGCATGAAAAGCTGATTAAGTATGAATGATATGGTGTATTCTTGTGACCTTGAACTGAAATACCACGTGGAGTCGGACGGCACGCTATTTTTCACCAAACACGTATTCTGAACAGACGTTTCGTGTCTTCCAGTCATCAGTGGATTTCATGACAAATCAAGTTTATTGCGTTTCAGAAACTTTATATTTCGCCTTTCTGCGAATAAAGCTCATTCCGATAATGGCCTACTTTAGATTCGCTCAAACTGTTTCGTATAATTTTTTTGCAATCTTTCCTGGTATTGAGAAATTTTTATGTAAATACTTTTTGGTATGTTAGTCAGGACCTTTCTAGTGTAGGCGTCACCAATGTGGGTGTCTTTCAAACTATTGCCGACCTAGATGTATTGCTTATTGGTAGAAAACATGCAACATTATACATAACGGTTGGTATGTTGGCTCTTAGATCTTAGGATATTGCACTGAAAGTTACTCTACTCTGTCTTTTCCTAAAAGAATTCATCATTTCTTGTTCAATGTTAAATTGCTTAGACTGAGTAAGTTTTACAAAATATGTTTCAAAAAACCACTGTTTAAACCACTACCTTGGCCAACCCTCAGACTGAATCCCAAAAATGTAAGCCTTGCGCCAAACTTTGTTTCAGAATTCAGACATTTCCAACCCTTTGACGGCTACGATACGCCACCCCTCACTCAACTGTAAATCCCTACTCAGACGTCAAGTTATTATCTGAATCCCAACAATCTCACATTTTGTTGCTTTATTAAGACAAAATATTAAAGAACACACCGATGTATGGTGGCCATGAAATGTTTTTTACAACCGCTACAAGGAAAACCTGCATATTTCTCTTATGAACACGTACGAACTACCGATAAGCAGATATACACAAGTTGTAACACATTGTAGTTATTCCAACATCCCAATCACGTAATTATGTATCAATAATGCTTAATTAAATACCAATCTTCGACAAAACTAACGTGTTGATAATCGTCATAGCCTTGGAACAATCCGATGTTTCTGAATATAGAAACATGAACTCGAATAAATCAAACACGTAAATAACTCTGCATCGACATAAATCGGATTAATCCCGGCAGACCGACTTCATGCATTAGTTTGTCGAACACATATCGAATATACATAAATCAGGCATTGTTTGGAATGGAGTTACTATCTTCAAAGGAAGTGACACTAGATCAACAGCTAAGGTAATCGGGGATCGCGTATTCAAACCTTTGAACTGTTTCGCAAACCGAACTAGAGCAAGCATTTTCAGTTGAGCTAGAAACGATGTTCCAAACTAATGGTATTTAATAGACCAGTGACCAGTTATAATACTTATGAATTAATTTAGGAAGCCAATAAACACTTCTAAATCCATCCTCAATTGCCTAAACCATGATTAGTATTAATAGTGGCTCTTGACAATTGATTTAAAACACTCTTCCTACGATCTAGCGGCTCTCAAGAGGCTGTAAGATTGATGGTTCATTTGCAGCTCGCTTGATTTGAAAGTTTATCTGACGTGAATAGATTCGAGTTGTTTTGTTGTGTGTCTGTCGGCTGGAGCAGCAGGTATGTGCGGAACGTCGCCCGCTCGGTTATAATTAGCAGTCTTTTGACACTCTAGCACTTTCTACGGCAGTCTTCCTGGAAAATCAGTTGAGAGGGGATATTTTCACACTTTTTTGTCATATAAATCAGCTCTACATGATATACAAGCGCTGTTAAACATAGAGCTCGGTCTGCTGTTAATGAACGATCAGGATTTAACATCATGTTACTAACCATTCTGGTCTACTTCCAAAACGTAGTGGTCGCCATTTCAAAACATCAAAGATATCTACATAGGTCTTAACGTAACCCGGAGCATGCATCAAAATGCATGCTTTTGGATAACAGACCAATTGGTATTCACTGCACCAAATAATTGCAATTTAGGATCCTATCGAACGAACGCTACCCCCGCCGGAGCATTGCCCGAATGTTTATTCGTCTCGAATACTCGGTCTCGTTATAAAGATATCTCATTCTGGAATACCAGCATTACTTGTCTTCTCCAATATTATGTCCAGTAAAGATCATTTATCTTATGCTGCACACACAAACAATTTAATTTTAGTTCCTAGAAGATGACTATCACAAACACACATTAGTTCTCAACTGTGCGTGCTAATCAGCAACCAATCACGAAATAAAGAGGTGTGAAAAAGTATGTTGACACCGTTCATTCAACTTCAATTTGTTTAGCTTACATTTGATGTTAGTTGTTATATGATTGTCAAGGTTATTGAGACTGAAGTTCATATTAAGGACACGAAAACAATGAATTTGGAAGCAGAATCACTTTTGAAATTTGTTTCTGGCAATGGTTTCAACGTTAACTTGGATATTCATGAATATAACACCTAGACTAATGAAATTCCCAGGTCGACTGCTCTTGTCTGCAGTGAATTTACAAGCAAATGCTGAAATATACCAGTTCACAGACATTTATATTGCAAAACAGAGCATAAGCGTCGTATAAGTTACCTGGTAGAATAATGATCTTTGCTGGAAGATTACTCGGTGCTCCAAATATTTCCAATTATCTTTTCAAGAATGTTCTAGATTCGAAATGTAGTTTTTTAAGAATAAGGTTGTAGAATGCTGAAGGCACCTAACTCAGCTGATTTACAATTCTTCCAGCAGCGAAGATTGCATATCTTATTCCTGAGTAAGAAAACAAGAAATTCTCTCCAACTTCTAGCCAAGTGTTGCTTAAAAATAGAAAGCATTCTATTGTTTTTATGTGGGAAAACTACGTGAAGACTTGTTAATCGCTTTCGCTACTGTCGATAAGTTTTCAAGTAAGAAAGACTGGCGATATTGACAGTAATTATGCGTGTTAGACAGAACTCTTTCAATGTAACTTATAGAATGGGTTGGCGTAAAATTACCGAATTGGTCTAAGATGCTCCTGAGATAACAAGAACTTTTGTTATCAAAACCAAAGTTTTGCCAACTAAACCAACAACAGCAACAAAGTTTTGCTAAAGTTCCGTAAGTAGCGATAGCCTGCCGAAATCACAAACACTGAGTAATTAAAAAGTAATTATTTATTCAGAGAACTTTATTAATATCGCAACTTTTCAGAGCGTCCAGAGTTGAACATAGGTAAATGTTATTTCGATAACCACAACTTTTCCAACCAGTATTTTAATTACAATTTTCCGAATGTTTGTATAATTTTGGGGCTATGTATTTGGGTTACTTATAAAAAATAAATAGTCGCGTCACATGGCGGGTAGTTCGATCATCAACCATGACGTTTCCTCGATGGCAGGAAGATGCGTATGCCATAAACACGTACGAGTATATCCGCGCTGGTTAATTGCCCCACAATCTGCGCCCGCGCTGATTGCGCATCAAATTGCACCAGTGAAAGCCAGTGATACATTTAGTGATGACTCGCTGGAAAAAATAAATCACTGTGGGAATCTATAATATAAAAATGAATCGCAAAATGTGTTGGTAAGCGCATAACTCAACAACGCCTGGACCAATTTGGCCAATTCTTTTTTTTAAATGTTCGTTGAAGTTCAAAGATGGTTTTTACGGAAAAATATTCGAATAATTGCCGGAAAAACCCTAAAAACAGCCCTTTTCTTTTCCCATGCAAACGTTTTCTAACTAAAACGAGCTTTATTGCTATTGTATAAAGTTCATATTGAATTACAAGCAGTCACTGTTGTTTAAACAATGTAGGTATGTAGGGTAGGAGTAGGGTAGGAGTAGAGTAGGAGTAGTGTAGGAGTAGGGTAGGAGTAGGGTAGGAGTAGGGTAGAAGTAGGGTTGGAGTCGGGTAGGAGTTATATTATCGATGAAAATTGTGACGCAGACGAAGTTGCGCGGGTCAGCTAGTATTTGAATAATATCATTCGAACGTGTTATTTAGAGCTTTTCTCAGTTGCACATATTATACTATCAAGACAATACTGCCTAGGTTTTTAACTGGCAAAAAGAAAACAGTTTAATTACATACCTGCGTTATTGCTTATTATCAATTAACTGATGCGGATGTAATGCTAAAACTATTTATTAATATCCAATGTAACGAAGAGATTTAATCTCGGCTGAAATTATAGATGGAGCACTATGTAATTGGGTGTAACACGATTCATATGCGGAACAAGACATTTTTTATTTGAACTTTCACCTACACAATGGGAACTGTGTAACAAAGCATATAATAGCTAAAAATTGATTTTTTATCCCACGTGAGAATATGAACTGTCTGTACCATTTGTACGTGCTCACGTAATATCGAAGAAGTAGATACTATCTATGGGAATTTTTGTATTGGATTATGTATGAAAGTTACCAATTTCCTATTAGCAATCGCAATTACTTTTACGTTATCTTCATTGGAAGAAAAAAATCAGTTGCATGCTCTACTAGCTCATTTACGACATTGCCTTGTTTTGTTCAAGCACCTAGGTAAATGTTCGTTGTTTCGATATACGTAGTTAAATACAGTAACGCGTTATTTTGGTGTCACGGACTGGCCTGCGAGCTGCGTGCAACGCGCTGACCTCTCAATGCGGTGTACGCAGGCTCCGCCGCAGACCTCAGATCTGGGTCACTCGACCGCCGGCGCCACCCGAAAATGTCACTCAAAATACAAATCTCAATTCCCCAGCGTTTCTTACACAGCCACGTAGGCGTGAAACTCTCAAAATGTAATCATTTCCCAACATTTCTGTTTCCTTTCCTCCTATTTCCGGGTTCTGAGCTATTCTTAGTTTCCCCGGAATTGCGCAAACTCCGGGTAAACTTTGCCGTTATGTGCGAATATAGGTCCAAGTCTATAGGTACGTTCAGTCACGTTGCGTTGCGCTACAAGTTAGATCACATGAGATTTATATGATTGTAAGTCTGTATTATTCTGCTCAGTAATATCATGTTGCATTTGCATCAAATGTGGCGCGAATTCGTCACAATCTCACAATGCGTCCATTTACTTGCGCTAACGCCTTAGCAATTTCCTGTCATGTGCCACGTGTTCCCCGCTTCACTTACTCACTATCCTTATTCATTTTATATTTTTGTTTCTGTCTGTTTTATGTTTCCCTCTTCCAAATCAAGTAAATAAAGCTTTAGGATTATTCGTTGTTTAAATAAATGTTTCTTTTTAGAATAGTTTGCAGTCACTGAACTAGTCGGTAATGTAACATTATTGAAAAACGGGTATCTGGCGAGGCAATTAATTTTTTAAGAGCCTATCCGCCGCGCCGTTCGCTAATCGAAGTTTTTGCCCCCAGAACGTTTGTATTAAATATATTTTTACTGCACAAAAGGAACATGAAAGCTTGGATAAGATCAGGTTTGGCACTTTCCAATATAGTATCTGCAACAAAAGGAAACCAGAGCAAGCTTTACGAAAGATCACGATTGGTTCCTGTAGCAAGCCGCAATTCACTGCAATTAAGTAATTTCAGAATTTCTTCTACAAAATTACCACCAATTGTAGATTTCATACGAAGAGTATACAACTTTGTGTTTGTAAACACAATTTAATTTGAAAAGGAAACAAAATAAATGGCCAAGTTTATCAGCGTACTGTATGTGGACCGACGTTCAATCTAGATATGGCCCTTCAAACGTCCGGGTAAAATTAGCTTGGAGCTTATGCCTTTTCGCTGTCCCCTATAGGTTTAAATTAAACCGATAATTCAATGAGACCTTGATAACGTAGATCAGTATTGTAAATTGTAATACATTTTAGAAGAGTTCCTTCGGGCAATATCAACCATCTGCGATTGAATTTGGAATATTTGAAGTCGTAAGTATCGTCCCAAAAATTTGTTTTGCACTTGATTTCTTGAGTATTTTCTTCCATTCAGTCTAGAATATAACAAATTGTTTGATTCATCTTCGTCTAAGTCCGTAGTTGCAGTCTAATTCTCTTTTGGTTGCATCGCTACTTCAGCAGCAACCATGCAGTCACGTTCACCCTCGCGTCAGCGCTGGACGCGTGCGTTGTGGTTCTTACTTCACCTAATGTTTATAGTTTTTTCCGCTGTTCACTTCATGTTCTAAAGAACTTGATCAGCTCGTTTTTGTTACGCTCGCTGTGAATTTACTATGAAGTGCTAACCGGATTTTGGACTGGACATTCGTCGTTTTCATTTTTGATGTCATGTAAGTACTTAAAGTTTATTTATGTTTCAGCGGTCTTATTATTTGTCTTTGCCTGCTTTTGCGGATATGGATTTATTTTCCTTATATTTATGAGTATTATTTGTTTGCTGAATACTGAATATTTATGGTTCGTGTTTAGATATACATAATATACTAGGTTTGCAATGTCTAATAGTTGGCATAGCCGGCGCAAGCCGACGTGCGGCGCCCGTTTTGAGACCGGTTCGAAAGTGAGTGTTTTGTTGACGAAACCGGATCGGTAAATAATTACAAACATAGTGGAAACATGCATCTGCTGCACAATATATCATATAAACATTAAAAATGTTTATTCAAGACAATCATCCTCTGAAACAACAAAAAGACACGCCATGATAAAAACTTTTCAATTCATTTCAACGATTTCATTGCAGAGAAATAAGTTGAGATAGTTTCAACTGTTACAAGAGGTATTTTCAAATACTGTTTGCTGGCAGTTCAATAAGGCATTCAATTTTAATAAAATCATTTTAAGATGTCTTTTTTTGAACATTTTATCTTTTGGCAGAACCTCCCGTTTATTATGCACTTCGAATGATATTTTTAACTAGTGGACGTGACGCGGTTTCACCCGCGTAGTTCCTGTTCCCGTGGGAGCACGGGGATAAAATATGCCTATGTTACTCCCTGATAATATAGCTATCCATTGCTGAAAGAATTTTTCAAATCGGCCCAGTAGTTTCGGAGCCTTTAAAACAAACAAACAAATCTTTCCTCTTTATAATATTAGTGTAGATAAACCTCTAATCAGAAATTATCTTCATGTACCTATAAAATTATAGACTTGTTTATTTTTGCAGCACGTTAGTAAGAAGTTTGTAAACGAATAAACTCAACATTGGCGATCGGGCGTCGAACCCGTTAGATCGTTTTTAGAGCGACGACCTTGTAAGACTTAGCTTTGATTAGGAGTTAAGATCTGAGGGACTTGTTTTCCTTCGGCAGTAAACCTTGCATCAACAAAATTTTATTAGTCTTTTAGCAGCTTAGTTTAGCAGTTGAATTTATATCAACGTCAGAATTACTTTTCGATAAAACCAATGTGGCCACCGCCGAAGTAATTCATCTAACATCAGATATAAGGTACGCTTCGACGTTCCAAAAGCCACATTGAGTGATGACGCCATTCTCTTTGCCACCAGCGAGTCTAGATTTAGATCCGTGATTTTTTTGCTAAGTATGCGGCGTATTGTTAAAATTTTAATTGGATATAAATCAGTAAAAAGTTCTCGTGATTTGGAAGAGCCGTTTGGTTTATAATGCATCACATTTTATAACAGTTGTAGATACGGAAGATCGGTGCTAAAAAATCCTCATTTGTTACCACCGTGGATTTCCGCAAGCTTTTTCCTCGCAATTTCCCGTAGCGAAGTGTTCTCGCCGTTCTGTGGCCTATTTTCCATTGAAGTGGTGTCGCGTCTAGGGTAACACAGACGACGCCGGAAAGTCTGAAGCTTGTTCTACACTTACGAGCCTCGTCAGCAACCACTTCGCTCAATGCCATAGTTTTAAATGTCACGATGCAAATTATCTTCTTAAGATTCTGAGATGGTAGGAAAGCATTCTCACGAGACTTAATTCCGCAATATTTATCTCTGAAATATTAACTGAATATATTTTTCAAGCGATCATTCTATATGTAGAGAGAAAGCTGTCGAAACGTTTCTCTCTATAAATGGAGAGTTCAACATTATTTTATTTGAGAACAGTGTAATCGATGCTCTTATTTATAAAGCACCCCTCGCCTTGCCTACCGTTAGCTTAGTTTGATGATAATTTATTGGGACGTGCATAATACATAAGTTTTACCATTATTCTTTTGTCCGTCTGGCTCATTGTCTGAACTTTGCCTGTGAGAGTTACTGCAATATTCATTATAATAATGAACGTTGCCTCCGTTTACATTTTCTTAGTATACTAAAAAAATATTTGCATCATCCACTAAGTGCTTCTTTGATGAATATGTATCGGTTTCCTACTTGCACTGGAATTGTGCCAACTCTCCGATGATGTCAGATAGGGTCTATATTTTTGCAATACATCAATATTTTTGTTTCAACTATAGTTTCAAAGTCAGGTCGAAGGCAACTTTGTTTGTATTCAGGCGTGTATTTCTGTGCACCATCTTGTTTTCCAGACGCACGGACTCGTTTATCGTCTAGTTATAGGAGTCGGATCGTAAAACGATAGCGGTTTACTGCCGAACTTTGGGCGTGTGTCTGTGTACTCTATCTGGTATGGTATCCATATCCGTGTTCTTCATAAACAGTAATTTTAGTTTCGTCTATTTTTGTTTTGAATATCAACATATACCACTATGTCACATATAACATGAATTTTATTTGCCCACAGCGCGACATTGTCGTGTCGCGACTGTAAGCTTTTCGCAAAAAGTTGTATTACCCCAATAGGTTATTGTTACGCGACCTTTTACGTCGAACCTCATGGGAACATCCATTTTAGGTAACCTTTATTCCATAACAAAAGCACAGGTCGGCATTCATGATGATATTTATGAGTCTACTAAGTTTATATTCGGTTGGTTGCCCCGATGTATAAAGACATCTACTTAGGAGCTGTTGGAACGTGCGAGTTAATGAACCACGACGCTAATCCAATTTGGCCATTATTATCAATTCGTTTTTGTTTGTAACAGTATAATGTGAGTGATAAAGACGTTTTGCGGCAGGCCCCTTAAATCGTTTCCCCGTCTGCCACACTTTCCCGGATGTAGTCGACTATTTTGCGCCTTTGGCACTTCCATTGTATGCAGTCCTCGTAACCGCCAATCACTGTGATCGTTTGTGATGTAACATTTAACGAGCTTAGGTGACCGATGGCAATTTAGAGTAAATAAACTTCGTGCAAAACTTAAATTTTGTGTGGAGCATAAAAGCATTTACAGTATTGCACACGGCGGATCAGTAATAACGGGACATTACTCGGTAATCATCGCTTAAGCATTCGGTGTAAAGAACTCGAGAAAAACAATTATATAACCGAATGCGACATGTTGCAATCGTCTGAACCCTGCAGAAAGAAAAGAATATAAGAATCGTTGATCAATATGCAGACTCGGTCGCGGTACAATGCAAAACAAAGGAGCAACGAACTTGGAGGAAGAGTCCTTGCCATAAACGGTTCTCTAGCACCTTTTTCGAACAGGCGTGGAGTGATTCATGTGTCAGATATTCTATTTCGGGAATTTATTGCTGAAGGAACTGTTACATCATTACTATTAACGATCGAGGTAGTCAAGTAGTAGACAGCCAAATTAAGTTTCATTCATCGATAGGTCAGTTTAAACTCAACAGTCACTCATAATCCAATCTGGAATAGGAAACGAAAATGTACGGCGAAAGCTAGGACAGCTGGTTGAAATATATGGGCAGAAATTAAGCAAACATCTAATAAATTCCGACCACTATCTCGGACAATTTGCTCTGCTTAGCGTGATAAATGGAACTATATTGCTCGTAGTTCATGTGCCTTTTCAGCAGGGTCTCCAATAAGTAAACCTTAAACTTATGTAGCTTTGGGAATTTACAAAGAAACCTTTTAAAACGGTACAGTATAATAACACTTGGATCTTCTATCTACGGTTGTATTATTCACGTTTTAGCAAGGGTCACGATTCACGCGTGTGTTATGCATAAAATTACACTTATGATCTCGTACAGTGTAGAAACTTTTGGTATAAAAGATAGAAGTTCTACTGGTTGGGCTTAAGTTAAAACATTTAGATTATAGAGAAGTCGAACTTGAGAATCCTTATTGAGTGGATATAGAGTCAGAGGCCTTGTTCGACTGTTCTTCTTTTCTTGAAACATTGCGTATGTGAAGTCGACTGCTAACCTAGGTTTTAAACATCTAAGCCGTCAAGTAGAAGAGGCTTTTCAACGTAATCCTTTACATCTGCCAGCCATTGCAGCTCACAGAAAATCCCGTAACCCTTTCACTCCTACGTCGATAACCCGAAAAGGGTTACTGCTTTCTCAAATATTTTTAAGCTTAATAGCGTTCCCTTCCAACAAGACTGCCGGTTTTCTCGTCAATGTTTTATCCGGGGTCACACGTGTGATGCCCTGGTTGTGTACAAAAAACACGTGCTCTTGACACAGCTGCTGGCCATCTATTTTGGTGGCGATAAATGAGGTTTTTTCCCTCCATGTGTTTATTAATTATGTTGTATAGCGTAGCTTGCGTGTCGATTAATTTTGGCCTCTTTTGTGGATTTCGTTTCAGCGGTATAGGGAAGTTATGGGCTTTATTATAACAGGAAAATTGTAAGATTTTTTATTTGTCCCGCAATATATTTATTATTCTATTTTGTTATACATACAATCAAGTCTTCAAAGTGAAGCATATTTTATAGCAATCGAGTTGCATCTAGAATGTTTCGCCAGTTAAACTAATACATAATGCAGTGTTATAAAAATATTCTTGAATAACTTGCATGTTTACTTCTTTAGAGACTACAAGAATTTGTAATATATAATTTTATTAAATTTTATCGAATCAAATACTTGCATAAGACCCAGCGTTGTAATTAATTCTAGAAATTCTGTTGCAATGGATTTGGTTTGTTGGCAACATGCAGGCAACATGTGGAAAGTCAGCTGTTAGCTTGAACATTAAAGTATCGTTTAAAGAAAATATTTCTGAAAGTTGCCTTTCTCCATAATTGGAGACTTAGGTAATAAATAAATAACGTGTTCCTGCTCACTATATTTTAAAAAACTCAAAAGCAAATATCAAGTTATTGTGTAAGTCCTAGTTCTAATTGTAAATCATTTTTAGTAGCTCCGGCAATCATTACATATTTCAAATACAACGAAACATTGGAACGACCGTTGATTACAAATATGTATATATTTTATACAAACACGAGGTATTATTTACTGTAGCAATTTGGCTTTCCTGTTATTGAATAATGACGTCATTCCTTTATATTTATCTCATTAACGTTTAATGATTAGAATAACGGTTCATTCAGGCGGAGGAGTAAATTATTCACTGACTGTCCAATACTGTCCATCGTCCATCCACACTAGCTGGTCTTACTATCTCTTGCCAAGTCGATGAAATGGCTTGAAGAAGCTGCTTGTAATCAAAGACTACACTTCTGTTTGACAGGCGATCAATTTTCTGCTTGCTGTGACATCCTTCAGCTCTAATGGTAGGCTAATAATTTTCAAAGTCAAGTCGAGTAAATTCAGGCTAACATTAAAAGTGCACATGTATACATATGCTTGCTGGCGCTATTTTCTTTCGACACGTCTTGGCATTGGCCAAACAAAGTTGTACAAAATTATCTGAGGTGTAACTAAATGCATCTGGATACCGAATCTGTATTTGAACACCAACAGTATATAAGGCTGATAGTAAACAATTGTGGTCATTTATGCTCTCTCCGCGGATAATATCTGCTAAGTGTCCATAATGAATAGATATTCGCGTGTGGTCGTTCTATACCGGCTGCTATTGGCCTGGCGCTAACGGAAGTCGGTTATTTAGCGAATCATGCGCATTAGGGTGCTTATGTACTGTAGTAGCGTAGTGTTGTGTTCTTGTGTTGCTGTACAAAGTGGAACGTGTAGCTTGCCATTGTGTCTTGCAGCGGTAGAGTTGGAGCATTGTCTCGTTCACTTATGTTATCTTGCTGCTTTAGTTAAGATACTGCTAAGTTGTGTTATGAATATTCTATTATACGGCTCGTTCTATAACCGCACAATAAATAACCTGATTAAATTGACCTAAACCTACTTAGGCTGAGTGGATATTAAAGAATAGGAGGATAATACAATCAACAGGAAAGAGGAAAACAAACTCTGTAATCATGTTACTATCCACGTGTACGCGTCTATCATGTCACCAAGTATTAAGAGAGATGATTGTGAAAACATTCCAGTGATATCGTTTTGGCGTTTAATCACTAAAGCAGATGCCCCAAACAGCTAATTTGAACGTTACATTACACTCTAATCTGTATGGAGCTTTAGTGTATCGCACCAAGTGTATTTATGTACGCGGCTTGGGAGAATGGCCTTCACCCGAGACACTGGTCAACGGCGATTATCCCATTACCAGCAACTTCACTATCTAACGTCTTATGCCTGTCATCTTTATAATAGGTGCCATTGCTACGAAATTATCTGGTTATTTCTTATTTCCCTTGTGGGTCTAGTTTACTACTTGACTTGAGGTTGCTTTTATAGCTGACTGCTCGTGAATCGTGAAGGAGTAGGATGGTAGTTGACAGGCCATTTGTCAGATATTTTCTACGTACGAAACTGTTCGGATTTCCCTCCTATATTTCTCCAGGGTTTAATTTAGTGACAAATTATAATGTCCGTAATTAATCAGGCATATTAAAACATGATATGTCCTAAATAAATAACTATTTCAACTCAGTGAACTCAAGCTTCGAATTTTCACGGCTGCCATGATACTAATATATTAAGCCCATTCAACGTTATGGCAAATGGCTAGTTGAAATATTAAAGTCAGTTGTAAATCATCTCCTAACACGACGCTTTTCAATATAGAGCGGCATGCGGAAGTGCAGCCACATCCAACATGTTAGAGCATCGACTTTTTAAAGTCCAGTCCAAACATGCCGAAATGAAATATCGGTGGAACACTAATCCTCCTCGTATCCGACGTTCCATAATATTCATATTTTATTAGTTCCCGGACTAGCTTGTCCTACTAAAATGTAGAGACAGCGCCAAGATGAAGCTACTACGGCAATTTGTTTTGGCTACGTCCTTATAAGCACTTTACTCCAAGAATGTTGAACATGTGGTGTCCCCCACTCAATGCTCTTTTTCCTTTTACAGCACAAATTCCAACAGGTGACCGTTAAAATCGCTGGAACCAGCGTAATCGTAAAGTAATAATGCGACGTGTTGAGTGTAAAATTGTACGAGTGCACAAAATGCCAACTAATCGTAAAGCTATGCCTAGGAGCAACAGCAACCAGTCTTTCGCAGCTGATTCCTACAAATTGTACAAAGTGAAAAGTGGCTGATAACTTCGCGTTTCATTCCTCAGAGAGCGATATACTGAAAAGGAGAGAAAATGCGAATAAGGGCCAATTTAAAGTTATAGAAAATGCAGTTAGGAAACCCGAAACTTCTGTCGGCAATGCGGAGTTTTTACATCTGCAAAATTAGTATAATTAATTGCATGGAGGTTTGCTCATTGGCATCTCGCAGACGGTTCATAGATGTATTTTAACATACTTACAAGTGTCCCATCTTCAGGATTGGAACGCTAGGCACGCGACGAGACGGGAGATATAATTAGATTCAGCCGTTCTTTCAGACTTCTCCTTTTGGAACGAACGTTTTGCTCATTAAAGCAAAATATTCATTCAGTACTTGTGTAGAAATAAAGCGCTTAGAAATTACTTCGTTCTGCTACATTTCACATCAATTAACTAACATGGCCAATTATATTTCTTTACATTTTCGGTGTTTATGTTAACGCGTTCTTACGTATTGATTCTTATTTATTGGACAGGCATTCCGTTTTGTAATTCTGTTCAACTTACATTGCAAAGCTGTTTAATTATTCTGCTGGAAGCAAATCAATTATTTTTCATAAGACCGTAAAGTTTGAGAGGACTTCCAGGCCTTTCTGCGCAATTTCAAAGTCAAGGGCTCAAGGCAGTTTCAATGGAATTGTTTGAAGTTATGGCATAATTAAGACGTTGTTAAGACATGTGCCTATAAAATACAAATTCGCATTAGGAATGAAAGAATAATATGGCAAATCCATCTTATAAAGCAGTATAATATTGACTTCTCACTCAAGATGCTTGACGATGCTGAGAGCCCTCGAGGTTACTAAGCGCTTCAGAAAAGGGCGAAGACGTAACCATTGCAGGTCTTAATTAGCGATATTTTTGTTACAGACACATTCAATAGAAGGAAATGTCTTAGTTAATTTGAACTGATGACATTTAAGGGCATCGAGCAAAAATAAAATGTCACAATTATCCTTTACAGCTTGACGTTAGATAGCGGGCTCTTTAAAGGTCAACTTATTATTGGTACTAAAACTGGAATTTTTACCAAACTTGTCTCAAATGCAGGAAAAAATGAGAGGTAAGAGCCAATGGGAATCGTTTAGGTTACTATTGCTATTGTTGGCAAGCTAAAAACAGTAACAAGCACTTACTGGACCGTGACTGTTTTATTCATAGATGCTCGTGCATTCAAAATTTTTCATGCAGCGTTCTTAACAACGAACTTATAACTTGGAACATAAGTTTGATCGCCGTGTCTCAGCAACCTAGTTCGAGAAGTGTGCGCTTGTTACTCTCATACTTTTTCCCTTCAGATGTTTGTGAACTAGACAAGCAACAGTTACACACGTACGTAGAAGCACGCAATGGTACAAGAATACCGTTGGCTATAAATTTGAAGAGCATAAAGTAATTTTCTTTTATTGCCCCACCATGGCATTCCCTTGTGAAGTGAACAACAATCTGGCTTAGGAATCAATAGGCGATTGAACTCGATACCCGTGAAGCTCGGTTCCGCGCCATGCACCGAGGATCTGATTGCAGGCGATGCTTTGCCCAGGTCACTTCACACAATGACACGGATGCAGGCCTGCAACTGGACCAAAGTCTGAATGTCGCGTACTCGCGTGCTGCTTGTATCGAGTTCGTTCGCGAATCGACGCACTCGTTCCGCTTGCATGAAGCCAAGCGGTGACTCACTCGGGATTTGTTCTGTAACGAATAGCATTACACTGGTAACGAGTTTGTGTGTAATAAAACTTAATATGAAACTAGGCACAATATTAGAAATCCGTGATTTTGAAATTGCCACTGTTTTCGATGACTGTTATCCCGAAATCGGCATCCCAAAAAATAAAAGAAGAAAAGTTTAATTTGCTGGATGACAGAGTTGGGTACATTAGACAGATTTATTAGTCTGGACTGGAACAAGATAAAAACATTCACAAACAACATTAAAATATTAAATTACAGCTAAGATGCTCACGATGAACCCTACCATAGAGGTCAATGCGTTCTTAAGACTTACTACCATGCCTAATAAGGTCACCTTTGATTGCAAGTTAATTATAAAATACAGTTGATGTTAATATAAATTATGTATATAACACCATTCTTGGCAGATGGAGTGTCAGTGTAAAAATTCTTAGTATTTAAAATACAAAACGTTCTATTAACACAGATGTTCACCGTTATATAAGGTGGGGTTGTTAATTAACTTTTGTAATAACTGCTATCATATTTGGTTCTCTTGCGTCATTTACGATTAAGAATGATCTTGTGCATCTTTGGTTCTTAATTCTTTGGTCCTGGGAACTATCCGATGATCGTGGCTTATAAATCATCGTTAGACACAAACCGGTCGAAAAGATTCTGATCTGTACTTGCAGAATCTATCGCAGTGTAGGTATCATCAATTAGTTTTAGCATCGAAGCTTTTGACAGCGATACGATGAATTTCATTTGCATCTAGAATAATAGCAGCTATTCGTATTTTATTTACCAATTATATTTTTGGACGCAGTTGGCCCAAAATTCACCTGATAGCAATTCACAAATACCGTTTTTGATTGCACTTTAAATTTCTCATCGGCACCTGACCTTATTTAGGGTCCGGTTTAACACCTCACGTGCAAGCAAGGTCGTACTGGATGATCACGAGTGGCCTGCCGTCTATGGCACTCGTCTCACCAGTCGAGAATCAAAGCGCATACGCCATATGGCTGGCACACCGGTCAAGGGCATCGATCACTTCAGCAAACACTTGAGAACTTCAAAGAAAATTATCAGCTTTGATAAATAGCGTTTCGTGTAAACGCTATGACCCAGATTCTCAATAAAACTGCCAATGAAACTGCGTTAAGTGGTGTATTGAGCGTTTATTCTTGTATCATTAAGCAGTAAGTTTACTCCATTAAGGACCTGGTTTAGGGTTCCGTACCTCAAAAGGAAAAACGGATCACTTTGTTATCCGTCCTCCTGTTACTGTTGAAATTAAAACCATATACTCAAGTCTACAGCACCTTGAAGCTGTGAAAAAATCAGACTTCAAGTTAACTTAAAAAAAGATACGGTCATTTATGCCGCAAAAACCGTATTTTTCGAAACTCTCAAGGGAATCAAAATGTATAGGGCATTTCTCGTTGACCTAGAACTATGAAATTTGGCAAATAATACCGTCTTATACTACTTGCTTAAATCATAAAAAATATAGTCTTTATTTAAAATAATTTGTAGCTATTTTGTGAGGAACCCTCGGTGGGCGAGTCCGACTCGCGCTTGGCCGGTTTTTTTATTAATTTTAAAGGTAGCTTTGCGACATAGCACAATTTCACGGGCACAAAATGTTTGAGAAATGTTAAGATTTTTCCAATCACGTTCGCAGGTGATTGGAAAGAAATTCGCGATTGATTTCAAATCGACGCAGCTGCCTTTTCACACCGGAGATCTGATTTCCCGCTCATTAACGGTAGACAAAATCGAGATTGAATCGCGTCATGGCGAGCCCTCGATGGCTGCGATAGGCTAGGAAAATTAAATTACCGGCTAACGTTATTTGCGTAGGTTCGACTGAACAGGATATTGCTGTCTGGACAACTTAATGGACCTGTTTTAACACTGAGTTTAGTTAACAGCTTCATTCTAGTTAGTGATTTACAAAGGGAAACATGTAGTGAATCGATTAAATTGATTTAGTGGGGGGAGTTAGCAAACAAGAACATTTTCAAGGGTTTCAAAATGTTCTTTCTAAACTTGTCTATAGATATATATTAAAGGAATATGTTGCTGGGTTTAAGGTCTTATTTTATGTAAAAGCGTGACAGTCTTTATTTTATTTATTCAGGGACAATAAACAGCTATAATATTTGTGTTGTTTTACTGTTTTTCTGTGTGTACATAAATAATAAAATAAATAAATAAATAAAATATTTACAATATTGCAGCCATTAACAAAGAAAATATGATAATGAGTGCCACTAGATAGGTTATAAAGAATAATAATAATAATATCAAATTAATTAATAATAATTACATTATGCAAAATAAAATAAACATTCTTATTGATTCCTTGGCAAGAGCAATAATTAATTAACATTAAAAACAAAACAAAAATAAAATCTAGACTAGCTTAGATTCCTAAAAACATTACTGGTTAATAATAATTTTCATATCATCTATACTAATGTATAAAGCTGAAGAGTTTGTTTGTTTGCTTGAACGCGCTAATCTCATGAACTACTAATCCGATTTGAAAAATTATTTCAGTGTTAGATAGCCCATTCATCGAGGAAGGCTATAGGCTATATATCATCACGCTTAGACCAATAGGAGCGGAGCAGTAATGAAAATTGTGACGCAGACGAAGTTGCGCGGGTCAGCTAGTTACATTTAAATTTGGATTTCGAGCATACAAAAATATCAATATTAACAAAATTAGTCTTGCCCAAAATGCTGCATCTTTTATAATGTCTTGTCAATTAGGTAAACCATAACGTAAGTTTCACACATTATGGAAAACTGTCCAACTTTCTAAAAGCCTCTTAAGCTTATTTAGACATTCAAACGATTCACTGTTTGTATAAGTATAGTCTCAGTTATAATGTGTCTGATTCCCACGGTGGCGTATTTATTTAGCATAATGCTCTTGTTCCTAGTTTTGTACAAGAGTAAATTGATGCTTTGCTTTCTTCCGTAATTCATGACTATGCTACCTAGGATCCAGCTCGTAAAATATTGCTATTATATTCCACCAGCAATCACATTTAAGGGTAATACTTATTTTATTGTGAGTTTGATTCCTAGGACCACTGAAATCTGCGAACTTAGACATGCTTCCTATACAAAAATACCATTATTTAAATTGCTAATCAACATTACTCAAATGTAATCTCGATGTAAAAATGAATGTAAACGTTAGCAGAACAAAGTATTTTAGATCGTTTTATGCAACTCGTTTACATAATCATGAATTTTTATTTGTTTCAAGATCATCATGTAAATGTTTGCAAATATTACATGCAAATAAAGCTAGCGGCAAATCTGTTGTTGCATCTCAAGAGATCGGTCTGCGTATCCGATCAATCCTTGCTCATTGTGCTGCACGCTGCACGCAATTGAATCGTCCAAGCACAACAGATTGCCAATTTAAGATCATTACGACTTCAATAGAATTACACTTTGCGTAATGACTGCGACAGGGTTAGAGTCCAACAAGTTTCCTGAATATAAAATTGTTTCAGGAGTTGGTTAAATGTCAAATGATGCTCATCCATTTTGTGACTTCAACTTTCTGCACTCAATTTTGAGCGCTTGCGACAATTTTTTTTGACCCAATTTAAGATCATTATGACTTCAATAGAATTACACTTTGCGTAATGACTGCGACAAGGTTAAAGAGAACAACATGTTTCCTGAACATTAATTGATTTCAGGTGTTGGTTAAATGTCAAATGACGCTCATACATTTATGAATTCAAGAGAAAAGTTGTCGTAAGCGCTCAAAATTGAGAGCAGAACTCAATTTTGAGTGCTTGCGACAACTTTTTTGACTGAATATTCATCACGATTCATGACATTAAAATGTCACAAAAGTTAATCGCTTCTCTTGAAACGTAAGTTGGAAAGCTGCACGGTTTTATCAACATCGATTAATATAGGATTCAAGCACCATCTACTTCGTCATTCCTTGCTATCTTGATGCGAATACTTGTTTTTATTTCGATGTCCACAGCTGCAAGGCTGATAATCTAGTGTGGGGCGTGCAGCTATAACGATGCCATGTTATGTCTGCCTTCTGCTTGTTTAAAAATGGTAATAGAGAAAGGCACATGTGTATTGTTGGGTTTTTAACATCGGCTCCATGTGGTGACGCGCCGCGCCCCTCCGGTCGTCGGCATTGCTCGCCCGTTTATTTGGTAGTTCCATTCGCGTCCGTCTCGGGTATTGACGTGTTTACGATAAGATTTTCCTCCGAACTTGCTTTCAGTTGAGTACTTGAAACTTCACTGTGGAACTGTTGTGCAGTTGTTTGTTTGTTCAAAACCGTTAGGCTTGATAGCGTAGCTGATAGTCTGGACTAGACTGCTTCTGTTCTATAAACTTTCGGGTAAGTCCTGTTTGAACTTTGTTATCATCACTTAATACTTTTAAATTAAGTTCATTCATATCAACTATGTAATAACAATGTCATTAATGTTACATTTATTAAATTTCCTGTCCACAATAATTACTTATGTTAATGTATAACATTGGCATCTCATTTTCAATAAATTTCGCAAAGTAGACATCGAAATTGGTGTTATCAGATAAAAATCGTTTATCAATGTCGGACCATTTAATTTGAATAGATACATATTCATAAAAGTTTCAAGGTCATACCTACAATTTGACATTTCGGTGTAACAAACCTTGTAAACACATAAATTAAGTGATAAAAAAAAATTTGGTGTTATGTTTACAACATGTGATACCATTTACCTGCTGTTCATACAAAAGTATAAACAAAACGAATTTTATTTACACTTGAATACATGTTTTTATACTATTCTTCAATTTTGTTGCGGTCACATGTTTGCAACATACGGAGCTAGAGGATAACGCTGCTGCCATCAAATGCTTGGTTGACAATTATTGAAATATTTCGCAATACATAAGTACTTATGCACATGTAACTTTAAGTACTTAACCGGCATAAACATGTGATGTTGGATGGCTCTTCAATGCATATCTCTGTCTCTCTGAATAACACATTCGTGTGAAAATTTTGTCCTAAACCAGCCTTATCCCCAAAAATCAATGTGAATAAGCAATTTAGCATTCACAATGTGTAGTCAAAGAGCGAGGGTGGCTAAGTTAGGGGAATCAGTGTTTATGGTAACAATAAAATTGTTGGCTATGACAACATTCGCGTTGTTCCGCGATTACACAAATATTTGAACTTGGCACGCCATGATTTCACCGATACAGCCTTCACCTTGTCTCTGCCACAGACTTTATGCAATTCTGTACTTTGTTTATGGTTCGTGCGATATCTGTGAATGCGGTTCTTTCAATTTATTCCTTTTCAAGCTGTCTGAAGTTTTATTTTTCAATTCTTATCATCACGGATATTTATAAATCTGTTTAGCAATAAACATGTATCATCATCTTCCTGCCCTCATCCCATGTTACTTGGGGTCGGCGCAACACGTTTTTTTCTTCCATTCTGTTCTATCAGTCGTCACTCTATCACTAAGTCCCTTTTCTTTCATATCGCTCCTCACACAATCCATCCATCTTTTTTTTGGCCTTCCTCTCCCTCTCCATCCATCCACATTCATGTTCATAACTCTTCTAGTTACATGCGTTTCATCCCTCCTCTTCACATGACCATACCAAGACAAGCGATTCCCTTTTAACTTTTCCGTCACTGGCGCCACTTTTAAACTACCTCTAATGTACTCATTTCAAGCAATAAACATGTAACTTATAAAAAACTTAGAAAGAGCGCAATTTAAATTATGATACATGTTTACATCCTACCTCGAAAGATACATGTACAAACAAAGAGCTTTTCCTGAATAAAACTATTGTTGTTTATTTATCTTTCGCAATCACATGTTCGAAACTTCGTCGTTTTTTTTGTAGCCGACAGCCAGACTGATTCACTTTAACTCCATTATTAAAGGTTAATTAAGACTTGTCTGCTCCTAACACATTGAAAACTCTACTTTAAGCTACATGTTATTATGATTAAAATTAAACACATTTAATTAATATTCATAACCCTGCCATTTAGATTCTTTTACACTTTTTACAAATTATTATAAGATCAAATTAGTATTTCAAATATGATCATAATCATCTTCAATGTTCTTACAAAATCAACCAAATAAAATTAATTGATAAGGTCGTTTCGTAAAATAATACATAGTTATAGGGGCGATATCGGATTCTATAATGTCATAGGGGTCGTTAAATGACATGAAGCCTTATTATAGGGTAGACAGAGGTCGGCAGAGTAGGACAAAATTGCGATTTATGTGGGGCAACTGACAGTAGCCAATTTTAGGGTTCCGAAAAAAAGGAACCCTTATAGGATCACTCGGGTGTCTGTCTGTCCGTCTGTCACAGCCAGTTTTCTCCGGATCCACTGAACCGATTCTGTTGAAATTTGGTATACATGTGGACTTCTATGACCTAAACACGGACGCGTTACGTAAATGATTAAATTTTGAGTACGGGGGTCACTTTTGGGGGTCGAACGAGAAAATTAAAAAAAAAACAAAGTTTTTTTAACAATATCGTGTGACATATCAAATGAAAGGGCTTACTGCGAGGGTTTTAATTATATTTTTTTCATAATATAAACCATAAATTCGTTCGGAACCCTTTGCACGTGAGTCCGACTCGCACTTGGCCAGTTTTTCCATATAAACCCAACTTGCGTGAGCTGCCAAAAATATAATAAACAACTAGGTACAAAATAATTTGTATTTGAACCAAAACAGTTTAATAATGGTAATTGATAACATGGCGTATCACGCGATGAATATTAGGTACTATTATCTACGATAAAATGGCTCCCATATTATTTTGATATCCAGATTTTAGATAATGAATCCATTAATATTTATGAAATCTCTACGTTTATAAAAGAGTAAAACAATCAGGCCAACACAGCTTTTATCTGAAATATTATGAATATTGAAATTAAAAGGACCTGAAATAAAACTGCGATTAATTGTTGATGAAGCAAACATCCTCAAATCTTCCCAGAATTATATCCCAAGCTTTCAACTTTGTTTGTGATCAACGTCACTTTTAAAAGGTTTTCATGGAAGCATGCAAAGTGATGTGACAATGTTTGACAACTTAGCCAAAGTTACCATCTATTTGGGTTTTGACAGAAGGTTAAAAATATTTCTGTATCATAGTGCCTCAAAAGTCTCAGCGTTGTTCTTGACATCTCTCTTCCTCTTGAAAAAAGGAACAATTTTAATGAATGTATTACTAATGAGAGTAATACATTCATTAAAATTTTTCCTTTTCTGCAAATCTTTAAAAGGAAAACTATGGGATGGGTTTGTCTAGGAATCTGCATCAGAGTGATCAAACCTGCCTTCTCTGATTGTCGTGAAAGTCAGGCGACAGTCGCTCTGCCTAAAACCAGAAACTCGCTATACCAAAGACAAGGCAATCATTCCGGTATTGCTCGTTCCTTGGAAAGCAGCACCTGACAACAGGCGGAAAACCACGAAAGAATAAATTAAATTATTTCTGTCGAAGAAATCTTTTACGCCTTGCATTGGGGAGGGTGTGATCAACATTTTAAATAAAATAACATAATCCTCTTGCTCCTTAACCTTATTAATTCGGGGTCGGAACAGGATATCTTCTTTATCCATCCGTCGCTATTTGCAGTCATCTCAATACATATTCCCAATAGTAACCTCCTTTTTAGCTATAACATCACCACAATCCGTCCATTGTTACTTTGGTCTTTCTCTTCCCCCAAACTTTATTTTCAAATCTTTCCTCACACGAAGTATTCCTCATTTTGCTACATCACATACAAATGAAAACAAAAGAACATCAAAACATTTGTTGGAAGTGACTTACAGAACGAAGAACGTGACAAGTTCCGTGCACTTTTTCCATTCACTCAGGTATTTGCTCATGTAATGGTACGAGCTGGCGCTAAACCGAACCCTATGTTTCCGGTCCCGCCCTGTCTGATCCGCTAATGGCGAAACGAAGGGGTTACCACAATTGACCCATTGTTGTACTTATACACTTGTTTTTGAACCGGACATGCTTTAATTCCCGGGGTAGGATATTGCTATAAAAATTATAGGCTGTCAAGATTTTTTTTAGAGAAAAAAATTCCTGCTGCCTGCTTAGGTCGGCTAGTATTAATTAGTAGTAATAGTTATAGCTAATACCTACGATTAGTACGAAATTACCTTTCTTCTCAGTGAGGAGCTGCTCAGTCAACTTAAATGAAACTTTACGCACTCCCACTTTCCAATTTATCTACAGATTTATTCGAAGAAATCGTCAGAACAAAGATGAATCGATTGTGAAGAATTTGGGTAGGGCTTTAAACTTGGACATATCTGTTTAACATCAGGTCATAAAATGTGCATTAAAACGTATCGGTGTGTCAGTGATGGCGATGAACGACAAGACATTAGCTGTAAATGTGCCGAGCCCTAGGGGACGCGGGCCAAGCCCCAAGTCCTGTTATGGCCGACATAATAATTTTATGCGTGGCAACAGACACCGATAATAAACTGAACTATCGGTAAATAGGCGGAAAGGGTGCCTTCCGAAAGGTCATTGCGGAAAATATTTGCCGTGTAACCAATTTTGTTCAGGAGCAAGCTTTCGCTTTGCGATGATATATACTGTAATTGATATTGTAAAATTAATGTCCGACATGATGTTTTCTTAAAAGGGACATTCTTTGAGCGCCTTTAGGTTATCTTTAAAGCTTTTCGTAGACTGAAAAGACGGCCAAATTGTTGCTGTCAATCATGTTTTCAACTAACTCAAAAATATCGGTAAAAATGGGACGTAGAATTCGGATACTATATTCTGCGATGATGTAGCATCGTTTAATTTGGCGGCCCCGGACCATGGTTCATAAAAAGTTTGCCAAATCACGCGCCCGCTCAAAGCCGGAGTAACGACCTTGCCTCGTCCACCTATGACACGGAAGGACGTGCCAATTGTATGAACATAAAATGGCTGCCCGTTTTATAGTCTCCTGGTGCAGTTTGATGTAAGAAAATGAATGTTAATTCTAGGATATTACGTCTTTGATCACCGTTAGGTTGGTTAGGTAAAGGTAGAATAAGGACATGAGCAGTTTACTAATGATAGCATTTAGTCTGATGAGAGGCTAATTGAAACCGAGCGATATTTAACATTTTCTTCGTAGCGTTAAATCTGTAATCTGGGGACCTCACCAAAATCCGTAGACTAGCGGGTCTACGGATTTTGTTAGGGCTACAAAATAACGCTTTAAGTAAAATAAACCTGACATTAAACTTTTTATTCTAAAAATCCTGTTTTTATTGAGGTCTATGCCAGGTGTGTATCTGTAATTCAAATCGAGAAATGACGGACTTAGCCATTGCAATCAAGTTCTACAAGTTATTTTTTACACAAATGTTGCAAGGTCTGTGCTATGTTGTTAGAATGATTTGTTGCTCTCATTTTGTCGTTAGCAGTCGGTTTTTGTTACAACGCACGCCACGCCAACCTATCATTTATCTACGTTAGTTAATTATAATATACGTTTCAGCAAAACTGTGTCGGAATGTAGATTTGTTATACTACTTCATTTGGCTAATGTGCTGCTTGTTTATAGAGAACATACATAAAATTACGCGATTCCTGAAGGTTTGGAACTGTGTTGCGTGCTTTGGCACAAGTTTTTCACGAAAGCACTAATTAAACCGCATACGGAGCACTTGTAAGTTTTAATCGCTCTGGGTCGAGTTAAGTGGTCGGGCTATTTAATATCTAGCAACTAGCGCAGGGCTTTATTCCTATCCTTTACTTGTTTTTTACGACACAGTCAGGATACTAAGCAGATGGCAAACTCTTTTATTCCCAGACTACCATATTTATTCAGTACGTGTTGCCTAGATCTTCAGCCGATGTTAAGCACTGCGAGGCTTTTTATGCTAAGTTAGTGAGAAGCTCCGTTGAACGTGACATGATTGATGACGACAGCATGTGTTTACTGTAGTGCCAATCAATGGGAAAATGTTTACTAGTACTTTCGGAGAACAGATTGTCAATGTGTCAGCGGCAGACATCAGCGCCATTTGCTCAGTCTCCCATGATGCTATCCTTGTTCACTAAAATAGAAATACTATATCGATGTACACCAATATTATCGAGTGTTTTACCTCTATGTACGAATATAATATGTTTTACCTTCACACTGATTAGGACATAAAAGAAACCCATACACAATGAGGCTGCGTCATGTCCCGTGAAACCGTAAAGGTCGACGAGATATTACAACTGTTCTCATGTATTCTTTCAAGTGCTGCTTTAAAACCACATGTGGTTTCATGTTGCTTTTTGACCACTCTCTTTATGAGCTTATCCCGTTTGAAAACTTACGAAACAAAATATGTATACTAACACAAAAATACACTGTTATGTAAATCTGTTGTGTTGTGCCGTTGTGCCTCAAATTATCATAATTTCGATATCCTAAATGGAAAATCTTCTTTCAATTAAGGTAGCATTGTTAAACGAGTTTGATAAATGGAACCGGATAAATTATTGCCTCGCAAAAAAATCCTCGAGTATTAACGATGCCGCCTTTGATTAATATATTTTGTTAGTCTTCCATGTTTCTGCCTTCTGCCACATCTGAATAAGATATTACTCGCAAAGGCATTAAGGCAGTAGTATTTACAAACCGTGCCCAAAACTGGAACTTTGATGTATTTTTAAACATTTGTTTTGGACTAAATATTTATTTTAGTTAGAGTAAACTGTTCAGAGAAGAGAAAAACCATTTATTTTTAACGTTTCGTTTGTAAACGTTTCAAGATACGGCCGCGGAGTTAAGACACGCGTGTTATTGTGTCCAAAACCATTCTCGTGCAACTCTAGCTACATTTTTTCCTATTTTACGTACGCTTTCAAAACAAAATAATAATATATTGCTGATTGTACATTTGTAGGCAGTCGGTTTGTACGCGATTACAAATTGCGTGCATTAACCCAGATTTAAGTTAGGTAGGTACAATAATTGAACTGTGTCGGAGAACTGACGCCTAGAGATGGAATCTAGCCAAATACCTGAAACGTCTGGTTTGGGTACATAAGCTAAATTATATGTATTGAGAATTGAGATGTATCGACTGATGTCTCGTTTTGCGACGGAGACAGACAACTCTTAACGGAACCGGTAACGGACTTTTAGTACGGTAGGGATCATCAAATTTTACTATGCCACTCTATTCTAAAGGTTATGATCATGTGTGGGCTTGGCGTTCTCACGATAACCATTACTTTCAACCCGGAAAATATACGTAAATATTATTTGAAAAAACTGGCCAAGTGCAAGTCGGACTCGCGTGCAAAGGGTTCCGAACAAATTTAATTTTTTAACGTGTTATTTTAACACTACAGACTTCTTATAGGTTTTCCTGTAATCTTTAGGTAAAGATCTATTATCTCCTATTTTTTTTTCAACAAAATTTCAGGCTCAGTAGTCATAAGGGGGGAATGCTCATTTTTCGTCTAATTTCTTGAATAACTTCTAAACCATTTATTTTAAAATTATGAAAATTATGAATGATTTGAAATGTCACACAATTTTGTTCAAAAAACTTTTTTTTTTAATTTTCTAGTTTGACCCCCAATAGTGACCCCCATACTAAAAATTTAATTATTTACGTAACCTCTTCCGTGTTTGGGTCATAGAATTCCACAGGTGTACCAAATTACAACAGAATCGGTCCAGTGGATCCGGAGAAAACTGGCTGTGACAGACGGACAGACAGACAGACACCTGAGTGATCCTATAAGGGTTCCGTTTTTTGGAACCCTAACAAACCACGGTTGACGAACAAATTCATATCTACTCAGCAATATAAGTACTCGTAGTACCTATTGGATTGGAAACCGAATGTAAATAGTAAAGTTGGTATCGTCGACCATATTATTCCTACCAAAGTTTATTTTGACCTTCAATGAATTCATAGTGAAAGACAAATAACGTCCTAGATGCCTGGATATTGAAGTGAAAATAAAGCCCTTAAGACTTGGAGTAATGGTAACCCATTATGCCAAGTCATAAAGATAATTTTCACTTTTATAACACATACGTTCTATCTTGGTAAGTTATGGCCCAATAGTGCATCAAATAAAAATAATAATGAATCATAATATTCGTATCGTAAAACGTTGATGGAGTGGTTATAAAAAGTATGTACTTTTACCTTCGCCTTTAAAAGAAATCCAATGTTTTCTCGAAGAAAAAACGCGATGTCTACGTGCTCGGTTTCTGGCATGGCGCAATCAACCCCCTCTAGAATATCAAGTAAAGCAATAGATAGCTTATTTGTATTTTAAACGAGTCTACAAGAAAGTCGCTCGGACTCTGACGATGGCAATTTTGATGAATGCCTATCGATTGTCTTTCGTTTTATAGTTATTGTGTCTGCATTTAACTTAGCATAAGCACTTATAAGATCTGTTTTATTCATGCGCATTTTATTACTCATCTGTTCACTGTGCAGCCAACGCATTTTTTTTTCTAACACGAGGCAACGACTTTAGACCTTCGCCGTGGCCTTTCTAGATTAATAAGCGGCCAGCAACAAGTCTGTTGTATCGCCGGCATAAAAATAAACCTTAGTAATGAGTAATGTGTATAGGTGGGTGCGTAGACGGCGCGTCGCTTACATGATTACCGTGACAAATTGAATAGTGAACACGTTGTATAGAGCCCATAGGCCCAGCTCAGTGTTTGAATAGTACGCCTTGCCTTGATGCCCCCCCAGCAAATCGCAGTACAATGACCCGCTCCCGTATCCCCATTGGGTTGCGTATCAATACGTAGTATAGAAGGGAATGGTTTTATAGGATGTTGACGTTGAGCAACATGGTTTAAACATTTTGTAACAGCTGAATTGATATTCAAGTAAGTATAAAAATGTTTTGAACAGTTCTGGCGCTTGATCCATGGAAATAAATGTGATTTTGTAACAGAAGAGATCTAAATAGTCCTCTTTATGTGACTCATGATGCACCTATGTTTGATCAAGTCCTGTCCTTCATGTCCTACTTATGTGTTACATTCTTGCTAAATCTACAGCCGATAACGTATCGAGCCCAAGTGGCTTGATCTACTCATTATTTTCAATGTGAGCAATCACGTCGAAGTTATCGGTCGTCGTCGTTTCAAATACTTATACAATAAAGTCTGATATTTTTATACTAGACGTTGCTGTTATTGACGATTTCCACGAAGACAATCTATCGATAAATTTACTTGAATGCCTTTTGTCACGAATATTGAGGTATTATGTTATACATGGGAAGATATTTCTTTCTGAAACCCTGACGCAAAACGTTAGATTGCACCCAGATAGGTATGAATAGGCGAGGCCGACTGGAGGCCCGTTCATGAGAACTATTCTTTACTCCGCTTAGTTGCTACACAATACGTCGATAGGTTTTGCTCATTGTTGCTCGTTTCACCATTTGATACCTAGCTTTTTGCCGAGACCACTTCTCGGCTTTTATGTAGTTGAATGCCTTGTACTAGTACAAGTATTAAACGTGGCCGGACAAGTATTTTTACGGACGCGAACGCGAAGTGAAGCCATAAACCTGTGTCGAAGCCGTGAACCTTGTCATATACGTAAGCTGTTGTTTATGTAAAAGTTTTGCATCATAATACCGATTTAATCGCAACAATACAAATGAGATATATATCTTTATAGATAGGTAGGTTTTGAAAGGATGGTTCATTTCACAGTTATTTTAGCCTGACAGTAGTTGAAAAGGCGACACCCGGAACAATAGCAATAAGCTCCCCCGAGATTGCGCCAGTGCAGCCGTGCCCAAGGGCCGTTCACAATGGACGCCAGCCACAATACCTACCGCTGCAGCGAACTGATTACTGCGCCGATCACTTCGCTAACTAAGATTCATTTCTCAACGGAGCTCGTTTGTTTTGTTTCAGAACATGTGATATTAACTTGCCATGGACGAGGAGAGCTCAGCCTGCCCCGGCGAGGCCGGCCCGCCGACCCCGACACAACACGTACAGCCTAATGAAGATGTTCCTAACGCAGAGACAAAGCCGGAAGAAGAGAACCTCGCTACTAGTGTTACAAATGTAGATATTAAAGACGGAAGTGATAATAAAGATAGTTGTAATGATGAAAAAGAAAGTGAAAATAAAATAGAAGAGATCGCCGTCGTTATTCTTGAAACTGTGAGTACGGATGACAAGTGCACAGCACCAGTGGTGGTTAAGGAACCGTTTGTTGAGCACGAGCCCACCGAACCGAACGACGACGCGAGGTCACTCGGCGACCTAGACAGCTTGCCAGCAGGAGATGAACTTGTTCTTGGTGCAGCGGGCAGCGACAGCGGAGTAGAGGGCTGCGGCCGCGCGCTCAGCAGCGGCGGCGGGTCCCGGTCGTGTGCATCCAGTGTAGTGTCGTGCGGCTCCGGCTGCGGCTCCGAGAGCTCGTCACTTGCCGGCGCACCGCCGCGCCCGCGACGTCGCGTCAATGTCAACGTCGCTGAGCCGAAACGCAGCTCACCTGTCGGCTCGGCAGCCCCGCGACCCGTGACGGCGCCGCGCGGCCCCAACCTGGCCACCCGTGAACGTGCTAGGAGTCGGGAGAAACCCACTCCACCAGAAAAGCCTCGACCGCTCACACCGAAACCTCGTATCCGGCCTACAGCCGATCTGCCAAATCTCGTTCGCGAGAGTCCCGCGCTGCGCGCGAAACCTACCAAGACCTCGACCGCTCGGTGCCGAACGCCGAACTCGCCGAGTGAGGAGAAAAGATGGCCGTCTAATGGACCGCGGTTGACTACTGTGACGGACGCAAATGCGACACGAGTGGCTGCTGACAAGTATGCGACTCTACCTCGCAGGAGGCGCGATGCGGAGCCCGAGGGTTCTCCGAAACACGAGGGTACTCCGCCCTCCTCACGACGGCCCACCGTCACCCGCTCCGCTTCCTCTCGCTCCACCATCAAGACGCGAGTTCGCATCTACGCAGAAAAGACCTCGCAGACAGTGCTGGTCGGTACCGACATCGAGTCAGCACTGGCGGGGATTGTGCCAAACATTGAGAAGTAAGTCACTTGTATATCCATAAAAATAATTATTTCGTTTCGCAAAACAACCTAAATGATCGTTGCTCACCTAACCTAGCGTAATCGCAGACGGATGTATATTAGCTCATTTTATTATGATGAAATACCTGCGTTTGAATATTTAATTCTAGTGCAAAATCATAAAACGGAAAGGGTCTCAACGTAGTATTGTTTTCCATTGCATTTATGTTTTTATTATAGTATTAAAACAAGCTTTGATGACTCAAATTATGCAGTATTGAAGAAGCAAACATGAGTGACATAGACCCCAAATGAATTCATACAGGGGTAAGATAATGACGACTTAAACAAACTTGAAAATTGTTGTCTCAAGTCTCTGATGACTAACATTTCCCTTCCAGTCGCGTAGAAGTGACTCGCTGCCACCGCGGCGTGCAGGCAAGCGCGCGTGACGCGGAGGCCACACGCCTCGCCAACGCCCTGGCGGCGGCGGCGGAGGAGCGCGAGCGGCGCCAGCGGGCCGAGGCGCAGCTCGCGGCGGAGCGGGCCGCCCGCCTCGCCGCCATCGCCGAGCTGGACCGCAACTCGCAGAGGCTGCTCGACCTGGCTGGCGCTGGTGAGTTTCACGGCTTCGCCTGAGGCGTCACCAGATTTGCAACTTTCCACTGCATCGAAACTGCCAATCGACTGCCGTTAGAACTGATGCCGTTCAATGCAGTTCAGCTAACTATACAAAAACTGCATCCGAAGTGCAATTTTCAGCAGGCGTGCAACAAATGCAGTATGCCTGATTAGATAGAACTTTAATGTCTCCTCAAAGATTTCTGCTGCTGGATTTGCTGTCTTCCCCTTAAGGACAGTGCATTTTTCCGGCATAAAGGTAAACGTAAGCGATAGTGTAAGAAACACTATCGCTTAAACATCCCATCATCAGTAAAAGTTTTTTTGTCATTGGATCAGTACTTCCATAGGTCCTACAAACAACTCTTTACAACGTTAGCTTAGATTGACAGCAGATTTAGTTCTCCCTCTGCCTCGCTGCTGTTCTTTATCAGCGTCCTGCAGCACTCATCCCGTTGTACATATTTGCAGCTGGTGCATCGTTTCTGGAGCTATCTCAACAGTTAACCCCTCTCTAGATATTTATTCGTCACAAAATCCATCCTTCATTTATTTGGTCTCATCATCTCTTGTGGCTCTCTCACATCATTCCGCTGCGCAAAATTTCAAAGTAGCAAAGACTTTACACCCCGGAATTGCCCGGAAAACATTACAATTGTGCTTGGAATAAATAACAAGCTCATGTGACACCCCTAGACATTAAACATATCTGTAGTCGAGCAAAAAGGCCTTTGCAGACTCCGTGTAGAATGTATGCTGTGTAGCGCGCTTTAGATATTTTGTATTGTCTTGTATTTCTTTGTATTCAAACTGGGTCACATATTAATGAAAAAGAAAGGAACAATAAGCATTTTCAAACATCGTCCACTCAGCAGATGAAAAATGAGACGAAACGCAACGTAGGTAATATTTTATTTTTTTAAATATGGTGTAGCATTTTTTTATTTATGTACACACACAATTTACATAGAAAGATAAAAAGAAGGAAACAGAAAAATAGGTACAAAAGTAATGCTTATTTCAAAAGAAATCTCTTCCAGCATACCTGCGAAAGGAGAGTTGTATAAAAGATTTGTAGACACCCTGTGTAAAAGGTATAGGTACAATACATAAATATTACTAAAATAAATATGACACTAATACATACTAATTAATATTATAAGATAAATAATAATACATATATGCAACTATGACGGTAAAGAAAGGTAGTGTTCTTTCACACTTCTTTTAAAAACTGAAAGAGTTCCCATCAGTCCACAAGGATTACGTTTTTGAAAATGGTTCTTGACCATTGTTATTACCACTGAATAATGTTTTTGGTGCTGCTTTCATATGAACACGGATATAGCTCATTTATAGCTAGTAACAGCTACTATGGCTAAAGCCAGAAATAGATTTAACTTGCGTGTTCGTGATGAGCGATATCCGACCTCATTCATTCAAATTCGTTTGGAACATTCGAATTACGCACACATGACCTGCGAACATTTGGCGACCTTTGTGTATATTAAGTACATATAGTCTTAGCGGAATGGACTGAGCGTTGAGCGTTCCCTATCTGGCTGTGATTTGAATACGTTTTGAAAAGTGTGAGGGAGGGAGAGACAAGGGTTAGTATGGCTAATGGTTGTCTTTGATCCAGAAATAGCTTTTGGCCGCGACTTTGCTCGCGTTATTATATCTTTTCGCAAAAATAAGTAGCATATAACGGTCTCCAGGGTCCATCTGTCTCTGTAATAATAAATAACATCAAAATGGTCCAGTGATTTAGGCGCGCAAGCGTAACAAACAAATAATAATCTTTCGCAGTAACAAAATAAGTTAAGATTCTCGATGGTCCACGTCACAGGCTTACAGTGTAACCTTCGTGACGACGACTTAAAGGAAAGGGACAGGTATTGGTCGCATAGTCGTTTTGTCCCTTTCTATAGAGCAGTATTCGTGGCAGTATTGCTCAGTCCATTCCTTTAAGTCTTTAGTAATAAGGTCGCTGGGGTCAACACCTCACACCACACTATAATAAAAGTTTAACTCCGATCAATTCCGGTTCATTTCGCGCGTTAATTACCGATGCGACCTCTTTATATGTCATGGCGACCCTCGGATTGCAGAAATCAGAAAATGATAATTACTTTTGTAAACAGCCTTTTAAAAGCAGTTTTTTTTGTTTATATTTTGTTAATTTTTAAAGGTTATCAATGTAAATTAGTATCCTTATCCTTTATTGCGACGATTTATCGCTAACAGTTGTCATATAATTATAAACATGCAATTTGATAAAAGGAAATACCAACATATTGTAAAGTCTTATTAAAGATTATTTCGATAGCATGTTATCAAATATAGCGCCACCTGTATAAACATATTTCTAAAGAACCCTTTGTTTGATTAACTATTGCTATGAAATGGACCTTATCTACTCAATATATTCCTTAAGTAGAAGCTACTATAAAACCGTTTCAGAATCAGACTTTATTTGTGAAACATAGGTATTAACATAAAGGTCTTAGGTTAAAACATATGAGCGCTATGTTTTGCCGTGAAGGCGTACAAATATTATTAAAAAAAATAAAAGCTAATAATAAACTATAAAAAACTAAATTAAGTACTAACAAGAAAGATAACATTTTAAATTTAATAAATATCTTTATAAAATCTACAATTATAACGACGCTTAAAAAGAGATCAGTTGTCTTTAAATATTTAAAAAGTACATCAAATGTTTATTATTGCACATGAAATATTAAAATTTTCATTAATGAATTCCTCTACACTGTAATAACATTTTTCAATTAATAGTGAGTAGTGGCTTTTCTTAAACTTTAACAAGGGCAATTTTTTAGGGTTCCGAAAAAGAAACGGAACCCGTATAGGATCACTCGGGTGTCTGTTTGGCTGTCTGTCTGTCCGGCTGTCGCAGGCAGTTTTCTCTGGATCCACTGGACAGATTCTGTTGAAATTTGGTACACATATGGACTTCTGTAACCAAAACACGGAAGCGTTACGTAAATCATAAAATTTTTAGTATGGGGTTCTGTTTTTGGGGTCAAACTAGAAAAATAAAAAAAAAGTTTTTTGAACAATATCATGTGACATATCAAATGAAAGGGCTTGGTGTGAGGATTTTAATTATTTTTTCATAATTTTAAACAACTGAGCCTAAAATTAAAAAAAAAATGGAGATAATAGATCTTTACCTAAAGATTACAGAAAAACCTATTAGAAGTCTGTAGGTTAAAATAACATGTTAAAAAATTAAATTCGTTCGGAACCCTTTGCACGCGAGTCCGACTCGCACTTGGCCAGTTTTTTATATTATCAGGTATATTTTTGGAGCCATGCCAAAAAAGCTCTTTCTCATTAGAGCAGTTCTGCATTTTGTGTTGCACAGTTTATTACTATATTGACAACGCATTGCAGTCTTTTATACATCGGATAGTTTTTGGAAAAGGTGTAAATTGATTTTCACAAACAAAGCAGTCTCGTAAATGTACATAGCTGGCATAGTCAGTAATTTTAATGACTGAAAATGAAGTTTGCAACAAATCTCTATGGTCCTGCTTCGATCGAGTAATTTAATTTTTATGTCCATTCCATGTTTCTTAAATTTAGGATAGATTTCCAAAAAATATTAGACACGCTTTTTTTCACGTAAACAAAAAATGAAGACGGTACTGTGCGTTGAAAACACCGAGTGACGTCACTTTCCGACACTTTACCGGATAGTGACGTCACAAGCGTCTCCTGATCTTTGATGTGTTTTATCATCGTCAATTTTTATTGATTTGATAAAACAAAAAATACGTATCCAATATTTTTTGATAATCTAACTGACGGACTAAATCTATACTTTTATATCTATACTAATATATAAAGCTGAAGAGTTTGTTTGCTTGAACGCGCTAATCTCAGGAAGTACTGGTCCGATTTGAAAAATTCTCTCAGTGTTAGATAGCCCATTTATCGAGGAAGGCTATAGGCTATATATCTTTACGCTAAGGCTAATAGGAGCGGAGCAGTAATGAAAATTGTGACGCAGACGAAGTTGCGCGGGTCAGCTAGTAGAATCATCTTTTTGTACCCAGGAGACATCCCTCGATCGATTTTTGTGACAACACCCAGAGAGAGAAGACTTATGACTGTATCAAGCTAAGAATAGATCATGTGTTCGGTGCTGGTGTCTCAATAATAAAATACCCACTGTTTGTTACACAGGCGCCGGCGCAGGAGCTGACGGTTGCCTGCGCGCATTGGAGGAGCAGCTTCGTTCAGCCGGAGAGCTAGCCGCCAAGCAACGCGCCGAGATAGACGCGCTGCGAGAACAATGCAACAAGCTGCACATTGTGAGTGTACACGTTATTGATACACATCGGAGGGGATGCAAGAGGGACCACTTGCCACCCCCTGGCTTTCAATAAAACACCAAAAACTGAAGATATCCTTAGTAATATTATAAATGCGAAAGTAACTCTGTCTGTCTGTCGCGCGTTCACGCCAAAAATACCGAACCGGTTTGAATGAAATTTGGTACACAGATAGTCTAGAGCCTGAAAGAGGACATAGGCTTTTTATCCCGAGAGTATGTTCCCTAGGGACCACGCGGGCGAAGCCGCTGGCAGAAGCTAGTAAAAAATATATTAGACAAGCGGATTGTAGTAAAAGAGAGCTAGAAAATCTGAGGCGAGGTACTTCGAGCTCCCTCGCGTTCGGCCTTGTATCCGTCTTCATTAGTTCTGGGCAAAAGTAAGTCTATCCTATTCGAAACGGGGTTTTGAAGATGCACCCCCCTGAAAACAGTCCTACCGTCGCCCATGTGGATAAACAAATAAATTTAGGTGTGGCGACATTTATACCGTCACATATCACTAGTGATCGGCGTAGGTAGTGCTATCTTGGGCTGCGGACTTTGTTCGAAAGAGTCACCATGACCCTGGACCGCAAAGGGCACTAGGAGGAACACGGATGGGTTTTAGTCAGTAAGAGTCTGACACCCCCTCTTGCTTCACCCAGAGCGGAAGCAGTCATTTGATGATTTCCCATCCTTAAAAAAAAGGTAGTGCTATTTTGGGTAAATGAACCTAAATGATAATGTTAATATGGACATGCCCCGAGATTCCCGGGAATGTTTTTCTGAATGTCGATGTATTAAATGAAGTTAAACTGTTTAAAATATCCGGAGTACGCACGATGACATATCTAACTATGCATTTCCGGCATAAGCTGGTCCCGCAGTGCTGTTTGCCATTTACTTACTGGTCCCGGGATTCAGAAGGCATAGGTTATGATAACGGTCACTAAATCCCGGGAATAGCACTACCTACCTATGCCGATCACTGCATGTCACACTGCTTAGCCTTTTCCTGCCTATATTGATTTTGGCTTCCAGCTTAATCGGACCTTCAGCTGAGTACCAGTATTTTACATGGAGCTGTACTGCCTATCTGTGGGTCTAAAAAGGCCACTTTAGCATCCTAAATAGGGTGAAGCGATACTTCGGGCCTGGACAGCTTTTAACCCTATACAAAGCACAAGTCCGATCCTGCATGGAGTTTTGTAGCCTCCTTTGGGATGGCTCAGCTAAGTATCAGCTTGCCGCGCTACACTCGGTGGAACGCAGAACTAAGAGGCTCATCGGTGACGTGAAACTGGTGGATGCCAAGCTACATAGCTTGGCTCATCGCCGTAAGGTTGCCTGCTTGTCGGTCTTCTACAGATTGTACTTCGGTGAGTGTGCCCAAGAACTCCACGACCTCCCACCGGCCCCCTTCTACCATCGGACATCCAGACGCACTGCATCTTACCATCCCTACCTTGTTGCTATTCCACCAATTCGCACTAAGCGTTTCCAAACGTCTTTTATAGTGCGCACAGCAAAGGAGTGGAACTCTCTGCCTGCGTCTGTGTTTCCAAACGCTTACAACCCTGATCTCTTCAAAGTTAGAGTGCACAGGCTCCTTCTGGGTAAGCTCGCTCCATCGTAGACTTTGTCTGTGTCATCTCTGACCTAGACTAGAGTCAAGAGCAAACCCACCACAAATTAAAAAAAAAAAAAACAAAAAGCAAATCACGCTACCCGTCACTGTCAAATTTTCCCAATCAACCTTGAACCTAATGCGTCATTGATAAAGATGAAAATTAAATTCCAGATTGTTGCTTGATTAATATTATGATTCTCCTAAAGTAGCCTTTTTAGCCCCCCTGATCTCCACAACTCAGTAACAGCACGATACTTCTTGGCAAGACTGGTGTCAGATTTTCTGGCTGCTGGGCCAATCCGTAACGTGTTATCACATTAAGGGTGCTATTACAAAATCGGGCGCTTGGCCCGGACTAAAGCTACAGACCGCGTTTCCCGAGATTTATAGTGATTTTAGCGCTGCATAGAACAATTGTTTAAAAATATTGTCTTACATTTAAATAGACAATTTTATTTTTCAGGTGACTTAACATAATAACCTTAGTTATTAGTTACTTTTTGTTTGAATTTGGATTATATTTTCATAGAAAAAAAATCTAATTTCGGACGAAAAATTATCAGTAACTCTCTGTTTTACGGAATTATTTTTGGTGTATTACTGTATAAAACATAATAAATTGATTAAAGCACTCCAAAGTAGAAGATATAATTGTACCATAAACATTTTTATTAATGATTAAATTATTGTATCTTCGATGTAACGAAGCATCAAAAGATGCCTAATGTAAAATTTTATCAAACATTCTTTGCAGAGACAAGGTTTTTACTAATTTACGTAAACAAATTGAAATATTTATTTGAAGCACTCCCAAGAAAAAGATTCAAACTTTCTTGGCCATATATTTTTTTTAAATTTGTGGCTATATATAAACCATAATCATTAATCACACATCAAAACTCGAGTCAAACGCTCAAATGTAATAGCCCTCTTAATGATTAACGTATAGCGCTATATCGCCACATATTAACTAAAAAATTGACAGGAGGCTTTAATATGACGACACGGTTGGCGCAGTGGTTGAGCAATTGGTTGCTGCGCTGTGTGTCGCGGGATCGATTCCCGCACGGAACAAATATTTATATGGCCTACAGATACTTGTTCCGGTTCTGGTTGTTTGTGTTTATATGTTTGTAATTATTGTAAACGCATCCACGATACAGGAGAAATTCCTAGTATGGGGCAACGTGTTATTTCTAAAAAAGAAAAGAATTTACAAGAATGTCGGGTCAACAACACGATAGCCTCATAGGTTGACCTGCGAGAGAAAACTTATAAAAACCTGTCAAGTGCGAGTCGGACTCTCACACGAAGGGTTCCGTACCATAAACGGAAAAAACGTTTCTTGTATAGGCACCCCTTTAATATTTAATTTATTTGTTGTTATAGCGGCAATAGAAATACACATTCTGTGAAAAATCAACTGTCTACCTTTTGCGGTTCTTGAGATACAGCCCGCTGACGGACACACTGACGGAAGGACGGACGGACAGCGGAAGCTTAGCAATACCCTAAAAATACACCACTGGTCAGTCGCTCACCAGACACCACACCCAGATGGGTGTGGATGGATGGGTCAAAGAATTCTCTCTTTTCAATCGAGGGTGTAGAACGTTTCACGCTATTTTTTATTATTTTCGTTTTATATTTTGACGCACCGAAATACTTGCGCTTCGAGAACAATAAAATATTAGTGCATTTTGTTTATAAACACATTATTATTGATGAACATTATTAAAAACATGTATGCATTCATCATGGCTAAGAAATTAAAACAGATGACAATATTGGAATGTGAAATGGTGCGTCAACAGTTGTTTACTATGATCCTGCTTTTATTTTTAAACAGCCACGTACACGTACTCCGCCGAAATCGGTCAACTGGGGATCTTCTAGCGTATGCCATTCACATCTGGAGTGAGGCCATAGAGAAGCTCGGGGAGGCACTAGCAGTCTCCCTTGACATCTCGAAGGCCTTCGACAGGTTCTGGCACGAAGCATTATTAGTAAGCTTCCTTCCTTCGGTCTGCCCGCCGGATTGTGTGATTGGATCGCAGATTTCCTGAGGGATCGGTCTATCCGAGTGGTCATAGATGGCTGCTCGTCTAGACTGCTGGATATTAATGCCGGGGTTCCTCAGGGGTCGGTGCTTTCGGCAACACTGTTCTTGCTGCATATTAATGATCTACTTAAACCCGGTACCTTTGGGTATCCAGACGACAGCACTGTTGCTGAGAGATACGTGTCGACGCACGAGCTGGTGAGTCGCAGATCCGGTCTCTCCGGGAGGCTATGGTTGAGCGCTTGAACGTGTCCTTACGGGCTGTGTCTGAATGGGGCGATGCCAATCTGGTCAAGTTCAATGCTGCTAAGACCCAGGCGTGTCTATTTTCCGCCAAAAAGAGCCAATTCCACCCAGCTCCATCTTTCCGAGGTGCAACCGTGCCGATAACCGACCAACTTGAGCTTCTTGGGGTTACATTAACATCGACCCTCAATTTTGGCCCTTTCATAGAGGCAAAAGCTCAAGTGGCTGGAAAGAAGTTGGGAATCTTAACAAAAGTGTGACGGTGCTTCACGCCGGTACAGCTGCTCAAACTCTATCAAGCGCAAGTTCGGTCGTGTATGGAATACTGCTCTCATCTTTGGGACGGATCTGCCAGATACCAGCTTGATGCCCTTGAGTCAATTGAGAAACGAACCAGGAGGATCATCGGCAATGAAAGGCTCGTCGAGACGAAGCTCCAAAGTCTTGAGCATCGACGGCGAGTTGCTAGCCTGTCGGTTTTCTACCGGTTGCATTTTGGGGAATGTGCGACGGAATTGCATAATTTAATTCCGCCAAGCCCGTTCCATCATCGGACCACAAGACGAACGGCGATGCGCCACCGGTACATGGTGGACATCCCACCCACACGCACAAATCTTTTTGGGAACACATTCATAGTGCGTACAGCTAAGGAGTGGAATTCCCTGCCGGAGTCTGTGTTTCCTGATTGATAGCTACAACCTGGGAGTCTTTAAGAGTGAATAGGTTACTTCTAGGCAAGTGTGCTCTATCTTCAACCACATCATCGCTTACCATCAGATGAGATAGTGGTCAAACGCGAGCTTATCAATAGTAAAAAAAAATACAAGGTGAAAATCATCAGACAGTTTACTGGTTCATTAACTAAGAAATCAGTTTTCCAGGAAGTAAAATGATTTTGCTCCGACCTAAATAAACTAGTATAAAGGCATACGTTGTTATAATAATTTTACTTATCGTAACTGGCTCGTGGCTAAAGAATAACAGCCGCACGGGTCGATCTTTAAGTTAAAGCCACGCTTGCCAAGGTTAGTCTGTGGATGGGTGACCATCTTAGCATACTGAGTTGCCTCCGAGCCTCGGAAAGCACGTTACGCCGTCGGTACCGGCTATCATTTGAGGATTTTTGACAGTCGTTACGGATTGTCAGAAGCCAGTAAATCTGACTCCAGTCTTGCTAATAACTACCATGTTATCCAGGTAATTGGCTGTGGAGGTCTGGTAGGCAGCTGCTCTACGTTAAATATAGATATTCAGCTAATGCTGGTTTGACTGGAAGCCGACTTCAATGTAGTTTGAAAAAGGCTAGGCAGATGATGATTCTACATCTGCATGCTTCGTGATTTGACGACGATAAATTTATGTTAGAACTAGCTTCTGACAGCTTCTTCCCCCCCGCGTGATCCCTAGGGAACATACTCCCGGGATAATTTATAATTTTATAATAATAATTTGTATAATAAAATTAATTCAAATAAAAAGTAGCATATGTGTTATTCCAGACTATTTTCTATCTCTGTTCCAAATTTCGTCCAGATCCGTTCAGCCGTTCTGACGTGAAAGAGTAACAAATTTCCATCCATCCATCCATCCTCACAAACTTTCGCATTTATAATATTAGTAGGAAGTAAGATGAGTAGGATTGTAATAAAGATTCTTTAAACCTAGAATGATGATCAACGGCCAGGTAATGTTGGTAACGTCCGTGTTGCGCAGGAGTCGTGCAGCGCCCGCGAGAGCGCGCGCGCGGCGGAGGCGCGGCTGTGCGAGGCGGAGCGCGAGGCGGCGGAGATGCAAGACTTCCTGGCCGCAGAGACCGGCGCGCTCAGCGACTCGCTGCGGGACGCCGAGACCGAGCTCGCCAGGGTCAACGCTGATCTGGACCGGAGGTAACTAACTTATCTACATTTATCAGAATTTTTAATAAGGTTTTGTAACTTCACCGACTACAGCAGTGCAATTGCAGTGCGATTCTGTAAACATGTCGAAATGAAGGCGTGGGTGAAGTGATCACGAAGTGAACTGTCAATCCATGTAATCAAGATGTAGTGACAGCTCACATCGTGATCACTTCACCCAAGCCTTCACTTCGACATGTTTATAGAATCGACCGGCTGTACACAAACCATACAAACGAGATGGAGTGACAGCTCACTGGTCGTTCACTCCACCGAAGTGTACACGGTGAGATGTCGACAGAAAGGACCGGCTGGTTCTAAAGTAGAAAAAAAAACAACAAAGAAGAAAAACGTTCTGTATCTAATGCTTTTAAATACTAACAGAAATGTTTGAAATGAAAAAAGAAACTTAAATTCAACAGCTAATCGATCTTATAGACCTCGAATCGAATGTTGTACTTGAGTTTCTATTTTTACATTATCTAAACCAGTGGTTCTTAACCTTTTAGTCAAAAGGGACCGTTTGACCAAATTTCCGTCTTCCAATGGACCATCAACTTTTCGGAGGTAATAGATAGTAGGTAGATTTTTTTTGTATTGAATAATCTGGACTAATATTTGAATCCAGTTCAGTGCTGCTCAAGGCCAAACGCATCCCAATACTGACATCTAGCCGATTTTGGTACTTGTCTTTAAATTTTTCAAGCGCCGAGTACCTCTGCTGGCATAGATATGCCGATGAAACAACGTTAGGTAGCGTGTAGCATTATTTCGAAACTTTGGAAGAAACATTGTTATTTTTCTGTAAGAGTATTCTATTTCAAAATCATCATCAGAATCAGATGTTTATTTGTTCAAAATGTAGGTATCTACAATATAAGATAAATTACAGAAACACATAAGATCAGCTACATTTCCAAGTTAGTAGTCTATAGCATATCAATCACTTCTTTATTTCGAACCTTGCATTAAATTTTTCAGCTTTGCGAAAATATTGCATTGTAGAATGTCTTCGCGGACCACTTCAGGTTCTACCAGGGACCACCAGTTAAGAACCACTGATCTAAACTTTAGAGTACTTGATATGCGTGGATTATTAACCATTAACTTTAGGATTCTAAAGACTAATAATCCACACATATCAGCGCCGTGAGTGGGATGGGGACGGACTTTAGTCCATTAGAACTCGCTAACACACGTCCGTGTTAGTTTCTAAGCGAGTTCATACAAAGTCTCGATCATCGATATATTTTGAGCTTCTGATGTACAACAGGTCCGTCTACATCCCGGACCCGGCCCGGACATGAGCCTTTAATCTAAAAAAATCAGAACCCACCGACTCGGTGAACTTTTACCAATTTAAAAAGGGAAGGATCCTGTATACATTTTATTGATAAATTACTTTAGTTTTATAGATATTGAATTGTATTATTTGTTATAGGCGCGCGGAATGTCGTCAGTTAGTCCGCATGTGCGAACAGCGGCGCCAGGAGACGCTGGCGGCCGCGGCGCGCGGGCGTGGCGGCGCGCGCGCACTCGTGGCGCTGGACGCGCTGGCGCAGCGCCTGAGCCGCCTCACGCGCGCAGTGCACCTGGCGTACCGTCTGCCCGGGGACCTGGAGCCCACTGTCTACCACAACGAGCTCTACAGGTACACTACTACTACTACTACTACTATTATTACTAGTAATACTAATACTGCTACTACTACTAGGATGCTCATTATACGTGGGACAGGCGCACATTTTGCGGGACTGTCTTTATGTTAATTTTACAAAAAGTGCTGGCCGCCTAATTTGAAACAATGGCTTTTGATTTTGATTATCTTATTATTACCTATCAATAGAGTGTTTTGCAAGTTCTTTTTACGTATGTGCATTAAATATTATCTTTTTGGCTTTGAGTTGGGTTGCAACCATCTTGGATTTTCATTTTCGGCATTAGTGCTCCCAAAAACTACTGTACTTCATTACTAATAGTGAACTGTAGCCAAAATATTGGATTTTGTTCTTGTGCGACAACCTTAGTCTTACTTTAGCAATGTCAGTTTTGTCAGCAGCATCGAACTCGATTGACTTACTACAGTTAGTGATTCTCTAGCCTGTGCCATAAGATCCATGTCTTAACCGTTTCGATCACAGCAGAAAATTAACAACACATTTTAATTCCAGCCGCAGCGACAGTGGCGAAGCATTATCTCCCGAAGAGGAAGTAGCGGGCGCCGGCCTGCTAGCCAACGTAGCGCGCGCGCTGCGCTCCGTGCCGCCCGCCCCCGCACCGCCCGCGCCCCCCGCGCCGCCCGCGCTGCGCGACGACGATCGCTCGCACGTGTCGGACGACAACGACAACTCTGCCGACCTGCTGGACTCCGAGACCGAGCCTTGTCTAGTCACCGACCCTGGTAAGCATACGACTATATCCTGTAGTATTTGCTCACTTTGCAGCAGTTGCGGTCATGATATGAAAGAGCATTGCGCTTCACTCGTTTCATAACGCGACAGCCGCGACGAATATTCACGAATAACACAAACATAAAAAAGTCAAACATTAAACATAGTCCGTTGCCTTTACCATATGAAGGTAAACGGAAAGTTATCTACAAAACATCATGTTTGTTCCTCAGTTTCATTTCTGTTATTTTAATTTCAACACTAACATCATATTGATAAGTGCTATTTTCCGTTAGAATGCGCGGAAGAGTGGTGGTCGGGTGCGGAAGGCGCAGGCGCTTGGAGTGGCGACGAACTGTCGCCTGAGAGGGACTTCTATGCGGACGATAAAGGTACAGGAATGATTTCGTTTAGCGTAGGTTTAAATTAAATAATGTGCGATTGCCTTTTACAATCGCTCCTTAATTATATTGCAATTTTAATCTTAAAAGCCTCAAAATTTGCATCAAAAATCGAAAATCGTTGCAAAAACACATTATAAGCCCTAGAACATACAATCATTTGCAAGTCAAGGTGGTTGTTATCGCTTAGCATATAACTTCACTTTACTTAAGAGTACAGCAACCGTGTCATACGGACGAATCTTTTTCTTACGCAAATAATATCCCTATAAGCAAGTGTCCATACGTTTCATACAAATGTGAGCATAATAATAGGTTCATGTTCGTATGAAACGCCTACCTAGCTAGCTTCATACCACGCTCTATAGATGTCGAGCTATAACTGTTTGGATTCCCCAGACGGCGAATCAGCATCAGTATCAGAACGCGAGTCTTTGCGCACGCTATCGGCGGCCATCGCCCAGCGCCAGCGCTCGGAAGCCGAGGCGGAGGCTTGCGACGCAGCGCTGGAGGGCGAGCGCGGCGGCCTGCTGCAGCGCGCGCTGGCGCTGGATGCCAGGCTCACTAGGCTGCTGCACGCGCTGCGCCTCGCTGCAGCGCTGGCGGCGGCACGGGGTGACCCAGACTCCACCAGGCTAGCTGCTGCGCTCAAGTGAGTACATTCGCTTCTTTTCTGTTGGATCCAGGCTCGTCTATATCTTGCGCAGAGGCTAGTTTAAGGTCATTCCACACATATCCAGGCCGTGCCCGGGTCGTAGACGGACGTGTGTGACAAAGTTCCTATGAAGTGCACGTACCGATGTTTTTTTGAGCTCTTGATGGACCACGGTCCGTCCACGTCCCGGGCAAGGCCCGGATACGTATGGATTAATCTTTATTTCGTTGAGTCAGCATCTGCCATTACAATTATAAATGGATTTGCTTAACCAGATGGCACTTTTCACGACTCCCAGGTTCGTTATTAACCAAATATTCTCAGTATAGTTGCCTATTATAGTTGTGTTTATTTATCTCAAACAAACATATATTTTTATTTTTTTTTCATTTACAATTTAATCTAATTTAATTATTTTTAATTTAATAATAATTAATATAATTAGTTAATAAGTCCTCGTTTCACTTTTTTTTTGTATTCCCTGTTTAATTTTGTTTAATTTTTGCCATTTTGTTTTTGACATTCACAGATGTCAAACATCTGTATTTTGTGACATCTTTTTATCTGTAATTAATCGAATATTATTAAGTATACAATCCAAATGTATTGATTATTCTATTACCTTTTTTAATTTTTTTTTGTAATTTTTATAATAATCATGTAGATATTTTTACTAATTATTTTATAATGGAATGATTTAATTTAATTATTCATGCAAATTCTGTAAATTAATTATAAATTGTAAATCTTTAATTGAGAATGCTGTGCAGACCTATAAGTGATATATTTACACAGAATTGAAGATTTGTGATTGCCAGTTATTGTTATACTTAATTGTAAATATGTCGTTGGTGTGCCTTAATAAATAAATAAATAAATAAATAAGTATAATCGTGAACGTGTAGTGTGCGTATAATTAATCACGAGGGCATTATATTATTAGGCATTTGTAAAACTTGTCGATAAGTCGTCTAGACTAGAACTGGCTATGAATTCCAAGAAACATCTAATAATATTACAATGTCATTTTCCCCTAATTCAAAAAGTAGAAGGTTCAGAACATGGTATAACTGGAAAACCATTTTTTTTGTAGATTTTTTTGGTAGTGTGTGCCATCATCATTCAACATTAATTAGCTAATTATGTAAATAGAAAATTAATTATAAGTACTATCCATGCATCATTCACATCAAACTCCCTGTATCGCTATTTCAGAGACAAAATAGACATGACGGAAAAGAATGTAGCTGATGTTGTAGTGAAAAAGCTAGCCGAGTTGGACGCCAGTAAGAATATGATGGAGCAGTACCGGCAGTCTGTTGAAGTGAGTACCTATATTAAGCTTTTGTATTAAAAACTGGCCAAGTGCGAGGCGGACGCGTGCAAAGGGTTCCGAACGATTTTTTTTTTAATATGTTATTTTAACACTATAGACTTTCTTATATGGTTTTCCCGTAATCTATAGGTAAATATCTATTATCTCCATTTTTTTTCAAAATTTTAGGCTCAGTAGTTTCGGAGAAAACGGGGGAATGGTCATTTTTCGTCTAATTTCTTTAATAACTTCATAACCATTTATTTTAAAATTATGAAAAAAATATAATTAAAACCCTTACAGTAAGCCCTTTCATTTGAAATGTCTCACGATATTGTTAAAAAAAAACTCTTTTTTTTTATTTTCTAGTTTGACCCCCAAAAGTCACACCCATACTAAAAATTTAATAATTTACTTAACGCGTCCGTGTTTGGGTCACAGAAGTTCATATGTGTACCAAATTTCAACAGAATCGGTCCAGTGGACCCGGAGAAAACTGGCTGTGACAGACGAACAGACAGACAGACACGCGAGTGATCCTATAAGGGTTCCGTTTTTTGTTCGGATCCCTAAAAACGTATAACTAAGCTCATTCTAGAATGGCATTAGGAAAGGCAGATTTACAATACGGTTTTTTTCTTAAGAGTTAAATATCGTGGATAGTGAAACAGTCATTTGTAATCCTACACTTAAAATTACTTACTTTTTTCATCGTAAGCGAGTTTAATAACCTTAACTATCTAAGGCCCAATTGCACAAGTCAATCAATGAATCTTTGAGTGACTGACAGGCAGCGGACAGACAGCGCACAGCCGAAACTACTGGTTGTAGGAAGCTGAAATTTGGCATGTAGGTTCCTTGGGGAGTGTAAGGGAGCACTAAGAGAGGATTTCCTGAAATTTCTAACGAAAAAAACGGGATATACTCGTACGAAGTCGCGGGCAAAAGATAGTCAGAGTTTTTTAATTTTTTAAATTCCGAGTTAGGTTAAATATTTTATACATAACTAGTTGACCCGCGCAACTTCGTCTGCGTCACAATTTTCATAACTGCTCCGCTCCTATTGGTCTTAGCGTGATGATATATAGCCTATAGCCTTCCTCGATAAATGGGCTATCTAACACTGAAAGAATTTTTCAAATCGGACCAGTAGTTCCTGAGATTAGCGCGTTCAAGCAAACAAACTCTTCAGCTTTATATATTAGTATAGATTGAATGGCCTCCAGTTAGCAGTTTCTAACCTGGGGCCATATGAAATATTTAACCTCGTGTTAGCTAGTATCTCTGAGTTAAAGAAAACTCTAGTTTGTGCAAGCAGGCCTTAGTTATTAAAAAATCACTAAGCATCTTCTTATAATCCTTACTTAATATTATAAATGCGAAAGTAACTCTTTGTGTGTTTGTCTGTCTGTCGGGCTTTCACGTCAAAACTACAGAGCCGATTTAAATGAAATTTTGGTACACACATAGTCTAGAGCCTGAGAAAGGACATAGGCTACTTTTTATGCCGGGAGTATGTTCCCTAGGGACCACACGGGCGAAGCCGCTGGCAGAAGCTAGTCTATACTAATATTATAAAGAGGTACAGTTTGTGAGGTTGTAGGGGGTAATCTCTGGATCTACTGAACCGATTTTGAAAATTCTTTTACCAATAGAAAGCCACGTTATTAATTGTAAGTGTCATTGGCTATATATTAACCCGAAAAAAAAACCGCCCAACAAAGTGGGCACGGGTGAGCTAGTTCAGTATATATTTGAAAAGCCTGTTGTCTTAACTTTTTTCACTATGCAAGTAAAGTATGCAGTATAAGAATACTTTATTATGTATATCTCTTACGCACGCTATGATTGTAAACGTATAACGCACAGGTATTTTGTGTAACAAATGTATTCCGTATTTTATATAATGTTTATAGAAAGTTTTATTCCTAAATTAGTTATTATTCTTCTTTATTTTGTAACTTTTTGAAAGTTTAAGTATGTACAGTTCCCGTCACGCAACTTTACCTCCCCGAAGTACGTCGCAATCGAGTGCGCAGAATGTCAATTTGACAAAAAACATAATACAGCGCATGCGCGGGCACCTCGCGCATGCGCGTGTTTGCGCAAGATGGCGGGTGTAATGGCATCTCACTCGCTCGTATACGTTCCATGCATACGTGTGACCCGCTTGCTCAATGCAATACGACTGTTGATGCGAAAAGTGTTACACATTGTTATTGTTTATAATTAATTATTTTGGTTATTTCTTACTATTTCTTTTGTTTTTGTGGTGTATGTATTTGTGGTGTTACTTTTTGATATTGTTATTGTTACTGGTAGTCTTTGTAACTTATTTATAATATAATACGTATAAACAAAAAAATATTCTAGGAACGTAACACTTATTTACGCGATTGCACCTGCGCGGTCGTCACTAAAACCTAACTTCGGAGGGGTAAACAACGGTGATGCGAACTGTATGTAATGTTTTTTACAAGTAATATACAAAATCAATCACCATATATTGTCCATTATATACCTGAATACTGTAAACAATATCCTAATATTGTTAGTACCGTTAACTGGTTTAATATGAAACAGGTATTTACACCATTCAGGCCCTGCTTGGCGATCTCGAGTCAAGAATAAGGCGCCAAGGTTAATACATTTATACTGTACGCTGCCCGCCTTCCTCACAGCTTATACACAGCACAGCGCGTCTTATGTTCTCTCCTTGAACCATATCCAACGGGTAACAGAAAAACGCGATACCTCTTAAGGGGTCATTGTACTCATCATTATCGACCACTTTCACTATGGCCCTAACACTGAAATCGCGAAAAAAATCGACTGTCTAATACATTTATGTGCGCAAACTCGACAAAATGTACTGAACAGCTAGTATTTTTTTCGCGATTTCAGGGTTGGTCGCATAGTCAAAGTTCTTTATAATGATAACTTAAATTATCTCTTTTCAGGTAGGTATTGCGTTTATTCTGTTACACAAGGTTATACAGGGTTATTTGTAAAACACCAACAACCTCTTAGGCAGAGAAAGTACACATGATTATAAACAACTTTTACTTTGAGACGGACCCCGAAAACTCGAAAAAAATATCAGCTGTGTCATACATTTTCATTGGCTAAATATTGCATTTTGTATGAAATAGCTGATAATTTTTCGAGTTTTCGGGGTTGTTCTCAAAGTAAAAGTTGTTTAGAAATCATGTGTACTTTCACTGCATATGAGGTTGTTGGTGTTTTACAAATAACCCTGTATGTTAAAAATATTAGATACCTAACACTGAAAATAATAATATAGCCTACACACAAGATGCCTTATATTACTTTATCCTTATACAATAGTAGTTGTAGTTACCCAAGAAAATAAAAGTATTGATGTATTATAGCCCTGAAGTACGTTCTGCTTTTATTTTATAAATTCAATGTCGTGTAGGCTATATTTAATCGCATGTATCATTAAAATATGTTTTTATTTTTCACATATTCGGCCACGATTACACCAAAACTACATTTAACATTACTTTTCCGATCTTGTAAAGGAGAGAACGTATGGACCTCATTCTGCATAGCTTTGCAGCGCAGCGTTGACGCGACCTGACCAAGCACAACCTGTATATAGACACGGCAGACCTGTATATAGAACTTGCTAAAAATGTACTTACAATATTTTACAAAAACTATATATTTTTAAAAATATGAAAGGGAAAGGTGAAGATTTAAACATAATTATGTGACATAAAATTTTTTGTAACGCAAAATTGTGTAATTTTGCTGCAATATCATCTGCAATAGAAGTTTAATTTTGCATTTATTGTACTAAACGTTGAACTTGTGGTAGTCACGGTCATAAATGTAAATGTGCTACAAGTACAGAATTTCTGATTAGCGAAGCGAGTGATAGAAGACTCCATAATCTGCACGCTGTTTTTAAGCATTTCTCGAGAGAGCAGCCTTAAAGAATTGGAATTATGGAGTCTTCCACTTTTTATGACCGCGGCTAGCACGTACGTTGGCGCATACTTATGTGACGTATTTGTGTTAATAATGACTGTTTTTGTTTTATAGGCGCTCAAGAAGCAACTGGCACAAGCCGGTGAGGAGGATGATATAGAAGCCGTCGAGGAGGTATGTATATTTTCTTTTTGCCAAGGCAATTTTCTGACGATATGGTGTAGAGTTAATTAGAAACTTGAGAACTTAATTCCTATGCAAAAATAAGTTTATGACTGCAGCGCCTTTTTAATTTAATAGTCCCCTCAGCTATAAAACAGGTTCGTAGCACTAGAGCCAAAAGAGTTACTGAATTCGTGGAACAGTCCTGCCAAATGCGTGTACACTTGGCAGGGCTGTACAATATGGTCACATTGGAGTGCTAACGTGTCTATTAATAATTTGATCATCACACAATAAATACTTGTTATTTGCCACAGGAGTTGTCAGCATGCAGCGAGAGCGAGCGCCGCGCACTATACGTGTCCCTGGACGCCGCACTATCAGCGCTGGGCGGCGCTCCAGCGCGCTGGCCGCGCCTGGCCGCGCAGCGCGCGCGCCTGGAGCGCCTCGCCTTCGCCCTCGCCGCGCCGCCCTCGCCCCCCGCGCCGCCCGCCGCCACCCCGCTGGCGCCGCCGCCCCTGCAGAGCACGGCGTAACACTACACCTAATATCTAGCACAGACTACTTTGCTCAACCTCACGACAGCCAGAGCCAGCTGAAGCAGTACCTATCTTGAAACCTTTGTAGAATTTCCTACTCGTAAAAAAGCCGCGCGTGTGTCGCTTAAAGGCCTACGCACAAGACCTTTTGTGTGTTCCAATTTCTGCGTGAAAAATGATGGTTGTCAAAAGGTTAAATCGCGTCCACGGCGTTAAAAAAACACCTTTTTCGCGTTAAAAATAGGTAGAGTTTACGCCTACTCTGACTTTGAGCTTCCTCTTATACATTTGTTGATCGATCTACTTAATAGCAGCTAAGAAGCTGCAGTCACCGAATTCCACGTGAACCCTGATAATACTTCCATTTTTGTCATAATTATTGTAACTAAGGATAGTAAAAGACTAGTGTTCTTGAATTGTTAAATCGTATTGTGGAGCTTATGTTTGCCCTCCGCGGAAGTACGTCATCCGTCCTGCGTAGTCTACGACTAGAGTAACGGACCGACGTGCATAGAGAACGTTGTTAAACTAGGTAAACTACTGGCAATGAATTATTGTAGAAGAATGATTGTTGCCGTAGCAAACGGTATACTAAATAGATAAGTATGCAGGCAACCTTTAGCAGAACGATATGTTTCAAATGCCTAAAGCTTCGCCGTTATTTATCCAAGCTTGCGTAATACCAAAACTAAAGTAGGTATTACGCAGTAAAACATAACAAGTTGCCTGCGTACTTGTGGCCGTGTGTACGGTAAACAATGTAGGAATGTTTTACTAATACTGTTACGTGAAGTGTATGTAGTAATCATGTTCGATGGATCTCAGTACGCAAGGAAAGCGTGAGTCTTCAGAAAGTTGTTCCGCTAACAATGCAATGATCAAGTCTTTGACGATAGAACAATGTAGTGTCATAATATACTTATACTTGCTTTTATTTCTGTACAATTTTTAGACTAAGCATTAACATTTTCATTCCTAATTGCATTTAACGTTTCGTCTCAAGTCTTCTATCATTGCAATTGCATTGTATAATTTTGTTTAAAATGTACTAATTATAAGCTGAACTTTTCTAATGTTTTGTCCGTATTTTTTAAGTATTATGTTAGAACATTTCTTTATACGCTGCACTGAAAGCGTTCACCGTTGTACATCATACATCGCGTCCGGAATACTGCTGTCATCCGTTCCCACTCCATGACTAAAGTATTTTAAGTGCCATTAGTGTTAGCTCTTGTAGTCTATCGTAGTGCTGATCTTGGGTCTAAATCTATTTTTATTCGCTTAAGCAAACCATGTATTACGTCACAAATATCGAGTATAACTAGGTCACACTTGATCCACCCACCTCAATAAACGTTACTTAATGCACACAACTTTTACAGCATTACATTAATCGAACAATGCTGTTCAAGTCAAGCTGCGACCTAATATTAAAAGCCACTAGCATAGCCAGCCGATCACAATAACCATATTTTATATTAATTAAAATGTAAATAATATGGATGGTACACAAGTATATCACAATATTTATTTTTCTGATCTAGTCAATAACATTCGATTTACATTTAAATGATATTATCAGAAATCTATTGTCTTGTAAATTAAATATTATAGAAATTTACTTCGATTCAATCCATATGATATACAAATATTGTGTTGTCTATTTTTATTATTAAATCTAGGCAACCATTACACAATCAATGACAATTACTTATGTAGTATATACATATAGTATTGTACGCTATGTACACAGCATATGAAATCAAAACGCGTTGCAAGTTAGACAAAATTGTAACAAATGAGACTGATATTGTATTTACGTTGAACGAATCGTTGACGGTCGTGTTGAAGTTTGGTAAAATGAGTGTTAACATATTGTTTTAGATAAATGACTTTTTATTGCGTCAAATCCTTAATATGCAACACATTAACTGTATGATAAAAAATAAACGCTTTTTGTATATACATAGTACAAAATCAGTTGAATCGCTTCGTCCATCCACGTCGCTTGCTTCAGGTGCTAATGATACGGAATCATTAGGTATATACTTAACAAATTTATCGATACAGAATTTATTCCAACACCCAACTGCCCAAGTCAGTGGAATATCATAGGTGAACTTGAATTTATTTTGAATTAAATCGTGAAAATTATGCGATGTAAATACATTAGTGTATGTAAATATAAATAAAATATATTGAGCGTCATTTCTGCAGTTTAATTTACGATTTCCTTGTTTAACCACTTGCTTATACACACACGTATAAGTTCCAAAGTTATTTCTGTCGAAAACGAGATGCTACTTGCTAGTGGCCAGAACGCCAGCAAGACCAACAAAATCCATTAGCAAATATGGTCATATTGGGCAGCTCTAAATGTCATCCAAAGAAACAGGGGCGCATAGTAATATTTAAAAAACTGTCCTTTCAGCCAAAACATGCTCAGAGGCGAATTACGTCAGGATTTCGATTAGTGTGCGTTGCAGTAGGGAGTTTCATACAAAGAATATTGCACAGCTCAAGTAGATACGGTGACAATCCCGTTCAGAGTTGATGTGTGCTATGACCTTATTCCACCTCGGCTGCAATGACAAAGTTTGCTTAGTTGCATCAAAATGGTTTATTTTAGTATGTTTTCACAAAACTGCGGCACGGATATTTTAAAGGTTTAGTCTCAAAACGTTCAAGTTGCAAAATAATTTATGGTTGCAAAACGTTCAAATATCCAAATCTCATACGTTCAAGTTGCAAATAATCAAGTCTCAAAACATCCATGTCTCATAATATGCAATTTTTTGTATGAGTGGATGTGTGAGTGTAATATTATATTAAAAGTCACAAGGTTTAAATCCTATTAATATTGTAAATGTGAAAAAATCCAGAGCCGCTGCTGCGTTGTACTTCAGATTCACAAGTACCAGGAGACCATAAATATGTCGAAGTATTTCGAGGGCTGGTATTGTGAGCTGTTAGAATTCAAAAGTACCAACGGACCATAGACATGTCGATGTGACATGTTGCTGTAACATGTCAAAGTATTTTTGGGATAGAATTGTGAACGCTAAAGATTCACAAGTACCAGGAGACCAGAAACATGTCGAAGTATTTCCTGGGCTGAAATTGTGAACGGTTAAGACTCGAGTAACAGGAGATGGAGGATCTACTCATACAAAAAATTTAATAATAAGGTGTGTTCCTCTGTGGCCGGACCACAGTTTAGTACTCAGATGCTATAGTTCGAAATAATACCTACCTAAAGTCTACTTCCATCAGAATATATATATATTTTTAGTACCTCAAGAGATATCTTTTTAATTAACAATTTATGTGGTCCGGCCGCCAAGCAGTGCTCTCTGGCCGCGCCACCTCAAATTAAATAGAGTAAAATGAACTATTAATAAATCAATATCCGGAAAAAAACTACCTAAAGAGTACCTTGCATACGACAAATATGGTCCAAGAAACCCCTTTAGTTAAGGAGTTATTGGTCGTAGGGTGTGGTCCGGCTGGAAGGCATAATCTGCAGCAAGTCAATTTTGCGATATTTAAAATTAACTATCCATAAATCAATTTATATAATAGTACCTTTTCTCTACTCTTTGTTGATACCTTTTTCTCTTAAGAAACTATTCATTTTGATTAATTAATCTTTAAAGTATGTGGCGCGGCTAGGGAGGATTACTTTCAGCAAATATAACGAAATATGCTTTATTTCTTTATGCCAACGAAAACTGCGTAATAAGTACTCTATAAAAAGACCTGGACTTCATCTATAAACTTTTATTTTTATTACCAACAATGATTTTGAAAAAGGTGCACTTTTTGGTTTTTGTTTACCTATCTACCTAAGAATAGGTAGTTAATTTGACGAAGTACGTGAAAATTTTGGTTTAAAATAAACAATAAGAATGCAATAAAAAAATTTTAATACAATAGGTTTTATAAATTGCGGAACTTAGTATAAATTTAAACGCCTTCCAATATTTTGTAAGCAATTTGTATAACAAGTTAATAGAATAAGCGTTACAATGTTAGCAGAATGTGCAAGCGTTATTACAATAGTTTACGTACGGGGGTAGTTTGTTATTATTTTATTATCATAGCTTGAATATATTTTTACTTCAGTAGTTTGTTCCTACTATTTTGTATCGGCCATTATAAAAGCGAAAATGAGTGAAAACAAAAAAAACGCGGAAAATTGCTATCAGTTTCCCTTAATGAACAAAAATCTGAGTTTGTCTGAGTCTTTAAGTCAAGAGTGAATAGGTCACTTCTAGGTAAGCGTGCTCCATCTTCGACCACATCATCGCTTACCATCAGGTGAGATAGTGGTCAAACGCGCGCCTATAGATGGTAAAAAAAAAATATGGAAGACCAACTTAAAGATAAAGATTTGCTGCCATCGAGTAAGATTTTTCTTGATATTCGCAAAAACTTATCATGTCGAATGAGCGTGAGCAATTTATCTTTCTTTAAAAAATAACTTTGATTATTTCTTCAATAATACAATAAAACAGAGTTCTTCTCCAGAATATGATGATCTATCCCCGTACGTAAACTAATAACGCCTGCACATTCTGCTAACATTGTAACGCTTATTCTATTAACTTGTAATATAAATTGTTTACAAAATATTGGAAGGTTTTTAAATTTATACTAAGTTCCGCAATTTATAAAACCTATTGTATTAATATTTTTTTATTACATTCTTATTGTTTATTTTACACCAAAATTTTCACGTACTTCGTCAAATTAACTACCTATTCTTAGGTAGATAGGTAAACAAAAACCAAAAAGTGCACCTTTTTTAAAATCATTGTTGGTAATAAAAATAAAAGTTTATAGATGAAGTCCAGGTCTTTTTATAGAGTATTATGCAGTTTTCGTTGGCATAAAGAAATAAAGCATATTTCGTTATATTTGCTGAAAGTAATCCTCCCTGGCCGCGCCACATACTTTAAAGATTAATTAATCAAAATGAATAGTTTCTTAAGAGAAAATAGTATCAACAAAGAGTAGAGAAAAGGTACTATTATATAAATTGATTTATGGATAGTTAATTTTAAATATCGCAAAATTGACTTGCTGCAGAGTATGCCTTCCAGCCGGACCACACCCTACGACCAATAACTCCTTAACTAAAGGGGTTTCTTGGACCATATTTGTCGTATGCAAGGTACTCTTTAGGTAGGTTTTTCCGGGATATTGATTTATTAATAGTTCATTTTACTCTATTTAATTTGAAGTGGCGCGGCCAGAGAGCACTGCCTGGCGGCCGGACCACATAAATTGTTACTTAAAAAGATATCTCTTGAGGTACTAAAATATATATATATTCCGATGAAAGTAGACTTTAGGTAGGTATTATTTCGAACTATAGCATCTGAGTACTAAACTGTGGTCCGGCCACAGAGGAACACACATAATAAGAGACATGGATGTTTTGAGACTTGACTATTTTGCAACTTGAACGTTTTGAGATGTAGATATTTTACGACTTGCGAAGTTTTGAGATTTACATCTTATGAGATTTGAACGTTTTGTACCCATGTGGTTATTTTGCAACTTGCGTTTTGAGACTAAACCATTTTAAACTGCGCCTACCTATTTTATTTTATTTTTCATGATGATATGAAAAGGTAGTCGCTGAAAAGAAAAAATAATAGACCACATCAATTATTTGTTGAGACATTTATTCGACGTAGTCCATTAATGTTACATTTTAAATAGTTATACAGTTTCCACTGAACATTAAATAATTCTTAAATATGTTTTACAGCCAACTTTACAATGAATTCTGTCAACATAGTTGTGTATCACCTGATTTTTAAAAGTACAGTAAAGGCTTATTACTGCACATTTTTGCCTTGATTCTTAGATTTTAGAAATGATTAAAAAGTGATTTCTGAGTTAATTCAAAATATACACACTAACGCGTATTTTCCATTCTATGTTCGTTCAATTCAAGACACCGACTAATTGAAATTACTAAGCTTTTGAAGAATGGTTCTATCCCACCGAAACCTTGCTCAGTTTGCATCAATTATACACTGATTAGTAATCGACTCTCCTTGTTGTCGTTTTTATAAAACGGTTTACAGTGTATATATAATTGACGCTAATCTGCACGGGTGATTCCACACAACCGGGTATCTGGAATCGAACAAAGAAAGGGAAACACGCCACACTGAAAATAGTTGTGACGTATTAAATAAGTAGTTAATGTATCCTTAATGGAAGTTAATCAGTTGCTACGCGCACAATAACATTGATCAGTCAGATATACATGTAATAGTAGCTTCAATACAATGCCCCAATATTTAACTGTAGCCATCGAGTAAGAGCGAACGACCAATTACATTTTAGCACTATAACAGAGATGCCTCTTACTATAGGTAGGAACAGAATTACAGAAAATCGCGTGGCAATCTGGGACTTCGGTAATTATTGCATAGTTGTAGAAACTTAACACGAAGACTAACACATACATAAAGCGATTCTCTATTTCATTCAATACTGCCAAATAAATTGTTCCCTTGCGATAACTTTACAACAGTAATTTTTTATTACAATTAACCCATTACATTATCCACGCACTTGTAAAAGACATTTTAATTATATTATTTATTTTCTAATATTCTTAGTGAAAATGTTATTTTTTTTAAACAAAAACCTTCTTAGTCGTAATTAACCTAACAGAATTTTGATTGCTTAGTTCATTTTGAAATTGTTAAAAGCTGACTTTGATGGCTTCTGTTTCGACGTCGGCTTAGTAAAGCAGGAGTGCAAGCCCGATCAAAATGTTAAACTTAAAATATACAAATATATCAGTCAGTGGGCTGTAAGCTAATTCTACTTCCCTAACTACAGTACAAATAAGTCATCTCGCACTATCACCACATTCACACTAACCTCAAGAATTTGTTTAACAATAAGTATATTTATTAATTACTAAATATAGATATATAAACTATATCCACTTGTTCGATTTCATGATATTATCCTTAATATACAACATCAATAGAATTATGTATCCAATATACATAAGAGCGCGAAATGCAAATTTAAATTCTTAAGATACATATACGCAATGTAATTCATATTCAACATGGAAAGCTATTTTTTTAATACAAAAATAACATGTATAGACAAGGAATGAACATTTAACATTTAATTGACGTGCATTTGAATTGTTAATATTATAAATATCTTCAAAGCTTCGTCATTGTTTCGTTAACCATTTTATTGCTATCAAGTTTATTGTAATCATATATGTTACAAATTAGTCACAGTTTTAGACGCAATTCTCTTCGTCTTTTATATTTTTAGAAAATATTGACTATCGTTTGCCTGGGCCTCGCCGACGGTGGGTTTTTGCTAATATTTAACTGTCATATAGTACTTTAAACTAAAGAGCCGCACATTTCGGTAGCATGATTGACAAAGAATCATCAGTGCGTACATTTTTTTCACCAAATTAAACTTGAGTTGCACTCGACCGAACTGCCGTCAGCGGGTGCCCCTATCTCAGAATATACTGTCCTTCCCTACACTGTTCTATCTCTAAACGCTCAATGACGTAATAACTGAAAAATTACATCGTCTTCATTGAGCATAGTCATTTCGTCATTCTCACACTGTTCAACATTTTCGCGAACTCGACATTGGAAGCTGGCACGCCAAGGGCCGTTATAGATCTGGCCGTATTTCCTGAAGCGTTATAGCTCAATGCACGAAAGTAAACTCACACTATTGCTATGTGAAAAGTAATCGCGTACGAGCGGTACACGCGATTATAAGCACTACGGACTGGTAGCAATAGGTACACGCGAACATACTTGTTAACGCGCGTTTCCTTTACAGTTACCAACCCATGTTTACGCGAATCTTACGAACGTGCCAAATCCAACCTTAACGCGACGGAAATACGCCCCACCTGTGTCAGCCCTACAACTTCGCCTCACTTACAGTACGTCTCACAACCCTGTTCAATGAGAACATTCATTTTGTTCAATACTGCTCCCATCTAATACTTGCCATACTTTGCTACAACACCTTGTACAGTAATCGGAGGTAGTCCTGAGATCATCAATCAACACTTCTTTCTATTTTGGAAGACGCCTATGTCCAGCAACGGACCGCAATAGGTTTATGATGTAATCAACAAAATTGGATTTATATCTACACTTTTAGAGGAAGTCATTATTGTTAAACATTGTATAACAAATGCAATTCAATATAAATAGATATTTATCTAATTAACATCACACAATATAAATATACTGTACACTATCAGTTAATAATATATACTGTATTCGCGATACTTTATCTATTAAAATATAACGCGTTAAATAGCAGTTTTAAATTGTCTAATAATAAGTATTATTTTATCGTCACACCGGCTTGTTTTTAGACACATGAAGTAAAAAACACAAAGTGTAGCAAGTGTTAGATGCAATTTCGATTCTATAAATTACAGAGATCCCGAATTAAACACAGAAACATTTCTCTAAGTCAAATAATGACTGATGTCGCTTGGCTTGCTGACTCGCAACCAAATGCTGCAACACACGGGGGTTCATCTTGAACTACTAGCACTCACGACGTGAGTCTACGATACATCCGATTCACCAATCTCCTTTGGCTAGGTACAATTGCACGTTTATCTAAGTTGAGGCAGACCGTTGGACGGTGGCCTCTGTGATGAGAATAATAACAATAAAGGTCTAGTTCGACCGGTGGAGGGTGGAGTACCATGGGCCTAGGTGGAGAGGTACAGTCGGTGGTAGTCGTTGGCCCCGAAGGCGGCGTTGCACTTGGGACACTTGCGCTGGCGCGTCTCGTAGCGCGTGCGCAGGCAATCCCAGCAGAACACGTGGAAACACTTCGTTAGCACGGCGTCCTTGCGTTTCACCTGGGGGAGAGAAGGTAAGTTAAGAAAAATCATAAGAAATGATTAGAATTATTGTATTAGTAACTGCCACCCGTGGCTTCGCCCGCGTTGAAGTAGGATATCATCCTAAGGGAACATACTCCCGGTTTAAAAAGTATTCTATGCGTTTATCAAAGTTATAGACAACGTTAACCTCATTGCTGATGGCATAGAAAAATTCTATTGCGCTTTGGGTGAATTTAAAAGAACAGTAGTAAATGGTCTTAAATAAATGTAAGTACTGTGACATTACAACCTTTTCGTCTAAAAAACTAGGAAGTTATGGAGTGCGTTTCGCAGTTAAAGTTACACTTCGGTATAGGGAACGTGCTAGAACTATATATTGTGTCATGTCCGTGACATCCAGCGTTGCAAATTCGAAACTTTTAAGTTATAAATATTTGACAATCACGCTTCTGTATAGTCCTACACGTTCCCATCTGGGGAACGTACCGGGAGTGGAAAATGCCATCTTGTGACGCAAATTTGAAACTTTTACGTTATAAATATGTACTTGACATTGACATTTCTGTGCTGCCACCTATAGTTCTTGCACGCTTCTTATAAGGTAAAAGTCCCGAATTTACACAAGATGGCACAGTCTATGCCGTACACGTTCTATGTTCTACTGATTAAACCCGAATCTGAAGAAACCCACCAATCACGAGGGGCAGGTGAGCTTCTCCTGGCACTACCGGATCTCCTCCAGCAGCACCTCGTCCATGCTGCTGCCGGCTTGCTCCAACGTGATACACTGGTGAGACATACCTTGCACGAGGGGCAGGTGAGCGTCTCCTTGTACTCCCGGTTCTTCTCCAGCAGCACCTCGTCCATGCTGCTGCCGGCTTGCTCCAACGTGATACACTGGTGAGACATACCTTGCACGAGGGGCAGGTGAGCGTCTCCTTGTACTCCCGGATCTCCTCCAGCAGCACCTCGTCCATGCTGCTGCCGGCTTGCTCCAACGTGATACACTGGTGAGACATACCTTGCACGAGGGGCAGGTGAGCGTCTCCTTGTACTCCCGGTTCTTCTCCAGCAGCACCTCGTCCATGCTGCTGCCGGCTTGCTCCAACGTGATACACTGGTGAGACATACCTTGCACGAGGGGCAGGTGAGCGTCTCCTTGTACTCCCGGATCTCCTCCAGCAGCACCTCGTCCATGCTGCTGCCGGCTTGCTCCAACGTGATACACTGGTGAGACATACCTTGCACGAGGGGCAGGTGAGCGTCTCCTTGTACTCCCGGATCTCCTCCAGCAGCACCTCGTCCATGCTGCTGCCGGCTTGCTCCATCTTCTTCATACGCTCCGCCTTCCGACGGAGTATCGCTAACTCCTCCTGTTAGGAGAAAAAGTTTCATATTGTATAACCGTTTTGGACAATAGCGAAGCTTCCATTTTTTTTTTAAGTGTAAAGTAAATAATTAATTTTGTGCTTAACAGTTTTTCGGATGTCACACACCAAAAATATCTGAGAAAAGAGATCAATAGCTAAACAGAACATAGATGCCGAATTCCCAAACTCGGCATCCACAAAAATAACCTTATTTCATGCTTTTCATTACGATGGGACTAAAACCCAAGATCAATCATGATAAATTAATCCTAAATAATAAGTAACTGAACAAGCTTGCAACTGGCACTTACATGAAGTCTTTTTGTTTTGTATGCTTCCGCCTCCAAAGCGCTCGTCTTTTCCGCCACCACTTGTTGCGCCTCCTTCATTTGTGCGTGATATTTTTCTATAAATACACAACACAATAGTTGGTAAGAATGACTTTAAAATATTATATTAGCCAAGAATAAGCAACATGTCGTAAACTTGTAAGATTTGACTGTGAAATGATGAACGGATCGTGACATAAGGATCGAGTTTGCTAAAAAAGGGGTGTCTATTAAGATGACGGCAAATATATATCGTATCGAAGATAAAGACATATTGTACCGAGAATAATAGAAATCTAAAAACCTCGACTAGCAACTAGAGGCTTTTTTAAGGGATTGATACAGAAATTGTTTTTTTATTTGTTAACTGTACCTAAATGCAGCTTGAGGTCGGCCGCGGACTGCGCGGACTCGATGGCCTTCCGCTTGTGCATCTCCATGGCCTGCTGCCGCAACAACAGTTCTTTCTCCACGGCGGACAGCGTGGCCTGCAGCAGCCGCTCCTTCTCCTCCAGGCGCCGCGCCACCGCGCCCATGGACTCTATCTGCTGGTCGCGAGTTAGTACCTGGACAAATCATGCAATGTTTAATTTTAGCTTGAAAATATGGGATAGAATCTTTGTGTTGTTAAAGTTCACGCAGGACCGGCTGTTGACGACGATCGACGCGCTGGCTGGACTCAAGGGCCAGGTGAAGGGGGCGGTGGAGGCGGGGGAGGGGGTGTTGGCGGTGTCATTCGACATTGCCAACGCCTTCAACTCCGTGCCCCACTCGACCATATTGGAGGCACTCCGATATCACGGAGTGCCCCAATACCTGAGGAACGTCCTGGCCAGCTACTTGGAGGACCGAAAGGTCCTCCTTGTGGACAAACTGGCCAGGATGAGGCGGTACGCAGCCGAGTCCGGTGTTCCGCAGGAGTCTGTCTTAGGGCCCCCCCTGTGGAACATTGGGTTCGACTGGCTGCTGCGGGGAGCCCTCCTCCAGGGCACAGAGCCCTGTCGTGGCTCCTCCCGAACTTGGGGGGGCCCAACGCACGATGCCGGCGCTTGTATGCCGGCATCCTGCGTAGCTTGACCCTCTACGGGGTCCCCATCTGGGCGGACTCCCTCGGATTAGGGAGGGATAGGAGGGAGAATGCCACTGCTATCCGCAGGCCCCAAAGGGCCATTGCACTGCGGGTGGCAAGGGCATACCGCTCGGTGGGGTTCTCGGCGGCGTGCGCTCTGGCTAGCACCCCTCCTTGGGAGTTGCGAGGCGTGGGTCGCCAGAGTGTACGAGTGGACGGCGCGACGAAGGGCGCTCGGGGAGCGCGCCGTCGCGGAAGAGCGGGAGGCCGTGCAACGGGAGGCAAGGGACGCAATTGTCGTCCATTGGACGGAGGACCTCGCCACCGCCACCTTTGGCCGCCGAACCCTGGACCCGCTCGGTCCGGTCCTGCGAGACTGACTCGAGCGCTCCCACGGTTTTCTCTCATTCCGTCTGGTGCAGGTGTTGTCCGGGCATGGCTGTTTCGGATCGCACTTGCACCGGATCGAGAGGGAGGAGACTCCGGCGTGCCACGATTGCGGCGCGGTGGAGGACACAGCACAGCACACCCTCGAGGTGTGACCGCCGTGAAGCGGGCGGACGTCGGAGGAGGACTGGACGTAAAGGCTGTGCCGATCTCCCAGTCCCCCTCCACTCAGACTATGCGGGAATGCCGCTGGGTCGTTTTAGTGGGTATACCGGGTCAGCCCGGGGAGTCCCACATAGCCCCCCATTCCCCCAGTGCATTACGCGTACCCTCCGTACGCGTAATGCATTTTTTCTCAGCGCAAAAAAAAGGACCGGTCGTTGTGGCAACGCTTGGGGGAGGCCTATGTCCAGCAGTGGGCGTCTTTCGGCTGATATCATGATGATTGTTTAAGTTGTGTTTAACCTTTTTCAAATACCTACTACTTTGTATTATTAGGAAAGAGAGCTGGATTGCCAGCTCTTTCTCGTAATAATACAAAGTTATCCCACGAGAATCTACTGCTGGGATATTAATACTATGTCCTAAACCAAGTCATGATTTAACCATCTGCCATTCGTTCAGCTGCTGAGGCGTGATTTATAAACCTGGGCTTTCTCAGTTGGCCAATGAAAATGACCCTTACAAATGCTTCACACTGCGGAGGTGAACATGGTGACATGGTACGGAAAAGTACGAAACGAACACCGTGGTAGTTTTAAAATCGCCGCAATATCGGAGAAACTAACCGAGAGTCGTCTGAGATGGTATGGTCACGTGATGCGAAGCGGCTAGGAACATGTGGTCAAAAAAGCGTTGCAACTTCCTGAACACAAAAGAGGTAGAGGACGACCTCCCGCTACGTGGTGGACCAGCATGACGAAACTCTCATCAGAGGAAGAACTGCCCGACCCAGCAACCCAGGACAGATTGTCCTAGCGCCTCAAAATTAGGAGAGCCGACCCCACATAAAATGGGAAAGAGCAAGGGAGAAGAAGAGACTTTCTCAGTTGTTATATTATTAGTAAGAAGTAGGATAGTCCATTCAGAATAACATTAAAAAAAATAATTTGTAATACCTTATTTCGAGATTAGCGCATAATGTCCAATTATAGCTTGCACATACACATATATAATTTAATTTACCATACTAATATGCTATTCAAAACTAAAAAGCAGTAATTACAATAATAAATGTAATTACTGCGTTATTACGAAGTTATTTATCGATCTTCAGGCTTATTTATAGAACCATTATGATTAGCCAATAAATAAAAACAGAAAATAATAAAGAATCTGCTAATTAAGTAGTATTTTAGTTACCCAAATGGTTGTATTTATTTTTTATGAATAAGCCTGCTTGTGTTTTCCGTAATGGAGTTAAGGAGATGACAACAGCATCTGCCTCCCCTTTTGCATTACATTCTACGAACAATAACAGACGATCGATTCTGAACAAAAAAAGCCGTGAGAACTTTGGTGAAATGAGCTGTCATTCCAATAGGGATGTCTAAACTAAAAAATATAAGTTCGTCAGTTAGATTACGGAAAAATATTGGATAAGTATTTTTTGTTTTATCAAATCAATAAAAATTGGCGAAGATAAAACGCATCAAAAGATCTGAAGTCTTGTGACGTCACTTTCCGACAAAAAGTGTATCGAATGGAACGTCACACGAGTATTCAACGCACTGTATCTTCTTCATTTTTAACCGACTTCCAAAAAAGGAGGAGGTTCTCAATTCGGCGGGTATTTTTTTTATGTATGTACACCGATTACTCCGACATTTCTGATCCGATTTGCGTGATTTATTTTTTGCCATTTGGTCCCGTGAAAATTTGATCCAGTTTGGTTCAGTAGTTTTTATTTTATAAGCATTTTTGCTTATTTCAATTTCTGTGTAGATGAAAACTTCGTCCAAGTATCACCACTTAAAAGTGAAAAGTAAAAAAAAAATATAACCGACTTCCAAAGAAAAAAGTAAACGAAGTATCTTTGTTTTTTAACACCGACTTCCAAAATTAAGGTTATTTTATACTTTGTAGTGTTTTTTTGGAAGTCAGTTATACTTTTTGTAAAAAAGTTTTTTTTTGTTTACGTGACAAAAGGAAGTGAATAGGTTACTTCTAGGCAAATTTGCTCCATCTTCGACCGCATCATCGCTTACTATCAGGTGAGATAGTGGTCAAACGTATGCCTACCAATATTAAAAAAAAAAAATACTTGTCCAATATTTTTTTGGAAATCTATCTGACGGACCTTTTAGATTCTTTTAGTCAACATCCCCATTGATTTTTGATTGATTGTTAGGGATAAGCAGCAAACTAGAAGTTTACTTCACCAAAAGTTATGACGGTGAGATTGTTACAGAATGGCACTACAGACCTGTTCCTGCAACAACTGCTTCTCTTCCCTCAGCAGTTTGTGCAGAGAGTTCGCCTTAATCCGCTCCGACATCAGCTTGAAGTTCGCGTCGTCCTTCTCCCTCAGCTGCTGAATGAGCCTGGAGTTCTGTTCCTGCATGTCCTCAAACGCTTGCCCCGTCACCTCCATTTCATTGAGGAGAGCCTCCTCCTCCTGTGCAGTGGAAAAATACTTTATTTTTTTATTATTCCGCCCTTTTAGTCAGTTTATTCCTGTTTTGGCAAGACCTAGATGGGAGAATGGAGAGAAGTTTTGCATTAGTAGGGCTTTATCGCGTCATCGTATCTTACGGTCAAATGCACTTACGTGGGGTAAGAAAACCGTCTTTATTGCTACGGAATAAAGACGCCTGTACTTAAGGTTACCGAGGACATGCTGATAACAGAAGAAGCGCCGTGAGCGTGTTTGGAGCGAAAATAAAAAACATTGATGTTGATTTATACAGTAGTACGTCAATAGAAACCATTTGATCTTAAAGGCGTCTTTATTCCGTAGCAGTAGAGACGGTTATCATTCCGAAACATAAAAATTGTACTTAGTTTTGCAGACGGTACAACATAAACTAATAACTTGGTACGCCACAATACGATGACACGACGAGCCATGTGCATTCGGCCTAAGACGGTGTTAAATACTGTCAGCGTCACAAACATAAAGAAAAAAACAAATTGCTTATGAAATTAGCAGCTCCTTTGTGCTCTTCCACCTGTTCTTTTAGTGTTTTGTGTGTACCAGTGGCGTAGCTAGTCTCAAAGGCCCTGTATCAAATATTTTTAGGGGTACAGTGGTACCCAACTGATAAGGCGCGTCGTGAATCTTCGTTCGCGCAGAAAAGAAAGTATGGTCCCGAATATTAACGAAAGAAAACAAACTTACAATCAACCGCATATCACTACTATAAGGTTCATAATACACTGCAGCTGTTAGTTCCGCACTCGCAAGTCACGTGCGTGCCACGCGGCGCGCGCTAACATGGCGGCAGCTGCCGACCACTAGCGGTACAGGAAAAAGAAGCGTGTTGCGTGGAGCGCGCCGATTGGTCAATAGCAATCCCCGCGCTTTGAAAACTCATCTTCTGCGCAGGTACATCGGTAAGCCATATCAGTTGCGTACTACTGTACTTATTGTTTTTTTTAAACAAAATAACTTGAAGTCCGGGGGCCCCGTATCTTTGATACGGCTGATACGACGATAGCTAGGCCCCTGGTGTGTACATAAATCAATAAAGTACGAATGCACTTTTTTTAAAAGGTCTGTATAACTAGGCATAATAATTATTGTTGTCAGAGTGACGGTTGTGAAATTGTTATCTGGCAACTGGCTACCTTATTGGTTCATATGATATGTACACTATCGCATTGTCTATAATAAAACCGTCTTAGGTCGATCATACAGGACTGCCCCTTATTATTATGGCAACAAAAAAGAAAAGCCCTATTTTAAAGTACATTTTATACATTAAAATAAATACACAAATTTTTACCTGCTTACAAGTATACCGTGGCTACCGTCGGTATCTGGAAGCCTAATCAAGTTTCTGATCTGTAAATCTGCTGTTGATGGATTTCAACATTAGATTTATTAACAGATTAATATAGTTTTCAGACACCTAGGGTATGTAAATGTATGTATTGTTAAAAGCCCATTGTAATAAGCCAATTATTTTAAAAGCTCAAATGAATGACTTATGAATACAAGTTCCCAATCTTATTTGAGACATTTTAATTCTTTAATTGCTACCCACCTTGAATTTTAAAGTGACACTGGTTTGATATTATGGTTAACCGAAAAAAGCACAATCCCAAACCGGTGGTTTCGTTTCAACCTTGGTGTTTGTTTGAGAATTTGAGATTTCTCGGTTAAATTGAAGCATGTTTCCGGGTTTTTTCCGGGTTCATTACGGGTAATTATGACTACAAGCCAGGCAATTTAGCTTTGGACCTTGCAAAAATAAAACACTCTGTTTTTTTTCTTGAATCGTGTATTTATATCTGACCCGCGCGGCTTCGCCGTAACCCTACCTGCCTACCCTACCTGCCTACCCTACCTACCTACCTACCCTACCTACAGGTATTTTATAAATTTTTCTCTGCGTAAAAACCATCCCCGTACTTCAAGGAATATTCTAAAAAAAAGAATTAGCGAAATCGGTTCAGCTGTTCTCGAGATTTGCGCTTAGCAACACATTCAGCGATTCATTTTTATATTATATATAGAAGATAGCTCTTCTAATAATAACAAAAAATTAAACACTTTCAATAATATGGTGAAAAAAACGAAAATGCGTTTAATTCAATAAAAGCTAGGAAAATAAAATATATAGAAAGCTGTAATTTGGTATAATGGTTTATTTTATAACATAAGGATCCGACAAGGATTTTAGGAAATTTCATCTTTACATGAGAGGAACTTATACTATAAAAAATCTATATTCTTTGAAGCATCAACAAGAACAAGAAAGCGTCGTCCCGGTAATAAGTTAGTGATGTATAGAAACGGAAGGCTTTGAATGACGTTCCGTCACAGAAGTTCTACCCTCAACGCCCCTTTGACGTTTCAAATTTTTGAAGTGCTATCTGGGCCGGAAAAAATGCCGCAAGTAATGCCGCTTGTATTAGTTTCCGTAACTCACAAAATCACATGATAAAAAGGCTTATTCTGTTTATCCACCCTAAAACAGCCACCATAAGGTGGATACTCGGAATAAGCCGTATTACGGCTACTTTTAACCCAGTAACTTACATGGCTTAATACAGACTGAAGAGGAAGTGGAAGACCAGAGCCGCTTATTCCGAGTATCCACCTTAAGGTGGCTGTTTTAGGGTGGATAAACGGAATACGTCATTTAAAACCGCAGCGGTTTAGCCGTTGTGCGGCCTAGCCCTAAACGAAGATTCGGGTCTGCAATGTAAATGTATGCCAATGGCTACATGCTGTTAATATCATACCGGTGATCCGGCGAAGGGCCTGGAGAAGGCGTGCAGCGGGTCGGCGTTGGGCCGCGCGCACGACAGCTGCTTCTGTAGCTCGTACTTCTGCTCCTCCAGTTGTTTGATCTTGCGGAGCGCGTCTTCGTCAGCGAGGCGGCGCTCGCGCTTGCTTTCCTGGGTGAGGGAAATGTATTTTTAATAATTTGTATGGCGTTTTTATGGGCTTTTAATTTTCGAGTGTCGAATCAAGATATTTTATATATAAACTGTTAACCCTAGATTCTTTAAAGCTCTATTTCCTACAATTTGGCAAAGAGATGTGTCATGTTAACAACAAATAGTACGATAAAGCTTAGCCAAACTGTAAGTAGTATCAATTATCAAATATGTATCATGTTTTTTTATCAATTTATACATTATTTTTTATCAATTTTGTTAAATTTTATCAATGTCAATCAATCGATTTAATCAATGTTATGAATTTTATTATAATTTTAATATCTTTTTCAAAATATTTAAATTATTAATCGTATTAGAGTTAAATGTTGTTTTTTTTACCAATTTTAATTTCAGTTATCCAAAGATATTATCTATTTATGTGAATGTTACCAATTTCAATTTGATTCTTAATTTTATAAAATTTGTTTAATTACGTTGATTAGCGCTTATTACTTATGTAAGTTAGCTTTACTTTCGAATTTCTTATCTTATGCATGTGGTGTTTACCTTTAAGTAATTATTACACTGTAAATTTATTTTAAGGCATGTGTTTCTTATACGAATTCAGTGCAAATAATTGTTGGTAAACCTAAAAAAATAAATAAATAAATCATACAACGAAGAAACCCTCTGCTACGTGGTGGTAACTGGGAATTAAGAATTTAACAAACGATGCGGAAAGCAGAGAACCGAGTGGTTTATAGGGAACGTGCACGGCGATGTGAATCTAGCGTTGCAAATTCGGAACTTTTTCCATATAAATACTTAACATTGACAGTTGTCCTGCCACCTACACACATACATCTTCTAATTTATTTATATTTTATTTTATTTGTTCGGGAAAATAAACAGTTATACATTAAAAATCTTATGATAAGTTATAAATATATCAGAATAACAAATGTATAACCTACGACATTTTCCACAGCATATTTAAGTCATATGTAATCATATATAATCGTATACCTAGTTAGTAGTGAGCTTTTAAACAACAGGCATGCAAACAGCAGATAAATAAGGAGTGAGAGAAAATAAGTAAACAATAAATTAACTGTTGTAATCTAAAATAATTTTGTACATAAGACTTCTAAACTTTGGAGCAGAGACAGAAAAGAAGTCAATGTCTTCAAAGATTTGATTGTATTGATTGGTAAGGCGGCGTAGGGGTGCTCGCAAACCTGCGTTTGTACGGCAGGAACTTACTGCAAATAATGGTCTTGCGCGCGCCCCACGGCAAATTGTTGTTCTGGGTACTACAAAGCTAATTTTGTTGCGAATATCAATACAATCATAAGTATTACACAGATCAAACAGGAACAAACTACTACTTCTACACACTCTCTGTAGGGGAACATTCATAGCGTAGACGGTGATATCTTAGTGTTATAAATTCGGAACTTTTTCTGTATAAATTCACATTGGCGCGTATTTGCTGCCACGTATTCGTTAGTTCGTGCACGCTCGGCTAATTTCGTGAGTCTTTTATGAAGTACATACCTGCGCCATCTTAGCCTTCTGCCGGTGGTCCTCCAGCTCCTGCCGCGCCTTGCGCTCGGCCGCCATCAACTGCACTTTGTCTCTTTGCTCCTTACTCACGCCCTTGTACATGTCCAGTAGGAGCTTCAGCTCTTTCTGCTCGTTCACCGCTTTTCTGTTTAAAGGAAAATATTTGTTAAACAATTTTATGCATAAACGTCCAATTATGTTTCAGTACACGATTGGAAATGAGAGCGTGCAGGACACCGTCTCCTTCCATTGCGAAGACCTTCACTTGATGGTCGTATAGGAGGCGGCAGGAAAAAGGGACAGGATACAAGCAGACAGGTAAATTGCACGCAGGAAGGCATATGTTCCCCAGCCGTTATAGGGTGTGACCACAAATTCAAACGTCTAGAGAAACTTTTACCTTATTTATTCGTTCCCGCAACCGTAGTACTGAGCGCAAGTGTCAGCTATCAGAAGCATTGGCAGGATTATTGAGTATTGACAGTTTCTTTGGATAAACGTTGACGTCCACCAACACACTTGATTTGTATGAAAAATGTTGAGAATAATATTGTCTCTGGCTAAGTCGTGTAGTCGTCGAGGCGTCTCCAAAATAGGTTGGTGTGACTTTAGGAAAGCAAAGACTTCGGCAAAACCCTTCTCCTTCCATTGACAATTTTACGAGTTTTTCCAAATATCCTAATGTCCTGCTGGTAGATAAAGGCTTCCTCCATATCCTTCCATACACTCGTCTCCTGCACCACCTCGAACAAGCCCTCGTGGTGCGCATCTAGGTTATTCCGCCACTGCTTTCAGGGTCGGCCTCAGCGTAGCGGTCCTCTGTCTATCCCCATCCACCCATCGCGTAGAGGCTTAGTAACGAGTACAATAATTATTAGGCTACGTACTTGAGTTGCTGCTTGAGCTCCTTGATGGCCTGCTCCTGCTCCTGCAGCTTGAGGCGCGCGTGCTCCTTGCTGGCCACCGCGCCGCATGCGCCGCTGCTGCCCTCCTCGCCCTGGGGACATTACCACTCCATCACACTACCGCTACAGACATTATAATTATATCACTACAGAAGGCAGACTTCAGGATGTACAAATAAACGCGTACGTACCGCTATTAAATAATGCCAGGTGTACGAGTGCTTGCACTTATCTAGACAAGGGACTATATGTGCTCGTTATATGATTTCAACCAGCAGTTTAATCTTTTAAATTATCACACCTTTAAAACAATGTATTCCCTTCAGTTCTTTTTTAGTTAAACATCAATGCGTTCTGCCTACGATGCACCATTTCACGAGTGCAAAGATATATATCGGGGCACATAGTTGTCTTTACAGAGCATGGGCACCTCATGCCTCGATATTACACCCACCCAAATAGGGATGATTCCTGAGAAATATAAAAATATGATTCTATTTAGTCCGTCAGTTAGATTATCGAAAAATATTGGACACGTATTTTTTGCATTATCAAATCAATAAAAATTGACGTAAAACGCATCAAAGATCAGGAATGGGAGCTTGTGACGTCACTACGAACTAAAAAGTGTACTGAAATGTGACGTCACGAGTTTTTAACGCACTGTATCGTCTTAATTTTGTGTTTACGTGGAAAAACAAAAAAACGTGTCCAATATCTTTTGGAAATCTATCTGCCGGACTTAATAGATTTTTTTAGTCATCTACCCTATTGCAAGGACGTACATAATTTAGTAAAGAATAATGATTGCGTACCTCGGGGTCGGGTTCTTCTTTCTTGAGCGCGTGCGGCTTCTCGTCCGCGGCGTCCGCGCCCAGCGACACGCGCGAGCCCGCCTCCTCCAGCTCCTTGCGGACCTGAACAACACCAATACTCTACTCACTCATCTGCCAAACACGCTACCAATAATCATGACGAAGTCGCTAAAAGGATAAAAAGAAAGGCAGTAAGGATGGCGCCCATACAAGTTCTTAAATAAAATACAATAATTAGCATATTGCTAACATCTTCAAATGATAGAGATGGCAACACAGAAGATATGGAAAAGGAGGTGACTATTGAGAAGGCGAATAGATATGTATGGAAGAAAAAGACATGCTGCGCAGACCTGTCTTAAATAAATAGAAATAAAAGCAGCAGGATTGCAATATTGATTTAAAAAAAAATACTATTTTCATTCGGGAAAATAATGGGTCTCTTTAACTACCTTTTCGTCACGAGATATTTGAGAATAGATAAATATGCCATAACTCCTGATTTATTGCAGCCCAAATATCGTAAACTAAATAACAATAAAATCTTGTCACAAAGCAATCTATTTCGAGACCTCATGAGGTAAAATACAGAGAATGCGAGCACTGCTGGGCATAGGCCTCTAGTTTCTTGTGCCAATAATACCCACGCTTCAGTGCCACCTTCATGCAGGTTCTACCTGCGATGGCAACACTGTCGTATGCCCATCTCACTGTATTGGACACAGCTCAAGACTGGTGGTATAACATCTTCCAGTCGGCATAGTTTTAGCGGGACAACTGCACAGGGGGCGTTAGACGTGCTTTCACGTATCAACTCAAGGCATTTTCAGCCGTATTTTAAAATTTATAAAATCGAGATTAGATTGAATACTGAAACCGAAACGTTGATTGGCAGACCAACTTATGGGTTCAAATTTTCCAGAAAGAATTTTAACTAACGACCTTCTAACCAGTATTTAAAAGCATCGTTATGGTTCGATATTTTTATGAATAAGGCTGTTAATGCTAGTCCGCAGGTTCACTGCTGTGGCCTACCCCTCAGGAACCGCACATTTTTCCGAGATGGAAAGTAACCGTTGGCACTCAGGGTTAGCGTAGCATTCTATCAGCGAAAGAGTTCTCGTAATTGGATCAGTACTTCCAGTTATTACCTCCTACAAACAAACAAACAAACAACTAAGTTAGTTTAGAGGGATCTCACGATCAAAAATCAGCTGATAATATGAAATACTTGCCTTATTTAGTTCCTGACTAGTATCTTTATACTTCCTCTTGTAACGATGCACCTCTCCCTTCAGCTGTTGGTTATGATTCTGCAGTGAAGTGATGAGGTGTCTCATCTCCCTATTAATGGGCCCTGTCTGTTCATTCGCTGCTAGGTTTTGCTCAAACTCTATACGTAACATTTCATATTCTTTCCGAAGCTGGCCTAATACGTCTTCTAGTTGGATCATCTCCGCTCTTAGGGTCTTTTGTCTTGATAGTTCTTCGCTCTGAAAGTAATAAATTGATAATGAATGTAAGCATTTTGAAATTACGGGAAAGTGTTGGTATGTAGATAATTTAGTCCTAATAATATTATAAATGCGAAAGTTTGTGAGGATGGATGGATGTTTGTTACTCTTTCACTTCAGAACGGGGGGGGGGGGGGGGGGGGTCTGTATGTATGCTTTTGCGGTTGCACAACGACACGCTTTGCTTTGCTTGGTAGTATAGATGCAGGCCTACCTTGCCGTCTCCTTCAGAGACAGGAAGGTGGCGTGGTCTTGAGGGAGAGCGCAACGGTCGTGTAGATCCTCAAGGCAAGTCCGGTGGATATACCTTCTCGAGGTTGCCACCCCGTTTTTGGTCTAATTTCTCATGAATTAGACGTAACTGAAACCACCGGGCGACCCGTAGAGTGGCGGGCCTTCCACTCAGACCCATCCCAATTCCCACTTAACCCTTTTTTCCCGTCTATGACCCCTTCCAACTCCCCTCCTAACTGTGACACTTCTGTGACGAAGTGGTTGCGGGCTCGGCCGTCACTAAACTCAGCTGATGGCGGGTAGGAGAAACTAGTCACCTGCGCTAGGACCTGCGCAGTTGAGCGCCGTAAGCGGGGATGAAGGAGTCCTGGGGGGTTGAGCCAATCGGCACTGGCGGTAATGTGTCCGTGAGGCAACACGCCCCCTTTGGTCTGGATTTCAAGCGAAACGGTGGCCCTACCCTCTAGCCAAGGGTAGGGGAAATGGCTACAGTGTCCCGTCAGAGGGCCACAGGCGAGGTGCGTGGGATCCGCGGAGGTCGCCCTCGGGCGGCCGAAGCGGTAGGTAAAGGCCATGCTGACAGTGTAAGTGAGAGTTGATTAGTTGCCAACCCGATCGAGCACCCGATGTCGCGCTGTAAACCAGCCTTGCGCACCTATATCTTCCTGGTAGTCCTAACGTTCGCACTCACAGTAGTGCGACGTTCCCAGGTGCGGGCACCATGGTGGGTGGGAGCCAGGAAGATGAAAAGTGTCATTTTTTAGTATGGATGAATTGAAGCCAACTAAAAACACCGCAGGAGTGGAGTCGGCGAAAGCTGGCAAAGCTCCTAAGCGAGGTGCCTCTGGTGCCTTGCTCGCCCCTGGATGTCCTGCGGCTCACGCCGTGGGCGCCGGTCCGGCTGTGGCGAAAACCGCAGCTAAGACCAAAAAGTCCCACTCCAAGCAAAGGAGAACGGCGCTGCATGGGACCAGTACCGATCCTTCATATAAAAAGGCGAAAACGGAGACGGTTAACACCTCTGCCGGAAGTAGCCTTCCCAAACACCCTCCTACTCCTCCTGTGGCTCCTCAAGCCACATCCCAAGATGCAGCCGTCTCCGGTCACACGGGGGCGGTTGGCAGCACCGAGGACGTTTTTGCAAGCGCCTGGCAGGTGCCTATCCGCAAAGGAAAGGGAAAGGGCAAGGGTAAAAAATCCGCTCCACAAGCCCATTGCTCTTGTTCGGACCCCTCAGGTCCAGCAGCTCCTACAAGCCAGGGTAAGAGGAGGGAAAGACTGACGCGTAAGGAGCGGCGTCACGAACGCAGGTGGGAACGCAAAGCCCCCCAAAGCACGCAGGTTGCTGCCACTAGCTCGGTTAAACCGACCAAGCCAGGTAAGCTGAACTTCGGTGAAGGGAAGCGGTCGCAGGCTGAGGCTGGCACTAGCCGACCAACGCCTAATAAACTGCCTTCTAAATCCGCAGGAGGTCCGGCCGAGGTGGTAACCACAACGCAGCAATCCGATGGGAACGATCAGGCTGCGGCCAAGCGGGCTCTCAACGAGACGATTTCGCCCCGTGGAGAGCACAAGCGGCCGCGGCTTGACCAGTCCCAGCGGGTTGCCAACAAAAGCTACGCCCAAGCCGCCAGTGCGTCCCTGAACGTCGCGATAACCTGCGACCGGAGGGGTATCATCAGCCAGGGAGTATCGGACCAGGTCTTAGCTGCTATTCATAAGCAGATCATCAGCGAGGCCTGCTCCGCTATGCAGGACACACCAGGGCCGACCTTCAACGCGAAGCCGCTGTTCGCCGGTGGAGTATTCAAGCTGTGGTGCGGTAACAACCATACTTTAGCCTGGCTGAAGAAGACAGTCTCCAACCTGGCTCTCCCGGCTAGCACCTCGCTAGTCGTCAAGAGCCAGATGGAGATCCAGATGCGGGTACGTTGCGGCATTGCCATCCCCGACGACCAGGGAGTTTACGAGGACTCGACCTTTATTGGGCGAGCCCTCTGCTACCAGAATCGCTGGATCGATGTGAAGAGGTGGGTAGTGCTGCACGCCGAGAAGCAGAAGGCATGCTGGTTCATGGTGCTGGGTATCCCCGAGGACCAAATTCCGACCCTGATGAGCGCGGAGTGCCGACTCTCAATTGGTTTGGGATCGGTGTACGTCAAGTTCCAGGGTCCGAATGGCAGGTTCGTCGACGTACCTCGGGGGTGGGAGCCGGACGACGTAATGTTGTCCCCGGTTTCGAACCCGGGGGGGGGACGGTTTCGACGAGGGCGACCCGTTTGCCGGGCTGCGACTAGAGGGTGATGAGGAGGGTCTCGCCTGTGATGGCGTCCCTTTTGTCGGCCTGTAAACTCGTGCAGGCTAACCTCCACCACAGCCAGACCGCGACGGCTCAACTCCGCAAGTGGCTGGAGGTCCAACACACGGCCATTGCCCTGATCCAAAAGCCGTGGATTAGGGGCGGCCATATACGAGGACTCTCCAATCCTGGCGGTAAGCTCCTTGTTAATACGGACCATGATCACCCTAGCTCGTGCATCTATGTCACAGGTAACCTTAAAGCACAGCTATTAAACGACTTCTGTTGCAGAGATGTCTCTGCAGCTAGGCTGAATATACAGCGTGGAGCCACAATGGTGGCGATCGTCTTCGCCTCGGTTTACATGCCTGAGGCGGAGGAACCACCCCCACACAACCTTGTCCGCCTCATCACACACTGTGAAAGCGGCGGGGATGAGGTTGTCATCGGGACCGACGCAAACGCACACCATCCACTGTGGGGGATGGAGTCGCAAAACGAAAGGGGTAAGGCATTGGTTGATTACCCGTTTACAACTAACCTATCCCTACTAAACACAGGTTCGGAACCAACTTTCGTAACCAGACGCAGTCGTACAATTATAGACCTTACTCTGGCAACAGAGGGAGCAGCGGAACTCATCACTGGGTGGCAGGTCTCAAATGAGGCTTCCTGCTCAGACCACAGGTGGATCCGCTTCGACATCCAGGTCTGTATATCACCCAAACAACCTAGGCGTAATCCGCGTAACACGGATATAACGGTATACACACGCAACCTCGCCTTAAGGCTTGCGCCACCAGGCGATTCGAAGTCTCTTGCGGACACGGCACAGATCAACGCGCAAGTATCACAACTTACCGAATCGCTGATAAACAGCTACCAAATCGCCTGCCCGGAAACGATTCCGCGCGACACACCAGGTTAACAACCCTGGCGGGGTGCGGATCTAGAGCGCAAACGCGGTAAGGTAAGGAAGGCTCTTAACAGAGCCATGAACACATGTAGTGATGAGGACTGGGACGCGTATTACGCGGCCAAATCCAGCTACAAGAAATGCATCAGATTCAGAAGAACTACAGGTTGACATAAATTCTGTGGTAACATTGAATCATGCCAACAAGCAAACAGGGTAAGGAAAATTTTGGCGCAACAGAACACACCTGAGGTCGCCACGCTCCGGAAACCCGATAATACACTGACCACGACACCTGAAGAAGCGCAACGCCTCCTAGTAGAAACTCACTTCCCAGGCAGCGTATTCGCGCAGGTGAATATATGTCATGACGTTATCCAAACACCATCAGAAGAAAAAACCACCAAAAGATGATTACGCTGGAAAAACTTCAGTGGGCCATCAAAAGCTTCCAACCTTTCAAGGCACCAGGTCCTGATGGAGTGTTTCCTGCCTTACTACAGTGGGGAGGTACCGCTATTGCAACAAAACTGGTGCCCTTAATGCGAGCGTGCCTGGCCTTTAGATACGTTCCTAAAGGATGGAGGGAAGTGAAAGTCATTTTCATTCCGAAGCCAGGTAAAAGTGACTACACAAACGCCAAATCCTATCGACCTATAAGTCTGACCTCGTTCATACTGAAGACAATGGAAAGACTGTGTGAAAGGGAGCTACGAGATGGCGTTTTAAAAACAATACCACTACATGGTAACCAACACGCATACAGCTCGGGTAAGTCGACAGAGTCCGCTCTTCATCTGGTAGTAAGCCAGATTGAAGAAGCGATTCATCAGAAAGGGTCCTGCCTGGGCACTTTCATAGACATCGAAGGAGCCTTCGACAAGACAAACTTTTCCAGCATTAGTGCCGCCCTCTCCAAACACGGTGTAGAACAGGTACTAATTGACTGGATTACTAATATGTTAAGCAAACGGGTGGTTCGCCTTGAGGAAGAGTAGCAGTTGGCCCTGATAGCCAGAGGCTGCCCGCAGGGAGGTGTGCTCTCCCCTCTTCTGTGGAATCTGGTGATTAATGACCTTATCACCAAGCTCAATGCACATCGTTACTACACAATAGGTTATGCAGACGACCTCGCAATCCTCGTGCCAGGGAAGGTGACTGGAACGATCTGCAACCTCACTCAACAAGCACTACGCATCGTGGAGAGATGATGCGAAGAATATGATCTGTCAGTAAACCCCACGAAAACTGAATTAGTCATGTTCACTCAAAAACGAGCACTAGGTCACTACCGGCTACCTAAGCTCTTCAACACAGAGCTCCAGCTTTCTAACGAGGTAAAGCATCTAGGCGTCCTCCTAGACAGTAAGTTAAACTGGAGTAATCACTTAGACTTCAAACTAAACAGGGCCTGCATTACCTTCTGGCAGTGCAAGAAAATGATAGGGAAGAAGTGGGGCCTATCTCCCAAAATAATACTATGGCTGTACAGCGCAGTAATTCGGCCCATGTTAACCTACGGGACCGTGGTGTGGTGGCCACGCACAAAGTTAGCTACTGCCGTAAACAAGTTACAACACATGCAAAGGCTACCCTGCATGGCGACGACGGGCTGCATGAGGACTACTCCAACTGCGGCACTGGAAGCCATGCTGGGACTCCCTCCGCTACACTTGTTTATACAACAGGAAGCGACGATGGCAGCAGTACGCCTTAAAACACTGAATCTCTGGGGTAAGAGAGAAACACGGCACACCGCTTTGCTCGAGGAGCTCAATAATGGACTCCCAATAACAAAAGCAACCAATGACCGGGTACCCAAGCAATTTATCTTCGATAAAAAATACAAAATCCAATTGCATGAGGATCATCGTTGTGAGGGGCTGTGCCCCGCAGAGCTGCGGATCTTCACCGATGGATCAAAAACAGGTACAGGTACTGGTGCGGGAATCTTCTCAGAGGATCTCAACATCCACATAGCCACACCATTTGGGGTCCACAACACAGTGTTCGAAGCTGAATGCATGGGCATTTCTCTGGCGGCATCAGCCATCCTAACCAGGGAAGTTAAGGGCCACTCAATACGCATACTCTCGGACAGCATGGCCGTCCTGCAAGTTCTGAACAGCCACACGGTCAACTCTGGGCTGATTCTCGAGTGTCACCAACGTCTTAATCAGGTTGGTAGACATAATAAAGTAACCATTCAATGGATCAAGGGACACAGCGAGTCCCGAGGCAACGATGCAGCGGATGAACTCGCCAGAAGGGGTTCGAGTATGGCAGCGATGGGACCCGAACCCATCGTGCCTCTGCCTTTCGGGTACATACGCAATCTGGTAAGGAAACGCACCGGAGAAAAACATCACAAGCTATGGGTTGACCATGGTGAGTGTAGGCAGGCCAAAGAGGCACTTCCCTCTATAGATGGCCGATTCACTAAACAAGCCCTAAGACTGACTAAACAACAGTTGCGTACAGTCACAGCCGTAACAACTGGCCACGGGTCTTTTAATAAACACCTCTATGCTATAGGAGTCACTGACAGCCCGCTATGCAGAGCCTGCATGGAGGAGAATGAGACAGCAGCACACCTGCTTCTAAGCTGCCCGGTAGTCGCGGATTACAGGGCCAAGTACTTCGGTAACCCAGGTACCCTCAGTGAGATAGTTGGAAACACCAAGGCGTTGCTGGCCTTCCTTGGGGAGCTAGGGTGGATCGAATGACACATTTGTCCCACCTGTACGCAAAATACGCGCTTAGTCGTGGAGTTGCGGAAACCAGCCCGATTTACATACATACATTCACTTAAGAACGCCTGAAAGGATCTGCATGACATTTGGCACAGAGGTAGATTATAGTCTGGAATAACACATAGGCTACTTTTTATCCCGGGAGTATTTTGGCGAAGCCGCTGGCAGAAGCTAGTACTTCATAATTAAACAAACTTTCACATCAGTGAGACATCTCGCTACCGTAACACACGCAGAAATCAGAAAATCCAATGGCTCATTTTGAAATAAAAATACTGCAATAAATATTGTTTCATATTCATAATGTAAGGGGTAGTTCTACCGAAGAAGTACATCTTTTTATTACTTAGTAATAAAATGTGCAATGTAGGTACTAGTAAAATATCATTCTGCATTCCTCATAATCTTTTGACAGCCTTGTTTCACCTATTGCTTTGAGAATAGGCCTCCTCCCTCGTACTCCACCTAGCCCGCTCTATCATCGGACTACTAGAGATGTACGGTAATGCACCATTATTTATTACCAGCACGAATATTTTTGACGTATATTAACGTAACGTAAAATTTTACCATAGATACAATACTCGTTTCGCACATAATATTTATTTGAATTAGATACCATATTTTTGAATGATAAATTGTGTATGTCCCATAAAATTAAACCAAAATACTATGGAGTTGTAGTTTTTCACAATCAAAAATATGTCAAAATATTCGTGCTAGGCCCTCAGGAATGGTATTAATTCGCAGCTGTATTCTTTGTTTTCTGAGAGCTATTGTAGCTTTAGGTAAAAAGTGAATAGATTACATCTTAGAAAGAGTGGTATATCGTCGACCACATTCTCACTTTCCATGAGGCGAGATTGTTTTCAAACATGAGCCAAGAAAATGCCACGCTACCCTAGTCTATGCAAATAGAATTACCAAAGTAAAATAATGATAAAGTGCAATCCAACCTCCATCATCTCAATCTGCCTCATGTGCAAATTCTTGGCGTTCTGCAGCTGCAGCCGTGTCTCATCTAGCGCCGTCTTCATCTGCATGGACTCGTTGTACAGCACAGAGAACTGACTCTGGAGGCATTTGTACTCCGTTGTCTCCACTATCACTGATTCTGGCAGTTGGCGGATCTGGGGAAGAAAAGGAAATTATGATTGACCTGCTTTTTTCACGGCTTAGTTTCCGTCGCCTATTGAGGCTGTTCCCTATGCGGTATTCGCTACCCAGAGCGGTAGATAAATTTAGCTGTATTTCGTCCGGTATCCCGCTGGGTATTTTATATGGAAATCCGCGGCTAGAGAGAAACGGACGATACCAGTATCGCTATAGCGCCCAGGGAAAAGGTATCTTTCACTTGCTTTGAACAGATTCCGCTACGACGTGAATGCGTTAGTTTTTAGGGTTCCGTACCCAAAGGGTAACCAACGGAACCCTATTACTAAGCCTCCACTGTCCGTCCGTCTGTCTGTCAGCGGGCTGTATCTCATTAACCGTAATAGGTAGGCAGTTGACATTTTCACAGGGTGTGTATTTCTGTTGCCGCTATAACAACAAATAATAAAAATACTGAGGTACGGAACCCTTCCTACGCGAGTGCGACTCGTACTTGGCCGTATTTCGCGGTTTGAACTGTGGGTAGTCCCACAGTTCAAACCGCGAAATACGGCCACGGGACAGAGCGCGAAAGCCGAATGGGTATGCGGTAGTCCGCATACCCATTCGGCTTTCGCGCTCTGTGTACCGAATACTGCGTAGGTCTCAACATACCGTACAGGAACCATGTATTTCCCGGGATATGGGATACTAGCACTTCGCCCGCGACTTCGTTCGCGCGGTTTTAGTAGGTACTCCACGAACTTCATGTCCTATAATTCCTCCCTCTATAAATGCTAACGTGTAAATTACTTATTAATAGACTAAACGTTCAAACCGCGACATTTTTCTTAAGAGTATTTTTATACCCGTCGTAACTTTTAAACGAAAGGTACGTTTGCATAATTTAAATTGTAATTTACGTATACATAACCAACCTAAATTACCAAACCATTTAAATGGATAATGATTAATATCATGATACCAAAATCACCACTATTCCATTCCACCCGGGTTTTGATCGAATAATTTGAACAAAAAGCGGTTATTGTGACTTAACCATAATAGTTACATATATACCCTGGCGGATTTTTTTGTGGATATTGATGTCCTCTATAAAACTGTAGTACATCACTTTGCTCTATTGTCAATAGTTTCCGCAGCGTACGCGATAGGATTTTTTTTTTTGGTATTGTTTTCACACCTTGGGTTACATTATCGAAGTTTTCATACGTTTCATACGGATCCCTAACTTTTTTGAAAATACTCTATAGCCCATGTTCATCAGGGATAATGTAGGATTCTAATGGTGACAGAATTTTTCAAATCGGTCCAGTAGATTCGGAGCCTATTCAATTCAAACAAACAAATCTTTCCTCTTTATAATATTAGTGTAGATATAGTCCACGATAGTGTGGCTTTCTATAAAGCCTTTTCTTGTTTAAATTAATTCTAACATCCCACAGAATAAAGAGTAATGATTAAGCCTTCTAAGAATCTACATAGCCTCTTGCCAACTACATTTGTTGGTGTCGGCTTCCAGTCTAAGCGATGCAGCTGAATACCAGTATTTTACATGCTTATCTGAACTCCACCAGGGATATCGTGTTACCCAGATATTGGGACTGGGTCACACCACATCCAGTGGCGTAGCGCGGGCATCAGCTGCCAGGGGCGGAAGAAAATTTTGCCGCACTCTTATTTAGGTATTTCAATTTAAAAGACTATAACATACAGTCATTCTAAAAAACTTTTCGGCCTAAACAGTCATCATTAATGTGTATGTACAGGTTATAAATAATCACATCTATACTAATATAATAAAGTTGAAGAGTTTGTTTATTTGCTTGAACGCGCTAATCTCAGGAACTACTGGTCCGATTTGAAAAATTCTTTCAGTGTTAGATAGCCCATTTATCGAGGAAGGCTATATATCTTCACGCTAAGGCCAGTAGGAGCGGAACAATAATGAAAAATGTGACGTAGACGAAGTTGCGCGGGTCAGCTAGTTTATTATAACGATCGACAAGATTGTTATAGCGAATTGAATTTAAAACGCAAATCGACTTCCAATTAGAACTAGAACGCTACGCTACTGAACATATCCCATGTCAAGGCTGATGTCAGATCTACAAATGACAGCCAACGTCTTCAGATGCTTTTCGGTGCTTGGAGGAAGCTGAATGAATAATTAAGGTTTTCGATTAACATGAGTGATATCAATTGATGCGACTACCCATCGCTTGATATGAACAACCGTTATACTCATCATCATCATCATAACAGCCGAAAGACGTCCACTGCTGAACATAGGCCTCCCCCAAAAAGGGGGGGGGTTGCCATAATCGCCACGCTTGGCAGGCGGGTTGGCGATCGCAGTGTATGGTATTGCGTTTTACAGAGAACGCTGCTGCCCATTCTCTGGTGAGTCCCTTGGTCGCCTTTTACGACTCCCACGGGAAGTGATGGGATGGTATTATTGTTTTACGGCACCGTACGGCACCGGCCGGCACCATACGACAATAAAAAAAAACTGGCCAAGTGCGAGTCGGACTCGCGTGCAAAGGGTTCCGAACGAATTTAATTTTTTTAACATGTTATTTTAACACTACAGACTTCTAATAGGTTTTCCTGTAATCTTTAGGTAAATATCTATTATCTCCATTTTTTTCAAAATTTTGGGCTCAGTAGTTTCGGAGATAAGGGGGGAATGGTCATTTTTCGTCTAATTTCTTGAATAACTTCAAAACTATTGATTTTAAAATTATGAAAAAAATATAATTAAAACCCCTACAGTAAGCCCTTTCATTTGATATGTCACACGATATTGCTTTTTTAATTTTCTTGTTTGACCCCCAAAAGTGACCCCATACTAAAAAAAATATGATTTACGTAACGCGTCCGTGTTTGGGTCATAGAAGTCCATATGTGTACCAAATCAACAGAATCGGTTCAGTGGATCCGGAGAAAACTGGCTGTGACAGACGGACAGACAGACACCCGAGTGATCCTATAAGGGTTCCTTTTTTTTTCGGAACCCTAAAAAAACCGTTATACTAGTCGTAGCTAACTTCTGCCGTACCGCGTCCGGTGTATATTTTGATCAACATCCAATTAAAGTCTACGTGGATAGAACGTAATACTGCTACCATGCACTGCACTTATCTTTAAAGAAACGAATTCAGAATCGCAAAAGATTATCCACGCCATTATTTATTCGTTTCTTTAACGGCACCAATCATAATGTCGTGGAGATTTATATCAGTCAATGCTAAAGGTTACACATGTTTTAAATGGCTCTTATTTAAACCTACCAAAACATGTTCACAGTCTTTTCAAAGAAATTTTGAAAAGGCTGGTTAACACTTCTCGTGACTCAAGGGATGGCTTTTACTTTAGCCAGAGGCTAAGCATTGCCATACAACGTGGCAATGCTACCGGTCCAGTCTCTTGGGTACATTCCTAGATGACAGCATTGAGGACGAATTTTTGGTGCTATATTTTAGTTTGAAGTTTATTTTATTTGTTTAATTATAGTACATTAAGTTTGTAAATAATTTTATTTTCTTCAAAAATAAGTTAATTTCACCATTCATATGAACGGAATGACAAAAAAAAACGTACTAAATCAGACCAAGAAGTCTTTACTCATACTCACATCCATCTTCAGCTTCTCAACTTCCTTGAGCGTGTCCCGATGTTGTCGATGCAGCCTGTCAAGCTCTGCCAGACGGTTATTGGCCAGTTCCCTCTGCTCCTCCAGCTCGGCCGCCACGTCCTCCAGCTTGGCGGCTGCCGCAGTGGTGTGCGGGGTGGAGCTCGCCCCGGACGTGGGCACGGTTGGGACGGTGGTGGCTCCCGATTGATGGTAGCTTTTTAGTTTCTCGATTGCTTCTGCGAGATGGTTTTCGAGTTTATCGTTGCGGGAGCGCACCTGCGGTTGAAAAGATTGAATTAATGATGTTAGTCTGAAGCATGTGCTCTAAAAAAGGTGACGAAAATCCTGATGACGAAACTGGCAAGTTATAAGTGGTAGTTATAAGAGATGTAACACCCTGGCCTCTCACAGAGAAGAGCCGCGAGTCCCAGCAGTAGGAAAAGGCAAGGGATATAAGCCTTTACTGCATTCAAAAAGGATACCAGTTTGGCAGTAACTGAAGTGAAAGAATTGTCTAAATCCTTGTAGTAATAACAATAATAATACTCCGACCGGATTTCGATCCCGGTGACCAATCTCGACGGAGATAAGTACGCAGCCACTCTCTGTTCCTTAACTCTCATAGTCCAATGGGACGCAATCAGACACAACCGGAAAAGTAGCAATGTTGGTTCAACAAACCTTCATCAGCTCATACTGCAGATCATCAATCTGGTTCTTGAGTTCAGCGTTCTCCGTGTCCCGGCTGTTGACGGCGTCTTGCAGCTGAGCCACCCTCAGAGTCATGGCGTGATGGCTCTCATGTAAGGTGGTGCATAGAGCTTGGAGGCGCCTGTTCTCCACTGTCACCTCCTCGTTAGTAGCGCGGATGACGTCATCTAACACAGGGGCGGGGGCAGATTCTGGAAGGCGCATTATTATGATGAGCATAATGCTAGGGTTGCGAGATCACATTTATCTATTTGATCAGGCTGTTAGGAAACAGCTAACAAAATGTATGACCTTATTGTGATACTTCAAAACTCAATTCTTTTCTATCTTTGCAATCTACATCGAGAACAGAAATTATTACGCCGTGTGTTAATGACACACTAACTATCCTGGAAGCTATAAACATTAACTAAACAGTAAAACAACATATTTTGTGTATTGTTCTTATCATGACATTAACCTTGCACTGGTTGTTACTGTGGTCGAGTGGTTTAGGCGTTTGCCTTGTAACCACCGGTGGTTGTGGATTTGATTCCCACGGAAGGGCATACTTTGTAAAATTGTTTTCCAGTTTGGCTAGGACATTGCAGGCTTGAATCACCTGATTATCCGATAAAAGGATGATTCCGTGCTTCGGAAGGCACGTATAAGCCGGTGGTCCCGGCCGCCAAATGGCGGTCGTCAAATAAACTATGTCAGAGGCCCTGAGGCGGTTTAAAAACTCTGTCACTAGGGTGTGTGGGGTCGTTAGAACTTACTGCCCACACGATAAGAAGAAGAAGGCCGAAAATTCACCGGCTTTCCGCGGCCATAACCAGGGGGGCTACTCTCTAAGCCCGAAGTCCGTAGTTTCGGGCTTAGTTGTGGGCGTATTCTACTCCGTATCACCTAACCACTAAGAATTAATGACAACAAGATTTGACAGTTACTGTTAAATTATGTTGTAATTCATTCTTAGTTCGGGTTCGGGACTAATCGTAAGTCCGTAGCTGATACGGGGTAGAATACGCACGCAACTAAGCCCGAAACTAAGCCCGAAACTACGGAATTTGGGCTTAGAGAGTAGCCCCCCAGGTCATCGGTCCACCTTGTGGGAGACCTACAAAGGCCTCGTCTGCACACGACGTCGGTACACGATGGCAACCTACTATTATGCGAAAGTTTGGATGATGTCTTTTATTCAATCATTCTGGATAGGCTAGTTTCCACCATCAAAAAATTACAAATCTTTTTATTCCGTCAGTTAGAGTATTGAAAAATAATGGAAACGTATTTTTTTGTTTTTGTAAATCAATTAATATTGACAAAGATAAAATGCAACAAAACTCGGGAGAGGGGGCTGGTGACGTCACGTCGCTAGTAAAATTGTACTAGCGTAGTGACGTCACGCGAGTTTTCAACGTACTGTATATTCGTCATTTTTTGTTTACGTGAAAAAAGAAAAAATACGTGTCCAATATTTTTTGAAAATCTATCTGATGGACTAATACGTTTTTTTCAGTAAAATACCGTATTGGCTGATGAAATTTGGCATAGAGATAGATTATAGTCTGGAATAGAACATAGGCTACTTTTTATCCCAGGAGTTGGTTCCTGTGTGACAATTTCCGACAGTCAAGCGGGCAAAGCCGCTGGCAGAAGCTAGTGGGCTATAAAATTAATTAAATTTAACTTAAACTTAACTAACCATAGAGCTTACCCTCACTCTCTCCCTTGATGGCTCGCCAGATCTTATCATTCCTCTGCTGAAGCCGATCGAATGCTTGCAACACTTTGGCCACTGCTCGCTTGCTCACTTGAACCCGGTTTGCGAGCTGAGCATCTAATTCCTCCTTGTCCCAGGTAGACAGCTGCATCAAGAAGGAGGTTGTTGCTTCGTTTTCATCTATGGACAAGTTTATATGTTTTACACTCATTTACATCACTTCTAAGTTTCCTGAAAGGCAGAGATGGTACCCTGGTACATACACATTTTGATAGGTATTTTTATTTTAGGTCTCACACTTTAGCACCTGATACCAGTAAATTGGCAGTTGGCTCGAACTAGCAATTATGCATCTATTCAAGTACATACTACTGCTACTTCATCCCACACTTTGTGTTACTTAGAAAATAAGTAATGTCCGGAGGCATTTTATACTTTTTTATCCTCTTTTTGAGGTCCCTTTATGAATATTACATTTTGTATGGACCATGATTCTTCTTCTATCATAAGGAAACAATTTTTTTTTTAAAACTGGTTATCAAACCTATTTATTACCCAGGATTTCATCCTCAGCAGGCCACTCATGGCCTGCACTTATGGCACTGCAATAAAATAATAAATTGATGTCCGAGATGCTTGTTATTTCTTCATGAGAACTGTGCACAGTTGCAGAATGATTGGAGCGCCATTAGTATATTTATTAGAAAGAAAGAAAAATGTTTATTTGGGACTCACACAAAACACATAGTACAATAAGTAAAACAACACACACACACATGCATTCTTATTTTTAACGCACTTCAAACTAGGAACAGGCTATCTATCTATACTAATATATAAAGCTGAAGAGTTTGTTTGTTTGTTTGCTTGAACGCGTTCATCTCAGGAACTACTTTTCCGGTTTGAAAAATTCTTTCAGTGTTGGATAGCCTATTTATCGAGGAAGGCTATAGGCTATATATCATCACGCTAAGACCAATAGGAGCGGAGCAGTAATGAAAATTGTGACGCAGACGAAGTTGCATGGGTCAGCTTGTAATTTTATATTTTCTCAAATTATTTTACTGTCGCGTAAACACAATGGAGTTGAGGACAATATAGGATGACCTCAACCTAGTATTAGATACAAACAATTAGTTATTAGTTGCTATTTTCACACAGGTCTCCTTGAAAATATGAGGTAAATTGCTCAAGTCAGACATATTTAGCTGCTTGGTAATCTAAAAAATTGAAAAACCTTAACCCCTCTCAATGTGATTAGTTAAAAAAATAGCATATTATGGAAAATGTAAAAAAAAATGTAGCCACCCATGGATATGGTAAGGTATGCTTACATAATAATAAGTAGCATTTACTAATTTATTAATCAGTAACAGACCAGTATTGATTACACTGGAACTACTGGCAACATGACCAAACTTTGCCCAGGTAGAAAATATTTTCCATGCTTATGGTTTTCTCAAGAATTTCTCTACATGTGTGTAAGTGACATAAAAACAACATCAAAATCTATCAAGCATACTAGAAGTAGTACACATAAACACAGACTTTGTTTTTTAGATTAATTAACCACTTACTCTTGTTCTCTGACTCATCTGCTGTCTCTGCATCAAAGCGTTGCAGGAGTACTCTGATATCCTCATTGAGTAGATTCCAGTAACGATTGACAACGCACAGCACTGCATCATCTTGAGTCTGTCTTTTCTCAAGCTGTTCAATCCTGGCACGAAGCTCCGCCTCACATCTATGGCGTTGTTCTATTCTCTGCAAAAATCCATGTTGATGTTAGATAACCTGGCCACCGATAAAAATAAACAGCTGCTAGTTGTGCTGGTTGCAGAAATACTAGTATTCTGCTGGATTTAAATAATCTGGAAGCTGACCCTAACTTTGTGGTTGGTAGAGGAGATGACTTTGGAGAACAATTTTTTTTTTTGTTGCATAAATATATTGAGAAAGATTTGTTTCAGCCTTAATCTAAATCTGAGCAGTGCAGATACCAAGTCAGGAAATTGTTTGAACACAAGTCCTATGTAGGAGATACTTTCAGGAAATTTTGGAGGTTATTGTTGATGGCTTAGCTAGAGAAGATTTACTCCATATACAGGAGATAAGTCTCCTGTATATGCAGTAAATCTTCTTTAGTCAAGTGCATAGTGTTTTTGTACTGTCTAATAATGTTATCAAACAAATGATAAAAGTTCATCAACAAATAAGCAGAATCATACAATATATCCAATAAGAAATTAATTGTAATTGACCAATATGGATGGCATAATTATTAGGTCTTTGATGTGAATCCTTTTCACTTGTGGTAGTCAAAACAATATTAACCAATTCAAGTAGCTTACACTTTCATCTATTTATTATGACAATTTTCTTCATAAAGTTGAAACAATTTAATCATTGAAATTGTTTGAATAACAAGTTTAACAGTCAGAGGACTGTTTCATAACACTTATTATGTCATCTGATAGAATATCATTCTCACCATTTGCCTCAAGCCATGTTTTAGCCATGAACTGTCAACACAAAAGAAACCTAACAATGGTCTATTATGACGAAGATCAATATGTTGCTGAAAAATGAATAAGCTCACAAGCACACATAAGCTGAAAACTCTTCAATGGTTCAAAACATAAAACTAACATAATAACATTGTTGTCAGTGTACATAAAATGCTATGTAATTAGGTGTTGATAAACAGCTGATCATGACATGTTTCTCGTTCATTGAATCTGCAAATCAACAGACGGATACGAATAATAAGTTATAAATCAAGCAAAACTACTTCTCGTCGAGTACCTGGGCCAACTTTTTATTCTGAAACTGCAGGACTTTAATGTCCATTTCCTCCAAAGTGGACACAGGGCCGATAAGATGCGGCTCAAAGTGAACTTTCTTGATCGGTGGCTGGCTACTGCCATTGCCCCCGTCATCTGCCGTACGTTTAGACATTTTGACCTAAAACATAGAAAAAGAGAAATCTACAAATCCCAAAAATTAATACTAGTCTTACGAAAACTATTGATCAATATAACCCGGTCAATTTAGAAAGAGGTTATGAAGTGGTAAATAAGTGGCGACTGTGTTCTTTTTACTTTGGCTGGATTATATACATACCTGCTTGTCAATATTGACAATCTCGTTAATTGTTGTATTAATTCAAGTATTCTAGCTGAGAAAACTTAATTTTACAATAATCTATTATAAATATCATTTTGCTAACGAAAGCAGAACAAAATAAACTAAAAACGCCAAGCTCCGCCCGAAATATTGCCAACCTACTCGCCTCGCACGTCCTCGCCCGAGCAGGCACTAGTGATGTGGCGTACAGTAGTGTACTGCGGTAGTTCATTTCTAGTCGATGAAAAGTAACTTACTATTTCAATTAATTTGCTATTTTATAATTCTTTGTGTTGATGGCCAATAAAGAAGACTTAAGAATTTGTCTTCTTTATCGTCTATCAATTTTTTTTGCTACTTTGTCGATTTTCCTTTATAATCGACTAAACTCTATAGCACGCGCAGTGCGCTGAGCGGGTTCACTCAGTGGAATGCAAGTGCAGTGGAGAAACTCGGAGTTATGACCGAGTTGGCCCTTTAGAGTATAGTTTATGTATCGTGTATTACTGTGTATTCCGAAATATAACAACAGTATCTGGCCAGTGCTCATGACGTCATGAATCGACGCCAAACTGTAATTCGTTCCAAATTATACTGGCCAGTGCGTTGACGTCATAAATTTAAAAAATCCTCAGTCTCATGCACACACGCCCGTTTGACGTTAGATAAAATAATAATACGTCACATTTGAAATTTGTCTCACCAGTACACTATGGTGTAGGATTCATGACGTCGGAGAACTGGCCAGTTTACTGGGTTATATTACGGAACACACATGATGTGTGTTCCGAAATATAACCCAATATATTCCGACGCCGTATGGTACTGATGTGCCACCATATTGTACTGGTGAGACAAGTGTGACGTATATAGTAGTTCTAGTTGACCCGCGCAACTTCGTCTGCTCCGCTCCGTTTGGTCTTAGCGTGATGATATATAGCCTATAGCCTTCCTCGATAAATGGGCTATACAAACGCTGAAAGAATTTTTCAAATCGGACCAGTAGTTCCTGAGTTTAGCGCGTTCAAGCAAACAAACAAACAAACAAACTCTTCAGCTTTATATATTAGTATAGAGTATAGATATCAAACGGACGTGTGTGCATCAAACTTTGAGCAATTTATTATTGTATTATATTGTAGTCTGTGATCCCGGCAGTGAACAGTCGAACGAAACCAATGTGTTAAGCCTGCACTATAATACACGCGAAGTTGCTTCGACGAAGTACTCTTCGAAATTGACCGAAGTCCGAATTAAGTGACATACACTCATGCAACCGTGCAATCTGTAATCTTGAACGTGCGTATTTATTATGCTGCCTCCACACGCTTGGCAAACAGTGGCAAACAGCGAACACCAAACAACAAACACGAACGTGTGGATAGGTGTTTGCTGTTTGCGTATGTGTTCGGGAAGTGTTTGGCAGTGATCGGCATCGGTGTCGGTTTTTGTGCACAAATCAAAGGGTGTTCGTCAAACGTGTTTGCGATGTATCCACAGGCTTGTTCAGTTCTATTCTGCCGTCATAAGAAAAAGGACGTATCTACATAAAACGACGTAACCGATTTCCGACTTTTATAAAATAACTTAAGGTCAGAAATCGATTACGTTGTTTTGTATAGATACGTCATTTTTTTTTACTGCGAGAGTACTTTTAACCTGAAAGTAATCCGGAATATACTAGCACGTTCGCCAAGCATGTGGATGCCGTGTTTGTATTGGGTGTTTGTAGTCTGTGTTCGGGACGTGTTCGGTGTTTGTCCTGATTGAGGCAAACACCAAGCGTGTGGAGGCAGCATTACCTTTCGACCACTGGTTTCGACAAACTGCAGTGAGCCGAGTAGCGTAGTAAAACGCTTCGTATTAGAACTTCGGGCCGTTTCGAGTCCTTTGATTCAGGCTCAAAAACCGACGACTGGAAGTCGCCCGCGAGCCGAGGTTGCACGAAGGTGCTCTTCTACTCGTACTCGCTCAACTTCGCGAGTAGTAGTGTAGGCTTTAGTGTTGCTTTTGTGTTTTTAACGTTAGTTTCGAATATGTAACACTAGGTGGCCTAGTCCACGCCGTGCGCGTTCCCTATATTCTTATGCCTGACCTAGTTCAACCTCGAAGACTTGCTTTGATTTTGCTTGGATTTTGAAGGAAAAAATGGAAGGTTTTCGTCGCATAAGCTGAAAAAAATCATTTTGGTGTATCGGGCCCCCTTTTATTTTTATTATTTTGTTGTTATAGCGGCAACAGAAATACACAATCTGCGAAAATTTCAACCTTCTACCTATTACGGTTCATGAGATACAGCCCGCTGACAGACCCATGGACGGACAGCGGAGGCTTAGGTAGTAATAGGGTTCTGTTGGTTACCCGTTGGGTACGGCACCTTAAAAATATGATGTCTTCGGGGAAGTGTCTCCCCGCACCAGGATCATTTGGGTGGGTAAATTTGACTTGCAGGATACCTCGCCTTCTTGCTGACTGTACTTTTATGTATGGTCAGCATCTAAAGGTGAAACTAATCAAAGATTTATCACCGGGGCGACCGCCCCTATTGTATGAAAATGAACACGACATCTATGTCGTGTGTTTGTGTGTGTCGTGTGTTTTATTTCTAAATAGAAACCAAACGAGTGTTTACATTTACTTATGTAGTTTTATTAGGCACTAGGTAGATATTGCTCATGTAAATTGAATAAAACATCAACTTCCTACTTAGAAATCACCCTGAAATCCGAATCCGAAATATAATAATTGTTATAGAAAAGATTCTTTTGCTAAAGATTAGAACTCATGACAGTTTTATATTTCAACTGGTCCTGAAACATTCGAAGAAAAACTCGGTACTTCTTATCATGATATACTTTAGTGCTCAAGTTAGGTGGTATGACGTCTGCAGTGCCTCCCATATTTTCTATAGCATCCTGAACGTTATTGAAGTACTGGGAAGCACACGCTCCTAGGATTGCAGACCCGACTAGAACGGAGTCTTTTTCATGAGGCCTTAGAATGGGCAGACCCACAGCATCGGCTTGTATTTGGACGAAAAGTGGATCTTTCGTGATACCACCACAAACCAGAAGCGATTTGAATGGCTCGTACCCTGCCAGAACGAGTGCTTCTATAATGTGCCGCGTGCCATACTGAAACAATGTATTAAAAATCTCAATTACACTTTATCACAAATACTAACGGCTGTATGACGCAGGTCTTTTAAATATGGATAAGCGTATACTCCAACTCCTTAAACTCCGTCTCTAAGACGATCCACTGACCGGGTACGGTTTTCTGGAAAGATATAGAGGAGGCCTTTGCCCAGTAATGGGACACCATAGGCTATTAAAAAAAAGCCGTAGCAGAGAACTCTCTGTACCAACTTTCTGTCATTTACTATGTAACTTTCCTCACACAATAAGAGGGTTGGCAATAAAGATATGGGGATTAACAGCTGATGATATCGTCACTGCAATCTAATGTAATAAATAATACTCCTTGTTTATCATTTGTATTGTTAGAAATACGCCTCCGAAGCTGATTTTAAAATGAGCATGTCACGTCTAAACTTCCTGTCGTTTTTTGAAAAAAATGGTTGTAAAGTCGGTTTACGGACGATAATTTTACGTGATAACAACATAAGAAAACAACTGAATTCTTAAGTATGTTCCATACGGATGTAATCCAATGTCCAATCCAAGGCGACCTTAGTGAGAGCTTGGTTTCCATCCGCGAATGTATGAATTTGGATTGCATCTGATGGCAACAAGCAAGGTTACCTTGGATGGGTCGCTGGATTACATCCGTGTGGAACATGCTTTAACAAACAAGCCGAACGCTTAGGTCGGTCGTGCCTCTCTATCGCTTGTATCGCGCTCTCGCTTGCGGAACGTGATACTTTTTCGCGCGCGCAGCCGGCGTTCATCGACTTATAAGACGTTATCACGTCAAAAATATATGTAAAATAAGACTATTTTCTTAATAATTTGATATATGAAAATTTTGAGTTTTATTCGTTCAACATAGTGTACCTAATTAATTTATAATTATGTCTAACACGGACATAAAACGCCCAGGCCTCGGACCAAAACCGCCGAGCGTATTTTATTGGAATTTGAACTACCTCAAAGACAATTTAACTATCTACGTATATCAAAATATATACGACATTTTTTTTTAAAGTCATAGAATAATAAGGTTCAGAAACTACTGAATTTTGGGTCACGCGAGTGTAGAGGTGAGACGTACTAGGTAAAATGCATACTGAGTCTTAGAAGTACGCGTCCGCCCAAATACTTATTCCAAATACTAGGTCTACGAGTATTTTAGGCGTATCGAGTTTATTAACGTTTCTGTAGCTATGTAGTCTTCGTAACGTAACTTCGAGATCGAGTACTCGGTGTAATGGAGTATTTTCAGTTAATGGATTATTAACGTATATTAGACTACACATTGATAATCGTATCTTTTATAATACTTAAAATTAAATCTTATTGAAAATTTCCCTTCATACTTTTCAGGCTTAGGACGGTCAGCTTTTATTGATAGAAACGTTGAAAAAAAATTGTTGGTACGGTAAAGGTTCTGGAAGTCATGGTTCTATCTGCTCAATTTGTTCACTTTCTCTGGGCACTAACCGTATAGTGCCGTGTCGTCTCTTCAAATGTTTAATCACATTCGACATTGATACCTTAAATAAAAGGTCCATTTTACATATTTTGCACATACTTCTCTTCGGAGCCATCGTTAATTCAAATTTTAAAATCTTGAAACAAACGTTTACGAAAACAATAACACAGCACCGGTCCTGTGACGTATTGTGTAACGTACTGATTTAAAAAACTAAGGAAGTCGGTTAAAAATTGCTAAACATTTTCACAGAATCTTATTTTGACATGCACTTACCAAGTTATCGCAAAGCAATAGTGATTCTATTTGTATGGACATATGGTTTAGAAACGCAAAACAAATAAATCGACTCGCTAACTTCGACTCCCGAACCGAACATCTCCGAAACTAACCGAGCTTGTGGGTCGCAACGCAAGTCGCAACACTCGCACACGCAAGTCTGCGAGTATAGTATCAAACTCCATACGCCAAATACTCGATACGCGTTTATGTGATGCACACGGAATAGATATTTACGCGTCCAGTCAGATACCTATTCCAAACACCTATTCCAGTAAATACGTTCCACCTCTACGCGATTGTGTTTGTTCCTCCAAGGTGGCTGGCGTATGTCGCTTAATAGCTCAGGGTACCTACTTGGGCAGTCAACCTGGGATGATTGCACTGAATTTACATGACTTAAGTAACCTGGGCATTTAAATAGCCCCTAATTTAATTTAAAATCAGTATTTAACTAGTTGTACTCCACCTTACACCCACTTACCGACAATGCTTGCAATGTGGCCAAGTAAAGCAGTGCCAGATTCGCTTCACTATTGTTTATTGATAGTCCACAGATCATGCCACGCATTGAAGGGTCAGCCAGCGGCGAGCGGTTGCCATGGAAATCAGGCCAGACGTGAACGTCCCTTGTCAAATAGCTGACGTCGTTGTATCCTTCCAGTCTTGCCATTTTTGATAGTAGACCCCTCAAGTGGTTGCGGGTACTGAAATGTTCATAACAAATTTAGTTGCATTCAATCTAAAAAATCCATAGCAGATAGCAGATCTTGGTAGGCAGTTACACTTTTATTTATTTAGGAACACCAACGCCATATTTACAAAAAAAAAAAAAAAATTGTAGGTACATTGCTCTGTTCTGTGTAAATATGTCACTTACACAAGTTTTACACTTTGACATTAAATTAGACACAAATTAACATTATTATAGGTAATCATTTTACATTTTTTTTTAAATTATTAGGTATTTATAAAAATACACTTACTCGCCAGGAGACATAACTTTCAGCAGTTCAGCCCCAGCAGGATGACTAGATATTATGTGATCCAACAACATCCCTGAAGCACTTTGACCAGCCTCATTCAACCACATACTCGGAACCATTGCACTGTAATATGGCCCCCACACACCTTGCACTAGGACAGCCTTTTTATTTACAGCCATATGACAGGTAGAAGTCCCACAAATTAATCCAAGACGAGAAGACATGTCTTTATCTATTCCTTCACCATGTGTACCTATCATGCCCAAGCCTCCAGCATGTGCATCAATGATGGAAGTGGCTACTGGAGTACCAGGCTTCAGTCCCAACGTATTTGCAACCTCAGCAGATAAACCTCCACAGAACTCTCCAGGCATTAAAACCTTATTGCCGATCTTCTTAAAGTTATCTGCAGCTAGGTCCTCTAATCCAATATCCTGCAGAAAACCTGTGTTCCAACCTTGTTTTCCATCAATAGAGCATTCATAATTCCATTTGCAAACTAATGAGCATAAAGAACGGCTCAATGAACCTGTTGCTCTCCATGTGAGAAAATCTGGTAGATCAAAGAAGTATCCGAATTCGTCCCATTTATTTGGAAGATGTTTCTTTAACCAGAGAAGTTTTGGCATTTCCATTTCAAGACTTACTTTTCCTCCGACATATTTGAGAATGTCATGGTTGGTTTTGTTGATCAAGTCAGCTTCGGCCTGCGCTCGGTGGTCCATCCACATTATTATATTTTGTTCATTGTTGTTTGAGCTCACTGATAGTGGCTTACCATTCTTGTCTAAGGCTACTAAGGAACATGTAGCATCAAATCCAATACCTTTGATACTTGCAGGGTTTATGTTTGTAACTACATTCTGAAATGGAAGGTGAACATTTAAGGGTCATGCAGTCACTTAAGGTGTCCTTAATTTGAGTTTTATTGAATTTATGTAGTGTTACTCAAATTATAAGTTACTAGTGGACGTCACGCGGTTTCACCCGCGTAGCTCCCGTTCCCGTGGGATTATGGGGATAATATATAGCCTATGTTACTCCCTGATAATGTAGCTATCCAATGTTAAAAGAATTTTTCAAATTGGTCCAGTAGTTTCGGAGCCTATTCGATTCAAACAAAAAAACAAACAAATCTTTCTTCTTTATAATATTATAAGTTACTACTGAATTATTCAATAGTTTTTTTACAAGAAAAAACCTTACCTTAATTACAAATACACAACAATCCCAGATGTCTGTAGATGACTGTTCATAGTAATCTACTTTAGGTTTCCATGTCTGAATTTCCTTAACAGATGCATTTAAGACATGACCTCTATCATCAACCAAGGCTGCTCGTACGCTGCCTGAGCCCACATCAACACCAATGAAATATACTTCTTTACTCATTTGGATGCACTCTAAAATTAAAATGACAACAGTAGAAATAAATATATTTTAATAGTTAATGAATAAAGAATTAATAAATAAGACACAGATTCAATTAGGAAACGCAATAAATCACCTTGGAGTCAAACAATGCTTAGTAAATGCTGAATTAATGGCGCAGCGACGATAAAAACAAATTGATAAAACGACCTTGATGTTGTAGATATACCATTATCAAGTAATAAAACCAAGTCTCAAGAGATAACCTTGTCCTTTGAACTTTTTTAACTGTGCAGCTATCATCTGTACTGGTAAACACGGCAACGTCAACACGAATAAAGTTTTTTTCATTTCTATAGTTTTATAGGGAATTTGTCACCATTACTACGTTCCTACAAAAAAAATCTTAAAGATTATAATTCTAGCTAAATAACATGACATTATTAAAGTGATAATCAATTAAAATTAAGTATTTTTTCTGCTGAAAGGACTTCAGGTTTCAACTTTACCGCTTCACAAACATTACCGTCAGTGTCACTGTCATGATGCTGTCATGCCATGAACCATGCATGTGTCACCGGGTAAGACTAAATAGGTACCTACAAAATAACTTGAGATTGTAAACTCCTGATAAATTGTCAACTCAACATTTGGAATACTTTTTTCAAATCAAAATAATATGATAGTCTAAAACTTCACGAGTTCGTTCCGAGAAATGAACTGTCAATCGTACCCTATCGTAATTCGTATCCGTCGCGTGCTGGAAGAAGCAATGTTGGAAGGCCTCCCACAAGGTGGACCGATGACCTGGTGAAGGTCACTGGTAGCCGATGGATCCGAGACGCGCAGGACCGGTCGTTGTGGCGACGCTTGGGGGAGGCCTATGTCCAGCAGTGTACGTCTTTCGGCTGATATGATGATGATTCCGAGAAATTGTGGACTGACATAAAATGGTGACCAATCAGAGCACAAGTCTACAATTATCTATTTTGGTGTGAAAGTTAAATTGAAAACTTGGCCCCTCATTGGTCTTTGTTGGTGTGAGCTCACGTGTACGCCATACGCGCATATTGTACGCCACTGAGTTACGAATTGAATGGGGTCGTTTTCAATTTTGCGAAATAAAAAGGCAAAAATTGGGATTTTTCGTTCGTTTAGTATATTTTTATTTAGTATAATTTTTGATCTAATTATCATTTTGTATAATTGACATTTTGATCTAACCGCTGAACAAAGAGCGACCGCGCCAACTCGAGAACTTAGGGCAGCCCGACACGGATTGGTTGGGCTCGACGATCTTTTTCTGTATGCGTCTTGTTTTTAATACGCGTACTCAGGGTGATATACGAGCGAAAAAGGTCGTCGAGCCGTAGGTACCCGTACTTGCTCGTACGTCTATCACCCACTTTAGGTTACTTTAAATCCTGCAGGCAGAAATAGGAGACCCGCGCGGCGGGGCTCCGTCAATTTGCCTTGGTCACAACCTTAATTTAAGCCGAATGTACAATTATATTAAAAATTAGTTATACTTAAAATTACACTCCCAAATTGAACCCAACCAACATCGTCCGATGTTGGTTGGGTTTAATTTCTAATTTCTAATCTAATAACGGGAGGTCCATTTAATTCGTAACTCTATGGCTTAAATGTGACGTCACATTTTCATTTATATAGTCTATATATTTATATAGTCATTTTCATTTACATAGTCTCTATGCGTCACATCTGAACTACAGTCACAATGAGAGCCTAGTTTCTTGTTGACTTGTGCTCTGATTGGTCGCTATTTTATGTTAGATCACAATTTCTCGGAATGAATTCGAAAAATTATAAACTATCAAATGATGCGTAAAAAAGTATTCCAAATGTTCAGTTGACAATTTATCGAAAGTTTACAATCTATCAAGTTATTTGATAATCTTACAGAGTTTGCAATTTTCCTGTGATACATGCACGTCACTTAAAGTGAGTGATAGACGTACGAACTTATAGTACGCGGTTTTTAAGTCCGCGAACTTACTCGGCTTGACGTCGGTGACACACGTGAAAGCTTGCTCATTACTCTGATACTAGGGGGACCGCGATGTCGCCAATGGCGGAAACTTTTTTTTATTCAGGAATAATATTTTACTATAGCCAGACAGGATACTTGTATGAGAGAAGTAATTTCATTTTCTTATATGGATGGGGGGGGACAAGTGTTTGGGGGTCTTTTTAGACCTCCAAAAGGCGTTCGATACCGTATCCGTTTAGATACTAATAATTGGAGGGCGTTGGTATAAGAGGGGTGTCTCTGGACTGGTTTAAAGATTATTTGACTGATAGGTCTCAACGAGTTAGAGTTGCCGGCTATGAAAGCTCTGATTCAATATGCAAATACGGCACGGCATTTTTCCTACTCCTCCGCTGTACTTTTCTGATTAAATTCGTTGCAGGATCCAAGACAGTTAAATCGTTTCTCCGGGACTCGTCGGGCTTCATCGGCTCGGCATTTTTCTGGTGGTCGCCACTGTTGATTCTGGCTTTCAGGAGTTGCAGTGGTTGGGAATGTGTGGCGGGCTTGTCCCAATAAAAAAAATGCAAATACGGCGTTCCCCAGGGTAGCACGTTAGGAACCACATTCCTTTCCTCATTTATATGAATAATCTATGCAAGATAGCTGCTACCCTGCCATACTTGGATCTTCTAATGTTCGCTGATGATACGGTGCTGATCTTTCATGCTCAAACCTGGGACATGGTATTTAAACTGGTTTAGACAGGCTTAGCAAAGGTAACTTCCTGGCTGGGAAACAGTCTCCTGTCATTAAACACTAGTAAGACGAAATATGTATGCTTCAGCAAAACATCTATAGGAAAACCTGCTGCATCGCACATCTTCAAAATTCATACCTTCCTGTGCAACAGAAGAGATACTCGATCTAGCTGTGATTGTTCGACGCTTTCACGAGTCGCCTCTATTAAGTAATTGGGTGTCACGCTAGATGACCAACTTACCTGGACTATGCATCTCACGTTGATAATAGCTAGAATCAGAAAACTAGTATATATCTTTAAAAAGTTGCGCACATTTGCAAATAGAACTCTACTTGTACAAACCTACCGAACTTTGTGCGAAAGCATTATCAGATACTGCATTTGCGCATGGGGAGGTGCGGCGAAAACCCATGTGATTGGTGTCGAGCGGGCACAGCGTACGGTGCTTAAAGTACTTTTATACTTACCGTATCGACATCTCACATCTTCAGTGTGAGAACTTGCTTGAGTATTATCTGTGAGAAAGATATTCACATATGAAATGCTACGAAGATACCACAAATAAGTTTAGTTATATAGGTTGTGGTACATGGGCGGACTTAATGCAACAAGGCATTCTCTACCAGTCAACCTTTGGATTAAAAAGACTATACTGTGGAAGGTCTACAACAAAAAAATAATAAATAAATGGAATCTTTTGGGGAACAATATACAAATAATATATTCGATACTAATAAAATACATATATAAGCTAAATAATACACTATGATGTTTTATTTTACTCCTTCTGATCAAGAGAACTCACAATAATCATGACGAAGACCAAACTAAGAATGACAGGCTTTTAAGTAGTATTTTCTGACTTTACGCTTACTCGACTCAGCCTTCTTGATGTCAAGGGGTAGCACATTCCAGAGTTTAATGGAAATAGCGTAGGAGTCAGACAGGAACCCGGTACGGTGAGAAGGAATATGAAGAATTAAGGTTTTGGACGCTCGGAGGTTAAGACTGTGAGAACTGCCCAACACCTGAAATTATTGTTTTAGATAATCAGGAGCACAAGGATCGTTCAAAACTAGTGAAATGCATGCAGAGGGATCTGAGGGATCTCCTTTGACGGATAAGCAACCATTCAAGCTGAGAACGGAAGGAACAGATATGATCACATTTACGAAGGCCAAAAATGAATCGAATACAGTTGTTAAGAAGTCGATCCAGTTTGATAAGAAGTTCTTGGGATAGATCAGAGTAGCAAATATCAGCATAATCAATTATAGGAAGCACAAGCGATTGGACCAAAGTGGTTTTAGTGCTTGAGGGAAGAAAATGCTTGAATCTATAGAGAGATCGCAATGAAAATGTTACTCTCTGGCTAACTTGAGCAATCTGCTTGTTCCAACTTAACCTGTCGTCAATGTAACGTGCGGCGAGAAAGGGATGACGGTATTGTTGAATGAAAGCGGCTGTAATTGGCTGGTGTCCAAGTTGTGTAGAAAATAGGAACTACCAATAAGGATAGCTTGGCATTTACTGACATTGACAGTAACCCCAAATCTGCTTGACCAATCACTGATTGCTATAAGGTCAGAATTCAGCAAAGAGATGCAGTTGTCCAGGTTGTCAATGTCAGTTTGCGCGTAGAGCTGTAGGTCATCAGCGTACAGATGGTAAGAGCATTTGAGAATAGTGGTAATAGAGTTTATGAATAGAGAATATAAGAGTGGAGGATCTTAGATTGGAAAGGGAGAATGGAGATTGGTCTGTAATGATTAAATAAACTGGGGTTGGATATTTTAGGAAGAGGGATTATGAAGGCCTTACGCCAGATTTCGGGAAATACCCCAGTCCGTAAGGAGGCATTGATTATGTGTGTTATAATAGGGAGAATACTTTGGATTATGAGGGATAACATAGTTCTGCTGACACCATCACAGCCAACAGCCTTGGACTTAATCGCATGGAAGGTTTTGAGGATCTCAGGGATCACAAGTTGTTCCTAACCTGCCCATATCATAAAAGCACGTGGAAAGATGCTCTGTTCTTCGTACTAGATCAGCATTTGCTAGAAGACACTATGCTTTTCTTGCTCCGCATGCCTATAATAAATTTAATCAAATCCAGAAAGTAAGCAAATTGAATAACAATAAATTAAAAATAATTCTACATATATACATGGCTAAAGTCAATGGATTGTACTAATGTAGAAAATCTCATAAAAACATAACACATTCTGCACAGCACACACACACATACATACCCATATACACAACCACAGATACACAAACACACCCACAAAACACACAGACACAAACACGGCAGCAAGCCTGTTAGCTTGTTAACTTTAGATTTAACAAAAAAAAAAAGTTTCTATTCTTTTAATTTATTCTGTCTGACGTAACATTACTGTCACTTTATTAAGGGGAAGACACTAACACCTGCAACACAGCGCAGGTGCTAGGGAATCCTGTAATCCAAATTGTATTCATTATGTCAATAAAGAATTATTATTATTATCTCCTTTATTCGATTAATATTCCTATAAGTTACATTTTTAAATATTTCCATTAAAATAATAAAAAAAAAAACATTTTTTGATATAAAAAATAGTAGCCCACCGGTATCGGGAACAGGGTCCAAGCTACCGGCGGTCAGGGGTCCAGAGAGAGGAACCTCCTGACAATGCGAGCCGTGTCCAGAAGTACCACTTTCTGAATCAAGCCCTTGATCCAGCTGCCCAACGATAGCCTCCTGAGGTGTTGGTCGAGGCTCATGGCTATTAAGCCATTGGCCGACACGACTATCGGTACAATGATTGCGGAATCCACATCCCACATGTCGACAACCTCGCGAGCCAAGTCAATATACTTGATTTGTTTATCTTTCTCGGCTTTCACGAGGTTCTCGTCATGCGGGACGGTTATGTCTACAATTATTGCACGCCTCACTATTCGAGCCACCACCACTATATCAGGCTTATTGGCAACAATAGTCCTGACGGTGATGATGGACCGATCCCAGTACAATGTGATATTGCTATTATCGAAAACTGGGTCGGGCGCATACCTGTAGTACGGTACCTCTGACTTCACAAGAGAGTATTTCAGAGCAATTTGCTGATGGGTAATCCTGGCTACAAGGTTGTGCCTATGCAAGTATTCTCCGTTAGCTAGACGAGAACAACCAGAGATAATGTGGCGAATTGATTCTCCCGGACGGTAACATGCCCGACATGTCGACCGTGCACAATAAATCTCCGGTAGTTATTCGTCATGATAACTTCGTCCATAATTGCACAGACAAAACCTTCGGTTTCTCCAAAAAGATCACCGATACGTAGCCAGGCTACGGACGCTAGTTGGTCTACGTCGATCCCATGTAGGACCCGGAAAAAGCGTCTGTAAAGCTCCTTACTCTGCCATACCGCCCTGCAATCGTTAGTGTCAATCACCGCAGGTTTGCGCCAGTTCTCATTTGCCAAGGAGAGCGAGGTGAGTCCCTTGTCTACCGCCACTACATCTCGATGCATACCTACGTCGACAGCTAGGCAATATTCCCTGTGTATATATCTCGCGATTGTGGAGTCTTAGCATTTAAAAAGCCTCGACCTCCACACTTTCGCGGGATATACAGTCTCATTACCGACGACCGTGGGTGATGCATTCGATACGCAGTAAGCAGTGTGCGGACCCGCCTATCCAGGGCGTCACGTTCCGTTTGAGTCCATTTGAGTACGCCGAAAGAGTACATCAATACATGACCCAACCGTTGAAAGCGCGCACTTTGTTTCCGCCTGATAGAAGGCTATTGAATATTTTCTTCAGGCGGCCAAAGAAGTGTTCCTTCAACGATTGCTTCATGTCAGTAACATTGATACCTAACGCTTCCGACAAACTCAAATATGTACTTACTTATAAGTTTCAGTTGAAGTGAGGGATCTCAGGTTTATGGAATCCGAGAGTTGAGTTCCCACGGATTCCATAATCTCTCCACGCTTTACATGCATGTAAAGCGTGTTGTCCTCCATTGCCCCATACAAGACATCAGGAAGGAGCGTAGCGTTGCATCAACTTTATTCAATTCTAGCACCCTCATGAGCCATGTATGAGGCACCGAGTTGTAGGCCTTCTTTTAGTCTATCCAGCATGTCGACAGATCCTTTCGGGAACGACGATCCTGTTGGCTAATGGCCATTTCAATGAGGAGTAGCTCCTTAGTCCGTGGGACCCATTCCTGCACCCATTTTGAGAGGCAGACATAATGTTGTTGTTAATATGACTATGAATCTTTGCCCTCAAAATGGATGCAAGAACTTTATAGACCGTCGGTAAACCTGTGATCGGTCTATAAAATATAATTTATAGGCTCCGCAGTCCTATCTGATTTATGGAGCAGGTGGGTTATTCCTGTAGTTAGGAACTGGGGTAGCGACCCAGACTCTAAGGCAGACTGGAATTGGGATGCCAAGCAAGCGTGCGATCTTGTGAACCATTTAATCGAGAAATTGTGCAGCCCGTCCGGGCCTGGAGATTTCCAGTTAGGCAACAGACGGACTGCACAAGCTACATCTTGGGGGCTGATGGTAATTGCCCCCATTTCTGGTATCAGATCGCACACGCGCTCGACCTCCCGAGTCCAGTCACCCTCGGTATGACTGACAGGCACCGACCAAATGCTGCGCCAGAATGAACACATGGCATCATCATCCGGCAGGCGCATATCAGTCACATCTTGGTCCGGTCGCTCCCAATCCCTATATACCCACCTTTCATTACTTCGGAATGTGCGATTCTGGGTGTATCGCTCCACTCGCCGCCTATACCTACGAATACGGCTTGCCCATGCATACACTTTCTGCTTCAGGAAATCGATGCGCTCTGTGACAAGAGATATATAATCTCGGGGTTGACATCAGTCCCCGAAAACGCCCGTCTCACAAAGCGCATCACTCTAGGGCGACTGTTGCCCTCCCTGAAGCAGATCAGTTTGCCGATCAGCGCTCTGGCCTCACCGATAAGACGGTCGATCCTGCACTGCCAAGCTGGTACGGCTGGTTTTGGTCGTGTAACTCTGTCATTGGTTATTTTGATATGAGCTACACGACATGCCGCTACAGCCGCGCAGTACATTATCGAGTGTGCATCAGTGAGGTTTTCGCAGTCATCAAAATAATTTGACAACTGCGAATCCAGAGCAGCCACCAGCGCACTGTTCTTGTTATGCATGGGCAGACGAGGTAAGCGTGTGCGTCTAAGTTCAGGCGGCATGTGGCGATATTCCCGAATAGCACTCTTCAATCGTCACTCGTCATTGCACTGGGTACTTACGCTTGTAACCCTGTCATTAATCTCTTCGTCAGCGTGGCTGGGCAATTGGGTTGACCGTGGTGGTGCCACAGTCTGCGACAGAGGAGTAATGACATGGCTACACATTTCAGTTAGGATGCGACCAAGCACACTATCATCCAACATACGGTTACGCTGGATGACGCGCACCTGATACGACAGTCTTTGGGCCTATACGTTGACAGCTGGTTCAACTACCTGAAACAGAGAGAGCATCCGACCACGGTATGCAGTCAGGTTAGTTCCCCCCTCTGTAGCCCCATAGTATGAGCGCATAACGTTTTCATTGATGGATTGTTTCCATCGCATGCGCTGCATACTTCCACCGATAGCGGGGATCCTGTCAGAGACCGGTGGGCCTCGAGGTCCCAAGCTGGCCGGTGGTCGGCCTCGTCTGCGCCGACGCGCAGGTGGTGTTTTCGTCGGCGGCAAGAAGTATTCGTTGCTCGAGCCGGACGCAACTGCAGCTACCGGAATCTCAGGACTCACGACAGGCGCTGGTCCCGGCGGCTGCGAGGCGGAGCTGAGCGACGAACCCGAAGATGGTGTTTGTGCGTCTTGTGGTCGTGCAGGCTTCTTTTCAGCATTGTTTGTCCTTATCGTCAATTTGTGTTTCCATTTCATAAATAAATTCAATATGGTTCTGTTTTTTTTTCTTGTTATATCTATACTAATATATAAAGCTGAAGAGTTTGTTTGTTTGCTTGTTTGTTTGTTTGTTTGCTTGAACGCGCTAATCTCAGGAACTACTGGTCCGATTTGAAAAATTCTTTCAGTGTTAGATAGCCGATTTGTCGAGGAAGGCTATAGGCTATACGGGAATGGGAAATTCCTACGGGAACGGGAAAAAACGGCATGTGCGCGTACGAAGTCGCGGGCAAAAGCTAGTTCCATATAAAATGCATTTTGTGTGGGATTTTTAAATAAAGTTTGAAATTTAATTATTATTATTCCATTTATTCATTGTATTTACATATAAGTTACATTTTTAAATATTTCTATAAAAAAAAAAATTAAAAAATAGTAGCCCACCAGTATCGGGAACAGGGTCCAACCTACCGGTAGTCAGGGCTCCCGAGAGAGGAACCTCCTCACTATATGCGCCGTGTTCAGGAAGAAGTACTGCTTTCTGGATCAAGCCCTTGATCCAACTGCCCAATGAGAGCCTCTTGAGATGTTGGTCGATGCTCCTGGCAATTATGTCATTGGCCGTCACGACTATCGGCACAATGACTGCTGTGTTCACATCCTACATATCGACAACCTCGCGAGCCAAGTCAAGATACTTCGTTTGTTTATCTTTCTCAGACTTCACGAGATTATCGTCATGAGGGACTGCTATATCAACAATCATTGCGCGACGCTCTAGTCGGTCTATCACCACTGGTCCTTTCCTCTACAATAGATTGAATGCGAAAGCAAACATTTATAGCCTGAATAAAGTTAACTGTAAGAGAATTCTTATGGAAACTCTTCAAAAAATGTCCTATGATGATACAGAGAATTTACTGGTTGTGCTAAAGTGATTTTGTTTATACAATTCTTGACCTAGTTTAAGTACCTTGTTATTTAAAAAACTGTACGATTTATACAATTTTAGACCTAGTTTAGTTAGTTATCTAGAAGTTAAGTTGTTAACTGTCTATATCACAGATTTTTTACACATTTGTATTGTACTATAGAATCTTGTGATTATTTGTTAATTTTAAATTATTTTAGATCTTCTCGCCTGAAACACAGGATTTCCTAGTTCAGGCTCGTAATCCTTAGAATTAAGATATATATTTAAGACTCTATGTAATTTGTCCAGTAAAATTGGTAATAAATAAATAATAATAATAATAACTATATCAGGCTTATTGGCAACAATAGTCCTGTCAGTGATGACAGACCCATCCCAGTACAATGTGCAATTGCCATTTTCGAAAACTGGGTCGGGCACATACCTAAAGTACGCCCAAGCAGCACGACAGGCTGTATAGAAGCTGTATTTTAGTTTTATTGTATTCCACAGGCTGTATAGTGAGGCTGTACAAGGGCTGTATAAGCGCTTATACAACCTCTATAAGTAAAAATTGGGCCCCTTGTTATACAGCCTTATGCATTATTATAGCTGTATAGTTGCTGTATAGCTAAAAAATAGGCTGTACTAATAGCTGTATAAGAGCTGTAGTATGGTGTGAAGAAAACCATAGGCATATAGTTATTCTCTTATAAGTTTCTTAAAAAGATAATAGTTCTTCATTGGTTTTTTATGAGAATTACAATGTGAAATTTATGAAAACAAACCGCTTATTCTTTTTAGTTATGATATGGTGGGCCGCCAATTTACTGTGAAGTTATAAGTCAAGATAAATGTTGGACTTTAGGTAGTGATAATTGTAGATTCAACGTGCCGATTTATTTTTACTGTGAAATAGTGCATAGTTTTGTGGAAAAATATTCACGCGCCCGCGAAATACTGAAAAATTCACGAGGAATATTACCAAAACAAGTAAGTAAGTTTATGGTTTTGAGGTTAGAATCATAAGATTGTTAAATAATACTGTACAACAGGTATCACTTATGATTTATTTATCTGAAAATCATAACTATAACTTCAGCAATACTCAAAATAATGTAAGAAGTCATATTTTCTTTTGTTGTTATTTGTTCGAAAATGGCGACAGATTTTATACAGCGTATAAGATATCTGGAGTGTATTATAGATTCCGTGGTTTTACTACGCACTTTCTGGATTCCATTACACAGCTTTTACCCTTTAATAGCCGTTATAATATAATATTTTTATTATATAGGCTATACATCAGTTTTCAGCAAATAAATTATACAGCCTTTTAGGGTTATGTGTTAAAAATGAAAAACCCTTTAGCATATTTCATATCAATAAGTTTTGCAAACAAGTGACGCTTATTTGAACTATTCTCAACTTAAAATTTCCGTTAAACTTATAAAAATATAAATTTGTTTATTTCGACTTGTATACATGTTTTATCCCACGAGTGCGTCTGGGCCATCATGATTGTGTGCGTAGTGTATACATACACAATCATGGTCTAGACGCACTCGTGCTCGTTACAAGCACTTATACCGAGTGTGTTAGATAAAGACAGCAAGCAGCGTCCGCATCGCAATGAACGCAAAGTGATTAGTTTAGTTGAGAGAAAGTTCCAGGGACGCAAGCACGCATTTATTTGTCCTTTTCGCTCGTTCACCGTATCACGGAACTCGTAGGTATAGTCAAAACGAAACAAAAGCAGTTAGATACCTATTAAATAATTTAATACCTATGTGCAGTAGTGTAAGATAGACAGATAGAAACTAGTGTTTTGTGTTGTGTGCGTATATCTCAAATGTGTTGCACTTTTTTTCAGGAAAATGACTTTCAAAATAATTGAAACAATTGAAAAAGGCCAAAAACGACTATGCATTGTACCGAGTTTTTGGGAGTCTAATGGTATTTTAAGATGGCCAAGAAAGCGACTAGATGTCAACAAATTAGTCAAGGACTAGAATTCGCGGCCTCTAGAAAATTGGTCTACCTCACGTTGCTGTCTAAAAAGACAATTACTACCATCATACGAAGAAGCAACACAAGAACTAAATCTCATGTTACAAAATAGCGACACCGAAATTGATAATGAGACAGAATTAATCACAACAAACAGTACTAATAATAACTTCAGTTACAACACTTTAGCTGGTCAATTGGTAAGCATATTTTTTTAAAATATTATTAGCTCATCCCGCATGTATAATTATTGACGTATCTTCTTGGGTTTATAAGTAGTGTATACTAGCATATTAGCATGGGTATCACCGCTATTGCGCCGCTGCGCTGATTTGAAATCTCCCGTGCTGGCAGTGCTAGCGTCTCTCACCTCCACGAGTTTGACGCGCTGCGCGGTGGCGTTCTAAGAGATTCGCCATGCGCCATTAATGCCTAAAACATGCTTCAGATTACACCTACTTGGCCTTTCGGTTACTTATGTTTGTTTAGATAGGTACCTACTGAATAATATTATATTGCGCTATTGTAACTGAAGAGTATGGACGTACCTACATTGCCTTTTTTTCGATTTGATGATTTCAATTTAGCAAGAATGTTTGGCGAAGGAAAAAATGTATGGTGTAGTCTGGAGGATTACTAGAGTAAAATATATAACTGTTGTTAATAATGATTATGACAAAAATGGCTGGTGTGTAGGTAGCCGGTGGACGTTAGTAATATTACCTATATATTCTGCGGCGGTAGTGGCAAGTCGTTACATGTGATCTATGCGTGAGAAATGGCGTGTTTGTACATCTCTCTTATCGTGAAAGTTTTACTCGGTCAGACCAATTGTGGTATAAGTTTTTAAACTGCTTAATTGTATTTTGACATAAGAATCTTGTATAAGAACCGGAACAGCAACCGAGTCCGATGTACTATACCTACCTTTAGTTCAGAATATCAGAATCACCAGACTACGGTCCTGTGATTTCAATGTAGGTCTGTGATCAAGTTTTGTACATAACTATTGACAAATATCTCATTAATTAATTTTATATGTGATTTTAGGCATTCAGTCAACCAGAAAAGCCGTCAACTTCATCTACAGCAACGTCAGCAACAACATCCACACCAGTAGTTGAAACATCTGCAGCACAATACGTCATTCAATATGTGGATGAATCTGATGTGGCAGCAACGGTTCCACAGCAAAACACTGATGTAAATGAAATTGAAAATTATCTAAAATTGATTTTAGACAGTCAAATTAATATGACACAAACAATAAATGTTCTAATGGACAACCAGAAAAAAATGTTACATAAACTTGCAAGTCTATCTGTGCAGATAGAATACGAATTTTCCAAGTGTGACAATACCAAAAATACAGATGTGGTTGCACTGTATTTTATTGCAATTGATAATGTGGTGCAAATGAAACAGTAAACACCAACGAAGATGCTACGAATGAAAGAAAAGAACAAGAGGAAGAGGTCATAGTAGACGTCGCTGCAAATAAAACAATAAACACCAACGAAGATGCTGCGAATGAAAGAAAAGAACAAGAGGAAGAGGAGGAAGAGGAATAGAGTATGTTAAAGTAGGAATTTCTCTTCAGAAAAATGAGAACTACACATGGTATAATGTAAATTGCGGATAAATCAATAAGTACTTATAAGAAGTAATTCTACGTTATACTGAACGACTTTCCCATGAAAAAAGCGGAAGTTGTTCAACATAATTAGTAGGATTACTTAACCCTGTTTATACGTATTATCCGCGATTTCCGTTACGCCATGTTTAGTTCTTTTTTCCTGATGAGTGATCTCGTTATATAATACAGAATATAACGGAAAGGGTGTATCAAGCCGAATAGACACGAATCTACCCATGATATCGAACAATTTTCCCCAAGGAACATGGGTCGAAATATGAAAAAAATATTTTATCATTCCATGCTAATTGGGCGCACAGCTGATTGATTTAGTATGGGGAGCCTAATTTTTTTATATTTCGACCCATGTTCCCTGGAAAATAGATTCGTGTCGTTTCGGCTTGATATACCCTTTCTGATACATCCTGATTTTAGTTACCTAGCTTAGTCAGAATTTATAAAAACACGTAATCTCGTGACTGTGATTGTCTTTAAGAAAACACGTAATTATCGTGACTGTGATTGTAGTTTAAGACACAAAATTATGTAACTGTTTTTCTTGTGTATCTAGTAAATAAGTAACTCATAGATTATTTTTAATTACTTAAGATATCCACTGATGGATATTTCTATTATGTTTGAAGTGCCTATACGGGTTTTTCAATGAATAAAAATACATTTTCTCAATGACAAGGTTTTTTATTTCTCGTTTAAACTGTATGTAAAAGGGGTACGAAGTATAAGTAATTTTTGTGATCAGTACATACTAGTTTTGTTTTTATATCTTTGGGACTAACTATGGTCTCTGTCCGCCTGGTAGTAGGTAATTTGGCTTTAAATATGTTCAAAAACGATGATTTAATCGGTAGTTCAAAAACATCGGATATGTCAGTAATTTTATAACATGTAATCTTTATTTCACTGTTAACAGCGGTTTCTATTTTTGTCACTTCCAAAATGTCATTATTGTTGCATAATACATATTTATCTTGAGGCTTTACAGAAATTTTAAAATCTCTAAAATTTAGTGCATTTATTTTTCTGCTATTGGTCGTAACAAAGGGTTCCACATATGCGATTTGCCGACTTTCTCTGCCCTTACTCATTTCTGACGCTGAATCTTCAATAAATCTCTTTGCCACTTGAGCAAGAGGTTTGTTGCCATGTCTTAGCATTCTTTTTATTAAATACAATTTATTCTCAAAAGGATAAGCGCTAAATGTATGTAGCGGGCCAAATCGTTGCACTTCGTCTGTGAGATGCACTACATTATGAACATTGCTGGTTACATAATCTGGCCCATAAAAGTCTTTATAATGCTCAACAAAATATTGTAGGAGCTCTTTTGCCAAAGGAAGAAAATGACTATAGTTTTTACAAGAGCATATTGTTATACCACAAAAAAATGCCAGAAAATGTGAAAATGCGTCATGTTGTAATACTTCTGGAAGTATGACAATGCTCAAATATAGTAAAAATGATCGATATTCGGAAGCTTTCCAGTGAGAAAGACAGTCTAGTCCTCTCACTGATCTGTGAATTTCAGATGGCAATTTTCGTTTTACAAGGAAATTCGAAACTGTTTGAGAATTTCTGGCACTCCATTTGGTAATGTATTTTCCGAAATTACCGTTGCGCCAACCAACTAAGAGCCGCTTCATGATTCCTAAATCAACAAGGTGTAGAGAATCTGCTATCGGAAAGTCTTGTATCATGTCAACAGGCAACCTCAGTATAGGAGAATCTTTTTTATGGTGAGGCCCATATTTTTTATCACGAAATTCTTGATCTGTTCTAGGGCGGCAATTGGTTTCAGGAAATGTCACTGTATGTGATAAGTGTGAATATTCCCCTACAGTAACACATTTCAGACAACCGTGTTTTGCATTAAAATTACATACGCCTGAGAATTAAATAATACAAGAATTATTATTGATACCACAGTCGAAATTTTAATTAAACAAAACTACGAATTAAGCTGCGTATATAATTTTACATAACTACGTTTTGGATACTTTATAATATCTAGTAGCTAGCTTAATCTGTAATTTGTAATAAGATTATATACTTTGGGTACCTTTAATGTAAGCTCTCGCTGGAGAATCACATATAAAACATCTGATTTCAATGGATACTATTTTATTTGGTTTTTCGATATAAATTCCTTCTTTTATTAAATTTCCTATTTCTTTTACAAAATCATCTAAATATTGATCAATATCTTTTGGTTTTCCAACACCAAAATAGATACCAATAACAAATGGATCTATGTCAGGTCTTTCATAGATATTGCATAATATTGGCCAAAATTCTTTATTGGAGCTTTCAAATATTGGGAGACCGTCAAAATTAAAATTTAATTTCACTTTGTTAGGAACATCAACCCAGTTTTCCAATGTTTTACGTAGACATTTAGTTAGACCATTATGCCAATATTCTCCATTTTCTATAGTCTTTATATGTATTTGTTTGACAGTACCTAAAATTGTTCTGGCGTCCTTTGGTAAAATTCCCGGAAATCTGCAATTTAAAATTGTAGGTAAGTCGCTAAGAGCTATTTGAGATATATTTCTTTCAATAGCCCATTCCTTAATTTGACGAAGGAATGTTAAATTTTTTGAAAAATCATCATCGTTATTTGAACTTGCACTGCTGCATGAATCTAAATCACTATCAAGTTCCGGAGGCTTTTCTAAATCCTCACTTTTATTATCGTATGCCGTTTTTGCTACGGAACCTTCATTAGACGTTGACTGAACTCGCGCTTGACTATCGATTGTTCGATCAATGAATTTGTTCTTTTCAATGTATTCACATGACGGCTCAGTACCACTGGTTTTGTTTGGTTGATAATTAGTAATATTTTGATATTCTCTTTTAATTTTCCTTTTTACTCCACCACATGTTTTTTTTTTTTTCCACATATTTCTATTCACCACACAACGTTTTTACAAATCAAGGACAACTGTCAGTAATACAGATTAAAGCTGTATTACAGAATTCATTTATTATTATAGTTCTATAAAATCATATTTGACAGAAGTTATGAAACTATTACACTGACAAGAGTGTACAGTTACGCATTAATAATAAGCTTTAGAAAGTAGTTTTAATATACCATTATACAGAAACAAGTATAAAGTGATACCATTTTATAACTTATAGCTGTAGTAAGTAAGTGAGACATGCAAAATACAGCCTCTATGCAGCTTGAAGGATAACATTAGATTGAAGTGTCAAAAAATGCTTAGGGTTTTAAAGTGGAGTTCAAATATTCTGTTTTAAAGCCTTAAGTTTACACGGAGTATTTTATAAAAACTTAGTACAGCTTTAGCTGTATAATAACGGTTTAATCACTTTTATAAGTAAATAATCTTTTCTTGACACCTTTATGGGTCACCAGTAGAACTCTAAGTTCTAATAGTGCTGTATATTTGATGTCGGCAACGCTTGCGTGCTGCTTGGGCGGTACTTCAGATTCCACAAGATTGTATTTAAGAGCAAGTTGCTGGTGGATAACCCTGACTACAAGGTTGTGCCTGTGCAAATAGTCTCCGTTAGCCAGACTAGAACAACTGGAAATAATGTATCGGATGGATTCTCCGGGCCGGTGACATGCTCGACATATGTCAACCGTACCGTCCTTCACAATGTATTTCCGGTTGTTGTACGTCATCATAATTTCGTCCATAATTGCATAGACAAAACCTTCGGTTTCCCCGAATAGGTCACCAAAACGCAGCCAGGCTACGGACGCTAAGAAGTCTACATCATTATTATTATTATTATAATTTCACATTGAATAGCAATTGACTTTAGTGCCATAATTTCGGCACATAATTTTTGGTCGACTCCTGAACCTGTTACAATCGGGTTCCTGAAACAATCAAGAATTCTAGTAATAATTATAGTGTGAATAGCTTCGAAAATCAGTAATTTTTGCAACACAATAGCACTCGACGTGTCACAAAACAAAGTAATGCGCGCGGCTTGCAGCTCGCAGCGTTGACAGACGTGCGAGCCGAGGCGAGCTACGAGCAAAACAAGCTTGTTGGATAGCCAACGAACTTATTCGGTGGTTTTTATGTACGCGTTCTTACGGTGACACACGAGCGAAATCGAAAAAGGTCTTCGAGCCACAAGTACGCGTACAGGCTCGCACGTCTATCACCCACTTAAGAAAATTATGCTGCGTATTCACAGAATAAATCAATGCTAGTGGGCTAGTAGCTAAAAGGTACTAGCAACCATAAAACTATTAAAAAAAAAAACGTTGACAGTCTCTCTGTCAAAGTGTCAATGACATTGGTTTGGTGCTAGGCAACCGTGGTTTCCGTGGTTTGTTTTGATTTCCGTGATTTTCTTTAGTCCGTCTAATAAAAACAATTCGATCAGCAGCATTATTGTAAAACTTTTCGTTTAGCAATGGTTCGTTTCAAGAACAGGTAAGGTATAATTTAACTTAATGTTCAATTGAACGTGATGGACATGTTCAGAAACTTTGGTATATAAAATGTGGATGTTGTGAGTGACTGAGAATAAAATAGAGTAACCAAACCGATGTGGGATTAATTTGGTAGAGGTAAATTCAAGAACAATGAGAGTACTGCATTGGCCAAGCAGAGAGATCATGATATTAGGAAACAATCTAACCTCTCTCAAAAATGCAATTTATTTTAATAAAATACTGTGCTTGTAATCTTTAGTATTCATAATAATTTATTAACATTATGGAATGTCAAATATATCACAACAAAAGGTCTATAGCTAAGTATCATTGTAGACCGTGTTAGGGCACAGCAACATAAAATATTCTTATTTTTCTGTAACTTATATGGTGTACATAATAAAGAGTATTCTATTCTATAATGAAGTAAAAAACCATTTCAATAGGAAAATGAAATATAAAAAAATCTTATTCATAGGTTTTAAACGTAATAACAACTGTTAGCATTCAGCTTATGATATTCTTTGTCTTTCAGATACATTACTGTCGAAATAGTTTGTCCATTTGTATCAGAGGATAAACCACTACACTTGAAGCCTAAAATATTCCACGACACTCTACTGGGTAAAATTCAGCTGCTGCACGGTGACTTTGGTGTTGCTGCCGTAACAAATGGATTTTTAACGAAATATTGTAATGAAAATACTAGGATAGCTATTATAAGATCAAGACACGGGCCACATAGATTTGTAACAAGTAGTCTACCATTTATTACTAAGATAGGTAACCTAGATGTTAAGCTGAATACTCTACATGTTGGTGCCACACTAAAACATAGTTTTAAATTTATACAAAAGCATCAGAGGGCCTATTTAGATTCTATGTGGTCCAAATTAAAAACTGATGAAGAAAGACAAAAGCTAGAAGCAGCTGTATTGGATTATACAAAAACTGATGTTGCCATAAATATAGAAAATATTGCCTAGGTTTGTGTTTTTATTTCACTGGTATGAGTACAATGTGTATTTATTTGATCCCTTTAATATACTAAACCAAGTAAGAAATAAATACTCATTTTATTTAAATAAAAATATATAATTATTAATAATAAAAAGATTAAAATATACCTTTTACAATATACATTGCACATATTTGTTGATGTCATGGTAATAAAAAATTTCAATTTGTTACATAAATATAAAATTCTATATTTAAACTTTATTTACCTATCACAATAGTAGTTAGTACCTATATCACATTATTACATCTCTCATCATCTCGATAGTATAAAAAAATCATAACATGAATGGCTAATGTCTATCATTATATAACTAATACAAGTATTTCTTTAATTCCAAGATAAATAAATTTCAGTTTCATTTTATTGGGGAATTTGTAAATAGAGGTTCTTCGTCAATGTAGATTTCGATAATGGTACTTGATCACACTTTAATTTTGCACAAAGTTTTGTTACTCTGTGATTGACCTTAGTAAAGATGTCATTTACATGCTCTACTTTAGCAAACTCTCGAATTGTGCTACACAACATCTGAATGAATATTGATCCTTTTTCCTCACTTCTGTAAGCTTCTAGTTCAGGTGCTGTTGCATAGTAGACAAGGAAATTACTCTTCTTTAAAACATAACCGTCACTTGGGCTGTCAGCTACTATGCCTGGCAGAAGATCTTCATTGACTTGGCAGGCTTGAACTATCAGCAGTTTGGGAATTCTGTGAATGTTCACTGCAGCTTCCGAGTCCAGCATATTTTCAATATCATCCATTTTGACCTTCACAGAATCTGCTGCATACACATGTCCCTTCACTCCATGAGACAGAATGCACAACATGAAAACACTGTCATCTTCAGTTATTTTATTCTTTACTACATCCATAATAAATTCTTTCATTTTCTTGTGATCCAAATCAGTTTCACTGAAAACTGTAAAGTTTAATGATCTCATAGTCTTTTCTAAAATCATTTGGTCTCTGTCCGAGCCATTACGCTTACCCAATTTTGTTTTTGATCCAGTAAGTTCTATGCTATTCTTAGATGGGTAAAAATTTACTTGATTTATAATGACACAAGTTCCAACTTTTTTGTTACTCTTAATTTCATAACTGAAACTATCTAATTTCTTTCGGTCTGACTTTAAATTTTCAAATTGTTCATCATCTAAATCCAAATCATTTATTTCTGCCCATAAGTCATCAAAATCCTGTTTGTGATACTTTCGATCAGCTTGGCCTTGTTGTGATTCATCTACCTTCATATGTGAAGATGGAGTGCTTGTAGTAACTGTAATGCCTGTTTTAGGTACATCATTCATTGACTCTTGTAACATTTCTATTTCAAGAACTAATTTTCTTAGTCCCGGTAGATTCTCCACAATTTTAATGAGCTTTCCTACATCCACTTTAAAGCCCAACACCTTGTTATTGTACTGGTATTGGTTAATTGTTATGAACTTTTCACACAGTAGCTTCAGGAAAACTAGTTCGCACGAGTCATACTCTGTTGTGTCAATATCATATGTCAGCAGTGCCTTTTTTAACTTCAATAGGTTGTCCGAGTTGATACTCTCACAAAGTTTGTACAAGGCTTTTTTCATAGGGTTTACATACATTTTAACAGTAGTGGAGTGAGTCTGATAATACCTACGTGCTGCAGGTACGTTAATTCCTAGTTTTCTGACTATGCTGTAAAGTTGGCAGATCAGGAGGGCTTCCACGAATTCGTGTTTCCAGTTAGGGTTGTGCTTAGCATGTCGGAACCAATCGTGTAGCATGTTTAGGTTTGTAGTAGTGGCTGGGTCACTGGAAACTCGCTGGAACACAATCAGACGTCCCAGTGCAGTATCTGGGATTTCGTACAAAAGAAACACAAGGGATATCATGTCGTACGGATTGTCCAGTAGCTCTTTTTCAATTTCTTCCATTATATCAAAGTTCGTAACGTCATTGTTCCCGAAGATATTATCTACACTTACTCCACTTATTACCTGTGATTGAGTCGTTTGAGAGTCTGGCTGCATCATTATTTATTAGTTCAATATTATCCACACAAATCACAATACAAATTAAATCTTGATTAAGTTCTGCGTCTGTAATGATTCTCCTATATTATTTTATTTTGATTCAGTCACTGCTTGAATGGCTTGATATCTTGACATTTTTCACTTTCGTCGAGTTTCGAAGTTTCGTCACTCGGGTCTCGGTTCTTTTTTTGTCCAAAATTAGGGATGCCAAGAAATATCGATAATGAATATGTTACCATGATCGGTATTTATCGTCGATATTTTTAATTGTGATATATCGATAATTCGATATTGATTTTAGAGTATCGAATTATTATCAATTTCGATATATTTTTAACGGTGTTCCTTTGTTTCGCAGGCAGAAATAACATAGAATTTCGTTTCGCAGAAAATGTTTCACAAAATATTTGATCCTTATAATTTTATGTCGAATATTATTGTTTCAACAACTATTTACTTGAATTAAACATATTTCACAAAAACACAATTCAATGAATTTCTTTTCACAATTTCTTATTTAACAAACATCAAACAGTAGAATAATTTTTTAACGAATATTGTTTGTTCGGTATATTATTCCATGGTATTGTATTTAAATGAAAATGTAATCAATATTTAATATTATTGTTTTATATGTCCGAATTTACAATGGTATACTTTGAAGATGGCAGAATTTAATTTGGAATAATTTCACTAGGCACTATACAATGTCTTAAAAAGTCAATATGTTGGCTACAAAACTTAGTGACGGAAACGAATCGCTGTAAAACCGACTCCACGCAGTCTTGTCTGCCCTACCACTAGAGTTTAATTTAAGCCCGCGAAGGGGCGGTGGGGCGAGGCGGCCCGCGAGCTGAGGAGCAGGTGTTATGATATGCTGAGGAGCAGGGGCGAGGTGGCCGCAGCTTCGGCTGGCCGCAGTCACAGCTGCGGCGGCGCGCGTTAAAACCCATCTGCGATAATAACTTCACGTGGGATCGCCGAAGCCCCGCAGCTCCGGAGCCGTGACAGAAACCATGCCTGCTGCATGTTGCATGCTTGCTTGCATGCTGTATGCATGCTGCATACTTGCTAAATGCTTGCTTGCATGCTGCATGCTTGCTGCATGCATGGTGTATGCTTGTTTGTATGTTTGCATAGTTTTGTCTTTTATCCCCATCGCCATTTCCAGCCACCATCGCTTCGTGGGCCTCCGTCGACTGGGCCCGAATGAAAGGTTTTGGCTTTACTCGAATTGTTTTTGTGAACGAGGTGTAGGAGAGTATGCACATTGACAAAGGGGGGAATTGAAACGTTTAGAAACTGTCACTCGATAAAATGTTTTTTTTTTTGATAATAAGTTTTATATGAAGAATATTTGATTTGTTATTCTATGATATGAATATCGAAATTATGAATTTTGTTTGTAGCAAAAATCGATGATTTAAATTTATTCAAAGTGAGTATTCTGCGTATTGAGTATTCTATGAAATGCTAGTACGAGTAAAATTTTATGTGAAACGAAATTCTATTAAACTATTTTCTATAAAACAACGTACAACCATTTTTAACGCAACTCTGGTTTCGTAATTAACGTGACTAGCTTGTGTGCTGCCTGCTGCGGATTCACCACAAAGGTTTAAAAAAAAAGATTTAAAAGACACATCAAGATTGTTTACCTTTATTTAATTGACTAAACCTTTTTAGTATAGAGATTGCCTTCTGCGATAAGACCGCTAGCGATTGTACACTTGTTTTATAGAATTTTTACTCATTTAAATATGAGGTATACAATAAAATATATTATAAATAAATAGTCAAATCACATCAAAATCTGTAATCCAACTCACACTATACATGTTACAAGTAAAACACACATGTAATAACCTTTTGCCGTGGTTTTACCAGCATTTGCCATGTCTTCTTTTTGGCTTGGCCTTCTTTCTGGCCATTTTGCATGATTATATCTCATGGTTCTTGTAGCTTATGAGTCTTTGCCGCCCACAATTTCAGCCCCGGAAATACTTTGACATGTTTCTAGTCTCTTAGTACTCGTGAATCTTTAGATCTATCGATTCCAGCCCCGGAAATACCTTGATATGTTTCTGGTCTCCTGGTTCTTGTGAATCTTTAGAAATATCAATGCCAGCTCCGGAAATAATTCAAAACGTTTATGGTCTTCGGTCGTCGGGAAATTATGACTTCATATAATTTGTTTTTTCTAATACACTACAATCCGATGCTTTTAGTAGATTGTGTGTATATATGCCATGAAATGAAATACTGTGTTTGCAATCTGGAGGATTAGGGAGAAATTTGTAGTATAATTGAAACAATCATCTTTTTTGTAATTTGTTTCAATAAATATCTGAACGATAGTACTTCTAATCGATAATAATTACATCACTAGCCTCAAGTGTCATCATGTTGTTGGCAGATTCGGGGATTCCCAAGTATATACCTATTTTAGGTGCATGGAACTATTACATAATGTCTGTTATAGACTTATGAGAGCGTCATGGCATGATTTGATTTTGCAGGCTTGGAAATTGCAAGCAATATTGCAGCAAATCTGTTGTAATTCGTTAGCCTTACTGTGGCCATTACTTAGGGACCACAAATTTTCATACACAGTACAATGACATAATTATCAATTTATGAAACTTTTACTTTGTGCTCTTGTATATTGTTGTGGAAGTCAAAGCAGCCTCATACTTGTGCGATGAATAGGTTTTTTGGTTTCTGGCAAGTGCCAAGTGTGATACTGGCATTAGGGTTTATAACTGTCAGTGTCAAGCCGTCCACCAAACGTCAACTGTCACTACCGCTTTTTAGGTTATAATTTGTAGTTAAATTTTGCTGGTTAGTTTGTTTAGCATAAATAAATGAGAACTCCTTTACGTCCAGTGATTATCTTATAATTGTCTAATATGCAAGTTACAAGAACAGAGATCCTGAAACTTTATAAACATCTCATATTGTATTCTAAGTCGCTGACACTGACTGATCCGGCCTACTTCAGGCGGAGAGTTGCCACTGAATTTAGGAATAACAAAGAGTTGACTAAACCCAAAGATATAACGTTTGCGTACCAGGTAATAATTCACCATCATATCCTTAAATTATTTTATTCCCTACCCCTTTATATTGACAAAATATATTGTGAACCACGTAAGTTTAGTAAACATTTTTAATCCCCAGAATTAATAACCTTTTACCAGGGCTTGACCTTGCCTTTAAATCAATGTCATAGCTGCCGTTATAAAAATACTTGGTACAACAAGTTCCTATTCATACATCCAAACAGATAAACGAAGTTGATCAAAACTAAAAAAACCTTTTAACCTAATGAACAAGTCATTTATCTGTGTGTCTGTATGTTATGAACCGTTTTTATTTAGTCCAGCATGCATGCAGTGATAAAGAGTGTATCTAAACAAGTTTTTTAATAATTTCAGAAAGGCGAAGCACTATTGAAACGTAGATCCGTTGTCTAAAATGCTGCTCACCTGGCTTTGCCGCCCGCGTGCTGGGTATATATCCCGCATGTGTGTTGCACTTAAACACACCATAGACTACTCCAAAGTGCCTAAGATCAATGAGAGTGACTTAACTGAACAGTTTATACGAGGCAGTGGGCCAGGAGGATCAGCGGTCAACAAAAACTCTAACTGTGTCGTTCTTACACATGTTCCTACAGGTAATTACATTTCTTTTTTTTCTTTTTTATTTTGTGATGTGTTTGCTCTTGACTCTAGTCTAGGTCAGAGATGACAGGGACAAAGTCTACGATGGAGCGAGCTTACCCAGAAGGAGCCTGTTCACTCTAACTTTGATTTCGATTGTAACTGATGGGATAAGTATCCCATAACAATCTATAAGCAATCATCTGAATTCTTATAGAAATCAATAAGGCAATATCTTTTTCCAAGGACCAATGATTTTGGAAGATGTTCTATCAAGCTGCCTCTAGAGTTGGTGCTTGTCATAGCAAGTTTTGTACAATATTGTCCCACTTCTCTCTATGCTAAAAATACTACAGCTTTTAACCATCTTCATGCAAACAGCGTAAAACCCTGGCAATCACATCTACAAATTATACTTAAATAATAATTTTTAAAATAATAAGACTTAAATTTCCCAGTTTTAATCATACAAAATACACAGTATGACAGTATCTTGAGATAATTGGTACTTGATATTAAGAATACTTGTTTATTGTATCACTTTTAACATTACAGGTACAGTAATAAAATGCCACACAAGTAGATGTCAAGATGAAAACAGACAGAAAGCCCGTGAGTTGTTGGTAGCCAAGTTAGACGAGGTCCTAAATGGCGAAGATAGCATAAATGCTCAGAAAAAACGACTAGATACTACTAAATACAAAAAAACTGAATATAAGAAGAAGAAAATGGCACAAATGAAGAGTGAATGGAAGAAAAGAGAAGGCTTGGCTTAAGTAGAATTGTGTTGTTATTATAGAGCAACTATTTTAATAGTTTTAGAATAAATAAGCAGTTTTTGAAATCAAGATTTTTTTTATTTTGTTGTCTTCAAGCATCTCTGTTTTTTTTTTGTAATCAGCACCAGTTACCACTTTTCTACATGAATGCTCCCAAATAGTTATGGTGGTGCTCATGCTCATTAATATGTTAGCATTAACTTGTTAAGGTTCCACACTGGCGCATCCTGTGATTGCCGGGATCACAAATTCGAAATTCAAATGAAGGCCAGGATGGCACCCTTTTTAGGGTTCTGTACCAAAATGATAAAAAGGAACCCTTATGGTGTGAATAAGTCTCCGTCTGTCACAGCTGGATATCTCAAGAACTACTAATGCTATCAACTTGAAATTTGGAACAGTTTTAGATGACATTTGGTTAACTATTTCACAAATAAGAAAGAAATAAAAATATGTATATTTTTTGGAAACTGAAAGGTGTTCTTAAAAGTTCGAACTGGGGCTACTATGGCTTGTGGGGTATCATTTGAAAGAGCACTATTTGCACATTCTCAAAAATTATTTTTTTAGCCTTATGGTTTTCGAATTTTGCATCTCTGAAGTTTGCAGAGAAAAATCTGAGATTAATCTATGTGATAGAAGTTTATGTAAAGATTGCAGGAAAAATAAAATAATGTCTCTAAAGCACACACTTTTTCATAAATCATCAACAAAAATTACACTAGTTCTACTTGATGTCAAGAGATGGCGCTGATCTAAAACTGCAATATGCACCGCAGTGTTGAAATTCTCTGACGAGTATAGGCTTCGCCAATGAAAGGGCATAGAACCATTGTGGCGTAGCCCCCCGCCGCCATTTTTTGTCACTATCGGGTGGCACCCCTCAACGTTTGACGCAATGAAACCTGTCGAAAGTAGGGTGAAAAAATTTTGAGCTCGCTGCGCTCGCTCTTGCATTTCGCACTGTCTGACTTCCTGAGCTTTTCTGTATAAATAAACAAAAAACTTCAATTTCAGTATGAATGATCAAAATACTTTAAAACCCTTCCGAGATGAGGTGCAAAAATGTCTTTAGTTCTTCAGTTTTTCTGCATTTAGGGGTGACACTCTTTCGTTGACTTTTTGTCACGGTCGGGAATCACCCCATAACGGGCGACGTAATGAAACCCGTCCGTGGTGGGGTACAAAAAATTACGAGGTCGCTTCGCTCGCTCTTACATTCTGCACTCTTTTTGCTCTCGACTGTTTTTGTATAACTCAATGAAATTACTATGTTTATGTATGAAATATCAAAATAAATAAACCTTTCCGAGTTGGGGCGCATGAATTTTTGAGCTCGCTTCGCTCGCTCTTGTGTTCTGCCCTCTCTCAGTTAATGAGCTTTCTTGCATCAGTGCAATAGGTTTCTGTTATTTAAGTATGATATGAATGATCAAAGATACTTTCCGGGGTTCATGAATTTTCGAGCTCGCTTCGCTCGGTTTTGTATTTTGCCCTCTCTCAGTTAATGAGCTTTCTTGCATCACTCCATAAAGATACTTCTATTTAGGTATGAATGATAAAAAGAAAATAAAACCTATCCGAGGTGGGATGCAAAAATTTTCGAGCTCGCTTCGCTCGCTCTTGTATTCTGACCTCTTTTAGTTCTTAAGCTTACTTGCATTACTCAACAAAATTGAGTGTAGATAATGATGAAAACAAAATTTAAATAATCACATTTATTTTCGAGTATTTGTTTGTAAGTATGATGTAAAAACATTCCTGAAAATAAAAACCTGAAGCACAAATGGCACACCTTCCCCCCCTTCCGAAAAATGGCTTGCGATTACTGTTACAAGAACGAAAGGCCAAACGCGCAACTCATAATGATTTAGGAGGGGGGGGGGGGGGTTCATTTGTGGGGTGACACCACATTATCCGCCCCGAGTGTCACCCATGCTAGCTACGCTACTGCAAGTGGATCCTGTACGATAATCGGAAACGCTCATCGCAATGGTTGAACCCTGGCAAACCAGCCAAATCCTGCCCTAAGCGAAAACTGACTCAAAAAAAATTACTTGTGAGCGTTTGGTGGACTAGTGCTGGTGTCGTTCACTACAGCTTTCTTAAATCTGGCCAGACGATTACGGCGGATGTCTATTGTCAGCAACTGCAAACCATGATGGAAAAGCTAGCTGCAAAACAGCCGAGGCTGGTCAATCGCTCTAGGTCACTGCTGCTTCAGGACAACGCTAGACCACACACTGCACAACAGCCGGCTACCAAATTAGAGGAGCTTCAATTGGAATGTCTAAGACATCCACCGTACTCCCCGGACCTTGCTCCAACAGAATACCAGTATTTTAGAAATTTGGATAACTTCTTGCAAGGGAAAAAATTCAACTCCGATGAGGCAGTCCAAAGCGCCTTCAAAGATTTTATTGATTCCCGTCCCAATGGTTTTTTTAGTAAAGGGATCAATGAACTACCTATGAGATGGCAAAAGTGCATAGTGCCAATTTCATATGTAATTACCTAATAATATAAACGCCTCACAGGTTTATTTTGAATGATTTTCAGTGTTCTCATATATGGTGACTTTACCTTGAAATATCTCGACAACGTGACACTTTAGGGCACCATGTTGCTAACATTTTTTGTTGTTTTAAATGTCTTCTACCCGTACATGCATGTTACATAGTGCGCCGCGATTTTGAAAAAATATCAAAATGGCGACTGGGGGGCTATGCCAGCTCCCATACAAAAAAGTTCGAACCCCTTTAAAAAACATTTTACGTTTTATATGATGGTACGGAACCCTCGGTACGCGAGTCAGACTCGCTCTTGGCCGGTTTTTGGTATAGCTTCGCGTCCTATTTGTTTTGTAAAGATGTCACATTTTGTTTCAGCATTTTCTGTATCATTATCAATTCTGTGCAAGCAGCAGGTAAGAAGTTGCCTTCCAAAACTACTTTCATGAGACCACATGCGTCGGGCTTCTGATCTCTCTGGTATTCAACAACTGACAGCAGCTTACTAACACTCGCGAATGTTAAGTCGTTGTACGCTAAATTCAGATAACATAACACGAAGTTGCCGACACAGCGAGGGTACTCTTCAACCTTCATACTGCTAGGACAAAAGGGGTCCACAAAAGGTCCTACCATTTCTCTGGCTATTAATTCAGCCTTCTTGGGTAAATCTTCTTCATACAGAGGCAGGGTGCTCAGACTAATGCTCTTCGCAGTCTCTCTTGTTTTAGATTTTCGATTTATTTGCGAATGAGAAGAGGAAGCTCTTCTGGGTGGCAATACATGTATTTTATCATTTGAGCGTATTTTACTAGCATTGGAGTAAATACTTTCCGCAGGTAAACCAAGTTTACGTAAGCAATCCTTGTAAACTTCTTGTTTCTTTTTCAAGTATACCATAAATCGTTGTCGTCGGTTAATGTTTTCGTCGTAAGTCAAGGGATATTCTATCAAGATGTTAAATATAAGTCTCGCACCTTCGTCACTGATGAGATTATCAGCCAGATTCAAATACCGCAAGTGTCTATTACTTCTAAGAGCGTCTGAGAAATATTTGGTTCCTTCATCCCCTATGCGGTTTGACGAGAGATTTAAAGTTACTAAGCTGTGTTCTGCAGACTCCAAATAGTGTAACGTTTCAGCAATCCTCTTACACACAACATCGTTTATGTTACATCTGCTCAGAGATAGACTTTTAAGACATGTTGTGTTTTTTAAAAGTTCTTCATAATTGGCTTCTTTCAGTGGGCAGTCGTCTAAACATACATCGGTGATTGTGGTGTAAGGGAGCACCTTGCCGAGCTCGTGTACCACGTACATGTCGATGCGGCATTTTTTTATCGTAAACTTACTTAGTTGCTGATAATTAGGGAGAATTAAGGCTAGGAGATGCATGATATCTCTCGGTATAATCTCCTCTTGAAATTTAGTTATTAGTATCGCTGTAAGATGATTTTGGGTGTCATATAAAGTTGTTATTGGTAAAGTGACTTCATCAGTGTCATCGTTTATATCTTTGACGGATACGATTGAGTCCGAGGCTCCTGAGGAGACAATTGTAGCAACAGTAGAAAGAGTTACGTGTTTGTTTGATGTTTTATTTAAACGCGTCTTCTGAGTTCTGTTATCTAGAAAAAGAAAAGAATGATTAAGAGTCAGCCCTCGCTCTCACTGTGCTCTGCTTACTGTGCGAATTTTTACATTCACCCCACAACCCCACTCACTCTTGTTCTTCTGCGTCGTACCGATGAATCCAAATTACATGAGTATCAATCAGCATTCAGCCATATTGATAACATTAATGTTTTCCTCGTTAAAAATCTAAAGGTGCAGGTGGTTATGTACACAGAGTACCTACCGACGTAGAGATGTAGCATTGTCTAAGAGGTAGTTCCACAACCGCATTGCCGCTAATTAAACCACCCCTATCCGACTCACAATTAGTTGTGCTGCAACGTTAGAACATCGTCAACCGTCTCAATACCCCATTGTTTATAGATACGGTTAACCACAAATGTTGCATAAAACACCCATGTGAGGTGAGCCCAACCATAGATAAACTATCATCTATTTTAGCGAATTATCTTACCACGCCGTTCATATTCTTTTATGATGGTTATAGGAACGGGACTCTGAAATCTTTTGAATATTTCCATCAAACAGGTTTCAAAATCTTCTTCACCATCAGGCTTAGACTTTCCTGACAGCCCGGCTCGAGATGTTGATCTTTGATTCATTATAATGGAAGCATAAAATTAACAACAAATAATACCTAATTATCAAAATCAATATGTATTTAATCAAAATTAAATTATTATTATAAAATGTCATAAATATTTTCAAAGAAGTTTTTGACAGACTACCTAAATCGGGAAGGCTCTGACCATGGTCCAGGGGATTCAAAGGCACTCAAAGGGTAAAGAAAGTTGTAGTACAAACAGTGGCGTGCCTAGGGTTTCAAAATAAGGCAAGCCCAATAAAATTTTAAACGATTTGAAAAAAAAAAAAGTTCAGTATTCGACTGAGTATGTAGGTACCTACGTATGTATCATCGCAATTTTCTCATAAACTACTGGTTAGGTACAATAAATTAAAAGTGAATTCATCCATCTTCTTCTTTCCTCTTCTTCAATTTCACTCTTGCTTGTCGTGCGGTGAATGAGGTAACCAAAGCTCACTGAAGGCATGTTAGTGCTAGATTGAATATAATAAACATATCAGCAATTGCATACCTCCAGTAGCTTTGAAAAAAGCCGTTTGGTTTGCTTCATTGCTTGAGGGAACAAAGTTATGGTAAGTAGTTGCTTGCTTCGTAACAGGACTAACAGTTTACAGACAAAAAAAAAACAAAACAGAAAGTTACAAAACGAAAGTTAAAAAATAGCTAGATAGAATGTAATAAGGAATTTAAATAAATTATTTATATTCTAATTGGAATCGTCTATCTTACTTAAGAAATGATTTAATTACATCAGAGTAAAATGTTGGTGATCGTTTTAATTCTACCAACAACTGTTTTTCAATAGCTATCATTGATAATTCGGAAAGACGCTCTTGACCTTGTGTATTTCTCAGATAGGTATGGATACGTTTAAGAGACGAAAAAGCACGTTCCGCGGAAGAACTGTAGGCGGAATAGTTACAACAAGATACGCTAACTTTAACAGCTCGGGAAAGGCATCTTCGAGGTTATTCTCATGAATGAAAACAATTAATTCGAAAACATTACGATCTTTCAGATCAGGACTAGAATACAAGTAAATCAATTGGCTTTTTAATGTTTGTTTGTCGAAATAGTTTGCATAAATGTCAAATAATGAATCTAATTCCTCTGTAGGAAAATGTGAGTGATAATTGTCAAATTTTTTGTTGTTGAGCAGTTGGAAAAACTTTAATTTATAAATTTCAGAATATCGGTCAGTAATTTCGGTATTAATGTTATCAATTACTTCTACAAAAAGTCGTCTGTATTCCGTTTTTTGCACAGCGTACGTTGCGTCTCAAACGAGGAGCCGAGTTATTTTGCAACGTATTCTCATAAATTTGATCAAATTCGGATTGAAATTCAGCACGTAACCATGCCTGAAATTCCTTTATTTTATTAATAAAATAACCGACATCAACTTGTGGTTTTTGTAGAATATTGTACAAGCAGTCAGTTTTTTCAAATATCCGATGAAAAATAAAAAGAAAAAAATTGAAATTAAAAGATCGCAAAGTGTTTTCAAAATTCTCCGCAGCTAAAATCGTAACCCCGTCCCAGTTCTATGGATTGTCGTACAGATAAGAAAACAACTCAATAAGTTTACTTTTTTATTCAAAAACCGTGTTTACAACTCGCGTGTATGTCCAAAGAGTTGCGGGAGCATTAGGCAATTTTTTGCTGCAATGAGTATCGTAAAAAGCAGCTCGTTTTGCACTATTACTAAAAAAATTACACAAAGCCTGAAGGGCTGAAAAAAATAAACTAACCTCCTGAATTCTATTGCATGATTTAGACAACACTAACACTGATGTGGACAAACATCTTTAACTTTTTGTTGCACTCCATTTCTTACACCGGACATTACACTAGCACCGTCATAGCTTTGCGCTACTAATTTTGCGATGCAATCATGTCTATTCAATAATTCTAAAATAATATTAGAGAGTGAGTCTGCTGTGCGACTTTCCGACACATTAAGAAAACCCAAAAAACGGTCATGAATTTCATTCTTATAATAATATCTGAAAATCAAGCACAGTTGTTCTCTATGACCAACATTGGGGGTTTCGTCAATAATAATTGAAACAAATTTTGTTTGCCTAACTTCGTAATCGATGCAAGTTTGCATCACATCGGCTATGGAATGAATAATATCGTTTTGAATTTTGTTAGATAAATAACTCGGCCCCGGTTTGTCACTTTCCCGATGCTGCATATGCTTTTCTAAAACGACATCGTATTTTGAAATTAACGAGACCAGTTCTAAAAGTTGCCTTTATTTAATGAAGTTTTGGACTCATCATGTCCTCTTAAAGGAAGTTCCTGTTGTGCTAAATGACAAACAATATCGACTAATGAAATACACTACGGTTGTTATCAACGCGCGTGTTATATTTTGAAATTTCCTCAGATAACTGGCGTGATATAGATGTCTCAATTCGTTGTTCACACAGGTGTTTATGGGAATTTGCGTGCCTTTTAATGGCGCCAGATATGTTATTTAAATCATTATAACCAGATGTATTCCAAACGGAATCTTCATTCGAAAAAAATATGCAGCACCAACAATACAACTTATTAGTGTGCGAACAGCCAACAATCCAACTAGTTTTATACACTGATCTTTTTAATTTTCAAAACACACAGATTAGGCGTCGGTTTTAATGAAGAAATTAACTGTTTTTTCTGAGCAAAGTTTAAAGATTTTACCTTATCTTCGCCAATCAAAACTTGAACGCACTTTAAATCCTCACAAGGTACAATTACCTCCATTGTTGTAGGTAAGTCACCAAAACAATTGTATCACTGAGAAAATCTAAGAAAACACACAAAAAAACTTTAACAACAAAACTTTTCCCACTCACAAGCAAATGAAACTGAAGTGAGTTGCACTCGGGTGTCGGGAACTACTTACGCAGAGTTGCAGTGTTGTCATTTAGGCAAAAAAAGTCGCCAGGTATATGAAAAGTCTAGCTAGATGTCGCAATTTTTTTATTTTTAAGATATTGCTTGAATATTTAATTTCGTTATTTTAAAAAGTCGCTAGTTTTTATTGTTGCTAAATCTTGAAAAAAGTCTATAAGACGGTATTACTTGCCAAATTTCATAGTTCTAGGTCAACGGGGAATACCCTATACATTTTGATTCCCTTGAGAGTGTTAAAATATACGTTTATTGCGGCATTGGGTTTCATTTTTCATAGCTGCAAGGAGTCATAGACCTGAGTATATGGTTTGATTTCAACTCGATACCTCCACGCGTTCCCGAGATAAACGACGATCTTGACAGACAGACGGATGGACAACAAAGTGATGCTATAAGGCTTCCGTTTTTTCCTTTTGAGGTACGGAACCGTAAAAACGACTATATACATACTACTGCCTAGTAGGTAATGTCTGAAGTAGGTAATGTAATATGTCTGCAGACACAGACGTCTTGGATTAAAGACTTAGATAGGTACCTAAGTTTATATCGATGCCGCTACTAACATTATTGGCACCTACTGACCTACCCATAAAAAGAGCTATACGAAGCGTACCACTCTCTTAATCACATTATCATTACGACGGTTTTCTGATTTATGAGGGCAATACTATGAGTGTAAAATGTCTACAATGTATTATCCTTGACCTACTTACGCTGGGCTGCTTTCATCTCCCCTACCGCTTGCTAAAGTGACTTACGATCGTAACTAATATGTGAGAACATGGCCATAATTATTATCACGATCGCCAAATCGCTGAGGCTCGAAAAAGAGGTAGGTACCCAACCAGATGAGACTATGTGACTGGGGTACGCATTGCGATTTGCGAATGTCTGCTAGGGGCTGGTTCGAGGTTGCTGAAAAAATACTATTTGGACAGGTTTGAGAGACACCTTTGCCCAGCAATAAGAAAGTCCTGGTTAATAAAAAAAAAACTGGCCTAGTGCGAGTCGGACTTGCGTGCAAAGGCTTCCGAACCAATTTAATTTTTTTAACATGTTATTTTAACACCACAGACTTCCTATAGATTTTCCTGTAATCTTTAGGTAGGTATAGGACTAATAACAGCTTTTTTTTTTTTAATTTTAGGCTCAGTAGTTTTAGAGATAAGGGCGTATGGTAATTTTTGGTCTAATTTCTTGAATAACATCCAAACTATTTTTTTAAAATTATGAAAAAAATATAATCAAAACCCTCATAGTAAGTCCTTTCATTTGAAATGTCACACGATACAGTTGCCTGCCCCTGTGACCGTGTTTGGGTCACAGAAGTCCATATATATGTTTATTTTCAAGTTCTTGTGACTAAAAACTTCCCTCAAAGTAGACTATCTCACGCCACGGTATACGTGCTGTGTAAGGAGTAGGAGCGGGCAGACTGGGTCACGGTCGCTGACGTCACGGGGCGCCCCAGCCTCCCTATGAGATGCGTGTCGCTTTTCTCCTTGGACAAACACTCGTAAAACTGCTGCTAATGAACAAATAAATGAAATGAAGAGGGATTACCACACTTACCTGCTATAGGTACTAAACATATATGTAGATATACGTAGGTAAATATCTGGCGACATGAGGTTGTAAGTAATGTAGAGAACAGACATGTCGCATCATGGGTGGCCGAGATGCGAAGTATCGGGTCTTCATCACGATCCGCCATAATTTTGTGAGAATGTGGGCACTGTCGTGGGCACTCGAACGAAAGATGATTTAAATCAAAATAACTTTATTTAAAATAACGATTTTACAACACAAGAAACAAACACGTGCGTTGGTACTGAGCATCTGCCAAGACTGTAGGAGCTCGACTGTCGCAGCACTTGGTTCCTTCTCCAGTCTCTGCTGCATCCCCTCTACCGATGATCGTGTCCAAGCGGTAGGACGCGCTTGCGTTTCCGATCACGTGACTATTAGGTTTCGAAACCATCTGCTAGACGGCGCTGTCCGTTGCACAGTAGCGCCATCAATCCACGACACGGCCATCCCTGACTAGCACCCGTCCTCGGATGTAGTACCTGTAGACAAAATAAACTCACAGAGTACAATAGCTCGGCCATGTCCTGCCCAAAACAAAAGGGCTTATTCTCATTAGTACCTAATCTAGGTACCACAATCAACTCTCATAGCTCACAATATGTTATCGTTTGGGCTTCGTGCCCAGCGCACCCTGCACAACAATACTCAATGAAAAGATTTCAGATGTGACAAATTAAATTTTACAAATGCATACCCAATTCATGAAACTTTCACTGTAGTCTGTGCACCAACACAGGTCAGAATCACACCAACGATTCTTACATATCTACCGCCACATATGCTACAACACACGAGGGGCTCTGTGCACCAACACAGACAAGAATCATAGCAACGATTCTAAAAATCTAGCGCAACATGTGCTACAACACATGAAGCGCTCTGTGCACCAACACAGACAGAAATCGCACCAACGATTCTCAAAATATCTAGCGCAACATGTGCTACAACACATGAAGCGCTCTGTGCACCAACACAGACAGAAATCGCACCAACGATTCTCAAAATATCTAGCGCAACATGTGCTACAACACATGAAGCGCTCTGTGCACCAACACAGACAGAAATCGCACCAACGATTCTCAAAATATCTAGCGCAACATGTGCTACAACACATGAAGCGCTCTGTGCACCAACACAGACAGAAATCGCACCAACGATTCTCAAAATATCTAGCGCAACATGTGCTACAACACATGAAGCGCTCTGTGCACCAACACAGACAGAAATCGCACCAACGATTCTCAAAATATCTAGCGCAACATGTGCTACAACACATGAAGCGCTCTGTGCACCAACACAGACAGAAATCGCACCAACGATTCTCAAAATATCTAGCGCAACATGTGCTACAACACATGAAGCGCTCTGTGCACCAACACAGACAGAAATCGCACCAACGATTCTCAAAATATCTAGCGCAACATGTGCTACAACACATGAAGCGCTCTGTGCACCAACACAGACAGAAATCGCACCAACGATTCTCAAAATATCTAGCGCAACATGTGCTACAACACATGAAGCGCTCTGTGCACCAACACAGACAGAAATCGCACCAACGATTCTCAAAATATCTAGCGCAACATGTGCTACAACACATGAAGCGCTCTGTGCACCAACACAGACAGAAATCGCACCAACGATTCTCAAAATATCTAGCGCAACATGTGCTACAACACATGAAGCGCTCTGTGCACCAACACAGACAGAAATCGCACCAACGATTCTCAAAATATCTAGTGCAACATGTGCTACAACACATGAAGCGCTCTGTGCACCAACACAGACAGAAATCGCACCAACGATTCTCAAAATATCTAGTGCAACATGTGTTACAACACAGCAAGCGCTCTGTGCTCCAACACAGTCAGGAATCGCACCAACGATTCTGAAGATACCTAGCGCAGCACTCTGTGCACCAACACAGTCAGAAATCGCACCAACGATTCTGAAGATACCTAGCGCCAAACGTGCTACAATACATGCTACTCATGAGGTGGGGTTAAGCGTTTCGAGTATGAGTATACAAGCCATTCTTAATCAGATTTGGTTTTACTATCACTATCATCAACTATGACATCTAATCTAACTATCGAGGAACTTAATTATTGGGGGCCATCTTCCTCACACATTCATTCGTCTCGCAATTTCGCGAATAAGAAGCTCTACAGATGAAACTTACTTTTTAACGCATTATATCGCGAGCTGTACTTCACCTATTGCGTCTTGATACGATTTGCTATCATTAATCTCTACAGAAATTGTCTACAAACTTTTTAACACAGAGCTATTCCACATCTTCACTCTACTAGTGTTGCTCATTCAGTTAGTCTTTGACAGTTCAAAAGTGGCTGTAAATGGTTCAGTTGAATATAATGCTTTAGGTTTGATTCGCGTTTCGCTAATTATCATGATGGCTAAGTTCAAGCAATACTGTCAGTCATCAACTAAAATTAAATTGAAAAATGAAAACTAATGATGGGTATCTTATTCACAGTCAACAGCTATGTCACACAGAGCTACCGCAACGAAACCCTGATAAAGACCCCCGTCTATATCACTCTAGGATACTGCTACGATACTCTGGTAGAGTCACCGAGCCATAGAACTCAGAACCTGTTCTCACAATCTAAATTGATGCTAATTCATCATCTACTTCATAACTTTATAACGTCAGTTGGTACTTGGCATCGGGCATCTTCACGACTAAGAGATTCCAAAACATACTGACCGTTAATCTTTGCACATCGGTGCTTACGAAAAGAAGAACAACTAGGCCCGACAGTGTTTGCGTCTAACGTTCACGTGGTTGAGCTACGTTCACGAATTACTATCCTAAACCTCTGTACCCTTAAAGCTTTAATCAATGCCATTTAAATTAAGTTGTTATTCATGATAGTTTTGATACTATCGAATTTGCTAACTCATAACTGTTATTATGTAAGGCAATCTGTCGCCGATGCGTTAATACAAAAACCTAGGTCTAATTTTTCACTAAAATCTTCTAAGTCGGAAAATGACCTTGCGGCAACCTTGCCACACGGTAGCGCCATCAATCCACGACACATATATCATCAGTTTACAAAGTAAAATTAAGTTTGACAAAGTAAAAAAGGTAAGTTTTTAAATTAAGAGAAATGTTAAAAAGGTCTAGGTCTGTAAATTCTCTATTATAATTGTTAGTGGAACGGTATATAAATGAGTTACGTGTGTATGTTTTGTTTAGTCGAGGAACAAAAAGTGGTGTAGTACGTGAGGGGCGTACGGGTAGGCGAGCGTGTGCTTTCAGTGATATTTTACCAAGCAATGATGGTGAATCAGTCAATGAGTTTAAAATTTTGAACAATTGAATAATGTCGAACATACCTATTACGTCTGTTATGTAGACTTATTAGTTTATGCCTACGCATTGCATCTTCATATGCAGCGTCGTAAATTTTATATTATTGCGATAATTAAGTGATTTTTAAAACTTTTTTTGTATCCTTTCTATCCTATATATATGTATGTTAAAACATGGGCTCCATACAGTGCTACAAAAGTCTAGAATAGAGCGGACAAATGAAAAATAAAGAACTTTTAGAGTCATAACATTTTTAAAAGGTTTACTAATCCGTCAAATAAATCCTAGGCTGCGAAATGCGGAGCTAACTATGTGGTCTATATGATGGATAAATGTTAATTCGAAATCCATAACAAGACCTAGGTCTCTAATGGTGGAAACTCTTTTAAGAATTAAGCCGTTTATGGCGTAGTTGAAATTTAATGGGTTAGTTTTCCGAGTATATGACATACTGAAACATTTATCTATGTTGAGATAGAGTTGATTTGTTGTACAGTTATTAAGCAAATTTATTAAATCGCTTTGTAATTTAGAGCAATCTCTAACGGATTTAACCACTCAGAATATTTTCGTATCGTCAGCGTAAAGTTACTGTGGTCAAATATGGTTCCTATGTCATTAATGTCGAGGCTAAAGAGCAAGGGTCCCATATGGGAACCTTGGGGAACTCCGGAGGGAACAGGGAGGAATTGAGATGAGTAATCTTTAACACAGACCGCCTGACTATTTCCGAAACTACAAAGCCTAAAATTTTGAAGAAAAATGGAGATAATAGATCTTTACCTAAAGATTACAGAAAAATCTATTACAAGTCTGTAGAGTTAAAATAACATGTTAAAAAAATTAAATTCGTTCGGAACCCTTTGCACGCGAGTCCGACTCGCACTTGGCCAGTTTTTTGTTGCCGTGCACACCGGCCCTCGCTAGCTTTTCAATAAGCATATCATGGTTAATTTTGTCGAACGCCTTCGAAGTCAGTGTACACGACATCTCCCTGCAGATTCTTATCCATAGCGTTCACTACAAATTCTGAGAAATTTAACATGTAACTATCAATACTGCGATGTTTAAAGAAACCGTGCTGCTGCTGAGAGATGTGATAACGAAAAGCGAATGAGATTTGAGATGTTACTATTTTTTCTAGTATTTTAGATATCGGTCTGTATTCAGTTACTATATGTTTTCTATTGCTTTTGGGTATATGGGTTATAATTGACTTTTTCCATTTACTAGGAAACACTCCAGTTTCAATAGACGTGTGAAATATTAAGGTTATTTATTGGTCTTGCAAGTACCTCAGCGCACCTGGGTCTGAAAACTGGATTAAGGTCATCGGATCCAGCAACTTTTTTAATTCATTTAATACCAGTTCAAAAGTAACATTTATTCAACACAATAGAAGATGTGTTGTAGCTATAAGGGTTAGTGATGGGCGTTGAATCAACGAACTAGTTGAATCAACGTTGATGTCTCTTCAACGGGATTAACGTTGACCGTGTACAAATCAACTCGTTGAATTCGTCAACGAGTTACGAGACAACGACGTTTATGAATTCAACTCGTTTGACGAAACGAGAAAATGAACCCAACGTTTTATTATTTTCAACGTACGTAAATTGTATTTCTTTAACAATAAAACTCCCGCAAACTGCATCAAATTGTTCGTAAATTAACATTACAAAAGCATACGTTAATAAAAGCGTTTAGGCGTTTATCGTTCATGCAAGTTGACGTTCGTAACACGTTAACTCGTTGACGAAATTAACTAGTTGATCAACTAGTTGACAAACGCAATTCAACGTTAACGTTTCGTTGACGGAAAAACCTTCAACGACCCACCACTAATAAGGGTAGGTTTGAGATATGGACGAAACAAAAACTGAGTTGAATACTCATTAAAAGCATCACAAATCTCCTCGCCTGTATAGAGTATTTTTCCGTTGTACATCATCCTTTCAGGGATGGTATTAGATGTACTTTTTGATTTGACAGATGACCAAAAAGAATTAGGATCTATTTTTATATTATCTTTTCTATAGATACTGGACTCGGCTGCTGTCATTGTGCCGATTGTCGATACGGCCAATGGGCTGATGGCCAAAAGCTTCGACGACCATCTGTCGAAGTTGGCAGCCGGTTGGATCGAGGGCCTGATACAAAAGGCGGTACCTACTGATGATACGGCTCGTATTATGAGGAGGTTCCTTTCTCTGCTGGACCCCTTACCACGTTTTGCTTGGACTTTGCTCCTGACATTGGCGGACTACTAGGTATTTATTTGCACATAACTTACACCTTGTATGGTGTAATTACATAATAAAGAGTACCTATTCTATTCTAATGGACCTAATCTGGCATAATCTAAAGTCTGATTTGTGTGTTTCTTGTTTACTTCACATTATACCTAGGTACCTATTTATCTATACTTACTAATATAATATTAGTCTATAGGTACTAATATTATAAAAAGGTAAAGTTTGTGAGGTTGTAGGGGGTAAGGGGGCTTCCATTAATTACGTGAGACATTTTTGAGAATTTTTCGACCCAAAGAGGGAGGGGCTCCCTTTGGTGAGATATCGTAAGATTTTCCTTAACTCCCTCCCCCCTCCCCAAATCTCACACGAGATTCTTCAAAATGTATGTTTTGGCTGTTAACGTGTTGGATTATTGAGAAAAAAAAATATAAATAGCGATAGCGCTTAAACAATCGAGCGCTACTTCGCTGCTCTGCGGGGTTCGGACGAACACGACAAACACTATTGTCTCAGAGTTGGCCATATTTTATTCTAGAAAAATATTTTCACGCAATTTTACACCGTTTTCTGCTAGGAAAATAATTACGTGATATTTGCCAAGACCCCCTCTTCCCCCTAATTGAGATTTGGAAAGATTTAGCTTGATCCCCTCCCCCCTAGAACACCATACGCAATTTATAGACGCCCCCTAACCTCTGGATCAATTCATTTAAAGTAGGTTTGTTGTATTCGCGATTCTCCCGCCATGGAAAGTTTAATAATCTATACTTCTATGTATACTAATATATAAAGCTGAAGAGTTTGTTTGCTTGAACGCGCTAATCTCAGGAACTGCTGGTCCGAGGAGTGTTAGATAGCCCATTTATCGAGGAAGGCCATAGGCCAAGACCAATAGGAGCGGAGCAGACGAAGTTGCGCGAGTCAACTAGTGTATTAAATTTTTAATATTGTTAATTCTTATAATTTTGTTAATTATTAATTGAGTATTGTTGAAAAATATAAGGCAGCATTGCAAAGTATACTGCGCTTTATTTCACCTCCTAGCTTCTGAACTTTTCTTATTCTCGTATTGTGAAACTCCTTGGTAAAATTCTTGTATATTTTTTTAGGAAATTAAAAAAAGCCGTAAATTATACGCACGCCACGTAAGTACCTTTTTATCGCACGCTTCGTTGTATGGCGATACAACGGAGCGTGCGGTAAAGTAGGTACTTAGGTGAGAGTACGTATTTTACCGCACGTTACATTATATGCTGCGTAATTTTTAACTTTCGAACAATGAATACAGGCTTCGTAAATGTATTTTTTGAGCAAGTGTTTTATAAATTCTTTTACCAATAGAAAGCTAGTTATTTGTGAGTGAAATAGGCTATATATACCCGAAAAATACCGCCCAACGAAGTGGACACGGGTCAGCAATATTATTGGATTTTCCGTAAAAAGTCTCACCTTGATCCCATTTGATCACTACCCTATGTAATAGAATTGTGTCCGGACAGCGGGTAATAAGGGCTGACCTCTATTACCTACATATGCCTGTGCCAGGTCGTCAATAAGTGGTCTACTTTTATGCGGAATAACACTGGTACGGTATGACTACTGGTCTAATGGCCTCCGTGATCGAGTGGTTTAGGCGTTTGCCTTGTGACCTTGTGGTCGTGGGTTCGATTCCCACGGGAAGCATACTTTGTAAAGTTGTTTCCAGTTTAGGCTAGGACATGCAGGCTTGAATCACCTGATTGTCTGTTAAAAAGACGATTTCGTGCTTCGGAAGGCACGTATAAGCCGGTTGTCCCGGCCGCTAAATGTCGCACAGTGGGTCGAAACTATGATTTTGGTGACTTAAGGACCAACGTTGCAATTCTGCCAAATAAATGGATCGAAAAAAAATGAAAAAAATACATAGAATAAAAAGCTTCATTTTTTATTTTCGTAAGTTCCTCTAAGTTAAATTGGATGTGCAATAGTAAGTAAAAGCACGTAATAATTCACACAATTATTTAACAACTAACAACAATACATGACTAATATATGTATTATTTAAAAATGTGAATATTCTAATGTTTATATTTATTATATTTGTGAATCTATGAATTTCTATTTGTGTGTGACTTAGCTTAAACTTTTAGTTTACAAAAAACTTATTTTTTAATCTTTTTTTTAAGGGACTTTTGAATGATTAACATCTCGTGATTGTGATCGTCCTTTTTTCATTATAATGGAGAGTTTAGTTAACAATTTAGATTCTTATTTTTCTTATCGTGTGGGCAGTAAGGTCTAACGACCCCACACGCCCTGGTGACAATTTAGATTTATTTATGATTTTAAGAGAGCAGCTGAAGTCGCTGTCGGATAGTAAAAAACTCTTTCAATTCCTACACCATAAAATAAACGTGACCGAGGAGAACAGTGTTGAGCTAAATGGAATAAATATAAGAGCAAGCTGGAACGAAGTAGTCGCACGTTAGCACAGTTTATAAGAAAAAATAGTGATTGGTTAGGACGTGCAATAAACTGGCCCGAAGGAATGATATCTGAAGCTGTGAACACTGAACAGGAAAGGCTCGAGATTTGGAATACTGAAGACGTTGAAAATCTGCCATCTACTACAGAAACTTCGAGATCTACCATTTACACCTCGAAAACAATTCGAAGAATTGGGCTCCAGGCAAAAACGAAGACGCGTTCAACAAATTACCCAATTACTTTCGTTATCCCCGAATAAACTGAAAGCTACTTCAATAGCTAGTTTAAGAAACACTGGAGATGTAGGAAAAATAATGAACCCCTAGAAAAAGTTAAGGAGTATTTAAATACAAGTAAAGCGAGAACAAGGCACTGTCTTTATTAGTTTCAGTTAAATTAAGTAAGTGGCAGTATATAAGCCTAAGAGACGCAACAAGTGAAAATGGGTCTGATTTATACCCTTCTTAAAGTAAAATTAAACAAGCGAAGTCAAAATGTTATTCAGTTATAGTTATAGTTATGTTATGACTATAACTGAATTTCATTTTTACTTCGCTTGTTTGAGCTGCTTTTAAACTGCAAGCACTACTCTACTTGACAGCTTAAAATAATGCGTATATTAGTAAATTTTGCTAATTAGAGCTAATTAGAGAGCTTTTAAATGTATTGTTGTTAGTTGTTAAGTTAAAGAAAAAGTAAAAAAAACTTGAGAGGTGTCAAGGGACACCCGGATGTTGGAACGACGAAGTTCCTTTCGATTAATTAGTGAAGGAATTGTAATCATTTTTTTTTAAGTTATAATAATATTTTTTTTATTATTAACAAATATAATGTAAACAGAAATTGAAAGACGAAACGAAAATAACTGGCTTGCTTTCTATGAGAGAGAGAGAGAGACAGACAGAGAAACACGCGCACGCCGCACGGCTTACAACTAAAGCAAAAAGTGTCGTTACAACTTTTCGTATGATTTTTTTCCGTCTAGCCCCCTCTCGCAACGCCCGATAAGGAACTTCGTTCCAAAAACAAAGTTGGTCCCTAAGTCACTAAAATCATAGTTTCGACCCTTGATGCGGCCCTGGCCAGAGGCCCTTGATGCGGTTTTAGAAACTCTGACACTAGGGTGTGTGGGGTCGTTAGACCTTACTGCCCACACGATAAGAAGAAGAAGACTACTGCTTAGAGGAAGAAAAAGAAAAGATTGGTATTTAGGTTCTGATGACGCGGACGGATAAAGTCAGCTAGGAAACACCGCACCGGCTTCATCTTGCATTACCATAAAATATTGATGTGTTGTATGTATGTAAATCGGGCTGGTTTCCGCAACTCCACGACTAAGCGCGTATTTTGCGTGGGACAAATGTGTCATTCGATCCACCCCAGCTCCCCAAGGAAGGCCAGCAACGCCTTGGTGTTACCAACTATCTCACAGAGGGTACCTGGGTTACCGAAGTACTTGGCCCTGTAATCCGCGACTACCGGGCAGCTTAGAAGCAGGTGTGCTGCTGTCTCGTTCTCCTCCATGCAGGCTCTGCATAGCGAGCTGTCAGTGACTCCTATAGCATAGAGGTGTTTATTAAAAGACTCGTGGCCTGTTGTTACGGCTGTGACTGTACGCAACTGTTGTTTAGTCAGTCTTAGGGCTTGTTTTGTAAATCGTCCATCTATAGAGGGAAGTGCCTCTTTGGCCTGCCTACACTCACCATGGTCAACCCATAGTTTGTGATGCCTATCTCCGGTGCGTCTCTTACCAGATTGCGTAGGTAACCGAAAGGCAGAGGTACGATGGGTTCGGGCCCCATCACTGCCATACTCGAACCCCTTCTGGCGAGTTCATCCGCTGCATCGTTGCCTCGGGATTCGCTGTATCCCTTGATCCATTGAATGGTTACTTTATTGTGTCTACCAACCTGATTAAGACGTTGATGACACTCGAGAATCAGCCCAGTGTTGACCGTGTGGCTGTTGCAGAGCTTGCAGGACAGCCATGCTGTCCGAGAGTATGCGTATTGAGTGGTCCTTAACTTTCCTGGTTAGGATGGCCGATGCCGCCAGAGAAATGCCCATGCATTCAGCTTGGAACACTGTGTTGTGGACCCCCAATGGTATGGCTATGTGGATGTTGAGATCCTCTGAGAAGATTCCCGCACCAGTACCTGTACCTGTTTTTGATCCTTCGTTGAAGATCCGCAGCTCTGCGGGGCACAGCCCCTCGCAACGATGATCCTCGTGCAATTGGATGCTGTATTTTTTATCAAAGATAAATTGCTTGGGTACCCGGTCATTGATTGCTTTTGTTATAGGGAGTTCATTATTGAGCTCCTCAAGCAGAGCGGTGTGCCGTGTTTCACTCTTACTCCAGAGATCCAGTGTTTTAAGGCGTACTGCTGCCATCGTCGCTTCCTGTTGTATAAACAAGTGTAGCGGAGGGAGTCCCAGCATGGCTTCCAGCGCCGCAGTTGGAGTAGTCCTCATGCAGCCCGTCGTCGCCATGCAGGCCTGCTGGAGATAGGCCCCACTTCTTCCCTATCATTTTCCTGCACTGCCAGAAGGTTAATGCAGGCCATGTTTAGTTTGTAGTCTAATGCCCGGTGCCAATATTCAACTATTAGTTATTGTACAAAAGGTACGATACGTTTTTGAGTTACGAATAACAGTCGTTACTTAGCATTCCTAAAAAAAATTGCGTCATCTTCCGGCGACGAATTGCTCTCGGTTAGCAACTTACCGAGTCCCTCCGACGCCACATGTGTAAGACTATTGTTATTGCTTGAGTTATGACCGACCCCTGTCATAAATCCATTGTTTGATTTTTTTTTTGTGAAAGTTTTATTTCCATACCTATTAACAGAATGATGTATTTATTTCTAATATTTATTAACGTCCGGCAATAACCCTTTTGTTATCTGCGTCAATAGTAATCAGATGTGGATAAATTTCGACTAGTAAACTTTGTACAGGTTTATCTAGCCGAAATGTAATTTGGAATTCGCTATTATCCAAGATATTGGTCGACTCTCGTTTTGCAATTCCTTCGATTAGAACTACTTTCTTCAGCTGATTAAGAGTTACTCCAGTCCGATAACCTTTCTAAATCACTTAATTCACTATCTGAACAAGACATTTTATAATTATTTACAGTTGTTAACACAAAATAAGTAAAAATAGGAGAGACAACCGACCAACAACCGACCGAAATCGAGCGGTAAAATATTTTTTAACAACTCGTAACTTTGACAGCTCGTTGACCTTTCCTTTTGGTTATAGGCACACCATAGCCCGACATCTGCATACATTTGGTCACTATCCGTAATTCGATACCCTCCCATCCGTAAGCAGCAAGGTGTCGGTAACTTATCTAACGAGACGATTTTTATAGGCACGGTTTTGTATCACGCCTCGTAGAAAATACTACTATCTGTTAGAAAAACGAAACGTTTCTTGTTTATAGGCACCGGGCGTAAGTGATTACTCCAGTTTAACTTACTGTCTAGGGTGACGCCTAGATACTTTACCTCGTTAGAAAGCTGGAGCTCTGTGTTGAAGAGCTTAGGTAGCCGGTAGTGACCTAGTGCTCGTTTTTGAGTGAACATGATTAATTCAGTTTTCGTGGGGTTTACTGTAGTGATGGGTCGTTGAAGGTTTTTCCGTCAACGAAACGTTAACGTTGAATTGCGTTTGTCAACTAGTTGATCAACTAGTTGATCAACTAGTTAATTTCGTCAACGAGTTAACGTGTTACGAACGTTAACTTGCATGAACGATAAACGCCTAAACGCTTTTATTAACGTATGCTGTTGTAATGTTAATTTACGAACAATTTGATGCAGTTTGCGGGAGTTTTATTGTTAAAGAAATACAATTTACGTACGTTGAAAATAACAAAACGTTGGGTTCATTTTCTCGTTTCGTCAAAAGAGTTGAATTCATTAACGTCGTTGTCTCGTAACTCGTTGACGAATTCAACGAGTTGATTTGTACACGGTCAACGTTAATCCCGTTGAAGAGACATCAACGTTGATTCAACTAGTTCGTTGATTCAACGCCCATCACTAGTTTACTGACAGATCATATTCTTCGCACCATCTCTCCACGATGCGTAGTGCTTGTTGAGTGAGGTTGCAGATCGTTCCAGTCACCTTCCCTGGCACAAGGATTGCGAGATCGTCGGCATACCCTATTGTGTAGTAACGTTGTGCGTTGAGTTTGGTGATAAGGTCATTAATCACCAGATTCCACAGAAGAGGGGAGCACACCTCCCTGCGGGCAGCCTCTGGCTATCAGGGCCAACTGCTGCTCTTCCTCAAGGCGATTTCAAGGCGGTCCTCAAGGCGACCCGTTTGCTTAACATATTAGTAATCCAATCAGTTAGGACCTGTTCTACACCGTGTTTGGAGAGGGCGGCACTAATGCTGGAAAAGTTTGTCTTGTCGAAGGCTCTTTCGATGTCTATGAAAGTGCCCAGGCAGACCCTTTCTGATGAATCGCTTCTTCAATCTGGCTCACCACCAGATGAAGAGCGGACTCTGCCGACTTACCCCTATATTGATGTGTTATGCAAAATACGACGACACGGTTGGCGCAGTGGTTGAACGATTGGCTGCTGCGCTGTGTGTTGCGGGTTCGATTCCCGCACGGAACAAATATTGGTATGGCCTACAGATAGTTGTTCTGGGTTTAACTATTTGTGTATGTGAGTTTATATGTTTGTAAATGAACCCACGATACAGGAGAAATTCCTTGAGGGAACGTTTTTAAAATAATATAAAATAATTAAGTAAGAGTTGTCCAAACCCTACGGTATTCGTTATTCGCTATCTTTATGCTGACATATTGTAAAAAAAGTTGATGGGCGTTAATTTTTAAGTATTTGAAAAGGTAGGTATTGTCTCTGTTCGATCACCTCTTTGCCCCTCTGCCCCGTAAAGACTAGTAAAGAGGTCATCAAACGACAAGGTTGGCGCAGTGGTTGAACGATTGGCTGCTGCGCTGCGTGTCGCGGGTTCGATTCCCGCACGGACATAATATTTGTATGACCTACAGATAGTTGTTCCGGGTCTGGCTGTTTGTGTATGCGAGTTAGTATGTTTGTAAACGCACCCACGATACAGGAGAAATTTGTAGTGTGGGATAACATTAAAAAAAAGATGGTCAAGATTTTACTTAGGTAGGTAACTAGAACATTCGGTGAAGAAAACTGATAAATAAAATCAAATATAAAGGTAAAGGTCAAAGGTATCTAAAACAAAACCGTTATGAGTTTCATAGGCAGGCTATAACGTTTATTACACGGATCAAATTGATATAAACGATAGGCACATTCCCTTCATAGGCTTCATAACACCGGATCGAGACGGAAAGGGCGCAATATTGTGGGTAATGGATCTTCAAGGTTAAGTTATGCTATAGGCAGGTTGGAGCCCGCGAATTTTTTCCTATTTTTCCAAATATTTAATGAATGGGTCTTGTAGTCGACCACTGCTACGCATCCGCAAGATGAGCAAGTTTTGCTACGTTTAATTTGTTTGCCAGCAGTTGTACGAAACAAATAAATATTTAACACCCGATTTTTAGGGTTCCGTAGTCAACCTTCTAGTTTTGCCATGACCGTCTTTCTGTCCGCGGCTTACTCAGAGACGCTTAGCACTAGAAAGTTGAAGTTTGGTATGGGTATAAAAATACATATTAATCACGTCGACAAAGAGGTAAAATAAAAAAGGGTTCCGAACGAATTTAATTTTTTTAACATGTTATTTTAACACTACAGACTTCTAATAGGTTTTCCTGTAATCTTTAGGTAAAGATCTATTATCTCCATTTTTTTCAAAATTTTAGGCTCAGTAGTTTCGGAGATAAGGGGGGGAATGGTCATTTTTCGTCTAATTTCTTGAATAACTTCAAAACCATTTATTTGAAAATTATGAAAAAAATATAATTACAACCCTCACAGTAAGCCCTTTCATTTGATATGTCACACGATATTGTTCAAAAAACTTTTTTTTTAAATTTTCTAGTTTGACCCCCAAAAGTGACCCCCATACTAAAAATGTAATAATTTACGTAACGCGTCCGTGTTTGGGTCATAGAATTCCATATGTGTACCAAATTTCAACAGCATCGGTCCAGTGGATCCAGAGAAAACTGGCTGTGACAGACGGACAGACAGACAGACAGACAGACAGACAGACAGACAGACACCCGAGTGATCCTATAAGGGTTCCTTTTTTTTCGGAACCCTAAAAATTGAAAAAAAAAACTCAACTTCTGTTAAACATGATAATGAGACTTTATTCTTCCCTTATTCGTCGTTTTGTGGGATCCAACGAGTCCTAAATGATCCTCAAGTTAAAAGAAACTTTTTAACGAATATTTAGCTGAGCTCCGATGGTATTAAAAAGTTAGGGACATTACTGACTTACCGGCTCCCTTATGAAATATAGAGAAGGTTCATAAAAATTACATTTGGAAAAGCCAAAAGTCAACTTAATCAGGGTTAGGACGGCCCCAGTCACTCAGCTCTCTGCCTCGAGAGAATTGTAAAGTGTATCCGAGTCTGACATACGTATTATAAGTAGACTAGCTTCTGCCCGCGACTTTGTACGCGCATATCCTGTTTTTTCCCGTTCCCGTAGGAATTTCCCATTCCCGTATAGCCTATAGCCTTCCTCGATAAATGGACTATCTAACACTGAAAGAATTTTTCAAATCGGACCAGTAGTTCCTGAGATTAGCGCGTTCAAGCAAACAAACAAACAAACAAACTCTTCAGCTTTATATATTAGTATAGATAGACATAACATCGGACTGTGAGCAGATTCGCTCTTGAGAATAATGTTAGACTGAAGATTAGGACAATGTTTTACTGACCTTCTTATATTTTTAGGGTTCTCAACGTTCTTATACAACCTGTAACAGAATAAACGCAATACCTCTTAAGGGGCCATTGTACTCATCATTATGAACAACTTTTACTATGGGAACAATCACGAAATCGCGAAAAAAAAAATCTGTTGTTCAGTACATTTTGTCGAGTAACGCTTACAGAATTTTATGGGGGAGTCGATTTTTTTTCGCGATTTTAGTGATGGTCCCATAGTGAAAGTTGTTCATGATGATGAGTCCAATGACCCCTTAAGAGGTATAGCGTTTATTCTGTTACACATTGTGTAATAGGGATTAACGGAACCCTTATTTAAAAAAAATGTTAGTTTAAAAAAAGAAACTGCCGTGTGTCACATCAAATGAAAAGAATGATGACTTACGAGGTATTCTATTCATATATTTAAAATCATGATGAAGTTATTAAAGAAAAGTTTACGAAAATTGAGCATCCATTGATCCGAAACAAGAGAGTCTAAAATTAAATATATATATATGCTTAATAGGCTTTGAATTTTGTCTACTTTAAAAGTATCCAGATTGACTTTCTCCGTAGAACGCACCGTTTAGGAGAATTAAGCTTAAATCTTAAAAATTACCGAAAACTAAGAAGTTTTCTGAGCACACGTTCGAAGTTGAAGTTATTTTCAAGGTCAGGCTTAAAGAGTTTCTTTTAACTAAAGCTTACTATTCAATGAATGAATTTCTGAATGACCGAGCTATTGATTAAATATGTATAATATAATGTAATTATAAAACAGCAAAATTGACTGCTTAATGCTATTATTATTTTATGATTATAAATTATGATTATGAATCCAAAACTAATTTGACTATATTGAAGTAAAAGTGACCATGAAATAATATTGTAACCAGCCATGTATTTTAAATTAATTGAATTTGACATATAATTATTGTAACCGGCATAATTTATTTTATTTTTAATTGAAAATGACATTTGAACATTGTAGTTAGTGTAATTATGACAAGTGATGTATTTAATTTAATTTTGTTTTAATTATGATTATTTTGAAACATTGTACACCCCATGGGTATGTTACAGAGATACCTGTTATAACAAATAATTATAAGAACTGACCATACACCTGTAACAAGCAATAAATGAATTTGATTTGATTTGATTTGAAAAATTGGGAGGACACTACTGGCATCTATCCTAACGATCACCCAAAAAATCACAGGATAGTCCAATTTTCTGCGACCTAACGCGTTTAATCTGTCTACGGTGACTGGCCTCTAAGTAGTTCTTTACCAAAAGATTACAGGAGAACCTTAAAGAAGTCCATAGTTTTAAAGAAATATGTCAAAAATATTGTTCGTTATGGGACCCTTTGCGCACGAGTCCGACTTGCGTTATTGGCCGGTCTTTATGGATTACCTACCTGTATACAGATCTTTCTTTTTCATACCCTTATTTATTCAGCTAGTATACCGAGTTTTCTCCGTGCCTTTGAAAGCACGTTAAGCCGTTGGTCCTGGCTGTCATTTGTAGATCTTTGGCAGTCGTTACGGATTCTCAGAAGCCAGTAAATCTGACTCCAGTCTAACCAAGAAGTATCGTGTTACCCAGTTATTAGATTGTGGAGGTCTGGTAGGCAGCCGCTCCACGTAAAACACTGGTGTTCAGCTGAATCCGGTTTGACTGGAAGCCGACCCCAATATAGTTGGGAAAAGGCTGGGCAGATGATGATTTATTCAGCTAGCAGTCCCAGTAAAAAAAATTGCGATCATATTTATTTAAACCATTATGTTATTATAGCTTTCGTGGTCGATCGTAATAATATAATTTTAACTCTTCATTCAATTTAGCTGTCGGCGGCGGTGGGCGTACCGAGCGAAATGGCAAGTGTTTCGTAAAAAAGTACATAAAAGTTTAAAATCAACATTGATCTCATAAATATGGTATACAGTGTATAGGTAGGTACCTACTCATATCCACGAGCAAATAGGTGGAAGGTATAAGACACACCACAGTATTAATCCTAGGTATTTTTAGGGTTCCGAACAAAAAACGGAACCCTTATAGGATCACTCGGGATCAGTCGGTCCGTCTGTCACAGTCAGTTTTCTCCGGAACCACTGGACCGATTCTGTTGTTTGGTACACATATGTACTTCTGTGACCCAAACATGGACGCGTTACGTAAATCATAAAATTTTTGGTATGGGTGTCACTTTTGGGGGTCAAACTAGAAAATTTAAAAAAAAGTTTTTGAGCAATATCTTGTGACATATCAAATGAAAGGGGTTACTATGGGAGTTTTAATTATCATTTTTTCATAATTTTAAAACAAATGGTTTTGATGTTATTCAAGAAATTAGACCAAAAATTACCATACGCCCATATCTCTGAAACTACTGAGCCTAAAATTTTGAAAAAAAAAATGCAGTTATTAGTCCTATACCTACCTAAAGATTACAGGAAAATCTATAGGAAGTCTGTGGTGTTAAAATAACATGTTAAAAAAATTAAATTGGTTCTGAACTCTTTGCACGCAAGTCCGACTCGCACTAGGCCAGTTTTTTTTTATTAACCAGGACTTTCTTATTGCTGGGCAAAGGTCTCTCTCAAACCTTTCCAAATAGTATTTTTTTCTAGCAACCTCGAACCAGCCCCTACCAGACATTCGCAAATCGCAGTGCACCCCAGTCAAATAGTCTCATCTGGTTGGGTACCTACCTCTTTTTCGAGCCTCAGCGATTTGGCAAATAAACGCTTTTTCTTTCTTTCTTTCTTTCTTGTTTTTATTTATTTTGTATTATATTACTTTCTTGTATTTATTTTAGAGACTTGAAATTACGGTTTTATTTTAATTTGTTAGGATGAAAATGAATGCTGTTTCTCGCCACTCGCGACCAAACTCATTACTTTAAGTGGTTTCAGTCTCCATCAATTATTAGGACACCGGACGTCTACTTTATAATTGCTGTTTTGACTGCGTGTCTGCCTTTCTTTTATCTAAAGGTTGGTAGGTACTGACCGGCGTTACAGGCCATACCATGTCGCAGCGAGCATGTTACGTTACACTGTATCATAAAATCCATGTAACATGTTCGTTTCGAACTCTTCGCACGCCCAACGAGCGGCTCATTACTCGTGTGCTCGTGCCCGTTTACACGTATTGACTGCACGAATGTTCAAGTTGTAACATGTTACATTACGCCTCGTAATACCGTTCAGTATTCTGCACCTTTAGAAAATATTCGATTATAACAATTTTGACGTTGTCGAGTCCGTTTTACGTCCTTAAAGTTAATAGAAAGTTTAATTTTATTAATTGATGTTTATTTTATTGTTTTGATTAGCCTTGCAAGCAAACCAAAGCCAAAATAGTTTTTTTAGGGTTCCGAAAAAAAAGGAACCCTTATAGGATCACTCGGGTGTCTGTCTGTCTGTCTGTCTGTCTGTCTGTCTGTCTGTCTGTCTGTCTGTCTGTCTGTCCGTCTGTCACAGCCAGTTTTCTCCGGATCCACTGGACCGATTCTGTTGAAATGTTGTGCACATATGGACTTCTATGACCCAAACACGGATGCGTTACGAAAATTATTAAATTTTTTGTATGGGGGTCACTTTTGGGGGTCAAACAAGAAAATTAAAAAAAAAAGTTTTTTGAACAATATTGTGTGACATATCAAATGAAAGGGCTTACTGTGAGAATTTTAATTATATTTTTTTCATAATTTTAAAATAAATGATTTAGAAGTTATTCAAGAAATTAGACGAAAAATGACCATTCCCCCCCCCCCTTATCTCCGAAACTACTGAGCCTAAAATTTTGAAAAAAATGGAGATAATAGATCTTTACCTAAAGATTACAGGAAAACCTATTAGAAGTCTGTAGTGTTAATATAACATGTTAAAAAAATTAAATTCGTTCGGAACCCTTTGCACGCGAGTCCGACTCGCACTTGGCCAGTTTTTTATGATATTAGTGCGGTAAGTTCGTTTTTACAAACGAGTAGACGAATGTAAGACTTACCATAGTCACGAGCGGTAAAGTAGGTACTTAGGCGAGAGTACCTATTTTACCGCACGTTCCATTGTATGGTGCGTAATTTTTAACTTTTGAACAATGTATACAGGCTTCGTAATAGTTAATAATTAATTGAGTATTATTAAAAAGTATAAGAAAGCATTGGAAAGTATGCTGCGCTTTATTTCACCTCCTGGCTTCTGAACTATTCTTATTCTCGTATTGTGAAACTCACGCAGACGCAGACGGATGCGTTTTAACTCAGTACGGTTGTTTTACAAAAAAAAAAAATCTAGCTATCGTCTCATTTATTCTGTAGTTCGTTTTTATCGAGTACTAGTGGACGTCACGCGGTTTCACCCGCGTAGCTCCCGTTCCCGTGAGAGTACGGGAATAAAATATAGCCAATGTTACTCGCTGATAATGTAGCTATTCATTGCTGAAAGAATTTTTCAAATCGGTCCAGTAGTTTCGGAGCCTATTAATTTCAAATAAACAAACAAATCTTTCCTCTTTATAATATTAGTGTAGATATGTATGTAAGTATGTTTATTTCTTTTGCACGCTCTTTAGCTTAAATAACACGAATCTAACGACATCTCTCAAACTAAAATCCATCAAGCCTAAACGGCAGCTACAGAGCGTTCCAAAAAATATACATACATACAAACAATCGACACATAACCACAACACAAAATAACACTCCTCCTGGCGCAGTCGGGTAATTAGAACTACATATCTATCGTCTCATTTTTTCTTTCACACAGACGCAGACGGAAGCAAAAGCGCGTCTGCGTGAAACTCCATAGTGGAATTCTTATTATATTGTTTATGGAAATTAAAAAAAAAACGTAAAGGTTACGCACGGGGCTTTGTATCAGAGCGTGTTGTAAAGTAAGTACTTAGGTGAGAGTACCTATTTTACCGCACGCTCCATTGTATGGTGTGTAATTTTTAACTTTCGAACAATGTGTACAGGCTTCGTAAATGCATTTTTTGAGCAAATGTGTCGAAAATGTATTTTTTGAGCAAGTGTGTTCTTAGTGCTAATTTTAAATCTGTTATGTTAAAAATACGTTTACAAGATACACTCGGAGACTATACAAGATATGGCGAAACTTTAAGTGCCTTTTCATACGTGCCGGTTGCCTTGCCACCTAGCCGACACAGTTGGCGCAGTGGTTGAGCGATTGACTGTCACGCTGTGTGTCGTGGGTTCGATTCCCGGGCACGGGACTAATATTTGTAGGGCCTACAGATAGTTGTTCCGGGTCTGGCTGTTTGTGCATGTGAGTTTGTATGTTTGTGAACGAAAAGCCGGCTCCGGGTACACTGCAACCGGGTCGTATGAAAAGGCTTTAAGGGATTCTTGTTAACTCCAGAACCCTAAAAAGTAAAAAGACAACCTCACAAGATTCTTATTGGTATGTGGTAGGTATCAGTTTTCAAGGATGGATTATCTTGGACTGAATATCTCCGAGTAACATAACTATTCTGGCGCGCCATGAAACCCTGAATTAATGGTTGCACACGATCCTTGACGCTTGACGATCCAAAAGAGCAACATGCTCGTGAGGGCCAAACGTTGGCGTCACAGCTTATGTATATCGTAGCTTTTATGCATTGCTTACCCATTTACGAGTTATCAACCAATATCTTAGAACAGTCTCTCAGTTTTTAAAATTTTTAACACTACGGTGCATATTGCAGTTTTAGATCAGCGCCATATCTTGACCGCTAGTAGAACTAATGTAATTTTCTGAAAAAGTATGCTATTTAGAGACATCGTTTTATTTTTCCTGTAAGCTTTACATAAACTTCTATCACATAGAATAATTTCAGACTTTTCTCTATGCGAACTTTTCTGCATTTTTCGTTAATAGTCGAAAACCCCTTTCGGTCACTGTTGCAAAAAAAAAAAACTTACATATTTATTTCTTTCTTTTTTGCAAAATAGTTGAACAAACGTCATCTAAAACTATTCCAAATTTCAAGTTGATAGCATTAGTAGTTCTTGAGGTATCCAGCTGTGACAGATGGACAGACCTAGTCACACCATACGGGTTACTTACCATTTTGGTACGGAACCCTAAAAAGGTAAAAATGGTTGCTTTTCCGGTGTAGGTATATGTTTAGAAAAGTTAATCTCTAGAAACGTAAGTCTTCTTGTCAATTTCGAATGAAACCCTTTTATGAAGAATCCCCATGAAAATACCTTAGCGTGTGTAAGTGATATAGCTCGCTAAACGGTATTTCGTTTTAAATGTCCGGTCACAACTAATGGGACAGAGTAGGTTAGCGGAGCTTGAGGTATAGGAGGGCTTAGGTGAGAGACCTAACGTATTATATTTGACGTATTTCGTGTTTACATATGACGTATTGCGTATTGCGTGCCCGGAACGTGGAAAAACATAGTCTGCCAGGAGTGAAAAATATCGGCGCGTGCATTTTATAAGAACTCGTTCACGGGCATGACCGGGACGTGTCAGACCTTTTTGTGACGGACCACGGTCCGTCCACGTCCCGGGAAAAGGCCGGATGAGTGGATTAACCTCAATACTTTTGTGGAGTGCAAAGCGCCAAGAACACTAATATTATGAAGCAAGCCTTAAACCTGTTGGATCAAAAGCACAAGCCTGCAGGAGATGAAGCAGGTAGGTCGTACTTATCTGGTTACGAGTTTTTTTCTTTTGATAGAAAGCTACACTAGCACAGAGTGCCAAAGGTTATTTGTATCCCAGAAATTTGCACCACTTCTTTGGGATACCCAAGACGCGAGAGTGAAAGCGCGGAAAAAGTTAATTGTAATTTGATTTTTAGGGTTTCAACGATTTTACCAAGCTGGACCCTATTACCAAGCCTTCGCTGTCCATCTGTCTGTCCATCCGTCCGTCCGTTCGTCCGTCCGTTTGTTACCGGGCTTTATCTCAGAACCGTTATAGGTAGACAGTTGAAATTTTCACAGACTGTATTTCTATAGCTGCTATAACAACAAATAACAAAAAAATCGGTCAAGAGCGAGTCGGACTCGCGCACCGAGGGTTCCGTACCATCATATAAAACGTGAAATGTTTTTAAATTTTCATCGGCGAGGAATATTTTCGTCAGAGAATTCGTCACTGCGGTGTATATTGCAGTTTTAGATCAGCGCCATCTCTTGACCGCTAGTGGAACTAATGTAACTTTACTTGATGATTTCTGAAAAAGTGTGCTATTTAGAGACATCGTTTTATTTTTTCCTGTAATTTTTACATAAACTTCTATCATATATAATAATTTATATTTTTCTCTATGCAAACTTAAGAGAGGGATGGGGGGGGGGAAAGGTCAATTTTTCAAAATTTTTCGTCATAAGTCAAAAACCATGCGGCTAAAAAAAAAGAAAAAATATTTGGGAATGTATTAACAGCGTCCTTTCTTACGATACCCCACATGCCCTAGTAGCCCAACTTTGAATTTTTAATCATCCTTTTCAGTCGCTGTTGCAAGAAAGATATATATGTCAGCGATGGTACAACTCTCTAGGTTACATCAGCCAGGATATTAGAACTTCAGTGGGCGTACTATGGGAAGTGTTGGTTATTGCGCAATAGAAACACTGTTTGCTTTTAAATCAAATTATTATTGACACTCGAAAGTCTCAATTACAATATTCTCACACAATAGGTACACTGAACAAGTATTCGGAACACGCGGCGGTTTCTAGACGTGTGCACGTCTGCACTGTTCGACCGCCACAAGTAGACTGAGCTCAGCCTCTGTCGAGCACACCGTCCTAGACCCCGTCGAACGCCACTAGATGGCGTTGGTGTCCCGATTGTTCTATTGACTGACTTATTTCCGACATATATATTTTTATTTCTTTCTTGTGTGCTAAACAGTTGAACAATTGTCATCTAAAACTATTCCAAATTTCAAGTTCAAAGCATTAGTAGTTCTTCAGATATCCAGCTGTGACAGACACAGATTTAGTCACACCCTAAGGGTTTCTTTTTTACTATTTTAGTACGGAACCCTAAAAATAAAATTAAAGGAGGCTCCCATACAAGAAACGTGTGTTTTTCGGTTTATGGTATAGAACTCTTCGTGTGAGAGTCCGACTCGCACTTGGTCGGTTTTTCTATCTTTACAAAAAGGGTTCGTTTCGCAAAGAATTGATTGTAAGAGAGAAATATTATCAACGAGTTTTTATCCATTTTCTTTTTACTATCGCACGGTCCTAAACCCTTTATTGTTAGGGCACCCTGTGGGCCCAATATCTGTAAAAGCTGTGAGTGCTAAAACCGATAGGAGTGGTAAAAGGGTTGTAGGTTGCGGTTAGCTTTTAGGTATACCCAAAGAAAAACATGTATATTTCACTTAGGTAATATCGAATATTGATTCATGAATTCCTAGACAGAAATTTTAATACATTAAGGTTGGATTTTCCTTATACATTCAAACTACTTTTCCTTAGCAGCAAATTATTTATCGATTTAAGGCGCTGATTTTAAGATGAGAATCAAGTCTAAGGGAGCGTTCAAGTATTACGTAACGAGTTTGGGGGTCTTGTCAAACGTTACTATGCGTTACAGGAGCGGGAGGGGGGGTTTGAACTACGTGTTACGTAACATTAACAAAGGTATTTTAGCGACTTTCCGGTACTTTACGCTACTTAATTGTGACTTTTAGGTTAAAATGGTCAGTGGTTACGTAACGTTTTAATAGGGGTGGGGTGGGGGGGGGGGTTCAGAAAACGTTACGGCGCGTTACATTTCAAAAATCTCCAAAAATAGCGTTACGTAGTTTAGAGGAATGCGGAACACAGAGAGTAAAGTCCCGCACACCTCAATTGAAAAAGAGGATCCTCCGACCAGGCGGGTGTTGTGCCTGGCGGGCTACTGCCCGATAGTTAATATTCGGGCTCATGTATGTGTTCAAACCGCACGGTAAACTCTGCCTGCGCGATGCAGTATTTTAGTTCGCTGCTAGTTGGATAGATGGCGTCGCGGTTCTTTTTGTTCCGATGTAGATTTGCTTCGTTGGTTTTTCTTGTGGCGGCATTGATGCCGCTACAGTAGTACTTGATCGCTCCCTAAACGGCTAGTTGTAATTTTATGGAAGAAATAAATGTTATGTTAGACTATTTTTTAAATTATTTAATACTACTGGACGTCACGCGGTTTCACCCGCGTAGTTCCCGTTCCCGTGGGAGTACGGGGATAAAATATAGCCTATGTTACTCCCTGATAATGTAGCTAGCCATTACTGAAAGAATTTTTCAAATCGGTCCAGTAGTTTCGGAGCCTATTCATTTCAAACAAACAAACAAATCTTTCCTCTTTATAATATTAGTATAGATATGAAAATTTTGAGTTGTATTCGTTCAACAATGTAATTAATTTGTAAAGTTATGTCTAACATGGACATAAAAACGACAATCGGACCAAAACGCCAAGCGTATTTTGATGGAATCTGCACTATTTCAAAGACACTTTAATTATCTACATTTTGATATACAGCTATTTTTTAAAGTCATATAGACGCATAAGGACAAATTTAACCTTAAGCCTTGTCTCCCAGTGGGGTGATGACAATCTGGTCACTTTTAACGCCACCAAAACGCAGGCGTGTCTTTTTACCGCACAAAGGAGTCGTTTTGACCAAACTCCAACCTTTCGGGGTGCATCTGTTCCTGTGACTGATCGACTAGAGCTCCTAGGCATGGAGTTGACGTCTAGTCTCAACTTCGGCGCCACCATCGAGTACAAAGCCCAAACCGCGGCCAAAAAGCTGGGCATCCTAAATAGGGTGAAGCGATACTTCAGGCCTGGACAGCTTTTAACCCTATACAAAGCACAAGTCCGATCCTGCATGGAGTATTGTAGCCACCTTTGGGATGGCTCAGCTAAGTATCAGCTTGCCGCGCTTGACTCGGTGGAACGCAGAGCTAAGAGGCTCATCGGTGACGTAAAACTGGTGGATGCCAAGCTACATAGCTTGGCTCATCGCCGTAAGGTTGCCTGCTTGTCGGTCTTCTACAGATTGTACTTCGGTGAGTGTGTCCACGACCTCATCCCACCGGCCCCCTTCTACCATCGGACATCCAGACGCACTGCATCTTACCATCCCTACCTTGTTACTATTCCACCAATTCGCACTAAGCGTTTCCAAACGTCTTTTATAATGCGCACAGCAAAGGAGTGGAACTCTCTGCCTGCGTCTGTGTTTCCAAACGCTTACAACCCTAATCTCATCAAAGTTAGAGTGCACAGGCTCCTTCTGGGTAAGCTCGCTTCATCGTAGACTTTGTCTCTGTCATCTCTGTCTTAGACTAGAGTCAAGAGCAAACCCATCAGAAATAAAAAAAAAAATAAGGAAAGTACAAAAAAACTATTGAATTTCGGGTCCCGCGGGTGTGAAACGAGTGCGCGTTTTATTCGCTCAAGGTCACTGGCGGATGTCGTCGTCTTAATAACACAGTGACATAAGTTTATTTTACGGAAAAAATCTATTAAATCTTTTAGTTAGAATCATTGATATATAAAAACCCAACATACACACTCAGCATCTCAAAAACGTCCGCATAAAACAAGCGCACAATTTAAAATTGTGCGCTAGTTTCAAACAGTCTCGCGTCGCTCGCCATACTGCTCTGCTTTGTAAAAACAACTTTAAGCGATCCGTGTAAGGTTGAATTTGCAAAAAAAAAGTGTTTATAGTATAACTACACACAACTCACACATGACACTTGATACATGTCAGTTTTTGACGACAGTTTCGAGTGTTGCATTTGTTCGAGACTGTGCATCTTGGGTTTTTTATATTTCAATGGTTAGATTTAAAAAAAAATATTGGACATATTTAAAGCATGTAAAGCTTGAGATTAATTTTAAGGCTGGGTTATCCGGGCCTGTTGGCAATGAAAATGCTACCTCCGCCCGCGACCCCTCATGTTTAACACGACGATGTTATACGACGCCCTGCCGATGACCGCCGACTTCTTCGCACAATAAATACGTCACAGTGCAATATATTTGCAGTTGATCTACTGAATTGTTTTTCTTTTAGACATGATTTTATCTATTTTACATTTTATCATTACTTTTTACATTTTATGGCAGTAACTCATGACAGACAAGGCGGTGGACTTAGTTTTATAATATGTAGTGACCTAGTGTTAGTGACAGTGATGCAGTTTGGATTATGATTTTACAAATAAAACATCGACAATTTTACAAACATGTTTTTTAATAACACAATATAGCTATGTGAGAAAAAGTAAGTTAACACAGTAATAACAGAAAAAAACCCGAACGTTTTCCATAAATACATAGCATTTATTACAACAACACCATTTACAGGAACTATTGAATTTCCCGGGAGTCAGTTCCAAAGCGTAGATCCCTATAGTTACACTATTATTGCTACTTCTACATGTGAAAATAATATAAAAAATACCGGCCATGTGCGAGTCGGACTCGCTCACCGAGGGTTTCGTACAAATTTGTGGCTACAAATGACTTTAAATAAAGTATATTTTTTATGGTTTAATTAAAAATGTATAATTTTCAGACTTTTCCCTATACTTGTACTATAAGACGGTATTACTTGCCAAAAGCCCTTGCTTTCATAGTTCTAGGTCAACGGGAAAATAATAAAAAACTTTTTACAACTTCGAAATACAAAAAATAAAACGCTACAAAGTAAAAAAATAACTTTTATTTCGGAAGTCGGTGTCAAAATACGAAGAAACTACCAAAAACACGGACTTCTGAAATTGTTTTTTTATTTTTATTTATAGTGTTTTTTTATTTGGAAGTCGGTTGTATTTTTTTGTAAAAAGTTTTTTTTCTACATTTTTATTTTATTACCAAGGCAGTGGCAGATTAATGAGACGGGAGGCAACAAATTCTTCAAAAGGCATTTACGCCCCACGGATATTGATTTTTTTCCCGCCAAGAGTTATTCAAATTCTGGAAAAAGTAGAAGTCTGTAGGTGCGAGGTCTGGTGAGTACGGCGGATGACGGAGAGCTTTCAACCCCAGCTCTTGTAACTTGGAGACCGTCTGCTGTGCAGTATGACGTCGCGCGTTGTCGTGTAGGAGCAGCGGAGACGAGCGATTGGCCAAAGCGGTTTGGAGACGTGCAAGTTTCTCCATCATTACGTTCAGTTCTGCACAGTACAATGCTCACCCCCTTTGGTAAAAAGCTATGATGAGCTAAATGGTTCTACTGTAACGTTTTTACTGTAACCATATTCTATTGTTTTTTGGCTAATAGAGTCGTGCTGCTACAGTTATAACATAAATTTATCGATTAAAATAATCAAAAACATTTTTGGAAGTGTCTCCATTGTGGCACATTTCTTTGATAACCAACATGACTACCTATGTCACGAAAATTTTTTGGTGAAAAAGGGTGCAAACCAAATTTATAAATGATCATCATATCAGCCGAAAGACATCCACTACTGGACATAGCCCTACCCTAAGTGTGCCTCATCGACCATCTGTTCTGTTCACACCACTTCAGTTTGGCGATCCTTCAGGCGATGTCGTTAACCTTGGTTCTCTTGCGAATATCATCATTCCTTATTCGATCATGCAAGGAGACTCCAAGCATTACCCTCTCCATTGCCCTTTGGGTGACTTTAAGCCTTTTGGTGAGGCCCATTGTGAGCAAGTTTCAATTCCATAATTTACCCATTACATAGACTTTCGTCTTGAGACACTGTGGTATGTGAGACGATAAGATACCACGCGACTTCCCGAACGCCGCCTAGCAGAGTCGGATTCGACGGTTGACCTCTTTCTCGAAGATAGCACAATATAACTGGACCGTTTGTCCCAGGTAGACGTACTTGTCTACATCTAAAAGTGTAGTCTCTGATCTTGATAGTTGATAGGAGTGGGTAATTGTTATAAATCTTAAACCATCATTAAAAATAAAAATAAACCAAATGCCTATTCAATGATATCTCACTTAATATAACTAACTAATGATATGTAGTTCGTCGACTTCATCGATTTTATTGCTACCCTTAGATTTGTTTTTTGGTTCATTGCAACGGGTCCGGGTTAGTCAGACCAGGCAAGGTCTGTCTCTAGTTAGGTACTAGATGTATCTTTATTCTGATAGCATAGGTAAAGCTCAAAGAAGAAAGCAGTACCTACTTAAAAGCAGTCATATTTTGCGTAGCGCGGCAGTGCGTGATTTCACGTTGCTTGAAAGTATCTCTCTTTGAATTAAAAACACGCGTAGTGCAACACACTGAAAACGAATTCACGCGCAGTTTTTGACTTCGTCGCCACGCGCGCACCCCGCAGCGTGTGAATCACCTAACAGTGCGCGGGCTGACTGCCCGCTGCTGGCTTTTTCATATTGACATTATGAAATATATTTTGCGACACACGATAATAAAAAGTCTCTAATTTGAATTACAAGTAAATTGCTGGGTTGGAGCGATGCCGTTACGGTGCCGGTATAGTGCCATGCCGTTATGAAGTCAAAAATAAAAATTAATACTTAATTCACACAAGTAGTTCTTTGTTCGTTGATCCGCATTATCAGTCTTGAAAAATAGGAGATTGATTGGAAAGCTGTATTTTTGTTATCTTTGTATCTAAACTATAGAGAAATTAAAAAGGTATTTAAACTCCTTTATGATAGCTACATTAATTTATCGATAAAAAATTTGAAATGTGTCCAACCCTATTGTCAGATGTCAAAAAGTCAACAAATCAAATTAAAATGTTTTCATTTTTAATTAAAATAATGTGTATTAAAATACCAATATACTATCAACATATTTTGCCCGAAGTTCTGAATTTTCCTGAGTGTCATCTTTTTCCTGTTGTTCCTTTTATGGGCCATTTATATTTTACACAACTGTGCCGCGATTTTTTCAAAAAAAGTGTCATAGGTCTGGCTCCAAACACGTCCCGTGGGACTCTGCAGCGTTCAAAGGCAAGCTATTCTCCACTAATTCGATGTTTATAAAAAAAATTCTTAGAAAACTCAAAAATATAGCCGCACTTGGCCCTCCGAAATACGATTACCTTTCAGTTCGTGCAATTTTCAAATAATTTTGTGCTGTAATTAGGAAATGATATTGAAAATGGTTTTTCAAATCGACCCTTTTTCAATATTTTTTTTGATCGAGAAAATTATATTATTACCTGTTTTCACTTCCACTCGCCACTAGAACAAGGATGTATCCCTCACATATATTTTTGTCCGGGCTTAAATTCACATATTTGACCATTTCCGATTGATTCGAAAAGGGCTAAGACTGCGTTTACAGCAGAGATGTGCGAGAATCGCGGGATGTGTTCGCACATCTCTGCTGGAAGCGGAGTCTAAGAGTGCTTGTACATTCGCGCGGAGCGAGGCAGCGGAGCGGAGAAATATTAACCAAACACGTCAGTCAAAATGACAGTGACTCACGTGGTGCGGAGATTTTATGCAATTCCATTGGTTAAAATTTCTTCGTTTCTCCGCTCCGCTGCCTCGGTACGCTGTAATGGACAGGCACCCTAACCCTTATATTCTTATTGCTCTACTCGACTCAACTTTAGCCTCCCTCTATCGAGGGTTATTTTCCGTTGTCATAGCGACTGAGTCGAGTGGAGTGTAGGAAGTTTCTTTATAATCAAAAGGACGCAGAATATATGGTAGGCGCCAAATAAACTTGCAATGAAGTACATTGTCCTTTCCCGAAAATCCCTTCGTAGATAGGTACTCCGAACAATAAATTAGGAACCGTTTTTCATTAGAAGAGAACGTAAAAATCACGATAGAAATCGATTCAGGACAGCTTTATGACTTTGTTTCTGTTTTTTAAATTTAGAATTTAAAGTCAATAAACGTATGAGGGTCAATGACCGCTATTGCACATTTTTCTGGCACTTACCATAGGAGTTAGACAGCAACAGCTGAATCACCAGAGTCCTAATTACAGAAAGTTCCAAACTTTGAAAGCAGTTTCATTTGCAATCAGCAAAACTACTAGTTAATTCTCAAACATATCACGCCTCACTTAATTCTCCATGTTCTGAATTCACAAGACACGAGAACTCGAAGAACTTAGTAGTTGTGGTTGCAGTTAGTTTCTATCTTGTAACGAACAAAGTGGATTGTCTGAAGCGGCTAACGTGTAATGCATTTAACGTGGTTTACTGACAACCCTAACAAAGCTTACGTGTTAATTTTCTAATTAAATCTTGTATTCTCTTGAAAATACATTGAGCAAGAAAAGTTTTCTATTTCTCGTTGTAATGACTTGTTTTAATTAACGCAGTAGGTATTGCAGCGCATTCATTTGTTAGTGGTCCACAAAAGATATCGTCCAAATACATAGTAGTAATTTATTTATTTATTTCTTTCTTTATTTATTTATTAATAAGCACAACAACAGCACTGTCACTTACAATTTATAATAAATAACATTTGAAATCGGCATTTTAGTAACCATGCAAATAACAGGTATGCATGACATTGACATACTGAATATTAGAGACAAGAAGATAAACATAAGACCTAAATCCAAAACACTACAAAAACAAAACAAATCTTGACCTATATAGACGTACATTGTTCGCGTTGTGTTTTCTACATAATAGGTACAGTGCGTGTAGAAAAACTATTAGGTACCTGCACAGCTCTTAATCAAGGTAACCGTTCGTTGAGAAAACTGCCACATTTTTCTGTCTTTACAGACTTTCATGGAGTAGTTTGAGTATGAAACTCTACTTAAGATATATACAACCTGTCACAGAATAAACGCAATACCTCTTCAGGGGTCATTGAACTCATCATTATGAACAACTTTCACTATGGAACCAACACAGAGACGCGAAAAAAAATCGACTCCCCCATACATTAATAGGGTATTTTACTAAAAAAATGTAATTAGTCCGTCAGATAGATATTCAAAAAATATTAAACACGTATTTTTTCTTTTTTCGCGTAAAAAAAAGATGAAGATGATATAGTGCTACGATGAGATGATAAAACACGCGTGACGTCACTATGATGGTACAATTTTACCAAGCCACATGACGTCACGCGTGTCTTCAACACGCTGTATCGTCTTCATTTTTTGTTTACGTGAAAAAAGTAAAAATACGTATCCAATATTTTTTTTAAAACTATCTGACGGACTAATTAGATTTTTTTTGTAAAATACCCTATTCTGTGCGCATGACTCGACAAAATGTACTGAACAGCTGATTTTTTTTCGCGGTGTCGGGTTTTGTCCCATAGTAAAAGTTGTTCATAATGATGAGTACAATGACTCGTTAAGAGGTATTGCGTTTATTCTGTTACACGTTGTATATATATTATTCGTCGGGCTCTTAATGTCACCGCTGGCGTACCTGCAGTATTAGAACCTAGTAGTGATGGGCGTTGAATCAACGTTGATGTCTCTTCAACGGGATTAACGTTGACCGTGTACAAATCAACCCGTTGAATTCGTCAACGAGTTACGAGACAACGACGTTTATGAATTCAACTCGTTTGACGAAACGAGAAAATGAACCCACAACGTTTTGTTATTTTCAACGTACGTAATTTGTATTTCTTTAACAATAAAACTCCCGCAAACTGCATCAAATTGTTCGTAAATTAACATTACAACAGCATACGTTAATAAAAGCGTTTAGGCGCTTATCGTTCATGCAAGATGACGTTTGTAACACGTTAACTCGTTGACGAAATTAACTAGTTGATTAACTAGTTGACAAACGCAATTCAACGTTAACGTTTCGTTGACGGAAAAACCTTCAACGACCCATCACTAGAACCTAGTGGCTTGATACTGACGATGGGAAGAGACCAGATAGTATGTATGACGTTGGTGCCGTGGAAGGTGGGTAGACCACTGGTGTGGGACGCTACATGTGTCGACACCCTTGTGCCATCACATGTTCCGAGTACGGCGGGCTGTGCCGGCGCTGCCGCTGCGGCTGCTGAGGCCCTCAAGCGGCACAAATACTGTCACCTTATTGAGCTGTTTGGGGTCGAAACGCTCGGTCCGAGAGCACGTTTCCTTTTTAAGGACATATCTCGCCGACTGATCGACACTTAGCGTGACCAGAGGGCTGGCTCGTTCTTTGCTCAAAAAATTAGCATTCCCATTCAGCGTGGCAATGCTGCCAGTCTTCTGGGCACGTTTCCCGGATGACAGCGATGCGGAGGAATTCTTGGACGCCTAAGTGAGTGAGTGTATATTCATGTGAATAAGTTACGTTTATTTAAGATTTTACATCCTACATCAATCCACACATCAAACCTCATCTGCAATGCAAGTACCGCACACCTATAGGCCTGGGCTTAATGCAATCGGCTTATGGCCGGCTGGGAGATTGGTTCAGGTATTAAGCCCAGTGCATCGTCTGCTATGAATTTAGACGTGCACCGCAAACAGGTTTACTGAAAGATACTCTCTGTAGGTCATACTATGTATGTAGTTTTTTAACACCACACTGCGGGGTTTAGATTTTGCTTATGATTGTATCATCATGTTATCTTGCTATCATTCCCATTTATTTTGGAGAGTCGGCGAAACATGTCTCATATATATTCCATACTTCTGTATTATTTAGTCAAATCAGCCCTAGCCACCCCTTTCTAGCCTTAAGAGGATTTTGTGAAAAATTATACATCATTCCAATAGTCCGTCTTTCCCCATATGCATACATTAGTTGACCCGCGCAACTTCGTCTGCTCCGCTCCTATTGGTTTTAGCGTGATGATACCTATAGCCTTCCTCGATAAATGGGCTATCTAACACTGAAAGAATTTTTCAAATCGGACCAGTAGTTCCTGAGATTAGCGCGTTCAAACAAACAAACAAACTCTTCAGCTTTATATATTAGTATAAGTATCATCCCTTTTGCTGACTTACATTATGATCCACAAAAGTCAACAGGTTTAGTTCAGACTACCATTGTTTTATAAATCTCGCCCTTAAGATTAAATACATTTTCGTAGGTAAACTTGTATCATGTAGCGCACACCAAACTCCAACTACCAAGGACGAAGATTTTAATTAATTATTCACGACCGTCCGTCCGTAGAAGATATTTGACCTGGCTACGTTAATCCAGCTATATCGACTCGTGGGATTAAATATGAATTCTAACAAGAAAAAAACAAAAAACGGAACTGAGGTTGTGGAGGTACCGTTTGCCGGCGACGGCAACGAGAGCCGAGGAGGCTCCCGATCCTCGACAGAGGATCAAAATATGTCCAACCAGGACTTGCGCGGTCGCTCCAAATTCTGGAGAAAAAGATCGCGCAATGAAATTTCGTCGGACAGGGTGGGGTTGGTGGGTCTCTCCTCAAGCGAGGAGAACCTACCGGCCGCGAAAGTGGCGACGGCGAGGAGAGGCCGGGGTCGCGCCTTGGCGAGCGGAGCTTGTGCTTCTCTACCAGGGCGCGACGTTCGGGGTCGCTTCAAGCGGCCCAATACGCCGCCAGGAAATGGCGGGGAGAGTGATCCCGGGGTTACATCCGGGGTTTCCATTGAGGAGCTGGGAGGAGTCTCTGTCTCTCTCGTGGGCACGAGGGCCGAGGCCAACGCTGCAAAGCGTGCTCAGAGTAGAGCGATCGCGGTCGACGAGGTCGCTGAAATGGCCCGTCAGGCCCGAGAACGACGAGCTGCCCAGGCGGCTACGGGATCAAGCCAAACGGCAGAGGCTCTGAGCCGCCAGGTGTTGGACGGCGTGGACGTTGTCCTCAAGGTTGCGACCAAATCCGGGAACCTGAAGGGCTCGTTCACCCGGGCCCTTAAAGAGGCGGCAGAGGGGATCAAGGAGGCGGTTGGGGTCCTCCTGGATCGCACGTCCTCAGAGGAGACGAAGAAGCTATGGGAGGAAAATAGCCGTCTCCGATCCGAGCTGGAGGACCTCAAGCGGGAGTTTGCCGCTCAGAGGGATAACTTGCAGCGGCAGGCGGCTCCCGCGGCCGCCGGCCCTCCTCCTGCCGTGAATTCCTTGCCCCCTGCGGCCTCGGCACCGCCTGCACTTGCGATGTCGGACCACGACATTGAGAGGGTGGCCCGAATCTGCATGACGCAGTGCGGGGGCATGGTGTCTGCCCGACTAGAGGCTCTGGAGTCGCGTCTCCCCCCTGCCGAAACCCTTCGGCCGCCACTTGCGGCGGATAGACGGAGGAAGGAAGGGTCCGTAGGAACAGGGCCCGTACAGGCGGGCAAAAAGCCTGCGGATCAGAACGTCCAGACCAGAGGATCTACGGAGGGGAATAGAAACCCCGCGGCGAGTGCGTCCGCACCCCCTCCCCGATCAAATGCGCTCCCAGTGACCACGCCCCCCGCTCAGGAACCTCTCGCCTGGACGACGGTGGTAAAAAGGAAGCGTAAGAAGAGGGCGGCGCAGCCGGCACCTGCTGGCCCTGCACCTATCAGCCCGGCTCCAATAAAGACCACAAGGCCAAAGGCGAGACCCCCACGCTCCGAGGCTGTGGTAATCACCCTGCAGCCCGAAGCCTCAAGCAGGGGGGTTACCTACAAGTCGGTTCTGACGGAGGTGAAGGCAAAGCTGAATCTCAGCGACTTCGCTTCCCCAGCCGGCTTTGGGTTCAGAACGGCGGCCACCGGGGCCAAAATACTAGAGGTGTCAGGGGCTGCAAGGCAGGAGAGGGCGGACGCGTTGGCCACCAAACTGCGGGAGGTACTCAAACCAGAAGATGTTCGAGTGTCCAGACCCATCAAAACGGCCGAAATGCGTGTAAGTGGCCTGGATGACTCCGTGACCCCGGAGGAGGTAGTGGCGGCCATTGCCCGAAACGGTGGGTGTGCGCCCGAAACCGTGCAGGCGGGCGAAATTCGCTACAGCGCGGCCGGGCTGGGCACAGTTTGGGCGCGGTGCCCAGTGACGGCCGCAAACAAGGTAGCGGATGGCAGAAGGTTGCTGGTGGGCTGGGTGTCAGCGAGTATTAAACTCCTGCCATCCAGGGAAATGCGGTGCTACCGCTGCCTCGTCAAAGGACATGTCCGGGCACAATGCACTGCAGACGTAGACCGCAGCGACCTCTGCTATCGCTGCAGCCAACCCGGCCACAAGTCGGCCCAGTGCTCTGCGGCACCAAACTGCAGCATTTGTGCAGCTGCAGAGAAGCCTGCTGAGCACAAGCTTGGTGGAAAAGCCTGCAAGGCCCCCAAAGGCAAGAAGAGTAAGGTTGTCGAAGGACCTGCGCCCCTCCCACAGCCTGGAAGCCAAGTAGCTGACTCCCGATTCAGGGAAGGAGAAGATGCCGGAGAAATGGAATGTCACTGATGGCGCAATTCCATTTCCTACAGGCGAATATCAACCACTGTTCCAGAGCTCAGGATCTATTGCTCCAGAGCATGGCGGAGTGGTCGATCCACGTGGCGGTGGTCGCTGAGCCGTATTTTGTTCCTCCCCGTGACAACTGGACAGGGGATCTGGACGGTTCGGTGGCCATCATTGGCGGAACTCTTGGTAATCCCTCCCGAGGACGCGGCTGGGTGGCTGCTCTCACGGAGGGAATTGTCACCATTGGGGCATATTTCTCGCCAAACAGGAGTCTCGCCGACTTCGAGAGGTTCCTTGTCGAGCTGGGTGCCGTCGTAGGCCAGTTCCACCCTCGCCCGGTGCTGTTGCTCGGGGATCTCAACGCAAAGTCTGCGGCGTGGGGATCCCCAATCACCGATCTTAGGGGCGAGGTATTGGAGGAGTGGGCAATTGCAACCGGCCTGACCGTTCTGAATCAGGGCTCGGAGTACACGTGCGTGCGGCAGCGGGGCGGGTCTGTAGTGGACGTCTCGTTCGCCAGCTCCACTGTTGCAGGCCGTGTGCGTGACTGGCGAGTCGCCGTGGAGGTGGAGACGTTGTCAGATCATCGGTACATCCGTTTCAACGTTTCCGCCCAGACCACGAGCGGTGGCCGACCGCCGGCCCCAAAAACAGACGGTCCTCGCTGGTCGTATAAGCAGATCGACAGGGAACTTCTCGAGGAAGCCGCCATAATCCAGGCCTGGGTCTGGGAGTCAATGACGAACGAACCCGTCGACGTTGAACAGGAGGCGCAGTGGTTCCGCAGCGCGATGACGCAAATATGCGACGCGTCCATGCCCCGCGTCCGCACACTATCCACAAGGCGCCAGTTGTACTGGTGGACCGCCGAAATTGCGCAGATGCGCAGGACCTGCGTTGCGGTCAGGCGCCAGTACACTCGATACCGGAGGAGACGTCGTCGGGTTCCGGAAGAAGAAGCCGCGCGGTATGAGGTGTACCGCGAGGCGAAGAAGGCTCTGTGGCTGGCCATCGGCGAGTCGAAGAGTCGATTCAGGGAAGAGATGTTGGCAACGCTAGATAGAGATCCGTGGGGGCGCCCGTATCGTTCGGTCCGAGGAAAACTTCGTGCCTGGGCGCCCCCACTCACTGAGAGCCTAGAGCCTCAGCTGCTGGTAGTAGTGGTCGCAGCTCTTTTCCCTGCCAGAGAAGAGTGTATACCGCCGCCGATGGCTTTGCCCACAGCTGCTGAGTCGGAGGATGAGGAGGTCCCTGAGGTGACACAGCCAGAGATGAGGACGGCCGTTATGCGTCTCCGGGCCAAAACCGTTGCACCGGGGCCCGATGGAGTTCCCGGCCGCGCGCTCGTCCTCGCTCTGAAGGAGCTAGAGCCCCAGTTGAGAGGACTCTACACAGCCTGCCTTGAGCAGGGCCGCTTCCCTACTCAGTGGAAGACAGGTCGTCTGGTCCTGCTCAAGAAGGCGGGGCGCCCAGCAGACTCGCCGTCCGCATACCGGCCCATAGTGCTGCTAGACGAGGTGGGTAAGCTTTTTGAACGGATACTTGCTGCCCGCCTCGTTAGTCACCTGTACAGAGAGGGGCCGGACCTAGACGGCAGTCAATTCGGTTTTCGGCACGGGCGCTCCACCATCGACGCCATAATGCAGGTGAGAGTCCTGGCGGAGGAAGCGGTATCCCGGGGCGGGGTTATGCTGGCGGTGTCCTTGGACATCTCCAACGCATTCAACACCCTGCCCTGGAGCTGTATTCGGGAGGCACTGAGGTACCACAGGGTGCCCCGCTACCTCCGCCGCATCATTGGGGCTTATTTGGCTGAAAGGTGTGTCACCTACAGAGGACGTGACGGTGAGGGCCGTCGTGATATGTCGTGCGGTGTTCCACAGGGCTCAGTCTTGGGCCCACCCCTGTGGAACATCGGTTACGACTGGGTGCTGCGGGGCGAGCTCCAACCGGGAGTGGACCTGACGTGTTATGCGGACGATACGCTGGTCACGGCCCGGGGGAGCTCATACAGGGAGGCAGCGTTGCTTGTGACGGCTGCGGTCTCACAGGTGGTGGGTCGCATACGACGCCTGGGTCTGGAGGTAGCCTTGGAAAAGTCGGAGGCCATGGTCTTTCACGGCCCCCGACGGGCGCCACCACCAGGGTCACGCATCGTGGTCGGGGGGGTCGAAATTGCTGTCGGGTCTACCATGAAGTACCTAGGATTGGTGCTCGACAGCCAGTGGAACTTTGGTCCCCACTTTCGGCGGCTGACGCCCAGGTTAATGGGCGCCGCGGGCGCGCTCGCAACGCTGCTTCCCAATCTGGGGGGCCCGAGCACCGTCTGTAGACGGTTATACCTAGGAATCGTGCGATCCATGGCCCTTTACGGGGCCCCGGTGTGGGCTTCTGACCTGACGGCCGGCAGCATCGCGATACTGCGAAGACCGCAGAGGGCGATGGCCGTCAGGGCTATTAGGGGGTATCGCACGATCTCCTACGAGGCGGGTTGTGCACTGGCCGGATCACCGCCCTGGGACTTAGAGGCGAGAGTTCTCGCCTCGCTGTACCGGTGGCGCGAGGAGGTACGGACGCGGGGTGGTGAACCGATGCAGCGCGAGATCGAGTTGCGTCGGTCACAGCTCCGCGAGGTTATGGTGAGCGAATGGCGAGAAAGGCTTTCGCGACCTACCGCCGGCCTCGTCACTATCGAGGCCATCCGGCCAGTGCTCGACGAATGGCTCGGGAGGAAGCACGGCTCCCTGTCGTTTCGGGCGACACAGGTGCTTTCGGGGCATGGCTGCTTCGGGAAGTATCTGTGTCGTATAAACAGGGAGCCGGACGCTCGGTGCCATCACTGCACCGACTGTCGGGAGGACACGGCGCAGCACACACTGGCAGAGTGTGCCGCATGGGAGGAGCAGCGCCGTGCCCTCGTATCCGAAGTGGGACCCGACCTGTCGCTGCCGGCCGTCGCTCGTTCGATGGTCGGGAGCGCCGAGTCGTGGAATGCGGTGATCTCCTTCTGTGAAATCGTAATTTCGCAGAAGGAGGCTGCGGAGAGGGAGAGGGAGGCCGTGGCCACACTCCCGTGCCGCAGCAGGCGAACCGGGCGTCGGCGGAGGGCGGACAACGCCCTCTTCCAGCCCCCATAGAAAGGTCCGGAGGGACGGTGGACTCGGGGTCATCCGCCGCCCCCCATCCAGCAGGACCTGAGCCGGTGGCGCGTATTGTTCCAGACGCGCCCTACTGGACGTGCGGGGGGAGGACACCTCACTCCTCCCGCGAGCCTGAGGTGGCCCGCGTAGGCGGGCCGGCACTATCCGGGGATCGTGGAAGGCGCACTAGATCTCACGATCCTCGGTCCAAGTGTGAGAAGGAACACCGGGGTGGTTTTTAGTCAGTAAGAGTCTGACAGACCCCTTCGCCTGCCCCAGGCGAAGGACATCCATGAGGATTTTCCACCCCGGCAACAAAAAAAAAAAAAAAAAAAAAAAAAAAAAAAAAAAAAAAAAAAAAAGGGTCAATGAACACGGTCCCGAGGAAAACTTTAAGTAGGTTAAGTAAGTTTTTCTTCTGAAAAATACCTACCGCAGTGATTTTGTTACATGTGACTTTGACTGGCAAAAACGAATTTTGTATTTTAAAATAAACTAAAGTTCATACGTTAGTAAAAGGTTATCTCTGGACTTTATAATTCGATTATCTACTATATCACTGATAGAAAGCTACACTAATTTGACACCCAAAGGCGATTTTTTCCGGAAAAAATACACTTTTCTTATAGGGTAGCCGATGGATGCGAGACGCACAGGACCGGTCGTTGTGGCGACGCTTGGGGGAGGCCTATGTCCAGCAGTGGACGTCTTTCGGCTGATATGATGATGATGATGATGAGGCCCCAAGTCCGAAGCCAAATTTTTCACTAAGTAGGTACCTACCTATCTACACTAATAAACCAACATGAGTAGTTATTAATGCCATACACGTGGCAATGCTGCCAGCCTTTTGGGTATATGACAAGCAATTTTCGACGCCATGTTTAAATTTGAGTTAAGAGTTTTTTATTTAAGTGTATAATAATAGTAAGTTGTGAATTTATTTGAATAAATAAATCTCGTGAAACATGAGTATTTTAAAGATTGTCTACATCTACACTAATATTATAAAGAAGAAAGATTTGTTTGTTTGTTTGTTTGAATTGAATAGGCTCCGAAAATACTGGACCGATTTGAAAAATTCTTTTAGCATTGGATAGCTACATTATCAGGGAGTAACGTAGGCTATATTATCCCCGTACTCCCACGGGAACGGGAACTACGCGGGTGAAAACGCGTGACTTCCACTAGTACTAAAATATTTCGGCTTACGCGATTAGTGATGTTTCAGCTTATCACGGGTTTTAAAATCGACACTATTCCATATTATTTCAGATTTCTACCGCGTTTTTCTATTCTCTAGGTATTGAAAAATGTAATTTTAAAACCACCAGTCAAATACCGTATTTGCTAAAACTTTCTTTTGTATTAAGTTGCATTTTTAAATGAAAAGTGTGTTCAACGGAATTCAGTTACACAATGTTCTGTAAGTTCTTCGCTTAAGCTCGTTATTCTAATTGGGTTGTCTTATTTCTATAAATCCGTGAGTCTGCAAACAATTTAACGCTCCAGCATGTTTAATAAACTTCCTACTCATTTCTATTGTTTTACTATAAACTATTGTTTACTTCGCCCGCCCGTTTTTATTGATAAAGAGTTTGCGAGAAACTATATAACCTTTTTCTAATTATTTGGTTTGAATCTGAAGATAATTCTGTATTTTTTAGTGCTCCGAACCTCTGTATGGAAAAACAGAACCCTTATGGGATCACTCGGCTGTCTATTTATCTGTCTGTCCGTCTGTCACAGCCGATGTTCTACAAATCTACTAGACCAATCCAGTCGAAATGTGGAAACATAATGACATATAATCTTCTATGACCCAAACACGGACGCATAACTATAATAAATAAGTTTTGAAAATGGGGTCACTTTTTGGAGGGAAAAAACAAGTTCAAGACCTATCAAATCAAAGGGCTCATCGTAAAAGTCAGAAAAAAAAAATAAAAAAAAATAAATAAGATTTGTTTGTTTGAATTTAATAGGCTCCGAAACTACTGGACCGATTTGAAAAATTATTTTAGCATTGGATAGCTACATTATCAGGGAGTATCATAGGCTATATATTATCCCCGTACTCCCACGGGAACGGGAACTACGCGGGTGAAACCGCGTGACGTCTACTAGTATTTTATAAAACATTCATGAAGTGATAATGCAATCAGTGCCGTAAATAGGGCGGTGCCACCAGTGCCCAGGCACAGGGCGTAGACTCTGGGGGGCGCAAGAATGGCCAGACCAGGTAGGACTATTATTTTTTCGGTTTGCTCCTAACAAGTTCCCGCTGCGCCCCTAGTGCTCGTTTCCAACACAGACGTACCTACATGCCAGTATCATCAAAAACGTCTGTTAAATTAGACAAACATCGCGCTCATAATTGGTCCACCAACACCAAGGTCCTCGTCCTGAATGAAATAAAGTCGGCCTATACATAGCATTGCTCTAGCTAGGGTACCTATAATATCTAAAAACAAACAAGGGCGCAGTTTTAGAAGCTCGCACAGGGCGCAGAAAAGGCTATTTACGGCACTGCATGCAATCAAGATTGAATGGCAGTAGTGCGATAAACTTCTCGAAGTGTAAGCTTACATAAAGTGAACGTAAAGCGAGCTGTCAGTCTATCTATATCTCATGGAGAATATAAACTAGGAGGACTATCTCTGTTTATGAAAAGTGTCCGTCGAAATGCATTAAATTAGCGTGGCACTACAATCGCATCAGGGTAAATTTTTAAACAGTGCCAAAAGTTATTAGAGTAGAATTGAAAAATAAACAAGGTAACAACAACTTCCACTTGGTTATTATTTCGATATGGCGCAAGTAAGAAATAATGTTACATAATTAAATATAAAAAAATACATTGATAAGATGAGAAAATCAAAATAAAGAGAACAAAAGTTCATCAAACTCGGCACACTTCAATCTGTCTATCTGCCGCTACCGCTAGCGCCATTCTGGAAGGTTTTTGAACTGTTACTTACTGCTTACAGCTGGACACTTTTTCAGCTTCTCACCCATATAAGATCGTTCTCCTCGTCTCATACTCCATGCTTATAGCCACACAAACAAGATAGAATAACAGCAGTGTTTATTCTGTTAACATGTCGAAGTGAAAACATAGGCGAAGTGAACGACAAGTGAGCTGTCAAATCATACAAACGAGATGGAATGACAGTTGTATAAGTGTACTGGTGAGATGTCTACAGAATAGGCCGCACTTGTCGTTCACTCTACCTAAGTGTATCGGTGAGATGTCGACTCAATAGGCCGCACTTTACGTTCATTCCACCTAAGTGTACTGGAAAGATGTCGACAGAATAGGCCGCACTTGTCGTTCACTCCACCTAAGTGTACCGGTGAGATGTCGACAGAATAGGCCGCATTTGTCGTTCACTCCACCTAAGTGTACCGGTGAGATGTCGACAGAATAGGCCGCACTTGTCGTTCGTTGCACCTAAGTGTACTGGTGAGATGTGTACAGACTAGGCCGCACTTGTCGTTCACTCCACCTAAGTGTACTGGTGAGATGTCGACAGAATAGGCCGCACTTGTCGTTCGTTGCACCTAAGTGTACTGGTGAGATGTCTACAGACTAGGCCGCACTTGTCTTTCACTCCACCTAATGTTCCGTAGACGTGTCGCTAGAATAGGCCGGCAGTTCGCTTAATGCTCAATTGCTGACACCACCTAAGTTTTCACTTTAAGAGGTCTACAGAGTAGACCGTACAATGAACAGATTAATATGTGTCTAAAGACTGTTTGCTCCACAAGAAAATGCAATGAATAATGTAATAATAACATAAAACTAACTTATTTAATATGGCACTCACAGGGTACAGCGGCATGGCGACACGTGCACATTAAAACTTTAAATTCATTATCCTTGCTACGCCGTGGTTGGGTAAAAATAAAGCGTCCGTCAATAAAGGTTCGAGCAAACAGACGCGACGCGACATGCAGGGTAGTAATAATGCTACATATTTTTTTTAATTAAAAAGTACGGGTTTGTAGAGCTTGGTTTCTGACGCTCGGTTTTTGTATAAAAGATTGATCCTTTTCAAACATTGATTTCAAATGAAATACCACGTTAAGTTTTCAACAGCCAATCACATTTGATTGGCTGTTGAAAACTCGTTCAACCAATCACATTTAGATTACGCGCGTTTGACAATTTGTAAAAATAATATTGCGATCATGTTCGTTTGAGAAGCTGAGCCTTTTTAAATAAAGGTCGCGGGTTCTTATCAAAACCGAATTGTCTCTGACCTACTATTGTGCTAATAAGCGCATTTTCCGTTTTTCCCCACAAAGCGGGTCTTGGCCGTGAGCCAGGAGTCTGCCAGAATGAAAAATGATCAACTCAAACATTTTATCGTGCCTTCACTAACAATGTATTGCAACATCATTCACACCAGCGGCGATAGCGTGAAATGGTGTCGCAAGTATTTAGGAACTTTAATACCTACTTGTATATGTCGTGTGATTTGTTTAAGAATCGTTTTGCCGTTTTACCCCTCAATGGCAAAACTATGTATTTCAGAAACCCGAAAATTCTGAGGTTATCGGTGTTTTTATTCCGTACATGAATTTTTAATTCGAAATATATTTGAATCCATCAACTCAAGTATCGATTTTTAGCGCTGTCTATTTGAAGTTGATTTTTTCAAGGCCCTAACAACGTCTTAGTTACAATGGAAATTGATATTTGTATTGTATAAGTTTGAGTTTGTTGTTCCAAATTTTTGACAATTACCTCGAATTTTGTATGAAAATATACAATAGAAAGGGCCAATTTCTTTACCTAAATATTAAAAGGCCTTCTTAAATCGAATGAGTATATTTTTCCAGCACACTGGAAGACGGAGCCTTTCAGTATGGTGGCAATCCTAAGTACCCAGGGACCGACAATGCGACGGAGGCAAGACATTTAATTAATAAAATAAATCATGACTAGCCTGCTGGTAAGAAATATTTAGTAACCTGTAATTAATAAAGCAAGTCTTCAGAGAGAGACGGTCAGTTTCTTCCAGTACTTGTCGGAAATACACGAAGATGTCTCAACTCTTGAAATATACACACACTTTACATAATAAAGGCTTTCCTTTGCTTTTGCGGTGGTCTTCATGAGTGTCTGTGGTGTGGTGTGTGGTGTGGTCTTTTGTGTTCGTCTGGTGCTGCCAACGTACTAACCTGTTGACTGGGTTATATTTTCACAGCGGCGGCATGAGCTTCTGTATTATCTTGTGCAGTAAGCGTACCTAATAACCCTACTTTTAAGCGAGATAAAAAAGAAGTGGCCAAGAACTGAATTTATAAGGCATAGATTTAACCGGTTGATATTCCTTGTCGTATCATCGGCAAAATAGTGAATCAGGAGCTCAAAAAATTTACCACTTCCATTTTCGCCTGCGCAGAGGTTTTAAGACACAAAGGGTAGAAAGGACAGGATAGGAAAAGTGGATGAACATGACTTAGCTCCTCATTCCCATTCATACTTTCCTGCCGTTCCGTCGAGTTAAATCAAAACTCGACGGAACGGCTTCAGGTTGAAACTGAAAATGGAAGCAACATACACGTGCAAAAATATGTTTATTTTATTTTATTGTCAAACATAGGTAGGTACACTATTTGTTTTTCTTACAATGTTACTCGCCAAACTTATTAGTTTGATGGCTACATATGTTTCCACGTATTTGAGCTTTTATCTAAGCACTATAAGACTGCTCCGTTACTTAGATACTCGTAAGTTTACCTATTAAAGGAGATAAAATTTCAAGAAGATAAACTTAACCATTAGGTAGATAAGATCTCAGAGATAGTATCAGTTTTCATAGAAATTGCGAATATTGTTATTAATTAATTTCGTCTTGGCTATGAAAACAACTAGCAGGCTGGTGAAGTTACCGAGTTTTGTGCCCCGAGGGCTGTAGGTAAGAACAGGAGACGATGTGACCTTCAGGGAGATGATAATGAGTTTATTTGTGTGTTTGTTTGTCTTGCTGATAATAATCGGTTGAGAAGCTAAAGCTTTAAAACTTTAGTGAAAGGAATTACATTTGACACATGTCAAATGTGCCAATTTCAGTAATCTCCAAATACAATCTTAAAATGTTTGGTCTTGAGAAATTATGAAAACGAAAGCAAACCAAAGCAAAAGCATACACATTTTTTAAACCCCGACTAAAAAAGAGGGGTGTTATAAGTTTGACGTCGATGTCTGTCTGTGTGTTTGTGTGTCTGTCTGTGGCATCGTAGCTCTAAAACGGAAGGATTTCGATGCGTTTTTTTTTTCATTTGAAAGCCAATTTTTGCGGTGGTGTTTAGATAGATTTTATCAAAATCAGTTGAGGCGTTTGAAGATCATCAGCTCTTTTCTAGTTGATGAAGGCATTTAACCAGCTTTTACGAGTCTGATCGATGCGAAATTTGGTATTCTGTTATTTCAATGACATTGCAAGAAAATGGTTATATTGACGTGATGCTGTAGCATAACCTGAGGTCTGCAGGATACCCAACTCCTCACGAAGTTACAGCAGAGGTATCGTGTTTGGACTCACTGGGATGGTTTTAATGAACAGATTATATTTAGATCAGTAACCTTAACCTGATGCTGAAGCATGTCCTGAAATCTGAAAGATACCCAACTCCTTACTTACAGCAGACCTTCAGTTTTCGTATTCATTTAAATGGTCGCAATGAATCCTTATTCCTTAGTTACTATTATAAATGCGAAAGTAACTCTGTCTGTCTGTCTATCGCGCTTTCACGCCAAAACTACAGAACAGATTTAAATGAAATTTTGGTACACAGATAGTTTAGAGCCTGAGAAAGGACATAGGCTACTTTTTATCCCGGGAGTATGTTCGCTAGGGACCACGCAGGCGAAGCCGCTGGCAGAAGCTAGTAGGTTATGAATAGATTGTGATCAGGGCCTGATGATGAAGCAGAAAAGAGAAATGAGTGAATACATTGGTGAGAGATGCTACTTTCACTTTTTTTTTTACATAGATACTACACATATGCATGTAAAAAATACATACATACACATGTATTCCTTTTTTGACCGACTTCTTCAAAAAGGAGGAGGTACATGTTCGGCTGTATGTATGTTTTTTTTATTGTGGACCGATTTAAAAAAAATATTTTTTTGATCGAAAGCCTATACCCCTGAGGTGGTCCCATTGTCACTAAGTCAGAATATGATGACGGGATCCCGTGAAATACGCCGTATGGTGTATGGTGTCGGCCCGTGCGGTATGGGGCCGTAAAAGAATAATACCATCCCATCACTTCCCGTGAATGTCGTAAGAGGCGACTAAGGGACTCACCGGAGAATGGGCAGCAGCCTTCTTTGTAAAAGGCAACACCAAACACTGCGAACGCCAACCCGCCTGCCAAGCGTGGCGATTATGGCAAACCTTTGGGGTAGGCCTATGTCCAGCAGTGGACGTCTTCCGGCTGTTATCATGATGATGATTATGATCCCGTGAAAAGCGACGGAAACCCTCAAATTTTACAGACACATACAATGAAAAAACTTCTAAAAACAAAACACTACAAGGTATAAAATGTGTTTTTGGTTATTGGTTATTTCGTTTTTGAGACCGACTTCCGAAATTAAAGTTATTTTATACATTGTAGTGTTTTGTTTTTGGAAGTAGGTTGAATTTTTTTTTGTAAAAAAGTTTTAATATCAAAATTATCGACCAAGTACCTACAGCAATCCTTAATATATAAAATTCTTCCGTTACTGACTGATTCAGTGACTGACAGACAACGCACAGCTGAAACTGCTGGTCGTAGAAAGCTGAAATTTGGCATATAGGTTCATTGGGGAGTGTAGGGGAGCACTAAGAAAGGATTTCCCGAAATTCCTACGGGAACGGGAAAAACCGGGATATGCGCGCTCGAAGTCGCGGGCAAAAGCTAGTTTTATTAATAACTAGTGGACGTCACGCGGTTTCACCCGCGTAGGTCCCGTTCCCGTGGGAGCACGGGGATAAAATATAGCCCATGTTACTCCCTGATAATGTAGCTATCCATTGCTGAAAGATTTTTTCAAATCGGTCCAGTAGTTTCGGAGCCTATTCATTTCAAACAAATCTTTCCTCTTTATAATATTAGTGTAGATAAAATACCTCATCGTTTCCCCAAATTACCAGAATATTTTCTTTCATTGTGTTCCAAAGCAATTAAAAAGTTTTGAGAACTCGAATATATATTTGAAAAGCTTACTTATTTTTTATTGAACTCAGCTCCATCTTTTCCAAGTCATATTTGGTAGTCCTTTTTTAAGTCATATTTGGTAGTAACGCAATCGAAATGCTTAATTAAGTAGGTACTTGCCCCAGCCCAAGTTTTGTTACTGTAATAACGATTCGACTGTAGGTACAACCTGGGAAATCAATGATTTTAACAGCAGAAGCGGAGTCTTGGTAACCAATCTTTATGAAACGTTTTTGGTGGGATTTATTTTAACTAAATATAAGTCTACATTAAATCAACGAGGATCTCTGAATGTTTGTAATAAATTAAGGTATTTGTTGGTACAAAAAGATTCCGAGAAATAATTACAAGTAGATTGTTGCTGAAATACAACCAACGGCATACATAATTTATTTAAAACATACGTAATATCTTGCTACTAAATTATGTTCAATGTTACTTAAGTAATATGTTAATCATATAAGGATTATATTTCTTAGAAATGAAATGTAAATAGGTATTAAAAGAAAGCTGAAGAAGGTGTTTGGAAATATATTTAGCAACAATTTTGAAAGAATATTGAATACTAGTAAATACATGCACTGAAGGAGAAGTATACATGCAGAGAAGAGAGACATGTTTATTTTTTTATAATAAAAATAATACATGTTTTAAAAAAGTAAAAAACCCAAATCAATTTCGTTTGAATTGCAAAGCAGTAAATATATATTTTTAACTCTTTTGATAAAAAAAATTAAGGAGTAAAATGGTCATATCTCAAAGATTTTGAGGCGATTTGGTGTTTGGGCTGAACGGATCTAGATGAAATTTGGCACAGATATAGCTTATATTGTGGAATAGCACATGCGCTATAATTTATGAAGGGGGAAGCGCTTATTCCTATGCGAAGCCACGTGTGGCAGCTAGTCTTACATGAAATTCTCAATTGAAGATTGAAATACGCACTCGATCTCATTTTAAGAGAGACATGTGAATTAAATAGTTTTTTTAAGATAAAATCTGACATTTACAAACAAAATGATCTGACGCGCTCGACAAAGTGTCATTCTATTAGCGACGCTTGTCCACTGAAAAAATTTAATTGGTCCGTTAGTTAGATTATCAAAAAATATTTGACACGTTTTTTGTCTTTTGTTACATAAACCAAAATTGACGAAGATACGACGCTTTTAAAATACTCAATACGTCACGCCGTGGTATAATTTAAGTGCGTTCTGACGTCACGAGCCTCCACTCCCGAATTTTGTTGCGTTTTATCTTGGTCAATATTCATTGATTTACAAAAAACAAAAAATACGTGTCCATTATTTTTCAATACTCTGACGGACTACATAAATTTGCAATTTGTTGTTTTTTTTTTTACTATTTATAGGCTCGCGTTTGACCACTATCTCACCTGATGGTAAGCGATGATGTGGTCGAAGATGGAGCACGCTTGCCTAGAAGTAACCTATTCACTCTTGACTTAAATACTCCCAGGTTATAGCTATCAGGAAACACAGACTCCGGCAGGGAATTCCACTCCTTAGCTGTGCGCGCTATGAATGTGTTCCCAAAACGTTTTGTGCGCGAGGGTGGGATGTCCACCATGTACCGGTGGCGCATCGCCGTTCGTCTTGTGGTCCGATGATGGAACGGGCTTGGCGGAATCAAATTATGCAATTCCGTCGCACATTCCCCAAAATGCAACCGGTAGAAAACCGACAGGCTTGCTAGCCTGTCGGTTTTCTATCCACTCGTCGTCGATGCTCAAGACTTTGGAGCTTCGTCGCGACGAGCCTATCATCCTCTTGGCTCGTTTCTCAATTGACTCAAAGGCATCAAGCTGGTATCTGGCAGATCCGTCCCAAAGATGAGAGCAGTACTCCATACATGATCGAACTTGCGCTTGATAGAGTTTGAGCAGCTGTTCCGGCGTAAAGTACCGTCTCACCTTTGCTAAGATCCCCAACTTCTTTGCAGCCACTTGAGCTTTTGCCTCTACGAAAGGGCCAAAATCGAGGGTAGATGTTAATGTAACCCCAAGAAGCTCAAGTTGGTCGGTTATTGGCACGGTTGCACCTCGGAAAGATGGAGCTGGGTGGAATTGGCTCCGTTTAGCGGAAAATAGACACGCTTGAGTCTTAGCAGCATTGAACTTGACCAGATTGGCATCGCCCCATTCTGAGACAGCCTGTAAGGACACGTTCAAGCGCTCAACCATAGCCTCCCGGAGAGACAGGATCTGCGACCAATTAGCTCGTGCGTCGGACACGTATCTCTCAGCAACAGTGCTGTCGTCTGCATACCCAAAGGTACCGGGTTTAAGCAGATCATTAATATGCAGCAAGAACAGTGTTGCCGAAAGCACCGACCCCTGAGGAACCTCGGCATTAATATCCAGCAGTCCAGACGAGCAGCCATCAATGACCACTTGTATAGACCGATCCCTCAGGAAATCTGCGATCCAATCACACAATCCGGCGGGCAGACCGAAGGAAGGAAGCTTATTAATAAGGTTATCGTGCCAGACCTTGTCGAAGGCCTTCGAGATATCAAGGGAGACCGCTAGTGCCTCCTAGTGATAATTCGACGGGTCAGCTCGACTACCTTTCTTGGGCACGGGCTGCACGTTAGCTTGCTTCCAAGCCTTTGGCACTTTTCCAGTCTCAAACGAAAGGCGAAATAGGCGTGTCAAGATCGGAGACAACTCAGGCGCACAAGTCTTCAGCACAACCGCCGGTATCCCGTAGATCCCGTCGTAAACTAGCCTATGCCAAAATATAAGGGATTGATCACGTGATATTTCAACTGTGTGTGTCAATCCCATACATTTTTGACGTTTGACAATTACCTTCGCCACGGTACCGCTGACAAAATATCACTTGTCTAGAACCTCTGAAGGCCAATTCTCGTAATTAAGGCTGCTCTCTCGAGAAATGCTTAAAAACAGCGTTCAGATAAAGCAACTTTTCGTCGGCATTTGCTGAGAAATAACATCTGAAAAAAATAGATAGTAATCTACATGATATGTGTATAGGGTATATGTATAGGTATCACATAATAAGAAAAAAAATCTCCAAATCACCTCCAAATCGTTAAGATGGAACCATTTTACTCCTTAATTTTTTAACTAAAGTAAAAAAAAAAATATCTACCGCTTTGTAATACAAACGAAAATAATTTGGTATCGTTACTTTTTTAAAATATGTGTTGTTTTTTTATAATAAATTAAAAATGCGGGTTCGGAGTGGCGCGTAGATGAGTAGTTAGCTCCGTGTATATGCACAAGGTCATTGGCATGTATACAAGCCTTAAAAACCGGCCAAGTGCGTGTCGGGCCACGCGCAGTGTAGGGTTCCGTAGTAGCCCGTTATCACAGTATAGAACGATTCATGGATTTATTCTACGGATTTTGTGTTTGGTACAAAATTATCCAACACCCAAGTTCAACGACAATTACTGCTAAACTAATAAAGTTAACTTAACCGCTATATTTTTTTTTAATTTGTAATGGGTTTGCTCTTGACTCTAGTCTAGATCAGAGATGACAGAGACAAAGTCGACGATGGAGAGAGCTTACCCAGAGGGAGCTATTCCTTTAAAGTTCATGAACTGCACTATCATCATGAATTTTTCAAGATTTTTCAAGCCAGCAGTTTAGCTTTTAGAGGGAGGGGGAACTACCTAACCAGACCTACTGTAACAAAAATGTGCACTATAAAGTTTAATATTTCGTTAATCGAAAAGTAGTTTTAGCAACCCAAAGTCATTTTAAAAGACCCAATCAACGATACACACGATGAGGCAAACGAAGAAAAAAAATCATCTCCACTTCACATGCAGGGGAGCTACCATAAAAAACTTTTAGCAAAAATTTTTTTTTACCACTTGGTCGGCGTAATTGATATACACACCACTACAAAATTACAGCTTTTTAGTACTAACCGTTTCTTAGCAAAACCTCGGACAGACGGACAGACAGACAGACGGACATGACGAAACTATAAGGGTTCTTTATCAGGAGTACGGAACCCTAAAAAGCGCTAAAATGCCAGTCACATTATCATTTCAGCGATAAAAATGTCAAAATCCTGTCAAAATGTATTGAAATTAAAGGTATTTTTGTCAGTATGCGATTGCTTTGCGAATGCGAACGGATCTTAGAATTGGCCCTTTTAATCTTTCAATGTTTAAAAACCGGCCAAGTTCGAGTCGGACTCTCACACGAAGGGTTCCGTACATAAACCGAAAAAAAAAGTTTCTTGTAAGCGAGCCGTTTTATTATTAAGAGCCTAAGTAAATAATTTCGTGGCGTGATTTAGCATCCCTCTCCCCGAGCGCACCGCACACTCTACTCGTACTCCCGCATCGAAAGTTCATAAAAACGAATATAGCGACACCCTGTCAACTAATTCAAACCACCAAATGATTCAGGGTTACTTGCAAGCAACCCTGAATCATTTGGTGACCACAATCATTTGGTCACCAATTATATTAACATATATCGATACCCATATTAACAACCTTTTCGAAGATAGAATAAAATAAATATTCAAAGTAGACAAATAGTAAAGTTATTCGTGTTATATCATCTACCTAGCCTTATCCCAACTATATTCTGGTCGGATTCCAGTCAAACCCGATTAAGCTGAATACGTATTTTACGTAGAGCGGCTGCCTACCAGACCTCCACGTCCACAACCCATTAACTGGGTAACACGGAACTTCTTGGCAAGCCAGGAGTCAAGTTTATTGGCTCCTGACTGCCAAAGATCTACAAAAGACAGTCGAGACCAACGGCTTAACGTGCTTCCCGACGCATGGAGGCAACTCGTGTTAAGATGGTCACCCAACTACAGACTAACCTCGGCAAGCGTTGCTTTACCTTGAAGATCGACCCGTGCGGCTGTTATTCTTTAGCCACAAGCTCCTCCATTCGTGTCATATAAGGTGGTCAAATCGGATGTTCAACTTTATTTTGCCACCAAACTAAGGCTAAGGATTGCAGTTTACAAAGGCCGCCATTTTGTTTTCGAGAGTTTTCAAGACATTGATCATTAAATTAACTTCATTCGAAAGTTCTAATACAATTGAAGAACTTCCAAATCATATTCATCGCTGATGGTATGTAATAATGTAAGAGCCTATGCACACGGCGTATTTTTACCGCGCCGACGACGCACGTTTTGCGAATGCGGGCTCAAGGCGCTATATAGTATAAGATCCCGATATTAAACGACCTTCACCGAGATGCTTATTTAATGAAACGTATTTTATGTTTAATTTAATATGTCAATAAATATAATCCATATGGGTTGCCTAGCAAATTTCAGTCCAGAGTATGTTTAATTAATTCTTCCGGTGAACCTTGTACGGAGTGGACGCGTGTCGATCGTCTCAAGAAATTAAATTGCCTAATTCTGTGATTGGTTGAAGTTGGTTGAATCCGATTCCTTGTCACTCTTTAAGTATTTTTACCTGCTGACTACTCCCACTGGGCGGTCCTAGAAGAAGACGCAACTATTTTTTGTAATTGCTGCTCGAAATAGAATCCCAAAAGTGATTGTGATTTGGTTGGGTTTGAACCGGCGACGCCCCTGCGCAGCGACGATCAAGACGAGAGCGAAGCCAACGCGCCACCGAGCAATTAGCAACCAGCACCTCAAATACTTATCGGTACGCTACGCGCACCTGACGTCACACTCGCCTACAACGGTTAGTGGTGCTACGAGCCTACGAGATCGCCTACGAACACTACATCGGCTACGAGTTCTACGACACTTGTCCTGTGCTACAAAGATTGGAGTGGATTGTAGAAAGGATTGTTTATTTGTTACGTTGCCGTTGTGAGACAAGTGATTCAAGTACTGGTGAGTGTTTTATTGTTTGCTGCCTATTATGGCCGCTGTACAGCACTCTCCTCCTCAAACGCCTATATCTCAAATAAATAGCCTGTGCCTGACTCAGACCCAATCGGAACCCTCGGCAGTCAAGATTAGTGATTATGTAAATGTTAATAGGAACAAGCGGCCACGCCAAGGGAATTCCCCACAAGGTGGGATTGATTTTTGCTCGCAAGACATGAAAAATAAAGACATATCATGTACGTTGGCTGAACAAACCACCCTAATGACTACATTATTGAAAGATATCGCGGAAATAAAGACCCAAAATAATCAAATTAAGGCGTCTAATTCTCAAATTCGATTGACTAATGAAGAGATCATGAAATCTATGTCCTTTATGAATAAACAATTTGAGGACATGAAAAAAGAGATCGAGGAATTAAGAAAAGATCGTCGGGTTCAACAAAATTACATAGAGAATTTGGAAAAAAAGCTACTTGACTTGCAACATAAGTCACGCTCGTCCGCGATTGAAATCCGAAATATCCCGCAGGATAAATCCGAAACCTGTACCAGCCTGATAAAAACGGTCTGTAAGATTGGAAACGTGGTTGGGCTGCCTATCCCGGAATCAGATATTCGTGATATTTATCGGCTTCCTGGTAAATCTACTAGTCCCTCCGTCCCCCGCCCGATTATCGCGGAGTTCTCAAAGGTGCAAACAAAGCTTTCAATCATATCTGCTATACGATCGTTTAATAAAATAAAGGGAAGGACGACAAATTAAACACTGCACTCGTCGGTATACCAGGTAAGCCCCAGCCGTTTTACGTTGCCGAACAACTCCCTGCTACCACGAAAAAGCTGTTTTATCAAGCTCGAGAGTTTGCTAAGAGTAAAGCCTACCAATACTGCTGGATATCCAACGGTAATATCTTTCTGCGCAAACTAGAAGGTGACAAGCAAATTATAATCCATTCGGAGAAATGGCTTCAGGATCTTGGAAACTTAAACATTTGACTATATTTATTGCATTTTTCAGTCATGTATAGATTTAAAACAATTTTCTTTGTCTACTTTATATATATAAGAGATAATCAATTCTCACTTCACATTCTTTCATACATACCCTACAAAACACAACACATAAAACTCAATATACTCTTTAACTATAATACACTCACAACAAAATACTTAATCTCCATAGAGCGATGCACCATTCGTTTAGTCTCCAAACATATCTCAAGTATTCACATATATATATCGGTTTCACTGTTTAGTTTGCTGCTAACTCCAAATGGCTATAATAAATAATATAAATGACGAACTAGATCACATAAACTTAAATTCTTTTATCTGTAGTCCAGAGGAATGTTTGAAATACTTCAATATTTCCAATAGCAATATTACACTATTACATATAAATATACGTAGTGTATTAGTATGCTCAACAAAAATTGACTTTGACATTGTCATTTTAACCGAATGTTGGCTAAGTAAAGCTAGTTATCCACCAGGATTGGATGGGTTTGTGTCTCACTCGACAGGTAGCAATGCGAATCAAAATGATGGCGTCATGATATACACAAAACAAAGCCTACATAGTCACGTGTGGGAACCGGAACTCAAGGGTGGAAATTGTCTTGTATGTGAAATAGATAAAAACCTTGCCGTGGTTGCGGTCTACCGTTCTCCATCATTCAATTCTAAAGACAATTTCGCAACTAGCCTGAATAATGTCTACGACGGCCTATCCTCATGTCCTAATATCGCCATTGTAGGTGATTTAAATATTGATATAAGACCAGGTTACAGGGCTAACTCTAAATGCTTCTCACGGGCCAACCCATCTTTTTCCCACTAGGTTAGAACATTGTATAGATCATATATTGCTAAAGTCTAATCTTCCATCAACCACACTAGTTTTGGATTCGTTTATAACAGACCATAAACCCGTCCTACTTAATATTGCGAAAGCTAACCCTCAACGGAAAACCTGTTACTACACTACTCGCATAAATCACGAATCTGTTATGTTGGAGTTAGAACAGGTCGATTTCGCAATCATCTACCAATTAAGCGACGTTAATGCATGCATGAATGAATTCATAAATATTATAAAATCGGCTATATCAAAACATTCCCAGTTAGTAAAAATATCAAAGAAAAAAAGAACTATTAAACCATGGATAACTCCTGGTTTGCTAAAATGTATAAGAAATCGAGACAAAATGCACATGAATTCAAAAAAGACACCAGACAACCTAATTCTCAAAACCACTTACATCCGGTACCGAAACTTTTGTAATGACTTACTAAGAAAGTTAAAAATTTCCTATGAGCAGAGTGAGCTAGAAAAAGCCAGTAATAACCCCAAAAACTTGTGGAAAACAATAAAACAAATTACGAACACACGTAAAACGCCTGTTAGTCCTTCTGAGCTGTTAGAAATACGTGATAATGCAAAATCATCTGTTAACGATGTATGTCAGTTTTTTAGTACTGTGGGGAAAAACTTGGCTGCAGACATTATGTCGCAGAACCAAAGTCTGCCATTTCCAGATAGTAATAAGGCCCCCCCTATTGGGAACACTGCTCAACACTCTCCTATGAATTCTCTTGCTATTATGGACGTGGATGAAGCTGATATAGAATCAATTATCCTTCAATTACGGAATGACTGTGCGGTCGGTTGGGATGGAATTCCAGCTACTGTTTTGAATAGCTGCCGACATATTTTGGTTCAACCACTAACCTACCTCTATAATCGTTGTTTGCAGACAGGAGTGTTCCCTAATGCCCTAAAAAAGGCAATAGTTCACCCTATTTACAAGGGAGGGAGTAGAAATTGTGTTAATAATTACAGGCCAATATCAGTTCTGCCATTGCTATCAAAAATTCTTGAGAAGATTCTAAATAAGTGTCTACGCAGCTTTTTAAACAAAAACCAGATTATTGCTGACAATCAGTACGGATTCCGACCAGGTTTGTCAACAGAGGATGCTGTGCTGGACTTCACGCAATCGGTTGCTAAATGCTTGGATCAAAAAATGAAATGTCTAGGTATTTTCCTGGACCTTTCCAAGGCATTCGACACAGTTTATATTCCCTTACTTACCTCTAAGCTGGAACTTCTCGGCGTACGTGGATTATTACTTGAAGTTTTCAAAGATTACCTCAAAAACCGTACTCAATGTGTCAAAATTGACGCGTACGTTAGCGACGAGGAATCAGTGACATATGGCATTCCCCAAGGGAGTATCCTGGGTCCAACATTATTCCTCATTTACGTCAACGACCTGTGCAGGATGAGTCTTCCAGACTGCAATATCTATGCTTATGCAGATGACACTGCGATCCTTGTGCAAGGACTTACTTGGGATCTTGTAAAAACTAAAGCAGAAGTGGCTCTGGCTCAAGTTAAGGAATGGCTTATCTCAAATCTACTCACACTTAACCTACAAAAAACCACCTACATTCCCTTTGCAATACGTCGTAACACCACACCGTCAGACACCTTTAATATAACTGCTCACACATGCTCAAACCCCTCAGAACCATGCACATGCCCAACACTCACTAGAACAAATTGTGTAAAGTACCTGGGAGTACAAATAGACGATGGCCTAAGATGGGATAAACAAATTGATGCCCTCACCACCAGCACGTTGCGCTTGATTCACATTTTCAAGTCTCTTAGGCAGTCGGCTAACGCTAATACGCTGAAAATGGTGTACTACGCTCTGTGTCAGTCGGTCATTGGCTATTGTATTACTGTTTGGGGTGGTACAGCAAAGACTATCCTTCTTAGAGTTGAGAGAGCACAGAGAGCGATACTCAAAGTTATGACAAGAAAGCCCTATAGATACCCAACATTGGAACTCTACTCTGACTGCAAGGTCCTTTCGGTTCGCCAACTCTTTGTGCTTAAATTGATTCTCAGAAAACAAACTAGTCTTCCTCAGTCCGACCCAAACAAGCGAACATGTGTTTTCCCGGGCACTCAACATAAAACTACTTTCGCAAAGCGCCAGTTTTACACATTGAGTACACACATCTACAGGAAAGTTCACAAACAACTAAAAATTCTAGATCTAAATTCATACACAGTTAAACATAGAGTAACAGAGTGGCTACTACAGAAGGACTATTCCTACACGGAGTCTTTACTCACTTACATCGCCTAAATCAAAGAACGTACACTTTCACCCCCATACGCACATACACATACCCACATGCACACACACATACCCACATGCATACCCCAACACAAACTTCCACACATCACCACACATTCCTCCCACATTTCACATTCAAGGTACTCTTACAAACAACTACTATTACTGCTGACAAGTATAAACGGTAGATCGACACTGTCCACTTGCTGTATAATTAATGGTATATTAATTTATTGGATAAACACTGTCTCTTAAGATACAGGTTAGCCTAGTTTAAGAGGCTAATTTCTGTAAGTACATAACTAAAGTAACCCACTTTAGTTATGTACTTACAGAAATTTTGCAAAACACTGTAATGTCGACACTTAGTCTACTCGTTAGTAATACCTACGTATGTACATTTTCTGTAATTATTTTGGTAAATAAACTTTATTATTATTATATTATTAATAATAAAAAAAAAAATTTTTTTTAAACATTTCACCGGTATGATTATTAGATAAATTCTATACCAATCGAAAGTATGAAGCCCATAGAATATGCAAACGTTAGGTTGCCTATTCTTTTCCGGTCACAACTATCGGGTTGCCAGGTATAAACAGGTAAATCTGTACTAGCATTTTGCAACGGTCTGTTTATTGAATGAAATTTAAATGAAATTAAAGATTATTTTATTCTGAACACGGTGGTATAGGGTTGCCTGCGAAAAATCGTGCCAGAATTGCGGTTGTCGAATTTTAAAAAGTAAAATATTGCTCCGAGTGAATGTGTGCGACTGAGAGGTCCCAACCGACCATCCCATGCGATAGAAGAGGACACAGCATAGCAGCTGTTTAAAGTCCGCCCATTTAAAGAAAGAGAGTGCGCATGCTATTTGGGCTTGGAAAAGAAAAGGATAGCGATAGACTCGTATATACTATGCATCATTTTGGAGTAGAGTGTCGCTATAAATACAATTGAAAAAACGTGCTACTATTTATTGTTGGAAAAAATGGCAAAAAAGTGTTTTTTGTGTGGATCGGATGATGAAATTGATTTTAATGATGAAACTTTTAAAAACTGTGTATTAAAGTTAGCTTTTCGTAAAAAAAACACTTTAAATACAATTTTGTTGAGCTACCCAGTGCGTCTCTTCAATTTGTAGGTTATCATACCACGTGCTACAAAAAAGTGACCGTTTTGAATAAAAAATATAACGAAGAATTTCTTAATTTTAGTGCTGAATATACAGTAAGTACATAATAATTGAATCTTTAAAATTATCTTAGCTAATACATCTTCTATATTTTTTTCATGTTTAAATAATTGTTAGTAAAATTCACCTATGGTTTTGTTAATTTTCGACACACATCTTTTTTGTAATTTACTTAACCCTTCGATAGTCCTAAACATTGGTTTAAAAATGGCGCGAATGTCGAAGCATTTTGTAGGTATGTAATTATTTTGGATAGACCTTCGGATAAATGAAGATTTCGTCATCATACAGGTATTAACACATTATAAATTATACCTTCGTGGATTCGTTATGAATTTACCTGTTTATTGGTATAAATATTTAAAGAATTAAAACTGACCTGGCCTCACAGTGACGTGATATGTTTTCATTGTGATAATTATTGTTCACATAACCTTGAATCTTCATCACCATACATCGAATTTACACACATATTCACCAAAATAACACTTGATTACGATAACACATATGTTTAGACATTCATAATATAACTTATTACACTTCGAAACATACTATTTGCACAAAAACAAGTATTATTTACGCAACGACAAATCACGCGCGCCCGGTCCGCCGGCCGCGATGTAAACACTGGCTGCGAGTACTGTTAGCGCAAAAACGCTGCGTACAAAATATTATTTCAATGTTATGATTTTAAACTACTTCTTTTGTTTATTTTATTTTTTTAATGTTATTGTGATTTTGTTCTGTTTGTAACGTTACGATGTTATAAATAACAATATTTATTTATTACCGACTTCAAAATTTATATATTATGAATGGTATGTTCATCAATATCTCTGTGAATGTTTGAGACATTCATAGATACGACCGATTAGAAAATGATTTAATTTTATTACATATATAATAAAAGTCCAACTAACACAAAAAAAGGTTATAAAAAAATAGTAATTTTTATTTGACAGACTGTACTTACACTGTACTTATGGCGTACTGAGCGTTATGGCGGGAATATCGGCGGACTTTTACTCTTTGAAAGACGATTACGATGTCAATACGAAACAATATTATTATCTAGTAGCCAAACTATGTTCATAGATAAATAGGCTAGCTACTTATGTGTATTTGAAACTTTCACTCGGAGCAATATTTTACTTTTTAAAATTCGACAACCGCAATTCTGGACTGATTTTTCGCAGGCAACCCTATACCACCGTGTTCAGAATAAAATAATCTTTAATTTCATTTAAATTTCATTCAATAAACAGACCGTTGCAAAATGCTTGTACAGATTTACCTGTTTATACCTGGCAACCCGATAGTTGTGACCGGAAAAGAATAGGCAACCTAACGTTTGCATATTCTATGGGCTTCATACTTTCGATTGGTATGGAATTTATCTAATAATCATACCGGTGAAATGTTTAAAAAAATATTTTTTTTAAATTATTAATTAAACATACTCTGGACTGAAATTTGTTAGGCAACCCATATGGATTATATTTATTGACATATTAAATTAAATATAAAATATGTTTAATTAAATAAGCATCTCGGTGAAGGTCGTTTTATATCGGGATCTTAGGCTAGGACCAAAAAGCAGGTCGTCGCATTTGTATTGATTCAAACGCGCGTACAAAGCGATACAAACGCGCGCGACAAGCGCATTCAAAGTTCGTGTGTATCGAGTTTGTTTATTAAGAGGGACTCTAGTCCCGAGGAATTTGAAAAATAGGTATTTGAAAAAACTATTGCCGATGCGTCGCACTGTGCCCTATCAAGTAAAGTGCGAAAACGACAACTGCAGTAGAGGCTGATTTCACCTACAAAAATCTTGACCAAAAGACGTTTTGTATTCCGCTGTTTTATTCTTCAAAACTGGACTGATTTATAAAAATTATGTATCTAAATTTCGAAGAAGACTAGATACATCTATGCTTCGTGAGTTCATGTCCGCGACCTTAAAGTCTTTCGACTTTATTGAGACAGGTTCAATGGACGGACTGCTTTGAAAGCACCGGGAAGGACGCGGTTTTGACAAAAAATGGCGAGTAGGTATATTTCATTATTGTAATAACCGGATGACATCGCAGACTTGCAGCAAAAGCTGAACGGCCTACTTGATTCTTCTATACACATCGGTCATCGGATGAACTTTCACAATACCTACCTGAGTTCTGTTGTGTTTTATTCAACTTACAGTTCCACATTCCGAGAATACGAACCACAGCTTGTTTATTATATCTATGAACCAGAGTTTTTGAAACGGCAAGCATTGTCAATATAGTCCAGTCAATTTAGACATCCGAGGGTACAAAAATTCGCACCCAGCTCAAAGTTGCAAGAATTGTTCAAAACACTATGATAAATGTAATCTTAAAAGGCCTCATCTATCCGATACCTGGAAAAAGAATTACTTGGAAGTCAAAAGTCACAAAATCGTGTTTTTCGCGATTTTCAGCAAAACGGTATCTATCCATCTATCAGGATTTAGTTTCCGCGCTTAGTCCTGATGTTGAACAATTGTGCGTGAGCCAATAGTCCAACCAGCTAACCTCCCTCCAGAAACAGATTTATTTTTCCGGTGTGTAAAAACATCTGTAAGCGAGTTCTGTGACCCTATTGTTTGACTCCGTATATCGGTAACGCCTGTGCACTCAAGGAGTACGTGCGATACCATATTTACCAACTACCAATTTTGAGCTGGGTGCGATTATTGTAACTTCACCCCCTTATTTTTTGGTCTAATTTCACCGGACTAATACTTATTGATTGGTTTTGAAAACTAATATTTTAATTCTGTACCGCAACAACATTATTAATAAAAAAATATCCATCAAATCATTTAAATAAGGGCATCAATGTCTAATAGAATGACGAATAAGTATGTTTGGGGTTAAAATTATGAGCCTACAAGGAGGTCAGAATCATGAAGGAGTAACATTTTCGGGACTGACAATAATTTATTTACTCTTCATTTCTTTTAAAGTAGGTGTTGAGGCCTTTGACCTCATTTCCCTCTTTATGATTATGGGTTATCCATTTTTTGAATTATTCTCGCTTCCCTCTTGACCTAGTTCTTTAATTCACTCGAATGAAGTCGCGGGCAGAAGCCAGTTTCTAAACTCAATTTGTTTTCGTAAGCTGGCAAGTTCAATTACTTGATATATTGATGGTTAATTTCTTTCAAAGCACGAAATAAATAAATTTATTTTAGCCTGTTTCTTAAGATACAATTTGAGATAAAAGCTACAAAAAACAGACACGCCTGTCCAGAAAAAAAAGCTATAGCTATATTACTTCACGTGAGGGAAAAATAATGTTTGTGGATGTTCTATACATAGAAGTGAAGTGATGATTTTATCATGATTTACCGGTTTTATTAGCCACTATTAATTTCCTGTGATATGAATCCTTTGTTGCGTTCAGGTATGTTCCCAAATATTGTGCTTTAGGTAATTTTAGTCTTTTATTTCAAAACATTTTTATAAATAATTTCAATGTTGGTACTGATATAAAATGAATACGATTATATATTGTCTAAGGTCAAAAAAATACATACTCACACGGTGGAAATAATTTTATATCACTAATTTTAACAAAATACAACTTTAAGCTGCTGATATTTGTAAAATATTGTTAAAAAAACATAAAATTACGAAAATTTGACAGCTCTGATCTGTAAAAAAAAGTGACATAGGTATTACCTCGACAAGGCCCACGGACTATCTGAATTTCGGATTTTATAACATAAAAGTATTATGAAATCAAAACCTGTTATGAATTTAGCTAGATAAGGTTATTTTCTATGTTTAAAAGTATTTTTCATAACATCGATCGAACTTTGTAATTTTTTTCTACCGAGAAAATTTCTTCGCGTCGTGTATTCCTTTAGAATTTAGGTAGATCATATAGTCAAGAAACATAAACCAAAATATCAAATCATTATTACAGGTACTTTACGAGAAAAAACAATTCTCAAAACGGCCTTATTATTCGCTTAGCCCCTTAACTAGCTTCAGCCAGCGGCTTGGCCCGCGTGATCCCTAGAGTATATACTCCCGGCATATATATAGCCTATGTAATATGTGTTATTCCATACTATAATTTACCTCTGTACCTAATTTCATGAAAATCCTTTCAGGCGTTCTGACGTGAAAGTGTAACAAACATCCATGCATCCAGAATTTAATTTTTATTATTAGTTGTTAAAACAGCAATACTGTCTACCTATAATGTTCTTGAGATACAGCCCAATGACAGACAGACTGACGGACGGGTGGACGGACTAATAATAGGTTTCCGTTGGTTACCTATAGGGTATGGAACACTAAAAAGTCATTATAAGGAATCTGTTACTCTTACTCAACAAAGTTACTCGACAATAAAACTTATACTTAATTAAGGCTCCAAATTAATAAAGTTTTTACTTCCTTCCTTACCTACTTCAATGCCAATTATAAACTTGGATGTTCGATTGTGACTCGTAAAATGTTGTCGGCTGCAGGAGTCGTAATCGTAACTTTTTGAAGTTTACAGGTGGGACTGGGCATAGACTAGATTTAACCAGCCGATCGATTCTGGTAAAAACAGTAGTGCTATTCTGTAACAACATTTTCGAGTCTCGACAGCGGAATCCGAGGTGATTATAAACATTAGACCTTTATGTTGTGTGCAATAAAGTTCACTTTGTGAGCTTTGTCACTCAGGTGAAGCTCGATATCGAAATGGTTACTTACAGAATAGATTAGCTGGCACTGAAAAGTTAGGCGAAGTGAGCATGGGAGCGTTCAAGTATTACGTAGCGATTTTGGGGGAGGGGGGTCTTGTAAAACGTTACGATGCGTTACAGGGGCGGGAGGGGGTTTTGAAATAGATACGTGTTACGTAACATTAACAAAGGTATTTTAGCGACTTTACGCCACATAATTGTAAGGGGGTGGTACAGAAAAACATTACGCTGCGTTACATGGGGGGAGGGGGCGTCAAAAATCTCCAAAAATTGCGTTACGTAATACATGAACGCTCCCCATGAAGGTCAACCTTACTTCATGTAAGTTAGCACGGTGAAAACATTACAGAATAACAACTGATCGACCAGTCATTTCGATGTGTGTCCTGTTTTATACCCGACTGCGCCAGGAGGAGCGTCATGTTTTTCGAGTGTATGTATGTCTGTTCAGTCACAGATCTGATGCTACCAACTGCATCAGACTGCTTGAAAAGCGACTTGTTTGGAACTTTTTAGTCGTTTTTTGTGGTCGGGTTTTTTGACAAAGTCAATTTTGCTTGATTCAATGTCAACTGTCAGTTAGGTATCAATATAATACTATAAACTCGAGACTTTTTTCCATGCAAAATAAACCACAGAATAAAGCAATCAGCTGCTATTCTTACATAGCTATATTTTCCTAGTTGAACAATTTAAATGAATACATACTTATGCAAACTACTAATTTATAATTTTTAAATGATATTTTGGTTAAACCTAGTTTTTTCTACGATAAAAAGATTTACTATGCTAATAGCTTTCGGCTTTAGACAGTAAATAGGATATTTCCATAACCTAATATTCCCAATAGGGGCGAAAAGACGTTTGAATATAATAGCGAAAAATAAATGAAGCGAAGAGAGAATGATAAATGACTTGACACACTTACGCTCCCAATGAAAGGGTTGCGGCGAGCCTACTAGTGGCGCCATATACTTTGCTAAACCTTCGTCAAATCAAATTAAGTACTTATAGAGTGCCAGCTTTTACCCGCGGCTTCGTTAATATAGATTTTATGAAAATATAGTACTAATGTATTTCTGTACCAAAATTCATCAAAATTGGTCAAGCGATTTGAGCGTGAAAGCGTTACAAACAAACCAATTCAAATTTATAATACTCGTATTAAATAGTAAGGACATTTATTATGTATGCCTATGCTATCCCTTGTTGGGTTAAGGCCTTTCCTATCCTATTCCAGACAATTAGAACATATGTCTAGCTAGTTTTATTTATTTATTATATACTTTACTAGCGACCCGCCCTGGCTTCGTTCGGGACCAATCTAGAAAAAAAAAGAAGTGCGCTTACTGTAAAATTATTTCTTAACGCGGATGCCTTTATTTTACGATAATTCCATTTATTGTTGAATGGTAAAATCATCAAATGAGTCCTCCCTCCCTGGGTGGAGCGGAAGGGACTGTTAGACTTGCTGACTAAAAACCACTCTGGTCTTTCTGTTGTCCTTTGCGTTCCAGGGCCCCGGTTTGTTTAGACAGTCCCGCGACCCCGACAGTTGCGATAACTCCTAAGATATTTATTTAAATTGAATAGTGTTTAGGGTAAATACGTTTTAAAATAGATATTGAAGATAATATACATAGATTAACACCATACACTATTTAAGGAGTATGGTGTTAATCTATATATTAAGCTTCTAAAATAAAGTATTACTCTTTACGCAAAATTTAAAAGATGTAAATGGTTAAAGTGACCAACTGTTACATCGCGGCGCCATTTATGTTTCGCTGGGAATGATATTTTCAGTTGCGCGTAATTTTAATTCTGTGATATCTTTTAAATTATTCATTTAAATGATATACTGTAAACGGCCATATTGATTCAGATTCAAGTTATTTGCAAAAATATGTGTAGATATTATACATGGACAATCATAATAAATGCTTATTATAGGTGTTACATAATTCTTTGGCTCAACATGTTTGACCATGGCTGGTGTACAAATCACATGATACAAAGTAAAAATAGAAAATATACAGATTAGAATAATAACAATAAATACATCAACAATTAACATTAAAATTAAATTTAAGAATTAGGTTCATAGTCAAAATAAATAAATATTTTTAGTTATTGCAGCGATTTGACATTTAGAAATTCATTGATACTATAATAAGCTTTTCTGTAAGTATTTTTTTAAAAGTTTTCTTAAACTGGTCTGTATTTAATTTTTTGACATGGTTTGGGATATTATTATAAATTATTGGCGCCATGCATACAACTCTTTTACGCAGCAGCGCTGTCATAGCTGGCTGAACACGAATTTTACTATTATCCCGGCGATTACGCATTATAATGTCCGATAACCGAGGAAACAAATGAGGGTTTTTTCTGACAAACAGGGATTTGTCCAAAATATAAGTTGAAGGAAGATGAGGATTTTACGTTTTGTATTAAATGCACAATGTATTTAAGGTACTTAATTGGATAAGGATTAATGCTGTATTGCTTATAATCGCTTCGTAAATAAGCCATTATTTCTCGTAAAAAGTAAAGGATATAAAATGGTTATTGTGGTTATCCCTAAGAGATAAACATATATCATCGCGAGCTTTTTTGTAGACCTTTTTAAGGTGTACAGTACTGTAGTAGATTATTTTGTATTATTTGTTATTTTTTATTATCTCGTAGGGTTCAGCCAGCGTTTGCAATGTAAACGCAAAAAAATATGTTTATTTACGACATCACATTAAAATTATCAGTGTTTTTCTACTATATTGTGCTTGGTATCTATACTCTATATCTATACTAATGTATAAAGCTGAAGAGTTTGTTTGTTTGTTTGTTTGTTTGCTTGAACGCGCTAATCTCAGGAACTACTGGTCCGATTTGAAAAATTCTTTCACTGTTGGATAGCCCATTTATCGAGGAAGGCTATAGGCTATACGGGAATGGGAAATTCCTACGGGAACGGGGAAAAAACGGGATATGCGCGTACGAAGTCGCGGGCAAAAGCTAGTTAATATATAAAGCTGAAGAGTTTGTTTGTTTTGTTTGCTTGAACGCGCTAATCTCAGGAACTTCTGGTCCGATTTGAACAATTATTTCAGTGTTGGATAGCCCATTTATCGAGGAAGGCTATAGGCTATATATCATCACGCTAAGACCAATAGGAGCGGAGCAGTAATGAAAATTGTGACGCAGACAAAGTCGCGCAGGTCAGCTAGTATACATATATACCTTCCTCTTGAATCACTCTATCTATTAAAAAAACCCGCACCAAAATCCGTTGCGTAATTTTATAGATCTAAGCATACCAAGAGACAGATAGACAGACAGCGGGAAGCGACTTTGTTTTATACTATGTAGTGATTGTACACCTCCTAATAAGAACAGGACAAACATTTATATAAACAAGTGTACAATGGGCGGTCTTATCGCACAAGATAATTTCTTCAGACACCCTTTGGATGGCGTTATTTACAGCTCCTTGTAAGGAAGGATATATCTATTCTCTCGTATTTCTATGAAACCAACCAAGTAGGTGATTTATGTCAAGCGTTTTCAGCAAATTGATGCTTCCACGTCAAACTCAATTGATTGTGTCCAAACCGTGAACAGTAGTTGCGATTGGATGACAACTGTGAAATCTAAAACAAACTTTTTACAAATAAATACAACCGACTTCCAGATAAAACAAAACACAACAAAGTAAAAAATAACTTTAATTTCTGATGTCGGTGCTTTTGTTACCTAGATTTTCGTACTTTGACAACGACTTCCAAAGTTAAAGTTATTTTTTTACATTGTAGTGTTTTTTTTTAATTGGATGTCGGTTGTATTTTTTTTTTGTAAAAATGTTTTTAATTTTTCACTTTATAGTGGTATCCCACACCTAACAACTATACTGGAAAATCGCAGGAAAGCAAAATACGCAATTTCGTTTACTTGGATGACAAAGAACTGTCATTCAAGTAAACAAATTCGTACGTAACCGATTTTGATAAAATTTCTATCGGACCAATCGGGATTTTTTTTTTCGTATCAGATAAAACAAGAATTTCTCAAATCGGTTCATAAATGACGGAGTTAAAGGTAACAAACATAAATATAACCAAAAATATAACCGAATTGAGAACGGAGGAGGTTCTCAATTCGGTTATATTTTATTGATGTGGGTTAAAAAAAACTCCAATAACGTTTTACAGCATGTTTTTAGAATGTTTTCATGCAAAAAAATACACAGCCAAAAACCATATTCAACCTCTATAGAACGCGAAGAAACAGATAAAATAAAGTTCGTTGAATTTCGCGATTCGATTTTATTTTTCGGGGTTGTGAATTCGGGATGAGGTGATTTCTAAACGAAGCCGAGGATTAATTTACATGTGGCTGCCATAAAATTTGCTTTGACGATACTGGCCGCGCAATCTGATCAACTGAGCGAAAAACGTTTTTAAATTTACTCCGTGGATCGCATTTTAATATCTCTCATATTAATTTTCGTATTGAAAACCTTGAGCTCTCTTTTCGGCGGCGGCATAAAAGATTCGGCGATATTAATATTAGCCCCTTTTTCATAAAACTTGACTTTGGGAAGCCCTCATAGATTTTGCTCGTCTTTGTCGTGTTCTTTTGAATTGGAAGAAACCAATAGAGGTATTGGTTGGCTTTTGTAAAGATTTACAAGGTAGATTTGCGAATTAAGGAGTAGATACATTGTTAGATCGTACCGAGAGGAAAATTTTACTCGGTAAAAATTCCATGACATGTATATGAGGAAATCGGAAGAGGGTAAGTGAATGAGAAGTGATGGAAAGCTACCTCTAAGTCTGCATTTCCACCAGCGATTTTCGAGGATGTGTAGCAACTGGAACTGGTGGAATAATATTCCACCACCATTGCGTGTACTGGGAACCATCCATACGTTCAGAACACGTTTAAGGCAGTATTTGATAGATGCACAGCAAAAACATGATATGGTCACCCTAAATCTTACCATTATTTAAAAATATTAAGCTTTGCAAATCTGAATCAAAAAGATGTCTTGTCAAACATTTTTCAAACCTGCTATAAAACATAAATATAAGTACATATACTTATTTCAAGTTTCAAGTGACGCTTACCCTCATCTGCTCTCGTTTTTTTCCAATGATTTCTCCACTTAACACCCTCTCCATAACAAAAACAATTTGAATTGACTCACTACGTATAGGATTTAATAAGTACGTAATTATTTTCATCGCATTTTGTTATTATCAATTATTTTTTTATTTTTTTGTGGAAACAATATCCAAATAGCTTGTTTTGTTTCCGTCAGTGATATTATTTATGAACACATTACACGCACAAGCACAATCATACACATTCGTATAATATCTTCATCACTTTTATCATTATTATTTTTTGTAATTTATACATTGATATATAAAAAACCCAAGATACACACTCAGCATTTCAAAAACGTCCGCAAAAAATAAGCACAATATGCGCAAGTTTCAAACAATCTCGCATCGCTCGCCATAGTGCACTGCTTTGTAAAAACAACTTTAAGCGATCCGTGTAAGGTTGAATTTGCAAAAAAAATTACGCATCACTTGCCATATTGAACTGCTTTGTAAAAACAACTTTAAGCGATCCGTGTAAGGTTGAATTTGCAAAAAAAAATGTTTATAGTATAACTACACACAACTCACACATGACACTTGATACATGTCAGTTTTTGACGACAGTTTCGAGTGTTGCATTTGTTCGAGACTGTCATCTTGGGTTTTTTTGTATTTCAATGAATTTATACCATGTTTTAACTATACATGTTTAAGTACTCTTATATGTACTTTATTGACTATAACATTAACTATATTATAATATTGTAACAAATGAACCGTCACTCGTCCTTTAAAAGGTTCATTTGAAAACCAGCGTCAGACAGCATTAGTCAGTCTGACACATCGCTGAAATAGACCTTTTTAGCGCAACCGTGAGACACACACTAGTTTCTGGTATACCCTTTTTGGTTGTTATTTCTAATTCTATGTACCATGCGTGTTTCTTATATGTGCTAAATAAATTTTATTCTTTCTTTCTTTCTAACTGTAGCGAGATGTTTTGTTAAGAGGTTACAACCCTAATCTCTTCAAAGTTAGAGTGAACAGGCTTCTTCTGGGTAAGCTCGCTCCATCGTAGACTTCTAGAGTCAAGAGCAAACTTATCACAAATAAAAAAAAGAGGAAATGCTGACGGACAGACTTTGTATGTAAAAAGTCATAATTCGATGTTTGGTTCTCGCCTGTTTTCCAATATTATACCGATTTAAAAGATATTTCACGAACTGAATAAGAAGGATGTTTACTGTGTCCCTATGTTATTCAATAATAGTTGCCAAATTTGTGCAGAAGGGCTGTGCTGATAGCGCTTTATCGGAAAATTTTGCGCACTTTTTGAGGGTTCTAGTGCTTATACGGTTAATCTATCATCAAAAAACACATAACATAGGGACACAGTGTATATCCTTCTTATTCAGTTTATGAAATCCTGCATCGCGCAAGCGGAGTTTACCGTGCGATTTGAACATATACATTAACCCGAATATCAACTATCGGGCAGTACCTAGCCCGCCAGGCACAATAACTGTCTGGTAGGAGGATCCTCCCTTTACAACGGGGTTTGCGGGACTTTACTCTCTATTCCGCATACCTGCAAATATCTTTTAAATCGGTCAAATATAGGAGGAGGAAACAGGCGAAAGCTAAACCTAGAATGATGACTATTTACATACAAAGACTCTCCGCCCGTGTTCCCTCTGTGAACTAATAGAATCGCTTGTGCTGAGCGAGGCTAGGCAAGTGAAGCGATTCTATTGGTTTTTAACAAAATATACCTCGCTACGCATCCTCGATTCCTCGCACATCTCTGGCGGAAACTTACCTTACTTACGTGTTATAGAGCGAAACTAGATCGCCAAGAATAACAATAACGACACAGATTCTACATAAAATACAGTTCAGACTATATCTTATAGCAGACCGTGAAAATATACGAGCGTTTTACGACATTATTTGAAGTCTCATCGCCTATTCATTGCGGTGCGCGGACAAAGCATTTGACTTGCTAATTCTGAACTCCGTCAGTCGTTGGCCATTTGTACTGCCCTGTTACTGTGAGTGGACATACGTGCACAATTTAGATGTCACTGCTGCCAGCTCAACTGTTCTGCGAAAATTGATTGTCACAGGCCGGAATATGCCACTGGGAATTGGACAGTTCTGTAAATAGTTGGAATTGTTACTGATTTTATAATTTGATTCTTTTGAATAACTGTTTCTAATTGAATCAGATATGCTTGCTCAATAATGTGCATTTAGTAAATCGAGTTCTTAGTACATATTAAGAGGTTATGGATAAAATTGAGAGTTCATGAAATATTAATATGTAACTAAAACGAACCCGCGTTCCAATTAAGTACGCGGATTATGATTCATGTAAAATATAGATACTAAAATTCAGTTTGAATTTCATAACACACTCGTAGTCAGATTAAACACGTAGATACATTTTCACAGTAATACTATTATAGGCGTTGTGACCCAATTTGTCCACACAGGTATACATAAACAAAGAAAATAATCATAAGTAAATTGAATAGCCCTAAATTGAAAACGTTCATGTCCATCCAATTTGGTAGAAACACATATATAAAGCTTTGACGAATAAAATTGAATTCAGTGAAAATAATTATGTTTTCATTGGAATCGAAGAATGTTTAAACGCAGCAGTGGTGGTAATGAAATATATTCGATACGTCTTAGCTGTACTTTTTGTCTGAGAACACGTCTCGTTCTACATATCAACTTAATCAATGATAGTTCTCTTGAAAATGCCAAGTGAAAATTATTTGACTTGAATGCTATGGTAAACAGGACCAGCCATCAGAAATGGCTGGCAATGGGAAATGATTATATTATGACGGAAGGGAGTGTCAGAATCTTACTAACTAAAACCCATCCGTGTTCCGAACGCATATACATATGTTCGAAAGGGCCTCGGTGACTCTTTCGAACAAATTCCGCAACTCTAGAGGCATCAGGCTGCTAGAACCGGATTTGAAAAAATACACTTGTTTAGAAAATAGAAAGGAAAATATTTAATTATACACTTAGAAAACGCTCATTACAAACACTGATAAGAAAAATAAGTTATTAAAAGAAAAAAATAGCCTAGTGGGAGTCGGACTCACTCATGAAGGTCTCCGGCCGGAGCCTCGTACATGATTTAATACTATGTAAATCTTGTACGAGGATTTAATAGAACTATTCCATTCTATTCAATTCCATTCCATTCTATTCCATTCCATTCCATTCCATTCCATTCCATTCCATTCCATTCCATTCCATTCCATTCCATTCCATTCCATTCCATTCCATTCCATTCCATTCCATTCCATTCCATTCCATTCCATTCCATTCGATTATGTTCCATTATATTCCTTTCTGTCCCATTCTGTTCCATTCTATTCCATGCTATTCCATTGTTTCTATTTTATGTTCCTACTTTTCAAATACTTTTGCAAAAAAAAGGTACTTGTTTTTATCGCGGCAACAGAAATAATACACTTTGTGAAAATTTCAACAACCAACTACCTCTCATGATCGCTCCTGTATATGAGATACAGCCCACTGACAGACAGACGGACGGACAGCGAAGGCTTAGTAAAGGGTCCCCTAGGCCTTTGAGTACGGACGCAGTAGGCAGTCTTTGGAGCTCAGACCATTTTGAGCTTGGGGTACCTACACTTGTACAATATACAAGGTAACACAGTCCGACAGCAACCTTCGTGATGTTACCCACTAGACGCCACACACATCTGGTCGGAAGTTTCTCCCTTTTCCATGTAGGAAGCGGAACTTTGCACCCTGATACGCAAAACTCTACCTTTTAAATCATCTTCACAAGGCTTCATTTCTAAATACCCATATATCATATTCACAAGCTTTTTTTTCGTCCGAGTGGTTGTCGGTTATCACGACCAAAAGTAGTCATGAAATTTTGATCCCGTTCCCGCAACCCATGGGGAAAGCTCCCAGTCGGCTTATTTTTTCCGACACCTCCAAACAAATATCATTATATTTTAGCTAATGTATACAAAAACTTGACAAATTATATACTAAAACCTTCCTCCAGAACCACTCTATGCATTGGTGAAAGCAGCATGATAATCGGTTTAGTAGTTTTTGAGTTTATCGCAAAAAGACAGACGCGGCGGAGGACTTTGTATTATTATATGTAGTGATGACACATGGGACATCTTTGAAATTACGTTGCAGTATTTTCTTAAAACAGAAATTTCTGCTGCGAACGGAAAATATGTTGATTTGATACACAAAGAAAAAATGCCGAAATAAACTCGAGACGTCACAGTCTCTTCACAAGTTGAAACATTAAGACTCCATCGAGTCTCATAATATGGTTGTATCATAATAATAAACCTATATGTAAACATCTTTTGAAAACATACCCACATTGGCATAAACCCACATGCACAAATTCTATTCAGGAGAAGAATTTATTTATACAACATAGCTAGGTATTTATAGAATAAGTTTATTCATATAAAACTATTTTCTTCTGAAGGTATATTTTTATAAGCGTTCCCGACTTTCATCCTTACTCCTTACTAATATTATAAATGCGAAAGTAACTCTGTCTGTCCGTCTGTCTTGCTTTCCCGCCAAAACTACTGAACCGATTTCAATGAAATTTGGTACACAAATAGTCTAGAGCCTGAGAAAGGACATAGACTACTTTTTATCCCGGGAATGTTTTCCCTAGGGACCACGCGGGCGAAGCCGCTGGCAGAAGCTAGTTTGTGATAAATTTATCAACATGCTTTATCATGATAGCACAAAAATGGGAATATACACGCTAACGTACAAAAGGTTGTTGAATGCGACCAGAGGTAGTCGCCATAGAGGTAGCATTTATCGGCTTACTTCAGATCCGATTTCCTATCTCTAGTTCCGCGAAGGACGGATATTAGGGACACAGTGGGGACCGTTTCCCCCTCTAATGGCAACAGAGATTTGGGCCGTAAGGCAGAATGTTCATTTCAAAGCTAGTCTTGTAGGCTTGTATTGTTTACCCACTCAGTCCCTTTTTTATAGGTATAGAGGATACATTTTTTAAGTGTGCGTGGATGGCCTAATCAGAAACAATGAGGATTAGCAAAAAACACGGAAAGGAGTCTCGAGCCCGATTTTAAAAACTATAACTGCATCATTGAATTTTTAAAAAATCCGTATTCACACACTTTAAATCCGCACTCTTTAAAAAATTCACCTGTATATAATGTTTTAATGAATAAACGAAATAATCATAAATTTCTTCCTTTGCATGCGTAACTTGGATTTCGCACTTTGGACTAAAATTTTCTGGGTTAAAAAATACAATAAGTAACACTTGGCTACTTATTGTATTTTTCAACCCAGAAATTTTTTATCTTAGCTGGTGGTGCCTTTGAAACAGTGCTTACATTCCATTTCTTACTAACTTACTACTATAAATAATGTCTCCATAGAATATTTTCACAATAGAAGGAATACAATGGCGAAAATCCCAAGCCTAGGACTTTATCAGATCGTCACAATTCTGAGCAAGTATTATACGAATCGGATTTTGGTTTCTTAGTAAATGTTGTTCAGTGTGATTGGTAAGACATTCCTTCAAATATTGCCGATGACTAACAGAGTCTTTTAAAATATGGTGACAATCACCACTGGTGGGGGCTCTGACGGTTCCGATCTTCACTGTTTGTGCAGATAACGTGATCCGTGATCTGCACAAACAGTTCAAACGTTTCATCTTGCGCCGCATGTTCTGTTACTTGTTCACGTCAGGACATTATGACTGCGTCAGCAGACAGCGTTACCGTGGCCGAATATGTACTGGGTCAGAGTCTCTATGGTCGACGCCAGATAAACGTCCAATAAAGTACATTGTTTTTTCCCTAACATCTCTTCGTAGATACTCGAACAATAAATTACGAACCGTTTTTCATTACTAGATAACGTACAGGATCACGGTAGAAGTCGATTCAGGACAGCTTTGTGTCATTATTTTTGTTTTTGATATTTGGAAAGTCAATAAATATATGTGGGTCAATGACCGTTATTGCACGGGTATCTGACGTCGACTCTAGACAAGCGACATTCTTGACAGCGGTAGCGTGGCGAAGGCGATTGTCAAAACGTCAAAAATGTATGGGATTGACAAACGCTGTCGAAAAGTCACGTGATCAGTACCTTATATTTTGTCTAAACAGAAGAATATTTTTTTTGTCATCGACACGCTATGAGAAGAATATGATAATACTGCAAATCTATAAACGTAAAAGAATTTTTACAAAAAATATAATCGACTTCCAAAAACAAATAACTTTAATTTCGGAAGTCGGTGTTTTTGGTTATTACGTTTTTTGACACCGATTTCCGAAATTAAAGTTATTTTATACTTTGTAGTGTTTTGTTTTTGGAAGTCGGTAATATTATTGTAAAAAGTTTTTTTATTTTTCACTTTTTAGTGGTACCTGCGTGATGTTATGTTATGAACTGGGGCCTGTTTAATAAAACTTACTTAGTGCTTTCGGTTTAAAGGTCTGGTTAAGGCCGTATCTTTGAAATAAATGATAGCTCGAAAGCACCGATTTCATCTCCTGGCACCGCGCAGTCCCCGCATGCTTCCATGTGCAAAGTCCGAAATATCGAACCTAGCGCCACAACATGAAATTAATTCAAACCGCCAACTGATTCAGTGTTGCCCGCACGCAAACTTCATAAACTTCTTCTGTCAAAATATTAAAACAAATCAGCACTCTTATAAACAGTGATTTTAGGCGTAGATAAAATACAATTTAATAAAATATCGAGCGACGAAAAATATTGATTTGTTTTAATACTCATTTTTTACAATCGTTGGTAAATTATATCATGTTTTGTATGGCCCCAAATTATAGTGAAAACTACTAATTCAGTTGACTATTTAAGAACATGGCCATAATTGTGCGATAGAGATAGTACTAGAGACTTTTAAGCATACGGAAGGTATGAAGTAGACCAGTTGTATAAAAGTTATATTTTAATCGTAATTGAAATATGTACACAAGTTATGAAAACGAATGAAAAGATAAGTAGTCAATTTGTTTTTTTTTCGCGTGGCTTTACCCACGTAGCCTTTTCCACAGAAACCGTGCATTTTCCGGAGATTGTTTTGTATCAGTGAAAAATAAATCGAACGTCCTGTAAACATTGAGCTCCTAGGCATGGAGTTGACATCCAGTCTCAACTTCGGCGCCACCATCGAGTACAAAGCCCAAACCGCTGCCAAAAAGCTGGGCATCCTAAATAGGGTTAAGCGATACTTCAGGCCTGGACAGCTTTTAACCCTATATAAAGCGCAAGTCCGATCCTGCATGTAGTATTGCAGCCACCTTTGGGATGGCTCAGCTAAGTATCAGCTTGCCGCGCTTAACTCGGTGGAACGCAGAACTAAGAGGCTCATCGGTGACGTAAAACTGGTGGATGCCAAGCTGCATAGCTTGGCTCATCGCCGTAAGGTTGCCTGCTTGTCGGTCTTCTACAGATTGTACTTCGGTGAGTGTGCCCAAGAACTCCACGACCTCATCCCACCGGCCCCCTTCTACCATCGGACATCCAGACGCACTGCATCTTACCATCCCTACCTTGTTGCTGTTCCACCAACTCGCACTAAGCGTTTCCAAACGTCTTTTATAATGCGCACAGCAAAGGAGTGGAACTCTCTGCCTGCGTCCGTGTTTCCAAACGCTTACAACCCTAATCTCTTCAAAGTTAGAGTGAACAGGCTCCTTCTGGGTAAGCTCGCTCCATCGTAGACTTTGTCTCGCTCATCTCTGACCTACACTAGAGTCAAGAGCAAACTCATCACAAATAAAAAAAACATATATTTTTAACTCTTTATCATATTAGTTGAGTTCAATACCTAGTTAACCAGTCATCATCATCATCATCATATCAGCCGAAAGACGTCCACTGCTGGACATAGTTAATCAGTATTAGACCCTAAATGCCGTATAGTGCCGGCCGGTGCCGTATGGTGCCGTAAAAGAATAATACCATCCCATCACTTCCCATGGGTGTCGTAAGAGGCGACTAAGGGACTCGCCAGAGAATGGGCAGCAGCTTTCTCTGTAAAACTCAACCATATACTGCGATCGCCAACCCGCCTGCCAAGCGTGGGGGAGCACTTTTGGGGGAGGCCTATGTCCATCAGTGGACGTCTTTCGGTTGATATGAGACCCTAAATGTGATGCAATGACCCTTTCAGTAAAGTTCCATCGGAAGTATACATGAGCACCGCTGCTATTATATGCGGCATTCCAAATCCGGGGCTGTAGGATAGCCCTGGTTCCATCCTCAGGCCCATATTGCTATAAGTAGTAAATAGTTTCATCCTGATTGTTGTTTCATTCACGGAACATCTTCAAGACTTATACCAAATCATGGAAAAATACTTGTATTAAACTACTTAACCGTCACTGGAAGCTTTCATATGAGATGGCATTTCCGTTTCCCATCGATTTCTTACCAGTTTTCGTACTTTTATCCCCTCTATACTTCCGGCTCAGTGGCACCACCTGGGGTTTTTAGTTTTCGTAAAAAAGTGGCACGCCATTTTTGTTCACACGCTTCGCGAGCATGTCAAAATAACTGTACAAATGTTACAAAAACTGGGGTGGAAAAGAAATTTCGAAAAATCTGTTGTTTCTCCTCAAACGAAAACGCTGCATTGCAATGAAAAAGAAATGCTAGCAATTTTATATGCTCTTCAGAACCAAGTTCAATGGCTTCATCGAAGTTCGCTCCTCATTCAAAGCGACAACAGAACTGCGGTCACCTACTTACGAAAGGAAGGATTTACAAGGACATTATCCCTGTTGGAAATAACCTATCGAATTCTGAATTTGTTAGACCAACATCAGATACACTTCAACATACACTTCATTCCGGGCAAATAGAACAATCATGCGGACCATTTATCGCGCCTTCGCCGAACTCCAGAATGGCACTTACTACCGACTTGTGTTGAAACAGTGTTTGCAAAATGGGGAACCCCAATAGTAGATCTATTTGCCTCGGCGACTGCTCACGTAGTGTACAATTACGTGTCCCTACATCTGAGAGATCCTCAAGCTCTGTTCCACGATGCCTTCAGTGCCCCATGGCATTACGAGCTCGCATGGATATTCCCACCACCTTTCCTAGTCCCCAAAATCCTGTCTCACTTAAAACAGTCGATAGAAATATTCCTATTAGTAGTACCTCGATGGGAGAGGGTATTCTGGCGTGCCGATCTCAAAGCCCGAGCGCTCGCAGCTCCTTTAACTCTGAGAAACCTACAGAGATACCTAATAGACACGTCGACGGAACTCCCACCACCGCAGGTCGAGAATATTGTCCTCGATGTTTGGAAGTGTGGGGGTGGTCCGACGCGATAAAGACATTGAACGCTCAACAACTATCACTGCTTAAGAATTCTTGGCCAAAATCTACACTAAAAACCTACGAGGTAGCCTGGAAGCGCTGGACGTCGTGGTGCCGTGGACGTTTTTATGTGAATTATATGTAATTGATAAGTTGTCGTATAATTCAACTTTTACATAAATCGGTAATTTCTACACTATGTAACGCTAAAACTTCAAGTCAGTTAAGTTCACACGTTCTAGTAAGACATGTTTTAAAATCTATTGCCCTTAAAAATCCAAAGGTCACAAAGCCTCCAGTTTGGGATATTGATACATTAATTTCATTTTTGAATAATTACACAATTGATTCAAATAATCTATTTCAAACATCACGTCATACTGGATTTTTGTTGTTGCTTTGCTCTGGTAGGCGAATACATGATCTAACTCTACTTAATATTGATCCTAATCATTGCATAAGATCTGATAGCAGTATAATATTTTGGCCTCGGTTTAGCTCCAAAACTGACAGCAGTAATTATAGGCAATCCGGCTGGAAATTGCTTTTAAATGCTCTAACCTTAACCCTATATACTGGACAGAAAAAAATTATTACGATTAGAGGTGTGGCTAAACCTGCTTCACGTACAGCCATTGCAGGATGGGTAAAGACCCTGTTTCGGGAAGCTGGCATTGCAGCCACACCAGGTAGCACCCGGTCTGCTGTAGCCTCCAAAAGCTGGTTTCAAAATTATCCTCTCGACGAAATCTTGGCACGTGGAAATTGGCGTTCAGCTAATACATTCCAGCAGTTTTATAGACGAGAAATAATGAGAAGTACTGGTTCACAAAACGTCACACAATTGTTCAATCCAATTGATTAACATTGCTAAATAAAAATGTTGTTTACTTAGAACAGATATTCTTAAATTGGTTGGTTTTATTTCAGGTAAAACGCTGATATTGTATTGTACTGTTTTTGTCTTCGTAAACTATACCTACCAAGACTTTTGATAGGTAGGAATGGCGGAAAAATGTTAACCTTATTCTGATGTTTGTAATGTTTATTGTCGTAAAAGCGAAGGAAAGTAAGCGTTTTAAACAAATTTGGATGGTAAAAATTAAAAAAAATAATGTTACGCGCCAGAATTAATGTTGGGTACATGGCGGCATTTGCGTACTGCTAACGCCATCTAGTTTCAACCAACCAAACATTTACGTGCTGCCATCTAGTATCGAGTAGCAGATACTGGCATACTGCTGGCGCCATCTAGTATCCAGTAGCTGACATTTACGTGCTAGAACATTCTCGATGTTTTGACGGGACTTGTGTGTGCCCGAACTTTCCAGAGGTTTCCATACAGGAAAGTTCTGGAAATGACTGTCGGTATATAAAGGGCGGACATCCGGCGACGGCAGTCAGTATTGAATTGGCGATACAAACGATAACTTCGAGAGCGATCTTCGACTGCGAATTATAGTGAAGTGAAGTGTTCAGTAGTGCGATTATGTTTTATAATTAGTGTGTTTTAAAGTGATAATTAGTGTTGTGGATTAAAGTGTCAGTTTTGGTTGTTTAATCGGCTGTTTTTATTGTAACGAACCCCAAGCTCGTAACAATAATCTATAATTTTTTCGCCGACTTTATGAGAAGGCTTGATTTACATTCTGTTTTATTGGCGATATATCTAATGAGATATTGAAAATGCGTCATAACTAACTTAAGGCTTTGAAATTAAGTCATTGTCAATTAAATTGAACTTGCTAATATTTTATTTTTACAAAAATATGTCTGTGGTACGAGATGAAGTAAGGCTGAAATGATAAGGGATAAAGAGTCATAAAATATCAAGAGCCCAGAATTATGATAAATTAAAATTGGCCTAACAACTATTACAACCTCATATTGATTTAGATTTATAACATTAGTAGGATTAAATATTTTTCATTTATTTCTGGTAGGTACTTCTAAAACCCACGCAGAAAAGTCGGGGTAAAAAGCTAGTATTTACTTAACACATTTTTCACAGTTCAAACGCGACTCCATAATTTTCCCTAGGCTTGTTGCCTTAGACATTTAACACATTCTTGACACATTGATGATTGAGGTATTTCAATCTTAAAATGAAAACATTTATTTTAGCGTGTGTCTTGAGTTAAAATGTAAGAATAACGCTGAATAAACAGACACTCCATTATAGAAAACATAATGTTTACCCAATATTGCTTTGTGAGATGAGAACATTGGAGGATACAGTACGTATGTACAAGTAAAGGTGATGACTTGGTGACGTTATTTTCTTCAAGCCGTTGCTATTCATTTCCTGATAAACGAGTCCATTGTCGCCTTCATGTAGGAAGTCCCAACGACGTTGTACTTTATTTAGTTTTGCTCTATTATTTCATACCAATTTTATACATAATTCAAAAATTAGTGTGGATAGAAAAATATTGCGTTTTATATTGTTCAAGGTCATAAAAATACACATTCACATGGTGCAGACATTTTTTAACACTAAATTTATCTATAAATGGCTAAACTATTAGCATTTACTGTAAAAAAATACATTGAAATTACGAAGATCTGACAGCTCCGATTTGCAGAAAAGTGATACAGGTCCTGCTTGCAAGAGCTCCACGGAGCATCTGAAGAACTGAACAAATGAGAGAGATGCAAATACTTTTGCAAGGCAAAAGATGAGAAGAAGATAATAAGAGTGTAGCTCGGAATAAAAAAACGTAAGTGCCAAAATAAATTTTCGGATTTGATAACATAAAAGTATTATTATATCGAAATCTGTTCAGTTGAAACCTCGATAAGGTTATTTTATATGCTTTAAAGTTATTTTCATAGGATCAATCTCAAGCGTTGCGTCTTGTAGCTAAAAACAGTAAAAAGATATTTCGAACTTTGTGATTTTTTTCTATCGAGAAAATTTCTTCGTATCGTGTATTCCTTCAGTTGGATACTAGATCATAAAGTCAAAAAGCATATACCGTAATCTCACATCCCTGTTCGAGGTACCTAACAAGATACGTTAAAACGAAAAACGGCCTCATTCTAAAGGTATCCCCTTAATACGAATGAAATAAGCCCAAACACTTGGTAGTTCCTACACACCGATGTGGAGTTCCTTTGAATTTCTGTCGTCTCCATCATCAGGTCTGATTCATGAGGACCTTCATTGTTTTGTAGTATCACCCGATATACACACGAATATCAAATTTTTACCAGATGCGTGCCTACAATTTTCGAGAGTTGTCCTCGATTTCTCAGTTTCCATCATCAGATCCTGACGGGCAATGGGACCACCTCGGCATACCCTTTCATATAAAAAAGATTCATCGAAATCGGTTCATAAACGACGAAGTTATCCGCGAACACACATAAAAAAAAGAATATTTATATACGTTTGAGTTGAGAACCTCCTTCTTTTTTAGAAGTCGGTTAAAAACTGGGTTTATTGGTTTGTCCTTCTTTCACGCAGCAGTGGAGTAAAGTAAAATACAATCTACAAGTTCGCAGCCGACTGCAGGCAGCAGCAGCACGGAACGTCGTGTCGCCACGCAGCACTGGTTTCTTTGTATTTCTATGAAATAGCGGACGGCTGTTGCTAGCTACGAAAGACATTTGATAGAAATACATAGAATCCAGATGTGACGTGGTTCACGTGCTGCTGCTGCCTGCAGTCGGCGACTTGTACATTAACAAATGGCGAGTTTTTCCAGGCATAGCCAAATGACAAAGGCTTTTTTAATCCCTTCTACTAGCACGTGAGCGAAGTCGCGGGCAAAATATAGTAGAAAATAATATCTTAGGCGATATCTTAACTCCACAGTAAGCTGCTATCAACATATTTCGATTTCCCTATTGGCTAAATATTTACTTATCCTATTTCGCTTCAGTTTATTTTCACTGTGTTTTCTTAAGAAGATTCTGACTTCGAGGGAAACGTTGTTATATTGAGTTCTCCGTATTTATGATAATACATTATGAATACCTTAGAATATGTACACATCACAAACCTATTGGAACTATAAGTGCTTATACAGAGTGAAAGGTATGGTAATATTTAAAAACTGGCCAAGTGCGAGTCGAATTCTCACACAAAGGGTTCCGTACCATAAGCCGAAAAAAAGACGTTTCTTGTATGGCCCCCTTTAACCTTTATCTTATTATAGCGGCAATAGAAAGACACACCCTGTGAAAATTTCAACTGTTTCACTATTATGGTTCTTGAGATACAGCCCGCTGACACACAGACGGACGGACGAACAGACAGCGATGCTTAGTGCTTGCCGTTGGGTACGAAACCCTAAAATCTGATTCTACCTATGTTGATGAACAACTTACGTACTTCAAGGCAGTCATAGCACTCAAAGCCAAATTTCCAAAATGAGAGATTATGTCGCTAAAACTCGTCATCGTCCTATATTGAATAACACAAACGTAGCTATATAGGCAGGTACATATTAAGGGTGCTGGTTTTTTTATTTGGGGAATAGGTAGGAAATACTTACATGAATACTCATTCCATTTGGGAAAGAGGAAGCTTTAAATACGATAAGCAGGTAATACGTGATTGTTATTTGTTAGAGTTACGGGAATATTTGTTAGAAAGTACCTCATAACTAATGAGGTACTCAGTCAGAGTTCATGTGTTGTTTGTTAGGTTCTCGAACAAGTTGCGGAGTTTGTTCGAAAGAGTCACCGCGGCCCTGGAACGCAAGGGGCACTAGGAGGAACACGGATGGGTTATAGTCAGTAAGAGTCTGACACTCCTTTCTGTTCTGCCCAGAGCGGGAGGAATCATTTGATGATGCCATCCTTAAAAAAAAAGGTTGTCGAGCAAACCCGGTGATAGGTACAAGGTACTCATACCTCCTCGCGATGAAAAATGACTTAAACGTGGTTAAAATCTTAACCAATGCGTGGGCTATTCTTTAGGTAAGAAGGTTATAGGGAATTGTTAATGCATTCTATTTCTTTTCTATACATGTCAGGGACACTGTCTGATATTATTATTATTTCGTTCATTTATTTTCATATACAAATAAGTTACGTTTTTAAATATTTCTTAAAAAAAAATATAAAAAACATACATTTAAAAATATTAAAAATAGTAGTCCGCCGGTGTCGGGGGCAGGGTACAAGCTACCGGTGGTTAGGGCTCCAGAGAAAGGAATTATTATTATTATTATTACTCATCAAGACACACACAATCGAAGTTTTAAACGAATAGGGTATTTGACTACTATAAAAAAACTTGAGAGGTGTCAAGGGACACCCGGATGGAACGAAGTTCCTTTCGATTAATTAGTGAAGGAATTGTAATAAAATTTTATTTTTTTTAAGGTATAATAATATTTTTTTTTATTATTAACAAATATAATGTAATATAAACATAATCAGTAGGCTCAATTTTATTAATAATTGGCTTGTCAAAATAACTGGCTTGCTTTCTATGAGAGAGAGAGAGACAGACAGAGAAACACGCGCACGCCGCACGGCTTACAACTATAGCAAAAAGTGTCGTTACAACTTTTGGTCTTAATTTTTTCCGTCTAGCCCCCTTTCGCAACGCGCGATAACGAACTTCGTTCCAAAAAACCGGCCAAGTGCGAGTCGTACTCGCGCATGAAGGGACCCGTACCATCGTATTTTTATTGCTTGTTGTTATAGCGGCAGCAGAAATACACACTGTAAAAAAAACAACTGTTTACCTATTACGGTTTATGAGATATAGCCCGCTGACAGACAGACGGACGGACGGACAGATGGACGGACGGACGGGCGGACAGCAGAGGCTTAGTAATAGGGTACCGTTGGTTACTCTTTGGCTACGGAACCTTAAAAATATATATATAAATGAATAATTCAATACATATTATTAAAACAGTACGATTCGTAAAAAAATAAATATCTAATATTGGTGGAACTACAGAGAAGTTATAAAGCTTTTGAAGTTATCTTCTATGCTTGTCACACAAAATTACGTGTACTGGATGGCTTCAATTCAATATGGCGGGATGTCATGTGTGTTGTTGTGTTATACTATAAACATTTTTTTTGCAAATTCAACCTTACACGGATCGCTTAAAGTTGTTTTTACAAAGCAGTGCAGTATGGCGAGCGATGAGAGACTGTTTGAAACTAGCGCACAATTTTAAATTATGCGCTTGTCATATGCGGAAGTTTTTGAGATACTGAGTGTGTATCTTGGGTTTTTATATATCAATGAGTTTCAATAATTAATTGAATAAACCGCAGCGCGATTTATTTTAATTAAAAACATAAACAAAAACCATTTTTCAATGACGTTGAGAAATCTGTCGATTTCGTCTCAATCCTTAATTAATTAATAGATGGTTCGGATAACGTTATTCAATTAAAATTGATCAGAAGCACAGCACCACAGATATATTAACAAATGAATCGATGCCGCCGGCCGAGGCAGTATTTTGATTTATGTTTCGAGAACACCGCTGCGGGCTGGCGACGTAATCAACAAAATGGCGCTACAGAATAAATATTGAATGTTTGAAACTTAATCCATTTAATATGTAAATCTGAAACGAAAATGATTGCATAATAAAGATGGCGAACAACATCAACAAGATTTAAGGCTTGTATACATGCCGATGACCTTGTGTTTGGTGATTTTTTTGTTATTATGTGATCATCATCATCATCATCATCATATCAGCCGAAAGACGTCCACTGCTGGACATAGGCCTCCCACAACGACCGGTCCTGTGCGTCTCGCATCCATCGGCTACCCGCGACCTTCACCAGGTCATCGGTCCACCTTGTTATTATGTGATACCGATACATAAATTCTGGCTAAACCAAATTACGGACCACATCATGTAGATTACTACCTTTTTTTTAGATGTAATTCCTCAGTAAATGCCGACGAAAAGTTGCTTCATCTGCACGCTGTTTTTAAGCATTTCTCGAGAGAGCAGCCTTAACATGGCACCAATAGGGCGTGGTATAAATAGGTAGGCAGAGCCTTTCGCCAAACTGAAGTGGAACAGTCGATGGGGCCGAAAAATTCTGGAGTGGTGACCGCGTACCGGTAATCGCAGCGTTGGAAGGCCTCCCACAAGGTGGACCGACTTGGTGAGGGTCGCGGGTAGCCGATGTATGCAAGACGCACAAGACCAGTTGTTGTGGCGAAACTTGGGGGAAGCCTGTGTCCAGCAGTGGACGTCTTTTGGGTGTTAGGCCGTGCTCAGTTTGGACGCGGTTTCGTACGAATTTTACTCGTGCGTACACGTACGAACACGCACGAACGATCCTAACCTGCCAAGAACTATGGGAGCGCACATACTAGATGCGAGTTAGTCGTACGTACCTATATGAACGTGTAGTTCCAACGTCCGAAAACAATCCAAACTTGCTGGGATTTTTAAACACGTTCGTGCGTTAAAATGGATACCTATAGAAAAATTTATTACCATAATTTACAGACATAAATGTTTGTGGGATCAGAGTGATTTAAGTTACCAATTACGTGATGTTCAGCGCCGGGCATGGCGAGAAATATTCGTGGAAATGAATATGAAAAGATTCTTTTTTCACACGTACATAACCATGAAACAGTATGGGGTCATTATTTAAGTCTTCCATAATATGATGAAAATCTCCAAATTCATGTCTTTTAAAATAAATTTCACGCATCCATTCGGTTCTACGACAGTGAAGACGCCGCCGCGCCGCAGTCTTCGAGTTGTAAGAGAATTATCTAGAAGATACACATTAGGTATTCATTGCGCTCCAACCAAAGATGACTTGACGAATGCGAAATCACTACCTATTTGACGGAGAAAAACGCATTCAGTGTGTGCACTCAATTCGTACGACCACGATCGTACGTTTACGTACGATACAAATTCGTGTCCAAAGTGAGCACGGCCTTATGATGAGCCTTTCGACTAGGGGAATAGAGGCTTGATATAAAGACAATATATAATTACGACAATCATAGGTAAGCTTTCCAGGGGATCAAAAAAGGCCACATTAGCAGAATCAGAAAGCACATCTTGCTATCCGTCACTGTCAAATTTTCCCAATCAACCTTGAACCTAATGTGTTAACGATAAAGATGAAAATGAAATTTGACAGATTGTTGTGCGGTTAATATTATGATTCTGCTAAAGTGGCCTTTTTAGACCCGCTGAGCTGTTCAAGCACAGGCCGCAACTTTTAAAGACCCTTAAACATCCATCAAATAATTGTACTATAATTTTATTATACTAAGAAACATTATGCTGCGTAAACGCTCGCAGGCTAAATGTGTTTAGAATCCATTAACTCCAAAATCGGCTAACATTGTAACGTAATTTACTCGTAGTTATGTACTAAGTTACAGCCTCAATATAATTTTGTTAGCCACAATAGCTCACTCATGTTATGTGAGCAATAATCCGAGAAGTTTGGTTGCCATGCCATGTAACTCATGATGGTACAGTCTGCAACAAAAGTCGATTAACTCTTTGGTTTAAAAAAAAATAATAAAATATTTTATTCAAATCAACAGTAAAATTGAAAGAATTTGAACTTCTAGCTGTTATATGAAATAGTAAAAACTAGAATTATGACTGTGTAAAAGTAACAACGTTAATCGATTTTTGTTGTTGACTGTACCTACTCGTAAGTATAGTAATACATCGTGGTTACGTCTGTTCACTTACATTGAAACAGAGTGAGGGAAAATAATGGACAAAAAAATAAAGGACATATCAAATTTGTGTCCCGTATTTTAGAATTAAATTTAATTAGTATTTAAGTGAAATTAAGTTGTAATTATTTGTGAAAACGTAATATCAATGCGTAAATACACAGGATTATTGTTATCTTGGAAAAACAATCATCCAAAGCACGACATTTGGTACCCGGTGTTACCGGTAACCTAAAACGATCAGCTGACGTTCAAACTGTGAAATGATACGGGGAGTATTGTTAATTTTATTTTATTTATAACAGCACACATTAGTCTCTTTACCTTGTTAAACGTTCATTCTAAGATTTACCAGAATAAGTTGACTGGCTTAGCACGCAGCGTACATTCTAAATCGTTGTTTACATAGTAGAAACGAAACAAAGTTGAAATTTATTCCATAATTCTATTATTTTGATGGTTTAATTTCAATATATATACTTGTTCATAACGTCTATGATAGTAATTTTTACATTATTATAGTTTTATACCGAGTTTTATAATAAATTCATATTCTGGGTATCCTACCCACATTAAGTATAATATCACAAGGAACCTAAGCGAAAGCTACATAATTCAATAACTAAAAGCTTTTCAAGCCAATACAGCAGCCTACCTTATTTCTCTGAACTAACACTAACTTTTTCCATTTTCATATATCTTTTTTCCCCCCTCATATCTATTTTTTCTATATTTTACCTGTCTTTTTGGTTCTCACCGTTTCTTAATTTCTATTTTCAGTAAATATCCCTGTAACTATGCCTGTGATGACCCGTAAGGCTACTGCTCAGGATATGGAGCTTAAACTAAGAACGGCCCTCAAAGAACTTAAAGAATCGCAACACCAATGCCAACAAATGTTGCAGGAGAGAGAGGAGGGTGAGGAGGAAGTATTGAAGATGGTACACAAAAACACTTGCCTAAAACGGGAGCTAGTAGACCTTAGTCAGCAATACCAAGATGTTGTTGATGAACGCGACCAACTGCGGGTTATCACGGACGGTTTCAGCAACTGTAGTAACTTATATGAGGAGGCTTTAAGTAAAGTTAGGAATCTAGAAGATGAATTGGTTCATGCTCATAATCATAATCTTAAGTTGCGGAAAGAATTGAAATGTACCCAGGTTAAGGAAACAAACCATTTATATAATGAATTATTACATTCAAATTGTAACCCTCATTCTATACTTACTATTGACTTAACTGAAGATTCCCTATTGAAACAAAATAACAGTTATGAAGTTAGTCATAAGAAAATTAAAAAATATGCAAAACTTAATAGAATAATAAAAAAATGTAATCAGTACAGAAAACAACATAAACACTTTTCCAAAAATATTCCACTGAGGAAAGAACGTGTTAACTTTATTAATAAATTAAACAATTACCAGATTAAATTGGAGGATAGTAAAAAAATCTATGAAATTGATACGCAGCGCCTTCAAACTGATATACAGGTACTTGAGGACAGACTTAGTTCTCTTTATAATAAATATGTGAGTTCTAAATTTCAAATTAAAGAACACATCCTAGCTGCAAATAAGCTGGTTATGTGTCAGTGTACCTGTCAGACGGTATCAAAAATTAATTCTGACCAGCTTGAGGCTACGGAGGACCCGTCCCAAGCTGAAAGGTTGACTCAGGACTGTGTGATAACTGATATTACACAAGGTTTATGTCAAGTGGGCCAGCCTGAGACAACTAGCATTCCATTTTATAATAGTAATGATAGTTTTCATTCGGTTATGTTCTCAGATAGTATAGGGAGAGGTTTAGGTAAATTATTAAATAACAACCTTAGTTATTGTACTCATAATTATTGTATACCTGGGTCAAACTACAAACATATAATGGATTTGGTAACAAGAAATGTTTATAAACCAGAAACCAATATTACTGTGTTTATAGGTAATAGTTCTAATTTAAAAAAAGAACAAATAACTGACTTTGTAACTGAAATACTAAAGATAAGTTGCAATAAAATAATACTGTGTGCTTTCCCATATTTTGAAAAATTGTCAAATAGACAAAATAATTATATTCACATGCTTAATAAGCATATACATTTCTTAGTTAGTCATCATAGTGACAAACTTGTTTTTCTAGACATCAACTTATACGTTGATAAATTAAAGTCGACTAGGGATACAGTGTATCTGCCTATTAGGTTTAGACATCAAATAGCTAGGCTATTAGCATATTATATAAACTCAGACATAAGTAGTATGTCGACGTCTTGTACTATAATTAGCACTGCAATTATTAGTAATAATACTAATGTACAGGTGGATACCTTAATGAACTGTAGCACTAATGCTATAAATATTTACAATAACTGTACGAAGGAGAATCCATGTGTCACTTTGGACAATTCTTTTAATTTGGGGTCCACAAGTAGCAGGATCTTGGTGCCTAGTGATGGCATGGGAGTCGTGGGGCTCGCTCCGGATGTTCCTTTAAACTGATTTGTACGACAACAGAGGATACCAATAACAGTATAGTCACATCTACCAATTCTACCATGAACCAGGTATCTTCTTGCTCTCGCATAGCTAATTTTAATAAAGGGGCTAAGCAGAAATCCTTTAAATTATTCTATCAGAATATTCAAGGCTTTTCTTCAAAACAGCTGGAAATAGAGTTATTTTTAGAAAAAACAATGTTTGACATTATTTGTTTCACTGAGCATTGGTTAAAGGATTTTGAAATGTTGATTAATTTCGAGAATTATAGTGTGGGGAGTTCTTTTAACCGAAAGACAATGCTACGTGGGGGTTCACTAATATTAGTAAAAAAATGTATTAAATTTAAAACCCGTAAAGACATAGTTAACTTGTCTGTTGAACATAGCATTGAGCTGTCCTGTGTTGAGCTAGATAAGCATGTCATAGTGTGCCTTTACAGACCCCCTAATTATCTGAACTACGCTATATTTGAGTCAGTGATGGAAGATGTATTGGCAAAACTTGCAACTGGTAATAAACTAGTAATCATCTGTGGAGATTTTAATATTAATATCTTAGAAAACAATTCAGATAGCTGTAGATTATTAAATCTCTTTAAATCATTCAATTTGTCTAATGTGTTCATAGAACCAACCCGTACAACTACAACTACTGCTACATGTATTGATAATGTTTTTTGTTGTGGCAACTACTTAGAGAAAGCCATTGTAAATTACCTTCCTTCTGATCACAGTGGGCTACTGGTATCTTTTGAGTCCAACATTCCAATTCAACAAGTGCAAATACAAACTAGACCAATAACATCCGGTAATTTAAATAAATTTAACCGCACTTTAATCGGGAAGTTAAGTGATTGGAACCTTACAATGAATAATGCTAATATTTTGTATACAGATTTTTTTTCTTTACTCCAAACCGAATTCAATAATACTTTTAAAAAGAAAACTAAAACTATCTGCCCTAAGTTTTTATTTAGTGACTGGGCAACTAAAGGACTCCGAAAAAGTAGGGAAAGACTTTATGAGTTGTATGGCCTTAAGCCTTTTATTAACACTGAGACTTTTAATAAGTATGTAGCTACCTACTCAAAGATTTATAAAAACACTTGTAAGGTAGCTAAGGCTTTATATATAAGTAATAAGGTAAAAACAGCAGACAATAAAATAAAGACGGTTTGGAAAATTATAAACAATGAAACAAATAGGAACAAAAGACATAACACTGATTACGTATTGGAGACTTCTCATGGACTTATTAGCGATAACAAACAAGTTGCTCAAGAATTTGTAAATTTCTTTACGAGTATCCCTATTAAAACTACTGAAGCCTTAAATTCCTCGCCTTCACTTGCTTTTGATTTATTACAGGCGAACGTTTCAGCCAGCCCGACTGAATTTAATTTTAAACATATAAACCCCATAGTAGTAATAAAAGCTTTTAAACAAATCAAAATTAAATTGACCGAAGATCTATGGGGATTGTCTATCAAAGTTTGTACCTCAATCATCGAGACTGTAGCGCCGTACTTAGCTGTAATATTTAATTTGCGGGTGGATCAAGGAGTCTTTCCGGACCTAATGAAATTCAGTAAGGTGATACCACTTTTTAAATCTGGGGATAGTAAAGACACAAATAATTATAGACCAGTATCTGTGTTGCCAGTGTTTAGTAAGGTATTTGAAAAAGTGATGCTAAATCAGATGCTTAATCATTTTAACACGAATAACATCTTTCATGATAAACAGTATGGTTTCACCAAGGGACGTTGTACAACTGACGCTGGTGTTACCTTACTAAAGCACATCTTTAATGCGTGGGAGGACGCACAGGATGCCATAGGTGTCTTTTGTGATCTCTCGAAGGCGTTTGATTGCGTTGATCACGATACATTACTCCTGAAGCTCGGGCATTACGGACTGGTCAAAACAGCGTTAAACTTGGTCAAATCTTATTTGAATGATAGACGGCAATTGGTGTCAATTCGTCGGGATTAAACGTGATAATGGGCGTTCCCCAGGGCTCGATTTTGGGTCCTTTCTTGTTTTTGGTATATATCAATGATTTACCCTATTTATTGCAACAAAAACTTGATATGGTGCTGTTTGCCGACGATACCTCCTTATTTTTTAAGATAAATAGACAGACAGACAATGTTGATATCATAAATAATGCCCTAATGCAAGTCCAAAATTGGTTCACGGCGAATAATTTGGTTTTGAATGAAAAGAAAACGAAATGTATAAGATTTGCTTTACCCAATGTCAAAAGCAGTGATTGTGACATAGTATTGAACAGGGAAAAACTAGAATTTGTCGATAAAACGGTTTTCCTGGGAATTACGCTTGACCCAAGGCTACAATGGGGCCCTCATATAACATCTCTTTCTGGACGGCTAAGTTCAGCAGCTTATGCTGTTAGGAAAATTCGCCAATTAACGGATGTCGATACCGCGAGACTGGTCTATTTTAGTTACTTTCACAGTATCATGTCTTACGGTATTTTACTATGGGGACGGGCTGCAGACATTGAGTCTATTTTTATTCTGCAGAAAAGAGCCATCAAAGCGATATACAATCTCCGCCGGCGCGATTCTCTAAGGGAACTGTTTAAGAATATTAACATCATGACGGTACCTTGTCAATACATTTACGAAAACATCATGTATGTCAGAAAGAATTTATATCTTTTTAGTAAAAGAGGCGACAGACATAATTATGGTACTAGAAATAGGGATCAATTAGTTCAACCAGGTTTCAGACTGGCTAAAGTTGCCTCATCTTTTATGGGGTACTGTTTAAAATGTTATAATAAGATACCTCCCCATATATTAGAACTTAATGAGACAAAATTTAAATCTTGTATTAAACGCACACTATGCAGGCAAGCATATTATAAGTTGGGGGATTATATTGAAGATAAAAATGCTTGGCTGAATGCTGGTCCGGCTCCACAGCCACTAGGGCGCACAAAATAATCTGTTAGCATTTGGAAACATTGTTGGACCGGCTGAAGATTGTAAAAAAAAAAACAATATTTGCATTGTATAGACTCAATTTTATTTAGCAATGTATAATTTCATCCATTTTAACGGCACATGTGTGAGTACTGTGTACCTTAAACTTAAGCTATAGCTATCAGTTTTAGGTTTGTTTATGACTTGAATGTACCCTGGTGGTTGGGAGTGTCATGCTCACACAAAAGTCTGGCTGATGGTGGCGTATGCGTTGGATCATTTGGCTCCGTTCAAAATGGTTGAGCCGAATGGTGCTAGCGCATGCGTCATGTTCGTGAACGGGCGCTGTCAGTTGGGACTGGTCATTTCTCAGTTGCCATGGTTTATTTTAAATATTTCTTTGAATTGTTCCTTTTTTCCCGGACGCTTTTATCCTGCTCGTCTTTTACATCGTTCTCACATGTTTGTATAATTTCAACTTGATGTAAACAAAAATTTGTAACAATTTATTATTTTTTTAAAAGAGTGTCCGTGGAGTTTCTTGCACGTTCTTCTCCATAGAGATCTACGCTTTGGAACGTGCAAATAGCTTCATCTTGTTGGACTGACCGACCTTGACAATACAAAAGTGCCTGTAAATGGTTTATTTGAAATATACGATTTGATTTGATTTGATTTGAAATGATTATTATAAATTGGGGCGTTTTGTGTTACTGATAAAATAAGAGTTATGCAAGATGATTATGGGAGTTATGCATGCATTATATTAAGTAGAAAGGTTGCCCCTATATTGCGCCATTTTTAGGGTTCCGTACCTCAAACGGAACCCTTATAGGATCACTTTGTTGTCCGTCCGTCTGTCTGTCAAGACCCTTTATCTCGGGAACGCGTGAAGGTATCGAGTTGAAATTAAAACCATTATGTGAAAAAATCTAACTTTTAAGTAAACAAGAGAATCAAAATTTATAGGGTGTTTTCCGTTGACCAGAACTATGAAATTTGGCAAGTAATACTGTCTTATACTACAAGTATAGATAGGGAAAAGTCTGAAAACTATAAATCTTTAATTAAATCACAAAAAAAAATATAGTCTTTATTTAAAGTAATGTTAAGGACCTACAAATTTGTACGGAACCCTCGGTGGGTGAGTCCGACTCACACTTGGCTGGTTTTTATTTAGTGCGTAAGTTTTGCTTGCGCTGTTTTTGTGACCTGTATTATTCGATACTTTTTGTTATGGCAAACCCCTTCTGGGGGAGGCCTATGTCCAGCAGTGGACGTCTTTCGGCTGTTAAGATGATGCTGATGATTATTCGATAAAAAAAATTTTGAATTCGGTCAAGGATAAGAAATGGGCTGTTAATTATATTTGCCTTTTCCCGTCATCGAAGTAGAATAACCTCTTACTAAAAATAACCTTCCCCATATCCATTATTATTCGCGCCTGTCATCATTAGTTTCCGAATGTTCTCGAACTAGGTCACGACACTTGCGGGAATCGGAGCGGGATTGCGTTACGGGACTACTCCTCCCGGCGTCCCGGCCCTCGTCTCCAATAACGGGACCGCGTGACACCGACAAATGGCCATTATCTGTTATTCAAATCTGCAAACATCCTGTGAACTGAACTGGACCGTGTCTTTGGACTGAGATCGTGTTACCTTATCGAATAATTTGGGCCTAACACTATGCCTGACGAAGGTTATTATATAAGACGGATTACGTAAAAAATGACGCGTGGAACGAAGAAGTGAACCATTATTTAATTGATATTAGAAAAAAAGTCTTAAGTCGGTCGTTTGTATAGCTACAATCAATCTGACTACTTCTGACAGTTCTAACACCCAATCTACAGAGTTGTCTTTGTTGTGTGAGTACGTACGGCTTTCTCACATGAGTCCCATCTCTATAAATGTTGGGGGCACCAAAAACTGGTCAGGGTAACGAGCTTTGCCAACTTTGAAGCGAAAAAAACCTTGGTGCACGGATGATGCTCCATGCTTTTGTCCCGATCACCAAGATTTGACCACAGTGTAGTCTTTTTTATCAAAAATTTTATTGGTAGAGAATGCAAGGCATGCAAATTTTTACCACTCACTAATATAAAGTTTAAATAAATAAATACATTTTACGATTCTATCTGTTTGTATTTAGAGAGATCTCCTCAATAACAATTGCCTATTACAATGTTACAAATCTCATCAAACGTTAAAAAAACTATTTTCTTTTTCTGATAAAAACAACTAATTTCGCTGGTTATTAAAGAGTTATAAAGACTTTCTCATTCAGAATGCTCTTCTGTAAAATTGGAGTTTGGCATATACGAAAATATACCGTCGTAGGGAGTGTCGATGATTGGAACAGCCGAAATTGTTCGCCTTCGAAATCCGCTTGAAGAAAATCTTCGCTTGAAATTGCGAATCTCTGATGGAACGTAAATAAAATATTTTACTTATTTCGTAAATGTTCTTTTAAAAGCCGTCGTGTGAGATGGAACGGTGTAGTACATTATGTGTAGTCTACAAAGTAGGTTTAAGTTTCCGAATGAAATACAAAGCTATTAGAACTTAGTATTTATGTTTGCAAGAATTCAAATTACTTTCAATACGTCGATTGTATTAGTGTTTCAGAACTAAAACTTTCATGAGTTTGGTAAAACAATAGAAAAAGAAATTATACTTCGTGTAGATAAAATTTTTGAATGTTACATTATTTGCATAACCGAAGAAAATTCTACTATTTGATCATGCTTGAATAAGTCACAAAGTATCATAAAAATAGAAATAGATCAAAGAAATTATTTGATCATCATATTATTTTGTACAATGGCTTACGGATAAACAAGGAATGAAAATGGGAATACAAACGTATTTTTAAATTTGTCGCAACATCCGGCGGGTTGACTACGCATGTTTTGCTTAGGTAGTCGTATGACCAAATACTTAGTTTAATTGTAGATTACTTAATTTTAGTCGAATTAAGAGGAAATCAGATATTGCTGGAGTACGACTCAAAGTTGTGAACAGTTTTAGGTACCTATGCCATATTGTCACGAGCGACCTAAGTGATGACCTAGATATAGAGAGGGAGCGCAGGGCGTTGTCGGTGAGGAGCAATATGGTTGCCCGCAGGTTCGCTCGTTGTATTACAGACGTCAAAGTAACCCTTTTTAAGGCGTTCTGTCAATCCTTTTACACGAGTGGACTGTGGGTATCATACACGCGCTGAGCCTACAACGTCCTGCCGTGTTCAATTTAATAATGCTTTTAGGATGCTGTTGGGACTGCCTTGGCGTTGTAGTGCTTCAGGAATGTTCGCGGAAGCTCGCACAGATGGTTTTCATGCCATCATGCGAAAGAAAGCGGCCTCCTTACTACAGCGCTGTAGTGACAACAGCATCCTGAAAATGATAGCTGCCAGACCGGCCTGTTCCTTTCAGGGACACTGGGTGGGGGGACAGTCATGGGTTTAAGTAAATAAATCATCTATATAAACTAACAATACAAACCTACTTGCATAAGTACCATTGTTACTAACACCAAAATACTAACAAAATTATGGACTGGACTCTGAATTAAAGTTTTATTTATTTTATTTAAGGCGGTGGTACGACTTAAGCAACCTACCCTACCTACCTATATAATATTAAATTCCCATTCTATCAACTAGCACCTTAGCGCTACGGGTACGGCAAGATAATCTGTCACCTGATAGCGATGGATTACAGCCTCCCAAAACACCGTAACTTAACTTGTTTTAATCCTATTTAATTCTTTAGCCCTGTTGGAACTGAAATTGATCAAATTTATTAGAGGAACAACCTGTCAACCAAATAGTTTCGACGAAATACGTCGTTACGGACTCAGGTAAGATATTTTATTTATTTTGTCCACCTGTGACCTATTTCTGTCAATAAATTGGTCCGAAAAGATACGCTTGGAGACAAATATATTTGGTCTGTGACATCTTACTCGTATAATCGAATAATATGGTTGAACCAGCAACACTTATATTATTTGATCTTGTAATTGGAAAAGCTGGTGTAGTATGTCGCGGATCTATACAAAAGGACATTTGATTGATGTTCATTTAGTGCATGTGGAGTGTTTTTTTTCTTCCTGTTATCATCTATACCTACTTATTATTGTTATTATTTATTATAAAGCTGAAGAGTTAGTTTGTTTGGTTGAACGCGCTTATCCAAGGAAATACTAGTTCGAATTGAAAAAATATTTTATTGTTGGATAGCCCATTAATCGAAGAAGGCTATAGGCTGTATACAATCACGCAACGACCATAGATAGGAGCGTTAAATGAAAAATGTGACACAGACGAAGTTGCGCTGGTAGTTCACCATAATAAGTTTTAGATGTAATAAATATACGTCCCTGTAACGACTTTGTTTTTCCAAAATCTTTCTTTTAAATCCTTTTTAAAACCGGCTTATGAATGTACCACCATAACTGCAAAATATATGGGAACCAATTAGTTACCCCCACCAACACCCGTTTAAGAATCATAACGACTAAACGAGGCTGCTACTTGTGTTGGTGTGGCGAGTCATAGCAAATAAGTTTGTACTGTGTTGACTAGGTTAAGTTTTCTATGGTTCTATGCCACCCGAAATAAATTTTTATAACAATAATAACCCTGCTCCTGCTGCATGGACCCTGTTCCCGATACCGGCAGGCTACTGTTTTTTTATATTTTTAATTGTTTAATAATGGAATAATGGACGTGGGTAAGAAGGCTGCCAGGCTCAAGTGGGATGGAGCGGGTCACGTAAGCCGCATGCAAAGTGACCGTGGGGCAAAAATCTCCACACAATGGGTGCCCGAAGATGGACAGCGCCGCCGAGGCCGGCCCAGAAAGAGGGGGCGAGACGAGCTGGACGCGTACCGTGAGGGCTGGTACGAGGTAGCGCGGGAAAAGAATAGTTACTTGGAAGGATTTGGGGGAGGCCTTTGCCCAGCAGTGTGACAGTACAGGCTAAATAAAAAAAAAATGTTTATTTTTCATTATTTTTTTAAATTAAATAATTAAACATATATGTATTTAAAGTGAATAAAAAAGATAATAATAAATTAAGCGATTCTATTGGTTTTTAACAAACGCATCGCTAGCTACGCATCCTCGCACATCTCTGGTGGAAACCATGACACTTGTAATGAGCACAGTTCACTATGACGTCACAAGAAACAAGTTACGCAATAAGTCTCCGTTGTTTGTTCACACGACACGTTAGTACACGTATTCGTACAAAATGTACTAATGACCGTACTCTAGTTAATCTCATTTATCTACAATACGAATGGACTCCGGGGAATAATTAACCAATAATTGATCAATTGTTATTGTGGCCTCGAGGTAAGTCCGTGTGATAAATGGTTAATGGTCATATTTACGAAGGTTTTTCTACTAAATCGGATAACATAATGTTGTCTGTATATTGAATCTTTTTGTTGCTGAATTACTTATATATATTTATTCACTTACGACGTGTTTGTCGCCTTGCCAAGTATAAAAACACAGTTTAAATTTATTTAAACTTTGCCTCGTAAGTCGTTAAAACACTAAAAGGTTATACTACGGGCACCGTATCAACTCGACTTTACGCACACTACTCGGAATCGTAACGTTATCGTCTCGCATCGGGACAAGCTCACGAACCGGGGAGCGGTGCGGTGCGTGGTCAACTTGCAGTTCCCGCGCTTACGGCTCGTGCGTACGTTAGGTTGACGCCTGTCTGACGGCGAGGCGAAAGAGCGATACAGTGACAATCCTATTTCGAGTTGATATGTGTGCTGTGACCTTAATACTGTTTGATATTGTGGCCGGGATATATAATCTTTTCAAATTAGAAAACAGGCTACAGAATCTCTCCAATCGTGTCACCACAATATAAGGGACGAACACCAATAAGCCTTATAAATAATAAAATACGCCAGCTTATTTACTCGAAGGAGATATATTAACCGAGATTGTCCTAGATCCAGACTAAACGGCCCGTTCTAGTTTACTTTGTGAATTCTTTTTGTTGATAAATGTATCTCTCAATCAATCATAGTTGCTGTATTACAGAGATATGAACTAAGTCTTTGAGAGCTAAGTAGGTATTCAGGCAGTTTTATTGTTAGGTACCGTGGATGATATTAAATAGGGCCAGTAGCATTACGAAGGTATTTAACGGTAGGACTTTGAATACTGGTAAAAATCGCTCTTTCATACTAAAATCGCTTTTTTATACTAATTTAATTTGTGAATTTTAATTTAATTTATTTGTATGTGATTTTAATTGTCTTTAAATGGGTGTAAATAACCTGAATAAACAATTTTATTATTATTTATAAGTCTACTCTTTATATGCAGAGACATATAGGAAAGTTAGTGAAACTCCGTAGATACTCACATTATAGGTAATGACAAACCGGGACACTTTTATGAACGAAAACTGTTTCCTAATTGAATTTAAACAAATAGCTTATATAATCAAAATGAAGATTCTTCATTTTGATGCTCTACTCGATAGGTTTGGTTAAAATAAAAAATTACAACTTACAATTTAGCGCCCAAAATCCGCCATATTGCTTGTTATATTATACAAGATACGCGAGAAAAACATAACCCTTCTTTGGTAGTCGGGTAAAAATTACGATAAAATGGTACATTTTGAAGCAAATTGCGACGCGATGAAAAATGCCCTCGTGTGTCAAACGAAATTTAAAAGCACAGATATTCGAAAAATTACGCAACGTTTTTCATTGCGTTCTCACGAAAACGACGTTTTTCTAAAATACTCCCAAACGTGACATTATTACGTTACAATCATTTATTAATATTAGAATAAAACTGAACAGAATACTATGATTGAATAAGATAGAATACAATTATATAACCTTTCGATAAAAATGTAATGCAGAGATTGTCATTGGAATTTTAAAGCTGAAGTTGAAAACTGTCTCAAGAGGCTGGCTTCGAGCCAAACGTTGCCGCGACGGTATTAACTTGATCGGTAAGCATACAATGTTTATCACGGCTTAAGTTAAATTGCCTGAAGTCGTGTTTAAAAAACATTTTCCACTATTTAGTGCTGATCTTGTTACGCTTTTAAACGTTTTGTAGAGCTATGGCTACGTTGCTACGGCGTAGCACGACTTAGCTTGTAGCGTAGCAGTGTCGCTGCTACGCCAACTACGCAACGCTGTCCTAGCAGTTGACCGATTTATTAATCAATCAATTTATACAACGTGTTGTTTTGCATCCTCGTCAAATTTCAGGAGGTTGTCATAAAAGACATAAATAATCAATCGAAAGTACGGTAGCGGGCAATAACTAATAAGCGCTGCTTTTTTTTGTTGTTGAAATTTAACAGTATTTCAGAATTAAGCCCTCAATACAAATAAAACAGAATCACCGACTACGCACACAGCGACAAGCAGCTGTATGCGTGAGTGTCGACTTCTTACCTACGAAATGCTAGCGCGCGCGCGCGACCGATCAATGACCGGTAGCAATAATTTTACCTAATTTTATTTCGAAAATCACTTACATTATTGTCATAAATTTCGCTTGATAATTAACTCATCTTTGAGCATCATTGGAATACGGAAATCTTACTAATGACAATAATACTAGTGCGCCAAAGAAAAGTTCACTGACCTGTTATCAGATGATTAATAAAATGTTAGTTTTGTTTTTCGTAGTGATTTTGTTTTTATTTGTGGATTTCCTTCCTACTTAACGGGCTTAGGACCGGCAAGAATGCCTTAGTTAGTGTAGCGATCTACTAAGTCTAAAAATCTTTTCTACGTTTGATGGAAGTGAAAGTACGTGGTGATATTTTCGACTCTTAGGTATTATTGGCGTAGTTAAAAATAAAATTTGAAATCAACTTATTTACACTAATAAAATTGATTAAGCTTACAACGTATTTACAAAATGTACAAATAAATAAATTACCTACTTAAGTTACCCGGAGGTATTGTTCAAAGTTGCCACCATCACACTCTTCGCACAATCGAGCACAACGTAGCTGGTTTTCCTTCAGCTTACGTAACACTAACACATTCGTTTTTAAAGTGTCGAAAGCACTAATGATCCTTGCATGTAATTCTGTTACACTTGTCACTTCCTCCGTGTAAATTAACCTTTTAAAGTCTCCCCACAAATAAAAGTCTACAGGCGTCAGGTCTGGAGAACGCGGAGGCCAGGCCACAGGTCCTCCGCGACCGATCGAGTGGTCACCAACTTTTCGGTCAAGTACTCGCGTACTTGCCGACCATAGTGAGAGGGAGCGCCATCCTGCTGGAAGTAGAGGTTGTGCCTTGCGGTAGTGGAACGGGTGTTGAAGTTCACGTTTCAGTAGACGCTACACTGTGGTGTGGTGCACTCCTAAGTGTTGACCAGCCTCCCGCGTGCTTGCCCGTGGGTCTCGCTGGAAGTATTCCAGGATGTCTTCCTGCAAGGCGACAGGCAGGCCTACGCTGCCGCGAGCATGAGCATGCCGGGTAACGTCAAACTGCCGATGATCCCACAGTCCCTGCGTAGCAGCCAGCATGACGCTGTGATGGGGGTTCCCGATCGGGAAACATTTCCGTGAATATCCGGTTGGCTCCACGTAGGCTGTCTCCACTGATGGCATACAGGCGGACCATCTCCACCATCTTGTACCTACGTCTCAACGATGTACGCAGAAACGGAATTCGCAAAGCGTGCGTGCGCTTCGGCGACATCAAACACACTGTTAGTTACGGGGCCGCGGGGGCCGGGGGCGTGGCTAGGAGCTTGCGCGGGAGAATCCCCGTACCGTGATTGGGGTGCGATTGATTACCTACGAATTTATCGAATGATCGTTGCGCGTGTATGTATTGTTCGTTTGTTTGTGTGTGAAAGCGCGGTTATAAGGCTAGTAACAGACGGGCCGCGGCTGGTTTACACTTACGGATTTCCGTAAATCAAAAAATTAAATTAAAAAAATACCTACCCATTTTATTGTCGATTTGGGTCGAGAATCATTAGCATAATTACGTCCTTGAATTTGACTAGGATGCAAATCAACACGTTGTATAAAATTCTTCCGTTACTGACTGATTGATTGACTGACTGACAGACAACGCACAGCCGAAACTACTGGTCGTAGAAAGCTGAGATTTGGCATGTAGGTTCCTTGGAGAGTGTAGGGGAGTACTAAGCGAGGATTTCCCGAAATTTCAACGCGATATGCTCGTACAAAGTCGAAGGCAAAAGCTAGTATTAATTATTACGCTTGGACTTTTAATATGATTGATTGCTTCAATCTTTATATAACTTCTGAGGAATAAAATGTGTTTTTTTTCTTTGAAAATTATGTCAAGCCACCATCTTTATTTTAGAACTAGCTGTGCCCGCGACTTCGTTCGCATGGATGTCGAAAAATATCTGTTGCATAAATAAAATCTACTTTAAGTTAATACCTTGCGTATCCTGATCTCAAAATTAAGAAAATAGGAAGAGGGTACCTAATGCAGGGCACTTTATCATCTCTTCCGGTTGAAATGCCGTTTAGCCCGGATAATCTCCTGGTACATACCTACCTTGAGGTAGGTATCAAAATAGATTACAGAACACCGATTAATTTTTACATTTTACGTTAAACAGTTCTACCGGGTTGATAGAATCGATTTACTGTGTAAGAATAATCGAATTTTTTAATCGATATTTAGTAGGTACTGAAAGAGGAGACTTATTAAATGAGGAGCTCGTAGCTAAATAATAACTCGCACGGGTCGATCTTCATGGTTTACCAACTCTTGCCTAGGTGGCTCTGTGAATAGGTGACCATATTATTTAACATACCGCGACTTCGCCGTGTTGATCGGAAGCTGATCCGAATAAAGATGGGAAAAGGTTGAAAAGGTTAAGCATATATTTAAAAAGACAGACAATACCATTTGGCCCCAATTGGGGCTGACGGTCCTTGAGAGAGTCTCAAAAAGAACAATAAACTGCCGTTTTATTGTCCTTTTCATTGAATGGCGGTTAATCAGCGGCCTACATGATCCCCAATGCGCATACCAGACCTCCACACCCCATTAATTGGGTAACACGGTAGTTCTTGGCAAGACTGGAGCCAGATTTACTGGCTTCTGACAATCCGTAACAACTGCCAAAGATCTTCAAATGACAGCTGGGACCAACGGCTTAACGTGCTTTCCGAGGCACGGAGGAAACCCGGTATATTATGATGGTCTCCCATCTACATACCAACCTTAGCGATCGTTGCTTAAACCTGAAGATCGACCCGTGCGGCTGATATAGATTAATTATGTCGATTCGAATCACAATAAAATTCATGAATCCCTACTCTTCTCTTTTTTCTTTTTCGGTCAAACATATCGTTATCACCTTCTCTTATTAGCTACATAGCATAGGTATCCAAACTTTATTTGTCAGACATGGACCAATCTGCTGATAACACCGCAATTCAAAAAACGAGTCATCATAGCCATCAATCGACATTGTAGTTGAACTGTCAAAATATAAGTTCAAACTTAGAAGCTCAGGGCCCCAAGTCTGCTATTACAATAGTGTCAGAATGGTCTCATAATGATTTCAATAGTGTATGTGTGTGTGTGTGTGTGTGTGTGTGTGTGTGTGTATGTGTGTGTGTAGTGTGTGTGTGTGTGTGTGTATTATGAGACTATTCTGACACTATTGTAATAGCAGACTTGGGGCCCTGATGTTACGATAAATGAAACGATATGACTAAATGTTATTTTTTTTTCCTTTGGTATTAAGAGTTTCACAAATAAAATACGCATTCATTCATGAAACTGTTCTAAACTGTTACTATTTAATCTCAATAGATGGCGGTGCATGTATGTGCTTCACGTAATGAAACTTTAAACGAAACCTTTAAATACAAATATCTTTTGATGGAGTGAACCGATTGCGATGAAACAAAAACTAAGTCATACCTCCAGTTACATACAATTTTATTGCCTGAAAGTTATCTACGTTATTTCTGTACTTTTTACGTGATGCCTGCACATCCAAACAGATAAACAGACAAAAATGATGGAAATGGGTTCTGTAAGTTACTTTAAATCTCCATAGCTATTATTTTATTTTGAATTTGAATGTACAAAAACGACTCTTCAACAGACTATATGTATAGAATCACAGACAACTTTATTATATGTATAGAAGATAAAATAAAACAAATCTAAAAATTAGACTATTGGTCCTAAATGGGATCTTTATTCTTATAAAGAATGATTAGGGTTCTGTACCCGAAGGGCAACTAACGGAATCCTATTACTAGTACTGCGCTGTCCGTCCATCCATTCGTCTGACTGTCAGCGGGGTGTATTTCTATTGCGTTACAAAAACGTGAGTTTAAGGTACGGAACCTTTTCTGTGCGAGTTCGACTCACACTAGGCTAGTTTTTCATATCTATAGATGTCACTTATTTGTAAAATGACATAAATAATCTTTAGCGTTAATCACATTAATGAATTTAGCTAAAATTACGAAAACAAATGAAGATAAACACTCACATAATCTTACTAAGAAAACTGTACCAGTAATTACCACAAAACCTACAGTACTGCGGTAAACACAATCAACTTAATGCCAGTCACACACATACACACATAGATAGATAAACCATCTCTATATTAATGAGGCTCGTCAAATGGTTTGTGTACTAACACGACCACATCTCGGTACATAGCACGGAGCTTGAATGTATCTGCATGGAGAATACAGAAGGTCAATATTGTGCAACAATGCCCAACTGTACATGGTGGACATCCCACTATGCTTACACTGCACTATGATACTATCCCTACTACTAACATAACTTGCGAAATTTGCGGACTATAGATAAATCTTCACCTAACCCTTCCGAGAATACTGGCGTAAACTGGTGGATGCCAAGCTACATAGCTTGGCTCATCGCCGTAAGGTTGCCTGCTTGTCGGTCTTCTACAGATTGTACTTCGGTGAGTGTGCCCAAGAACTCCACGACCTGTCTCTGTCATCTCTGACCTAGACTAAGGTCAAGAGCAAACCCATCACAAATAAAAAAATAAAAAAAAGTTTATCCTAATTCTTGTGACTGACTGAATGACAGAGAGACTGACAGACAACGCACAGTCCAAAGTACTGTGATACTTCCTCCTTGGATGCATCAACTTCTTGATAAAAGCTTTAGAAGAATTAACTAAAAAGATAGTTTATAATTTAGAATAGATTCGAATAATGACGTATGTTTATTAATTTGTCTTTTTTAGAAGAACTGTAGAAGCTTTCTTTGAAGCATGAGCTCAATATAATCATCTCTTGGATCTCCAGCAGCTTTTTCTTTATTCACGACCTCTGACGCTGCAGAGACCCTAACCTGCAGCGTTGATAGTACTGATCGTAGAAAGCTGATATTTGGCATGTAGGTTTCTTGGAGAGTGTAGGGGAACACTAAGAGAGGTTTTCCTGAAATTATTACGGGAACGAGAAAAAACTGACTGGATATCCGCGTACGAAGTCGCGGGCAAAAGCTAGTCTATACTAATATTATAAAGAGGAAAGATTTGTTTGTTTGTTTGAAATGAATAGGCTCCGAAACTATTGGACCGATTTGAAAAATTCTTTCAGCAATGTATAGCTACATTATCAGGGAGTACGGGAACGGGAACTACGCGGGTGAAACCGCGTGACGTCAACTAGTTTGTAATAAAACTCCTTGAAAAAATACTTGTAAGACTGCTAGACGTACGGCGATGCGACTACGGTACATGGTGGACATCCCACCCAAACTCATAAAACGTCGTCGACTCAATGAAATTGACATTTGCAACTGTTAGTTAGTTATAGACATTGATTGAAGATTTTTTCCGTTGTCATGGCGACAATTGGAGTGGGGGAAGTTACGTAAGTTAAGCGAGCTTAATCCACAATTGGATTACCTAATCCTTCTGAAGTTCCTCAATAGTTATCAAAATATCCAAGATGCCGTAACTCATGGTTGACGAGGCAGCGGCGCGTGACAACTGGCGTCTATTACATAGCCATACGTACATAGTATACTATGCCATAACTGTCGGGGTAACTCGAGGTCATTCCCGGGCTGATCTTCATGGACTATGTTATTACGATCTCTTCCGCCCTATTTATGTTTGCAAGATGTAATATAAGTGGGTGGCGTTCATCTAGACGTATCTGTTATACTTGCATGAATATAGAAAGTACCAGTGTTCTATTTTGGGTTGATGAATGCAGATGATATGCCTAGGAAAAAGGGGTGAGGACTAATAGAGAAGTACGCAAGAGGAAGACATGTTGAATGGACCCGAAGTAAATTGCGATGGACCCAAATTAATTATGAGAATGATTTAGCATTACGTTTCCACATGAGTGGCCAGACATGAAAGTACTATCTAGGCATGTACTGTAGAGATTCTCTTTCTTCGGGACCTGTTTGAAGGTATCAGAAGTTAATGGCATATTATAAATATTAAAGACATGTACACTGATTCAGATTTTGTAAAAGAGACAGAAGTAGGACGGCCGTAGGCTGTGTGTGTTGATCATTATAAATTGAATGGAAAGATAGTCATACGAATGAACCCTAAAGGAGTTGCAAACAGGTTTACATTGTCGCAAATCTGCTTTCAGTTTGACATTGCAATTTTATTGTATTTATTGCGTATTTTACGTTGCCTAACAAAAGACTTTAAACAGATGAAGCAAAGGATGGAATTAGATTAGATTGTGAATAACACTGCGATTTTAATAATTACATACAGTACTCAATCAAAAAGTTCTTAAAACCAGCTGTTTTCTGTTAATTAACTTTTGTTTTTTTAATCAAATTAGTGAACTGTGTTAGTAGCAATAACTTAACAAGGAATTAATGCAGTTTAAAGGTTTTTATGAAAGGTTATGGCAGCAATATGCAAATTACGTCAGCATTACGGGCTCGCGGTCGCGAAAGGGCTCGGCGGTCATTGACCCGCTTGTTGTGTGTAAAAATACGATCTTTTTGCGTGTTTGAAAGAGGTCTAAAGTGGAATTTTATTGTGATACTTGATACGAATTTATATTCTTTCACTAAAAACTGACGTATAATCAGTAATTCCTTACTATGCTGCTACTAAGGGCAGGTTGTTTTATCCGAAGTTAAGTAATAGTCAAAAACTATTCTCATAATTGCAGCACACAAATTATAAATTAAACAAATAGTAATACTTAGATAATGTTAGTAAAGACAAATATAAAGATTAACATTTAAGAAAATCAAAAGACTAGGCAGATGAACGTCACGCCTGTACCAAAAATGCTGCCACTAAGCATCAGCAGCAAATGGGCCACAGACGCCGCTGATTTTCTGTGGTCACTTAAAACATGACCATCTTATTTTGCCCCACTGCTGGGCAAAGGTCTCCATCATAGCCTCCCACTCTTTTGATAAGTATACCTTCTCCTTGCCATGTAGGTATACCTTCGTTAATCATTAAAACTAAAAGTAGTGTAATAGTATTATCAAATGTGCTATTAAGTAGATGTTACAGAAAATTAAGTACCTCTTATACGCTTCTTTACGGGCTCCGAGCGTTGAAAGACTAAGATAAAACTCGTAAAGAAGAACATTTTATCCTTTCTCTTTTCTATAAAACCGCGGGAAGAAGGGAAAACCATTCCAATTTACTCCCGGTACAATTTACAGTGTTCGATACACTGCACATTGTATTGCTTACCGTTTTTTTTCTTTCTATAGCGAACGAGATAAAAATAATCTTTAACTAGAATTAAACTAACGTTACGATACCTGAATAAGTTCTATAGTGGTGCAAAAACAAATATAATTAACCCTCCTTCTGGCGCAGCCGGGTAAACTGCCCAGGCTTATCAAAAACTGGCCAAGTGTGAGTCGGACTCTCACACGGGTTCCATACCATAAAACCTTAATTTTTATTGTTTGTTGTTATAGCGGCAATTGACATACACAAACTGTGAAAATTTCAGCGGTCTACCTATTACGGTTCTTGAGATACAGCCTGCTGATAGACCGACGGACGGACGGACAGACGGACGGACGGACGGACAACGGAGGCTTTGTAGTAGGGTTCCATTGGTTATCCTTTGGTTACGGAATCCTAAAAAATGACGCCTCTATTCTCTATAGGTACAGGTGTAAGTATAGAATACCCATATTTAGCCAGTTAAATAATCAACACTCAAAACTTTCGTCAAAAACTGACGTGTATCAAGTGTCATGTGTGAGTTGTGTGTAGTTATACTATAACCAATTTTAATTGTAAATTCAACCTTACACGGATCGCTTACAGTTGTTTTTACAAAGCAGTGCGGTATGGCGAGTGATGCGCAATTTTTTTTGCAAATTCAACCTTACACGGATCGCTTAAAGTTGTTTTTACAAAGCAGTGCAGTATGGCCAGCGATGCGAGACTGTTTGAAACTAGCGCACAATTATACATATTGCGCTTGTTTTTTGCGAATGTTTTTGAGATGCTCAGTGTGTATCTTGGGTTTTTTTATATATCCATGGGTTCGGCGAAATAGGAGTGAAAGTTTATCAAACAAACTCAATTTCGGATTTATATAAATTAGAATAGAGCAACGAGGTAGTCTGTTCGGGGCATTTGCTTGCATTTTTGAACTGTCAACGAGTCAGACAAAAAAGTCGAGTTAGCCACCCATTCTAAAACGTTGATCTATATCGAGAAGAAACTTTCAGATTATATCGCCCTTTTGTTTTAGAATGGAAAATCATCAAATGACTCGTTCCGCTCTGGGCGGAGCGGAAGGGAGTGTCAGACTACGACTAAATTACCTTAATTTCGGAAGTCGGTGTTTTTGGTTTAGTTTCTTTGTTTTTTAACACCGACTTCCGAAATTAAGGTTATTTTATTCTTTGTAGTATTTTGTTTGGAAGTCGGGTATATTTTTTTGTAAGAAGTTTTTTTTATTTTTCACTTTTAAGTGGTGATACTTGGACGACGTCTTCGTCAACGCAGAAATTGAAATAAGCAAAACTGCTCATAAAATAAAAACTACTGAACCGAATTGAATCAAAATTTTTACGGGACCAAATGGCAAGTTTACTGCATCTTACTAAAAAAAATCACATAAATCTGATCAGACACCTCGGAGTAATCGGTGTAAATACATAAAAAAAATACCCACCGAATTGAGAACCTCCTCCTTTTTTGGAAGTCGGTTAAAAACCCGACCGTGTTCATCCAAATGCATTTTTGCGTTTCAGGGCCTCGACGACTCTTTCGAATAAAGTCCGCAAAGATTATATCTACCTATGTTTATAAAACCTATGATTCGGGTCCCGTCAATAGTGCAATGTATCGGAACTGACAGCTTATCTCTAGCCAGGCTCAGCCTTGGCCGCTGCGGTTAACACCGCTTTGGGTCTAACCGCACGTATCAATACCGGGTCAGGGCCGTGGCCGGGCCTGTCCGGGTCGTTTGCTGGATACCCGGCGCTGGAATTGACACAGACGTGTTAGAACGACTTCGTAGTGACGGCCCGGATATATGCGGTTAGACCTTTCAAGTTCGCTGAATTATCGCTTCGAATGAGTTGACTGTTTTGTTTGTATAGTCGTCGCAAGCGTGAAGGCTAAAGGTCGGTTGGCAAATACAGTTTTTCCATTGTGAAATTCTCAGTACCAGCCCAACCCTGCATCTCTGCTTTGTTAATGGCAATATTTATTTATTTATTTATTCATTCAGTAGTACACATACATTTTACACATTAAGTTGATGCCAACATAAACTCATTAGAGTTTTACCGTGCACCAAAATCATCGACTACACATTCCGACAAAAAATACATATAACACCCTAAGTAGGTAATTAGAAAAAAAAACAACAACAGAAAATAAAAATAAAATTACATCGGGTATATGCGAAAAACATTATCTAAAATACTAATGAGCGTCATCAGTTACCAATCCGGTCGTCCATCCTTAGTACAAAAAAAATTGATACAGGTTGTTCCCAAAAGTTATTAGTAATGTTTTTAATAATAGTTAAATTTCAACTTTATTTGTGTAGTAATAACATTATAAGGTATTAATTTATGCTTTATTATTGCTTTGAAATATTTATCCATAATTAATTAAATAATGTATTTTATTGATTTATATATTTAGGTATCTAAATTTTGTAAAAAATGTTCCTTTAATTTGTGTTTTATGTTTTTCTGAGTTATTTTGTCTCTCAATGATATAGGTAGTTTATTAATAAGGTAAGGTATTATATACTTCAATGATCTCATGCCGTGTAAGTTCGTGTACTTTGGAAGTAACAGCTGAGCATTGATTACGCTACGAGTTCTAATTTCAGTACTATTTACGCTTTTTGTTTTCTTTAGGTTTTCATTAAAAAATTCTTCTTTTAACAGTGTATATTTAGTTTGTTCATGTATAGGTAGTATGTTACAGAATTTAAATAATTTGTGATAGTCATTTTTGTATTTCTTCTTAATGTTGTGCGGGACAATTACTTTCAATATGCGCAATTGAATTGCGTAAATTTGATCAAGGTGCGTCTTATATGTCCTACCATAGCTCGACAGACCATAGGATATAGTTGATTGAACCAAAGCTTTGTAAAGCATTAATAGAGTTCGATATGGTATTTTACATTTAATAATAGAAAATTTAGCCAACATGCATCTCAATTTATCACACACCCCGTTAATGTGCTCTTTCCAATTAAGTCTGCTATCAATGGTAAGTCCTAGGTATGTTTGTCTATCAACGAGATCTATGGAGTCACAGCTGCAAAGGACGGCTACTCTATTGTTGCAATTGTCATGCAAACACTCATGACAGTGAACTGTTAATTTAGGCAATAAAGAGCTTCTATTTTGACTGGAACTGATGTACATTAATTTGGTCTTACTAGCGTTTAATACCAGGCCAGCGTCATGAGACCATTTAGTCAACAAGTCGAAATCCTCTTGTAGATGCCTTTGGGCATCACTAACACTCTGTCCAGCAGCTATAAGGCACGTGTCGTCGGCGAACTGATAGATCTCACAATTTTTTATGACATTTACCAAGCTATTTACATAAGTGAGGTAGTGCAGCGGTCCAAGGACCGAGCCTTGCGCCGTTCCTTCCGTTACTATGACTGGTTCACTAGTCGCGTCACTGACTCTGACCATGTATTTTCTGTCATCAAGATAGTTTCTGCACCAATCGTGAAGTTTGCCTCTAATTCCGCTGTCATGGAGACACTCCAGTAACCGCTCATGTCTGAGTGTATCAAATGCCTTGCTGTAGTCTATAAATACTACTAAAACGTGCTGTTTTTTATCTAGATGATTATGAATACTATCTGTGAACTTTGATAACAGTTGTGTGGTATTTTTTATTGGTTGGAAGCCATATTGTTTGTTAGTTAATATGTCATTTTTTTCATAAAACTCGTGTATTTGTTTACAAATGTATTTTTCTATTATTTTATCAATAGAAGGCAATATAGTAATAGGCCTATAGTTGTTATAATCTAGCCTGCTTCCGTTTTTATGAATCGGTCTGACAATCCCTGTTTTTAGGGTCGACGGATACTTGCTTGTTTGTATGCATAGATTAATTAGGTTAGCAATCACTGTGGTAATTGACGTACATAACATTTTTATATCCATGGCTCTAATTCCATCTATTCCTGGGGCTTTATTGTTATTCAAAGACATAATGATTTTTTTAACCGAGTTAGGGTCCGCAAGTTTTATACGCATAGAAACGTTAGCTGGAGTTGTGTAGTCATTTTTATTTAGCAAGTATTTCGAGCATTTAGGGATAATTAGCTTCACGCTTTTATCAAAAGTGTCTGCAAAATTATTAGCAATATCTGTAGGAGTTAAGTTAGTTTTATTAAATGAATTGTGAATAGCCTCATCAATAGAATGTTTTATTCTTCCCGTAATTCGATTAAGTATTTGCCACATTTGTCTAATATTGCTCTTATTTGATAAAATTTCTGACTTTATGTTATCGTTTTTAGCTTTTTGTATTAAATTGTTTGCATAATTTCTTGATTTATTATATTCTTGTTTTAAGACTACGTTATTAGAGTCTTTTATCCAGTTCATAAATAATTTATCCCGATGTTTACAGGCTTTTATTATTTTTTTATTAATCCATTCATTTTTACCACGCGATGAGCTACATTTAACTTTTATTTTATATTCTGAGTTCTTATAACATTCTTTGAACTGGGAATGCATGAACTTATATAGGGTTATAGGGCATTTTATATCATGTGATTTTTCCCACTGGATTTCATCAAAATATTTAATAAGTTGTTGATTATTTATGCACGTCTTATATTTAGGGACACCCTGTATTCGCGCGCCAGAACATGCGAGCATCACAGCGCGATGGTCAGCCAGTGTGGTACCGAGTGCCGCCGTAAAGAGGTCTTGTGTACGGGATCGCGCATAAATATGATCAATACAAGATTTACTTATTTTCCCGTTAGACATTTCTATTCTAGTGTATTCAGTGATCCCGCACAAAAGGCCTATACTACATAACATGTTATTGTATTTATGCCTTACAGGATTATCAGTTTTTAAATCTATATTAGTATCACCCAATAAGAACAATTCTGTGTTTTTAGTGAAGTTTTGAAGTGAAGTTTGTTGTGTTGATTCGTCAATAAATAGAATTTTACTGGAGCTAGGTGGTCGGTATACCGCACACAGGTTCGCGGTATAGTTCGAATGGGTGGTGACGGTGCAAAATAAACTTTCAAAGTGTATAGTTTTCACTTTTATTATGTTACATTTATGTTTGTTATTCACGTACACTATAATGCCACCACCCCTCCGGGACTTACGCAAAGCTGTGTACATTCGGTACCCGCTTAATTGAAACAGTACACTATTGTTTGTTGATATATTACATTCAGTTAGAATAATGATATCAATACATTTTTTTGAACTAGTCACCATTTGTTCTAGTGCGGAGAAGTTTCTAATAATAGATCGAATATTAATATGCATGCACAATAAGTTAAATTGATGATTAGGGGTACAGTTTATAAAGTCGTTAACATTTAGACAGTTATTAATCTCATCAATATCAATAAAAGAATTCGCCATTTTTTATTATTAAGACATTCGTTTAAAGTTTTGTTTAATCGACTTACTGCTTAGTGACAGCTAGACCGCGTATATCCTTCATGGTGCGTAGGATACTAACTTTTCCACCATCTTCCCTGCGAGCTTTGACCAGTCCTTTTTTAAACCACACGTACTTGAATTTGTGATTGACTTTTAGCTCCTGCTTGGCATTCCAGAATAGTTGCTTGTGATGTTTTGTCATGGCTTCTCTAACATATACGACATTTATATTGTTTTGTTCGCTCGGAAGAACTTCAGAAACAGTTGGCTTGACACTTTTGGCGGCAGTAATCCAGTTTTCTTGGGCGCCTTCATTTATGAGCTCCACTAGTATGTTGGCCGACTGCTCCTTCCATCCATGGAGTCTCCGTGCACTTTTGATGTCTTCTTTGGGCTGCTTCAGTTTAAGTGCAATCTTATCCACCAGAAGTCCGACATCTTCATTATTTTGGTTTGGCACATTAGCGATCTCTACGTATTTTGAAAGCTTCTCTTGCTCTAATTCCTGCAGACGTTGTTCCAAGACACCTACACGGGTTTCCATGTTATTATTTTTGTTTATGAGTTCCGCATTCTTACGTTCGAGATCCTTGATCGTCTGCTTGAAAGCTTCCATAGACTCCATTGCTTCATCAAGTTTGTCGCTGTGGAACTGCAAGGACTCGCTTAGTTGTGCCATTTCGCTTTTAATTGCTTTTTCAACCTCTTTAGTGATGTTACTTAACAAACTTTTTGCATTTATTTGAACTGGTGTATCGTCCTCTTCCTCGTCATCTTCAGGTATAATGATGGATGAGTTACGCCTCGGGGATTCTTGATGGCATTCATGGCATGTCCACTCCAGACTGGGCGCAGCTTTTAATGCAGCGATCTGCTTGTTAGTTAAACCCGTACATTTTGGATTCAAATGCACTATCCGCTCGCACTTACTGCACTCTACTCCCAGTAAAGTTTTAGTTATATTTTTTTTGCATATATCGCACTTAGACATTTTACCAAAGGTGAGGGTATACGTATAAATTAGCTCAGCGTCTACGCGTGCGTCACGTATAGTAGTCTGTCGATGATTGAAATAATAATAATAATAATAATAGGCTCAACTCTTACTGTGTCCTCTCACCTGTCGTACTATGGGCGTGAAATAGTTCGTAATCTATACATATAATAAAATCGTAGACTGACCGTGTCTGTACATTGAATATTTTTGCATCAAAATTACACAGAAAACTCAGGAAAAAGGTATAAAACACAAAAATGCAATTTTTGAAATTTTTGTCTGTTTGTCTGTTTGTCTGTGCGTTTGTGGGAGCATCACGCATAAACCACAGATTGGATTGCAAATCTAAGTACTTAAAAATATTAAGTGATAACCCGAGTAACATTTAGCGTTTATTTCATCAAAATCGACCCGCAAAATCAAAAGATATTGAATTTTTAAGTTTAGGAAGAAACTTCCTTATGTATTCTGTTGAGTCAGAGCGCCATCTATTGACAAAAAAATAAAATGCATGAAAGCATTCAAAATTGTTGAGTTATTTGTGAAACTTTTAATACGTGGCAAAATAAAAGTGATCATTTTTATACCTTTTCGTTATTTATCGTTACAATCGATCCACAAAATCAAAATATGTTGAATTTTTAGTTTAGTAAGAAACTTCCTAATGTATTTTGATCAGTCAGAGCGCCATCTATTGAGGAACCAAAAAATGCATGAAAGCATGAATGTTACACCAAAACACACTGATTGAGTTATTTGTGAAACTTTTAATACGTAGACGTAGCAAAATAAAAGTAAACATTTTAATACCTTATCGTTATTTACCGTTACGGGCTTCTTATTTAACGTCTTCCGCTGCCAAATATTTTGTCAGTTAACATGGTCGATAGATGGCGTTGCACTGATGACGCGTTTTTCTGAATCCGCAATTCAGAAAAACGCGTTAAGATTTTCCGCTGGAGAATGACCTCACGCGATTTCTAAACACAGTCGTATTTCTAAAGAATTTCGGTTCGGTCTCTAAAAGATCTTAAACTGTTGGGGACTATAATTGGTTAAATCTCTGAGTTGTGGTGGTATCGTTTAAAGTGCATTTATCGTAGTCTTAAACTGAATTAGTGTTGCGAAGTTCTGGACGGTTCGACTTGCGGATCAGGCCTGTAGGATTACGTACCAAAGGTGCAGTGCTGACGGGACCCTACTGCTAAGCCTCCGCGATTGATTCCGTTTAGAGCGAAGCAACGAACGGTTCGATTGGCGAAACAAGGCTAATAATAATAAATAAATAAAATTCTCTTAATCTTATATTTCAGACAGAGTCCGTTTTTTGGTTAGTAGTTAGGTTTAGTTTAAGTTAGTAGTTAGGTTTTTTATAATAAGGTACCGTACCAAAGGTGGTAACGGTGACGGGAGCGATCGATTTTGGGAGGCTACTCTCTAAGTCCGAAGTCCGTAGTTTCGGGGTTAGTTGCGGACGTATTCGACTCCGTATCACCTACAGACTTACGATTAGTCCCGAACCAGAACTAAGAATGAATGACAACACGATTTCACAGTAACTGTCAAATCGTGTTATCATTAGTTCTCATTAGTTAGGTGATACGGAGTAGAATATTTTTTTTTTTTTACAATAGACAGGCATACGTTTGACCACTATCTCACCTGATGGTAAGCGATGATGCGGTCGAAGATGGAGCACGTTTGCCCAGAAGCAACCTATTCACTTTTGTCTTAAAGACTCCCAGGTTGCCCGCAACTAAGTTTTTAATTCGTGCTAAGTATCAGACGGTTCGATTTGCGAGCAAAAGCAAATTATAGGGTTCTGTGCCAAAGTTGCTAATGGGACCCTATTATTTAAGCCTTCGCGTACGATTTTGATTCGTGCGAACCAAGTCGATTTTTAGGGTTCCGTACCAAGTTTGCTAACGGAACCCTATTTATTAATAAGCCACCGCTGTCCGTCTTCCTTCAGAAGAGAATAAAACGCATAAACCGTTTTATTCTCTTTCATGTCTCGCTAATATAAAAAATGTCTTCTAGAAAAAGGTCGAATCTTTCACAATATAGCAAAATTCTTAATATATAAAACAAAGTCGGGCTTTTTCGAACACTTTTCTAACTAACTCGAGAACGGCTCGACCGATTTTCATAGTTTTTGTGTTTTTGGATTAGTCTTCGTCCGGAATAGCATAATCTGTACATATAATAAAATCGTAGACTAACCGTGTCTGTACATTGAATATTTTTGCGTGAAAATTACACAAAAAACTCAGGAAAAAGGTATAAAACACAAAAATGCAATTTTTGAAATTTTTGTCTGTTTGTCTGTTTATCTGTTTGTCTGTGCGTTTGTGGGAGCATCACGCATAAACCACAGATTGGATTGCAAATCTAAGTACTTAAAAATATTTAGTGATACCCCGAGTAAAACTTAGCGTTTATTTCATCAAAATCAACCCACAAAATCAAAAGATATTGAATTTTTAAGTTTAGGAAGAAACTTCCTTATGTATTCTGATGAGTCAGAGCGCCATCTATTGACAAAAAAATAAAATGCATGAAAGCATTCAAAATTGTTGAGTTATTTGTGAAACTTTTAATACGTGGCAAAATAAAAGTGATCATTTTTATACCTTTTCGTTATTTATCGTTACAATAGATCCACAAAATCAAAATATGTTGAATTTTTAGTTTAGTAAGAAACTTCCTAATGTATTCTGATCAGTCAGAGCGCCATCTATTGAGGAACCAAAAAATGCATGAAAGCATGAATGTTACACCAAAACACATTGATTGAGTTATTTGTGAAACTTTTAATACGTAGACGTAGCAAAATAAAAGTAAACATTTTAATACCTTATCGTTATTTATCGTTACACTTCTTTTTTAACGTCTTCCGCTGCCAAATATTTTGTCAGTTTACAAGGTCGATAGATGGCGTTGCACTGATGACGCGTTTTTCTGAACTGCGGTGTTAAGATTTTCCGCTGGAGAATGACCTCTCACGATTTTTGAACACAGTCGTGTTCGTAGGAATTTCGGTTTGGTCTCTGAAAGGTTTTAAACTGTTAGGGACCAAAATTGCTTAAATCTCCGAGTTGTGCTGGTTTCGTTTAAAGTGCATTTATCGTAGTTTTGCGATGTACTGGACGGTTCGACTTGCGGATCAGGCCTGTAGGGTCCCGTACCACAGGTGCTGTGCTGACGGGACCCTACTGCTAAGACTCCGCGATTAATTCCGTTTAGAGCGCAGCAACGAACGGTTCGATTTGCTAATAATAATAAGGTACCGTACCAAAGGTGGTCCCGGTGACGGGAACGATCGATTTTGGGGGGCTACTCTCTAAGTCCGAAGTCCGTAGTTTCGGGCTTAGTTGCGGACGGGCGTATTCTACTCCGTATCACCTACAGACTTACGATTAGTCCCGAACCTGAACTAAGAATGAATGACAACACGATTTCACAGTAACTGTCAAATCGTGTTATCATTAGTTCTCAGTGGTTAGGTGATACGGAGTAGATTTTTTTTTTTCTTCTTAATATGTAAAACAAAGTCGGGTTTGTTCGAACACTTTTCTAACTAACTCGAGCGATTTTCATAGTTTTTGTGTTTTTGGATTAGTCCGGAATAGCATAATAGCAATTAAAATACAAAAAAAATGAGTATGTAGGTAGGAAGGGTAGGTAGGTAGGCAGGTAGGTAGGGTAGGTAGGTAGGGTAGGTAGGTAGGGTAGATAGGTAGGGTAGGTGAGTAGGGTAGGTAGGTAGGGTAAGTAGGTAGGGTAGGTAGGTAGGGTAGCTATGGTAGGTAAGTAGGTAGGTAGGTAGGTTAGGGTCGGTAGGTAGAGTAGCCAGTTGACGGGAGCGAAGCCGCGCGGGTCAGCTAGTTGTTCAATAAAATAGGTTTTGAATTTGATAGGAAATAAAATAATTTATTTTAAGCCGTCAGACTTGTAACTGGCTGGCATTAATATCGAAAAAATGACGTGTAACAGAATAAACGCAATACCTCTTACGGGGTCATTGTATTCATCATTATGAACAACTTTTAATATTTAATTAAATTTTATATAATTTAAGCTGTTCAGTACATTTTGTCGAGATACGCGTCGAGTTATGTATGGGGGAGACGATTTTTTTTTCGCGATTTCAGTGTTGGTCCCATAGTGAAAGTTGTTCATAATGATGAGTTTAATGAACCCTTAAGAGGTATTTTGTTTATTCTGTTACAGGTTGTATAAGTATTAATTTATCAGTTCTGTGAGAAGTATTGTGGGAGCTCGTGGCTAAATAATAACAACCGCATGGGGTTCTTCACGGCATGGGATCTTCAAGGGTAAGCACCGTTTGCCGCTATCGAGATTCTTCCGCGCTTTGGAAAGTACATTATGCCGCTGGTACCGGCAATCATTTGTGTATATTTTGGCGGTCGTTACGAACTGTCAGAAGTCAGAAAATCTGACACTAGTCTTGCCAAGAAGTACCGTGTTACCCAGTTAATGGGTTCTGTGGGTTTGGTAGGCAGGCGCTCCACGTCAAATACTGGTATTCAGCTGAATCCGGTTTAACTGGGAGCTGACCCTTATATAGATGGAAAAAGGCTAGGTAGATCATGGTGAGATGTATTGTAAGAAATCAAAAGAATAATAATAATAACTGACTGCCGGTAGCTTGGACCCTGTTCCCGATACCGGTGGGCTACTATTTTTTATATTTTTAAATGTTTTTTTATATATTTTTTTTAAATATTTAAAAATATAACAATTACGTATAGTAAATGAATAAAGGAACTAATAATAATAATTTATTTACAAAAAAAATACAAAATACACATTTATAGGTCTAAATCGTTAATGGCTTTTTTAAATATTGTAGATAATTTTAAATACCCTGACTCCTAAACTAGGTGTATGTGCCTGTGAGTCAGTATCAATCAAACAATCAAACAGGGATACACACAACATAATTTCAACTGCGTGACAGTACCTAGTAGGTACACCTCGGCCCCACTGGCAAACACTTTATTCAATACAGGTGTAATATTTTACACTTCACAAACTAGCCAGTCGCTTAAGCAACAATATTTAACCGAGCTAACTTGACGCCTGAACTTAACAAGCTCCCTCAAGAGATCAAACAGTGTAGTTGAATTCACATCGAAGTTAGATTGTCACCGGACGGTGAGGCTAACTTAACTTTGCAAACTAGGTATTCAGCTTCTTGGCTCCTATAAATCATTTACCATACTTGTTGGGTAAGTTTTCTCTAGTAAATATTGTATATGGAGTTCGAGCTTCTTTTGCAACACGATGCTAGTATGTATGTCGTGTGTTATGTGGCCTTTAGTGTTATGTGTATTTCCAAAATTTATTTTATCTTCAAATCTAAGGCTCATCGCCGCAAGGTTGCCTGCTGGTCGGTCTTCTATAGATTGTACTTCGGTGAGTGTGCCCAAGAACTCCACGACCTCATCCCAGCGGTCCCCTTCTACCATCGGGCATCTAGACGAACTGCAGGTTACCATCCCTACCTTCTTGCTATTCCACCAATTCGCACTAAGCGTTTCCAAACGTCTTTTATAATGCGCACAGCAAAGGAGTGGAACTCTCTGCCTGCGTCTGTGTTTCCGAACGCATTTATGCAAAGTTAGACTGAACAGACTTCTTCTAGATAAGCTCACTCCATCGTCGACTTTTTCTCTGTCACCTCTGACCTAGACTAGAGTCAAAACCATTTTAACATTGTTATTCACAATATTTAACTCTACATTTTTCAGAATCTCTTATTATTATACACAATGAAGTCACAATATCAACATATACATATATATGTTTTTATTTGTACTTAGGTAATTTTTGACTAGAATTGACAAAGGACACTTTAATGGAAAAAAAAAATTTAGCTATAACTCTTCTAGAAAAAATAAATCTCTAAATGTAATCTAAAACTAGGTAAATATACATATATATTAACATAGTTTTCGATTTCGTCTTTTAGAACACACCAACTTGACTGAAAAACAGTGAAGTTGGTTTGTTCCAGCAAGTCAAACGAGCTGCACTTCATTTTGCTTATTACCTGGAGTCCCTTTTGTCATTTAGCGCATTTCGCAATGTAAAAGCATTTCGAAGTAGCCTTTATTAAAATTTATAACTCATTTTATAACTAGTGGCAGATATTCTGGCATGTCCTACAAAATATAGGTAGTGTGCCGTGCGCATTGCGGCAATCATTTGTATGCTCCGGATAGGATTTACACGGGCGATTAAATTAAAAGATTGTGATTGTGTGGGCTGCAGCCGGCAAATGCATAATTCCGTCTTTATCATCCTCATATTTTAATGGTTTTCATCTGAATGCTGCATGGTTTTTTATTGCCAAAGTACGTGTAACTCAAAGTTTGTTCAATGCCCAGGGCTCTTTGAGAGGTTAGTTCTTCCTGGCTTTCTCTTGTGTAACGTGCGTGTAAAACATGACTAATGGGACCTTCAAACTACTAGTCAGTCAACCAGGCAAGACAACTCAACTCAGTTATCTTGCTTGGTTTACAGCAAGGGTTACCTCAGTTACAAATGTACATGGGACCAAACTTTATTGGGGAAATATGGGGTATTATAAATCTCTCTAACCTTTTGGGGAACATTTGCGTGGTTCTGTGTTTTGCTAATGAATTGTCTGTTGACTCCAATACAATAGATCGGCGACTGCTGTATTCGGTTTACAGCCATAGCGTCACGCTGTCACTGACTCCCTTTCTGTCATGTCATTCCTCACATAATCCATTCATATAATAATAATAATAATTCATTTATTTATTCAGGCAATTCGAACCCATTTCACAATAGCCATAAAATATAATAATAATACAAAAACAATGTCAGACAGTAAAATATGAACTACAGTAATTATAATTTGATAATAATATATAATCAAATAAAATAAATAATAAATAAAATTGAAATTATCAAACCAGAAATCATAAAATTAAAATCATAAAATAACTACAATTAAATATTATATATTTATTTATTTATTATGTATTTTTAGAAAAAAAAGAAAGAAAAAGCGTTTATTTGCGCCAAGTATGACGCATAGCAAAAAAAATAAAAATTAAATAAAACAAAATTATAAAAATTGGGAAGATATGCGTCACATTCGCGCAAACCGGCCATCGCTTAGGGCTTCCTCTCCTCCTTATTACGTAAAGAAACACATTCTTTTTTCAAACATTTGGCTCAATGAACGCAATTGACCCGACCAACCTTGCCGACCGTCTAGTGTAATTTCAACCTCGCCATGATTAGTCGAAAAGTTCAGGAAAATGTTATTAAAAAAAAAAAAACTTATCAGGATTTCAGCGAAATGATATAACTTTTACTTGTCTCGAAGTTCGTTACAGAAACAAGTCAAAGTTCCAGACGGTTCCAAGTTTTACAAACACAATGTTTAAAATCACAGTGTAAGTTTTATAAAAAACCTATCTGCTTTTTTGGAATATCTTTTTTTTTGTAAGTTTGGTAGTGAAATTCATGTTTTGTAAAAATACAACTTAATATTATAAAAGTCAAATGAAAGTTTTATTGAAATCCATTCTTCTGTCTGTACCTAACTATGTACTCATAACATTCAAGTGTGCATAACTTATAGCGGATGTATCCAAACGTCTCCCTGGTCGTATGGGTCGAGGTAAGGCTCCTGAACGTTATAGTCCCTAGTGCGTATCTAGCTAGGAACATACCTGATTTTAATAACACTAACGGTTGTCAACATTTGTGCGGAATTGCCAGTGGTTCGCAACCTTTTTTCGGTGATCGTAATAAAGTTCGATCGTATCTTAGGCCCGTGCTAAAGATAAGTATTTTAGGTGAAAACGGTATTGCGTTGGTAGATTCGGCAGCTAAAAGCTGCGTCGCTGGTCATACGTTATATGCTCTCCTAAAGGCCAAAGATCATCCTATGTCCTCGCGTAAGGAAAATGTAAATAAAAATAGATTTTTTAATACGATTTAATATTAGTGTTGATTTCGGTAATGCTAAATGGCACTTTGCTGACAGTGTTGAGCAGTTCGATCTTCTCTTTGAAAAAGCACATCACGTTGAAAGTGTGCCTATTAATAGTATACTTAGGGACGAGGAAGCGTCACGTCTTAGTGATACAAATAAAAATAAAAAAAAACAAGGGCATTAATTCAAACTAGGCTGAATATAAGCACATTTTGAACTTCAAAATTTACATGAAGACAGTCCCGCAAATCGCCCAGCCCTAGTGTTTCGCATCACCACTTCCTAGTGTTTTAGCTGGGAATTAGAAGTGGCGCAACAAAGTCCCCAGCAACACAACTGTCTGAAGAACTTGGATTTATATAACGGTACCTATTATGTCAATCGACAGCCAAATGCACAAATGTGTCTGTCCTTTCTCAACTTAATATCAAGACCCGATTGTATACGGTTTGCTTACAGCGTATTCTTACCTATTTTGGCCACACAATGCGAAGAGGAGATAGCAGTCTTGAAAAACTGGTAATTGTTGGCAATACCGAAGGAAAGAGAGCACGTGGCAGGTCACCAACACGGTGATCTGACCAAGTGAAAGATGACAAGCAAATTCCAGCAGTTGGTGATGGCAACTTTGGTCCGGAATCGATGGAGACAGTTTGTCCGCTTGAAGGGATCCAGTGACCACGATCCTCAGTAATGAGGGACCGACTGAAGAAGAAGATTATGTCTATATAAAGGTGAAGAAAATCAGATATTATTCCGCGATGTGAGGATAGTTTCCCCAGTCAATTTTATATTCACGAGTATCTCCTCCCTGAAAGATTTCCAATGTATTATGTACCTTGTATAGACACATAAATTTATTATAGGTTGGGAATAGATTAGATAACCGCAACATAAGTCGGCTTACCAAACAGAATGGAAATATACGAAGCTGTATCTGAAATGTTATTTAATCTTACCGGAGTTGTGTGGTTTTGTTCGGAGTATTCAGATAATACAATATTTATTGGTAAACATCGACGAGTAATAATATGGTCGAGAGACGCTGGCATGTCGGGTAGTCCGGGTTTATTTCTTTTGTTACTGTGTATAATGTAATAGGTACATTCCATTCGAGCAGCGCTTTTTAATCATTATCTAATAATAATTATTGATGGATTTAATTATCACATTGATTTGTGGATTTAAATAAACGTGTGCTTGTGTGTGTGTGAGTGATTTAAAATCTCATCCCTTGAGGAGCTAATTTCCAAGTGCCAGTGTTTGTGTGTGTGTAGTTCTCTTAGTAGTCCGGTCAAGTTAGCTCATAAAAAGCGCTGCCTTTTTAATCATTATCTAATTATAATTATTGATGGATTTAATTATGACATTGATTTATGGATTTAAATAAACATGTGTGTGTATGTTGTGTATGTGTGTGTGATTTTAAATCTCATCCCTTGAGGAGTTAATTTCCAAGTGCAAGTGTTTTTGTGTGTGAAGTTCTCTTAGTAGTCCGGTCAAGTTAGCTCATTTAATTAGGTAAGCTTACAATAATTCGCATAGAGCTGAAAAGTACGCATGTCGGGAACACCATTATAAATGAAATGTGAAAAGTCCCCATGGATCCGACATTTGCAAAAAAAAAATCTGAAATGGTGTTTCTTAGGAAAAAATGGTGATCGTTTTTTACCACATTTTTTACACGATTTTTGTTTTACTAAAATTTTCTCAGTAAAAACCGTGTCATAATGATTACTTTCATTGTTCATTTGGAGCATTTATTTTAATTTTCTCTTTTAGCAGTATCAACTGAAGGTTATGATAATATTATTTGGTCGTTGGCTGTGGCGGTCTATGGGGATTACGGGGGCTCAGGCTGCCAGTGAATGTAAGCTATTTGGGCTAATAGAGTACCTACATTTGCCTACAGACAATGAGAATCTACATGATATAATATCACAGTTGTATTCCCTAAAGTGGTAAACAGACGAACACTCTCGTCAGTTAGGTATGCTCATGAGCCATGTAATATGGAGTGAGCTTTTGGTTACTATTCGGACACACATATACAAAACTCTGCGGACTGCTTTTCAAAATAACTTTTGGGTCTTATCTTCTAATATATAAAAATCTCGTGTCACGGTGTTTGTTACCGAACTTCTCTGAAACGGCTCGACCGGCTAGTAGCTAGTAACCTATAAAATTTCCTACGACAACTTTGGTTGCACTTGGAATTTTTAATTCAAGTAAACTTTATATATAAACCGTAGTTATCATAGTTGAAAGTGACCCGTTTAATAAACCACAGATAAAGACCAACCCAAGAATACTCAAGATCCAACCAGAGAACTACGATATTTAGCTTGTTTTGAAAAGCCATATAGAGCAGAGTGAGTTTAAAAATAATAATAAAATGCAGCAAGCAGTGGTTCCATAGTTTATATCCGTGCCTAGGTGTCAAGACTCAGGTTAAAAATACATTGTTTAGTTTGGATCAGCTTTAAAATGTTGTTATTTCATGTTTATCTTGGACAACACTGACATCGGTGAAGGAAACATCGTGTGTTACCTGGATATTTCAATATGTATCATATGTAAGTAAGATGTTGATGATGATATTGTTACCTTCCCAACAGACTGTATAAAGTTATTACGGCTTAAGTTTTCAGCATTCAGTAGGTCTAATATCCATACTGATACAACAAAAGAACACTTTTTTGTTTTCGAGGTGGATTTCCAAAAACTAAATAAATTAAGAAAATCCCAGTATTTTCCTCATTTGTATGGACTTTACATTCACTTTTTGTAAGATGTTTTTAAAGAACTATCATTTTTTAGCCTATAGTGTCCCATGCCTGGTCAAAGGCCTCCCCCATATCCTTCCAGGCACTCTTCTATTGCGCCGCTTCGAACCAGCCCTCGTAGTGCGCGTCCAGGTCACCCCTCCAACGCTTTCTTTTAAAGAATAGAATAGAATACTCTTTATTATGTACACCACATAAGTTACAGAAAAAAATAGATGAAGAAAACATTACATAGGGTGACACAATGGGCGGCCTTATCGCTAAAAGCGATCTTTTAAAGATAACCTTTGAGACGATTAAGGAGAGACATAATGATTTTTTACCATAGTTTTAAAAGTAGACAAAGATTGAGCACGCCTTACCGACACCGGCAAGGCATTCCATAACCGCACCGCCTGAATTGTAAAAGATTTGTCATAGAAGCTGGTGGAATGCATCGGCATCTCTAGTCTCAAGTTTTCCGAAGACCTCAGATATCTATTATGTGTGTCATGAAGGAACTTGAAACGTTCTTTAAGATAAGAGGGGGTTGTAGGATTGAACAGAATACTGTAGAGCAGAAATAAAATATGAGAATCCCGGCGAAGTCGTATGGGAAGCCACTTGAGCTTTGTACGAAATTCAGGAATGTGATCATATTTGCGCAGGCCAAATATAAATCTTATGCACAGGTTTTGAAGACGCTCAAGTTTATCGAGTTGTGCCTGAGTGAGATCGAGATAACTGACATCGGCATAGTCAAGGATAGGAAGCAGAAGGGACTGTGCAAGCGCAATTTTAGTGGCAGTGGGAAGAAAGTTCCGCAATCGTCTAAGGGAGCTGGCAGATGCAAACATTTTACGGCTTACGTCCTGGAGCTGCGGACCCCAAGACAGATGTTTGTCAATCCAAACCCCAAGGTTTTTAACCTTCTCACTTATAGGAATAGGAGTTCCGTTACATTGAACCTGGGGAAGCTGAGACCAATTTACTTTTGGAGTCATCCTTGAGCTGCCAACAACAATGACCTGGGTCTTTGATGGATTAACCTGAAGACCATTTTCTCACTAAAGAACTAATATATAATTTAAATCATACCGCCAAAAAATTACCTACACAATGCAGAAGGTAAACTAATTCAGCGAGTTTAGCATGTCATTGTTCGCAAAATTAGAGGCAATTTGCTTAAACTGTTGTACAATTATTGGAAACCAAGTTAGGCCTAATTGTGTTCAGTTTAACCACAATCAAATTACATAGCAAGAACTGACTGAAATTCACCTTAGACTATGTTATAGTCGTAGTTTTACTATTTCGTTCGTGCAATATAACGTTTACGTCGTAAAAAATATACAAGCAATCATTTTGCAATATCACTGAACATAAAAGAGTTCTCCGCTTACAAAGTAAATCGAATGAAACGAGTTTGAATCGGAACCGGATGAGGTCTTTTTACCCCGAAGTAAATCTCGTCTTTCGCTGACAGCGTGGAAGTGTTAAATCGCTGGTAACAGTTTTCAATCTGTACTTAATTATTAACAAAGAATAGAGCTACGGTGCAGCTACGCGCTACGACGCTACGACGGTGGCTACGCTTCATAGACTTCGTAGATCCCGATATTTGCAATTAAAGGATACAAATAAAAGGTAATAGTAGGTAAGAAAAGTGTTAAATTACTGGTAACAGTTTTCTATCTGCACTTAATTAGTAATAAAGAATAGAGCTACGGTGCAGCTACGCGCTACGACGCTACGTCGGTGGCTACGCTTCGTAGACTTCGTAGATCCCGATATTTGCAAGAAAAGGATACAAATGAAAGGTAATAGTAGGTAAGAAAAGAGTTAAATCGCTGGTAACAGTTTTCTATCTGCACTTAATTATTAACAAAGAATAGAGCTACGGTGCAGCTACGCGCTACGACGCTACGACGGTGGCTACGCTTCGTAGACTTCGTAGATCCCGATATTTGCAAGAAAAGGATACAAATAAAAGGTAATAGTAGGTAGTAGACAGTAGTGGTAGTATATAGTTGGTATCACAAAAAAAAAACATTCAAGTTGTTGGTGATCGTCAACTTTTGCTAAAGGACTAAACACGAAATGGCGAAAAAAATCAACTGCTCCTTATTTTTTTTTTAGTTATTTATTCGAACTTGTGAACGTACAGTATATGAAGCAAGTGTGATTTTTATTCGCGATTTCAAGTTGGCTTCCTTATTTTGTGAAGCACGTCTTTTTCTTGGTTGTTTCTCCATTTGCCGGCACGAAAATTTTCACATCCTGTTATGTGTCATCCTGTTATGTAGTGATAATAATCAATATACCTTTATAAAATTCTTCATTAGGTACTGACGGACAACGCACAGTCGAAACTGCTGGTCGTAGAAAGCTGAAAAGGTTTCTGGATCCCAGGATTTCCCGAAATTCTTATGGAAACGGGTAAAAACAAGATATGCGCGTACGAAGTCGCAGCAAAAGTTAGTATTAGATGAGCATAGGATAGAATAGAAAACTCTGTATTGTACACCATAACAAATTACAATAGGAGCTTAAATAACAGTAATGGTTTTGATAAGTCTGTAGGTATAGCAAAGAATGAAACAAAATAATTCAAAACAAACTTTTCAATTTCATTACTGACGCTAGCGGCTAAACAGCTTTGATGAAACACAAGGAAAGTTTCGCTGAACAGTTTTATGAGGTTAACCAAGTGTGCAAATACAATAGCTCCGGCGCTTTGTTGCCACTAAGCCGCTCAGATAGAAACAATGAAAAACTCGATACAGAGGCTACTGAACCATTTCAGTACGTATTCTTCAGTTTATGGATCTGAATCTTTTTCAGTTGAATTAGTTACTACCCTTGACTTTGTACGCGCAGGAACTTCAAGACTCCGCTTGAATTGTTTAGGAGTGAAGTTTTGGGCAAGTGTAAGACCCTCTAAGGAATACTTTTGCCTTTAAAACTTAATGTTAGGGCCATCCGGGGTTACGTTCATTCGTAGAAAAGTCAGTCAGTTACAAGATTGCTTTAAAAATGCTTTAATTTTCTCAACAGTAAGCAGAAACTATAAGCTTCGATCCCCACATGATACATACTTTCCGACCGTCGACGAGACCGTCGTTTTACTATTGCTATCCTCTATTGCGTTTGAACTTGTGGTCATAATCTGCCTAGCCTGTTCAAATACAAATACAAAATCCATTATTATTTCAAATAGACCAGTTACAAATAGTCAAATAGATGAAGCTAATTCTGCCGCGCTACCGACAAGAGCAGCAAGTTGCTCTGCAGCAAAACGCACTCACCAACCCTATCTCCAGCGCGGCAGTTGCACGTTCCAAAGAGTAGATCCTGCAAATGGAGAAGAACGTGCAAGAAACTCCATGAACACTCTTTTAAATCAGTGTTTATAAAATCATGGTTACAATCGTTATAAAATAATAATATTTTTTTTGGATTATCCTTGGGCATACTTTTACAGTGCATACAGGGATAATCGTCTGTTGGTGCCTCATTCCATTTTAAATGAAATTTTTAACGGGGCCTCTGCGAGTTGGCTTCGGCCCCTCGTACGCCTATCAAAGAACCGCGTCTCCAGGGACCCGAGAATGTCAAAATCAAAAACATCATAATTATAATAAAACAAATATATATATTGCAAAAAAGATTGAGTCAATACAATGCAGATAGTCTTACAATCTTCAGCAGGTCCAACAATGTTTTCGCATCTTAATCAAAGCTTGGGCACTTTAGTCGCTGTGGAACGGACCAGCATTGAGCCAAGCATTTTTTTCATCTATGTCCCCTAGTTTATTATATGCTTGTCTGCATAGTGTGCGTTTTATACAATTTTAAAATTTGGCCTCAATATCTGTGGCGGTTTTCCCAACTATATTGGGGTCGGCTTACAAGGATTTAGCTGAATAGCACCAGTATTTTACGTGGAGCGGCTGCCTACCAGACCTCCACAACCCATTAACTGGGTAACACGGTACTTCATGGCTAAACTGGAGTTAGATTTACTGGCTTCTGACTATCCGTAACGACTGCCAAAGATCCACAAAAGACATCCGGGACCAACGGCTTAACGTGTTCTCTGAGACACGGAGGAAACTCGATAATATGTTAAGATGGTCACCCATCCACAGACCAACCTTCGCAAGTATTGCTTAACCTTGAAGATCAACCCGTGCGGCTGTTATCATCTAACCACGAGCTCCTCGCGTTTGACCTTTTGGTAATCATCATTATCGGGTGAGAATATTCTCATGCGATGGAAAGCAATAGTGTGGTGCCTTTTGCTTTGTTTACGCCCATACATCCAAGACATTGTCCACGTTGTAATAAACAGATTAAATAGAAACAGGGGTTACTTACCACACAGGAAGTAATTTGTTGTAAGTCGGCTGCATAGCATAGCATAGTCGGCCTTATAATGTTCCCACTGTTGGGACTCAGGCCTCCTCTCTAGGAGAGGGAATGGGCCGTAATCCACCACGCGGGCCCAATGCGGGTTGGTATGTCGGCTGAATGAAATCATTTTCAGAAAAGTTGTAGCGGCTTAAATAGTCAAAAGTTTCTTTAGAGTAGGTAATGGGAGAAGTATTTTATTACTTCGCAGCAACATTTTATAGATTAGTTTCAAACTCAGTGTTCTGTTTAATTAAATACTTACTTAATCCTGGTTTCCTCAGTCCTAACCCTTTTTTTTTTTTTTTTTTTTTTTTTTTTTTTTTTTTTTTTTTAAGGATGGGAAATCATCAAATGACTCCTCCCGCTCTGGGTGAAGCAGAAGGGAGTGTCAGACTCTTACTGACTAAAACCCATCCGTGTTCCTCCTAATGCCCTTTGCGTTCCAGAGCCGCGGTGCCTCTTTCAAACAGATTCCGCAACCCCGGCAGGCACTGGCCCTAGCGGGCCCCGTCTTCTATGCTGACAGCTCTTTGAGGCGCGCGTGGAACACAGCGCGCCGTCGACTCGGGCCTGGTTCTGATCGGACGGCGAGCCACCCAATGCTCGTCGTCCGCAGGCCCGCGCCTACGGTGGCCGAGAATCGCCCTGCGACTCCCGACGCCCGGGGCGTCTTCTCCTGTTGCGGCGGCTGGGGCGTGAGGTTTCCCTCTCTCTCACGCGTTCGGCCTCCTCCTTTGCTAGCAATACTGCTTCGCAGAAAGAGGTGACCGCACCCCATGCCTCCTCGCTCCGGACCATAGATTGAATCAGAGCCGGACGCGAGAGGTCGCCGCCGCCGATCGCCTCGACGAGGACACGGCGGTGCTCCGCCCAAGCAGGGCAGACCTCTACCGTATGCTCCACTGTGTCCTCCGGGCGATCCTCACAGTGTTGACAACCGGGCGTATCCTCCCGCCGAATCCGAAACAGGTACCTCCCGAAACAACCGTGTCCGGTGAGTACCTGCGTCAAGCGGAAGGTGAGGACGCCGTGGCGCCGCTCTAGCCACTCCTCAAAGAGGGGACTTATCGCCAGGATTGTGGCGTGCCCAGCGCTGGGTTGCGACAGTCGCTGTCTCCATACCGCCATGAGATCCTGCCGGAGCTCCGTCCGCTGCGCTCAGTCCTAACCCTAAGTAACCTAGTTACTAATCCTTTAATGCAAAAGTTTGTTGAGGTGTTTGTTATTCAATCACGCATAAACGGTTAGACGGATTTCAATGAAAATTTACACAGAAATAGATCATGTCGTGGGATCTAACTACAATTTTAAAAAGCGGTCAAGTGCGGGTCGGACCCTCACACGAAGGGTTCCGTACCATAAACCGAAAAAAAAAACCAAGTTTCTTGTATGAGAGCCTCAATTAATTTTTATTATTTGTTGTTATAGCGGTAACAGAATTATATACCATGTGGAAAATTTCAACCGTCTACCTATTACGGTTCTTGAGATACAGCCCGTCGACAGACGGACGGACAGCGGAGGCTTAGTATCAGGGTTCCGTTGGTTACCTTTTGGGTACGGCACCCTAAAAAGAGGTAATTTTGCTGAAACTACTGATTCGGTCACAAATATTCGTTCCCTGGAAGAAGCTTCAATATTTCTGACGGTCATAGGCTGAAATCATATCTTTTTTCCCGGAAAACATGTGAGTGCAGTATGATAGGCGAAAATAAATCCAAAGGAAAACATAGTACCAAGCTAATACTGGTGCTCATCCAGTCTTTCATGCGTATTCTTTCCGATCACTGAGTTTAAAGTGGGCAAGTAAGTTTTTTGTTACAAAAACCTTTTAGTACGTACTTCAGTCTTTAGTGATCTTAAAACGTTTCTACTTGACTGGACAAGAGAGCGCTCTGATATAACTGATTTTATATAGAGCATAAAGTTTGCGGATAAAAATCACAGTGTAAAACGTTTGAAATAACTTGTAGCTAACTTTTATGTATTCAACCGAAAGATATAATTGTTGGGTTGGTGAACGTTTGAAAGAACTTCAATTTACTTTTATATCTCCTAGTGAGAGGTAACTAGGTACTTATTGTTTCTGTGTGTGTAAGCAGTTCTTACCTCCGGTGATTTATCTGATAGCAGATAGAATATTACTGCGAAATGCTCTTTGCTCACTTACTCATCATTTTGAACAACTTTGTATAAAAACTGCCCCATTCATTCATGCGTGTGATAGATTATGCATAAAAATTCAGTTTATTTATCACAATAACTCACGTCTGTTTCTTTAATTGGACACAAATAAAAACATCCCTATAATAATTATAACCTTTTATACATGTGATACACAATACTCAACAGTTTCTCAGCAAAATCTTACCAATACTATTGCAAAATACTGTTCTTTCATTGTTATTTTGTGTAATATTACATTTAACCGTTATTTACAAAAATAACGTGACTTGTTTACTAATTATGCCATTGTAAGACCAACTATGTAATAGAACTAATTTATTTGAAACATATTTACTATATTTTAATATAATTTAATGATAGATTCATGATAAAATACAAATATTAACGAATTTGAAATGTTATCGTACGATGTGACGTCACTTGTTTACCACTGACTATAAAAGCTGGCGCTCCGCCGTTCTTGACACATTCGATCCTGAGCAGTCACACCGAGCGGACCTAAGTTAAGTAAGCTTATTTGGTTGTAACTTTTATTTGTAGAAAATACTCTTTATTTTCATAATTTATTGTATTATGATTATTTTTGAATTATATTTTCGAAATTATTTTTGATGTATGATTTATGTGTATGTGTATAACTTCAGTTTTTTTATGTACAATGCTACAAAAATAATTATTTGATGTCTATAAAGTATTAGCCTAAACTTCTTTCTAAAAATGTTTATTTTCTTTGCAAAATAAATATTTCATTAAATAGATTTCAATATCCCAAATGTTTTAAATAAATAAAATTCTTTATCCCTAAGTATGACTATTATTTTTAATTCTTTATAATATAATTATATCACATCAGAAGTGGGATCGGAACCTGTTTTACATATTTTTCAAAAAAAAAACATATATATATTTCAGATGGATCCTGCGGTGTTAGAGAGTCTTCTGAAAGCCATCCGTGATGGTTTAGCTGGCAACCGAAGTGAAGATGATGTGGTGTTGCCGCCGTTTGATCCAGAAAAGAATGACAACGGTGCGGAAAGCTGGTGCAACAACATCGACACCGTAGCCAAGGACCGTGGATGGAGCAGCATCACTACAGTCAGCAAAGCAGGTAAAGCCCTTAAGGGCTCTGCTCTCTTATGGTTTGAGACTTGGGACCCGGATGAGGGTCGGACATGGGAGAATTTTAAGACTTGTATCAAAGATTTGTACCCCGAAAAAAGGAACTTATCTGAAAAACTCTCAAAAGGCGTACTCTACACCTCGGACGTAGCAGAAACATACTGTGAATATGCAAGGGAAAAGTTAAGGTTATTGCGTAATACTAAAGTGACATTTTCGGAGACTCAGCTAGTCGAGCTTGTTTGTGGAGGTATATCAGATATTAATATTAGAATGGCATCGTTTAATAGTCGTGTTAATAGTACACCGGAACTCATTTCACTTTTTACAACTTATACTAAAAACCCTAGGAAACGCCCATCTGAAACAAATAACATTGAAGTACGTTCTTCAACCACTAAGCGTCCTAAACCTGAAAATTCAAAGCCACCTATTTGTTTTCTGTGTAATAAAACTGGTCATGTTAGGTCTCAGTGCTTCAAAAATAAAAACCAAGATACCCCAGATTCAGAAACGCTTAAAAATCAATGTTCGTACTGCAAGAAAATCGGTCATAATGAGTCAATTTGCTTTTTCAAGAAAAGAGACGCGACAAAAAATACTAACTCTACGAGTAATAACGTCAATTGTTCCACAAATGGTAACTTATAGCTTACTGATGTTGAAATTCGTGAAAAACCAATTAAAGCCCTAATAGATTCGGGTGCTAGTTGTAGTATTTTAAAAGACTCGATTGCAAATAGTTTTGGCCGGAATTTGGAACCCTGTTCGATATCATTAAAAGGAATAGGAAACCGAGTGATTCTAATCTCCTGAAAAGTTAGTTTACCTGTCAAATTGAATAATGACAGTTTAGAAATCGAATTCTGTGTAGCTAACGATTCAGATTGCTATTATGATTGTTTGATAGGCAGAAATGCGGTTCAAAATCCAAATGTAGCCATTGTTTTAGATTCCAGTGGTTGTAGATTGGAACAACTAAACTATACAGAATCAGTTAATACCATAAATGCCCTTAAAGCTATAGATGATCATATTCTAGATTTATTGGAGTTAACAAGTCATCTTGATTTAAACCTACAGCATAAAATAACAAATATTTTTAATAAATTTCCAAAAGTAATGCCAAATTCTAACTATACCAGTACAGTTAAAACGGGTGAAATGACCATCAGGTTAAAAAGTGATGAAATTGTTTATTATAGACCATATAGACTAGCATCTGCAGAAAAAGAAAAAGTTCAGGAAATTATTTCTGATTTACTTAAGAAGAATATAATTAGAGAAAGTTAGAGTCCATTCGCTAGCCCAGTCCTTTTAGTAAAGAAAATTGATGACGGCGATCGCCTTTTTATCGATTATAGGGCTCTTAATAAAATTATTGAAAAAGATAGATATCCGTTGCCGTTGATCGAAGATCAAATTGATAAACTAGGAAAAGCAAAATTTTTCATTTCTATAGACATGAAAAATGGCTTTCATCAAATCCCTATAAAAGAGGAATGTATTAAATATACTAATTTTGTTACCTCTGATGGGCATTTTGAATTTCTTAAAATGCAATTTGGTATCTGTAACGGCCCCTCTGTTTTTCAGCGGGCCATTAATAAGGCAGTTAAGAACGTGAAATTTTTGTTAGTATATATAGATGACTTGTTGATTCCATTTTCAGAAATAACACAGGGTTTAGAATACCTTGAACAAACCATTGAGGCTCTAAGTTTGTCGGGATTTACAATTAATTTAAAAAAATGTAAATTCTTCGTGCAAGAAATAAACTACTTAGGTAGACATATTTCTAGTGAAGGTGTTAGGCCGAGTAACGAAAAAGTTAACGCTTTAACCAACTCCCCAGTCCCAGGTACAGTAAAAGAAGTTCGCCAATTCATGGGACTGGCGAGCTATTTCAGAAAATTTATACCAGAATTTGCTTATCGTACGGCTTGTATCACAAAACTCACTAAATAGGACCAGAAATGGCAATGGGGTCCCGAACAAGATACGGCTCGAGAGTATGTTATAAATCATTTAGTTTCTAAACCACTATTGAACATATTTAATCCTGAGTTAAAAACTGAATTACACACAGATGCTAGTAGCATTGGATACGGTGCTATACTTTTACAAAAAGAGGATGCCGCGGCAGAGGATGGATGGCAATGCCACGTGATAGCATATTTTACCAAACGTACCTCTCCAGCCGAATCTAAATACCCTTCGTACGAATTAGAAACTTTAGCCATTTTTAATGCTCTTAAACAATTTCGGGTTTATTTATTAGGTTTAAAATTTACCATTATTACGGATTGTAATTCTATCAAATCGACCATGAATAAAAGAGATATTTCTCCTCGTGTAGCAAGATGGTGGACATATATGCAAGATTTTACATTTGATATTGTGTACAAAAAGGGTAAATTCGTTACCCACGTTGATTATCTCAGTCGTAATCCAACAATTACACCTGCAGAATCGTCAGAGGTAATTAGTATTATTAATGAACCAGATCCTCTGCCATCTTGGCTACACTCGGCACAAAATAACGACCCCGAGACACAAAATCTTTTAGAGAAATTTAGGGCCGTTGATATAGATACAAATCGATATATGATAAAAAAAAATGACATGTTGCTTTATAAGAATGAGGATGGGGATCCACCTAAATTTTTCATACCAAAAGGATATCGACTTAGTTTATTGCAGTTATATCATGACGAAAATTGTCACGTTGGTTATAACAAAACTCTAAACAAAATGTTAGAAAACTTTTGGTTTCCTAGCCTTGCTGCTTTCACAAAAAAATACATAAGTCATTCTTCCGAAGGTAATAAACATGTTTTAGTAATAGTGGATGGCTTTACCAAATACTGTATACTTAAACCACTTAAGACGCTTAATGGTCAAGAATTAGTCTCAATTTCACGAGAAAATTTAACTTTGTTCGGTACGCCTACCATGATAGTTACTGATAGAGGCACAAATTTTACTTCTGATCACGTACGATCATTTCTTAGGAGTATGCAAATAAACCATCATATGATAGCCACGGGTACCCCTAGAAGCAATGGTCAAGTTGAGAAATATGTTGGTACTATAATTAATATGTTAACCACTACTATTAACGAATCTTCAGAATGGCCAATCATTTTGTGGAAAATACAACTGTCTCTAAATACTACGATACAAAAATCAACAGGTTTTGCACCAACAAGGTTATTAATTGGTTGCAACGGAAATATACCTTCAGTACAGGCTCGGCTAGATGAAGTACAGGATAATGATTCTGTTCAGGATATTGATGCTGAAGCTGATAGGGACTTGGCTAGGCAACGTCTAAGAGAATCTGCAGAAAAGTATAAAAAAAAAAACGATTCGATAATACTCGTAGGAATAATATGATTATCAATAAGGGTGATATAGTCTATGTAAATCAAGACAACAGAAGACATGACAAGTTAAATCCTAAATTCAAAGGCCCTTATGAAATAATATATATTTTAGAGCACGATAGGATTTCTTTGAAGGGGCTTAACATATTAAGGAATATTACTGTGGCAAAAAAAAAAATTAAGGCGTTGGCCAGGGGAATGGGTTGAAGAAAATTCTTCTTTTGAGGAGTCCCTATAACTCCAGCATCATAAGCCATGATAGATATTTATTTGTTAAATTATTGTTAATATTGTAAGGTATTTGCGGTTATTTAATTATGTAATATTGTTAGTGTTAATGATGTGTGACTTTTTGTTAAAAAAATACCTATTGAATAATATACTTAAGAATAATTTGCAAATTGATCATTTAAAACAAATATTCATTATTCAAGATAATTTGTGTTCAATTAACATTGGATGTTTGAAATTACTAAATGCTATAAGTTTATAACAGTTTTTACATTACTGCTGGTTACTGCTGGTCAGTCACTGCCCTGATATCAGTCTGAAATTCATTCGCAGCAGGTGATAGGACTGGTATGTCAAGGCCAGAGGCTACATTAGGTACTGCTGGTCGGTCACTGCCCTGATACCAGTCTGAAATTCATTCGCAGCAGGTGATAGGACTGGTATGTCAAGGCCAGAGGCTATTATATGAATTGCTGTTTGGTCATTGCCCTGATATTAGTTTGAAATTCATGTGCAGCAAGTGATAGAACTAATATGCCAAGGCCAAGGACATGAATATAATTAGTAAGGTACTTCGAGAGCGAAGTACAGGTCAGTTTGGCCGTGATAGATTATGCATAAAAATTCAGTTTATTTATCACAATAACTCACGTCTGTTTCTTTAATTGGACACAAATAAAAACATCCCTATAATAATTATAACCTTTTATACATGTGATACACAATACTCAACAGTTTCTCAGCAAAATCTTACCAATACTATTGCAAAATACTGTTCTTTCATTGTTATTTTGTGTAATATTACATTTAACCGTTATTTACAAAAATAACGTGACTTGTTTACTAATTATGCCATTGTAAGACCAACTATGTAATAGAACTAATTTATTTGAAACATATTTACTATATTTTAATATAATTTAATGATAGATTCATGATAAAATACAAATATTAACGAATTTGAAATGTTATCGTACGATGTGACGTCACTTGTTTACCACTGACTATAAAAGCTGGCGCTCCGCCGTTCTTGACACATTCGATCCTGAGCAGTCACACCGAGCGGACCTAAGTTAAGTAAGCTTATTTGGTTGTAACTTTTATTTGTAGAAAATACTCTTTATTTTCATAATTTATTGTATTATGATTATTTTTGAATTATATTTTCGAAATTATTTTTGATGTATGATTTATGTGTATGTGTATAACTTCAGTTTTTTTATGTACAATGCTACAAAAATAATTATTTGATGTCTATAAAGTATTAGCCTAAACTTCTTTCTAAAAATGTTTATTTTCTTTGCAAAATAAATATTTCATTAAATAGATTTCAATATCCCAAATGTTTTAAATAAATAAAATTCTTTATCCCTAAGTATGACTATTATTTTTAATTCTTTATAATATAATTATATCACACGTGCAAGAGTCGGCAAAAAAAGAACACCCGATGTGTTGGTCCCGGTTAAAGTTGTTCATAAGGATGGCTAAGTACATAGACCCCTTTTCAGGTTAATTCTGTTACACTTGTATAAAGTAGATAATTATCTGATGGGTAAAGCTTATCAGTACAAAGTAAAACAAGTCGTCTATCAAACGTCATTCCACACTGATAAACACTACGGCACCGACTTCACCGCTAGAATTAATCCGCGGTATGCAAATCAAAGGCTATGCAAATATGAACAGAGAAGCGATATTGCAAGATACAGCCGACATAGAGCATTGTACGCAGTTGTATGGCACACAGTCAGATCCAGGTCATGTGTGATGTGGGCGGATCTAGGACTTATTTCTGAGGGGCATAAGGGCTAGACAAGTCAGGGAAGTTCCACCTAGGATTATGATATACTAATTTCTACTAGCCGCTTTGCGCACGTGAATTTCAGAAATATCCTATGTCCTATTCCAGGTTATGGTCTACCCTTGTGCCATGTATAATCTAAATTCATACAGCCTTTTCGACGTCATAATGGAACAAACAGACAGATAGAGTTCGTATTTATAATATAAAATTAAAGTATTATGGATAATAATAACTATATTTACCAATGACATACAATAGGTAACCATAAAAATACATGTTATGTCAATGAAGCTGAATATGTACGTAAAAATAAATTAATGTTATCAAAGCGGTGTACCACTTTGATAACTTTCAATTCCTCCCAGAATCTCAGATACTGGTTTTATTTTAACAATCAGGGGTGGTTGGTGGAAGTTGCTTGTGCCCCCTTTCCCCGGGATCCGCCCTTGCTGGTCATATTGACTTAATAGTCTGATTGCGAGGCGCCGAGGCAGCTTTGTTGCAAACCAGAGAGAACTGATGTTAATAAATTCAGTGCGACGCTCCCACGTGTTCGTTATTTGTTCGCTTCGGATGCAAGCTTGGTTTTATTTATAACGCTAGGTTTGTTCTTCCAGAAGGGGTGTGCAAAGTGTAATACGTTTATTTTTTTTTATTTTCTGCTTGGAGCAATATTACTCTTTTTGTGTCCGTAGGATGGTGTTGCTAGCTGCGCTACAATTTCTTTGTTAAAGTTTTAAGTTATTTTACACTAGCTGATCCGCGCAACTTCGTCTGCGTCACATTTTTCATGAATGCTCCGCTCCTATTGGTTCTAGCGTGATCTTATAGCCTTCCTCGATAAATGGTATCCAGCACTACAATTATGTTTCAGTTCATGAGATTAGCGCATTCAACCAAACAAACAATCAATCCGCTTTATAATCTTTACTAATATTATATTTAGGGTAGGTAGGGTAGGTAGGGTAGGGTAGCCAGTTGACGGGAGCGAAGCCGCGCGGGTCAGCTAGTATACTACATATCTATACATTTTATATCTATATATACCTAGATAGGTTTTGTTGACAGCACAGGCCGACAGTTAGGTATTCGGATCGACTTGATACGTTAGGTTAGCTTTTGAACAAAGATACAATAGGTACTCTGTTAATTCCGAACATTGCATTGCGGTTTCAACAAACAAATCGTATATTCCAGTCAGAAAGCCGAACAACGCAGCATGGCATTAAGACATAACACACAAAAAAGACTAGGTAATGTCTGACAAAAGCGAAAAAAATTTAAGAATTATGTTCTAACATTCTCTATAATTTAAAATAAGAAAGCTTTGCAGACAGAAATAATGAATACGCGCTTGTCTAGCTGTTTACAGAGTAATTTTAAAATATTGAAAGTGAAACAAAAACCCTGCTGAATACAAAATGTATTTGTATATTAAAAATCCACCCTTTTATTTGTTTGTCTGGAACATATTATTGCTTACATTTAGTAAAGTTGAACCGTTTTTTATGTGCACTTTAGAACACATCAATATGAATTCAAAATTAATGCAAATTTAAGTTAGTTAAATGTATGTAGTAGAATAAGTTATTTGTGGGTTTGTGATATCGATCATTCCAATTGCATTAATTGTTTATTCAGCGGGATTTGATATATATATATAACTTCAAAGCTGCAGATCTTATTTAATTACATAATTGAATTTGTACCTACTCCCACGTAGGTATGCTATTATGATTTAATTCTGAGTTTACCATAGGTTTTTCTAATTGGTGAAGGAATATTGATGTTTAATAATTACATGTTTATATTAAATGGAAGGGGGGGCCACGTACGAAGGTAACAACGTAACATAAGCGGGCTATAGCTTTTTTAATTTTAGAATAGCATTCATTAGTTTACGTTTTTACTTTCAATATCGAAAAAGGAACCATAAACCCGTCCTGTCTCGATATTTTCTGAGAACGATAGGTACATAGTATAGGTACGTTAGGGTGCCTGCGAAGAGATACTAGGAAAAATAATAATAACTTCTAGTGTCATGTTAAAGAGGAATATTTATGTAAGTAAAGGTAGTACCTACCTAAATTACATAATTTCTAGCTCAAACCTCGCTAACTCCACCACTTTGTAAATATCCGTAATTTAAAAACTTATTCAGTAAGCTTCTTCTACATTTTATAAATAATCCGCATGATGGATGGTTAGATTCAGTCGACGTGGGTGTAATTACGAGTTTCGCAGCATAATCCCAAGACTGACGAGGGCTTCTAAATATAATACTAGCTTGATAAATTCTATGCGCTAATTACATGCTGGTGTGACGGTATGTCACTCCTAATAATTCAAAATATTTATTATATTTCGAAACGCTTTACATATTGTGCGACACTTTGGAAAATCATAAATAGTACTTTTAATGGTAAGGGCCAATCTGTCATGTTATTCCGAGAATTACAAAATATGTTATTAGCTTTTAAATTGCGTAGCTATTGGAGAGGCACTCAATATTTAATTTAGGGTACGCCCACATGTGCTTGTAGAATGCAATATTTTACGTTAGTTGAAATGCGACCTTTTTCTACGATTTCTAAGAGTCGATATTGGAATAGCCGCGAGCAGGTCGCACTTATCAAAAACGTCTGGGTACCTGCCTATAACCGACCCTTACGAGAATGAAGATACAAGAAAAACAAAAGTGTTTTGGAAGTTTCTAGAAAGTAGTCAAGAGAGCTGCTATCTTGGAACAACGATTTGGAAAAGGCGAGAATTCAAGCTTTGGCCACGCTAGCAAACGCACGTCTGTTTTAGGTTAACGGGAGTTAGGGTTAGTTAGGCCGGAGGCGATGTCTCTGTATAGGCTAAGGGGCTCAGTGAATGCCAAATGGCGAGTTGTGTTGTTGTAACCCATAGTTTAGCCAGTATTATTTATTAAGTTAAATATAAGTTAGATTAATTTGGATTTATTTGTTGGGAAAAGGCTAGGCAGATGATGATAAGTTAGATTAATTTAGTTTTAATATATCTGGTGTGTGTGTGTGTGTTGGTGAACTAATCGATGAGTGCTGTGTGTATTATCCTACCTGATTACCCTCTCTGACCTAAACGAGGTAACCGACATATGTGTTTGGTTCTAGGGAGTCGGAGAAGGCCTTCCTATAGAGTGTACTTTAGACATAGCAACAGACTGTATGTACATCACTGGGGTGGGTCTCTAGATTATTGTAAAGAAATTCACTATCGCGCTTTGAAATTAACTATTTCCACACAAGCGTTACGTGTCATTTTCCCTTTTGCAGTCCTCTTGTCTTCTTAGCTTCATAAATTGTAATCTCGATATTGTTCCATAATTATTTATTGTTTTACGTATATATACTAACCGTGAATTCCCAATATTAACTTCACCTTGCATCCCCTCCTTGTCCCTAGCCTCTAAGGTCGGACAAGGCAGTAGTTTTTGGGAATTAATTTCGTACCATCGTTGGAAGAGTGTCCAGTCTGGAGGCGAGCTCTACAGGGCCAGGCGAAAGGCCATGGGGCCTGCCCCTCCCGCCTACTGGCGGGACCGACCTTAGCAATTAAGAGAATTCTAGAAAAAAACGAAAATTTTATCAGCCTAGGGTAAATTAGGAACAGTCACACTGGCTTCAAGGGGTCCTGCAGACTGATTTACTTCCTAATTTAAAAGAGATCTTGATTAATTGAATAAAGTAGTGCACAATCAGTTTTATTTTAATATTATTTTTGTGTACTTTATATATATATTTTTAAGTTGACATGTGCGAATTTTAAATATGGATTATTGGTATCTGAAGTAAATGAATAATAATTATTATATACATATAATAGTATTATTATTATTATAAAACCTATACAAAAGAGGCTCTGGACCGTGACATTCAAACTGCAATGCTGTTCTGTAAATATCTCATCGTGAAAGGTGAAGTGAGGTGACAATCCATAGCTTCAGATGGAACGACAGTCCACTTTACGCTCACTTCACACGGGTCTTGATAGTGAAATTTTAACGGAATAGATTGGCTGTATGGGATCGACATGCGCTGATGCAGTGTGATGTGGTCAATCTCTAACATTTTCAAAATCATGATTGCTGATGGAATGTTATCCAGAGATGATGAAACCTTATCTAACGTGGTCGCTCACAATGGGCCTCATCAGAAGGCATAAAATCACTCAACGGGCAATGGAGAGGGCAATACTTGGAGTTTACTTGCGTGATCGAAACAGTTGCACGCAACGAGTATTGTGAATGGTCCCATGTTCTCGTTGTAACTTAGCTATACTATTATAGATGCACTCGATAAGGCTTTCGTTTTGTTTTATTTATGTTGTTTGTTGTGTTTCGGCCATTTTCATAGACTAATATATTATATAATGCCATTTTTTTAATTTCGACAACCAGCCATTACGAATAGTCTGTGACCATAGCTTCCCACAGTGCGCCCGCGCGTTCCGTCATTTGTCTATGACATTGACAAATGAAACTGGAGCACTGGGCCATTGGGATTTGGTTAATTTTGAAGTTATTATTTGTATGTATTTATCTATTGCACATTTTATTTTATTTTGTTTTGTTTATACACAAACTCACTCAAGTACTCTCAACTATTTATTTTTATTTTATTGTATTTATATCTTAGTGTTGTTCCGTATGTGTGTCCGTGACATTACGCCAGGCCCTGTCATAACACCAGCGCTGTGATATTTATTATTAAATATCGCAGCATATGCTGAGACAGGGACCTTTTTGGCCTCGCACAGATTAATTTAAGGATACCGCTTAACTGTGTATATATATTTTATAACTGTTATTTTTACATTTTTTTTTTTTAATTTTATGTGTCTTGTGCGAGTCCCAATTAAACATTTTTCTTTCTTTTTCTTTTATGATGATATCCGCAAGAGAACCAAGGTTACCGATACATAGCCCAAAGAATCGCCAAACTAAAGTGACAGTGGGCAGGGCACGTTGCTCGCAGAACAGAAGGTCGATGGTGCCGAAAAGTTCTGGAGCGGTGACCGCGTACCGGAAGACGCAACGTTGGAAGGCCTCCCACAAGGTGGACCGATGACTTGGTGAAGGTTGCCGGTAGCCGATGGATGCGGGACGCGCAGGACCGGTCATTGTGGCGACGCTTGGGGAGGCTTATATCCAGCAGTGGACGTCTTTCGGCTGATATGATGATGATGAAACTTTATCTAGAGCCGTATTGCTATTCACCACTAGAGGGCCGTTCAAGTATTACGTAAGCAGAATTTTAGTAATCAAAGCTCTTACCTCTCCCTCCTATGCTTACGTAAGCATTGGTATAGTTTTTACTCGCGCGAGACCTATTTCCCCCACTACTGTTATTTCTTACTAAACATCGCGTGAGTGTAAAAACAACTAACTAGCCTTAATTATGTCAAATTAAAATCTACTAAGGCTTGCAAACAAAAAACGAAGTAATTATTGATGACGTAATCACCTTTTAAACTCCCCCGTCCCTAATGTCATCAAAAATAAGCATAGTAAAAACCCCCCCACCCCCCATTGGTACTTACGTAATACTTGAACGCCCCCTAGAGCCCGATACTAGGGCGAAAATACTTGGTAACAATTTGCTCAATACGAGAATCAGAGACGCGCCTAGAAAAGTGACAATCTGTTAGCGATATCGTGGCGAAGACGAGTGATAAAACAAAAACGCGTAAAACACGTGATCGAACCCTAATATTTTGGCATTTCGACAATCCCATTCGCTGATAGCATGCCATTTTGTGTAGAACCTAATGTCAACTGAAACCTTGAATAAAGTACTTATTATATTTGCCCGACTGCGCGAGAAGGAGGGATATGTTTTTGTATATAATTTCGGCGCAGTAGGTGACCACGACAAAGCTATAAGCTTTGTTTGGCTGGCTGCCTGACTGGGCCAAATTGGAGAAGATTTTAAGGAAATAAGAAAAGGTTGAAATATTTGCTGGCACGGCAATCCGAGGCATCCTCTATTTGTGTACTAAAGGACGACTTAATGAAGAAAGTTCAGCATGTAATTGATAACTACACAGAACTATCAGTAAATCAATTTGTGAATTCCAACGTTGAATATGTATGGACCGGACCGTTTCCGAATATTAATATCCAGGTTGTGTATATCTAACGATAGGGTTTAATTGTAAACAGGATGTTAGACACAGGTTAATTGGAAATAGTTTAGGACGGAACAAACAATGAATATTCACAAGGAAGCCTTGCAGAAATACATTCCTATTTTACCATAAATTGACGATTTCGAAATCCTAACTACTTCGTACTCATTCAAAAGTGCCTCTTATGGTCTTATTCATCATCTGCCTAGCTTTTTCTCAACTACATTAGGGTCGGCTTCCAGTCAAACCGGATTCAGCTGAATACCTGTATATTACGTGGAGCGGCTACCTACCAGACCCCACAACCCATTAACTGGGTAACACCATAGTTCTTGGCAAGACTGGAGTCAGATTTACTGGCTTCTGACAATACGTTACAACTGACGAAGATCTACAAATGACAGTCGGGACCAACGGTTTTTATGGTCTTATTGATATAAATAATTTGACTTTGGCTGCCAAGCTGATGAGCTTTTCGTTCACATCGCTTTTCATCTCATTAGTCAACTAGTGCAAGCAGAATTGTAAAACTGCTAGTTACTATAATTTTCGTCAAACAATAAAAACAAAGACACATTATTCGGAATGACCTTTTTTGCATAACTCAAACACTTATTAATTTTTTACACGCTGTTTCGCCAAAAAAAGAGTTAGTGAACTCGTTCATGAGTTATTAAAATAGTTATTCGTGCAAAAGTTCACTCTGCTCGATTTTCTTTCACTCTATTTTTCTGACGTTCAAAGCCAGTTACTTTGTGCAACATTATACGTTCAAATGTCTACCCGTCGAAGCTTTCCGTTCCCTCTAGCTCGGAAAAATATAAACGAACAACTTTTCAACCAGTAATCCGTAAAGCGTTTTATGCTATTTCTTTGTGAAATATTGTTGGTGAATTTTATATTTATCTTGTTACTTTTTGAGCCACTATTAACTTAAAACCTCCGTTTAGTAAGAGGAAGTTTATTTCAGTCGTTAGCTTGCTAAAAACCTCTCCACGATACAACTTTGAATATTTTGTAAATGTTTTCAGCATTTTGGAGAAAACATTTTTCATCATTCTGAAGGAGTATACCTCAAGTCCTGGGTACCTTAACGAGATGCATAGCTACTTGAGTTATTTCGTTCGTTTTAAGGGTTTTTACTAGTGACTCCGGAAACTAGCAATGGTTTAGTTAGTAGTCACAAGCACTACTGCTGAACTTGGGGTCTTGGGTTTGATTCCCGCTTTGTCTAGTGTTATTGGATTTTTATAGGGGTTTTTCTATTGATGGCTTAAGGGTGCCTGTCTATTAGGTACAGTGGAGCGAGGCAGCGGAGCAGAGAAACGGAAAAATTTTAACCAATGGAATTTCACAAAATCTCCGCACCACTTGAGTAACTGACATTTTGACTGACGACTTTCGACCCCATCGACTATCAATGTGCCCATTCAATTGTTACTAACCCTATGAACTTCGGTCTGAAATTAAAACATTCTATTCTATTCTAATAACTACACTGCAAGTAATTGAAATAGTCGCAGTACTATAGCACAATCACTATAGTGTTGTACGTTAGCTGCGAGTAAGTTATCGATAACCGCTTTGTCAATTTAATCTCGGATCGCACGGTTGAACTGGTGCAATAAACTGCACAGATAAACGCAAATAGATCAGTATTCGAAGCCACCGGCTTTCTCCGTCATGCATTAGTTCGATATTCAAATATATTTGCTAAGAGTTGTGATTATAAGTAGTTCTAGGTTCAATCAGTTTTGAAGTTTGGCTCTCAATAAATAATACAGATAATAAAAACACACAAAAGCAGGTGTTGAATTAGCATGAGAAACCTTTGCCCACATTTCAGTCTGTCAATAAAAGTGCCTAGGTGTTAATAACGACTACATATTTGCTAGTATGTAGGTACATATTTGTTTTATACAAAGTTAGCTACCTCTAAAGCTTCCACTCCGTCATGATTAAGAAAATGAACGAACAAAAGTACACATACACTGTTTCAAAAGAGATCGAAGGCTAAAATAAGCAAGATTTTCTTTAGAAATACTAAAGAGCTTTATATTCGTATATTTTACTGAAAATATTTTCTTTTTCATTAGAACATTGAGTGGACTTAAGAGAACATCTGTCCAAATAGAATCTATAACAGTCAATAAAGCTATTATTGCCACTCGAAATAATTGATCATATGTTCCTAAAGTGTTGCCATGCTGAGTTAAACTACGTTAATTTATTAAATCCTTTTCGATCTCTTGATTTAGTATTCTGTTCAAACAAGCTTGAACCTGCGTCTTTACCGCCGTGTTTAATAACATTGGAGCTCATGAGTATTATTCTCGGAATAATTCACTGCATCCCAGCCTGTGAATATTGCAGAAGCCGGTAATTGCTATCTTCATTTACGATGCTTCAAGCTATAACAAAGACTAATGAGTTATTACGTCAGAATTTAATCCGACTCTACTAATGGTTTCGTTAATTGAAATTCAAAACATCCTGTTCTGCAATCCCTTCAGACTTTTATATAACGTTTTTAAGTTGGTATTTGTTAATGGCCAGTGCTCCGACCAAATTCGGACGACTAAAGGAACCTCCGCTTAATGGACACATTAGTCCAATCAGAAATCGGAACCTGAACTTTAAAAGCTTTTGTGTTTTGGGGTTCGGCGCTTACGTCATCAATGAACGAAAACAGCGAACGAAGTAGATGCATGTTTTAAATACAGAATTATGTTTTTTTAATTAGGTTTTCCTGGAATGTCTGCTGTAAGGACAGGATATGCTAAAGTTGATGGATATCGCATAAATACAGGCTGATGTTTCTTCAATGACACTACATCGCCTTTATTTGTATACTCATACTGTTTGGACATGCCCGATATAAAATTTTATTTGAATTTACGATATGCACTTACTAGATAGGGACAGCGTCATAAAAGTTAGAGTGCATGTAATAAAGTGGTGATATTTATGATAACAAGCTTATAACTTGACGGTACTTTCATTCATATTCAAGGCTTCTACTGTTGTATCGTGGTATTAGAATTATTGCAACACTGTTTGAGCGTATGTTATTACTAGCTGACCCGCACAACTTCGTCTGCGTCACGGTTTTCATTAACGCTCCACTCTTATCGGTCGTAGCGTCATGTTATATAGCCTATAATCTTCCTCGATAAATGGGATATTCAACACTAAAATAAATTTGAACCAGTAGTTCTTGAGATTAGCGCGTTCAATCAAACAAACAAAGTCTTCAGCTTTGTAATAATAGTATAGAACTATAGAGCAGGGGCGGCCAACTTGATTAGACCCAAGATCGACTTTTTACTGACGAAACCCTGTGCGATCTACTAATTTCATAGGTACTTCTTAAAATTACAAATGTAACAGTAGGTTAAGTTCAGTATAAAATTATGTAGTATTTTTTTATTAACACAACCTATTTAATATTTACCTACATAGTTGCGCAGTCTATGAATCGTACCTATTTATAATTTTTGCCTTGCCGCGATCGACTGGACTAATAGCCGCGATCGACCAGTCGATCGCGATCGACCGGTTGGCCATGCCTGGTATAGAGTATACCCACGGAATTCTAAAAAGTAGCTAAATAACAAGAGCATTTTGGGTCGATCTTAAAAGATGGGCGCTGGTTCGAGAATGCACGACCATCTGTAACAAACCCAGACCTCTCTGCGGAAAGCAAGATAAGCCGTTGGTCTAGAACTATTATCTGATTTTTTTCAAAATTGTAGGCTAAGTAGTTTCGGAGATAAGGGGGGAATTGTCATTTTTGGTCTAATTTCTTAAATAACTTCAAAACTATGTATTTTCAAATGATGAAAAAAATATAATTAAAACCCTCATAGTAAGTCCTTTCATTTCATATGTCACACGATACAGTTTTAAAAACTTTTTTTTTTAATTTTTCGGTTTGGCCCACAAAAGTGGCCCCCATACCAAAAAAATATTTATTTACGTAACACGTCCATGTTTAGGTCACAGAAGTCCATATGTGTGCCAAATTTCAACAGAATCGGTCTAGTAGATTCTGAGTAAACTGGCTGTGACAGACGGAAAGACAAACAGACAGACATACAGACAGGCACCCGAGTGATCCTATAAGGGTTCCATTTTTCACGGATGTTCGGAACCCTAAAAAGCTAGATAGATTCTTGGCGTCGGTATTGAACGTATAAAGAACTAGAACAGCAGCGGCACAGTCATGTAAAGTTATGTCACACATGAGAATATGTCGCACGAACATTTCAGGTATTATATCGAGTTTTACGAAAGCTAGCTACCGAGAAACACATTAATTCGTACTGATGGTGATTTATGAACGCGAGTCGGCAAGCATTTTGGTACTGAATAATATTCCTGACCTCGTTACATAGTATTACTGAAAGTTATGCATTACGCCGCTCCTAAATGTAAATGAGGCGAATGTATGCAACCAATTAAAATATTGAAAATATTCCTTGCGGTTATACCGTTCCATAAGCATGACCCTATTATGTACCGATATATGAACAGTCATGGGGCAATATTACCCAGTGTGCAATACCCTACCACGCATAGTTAACGGACCGGTGATTCCGAAGAATATGCGGCCTCTTATCGTGGGATATGAAGAAGAATTTTTTTATACTCGTGGCAGAAGCATTTTATCTTGATTCAATTAATCAAAATAATTGCCCGTTGTTCTTCGTAATTTACTTATAGTTTTATATTGGAGAGTTTGTTTGTTTGGTTGAATGCGCTCATCTCAGGAACTACTGGTTCGAATTGAAAAAATATTTTAGTGTTGGATAGCCTCTTCATCGAGGATGGCTATAGGCGATATAGCATCACGCTACGACCAAAAGGAGCTGAGCATTTATGAAAAATGTGACGCAGACGAAGTTGCACGGGTCGGCTAGTTCTTATAGTAAACCAAAATTTAAAAGAAAATATAAAAATGACGAATAATTTTTCACTAATATTACGTAATATTTTTATAGACAGTATCGAATTTACATAAGGTAATAATAATGAGTTAACGGCCGTCGCGTAGTTACGTAACTACGTATTCTCGCGACTTTTTTGTTTCATGCTGAAATGAGGGCAAACGAAACATTACCTACTGTGTTACGTAAGTAATCATTACTTAGTTGCAGCTGATTTCAAAGTATCTATATCTACTCATAGTCTAAGCAATACTATCTACGGGTCAAACGGGGTGAATAGGAACGGAGGGGTGAATAGAAACAAAAGTTTGATAAGGTTTTTCACTATAATGTCATAATAATGGTTTTCTAAGAAAGCAACTATTCATATCAACTCAATAAAATTGGAGACCACATTCAACAAGATTAAAATAACGTAAAAATCTCCTGCTAATTTTTGTTTCGATTCACCCCTGCGTTCCTATTTACCCCGTTTCTAGGTACTAGAAGTGTAGTCTAAAGCTCTTCTCATTATTTTATACCTCACTAGTTGACTCCCGCAACTTCGTCTGTTTCGCGTCTAAGCGTGATGATATATGGCCTATAGCCTTCCTCGATAAATGGGCTATCTAACACTAAAATAATTTTTCAAAAAGGAACAGTAGTTCCTGAGATTAGCGCGTTCAAGCAAACAAACAAACTCTTCAGCTTTATATATTAGTATAGATAAAGAAGTATAGATAAAAATTACGTGGTCAACTCAAAGGACAATGGAGAGGGCAATGCTTGAAGTTTCCTTTGCGTGATTGAATCAGGAATGATATCCGCAAGAGAACCAAGGTTACCGACATAGCCCGAAGGATCGCCAAACTAAAGTGGCAGTGGGCAGGGCACATTGCTTATAGGAACAGATGGGGTCGATGGGGCCGAAAAGTTCTGGAGTGGCGACCGCGTACTGGAAGTTTGGAGGGCCTTCCACAAGGTGGACCGCTGGTCTGGTGAAGGTCGCGGATAGCTGATGGATGCAAGACGCGCAAGACCGGTCGTTGTGGCGACGCTTGGGGGAGGCCTATGTCCAGCAGAGGACGTCCTTCGGCTGATATGATGATGATGACGTGGTCAACTCGTACAAACAATATAGTTATGTAATTTTATTATTAAACGAACATTTAAGGCACACAGACGCAGCACCATAATGCGACAACCTTGATGTTGGACCATTGTGAGTGAGCCATGGCGGCCGTCATTGTAACCAGCCAACCTCCTCCAGAAGCGGATCCTCCCAGTGTGTTCAGGATATCTCTAAGCGAATCCGGTGTAACGCGGTGTAAGCGAACGCTGCTGCCCTTTCTCACCAGAGAATGGGCAATGGAGAGCGTTCTCTGTAAAACGTAACACCATACACTGCGATCGAAAACCCGCCTGCCAAGCGTGGCGATTATGGCAAACACCCCCTCCCTTTGGGGGAGGCTTATGTCCAGCAGTGGACGTCTTCGGCTGTTATGATGATGATGATGAATCCGGTGTCCCTATTGTTTGCCTCCATATTACGGCGACGTCTCTGCACTCAAGGAGCACGTGCTGTACCGTTTCCTCCTCCTCCATGTACGCATGGAGGAGGAGGAAACGGTACAGCACGTGCTCCTTGAGTCAATAATATAGTACTCTGTGCAGAGTACGCTCTGCACAGAGGACTATATTATTGACTCGTAGAACCATTTCTTGATATTTGTAATGTCTTTACCAAATCAGAATATCAGCTAAGAATACTTTCCGGGGTACCTATAAACACGTCTTGGTAATTAGATTATTTAATATTTATTTAATCCTTACTAATATTATAAATGCGAAAGTAACTCTGTCTGTCTGTCGCGCTTTCACACCAAAACTAGTCAACCGAAACGAAATTTGGTATACAGATAGTCTAGAAGCCTGAGAAAGGACATAGGCTACTTCTTCTCCCGGAAATATGTTCCCTCGGGACCACGCGGGCGAAGCTAGTTTTAAATAAATACTTGCTCGCAGTTATAATTTTCAGCTGTACTTAGGAAGGTACCTCATTTCACTCCTGCGTCACTTTTCTATAGGTCGGCAAAGTGATTAATGACCGAGGTCCCTCGCATTTATAAGTGCCTACCTACCTAAGTGATGACGACATTGACGCCTGCCGATATCGACGAGTTTTTAAGTGATGTTTAGGTAAAAAGTAAGTATTTTTTACTTTATAAAATCTCCTATCGAAGAATATACCTAGGAAGGTTTTAAGTTTTATTACATTACTAGCTTCCGCCAACGGCTGTACCTGTGTGAATCGAAAATTATACCAAGGGAATATATACTCCTGGGATAAAAAGTATCCTATGGCCTGTTCCAGGATATGGTCTACCCCAGTTTCAGTTTCATACAAATTCGTTCAGCTGTTAAGACGTGAAGTGGTAACAAACTGACAAACTAAACAGAAGAGTTACTTTCAGATATTTAATATTAATAAATGCATAGAAGGACGCTGACGCAAACATTTTATTTTAGTCCTAAGTTAAACTCAAAGTATTTATTTCAATTAAACCATTTACAAGCAATTTTGAATTGTCAAGGTCCGTCGGTCAAAAAAAAAGAAAGAATAAGCTATTTGCACGTTCCAAAGCGTAGCTATGGAGAAGAACGTGCAAGAAACTCTACGGACACTCTTTTAAAAATAATAAATTGTTACAAAGATGTGTTTACATCATGTTGAAATTACACATATATGTGAGAACGGTGTAAAAGACGAGCAGGATAAAAGCGTCTGGAAAAAATTAACAATTCAAAGAAATAATTAAAATAAACCATGGCAGCTGAGAAATGACTAGTCCCAACTGACGGCGCCCGTTTACGAACACGACACTGTTAAATGCGTGGCGACCCTCAGTTGTGCAGTTAAAGTTACATTACATACGCGCGACTTTCGTTTCGAGCCACTAGCTAACATTGCGTTATCTTCAGTGAAATAAAATTTCTTAATTACTTTCGACGTTTTAATTCTTTTTGTACCTACACATTCGCAAAGAACATTTACACGCACAAACAAAAACATAATTTCTTATTGATTTGTTTCAAAGCAAGAGTGAATAGCATTGATATATAAAAAAAAACCAAGATACACACTCAGCATCTCAAAAACGTCCGCAAAAAACAAGCGCAATATGTATAAATGTGCGCTAGTTTCAAACAGTCTCGCATCGCTCGCCATACTGCACTGCTTTGTAAAAACAACTTTAAGCGATCCGTATAAGGTTAATTTGCAAAAAAAATTGTTTATAGTATAACTACACACAACTCGCACATGACACTTGATACATGTCAGTTTTTGACGACAGTTTCGAGTGTTGCATTTGTTCGAGACTGTGCATCTTGGGTTTTTTATATTTCAATAGTGAATAGTTACCTTTTTGCCTCCCTCGTTCAACCTCGTAGACCTTGTCCGTCACTTTCCATCTGACAAGAAAGAGGTAAAGAGCTCATCAAAACATAAAAAAGTATGTGAACATAAAATAAAATGTTGTTCACAGATGTGCAAGATTAAAAATATAAAAAAAACTTTGATGAAAATCCGCTTCGTTAAAATATAACCTGCCTGTAATACGAAAATAGATTTAAATCACGCTCAGGGTTTCTAACAAATCAAACCAACGAGCATTCCAATGAAACTGAAAAATGTGGTCATAAAACCGCTTTTATTTATGTTTTGATTTCAATCACATTATTCTCTGCAATATAAATTACGTTAAGCAATTACTGCGAAATTGCTATATATAAATTCCAAGTAGCAAATTAATGTTTTTTTTTATCTGCGAGATTAAATTATCTTTATAAATAATGTATTATTCTGAAGTTAGCCAAGCTTTATTTAGAGTTTAAATACTTAATCATTTAAATAACTATTTCTAAGACTTATCTTATAATTAGGGTTCGGGTCTCCACCCCATCCATGCCATTATGGAGTATTAACTTTTGCCCGCGACTTCGTACGCTACGGGAATTTTGGGAATTCTCTCTTAGTGCTCACTTACACTTCCCAAGGAACCTACATGCTTTTCAGCTTTCTACAACAGTAGTTGCTGTGCGTTGTTTGTCAGTCATTCAGTAACGGAAGACTCTGTTATATATATGTAGGTATATTGATTAAAGTGGTAAGTAACTCTGTCTATCTGTCTGTCACCTCTTCACGCCGTAACGGCTGAAAGGATAAGGATGAAACTTGGCACACCGGGTAGAAAATGCCCTGGATTAGGACTTAGGTACTTTTTGACCCTTGGGATAATTCCGATTTTAAACGGGCGTAGCTGCTGGCAGAAGCTAGTTTCTAATTATTTGCAATTCATATGAAAATAAAGTATTTCTACAGAAAGTCTAATATACGAGCAATACCTAGTTACTATATACAGGGTTACTTGTAATTCGAAGTCAAAAATAAAAGGCCAAAATGCAGTAAATTGAACTCCCATAAATATATATGGCTGAAATTCAATTGTTTGCGAGATATTAGAATTTTAAGATTTTTTGGAAATTTAACCAAAATTTGTCATTTTGACAATTCCAAATAAAAAGAAAAATACATATGGAATGGGTACCATTAGAAAATGATATTGTAACTGGCACTTCAATTAAGCTATGAACATAACTAAACTCTGTCTTTTGATCCCTTTACCATTAGATAAAAACAACCTATGTATTGTTTGTGGCTATCGTATATGTGGGTATCGTACCTAGAATAGAATAGAATACTCTTTATCATGTACGCTATATAAGTTACAGAAAAGATAGATGTAGAAAACATTACATAGGGTGACACAATGGGCGGCCTTATCGCTAAAAGCGATCTTTAAAAGAAAAGAAAGAAAGAAAAATTGTTTATTCCGCCCAAACAGACGCACATTAACATGACATTATTTTTAAAATACACAAATAAAATCAACTATAAAACAAAATAAAAGACAAACATTCGTCCGTAAATCCACTGCCAGCCTGTGTCAGGGACGGACATTATAAAAAAGTCATTACTGTCGCGGTCATGTCATAGACGTGTGTGTGGCCGCGACAGTGACTATCAGTGATAAATGTCAATCCTGACACAGTTTCTAACACAAACAAAACAAACCATAAAAACAAAACGACAAACAAAAAATCTTAATTTAATTAAACCTATAACTACAAAGTTACATATAATATGTCAAGCTATGCGTCGCATCTGAGCAGGAATAGGTTGTTGCTCGGCGAAAATGCCGTGAAAGACAACCTTTGGATGGATTTTAGTAATTTCTAAATAGTTTTTACCTATTTATAAAAATATTCCAAAGAAGTAGGTGGTCACAGTTGGTTCTTCAGAAAAAGTACCGATATAATAATGTAACACATTTTTATATCGGTACTTTTCTTTCACAGACATTTCACATTTCAATACTTCCGAAGAAACATGATTTAATGGACAGTTAACTTGAAATTGAAATTTAATAAAGAAGGAGTTTTCGAATTGTTCGAATGATTTAATATCTTGTTTTGTAACATTGAGTTCTGTAACAAATTGAAATGTAATTTTAGACTAGGTATGGCACGGATATTTTTTCAATGGTTTTTTTTTTAAATCTTCCCTGATACAAATAAGATATCTCATATAGATTGATTATTTATATCATACATATAATATTTATTGCAATGGATTTTTTCAAATCTTCCCTTAGGTCTAAATAAGATATTTCATCATATATATTGATTATTTATATTGTATCAGACTAGCCTTTTAGAAAAATATTTTCAGTGTTAGAAACCATTGCTAGTGAGATATCCTAATTTAGTTAAATAAACACTTTTTAACAGAGGGCTTAGTGCGAGTTTTTTAACGTACTCGATCACGTTAACGTAAACGGTTTTCCGTTATTGTCACCAGACGGCGCTTATTCAGTTTAATACAAATTGACGTTAACGCTGACGCAATTGAGAACGTTAAAAAACTTTTACTAAGCCGTCAGGTAACTAGGCGTCTAAGCATAAATACCTAGGTACTAGCTCTAACCCCTTATTCAAAAGCGAGAAAATAACAACAAATGTATAATGAAGTTTGTAGCAAAACAAGAGATTTGGGAACTTTGTAGATAACTTGTTTCAAGCCCTCTTGTTTCTGTTCAGTTAAAATATAATTGGTTTTATGTTTGTGACATGTTGTTTGCGATGTTTCATTACTTGTGGTACTTATTATTGTTTTGTGGGCCCGAAATCCAAACAACACATGGCGAAATGTAAGTTCACATTAGGTACCTATTAAGCTTGTTAGTAACTGCCTCCGTGGTCGAGTGGTTTAGGCGTTTGCCTTGTGACCCGGTGGTCGTGGGTTCGATTCCCACAGGAAAAGTATACTTTGTAAAGTTGTTTTCCAGTTTGGCTAGGACATTGCAGGCTTGAATCACCTGATTGTCTGATAAAAAGATGATTCCGTGCTTCGGAAGGCACGTATAAGCCGGTGGTCCCGGCCGCCAAATAGCGGTCGTCAAATAAATCATGTCAAAGGCCCTTGAGGTGGTTTAGAAACCCTGACACTAGGGTGTGTAGGGTCGTTAGACCTTACTGCCCACACGAGAAGAAGAAGAAGAAGCTTGTTAGTCTCGTTAGGAAGCTTTGAAGAATAACCATCATCATCATTATCATCAGCGCTATATTGCTGGAGATAGGCCTTTCTAATCGCACGCCATTTATCTCGATTCTTGCCCACTCCCATCGATGTCCAGCTGCAAACCTGTGAAGATCGTCGCTCCACCTATCCTGATGATATCATGTCTTAATTTGGCAAATTCGTGGTCTCCACTCAAAAACACGTCTTTCCCGAGTGTGATAGGTTCTACAGTTAAAATGGACGGCCCATTGGACCTTGATAATGTTGTTAAAATTTGTTCTATCATCTTGTACATACTAATAGTATACACGCAAAAGTAACCATGTATTTCGGTCTCTCTTTCTGTTTGTTAGGGTTCTGTACACGAGAAGTCACCAACGGAACCCTATTACTAAGCCTCTGCTGTACGTCCGTCCGTACGTCCGTCTGACAGCAGGCTGTATCTCAAGCAGACTGTTGAAATTTTCACATAGTGTGTATTTCTATTTCCACTATTACAAAAAATAATAAAAATTAAAATTTACAAGGGGCTCACATACAGAAACGTGTTTTTTGGTACGTGTTTTATGTACGGGATTATGGTACGGGTTGTGTGATAGTCCGACTCGCACATGTTTTTGCCTTTTGATATCTTAAGGGCTGAACGGATTTGGATAAATCTTGGCATACGGGTTATCCCTTTAAGTCCTGGGTTAGGACTTTTTAGAATACATTTACTTTTTATCCTGCGAGTACCTTGGGTTTACTTTCAACCATCACGCGATCAAAACCACTGTCAGAAGCTAGTGTAATTATCTATTAGTCTACACTAATCTATACTATCTAAATTTAATATTATAAAGAGGAAAGATTTGTTTGTTTGAATTGAATAGGCTTCGAAACTCCTGGACCGATTTGAAAAATTCTTTCACCATTAGAATTATACATAATCCCGAAAAATGTTTCGAGGGAACCGCCCTACGTTTAGTCTATTAATAAGTAATTTATACATACCCTTTAAGAGGTAAGATGGGAGATAAAGTTCGTGGAGTGCCATTTTACAATAAGCGCACTTCTTTTTTTGTTCTAAATTGGTCCCGAGCGAAGCTGGGGCAGGTCGCTAGTTTAATAATAAAATTCGTAGTTACAATCTAGCAAGGATTATAACTGCGAATTTATGAAGAAAGTGATTTTGATTAGAACAGGCTTGCCTACCTTAATGATTAAATATAAGATTAGATATTCAATATATCAACACAATAACCTTCTCGCTGTTTCATAAAATGTATTAAATTTGATAGATGATTCAATTTAGACAGTCATATTTCATAATATACAGAGTATTCGGCTCCGTATCTTACGAAACACATATATCTGTTTGCACACGTCTCACAAAGTAACCTCAAGCTATTTCTTGTGAAAACCTCAAAAGCGATTCGTTTATTGTTGTATGTTCAAGTTATTATCTTAGTTTGTGGTAGATAGGTATTTAGGCTTACTAATTTAATAGGTATTCGTGTAATTGTGTCTATACATATCTACGTGCTTCCAACAATTAAAACAAACCACTACAATAACTTCATCAGACAATTTAATAGGTGCTATACTTATCTATAAGTAAGTAGACATAATTGATGATCTTACGGATCGTTAAAATGTAATCTGTTACCTAGTATAGTGTTTTTTTTCTTCTTTTCGATAGTACAATTACATTTTCTTGGAAAAGAAGTAAAGAAAAACATTTGCCTATTTACAAAGAGTCAATCTTTAAAAAAATATAGCCTACGTAAAAATGTCTCGACACTCAGCTAAATGATGTGCCTTTCAGGCGCAACAACTTCATTCGGGCAGTTGCCATTTTGAATCGATCATGGCTGTCAGGCCAACCGGATTGATTGGCGGTCACCCGATGACTAGGAGGAGGGAGGGGGGACGGACTGACGCTGTGGACTGATGAGTTCGCACTACGGTGACAGGGGATAATTGATGCGTAAGGGGATGATGATTGAAAGTCTTGTCTTTAATCAATTCAGCTTTTATTAAACATATTTTTATTTGACGCTTTATTTCGCACAATATCCTGAAACAATGACTATGTTACTATATTAGAGTGGGCTTCAAATCGAACAAGATGCTGATTTTTCGACGGCCCGGACCGAAGGCTTAACGTGCTGTTCAAAGCAGGGGTCTCGATAAGTATTAGCCGGTCACCCATCAACGTACCGATTTGGGCAAGCCGTCGACAATTGCGGTTGTTTTATTGAGCCATGAACCGCTCAAGATCTGATAAACACCGCAATGATATTCATAGTAGGAGGTATTTAGTTTCATTTACGAATGGCGCGTGGAGGCGCTACGCCGGGGCGAGACTCCTCTGCCGCGGCAAATCGCAGCACGGCGGACGGAGCAACGGCGGGATCTCATGGCAGTATGGAGACAACGACTGTCGCAACCCAGCGCTGGGCACGCCACAATTGCGGCAATAAGTCCCCTCTTTGAGGAGTGGCTAGACACGGCGACACGGCGTCCTTACCTTCCGTTTGACGCAGGTACTCACCGGACACGGTTGTTTCGGGAGGTACCTGTTTCGAATACGGCGAGAGGATACGCCCGGGTGTCAACACTGCGAAGATCGCCCGGAGGACACGGTGGAGGTCTGCCCTGCTTGGGCGGAGCACCGCCGTGTTCTCGTCGAGGCGATCGGCGACCTGTCGCGGTCGGCCCTGTTTCAAGCCATGGTCCGGAGCGAGGAGACTTGGGAAGCGGTCACCTCCTTCTGCGAAGCAGTAATGCTAGCGAAGGAGGAATCCGAACGCGTGAGAGAGAGGGAAACCTCACGCCCCAGCCGCCGCAACAGAAGAAGACGCCCTGGGCGTCGAGAGTCGCAGGGCGATTCTCGGCCACCGTAGGCGCGGGCCTGCGGACGGCGAGCATTGGGTGGCACATATTATTAATTATCCATTGATTATATAAATCCAATAAATTACAAAATTGATATACTAATTTAATTAAAAAAAAAAGAAAAAGACAAAAAAAAACACAATTGACAGTTCATTTCAAGCTCGCTGCATACAAATACAAATATGCAAAATATACAAATATTTTTACTTTTTGAACATAGGTATAGGAAATAAGATATTTTTTGTATGTTTTTACTAACACAATATGTTTTTTTTTATCCGAAATAAAGATTATTATTATTATTATTATAGGTTAAGTACAGATGTTGTAAAATATTAATGAACACTATGCCTAGCTGTCATCGGCTTACAAATATTATTCTGGTACAGTTAATTATGCTGATTATAAAAAATGTTAGAGTATAAAAAGAAAAATAGTATTAGTATTCACGGTGAAATGTTTACAGAATAGGCCGACTTAAGTATATTCTGTAATATCCTTACCATTTCAAGGACTCATTTTGCACTTAGCTCTAATTTACATATATTATTTGTATCTTTGAATTTCGTACATATCATTTTCCCAGACGGAAAACTCGTATGGCCAATAAATACGCTTAGAGCTTCAGAGTTATAATATTTATATTATAAACAGCTCGTCTAATATTCAGATATTAAATAGCTCGTTATACGAGTATTTCCCAACAAACATGGTGCCTGAGAAGTTTAATTTTCTCCCACAGATGCAGCGTTTTTGACAAGCACCTGTTCACAGCTCAGCATTGTTCTGAGCAGCCCAATTAGTGGTGTGCATTTTGAAAATGGTGCTGTACATTCAAATGTTTTTGCTCTCGTAAAACGGGTGAGAATTCCGGGAAAACTGTGTTTTGGATCGTTTTTCTTATTGTTTTCAGGAAGCATGCTTCATTGAAATAGTAATAATTAAATAGTGCTTTATAAAATATTTTTAGATTATGTAGAAAACGTTGTTGGTTTCACCTTTTGTCTCGCTGATTTATTCAAATTGTATGTCATACAATATTGTGTTACCCTTTCCCAAATAAATCCCAAATAAATAAAATAAATAATTCCGGGAAAACTATGTTTTGAATCGTATTTATTATTGTTTTCAGGAAATAAGTTTTCATTGGAAAAATATATGACTTGATGAGGTAAAAATAATAAGCACCTTAATTTATGGTTTGCGTCTGCTTAAACATTTATTTCTTGACGTTTACACGTTTTTACGGTTCCGTAACCAACGGAACCCTATTACTAAGCCTCCGCTGTCCGTCCGTCCGTCCATCTATCCGTCTGTCCGACTGTCTGTTAGCGGGCTATATCTCATGAACCGTGATAGGTAGATCATTGAAATATGTACAGAGTGTGTATTTCTGCTGCCGCTATAACAACAAATAATAAGAATACGATGGTACGGAAAGCTTCATCCGCGAGTCCGACTCGCACTTGGCCGGTTTTTTTAAGAGCTTATTTTATTCATCGTATTTCAGTGAGAGTGATTTCTCAAATTGTATAAAAACTTGTGTTGAGTTCTTAAAAAAACCTTGGTATCTTACGAATACGTATCACGTTACACTTTAATCGGTCATTGCCAGGAATAAGGAGTTTGTATCAATATAAAAGTCTGACAATTTATATTTTTGTTAATCAATCACTGCTTTTCAATGCCGGGGCGTAAACGCATCGGCCTAACGGAGTCAGCCACAAATTCACCATATTTTTTCCACATATTTGTGGCGTTGACGTACGAGGTTAAGTTTCGTTTGTCACATATATGTGACAATGGCGTTCGAAAGGTTAACTCCTGGATTGGAAAATACGATTCCGTCGGGTAGTCTGCGATTGCCACGCTAGCAAATTCCGTTCGCAAAACTGTGCTTTGTATTGTAGAAATAATTCACTGATCAATCAATCATTGAATCAATCATTGACTCAATCAATCTGACATTGAATGACTGAAAACATAAAGCCAAACATCAAACCGAAAGCAAAAGGAAGATAAAACAACGCTACCTGCTACGCGGCTACGAGATTACTACGGCGTAGCAACCAAGGTCTACGAGAACTCACAATTCGCTATGGATTTATTGGCTTTTAGAAATATTGTGAAAGTTGAAGTGAACGTGAAATTGGAAGATACGTTCCTTAGAGAGTGCAGAGGACACTACACAAGAAAGTTTTTTCGAAACTCAGGGGATAAAAGTTTGTATTCGAAAGAATCGCGGCCAACAGCTAGTATCAAATATTATGTAAAAACATGTACAGATTTCTTACATTCACAATAATACTGGGAGGAAAATATTCTAATAAAAGATTTTCAAATAAAATCCGTGTCTATCCTAATCTCCTAGCTAATATTCTGGAGTGCTGGTTCTATTTCCAAAGTGAATACTCTTTTAAGTAACCTGAGATTAATCTTGTTTAGGTAAGATATCTTTCTACTTCTATAATTAGCCTTCTAATATCGAAATTTGCATTTTCCGGTTTGCTCGCGTGGCCATATCTTAGTAACTGTGCATTTTACCGTAACATAACAAAGCAAAGCAAACTATGGTTCTGATAATTAGTACAACTTCCTATCAATGTTTGGTTCATTCTGTAATTTTATCAGAACACAGAGATTATTTCTTACAAACAAACTTTTCCTTTTATAATATAATATTAGTTTAGTATTCTTGAAGATTCATTAAAACTTATTGGTGTATGATCAATATTTATGTGTAGGATTGCAAAGATATCGAAGATGTTCCAATATTTGATTAATAAATATCAGTAAATTGTAGGAGATTGAGCTACTGTTATTACAGGCTATTCAACCAACAGTTGGACGGAATTAAAGTGAGCTTTTGGCATAGAAATCAATGACGAATGGAAGTTTGGCAATAACTCCATTTATTGTCGGCCCAAGAGGATTTATGCAACAATTCTTCATCCCCAAACTATCAAAATGTTCGATCGTTATACTCTTTCATTGTTAAAATTCAATTGCTCGGAAGTACATTACAAAAATCTGTTTTATTTCGTAGAGAATAAGATTCAGATTCGAGTGCACGGCTTTGAAAAACTTTGCGTTGCAGCGGTGTAGCATTGTGTCTGGATTAAGGGCTTGAATGCTAAAAATATACGATATTCTATATTCAAATTGCGTCCTTCGAAATTCGAATAACATCGAACGTTACGCCGTAAATATTGAACGGGACCGTTTGGGTTTCGGATTATTGCTTTATGTCAATGTGGTATGACTATGAATAGATAGTGATATTGATGATTTCCACGTTGTACAGGTTTCAAAGTATACTTTATTTTATTTATAATTATCATACTTATGAATATTGTTAGGGTTTGGAACCTCCATGTAGCAAAAGAGAGTGATCCTATATGATCACTCGTTTGTCTGTCTGTATGTCTGACTGTTGATTTTGATTTTGATATTGAACTTCGGTACCCAAATACGGACGCGCTGTAAAAATAAATACATTTAGAAAATTTGGTTACGTTTTGAGGGGCAAATTAGAAAATTTAATAAACGTTTTTCTGAAGTTATGATAGAAATAGATGAAATTTATTAATTATTAATTAATTTTCTAATATTTACATTTCCATAAAAATTAAAAAAAAACAGATTTAATAAGTAATAAAAAAAGTTAAAAATTGTACCATCGTAGTGACGTCACGCGTGTTTTCAACACACTATCATCTTCATGTTTTGTTTACGTGAAATCTATCTTACGGACTAATTCGATTTTTTCAGTAAAATTCTCTATTTTAAAAGTTAAAGTAGACCACTTTTTGACCTTTTCTCTTTTCTTAGTTACAAAAGTAGGTTGAAAAGTGTTTGACCGGAAACCTTTGCCCACGTTAACCTGACGCGAGCGTGGCTCTCAGACGAAATTAACTGTTGATATTTACAATTAATTTCAATTTGCCGTATTATTGTCATTTACGGACAATTTAAGTTGTTAGACAATTTGACAAACAATGAATTTCTCTAATTTAGCCTACGGGTAAATCTGGGAAATTCATAGTATAAACGAGTAAGTAATTTTAGCTAGCTTTGAAATTTTTTGCGTTCGTATGTGTTTACGTATTTGTAAGTAGTTCTACAATTATTATTATTTTTATTAAATTATTTATTCAGAGCAACAATGACTCATATAATGTTAGTAACAATAAGTAAACTTACCTACAACTATGTAAGTCACACAATTACAACAACAACTACATGAACACACAAAAAAAAAATTACTGCTTCAGCATCCCAGCCTATGAAATATTGGAACGACTCAAAATTTTTTTTATCTGTTTTTTAAACCGTAAGCCATAGAACCAATCTAGTATAATATATTAAAGTAATAAATGCCCTTTCCATGCGATAAAACGATCGCAAAAAAGTAATTAGGCAAACATAGTGTACCTACTGGGTCGTCCACTAAACAAAACAATTTATTATCCGAAGAAACCACGAGGCGAATGCTTAAAAGACCCGTTTCAGAACAAAACGGAGGGATTAACATAAAGATTAATTAAAAGATAAATTATGGCTGTTTTTATACGGATCCTAAGGATGCTGTCCCACCAAAGATGTGCGAGGTAGCTAGGTAAAAAATGCTCCAGAGGAATCATTCTATTCTGTTCACTGTCAACTTAGCTGGTCAAGTAACTGTCATTCCATCTTGATTGGATGGACTTGTAGCGGCACAACAACCGCCTGGTTGGAGGATCCTCCCTTTACAATGGAGGTGAGCGGGACTTTACTCTCGTACCGCATACTCTCTAAACTGGTGACCCTCGACAAAGAATGTCAGCACAGCCTTCGTGCAACTACTTCAGCGTGACGTCATCATCACTTCCCCATCGTGACCTCAAGCTCTCGAGCAGCGAGTCATACAGCCAACCTCCAAAGACTCATGACTCTATTCATGTTTACTTTACCTTAGTTTTGACAACGAGATTTTTACGGAATAGCAATAGGTATTAGTTAAAAAGGGCTTGGTATTTGTATACACAATAAAGAGAGAAATGTGTGCTTGGGACGCGAGCGAAGAATATGTGCGGAAACAGCTGAAAAGAGTCCGCTATGCAACCTCGCGCCATTCAGCTACACACCGTTTCACAGCTTTTTTAAAAACAGTCACACATTTTCACACATCCTCGCACCGCCAAGCGACCTCGCACATCTCTGGTTTCCACCAGATCACCCTCATTCTAAACGTTTTGCGATAGAAATTATATTTGAGTTTTTATAAACACTTTATGATGAGTTATGGTCGCTCGTTCATTTTAATAATGAGGCAGCTTTGTTCCAGTGTTTACTCATTGTAGAACGTTGTTCGGTGTTCAACATTACATAGAATGTTACATAAGGGGAAATTTGCGTTTCTTGTACGTACAAGCTAAGAAACGTTGTATCACGGTAACGTTAATGAAACTTTAATTAACGTAACGTGTTACTATGTCCGTCGATTTTATGTCATGCATAATGAACACATTTCTTGCAACATCAGGGAAATAGGCTACATCCTTACAACCACTATAAAATGGGTGTGTAATGTTTGGTATAAGTATTTTTTATATAACAACGAACGAAACAATTTCTTTTGAAATAATTTTCAAATGTTATAACCACTTATTTGTCGGGGTGCCCTAAATCCCGAGCTTATTCCTCCCTATCTTTGTTCAACAGTAGGTTAAATGATAGTTATACAAAACACAGCACCCCGATAAAATGCACTCTTAGTGCTATTTCCCACTAGCACTACAGGGATGCATTTTACAGGAAACAATTGTAAAAGTAGAATTATATTTAAAAACTAAAATGCAGCTGCAAATACATCGCAGTAGTATCTACATTACAATGTTTTCCTGAGTCCCAAGGTATCAGTCCATACTGCTCCATCTCCTATTACCTCAAACCTAAATACATACCTATACTCCTCGCTACGAGAAGCTATAATGTTTTAAAAACACATTCAATTGTTTCAATTTTTTATTCCATGAGCCATTCGATCAACAATTGTTGATCGAAGCATGAGCCAGACGCGTTCCATTACCACAAAACATTAGACGACTTTGTGTTGATTGAATTTGGAATTATCTGTTGTCGCTACGTACCCTAGTAGAAGTTCTTTGTTAACAAAATGCTTCTCGTGACGTGGACTTTACTAGGTATCATGAATCGTTCGCCCCACAAGAAGGTACATACCACTACAGGTAGCGCAAAAGGCGATTAAAGGATTACAGTTACGTACAAACGACGCGACGGCCGACAATATCCTCTTGTCAACTGACAACAATACCTTTGCCCATCGCGGTTATTGTGGCAATTTCCTCTTTGACTGTCCATTATAACGGTTATTGGAACGGCCGATAGACAATGAGCTGTCTAAAATTAGGTCAATCCTAATTAAACTTCGTGAGTGGAACAATAGTGGCTTTGTTGGGATTATAGCGCACCCAGTACTCAGTACTAAATTTTGCCATAAAAAATTAGACTAAATTATTATTCATGAAGAATTGTTTAGCATCGCAAAGAAAATATTTTTATCTCCGCAAAGTAATTAACTTAAGTGCCCAAAAAAATTAAGTCGGAATTTAAACCGCTGTCCGCTAAGACGAAGTTATTATTAGCTAGTAATAACTCGATATGACGTAGAAAATAGTAGGTTTTCTGACAATAATGGACGATACGTGTAATCCTGATTCAGCCTGAGGCTAATCTTAGAAAGTTTCAAGTGGAGCCGTCGCCAGGCGGAGATAAATCTATCTCGGAGATAAATCTTGCGAAAGTATTGGGTATCATTTTGAAGGCCGCCTTCGATTAGACAATTTATAGATGAATGGATCTGTAGACAATCCGCTGATAAATGAGGCTTACGGAATTTAGAAACATTTTTTTGTTTCGTTGAGTAAATCTTTTAAGTATTGCGGAAAAGATTAACATTTTCTCGTTTTCTTTTTATAGTAGCGTTCATTATTTTACTGACAACTAATCTGTGTAAAAAATCTAGCTATTTTTATAGCGTCCCGAACTAAAATGTCTAATTCTGTCATCTAACTTCTACCTGAGGACCAGTATTTTAAAAGGAGCTAGTGCCTGTCTTAGGGTGCCTGTCCATTGCGAGCGGAGCGGAGAAACGGAGAAATATTAACCAATCACGTCAGTCAAACTGTCAGTGACTCACGTGAGACTCACTTGGTTCGGAGATTTTATGCAATTCCATCATCTGCCTAGCCTTTTCCCAACTACATTGGGCTCGGCTTTCAGTCAACCCGGATTCAGCTGAATACCAGTGTTTTACGTGGCTGCCTACCAGACCTGCACAACCCATTAACTGGGTTACACGGTACATCTTGGCAACACTGGAGTCAGATTTATTGGATCCTGAAAATCCGTAACGACTGCCAAAGATCTACAAATGACAGCCGAGACCAACGGTTTAACATGCTTTCCGAGGCGTGGAGGAAACTCGGTAAGTTAAGATGGTCACCCATCCACAGACCAACCATGGTAAGCGTTGCTGAACCTTCAAAATCGACCCGTGTGGCTGTTATTATTTAGCCACTTAATTACGCGTTATTTTATGCAATTCCATTGGTTAAAATTTCTCCGTTCTCCGCTCAGCTACCTTCCTCGCTCGCAATGGACAGGCACTCTTACACACTAGCCAGTAAGTGGGTAACACATGGTAACACGGTAGATACCTCTTGGCGAGACCGGTGTCAGTTTTCTTGGCTTTTTGACTACCCGTTACGAGTGTCAAAGATGTTCGAATACCATCCGGGACCAACGGCTTGACGTGCTTTCCGAGGTACTGAGGGATCTCGGTATGTTAATATGGTCCACTGGTCACCCATCCACGGACCGACTGCGGCAAGCGTTGCTTAACCTTGAAGATTGACTTATGTGGCTGTTATTATTTAGCCACGCTTTATTTTATGCAATTCCATTGGTTAAAATTTCTTCGTTCTCCGCTCCGCTGTTCTTCCTTATGTAGCACATACATATTATATATTAAACAAGTAAATATAGGTAGCTGCTCTGTGTTCTCTAGTTAGGTATAACTCGAGAAAACACTCCGTTGTTAATGAATTGAGAAGGTAATTTATGTAGATCCTATCCTATTTGTCTACCAATTTGAGATCAATGATAGAATTACAAAGGAATGTGGAATTAACTGAATAATCTATTAATGTAAACATGATAGGAATACTCGTGCCAGGGTAGAATTTGTAGATACATTTCAGAATTTAATTGAAAACAACTTTGACTGGTGGTAGCTTTAAAGCTTGTATACATGCCAATTACCTTGTGCATATAAACGGAGCTAACTACTCCTCTACGCGCCACTCCGCTACCCGCATTTTGAATTTATTATAAAAAAATAACATATATTTAAAAAAGTAACAAAACCAAAATATTTTCGTTTGTATTGCAATGCAGTAGATATTTTTTTTTGGCTTTTGTTAAATAATTAAGGAATAAAATGGTTTCATCTCAACGATTTGGAGGCGATTTGGTGTTTTTTTTTTTCTTATTATGTAACACCAATACATAAATTCTGGCTAAACCAAATTACGTATAATATCATGTAGATTACTACCTATTTTTTTCAGATGTCAGAATCTACATGATATGGTACGTAATTTGGTTTTTCAGCTTCTTCGTCTTCCATCGTGGCGTCTTCACACTGGTCATGAAGCTTACGACCCACTTCAGCATTCTCATCAGGGTCGTCAGTGGGACTATGTTCTGGTTCAGACATCAAAATCACCTCGCTTTCTGAAATGAGATCGGATATAAATGTTGGAACGGACACACCAGCTTGTACACTTTGCTCCGTTCCGTCCAGTTCCGTATCGTCCTCGATAAGGCTGCTCTCTCCACAGTCCTGCACATCATTATCATCATAGTCATCGTGGTCATCATTTTCCTCATTGTCATCGGGTTCAATTTGTGGATCTTCAATTTTCGGGCTAGAATATAAAGGTGTATGTATCATTATCGACATTCATATACTCTTGCTGTCCGCATCCGTCGGATACTTTGGCACTCGTCTTTTCAATATAAATAAAACATTTTAATGCTCTTTGTTTACATGCTGTGCATTTGCACGGGTATTCTTTTCTTATTTCGTCGCATAGCAACGAAAAATCAATACCGTCATGGTACGTGTAATTATGAAAGTATTTTGCAGCTCTTTCCAAAAATGCGCCCAAAATCAATGCGTGATCTCTCTCACGCCATTCGCTATTAACAGCGACGAGCCTGAATTCTGTTTAGAATTCTTCAAAACATACTCGGTCTATACCGGTATATAACATCGACATTTTTTTATTTTCTCATATCAGTTTACATATAAAAACCACTTAGCTTTCTTATCCAGGCGTTCATCTAGCTAGCGCCTGATCATCATCAACATCTCGTCCTTTTCGAGATGCTTTATAAAATGGGGGTTTTTTGTTTATGCACCTTTTTACGCAGTGCACGCGCGTGGAAATTATCTTCACACAGTGTACGAGTACACTGTGTGAAGATAATTTCCCTGTATGTCGAAAATTATCTTCGTGCAGTATATCGTCCTGCACGCACGGAAATTATCTTCGTGCAGTGTATCGTCCTGCACACACGGAAATTACTTACAATACCCGGTGGCTCCACCAATTTGTGACACTGCAGGCTATAACCACTGCGGCGTCAGAGATCGTGAATAAAGAAAATACTGATTGAGATTTAAAGGATAATTATATTGAGCTCATGATCCAAAGAAAGCTTTTACAGTTTTTCTCATAAAACAAATCACCTCTTCACTTTATTTAAACCTATTCTAAATTATAAACTATCTTTTTAATTAAATCTTCCAAGGCTTGTCTCAACAAGCCAATGCATCCATGAAGGGTGATGCATCCATGGAGGATGAATCACAGTACATACCCTACCTAGAATCCTTCCTCAGACTTTAACAAATATTTGATAAAAAAAATGTAGCCGAAATTGGTCCAGCCGTTCTCGAACCTTGCGCTTAGCAATTGATTTGGTCATTCATTTTTATTTATTTATATAAATAATTTAGTTAACAAGTTGTGTACTTGTGTAACTATACTTTTACTATAAATCATTATTGTAAAGGTATAGTTTCTACCCGCGGCCTCGAAACGTTTGAAAAATTTATTCGAAACTATGGCCCGAAAAGTACATCCATCTGAGTAGATAGTAAATAAAAACATAATTGGACTACTTTAAATGCGGTAAACATAAAAATTAATTTAACTTTCACGATGATTTGACTGTATTCTGTAGTTTCGATACTCTGTGACGGGGCGCGAAGACGCGCGCTGGCGGCGCACGGCACGGACTTCGGCGCATCGTGCTGTTGCATGCGGGTAGCGGAGAGGGGTAGTTAGCTCCGCCCAAATGAACAAGGTCGTTGGCATGAATACAAGCGTAAAGCTACATTTGACCGATGACCTGGTAAAGGTCGCGGGTAACCGATGGATGCGAGACGCACGGGACCGGTTGTTGTGGCGACACTTGAGGGTGGACTATATCCAGCAGTGGACGTGTTTTGCTGATATGATGATGATGAAGCTATATTTCGGCCTTGGTTGGTTAAATATACCATTACCACAGATATTGCGTCACCCTAGTAAGTAAGTACCTACCACTTGATAAAAAAGAATACAGAGACAACACAAAATTAAACTACTAGGAGTTTACTATGTTATAAGGTATAAAAAGTCCAGACAAATACGCGATTTAAATAAGTAAGCGTACAAACCTACATACCTCCCTATCCATCATTATTATCATAGCCATTTCATAAGTGAATACTGTTATCAAACTCAATGCCATTATCTTTTAGTATCGTCTCACGGCCCCCATGGGAAGCGCCTGGCCCTACCTCCTCGCAACTGGTTACCATGTGTAGGGAAGTACGCATAATATTAGGGAATGGCTTTCGTCTACAAATATAACGGTAACTATATTATTTCTACCTTTCTTGATCATCGGTATCAAGGGCCGTGTGCAGTGGCAATGTCATCATTGTTTAATATCGGTGGTATTCCCCCTGTAAATGGGTATATGTAAGGTAAGATTGCGATCATTGGACTAGCTCTTTCATTGGATCACCAAGGTATTTCTAAAACTGTGCAAGCTAGCAACACCCAAACTAGTCGAAACGAGTCCTTGGCAACTTAATTGTACCCCGCTCTTACCCCAGTGACATTACGGGACGTGGCGAGGACACACGCGTCTGGTTGTGTTTGCGGCGGTCAAAATATAATAATTTCACTTGACGTAAGTATCATTGCATTCATATTTGTCAGCGTGCAAGGTTATGATACATTGGACAGTTTATTTTAGATTCCATGAGTGTTATTCAATTTGGTCTAAATATGACCACGTATATTTTAGTTCAGTTTTTCTTAACCACTACCTTGTTGCCATCAATGGACCTCAAGAGAGTTCCACCGTTGGACCGGTCTAATCATGGCAACTTATTGTCGTATTTTTTTTTGTTTTTAATAACAGGAATAGGTCCCATTATTATGACTAATAATGTTATGTGTATTTCATTTGTTAAATTTCATAAAATCCATAAAAATGTAGTTCACTAATTATTTATTATGTTTTCACTTATTATATCTCATTAAAGCCATGGAAAAATCATTAGTCATACTTCCAGAATTTGAACGGAATGAAACCAGTATCCTTCTTGCTTTAGAATCAGTAAAGAAACAAAGTATTGGTTTAATTAAAGCAAGCAGAATAATTAATATGGAGTGCCGAAAGCAACAAAAAATAATTATTAGCCTCGATTGGACCTCTAGAACAAATTTCTCGAAGTACATTGATGGCAACTTGGTGGTTCAATGAAGGTGCCCATTGTCCAAAGAAGGCAACAGTCCAAGATTTAGTTTTCTTCATTTATATCAAAAAGCTTAAGCCCGAATTGTTTGTGCGTTTGATTATTACAAATAAAGGTCCTATGAAATAAAAATAATAAACTGTTTTCATTTTATCACTTATACTTTTTGGGATATGAGGTCGTAAAGTTAGGTGGTCCATTCATAGCAACCTTCTCCTATGAGAAGGTGCTATGAATGGACCACCTAACTTTACGACCTAACTTAGCTGCCAAAAACATAGGCCTTTGGCAGCAATAGTTTGAAGCTTTATGTAAGTAAAAACATTTCTGAAATTAGCATCAATTCTTTCGGAGATAACCTCCTACATCCAAACTTTTCCTCTTTTAAATAATGTAAATCTTATTTTTATAGATTATTTTTTCGCGTTGATCAATGGCCTCGTCGAGGCTCCACAGGAAAGCGTGTAGCCTCGATTTCCGACACTTTTTTAGGGTTCCGAACCTCGTAAAAAAGAACCCTTATAGGATCGCTCAATTGTCTATCTGTCTGCCCGTCTGACACAGGCAAATTTCCCCGAATCTACTGGACGGACGGAATCTAAATACGGACGTTTAACGAAAATAAATAAATTTAAATAATGGGATCCCTTTTTGAAAATAATACTAGGAAACTTAAAAACAAACGTGATTTGAAAATTTAAAATATAACGTGCATAACAAAGATACTTTAGATCTGCATGCAGTTAAAGGTGAGTAATTATCTCGATCTAATAACATAACTATGATTTGAGCTATATTAGGCACATGGGACAATCAAATTCAACAGGCAAGTGAACTAGCGGTGAAGCTAAGCTATGTATGTTACTTATTGAGAGCCATAACTCAACTTTATATAAAATGCTTAAAATTTTATCAAAAACAAGGCAATTCTGATCACTATACACGACTAGATGGTCATTTTACCTACTTGAATCCTCTGAATAGTTAATTAATTTGATTGTTCCATGTACCTTATATTGCTCAAATCATGGTACATATAACATTTTTTTTAAGTATATATATATATATATATATATATATATACAAATGGCAAAAGCGGGTGTCAACAACAACAAACAAACATAATACAAACATACAAACACAAATAACATAATGCAAACATTCGATATTTTAACAATCGATGTAATGAGTATACGCTCTAATGGTTGTTCGATTTATTAACCATTTCATATTATGAACGTTCGAGTATTTAGACGTTCGATTTATAGTGTTTGATCAATTGATATTGCAAAAGCTAGTAGCTAAGCATAGTTTCGTAAAAATATTTTATTATCCAAAAGGAAAGTACTAATAATAATACCGGGCCGAATGTCGGTCGCGGTGGGAAATCTCAAAGGAGATTAGCCAAATACGCCGGAGATTTTATAATGCACAAATGGGTGCACAAACACAGAAGCTTTGTAGCTTTACTGTCATAATCGATGGGTCGGTAAACCGACACGACCTGGAGGAAACCAGACACAGGTCCACCGACTTTCTGCGGTACGGGGATTTTAAATTGGGACAAGCCCGCCACACATTCCCAACCACTGCAACTCCTGAAAGCCAGAATCAACAGTGGCGACCACCAGAAAAACGCCGAGCCAATGAAGCCCGACGAGTCCCGGAGAAACGATTTAACTGTCTTGGGTCCTGCAACGAATTTAATCAGAAAAGTACAGCGGAGGAGTAGGAAAATAAATATATATATAATTTCCACTTCCCTCCTTTTCAAGCAGGAGACAGTCGGGTACGGGGATGTCACCCTACCAATTCTCAAACTCCGGGCTGCTACTGAGAAATGAGAAAACACAATTTTTCCCGACCTAGGAATCTAATCCAACCCCACGTTCGCTAGTAGTGTATTGGGTTAATGTATCCTAAGTCTTAATCCAGGTTAATCTGGTCCACTCGTGTCAAAAGTTTCATCCAAATCCAACCAAAAGCTACAAGTGCCCTTTCAGCTCAGTTTCCTTAATATTGTCTTATTTTCTTTGTTCATTAATTTAATTATTAATTTGTTAATAATACCATCCCATCACTTCCCGTAGGAGTCGTAAGAGGCGACTAAGGGACTCACCAGAGAATGGACAGCAGCGTTCTCTGTAAAACGCAACACCATACACTGCGATCGCCAACCCGACTGCCAAGCGTGGCGATTATGGCAAAGCCCCCCAAAATTGGCGGGAGGGCTATGTCCAGCAGTGGACGTTTCTTTTCTTTGTTAACTTAAACTATTTTCGACGCCTAAATGAGAAGCTCTATGCTATTTTCTTAATCTCCCCAGAAGGTTAAGTAAATTCTCTCCCTGGCTCTGTGAAGCAATTAATTGAACAACTAGTTGCCATGACAACTTGAAACGGCTCAAAGGGAACCAAACACGGTTATAATTACACTAATATTGAGATAGACAAGGGAATGGTGAATCTTTGATTTTTTGATACCTTACCTGAAATAGATGATTAGGTACTAGTTTCTGCCAGCGACTTCGACCGCGTGAAAGGAACATATTTCCGAGATAAAAATAGCCTTTGTGTTATTCAGTGCCGTAAATAGCACCGGTGCCATGCCACCGGGTGCCCAGGCACAGGGCGTAGACTCTGGGGGGCGCAAGAATGGCCAGATCAGGCAGGACTATAATTATTTTGCTTTGCTCCTGATAAGTTCCCCCCGCGCCCCTATTGCTCGATTCCAACACACACACACATAAAAAAAAGTTTGCGGTCATTTTGAAAAATCGAAACCTTTTTTGTTACGGTAGATTATATTATGATTTCTTCTTCTTTGTAGATTCTTAATTTAAAAATATAGAATTAGAATATAAAAAATAAAACAGTTCAATTGTTTTTCCATATAAAAGGCTTTCAGTCCTAGCTTACGCTCATTCAGAATTCTGATTTAGTCAATTTTAGCAGAATTAAAATACTTTTTCGCGGAAAGTTGTAATTGAAAAAATGCCAAGAGGATTATCAGAAGTTTTACGAGCAAGAATAGTAGCTTTGAGGGAAGGATACACCACGAGAGAAATAGCATGCAGAGTTGCTATATCCCAATCCTGTGTCGTGACCACGTTGCAGAGGTACCACGGGATGGGTAATTTAGCTGACCGACCCCGCAGTGGTCGCCCAACTGTTTGGACTGCTGTCCAAAAGCGCTATATTAGGTTGCTGGTAGCCCGTGACCCAACAATCAACGCTACTAAAATAAAATCAGAAGAAAGCGAGCCGCCTTTGGGCTTGAAGTTAGCACTCAGACCATTCAGAATTGCTTGCACCAGGCTGGATTACGAGCATGGAGGTCTTGGCGAACGTCTCTGAATTCCCGGCAACGTCAACGACGGAGATTGCAGTGGGCTAGGCTTCGGCAAAATGAAGAAAAAAACATTTGGCAAAATTGTCTCTTCGTTGAAGAATCGCGAATCAGTACTCATCCAGATAACCGACGTGTCCGTGTCTGGAGAAGGCCAAGAGACCGTGAAAGGCAAAGAACTGCTATTGGAACAGTTCAGCAAGGCGGGAAATCGGTGTCCTTTTGGGGTGGTATTATGATTGGAGCTAGAACGCTGGAGATGGAATTGTCAGACCATTCGAGTAATCCATGGGCACCAATTTGAACTGGTCGATGATAATGCACCCGCACATCGAGCGCAATGAGTCAATACTGTTCTCCAAGAATACAACATCACAAGGTTAGACTGGCCTGCCGGCTCGCCTGACTTAAACCCAATAGAGCACGCGTGAGATGCTCTTAAACGAGCTATTTGGAACCATCAGCCACGTGCCCAGACAGTGCCAGAGCTCAGGGAAGCCGCTATTCAAGAATGGGACAGATTACCCCAAGAAATGCTGGATAACTTGATCCTCAGCATGCCCAGGAGGATCTCCGCATGTGTTCGAGCCAGGGGAGGAGTTATATTGAAAATTAAAAATTAACCTTTTATTAATAAATTGTTCTTTAAGTTTGGTTAAACAAAATTCTTGATACAATTACATTCTGTTTAATTAATTTTTGTTAACAAAAAATAGTTTTATTTTTAATTTCAAACAGGGTTCTTCTTTCAAAGAAGTTAAAATAAATATATTAGCATACGCTAGTAATCACAATGTTTTTTTGATGTGTGTATGTACCTACACACCAGTATCATCAAGAACGTCTGGATAAAACATCGCGCTCATTTTTTTGGCAGCGCACGGGCGTATTTGTGTTTAGTGTTTATCGGATTCAAGCGGCCGGCCCTTGTTTTTTGTCAGTGTTGCCGACACTGACAAAAAACAAGGGCGCAGTTATAGAAGCTCACACAGGGCGCAGAAAAGGCTTAAATAACCTTTTCGGCACTCGTGTTATTCCAGACTATAATCTACCTTTGTGCCAATTTTCTTGCCTTTGTTTAAATTTATCAGGATCCGTTGAGCTTTTGTGACGTGATTGAGTAACAAACATCCATCCATCCATCCACCCAAACTTTCGCATTTATAATATTAGTAACTAGCTGACCCGCGCAACTTCGTCTGCGTCACAATTTTCATTAGTGCTCCGCTCCTATTGGTCTTAGCGTGATGATATATATACAGGTGTCCAGTAATGAATGGATAACCTTAAAATTTCTAATAGTATAACTTATGGCCGTTCAGAAAAAAATAAGAAACAAAATATATCATAAGTAGTACCTAAGTTATGATTTTTTTAAAAGAAAAGTCTAATTTTTTTACCTTATTTTACTTTTATGAACGATCAGAAATGAATGGATTTTTTTCAGAACGGCCATAAGTTATACTATAAGACATTTTAAGGTTATCCATTCATTACCGGACACCCTGTATATATAGCCTATAGTTTTCCTCGATAAACGGGCTATCTAGGGTTGTTAACACGCGATAGAGCTACATAAAGTTGAAATGGAAAAAAGACAGAAGAAAAGACTACTACTGCAACGCAGAGAGTAGAGTTGAGATTCCGTTACACGCTCTTAGACTCCCAGCTCCGTTGTGCGTAGGAGTCTTGGCTAGGTTAGCTAGCGTAGCTCCGCACATAGGTTTCGCGGAGCGACCTCATCGTTCCGAGGATTTTTTCACGTCGGGTAGCAAAGGCCTCGTTTTCAGAATGAAGCCGGCGACTGATTTCTCGGTGTCGAAGCAACCTCTGCACACTGTGCTGTCTATGGCACCTATCATCATTTCGGCCAATTGTCGTCCACTGCTGAACGTAAGCATCCGAAAGAGCGCCAACCATCCCGGTCTTGTGCAGTTCGCATCCATCCGCTGCCAGCCATCTTCTTTAAATCATCGATCCATCGTGCCGCATCGCCTATGTTGAAAAGATTTTTTTTCCGTAATTATACCTATTATAATTCGGAGGGTATTTCTACTTAGGTTGAGAAGTCGTTTAGTTAGTCGCATGAATAGGTTTGACATTGCCATTTTTGACTGCCTGTAATTTGTAGCCCGCGACCATTTATTGTCCTCCAAGTTTAGTTGATTTCTGGCAAATTCATGTACGAATCTGTGAGAAAGGTAGGAGGAAAAGTGGGTATGGGTCCAGCAGTACCGTCTCGGAAACTCTCTTCGCGAATTTTTCTCTGACTTCATTCCCTGAGGATCTACAGTTCCCCATGATCCACTTGAGGGTGAAACCCGCAACGGATAATTTATGGCCCTGAGCTGGTCATGACGTGTCATGGACTTACTGGGAATTGAACAGTTTTTAGCCACGCCGGAGCAATCAGCCGAAATTTTATTTCAGCTACTATGACAGTTTTTTGGATATGTGTGACTTTTAACCGAGTGTCTTTGCAGTTTTTTTTAAATTAAATATGTGAATAGAAATCCTAAAACTTAATCGGATGGTATTTATCATTTGTCAATATTATCCGTATTGATGGTCTGCTTGGTCGGTGGGTTCCCCGTTCACAGAAGTAATGAATTAATGCTGAAGCAACGGGACAACAGAGGCTATCTTCTAAAATAACCTTATCATCTTCTTGATTGTGGTGTATGCCATCAGCAATTTTTAACAATATTTGTACAATTATGCGCATTTGAGTGGCCTTCTTATATTATGTTCGCATTTTTCTTCTTCTCCGTCGTTCCTTTTCAATGCTGAGGTTCGCGACCACACACGACGCGTATCCATGCGGTCTTTTGCTGCGTGGACCGCTCTGTGCATGCTGCCTCTAACAGCCTTCTTTATGGCGTCGGGTCATAAAAAAGGTCATACGATTCATATTTGAAACTTAATGTGCTGATATTATTTTGCGCTATATGAATGGTGCTATTCTTCAAACCACAAAATTAAGAAATTACTTGATAAATCAAGTTAATTCTCAATTTATTTCGAATCAGGAACGGAAATAAAAACGGTTTTAAGGTTTTAGAACACAGTAAGACATTTTTTTAACGGGGGGAAATCCACATGGATGTCTTCCACCCTGGGGCGGGCAGAGGGGTCTGTCAGACTCTTACTGACTAAAACCACCCCGGTGTTCCATCTCTCACCTACGCCGGGGATCGTGGGAACTTACGCGACTTCCGTAATCCTCGGCTGATGACGTGACCCTGGCCTAAGCGCACGCATGTTGACAAATATTCTAACTTTACAACGCGATTCAAAAAATGAGATCAAATGCATAACGCCATCTATGGAATCTGAAGTTGAATTGTCAAAATATTAGTTCGGAGTTTGTTTTATTTTTATTAATAGAAATTAATTCAGAACGATATTTTTAAGGTTTTAAAAGAATCACTTTTTTAAGACGTTTTAAAAGTTCCACTGATAACTAAAAATGTGTGTGTGTGTGTGTGTGATATGTTTTGATGTAATTCTCATGGTGTTTAGTACTACTTGGGTCGATAGATGGCATTACGGTTATCTGCATTATTTAATAAGTTGTTTTCATGTACATTGCCACAATTCCTATCTAGTTTATGTGTAAAAGTTATCTACATTGGTTTTGTACTTTGAACGTGATGCGAACAAAAAATAAAACGGAAGAAATTAGGTTCTGTTAATTATCATTTAACACCCTGGCGATAATATTTTGGCACAGATGAATGCAAAAAAATATCAAACAATAACAAATTATTAATGAATTTTCTGAAATTTCCTAGTTTAACCCCCAAAAGTGACCCCCATACTCAAAATTTTATAATTAACGTAACGTGTTCGTATTTGGGTCACAGAAGTCCATATGTGTACCAAATTTCATCAGAATCGGTTCAGTGGATCCTTTGGATTTGCTTTGCTTTGCTTTGCTTTGCTTTGCTTTGCTTTGCTTTGCTTTGCTTTGCTTTGCTTTGCTTTGCTTTGCTTTGCTTTGCTTTTCTATGCTTTGCTTTGCTTTGCTTTGCTTCGTCTTGTGAAAAAGATTCTTTATAAGTACACGGTTCCTGTTGGATGCAATTGTTATGTATAGGAACCATGCATTTTTCTAGGATATAAATGTAGCCTATGTCATTCTCAGACCCCAAAACTACCACTACGCAAAAACCACGTCATTACAAAAAAAAAACAAAAACAATTTTTCAAACGGGAACCGTACATCCTTTCGGGATAAAAAGTAGCTCACGTCGTTCTCTCCATAAAATTACCAGTATGCAAAGAATCAATTCAAACCCATGCTCTGTAAAAAGAAAACAGATTTATCCCACGGGAACCGTATTTTTTTCTAGGGTGACAAAAATAAGCCTATGTCATTTTTTGTCCCCTAAACAACTATTATACAAAAAATCACGTTAATCCCTTGCTCTCTGAAATCAATAATAAATCTATCCCACGGGAACCGTAAACACTTTCGGGATAAAAAGTAGCCTATGTCCTTTCTCAGGCTCTAGAGTATTTGTGTACAAAATTTCATTTAAATCGGTTCAGTAGTTTTGGCGTGAAAGCGCGACAGACAGACAGACAGAGTTACTTTCGCATTTATAATATTATATAATATTAAGTAAGGATTAGTAATTAGTATTAGTATAGAAGTATAGAAGTATAGATTCCACACCTTAGCTGTACGCTCAATAAAAGTATTCGCAACAAAAACACAACGAAAGCCCAATAGCAGAACGGATTTAGACGATACTTTGCATACGACTTGGATTAGACCAAGGGATACCTAACTAAAAACTTTTATCCCCTAATATTCTGCCCGGGAGAAAGTTTCCGTGCAATAATAGTAGATTATGCAACGAGGGGATAAAGCAATGTCTAATGTCACGGGCGTTAAATTTAATTCGGAACGCAATGAACGATTCGGGAGTGAACTTCTGAGCGTAGCGAGGGAGTTAATACAAGAATCCTGTGAGGGATTCAAGCTAGCCCAAGGCAAAGACGCATTTATCCCCGAGGAGGATACTCTACTTTTCACACCTACTGCGAGAAAATTGTTCACAAGCCATGAAGAGAGATGGGTTCCCGTCGGTTTTAAAGTTGAGTTCGAAATTCAAATCACATTATTGACCTCTGGGCAATAATATTGTACTGAATTTCATTATAACCTGCCGGGCAGTAATGAATAACTTTAGGTTGAGTTTGCATGAAATATAATGTGACGTTTTCGTGCAGATGGTGTGAAAAATCTATTTTTCATTACTCCTACTCGGAAAGTAGGCCTGAAGCTGCCTAAGGAGCGGGTTGAAAGTATTACTTTCAGCCCTAGGGAGAATCGTTTTCAACTGACAGCCGTCAAATTATAAAAATAAAAATTTGTTGGACATTTCTATTGAACCATGTCCCAACTTTCTATACAGCCAGTCAATTACAACGCGATGTCAAATTGAAATAACCTAAACGTAATTATTAACTACTTGTGGACGTCACGCGGTTTCATCCGCGTAGATCCCGTTCCCGTGGGAGTACGGAGATAAAATATAGCCTATGTTACTCCCTGATAATGTAGCTATGCATTGCTGAAAGAATTTTTCAAATCAGTCCAGTAGTTTCGGAGCCTATTCATTTCAAACAAACAAACAAACAAATCTTTCCTCTTTATAATATTAGTGTAGACAGATTAGATTTTTATAAATGACTTTATTATAATTTAATTTACTTTCAAATATTTCTTTAAAATAACATAGATTTGGGCAAAATATTTACCATTATTTAAATGATGATAATGTAAAATAATGGCCGGTCACAGAAAAAAAAACAAAACAGACGGGAAAGCGACAGTCCGATCTTCATTTGTTTTTACGAGAGATTTGTATTAACACGTCGATGATTTTCATTCCATCAGATTCAGATATGGATTTTTTGTTTTTATTTTTACTTTCCTTGTATTCGTAATGAAAAGCAGTGTTTACCTCGGGTGAGACTTATTTAGTCCCTCGAACTATTGGCGCCCTAAATCAGTTACTCTCAGCCCTAAGATAACAATTTACTATTGAGAAGCTCGTGACTAAATAATAACAGCACAGTGATCGATCTACGGGGTTAAGCAACGCTTACCGAGGTTCCTCCATGCCTCGGAAAGTACGCCAAGTTGTTGGTCCCGAATGTTTGTAGACATTTTGCAGTCCGCTCCTTCACAAATTTTAACTGACCTTGTAATTGAATAATGAGAGGGGGGACTTCCCCCACCCACCTTTGCCCTCCCCCTCCCCCCTATACCCCCAGAACCTCCTGAATCTACATTTGCTATGACAAAACTTTGCATACAAAAAAAATCATAAAATCTATGCATTTCCGACGAATCCCCCCCCCCCCTATAATAATAATAATAATAACAATAACAGGAGCATGCACAACGCTCACACAAACTGACTATACTCACAGCACAGGCATAATCAGGTGGCAAACATCATTCACCAAAAACTAGCAATCAAACATAAACTCATACAAGACACAAACACTCCTTACTACAAATACGTTCCGCAAACTGTAGTGCTATTCTGTAACAACATTTTCGTATCTCGACAGTCGAATCTGAGGTGAGTTTCAAATTAAGACCTTTATGTTGTGTGCGATAAAGCTCATTTTGTGAGTTTTGTCACTCAGGTGAAGCTCGATATCGAATTAGTTGTTTACAGAATAGACTAGCTGTTCTAGAAAACACCACACATAAACTTTACTATGACCGCGCCATTCTCAGACACTGACAGAACCGTTCACTACAATAGACCAGATATCACTCTCCAAGATAAAATTAATAAAGTTACTTACTTGATAGATATTGCAGTCCCCAACACACACAATTTACAAAACACAATAGGAGAAAAATAAGTAAATATGCAGAGCTAAAGAGGAAGTGACAAGAATTTGGAGGCAAAATAAAGTATATGTCGTGCCCATTGTTGTCTCCACTACAGGGGTAATAACCAACCATCTGCACCATAGTCTCAAATTAATGGACCTTAAAGACTCAGTTTACATAACACTTCAAAAAGCTGCAATTTTGAATACCTGCAGAATAGTGCGGAAGTTCATGCAGATAGAGGAAAATGAAATCTCTCCTCAAGACACCTAAGCACTCACTACACGCTACATTGACTTGGCTTGGCCCGTTAATGTAGCTTAAAACTAGCCAAAGAGCTAAGAAATAGTCTATGTTTTTCCTAAATAATAATAATAATGTAATTTTATTTTCAGTCATCTGAGGCGCCTCCCTCGCTCCCCCCTCCCTCCCTACCTACATGTACTTATATTAGTGACTTTCCGAGTAGTCAAAAGTCAAGAAATCTAATCTGGACTAGACTTGCCAAGGGGTTGTGGAGGGCAGATATGGAGGTCCATGTAAAAAATAGGTAGCTACTCAGCTGCATACAATCAGACTGTGAGGCGACCCCAAGATTGTCGACATTGATTGTGGGATGATTTCATGGAAAGCCCGTTCAGTGACATCGCCCCACAATCAATTCGAGCCAAATTGCATAATCCTTGCCTACTGCATATTCCGCAGAATGAACCCGATTCTGTGCAACGTTTTAGCAATATTCAAATCATCATCATTAATTCACTGAAACAGGTGAAGTAAACAAATTGTCGCAGCATGACTACTTAGGCAAGACGCATACCTACATACAATTTGTAATCGAACAACTATTTAGTTGTGTGTCCAAAGTAATATGGCGAACAATAGAGATTCGCATACTATCAACTAGATAGTTGCTTGACTAAAAATTCAGAAAACTACAGCGATCTCTTTTTGACTAATCAGTCGAACAATTATCCGACCTATCGACCGAACGCTCAATGTATATTGCAACGCACATATGCTCGACTAAACAAAACATTCGCGACTTACTATTGTATAGTAGGTGTTTTACATAAATTTAGGCCTAGCGCATTCTCACCACTCTTAGTTGAACAACTGTTTTGTCGTGCAACTATAAAGTTGACAGTACGTGCGGGTTCTATGATCTCAAAATATTTCTACAAAATTTTAAGTTTGTGTTTAGTTGCATGAAATTCACGAGAAGTACAAAACTCGACAGAACAATAGTTCAACTAAAAGTTGTGAGTATGGGTTAGGCCTTAGTAAGAAAGTATGCGCACTCTCGTCGACAAAACTGTTTAGTCGTCATCAAACGGTCACAAGCACAAATCAACTAAACGGCAGTTTGATTCAAAATCAAAATCATAAGGCAATTATTCAAACTAGGCTAAAAATCAGCACTTTTTGAACGTCAAAATTTACATGAAGACAGTCCCCCAAATCGCCCAGCCCGTCACCACTTCCTAGTGTTTTAGCTGGGAAGAAGAAGTGGCCAACAAACTCCCCAGCAACACAACTGTCTGTTAAGTTTAAAGAACTTGAATTTATATAACATTATTATTCAACATGTTATGATAGATATCGAACATTAAATAAAATAAAATAAATGGCACATGTCAGCTTTGCAGATTGATCTGAACTTGAATAATGTGGATTGCCTTACCCTTCCACGCCGTTCACTGTGTCACCCTATGTAGGTAATGTTTTCTAAATCTATATTTTCTGTTATTTATATTGTTCCTCATCAGAGTTATAGAAAATACTGACATCCATAAAAACATCGACAATTTAAAAAGATTGACTACGATTGAAAAGACCTGTACTTTTAACTTACGTAACTATTGAGTATGAACCACTTTCAGTAAAATCAAGAAAAATTGCCTCGAAAAGTACATTGATGATCGAACAGCTCGACGAACCAACTGAAAATTACAGCTGGTTTTGAGTTGATGAGTCTTTTTAAACCCTGAAAGATTTATGAAAAAATTAAAGATGGCACTTAAGTAAGAAAACATAAGTCACACGCTGTAAACAGAGCGAATACAAATTAATTTAAGTAAATTAATTATTTAGGTAAAGTTACTGAACATCCTCCGGGTAACGATGATATCTTTCGTATTTAATTTCTTGACAACTCAACAGACTTCAATTACAAACATTGGGCACGAGTAAACCGTCAGGGTGAAATTATTAAGACAAAACAAACGACTGCTGATAAATTATGAACAAGGCTGAAATCAATCAAATCAAGGCTTTATGGCAGAAATCATTAACGTGTAGGTAAAATTGCTATGTTGGAAACATTCTAGTATTTATCAATGGTGAAGAAGAATCTTTTGCACTAGAACCGCCATTGGTTACAAAAGTTGGCTTTATTAAATGAGCGTGGATGTATCATCTAACCGTCAATATGTTTAACCTGGTATTCTATACAATACCTAGGTAATGTATAGAATATCTACCTAAAATGATAAGGTAATGTAGGTATAAAATATTATGCAATTTAAACTTTGCCTAGGTATTCTACGCAATACCGGATGAGCAGCCGGCAATGTGTGTAAAAAACGATAGCTGGTAAAGAGGAGACGCGCGGGAATAGGCAATAACTTGACGAAAATGTATGACTGTCGTAACCAAATCGTAGAATTGGACATTTCACGAAATGTACACCTCAAACCTAACCTCCACGACGACAGAGCCCCGCTGCGGGGCTCCTATTTCTGTCTGCAGTGTTTAAAGTAAACTTACATGAATGGTATGACGGGAGCTACACATTACTTAAGTATTGTATAGAATATCTGAATTATAAAGATTGCCGGTAAAATTTATGTTTATGTTACATGAGTAATACCTAAAACGGCTTAACGGAGTCTCGGGCCCATTTCGGTGAGCACTTCAAAAATTTAACCTGTATAAGTTTGTAGTTATTTTGTGACCCCTCCTATTCGCATGGACGAGTTTAATTAAAAATCTCAACTCCAGAAAATATACATACCAAAGTACAGTAAGGTTCTTTCGCCAGACCTTTCACAAAGTCAAAAAGATTCTTGCGTTAATTACTACGACGAAGGCCGTAAAGAAATTACGTATGTAGGTCTGTACAGAAAAATGTTCTTTTATATATCAAAGACGGAAAAGTTGTAAAGAAGTTGCTTTTTATACGGCCAGAAAAAAAAACTTATCTCATATTAGGATTCCAATTCCGAAATTTGTATTGAAACTTACTTCAAAGATAACACTTAAATAAGTTGTTAATGACAAGCGAAAGTAATTTTTGAGTCAACGAGGACAATTTTGTTGGGGAATTTGTTGGAAAGAGTCATCGCGGCCTTGGAAAGCAAAGAGCATTAGGAGGAACACGGATGGGTTTTAGTCAGTAAGAGTCTCACACTCTTTTCCGCTCCGCCCAGAGCAGAAGGAGTCATTGGCGTATTTCAGATAGATACTTAAAAAAAGTGGGCAATTTTACTGTGATAACGGGATCTCTTTAAATATACCTTTAAATTAAATATATCTTTAAGCAATTAGCTTATGACAGGTTATATGTATTCATATAATATTGTTTTTGTTTTTTTTTTTATTTATTATTATTTTTTTTTTTTTATAATCTGACTATGTAGGTCAATTCGTTGTTTTTTTTATATATACATTTCTATCATTATCAGTATCATAGTGTGCTAGCTAACAAGTTATAAATTTTGTGTCATGTATTAATTACTTAGCATACTTTTATATAGATTCAAGTTCTTAAAACGTAACAGACAGATGTGTTGCTGGGGAGTTTGTTGGCCACTTCTTCTCCACAGCTAAAACACTAGGAAGTGGTGACGGGCGGGCGTTTTGGGGGACTGTCTTTTGTAAAACTTGACGTTCAAAAAGTGCCTAATTTGAATAAACGACTTTTGATTTTGATTTTGATACAGTCGTATACGCGCATATATAAGATTTCATGAAACGTTTTACTTTAGTTTATTACGCGCCTAAGGGTTGCGAGCGCCTTGACAATTCTATTCTATATAGGATTCGGTACCTCAAGGGTAATCAACCAAACAATACTTCCGCTTTCCGACAGTCTGTCTGTCAGCGGCCTGCATCTCCTGAAACGTAATAGATTAACTGTTGAAATTTTTACAATATATATTTCTATTGCCTCTATAAAATAAATTGAAGAAATAATATGAGTTTATCCTACCTTGTCACCGATGACGATTCCTTACTGGTCGGAAGATGAAATTAAATTCTTCAGTAGTAGGTATAGTAATGAACTTATATTGCATTCCAAAAGTCAGTCACTTTGTGACCTACTACTGAAGAATTTAATTTCGGGTTTCTACCGGTTGTATTTTGGGGAATGTGCGACGGAATTGCATAATTTAATTCCGCCAAGCCTGTTCCATCATGGGACCACAAGACGAACGGCGATGCGCCACCGGTGGTACATGGTGAACATCCCACCCACACGCACAAAACGTTTTGGGAACACATTCATAGTGCGTACAGCTAAGGAGTGGAATTTCCTGCCGGAGTCTGTGTTTCCAGATAGCTACAACCTGGGAGTCTTTAAAGCAAGAGTGAATAGGTTACTTCTACTTTCTTCAAGCGTGCTCCATCTTCGACCACATCATCGCTTACCATCAGGTGAGGTAGTGGTCAAACGCGTGCCTATCAATGGTAAAAAAAAAAGTTAATAACAAATCCCAAAAACATATTCTCTCCCGATTACAGTAAAAATCTATAAGTCTATAGTGTAATAATAACATGTTACGAAAATGTTATTGGATCGGAACCCTTTGCACGCGAGTCCGACTCGCACTTGGCCAGTTTTTTTAGTATTAGAGCGCGCGCAATCTAGTATAAATTCACATGACACTTCAAAGCAGTATTTAATGTTAGCTTACCTGCTGTAAGGTTCCATCAATGAACCAAATATGTACATATGATTATTAGCGCACACGGATACAAGAAGGTGGTATAATTACATGTAGGTACCTAATGGGTATGTTCGTTACAGCGACCTTCACATCTACAAAAGTAGGTACCTATCTACTGTTATTAGTTTAAACGGGCAGAAAGCCTATTTCGCAGTAATAAAAAAGGTTTAGGCGTCTGTCTACCATAAAATTGGGACATCAGGTTTACAACAAAGGACATCAAAAGAAGGTAATGGTCCCCAACTATTTATATTACGATTGAGGGGCCAATATTGCCGAGTGACGCAGATCTCCGACCCAGGGATGTACGATATTGGGGCCTATTACAATATTTACGAGTTATTACAATGCTTATTTACCCCAACAATAATTACGTTTCTGTTATTCCTTTTGATAACAATTTGGTGTGACATGGATAATTTATTACTCGGTAGATTTTAGGCTTTCAGTCACTGACATACGATAATTGGCATCTAATTAATAGCATACCTATTTAATTGGTAGTCGATATTCAAAGGCTAAGCCTTGCCGAGGTCGATCTGCAGGTGGGTGACTTGGGTCCTCCGTGCCTCGGAAAGTAATTTATGCCGCTGCGCTGGTCCCAGCTGTCATTTGTAGATCTTTGGCAGTTGTTACGGATTGATGGAAGACAAAAAATCTGACACCAGTCCTGCATAGAAGTAACGTGGTACCCAGATAATCGGCTGCGGAGGTCTGGTACTGGTAGGCAGCCGCTCCATGTAAAATACTGAATCCAGTTTGACTGGAAGCCAACCCCAAAATAGTTATGAAAAGATATAATTAATTGGTCAATTAAACGAACTATTATTAAAACTGAAAGTAACAAAAAAACGAATCGAAAGTCTAAAGATATCGAAAAATTAGAAATAAAAAGTGGTTCTAGATAATAGAGATAAAGAACCGAGGTACAAAGCTTCTATTATTATGCGAAACACGGTTTTATCAAATAACCTCAATAAAAAAGATGGCGTGTGCGACTCCAAACCATTTTCATCAAGTGCCCGTTAATACTTTTGTCTTAAGTCCCTTTAGACGTTTCTCTGTACTTTGCATTTTCCTAATAAACTTGAATATTCATAGCCTTAAGCATTGGCCTTAAGTATCGGTTTGGTAATCTCTATAGGCCTGTGGTCGTTATCTGTTTCAATATGAGGTTAGCTTGTTTGTTATTGTATAACAAATAGGTAGGTATTCGAAACAATATGCTGTATTGGTAAATTGAGACGTATATTGTAGACCCATATTTCAAGCTATGTCCTACAATTTGGTATTTGACTGGATTTTTTATTACATTTCTGAAAACCTAAACAGCAGACAAGAATATTGCTTAAAAATCTCAAAAATTGGTGGTGTTATCAACGTTTTTAAATACTGTGATCACTGTCGTGTGTGTGACTGTGACTGTGTTCCTTAATGATAAATTGTAAGCTATTTGACATTGATATTTATTTAATTTTGACAATGTATTCATTTATTATCTTAATTCCATTCACAATTAAAATGTAAACTTAGTTGTTAATGTTTTGCTTGTTTTTTTTCCTGTCTTAGGTTATATTGTGTTTTGCTGTAATTATTTTGTGTAAATAGGATGATTATTATTTTTTATAATAATTACCTACTAATGACATGAAAGAGTGTTCACCTTTAAGGTAGATTTTTGAGGAACTGATTGTTTATTATTAAGATCTCATGTAAAATGTACCAAAAATCACACGAATAAATGAATCTGAATCTGAACAGAGACAGCACTAATGGCATGTGACGTTACTCACAAGTCCCACCATATTGAGTTGAAGATGCTTCTTTTTTTTTTTTTTTTTTTTTTTCTATGGCTTCGCACGGTTTGTGCATTTAGCCAATGACACGTTTGTTTTACTTGATTTGAAGATAATAAAGTTAGGGAAACGAAATAATAAATAATACTAAATTATTGTATCGGAATTTGGAATAGGACGGATATATAGGATCAGGTGTTTTTTTTTTTTTAATGTATGATGAACAAAATACAATGACGAATAATTATAACTTAATATTATTGAAGGTGATGAATGAGACTATACATTTATATACAGGAAAACTATTTGTACAAAGTAAAGAAAGTATTGAGGTAGGAAAAGGAATATATAAGAGGTTACTGAAGAAGGAAGAACGGTCGTATAAGGGACAGGAGAAAAACATGTGATTTAAGTCGCCTACATCTGTGCCACACAAGCAAATAGGGTCGTCGATAATATGGAATTTGGCAAGATGGGCTGGAGAACAAACGTGACCCAGTCTCATCCTTATCAAAACAGATGTCTCCATCTTGCCAAATTTTGCCCGGCAAAACCATGGTTTTTCTGGAATCTCGGGTTGGATAAGGGAAAAATAATGTCCCTTTGATCTGCTACTAACATCCCAAGCTACTTTCCAGGTATCCCGAAGAAATCTCATAGGCATCTTAACGAGGTCATAGATAAAAATTTTGAATGGGACTAAGTCCCCGCAATACACCGCATCACCTGCCAGAGCGTCAGCCACTTCATTACCATGGATTCCAGCGTGGGCCGGAATCCATACAAATTGTAGTGTGTTACCCTCAGTGATCATTCTGAACGCTAATTCTCTTATTAGATAAATTAAAGAAAGCTGAGACTTGGCTTCGTAAGGGGATTTATTGATGGCTAGAAGAGCGCTTCGAGAGTCGGTAAAAATTATAGCTTTTTTGAGCTTAAAAACACGAATATATTCAATGGCTTTTAAAATGCCGAAGCATTCACCTGTAAAAACGGAAGTCTCCGGAGGTAGTTTGATTTTTTGTACGATATTGTATTGAGAATGGTATGTACCTATCCCAACACAACTCGTCGGAGTACGTTTGGCAGCATCAGTAAAAATATGGTGGTATTCTGAATGTTCAGACAGAAAATGGTTAAAATTTAAATGGCAATTCGGATCTGATTTACTCACACAGTCGTAAGTTATGATGGGACTGAACTGTAAACTTTCATAACTACTGCTAAATATTGGGAGTTTATTGGAACGGTGAATAGGCGAAGAAATTGAAAGGATTTTTTTATAGCTGACAACTAAACAAGGAGCATGTTTATGAGACCAATAATCTGAAGATTCCATCTGCAACATTAAAGAGTCCAGTTTGGGAATGAGAGGATGAGTTGAGAGCTGAAGAATCCGGAACACGTATTTGTCAGATAGGAATTGTCTTCTAATATATAAGGGGGCTTCCCCGCATTCGACTTGGAGTGCATTAATGGGACTAGACTTCATAGCACCCGAAATAATGCGTAAAGCTTTAGACTGGATGCGATCCAATTTTTTAAAAGCCATAACACTGCCAGGTTCCAGAACGAACAATCCATAATCCAAAGTGCTTCTGATGATTGCGTTATAAATAAGTTTTAAAGAAAAGGGATGGGCACCCCACCACACACCTGAGAGGCAACGAAGCATGTTTAAGTGATTTTCACATTTGTTAACAATATAATCGCAATGGGGAACACTGCTTAATTTAGAGTCCAATATTACACCTAGATATTTGAATTTATCTTTTACTGGAATAGGTATTCCTTTATAAATCAGATGTACTAATGGAATATTCTTTTTCCGGGTGAATAAAACAGCCGCACTTTTAGAAGTGGATAAATCCAAGCCATTTAAATGTAGCCATGACTCTAGTATTGACAAAGCAGAATTGACATTAAAGCTAGCTTGCTCAACAGAGTGACTTGACGAGTACAATAACAAATCATCGGCGTATTGAAGAACCATAACATGGTTTGTTAAGGATGAGTCCATATCAAAAGTGTAAATGTTGTATAGAAGGGGACTGAGCACAGAACCCTGAGGGAGACCTCTCCATACAAGGCGACATACGTCATGATCTCCTATTAACATGTTAACAGAGCGTGCAGTCAGGATATTAATAATGAAATTCGACAAATTCGATGGAATCCGTAAGGCTTTTAATTTATTTTGTAAAATTGATAATACAACATTATCATAAGCCGCATTAATATCAAGAAAAACTGCTACGGTGGATTGGTTTTTAGAGAAGGATAACCGAATATCAGATGTTAAAATACTTAAACAGTCAGTGGTACTTTTACCTTTTCTAAAGCCATATTGTGATTCCGCCAAAAGGCCCTTACTTTCAACATACCATTCTAGGCGGTTTTTAATTAAGTGTTCCGCTATTTTCATTAAAATTGAAGACAAAACTATGGGGCGATATGAAGAAGCATCAGATGGAGTTTTATTTGGTTTGAGGAATGGCAACACCATTTGACGTTTCCATTCATCAGGGATGTGTCCAGTAATCATAACAGAGTTAACAAGCATTAAATAATAACTGAGAACGTCGTCGTTTAAATTAGCAAAAAAGGAATACGGAATGCCGTCAATGCCCGGTGCGGAGTCCTTAGTTTTATAAATAACACACTTTAATTCAGTTAGAGTGAATGGCAGCTCTAGCGCAGAAGTGTCATGGTTACTAGATACTAGAGGCGAATTAAGTTCAATAGTCTCAGGCACCCAAGGAGGAGCCAATTTATCTAAGAAATCACTGGCTAAAGAATCAGGAATAGGAGCAGGGTTATTGTAAATTGACCTAAATCTACGAATATTACGCCAGACGATCGTAGGGTGAGTATTCGGTGAAATTGATGAGCAAAAGTTACGCCAAGATTCAAATTTTTTCTTCTTGAAAAGTTTACTGGTTTCATTAATTAGGTTAGTAACGATTTCAAAATTGTCATCAGACATATCCAGGTTATAATTGTGTTCCGCCTCTTTACGTTTCTTAATCAATTCTGTGCACTCAGAGTCCCACCATGGAGGTGAAGGGATTGTACTAATATTTTTATTTTTTACAGGAAAAACTTCATCTGCCGCTGTGATTAATATGTGTGCTAAAGCTACTGCACAAATGTTTTCATTGCCATCAGATATGACAGGCAAGGAGCAAAGCTTACTGTCAACAATGTCTCTAAATTTATCCCAGTCATTGTTATTTCTATTTGGTAGTTTGTGCTTTAAATTTGATTTCCTTAGTGGTGCTTTTGGTTTGGAAAGAGGATATGTAATAACTATGGGAAAATGGTCACTACCATAAGTACTTGTTAAAGTATGCCAGGTTAATGATGAGGCTAAGCTTGGAGAACAGATGGAAAGGTCAATTGCACTTTGGTTTTGATTGGGAGGACACCGACGTGTGGCTTCTCCTGAGTTCAAGATGCATAAGTTGTGTAAGTCTATTATATCAAGTAATTCATCCCCATAACTGTTGGATGTTGAACAACCCCATGACTGGTGATGGCAGTTAAAGTCACCCAATATCAAGAATGGCTTTGGTAGCAAAGAAAAGAGGTCATTCACCTCTTGAAGAACAGAAGAGGAAGGGTGAGGAATGTAAATAGAAACAAGACAAGTATTATACACTTTAATAGCTACAATTGAAATTTCCTCACTATGAGGTGGTAATGTAACAGAAGAGAAAGGGATAGAATTCTTAATAAGTATAGCTACTCCGCCATACCCATCAGATCTATCCTCTCTAATGGTTGAATAACCATTAATTTTAAAAATATGAAATGATTTAAGCCAAGTCTCTGCTAAAGCAAAGACAAATGGCTCATATTTGTTTACTAGATGAATGACATCACTCTTTTTGTTTATTAGACTGCGACAGTTCCACTGGATTATTTTGGACGAGTCCATTATGAATGGGTTGAGGGAAATTGAAAGATTGGGCAACGTTGGACGGTAACATGTTGAACTGGGACAGAAGATTGTGTAAAGCAGAAAGAAGATTGTTTATGGAAAAATTCGTGTCATTTGTTTCATTATTACCATTATTACTCAGACCACAGCCATTTGAAGGCTGAGGTATGGCAAAATCTCTAACAATAGTGTTGTGGGCTTCTTTATTATATCCCTGCACATGTTTTGGAGTTGAGCGTGGTTTCAGGAAGACAGTCTTTTTATAACTATTGGTAGGATTAGGGGATGAAATTAGTGGGTTATCTGCAAATTTTTGGGAAGGAGAGGATAAAAGAGTATCAGCATATGATTTAGTCACTGGGGGATGTACTTTAGCCGCTTCGGCATAGGAAACTGAACTCTGTGCCATGTATTTTTTTATTGATTTTTGCCTAGAGAATTCTGGGCAAGATTTATTAATTGCAAAGTGAAAGCCAGAGCAAAGACAGCAAGAGGCAGCTTCTTCTTCTTTTTCACAACTGTCCCCAGAGTGGCTTTGGCCACATTTATAGCAGCGAGGTTTGGACCTGCACTGAATTTTTGTGTGACCAAACCTACAACAATTGAAGCACTGTATGGTAGGGAAAATATATAAATCTACAGGTAAAGCATTGTAGCACATGAAGATTCGTTTTGGCAAGATTTGTCCATCAAAAGTTACGACTATCGTTTGAGATGGTTTCCAGGTGGTTGTTCCATCAACTGTGGTTTTAAAGTTCAGTCTTCGGATTTTTAATATTGGGCCGCACCCAATTGGTACTGATATATTATCCATAACTTCCTCGGGAGACCATTCAGCAGGAACACCACGAACTAAACCCATTCGTGTAACATTAAATGTGGGTATAAAAGCTTTATAGTTAAATTTTTTAAGGCTCTCATGTTCAATAAAAGAATTTGCGTCTAGATGATTACAGAAAGAGAGAGAAATTTTATTTCGTCCAATTTTTTTGACGCTTCCGTTTATAATATTTTTAAAGGCGTTATGCTTCAAGAATTTTCCAAAAGTGATGGGGTGCAGTGTCGTACCTTCGTCAGGAGAAGAAAATGTCTTTTGAACATGAATCAAAAAAGGCGCGCTATCTGACTTTTCGTAATTTGTTCTGCCAATCTGAATGGCGGGAACCAAAGAAGGAGTCGGGATATCAGGTGCAGGTTGAGTAGGCATAGTAATTTTAGTAGGCATGGAGGATTCAGTAACTTTTGAATCATTGCAGCTACAACCGGAAGATTCGGAACCAAGATTTTTGCGGGTACGGCGACGTTTATTGCAATGTTTGCACAGATGTAGACGCGTTCTTTTTAGATTACGGGCCGACGATGACCCATCGGTATCCATTCCAGATTCGTTAGAGTGAATTGTAACAAAAACGCCTGCCGGGGGAACGAGGTCCCCCGGGTCGGGCGGGTCGTTCATACTTACCTACTAAGTAAAAATTATATATGTAACTTACCACTACCGGAGAATATATATACACTAAACTAAATTAAGATTATAAATAAAAGAATATACAGCACTAAAACTATAGCTACCGATCCTATATTATACACGTTTTAATTTTTTATAACTACGGTCCAAAAAATTCGCGTCCGCCAATTTGGAAGTTTCCCGCGCTTTTTCTTGAAGATGCTTCAATTCAATATGTCCAGTACAAACGTCATTTTGTGTGACAATGGTAGAAGAATAACTTCAAAAGCGTATAACTTCTCTGTTTTTCCACAAATTTTATTTATTTTTTCACCAATCATACTGTTTTAATAACATCTATCAAAATATTCATTCATGTATATTTTTATAGAAATAAAGAAAGAAATCATTTATTTACTTATAATGTAGGTATACATACATATATGTTGGAATATTTATAAATTGTCCCGATACATTTTATCTTACGACATGCAAAAATGATTTGAATTGAATAATAATAATATGACCAAAACAATGATTAACTATTCACTATTTAAAAGGTAATTACAGATCAGTCCAAAAAAAATTAATATAATATAAATCACTGGCTTATCGTTGAAGAATATAAATGTCACAATGTGTAATGTCAAAAAAAACTTAATGTCAAGATGTTTACTGTCAATATATTCAAAAACATTGACAACAATCACAATTATTATAGATGTCACATTGTAAATTTATGTTAATGTCAAGTTATTCCAATACAAAAATAATTATAAAAAATCACTAATAGATGTAACGATGTCATTAATCATTACATTATTTTTTACAAACAACAACATTTTACTATGGAGTTTTGTCATTTAAAAACTCTTTAACCGTGTAGTAACATTTCTCCAGCAATAGTTTTGATAACTGTTTCTTAAAAAAAAATAAGTCAAACAAATACCCTATTCGAATCCACCTCGAATAACCAAATTGACATTTACAGCTTGTTGTTGATTGACATTAATCGAGCGGTTTTTTCGTTGTCATGGCTGTGTCTCGAGGGTCTCTCGGTGTGGAGGGTTTCTGATTAAAGTTAAGACTGTGTGAAATCCTACTTTAACGTCAAAATGTTTTCAAGTTTCAGGGTAAAGCAGAGTTTGACAAATACTCTACTTCAATTTCTTAATTTAATAGGTAATCGGGGATTAGTCTTTTTGAAGAAAATTTCTCCAGTCTAATTGATCATTCAGTCACCATGCATCCGAAAAATAACCTTGACTCTGATATTTCTAATGTCAATAAATGACAAGCTATATCAGTGAATTATATTGAATCGATTGAAGAAATAAAATAATTAGAACACAGAGATTCGATTTGATTAAAAATATAAAAAACTAGCTGTGACAGACGGACAGACAGACAGACACCCGAGTGATACTATAATGGTTCCGTTTCTTACGGATGTTCGGAACCCTAAAAATTACAGGATCTTTAAAAACAGTCGAGTTTTTTTTCTCCACAACTCTCCCGGAAAGTAATAGCTCATTTTTGAGTTTTATGCGTTAACACGTAACCAATTCGTCTTTTGAATATTATTTCCGAGCACTTTTATTTATAACAAAGGTTTTTCCTTCCGCCATTCTTATATCTTTGTGAGTCAGGAAAAGTTTAATATAATTCACTTTTACTGTGGAAATAAAATCACACTTTAACGTACCTAGCTTCAGTTTTAAATAATTTGTTTTCTTCAATTCCGTATTTCCCTTTAGTTTCACATTGAAATGAAAAGAAAATACGGAGCCTTATTAAGTTAGCATAATAATTTTCAAATTGCCTTTTCATTTGTTATAATACTTGTGAGATGACTTTTAACTCTTCAGCTATCTTTCAAAGGTAGGAGAGGAGGAGGACTTAATATAGAATATAAAATAATCGGCTGAATTTATCTAGTTATGTGGCCAAGAATGCACTGAAAGTGTTCTTGTTCGCGTGACTTGAAAACATTAAATTTAAGGAACAAATTTTTCTCTCGATTATTTTGTCTAAAATCGAGAGACCGTCATATTCATTTATACGTTCACCCTTTGAACGATTGCCCATGGATTAAAAGTGATACTATTACATATTATTCTAAACTTAAGATAAACCCGATAAACCGATAACCCCAATTTTGCATGTTTGTCCAAAGCGCGTTAAGAGATGGAACTAAAACAACAATAATAACAAAATATGGATTCGACTTCGTAAGCAACGTAATGCAATAACAAAAAATACGAAAGTGGTCAAACGCCAGCCAATATAACGAAAAGTAAAGAAAAAAGGAGTTAATCGAAATCTAGTGGTTTTTTCCACAGAACTTGGAACCGACGGAAAGCGCAACGCCTAGGGAGTAGAAAAACTGGCCAAAACGAGTCGGACTCTCACACCCGTACGATAAACCGAAAAAAAACACGTTTCTTGTATGGGAACCCCTTTTAATCATTAATTTAACTTCTTCTTCTTCTTCTTATCGTGTGGGCAGTAAGGTCTAACGACCCCACACACCCTAGTGTCAGAGTTTCTAAACCGCCTCAAGGGCCTTTGACATGGTTTATCTCATAGTTTAACTTCGTTTTGATTATTTGTTTTTAAAGCGGCAACAGAAATACACACTGAAAATATCAACTGCCTACCTATTACGGTTTTTCAGCCCGCTGACAGACAGACGGGCGGACTGACAGCGGAGGCTTAGTAATTGTTCCGTTCCTTTAGGTACGTAACCCTAAAAAGGAGGACACAATTTCCAGCAAGACGAAACTCTCTTAAAGCAGTCGTTGGTAGAACAGTATCTTTCTGACTTTCACAACAGTCATAACAAAAAACGTAATAAACTCGAGTTAAAAAACCACATATATACATTTGTAATTTTGAAGAGTCATTACGTCATTCGCTACCTTAACTCACTTTCCGATCAGGAGCGGGTCAAGGGCATACGGAGGAACACGGGTGGGTTTTAGTCAGTAAGAGTCTGTCACTCCCTTCCGCTCCGCCCAGAGCGAATAATTTGATGATTTCCAAGAAAAAAAAGAAGCGAATTAAAAAATAAATTAAATTAACGTTTATTTCGACCGACAAAGTATCATATTAGGACATACATTACATTCATAAAATAAAACATCATTCATCATTCTTAAAATGTATGCGCAATATTGAAATTAAACATTATAATACAATTAAAATAACCAAATCAAGTAATATAAATACAATTAATCGTTAGATTAAAAATAAATAAAAATCCAGGCTTTTGGTACATGAAAAATAATCAAATCAAAAAAATATAAATACATTTATCAATAAATTACAACCCAGACTTGACATGTAACTGCACACAATGCCATAGTATTGGGCAGTCAGTTGGGCCAGCCACAACGCTCAGAATGCTGTTGCTAATCCCGCGGACACGACTTAGCAGGGACGAGATAGCCCTCGGCCGTCAACTTGTATGGGTATTCACTGGTTAATACAGGAAGTTTTAACAATACCGTCTGAAGCAGTGTCCGCAGTGACGTCGCTCTGGCCTGTGGGTATCCTCTCACAATATCGGCGCATTTTACTCGAGTGTGTTGAAGAAGGTTTTCATTAAATTTCCATAAACTCCTTTTCCATTTATCCGTGGAAAGTTTCATCATAATAAAAGGACCATTGAGAGCGAGCTTAACAGCCTTTTAGTTGTCAATTGATTTGTTTTGGATTATTGTTTGGGTAAACAAAGAAATTGTGGATTCTGGCTCTGACGGCGAGTTGAGTGTTTTTAAATGGCCTCGAATTGATGACGTTTATATAGCTTTTAATTGTTTCGAACTGTCTTAGGCTGCTAATTTATAGATACCAGAAAATTCGAACATAATTATAATCGTTTTTATCTGGCGGGAACACCCAAATACTTTTTATTCCGAATTTCGATATTCCGATTTTCAAAAGTCCGAATTTCATAATACGTCTACGTACGATACGTATATGTCTATTATTAAAAATCACGAAACTTATTTTACCGAAAGTCGTAAATGCGATTTGTTTGTTTTCTGATTTTCATACGTCCGAAGAATCAAATGCTCTATGGGTTTTCGGTCCGAAAAACGACATTCCGATTTCCAATACTTCGAATAAACTGCTAAGATTCTGATTTAGATTCAATCAGTACAATATTCAGTTAGTTACATATTATAATATCCAAAGATATTTTAAATTGTCAAAAGACCTACTGTTTAACGAACCTAACGAATATTTTTAAGCATTTTGAACCTTAATTTAAAATATCCGACTCCACGTAGTCTTGTCTGCCCTACCCCTAGAGTGTAATTTAAGCCCGCGTAGGCGCGGAGGGGCGAGGCGGCCCGCGAACTGAGGAGCAGGTGTTATAACGCCTGCCGACGTGGCGGAGGCTGGCCGGCGAAGCCTTCCAGCAAGCCGAAGCTGCGGTGGTGAGCGTTAAAACCATCTGCGACGATAAGTTCGCGGGGGACCACCGGTGCCCCGCACCGGAGCCGTGACAGAAACAATGCCTGCTGCATGTTGCATGCTCGCTAAAATACTGCATTCTTGCTTGCATGCTGCATATATTTTGAAATTCGTATTTGTGACTGTCGGAATAAAGCTTTTCGTAATAATGTAGTGTACCCTAATCTGGTATCTATAAATTCCACACCAGAATCCACATTTTCATTGTTTACCCAAACAATAATCCCAAACAAAATAGTAATAGTTTATTCAAAAAAAAAAAACATTAAAAAAATTACATATAATTAATAAATACTATATAATTATAAATTTAATAAATACTTATTACTAACTAATTAATTACAACTACTTACTTGTTTTAAGGGTCGATTTTTCAAGCATCAGATGATTTTACCCTGAAGAATAAATATAGACATTTGACATTATTTTCCATACGAAAGCTATCGAACCGCTATATTTATTCCTCTAATAAAACCACCAGCATCACCAACATCTCACATCTGACTATTGAAAAATAGTACTTAACAAGATAGATAGATAAAACATTTATTCAGTACAACACAATAAGACATAACACAAAAGCATGATTATATAAATTATAAAACAGATAAAGAAACAAGTCGATTAGAACATAAAGAACATAGGTAATACATTAAAAAAGGAAACGAGAACATAATGAAAGAATTGTTTATGGCAATCCTCGGGAGGATTTCCAAACTACCTACAGCCTTAAGATTAAATTGTGTGACAAAGTAAAATCCTTGTGCGGTTCGTGTCTTCAAGTTGTACCGAATGGGAGTCCAGCTCAGCATGTGTCAGGCAGTTTACCTGACGCTGATATTCTGCTGGATCCCTGTGGCGCTTACGGACGCCGAGCAGGTGCAGAAAAATTTAAAAAGTTAGAAAGTGCAATCTTGAATAATGGTTTTGCACGGTGAGTTATCCATATTTATTTGAAAATTGATTATTAAATATTGTGTTTTGTTTATTTATGTGTAGGTGTGGGAATGTAACAACAGACACAGGCATTCATAGATACGGGAATATAAATTTATATGATTGTGTGTAGTGTTCAAACGATATGAAAAATAAATATAATAGTGGCTGCGATCACTAATTACTACAATAGTGTGTAGTATTTGAAAACGTTTTTTTTTTTAATAAATTAAATATACTGAAAGATTGGCTCCATCAACAGCGACGGCTGGCCGCTAAACCTAAATTATCGACGTGTTAGAAATCGCCACGCCCAGTTCTTTCTGCGAGTTGATAAGGAACTGACGAAGCCGGCTTCTTAAGGTATTAAGTGTTTTGGTGTTTCTTATTGGCGGGGGAATATTGTTCCAGCACTTGGACGCAGCGTACCTGAAACTGCCTCTGAAGGCGGCTGTCTTGTGCGGCTGAGATCAGAGTTGTTGAGAACATTGTCTGCTTGTGCATTCTCTTCTACCAGCGATCCAGCTAAGTTTGTCGTAAAGGTAACTCGGTTGCTTGTACTTTATAACAATATAGCTCAGTGGTGGCCTAGTTACACTTTTCATTAATCGACTATAATTTATTTTTATTTAAGATTTAACGAGTTTAAAAGCTTTACGTTGGTACTCGTAATACCGAAAGCTATTTCATGGAACACGATATTAAATTCAATTTAGTCGGGACCGCCCCCCCCCTCACTTTGTTTCACCTCTTTCACTTATTAAAGATTCAAAGTTTATAAATATGCTGCCAAGATTCTCAAAATCAACCTGAGGAGACTGACTTTGAAGATTAACACATCACGTTACATGAAAGAGATTACTTGAATGAAACTTCAACTTTCTAAACATGTTGAAGAAAAAGATGTAGCTAAATGGAATTAAAACTTTTTAGACATTTAATTATTTTAAATATTTTTAAGTTCTCTCTGCTTTTGTATATTTTTGTATATATATTTTTGGTGTTTTTTCTCAGGGTAGTCAGCTAAAAAATCTAGTTTAAATCGACAAAAAAGCTATAATATAATAAATACTTAACTTATACTTACATTAAAAATAAAAATAAATACTTACGAAGTGAACCCTAAAGTATGGCGACAAATTTGCGTCGCTGTCGACTGAAATATGCCCAAAAGACTGGCGGCATTACCACGTTGTATGGCAACGCTTATCCTCTGTCGAAGGTAAAAGGCCAGCCCTTGGGTCACCCGCAGTATCAACTAGGCTTTTGGATTGATCTTTAAATAGTGCATAAGCACCCACGATCGATTCGATACTTATAATTTACCAAAAGTTAACTAACACAGATTTTTCTGCCCTTCCAATTGCTTGCTACAATCCAGTGAAGACCGAAATAACTTTTAAATTTCATCGTTTATCTCGTAGCTACATCAAAGATGAACCTGACAAAAGAATACATCAACGCGTACGAGGGGTTTGATACTCGACGGCCAGTTGAGGCATACATATTAAACAGTCTCTAAACTCAAAAAAATAGGCCAAGTGCGAGTCGGACTCGCGTGAAAAGGGTTCCGAACGAATTTTATTTTTTTAACATGTTATTTTAACACTATAGACTTCTTATAGGTTTTCCTGTAATCTATAGGTAAAGATCTGTTATTGTCATTTTTTTTTTTCAAAATTTTAGGGTCAGTAGTTTCGTTGATAAGGGGGAATGGTCATTTTTCGTCTAATTTTTTAAATAACTTCAAAACCATTTGTTTTAAAATTATAGAAAAAAAAAATATATAATTAAAAATCCTCACAGTAAGCCCTTACATTTAATATGTCACACGATATTGTTCAAAAAACTTTTTTTTTTAATTTTCTAGTTTGACCCCCAAAAGTGACGCCCATACTAAAAATTTACGTAACGCGTCCGTGTTTGGGTCACAGAAGTCCACATGTGTACCAAATTTCAACAGAATCGGTCCAGTGGATCCGGAGAAAAATGGCTGTGACAGACGGACAGACACCCGAATGATCCTATAAGGGTTCCGTTTTTTGTTCGGAACCCTAAAAAAGAGTCGTAAGTCCCCGAATCCACTTTAATTATTCCTGCAAGTGCGCAGAGTATAAATTTGTGGGAGTGCGACATAAAAACAGTTAATACCTCTCTAATTTCCGGACTTCCTAATTAAAATGCGAGTTATTGTCTTGAGGGAGGGCTGAAGTATTTGTAATACAGATTGCTCACCTTCTTAGATGTTCCGCGAAAGTAAATCTATAAGTATAATACACTGTTGAGTGAATAACATAACATCACGCATGTATTCCTCGGAGAATCAGGTACTAGGTAGAGGTACCTTTTTTGGGACTAGCCGGCCACACATTCCCAACCACTGCAACTCCTGAAAGCGAGAATCAACAATGGCGACCACCAGAAACAAAACGCCGAGCCAATGAAGCCCGACGAGTCCCGGAGAAACGATTCAACTGTCCTGGATCCCGCAACGAAGTGAGGTAGAGGTACCTATAGCACACCTACATTTCGCAAAAGTTTATTCAAAGGCATGTCATTACCATGTCTCTTAAAACGAAACACACACACAAAGTATTAATTCCTGTAGATTTTTTACTGTAGTCAAGTAACCTATTGTAATATGTTTTCTAAAAGCCAACCCATTTCCCAACACGAGCAAATCATTCGCCGCTGTCACACACAACTGCACACGATAAATGACGCACGAAATATTTAAAACGTCCTAAATGTACAAAACAAAGGGTTACCTGTTACCGCAATCTGAATTGAGCGTCAGGCCGCGTTTATTTCGAACCCATAACGTAACGTTAACGTAACGCAGACAGTTACGTAAATATTCCACGTACCGTTTCAGTTTTGTGGGCCGTGAATGCATTTGAAAAGCTCGTTCGAACTAATGTTCGTACGTTCCTATTCAACGGTATTTCGGTAAAGAATTTTTTTCGGTAACTGAACGTATTGGATACATTTTAACCATAAACAGTCTCAACTACTGCTATTATCTCGCTGACTGACGTATCTATTGATTGTACCAATATTGTACCACGCATAGTTGGCGCCGAAACAAAAGAAAATCAAAATTATATCATACATTCTAAGGATGAAAACTAAGACGAAGTGAAAACAAAACTGCACGAGCTACGCCAGCAATACTAATTGTTACTACGCTGCGGTACGCGAACTCGATTGTCACTACGCTGCGGCTACGTATACTCGCTTGTTGCTACGCTCCATAATGCACACTCTCATGATGCTACGAGCTCGCTACGTTTAGTTGTTTTTTGCTACGCAGTGCGCTACGGCGTAGCTCGCATTGATGACGGTTCCTTTTTTTTACAAGCGTTACCGCGGGCACAGTTTGCATCATGCTAGTCAGCAGTTTCCATATGCATGACAATTTTATAGATGGACGGTAGAAAATATTTATGTACTTCATAGTCGTAAACGTGTTTGACGTCAAACTTGTATTAGTATATTATATTTTCTGAGTAGAATATTTCTATCCTGTCCTTCTTTTCCGAGAGACTGAAATATAGTCGATGGTATTTTGCTCATTAAGTAATATTGATAATAATCGCCAAACGATATTACCGAACAGGCCAATCAATCAGCCTAGCCTTTCCCAACTATGATAGGTTCGGCTTTCAGTTTAACCGGATACATCCAAATACCGTTATTTTACATGGAGTAACTGCTTATTAACTCCACAACGCAGTATAACTGGGTATAACGATACCCATGAAAAGGTATCAGATCTGGCTTCAAAATATCCAAATTAACTGTCAAAGAGTCACGGAGGAAATTCGGTATTCAACGAATGGTCACCCATCCATAGGCCGACCTCAGCAAGTGTTGCTTAACCTTGAAGTTCAACCCAAGCGGCTTACCAGAAAACGTGCAAAGTTAAGGCCAGATCGTTAATATGGTTTTCATAACATCAAAAGGAGTTATTTACTCTTGGTGGATTCTGGAAAAAGTCGGAAAGTTTTATTCGTAAACACAATATCACAGGTCTGTCTGTATTCTGTTTAAGACAATTTACACCGCCTAAGGGTATTTGGCAGGATTCTGAGAAGCATTGTTTATACTTTGTTGAAATTGTCTCGACCCTTTCATCCGAACCCGCGAAGGGATAGTTTGCCTTGAAACTTGCCTTTGCCTTTTGACTTTGCTTCTTCCATTTATGGCCATAGAAAATGTGACAGTATCATAAAAGAAATATAATGATTGTCAATCCTATAAAAGAAAAAGAATTCTATCTTTTGGCCAAATATTTTTCGTAATCAAAATAGATTAGCTAAACATTTATGTTATAACTTGAAAATATTATTTACGAATGCAGTGTTCTTTTTTTTATTATTTTCCAAAAGGGTAAAATATTGTTTTTTTTTTGTCAATTTTTTTTTTTTTTTTTATTTGTGATGGGTTTGCTCTTGACTCCAGTCTAGGTCAGAGATGACCGAGACAAAGTTTACGATGGAGCGAGCTTACCCAGGAGGAGCCTGTTCACTCTAACTTAGAAGAGATTAGGGTTGTAAGCGTTTGGAAACACGGACGCAGGCAGAGAGTTCCACTCCTTTGCTGTGCGCATTATAAAAGACGTTTGGAAACGCTTAGTGCGAGTTGGTGGAATAGTAACAAGGTAGGGATGGTAAGATGCAGTGCGTCTGGATGTCCGATGGTAGAAGGGGGCCGGTGGGATGAGGTCGTGGAGTTCTTGGGCACACTCACCGAAGTACAATCTGTAGAAGACCGACAAGCAGGCAACCTTACGGCGATGAGCCAAGCTATGCAGCTTGGCATCCACCAGTTTTACGTCACCGATGAGCCTCTTAGCTCTGCGTTCCACCGAGTCAAGCGTGGCAAGCTGATACTTAGCTGAGCCATCCCAAAGGTGGCTACAATACTCCATGCAGGATCGGACTTGCGCTTTATATAGGGTTAAAAGCTGTCCAGGCCTGAAGTATCGCTTCACCCTATTTAGGATGCCCAGCTTTTTGGCAGCGGTTTGGGCTTTGTACTCGATGGTGGCGCCGAAGTTGAGACTGGATGTCAACTCCATGCCTAGGAGCTCGAGCCGATCAGTCACAGGAACATATGTACCCCGAAAAGTAGGAGTTTGGTCAAAACGACTCCTTTTTGCGGTAAAAAGACACGCCTGTGTTTTGGTGGCGTTAAAAGTGACCACATTGTCATCACCCCACTGGGAGACAAGGCTTAAGGTCAAATTTGTCCGCTCCACCATGGCCTCTCTCAAGGAACGAACTTCATCCCCGCTGGTTGTTGCGCTGGACAAGTATCTCTCTGAAACCGCACTGTCATCTGCGTACCCAACAAGACCAAGCTGAAGTAGGTCATTGATGTGCAGCAGGAAAAGAGTTGCAGAGAGAACAAACCCCTGAGGAACTCCAGCATCAATAGCCATGAGGTCAGAGGAGCAGCCGTCAACGACTACTCGGATCGACCGTTCACTCAGGAAGTCTGATATCCAGCTACAAAAACCAGCTGGGATGCCATAAGCAGGAAGCTTGCTCAGTAGACCTGCGTGCCAAACCCTGTCAAAGGCCTTCGAGATGTCGAGCGACACGGCAAGTGCTTCGCCGTGTCTCTCGATGGCCTTGCCCCAGCAGTGCGTGACATACACAAGAAGATCGCCAGTTGACCGTCCCCGGCGAAAGCCATATTGACGGTCACTGAGGAGATCATTGTCTTCGAGGTAGGTCAGCAGCTTACTGTTAAGAACCCTTTCCATAACCTTGCAAAGGATGGAGGTAATGGCGATCGGACGGTAATGGGCAGGGTCAGCACGGTCTCCCTTTTTGGGCACCGGTTGCACATTCGCAAGCTTCCATGATTTCGGCACCGTTCTTTTTTCAAGAGAGAGGCGGTACAGGCGTGCCAACACAGGAGACAGTTCAGGTGCACATTGCCTCAGCACTCACGCTGGAATGCCGTCAGGCCCGCTGGCCTTATTCACGTCTAGACTGCACAATACTCTTCGGACCTCTTTAATGTGAACTGTGATCTCCGGCATCGAAGAGTCACAATGAGGTAAAGTCGGTGGTTGCTTGGAGCCAGCGTCCAGACGCGAATTGCTTGCAAAGAGAGTTGCAAATAAATTTGCTTTCTCACTTGCAGAGTGAGCCAGCGAGCCATCAGATTTCAACATTGGAGGCAAAGTGGGTCGACAGAAATTCGTTTCAACCGCTTTCGACAGGGACCAAAACTGTTTACTACCTGGAGGGTGCAATGCTAGTTTGGCCCCGATACGTCCGACATGGTCAAAACGTGCCCTACGTAAAACCCGCTTGCAGAACTTAGCGGCAGAATTAAAGGCTCTTTTCCTCGCGCGAACCCTACGTGCTTTAACCTTTCGGTCGCGGGCCTTGATCCACGCTTGGTATGCAGACTCTTTGCGGGCCTCAGCGTGGGCGCATTCTGCATTATACCAAGGCCGGGATTTGTGACCGAGCGGGATGTCGGAGAATGGAATAAAATACTCCATCCCCTGCCGAATCACGTCCGCAATCAAGTCAGCACAGCACGAGGGGTCACCCGAGGAGAAGCACACTTGCCGCCATGGATAAGATGCAAAAAAGTGCCGCATCTCATCCCAATCTGCTGACTCGTATCGCCATACTCGTCTCGTGCCTCTAGGACTCTTATCTGGAGGAGAGCAGGTCAATACGGATTTCACCAGGCAGTGGTCAGACGTTCCCAGCGGAGCTGAGACCGATACTGAATGACTGCCCGGATCAGTTGTCAGCAGAAGGTCCAAGCAATTGGGTGTATGGGCGTCAACATCCGGTACCCGCGTTGCCACATTCACCAGCTGGGTTAGATCTAGCGTTAAAGCAAACTTGCGCGCCTCTAACCCGGCATGGTCAGTTTTCTGGTACGGGAACAACCACTCTTTATGGTGGGCGTTGAAGTCCCCCAGAAAAATGAGCTTCGCTGTTGGGTACCGTTGCTGGGCTACGTCGGCCGACTCCACGAGGGAATTGAACAGCGCTGTTGTCTCCTGATCACCGCTGTGCGATCGGTATACGCCGATGTAAATAAATTTCTCCACGCCTGTGTCCAAAAGTAGCCATATGGCAGAAAAACCCGATTTCTCAAAGCAACGGAGACGACGACAACAAATGTCATCGCGGACGTACACACAGACCCCAGCCTGCTTCTTGAACTTGTGTTCCAGAGAGTAGCCCGGGTAGTTGAGGTACGCCACGTCCGACGGGGTTGTTATCTTCGTCTCCGTTAGGAAAAACAGGTGCGGCTTCTCGGTCTCAAGGTGGTGATGGACCGGATCGAGATTGGAGTGCAACCCCCTAATATTAGTGAGTTGCACTTTTGAGTTGCGTCTCAATTATAACCAACTGAGCCAGTGTTACCTACATGACTATCCTGAAAAGAAGCACCGAATCAAATTGAGACGTCAAAGTCAGTTTCAAGGACCCAATGCATTTCTCAGGTGGTCTATTTAGGAACGCACCCCATTTCGGTGAGGAGACTCGGAGGTTTATGGCTAGTTAACACAGTGCGAGCTAGTTGGCGTTCGAGTTAGCCTGCCGAGTAGCTGCAGTGCAGTAACTCGCATCGTATGGAGGTATCTTACGAGTTACTGCCACGTTCGAGTCGGATAGTAGCTGGAATCCGATTTACTTCAAAATTGTTTGTTTACATTCGCCTGCTCGCCCTCAGTAACTCGTACGTGACAGCAGCTCGGACATCACTCGCATCGTTCGGACGCGTACGGCAGTAGCTCGCCAGTGTCAGCCAGGCAGTTGTGAGCAATAACCTGTGTATTTTTGTGCGCTGCGCCTCGCAAGAGACTGGGCAGCTACTACAGCAGTACTGGCATACGAACAGGCAATCCGAGTAGCTAGCTGTCTACTGTATAGTCAGCAGCTTTCACTGTGTAAACTAGCTATTACTGAAACCACCCCTGCCAGTAAGCCTCCGAGTCTCAGGCTGCCATGCAAATTCTATCATTTTCTAGGTAAATATAAGAGTAAAAGGCATAAAAACAAAACACAGTCCCGCAAACCCGTGTACAGTAAAAAATGCTTGAGTCTATCAAATAAAATAATAAAACGATTTCTCATGTTATCTTATGATTTCCATCCAACGTAAAAAACCCGGCTAAGTGCGAGTCGGACTCGCACGCAAATTGTTCCGAACGAGTCTTATTTTATTAAACCACAACCTTCATACAGTAATCTATTAGTAAATAATTAGTTTCTTTTTTTATTACTTCATGCTGATTAATTTTTAATAGAACGTTTTCATATTTTCTGAAATAACTTCCAAATGATTTATTTATAAACTATAAAAAAATATATTTGAAACCCATCACTTGATATGGCGCACGGTACAATTTAAAAACTTTTGTCTTTTCGGAGCTATTTAAAATTTATTTAGTTACGTCACGCGTCCGTGTTTGTACCACAGAAGTTCATATATTGGTTCACACGAGTGATAAGAGTTCCATATTTTCATTCGAACGTACGAAACCCTAAAAACCGCCGCAAATTGTATTCTTTTGTTCAACAATTTGAAATTCATGTTTTAAATGGTAAGTGAGGTGAGATAGAAAACATGTACACTTCAATTCTATTGGCGATGAGATCGCATGGTCTCATCTATCAGTCGGCCACGAACGCGAACGAAGTTATCGATCGAGTACGTTGGTACCTAAGAGTAATACTGAAAACACAGAGCATAAAAATAGTAGTACAAAATGGGGGCAGAATTAACAAACTGCGATTCTTTTGTTTTTGTTTGTTCATTATTGCTTTCTGTTTGCTATGCTCTCGACTCGTACTCCTGTTCTATATCACTACATAGTATAAAACAAAGTCACTTCCCGCTGTCTGTCTGTCCCTGTGTAGATATGTTTAGATCTTTTAAACTACGCAACGGATTTTGATGTAGGCTTTTTAATAGATAGAGTGGTTCTCGAGAAAAATTTTAGTTTATAATTTGTCAAGGTTTTGTGTAAATTGGCTGATATATGAAGATTATTACTGAAGAGGTCAGAAAAAATGATCTAAAAAATGCTTTACATCACGTGCGCTGCGAAGACTATTGATGACAGAACAAAACGATGTAATACGGTTTTAGATAACACATCAATACCTACGAAAAAGTACGCAAGAGCATATGTCTATCTTTTATGGTTGACTCACAATAACCATTTTTATTTTATGATATTCAAATTTGATATAAAATACTGCTTCATTTGCAGAGGTATTTTCACCAATATAGTACAAATCCTTACAAAAATTACCGTTCACACCATTTAATTTGGATAAATATTAAGATATTTATCCAAATTAAATGAAGAGATATCTTAAAATTAAAGTAACTCGCGTAACCAAATAATTATAACGGAGGTAGAGATGTCCCGGTAGACACCTGAGAGCAGACGTCGTTGATGGTTGTCTATTGCACTTTTTATTTCAGCTGAACCACAATATTATTGACTCTGGTAATTAGATGCTCACTTTGTTAGTTTGGGCTAAATAAACATTTGCACCAGTGCGAAGCTGGAGCGGGTCGCCAGTTATATTTATTTTGGAAAAGCTTTTTGCCGCTGCCCGTCGCTCCGAAACTTAGTTTTATTGCGAGTTTTTAAACGTAATCGATCGTGTTAACGTTTAGTTACGACAAATTGAATATAAAATATGTTTTGAGGTTATTTCACCAGACGGCGCATATCCAGTTCCAATACAAATTGACGTTTCGTACAGATCACGACGTACACGATCGAGTTCGTATAAAACTAGTACCTACTAAAGCCATTATTCATTTTTCCGGGATTAAACTTTCCCATGGTCACTCATCGGTGAATTTTCATAAACGGATGAGCATTTCCAGAGTACCTCAATGTGTTGAGACTGCAACACAAAAGCATCACTTTCCTTTTTAAGCATGACTCGATATGGTGGTAATAAGAACGTACCTATTGGTAAAAATCAGGTTCTAATCGCTTTCTCAAAAAACCTAAATATATTTGTTTTTTTTTTAACTTTTGCCCACCCTACGAATTTCTCCTGTATCGTGGGTGCGTTCACAAACATACAAACTCACATACACAAAGAACCAGACCCGGAACAACTATCTGTAGGCCATACAAATATTTGTTCCGTGCGGGAATCGAATCCACGACATGCAGCGCAGCAGCCGATCGCTCAACCACTGCGCCAACCGTGTCGTCAAACAAATTGTCAATTAATTTATAGGTGATTTACAGCAGGTAGCAACGCACATCTCAGCCAGTATTTAGTTAGAAGCGAAACTTACCGGTCGACTCAGTCAAGAAAAGATGAACATTTTAATTTGGCATGACTCATGAAAACCACAAAGATTTCTCTCATTTTTAAAGAAAACAGCGTTCTACGAAGGTTTATTTTTTAAACACTGAGGTTTTAGCACTAAAGCTCCACCACAGAAGGTACTTACTTATGGCTGCGCTTCGCTTTCTTTATGTATATTCATAAAATGCGACAAACATCTAAAAAACTTGTTTCGTTTACGAGCGACGCGTGCTTCGATACTGCTTGCGAGAATAAGTGCTGACTCTGACGAACAAGCACAAACATTTATGTGCGATGAGCCAAGAAAGCTGTAAAATACGAAATATTGCTAATACACAAGATACGTATGTTTTTTTCAAAGCCTGTTTTTAAGATATAAGATTTATGAGCAAAGGACATACACTGGAAAATGGAACTAAACTTGGGAAGACATGACAACTGGCCTTATCTTTTTGGCTGAAAACGTAACAAGTCAAAAGTGCCTTTATTGCTTCATTGAAATGTTGATTTGAGTTTATTATATGCTAGCTGATCCATGCCTCCTTCGTTGGGCAGTATTTTTCGCGTTAATATCTAGCCTGTGACACTCACAAATGACATGGTATTGGTAAAAGAATTTTCAAAATGGGTTCAGCAGATCCAGAGATTACCTCCTACAACCTCACAAACTTTACCTCTTTATAATATTATAGTATATAAGTATAGATTTACCTCTTTATATTATTCCTATAGATATTTATTACCAACTAGCTTTTGTCCGTGGTTTCGCTTGCGTTAAAATAGATTTTCAGAAAATCGTCATCTACCTCCGTACCAAAATTCGTCAAAATTAGTTCAGCATGGGTTCAGCGATTAATACGTAAATGCGTAATAAATAAAAAACTCACTTTTGGATGTAAATATATTGAAGTTAAGAATTCCTATTTTCCTATTCCTATTTTTTTTTTATTACTGTAATATTAAACATGCTAAAAAAATAGTTACGTTACGTTCGTCGTTCGTTCGTTCGTTGGTTCGTTTCGTTTACACTTCTTTAAAAATCTCTCATTCCATTTTTACCCGTGTAAATGATAATATGAGCCCGTGTAACCCAATCCTCTCCGTAACCTTAAGGATATACTTTATTATACACATTATAATAAACACAGAACTAACATTAAAACAATACAAGTGTACAATGTCGATCTCATCTCAACGCACAGGCGCTCTACAACTTAGAATCTGGCCGGCCATTATATAATTTTGATCTTTAGATACCTACATATATTTATATACATGTTACGGGTAATGTTAGAAGGTTAGGTAAACTTAAGTTTACCCGTGTATAACTAGTATTACCCAAACTAATTTGTTTTCGGAATTTACCCGTATACATCTAGGTCTAATACTGATTTGAAGTGATGAAGTTATTATATTTACGACTATGCGAACCATGACAGAATAAGTTAAAATCTGCAAATAAGTAATAGTTGTCAAATTATTGCTGTCCTCAGAAACGAATAGCCGCTGTCAAGTAGATTTAATTGACATGCAGTCTAACCCTGACAGCGACTTCAAACTTATAATGGTCTACCAAGATCATTTGACAAAGTTTGTGCAGCGCCCCCTGCGTGAGAAACGCGGGCGCGAGGGACAACACGGGGATAACTGTCCAGGAATCGCTCCCGCTTTATGATGAACAACACCTAACATTACTCAGCCAGTGTTGGGTAGACCTAGATGTATACGGGCACAAATTAAAATTGATTTAATATTCGGATTTTACCCAAAAGGCTTGGGTAATACTAGTTATACCCGGGTAAACTTAAGTTTACTTGACCTTCTAGCATTACCCGTAACATATATACGAGATATCTAACAATCTCTCCGGCCATTGGATTTTTCTAGCCAAAAAAACACGTTATAAATCTAACACGAGTCAAAACATAGCGAGTAAGATAGATATAATAAAATTACAGCCTTATGCGAAGCCGCGTTACTCGAGGCAATCAAATTACTCTCCAAATTAGATATTTTTGCTCAAAATGTTAATGAAATTGAACCAGCAAAGTGGACCTAAACGCTGTGTCGAAAAATTCGTTAAAATTAATTCTGATTTCATTTTCGCTGAAAGCTAACAAAGAATAACATTGACCGTGACCGCGTAACGTTGAGTTCGCATTAATTAATCAAATATTTCATAAAGGGAGGCTACATGAAATGTTTATGTATAGTTGTTTGTTACAACGTTCGATCTTCAACGTAAAACAAAATGTAACACAAGCAAAAACATTCCATCGACCTGTTTATCGTTGGTTTCCCATTTCTTGATATTTTCCTCGTGCCGCTAGATTTACTACTCGTTGAAATTGAGCCTTTAATTAAGCTAAGCGTTCCCAAGACCACCAAGCCGAGCGAAACGATTGCATTACTGCGCTGCGCTACGGCGCTACGCCGCTACGAGGCTACGAGGCTACGGAGCGCGTAGCTTGTAGCCCGAAGCCGTGCTACGGATTACGACCATATTGGAAATGCAATCCCAGTGTGAAAACTATTTCGCACGCAAGGGGAAATATGAGGATTATTTATATCCGACAGATATTGAAAATGCGGTTTTAAACAAACACGTATATCTGAATCCAGTGGCATTCCATTGGGAGACTGGAATCGAAGCCATGTTGGAATTATTGTTTGTGCCAGAACAAATTGCAAATATCAATTACTTTTTTTAGGTTACTTTGTAAACTTAGTACTGATTTATATTTGGTTTGTACGATATAAATGTGGGCGAATAGACATAAATATTTGCCGGCCTTGGTTACGAAAATGGCTACTCTGAGCACGTCTCGCGGGCGTCGTTTGTGGCTTCTTAGAGAATATATCAAGAGGATGGATGGCATCGAGCAAGCAACAGGCAACGTGCCAAGTATGATAATAATGACAATAACCAATCATAATGAATAAAACGTTTATGGATATAGGCACGTAGCTACCTTCTAGGTACGCCTTTATACACCGGAATAACAAATAATGGATGAAATAATAACAATAATAAATATGGATGAAATATCTATTACTAATATATAAAGCTGAAGTTTGTTTGCTTGAACGCGCTAATCTCGGGAATTATATACATCATCACGCTAAGATCAATAGGAGCGGAGCAAACGAAGTTGCGCGGATCAACTAGTAAATCGATACAGCCCATATAATGATTTATAGCAAGGCGCTTGGTTATCTTCATAACTTGTAGCTCACAAATAATTATTTTATAATACTCGGTGACTATTAATTTAAGTCACCCAGTAGTATAATGTAAGTATAGTACGTAAGTAAGGTAATAGTACTACTATAACTATTATTATAAAAGAAGAATCTGTACTACACAAAAACTGCGAATTAGATGTATATTTTTTGGATGAAGTTCCCACCTAATCGAATGTCAGAGGATGATGAATCGATGATTGGCAGCCGACGGCGACGCAGCTTTACGGTCGGCCGAAAAGTTGATAGTGTTGGTCGAAACACAATTTCCAATCTGGATTTCCCATTTATTTCGGCAGAGATGGATAAAAGCCTCAGTTATTTAGGTCAAACGGTAAATCGGTGCAGATATGGTTAGCTTTTGAAACTAAAAGCTGATTTCAAAGGCGGTTTCTCCCTTTAGAATGTACCCCCTTTTTATAAATGACACGGTTAAGCAACAGATTACGTAGCAAGTTCTTCATTCAAAATCTCTAAAAAAAATAATGAACAATCTACTAACGAGCTAATCAGTTGCTAGACAACGTCGCCAAATTTTTACAATAGCAAGGCCCTTATATTTTCCGATGTTAACAACTCAGTATTTTCGCAATGGTTAAAAGTTGAAATCTTTAATGAATTTTGCGTAAGCGAAAGGGATTTCAGAGCGCCTAGCACGAATATATTGACGTATAATAACGTTAACGTAAGTGAATTTTTAATGTGAAAAACTACAACCCCATAGTCTTTAGGTTTAATTTTATGGGACGGGACATACACAATTTATATCATTCAAAAATATGAATATAGTATCTAATTCAAATAAATATTATGTGCGAAACAGTGAGCAAATGGTAAAATTTTACTTTACGTTACTATACGTCAAAAATATTCGTGCTCTGCTCATGACTACTATATGATAAGGGTATTGATATTAATACAAACTATTAAGGTACCTACTAGGAGGAATAAGTTTCGATACAACGACATCCCGCTGACAGCAGGAAGGAAAAGGCGAGATGGTTGGATATTTTCTTTCAGAATTGAGGAAAAACGCTGTACAAAGAAACTTGATCGACCAAAAAATGAGCTCTGGCAGCCGTGGGACTAAGAAAGACCGATAAACATCCTCAATATTTTAGCAGCTGCTGAAGTGTGTTCCTACCTATGACTACCTACTTCCTAAGAGAACAGAATCAGAACAGAACAGAATCTAAAGACACATTGAAAGTTAAATAAAAGTTTGTAATAAATTCTGTTCATCTTCGACCACATCATCGCTTACCATCAGGTGAGATAGTGGTCAAACGCGTGCCTACAAATAGTAAAAAAATAATAATTAGGTCAATCGGTGTTTACGACTCTATTAACGAAACTATTTCAGTTTACGCAATAGTCAACTTGCTGAAATGCGTTATTCAAGAAATAAGTAAGCTGCGTTATCTCATAGCTATAGTTAATGTAGGTACATACATAAATACGTACGAAATATCAAAGTAACCGTACCTTGATATTTTCTTCTCTAAACACATACGTCTTATAACATACCTATACCACAGATAATATAATACTAGCTAGCGTACCTATACCTACTAAATCCCTGCGTGAGATAGAGAAGTCAAAACAATCGGGGACCCTATTAGTCACGCGGTATTGTGTGTTCAAGTGGTCACAACGCTTTGTCTCCTTTCCTAGATATGTAATATGAGAGGGAAGAAAGAAGGTAGGTACTACTGGGGGAAATATCACCTACGACTTTTTCATCACAGTTATTGGACGCCGTGATTATGGAATAACATTCGTGTATTGAAAAATGACTAAGGTACTTGTTTTTTCGTATCTTTACTCCTTCGCTGTTCTTTACTAAATAATTTCGTTGCAGGTCCCAAAAACCTTGAAACTTTACTTCAGGGACTCGATGTTATTTGCCTCGCCGCTTTTCTGGTGTTCCACCAGGAAATCTTTTGATTCTGACTCTCGGGAATCGCATCGTGCGGCGGGCTCGTTCCTTAAAAATGAACATATTGTATGAAAAATATAATTATTAGTGCAGCATCCACAAAGTATTAAACTGAAAGTGCTTACGAAGTTATTCATCTCTATAAACCAGAACGTTAAATACCAACGCCACACGAAAAATAAACATTGGGACAAAAATCCTAATTGCGACGCCGAAAAATAAAAGGCACACAAATTAAAATTACGTCCCAATTATTAACGGGCACGGCTCGGAAAATATACCTCACATTTTCATTTTCACGTTGAAATTCTCTAATGACCGACATACGGGCAAACACTTTTACGTCGGGTAATATTGCCCGAGTGAAGGCTTTTCAAAATGGATTATTATCCTTTATTATTTCATTTTTTGGTTTAGATTTCCACCTAGGTATTATTTACGAAATTGATTTTTGCAAGAGCTGGTCTCCTTCAATAAGAATTGGTACCTACTGAGTAGCTGTAGAGATGACTGCAAAAGAGTAGGAAGGTTGTGCCTTCGAGTGGTTCACCGTTCACGGCAGGCTTTTAATTTAAAGAAAGAAAGATAATGTATTTGTCAAATATGCGTTTACATGAACTGTCGAATCAGACATGCAAGGTATTAACAGTATATTGTGAGCGTCCATATTTAATACTAACTTATGCCCGCGACTTCGTAAGCGAACATCCTGTTTTTTTATCTTTCCTGTAGGAATTTCGGGAAATCCTATCTTAGTGCTCTACACTACCCAAGGAACTTACATGCCAAATTTCAGCTTCCTACGACCAGTATTTACACACCCAAAGTAAACCCAAGCAACATCGAACAACGGGAGGTCCATTTAATTCGTAACTCTATGGCGTACATCTCATCTGAACAGATCAATGAGAGCCTTGTTTCTTGTAGACTTGTGCTCTGAATGGTCGCCATTTTATTTCAGTTCACAATTTCTCGGAATGAATTCGAGAAATTATAAACTATCAACTTTTGATGCGTAAAAAAGCATTCCAAATGTTCAGTTGACAATTTAACGAAAGTTTACAATCTCTCAAGTTATTTTATAATCTAACGAAGTTTGCTATTTTCTGGTGACATATACCTATATTTAATTTTTAATTACGTATGTAATACAGATAGGTACAATAACGGACTAGTTGCAGATCGATAGAATATCTACCACCTGTGGGTACATAGAATAGATCACATTTTTTATTGCATTTTAACCCAAATGCTGCCGACACCGCTATGCAAATCTAGTCTTTGTAACATAAACGTCTCGATACTTTAGGTACTACGTGAGCTCTTATAAAACGAAATTCAACAAAATGATAAGCTTCACAGAGAAAAGAACTACCTAAAAATTGAAATGGTACTCCCATGTAAATTGTTAGGTAGTACTTTTCTCCTCTTTGCGTGTTTCAGAATAAAATATCGTTAAGAAATGTTAAGTTGTTTTGTGCCTCAACAAAACTGGTTGAAATACTTCCTATTCGCGTCGGCGCCCGGGACAGGCGCGACTGTTTAGCAAAACTTTGGCCATTATGAATCGTTTAAGCTTTGGATCAGAGTTGATAATTCGATTAAGCATTTTCCTTGAATCAAAACTTTGGAATATTATAGACAGAGATGGATTGGGCATTAAATGGGTCATTAGTGACCACTATTTTATAGGTAGGGTTTACAGCCATGGGCTAAACGATAGAATTGCTAATGAAAGGGTTTCCACGGAGTAACCCTGTCGTTATCCCCGATTTAAGTACCGGTATAGGAGTGACTAGCAGCCCTAGTTTCTAATTCAGTTTTATACCTATCTAACAAAGTTCGTGGTGTTTTCGACTAAATATTTTTTTTAACGATTTTGTAAAAAAGGTAAGACAAAAGCTGTAGGTAAAATTAACATCCTAAACTCTGAAAAAAGTAGGTGAGCGTCTACCGCTTTCATTCCAACTAACCTCTGAAAATCTTTTTTTTTAGGGTTCCGAACATACGTAACAAACGGAACACTCGGGTGTCTGTCTGTCTGTCCGTCTGTCACAGCCAGTTTTCTCCGGATCTCCTGGACCGATTCTGTTGCAATTTGGTACACATATGGACTTTTGTGACCCAAACACGGACGTTTTACGTAAATGAAAAAAAAATAGTATGGGGGCAGTTTTGGGGTCAAATTAGAAAATTTAAAAAATTAAAGTTTTTTAAACTGGATCGTGTGACAAGGGAAAATGAAAGGGCTTACTGTGAGGGTTTTAATTTTATTTTTTTTTCATAATTTTAAAATTAATGTTTTGAAGTTATTCAAGAAATTAGATCAAAAATGACCATTGCCCCTCTTATATCCAAAACTACTGAGCTTATAATTTGAAAAAAAAAATGCAGATAATAGTTCTATACCTAACGATATAGGAAAACATATAAGAAATCTATAATGTTACAATAACATGTTAAAAAATGAAAATGCTTCGAAAGTCTGTGCACGCGTTGGCCAGTTTTTTATTTATTAATCCGGCTGATGATCCTTCGCCATCCCCGTAGAGACAAGACGTGACGAATTGTGTAGGTACACGTCTTTTTTCCTTTTAGTACAAAAGGAAAAAATACTAACATCCAAAAATTCCAGTTTCAAGAGTACCTAAAGCAAAAGTAGGTCAATTATAGGCAAGAATCTAGTTAAAACAATTACGAAGTATCTTGTTCCAAATACTCACTAATCATTGTTACCAGATACCTATAATAAAAGCCAGACTTTTTAATTATTATGTCGTATTGTTTAAGTCTCGTTATATCTGCGGAATTCATTACCCGCCGTGTACTCCCCGGGCGTCGAGGCGCCGCGGGTACTTCGGAACCCCACTAATTAATGTGAAAGCATTCCCCACTAGTTCTAAAAGCAATTTTTCTCCATTAAATTCCGCTGATCCATTCCCCGTCGCATTGAACGGCGCTTGAAACAACCCGTCTTGTTTACTTTGTAAGTATCTCATTAGCATATTTGTTAACCATTCCTACCTTTCTCGTTCAATCTCTCAGTTTCGGGAACAAATTAAACAAGTTACCTCATTTGATTTGATTTATTTTCGTAATATTCAACTGTTGACAGATAACAAATGATCTTACAATATCCAATTTGTACATAATGACTTAAGAAAATATGGCAACACTCATATTTTAACAATAAATACGTGATTGTAATCAGGTGTTATGATGTTCAGAGGTTGTATAGAAAACTAACTAGCAAGGGAAGTCAAGTGTGTTACTGGGGAGACATTCAAAACGCCCATTTCTCCACATTTTTATATATTCTCCATGTTATAGTAGCCGCCACGAGGCGTGAGCACAAATGAATGCAGCGGGGTGATTCGCCAATGTACGGTGGGCGAACGAAACTTGCAAGCGCAATAGTCGATGAGCATTGTCTGACGAACCAATAACGTGAAGCGTCAGCTATCGTCGTCAAACCAACCGTGCTCACGACTCGTGCCGGTTACTAGATATAACTTCATTTTTGAAATACTTATTTCAAGTATAATGTGGTAAAATAGGTTTAATTTTTATTGGCATTATATTTCAACCATTTTTAATAAACTTTTAATGTAATTTCGTCTAGTATCTGATGCTGTTTTATTAAATTATAGTTGAAATATGCGTCATGAGATTATCTAGGAACAAGGGGCCGGATATCGTATTAGAGAAGGTAATTACATGTGCTAGTTGATTGTAGCTTTTCAGCTATGGGCTTATCCAAGAACCGAATCGCTTATTGGATAATTAATGTTTAGCTACGCGGACCTTTTGCGCCTTTAGTTAATCAAAATATCCATCCTTTGCTCCTAGACATTATTATAGGTAAAATCTAAACATTTAACAAGTTATTTAGACAGTCAGTGAGACCATTTCCACTTAGTTAAAACACTAGTCACTATAAATAAGCTTGTCTTTTTACAAATCATTGGCGAACGATCTAAAAATACAGTTGATATTACATATTCCCAAGCGTTTCTTATGTAGAAATTAGAAAAAGAACTGTACAAATAGACTTATTGCCTCGCAAACAAGGTACTTTATTTTGGTTTTAGTTAAAAAAACACTCGATATCATGTCGATGGAACAGTAAATGCGGTATTATTCTGACGGGGCTGTCACTACACTCCCGGTGGCGAGGTCGGCGCCAATTCACGCTCAAATTGAATTTCGCCGGCAAAACCGTTCTTGTTTCTGGTCGAACTGTTTTGATTACATCAAGTGCGGTTATGCTCCGTGTTTTGGAATCATTTAAGCATTAAATGCACCTAAAACAGTTTCGCCGTGAATGTAGCAACAACCGCGAAAAGCGATAGCTTTAACATTTTATACAACACGTAAATTGTCTCAAGATAACTCTCGAGACCTAAGGTATGTCTTCGTTCCACGAAAACACGTATTTTACTGTAATTTAAAAAATAGAACGATAAATGTTTTGTAGCTAAAGTTTTCTCTAATACTTTCAACAAACAACGGTATTCAAGTCTTAGTATTGAAGTAGATTGATCGGCCGACTGAGTGAACGTACAGGGTCCGCCACTGCCTGGGCTCGATCCTAACAACATCTTATAGACGATTATGAAGTTGTAACAACAGACGCGGCCGGCGCCGCCTGCGCACGGCGCACAACGTCGCCCGCACGGCCGCACAGCGCACAGCGTCGCCCGCACGGCCGCACGGCGCACAGCGTCGCCCGCACGGCCGCACGGCGCACAGCGTCGCCCGCACCCGTTCGTTGAAAAACTTGATACGGCGACCCCATTAATCGCACACTCATCAACTTAATTTTAATCTATAAACATCTCTTTAAAATATTTGATATGAAGAATAACTATACTAAAATTATCTTGTGCGCTAACATGCAAATACAAGGAAGACGATAATTATTATTACAAAATTATTGAAACACGCAAGTTTTCCAACGAACACCTCGCTCGCTAAAGAGAAAGTACATTTATTCGTAAGTAAATCACATTAGAATGATGAATAATAACGTGGTGCTTGAAATTATTACTCGGTGACACTTTAAAATACATTAAGTCGAAATGTAAAAATATTTACATCGGTCGTCCGTTACCGCTAGCTGTCCACGTCGTTTGGTTCCCGTACAGTTGTGGCGCCGCGTCTGAGCGAAGAGCGGTGTCGTCGAGGCGACCAGGAAATTATTCCCGCCGCACTACGCGGCCCGGCAAGGCTCGCACTGATACGCGCGCGTAACATTTACATAATGTATATGTCACCGGAAAATTGCAAACGTCGTAGAATTGTAAAATATCGCGTGAAATTGTAAAATATTTTTTGTAGTAAGCCACGAACATATTGGAAACTATTGAATTTGGGTGGGATTTATTGTATACAAAACGTTTTTTTCATCATACATCGAGAAATCATAATCTAATAAAGATTAATTACAATCTTACGGAGTCTGCAATTTTCCGGTGACATATACACTCTCTACAATTCCATGTCTCGTATGTGGTGGCACGCTACACAAACATTGAATGCCATTCTGGGGGGCTGCTCTCTAACACCGAAGTCCGTAGTTTCGGGCTTAGTTGCGGGCGTATTCTACACCGTATCACCTAACTACTAAGAATAAATGACCACACGATTTTACAGTTACTGTCAAATCGTGTTGTCATTCATTCTTAGTTCAGGTTCGGGACTAATCGTAAGTCCGTAGGTGATACGGAGTAGAATACGCCCGCAACTAAGCCCGAAACTACGGACTTCGGGCTTAGAGAGTAGCCCCCCTGATCACTTGTGTTCCCTCTGATGTCGGTGTGTTGTGCCGTCGATGCCTCACGCTACTCGATCGACAAGTAATACTGCAGAATACCTACGATGCCATCGATCCCCGTCAACTCAATGATCGAACATCACAATATACAACTTGTACGACTAGGTATGTTTAACGTTTATAAATTTCAGAAAAGACCTATCTATTATACTATAAGTTTGCTACGCATTAATATATACCTATTACAACTACGCTCTGACCAATCATACCGATACGATATTCCCGAACACAAATCTACGTTCAGACGTCACGTTTCCGCATATTCTTTGAATCATAATTATATTGAAGCGAGAATTAAATTTTATTACATATTTTGGCAGTTTTAAAATAAGAAAAAAACATTATTATGCATTATACCGCCACAAAAATACTTTATTGATCGCCATTGAAAGCGACTACTCCTAAGAAATTAAAAGTAGAGACTGCGCTTTGAAAGCCACGTTTCAAACGTTGAATACAAACATTTGGATGTATCGTTTCTTTTTTCAAGTTGGGCTCAGAGTCGGGACACGTTCAGTTACCGAAAAAATGGGTCATAAAAGTACTGTAGCGTACAAAATGTTGCGTTCATGAAACGAAGTCATGTTCCAATCTGAATTTCATTTACGTTTTACCGCAAACTGATAAATATTTCTGTCAACTGTCCGTTCCTGGCTCTGAACCTAACAGTCATCAATTTAAATTACATAACATACTGCGTAATACAAAAAATACGGATTTCTCGAAACTAGCGAGTTCATGAATCGCTTACCTAATGAATGTAATATGACATGTTGGTTAACTATTCACCTTTGGTTAACCGACTACGGCCGAGGCGATGAATATATAACTTAAACCACATCATCTATATCCACATAACTAGACCAGGGTTGCGTCACATCTGCATGCGAGTTCTGTTTTCCGCATGTTTTCCTGTTACTATATAATGTTATAATTATCCTTAAAGTTACAACATTCAACAAATATTCTTAGGAATTATTCGTAACTGGGTTAATCGCGAAGCACTGTAAAGATAAGATAGAGATGTCGATGATGTAATGTGTACTGGTGACGTGTTGGGGCCCGCGATTGGTTGAAACTGGAGTACGGACCTCGCATGCGACGGACAGCTTACCCGTCGGTCGCCGTGACGCAGCAGTGCCTCTACGCGTCTTCGTTGAGTTTCTTGAAAAGTAAGGTCTCCTCAAAGATGTACTTCTTGAGCGTTTCTTTGGGAAGGTCGTCGAGCTCCATCGCGAAACGGAACGGCTCCTCTGCCACGGGCTGTAATTGAAATTCGCCTTTGAATAGTGTTCAACATGCACAAATGAACTTAGCTCAAAAAAACAAATAATTTTAGTTGTTTTCTGAGAAAAGGACACCATGATTTGTGAAAAAAAACCCGCAAAATACTATAGATCAAAAAGTTGAAATAAAATGAAAAAACTAATTTGAAATGGACTTTGAGTTGGTGGCGAAAACTGCCAAACCAGATCAAAGGACACTGCACACTTATTTAATTTTATGTTTCGAATAATTATGTAAAATAACTTCAAGTATAAGTATGTTTTTTGTTTCATGAAATTAATGAGCCCAATTCTGAGTATTAGCAATATGCACAGTCCAAGGTTTTACATGACTAGAAAAGTAAAGGCACACTAAAATACTTGGCTTTTTATAAACATGTCAAGCCATTCTTGAATGCCAAAGCTTGAAAGGTTTTCTTCAGACGAAAGTATAGTTTAACAAATATGTAGCTCTGAAGTTTGTTGTCGATTCTTCTATTTAGAAGAATGAAACGAATTTGAAACCAATTCAAACCGTGCACTAGTTTCTGATGCTATGCAACTTGCAACACTATTCTGTTAACAGACGGTGACGCTGTAAAGAGATCATTGTACTCGTCAATATGAAAAGCTCTTATTACAAACTCTGAAATCACGAAAAAAAGACTGGTTCACTACATTTTGTAGCGTACACATAAATGTATGGAGCAATCGACTATTTTTCTGTCGCGGCCTTACCCATAAAAAAATGTGCATAATGATAAGTGCAATGATCCATTTTCTGGTTTTACTTTTATTCTATTAGAACTTGTATATGTTTCCATGTAGGCTTCATCATCTTCTGCCAACTATATGGGGTCGGTCCCCAGCAAAACCGGATTCAGCTGAATACCAGGATTTTAAACTGATGTGAAATAATATTTAAAAAAATTTACGTAGCTCCTCAATAAAAAAATCTTAACCAGTCACCACTACCAGTCTCCACTTACCTCATCATTGGGGTCATAGTACTGCTCGAGGTAGGGGTGCGCGAGCGCCTCCTCAACGGTGATGCGCTTGTGCGGGTTGAAGGTCAGCATGCGGTGAAGCAGGTCCAGCGCGCGCGCGTCTGCGCCGGGGAACAGCTCCGCCCACGGCACGCGCGGCTTGTACGGCAGCGACTCCAGGTAGCCCCGAGCCTACAGAAGAGTAAGTATAAATTAATTTACCGTTTTTCTCTTACAAGAGCCTCCGTCTGTCTTCTAAATTCAATAAAGACACCTAATGGCCGGTACACACGTCAACGATTTATCGTAGCGATTTGACTGCGCAGTCCGTGTGTGCAGTTTATCGAACGTCCATAGCGTGTCCACACGTATACATCTGTGTGGTAGATCGTCAGTTCTCCGCATAATCTCAGACGAGAAACATGTTATCCGCGATAGAAGACGACGACGCATTTGCAGCAAGATCTTAGAACGAACTGAACGATTGCTCCGACTACCCTCCACACGCTATGATAAAACTGTGCAAACGCGATCGACGATTTATCGATTTGATTTTGTAACTACCTCCGATCGCTTGCACCAACCAAAAAATCTGCGCCAATTTTCGTATACATATTCGATAAAACTGCACAAACGCAATTTGGTAAAGACGAATATAATGCATTTTCACCAACGTACAATTCCACCAAACGTTAACGTAAACTATAACGGACAGACGATTCAAAAAACGAAGGTCGCGAAATTTCTAGGAATCCTTATAGACGATCAATTAACATGGAAACCACAAGCAAAAGAGGTCTGTAAAAAATTGAGTACTGCTGCGTATGTCCTATTTAATTTGAAAATAAAAAATTGACATTAAGACAGCTTTAGTTGCATACCATGGCTTAGTCGCATCGGTCTTGAGGTTTGGAGTAATTTTCTGGAGTAATAGTACTTTAAGAGATACCATATTTAAAGCCCAAAAACGCTGTATAAGAGCCATGTGCGGTATAAAACCAAGAGATAGCTGTGAACCCTACTTCAAGTCGTTAAAAATTCTTACATTTCCGTCATTGTATATTTTAGAAATGGCAATTTTTGTTAAAAGCAACATAAAGTTATTTGCTAAGGTCTCAAACACCTAGAAAGGTCCCGGTAGAAGTCAATACAAAAATCTTTTAACTGTCAACAGCTATAAAACTGCACTACTTAGAAAAAGTGTTCTTTGCATGGGTCCAATTATATTTAATAAACTACCGGACAACATAAAAAATGTCACCCTTCAACAATTTAAAAACAGACTCAAGGAATATTTGACTCAAAAATGTTACTATACAATAAGTGATTTTTTGAATGACCCTTGAACCATGACCATGAACATTGTATATTGACATGAAGTATTATTGACATTAATTATAATTGACATTAAGTACCTATTATTGACATTTTAATTTGAAATTATTATATTAATTATTTTATTAGTTTTCCTTATTAATGTATTGAAGTTTAAAATTTAATTTTGAAATTATTATATTAATTATTTTATTAGTGTTCCAACTGTATTTAAATTTGAAACTTATCTTTGAAATTATGAAATCTATTTGGTGTTCCTTAGTATTTAAATTTGAAACTTAATTCGTTAAATTTTGCATGCCAATACTCAGGCAGAATGTGCACGGGCCAATATATATTTTTCTTTTACCAACTTTTGTCAAATACCCACATTCTATGCGAATAAATGATTTGATTTGATTTTTGATTTGATTTAATCGCTAAGATAGTCGTTTTCGTGTGTATCGGTCATAAGGAATCTTAAAAAAAAAAATTGTATACACCCTTTGTCTTAACTTTGACTTGTAATTATGAATTTGTAACTGTGAACAAGTAAAACTGTGAATTTAGGCGTAGCACAGAGGGGGTTTCGGAGTGGTCTTTTAAGAGGTAAAGGGGCCCCATGCGCCGGAGTGGTTTCAATGAGTCAAAAATCTTCTAGATCTTTGTACCTAAAGTCCAGGCGCTATTTGAAAGTGTCCCCCCGACAATATGCAAAAAATATGCTTCATATTTTCATGATAAGTCTGTGCGTACGGCGACCCCTAGTCTGTGAATTCTTGCGGTTATTCTATGCGTCGATAAAATTATTCTTTCCGACATCATTGAACTAAAAGGATTATGAAAATCAGGACGTGTAGTTTAAAATGTAACAACGCTTTTGAATAAAACCGTAAACCCTCCGTTCCGAGAAAAGCCTCGGATGAACATAAATTAAAGCTCACACACGCTTTGTGGCTTCCGCTAAGTAATACCTATCAACCTTTATAAGAGTTAACCAATATAACTTTGCTTTGGTAGATTCTTATATCTATACTAATATTATAAAGAGCTTAAAGAACCATGGTCACTTTGGACTAGGAAAAAAAAAAGGAAAGTACCGGTAACGAGATGAAATTATCACCAATATGTAGTGCAATGTTATTGGATATCTTCGTTTATTTTTAAAAGCTGGGGAAATAGAAATAATGTTTTAAAAAAAATACTACTTTATTTATCAGAACGCAGTATAAATTATCCATAATAGAATGCATCCGTAACGACTTACGTTACTAGAGATGTCCATACTTTTTTAGCGCCTATGATGATTTTATTTTTTAAACGAAATTAAATCCCAGGTAATTCAACCGTATAAACTCACGTTAAATATTATACTAAGCTTAGTCAATAATATAATTTGATGATACTTCGTGGTAAATAGTTTTAATAAAGCCATGAATAATATAAAAATGATTTACATCAAAAATCGATTCTGTCATAAATCGACCGATTATCGATCGTCCCTCCCTATTTTTGACAAGTAAACAAACAATGACGGTTTTGCATTGACCGTGTTGCAGTTTCTGCGAAGACTGTGTTCTGTGCGATTTTCTGTTACTTTCCTTGCTTTGCTTACGGACCATAGAGTAGAAAATGTAAATTCTACAGATAAATTATATAAGCATAACCTCAAAAACATATTTCATAGTATTTCAAGCTTCTCTCTCTTCTTTTAAAAATATATTGAAGACCGTTCGTCTTCAATATATTTTTAAAAGGCCGGAGAAAGTAAAGTAAAGTTAGTTATATTTATATAGACGAATGAAATGACATATGTTTCATCAAGTTACTTTTTGTTAGATTTTACTAGTCCAAGCATGTTAGCCAAGTGGCCATTGTTCTTTGTGTTTATATGTAATCTCCGGAACTAATATTTTTTTCTTCTCTGGGTTAAAGCAAGATTAACTGTTCCGGAGTGCTATAGATAGACTACTACTACTCCTCCTAGCCTTGTTCCCATCATTTGGGGTCGGCTCTCCTAATCATTCTTCGCCAGGACATTCTGTCCTGGGTCGTTGCAGATGTGACATTTGCGCACTTCATGTCCTTATATACAGCGGCTATCCATGTGAGTCGGGGTCTACCTCGCTTTTTTGGGGCTGGAAACATTTCGGGTACTGGTCGCGTCATGTGTTCTGGTGGGCGACGCATTACATGACCGTACCATCTGAGACGGCCCTCCATTAGTTTATAAAATAATGCTGCAATAGATAGACTATAAATTATATTTATATCATGACGAAGGAGAAGAAGGCCGCCAATTGCATGTCATTAGTTTAAGATTTTCTGTACGTATTTTTAAATTTGGTGTACAATAAAGCATATATAAATAAATAAATAAGAAGACGAAGAGCGAAGAAGGGCAAAAGCCAGTCATTTATACGATCTATCTAGAAGTCGATCCTGACGTTAAGTAAGCAAGTTACAGATAAAAGTATTTACGCCACATTTCGTGCACCATTCCATTTAGAACCGCATAAACCCCTACTCGAAGCTCATAATAAATCAACATAAATGTATTTGGCGAAAAGGAAATAAGGGTCACAAAGAGTGGTCGTTCCACCATTAGGGTAAAACTCATTGCGTTCGGCTTGAATTTAATCTATGGTCAAAGTTCATATCTTATTCAGGACAACCTCACAAGAAAAGGATCGGGAAAGTTTCCCGATTGGCCCATTGAATGTGCCCGACGAACGCAACCTTGGAGACAATGTGAATAAGTAATGGTTTACATCCGAAGCTACACTGTACAGTAAACGTAGTAGGAAAAGTCTTTGTTTACATGTTGCTATGTACTCGAATAACACATTTGAGTAATTTATTCTTACTGAAAAATCACGCGGAAAATCTGGAAAATGTAAATGTGTGCTGCTACCTTGAATAGCTTCTAAGTATGCTTACTTCTGGATTCTATACCTGTATCTTGTCAAATACCTAACAGAAAAATATTTTCATCAATTCGTATTTACTGGCGAAATCGTGTATTAAACGCCCTGAAAAAGTAGGCTAATAGCCAATAGCGCGAATTTAAACGCAGTCGGAGCCTATGATACGTTTATTTGTTCACCAAGCCATGATTGTACTTGGTACCAACACTGAATCCTGAGTCCTGAATCCTATAACTGATTATTTTTAGGGTTCCGTACCTCAAAAAGAAAAAACGGAACCCTTATAAGATCACTTTGTTGTCCATCCGTCTGTCGGTCAAGACCGTTTATCTCGGGAATGCGTGGAGGTATCGAGTTAAAATTAAAACCATATAGTCAAGTCTATGGCTCCTTACAGCTGTGTAAAAACTTCTAAGTTAACGTTAAAAAAAGATACGTTCATTTATGCCGCAAAAAAACGTATATTTCGACACTCTCAAGGGAATCAAAATGTATATTGTATTTCCCGTTGACCTAGAACTCTGAAATTTGGCAAGTAATACCGTCTTATACTACAAGTATAGGGAAAAGTCTGAAAACTGTACATTTGTAATTGAATCATAAAAAATATAGTCTTTATTTAAAGTAAGTTGTAGCTACAAATTTGTATGGAACCCTCGGTGGGCGAGTCCGACTCGCACTTTACGGTTTTTTTTTATTAAACGATTTAATTTTAGGAGAAAAGTTTTTCGCTTAAAATAAGTGTTGTATAATCTTACTTTAGTTTTCTACTGTCCTAGTAGTCCTCAAAAGCCACTTTTATTTTTATTTCTAAACGTTTTAAGAATATTTTTATTGTGCGTGCGTACGTACAGCTAAGGAAAAGGTGGGATTCCCTGACGGAGCCAGCCCTCCTGATAACTACAACCTGGGGGCTTTCAAGTCAAGAGTCAATAATTTACTTCAAGCGTCCTCCATCGTCGACCACATCATTGCTTTCCATCAGGTGAGATTGTAGTCAAACGCGAAACTATCTATAATAAAAAAAACTTCGGCGTCGTTTAATACAAAACCATCATCACGCGAATACGCTTTCGTCGCGTCAATGAGGATTCCTGAAATGGAGAACACCAAGTGGCAGCCCTGCGGCGTCAGGTCCTCACACCTGTCAAAACTCTAATGTTTTCTGACATTTATTAAATTGACATCAACGTCGTGTTTGCGTCAGTCAATTTTTCAATGAAGAGCATTGATATATAAAAAACCCAAGATACACACTCAGCATCTCAAAAACGTCCGCAAAAAATAAGCGCATAATGTATAATTGTGCGCAAGTTTCAAACAGTCTCGCATCGCTCGCCATACTGCACTCCTTTCTAAAAACAACTTTAAGCGATCCGTGTAAGGTTGAATTTGCAAAAAAAAATTGCGCATCACTCGCCATACTGCACTGCTTTGTAAAAACAACTTTAAGCCATCCGTGTAAGGTTGAATTTGCAAAAAAAATTGTTTATAGTATAACTACACACAACTCACACATGACACTTGATACATGTCAGTTTTTGACGACAGTTTCAAGTGTTGCATTTATTCGAGACTGTGCATGAATATAAAAGACCCAAGGGTTTTTTATATATCAATAATGAAGAGGAACTACGTGGCGCCAACTGGTGGCGTAAATTTTCCTTGAAGCATTCATTAATCTTTTTTGTACTAGGACAACGTCATAATGACGCAAAATACTAAGCCAAATGCAAGCATTTATTCGCGACGAATAATAAACAAAGGCTGTGACCATAAATTACAGGCCACCCTTTGTTTGATGTTTTGACTAGGACTCAAACAAAACAGAGGTGATGTTTGTCTACGTATTTATGTCTAGTGTGTATCTCACAGGTACCGCCTACGAGCGAAATGAACAACGCAGGTGTATTGAAACACCTGTGGAATTGTCTCGACCATATTCAATGTAAGGTTCAATATTCTTCTGGCTTCTTACCCAATTTAGTTGGGGTCGACGTCGAAAAAATATTTACTGTAATCTCAGTATTTATTTCCTTTTTTAAGGATGGGACATCATGTCACATCATCAAATGAGTCCTTTCGCTCTGGGCGGAGCAGAAGGGAGTGTCAGATTCTTAATAAAACCCATCCGTGTTCCTTATAATTGCGTTCCAGGGCCGCGGCTCTTTCGAATTCCGCAACCAGTATTTATCCTCTAGCCATTTGGCTTTGCATCTTACACATTCTTCAATGCATCCAATCTATATATATAAAAATGAATTGCTGTTCGTTAGTCTCGCTAAAACTCGAGAACGGCTGGACCGATTTTAATAATTCTTTTTTTGTTGGATTCGCCAAAATACAGGGAAGGTTTAAAAGCAAAAAAAAATGGGTAGGTAGATAGGGTAGGTAGGTAGGAGTAGGGTAGGAGTAGGGTAGGAGTAGGGTAGGAGTAGGGTAGGAGTAGGGTAGGAGTAGGGTAGGAGTTATAGATGAAAATCGTGATGACGAAGTTGCGCGGGTCAGCTAGTAATTAATATTATTTGATTCTTAAAGCCATCCACTAACTATATTCATACCTGCAGAAGCGGCTATAGTCCTTTTTCCTCCACAAGTATAGGCTTCAGATAAACATAAACAAGCGTACGAAAGTGTTTTTAATGTTTTGCAAGTTATACTGTAACTAGCATTTGCCCGCGGCTTTTTACGCACATATCCCGTTTTTTCCCGTTCCCGTAGGAATTTCGGGAAATGCTCTGTTAGTGCTCCGGTGCTCCCCTACAGTCCCCAAGGAACCTACATGCCAAATTTCAGTTTTTACGACCAGCGGTTTCGGCTGTGCGTTGTTTTTCAGTCACTCAGTCACTTAGTTACGGAATTTTATATATTAGGATAAGTCATTGATATATAAAAAAACCCAAGATACACACTCAGCATCTCAAAAACGTCCGCAAAAAACAAGCGCACAATGTATAATTGTGCGCTAGTTTCAAAGTCTCGCATCGCTCGCCATACTGCACTGCTTTGTAAAAACAACTTTAAGCGATCCGTGTAAGTTTGAATTTGCAAAAAAAATTGTTTATAGTATAACTACACACAACTCACACATGACATTTGATACATGTCAGTTTTTGACGACAGTTTCGAGTGTTGCATTTGTTGTTTGTTGCATCTTGGGTTTTTATATATGAATGGGGTAAGTCTTTTCTTGTTGTTATTTCACCACATAAAAGCGGAAATTGATGGAATTACGCGCCAATTTCCTATCCCTAATTTAGTTAGGTTACTCTTTTTACATTTTCTGAATCCCTACTTCAGAAATTACGAAAATATTTTTCTAAATCTATATTTTCCCCTACAAAAGGCTCGATAGCAAATGATTTGCGACAAAATTGCGAAGTACTTACGTATAGCCACGACCTCACGTGCGACATATGAGAGGAACCTAAACACACATTGCCCGGAAAGTTTTGACACAAACCAATTTCATCGGCTCGGCGGCGTTTACACAACTACATATATTTTTACCTAGCTTTTCCCGCGACTCCGCTCCATTCCCCACGTGTTTACATTTGAAATTACGTATAACAGTACTAGTTGACCCGCGCAACTTCGTCTGCTCCACTCCTGTTGGTCTTAGCGTGATGATGTGATGCTGATGATATATAGCCTATAGCCTTCCTCGCTATCTAACAGTGAAAAAATTTTTCAAATCTGACCAGTAGTTCCTGAGATTAGCGTGTTCAAGCAAACAAACAAACTCTTCAGCTTTATATATTAGTATAGATGTGTGGTATATCGTACTCTATGCGGTCTTAAACTCTACACCTGGTGCAAATAATCTTCAAATCACATGTAAACATATAAACCAGTGCAACAGTCTTGAAATTAGTATTGAGGTGTGATCTCACCTTTTATCTACAAGTTCTGCAAACCAAGGTAAGTTTAAATGAATATTTCATGCGCACGAAGTAAAGTTTCAAACAAAAGCTACAGGAACTTTATACCTTAGATTTCGCAGAATATTACAGCAATTTTCTTGTTGTTGGCACTGTCTTACGAGAATTCTGGTTTCCGAGATTTGCCGACGTTGGTAATAGTTGCGTTTTTCCATGAACAAATTACAAGCGACTTCCAAATAAATAAAAACCACTCCAAAGTATAAAATAACCTTAATTTCCGAAGTTGGTGTTTTTGATTGTTACTTCGTATTTTAACACCGACTTGCGAAATACTTTTTTATACAAAGTAGTTTTTTTTCGGTTACATTTTTTTGTAAAAAATGTAAAAACTCCTCTGGAATGTCATGGGAAAGCAAAATACACAATTTCGATTACCTGGATGACCATATTTTCCAGCTTTTTTAAATTTAAGAACCAAACTACTGAACCGATTTTGATGAAATTTCTATGGGACCAGTCGGAAAGTAGGTAGGTATATACTTTACATGTATAAACGAATATTTTTTCAAATTGGTTCATAAATGATGGAGTTACGAAGTGTGAAAATTGAAGTCAAAATAACTTTGAACTTACCTTCTCATTGATAATACAATCCAGGTCCTCCTGGCTGGGTGAGCCGAGCACTCCCAGGATGTGGTTCAGCTGGTCCAGGTAATGTTTGCCCGGGAAGATGGGCCGGTTGCTCAGCATCTCCGCCAGAATGCAGCCCACCGACCAAATGTCTATCGACTTAGTGTAACCCTATGGACAAGGATACGTGTTACTTTACTAATATTTCATTTAATATAAAACGACTGTATTTCGCCAAGGGTTATGCAGAAGTGTACCTATAGTATATCCACAGCTATGTTCCATGTAGTAAGGAGCAAATCAAATGATATCAGCGGGGTACAAAACTCAGTCTTGGGGTTGCTACTAAGTTTCGGCACCGGGTATGCATACCAAATTCGACCAAACACGATACCAAAACTAGTAGCAAATCAGTTCTAAGCATCATCATATGCCGAGCTTTTTCTTACTATATTGGGGTAGGCTTCCAGTCAAAAAGATTCAGCTGAATACCAGTAGTTTAAATCTGTTGTTAGCAAAAAAATAAAATAAAAGATGCAATGGATAGATGAGCTTTAAGTATTTGGTATCGTAAGCCTGTACTCGGGAATTTTACCACCATCTTTTTTACAAATGAGATCCCACTCGTTCTCTTCACAGAGGAGAGGAGACAAATATATCTGCGTTTATTTCACTCAAACATTGGTATCAACGCAGATACATGTCTGTGAGAATCTAATACCGGCAGTATTAAAAATGTCAGAGACACGGAAAAGGGGCCTTTGCCAAGCAGCGAAAACACAAACAAATAAGGCTATTTAAAAAAGGGACAATACAGCATATTATGAAAGTCCTAAGGAAGATATTTAATTACCCGTAATAAAATTCTAATTTTTTAGTGAGGGTCTCAGATCTCAATCTCTTCGGGTGAGATAACCGATCTCAATTTGCGAAAAACGCTGACGCACTTTGTAAAGGGCTCTCAACCACGTCTTAATCAATACAGACAAGGAAGGCTGAGGCTACTTTCACATAAGAATATAGCTTTGTTATACCCATCTCATACTTTGAAACCAGTATTCTATGAACTAGTTTTGCCCGCGACTTTGTACCCGCATACCCCCGTTTTTCCCGTATAGGCTTCCTCATGAATACGGCTATCATATACAAAAAGAATTTTCCAAATCCGACTAGAAGTTCCAGAGATTTGCAAGTTCAAACAAACAATCAAACTCTTCGGCTTTATTATAATAGCATAGACGTGCATTTCCAATCGATATTATGTGCGAAAATCGCCAGACCTTCACTAAGTCGACCACGTATATTTTCTCACGATAACAATTCCGTTGCTACGCAGTTTTTACAGACATTAAGGACAACTTAATGTCCATTCAGAAAATATATTAAAGACGGACTTTCAGAAGTTAGTTAATGTATTAAATGGTATTTTAATATTCATAAAAGCGGGTATTTATTCGTCCTACTTCGCTGAATGCTTCGTCGTTCGTCGCTTGAAGGGGCTTCGCAAAATGATGGTTAATAATGACGGAAAACATAGAAAAGGGGACCTTATAATAAAGACAATGTTTTATTGTTCAGTCTGTCAAAAGCCTTAAAGGTCGGAGGCACGGCAGACAACTTGGATTCCTCTGTTATGGTAGGCTTTTGTTAATAGAGTATTATCAAAATGGCGCCAACAACGAGATGGTTCTGAAAGGCGCAATATATTGCAAACATAAATTGAAATCTAGTGCTATATTTGGGTATATTACTGCTTTCGACGTTTTCGTTTAAGCTTTTGTTTGCGCTTTATACAGTTTTTACGGCGATAAATAGGTATAATTTGCGGATTCGATAAATAGATATCTCTATTTTTCCTTTTTTTACGTATGTAAAAGGGCATAGAACCATTGTGGCATAGCCTCCCCGCCGACATTTCGATTTTTCTTTCAAATTTGCGGCGCACAATCTTACATGCATATATGGGTAGAGAATACTTCAAGAAACAAAAAATGTTAGGTACATGGTGCCCTAAAGTGTCAAGTTGCCAAGATATTTCGAGGTAAGTCACCGTGTGACATCATGATTACAATTAAAAATGACTTAATTATGTGCTTATATGCATTAGATTAAATTCAAATAATAGTTCCCAGCTTGATTTATTGATTTTTTGGAAGAAAGTAAAAATAAGAAGACGTGAAAATCACTTTTTTAAGAACTTCGCAAAATAATAGTTTCATTTATATAAATTGTTAAATCAAGCCTAGAAATATTCTTAAAATACAATCTACTGCATATAAGCGCGTAATAAGTTCATTTTTAATGATTTTCATTGTTCTCATATGGTAACCAAATAACCTCCAAATATCTAGGCAACGTGACACCTTAGGACACCATGTTGCTAACATATTTTGCTTGTTTAAGTGTCCTCTACCCATATATGCATGTTAGATCGTGCGCCGGAATTTTGAAATAAACACTAAAAAACGGCGGGGGGGGGGGGGTTATGCTAGCTCCCATAGAAAAAAGTTCGAATCCCTTTTGCTCGTGTATACGTATACTTCTCTCAAAGCTTGCAATAAACTATAAATCTAAGAGGGTTTCAGATCCTGAAATACAAACATACAAGCATAAACTCACGCCTTTCTTTCCAAGGTGGTTGACAAAGGCTACAGAACGCCACGCGCTAGTTTCCCATACACCTTTTCCTTCGTCCTGAAATATTGTCACATCCTAGCAAATGAAACAAAGGACACTGGACAAAGTTGTATGGGAAGTTGTCTATGAACCAGTATCATTTTTGCTAATATAAGTTTAAGAGTATCGGTAGTCATTTCGAACCCAAGCCGACAAGCACTTTTCATTATCACTGCAATAAAACGGTTAAAGAGCACTTTGTAAGAAATCGGCATCTGGAACCGGAACCAAAATTATCAAGACATTTTACTCTTAGATATTTTAAATTAGTACATGTAGTTAATTTGCCAAATACAACTGGAAATTCGAATCGCAACTATGATTCTTTGACGTACCTTTGAAATAACAGACAGTTGTATAACATAGATTGACATAGTGTGCCAAACAATTAACTTTCTTAACTGTACTTATCTGTACTGGTTCATAGGCCAATTTTGTCCAGTTTCCTTTAGGGTTAATAAATGCGAATAATATTATTATGTTTATATTAGTAACGCTAAATGATGCTGATCCATGCGTCATGTGGTGGCGTCAATAAATTGGGACTGTTTTAACTCTGGACCGCCAAGATAAGAATTTTTTAACTGTCTTAACTACTCTCTGCATATCATACGTTTACTCTTACGTTTATTACTTGAGTTTTTTAACGATTCAAAAGTACCGTTTACAACTGATTATTTTGGTTGACTGGTAGAGAATGCCTTGTTACATTAAGTCTGCCCATGTATCAAATAATAAATAATCAATAAATTATTATGTTCACTTTACGTTTGTTTCTTTGTTAATAATATACCTCCATCCTCCTCATCTCCTCCTCTATCTTTTTGAGGGCACATTATTACTGGACCCAGTTGCGCTTTATGTATCTTAGTCTATACTAAGTATATACCTATGTACAAAGTATATATACTCAGTCGCTTAATGCGCGCGGTACTTTGCGACAAATTTGAAGGCACCCTAAACTTCATGAAAACGCACTTGAAAATTCAACATAAACATTGCAACTAACGTGAAGTAATACAAGTTAGTCATTTCTGCCCCCCTGGACAGAAATGTCCACAGAATGGTATAAACTGCTTATAAAGTGAAACTATTAACTTAATATATTTTCCCCCGAGAAGCATCATATCACGACGGGACACTAAGCGCCTACACCTAAACGTGACAAAACTTCTATTTTGTCATAGTATACGAGAAAATGAATAAAACGCGCAGCGTTAGCGCCGCGTGTACGTTTGACGACAACGTACTGGGATGATGAACCGATGCTGTGTGAATACGTCATGCCTTGGGTACAATCACAGATACATAGATTTAAGGGCGCTATTACAAAATCGAGCGCTTGGCTCGGACTAAAGCTACAGACCGCGTTTCCCGAGATTTATAGTGATTGTAGCGCTGTATACAGCAATTGCTTAAAAATATTGTTCTACATTGTAATAGTTTTTTTTTTTTTCAAGCAGTGTACCATAGTATCCTTAGTTATAAGTTACTTTTTGTTTGAATTTGGATTATATTTTCAAAGAAAAAAAAATATAATTGCGGACGAAAAATTATCAGTAACTCTCTGTTTTACGGAATTATTTTTGGTGTAAAACATAATAAATTGAATAAAACACTCCAAAGTAGAAGATACAAAGCATCAAAAGATGCCTAAAGTAAAATTTTATGAAATATTCTTTGCAGAGACAAGGTTTTTACTAATTTACGCAAACAAATTGAAATATTTATTTAAAGCAATCCCAAGAAAAAGAATCATACTTTCTTGGCCACATATTTTTTTTTTTATTTGTGGCTACATATAAACCATAATCACACATCAAAACTGGAGTCAAACGCTCAAATCCGAGAAAATATGTAATAACCCTCTTAAATAGTAAAGAGAACGCGAAGAAGCAAACTTTTGGCGGCAATCGTTTGCTTCTACGCGTTCACTATACAAGAAACACGGCATTTAAGTTCGCACACACAACTGCTCCCGTAGATTACCTACCGCATGGGGAGTTCACTTCGGTCTAGACGGGCCCATTACAACCCATTTACTGGCGTCAAAAAAACGTGCCGTCTGTCCTGTCTTTACTTATTATAAGTCAATACAAAAATATTAAAAATTAAAGCTCTATTATGAATGTTGTGGAGAACTTACCTTAGAGTTAAGCATAATTTCCGGTGCCCTGTACCACCGGGTGGCCACGTACTCGGTCAGGAAGCCGGTGTGGTCGTGGTCAGGGTCAGCGACTCGTGCCAGCCCGAAGTCGCAAATCTGTCATCAAAAATATTATTACTGCTGTAGCACGGAGTTTGAAAAAAATCCGAGACATTTGGGCCAATAGGGTATTTTACTGAACGACGTGAACAGCAAATGAAGAAGACACACGCGTGACGTGACTTCGCTCGTAAAAATTGTATCATCATGGTGACGTCACGAATGTTTACAACGCACTGTACCGTCTTCAATTTTTGTTTACATGAAAAAATAAAAGTACGTGTCCAATATTTTGACGGACTAATTAGATTTTTGTTTGTAAAATACCCTATTCTACTAATTCCACTCAAGATCTGAAGACCCTTTCGGGACAAGCCGAAACTCGCGCGTTTGCGCCCGGGATTTTATCCAGGACTTACGGATCCTGAGTGGTTAACTAGATGAGGCCGGTGTTTCCTAGCTTACCCTGACCCCGAAACAAACTTTGAGGTCATAGTTTCTTTTGAAGTCCATAGAATCCCCAATAACATATGAAAACCATATAGCTTAACGTCTGAGGTGGCCTTTTGAGGAAAGCACCACGTAGGTTTGAGTGGACCTGTGCAGACGGTGCATACATTTGTCACTTATCGTGCAGCTCAACTCAGAACTTTGAGGAGCTCAACGTAGGCTCGTGTTTGACCACAATCACTTGATGGTAAGCGATGATGTGGTCGACTATGGAACACGCTTACCTAAGTAACCAATTCACTCTTGACTTAAAGACCCGTTTTAGCTATCAGGAAACACAGACACCAAGAGTTTCCGGTGTTGTTACTACTGACGTGACGTGCAGTCAGACCCTGAACATTAAAGCTGGCTTATCTTTTAACCACGGCATGGCATGAACTTTAAAAAGGCGATTTTCTCATTACCTCATAATCCAATTTTTTAGGGTTCCGTACCCAAAGGCTAAGCCATCGTTGTCTATCCGTCCGTCCGTCTGTCTATAAGCGGTGTATCTTAAGAACCGTTATAGGTAGAAAGTTGAAATTTTCACAAGTATGTATTTCTATTGCCGCTCTAACAATAAATAATAAAAATTAAATAAAATTAAAAATAAAAGGGGGCTCCCATACAAGAAACGTGTTTTTTTTTGTTTCGGTTTTTGGTGCGGAATAACGGAACCCTTTGTGTGACGCGCAATTGACCGGTTTTTTTTTTTTTTTTTTGATAGATCGCAAGGCAAGATCTTTTTATAATCAACCCCATCAATTGCCAAGGCAAGGGTATTAAAGATCGAGCCCAATCTAATAATATGTATTTTTCGAGTTAAGTATGTACTTAAAAAGGTTTTCCTGAGACTCTCCAGTTGCCATTTGAAATAAATTCGAAGACGGCGGTAGAGATTTCGGGCACTACGTCCGATGGTAATGACACTCGAATAGGTGCCGGAAAATCTACGCTGAGGAACGTAAGCTCAATTCTTTACTGATTATAGCAGTGGTTTCCCTTACTAGACAGTGTATAATAATTACGGGAATACCAAGCAAGGCCGCTTCGGTAGATTTTTTATAAAGCTTTCTTCGATTCCGTTTCTGTAGGTGGTAGCTGCGACAATTTATCACAATATTCGTATTTTCAATATGACAATGTAGGGATTATCCCCCTGTTCAGTGCGATAATAATGAAGTAACAAAGCAAATATTTCGCTTGTCGATTGTTTGTCAACGACACGGGCTTGTTAATTGGTGATTACGCAGTATTTATTTGTATTTTGTCATCGGTGCGAGCATAAAAACAAATATAAGAGCGCGGGGTGTGACAAGTCCTGGAAAAACCGACAGTGCTGATACTGTGCAATATTGACTCGAATCATTAGAAGTACTTTTGGAACCTTCTGAGGACCGAGGAATGGCGAAATCTTTGGGGGTTACCAAAATAAAACAGTACACAAGACATGTATTTCTATACGTGTCAATTTGAAAACTAACCATCGTTTCGAAATCGATATTGAGTGTCCAAATATAGCTTTTTACCCACACTGTTTTACCAGTCCTTTTTAATTCCCGGTTTAGTTCGGAAAACAAACCGAGCCTACTTGTAATATCCTACGAACTTTACTGCAAAAAAAGTTATAAAAGCGCACAACTCTCGCTAGCAAGCTGTTTGAGAGCAAATATGCCGCCATATTGCGCCTACCGCTATTAATGATATCGTTACATGCACACCGACCACAGTACTGCGGTCTCGTCAGCTTTACAATTCCGCTTGAGTTGGAGCGACTGACACAATACAGTTTCCGAGGCTTTTTTGTTGCTTATTTATACTGTACCTGCTAGAACAATATGTACAGGCGGGGAATGAAAAGGGTGAGCACAATGAACACCTACAGGTTCATAATAGTTGCAGAGTGAAAATTATGTTTCATCGGGAAAATGTCTACAGCTTTTATTATTCATAAAAAAGTTAAAATACTTTTAATTGAATGTTTGATGAATTTATTTTATTTTTGTTTTATTTTATTGCACACACTTGTCGGTGTATGATTTTAATTTATTTTAAGGACCTTGTATAAATATGTCCTGACCATAATTATCCGATGTGGCCGAGGTTATAAGGTTTGAGGGAACTTAAGGCACCCCGACAAAGATAGGTTAGGTTCGAATGAGATGACAGGAGCTAGAGTGAGCGGGCAAAGCGAGCGAACTAAGCTCCCGTCATCCCGTTCATGTTAAGATCCTTTGAACCCTGCAGAAGAAGGAACCCGGCAGCAGACTCAGACAGAGCCGAAGATATATCTAGGCAAACGTGCTCCATCTTCGACCGCATCGTCGCTTACCATCAGGTGAGATAGTGGTCAAATGAATGCCTATTAATGGTAAAAAAAATATATATATATGGCCATTTTATGATATGGCTACGACATATATTTTAATATGAAACAATGTATTAACAACAATAACCCCGTTATACGGAAAAGGGATGTATAGTACATTTACGTTCCGCACTGTACATAACTACTGACCTACATATAACATTAAAGGTTGGTATACACGTACAACAATATGTCAGACTTGAGTTCTGTCACGTTTATAACATTATTCTCGAGTGTGAAAAGTTTTAATTTACAAAATAGCTAATTTATAATTTATGTTCGTATTTGCAAAGTACCAGCTGAACTATAATTGTTTGGAAAATTTATTAGAATCAAAAAAGTAAGGTCGATTCTACGCAGCTACATTGTAACGCTAAAGTAATAAGCGGGAATATTCCAAAGTACTTAGACTTAGCTGAAATAGCACATGGCTTCAATTATGATGGTTATTTTCAGTTTATGAAAAAATATTACTTTAACAAAAAAAGGTAATTGCTTTTTTTTCATGGGATAGCGGCCTAAGTTGTAATATTATTAGTACTGTAACTTTCACAATAACGTTAGTTGAAGTAGGCAGTTTGGCACTGTAATGTGTATGTGTTTAAGACACAATTTTGATTGATGTTGTCTTTTTGTAATAACAGCTTTTTAAGGTTCCGTACCCGAAAGCTAACCAAAGGAACTCTACTAAGCCTCCGCTGTCCGTCTGTCCGTGAGCGGAAACGGATTTGTTTTCGGAACCCTTCGTGCGAGTCCGACTTGCATTTGGCCGGTTTTTAATTCAGATGAATGTTTTATTTTTTTATTTAATTTTTAGCATTCGTTGTTTTAGTGGCAATAGAAATACACACTCTGTGAACATTTCAACTGTCTACCTATTACGGTTCTTGAGCTATACAGCCCGCTGACAGACAGACGGGTGGACGGACATCGGAGGCTTAGTAATAGGGTTCCGTTGATTACAATTCGGGACGAAACGCTAAGCTTTCACTTCGACATGTTTACAGAATCGCACTGCTGGTCGTAGAAAGCTGAAATTTGGTACGAAGGTTGGGTACACTACGTTAATACGAAAAACTTTATTCCGACAATCACAAATACGAATTTAAAATACCTATTTTCATAATTCCGAATGGTTTAAAATTCCTAATATAGCAATAGGGAATATGCACGAAAAAAATATTTATTATCTATACAGTTTATCTAAAAATATACACAAATATAATACTAACAGTGAAAATAGAATCAAAATTGCTCGAAAAACAAACGAGATACAATTATTTTAAACAAATGTATCTGTCCCTCTCGCGAAAACGCTGTTTTCTATGGCAGCTGTATAGGCGCCAAGAACTTTGACGTCACAATTCATATCGGACTTCTCTTTCTAATTGTAAACTTTGAAGCTTTATAACTTCATCGCTGATGAAGGTATTTAAAAAATAATTTCATAATTGTTTATTAGAGTTAAAAAGTATTTCATTTTGCAAATAAAAAAATCGCATGCATATTCCCTATTCCGATTTATCATTCATCCTTTTTTTATAATTCCGACATATCAATATTCCTAATGTTTATAATTGCTATTCTTAAAATACCGAGTTTCAATAGTTCGAATAACAAGCAAGCATGCAGTATATAAGCCAGCATTCAGCATGCAAGCAAGCATGCATTATGCAAGCAAGCATGCAGTATGCAAGCGAGCATGCAACATGCAACAGGCATGGTTTCTGTCACGGCTCCGGTGCTGCGGGGCTCCGGCGGTCCCCCGCGAACTCGCCCCTCCGCGCCTACGCGGGTTTAAATTACACTCTAGGGGTAGAGCAGACAAGACTACGTGGAGTCGGTTTTACAGCAATTCGTTTCTGTCACTTACTTTTGTAGCACTTATTGACTGTTTAAGACAATATTTTAATTTAAGGTTCAAAATACTTTAAAATATTCGTTAGGTATATTAAACAGTAGGTCTTTTGACCGTAGTTATTTCGAAAATAGTTGAAATATCTTTGGAAATTATAGTATGTAACTAACTGAATATTACGTATACACTGATTGAATCTAAATCAGAATCTTAATTTTAGCAGTTTATTCGAAGTATTGAAAATCGGAATGTCGTTTTTCGGAGCGAAAACCCATCGAGCATTTGATTCTTCGGACGAACGAAAATCGGAAAACAAACAAATCGCATTTACGACTTTCGGCAAAATAAGTTTCGTGATTTTTAATAATAGACATTATAATTCTTAGTTATTATGAAATTCGGACTTTCGAAAATCGGAATTCGGAATAAAATATTTCGGAGTATTTCGGTGTTCGTACGAAGGTTCCTTGGAGAGCATTTCCCGAAACTCCTACTGGTTATGAAGATAAAGTCGCGGGCCAAAGCTAATGATTTAACAATCTTAGTATTAAATCCTTATCACGGGCAACACCACTATGCCACTGATAGTCATGCACGTGTGCCTTCAGTGTCGCTATAGCGATAGGCTATAATAAACTATACGCTAATTTCGTTTTGAAATTTAGAACTGACTGCTAGAGCTAGGTGGCGCCGCGGCACTCACTTATGTGGAGCCTTAATGATGATTACGTAACACTAACAATATTAAACTAGACTTGTTTTTGCCCGCGACTTCGTACGCGCATATCCAGTTTTTTTTTCCATCCTCGTAGGAATTTCGGGAAATCCTCTATTAGTCCTCCCCTTCGCTTCCATATTTCCCGGCAATTTTGAATTTGGAACTGTTCTATATTCGAATGTGTTTGAATTTTGAATCTCAAAACAGTTGAAAGTATTAGGATTAATGCTAATGTTTAGTCACAGCGTCGATTGGAATCTGTCAGGTTACGTACGAAAATGAATCTTCCTAAGGAAAATGTTCGCGCAATAATTTTCTACAACTTTAGAAGAGGCCTGACACGGCTTCAGTGTTTTGAAGAGCTAACATCTGTGTTCAGTGATGAAGCCCCATGTCTGCGGACTGTCGAACGCTGGTATTTAGAATTTCACCGTGGACATACTAGTGTTAGTGACTAATCTCGCGAAGGATGCCCAAAATCCGCCTTCACTGAAGATAATATCATTGCTATGAGACAACTAATTCTCGAAGATCGTCATGTGACGTATCGAGAGATAGAGGCTCTATTAGGCATCTCAGGAAACCATTCAGAAGATCTTGCATGAAGCGCTTGGTGTGAGAAAGCTAGTTTGCCGTTGGATACCGCATCTGCTTTCCGACGATCACAAGGCGACCCGCGTCAGATGGTTTAAGAAAACTCTGCAAAGGTTCAACCGAGGAGAGTCAAATCAAGTCTACGACATCATCAGTGGTGACGAATCTTGGATCTATGCCTACGATCCTGATTCCAAGCAACAATCTACAATCTGGGTCTTTCAAGACGAGCCAAAGCCTACTAAAGTTGTTCGTTCTCGAAGCACTTCAAAGAAGATGGTAGCCACGTTCGTTGGAAAAACCGGCCATGTTGCGACTATTGCACTTGAAGATCGTAGAACGGTTAACGCAGAGTGGTATACCACAGTTTGTTTACCACAAGTCATCGCCGAACTTCGAAAATCTAACTCAAAGCGACGCATCATCCTGCATCACGACAACGCAAGCTCACACAGCGCTTGTCAAACGATTGAGTATTTGAAGCAGGAAAAAGTAGAAATTCTTGACCATCCTCCATACAGTCCTGACCTAAGCCCTAACGATTTCTTTACATTTCCTAAAATTAAGAAAAGTCTTCGTGGTCAAAGGTTCCAGTCCGGTGAAGAAGCAGTCGACGCTTTCAAGTCAGCCATTTTGAACACTGGGGGTGCTCAAAATGGCTATGGAATAAATGTTATAATAACTGGTTTGAGCGAATGGAAAAGTGTATTAAGCTACGTGGTGAATACTTTGAAAAACAATAAAAAGTAATATAATGTTCTAGTTGTTTTTTTCTTCAAACGACAAAACTTGTAAGGCATGCCTCGTAACGTACATGCCTAATTTCAGTTGTCTGTCAGTCACTCAATCAGTCAGTAACTGAAGAATTTTACACAATAACTAGCTTTTGCCCGCGACTTCGTACGCGCATATCTCGTTTTTTCCCGTCCCGTATGAATTTCGGGAAATCCTCTCTTAGTCCTCCTCTACAGAGTGTAGGGAAGCTACATGCCCCGGAGGACACGGTGGAGCATACTGTGGAGGTCTGCCCTGCTTGGGCGGAGCACCGCCGCCTCCTCGTCGAGGCGGCGGCGACCTCTCGCGTTCGGGAAGCGGTCACCTTCTGCGAAGCAGTAATGCTAGCGAAGGAAGAAGCCGAACGTGTGAGAGAGAGGGAAACCTCACACCCCAGCCGCCGCAACAGAAGACGCCCCGGGCGTCGGGAGTCGCAGGGCGATTCTCGGCCACCGTAGGCGCGGGCCTGCGGACGGCGAGCATTGGGTGGCTCGCCGTCTGATGAGAACCAGGCCCGGGTCGACGGCGCACTGTTTTCACGCGCGCCTCAAAGAGCAGTCAGCACAAAAGACGGGACAAGCTAGGGTCAGTACATGCTGGGGCAGTGGCGGTTCCTTCATACAAGCCCAAAAGCCTTACTAAAATGCTCGATAGAGAATCAATATCAAACCCGAACTATTTAAAAGTTCGCGCGCTTAATTCTTATCAAAATAACACAAAGTATGCTACCTATGCCACATTACTACATAACTACACATCGCGATTGTTCGCGCGCAGAGTTTCGCATTTGCAGCGTCTACATATAGCTATCTCGCTTACACGTACCGGCTTTTATCGGGCTTTCAAATACTATCTCCGTCACTTTCGCACTTATAGCGATGTGCCGTATAACGAGTTCTAAACCTTGTGCGCCTACAAATCGATCAGTATTGAAGATTAAGCCGTGCATGCGTATGAAGTTGCGCGCGTATGCGTGACCTTGTCACCTTGCCAACTCTGCAGTGTTGCCGTTTTAGCGACGTTGTGAGATCTTGGAGATTTTTAACGAGTTTGGGGACTTTTTTTAAGATTTAGCAACAATAAAAACTAGCGACTTTTTAAAATAACGAAATTAAATACTCAAGCAATATCTTAAAAATAAAAAATTTGCGACATCTAGCTAGATTTTTCATATACCTGGTGACTTTTTTTGCCGAAATGACAACACTGCAACTCTGCGTAAGTAGTTCTTGACACCGGAGTGCAACTCACTTCAGTTTTATTTGCTTGAGAGTTGAAAAGTTATGTTGTTAAAGTTTTTTGTGTGTTTTCTTAGATTTTCTCAGTGATACAATTGTTTTGGTGACTTACCTACAACAATGGAGGTAATTGTACCTTGTGAGGATTTAAAATGCGTTCAAGTTTTGATTGGCGAAGATAAGGTAAAACCTTTAAACTTTGCTCAGAAAAAACAGTTAAATTCTTCATTAAAACCGACGCCTAATCTGTGTTTTTCTCAGACTAGTAAATCGCATAAACGAAAATTTAATAGATCAGTGTATAAAACTACTTGGATTGTTGGCTGTTCGCACACTAATAAGTTGTGTTCGTTTTGCTGCCTATTTTTTTCGAATGAAGATTCCGTTTGGAATACATCTGGTTATAATGATTTAAATAACATATCTGGCGCCATTAAAAGGCACGCAAATTCCTATAAACACCTGTGTGCAATGGTTTCTTTCGGTAATTTTGGTAAACAACGAATTGAGACATCTATATCAGTTTATGAGAAAATTGCGATGATACATACGAAGGTACCTACAGACTCAGTCGAAAACTGAACTTTTTTTTTTGAAATCGGTTAAAATTTTATTGGGCTTGCCTTATTTTGAAACCCTAGGCACTCCACTGTGCTGGGGCTGCGACTTTGTTCGAAAGAGTCACCGTGGCCTTGGAACGCAAAGGGTACTAGGAGGAACACGGATGGGTTTTAGTCAGTAAGAGTGACACTCCCTCCTGCTTCACCCAGAGCGGAGTCATGTGATGATTTCCCATCCTTAAAAAAAAGGGAAGCTACATGCTTTGGCATGTAGCTTCCTTTTTTTCCCTTTTTTCAGTTCTATACAACCAGCAGTTTCAGCTGTGCGTTGTCTGTCAGTCACTCAGTAATTAAAGAATTTTATATATTAGGATTGATTGATTGAACGATTTCCATGTTTCCATTGCCAGCGGCATCGCTCACCACTCCTATCCCACAGGAACCGGACATTACCCCCGCAGACTACCGCCTTTTTATTTTAAGTTTTTGATGTCCTTCCAAAGGCCATTGTGTGTGCATATAGAATTATTTTGTGGATAAGAGTTGTGTAACAATTTTCGGTGTAGGTATATATAATAAAATATATATCCATTTATCTATCTTTTACTATTATTCTGTGACAGACCTTTCAAAAAAAAATAGAGTTCTTACACAGTGATATTTTTTTTTTTTTTTTTCACTTTAATAATTTTTTCATCGGATCACTACTTCCAGAATAGGCTAGTTTCCACCATCAATAAATTGCAAATCTATTTAGTCCGTCATTTAGAGTATTGAAAAATAACGGAATATTGATAAAGATAAAACTCATCAATACTCGGGAGTTGGGGATCGTGACGTCAGAACGCAGTAAAAATTATACCTCGGCGTGACGTATTGAGGATTTTAAAAGCCAGTGGACAAGCCTATTCAGATACTCTTATAGCTAACAAACAAATTCTATCTTTTCCACCCGACTGCTCCAGAAGGTCTCGTTTCTGTATCTCGAACGAGAACAAACGGACTAAAACTACTGAAATCCATTAGTACATACTCCTCATAATACTCCCGATAAAGTCAAAGTCAAAACGTTTATTCCAATTAGGCCATTAAACGGCACTTTTGAACGTCATTCACATTCCAAATAATATAAAAAACTAAAGTAATTCTACTGATACTACTGATATGTTGCGCGACGATAGAGAGCATATTTTAATATACGAAGTTCAAATGTGTGCCACGATCAGAGACAAGGTATAAATATTTTCTTACCTATAATTTCCTTATTAAAATCTCTTCATTTCATGTAGACGAGTCACGTACAAAAATAACGTCAGAATTAATTTATTAGCTTACTTTCAAACTACAATGATATCGATAAAAGAATCGATTTTCTAACCAACTTTCAATTCATGCAAGTTTCAAAACAACCATTTGACATGTGTCATACAACCCCCCTTTCTTGAACAGACTGCCTGTCTGCCTAGCCTTTTCACAACTACCTCTATATTGGGGTCGGCTACCTCTATATTGGGGTCGGCTACCTCTATATTGGGGTCGGTTACCTCTATATTGGGGTCGGCTACCTCTATATTGGGGTTGGCTACCTCTATATTAGGGTCGGCTACCTCTATATTGGGGTCGGCTACCTCTATATTGGGGTCGGTTACCTCTATATTGGGGTCGGCTACCTCTATATTGGGGTCGGCTACCTCTATATTGGGGTCGGCTACCTCTATATTGGGGTCAGCCATCTCTATATTGGGGTCGGCTACCTCTATATTGGGGTCGGCTACCTCTATATTGGGGTCGGCTACCTCTATATTGGGGTCGGCTACCTCTATAGTGGGGTCGATAACCTCTATATTGGGGTCGGCTACCTCTATATGGGGGCGTCAAACCGGATTCAGCAGCATACCAGTATTTTACGAGGAGCGGCAGCCTACCAGACCTCTACAACCCATTAACTAGGTAACACGGTACTTCTTGGCAAGACTGGTGTCAGATTTTCTGGCTTCTGACATCCGTAAAGACTGCCAAAGACCTAAAAATGGCAACTGGGACCAACGGCTAAACGTGCTTTCCGAGGCACGGAGGGGTCTCGGTATGTTAAGATGATCAGCCATCCACATAACAAGCTCAACAAGCGTTGCTTAACCTATAAGATCGACCCGTTCGGCTAATATTATTTAGCCATGAGCTCCTCTTAAACAGAGTATGGTGTATTTATATCGTACCTTCAAATCACATGTTGTGTTAAGTAGCAAGTTAGAAGGCTTCAGGTCTCTGTGAAGTACATTCGCCGAGTGTATGTACTTCAGCCCGCGGAGGATTTGATACAGGAAATAACAGATGTGATCGTTGCTTAATTTCTGAAACAAATTTATAAACTGAAATATCTTACGTACATCTACTACTGACCAAAAGTTCAGTCTCCTTTGAACCGAACGGAACCCTTCGGACTAATTAATTGAGAATTTCAATCAAACGTGTTACCTTAATTAATTAAGATTCTATTCGAGTTTCGACCAAAAATTGGTATAATTAATTACTTTTTCATTAATAAAGTGGATTAAAAAGGTACATTTCATGGTTTTATTACCTGTGTTTTTAACAATTTGTAAAGGTCTGTTTCCATTAAACATTGTACGATGTAAACGTCCTTCATTGAGTCTATGGTTTCGGCCCTTAAAATGTCTCGAATGTCGATTATCTGAAAAAGAACAAACATTGTCAAAATTGCTAGTTTATGGTCTTTACATTTTCGTGAATTTTCTATCAGCAGAGTTATGTTTAAACGTGCATAAACAATAATGATTTATCTGATAAGATAATACCAGATAACTTTGCCCTAAAATAACAACATTGAAAAATACAAACTGTGCGCGTTTTGGGTTTGATCTTTTGACTTCAAAATTATTCTGAGCATTATTATTATTATGAGCTTGTAGTGTCCCACTGCAAGGCAAAGGTCTCCCTTTCTTTCTTCCACTGTTCTCTGTCTGTTCTGTTCGGTAGTAGTCTTACTGGTCACACCATCTCCTCCTGGGCCTATTGCGTCGCCGGTTCAGGGGGGCTACTCTCTAAGTCCGAAGTCCGTACTTTCGGGCTTAGTTGCGGGCGTATTCTACTCCGTATCACCTAACCATTAAGAATGAATGACAACACGATTTGACGGTTACCGTCAAATGGTGTTGTCATTCATTCTTAGTTCGGGTTCGGGACAAATCCTAAGTCCGTAGGTGGTACGGAGTAGAATACGCCCGCAACTAAGCCCGAAACTACAGACTTCGGGCTTAGAAAGTAGCCCTGCTGAGCATAATTAAAAAAAAACTTACATTTTCATGCTTAAACCGTGTTAAGATTTTGATTTCCCTTAGTGTTCTCTGACAGTACGTCTGATGCTCGAACGGTGATATTTTCTTGATGGCAACTTTTGTTTTCTTTATATTGTCGTGCGCAGACCTGCGAAATAATAACCACTATAAATTATTAGGTTTGACACATTGGGCCTAACAATTTGAAAGGAGCTTGGGGACCTTGTAACATAATTCATATCGATAAATAATGACATAACAAAGATTTATACGGTTTTTGTGGAGTATAAATTATACTCCCTTTTTAGTAAAGAAAAACAACAGGCTGTTCGGATTACAGGAACTGGTTCAAATGGAAGTTCAAAGTAGACAAGCAGGCAGATACATACGCATCGAATTGAAAAACACCAGCATTTATTATAAAATCAGTCCTGACTATTCAAGTGTACACTAATAAAGTCAACCGTTTTATAAGAATAAAAGCATGTTTATGCGTAGGTAGAGGTACACGCCTAATGGCGAATGATATGGCAAAACATGTGCGAACCACAACATTCAGCCGGCTGAAAAAGCTGCCCGATTTTGTAATCAACGTCAAAGCAGAGCAGATGTGTTTCCAATGATTCATTATGTTATGAAGAAAATAAACTGTAAAGACATTTGTATCATTATTAAATTCCCATGAAATTATTTCAACAACGATCATGGATGTGGATGGCTGCGAGGGGTATGAGAGGAGAGGGAAAACAAAGAAACGATGTTTATTTTTTAAGGCGACGACGTACGCCAGCGACCTTGGGCACTCGTTTTACACCCACGCGACCCAAAATTCACTCTTACTGACTAAAACCCATCCGTGTTCCTCCTAATGCCCTTTGCATTCCAAGGCCACGGTGACTCTTTCGAACAAATTCCGCAACCCTGGCAAGCATTGGCCCTAGCGGGCCCCGTCTACTATGCTGACATATCTTTGAGGCGCGAGTGGAACACAACGCGTCGTCGACCCGGGCCTAGTCGGGCGTGTCCTCCCGTCGAATCTGAAACAACCGTGTCCGGTGAGTACCTGCATCAAGTGGAAGGGGAGGACGCCGTGGCGCCGCTCTAGTCACTTCTCAAATAGGGAGCTTTACGTCTACCATGAGTTTTATCAATCTATACTCGCTAGCGACTGTAGTTAAAAAAATATGTGAAGACTTTAAAAAAACAAGTTTCTAATTTTTTTTTTTTTAATTGTTAGTTAAAGTTTTACTTGCAACTTGCTTGCTTGTTAGTTAAAAACTTAAAAAAATAAATTAGCAACTTGTTATTTTAAAGTTTTCATACATTTTTTTAACTACAGTCGCTAGCGAGTATAGTTTGATAAAACTTATGGTAGACGTACTTATCGCCTGGATAGAGGCGTGCCCAACGATGATTGGATTGTCAAAACGATGATATGATTAGAAAGGGGGGGACTATTTAGGTAACGACTAATAGTAAAGTGGTGTGCATGTCTCTAGGATGCACGAACGGAGACTAGCATATCTTCTGTTCTGAATTCCAGGAAGGTAAACGAAAGCGTGGTGGACAGTATCTACGCTTCAAGGATATTCAGAATAGACACAAGAGATGCGACATTGAATCCACGATTTGGGAGGCACAGGTACAAAACCAGCCCGAGTAGATGACGCTGTGGCCGAAATCGGCTAGATGACATCATCATCATTATCATCGTCAATAGAAAAATATGGAAGAAGACATTTTCGCCAAACCCAAATAAATTGGAATATACAAGCGAATGATGATAAATCGAAACAGTAAACATAAATATTTTTACTCAGCTGGGTCACGTAATCGAATCAGTGCGATGTTCAAAATCATAAATGATGGGCACGAAATCGTAGAGCCGGCAATCTTGAAAAGATGGGCCCTAATACAATAGTATTAAAGGCTATAAAATGCTGCACGGTAACTTATGGAAAAATACTTTGGACATGTTCGCAATAAAAACGGGTTCTTTGAAATACTTTTCACATAATCTCATCTAAAACCAAACTTGGAATGGGTGGTCTTTTGAATAATGGCAACATAATTTAAAAAGTTTATAACGTTTTTCTTTCACCCTTTTTTCCAGTATTTTTGCCGCTGTTTGTCTTTTGGACGAGTTTCGTCCTGAAATATCAAATAAGAGTGTCCATTATTTTTTGCAGTTTTTCAGCGCCATATTAAGTTTTTAAAAACCCTTCTTTTTGCATGGTCCTACATAAACATTTGAATTTTTTATACATAAACAAAACAACTAGAACAACATGAAAACCGAAAGGTAACGTATGTAGGTATAAAATTAACATAAACATTTTTCTTTTTCTCATAATTTATCTATTACTCACCGAAGTTACTGACACAAAAAAATTACTAGGAAAAAAAATTAGCTAATGTCGATTAAATTAAAAACTTGCAATGTAAGCGTGTCGATTCAGTCTATTCAAATTACCAAGTCGAATTACAAATTAAATTAATTATTATGAAACGTTGGAATTATTAAAGTAAAACATGCAAATGAAAACCTTTTAACGTTGCAAACATAAAGCGTGAACTTCGATAGTTATTATTTAATTACTTTCAGTTGAAATTAGTTTCGAAACTGCATTCATTTTAGATGTTGCTTTGTCACTTTTTGACGCCATTTTTGATGAAGTTAAATGCAAAGAGCACTCTTTCATTCATAATCACTTAGCATAAAGGTAATTTCATGTAAATATAAACAGATGACAGAGACATATAACTTTAGGAGTAATCTTACTTAGTTTTAATGTAAAAGCTTTTAACGTCGAAACAGTCCGTCGTTACATTAAAACTCTCAACGATTTCCCCCATTGTCCTGAGACATATTACACAACAAAGTCCGTCATACGTCATCTCTTTTATCCGAGCTAAGCCGTAACGGGCGGCTACAATTCATTTCGCAGAACCTCACAGAGGAATAAAATGTTATTACATCAAGAGAAGTTTAAAAACTTAAGCTGCAGCACTTTGTACGGATGAATTAGCGACTTCCGCGCACTGAGTCGCCATTTTACTTCTAGTCACCGTTAGTACCAAGTTAAATCTACAGTTCCTTAAAAGAGAACTAGACTCTATTGCAACTAATTTCAGTGTTGACACAACCGCAAAATAATATTTGGAGAACTATAATGTGAACCACTGAAATTGCTATTCCAAATATGAACCGTTCGCTACGTAAAAGGAAAATTAACTTTTCAACGTTTTCTCTTACATTTTCGGGATCTTTTTTCGATAAATATCTGCTCTAGCTATGAACTACGTCCTAAACAAATATTTGTACGTAAGAAGAGTTTGTGAAGTTAATTTCACCCCAATAATGTTGGGAAACTTGATGAAAATATTCAGTCAACCAACGAACTCCGAAAATGACTTAAATCTATGTCGCTACAAGGTGATGCAGCTTCTTATAATAAACTAGATGACACGTGCCCACTTTCTTGGGCGGTATTTTTCGGGTTAATACAACCTGTTACAGAATAAACGCAATACCTCTTAAGGGGTCATTGAACTCATCATTATGAACAACTTTCACTACGGGACCAACACTGAAATCGCGAAATAAAACTAAGTGCGAGTCGGACTCGCGTGCGAAGGGTACCGAATGAATTTTTTTTTTAACATGTTATTTAATACTAAAGACTTGTAATAGGTTTTCCTGTGATTTTTAGGTAAGGATCTATTATCTCCATTTTTTTTCAAAATTTTAGGCTCAGTAGTTTCGGAGATAAGGGAGGAATGGTAATTTTTCGTCTAATTTCTTGAATAACTCCAAACCCACTTATTTTAAAATTATGAAAAAAATATAATTAAAACCCTAACAGTAAGCCCTTTCATTTGATGTCACACGATACAGTTTAATTTTTTTTTTTTAATTTTCTTGTTTGACCCCCATAAGTGACCCCCATACTAAACATTTAATGATTTTCGTAACGCGTCCGTGTTTGGGTCACAGAATTCCATATGTGTACCAAGTTTCAACAGAATCGGTCCAGTGGATCCGGTGATAACTGGCTGTGACAGACAGACAGACAGACAGACAGACACCCGAATGATCATATAAGGGTTCCGGTTTTTTTTCGGAACCCTAAAAAACGACTCCCCCATACATTTAATGTGCGCGCAACTCGATAAAATGTACTCAACAGCTGATTTTCTTTTTCGCGATTTCGGGATTGGTCCCATAGTAAAAGTTGTTCTTAATTATGAGTACAATGACCCCTTAAGAGGTATTACGTTTATTCTGTTATACGTTGTATATAGCCTATAACACTCACAAATAACTAAATAAATAAATAACGTGGCTTTCTAAAAGTAAAAGAATTTTCAAAATCGATTCAGTAGATCCAGAGATTACCCCTTCAATCTCATAAACTCAGTTTATGAGCTATTTTTAATATTAGTACAAATTAGGAGAGTAAGGTGTAAGGTAGTGTATATTTGAGAGCCAGCACTAGTATATCCCCCTGGAAATCTACAGATAGCTTCAAAATCCAAGCCATTATTGGCCGAACTTTTACGTTTTGGTTTAAAATATTACTGTGAAAACAAACAAGTAGGTACTGTGAGAGCAATATTTATGCACACTTGAGTAGTCAGACGCAAGTTTTGCGCATTATCGTTAACCAAGACCGCACTGCAAGTATCAAGAACTGTGCTAACTTTGAAACTTCACAAATGGGTTTCCTGTTAAAATATTTCCGCGTAAAAATGTGCGATAGATATGACAAGATAGAAAATCAAACTTCATCATCACTTCAGCTAAAAAACGTTCGCTGCTGGACGTAGACTTCCCACCAAGAGTCGCTACATCGATTTTGCTTATGCTTTTCAAAATTGTCGCATCAAGCCGTTTTTTGCAACCTTCGATAGGTCATCATCAGTTAGTGGGGGCCAGATGCCACCTAAAATCCTAAAATATACCTACTTCTAATATTTATCTATTTCCATTCCTCTCATTCCAACCCTGAAATAAGATCAGTGGAAAATCTTATCCTCCAAGAAATAAGATCATTTATCCCTTCAAACGGTAATACGCTTACGTGTGTGGGATATTCTTACATAGTGTTGATTTCATCCTTATCGAAAACTTGATCCGAGTGTTTTTCGCACTTTTTTATTATTGTTTACCTTTGTGCCATCGTCGACTCGCGACAAAAGTATTTTATTGGAAGTGGTCGTTTTACAAGAATTTAGGTCAAAGAGCATAGAACCAGTCTGGCATAGCCATTTTGTGTTTTTTTTTTTCAAAGTTGCGGTGCACGATCTGGTATGCATATATGGGTAAAGGACACTATAACAAACAAAAAATTTTAGGATCATGGTGCCCTAAAGTGTCACTTTACCGAGATATTTCGAGGTAAAGTCAACATGTGACAATCATGAGTATCATTAAAAAATCCGGTCAAAAGCGAGTCGGACTCGCGTGCAGAGTTTCGAACGAATTTTTTTTAACATTTTGTTTTAAAACACTATAGACTTCTTATAGGTTTTCCTGTAATCTATAGTAAAGATCAATTATCTCCATTAATTGCGGAGATAAGGGGGGGAATGGTCATTTTTCGTGTCATTTCTTGAATAACTTCAAAATCATTTATTTTAAAACTCTGAAAAAAATATAATTAAAACCCTCACAGTAAGCCCTTTCATTTGATATATCACACGATATTTTTTTAAAAAAACTTTTTTAATTTTCTAGTTTGACCCCCAAAAGTGACACCCGCACTAAAAATTTAATGATTTATGTAACGCGTCCGTGTTTGGGTCACAGAAGTCCATAGGTGTACCAAATTTCAACAGAATCTGGAGATAACTGGCTGTGACAGACGGACAGACAGACAGAAAGACACCCGAGTGATCCTATAAGGGATCCGTTTTTTTTTCGGAACCCTAAAATTACTAAATTATGTGCTATATGCATTTAGATTAAATTCAAATAATAGTTCCCAGCTTAATTTCATTATTTATTGGAAGAAACTAAAAATAAGAACACGTGAAAACCACTTTTTTAAGAACTTCGCAAAAAAATAGTATTTCATTAACATAAATCGTTTAATCAAGCCGAAACTTATAAGAATACGATCTGCTGCATAAAAGCGTGTGATAAGTTCATTTTTAATGATTTTCATTGTTCTCCCGTGACGACTTTACCTTCATATATCACGGCAACGTGACACTTTAGGGCACCATGTTCCTAACATTTTTTGTTTGTTTAAGTGTCCTCTACCCATGTATGCATGTTAGATCGTACGCCGCAATTTTGAAAAAATATCAAAATGGCGGCGGGGGGGCTGTACCAGCTTCCATAGAAAAAGTTCGAACCCCTTTATTACCTACATCTAAATTCCCGTAGAACGAATACTTAGTACATCAGACTTTGAATTCAAACTATTAAACATTTTAAAACAAAACGAAAGGAACTCGACATTAGGTACAAAGGCATGTACTGGCTCCTCGGGAGAAATTCAAAACTATAGACAATAAAGTGCTGATCTATAAGACCATATTAAAGCTTATCTGGACTTACGGCATTCAACTGTGAGGCTCCGCGTGTGACTCAAACATCAGCATGATACAGAGAACTCTAAATAACATATTAAAACAGATATCAAATGCTCCATGGTTCATTAAGAACACTGAAGTACACGAACACCTGAACATGAACACAGTCAAGGAAGAAATAAGGTTGTGCTCTAAGAAATATAAGTCCAGACTGGAGACACCCCAACCAATTGGCCGCGCAACTCACAATACCAGACTGTGTCAACAGGCTCAAAAGACGCAACATCCTACAACTGGATAATTTGTAGAGAGAGTTGTTGATATTAAGAGAGTTGTTCCAGATGGGGAAAAGCTCTTGCCTGCCAAATCCTCTTTCAACTCATCTGCTCATAGTTTCTGAAAACTGATTGCAAGATAAGCAAAGAACAAAAAAAATTTTTTTTTTTTTTAAAAAGAATACAAGACGACGACAGGCATCAAGGGAATTATCAATTTGCAGAGTTTTTCTCAGATATTTGCCTATGTTTGCCAAGCAACACCATCAATTCGTTCCATATTCCTTTATGAAATCATAAAAATATGGCATTTGCCACCGAGCCACCGTGAAGAAATCAAGAAAATCATCAACTTGCCGTTTTTCTCCGATATTTGCCTATGTTTACCAAGCAACACCATCAATTCGTTACATATTCCTTAATGGCATCATAAAAATATGGCATTTGCCACCGAGCCACCGTGAACCCTAATGGGCCGTTACTTTTACTTTCGTCTGCCACACCCCTGGCAGTGTTTCAGACACGCGATAAAGGAATTTATACGTGCTCCAATGTTCCACGTCATCGGCTATTATCTTATCAATAACGATTAGCCTAAGATGGTACTTAAAATTCCCTTTTACAGTAATTTTCCTGTAACTCTTCGGCATCGAGTATTCAAGAGTGGAAGAATTTTGTTCCGAGAGGGGAATATTTTTGGAATTCAAATCTAAGTTCTGGCAAACCCGACCGGGCGCGCTCTTTACAATATTTACACGAACTTTTTCGAGTTCCTTTCGACCCAGTTTATCTCTGAAGCTGGTAGTATCAAGCCGATGCTTTTTTTGAGTGTAAAGGCTACAAAAAGCAGTAGATCGGAATTAAATACGTCTGTGGACAAATACTTTTTGGATACCCTCCGACTGGAGAGATCATCAATCATACTTAAATCTACTTCCAATCAAGATAGAGCTTTGTAATTCGAAACATACTGATACCACAATAACCCAAACTATAACGATAATTTAATAAACCAAACTCTACGATGAATCTAAGGGTAATTAATGAATTAATGTTGTGTTACTATCTCCGTGTTTGGACGTAAGACCCGCATCAGACCCTTGTCGGGTCCCAGTTGGTAAACCTGCGTAATTTTACTTACAAGCGCCGTGTGTCCCAACATATTTGGACGACATAATTTAATACTCCTTGATAAATTAATATTTGTTTACGTACACATCCTTATTTAATAAAGGAACGGAATAAAATGCTCTCGGTTACCTGTTTATTTTCCTTTCTGTTTCTTGCCTTTGTTTTCCTCATTTAACGCGTTTAATATGTGAGAGGATTTGCACACAGGAAAATCTTAGCACTCTTACCTACATAATTCTGTATCAAGTAAGAGCCGTCTTCTATCTACATTGTGGATAAACCCAGAGATGCCAATTTCGGTACATTGGACATTTAACGAAGACCCAGACACAACCATTCTTGTACTTAAGTTCTATAGGTGGGTTAGTTGTAAGGACGACCTTTAACGTGAGAGAGCAAACACCAATTTTAATAAAAGACGAAGCTCTGTGTTGTAGTCTAAACCACGTAGAAGAATATTAGCATTTTTTTTTATTAATATTGTACACAATCTAAATAAGACAAATTATACAGGAATACAACGGATTCGGAAACTACAAATCCTTCACACTCAGACTAAACACCCGCGTTCCAGCCATAGACGAGACAGACGAAAAAAAAAAGAATGAATCATCGACAAACAATATTCGTAAACAATGCCCGTCACAGACGATCGCGCTTCAAGCACGTAACTGACATCCGTCATTTCTTACGAGTACAACTCGTAACAGGAAAATTGAACAGCCCAGCAAGCGAAGATCCGCGATAAATGATGTAACTGCCAAATGAGACACACAACATATTGACACGGGATTGAAGTTACGAGAAAAAGGAAAATTGTATTCCGGAGAAAAGCTTTTATGACAGAAATATTGGGATTATGGTGCTAATCTACTTTGAGTTATTAGGTGGGTAGAGCAAATCGTCATAACATGTTTTATTGATGATAATAGCGAAACTGTGGACACATAATAATACTATATTATTTTGTTTAAGATTTCCTTGTATTCAAAGTGGGTTTTTCTCAAGTAGAACTAAAATCGTCGGCCAATCAGTTAGCTTCTATTTTGCTCTTGTTTCTTTGCAGTTTTTATTTATTTATTTAATCATAGGAGGACCCACAGCTAACAAATGGATAACTATTGCTTATGAGACATAGAGCGAATTAGAGGTAAAAGTTTTATTGATTAAAGTTCTTATTAGTGATAGGTATTTGCTTAATAGCGTTATAACTATGCGAAGTAGTATCTACATTTGATAAACAATAAGTAATTAATTGACTTTTAATCACTACTAAACATATCTAACCCTGATCATTACATCACCCAGTTCCAAGTAAACATTCAAACTAGCTGAACGAATGTCATAGTCTGTACAATCTGCATGAGTCATTGTATTACGGTCAAACGCACGACGCGACTTCCGTAAACGGTGCCCGTGCGCACACCGGTCCCCAAATACTGTCACTAGTGTCAGCGCCCACGCACTAACTGTTACCCACTTACTAAACACGACCTCGTTATGAATACGTAACCATAGCTATCAAAACATTCCATGAAGCTGTAGCTAGCAATTAATTAAATGTCACACGTTGTCTCTGTAATTCCAGACATCAATTTTATAGAGAACAAAAGGCGGTCTCGGCGCAAAACCTTTTCATAGGCTTAACCAATCATCAGCGTTCGAATGGCGGACATTAGCCGTCACAGCAAGGAGGACGCGGACATTCCTCGCTTAGGATAATTAAGGCTAATTTATTGTACAGTAAAAACTTCGTTTCCAACGTTTCTAATGATTGAGGTAATCGCTGACTGAAATTATGTCTGATGGATACTATGTCACGTATGAAAAACGAAGCACGGACCAGTCGTGTGTTGGCTATGATTGTTTTATTCATACCGAGCTTCGAAATCAGTGAGAAAAATTCGGTAGACCCGGCCGGCTAATGAAATATTGAGCGTCTTTAGAGACAAGTGCTGGGCATGGATAGGTCAAACGACCGATCGCTTGCCCGCACCTATTAACCTTACCTTTATTGGGCCGTTTTCCACCTATTCCATTTAAGCCACAATTCCTGTAACAGCATTCAGTTGTTCACGTTTCGAACAACGTACAATCATTTTGATCCCTTTGATTTTGCAGAGCGGGACGATAATTGAATGTCATTCGTAAATCCCTTCTAATTATTTGTCTCTGGTTAATTTAAAATGTCTATAGCGAAATTATAGACTGATTTATTTCTGAATACGAAGGCCAATTCTATTGTTTTGTATCGATCCAAAACATTTTCTTTGTCATTCAGACCGAATTCCCACTGAAACAGTAGTATTTTAAGATAGCCTGTGTGAGTTATGGTTATGATTCTAGCTAGGTGTCTATCTGTGACTCTGGGTGGGTGGGCACCCAGAGCGGGAGGAGTCATTTGATGATTTCCCATCCTTAAAAAAAAAAGCTAGGTGAATGTATCTATTCTTTAATTAATTTCAAGACAATTTATTACTTTTCACCGGGTTTTTACTCATCATTTTTAATTTTCTTAGGTGAACGATGTATAATAACTTAGTTACTAACTTCATTAATTAAGTATGTTAGGAGACTGCTTTCTAAACAAACACAATATTGTGTAATAAGTAGTCAATGGGTCAATACAATACTACATGATGGAATCCGGAAACACCCACGCAAATCTCATCAATGAAATCGCCACAATTTATTGCTTAGAAGAATACTATGAAGTTACACAAGCTATGAGATAAGAGGTTTTTTTAATCATCCACCGTAAATTATTTATAAGGCATGTTATGTTTGTTATTAAATTATTAATCAAGTCAAAGCGCAAAAAAACACCCCAGTAATAACCACTTTTAATTACACAGCCAACAGAGTCATAATTTGAAACCAAGTTGCTCGTTCAAAAAGAGTGGAATCCAATAAAGAGCGGACAAGAAACTCCATGGTTACCATTCCTCCTCAGTCAGATCTCGAACCAAAATTAATTAAAAAACAAACAATTTAAGTCACTGGCAATAATTGAAGGCGTGAGCGTGAATTCGGCCGTCGTCCACCATTGTGTGTCAGTGTGACAGCGTAAAATAATTACAAGGCTTCACTACGAGTACTACGACTAAATCAGACAGCAGAGCTAATGGAGTGAGAAATTAATTAGAAGAGTTCATGCTTCGTTTAGCAATATGAGGGACTGGGCTAGGCTTTAAACTTGCCAACGAGAAGCAGCGTCGTGGAATAACTAACCTGAACTCGGTGAGACGAGATACTAACCAAATGCAACCATTCAAATTATATTCGACAGACCAAAATACACAACAACAGAGCAACAAATACATTCATTACAACAAGGGGAGTCGTTTTTCCTTGTTATCAAAACCTAACTGAATCAAACGAAAACGTAATTTCGACCTTTTCTTCATCCAACCCTCCATTGAAGCCAGCTTGCACATTCTTCTTACAGAAAAGATCTCGCTATTTATTAATCAATTTATATTCAGTTGAGAAAACAACAAAGCAAACAAGTTCAGAGACGGGAATGGCCATGAAACTTTCGTTTAAAAGGATTGGCGCGAACGATAGACGAAATAAATTAAGTACTTTGTCCTTAAAAAGTGCACCCAACTCAATTACTGTTTCCCAAATAGGGGAGAAGTTCGAAAGAAAAGTAATGTAAGTTTATGCTCCGACTTTGTTTACCAGACGAAAGCTATCAAAAGGTGGGCGACGACATTAGAAGAGCCAAGTTTGTTTCAGACTTCTGGGAATCGCTGAACCACTTGATTTTTATACACCACAGTGACTAACAAGATGTTTTCGATTTCTTGGACAATCACCACAATTCAAGCTTATCGCTTGGCTACGGGGTTTTCTGAATCGAATATGGTAGTGTGGCAATAAATTTAAACCCTTTCCCCGTAAGAAACAAGACATGTCACGCATGAGTCACAGTCTATCAATATGTATGCAGTAGATCAAATTCACTTGAATTTCATGCAAGTATTCGTCATTTTATCCACTAATAAAGATGGGAAAACCAATCTTATAACATTAAAAAGGCTGACATTTGATGAAAGCGTAATATTTTGAACCTAAGCCTAATTCAGTACAGAAGCAATTTAAGGCTTTAAATTGCTTTAAACCTTTGAAACAGCGACTTCATCAGCGCTTGAGGGTTGCCCAATGCGCGACTGTTACTAGGCAATTTAATTTTGTAAGACAAGAACCTAGTAACAAGGACCGACGCCATCTTGACGCAGGGCGTCATTTGAAGAGTGCTTGTCTCAGTCATTGGATGTTCTGAAAGTCTATGTTGAATTTTGGTAGGTACAACACTAAGAGTTGCTGAAAATTATTTTCTTTTTTTGACGCCATGTTTAAAAATGTTTTGATGAGACTTGTGAGATAGCAACAGGATTCCCGACTACAAAGAACAATGCTGTAAAAACATTCCAAGGTGAGAAATTTTAAGAGTCCTTTGTACTTCTTTGAGAAAACTTTAGAGCGTAGTTTCTAAGGAATCGTCTTTGTCTTCGAGGCTGAGTACATTTTTAACAGCAAATTCTAAATGACCTGGAATTTTAATTGAAAAATCCACTTGGCAACAATAAACAAAAGAGCTTTAGCACAATGATAATTATTTATTCCCCGTGTAATCGCTAAAAGGAGTCAGTGACCGATAGGTGCGGTAACACAGGCCCACAGTTATTTCCTTTTTATACATAGAAACTTTATGCCAAGAGAAAATATGCATTAAGTAGGATATAAAATGTTTTTAGCTACACTCAGTTTCAGTGCAGTTTTATAAAAAACGGGTTTAATAAGCTTTTCCGTTCTTGTACTATGAAATAAATATGATGTCTGTCTGGCTATACATAGATTGTCAATATCGCGGCCATATTTGATATTAATATGGCACCATAGCAAACAATAGAATTCGTTATTAGAAGATGATTATTGTGGTGAACTGAGTGAGATACGTGACCGGAATGAACGTAATAGCGATGATTCCGTGATGGAGACGCCCGACGCGGGAACCCCACCAGACAGCTTACGAATTGAGGATAATACGCAGTTTTTTCTACAATCAATATCATAAAACGAGAATTGGATGACTTACAAACTATTTTGCTTACGTTATTAGCCTGTAAACGGTCGAGAAACCAGCTGCTGAAAAAACCGAGACACATGTTCGAAAAATAAAGTAGGTATTTGTTTACGTTTTAGTCAAACTCTTACGCCCGGATTCTGAACAGCCGGTCAAGTCTCTGCATACCATTTAATCGAATGTCATGATGGTAGTTGTGATTAATGGCCAGAAAAACAGTCATTCAAATCACTTGCACTAAATGATCAATTTTCATCCTTTCAAATATCAGTGTTAGTTAAAATTCAATCGTCAAACAATCATGATTTGTAGTCAGACAATCAAAAAGTTTCGTGATCGTTTCGAACCTAAAATACTGCAGTTCGATACTGCTGGCGAAGCAAGAATCCGCGAATATATCGTCTACGATATATTCCCGTCTAACTACGATATAGACAATGATGAAGCTATAAAAAATGTTGTCCCCGTTGTATCTTTAGACATTTGTCTCATCGCCAGCGATGAAGCGATTAGCTATCGACTATTTGTTTACTGAGGAAAGGGACGAAAGATATAGATCACCTCGTGTGAGTAAAAGAGACACATACATTTATAGTCGATAGCTGACTGTTCAGACTGCCGCAAGCCGGGCGAGCCGGCTCTTACCATCGTGTGTTACTTACGGTCGTGGCTTTCAGAACTCACCAACCAGCTTGGCTTGGCTGTCAGAACTCACCAACCAGCGATCATCTATACTTCTATACTAATATATAAAGCTGAAGTGTTTGTTTGTTTGTTTGCTTGAACGCGCTAATCTCAGAAACTACTGGTCCGATTTGAAAAAATATTTCAGTGTTAGATAGCCCATTTATCGAGGAAGGCTATAGGCTACATATCATCACGCTAAGACCAATAGGAGCGGAGTGGTAATGAAAATTGTGACGCAGACGAAGTTGCGCGGGTCAGCTAGTTTCTACCTATAGTGCGGGCCGGAGCGAGTATTGCGAGTAATCGCCCGTCGCACAAAAGTACACAAAAACAGCGAGTAAAGCTTGAAACTCGAAACAAGTTGGCGAGCGTGGGTAAGTAGTTTCGATAGTTTTGACGCTCGATTTTAAGCGAGTGCTTTTTTCCGATGGGCGATTACTCTCCACTCGCTCCGGCCCACACTATAGGTAGAATTTACCGCTGGTTGGTGAGTTCTGACCGCCAAGCGAGCATCGCCGAGCGAGTGTCGTTGAGCGATACAATCTTTGATAGCTCATGTCGCTGCGATCAACTAGTAGTAAGAGCCGACTCGGCGGCAGTGTGAGCACCCAGCTATCGACTGTAAATATATGTCTCTTTTACTCACACGAGATCTATATCTTTTGTCCCTTCCCTCAGCGAGCAAATAGTCGATGCTAATCGCTTCCTCGCCGGCGGTGAGACAAGTGCCTTAACCTGATATTCATTAATTATTTCGTATTCACTCCCCAGCAGTGGAGAGATCCAACACGACCTATGTTAATACTTAACTGTTTCAAAAGTACACATAGTTTTAAGCTTTTGTTGGTAAATTCCGTAACTCCTTGGTTTTCAGACAGTTTAGAAACGATCCTTTGAATTTACGGATTTTTCGAATAACATCCAAGTAGGCAGGTACTTCCAGCGACCTTTTTCGACACTTCAGCGAAGGATAAGAATGCGGGTTTGCTGATATTTTTCGTACATTTCCGCATATCCGCAATTCCGCAATTACTCTGCAGTTGGTTACTTTACGTAAGTGATCCATCTTATAGCAGCCAGAGCGAGTCGGTCGCTTTAGTAGGAAACGCAATACTTTTATCACACATTTATTATCAAAGTAAACAGATGTGAGAATGATACACTAATGTAACAGTCACAAACATTGAAATTGATCCAACACATTATCATAAAATTCACTCTGAATGCAAACAGACTAATCTTATCAAATAATATTAATTAATGACTCAAAAAGGTGTTAAGCTGCAGAGCTCTTGTTTACACGCCGTAAGTAGGTAAGGGGGCTAAATGCAAGGTCAAAACCAAACCAGAGATTAGTACTATTTGTAAATGTCCTTATCTGAGTGACTGGTTTAACTGTATTTATTTGGCATGTGACTGACATGGAATTTGGGCGTTTATTGCCGCTCAACCAGCACTAACACGATTGTGTTTTTGATGCGCTATTTGATAGTTTTAATTCGCTATCTGCCAACAACGTGTTAATTCTCTATTAATCAAACATTGTTTTTATGATCTTTGGAAATTACAGTGAAGCTGAATGTACACTACACCCGAACTACATGGAAACAGCCCATTGACGACGAGCCACCGCCATTTGTTTAGCGCGTGTGACCTTGTGAATTCGATACAAACCGGGACATGTAACACAAGGTCATGATAGTATCGGGAGAAGGTCAAATTTTGAAAACAATCGACCCCAGACTATAGACTGCTGGCCAAAGCGCGCTCCAATGATCCGTTTATCCGCCTTTTGCATCGCGCTATCCAGACGCACCGCCTTTTTCAAGGCTTTCGGTGTAACTAGTCAGAAGCATCTCCCACTAGGAGATCTAGCTATAACCAACCCCCTGAAGCACTTGGTGTTTAAGCATTGCCTCATTTCTCCATTATGTTGATTTCATTGTCATAGCGAAGGCATGAGCTGACATAGTCCCCATATGGTACTGGCCAATCTGCCAAATCTAGTTTAAATAGGGTATGATATCTCCTAAGTATTACAAATTGATATTTAAGGAGATCATAACATCATATGGATAAAATGCCATGCTATCCCTTGGCCATCTACATAGACTAGTCTTAGACATAGTTTTACAAACTGAAGCATCTCTTCTTGGTTTCATTATTCTAGTGTCGTACCTTTTCAGATCATGTTTTTGACTTGCTAGTTTCCACAAGGTAGATGATTTGATAAAAAAATGAGGTTCCTTTGAATTTCTCTCAGTGCTCAATAGGATCTTGTGTCCTGAAGTCCTTCAATATGAAACACCCTCGTTGATTTATTGTGAAGTTCACTTTCCATGGCAATGATTTCCAACTGATCTTAGTTCACAAACAATCACATTATTGTTACATATTATATGCAATTGTATGTGTTTCACATTAGTGCATGCATGTGATGTAGTAGGTATATGACTCACGTTTATATGCATATCCTAGCTTTACTCAGTCATTATTCTAGAGAGATGGCAATGATGATTTATGTGTTATGTCATTAATGATTGTTAGCGGACATGCAATTAGGTTTTTGAATTTCCAACAATATAGGTCACATCCTTGATCTCTAAAAACATGTTCTTGTGTAATATTTCCTCATAAGACCAAAGTTTAGCAGTAAGTAAATGTTTTCTCCAACATATCTATTATGGGTTTGCCCATGACAGGTATAATTGTAGTGGTAGTACAACCTAAAAAGGAGTGCCTAATAATATTTCCATGTTAATAACAATGTGCATTGAGTGCATTATCTATAGAGATAATATTTGAAATTGATAAACTGATACAATGTGTTACGGTTTACTTCACTTAAATCATTGTATATTGCATCTTCTTGGCCTCCCGTTAAATATTAGAATATTTGACTCCGCTGCTTAAGTTTACAATTATGGAATTTCTCAAATAAAATAACCTATAGAAGAATTCTTAGGTTCCACATCAATTATTTAATAATGGACCATTTCATCATAAATAATTAGGTAATTTCATGTTAATCAATAATAGCTGCCTTGAAACATGTAAATTAAAAAAGAATTGAATTGTGGTTCATATTTTCTTTGTGATCATTTGTTAGAAATCTGTATGAATTGACCTAAAGATACCTGTGTCAAGAAAGGTGTTACTTTTTACTATATATTTTAAATGATAATTGCTTAGTCAATTAATCAAAAACTGCTCTTAATGAACCTAAACACATAGGTAGTTTGTTTGTATGTTTCCCTGGTTATAAACTTCATATCTCTTAGAACCATCAAGAGAAAAGGTATAAAACTCATGTTTATAACTATCCTGTTAATTCTACAGCTAAACAGAATGCTCAAAGCATTACTTTAATGTTTTATGTCATACAACAAACCAAGAATAGAGAAATTATTCACCTGCTGTCAATCTTTAAAGTTTACTTTTACTGAAACAAAACAAACTGTACTTTTACATAAGTTACTGTAGCTTGATGCAGTGTAACACTTTATAAACTCACAAGCTTCAGTGATTTTAACGTAATCCAATCTGTACTTACACAACCATGCCATAGGCTCCTTCGCCGATGTATTGTAGATTGGTGTATCTGGGCCCCACTTCGAACACCTGGCCCCGAATGATCTCCGCGTTGGGATTACTGCTCGCGGCACCTGCAGCTTCGGCCATCGTGACACAGAGGGAAGCCACTTAACCAACGATAACAATACTGAGTTCAGCATAAATTTTTTACACACACGCGACACTTGACTGGTGAATCCTCAGTCCACAATAGCCAAAACAAATAACTAATCGACCTACATTATCCACTACCCGAACAAATCGTCCACTTGTCACTTGCTTATCATTCTCGCGCTAGCCTGTTTGCCCGACTTTTCATGGACACTCCCGTATAGACGCAGTACCGTTACAAAATGAAATGAACTCGATTTTTTCTCCATCTCCACAAGCGTGTTCCATATTGTATTATTTTAGCATCTTTTCTATTATATAGTGCTGTTTCTCTCCTTTGACATTTATAAGACCGAGACAAAGCTATTCAAAATTGAAAGGATAATGCACAATTTTGATACAATAGTGTATTGAACAGTTTATTGAGCATTACTTGATAATATTTTTAGAGAACAGATGCAGATCAGTCATTTATTTCTTCAACGTGAGGTGTCACAAAATCTAGAAAAACGGAAAACGAAAAAATATTTTTAGTTCTACTGCGAGAATACCATTCCCTAGGAAATAAGCAAAATTCAAATTTTGACAATGACATTGTCAGGTTGTAGGCTTTGACAATTTGACATTTATCAATGACGTTTACGGTTTTTATGGAAATGGAGTTTTTTTGTAATTTATAAAATAAATATTACTATACTTATCTTTTGTACTATTTCAGCGATATTTTTTGTGTTCAATTTGATGAAAAATGTAATGATTCTTTATATAATCCGTTGTTTACACGGAGCAAAAGCTTAAAGGCCCTAATTGACCTCGTCGACTGAATTCGAAGTACTATCGTGCAAATAATTTAGGTATGTCGGTTTGGTCAGCCAGTACAGCTGGAAATAATTACCACTCCGCATTGCCAGGCGGTCAATACGGTTCCTCTAATAACTGGTGTCCAAAGTTAAGCAAGGTATGATATAACTTTAGTTGCATGTAGTGCTACATTTGTTTTGCTTATACATAATTTGATTGCAAATGACAACTATAATTACTGTTTACTCGTAGTTGTTCTATTGGAATATCAGTCGTGTGGTAGTGTGGCGCACTTCACACGCGCGTGTAGTTGTTAAACATTCATATTCTCAGTAAATTTTGTTTTAACCAAGTGACAATCAGTGATTTAATTTAGACTGAATGAATGTATACATAGTGGTGCATAATTGAAATTGGTTTTCCAATATTGTGGTGCATAGTTTGATATAAGGTTTTTGAAGGGTATGATATTATTGTATCTCACTTTAGATTTAGTGATAGTACACAGTCGCAAGCTTGATATCTATTTCTATTATGTCCTAACTATGATATCTGTTGTTATAAGCTATTTATTTATATATTTTATAATGATATTTTATTAATTTTGCATATATGTTTGAAAATTATACATCAATATTGTTTGCTTATAAAAGCATTTCTATTTTAAACATAAGCATCATTCATTTATTTAAATTTCAGTCACCTAATAATTAGTTTATATTATTAATGCATGCAGTAATCAAGTTTGTGTTTTAAATTAGGTATTTTATTGATTGTTTTTTTATTTTGTTCCACAAAGGCGTGGATGACAGGTATTTTGCGAGCATTTTGATCAGTTTTCTGGCACACAGAAGCAGAAGATTGTACTACTTATCATTATCTAACAAGAGTGAGTTGACAATGGTTGTTATTGGAATCAGGGCTTCCGTCATGCATTGGTTTTGTAGAGGCATCCATATATCACATTTAATAATAAAAACTAATATCCATATAAATAAATATCTATCTATCTATGTACGTAGCCAGTACAACTTGGTTAACAAATATGGCAATTTTGAGTAAATGTTTGTGATTCAAAGTTGTTGGTTATTCATACCTTTTTGTATGTCTTACAAAGATTTGACAAACTTAAACAGTGTGAATGTGATTGATGTGTAAACTTATGATGTTCTTGCTTTGTTTGCTTACAAAATAAAAAAGTAAGAAAAAATACACTGATACTGAAAGTTTGCCAGATAATAGTTTAATATGCAGTAATATCAAGGACAGTGAGCGATTGGCCAGAGTACAGCTTTTTTTATCTCAATGCTATACAATGCCTTATCAAAACATAAACATACTATAATATGTAATCAGTTGATATAATGACATGTATTGGCCTGTACAGATTATTTTATGAAACTTTGTGGTTGCTTTTCGGGAATTCTTATCTTGTTGATACCTCAACTAGATACAATCAATGCCAGGGTTGCTGCATTTTAAAAATTGTTCAAATCTTCAAAGCTTAGTTGCTGGCAATCCTTGAAATATCTTGAGACCCTGGGGTCCTGGACCTTTGGAAGGTGTATGAGAGGATGAAGCTAACGTGCAGAACCTGCCCTTACCCACCAACTTACGAAAATACCTGTATGCACTATGTAAGTGCACTTAAAAATAAACCCTGGTTGGTGCAGGACTATTGCAATAAGTGGAGACAAAAGACGAAGGCCTCTGCTTGACAACTGTTAAAAAACATGGCAATAGAAATGGCAAGCCTCATCTTTAAGCTATGAGTTTGATTCATTTATAACTGACTGATGTGATATATGGATGACATTGTGGCTGTAATTAGGGCTTGGTGGAAATGCTTTCTAAATAACAATGGATTTTTAAAATCCTAATTGATTTACACATTTTAAATAGACTTACTACTGTGCAATGTACAGATTAGTAACTTAAATACATTTGACATTCTGTATTAATTTGGTTGAAAAAAAGTTTGTGGAGGACACATAAATGCTCTTATAAAGACCAATTTTTTTTTACCAGCACCGGCAGTCATTAATTGACTTCCTATTTATGACAAAGCGTAATGTGTCATAGCTCCACAAATCTAATAGCATAGTAGTAAGTTTGGGCCGCTGCAAAATTGGCTAAACGCTGTTTTAACCTGCCAATGAAATATCAACCTTGCTACAGGTGAGATTAAGTCCAAAATATTTAAAGTGACAGCATCAAAGCGGGCTGAGGCGCGCAGTTAAGTTTATTAATTATAGACCGTATTTCAACAACGGTAAGGTTGGTTAAGTTTGGCAGAAAAACCGCGATTCGGCAAATGCGCGCCATAGGGGTTGCGTGGGTTGCTAGGTAAAATTAATATGCTTTCTAAAATAAGATGCCTGCATTTTAAAGGTTCAATATTAAAATATAGGGAATGTATTCATTGGTTAATCTCCAAGCTAACAATCTTAATTGGCGTTAGATTAAGCGGTCTTGGTATTTCAAATTCTCATTTATGGGATCTATGGTCTGTGAATCTATGCTATTGGCGGTAAAATTGACACTAGGGCCTAATGGATTGTGCCTACTTCATTACTCACTGTTCCTATGCAAAAAAGGGATGGCACTACACGCCCTTTAATAGCTCTTTATCTTTTTTGCACATAACTTTGTCTCTTCTTGATAAACTCCGCTAAAATGAAATTGTGTCCACTGTATGTCAATTTAGTAATTATCATTAATTTGTTTATAATAACAGGTGGGATTTACTGCTATGGTTTTTGTCATGGTGGTTTTATGTCTTAATCAAATTATTGTTAGGACAAATGACAAGTAAATTACTCTTTAGTAGGTATTTGTTGTTTTTGTTTCATGTATTTATTTGTAAATAATCTGTACTTGTTTTCTAAAATTGTCTTAAAAATATTTATGTATTGTATTATTTTGATGTGCAATTGTTGTGTTTTATTGTATTCATGTATTATTTATAAACTGATAAAACACCCACATTTTGAGACTTTGCGGAAATCACCGGCTTTTATCTATGGCTATGGTGATAGTCGTTTTAAATGAAATAATATTTCAGATTTAATTTTTACATGGAATAAGTACCTACCATTTCATGTCCCTAAAGTGCCTCCATAGCTAAAACATGATTTTCCCATTAAAAAACCATTGCGTGGTTCATAAATCGGTCTGACCACAGAGTACTGAATCGCCGCGACGGCAGCGTCTAAAGGCGGCAGTACTAATACAATTATTGCCGCCAAAATTGCGTAACTGTTGCCACGAACCGCCTGCCAAAACTGTCAGTTTCTATACGTTATTTTTTAACGGTGACAGGCTTGGCGTCTATAGAATGATATATCGTCTATATATTCGTCTATATCTATAGCGTCTATATATTGATAATGCCGCCTCTAGCTGCTGCCGCCGCTGAATGGTTTCCGTACTCTGTGGGCCTTAACAAGGTGACGGATTATTTAGCGGATTTTTAAATGTTAATTTGTAATGTTATTGGCAGCAGCACAAGTGCGTGATGTCGGGCGAGAGTCCGATTCAGTCGGCGGATGCCCTCCACACTCCTGCGTACTTGTCATGGAGGAAGCTTCAGCTCAGCCGAGCCAAGCTCAAAGCCTCCAGCAAGACTTCAGCACTGCTCTCCGGATTCGCTATGGTACGTCAATAATTAATTATATTGATCCTGTTGTGCTACTAATTTAAAATAATTAGTTTTACCGCGATTTGACCCGCGTGGGGGTTCCCGCAATATCCCATCCAATCATCATCAATTCCAGAGACAACTTTCCACAAACAACCTATGTAAAACCTATGTGTACCTTACCTATTCTAATAAGTGTAAATGTTATGCATGGCACTTATTTTGTTTCTTTTTTTACGTTATGCGTCTTACCTGGCGCAATTTTTTTTTAACCGGCTTCCATAAAGAAGGGTTTTTATACGTGTAACAGATATTTTAGGCTCCATAGTTTATGAGATAATGGGAGAAATTGTCAAATTTCTTCTATTTTCTTTAATTACCTACTTACTTATGAACAGCTTTTACTATGGGACTAAAAAATCAACTGTTCAGTAAATTTTGTCGAGTTACGCGCACAGAAATGTTCCTATGAGGCAGTAGTTTTTTTTTTCCGCGATTTCAGTGTTCATCCCATAGTAAAAGTTGTTCATAATGATGAGTACAATAACCCCTTTACAGGTATTGCGTTTATTCTGTTACACGTTGTACTAATATGAAACTAGAAAACAAATAAACATCCGAATTGATAACTCCTCCTTTTTTCAAGTCGGTTAAAAAGTTTTTACAAAAAAAAATACAACCGTCTTCCAAATAAAAACCACTACAACGTACAAAATAACTTTAATTTTGTAAGTTGGTATTTTTGGTGTGCTTTTTTCGTTTTTTGACACCGACTATTTTTTTATTGTTTTCTTCTTTGTAATGTATACCTTGGTATACCTAGGTACAAAACATGATTATGAAAGTTCAATCACGATTGGCGATTTGGTGGCTCAACGGATTTGAAAGTTAAGCATACGAGTTTTTCTATGGCCTAAATTAACATACAGGATACTTTTTATCTTGGAGTATGGAGTGGTTTTTCTAGAATGCAGGTGAAACCACGGGCAACAACTAGTTATAAGCAAAAACCCGTTTCGCTTGTAACTTGTTTATAAACTATCAACTCATGCACATTAGTGCTTAATATCATTAACAGTGTTAGTTCATTTTCTGCGATAACGTGATGGATGTGGCTAATTAATCTAGGTTCAACTTAAAAAATAGTCGCTGCCCATTTAACATAGGGTTTATGTTTTTCTAGGCTATTATTTTTGTTGTGTTCCACTTCATTCTTTCTCCTTTCAAGTCTCTTGACTTCGAGATCTCTGTTGAAATTTCACCCAAAAAATATAATGCAGAATAATTAATTTATCAATTAATGTTATCTCATTAAAACTAGTCTTTATCTCGCCTACGATCGAAGACGAGCCACCAAAATATTTCCATAACATTATCAAGATAACGAAAAGTTAATATCGATATCGAATCTAACGAGTCATCGTTGTCAACAGGTAGCGATGGTGGAGGTGCAATTAAATCCGCCTGAAAGCACAAAAGTGCCAACCGAAATGCTAGTAGCTTTCACTGTGTGTACGACTCTTTTAGTAGCCGTACACATGCTAGCGCTCATGATAAGTACTTGTATCCTGCCGAACATCGAAGCTGTTGGGAACCTCCACAGCATATCACTCGTCCACGAATCACCGCACGAACGTCTCCACTGGTACATAGAGATAGCGTGGGCCTTCTCCACTCTCCTCGGCCTCATACTGTTCCTCATAGAGATAGCTATCCTCTGCTGGGTGAAGTTCTACGACTTGAGCCCGACCGCGGCGTGGTCCGCTTGCGTCGTGCTCATACCAGTCATGATCGTGTTCCTAGCGTTCGCCATACATTTCTACATGTCCTTGGCGAGGCACAAATACGAAGTCACGGCTACAGGCATTAAGGAACTTGAATTGCTCAAAGAACAGATCGAGATGGGCGACCACGACGCTCGTATGAATAATTTGACACTGCTCGACCAAAGTCGCATCGTGTGATTGTCAACGTGTGTGTCCTATGTCCTTTTTGGAATGTTATTATTACCTTTTGTTTGTGAGTGTACACCATTGATTATTTAGGTAAGTTAATGTACTTAGATTGTTAAGATTGTACTTATTGAGTGCCAACTTACAGGTTACACAGGAATTACACTCTTAAGAGCTCTATTGTTGATCAGGTTTGTTACAGGGCTTATAGAAACAGCGTTGACGAAGCAAAATTATTTCACTAATGAGAATGTCCAATGTTTTTGCTGTTTCGTGTGCTCGGCTTGTTTTAGCCCTGTAACATTGTTTTTTTTGTTTATATACAATGTTATTATGTTTTGCGGTATCAACGTGTCTTCTAGCCTTGTAACTTGGAGGCTGATTAACTTAGTAGGAAAAAAACTCGGCCACGGGTCTCCCTATAAACGTGGAGACTAAGGCTGCGTCTCCACCAGTGTGTTTGTTAAGAATCAATAGAATCGCTTGCGCAGAGCGAGGCTAGGTAAATGAACGAAACAATTCTATGGAATTGCAGCCTTAGTGGCAAGACAATTCTTCCGTGCTCATTTTGATGCTCGAGGCTTCCAAAAATCCTCATCTTCCGCCGTTGTTACCGCGATTCGTTCTTTCCTCGTATGACCAGCCGATTAAAGTCACATCGCCAATTTTATTTTAAAGGTCATGCGTTTGTTTATTTTGGCAGCAGTTTAAAATGATTTCGATTTATGCAAAATAATATCTCATGTATTTTAATTTTGTCAGTCTTTTACATTTAATCTCATTTAAATACAGGTACTAGAAAATCAGACGTATAGAAAACTAGTTTTAATGATAACGAATCTCTGTAAATACAATCATATAAAATTTTACTTAATCTGGACGCTAAATAATGGACAAAGCTCGGTAAAGACCCATGAATCCTATGTTGACCGATGAATGCGATACGAACGCCAATCGATTATACAATGCGTAGTTAATGCCGGATAAATAGGATTAATTAAATCCTCGGGGTACCTATAGGACAGTACCTTTGTCCTCCAATTGCATGCTGGAAGAACAACCAATTAATAATGAACTTTGTTTTTAAAAATGTAGTAGCAACAGAGAGGTCAGGTCTCAATATTCAAGCTCAGTCTTGAACCCCATAGATGCAAACATTTAGGTTTGTATAGTATTCGTTGGTCGCCATAGTCGGATTAATGATGGATTTTGAGTTGACGTTTAAGATGTATATTTTTAGGCAGACTACTTACTAACTACTTAACGGTTAAGTTGTCGCAGACATGTCACCAACTCTGCCGCAGCTTGACAAGTGCACTCTCCGCCCTAAGTTCTATCCACACATTCGTGGACCAGTAACCGGGCTGGGCACATCCATACGTCTACCATGAGTTTTATCAAACTACACTCGCTAGCGACTGTAGTTAAAAAAAAATGTATGAAAACTTTTAAAAAACAAGTTTCTAATTTATTTGTTTAGTTGTTAACTAAAGTTTTACTTGCAATTTGCTTGCTTGTTAGTTAACAACTAAACAAATAAATTAGAAACTTGTTTTTTTTTTAAGTTTTCATTTTTTTTTTTAACTATAGTTGCTAGCGAGTGTAGATTGATAAAACTCATGCTAGACGTACTAGTCGGCAGATGATCTACGACACTTCCCGTCTCTAACGTTATACCCGGCCCATATAAACCAAGAGCCCGGAAAGTCTTGATCCCAATGGTGTGGGTTGACCTTTACTCGTATTTTTTTAATTCTCTTCTATTATTTTCTCAATTGTTTTCTGGACTATTCTTACAGCACAACTTTTATATAAATGTTTCAAATAATTTATTATTCCGAATATACAATGAATGAACAATGAAATGTGTTGCAATATTTTTTTAGTAGATTGGTAGAAATTAATGTAGGTCTGAAACCTACGTATTTAGTCAATTTCAGGATATATTCAGACAACTATAAGTCGTGCTATTAATCTTTAAAATCCTTAGTTGTATAAGAATAAGGGTTGTTCTACATGGTCATATTTTTGACTAAAATTATCTGGGTAGGTAATCATATAATATTTGCCACATACTTATCTTTAACATATATATGTTTTTTTTTGGAATATAATTATATTTTAAAGTCTAGACAATTTTATGGTTACGTGCACTACATTTTGGTTGATAGTTAATTTTCAATCGCTCACAAACTCAAGAAATAATTAGTTGGAGATCCAAAATGTACCGTATATGTTCGAGATGTAAACCGATTCTTTGCTACATCATTTGACTTGACATTTTCCAGTGTATGTAGGTACTTATTCTTATGCATGGCTACACATTTGAGTCAAACGTGATCGCTCCGAGGCTTCACATCACATCGGAGGGGCTAATGTACCGTAAATGTCACGGGAGTTGTGTTACAACCACAGGCAGAGCCACGAGGAGAATAGGCTAGTTTCCACCATCAATAAATTGCAAATCAATTTAGTCCGTCAGTTAGAGTATTGAAAAATAATGGACACGTATTTTTGTTTTTATTAATCAATAAATATTGACAAAGATAAAACGCATCAAAACTCGGGAGAGGGGGCTGGTGACGTTACGTCGCTAGTAAAATTGTACTATCGTAGTGACGTCACGCGAGTTTTCAACGTATAAAAATTATGGATCTAATATTTTTTGGAAATTTTTATGACGGATTAATTAGATTTTTTCAGTAAAATACCCTATTGTGTATAAAATCATGGTTATAAAATAAATGGGAACTGGGAAGCCCGAAATGTGTGGGTCTTTCTCAAAACGTTTTCAGACTACCCGCAAAAATAACCACTTACTAGAGATAGAACCCAGACTCGTCAGGGTTTCAATTCAACTCGTGTTAGATTACCACAGTTACTTATTTAGTAAAAGCCTTACAACGCAATTTTGTAATTTTTACTGGAAAACGTTGGGTAAGTCTCACGTTTAGTGAGTAAAACAGTGAACGTGCTCAAATAAAAATTGTGATAAAACAGGAGTCTAACTTTGTAATCGTTGTGCTAATTATGTATCAAAAGCCATGCAATGTAATTATAACATTATTAATTACAAAATAATTCTTGATTATAAATCCCTACTAATACGAATAGTAACACAGTTAATTGAACATATTGATAGAGGCATTCATTTGGGTCAGGTGTCCCTAGGCACCAATCTGGTGCTAAACATCCTTATAGAAAATTAGGTAAACTGCAAAAATAGACCACTTTTGGGTATGTGGTGTTAAATAACACCATGTTGTGTCCATAATACCATTTTGTGTTCATAATACCATGTTGTGTCCATAATACCAATTTTTGGGACTCTGTTTAAAATGCATTTTAAGTCATAAATTCGTAAATAAAATGTCTCAACAAAGGTGTGATGAGAAGTCGTCAAGTCATTAGTGTTGAATCGGTGAACTCGATACCAGTGCACCGTATTTTGATTATAAACGAGTTATATACAGTTTATTAATTATAGGCCGATAACGTAGGGCAATAATATGATATTGACTGTATTTATTACTTAATCCAATAAGTACTGTGATATAATAATGAATGACATTAATAAATCTGTTAATATATAATTTTAGAATTAAGTATATATACATATAAAATGTTCATCTAAGAGTAACCTGTAAAATTTTGTAAGGATAATTTACAATGTTGTTATTTTTAATGAAATTGTGAAACACTTATTACATTTGGTCGATGCAGAATTTGAGGTTTTTGTCTATATCCCCTATTTTTGCCATCATCCACATCTCGCTTTCCTCCAGAAGTGCTCTTGGGGACTTCAGATGATTCTGTAAAAGGTAATTTAGCATTTAAATATAGAATAAACGATATGAATCCAATGATTGTGTACCTTCCAGGGGAAATTACTAAGACGTGTGGGTGGCAGCAAGATATAAACGATAAGAAATAGCAAAGAAGTTCTCAGAGAAGTCCCGAATGGACTGTTAAAAAATGATGTGGCTAAAAAGGGGTTGACTACTGAGTCTGACGACTAATACCCTAGAAAAGTATGGAAGAAGACATGTGCCGAACTGTCCATCCGAAATAAATTGTGATAAGCGCAAGTAAACAATGGAAAAATGACGTCTACTTTTTAAAAACGTTCACCTAAAGAGTCACTGAAACATGATATAAAATGGCATCGTTACATTTTTAGGCTTCCGTTCCCAAAGGGTAACCAACGGAACCCTATTACTAAGCCTCCGCTGCAGTCCATCCGTCTGTCTGTCTGTCAGCGGGCTGTATCTCGAGAACCGTAATAGGTAGACAGTTGAAAGTTTCACAGTGTGTTTCTATTGTCGCTTTAACAACAAATAATAAGTAAATGAAAAGGGGCTCTTTTACAAGAAAGTGTTTTTTTTTTGTTTATCGTACGGAACCCTTCGTGTGAGTCCGACTCGCACTTGGCCGGTTTTTAGGTATGAGTCTCATTAAATAAAAGGCTTCCCTTTCGAGACCGATCGCCCGCATTCCGAACACTTCCGAAGAAGAATCGACCTTCAAAGAGTTAGCGATCAAATTTAAGACCAAAACTTGATTCCGCTGCGTTCCGATGAAGTCATCAATTCGTTTAGGAACAAGGAAATAGTCACTATAATAAGAATTTTTAGTCGCCTTTATAAAATTATGGGATCCAATTATAACAGATTAACTCATCACTACACCTATAAGTAGGTACCTACTCTAGAAAGAAGTGGCAAGGGTGGTACATACAACCTATAACAGAATAAACGCAATACCTCTTAAGGGATCAATGAACTCATCATTATGAACAACTTACACTATGGGACCAACGCTGAGATCGCGAAAATTTCCTATAGTAAAAGTTGTTGAAAATGATGAGTACAATGACCCCTTAAGAGGTATTCCTTTTATTCTGTTACACTTTGTATAGGTACTCGTTTCGCTATGTTACTTGTCTTATCAATATATTTTATATAAAATTCTTCCGTTACTTAGTGAGTGACTGACTGACAACACAGCCAAAACTTCTGGTCGTAGAAAGCTTAAATTTGTCATGTAGGTTCCTTGGGGAGCACTAAGAATGGATTTCCCAAAATCCCTACAGAACGGGGAAAACGGGACATGCACGTACGAAGTTGCGGGCAAAAGCTAGCCTTGTGTAAAATTGATAGAATATGGGAGTTACCTGCTAGAAAACTTTGAGATTCCCTACTTTTTCATGGACCTTTCCCTTCCCATGCAGAGTATACCTTAGCCCTATAACTGGCGAATAGTGGGTGTAGGTTCCTATAAAAATACTGGCGTGATGTTATTTTACCTAAGTCATCTTTTTGTACCAGATGCTCGTTTAGTTCCCTCGCTCCTAATTATTAAGTCATCGACACATCTTGCCACACAATCGGTCAAGCTAAAATGAACCTTAATGAACACATGGCTCAACTCACAAATAGGATATTTAATTTTGTGGCTAAATAAATACTATTGTAAGTAGTTACAGAATTTCGACCCACGTTTTTGTGTGCACTCAACAATGTTTCTGCGAGTCTGCGATGTTATTGACTTTTAGCAGCACATTGTGTTCAAAGTCGTCGGGTAAATTACCTCCTCTGACTGTTTCTGATTGGACTTATAAAGAGGCAGCTAGACCCACTGCATTCCTACGTACCTACCTAAGGCTACCTCATGCCTGTTAGATTGCAGTGCCGGATTAAGCCAGCACGGGGCCTGTAGCAAATTTTACCAAGGGGCCCCTAAACCTAAAGCCTTCGTAAAGTGATAACGAAAATCAATATCTATACTTACTAATTATATAAAGCTGAAGAGTTTGTTTGTTTGTTTGCTTGAACGCGCTAATCTCAGGAACTACTGGTCCGATTTGAAAAATTCTTTCAGTGTTAGATAGCTCATTTATCGAAGAAGGCTATAGGCTATATATCATCACGCTAAGACCAATAGAAGCGGAGTAGACGAAGTTGCACGGGTTAACTAGTATCCAAATAAAACAATTATGGCCCCTCTATTATTACTCACGGACCCCGTCGCCCTTAAGGGCCGTCCACACACATCCGGGTTTCCGTCCCTGACGGAACACGGCAGCGATGGAGATTAATCGGTTGTACACGATTTGTACGAACTTGCTCACAGATATCCGTGTCAGGAGGAACCGGATCGCCAGTGTCACTGAGCACGCTCGGAGTCTCGGACGCACGGACGCCCCTGAAAGTGCTTTCCGATTTTTATCTCACTGGACGACATTATGTACAAGAGCCAGTGCAACATGAACACAAAGGTTGATAAAACTTGTACCTACTTCTTCATCTAGTTGCAATCATTGCCAATTCTTCGGTGTTAAACAAGGACATCGGGTTGTGTGCGTATCAGCCACCGAAACAGATTACACTGTGATGTGTGTGAACACGGGTGACGGATGGTCCATCCCTGACTGGAACACTGAACGAGAAACTTGGAACTCGGATAGCCCTGGATGTGTGTGGACGGCCCTTTATGTAGCGCCAGAGCCCATATCTTTTTGGTTTTGCCTACATTATCCGAATATAAATATAGACCGTTGTTTAGATTTCAGACTGTATGGTACTAGTGGCATGTAATAAAAGTAAGAAAACGAGTTTTTTGCACGAAGTATGACCCATACCATAACAAAATAAATCAAATTAATGACTTCATCCGCAGAAAACGGTTATCGCAGTATAGTGGGAGTTATGAGGACTTGTGCGTGAGATAGACCCCGTGGTTTTCAGCGACATGTTTTTATAAGTCCAAGTGCGGGGCTCCTAATGCGCGGGGCCCGTAGCTACTCTTGTTACGTGGTTAATCCGGCTCTGTAAGATTGTCGACCTATGCCCAGACAGGGTTGTCAAGTGAAAACGATCAGAAATTAGTGTGAAAGAGACAAAGCGATCGTAGCGTGACCTACAGAAAAACCCGACCGCAAAAAACGACTAAGAAGTTCCCATCAAGTCATTTTTAAATAGACTGCCTGTTGCGGTTGGTTGGTGGTAGGTATCAAATCTGTGATTGAACCAAAATAAATAAATCTACCTAACGACGATCGCCAACTTGTTCTCACGGTTCTGTACCTCAAAAGGAAAAAACGGAACGGAGACAGACAGACGGACGGACGGATAACAAAGTGATCCTTTAAGATCACTTTGTTATCCGTCCGTCCGTCTGTCTGTCTGTCAAGACCCTTTATCTCGAGAACGCGTAGAGTTATCGAGTTGAAATTAAAACGATATACTTAAGTCTACAGTCCCTTGAAGCTGTGAAAAAATCAAACTTCTAAGTTAACGTTAAGAGAAGATACGGTCGTTTATGCCGCAAAAAACATATATTTCGACATTCTCAAGGGAATCAAAGTATAGGATATTTCCCGTTGACCTAGAACTATGAAATTTGGCAAGGAATACCGTCTTAAACTACAAGTATAGGGAAAAGTCTGAAAACTATACATTTGTAATTAAATCATAAAAATATAGTCTCTTCTATTTATATTATTATCTTTATTTAAAGTCATTTGTACGGAACCCTCGGTGGGCGAGTCCGACTCGCACTTGGCCGGTTTTTTTTTTAATTTGGTCTACTTTTTTGACGTACCTTTGAGGCACTTTAGACAAATATAATGATACCTACCTCATTTGTTATAGTCTAGGTATCAATATTTATACTATCGAAAAAGAAAACTCCTGTGGCAGTCGCGGAAAAAAGAGACAATATGACCCACACATTCACTTTGTCGGTATCCAATGCTAAGTTTCTCTACCTATCTTCTACCTTGCTATGACAATGACATGTCATAAAATATTAAAATCCATAAATCACACATTAATAGGTGATACCAGCATCAAACCTGCCAGCCATCACTTTTAACACCTGCCTATAACCGGCACTTACATAATTTGCAATCACTCATTGTGTTTTGATAACAATACCCACTAATGCCGCGTAGTGTTATGACAACAGTCGTCTCGTGGTTCCATATTCTTACGATTCTCTGACCGAATGAAGGTGGAATATTAATTAGGCAGAGGCAGGTAGGTACATAGGTAACTTTAATAATTTTTATATAGGTACCAAAAGTTGAATCCGCCTTTGGTATTTATAAATTAAAGTAGAGCAGTGTTAAATCCTGTCCCTGATCTCTCTTGGACAGTAAATTTTTTTGGCGTGTAAAAATCCTGCTACCGAAATAAAGAGAATTTACTCTCCTAAGTATTTCATACAAGTTCGCATACTAAAAATCACTCTTTGCCTCCCAAACTCTTTTTGGAAAAAGTTCTCAAGCAGATATCTTTTTAACGGACGAAAAAACGGAGGAGGTTCTCAAGGCGACGCGTATATGTATATATATTTTCATGTATGAACACTCATAACTTTTTAGAATAGTCCGATTTTGATCATTCTTTTTTTATTGGTAGAGTTTTTTTTTCCAGATTTATATGGGGCCACCCTCGAGGTATACCCTCCTCGAGGGTGGTCCCATATAAATTTGGAAAACGAAGAATCTAACCCTAAGGGTAGTAAAACAGGGGATGATTGATTGTTCACTCACTGATTGTAATGTATGACCACGCATAACTTTTTACAGATTAGTCCGATTTTGATCATTCTTTTTTATTGGATAGGGTATACCTCGAAAGTGGTCTCATATAAATGTATGGAGCTTGGTACTAAAATAATTGGTAATTGAAACAGCCCTCTGAGCTATATTTGCTGAAAGAGTATAATTATTTTAATGTGTTTGCGCATTTATTAGGATTCCGAACAAAAAACGGAACCCTTATAGGATCACTCGGGTGTCTGTCTGTATGTCTGTCCGTCTGTCACAGCCAATTTTCTCCGGATCCACTGGACCGATTCTGTTGAAATTTGGTACACATATGGACTTCTGTGACCCAAACATGGACGCGTTATGTAAATTATTAAATCTATACTAATATTATAAAGAAGAAAGATTTGTTTGTTTGTTTGAATTGAATAGGCTCCGAAACTACTAGACCGATTTGAAAAATTCTTTTAGCATTGGGTAGCTACATTATCAGGGAGTAGCATAGGCTATATATTATCCCCGTACTCCCACGAGAACGGGAACAACGCGGGTGAAACCGCGTGACGTCCACTAGTTTTTAATATGGGGGTCACTTTTAGGGGTCAAACTAGAAAATTTCCAAAAATAGTTTTTTGAACAATATTGTGTGATATATCAAATGAAAGGGCTTCCTGTAAGGGTTTTAATATATTTTTCATAATTTTAAAATAAATGGTTTTGAAGTTATTCAAGAAATTACACGAAAAATTACCATTTTGAAAAAAATGGAGATAACAGATCTTTACCTATAGATTACAGGAAAACCTATAAGAAGTCAATCGTGTTAAAATAAAAATCAAATTCGTTTGGAACTCTTTGCATGCGTTTTTTTTTTAAATACAAACAATATTTATATTTTGAAGTTGGCAACCCTGTGGATTTGCCATTTGACAATGATAGTGACAGTCTCAGTCAGCAAAACTCGGGTTTAGGCATGGGCAATATCATTTTTACACTATAGCTAAACTTATAAATGTAGCGATTTAGAATATCTTAATTGCATTTATATATTTTAATTTCGATGTATTGGCTGAATCTATATGGAACTCAGAAGTGAAAGGTATACTATAATTGTTAGGTTTCAGTTTTTGTCGATTTATATACATCATTGTATTTTATTTGGAACTGTATACTCGACGAAGCCCCACACTTATCGCAATCGCACACAGAAGCACAGTATTTCAAGTACCCGACTCGGTTTGAACCAAATATCGTGGCGCGATACGGTATTGGTGGCTCTGAAACTCATACCAACATTAACGTAAAAGCTACGCGGATACCTGAAATATTTTCAGTGCGATCAAATATATAGGTACTGGATATGCTTATTTCACTTAACCCCAAAGCCATATTCTCAAAACTCTACGGTTCATACATTTATTTCACCTTAAACCCCGAAATATTTCGATACCTACTTCAATTTCACTTAAACCCCAAAACGGTAACGTTATTCTTCACACAACCGGTCATTTTAAATAATCTGTAATTCACATTATTGTAGGAATGATTGACTATTTCAGTAATTGAAAAAAAGGTACCTATTGTAAAACTTAATCAATTCTGTGAAACAAATACTCTAAACTGACTGGAAAACAACTACGTCAAAAAATTATGTTAATCAATAGAATGTAGTTATGTAGAACCTAGTAGTAATGAATCGTACTTCTAAAAGGATAATTGTTAACAACAACGGCATTACATAATTCAAATGTAAAAAACAACTTACCTCACGACACACAAATCTACAGCAAGGTATTCCAGCTGCAGGTGGTCAGGTCAGGTCGCAGGATAAGATTATAATTATAAAGCCATTGTTATCTAACCTAGCAAAAATCCAAATCACTAAGAATATCAGCGGTCCAGCAAACAAAAGCGGTAGGTTGGTCACAAAAGAGGGTTCAGAGTCCGTAGGGCAGATGCAAAGGTCAAATGGAAGAAAGAACACAGCAACACAAAACTCAAAGCACAACGAAATTACGAGCAACAGAATACGATGGTGTCGGTAAGCCGTCTGCCCCGAGCAGGAGTGGGCGAAATCGTATTTTGATTTAATACCTATGTATTGGCACAAATAAAAAAATACAACGATTTATGTAAATAGAAAAAAAAAACGAAACCTGAAAATCATAGTACCTTATCTACCACAACCACATCCGAGTTCCACATAGATTCAGCTAAAAACATATTGAAATATATAATTTAAAAAAAACAAACAACCAACAAACCCAAAGGTGACTGGTAGAGAATGCCTTGTTGCATTAAGTCCGCCTATGTTCCACTATTGTACATGAAGTTTAAATAAATAAATAAATAAATAACTAAATGCGATAGCCGATATACTAAATATTCGTGTGAAAGCGATATTGCCCATGCCTAGTGGTTAGGCTGTCTTTTTTATTTCAATGTCATTCTGACGTTTACAGATTTTATCTTTTTCCGACACGTTTTGATATTGCAATGTAATAATAATCAATATTTTTTGTCTTAATTTCATGGAGCTGCAGCTAAAATTATAATAAAATCTTAAAGATTTAATAGGAAAGGTAACTTATGCACATTTAAAATAATTACATTCTATAGAAATTAATAAATATACGTATATGTGCGTTTTGTTTCTACTGAATAATTTTTCCCTTTTTTTTCAAAAACACGGGCCTGAAAAAATCATATATAACAATAATCGAGTAGCTTGATAAATAAACTTTCTAATAAGGTGTATCACATTCTTTAAAAATCTTCATAATATTGTACCACGTTTGAACGTGTCCTTTGTAAAAAAATCGTACCATAAGGGAGGGAAAATAGGGGTGATTTATTGTTCACTCACAGATTTAAGTGCAGAGTTGTGTAGCAATTTTTGTAGGCCTACCCATTTGGGTATACAAAGCCTGTTTTTTTAAGTATTTATTTTATACGACAAATAATACTTAAAGTAGTATTATATTTAACAGTTAATAGCTAAAGTAAGATAGGTAGCTATTATAAAAGTAATAAAAAATTAAGCATGTATTAATTAGTAGATTATAGCCATAAAAAAAGTATAAAATAAAAACTTTTTAACAAAGAAATTAAACCTCAAAAAATTAAAAGCAAAAATAATAAACCTTTTTACAAAAAATAACTCTAGGTAATTTTTAGACTCGTGTAGATTTGATGCGTATGCGTGGTTACCAAGTATCTACCTATCATTAAAATCGTTAATTTCCATGACTTGAAGGTTTTCCTAAACGCTCATAAGCTCAGTTGAAGGGGTTACTAAAGTTTTAGTTTTAAATATTTTTTCATTAGGTTTAGGTACATGACCCTGAACATACCTACCTATTGGTGGTTCATTAGAATTATCTGCTTGCTGACGTCACGTTTAATCGCTTGGAGACTATTTGCATAATTTATAACTACACCCGCCGACCGCACAGATAATATAGTTTATTTACTAATTGGAGTAATCGGTCTTCGCCTCAGGGATACCGGCAGGCATTATGGATGAACAGCACTAGATTTGATTGAGGCAGGTCTGTGTGGCAGACTCTTTTGCCCCCTCAGGACAGATGAAATTATGTTCATGGAGTCTATAAGCTGGCGCCCGCGGTTATGCCCGCGGAAACACGAAAAAAAATATCCTATGTGTTCTTCCAGACTATAATCAACCGGTGTGCCAAATTTGATGAAGATCCAAGATTTCAGGCGTTCTGACGTGAAAGAGTAACAAATATCCATTCATCCATCCTCATAAACTTTCGCATTTATAATATTAGTAGGATAAACTGGTAAAAAATGGGATCCCGGTACAGTTAAGCCGATTTTTTTTTTGTCCAGAAGTCCCAGATTTTGTAGATGTAACTAACCGGTGGTATTGGGTATGGCGTAGGCATCTCGCAGGCTTGTCTTGTAATTATGTCCGACATCTTAGACTTGACACAGACATCTTCTATCCAGCATCCCTCTTGAAGCTGGCCAGTGTTCATGTGGTAATATCGGCCGATACCGCTTTTGATGCCCTTCTCCCAATGGCCTTCGTATCTGCACCCGTTTGCTGTTTGCAGCGAGATAATGTCATAACTTCGTAAGTAAGGACATACAAAATAAACAAGAATTAAGTGTGTACGGTCAGCAAAAGAGATAAGTATGTAAAGAATAAGCAACATTTTTTTACGAAACCAAGTACTGCGTGTGAGGCCATTCCAATCGCTCCATTCATTTGGCAGCAAGACAAGTCAATGACACAGTTTGCCTGAAAAAATGTCTATTGCCTCTTTGCCTGCTTATTGCAAATATGTGAACCTTTTTTATCTGCCTACATAGTTAGTCAATTTACCAACTCTTTTGTTGACTGTACCAAGAACAATGTGTGTATCGTTCTTATCGTGGGAACTACAAAATGTTCTGTTTATAGAACAAAAGAAGGCAATATTAAAGTAGGTATGGTTGCGTTAATAAAGCCATCACAGCTGTAGACTGTAGGTCGCATGTGGTACTACTTCCGGCGTTTACGGAGGACTTCAGAACACGTGGTTGAAAATAGTAGCGCGGAATTTTCTTGCTATAAGTAGGTAGGTTGTAGGTAAGTAACTAGGGGAAGGTGGGGAAAGACGGAGTAGTGAGATAAGACGGGGACCGACACAAAATCAAAGTTCCAAAGTTAGTACAAACATACATGGTATCGCTGTCTATCGTCATTTTTAGGGACATATTTAGTGTCGCAAGAATTATAGCTGCATGTGTACCTACTCTGTGTGATGCAGTGAGCAATCAGTTGTTTTTTTACTGTTTGATCTAATTTTTAGTGTAAGTAAAATGCGTGACTGTTAAAAAATAACCACATGTTAAACGTTGAGCGTATTTTTTCCTCGAAATAAGTTTAGTTTACTATTCTAAACATGGTAAAACATTGTGGTGTCGGCCATTTCACAACCTCAAACTTTGACTTTCTTTTTTTTAATACTTTTGGGGCATGATGGGGTACTGAGAACCTCAACTTCAGAATCACAACCAAGTTCATCAGCAGGGCTTTCAAAACTTTAAACTACATTTCATTTAGTTTGCCCAAAGCAATTGTTGTCTTACCCGCGTATGACACATAACAGAAAGACGTAGACGCCTGATCACTGCTTCGCCATAGGTATAGACCAGAATTAGAAGAGAGTCAGGAAAGCAAGAAACCAGTAAAAAGAAGGAAGCAGAAGAAGACTCACAAAAACAAAACAAAATGAAACCAAAGAACTTAGAATCCAAAGAAGCTGATGAAGAATCAGACAACGAGAATGAAGACTCAGAATGCTTATCCTGTCATGGATTATATTCCGAGACCAATGAAGGATGGGTAAATTGTCAGATTAGTGGAAAGTGGGCGCATTGTGGCTGTGCTTGAGTCAGTAGCGTAGCTAGCATGGGTGACACCCGGGGCGGATAATGTGGTGTCACCCCACAAATGAACCCCCCCCCCCCCCAAATAATTCTAAGTTGCACCTTTGGCCTTTCGTTCTGATGACGGCAATCGCAAGCCATTTTTCGAAAGGAGTGAAGACGTGCCATTTGCGCTGAAGGTTTTTATTTTCAGGAATGCGCTCAAGAAAAAAGAGAGTGCAGAAAGTAAGTGCAAGCGAAGAGAGCCCGAAATTTTTTACACCCCACAACGGAGGGGTCACATTACGTCGCCTGTTAAGGGGTGACACCTGTCCGTGACAAAAAGTCAACGAACGAGTGTCACCCCTAAATGCAGAAAACCTGAAGGACTAAAGAAATTTTTGCACTTCATCTCGGAAGGGTTTTATTGCATTTTGAACATTCATACCGCAATTTAAGTTTTTTGTTGATTTATATAGAAAAACTCAGAAAGTCAGAGAGTGCAAAATGCAAGATCGAGCGAAGCGAGCTCAAAAATTTTTGCACCCTACTTCCGACAGGTTTCATTGCGTCAAACGTTCAGGGGTGCCACCCGATAGTGACAAAAACCAGTCAACGAGCGGTTGTTTGTCACCCCTAAGCGGGTGTCACCCGGTGCGCGCCCCCCCCCCCCGCCCCCCCCCCTCGCTATGCTACTGGCTTGAGTAGAAGATAACGACGATGGTGCTGTCCGCCCATATTTGCCCATTTTGCGAGGATAGTGACTAAATATATTATTATACCCCATCTTGCCCAGGGGAGTACCCCGTCTTACACAATGGGTGGGGTAAGATGAAGATCTCATAAAGTTTTTATTTTTTAAGAAGAGTTAGATATAGTTTTGAGCTTTGTTTAATTCGATTTCAAAGGGAGAAAGACTGATTATTGCATAATAAATGTTTCTAAGTTGTGAAATCCAAAAAATGATTGTTTTTAATTGTACTATTCCTTACGGACCCTATCCCAACCTTCCCCTACCTGGTGTGTCTGAATCTCTGGCAGTCTAATCGGATACCGTTGTAGGAGTATTTTTGGTTAAAAACGTGTCATACCCTATTTTTAAGCCAAATTTTGTGAGGTTTCCTGGCTACAGTAGAGTTAGACAAATACTCAACTTCAGAAATGAGGGCTAAGCCCATTTGGCAGAATTACTAAGTTTTGGTGCCAGTGTATAGGATTTGCTTGAGCGCCGTGCCGTAGGTAGCGATTAGACACGGTAGATAGGTAGGTACCTACTTTTAAGCATTTTTTTGGGGTCCTGAACAAAAATCGGAACCCTTATAGGATCACTGAGCTGTCTGTCTGTCCGTCTGTCACAGCCAGTTTTCTCTGGATCTACAGGACTGATTCTGTTAAAATTTGGTACACATATGGACTTTTGTGACCCATACACGGACGCGTTACGTAAATTATTAAATTTTTAGTATTGGGGTCACTTTTGGAGGTCAAACTAGAAAATATCAAAAAAAAGTTTTTTGAACAATATCGTGTGACATATCAAATAAAAGGGCTGTGAGGGTTTTAATTATATTTTATTATATACGAGCATTGGGTGGCTCGCTGTCCGATCAGAACCGGGCCTGGTTCTGATCGGACAGCGAGCCACCATCCTCGTCGTCCGCAAGGCCGCTCCTACGGTGGACCTACTTTTAAGCCTAGGACCAGGTTTTATTTTCTGTACTTAATACTTTTCAAAACTACTTTCAAAGATGGGAAACAGATATTCAGAACTCACCTAGCAAAAACAAGCCCAAGCCATCTTTCACATCATTCTTCCAGTAACCGTTGTAGAACGTTTCGTCGGCGTTATAAACGATACCGTATCCACATTTCTTGTCCCGTCTAAAGAACCCTAAATATACGTCTCCATTTTCATAGTACATCCAACCAGGACCTTCCTTTTTCCCTCTGACCCACTCGCCACGGTACACGAGTGAAAACGTGCCATTTTCCTGACGCTTACTGAGCAGACCAAAGCCGTGTCTGATGGAAAATTGCTCGGTTAGTTGTTTACTTATGATGCTTGTGATCATCTAACAACGGGCTGTCAAATGAATTTGATGGTTAAAGCTTAGCCACGGTTGGCAGAGAAATTGATGGTAGGTACCTAAGTATTAGGTAGGTAGTTATTGTTCTTTAGATGCCAGATGCAAAAAAGTGCTGCCATTCATGATATTTTATATTCATGAGTACCTATCTTTATTTTGATTCCATAATGTGTGAAGATCTTACAATTTAATGGGCTTAAAGCTTGTGATCATATAGGTAGGTACGTATTTTCTCTTCAGTTATAGGTAAGTACTTTAGATTTATTAAGATGGTGCGGGACCCGTGAGACACTATTTTTTTTAATGGTCGCAAATCATCAAATGACTCCTCCCGCTCTCTTAGTGTCAGACTCTTACTGACTAAACCCCATTCATGTTTCTCCTAATGCCATCGTCGTTCCAGGGCCGCGGTGACTCTTTCGAACAAATTCCGCAACCACTGGTCCTAGCAGGCCGCGCCAACTAACTCCTGAGACCCTGCGGCCATGCCGATCCGAATAGGAAATAATCAATCAATCAAGGGTACGGGGTATCAATTTGAACTCAGGACAGCTGCAGCTAGTCTATTCTGTAAACAACTATTTCGATATCGAGCTTCACCTGAGGAACAAAACTCACAAAATGAGCTTTATTGCACACAACATAAAGGTCTTAATTTGAAACTCACCTCGGATTCCACTGTCGAGATACGAAAATGTTGTTACAGAATAGCACTACAGGTATTTCAATTAATGATAGGTACGTACTATTCACTTACCTATAACCCTTTAACCAATCGCCTTCGTATAACATTCCTCCGATCGTGAGAAACCTGCCTTTTCCTGTGGACATTTCGTTTCATAATCGTCTTATCGATTTTAAATGGACAGTGTTATTAGGTCACCTAATAGAAAAATATGCTGACATAATGAGCTTCATTGTCGGCTGCAAATACAATTTGGCAAAATGGGGTTTCACTTTCACTGATCCGCTTGAAACTAAGTGTGAGTGCGGTGCCCCCGACGCCGGCGTCCAAAATATGGCCCACTTGTTGGAGTGTCCCAAGTGCCCTTACACCATTAAGTGCACCATTGAGGACCTGATGAAAGCCACTGATGCCTTGTGAACGTGAACACCTACTGGGCACAAAATATTTAAGAGTCACCATCGACTCGAAAAAAAAAAGTGTCGACGGAATTGACTGCAGATTTTAGCGAACGATGACCACGCAGTATTCCTAATCCACTCATTTTGGGCCTGAAACTTCGTGTCAAGAGGCCTTCTGGGCTGTAACAATTTCTTTTGTGGTGTCTATACCAGGCTGTTTGACCCTGATATATGCTGAGGCCTTTAGGAACCCGGGGTTTCCCTTTCTATCAGAGACAAGAGCTTGAAAATCATGCCAAAGCCATACCGTCCTTCAAATCGTTTTTCCATTCGCCAACATATCTGTCGAACCTCGACGTAAAGATAGCGTGACGAAGACCATTCTTTTTAGCTTTTTTGTCGGCCGCTACCGAAAGAGGTGTAAAAGCTCGGGGGTAGTGATAATATGGCATGCTTATATAAAACTTAGGTATACATTAACAATAAATTACTAAATAAAGTACTTTGCGTTGATTGAAAGTGCGGCTGTGTACAAAAGTGACACTGACGGCAAAATGTTTTTTTTTCTGCGGCAACATTTTACAGCAACCACTGGAGCTTGCATCAAGTGTGGTGAAAAGTGATAGTAACTTTATGACTATAAAAAAACCGGCCAAGTGCGAGTCGCACTCCACGAAGGGTGCCGTACCATAAAGCGAATATGGCACGTTTCTGGGTGTGCGTTACCCAGGCCAGATGTTGTCGAAAATGGTCATTTGAATCTTATAGATAATTAGTTTTGCGGCTTCTGTAATTGTTGCGCACATTTTTAAATTTGTTGCGCTTATAGTTTTTTAATTATTTCACAAAAACATTTCCTGCTGGGGTAACGTTACCCCAGCCAGACCTTTTTCTTTCTAATGGGAATATTTAAATAATTACTAGCTATTAAATTAGTTGTCTAGATGAAGTAAATGTTGTGCCTTATTTTGTATTTGTTCTTTCATCGGTTGCGAAGTTATTCGAGATTTTGCTGGGGTAACGTTTTAGGTTTTGCTAGATCTTTGAAATGGTTACGCGGATTCTTATCATATTTTGTACATGGCTTCTTGGGAATTAGTTTAAATTTGTTCTGCAATAAAAAAACCAAAATAATACATAGCTTAAAGGTTATTTCATTAAATAGAAAAACACTTCAATTGGTCCCAGCACTCTCAATAAGAGCTCTAAAGACTTACTTTAAACGTTATTTTAAAGCTTGTAACTGCCTTCAAATGTACGTGAAGTTTCATTAGTATCCTGTAAGTATTTAACAAGTTATGATGATATTGAGTTCTTCACGAGCACGGTCTTGATGCGCGCGGTGTTATTTGGCCACTGGATTGGATATATGAACTGAATGTTATGTCAATTATTAGTTTTTTAGTTCAGTTGTATATCAGTAAAATTTCAGCTCAGTACATTGGATAATTAATGAGATAATACGATTAAAGTCATTAGGAAGTGAATGACCGTGGTAACCCGACCAAGTTTAGGTGGTTACGAAAAAGCGAAAACGCAAAACATTATGGTACCTTCTGAAATATGTAGGATAGTGTTACAAATTTAGTACAGACATGTACACAAGTTTAAAAAAAAACTACGTGATTATTAAATAATTTTTATTGACAGGTAATATAATCATTTCAATTGAACTTTTAAAGTATTATTAAACTTATACTTAAAAACAATCACAGATTAAAATTACAGATAGTAATTTTTTTTCAGTTAACACTAAACTTACGGTGCGTACAAACTATATAACATAACATGTTATATAACATTTTTCATAGTGTGGTCATGTTATTTAACATTGTTGTATAACATTTTACATAGAGTTGTAGTGTTATATAACATGTTACATGGTCTGTACGCACCTTTACGTATGTCTACTAATACCTACTTATATCAATTAAAATCACTGATCAATGGTAATATTAAATGACATCACAATGTAGTAAAATGCTCACAGTTAGTCCTACTGTTTTGTTGTCTCATTTCAAATATCACATTTTTTTCCTAAGTTTAAAATCACAGATCAAAAATAATAAAATTAAGTAATATTAAACTGCAGTCAAATAATTATGTAAGTACTACTTTTAACTAATTACAATCTCAAAAAGTCGACGTGTAAAGGTACATTCTAAAACTTTGTTGGTTTTTGTATAAAAATATCACAGATCATTTTGTAAAATGAGTATCCAAATACGTAAGTAACTTTGTGAAACAAAAGTTGTCATAAACAGAGATCTAGTTGGCGCTCTAGAGAGACCATAAGCGTAGGCAGATTTTGTTGATTCTTACGTCAGTCGATGAAATGGTCATGATTTAGGTTCTATATTAACATTACATTTGTAATAATCTATTTAAGTCATGATCCATAGTAATAAAGATTGAACAGTGGCCAGCAGGCCAACCTACCTAAATCGTAGTAATATATACCTAGCTAGATATAAGTATGTACTCACCGTAGATTGAGAGTTTTACAGACGTAGAGGAGAACGTCAAACGATATTTTTTATAACTTCACCACGCAGCCATAGTCGCCACCACACTCATACGTAGGTATTATGTCGCCATCACCGCGTCCATCATCGCGGCCCACGGCTATTGCTATGTTGCCATTCTGTTTATGCCTACAATAAAAACAAAGAGTACATTTTTTTTGTCTAAATCCTTAATGGGGTTTCAATTGTAGTTTTGCTACCTACATATTTGAAACTCGAATCGTCATCTATTTGCGAGTTTATATCAACGCGAGTGTCGCAACAAGGTAATTATGGATTTCTTAAAGTCTACGTGTCCAAGGAGTTTGTGGAAATAAATAAATACCTACCTGTTGCGGTAGTCCCGACTCCCGACATTGATAACGATAAAAATCGGTCGCTAAGTCATGAATTTCATTAATCAAGTTTCAAGTCATATTTTGACAATATACCTATACACAAAAACCTTCCACTTGAATCAATCTATCTATTAAAAAAAACTGCTTCAGAATCCGTTGCGTAGTTTTAAAGATGTAAGCAAACAGGGACAGACAAACGGGAAGCGACTTTGTTTTATAGGTACTATGTAGCGAAGGATAAATATGTCGTTATCATTGTTGAGAATTCCAGTCTAGGTAATAATTAAGTACGAAAGAAAAGAAAATAATAAGTTCCTAAATTTAAATATTTAAGCCTTAAAAAAATACAGTTTTAGATAAGTACCTAACAACATGTACATATTAATAATAATTTTGCTACTATTTCTGTAGTTACATTATACAAGCTTACCTTGTTCGTGAATTCATCAAGCAGCCTGCACCATAACTATGAACATCAATAGAAGCACTCCACATTAGCAGTAATTCGCCACACTTATTATTTTACATTAGCTCTCACGCACTCTATAAATATTTGCAAAAACAGGAAACGGAACTGCCGAAACGCATGCGCACTCTACAAGATGAATTATGTGATTACGGAGCATGTTTAGTGCGATACGCAAACAATGCGCCCCTTCACCCCACCCCTTCCGCGTCCCACCGAACGACATGTTATATCAGTGATTTTTGAAAAGTTTGTGCAACTGGAAGATAATAATAATGTTTTCATAGTACAGATATTATTAATGTATTTAACAGTGTACGCGTCTGTACCGAAATTGTAAGGTGTATTATACTAAACATTTCAAAAGATAGTATAATGTTCTGCGTTTTCGCTTTTTCGTAACCACCTAAACTTGGTCGGGTTACCACGGGCATTCACTTCCTAATGACTTTAATCGTATTATCTCATTAATTATCCAATGTACTGAGCTGAAATTTTACTGATATACAACTGAACTAAAAAACTAATAAGACATAACATTCAGTTCATATATCCAATCCAGTGGCCAAATAACACCGCGCGCATCAAGACCGTGCTCGTGAAGAACTCAATATCATCATAACTTGTTAAATCCTTACAGGATACTAATGAAACTTCACGTACATTTGAAGGCAGTTACAAGCTTTAAAATAACGTTTAAAGTAAGTCTTTAGAGCTCTTATTGAGAGTGCTGGGACCAATTGAAGTGTTTTTCTATTTAATGAAATAACCTTTAAGCTATGTATTATTTTGGTTTTTTTATTGCAGAACAAATTTAAACTAATTCCCAAGAAGCCATGTACAAAATATGATAAGAATCCGCTTAACAATTTCAAAGATCTAGCAAAACCAAAAACGTTACCCCAGCAAAATCTCGAATAACTTCGCAACCGATGAAAGAACAAATACAAAATAAGGCACAACATTTACTTCATCTAGACAACTAATTTTATAGCTAGTAATTATTTAAATATTCCCATTAGAAAGAAAAAGGTCTGGCTGGGGTAACGTTACCCCAGCAGGAAATGTTTTTGTGAAATAATTAAAAAACTATAAGCGCAACAAATTTAAAAATGTGCGCAACAATTACAGAAGCCGCAAAACTAATTATCTATAAGATTCAAATGACCATTTTCGACAACATCTGGCCTGGGTAACGGACACCGTTTCTGGGGAGTCCTTTTATTTTTTAATTTATGTTTTATTATTTGTTGTTAAAGCGGCAATTAATTTTAATTAAATAATAGTTGAAATTTACCGTGTGTATTTCACACACGGTAAATTTCAACTATTTACCTATTTCGGTTTTTGAGATACAGCCCGCTGACAGACAGACGGACAGATGTACGGATAAAAAGCGGAAGCTTAGTAATAGGGTTCCGTTGGTAACCCTTTGAGTACGGAACCCTAAAAACAGAAGTCTATACTAATATATAAAGCTGAAGAGTTTGTTTGTTTGCTTGAACGCGCTAATCTCAAGAAGTACTGTTCCGATTTGAAAAATTCTTTCAGTGTTAGATAGCCCATTTATCGAGGAAGGCTATAGGCTATATATCATCACGCTAAGACCAATAGGAGTGGAACAGTCGAAGTTGCGCGCGTCAACTAGTACTTTCAATAAAAATACAAATTCAAACTTAATATTCCTTTAATTACATACAATATACATTAGTTCACTACATAAATGCTTTACTGTTTGCCGTGCGCCTTCTGTAAGCCTCTGCTGAGCTCAATAAGTTGTTGGTAATGCTCCCTGAAGCCTTGCAGCGCCAACTCCTGCTGGCTTTTCATTGACGAGTTGCTGACGATGTACTTTTCTATACATTCCACGCATTTGCTGTCCAACTGGATGTCTTCTTCCGTCAGGGTCTCTGGTTTCGTCAGCTGCACCGGTGTAGGTAGTATCTGTAAAAAAGAACGTTTGTGTGTGTTGAATCCCCATCCAGTCAGTAGCGGCTTTAGGGCCGGGCGACACGGGCGGCCGACTGAAGGGCGCTGCGTCATACAGGGGCTGCGCGTTGATTACCTACCTATTTCTTTCGATATAAAGAAAAATTCAGACATTGATAGTGATTTGTTGTGCGATGAATTTTAGGTCGGCAACACAATCTCGAAGACATTCAGGCAACACTTATCGAAACCTTGTAACTTTATTAAAAAGCACAATCTTCAAGAATTATATCCCTGGATATCGCTGTGTATTCTGCTAACAAATCTAACAATACCAGTGACTGTTGAAAGTAGCGAACGCAGTTTTTCTAAACTTAAATTATAGCTCACCAAACGAAAACCAAAAACTGCCATATAGGGAAAATAATTCGTTAATAAGCGAATTTTGCCATAGTGATGGCTAATGATGAATGGGGGATGAAGCTATCGGGGTTGGGTGTAAAAGTTTTTCTAAATAAGTTATTTTAATTATATTGACATATGAAAGGGCGCTAAACGCATGACTCGCCCGGGGCGCTAAGAGGGTTAAGGCCGGCTCTCCAACAGGTGAGATAGTGGTCAAACGCGTGCACAAAAGTAAAAAAAAAAAAACAAAAAAAGAACGCGCTGGCGCGCACACTTTCAATCTCATGTCAAGTGATTGATTTGCTGTTGTCATTTCCGTTAGCAAATAATAATAGCAATCAACAAAAGCTTTTTTGATTTTCGGCTTTCAGGAATTGGAAGATTATAGCAACACTTCGAAATACACTCACTTGTTGTACTATAGTCCGGGCTACATCCCCATTAGCCACATCGCCATGAATATCCTGCCTCAGAGCAGTTAGAAGCACTGCCTCCCTGATGGCGCCGCTTTGGATTAGCTCCAGCATTAGCTTGTCCATGCTCTGGTGCCAGGTCAAGTAGAATACTAATGGACCGAAATGTCGGGTTGATCTGAAATATAAGATGTAGGTATTTTATTAAACTAATTTAGTTTCTAGTTAATATAAGTTTGTAAATAAACAAACAGCAGCAAGTTTCTTGTGTTTGGTTTGTACAAAGCTGAGTCTGACAATCAGGTTGAGGAGAATGGGTTTTCTGTTAGTAATTGCTGCTATTGCTCTCTTATTTATACACTCTATTGTACACCAAAAGTATGAACAAAAATGAAACTTAAAACTAAACACATACAATGGGCGGCCTTATCGCATTCCGCGATCTCTTCCAGACAACCTGGGATGGACAGTATTTGCCAGGACATGAGATGGGGCTGTCATTGGTGTGACAAAAACTAATTTAATTATAATATAACATAATAGATACACATATACATACATACCAAGTATACAAGTACAGTACTGAAAATAAATGACGACTATCGATAATCACAGCGACAGGTAATGTTCTTTTACAAGCTTTTTAAATGCAGGTAACGACTGAGCGCGTCATAAGCGCGTATTACACTACCCAATCTATCGGGCCCGATTTCTAGGGCGCCCTGTCCCTGCGGCAGGGAGCCGATTATTACACTACACTAGAAATCGCTCCCGATCTCAGTATGAATGCGTCACGTGGATAGCGTTGCACGCAGTGGCGGCATAAAGTGGGGGTGGAGGGGACTGGCCGTGGATAATTAAGGTGTTGAATAGCTTTGGAAGTTCGCAAACACAGATCGATATATATTTTTTACTCATTAATATATCATCAAAGTAATAAATCGACCAGATGTCGGATAGCGGCATTTTAGTTCTACCACGGCAACAAGGTGACAACGACAACTCACTCGTACTTACATCCAAAGAAGGCGCGCAAAATTTCCCTTATAAGACAACAATGAATCACTGCCTACTCTTGTACCTAACTACTTACATTACATAGGCACTAATATTATAGTTTAAAACGCATCGCAACTATCTTTTAATTTTTTTTCGAATGTAATTTCTTATTTCCTAAAATATGAATTCATGTTGCGCTTGGTCTGATATTATACCGCGCGTAACATTTCGATTTAATCAATTAAAAGACACTCAATTTTGATAATGTGATCGAATATTTTAGCAAAATAATCAATCGGAAAATTGTAATTATATAATCGCCCAGTGTGCCAATCTACCCTACGCCGCCTCTGCGAGATCGGAACCACCCGATCGCCCGATGGCAGGGTCCTAACTCTCTGTTTCTTATTACACCACACTGTCCCGATGGATCGGGTAGTGTAATACGCGCTTTACTGGGACTGGCAATGCATTCCACAGAAGAGCAGCCTGTACAGTAAAGGATTTATCCACGAAACTTGTTGAATGCATTGGCATTAAAAAGAAACTCCATGAACTATTAGTGAACAAATGCTATTACACTATGAAAGACTTTTTTGATGACAAATCTCTATTAAAATACAATCTGCCTGAGTCATGATGCGTTCTGTGTAGATAATCATACAATATAATAATAATAACTAACGAAGATTCAAGAATCTAATAATTTGCAATGTATTACATTATTGTTGACATGCATGTACGAGTAAACTTACCTACATTCTATTGTACGCCCTAAGGGTAGGACATAGCTGGTCCTAAATATTTAAATAACACCATCTGTATTATGTACCTATGATCCACAATAACGATGATTTGATTTGATTCTTAGACGCAAGTTATCCGATGTAATCAGAAGTTTAGTGTGGGAATCACAGAGAAACTGGAAACGTTTCTTAAGATAAAGAGGGGTAAAAGGGGAAAAGAGGATATTGTATAAAATGGAAAGAGTATGAGCATTCCGGCGAAGGTGAATTGGCAACCACTTGAGCTTCACACGAAATTCGGAAATGTGGTCACATTTGCGTAAACCGAATATTAACCTGATACAATAATTTTGAAGCCACTCAAGTTTATCGAGTTGCTCCTGTGTTAAGTCAAGATAGCTGGCATCAGCATAATCTAGGATGGGAAGAAAATTACTGTCTTGTTTTTGTTTATTTTTGGTATGCATCATGCTTGGCGCAAATAAACTCTAGTTCTTTCTTTCTGTAAACTTGCTCCAAAAATATACATAATGTTGCAGAATGACTTCAAATTAGTTGTTGTCTTGGGTATGGTAGGCGCCCAATAAATGTGCAAAAAGTCATTAACCTACATACATTTATTGACTTTCTTAAAATCAAAAATACAAATGAAGGCTTAAAGCTGTCCTGAATAGAATTCTATTGTGATCCTTTACATTATCTTGTAGTGAAAAATGGTTCATAATTTATTGTTCAGGTATCTACGAAGGGATATTAGGGAAAGGTCAATCCTAATATTTAAAATTCTTCCATTATTGAGTGAGTGACTGACACACACACACAGCCGAAACTACTGGTTGTAGAAAGCTGAAATTTGGCATGTAGGGTCTTTGGGGAGTGTAGGGGAGCACTAAGAGATGATTGCCCGAAAATTCTACGGGAACGGGAAAAACGGGATATGCGCGTACGATGTCGCGGGAAAAGCTAGTGTACTTTATTGCAAGTTTATCTGGCGCCTACCATAGATGCACACCAAGTGACTGTGATTAACTATGCAATTGTTTGTGTTAGTAATATTCCAAATATGCATTCAAATGGTCTAAAACTCTTTTCCTCACCTCAAAAGCTCATACTTGCTCTTGTTATCAAGATGCTGGTAAGTCATGCTAGTGACCTTCTGGTAAGGAGGCTCATCAGGCTCGTACTGTACACACGCACGGTCCAGCACAAATTCGTACTGGTCTCGGTCCAGTAAACTGTTAAACTTCTCCAGGTCACTGAACATTACTGGCTCCCTTAGCTTACGACCCAGGAGTGGGAAGTACACCTTGAAATCAATAAAGAGATAGGTAAGAACACTTTGTATGCTCTAGATGAGATAAATAAGCCAACTTTAATAAGCTGACATTAAGAGGTACATGGTGTTGGAAACTCAAATATTATTTGCTTTGAAATAGGGTCTACAGATATTATTTATAGATACAAAAAATGTCTAAACAGGTAAAACTAGTATTTGTATAGAAAAATAGTTATTAAAGACCTTTCTTCTATGCACCAAAGTCCTTTTTTGGTATCCAATTTTTTTATTCATTTTCTACCGGTACTCCTGCCTTCACTTTTTAGGGGTTTTAGTAAGTATTGTAATAACTACTTTTTAAATAAATAACTATACCTGGTTCAATCTCTTTCTGACATCATGATCACAGCTACGAAGATAGCCATCAGGGTCTCTGTAATAGTTCATTGAAACCATATAAATAGGAGAATACAAGGACAAAAAACAAGAACCAAGCATAATGAAAGGCATAATATTATTCAACTAACTTAACACTTAATTAACGTGGACACTAGGGTGTATGGGGGCATTAGATCACACTGCCCACACGATAAGTAGTAGTATTTTAATTGAATTAAAAAAGTTTGAGTGTTATTTGTTTGTTTGAATTATAAGGACAACTGATATACATATGATAAAGAAAGATGCTTACCGTTCAACAATAAATCTGTGTTCATTAGCAACGCCAAATGTGATGTCAGTAAAAATGTACTTTGCTGTATCATAGCCCACCAGAGCCGGGTCCTTGGACAGCACATCTTCAATGTGCTTTTGGATCTGAAAATTACAAGCAATACCTTGGAGGACCAGTGATAGGATTAACACACACTCTTCATAAACATCATCATACCTACACAGTCTTAAAAACAGTGAAATCATCTTCTTAATTTGGCATGAACTTATATAAACATCCTATATAAACAATCTGAAAGGGCTTTTATGCCCAGCATGGAGCAAAACATATTTGTTTTGCTGCGAATTAATTCATAAAATCATCATTTTTCTTTTTTACCTTCACCACAGGAGGCATCTGTAGCAATCTATCCGCCCTTTCATTGGCTTTAGCAACTTCTTCTTCAAGTTCCTCATTTGTTAAGAATTTGTATTTTGGTGTCTTTAAGATGGTTAGCCCTTGGTTGGTTCTTTTACGAAATACTTTATTGAAGTCGGGCCGAGTCAATCTCTTCAATAAAACTTGAACATTTGATGAGAAGAACTTTGGTGCTGGGTCTTCTCCATCTAGAAATAGGACAATAATCTAGAATTAGGGCAGTAAGTATAAAAATAAATGAAATTGTTTGCATTTTTCGAGCTTGACTAATGTTCGATTACAGGTTACGTGAATTAACTTACCGTAAATGGATGGAACTATGCTCAGTTTGCGGCATGATATAACGAGTATTCGAGCATCTGTGATTATGTTTCTTGGATAGTTTCTTGCTAGCTTTCGAAACATAAGCGACATTTTAATATTTTACGAATCTCTTCTCGATCCTAACCTAATAAAATAATGTTTATTTTATTTTTCTTCTTTTCATAAACTTTCAGTGTTTGAATTCGAGTCTTTTGTATCAAATATAACTTTCATTCTCGTATCTCTCGACTATGAATATTTGACTTTTACCAAAGAATGCTAGAGATGTGAACCAATATGTCAACTGCTGTGTCGGTTAAAAGTGTCGGCTAAAGAAGGAATGTAAACCGATTTTTTTAAGAACTTGTAACCCTGCTAACATCATATTTTATCAAAATTACGTGGTAAGTTTCTCTTATTAGTCTGTGGTCAAAGTAAAAGTCAAAATATTGCTGTTTTGTGTAGATAATTTTACTTTTTTTACTACATTTTATGAAAAGATAGTGTAATAAACTATACTTCGAGAGTAGAACAACATCTTGATGAATTATCCTTTACACAATGGCCAAAAGGAAAGCGGCTGTAAATGATATCATTTATGAATTGGACAATGAGGACATCGTACTCAGCAGTGACGACGAGGTTAAAGAACCCAAAATAAATCGTCTGGAGACGGTAAACAGTACAAATTCTACCTCCACTGACAAAGAAAGTACTATAGAAAATAGTTTAGAAGTAATTAATGCAGATAAGACAAGCGAGGACATCAGTGATAACACGACTCCACAGACGATACTTAATGGAGGGAAAACGCCGACTGATGTACCTGTTGAAAATACTCCAAAAGATACCAGTTCTCAAGAAACTGTTGATGAAGTTGATAACGTCAAGAAAATTGGTAGTGATGTTTCAAAAACCACTATACTAAACGAGGATATAGTGATAGATTCTCCCGGTAATAGCGATCATGGTGTGGAGGGCTGCGAAAATAGGACACCCCTAGTAACAGTGCGATTTAAGGATAGTAAAATGGCAAAAAATTATAAGGAACAGGTGAAAGCATTTATGTTAAACTTGATCAAGCTTCATGAATGCGACAGTGTGGGGTCTGAATCTGAGACAGACGTAGAACTCGATATTTGGCCTGAAGATTTAATTGAACCTGCATTATGTGAAAAGATTGTGGAGACGAAGGAAGAAAGTAATTTGTTCTTTGTGGACACTGACCCCGGTGCTGACCGGCCCATTATTATACCTAGATACAGTCAGGTAAGCTTTGCTTTCTTATTATTTGTATTACATAATAATTTTTTATTTATTTTTTATATAACAAACCTGTAAACAGACTTAAAAATTGATATCAGAAACCTATTCCCACTTCTTAAAAATAGTACGTTTTACCTTGGTGCAACACATTTTAACTAAATTACAAAATGTATTTCTCTGAATCGAGAGGAGGATCAAATTATTCATAACACTACAAACTGAATACTTATTTATCAAACTGCATTTTATAACAGCATAATATAATGTATGTCAATGTTATCTCAAGTGTTGTCTAATTTATATCTGTGCCCATGCCTATATATTAAAACTGATTTATTGTTGTGATTAATTTACTATTACTGGTACTTATGCTTACACCAGTGGTTCTAATTGTATGATAAAACTAGCAAGACCTGCGCAAACAAGGGACAATCCCCGGTGTACTTTTCATCCTTCAAAATAGATCCCTTACAAATGTATTGAATAACACATACAATGGATTAAAAGTTCCGCATTGTACTAACGTGACTATGCGCTTTAAGGCATTAAGCGCTCGAGAGTGATATACCCACGTATGCGCGATGATAATGATGACCCATAAAATCGTTAGTAAAGTTATTGACAGTCTTTCTTCTGGAATAATACACATCCTCATCACTGTGTCAAAATGACTAACAGAACGTTCCACAATTGACAGCAACTTATCAAAAGTTCCAACCAAAATTTTATAATATTTGAAAAATCTTTTTAGAGATTGTTTAAACTGAGCAGGCTTTACATGAATATATCCATTCATTAATCAAGTGGAAATAACAGGATGGACCCAATATTTTCTTTTAAAATGTCTTCTGTTTTTCTTAAACTTACAAACATATCTGAGAAAATTTTCTTCCTTATCATGCACTTCCACTAAATTTTGTCCTCAGCGGACATACTCTCGCCTGCCTTTATTGTGATTCCGCATGGACTACGTTTTTCATACAAACTTTCATACCACTATCGACCCTGATAGGGATTGTATTTGATGAAATTATTTAATATATGTATTTCCATTTTTTAACTTTCAGATAAGCAATAAGATTCTTTATACAAATAATTACCTCCTCCCTCCTCTTGAAGCTTGATTTAAAATAATCCATTCCTAGTATCTATAAAACTAAAACTACTGTTCAAAATTATTAAAGTTTCTATTTTCAGCAGTTTGGGCTGTGGACTGTAATATTATCTTACAAACTTATTTGTCTAGTGTTTTGTTCATCCTAGAGCTAGTATGAAATGATATTGTTATTAAGTTATTTATTTCTTTATCATTAGTTCTTAATTAACTCCACTCACCAAAGCAAGTCTGCTGTGGGTGGCCGATTGCATGAGTGTGCCAAAATGACCGCTAACAGGCAAAGATGGTGAGAAATTCTGAAGAAGATCACAACCGCCCAGTACACTACATGACCATGAGCGTACTGATTGAAGAGAATTAACTCCAACTTAAAGGCCACTTGTTATTTTCAGGCATCATCAAAAGTAATAACGAATGCTCCAGCGAAGGAGCCAACCCCTCCGCCGCTACGGAGAGGGCCGTGCTGCTTCAATTGTGACGGCAGTCATCAACTTCGAGAGTGCACCTTCCCGAGAGATCATGCCAGAATAGCAGAGAAAAGAAAAGCCATGACTTCACTTAGAGTTGGGTATGTTATCTATGACAGAATTTACAAATAGTCTACTGAAATAGCGTATTTTTCAAACGCTTATCATTTTTATACATAAATAGCACCCTGGCCTGGCTTCGCACGGCCGCACGGGTGCAATTATAGAACTCAAAGCATTCTTGTTTAACTTCATCTATGTCTACACTATCTACACTAATATTATAAAGAGGAAAGATTTGTTTGTTTGAATTGAATAGGCTCCGAAACTGCTGGACCGATTTGAAAAATTCTTCCACCATTAGAATCTTACATTATCCCTGATGAACATAGGCTATAGAATATTTTCAAAAAGTTAGGGATCCATATGAAACTTCGATACTGTAACACAAGGTGTGAAAAAAATACCATAAAAGATCCTTATATCGCATACGCTGCGGAAACTATTGACAATAGAGCAAAATGATGTACTACGGTTTTATAGAAGACATTAATATCTACAAAAAAGTCCTCGAGGATATGTATCTAACTACTGTGGTTAAGTCACAATGACCGCTTTTTGTTCAAGTTATTCAATAAAAACCCGGGTGAAATGGAATAGTGGTGATTTTAGTATCATAATATTAATCCTTATCTATTTAAATTGGTTAATAATTAAGGTTGTTTAAGTGCATGTAAATTACACTTTAAATTATTCAAATCGGACCTTTCGTTTAAAAGTTACGATAGGTTTTAAAATACTCTAAGTAAAAAAAATGTTGCGAGTGAAAAGCCCTACGTTTAGTCTATTAATAAGTAATTTACACATTCCCTTTAATTTAAGAGGTTAAACGGGAGATAAAGTTCGTGGAGGACTAACTAATCTCACGCGAACGAAGTCGCGGGAAGTGCTTTATATTACGGAAAACTGTATCAAAATATGTTGCTCAGTTTAGAAGTTAGAGTAGAAACAGACATCGTCTATACTAGCATAGTTTTACCAGAGCCGCACCATATGGTGCTGTATAACTTTTTTTTTTTAAGGATGGGAAATCATCAAATTACTCTTCCCGCTCTGGGTGAAGCAGAAGAGAGTGTCAGACTCGTACTGACTAAAACCCATCCGTGTTCCTCCTAATGCCCTTTGCGTTCCAGGGCCGCGGTTACTCTTTCAAACAAATTCCGCAACCCCGGCAGGCACTGGCCCTAGCGGGCCCCGTCTTCTATGCAGCGCGCCGTCGGAGTGTACGACTAAACGCCGACAGACTGAACACCGACAAGACTTTACTTTGACGGGACTCTTCGCCGACAGGACTCTTCGCCGACAGGACTCTTCGCCGACAGGGCTCATCATCATTTTTATTCATTGTATCCATGACTGTACACGTCCAGTCCGGCCGAGTGCACACGCAAAACTGTGAAATGCTCAACTCGACCGGCAGCGCTGCACGCGACCGGCGACAAGCTGCAGAGTGAAAGGACCCTTAAAGAAGCAGGCTCAACATTTTATTTAGACTTTACTCATCCCTTAATAGTTATAGGCTCATTTGACTTTGACTTTATCTATACTAATATTATAAAACTGAAGAGTTTGTTTATTTGGTTGAATGCGCCAATCTTAGGAACTGGTTCAAATTTAAAAAATATTTTAGTGTAAGAAAGCCCATTTATCGAGGAAGGCTATATAACATCACGCTACGACTAATAGGAGCGGAGCAGTAATGAAAAATGTGACGCAGACGAGGTTGCGCTTATTCACCAACTAGCTGTAGTTGGTGAATAAATGTAAAGTGTCCTTAAAATTGTTCAGCATAAAAGGAACAGTGCAGCAACCGCCAGGGGAACGAATTTTAAAAGCAATTTTTTTAATGTAGGTTGTTTCTTGCCGTTTAAGTTTTCGGTATATGGTCGGTAGGCGTATTAAATGTAGCGTGTGATATGACCAGACGAAACAAGCTCAAAAACGTAAAATCCTCTCCTCAGATAGGTTTGATTTTCTTTTAGTTACACGTGGGGCACTATTATCAGAGGTATGCATCTTCAACTGCACCAGGATTGATATTCTTTTGCCCATTTATCTATACTAATATATAAAGCTGAAGAGTTTGTTTGTTTGTTTGTTTGCTTGAACGCGCTAATCTCAGGAACTACTGGTCCGATTTGAAAAATTCTTTCAGTGTTAGATAGCCCATTTATCAAGGAAGGCTATAGGCTATATATCATCGCGCTAAGGCCAATAGGAGCGGGGCAGTAATGAAAAATGTGACGCAGACGAAGTTGCGCGGGTCAGCTAGTACCGAGATAATACTAACTTGATTTATGTAGAAAAGCTTGAGACCGAAGAAGGATGCAAGAGCGAGAGAAGCGAGCTGAGATTTTTAAATATTTTGTTTATTTTACATTATTACTTCTTGGGTCTCTGAGACTCCGCCTCAAAGAGATGTCAGCATAACTGACGGGGCCGGGCAGGGTTGCGGAAAATTGTTCCAAAGAGTCACCGCGGCCCTGGAACGCGGACAAATTTTGGAGGTACAAGGTTGGGTTTTAGTCAGTAAAAGTCTGACACTCCCTTCCGCACATAGCGGGACGTAGACAATTGACAATTTCCCATAAAAAAAACTCTCTTCGCCCATGAATAGCAATTACTTAGTCGACTGATACAGAACAGCATAAGGATCATAAAAATGCGCGTCCGAGCGAAGCGAGCATGATAACTTTAGCACCAACTTAAATAGAGTAAATTAATCATAACCAGTTATGCATTCAGGTTCTTTTAAAGTAGTAAAAGAACCAGTACTGCTTTAAGAAGGCTCCCGTTGAAAATCATTTTGATGGTTGGCGTAAATTATTTTGGAGTCGTCGTCGTCCCCCTACGCCACTGATTTATGTATTTTTAACCGACGAAAAAGGCCACATAATAAGAGAGCAAAAAGAGAGAAATGGACAAAAATGATCACTGAGTGGACCCCTAGGGTCAGTACAAAAAGAAAGCGAGGAAAACCGCTCAAGTGGTAGTCAGATGACATACGAAGGGTGGCTGGAGTGCTCTGGGTCAGGGTGGCCAGAAACCGAGTAGAATGAAAGGAGCTGGAGGAGGCCTATGTGTCGGTAGGACACGCTGATGAGATACGGAAATGACTTGCTAAATCACATTGTAAACAACCATCAGCAAAAAGGCTTTTGAAGTTTTGAACCGACGAAAAAACGGAGGAGATTCTCAAGTCCACGCTTATATTTTTTTTTAACAAGACGAGCTACGATTTTATAGTCAAAAAGTTATTTGATTTGTCTTTTGCTACACTACTCTTCTCACTTTGTGTTGTTCTGTGTTTAAATGTTTATGTATTTCCTTTACAGACGGTACCACGTAGAAGATGAACAGAAATATGGACATCTAATACCCGGTAGAATATCGGGGCAGTTGCGGCATGCCTTGGGACTCAAGAGGAATGAGTTGCCGCTACATATCTACCGCATGCGGTTACTGGGGTACCCGCCCGGATGGCTTGAGGAAGCCAGGATATCACATTCTGGCATCACTATGTTTGATTCAACGGTAAATATATTTTATCTATGTAAATGCTGTGCAAAAGTGACCTGACAGATGTCCAAGCAATATGTACCTGCATCTATTGTCTAGTGACTAGACACAAAGAGGCGAGGCGTTAAAGAACCTTTGTAAGACTCATAGACTAGACCCATAGTCTATGAGGACTACAAAGGTCTTTAAATTGAGAAAATTTGTGGCATACCTTTAGAGCTCCTAAAGTAAGTGATTAATTTATGGAATACTAGTTGACCCGCGCAACTTCATCTGCTCCGCTCCTATTGGTCTTAGCGGGGCTATTAAATGGGCTATCTAACACTGAAAGAATTTTTCAAATCGGACCAGTAGTTCCTGAGATTAGTGCGTTCAAGCAACCAAACAAACAAACTAATCAAACTCTTCAGCTTTATTAAGTAAAGATTTTAATTGTGCATTACTTACACACGGCTACCTTTTTTGATAAGGGCAATCTTAAACCAAAAATGGAAGTTTGGTCATAAAATGTCGTAAGGGCTGCCCACTAAGTTGGACCGGGACAGACTTTTTTACGCGGAACAGCGGTCCCGGTTAGACTATAATAAAACTCTGCTTACCAACCTTTCCGGAAAATAACGATGTGATGTTTATTTTAAATTCCATCTTTACAGGGTACTGCGATATTAGAACCTGAAGACGAAGAGGGCGAGGTGTGTGAACCCGGCTCCAAAGACAAGTTTGACATCAAAAAGATTCTAGACTTCCCTGGGTTCAATGTACCAGCCAGTTCGCGGTATATTGATGTAAGATATCTACAGTACAATTACATGCATTTTTTATTGTTGACATAACCCAATTTTATTTGCAATTCTTATTATGTTCATGATCTACGGGTCTAAAAAGGCCACTTTAGCAGAATCAGAAAGCAAATCACGCTACCCGTTACTGTCAATTTTTCCCAATCAATCTTGAACCATAATGCGTTATCGATTAAGATGAAAATTAAATTTGACAGATTGTTGTGTGATTAAAATTATGTTTCTAATATGATTCTCCGAAAGTGGCCTTTTTAGCCCCCTGTTGCCACATCTCATACAGATTCTATGCCTCCAATGCGCGTAATCCATTAAAGAAAGAAAGAAAGAAAGAAAAATGTTTATTTGGGACTCGCACAAAACAGACAGATGTAAAATTAATTAAAACTAAAAGTAGTCTATTAAGTACTAAAACTAAAATTAGTCTGTGCGAGGCCAAAAAGGTCCCTATCTCAGCATAGGCTGCGAAATTTATAAATCCATTCGTATATAATTCACTTTTTCGCAAAGGTGAAGCTGTTTTTTTGGTGATTTGAAGGATACGCAATCAAAAGAGAGGGAGAGGAGAGGTGACTGTCGAAAGATGGAAATATCTCGACATTCCCGAGACTACATACGTCAAAGATGTGACTCTTTCTTTTATATTTTGAGAATGTTCTTTTGCCTCTCAGGAGCTCTTGGCTAGATAATAACAGCCGCACGGGTTGATCTGCAAGGTTAAGCAACAAGTCCTGGTTGTCATTTGTAGATCTTTGGCAGTCGTTACGGATAGCTGACACCAGTCGTGCCAAGGAGTACCGTGTTACCCAGTTAATGGGTTCCAGAGGTCTGGTAGGCTGCCGCTCTGTAAAATACTGGTATTCAGCTGAATCCGGTTTGACTGGAAACCAACCCCAATATAGTTGGAAAAAGACTGGGCCAATGATGATGACGCAATAAAGTATTGAGTATTGTAATAACCAGCACGAGTCGTTAACACCTCTATTGGTAGGTTTGACGACGACAGCTCTGACGCTTCACGTTTCGTTCGCCCACCGTACATTGGCGAGATCACCCCGCTGCATTCATCTGTGATCACGACTCGTGCCGGCTACTATAGTTTGCCTCTCAACCTTCCAGGAGTCCAAAGAGTTCGGTCTGCCGCCGATGTCGGAGCAGGACAGCAAGATGGCGATGCTGCAGTTCCTGGCGCCGAACGCTATGAAGGCGTACAAGCGCAAGAAGCTGACGTTCTTCCCTTCCGCCTCCGCCAACAACACGCTCGAGGGACAGGCCGAGATGGAGCTAGATAGTGGAGACGGTACGTTGCTAATAGAATTTACTCAGCCTCATTATTGGCTAAAAAGTCTTGATGGGTGCTGTGCAAGTCCGAACGCAAAACAAACTAATATGCAGAAGATGCTCTAGTGCTCGCAAACGCGACAGCTGAGCATGTGGTTCGAATTCCAAGTAAAGCTCTGTTATTTATAGCAACCTATGAAAGGTTGCTGGCAATAAACTGCCAAATGTGGTGTACTAAACACACCCTTCTTATGATTCCAGAAGTAGCAGAATTCCCATCCAACCCGCCACTCCCAGACGAGGCGCCTCCCCCGCCGCCGCCCCCTCCCGCGCAGCCGCCGCCCCCCGACCAGATGCCGCCCCCCCCGCCGCCCGCGGACAAGCCGGACAGCTCGGGCGATGATGTCGAAATCATCGAGGTCATCAAGGTCGGGGACATACCCATCCCTGTCGCTGATCTTATCACTATTGATGAGGATGATGTGAGTTATATTACAGTGATTTTATATTAGGTATTGCTGACGCTTTGTCCACGTAAAAGACGAAAGTTATTCCACAAGATCCTAATACAGGGATACAAAAGAATCCTATGATCACAAACTACCCATCGTTCCTAATACTTTCCATATCCAAACGGAAAAATAATAGCAGCCTTCGACATTTATAACATAGAAGGGTACTGACCAGTGTTACAGGCCGTAATGTACCATTCGCAGCGAGCATAATATTACGTTACTTAAATCCATGTAACACGCGCTCGTTTCGGACTCTGCTCGCCCGTACTTCAAATTCGCAAGACACTCAGTAAAGATGTCTGACGACGAGATTGTGTTGGAATCTTTGATTCTAATAAATTATTGTTTAATCCTAATTTATTTTTAATCCAAATACAGAGTTTTTCCTTTGTCCCACTCTTTTTTTTTACAAGAAATAAACAATGTGGCCATGGTTCAAGGCGTGTGACACGAGCGCTCTTGACGTCGTGTCGCGGCGTACAGACTGGTCTGAACCGCGTAACACTCAAAGGGATTCGCCAAAAAACCGATAACGGGCGGAGCACTTGAAACGAGCAACGAGCGGCTCGTTGCTCCCGTGTACGTGCTCGTTTTGTAACATGTTACATTACGCCGGATACTGATTTTGGACTGTTTTCTATGAAATTGCTTACTGTACTTCAACTCAAGGTTCTCTCTCACTTGACTTATAAAAATCAAAAGCAATGATACACATAATAATCACATATGAGTTTTGTTGTCTGTTAATATCTTTGTATTTGGGTTTAATTGTCTCATCATTCAATACTTCGTTTTACATCTTTCAGGACAAATCCCAAAGCAGTGGACGCGGCAGTCCTACATTAGACGATTTAGAAGAAAAGAAGCGAATGTTATTAAATGCCTTAGAAGGTGACACGCCAAACACATCCATCATTAGTATATTGGACAGCACAGACGAGAATATAGAGGACAAGACTAGTGAAGATATTGATGCAAACATAGACGCAGCGAATGTTGAAGAAAAACAAACCTTAGAAATTGACAATAAAGAAGAAAATCTTAAAAACGGCGACGATAGTAATCTAAATACAAATTCTGACTTAAATGGTACAACAATGACGCAAGAAGAACCTCAGACTGACGTCACGAGTCAAGAAACTCCTAGTGAATCAATAGCAGAACCAACAATTGACGCACAACCTTCCGATATGGTTGTTGAAGAAGCAGAGCAGGCTCCAGCAACCATCCCAGAAGTTAATGACAACTCAGATAAGAGAATAGACAGCGTGTCGGATGTCGTCGGCACCCCTGAATCAAAACCCGGTCACGTGAAGGGAACGCTATTCGGAACACCAGTCATGAATATCGCTTCCTCATATCTCAAACTACCCACAGACGACAAATTCGCGAAAGACATCTGCGACGTCATCAATTTTGAAAACCTACCTAATTCAACAGGAAAGTACAAGCAAATAAGTGCATTACTCAAAAAAGTAAAAGGTGAAGTGGATAGGATACAAGAATCATGATAATCTCGTACCCTCGCATTGGACAGAACTGTTCTAAGTTTTATAATGCTAGGTGGTATGCACAGAACTGTTGTTAAAGAGTAATTGTAAATTGAGATAATGTATTTTTATACTACTCAATAGGATAACTCCATTTTTGGATGAGAAGTATTATTTTATAAGTATGTATCATAGTCTTTTTAAGTTACCAGTTGCTGGTGCGTTTTAGCATAATCCGTTGTAAGTATATTGGAATTTAAACCATGTTTTAGTTTGACCATTTTCTCAATCATTGCATTTTCCAGTGTTCATTTTTTTATCAACTAAATACAAACAGTTTTATATGATTGTGTACTTTATTCCCTATATCTATGGTACGTACATTTAATTATCAAGGGAATACCCTTTAGCATTAAAATTCAGTGGTCCATTTACCAAATCTTGGCGAAAAATGCTGGGTTTCAGTGTAGGAAATAAAAACAATTTGTTTTTTTTTACAGTTATATTTATTTTCTCTCGATAAATATATAATCTCGATCGGTTTTGTTAAATAAACATACATAGTTGTGAAAATGTGTAGTTGTACAGTAACTCATAAATTAAATATGGTTGAAAATATTACCCAACCCAAGTGAAATTGACTAAAACTAGTGGAATATGTAATAAGTTCGACTCGAAAAATAAAACAAAACAAATGGCATTTGTGGAAAAATAATCTCCTTGTTGAGTTCATGATATGATGTACTTAAATATTTTATTTTTCTCACCTCACTTCTAAATAAGTGTAACTCAAGCAAATAATAAAATTGCAAATTCTTGTTTGCATTAGAGGCAAGTTGTTATAAACAACTTAGTAAGAGGTTTTATCACGATTGAGGAGAAATCTTATTTCCCCATTTATATATGTTATTACGATCTCGTTAAATGAACTTTTAGTCATAAACTTTTTTTTTTCTCAGTAAATGGCCTGCGCAATAAGAGAGTTATTATATAATCCAAAAACAATAGCAGGCAGCGAATTACAGCTCTGTCTTGTTACTGCAAAACATTTTTCCTTGAAAACAAAGTCATACCGCAAATTGTCTTTCATCGCGTCAGGTACTTCCAATGTCTTTTTGTCCAACACTTTACTAAACATAATAATACTAATAAAAGTCAGATCATTACAGTTCGAGATTTTTAGTTATTGCACTTACTGTGTACAGGAGCTATTGTTTATTTGAAAACGCCATTTTATACCAGCTGACATTTTATATACTATGATAGGTTTATATTCTGCTCTCCATCACGAGTGCATGGACTCATTTGTTTTTCAAGTGTGAGTCTGCTGGTATTAAATTACTTGACAATACCTCCCATGCTATATTTTAACGATGTAATAAATTTAAGTATGTGTTTCAAGTGCATTGAAAATTATTTAAATATCAATGTTCTTTTGCAGCATATATGAAACAAAGAAACACCTGTTTTAGAACAAATATTAATTGTAGTCTTATAGAAGTATACGATAAAATATAGCACCAAACGATAAATAAAAAGAAAATAATAAATAAATGTACCAATTGGTTGTTAAACCGTCATAAATTCCGCGTTCATAAGAATTATTATTGTGACGCCTTCTATTCTAATTTCAAAGGCAAGGCAGCAACAGCGAAACTAAATAGTTATACTTTATCGAAACTTTCCAATCGTTTACAATAACCTTATCAGTACATAATACCTATACAAGATCTTATACATCTACACTTAGTTGTGATGACGCTCTTGAGTCCACAACCCGGTGTGGTACATTTTACTATATAATACAATTACTGGAATTCATTGTAGCGTGACCCCTTGACGATGGACTCCTTGGATTATATTCTAGGAGGCGTTGGAGGCGCGCCGTCGTGATCCTGGGGACAAATTAACGTATATTTATGTAATAATTTTTTACATATTATGCAACTTATTTTTCTTTTTTGGGTGGCCTCTCTCAGGCCAACCAATGAGATCGGCTGCTCATACGGACTTATCTGTGTCAGCCTTAATAAGCCAAAGCCCAAGCCACCAGCTAGGGCTTCAAAAAATTACCACACCACCTGTGGGATGCCGTTGCGGAATCGTTCGAAAGAGTCACCGCGGCCCTGGGACGCAAAGGGCATTTGGAGGAACACGGGTGGGTTTTAGTCAGTAAGAGTCTGACACTCCCTTTCGCTCCACCCAGAGCGGGAGGAGTCATTTGCTACAAAATTTATGAATTTTCGACTGCTGCGGCAGTTAAGGAGCTGCATTTTATCCATTTGCAGCCTATAAACCAAATTGACAAGCTAGTGCTGACTTCGAAAAAAAATAATACGAAGTAATCTTCATTAACTTATAAATGTAGAAGTGGTCGAACTGTGTACAGAGTAATAGAAGCTATATTTTATAAGTTTGCAGTCTATTAACCGAATCGACCAACTAAGCAGTCTAGTTTTTGCGCATAAGAGTGGAGTGACCTGTGGCTATACTTCGAAAAGAAAAAACAGAAGTAGTCGTCTTTTACTTTTGAACGTAATAAGAAGCGGTCGAAGTGTTTCTGAGTAAACAAGTTTAAATAAAGGTAAAAAATAATACGAAGTAGTCTTCATTAACTTATAAATGTAGAAGTGGTCGAACTGTGTACAGAGTAATAGAAGCTATATTTTATCAGTTTGCAGTCTAATAACCGAATCGACCAACTAAGCAGTCTGTTTTTGCGCATAAGAGTGGAGTGACCTGTGGCTATACTTCGAAAAAAAAACCAAAGTAGTCGTCTTTTGAACGTACCAAGTGGTTGAAGTGTTTCTGAGTAATCAAGTTTAATAAAGGTCATAGATCAGACGTGCATGGCCGTAGAGATTACACATTAATTTGCGTTTAATATGTAAGTATGATATTAGTTCTGAAATTGTAGAGCCAAAAAATAATATTGGTCGCTTATCGTCTAGCTACGTTTAATTCCTGGTTGAGGCTATTTCGCAACTGTGATGTTAGACGTCGTTTTTTTTTTTAAATAGGGGGAATAATATTATTTTTCTAAGTGGACACACTCAAGATTTATAAATTACTTGGTAAACTTGCCATTAACACAGACTTTAAAAAATGAAACTGGGAACTGCTTGTGTGATACCAGGCCTTGGCATCTGATACAGCAATAACTATTTGAAACAAACGTAAAGGCTTTGGTATTCATAAACATAGTGCAAGTAATCAAAAATGTGCGCAAGCGCAAGAAGTGCTCCTTCTTTTTTTGCTCAGGACCGGTTTTATAACTTGCACAGGAATGAGCTGATTTTTATCACAACCGAAGGATGGTAGACTATTTGTATTTATGACAAAAAAGATGCTGGTCTTGGATATGTATGAATTCATGTTGTTTATGAAAACGCTTTACTATAATTCTTTATGGTGGGATAAAAGAAGACCACGAAAAGGTTTGATTTACTGTGTTTATGATGAATTGATGATGATCATTGACAAGAGAGTGAACACTAAGATAACTTACATGGCTGGTAGATCTGTTTAGAAAAAATACTACTTAAAGCACTGACCTCAATAGGGTTTACATACAGGACAATGATAAGTAAGTAAGGATACTCTACGTGGAACCACTGACCCACCGCAGCCAACGTTTATTTTTAAAATGTCGAATTAAACTGTGTCAGGCTCATGGTTAGGTTCCAAAAATGCTGTTACTCTAGAACAATTTAAGGTCGCAATCAGGTTCCACTATCGGAACTTGTATTAATTTAATTATCGTGTTCTCAGTTTATCTTAATAGTTATAAGTACTAGAATTTTCTATTTGTAATTAAATAACAATTAAATCTACATATCGAAAATGAGTTGGTAACCAACTGCAAATGAAATACATTTTAGCGTGAATTCATACGTTTTGTAAGCTGAATAAACAGGAAATAACAATAGCCATTATTTGCTCCATTCTTCCGTTATTTGTTTTCGCTGTTGTTTACCTACCTTGTTCTGATATTCTGTGAGTGAATGCAGAAAAATGGCAATAGCGATTAACTGCGAAGCATTTTAGGCGACATGCATGACCCAGATCAAACGTTTTCTCCTAACAACTTATTTGTAAATACATAATAGCTTTTGCGCTGTTGACTGGCTATTTCGTTCTGATACTGTTCGGCTTTTATTTAACACTAGTGGACGTCACGCGGTTTCACCCGCGTAGTTCCCGTTCCCGTGGGAATACGGGGATAATATATAGCCTATGTTACTCCCAGATAATGTAGCTATCCAATGCGGAAAGAATTTTTCAAATCGGTCCAGTAGTTTCGGAGCCTATTCAATTCAAACAAACATACAAACAAACAAATCTTCCCTCTTTATAATATTAGTGTAGACAACAATGGTCGCGTACGGTACATTCAAGGTCCACGAATTGGCTGGTTGGAATTTATTTCGCAGTGGCCGAATACTCTTCTAGTAGGACATTTAATATTAATAGGAAAATTTATGAGCATTGTAATAATTTATTTTTAGTTTAAATATTTTTAAATCGTGCAAACCAGGATTTGTCATTGGCGTAAAAAAAGTATAGGGTACCTACTTCTACCAGTAAAATGGTGGTAGCATGTTTCGTAGATGAAAAAGCTAAAAAATACATCATGTTTAGTGCAGTTAATTAGTGTGAGACTAAACACCAATTCAGGTATAGATTAAACACCAATTCAGGTAAAATGAAAAGTCAAAAGGTGGTCGACATCATTCGATTTCATCAGACCGTTTTGTGAGGTGACATTATCGATCGACATTGATGCAGGGGTCATACTTACTTAATTGAGTGTATAAACACGAGTGATATGTTATGCTGATAACACAATGTGAGCGTGAGTCAGTAGTATTAAACGCTAGGCATATAATATTGAAAAGTATGGCAAGTGAAAACATAGTGGTTGACTTGCGTAAATGTATAATAGTGGTATGGGTTGGAAAGTAGACGCAGGCCTTGGAAGGAAAATACCCTAAATGATTGATGCCACCAATTTTTACTCAAATTAAACTTAATTCTTATGACTGATATACTTTCAAATGGTTTAACAAAAATACTGTGTTCTTTTATTGAATTTCAGGTGATTCGACCCGCGGTTACGTATAAAAACAATCGAATGAATGCTTTGGGTAAACATTGGGCACATTAATATTAAGGGTACACCCCTCTAGGGTGTGCACAATTTTCCAGTTCGAATACCTTCAAGCAGGGCAGTTCCTTCAGTAGTAGTAATATCTACTTAGATAACATCAAAAGTCCTTACTTGAGAATTGCGCGAAGGCTTGGCAGCGTCTTGTATCTGGTTGCGGCGCGGGCGCATGGCATACATGGCGAGCGCGAGCGCCATCATGAGGAACATCACCATGAAGCTGTTGGCCGAGGACTCGGGCTGCGGGAGCCCCGGCATGGTTTCCAAGCACTCGCTGTCTGTGCAGTACGACTGGCCTTGACGGAGCTGGGGACAACGGTGAAGTTTTTGTAAAAGAGTAAGGCCCAGTTTCTCAAGATAAAAATATTGTGACAAATCGTCAAATCATCATCAGCTTGCTGTGATTGGCTGTATGAATTTTCGCCTATCGCATCACCTGACTTGCATTTAATTTGTGACGGGTCGATGTTTTTCCTTCAGTAACTGGAAGTCATTCTAGATAAATATTAAAATATTGTAAAACCTTGCTAAATACTTTAGTAATAAACAGTAATAACGAATATCGTATTGTTTTCACAGATGTTTCGTGATCTTGCATCGTAACAAAGTCGACGTTTTTTATGAGATCTCCATCTCCAAGTATAGTATTTTCTGCTGAGTGAATCACAAACAAGCTAGCTACAGCCCACGGGCATTTTTTTGTGTATATTATCTAATATTCGGATAATGCGTTTTTTTATCAAAACAGTACGAATATTAAAAAAACAAAGGTTTTTTTAGTCGATACGCCTTTCAAAACTAAGTTAGGTATTATGTATTCAAAAGTGCATAAAATAACGTTGACTACATAACCATTACGTCACAGAAAATCGCTTCAAGCTGATATCTTATAATTGAAATTTACGTATATAGGCATTCATTACGTAAACGTTTAATTATTTTGGAATCACTGTCGGCCAAATCCATTTCCTTCGTTTGTTTGTAAATAAGTTCTTATATTATGTGTGTAGGTATTTGTTGATATCATGGAATATTTTATACTTCATTTGATTTGTTGATAAATTTACTGGACTTGGAATGGCATGAATGACTGTTAACATTGTATAACTGTTATATTAAACAAAGTTCAGACGTCATACTAGTATAACCTAACCTACATTAATAGATTTTATAGTTTAATCTATTGTGCATCCTAGTCCTAGTTCCCAAAGATGTGAACGTAAAACGGAAATTGATTAGATGCTACGCGTACGTACTCTCTCCTACCACTTTCGAGGTATACCCTATCCAATAAAAAAAGAATGATCAAAAAAAGTTATGCGTGGTCATACATAAAAAAAATACGCGTAGACTTGAGAACCTCCTCCGTTTTCTCGTCGGTTAAAAACGACTACTTAGCCTAAGTAGAAATAACCTCAGAACAATAATAGGGACAGTTACGGGCCACTACCCCCTAAACAGACATCTCTTTAACATCGGCGCCACGGACAGCCCACTCCGCAGGGGCTGCTTTGATGCCGAAAAACCAGCCGCCCACGTTATCCTGGAATGCGAGGCCGCGGCTACCCAACGTCAACAAATCCTCGGAACGGTTTGGTCGCTCCGCGAAGTCTGTGGAGCTCCCAGGAAACCTCTGTGCTTCTGGGCGGAGCTAGGCTGGCTAACTACGCACAATGGACCGAATGAGAGTCTAAGTGTGGAAAATGGAGTCCTTAATCTATCTATCTAAATGTGCCTCGCGTAGCGAAACATGCCTGTTGCATTATTGAGAATTCGCGTGTTTGAGGGGTACTAATATTAATGTTCCTTATTATCATTTCCGTGAATGCTAACAGATACAGCTCACAATAATATCCGCAGTTTCCTAAAGAAGTTCTTCAGAAATAGGCACCTGCCTAAGATCGCGGAATCTTCAATTACTATTTCCATTACAAAAAAAAAAATGTTCGAAAGAGTTACTGCGGCGGCAAAGGGTATTTGGAGGGAAACGGGTAGGTTTTAGTCAGTAAGAGTCTGACACTCCCTCCCGCTCCGCTTAGAGCGGGAGAAGTCATTTAATGATCTTTACTAATATTATAAATGCGAAAGTAACTCCGTGTGTCAGTCTCGCTTTCACGCCAAAACTACTGAACCGATTTAAATGAAATTTGGTACAGAGATACCTAGTCTAGAACCTGAGAAAGGACATAGGCTACTTTTTATCCCGGGAGTATGTTCCCTAGAGACCACGCGGGCAAAGCCGCTGGCAGAAGCTATTTTCCCATAAAAAAGAAATCTATTGATTAGTATTTGCGTATTATCAAAACCAGTTTTGCCAAAAGAGATGAGTCGTCTTATTTGTCCAATTTAGGCATTTCCAAGGTCACTTTGTATTTAGAGCGTGTTAATCTTTTGTAGTTTTGTTCTCTCAATGCAGCTGTTTGTCTGAGTTATTTACATATGATGCGCGACAGTGCGATTGTGCGTATGAGTACTAAAATGTAATAAATTAAATTGGACGTCTACACGTGCAGTAGCAGTGCAAAGAAAGTTTTTAGCTGTTCAATTTAAATATTATAATTTATCGCGGAGGTAAATCAATTTACTTTGGATAGGTAATTAGATGAATTAATCGGAGGTAATAAAATGTACGATGAAGTGCATAAAATATAGATGGTTGGCGAAAAGAGTAGGAAAGGAAATCAATAGCCCATAGTAGAAAATGTATTGAGGATCTATCAATCTGCCTAGCGTTTTCCCATCTATTTTGGGGTACGCTTTCATTCTAGCTAATGGGCTGTTGCTGAATACCAGTATTACACATAAGGTGACTGTCGAAAGATCAAATAACCGGGACCAATGGCTTAACGAGCTTTCCCGGTCACGGAGGAGGCTCAAATAAAAACAATGTTTATAGGAACTCAGCCCAGGTCGAATCAAACATGTTCAGTATTGGTGCTTCAAAACATCTAAGATTGTACAAATTAAAATCGCTGTTAGGTACGCACTTCTAATGTGTGCATGCTCATAATTAGAACACGTTACAAGTTGCAACACAATGTTATCGGACATATTATCATAACATTACCAGATAATATCGCTCTCAATACCGATGCTCTGAACCTACTCGTCGACTTGAAGTTTAAACTCGCATTTTTCTTTGCCATAACATCACACGGACACCGTCCTGACCTGATCTACGAAGGGTTACTACCCGTACGCGTTAACTTGGCACTTGGCTCGAATTACGTTATAACGTTTGAATTTAAATTGAACAATTCGATTTCTATGAAAATAATATAAACGCAACGGTAACATGATGCTAACGCGTTTATATTGTATTCAACGAAATCAAATTGTTCAATTTTAATTAAACCTCAAAAAGTCATTCGAAATGTGTCGAGCCAGGTGCAAAGTTAACGTGTACGGAATATAGGTTGCTTAACATTGTGGTAATGGCGTGTACTTATAGTACATCCACATTAATTTCACCATTTTAATCATGTCGCATGTAATCTACTAATCCAGACGAGGACGGGCTACTGAGAAATTTGTTGGTGGAAAAAACCGAGGACCTTATGTTCAGCGTACAGCACGTCGAAACGAGACAATCAAAAACATTCGCTCTAGATAAGAACGACATCGTCGGAATACTTAAATTTGGATCCCTGCAACTGGAAGGTCTGTTCAAATTTCAAGTTAAAGATGAAACATGGGCGGCCAGACTTTGTATGTAAAAAGTCATAATTCGAGGTTTGGCTCTCGACTGTTTTCTCCTCCAATATTGGACCGATTTAAGAGATATTTCACAATCTGAATAAGAAAGATATATACTGTGTCCCTATGTTTTCCTTTTTGATGATTTATTAACCATATAAGCACTAGAACAAAATTGAACGATAAATCGCTGTCAACAGAGCCTTAGTGTACAAATTTGGCAACTATTAATCAGGAAAACATAGGGACATAGTAGATCCTTCTTATTAAGTTTGTGAAATATTTTTTAAATCGGTCCAATATTGGAGGAGAAAACCGTCGAGAATCAAACCTGGAATTGTGACTTTTTACATACAAAGTCTCGCCGCCCATGTTTCCTCTTAAGGACCTGGCAACCCTGAATCTTGATGACGTTTATCTTGATTCTTCGCTATGGCATTGGATTGTATTCATACTCTGTCTTATATAGAGTTGCGCAAAACAGTGCGTTTTAAAGTCATGTAATATGACATTACTTTTCGTACCGAGGAATGCTGCATTACACCATGACTCCAAACATGACGCGAAATGATGCGCCACACGGTGGTTATTGTTATGAAATGCTCGCGTTGTAAAAGATATATATCATGCGCGTTATATTATGGTGTGATATGACAATCGCCAAACGCAATGCGCCCGGTATTACCTACAGTGCGCGTAATGCGACAGTCATGATTTAAAACATCACGTAACTATACCTCGGCAGTCCGCGGTGTTAATAAAACGTAAAGCTTATAACTTGAATCATAAGGTTCTAAATAATAATTCACTTATTTAGCAGCCAGCCGATCGGCGCATGCTCCTTCTCACTTGCACACATAGCCAAAATTACCTAGATAATACGAACACCGAACCTAACAGCGCGCCGCGATAGTGTTCTGTGGCGCCGCGCGTCATGTTTGAGTGTCATGTGCAATGCTTCATTTGGTCGAGTCATAGGTAATGGAACAGTACGCGGTCGGGTTATATGACGCGCAATGCAACAATCTCATTACTTACACAAGTCTAGTCTTATACCCTTTCACGCCTAAACCGCTTAACCGATTTTGACGGATTTTAGTATAGCGATAAATTGGATCTTGGAGAATGACATAGGATACTTTTTATCCCGGGAGTACGTTCCCTTGGGATAAATTCCGATTTTCATGCGTGCCGTGCCGCTGGCAGAAGCTAGTCTACAATATTTATGACAAATAACGAAAGAACATGGATGAATGCGAGACGCAGAGGACCGGTTGTTGTGGGGACTCTTGGGGGAGGCCTATGCCCAGCAATGGACGTCTTGCGGCTGTTATGATGATGATGATGAACGAAAGAACAAACATTCGGTCTTTGTTCTGAGGTCACTCAAGTGATATTGCTGCAGGAGGAAACAATGTAGGTACATTATTGTCATAGGTAGAGTAACGTCCGGCTTTGACTACACCACTCGACATCGTTAACATGGATGTTGAAAAATCACACAAGAAGTTGTTTATTTATTTATTTCAACTTTATGTACAGTAGTGGTACATAAACTTAATGCAACAAGGCATTCTCAGGTAATTTGTGGCAAGTTAGCCGTATTTATCCAGGACCTAAACAGGGTTTCCGTCAAAAACGGGGCGCGTAGTGGCTCAAGGGGGCCAACAACCCTAAGGAGCAGTGACTTGTGTATGGAACCAAATCAAGTTAGGTAGGCACTTGATGTTATCATTTGCTCACAGACATGGAGCGGCGTAGTGACTTCAGACAAAAGTTGTGAGTGAGGTTTGAAACTCCTTACGGCCTACTGGAGATAATTTAACAACCTTTTTTTAAATGCGTATTAGTCGACGCGTCCACGTAAGTTCACCGTGAACGGAAATAGCGTCACATCAGGGTTTAGAACATGTGGATGTACCTATCTACTCGCCTGCAACTCAGTTTAAAAAGATGTCCAGTCCAGACAATAAAAACGCTGCGCTGCAGATTTTTGTCGAAAGTTTTGCCGCTTTGCGTAACACTAGATATGAACCGGAACCTGACCGATTACTTATGCGGTACAGACTGTCACTTGTGAACAAACTAGTCTTAGGATTAGAATATCGGAGTTCGCAGTGCCTGACTGTGAGTGTGTACCTAGTAAAGGTTAAAATGAAATTTTGGCTTATTCTGATCAGTCCATCCTAAAAATTTTAGCAACATGTTGGACTGGGAACTGAATAAGGCTGTCATGTTACCCATACTTGTTGCGGAATTTTGTTCGAAAGAGTCACAGCGGCTGTGAAACGCAAAGGGCATTAGGAGGAACCCGGATGGGTTTCAGTCAGTAAGAGTCTGACACTCCCTTCTGCTTCACCCAGAGCGGGAGGAGTCAATTGATGATATACCATCTTTAAAAAAATCCCGTACGTAAGCTACACAACTTCTTTCCAAATTCTACAAGAGTTAGAGGAAACAGTATAGGCGGCTATAAAACATCGTTTTCAATTACAACCATGAAACCATTGGTTTATCAAACGCGATAAGGGACCCAGTTAGCAGTTAATTGTTACACGAGAGATTTGTATGCTAACTGCTCTAACAGAAACGCCTTTCAATGTTATGGCTTTCTTTAAATTTAAATACGACCTACATAGATTTTAGTAAGACCTAAAATAATGATAATATTCCATTTTATAAGACCTGTAAAAGAACATACAGTAAATTCTAAAATAGAATTTCCTAAAACAACAAGCTCTTTAAAATCTTGTTTTTGTGCCCAAATAGTGCAGTGAAACATATGTATATGTTACGGCTAATACCCGAAGTGCGGCTACACCTAGTTTTAGCCGGTTAGAACTAGGTGTAGCCACTTACTCTTGGTTAAACCTAGTACGAGCCGATTGTTTTCGGGTAAAACTAGGTCTAGCCTTCATCATGCCGGCTACAACTAGGTCCAGCCATTCCCTGTTGGATAAAACTAGGTCTATCCGATATCATTCCGGCTAGAACTAGGTCCAGACAATCCCTGTTGGATAAAACTTAGATGCGTGTCCCGCCAAGCCTTCCGCCCCGCGTCACACTCATGACTCACAGCAGCTGCAGCAGCGGCGCGGGGTAGAGGGCATAGCGAGGCACGCGCCTCTGCAGGTTGTGAGCGCCAGGTGCTGCTGATCTACTGCAGGTCTACTAGCGAGTGTGACTCACAGCGTCTGCAGCAGCAGCGGGTGTCTTAGTTTTATCTAACAGGGATTGGCTGTACATAGTTGTAGCCGGCATGCTATCGGCAGAGCTTTTTTAGATATTAAAAAAACATCCAATAAAAAGAAACGTAGAGAGTTTTTTATTCTTATAAATCACATTGTAATAATTAGCACAAATTATTAGGAGTACAATTTTTAATATAATAGGAACAATCAGGAACATTTTTTTAACAACAGACAATAGTTGCATATTAAAATTTAAAGAATGTTATTATAATTATAAATCACACTTTTATAAAGTAACATAAACTATTTATTAGAACAACTTAAACTTGAGTGACATTTTGAGTTGCACAAAATACCAGCAGCTTTGCAGAGGCACTTTTTGTTGCCACATTTGGTTTTGCAGTGGCATCTTTTATAGCCTTGCCCACCAGAGGTCGATTGTGCATTGGCTATTTGGCATAGTGATTTCTTTTCGGGTGAAACCATGTCAATATCTAAAAATTTTGAGTCACACACAGTGAACTGATTTCTTGAAAATAGTTCTGTTATAGTGCCGTATTTGTGTCCTAATTTGTATAACCCCTTGTCGTTACATTCAAGTACAACCATTAACACATTGGGAAAGTCGCCTCTACCTCTGTCCACGTCAGGAATATTTACTCGGACTAGCCAAGTCCAAGTCATAAGCATTTTTTCGATGTCTTGACTGGGTGCCAGTCAAGACATCGAAAAAATGCTTCAACACTACCTTGTGACAGTCACAAGGTACAGGCCAGGCCAGGTTTGAAGATTATGCATTCCCATGCATATGACTTGGCTGACGAGAACTGCCAAAAATTGTCAGAAGGCTTACGATTTATTCAGCTAATGAAAAATAGAGCTTACCATCACGGAATTAAAAGATCGCCGTACCAGGCAATGTTCGGTTCTGATGTAGAGGTCGGGCTGAAATCATCTGATCTACCACCTGAAGTCCTTGCAAATATAGAAAGTGAGGAAGATCTTGAGAAAATTCTTAGAGAGTTAGTTGATGATGAGAGTGACGAAGCTACTAAAGAGAATCAGGAAGACATCAGGAAGTTGCCAGAAAGAAATCGAAATGACATATTGCGGGCTCTGTGACCAGAATGAGGAGAAAAAATGTAAGCTGTGTGAAAAGAAAAGGCGCACAGGAAGGTTTGGTAAAACAAGCTATAAAAATGACGGCTTCATCAAATGAAAAGTTTCCCCCATGTAAAGTCGGTGATACAGTCCGAGTAAATATTCCTGACGTGGACAGAGGTAGAGGCGACTTTCCCAATGTGTTAATGGTTGTACTTGAATGTAACGACAAGGGGTTATACAAATTAGGACACAAATACGGCACTATAACAGAACTATTTTCAAGAAATCAGTTCACTGTGTGTGACTCAAAATTTTTAGATATTGACATGGTTTCACCCGAAAAGAAATCACTATGCCAAATAGCCAATGCACAATCGACCTCTGGTGGGCAAGGCTATAAAAGATGCCACTGCAAAACCAAATGTGGCAACAAAAAGTGCCTCTGCAAAGCTGCTGGTATTTTGTGCAACTCAAAATGTCACTCAAGTTTAAGTTGTTCTAATAAATAGTTTATGTTACTTTATAAAAGTGTGATTTATAATTATAATAACATTCTTTAAATTATAATATGCAACTATTGTCTGTTGTTAAAAAAATGTTCCTGATTGTTCCTATTATATTAAAAATTGTACTCCTAATAATTTGTGTTAATTATTATAATGTGATTTATAAGAATAAAAAACTCTCTACGTTTCTTTTTATTGGATGTTTTTTAATATCTAAAAAAGCTCTGCCGATAGCATGCCGGCTACAACTATGTACAGCCAATCCCTGTTAGATAAAACTAAGACACGCGCTGCTGCTGCAGACGCTGTGAGTCACACTCGCTAGTAGACCTGCAGTAGATCAGCAGCACCTGGCGCTCACAACCTGCAGAGGCGCGTGCCTCGCTATGCCCTCTACCCCGCGCCGCTGCTGCAGCTGCTGTGAGTCATGAGTGTGACGCGGGGCGGAAGGCTTGGCGGGACACGCATCTAAGTTTTATCCAACAGGGATTGTCTGGACCTAGTTCTAGCCGGAATGATATCGGATAGACCTAGTTTTATCCAACAGGGAATGGCTGGACCTAGTTGTAGCCGGCATGATGAAGGCTAGACCTAGTTTTACCCGAAAACAATCGGCTCGTACTAGGTTTAACCAAGAGTAAGTGGCTACACCTAGTTCTAACCGGCTAAAACTAGGTGTAGCCGCACTTCGGGTATTAGCCGTAACATATACATAATATTGAATAATAAATATCCTAAAGTAATTTAATTTTTCTTTCTTGACATAATTTTTAAATAAAATACTAGGCAGCTTGAATTAAAAGCATTTTTCATTACACTAGTGTTTTTAGCACAGAGAAGAGTGATATTTAATGGCAACACTGTCTCTGAAAACTTCACAGTGTTGACTTCATCAAGACTACATCAAGTCAACACTGTGAAGTTTTATCTTCAAAACATGGTCACTATACCACTGGTATCATATTTACTGCAGTATTTATTGTATTATTATAGTTAGGTACATTAATTTACTTAATATTTTTTCCTTGACTCTCGAGTCAAACTTATACCTAACTAGCTGACCCGCGCAACGTCGTCTGCGTCACAATTTTCATTACTGCTCCGTTCCTGTTGGTCTTAGCGTGATGATATATAGCCTATAGCCTTCCTCGATAAATGGGCTATCCAACACTGAAAGAATTTTTCAAATCGGACCAGGAGTTCCTGAGATTAGCATGTTCAAGCAAACAAACAAACTCTTCAGCTTTATATATTAGTATAGATTCTAATAATATTACTCAAAGCCAATTATAAATCAGAGTTGAATATTAATTTCTGAATGTTCAATACAAGTCAAGGAAAACCAAAACTTCCTCATGTAGGTACATTAATTACTATATTCTTCATTTACTTAATTGTTATAATGAAAGTGGTTTTATCACTACCAGGAAATTAGTGGCCATTGAAGTGGGTAAAAGGCCAGGAAACTCCGCCCTTAAGATCCACTGACCATCAGGGATAGTGAATTATTTCGGTGAAAGGATTTTCGAAATCCAATAAGAACATCCAAGGATTACACTTTGTAATATTACATAGTTTAGATGTGATTTATTTTACTGAAAAAATCAAATTACTCCATTAGACAAAAATTTTACCTTTGTAGTGACGTCACACGCTTTCTCTTCAATTTTTGTTCAAAGTCAGAACGTTTATTTAAATTAGGCCATTAAATGGCACTTTCGAACATCATCATTTACATTAAAAATAATATACCTATAAAAATAATAAAGTGACTACTGTCTATTAAAAGGGTTAGTAGTTTCTTATGAAGGAGAACGGACAAGAAACTCCAGTTACTCTTTTCAAATAATTGTTTTAAAAAAATTTGATGTACAAAAACTAATTTATTATATGTGAGCATGATGCACATATTTACGTGAGAAAATTAAAAATATGTGTCCAATACTTACATAATATTTATTGAAAATCTGACAGACTTAATTAGATTTTTTCAGTAAAATACCCTATTGTAGAAGTTGTCAAGTTAGAAGACTTCATACAACAAAATAGTCAGTATTATGTATGCACTACACTGCATACTTATAATGCGTGGGTGGAACAGCTGTTATGGCAACGAACACTGAAAGAATTTGTTTTACATTTCACCATATTCACAATATTGTTTTGATTGAACTATCATGTGCTTGTTTGATAACAATAGCTACAAGAATTAGATTAATACAATGTAGTAACTGTAGTAAACACTGTAATACTAAAATATAATTTAGGTATTATGAACTTTATGGTAAGAAATTATTCAGCTTTAATTCTACATAGCATACTGTATTTTAATTGTACAAAAAATTTTATGTATGTCTTCAGAGGTACTATTTCAATTGAGGTCAAATCTATCAATATCTATTATGTACCAATAATGCAAAAAAAAAACCATTGTAAACACAACATGGTATTTCGCATAGAAACAATAATTATAGTTATGCAAATATGCCGAGGGTAATGTATACGTGGATGTTACATACAAGGCGGTCCACCCACTTTAATTATATCTTTTCACACAACTTCCAAGGACAAAGAACTCACCAGAGAGATGAGCCGACGCATCGCCAACTCATGGTTCCACAGGCACTCACAAGGATCCATTTCATCGGCCATATCTAAGCAAAAAGTTGACACTTAGAAACAGCTCTCTCGACACAATTAACTTTCGTTCGCCCAATTTATTCTCAACGTGAATCCCAATAATCAGCTGACAAGCAAACAATAATTCCCAAGGTGATTACGTCAACATAACACTTTTCCTCCATATAGACGTAAGCAGTAACCACCAAGTAATAATAATTTACATCTTTGTTTTTATTTACAAATACAAAAAAACACTGGTCAAGGATTAGCTGTCATGGGTCTACGATACAAGAGAAAGTAATACAAAATTCATAGGCGTACCTGCAACAATATCTACTTAGTAGAACAGAAAACACAATAAATTATTCTGCTAATTTTACTAAAAGTGTATTGCACTGCGTTTGGCTTGGTAAATGACAGGAAAACGTTTAAGTGTCGGAACACTTTATTACACTTGCGACGACATCTTTTCTACTCTGCGAGTGCTTGTAGCTTTGTGATTGGCAGGTCATATACGACAGATGATTGGGTGGCAAAATCCAATCAACGACGAGAGACAAGATAGTTGACAGATTTAAAAATTTAAATGTTGCCATATGTGATATTTTGTTTTGGATAGTAAAATTTCAATTAGTAGATTTTGTGATATTTCCAGTTGCCTTTATGTGTTTGTTACCTACTGAACAAGTTGAAAGTAACATTCTCTAGGAAGCTTTGCCAACGAGCATGCCTGCGGGACATGTCCGTGGGACTACGCTGCTAATATAAGTCAAACCTATGCCTGTCCAAGTAAACGACGCCGACAGACTGGCCTGGCCTATCTGAAGAGGTCCGACACAGTGGCGTAGCTAGCATGGATGACACTGGCACTCCTACTCTTTTTGGACGGGTTTCTTTACGTCATCCGTTTAGGGGTGTCACTGAACCATAGAGATAGCACTAAACCGTGATAAAAAAGTGAACCAAACCAACGGTTGAGTGACTCATGACATGCAGAAAACCTCACGAAATAATAAAATTTCTGTACCAACCTGTTTAATTTTTTGTTTGATCATTCATCCTTAAGCGACAACATACGCCAGCGACCTTGAGGGATCAAAACGCGCACTCGTTTCACACCCGCGCTACCTAAAATTCAGTCGTTTTTGTATTTTCCTTATTATTCTATGACTTTAAAAAAATAGCCGTCTATCAAAATGTAGATAGTTAAATTGTCTTCGAGATACTGCAAATTCCATTAAAATACGCTCGGCGGTCCTGGTCGGATTGACGTTTTTATGCCCGTCTTAGACGCAAATTTACAAATTAATTACACACGGGGCACTTCCACACACAGAATAGCTCAAGAAGTAAGAGTATGCAGTCATCGCCCAAGCACTTTGAAAAATAAAATAACTTTCAATAAAAACTTTTTTGGCTGGCTACATAATATCGTTCTATTTTCAAATAGCGAAAAAAAGAGAAGAAAGGAAAATTGATTTGGCGCGAATAGAACGAAATTCTGTAGCGAAAAGTTTGATTTTATTAAAATATATACAATTTTATCAGGCCAGACAGGATCGGCCTATTCATAAACACAAAAATATCCGTACTGAATAAAAATCATTAGGTACTTAGTCCAAAGTATGTTAACAAAGTGATGGTATAGATAGATTCCCCAGCTTCCCTTAAACACATTGCACAAAACAGCATCCAGATTTCTAACAACCAGACAAGATGGAAATTAAATAATGTGTAGGTAACTTGGTAAGTGAAAGTTCCTAATAAGTATTTTTATAGGTAGACTCGCACTCGGCCAGTTTTTTTATTTACATGCCGTCGAAAGTCTTAAACACTCCTTCAGTAGCCATGTCTGACAGTCCCACGTACACCCACCCACCCTAGGTATCTACGTGAAAGTCAGTATTTAACAATATTTTTTAGTCGATTGGTAAAAATAAAATCTTTATATCGAAAATTATATTTTTCTTACTCCTTCGCTGTTATATTCTGATTTTCGTTGCGGGATCCAAGACAGTTGAATCCTCAGGTTGAAATGTTGAATCGTTTTTCCGGGACTCATCGAGCTTTATTAACTCGGCATTTTTCTGGTGGTCGCCACTGTTGATTCTGCCTTTCAAGAGTTGCAGTGGTTAGGAATATGTGGCGGGCTTATCCCAAAAAAAAAAAAATTCATGCATCCGTCCGTCCGTCCGTTTATCTGAGGGCCTATTCTACTAATTAGGGTTTCGTACCAAAATGGTAAAAAAGAACCCCTATGGAGTGACTACATCGGTCTGTCTGTCACAGCTGGATTTCTCAAGAACTACTAATGCTATCAACTTGAAATTTTGAATAGTTTTAGATCACATTTGCTCAACTATTTTGCAAATAAGAAAGAAGTTCTTTATTTTTGTAACAGCGGCTGAAAGGGGGGTTCTTAAAAAATCGAAGTGGGTTTACTAGGGCATATGGGGCATATCATATGAAAGAACGCTAGGTATGTCTCAATTTTTTTTATTTTTTTAGGCCGCATGGTTTTCGACTTTTGACGAAAAATGTAAATAAATGACCTTTCTCCTCCCCTTTATCTCCGATGTGTGCATGGAGAACAATTGGAACTTATTCTATGTGATAGAAGTTTGTGCAAAAATTACAAGAGAAATAAAACCATGTCTCTAGCACACTTTCAGAAATCATCACTGATCTAAAACTGCAATATACACCGCAATGTTAAGATTCTCTAAAGAATATAGACGTCGCCGATGAAAATTTAAAAACATTTCACGTTTTATAATATGATGGTATGAAACCCTCGGTGCGCGAGTCCGACTCGCTTTTGACCGGTTTTTTTAAACAAAGTTCGCATTCACAACTCAGTCGCAATCTGTTAAAAAGGTCTCAATTTTCATACAATTTTGCGAGCTCTTTAAAAATCAGTAGGATTGGCCCTCTGACTGTTTATCTGTTAAGACCATTTTTCTCAAGTTCAGTTTAATAGAAATCTCATCATCATCGTCATTATATCAACCGTCCACTGCTGGACATAGGCCTCCCCCAAGCGTCGCCATAACGACCGGTCCTGTGCGTCTCGCATCCATCAGCTACCAGCGACCTTCACCAGGTCATCGGTCCACCTTGTGGGAGGCCTTCCAACATTACGCCTTCCGGTACGCGGTCGCCACTCCAGAACTTTTCGGCCCCATCGAACATCTGTTCTGCGAGCAATGTGCCCTGCCCACTGCCACTTTAGTTTGGCGATCCTTCGGGCTATGTCGGTAACCTTGGTTCTCTTGCGGATATCATCATTCCTGATTCGATCACGCAAGGAAACTCCAAGCATTGCCCTCTCCATTGCCCTTTGAGTGACTTTGAGCCTTCTGATGAGGCCCATTGTAAGCGACTAGAAATCTAAGAATGAAAAAAAATCGGAACAAATTCGCTGTGACAGACGAACTAATAGACAGACCCACGAGCGGATGTGTCTAATTCTACAAGGGCTCTGTTTTTCTTTCGGAAATACGGGGCCCTGAAAATAGGGTACCTACTATATGGACAGTTCTTTGACACTCGTAAATAAATGAACACCTAAATGGTACTTAGATATGGTGGAGCTATCCGTGTTTATATTTAGCGAAAATGTTTTCGAAATCGGAATACCTATCGGATCTATTTCCGGAGATTAGGTAGCTTACCCTATGAACACGTAGGTAAACGAACAAACATACAATTTTATCTCGCTATGCTTGCTTATGACAACTGTTAGTTTTGGCTCGATAACTGACGAGGAATAATATTGACTAAAACCTGTTTTAAGGAAAAACCTAACTTAAAACATAATAACGCGCAAATGAATGCTATGGTTATGATAACAACTATTCACGGTACCTACTCAAGTTGATAACATCTGCATCGTGTGTTGCGCTGATTGGTGCTGCGAAACGTTGATCACAGTTAAAAAACCGGACAAGTGCGAGTCAGACTCGCGTGCCGAACGAATTTCCATTTTGTAATATTGTGTTATCTTAACACTATATAGACTTCTTATAGGTTTTCCTGCAATCTAAAGGCAAAAAACTATTGTCTAATTTCTTGAATATCTTCAAAACTTTTGATTTTAAAATTATGAACAAATATAGTTAAAACTCTCATAATAAGCCCTTTAATTTGTTATGTCCCACGGTTCAGTTTACGATGTTTTTTTTTTAAATATTCTAGTTTCTCGAAGAGTTTCTCCCCCAAAAGTGACCCCCTGCTCAACATTTATTTCGTTATATAACGCGTCCGTGTTTGGGTCACAGAAGTTCATATGTGTACGAAACTTCAACAAAATCGGCCCAGTGCATTCGGAGAAAATTGGCTGTGACAGACGGTCAGACAGACACCCGAATGATCCTATAAGGGTTCCGTTTCTTACGGATGTTTGGAACCCAAAAAAACATACATATAAAAAAAGGCCAAGAATAATAAAAAGAGTAATGTAAAAAAAATTTGCCTTCTTGACTTGTACTAGAGTCTGGCCATAAATACTGTTACAATTAAAAATAAGAAAGAAATTACGTTTGAATTTGGAATCTGTCATTTTTATACGATTGTTTATTGAGTTTTCTAATTTTGGCGCCAATACATTGTAAAATATTTTGCGATATTAAAATGGAGTGGGGTGATAAAGAGAACCGAATCGCTGTGATTGCATTACACAAAGTTGGTATGGAGCCTAATGCAATTTTTAAAACTCTCCATCCGCTTGGTATTAGTCAAATGTTTGTGTACCGGGCTATTAATAGGTACAATGAGACCTCCTCTGTTTGTGACAGAAAAAGATCTGGCCGTCCACGTAGTGTTCGTACGAAAAAGGTGGTCAAAGCAGTAAGGGAAAGAATTCGAAGAAATCCTGTCCGAAAGCAAAATATTTTATCTCGGGAGATGAAGATAGCACCCAGAACCATGTCGCGTATTTTAAAAGATGACTTAGGACTTGCAGCCTATAAGAGACGTACTGGTCATTTTTTAACTGATAATTTAAAAAAGAAAAGGGTGGTAAAATCGAAACAACTACTGAAGCGGTACGCAAAGGGGAGGTCACAGAAAAATTTTGTTTACGGATGAGAAAATCTTTACAATTGAGCAACATTTTAACAAACAAAATGACCGTATTTATGCTCAAAGATCTAAGGAAGCTTCCCAATTAGTCGACAGAGTGCAACGTGGTCATTATCCAATTTCAATGATGGTTTGGTGGGGTGTTAGCTATCAAGGAGTGACTAAGCCATATTTTTGTGAAAAAGGTATCAAAACATCGGCACAAGTGTATCAAGATACCATTCTTGAGAAGGTAATTAAGCCCCTTAACAACACCATATTCAATAACCAAGTATGGTCCTTCCAACAAGACTCGGCGCCGGGTCATAAAGCTCGGTCCACGCAGTCTTGGTTGGAAGCGAACGTTTCGGACTTCATTAGAGCTGAAGACTGGCCGTGGTCTAGTCCCGATCTTAATCCGCTGGATTATGATTTATGGTCAGTTTTAGAGAGTACGGCTTGCTCTAAACGCCATAAAAATTTGAAATCCCTAAAACAATCCATACGATTTGCAGTGAAGAATTTTCCCATGGAAAGAGTGCGTGCTTCTATTGATAACTGGCCTCAACGTTTAAAGGACTGTATAGCAGCCAATGGAGACCACTACGAATAAGCTTTTTATATTTTAAATTATTTTATATTTATGTATTAAACAAACACACTGTAAAAGTAATAAACATAATTTGAAAAAAAAAATTCTTTGTGACAATATTTATGGCAAGAGTAGGTATATAATATAATCCGTGGTGCTTGGCAACTGGGCTTAACCCAGTTTTGTTCCTTTGGTGCCTATTGACCTAGCTGTGTTCTGTCTTCTGCTTGATAGGGAGGGAAGTGGAAATAATATTTTTTCTGCTCCTCCACTGTACTTTTCTGATTAATTTCGTTGCGCGATTCACTGGCTGGGCGTTTTTCTGGTGGTCGCCTCTTTTGATTCTGGCTTTCAGGAGTTGCAGTGATTGGGAATGTGTGGCGGGCTTGTCCCAAATAACTTGACACCTGGCTCGACAGATTTCGAATGACGTTTTGACATTCTAATTTAAATTGAACAATTTGATTTCGATGAAAACAATATAAACGTCTTAGCATCACTTAGGTATATTATTTTTATCGAAATAGAATTGTTCAATTTAAATGACAAAATGTCATTCGAGCCAGGTTCGATTTTTTATAACCGTTGAAACGGCTTGGTAATGTCTTTTAAATGCCTCAACCTTTTTTCAAAAAAATCATATGACAAAGACCGCTACGAATCGTAGAGTTCCACCATCCATCGTACTACACTGTAGCAGATGGCAAGGACCGCTACGACTCGTAGAGTTTTATCACGCATCGTACTATGCCGTAGCAGATGGTACTGCGCCGTAGCAGGGGTGCTACTCTCTAAGCCCGAAATGGCGAAGTCTGTAGTTTCGGGCTTAGTTGTGGGCGTATTCTACTCCGTATCACCAAACCATTAAGAATTAATGACAATACGATTTGACTGTTACTGTCAAATCGTGTTGTCATTCATTCTTAGTTCGGGTTCGGGACTGATCGTAAGTCCGTAGGTGATACGGGTAGAATACGCCCGCAACTAAGCCCGAAACCGGATGTGAAATTCAGCAGTGAGACCAGTATCTCTTAAGTCTAAAGATATATCGTTGAGCTTATCATCCTTACCCGTCTCTTCTTTATGTAAAAAACTTTTACACAAATAAATATACCCGACTTCGAAATAAAAACACTACAAGAATAACGGGACCAAATGGCAAGTATACTACATCGAACTATAGAATAATCACAGAAATCAGATCAGATACCTCGGCGTGCCTAATCGGTCGGTGTACATACCTACATAAAAATATACCAAACTAGTGGACGTCACGCGGTTTCACCCGCGTAGTTCCCGTTCCCGTGGGAGTACGGGGATAATGTATAGCCTAGTTACTCCCTGATAATGTAGCTATCCAATGATAAAAGAATTTTTAAAACTTGTCCAGTAGTTTCGGAGCCTATTCAATTCAAACAAACAAACAAATCTTTCTTCTTTACAATATTAGTATAGACGAATTGAGAACCTCCTCCTTTTTAACCGACTTCAAAAAAAGGAGGTTCTCAATTCGACCGCGTATATATATTTTTTTATAATTTTTTGTGTGTGTTCGCGGATAACTTCGTCGTTTATGAACCGATTTCGATTAATCTTTTTTTATATGAAAGGGTATGTTGCCGAAGTTGGTCCCATTGCCACCACGTGAGGATCTGATGATGGAAACCCTGAGAAATCGAGGCCAACTCTCGAAAATTGTAGGCACGCATCTGGTAAAAACTTGATATTCGTGTGTTTATCGGATGATAATACAAAACAATGAAGGTTTGGATCAGACCTGATGATGGAGACAACAGAGAGTCAAGGGAACTTCACATCGGTATGTAGAAACTACCAAGTGTTTGGGCTTATTTCATTCGTATTGACGAGACCATTACACCGAAAGCACTAAGTAAGTTTAAAAAAAAAACTTTTTTACAAAAAATATTTAACCGACTTCCATAAACAAAACACTACAAAGTATAAAACAACTTTAATTTCGTAGCTGTTTTTGGCTATATCATTTTTTAACACCGACTTCCGAAAAGAATTTCCTTATTTCCCGTTTCTTCAGAAATGTCTTAAATTTTTGAAAAATAAATATTACGTAAAGACTGGTCGCATCACACATCATCATCTGCCTAGCCTTTTCCCAACTACATTGGTGTCGGCTTCCAGTCAAGCCGGATTTAGCTGAATACCAGTATTTTACGTGGAGCGGCTGCCTACCAGACCACCACAACCCATTGACTGGGTAACACGGTACTTCATGGTTTCTTCGGTACCACACATGGCAAGTTTTATTGAAATCCGATCATGCGTGCAGGCGTGATTGTGCTAACTAACATCAAACTTTATCACCCCTTTTCAGCCATTTAAGGTTGAATTATATCAAATGCTGAAATAGGTGTTTGAACACAGCAGAAATAAAGTATTTTCCAAGCAATCTTGGCATTCGATTAATGAAGGATATTTGAAATTCAACTTCTAAAAGTTGAATTTCAAATATCCTTCATTATTCTTGTGATTATAATTTTATTCTTCTGATATTAACATAACTTTCTATACAATAACTAAAATCAACAAATACAATAACTAAAAACAAATTAAATATGGCATCAAAAAATTCGTCCTCAACGCTGTCAGCTGGTAATGTGCCCAAGAAACTGGCTGCATTGCCACGTTGAATGGTAATGCTTAATCTCTGCCCAAAGTAAAAGCTAGCTTTTGGGTCACGGGAAGTGTCAACCAGCCGTTTCAGAATTTCTTTGAAATGGCTTTGAGCACAAGGGCGGAAGGCACGAAAATATAATAACCAATAAGGTTACTATATTTACGCCGCTTCAGGTTTTCCGCAGCCGCAGCAGCAGCGCCAGCACAACACGATGAACTAGGAAGATGGGATGGCGCAAGAGTATCGACACAGATTGCGTCCCACACTCAAGGCCTACCCATCTTCCAAGGAAACAAAGACATGCCGTCCGGGCTTTTGCCATCGTCACGTGCCAAGCCATTGGGCTCTAAAACGGCTGGAATGTCGACGATGACGAGAGCTCGTCGGATTATGTCGTTTAAATTAGCGTGTCGTGCAAAATGGCCTGCACTGCGGCTACAAGAAAGGCCGTGGTGCCCGAGGCTGTTGACAACTTCACCACAGTGACAGCGATAAGGAGAACAACAAGGGGCTCCTAAACGTAAAGAAGCAGCGAGGCGAAAAGTGGTGTCGCCGAACAAAGTGCCTAGATTCGACGACGCGACGGTAGTGCATGAAGCCAAATACTCGACTCCCATTTTCTCATAGCCAACAGGCGCGCACGCTCAGCAGTAGTAGCAGACGTGGACAGTAAGTTATTCTGAACTACTCTGCAGAGCGGCTCGTCCCACCTTCTCTGGGAAGATGGTTTGTCAGGTAGGTCAGTTTTCAGACAAGCGAGTTTGCAGGCATCGATAGCATCGGTGAAGCACGGCACATCAAAATCAACCAGTGTGGAAGCCAGGATATTCCTGATTAATTCTTCAGTGCCGTGGACCGAAGATATGAAAGCCGGTAAACTTATACTAGAAATTTTGCGGACGCCGAGTCCTCCCATGCGGATGGGAAGAGAAGCTTGTGCCCAAGCTCGGTCGTCCAAGACCACATTAAAAAATAATGACAAAGAGTGGGTCGGATAATCTGATCCATTTGGTCTAAAAGATGAGTGTGCTTCCATAAATGGGAAGCACGAAGAAAATATGTCGATTTAGGGCCGAAACAGCAGAAACGAATTATGGTGATAGCCGAATGCATGTTGATTTGGAGCAATCTTTCCGAAACGTCACCGAATTTTTGGATATTTTCTGCAATAAAATCGGGAAACGAAGTATCAAAGATTGGAGATTGGAGATCCCAGGAGACGAGGAGGGCTTTTTTACAATAATTGGGATTCCAGGTGCGACTGTTTTAAATTTTGAAAGTGTCAGTTGTCTGTCAGTATGGTCCACTAAGAATAGTTCACATTTCGAAAAGTTGAGATCAAAACCAATGGAAAGGAGTTCATTTTTTAAGAAAATTAGGGCATCTAGGTTAGGTTTTCTTGTGTCATATGGTTCCCACCTATGTAGAAAATTTACCAGAAAAAACATCATACGTTTATTCTCTGAATGGTTGAATACAGGCGGCTTAAGTTAGTTCAGATCATTCATAATAGAAAAAGAGCCTTTTACCATCCACCGGGCACGATTCAGCTCTTGCGTTTTCTTTATGAGAAGATGCCACTGCCTTGCAGTACGATGGTAGCAGGTTGGTGGGATTTATTAAAAGCACAATAAGCATGCACAGGGTGCAATCATGATTGTAAAGCCCTCGGTGTTTGAACTAAGATAAGGCATTTGAGCTACAGAACAATTACAGCCGGTCGATTCTGTAAACATGTCGATGTGAAGACTTGGGTGAAGTGATCACGAAGTGAGCCGTCATTCCAGTGGTCTTTTACGCTATATCAGGAACAGAAACAGAGGGCAATTAAAATTAAGGTTTAATGTAATATTAAAAATAACATTTGCTAGGTACCGTAATTTTTCTAACAAATTAATTAAAAAATGAAAACGTAAATATGAATCTGAACTACTAAAAACTAAGATTAAAAACTCTAAAGCACTATGAAAATCTGTCAAACAAATAGCGCAACGTAATCTATACTTACTCTATACTAATATATAAAGCTGAAGAGTTTGTTTGTTTGTTTGCTTGAACGCGCTAATCTCAGGAACTACTGGTCCGATTTGAAAAATTCTGTCAGTGTTGGATAGCCCATTTATCGAGGAAGGCTATAGGCTATATACCATCACGCTAAGACCAATAAGAGCAGAGCAGTAATGAAAATTGTGACGTAGACGAAGTTGCGCGGGTCAGCTAGTAATATATAAAGCTGAAGAGTTAGTTTGTTTCTTTGTTTACTTGAACGCGCTAATCTCGGGAACTACTGGTCCGATTTGAAAAATTCTTTCAGTGTTAGATAGCCTATTTATCGAGAAATATATCATCACGCTAAGACCAATAGGAGCGGAGCAGTAATGAAAATTGTGACGCAGACCAAGTTGCACGGGTCAGCTAGTACAATCTAAAATTGGAAACTGTGAATTACTTAATACTCGAAGTTCTCCTATAGAGTCGGTAAACTGTGTAAATAATTTCTTCGCCAGTGTCGGCAAGCGACTCGCTGAAAGCATTCCCAGTGGATCCCCACAGTCAGCTGGTGGCCTAATTTCTACTCCAAAAACACACCTATCTTCTTTCGTACTTCTGGAGACTGACCAATGGGAAGTCGACAGTGGTATATCAAACTTGAAAACAGACTGTGCTCCCGGTTGGGACAGTATCCAGACTAAATTTATAAAATGGTTAAACCCATCGTTCCCATTATCTGCCATCTTGCCAACCTCTGCTTCAGAAAAGGTATATTCCCTATCCTGCTTCAAAAATTTATTGTTACACCTCTCTATAAGGGCGGTGATAAAAGAGATATCAATAATTATCGACCGATATCAGTCTTATCAGTTATCTCTAAGGTTATTGCAAGGCCAATAAACTCACGCCTGATCACTTATCTCGATAAAGTAATATTTTATCCTGTTCACGATTCGTATTCAGAAAAATTCACAGAAGACGCCATCTCAGGATTGTCCTCCTTAGTAACTCAGTACTTAGACCGTGGGAAAAAGTGTCTGACATTCTTCTTAAATCTAAGGAAGGGTTTCGACACTGTTTCTGTCCCGGCTCTTGTGAAAAAGATGGAGAGCATAGGTATTAGGGGTACACCACTGAAACTCTTAACTGATTACCTAAAAGACCGTACCCAGAGCGTAAAAATTGACAGTTTCACTAGTTTTGACACTAATATTGAGTACGGCGTGCCCCAGGGAAGTGTCGTACACACATACACACACACATAAACACACACACAACACACACACACACATACACCACACACACACACACACACACTACACACAACACACACCACATTACCACCACACCACCACACACACCACACCACACCACACACACCACACCACACACACCACCACATTATTCTTGATATATCTTAACAAATTAACTTATCTCGAGATTGAGAGAGGGCAAGTATTCTCATATGCGGATGATACTGAAATTGGTTTTGGTGGTACTTCTTGGAACTCCGTTTTTGAAGCTGCTAAGCTTGGTCTCTATAAGGTTGCAAACTGGCTCAAGTCTGCCCTTCTCACCCTAAATATCGCCAAAACAAATTACATTTGCTTTGCTATAAATAAGCGTGCACTCCCCCCCCCCCCAACTTAATATTAAGGATTCATACTTGTGACTTCACTGATACTATGCAATGTGGGTGCGAAGAGATTAGATGTGTTAAATCCACTAAATACCTCGGAGTAATCCTAGACCACCGACTTTCCTGGCACCCTCAAATTGAAGCTATAAATGATAGGATCCGTAAACTGATATGGGTCTTTAAAAAGTTGAGACATGTCACCTCTCACGACCTCTTAAAGCATACTTATATTGTATTGGCACAATCAGTTACGTGTTATTGTATTACCATCTGGGGTGGTGCCACTAAGAATAAATTCCTTGAAGCAGAAAGAGCCCAGAGATGCTTATTAAAGACAATGTTCTTTAAGCTATTTAGATTTTCTACCGACGAACTATATTTAAATCATAAAATATTGTCACTTAGAAAACTTTATATTATCAACTCAGTACTTAAACTACACAAAACTATACCTCATGTATATATTTATTTATTAAGTACTAGCTGACCCGCGCGGCTTCGCTCCCGTCAACTGACTACTCTACCTACCGACCCTAACCTACCTACCTACTTACCTACCCTACCTACCATAGCTAACCTACCTTACCTACCCTACCTACCTACGCTACCTACCTGCCTACCTACCTACCCTTCCTACCTACATACTCATTTTTTTTTTGTATTTTAATTCTTATTATGCTATTCTGAACGAAGACTTATCCAAAAACACAAAAACTATGAAAATCGCTCGAGTTAGTTAGAAAAGTGTTCGAACAAACCCGACTTTGTTTTACTTATATATTGAGAAGAAGAAAACAATATTCTACTCCGTATCACCTAACCACTGAGAACTAATGATAACACGAATTGACAGTTACTGTGAAATCGTTTTGTCATTCATTCTTAGTTCGGGTTCGGGACTAATCGTAAGTTTGTAGTGTGGTACAGAGTAGAATACGCCCGCCCGCAACTAAGCCCGAACCTACGGACTTCGGACTTAGAGAGTAGCCCCCAAAATCGATCGTTCCCGTCACCGTGACCACCTTTGGTACGGTACCTTATTATTATTAGCCTTGTTTCGCAAATCGAACCGTTCGTTGCTTCGCTCTAAACGGAATCAATCGCGGAGGCTTAGCAGTAGGGTCCCGTCAGCACAGCACCTTTGGTACGGAAACCTACAGGCCTGATCCGCAAGTCGAACCGTCCAGTACTTCGCAAAACTACGATAAACGCACTTTAAACGAAACCAGCACAACTCGGAGATTTAAGCAATTTTGGTCCCTAACAGTTTAAGACCTTTCAGAGACCAAACCGAAATTCCTACGAACACGACTGTGTTTAAAAATCGTGTGAGATCATTCTCCAGTGGAAAATCTTAACACCGCAGTTCAGAAAAACGCGTCATCAGTGCAACGCAACGCCATCTATCGACCATGTAAACTGACAAAATATTTGGCAGCGGACGACGTTAAATAAGAAGCCCGTATGTAACGATAAATAACGATAAGGTATGATTTCCAGTGCTACTTCCCGATCCCAAGATAATTACATCGTAGGGCTGGAAATCTCCCAATATGAGCTTATTCAGTTAGACTATTTGCGAGTTAGGATGTTCTAATCATCATAAAAGCACACTCATATACACACATACACGCACACACTCACTATCACACACAAAGAGTCATATATACTCTTTACCTTTTAATTAATTTTGTACTTGTTTGTAAGAAGAATAACTTAATAAAATAGTTTTATTATCTCGTTAGGAACCTAAAAATATGTATATTGATACTATGCCGCTTGGGTACTGTGATCAATCAATCTATCAATTTGTCAATTCAGACAAACAGTCCATTTGTTAGTCACAAAAATATCTTACAAAATATGTTAGTAGACACATTACAAAAGAGTACATAAAAGTACCTTAATCCTGAAACCGTAGTCATGAAACCTTTCGCTCGAGTTCAGCCTAGATTGCATCGCTATCCGACCAGAATCCGAACGAAAGCCTTCATGACAGCCGGGTCATACTTCTCAGCAATTACTTGAAAGATACTGTTAGTGCTGCCCCGTACTCTGCTCAGTAGGGAGGCGGTGCGCTTGCGCATTATGGCATGGAAGCCGTCAACCCGAGCCTCCGAAAACATACCCGAAGCGCTACAAAAGCGGGGCAGCCCTAGCAGCATCCTGAATCCATTATTATACTGGACGCGCAAGGCATTGATCGATCTTTGAGTATAGCTGACCCACAGGCTACTCGTGTAAAAGGTTTGGCAGTAGGCTTTAAAAAGCGTAACCTTTACTTGTTTACTGTAGCGAGCGAACCTGCGTGCCAGCATATTACTTTTTATCACCAATGCCCTGCGCTCCCTTTCAATGTCAACTTGGTCATCAAGATCCTCAGTGACATAGTGCCTTAGGTATTTGAACTGGTAAACCCGTTTGAGCTCAACGCCATTCAGTTTAATCGCGGGCACACTAGACGGACACTTGCCAGAGGCCCTGAAGACCAAGATTTCACTTTTTTTACAGTTGTATGTCAGACCATGTTTATGTGCATACTTTTCACAGACAGCTGCCGTATTGCACTGACAGCTGGGCTCAGCAGCACCATATCATGCGCATAGTTAATATTATTCATACAAACATTATCAATTGACCAACCAACATTAGTGCTGCGGTGCTCAGCCAGTAGGTCGTTAATGTACAGGTTGAAGAGCTTAGGGGAGGTCAAACCACCTTGCCTCGTCCCACACTCCAACCTGTACACGTCTGAGAGACTGTCTGCCCATCTGACAGAATTGGTCTGATTAGCATACCAGTAGTGGAAGCACCGTTGCACCTGTGCATGCACGCCCGTTCTCTTAAGCTTCTCCCACAGCAAGTCATATAACACAAGGTCAAAAGCCTTCGAAATGTCGAGGAGACATGCATACACAGGTGTACGTCTCTCTGTGTAGTACTGCACGGTGTGCTTGAGGCTCAGAATGGCGCTTTCAGTAGAAAGTCCGGGGCGGAACTCAAACACGTGATACAGAGAACTTATTATTTAAATACGAACTTTAGACAATACTCATGATTTCCAGTGGTACTTCCCGATCCCGAAATATTACATCTTAGGGCTGGAAATCTCCCAATATGGCATAAATTAGTCAGACTATATGCGAGTTGGTATGTTCTAACCATCATAAAAGCACACTCACATACACACATACACGCACACACTCACCATCACACCCAAAGAGTCATATAAACTCTTTACCTTTTTATTAATTTTGTACTTATTTGTAAAAAGAATAACTTAACAAAATATTTTTGTTATCTCGTTATGAACCTAAAAATATGTATATTGACACTATGCCGCATGGATACTGTGAGTGTGTTTTTTTTTTACTATAGATAGGCATACGTTTGACCACTATCTCACCTGATGGTAAGCGATGATACGTTCGAAGATGGAGCACGTTTGCCTAGAAGCAACCTATTCACTCTTGTCTTAAAGACTCCCAGGTTGTAGCTATCCGGAAACAGACTCTGGCAGGGAATTCCACTCCTTAGCTGTACGCACTATGAATGTGTTCCCAAAACGTTTTGTGCGTGTGGGTGGGATGTCGACCATGTACCGGTGGCGCATCGCCGTTCGTCTTGTGGTCCGATGATGGAACGGGCTTGGCGGAATTAAATCATGCAATTCCGTCGCACACTCCCCAAAATGCAACCGATAGAAAACCGACAGGCCAGCAACTCGGCGTCGATGCTCAAGACTTTAGAGCTTCGACTCGACGAGGCTGTCATTACCGATGATCCTCTTGGCTCGTTTCTCATTTGACTCAAGGGCATCAAGTTGGTATTTGGCAGATCCGTCCCAAAGATGAGAGCAGTACTCCATACACGATCGAACTTGCGCTTGATAGAGCTTGAGCAGTTGTTCCGGCGTGAAGTACCGTCTCACCTTTGCTAGGACCCCCAACTTTCTGTTAGCCACTTGAGCCTTTGCCTCTATGAAAAGGCCAAAATTGAGGGTAGATGTTAACGTAGCACCGAGAAGCTCAAGTCGGTCGGTTATCGGCACGGTTACACCTCGAAAAGATGGAGCTGGGTGGAATTGGCTCCTTTTAGCGGAAAAAAGACACGCTTGGGGCTTAGCAGCATTGAACTTGACCAGATTGGCATCGCCCCATTCAGAGACAGCCTGTAAGGACAAGTTCAACCGCTCAACCATAGCCTCCCGTAGAGGCCGGATCTGCGACCCACCAGCTCGTGCGTCGGACACGTATCTCTCAGCAACAGTGCTGTCGTCTGCATACCCAAAGGTAACGGGTTTTAGCAGATCATTAATATGCAGCAGGAACAATGTTGCCGAGAGCACCGACCCCTGAGGAGCTCCGGCATTAATATCCAGCAGTCCGGACGAACAGCCATCTATAACCACTCGGATAGACCGATCCCTCAGGAAATCTGCACTCGAATCACACAATCCGGCGGGCAGACCGAAGGAAGGAAGCTTACTAATAAGGCTATCGTGCCAGACCCTGTCGAAGGCCTTCGAGGTATCAAGGGAGACCGCAAGTGCCTCCCCGTGCTTCTCTATGGCCTCACTCCAGATGTGAATGGCATACGCTAGAAGATCCCCAGTCGACCGATTTCGGCGGAACCCGTATTGTCGGTCGCTAAGGATATCATTCGCATCTAGGTATGCTAGGAGCTTACGATTTAGCACGCGTTCCGTACTCTTACAGAGTATGGACGTTACCGAGATGGGTCTGTAATTCGACGGGTCAGCTCGACTACCCTTCTTGGGCACGGGCTGCACGTTAGCTTGCTTCCAAGCATTCGGTACGTTTCCAGTCTCAAACGAAAGGCGAAATAGGCGTGTCAAGATTGGAGACAACTCAGGCGCACAAGTCCTCAAAACAATTGCCGGTATCCCGTCGGGGCCATTAGACTTATTCACATCAAGGTTACGCAGTACCTAAAGAACGTCCTTCTGTTGAATGCGAATGTTCGAGGAGAAGCGGGGGGCCTCGCGCCACCAGGATACCACCTGTGATACAGAGAACTTATTATTTAAATACGAACTCTGGACAATACTCATGATTCCGGTGGTACTTCCCGATCCTATACCTACTACTACTATACCCGATACCTTTTCATTAATCTTGTACTTGTTTGTAAAAAGAATAACTTAATAAAATAGTTCTGTTATCTCGTTATGAACCTAAAAATATGTATACTGACACTATGGAAAAGCAGAACCACCCAATACAAGCATTACTAAATGCTTCCTGGGTAATTCTAACCACTGTATGAAACTGTTGGATATGTTAAAGAAATAAACTATTTTATTTTTATTTTTTTATTCCATCTTGATTACTTGGTTTGACAGTTCACTTCGTAATCACTTGACCTAAGCCTTCAACTTCGACATGTTATCAGAATCGCACCGCTGGGAATATTTGCAAAAATGTAAGTGTGTAAATCCACGATCCGTCGCTTTATTTTCCCTTACGATTTATTTATCAAAGCACACTATCATAAGCACACCATCCCTGTTGTAGAATAATTATGGTTTTAACTAAGATATTTTAAAGAATAATTAAGTACAGCACATTTTTGTTTTTGATCATACTTTTATGGATAGTTAATGTCTTATTCTGCTAATTAAATCTTTGTCAGCTTCCAAAAAGAAAATAAACATATTCAACCTTTAATGTCCCCAATGCTCGGAGATCCCTATCACAGAGATCCGTCTGATCTCCAAGCATTTCTACTGGGCTATTATCCAGCATGCGGTTCCAGTGCGGTTTCGGGGATATCATGTGTCTTCGATTTTTTTATTCTGGGCCGTTCTGAGAGCTGTTAGTTAGTTTTTTCATGCAATGACTTATTTCACGGATGATATAAAAGACTTTTATTTGGTAAAATCTGCACTGAGAAAAATCGTTTCAGTATTTCAGTAAAAAAACACACTTACACACATCATACATATTGACAAATCATTTTAAGTGGAATCTCGGAAGTGTTCATGTGAAGCGACAAATCGTGATTGAGACAGGTGGGCGGCAATCTGGCAAGGCGTGACGACACAAGCCCCGCCCATCGCTAAGTAGGGCGGCCATCCGCCCTCGACTAATTGATTACTTGTATTAAATTGATATAAAGAAAGTATAGCCTATAATTAAGTATTATACTCAATCAAAGGCATATCCGATTAGCTACTTATTTTAGGGGCGCACTTATGCTGTAATTAGAATTTCCCTCAAAATCTTAAGTAGAGGCATTAAAAGGATAGAAGAGCCTGGGCAAATGGGGCTGCGAGTAGTTCCTGATGAGTCATTATTATATTTTGCATCATGTTTGTCTTTTAAACACTAAAAAAATTGGCACCTACTTGCAACACTAAAGGCACAATTACACTTGGTCGCTAGCCCATATGGGTGCTCGAAAGAGTTTAATCGAATACGCACCCGATGCATTCATCACACACACTGGTCATCGCATTAATTCTTGTGCGATGACCAGTTTGATAAATGCTTACAATTTTTGAGTTGTAATGAACTCGAGTAGCTGAAGCTGAACTATCGCAATCGGATTCAGGAGAACGACAGAGTGTACCTAGTTGCACACATGTTCCCAACTAGGACTATCCAATGACAACAAAGTTTTAAGAACAAATATTTGCGACAATTCATGATTTTAGGTACATTACTTTGGCATGATGGCTGACAGTCACTTACGTAAATAGAAGAAATGCTGCACTGACCTGAAAATGAAATCTTAAATCATTCTTGCTGAATACCCAATGCTTGTAAGAATAAATCATTTCACAATTTCCTTGGAAAATAAAATCTCGACTCAAAGCAACTTCCAATAAACTTTGCTGCTCTACTTTTCAGGCTCGATAAAATCCCGGTCTATACTGAGCAGAAGTCCTGGGCGTGGTTTGTGCCCGGTGCACGCCCAGTTGTCTTCGAGCTCGGCGAGCCGCCGTCATTCTGGCCTAGGCACGGCGCCGCGCGGACATGGCGCCGGCAATGCGACCGCCGACACGCAAGTGAGTAACACGCCTTATATTATTATTTCTTTTTTTGTAGATAATTAGAACGTGCAAAAATCTTTAGTTGTTTGGTGTACATTTAGATCAAAAGGCTCAAAGTTTTTTTTAGTTTGATCCTTTTGAAATATGGTTCCCGTAAAAGGTTTTGTGGGTTATTATTTTTTTTTTATTTCATCCTTTTTTCTTTACATTGTTAAATTATTTAAGTAAGTGCAGTTTTAAATATACGCGGAGAACGTTTTTTCTCTGCATTTCAGAGCGAACTTGACTAAAGTTTGCTATCGCGCAAAAAGTTTCTTTTCTGAACTTTGTAAGGAAATTATACAAGATTGGGTGGTCTAAAAATACCCAAAATTAAGATAAATGGAGCAGATTAATATGAAATGATAAGTTATATCATTTCATATTCATCTACTCCAGAACTTGGACTTTCACAAAAACTTTTAATCTTTGTTTAAATTCGTCATCACATTTTGTTACTTACGTTTTAACTTGTTAAGTAAGTATTTCATGCGGATTTTATAGCTCGTTTTTAATTTTATAAACCTCGTGACTCAAAAGCCGTGTTTCTTTTTTATCTTTTCCGAATAAGCCACGCGAGGTTTGATCCAATTAAAGTTTATAAGGAATTTTCCTTATGTTCCGAAAGTGAAGCGAAAAATTGTGGCGAATACGGAACAAAACGTGAAGAGTCCGTCCTGCGAAACGACTGATTTCGGTCAATTTTGTTCTGTAATTGTTAAAATGTGTAACATAATATTAGCAAAACTGTGCACGTTATGGGCAGCTTAACTCTTCATCTTGCATGTGGCTTGAAGGTTTTTTTCATTAAAAAAACTCGTGATATTTCGTATTTAATTATTCCTTGAGTTGTTTGGATATCTACTGTTCCGTCGTTAAATAGGTACTGATTTCTTGATGGATTAAGTTTAATAATATAAAATCCTCATCTGAACACGAGCAGTTGCGATTTTGTAGTTTTTCAGCTACTGCAACTAGTTTTAGACAGCGACTTCGCTGGCATGAAAGACGAAATCTGTCCTTTGGGAACGTACTAAAATGGTTAACAGTGTTTTAAAATTCATCCAAATCGTTTACATTGTATGATTGGCGCTATATCGTAATCTGAGGCTTCTTTTCTTATCGAAACGATACAAAGATCATAATGGTTTCTGTACCTACTTGGGTCATTGTACAAATAATTAATTAAACACTTGCCTGACATTAATAAAAGCTAACCGTAGGTAATGCCTACTCGTATAGGTAATCCTACATAGTCACGCCACGGGCCACATTCGGTCAAATAATTTTACATTTTCTTTTTAGCACTATAGAGATATAGAAGTTTTTCTGGTATTTTATTGGTAAAATCTTGATGCAAAAGCTCGAAACTTTGAAATCCCTACCTCGGAAACGTTCAATTTTATTTTGACAGACAAGTAGTTAAGGGGCTGCAGGTTAAGAGAGTAGTATTAAAAAAAAACCGGTCAAGAGCGAGTCGGACTCGCGTGCAAAGGGTTCCGAACGAATTTTTTTCTAGATGTTATTTCAACACTATAGATTTCTTATAAGTTTTCCTGTAATCTATAGGTAAAGATCTATGATCTCTACTTTTTTCAAAATTTTAGGCTTTGTAGTTTCGGAGATAATGGGGGAATGGTCATTTTTCGTGTAATTTCATGAATAACTTCAAAATCATTTATTTTAAAATTATGAAAAAAATATAATTAAAATCCTCACATTCATTCATTCTCATCCTTTCATTTGATATGTCACACGATATTGTTCAAAAAACTTTTTTTAATTTTCTAGTTTGACCCCAAAAGTGACCCCTATACTAAAAATTTAATAATTTACGTAACACGTCCGTATTTGGGTCATAGAAGTCCATATGTGTACCAAATTTCAAAAGAATCGGTCTTGTGGATCCGGAGAAAAGTAGCTGTGACAGACGGACAGACAGACAGACAGACACCCGAGTAATCCTATAAGGGTTCCGTTTTTTGTTCGGAACCCTAAAAATCCCGCAGGTTATTATGGGTAGCTCAGCGGCACTCCTTGCAGTCTGCCGCCCCGGGCCATGGCCCTTTTGGGCTAGGTGTAAATACGCTGCTCGGCTCATGGTTTAAAATTACTGTAGTACCCGAGGTCTATAATAAGCTGCTCCGTCGGTCTCATGTTCGCAAATGCGAACATTTCGCGTACCTAGGTTGGATTGTCAGGTCGGAATAAGTGCTATTAGTTTTTTTTTTTTTTACTACGGTCAAATGTGTGCCTATGCACACGTTTGACTACTATCTCATCTGATGATAAGCGATGATGCGGTCGAAGATGGAGCACACTTACCTACAAGTAACCTATTCACTCTTGACATAGACTCCCAGGTTGTATCTATCTATATGTAGCTATCGGGAAACACAGAAACTGGCAGGGAATTCCACTCCTTAGCTGTACGCACATTGTATGTATTCCCAAAACGTTTTGTGCGTGTGGGTGGCAATTATATTAGCAATTTTTCAGTAGCAGCTAGTTTGGAAGTGAGTCGCATGACACTCTCGTGTCCCGGAAAGCACATAACACCTTTTGGCCCTGCTTCTTATTTTTCCCCGGCCGTATGTCGGATTGTCGTTGCATAGGAATATGGGATAAAAGGAACTAAGAGTACACATTTATGATCTCTCCTGCGTACTTAGTGCGTTGAAAAATTAACAAAAAATGGGGAACGAAAATTGGTCGGGAGGAATATTATTAGCCGCCGCAGCCATGTAGAATTAAGTATTCCAAGATTATCGTGATCAAACTCAGCGCTCATGCAGACAGGCGCAATGTGTCAATGCGGCAACGCGTTCAAGTAATACATTAACAACAATAATAGCAAAAATGAACAAATACACTAAACTAACAACAATCAAAATATAGCATCAAATCATTCGTCCTCTACGCTGTCAGCTGGTAATGTGCCCAAGAGACTGGCGGCATTGCCACGTTGAATGGCAATGCTTAATCTCTGGTAAAAGCTAACTCTTGGGTCACGGGAAGTGTCAACCAGCCGTTTCGATATTTCTTTGAAAAGGCTGTGAGCACAAGGGCCCCACGGCCCGACGGCTTCAACCCCAAACGGCTCGAAAATATTGTTACCAATAGTGGTACTATTTTTTGGCCGCTTGAGGTTTTCCGTAGCCGCAGCAGCAGCACCAGCACAACACGATGAACTAGGAAGATATCCTATCTTCCGAGAGCGCGAGAGTATTGATAAAGGTCGCGCCCCACTCTAAAGGCCTTCTTCTAAAAATTGTGGGGTTATTTTGTTTTTTTTACTACCTACATATTGATAAAAAATTCTTCAATCTTCAAATGGTTCATATAGATGCTGCAAATCTTCTAATCTCTTTTCTTTGAGTAGGTAAATACTAATTAACGCTAATGACGTTTATGACAGACTTCCCTCATACCGATTACTAACTGTCCCTTAAAACTAGCATTATGTCACTCATTCGGTAATTTGTTTTTTTTTTTAAATATCAACTGACAATAAATCTCTTAAATGGCGTCTCTTGTTAGGTACCAAAGTGTTCAGTAAGAGGAAAACTACAATTTTGGTGAATTTATTTTTATATCGAGAAAAGTATATTTTTGAATGTTTAGGGATCTCGTTTTCTTTTCCCCACTAATAACCCACAGAGTCACCCCCACTTAAAGACTCGGAAAGCTGAAATTTCTCGATTGAAAATGCTGCATGCATTTCTCTACTCCAATATTCCGCGTAATAAATGTCCGTCGTATTCGAAATTCAATTTGTCGACTAGTGGTGCGCTGTAGCGATGACGTACGATTTTTCGTCGCTAAATCGACCATCGGTTAATCGGGCCGCTAGCTGGACGTGACAGCCACTCGGGCGTCCCGGATAGAGAGCTTGCATGAGGGTTGGCACCGCGGAAATATCATAACATTATGCAGGCAAAACCAGTGACAAAATTGTTTTAACAGATACTTCCGATGAATCATGGCTTGATATGACTCACAGGCCACGGCGATTATTAAATTATTGGGTCAGCTTCATAGATCGGAAGTGTTAGTTCTAGGTGCCAAGAATTACAATTTCGCCTGTTGGTAATTTAACCTTGTTGCAGTTGTTGTAAGACAAACGATGTCAACCTTCGTGTCTTCTTTCTTCTCCGTATTGCTTTTTCGGATTTAACTACATTATAATTGTTAACATGGTCGTTCCAAACATGCGAATTAGTTTCAATAAACCTTCAAAAAATAATTAATGACAGCAGTAACTTTCTCCGTTTAATGCGGTCTTGAATGTCTTTTAAATCTTGAAATTCCGAAGTGAAAGTACCTAAATCAAATTCTTAAAATAATTTAGAAAGTTGCGTCAACCCTGCGTTAAAGCCGCGTGGTCAGCGGTCAGCGCGCGTGAAGTGTGCGCCCTCTGTCACGCGGCGCGTCATAACATTGTCACTTCATTATGTCGTGTCGTAATGGAGGGCCACGACTCGACGATATTTCTGCTTCCAGTTAATTAACACTCGGATAAAAGGTTAAGTGGTGTAGTTTGGTTGGTGCGGTGTTTAAATTGGGATTTGTTGACCGTTGTATGAATAGATTTGGGTCGATTTAATAATGAATAGCACGACGAAATCAGTGTTTGGTTGATACGATAGACTAGGAAAAATTGTTTCGATTTTGTTCAGTTTTCATGCTGTTACATACTACAGAAATAATGTATGATCCTTATCATTGGGATGTTTTTCGCTCACCACGCTACGCCGGATATAAACTATCCCCGATCCTCGTCGATACAAAATCGTAGCACCCCGACAAGTTGTAGCGAACCTACGAAACTCGTAGCAACTTGACAAGTTGTAGCTAAGCTACGAAAAATGTAGCACTTTGACAAGTAAAGTAGCTAAGATACAAACTCATAGCACCCTGACGAGTAGTAGCTATGCTACGTAAATCGTAGAACTTTGATAGTTGTAAGCAAGCTTCGAAAACTTGTCAATGTAACTAAGCTACGAAAATTATAGCATACTCAGAGCTACGAAAATCGTAGGCCTTTGACAAGTTGCAGCTATGAAATTCCTACTTTTTTTTAAACCAATTCGGTTCTCAATTCGTCTGAATATTGTTTTTTGTTTTGTAACTTCGGACGTAGTACGTAGGCATCATTTCTCAGAACATGTTGTAGTCGGTTTCTTTATAGCAGCTACAACGAGAATGAGTTTACCATTCTTACTTCATGCGCAGGGTGTGGCGGGTTCCTGTGGTCGGGCAGTAGGATGGCGCTGAAGACGCCTACGCCGGGCGTCGGCGAGCGCGAGACATGGGGCAAGAAGGTGGACTTCCTGCTGTCCGTCATCGGGTTCGCCGTCGACCTCGCCAACGTGTGGCGCTTTCCTTACCTCTGCTACAAGAATGGCGGCGGTGAGCACCTAATTTCTTTTATTATTTACACCTTTACTTATAAAAATCTGTGCAATCAAATCAGTCCTTTTTAAAAATAAGGACCTTATTTATAATGAACACAAAAAAGTTTAAGAATAGGTTTTCTTTGGGAAAGCTTACCTACTCATATGCACACAGACTAGCTAAACGCGGAATTGGGTTCTCAACAGCAAGACGTAGTGCCAACCTTACTTTTACTTTGAATTGATCAAGGCTCCTATTTGTGCCGTCTGATAAGTTAATAAAATAGTACATTCCCATCGTATTGCGACGCCACTAACGGAGTGATTATGAATGTCGGGGCAATTTTGACGGATCTCATTTGGGGGAAAACTACCTAGCTGTATGAATGCCCAAATAACACCCAAAGCAAGTTAAATAGACCAGAGTCGATAATTTTTGAAACCAAAAAAAATAGTAGTAGGATGAAACCCATTGGAAAAGGAAGAGAATATAACAACAATGAAAGGAAAAATAATTTACGGGCGATCTGAGGTCGGGAAGTGGATGGGGGTGAGTTTTTAAGGGTAAAACAAAACAGTTTATCTCGATTTTCGGCAAAACTAAAAGTCCTACGGAAAAAAGTTAAATCTCAAATTTGTAGGTAATAAAAAGATCTACAACTTTTGTAGTTACACTTTTTTCACATAACCTCATTTATGTAGAAAATTCAAATAACCAAGTTTTTGGTTTTTTATTTTTATGTTTCACGAAGTTTGGTGAAAACTTACCTTTTTATGTCCCAAACACACTGTATTTTTTTCAATTTGAAATATTTATTTTTTTACCTTCTTTTGACTTAATATCGAAAAATTTTCAATCGAAAATTCTCTCGTTAAATTATCTGCCGTTTTAAAAAATCGGTGGGCTTTTTGTTCTTTGAAATGTCTACTTTCTGATGGTGTAAAAAATATACATTACTAAGGTAAATCTCAGAAAATGCAAAAAAAACTCACCCCCATCCACTTCCCGACCTCAGATCGCCCGTAAATTATTTTTCCTTTAATATTTGTTATATTCTCTTCCTTTTCCAATGGGTTTCGTCCTACTATTATTTTTTTTCACTTTTTACCGTTTTTAAAGGCTAAAATGCTAGCATTTTTTTTGTAACTTCACAACGTGGCAGGTTTTGAGTTAAAACGCCCTTAGGCCTACCACATGGAACCTCAGCCTATAGTCGGCCTTAGTCTACATTAAACTATCACTTAAACGGAAGTCGGAGGCGGCTCGCAATTGAAATTCGAATGCAAAAATCAATTTTGAGTATTGCTATAGCTATTTGCTCCCTTGCTCCATCCCCGTTTCCGTTATCCCTATATTTTAATTAATTTCCTCTAGTCGCCTTTTTTATCTTTACCGTTTTCATGACTACGAAGTCGAATGGAGTGCATCATGTTTCCTTCAAGAAGACTCAGAATATACATAGGCGTTAGAAAATTTTCGACAGACAGTATCGAAGCTGGTTGATAAGGAAGATTTAACTGTAGTCACGGATAAAATGTTCCAATTTTTAGAATTGAGGACATTACTAGTTAACTATTTCATATAATATATGTAGCTCAAAAGCACGCACATGCATTTCAAACTAGATGGTTCTGGTACCTACAGCTAATCGTGCCGTGACTCATCATCTTCCTGTCCTTATCCCATGTTACTTGGGGTCAGAGCAGCCGTCACGCTATCACTATCTCCCTTTTCTTTCATATCGCTAATCGTGACTGACCCATGTTCTTCTTTAATCCAATTAGTCAAATAAGCTACAGCATAACTTCAATCCAAGTCAATTGTAAATCCAATATCATCATCAAATATCGATCATAAATCGAGTATATTTCGATCTTCATAATCAATTCACCTAATGATACATTCTAGACGGTCTAGAGCGCGGTGTCGGTGTCTAGAGAGTGTATTATCTATAGTCTAGAGTGGCGCGGTTGTGCCTTGAATGGCTCTAAGTGCCTCTTGCGTCGCTAATTGTGCGCCTCGCGTCTCGTCGGCGCGTTCCGTCACGTCATAAATGCTCAGACGGCACACTTAGAGATGTGTTTCGGTTTTATTTGAAGTTTACTTAAAGTTTGGGACATAACTCCATGGTTAAATTGCTCATTGCTATAGAATACCTACAAAATTAACTTAGGTAGCTGTTATAGAAGAAGAATTGTAGTGTAATTTTAAAAGCCGAATTTTCGCCCCCTTCGGATTGCGTTTATCGTGATCGAAATACCTAACGCAAAGTGTTGAGTAGTGGTCCTAATCTATATTTTCCCATTAAACTTCTTAGAAAGTAAACACAGGAGCGTCATACACCAGAAACTATTTCATTCCATTTCATATGAGAGCATGATTCGTGAATTCATTCAAGACTACTGTGTGATTGCGCGCTAACACCGGCTGTAGGGCACTCGAGGCATAATAGGCGGTTAACAATCGTACGCCTTGTGCGCCTAGTGCCTCGCCTCGCCTCATGCAGCGCCTCGAGTGGCCTGCACTACGCTTACACCTGCGGCTTGCTAATTGAAGCTTCACATTCGCAGTGAGCGGTGAAGTACTCATGTAATAGCGTTATACACTCAACAATGCTCAACACACCTGCAACTAATTATCAAAAACAGAAAAGCAGGAAGCAGAATGAGTTAAAACAATAGTACTCGTAATATTGTACACAGTGTTGTCAAAAAACTAAGATATTCGTAAATTCCTGAGGCGTTCACTATACACATTTTGCTGACAGGCTATGTATGCTTTTCACATCGATATCTACAAACTTCAAAACAACAGTGGAACTTGACGTCCATTTCCCTGAAGTTTAGACAAACCATTGCAAGTGACAAGCCGCGATATGGCGAGGCTAGACTCCACACGTCTTGGCAGAAGCGGAAATGAAGCGCCTCAAGCAAGAGGATAGAATGGACAGTCAAAGCCCCGGAAACGGCTAAATGAGATTTGTTTGCATGGTATTTCAATATCATGAGTTGTTCATCTTCCGGAATCTTGAATTGAATAATTTCAATTGTTCTTTAAACTTCACTTACTACGGGACGAACAATGGGGTACAACGTAGTCTATAAAGCGGTCTACCATACTATAAACATGAATTATGCTACAGGAATTTTTATTTATTGCACTTAGGTACCTAAGTGCAAGTATATTCTAAAAGTTTTGCCATGATGTTATTCCACAGTTTCTAAAAAATAAACGTTTCTAACAAAGCTCCTTAAGATCTGGCCCTGTCAACCATAACAAACATGCTGACCTTATTAAAACCTATTCAATGAAGACCACATCGAAAATACTTGTGCTCATAACAAAGTTTGAGCCACATACCTAATTGCATCCGTTGCTACTGCTTTGATCGTCCGTCGCACCATCCTTTGGCGTCCAAGAGTCAGTAATTGACAATCAAAACGCGCCCTTTACGCCGGGAAAACTTAGTTAGCTCCTCGATGTGCAGGAAAATTAGTAACGTAATAATGGGAGAGGGTAATAAGATAATGGAGAGGGGGGTCATCCTCTCTCGGCGAAGCAAAGGCCGATCGGGCCGCCTCTGTCCGTGATCTAATTAAATGGCAATTCTCGTGAACTGTTGAAATGTGATCTTGTCTTTGAGCCGTTCAAGCTGAGAGGAAATTTATTTAGAGTCGATGAGATACTGTTAATGGTGCTAGCGTGTCGCTTCGTGTAATTGAGTTGGTGTAGAATCTGAATGTTGGTACTGCCTACATTTTCGATCTTACTCCAATGTAACTGCAACTCTACCTAAGTTCTTTTAGTTCCTACGCATTCTTAAATTAATATGTAGGTTGTATTGTGTGTTGCGGAATTTGTTCGAAATAGTCACCGCGGCCCTGGAACGCAAAGGGCATTAGGAGGAACATGGATAGGATTTAGTCAGTAAGAGTCCCTTCCGCTCCGCCCAGAGCTGCACGAGTCATTGATAAATTTCCCATCTTTAAAAACAACAAATGTTGCGTTGTGACTCAATGAAAAAAAAGACAATTCGTTGTTGATACTTTCCAAACGTTATTCCGCTTGATCTAAGATTTGTAAGATTTTGTTTCTACTCTTTTTTTTAGTCGGAAACGATACAAGGCATAGTACCTAGAAGTAGGTAGGCTCCCGAACTACTTGTTTACTACTAACACAGATATAAAATAATGCAACTACCTATTATTTGGCTACAACATTCCGAGAGCCGCAGCCACTACTAACCCTTCCGAATGCCCTGATTTATAGCCGTGTTCGGTCACAGCCGTGGTTCCGTACTAATTGATTGGGGCGCCACTTCATCATGTGACCCTCGCCATCCATCATTGCGAACGTAGACTGTTCCACTGTACTTACACCATTATGAGGATGTAATTATTTCGTGATGTGACAGTTTTGGTTACTGTGTTGATTGCTTTGTTTGGTGGGGATGCGTTTCTTTTTGAAAACTATGAAGTTTGCAATGAAACGAGGGAGCTATGAAGATGCTTTAGAAGATAACTCTTCAAGGCCTTCTGTTTCTTTAAGGCTGAGTGAGGGTTTCAGAAATTTAAATTTAACTGAACTCAAAATCCAGAAACTTGTTAAGTAATTGAAGGTGATTTTTGATACTTAAAACGATAACTACTGATATAGGTAGGTACTACCTGCTATTTAAAAAGTTACGATGATAAATTCTATAGGTACAAAGTATTTTGTAAAATGAGGACTCTGTTTGCATTGTGCATTCTCCGTCGGTTCTCTGAGGTCTGTGTTTCTTTCATGTTTTGCGTCTGTTTTACTTTTGAAGTAATTTTAATAGTCGGCTTTGACTTACTAGAAGATGACAGTTTTTAACCGACGTCTAAAAAAGAAGGTGGTTCTCAATTCGACCGCGTATATATATTTTTTTATGTGTGTTCGCGGATAACTTCGTCGTTTATGAACCGATTTCAATGAATCTTTTTTTATATGAAAGGGTATATTGCCGAGGTGGTCCCATTGCCACCACGTGAGGATCTGATGATGGAAACCATGAGGAATCGAAGGCAACTCGAAAATTGTAAGCACGCATCTGGTAAAAACTTGATATTCGTGTGTATATCGGGTGATACTACAAAACAATGAAGGTTTGGATCAGACCTGATGATGGAGACGACAGAGAGTCAAGGGAACTCCACATCGGTATGTAGGAAATACCAAGTGTTTGGGTTTATTTCATTCGTATTGACGAGACCTTTACACCGAAAGCACTAAGTAAGTTTTATTTTCATAACATAACATCACGCCGGTACGCTGTGAATGGGTACCTACGCAGGTACCACTAAAAAGTGAAAATAAAAAATATACATAAATAATATAAAATAACTTATTTTCGGAAGTTGCTGTTTTTGTTTATTTCGTTTTTTGACACCGGGTTCCGAAATTAAAGTTATTTGATACTTTGTAGTGTTTTGTTTTTGGAAGTCGGTTACATTTTTTGTAGAAAACTTTTTTCAATCTAAGCTACTTATATATTTAAATGCAATTTGCATGATGATGATACCCGTACAATTGCAGTTCTGCAGAACGTTACCAAAAATACATCCTGCATGTTTTGCCAATTTCTGAAAAAAAAAACATATCAAGCAGAAAACCAACTGAATTAAGATATCAACAACATCTTATACAATCAAACCACTCGCCACTGTTAATTGAAATCAAAATACATTTGCCTATAAATCACAATTCCATAAACATTTCAGTGGAAACAATTCCGGCCGGTGTAGATGATTTACTGGAGCCCTATCGGCGGTAATCTCGTAATACCCAATCATCCGCCGGGCCTTCGGTCCGCGGGGACCTCCCGGCTCTTCGGAACTAAGGCGATTTGATTACCATTCTAACATCTGTATCAGATTCGAAGAAATGAAGCTCTAAATTAAATAATGTTGAACCGATTAGGGATTTTTATTTGTTACTTTAATTTTAAGACTTTACATACTCTTCTCTTGTTGTTACACACTATTGTCTACTTTCTTTTTCATTTCTCCTGTCGCAGGTCTGCTGGAAGAAATTTCATTAGAAATAAGCAGTTCCTTTGTACTCATATTTATAATGTTAATTTTTACTGTTGTTCTGTGTGTACATAAATAATAAAATAAATAAATAAACTTTTTAAGGTTATCTACTGTTTCGGTTTCAGACTTAAAAAAAAACTTTCTATGACTAGCTTCGACGGTATGATTGCAGAAGGTAGCTTGTTTCTGGGCTTATTTTGATTTATATACGTCTAACAGAATAAATGCAATACCTCTTAAGGGGTCATTGTACTCATCATTAGAAACAACTTTTACTATGGGACCAATAACGAATTCGCGAGAAAAAAATCAGCTGTTCAGTACATTTTGTCGAGTTATGTGCACATAAATGTATGGGGCATTCGTTTTTTTTTGTCACGATTTCAGTGTTGGTTCCATAGTGAAAGTTGTTCATAATGATGAGTTCAATGACCCCTTAAGAGGTATTGCGTTTATTCTGTTACAGGTTGTATACATTTTATACTAGCTTCTGCCAGCGGCTTCGCCCGCGTGGTCCCTAGGGAACATACTCCCTGGACAAAAAGTAGCCTATGTCCTTTCTCAGGCTCTAGAATATCTCTGTACCAAATTTCATTTAAATCGGATCAGTAGTTTTGGCGTGAAAGCGAGACAGAGTTACTTTCGCATTTATAATATTAGTAAGGATGAAGGTTACTTTTTATTTAACAATACAGACAAGTGGTTTTAATGTCGAAACCTCCTCCATAAATTCAAAAGGACCTTGTTGCACAAAGATATATTTTATAAAACCCGCAGCGCAACAGTTAAAATTAAATCACCCTATCATGGCGAAAAGCCACACTATTCCATAAAGCCCCATTATCCCTTCACTTAAGAGACACGAAGATTCTCCGAAGCCACTTCCCGGCGTCGTCGACTTACAGAAACTTGGTCGGAATGTCCTCCATTCCCCTCTTATCCGCGACCTGTTGCATCCGGCAATAAAGTAAATCCAAGCCATATTTCTCCCCTGCCTCCCTCTCAAAGAGGTTTTAAGACGTATTGCAGTTAGTAGTTGTACTTATATTTTTTTTCGGCATAGAATTGTCTTGGTTTTATACCCACGAAGTTACTCTTTTTAACTTTTACACGAAGTTGTGTTGTTAGCAGCAGCGGGAAGATTTCGTTACCAGATTTTGACGTGGATATTGTTGCTCAACTTTATTGGAATTCTCTTGGTGATGATGGTAATTCTACTCAAGATTTTAGTTTTCTTTAGCAGAATTAACATTTTACTAAGACAACTCCAATTAAGTATAGAACAATATCTAAAATGATACCCTTTTTTACCTAGAAAAGATGTGGTCGTTTTTGCTTAAGCCAAGATCCTGTCATTAAGTGTGTTTGTACACACTTGAAGACAGGTTTTATACTATACCTACGCTTTAAGATTGTCATCAATGGACGCAACATAATGAACATGAAAAATCTAAAATCCCTAATGGTTCAACTCTCAGTCCATGAGATACTGGATTCCCATTTTGGCTAAACCAGTGCCGTGTTGAGTAATGTTCGTGTGGGTTCTCTGGACATTATACTTACCCAATTATAGCGTACGGAAGTTCGTCATTTAGCAATTGTGTTCATCATTCATTAATGTTTACTTGGAACCCGTCGACACACGTGCATCAGACAGTTTACTTCATCCTTTTACTGACCTCGTTTCGACACTGTTTCGAGGAACCCTCACGGATTTTAGGAGAGTAGGAGTTATAGGTTGTTTCGTTGGTTATTTAGCGTTGCTGAACAACACCAGCCGGTCGATTCTGTAAACATGTCGAAGTGAAGGCAGTGATCATTCCATCTTGATTGACAGCTCACTTCGTGATCACTTCACCCAAGCCTTAATTTCGACATGCTTACATAATCGCACTGCTGAATTCATTAAGAATAATCACAATCTAGGTACGCTTAAAAGCGACTGATGATCATGGTTCTTAGGAAATGCCGAAGTTGATAAAAAAGTTTTAACAAGTATATCATCAAGATGGGGATCGAGATATGCATCTGATCGCCTCATTTATTAATCGATTCGAAATACTTATCGAAATCCTTATAGCACCAAGTTTGCAACATTGCCGAGAACAATAGGCTAGTTTCCACCATCAATAAATTACAAATCTATTTAGTCTATCAGTTGGAGTATTGAAAAATAATGGACACGTATTTTTTGTTTTTGTAAATCAATGAATATTGACCAAGATAGAATGCATCAAAAATCGGGAGAGGGGGCTGGTGACGTCACGTCGCTAGTAAAATTGTACTATCGTTGTGACGTCACGCGAGTTTTCAACGTACTGTATCTTCGTAATTTTTTGTTTACGTGAAAAAAGAAAAAATACGTGTCCAATATTTTTTGGAAATCTATCTGACGGACTAATTCTTTTTTTTTCAGTAAAATACCTAATTATTTTAAACAATTAATACATAATTTCGACGTCGTTCGTTCTTATAAAAGAAGACATTACCTATATGTATAATTAATCTACATAAAATGAGCTCGAACATTGAACATCTCAAGTTTCATAAAAGCGTTCCTATTGGAAGTAAATGCGAGCCTTAAAAGGCCAATTACAAGACAATTTGCGTCGCCCTCTCTCTCGGGGCCGATATGAAATTATTGCGAGTATAGATCTCAGATTGCGATGGAACTCTTCGGGGGCAATCGACTGAAAAATGTACGTTATTACTGGAATATTAGTTGAGATTTGTAAAACAATTGGAGGGTTTTATAGGAATCTTTATGTTGTGGCTGATTATAAAATGTTATGCGATAGATAGATTTGTGATTTTTCCGAGACCTTTTCTATTCACTTTTTAAACTTACAATCGATTGTTTTATTATTGTGAAGTGCTTCTTATCGGTGCTACCGTAAAAAAAAAAACTTTTTACAAAAAAATATAATTGGCTTCCAAATAAAACACTACAAAGAATAAAATAACCTTCATTTCGGAAGTCGGTGTTAAAAAACAAAGAAACAAAACCAAAAACACCGACTTCCGAAATGAAGGTTATTTTATTCTTTGTAGTCGATTATATTTTTTTGTAAGAAGTTTTTTATTTTTCACTTTTAAGTGGTGATACTTGGACGACGTCTTCGTCAACGCAGTAATTGAAATAAGCAAAAATGCTTATAAAATAAAAACTACTGAACCAAACCGAATCAAATTTTTATGGGACCAAATGGCAAGTATACTGCATCGAACTAAAAAAGAATCACAGAAATCTCGGAGTAATCGGTGTACAAAAAAAAATACCCACCGAATTGAGAACCTCCTCCTTTTTTGGAAGTCGGTTAAAAATTGAAACTATTTTCAGCAGTGATGGCACAATACCTACCTAAATTTTCAAAAAAACAAGCATTATTTGCAAAATATTTGTAGGTTTTGGGCGCTTTTTACTAAGCATTCGCTGTCCGTCCGTCCATCCGCCCGTCTGTCTGTCAGCGGGCTGTATCTCAAGAACCGTAATAGGTAGACAATGGAAATTTTCACAGAGTGTGTTTGCGGCTATAACAACAAATAATAAAAATTAAATTACATTAAAATTAAAGAGCTCCATACAAGAAATGTGTTTTTTTTTCGGTTTATGGTACGGAACCCATCGTGTGAGAGTCCGACTCGTACTTGACCGGTTTTTTTTCTTAATAAGTCATTACAGTAATTCAGAATTTGTAACATGAAAAACTCGTGTTTAGAAACCATGACCAGTTTCTTCGTGAACCTATGAACTTCGACTTAACACTTGATTTGAGTTTATTAGTAACTAGCGGACGTCACGCGGTTTTACCCGCGTAGTTCCTGTTCCCGTGGGAGTACGGGGATAAAATATAGCCTATGTTACTCGCTGATAATGAAGCTATATATTGCTGAAAGAATTTTTTAAATTGGTCCAGTTGTTTTTAAGTTTATTCGTTACATACATAAAGATTTGTATTTACAAATCTTTCCTCTTTATCATCATCATCATATTGGGTTGGCGATCGCAGTGTATGGTGTTGAGTTTTACAGAGAACGCTGCTGCCCATTCTCTGGCGAGTCCCTTAGTCGCCTCTTACGACACCCACGGTAAGTGATGGGATGGTATTATTCTTTTACGGCACCATACGGCACCGGCCGACACCATACGGCATTCCTCTTTATAATATTAGTTGTTATAATATTAGTATTTGGAATAAGCGGATGAGGAGTAGATTTTTATAGTGTGTCATTTTAATTTTTCTTGCCGTTGCCCAGGCGCTTTTCTGGTGCCGTACTGCATCATGCTGGTGGTGGGCGGCATCCCGCTGTTCTACATGGAGCTGGCGTTGGGGCAGTTCCATCGGAAGGGCGCCATCACCTGCTGGGGGAGACTGGTTCCACTCTTTAAAGGTTAGTGTTATTCCGCTAATTGTTTTGTCTTACATTTATTTATTTTTTATTCATTTCATTTATTTCGTAAAAAAAATATAATACATAGGTATAGATGTTGCTCTTTTCTTTGCCGGATTGGTGACATCTATAAAAACAAAATATTTGGAACTAAGCGAGGTATTTCGCTTTTATTTATGTAAGTCGTAAGGGAACGATTATTTCAGCAGTTTTGGTAATTACTGCATTGCATTCATACGGTAGTTATTTTCTGGTTATTTAAAACTCTATCTAAGAATTATTCCCATTTGCTGTGGTAAGCTTTTGTAGTAAATTCGCAGGATTTACATCCTTCAAAAACCTGCGTCTAAGTGGGTTTAATTTTAAATTGTTCCGATTTCTCGTTACTTGGCTCCGTTTTATGGGGTCACGTGCGAGTGCGACTCATACGCCAGATTTATTGCGGGCCGGTCACGTCCCGTCGGCTAATGTCATCGGTATGGTGGAAGCCGCATTTGGCGATCAAGACTTATAGTGCCCACCACTTAACTTTCCGACGGCTTTTGTGGCATTGGTCGTGTCTACGTATGTGAAGGGATATTTTAAAAATAACGAATGTATACATAGATCATGAAAACAGTTATGTATATGTGGTCTCAGACGTCTTTTGTCTGCTGAACAAAGCATCTACGTCACTGTGATTAAATAATAGAATTTGTATCTGCTTTGATCAACAATTCGAAAGTTATCTGTAACTACTTTCTGTATCAAAAAGCCGGATAAAGTTTCTATCAGATTTTCACTGCATCCAATAGTAACCTACAGTGAAAAACGGTTTCAACTTCATCAGGGAACGTCGATGCTGAGCAGACAGCTAAGTTTTACGTGATCATCTTTACAGCACTTTCCTCGACACAAATAAATACACTTAAATCGATGAATTTTTAAGATGATATGTTTACACTCAATACATTTTTTTCACGACTCAAGGACCAAAATCACACGCTCCAATAAACAACTCACCCGACTTCAAGACTTTTATGCAAAACATGGGATATGTCATTTACAAGATCGCGGTCTAGTCGGACGTCCCCCCGCACTTAACACCCATAATTGACACCATTCCCGGGGCTCCCCTTAAGTGCTCGTCCCATACGGTCTCAAAAGGCTCCGGTAGATTTGCGAGCCCGGCTTATGCCCGTTGATTTCATTTCACGCGATTGTCACGTCTCGCGCCCTGAGTGGCTCCCGCCACGATATGATTTTTGAAGAGAAATAAAATTGGTAATGGCCCGGAAAGGTGCTGGAAATCCGCTTGAGTGAAAGTATTTTTTGACGAAATGAATTGGGAACGTTCGCGCAAGTTCATTGTTTAGGTGAAATGGTTTTCTTGAACTTTTTATTCAAGACTTAGGTAGGCAATTATTTTGGGTCTGTAAAGAGCACTTTAAATTCGTACGGTAGGTAATAAAAGAAAGAAAGAAAGAAAGAATGTATAGTAATCCGATGTTTTGACAAGAGCTTTGATGATGATTGATGTTCTACTTTGGTCCACTATAGGTAGATAATTATGGGATATTATAAATTGCATATCAAATAAATAATCGCCTATCAATACATACTCATCATTTATATTCTTTTTTACATCAAATAACTTACTTCACTACAAATAAACTAAATGTTTAACAAAACTCAAACTGCAGATAATTCGAAATCATACATCAATATGACATTACTTTTTTCCTCATAATGCAATACAGTTAAATTTATTTTTGTACAAAAATACTACATACATAGCATAAATACTGACTGCACAGCAAATTTTCCATATTTATGGACAACACCCCGACTCAGACTACCCTGACTCGGATAGGTTAGGTTAGAAGGCTAAGGCGGGAGCTCCGCTCCGCTTCGCTCCCGCCTTAGCCTTGGTGGTAATTTTTTTTTTAAACCACCCAGAACTATGGTGAGTCGCAATACAGTTTTGTCGTGCATTGATGAAACATTTTGCTTTAGGAAAAATCGCTGTACGCTGCGAAAATAAATTGTAGTGTGTTTAGTGATATTTTGAGTTGAATATTTTGCTGTGCAATCAGTAAATTTGATGGGAATTCAGAATCTTATTGCATAGAAAAAGGATATTTTTTGATTTGCGTTTAAATAATACCCGATAGTTATAGTCTTCATTCAAGTCACGACGCCAGTCTTCTCGAGCGTCCGCATCCATTTCAGTCCTGCTGCACTTCTTACCATAACCTGAAGTTCTTGTCGCAAAGGTATCGGGTACGCGGTAGTTCTGATAGCATTCTACGTGGACTTCTACTACAATGTTATCATTGCGTGGGCGCTGCGGTTCTTCTTCGCGTCCTTCACCACTATGCTGCCCTGGACCAACTGCGACAACGAGTGGAACACCCCGGCTTGCAGACCTGTGAGTATTCAAATGTAAACTTTATTTAATAGTAGATTATGTAGCGAGGGGATAAAATAGTGTCTTATGTCACGGGCGTCATATTGAATCCCGAACACGGGAGACTTCAAACAATGAAGGATTCGAGAGTTAACTGAATTTAATTATAACCCGCCGGGCAATAATATGATTTGAATTTGGAACTCATTTTGACTGCGCTCGCTGCACGTGGGCTGTAGCCGCAGCTTCGGGCGCGCGAGCTGCTCCTAGCAGTGGAGGCCGACGCGCGCCATCTCTTTTCATGGCTAGGGCATAATTTTCTCGCAGTAGATGTGAAAAGTAGAGTAAGCTACTCGGGGATAAAGGTGTGTTTGCCTTGGGCTAGCTTGAATCCGTCGCTGCATTCAGGATTCTTGTATTAACTCCCTCGCTTCGCTCGTGAATTAAACACTAAACTCCCTCGCAACTATCGAGAGTTAACTCTCGAATCCTTCATTTCGTTCGGGATTCAATATGACGCCTGTGACATAAGACACTGCTTTATCCCCTCGCTGCATAATCTACTATTTCTTCCCTCATATCTGAGCACATACTTAGGAAACTCTGAAACATCTTGTTCCAGTTTTCAGGTTCCATGTAGCAATGTGTTTCTTTTTAGGGTTCCGTACCCAAAGGGCAACGGAACTCTATTAATAAGCCTCCACTGTCCGTCCGTCCGTCCATCTATCCGTCCGTCCGTCCGTCTGTCTTTCAGCGGGCTCTATCTTAAGAACCGTAATAGGTAGACAGTTGAAACTTTCACAGATTGTGTAATTCTATTGCCACTATGACAACAATTAATAAAAATTAGGGTTTATATAGAGTCCGACTCACACTTGGCCGGTTTTTTCGATTAGATTTATTGTCTTTGAAATAGTGCGTTCACTTTATTTTTCGGACTGACATTTTGCTCAATGTTCTCCAAGAATTTTTAGCTAATGTCTAGTTTAGGTGTTAAAATAAAACATAGAATATATAGTTACATTCTTCAAACTCCTTTGCAGTTCGAAGCAATCTGGGAAGCCTCCAACAAAACTCGCGTACGCAACAACAGCTCTTCAGGATTGTTCCCTCCTCCTCAAACAACTCCATTTACATCAGCTGCTTCTGAATACTTCAAGTAAGTTTTCTTTAAAAGTTAAAAAAAGTCAAAACTTTTCAGTTATTTCAAATCAACATATTATTTTAGCCGAGCCATCTTGGAACTACAAGGGAGTGAAGGTCTTCATGACTTGGGTGCCATAAAATGGGATATGGCCCTCTGTCTGCTAGCGGTCTACATCATCTGCTACTTCTCACTTTGGAAAGGCATCAGCACTTCTGGAAAAGTAAGTCCTATTATTCTCATTTTTTTTATTTCTTCATTAGGTATTCCTTAGATTGGTTGAAGATATATCTTAGACTAGCTTCTGCCAGTGGCTTCGGCTGCGTGGTCCCTAGGGAACATACTCCCGGTATAAAAGTAGCCTATGTCCTTTTTCAGGCTCTAGACTATCTGTGTACCAAATTTCATTTAAATCGTCAGAAGTTTTGGCGTGAAAGCGCGACAGATAGACAGACAGAGTTACTTCTATTCGCATTTATAATATTAGTAAGGATTAAGTAGAGTATCATATTATGGATTCATTATTGGATTATTTATTGGATTTGTTATTGGCTTGCTGGTGACTACGGTTTCCTATTTTGTTTGTCTTTATTAGCTGTAAGTCCTCCATGTACTAAATAAATAAATAAATTATCTTCATAGATTCAGTAGGTAGGCAAACATTATTACCGATATCATTTGTAAATTCTATAATGCTCTTTCGTCTTACAGGTGGTTTGGTTCACTGCTCTCTTTCCCTACGCAGTTCTACTAATACTTTTAGTTCGTGGCATAACTCTCCCTGGCTCCGCTACCGGTATTCAGTATTACCTCAGTCCTAACTTCGAAGCTATCACACAACCTCAGGTAAGGTATCCAAAAACATTAAATTTTAGAAATAGGGTTTTTTATTAAAAGAATCTAATAAGTCCGTCAGATAGATTTTCAAAAAATATTGGACACGTATTTTTTCTTTTTTCACGTGAACAAAAGTTGAAGACGATAATACAGTGCGTTGAAAACACGCGTGACGTCACTATGATGGTACAATTTTTACCAGCAACATGACGTCACGCGTGTTTTCAACGCACTGTATCGTGTTTTTTTATTTACGTGAAAAAAGGAAAAAAATACGTGTATATTGTTTGAAAATCTATCTGACGGACTTATTAGATTTCTTCAGTAAAATACACTATTATGATTTGATTTTGTAATTTTTCGGTTACAAGGTTTGGGTGGACGCAGCGACTCAGGTGTTCTTCTCTTTGGGCCCTGGTTTTGGAGTTCTGTTGGCCTACGCGTCATACAATAAGTATCACAACAACGTGTACAAGTGAGTACTCAACTTATGGTAGGCACATACATGTATTGATTTTTTTAATATCAAAAACAGAAATAAGTTCATAAAGCTGTCCTGCGTCGACTTCTATAGTGATCCTTTACGTTCTCTAGTAATGAATAACGGATCATAATTTATTTTCCGGGTATTACGAAGGGATTTTGGAGAAGTTAATGTATTTTATTGTATAGTAACTGATGTTGTTTCATATTTTATATTAAGCGCTCACTATTTTTATAATAATTCGCCAATCAGGGGACTGACTGGCACTGTCTCTCCTTAACACAGGCTAAATTTTAGCCTAGCTAGGAGAACAGTATTTTACCCGCCTTTATTGTATATTATTGAAACTAAAAATATTTAAATGCACAGCAGTAACATTTGTAAACTTTGAAATAAACTATTACTATTAAGTTCTTTATTGCAAGTTCATCCGGCGGTTTCCATAGAACCACTTATCCATAAAGTAAAAAAACTTTTTACAAAAAAATATAACCGCTTCCAAACAAAAAACTACAAAGAATAAAATAACCTTAATTTCGGAAGTCGGTGTTTTTGGTTATGTTTCTTTGTTTTTTAACACCGACTTCCTCTTTTAAGTGGTGATACTTGGACGACGTCTTCGTCAACGCAGAAATTGAAAAAAGCAAAAATGCTCATAAAATAAAAACTACTGAACCAAACCGAATCAAATTTTTAGGGGACCAAATGACAAGTATACTGCATCGAACAAAAAAAAATCACAGAAATCGGATCAGAAACCTCGGAGTAATCGGTGTACATACATAAAAAATACCCGCCGAATTGAGAACCTCCTCCTTTTTCCGTTATACGCAACTTAATTTCGTTACTCAGGGACGCCATCTTAACCAGCGTGATCAACTCAGCGACCTCCTTCATAGCTGGCTTCGTGATCTTCAGCGTGTTAGGGTACATGGCCCACGCGTCCGGCAGGGACGTGCAAGACGTGGCCACCGAAGGACCAGGGCTTGTGTTCGTGGTGTACCCCGCGGCTATCGCTACCATGCCCGGGTCTACCTTCTGGGCGCTGATATTCTTCATGATGCTTCTCACACTGGGACTGGATAGCTCTGTAAGTACCTAGAATGCTAGTATGTAATTTAATTTGGTTTACATGGTTCACAAAGTTTTTGAGTAGGTACTTCTTGGTTTGACTTAGCAGAATATTATGGATTTTTAGATAAGAAAAAAAAACGAATTTTTAGCTCGAATCAAAATGTTTCATCGGAATAACCCCTAAATAAAGCTACGAATTTTTAGCTCGACTCAAAATGTTTCATCGGAATAACCCCAAAATAACACTGCGATAACAAGTCTTGTACCAACCGAAAAGTTTTGCAGATTCAGGGCCTGTTGTAGGTACTACGTCTTCGACAAAACAGGCCGTGAATTCAAATTCTGGTACACATGCAGTTAATTTCAAACAAATTCTGAACTGGACACTGAAACCAGTGGTTACCTACTTTATCTTATGTTTCTTTTTTTCGCACTCAGTTCGGCGGCTCCGAGGCAATAATAACTGCCCTCAGCGACGAATTCCCTCCGATCGGTCGCCACCGCGAGATTTTTGTGGCGTGTCTCTTCACGCTGTACTTCTTCGTGGGCCTGGCGTCCTGCACCAAGGGAGGCTTCTACTTCTTCCAGCTGCTCGACAGATATGCCGCGGGGTACTCCATTCTGATCGCTGTGTTCTTTGAGGCTATCGCTGTTTCTTGGATCTATGGTGAGTTTATTTTGAGTTCTGTTTCAACGGTGTTTTTCTCTGTGAGCGGATGTGTCCTTTGTATCTCAAGTTTATATTCCGACAGCAATGAATAACAACATTTGGTCACAACAGGTTTATTGATCTTTTCTTCAGTAGTACCTTCACTATTTTAAACTTCAGTACGCTGTAACAGCATCACCTAGGTACTCTAAATGTCATATTAAATGCCTGCTTGCCTATTGAATATTCTACCAACCACTGCATCTCGGGAAAGATTCTAGAAAAATCCCTAAAGTACCAAACATAAACACTACTACTATAATATTGATGAAGCGGTATCCGCTTACCTAGACTTGAGCAGGTGGATTACCGCATACTCACTCATCCTAGCGAATATTGCGTAGTTCGGAACAGGCCTTAAAGCTGACTGTCCACTGGATCGGAGAGGAAAGGAGAAATATTAACCAATGGATTTGCATAAAACCTCCGCTCCACGTCAGTCACTGAAATTTTATGCAATTGCGGAGAGGAGAGGATCCTCTCCGCTCCAGTGGACAGTCAGCCTTCATAAAAGATAAACAAAGTTTTTTTTTGATCGGTGCTTTTGATAATGTTACCACCGAATAATCAGTTGATGGAACACTCAAACTTAACCTCATTCTTTTTTTTACATCGCTAGGTACGGAACGTTTCTGCGAGGACATCCGCGACATGATAGGTTTCCGACCCGGTCTATACTGGCGCGTGTGCTGGCGCTTCGCCGCCCCTGCCTTCCTCCTCTTCATCACCGCCTACGGACTCCTGGACTACGAACCGCTGCGATACGAGAACTACATCTACCCAGCCTGGGCCAATGCGCTGGGCTGGGCCATCGCTGGCTCCAGTGTCATGTGTATTCCAACCGTGGCCATCTATAAGCTGCTAACGGCGAAGGGAACTTTTGTAGAGGTAGGTATGATTATGAAGTTGTTGATTTAGAAAAATCAAATATCTTGTCTTTTCCATCAGAACCGGAGTTTAGAATGACAGTTAAATATTCCACCGCCTAGCGCCTGTTAGACTTTAGCTGTTCAATAAAATGGAAGGTTTAGAAAGTAGGTTTCTCAGTTTCGGCAAATTGATTTCGGACCTCGAACCGTTAGCTAAGGGATTTCTTCAACACTACGTGCGTGTTGTTGAAGAAATCCCTTAGTTAACGTAACTATTTATAACCAACCGTAGCGTTTTACTTACCATGCATCTCCTTACAGCGTCTACGCCTCCTGACAACTCCATACGCAGACACAGAAGGCAACGGCACAGTCCACAACGGAATGGTAGTTTCGGAAAGCGGTGGCGTTCGCCTAGCATCAGCAGCAGTAACACCGACGTCCCCCCCTCCCGCAGCATCACCGCACACCCCTCCTGCTGCCGCGCCGCCGCCCGCGCTCGTCTGAGCTCAGCTCTCCTTCGACGTCTACTACGTCTAGACGTACAGCACACGCTCGTTGAGAAGGCACAGGGAGCTTTTCAATGTATGAGTAACAGAAAAGGTTTTCTAAAAAGGCGAACATTTTCGATAACTCCGTGTGCCATCAACGGTCGGATACTGTACACATGAGGAAGAAACAAGGAGTGCTGTTTCACCCTAGAGTTCGCTTCTGATGTCGTGGGAAACGGATTAGTTAAGTCGCGTACATACATCGCGAGAAATCCTCAGACTGTGTGAACTTTCGCCACATCGACGAGTCTCGCGAAGTCTGGACACGGCTTCAGAACAAATGCTGTCGGCGTCGTAGGACTGCCAGACGACAACCCTTACCTAGCACTCCATGTGTTTGTTACTCCAGGTAGGCTCTCCCGAGTCTATAATTTTGCTCGTTCTTTTAACATGCTTTGAGCGTTTGTGATGTAAGACTTAAAGGAAATAAATGTTAGCTGTAAGATTGTTGCGTGGTAAGCATTGAAGGCGGAGTCGAAAGGGTAAGTAGTGAAGGGCTAATTGTATAAGAATTAATAATATCTATAGCACTCGATGTCTATAATAGCTTTATTCTAAAACCAAAGATATAATATTGTATATTTAGGCATTATTATTTGCTTGATTGGTAGAACAGGTCACTGAGCAAAAAAGTTACTCATATAAATGTGATGCAGTAGGCAGGTAACTAAGTACATATTCACTTATTCCACATCAACATTTCTTATAATCAGTAAGGTTTTCATAGGTAGTATATAATAAATGCATTGTATGTAATAAAAAAAAGTTTAAATATTTTTATGTCTAGATTTATGAAAGTATTAAACGTTTATAGAATAAAGAAAAGTTAGAATAAAGATTTCGCGCGTAAGTTAAACACGCCTGTAAGATTAACCGACTATTCAGCAAACCGTCGATGTTTTAGCTGTAGTTTAGATATAGACCCATCAAGCATTAAGGTTGACGCTGGAACAATTTATTATTATGAAAAAAAAAATGCTTCTTGAACGCTTCGAGAACTCAACGTTAGTTTAACAACTTAAAATATAAATATAATCCTGATTCTTTATTGTAATTTATTTGATTTTTGAAGAAAACATTGTAACTCAACACTAAAGTGGTAGCAATTTTGCTTTATAAACTGGCAATCACGAAACAACTCATTAGTGCTGCGAAAAGTAACCGAAATTACTAATCGACTATCTCTCTTCGACTCTTGTGTATGAGCTTAAAAATCAAAATTTATCTAAGTATCTCCTTCCCGCTAATATTAACATTATGAATTTGTAAATTTGAAATTCCAAAACGTGTATTGTAGCATTAATAATGTAGGACTTTTAAATATATTTCTAAATGTAGGCGAAATATGTGGCTGTTTATTAAATTATTAGTATGAATAATATAAAACCATTCAGATCTTTTTGAAATTAAGTGTAAGACAGTTTGAGGTCTTGGCGCAATATATTTTAGCGCAAAATAAGTATCCATCAAAGTAGCAAAATATATTAAATTTTATGCATATTATTAAAATTAGCGATTAAACTAGGATTAAGAAAAATGAAATGCTGTGTAGATAATAGAAACAATAAAGTAGTAATATAATCAAACGTAGTATCTAAATTAATATTTTATTGGAACTTAAAGTTCATGTACCCACATAATTTGCTTTTGGTTGTAGGCTATTACTATTTATGCACAAAAAAAACTAATATATTAGCATTTAATTATCACGTGTATCTTCAATTTTATCTCTAAATGTCGTAGTTAAATTCAATGTTTATGTGCTCCATTTTTTATTAATGTGTTAAAAATGTTTTTTTTTGTCTTTTTAGTTAAAATTACTATTCATCACTCCGTCCTGGGCAATGCGGACTGATGAATTGTACAACGATTTTGAAGTAAATGATTGGATATGGATATCAATGGATCTTCCATTACTTTAGGAAAATGACACGCTCCACAGACGCTACACTTCAGCTTACTTGATGTGTAGTGTAGTATTTGATCTCTTTCATACTCTTGGTGTTAGACTTAGAACATAACAGTTTTCTCGATCTTTTGAATTATGATTGACAGTAATAGTCTTTAGGAACATTTCGTCAAATCATTAAACTTTCGCTTTTAATATCCTCTTGTGTAATTTATGAGGTACAATACATTCACTGTTTAGCAATTTTACCTCAAAATAATCTGTATGTTAGTGACGTATTGATCGATGTATCAAAGATGTAACGCGTATTTATAGTTGTTGATGTTATATCAATAGTCATACCAGCCATTATGGCTATTGATTTTTAGAATAAATTTATACTTACTATAATTGACTTTTATTCCAATTAACTCATCCTACTCCTATTTTTTCATCAAATTCCTCTGTGATGATGTTGATGATGAACGTGAAGATCAAAAGAATACAGTTTTCTTTCATACATAGATAACTAACACATAAGATTTTGATGTGCCGTGCTACACCGATGCCATCGATGCCTGGTAACTCGCTTGCCCGAATACTCATCCACCTGATAAACTATCTTCCCAGAGGCGGTGGGACGAGCCTCCTGCAGAGTAGTTCAGAACAACTAGCTGACCACGTGTCATCACGTCTGCTACTACTGATGAGTGTGCGCGCCTGTTGGCTGTGAGAAAATGAGAGTCGGGTCTTTGGCTTCTTGCACTACCGTCTTCGAACTTATGGTAGGCGCCAGATAAATGTGCAATAAGGGTAATTGACCCACGTACATTTACTGACTTTCATAATATCAAAAACTGGCCAAGTGCAAGTCGGACTCGCGTATAAAGGGTTCCGAACAAGTCTCAGGATACAGTTTGAAAAACTTATTTTTAATTTTCTAGTTTGACGCCTAAAAATGACCCCCCCCCCCCCCCCCTAAAAAAATATTTATTTACGTAACGCGTCCGTGTTTGGGTCACGGAAGTCCATATTCGTACCAAATTTGAACAGAATGGGTTCAGTAGATACGGAAAACAGGCTGTGACAGACAGACACATCCGAGTGATCGAAGGGTTCCGTTTTTTACGGATGTCCGGAGCTCTAAAAACAGAAATAAAGACATAAAGGTGCCCTAAATTAACTTCTATCGTGATCCTTTACGTTCTCTAGGAATGAAAAACGGTTCATTATTTATCGTTCGGGTATCTATGAAGGGGTATTAGGGAAAGGTCAATGTACTTTATTGCAAGTTTATCTTGCACCTACCGTAGGCACTTTATACGACGACACCACTTACCACCTCTCTGCTTCACTAGTTTTAGGAGCCCCATGTTCTCCTCATCGCTGTCACTGTGGTGAAGTTACAACAGCCTCGATCACCGTGGTCTTTTTTGTAGCCGCAGTGCGGGCCGTTTTGCGCGACACGCTAATTTAAATGAGATGACATTATCCGATGAGCTCTTATCACCGTCGGTGTTCCAGCCGTATTAGAACCCAATAGCTTGGCACGTGACAATGGTAAAAGATAGACGGCATTTTTTTGTTTCCATGTAAGATGGGTAACCCTTTAGTGTGTGTCTATACTTTTTCGTGTTTTCTAGTTCATCGTGCTGGCGCTACTGCTGCGGCGGTGGAAAACCTCAAGTGGCGTAAATATAGTAATTTTAATGGTACCTATCTATACTGTCGAGCCGTATCGGGTTGAAACCCTCAGGCCGTGGGGCCCTTGTACTCACAGCGTTTTCAAAGAAATTTCTGGACCGGCTGTTTGACACTTCCTGTGACCCAAGAGCTGGCTTTTACTTTGGCCAGAAACTAAGCATTTAACGTAGCAATGCCACCAGTCCCTTGAGCACATTACCAGCTGACAGCGTTGAGGAAGAATTTTTTGATGCTATATTTTGGTTAAAATTACATATTGTTACAAGTAAATTTCGATGTTGACAGAAATAACAGTTGTCATTTTCAGAAAATATTTTTTCCACGTTACACAAAGTCTAATGTGAATATATAAGTAAAAAGTACCTACCTATTTCTGGAATTAAACTTAATCTTAAAGATGGATGCGTGAAACAAATCTCAGATAGCAATTAGGCTTTCGCCGTTTCTTCTGAGAACATAAATACATGTTGAATAAAATAAACTGAATCAGATCAACCAAGCCTTGGTCAAAAAGGTACCTTTTTACCCTAGCTACATAATCCATTAGTAACGATTTCAAATGACGTAGCAGTGAACTGTATGCCTATAGTGGGTGATATACGTACGAACAAGTACGCGTACTTATAAGCACGAGCGAAAATGGCCGTCGAGCCGTAACTTTAGGAAAAAAAATTGGTTGTCTGTAAAGTCGGTTACGGATGATAATTTTACGTGATAACATCATAATAAAACAATTGAATTCTTAACAAACAAGCCGACCGTTTGCCGATCATGCCTCTGCATCGCTTGTTCCGCGCTCTCGCTTGCACGCTTGGTTCAGGACACTTTTTCGTGCGTGCAGCCATCGATTTATAGGACGTTATCACGTCAAAAAAGAAAGGAAGGAAAGTTTCTTAAGTTATTTTATTTTTTCGATTCGCCAGTGAAAAATGTAATGACCGGGGCGTGTGGGCCGAGCATTATATAGATCGTTTAGGAAATTATAAAATTACGGGTTAAAAATGTCTAATGTAATCGACTAAACCTCATTTTGTATTCTACACTTGCAATCTCTTTGGAAACCCAGCTACGCACAATCTTGGTACAGCCCTACAACTGTCAAACTGACTTTGACACTGACAGTCTACTTTATAGGTTGTTTGCTTCTGGTAGCATCTTTCCGTTCGATATAATAAAAGTTTTCCAGAAAATCGATATGGAGGCGAAAAGTGAAGAAAAGCCTGGTGCTGAAAAAACAATATTCGATGCTATAGCGCAAAATGACTTGACAGAATTCAAGAATATTTTGGCCCAACACAAAGGGACCGTCGATTTATTTGACGAAAATGGTATGACTGCGCTACAACACGCTTCTTATAAGGGCAACAAGGATATGGTTCAATTGCTACTGGATAGGGTACGTAACTTTCCTTTCATTGATATTTTTGGAACGCATGAGTGTTTGGTTTTTGTTTGGCTAATTTGTTTTTCATTGGTTTTTTCCAGGGTGCCGACGTGAACTCTGGCAAGCATGAGTATAACTACACGGCTCTACACTTCGGCGCGCTATCAGGCAGCTCTGAGGTGTGCAAGCTACTCCTAGACGCCGGAGCGAAGTCGATCGCCACTAATTCGGTGGGGCGCACGGCCTCGCAGATGGCGGCGTTCGTCGGTAACCACCACACGGTCGCGACCATCAACAACTACGTGCCTCGCAGCGAAATAGCCTACTTCAGTGTCATACAGGGGCAACAAACAGAACCATACTTACCTGCGGCCTTAGTTGACTCTCTTCATAAGTTTGTGTTGGGTGTCAACATCCACCCTGTGCGACTGGCACTTAATCTTCAACACATACCTACTTTACTTGACAATGCTGAAAAAGTTATCAAAACCCTTGAGCTGTTGTGTAAGAAGGAAATGACACGAGGTGGCGAAACTAACGAAGTAATGGCATTTAAATATCACTACCTAGCTTATGTCCTTAGAGAAATACACAACATTAGAGATAAGAAAACAAATACTGATAAAGATGATAAGAAACATGATGTGGTTGAAGTATTTTCCAAGAAATTGTTGAAGCCTGGCAAAGATGGTGTGTCTCTGGACTTGATGGATACATTCCTGAAAGATTGTGTGAGGGAGTTCCCATTCAGAGACTGCACTACCTTCCACCAGATGGTGTCATCCCTGACCAGTAAGGACCCTCCGCCTGCACTGTCAGTAATCAACTGCACTATCAATGGTCAGCGAGGGTTTGTTGATGCCATCCCTTACTGCAGCACTTGTGGGGAGGAGAAGCCAGCCAAGAAGTGTTCCAAGTGCAAGTCTGTGCAGTACTGTGACCGGGAGTGCCAGCGCCTGCACTGGTTCGTGCACAAGAAGGCTTGCAACAGAGAATCCAGTGCACCTGCACCTACTTCCAATGCTAAAGTCAACATTGATGCTAATGAATTAAGTTCTGAGCTTCAAAACCTTGTTGCTGGATAGGAGTGAAACTTACATTAGTGGTTGGTGTTGTAACAAAATAAGAATAAATTAATACCACTTTGAATATCTGAATGTATTTTCTTGTAATGTAGGTACATGTTTTTATCTTGGACTCAAAAAATGATCTTCTATATTACAATAGGAGTGCAATATTTTTCTAAACAATCACAAATTAAAATTATTTAATATTGCTGCTGGCAAATGAATATGTACTAATATTGGTTAAAACATTGTTAGATGCATTTGTTGTACATAATGATTGTGTTATTCCCTCTTATGTGTGTATGTATCCTATAAATTCAAATATATCAAAATTATAAATTGTTATCTTTACTTTATTTGAAACCCAAGAGGTTTCCCATAATACATGTTCATAATTTAATTACCCATATTTTTAGAACCCATGAACAATGTTATATTTTATGGTACTGTGTACTACCACAGATTACTAAATAGTTACTACTAAAGAAAGAAGGGAGGGAGGAGTTATTTAAATTACGGGGTATTCATAAGTAACCCTAGCTGTGGCAACCAGGTAATTTATGATGAGAAGTAGACCAGCAGCTATCCAATTACATATTTTCCTTCCTAGGACTGAAACTGTACTGTTTGAACATGTTGTTAGGCCAAGAGTGAAATACTTCTTCCATAATGCCATAGATGGCGTTACTGCACACAGACGAAACTTTTGGTTGAAGCTAGTTTACCGTCAGATGGCACGCGTGTCTATATAATTCGTATTTTATTTATGACTAGCTTCTGCCAGCGGCTTCGCCTGCGTGGTCCTTATGAACATACTCCCGGGATAAAAAGTAGCCTATTTCCTTTCTCAGGCTCTAGACTTTGTGTACCAAATTTCATTTAAATTGGTTCAGTAGTTTTGGCGTGAAAGCGCGACAGACAGAGTTACTTTCGCATTTATAATATTACTAGCTGTAGCTCGCGACTTCGTACGCGCGTATCCCGTTTTTTCTCATTCCCGTAGGAATTTCGGGAAACCCTTTGTTAGTGCTCCGCTACGGATTGTAGGGAAGCTATATGCCAAATTTCAGCTTTCTACGACCAGTAGTTTTGGCAGTGCGTTGTCTGTCAGTCATTTAATCAGACAGTAACATAAGATTTTTATATAATGTTACCGGCAATCTGTATAATCCGGTATTCTAAAGAATACCTAGGCAATGTATATAATACCTAAAACATTCAGGTAAAGTATGAAATATTATTCATTTTATACTTTGCCTAGGTATTCTGTACAATACCGAATACGCAGCCGGCAATGTGTGTAAAAGACGATAACTGGGAAAGGGAAGACGTGTACAGACGGCAGTAACAACGACATAAATTTGTTAGTCGGATCTGATTTTTACAGGATACGGTTTAGTCACTATACCTATCTATACTAGTATATAAAGCTGAAGAGTTTGTTTGTTTGTTTGCTTGAACACGCTAATCTCAGGAACTACTGGTCCGATTTGAAAAATTATTTCAGTGTTAGATAGCCAATTTATCGAGGAAGGCTATAGGCTATACTTATATCATAACGCTAAGACCAAAAGGAGCGGCGCAGTAATGAAAATTGTGATGCAGACGAAGTTGCGCGGGTCAGCTAGTAATTTATATGAATGAGTTCACATGTGCATTCGGTTTTAAACTCCAACAAATAACCGAAACGGACAAAACTTAAGAACCGATTGTGTTGTGCGTATCACCTAACCACTAATTCTTAGTTCGGGTTCGGGACTGATCATAAGTCCATTGGTGATACGGAGTAGAATACGCCCGCAACTAAATTTTTCATTAATTTAAAATCCCTACCTACCTCACCCACCAGCCCCACCCACCAGCCCCACCTACCTACCCCACCTACCTACCACACTTACTAACGACACCTACCTACCCCAACTACCTAGCCCACCTACCTACACCACCTACCTACCTCAACCTCCTACTCCACCTACATACTCCACCTACCTACCCCACCTACCTACCCGACCTACCTACCCCACTTACCTACCACACCCACCTACCTACCGCACCTACCAACCCCACCTACCTACCCCACCTACATAGTCTATCTACCTACCCCAGCTGCCTACCCCACCTACCTAAGCCCCCTTTCAACCCGTTACAACCCCTTTTTCGCTTTAAAAAGTAGCCTATGTCCTTTCTCGGGCTCTAGACTATCTGTGTACCAAATTATATTTAAATCGGTTCAGTAGTTTTGGCGTGAAAGCGCGACAGACAGACAGACAGAGTTACTTTCGCATTTATAATATTAAGTAAGGATATATAGTAAGGACTATGTCCTTTCTCAATGCCTTTAGACTAGAGCTGCGGAACCGCTTCTCCGCCCTTGTGACGGACTAATTCTGTCGACACGGAGTGGAATCAAATAAAAATGGCCTACCCAGACCAGCTAGTCTATTCTGTAAGTAACTATTTCGATATCGAGCTTCACCTGAGTGACAAAGCTCACAAAGTGAACTTTATCACACATAACATAAAGGTCTTGTGTTTCTACTCACCTCGGATCTCGCTTTCGAGACTCGAAAATGTTGTTACAGAATAGCAGCTTCGTTGTCCTTGGACACAAAACACGTTCACGTGAAGACTGGAGTTAACAGCGAACCTGGGACCTTATAGAAAAAAGCGTAAACTACATCTTCAACTACTGGCAACCGATGATGAAGCAGTGCGTTAAGACCTAAGGCTGCAATATAGGCAGACACGCAAGAACATTTACCGCAGTACCCGTCGTGATCGACGAATATGGGCGGGCAGATAGTGTGGCAGATTGCGCCTAATGTGCTGCTGACTCCGGTAATCTCGGAGAGATGTACAAGGCAACGAAAGTCTTGACCGGAAATCGCAAGCAGAGGAAGAAAAGGCCATTGAAGGATAGGGAAGGCCAACTAATCGTGACATCGGAGGGACAGCTTCAACGCTGGCGGGAGCACTTCCAGGATATCTTCCGAGTTCCAGTTGACCCCACTATCATGAACTCACCAGCGGCCAGCTGTCCTGCACAAAGCCTAGACATCGATGTATCTCCTCCACCACAGAGGAAGCAGTGAAAGCCATCCACTCACTCAAGAACGGTAAAGGTCCAGGAGTTGACCTCATCATGGCGGAAATTCTTAAAGCTGACGTGTCCAACGCCGCAAACGTGCTGATACCCCTCTTGCGGAACATCTGGTCAGCCGAAGAGTTACCCGACGGCTGGAATAAAGGTCTCCTAATCACCGTTCCTAAGAAAAGAGACCTCAGTGAATGTGGCAACTGGAGAGGCATCACCTTGCTCTCGGCCCCGTGTAAAGTGCTCTGCAGGATCATCCTGGACCGGCTGGCGGGGGCCGTTGAAGCTCTTCTTCGTGGAGAGCAGGCTGGATTCCGACCTAATCGATCGTGTACGGACCAGATTAATAGCTTGCGCACTATACTCGAACAGGCATCAGAATGGCAGAGGGAAATGTATTTGAATTTCGTGGACTTCGAAAAAGCCTTCGATACGCTGAAGTGGAGTTACATCTGGGCCCGGCTGCGTGAAATTGGGGTCCCCGAGAAAATCACGAACTTAATCAAGGCCATCTACAAGAAGTATTCCTGTAGAGTGACACACGACGGCCTCATCTCGGAGGACATACCGGTGCATGCGAGAGTTCGACAGGGGTGTCTTCTCTCACCTCTCCTCTTCCTTGTTGTTCTGGATGGCATCATGCTCAATACATTAAGCATCAAGCGCCGCGGCATAGAGTGGGGACTGACCAGCGTCTTGGAAGACCTGGATTATGCCGATGACCTATGCCTGCTGAGCCACACACGTGCTGACATGCAAGCCAAGCTGGACGACCTACGGCGAGAGGCTAAGGGGGCGGGATTAAAAATCAACATCGGAAGACCCAGAAAATGAGGTGCGGGGCGACAAGCTCTTTGCCGTTGCTCATCGGCACAGAGGAGGTGGAGAGAGTCCACAAGTTAGGTCCACGAGGTATGTAGGTACCTCGATAGTGTAGTGTCAGAAACTGGAGGAACTGAAGAAGACATCACTTCGAGAATTGCCAAGGCAAGAGCAACCTTTGTACAGCTCCGTACTGTAAGCAAATAAGGAAATTGACCCGAAGACTTAAACTCAAAATATTCCGGTCCAACGTAAAAACCGTATTGTGGATGTGAGACATGGAAGGTCACTAAGGATATCTCACACAAACTCCAGTTCGTTATCAACCGACCGACTTCGTCGTATCCGCGGTGTTTACTGGCCCGAGAAAATCTCCAACCAAGATCTGTGGGAACGCTGCGGTGAGAATCCTATCGCCCAGCAGATCAAACGCCGCAAGTGGAACTGGATCGGCCACACGCTCCGAAGGGATCCCGAACACATACCAAGGCAAGCCCTAGACTGGAATCCCCAAGGAAAGCGTAAATGTGGTCGCCCCAAGCAGACCTGGCGCCGGACAATCATTGCAGAAGCGAAGCAATTAGGAAAGACCTGGAAATGAAGCGCGAAGCTCAAGACCGTTCGGGATGGCGGCGCACTGTGGACGCCCTCTGCCCCATCTAGGGGACACAGGAACTTAAGTCAAGTAAGTCATGTCCTTTCTCAGGCTCTAGACTATCTCTGTACTGTACCAAATTTCATTTAAATCGGTTCAGAAGTTTAAGTGTGAAAGCGCGACAGACAGACAGAGTTACTTTCGCATTTATAATATTAGTAAGGATTTGTAATTAATATTAATAAGTAAGGATAAGTGAGGATCATATTAAAGAGAAGCGAAAATAAATGAATAAATCAGAGGGTTGTATAAAGAGCTAGTGACAGTAGTGGTGACCCGCTCCGAATTTGCTCGCGTGCATTATTTTTTCAAAATTTCCTTTCATACAAGCCTTGTCCTAACAATTACAAACACAAAGCAAATAAAAACCGACCATTTCTTAATGATTTTTTTCGAGCAACTGATTTTTATAAAAGAATAATGAAATGCTGTTCGTTAGGACGCCTATCATTTGAGCACTGTAGTGCTATTCTGTAACAACATTTTCGTATCTCGACAGTGGAATCCGAGGTGTGTATCAAATTAAGACCTTTATGTTGTATGCAATAAAGCTCATTTTGTGAGTTTCGTAGATAAGGGGGGAATGGTCATTTTTCGTCTAATTTCTTGAATAACTTCAAAACCATTTATTTCAAAACTATGAAAAAAATATAATTAAAACCCTCACAGTAAGCCCTTTCATTTGATATGTCAGATACATTATCTGACATATCAAATGAAAGGGCTTTTCAAAAAACTTTATTTTTTCATTTTCTTGTTTGGCCCCCAAAAGTGACCCCCATACTAAAATTTAATAATTTACGTAACACGTCCGTGTTTGGGTCACAGAAGTTCATAATTATGTATACCAAATTTCAACAGAATCAATCCATTTGATCCGGAGAAAACTGGCTGTGACAGACGGACAGACAGACAGATACCCCAGTGATCCTAAAAGGGTTCCATTTTTTGTTCGGAACCCTAAAAATGGAAAAGCTACCCGAGAAATTATAAATTGGTAGAAAATCAACAGTGCTGTGCTATTTCTTCAGGATTGGACCAGACAACTTCTGTTGAGTCAGTTTTCTCAATACGAGTCTAATACTTATACATAGGTACAAAATATCATTAAGAAAAATTATACAAATAACTACCTGACATGGCAAGCGTTGTTTTGCTATATAAAAAAATAGTCTACGACCATAGAAATCTCAGACCTACCAAATATAGACAAAAAGTTTCTTAAAAATTGTTTAAGCCGTTTCGGAGCAGTTCGATAACAAATACATGTGACACGAGATTATTATACATTTGAAGTAGATTAGTAAATTTTTTCGTTCCTAAAAGATCAAATGTTATCTTTTAGAAACGAAAACATTTACTATTACGATTTTGGTAGTAGGTACTTACTTGATCCAATTATTTCCATAATTATTTTACTACCTAATGTAAAATGTAAAACTTATCTATATTCTCGCCGAGTCTAGACTAGTCCGTAGGTACAGTACCTACATATCTACTTGTATCCCATTCATAGGCGCCGGGAGGAGGGTGCAAGGAGGTGCTCTTGCACCTCCCTGGCTTTCAATAAAACATACGAACACTGAAGAAATAAAAAAAATAAGTTTTAGAGAAGCGGAATGTAGTAAAAGAGATTTAGCAAATCCGAGGCGAGGTATTTCGAGCTCCCTAGCGTTCGGCCTTGCACGCGTCTTCTTTAGAAAGTAGGGGGTAAAAGAGAACCTATCCTATTCGAGATGGGGTTTTGAAGATGCACCCCCTGAACATAGTCCTGCCGGCGCCCATGATCCCATTTACTTCGTGTTGTTCGCCGACCAAAAATGAGCCAGGCCTAATAGGTAATTATCTATTACGAATGGTATTTATAAGGTAGAATTGGTAGAGATGGGCGACATATATGGCCGCAAGCAAGAGAGTAGAGTTAGGTATCACGCAATTTTTTTTTCACAGTGCGGCACTTCTATGTTATTCGCTTTCTATGACGTTACGGAACAATCTCTGAGCACAACATTGTTAAAAAACCAGCAGTGCGAGTTGGACACACGCGCAAAGGGTTCCCAACGTATAATTTTTAACATGCTACTTTGAAACTATACCTACTCTGCTTATAGGTAGGTACTTAGGTTTTTTTTTGTTTTTGTAGGGTTCCGTACCTCAAAAGGAAAAAACGGAACCCTAATAGGATCACTTTGTTGTCCGTCCGTCTGTCTGTCAAGAGTGTTTATCTCGGGAACGCGTAGAGGTATCGAGTTGAAATTAAAACCATATACTCAGGTCTATGGCCCCTTGCAGCTGTGAAAAAATCAAATTCAAATGATAAATAAAAAAAATCAAATGTTAACGTAAAAAGAAACGGTCGTTTAGACCGCAAAAAACGTAGGGTAATTCCAGGATAGGTGCCGCGGCATTGAATACTCTATGTTAGAAATGTAAATAGGCAGCGCTCGGTACATCGAGGTGCTGAAAGGTTTGTACAAAAACGCCACCATGCCAGTCCGACTTCAGGATCAGACCTCGAAACCTATCCTCCTGCAGCGGGGTGTGAGGCAGGGAGACGTCATTTCTCCGAAACTGTTCTCGGCTGCAATGGAGGATGTCTTCAAGGTTTTGGACTGGAGAAGGCTAGGCATTAATGTCAATGGCGAATGCATCAGTCACCTTCGATTTGCCGACGATAAAGTCGTCATGGCTGAGACTACGGAGGACCTCAGTACAATGCTCGATGACCTCAGTAGAGCTTCCGAAAGAGTGGGTCTCAAAATGAACATGGACATGATGATGGTAAATACCCATGTAGCACCCACTCCCGTCAAGATCGGAAACTCTACACTCGAAGTTGTAGATGAGTACGTCTACCTAGGACAAACGGTCCAATTAGGTAGGGCCAACTTCGAGAAAGAGGTCAACGGTCGAATCCAACTCGGCTGGGCAGCGTTCGGGAAGTTGCGTGGTATCTTCTCGTCCCACATACCACAATGTCTCAAGATGAAAGTCTATTCATTAGTGCGTGTTGCCAGTGATGACATACGGAACTGAAACGTGGTCGCTCACAATGGGTCTCATCAGAAGGCTCAAAGTCACTCAAAGGGCAATGGAGAGGGCAATGCTTGAAGTTTCCTTGCGTGATCGAATCAGGAATGATGATATCCGCAAGAGAACCAAGGTTACCGACATAGCCCGAAGGATCGCCAAACTAAAGTGGCAGTGGGCAGGGCACATTGCTCGCAAAACAGATGGTCGATGGGGCCGAACATTTCTGGAGTGGCGACCGCGTACCGGAAGACGCAACGTTGGAAGGCCCACAAGGTGGACCGACGAATGCGAGACGCACAGGACCGGTCGTTGTGGCGACGCTTGGGGGAGACCTTTGTCCAGTAGTGGACGTCTTTCGGCTGATATGTTGATGATGATGATGAGGTAGCGCTCCCCCCGCAGACCCTAATGCCACGCCAAACGCACGCGAGCGCGTACATTTTTTGACCGTGAGTGTAAAAATCTTCCGCGGCGAGACCATTACAAGCGTTGAAATTATGATTGTAAGTACTTACTATCGAATATCTTTTCACTCAGTTATAAATTCTATATTTTTAAAATTTATTTGCTAATATTACAGTTTAAAATATACGAAATAATGCTATAAATTATAGTTTTAACCGACTTCTTCAATAAGCAGGAGGTTCTATGTTCGGCTGTATGTATGTCTTTTTTTATGTACCGATGTTCACCGATTTCTCCGCCAATTGTGGACTGATTTCAAAAATTCTTTTTTATTCGAAAGCCTGTTCTCCTGAGGTGGTCCCATGTCACCAAGTCAAAATCTGATGATGAGATCTCATGAAAATCGAGGGAAGGCCTCAATTTTTATAGGCACATGCAATGTTTTTCATAAATTTTCTAACGCAATTCAGATACGAGGCATGCCTTTTAAGTTTTGTCGTTTGAAGAAAAAAACAACTAGAACCTTATAGTACTTTTTATTGTTTTTCAAAGTATTCACCACGTAGCTTAATATACTTTTTCATTCGCTCAAACCAGTTATTATAACATTTATTCCACTCTAAAGTGGGGGTGTTCAAAATGCGCTGACTTGACAGCGTCGACTGCTTCTTCACCGGACTGGAACCTTTGACCACGAAGACTTTTCTTAATTTTAGGAAATGTAAAGAAATCGTTAGGGCTTAGGTCAGGACTGTATGGAGGATGGTCAAGAATGTCTAGCTAATAGTCCTGCTTCAAATACTCAATTGTTTAACGAGCGCTGTGTGAGCTTGCGTTGTTGTGGTGCAGGATGATGCGTCGCTTTGAGTTAGATTTTCGAAGTTCGGCGATGACTTGTGGTAAACAAACTGCGGTATACCACTCTGCGTTAACCGTTCTACGTTCTTCAAGTGCAATAGTCGCAACATGGCCGAATTTTCCAACGAACGTGGCTACCATCTTCTTTGAAGTGCTTAGAGAACGAACAACTTTAGTCGGCTTTGGCTCATCTTGAAAGTCGTCACCACTGATGATGTCGTAGACGTGATTTTACTCTCCTCGGTTGAACCTTTGCAGAGTTTTCTTACACCATCTGACGCAGACCACTTGTAACCGTCGGAAAGCAGATGCGGTATTCAACGGCAAACTAGCTTTCTCACATCAAGCGCTTCACGCAAGATCTTCTGAATGGTTGTCCCTAAGATGCCTAATAGAGCCTCTATCTCTCGATACGTCACATGACGATCTTCGAGAATTAGTTGTCTCACAGCAATGATGTTATCTTCAGTGAAGGCGGATTTTGGGCGTCCATCGCGAGATTTGTCACTAACACTAGTATGTCCACGCTGGAATCCTAAATACCAGCGTTCGACAGTCCGCAGACATGGGGCTTCACCACTGAACACAGATGTTAGCTCTTCAAAACACTGAAGCCGAGTCAGGCCTCTTCTAAAGTTGTAGAAAATTATTGCACGAACATTTTCCTTAGAAAGATTCATTTTCGTACGTAACCTGACAGATTCCAATCGACGCTGTGACTAAACAATAGCATTAATCCTAATACTTTCAACTGTTTTGAGATTCAAAATTTAAACACATTCGAATACAAACAGTTCCAAATTAAAAATTGCCAGGAAATATGAAAACCACAGAACTTAAAAGGCATGCCTAGTACTTGTGCCTGGTAATCATTATCTCATCTTGCTGGTGATCCCACGAAAAATGTTTCTTCAGCGATATTTTCGCCAATTGTCAACAGATTTGGATTATTCTTTTTTGTTTGGAAGAGTATTTTCCCGGACTGGTCCCATTTCAATTTGGTGAAGATCTGATGAAGAACTTTGGAGGTAGGCAACGGAACTCTTCAATAAATGATAGCAAATGGATCGGGATTGCTGAAATCGCATGTCTGTTTATTGTTTACACCAGTTCATAACATAACATCACACCGGTACGCTGTGAATGGGTACGCAGGTACCAAACAACGGTGTCAAAAAACCAAAATATCCAAAAACACCGACTGCCGAAATTAAAGTTATTTTATACTTTGTAGTGGTTTGTTTTTGGAAGTCGGTTGTTTTTTTTGTAATACATATAGTTTTTTCTTTTAACTTTTTTTTAATTAAAAAAAGGCATCTATCCTGTGCTAAAATAGTTGCCCCGTCTGCTGTTCGGGAAAGATATAGGGGTAGATAGGGATTCAAAAACGTCTGTAAATTAGACAAAACATCGCGCTCATTTTTTTGGCAGCGCACGAGCGTATTTGTGTTTAGTGTTTATCGGAGTCAAGCGGCCGGCCGGGACAAAAAACAAGGACGCAGTTATAGAAGCTCGCACAGGGCGCAGAAAAGGCTATTTACGGCACTGGGATTTTCATCCATTTTCTTCAATAACTTCAATTTTTTTTAATTATAAAAAAAAAATGATTTATTTTGGACCAAATACTTAAACATTTCATGTACACCCACCAAACTGCGTGGCAGTTTGTCGGCAGGATTAGCGCTCGTCTTAATACATCTGGCTCAAATACATAACAAAAATTACAAAAAAATGGTATGGTGTAGGGCGAGCGAACTCATTTGGGAACGTAGGACACACAGGGAACTTGGGGCACCTCGACACGGATAAGTTAGGTTCGAATGGGATGGGATTCACGGCAGCGTGTTGGCCCTCGCTCTGAAGGAGCTGGAGCCCCAACTTAGAGGAGTCTACTCTGCATGCCTGGACCATGGCCAGTTTAACGTTCAGGGGAAATCTGGTCGTCTGATCCTGCTCAGGAAAGCGGGGCGCCCTGCGGACTTGCCGTCTGCGTACCGGCCCATTGTGCTGTTGGACTAGGGCTGCCATCACATAATTTGCCGACCCCGGACAAACTCTTTAAAAACCCCGGACATTTGGGTGAAATAGAGTGGTTTCCCCGGACGCAACCAAAAAAAATGTCACCCTGGTAAATTAAAACTTTACCTTTTTAGGGTTACGTACATCAAAAAAAAAAAACGTAACTCTTATAGGATCACCTTGTTGTCCGTCCGTCTATCTGTCAAGACTCTTTATCTCGAGAACGCGTGGAGGTATCGAGTTGAAATTAAAACCATGTACTCAGGTCTATGGCCCCTTGCAGCTGTGAAATCAAACTTCTAAGTTAACATAAAAAAAGATACAGTCAGTTGACCTAGAACTATGAAATTTGGTAAGTAATACCATCTTATACTACAAGTATAGAGATAAGTCTAAAAACTATACATTTGTAAAATTAAATCATAAAAAATAGTCTTTATTTAAAGTAAATTGTAGCTACAAATTTGTACGGAACCCTTCGTGTGCGAGTCCGACTCACACTTGGCCGGTTTTTTTAATCATTAGCTTCTTTGCGATATAAACTGCAGCGTTACTAATAAAAAATCGACACAAATTAAAATATTTTCACTTCAGTAGCTCAAACATGTAGGTATTACTGCCTGAAATCAGAGAGCAAAATGCGATTTGCTCACTGAGTGAGACCAAGTAACTTTTTTTTTTCAGAAAGTCGCGAATATCTTATTCAGCTTTGGGTTAATTATACCATTCGAAACATTCACACTCTATCTCTTTCCCGCCATTAGAAAGACAGAGAGACAAAGACCAGCCCTTTCGAAGTTCCGATTTTGAATTCGACCTCAAAGACGAACACGTTCGGAATTTCGTACTAACTAAAAAAATTTTGCAAAATGATAATTATGTCTTTTGATGTAATTTATTGAATTTTTAACTTATTGTTGTATTTAAACGAAAATAAGTATTTACTGCAAATAAAACTGATATTCAAACTGTAAATATTTATTTCTAGTTTCAATAATGTTACGTAATATATTTTGGATAATAAAATATCATGGGTGCTATTTCCGAACACGCCTTAATTTAAATAAAAGAGCGGGAATAAAATTTCGTGGCTGGCGTAAAGAGTTGAATAAGTTAAAAAATATTAAAATAATCGTAAAATATGAGTGAAACTAGTAACGAGAACAGTATTTTAACACCGGAAGAGTGAAAACAACAAGTTATTAATGCAGAATTAAGTTTCCTACCTGAGAAGTCTCGCGAGAAATATCTGAAAGCATACCATGTCTTCAATGAATGGACACTTACAAAGGGCGCAAGCAGTTTTTCGGAGACGGTGTTGCTATCTTATGTTTTAGTTTTATCACAGACGAGGCGATCATCTACAATGTGGAGTATTTACTCAATGTTGAAAGCTACTTTAAAAACAAAACATAACGTGCATATTGAAACATACGCAAAACTCGGTATCTTTTCTAAAAAGAATGTCAGTTGGGCACAAGGCTAAAAAGTCCAGAATTTTCACGGCCCTTAACATAGAAAAATTTCTTAATGAAGCTCCGGACTGCAATTTTCTTGCCGCCAAAGTAAGTGGTACCTATGAATCTATGTTGTTAGTTATTAAAATTTGTGTGTTATGTATTAAGGTACCTACTTACTGCCTACTACTAATTTTTGGAGGCGCAATGAATCCTAGTCTGGCTTAGCAATACTGTTAAAATATTTATTACGATATGTAAAAGATGCTGTAAATGTTAAATTATGTATATTAATTATGTTATATTTTCATTACAGGTTGTACTGATCATAGGAACTAGTGGAGCGTGTCGCAATAACGAGCTATTACAGCTAACAGTTAATAATATCGAAATGCATTCAGATAAATTACTGTTAGTAAAATTGAAAAATACGAAGACGAACCTTGACAGGTCTTTTGTCGTATGCGAAGAATATGTAACTATTGTAGAAAAAAATTTACGTCCAGCCAATATAAAAACCGACGGATTTTTCATTCAATACCATAATAATAAATGCTCAAGACAGCCTATGGGAGTAAATAAAATAGGTACCATACCGCGAGAAATTGCCACTTTCTTAAAACTGGAAGAGCCTCAGCTATATACACGGGTCACTGCTTTCGGAGAACTTCGGCAACGCTCTTAGCTGATTTCAGAGCCGATCTCACCACTTTAAAACGTCACGGCGGGTGGAATACGGTTGCCGAAGGCTATATTGAAGACTCAATAGAAAATGAGTCGAAAATCTGTAAGCGTATGGTGGCGTGGGTGAGACCAAGGATCCGAGGTCGAATTCAGGGGGGCTACTCTCTAACGAAATCCGTAGTTTCGGGCTTAGTTGCGGGCGGGCGTATTCTACTCCGTATATACCTACAGACTTACGATTAGTCCCGAACCCGAACTGAGAATGAATGACAACACGATTTCACTGTAACTGTCAAATCGTGTTATCATTAGTTCTCAGTGGTTAGGTGATACGGAGTGAAAATGCCCGCTCACAACTAAGCCCGAAACTACGGAATTCGTTAGAGAGTAGCCCCCCAGACTTATTGTTAAGTCTGAATTCGACCTCGGATCCTTGGTCTCACCCACGCCCATCCACTTCCAACGACGCACAGTGTACTTATACAGAAAGCTGATCAGAGTCACCAACGTTCACCGTTGTTCCTTCTCAATCCGCCAACGAAACAGAAACCTTAACCCCAGATAACCAAACTCAACTCAATGCAACTACAACGTTGCCAAATAAATCTGTTACTTTTAATTTGCAGAATTGTAGTAATTTTACTTTTAACTTTTCAAATGTTCCATTTTATTGAATTGGTACCTCTATCTACAATGTTAATTATTTTGATTCACAATAAATACTTAGTTATTTCAATCGGAATATATTGAAATAACTAAGTATTTTTTAAGTATTGTTTATTATTTTATCTACTAAAGTATTCTCGCTGCTGAAGTGAAAAGTTATGTGTGTTACACGAAAGCAAAGTTTTTTGTATCTCGTGCCTTTGAATCCCTCGCCACACTCAGGATTCAAAATCAGCACTCGCAGCAAAAAACGACTTTTGCTCTCTTGTTGCACAAATAACTATTGTCTATACGGGGGATAAATTAATTGTCACAACGTGTCAGACGCTTTCTCAGTTGTTTAACGGTGTTTTTATGAAAACACCCTAAACAACCGACATTAACCGCGAACTAAGCGAGCACGAAAATTTTAGGTGCTCGTAATACCATAGGTTTTTTGACCATTTGCACAGAAACGCGCTTATGCGGAAAGGCAGTAACAATCAAGCGAACTCGAAATCGAGGACAAGCGAAGCGAGCTCGCTAATTTTAGTACCGCGGCTCGGATCAGATAGGGAATTTCTATTAACCACTCATATCTAGTTCGATAAAAGTGTCTTTGTGAATTCATCCTAAAAAAGGGTGAGGAAGAATGAGTTAAGAGCGAGCGGAGTGAGCTCGAAAATTTTTACACCCAGGCTTGATTAGATAAGATTTTTTGACTACTAGTGCTTGCCAACTAGTGTTAACAAGCCAAAACTCTTAGATATCGAAAAAGCCGGGGTTAGCATAATTGCGGCTTACAATAATTACTAATTAATTTTAACTAAGTTTTAAATCATTAATTTTTTACCTTTAACCTTTCAATCAATGGAGCTTCCCCGGACATAAAAGAGCGTCTGGGTTTCACTCGGACCTTTTTTGAAAACCCTGCCCGGACGCTCCCCGGACGTCCTCCAAACTAGTACAAATCCGGGGAAAACCGGACGGATGAGAAAGCTGTTCGAGCGGATAGTCGCAGCTCGCCTCGTCGGCCACTTGTGCAGAGAGGGGCCGGACCTGGCCGATTGGCAGTTCGGGTTTCAGCATAGACGCTCCACTATCACGGTGATATCGCAAGTGAAAGTCCTGGCGGAGGGAGCGGTGTCCCGGGGCGGGGTGATGGCTGGGATTAGAGGTCCTTGGACATCTCTAACGCCTTCAACATCCTGCCCTGGAGTTGTATTTGTGCCTCCGTACATCTGCTGCGTCATTGGGGCTTATTTGGCGGAGAGGTGTGTCACCTATCTGACGTGATGGCAGGCACCAACGCCCCATGTCGTGCAGTGTTCCATAGGGATCGCCCGCTCGTGTGGAACATCGGGTACGACTGGGTGCTGAGGGGCGAGTTAACGCTGCTTCCCAATCTGGAAGACCCGAGCAACGCTTGCAGGCGGTTGTACGTGGGGATTGTGCGATCGATGGCCCTGTATGCCGCGATCTGAGTGGCTGATCTGACAGCCGGCACCATCACTGTTCTGCGGAAGGCGCAGAGAATGATGGCCGTCAGAGTCATCAGGGTTTATCGCACGATCTCCTACAAGGTGGCTTACGCACTGGCCGGACCTCCGCCCTAGGACCTGGAGGCCAGACCAGGCGCCGCGGGCGCGCGACGAGCGACTGATGTAGGGACACATTGAGCTGCGTCGGTCGCAGCTGCGCGAGGCCCTGGTGGCGGAATGCCAGGACAGGCTCTCACGCCCTTCCGGCCTCATTACTATCGAGGCCATCCAACCAGTGCTTGACATGACTGCTTCGGTAGGTTCCTGTGTCGCGTAGATAGGGAGCCGGACGCTCGGTGTCACCTTTGGGTCGACTATCGGGAGGACACGGCGCGACAAACACTGGCAGAGTGTGCCGCTTGGGAGGAGCCGCGGCGTGGCCTCATCTCTGTGGTAGGCAGTGACCTCTCGCTGCCGGCCGTAGTCCGTTATATGGTCGGTGGCGACGAGTCCTGGGACGCGGTGGTCTCCTTCTGCGAAACAGTTATCGCGCAGAAGGAGGCTGCGGAAAGGGAGAGGGAGACCTCGACCTCTCTCCTGACCCGCAGCAGGCGCACCGGGCGTCAGAGAAGGGAAATACCCTATGAAGTTTGATTCCCTTGCGAGTGTCGAAATATACGATTTCTGCGGCATAAACGGCCGCATCTTTTTTTTACGTTGATTTAGAAGTTTGATTTTTACACAGCTTCAAGGGACCGTAGATTTGAGGACATCTTTTTAATTTCAACTTGATTCCTCCACGCGTTCTCGAGATAAAAAGTCTTGACAGACAGACGGAGGGACAACAAAGTGATCCTATAAGGGTTCCCTTTTTTTCCTTTTGATATACGTACGGAACCCTAAAAAGAACTTCTGAAATATATTTTGCAGTGAGTGAAGTACGGTAAGTATTTGTTATTCACAAAACCGATAGTTTAAAATTATAATGCATTAAAGAGTTTGAAATAAAAAGTATCTACTCTCATGGTACCGATTTCCAACTTTTGAGAAAAATTCTGAAGACTAATAAATACTGTTTGTCAACGAAGTGTTTCAGTAACAAATCAGTTTCGAGAAAATTAATCACTTATATGTGATCCTGTCATTTCTAGCTGGTTATTCCATAACTACATAAAAGATAATATTTAGACGGGTCCATGGTAGCTATAGGTTTATGAAGAGCAGATTATCTTAAATCCTTCAATCAGGTGGCTAATTCTCACTCACGAATATCGCAGCTGATTTTCTCGAATTTATTTTCATTCGACACTGAATGAAAAAAAAACAATGACATGAAAATGACTGAATGAGAAAATGGTTCATCTTCATCCCAAAAGACTATCGCCAGCAGGTAACCGACCTTGATCTCCTTCCGGCCTTCCGGGCAGTCGGGGAAAAACATACATACGTAAAAATCCTAGGGAACATGGCGTGCTCGAATACCCCATAGAACAAAGGTGTGTCGTTTTCGGTATGCACCAACATATACAAACACCCGCGTAGTGCGTCTAAGCGTCTATGAACATTCAACATTAAAAGATTTAGGACCGAACCAAAGTTCGCCAGCCAGCGAAAAAAATTTCATCAGCGATTTGTATTCGTCACCGGAAAATTACAAACGCCGTGAGATTGTAAAATATCGCGTGAAATTATAACCTATTTTTTAGACATGTGTGTATAGGAAACTATTGAATTTGGGTGGGAGTTATTTTATACAAAACGATTATGTCATAATATATCGAGAAATTATCTATACTAATATATAAAGCTGAAGAGTTTGTTTGTTTGTTTGTTTGCTTGAACGCGCTAATCTCAGGAACTACTGGTCCGATTTGAAAAATTATTTCAGTGTTAGATAGCCCATTTATCGAGGAAGGCTATAGGCTAAATATATCATCACGCTAAGACCAATAGGAGCGGAGCATACGAAGTTGCGCGGGTCAACTAGTAATCTAATAAAATGTATTACAATCTCGCGGAGTCTATAATTTTCCGGTAGAAAATATTTTTTTAATTTCCCATTTTTCTGTTTAAAGATGGGTTTTAATGATTTATAAAAGACACAGCTATTTTGTTAGACTGTTAAATTGATAAACTTCAATATGATTTTTGGGTCAATATTATTTATTCACATTATCTATCTTGTGAAGTAATTACAGCTTGCGGCTACAATTTATTTTTTATCTTTGTGCTAATGGGAAGAGGGTAAGCAAAATAAAATGCCGTATTAAATCAAATAAAAAAATATATTGTAACTATGTACTTAACTGTTGACTGATATTATTTACAATATGTACAGTTTACGTAGAGATATTTTAATAATAAAATATCATTTCTAAAATTAACTAATTGATTTTGTTACATATCTGAGTAGATATAAAATATATTGACATATTTTAGGTACGCTTGCTTACCTATGCAATGATATGACTAATTAAAATATTTATTTAAGCATTTATACAAACTTAAGGCACTGCTATCACAATACAATATTCATTACTTATTTTAACGAGGTAGGTATAAAGTAGAGTTTTTATTAATTAAACATAAAAAATAAAACTATGTTGAAATTATAATTATTTACACTAAATTATGGTAAGTAGGTATTGCGAATATCCCCGTCGCGTTAACATTCTTAGATAATATTTTTTAATTAAATTAAGTACTCTATAGAATAGCTACATGGCTCAAAGTAACATCCATCCGCGAAGGGACAAAATAATATTTGTCAACACTTAACATTCTAGTCATTTATATCCAGAAGAAATGTGTAAATAGGAGCATCAGCCTTCGCCGAGGAGGGCACTGATCGTGAAGCTTTTTACCCGTCGGCAGGGCGCAGGCGCGGCGGGAGGCGAGGGGCCGGCGGGAGGGGGCGGCGGCAGTGCGGGGCCCCACGAGAACCCGCCGGGGATGGGGCTGCCGGGCCAGATCCCTAGGTGCATCGGCATGTGGAGAGGCCCTAGGTACGGTAGCTCTGGAGGGTAGAAGGCAGGTGGAGGTGGTGTGATGTTCTCTGGCGGCGTTACTAACGGAGCGGGGGATTCTACCAAAGGCGGAGACCTAGGTGACGACGATCTCAAACTTCCCTCCTCCGAACAGGAAGAAGCAGCATCAGAACAAGGTCTTTTGGCCTCGCTGGGCTCTGCGCTAGGTTCGGGGTTGCCCTCGCTGCCGGAGTCCGGGTTCTTCCGCTTGCACTTAGACTGGCCGCACGCTCGGAAGCCTTTAGCGAAGGGGTTGTTGTCGATCTTTAACTTTGTTATGCGGTCATTCTGTGTGCAAAGGAAAAAGGAGTGTTAAAAAATGAAGTGGAAAATTCTGTTGAATCAATAAGTAGGGAATTATATCACTAGATTGAACATATTATGAACCACGTGTAAAGCGTTAATCCGTCGCTCTCACACCTCAGTTATCTATCCCTATCAAAAGTTCATGGTTGACGCGTCACACGGAAACCTCCTTATCTCATTTGGAGAATGCAATTTAAACATCCGTTTCCGCATACATCCCGGCGTCGCTAATAGCTTGTAAGGGATAATTGTCGCACATGTGGCGTGGACTTGGCGACAAGCCAATTAGCGTGGCGTGCTCGCGTGTCGCCGCGACGTCGCCCGCCCGTCGCGCGGCTGTTACGCGCGATCTACTCTACTAGGCGCCTTTACACGCGGAAAAAACACTAAACACTACCGTTACATGAAATCTGATACTATAGGACCTACAGTTTCCGCAGGGACGATGACAGTTAGATCACAAATATAAGTCACCACAACATGGCTTAATTGAATAGGACCTTCAAAATTCTACGTTTTTTTCGCGTCTCGCCCGAAAATGTGTTTGCAATCGAAAGTCGAAATTATCTAGCGAAATCCTGAACGCAAATAGTGAGTTCGAGATACGTGAAGTCACTTGTGACGACTGTTTACCCGGCGTGATAAGGCGGCGCCGGCGGGAGCCCTGCGCTGCACCTCCAGATAACCGCCACCCGGCGAAGCTCCGGAGAGTGCTAAAAGCCTGTTATTAGCAGAGCAAAGTGCACTTTTTAAGTCGGTCGGTTAGCAAAACGTGATGCTCTCGAGTAGCAGGCGCCGCCCCTGGCCCGCCCTGTCGCCCGTGACGTCACCACACAAACTTGCCGTCGCGCGTCGCTCTTACTTTTTGCGTGACTATTTCACATATTGGCGACTGTCGCCAGTTTTTTAGAACTGTGTAATTAGGGTCTGAGTAAATTTGGTTTATTTATCTAGCAGATAGGACCATAATTTATCGGGTGGACCAGCAAATACGCGATGACCGGCTGGAACGATGACGGTGCGGTATTGAATTCACAATATTAGGGCATTGTATTGTTGTAATTGAACTGGTGTGCCACCTAGTTACGCTCTCGGATAAAGGGGCGGCATTTGCAAAGACGATTTCTAATTCGTTGATAATTCACAACAATGGTTTAGCCGTCGAGCGGTCGCCTGTCGAGGGATAATGCGCAATGATACGCCGCCGAGCATTGTCGGACAGAGGGTCCCGTTAGCCGGACAATCGTCGGATAATCCTACAAAGCTTCCGATGAAATGGACGCGAGAAAACTTTCGCGCCTGGTTGCAGTCAACATGAAGGACGCCGCGGGGCAAAGAAAGCCGCTGCTTAATTACGAGCGGGGATTATGCAAGGTATGGCACGCTGCGATGGACGCGAAAGCCAGTAGTTAGTTTGGGATAACAAACAGCAGGGGGCTGTGTCTCGGTACTTGTATAAAAGCCTGGAGCCAGATTTAATAAATGGAATTAAAGTGTACCGCAACTTTATTGCTCGGGGCAGATGCAGGGAGATGTTCTTTCAAATATGTATTGGTTTAGTTAGTCACGCAACGCACATTCTGTCTGGCAACCTAGTGAACGTATACTTAATCCAAATCGTGTGACTTTAATTACAATGAACAATTCTAACTGAGCGTCTGCGCACCTCGCTCACTCTATTGTTTTCCATAGCAATGATATCATTCGGTACCGTATTTACCGCTTGAATTCACTGTTCAGCTTCTTCAGAAAATAACTGTAGTGAACCTGATACACTTCCAAGATTTACCGCGCGTCTGACTTCTCACAATGCTTCACAAACGCCGCTTGAACAAAAACTCCAAATTAGTCGGTATTGTTTCGTTAAGAGTCCTTACACAATACCCGCTCGTCGCAATCTTATTTTTTGTGCATGTAACTGGCACCAACTTATGTTCGATTTTCGTAAAAGCTTTGGCGCCTGTTGTAGCGAAAAAAAATGCCGACGTCAGTCCGTATGTGCGAATCGACGGGGTTCGTAGAATCGTAGCACGGATTCGGAGAAATAGAGGTGCGATGGTATCATGTGAGGCATTCCCTCTAGTGATAGTACGGTTTAATATGATTGATTTACAGGGCTTGTAATCTTGACTGGGCTGTAATATTGTTGGATCTGTAAGTTATTTTTTGTAGTAGCGGCCGTAACTCGTCGTTACAGATTATTAGCAACAACCGCTACGGCAAAAAATACTCTACGGAGAATAAAATATCATGATTTAGATAAAAGCAATACCAACATGTTTTTTAAAGACAAATAGTACCTACTATGTTTTTCAAGAATTAGTTATATTGAGTTTTAAAACTGACTGAGTTTATGAAATGAAAATAGCTAAGTACTCTGTTTTCAGCCAAATTATTTAAAGCTGAACTGTGTAGGTTTCTAAAAGCTTATCAATAACTCTGTAATCGATACCATTATTATTTCCTGTTTTATAATTTGCCTGACTGCAGACTTTAATATCTAGTTTTGAATAAACCTGCAGTATCGTAATTTATAAAGTAAAATTGGAACAAACCTGGTAAGCAGTAACAGCAATGAACTCTGTCTCTGGGAACGAGAAGGAGGCATGGGGCGCGCCCCACGCGAGCGCGGCGGCGTCTCGAGCTCGCACCACCAGCACTCGGGGGCGGTACTTGTGCATGGACGTCAGCACCATCTGGGAAAGAAGGAAGATATTAGTGGTTTCTTATAAAGTCTCAATTTTCTAAGACTGTCGACCAGGGTCGCGGGCACTCGCGGGTAGTTCCAAGTCGCAATGGGCCAGCGATGCAGGCTTATTACCTAAAGCTTGCCTACAACCTGGGAGTCTTTTAGTCAAGAGTGAATAGGTTACTTCTAGACAAGCGTGCTCAATCTTCGACCGCATCATCGCTTACCATCAGGTGAGATGGTGGTCAAACGTATGTCTATCAATAGTAAAAAAAGGTCACGGTAAGAATTTTCCCAAACTCAAAGCGAGAAAATTAGGGGAAATTATCTACGCAGCGGCTGATAACGCTGCTATAGTCACGATTTATTTCTACAGCTTTTAAGGAAATAATGTTTTCTTGTAACACCTTTCATGAATAAAGACAAAAGACACCATAGTATAACTGGAAAATAAATAGGCAGGAAGCTACTTCATCTCACGGCTGCGTCTGTGAAATTTCACACTTGAAGGATTTTTACGGTTTTCATCACCATCCAAATAAGTTTTCAAGGAAATTTTAGTTTAATCGCCCATGTGGAACCGGAACAGTCTCATTATATAAAAGCTCTCTGAAAAAACTTCGCCAAGCTTACACACTCCTCAGAGAATTCTAAAACTTGCTAAAACATCAAATCTAATCTCTCCCAAAGAACAAACATGCTAAGGTCTGCCAGCGTCTGGCGACACGACTGTCGCGTCTTTCAGTCGTCGGTCGCTCTTGTGTTTTGTGGCCTTATCTGCCACTTGACGCGAATAACGCTACCTGGGGTCTTGGGCGCTGCGCGGGCGCCGCCGCCGACCAACCACTTCAAACGTAGAAGGGTTTGCACTCTATTGTCTATGGATTTTTTGAAAGGTAATCTTAACACTTAAAAGAGGATTTAAGTAAAAGTGTGATAATGTTAAAAATGTTGCTACTTTTTAGGTTTTGTTTGTTACTTTCGAGTGCCATTGTTAGTTGGTTTTGTAACAATGCTGAAGTATGAAAGTACAATGCTAATAATTTTATGTAACTCGATTGTTGTGGTAAATTGTAAACGATGAAGAATAAAGAGTAGTTGTACTTACACAATTGCAAGTATTCAGCCTATTCTTACATAACGAACGTTAGCAACCTAACGGTACACATAATTAAAAAGTTCAGAAAATATGCACTACCGTACACACTTGGTACTCCCTCTAAAAACCCAAAACCCTAATCAACCCTAATCTTTTCAAAGTTAGAGTGAACAGGCTCCTTCTGGGTAAGCTCGCTCCATCGTAGACTTTGTCTCTGTCATCTCTGACCTAGACTAGAGTCAAGAGCAAACCCATCGCAAATAAAAATAAAAAACATAGTTTTTTCCAAACATTGTTCTAATTTCAGCGAGCTAGCAGTCCGATGACAGTCCCGGAACTGCTTCAACAACTCTCGTCATATCAAATAACCATAATATTAAATGATATTAGAAATATTCCCACAATGTCTGGATGTGGCGCGATGGCGGCTAGATTGACAGATAGACAACACAAAGTTCGCCGCGCTCGGTAGCTCGTCCATCATCGAGGAGTGTTCAATCAAACTGATACAGCCTTCAGATAGCCTGGTCACTGGTGAAGTTCGGGGTTTTTTGCGACATATTATGTAGGTAGGAGGATAGTGATCTTGTTTAATTGATAGCACTTCTATTAAAAGTGGATTAAAGTGTTCTTCGTTTACACGCTTCGAGATTTGTAAGTGTTCTTTGTGAGAAGTAGAAGCCATTTATCGATTTCATCATGTTCGATATGCGTGATGTAAGCAAATCTGCAATGCTTCGAATAGGTTTACATTTTACTAGATAGCAATATTAGCCTTTATTTATTAAGGCAAGTACTTACATCAAAATATATTAAGATAAAGGTAAATAATTTGAATAGGTAGGTATAAAAGCCAGCGTATAAAAGATTGCAAAATTCAACTATTTGAGCCCACCGTCGAACTCGTAATTTATCAAGTCATGAATTCATGATTATTGGTACCTATTAAAGAAGTTGGGTATACAAGTTCAAAGTTATTGGTAGAATAGGAAACTGTAAAATACCTGCTTACCTACAATATAAGACCACCTTTGAGCATAAAATACTTCGGTCATAAATAAAACTAGTTCTAATAAAATACTGTTTCTTCAAAATGGCGTATTCTATACCACACACGGTTATATACAGAGAATCGATAAAGTCAGCCTGTGATTAAATCTATGGGCGGCGCGAGGAACATTATTGATTCACGAATAAACATTTTAAATCATGCCGGGGGCAGTAATGTGGATACATACCATCTATAAATAACTGAATTCGAGTAAGATATCATTTTTGAGAACGATAAATAAGTCTGTGAATTGAAAGGAGTGTACAGTACGGTACTACCTATTGTTACACAATTGTTTGTAAGTATACCTACCTACATTTTTTTATTTTATTTTTTATTATTGTTACGTTTGACCACTATCTCAGCTGATGGTAAGCGATGATGCGGTCGAAGATGGAGCACGCTTGCCTAGAACACAATTGTTTTAAAATTAAATTTCCTTGTATTTGTTACATTGTGGCTTTGTTTCTTTTACTAAGGTATCTATTTGTTTAAGTAACACTTCAAATTATTTATATTTTTTTAAATAATTAAAATCAACGTTTATTTGCCGAAATAAAACAAAATGTGGAGAACTTAACACTAACTAAATTAAGTTAACTAAATAACCACCTAACTAAAATAGGAACTAACTAAAGAATGGACTGTAGTCTGAAATAAAGTTTTTTTTTTTAATTTATAATCTAATATGTACCTTTGTGCAGTGGACGTCTTTCGGCTGATATGATGATGATAATGTACCTTTATCTTGTACTAGTAGACGTCACGCGGTTTCACCCGTAGTTCCCGTTCCCGTGGGATTACGGGGATAAAATATAGCCTATGTTACTCCCTGATAATGTAGCTATCCATTGCTGAAAGAATTTTTCAAATCGGTCCAGTAGTTTCGGAGCCTATTCATTTCAAACAAACAAATCTTTCCTCTTTATAATATTAGTGTAGATTATTCAAGAGAATCAGATCATCTCACATAGCAAAGAACCGTCTCCCCGAACCACTAACCAAACTTTCAGCATCGAACAAGCAAAGGAATTAACTACCTCCACGAACCACCAGCTTTTCCAGTCCATCAAACACGTGTAACCTCAACATACATCATGTTCTATCTCTAATCTCTCCGAAACACGTGTCTATCACTAATTAGGGCACAATCGTGTCACGCCACAGATAAGGGGTTGGTTTCCGCACGGGGTTCGAACCCACTGCCTTCCGCTCCGCTAACCCGATCGCATGTTCTGATAAACCTAATGCGCCACAAAACCTTGGCGTTTAGCAGTTTTTGCTGTAATTTTTGTTGCTATTAAATGTGTTTTTCTGTCCTCTAAAAAATCAAAGAAAGAAAGATAATTTATTTGTCAAATATGCGTTTGCATGAACTGTCGAGTCAGACATGCAAGGTATTAACAGTGTATTGTGAGCGTCCATATTTTTTGCCAATAGTGGCGTACAAATTTTGTAGGTATAACAATATAGTCATTTTGAATTTACATAAGAAACAAATGTCAAGGATATAACAGTTCACACTAAATTATATTATGTCCAGTAAACATTCTTAATCATGCAGTCAAATAATAAAATTAAGAAAAAACACATCATTAAATCGTTATTATTAACTGTATTTAATAAAAGTCGGAATAGGAAAGGCCTTTTCGTTTAAAAAATCTAAAACATTATAATACGCTTTATTAACTAGAAAAAAATGATGTTTCTTGTGTGACTCACAAGGCTTTTATAAACCGACGGCTTTGATTTTGATACAAGAATTTATATTATACTAGCTTTTGCGTGGGCTTCGTACGCGCATATCTCGTTTTTCTCCTTCCCGTGGGAATTTCGGGAAATCCTCTCTTAGTGCTCCCCTAAACTCCTCAAGGAACGTGCATGCCAAATTTCAGCTTTCTACGACCAGTAGTTTCGGCTGTGCGTTGTCTGTCAGTCACTCAATCAGTCAGCAACAGAAGAATTTTACATATTAGAATAATATAGGTTGGTAAATATTTACAGTACAATAATTTAAAAATAAACCTATAATGTTTTGATTGTTCGTAAGATCAATCTAGAAAAAATAATTTCAGTTCATTGATTTCTCGATAGTTTTCCTTGACGGACACGGGATATAGAGATACGACAAACCCGTTACCAGCCTAAAAATAACGTGATCTTTATATTATTTTATATCATTCGATCTTATATGAGAAATAGCTCTCTGGCGCTGTATCAACGAATCTTGACTTTAATGTGGCTATAAAATATCTACCAATTTAATCACCTTATTACCCCCAATTTTCTACGTTCGGTTCCTATTCTTAGAACCAATACGAAACTATTCCTAATTGCGTGAGAATAATGTCTCAGTAATCCCTAACCTTCAACGATTTCCATAATTAGCTCGTTTAGAAATAGCTAGACATCTAATCCTTTCTCTGTAATTGCCTTTTTGAACATTAATCCGTTGTGAGCCGCGCTCTTTCACACGGCGAGCTTCTGAAGTTTTCGCTAAAAAATAACCAACAAAGGGTGTGGACACAATGTATAATGGTAGGCTCTTTTATCACAGGTGGTAAGTTCTCAAGTGCACAGTACACGCGGATATCTTCTACGCGAATTGGTTCGCTCCTCGTCTCCCAGTAGCTGGTGCATTGTTAGGGTAGGTGCACAAAGACGCCGCGCCGCTCTCCCGCTAGCGTTGCCCGGGTCCCGGGTCCCAGTGTTTCAGTGAAGCGTACACGCGCACTGATGCGTACCCGCCTACAGTTTTTGCTGTTCCTACCCGTCATAATAATGTGTGTTATGATGCTTTGTGACTGATAGCCATGAACGATGTTTGTTTTGATAGATAATCAGCTATAATGTAGGTAGGTCAGGTTAATTGAAATGTTTTGTCGAAAGTTTTCGCTTTTTTGTGATTTTATAATTCCCAGTGCATTCTTGTAGTTGACAAAACCGGTTTTACTCTGAACATCTTTGTAAACATTGTAAAAAATCTTATCGCTCTGGAATTACGGCTGTATAACTTAAACAGTCAAACACGCATCAAGAGCAGTTGTAAACTGTCACTCCGACGCAGTTTCTACAAACAGCCAGTGCAAACATTGAATAAAAATTCTGTTACCTAGGGTAAAGCATCACAGTCGTCATTAATCGAGGCGTCAACCGCTCTGTCTAAACACACCGCCCGGATAAAGGAATACAGTTAGTTGCCGCTACAAAGACATCATACAATGCCTTTCAGCGTATTTGTTCAAGTGACGAAATGCTTATAGACGTCTTTGTGCGCGGGCTCCCGCGGCGCGTATGAACTCACACCCGATATTCTACACTCAGTTTTACAACAGCAACTTAAGATCGAAATTCGAATGAGAAATCGCGAAGAACTATCTTTTTTACGTCATCGCGAAACGGGTTGTTTACATTCGAATCTTATTTCAACAAACGTAAGGTTGAATTCAGTTTTTATTGAACTTTTTATGGGAAGTGGTTGGCGTGGTTGCGCGAGAGGCGTTTCCTTTTAAAAAGGCGATATATGAGGCAGAGTCACGAGCGCGGGAATGCTCGGCGAAGACTGTATCGTAACTGTACCGATATTGAAACTTTTTGTTACAATAGAGCCAATGTTTGCCGTTTGCGTCATACTTTTATTGGTTTGAACGACTTTTTGTTTACGGACTTTCAATTAATGTTTTCAATTGCTTCGTGATAGATTTTCTTTGAGGTGGCCGTCATCATTATTTTTAATAATTTCAGTTATACCTATATCAATCTGCCTAGCTGTTTCACAACTGTTGGGGATGGCTTCCATTCTGACTGATACCGATATACCTACAAATGACTACTGAAAATGATGAAAATATTTAGACCTATAGGTACTCCAAACGCTTAAGAAAAAAATATAACCGACTTCCAAAAACAAAACACTACAAAGTATAAAATAACTTTAATTTCGGAAGTCGGTGTTTTTGGTTATTTCGTTTTTTGACACCGACTTCCGAAATTAAAGTTTTAGTGTTTTGTTTTTGGAAGTCGGTTATATTTTTTGTAAAAAAGTTTTTTATTTTTCATTTTTTAGTGGTACCTGCGTACCCATTCACAGTGTACCGGCGTGATGTTATGTTCTGAAAATAAAGCTTTCGGTGTAAAGGTCTCGTAGCCCAAACATTTGGTAGTTCCTACATACCGATGTGGAGTTGCCTTGACTCTCTGTCGTCTCCATCATCAGGTCTGATCCAACCCTTATTTTTTTTTTTTTGTTGTATCACCCGATATACACACGAATATCAGGTATTTACCAGATGCGTGCCTATAATTTTCGAGAGTTGCCCTCGATTTCTCCGGGTTTCCGTCATAAGATCCTGACGTGGTGGTTCATATAAAAAAAGATTCATCGAAATCGGTTCATAAACGACGAAGTTATCCGCGAACACACATAAAAAAAATATATACGCGGTCAAATTGAGAACCGCCTTCTTTTTTAGAAGTCGGTTAAAAAGTAAGAACAGTTTAGTATAACCCTACTTATACTAAACTTTTCTTACTTCTTGCTTAAACTTTAACTAAAGCCACATTTATCTACAAATGACTCAAAAATATTTCAAAACAATAGTATCTTTTCATAATTACCACACATTCCTGGATGCCAATGTTGCAAATCATCGCACCCCTTATCTGGTGACGTCATATCGCGATAATGACTCGTCATGGCGCTACTGACAAATTGCAGTCTGTGCCACATGGAAACATCATTTGTTATCGGTTTAAAACATGTCAAAAATGTGCTATTTTTGGTAGCAAAGTTATTGGTAAAATATTCAGGCGATAATCTGTGTCTTTGTGTGAATATAGACAACATTTTGTATCTACAGTACAGTCTCACTATTAAAAACCGTGATGTGCGTCTGTGTGTTTTAATCAGAAAGATTATTATTTTAGCATATAATGTATTTTATTAGTATAAAATATATTATTTGTATATTGTTCCCGAAAAGATTCCATTTAACTTTTTGAAGTGAAAACTTCTTTAGCGGCGTTGAGCACTTTTTCTGTAATGGGTATAAAATCTTAAACTCGCGTCAGGACACGTGACCTGATCGAAAAAGCGTAAGACGGACTCGCGTCAGGGTCACGTGATGCTGATCGAAAAAGCGTAAGACGGACTCGCGTCAGGGTCACGTGATGCTGATCGAAAAAGCGTAAGATCGAGGGGAAGGGAGAGGAACTAGTATCTCCCACTCTTTCTACCGTGCCTGAGTGTGCTGCTCCGCTTAGGCGGCACAGGGCGCTTGCGCGAATGTCCGTCTGTGTTTATGTACAGCGTGCTACGCGTATCCAAGGATACGAAATTACGAAATTATGGATGATAGTTGATTTTTCTAAGAGATAAAAATTAATGTAATATATAAATAAATAACGATATAATATTATGAATAATAACATGTAAATTGTCATATTTGTGTACGATAGCGCAATAAATAAACATTGTATTCTACCTCATAAATGATAGTATTTTTGTACTTATAATTAAACACAACGTTAATACTAAAGTTTTCACTTCTGCCGGCACTCCCGGAGTGCTACCGGTGTTTTTTTTATCTTTTTTCTTGTTGTACACCTACCATAGCGTAGTCTTTTTAACCGAAAGGTTGACTGGTAGAGAATGCCTTGTTGCATTCAGTCCGCCCATGTACCTACCACTACCACTATTGAACATAAAGTTTAAATTAATAAATAAATGTGCCGGATTATTGGAATGTTCGGATTACTGAATTGCTTAGAAAAAAACAAGATAAAATAACTAAAGCACTTCAGTAAGTATTAATAATTTTGTTAATATGAAAGAAGTGATCGAACCGGCGCGGGTAGAGGGTGCCGGATTGCTGGAAGTGCCGGAGTACTGAAGTGCCGGATTAGTGAGACTGTACTAGAGTTTTAGTGAAAAGAACTTTGTTTTACTGTTTGAAAGATAATCAGAAAATGACCCATAATGTCTACTCATTAATGCACATTGTGCGCTGGTTTATAAGAACTTTGCTAGTTTGCTTCTCAGTCCAGACTATGTATTTCGTATTATTGGTGTGCGGAGCAACAAGATGTCTACGCGCGATTTCTTTACGGTTTCAACACTGCTATGCGGCATCGGCATCTACGCAATTACACCGTTGCTACGCTGCTACGCTACGCTGCATCTACGAAACTACGCCGTTGCTACGCTGCTACGCATTTCTTTATTATGCTTCTACGATATAAACGTTACCTACATAGTATGAGAAAGTTGACTTTAAATATTGTTTTGAAACAAAACCAAATCGTCTAAAGGCATGTTACCGAACGAAGACAAGAAAAATTCTCCAAAGTAAAGAAATTTTACGTTCACAATCGAACCTTAGTATCTACAAATTATAGTTTACTAGATCTCGAACCTTTCACGAGTCAGATTGCTCCACAATTTAATGCTTACGTTAACACAGCCCGTTCAACCAGTGAACCAAGCGATTTGAATTATAACGTACACGAACGTTTGCAATATTAAAAGCGGTTTCTTTGACAAATTACCACCTTCTGCGAAGCATTGCAAGGCAATTACGCAGGAAAGTTATGTTCTTTCGTCAGACAATAGATAACTGATTAGTCTAGAATCGATTTCCCACCATTAGGGAGCATTAATAACTAATTAATTGTTTTTGTTGTGGACACTAAACCTCATGTATGGTTTTTATAGACATCTGAGAACCGTTGGCGCGGCGGTTTTGATATATTTCTATTTAGATTTTCTTTATAAATGAACAAAAATAAAGTTTTTTAATAGTATGTAACTATAAAAAAACTGGCCAAGTGCGAGTCGGACTGGCATGCAAAGGGTTCCGAACGAATTTAATTGTTTTAATTTGTTATTTTAACTATATAGACTTCTTATAGGTTTTCCTGTAATCCATAAGGAAAGATCTATTATCTCCATTTTTTTCATAATTTTAGGCTCAGTAGTTTCGGAGATAAGGGGGGGAATGGTCATTTTTCGTCTAATTTCTTGAATACCTTCAAAACCATTTATTTTAAAATTATGAAAAAAATATAACTAAAACTCTCACAGCCCTTTATTTGATATATCACACAATATAGTTCGAAAACATTTTTTTGAAATTTTCTAGTTTGGCCCCTAAAAGTGACCCCCATACTAAAAATTCATGATTTACGTAACGCGTCCGTTTCCGGGTCATAGAAGTCACACACACTAACGTTTAGAACCCTGAAAACAGATTTATACTAATTTCTGAAATTCCCTAAGCTATCGCACTTTTCACTAGGTATCATTTAAATGAAAAGATATCCATCGCCAGACATAAGACGAGCTCTATCGAAAATTATATAAATAAAAACCTTCCCTTAAATCTAGTAAAAAGTAAATTATCAAAACACTTACATGCCCCTGCGCATCCATTGTATTATTCGTCAGCTTCAGTTTGCTGAACGACACCGGATTCGCAGTCCAATGATGGCCTGGCGCCGGGGAATCAGGATGCAGCATCAGCCGCCTCGGGGATTGGGGCTCGGCGCCACCTGCAGCCGCCCAGGCGCCGCCCGCCCATCGCCAGCGCCGCCGCCCTACGAGGGACAGTTCCAGCAGGACGCAGTACTCTTCGCGAGGGTCCAGCCCGCCCAGTGAGATGCGGAGGGAAGGGAACATGCGTCTGTAAACAAGAAAGATAGGTTACTAGTCTTATAGGTCGTTCTTAATATCGTCCGTTGTTTAAATTTTATGAGGTGAACAATTTGTTAATGACTATTACTTTTGCCCGCGATACGTACGTGCAAATCCCGTTTTTTGTCGTTCCCGTAGGAATTTCGGGAATCCTCTCTTAGCGCTTCCCTACACTCCCCAAGGAACCTACATACAAAACAGCTTTCTACGATCAGTAGTTTTAGCTGTGCAAAGTCTGTCAGTCACTCAATCACTCAGTCAAGCTGTAACGGAAGAACTTTATAAATTAGGAAAGGCATTGTTGTATTTTCCTGGTTTTATTTCAATTTTCTGGCGTACATGTGTACGTCAAAACTGTTTAGTTCATGATTTCATTAAAGTGCATTAACATGCTTCACTGTTAGAGTTTACTGTCACGCAAAGTATCGACGTAGTCCGATCCACGCAAAGTATCGGAAAGTTAACATGAAACATTAATCGGCATCATTATTTGAAACTCGCTAACTTTTTCTTTTCTTCTAACACAAGGTTATATAGGATACTAGCTTCTGCCAGCGGCTTCGCCCACATGATCCCTAGGGAACATACTCCCGATCTATATATACAAACATTTCGCAATAACCTATTAAACAGACTAGACAAATTATATCGACAAGCGACACAGGTTCTATCTTTGAAACATTTCATCAGTATTGGAAAGGTGATAACCGAAGTACAAGTCAACGTGTGACGCTCACCGGTCACCACCGGTAGCACTCATATGCATTCCTTCTCTTATCAGCTTTATAAAAATGTGATAGGGCTAAATGTGTTACCAACGAGGGCTTTTGGCACCCGTTTGTTTCCTCCATAAAGAGTGTCATAAAGCCCGATACTCGTGGCGCCATCTTTATCGGCGATCGCCGTGGGTCCTCCGATTTATACCTTGATGTAATTATGTGGATGGGGAACTATGCTGCCTACCGCGGCGCGGGCTAATCTTTGACAGATGTATTCGGAATTATGCGTGGTTAAATTGGATGGAAGTGTAAATTAAGTTGGAGAGTGAGGCTTTTTAGTTGGTCGGTAGTGTATGAAAGTGCCACTTATTGTTCAGTGTATACCTTGGCTGTATTTATGTATAGGTTGCCCTAACTGCCTATAGATATTTGTGATAATAAGTTACTTCCAGACAACCGAGCTCCATCATTGAGCACATCATCACTTTCCATCACCTGAGTGGGCTAACGGGAGCCAAACAAATTGTAATCATAAGACAAAAGTTTTATTAAACTTTTATGTCCTCAATATACATTTAAAGTTAATACATTAGTAACAGAGTTTTATCGCTAAAAGCAATAGCCGTATAAAGCCAAAAACCTTAACAGTGTAGTAACTGCATTGATTTTCGACAATCAGGTTTACAAAATACCTCTAACAAAAAAAGTTACCGTCCATTACGAAGACAGACACAAAACAAACAAGCCAGCCTTATTCGCGTATCACATAGAGCCGCCATCAGTCATAACAGAACTGTTGGCTGTTATCAGCGGCTCGGAGGCTGCGCCCGCGCCGCCGGCCGCTAATGCAGCCGCAGATAACGCGCCGACAGAAGCTCAATTAACAACAAACTAAATTAGCCTCCATTTAAAGTTTACGATCGCCGCTACCGCCTTACGTGAGTGGTGCCCTAGTACCGACAGAGCGACAGGACGAATACTTTGTTTGAGAATCGATTTAAAATCGTCTATGTAATCAGGTGATCTTACTAACGTTTGTAACTGCGGTAATAATACTCAAAATTGCAACAATATGAATAAGGTAAATCATGAGCTGTGAAAATTCAGCGGTAAAATTGTTACTGGAAGGAAAAGTGCTAAGTAGTTTTCCGGAATGAAAAGCGCAATTGAATAACACAAAAGCGAGGACACTAAGTATTGTGTGGAAAGTTAATATATCCTTACATTTACATAATTGATACCTTTGTAATATGTACAGGTTAGTTGGGTTTATCAATGTTTAATATTGAAAAACAAAACTGCATGGGTACTAAACTGTATTTAATGTCCAGTTTCCGCTTTAAGAGACGATCTACCTATTGAAATATAAACATGTATAATGATATAGTTATAATAAGTTTGGAACAACGTAAATTTTACATATAATGTGTGTCGGATATTGTAAGTGGTCCGTCCACCAACGCATCTGCCCACACCGCGACCGAACGTCACCGCCTCGTGAAATACACGTAAATCAATTCAGTTTTGATGCGCGCGCTCATCACACGGTATTAAGATCTCCTCCACGATAACATTCTTAGCGGTTGATTAATAGGCAACAATGCTCGCTAATTTATTACTTTCTTTAACACACATGAATTATTAATGTCATTAAAAAATGTTTAACTGGACAGATTATCTGTTATTTTTCAAACAACTGTTGCTGCATCAGGTAATGTTCAAACCACTCGGCCCATGTTTACATCAGTCCTTATGTCGTCAAACATGGCGAGACAAGAGACAAGACAGACCAAACACAAATATGTGCTCACAATATTGTTGGGTATCGACGTCGCGTGTTGACCGTACGTTGACAAATCCCTTCACTCGGCTACCGTTCGTTCGTAAGATGCGTCTTATCAGCCGCCGTCCACTTATCGAGCCGTTTGAAAGCTCCGCGCGCCGACAAAGAAGTGACGATCCACGCGCAAAATATCATGAAAAATTTGCGCCTCAACGCACTATCTAAATCGTAATTTCCACAAGTAAGCGATACAACCTACTATAGCGATTCCGGACCATTTAAGGTTCGATAGCCGTGATGACGAATTAAATCAGGATTCTTGACATCCCTTTTATTTTAAGTGTTTTATGTTATGGAATTTTGTTTAAGATACAGTTTAAACGAGAATGCAAATGAAATAAAGATACTATAAAAACGGGGCGGCCATAAAAGGCCTCTCGAGAGCTCTAAGCCGCGGCTTCGGCGCGCGGCGGTGGGAAGGGACTTAGGGAACACAATGGGACCACCAGAATCGCGTTGAATAAACTTTAGAGTGGGTCGTAAATCGGTAACAACTTGCCAATTGCCGCACGGAGGCGCTAACAGCGGCCAAAGAAACTGTCATATCCGCCCTAGCATCCGCACTCGAAACGTTGCAGGCGGCCGATTCAATGCGGATTGTTTAGTGCGGGAATCTGACGGGCCCGCAACGTAACTGATGTTACGACCTATCAAGTCATGATATACTGAACGTTGTTCAAGATAAGTTTAGTAGCTCACACACGTCAGCTGACAGACGTCGTCTGTAAACTTTAATGCCCCGATCACTGTTTAACGTCGTCGTCACTAACCTACCCCTCTCGCCTGCTAGTTATCTTTACTGCTAATTTCATTAGTTTTTTATCGTCAAGTTCAATGTTAAGGAGTGGTAGACAGTCGTTAACGCACAGGCGACACGTTGTTCGAGACATCTGCGCTGCACTTCGGAGTAACTCGAAGGATAAACAAGTGTGGAGTGTACAATACTTGTGTTGTGTATCCAGCGCCTAACCCGCGCTTATTAACGCTCTTATGAGAAGTCCGGCCGGTTTTTTCGTGTGCCCAGATGTGGGCCTGGGTAAACACCTCCGCCATTGTCTGGACACATAAAAAATCATACACCTGGAAGTGTCAAATTGTTCACTCTGACTGTGAGAGCGGCCCGTGTGAATCTCGCTAGCTCCGAGCCGAGATCGGGCTGGCTCGCCCTCTACATATGTACACAAATATTTGTATTTAGCGTTCTTTATCCTGCTCCTAAATCATCAAAACACGATTATCTACAATCTGCAACTAAATTATAGTTAAGTATTCACTGCTTGGTGCACAAGGTTGTTTTTTACAACTTAATTTTCTGAGAATTAATAAAATGAACGGGGTTGTATGTTTTTTTTAAGTCTGTGCGTAATATTTCTGAAACCTATAAATGTAATTCACGTTCTATAACTACATAATTATATGTAAATTATCTTAATGGTTCGGCATCGCGATAGGCGGTTGACGTGCGCTCAGATAATGTACTGCGACTGCTAAAAACCTTTTACTGCGTGATTATAAACGCGTAAACGGCAGCTTACGACGCAATCGAGCATCGCCGTAATGAGCCGTGTGTGTGTTCCAACTAGCACGACTCTAGTCCATCGCGAGCGACACTCTTGCGCAACAAATTGATGGCCACGCGCATGCGCAACGCACGCTCATTGTTATCCCACTTAAGTGGGCAGTTAAAACAACAGAACTTCGTGAATCAGCAATAACGCACAACGATAACACATTAGGGGCGGTCAGGATGTAACCTAACGCACAATACAATCAGACCGGAAAGTATCCTGCCGACAAATTCAGAACATTCCGTTGTTTGCTCTAAAATTCACAAATATTTTCAATGTCATCACAAAAAAATATTCCCGTACCACTCCCATATGCTACGAGAGCTCGCCTCCGCAAACCAAACAAACTACACTTATAAAGAAATACATTGGTAACAAAACAAATAAACCAATTTGGGCTCGACCACAAAAAAGCCTCGGAATCATCTCGGGAGATGTAACGACGTATTAGCATATTGATGGCTACCTCTATCTGTCGTCCTTTGTTTAAAATCAGCGACAGCACCTTCAATCATAACGATCGCTTTCAAAAAAATATATATTTTATTGACTAGTTTTTGCCGGCGGCAGCAGGTGGTGGCAAAAAAATATTGCACCGGCTACCTTGCGAGCAACCCTTGTTTTATAACAAAATTGATTAATCTCCTTAACTGTCTCGCCAGTATAACAGTTATCGATTTCGTGTTAATCAATACCTAATTTGAAAATTATACAATCTTGACATTTGTAGCATAAAGAATGAAGTTGAATGAATCAGTTAGTGCAGAATATAAGGAAGTTTACGTCATAATTTATTGCGTCAAGTGCTTGATAATGATTCGCGTTATTGGTATGTGAAGTAATGGTGGAAACTAGCAGTATTTCAATTGGTCCTAGGATCCGCACAGTGCACAGCGCAGGAGTGGGGGGCGGGGCGGCGCACACAAAGCACGCCCGCGGCGCATGCGCACCTGCGCGACATGTTTATGCGCATCTCGTCGCCAAATTTACTACCGCCCTGAACAAGGGCGCCTATCTTGCGGAAATTGGAAATGTTTAATCACCACATCGGCACCCTTTTAGCCAATGAGTTGCCGTCCAGCGTAGTTTCAATTGCACCGATTTCGCTTTAGTGCACCGTTCGCAGATTGTAAACGTATCTGCAAAGGGTACCGCCTCAATTAATATCCGATCTTACGCCAGTCGACGATTGGTTTTATTACCGCATAAGTAAATGAATTCGCCGGCTGGTTTATCTCAGTGTGTTTATTTTGATAATGCTGCCGTATCAATTTTCTGCAAAACTGCTTTGGAACTTTATCATACAAAGTCATGTAAGATTCATTACTTTTATACTACATACCTAGTACCTACTTGATATCAGGCGATTTCATTATAATCTTAATTAAAGTTGTTAGTCAGAATCTTGAGTCTATAAAATCATAAGAAACAATGTCGTAAATTAATCGGATGCTACACATAGAAAATTAAATATATTTAGTACGTAAACATAAAAGTTTTGTAACAGAATGTATGTCGGTTTCAAATTCCAAAAATTGACAGGCCAGATAATTTAAAGTGGTATTTATTGAACTCTTCAAAGAAAACCATGTAAATTTTTAGCATAATTAAATAAAAGAGAACAAACGAACACCACATATGGACACGATCGTTGTATAAACACCTCGTAGCATGGGGCTTACGTAAAAAAGCTCAAATTTCAAATGAATATGGATGTCGTTGCGGTGAAAGTACTGAATTAATTCAGCACCTTTTTGGGCGCCGGCGCCGCGGCATTCACGCGTGGCACAAAGCTTGTTGCTCGTAAATTGCGAATGAAAGGACCGACAAACGCGCAGTAATTTAGTTGACAGTGGGTAACAGAGCCTGCGCCGGCGACAAGGACGGCAGACCGCCGCCCGCGCAGCGCGAGCCCCATACAAAGCTTATCTACCGCCGCATCTAGAGCCTATTATGAGCTGACGGCGCTGACGCCGAACTCAACACAACAGATCGTTAAGATTACGTTTCGCCAATACACCGTTCGGTAATTCATGCCGAATAAACGATTAAAGAATTCGCCGACAATTAAAAATTAATTAGAGATATAATACCGACCCAAAAAACTGTACGAATAACTTCTTCGATGGAACGTGGCATTGATGAACGATTCGTTATTGTCCAGAGCTTTTTCGTTACCAAAATCGAGTGCTAATTTGTATTCGTATAACAAAGTGAGCTAGTCATCAAACTGAAACAAAACCAATTTGAGCATTAATGAGAACCATTCGATTGCATTACACGTGGAGCTTAATTGTCCGATCAACAATCCTTGGGCCGAGTCGCGGGGTGGGGTTCTAAACTGGTCCTTATGTGCGCGGAATGCAGTTCAAGTTCGTTTGGGTGGGTGCGGGTCGCGGTGTGCGCCCCCAGTCCGGTGGCGATCGCTCGTTAGCTCCCGAGCCGGCATAAATCACACCGTTTTATGAGAACTCCCAATTTTTTAACATTTTGAGTTAATGAAATGCGAGCGCAGTATGGGACCCGACTAGCGACATTAAAAAGGACAACCCAAAAGAACGGACAGTTTCTAATTATAATCCTGTCAAAGTTGTGATATAAGCAAAGAATTGATGATCGCCACAAACGCGGTGATTTTATCTAAGATAATAGCGATCTGTTGATAGTAGCGGTTGAATTTTAATATTTGTCATATTTTTTATTTGTTCTTGTCGCTGTAAACCCCTGCCATGAAAGCTCGTAAAACTACCATCGGTTTATGTTGTTAATTTGCTTCGGTTGCCGTTTAGCAAAGATGCTGGACGTCAATTATTGAAATATATTACTGTATTCACCGGTGTTCAGAAGAAAGCCGCTAACGAAAGAGCACATTATTACAGAAAGTAAAAATTCAATCGGCTGTTGCATTTTCCTTCTGGTTTGTTGGGTCTTGGTCATCGCCCAGCGAGCCCCTATGCCTTGCAACTAATTTGCAGTAGTTAACAAGAATAACAAGAGCCATTAACCACAAACACAATAAGCGAACACGGTAGTGGTAGTCAAACGAGCAGCGATCAATCAAGCACAGGATCTCCGCTCGTCGTACCGTGATGCCGCGCTCCCTAGAACCACCAGCGTACTAAATGGAAACGTATTTAATAGTACTAGTGTTCATTATCCTTTAACGGAAGTCGCTGAGAATGGCGCCAGTATTTTAGGATTTTCGAAGAAGCAAAAGGGTTAGGCTGCGAATTAAAGCTGCGCACACGCACGGAGGCGCGGAGGGGGGAGGGGGGAGGGGATCACTAGCACCGACAAAGGCACCGCCGCACGCGAGCTGCCCGATTCACAATTAAGCCGGCGTGTGTTAATTGATATTAATTCTGTGTGGATGGTACAAGCAGAGAACGGCTCGCGTATTAGTCCAAGCCATTATTTCTATAACTGTTCGCGAATCTACGCCATTATCTTCTATACGCTTTTGATTGAGCGTGACGTCACCATGTGCTATTATTTCGCTTTGATTAATGATCGAGCAAATTCGTGTCAAAAACTTTTCATTATTGCTATAACTGTACCTTCTAAAGAAATGCCGACTCTCAAAGTATTTAATCATCCATTGCTCATTTTTAAAACATGCGCGGAGCAACTCGCTATATCGAGAACAGGACCATCATTATGCCCGCTCCGATTCCATACTTGGTCCGCATTTCAACCAGTCAAGTCTAATGTCGCTCGATTGGTCCTTTTGCGCCAGCGTCGCTAATCGCTCCCACAAGATCCACATGACAGTCATGTAGGTACCGGGAATCGCGCCAAGGCTGGCGTAATGTGTCGGGTTCAAACGCGCCGCGGCCGCGTCATCAACGCAATTAGTGGGCGTTGCGACATCCAGCACACTATTGACATTGAACCCTTGTTACATATTTCACAGAAATGTGTTTTGATGTCGCCTCATCGTCACGTCTCAACTAATATGTGCGGACTTTAATCTCGAACGCTGCGCTCGCCACTAATTGCAGCGCACAGGCGTCGTCCAATTCTCATGTACGGTATCATGCACTGGCATTTTTCTGCGAAGACTATGATTGATATCAATGATACTGTAGTTAGATAGGTATTTTTTGGATTTTAACGCGCATGACGATTGAACGATAGTTTGATTATTGTTCTTAGTAGAAAGTTGAGAGCAGAAGTACGTACTGCCACAAGGGACAATATGGAAGATGCAGTTACAGCATTCTACGCTTGTACTGTTAACGCTTGGAAATATTATGTAACAAGCATTCTACTTTTATTGCTGTAACAAACTATCTGTGAGCGTCTCGTCGCCATTACGTATTCTCGTCAACATTCGTGTCCAAATCAGTCATGTTCTCTCAGCGTGCACTTAGACGCCGAAGCGACACATTTATTCGAGAATCGTGCGTCCGTCTGCACCCAGAGTCGCCCATTGCGCTTATCTGAGGTTTCGGTAGCGGTCGCCGTGCGCGATATACATCGGCGCGTGATGTCGCGATGCGCGGGCGCGGCCGGGCGGCGCGCGATGCTATCGGCGCACGAGCGCGCGGGTGGCGAGCATCCCTCCCTCCTCCCGGAGTCCTCTCAGTCGACAGTCTCGCTCACTTCACAACGTCGCACGTCATTGTCGCCACGGTACTACCTTTTTGTAACAACTATCGAGTTACTGACATTTAGAAATGAGCTTTCAATATTAAGTTAAAGAGGAATCTAGATATACTTGCCGAATGATAGAAGCCAAGACGTAGCAGTATAAATTATGAAATCTCGAATGAAATCAGTTTGACACGCATTAAGATATCTGCTCGAACGACAAATAGCTCACAAACACGCATTACTGTAAATCAAACATTCTAAAAAACAGATCACACGGCTCGTTGACGACAAATCTTGCGTGAAATTTAACAAATTCATATACATCACAACATTTTTTTCTATCCGCTACCATTGTACGTGGGTTCCCATGTTTTTACGAGCCAGTTATGATAAACGACGCACCCTCAACAACTGCCAGACCATAATCACCACGGGTTCTGGGAGACGCATTATGGACACGTAGGACCCGTAACACGTAACACACTGAATGCTTTCATGTCCACCAATGTCAGATGTCATCTCAAGTAACGTAACCTGGTGTCTATTGATAGTAAGCGAACAAACAACCCTTGTATCAGATCAAGGAGACGAAAACAACTGTTTGTTTTAGATCAAAAGAACATGCCCAAAACATGAACCCACAAAAAAGTAATGGCGTATCGGAACTCATGATTACTTTTTTCTGCATCAAAGAAGTCATCTACAAGAATGCGAGTTGTCTCATTCGCTCACATTACAATTTGTTGGGTAGCGAAGCCAGTCCGAGTCCGTGAGAATAATTCCCGAGTTCCGAGTAACATGGGTTAAACGCTTGTATCGAGAGATACCGATCTAACCCGAGCTGCTCGTTGGCGCCATAAAAACAAAACATCTTCAACACGACCACTTTCTTCCCTAAATTATTCGTGGAATTTACGACGTTTCAACCGACAAAAATGTTATAACCTAATGAGAAATTATCATCAGAGCCGCTGTCTGTCGCCCGGCAAAAAACGAATCATGCGCCGCTCCACGATCCACGATGATGCCCGGACGCATATTTTTTTATATTCTAAATTCGAATTATCGTTTTCGTGTTTTTTTTTTACCTCGATCGTCGATTGTTTTAGGTCGTGGCGGGACAAAAAGGCGCGGGAGCCGGCGATGACTGTGCCATTCTGTTGATCGCTCAACTTTGGGCTCAGCGGACGATGATGGATTTCTCTCAATGCGCGAGATACAACGATGGTTCAACAGGAAAACTTGCCTCGAATACACACCTGATGCCGACGATGGATATCTATTTTTCGAAATGTCAGGAATGGTGTGTGGTTGTTCCCAGGAGATATTGCGATATGATCGCTGGAAGGCGGCGCGACTATTCGGCGCGTGCTTCAGATTCTTGGTCCTTCTATCCGGAATTACCCATTACATACAATGACAGTACGTTTTTACAGCGACAATTTTTTAAAGGTTTCATCTAAGCCTTCATTACTATAAACGTTTTCTATCAACTTACAATTGTACAAACAAGTCGTTCTACAAGTTAAAGGGCTCTAATGTTTACCGTAATTGCATTTCACTTTAGAAATGTAATCGTTTCGACGTTTAAGAAGTTAGGAACTTTTAATCGACACCTGGGCACTCTAACAAATTACTGAGTTGGGTCAAATTATAGTTTTTGTTTACCTGTTGATAAATGGTTGTTGGTTCAGAAAATTCTTAGTGGCTAGTAGCTCTTTTTGGAGAAAGGGCCCTAGCAGATGGTGTAGCATCAAGCTATTGCGATTTGAGTTTCACTACTACCAAACTACGAAATATATCAGAAGAAACACAATGGGCACATGCAGAACATGCAAAACAGAGATGTGTGCTTAATTAATAAGCAGAATATATGTCATCAGAACCTGCAGGTAGGAGCAAAGGTTTAACAAATTTTCGAGCTAACTGATCGGACCTTCATTAATTTCCCACTGACATTCAGTAACCTCCCGCTGCTATCGAGTCTAAAACAAAGAGGCATTATGTCAGTTCCGTCGCAATGCAGGCGTGCAGCGCTAGCCGTCGCGATATCTCTCAATCTGGCACGTCGAGCCGCTAGTAGAGCTCTAACGTCAGGCGCTGGCGAGAGCTGGAGGAGTGACGAGTGCCGAGGAGAGCTCGGAAGACGGCGACTGTCATAATCTGATTATTAGTGGTGCGTGGTGGGGGCGGGGCGCGCGGCGGGCGGCCGGCGCGCCGCAGGCGGTCGGCGCCCGCGCCGCCTGCGCGCGCGCATCGTCCGCGCAGGGCGCAGGCGACAAACGACCCGTGGTAAAACAAAAGGAATGTTGCCGGCGACGCTTTGAGGCGCCGGCGCCGCTCCCCGCGCAACCTAATCACCCATTTTAATTACGACACAGATCGAATCAATTAATCGGTATTTCTGTTAAAACAAGCGACGGAATGAGCTTACGCTCGTTTGTTAGATATGATTTCTGGACGTAGATTCGAGATGCGATTAGACTTTTATCTCGTAAAAGTCGGCGGTAAACGTCAATTACTAGCGTAATTCACGTTCACGAATCGACTGCGAGCAATGTGTGTGAGTCCATAACGACGGGCTCCGAGCACTGACGGGCGCGGGCAGGGAACGTTGCGCTAGTACCCAGGGCTCGAGACTGAGCAGACGTTTTTAATTATAACTTATGATTTTTTCAAGCGAATTCGGGCGCGCCCTTCCCGACGAATAACACAAGAATAAATAACGAGTTTTTGTGTTGTGTGTTTGTTTTTAAAATGGCGGGAGGTCCGCGCGACGACACGCGAGCGATGCGCGCCGGCCGCCGCCGGCCCGGCCGACTCGCCCATTTGTCATATTTCGGTTTTGAGAAAAAATAAATAATCTACTCTATTCCAACCAGTGTTTGTTTGTACGCCGATTATTGAGGGTTAAGTATTATCTCTGAACATGCAGTGGAACAGATGGGACGTGTCGCCGACAGCACATCTAGCCAGTTTGTTATTGCGTGTGCGCGCGACCGGCTGCATGTGAGCCTACACTGTCGACGCCGTCATTATTGTCTTCTAATAGCCGATGTCACTTTAATAATATATATAAATTTAGTTTTGAGATTTATGCAAAAAAGCATTTGTTTTCAAAATGTTTATAATGAAAATCAAACACTTTGAGAAGTCTTGACGCCATTAGGCCTAAAAGCGAAAGATGAGAACAGTGGATAAACCTGTCGAAAAGTAAACATAGAAGTACATACTGCCGCACAGCCTACCTATATACCAAACAATTTACAGTTCCTCACAGCACAGGTGGTAAAATTGAGATGGCTGTCCCTACAGATCCGAAGTTAACACATAAAGCTGTTGCATGGCCGCCGAGCGCGGCAGGTGTTAACTCCGACTACACACGCCGCCTGCCCCGCTTGCACAAACGCACCGCCCAAATCCACTGTTTGCGCAACCAATTAACCCACCAAACCCAGCCCCACTCCGCGAACCAAACCAGATAAAGAACAGAAAGAACAGCTTTTAACACTGTTTGAACAACAACTAAGAGCATCAAGTTACACTGCCCAATGTTGCCAGTTCCCAGCGTGCTGCTCGGACGCTGGCTCATAGAATAACTCAATTACTGGCGCACGCACACTCGACTAGTGCTCAATACGAGAAATGCATGAAATATTTTTGACCCATTTCGACGGGCCTGGCGCCAGCGCCGGGGTCGGCGCCGGCGCGCCCCCGGCCTCTCTCACGCGGCATCGTTATACAAAACAAACAAAAGTGACCTCTAGACGGGCGCGGCCAGCTAAGCTAACGAGATTCACCAACCGCTGGATAAAGCGGTAAATTATCGGAATGTTAGCCGGGCGGCGACGCGCGGTGGTCTGCGCCGGCGGCCGCGCCAAAAAAACGTGTAGGAGATGACAGGAGCACAGATGAACCTGGCTAATTACCGCAGCGCAAAAACCGGGACAGTGCGCAGGCGCGCCGCTACAGCCATCGCGCACGACAGCTATTCGTTTGCAAACAGCGTCTAGTTTTTACCGGTCACTTTAATAAGAGAGTGGTCGACGACGCGATGCGGTCCTCGAACGCTAATTACACGCCATTAATTACGGAATATTTTCATTTTTAATTCCGTCAGAAGTCGAACGGACGTGATGCTCATTATTGATCGAACTTTCTTTTGGCGGCGCGCGGCTATGGTGGTCGGCCTCCGTTCTTTACCGTGAAACAATTACGTATCCAAAAATATTATTAATATCTAACGAGTCAATCTGCGGTTGATTGTGAGAAACATAGACAGTTGTAAGTATTACGCGTAATGTTCCGGTCCCTCGAGCCGGATGAGTCCGTGGCCCGAGGTAATGAGCGCTGCGCGGCCGGAGTGCCTCGTGGTGGGTCGTGGCTCTCGCTAGCAGAAGGGCGGAGGCGCCGAGATCGCGACGACTGTGTAATTTCTTCACTGCTCGCACCCACATTATCGATCACGAAAAAAATATAATTGTAGGGGTACCGTCGTAAAGCAAACAAGCTTATAATAAGGTGTAATTTGTGCTCGGCCATTTAGAGAAATGCACAAATTGCCGGGGCAGCTGTTTGTTTTGTCTATGACGGAGGTCCGGCCCCGTCTCCCAAATTATCCGTTAACAAGCCTCGCGTCAGATTCAGCAGTCCTAATGGGTTTTCGTTAAGTTTTTGTTATTATTTTGTAATTTATTACGAGTAATATGTTTTTGTGTATACGATTCTTGGATTCCGACAGCTGCATCGTTTAATTGAGTCGATAGTTAGGCGTAAGTTTTTTTCAATGAATTGTAAATGTCGCTGGTGTAGAGGTCGCGTTGTCGCGGCTCGTAGTGTCGCCGGCGCAAGCGCAGGGCGGGCGGAGGGCGGCGCGTGCTGCACCAGCACTTCCCACGAATCGCCGATAATAGCCGGGACAGGTGAAAATTATGAAATATCTCTCAATTAAATATCTATAAGAAGTATTTGTACATGGAAGACAATTATAAACATTATTATTCGCCAATTACATGGCAAACAAATAACAAGAACTGAGCGATGTTTTGTGGAAATTAAAATGCTAGGAAACTACAAATACCTCAGTATTTGTGTTGACATATATAAGGAGTAATTGCGATAACAAAAACTTTGCTGGTAGGTTACTTCGAATATAAGATGATAATTTAGAACATTTGCCCCGCAATTTAATTAGACTTATTGCTGCAAGCAAACCGACACAGAAACTATTACAGGCCCACCGGACCACCATACAATTCACTTAATTTCGAAGAATTTATGTTTTAATAATCACTTTTTGCCCGCGGCGCTACGTGTGGCGTAAAATGATTTCTGAGTCCCTTTCACATAGTTAAGTGGTGTTTCACGTTTGGCATATAAAGCGAACGAATTATTACTTACAAAAGATTGTCTCTAATTTTAGAAGCACATAACTTGGCCAACTTTTCTCAAGTAAATTGTTCTTCATCGGTACGTTCTGGTGTGGCAAAGAAATTGCTTTCAAAATTTAAAAACTGGCTGACTTACTACAATTCTCAATGAATCAAATGATAAATTACATTTATTTAGTAAATTAGGACGTCAATTTAAACTAGATGAGGCCGGATCTGAATCAGTCATATATATCCAATCATCCTTTTAATTTACGTTAGTTTAGTAGTTTTTAAGTTACATTTTTTGGTTTTTTGATCTAAATGAAAAAAAGCGCGTGAACCACAGTTCACTAGGTGCTACTTGACAATATACATAAACCCACAAACATAAAAATTAAGAAAAGACATAAAGAAAATTAATAAAACATTTTCCTTAAGTTTAAATTTAAGTTCCATAAACTGAAAAAATCAAACATGCAAATGTAAAAGTGATTGAGTGGTTTGATTTTTTTTTGGTCCTTTACAAGACTTAATGAAATAAAAGCATGAGGGATCTGATTTTCCTGCTTAAGCTGATGATGTTTAGTAACACAGACCACTCCCAACCTTAATCTAATTTCCCCATGTTATGAAAAGGTCTTTACAAAAGGTTTTAGCTATAGGTAGACTTACCGGCCTCCTTTGGTGATGATCATCTCAGTGCCGATGTCGTGGAAGCGCCGCCAGAGGTCGCCGTTAAGCAGGCGTGCCTCGCAAGCCGGCGGCTCTGCGTCCGCGCCAACGCGATGCTCTGCAAGAAAAGAGGAAAATTTTATATGTGCCAAAGTATAGACGAAATGAAATCTACAGCATTTTATTTAAGCTCAATTTTTTTTTAGTTTTTTAAATTTTTTTAGAATTTCTTATTTTAATTGGATTTGATTTTAATAAGAAAAGAGTTTGTTTGGTTTTAGCCGTCAGATTAATAGTACTATTGCAACGTATCGATTGAAAATTATGATCTGATCTGAGAATTTAAAATATGATCTGTTTGATTGTGTGGTTTCTTTTCAAGTAATAAATCCGTCTACCACAGTATTTACTCATTAAATCATAACTTCATTTTGTTAAAATGCTTAAATAAGGTTTGACCAGCTTAACACGCACCTAGTAGCATTTCTCATATTAACTACATGCATAGCGCACAGGTAACATTTCAATAACTTATTTCTTCTTTAACTAACTAATAAAAGCACATATATAATTTGTTTTTAACACAAAACCACAGTATTTTCAAACACTATTTTACCACAAAAACTCGTAAAAAGATGTCTAGATAAGACAGTTGATAGCTAAATCAGTAACATAAACTTTATAGATAAATTAACAAGTGAAGTACTGAATAAATTATAAAGTTATTTGCATTTATACCAACTACACTCGCCAAGTCACCACGACACCCTGGGTCTCTCCACTTATGTACATAGAACATATAAATAGAACTGGATACATAATAAATTCGAAGACGTTTATTTCTGACATATTAGGAGATAAGACAGGCGCATAATAGATTTTGTATTTTATTTATTTAGAAATCTAAGAGATATAAAGACAAAACTAACAAGATTCGGTAAAGTTTTAGGTAAATAAATGCTATTCTAAAATTACCTTAAACTTTTTAAACGTCTTCGAAATTCAATTTTGTCTTAAATTCAAATTCACTTAAATCAATAATATTTTTGAAAGGCTATGAAGAGACTTTTACCCAGCAGTGGAAAAGTATAGGTTGAAAAAACTATTTTAGAGTTCCACACCCGAACAGTAAGTAGTTCATTTTAGAATAGAATAAAATAGCATTTATTTGCAAATATGGGTAATACATAAGTAGGTAGTAGTTGACATCAGAGTTCTGCCATATTTCACCATTCGGCATGCAAATATTTTCATTACATAAAATTTTAAAAAATTAAATTGTCATTAAAACATTAAATTAATTATTACATACAATAAATAAGAGTTAGAGTTTTCTGAAATGTCGAGCACCAGGTGGCAGCACTGAGAAGTCAGGTCCCAAACACCTATCAAATCGCTTGTTTTCTGACATTTGTCAAGTTGACGTTAACAAATGTCAGAAAACTAGCGATTTGATAAGTGTTTGAAACCTGATTCTAGTCAGAGACTTTGTATTTCAATTAAAGCGGATGTTAATGATTAATATAAAAAAAGATTTACCGCTCTGTAAAATAAATCCATCGCTATTACATAGTAGGACTGGAAACCAACACTCTTTGAAATGTTATATACGTAGATAGATATTCTCTTTACTAGCCACGAAACTAAAATAAGGGCTTAAAAATAATAGGGTGTAGCAATATATACTACTAATGGACGTCACGCGGTTTCACCCGCGTAGTTCCCGTTCCCGTGGGAGTACGGGGATAATATATAGCCCATGTTACTCCCTCCCTGATAAGGTAGCTATCCAATGCTAAAAGAATTTTTCAAATCTTTCCAGTAGTTTCGGAGCCTATTCAATTCAAACAAACAAACAAATCTTTCTTCTTTACAATATTAGTGTAGATACACAGTGTAACTATAAAAGAGTCTTTAAGTCAAGAATGAATAGGTTACTTCTAGGCAAGCGTGTTCCATCTTCGACCACATCATCGCTTACCATCAGGTGAGATAGTGGTCAAACGCGTGCCTATCAATAGTAAAAAAAGATAATTGTATATTATCTTTGCTAATTAAGATACAAGATAAAAAATGTTCATACATTTAATTATGACTTGTATGACAAAATGATAATGCTCGCAGGAAATATCAATTATCGATGGAGAAGGCTGTTGAGTACGAATAACCATGAAAATATGCAAAATACTTATCCTCGTGCTACATTAAACAACTTTAAACAACATGTTAATTATTGTTAAAAAAAAGCATCAAAGTTCTTAATTTTTTTTAAAGATTTTGTTCCAATGACCATAGAGTTGAATTTCAGATTTGTTTTCTTTTTAAATTAATTGAATTAGCGTGGTTTATGATTTTCTTTTTGTAATATTCAATTTAAATTATAGAACAGCTTTTTTCCCGCCGTTTCACCTTGCATTAATATCCTAGATTTTCACAAGAAAAAGAAAGCCTATCATCGTCTTAAGGATTTCTCTTTACCAAAATTCAACAAAATCAGATAGGCGTGTTGTGGATTTTCGCATTTATTATATCAGTTAAGAATAAGATTTTGCATAACTAAATAGTCAGACAATTATAAAACCATCATTTCAGGTATATTTAATGCCAAATAAGTTGGCATTAGAAACAATCTTGTTGTCGCTCTGATTATCCTTGACTGCCAGTAAAACTGTCAAAAATATTGGAATGACATCCGAGGTTATTTCAAACATATCAACGATCTGATCCAAAACCATTTCCTTTCTCAATATTTCTTTATAACTACCGTCAAAATAATATCCGTTCATCTTTAATTATGAATCGATGACACGGTATACGACATTTCAAGTAATCAAGGCGTCATCCCGAATATAATACTGCGAAAAATATTCATTCATAAACTTTAATTGTAATTTATGGTCGGCGTGGGCGGTTCTTTTGATGTACCTTACAAAACTTGCAATATATGGTAGGTATGTGCAGTATATAATATGTTTATTAGCAGACACGGGTACTGGAATAAGTGGCTCCAAGTTATGGTTTGCTTGGACGACGGCTAACGATTGGAAAACACGCAAAATATAAGCATGAAAAGAGATTTGGAAAGTATGGCAAATGAAAAGGTAAGCTTAGCAGTGATGCTTTCGGGTCCAAAATGATAATTATGATGATTTTTTTTTGTATAATTCAAGCAGGATATAGTTGGAAATATGCTTATATTTCCAAATATGTCCTACTGATTTTTTCAGGTCGTGAAATTATCATGTACTAGTGGACGTCACGCGGTTTCACCCGCGTAGTTCCCGATCCCGTGGGAGTACGGGGATATTTATTATATAGCCTATGTTACTGCCTGATAATGTAGCTATCCAATGCTAAATGTAGAATTTTTCAAATCGGTCCAGTAGTTTCGGAGCCTATTCAATTCAAACAAACAAACAAATCTTTCTTCTTTATAATATTAGTGTAGAAGTGTAGAAAAACAAGTTGTACCAAAAGACCAAGTTTCAAATCAAAAGTTGGTCCTTTTGATCATAAGAAGCTAAACTAATGCTTTAACAATCTTAAGAGTTACATACAAGATTATTATTCCTTTCTCTTTGATTGCCGACAAATGTAGGATTCGTTTCGTCAATTAAAACATTTCTGATTGTAAGCGATGTTGAACTAACAAGGATGTACTGGTTTACCTACTTTTGGTCAGACTTCTTTAGAGCGGATAAATTTATTTACTTCAAAATGAGCCTTTAACAGTAGCTTTAATTTTATTTAAGAGATAACTGGAACTAATTTGAGATAAGTGCTCATAATGGTACGTAGAGATTTCCAGCCTCAAAAAAATCTGCGTTTTAATCGCTAAATCAGTAGCATATTGTTTCAAATTGGCAGGTTAGGGATGAAATAAGACGCTTGGATGACAAATGGCAATTAGGTAAGTAATATTCATGTTTTCGGGTCTTGTTCTTGAATAAATACCACAAAATGAAAATATAAGCAATGGTGTTGTAAATAAAACAAATTACTCGATTAAACACTGTCAAAAACAGACAAATTAAGACAAAACTGCACACATCTATCCAGAATCACCGTTACAACGATATTCAATAAACTGAGCAATGTAACTGTCCGTGACACTGCAATCATTCACAACTTTATTTATTAATAAACACTCGTTAGTTCAGCCGGACACGCTCGTATAACCGACCGTATTCTATGGAAACATCACTAATGAGGTAAAATGACGAAAATGCTCAAAAGACCAGATAACATCTGAACAACTTACAATTGATTTTATATCTTATCCTTTGTGTTATAAAGTTCAAATTCAAGTGTAGTTAAGGTTGGTAAGATGGTGTAAGTTCTTCTTTACATTTGATGATGTTTAATATTGTTTTTTTATGAGTGAAGTTTTGGCGACGGCGCCGTTCCATGCGCGGATCAAAGGCCCGATGTAAAAGTTATTGAATGCGTTTCTTGTGTCGGCGTTGTAAGTTTTAAATATCGGAGTTTATGGAGATATTCGAAAGCAATATTTATTTATATGTCTAAGTATAAATAAATAATGTAATTCTAATGAATGTTTAGCCCACCATGCATGACGAGCTTAACGATATAACGATTGTAAGTGGGGCAACTGGAAAACTTAGCAGCTTTTCCACTAAATGTTTATTTATTTACTTAAACTTCATGTACAACAGTGTTACATGTGTATAGGCGCAAAACGAAGCGAAAATTAACGACGCAGGGATTTTCTGTGCGTTAGTTTTAGAAAGAAAGAAAGAAAATGCGTTTATTTGCGCCAAGCATGACGCATACCAAAAAAATAAAAATTAAATAAAACAAAATTAAATTTGTATAACAATTCGGAAGATATGCGTCACATTCGCGCAAAACGGCCATCGCTCAGCATAATGCTAGGACTCGTGTGCGAGACAGAACCACAGCGCTGGTTTTCAGCGACAGCCAGCGTTGAGTATAACATCGATCGGAGCAGCATTAAAAGTAATTAAAACAGGACAAATAAACAGAAAAATAAATACATAAGGGTAAGGGTTGTAGGAATGTTTTGAGAATTAATTCGAATAGTTAAAGGGGTGGAAGAAGACCAAACAAACGATATTTGAACTATGTGAAAGATGAAATGGCTAGAACAGTGGTGACTATTGTGATGACGTGGTGAATAGACCAATAATTATTTTTGTTGTTAACTAAAGTTTTACTTGCAACTTGCTTGCTTGTTAGTTAGAACAATGGAAGACATGGAGAGAGGCCTTGCTCAGAACCGAATGGTGATGTGTAGGTGTATATGGTGACTAGCTGACGCGCGCAACTCCGTCTGCGTCACATTCCAACACTAAATTTGTTTCAATTTGAACCAGTAGTTCCTGAGATTAGCGCGTTCAACGAAGAAAAAAAATGCTTTACCTTTATAATATTAGTATAGATATAAAGTACAATCCGATTATAACGACGGCCAAGGGACCGGTGATATTACGTCGTAACCGGAAGTCATACTTAACGAACTGACAATTTCATAGTGGCTCATACTAAAACCAAACATATGCCTATACTGACGTCGCTAAAAACGGTTGGTTGGTATATGCGAAGTCGTACTAAACAGACTACACTGTAGATTTTTTCACCGATTGAACTTTCCACATTGGTAGATGGTTTGCTTATATTCAGCCAAATGAAATTCAACATTAAAACACCAATTACTACCACATTCTTGTAAAACAATTCCAAAATACAAAAACAGTGCATCAACGTCAATAAAAATACATAAATATGCTTGGCTTGAACAAAAAGCTTACAGACGAGGTCCTGATATAATTTGATGACGCGACATTGATGGGCCAAGATGACAGCATCTCGGGGCCGCTTAACAAGCAATTATATTCGAGTTGAGGAACGATCATCTCGACTCGTGCTGAATGGATTGAGATTCAATGAAATGTTATTGTAGGGGATATGTATGTGATTTTCGTCCTGTGGAATATAATCATTAAGTTTTCAAAGAAATTTCGAAAAGGATGGTTGGCACTTCTCGTGACCCAAGAGGGCGCGGGCTTTTACTTTGGGTAGACATTGCCATACAAAGTGGCACTGCCGATAGTCTGTTGGGCAAATTACCATTAATTTTTAGTTTCTTCTTATCGATAAATTACCTGATGGAAGGCAGCAACTTCTTTTGTTTTCTAAAGCAATTAACTGAAATATTCGATGCCACATTATGATTTCCAGAAAAAATATTAAAGCACATTGAATACTAATTATTTTAACATTGATCATTATTATGCTATAAGCTAATTATAATTTATTTCAAGTAATTATAATAGTGTATGCTTACAACACTTGTCAAGATAATATACAAACTGTTTAATAGCCTGTCTTAAGATAAGTACGACTCAACAATTTAACACTACAAGTCAGACAAAGACAGGTGGCATTATGCAACTTGATTAAATGACCTATCGAGGGGAGGCAAACGTGTACGTACATATGTAGCTATTTTTCTATGAAAAAATCTGCTGCCTATGTAAAATATTGCCATTCAAATTTAAGGTGTAAACCTTAAGACATTGGGTCTAATATCATTTGTAACTTAACAGCAGGTGCGCTTCCATGTTATAGTTATATATTATGTGACATATTGAATATGTCAAACGATTATACACCTTATTTTTAAGTAGAAAACCTATTGTGACGAACCGGTCGATTAGCAAGAACTCGGCATTTATAGGAATCTTAATTATTTCACAAAAATAAATTAATGGACGCCCTTTCCACCTTAGTAGGCAGAATTACGTTGCAGCCTTTATAGGGGGAAACGAAGGAAGTTTACTGCGTACCTAGACAATGTAATATAGAAATTATTTTTAAAAGTATTGTAAGAAACTCATAGTTTTGAAGAGCCAACGAAAATATCTTATTCCTTTAATGGGACTAAGACAGAAGCCTGATTTAAAATTAAATACAAGTGTGGGGAGTGTTTAACTCTTAATTTTGCAGGTATACACGCCAACATGGCCCCACGCATCTTGTAAAAAATCGCAACAACACTGAACCTATGAAGACGACAAAATTGTACATTAAGTTTTGTTTACAAGCAAATAAGTAAATTGTTGGATTATCTACAGGCCGCCGTAGACGTTGAAGAAACACACAATCATATTACCAAGCTAAAGAAAATTTAGCTAAATCCAAAACCAAAAGTTGCATGCGTTTGACGCACCTACATATCTATTATTGATAGAAAAATATACTGTGAATCAGAATGGAATCAACTAAAAGCAGTATTTAATATTATTAAGGTTCATAAATATTATTTACAATGTTTGGACACTGACAGCCCTAAATCTATCAAAGGATACAGATTTAGGGCGTTCAGACCATCCAAAGATTCAGCTGAATCCGGTATGACTGGAATCCGACCCGAATATAGTTGGGAAAAGGCTAGGCAGATGTAAGTCCATCCAAAGATTGCCTACAAGTGTTTGCCCTGCGCGATAAGATCGCTCATTCTTATTCGTGTTCAATAAAGTATACATGTCATAAAGAGCAGTCATGAGTTGCTTCTAGACAGCCGTCTAAGTCCTGCAGTAAAAATGATTGTTTCTCCATTTTGAATAAATTACAATTATTTTAACCACCATCATAATTTTCATAAAACAGCCCTTTTAGCCATATTTAGCTAATATTTACAGCTACGTTAACCACAGACATGAACTACATCCATCACCCTATAGGTTAAAGACAGAAAAACATTCGCTATTTAATCCTTAGCCCAGAGAATGGAGTAAAAACGTTATGAATGAGTACATACCAGCACGGTGAGAGGGGGTCATTATGTGTGTTACTGAGTGTACGGTGTCACGTGGTCCTCAGCACTTATGTAATGCGTTTCCTTTGGGAGGTGTGCCGGTATTTCTGTCGTTAGGGATTATCGCAGGTTTATTGAAAGAGAGAGGATGAGTTAAAACGATGAAAAATTGTTTCTATGAGGATGAAAATATTATTGCTACATGTTTTCGGGCAAGCACTACTAACACGCAACAACTTTTCGTCAATACCTATGCGATATAATTGAAATTAATGCGATTCAGAAAAAAACAAACAATATTTTATTAATATTTTCAGTTGATTGACTTTACAATTAATTAAAATAAACTTATGTTTTTACAATACGACATGACAATTTTGATAGGTACTATCAATTCCTAAACTACTGAATTTTATCATTGTTTTTCAGTTAAAGAAAGTTACGCTTCACGATTACCGTGCCCATAGAAAAGACTTCAACGCGCTCAATAAGTTTTTGTATGCGCTTTTCTAACTTTATTTTATTTAATAAAAATATTGCTGTGCCTATATTCGTTGTAATATTAGATAACGGTTTATATAAAAATGTATAGTTACAAATTCCATTTTTTGTCACCACATTTTATGTAATGCTATTTATTATAGATAGTTTCTATTTTTCGATCATCTTTTATTTATGTTTGGCATGTTTTACAAAATATATAAATTATAAAATGGACACACAAAAATATTTAAGTAAATTAACATAACACTTTAATAACAAACTAAAAACACAAGATTTTATAACTGATTCCTAAAGCGATAACTAACATTTTTACACAGATTTTTATCGGAAAAACTTTTTTTTTCGTCAAACTGAACGAATGTGTCCATTGTTTCCGGCAACTCTAAATAAAGCTGTTAACCAAACGTTTTGTTATTGTGTGGCGTTAATCAAATAATTTATTTAGCATGCACCATTGAAATAGACCCCAATTCCCTTACACGGTTAGACCACCGCGAGCTAGGCGTATTTGTTGTTCTCATCGCGTTTCTTTAATGAAAGATAACGTTTTGTCTTTCTTTTACTGCAACATTGTTTCCTTTTAGTAACAGATAAAAAAGGTAATTATGTTCTTAACAATGTATCTAGTTGTAATTTTTAAACGTGTCGCGTGTATTTTTTTCCGTAGGGTTAATGAATTTTCTTATGTCAAGAAGATTATATTTGCTCAATAGAATTATCTGCAATATTTATTAGGAAAAAAAAATTGTATCGTGATACCCAGTAACTGGGCTTTGGAAGCCAGATAAGTAGTTGCTCCATTTAAAATACTGGTATTCAGCGGCATTGCCTCGATGCCGCTGAATACTAGAAGCGAACCGCAACGTAGTCGGGAAAAGCCTAAATAAACAGATTATGATGACGTGTAATTAAAAGAGTTAGTTCCTAAACGGTTAATAGTTAAGTGAACGTTAACTTTAAACACATATCATAAATCAAGGACTCCGTGACATTATTTGTCAATCTATTAATCATAATAACGCTTCATATTTTATACGTTTTATTGCCTTATCTACTTTTATGAAATAATAAATGCTAAATATGACAAGAATCGACCAATAGGATTTTTAGAAATATTAAGCATGTATTAATATGATAATTATAATTTTGTGTGTTAACGACTACCACTTTGTTTTAATTGGCGATTAATTTGCATATTCTAGCGTTTTGTTAATTAGTTCATACCTCATTATCGCAAGTTTTAGAGATTATAAATTTCTTACAAAATTAAGTGTAATGAAGTGATAAGTTCAACGAAAGTTATAAAAAGGTTAGTTAATTTTATGTGAGGTTGTAAACTGGAAAGTTAAATTACTGTGTGTGGGTTATATTATAGAAAAATGTACCAAAGCTTTGGAATAAAAAGTAAACTTTTTGTAACATCCATGAAATTCAACTAGGTACGTTTTTTTGAAACACACATGACAATTTAATCAATTAGGTTGATATTACAGTTCGTGCAAACGGTAGTAGATTAACATGATTTTCATGCACTTTTCCTATATCATAATAACATGTATTATATTTGTTTCTTCTCTACTAACAAACAAGAACAAATCTAATAATATCTTAATAGATACAGGTTCAATCAGTTTATCGCAAAGTGTGATCAAAATTATACACGGTTATGATATTATTTACGCTGTCGGCGAACTTGGAAGATTATAATTTGGAGAAACGAGTTCCGAAGACTTCAGAATGTGACGAGTGTGACGACATCGTGACCTGTGCTACAAGTGTGATATCGTTATGCCTCTTAATAATTTTGTTTATGGATTTCATAGACGTCGTTGGAAAAATAGGAAAAATGATCTGTGGGCCTTTCTACCGCTGATGAGAATTTTCCTTGGTAAGCATTTAGATGTTAAACATACACAATAGTTATTTTATCTCCATCAGAAACTAACAAAACAACTACAAAGAAAATGTAACTTACGCAAACCGCTGAGCGACGCAGCGTGCAACATTTGCTGCCTCAGCAAATACTCCCCGAAGTGAGCCTGATCCATCATCATCTTGCAATTGAACAACAAACACAATAACAGTCACCGCGAGTCACTTCACAAGAACATCATCTAATCAGTCTCTAAAAATACATAAAACCTCCTTACAAAGTTCAACACAAATACACACCCGAGTCTCACAAAAAGTTCATAATTAAAAACAAACGAAGCAGGGAAACGAGGATGAATATACGTGGTTACGGAGCGACAGCTGCGTTTACACTGAATCGGTTTTGCGTGGCGGGCGGCGCGTGCGCATGGCCCCGCCCCTTTATCTTGATTGGTGGAGAATCGACTAATGGCGGCGGCCGTCAAAGCCTTCGTGGCTCGAATTGCCTTGTGGCGCTTTCCTCGAGCTTTCCGCCCGCCTTTATCTGTCAGGTAATCGTGCTCGATTGTTACGATTGACATTCGAATTCGATGCGTAGGCGCAGTATCGATGAAGGCCTATTGTTGCTCTGAATGGATCTGACTTGAATACATGCGTGTGAGATGTTTTATATTATATTGAGTGGGATTTACAAAACGCATATTTGGTCTACTTGACTTTATTATTGAAGTTATGAAGCTTGAAAAAGACACCTGTAAATGTTTTTTTTTAGTGTGCCTATATCGAACCTGGGTTTCATTTTTGGTTCCCAAAACATGACTCAGTGATAATAAGCTAAGTTACTTTATAGTAGGCCGCCTTCAATAAAGGTTGTTTTCACGATATTTATACGTGTGTTGGCCACAGTTTGGGGGTGCCCACGAGGCGCCACTCTCCAGGTGGTCCCGTATAAATTTCGTGAGAAACTGACGATACCTAATGATTATAATAGGTAGGTGGAATGATGACCTAACTAATTGAAATCAAACTGCTGGGTTTTAGGTGAGTTTTCACTAAGATTAAGGTTTATTTGAATCAATATTTAATGATAATCTTATTTTAAGGCGTGTAGGTAAGGAGTATTTATATAATGTTCAAATAGGCATCAAGTAAGGAAACCGTATTTTTTGAAATTTATTTACCTGTTCCTTTAAAAAAAATTACCTAATGATCTTATTTGTAGTACTTTAGCTATGGGTACTTAGTTTATTATCTATTAACAAATTATCTAGGTACCAAGTAATTACCAATGAATGAATAAAAAAAGCGTTTTTATTTAGAACTAGCTGTGCCCGCGACTTCGTTCGCGTGGATGTCGAAAAATATCTGTTGCATACATAAAATTTACTTTAAGTTAATACCTTGCGTATCCTGATCTGTCTCAAAATTAAGAAAATAGGAAGAGGGTACCTAATGCAGGACACTCTATCATCTCTTCCGGTTGAAATGCCGATTAGCCCGGGTAATCTCCTGGTACATACCTACCTCGAGGTAGGTATCAAAATCAACAAAACCGACTATCGAACGAACGGTGGTAGGTAGTCTTCAAACTACGAAACAAAGAAACTGATAAATAAAGTTGATTCTTAATTTTGTCCAGCCAGCAAAAAGAAACAGTTTCTTTGATTTTCCCTGACAATTGCAGATTACAGAACACCGATTAATTTTTACATTTTATGTTAAACAGTTCTACCGGGTTTATAGAATCGATTTACTGTGTGAGAATAATCGAATTTTTAAATCGATATAGTAGGTACTGAAAGAGGAGACTTATTAAATGAGGAGCTCGTAGCTAAATAATAACAGTCGCACGGGTCGATCTTCATGGTTTACCAAGGTGGCTCTGTGAATAGTTGGCCATATTATTTACATACCGCGACTTCGCCGTATTTATCGGAAGCTGATCCGAATATAGTTGGGAAAAGGTTAAGCATATATTAAAAAAGACAGACAATACCATTTGGCCCCAATTGGGGCTGACGGTCCTTGAGAGAGTAACTCTGCCGTTTTATTGTCCTTTTCATTGAATGGCGGTTAATCAGCGGCCTAAATGATCCCCAATGCGCAAATGTGTCAAAGCGGCGAATGGGTCTGTCATGTGACAACATTTAATGAACAGGCTGGCAGATGCTTAGGCCGTCTATGAATAGGGTAGGTGTGACGAAGATATAATTATGAATTTATTTATTTTTTGGGAATCCTAAATTCTATTATATGCCGGGATGTCACTTAGACCGTCTTCCTAGTGGATAAAGGAAATTGAAACAAAATTACGTTTGTAATCTGTGCCCAGTTTTGCTAACTGTAGATTAAGTGTTTTTCGCAAATCATTTCAGTTTTTTACCATGAAGCATCATCTGCCTAGCCTTTTCCCAGCTATATTGGAGTCAGCTTCCATTCAAACGGGATTGGAGCGGCTGCCTACCAGACCACTACAACCCTACAATACTGGGAAACACGATACTTCTTGGCAAGACTGTAGGTGTCAGATTTGTCGGCTTCTGACAATCCGTAAAGACAGCCTGAGATCTCTTCTCGGTAGGTATGTTAAAATGGTCACCCATCCACAGACTGACTTTGGCAAGCGTTGCTTAACCTTGAAGATCGACCCGGGTGGCTATTATATTCTGTGGTACGTAGGAATCTCGGTATGTTAAAATGGTCACCCATCCACAGACTGACCTTGGCAAGCGTTGCTTAACCTTGAAGATGAAAAAAAAAAAAAAAAAAAAAAAAAAAAAAAAAAGATCGACCCGGGTGGCTATTATATTCTGTGGTACGTAGGAATCTCGGTATGTTAAAATGGTCACCCATCCACAGACTGACCTTGGCAAGCGTTGCTTAACCTTGAAGATCGACCCGGGTGGCTATTATATTCTGTGGTACGTAGGAATCTCGGTATGTAAAAATGGTCACCCATCCACAGACTGACCTTGGCAAGCGTTGCTTAACCTTGAAGATCGACCCGGGTGGCTATTATATTCTGTGGTACGTAGGAATCTCGGTATGTTAAAATGGTGACCCATCCACAGACTGACCTTGGCAAGCGTTGCTTAACCTTGAAGATCGACCCCGGGCGGATATTATATGCCGAGGTACGTAGGAATGTCGGTATGTTAAAATGGTCACCCATCCACAGACCGATCTCGGAAAGCGTAGCTTAATCTTGAAGACTCGTGCAACTCATCATCTGCCTAACCTTTTCCCAACTACATTGGGGTCGGCTTCCAGTCAAACCGGATTTAGCTGAATACCAGTATTTTACGTGAAGCGGCTGCCTGCCAGACCTCCACAACCCATTATTTGGGTAACACGGTAGTTCTTGGCAAGACTGGAGCCAGATTTACTGGCTTCTGACAATCCGTAACGACTGCCAAAGATCTTCAAATGACAGCCGGGACCAACGGCTTAACGTGCTTTCCGAGGCACGGAGGAAACTCGGTATGTTATGATGGTCTCCCATCTACATAACAACCTTGGCAAGCGTTGCTTAACCCTGAAGGTCGACCCGTGCGGCTGATATAGATTAATTGTGTCGATTCGAATCATAATAAAATTCATGAATCACTACTCTTCTCTTTTTTCTTTTTCGGTCAAACATATCGTTATCACCTTCTAATTAGCTACATAACATAGGTATCCAAACTTTGTCAGACATTGACCGATCTGCTGATAACACCGCAATTCAGAAAAACGCGTCATCAGTACATCGCCATCAATCGACAATGTAGTTGAACTGTCAAAATATAAGTTCAAACTTAGAAGCTCACATTTTACGATAAATGAAACGATATGACTAAATGTTTTTTTTTCCTTTGGTATTAAGAGTTTCACAAAATAATATATAATACGCATTCATTCATGAAACAGTTTTAAACTGTTACTATTTAATCTCAATAGATGGCGTTGCATGTATGTGCTTCACGTAATGAAACTTTAAACGAAACCTTTAAATACAAATATCTTTTGATAGAGTGAACCGATTGCGATGAAACAAAAACTAAGTTATACCTCCAGTTACGTACAATTTTAATGCGTGAAAGTTATCTACGTTATTGCTGTAGTTTTGACGTGATGCCTGCACATCCAAACAGATAAACAGACAAAAATTCCAAAAATGATGGAAATGGGTTCTGTAAGTTACCCTTTATCTCCCTAGCTAATTTTTTTTTTTAATATTTTGAATGTACAAAAACGACTCTTCAACAGATTTATTATATGTATGTAGAAGATTAAGGATTAGTTAAACTATTAAAACTTTTTAACTAGCACAACCCAAGAATTATTTTTTGACTTTAATAGGTACTTTTTAAAAACGACTTTAAAAAAAGGCAGAGTCCATTTTTCTACTGCAGGTGGAAATCAATACCTACATTTATCGATATTTTATCTTGTTACTGCATTCCTTCCACTAAATGATGAACTAAATTCCGAAACGTACCTGCCTCCCTGCCTAGATACCTATTTTGTGCCCTTAGGTATAAACATACCTACATAGGGTAATTACCTAGGTACTACATGTATGCCAGATCTAGGAAAAGGCAACTGGTTTCAAGCCATGTCACCTGTACCCATTTGTTAATTAAATTAATTAATATTGCCTCTTAAAGCATTTTAGCCAGTCGAAGTGTTGGTTGATGAGCCATCAGTTCCTTTGAAGAATTTTATCAAATTCTTTAGTAGTTAGGTAGTTGATAACACAAAAAGACTATTGTAACTGAATGGGTAAGTTATTACTATTAGTCACATACACACAAAGGTTCTGTAGTGGCGACCACGTACAGGAAGACACAGCGTTGGAAGGTCTTCCACAAGGTATAAGTACCGATGTCCTGGTGAAGTCCGCGGATCTTCTGGATGCGAAATGCATATTATTGCATATCACTGTCGATGTGGCCACACTTGGGGGAAGCACAACAGTGAACGTCTTTCGGCTAAATGATGATGAAGTTATCTATATACACGTTTATATTTTTATATAGGTAATATTATAAAGCTGAAGAGTTGGTTTGTTTGGTTGAACGCGCTAATCTCAGGAACTACTGGATCGAATTGAAAAATTATTTTATTGTTGGATAGCCCATTGATTGAGTAAGGCTAGCTATATAACATCACGCTACGACCAATAGGAGCGAAAAATGTGATGCACACGAAGTTGCACGGGTCAGCTAGTCTAAAATAACTACTAAATTACTTTGTTCATATGAGCAAATAAGACTTCTTTTTTGTCATTTTGTTTAATTCATTTTAATATGTGTTCTATGATAGGTACAAGTTAGATTCTAGTCCCATGCCGTACCTGAAAAAGTAGGAGCAATACAAAACCTATTTTAAAAAGTACATTTTCAGTTATATCTTTATTCCCTCCTCAGCACATAAGCACGTGTCGATAAATGGCTCTTCAACTAATAAACAGCTGTCATTTAACACCGCCAGTTTTTGTGTATTTTTACCCGACTACGGCGAAACAAAAAGGAGGGTTAAACAATGAAACTGTTCTCATTAAACGGGCATTCTTAAAAGGTAAATACCTATTTTAATTGATTAATTTTTGATGTTTTGCTGTAGTTAGGCAGTTACTGGTAACATTACTATGCAAGAATAACATTACATTAATATGCAAGAATTAAATAATGAAGCCGTTTGTAACGGTTATTAATATGTCTAAATGACAGTTTCTACTAGGTATATTGTTTTTGATTCTCTTTTTTTTTGTAATGTGTTGTGTCTGTGTCGAATAAATGTTTTCTATTCTGTTTCTATTTCTATTCTAATCGTAGCAAAAATAAATATGGCCTTTGGAATATTAGTTTCCGTTGGGTGAAATAGCGTTTATTTTTAAAGATAGGAAATCACCAAATGATTCCTTCGAATTCCTTTCTGGGCGCAGCGGAAGGAAGACTCTTACTTACTAAACCCATCCGTGTTCATCTTAAACATTTTTCTTCTTCTAATGCCCTATTTGCGTTCCAGGGGCGCGGTGACTCTTTCGAACAAATTCCGCAACCCTGGCAGGATTAACTAGCCTACCTCGCTATTAAAACAAGGTTGTCTAAAATAGATCGCTGTTTGAGATCGCCGATTGTACACTTGATTTTATGTGCGTATTATATGGTACATTTATACAGTGTGAGTGTTTATAATGTGCACATATACAAATGAGGCAGTTTTATCGCCTAAATACTTCCGATAATTATGGAATTGGTGTGAGTGTCATCGCAATAGATCATTTAGTTTAAAAGTTACACAGTTTTGTTTACACTAGGGCCACAGTTGTGATTTTTTTTAAATCCATTAAAAATATAAAAAACAATTTTTTTTTTCGTTCCTTTTCGTTCGATAAAATGAAGCATAGTTTCCCTCATTTTCATATGTTTACACATTGACATTATAAAGACTCACACTGTATAAATTACTTTCAGTCCAAAAAAAAACAATCATGAAATTATTTTTTAAATACCTTCATCAGCAATGAAGTTATAAAGCTTCAAAGATTACAATTAGAAAGAGAAGTCCGATATGAATTTCGACGTCAAAGTCCATGACGCCTATCCTATGCCTCGAGCAATTTTGATTCTATTTTCACTGTTAGTATTATATTTTAGTATATTTTTAGAAAAACTGTATCGATAATACATATTTTTTTCATGCATATTCCCTCGTTCCATTCTTAGTCCGGTCAAAATAGACTTTCAAATAACAAAAACTCCGACAGAGCTGAATTTTGGTAGAGATCTTGGGTATACCAGTAGTTAAAAGTGCCAAAAGTCCCCATCGATCCCATATGTGAAAAGTTATTCAAGGCTAAGTCAACATTTTCGGTTTTTTGGATTTTTCTCGCACACGGTAAGTTTTATCAAAAATTGTATAACATAAAATTAAACTATTTAACTATAAAATTTAAGTAGTTATATTTTTATTTTGTTTTTTTTTTATATCTATACTAATATTTAAAGCTGAAGAGTTTGTTTGTTTGCTTGAACGCGCTAATCTCAGGAACTACTGGTCCGATTTGAAAAATTCGTTCAGTGTTAGATAGCCCATTTATCGAGGAAGGCTATAGGCTATATATCTTCACGCTAAGACCAATAGGAGCGGGGCAGTAATGAAAAATGTGACGCAAACGTAGTTGCGCGGGTCAGCCAGTTTTTGTATATTTTACTTTTGTGCATTTTATCTATGGGCCTCAACTGAGGCCCAGTCGAGGCCATTTTATTATCAGGCAACTGCCTGATAATAAAATGATTATTATGATTATTATTATAAAATTTACTAAAAAAATGGTGTTATTTCTTTTTTCCTAAGCATCACCATTCCGAAAATATGACAATGGTACATACTATATAGTACTTACTTAGAAGTTGGTACTAAGTATCAATAACGTACATAACACTTCTTCACTATAAAATAACGACTCTAACCGCTACAAGGGACGTAAAGACCACTTTGGGGAAATTTACTCTTTTGGTGCATTCTTACTAAGTTTTTTTAGTTTACCTATTGCAACAAATGTACTGGGGCGCTGTGTAAACTATTTGAATTTTGGCCTAGATTTGCTCGATCGCTATGCGTAGGTTAAGGTTAGGCTGCCAGTTCAATCCACGACGTAGAGTTATATCCAATGACTTAAAAAGTAGAAACCGCAAAAAACAACTTCATGGTATTGTAGCGGCATCAATGCCGCCACAAGAAAAGCCAACGAATCAAATCTACATCGCAACAAAAAGAACCACGACGCCATCTATCCAACTAGCAGCGAACTAAAATCCTGCATCGCGCAATGAACACATACATCAGCCCGAATATTAACTATCGAGCAGTTTTTGTGTTTTTGCCAGACACAAAAACTGTCTAGTAGGAGGATCCTCCCTTTACAACGGAGGTTTGCATGACTTTACTGTATGTTCCGCATACGTCCATAAAGTATTGTTACGGTATGGCTAAGCGACGAAATTACACTGCTACTGAAATTATTCTACTAACATTTCCTTAAAACCAAACATCGCTTTTCGCAAAACCGTATGAGATTTGGAGTTACGCCCTTTGTAACTGAAGGGGTAGATAAATACCACATAGTAAAAAATGAGAATGCCAAAGCTATTTTTATAGGACTGGAAAATACGGTTTGCATTCCGTTAAACCTGTCCTGAACCAGATTTTCGGTGGATCATTACGTAACTTCCTAATGGGACTTTTTGCACTAAAGTATTTAGAATATGAAGACCGTGGATGACAGTGGTAAAGCGGTTGGTTTTGCTCGGGGACGCAAGTTTGATTTCCGCTCTAAACAATATTTCCAGATACTTAATAGCTTTTCCGGGCGGACATAGGCAGGGTAGGTACGAAATACTTACTAATATTATAAATGCGAAAGTAACTCTGTCTGTCTGTCTGTCGCGCTTTCACGCCAAAACTACTGAACCGATTTAAATGAAATTTGGTACGGAGATAGTCTAGAGCCTGAGAAAGGACATAGGCTACTTTTGATTCCGGGAGTATGTTTCCTAGGGACCACGCAGGCGAAGCTGCTGGCAGAAGCTAATATTAAGTATATAAAAGAACAATTAAGCCCACCAATCTTTAAAGACGTGAAGAAAAATAACGCTAAGATCTGATTTTTCATAAGTCTAATTTAATCTGAAGAATAAAATATGGAATTTTTTACAACTTTTGCATAGGACAAAAAAGAATTATCAAAATCGGACTACTCTGTAAAAGTTAGATATGCGTGGACAAACATACGCGTCGACTTGAGAACATTCTCCGTCTTTTCGTCGGTTAAAAATAAATATGTTAAGTCGCCATATTCATTCACATAAAATTCATTTTTTCTGACTTTTGAAAAGGCGGCCTGTAACCTTTTTTAAACGACGTCCTTGATATGAACCCCCTAGACTCTACCTATCGTTTTCACCCTTCAAACTATATGACGGGGCCATTTATTAATATAACGGAGGATAATATTTTAAGGTAGCATAATTAGCAAGGCCATGTTGGGGTAGGGCAGGGTGCCGACAGGTGTACCAACCTTTCGTTGTGGGAGTGCCTTTTAAAAAACCGTAAGTTAGGAACAAAAGGTATGACTGTGTGATATGCAATAATAAGCATCAGTCAATCCTGGGTAGGAGCTTGATTTGGCAGAAGATTCAATTACAAGCTTGGTTGTTCCCCCCGAATTCGATTGCCAATGGAATTCGGGCAAACGACAAAAGTGTAGGTAACGGAGGGCGAGGTCGAGTACGCTCGTATTCGGACAATTTAATCCAGCTTCAGCCGCATTGCATTGTGATGACGAACACTCGTCATTTGATGCATCGGGCAATGCAAATTCAGTGCATTAATGCATCGGGGCCCCAAATTCGAGTAGTCTTTCGAGCATCCGATACGGGCTAACGACGAAGTGTATATATACTACAGGCATATATCACAAATATCTAATACTTATAAGAACTTAATGATGATAAAAAGAATAGGTATCTACCTATGTAGGTAAACTTTTTTATCCATATCAACAAAAAAATCATTCGCATTAAAAATACGAAACTCTGAAAACACAACGCGAACAAAACCTCGCATAAACAACCCATTCTCAATAGTTGACACTAACAGCTTGTGAGCGAAGACAGGCGGCTAATCGATGCCTTTGTCTCCTCTACCAGCGGCTCGCAAAAAGAAAGATCCACAAAAAACCGGAGAAAGTTAACGTGCCGTGACCAAACCGTTTTATTTATTGACTTTCGTGATTCGATTCGGATTGCTCAGACTCGAACGCACGGGCTTTTAGATTTTTAGAACTGTGCCATTTAAAACGAAGTTGCGTTTAAGAAAGTAGGAGCTGCGTAGGTCACCTCATTATCTGGCTAGCCTTTTCCCAACTATATTGGAGTCGGTTTCGAGTCAAACCGGATTCAGTTGAATACCAGTATTTTACGTGGAGCGGCTGCCTATCAGACCTCGACAACCCATAAACTGGGTGACACGGTACTCCTTGGCAAGACTGGTGTCAAACTTTCTGTCTTCTGACTATCCGTAACGACTGCCAAAGATCTACAAATGACAGCCAGGACCTACGGTAAACGGAGGAAGATCGGTATGTTAAGAGGAAATGCTGGCGGCGAGACTTAGTATGTAAAAAGTCATAATTCGAGGTTTGGCTCTCGACTGTTTCTCCTCCAATATAAGACCGATATAAGAGATATTTCCTAAACTGAACAAGAAGGATGTATACTGTGTCTTTATGTTTTCCTTTTTTGATTAATAGATGCCAAATTTGTACACTAGGACTCTGTTGACAGCGATTTATCGAATAATTTTGAGCATTTTGTGAGAGTTCTAGAGCTTATACGGTTAATAAATCATCAAAAAGGTCACAGGTATCACAGTATATATCCTTCTTATTCAGTTTGTGAAATATCTCTTAAATAGGTCCAATATTGGAGGAGAAAACAGTCGAGAGCCAAACCTCGAATTATGGCTTTTTACATACAAAGTCTCGCCGCCAGCATTTCCTCTTAAGATGGTCACCCACCCACATACCAACCACTGCAAGCGTTGCTTAGCCTTGAAATCGACCGGCGGCTGTCATTATTTATCCACGAGCTCTGTAGCCTTTTTTTAGGATGTGAAATCATCCGTGTTCGCGTGAATCACGGATGGGTTTTAGTCAGCAAGAGTCTAACACTGCCTTCCGCTCCGCCCCCAGCAGAAGGAATCATTTCATGATTTCACATCCTAAAAAAAAGGCTACAGGGCCACACAGAACAGCTTGGTGGGCCACACGCGGTCCACGGGTCTTAGATTGAGTAATGCTGAGGCCTGCCTGAGTTAAGATTATAACAATTTTAATTTGTTTAGGTGACACACTAACAGATATAGAAACCGCGCGTTTGGTCTATTTTAGTTACTTTCACAGCATTATGTCGTATGGTATTTTGCTGTGGGGTCGGGCTGCTGACATTGAATCCATATTTATTCTACAAAAGCGTGCTGTCAGAGCCATTGATAATTTTCGTCGCCGCGATTCTCTTAGGGAACTCTTTAAAAAGATTAATATTATGACAGTCCCTTGTCAATTCATTTATGAAAATATTATGCATGTAAGGAAAAATCGACATCTCTTTAGCAAAATTAGTGATAGACATAATTTTAATACTAGAAATAGAAATAAACTAGATCAACCATTTTTTAGATTATCCAAAGTACGAACATCTTTCATGGGGTACTGTATTAAATGTTACAACAAAATTCCTTCTAACATATTAGAATTAAATGAAAGAAAATTTAAAACGTGTGTAAAAAAGACACTTTGTGAACAAGCATATTACAAATTAGATGATTATATTCAAGATAAGAAAGCTTGGAAACATGCTAGTCCTGCTCCATAGGACAATCTAGGGTGTAGTAGACATAGTGAAACTGGTTGATATGTTTGTGTTTATTATATTAATATTTATTATGTATACAGGTTTATTTACTGATTTTTATATTTAATTTAACTCACACACTGATCATATAAATCAATAGTTGCAAAATTTGTACGTATGTGAGTACTATGTCCCCTTACTAGCAAACTTATTAATTTTACCTCTGCTGGCATTTCTTTATTGTAACTATTAGCAGTATATAAGTGCTTTTTTGGGAGCATCGTCTTTACATATAATCAATTGATTAATGTATGCAAATATTGTAAAGCTTATTTCTGAAAAGAGTAACTATGGAGTTTCTTGTCCGTTCTTCTCCATAAGAATCTACCTTTTGCGAACGGACGACTAGAGTCACTATATTTTAGTTTCTTTTGACGTTCAAAAGTGCCTTTATTGGTCCAGATGAAATAAATCATTTGACTTTGACTTTGACTTTGACCTTTAGGAGCTCGTGGCTAAATAATAACAGCCGCACGGGTCGATTTCAAGGTTAAGCAACGCTTGCCATGGTTGGCCTGTGGATGGGTGGGTGACCATCTTAACATACCGAGTTTCCTCCGTTTACCGTAGGTTCCGGCTGTCATTTATAGATCTTTGGCAGTCGTTACGGATAACGTAATTCCAGAGTCGCGGTGACTCTTTCGAACAAATTCCGCAAATTACCTATCTATTCATGTTATATTTACCTACTCAGTGTCTTAGTAGCATATTGGTCAAAATTAGCCCATGACGTGCTTTATCGAAGACTGTTCACTTTTCACAAATTCAGTAGTCCTATTTTATTCATGCACTATATGGCAAATAGCTTTGGTATATACAGAAGGTTATAGTTGTACTAAATTTAAACTGAATCGGTCTTGTACATTCGGAAAAAATCGGCTGTGACAGACAGACACACAGACAACCGAGTGATACTTATAAGGGTTCCGTTTTTCCATATAGAGGTTCGGCACTCTAAAAATAAATTACCCTTCCTACTAGGATGTTTGAATCTATCACTTCACACCTCATACGGCTGAACGAATTTCTACAAAACTACTTAGATCACGCATAGCTAGACCGTTACTTTTAGACATAAGACACTTTTAATCTTTTATCATAATACGTTCTCTTGTGACAGTTAAATCAAAACTTACGAAGGCACACCAGCAGTGGCGTAGCTAGTCTCAAATGGGCCATGTATCAAACATTTTTGGGGACCCGTTTTTAGGGGTAGGTACTTATTGTTTTTTTAAACAAAATACTAGCTCAGAAGTGTCTCGGCAGGCCACGAAGGTGACAGCGGGCCTAATTGTAGGCTGTCCGCTTTCCGTCCACACTTCGTCCGTCGTCCTTGTAGACCGGGGGCGGTAGCTACGCCCCTGCGCACCACTAAAGAATAATAATGTCAGGTTTTTAATCTGTACTTGATAGACCATTCACCAGTAACATCTTTACCCGTATACCTACGGGTAAAGATGTTACTGGTGAATGGCCTAAATAGGTGCAAAATCCACCTGCTGCCACGTTATTTTTCCATCACCTTTACCTCACTAGGTAGAGAATGCCTAAGGCATGTTAGTCGGTCTATGTGTCGCATAAAGTTACATAAATAGGTCCTTTTTGAGATATCTACGATTAGTGCTTACTTGAGACTATAATGCCTTACATACAACTTTGTAGATGAACAGCTTGTCGTCCATTGACAATTTGCTGTTACAACAATGGTTACGATCAAGGAGCCAAAGGAGGTGCCGAATGTTCCATGCGTTTTTTTTTTGTAAGGATGGGAAATCATCAAATTACTCCTCCCGCTCTGGGTGAAGCAGAAGAGAGTGTCAGACTCTTACTGACTAAAACCCATCCGTGTTCCTCCTAATGCCCTTTGCGTTCCAGGGCTGCGGTGACTCTTTCGAACAAATTCCGCAACCCCAGCGGTCCCCGTCTTCTATGCTGACAGGTCTTTGAGGCGCGCGTGGAACACAGCGCGCCGTCAACCATGCCTGCGTAGTATACTTCCCACTTGTCTAACTCATCATTTCAAACCCATACCAAACTCAAGCTTTCTTCATGACTCCTTCACTTCCTGATTAATCACCCTTATCATTTAAGTACAAAGCTTACATAGGTCCTCCATGCCAAGCCCTTATCACTTATCAGATTGTGCAAGCATTGTCCCTATCCCCGTCGACAATGGCCAGTATTAGTCATTGCTAATCACCGGACACTAATAAATTGTAGGATTCAGATAATGAGTTATGAAGAACGTCGTGACTAAGGCAATAGGTACCTTATATCGAAGTATGTGAGAAATAATTGGACACCGATTGGGTCCCAGTTTCCCACACTGTCGTTAAAGAGGAATGAACAGATTAAGATGTTACGTCGTTAGTGTATTGTCATTAGGTAGGTATCTAATACCAATAAACAATACTAGTTGCTCAATACCAGGTCGGACAAATTTTAGAATAATCAATCGACACAAAGAAGAAGGTGTCTAATTTGATGGAAATAAATTGATTCGGGAGACGTTGGACTTACGGTATTGATTATCCTCTTCTTTTAGGGTTCCATACCGCAGAAGGAAAATACGGAACCTACCTACACTGTGCTTGGCCCAACACGCACTTTTTACGGGGTTTTTAGGGTTCCGTACCACAAAAGGCAAAACCGTCTGTCTGTCTGTCATGTCATGACCGTTTATTTTGGGAACGCGTAGAAATATCGAATTGAAAGTAAAACCATATAGGTACTCAAGTCTATGGCCCCTTGCAGCTGTGTAAAAATTCAAACTTCTAAGTTAACATCAAAAAAGTCACCGTCGTTTATACCGCAAAAAACGTATATTTCGACACTCACAAGGGAGTCAAAATGTATAGGGTATTTCCCGTTGACCTAAAACTACGAAATTTGGCAAGTAATACCGTCTTATATTACAAGTCTGAAAACCATACATTTGTCATTAAACCAGAAAAAAATGTATTTTCTTTATTTGAAGTAATTTGTAGCTACAAATTTGTACGGAACCCTCGGTGGGCGAGTCCGACTCGCACTTGGCCGGTTTTTTATTGCAGGTATGGTGAAAATAAGCATGAGAAAGCTCTGCTAAGAGAAGTTTCTAAGAATTTCTTTGGATCATTGCATAATTTAATTCCGCCAAGCCCGTTCCATCATCGGACCACAAGACGAACCCACCCACACGCACAAAACGTTTTGGGAACACATTCATAGTGCGTACAGCTAAGGAGTGCAATTCCCTGCCGGAGTCTGTGTTTCCTGATAGCTTCAACCCGAGAGTCTTTTAGTCAGGAATAGTGAATAGGTTACTTCTAAGCAGGTGAGACTGGTCAAAAGTAAAAATCATGCATTCTAAATATCAAACAAATTCATACAAACAGGATTTTGAGAATCATATGTATATATTGCCAAAATCCTGAGATTTTCGCGAAGCGAGCTAAAATATGTTTGCAACCATGATGAACTATCTAGTTTATATGTAACTAGCTGACCCGCGCAACTTCGTCTGCGTCACAATTTTCATTACTGCTCCGCTCCTATTGGTCTTAGCGTGATGATACGTAGCCTATAGCCTTCCTCGATAAATGGGCTATCTAACACTGAAATAATTTTTCAAATCGGACCAGTAGTTCCTGAGATTAGCGCGTTCAAGCAAACAAACAAACTCTTCAGCTTTATATATTAGTACTAGCTGACCCGCGCAACTTCGTCTGCGTCACATTTTTCATTACTGCTCCGCTCCTATTGGTCTTAGCGTGATGATATATAGCCTATAGCCTTCCTCGATAAATGGGCTATCTAACACTGAAAGAATTTTTCAAATCGGACCAGTAGTTCCTGAGATTAGCGCGTTCAAGCAAACAAACAAACAAACTCTTCAGCTTTATATATTAGTATAGATGTACCTAAATCTTATATAGCAGTTTTCGGTAAGGGCTGGGCACTAGGCTGCGCGGGCCCTCACCCTGGAGGACCAGCGTAGGTTAGGGCCCGGCTGGCAAAACCCACCAATGTATGGTCATTCCGACCCTGCTTTTTTTTAGATCGGGACCACTCGTAGTTCACCTCTAGAAGGGTCAACCGGGCTAGCCTGTGGTGGCCTCTGATATGACTCTAAAGCCCCCAGCCAAGCCGAACCTGCTTATTCATACAGAAGACGGTAAGGACCTATGTAACTTTGTCGGCCCATGGAGAAAAACTTTAGAACTACAGAAGGATTTAAAAGCTAGTAAGGCGTTTTCAAAAATCGCCTCGTCTCGAATGGATTAGGGTTTACCACATAAATCGATCGATCGATGGTAGAATGGATTAGTCGACGTCGATCGATAGTTCCTATTTCTTTCTTCGATCAGCCAAAACTATCATCGATTGATGTGATAACGATTAGGTAGGTATTACGTTTTTTAAATTTTTTCCCGAATACTTAGGTTTGGTGCTCTAATTATGTAGAGGTATATTATGTCACCCACATTTTATTTCAAGCCCGGTTCAGGCTTAGTACCCGCTTCCGCCGGGTGAACATAAATATGGCTGAACGCATCAAGAGGGGTTTGAATTTATTTGGAAAAACTGCGTGCTCGCGCGTCCTAGGGCTCTGCGCCCGCGATTTTTCCACTCCTTGCACCCGCCGGTAAAGACGGCCCTCCCCCCAAAATCCATAATTGTCCCTGCTTAGTACTTATGTAAATGCACCTCCTAAAATTCATCCTGCTGGCGCCTTTTGGTTCAGATTGGGCATTCCTGGCTCCTTCCTTGGCTGTTTATACTTGATTAGATAATTGATTTCACGTATGCCAAATAGTACAAACCAAGAGCGTCGCCACGGGCCGCTACCCCAACCACATACCCCGCCCCTTATAGCTTCAATTTTTTAAATCAACTGCCCGATTGTTATTTCTTATTTATAAACTTATTGTCTAGTTTATAATTCCCGCCGTAGCAATCTGAAATGCACACTTTCCTTGTGCTGGGTGTGTCGTGCAGCTGAGCCAAGTTTACTCAATTTATAGTGTTTGTATAATGTGTGTTTTTTAAAACCGACTTCTTATGGTCCATTTTCGTGTCGACTATCAAAATAACAATTTCTTTTCTTTTTTTATTTATGTGGCAGGATTAAGATTTCTTTTGCTCCACAAAAATTAAAACTAAACTCTTGAGTATTGCCAGAGAAACTAAAATACCCTTTTAAGAAGGTGTTATAATGATGGGATACATGGTATAAGAACTCAAAAGCTTATTTTTAACACATCCGTGAAATAATTCAACTCATAATTTTCAGCATATCTATGTATATATCAGGATTTGGTTTCCGTACTTAGTCCTCCTGATGTTCGATCATTATGCGTGACCAGCAGCATAATATGATCTTATTTATAGTTTTCTTATTAACAATGATTGTAGTTTTGTTAAAGCGTGGAATATCTGAAGTAATGCTATTTCATAACATAAAAAAGCAAAAGGGAACCCATACACGGGAATAAAACATAAAAAACCTTGCTACACCGTCTTGATCCAATGTTGCTACTAACAAATATCAAACAACGGAGAAATTTTTATTTATTTTTTGTTAATCTCTCAGTCTAACAATATATTAACAAAATTTCGAAATATGGAATCATTAATATAAAATAAAAAATTAATGTAATCATTGATTCAACTTCATTTAAGTGATGTCAACGATTGTGTTAATGCTGGGACAACATTTCACGGGAATAGCAACACCGTACTAAAATGTCAAAATAACAAATTTCTACCCGAAGGGCTTCTCTAAAATAAATCATAAATCTATTAAAATCAATTATTTTGCAAAAATGATTTAAATAGACGGTTCAGAGTGCTTTACAGTTAACAGCAATGCTTACCGTGCGATAGCTTTGCTTTGAACGATGCGTTTGTTCAGCTTTATGTCCTGACAGGTAGTCCGAAAAGGGAAACAAAGCGAATTATTTGTGTTGTGAACTATAGGGTCGGTTGAAGATGTTCTCCAAGTCTCTGACGACTAAGGACTCGTTCCTGGAGCAGACGAAAGCGGCTCGCGAAGAGCGCGCGCTTGAGAAGAAACGGGAACAGTCCGCTGTTACCGTTCAGGCAGTTATCAGAGGATGGCTCGCAAGACAGAGATTCCTCAAACGTATTCTGTGAGTTATTGTGTTCATTATATCCTCTATTTACTCTGACAACAGCAACTGCAAAACCCAAAAGAATATTGCTTCATTATTTCATAACATAATCTGTTTTCAAAAATAGATAAGTAAAACCTATCATAATGCATGACAACAACATTCAAAATATCCTCATTCTACATTCCTCAAAAAGTAAATATAATATCTATTCACTTTGCTAAATAAAGGAAATATTTAACCCCAAAAACTGCAAAGTGCAGCATTATATTAATAAGATCTGTATTTCTTTACCTATGTTTACAAATACATAAATACTGAATACTGAAAATTGACAAATCTATTCTACTTTTATAGAAATGATTTTGACCAGCTCCTTCCGGAGCCAGCAACTCCTCAGGAAGAACCTGCACAACCAATAGAACTAATTCCAGCATTAGAAGTCTACAAAGTAACATGTAGACTGTTTCTAGTCTTCAAACAGCAAAGAGACCGGAAACGGTTTGAAAAACTTTGCAAGTATATTGTTCAGAGCCTGCACTCGGAGTCAGTCAAAATGTCTTATGTTGGTGTCTTCTTGAATAAAGAATACAGGTATGTTTTTTTTTTAATAAATTTATACCTCTCAACAACCGTAAGCCCCACTTGGGGCCAATTGGTATTGTCTTTTTATTGTTGTACATGCTCGGTGCCTCACGGGTTAATCCACAATATTAATTTGTCATTGGCCCATTATGTTTATTTTCTTTTTTTGTAACATAGTGAGAATGTGTTACTACTACACTTAAAATTGTTCTTATTATGCAATGATTTTTTAATAAAAATGGAAAAGCATTAAGTTAGCAGTGGAGTGTAACAAGCTACAAAAAAAAAGAACAGGTCCATATATGATCTTGTAACAAAACATGCATCTGGTCTATTATTACATGCATGTGTATGCCATTAAACAAGTTCAGTTTGATATTCATCAGCAACACTAGCTTATGCAATCTGCCAATACTGCAATGCTTGTGCTGGCCAATGGTTGTGGAATATTAACTTACTGAGTATTATGAATTCATTAACACAAAAATGTATGTGATACAAAATACTCACTACAGTCCATTGATATATAAAAAACCCAAGATACACAATCAGCATCTCAAAAACGTCTGCAAAAAATAAGCGCAATATGTATAATTATGCGCAAGTTTGAAACAGTCTCGCAATAGTATAACCACACACAACTCCCACATGACACTTGATACATGTCAGTTTTTGACGACAGTTTCAAGTGTTGCATTTGTTCGAGACTGTGCATCTTGGGTTTTTTATATATCAATGCTACAGTCATCAGCATCACCATGAACTTTATATCAACCAAAATATTATATGTACTCCTAAATGCATGCAGAAATTTTGCTCATATTTTTAAATAGGATCAAAGTTACCTATTCTTCTTAATTGCAAGCTAATTTTACTGATTACATAGACTTGCTTATTGCATAAATTAGCTTGTTTACCAAAATGTTACAGCTTATTTAGCACCTATTTTATATGTGTGCATAAGTGCTTTGGATATTAATAAGGGTATTGTAATGTTTACTTGCCAATTGTTCTTTATAACTGATGACTGTATTTTATGAACAAGATATGAATCATATATGGGTTTTATACAAGGTCAATGCTAGCATATTAAGTCAATTTTTCATTCCTTGAAAAGCTAATGCCTGTGCAAAACTGCAATAATAAAATCTTTCCTTCTCGACACAAAATCTGTAAATAAAGATGTCTTGAGCGAACTCAAGCTAATTTAAAATGATGGCTATCCATTTAATATCTTAAAATAATTTTCAGTCTCCGCTGGATAGCTCACATCAAGGATCTCCTGTACAAATGCTGCCTGTACCTCGAGGAGCTGAAGCCAGAATCTCCCATAGACATGCAGAGCATCCTCATCCACCTGCACACGTTGGTAGCGTTCACTGCCAACAACACATGGGCCCTCACACGATTGAAGAACTTTGAGAAACTGCGTGGAGGCATGACGCAGTTGTGTGCTAATGTCATGGGCTCGCTGTTTCATAAGGGATATTATTTAACTTTGAAAGTGAGTAGACAATCTATATCAACATGTAACAGAACAAACGCAGAACCTCTTAAGGGGTCATTTTACTCATCATTATGAACAACTTTTACTATGGGACCAATCCCGAAATCGCAAAAAAATCAGCTGTTCAGTACATTTTGTCGAGTTACGCGCACATAAATGTATTGGGCAGTCGATTTTCTTTTTGCGATTTCAGTGTTGGTCCCATACTGAAAGTTATTCATGGTGGGTGCGTCTGGTGCGTCTGTTACACGTTGTATAAAAACCTCGTGTCACGATGTATGTTCGAGATAAACTCTGAAACTACTGAACCGATTTTGATCAAACTTCGTAACTATCTGTTATTTGATCCAACTTAAAAGATAGGATAGTTGTATGGAACGGGAAAAAAATGGGATATGCGCGTACGAAATCGCGTGCAAAAACTAGTTGTATTTAGTTACACTGAAATTCAGTAATAGGAAAGCAATGACTTATTCAAGTGTTTTAGAATAGAAAAATACAAGGAAAAAGTATTTAATGACCTAAGTCATTAAATACTTTTTCCTTATCTGTATATGTCTTTTTCCTTGTCTGTATATCTGTATGTCAGTTCTGTATTTATCTAAATACAGAACTGACATACAGATAAAATTATAAACCTAAAATAAAATTCCTTAACAATAGAGAGAATCCAACCTGTTGCCTGATTCATAATCAGCCTATATTTTTTTTTTCGAAAGAATATAAAATGTCGAAGTCAGAATTTCGTGCTAAAAGTATTTCACAAATAATCAGTGACCAAGGCCACATTCAGGATTTGCAATTATAGTCAAGCCTACAATGACCAAAATGATGTTGATACCTATGGTTTAGCCTATTTCCACAATTGCCATATGCGTAATTAACTCTAATCCCGTGATAGAACTGTGTCACTTACACTAATTGAATAATTTGCATTTTTTTTTTCTTTGCTGCTTCTAATTTTGTGCGTAAATACAGAACTCAGGTAGGCATATTTAGTCAAAAGAATGAATTGGAGAACTGCAATATCAAACAAGTACCTACAGACAATTTTTTATTTAAAATGCAATAAATAACTTAAATAATGTGATCTTTTTCAAGCACATACAATGTAAGGTTTTCTTAAAACCAGTCTATTCTACTAATATTATAAATGAAAGAGTCTCCATGTTTTATTTATTTATTGGATCGCCAACAGAGGCGAAAATAATGTTTAATCAATAGGTAACACTTCGACACGGGAAACTTTTTTTTCCAACAGTACATTTTCTTGAAACAAGAGACTCTGCTCCCAGAGACGGGTGTAACATAAATTTCTCGAAGACGGCGCTCATCAAACTGTATTAAATCAATTAAAACTAAGCAATTGCTTACGTCGCCATCATTTCGTGTCAATTGATGATTCCTCCTCGTCAATTTAACTCAGTTACCATGCAAATTCATTCTGTACTGCAGAAATTATGTACACAAAGTTGCAATAATATTTGTACAAGTATTGTCAGTTAGGTACTGTTATGAATAGCATATCATATTGTTCCTATTTTATATGCAACATGTGTGTGCAAGTGGCAGGTCACAAGGGTATTATGATTGTTTACGGATATTATTAATTTGTTTCTCAATGAAGAGCTATTTTGTTACTAATTAATAGTTTTACAAGTAATTTGCTTTTGTAATTAGTAGTAAGGTTGTGTCTTATCTGTGAATGTTTTCTTATTTGTGTGTTTGAAAAACGTTTTAACGAAAAAAAACTGAACGTATTTATTTTTTATAACATGTTATTTTAACACTATAGACTTCTTGTAGGTTTTCCTGTAATCTATAGGTAAAGATCTATTGTCTCCATTTTTTTTTTTTCAAAATTTTAGGCTCAGTAGTTTCGGAGATAAGTGGGGGGAATGGTCATTTTTCGTCTAATTTCTTGAATAACTTCAAAACCATTTATTTTAAAGTTATGAAAAAAAAAATAATTAAAACCCTCACAGAAAGCCCTTTCATTTGATATGTCATACGACATTTTTCAAAAAACTTTATTTTTTTTTCATTATATGGTTTGACCCCCAGAAGTGACCCACACACTAAAAAATTAATGATTTCCGTGTGCTGGTCACGGAATTCTATATGTGTACCAAATTTCAACAGAATCGGTCCACTGGATCCGGAGATAACTGGCGGTGACAGACGGACAGACGGAACCCTAAAAATACAGACGAATCACCACCTTTTTACGTTTTCTTTTTAAATAACAAATAGGGTATCAATCATACCGATATGCCATGCTTAGGTGCTTTAAGCAAACGTCATAGCAATGGCATAGGTGTCATTCACTTGGGGTCACTCACTTTCCAGTATCAGAAAGAGGGTTTTCTCTGCACTGGTGCAATAACAGGCTGATTTTTAGGGTTCCGAATGTTATGAAAAAACGGAATCATTTTAGGATCACTATATCCGTCTGTCACAGCCCATATTCTCCGAAACTACTGGACCGATTCAGTTGGTACACATATGAATAAAGACCGGTTTTTGTGGCGTAGCGAGCGTGGCCCAAACCGTATGTCACACCCGTCTTTAGGCCTTCTATTCTTTAATTCCAGTCCCTCCTCCTCCGCGGTCTATGTCGTGAGAAGATCTACCTGAAGAACATATCGCTGACCGCCATAGTGACGCTGTCGCTGCGGCCGCTGGTGTCGGCGCAGTTTTCCGAGAAGTTGCTCACCATGTACATTATACAGATCCTGTCGGTGCCTACGCTAGTGTATCACATGCAGCAGATATCTCCTGAGGTAAGGATATAGAGCGAGAAGATCTACCTGAAGAACATGTCGCTGACCGCTATAGTGACGCTGTCACTGCGGCCGCTGGTGTCGGTGCAGTTCTCCGAGAAGCTGCTCACCATGTACAATTGTACATTATACACATCCTGTCGGTGCCTACCCTAATGTATCACATGCAGCAGATATCGCCTGAGGTGAGTATAGATCCTATATTTTTTGTTTACTTGTCATAAGGCGTTGGCCTAATACAAAGCTATCATCGCGCGAAAACGCAATTCACGCGAATATATTTTGTTCTCGAAATCCGAACGCGTCGACAGATCGCGCCTCCCGATTTTGCCGAACAAATGATCGCGTATTCGCGCCATACTCTTTTGTATTAGGACGTCATCTAAGATGTATCCATGGTAAGAACTCGTAAGCCAAAAAGGAACGACTATTAAAAGTGCATCACCGGAAGGTCTCCTGTAATACGTTGCCTAAAATCCTTCAATTGCTGTAATAGCGTAATACCTGAGTCCTGAGTACCGTCTTTGAAAATAGTTTCATTTCAATGGTTGGCTCATTTGCGATCCACGCGTGAGATAACTGTCGTCGACAGATAGACGATGCAAAACCAGGTGTGTTTATCGTACGTAGCCCATGGAAGCGTACTTTATTCAAAATTAAAGGTCTTTCACTTATATTTATGCTAAAACATGTACCTCTTGTCCGCAGTCGATGTCCTCCTTCCGCTCGTACTCGATGTTCGACAAATGCCTGGAGTTCCTGAGCACGGACCAGAACATGCGCATCGTGTTCAACACGCTTGAAGGCAACTACGCGCTGTGCCTGCTAGCCAACCTAATACAACTGGCGCACACTGAGCGAGAGTACGCGCAGAGCGAGTCTTATTACCCGACGTTTGTGGTAAGGAATATTATTGGTGACCTGTGTTACCTGACCCCCTCCTTGAAAAAAGAAGCGAGAAAGAGGGGGTCAGATACTGCAGGATTGACACTTGACTGTATTACTGAAGCTCTTGGAGGTTGGCCATAAAACACCGGTTCTGAAGGGATGAAAGAGTGGCCACTGACGCTTACTTGGCTTTATTTATTGTACCAGCTGACCCGCGCGGCTTCGCTCCCGTCAGCGGGCTACCCTACCTACTTACCCTACCCTAACTACCCTACCCTACCTACTTACCCTACCCTAACTACCCTACCCACCCTACCTTACCTTCCCTACCCTACCCTACCTACCCTACCCTACCTACCCTACCCTACCTACCCTACCTACCTACCCTATCTACCTACCCTAACTACCTACCCTACCTACCTACCTACCTACCCTACTCTACCTACCTACCTACCCTACTCTACCTACCTACCTACCTACCCTACCCTACCTACAGGCAATTTTTTATTTTTTTTCTGCATAAGAACCATCCTCGTACTTCAAGGAAAATTCTAAAAAAAGAATTAGCGAAATCGGCCCAGCCGTTCACGCGTGATGCGATGACCAAGGGAAATAGGGATTTATTTTTATATATATAGACTTTATTTACCCCTTATTATAAGCACAGGGCACTCAGGCACACTAACATTAAATACTTACATGCTGGGTCCGGAGGTGATGATTAGAAAGAGTATAAATATTAGAAGTAAAGATGGTTACGAGGATTATAGTCTACCTGAGTGTTTTTCCACGTGTAATTTTAGTTAAAAATACTTTTTTAGCACTAAATAAAAATAGGGATGATTCCTGAGTAAATAAATATGATTCTATTTTGTCCATCAGTTAGGTTATCAAAAATATTGGTCACGTATTTTTTGTTTTATCAAATAAACAAGCTGACCTGCTCAACTTCGATTGCGTCACAATTTTCATTACTGATCCGCTCCTATTGGTCTTAGCGTGATGATAAATAGCCTTCCTCGATAAATGGGCTATCGACCACAAAGAATTTTTCAAATCGGACCAGTAGTTCCTGAGATTAGCGCGTTCAAGCAAACAAACAAACAAACAACTCTTCAGCTTTATATATTAGTATAGATTAGTATAGATAAAAATTGACGAAAATAAAACGCATCAAAGATCAGGAGTGGGGGCTGGTGATGTCACTTGTTTGTGAAAGTGTAGTTACAAGTGACGTCACACGAGTTTTCAACGCACTGTATCGTCTTAATTTTTTATTTACGTGAAAAAACAAAAATTACGTGACGAAAATTTTTTGTAAAGCTATCTGACGGACTAATTACATTTTTTAGGGTTCCGAAAAAAAAACGGAACCCTTATAGGATCACTCGGGTGTCTGTCTGTCCGTCTGTCACAGCCAGTTTTCTCCGGATCCACTGGACCGATTCTGTTGAAATTTGGTACACATATGGACTTCTATGACCCAAACACGGATGCGTTACGCAAATCATTACATTTTTAGTATGGGGGTCAAACCAGAAAATTAAAAAAAAAAGTTTTTTGAAAAATATCGTGTGACATATCAAATGAAAGGGCTTACTGTGAGGGTTTTAATTATATTTTTTTCAAAAATTTGAAATAAATGGTTTAGTAGTTATTCAAGAAATTAGACGAAAAATGACCATTCCCCCCCCTTATTTCCGAAATTACTGACCCTAAAATTTTGAAAAAAATGCGAGATAATAGATCTTTACCTAAAGATTACAGGAAAACCTATTGGAAGTCTGTAGTGTTAAAATAACATGTTAAGAAAAATTCGTTCGGAACCCTTTGCACGCGAGTCCGACTCGCACTTGGCTAGTTTTTTAGTCATCTACGTTATTCTAAGTTCTGAAATGTCCTATAAATCTTTCACAGCTCGTAGTCACCCGTTTCCTCGACTCCTGCCAACAATACGTGGTCACCAAGAAGGGCAACCTCAGCAACTGGCACCCGATCCTCGGCTGGTTCTCTCAATCGTTCGACACGTACCTGCCGCCGGCGATGGGCAACCTTCGGAGCCAGCTGTCGCTGCTGTGGGGGGCTCCGATGCTGAAGAAGGTGGTCGCGCAGCCGCTGAAGGAAATGATCGAGGCGGGGGTGACGGGCGAGGAGGGCGCGGGGCCGTCGCAGCCCTCCACGCCCGTACAGAGTCATAATCCTGCTGCTATTATAAGGCGGGCTATTGAGGCTAGGACTAATAGGTGCGTGTTTCACTTGGTGCTTGTAAATTGTGTATATTGTTGGGAATTCTTGGAATCTATGGCGAAGACCTATGGACAGTTGTGGACATCATTCGGTTAATATAGTGGCTATAACCAAGAATACCGCTGTAAGTTTACCAGAGTGGTAAAAAATTTCTTCACATGATGTTGGCCTATTTATATCCTCTGCAAATCACTGTCTCTAAGGAACTTACAACAAACAAATATTTCGGAAACGATGCATTATATTTTCAAATATCAAAAAGCGCATTGGATCTGTTTTATGATCATGTTATTTACTAGCTCCCTGCCCCAAAGTGACTCTGTCAAGTACCTTGGAATACACCTAGACAGAAGGCTGACATGGAAAAATCATGTCAAAACAAAGCGTCATGAAACAAACATACGGTTCCGGACCATATATTGGCTGATGGCACGCAACTCTAAACTTTCGGTGGACAACAAGCTCCTAATCTATAAAATGATCCTCAAACCTGTGTTTCAAACGGGATCCAACTCTGGGGAAGCGCTTGTAACTCCAGTCTAAATATTATACAGAGACTGCAGAATGGCATACTTCGTACCTTGTCGAATGCTCCATGGTTTCTCACTAACTCGGAAACTCTCAAAAACATCGGTGCAGTAGTTTTTGAGTTTATCGCGAACAGACAGACAGACAGACGCGGCGAAGGTATTTGTTTTATTATATGTAGTGATCAGTGGCGTGCCTAGGGTTTCAAAATAAGGCAAGCCCAATAAAATTTTAACCGATTTCAAAAAAAGAAAGTTCAGTTTTCGACTGAGTCTGTAGGTACCTTCGTATGTATCATCGCAATTTTCTCATAAACTGATAAAGATGTCTCAATTCGTTGTTTACCAAAATTACCGAAAGAAACCATTGCACACAGGTGTTTATAGGAATTTGCGTGCCTTTTAATGGCGCCAGATATGTTATTTAAATCATTATAACCAGATGTATTCCAAACGGAATCTTCATTCGAAAAAAATAGGCAGCAAAACGAACACAACTTATTAGTGTGCGAACAGCCAACAATCCAAGTAGTTTTATACACTGATCTATTAAATTTTCGTTTATGCGATTTACTAGTCTGAGAAAAACACAGATTAGGCGTCGGTTTTAATGAAGAATTTAACTGTTTTTTCTGAGCAAAGTTTAAAGGTTTTACCTTATCTTCGCCAATCAAAACTTGAACGCATTTTAAATCCTCACAAGGTACAATTACCTCCATTGTTGTAGGTAAGTCACCAAAACAATTGTATCACTGAGAAAATCTAAGAAAACACACAAAAAACTTTAACAACATAACTTTTCAACTCTCAAGCAAATAAAACTGAAGTGAGTTGCACTCCGGTGTCAAGAACTACTTACGCAGAGTTGCAGTGTTGTCATTTAGGCAAAAAAAGTCACCAGGTATATGAAAAATCTAGCTAGATGTCGCAAATTTTTTATTTTTAAGATATTGCTTGAGTATTTAATTTCGTTATTTTAAAAAGTCGCTAGTTTTTATTGTTGCTAAATCTAAAAAAAAGTCCCCAAACTCGTTAAAAATCTCCAAGATCTCACAACGTCGCTAAAACGGCAACACTGCAGAGTTGGCAAGGTGACAAGGTCACGCATACGCGCGCAACTTCATACGCATGCACGGCTTAATCTTCAATACTGATCGATTTGTAGGCGCACAAGGTTTAGAACTCGTTATACGGCACATCGCTATAAGTGCGAAAGTGACGGAGATAGTATTTGAAAGCCCGGTAAAAGCCGGTACGTGTAAGCGAGATAGCTATATGTAGACGCTGCAAATGCGAAACTCTGCGCGCGAACAATCGCGATGTGTAGTTATGTAGTAATGTGGCATAGGTAGCATACTTTGTGTTATTTTGATAAGAATTAAGCGCGCGAACTTTTAAATAGTTTGGGTTTGATATTGATTCTCTATCGAGCATTTTAGTAAGGCATGCCGGGATTTTGGGCTTATATGAAGGTAACGCCACTGGTAGTGATAATGTAAATGTTGTTTTCAGATCCAACGCAAACAAACACTACCGGAAGTTAGGATCTCCAGACAGTACCAAAGCAGCTTTAATATGTTCGATGTACCACAACGCGCTACAGACCATGACACAAGTCAAACTTGATATACTTACAGGTGCGTTTCATATTTTTAGTTGTCATAGCTCTAAAAATATTCAGAAATATAAATGGCCAAGTGCCCTTCGGGTATAAGCTCTTCGGACTTATTAGCTTCTATCGATTTTTCTTTAAAAGATGCATAAAGTGGAGAGTGGTGACAGTCTTCATTCTATAGCTTGCATGGTTAGTAACCCAATGCCTCAATCCTTAGCGATTTAGAATTGGATGACATTGGATTGAATCACTTCAATCCAACCATCAGTACAATGATACCCAACCGATAAGGCGCGTCGTGAATCGTCGTTCGCACAGAAAAGAAAGTATGGCCCCGAAGATTAACGAAAGAAAGCAAACTTACAATCAACCTTATATCACTACTATAAGGTTCATAATAAACTACTGCTGTTAGTTCCGTCTCACTCGCGCGTCACGTGCATGCTACGCAGCGCGCGCAAACATGGCGGCAATAGCGGTACCGACTGGTCAATAGCATTTCTTCTGCGCAGGTACAACGGTAAGCCATATCAGTTGGGTACTACTGTACTCACATATCAATATCCTTTTTTTTGGACTGGAAATCATCAATTGACTCCTCCAGCTCTGAGCGGAGTGGATGGAAGTGACAGACACTGACTAAAACACATCCGTGTCCCTCCAAAAGCCGTTTGCGTTCCAAGGCCGAGGTTACTCTTTCGAATAATTCAACAACATCTCGATATCCTACGCCATTGAAGCAGACAGAACGGGTTGAAGCCATTGATATATAAAAAAACCTAAGATACACACTCAGCATCTCAAACACGTCCGCAATAAACAAGCGCAATATGTATAATTGTGCGCAAATTTCAAACAGTCTCGCATCGCTCGCCATACTGCACTGCTTTGTAAAAATAACTTTAAGCGATGCGTGTAAGGTTGAATTTCCAAAAAAAAATGCGCATCACTCGCCATACGGAACTGCTTTGTAAAAACAACTTTAAGTGATCCGTGTAAGGTTGAATAAGCAAAAAAAAATGTTTATAGTATAACTACACACAACTCACACATGACACTTGATACATGTCAGTTTTTGACGACAGTTTCGAGTGTTGCATTTGTTCGAGACTGTGCATCTTGGGTTTTTATATATCAATGGTTGAAGCAAAAATTGTAATATATTTTGCTCTGGAGTATTATGTTTAACATCATTTTCAATGTCGCTTTCCAGGGTTATGTAATCAAGATGAGATATTATACTCGCTATGGCAATTCCTGTGTACGTTGGGACCAAACTGTGGCCTGAAGTCGTTCCTCGATCTCTTAGCTGTGAACACGAAGACGTCTGCGCCGGAGTTCCAGATGTTGATACTGTTCGCGGACTGCATGACGCATTATGTTACGTGAGTATTTTTTTTTTAACTTTGCCCCACACTAGGAATTTCTCCTGTATCGTGGGTGCGTTTACAAACATATAAATACACATACACAAACAGCCAGACCCGGAACAACTATCTGTATGTCATACAAATATTTGTTCCGTGCGGGAATCGAACCCGCGACACGCAGCGCAGCAGTCAATCGCTCAACCACTGCGCCAACTGTATCGTCAGATCACAGACTATTCTAACTTTATGTTATAAATATAAAAGTGAGTTTGTTTGTTACGCTTTCACGCCTAAATGGCCGAACTGATTTGAATGAATTTTAGTACAGAAATAGATACGAACCCTACGGACTTGATAAAAAAACCGGCTAAGTGCGAGTCGGATTCGCACACGGTTCGGTTCCGTACCATTAAACTTTAATTTTTATTATTTGTTGTTAAAGTAGCAATAGAAATACACAATCTATGAACATTTCAACTAACTATTACGGTTCTTGAGATACAGCCCGCTGATAGACAGACGCACGGACGGACAACGGAGGCTTAGTAATAGGGTTCCTTTGGGTAGGGAACGGTTTATAGCAACTGAAGAAAAAACCTTTCCAAAATAAATGTGGGAAGCTTTCCCAGGATATTAAATAATTCATTTTAAAGCTTTGAATGCAAAATATAGATATCGTCGCTTAGGTAACAATACCGCGTAAGTCGAAAATTGGTAATGTGACGTTTTATGCTTCATTGGATAGATTTTGTCGGCGCGCATCGAATGATGTTAAATTTACTTTCAAATTATCCAATCGCAGCGCGTTATTCAAGTAGTTCTGGCACCGCGCAAATCGTTTGTCTGAAGTATTTCAAAGATAATAATCAGTTTTTTGTCTCTCCTGAAAACTTGTCAAATTTAACTTACGCGGTATTGTAACCTAAGCGACGATATCGGTTTTGCAATTTATACTTGTATTATGTTCTTGTAAAGACAATTTTAGTTAAAAGTTATTCTACAATTTTTCGTCGCCGAATCAGAATTAATAAAGTGAGGGTTTATTTTTTATTTTTGCAGAATACTAGACGATATGGAGATGTACGAGCAACAGAATCCGTTCAAGTTACAAGACTTTATAAACATGTCGCAGTTCCTCAACATGTTCGTGTACAAGTCCATAATGGGACAGTTATTTGGTATGTAAAGTTTAAGAATCATGAACGATTATCTTCAGGGGTAAATCAAATCAAATCAAATCTGTTTATTTGCCAGAATGTTGTACAATGTAGGTATACATTACAAGATCTTAAAATTTTAATGGGCCCTTACATTCTACCATTACATATGGTGTGCAAATATTTTATTTTATGTTAGTATTTTAATACAAAAAAAAAGAACACAGACAGCAACAATTCTCATGCATATAGAATTAGAAAAATATATATATATATATTAATGTCAAAATTTTATGTTCACAAGATAAAATGTCGGATTAAGAAAATATAAATAATTGTTATTTTTGTGTCATAATTATTTATATATGCTTTATTGTACACCAAAATATAAAAACATAATAATTATTTTTAATTATTATAATAATTTCAAAGTAAAATTTTAACATTCATCAATTACTAGATATCAATATTATTAATTCATGTTCCCTTCTCTGCGATATGACATGTATTAATTAATATTATAAAAGCTTTTTTCTTTTAACCATTGCATTTACTTTTTTAAACATGGTCAAAGGTGGCTTTAAAAGCGTCTGCTAGTTTTTTATATAACTTTACAGCATTAATGTAGAGTCGGGTAATTTTGCACTTCGGGTAACTTTTGAACTTCACGGTAATAGATGTAATGGTTAAGATACGCGAAATATACAAGGTGACATTTTAGTCGTTTTAAAAAGGCACCACTTCATCTATCCAATGACTACTACAAATTCATTAAAAAAAGAAGATATTTTATGAACATGTGAATTATTAATATAATGAAAATATTATTTATTATTGTTACGACACTTTAATCCACAACACTAATTATCACCTTAAAACACATTAATTATAAAACACAATCGCACTACTGAACACTTCACTTCACTATAATTCGCAGTTGAAGATCGCCCTCGAAGTTATCGTTTGTATCGCCAATTCAATACTGACTGCCGTCGCCGGATGTCCGCCCTTTATATACCGACAGTCATTTCCAGAACCCTCCTGTATGGAAACCTCTGGAAAGTTCGGGCACACACGGGTCCCGACCGACCAGGTGTCTAACATCGAGAATGTTCTAGCACGTAAATGCCTGCTACTGGATACTAGATGGCACCAGCAGCACGCAAGTGTCTGCTACTCGATACTAGATGGCAGCACGTAAATGTTGATTGGTTTCCGTTACTTGAAACTAGATGGCGTTAGCAGTAAGCAAATGCCGCCATGTACCCAACATTAATTCTGGCGCGTAACACTGCCCCCTCCTAAGACATGCTCGTCCCGAGCATTATCGGCCCCATAATAACGCGCCAGTCGATCCACGTGGACGATTTTAGGAGCACTTCTTGTACCTTTTTGTATACGGTAGGTCACGTCATTGATTTTTGTCACAATCCGGTACGGCCCGTCCCATTTAGCTTGAAGCTTAGGAGATTTCCCTTTACTGCGAACTGGATTGTGCAACCACACAAGTGAACCTTCATCGAAACCTTTATTGTTCATTTTGCGGTCATAACGGGTTTTCATTTTTTTAGACATTTGCTGGCCCGATTCTCTGACGTGCTCATAAATGTCATTCATTTTGTTCCGCAAGTCATTCGCATAATCGGTTATACTACGTGGGGCATCAGGTGGCATTCCAGTGATCAGGTCTGCCGGCAGCCGTAATTCTCTACCAAAGTTTGCGAAAGCTGGTGTCACTGATGTGCTTTCGTGAACAGCACTTCGGTATGACAACAAAAACGGTTGTATATGCTTGTCCCAATCGCGCTGCCGATTTTCCACAACTTTTGCCAAGTATCTCTCCAATGTCTGATTAAATCGTTCCACCATTCCATCCGATTGTGGGTGGTAAGAAGTTGTTCTCGTTTTATGAGTACCCATAACTCTACAAGTTTCCTGGAATATTTGTGACTCAAAATTCCTTCCTTGATCGCTGTGAATTTCCAAAGGTACTCCAAAACGACAGAAGACTTCATGAACCAGTTTATCTGCAACTGTTGAAGCTTCTTGATTTGGAATGGCGAAGACTTCCGGCCACTTAGTGAAGTAATCCATTACAACCATGAAGTACTTGTTACCACTTTCACTTTCCGGAAACGGTCCCGCAACATCCAGAGCTATCCTTTCCCATGGTGCACCAACATTGTACAATTTCAATGCACCTCTGCTACGAGTCTGAGGTCCTTTTACAGCCGCACAATTTGTACATTTCCGACACCAGTCCTCGACATCGTCACGACAATGGACCCAGTAAAACCGTTCCCGTATTTTCGGTAGAGTGCGTTTAACTCCCATATGGCCTCCTGAACAACCATCATGGTATAGCTGTAAAACATCCGGTACCTTAACTTTAGGGACAACCATTTGCAAATGACAGTTGTCTCCCCGGGCATTTTCCCATCTACGGCACAGTACTCCATCCTGAATCACTAAGCTGTCCCATTGGGCCCAATAGCTTTTTGTGATCGAACTCATCGCTGAGACATCACTCCACGTGGGCTTAGGAGCACTGGCCTTCATCCACTCCAGAATCGGCTTGATGTCTGAATCTTCGTGCTGAGCATGTTGTAGGCTTTCCTTCCACTCGTTGCTGAGGTCTGTCTTGAGCATCCTCACAGGTATGACTTCTTTACCCTCTTGCCTAGTACAATGCTTGCGGTCTTCAGGGCAAGGTCTTCTTGACAGTGCATCAGCGTTGCCATGAGATTTTCCGCTGCGATGTTCTACCACAAAGTCGTATTCCTGCAGTAGTTCAATCCATCTCGCAACTTGTCCTTCTGGATTTTTGAACTGCAATAGCCATTTCAGCGCAGCATGGTCAGTTCGTAGGTGAAATTTCCGCCCCAGTAGATATTTGCTAAAATGTTGCAATGACTTTACCACAGCAAGCAATTCCCGTCTCGTGACACAATAATTCCTCTCTGGTTTCGACAACGACTTGCTGAAGTACGCAATCACAACCTCTTGATCGCCATGTCGCTGAGATAACACACCGCCAAGTCCGATATCACTTGCGTCTGTGTCAACTATAAATTCCTTATTGATATCAGGATACCCCAAAATAGGTGTTTTGCACAGACGGTCCTTTAGCTCCTGGAATGCGATGTCGCAACTTTCATCCCAACAGAAATGTCGCTTCTCCTCGGTTAGCTTGTTTGGCTGCAGGGGTTTGGCTATATCTGCAAAGTTCTTGACAAAACGCCGATAATAGGAGCACAAACCTAAAAATGCTCTGACCTGCGTCTTGTCTTTTGGAATTGGCCAATCCTTGACAGCGGCGATTTTCTCTGGATCCGTGCGGATACCTTCTTCCGACACAACATAACCCAAAAAGCTAACTTGCCGTTTGAAAAATTAACACTTTTTCGGACTCAACTTGAGGTTGGCACTCTGGATCTTCATGAGCACGCGTTCCAGGTTTTGAAGATGTTCTTCAAACGTACGGCCTACGATGATGATGTCATCCAAGTAGACAAGGCAGGCATCACCAATCAACCCGGTTAGTACCAGTTCCATCAATCTTTCAAACGTTGCCGGAGCGTTACACAATCCAAATGGCATAACTTTAAATTGCCATAGACCCTTTCCTGTCGAAAATGCAGTTTTCTCCTTGTCTTTCGGGTCAATTTCTACTTGCCAGTAGCCACTTTTTAGATCTAGTGTGCTAAACCACTTTACTCCAGTAAACATGTCCAGCGTGTCATCAATTCTTGTCAAGGGATAGCTGTCTTTCTTCGTAACGTCGTTCAGACGACGATAATCAACACAAAACCGCATGCTGCCGTCCTTCTTCCTTACCAGCACTACCGGTGAACACCATGGACTGGATGAAGGTTCTATAACACCATCCTTCACCATTCCCTCGATCATGGTTTCCACTTCTTTTTCGCGTGCTACTGGTAATCTCCTTGGTCGCTGACGGATAGGCAATTCCTCTCCTGTGTTTATTTTGTGTTGAACTAAGCCAGTCTTCCCGATATCAGCGTCGTTCGAAGAGAAAACTTCAGCGTACTTGAGTAACATCCTCTTCGCCTTGACCATTTCATCTTGAGACAGAGCGCTGCGACAGTCTTCTAAAAGTGTGGTCACTCTCGTTAGTGCATCCTTGCTCAGGGTCCCAGTTGAGAGTTATTGGCATCGACGCAACCACTCCACTTCCTCGCACGTACCCATCAGTGTGCCCTTTTCTATGACCTGTTCCTTGTCACAAAGGTTCAGCACACGTACTCCTGAGATGTTGGTGGCTCTGACCAATGTTCGTGCCACTTTCCATGGAAGGTCATTATCTACCCTTTCCACGAGTACGCAACGATAAGTTTGCCCAGGATTCCGAGGAAGACTAACCGGTACCACCGTTTCCGATCTCGGAGGAAGAACAATCTTCTTTACGCTGTACGCATTTCCAGGGAAAGCCCCTTCCATAAAAAGTTCCTCTTGTCCACATTTCATAACTCCTTGATTAACGTCGATCTCACAACGATTCTTCCTCATAAAGTCTAATCCCAGGATGCAATCGTCCATTATATCGGCCACAACAACATTATGCAGGTAGATTTTATTGCCTAGCTTTAACTCCATCTCTCTCTCTCCTCGGACGGGTATGCGCTGACCGGTGGCTGTCACCAAATTTATGCGCTCTCGATTGTATGCAGAGTCCCCAAGGAACCGACTTATAATTTGGGAACTGACAACCGTGCGAGAAGCTCCAGTGTCTATCGTCAGCTTACATGGTGTCCCGTTGACCTCACCCTTGATGATAAGGCTGTTCCCGTCACGGGTTTGTGAGATCGAAATCATTGGGGCTCCTTGAACATCAGCCAGCACCCGCCCCGCAGTCCTGGCTTTTACTCGTTTCCCTGCTGTTGCTGGGCGGTGCTATTAGCCGCCCTGCCCTCTGGAGATCGGCTACCTTCCCCTTCTGCAGTTCGCTTAGGGCAACTGGATCGAAGGTGGCCCCTTTCACCACAGCCGTAGCACCTAGGGCTGTATCCTTTTAAACGATCGCGAACTGTAACCGCTGCAACCTCCCTGACGCGGTGGGAACGATGATCTTGCCGCACAGCTTCCACTTCCAGTGCATGGGCCAAGGCGTCCTTAAGCGTCCCGTGGTGCCCGAGCCTCACTGCAGCCCTGACCTCAAGGTCGCGGATGCCGTCGATGAATGCCTGCACCAGGTTCCCTTCAATGAGCGCTGGTGCAGACTGGTACGCTTTTCGCACCAGCTTCTCCACTTCAAGAGCCCACTGCTGCAGGTTCTCACCGCTGCGTTGCACGCGATCCCTTAACTGCGCACGAAACACGTGCTCTAGATGAGCGTCGCCATACCTGGCTTCCAACGCTTCAAGCAGCTGCTCGTAAGTCACCTCCTTACCGGTAGCTTCCAGGACAGTTAAGGCCTGGTCGCGCAGGCCTAGGGTGAGGGCAGTCATGGCCTGATTTTTACTCCACCCGTTCGCCTTCATGACAGCCTCAAACTGAATCTTGTAGGCCGACCAAGAAGACGTCCCATCGAACGGCGGCACTTTGAACCCACGTGGCGAAGGTGTAGTGGCTGCTGAATTAGCAATCCCATCTCCAAGTTTAAGGTTGCCCAACTCCTTCTTCACATCCGCAATGACGTCATCAAACTTGCTGATCCTGGTTTCAGCGTCTGACAAGCGGTTGTCATGCTGAGCGACCTTATCCTTCACCTCCTTCATGTCTTTCCCGAAGGACGTGTGAAGTTCCTTCATGAGGAGCATCTGTTCTTCCTGGCGGCGCGCCTGCTCCTCCTTGTCGCGCTGCAGCTGTTCTTCCAAGCGACGGGCCTGTTCCTCCTGTCGGCGGGCCTGCTCCTCCTTGTCGCGCTGCAGCTGTTCTTCCAAACGTCGGGCCTGCTCTTCCTGCCTGCGGGCTTGTTCCTCTTGTCGGCGAGCCTGCTCCTGCAGCATCATCATCAGAGCAGCAAAGTCTGGTGCTGATGATGCCGGAGCTGCTGTGGACGGGCCGGCCTCCATGGTCGGTAGCTGACCTTCCAACGTCTGCGGCGTTGCACCACCAAAACGCCTCTGGTCCGTCTCCTGCTGGCGTTGACTACGGGTACGGATACCCTCCGTGTCGTCCTTTGGCAGAATCGGCATGACTATCCCACTTCTGACACCAATTGTTACGAGCTTAGGGTTCGTTACAATAAAAACAGCCGATTAAACAACCAAAACTGACACTTTAATCCACAACACTAATTATCACCTTAAAACACACTAATTATAAAACACAATCGCACTACTGAACACTTCACTTCACTATAATTCGCAGTTGAAGATCGCCCTCGAAGTTATCGTTTGTATCGCCAATTCAATACTGACTGCCGTCGCCGGATGTCCGCCCTTTATATACCGACAGTCATTTCCAGAACCCTCCTGTATGGAAACCTCTGGAAAGTTCGGGCACACACGGGTCCCGACCGACCAGGTGTCTAACATCGAGAATGTTCTAGCACGTAAATGCCTGCTACTGGATACTAGATGGCACCAGCAGCACGCAAGTGTCTGCTACTCGATACTAGATGGCAGCACGTAAATGTTGATTGGTTTCCGTTACTTGAAACTAGATGGCGTTAGCAGTAAGCAAATGCCGCCATGTACCCAACATTAATTCTGGCGCGTAACATTATCATGACGCATGACGTAGTTTGAAACATCTGGGAGCGAGCGCAGTCGGAGCCTTATGTTCCAAGCATGCCCCGGAATAGAACGGCGACATTATTTTGATACGCAAGTATTTCGTTTATTCATTTTCTTTATTTATATACATATTATATTTTTAAATATTTCAATAAAAAACATTTTCTTTAGGTACAATGATTGCGGAATCCACATCCCACATGTCGACAATCTCGTGAGCCAAGTCAATATACTTGATTTGTTTATCTTTCTCGGCTTTCACGAGGTTGTCGTCATGCGGGACGGTTATGTCTACAATCATTGCACGCCTCACTATTCGGTCCACCACAACTATATCAGGCTTATACGCAAATATTATTATTAAGATGTTTTATAATTCCAACGCATCATTGATTTTTATTGGACCTATAATATTAATAAATGATTTAAAAAAAATAATTGCGACAAGAGGTAGTTTATATTGGGTACATTAAGTGGGCCGCCTTTGTAAGACGAAACATAGAAAAATCGAATACATCTGGCATCCACCAACCGGGTCCGCTTGGTAGATAATGGCCCACACCCTCCCCTTTTTTTTTATGGGTAATCATTAATCCCGCTCTGGGCGGAGCGGGAGGAAGTGGTAATCCCGCTCTGGGCGGAGCGGGAGGGAGTGACTGGCTCTTACTGACTAAAATCCACTCGTGTTCCTTTAAAATTGCGTTCCAAGGCAGCGAGACGCAATGGGAATTTTTCCCCTGGAGTAACTAAGCTAACCTTTCCTCACTCTTTCCAGATCTCAAAACAATCCAAAGCAATGAGCTGTTCAGCTCGCTGCACACTCTGCTGCTAGTGCTGTACCGGCGCGACTGCCGCCGCGCCTACACGCCGCCCAACCACTGGCTCGTGCGGGAGATACGCGAGGGACAGTTCATGGCCGACCTCGAGAAGGGCAAGAAGCCTCAGCAAGTAAGTATAAAAAATTAAATTAGTAAAGAAGAGTATTCAATTAAATTAGTAAATTTTGAAAACTCCGATTTTGACAGTCTTCACCACACACATATACATTTTGTGTAAGCCGCACCAGATGAAATGAAAACGAACAGCTCTGAAAATGTCTTTAAAAAGTGTTATTTTGGGAAATCTGAAAGTGAATTTGTGTGTGTGTGAATTAGTCGGGAATGTTTGATTTAAATAACGAAATGAAAATTAAGTTTAAAAAGCATGAAATAAAAATAAAATAAAAAAGAAACCCCCCGACAAAAAGAACTTTAAAAAGTAAAAAATCATTTGTATTGATCCTTTTAGTTTAATATAGGTAGGTACGATCCTATGAGCCAAGGGTCATCGCGTCGGGAGACCGCTAATAATACTCATACTTAGTAAATACGAAACATTTGCGATCTCCCGAGGCGAATACGCTTGGCTCAAAGAATCGTACTTATCGTTCGTAACTAAAAGGATCAATAGAAATTATTTTTTACTTTTAAAGTTCTTTTTGTCGGGGGTTTTTTAAACTTTTAATTTAATTTTTATGTATTTATTATTTCCAGGTGCTAGTACAAAAAACGCCTCACATGATAGCGCACGGAGAACGCGTCAGATTGTTCCGACGCGCTGTGGCTGATGAAAAGGTATGCAATTCTGATTCAGTGTTTTTACAATAAAAACACAAATCTAGAAGCTAAAGTAGATCTTGAATGACTCTTTACATTCAATGTCCATATCAGCTTTCAGCCAAGAGTAGTAAGCAATGGTAGGTGGATTATTTGTATCGAGTTCGCATGCCAAGTTAAATCACGAGTCGCGCTCGAACAAGCACATTCGCTCGAGAGAGCGCCGGCCTCCGCGCACACGCAAATACAAGCCGCCTTGAATGACTTTGAGCTAACCGCGCCGTAACGATATTATGCGCCATTGAAAGCCAGCTTATCAGCAGTAATGATATCTATGTTCCTATAACCAGGTGGTGCTAGGCCTAACAGAGCGTGCCTGCGGCGGCCGGTCAACACTAGTAACAGTTCGTCGAGCTCGCCTCGTAGAGGATGGGTACCGTCAGCTAGCCGCACTGCCGTCGCGCGCGCTCAAGGGCTGCGTGCGCGTGCGCTTCATCAACGAGCAAGGACTTGACGAAGCTGGTATTGACCAGGATGGCGTCTTCAAAGGTACAGTACACTGACACAGCTGGTACAGCGCACTAGTGACTGGTAGAGGACGGTACGACAGCTAGCCGCACTGCCGTCGCGCGCGCTCAAGGGCTGCGTGCGCGTGCGCTTCATCAACGAGCAAGGACTTGACGAAGCTGGTATTGACCAGGATGGCGTCTTCAAAGGTACAGTACACTGACACAGCTGGTACAGCGCACTAGTGACTGGTAGAGGACGGTACGACAGCTAGCCGCACTGCCGTCGCGCGCGCTCAAGGGCTGCGTGCGCGTGCGCTTCATCAACGAGCAAGGACTTGACGAAGCTGGTATTGACCAGGATGGCGTCTTCAAAGGTACAGTACACTGACACAGCTGGTACAGCGCACTAGTGACTGGTAGAGGACGGTACGACAGCTAGCCGCACTGCCGTCGCGCGCGCTCAAGGGCTGCGTGCGCGTGCGCTTCATCAACGAGCAAGGACTTGACGAAGCTGGTATTGACCAGGATGGCGTCTTCAAAGGTACAGTACACTGACACAGCTGGTACAGCGCACTAGTGACTGGTAGAGGACGGTACGACAGCTAGCCGCACTGCCGTCGCGCGCGCTCAAGGGCTGCGTGCGCGTGCGCTTCATCAACGAGCAAGGACTTGACGAAGCTGGTATTGACCAGGATGGCGTCTTCAAAGGTACAGTACACTGACACAGCTGGTACAGCGCACTAGTGACTGGTAGAGGACGGTACGACAGCTAGCCGCACTGCCGTCGCGCGCGCTCAAGGGCTGCGTGCGCGTGCGCTTCATCAACGAGCAAGGACTTGACGAAGCTGGTATTGACCAGGATGGCGTCTTCAAAGGTACAGTACACTGACACAGCTGGTACAGCGCACTAGTGACTGGTAGAGGACGGTACGACAGCTAGCCGCACTGCCGTCGCGCGCGCTCAAGGGCTGCGTGCGCGTGCGCTTCATCAACGAGCAAGGACTTGACGAAGCTGGTATTGACCAGGATGGCGTCTTCAAAGGTACAGTACACTGACACAACTGGTACAGCGCACTAGTGACTGGTAGAGGACGGTACGACAGCTAGCCGCACTGCCGTCGCGCGCGCTCAAGGGCTGCGTGCGCGTGCGCTTCATCAACGAGCAAGGACTTGACGAAGCTGGTATTGACCAGGATGGCGTCTTCAAAGGTACAGTACACTGACACAGCTGGTACAGCGCACTAGTGACTGGTAGAGGACGGTACGACAGCTAGCCGCACTGCCGTCGCGCGCGCTCAAGGGCTGCGTGCGCGTGCGCTTCATCAACGAGCAAGGACTTGACGAAGCTGGTATTGACCAGGATGGCGTCTTCAAAGGTACAGTACACTGACACAGCTGGTACAGCGCACTAGTGACTGGTAGAGGACGGTACGACAGCTAGCCGCACTGCCGTCGCGCGCGCTCAAGGGCTGCGTGCGCGTGCGCTTCATCAACGAGCAAGGACTTGACGAAGCTGGTATTGACCAGGATGGCGTCTTCAAAGGTACAGTACACTGACACAGCTGGTACAGCGCACTAGTGACTGGTAGAGGACGGTACGACAGCTAGCCGCACTGCCGTCGCGCGCGCTCAAGGGCTGCGTGCGCGTGCGCTTCATCAACGAGCAAGGACTTGACGAAGCTGGTATTGACCAGGATGGCGTCTTCAAAGGTACAGTACACTGACACAGCTGGTACAGCGCACTAGTGACTGGTAGAGGACGGTACGACAGCTAGCCGCACTGCCGTCGCGCGCGCTCAAGGGCTGCGTGCGCGTGCGCTTCATCAACGAGCAAGGACTTGACGAAGCTGGTATTGACCAGGATGGCGTCTTCAAAGGTACAGTACACTGACACAGCTGGTACAGCGCACTAGTGACTGGTAGAGGACGGTACGACAGCTAGCCGCACTGCCGTCGCGCGCGCTCAAGGGCTGCGTGCGCGTGCGCTTCATCAACGAGCAAGGACTTGACGAAGCTGGTATTGACCAGGATGGCGTCTTCAAAGGTACAGTACACTGACACAGCTGGTACAGCGCACTAGTGACTGGTAGAGGACGGTACGACAGCTAGCCGCACTGCCGTCGCGCGCGCTCAAGGGCTGCGTGCGCGTGCGCTTCATCAACGAGCAAGGACTTGACGAAGCTGGTATTGACCAGGATGGCGTCTTCAAAGGTACAGTACACTGACACAGCTGGTACAGCGCACTAGTGACTGGTAGAGGACGGTACGACAGCTAGCCGCACTGCCGTCGCGCGCGCTCAAGGGCTGCGTGCGCGTGCGCTTCATCAACGAGCAAGGACTTGACGAAGCTGGTATTGACCAGGATGGCGTCTTCAAAGGTACAGTACACTGACACAGCTGGTACAGCGCACTAGTGACTGGTAGAGGACGGTACGACAGCTAGCCGCACTGCCGTCGCGCGCGCTCAAGGGCTGCGTGCGCGTGCGCTTCATCAACGAGCAAGGACTTGACGAAGCTGGTATTGACCAGGATGGCGTCTTCAAAGGTACAGTACACTGACACAGCTGGTACAGCGCACTAGTGACTGGTAGAGGACGGTACGACAGCTAGCCGCACTGCCGTCGCGCGCGCTCAAGGGCTGCGTGCGCGTGCGCTTCATCAACGAGCAAGGACTTGACGAAGCTGGTATTGACCAGGATGGCGTCTTCAAAGGTACAGTACACTGACACAGCTGGTACAGCGCACTAGTGACTGGTAGAGGACGGTACGACAGCTAGCCGCACTGCCGTCGCGCGCGCTCAAGGGCTGCGTGCGCGTGCGCTTCATCAACGAGCAAGGACTTGACGAAGCTGGTATTGACCAGGATGGCGTCTTCAAAGGTACAGTACACTGACACAGCTGGTACAGCGCACTAGTGACTGGTAGAGGACGGTACGACAGCTAGCCGCACTGCCGTCGCGCGCGCTCAAGGGCTGCGTGCGCGTGCGCTTCATCAACGAGCAAGGACTTGACGAAGCTGGTATTGACCAGGATGGCGTCTTCAAAGGTACAGTACACTGACACAGCTGGTACAGCGCACTAGTGACTGGTAGAGGACGGTACGACAGCTAGCCGCACTGCCGTCGCGCGCGCTCAAGGGCTGCGTGCGCGTGCGCTTCATCAACGAGCAAGGACTTGACGAAGCTGGTATTGACCAGGATGGCGTCTTCAAAGGTACAGTACACTGACACAGCTGGTACAGCGCACTAGTGACTGGTAGAGGACGGTACGACAGCTAGCCGCACTGCCGTCGCGCGCGCTCAAGGGCTGCGTGCGCGTGCGCTTCATCAACGAGCAAGGACTTGACGAAGCTGGTATTGACCAGGATGGCGTCTTCAAAGGTACAGTACACTGACACAGCTGGTACAGCGCACTAGTGACTGGTAGAGGACGGTACGACAGCTAGCCGCACTGCCGTCGCGCGCGCTCAAGGGCTGCGTGCGCGTGCGCTTCATCAACGAGCAAGGACTTGACGAAGCTGGTATTGACCAGGATGGCGTCTTCAAAGGTACAGTACACTGACACAACTGGTACAGCGCACTAGTGACTGGTAGAGGACGGTACGACAGCTAGCCGCACTGCCGTCGCGCGCGCTCAAGGGCTGCGTGCGCGTGCGCTTCATCAACGAGCAAGGACTTGACGAAGCTGGTATTGACCAGGATGGCGTCTTCAAAGGTACAGTACACTGACACAGCTGGTACAGCGCACTAGTGACTGGTAGAGGACGGTACGACAGCTAGCCGCACTGCCGTCGCGCGCGCTCAAGGGCTGCGTGCGCGTGCGCTTCATCAACGAGCAAGGACTTGACGAAGCTGGTATTGACCAGGATGGCGTCTTCAAAGGTACAGTACACTGACACAGCTGGTACAGCGCACTAGTGACTGGTAGAGGACGGTACGACAGCTAGCCGCACTGCCGTCGCGCGCGCTCAAGGGCTGCGTGCGCGTGCGCTTCATCAACGAGCAAGGACTTGACGAAGCTGGTATTGACCAGGATGGCGTCTTCAAAGGTACAGTACACTGACACAGCTGGTACAGCGCACTAGTGACTGGTAGAGGACGGTACGACAGCTAGCCGCACTGCCGTCGCGCGCGCTCAAGGGCTGCGTGCGCGTGCGCTTCATCAACGAACAAGGACTTGACGAAGCTGGTATTGACCAGGATGGCGTCTTCAAAGGTACAGTACACTGACACAGCTGGTACAGCGCACTAGTGAAAGGTAGAGGACGGTACGACAGCTAGCCGCACTGCCGTCGCGCGCACTCAAGGGCTGCGTGCGCGTGCGCTTCATCAACGAGCAAGGACTTGACGAAGCTGGTATTGACCAGGATGGCGTCTTCAAAGGTACAGTACACTGACACAGCTGGTACAGCGCACTAGTGAAAGGTAGAGGACGGTACGACAGCTAGCCGCACTGCCGTCGCGCGCGCTCAAGGGCTGCGTGCGCGTGTGCTTCATCAACGAGCAAGGACTTGACGAAGCTGGTATTGACCAGGATGGCGTCTTCAAAAGTAGTACACTGACACAGCTGGTACAGCGCACTAGTGACTGGTAGAGGACGGTACGACAGCTAGCCGCACTGCCGTCGCGCGCGCTCAAGGGCTGCGTGCGCGTGTGCTTCATCAACGAGCAAGGACTTGACGAAGCTGGTATTGACCAGGATGGCGTCTTCAAAAGTAGTACACTGACACAGCTGGTACAGCGCACTAGTGACTGGTAGAGGACGGTACGACAGCTAGCCGCACTGCCGTCGCGCGCGCTCAAGGGCTGCGTGCGCGTGTGCTTCATCAACGAGCAAGGACTTGACGAAGCTGGTATTGACCAGGATGGCGTCTTCAAAGGTGTGGTAATACTTGTAACATACAGTGGCGGTACCTTCATATAAGCCCAAAACTAAAATGCTCGATAGAGAATCAATATCAAACCCGAACTATTTAAAAGTTCGCGCGCTTAATTCAAAATAACACAAAGTATCTACTTATGCCACACTACTACATATCGCGATTGTTCGCGCGCAGAGTTTCGCATTTGCAGCATCTACATACAGCTATCTCGCTTACACGTACCGGCTTTTGCCGGGCTTTCAAATACTATCTCTCACTTTCGCACTTATAGCGATGTGCCGTATAACGAGTTAGAACCTTGTGCGTCTACAAATCGATCAGTATGGAATTTTTAAGCCGTGCATGCGTATGAAGTTGCACGCGTATGCGTGACCTTGTCACCTTGCCAACTCTGCAGTGTTGCCGTTTTAGCGACGTTGTGAGATCTTGGAGTTTTTTTACGAGTTTGGAGACTTTTTTTAAGATTTAGCAACAATAAAAACTAGCGACTTTTTAAAATAACGAAATTAAATATTCAAGCAATATCCTAAAAATAAAACATTTGCGACATCTAGCTTGATTTTTCATATACCTGGCGACTTTTTTTGCCTAAATGACAACACTGCAACTCTGCGTAAGTAGTTCTCGACACCCGAGTGCAACTCACTTCAATTTCATTTGCTTGAGTGGGAAAAGTTATGTTGTTAAAGTTTTTTGTGTGTTTTCTTAGATTTTCTCAGTGATACAATTGTTTTGGTGACTTACCTACAACAATGGAGGTAATTGTACCTTGTGAGGATTTAAAATGCGTTCAAGTTTTGATTGGCGAAGATAAGGTAAAATCTTTAAACTTTGCTAAGAACAAACAGTTAATTTCTTCATTAAAACCGACGCCTAATCTGTGTATTTCTCAGACTAGTAAATCGCATAAAAGAAAATTTAATAGATCAGTGTATAAAACTAGTTGGATTGTTGGCTGTTCGCACACTAATAAGTTGTATTGCTGGTGCTGCATATTTTTTTCGTATGAAGATTCCGTGTGGAATACATCTGGTTATAATGATTTAAATAACATATCTGGCGCCATTAAAAGGCACGCAAATTCCCATAAACACCTGTGTGCAATGGTTTCTTTCGGTAATTTTGGTAAACAACGAATTGAGACATCTATATCAGTTTGAGAAAATTGCGATGATACATACGTAGGTTACCTACATACTCAGTCGAAAACTGAACTTTCTTTTTTTGAAATCGGTTAAAATTTTATTGGGCTTGCCTTATTTTGAAACCCTAGGCACGCCACTGGTAACATAGCTATGTCGTCGCCATACAATTTTGCCAGGATTTAGCTGATATAAGAACTTAACATGAATGAATCCCATTCGTACCTAACCTATTCCTACCCGGGTCTATAACTCCCTCATACCTAACATAAACTAACCTCGACCACATCATGAAATAGGAAATTCTATGACATGTCTACGACAACTACACAAATACATAGAAACAAAAATACTTGACTTCAGAAACAATTTGTAATTAAACAAGAATAAAAAAGAGAGAGAGTAAAAACCTTTCCCTCTTCAAAAAAGAAGTTAAAGAGCATTTTCTGTCCACTGTAGTGTGATCCTTTATATATTATAGGTATGTATTATTTTATTATAATTATGTATTTAGGCTGATCTATTAGTGTATATTTATTTGTATGTTTATTAAAGTTTATATTTATTATTAACTAACTTAAGTATATTGTAGTACATAATATACTTTAGTTAAGTTAGTATAGGCTATTTTAAGTTTTCATCTCTGTCTGTCTACACACTGTGTCTACGTTTCTTATCCCACTCTTCTGTCGCAGGTCTGCTGGAAGAAATTTCTATTGAAATAAGCAGTACCTTTGTGCTCTTTTGTCTGTATTTAATTATCTTTTTTTAAGTTTATTGTGTGTACATAAATAAATAAATAAATAATAAAAAAAGATATATTTTTTTTACATTTGTACTTAACACATCTTCTTTGACATCACCTTGACTTTTTAACTTCGATGAGATGATCTTTTTTGCAAATTCTTTGAAACCACCATAAAAAGTTTAATTGTACAGTTCCCGTCACGCAAGTTTACCTCCCCGAAGTACGTCGCAATCGATTGCGCAGTATGTCAATGTGACAAAAAACATAAGACAGCGCATGCGCGTTTTAGCGCAAGATGGCGGGTGTAATGGCATCTCACTCGCTCGTATACATTCGATGCATACGTTTGACCCGCTTGCTCAATGCAATACGACTGTTGATGCAAAAAGTGTTACACGTTGTTATTGTTTTTAATTGATTATTTTGGTTATTTCTTACTATTTGATTTGTTTTTTGTGTGTTTTTGTGGTGAATGTGTTTGTGGTGTTACTTTTTTATATTGTTATTGTTACTAGTAGTCTTTGTTGCTTGTTTATAATATAATACGCAAAAAAAAAATCTAGGAACGTAACACTTTTACGCGATTGCACCTGCGCGGTCGTCACTAAAACCTAACTTCGGAGGGGCAAACTACGCTGACGCGAACTGTATTGCACAGTCAAACTTCACCCACAAGGGTGACCGTTGTCGTCTTCAACCAAGTTAGACTGACACGTTTACCTGACAGGAAACATTTCATCCCTATAAAACTTTACTAGCTTTTGCCCACGATTTCGTACGCGCATATTCCGTTTTTTTCCGTTCCTGTAGGAATTTCGGGAAATCCTCTCTTAGTACTCCCCTTCGGAGTGTAGGGAACCTACATGCTAAATTTCAGATTCCTACGACCAATAAGTTTCGGCTGTGCATTGTTTGTCAGTCACTCACTCATCAGTCAGTCAGTAACTGAAGAATTTTATATATTAAGAAGGATTGATTGTACACCTCAGTATAGTCATTAATTAAGATTTACCTCTTGTTGCAGAATTCCTCGAAGAAACAATAAAGCGAGTGTTCGACCCGTCACTGAACTTGTTCCGCGTGACGAGTGAGGAACGCTTGTACCCTTCACCCACGTCATGTCTGCAAGAGAACCATCTGCAGCTGTTCGAGTTTATTGGACGCATGCTGGGGAAGGCAGTCTATGAGGTCAGTTAGATACTAACATAGTAAGTATAATGAAGCGAGTATTCGACCCGTCACTGAAATTGTTCCGCGTGACGAGTGAGGAACGACGATGCCCTTCACCCACGTCCTGTCTGCAAGAGAACCATCTGAAGCTGTTCGAGTTTATTGGATGCATGCTGGGGAAGGCAGTCTATGAGGTCAGTGGTTACAAAGAAACTAACATAGTCTTAGTCGGTATAATAAAGCCAGTATTAGACCCGTCACAATTTTTTTTCCGCGTGATGAGTGAGGAACGACTGTACCCTTCACCCACGTACTGTCTGCAAAAGAACCATCTGCAGCTGTTCGAGTTTATTGGATGCATGCTGGGGAAGGCAGTCTATGAGGTCAGTGGTTACATAGAAACTAACATAGTCTTAGTGTGTATAATAAAGCCAGTGTCCGACCCGTCACTGAACTTGTTCCGCGTCACGAGTGAGGAACGACTGTACCCTTCACCCACGTCCTGTTTGCAAGAGCTCCATCCGCAGCTGTTCGAGTTTATTGGCCGGATGCTGGGGAAGGCAGTATATGAGGTCAGTGGTTACACAGATACTAACATAGTAAGTATAATGAAGCGAGTATTCGACCCGTCACTGTACTTGTTCCACGTGACGAGTGAGGAACGCTTGTACCCTTCAGCCACGTCCTGTCTGCAAGAGCACCATCTGCCGTTGGTCCCGGCTGTCATTTGACAATCTTCATGGGTTGTCAGAAGCCGTAACCCCCCCCCCCCCCCATTGTTCAAATACTGAGTTGTGAAGATCAGACAGGCAGTCGCTCGCGTGCTGTAAAATACTGGTATTTAGCTGCATGGGGACGCCGACCCCAACATAGTTGGAAAAAACCAGTCAAGAGCGAGTCGGACTAGCTTGCAAGGGGTTTTAACACTATAGACTTCTTATAGATTTTCCTGTTATTTATAGGTTAGTGGTTTCGGAGATAAGGGGGGGGGGAATGGTCATTTTTCGTCTAAATTCTTGAATAACTTCATAACCATTAATTTTAAGATTATGAAAAAAATATAATTAAAACCCTCCCAGTAAGCCCTTTCATTTGATATGTCACACAATATTGTTCAAAAAACTTTTTTTAAATTTTCTAGTTTGACCCCCATAGTGACCCCCATACTAAAAATTTAATAATTTACGTAACGTCCGTGTTTGGGTCACAGAAGTCCAAATGTGTACCAAATTTCAACAGAATTGGTACAGTGGATCCGGAGAAAACTGGCTGTGACAGGCGGACAGACAGACAGGTAGACACCCGAATGATCCTATAAGGGATCCGGTTTTTTTTTCGGAACCCTAAAATGGCCAAGGTTTCGGAGATTTTTAATCTAGACCCTTAAAATGTGAGAACGCCTAAACAGTGAGACTCCCCCTAGCTTTCATATAACATAATAATATACAAAATGTAACTAAGCAATATTATTTCTCCAAACAGGGAATAGTAGTTGACGTTCCATTTGCATCGTTCTTCCTGAGTCAAGTGCTGGGACAGACGCAGCAGGCGCTGTACAGCTGGATCGACGAACTGCCCTCCCTCGACCGCGACCTCTACCGGAGTCTCACGTATATCAAGCATTTTCAGGTATCTATGAAGTTAGTCAGCTATCAGCAGATTTGAGGATTCGTTCACATGTCAATAAAAAGGAACTGAATAATCTGTGTGCGGTTTATGTCTAAAACTCGCGTTTTAATTGGCTATTAAGAACCTTGAGGCGGTTTAGAAACTCTGACACTAGGGTGTGTGGGGTCGTCAGACCTTACTGCCCACACAATAAGAAGAAGAAGAACATCACATACGGGAGACGGTGCTTGTGTCTTAGTAAATTCATTTTCAGCTTATAAAAACTAATTACTGAACATAATGTTAAGCTTTATAGTAAGCTGTATGTCAGTGATAAAACGCTTTTTTAACTACGACGTAAATACGCAATCAATATCAAATTGTACCCACGAAAATGCCTTTAAAAGCAATGTTGTTCAAGTTCTTTAAACTATCTTTACCAGTTTATCCCATTTGGTACCTTTTAAATATTACTTCCTTGATTTCAGGGCGATATATCCTCATTAGAGCTTACATTTTCGGTGGATGAAGAGAGATTAGGAGAAATAGTAACCCACGAGCTTGTGCCGGGAGGGAAGGCTGTACCAGTTACTAATGAAAACAAGTAAGTGAGACACGGCAACATTTGTAATTTTATATTTACTCCAAATGAAATGTAACGAAGTCTAAATCCAGTGTAGGTTTTTTTTTTATTTCGGAAGTTATCTGGTACTTTAAAGTTGCCTAAAAATAATGTGGCTAGTACGTTTTGTTTTTCAAAAGTACTTTAATACAATGTGTTTTTATTTGTCTATTTCAGAATAAACTACATCCACTTGATGGCACACTTCAGAATGCACACGCAAATCAAAGACCAGACCAACGCTTTTATCAAAGGATTCAGAACCATCATAAACCCAGAATGGCTATCGTTGTTTTCTACACCAGAGGTAAATGATTCTCCATACACCATACTTAGTATAATAAATGCGAACCGAACGGACATGGATGATATGGCACAAGAGTAGATTATGACCTGGGTAAGGACATAATTAAGAAAAAATTTTATCACGGGGGCATTATGTTATTTTGGGTAGATTTTTAACTTTCACACAGGCGAAGCTGCTGCCAAAACCTAGTTCTTTGTCTTTAAACTCGGTGGTTACAACTAAGTAAAATAATACTGCATTGGAAAAATTATAGATCTGTGCAACAAAGTCTGTGGTTCATCGCGAATGTTGTCGCCCGCCGCCGTGTATACAATGTGCATGGATGGGCTTTTGCTTGTTTTTATGGCTTGACAACTGGCAACCTTGAAGTTTCTCTGAAGAAGTAGTTTCGTTTGACCGAATCAATAAAACTGTTTGTCATATGTCTGTTGATCATATACGTCTTTTTCGCAGCTTCAACGCCTAATAAGCGGTGACAACGTGCCACTGGACCTGCGTGACCTACGTCGTCATACTCAGTACTACGGCGGATTCCACGACTCGCACCGCGTGGTGTGCTGGCTGTGGGACGTGCTGCAGCGGGACTTCTCCGAGCAAGAGCGCGGCATGTTCCTCAAGGTGACGCACACAGTAATGTGACTTACTCAGTACTATGGCGGGTTCCACGACTCGCACCGCGTGTTGTGCTGGCTGTGGGACGTGCTGCAGCGGGACTTCTCCGAGCAAGAGCGCGGCATGTTCCTCAAGGTGACGCACACAGTAATGTGACTTACTCAGTACTATGGCGGGTTCCACGACTCGCACCGCGTGTTGTGCTGGCTGTGGGACTTCTCCGAGCAAGAGCGCGGCATGTTCCTCAAGGTGACGCACACAGTAATGTGACATACTCAGTACTACGGCGAGTTCCACGACTCGCACCGCGTGGTGTGCTGGCTGTGGGACTTCTCCGAGCAAGAGCGCGGCATGTTCCTCAAGGTGACGCACACAGTAATGTGACATACTCAGTACTACGGCGAGTTCCACGACTCGCACCGCGTGGTGTGCTGGCTGTGGGACGTGCTGCAGCGGTACTTCTCCGAGCAAGAGCGCGGCATGTTCCTCAAGGTGACGCACACAGTAATGTGACATACTCAGTACTACGGCAAGTTCCACGACTCGCACCGCGTGGTGTGCTGGCTGTGGGACGTGCTGCAGCGGCACTTCTCCGAGCAAGAGCGCGGCATGTTCCTCAAGGTGACGCACACAGTAATGTGACATACTCAGTACTACGGCGAGTTCCACGACTCGCACCGCGTGGTGTGCTGGCTGTGGGACGTGCTGCAGCGGCACTTCTCCGAGCAAGAGCGCGGCATGTTCCTCAAGGTGACGCACACAGTAATGTGACATACTCAGTACTACGGCGAGTTCCACGACTCGCACTGCGTGGTGTGCTAACTGTGGGACATGCTGCAGTGGGACTTCTCCGAGCAAGAGCGCGGCATGTTCCTCAAGGTGACGCACACAGTAATGTGACATACTCAGTACTACGGCGGGTTTCACGACTTGCACCGCGCGGCGTGAAGATGATGTCGAGAATCCAATTTCAGATGAATTTCGGCAAAGGATTGACGGATATTGGAATAAAGATTCCCTCATTTAAAATAAATAAATCTTATTATTTTTTATTTGTGATGGGTTTGCTCTTGACTCTAGTCTAGGTCAGAGATGACAGAGACAAAGTCTACGATGGAGCGAGCTTACCCAGAAGGAGCCTGTTCACTCTAACTTTGAAGAGATTAGGGTTGTAAGCATTTGGAAACACAGGCGCAGGCAGAGAGTTCCACTCCTTTGCTGTGCGCATTATAAAAGCGATGGTAGAAGGGGGCCGGTGGGATGAGGTCGTGGAGTTTTTGGGCACACTCACCGAAGTACAATCTGTAGAAGACAAGCAGGCAATCTTACAGCGATGAGCCAAGCTATGTAGCTTGTCATCCACCAGTTTTACGTCACCGATGAGCCTCTTAGTTCTGCGTTCCACCGAGTCAAGCGCGGCAAGCTGATACTTAGCTGAGCCATCCCAAAGGTGGCTACAATACTCTATGCAGGATTGGACTTGTGCTTTGTATAAGGTTAAAAGCTGTCCAGGCCTGAAGTATCGCTTCACCCTATTTAGAATGCTCAGCTTTTTGGCCGCGGTTTGGGCTTTGTACTCGAGATTATTCAATAAATAAACATATTTGAATAGTTTATTCTCGTTTTCAGTTCGTGACATCATGCTCGAAACCGCCAGTCCTTGGGTTCGCTCACCTGAAGCCGCCGTTTTCAATCCGATGCGTTGAAGTAGGCGACGATGAAGACACTGGCGATACTATAGGTAAGACCTTATTTATAAGCGTCATGTAGTATAAAGCAAGGCGTTTTTCTTATGAAAAATTCGATAACACTACAACTAACCGCGAACCCAACCAACGCGCACACGCACGGCTCGTAGACCAACGCAGTGTAAAGATTTAGAGAATGCCGTAAACCACAAAAAAACATTATCCGAGTCTTATTCAAATACTCTCTACCAACAGGCAGCGTTATCCGCGGTTTCTTCACAATAAGAAAGAAGGATCCTCTAAACCGTCTGCCAACATCATCCACCTGTTTCAACCTCCTCAAGCTGCCAAACTACCAGAAGCGGAGCACACTGCGCGACAAACTGCGGTACGCCGTCAACAGTAACACTGGCTTTGAACTGTCCTAAGCAGAGATTACGAAAAAGATCGGATAACAATATTTTACGAAGAATGTGGCCAAGTCTGAAGTATTGGTTGTTCCAAATTTGAAAGGATTGTATCCTAAGGCTGTGTGCAGACATAGACAAAAGGTTTCGGGGTCGGGGTAATTCTCGTATTTTTATAATCATTCTTAATAATCTCGACAGAAAAATGTCAAAAACACTTTTTGTCATACAAAAGGTACATTTAATTACGAGAATAGGCCATCTAGAGCAAAAGAAAAGTCTCATAAACAAAACAGCGTTGTGTCAATGCAAGTTAAAACTGTTGTGAGTCTCTTTGTGCTCGTGCAGAGTGAGAGGGATGACGTGAGCGGCCGCGGTCAGGTGTCCTCTGTACGTCGCGCGGTGCACACATTATACTTGAATTTTGACTGTAGCGTTATTTATTTTAAGTTGGTAGGTAGATACAATGCATAATAGACGGGGCCCACTGGGGCCAGTGCCTGCCAGGGTTGTGGAATTTGTTCGAAAGAGTCACCGCGGCCCTGGAATATAAAGGGCATTAGGAGGAACACGGATGGGTTTTAGTCAGTAAGAGTCTGACACTCTCTTCTGCTTCACCCAGAGCGGAAGGAGTCGTTTGATGATTTCCCGTCCAAAAAAAGAAAAAAGTTAGATACAATATTTATTATGTTTTTTGTACACCAAATCAAAACAAGAATTCTTTCACAAAAACTGATTGATTTTTAGATGATCAATAAATTGTGCATACAGCAGACATTTAAATTAAGATCCTAAAAAGTATGGGTAGCAATGGAATTTGAACTTGTTGTGTATGACATAGAGTTTACTGTTTCATAATTTGATAATTATCTCTAATTCTTATTTCTGTGTTTTTTCTGAATTTTGAATTGTTTTTAGTATATAATCTCGCTAGTCCCTCACTCTACTGAGACCTTAAAAGTATAGGTCTGCGCACAGCCATAATGACAATAGTCATTGACTAAACCAAATCGCAGGGTAGGAGAGTTTTTATTCGCAAAGACTTGTTCTTAAATGAGGCCAGTGATAATGCCTAGATGTGCGTTTTCCTTTTTTTCACCAAAAATAAAAGAAGCTGGTCTTCTGCTTAGCCAATACGGCGACATTTCTTAACAGGTACAAAATATAGAATACTCATGCGTTCTTAATACATTTGCACGGATTTGTGGCAATTTTAAAACATTTTTAAACTTTTGTCACACTGAGTTTTCAATGTGGATGCACTGCACTGTTTTCACGTTTAAATCATTTTTCCAAGTGTTAGAAACGAATATAATCAACCTATTATTGTGAGATTTACATAATTTCGCATCAAATTAAATATGTGCTCATAGTCGCATGAATAACTCGTGTACCCGAGCGTTCGGATCTTAGAAAGATACTGTTAAGTACAGACAATGCTCGTCAGAACCCTATGTTCCATATTTTCGACTGAGGCTTCGTCCCAATACAAAGCATTAATTTGTACGACAAAACTGAAAGGCGCTATCTATCGGCGTGATGACGCGATCGGCTCGGTACAAAGATCGCTTATTCATGCGATAATCGCTTTGTATTAGAACGACCCCTTACAGTTCCTTGATAAATAAATAAAAGTAACCAAAGAAATCAACGCTCACTGCGGACAAAATAAATTGAGTACAGAAGATGAACCCGCAAAATCCTTTGGATGACTTATTCACGAGGTAGCAGAACTGATTCTTCAAAAGCTGCTCTAAAACAACTAATGCTAACATGTTAACGAAGATCTCAAAATATATGTGTCGTAAGGGATAACATCGGCAAATGCAAAAACGGAGTACATTGAAAAGACTAAGAAAATTGGATTTAGTATATTGTAATGTGTAAAATTATGTTGCATATTCATAGGTTAAGCTTTTTCAAAATCGAGTGTTGCACCATTTTTATGCAATTTCTTTACCTTTATAGGCCAGTAACTTAATTTTACTAGCATCTAATGAATGTATTAGATGTAACGTTCCATAGATAAAACCGAATCGAAAATTGATTAGGAAAGTTTGTTTCTGGTCTTATATTAACCTGTAATGCAGATTAGGCCTAAGCAATGAACTATACGAGTTATTTCGAAGCCTACATTACTGATACGAATTATTTATAACATTGTATGTAGAACGAATGTACGTCTGTAACCTAGATCTCGTTATTTACCCATAGCGTGTATAATTCACGGTGTAAATCGGTATCTAAAGTGAATTCTAAATAATCCAGTCCAATGTATGAATAGGTGTATATAGACAATAACGTATTAGAATTGTACTCATATTGAATTTTATTTTATTTACCTATTTATGTACAATTCATAACTTTGGCGTTATATTGTCATTTTATAATCAAAATTCATATTCTGGATCACATTTTTAAGAGGTTAGTTTTTGTTGTTTATAGTACATATGAAATAATGCAATCTAAACTAAGGTATTCAGATAATGCAACAACTGAGACACATCAGAAACTTGATAATGTACATTAATTTTAATAATATGTATGCACATAGAATTTGCAACCAATATTAATTGTACCTATTTTAAGTGTTTCTGAATATCAATTAAGTAATATTTTTCAAGTTATGTGTATGCATATTATTAGATAGGACTGTACAATGTTTTATAGAGTTAGGAATCAAGGTGTGACTTAAGCTTCGTGTTCATGGTAAATAAAACTTAAGCAACACTAGCAACAAGCCAGTGTTGCCAGTTGCTCCCATTCAAATTATCCTACCATGGACATTTGACATATTTTCTCTACTAAGGCACTTGTCTCACCGCCGGCGAGGAAGCGAGTAGCTATCGACCATTTGCTCGCTGAGGAGAGGGACAAAAGATATAGATCTCTTGTGAGTAAAAGAGACACATACATTCATAGTCGATAGCTGGCTGTTCACACTGCTGGCGAGCAGCTCTTACCTCAAGTTGATCGCAGCGACAAGAGCTATCAAAGATTGTACTCGCTTAGCGACACTCGCTCGGTGATGCCCGCTTGGCGGTCGGAACTCACCAAACAGCGGTAATTTCTACCTATAGTGCGGGCCGGAACGAGTGTTGCGAGTAAAAGCCCTTCGCACAAAGCACTCGCTGAAAGCCGAGCGTCAAAACTATCGAAACTTTTTTTAAATTTTACTCGCTACTCGCTGATCGCCAACTGTTTCGAGTTTGAAGCTTTACTCGCTGATCGCCGGCGGTGAGACAAGTGCTTAAAGCAGGCAAACCGCATGTTTTTATTTTTCCGGTAAACGCTATCGTGACTATTGGAAAATCGGCTCTAATGTAAAAATTGTGAAATGTTTGTTAATCAATCACTCCCCACCAATGGCGGACTTAGACCATCAGACACCCGGGGTGGCAAATTTTTTGCGAAGCTCTCGACGCCAGACCTTCGCGAGAGCCTTGCACTTTTTGAAATTTATATGAATCTATAATAGGTATTTCTGGTTGAGTCTGCGGCGTTTGGAGGCCCACCAGGACCAAAGGCGCGGGGCGGACCGCCCTTTCCGCCCCCCATTAGTCCGCTACTATTCCTCACTCCTCAATGGCTGAACGGACTCGGATGCAATTTAGCACACGGGTAGGCCAAAACAAAGACCAGGGTACCTATTATGACATCTTAAAACCATGATGATAACGGTGTGGGAGAGAGACGGATTTATACAAAACGCATAACACTATCCCTTTTTCGCAGCTTAATCATGATGGCATTAGCACGTCAAAATAGGGCACCTGGATTAGAACTGAGGGGGACTTTGATCCCGGTAGTACGTTCCCTTGGGATAGTATCAGATTTTCACGCGGCCGAAATTAATAGACAATAATTTTGCTGCCATATTGTAACCCAACTTTTGTTTACCATGAACACGGGTCTTTATTATGTGTCAATGTAATCTACACTTTAGTATTGCACTATAATGTTTTATATCATCATATTTTTACAATTAAGGTCTCCAATAGTTATACTTTGCAATATTAACATAGATTTTGTGTCCCTATGTGTTGTAATTATTTGTCTGTAGTCTATTTAACAGCATATTTTATTGTATAAAATTTATACTTCGTTGTTAATTTAGTGCAATTACTTTCAAATATTTTTATCGTCATTGTATACAAGAAAAACCGTGCAGAAAAAGTGTTTTTATTTTGAACTCATCTTTTCTGCACTTGATAATTTAACGGTTGAACAAAGATAGTATTTTGTAGTAGTGTTCCCATTTTAATTGAAAACTTTTAAGTATTTACTAATATATGCATAGACAAGGATCATTGTAAGGGATATTTTGTACTAGCCACGTAAATATGTTGTATAACACAATGTGATTCTCTGTGATAAAATAATTGATATTTATTATTGAGAAGTTTTATTTTAAACCCTTTTATGTTTGTCCAAAACTGTATGTTGTATAAGTATCATCAATCAGGCATCGTCGTGAAACTTCTAAAAAAAAAACTTATTTATAAAGTCAGATCATTGAGGCTGAGCAGTGCAAAATAAATCAATTGACTCCCATGAATATGATTGACTAGTTGACCCGCGCAACTTCGTCTGCTCCGCTCCTCTTGGTCGTAGCGTGATGATATATGGCATATAGCCTTCCTCGATAAATGGGCTATCTAACACTGAAATAATTTTTCAAATCGGACCAATAGTTCCTGAGATTAGCGCGTTCATGCAAACAAACAAACTCGTCAGCTTAATGTATTGGTATAGAAATAGATAATTCAACGACAATTTTGCGACACCTTTAGCAATTTATGGCTATGTATGTTGAATGCAAATAGAAAATCAGGTATTATATATATACAGTATTTTTGGGAACCAGAGAGGGTTTCCACAACACATGCATGCTAAAGAAAAACTTGTCGACAATAATTGTCAAAAAATGGTCCTGACAACAACCCTTGCAGTGTGATGCATTGCTCGCAACTATTTTAGGTCAATCAATGCCACCAAATGCATCCGACTATTACCTTGTTTAACTTGTCTGTACGTGGTATTTGTTTTTTTTTATCGTTTCCTTGAGCCCTTTATTTTGAAATCGCACATCACTATGGGAGGTAGGTACTTTGTCTACTCGTAATGTCTGGTTTGAAAAAAAAAAAACAAATTCAACGGAATTCAAGTGATGTGATTGGCTGTTGAAAACACATTCAACCAATCACAGTTAAAGAGCGCGCGTAAGTTTGTAAATTATTTTGTGATCATTTCCATCAGAGAAGTTGGTCCTCAGGGCCCTCACTTAGGGTATCAACACCAGTCAAGACGAATCTAATGACCTACCTATTAATATCCATTATGCCGCTCAGGTTACAAAACATGCCAAAGAAATGCAAAACTATACGCTCCAAATGCATTAGGGCATTTAAAATCAATTAACACGTAGTCGCTTCGATGCTCTTCTGGAAATATTTGTTGTTTAAGATATTATTTAAATGAGAACAATGTCGATAATAGTTTGACAGTGAAGAAAAATGCTCTGCGCTGCGCTCCGCCATGTGCGCCGGCCCTTACTCTCCTGGGGCAGTCAGGTAAAAACCTTTTTTTTTTGTCTACTAAATATGTAGATAAAGGATACCTACTAGCTTTTTCCCACGACTCCTTATGCGCAAATCCCATTTTTTCCCGTTCCCGTAGGAATTTCGGGAAATACTTTCTTAGGGACCGTCTCCACGAGTGTGAGAATCGCGGCGATATTATCGTCGTGCCACGTATTTATACATAAAACAACTCTATGAACGTGTCTCCACACGGCGATATTATCGCGGCGATTCGACGAGTGAAAAAACGTCAAATCGCCGCGATTCTCTCGCTCGTGGAGACATTTCAGCTTCCTACGACCAGTAGTTTCAGCTGTGCGTTGTCTGTCAGTCACTCAGTAACGGAAGAGTTTTATATTTTCAAGTAGTACCTACTATCACAATAACAAGGTAATTGATTTTCTGTCATTGTACACAGTAGCGTAGCGAGGGGGGGCGGCTCTAAAATAAAATCATGTAATGAGTCCTCCCGCCCCTGGTAAAGAAAACCTTCTCTTGAATCACTCTATCTATTAAAAACATCCGCATCAAAATCCGTTGCGTAGTTTTAAAGATCTAAGCATACATAGGGACAGACAGCGGGAACCAGCTTTGTTTTATACTATGTAGTGATACGTAAACAAGACCGAGAAAAAAGATGTACTTTTGATTTCGCAAATATTGATGAAATATCCGAGCATGATCTATTTTTTTGGACGGGCTTAAACCATGAAAACTTTAATAGATGAAGTATTAGATCAACTTCCGACACAGCAGGAAGTGGCACGAACGTTCTCCAACTCCTAAAGTATATTTGGGATTATATCTGTGCAAAATCCGAAATGGAGAGCTCAATACAAGAATTGGTGCTAAAGTATTTGGTTTTTCCAGACACACTGCCACAAAAATATGTTTATCAAGATCATGTCTTATGACTGACTTATCTTGTCTTATGTTTTGTATGCGCCCGACCCAAGATGATGGTAGCATCACGTTGTAAGGGGATCGACTTATCGTCTCTGATAGTAGTTAGTATTGTTGCCAATAAGCCTGACATTGTGGTGATAGATCAATTGGAGCGTCGCGCAATGTTGTTGAAATGTTGCTGGTTGTTCTGAGGAGGCTCTCGGTTGGCAGCTGGATCAAGGGCTTGATTAAGAAAGCAGTACTTCTGGACACGGTACTTATTGTTAGGAGGTTCCTGTCTCAAGAGCCCTGACAACCGACAGCTCAGACCCTGTTCCCGTAGCTTTATATTATGTGTAGGTACTATTAGGTGCCTGCCTAATCCTTCGGGGCTTCCAGGCGTGATGTTATGTTATGTTTTTAACCGACTTAACCTCTATTGTTCGACGATGGAACTCAATAATTATAGTCAAGTCAAGATAACCAAATATTTCTCAATATTGTAGTACATTCATTGTAGATATTACTGCCCCTGAACGAATTTTCTTAACAATTTTTTTTTATGTTATGCCGGATGAAGTTTGCAAGTATGCCATCTTTTTATACCCATTTTGATCTTTTTTTGAGATACTTTTCTTTGAAATCAACAAAAACTTCTATTTAAGTATTAATGATCAGAAGACAATAATAGTAGATTATGCAACGAGAGGATAAAGCAGCGTCTTATGTCACGGGCGTTATATTGAATTCCGGACGCAATGAAGGATTCGGGAGAGAATTCTTTCGAGGAATTTTACAAAAAGTAGATATATAGAACCATAAACACTTACAAAAAGTTATGCTCTAGCCAAGAAAAGGGGTGGCGCGCGTCGGCCTCCCCTGCTAGGAGCAAGTCGTGCGCCCGAAGCTGCGACTACAGTCCAGCCCGAAGCTGCGACTACAGGCAATAATATTGTACTGAGTTTAAATATAACCCAAGGGCAACAATGTGATCTGAATTTGGAACGCATTTTGACTGCGCTCGCTGCACGTAGCAGCGGAGGCCGATGGGAGCCGCTCGCGGGTTAGAATGACGTAATTTAACGTTTTCGTGCAGGTGGTGTGAAAAACCCTTCCTAGATGGGGTGCAATTTTTTTGAGTTCGTGAGGTTTTCTGCATTTAGGGGTCACTCGACCGTTCTTTAACTTTTTTGTAACGATCGGGTGTCACCCCTAAGCGGGTGACGTAATGAAACCTGTCTAAGGTGGGGTGTAAAAATTTGACAATTTACCAGTAATGAAATAAGAGTACATAACGAGTAGGTACAAATTTTTAGGCATGCTCCCGTTTCATCAACTTCTATGCCAGCTGGAATTTTAGCGTGATCGTGCTGGGTAGGAATCTTGCCAGCACGACCTTTAGTGGTAGGCATAAAATATTACAAATTAAGAGGATATTAAAACCATCTAAAGTTAAAATTAATGCGTTCACGGTTGTGCTACGAAGAACCACATATAAAGCAACTTCTATCTAAGTATGAATAATCAAAGAAAATTAAACCTATCTGAGGGCCAGGCCATACGGTGCGGTGCGGCTCCGGCACGGCACCTGAGCGGTACCGCAACGGTTTCCTACATATAAAAATGTATGGTATGCCATACGGTATGTCCGGCACCGCTCCGGCGCCGCACCGCAGGCGCACCGGACAACGGCACGAGGCAGACGAGGCGGGGAGGGGTGCAAGCAGTGTGGTGCCGCAGCGGAGTCTTAGGAAAATAGCGACGCCGCACTTCTCTTGTGGCCGCCAGTGCGGTGCGGAGTAATATGGTGCGGTGCGGTGCCGCACCGTGTGGCCTGGCCCTGAGGTGGGATGCAAAAATTTTCGAGCTCGCTTCGCTCACTCTTGCATTCTACCCTCTCTTAGTTCTTGAGCTTACTTGCGTCACAGAAAAAATCAAAATAAACCGAGAGGAGAATGGAAGGTTAGTAAAAGTAGGTAGGGGGAGAGGGGGTGCATAGGAACCATCCGAGGGGAGGGGAAATTCGTCGGAAATACATAGTTTTTTAGTATGCAAAGTCTTGTATTAACAAATGTAGACTCTGGTGGTTCTGGGGGGTATAGAGGAGAGGGAGAGGGTGAAGGTGGCTGGGGGAAGTCATCCCCCTCATTTTCCACACATTCAAGTACAAGGTCACAGTCAATTTCTCAAAACTTGTAAAGGACCGATTTACGGAGCTTCGCTTCGGGGTTTACAGTAGGGTCCGAGTCGGGGTGCCCCAAGTCGCGAGCTCTTGCATTCTGAGTAGCTCTTAAATCCAGTGAGGAAGCCTAAAGTTCTCAAGCGGATCAACCATGTGCTCAACGCGAGATACAGACGATGAAAAAGCGTGGTCACACAAAATGAAATTCCACACTTATGTTAGGTATACTATATGCCAAAATAGTCTATAGTCTCAAACATGTGTCAAATGTCGTCTTTTACAATACAATGCCATCAATAATTCTACAATTAATATCTCTGAAACTATTCATTTCCGACTGTTGAAATTTGGCAAATCGTTTTCTTATATTAATAGAAAACTACAGTAAAAGTTACAACATCCTAGGTTAATGTACCGATATAAGTGACTAGCCGTAAGAACAGTAGGTTAATTTGTGGAGTGACAACACCACATTTTCCGTCCCGGGTGTCACCCATGCTAGCTAGCTATGCTACTATTTGTACGCCTAGGAAGCAAGAGTAGATAACTTCTAAGATCAATGCGAGAGGGTAGTCTTAAAATGAATCGTTATAAAACCTCACATGCGCAAGATATATCAAAGGTCGCCAGGAAAATGGGAATGATGTAATGGAAAAAGAAAAAATTACAATCAATAACATGATTCTGAAAAAGTTTTAATTTAGTGTGATAAAAAAGAAAAAAACCGACATTGCGGATTTGACACTAGCCGATATTGTCAATGTCACAGAACTAGCGCCACAAAAAAAAGCAAACGTCAAGTTTCAAAAGTTTTAAAATCTTTTAAATACACACACAAGTAATCATAAAAAAAATCCTTAATCCAGATATTATTTAAAAATAATTATAAATATTTACACAACAAAAAGCGTCAATAGTCGTTTATCCATAGACGGAATTCAGGTTGGCTCTCAAGCACAGCTGTTCACCGCGCGTCGTCGCCATTGTTATTTTCTGTCTCTTTTTAGACCGCGTCCTCGCGGCTCCCTTCTCCCCTCCGTTCAACCAGTATCGCTCGATTTTCGTGGCGCGTGGACGTCTGTGCGCGGCGTGGACTAAAATATCTCGGTCTCATCCTTTGTCCAGGAAGAAGCGAAACTCCACATAACTCGCAACCACGACAGAAACTCCCCGCTCAAACGTGAAATAACTGGTGTAATCTACAGGTGTTTCATCGTCCCGTGTGTTGTTTAGTGATTCTCGCATAGTCAATCGAGCATGAATAATAAAGAAGTAACCGGTGATATTGTCGAGTGTCCACTGGGAGGCGAGGTCTGGTGATCGGGCGCAGTGTCGAGGTTGTAGGGTTCGACGTGTGATGAGTCTGCGGTGACGGCTCGCCGCTGAGCGGTTGGATGGCGGCTGTAAGCGGCCCCGCGCGGCACTCTCGCGTCTCCATGAGTGTGTCCATGTCGCTGATGCAGGGCGGTACGCAGAGCGCGCCCCAGGGTGCCATCCTGGCGGCAGCGGCGCCCTACTATCAAACGCCGGCCATCCCGACCGACGTGCAACCCGACCGCCCGATCGGATATGGCGCCTTCGGTGTTGTATGGTGAGTCAATTTTGTTGTTGTTTATATTTTCAAATTGCCCGCGTCACATTCAAAACTAATTGATGAGTGTCTATCAACTCTGTTCGCGCTGGGAACTTTTAAACATGTGTAACTTCGGGGATTGCACTACTATTCTCTCATTGCACTTTGAACCACATTTAAGGTTTCCGACTGTAATTTGAACCAATCTTTAATTATATTCGGCTCACGTTTTCTTCGTTTTATCTAATCGCATTGTGATAGTTGATCTTTAGCTATTGTGTAAGTTTAACAATGTTCACTCAATACCTACGCCTTTTTGTATGTATGTATGTCCATGTTTAAAAACACAATACATCCAGAAACCTGAATACAACTTTAGCACCCATTGTACTTTTGGACTTGCCAAAACTTAGCACCCTGACCTTCAACAAAGCTGATTTAATTTATTGTTGCTAATTTGTACAATTAACAGTTAGGTACCTACGCATATGAACTGATAATAATATAACTTGTAAAAACACCAAAACCTTGGTAGCAAAATTCAACAGTACAATAAAAAGTTACATTTTTCTACTAGAGGGTACTTATTCCTTTGATGAAAAATCCTAACAATTAAGCCATATGAACTTAATTTTTCTTAGGATTATAGTTTTTTCAGTAAATCTGAAATAATAATAGGTTGGTACTATGATGGCCCATCATTGATGGGTGTTAAATTTCTCACAATCACCCAAGATCTACCTATAACCTCTCAGCAATTTAGTTCATTCCACTTAACCAGTACCTATGTAATTATTACTTTGTAAATGCAGCAATATGACAAAAAAGCTTTTTATGAACGGTTAGTTTGTTTATAGCTAGGACTTGGTCACCACAATTTCTTCTTTCATTTAAAGTGAAATTTAACTCTTTTTCGGTTTCTTAGAGTTATGTAGCAAAAAAAAAAAACAATTGTTTAGCAGTAGAGAACACAATACCCTTCTGCATAACAATGGTCACTACCAATATTATAAGTAAAAAGGTTTTTTAACTTAATCTTTGGACAGCTGTAGAGGACAGATCCCTTCTAGCTCTTTCAAATCTATTCAGAAATAAAATTAGTCCTAACATAAAAAGGAGAAAATAAGCAGTGTGCACAGCACATGTTGTACTGTTGTAGAGATAAAAAAAAAATTACTGCATGAGACATGCACTTCTAAAGCAAAAACTACAGAATAAAAATTGTCATTCTGAATATTATGTTATTCAAGAAATATGTAAGTACAAACTAATTGTTGCAGTTGATAAAATCAATAGATTATTGAGTGTGGTCCATTATTTTTTTATCTATACTTCTATACTTAATATATAAATGCTGAAGAGTTTGTTTGTTTGCTTGAATGCACTAATCTCGGGAACTACTGGTTCAATTTGAATAATTCTTTGTGTTATTAAAAAAAAAAAAAGCATACAGCCCATTTATCGAGGAAGGCTATATATCATCACGCTAAGACCAATACGAGCGGAGCAGATGAATTTGCGCCGGTCAACTAGTTCTCTGTAACAAACTAGCTGACCCGTGGAACTTCATCTGCATCACATTTTTCATTAAGGGCACTATTATAAAATCTGCTTAGTGCGGACTATGGACCACGTTTCCAAGAAAAATTGTAATAGCCCTCTTAATACTCCGATTCTATTAGTGGTAGCATGATGTTATATAGCCTTCCTCGATAAATATGCTACCCAACACTAAAATATTTTTTCAATTTGAACCAGTAATTCCTGAGATTATCGCATTCAAACAAACTCTTAAGCTTTATAATACATCTTCTAATATATAAAAATCTCGTGTCACAGTGTTTGTTACCGGTCAACCGATTTTCTTGAAATTGTGTATAGGTATATTCAGTAGGTATGAGAACAGGTGGTAGGGTATTTTTGTTTTTTGTATGGCAAAACAACGTTTGCCGAGTCAGCTAGTATTAAATAGTATTTGTGGCGAAAAAGACTAGTGCGCCATTTTATCAAGTTTTGTGGCTTGAAATAACTGAAGTAAGTAAATAGTTTCTAAACTATGCTCCCCAAGAAACTGCAATCTCATTGTAGCAGATGTACCATATTTCACAAACTGAATTCTTACATTGTCGCTCTTATCGACTCCGATTTTACGATCTACAGCTCCGCCACACTCACAAGTTTTATACGACAATCCCATAAATCTCAGAGTGAATGTAACATACGGGAATTTAGAACTTAAGTGCTGCCAAATGTTCGCCAACATTGTTTTTAGGCTACAAAAACCTCATGTGGATAAGTTCTGGCGCTGTAAAGGGCATATTCTCACGTTCGTAGCTACGAACAAATGGCATCTACAGGTTCCTAGACAGTCTTCCAGTCGCGAAGCAATTTAAAGAAACAAAAGACCATACCGTTATCTCGAGTATAGTCGCTACCTAAGTGCTACTCGACTCGTCGATAAGTAAAGCTCACTAAGCAATTATTACTAGTCTCTACGACCAACGTTCGTTTTACTACCTCTGAGCACGATGCAACCGTTAACCTAGAAGAAAGCCACGATTCCATTTCAAATCTTCCATAACGAGCAGGACAGCTTTATAACTACAACAAATCTTTCTCAGCCTTTATTTACATCAGTTGTCGAACTAAACAAGTTTTGAAGAAAGTTTTCGAAAAGTTTACATTGCACTGAAGTTAGGCAGTTCTCCAGTCTAATCTGCACCAGTTGCCTTCTGTAAACACGTGGAGATTGTACCGCCCGGCGACGGGCATTCGATTCAGCGTGAACGACATAAGAGCGATTTTCAATATTCATGTTGCCCGCAATCGAATGCACATTGCGTCTGACGGCCGAAGTCACTCCTCAAATGAAACTGTGCTTTATTGCTCACACCTTTAGCTGGCTTTTGAAATAATGGCTCGGATATCTGTTATTGAAACGGAGGTAGAGAATTTGTGGATCCCTCTTGTAAGCGACATTCGCCCTTAAGCCGATGGGAGAAGATACGAGTTGAGTTGGAGAACAGTGGAAGCGCTCTGAAGTATTGCAACGTTCGTGCATCGGGGGTAGCGGTTGTTAGATATGGGTGGATGCTTTGTGTCGAGTCGTCGTGCGTAGGTAGGTCCCTCATGGCGCTTGCCGCGTCGATTGTGTGTGAACGACCGCGACGAGGGGAGGCACGCCTGATTATTCCGAGCCCGCGTCGATCGCCGGTCGAGAGCCCTAAAACCCGGCTCTGCTCCTATCCCTCCTTCCTTGTACTCGCCCGGCCGTCGAATGTAAATAGGGACTCCTTAACATTAACATTTTAGTTATTTTCTCTCCTTTCTGAGTGTTTTAATTTATTCTGGTCCTGGCTTCTGTATTTAGATATCTTTATGTTCATCTACTGAATAATACGCTAGCTTCATATTTATACTTTTTAGTGAAACAATGTAATTTTACTCTCGTTATGCTCATCTTCGCATGTAACTAGTCCGCTTCGTCATTGCTCGGCGGTGACATGACAATCACGATAGCGCGCTGTCATAACAACTCGTGCCTAAGAATAACAGCATACGCAGTAGAAAGCTACAATAAAAGGAATTCTGGTAGCAAATTCCATTCAACGCACTCGAGATGTTTAATTTTCTGTTGACCTGAAATTTTAAGTACAAATATGTCGAGGACCTGAAATTATAAGTAAATGCCAACTACAACTAGGTACCTACCTACTTTAGCTTGGCGACTTCGATGTCAAGATGACTGAAGTGTGAAATGTAATTTACGAATATGTTCAAATGTAAACAGACACACTTATCTGTTGCTACACAAATAACGTTCGCAAACTGCAAACTCATAGAAATCAGTGGTCTCGAGAGAATATACATCTACACAAAGAGAAAACAGACAGCATTGCATTGCGTCCTTGCATACGCGCTTACATGTAATTTAATATCGAGCAGAGCAATATCAGACGATAACAATTTGATATTCGGCGCTCGTACTACCTGCATGCCAATTGAGGACAACCGGCAATTCAAGGTGATGAACTTATGGGTCGGGAAGAGGCACAGCTAGGATGGGCTCGGCCTATAGTAAATTAATTACCACAAAGCGTGCGGGCTGATTGATCGGGCTGCGCGGGCCCCGCCGCACCTCGGGTCGCGCCTTCGGTCTCCACCCTGTGACCGTGGCTAATTGCACCGAGCCAGTTGAAAAACTTGATCCATCCGCTTTTATGGCGAAAAGGCGAACTCGCTCTCGAATGGAGTTTTGAACGCATTTTGCTGAACACTTGATTTAAAGTACGCTCTTGATGGAGAACACCATGTTCCTGCCTTTAAAATAAGACCGAGTAATTATTTTAAACGATGATATTTTCATTCCGCTCAAATGCATCTTAGTTATTATTATCCTGTAAAAAAGGGAACCTTTTCATGTTTTCAGCATCAAAAGATTTCTTATTGACGGTCTCACAAGGGTTCTTTACCTGCTATGATCGCATGAATAACTATTCGATTACCTGCCTAAGTCGGACCTCGACGCTTTAGGAAGTTCAAGTATTTATTCTTGAACGTTTTAGGTAGGCAATCTGTTCAAAAACGTAGTTTAGAAACAAGTAGTCCTCTCGAAGAAATTGGCGTTATTTGAATGTACTTACGTGCAGTTACCTAGGTCAAGAAAGCATGACAGAAACGAACGGATATTGTGCCGAATCGAGACTATTACGACAGTTTTTGTTTGTGTTGATTTCCGTCGCAATGCCGTCGTCGAGTTTCACTCGGCTTAATTCGATCATACGCTCACGATCGCCTTTGTTTTGCTCGTAATCGTCGACCTATTATGCTACTAGAATTTCCCAAAAAGAAAACTGAACTGATCAGTTTAATTATGCTTATTGTATTAAAGACTAGTGGACGTCACGCGGTTTCACCCGCGTAGTCCCGTTCCCGTGGGGTTATGGGGATAATATATAGCCTATGTTACTCCCTGATAATGTAGCTATCCAATGCTAAAAGAATTTTTCAAATCGGTCCAATAGTTTCGGAGCCTATTCAATTCAAACAAACAAATCTTTCTTCTTTATAATATTAGTATAGACTAGCATTTGCCCGCGTCTTCGTTCGCTCATATCCCGTTTTTTCCCGTTCCCGTAGGAATTTCCCATTCCCGTATAGCCTATAGCCTTCCTCGACAAATGGGCTATCTAACACTGAAAGAATTTTTCAAATCGGACCAGTAGTTCCCGAGATTAACGCGTTCAAGCAAACAAACAAACTCTTCAGCTTTATGTATTAGTATAGATTCACGCAGATACCCGGCGTTATTCCTAATAACTGTATATCCCCGAAATACTTACCCATTTCATTGCCACATCCTTCTTTGTATAAAAACGAGCGCGTAATCCGTAACGCTAGACAAAAGAAGCAATAACTTTAAGAGACCTTTTGCTGCTGAACACAATGGAATCCATTTTTGCTAATCTCGTTACAACACGCTTGGCAAGGAGATCTGATAAACTACGGGTTGTACGTTTATCTACACCTAAGTTTCTAATCTAAGCATTATGTGAGAGTGTAGATATTGTACAAAAAAACTAGCCAAGTGCGAGTTGAAATCGCACACGAAGATTCCGTACCATAAACCTTAATTTTTATTATTTTTTGTTATAGCGGCAGTAGAAATACACAATCTGTGAAAATTTCAACTATCTACCTATTACAGTTCTTGAGATACAGCCTGCTAACAGACAGACGGACAGCGGAGGTTTAGTAATAGACTAAAAAGTATGGATCCATCGTCCAAATAAAAAAAAAACAATCGTTTCTAACTGTGTGAGTTAAAACGAACTCAAGTAGACATTGACAGACTCAGAGCTACCATTATGTGCCAAAGCCATTATGATTCCGTTGTGAAAAAGGCATAGAGCTATGCGCCTTGCATAGCTCCGCCTTCCTCCACACCGAAACTATTATGGTTTTAGGACGTCATAATATAGATTACTAGCTGACTCGGCAAACATAGTTTTTCCAAAAAAAAACATTGCCCATGACCTATTCTCAGACCTACTAAATATACACAAAACAAAAACATAAAAATCGGTCGAGCCGTTGCGGAGTAGTTCGATAACAAACACTGTGACACGAGATTTTTATATTTAGAAGATAGAACCTGAACCAAAACACGTGAGAGGATCGAAAAGTGGCGATTTTTGATATCCACTCGTTTTGGCCTTCAATTCATCATGACAGCTTTAAGCTGGGTAATGTACAGATGTGTGAAGTAGACGAGATAACGGCGGCATCGCGACACTGGTACCGGCAGCGAACTGGCCTGCTTACATCCTAACCAGGTCACGGGGAACTTATAGTCCGTCTGCCGGCTATCGTGCGTGTATTAAGTGACGTGACAGAATTATATTGTAAGATTTCCAGCTTAGATGCACCTGAAAATTGCAGGGTTATTGGGTGAAAACGTATGAACCAAGTTGTGAACTTCTTCGAGTTTTTGGAGCACTGGTCTTTGAAGCGCGTGTTTCATCGATATTTAGACCTAGATTTTACGAGATAGTTTATGAATCTCATAATTACTTGCTCTTCACTGTCCAGAGGACATCATTTTGGAAATTCGTCTGTCTTCCAAAACTGTTCGAAGTGACACTGAAACATTGAAGCTCTCGAGACTCCCCGCGTTGTGTGAGCTGAGATACCACTTAGTTGCAAGTCAGCCATTAACCACACAGGTTTTTTGCTCCATCACCGCCGTTCATAATTGGTGTCGTGAGAAAGGACCGAAGATTGACTGATATCGGATTAAGATTTTAAGCTGGCACTGAAAGATATTGGAATATTCTGAATAGATATTCAAGCCTTGGTGTCGGGTCACGGCAGGCTAATCACCTGTTGGATAAATTGAATAAATATCAATATCTGTGCCCCAAATAGATTAAGTGAGCACCAATTTATGATCAGTAACTGTCGTATCTCGCACATTTATATTACGCCTTATCACGTTATTTCTAGTTGCAAAGATCCACACTATATCCTTGCTGACGATGTGTAGGTAGTATTTTGTGCTATGTAAAGCAAATCCCCTAGCTAGTGGCAATTCAGCGAATTCTATGCCGTGGGTGCCATGAATAGCGAGTAAGGAATTGTGTCAAAAGAATGTCAGACATCCTCTTTTGCTCTTAAAACATGCTAAAATTAGCATTCCATTTGCCAAGCCCGGTAATTACGGCCATATTTCTATAGGGAGGTCCAGGTTCAGTGAAGAACACCCTTGTTTTTCATTTGAATAGCGAGACACCTCCACGGGGCTCCTTTTTATTCCATTTGCCGTTACAACGTACAAATTCCTACTTTATGAAATCCAGTTTTCCTTATCTGTTCCCCTAATCCAGAGCGCGTGGTACGCAATGACGTCACGACTCACGCTGTGTGTTCGCATAACAAGTTTGTTTCCATCTAACATATCTATCTATACTACTACGCGTTTTTGATAAGCCTGTTTTGGTAATAGAGAACACATCAACTTTTATTCCCAGTAAAAATATTGCCCCAAGAAAAATAAGTCCATTAAAAATCTTTACTGCTTTATTATTATAATGGCACATGTTCCCATTTCAGTATTTAGGTTTATTTGCCGATAAAAGGGCGTTTCAGAGAAATGTTGAAAGTCATTAACCTGAATTTCGCGTGCAACTCCTACTAAGGGCTAGATTTGGCCACATTTCAACAACTATTGGTTTATTATAGTATTAATAGTATGCCGGTCTATTATGAAGCAATGGAAAATGTACCATAGCCAAAATTACTATTGTTGAGGACAGTTAATAATCATAATCAAAAATCTGTGAATTGTCAAATTATGGCATCTAATTTGTAAATCAGGTCATCGTTATTTCATTGCCAGGATTGATGTCCCTTTCGTTAATTCTGGTTTTGACTATGGAATCGCCTATCGGGACTAGGATTGGGTACCTAGTAAATTATGGGTGTACAAATACTCGCCTCGGGAACAAGGCGAACCATTACTTCTTAATTTATAAAACAAGCGTTGGAGTTTCTATTGGTACGTAGCTTGACAACAACAGACATGTGTATCGTGCTTCACTATCCTTGTTTTTATCTACGTATTTTTCTCACGCACTCGAGGCCATATTTGATAACATTGTCCACTTCCAAATTAGATCGCCGTATTCAAATCACTGTCGTCAACCGAACTTCAGTAGCATCAAAAATCTTCGGTGATCAAGTAAATGAACCAACATTTTCTTCAAAAACAGGGCAAAACAATTGAAAGTTAAATGTAGTCGTATTGCCTCTAATGTCGAGCTATTTCACAAGTTTACGCTTCTTTGTACAAGTTTCAACCTATAACGGCAGACAACGACTGACAAAGCCGACTGTTTTGTATTTGTTCCGTAATTGTACTGTCAGTTTAATACCTCTACAAATTGCAGTATTATTCCAAGCAGACAGCAGTAATACATGCTTTACTTTACCTTCTTATGGAACCATAATCGTAGGTACAGTAATATATATATATCAGGATGATAACGAGTTATTATGGGTACCTAGTTCATTTCTAAATAGTACAAAATCGCTGGTCTCCCTCTGCCTGATCCTCCGTTGACTTCTTAACCACGCAAAGAATTTTAATTAAAACGGTTTTCATTGCGATAAAAATTGCACCCGTGCGAATCCGGGGGGCGAGTCGTTCGTTGAAAATAATCTAGAATACGTTTAAGGAAAACTGGGTCTGGAAAAGCGAAACAACAATGCCAATGATTTGGCTACATGTCAAAATGTTGGTACTGCGTATCGCACGGTACCTATATAATGATAGTCGTTGCAGCGAGATTAATTGGCAACAGTTTACTGGACACGGCTTCCCCATGGTTCCGCGGTTCACGCAGGTCACTCAACCTCGCAGTGTTTATCAGAGAATCTCAACATTCGGCAGTACGCCGTTTACGTGCCATTGACATTCGGGACTCGCTTTTGAATCGGAAATAGCACACGGGAATATTATTATTTCCCGACGATACACCCGACTTTATTTTTATCGCGGGTTCAATTAGCGAGAAAATGCGCAGTTCATGCTATTCGGCGGTCCTGTTTTAGCTGGAACTGTCGATGGAACGTATCATGCGTTCTGCACTAGTTACTGCTTTATTACACCATAAAATGCCTAATGTTTGATCACTATCTGCAGAAGCCCTAAAAATGTTTTATTCCGCGCTCTCATTCAGATTTACTACGAAAATATAAATAGTTTTGGGTTATCGACTTCAATATTTATGTTACCATTCAGTTTCCTATGAAAACAGCCGATATAATCGACAACCAACAGGAAATAATAATCATTTATTTACCAATTCACAATCGTCTCACGTAGTTCTTAAATGGTTATTCAGTCTTATCTGAAAGAATGCACAATTAACGTTATTAAATCATTAGCGCCTATTGTTATCGCAGTTAACACTCAAGGGCGTGACATAAATGTCAAGAAATTGGACTTCTGCCTATTTCGTAATACAACACTGTACTAAGAATAGTGCAAAACTAACAACAATTTAGCATATTTTAACGTTTCGGTATCGATTTTAGTTACAATAGTTTCATATCCTCGGGCTTTTAGGTAGAGTAAGCCAGAATGGGGAAATTTGGAAAATATTGCCAACAATTAAACCGTCATTACGTTTCATTTCGTTCACGGGTTGCAAATTACCCGCCTGCCTCCATGGAGGTGGAAGTTAGAAGCGGGCGTTGGGATGGGAGCCTACTGGATATTTTATTGTATCCAGTCTCACCCCGGGGGCTTTAGAAACTGCCGCAACACCACGTACTTTGGGCGCCTTTTGCTAACTTTGAATAAGATATTCTCTTCTATTTTGGATCGTTATGGTTGCATGGTAAATGAGTGTTAAGAGGCAAACGCGAAGTTTTTATCAGGCTACCCAAAAATCCAAATGGCTTGTTGCAGTTTTGCGTTACACCATTTCTGAATTTTCCCACGTATCGATAATCACAAATTTCCGTGTTAATGTTTCACGCAAGTAACATGACATGTGTGTAGAAAGAGACAAGCGTTTGACGCAAAGCTGCGAAAAGGCCAACACGAAATTTGAATTTTTCAGCTGCGTGATATCGATCACACATGTGGTTCGACGCACGTCGCTAGTTTCCTCCCGGACTCATTGTGCGTGTGTCTGAGTGACGCACAGGGACCGCACACGACGTCCCAGTCCCAGCCCCTGCCTGCCAGTACATCAATCACTTCCTAATCGAATTTATGAACGCTTGAACACTGCCTGCCATGTCCTGTTGCCCTGGTATTTACTATTAATACTGACGACTCACTACCGTCTATTTAGCGATGCTACAATTACATTAACAAGGTCATCTACTCCTCCACCACTTATAAGGTTTGTTTTATAACCGTAACCCTGGAACATGGTGGTGACCTCACATATTACATCATTGGCTTACAAATATCCCGGGGCGAACTTCTAAGGCTTACCATGTTACATGTTTATTTTTATAACTGGATCGCATGGTGTTGACCTGACCTCATATAAAGTTGGATCTCTACCTACGCAACTTCGACGAAACTATTTCCAATGTGTGTTAGTATTATGTAATTCTAAGCGACGGCTAATGAGGTAACAGCTCGTTAATTCTGTTTGTTCACTCGCTCTTACAGGACTCCATGTGTACGGCATACCTCGGTAATCAAAGGACAAAATTTAATCACTTCTTTGTCTACTTACTTTAATGGGATGCTGTAATTTTGTATTCTGCTTACAAACATTAATATTCGAAAACATTCTGAATTATAAAGTTAGAAAGCTATGAATTAAACAAGGTTTGCTGCACATTTGTGTTTCTAAATTAACTGAGTTGGGTCGTAGCCCTGGAGAGTGAGCCCGCAGTTTTAATCATATTCTTTGCCGAAGACTGTTCTAGCGCGTTTTGTATGCAAGGAGCGTGACCCAAGTTTCCGTTTTCGGCCCCCATGTGAAAACGTTTACACAATGTCAAATTGCCTACCTGGCCGCTTGCAAAACACGGCCTTCCTGCGGGGCCGGGCATTGTCGACGAATGCCCGATGTTAATATCAACGATAACTGTATCTGACTGCTCATTGTTCGTAGTTTTTGTCTTCGGTAATTGTGAAATTTCCCATTTGTTAGTACGCCAGCGGGCAAATGAGGAATTCATATGGTTTTGTGCCAATCGGTGTATTGTTACGCCGTATTTGCTGGAAACAAAGGATTTAACGTTTCTCGCATTTACTGGTAATGTACACGATAAATTGTGCGGTTTTGCTCATTATTATTATACCCGGTGATTAATCAAACTAAAACAATTTCAAACCAAATTATTTTTTATTTCAGTCCATGCGAACGAACGCCATTTTACCACGTACCTATGTATTATTACAAATTGTGTAAAAGGCCTGCCTCAAACATGGCAGGAAACCATTTTCCTTGGAGCGTAAATCCATGGATTTCCATTACACTTAAGCTATTGCACCATAAAATTTAACAACTATAATAATCGAAGCTGAGCTTATAACGTAATGTATAAGTGTTGAGTATTGTTAATATGTTTCCTTCATAACTCGGGGACCGTTAGACGCCCGGATACAGTTGGTCACTGCGGTGTGAGCATCATGACGTCACTCATGCTTCCCACCGAATTGTACTCATTAGGTCATTGACACACATTACCTACCTCCCAGAGTTCGCTGAGCTAATTTAGCTTAATGCATGTTATTACGAATTCCGTTTGAATTTGAACTTCCCACAAAAAGAAATCCTTTTTAAAACCTGACTGTTCAAATGTTATGTTTTGCTCGATTATACGTTTGTGTACTGAATTAAGCACCGGATTATATTCAGCCTGTATTATTGTATTCTAAATATACTTGCATCGTGTCTTCGTGTGCCCTGTCGTGGGTTTCTTGCGCAATAGGTCTCATTCTAATTCCCCACAGAGGAGCTTCGTCGTTGATTGAATATTCCACGCGCGACACTGATCTCTTTTCCTCTCCTGCACCGACTTTAAAAGCGACTTTATCCGGATTTAACGGCGACTGGTCTCTATGCTTTATGCAATTAGTCAAGTTCTTCCAAGTGATTTCAAACTCGGGATCTTTAGGAACTTTCGATGTATCCGTGTTCAACGCTTGGACAAAGCGACGAATCATTCCAATTTCCTAAAACACCATCAAGTGTGGTCTGAGTGTAGCAACGTAGCACAATGCATTCTAAGCCATTGTTCTTCAAAATGTGCAACATCACCCGAAATCAATACAACTCCAGTCGAGCGAATTCTACATTTGTAACTTGCAGAAGTTGCTGACACTATTCAAACAATTCAAAGAGTTCCATAGCGTGACGGTATCACCAGCTAGCTAGTTCTGAAACGGATGTAACGCCCATATACGTCTCGCGTTGTAAATTCGCGCGATGACATGGCGCGCGCGTTCCGATGCGTCGTCGCCCCGGTACGTACGGAATCCTTAATTTAACTACTCTCGATGCAGGCAGTGCCGGAGATGCAGCCGGAATGAGCTTCCCGCCTGTGATTGCATTCGCACCCGCTCCGTGACTCCAAATTAATGTCGCGTCTTACGCCCCCTGACTGCTGCGCGGCCCCATAGATTTTGTGTCCTGTCGCGTCTAAGTCTAAGCTAACTTTTATTGGATGCTCTGCTATAGAATCTAGGTTGTAGTGTTGTACTTTGCAGCTTATGTGTTTACCTTTTGGATTGGAAATGTATTGTAGAATATTTGGTCCTTGTGTTCTTATATACTAATTTGTTTTTTTTTTGTTTCAGGTAAGCATCGATGATCAGTATTGTAGCAATGCGAGTGAGACGTCACTAAAGTGAGTAATTTCTAAAAAAGTTCCGATTGTATTACATTTATTAACGATCGAATCAAAATTAATTGGTTCCACAATGCGCCAACTCATAACTCGAAATCCGATATCGTATTTTGCAAAAATACAAAATCATTTTAAAAGCGATGAAAGTCGAAACAGTTACAGGTACGGGACAGATATTAAAAAAATACGCCTTTCAGTCGCATTTACGTCGATATGAAATGAGAACATACACGTTTTATACTTTTCAAAATGTTCTTTTTATCGCGTTGTTAAACCTCTGTCGCCTGCAGTCCGTTAAAAAAAAGCCACGAATCTCTGTGAACGTGATTGAATTAATTACTGAACGCGTTTTATTACATTTTATTGTTCAAAGCGTTAGAAATATAACCCTCCCTAACTCGAATTTAATAGTCGTGCAGGTGTTAATTAATCATTTGTTTCGTTCTACGAATACTTTTAAAAGGTGTCCTTTAGAGAGTACAATACAATACAGGGTGTATAATAACAAGTGTTGAATAGCTGGTCAAACGGGATCCTATTCTGGTCTAGCTAAAGAATTGTAACCGGCCCTGGTGATCAATTCCAGATCTGTGTAGCTCGCTATCTTGTTACTGGGTGTAAAGTTTCCGCGTCGCCGCGGCGCGTCTCTCACAATGAGAATTCTCACAATCAAGTTCTACTCGACGTAACTTACACTAGAATGTGGTGTCGTAGACCATGATACTGAACACGGTTGCGGACGCCTTTTATGACCACATTAACGGCCATTTTACGATGCTAACTGACAACTAAAACTAATTTTGGAAGTTATTCCTGGCAACAAAGTTCTAATTTCTTGCCCAATTAACAGAATGAAACCATGTGGCATGTTTTCAAAGAATCTGGGTTCATATACATGGAACTTATTTTGTGATAGATTTTGAGATATTGAGATCGGTTAGTTACCGATTTTCATCTTTAAACATCCTAATATATAAAACTAGCTTCTGCCAGCGGCTTCGCCCGCTTGGTCCCTAGGGAACATACTCTCGGGATAAAAAGTAGCCTATGTCCTTTCTCAGGCTCTAGACTATCTGTGTACTACATTTAATTTAAATCGGTTCAGTAGTTTTAGCGTGAAAGCGAGACAGACAGACAGAGTTACTTTCGCATTTATAATATTAGTAAGGATTCTTCCGTAACTAGTGAGCGACTGAGTGACTGACAGACAACGCACAGCTGAAACAACTAGTCTTAGAAAGCTGAAATTTGGAATGTAGGGGAGCACTGAGGATTTCCCGAAATTCCTGCGGGAACGGGAAAAAGCGGGATATGTATAGTTTAAATGTAAATTGGCTAACAAGCATATTTAATATTTAATTAAAACAATAAAGCACAACAGGCTTGCAAAACAATGTCTTACCCGCTAACAATAACTTAGTTACTCAATCACAACGCTGTAACTACTAAGTACTAAATAAACTCAAACTACAAGATGAACTTTAGTGATCAGATATTATCTGAAGCTAGATTTACATCTCAATAACTTATTTCATGACTACCTTCACTGAACGAAAATATACTAGAACTAGCTTTTTCCTGCGACTTCGTACGCGCATATCGTCGCTTAGGTAACAATACCGCGTAAGTCGAAAATTGGTCATGTGACATTTTATACTTCTTTGGATAGATTTTGTCGGCGCGCATCGAATGATGTTTAATTTATTTTCAAATTATCCAATCGCAGCGCGTTATTCAAGTAGTTCTGGCACCGCGCAAATCGTTTGTCTGAAGTATTTCAAAGATAATAATCAGTTTTTTGTCTCTCCTGAAAACTTGTCAAATTTAACTTACGCGGTATTGTTACCTAAGCGACGATATCCCGTTTTTTCCCGTTCCTGTAATCGTTTTGGGAAATCCTTAGTGCCCTCTACACTCCCCGAGGAACTTACCTACGTGCCAAATTTTAGCTTTCTACGACCAGTAGTTTCGGCTGTGCGCTGTCAGTAACGAATGAATTTTATATATCTGTGCCCGCGACTTCGTACGCGTGGTATAGTATCTTTGGGTAGCATTTTTAATTATTTAGGCTAATTATTTTACAAATAAGACATACATAAGTACTTTAATCAGCTATTTGCATTCACATAAACCTTACATATGTATTTCCATACAAACTTTCATCCCCTATTCCCTATTGTTACTTTACACCCTTGAGGGTAAAACTTTTACAAACTTTGAATGCCATATTTATTTATATCGAATTAACAGCCTAAAAAATAAGTTTCAAGCTTTTAGCTCTAAAAATGTCGATACTTCCATACAACTTTTCATCCCCCCCTTTCAACCCCTTACAACGCTTTTTTCGCATAAAAAAGTAGCCTATGTCCTTTCGCAGGCTCTAGACTATCTGTGTACCAAATTTCATTTAAATTAATCAGTAGTTTTGGCGTGAAAGCGCGACATACAGACAGACAGACAGAGTTACTTTCGCATTTATAATATTAGTAAGGATTTCAGTTGTGTTTATTTTGTGTTATTTTATAATCTTTAATGAATCTTCTTCCCTCAAACCCGAACGATATGTATTCGTTATGCTTCTATTCAAAGATTCTTTAATGTCAAAAGCGTCACGTCCCTTCACGTTTACAAAGGAAACACCGGTTGACGAACCATTTATAACAATAATAGTAGAGTAGAGACTACACTAGCCACTGCGCTTGATTGATTGAAGCGAAGCACGACTCAAGGGCTTCGGGATGAGCAGGTTTTGTTTGGCCCTTTTACCCTAACAGTAAACTAGAAAAAATAAAATTATCATAGCTAGAAACTTTAGGGATTCTAGCAGGTGTATGTTAGATACATTTTACAGTTTTCTGGGTACAAAAAAAGCATCGGCTGACGAACCATTTATAGAAATAGTAGTAGAGAAGAGACTACATTGGCTGGCCACTGCGCTTGATTGATTGAAGCGAAGTACGACTAAGGGCTTCGGGATGAGCAGGTTTTGTTGGTCCTTTTACCCGTTAAGTAAACTAGATAAAAATAAGATTATCATAGCTAGAACTTTTAGGAACTCTAGCAGGTGTATCTTAGATACCTACACTATTCAGTTTTCTGGGTTCAAAAGAAGCATCTGCTGGCGAATCAATTTAAAAATAAAATGCATAAAAATTGCACTGGCCACTGCGTTTGATTGATTGGATGGAACGAAGCACTACTGCGTTCAAGTGCTTCGGGACAATCCTGTATTGTTGGTCCTTTCCCTGTAAAAGAACCTGTAGAAGAAATTTTAATTATAACAGACTGGGTCCTTAGGGATCCTACTCCTTAACAGGTTTAAGGTTCGTGATGGATATTCTAGATTGTTTTTTTAAGCATATCAAATCTTGATCCAATTAAATCATGATAATAGAATACTCGATAGTGAGTGTTAATGACTGTGTTTATCGCTTTGATAAATTAAATATTGACTTCACGAGACCACAACACACGTTTCCCTGTCTACGTCACAGCTGCTAAAAACGTGGCGTTTTTCCTTGTTTGTTTACACGTCCAAACAACAGGCTAGATGTATGCTAATAAAATGTTATAAAATACAATACGGAGTAATGAACGGGGTAGATTTGTGTTTGATACGTGTGAAGTGAAGCCAGGCGGCAGATGCGGCGGAGGTCACCGCACTCGGGACCAACGCAGCTGGATATTATGCCCGACGCGAGTTTTTGTGCTCCCGGACTCTCCAACGTCTAGGAACGAAACGAAATACTACCAAGATAACGTCTTCCATGGAAAAAGATCCCATCACACACTACCCAGCTCAAATATTTTCGAAACATTTCATTTTTATACCGACGCCTAATGCGTTACGAATTTAAAATTCAAGATATATTTTTTTCCTTTTATCTTCACTGAACGGGCACTTCGTGACTTGCCCGGTCTATGCGGTCGACGGCGTGGCGTAATTTTCTCGTTTTAAGTGGTCATTAGTTCCACAGGGACAGGGACTTTGTCTGTCGCACGACCATTAACCATACACGCATACCCGCATGCTTGCCCTAAACCACTCGAAAACTTCGTTCTTAAATTATGACGAACATGGTAAAGCCTGTGAAATATTAAAAACAAAAAACGCGTCTCAAAGGTTTTGAGAGAGCGCAACTATGTTTGGTCGTAAAGCGGAGATACTTTATCATTAGTTGGGCGAGGGTTTTTGCGATGTGAATAACGTGCCCCTACGCTGCCGCTGCTCGCCGGCTGCGCTGCTCCGGGTTTGGGGTGCGTTCACCGCAGCCACGCGATCGATGCCCGGCCCCAGGCCACCTCCGTACAAAGACCCACCTACCAGAGCTCTTTCATTTAATAATAAAAATTAAGCCCCACACTGCTCCCAACGTCACAGCTCTCGAGCACCACACTTACCCTATCATAATCGTCACGGGGCTGTATTGATTTTTTTTCGGCGCCCTGAACTCGACAAAACAATTGCTATTTAACGAATTTATAGTTCCGCTCCGAAGTGGCTGGCTGCTGGGAAACCGCTTCCACTTACATTTTCCCACAGTCTACACAGTACAGCATCCATTTATCGATAACATTGTGGTTTCGGTTCATAGTATTTATGGTCTAAGTGAGTTCCGTCACGCCAGAGCGCCCAGACGCCAAGTTTCATTTTCAATAAGTGTTGCGTGCAACAAATAACTCCTAAAATTGCTTACTCATCGATATGAGTCAATACCGGATCGCCGGGGCGGAGGTGTGAACGCTTTCATGTATTTTAATTTGATGTGATTAGTTAATCTTCGTAATTTTAGTGTAGCCGCCGCGAACAGAGGTAATTGTGAAGGGACCGAGATAAGCGAGTAACTACCGATGTCGAGAGCTTCTCCGAACGGACGGCCTACAAACTGGTTTGTCACAGGTACACGGCTAAAAATTATACGTAGACAAAACCCAAACCCGAATTTCGACACCGTAGGATGGTCCTTTGACAAAGGCACATTCCGATCGCGTATCACCCTGGCACAAAAGGAGACCTCCTGAAATATGGTAGCGTTGGAGGCTGGTGGTAATAATAATGTGCTGGTGAGACGGGCTTTGTAGTAACTCCCCTGGCGAATAAAGTAAGATGTATTTTTGGGGCTTCCTTTTACAGATTTAGCTCTAACAAATTATACTATGGAGGGCTCGAAAATCACAAGTAAGGAGCTATTTATCCGCTCACGGACACGGCCCCGCTGGCCTCCCCTATATTATAAGTACGGAGGGAATCGATATACCACTCCTGTCATGTGATCGTGTCCCACGAGTCACGCTTGCCGCTATCCAGAGTTTATTCTTGTCTGGTTCATTTTTATCTCGAGTTATTATTCTTACTTGAACCATATTGCAAAGTAAACTCACTTAATTTATGTATGACGCTAGGGACCGCCGACATTCAGCTTCGCGAACAAGATACGAGTTAAGTACTTTACAACTTATCATACAAACTTGTGTACTGACAAAAGCTTCTGGAAGATGGTAATGTCGTAACTCCTATTCCGAAGGGAACGCTTATGGTATGTGTTTGTAATTTCCAGAAAGCGCCTTACTGATACTATAAAACTCTCACATCGGATCTTCAAAGGCTAGGTTTGTTTAATAACTTTCGTGCTCGCTCGTAAATTGCTTCTCACCGGTCTCTCTGACGATTTAACGGCCCTTTACACCAGTAAAGTGCACTAAGACTATGAAGAAATTATGCTTTACTGCGCTGTTCGCCTTTTGTGTTCATTAGTTTCTGTAATGAACTTACTTACTTTTTATTTGGACAAATAAACTTGGAATTTATAGAATGTGCAGTGTTGCTTTCATATTTTTTTCAATTTCGTTTATGAGAGTCCAAATATAAAATCTATGATGCGATCCCATTTCGAGGTTCGGCGGTCCCGAGGAGTGATTGGAATGCCCGCCGGAAACCGCATCAGGTAAAGCGATGCGATGAGCCCCGTCTGTGAAGTAAAGCTCGACTCACACTGCGCCTCGCCCGTCCCGCGGTCCCGCCCATGCGCCTTGCTGCGAAAAAGGCACATTAGAATAAATTAACTCAAAATGATGACGAACCGGCGCGTCCGGTTGTGTTTTATTCGGGCGATGGTCTCGTAATTAATATAGGTAGACGTACGGCTGAGTCGGCGGATGAATTTTATGTTTCGAGAGCGGAAGCGAGATTTACTGTCACGGTCCTTGACGGCGTCGTTAACGGCAATGACAACTTAAACTGGAGCATCATTTGCACGGTGTACATTTGCTAATTAAAATTGTTCTCTAAAAACCTTTCTCGGCGTCCGCTCAGCTTATCTTGATTAAGGTTTCGGGGTTGTTGATCTGAGAAGTGGGGTGTGAGCGTAGGTTCCCCCGCGCGCCCCTTCGCCCCCCGCCCGGGCCTTTATGGCCCTGCTCATTCATCGGTAACTGCGCCCTTCAAGTTTTCGCGACCTTTAGGCAAGAATGGAAGCAAGGACAGATGTTTGCCAAACGTTAAAATGCTTTGAGCACCAATTTAATGACCTGCTCTTTTAAATTGGCCGATTTTAAAAACATGTTTTTCTCAAAGAAAATTCAAAACACATTACATGTTTAATTAAGCTTAGTAAATATTACCTACAGTAATTAAATTAAACGCGTGCATTTCTTTTATCGTTTAATCATTTAAATTCTTTTGTCTTGTAAAATATTTTCTTGTTCAAATAGGCGTTGTTTAAATATAATGCTGTAGGAATAAATGCTTAAAAGTTCAAACACGTTTGATTACAGAATAGGTGCTTCGGCTAGTTGTGGGTACAATAGGTATTCGGAGATTCACCTGCCGTTGTGAAAATTAAACTAAAGTCATCATCACCTATAGCAGTAAAGCAGCTGCAAAAGCAATGTACAGCCTTATCGAAAATAAGTAATCGATTCGATTTCCTCGATTCTCGAATGAATCGTGAGACGTAACTCGTATCGTCCGCTATCGATACCAACTTTAAATCGATTATCTATTTGAAAAGTCGGTACTACCACGCGATTATGCAGTCCTAGTACCTGAAGGTTTTTGTTCTTACTATGTTTGTTTATTACTTAATTACTTTGTCTGTAATTAAAGTGATTTATGTACCGGAACGTGTGCACTTGATTTTAATATTCATAGAACATAAAGTTAATCTTCCGTAGTTAGTAATTCATACTGGTGAGGCTCACTGTGTGTGAAAGATTACGTATAGTGTGAACAAGGTTTTATGGATGTGCTGTGGAGTACTTGTTCTAGTAAAATGTGGTTTTAATTTATTTATATTTTCCTTCCTTTATGGGTAACTAGCTTCTGCCAGTGGCTTCGCCCGCGTGGTCCCTAAGGAACTTACTCCCGGGATAAAAAGTAGCCTATGTCATTTCTCAGGCTCTAGACTATCTCTGTACCAAATTTCATTTAAATCGGTTCAGTAGTTTTGGCGTGAAAGCGAGACAGATAGACAGAGTTACTTTCGCATTTATAATATATAAGTAGTAAGGATAATATTCTCAGTTCTTTTTGTATTTCTAAATTATTTTTTTTGTACCCAAGGACCAAGTTATAAAATATATTTCTCATGAAAGGCTGAGAACCCCGATGAAATACGTTTGATACTCTTTCGCTTGAGCGACTAAACTTTTTGACAGTTTGGAAGAAGAACTGTGTCTTTAGCAAGATAACAGTTTTTCACGAGTTTGTCTTGAAGCATTTTAATAATGAATTTCCTTCCTGTCGACTTCCTGTCGTCTCTGAAAGACTGACATCTTAATAAATATGTATTTTTTTTTTATTTGACAATGTATCTTCTATCTATACTCTATACTAATATAAAGCTGAAGAATTTGTTTGTTTGCTTGAACGCGCTTATCTCAGGAACTACTGTAGTGCTATTCTCTAACAACATTTTCGTATCTCGACAGTAGAATTCGAAGTGAGTTTCAAATGAAGATCTTTATGTTGTGTGCAATAAAGCTCACTTTGTGAGTTTTATCACTCAGGTGAAGCTCGATATCGAAATAGTTTCTTACAGAATAGACTAGCTGGTCCGATTTGAAAAGTTCTTTCAATGTTAAATAGCCCATTTATCGAGGAAGGCTATAGGCTTTATATCACCACGCTAAGACCAATAGGAGCGGAGCAGTAATGAAAATTGTGACGCAGACGAAGTTGCGCGGGTCAGCTAGTAACTAAATATTGGCTTATGGTTTGTAATACATAGTTTGGGACTTTTTGCATCCGAACTAGGCGGTAGCCTGTATCTTGGATTGCATTTCATTCCCTTATACAAAATGTGCACCTTTAGAAGCCATCATAATAAATATTGTATTTTCTTCATTAATTTATACAAAAATAAAATCTTGCCCGCAAAAATAATGTTTTATTTGTAGTACCAATAAATTCAGGGGAGTAGAACATTTTTCTAATCATCATTTTCTTTTTAACGGCCCATGCCCTTATATCAGTCACTAGTTGACCCGCGCAACTCCATCTATGTCACTGTTTTCATTTATACTGCTCCACTCCTATTGGTCGTAGCGTGATGTTAAACAACCTGTAAAAGAATAAACGCAATACCTCTTAAGGGGTCATTGAACTCATCATTATGAACAACTTTTAGTATGGGACCAACACTGAAATCGCGAAAAAAAATCAGCTGTTCAGTACATTTTGTCGAGTTATGCGCACGTAAATGTACGGGGGAGTCGATTTATTTTGTCACACGTTGTATAACCTTCCTCGATAAATGGGCTATGCAACAGTAAAAGAATTTTTCAATTCAAACCAGTATTTCCTGAAATTAGCGCGTTTGTACAATCAAACTATTCAGCTTATAATACTAATCACACTACCAAATATTTCGCTTCATCGAATATCTTAGCATTCTAAGCAATCCCGTTTCTCAATGTGAGTTGCACCAAATATCTTACGAGATGCATACCTGCAACCGGTCAAGCAAACAATTAAAATATATTCCGAGTGAGTCACCCTCATCCACAATAACTGATCGAGCTAACTTTATATTTCGTAAGTGCTGGCCTGTTGAAATTGGGCTCGAATAATCTAAACATTAGTCATTCGTGAGAACATAACGCACCCTTAGTAATGTAAAGGCTTAAAACAAAAAAGTAGTTTTTTGGGAATACGTGTTTAAAGATTCTGAATTGTTACATTCCAGCTTATTTTTTTAATAAAATGCTTAGTACTTTAGTTATAAATGTGATTACCTTCAGATTTATTCTTCGATACCTAGACTATAAGTAGTCATCAATAAAAATAAATAATAATATGACGAGTCGAGCGGGGGGAGTGTGAGAGAGACATATATAGTTACCGAGTCATTAATGTTCTTTTTCTCTCTCTGTCAGGGGTCGCCGATAGATAATTTCGTTTTTGCCCTTAGCATTCAAAATCAAACTTTACAAAAATTTTGATTTGAGCCCTTATATTATTAAGGGTGCGATAATTATAACTCTCTTAGCCCGAAGTCAGAAGTTTTGGGCTTAGTTGCGGGCGTATTCTACTCCTACATCTACGGACATCTACTGTATCACCTACGGACCTACGATTATTCCCGAAACCGAACTAAGAATGAATTACAATACTGGTGGAATTAATTACAATACAATAATGGTGTTGTGAATGATAACACGATTCACGACGACGATCACCGATACGGCGTAGAATACGCCCTCAACTAAGCCCAAAATACGGACTTCGGGCTTAGAGAGTTGCCCCCCATGTTCAATCAATCAAATTTCTTTATTAGGGCACCAAGTCCCTATATTAAAATTAAATTCATTAAAATCATAAAATTACTAACTACAAATTATAAATTATGAAGATGACGATGATGGTGATGTTATGATAATTATTTATTATGAACGTGCCTACTTAACTAATTAATTGTTTGGTATAACGATACATGTTGTTGTTACTGATTATTTAGTAAAATCAACACAATTAGTGATAAACATACTTTTCATAATCAATTCCAATTTTAAGACTTAGTCTAAGTTAAATAGAACGATTTTCATACAATTTGATTTTATTAATAAATCAAAGAAAGTTACAGTTTTAATTGAATTATGTTTCAATCTCAACGTAGGTAAAAATATTTGATCCGTTAATATTTTTTTTGCGATCGTGAAATGTTTTTATTCTTGTAAATAATACACGTCAGCAAAGTATCAAATCTTTTCAACTTTACGTAAGAAACTTAATGGTTTAATTGCTTTTAACATTGTCTAAGATAATATTTTTCAAATACCTGAAATGTTTTTCCTATTTAGTTTTGTATCTATTTCTATGTTGCATGTGGTGTATGTAAGGAAGAATCGACTCAAAGAGACAGGGGCTGTAATTTGCATAGAATAAATATTGCCGCGATTCATCTGCCAAATGTACGTAGTAGGACTGTAGGATGTTTAGGCGAGGATGCTATGGCATACCAAATACGTTTACTGTTTTAAAGGACAGACGCAAATTCTGCGCTGTCTAAACTACCTGTCTGATAATGATAAATTACGACGTCCTGCGATGCAATTTTGATTTAAATTAATCTTTACTTTTGATCTAAGATCAAATGTGCGTCACTAACGTTAGCACTTCCTGGTCACGCATGCTTCCGTCAATTTAAATTAATCTATTTATCCATATTAATATTATAAATACGAAAGTAACTCTGTCTCTCTGTCTGTCTGCTTCCTTTCACTCCTAAATGGCTGAATGGATTCGTATAAAACTTGGCATACATGTTGATCATTAGTATCATGACCAGGATTAGGACATAGGATACTGTTTATATCAGTGGTATTGTTCATCATCATCATCATATCAGCCGAAAGACTACCACTGCTGGACATAAGCCTCCCCAAGTGTGTCCACAACAACGAGTCTTGTGCGTCTTGCATCCATCGCCATCCATGGTATTGTTCCCATAGAATACGTTAACACTTTTAACGCGGGTGAAACCGCGGGCCCCAGCTAGCTGCAGTATATTTTCTACATTCAGTTTTAACTAATTGAAATCTATGCTAATCAATAGGCACAGCGGTGACTCGGTCCGCGATCACTTCCGCACTGGGTGCTGGCAATCGATGTAGGTTAACTGCTGCCTGCCCAGTTAGCTGGCACGCTCGCCCAACAACAATGTTATACCTACATGTAACCGCGTGTTTTGCATCGCGCCTCCTTTAGCTAACCAACTCTTTGTGACCCCTGCTTAGCAACCAACAAATAAAAATCAGAATCACTAGGCCATTTCACTTCATGCCTTGCTACGAATCGCTGTAAAATCTATCTACGCGAAATTCTCTTTGTCACCTATAACTGTCCAATGTTCCGATAGTTAATTCAATAACAAAAACTGCTCTCTAACCTGGTAACTGTCCGTGAATGTGATTTTTCCGCGTAATTTGCTGAACATCAAGAATTCGCGAAAGCAGGAACTGATGAGTTAACGTTCAATCAACGTTTTAATAATCCATTATGACAGTTTTAGTGTTGCTGTGATATATGAGAGTTTTTACGTAACGCGATTGAGTTTGAACCTAATGGTATGTGGCGACTGGGCCGACGTGGTTAGACCGCGAGGCGGTAGGCGGTCTTTTGGTATCGCATTATTTTGAAGTAGGTCGGGCCGTCGTGCTGCAGCGCTGCCAAGTAGCCGAGAGCCGCTCAGCTGATCGCGATACCGCTCACAAAGGTCTCTGGGTTAATCGTCCGCCACCGTTATACACTTAATTGTACCCATTATATGCTTACCTGCCGCACTACTTATTGAGCCGCACTAAACGGATCATTTCACTTTAATACACGTTATTAACCCAGTCTCGAAAAATAAAACATTTCCTTTTTTTTACCCCGTTAACGCAAGCAACTTTGCAGAAACCACTAAGTGCTCCAAGAATAGTTAGCAATTCAAAAAGAGTTTCTTTGTAATGTATTTGAATCGAGGCATTGCTTTGTTGAACTTTGGAGGCGGTTCTGACCTTCAGCGCAATTAATTATGAGAATTAAGAATAGGTACGGTACCTAATCGGATTACATAATGAAACAATGGTATGAATTATAACTTTCTCGCATTATTTATTGCTCCCTGGTGAGCTCCAATTAAGTCTGTATCCACTGAATTAAACGTAGCGAGCGACCAGCTGCGCGAGATAGCGAATAGGCGGCTTTAGTAGGGCTAGGGGCAGGAGCGATCTTGTGAAAATATCGCCATGGCCTGGCGAGCGCGGGTGGGCGGGTCCGCGGGGCTAGGGGATGTGATGATTGATAGCGGCGGCCGCAAACCGTGGAGCCTGAACATGCAACCTCCAAGGATTATCTCAACACATGAATTTAATCATACAAAACTTTTCATTACATAATAACAGCTGCGCTAATCAGATCTCTCAATAGACTAAATTACTATTCGCTGCTCAAAAGAGAGCCGCGGGCGCCACCAATACCCGCCTCCAACACAGAATTATTATCATTGTTATTACTCGAAAACTTTAGAGTTAACTCAAAAAATTATTACCACATTGATAAATGTTATTGGATAAAAGTAGTTGTGAAAGTTTAAGTAGCAATTAATGAGAGATAACTGGTTATCGCGGAGATCCTAAAATGGTGTGACAAAGAAATTGAGGTTTCGTGATATGCTTAAATGTCAATGCTCATGTGCAGGACTGGGGAGATGTCATAAAAACCGGTAGATATGTAAAGAAAACCCCTTAAAAATGATTTATAAAATCGGTCTACAATTGGCGGAGAAATCGGTGAACGTACCTACATAAAAAAAAATACATGCAGCCGAACATAGAACCTCCTCCTTTTTGAAGAAGTCGGTTAAAAATTGGCTGAGACGGGGAAGAGAAAGCCTTTAAAGCAAAATTTAGGATAGGCTGACAGAATTGGCTGCTAAGGTTGATAAGGATTATGACGGTACTAGCTGCAGCCCGCGTAACCTCGTCTGCGTCACATTTTTCATTACTGCTCCGGTCCTATTGGTCGTAGCGTGATGTTATATAGCCTATACCCTATTTATAGCCTTTCTTGATAAATGGACTATCCAACACTAAAATATTTTTTCAATTTGTACCAGTAGTTCCTGAGATTAGCGCGTTCAACTAAACAAACAAACTGTTCAGCTTATTATAATATTAGTATAGATATGAAGGTATTCTAATTAATCAATAAGACTGTCTAAAAATAATTACGTAATCAATTTCCTTAAATAAATGAACATTCGATAAATATGGAGGAAAATGATCTGCGAAATACCCATGTAGGTATATTTTATTAACTAGGCATGATTCTGCACTTATATTGTAGGTATATTTGTGTGATATCTACACGAAAAGGTGAATAATATGTCGTGAGATTTTTTTTTATCAATAAATAATTCATGTTTAAATAGTGCGATGTGATTCATATTATTATTTGTTAAGCTATTTAGCTACTGATGATGTGACAGTTGTAAAAATATATATATAAAAAAAATTGATAATAATTATAATGAACATGATCACTTCATCATCATCATATCAGCCGAAAGACGTCCACTGCTGGACATAGGCCTCCCCCAAGCGTCGCCATAACGACCGGTCCTGCGCGTCTTGCATCCATCGGCTACCCGCGACCTTCACCTGATCATCGGTCCACCTTGTGGGACGCCTTCCAATTGCGTCTTCCGTTACGCGGTCGCCATTCCAGAACTTTTCGGCCCCATCGACCAACTGTTCTGCGAGATCATCTACATGATCACTTGCATATAGGTGTTCAAATCGATGTTTAATTTAATTCTATGAGCTTATAGGTATTATCTGTATTCTGTAATAATTGGTCCTTGATGTCGACCAATCTTTACCAATATGATGCGAAAGTAACTCTGTCTGTCTGTCTGTCTCGCTTTCACGCCAAAACTACTGAACCGATTTAAATGAAATTTGGTACATAGATAGTCTAGAGCCCGAGAAAGGACATAGGCTACTTTTTATCCCGGGAATATGTTTCCTAGGGACCACGCGGGCGAAGCCGCTGGCAGAAGCTAGTCATACATAATTATAACACAAAACTAGTTCACTGATCAGGAAATTGCAATTGATTTTTTAGATGAGAAAGGTGTGTTGGTTAGGGTTCCGTACCCGAAGGGTAAGCAACGGAACCCTATTACTAAGCGAACCGTAATAGGTAGACAGTTCAAATTTTGACAGATTGTATATTTCTATTGCCGCTATTATAACAACAAATAGGTAAAAATTAAGGTTTATGGTACGGAACCCTCCGTGTGCGAGTCCGACTCGCACTTGGCCGGTTTTTTTAGAAATAATTTTAACAATTATATTTTATTTATAAAAATTACAGCAGTTAACTGTTACAAGGTTGACAATTTTTCCAAGGCCTACGTTAAATTCAAAATTGCATGTTTTCATGTTAAAAGGTTAATAAATTCGCGTTTCTGTACCTTGTAATTAACAAACTTGGACTGTGTGAGAAATTAAAGCTAAGTAGGGCAATGTTACAATATTATTGTTAGGTCAGCTTACGTGCAAAGAAGCATGCAAAAGTTAAGCTATAAGCTTAACAAGAATATAGCTTCTACCAGCGGCTTCGTCCGCGTGGTCCCTAGGGAACATACTCCCGGGATAAAAAGAAGTTTAGGTATGTCCTTTCTCAGGCTCTAGACTATCTGTGTATGGTCCTCACATATAGAAGCAATCAAAGATAATGTTAACAAGATTTTTGTAATACATCACATGGTTTAAAAGAGTGTCCGTGGAGTTTCTTGCACGTTCTTCTCCATAGAGATCTACGTTTTGGAACGTGCAAATAGCTTCATGTTTTTGACTGACCGACTTTGACAGTTCAAAAGTGCCTGTAAATGGTTTATTTGAAATATGATTTGATTTGACTGTATACCAAATTTCATTTAAATCGGTTCAGTAGTTTTGGCGTGGAAGCGCGACAGACAGACAGAGTTACTTTCGCATTTATAATATTAGTAAGGAAGTAAGGATTTTAATACCTCTACTAATATTTTATGGCTACCGTACACCTAAGTTCAACTTAATGTACAAAGTTTAAACTGTACTGCAGCCTGATTATATTTAGTGTGTATTATTAGTGCTACATATAACACAAAAACGGTCAGCTTAGTTTGTAGTTTGTTAATAACAATATTTTACGAGCGGCTTTTAACTATTGTGGTTTTTCACGACGAACATAGATTATTTTCATTTCACTGCTTGCGTTCTGTTTTAACTGTTTTGTTGCTTCAACAATATTGTATTACTTTCAGTAAAATGTAACTCGTGGTTTAGTAGAATTATTATAGAGAATTTTCCTGGTCTGTGCTTTCAAAAATAGAAAATATTATCCTGTAAAACATAACTAATTGTCTGGTAGAAATTGTAATTGATGAATCCTTACTAATATTATAAATGCGAAAGTAACTCTTGTCTGTCTGTCTGTCTGTCGTGCTTTCACGCAAAACTACTGAACCGATTTAAATGAAATTTGGTACACAGATAGTCTAGAGCCTGAGAAAGGACATAGGCTATTTTTTATCCCGAGAGTATGTTCCCTAGGGATTACGCGGGCGAAGCCGCTGGCAGAAGCTAGTTACATAATAATTAGGTATATTTTCCGCACATAGTCATTGATCAAATAATAATTACTTTGATAGGCACTCAAATACTAATAGACCGATGAACGCTACAGTGTTACAGTCAGTCTACGCCAACCATAGTGCACTTAGCGTGCAATCAAAACTGAATTGAATACAACTTGTAATCAATGACAGACAAACAGACAATCTTATCAAAGGCTCGTATTTGATTCCATTCATTTAGCTAACGGTATCTTATCTTTAATATTTACGACTTTCAAACAATATTTCATGTTGGAATGTACCTACTTTTCCTGTCGGTTTCATATTTTTAAACTGAATATCTTGACTCTTTATTGCCAATCAAATTATTTTCACTTTCGAAGGTAAACCATATCCTTACTGCCTTCTTGAACTGTGTCGGTAAAAAGAGTTGCCACTCTTCTCGATAAAAACGACTTCTTGATCTTGCGATATGACGAGATGCGAGAAATTAGTGGGTCGTAATTTTCGGCCAACAGTGTAACTTTGACTTCGTTTGTATACAGTTTGTATGTATGTGAATTGTGTAAAGTGTGTATCTATGTACATTGTTTACTTTCTATGTAACCATATATCCGTTACAGAGGAAGTTTTTATTTGTTCACTTTAAAAGGGCTACTGGGCGTCCCTCTAGCCCCAGCCCGTTTCCGCTTGGGTGCGATGAACCCCCACCCAGTCCCGACCGACATAGTAACCACCTCGTAATTACCTAATTAACGAACCAATTCACTTGGTTACCGAGTTTTACCTGTTATACGTACCTTGTATTGATTGGCACACTTGTTCACTCTGAATTTTCGGTTGAAATTTGCATAACTAGCTGTTTTCGCGGCTCTGCTCACCCTGAAACCTTTCCCAAAATATCAATATCGGGTAACTGGTTGTTGAGTTGTAAGACAGACAGACAGACAGACATGTTGTGTTTTGTAATTTGTGAGGGCAGCTGTAAGTGTCAGTAGTTAGACCTGAGTTAGGGTTCCGAACAAAAAACGGAACCCTTATAGGATCACTCGGGTGTGTCTGTCCGTCTGTCACAGCCAGTTTTCTCCGAATCCACGACCGATTCTGTTGAAATTTGGTACACATATTATGACACATTGACCCAAACACGGGCGTGTTACGTAAATTATTAAATTTTTGCTATGAGGGGTCACTTTTGGGGTCAAACTAGAAAATTTCAAAAAATAAGTTTTTATAATAATATCGTGTGACATATCAAATGAAAGGAATTACTGTGAGGGTTTTGATTATATTTTTTTCATAATTTTAAAATAAATAGTTTTGAAGTTATTCAAGAATTTAGACGAAAAATGACCATTTCGGCTCAATGGTTTCGGAGATAAAGGGGGGCCTTTATCTCCGAAACCACTGAGCCTAAGTGGCGATCGTCAAGTAAAACCATGTCAGAGGCCCTTGAGGCGGTTTAGAAACTCTGACACTAGGGTGTGTGGGGTCGTTAGAAGAAAACTGGAAAAACAAACTGGAAGAAAAATGGAGTTCTTTACCTATAGATTACAGAAAAACCTATAAGAAGTCTATAGTGCTAAACTAACATGTTAAAAAAATCGTTAAGACCGGTTTTTGTTTGACTAAAAACTGGCCTTGATGCCCTTTGGCTTGGATGAATGCTAAAGAGACCTTGCCTCTGTCAACCTAATACTTTGTAAGTCTTGTCGCAGAGGATCTGAAAATAAAATACAAAAGAATATCCCTTGCCTATCCTTTGTCCTTTTTGACATTTCATAAGCATGGGTTAAACGACCATTCCCGTATATTTTCCAGATGTATGCATGTAAAATACATATATATCTTTTTCCGCCATAGGTAGCTCGTGGCTAAATACACTTGCAGAGGTTGGTCTGAGGATGGGTGACCATTTTATAACATTTCGAGACTCCTCCGTGCCTCGGAAAGCACGTTAAGCAGTTGGTCCTGGCTGTCATTTGTAGATCTTTGGCAGTCTTAACTACTTCAGTAATCAGACTTGATTCAAATCAAATCGTATATTTCAAATAAACCATTTACAGGCACTTTTGAATTGTCAAAGTCAGTCAGTCAAAAACATGAAGCTATTTGCACGTTCCAAAGCGTAGATCTCTATGGAGAAGAACGTGCAAGAAACTCCACGGACACTCTTTTAAACCATGTGATGTATTACAAAAATCTTGTTAACATTATCTTTGATTGCTTCTATATGTGAGGACAATGCAAAGAACAAGAAAATATATAAACAATTCAAAATGCAGGGACAGATTAAAATAAGCCAGTGGCAGGTAAGAGATGACCAGTCTCAACTGACGGCGCCCGTTCACGAACATGACGCGTGCATCAGCACCATCTAACTCAACCATTTTGAAGGGAATCAAATGATCCAAAACACGCGCCACCATCAGCAGTCGTTACGGATAGTCAGTTAAAGCACCATTCCCGTTTATTTTCCAGATGTTTGCATGTAAAATACATATCTTTTTTCCCCCGTAGGTAGCTCGTGGCTAAATAATAACAGCCGCACGGGTCGATCTTCAAGGTTAAGCAACGCTTGCCGAGGTTGGTCTGAGGATGGATGACCATCTCAACACACCGAATTACCGAGAATCCTCCGTACTTCGGAAAGCACGCTAAGCAGTTGTTCCTGGGGGGCTACTCTCTTAGCCCGAAGTCCGTAGTTTAGGGCTTAGTTGCGGGCGTATCCTACTCCGTATCACCTATGGACTTACAATTAGTCGTAAACCCGAACTAAAAATTAATGACAACACGATTTGACAATAACTATGAAATCCTGTTGTCATTCATTCTTAGTAGTTAGGTGATACGGAGTAGAATACGCACGCAACTACGGACTTCGGCCTTAGTGAGTAGCCCCCCTGGCTCTCATTTGTAGATCTTTGGCAGTCATTACGGAAAGTCAGAAGCCAGAAAATCTGACACCGGCATTGCCAAGGAGTAGTCTGGTAGGCAGCCGCTCCTCTTAAAATACTGGTATTCAGTTGATACCGGTTTGATTGGAAGCCAAACCCAGTATAGTTGGGAAAAGGTTAGGCAGATGAGGATATTCCACCGTAGCTCTATTTTCGCAAACAAATTCAGCCAGTTTGTGATATATATAAGCATTGCAGTTAAGAAAGGGTAGATGAATTAATGGGTGGTCGTCATAATCTCCTTCGCAATATTTATCAAGGTCTAGGCTACTGGCTAGCCTTTATTATACCTACTTGTAACAAGAAATACTGTCTGCATTTTATACTCTAGCTGAAAAATAAATGCTTGCTTAAATCTATAACATCCTAATTATATGAAACTAGCTGATGCCCGCGGCTTCGCCCGCGTGGATGTCGGTTATCGCGACTAAAAGTAATCATGAAATTTTGATCCTGTTCCCGCAACCCATGGGGACACCTCCAACAAATATCATTATATTTTAGCCAATGTATACAAAAACTTGTTCAATTATACAACAAATATATAGTAACAGAATAAACGTAATACCTCTTAAGGGGTCATTGCACTCATTATGAACAACTTTTACTATGGGACCAATACCGAAATCGCGAAAAAAAAACAGCTTTTCAGTACATTTTGTCGAATTATGCGCACAGAAATGTATGGGGGAGTCGATTTCTTTTTCGCGATTTCAGTGTTGGTCCCATAGTGAAAGTTGTTCATAATGATGAGTTAAATTACCGCTTAAGAGGTATTGCGTTTATTCTGTTACAGGTTGTCTAATTATTAAAATATTCCTCGAGAACCTCTCTATCCATTGGTGAAAACAGCATGAAAATTGGTGCTGTAGTTTTTGAGTTTATCGCGAACAGACAGACACAACGCGGCGGAGGACTTTGTTTTATAATATGTAGTGAAGGCGAAAATAATTCCTGTCTGTTTGTTACCCCTTTACGTTTTTACGGCTGATGACGGAACGAACGGATTTGTATGAAATTTGGCACAAGTACCCTATATCCTGGAATAAGGAATTTGATAGGACTTTTCATCTCGGGAGTATGAAATCAAGGAAAGCCTTGGAATGATAGTTGCTTTGTTGGAAGCGAATCCGCTGGCAGAAGCTAGTACGTAACGATATTCATTATTGTACTATGCTAATTGGGAACGCAAGGCTACCGATCGCAAAATGCACCAGACTAACAAAAAACATTAAACTCATTTTTCAATTTCAAACATTTTAACTGTTTGACTGACACTTCAACTAGTTAGTTAAAGTTAGTTTTTTAGGGTTCCGAACAAAATCGGAATCCTTATAGGATCACTCGGGTGTCTGTCTGTCCGTCTGTCACAGCCAGTTTTCCCCGGATCCACTGGACCGATTCTGTTGAAATTTGGTACATTTATACATAGACAGACTTCTGTAACCCAAATACCAGTCTCTCACAAAGGTGGATTACAACTGCGACATTTTTTGTTCACATTAATATTAAGTAACTTTGTGAAGAGAGAATAAACGATAAATTATTATATTATTATTAAATACGAACGCGTTACGTAAATGATTAAATTTTTAGGATGGGGTCACTTTTGGGGTCCAACTAGAAAATTATAAAAAAAAAAGTTTTAACAATATCATGTGACATATCAAACTGTGAGGTTTTTAATTATATTTTTTTCATAATTTTTAAATAAATAGTTTTGAAGTTATTCAAGAAATTAGACAAAAAATTACCTTATCTCCGAGTCTAAAATTAATAAAAAAAATGGAGATAATTGATCTTTACCTTTATAGATTATACAGGAATAAGAAGTCTATACTGTTAAAACATCATGTTAAAAAAAATTCGTTCGGAACCTTTTGCACGTGAGTCCGACACGCACTTGGCCAGTTTTTTAACTGTTACAAGACTTCACCTGTCATTCTATTATATTTCCGAAACGTTTCGTTATTTATTGGTTTTCAAGAATTTTAGTATCTAATTACTTTTAAGTGCTTATTAAGTACTTAAAAAAACATGTTCTTCCTTCATGTGTTCAATGAAAAATTTGTCGGCAAAAAGTCGCTAATGTTTTTTTATTATTTGAGATGGGGTTGCCCTTGACTCTAGTCTAGGTCAGAGATGACAGAGACAGAGTCTACGATGGAGCGAGTTTACCCAGAAGGAGCCCGTTCACTCTGACTTTAAAGCGCCGTCCACACACGGCCGGGACGAAGAAAAATCGGTTACATAGAATTTGTACGAACTTGCTCACACATCCGTGTCAGGAGGTTCCGGATCGTCAGTGTCCCGGAGCACGCTCGGACGCACGGACGCCCTGACAGTGCTATCCGATTTTTTATCTCCGTCCCGGCCGTGTCCCGTCAGGGATTCAAGAGCACTTGTGCAAAATGAACACAGAAAAATTAGTAGGACTTGTTCGACTAAATAAAATTATTTACGATCTATCTAATCCACATTATTTAAATACAAAAAAAATATATATATAAATATAACTCGGATAGCCCTGACCCGGATGTATGTGGACACGGATGGCGGACGGCCCGTCCCTGACGGGAACTCGGATAGCCCTGACTCGGATGTGTGTGGACGGCCCTTTAAGAGATGAGGGTTGTAAGTTGTTGTTGTTGTTATTTACAATCTAATGTTTTGTTACCTTTTTGTTTCAGGTAAGATCGCGTTCTGGATCGCATTTCGTCCATATTAAGGCTGCGTTTCCAGCAGGGATGTGCGAGGATGAGTAGCGAGGGATACTTACTTTACCTAGCCTCGCTCAGCGCAAGCGATCCTATTGGTTCTTACGGCGCAGACAGTGGCGTGCCTAGGGTTTCAAAATAAGGCAAGCCCAATAAAATTTTAACCGATTTCAAAAACAGAAAGTTCAGTTTTCGACTGAGTATATAGGTACCTACGTATGTATCATCGCAATTTTCTCATAAACTACTGGTTAGGTACAATAAATTAAAAGTGAATTCATCCATCTTCTTCTTTCCTCTTCTTCAATTTCACTCTTGCTTGTCGTGCGGTGAATGAGTTAACCAAAGCACACTGAAGGCATGCTAGTGCTAGATTGAATATAATAAACATATCAGCAATTGCATACCTCCGGTGGCTTTGAAAAAAGCCGTTTGGTTTGCTTCATTGCTTGAGGGAACAAAGTTATGGTAAGTAGGTGCTTGCTTCGTAACAGGACTAACAGGTTACAGACAAAAAAAAAAAAACAAAGTTACAAAACGAAAGTTAAAAAATAGCTAGATAGAATGTAATAAGGAATTTAAATAAATTATTTATATTCTAATTGGAATCGTCTATCTTTCTTAAGAAATGATTTAATTACATCAGAGTAAAATGTTGGTGATCGTTTTAATTCTACCAACAACTGTTTTTCAATAGCTATCAACAGCTCGGGAAAGGCATCTTCAAGGTTATTCTCATTAATGAAATCAATTAATTCGAAAACATTACGGTCTTTCAGATCAGGACTAGAATACAAGCAAATCAATTGGCTTTTTAATGTTTGTTTGTCGAAATAGTTTGCATAAATGTCAAATAATGAATCTAATTCCTCTGTAGGAAAATGTGAGTGATAATTGTCAAATTTTTTGTTGTTGAGCAGTTGGAAAAACTTTAATTTATAAATTTCAGAATATCGGTCAGTAATTTCGGTATTAATGTTATCGATTACTTCTACAAAAAGTCGTCTGTATTCCGTTTTTGCACAGCGTACGTTGCGTCTCAAACGAGGAGCCGAGTTATTTTGCAACGTATTCTCATAAATTTGATCAAATTCGGATTGAAATTCAGCACGTAACCATGCCTGAAATTCCTTTATTTTATTAATACAATAACCGACATCAACTTGTGATTTTTGTAGAATATTGTACAAGCAGTCAGTTTTTTCAAATATCCGATGAAAAATAAAAAGAAAAAAATTGAAATTAAAAGATCTCAAATTGTTTTCAAAATTCTCCGCAGCTAAAATCGTATCCCCGTCCCAGTTCTGTGGATTGTCGCACAGATCAGAAAACAACTCAATAAGTTTACTTTTTTGTTCATAAACCGTGTTTACAACTCGCGACATGTATGTCCAACGAGTTGCGGGAGCATTAGGCAATTTTTTGCTGCAATGAGTATCGTAAAAAGCAGCTCGTTTTGTACTATTACTAAAAAAATTACACAAAGCCTGAAGGGCTGAAAAAAATAAACTAACCTCCTGAATTCTATTGCATGATTTAGACAACACTAAGGCCAAAATATGTGCATTACACCAAATGTAAATTGCTTGTGGACAAACATCTTTAACTTTTTGTTGAACTCCATTTCTTACACCGGACATTACACTAGCACCGTCATAGCTTTGCGCTACTAATTTTGCGATGCAATCATGTCTATTCAATATTTCTAAAATAATATTGGAGAGTGAGTCTGCTGTGCGACTTTCCGACACATTAAGAAAGCCCAAAAAACGGTCATGAATTTCATTTTTATAATAATATCTGAGAATCAAGCACAGTTGTTCTCTATGACTAACATCGGGGGTTTCGTCAATAATAATTGAAACAAATTTTGTTTGCCTAACTTCGTAATCGATGCAAGTTTGCATCACATCGGCTACGGAATGAATAATATCGTTTTGAATTTTGTTAGATAAATAACTCGGCCCCGGTTTGTCACTTTCCTGATGCTGCATATGCTTTTCTAAAACGACATCGTATTTTGAAATTAACGAGACCAGTTCTAAAAAATTGCCTTTATTTAATGAAGTTTTGGACTCATCATGTCCTCTTAAAGGAAGTTCCTGTTGTGCTAAATGACAAACAATATCGACTAATCTTTGAAATACACTACGGTTGTTATCAACGCGCGTGTTATATTTTGAAATTTCCTCAGATAACTGGCGTGATATAGATGTCTCAATTCGTTGTTTACCAAAATTACCGAAAGAAACCATTGCACACAGGTGTTTATGGGAATTTGCGTGCCTTTTAATGGCGCCAGATATGTTATTTAAATCATTATAACCAGATGTATTCCAAACGGAATCTTCATTCGAAAAAAATATGCAGCACCAACAATACAGCTTATTCGTGTGCGAACAGCCAACAATCCAACTAGTTTTATACACTGATCTATTAAATTTTCGTTTATGCGATTTACTAGTCTGAGAAATACACAGATTAGGCGTCGGTTTTAATGAAGAAATTAACTGTTTTTTTCTGAGCAAAGCTTAAAGATTTTACCTTATCTTCGCCAATCAAAACTTGAACACATTTTAAATCCTCACAAGGTACAATTACCTCCATTGTTGTAGGTAAGTCACTAAAACAATTGTATCACTAAGAAAATCTAAGAAAACACACAAATAACTTTAACAACATAACTTTTCCACTCAAGCGAATGAAACTGAAGTTAGTTGCACTCGGGTGTCGGAAACTACTTACCAGAGTTGCAGTGTTGTCATTTAGGCAAAAAAAGTCCCCAGGTATATGAAAAATCCAGCTAGATGTCGCAATTTTTTTATTTTTAAGATATTGCTTGAATATTTAATTTCGTTATTTTAAAAAGTCGCTAGTTTTTATTGTTGTTAAATCTTAAAAAAAGTCTCCAAACTCGTTAAAAATCTCCAAGATCTCACAACGTCGCTAAAACGGCAACACTGCAGAGTTGGCAAGGTGACAAGGTCACGCATACGCGGGCAACTTCATGCGCATGCAAGGCTTAATTCTTTCATACTGATCGATTTGTAGACACAAAAGTTTCTGACTCGTTATATGGCACATCGCTATAAGTGCGAAAGTGACAGAGCTAGTATTTGAAAGCCCGGTAAAAGCCGGTACGTGTAAGCGAGATAGCTATATGTAGATTCTGCAAATGCGAAACTCTGCGCGCGAACAATCGCGATGTGTAGTGTGGCATAGGTAGATACTTTGTGTTATTTTGATAAGAATTAAGCGCGCGAACTTTTAAATAGTTTGGGTTTGATATTGATTCTCTATCGAGCATTTTAGTAAGGCATGCCGGGCTTTTGGGCTTGTATGAAGGCTCCGCCACTGGGCGCAGATACCCCTCAGTAGCTGATTTTAAAATGAGAATCACGTCTAAACGGCTAGTCGTATTTTTTTTTAAATAATATGTTACTGTATATTATTTTTTTAATAATTTGATATTATGAAAATTTTGAATTTTATTCGTTTAACATAGTGTAATTAATTTGTTAAGTTATGTCTAACACGGACTTTAAAACCGCCGTGCGGATTTTAATGGCATTTGCACTATCTCAAAGACAATTTAATTATCTACATTTAGTTATACGGCTATTTTTTTAAAGTCAAGGAATAATAAGGAAAGTACAAAAAAACTGGCCAAGTGCAAGTCGGACTCGCGTGCAAAGGGTTCCGAACGAATTTAATTTTTTTAACATGTTATTTTAACACTACAGATTTCTAATAGGTTTTCCTGTAATCTTTAAAGTAAAGATCTATTATCTCCATTTTTTCCAAAATTTTAGGCTCAGTAGTTTCGGAGATAAGGAGGGAATGGTCATTTTTCGTCAAATTTCTTGAATAACTTCAAAACTAGATAGTTTAAAATTATGAACAAAATATAATTAAAACCCTCATAGTAAGCCCTTTCATTTGATATGTCACACGATATTGATCAAAAAAATTTTTTTTTTAATTTTCTAGTTTGACCCCCAAAAGTAACCCCCATACCAAAAATTTATTAATTTACGTAACACGTCCGTGTTTGGGTCATAGAAGTCCATATGTATACCAAATTTCAACAGAATCGGTCCAGTGGATCCGGAGAAAACTGACTGTGACAGACGGACAGACAGACAGACACTCGAGTGATCCTATAAGGGTTCCTTTTTTTTCGGAACCCTAAAACTACTGAATTTTGTCGCGCGGGTGTGAAATGAGTGCGTGTTTTGTTTCTTCAAGTTCGCTGGCGTATGTCGTCGCCCATCCCTTGCTTTTCATCCTTGCACTCCTTAGGTGGTAAAGCACCCAAAGTCGTCCATTCGTGAGTTTAATTACCTACTTATTAACGAATCTACAACACTGAACCATTTATATTTATGCGTGCGTCGTTCCATTGATTCCTTGGATATTGTAGAATGGCACGTACCAAGTAGAAAATTAATTAATTGCTTAACAAGTCTTAAGATTATTCTGAGAACAGTTAAATTCTCCAGTTTAACTGAATGAAATGATTTTATTGAAATTGATATTCTCGAGCCCCTTTTCCTATTTATTTGAGACTAGTTTTTGCTCGCGCAGTTGTCCGCGTAGAATATGTAAACGAGATCAAATTACACTTTCATAGGACTTTTTTTGCATGGACTTCTTGTTACTATTTTTCTTATTAATATAATACAAGTTGCTCCTTATAACATCAGCTATCTGCTAAAGAAAGTCCCGTCAAAATTAGTCCAGCCGTGTCGGAGATTAGCCGGAACAAACAAAGACATGAATGAGATCGTATGTATACTTTCATACCTTCGCATTAAGTAAAAAGCTATTATTTTTACATTACAAACAAACACTTCAATTTAATTCATTTGTAAAGATACATTGTTGTGCACGTAGAATACTGGTTGGTTTCCCTCGAAGGGCACAGGTGGTGTGGTGTAAGGGAAAATGGCCATGACAGCTGGCACGCGAACACCTGCCCATCTGCCACAGTGCCACCGCTCCGATCTATGCCTCCTTATTACTTATATCCTGTCGGCTGAACGGAACAGACGTGTATTATGCGCTCGACGCCTAATCTTCATAATTCTATCGAGATATATGGGGCATTATTAAAATATTAATGCTGATGTTTTCATTAAAGGGAATGTCGCTTAATTGACGATATCTCGTGTTGATTTATCGGTTATAGTTTTGCCATCTTTTATTACAATGTAGCTTCTGCCAGCGGCTTCGCCTGCGTGGTCCCTAGGGAACATACTCCCGGCATAAAAAGTAGCTTATGTCCTTTCTCAGGCTCCAGACGATGCAATTAACAGTCCAACAAAAATAACGAACTGCTGCCGTGTTTAAGGGCTTCAATTTACTGATAGGGAACTATCCTGTAGGCAGGGTATCGGATAGGTATCGAATATCGATACTTAGGCATCGAGTATTTCTAACTTGGGATAAACGTGTTGCGGCGTCCCGAAGTAACATGTGACAGGAGCAGGTAGATTGTGACAATTAAAGCACAAACTCGAAAATCAAAGCTAAGTCTTTGGGCCTATGTTTTGGACCTTCCACACCTCATCCACTAATCAGTTCCAATGAATAATAAACATTTTCTCAACATGCTAACAAGAAACAGCCTTCTGAACTAAACTGACGTCACAACATTAAAAGTACTGAGTATTTGCATAAAGTTCCGATACTACTCGAATATCGCTAGACAAGAATCGAGTATAAAATATACTAGGTATCGATACTCCTTCGGATCCCAACTCGTAGACCGTAGTTTACATTCTTTTTGCATTAACATGGAATTTAGTACCGCGTTCAGTATAAATTCTTACGATCATGTATGTTATTGTGCAGGTCTAATGGTATACCATTTATGTTATCTACTTTATGTTTATATACTCGTTAATGGATTTAATGTAGTGATACGTACCTTCTTGATTATCTGTTATTGCCAAGGAAATGCCAGTTATGGCAGTTATCAACTTGAATTGTATTGCTTATTTCGAAATTAATAAGGGTTTTGGAATTTAATTAGGAATGTCTTGGTTGTACGATTGTTTATTGTTTTATATGAGCGTAGTACATACCTATTTCAATAGAAGAACAAGTTACAGTTGTTATATGTATTAGCAACTAGCACTTCGCCCGCGACTTCGTTCGCGCGGATTTATTGGTAGGTATTCCACGAACTCCATCTACCCTCTACCCCCTTAATAGGGTAATGTGTAAATTAATTATTAATAGACTAAACAAGGGCAGTTCGCCCAAACTGCAACATTTTTCTTACTTAGAGTATTTTTTACCCGTCGTAACTTTAAAACGAAAGGTCCGATTTGAATAATTTAAACTGTAATTCACGTACATAACCAACGTTAATTATCGAACAATTTAAATGGATAAGAATTAATACCATGATACCAAAATCACTATTATTCCATTCCACCCAGGTTTTGATTGAATAATTTGAACAAAAAGCGGTCATTGTGACTTAACCATAATAGTTAGAAATATACCCTTTTTTGTAGATATTGATGTTTTCTATAAAACTGCAGTACATCACTTTGCTCTTTTGTCAACATTTTCTTCAGCGTACGCGATATAAGGATTTTTTAAAGTATTTTTTTCACACTTTGCGTTACTTTATCGAAGTTTTCTGACAGATCCCTAACTTTTTGTAATATTCTGTAGCCTTAGTTCATCAGGGATAATGTAGGATTCTAATGATGAAAATATTTTTCAAATCGGTCCAGTAGTTTCGGAACCTATTCATTTCAAACAAACAAACAAATCTTCCTTTGTAATATCATTAGTGTAGATTAAATGAGTTCTATTTGAAATACCAGCTCTAATTTTGTGACTAACTGTACTATCACTTTCGGCTTCTGTAATACATCCGTTCGAGTCTTTATCAATATCAATGTTAAATCATTTAGTCTCAGGCGCCAGTATTTCACAACCGGTCGCTACTAACATTTAGAGTTCAGTTATTTTGCGATGCTAACTATCTCACAGTCCACAGAGTATATCTGGCTTGCTGTTCACACGGAGGCTTACGGCCACCCACACCACAATCGGGATTTGCGAATTTGCCTACATTACCTCTGATACCTCTTGGCCGAGCTCCATTTACCTTGCCATCTATCTTACCAAACCAATCTATGACTTACAACACCCAAGATAAGACTCAGTTTTAACAATCAATAATATAGGATGAAGTAGAGATGTAGCGGTACCAACTGTTTCCCCAGTGAAATGTGTTATTTAAGTACAGGTTTGCGTGCCGAGGAAATATCATATCGTCAAAATATTGGTATTGCTATCGTTTTGCAAACGCATTATACAAGTTACTCAATTTTCGGAGGATTTTAACGACATTTTTTAATGGGACTTTAGTGTGCGCGACAACAGTTTTGGCAGACATGTTATCGATTTTATTCCCATCAAATTTCCTATCATGAAATGCAATCCCCATTTGGTGCCACGTCGCTCGAGGCACGAACGCCGACAGTGGTGTTTGGTGACTCATTCTCACGCCGACCCTATAAAGCGCCCGTTAATGTGACTCATAATAGACCACTAGCCTATTTCCAAGTAAGTCAACCAAAAGGACCAAATCTTGAGAGATTTGGTCCTGGTATTATAATACACGGTGCCATTTTAGTCGTCTTACAACGGCAGCCTACTTCGTCTATCCAATAACTACTACACATTCATAAAAAAAATGATATTTATGAATATTTTAACTATTCAAATAATTAAATTATTTTTCATTATCATGAAGCATGACGTAGTTTGAAACATCCAGGAGCGAGCGCCGTCCGATCCTTGTGTTCCAAAGACGGTGCGGTATGGAATGGCGACATTGCTTTGATACGTAAACATTATTAACAGCGTGTTTTATAATTCTAATGCATTATTTATTTTTATTGTACAATTATCTCAATACTACTCCTCCTAGCCTTGTTCCCATCATTCAGGGTCGGCTCTCGTATTCATTCTCAATGGTTATTTTTTTTTAAATTATCGCGCCTAGAGGTTGTTTATGTCGGGTACATTGAATGAGCCGCCTTTATAAGGTGACTAAAATGCCACATGTGTATATCTCCTTTAAAATGCAGTAGAGTTTGTACACTGATGTTTTAGATTTCAGGTTCGAAATAATATTCCAAGGCTCGCTATTGTTTTGGCTGAATATGTGAATAAATCCATTTATTACCAAGTTTGAATATTAAGTGACACATTCTACGATATCATGCGTGCGTCATTGTAAGTGTGGCTAAGTTACACTGGTTACTTGTTCCGATTGTTAAATCAGTTGAATGTTTTTGATATTACTGTTCTTGTTTACGGGGATGTTAAATTCAGGTTCCGTCATTTTATTTCATTTGGAGCAAGGTTTTTATCGATGGATATCTATGTTACTTAGTTATTGGGTTGTGAAGTTCTGGTAGGCATCCGCTCGGCGTAAAATTACTGGTATTCAGCTAAATCCGGTTTGACTGGAAGCCGACCCCAATATAGTTGGGAAAAGGCTAGGCAGATGATGATGATCTATGTGAAGTCATGATCAAGTCTATAATATACATACAAATCAAGGAATCGATAGGAATCTCAAGTTTTATCAAATAGCATGCACGGAAACCGTCACTTCCGATCTGTCTTCGCACTGCTGCGTTTTTACCGCGCATATAACGGAAAATTTCAAATTCTTGCGATTTTCCAAGTGAGAGACTTTCGATTTTCCACCTTATTTGCTATTTTGATATTCCGTGAGATTTAAAGTATGAAACCGCAAAGTATCCGAAGCGATTAAATTCTAATCATCAGTCAGGGTTATATTTCTTTGGAAGTGTTTTTAAGATCCAGCCATTTAGTTAGCCTTTAGTTTCTTTGACCAATTTTATGATGGTTTTACCTGCCCTGTAAAAAGTTCAATAAAAAGTCATCCTTTGTTCGCGGATAATGAAACGATTAGGAATCCGTAGTGTTCAGGCGAGGTGACGAGTTCCAATGACCTCCAGGAACGTGAATACAGCAAGTATTCACAGTAAATTTTTTGCTGCATTTTATTGGCGCCGAGCCGTTACGTAGTTTGCGAAACAGTACTAATTTGTTTAGAGCTAAGCAACACGCTACGATAATGGTAGATGAACTTGAGATAAAACTACCTGCTCACCGAAATAATAATAGCAGGTAGATAAAGTCTGATGAGAATGTTGAGATGGATGTGTGGAGTAACGAGAATGGATAAAGTGAGAAATGAGTACAATAGAGGTAGTTTAAAAGTGGCGCCAGTGACGGAAAAGTTAAAAGGGAATCGCTTGTCTTGGTATGGTCATGTGAAGAGGAGGGATGAAACGCATGTAACTAGAAGAGTTATGAACATGAATGTGGATGGATGGAGAGGGAGAGGAAGGCCAAAAAAAAGATGGATGGATTATGTGAGGAGCGATATGAAAGAAAAGGGACTTAGTGATAGAGTGACGACTGATAGAACAGAATGGAAGAAAAAAAACGTGTTGCGCCGACCCCAAGTAACATGGGATGAGGGCAGGAAGATGATGATAAAGTCTGTGACTGAGGATGAATGTTATATCTTAAACTAATATTAAAGCTGAAGAGTTTGTTTGTTTGAACGCGCTAATCTCAGGAACTACTGGTCCGATTTGAAAAATTCTTTCTTCTATATCATCACGCTAAGACCAACAGGAGTGGAGCAGACGAAGTTGCGCGGTCAACTAGTAATATATATAACTCGGAACTCGGATAGCCCTGACCCGGATGTGTGTGGACGGCCCTTTAATCTATATCTATCTATACAAATATGTATATAAAGCTGAAGAGTTTGTTTGTTTGCTTGAACGCGCTAATCTCAGGAACTACTGGTCCGATTTGAAAAATTCTTTCAGAGTTAGATAGCCCATTTATCGAGGAAGGCTATAGGCTATATATCATCACGCTAAGACCAATAGGAGCGGAGCAGTAATGAAAATTGTGACGCAGACGAAGTTGCGCGGGTCAGCTAGTTTTGAATAAAGTTGAAGATTTTAAACATGCGAGCAAAATAGGGAATCGTTTTTTTGACCAAACAAGTGATTAATTCACGGAACACAGACCGTTAATAAACGATAATTATTACTTCTGTCTCCAGAGGCGGTCTATTTACCATATTTTGTCATTGCAAAACTGTCAGATGCCGTAATTAAGAACCTATTTTCTGCATAACCAGTGGAGTCTTAATAGTAATTCATTTTGCCAGCCAGTCGAACAGATGTGCGCAGTATTCGGTTTCGGTTCGTATCTCGATCTTATTAATGGCTACTTTTATGTGTAACATTGCCCAATGTTTTGCAAAACATCGGTCTTGAGTACTTCATTGCTGTAGGTTTTTTGGATATTCTTTTTGGTTTTCATACATACGCTTTCTTTTGCATAGTAACCAATTGGAGAAGTAAAATTGCCGTCTTCTTGGTTATTCTTTCTCCATTCTTCCTGATCATACTGACATGTAAATTCTAAGGGATTGAGATTGGTGAACTCAATGAGTGGTAATTAAGTATGACACGCAAAGATGGTACTGCCTGTCATATTAACATAATCCATATTTTCAACGCCCACACAAAGATAAATGGAGGGTCTAGTTCTCGGGGCTTGGGACATACTCGTAACGGAGAATTCATGATAAGTAATGAATCGTTTAATCTGTACTAATATAATATATAAAGCTGAAGAGTTTGTTTGTTTGCTTGAACGCGCTAATCTCAGGAACTACTGGTCCGATTTGAAAAATTCTTTCAGTGTTAGATAGCCCATTTATCGAGGAAAGCTATAGGCTGTATATCATCACGCTAAGACCAACAGGAGCGGAGCAGTAATGAAAATTGTGACGCAGACGAAGTTGCGCAGGTCGGCTAGTTTTAGGATATTTTTCGGAATAGTTAGCTACATTTTGTAATAAAATGTTTGATTTTTACAAACCCAGCCGGATGAAGTGACATTGAGTGTTAATAAAACCAAATAAACTCGTCACGACTAGTTTTATGCTGATGTTCATTAAGATTTATAAACCTCAAGTCATTTGCATTATCGCACTCCGTAGCCGTCTCTGATGTTTTATAAAACAATTAAGCATCTGTGAAACATCTCTTTTAATGCTGGCACTTCACTTGGCGTATTTGTCCATATATTCGTGTCACTTGTGCAATTCAAAATTATCCTTATGTTAGACATAAAAAAGTATATTTTGTATTGTACAAGTGAGGCCAATATTTAGCCAAATACGCCAAGTAGCAGCATGAGGTATCGGTTGAGTTATTAATGTTATTGCCTGTGTCAATTTATCGTAAGATTAAAAAGAATCTCTTCGATTTCATAGCTCTTAGAGCCAACAACAAAGGCTCAAAACGCGAAAAATTTCGGAAAGAATTCTGTATTTATAAAAGTCCCTTGTAATAATTAAAGCGTGTCCGGTGTGGGTTGCCCCTTAATCTTTTCTCTTAATTACATCGCTCTGTTTTTATATCGTCCTGGTACCTTGCCGCGTAAGCCATTCACGATAAAAGAGGACATTTTGTGTTGGAGGAAAAAATACCATTGTTTTATTGGTCCTTTTATCCGCATGCTATATTTTTGTCCTTTGCACGGACTAGCGATTAAGTTATTAAGATGATTCCTTTGAGCTGGGGTTAAATATGTAAAAAAATGGTTTTTAAAATCTTTTTTTTTTATTTAATATTGATTTGTTCTTGACTCTAGTCTAGGTCAGAGGTGACATTTTGTAGCTAGTAGTTCGCTTTTTTCACAGTTAACTAGTCATGTGAACTGAGAATTGTCACTGTGAGAGTGTACAAACGTCCTTACTTAAATAGTTAAATTAATGTTAGGTCGTAACCTCCCATGCCTAAGTGACTATCCTTGTTTTGGCAAGGGAATGTGGGTAGATTCTATTTAATTTACATAAATTCATAAGCGAGATAAACAGAAACAAATAACACATTCATGTACACAGATTCTATGTGCGTAAATGTATGTTTTGATAACTTAAGATTAGCTAATTACTCCAGCAGAATATCAAACATAGTCAATGTAAACATTTGTCAGTTGTTAAAATTTTGCCTAATTAATGGCTTTGCTCCTATTAAGCATAAAGGATTACGTCCATTGAAAGTTTAGAAAAACGGATTTAAAACTGTCACGAACACAACACCCGATCGGACGTTGTCGCCCCTACCCTTATTTCGGTTGCCGCTAATCCTGCTGTAATGACGTTCCCCATCGTTTTAACTTGGAAATGGAAATTTTCGTTTATGTGTACATTTTAACGATAATCTACTTTCGGACAGCGAGTAGTGAGACCCGGATCACCGAATTTATTCATCGATTTCCCCCATTAGGTTGGCGTTGCGTCGCGGCCGGTTGGATGGCGGCTGGCGCCGAGGTTGCAAATTTCACGGCGCCCCTGCCTCGCTTCTCGTGGCTTGTTTGCGAAAATGTCACGTCGCTGAGTGTACCCCTCCCCCAACCCCCCCTCCGCACCACCACACCATGCCCCGCACTCCCCAGCGAGCTCGACGACCGCGACGTGTTCTTCTGTTGGTAACTTGACTCCGCTTTGTGAGTCGAGACGCGCGGTGGCTGAATACGTGCACCACAAACTTATATAGCTAGTTCCACTGCTCCAAACACTTCTTTCTATTGGTGTTCTACCCATAAACACGAGATCACGGGCCCGACGTTACGCAGTCGTTAAAGTAGAAAACGGTAACTTTATAGGCGGACTGTATTTTTCTCATCTACTTTCAATATCTCCCCTGTTATAACTTTTCGAAATGTTGTTTTTATATCAACTTCCGGCTTCCATTAAATTCGCAGGACTAAGGAAGTACCGAGAATATGAATTTGGAAATTGAAAAGGTAGTATTCAAATAAATTCCTACTTGGACATCGTTTTCATAACACGATCAAGGTTATTCAAAATTAGTGTGTCCAATAATTGCGTAACAAGGCAGTTTTGCGTTCTTTTTATTTGTATGAATTTTTTTTTCGTAAATGTCGTTTCGTTTTCAACATTTGGGAACAGTAAAAGCCTTCACCACATCTACCCAACCGCAGTACCTACAGAGCGTTACCCTAAAAGCCATCGAGCGAAGGCAGTCATGTCACTCAAAGCCCCCAAATTCCTCACACAGTGATATTTCCGAAGGAGGGGCTTGCCAGGAAAGACGTTGCGTTCGGCTCCTGATATTTTATTTGAGGATTTCTACCCTTGGGAAATACAGACGACTGCTGGCATTGCGTGGCTACTGAAACTTTTATCCTTTTTTTACAATTTCGTGTTTTATAAATCATTTAAATACTTATTTGAGTGGGTATCGATTGTCATATAGTACAGCACGTTTGGAATTAATCTGTTTAGGTCGACGTGCTTGGATTTACACACAATGGCGGCTCGGGCACGTTTGCGTGTGTAAACGATGAAATATTAGTTAAGTACTCATTGGATCGGACGGCGTGGTTATCGAATGACCGTGGTCAGCGCGCGCATGCTCTACATAGCGACCATTTAAATTTTAAGCTTGTTAGTCGCCCCGAAAACTCGGCTATTCTTTTGTGCCAACTAGGCCTAAGCTCCCTTTGAAACGTCCAATGCCAAAAAGCGTCCGTGCGGACTCCCGACCCTCGTCGAAAACTGCCGTATCTCTGACGGGCAGCGGCTTGCGGATTATCAAACTTAAATCGAGCTTCCTTCCGCATTACTTCCATCGCATCAAGGTCTCGTAAACCGATAATGTTCTAGAGGTTTTCATTATTCAATGTTTTATTTATTAACAGGCTAGTTGGATTCGACCGTAACGAGAGTGTGTAGAGAAATCTCTTGGTGGAGCCCACTGTCACGCACACGTGTGTTATCTAACGCACCCGAATGGTGGCAGCCGTTCGATTACACGTTATAATTTACGCCTGCCTTCTGTTTTTGCATTTATGTCTTGTTTGTTTGTTACATTGTAATAACGATGGGACTTAACGTTGATGACGAGTATCGAAGGGGGAACAACGGTGTTCGTTTGTTAGATTATTACAGTCAGGCGTGGCGAACGGAGTCGAGGGGCGTTCATAAGCGCGATACGCTCCGGTTCCTTATCTCGATGTGCAATTCTTTGTTTGCTGTGTACGCAATTTCCCAAACGGCGTCGAGTAGAGCGGAGATAAACCGCACAAGGCCTAGCCTCGCTTGGAGATGGCAGATATCTTGTGCGTAGTTCGCAGCCTCGCCGCCTTGCCGCCTCACGCCTAACCAGCAATATTTCTTCGGAGCGTGTCGCCTCGCCTTCTTCGGTCGCCCTCGCCACTACGCCCGCCTCCGCTGAAATATGATTTGGATTATGAAATATGACGGCAACATTCCCCGGATAGGCGTTTACCAATTTATTCGCCGTTACGGCTACGGAGTAGTGTGAAATTTTTGATGCTAAATATTTCATGCTACAACATTCTTCACGCTTTTTTTGCTTGTAATTATATCAGTGACTTCCAGTTGGCTAAGCATGCAACTGATGGAATATTTTTTCTATAGCGACAGTGTGCGGCTGGTCGCTAGTCGCAGGTGTGCGGGTGTGGTGACCAGAGCGGCAGGTGCGCTTCGTCCTCGTCCGACTATTTGCTCTGTTTATTTTTCAATTCTCGTTATTTCATGTTTTCCCACTCGCTTATCTACTGTTTTATGGCTCCGTTATTCACTGTAATCCGGTACCATAATTAAACTAATTTGTTCGCGAATGGTGACTGAACTTTTACGAACAAATTGCCTTATATTGTACGGAGACGCTCCTGGTAATAAATTATATTAGCTAATTAGATATTGGATTTCTTTCTCTAGAAGTAATGTAATTGTGTCTTGAATTGCTGTCGTCGTGAGAGGCAGTGATGTATTGTAGTCAAGGGTTTATACAATGTTATTATTTGCCTAAGTTAATTATAAGGTAGGTAGGTACGTAATAGCTTGTAATAGCATGTCGGTCTGTATGCAAATGCAACGTCCGCAGCTCGAGGGAATCACGCTCGGCCGCGGTTCGATGAGGACCGTCCGAATCGTTACCATGCTCCATGATGCTCCGACGCAGTAATCACGCTCGCATTTTGCCTTGTACCACGTTTGTTAAAATGGAAATACCTACCATTCACTCGCTAAATATTTAAAGGTAAAATGTTCATTTAATCGACATCCCCGGCAACAGTTCTAATTTGTGAACAGATTTCGGATTCGGACGCCATTAAATTACCTATACTATTTTTAAATACCTTTGCTTCATGTTTCAGCTACTAATTACACGCTGCCAAACACCATTACATGTTTTTAATTAATTTATTCTAGAACATCAAGATATTAATTAGTCTATCGTTTTTGGAGATTAATGAACCGATGACCTTTAAAGATTTTGTGTTAACATTTTTGCTCGCTGAATAATGAAATGTGTAGTAGTATACCACCCACGCGCTACAATATGTTTATGTTATCTATTGTGTTGCTTGGCAGACGGTTTATCTAAACCATCTATCCGCCATATGCAAACCAACTGGTTAACCTAAATATCTAACAATAAGTTGGTTGGTAGTGTTGGTACCACTGACGCGAATGTCGACGCCTGGTAGCGGTTGACCCCGTTATTAATCACTATAATGACGACATTTTTGTTACTAGCATAATATAATGACCGTGACCGGTTTGGGAACCTATCGCTTAGATAATAACCACACGCGAAATAAATGTAAGACAAGTTAAACGACCGACTGCGTCGAGGCGACAAGTTACGTCGTCGTCGTCGGTTATTAAATGTCGAAGTGGGCGACAATTGATTGATAGTGCAATATGTCACGAGAACTGAGAAGTTTGCCGGCTTTCCACATAATTGGTAACTAGATCCGAGTGATTAATTCAGTCGCGATTTAATAAATATTAATGCGACCTATTCAGCTTATGCTGTGTCGTGAGATGTAGTCGCGAGTGGAGCGTGGGAGCGTTACTATGATTTGTTTACACTGGTCGAGTAGGTGCGACGTGCGATCAGCTGGCGCGTGACGTCGATAGGCGTGCGCGGGCGCCGTCGCCACCGGCGTCATTGTGACGTCTGCGTCTTGGTCTTGCCCACTACAGCTTTGTCAATCATAATAAAATCGCGATTGAGCCGTTCAATGCTCCGTGTATTCTTATTGTCTATCGTTTTGAATAATACTATCGTTTGTATTAGGATTTGGTACCTATACACAGTTCATACTGCAAGTTTATTGCTTGCATTATTTTTTCCTTTACGTATTCGGTGTGCAATCAATCAATCTCTGATTGAGCAGTTTCGGTTGTAACTTCACACTTCAACCGTCAACGTATTTATTTTAACACCTGTAATCGCTGCTGCAAATTAAATTATGTTAAATTAAATTAATTAAGTATTTCCAGTACAGTACGCTCTGGCCGCATTGTGGATTGGCACATTCATAATGTGGAACATAATTGCCTTGAATTCAATATTGCTACTGAATGTCAGTTTGCCTAGGCTGATGTTTATCTGTGGTGACATTTGTGCTAAGTATAAGATCGAATACTGACTTAATAGAACTAGTGAATGGTTAAGGATTGCAACTTAATTAATTTCAAGTCAAAATGTATTGCCTCTCTTGAAATTCGAATATAGCAGAAAGGAACAAACGTACATTTTACGCCTTGGACCATCGGGTTGGTAGAAACGACCACGAATCTACGATCCTTATAAATTTCACTATGCTTGGTTATTGCGTTTTTGGCATTGCAACTTGCAACCGTATTCATCGCGTGAGTTACATTGTCCAGTTGACGAATTTTTAAACATAAGGCAATGGATTTCGAGTTCCTCTCGATTGTGAAAGGTTATGCGATTTTGATCATACATGCACGCTCGTTCTGAGTACTTCGCACCTTTCTGAAGAAGTACTCAAAACTTATAAACCCCCTTCCCTTCCCTTAAAAGTTATCAAACGAGTTAACAAGTTAACAAGCTACAGGCACGAACCTCAGAGACCTTACTGTATCCTACCTACCGTTGTCTATGTACCTATATAAGTGTTGTAGAAGTCGTCCTTAGCCAGTGAGTTGTAACCGCAGTCTTCATATCAAGTTTCTGGTTGTCTCCTGGACCGTGAGGATCCATAAACATATTACATGATACCTGTATTAAATAAGTGAACATGGCAGTAAATCTTATATGTGTGGGTTCTGTTTGGATGGTCAATAAATATTCTAGACTAGCTTCTGCCAGCGGCTTCGCCCGCATGATCCCTAGAGAACATACGCCCGGAATAAAAAGTAGCCTATGTCCTTTCTCAGGCTCTAGACTATCTGTGAACCAAATTTCATTAAAATCGGTTCTAGTTTTGGCGTGAAAGCGCGACAGACAGACACACAGACCGACAGACAGACACACAGACAGACAGAGTTACTTTCGCTTTTATAATATTAGTAAGGATAGAACTGGCTACTGCCATATGTCGGAACGGATACCGGAACGGAACCCTGATAAAAAGTCGTATGTCGTAAGCCTAAACCAGCCCATAGTCTTCCTTTTTTTAGGATGGGATACCATCGAATGACCCCTTCCGCTCTGGGCGGAGCGGAATAAAGTGTCAGACTTACTGATTAAAACCCATCAGTGCTCATCCTAATGACCTTTGCGTCCCAGGACCATGGTGACTCTTTTGAACAAATTCCGCAACGGCCCATATTGTCTGTGATTCAAATCCGTTCAACTATTGACGCGAGATTGATAAACAAACATAAAGAATTGCACATCTACATATACTTCTATACTAATCTATACTAATATATAAAGCTGAAGAGTTTGTTTGTTTGCTTGAACGCGCTAATCTCAAGAACTACTGGTCCGATTTGAAAAATTATTTCAGTGTTAGATAGCCCATTTATCGAGGAAGGCTATAGGCTGTATATCATCACGCTAAGACCAACAGGAGCGGAGCAGTAATGAAAATTGTGACGCAGACGAAGTTGCGCAGGTCAGCTAGTTTTAGGATATTTTTCGGAATAGTTAGCTACATTTTGTAATAAAATGTTTGATTATTACATCAAGCTAAGACCAATAGGAGCGGAGCAGACGAAGTTGCGCGGGTCAACTAGTACTTTAAATATATAAAGCTGAAGAGTTTGTTTGCTTGAACGCGCTAATCTCAGGAACTACTGGTCCGATTTGAAAAATTATTTCAGTGTTAGATAGCCCATTTATCGAGGAAGGCTAAAGGCTAAATATATCATCACGCTAAGACCAATAGGAGCGGAGCATACGAAGTTGCGCGGGTCAACTAGTTTTAATAATATACCCTGAAAATTTTGAAGGAGTCGGCTTGAAGTGAACTGTCATTCCGCATTGATCGTATGGATTGACAGCAGTTTTCACGACGAGATTTTACAGAATAGTACTACTGGTCCTTTTATACGCAAAATGTTGGTCCTTAGACCGTAACGTTAAGAAATAAATAGTCATGGAAATATCTAGTCGTCACACCAAGTGTATTTGCACGGCTTAACTTGCCAATATACAATGATAAGTCTAGCTTATCAACACCATAGCAAGTGACCCATTTCTTTGAGTTGACATCTTGTTGGAAAAGATAAAACTGCTCTAACACTCCCTTAATACCTAGATTACTGCGATTTTTTTTATCAGCGCCAAATATTTCAGTTTTGCGCGAAATACTTCGAGGGGAATATACGGAAGGCCAGTTTCATGAGTCCTTGTGTTGTTATTGATGGAACAAAAAAGACCAAGTTCTTTTGTTTAGTGCGTATTGAGGAACGTGCTCCATTATCGGATCTATCCTTCGGATGGTATTACGCAGTTCTTATTGTATTTACAGAGTATGTGTCTTGTCTTTGCTGTTTATATTTATACACCAAAGCTGACGTGTTTTAGTGAAATTCCAACGGGTAACACACGCTTTCTGTTCCGCTGGCAACAATGTACTTGACGGATCGGAGGACACTACTGTAATTATACTTGGTTGAAATGTTTTTGGGCTACGTAATGTATGTTGCGGTTTTTAGATAACATGGCTGACATCTGAATTTTAGATTTAATTAGTGGTTAGCCAGCTGCTGTGCAGTTTAGATCCCGTAATCCATTATCAAAGACTACTTATTTTTAAGGTTCCGTACCAGAAGGGTACCCAAAGGCGATTACAAAGGCTCCGCCGTCCGTCCGTCTGTCTGTCAGCAGGCTGTATCTCAAAAACCGGAAAAGATAAACAGTTGACATTTTCACAGAGTATGTATGTATTTCTGTTGCCGCTATTACAACAAATAATAAAAATAAAATTGAATTAAAGGACCGAAAAAAAAACACGTTTCATGTATGGGAGACATACATGAAACGTGTTTTTTTTTTCGGTTTGTGCTACGGAATTATTGTGGGAGAGTCCGACTTGCACTTGGCCAGTTTTTTACACTGGAGTTTTTATTGTTGGAGAATAAACTTATTTGAGTGTCGTCTTTGGTTGCCGTGAAGTTAAAGCAATAGTTTGGAAATACAATATTTTAATCTTTATCGAACGTCTACCCTACTGGATCAATAGCATAAAGGCATCTTTAGGTCCTTTCTACCAAAATAAATTTGAGCAGTGTTCGTTAACGGGTTCATAGTGATAAAGTTCCCCTTCTGAAACAAATCGCTTCACACTTTTAGCTAGCAGAAAAATTCTAAAAAGCATAAACTTCAGCGAGATAACGTTTTTAATCCATCCCCGGACTTTTAATTACCATCCCGACTTCCTAATTTGTATCTGCATTAGCTTCGCGACATTTCATACTTTAACAAGCTGCTACGTGGATTAAATCCTAATGTTTGTTAACATTAAACAGTTGACAGCTCCTGTTTTATAATTACAGCGGCTTCTGTTAATATTTACATAATATATGTTGAGATTTATGAGTGTGAAGCGACAACGGCCCTCCGCTCGGGGCGTACCGTCTAAAACTCATGAATACGTACCTATAGGTATCATCTATAGGTACTAGGTACCTAGTCATATCGCTCGCTGTGGTGAACCCAGTACTAACACAAGCTATTTTGATTACAGTGAGGATTTCACATGAATATTAGTTATACTCTTGGTTGTATTCCAGTGTGTCTGAAATTATGAACAAGACTTTCCATGAATTTTAGATAAGAATGTAACACCACGTTCTGTGTTTTCCTATTACGAGTTCCATTTAGCAGAGGAATACTAAGTGCTACATTTCTATACTGTCGTACTGATATTACACAAGTGCAAGACAGCATATTATACCGATGGTATTATAAGCATGTTACTTATGCATGTCCCATATTCCGTAGCATCGCAGGATCCTCTCTGCACCGTCACTTAAGCGTCTTATACGTTCGCGTAAAACTTTCGGCTCTCAAGATTAGCCGTTACCAACAGACAGGCGGTTTCTGGGGTGTATAAGGGTAGCGATTAGTCGATTACTTTTTCCCACCCCCTGTACTCAGCGGAAACGTTTCTCGTAGAACTTTTGTATCGAAGCGGTTTTTAAATTTTGTTCGTAGTTTGGTCTTTGTCTGCGATATCCTTAGGTTGAAATTGAACACGCTAGCTCGAACATTATCTTAAGATATTGATTAAAGCTGTCGGATTTATAAAAGACAAGAATATACAAGGTATAGTTAGTATATAAAATCACGGCTAGACGTGGGCAGCCTCGCATCTTACACGGCTTACACGTGTCAATCTATCAAGCAACTTTGTATCGTAACCAGATACAGTCCCGATTGAACCTTGGTATTCAAACACGTACACGTGTGGGAGTCTCGGCGTTACTGTGCAGTATACAGCTCTACAGGGACATGTAACAAACTAGTTTACGTCAGATATTACTGTAACTCAGTTCTCACTACTTACCGGCTTCAGATGCCTGGGGTAAGGGATAAAACGAAGAAATATAGAGGGAGCTATAGCCCAGCTACGTGCGTAATGTCGGTCGGCTGGAATCGAATCGCGAAGCCCCACGTAGAGGTGGAACGAGGGCGGCGTGCGTTTGAGTCCCGCACCCATTTGAGCTGACATACGGATGGAGGTAACGCCCGACGTACTTTTCACCCGTTTACGCTCGACCTGGAATAATAAACTGGGGAGCTAAAGGACCAGAATTTAAACTACAGCAAGTATCCGCAGAAGTTTGATGTTATTTCTTTATTGTACTAGTAATGAAATGGTTTTATGAAATAACACAACAAACAGGCATATCTTTTTAACTTTATCCTTATTTGCTTCAAACTTGCTTCGTAATTAAAAGCAATCTACACAGTTTCGCATTAAAGGGCCGAAGTATTGATCAACCTCAGGCGAAATTGGTAGGCTTATTGTTTTCAAGCAATTATTCCTGCATAATAGGTCAAGCACCGATGTACCTAACGACTTCCGGGCGGTGCCAGGTTCGAGTGCCACGGTACACAGCTAAATATAAAGTGGTATTTGTGTTAGTCATACCATTACACTGCAGATAACTATACACCGAAATAGAACCAAGCCCAGCGAAGGGCCTTGGTGAGCGTCCCATTTTTTTCGCGTAATACCTCATCGTTCCCCGGTTTTTTCTACCGCTTCAACAACATCATTTTTTTAGAATCGTGAAATCTTATGTAAATCCACTTTATAAGTTACTGGTTTATTTCCAATTTTCTCCAAAACATGCGGGTCCGTTCGGACATTTAAGCCTACCTTAACCCAATTGATATAAAGGTCAAGGAATTACTGCGGTTATATGGAAATACAATATCGTTTCCTTACATAAGTTTTACTACGTGAACCGATGAACTAGTGAAGGTTTTGGCCATTGGCTACCCTCACCAGGCCAACAGCCGGTCCTGTGTGTCTCGCAACCATTGATGCGAGACGCACAGGACTGGTTGTTGTGGCGATACTTGGGGCAGGCCTGTGTCCATCAGTGGACGTCTATCGGCTGATATGATGATGATGATGATAACATAAGTTTTTTTTCGTCTTGGACCTTGGCTTCATGAGCCTTTTCGTTGAGGTCGCAGGCGTTACGTGATGCCCGTGTCGCCTACATACTTGACAGTGCTTTATGCGCGACATTGGCCAGGGCTGGCTGTAAAATAATTCAACGAGACTGAGTAAAAAAGCCCCCGATACGCTGACATTGACACACTTCCCCGCGTGGACTTCCTGCCGGCCACTCGGTACAACATTTTTTGTTTTTGTTGTTTTTCTCCTAGTTCCAGTTCGCTTTCAAACCGCTTTTCGGTCGTATTTTGCGGAATTTCCCTTTTATAAACATTTTTTTTTATTTGTGTTTTATAACCGGCTTATTCTGCGTCGCTTTTCGGCACATTCGATTGATGACTTTTTAATTTTGTTCGTTTACCGAGTGTGTGTTCGATTGCAGTTTGCACTTTGTAAGTGGCAAACTTTTTTTGTGAATGACTACGTTTCTGCGTTGTAGGTATAGGCATTTATGGTCGCCGGCATTGAACTTTTGACATTAATATGTCAAGTTTTCCGTGAGAAACGAATGCTTATTTAAGTGCAAGGGTAACGTGACTGATATTTAAATTGTTGATTAATATTTGTCCTTTAAACAAGTTTATTATTTATCGAACATTTTTGGGGCTACCAGCAAAAGGTTTCGTGTGATAAGCGGCGGCTCGCGTGTGCCCAGTATTTTATGTGGGTACCGCATGGCTATATTTGTTCAGTACTGGAGCTATAAATATTGCAACCTGATCGTCAAACCGCCCACGGGAAATTGGCTCCTCCCTATTCTCTGTATCATTATTGCTAACCTCTTTACTTTATTACAAGTACCATCTGCTTTTACTTTTAAGGAGCACTTCAAGTTTTACACACGAAACCAACCTTCGGATTTTCGATCGATAATTTTGCAATTTGGACTCAACCAATTTATTGAGTGCGACCAACGATTTACCGGTCTTGGTGACAAGTAGTATCACAATACTAAGTGGTTTTTAAAGTTGTGCCGTATCGTATCGACATAATGCCTAAATAGAGAAACAGGTTTTGAATTTTGAAGAAAAAAAAAATAGACAACACATCGTTTGAAAATCGTATCGAATGAAAGATACTCGACCCATCCTTACGCTATCCTTTATTTATGCTTCCATCTTTATGCACAAATACCCAGAGATAAAAGACGTACCTTCTTATTGTCGATTGACAAACCATTTCTCCTTTACAATGGACGCAAAAAATCCTATCGATGGAATAAGAAAAGCTGGTTTTATTTCAATGAAATGTTGAGATTCTGCTTGGGCTTTTAGACGTTCATTGTGAATTATTGCTTAACTTCAACACAACTTTCGATGTTAAATTTTATTGCTTTACCGCGATTTCTGACGTTAATTTACCTGTATTCTTCTAAGTTTACCGCAGCAGTCATTTGGTGTTTTTATTGAAAAGTGCTTGGTGAAACTTGGGTCGCACCTACGGAAACTAGAAAGTCATTCAGTACCTTAACTGCGTCAGATGGCATCTGTCTGGCAATATTGCTGAAATTACCCTTTTTGGCGCAGCCGTGAGGCCACGCTAATTTTTTTTTACTGTTTTTACTTTTTTTTTTGTGTACATACCTCATCGACTCGCACAATAGTGTTAATATTTTTTTTTCACATGTAATAAAAGGCAAGAATTCTTCTCGGTAAGCTCACTCCATCGTCCACTTTGTCTGTCACCTCTTTAAAAAAAAACTGTCCTCATAATGCCCATTTCAGTCCAGACCCCAGTTACCATCTTCATGTCATTGGCCCATAGAGTTGAGAGAGCATCCACTCCAGTTTTGTCAACTTGCCCTTTTTAGTAGCACTCGTTAGGTCCCGGCGACCATCGGTCTTTCGCCAGACGACCCGCCTACTACCACTTCAGTTTGCTGACTCTGCAAACTATGTCCGACGTCTGTATAGTGTAACTAGCTACTACCCACGACTTTGCTAAAATTCAAGCACCTGCCAGTGAAGCTGACCCTTGAATCAGATTTTGTACACAATTTCGTAAGATTTATTTTTATTGTGCGAAAGTCTCTCTTTTTAGGGTTCCGAACATCGTAAAAACTGGAACCCTTATAAGATCACTCGGGTGTCTGTCTGTCTGTCCATCCGTCTGTCACAGCCAGTTTTCTCCGGATCTACTGGACCGATTCTGTTGAGGTATACCTATGGACTTCTGTGACCCAAACACGGACGCGTTACGTAAATAAATAAATTTTAAGTGTCACTTTTGGGGGTTAAACTAGAAAATTAAAAAAAGTATTTCAGACTGTATCGTGTAACATATCAAATGAAAGAGTGTGAGGGTTTCAATGATATTTTTAATAATTTTAAAATTGAAGTTATTCAAGAAATTAGACCAAAAAATGACCATTATCTCCGAAACTACAGAGCCCAAAAAATATATAAAAAACAGATAATAGTTCTATACCTAAAGATTACTGGAAAGCCTATAAGAAGTATGTAGTGTTAAAGTAACATGTTAAAAAAAAATTGGTTCGGAACCCTTTTCACGCGAGTCCGACTCGCACTTGGCCAGCTTTTTCAAAATTTAATGCAGTCGGTCGATATCGGTCCAGCCGTTTCGGGACTTAGCCGGAACAATCAGGACAAAAATTGTGTTTATTATTTTTTTTGGTATCGGTACCGTGTAAACATTCATAATGCTTTCAGTAAAAAGCTGTTATTTTCCCATTATTTCATATATCTATACTAATATATAAAGCTGAAGAGTTTGTTTGTTTGTTTAATCTCAGGAACTACTGGTCCGATTTGAAAAATTCTTTCAGTGGTAGGTAGCCCATTTATCGAGGAAGACTATAGGCTATATATCATCACGCTAAGACCAATAGGAGCGGAGCAGTAATGAAAATTGTGACGCAGGCGAAGTTGCGCGGGTCAGCTAGTTTATATTATAACTACGTACAGTTGCATGGATAAAGTACACAAAAACGTGTCTATCGAAAAATAGAATGTTAGCACGGCTAGTAAAATAGGTGGCTAACTGTCCCCAGGGTACTGAAAGCAAATCCTAGTGGATTTATACGACCTAGAAAACAGCCTGCTATATTATCGACAGGCTCCGTTCAGATACGCACGTTCGTCTAACATCCCTAACACCCATCTCGATAACGACTTTTATTTTATGTGGATCTGAGAACACGCCATACGGTTTTCGGTAATGTCTGACTCTTAGTTCTAACTTGTAACACTTGAAAGTTTACCACCTAAGGACATATCCTTAGGTTGCTTTCACGTGCCTAAATGGATGTTTCCATTTAGGCACGTAGAAAGATCTGACGATCTTTTGAAGTTACAAATTACGAGAAGGAAATTGATGATTCGATTAAGTTGGACTCATAAATCCTAAGAGCTATACGGAAAAAAGAAAGGAAATAGTCCGTCGTTACTGATTTTTTCATAGGATTCGAGTTTCTCGTACTGCGAAGCCTAAAGATGATGATGATAATGAATATGAAGGTATCGTGAACTGTGGTGTACCGTCTGTGGAAGTTTATCAATATTTCACTGGAAATAGTAATTTACGGTAACGTTTCAGAGTTTTCAGTAATGCCGTACCTACACTTGATATCCTTGAACGTATTTGTTTCTTCAACAAACTGATTTAAATTTCAGATAACATTTGATTGGAATTTCAGAGGAAACGTGTTAGAAAATTGTAAATTATTATTGTAAACAGTAGGCAGAAAAGGGGCGTATTTATTAAACGCGAGACATTAAACGGGGGATGTAGGGAGGGAGCGAGCCGGGCGACGAGTTACAGGGCGGAAACGAAAGTTTTGGCGCCATGACGCCTACGCCCCGAAGCACGCCATTTCAAATTCTCTACTAGCGTATTTTCATAACAACATCTAACATTAAAATGTAGATTAATAGAGATCTCACACGACAGCTTAGTTAGATCAATCGTGATTAATCTTCGATCTAGGAAGTAAACACAATCTACATTTTAAGAAGTAAGGTCACCTAGGTCATCAAGATCAAAATTCACAGCTTCAACTAACTAGAGGTAAAATATCAGATATTTGCAGTTCCGGAGTCTGCAAATTCTCCGTCTCAAATGAATGGAGCGAATCTCGCCGTGATATTCAATTCGTCTTCATCAGAACTGTATTCCAATGAAATCGCGTTGCTATTGGAGACGTAGGCGGGTTCCTGGCTTATCGCGCGCCGCCGTTCGTGGACTCTTACTCGCCAGAAAAATGAATGAACGCGTTCAGACGATATCAGTACTTACACAGCACACGGTATTTATGTACGTAGTTATGTGCACGAACCCGACGCGGCGTGTATGAGAATTTAGAGCTCGACGCCCGAGCTCGAATTTCGAGGGAAAGTGGAAATTATTATTATATATAGCAGTTTTTGTTTGGGTTTTCGTATGGATTATGAGGTAGATTGCACCAGTTCAGTGTAAGAGAAGTAAAGGAATAACAAAGAGTTGAACTAGTCAGACTTGGAGACTTGTTTCCGTGATACAACATGTTTCCGGCTTATACGTAAGGACATTAAGTGACGACACAAAGCGTACCTCGTTTATCTTCTATGGCAAGTTTCTGGCTTATTGCCAGGGTCGTGTTGAAAAGAACTGCTCGTGCGTTCATCAGGAACCGCACGCGACTCGAAAAACCAGAAAACACGTCTGCTAACCAGTTTTTAAACAAAGCTACTTGGGGCTATTGTTCAAAGTCCCTTTACAATAGCCAGGAAAAGCTGGGATAGGGAAGACTGTAAGTACACCGTAAAGTAATGCAGACGGAGATAATATCCATATCTTTTGAGCCAGAGGCGGAGAGTAGTTATGTAAAAGTTAGTTCCCAAGTTTTTAAAAACCAAGCCTGTGTCCATTATCAGATCTCTTTTAAGGCCCGCCTTATCTTTTTGACATAACTTTATAATTTCGTGCGTTATCAGGACCATTCTTTTCACTTCTCTCAACTGTTTTGTACGACAGATAATAAGAACTGTTAACTTTTTAAATCTGTCTTCAAATCAGTTGCCTGTACTGTAATAAATTAGTGTGGAACAAAGTATCGTTATGTAATCTTATCAGTTATGGGTATTGGAAGTATTGGAACAGATACGCTACGGTAATAGTAGTTAAAATATTGACATAGGCCACATATTTTGAGTTAGCAGTGTTGCCATACTTAGAACACGTTATTTTCTCCGTAAACAAAGAATAACAATTAATTTCTAATCAAGAACAATCAGCACCAGTGTTTGTTTCATTCCATTAGTTTGTGCTTTCTGATGTACCATTGTTTGAGTTTCATCATTTAAATAAATGCATTTGCACTTTTAAATCTGACATTTGCAAATTCTGAGTAATACTCACTTGGTCATTATCACTCATTATTTCGGCTGTGAAATTTCAAAATGTGTGAAGATTCTGTAATTTTTTAACCGATGAAAAAACGGAGGAGTTTCTCAAGTCGATGCGCATATTTTTTTTTATGTTTGAACACGCATAACTTTTTACGAAGAAGACCGATTTTGATAATTCTTTTATTATTGGAAAGGGTATACCTCGAGAGTGGTCCCATATAAATTTGTAAAAAAATCCTACCCTAGAGGGGGGCGGGGGTAAATAGGGGTGATTTATTTGTTCGCTCACAGATTTTAGTGCAGAGTTGTGTAGCATTTTTTGTGGGCCTAACCATGTGGGTATATAAAGCATGTTTTCGTCACGTCCCGGCCCGTTCGTAATTAAGTATTTATATTATAAAACAAGTAATAGTTAAAGTAGGATTATATAACAGTTAAAAGCTAAAGTAAGATAATAGTCATTTTAAAAGTATTAAAATATTATGCATGTATAAATTAGTAGATTATAGCCACAAAAAAAAGTATAAAATAAAAACTTTTTAACAAAAAAATGAAACCTCCGAAAAACTGAAAAACAAAAATAATAAACCTTTTAAATTTTTGCATTTCAGTTTTTCGGAAGTTTAATTTTTTTGTTAAAAAGTTTTTTCCCTTCATAAGTTAGACCATACACCAGAGATGGACATTATTCCGTGTTAATGAAGGAAGATGCACATGTAAATTCTTTCGTAAAAATAGAGCCAGTAAAAAAAAACCGAGTTTAAGGCATTCCTGACATGTTAACAGTAAATAAATGCGAAAAGGACAATAGAATATCCAAGAGAGAATTTCATAATGGATACATCTTTCTGTTAATGACCATCATTTTACTTTTAGTGTTTCTGAACTGGAAAAAGCGACGGCCATGATGAGAAAAGTATTTCTAGGAACTATTGCGTAGTCAGCCGATAAAATGGTTTTACACATGAATTCCCTTAGGTTTTGATATTGAACTCCAGACGACTAGATTGCTTTTGTGGTACACTATTTCTGTTTTCAAAAAATACTTCTGTTTTTTTTTCACTTATACATAGTTCTTGAAACGGGTCAGTAAATCCCTTGAAACTAAAAAAATAGTCCAAGCTCACATCGAAGTTATCACACCAATGTGTTCGCTATACCCATGATACTAAATTTAATAATAATAATAATAATTGGCTTAATAGCCACGAGCCTCGACCAACACCTCAGGAGGCTCTCGTTGGGAAGCTGGATCAAGGGCTTGATTCAGAAAGTGGTACTTCTGGACACGGCTCGCATTGTCAGGAGGTTCCTTTCTCTGGAGCCCTGACCGCCGGTAGCTTGGACCCTGTTCCCGATACCGGTGGGCTACTATTTTTTATATTTTTAAATGTTTTTTTATATTTTTTTAAGTATTTAAAAATGTAAACAATAAGAATGAAAAATAAATAAAGGAGATAATAATAACATTTATATCCTTTTTTTCAGCTACATTATGAATTCAATCTAAATCCAATTTAAATAAGCAAGAAACTTGTATCTTTCCAAACTTAAATATAAATTACATGTAAGCACGTATCCAGACAAACTTTTCAGAGCGTAGCGTAAGCTAAACGTAAATATGTTTGTCTAAACAGGCGCCTCTACTCATTGTCCCACGGATTTCGTTAGACTGTGGCCCGCCGTGTTATCACAGTGTACTTGTACTCAGTATGGCCATTCTTTTTGTTTGCCACCAGGTGTTCCGTGGCTCTGAATATAAAGCCCTACATTTGCCATGTTTGAAGAAGTGTTTCGGGTACTTAAGGATGCGTAAACAAAACATGCTGTATTAAGTATGTACATAGGTGCTTGCATATAATTTGGTGGCTTGTAGTAAAATATTATGGAAAGTTCCAAGATGTATGTAGAGCCCAAACGTGACAGTCTTGTAGATGCATCAATTTACATACTGCTGTAAATATTAGAGTGAATCAAGTGAGCTTTTTACGGACTTGTAAAATCTCATCACCATTCTTGTGACCACTTGTGACGTTGAAAGAATTTCATCGCTGTTAGAAATGTTTTTTTTTTCTTAGCAAGTTCGGTAAATCTCAATTATTTTTTCATAATAAAAATCACATAAGAAGAATATACTTACTTTACCAGCTTTGTCGATTTTGATTTAAAAGTATGAGAGAGAGAGAGAAATGTAGACTAGTTCATGTGAGCGAACCTACGGGAAAGAGCAAGTATAGACTTTCACAAACAAAGTAACCTATAACCATTTCCAGGGCGTCATCAATTTCTGTACAAAAATTTATCAAAATCGGTCCAGCGATTTGGGCGTGAAAGCGTAACAAACGAACTCATTTTGGAATTTATAATATAAGTTAAGATTGTACACCCAAAAATAATCATAATACTTTGTTACACAACGGCCTACTTACCTAGTATTCAAAACCGTAGCCCAGTAATCGTAATTCGGGTAATACTAAAGGCAAAGCACACTGCACGCCGCATACAATATTTATTGATAAGACGTCCCGGCTCGTTTCGTAATTACCGCTTTTACAATAGAAACGGAACCCACCCCACACCCCAGATGTCGCCACCTTTAGGCTGGACGCAAACGTACGGTTTTCTGATTAGGAATTCAGGTTCGGAATTCCGTGACACACTAGTACGGACGTTCGATTTTCCGTTCTTCTCAGTTCCTGACCCGAACGCACGGCTTGTTTTCGAAAGGAACGTCAGGTTTTTTTCCCATTCGGAATATATACAAATGTGTGTGCCAAGTGAACATTTATTTAACACTTTCAGAACACAAATGTACAGAGGTATTGCATTGTGATTTCGTATGCAATGTTCGGTCCACACGATACAGACTTCCATAAACTTTCATAGAATTTTGTCTGTGCAACAAAGCAATGTCTGTATTGCTTTGTAAGAAAACTCTGTATCGTAAAGAAGTCTGTATCGTGTGGACCCACTATAAGGCAAGCGTTTAGGTCTCCGAATCTGAATTAATGGAGGAAAACTAATCAGGAAAACGTACGTATGCGGCCAGTCTTAGAATACTGGATAAAACAGAAAAGCACCATGTAGTAGCTTTTCCAAAAGGAATACGAGCATCGTGTGGTGCTCGTTAGGGAAATATTCATGTTAACTAGCCATTCCGAATTTCTGAAGCTTTTTGTTTGAACAAAGATAGGGGCTTGGTATAAGTTTTATGTGGGAGATTCGAACTTAGGGTGTTATCGAACATTTGAGTATTCGTTTCCGGTAATTTTAGATTAGACGTTAATGAGTTTTCCTATAACCTTAATTTAAAATTGTCATTTGATTGTTTAATCAGGCTTCTTAAGCCTGCTGACTATTTATCAGGCTTGTGCTTTTTCAGTCAACTCCGGCTACCTCATGGCAATTTTGTCCCACGCAGTAAATATAACGTGTTGCTAAACTTCCTTAGGCAATCTTTTAACATATCGGAGAATATCATAAAAAGATACGATGACACATAGATTTGAATTATAATTATGTATCTCATAATGAGAACAGCTAGTCTATTCTGTAAACAACTATTTCGATATAGAGCTTCACCTGAGTGACAAAACACACAAAATGAGCTTTATTGCACACAACATAAAGGTCTTAATATGAAACTCACCTCGGATTCCACTGTCGAGATACGAAAATGTTCTTACAGAATAGCACTACTGGTCGCTCCTTGAAAAATCGACGCGAAATTCAATCAACCTGCTTACCATTTTCCCAACTATGTTGGAGTCGGCGTTCACTCTTACCGGAAAACGCGACTAGAATTACAATGCACAAATTATAAATAAAAATTTCGAAATAACTAGAATGTTGCATTGAATAACATTAAAACTATTGTGGCTAGTTAATTACAAATTAATTGCTGAACTGATGCAATAATTTTTATTCTCATTATATAAATCACAACTTATATTATTAAACCCAAAGTTAGTTTGTATGATACGCTGTCACGCGTATATCACAGAACAGATTTTGATACAAATATAGATGGGATCCTGGGGGGCTACTCTCTAACGAAATCCGTAGTTTCGGGCTTAGTTTCGGGCGGGCATTTTCTACTTCTTATCACCTAAACACTGAGAACTAATGATAACACGATTTGACAGTTACTGTGAAATCGTGTTGTCATTCATTCTCAGTTCGGGTTCGGGACTAATCGTAAGTCTGTAGGTGATACGGAGTAGAATACGCCCGCCCGCAACTAAGCCCGAAACTACGCATTTCGTTAGAGAGTAGCCCCCCTGGAGAGGTTTATAGTCTTCTTTTACGCGAGCGAAGTAGCGGTCTTGTAAAAATTATCATATTAAAAAACTTTTTTACAAAAAATATAGCCGACTTCCAAAAACAAAACACTACAAACTCTACAAAGTATAAAATAACTTTAATTTCAAAGGTGTCATAAAACGAAATAACCAAAAACACCGGACTTCCGAAATTAAAGTTATTTTATACTTTGTAGTGTTTTGTATTTGGAAGTCGGTTATATTTTTTGTAAAAAAGTTTTTTATTTTTCACTTTTTAGTGGTACCTGCGTACCCATTCACAGCGTACCGGCGTGATGTTATGTTATGAACTGGAGCCTTTTTAATAAAACTTACTTAGTGCTTTCGGTGTAAAGGTCTCGTCAGTACGAATGAAATAAGCCCAATAACTTGGTAGTTCCTACATACCGATGTGGAGTTCCCTTGACTCTCTGTCGTCTCCATCATCAGGTCTTATCCAAACCTTCATTGTTTTGTAGTATCACCCGATATACACACGAATATCAAGTTTTTACCAAAACATTGACGCGTAAAAGAGTTACTTGTAACCGATTTGCAAAATAAATTAAATATCATTTATCATTGAACACTATGGTATAGCTTGAAAAATGCTTGGCATAATAATTTAATAGGTTCAAAAGTTGATTTCATCGCATTTCCAGTATTGGCGAGGTGCCAATACGTTGCTTATCAGTTTCAGACATTTATATCTTCGAGGATTTCAGAATGGTAATTTTAAGCGGTTTTTGTCCCATACTGTAGAATTTACCAGAATCGAAACTATCATTGTGTTAATCGACTTACCGAAAAATGTTCCTCTTTTGTATTTCTGAGAAATCTCACTCACAGAAAACCGATATTTTGCCTGAATAACTATACTGGAAGATCTATACTGTATTTCTGCGATATTTCATTCATCGAGCCACCTAAGTTTAGCTTGTACTCCTTGAAAATATTCAATAAGCTAGCCTACAAACTCGTAAATAGTTAGTCCTTAACACTACAGTTCAGTTCAGACTATTAGTCTCACGTTATTGGATTATCGCCGGTTAAATGTCCGTGTTTGTTAATTAACCGAAAGCACAGGGGCCGTGCACAATTATATAGAGCTTGTTTGCTTGGCCCTTAATCTGGTCACACACACGATCGAATGCCAGACCACAGAGTGAGATAGACAGTAGGTCCATTACAATGTCGTATGGTGCATGGAAATTTATATTCGTAAAAAGTTTGTTAAAAACGGCCAAGTGCGAATCGGACTCTCACACGAAGGGTTCCGTACCATATACCGAAAATACACTTTTTTTTTATGGAAGCTGCCTTTAACTTAATTGGTATTATTTGTTGTTATAGCGGCAATAGAAATACACACTGAGAAAATTTCAACTGTCTGCCTATTGCGGTTCTTGAGATACAGCCCGCTGACAGACGGACGGGCGAACAGCGGAGGCTTAGTAATAGGGTATCCATGGGGACGGAACCAAAATGAACTAAAAAAACTAAATAATGCCTTAGTTTTAGAGAAACGCAGAACCAACGATTTTTTGAGGATATTTGACTAGAAATAATATTGTCCTAATCATTTTTATTTACATTAGTTATGGGGTAGACCGTAGACTATAAAAATCGATGCACCCACAGATAAAATTTTACGACTTGTTAGTCCCACTCCGCGTTTATCTCAATAGAGATCCAATAAGAACACATATATTTCGCCACGATAAGAGTTAAAATAATGGTTCTTCGGGCCGGATCTTCCTTGCTTTAGCGTGGATGAGGATATGGGCTTTACAAGTCGACTAGTCTTGCTAGCGACAACACGTAACTACATTACTTAGTACGTATGTTACCGGAAAATTGCAGACTCCGTAAGATTGTAATAATTCTTTTTAACCGACTTCCAAAAAAAAGGAAGAGGTTCTCAATTCGGTGGGTATTTTTTTTATGTATGTACATCGATTACTCCTAGGTTTCTGATCAGATTTATGTGATTCTTGCCGATTCGAGAGTTCGATGCGGTATACTTGCCATTTGGTCCCGTAAAAATTTGATTCAGTTTGGTTCGACAGTTTTTATTTTATGAGCATTTTTGCTTATTTCAATGTCTGCGTTAACGATGACGTCGTCAAAGTATCACCACTTAAAAGTGAAAAATAAAAAACTTTTTACAAAAAAATATAACCGACTTCACCGAATAAAATAACCTTAATTTCGGAAGTCGGTGTTAAAAAACAAAGAAACAAAACCAAAAACACCAACTTCCGAAATTAAGGTTATTTTTTAGATTCTATTTTCTCGTTAAATTGTGATCATATCATTTTGAATACAGTAAATCCCATCCAAATTCAATAATTTCGAATGTTTACGTGGCTCATTGAGAAAAATTAGTTTACAATTCCACGCGTTATTTTACAATCTTACGTTGTTTGCTATTTTTCGGTGACACACATCCAATTTGCAAGGGATAAAAGAAGCGGTCGACTTGATTCTTTTTAATTTCTTCTTGTATCGCTAAGTGAACGAACTAACGAAGAAACTTTTTGCTGTTAACTGTTCAGCTGCAGTAAAAAGTTTCATAGTTGATTCTATCAAGGTTGTTGAGATAGCTAATTGTTTCCTGTTCATTTAGGTGTGATCTTTTGAACAAGATATTATTCTGAAAAGCTGGTTTTGGTGTACTGTAGTCTGCCATACACGGTCAGTGTTATCACGGTAAATTTCGAGTAGAACTGACAGGATATTTTGGCAATTTTCGTTTACAAGAGATTTTTTTATTGATGGGTTTGCTCTTGACTCTTGTCTAGGTCAGAGATGACGGAGACAAAGTCTACGATGGAGCGAGCTTACCCAGAAGGAGCCTGTGCACTCTAACTTTAAAGAGATTATGGTTGTAAGCGTTTGGAAACACAGACATAGGTAGAGATTTCCACTCCTTAGCTGTGCGCATTATAAAAGACATTTGGAAACACAAAAAAAGACACGAGATCAAAAGAATGACGTCACAAGCCACGATATTGCGTGTTAAACCGCCTTATACAGATATAAAGAACATAACGACTATTTGCTCGATAACAGAAGGGAAATTCTCGGTCTTATATTTGAGGGGCAGTGAGTAATGTGATTCCGGAATGACCGGGCGACCGCAGCGTAATTGTCTAACTTCAGCCCTATTCCGAATCCGTACGGACGATATGTTACAAATGTCGGAGAAATGGATTCCCGTTGTTTGAACTAATATGACTGTACCCACGGTCATTATAACTTGTTGTTTATGAGAGTAATTAACTTGTTAATTATGTAACCGGTAAAAGTCTTATATTGAACAAGGAATTTTAATGATTTAGAACGAATTAATGTGAGATATTATTAAAACCATTATCGAACAAAAGCATGAATGATGTGATCGGTAATAAAATAACAGTTAGACGTAATCAAAACGTATAAAGTTACTCGGCCTTCTTTTTCCCATTAGTAGGTATGCTGTCCCCCTCAACAACACCCATTAAGAGAAAATGGCTTGTTCTATTCTTTGTCTGACACCACGCGAGACGACACGGGTATTGTCTATAATTAGCTTTTGATAACTCCATCGACGTCTCTTTTACAGCCAAGAACATGACAGCGACATGCAAGTCTTTCAACCGTTATAAAAGTCAAGTTTTTATTAACACCTTACCTAATAAAGACGCACATAGAACTCGTTAATAAAGAATATTCTTTACGTTCGTTGCCAGAATTAACGTCAGCCATTCCGTATCTGGCGTAGCAATTAATAACCTTTTATAGATCTGTTTTTACTCGCCTAGAGCAAACGGTAGTAGGTACGAACTTTTTAAATAGCAACTTGCTCAATTACTGTCAAAGTTGTTCAGTAGAAGCAAGTTACTGTTGTGAACTAGTACCTGTAAACGAGGCATTAGGGGTGTTACTACTCGAACCTTTGTTGGTTGAATAATAGGTACTACGCCCAAAAAGTTAAAGGGTTCGTTTTGAACAACTACTCTTTAAGCAACGTTGTGTCTTGGTACTTAATTCTGTTTTGTGTGGAAAGAATTCTTAATTAGTTTTGCTAACTAAGCGCTGATTGCATTATTTTATTATGTGCTTAGTTTTGCAAATATTAATACGTAAAGCGGTAAATTAATAGTATACATAGTAAACTAGCGACCCGGCAGGTTTCGCACGGGTGCAAATGATTTACCTTCCTCGTTTATCGTTATTTCTATTAGCGAAAGCCGTATCAAAATCTGATGCGTCATTTAGGAGGAATAAGTGGTGAAACACACAGAAGCAGACAGCAATTACTGTTTTGTACTAGGTATTAAGAGACTAGAGTAGTACAAAGATTAAAAATTATAGATGCGACATGCTAGCCTGCTAACACTCTTAAAAGTCTCAGGGGTTTATGTTGAATTGTAGTTGCAGCGTTAAGGTTATATAATCAAACAATGTGGAATTCTCACAACATAGTCTCCATGTTTGGCAATCAATCACAGAAATCTAATATATTACCATCACAACATAAATCTCAAATAGTTTATTTTCACAGTAAAAACGTCTAGACTTCCGAAAACGTTGAAAGCAAAACGTATCTTGTAACAACGCCAGAATTAATTGCGCACGGTACTTAGTTTACGAATACCTATCTGCAAGTACTTGCCTCCCCTTTGTGCCAACCCACTCGTTCCCAACATTTTACCATTACGTTTCCCTCGTTTTTTTTCCCAAATACTTGAAATTCACGGAGGTTAAACAGGCCTAAATTATTTGTTTTGTGCCTGGGAGTTGGGAGCTGGGACAGTGCGAGCGTTGCCCCTGGGACTGCTTGTCAAGACCGAACCATTACTTGTAACTGTTCCAAATGATCGCTAAAAACCATAAAAAGGAACGACACGTCCAGGACCTGCGGAGGTCGTATATCATATATTTAATTGCTCTTTGTGGACATTGTCGTGCTGTTAACCATAAAATTAAGATTTGAACGCATATTTTTTTATGTGTGTCTGTGTATTGCTGGTAGAATGGATGCGGCTCTAAAGGTGAGAGGGATTTTTGTTATACATTATCATCATATCAGCCGAAAGAAGTCCACTGCTGGACATAGGCCTCCCGGGACCAAGTGTCGCCACTACAACCGGTCCTGTGCGTCTCGCATCCATCCGCTACCCGCGACCTTCACCAGGTCATCGGTCTACCTTGTAGGACACCTTCCAACGCTGCGAGAGACATAATTTTGAAAACAATATCTGTGGGTCAACTGATGACTTGAAAGTCGCTGAAATAGTAATGGCCAATATTGCTCCATTACAGCGCCCACGAATCATTCTTCATAGTCTATATCTAATAATTACTCACAAAACAGTAGTGCTATTCTGTAACAATATTTTCGTATCTCGACATCGAAATCTGAGGTGAGTTTCAAATTAAGACCTTTATGTTGTGTGCAATAAAGCTCACTTTGTGAGTTTTGTCACTCAGATGAAGCTCGATTTCGAAATAGTTGTTTACAGAATTAACTACCAGCTTCTTCACGAGTCCTCGCTCCACCGATTTCGCATGTCAAAGTTCCTATATAAATGTTGTTGAACTTGCAGAACTGTTACAGAATAAATAAAAAGTGAGTAAGTTGCTCGCCGAGTCGCGGCCACTGTTTCATTCAATGAGGGTACTTCCTGCCTTTGTTTACGACGCTTATTCAGCTTGCCGAATTGAACGTCACGCGACATAAATAATATCGCCCTGTATGCATGTGCACCCTTATCAAAATAATTCGCTTTTTGAACAGTTTTTCATAACGTAAAAAGCTTACTCGTAAATATTTTCCAAGCAATGACTTAAACAATGTTTAACAGCAGCTTGCGGGGAATCTTTTGTGAAATTAAATGCTAAATCGAAGGTTAATTATTTTATTCAGTACTAGCTGACCCGCGCAACTTCGATTGCGTCACAATTTTCATTACTGATCCGCTCCTATTGGTCTTAGCGTCCTCTTCGCCTTCCTCGATAAATGGGCTATCTAACACTGAAAGAATTTTTCAAATCGGACCAGTAGTTCCTGAGATTAGCGCGTTCAAGCAAGCAAACAAACAAACAAACTCTTCAGCTTTGAATATTAGTATAGATATAGATCAACATGGTTTTAAATTGTTTTTATTATTCAAAAAGATGGCTTAAAAAGTTTTTTATTTGTTCGCTGCATATTAATAAAAAGTTTTTTAGTTGTTCGCTGCATATTAATTGCCATCTTCAGGTTATTAACGCACCACAGTGGTTTGTCTTTATATGTAACCGGAATAAATTCACACAGTTCTTAATTGAACTACTCTTTATCATTGTCAGGTACACACTACTTAACCGAATAAAAAGACCACAATAGAATTCCGAAAATCGACCGAAACGTGTAGGCGCGGACAAAAGGAATCAAATTAAACCGTGGTCCTACTAAACGATTGCTTGTATTCCATATTCTCATCTATTTCGTGTATTTCAGCGGGCGATAAATCAGTGACATCCGTAATTTGAAATCTTCCAAATGTTTCCCGGGGCGAGCTCGGCAGGGTTCGGTCGTTGCTCCCAGTGCCGGTCGGCATCCCTATATCCCTCGCGACGGATATTATCGGGCCTGGCGTTCCGAACGATAATAATCGCAAGGGCAGACCTAACGGGACCCTGTAATGCGAGGGTACGTTTTGCAGCCTCCACAATACATTGCATTTTGAAAGTGCCGTTTTTGTCCAAACAAGTTTTGGCGTATTATACTTGATACGGATTCAGAGCTCCAAAGCTTTCGAACGGTTTTTGTTTTTGCTATATCAAAAACACTGCGTTTGTTTGGATTAAAATAGAAAACGTAGCAAATAATCTAACTACCGTTAGTTGGGAAGATATTAAATAAAGAATGAGTAACATAAATACAGTACGGCACTTAATTTAATATCTTTATAGTCACGCGGATGACGGTTGCACCTTCTAGGGGTCGGGCATTTTGTTATTGTTATGTTAATTTTGAACTTTAGATTCCGATGCTTATGTCAATACATGTCACGAACCACTGGGTAAACTCATAAAGTAAGTAACCCGTATTGTTATGATAATCGGGTATTGTTGTAAACCGGACCGTCTATAATAGGAAGATAATGCAATTTGGGAATGTTAATGTTTGTGAACGCGTCTCTGTATCTTGTAAATTAAACAACAGATGTTGAGTTGATGGGGCGATTTTCGACCAAGCGTGCCGTTAGCAATCTCTATAATCTGTGTTAAATTTTAAATGATTTTACATTATTTTTTAAGAGATTTAAGTTTACGTGCATCAGCATGTTAAATATTTACCAGTAGGTAACTTTGTCAAATTATTTCGTAAAATAAATAAAACGCCACTTTTTGGTGTGTTTTCCTTGCTTGTCATAACTGCAAGGTGAGCAAGGTGACGCAATAAAAATATAAAATTTACATTTACTAATATTTACAAGTCGCCTGCTGGATTTTGTGTATATTATACCCACTATAGAGCCTACAAATAAAGATAAGGCTGCAAACTTTCCATCGTAAAAGCTCACAGTAGTATTTGCAGTAAAACGTCAAAAATATGTATATTTATTATCTATACCAATATTATAAAGAGTTTATTTGTCTGGTTGAACGCGCTATTCTCAGGAAGTACTAGTTCGAATTGAAAAATTCTTTCAGTGTTAGATAGCCCATTTATCGAGGAAGGCTATAGGCTATATATCATCACGCTAAGACCAACAGGAGCGGAGCAGACGAAGTTGCGCGGGTCAACTAGTATAAACGTAAATTCAATGAAATTAAGAGCAAGGATGTCATAAATACCATGGCCAACCAATTATAATGAGCAGTTCTCAATCTGACAGTACTGGGAAGAGATCAGGAGCAGCCCAACAGTTTTACTGTCTTTTCTAAGTTATAGGCTATAGCTATTAGGAACTAGGAAACACAAGCTCTGACAAGGATGTTGGGTCAATTGAATATTACAATGTTTCTTTCTTTCTTGTTGCAGGGCGGTGACAGACCCTCGCGATGGCCGGCGGGTGGCGCTCAAGAAACTGCCCAACGTATTCCAGTCGCTCGTCTCCTCCAAACGCGTCTTCCGAGAGCTCAAGATGCTCTGCTTCTTCAAACACGAAAACGTAAGTAACCTATTCTTTTTAGGGTTCCGTACTCAAAAGGACAAAATCATTTTGTTGTCCGTCCGTCTGTCTGTCAAGACCCTTTATCTCGGGAACGCGTGGAGGTATCGGGTTGAGATTAAAACCATATACTCAGATCTACAGTCCCTTGAAGCTGTGGAAAAATCAAACTTCTAAGTTAACGTAAAAAAAATATTTGGCCGTTTATGCCGCAAAAAAACGTATATTTCGACTCAAGGGAATCTAAATTCATAGGGTATTTCCCGTTGACCAAGAATTTTGAAATTTGGCAAGTAATATCTTCTTATACTACGAGTATAGGGAAAAGTCTGAAAACTACGATATAAAAATCCCTATTTAAAAGATACTTTTACCTACAAATTTGTACGGAACCCTCGATGGGCGAGTCCGACTCGCACTTGGCCGGGTTTTTTATTTATAATGTGCAATCCTTAATGTAAACATGAAATTCTTGATGTGGTCTTGGGGATCAGTAGCGCCAACCGCTGAACGGATTTCTATAAAACTGCGCTCAGTGAGAACTTAGGGGTTGAGAGTGAACTGTCAATCCACTCAGAAGTTGGTTTGACAGGTTAAGTCACCTTAGTTTTCACGTTAAGATCTTTAAAGAAAAATTTCATTGCTGGATTAGCCCGGTAAATTAGTATGTTCCTATCGGAAATTTTTGAGTTAGACTCGGGCGAAGCTAGCAAAAGCTAGTCCTTACTAATAATATCCTTACTAATATTATAAATGCGAAAGTAACTCTGTCTGTCGCGCTGTCACGCCAAAACTACTCAACCGATTTAAATGAAATTTGGTACACAGATAGTCTAGAGCCTGAGAAAGGACATTGGCACCTCTCCTCGTTAGTTTCTATAAGATACGGTCCAGCCTCGCTGTCCCTACCCTCAGGCGTGTGACAGCCACTGGAATTTTCAGCTACTCTATTTATGAACGGTTCCACGTCTGGCACTACTGGGGTCACCACTGCCACAGCTCTGCTCTCCTCTGTTGTGCTCACCTCAGCTTCCTTCTGTCGCAGCCACACAGGGGAGTTCACGTAAACTTTTGGTCTCTCTCTCAAAGCGTTGCATCTTTCTAAAGCTTGTCTTCTGACTGGTATTGGTGGTCTGTACGCTGCTTGTATGGTCACCCCTCGGCCTGCGATGGAGCACAGTAGACCCTTTAACGCCGCTCTAAAATCTTTCAAGTGATATGCGTACAAAAAAGGATTGATGGCTGAGTTTAGGTGGGAGACTATAATGCAGATATACGTGAGAGGGTTTGGAATGTCCAGGTCTGGCATGAACGCTTTGATTGCGTTGACAGTGTAGAGCGGGATCCAGCAAATGATGAAGAAGAATACTATGATGGCGAGATTCTGTGTGGCTTTAACTTCTCGTTTCTGGGCAGCTCCCAGCACTCGTAACATGGTTCCACCGCCAGTGATTCGCCCCCGGCAGCCGTCCACTGTCATCACCTCGCTTAGCTGGAAATATAAAAAGGAAACTTTTATTTTATTGTTACTTATAAAACAAACGCCTGCCTAGGCAAAATGACAAAAGGTTCTTAGTCGAAAGTCATCTAAAAACTCGCATGAGTCAAATGTACGTATATCTTCATGATCGACGCGTTCTTTCTATTTGCTAAAGAGGCACAGATAATAATTGAAAGGTGTTTTTGCCATGTAATGATGTATTGTAGTGTCTATGTCACCGTATAATTGCAAGCGCCGTAAGATTGTAAAATATCACGTAAAATTGTAAACTTATTTTTCTCAATAAGACACGAATAAATTTGAAATTATTGAATTTGTATGGGATTTATTATATTGAAAATTATCGGTTCACCTGTATCGACAAATTGTAATCTAATAAAGATTTATAACAATCTTACGGAGTTTGTAATTTTCATATATATTTTATAATATATTAATTATCACAAGACGTAGGTATTATACTGTTTATAATTCGACGAATCACAAAATCCGTGGATCGCGTTCGAGATTGACTGTGTACGGGCGGCCTTAGGACTTATCTACCGAATTCGGTCAGTAGGCAATCGGTGACTACCTATGTCGAGACTTCCCACCCTGGATAATCTAGCTCTTTTCACCCTTGCGGTGGTAGATACGATAAAGAATCGTATTAACCGTCAAAAAATGTTTAAAAACTTGCCTCAAATTGCAGAGACTGACGTAAAAAGGCGTAGCGTAGCCATCAAAAACATAACTTGTAAAAAAACCAAGTCTCGCAACTCAGTTCTTCTACCATAAAAAGTTGTGAGATCCATGTTATACCAAGTCGGTTAATTTGTTCTGTCCCTACTCAAGGGTCCTTCTGTTTTGAGTTATTACGTAATTAGCAAACCTAACATCTTATAGTGACCATAGCAATATTAAAAATCTTGTACTTATGTTTTAAATAAATAGATTGACTTGGACATGGCATGAAAACACAATGTATCTCACAAGTAATACATATTTATTACATTAAATTAGATTGTTTAATGCGATTGCCAGTGAGTGACAAAATGAAGAAACTTTGACTAGTTATAATTCTTAAGCTACTGGTTCAAATTGAATGAAATTTGAAATATACCGTGTTTATACAATGCCTGCTTGGTTACTGAAAATTCAGTCTTCCAGTTTTATCCACAATAAAGTTGAAAATGGCCTGAACAGCTTCGAGAAAAGGATAGTACGACCATACTGCTTTTTTGCTCGACTTGGCGGGGGCACTGCCGTGCCCCCAGATTGTGCGAGCAATTGTATTAAGCTGGTTTTATTGTATACTAGCTGTTCCCCGCGGCTTCACTCCCGTCAGCTGCAACTTTCTTTATTTTTTCTTTAATAAGAACCTTCTCCTGACAGTAAAAAACAACAAAAAATAATGAGTAAAATCGGCCCAGCCGTTCATGCGTGATGCTATGACCAAGGGAAATAGGGATTCATCTTTATATATAAAGAAAGATACGCGAACAGCCCCACACATTTTCGCATAGGTAATGTTCGGTTAAAACTCAAACAGAACTAATACCTATAATAAATGTGTAGTATTTAAAAGATACTTTTACCTACAAATTTGTACGGAACCCTCGATGGGCGAGTCCGACTCGCACTTGGCCGGGTTTTTTATTTATAATGTGCAATCCTTAATGTAAACATGAAATTCTTGATGTGGTCTTGGGGATCAGTAGCGCCAACCGCTGAACGGATTTCTATAAAACTGCGCTCAGTGAGAACTTAGGGGTTGAGAGTGAACTGTCAATCCACTCAGAAGTTGGTTTGACAGGTTAAGTCACCTTAGTTTTCACGTTAAGATCTTTAAAGAAAAATTTCATTGCTGGATTAGCCCGGTAAATTAGTATGTTCCTATCGGAAATTTTTGAGTTAGACTCGGGCGAAGCTAGCAAAAGCTAGTCCTTACTAATAATATCCTTACTAATATTATAAATGCGAAAGTAACTCTGTCTGTCGCGCTGTCACGCCAAAACTACTCAACCGATTTAAATGAAATTTGGTACACAGATAGTCTAGAGCCTGAGAAAGGACATAGGCTACTTTTCATCCCGGGAATATGTTCCCTGGGGATCACGCGGGTGAAGCCGCCGGCAGAAGCTAGTTATTCATATGAAAGTAAGTTGCAAACGTGAATATATTGACGCAGTTGTAAAAACTAAAACCGCAAAAGCATTGCAACTTCAAAAAAAAAACTTTTCTTTTGATTGACAACTCGCTTTGGCGATCTCTGGAAAGCTTAGCTCTGGAATAAAAAAAAAATGTTATTTACCTCGCAGAATGAGCTTTTCTGCGAGGCAATCAATATTTTTATTTTTTTGGTCCTGATCCTGGTGAACTTTGAATTAATCATAATATGTGCAGTATATTATTTTAGATTGCAAACTATATAATAATAATTCAGTCATTTAATTTAAAATACAAAAACAGGATAAAGACAATGATATTATTATCAGTGTTTCTAAATTAAACATTTGCTCGATAAACAATTTAATCAAAATTATAACCCTCAGTATTCACGTAAAAGTGGAAAGTAACTTAGCTTTCAAGTATTCGACCAATTTCACGAACGCTTCAAGTTTTGTCTTCAGATATTTAAACTAGTCATACTTGGAGCCAAGAGTTTCACCGTATCATGATACCGCTGCAAAGTATAGAAAGTTACTTACTAAGTATAGCTAAATCTAGACAAGCATGTGTGGCTGCCTAGATTCAGATAATAGATTACTTGGAGGCTGGAGCCAGTGTCGCAAACAACAATTCCCACACACATCCTCTATAAATAAAATCACACATTCCGATAGCAAAAACATACCGCGAACCTTCTTAGTTGGAAGCCCAAAATTTTCATTTCAATATTTTGCTACCAAGTACTTTCCGTCCTTAATAAACAATTGCCAGATTGCTCAATTTCTTCGACATAAATAAACTTCACCAGCTTTTCATATTCCAATAAACTTATTTCAAAAACAGCCTTCTGTTTTACTAGTTGTTCCCACGAAGACTAAATTGGAACAACTTATAGACGCGTTTGTTTTTTACATTTCTCATTAGAGGACCTTCCGCAGTCAGGCCTTACTTTATGAATGTTAATTGAAGCTTTTACATTCACACCTGCGCTTTATAATTACACCCTAGGTGATTATACCAAGAACATTTTCAATTTATCAGTAATAACACAATTCGATACCTATAAATTTACCTGACTCAGACCTCTTTATAACAATAATAAGGTATGTATTGGACATTATCACGAAATAATTATAATGCATTGTGCGTTCTCTTCATAATTTATTCATTTTCACTGTTTTATCGATCAACGTGTATTGTTTGCGGTTGGTGCGCGTTTGTCTCCTCGTACAATCAGGTATTTGCATTGAAACGAGTTACCGTTCAGCAGTGTTGATTGTGGTCTACTAATAACGTGTCAGCGAGGGGCTGATGAGGGCTTAGCGCTTGTCGCGGACTGGACGCCCCACTAATGTGAGCTTTTTTATCTTTGCAGGTCTTATCGGCGTTAGACATCCTACAGCCGCCTAGCCTCGACTTCTTCCAGGAAATGTATCCTTTTTACTGATAGTGTAGCATTACTAAATAAGTATTGCCGTAAACGATCGTATGACGGGGTCGTTTTAACGGTGAACGTAGGCGCATTAACCTCACACGTGAGTCCTAAAAGATTACATTTCTGTTTAGAATCTCCGGAACTGCTAAAGCGCCCAACGAGCGGTCCGGTGTTTTATATTTTTCCTTCGCCGTAGCGTTATTGAGTTTCTACCGTTGAATTGTCAGCGCTTCAGCGGCTTGATACTTTATCTTTGTTGGATTTCTATCTGCAGCCAAGATTTATGGCGGCGAATTGAAAGTTTTGAATTCGCATTATTTATTGTGGATTTTCGTGTGCCGTACCTACTTACGGTAATTTGTCACGTCTGACATGATTTGACATTCGTATTTGCGTGTAGATAACGACGTGCCAAGGGCGTGTGACATGTTAACGGGTTTTGGTTCTCATTTACTTTTCAACGCCCATTTTCTTTGTATTAACACTCCTTATTTATTATTGCTTGTGACTCATTTTAACTTCACCCAATCTTTTAGCAACTACGTAGTTTCGTAACTTCGCCGAAACACAACTAATTATAATACATTTTTACGGCTGGGGAGTACTTCAATTTCACGCTGTCAAATCGAATGACAGGAGAGGTTGATCTTCTAAGTGTGAGACGTCAATTTTCAGCGGGTCTCGCGTTTCTACCTATTTCGTCATAGGTCGATACAGCCGCAATTTATCTTTCTCAACTGCCATATGAATATCCAACCGAGTAACTGTCGGTTTTATGTTTCAAATTTTATATAGCGTACTCTATTGTGATTTTTATGGCTCGGTGGGATCTTTACGGCTTAGTTGTATTTTTCTCCATTAAATATGATGCCTTTTTTCAGTTTTTAATTTAAAAAATATTAAAAATCCTTTCTACTTTTGACTTCCAATCATGGATATAGCCTAATTTAGGGGTTAAGTAGAGCAAGGTCTACGCTACCCCGTTTTAACATGTTCAAACAACTGAAATAATTCAAACATGAAAGCTAGGACTAGACCTAAAGCGAAATTCTAGTAGGCTGCGACCTGTGACAGCTTCGAACATGAATATTTAAACGTCATTATTTTCGCCAATTTCAAAATAAACCATAGAGTCGAGAGAAAATAAACAAGGCAGCTTCACGGTTAACGGTGGCGTATATTATTGAATAATGACCGGCAATTATATTAATAGATGTTTCAATTGATTTTTATTGTAATATTGGAATGGCAGATGTGTATTGAATTAACACTGACAAATGTGTTTGGGAAGTGCAATTAGTGACATAATGGCGTTTATTATTTTTCGGGTTGGTACGCGTCAGCTGGCGGGAACACAATATCTCGTCGGGTGCCACCCTATACCGATTTATTCCCCTTCAAGTTTTATTGAAATTCGAATGGCTCTCGTACGCCGGCCGCGCTGCCTGCCTGGCTGCCTCGTTTCAACCCAATAGTAAAAGGAAAACACTCGGAATAAGAAACTTGCCTTTGATAGAATCGTCAAGTTTAATTGAATGCCAATGTACCTACGTGCTTGATGAACCACGTGAGAATGTGTGACGTGGACAAAAGACTGGTCTTGATCGAGATTTTTAGAAAAAAAAAAACTTTGTTTAATTTATCCATAACTCACTGTGACTCATCTACAGCGATCTCAGAAATAATTGAAATGTTTTCCTGTTAATTTTGGTCCTTCAGTCCGAAAAAATATTTCTTCGTCTCCAGCTGTCATATTAAATAAGCGTTAGATAGCAAAACGAATTATAAGAGGCAAACGAAAATGGATAATAAACCTGCAAGTTTTAAAAGTAAAGACGGATTGAAGATCTGACAATAGGAATTATACGAATTGAGTATGGTTTTTACTGTAGACTTCATTTAAGTCTGAAAAAATACGTCATGACTCTGGGAAAACTTCATTTTTGCAAAAATGTATTCTAATTAACTCAGCCTAAATTCACGATGTTTCTCGCTAAACCTTTTCGGGGAAAATCTTGGTTAAAAACCACTGACTAATTTTCGTGACATCAGCACATAAATATTTATTTCCTATTTCCCGGAGTTACCTTGATTGATTCACCTATCAATAGGTAATGACTTATTGATAATATATATAGACATTGTCCTATTTGGTTATCGTCCGATAAAATAATTCCGAAGTAATTTTTAATTATATCTTCATGTTTGTCTGCTAGAGTTTTCGATTAATGGAAATAACTTTAGTTCCAGCAAACAGTTTGATTTCCCCCGTATTTAGAAGCGGTAGTGGCAAAGTGCCGAAATCGTAGAGTAGTAACGAACGAGGATCCATCGGAGTACCCGATGAGATGTTTATATTCGCGCCGCGATATTCGGTAGCTTCCACATTACAGAAATAGAACTAAGTGCTTCCGTGGAGTCACGTGCTGCGACTCTTTGTGCTTTGTCCAGAAACCTGGATGCATGACACGCAAGGTTTTATTACTGAGGTACTTTAACTTCGGGATTACTCCAGTATTCGGAAACTAGGACGAGCGGCGCTCTCCATTGCCAAAGGGTCAGACAAAGGTGTATTGTCGTACGGTTCATGAAATAGAGGGTGTATCTTTTGTTCAGGAGCTTTTATAAGACCAGATAATGGGGCTAGGAAATGAGGTTAATACCGTTCATTATACTGGTGTTAGTTTACTGTCAAGGCATGCCCACATATCGTTATAATCGGTATATTTATGAAATCCGCATGCCTTGATAATAATATCTAGATTGCCCGAGATGACTAAGAAGTAATATAAAGCGTGCAACGGCAAAATAATGACGATAATCACCAGGCAGCATGGTTTTTAATGCGAGGCCTAACGTACCCAATTGCTGAGTCAGCCCCTCGCATGCAGTCTTCCCAGAAGCCTTACATTAAGCTACCTGTAATCACCTCATCTACACACATATTAAGTGTAGACGGAGACACATTAAAGCATCCACATCACAATGAAACATGACAGCTGGAATGACGGCTCCAAGCAACGTCGTTTCGTACAAAATCAACAGTCCGAAAACAAAGAATGGAAAAAAGGAAAATTGGCACCCGAGCAACGGAGATTCGAACTAAAGTATTTCTTGCTTCGCGCGGATGTTCCCTATTGTAACAGTTTTTATCGAACATATATTCTGGTCTGAACTTCCTCTGTTCAGAATTGACGCGTTTTCCCTATCCTTAATAATTTCAACGTCAAAGTCTTGACGCGTTCCGTTAGATTTATAGCGTCTTATAAGGAAGTTTCTTCTATAAATTCTTTTTTTTATGGCTAATAGAATGCAACACACACAATTCTTGGCGCTCGTCAGTGCCGGACACGTCAGAGTTCGTAACAAAACATAATTTCATACAACACCCTTTGTGCCTGAAAACAAGGTGGCATACTCCTCGCGTTTCCTCCGCCACGCCATTGTTTTTGTTCTCTGGCCATTTCTTTTGTTACACGAGCAGTTTCTTTTGTTGGAATAGTTATTTCTTTTGTCCGGCGGTGGTTGTCTTTGTTTCAGCGGGTGTGTGAGTCGCCTGCGCATCGTGCGCGCGCGGTGCAGCGCCCTTGCGCGTGCGCTTCCTAATTAGCGGTTTTGCGTGGGCCGCCTGGCCCGATTTAACCTCGCCGCGTCACGCCGCCCGTGCTCTCGCGCCTATATCGCCCCGCTAACTACCACTTTATTGTATTGCGAAGTATAAATTGAGATCGCTGTCCTGATTACTGTTATCTAGACACGCTATCGCCTATTTACCTACATAGGGATGCGGTTAAATGCAATTTTGGATGCTGTATTTGCATAATTGACGATACTTTAGCAATTGATAATCGCTTTGAGGTTGCACCGCCTACTGGTATCCTCTTAATTAGACGCCGAGGATGGCAAAACTGTGTAACTGTGTGTAAAGTACAACTTACTTTACACACAGTCACACAGTTTACAGAAAAATAAGTTTAAAAAATAAACCAACTTCACGAAGAGGTTGCGCTACTGAGCAAGTTACTGAAACTTTTATCTCACCCGTGTCACTCATTTTCAGTTTATTCAACTTTATTCTCTATTCATTATGACTGACATGTGCTATAAATTACGATACGAACACACATCACACATTCATCTTGCTCTTGATTTATTTGCGCACAAAATGTACCGCTCTGTGAAAAAGAAATCGCACGACCACGGGTATCTACCGAAATAATCGCAACTGACGTCTGTCGGCCTGTTATCTATTATACTTTATTAGGCGCGCCAGTCCACGCTCTCATAAATGGGCGAAAGAGAATTGATTGAAAGTCAATAGGTCACGTCTCGTCACACGACGTACGTTTCAAAGGTTTCGTCGTACTCCATGAATGCCCAAATTAAGGGCTTCAACTATCCTATTTATTCGAGGCCTTTTATGAACTCTTGTGCCGTGCTTTGCCCTGTTTTCTCGTTACTTTGTATACTATGTAAAACCTGTTTATGTTATTTGTCGCTTCAACCACGCTTTGTACGTGTTTTCATCAAGTTCATATATAATCTAGGTGTCACAGTGGCCGTCCTTGCTTTAAGGGCAACTACGAGTCCAGGGCCACACGTATACAGAAATCTCACATCTGAAATTTACAGAAACAATGGTGTTGTGTGAATATTGTATGTTGTAAATTATTCTAGCTAGGTTTTTAGAGCAAGCACTCTATAAACTATCTCGCGAATACAGACATTTGTAGGCAGGTAAGCCTCTTTGTGCCGTCACCTGGGGGTCGTTACAGGAGAGAAACTGTCGCACGTTTTAACGTGTGCTGTTTTATTGACGTGAGCATGAGTCCGCCCTGATTCACACATAGACGTACAAAAGTACAGTCGTACACTCCCATATGTTTATGATGAAGCATTGACACGCGTGACGTCAGAGCACTTCCAAGGATTCGGTGTCGAAGTCTCGGCGCACCGTTTGTCCTTGCTTTGTTCAAAGTTTCGGGCGAATGTTAAGATTAGATTTTTATTGTTTGCATATCGATATTTTATCGTCAATCCTATAATTGGATCGGGCAATTAGGATGTTCCAATTTGCAAACAAAAATAACATGTAGAGGTAGATAAGGAACGCAGTGATTTAGATGGGCCTTTGAACTTTTACGACCTCGTTGCTCAAAGGACCTCATTATAAAAACTCGGGTTTCTTGCATGACTCAGGTATCAATGTAATCCAATTAACTATTAAAGAATGTTAGACATTCACACGTCAACCTAAACATGGGCGTGACTACAGACAGTCTTGTTTTTATTGTCTTTTATGTCGTTCGTCACAAGAAAGAAAACTAACCGCTTTTGACAACAAGTGAAAACGAACACTATCAAAACTGTTTATTAATCGGCTAAATTGACCAATTTGTACAATCGTTGAAAGTAATTGCGTTTTAATATCTACTTAATTGGTTAAATGAAAAAGTATGAGGTGAGATAGTGGTCAAAGGTATGCCTATCAAAGTATATAATAAATAATCAATCATATTGTAAAATTCTTCCGTTACTGACTAATTGAGTGACTGACAGACAACGCACAGCCGAAACTACTGGTCGTAGAAAGCTCAAATTTGGCATGTAGGTTCCTTGGGGAGTGAAGGGGAGCACTAAGAGGATTGCCCGAAATTCCTACGGGAACGGGAAAAAACGGGATTTGCGCGTACGAAGTCGCGGGCAAAAGCTAATAAATAAATAATGAAGTAGCCTTCCTCTGTTAATCAAAAGCCGCCCCTGCTATTAGTACTACAGACCGCTAAAACGGATCATCCTGCACAGGGGATAGCATAATGCAATTATCAGAACGCTTGGCCAAGGGGTTGGTGTCTAGTATGTCCACTGTTGGTTTGTGTTAGTGTACACAGGTAGGTGACAAATTGACAATGATTACAAAGTCACTTTGTCATGGTAACTCCATGGACCAATTTAAACAGCGTTTCACGTAGAAAGAAACTCGCTCAAAGTGTAGTGAGTCAATATTCTTTTTTTTAGGATTCCGAACAAAAAACGGAACCCTTATAGGATCACTCGGGTGTCTGTCTGTCCGTCTGTCACAGCCAGTTATCTCCGGATCCACTCGACCGATTCTGTTGAAATTTGGTACACATATGGACTTCTGTGACCCAAACACGGACGCGTTACATAAATTATTAAATTTTTAGTGTGCGTAGAAAATTAAAAAAAAAATATCGTGTGACATATCAAACGAAAGGGCTTACTGTGAGGGTTTTAAATTTATTTTTTTCATAATTTTAAAATAAATGGTTTTGAAGTTATTCAAGAAATTAGACGAAAAATTACCATTATTAGTAGTACCATATTAGTAGTTTCAGAGATAAGGGGGGGCCCTTATCTCCGAAACTACTGAGCCTAAAATTTTGAAAAAAAAAATGGAGATAATAGATCTTTATCTCCATTTTTTTTCAAAATTGGATGCCGCGATTCTGACTCGCACTTGGCCAGTATTTTTTTTTACTAATGCCACAAATTTCATATCCGAGCTTAGTTAATTCCCTGTTCTTCTGCAATTTTTTCTTTAGATTCTCAGTCGTTTGTATCGTCGCAACTCATGGGCCCTCAACTGTGTATGCAGCTTTACTGTACCGGTTTTATTTCGTAATTAATTTAGATTTGCCTTATACCATGTGACAGTAGCGCTTATTTTAAAATTTACTTAACTTATATCTAAAGGTCAGCCAGGTTAAACATGTGCAATCAATTTATTATTAATGCCTTGTTTAAATCATGTTAATGAATTTTCTGATTTTACACTAAATTATGTCCGAACGTGGGACGATAATTTTGTTCCGAATTGATACTGTCTTGAAACAGAAGTTTGGCAAGATCTGTGCCTTGTCATTTCCTCTTCATGATTCTTCACAAGCAATAGAAATCCCAACTTATTTGAAACTATTTTTTTTTGTTTTTCAAAAATATTGTTTCTTCAGCTTCCATTATGTTATAAGGATCAAAAAATCCTTGTCGTTTTTCGATTTGCAACCCTTGAAACATGAAAAATATGTAGGCTTAATGTAGCTATTTCAATATGTTCTTACATGCCATTTTCCGAAGTTATCTTCCATACCCGTGGTTACAATTTCCCACATAACGCGTTTCGTTAATATCTTCTGTAAAATATGGTCCAAGGTAACTTTTCCATACATTTCCAGTAACTTTTATTAAGTTCGGTATTCCCAGTGCCTTCAAAATTGCAACCATTTAAAATAATTGTACGACTTTATTTCCTCCACGTCTATGTTAATGTTTCCTAAACAAACATTATGTCGACTATAACTTCTTATTAAAGCCCGGGAGTTCCGTACACAGTACGGGATTCTGTTTTCGTTGGCTTTTCCTTGCTATTGTTCTGGCTTCAATATCAGAGTGGTCGTTGCAATGACCGGAGGATATATTGAACTAGATCGAGTCTTGTTTTGCTTGAGTTTTGTTGTATTTCATGTTCAATTCGAATGAAACAAAAACAGTACGTTTAACTGCAAAATTAGATTTACAGCCGAGCGCGTCGTAATCAAAGATCCATTTCAACACTACATTTCTATAATTTATTATCTCATTTCATATTCGAATATATCCATAATCCCCCCTATAATATCCACACTAACGGTTTATTGCACTTCGCTGCCATGTGTATTATTTATATGAGTATTTAAGAATTTATCACCAGATCACAGTTTATGGCGGTCGCATTCGGGCTCGTACACCGTTAAGGCCCGGCCGGCACGCTTAATTGCTCCCCAATCGATGGAGAACCATCATCTGTTTACCTATAATACGCAGATTAGCCAACCTGTTAAAAGCTTTTCATGGCACGTTAATGCTGAGTTTCTAGTTCAGCAAGTTCAGGTTGGTATCCATCGTAAGTAGCACTGATATCAACAGTATTCATGACATGCTTAGCTATTCTTCAGGATTTAGTCGGTAAATCTCTTCATTGTTTTATCTGTTTGTTTCATTCAGATGAGCCTTCTTCTAAGTAAATCTTGATATTTATTTTCATCATTCTAGATTTTTCACTTATAGGAGCTGCTTTCTAGGTCAGCCTTCTCTTTGCTTTCAAATTCACCCTGAATAACTGACCAAATTGTTTTTTAAATTTCATCTTAATGCATGACTGCCCATATAAGTTACAAGCCCGCCATAAGCGGTCAACAAACCACTAAGGTTTCATCTTCTGCCTACAGAGTATCCTTATGGATATTTGTGATGTCCTTGTCAGTTGTAGTAATTCTGTTTGCTCCCAAAGTGGATGGGCTCGTAACGGAGACTTGATATCGAGTAGACAGGTACGGTAATATAATTTATGTTTGGCTACACTCGCAAACTTCTGCTCTGAGAGGCTGATCGATTTACTTAGACATCTGGATGCTTAGTAATGTACGACTATCGATTCGAGTTTATTTACTTCTCTCGCAAATATATTAGATCCTGCTCCGATACTGTCTTCTATTCTTGAGATAAGATTTAATTTAATTTTATTCAAGTTCGATTTGCGGTCGACCGCAGTGTAACTTGTTTTAGATATGCGTAGGATATATAGTTCGATGAATTTGTGATGTAGGCTCAAATTAACTTTGATTTTGCAAAGACGGTAACGTAAAGCCGTTGCTTTCACAAAACATGCCCGTCGTACTCGGGCCCTTAAATATTTAATATTCATGACAACAGCGTGATTTTTAAAGCAAAGTGCAAAATTATGTTTAAAAACAGGTGCGTTATTTGTGTAAGTAAAACGAGTTGCTGCGGTCGTTTTGAAATATTTACAATCCAAAATACAGATGAATACCATAAAACTTGGGATTGCTTACTTTTCACATCTCGAGGTCTTTGTGTCGGGGATTTTTCCCAGCACTCGGTTTCGTCTGTGCTTTTGTGGACGGACTTATAAAAGGAAAGGCTATATTGCTAACAATAAAGTCCAGAAAACCATTAGAGCTTTACTGCATTCTTAGGACTTTTATCTTAGGATGGGTTATACTCCTTTCGCTCTGAAGTCTGACACTCCCTTCCTCTGAAGGGAGTGTCAGACTCTTACTGAATAAAATTCCTTTGCGTTCCAGGGCCGCGGTGCCTCTTTCGAACAAATTCCGCAACCCTGGCAGATGCTTAGGACCTGAAACTCTGTAGTTTGTTGAAGCAAGCCGTACGTTCTTTAACGTATATTATTTGTTTATCCATCTATCCCAATATACAACTAGAATCTAGCTATATTGCAGCTGTCGTCTGTCGTACAGTCAATAATAAATTTATTCGTTCAGTTGAGTCAGCGATTATTACAGCTAGTTATGTTATGAACGTAATTCTACGCTTCATCTGGTTTGCATCGTGTCTTATTGACTAGTTTATGAGCAGCACACACTGTATCAGTTCTGTTTATGACTTCATTCATGTCACTGCGTTCATTTGATTTTGTATCAATCATTAATTATTGTTTGTTACTTTCCTATCAGATTTATTTCTTGTTTATTTCTTGCCTACTCAATTAACTGCATTAGTGGTGTTTATAGATTTATGAATGTCAAGTATTTCACGTATTCATCTGATTTGTATCAAACTTTCAATATCAAATTTGCGTTCTCAATGATTTTTAGGGTTCCGTACTCAAAGGATAACCACCGGAACCCTATTACTAAGATTTCGCTGCGCGTCCGTCCGTCCGTCTGTCTGTCAACGGGCTGTATCTCAAGAACCGTAATAGGTAGACAGCTGAAATTTTCACATATTGTGTATTTCTATTGCCGCTATAACAATTAATAATAATAATTAAAGTTTATAGTACGGAACCCTTCGTGTGCGAGTCCGACTCGCACTTGGCCGGATTTTTTGAACTTATGTTGGCTTCACTTGGCTGGTGATAGGTCATAGCAGTGCAGTGTGGTACTCCTGAGCTTATTCAGTTTGAAATTGCAAATTCTTATGTTGCATGTTTGCCAGCAAATCGTATACTGGTATCGTTTTAAATTCGGAAGCGAAGCATGTACACGGAAATCCTAGTAATTTCACCAGCATGAATATATTTTAGCTGCAGTATAATATTATAGCTACGTGTTTCTTGATTATGCAGCTATTCATTTAATTTATTTTATCAGAAGCTAGCTATCTTCAAACACACTGAGTTTCAGTCTTTCAATTCTACTTCAGTCACGTTATTTGAAGCAAAACCTTCAAGTTTAACTCACAAACAAACGACGCCAATTCAATGGCGAGAAAATATCGCGCCATAGTTTGTTGGAAATTTTGCCGCGTGGGGCCTCCCCACTCGGATTACTAAGTACGCCTTGCATGTTCTTACCATATGTTTTAGTTTCGCACATGTCCCTATTTTAGACAGCTTTCCATTTCTTTATAATGCTCTTATTTCCTATTATTGCCACTTGCGACTAATTTGGAAGTGAAAGAAAAACAGAATGTCTGCTGGTTATTGTCCCGCGCTAATTGAAAAACTCGGGGAAATGGTTACTGTAGCGCGGCGGGTACCTATATGATCGCCTTTTCACTATATATGGCGGCTTTTAATCAACTTTCAATACTTTTATGCCTAATATGAGTTTAAGTAGCACTTATAAATCTACTTAGGTACTACGTTAGGTATAATTGCCGTGATTTTATGTATGTGTTATGGGGATTCTTCATGCTCAGTAGCTTCCATCATGTTGTTCAGTTTTTGTTCAGTTCAACTTTCGATAGTAAACATTATTGATGGGTATATTGCCTTTGGTTCACAATGGCGTGTGTCTCGTAACAGTTTTATGTCAATGTCTTCTGGTAAATAATATATTTTATCGTTAGTCCTCTTTCAAATTCAATCATTTTCTTTGTGTCCTAAATAAATTTTGTCTGTAACGAACACATTCTGTAAATTAATTTCACTCATTCCGCATTCAAGGCAAAATAAATAAATAACATAGCGCCAAACCTAATCAAACAAGTAGATAATCGGAATATGACCTTATCAATATGCAGGTTACCCCCGCCGATCCTTTTGATGTACCCAATAAAATATTCAGTAAACAGAAAGAACTTAAGCACTTACCGACTTTGAAAGAGTACCTGATCAAATAAATGGTTTCTGGATGTTTGCATTCCAAAAGTACCAATATAAAATGAAAGTTAGTTCCCCGAAATGGTATTTGTGTGGTTCACGAGTCGTGTACTGGTCGGATCGTCAAGGGTACGGTAACCCGTAACACGTTTTATGTTTATGGTACATCGTACTAGCGTTATTTATGTAGCGTTGCTGCTCTCTATTTATCCTTTGAAAGACGCACTCAAAAGGCGTTATAGGTCAGAGAAAAATGAGCCAGTGTGGACCGTGACGCCTTGGTCGGAAGCCTAGGCGCACTGAACAAAAATCGTAAAAATTTGACGCCCATATAAAAACGGCACTAAAACTTGTAGGATGCGCAGTAAAATCTGTTGCCTGGTGTTAGAGCCTTCCTCGGTGCGTCCGCCATTACAAAAGTATTCCGAGCAATATAATTTTTATTTTATAGACGCTTTGAATTTTGAGGTTCTTTCAACCGCTTTCTGAAGCGTTTACCAGAAGTATTAAATGTAATTTCACGCCTGACGATTGAAAAAACGAACTGGTTTTCACTAAGCATTGCGATAAGCCAACTATTACTGCCTGTCGTTACAAAATATTCGACAGTTTTTTACTTCATCATACAAGTGTGAGACATTGTAACAGCCTTATCGGGGATACACAGAGAACAATGCAAACTGGCAACAAAAGCATGCTAAAAATGACGTTACGCATATAACGTAACGTGGAGGCCTTCGTGAAACATTAAACCTTGGTTTTATTTTCTGTGCCGTCGTTTAAGGTAGAGGAATCTCGCCGTAAATAACCGCTTTATGATATTTCCACGACTTCATTAAGTCTTTCAATGATATAACTCTGAGAGTTATTGTTTCTCAGTCATAACTCATAATACACGCTCTTATTGTGTACGCAAAATAGAAAGTATATTAATTACACTCGAGCACGAATGTGAACGATAAAAAGTATAAAAACCCGTAATGCGAGTAAAATTTGCGATTCAGAGAGATTTTGTGTCGTAGCTTAGTTGCAGGTTGTTGAGATAGGGCGGGGGCGACCCTTCCCGTTAATGTATTCTGGCAATTTCGCTAACGCCCTCCCGGGAACTCGAACCCTGGCTAGACCCTAGATTAAATTTGTACTCTTCTGTTTACCATTACTTTTTGTTACTTATCCTGTCAGCTCAGCTGGTATAGATGCTTAAGCCAAGGCTTAATATATCAGCCAATCTATAGGCACGATTTGAGATTTCGTTCAAAGTAATATCTGTGTGTCCATATCTCAAAATTTTCCCGCGGCGCGTTGTATTAACGTTTATCACGATTGTGATTAAATATTGGGAGTATTATAAGCTGGGAATTTAAACTGTAGAATTCACGATAAAATGTTCAACGAGCCAACATTTTAACATCAAACTGTACGGAATCCCTTATCTATAGGTAGGACATTTATATCCTAGACGTCTCATTTGTCTGGGACAGTAGGTTTTCTGAGTAGTTGTCCCCATCTGTTTTCTTATTTTATTATAGTATTAGTAATGCATCAAGTTGTATGTATTACGTTAAAACTGCTACTTTTGTCTCCGGTCGTATTCTCGTGGGACTGAAAGCGGTTTCGTGTTTTCGCTCGCAGTAACAACAACTCCGGACTGTTTCGTATGACGCCGAAATTCCCCCCGAGCCCGACCTCTTCCGTGCTCGTGAGCGCGCCATGTCCGCTCTCACATCCAAACAAAATCCCAAAACAGTTAATCAGTCATCGATTAAGGCAGACTAGCACTCCCCGACTGACGTGCTCCCTTGGATGATTAATCGAGCTACAGAATTAGTTCTCTTCGTCTTGTTACTACTTGTCCAATAATTTCTTCCAGCAGACGCAATGCTACAAATAGAATGATAATATATAGATTCTTAATAATGCCGAAGTTTATTGCGGTGCTTCACCAAATGTGCTACTCGACTCTCGAGCAAAGGCTCTGCCAAGTAGCTACAATTATTTTTAACACTACCTCCAATCCATGTCGGTAAAGAGCGTTCAACTTCTTTTACGTTTTGGAATAATTTGAGGCAGACACCGCTAAGGGTTCGCAAAGCCGGCGCTACTTGGCACGGGGTGACCGAGAGGCTTCTTGGCTCGCAGGCTCGAGATCAGCGCTGGCGTAGCCCCTTGTGCGGCCCCGTCTCGATGACGTCTTGGAAGCTTGCCCGATAGGCTTTAGATAAACGCTACCGTATTGCGGCTCCCCAAATCAACTTTTTTCCCTTCCCGAAGCGTTAAATCCATTATAAAATGCACTGCCACGGTTAAGTGTATTCAAAATTTGTATTTCCACGGAAAACGGACGTCTCATTCGCAATGCAAATGTATTCATGTACCGGTAATGAAGAGTATCATGTCGCATTCAATCCCCACCTGCCACCTGTGTTCGTTAACTAACGCAAGTTTTTATATTTTTGCCTCGCGCATTTCGGAATCGCTGCTGAAGTTTTGAAATGTTGGACGGTATATTTCAGTGGCGCAGACTTCGTTACTCGGAATTATTGCGGGCGGCGCTGCTCGCAGTTCTCGTCATATGCGAGTGCTCACTGCTCAGTGCTCACACAGGACACCGAGCATGCTAGTTGCATGTTTGTCACCGACAGCTTACGCCGCCAATTTATTGCTTCAGCTGCGTTAACTGTTTCTGACGTACGTCATCTAATTACTCTCTACAGATTCAATTTAACGACAACTTCTTTTCAAAACAATTACTGTTGCTTTTGTAATCACAGTTTTCTCAATTTGCATATGAGTATAAACCCAAAATTCACTTTCTCTTCGCTTTTGTTGTTCGTTAAAGTCACGACTTAGAAACTAAGGGAAAACGTTCTCTTTAGGTTTTACCAGAACGTTATGCTCTAAATATTTAAACTCAAGATGTAACATATTTCTCACAGTTCTCCAAATTACTTTGCCTATTCAAGGAGGGAGAAGAAATCCACCGTCTCGTATTCAGTCGATCGTAATTTCGTGCCATTCGCGAAAGTTTACACTGAAAAGTTTTAAGGTCAACCTTGTAGCAAGCTTTCACATTAAGTTCTGTCTTGTTTATAAATGGAAATGAGATTTGTAATGTGGGCCTTTTTCTTTGCCAGTTAATTTCCATTGTGTAGATTAGCATCCTGCGGAAAATCCCGTTGTGAGAGGAATAAAGAAACTGCTGCGGAAATTCGTTGGGTCCCGCGATCGGCGCGCCTCCCGCCGTCTAATGGGCGAGCGTCATTGACTATTCTGTGAGAAACTTTGCCTAATAAGCTAATGCAGTACATAATTGGGAAGCATCACGCTGTTTACTAATCATGGTGTTATTACCACGTTAACATGTTCCACCGGACGTCACGTCGGATCGGAATCGCGTGCTTTGAAGTTTTTATTATTCATCGGATTACTCGCATTCGTTTCACTAAAAACATTGGTTTTTATGGCATTTAAACGAAATGTGTGCGTTTAGTGTGTTCCCATAGCTTTCCTAACTTTGTGATTTTATGTGCTTATCTCGCTTGAACAGAAGTTGGTAGTGAAGGACATGACGAATTAATATCGGGTGGCGTATGAAGCAAGCAGTTTACAAGCGCAGAGGATTGTTCTTAATAAAGAATCTTCTAATCCGACGCCCGCCGCTCGTCCGCCTTCAGTTGAGGAGACTACTAGACGCTAGATTATGTAGACATTTGGGAACGAGTTTCAAAGGCGCATTAAATAAAGATTTGGTAGATCCTATTGCTTATTAGAAAGAATATCTGCTAAATCGATAACGTCTAAGCTTGTTTTCAAAATATTTATGTTGGAGTTCCTAAGCTTGAAGCAATTCTTTAATAGAATTCCATTCCTCGGGGTGTCAAAGCATTGCCTCGAGTTTTCTACGTTCCATTACTTAAGATTTAAGCTTAAGCTCTTTAAAAAAGTTGGACATGAAAGTGTCATCACTTTGAGCGTCCCGGGGGATTAGTAAAACCTCTTTCAGAGTCCAGGCAAAAATAACAACACACGAACAGCTAGACGCGGCGCCGGACCGGTCGCTGTGCCGTCGGCCCGGCCCGTCCAGTCGTCCGTAAGCCGCTATTCATCAACGTCCGACCTTTGCCCGCTTTTACGTCTACTTGGCGTGTTTGCACCGAACTTACCCGACGTGTTTTAATATTCATTTAAAACTAAGCCACACAGAAATATGATTATATTTTTTTCCGTTTTGATTAACAATCGCTGGGGACGCAATGTAAATAATATGAATTTCTTCTTTTACATTCGTGTGTAACATTAATTGTAAGTTCGTGTTTCGTGACCTCCTTTTGCTGTAATGATTTCGTCGGTAAACTGAATTATAAGCTTTCGGTATTATTTTTCCGGGTATTTTCACAATTGCGTTGTATGTTTGTGGGGCTACATTCTTGACATATATCATTATATTGCTTGAAGGTTAGAAAAATGAGATTTGTTGAACTGTTCTGTTCTTTCAGAGACATTTCTGCTAATTGATGTAGTTATCTTGAACTTTAGTATGACTTGGTACAGCTAAAGTTGCGAAAATTCTAATCCAAATAAAGCCTTTGAAAGCAACAACCAAACTTTATTATTTATCACAGAACAAAAGCACAAAACCTCTCGCCACTATCTCTGTGTTTAAAACAAATAAACCCATTGCGGGCATCCCATACGGGATCAACTCGTATCAGTTGACGGAATACGCGGTGCAAACGTCCCTGGATCCCGCGCGACGTAGATGTATAGTGGCCGAAGTACCGAAAACTACCCGGGGAACAGAGGACGCGTGGATTACCCCCATAATAAACCAAATATCAGGCCCGGCACCAATCATACTCAACGACGGCACAAACTCGCCTTATTTATCGTGTTCCTATATATTTTTGTGTTCACACAAAACTTGCTAAAGGAAGATTTGTGGGCACATGGGTTTGGCCGTGTTTGATCCGGCTGCACGGTTTTCCTCGTACGATTTCGTTGAGAAAAGATATGAGATAGAAAAGAAGACTGAGTGAACAATGTTTCTCAATTTCACAAAGTTTTAGTTTCCCTAATTCAGATTCTCAAACAATGGCTTGTAGTCGATTTTAAGTACGAAACTTTTGAAAATATTGTTTTCTATGTAACCATTTTGAGTTCACGCCGTCATGAATTAGTGATTTGTTAGCCGGTTAGTATAAACTAAATATAAAACAGTATTGTTATGTTTGCTGGTCGCGATGCTCGGAAATATCCTTGAGCTATCGGAAAATTCGTTGCCCCGCAGACTTTGTATTCAGACCCCATTTTGGGTGTATTTCTTTGTTACAATTTCTTGTTTCCACCAACCCAAATAAAAAGCATCTTTATTCATTTAGTCACGTTATCTATTATTCTTATATCTACTTTGTTATTGACTGTACAGGTTCTGTTTTCGCTTGTATATTGTAATTACAATTGTGAATTAATCAAACGTACATACTTACATAGCTATACAGCCAAACACAGCTGTTGTCATCTTTAATAAATATTACAGAGAACTTAAGCCGAGGATTAAAAATTCAGGTTCCCAAGAATTTTATCATTTGTATTTGGAGAGAGCTCATTACTCATTCATGCTTGACAAAGAAGCCTTTCACATCATTTCATATGGAGTAAAATGTATTCTGATCAGTACGTTTGTCCAGCAAACATTACTGAGAACGATTTATCAACGTCTCTCTTCCACGTACTGTCTTCGGAATGGTCATTTGCACCGACATTGCTGGATGTCTTTCGACGCATCTTAAATATCCGTGATTTACTTCTTGCCTCTCTTCCGAAGGGCACTGACCGATTACTGATTATATTTTCTCCATTCCGTGTCATCAACTCATTTCCGTTTTCAGAAATGTGCAATTTTCGCTGAAATATCTCGCGTTATATTCACGAACCGAGAATATTTTTGTATAAGTTTCGTCGACAATCTAGAAATGTACCAAATTGTTTGACTACTTACAGAGTAACAGCTATGCTCTCGCATGTTGCTATCTTAGAAAATAATTCTAGTCACGAACAAAACGTTTTCCATATTTCAAGTACGTTCTATGCAAATATGACGGTCAACTAGTGTCAACCGGTTTCGTTCAATAAACCGGTGTCGATGATCCATCAATGTCACATCTGTACCTTCCCTATCCGTAAAAAGGATGAGGAGAAAACAAAATGGCGCGCTTGAAATTGCGACAGGACTGTGTTACGTTTGTTCCACATAATATGCATCTGAAGAGAATATTCATAAATTAGACACGGCAATTAGGAGTGAGACACCGAAATGCAGCGGCGACGCGTGCATTGTATAGAGCTCCGTCATAATGGTCTGCAAAACAATGCCTGAAACATGCTCGAGCCGTAATGTGCGTTAAAACGAACCATTTCTATGCTTTCGTAAACAGTAGGAAACCCTTAAGTATTGTCCATGTGAATATTACCATCGATGGTGTAATATTACCACACAAATGCCATTTCTGCAAATTACCAGCGGGTCTAAAAAAGCCACTTTAGCAGAATCAGAAAGCAAATCACGCTACCCGTCACTGTCAAATTTTCCCAATCAACCTTGAACCTAATGCGTTAGCGATAAAGATGAAAATGAAATTTGACAGATTGTTGCGTGATTAATATTATGATTCTCCTAACACTCACACTTCACTTTAGGAGAATCATGTATCACGTGAACCATCATGAACCATCTATTGTGCACCTTAACATGTTTTTGCACAGTCCTGCACCATAAGTTATTCTATTGATTTTGCACCAAACAAAGACGAGTTTTTGTTGTAGAACATAAAATGTTTGAAGGTAAACTTGTCTGCGGAAAATGTTGAAATTTATTTTTCATGTAGACCGTGTCACGCCCACGACTTATAGCCCGCGCTGAAGATTGACTAAACAAACGGCTTTGTTTTTGTTATCATTTTGTTTTAAAACGTATATTTTGTCCACATTGTAACTGGTTGTCAAAAAACACCAGTTATGCTCTTATCGCATAAAGAAGAATAGAAACCACTTTTATAACCGCAGCGTGCGTGAGCAATCAATTTCGGCGACTGATCGATATAAATCGAGTAAACAATTACAAAATGTATTAATCTGGAATAATATAATTGAAATTGCACGCAATATAAATTAAAAACAAAGAGAACATAAAATAGGCACAATCGTGAACACAGTTATCAAAAAGGTCGATTGTACGATATTTTAATGTATCGTATTAATATTTAATGCTGTGTACACCGATACTAGTGATACGGATTCCGCATACGGATTTTAAATAAAACAAATTAATGAATACGTAATTTTTGCAGCAGATGAAAAGTGCTTTACGGTTTAATATTTTTTCAATATTCCAGTGACGCCCTTTCAATGTAATGCTTAGGGTTATAATGATTTATCAGTCGCGAACAGAGATGTCTGATTACGAGTTGTTTGACTAATCGATGCTCGGATAAATATCTTTTTTTTTTTAACTAGGTATCCAGTTTGTGTTGTAAAGGATTTTTTGTGTCTACAACTGTATTCGGTTGTCGGGTTTGGGTGCACAGCTGCACGACATCCGGGCTTTCAGTCCACAATTTATACATATGTATGCCTCTCCGCTTTATGAACACAAGTGTATTCCACTGTTTCTTCTTATGTGTCTACCCTAAATACCTTCTACATTCGTTGTTCCGGAATTCAATGCAGTTGAAAGTAAACAAGAACTTTTTTTAGAAGGTTCTCCAGTTTTATGGGCAAACTAGCCCGTTTATTTTGATCCGATAACAGAGCAAGCTGTCTGCAGAACTTCTTGTGGCTATCTAATCTTTCAACAAAAACCAACTAAAAATCGCGACCGCGAAAAGTTTTTGCTGACAGTTAAAATGCCAGTACTTTCAGGCTCTATTTTCTGAGTTGACAAAGTTTCTCGTTTTCTCGTTGCGGTATAAATTTATTAGACATACTCCAATTTTATTTCGAATTTAGCTTCGCATTCAATCAGATAACAACACAAAAATAATTCGTAAAACTATGAAAAACGAAACTAAAGCCCGTATCGTAAAAGTGTATCCTCCCATATACGGCATCCTGCGTGTCGTGTTTGATGGGGCGGTAAGGGGTGTGCGGGGGCAGCGGGCGCGGGGGCGGAATCTCAGCCCCTCAGTAAATAATTACCGCCCCGGCACAGGGGTGTAGCCCCAAAACCGTTCGTGAGCCCCTGGGCCCGGCCGGCTCTTCCAGCGTTCCCGTTGTTGCCAATTCTTATTGTGCTCACAATCTCACGAAAATAAATTGATATGGCAAGCGAATACGTAATTTGTTGGAGGTACTTACTGGTTAGTTATTCTTGAAATAAATTGGAGAATTGGTTGTAATGTCCCTCAGAATTTCTCGGGACCGTTATGAATAGAATGGGTCGCTCGAATCGAGCTGCCTAGCAAGTGATTTTAATTTCAAGAAATTTGAATATCAGTAGGATCGTGAGTATTGAGTACTCCTTTGTGCTTTTGTAGCTGTTAGGTAGCTTTATCTACTGTGACATCTTAGTTCCAGGATAATAATGTGGATAGCCAAAAGCGGTGTTACAAAAAATCGTTATAAATTAAACTGTTTTCTATGTCAAGGAGCGATTATTTACTCTTTCCATTCAATAAAATACGAATGGGAGTCGATTACATTTCGAAATATGTTTTCGTGTTCAGTAAGTATTATTTATAGGAGCGCAAAATTACTAATACATATAGCTGAAAAATTATTAAATTTGGTATACATATTTTGCCTTTACTGCACAGTCCCATATGCACCGCAAAAATAGTCAGGGACAATTTTATTATGAACATCCTGTGTAATACTGCGGCCTCGCGTCTAAGTTCCCATATCCGTATTCATAGTTCAATCCTACTAATAATGTGTAAGTATTGTTTATTTTTTGTTCCTCTGATAACATTCCGATAGCTATTATCTGAATTTAATGATAATTGCGTATACACGTCTTATTTACTGTGATGAATTTATAGTATTGATTGAATATCATTGAGGCAATCCTAATACGATTTACGTCAAACCGCTTTTAAATGATTTTAATAAAGCTGGTATTATTATCTTGAAACAATAATTTAATATACACAAACCTCAAAAATCATAGTAAGCAGTAATAATAGACTATACTATAGATAGGGTAAGACCAACTCGATTTAGTGGGGTTTCGAATAGGTACAGATTAGGCAAGCGACCGCAGCTCGGGACGTGACTACCCGCATTCAAATATTTTTGTCCATTTCTTTGATCGCGCCCATTATTATACAAGTACCTTCAAATGACATTTTGCTTTTCGTAAGTGCGTACTAATCTTAGGAGAGGAAATGAAGTACGTGTATTTGGATCGCGTTGCTAGAATATTTAGTTCTTAGTTTTCATCAAGGGTCTCACGACCCTCAGCAATGAGGAATACGACGTGAGGAGAGGGGGGAGTTTAGAAAAGATTAGCAGAAGAAAAGTTTAGCATATCGACGGTTAAACCGCCAAGACCTAAATCACAATGACAAAATTTTACACAAGGCACATGTGTTGTGGAAATATGATTTAGAACTAAAGTGTAGTTGTTTGTTTTCAATTGTGGGACATAGGTTTTTGTGCAGAATCAGTAAATACAAGCCGAAAAATATCGTTTAGGTTAGGAAGTCTTGGTGGTACCTACCTAAAGAAAAGGTTCCTTACCTACAATCTGTGAATAGAACTTCTACAGTCAAGATTTTCATTAAGTACCGAGAATTACTTGAGTATTAGTCTATGCCTACGTATTAATTAAATTACATCCGCTCGCAGATGGCTACCATATTTGTCTTAATACTCTAATATTACCTCCACTCTGTAATCTTGCCAGTTCGTTAAGTACGTACTTCTCGTATATTCACACCTCATTGAGGTTGCCATTAGGTCCCAAGTAATAGAGGACGAGTACATCGCTTTTCTAGCTCGCACTAACGATATTAAAAGGTATTCTATGTCTAGCATTTAAAGTAAAAAAGAAACACCTATTAATAATGTATATATGCTGGCCAGCAATGCGAAAAGGGAAGAAAAAGATACAGCAGCAAAGTTATTCATATAAAAAAGTACAATTTCGCTTCAATTAAAACGAGTTCAAAACTAAATGTAAAGGGTTCAACTTTCAAAATAATTCATTCATCAGGTACCATAATTTGTGTTCTTCATTGTAATGCAAATAATGTAAACGAAACACATTGTGCTATTTATTAAAACTTTGTAATTGTGATGAAATACGACGAAAGTTTTAAAGAGAAACATGTTTTCATTGTTCTCTCCTATATTGTTCGTATTTATGCGATTACGTGGATGCCCAATGCTAGGTATGAAGCCTCCCTCGTCGACCGTTACAACGACCGGTCCTAGGGGAGATAACACCATAATAGCAGCACTTGGCAGGGTGATTGGTGATCGCGTGATGTTAATAATACCAGTAAACGTGGACAGTCGCCTATCTTCTTTTTTTGATCCCTTAATCGACTGAAAAGCTTATTTCACTTGCGTGTAGCATACCTACATTAAACGATGACGTAGGAATTGCGTCGGTAGCAAATACTTCAGCTCACCTCACCTGTGCGCGCGTACCTACCTGTCAATCCTTACAAACATTTGACACGCTTTTATTATGCGCTCGGTTCTCTGGTTTTACTATAAAATGGATAGGAATACGTGAGCATTTGCCTTTTTCTTTTTACTCATAACAAAAGCAAGGCTCGGATACCATGTACTCATAACATAACCATTAAGTCTGTGGTGCGAGAGATTTCAGATATTATTATCAAGGAGTTTCATCATAACACTATTTATGATTTAATAGAGACCTATCTTATCGTATGTCCTTTACAATGTGAATGAGTTTTTTGGCTAAACTCGTCAAGTGTAGGAATTTTGAGAGGAAATATTGTTGTGGGTACTACGGGATTAGAAACTTAGAAATCTGACTACAGTTTTGCCGTGTTACCCAGTTATTGGGTTGTACTGTACAGCTAGGCAGTCCACTTCATGAAAAAAACTGGTATTCAGCTGCATTCGGATAGACTGGATGACTGGCCGACTTTAACGTAGTAGGAAAAAGACTAGGAAGAAGAGGCGATGGAATAAAATAGAATAGAATGCTCTTTATTATGTACACCATATAAGTTACAGAAAAGATAGATGAAGAAAACATTACATAGGGTGACACAATGGGCGGTAAAACCGCCGGTAAAACCGTCACTAAAAGCGATCTTTTCAGGACAACCTTTGGATCGATTTTAAAGAGATGGAAGAAATTTTCGATAGATTGATAGATTCATGGCATTAGAATTATTGGGACGGTAAGAAAGCAGACTATTACATATAAGCAAGCCAGAAATATCTTCAAACGACGATAATACACATGTGAATAATAGTGCTGACTAGACAGACCATCAACAATAAACACTTAACGAAGTGACAAGAGATTACCGCCACCTGACAATGAGCACAACAGTACAATAACTATATTTCGAGACGAAAGTAAATTCCTTTGTATGACTGACATTAAGGGTCTTGGTCAGGAACAGAATTATTCAATATTAAGAGAAAGTCAGTTGTAAAACTATAGGCCGGATTCCGAAATAGCCACGTTGAGTGAGGGATGTGGTTTACCGCATAGAATATGGGAGAACTTCTGTTCAATGAGGGACAGTCGCATAGAATATGGGAGAACTTGTGTTCAATGAGGGACAGTCGCATAGAATATGGGAGAACTTGTGTTCAATGAGGGACAGTGAAGTCCAAAGGTCAGTCGAAGAAGCTAAAAATACTCAAGGGCCAGGTTTATTAGTAATTGGAAACAAAAATATAGCAACAGACTGGCTGATTTGAATGATAGATGTTCTTATTTTTACTTTTCATCTATAAGGTTGGATAAAGTGTTTTTCTGTCTAGAACGAATATATGTACATCACTGAATTCGAGAAAAGGTCATCCCAATTCATCAAGTGGTTCCCAAGATAGACTCAAACATGTTTTCTTTAGTATTAAGTATCAACTTCAAATTACTGTTCTTGGAAGCAGCGGCATGTAGAATGCCAGGAGCATCGTCTGCGTACATCTATACTAATATTATAAACGCGAAAAAATGTCTGTCTGTTTGATGCGTTTTCACGTCTAAATAACTGAACCAATTTTGAAGAATTTTGGTGCAAGTAAAGATAGATTGGACCCTGAAGAAGGTCATAGGAAACTTTCGTATGACCTTCTTTCTAATCCCTTGTCATAATTTTCGACTTTAACGCGGGCAAAGCTGCTGGCAAAAGCTAGTTTTTTAAAAGTTTATATCCAAGATAGTTTCTATATAGGCAGCCCCAGAGTTAATGCGTCAGCTCTAAGGTCGAATGTAGGCTTTATGGCCGTTATTCAAGACGCTTCGTGCTTCACGACCACAATATTCATCGCTACGGATTAAATAACTGCCACTTACACAATTTTATAGCCAGTGCTATACGCCGATATTACTCTAAAACAATTTGTGTAAGAGTTTGTATAATCTTACGCAGCAATTTGCTAATTGGATTATATTCAACTTTTAGCCACTTCAGGGAATATGAGTCGTAATCTAATGTAGACTTTAAATTCATACGTTATGTGAGTAACATTTTCAACTTTAGCTTCAATTCACAGTGGGTCCGTTCCCAAATTACAATTCGTTGAAATTCCACCCGTAACGTTGAAGTTGTAATGTAGTTTGTCCGCAACAAGTGTGCGGAGCGTAGCACGGCCGGCCTGTAATTTTGATAATGGTCACGAGGGGCGTGCTGCAGATAAGCAAGATAACGGGCGTGACGGGTCGGCTCCGCCGGACAGATGACCGGACCGGTCCTCCGGCAGGCATGCGGGTGGTAGGAAGTACTGAAGCCACCCTTTTGGGCGGTTGAATAACGTCTAGTGCCAGTCACGCGGCTCCGCATGGAATTTTGGAATATCGTACGCAAATGTTTACTTAAGCTCTATGTTGACAGCGTAATCTGCATACTGTCTTGAAGAAGATTCATGTTTCAATTAAGTTTTTGGCTGAAATCTTGTTCATTTACATTCTGAAATTCAATATCTTCCAAGAGTTCCAAGTCTGCGCTGAAGTGTTATTTAGGAGACAAAATGATTCTATTTGTTCTGAATTCTTAATTTTCAACTTCGGCTTCAATTTATTTTAGTGCTTCTTTATTTTCGCCATCAATATCTCCGAACAGTGATTTCCTTGACCAGCCCTTAACAGTTACGTGATCACCGAGCTGCTGCAGAGCGACCTTCACAAGATCATCGTGTCACCGCAACATCTCTCCGCCGACCACATCAAAGTCTTCCTCTACCAGATATTAAGAGGTGAGTCACATTTTATATTCATGTAATAATATTTTGTTTGTTTAATTGGCCATTTCATGAAGTAGTCGGCCATTTCACGTACCTTTGACCACTTCATGAAATGTTCACCTCAAATCTAGCCTACCATCGGTCACATCATGAAATGGCCAACTCTGTGATATGGCTATGACAAAATTATTGTTTTAACTTGATGATATAACATCAATTACATTACTTTGAAAATGTGTACCGCCTAGCAGAGAAGTGGTGTTAAAAGAAACCGTAAGCTCTTCTGCTCTGCTTCGTGCTCTCTGAAATTTATAGACTAGATGGGCATTTTTAATCGCTTCATACTGTTCTCACGGGTTTGACTCGTAAGCTAGCATCCTGGATAACACACGTTTTGGCAAATAGCGCGGTTATTTTTATTTCTAATCTGAATTAATTTATCCAAGTAACTTACCTTACCTACTTACGCTATATAAGCATCGGCTATAAGGTCTGAATAAATTTTGTTTTGTACTTCGTTTCGTTCAAACGGGATCGCCTGCAGATATAAGTTTACGTGTTGGCTAAATTGTAATGGCGCGCGCTTAGGACTCCTAATTTTAATATTATGAAATACAAGGTATCATGTAAACCTTCTAAACCAAGTAATCTTTTGTTTTTCTTTTATCTTTCTCAGTGCTAAGTTTTAAAAAGCTAAATTTGATTAAAAATAACATAGTAGCACATACCTGTCATAAGTGCAAGTGTTAATAATTCACACAATAGATACGCCGATACACGTGCATAGTAGAGATACGCTCTGCAATCGACATGGGAATCGAATGCTAATGAGTCGAATATAAACTTATTATAACTCTGACATTTGTTATTACTATAATAAACCCCGTGGGCGACGGTTGCCAACCAATAGCAATTGGACTGTCATGTTAACGAAGTAAAATATTCACAGGACCGTTTTACCTATTACTGATAAATTTTAAAGTAATTCACGTATAAAATCTAGCCTCTTTGTGTTGAAACATTTACATAACGTATCACGAACGAACAACGAATATATTTATTTTATGGTCTTTTGTAATAATGGTGGTGAAAGGGTGCACACTTACACAGTCCAAATGGTCCATTTGAAAAGGTTGCGATACATATCGGCCTTGGCTGAGACTTTCACAATTACAGGATCTGAGTAGGGACCGGCAACCGGCAACCCTATCCGTTGTTACTAACGAGGAAAACTCCGACAGCTTTTAAGATGTTTCAAACAATACAAATTATTTCTTTGAGAACTTTTTAAAAGAACAGCTTGTTGGCACGTCAAAGCGAGGGATTTTGTATCACCGGAAGCCGAGATATTATAAAAATTTAAAGGGTGAAGTTTTTGCGGTTTTCGACAGCCCTAGATAGTCGCATTACTGCTACATTCGGTACGGGGCAATAACATTTGGCTCGCCTGATTCATGCTAGGGGTGGTCACAAACCGTACATTTCAGCCCATTGTATCATGGCTCATTAATATGCGAACCCCGCCCGTTACTTTAATACTTAAATATTATATTTTCGGCTTCGTAATTTCAGATCTCGTTTCACGTTTCATTGGGAATTCGGGGTATTGTTGTTATTTCTGTAAATAGGGAATGGGAAAAAAAGGTATCGGGTGTTTATCTCCATTACCTAAATAGGCTTACATACTGTTACAGAAATTGGTAATTGGGTAGAATTTTAATTTATGCAGCCAACAACTTCACTCAATTGGAGGAGGGTGTCATTATCGTGCTGCAATGCCGAATTTATAATATCTTGGAATAACTTTTCTTGCCTAACATGGAAGTTTCTATCATAGAACTGGAAGCCAATAACCGAAGGGCGTAGTTGCACTTGCTAGACTAATGATATGTAGTAAATAGCTATCATTATTCATGACATTAATTACCCAAAGCGAATATCCACTGCAATATCCATCCATCATTAATTAGCATCGATCACGATTACACTGCCACCCATATAAACGACACACTGCTATGTTACTCAGATTAGAAGATCTTTCCTCAACCAGTTTCCAATTTAAATGTGTAGCATCTGTCGCTGTTTTTTTGGTCCTGCACGCTTTGAGGCTTAGCGGTGTCGTCGCAAAATACCAGAATGTGAAAAATATCACGAGCACACCGGCTTTTCGACATGACATTAATATTTGACGCGCTGCACTTGTAACTTTGAAGTTCCCGCACAAGTGTAGAACATTGCTCCAGTAAATACGCTTTTATTTTTATTAGCTTTCGCACTGCTACGTGTGCCGCTGTATTCCGCTTCCTACGATGCTTTTATAAGATAGAGTTCGTTTTATGATCGAATGCTTCATGAAAACTTCTTTAATGGATATCTCGTCCGAAGTATCTAACTTTTTCCATTAGCACACCATCAGCTACGGCTGTATCCGATGTACTCACGCCACTTAATGCAAGGTGAAACTTGACGGAACAATAAACACTTTGTTTTAGTTCAGTGCTTTATATAAATGAGAGAAATATGGTGTAACAAGTCCGGAGGCGGATGAAGTCGGGTCGTTTGCCCAGCAGCTTAGTAAACAGAGGTTGATTGCGGCCGAGCTCGGACTGTGCGCGCCGATAAATACGAGTTTAAAACAAACCCGAGTTGTGAGCTCCTCTGAGACCAGCTCGAACTCGCGCCGAGACAGCGCCGCTGAGTCTCACAGCCCGGCTAGTACACGCCCACTTCCACCTGCCGTAAATCAATTAAAACTACCAAGTGCTACCAACTTCCAGTCAGTTCCAGCCCCGCACTCCGGACAAACGGCCAGGCGCCACAAAAACTACTGCATTACCTTTCCACCGCTCAAAAGACACTTTATGACGACTAATTCCGCCACCATTAAGCTCACTTCAAACTTTTAAAACCGTTCACTATGTATGCTAATGTAATCCACTTTCGCAGATGAAAAGAATTGCCTCGCAGCCGTCACCTCGTCTCCCGATTTCGTATTATTAATTTGTGCAATTATTCGTGCAGTGCCAAGAGATTTCCCGGGAGTAGAACGCGCGAAGGGAATCTAGAAAAATGCGGTCGTTAAGCCCCCACCGCCTCGGCTGGCGGGTTTAATTAAAAACTTTATAGTTGCATCGCCTTCATGGCTCCGCTCTAACTGAAATCACATAGACAACCGCACTCCTGTACCTCTACTAAATGGAACTCTTTTAATCACGATACAGCTTGGAGAAGCGTAATCGATACTGCATCAGCGTATTTGAATGCATCACGTGATTTTTTCTACGGAAACGGTTACTAATATGGGTAGTGTGCGTGCATGTGAATGCAACCATCGCGATTAGGGGTGACACGCGACTCGGGATAGTTTTAATATTCTGCGCGCTCTTTAGATTAAACTTGCTCGTCTCTTTTGTCTCATTCAGCGTCCAACGAACAGGGGATGGTTTTAATGAAACCCACGTCTAACCTGCAAGTAATGAGGAATGAGTGAATAAAAAATACATTATGTTCTACATTATCCCGAAGCATCACATTTGTTGCAATTCATGCTCAAAGAATAAAAGTTTTTATGCTGAGCCACGTCAATTATTCAGGAAATGTGACTCAGACAGATGGCACTTCATCTAATGGCAGCAAGATGTCGGATTCTGCAGAATGCAGTTTGACTTATACGTAACAAATGCATAGTAAGCAGTTGTGCATATTTCGCGCGTCTCGGACATGCACCATTGTGCAAGGGCGCGCAGCGCACACCGGCCAGCTATGCTAATGGGGCGAGCCCGGTCGCCGCCGCCGGTCCAGTTGTCCTGCCCGATATTAATTATGTATGGATTGTGGTGCCTCGGCCCGGCGCAGCCCCATATACGAGTACTTCGAATGTTCCACTCATAGGATTCTCATCTGTCATCGTTTATTCACAGTTTTTAAATGTTGTTACGAGCTTGGGGCTCGTGACAATAAAAACAGCCGATTAATTAACCAAAATTGACACTTTAATTAACAACACTAATTATCACTTTAAACACATAATCGCTCTACTAAGTGTTCTTAACATCACTTTAATTCACAGTAGAAGATCGCTTTTGAAGTTATCGCTTGTATCGCCAATTCAATACTGACCCCAGTCGCCGGATGTCCGCCCTTATACCGACGGTTATTTCTAGAACCTTCTAGTATGGAAACATCTGAAAAGTTTGGGCACATACCGGTCTCGACTGACCAGTTGTCGATACATCGAGAATGTTAGCATAAAAAAGTCTAGAAAGATCTTGACTCCTCTTAGTTCTACTACTCAATACTATATGGCGTTACTAGTGTGTAGTCGTTATGTCATCATCATCTGCCTTTTCCCAACAACATTGGGGTCGGCTTCCAGTCAAGCCAGATTTAGCTGAATACCAGTATTTTACATGGAGCGGCTGCCTACCAGACCTCCACAACCCATTAACTGGGTAACACGGTACTTCATGGCAAGACTGAAGTCAGATTTACTGGCTTCTGACTATCCGTAACGACTGCCAAAGATCTACAAATGACAGCCGGGACCAACGGCTTAACGTGCTTTCCGAAGCACGGAGGAAACTCGGTATGTTAAGATGGTCACCCATCCACAGACCAACCTTGGCAAGCGTTGCTTAACCTTGAAGATCGATCCGTGTGGCTGTTATTATCTAGTTATGTACCCAGGATTAATTCTGGCGCGTAACAGTATTATGTAATTCGCCCTGTTATTTGGAGTATATGAGCACAGTAGATATGAGTGAGGTTTCGTAATAAGACATTCAACAATGGATCATTTGTTCATTAACAAGCGGATGATGATCAATGGTTAATTAAGATATCCACAAGTTATGAAAATCACTCACAAGTTGTATGAAATCCGCGTGCAAACTGAACGTTGAGTAATGTTAACAAGATTTGAAGGTTCTTTATTGAGAACAGACATCTAATTAGATTTCATTGCATACTTATATCAAATTAAGGAAACCGTGCCAATTCTACCGAAAGGCGTTTAATTAATTTTATTTACGTATCCAACGAAAAGACCAGATAAGATCACAAGCGGCTGCGGCCTCGGCGCGGCGGCGGTAACGAGCAGAATTATGGAAATGCGCCGCGCTGCTCACGACCTACGCTCCGTCTACGCTCTAATATTATTTATACGCCAGCCTTTCTTCCAGGAAATCATCACGCACACCCCTGTAATGTAAGCTATTGAGGATTTGCTCTGATAAATAGCCGACTTCCGTTCTGTCGCCACCTACTATGACTTTTCTAAAGAATAAATTTAAAAATTCAATCACGCCGGCTGACCATTCGACGCTCGCTTGCGGAAAATATTGAATAGAATTTCTATATTTGCAAAGAAAGTCACGTCTGAGGCGATTCTGATGTCTGAACAGAATTAGATTTGGAGACATTTTCGAAAATAATTGCCACAATAAAGGAATTGGCAGAAGAAAATAATGTATTGATAGAACACGAGGGAACTGAAGGCGACGACGCCGGTCGACGGAAAAACCCCTAAGTGGAAAGGCCTGCCGGTGTCTCGTTCGCTCCCTCTAATGGAATTTACTTCAGGCCGTCTTGTCGCCATCTGCGAAATAAGCCCCATTTTATGTATGAATGTGTACACCCTACTTAGGAAATTAATGTTATTAAAACATTTAGACGCGTCCTTATTTCTCTATGTAGCGTTTACGTTGTTGTGATATGTGAGGACGGTTTTGTGGCAGGATGCGCATGACATGTATAATCTCCGAATACATGTTCCCCGAAATCCCACTGTGTCAGTCCTGTGATCCGTATAATTCGTCAGAGGACAGCCAAACGGCTACACTGACATAATTGTATCGGTTCTCATCCTTGACAGTGTTACTATACTCGTAATCTCTTCCAGGATCTTCCGTAAATACACTGCATAGCTCTTTCTAGCGACCACAAGCTATTTCTTTATCTACGCTAGATGCAGTTATGGCGAGATTTATTCCAATAACTTATCCCAAGTAGTTTGCTTCCAGGAAGCTTATACTTTATCGTAGTTGACTGAAAGATAACCTAAGTTGTTGCCCATCGGCACATTTAATTTATACGAGGCAACAATAACAGTACCTCTGTCACTTTAGTTTTATATCAGAAATAGCTTTTTAGATTACGGCACCTTTCTTTGTGATAAATAGCGGAGGGCTGATAAAGTGAGATTCGTAATTCCAATTTGGTTTCATAATTGATGGCGACCGCGGCGCTTTGATGAGCCTCTTGTCTTTGACGCCGGCTCCCTAACGGTGCGCACCAGTTCCGTCGTGTTGGGGCGATAATTGAGAAAGCTTCATCCGCCACCGGAGCCGGGAGCGTGAGATCGGGACTCACGCGCACACAACTCGACTCTTGTTTGTTCGACGTCACTGCGCGTGAACAAACATTGCGGTGTGAAGCGATTTACTGTTAAGTGTTACTATTGTACTTGTATCTCCGGGAGCGTTGCTTTTTGGTTTGCTTATAACGCCATTTTCAAATCGATGCCATTGACTCCTCGAGAGTCTGTCCTCCTTTGTTTACGAGAATTCCTTCACGCTATAAATACACTTTTATTGGATATTTAATAGGGTCTCCTTTACACGAACTTTATGGTTGCGGTGAAAGAGAAAGAATTGAACGTAGCGAACGAGCAGTCATTAATGTTGGAGTGGCGGAAACTTTGATTGGGTGCTATGGCGGGGTTACAATTAAAGTGGAATGGCGATGGCCAGTGGTGGTTGGCGGAGCATTGTCCCCTGGTGTAGTCGCGGGAGCCAGGACCACGTCGCGCTCGGCTGCGCGGGCGCGTGCGGCCGTCGACCTGCCGGTAATGGACTCGCCTCTCAATAAACAACATTTACGCGTTACTTTTCTCGCCCTTACATTATTGCTGCTTTGTTCTCTCAAGTTTTTACGCCCTCCTTGCGGCTATTTTATGAAAATTTTGTGGCAGACTCTACTAAATGTGAGAAGATTATAGATTGTGACTTGCAAGCTGTTTCGCTTGGTTACGGACAGTTTATCTTCATGGTCTCTTGTTCTGCAAAGGAAATGTGCAAACGAATGGATAAAACTTCATATGTTAATTCCTTTGAGTGGAATCATAAAATATAACATTTAGCTTTCATTCCCCGTTAGATCTTTCGTCAATACATTGTTAATGAGCTCAAAGTGTTTCATCACGTGGTTTAATACTCAGAGGTATTCGTGAGATAATGTGTGAAATTCGGGGCCTCACTTTTATAATTATAGTAACGGTATTTCGCGAAGTTAGCTCATTTCGTCCAGGTTGCGTGGTTTTATGATAAAACTCGGCCGAGTTGCGTGTACGTGAAAACTGCGGTACACCCGCTGGGAAATTAAACTCGTTGCGACGCGGCGAGGTGTCGTTAATTTGTTTTGGCACAGACAGCGCTGGGGGGCGTCGCTAGCTTCCTCGTAATGGCCGACTGTCAGACGCTGTCCTGCAGAAATTGTCCGAATGTTGCGGACCTCTGCACTGATTTGATAAGTTGTAAGAGGTAGAACATAGTTGATCGTGGTGTTTCAGTAGAAGATTGGTTGAGTTCCTAATATTGTCAAGTTGCTAAGTTTATTGATATTGTTTACTATTAGTAATTTACTTTGTCATATTGTTGTATAGCTCTGCAATGTTACTTACTAGTCAGGACAAAGTTTTCAACACCACTTGAGTAGCTAAGCAACAGATTGTAACTCGTGAGGATATGTTAGTTTCTCGCCTTTCGATGAATATCTACTCATTCATCAGCCAGCTATGTTATAATGGAACTATAGTGGATTTCGAAGTATCTGGTAATTTGGCATAAAGCTTCGCTACAAAACCGAATAAACTATTCTAATCCTTTCAATATCTCTTCATTCTAGGAATTTCATTGGGGGCTTAGGGATTGCGTAAGATGGCTGCTCTGAATTCCGGTATTTCTGAATAGTAAAATCCGATTTACCTTTACTAAGGTAAGATTCTTTTCTGATTTTGATGGCAATCGGCTCGGTTTAAAAGGAGTGAAAGATTTATTATTATTATTTATTTATTAAAGCGAAAGGTAAACACGGATTGGGTCTTAATCATCAGGAACCGCCGACGTGGTAGGCCCAAAAGGAGACGAGACGAGCTGGACTCCTCACTCAGTCTCAGTCACTCGAGTGAATTACTGACAGACAACACACCGCCGAAACTACTGATCGTAGAAAGCTGAAATTTGGCATGTAGGTTCCTTGGGGAGTGTAGGGGAGCACTACGGTAGGAATTCCCGAAATTCCTAAGGGAACGGGATATACGCGTACGAAGTCGCGGGCAAAGCTAGTGCTTTAGATAAGACTAAAATATACTGTTAAATTGCCCTTGTCACTTATCTACACTAATATTGTAAAGAGGAAAGATTTGTTTGTTTGTGATAAATAACTTGAAACTTATCCCAAGTTAATATAAGATTTGATAGTCGGCGACTCTGAAATCTCATATTTACTCGGGATTAGTTTCAAGTTTCAAGAGTTTCATTCCATGTCACGTTCGAGAAAATGCAGTGCTAAGCGAAGCGAGCCATGTCGCGTCTAATGAGATGTATAGCTGTACTACGACGTTCACAACTTATCTCCTAGGTCTTGTGTCGGCACAAGCTTTATGAGAATAGTTCATGTGTCGATGACACGGTGTGCCTCAAGTTCCTTGTGAGACTTGTGGGCCTGATGTTCCAGAATTTGCTAAACGATTCATGCACGCCCATAATGTATTCCTTGTATGGACGTAGATATAATCCAAATAAAAATTGACGGATTCTTTTATTTGTTGCTCACATACAGACACAAATACATTATAATAGGACAGCTCATGTACGAGCTTAACCCACATTTCGGTGTTTTAACAGCAAACCAAGAGATTTGCAAAAAAGGACAGTATATCTAGGTGCACAAACTAAACTTAAAATTACAATATGGATGAAGTGGGCCAAATTTTGTGTTTGAAGGGATAATCGCTTTCATATTGATAATACAAAAAAGGATATAGAAATATAACACTTGAAGTTAATGCCTTTTTGAAAACCTGACTGCCAACTTTGAAAAGGGTAGCGTTAAAGCGTTCAGTTCACGGATATAACTTATTAACTGCGCTCGGAATCCGTCCAGTTTCATTTCGACTTGATTGTCCTTTTTCAACTGCAGCCGTCATCGTCATCCTGTGCTTTAATTAATTTTGTATTTTTATATGTACCAGTAAAAACAAAATTCGATTTCATTTATTTAACGTCCTCTCTTATACAACGATGGCTTGCAAAGCAATAGGTATCTCTGAGCGCCAATTTGTGTTTTAAGGAGCTTTCGTAGAACACCCTAATTTCCCTACATTTCGTCAATTTTTGTTTGACGTTTCTGTAATTTTTTCGACTGTCGCTAACATGATATTGTGAGTAGAATTTTAACGGTTTCCGTCGGATGGTTTTCAGTTCTTGTATCGGGATTTTGCTTTCAGTCCCCAACTTCAACCAAGTATTGACGTATGCGTACCAAAATAGCATGATATTAACGTAGAAACAAACCCGAAATACGTCATCAGTAGCTTTGTCTATGAACTCTTTCTGTCAGTCCCAGCCCGTGTCAGATTTGGGTCAATAAGCACCACTCAGATTCACGTGACAATCGGCCAGCTTGACATAACTAACTGCCTGCTGTAGAACGTGACTGGTGAGGGCTAACAACAGGCTTATGATCATCATTAACAAATCAGCTTGCAAACGTCATTGGGTTTTCCAATGGTCGCTACAAAGGAGAAATCCCTGTGCTTAGGAGGGAAATGTCTATACTTCTTAGATACTAATTTATACTAAGAGGAAAGCTTGTATTTTTGTATGTAGCGAATAACCTTAAAAACTACTGGACCGATTTGAAAAATTCTTTCAGCAATGGATAGCTACATTATCAGCGAGTAACATAGGCTATATTTTATCCCCGTACTCCTACGGGAACGGGAACTACGCAGGTGAAACCGCGTGACGTCCGCTAGTGAGAATATAAAATGGAACCGCTTTCTGATGCATAAACAAACGAGAGGATACTGCTGCTTAAGTTCTTGACGTAATCCTTTAGTTGTTAAGCAAAACCCATGTGTATTGAAGGGTAACGTTTGCCGGAAACCGCAACAAACTGCTAACAATTGCCAGCCACGAAACGTGACCTAGTAATATGATCGGTAGCCTAAAAATAACCACCTAGGGGATCATTCTAGCCACATCCCATCCCGAGCAGAATAAACCGGATCCCCTAGAAACAAAGCTTTTGATTAGAACTAACTCGGAGCGGCCAAAATGTGGATCTCAGCAGTTATGATCGCAAATCATTGAGCTGGTCGTCTCGTCAATACAATGGACAATAAATTCATTGATCTTTTACTCGTATCCATTTTCAATGATGTTTACAAGAGATCAAGGTATTCGGATACGATTTTAATGAGATACTGCAATTGAAATCAATTAATGTTTTTAGCCTTTTTCCCAACTGCGTTGGGGCCTAGTCTAGTAGTACCAGTATGTTACATGGACCTACTATTTTATCTTTACAACCCAGATACTGAGTAATAGGGATGTTAGGTAAGTGGTTATATCGGAACCGAATTCGACAGCAGTTTTTTTTGGTTTGTTGGAACCGGAACCGGAATCGGAGGCGAAGGCAGAGATGTGATAAGGGTAGGTCTAAAAAAGTAAATTTATCGGAATCGAAGGTGCAAAATCAATCGGAAGTTCCAAACTTTCGGAATCGGAATCGAACGTCCGTAACATCTTTGCTGGGTAATACGGTACCCTTGGAAAAAACCGGTGTCAGTTTTTCTGGCTTCTGATTCGTAACGACTGTCAAAGATCTACAAATGATAGCCGGGACCAAGGATTTAACGTGCTTTCCGAGGCACGGAGGAGTTTATATAGTGGATGGACTACACAGACCGACCTCAGCATGTGCTGTTTAACCTCAAAGATCGAACCGTTGGGTTGTTATTATTTAGCCACGAGATCCTCAGATGTTGCAATATAAATGCTATTGTAAAGATGTTTATTACTTGGTCGTCTTGCAGTTTACAGCATATCCTGACTGAAATTCCTGTTCACTTTGCTAATATTAGCACGCGATGTTCTCTCTTTGGAACATGTATGGGGAAATTCGTTGTTAAGCAAAAATGCACTTTGAATTGTGAGATTTCCATTTTATTCTCGTGTCGTTGTCTGAGCAAGGTTTTTGTACAGATCCTGCTCTTTCTGTTTGGAAAATATGTTTTGATTTCTTTCGTGTATGAAAACGAGAAGTTTTAGAATAGCATGCATTAGTAAATTTCAGAGAGCTTCCTTTTGTATTATGCAATGCGTTGTGAATTGATGGTGATTGACTGTTTGCGAGTTTAAGTTCTCATGAAAGAAGGCGTTTACTTGGTTTACTTCTATTGTTTAGAATTTAAGATTACACTAGCGATACTGTTATTTCTCATTACCTATCCAATAGTAATTCCTGGGGCCCTACTATGACGTGCCAATGCGATCAAGATTAAGCTGAGGAAAAGGGGTAGTGTTATGCGTCTTGTATAACTCTGTCTCCTTCCAACACCTTATACACGATCGTTTTAAGACGTCATACTAGGCCAGCTGTTCTAACCTTTTTAGTACCGGTTGTCATTTGAACATCTTTTATCAGAAGTTACGGGAATCAGAAGTCTATAACTCCGACACTGGTCGTTCAAAGGGGTCATCATCATCTGTCTAGCCTTTTCCCAATTGGGGTCGGCTTCCAGTCAAACCGGATCCAGCTGAATACCAGTAATTTACGTGGAGCGGCTGCCTACCAAACCTCTACAACCCATTAACTGGGTAACACGGTAGTTCTTGGCAAGACTGGAGTCAGATTTACTGGCTATCCGTAACGACTGTTAAAGATCTACAAATGACAGCCGGGAACAACCGCTTAACGTGCTTTCCGGGGCACGGAGGAAACTCGGTATGTTATGATGGTCACCCATCCACAGACCAACTATGGCAAGCATTGCTTAACCTTATAGATCGACCCGTGTGGCAGTTGTTATCTAGCCACGAGCTCCTCTTCCTCAATCAGGGGTATCTATCGTATGACCCCATTATTGGGTTGTAGAGGTCAAAAAGGCAGTCACTCCGTGAACAATGCTAGTATTTAGCTGCTTCGGATGCAGATGCTTTATTCCAACTATGTTGAGTTCGCCACCTCAACATAGCTGGGATAAGACCCGCGGGTCTAAAAAGGCCAATTTAGCAGAATCAGAAAGCAAATCACGCTACCCGTCACTGTCAAATTCTCCCAATCAACCTTGAACCTAATGCTCGTGGAGCTCGTGGCTAAATAATAACAGCCGCACGGGTCGATTTCAAGGTTAAGCAACGCTTGCCGAGCTTGGTTTGTGGATGGTTGACCATCTTAACATACCGAGATTCCTCCGTGCCTCGGAAAGCACGTTAAGCCGTTGGTCCCGGCTGTCGTTTGTAGATCTTTGGCAGTCGTTACGGATAGTCAAGAAGCCAGTAAATCTGACTCCAGTCTTGCCAAGGAGTACCGTGTTACCCGGTTAACGGGTTTTGGAGGACTGGTAGGCAGCCGCTCCACGTAAAATACTGATATTCAGCTAAATCCGGTTTGACTGGAAGCCGACCCCAATATAGTTGGGAAAAGTTAGGCAGATGACCTTGAACCTAATGCGTTAGCGTAAAAGATGAAAATTAAATTTGACAGATTGTTGTGTGATTAATATTATGATTTTAATATGATTCTCCTAAAGTGGCCTTTTTAGCCCCCTAGGCAGATTCCCAGTTCTAAATCAGTCAGATCCAGATCAGATCAGATCTTCGTCAGTTTAATTACATCACCCAAGCATTAGCATAGATGTATTCTACAAACACGATTCTAATATTTCAATCCCAATTGTCTCCAGGTCTGAAGTACTTGCATTCAGCTCGCATCCTCCACCGAGACATCAAGCCTGGCAACTTACTGGTGAACAGCAACTGCGTGCTCAAGATCTGCGACTTCGGACTGGCAAGGGTTGAGGAGCCAGATGCCAGCAAGAACATGACGCAAGAAGTCGTTACGCAGTATTACAGGTATAAAACACAAATATTTTTAACATGATAGAAGAAAAGGGTCGTCTCACAAAGGTCGGGCAAAAAATGTTATTAGATAGATATATTTATTTATTTTGTAAAATATGAGTACAGCATACAGGTCTTATAAATAATGATGAGGTTGCTACATGTTTTGCCATTTAAGGCGTACGAAATCAGTTTAACAAAACAAAAAAAATATTCAATGTCAAAATTTAAATACTATTATAATATATCATTTAAATTTTGACATAGATTATTATTATTATTATTTTTTTATAAGAAGTGTCTCAGTAGTAGCCCGAAGTTTGGTGGTGGTCGTGGTGGATCGGACAATCAGAGTGAAGAATATGACTATGAGAGAAGCCAAGTGAGACTACGATGAAGTGACTGACTCATTTAGTCACTACATGAGTCAGTGCTGGAAAGAAGACAACAACACTATCCAAATAGGTGTCTGACAGCTTTATGGGTATACTGAATTAGTGGTATTCATGATATTGTCCAATGTAGTACGCACGTACATAGTCACTTACTATAATTCACGATCAAACAACTCGGTTATCAATACAATATTAAATGAACATGGTAAATACTGCTTATTATCGTCCGTCCAATTTAACAATAAATTGCTGTGTTTACATTGTTTGACAGTAGAATTGAAATTAACTATAGTTACTGTTACTATTCAACTGAACTTGACAGCTGTCATATTGGCATATCTAAATATAGAATTCTAGACGAATTTTAAAAAGAGATCATTGTATCTGGATTTGTAGAGTGCCAATTCTATAAATTTTTAAACAACTTTCCTTTTCAAGTCAGTGGCAATCTGTCGAAAAAATCTTACCGACTTCCAAACAAAACACTACAAAGTATAAAATAACCTTAATTGCGGAAGTCGGTGTTTTTGGTTTTGTTTTTTTGTTTTACCGACCACCGAAATTTTTATTTTTCACTTTTAAGTGATACTTGGACGACGTCTTCGTCTACGCAGAAATTGAAATAAGCAAAAATGCTCATAAAATAAAAACTACTGATACAAACTGAATTAAATTAGATATCGGATTAGAAACTTCGCAGTAATCGGTGTACATATATAAAAAAATACCCGCCGAATTGAGAATCTCCTCCTTTTTTGGAAGTCAGTTATAAATGCATGGTTATTGAGGCTTTTCTAACTGAGATGCGATTGCGATCGTTGCAAGTTAAATTAGTAGAATTGGCCCCCTTATCCGATTATTTCTTTCACTGTATGAAAGAATAGGTTTTTTTTTTTTATCTCGAAAAAAAGCACGGTTCCTCAGGGATAAACCACAGGAAAAAGCTGGCTATGTTGTTTCTATTTACTGACAATGAAATGATTTATTTTCACATCCAAATACATATTAATATGTAATCTATACGTATTTTGAATCGACCATGTTCCATGTCCGCCGCATGGTGTCGGCCGGTGCCGTATGGTGCCGTTAAAGAATAATACCATCCCATCACTTCCCGTGGGTGTCGTAAGAGGCGACTAAGGGACTCACCAGAGAATGGGCAGCAGCGTTCTCTGTAAAACGCAACACCATACACTGCGATCGCCAACCCGCCTGCCAAGCGTGGCGATTATGTCCAGCAGTGGACGTCTTCGGTTGTTATGACTGATGACTGATGTTCCATGTTCCAAACCATTTCGTTTTCCATTCCATGATTTATTATGTAAATAACTCATGGAATGGAAAACGAAATGGTTTTGCAAAGAAGTGATGTTTAAATTTAAAGAAATGTTGGGTAATATAAATCTTATTTTTCTCTGTAAAGCGATTTTAAACATATAGATCAGAATATCGTGAAAAATTAAGTAGTGTAAGTGTGCAAGAAGTCAATTTCCCAATTTCCCCAAAATGGACTTTGTAGGGCAAAGCGTCGATGTGGTGATTATAACTATCTAGAAATCACCCAGCCAAAGTCTCATGAGTTTCGCGGGTAGGCCAAAAGTGTTAGTAATTTCACTTATCTACGAAGTTCCCCGGATATTATCCAGACCACTTGACTGATTAGTTTCGTAGATGATAAAAATATCAAGTAGAGATAAGTGCCGTATTTCATTACCGTGCGATGTTCACTATGGTAGGCGCCAGATAAACTTGCAATAAAGTACATTGACCTTTCCCTAATATCCCTTCGTAGTAACCCGAACAATAAATATTGTGAATCGTTTTTCATTACTAGGGAATGTAAAGGATCGCGATAGAAGTCGATTCAGGACAGCTTTTTCTTTATTTCTGTTTTTGATATTTAAGAAAGTCAATAAATGTATGTGGGGTCAATAAAAGTTATTGCAAATTTATCTGGTGTCTCCATGGCCAAATTTTGACTTTATTAAACAAACTACTGAGTCAACAAGATGCGGTTAACTTTATCCAAACTTTGAATAGAATTGAATAAAATAGAACACATTTATTCGGCAGACACAAATGTACAGCAACAAAGACAAAGTAACCGAAATAATAGTAGGTAAAGAATTGCGCTGAGCTTGCCCATACCGAAAGGGTTACCGTCTCAGCGTTTGCTGGGCGTCAGATACCCAGCGCTGGTTTTAGTTGACATGACACCCCGCAGTGACACACGGCACGAGCTTGAAGCTAGAGACAAACTGGTCCCACGTATGCAACGCATTATGATATCTAAAACTATGCAGTAGAAACCAGGGAGCATTTCGGTTACCCATTGAAAGGGTTTTCGATAGGGTTTTCCTAAGCAGTTAATCAAAAACCCATACGATGTGGGTAACCCTTTCGAATGGCTTAAAGGACTATTTGTATTATATCTGTTATCTAATGAAGGGGTAACTCTTTCAGTGGGTTTTAGGTACAGAACCCATTCAATGGGTTATCATAATGAAGGGGTAACCCTTTCAGTGGGTTTCAAGTATATAACCCATTCAATCGGTTATCATAATGAAGGGGTAACCCTTTCAGTTGGTTTCAAGTATAGAACACATTGAATGGGTTATCATAATGAAGGGGTAACCCTTTTAGTGGGTTTCAAGTATAAAACCCGTTCAAGGAGTTACATCATGATAAGGTGAACTCATAAACGGCTTACCCCTTCGAAAGACTTAACCACGGACCATTTTGGTTAGTCATTGAATGGGTTTTTGATATGGTTTCTTTAAGCAGTTAATCAACAACCCATACGATGCAGGTAACCCCTTTCGAATGGCTTGAAGGACTATTTTGATTGTCCATTGTAAAATTGATACTTTACAAGAGAATTTTCAAGTAAGATTTTGTACTGTAAAATAATTACGTAACTTGAAAATGTGTTTTTTTGTTTATGGAGGTATTGTTACAAAACTAGTGTCAAATGAAAGGTTTTTACATAAAAAACAATATTACATACATAATCAAGTCGATAGAACATCTAGTTTTCAAAATATAAGGAAAAAGGTAAAGTGAAAGTTAGTCACATTGAAATTTTGAAAATTTTTGTTCTAGGATTTTTTTAATCTTCATAGTTATGGATTATATTATTATTTCATATTATAGAAGATGGTCTTAGAAATCTAAATATGCATACACTGTAAGTGCATTTTGTGGAAAAATAATAAATAAAGGCTCCAAAGTTTAATCTTTCAGTCGGAGCATGAAGCATAAAGTTGAATAACTTTAGTTACTTCCTCCCAGATAAAAATTTGACAGCTAATAATTAATATGATCCTGTAAGTAATAAAATAAATCAGCTGGCAAGATGTCGAGGGAAAACTCATCAGCTGGTGAATTTAAGTAGGCTATAGATTCCCCTTTTAGGGCGCTAGCTGACGACCTTCCCATCGAGCTACAGCCAGCTAACAGTTTGTTTTCTACAAGATAATGGGTTGGCTATAATCTGATATTATTTTCAATCGGGAGGAAATGACTGAAAATTTGAAAAAAAATTACATGTTCGTGTGACCAGATGACGACCTTTCCACCGAGATACAGCCAGCTGAAGTTTTGTTTTTTGCAAGATATTGGGCTGACACTATTCTCATTCGGGAGGACAAGACTGAAAAAAAATTTTTTTCGTCGTGTTTGGGAGGCTGCCGCTGCTTAACCCACCCACCGTATCGCAGCTGACGTTCACAGAACTCCATAATAAAGCTCTCTTTAACTATCTTAAAAGTTATCGTTCGGGAGGAACTTGGTCATGGAAATCTGTTGCTGGCTCGCGGGCCAAGACGTCTATTGCAAATTTGCGATCTTGTGTTAGTCAGTATTTCAATTTGTGCATAAAATTGTGAACAGTTTATATTTAAAAATTGCCACAACCGAAACGAGATGCTGTATATCGCGTTTTTTTATGATCCCTCAAATAATACAAGTAAATGTAATCTTTGTGGAAATTTGTCAAAGGTAAGGTGATACCTACTTAATTATCCTAATATATAAAATTCTTCCATAACTGAGTGACTGACAGACAACGCACAGCCGAAACTACTGGTCGTAGAAAGCTGGAATTTGGGGACTCCTTGGGCAGTCTAGGGGAGCACTAAGAGAGGATTTCCCAAAATTCCTACTGGACTACTAGTTTGTTATAATTTCCCTTCACTGTTAAACCTTACAATAGATAGGTTTCTATTTTAGGTACGCAATTTATCAATCAGCTATACCTACACTCTAGCCTCTAGTGGAGCCCAGCGCCTGCTCTGCCAAATCTATATACATTAATATAAAGCTGAAGAGTTTGTTGGTTTGCTTGCTTGCTTGAACGCGCTAATCTCAGGAACGAATGGTCCGATTTGAAAAATTATTTCTGTGTTAGATAGCCCATTTATCGAGGAAGGCTATAGGCTATATATCATCACGCTAAGACCTAAAGGAGCGGAGTAGACGAAGTTGCGCGGGTCAACTAGTAGGTACATAAAGATCTAAGAACCGCGCGGCAAGCGGATCGCTAACCGCCTCCACCTCGCGCTGTCGAGCCGCGCCCCGCGGTCGCCCTTGGCAGTCCACGTCTAAGTCCGTCCAACTAACATCGCGTACGCCTCGGACCAGAAAAAACCAGCCAAGTGCGAGTCAAAGTGGTTTTATATCGGCGAGGCGAGGCTTGGATGGGATTGTGCGTTTTTCCACTTACCGGCACGGTAACGGAACCGGCTGCCGGGGAAGCAAAAATGTATGAATATAATGCACTTCTTTCCACTTGCCGGCGCCGGCAACGGCCCGTCGTTGTCTCCCACCGGTGCCTTCGCAGGCGCTGAGACAGCAAGCTTCGAGCTCAGTGCCGGCCGGCATAACTGCATGTGTTTTGTATACGTACGCAGCCGTGTGCGCGTGTGTGTTCGCGCGCGGGCGAGATAGGTAGGAACAACGGGTCACGCATGCGACGAGACTTGCTTTGCGGCTTGCACCGGTGTCTTATCTGTAGTTAACTAATATTATAAAGAGGTAAAGTATATGAGTTTGTGAGGTTATAGGGTTAATCTCTGGGTCTACTGAACCGATTTTAAAAAATCTCTTACCAATAGAAAGCTATAAGGTGTCATAGGCTATATATTAACCCGAAAAATACCACCCAACGAAGTAAGCACGGGTCAGCTAGTTTGTTATATCTCTTACTTACATATAAGGCGAAAATTTAAATCAACGCAAAGAAGTCAACTATTGGATTGATCCCTTTTTGGAAAATTGAAAATGGACCCCAGAAAATTCTTCAATTGTTTCCAAATGAGTGAAGACTTGAAAAGACATTTAATTATATCTTGAGGAAGTTATATGAAAAAAACGTGACCCGTCGTTCCTACCTATCTCGCCCGCGTGCGCACACACACACGCACGTGGCTGCGTACGTATACAAAACACATACAGTTATGCCGCCGGCACCGAGCTTGAAGCTTGCTTCCTCGGCGCCTGCGATGGCACCGGTGGGAGGCAACGCCGTCGCCGGCGCCGGCAAGTGAATAGACGTTTCATATAGGTACCTACCTATATTCATACATTTTTGCTTCCCCGGCAGCCGGTGCCGTGCCGGTAAATGGAAAAAACCGGCCAAGTGCGAGTCGAATTCGCACACGAAGGGTTCCATATTATAAACCTTAATTTTTATTATTTGTTGTTATAGCGGCAATAAAAATACACAATCTGTGAAAATTTCAACTCTCTACCTATTACGATTCGTGAGATACAGCCCGCTGACAGACAGACGGACGGACGGACGGACGGACAGCTTATTTTTGGGTTGCGTTGGTTACCCTTTGGGCACGGTACCCTAAAAACGCGCAAAGATGTCCTGCGCCGGCTCGCACTGTCACGCGCCGCCTAGCCAGCCGAGTCTAGGCTCCAGTCAGTGAATGAACATAACTGCCCCAATACTGGCCAAAAGATAAGAAATCTATTTGTAAATAGCTCCCAAAACATGAACCTTGTGGAATTAAAATAAATTGTGTTTTTCAACTAAAACATGACATTTACTGAATTTATAACCACTTTTACTTCCAATACGGCAACACTCAAAAATGTAATGTTACTAATTAAAATCCCAAGTAAGTAAATTGATTTGAAACACATTCATAAACAATAAGTACCTACTTACCTACTATTCATAAAAGAAACAAACAAGTTAGCGAAAATACCTACTGTCGTCTAGATTACAGAGACAGTATATCGAAACTGATTCCTCATTCCCAAGTTGTAAACTATGGCTCGAACAACTTACAATTTCACTATTCCTAACTGATAACTTAAGACGCTTGCAATTTTGTAATGACATAAGAGACGGATTTTGTAATTAAAACGGGATGTATAGTTGCAATTATGAAAAAAAGTACTACGTCTGGTAGAAACGTCTCACTTCCTTATTTTTCATGTTCATTCACTGGAGCCATTACCCTATGCAGCAACATCTCCCGATCTTAGAATAATATGCGTTATTATTGTAAGCTGACGATAACGGAGAGAGGCGGCGCGCGCGGCGGCGCGTGCCCGCGCGAGTCTGTGCTTGACAGAGAGAGACCGAGCGGGTCCTCGATGGCTGGTGCAAGATTTGTATATCCGTTTGGCAGTAAATAAATACTCTATTCTTACAGCGATAAAGTTCAATATTGTACTAGCAAAAATTTCAATTCTCGCTCATCCAATCCACGCCTCCCCTCGCTGGTGTAAAACCACCTGATTTGGGCATCAAGGGTTCCGTTCATACCTATTTCTTTAAACCTATTAAGTATTTAAATTTCATAATAGCACATTAAAGTTATTTCGAGTCTAGTTACCTACATTTCTACTACTACACTAAAAAAAATCTATATCTTCAGTACCCGTGGTCCGATTTACGCCATTTAAACGTTAAAATCGGTTTTGAATCATAATTTACCTAATTAAATAAGAAAAAATTACATAATTTTAAAAACAAAAATTCCCATTTTCAAATTACGTAATTATCTGGCCTTATATTTCAAAATTGTAATTTAAAATGTGTGCTATTTAGTGACATGGTTGTATTTTTCCTGTAGGTACCTAATCTTTACATAAACTTTTATCACTTTGAATTATTTTTTATTTTACTCAGTGCAAACTTCGGAGATAAGGGCGGGGGTAGCGACATTTTTAGGGTTTCGTGTGCAAAGGGTAACCAACGGAACCCGGAAATAATATAAATGAAGGTAATATATGGTACGGAACCCTTCGGATTTTTTTTTCATTTTTCATCAAAAGTTAAAAATTATGCGGCCTAAAAGAGAAAACATATTTGAGAATGTGCAAACAGCGCCCCATTCGAACCTAACCTATCCGAGTCGGGGTCGAGGTGCCCCAAGTTCAGGGCTCGCTCCGCTCGCTCTTGCATTCTGAGTTGCGGACAGACAAGAGCTGAACATGGCGAAACAAATTATAGTTTCGCCATATCCGGCTGTCTGTCTTTCTTGGTTCCTTGTTGACTACGGAGCCCTTAAAATTAAAGATTGAAATACGTTTTTATCTTCATTTGCAGCTCGTGAAACTAAGTGGCACTAGCGCGATATTGATATCTATTGTTATTTCCCTAATTATTATTTCATCTTTAATTTTGTCCAAAAGCTTACTTATATGAAATCTAAAGACAGAATTTACGTGCGTTTATATGCGTTGCTGATCGTCCATTTTGAGTGAACTGAAGATCATAGTAAACTATTTAAATGCGCTTGGGCACGTACTAAATTTTAAGTCACTTATAATTTAAAACGCGTAACCGCTTATTACGTGTAAACTAGCCATTATGCTACGGCCACAATCTACACTAATATTATAAAGAGGAAAGATTTGTTTGTTTGAATTGAATAGGCTCCGAAACTACTGGACCGATTTGAAGAATTCTTTTAACATTGGATAGCTACTATATCAGGGAGTAACATAGGCTATATATTATCCCCGTACTCCCACTGGAACGGGAACTACGCGGGTAAAACCGCGTGACGTTCACTAGTATCATAATATGGCAATAATTATGGCCATAATTTGTGTTGTTTTAGTTAATTTTGTTTCAATTATGTCCATAATTATTGCCATATTACGGTAGTGAAGCCGTAATATTAGGGGAACGGAATGAGTGATAGATCCTATTAAGTTTATTTTTATTATTATGTTTTTCCTGCAAATATTTTTCTATTTTAATACGATTTACAATCTAATTATTAACAAGAATCCTAATTTTTCGGTAGAGAACGCACATTATTTAATCAAATAAGATTAAATAATGTGCAATGTAATAAAAAAAGTTACGTTCCCCGTAGGAACGTAACTTTTTTTCGTATTCAAATCGTATTAAAATAGAAAAATATTTGCAGGAAAAACATAATAATACAAAAATAAACTTAATAGGATCTATCACTCATTCCGTTCCCCTAATATTACGGCTTCACTACCGTAATATGGCAATAATTATGGACATAATTGAAACAAAATTAACTAAAACAACACAAATTATGGCCATAATTATTGCCATATTATGATACTAGTGAACGTCACGCGGTTTTACCCGCGTAGTTCCCGTTCCCGTGGGAGTACGGGGATAATATATAGCCTATGTTACTCCCTGATATAGTAGCTATCCAATGTTAAAAGAATTCTTCAAATCGGTCCAGTAGTTTCGGAGCCTATTCAATTCAAACAAACAAATCTTTCCTCTTTATAATATTAGTGTAGATTGTGGCCGTAGCATAATGGCTAGTTTACACGTAATAAGCGGTTACGCGTTTTAAATTATAAGTGACTTAAAATTTAGTACGTGCCCAAGCGCATTTAAATAGTTTACTATGATCTTCAGTTCACTCAAAATGGACGATCAGCAACGCATATAAACGCACGTAAATTCTGTCTTTAGATTTCATATAAGTAAGCTTTTGGACAAAATTAAAGATGAAATAATAATTAGGGAAATAACAATAGATATCAATATCGCGCTAGTGCCACTTAGTTTCACGAGCTGCAAATGAAGATAAAAACGTATTTCAATCTTTAATTTTAAGGGCTCCGTAGTCAACAAGGAACCAAGAAAGACAGACAGCCGGATATGGCGAAACTATAATTTGTTTCGCCATGTTCAGCTCTTGTCTGTCCGCAACTCAGAATGCAAGAGCGAGCGGAGCGAGCCCTGAACTTGGGGCACCTCGACCCCGACTCGGATACAGTGGCGGTACCTTCATATAAGCCCAAAAGCCCTTACTAAAATGCTCGATAGAGAATCAATATCAAACCCGAACTATTTAAAAGTTCGCGCGCTTAATTCTTATCAAAATAACACAAAGTATCTACCTATGCCAAATTACTACATAACTACACATAGCGATTGTTCGCGCGCAGAGTTTCGCATTTGCAGCATCTACATATAGCTATCTCGCTTACACGTACCGGCTTTTACCGGGCTTTCAAATACTATCTCCGTCACTTTCGCACGTTGCCGTTGCCGTTTTAGCGACGTTGTGAGATCTTGGAGATTTTTAACGAGTTTGGGGACTATTTTTAAGATTTAGCAACAATAAAAACTAGCGACTTTTTAAAATAACGAAATTAAATATTCAAGCAATATGTTAAAAATAAAAAATTTGCGACATCTAGCTAGATTTTTCATATACCTGGCGACTTTTTTTGCCTAAATGACAACACTGCAACTCTGCGTAAGTAGTTCTTGACACCGGAGTGCAACTCACTTCAGTTTTATTTGCTTGAGAGTTGAAAAGTTATGTTGTTAAAGTTTTTTGTGTGTTTTCTTAGATTTTCTCAGTGATACAATTGTTTTGGTGACTTACCTACAACAATGGAGGTAATTGTACCTTGTGAGGATTTAAAATGCGTTCAAGTTTTGATTGGCGAAGATAAGGTAAAATCTTTAAACTTTGCTCAGAAAAAACAGTTAATTTCTTCATTAAAACCGACGCCTAATCTGTGTTTTTCTTAGACTAGTAAATCGCATAAACGAAAATTTAATAGATCAGTGTATAAAACTAGTTGGATTGTTGGCTGTTCGCACACTAATAAGTTGTGTTCGTGGTGCCTATTTTTTTCGAATGAAGATTCCGTTTGGAATACATCTGGTTATAATGATTTAAATAACATATCTGGCGCCATTAAAAGGCACGCAAATTCCCATAAACACCTGTGTGCAACGGTTTCTTTCGGTAATTTTGGTAAACAACGAATTGAGACATCTATATCAGTTTATGAGAAAATTGCGATGATACATACGAAGGTACCTACATACTCAGTCGAAAACTGAACTTTTTTTTTTGAAATCGGTTAAAATTTTATTGGGCTTGCCTTATTTTGAAACCCTAGGCACGCCACTGCTCGGATAGGTTAGGTTCGAATGGGGCGCTGTTTGCACATTCTCAAATATGTTTTCTCTTTTAGGCCGCATAATTTTTAACTTTTGATGAAAAATGAAAAAAAAATCCGAAGGGTTCCGTACCATATATTACCTTCATTTATATTATTTCCGGGTTCCGTTGGTTACCCTTTGCACACGAAACCCTAAAAATGTCGCTACCCCCGCCCTTATCTCCGAAGTTTGCACTGAGTAAAATAAAAAATAATTCAAAGTGATAAAAGTTTATGTAAAGATTAGGTACCTACAGGAAAAATACAACCATGTCACTAAATAGCACACATTTTAAATTACAATTTTGAAATATAAGGCCAGATAATTACGTAATTTGAAAATGGGAATTTTTGTTTTTAAAATTATGTAATTTTTTCTTATTTAATTAGGTAAATTATGATTCAAAACCGATTTTAACGTTTAAATGGCGTAAATCGGACCACGGGTACTGAAGATATAGATTTTTTTTAGTGTAGTAGTAGAAATGTAGGTAACTAGACTCGAAATAACTTTAATGTGCTATTATGAAATTTAAATACTTAATAGGTTTAAAGAAATAGGTATGAACGGAACCCTTGATGCCCAAATCAGGTGGTTTTACACCAGCGAGGGGAGGCGTGGATTGGATGAGCGAGAATTGAAATTTTTGCTAGTACAATATTGAACTTTATCGCTGTAAGAATAGAGTATTTATTTACTGCCAAACGGATATACAAATCTTGCACCAGCCATCGAGGACCCGCTCGGTCTCTCTCTGTCAAGCACAGACTCGCGCGGGCACGCGCCGCCGCGCGCGCCGCCTCTCTCCGTTATCGTCAGCTTACAATAATAACGCATATTATTCTAAGATCGGGAGATGTTGCTGCATAGGGTAATGGCTCCAGTGAATGAACATCAAAAATAAGGAAGTGAGACGTTTCTACCAGACGTAGTATTTTTTTTCATAATTGCAACTATACATCCCGTTTTAATTACAAAATCCGTCTCTTATGTCATTACAAAATTGCAAGCGTCTTAAGTTATCAGTTAGGAATAGTGAAATTGTAAGTTGTTCGAGCCATAGTTTACAACTTGGGAATGAGGAATCAGTTTCGATATACTGTCTCTGTAATCTAGACGACAGTAGGTATTTTCGCTAACTTGTTTGTTTCTTTTATGAATAGTAGGTAAGTAGGTACTTATTGTTTATGAATGTGTTTCAAATCAATTTACTTACTTGGGATTTTAATTAGTAACATTACATTTTTGAGTGTTGCCGTATTGGAAGTAAAAGTGGTTATAAATTCAGTAAATGTCATGTTTTAGTTGAAAAACACAATTTATTTTAATTCCACAAGGTTCATGTTTTGGGAGCTATTTACAAATAGATTTCTTATCTTTTGGCCAGTATTGGGGCAGTTATGTTCATTCACTGACTGGAGCCTAGACTCGGCTGGCTAGGCGGCGCGTGACAGTGCGAGCCGGCGCAGGACATCTTTGCGCGTTTTTAGGGTACCGTGCCCAAAGGGTAACCAACGCAACCCAAAAATAGCTGTCCGTCCGTCCGTCCGTCCGTCTGTCTGTCAGCGGGCTGTATCTCACGAATCGTAATAGGTAGAGAGTTGAAATTTTCACAGATTGTGTATTTTTATTGCCGCTATAACAACAAATAATAAAAATTAAGGTTTATAATATGGAACCCTTCGTGTGCGAATTCGACTCGCACTTGGCCGGTTTTTTCCATTTACCGGCACGGCACCGGCTGCCGGGGAAGCAAAAATGTATGAATATAGGTAGGTACCTATATGAAACGTCTATTCACTTGCCGGCGCCGGCGACGGCGTTGCCTCCCACCGGTGCCATCGCAGGCGCCGAGGAAGCAAGCTTCAAGCTCGGTGCCGGCGGCATAACTGTATGTGTTTTGTATACGTACGCAGCCACGTGCGTCTGTGTGTGCGCACGCGGGCGAGATAGGTAGGAACGACGGGTCACGTTTTTTTCATATAACTTCCTCAAGATATAATTAAATGTCTTTTCAAGTCTTCACTCATTTGGAAACAATTGAAGAATTTTCTGGGGTCCATTTTCAATTTTCCAAAAAGGGATCAATCCAATAGTTGACTTCTTTGCGTTGATTTAAATTTTCGCCTTATATGTAAGTAAGAGATATAACAAACTAGCTGACCCGTGCTTACTTCGTTGGGTGGTATTTTTCGGGTTAATATATAGCCTATGACACCTTATAGCTTTCTATTGGTAAAAGATTTTTTAAAATCGGTTCAGTAGACCCAGAGATTAACCCTATAACCTCACAAACTCATATACTTTACCTCTTTATAATATTAGTTAACTACAGATAAGACACCGGTGCAAGCCGCAAAGCAAGTCTCGTCGCATGCGTGACCCGTTGTTCCTACCTATCTCGCCCGCGCGCGAACACACACGCGCACACGGCTGCGTACGTATACAAAACACATGCAGTTATGCCGGCCGGCACTGAGCTCGAAGCTTGCTGTCTCAGCGCCTGCGAAGGCACCGGTGGGAGACAACGACGGGCCGTTGCCGGCGCCGGCAAGTGGAAAGAAGTGCATTATATTCATACATTTTTGCTTCCCCGGCAGCCGGTTCCGTTACCGTGCCGGTAAGTGGAAAAACGCACAATCCCATCCAAGCCTCGCCTCGCCGATATAAAACCACTTTGACTCGCACTTGGCTGGTTTTTTCTGGTCCGAGGCGTACGCGATGTTAGTTGGACGGACTTAGACGTGGACTGCCAAGGGCGACCGCGGGGCGCGGCTCGACAGCGCGAGGTGGAGGCGGTTAGCGATCCGCTTGCCGCGCGGTTCTTAGATCTTTATGTACCTACTAGTTGACCCGCGCAACTTCGTCTACTCCGCTCCTTTAGGTCTTAGCGTGATGATATATAGCCTATAGCCTTCCTCGATAAATGGGCTATCTAACACAGAAATAATTTTTCAAATCGGACCATTCGTTCCTGAGATTAGCGCGTTCAAGCAAGCAAGCAAACCAACAAACTCTTCAGCTTTATATTAATGTATATAGATTTGGCAGAGCAGGCGCTGGGCTCCACTAGAGGCTAGAGTGTAGGTATAGCTGATTGATAAATTGCGTACCTAAAATAGAAACCTATCTATTGTAAGGTTTAACAGTGAAGGGAAATTATAACAAACTAGTAGTCCAGTAGGAATTTTGGGAAATCCTCTCTTAGTGCTCCCCTAGACTGCCCAAGGAGTCCCCAAATTCCAGCTTTCTACGACCAGTAGTTTCGGCTGTGCGTTGTCTGTCAGTCACTCAGTTATGGAAGAATTTTATATATTAGGATAATTAAGTAGGTATCACCTTACCTTTGACAAATTTCCACAAAGATTACATTTACTTGTATTAACTTGTTGCGGGGGGCATTGTGTCTGGAGAGCCAGTAAACATTTCAGCTAAAGAAATAAGAAACGTTATTAAAGAGATGACCAGAGGCAAATCTCCAGGACACGATGGCCTAAGCGTGGAACACCTTCAGTATGCTGGTCCGCACCTCCCTAGGGCCTTGTCCATGCTGTTCAACTTGTGTGTGAGACACTCCTATCTACCTACGGAGCTGATGAGGACGATAGTGGTGCTTATTGCTAAAAATAAGACTGGGGATGCGTCGGATAAAGACAACTATAGGCCTATCTCTTTGGCCACCATAGCGGCTAAGGTTCTTGACGGTGTGCTTGAGCGTAGAATGGCTGAACAGCTCAATCCCCACGATTCACAGTTTGGTTTTAGAGCTGGGTTATCCACGGAAACTGCTATTTTGGCGCTCAAGCACACGGTGAGGTACTACACTGATAGAAACACTCCAGTGTATGCTGCTTTTCTGGACCTCTCCAGGGCATTTGACCTGGTTAACTACAGGATACTATGGTCTAAATTGCGGGAGAAAGCCATGCCTCATGAGCTAGTTAACCTACTCGAGTATTGGTACGACCACCAGCTTAACCAGGTCAGATGGTCGGGAGCATTGTCTGGGGAGTATCGACTGGAGTGTGGTGTTAGGCAGGGAGGATTGACTTCCCCGGCGCTCTTCAGTCTTTATATCAATCAGCTGATTGAGGAGCTTGGTTGTGCTGGTGTCGGATGCTCTATTGATGGTAAAATTATCAACACTATAAGCTATGCTGACGACATGGTGCTGCTGAGTCCCTCTATTGATGCTCTCAGGCAGTTACTTGGAGTGTGTGAACGATACGCCATGGCTCATGGTCTCCTGTATAATGTCAGGAAAAGTGAGGTTATGGTGTTTCGTGTAGGTTCCAGAAAACCTACGACAGTGCCTCCCGTTTACTTATATGGGGTGGCCCTTAAAAGAGTGTCATGTTTTAAATACCTTGGGCACATTTTGACCGAGAACATGTTTGATGACGAGGATATAGAGAGAGAACGAAGGGCGTTGTCGGTTCGATGTAATATGCTGGCCCGTAGGTTTGCAAGGTGTACTAGAGACGTGAAAATTACGTTGTTTAAGGCTTACTGCCAGACGTTTTACACCTGCAGCCTGTGGGTCAGGTACACGCAGAGGGCCTACAACGCCCTCCGGGTTCAGTACAATAATGCTTTTCGGGTGTTGTTGGGGCTTCCGCGGTTCTGTAGTGCGTCGGGCATGTTTGCCGAGGCAGACATCGATAGTTTTGAAGCTGTCATGCGCAAAAGAACGGCATCCCTAATGCATAGGATACGTGGAAGCTCCAATAGCATCCTGAAAGTTATTGTGGAGAAGCCAGACTGCCCTTTTCTGATGCACTGGTCCCGTAGACATAGCTGCGGGCCCGGTGCTCAGGAAAAATATTTAAATTAGATTTATAAAAAGAATTTGTTGTGATACTAACATAGTTTGTAAGTCCTTATACTAACACCATATGGATGATTTCCGAAATAAATTTTTATTATTTATTATTATTTAATGTATGTCTTGAACAATCTCGGGACCCTGAGGTCCCGGTCCTTTGGTAGGCGTACGAGGGGCCGAAGCCAACTCGCAGAGGCCCCGTTAGACATTTCTAATGGAATGGGGCACCAACCGACGATTATCCCTATATGCACTAACAAAGTATACCTAAGGACAATCCCCGGTAGGTGCAAAACTATTGCATAATATGGAAACAAAAGGTGGACAGGCTATGGGTTTGGGTGGTTTAGTGGATTAATTAACGTATACTATGAAAGAACTATTGGCCCCTGCCTGACCATTGAAAATATACACGGCTTTAAAATGGCAAGGGGTGACTTGCACACTCAATAAATGGGCCCCCGAAAACGGTCGCTAGCACAAAGTGACGTAGCTCCAAGGAGGCAACATATCCTGAGGTGCTAGAGGAGTGGAGAGGTATACCACGGCTATCAGGACAATCCCGGAAGTACGGTCAAGATCCCTACCAGCATCTTACTGGATTATACATCCTTCTCCCGAGCACGTTTGCTCTTGCGAATCTCCACTCAGACCGGCCGATTAAGGCAAGAAAGAGGTGGGAGCTCTGTTACTCGTCAGTGTTCACTCCAGCCAGCCAATAAAGGCAAGCCGGAGATGAAGAACAAAACTTCTCCCGGGAGATCAGGTCCGTGGGGTCGCTACTGCCCAACAGTTCGCCACAAAACTGCCTTGCGGATTGTATCTCTCTTTGTCTGGCCCCTCACCCTAAGTATGAGTACCTAAGGTTCATTGGGGCACGCAAGCCCCATCACGACGTCAACGTAGAGATACGGCGGTGGGGTTATTATTATTATTATTATTATTATTATTTGAGGGATCATAAAAAACGCGATATACAGCATCTCGTTACGGTTGTGGCAATTTTTAAATATAAACTGTTCACAATTTTATGCACAAATTGAAATACTGACTAACACAAGATCGCAAATTTGCAATAGACGTCTTGGCCTGCGAGCCAGCAACAGATTTCCATGACCAAGTTCCTCCCGAACGATAACTTTTAAGATAGTTAAAGAGAGCTTTATTATGGAGTTCTGTGAACGTCAGCTGCGATACGGTGGGTGGGTTAAGCAGCGGCAGCCTCCCAAACACGACGAAAAAAAATTTTTTTCAGTCTTGTCCTCCCGAATGAAAATAGTGTCAGCCCAATATCTTGCAAAAAACAAAACTTCAGCTGGCTGTATCTCGGTGGAAAGGTCGTCAGCTGGTCACACGAACATGTAATTACCATGTTCGTGTGACCAGCCAGACCAAGAATCCAAATTTTTAGATTATGTTACTAACATAATCTAAAAATTTGGATTCTTGATTCATAAAAAAATATCTATCGGTGTCTCCGGCATAACAAAATGTATGGGTATCAGAAAACCCCCTAGAAACCCCTAATATCCAGCGAGGCAGCACGTTTCTAAACCCAACCCATAATATTATATATAGTAGGATTTTCAACAAGAGGGCCTGCGGACGTCGAGCATTGGGTGGTTCGCCGTCCGATCAGAACCAGGGGGGCTACTCTCTAACGAAATCCGTAGTTTCGGGCTTAGTTGCGGGCGGGCGTATTCTACTCCGTATCACCTACAGACTTACGATTAGTCCCGAACCCGAACTGAGAATGAATGACAACACGATTTCACAGTAACTGTCAAATCGTGTTATCATTAGTTGTCAGTGGTTAGGTGATACGAAGTAGAAAATTCCCGCCCGCAACTAAGCCCGAAACTACGGATTTCGTTAGAGAGTAGCCCCCCAGGCCCGGGTCGATGACGCGCTGTGTTCCACGAGCACCTCAAACAGATGTCGACAGAGTAGACGGGGCCCGCTAGGGCCAGCGCCTGCCAGGGTTCCGATATTTGTTCGAAAGAGTCACCGCGGCCCAGGAACGCAAAAGGCATTAGGAGGAACATGGATGGGTTTTAGTCAGTAAGAGTCTGACACTTTCATCTGCTTCACCTAGGGTGGTACGAGTCATTTGATGATTTCTCTTTCTTATATGGACGCGCACAATACGCTGTTAATACCTTGCATGTCTGATTCGACAGTTCGTGTAAACGCATATTTGACTAATAAATTATCTTTCTTTCTTTCTTTCAAAAAAACTTTCCATACAGAATATTCATCAGCTGATCGAAATTTGTATGGGAAGCATATTTTTTTTAACAAATTGACGGGTTCACGGGTTTACATTTTAATAATCACCAGCCAAATTCTGGGAGCCAATTCTACCCACGGTGATGAACAACTTTTCTCAAAGAAATTATATTCGATTTTCAACAAAAACAAATTGACTTTCTATACAGAATATTCATCAAATGACCGAAATTTGTATGGGAGGCACATTTTTTTTAACTAATTGACTATAACTTTCTTGAGAAGTTGTTTATCTGCAAGAGCAGAGTGGTTCTCAAAATTGGGCTAGTGATTAAAATGTGTGTTTCTAGGGCGCCCTGTCCCTGCGGTAGAGAGCCGATTATTACACTACACTACAAATCACTCCCGATCTCAGTCTGAATGCGTACGTGGATAGTGTTGCACGCAGAGGCGGCGTAAAGTGGGGGGGAGGGGGCTGGTCCGCCCCGGGTGCCGAGCACCAAGCTGCAGCGCCTATTCAAGGTGTTGAATAACTTTGGAAGTTCGCAAACACAGATCGATAGATACTTTTTTCTCATTAGTATATCATCAAAATAAAGAAATCGACCAGATGTCGGATAGCGGCATTTTAGTTATACTACGGCAGCAAAGTGACAACGACAAGTCACCTGTACCTACATCCAAAAAAAGCGCACAAAATTTCCCTCATAAGACATCAATTAATAACTACCTACTCTTATACGTAACTATTTACATTACCTAGGTACTAATAACATCGTTTAAAGCGCATCGAAACTTTATATTCATTTTTTTTCGAATATAATTTCTAATTCTCTAAAATAATGAATTCATGTTGCGCTTGGTCTGATCTTATACCGCGCGTAACTTTTCGATTTTATCAATGGAAAGAGACAAGGAAGTCAATTTTGATAATGTGATCGAATATTTTAGTCAAACAATCAATCGGAAATCATAAACCTTATATTTCCCAAAAAAAAAACATACATACAACGAATTGTTTTCGGTAAAAATTTAATTTGATAAAACCAAGGCTTGTCAGGGTGATTTAGGTGTACATACCTACATTTTTAAATGAATAAAAGAAAACAAAACATAGTGCAAAAGGTTCCATTTCAAGGAAAACGCGTAGTTAGCCAATCAAAAAACAAAATCCTTCCGTTTACTTGCTTAACTTAATCAGGTTCAAATTTAAACAGGTCGCTACAGCTTTCGAAAACGGGGGATGCAACGAATCGGTAGGTAGCACGTGTACAAGCTAACGATGTCTACCGAAATAAAGTTGATTTAATAACCATAATAATTTCGTTCCTAACCTGAACAAAACCCTTATATTAAATTGGTTATCTTAATGAAGGGGTAACCCTTTCAGTGGGTTTCAAGTATAGAACCCATTGAATGGGTTATCATAATGAAAGGGTAACTCTTTCAGTGGGTTTCAAATATAGAACCTATTCAATGGGTTATCATAATGAAGGGGTAACCCTTTCAATGGGTTTCAAGTATAGAACCCATTCAATGTGTTATCATAACGAAGGGGTAACCCTTTCAGTGGGTTTCAAGTATAAAACCCGTTCAAGAAGTTACATCATGATAAAGTAACCTCAGAAACGGCTTACCCCTTCGAAAGACTTAACTCTTAACCGGGGTTGTACGGTCCCTGGTAGAAACACACTTATCGTATGCAACGCAACATACGATATGATACAAAAGCGTTGCATACGTTGCGTACGTAGGACCAGTGTGTTTCTCGCTTTACTGTAAAGGTCGAAGAGAATGAAGGTCTTACAACAGACCACCTGTTGAAATTATTTTAAAACGTAGGTAGATGTAGGTGAGTTCTCCATTACCAAAAATTTAAAACCTATGTGTGAGCAACTGTCATTAGTGTGTACGTTTCTGGGTTGGCCGTGAAGTGTTGTCAAATGAGGACAGTGTTCAGGGTTAAGCACTTTTTTAAATGATATTTGCTCTTTCTCAAGTTCACCTGAATACCTGTCATTGTATTTTTAGAAACTTTCCAACATGGTACGTTGATTTCGTTCACATTTAATCTTTACCGTTTCTGAGAAACAATTCAAAATTTATCTTTATTAAAACATCGCATCGTGTTTGTTCTTACTTTTCTCAGAAACTCTGATTTTCTGTCTGGAACGTTTAGCTCTTTATTGTTCACGTCTATTTAATCAAGCAATAAATAAATCCAATGTAAGATTAAATATTATAAGGAGTTTTTAATGTGTTTTCAATTATCTCTAAACAATCTGTTCGAGAGGAGTTCGTGCCATGTTGAAAGGATTCGCCAGCCTGGTTCGTAGCGGCACTAATTGTTCAGGGTCCGCCGGACGCACTAAAGTGTCATCATTCGTACAAGCCCTTTTTTCAATAGTCCATATTTGTTGGACGTTTGTTCTCTGAAATCGTTTACGTCGATTGCTCTTGCACCATTCTCACGAACTTAAGTGCGGCGAAGCGTTTCGTCGTGTTGAATGAATAAAAAGTGAATGAATGAGTGACATGTGCTCCGCTGACCGCAGTTTTGAAAGTAGAACGCCGCAACCGCGTTTGTGCCCAAAACATCAGTAGGTGCGCGGCGGTTTCGCCAACGTTCCGCCAAAATAGTTCACGTGCATGTTATTAAGTCAACGTTAGTTGCAGGAGTCACGGTCGCTGACTCGCTGCCCACGTTTCATACGATTACAGAATACAGACCATATTTTCACAAATACCCTCTTTTGCCTTTGTTTGCCTACGTGATCCCGTGTGGCATTTCCCTGTTATGTTTTGTATTTCATCTGAGCTTATCAAATGAATGCGGTTTCCTACCGCATGCAAATGAATATAAACCAAATGTACTGAAATATATGTAAATCGGTATATATCCGACATCTCATATACACGCACAGTTTGTTTGTCACGTTTTCAGGGGACGGATTAAATTTTAAATTGGAAATTGTTTAGCTTTATTGAAAACGCATAAAGTGGTATAAACCGGAATGGCGTTGTTTACTCGTCTCGGTGTCACAACCAGTTTATTATTCATGCGCTTGTGCGGGCAAATGAACGTTTCTTGTAAAATCTCGTTCTTTATCCCCTACTCTCATAACTAAGTTACACGCGACACACGTCCACTGACGCTGGGGATTTCTTTACTGCGTCAACTTTAAGTTGTCGGTGAACTAAGATTGCCAATAAAAGTCCTCGTCCTAGATTGGAGTTCATTATAGCCCAAGATTTTATTCAAGTTGAAAGAAAAAAATCCTTCTTCTTTCAATTGGAATATCTAGGAACAAATTTCTTGGTTTCAAAGATGCAATTTTCCCGAAAATCTCTTAAATTGTATGAAAAGGCTTCTTAAAATTAGAAGGAAAATGCTTGTTTAATGTTCAGATTTAATTACCCAAGTGCAAATGTTTGCCGGATTTATTGTTCGAACGTAATATTTCATCTCTGAAATATTTACTTGACAAATAAGTCAGTATGCTCTAAGCAACAGCGATTCTCTTTTGTATTAGACGGGTTTCCAACATGAAATAATTAGTCACGCTATGCGATTCGTGATACTTATGTTTCGTTAAAGCTGCTCTTTCGAAAAAAGCTCAAAAATAGCGTGTAGATGAAGCAGCTTTTCGTCGGCACTAACAGAGAAATTACATGTGAAAAATATTTTATATAGTTAGTAATATGATATGATTCGTAATTTGGTTTAGCCAGAATTTGTCTATCGGTATCACATAATAGGAAAAAACCACCAAATTACCTCCAAATCGTTGAGATGAAACCGTTTTACTCCTTAATTTTTTAGGAAAAGAGTATAATTTTTTTTTCTGCTTTGCAATACAAACGGAAATGATTTGGTTTTGTTACCCTCTAAAAACATGTATTATTTTCATTATAAAAAATAAAAATGCGGGTAGCGGAGTGGCGCGTAGAGGGGTAGTTAGCTCCGTTTATATGGTTTATATTTACTAGGTCATTGGCATGAATACGAAACTTAAGAGGAAATGCTGGCGGCGTGACTTTGTATGTAAAAAGTCATACTTCGAGGTTTGGCTCTCGACTGTTTTCTCCTTCAATATTGGACCGATATAATAGATATTTCACAAACTGAATAAGAAGGATGTTTACTGCTGTGTCTCTATGCTTTCCTTTTTTGATTAATACTTTGCCAAATTTGTACACTAGGGCTCTGTTGACAGCGATTTATCGGACAATTTTGAGCATTTTGTGAAAGTTCTAGTGCTTATACGATTGATAAATCATCAAAAACGAAAACATAGGGACACAATATATATCCTTCTTATTCAGTTTTTGAAATAGCTCTGAAATCGGTCCAATATTGGAGGAGAAAACAGTCGAGAGCCAAACCTCGAATTATGACTTTTTACATACAAAGTCTCGCCGCCAGCATTTCCTCTTAATATGCCAGAAGCCAAAAAATCTGACAACATTCTTGCCAACCCAAGCGGTATCGTCTTAGCTAGTTACTGGATAGTGGAGGTCAGATAATATAGTCGTTACATGTAAAATACTGGAGCTTAGCTGAATTTGGTTAGTCTGGAAGTCGACCTCAACATAAATGGTAAATGGCTTGGCAAATTGATTGATTGATGTCTCTAGAAGTTGGATAAAAATCGATCGTCCTAATATACATGGTGCCATTTTAGTCGTCCTTACAAAGGCAGCTCACTTCATCTGTGCATTCACTACTACACATTCATTAAAAAAAACTGGCCAAGTGCGAGTCGGACTCGCACATGAAGGGTTCCGTTACCTTATTTTTTATTATTTGTTGTTATAGCGGCAATAGAAATAAACAATTTGTGAAAATTTGAACTGTCTACCTATTACGTTTCTTGAGATACAGCCCTCTGACAGACAGACGGACGGACAGCGGAGGCTTAGTAATAGTGGTTTTTGGTTACCCTTTGGTTACGGAACCCTAAAAAGAAATGATATTTATGCACATTTGAATAGTTAAAAAAATTAATCGTTAAATTGAGTTCATGACACATAACGTCGTTTGAAACATCCAGGAGCAAGCGCAGTCCGAGCCTTGTTTCTAGGACGGCGCGGAATGGAAGGGTGATATTATTTTGATACGTAAACATTATTAACAGGTTGTTTCATAATTTTAATGCTATTTTTATTTTTATTGTACTGTTATCTTAATTGAATTATTTAGAAAAGAAAAATGGCTCCTAGTGGTAATTTATATCGGGTACATTAAGTGGGCCGCCTTTGTAAGATGACAATGGCACCGTGTATGAAAAATTCTTTCGTTACTGAGTGACTGACAGACAACGCAAAGCCGAAACTACTGGTCGTAGAGAGCTGAAATTTGGCATGTAAGTTCCTTGGGGAGTGTAGGGGAGCACTAAGGATTTCCCGAAATTCCTACAGGAACGGGAAAAAACGGGATATGCGCGTACGAAGTCGCAGTCATAAGCTAGTAACTTATAAAACGGTGCGTCATGTCTATGTACTCCTAAAAATGATGTAGTGACCCCTTTGAATGTATCACTTAGCAGTGCAGATCTTAAACATTGTACATTGAATTCAGAATTCTAGAAAATTATTAAATTTCGGAACAACCATTTGTAACCCATGCTACAGCAACTCCGCCCCTAAGACGATCCACTGATCGGTCACTTAAATAAAAATCAACTTAAAATACACAAATCTAAAGTCGATATCTGAGTTGATGGAGATTTACCAATGCTCATATAGTGGAGTTGATAGATGATTGTTTCCTCTTTTCCAGAGCACCTGAGATCCTGATGGGCGCGAACCACTACACGGCTGCAGTAGACGTGTGGTCGGTGGGATGCATATTCGGGGAACTGCTCGGCAGAAGGATCCTCTTCCAGGCGCAGAGTCCAGTACAACAGGTATGTGTTACCACCATTCATTACGCGCATCGGAAAACCAGGTTTCGAAGGCGGACCAGGTAGACCGATGATCTTATGAAGGCCTCGGAAACCCGACGGCACGGTTGGCGCAGTGGTTTAGCGATTGACTGCTGCGCTGCGTGTCGCGGGTTCGATTTCCGCACGGAACAAATATTTGTACGGCCTACAGATAGTTGTTCCGGGTTTGGCTGTTTGTGTATGTGAGATTATATGTGCGAAAACGAACCCAGGCTACAGGAGAAATTCCTAGTGTGGGGCAAAGTAAAAAAAAAAACAAAAAAAAATCCGCTGGACGGAAGACCCACAGGACCGATCGATGTGGCGACACTTGGGGGAGGTCTATGTCCAGCAGTGGATGTCGTTCGGCTGAAATGATGATGCAATTTACACACACACACATGCACATAACATCAGGCTTGTATGCCCCCAAGGGTTTAGGCAGAAGTGCTTTTGAATTAACGGTCATTTATCGCCGGTTCGTCACGGCATTTTTCACTAGGAATATAGGCAATGACAGGTGACAGGAGTAGGTGATGAAACGGGGTTCAAGGTATACGCACCACGCGCAGTTGATGAACCTGGAAAATTTTGACCTTGACACCAATTGATAAAAAAAGAGTTCTTTTATTTTCAATATTTATACTTACTGTTCAAACTTTGTGATTGCAGAATAAGGCGCAGTCAAACATGTACTTTTACAAGGAAAATAGAAAAGCAATATTGCTCTAGTACACTTTCTTTGTTCTACAACATGGTATTTCGTCAGTAAAGTATGTTGCTCGGGTTGACCTTGCTCTTAAAAGCTCTACACAATAGTCCTCCAAAATAAAAGTGAAGTAATAAAGCCGTAATTAATTCCGTCTCGTAAAGAACTTTTGTTTGAAAACACGTGATTTTTCTCCAACATTCACGTTTTATCAAAACCATGGGGTTTCTTAGCTTTGCCCTCCTTTTTGCCAACAACGTAACTTATAAATGATGTCGGTGGTCGGCCGGTACACTGAAAGGTGTTATAATTTGCAAAATATTTGTACCGATTCTGTTAATTTGTAATATATTTTTAGTACTACTACTCAATTGTTACAAAAATGCATTTCAATGGGTTTATCTTTGAAATTAAACATTGTCAAAGTAAAATAACCCATGATAAACAAAAAATACAAGATTTTATTTAACTGGAATCATGATTTAACGAACATGCAGTAAATAATGCTTAGGATAGGATCGGTCGGTGTGACGACTGGTGAGTGTGGCCTATCTCCAACAGTGGGCGTCTTTCTGCTGAATTGAAGAAAATCATAACGATAAGTCCCGCAAACCTCTCTAGAAAGTGGAGGATCCTCCGACTAGATAGGTGTCTGATGGGCAAATGCTTGATGGTTGGCGGTTGTTGTATTCGAATCGCGCGGAGAACTGTGATAGTAACATGTAGGATTTGTGAGACGTCAAGTTTTTGTTTCGTACGTTGAGGGTTCTGTATGTACAGTTTCTTCACACGGTTTGTATATGTGTTTCAGTTGGAGTTGATAACAGAGTTGCTAGGCACGCCGTCCTTGGAAGACATGCGGCACGCGTGTGCCGGCGCGCGCGCACACATGCTGCGTCGTGCGCCGCGCCCGCCCGCGCTGGCGGCGCTCTACACGCTGTCCGTGCAGGCCACGCACGAGGCCGTGCATCTGCTCGCTCAGGTAACTAGGCTACGATTGTCAGTGGTCAAGGGTCCATACAACTCGATTCATATTGGCAGTGGCGTAGTTGGGGAAAGGGCGAGGGGCTGGGGGAGACCCGTTTGGGTGTGTGACATCCAAATCAAATTAACTTATGCCAACCATCACATTTTTTTCAATGATTTAAAAATTGTTTTTTTTTTCTATTTTACCTTAATAGCATTCGCAATTCTCAATTCCAGATGCTAGTGTTCGACCCAGCCAAGCGCATCTCGGTAGTCGATGCTCTGGCGCACCCATACCTAGAAGAGGGCCGCCTGCGCTACCACTCGTGCATGTGCAAATGTTGCTACAGCGCCCCGCCCGCTGCGCGCCACTACTCGCCCGACCTGGAGCCCGTGGCACCGCACGCCTTCCACGACGGCTGGGAGCGCAAGCTCACCAGCGTGCACCAAGTTAAAGGTACACCACTACTCGCCCCACCTGGAGCCCGTGGCACCGCACGCCTTCCACGACGGCTGGGAGCGCAAGCTCACCAGCGTGCACCAGGTTAAAGGTACGCCACTCCTCGCCTCACCTGGAGCCCGTGGCACCGCACGCCTTCCACGACGGCTGGGAGCGCAAGCTCACCAGCGTGCACCAAGTTAAAGGTACACCACTACTCGCCCCACCTGGAGCCCGTGGCACCGCACGCCTTCCACGACGGCTGGGAGCGCAAGCTCACCAGCGTGCACCAGGTTAAAGGTACGCCACTCCTCGCCTCACCTGGAGCCCGTGGCACCGCACGCCTTCCACGACGGCTGGGAGCGCAAGCTCACCAGCGTGCACCAAGTTAAAGGTACACCACTACTCGCCCCACCTGGAGCCCGTGGCTCCCCACGCCTTCCACGACGGCTGGGAGCGCAAGCTCACCAGCGTGCACCAGGTTAAAGGTACACCACTACTCGCCCCACCTGGAGCCCGTTGCGCCGCACGCCTTCCACGAAGCATTCTATTGGTTTTACTGATTGAATTATGTAATTTTATTTGGAGCAGTTCTTTAAGTTGAGTTTCAGAATTATACCAATTCCCATACCGTATATAATTTGTCACTCTCCTGATTTTCCTCTCGCATCATTTCGGCAGCTAACATTTCCCAACTACGAATGTTTCAGAGGAGATACACAAGTTCATAGCGGAACAGCTGCAGACGTCTCGGGTGCCTCTGTGCATCAACCCACAGTCCGCGGCGTTCAAGAGCTTCGCAAGGTAAGGCGCCGCAACATCAACCAACCGCAACCAACCGCAACCAACCGACACTAGGTGATTTCTTTGCGATACGTAACCTAACACGCCTTAGCGACCACCCGCACCCATATGGGCCACGCCAATTGTAACCAAAACTCGTGCAGATAACACTGTGTAAGATAAAATATAGAAAAACTGTGATTCACCCCGAAGCGTCGTTTTAGCTGTAACTCCTAAAATGTCGCTTCCTTTACAGGAATTTGTATTGCTCGTTTTGTAGCGTTTTGAGACTGAGAAGGTTTCCAGTGTTGTCCGCACGTCTGGCGATGTTTACGATAATAAATCAGAGAAAGCAAACAGTCATCACAACTGAGTGTGGCACGGTGCGAGTCTGTTAGTGTGTGCACGTGTGTCGGTGTACAGTACGCGTACTATGTACGTACCTAGCGCGTAGTGTCGCGTGTGTCGCGCCGGTGTCGCACACGGTCGCGTTGTCGCATTGTCGCATCCTCCGCCCTCCCCGACTGTAGTGTCGCAGCGTAGCTAACAGTTGTGCTCTTTGTGTACAGTAACACTCACTCACGGGTCGATTTTGCTAGAGCCCGACTTGTGCATGGGTTGTTTTACCGTTTTATTTCCTTGCGTAACGTTCCATCTGTCCCCGCGCTTCGAGCGCCCTCTATGTACATACGCCGCTGTTTTCGAGCAAAATCAACCCTCTTGAAATGGTGGTGTGTCCCGCTTCATTAGCACCGCTGTTCACTCCCGTACGGTAGTTTTAATTCTGCTTTTTTGTGTGTTTTGCGACAGCTCTAGGGCGGGTTCGAAAGCAAAAGTTTGTTCCCCTTTCAAGACGGCGGCAAAATATCTACTGCTATCGCCGGTGATATTTCTGTGCGCCGCATAGGCGGTCCGTGGAGCTAGCGTCCCAGTAAGCGTCCGCACGCGTATGTGTTGTCCTCTGCACCTGACGCCGCCAGTCTCGCACTCGACGTCAGCGGGGACGCCGCTCGAGGCAACACTCCTTACAGCAACGTCTAAACTAAAACTGCGCGCCCCTCCATACTTATTGCATTTTTTTTTTCATATTTGATGGGTTTGCTCTTGACTCTAGTCTAGGTCAGTACTAATACCGTCAGATTCTGAACCCACGTTCAGATCTAGTTTGTAATTAAGAGCCCTATGATGGCAACTCATTTGTGTACTTTTCTCGTAATCAAACTCGTGAGGCCCACTCGCACAAAGCAGAGCTGTCTTGTAGCCGGCACGAGTCGTGAGCACAGATGAGTGCAGCGGGGTGATCTCGCCAATGTACGGTGGGCGAACAAAACTTGCAAGCCCAATAGTCGTTGAGCAATAACTGATGAACCAATAACGTGAAACGTCAGAGCTGTCTTCGTCAAACCGACCAATGAAGTGTGCTCACGACTTGTGCCGGTTATTATTTACTCCAAGTTAGTTGCTAACATGAGGATGAATAAAAAAAACAAATAATGGCCCCGGGTTACCAACAAACTCTTGAGTTAAATGATAAGGCTGAGTTTTCACGAGATGTGTTCGTGGATGCATAGCGAGGGAAGTGTTTGTTAAGAACTGGTGGAAACGAAGCCTAAAGCTGTAGAAATATTAACCAATTGAATTGCATAAAATCTCCGCTCTGCGTCAGTCACTGAGATTTTATGCCATTCCATTGGTTAATATTTCCCCGCTCCTCTCCTCTCCGCTCCAGTAGACAGTCAGTCTAATGGCCCTGTGTTAGCAACTAATTCTGAGTGACACGTTAACTCTGGTTTATGCAAGCGGGCTTCAAAGAGATTGAATAGAAGAAAAGTGGAGTGTGGAAGTGGAAAATGGAGGGGCTCGCAATTTAAGTTTAGACGATTTAGAACCTTGTTGACTTTACCTTTAAAGTTTATATTTGAAGAAGCGTTGTTGCCTTCGACCGTCGTCTCGTTTCAAAAGGGTTGATCGTTAGATAGTGCTCGCTCCGTCCTGACGGTTCGGTTGCAGTGCATGCGTTTGTGAAGGCTTCGCACTTGAGTTCGGTTCCCGTTTGTGTATCTTTTTCCTTTACAGAAATAATAACCTTGAAATTCTGCTTGCAAAATAAAACCAAAACTTACCAAGCAAGTTGGTTATGATAATTAAAATATCTGTTTGATTAACATTTCGACTTTAATTTACCCGGGGCAGGGTTATTCCTTATCAACCGAACTCAAGTATGAGGCCATATTTCCTCAAAATCGACAAAAAACAGTAGTTTCGATTTTGGAGAAACAGTACTGAGGTTGAATTTGATTTTGTATGATTAGTGGGTTTTGACAGCCCTAGCAGAAAAAATGTCTTTCAAATATGAACTTTATTTCCTGGATTTAAGGTTGATATTGAGAAGCGAGGTTGTTTTCTGTTAGGGTTGCCTCGTAGTGCATGCGTAGTATGAGATGAGCACTGTGCCAGGCACATGGTTGTGGTGAATTTTCATTACTTTTATTCAGTAGTTACTGTAGAGTTTGATTTGTGATGCAGTTTTGCTATAAGATTTCTCTTTTATTATCATAGATTTTGTTCAAAAATGATAAATGCATGTTGGTTTGTATGTTGGATTCATGGTATGGATTGGCGAAGCGAGATTTAATTAAAAAGCGCAACACAAAAATTAAAATCAAACTTATTATATCGTTTCAAGATGCAGTTGCTCAAATATCTTTACTTTTTTTGCTTTTTTTAAATGCTATCTTGCTTTTCAAACAAAACGAAACACTTAGTTATACTCTAAAAAGTTAAATTTAGTACAAAGTTCAGATAATTTAACAGAGATTAATGTATTTTTTAAAAAATAATTGGCGTTTTTGATAACTTTCTTGTGATTATTAAGCTTAGTAAGCTTTGGGCTGCTATGAAATGTAGTTCCCGTAAAACATAGATGCCTCGCTATAATCCAACACAAGTGAATCCAGCACGCTAGCCAGTGGCGTGGGTGTGGGTCTCGGCTGCAGCAGCACGCACTGACGGCGCCGACTCTTGACGTTGCAGCTCCACAGTGGCGCACCCGTCGGAGCTGCCGCCGTCGCCGCACCAGTGGGAATGACGCGAGCGTCCGCGTGCGTGCGCCCAGCGCCGCGGCGCCGCCGACTGCCTGCGATAGCCGGCGATAGCCAGCGATAGCCGCCCACACGCGACCAGGGTGACACGACTATTAGTGCTAAGGCGGACGCGGACTATACAACGTATGCGGCCAAACTGAACGTGACTTTGTGGCTGAGTTGGCAAGAAGCGACTGTACTTGTTTCGCTCTGAGGAAGCCACTTGCGTCCGTACTGAAGTGACTCGAGACAGAGCGGCTAGCCTAGCGAGAAATCGTCTATTGTTTCACCTTGAGGAATATGACTTTGGGGCGACGTGACGGAGCGGCCGAGCAGCGCGGAAACACGTCTGTTCTCTACGACGAGTCACTCGGCACTGCGGCTGAGCTAGCAAGCGATCGTATTTTGTTTTACCTGGAGGAAACACTTCTGGAATGGACAGCCAGCTCCAATAGACTGTGGACTGTAGTCGCGCCCGCCTTAGTCACCACGCGGTCACTGGTCAAAGCCTATGGGCCGCACTCGTGTTGTAGCAACCTCGGTGGTGCGATAGTCGACTCTATAACAGTTGGATAAGGTCGATTATGGATTGATGGTTGGTCGAAGCGATTACGCGCCTGATTACCTTCTGATAAACGATATTTGACTTTATTTACGGCAATGTAAGGTCGGTTATGGACTGGTGGTTTGGCGAATTCGTATGTATTGTGGCTTGATAACTTGTGTGATAGTTGGTTTTGAAAATATTTATTCAACTAATCCGCTTTAAAATGTAAATGTTAGTAGTATTATTCAAGTAGGTTTATAAGTATCAATAAAATAATAAATGAAAAGTGATGTCTATTTCTAAATGTATGAATATTTTGAAAACCAACTATTGAAATCTTTTTTTAAAAAATCGACTTTCATCTGATATAAACTAAAGCCTCTTTGTAATGCCAATAACATACGAATTCGCTTTAACACTTAAGTCACAACTGAACTGGAATTTGAACTCTACCCTTACACGTTCTCGTCTATGTACAGCCAATATTTACTCCTATTTTAAATGGCATAGAGTTCAGATTCCAGTTGCAGGTAGTCCACACGTCACATAAGTCGGGTCTCTTCCCAAACTGTGTTGTTTTGCTTTTATTTCAATTTACTGTGAATGTATTAAATTTTTGGATTGTATAAATACCGCACCATACCTCATCGCTGTAACTAGAAGGCATTAAACTTACGCGCATCGTATAAATATGTATATCTTGTGGAGAAATTATACATTTATTGGGTAGGTAGACCCCTAAATGGATCACATTTTGACTTTAATGAATGTAATTGGCGAAACAATCTGAAATTATAGACATGCTTTCTAAACTAAGGTACTTTGGGTACCATGAATTTTACTAAAAATATTTGTATATTAAGAGATCACAAAAACGTCACCTACCCAAATCCCAAAACTTGCATTTCAAGTGTCTCCACAAACGCGCATTTTTGACGTAAGCAAAGCAAAACAGCGGATTCGCGACGTCACTACCAAAAACTATTCATTTTGATGTTTACTTGTAACGTAGCGTGTAGCGAATGTGTGTAGCATAGTATAGTTGGGTGGTCACTGTGAATATAATCGATAAGGGAAAGCAAAGGATCGGAAACGATAGAAATGTTGTCAGCAACAGAGTTTTATACAACGAAACGTGTCGCCCTCGCGACAGAACGTAGCTAGGAAAGGTTTTGGAGAATGACGAGCAGACAAATGACGGACAGGCGCGGATCAGGTGGAGAGGCGAGGTCGATGACCCCCTCGGCGCGACATATACAGTAAAGAAACGCTTCGTGTAGTAATTAGGTTATGTTTCATTTATCTCCGCGATTCCATGTATTGTAAGTGTGACGTAGTGTCAATGTGTGCCTGATTGTGTTTCGTACGGACGTTGCAAGCAATAAACGTTGCAATATTATATAAACGCGTAATGACATTTTAATTTTATAACTACGGATTTATTGATTTATATGTGTTCTATTAATGTCCTTTTTAAGACGTCTACAGACGACAGTTTCATACTTAAAACGGATTTCAGTTGTGTGCCAACACGAATCTCTCGCGAACTATCGTCTGTAGGCGGCCTACTGTGTACTATTATTATTAAGCTTAATCGTAAACACCATTGTATGTAACATCGACTGAACATTTTTACGTAGTTAGGTTAGAATAGTGTACTAGATAATATTAAACTACTAATTTACTCGATGCAATGAATATAAATAGTATATAAAACAGAATGTATGAGTAATATTCACATACTATCATTGCAGTAGTGAGATATTTTATAGCAGTGTTTGTAAATGTAATGAATACATGTGTATTTTACGCATTTAATAGTTATATTAGAGGTTTGACATAATTGTTCCGGGATGTGTTAGTGCGCGTGAGTTACGTCGTTTTGTCTAATATTGGCATTGGTAATCTTACATAATATACACGTCAAGGTAGGAATATAACCCATCAGTCTCTTAGTAACTCGACAACAGCGAATGGCATCAATTTTTCCCTAAAAATAAACAGGGTGAATTTGTTTTAAAAAAAAAATAATGATGCACTTTTAGTTTTCATCAAAATCTGGGGGGCTACTCTCTAACGAAATCCGTAGTTTCGGCCTTAGTTGCGGGCGGGCGTATTCTACTCCGTATCGCCTACAGACTTACGATTAGTCCCGAACCCGAACTGAGAATGAATGACAACACGATTTCACAGTTACTGTCAAATCGTGTTATCATTAGTTCTCAGTGGTTAGGTGATACGAAGTAGAAAATGCCCGCCCGCAACTAAGCCCGAAACTACGGATTTCGTTAGAGAGTAGCCTCCCTGGCCCGAGTCTCTTTTGAGTATGTTTATTCACCCTACTTGAAAAATTCATTGTTTTAATATCCTCACCTACATTGACCCACTGTTAGGCACCCCATGACCCACATGTCTCCCACATGACCTTACACTCCTTCCAGTGTCACGCCTTCTCCGGCCAATCTGCAACAAAAATATTAAATCTTAGCATATTTCTTCGCAGTTGTCAAGTAACAAGAAACTCCACGGTTACATTCCTACCATGTATCATCCAAAATTGATGTTTCCATTTAATTTGTAAGTAGTATTACTACTGTATCACGCTGCTAACATATAATCTAGCATAGAGAGACTTTGTGTGAATGTCGCCAGACGTCGTAGCCTTAAAACTAGTTCAAAACTATATAAAAGATAAAACGTAAAAAAACTTTGTAAATAAATGCATAGTATTAGTGTTAGACTAGTTTGGTACGGGATGTAAACCGATTTAGCAATTCCACAACAAGTAGGTTAGTCTCGTACAGACCGCTGCACGACTTGTTATTATAATTATCTCCTTTCTGAGTAGTCAGATATTATAGTAATGTATTGACAGTATTTGCGTTGTTTAGTAGTAAAGATTGTACATATATAGTTATGAGGTCGGGCAGCGGTTTGTATCAGACTTCGATGGTACAAAGAAGGTGCGCTTGGAATTGCGTTGGCTTTAGCTGCCACAGAATGCTCTTTGGAAATGTGGGAACCAGACAACTTATCCCAGAGCCATGATCATCCAGATCATGTCATCTTATTGGTAGCGTTATATCTGTTAACCAACCATAAAATAAAATAAAAAAAACAGATTTATCGATTCGTTTGACAACTATCAGGCTTTCTGAAACTAGGGTAATGTAGAACCTAAATCATTTGTTTAAATACACTAAGGGTACAGTAGTACCCAACTGATCGGCACGCTCCATGCAACGCGGTTATTTTTCCTGTACCGCTATTGGTCGGCAGCTACCGCCATGTTAGCGCGCGCCGGTGGCATGCACTTGACTTACGAGTGAGACGGAACTAACAGCTGCAGTGTATTATGAACCTTGAGTAGTGATCTAAGGTTGATTGTAAGTTACATGCCATACTTTCTTTTCTGCGCGAACGAAGATTCACGACGCGCCTTATCAGTTGGGTACCACTGTACGCAAATAAGTTACAAGGAATTAACAATTACCTTTGACTTTACTCGAGGTTCAATCACAACCTATGTAACCTGTTAATTCCTTTATACTTGAGACTTATGGCCAACGTAGACTGGCGGAATGTTGGCTCAAGATTTTTAATTTATTAATTGAATTTAATAGTTATCCAATCGAAATAAGGTATATGTTTCAATGCTCGGTGATCTACCTCGGAAGATTGTAACGCAGTTTTTGGTGGTTCACAGAGCATTGAAATATATACCTTACTTCGATTGGATAGCTATTAAATTCAGTTGATAAATTAAAAATAGTCTTGTCACTTTGCGAGGTTAGAATTACACCTTCCTACTTGAGGCCTACAAATTACTGAACTCAAATTACACGTACCTTATTCCGAAAGTCATAAGGTATATTTTGTTTTGCACAACTGACGCTATTATTTTAACAAATACGACAAGTCTAGTGCAGCGGGTCTAATAAGCTACTTTAGTAGAATCATATTAGGATCATAATATTAATCATACAAAAATCTTTCAAATTTAATTTTTATCTTTATCGCTAAAGCATTAGGTTCAAGGTTGATTGGGAAAATTCGACAGTTTCTAGCTTGATGTGTTGGCTGATTCTACAAAAGTGGCCATTTTAGAGCCGCAGGAGTGTTGTGTGGCAGCTAGAGCCTCGCTCCCGAGCGCCGACGGACCCACCTTGCCTTATCTCAGATAACTGTCACTGTGATCCGTAACGCATAGTTTTTGATGCCCCGCACCCCTCACCCCCTCACGTGTAACTGTACAATGTACTGTATATAGTATACAAGTGCTCGTTAGGTAATTATTCATTAATTATCGTCATTGGTTTATTAGAAATTTGCTTACTTATATAACTGCTGTATACTACGTGTCCTCCGATGTGAAAAGACGTTTGAATGTAAAATAATAAAAATAAGGATATAATAAGTAGACGAATATTGTTAAGTTGGGGTGTTCAGTTGCGTGGTGAGGATGAAATTGTACTATACGTTATTCAACACACTTAACAAAAAGCGAAATATGCAAACAAACCCCCCCCCCTCCGTTTGGGGCAGTCGGGTAAATAAAGTTCGACAATATTAATTTTTTGACAATATTTGAAATACAAATGAAAATTCGAATTATAAATTGATTTAAATAAATTGATGATATCATGTATATCATGATGTATTTCATCCACACTTGTGGCACTGTTCGCCCCGGCGGCGGCGGAGGACGTAAGGTCGTGCGTCGAGGTCACATTATCGCGGCGCCTAAACGAACACGCTTCTTATTTTATGTAATTGTACGTATTGCGTTTCCAGACTTTCAGAGATCTCGTATTATTTTAAGTTTTAAGTACACGACTGTTCATTTAACACACAAGTGATCTTTAGTTGTAAGGACATCACGTTTGTATTCTATTTTGAACCCTGCGGCCAGTCAGCCAAGGCTTTTTTTCTCTTAACTTTAAGTGATCGCACACTCGAATGCTCCGTACGAGCGGACGAATTCACTATCTTTATGTTTCATGTAAATATTAGCGGTAATACGGTAAGACTCTTAGGTTTCGTGTTAACAATTAGATCGCCTCAGTTCTTAGTTTGTGTTCAGTAATCCCACATTAATATTGTATTATAATTTCATCAATATATAAAAAGTAAAAAAAAAAACAAAATAATATGAGAAAATAATTGTATTCTTCGTTTTATGATTATGACATTTGATTTAATTACTATAATTACCAGTCGTAATGTAAATAGGTACTTTGTGCACTGATAGTCGTGTTTAAGTTAACTTTAGATAATAATATCAAATGGCTGTATCGATTCTCTTTATGTCAAGCCCAAGACACAACATTCACTATAAGACTTAGTAGAAATGTTTCGTTTGCGTTATTGTCCTGTAACATTTTGCAATGTATAGAATGGTTTGAGTTAACGTGTCACGAGAGAAGTTAGTATCGTGATTTAGTTTGTTCACATGTACAGCGACCCAGAAACGTAATGTAAATATAAATGATACATGTTTCTGTCGTGTACGGACTTAGTTGCATTTTACCATTGTTGCGAACTGCCAAAACTATTGTAATAATTTTGTAGCGTGACATGCCATTGCACCACATCTGTAACTCTGTCACCAGCTACGAAATGGAGCGATGGAAATTTTGAAAATAATATTCTTCTATAGTCTTGCATTTGATAAGTTTTGTATTTGTAATCCATAGCGCTGCTCAAACTGCTATAAATATTGCTATAAACCAAAATTTCTGTCGTGTTTTTGTGTTAAAAGAAAATCTTAGTATAGTTTTGTATTCCTAACTAAATTGTAGGTGAATGTTAAGTGTTAGTTGCGTATGTGGTGCGTGGCGTGTGCGTAGATCGTGCCGGGTAGCGACGAGGGCCGGCAGCGACACTGTGTAACAATAAACTACTGCATAATTGTATACCTGACTTTTATTTACAACGACCCTTCAGCTTATCACACTATTCATCAGTTTCTGAATTAAGTTTTTTTTTACTATTAATAGGCACGCGTTTGACCACTATCTCACCTGTTGGTAAGCAATGATGTGGTCGAAGATGGAGCACGCTTGCCTAGAAGTAACCTATTCACTCTTGACTTAAAGACTCCCAGGTTGTAGACTATCAGGAAACACAGACTCCGGCAGGGAATTCCACTCCTTAGCTGTACGCACTATGAATGTGTTCCCAAAACGTTTTGTGCGTGTGGGTGGGATGTCCACCATGTACCGGTTTGAAGTTAAGCTTTACGGAAAATGTGGAAAATGTTCCGAAGGTATGATGATGAGCCATAGGTACTCAACTACTCACACACCTTGCTCGTTTCTTATCAGTTATCACACGAGTGCTTAGTTGAGAGAAATGTACATTGTACATACAAAATCCCATCATAACGGCACAAATCGGTACGCTACTTATTGCTGTGAATATTCTTTTAAAATAGTAGTACATTTTGATGCAACTGGGCAAACAATTAAGTAGTCGAGGCGGAAGAAAATTCTGCGCCCTAGTTCAAAGCCTTAGTCGAGAGTAGACAAATGAGACATGACAAATGCTCATATGTATCAAACGACGTTGTTCAACAAAGTCTGAAAAAAAAATACAAACATTTGAGATAATCGACGTTTTTTGCAGAAAAGGCAAAAGCTACCAAACCGCTTTTAAATTTAAAATATTGTACAGTCAACAAAGCTATTGGGTATGCAGGCAGCTAACTTGCAACTACTTTTAACCTTTAGACCGCCACGTCAAAAAAGAAAAAGCGTGCCCTCAGCGCCAAGCTCCGAATTCATCCTTTAATACCTACAAAATACTAGTGAGGTCGAAATTATATCGATTTACTCTCAACTTTTTCTTTCTTAATCTTTTCCAATAACTCAGTACATTCACGTTAAATTCGTGTCATCCTTTTTTGCTTTCTGGTATATGCGCCACATTTTTTTTATATTGAGTTCGGAGGCGATGTATTTCCGTTCCGATTTTGAAGAACCACAGTAATGTGACTTGATGCATTTGAAAGTTTCAATAAATCGCATGACACTGAACTTTTTTGCCAATTTTTTTTGTGAAGCTCTGTCTTCGCCTCGGCGGTCTTCAGGTAACTCTCCAGTTTTTAAAAATCTTTTTGAAATTGAACTTACCCTATCTACCCTTACGCCAATGTTGAGGATCATTAAGAATACTGTTTGGCAAACTCTGAGTAATCGGCAAGGTTTAGTATACGTTTTGACATACATTGTTTCCCGAAAGTGCCAGATCAAATTGCGTACTACAGTCGGCAATTGTATATGTATAACTTTACAATTGTAATGGGTTGTAGCACAAATAAAATTTCAAAACAAAATGTGTTCTGCTATACGTGGACGGAGAATACACATTCGAAGTCTTCATACGAAATAGCTTTAGCTGTGTTTTATCAGCTAACAACCCACGTGGACTTCATTAACATACACACACAATAAGACTGATGGCTGATGGGTGTGGTTCACAAAATAAGAATAGCACGTTGATTGCAATGTGTGCTCACTAGCTGACTACTTGTGCAACCCGAACAGTGAAAACTGTAGAATTGATATTTCCTGCCCCAGGCCTGTCTTTTATGCCTGTTGACAGAGTGTTTGGTCACATTGAGAAGGAAATAAAAAACAAAGAAGTGATTATACAGCCATCAGAATATTTAAAGATCTACGAAAATTATGGCAGAGTTATAAAATTAGGATACGACTGTCAAGTCAAAGATTTTAAATCAGACTGGCAAAATGTGATGAAACCCCCAGGACAATACCACTTCAAGTTTTCGGAGTGTAAGAGATTTTACCTCAAAAGAGTACCTACATAATATATAAGTACACACTTTTAGATAACTGGTATGACTAAAAGTGTCATGAAACCTCGAATCTCTATGAATGAATTTGATATAAGAGATATCCCACGAAACGAAGTTAATATTAGCATTATTAACTCGAAGACTTCAATAAATTATTGTGCAAACATTTTGGAGATAACTGGAAAAGTGACCATGGAGATGATACCCTTTTGTATTACAAGAATGTGTTGGAAAAAACCTATGATGAACCGGCTGAAGAACAAACGGAGCATTGTGAATATTTAGAAGAAGTAGGCATTAGAATATAAAATTTTAGTTAAATATCTACTAATAGACTTTATTTTTTTTTATTTTTTTTTTGCGGACGAATTTTTTGACGCCTTATTTTAGTTAGGATTTTTTTTAAGTGTATATATTTTGTTTTATTTTAAGTTTCTTTCTTGTTGTATTAGGGGTTTTAAAGATAGAATAAATGTATTAACACGAGAAACTAATAGACTTTAAAATAATATCATGAGTATTAAATAATAGTGTGATTTTATTATAATAACACTTTGTAGTAATAAAACAAAGACATTAAGGGTTCTTGGTTCAATCCTGCATAATAAATTGAATCAGACAGTTTCGTGCAAAACCGCCTATGAATGAAGTCCAAAACCGCCTCTATCCAGAGCTGAGGTGCAAAATCGCCACTATCCATTTTTCAATTAAATATTACGTTTAAGGTATTAATGTTATTGTTATTAAATTTATATGAGGTGGGAAAAACTATATTTGTTATAAACCCGGAAGATTTATTAAGCTACGGAACGTTTTTTACCTTCTGTGAACATTTTCAAAAACTGGATAGAGGCGGATTTGCACTTGGGGTCTAAGTGCAAATCCGCCTCTATCCAATTTTTGAAAATGTTCACAGAAGGTAAAAAAACGTATAAATTATGAAATTTTTAACAACGTGTAGCAGTATAATTAATTAAATAAATTCTTCCCGTAAGAATTTCAAGAAATCCTCTCTTAGTGCTCCCCCCTACACTCCCCAAAGAACCTACATGCCAAATTTCAGCTTTCTACGACCAGTAGTTTCGGCTGTGCGTTGTCCCTCAGTCACTCAGTAACGGAAGAATTTTATATATTAAGATTGATGATTAGTTTCGGTTTCGGCCGAAACTAAGGTCAGAATCGAAGCTTCGATTTTAGTTTCGGCTACGTCTGAAAATCCTGTTTCGGTCGTTTTTTTTTTATTTTTTATTTGTGATTGGTTTGCTCTTGACTCTAGTCTAGGTTAGAGATGACAGAGACAAAGTCTACGATGGAGCGAGCTTACCCAGAAGGAGCCTGTTCACTCTAACTTTGAAGAGATTAGGGTTGTAAGCGTTTGGAAACACAGATGCAGGCAGAGAGTTCCACTCCTTTGCTGTGCGCATTATAAAAGACTATTTGTAAAATCAATTTGAGTTACTTAAGACGTCCCGACTCGGGGATCGAACTAACAACCCCACGTTCAGCAGGTGTCCTCGCGGCCACTAAGCGAGTGAAACATCCCGAGATTATGAAACTTAGAAGTGGCCTCTGTAACCACTAAATTTAAGGCCCGTCTCATGAGTAGGTAGGTATTTGACACATTTTTAAAATAGCTCTTTATAATTGTATAATGTTATGTACTGTCATAAGCCAGAAAATGTGACACCAGTCTTGCCAAGGAGTACCGTGTTACCCAGTGAATGGGTTGTGGAGGTCTGGTAGGCAGGTATTCAGCTGAATCCGGTTTGACTGGAAGCCGACCCCAATATAGTTGGGAAAAGGCTAGGCAGATGAAGATGTACAAAAACATCAGCTCATGGCTAAATAATAACATCCACATGTTCAAACTTCAACGATAGGCAATGCTTGCCAAAGTCGGTCCATGAAAAGGTGGTCATCCGAGACATACCGAATGTCCTCGGTGCATCGGCAAGTAGCCGATCCCAGCTGTCATTTAAACACCTTTGACAGTCGTTATGGGTAATCAGAAGCCAGAAAATCTGATGCTGATCTGAATACTTGCGGAGGTCTGGTGCCCCAGTCGCTCCATGTAAAATACTGGTATTCAGCTGCATCCGGCTGTACTATTTTGGTGTTTTGGTGGTTTGGTTAGGTTTTTCTGTTAGGAAAAGGCTCGGCAGATTGATTGATGTAATGTTCCTGGTGATGTTCGTTTTTACGGTTCCGTACCTGAAGGGTAACCAACGGGACCTTATTACTAAGCCTCAGCTGTCTCTTCGTCTGTCCGTCGGTCTGCCAGCGGATTGTATTTCAAGAGCCGTAATAGATTAAAAATTGACATTTTCACAGAGGTATGTATTTCTATTGTCGCTATATCAACAAATAGTAAAAGTTAAATTAAATAAAAAAATAAAGGGGCACCCATACAAAAAAGGCAAAGGATTTAATGAAAGAACTATTTATCAAAAGAAATGTTTACATTGCACTTCGGATAGGTTTTATTTTCTTTTGACCATAAAACTTAGAAACTTAGAAGTACCTTTATAGACTGAGGGCCTAGCACGAATATTTTGATGTGTAGTAACTTTATCGTAAGTAAATTTTGAATGTGAAAAACTTCAACCCCATAGTATTTTGGTTTAATTTTATGAGACATACACAATTTATATCATTCAAAAATACGTCACGCGGTTTCACCCGCGTAGTTCCCGTTCCTGTGGGAGTATGGGGACAAAATATAGCCTATGTTACTCCCTGATAATGTAGCTATCCATTGCTGAAAGAATTTTTCAAATCGGTCCAGTAGTTTCGGAGCCTATTCATTTCAAACAAACAAACAAATCTTTCCTCTTTATAATATTAGAGTAGATGTAGATAAATATTATGTGCTAAACGAGTATTGAAGCTATGGTAAAATTTTACGTTAGGTTACTATCATCATCATCATCATACGTCAAAAATATTCGTGCTAGGTTCTCTTATGCAAGAAAGCTCATTACTGAGAGAGGACAGGACATAAGACAATTCGTGCACCCTGGAAAGGTATTACTATGAGCGAAGCGAGTTCGAAATTTTTTATTACCCCACCTCAGACGGGTTTCATTACATCACCCCTAAATGCAGAAAACCTCGAGAACTAAAGAAATTTTTAGACCTCATCTCGAAAGGGTTTTATTGTCTTTTGATCATAAATAGAAGTCTTTTGTTGATTTATACAGAAAAAGCTCATGAAGTCAGAGAGTGCAGAATGTAAGAGCAAGCGAAGCGAGCTCGAAAATTTTTGCCCCCGTCTCGACAGGTTTCATTGCATCAAACGTTAAAAAAGCAGTTAACAAACGGTCGGGTGTCACCCCTAAGCGGGTGTCAAACGGTGCGGGTCGCCCCGGATGACAGTCTTTGGCGCCCCTCTATATCCGGCGCCCTGGGCCGCCTAGGCCACTACTGCGAGTAACAGTAATATCTAGTGTAAATAATCAAAGTATTTGCTTCCCATTCACTCTTTTTACTTTCATCTTTATTACTTGCATATAAGTTAAGTTATCGGTGATCAGGGTCTGTTATTTTGTACCTAGAGTATTTTGAGAGCGGCCGACTTTTAAGATAAGATGGAGAAATACGTTATTTTTGTACTCTGTGTTGTACTGTGTAAGTTTTCTTTCTTTCTATTAAATAGATGTACGTATATGAACTGCAAGTTGTTCCATACATTTAGGTCATATATCGCTCTTTTGTGTATACATGCTGATTTGTTTTTTTTTTTTTGTATTTTACTCACCTACTATTTAAGTTTTTTTTTTTTAATTTATCTAAACATAATTCGGTACCTATCTTTATAGTTTTTTCAAAATCTTTAAAACAAATCCTCCTCCCTCCTTGCGTCGTATTCCTCAATGCTGAGGGTCGTGACCTCCCTTCTGTATCACTTTTACACGTATGATGTTTCTCCACCTGTTTCTGTCCCTGGCGGTGTGAAGGGCATTGTGATCGGAAGTGTCAAGGGCGGTGCGAATCTGGTCAGACCAACGTATTGGACTGAGTCCACGAGGTCTTTTTTCTATCTACTTTGCCAGTTACGATGAGCTTCTCGAGGTTGCCACTTTCTTTCCTCGCAATAATACCGAAGTATTCTAGGACTCTGCGCAGATACTCAACTGACAGTCGCGAGGAGATTTTCAGTTCTCGCAATATGGACACGTTAGTCCGAAACGCCCTCCAAGGAATACGGAGCATCTTTCTCCAGCACCACATCTCAAACGCGTCAATGCGTTTGCGGTCTGCAGCTCTCAGTGTCCAAGTCTCAGCGCCATACGAAAAGATCGAGAAGACTAAAGTCCGTACCAGTTTAGTTTTAGTTTTTACGGAAATGTTACGATCTTTCCAAATTTATCCAAGCTAAGACATGGCGCTCTTAGCCATGCTAATTCTCCTGCGCACTTCCTTCTCGCACGACCCATCGTTACTGATGTTGGAACCCAGGTATATAAAGTTGTCCACTGATTCTATTCCTAATGCGCCAGTGAGTTCCCCGATCGATCTACCACCATGACCTTGGTCTTGGATCTGTTCACGGAGAGTCCCATCTCCTCGCTAATCTGCTCCATTCTGTCTAAAAGTGCAGCCATTTCCGACTCATTTGCTGCAAGAAGAGTAGTATCATCGGCGTAGCGCAGGTTGGTGATTTTCAGGCCACCAACTGTAAAGCCTCCCTCCCAATTCTCACAAGTACGTCTCATAATGTGCTCTCCATAGGCGTTAAACAGAACGGGTGATAAAATGCATCCCTGGCGCACTCCTTGGTGGAATTTGAAGGGTTTTGAAGCTGTTTTATCGACTCTTACGAATCCTGTGTATGAGCCATACAGGGTGCGAAGTAAGGGGATGAGATGATTCGGTTCTCCAAGTTCTTGCAGGACTCTCCATAAGCAACTTCACTTGACACAGTCGAAAGCAAACAAATAGGTAGCTATGTAGCTATCTTTTTTTTTGAGGTACGTAGGTATTTATTTATTCAATTTTAAACAGTGTTTCTGTTCGATTGGTGTTAAGCATAGGTACTGTGTACATATTTTAGATTTTTCTTTCTTATTATTTTTTAATGTCAAGCCAAAACAGGATTTCAGCCGAAACCGAAACCGAAACTGAACCTTTGTTTCTGATCTCAGTTTCGGTTTCGGCCGAAACTGAGATCAGAAACAAAGGTTCAGTTTCGGTTCAGTAATCGGTAAAGCGAGGTTCTGAGTTCAGTGTAGGTACTCGTGTCTATTAAGTAATTACATATTATGTTTGTAAGAGATATGTTGATATTGTTGAAAAATATTCACAACTAGCTGCTGCCGTGACTCCGTCTGTGTGAGATAAGTAGGTATGCCCCCTTTATTTAATGAGAGCCTATGTAGTATATCCAATTAGAAGCTTTGAGCAAAGAATTCCGGATCAAGCGAGGAGTTAGACAGGGAGACCCAATGTCTCTAAAGTTGTTTTCAACAGTTTTAGAGAACGTCTTTCGCAACCTTGACTGGGAACATCTCAACATAGACGGAAGAAAACTAAACCGCTTAAGATTTGCGGACGATCTGGTTCTACTCGAAGAAAATCCAAAGGCACTCGAGAAGATGAACCAAACTCTAAACACTGAGAGCTCTAAAGAAGGTTTAAAAATGAACATAACAAAAACGAAATTGATGCCCAACTCAGAAATGGAACCCATTGAAATTGAAGGACAACAAATAGAATATGTCAATGAAACTAACTCAATTATGTCTGCCTCTCAGAAAGGATGTAGGAAGGGGTCCCGCGGCACTAGGAGCTTCTCCTCATAGACATGGCCATAAGCCAACAGGTTCGTTGATCCCGCAAGGATCTGTCGACATGCTGGATAGACTACAAGAAGGCCTATGATTCTGTGCCATATACATGGCTCATGAAGGTGTTGGAGTTGTACAAAATAGATGCAACTCTACGCACCTTCCTTGAGTCATGTATGAGGCAATGGAAGGTGCGTAGAGTCCACAGTCCTTCGCTATCCAGGATGTCGACCGATTCAGGGGAATGATGAGCCTGTATGGATTAAACGGGGAATATTTCAGGGCGACAGTTTGAGTCGGATTTGGTTTTGCTTAGCTCTGAATCCTCTAAGCACATTGCTGGAGGATTCAGGTCTAGGCTATCGGTTGAGAAGAGGTGGTCAGGCCATATCTCACCTTCTTTAAATGGATGATCTGAAACTCTTTGCCCCCAACAATTCGCGACTGATGGAGCTACTGAAGATGTACATGATATAAAAGTGTTTGGTATCTATCTATGTTCTAAATCTTCATCATCAGCCCAACGTTTTCCCAAATGTATTGGGTTCGGCTTCCAGACAAACTGGATCCAGCTGAATACCACACCCCAATAACTGGGTGACCCTGTACTGTATAGCCAGTCTGTTTTTTGGGGAAAAATACGCTGTGCGACGTGAAGTTAATCAAATCTTAATATACAGAAACGATTTTTAAAATAGAAAAGATTAAAATAAAAAATTGGTACCTCTCTTGATTTGTTTCTGAAATATTTTCTTGTTTCATACTTTTCAGATCACTTTTATTTTTCTGTAGTCGGGTTACAGTTTCTTAAACTCAAGTATTTGTGTGTGTACGTTTTTTGCATCATAAACGGCCGTATCTTTTTTTTTACGTTAACATAAAAGCTTGATATTTTTCACAGCTTCAAGGGACCGTAGACTTGAGTATATATTTAGTTTTAATTCCATACCTCCACGCGTTCCCGAGGTAAAGGGTATTGACAGACAGACGAACGACAGCAAAGTAATCCTATAAGGGTTCGTGTTTCCTTTTGATGTACGGAACCCTAAAAAGTAAATTGTACGTGTATATTTAGTGTTGATAGTTGCCTAATTTGCCTATGTATGTGTGTAAATAAACTGGTAATATTTGCTTCTCGCTATCTTTATTTACTCATCGATGGTCAGGGTCTGTTATTTTGTACCTAAAGTATTTTAAGAGCGGTCGACTTTTAAGATAACATGGATAAATACGTGATTTTTGTGCTCTGTGTTGTACTGTGTAAGTTTACTTTATTTATATCTATATCTTCTATATCTATCTATTTCTATACATATAATAAAATAGTAAATCTTGAGGTGTATGTGCCCGATTGGCGCGAAAACTACTGAATAGATTTTGTTCTAATTTTGCATAAATAATCCTTATAGGTACGGTCAGGCTATATATTATCACGCTGTGTGCTACGGAGGATGAGCAATACTCAAAAATGTCGGTTTTGAACGAGAAAGTGCACATGGTTCGATCCTCACCAACAGATATTATTTTTGTATTTATTTTCTCTTTTGAAATGTATTTTAACACCATAATAATGTCAAAATTAAAATAAAATGGGTTATCGCGTACTTCAAATAAAATCTATACATATAATAAAATAGTAAATCTTGAGGTGTATGTGCCCGATTGGCGCGAAAACTACTGAATAGATGTTGTTCTAATTTTGCATAAATAATCCTTATAGGTGCGCGGTCAGGCTATATATTATCACGCTGTGTGCTACGGAGGATGAGCAATACTCAAAAATGTCTGTTTTGAACGAGAAAGTGCACATGGTTCGATCCTCACCAACAGATATTATTTTTGTATTTATTTGCTCTTTTGAAATGTATTTTTACACCATAATAATGTCAAAATTAAAAAAAAATGGGTTATCGCGTACTTCAAATAAAATTAAAAATAAAATTCGACGTTTTTCCCAACAGTTTCGCGAGAAATGGTTATAAGAAGCCACTATTTATTATAAAATTGCATTTACTTATGAGTCTAACCTTAGCAATGATTATCATCACGCTATTACCTTCGAGGATCAAAGCAGTCAATCTTGGACGGCTATTTCACCACAAAATTTCAATTGCAGCAAGGCGGTTGTACGTCAGGCCTTGCGTTCGACGTGACTAGGGTTCGATTCTTGCGAAATATATTTTGTTTTTGTTCATTTTTTTCATTCATAATTTTATTCTATAGTAAATACTTAGAATTTTGGATTATTAATTCATTTTAACAGTGTTGTTATCCGTAAAAACAAGAGTGATATGATACATTTTGTGTTAAGAATCGTTCCCGAAATATCAAGTCTGGGTTGCCTTTTTCCAAGTAAATTGAGGTCGGCTTCCAGTGTTACCGGATGCAGCTGAATGCCAGTATTTTATATGGAGTGAATTCCTATCTGACCTTCACATCCCAGTACCTATCTAGGTGACACCCGTTGGCAAGACTGCTGTCCAATTTTATGTTAATAATAGTGACCCTTTAAATTTAAAAAATGCCAAGGAGTAACGTATATCGAAATTCTGTAAGGTCGAAAAGGAGCAGGTTAGCTCGATCTCTCGAAACTGCTCCAGAACGAGAAGCTCGGTTATCTGCCAATAGCGAGCGTCTGGCGCACACTCGCGGTGAAGCGCGGCACAGCTACAGGTTGCGGATAATCAGTATGCGATCTTACGGTCTCTCGAAAGCAGTGAAGCGCGTGCGGCACGGCTTTAGTGGATAGGGAGCACCATGCAGAGTCTCGTGCCACAGAGCCGCACTCCCTACTAGATTTGAGAGCGAGTTCGCAATTTATTCGTTCTACTTTTTCACGGGTGCTCGAAAGCTCTGAAGAACGTGAGGCGAGTCCTAGCGCAAATCACTCTCAGCAAGCTTTGTCGCGTTCATTGGCGACGGATTACCAGCGAGAGGAACGTACCGATGGCGCTTCTGATCTGTCTGCGCTGATCTCTGCAAGAGCGAGTCAGAATTCAGCATTCAGGGGTTCGGGCGACTCAGTCAGACGAACAGCGTGAGGTGCAACTAGCTCAAGACCTCCTGCGTCGTTCGCATCCTCGATCCTCGACGTCTGACGATGAATCCGTAGTATATGATCATGAGGAGCAGCAGTGGCTAAATAAAGAGAGAAGTGGGTTTTTTTACAATGTAATGATCAACTATGCCGATTGTGGCAATATTGGGGCCATGGCAGAGGTGTGTGCTCATTGCCAAGCGCGCAAATGGAGAGGAAAGCCGAAGGGAATGTGTTGTGCGTCAGAAAAGGTTCGCTTAGACCCTATGTTGACCCCACCGGAGCTTCTAAGGGTTCTTTTAAATGGCGAGCATCCTAAGTCCAATCATTTTTAAAAAAACATTCGGTTCTACAACAGTGCCTTTCAGACGACTTCGTTCGGGGCTCATCAAATCACTGAAACAGGGTTCATGCCTACTTTTAAGGTACAGGGGCAGGTGTACCATCTGATCGGGTCTAGCAACAGACGTGGCAAAATTTTCACAGGTCTATTTTATCTCTGATTTTGATGAACTAGCCAATATTCGAAACCAACACATTCCTAACTTGGACTTGAGCCTTATAAGGGGATTGCAGAGTAAGTTGCATAATTTGAACCCGCACATTAGCAACTTTAAAGCCACCTTAGAATCAGTGCCTGACCGCGAGGGTGGTTATTTCAAAATTTGTTTTCAGCGCAGACAGAAGGCCAACCGCAGCCCATCCAGGGCGATACAATGCTCCAACCACGAACGAGGTAGCTGTCCTTTTAGTTGATCAGGAATGCGACAAAAGGGATATTGTATTGCGTACGCGAGACGACCGCTTGCAAAGAATCAGCGAGACGCATCGCGCTTACGATTCCCTGCAGTATCCTCTGATATTTTGTCGGGAAGAGGATGGTTACAATTTTGCTCAATACAATGTTGATCCCCAGACAGGTGCCACAAATTTCAGGAAAAAGTCGTCCGCTTTACAGTTTTATAGTTATTTGGTCCAGCTTAGGGTTAACGGAGGATATCTTCACTTTTTTGGTGGGCTTTATAGCCAGTTTTTGGTACATGTCTATGCCAAAATTGAGACAGAGCTTTTACTTTTTATCAGAACGACCAAAGAAAGCTGAGAGCCGAAAATTATGTTCATCTTAGGGACGCGATGCAGCATGATTCGGATGCAGAGAAGATTGGAAGGATGGTGATTCTACCTTCACAGGAGGCCCGCGGTACATGCATGAAAGAACTCAAGACGTTTTTTGTTACGTGCGTAAGTTCGGCCGTCCGGACCTCTTTATTACCATCACCACCAACCCTAAATGGCCGGAAATTACCTGTGAGCTCCTAACCAGTCAGGCGTCATATTATAGGCATGACTTGATCTCTCGAGTGTTCAATTTGAAGCTGAAGTGCCTTATGGGTCTCCTCACGAAGGCAAAAGTGTTTGGTGCAGTCCGATGCCACATGTATTCTGTCGAGCGACAAAAACGTGGCTTACCCCACGCGCATTTGCTTCTGTGGTTGGAGGAAAAGATCAGGCCCAACGAGATAGATCAAATCATTAGTGCTGAGCTGCCGAACGCCAACGTCGACCCTGTCCTGCACCAAATCGTTAAGAGTCACATGGTGCACTGTCCCTGTCGTGCTTTTAATACGAATTCTCCATGCATGAAAGACGGACGTTGCTCTAAAAGATTCCCAAAACCCTTTGCCATAGAAACTGCAACGGGAGAGGATGGATACCCATCGTACCGGCGCCGATCTCCTGCGGAGGGTGGTAGTTACGCCGAAATAAACATGCGTGGACAGTCGGTCCAGATTGACAACATATGGGTTGTTCCATACTCGCACGTTCTCTCAAGGACGTTTCAAACACATATTAATGTTAAGTCGTGCACCAGTGTTCAATCAATTAAATACATTTGTAAGTACATCAATAAGGGCAGTGACCAGGCTACGTTCGCTTTGCAAAGTACTGATCGAGACGAAGTGACCAAGTACCAGTCTGATGTCAATATTAGCACTTCCGAGGCAGTTTTGGAATTCTGGCCTTCTCTATACATAACCGAAATCTAACAGTCATGCATTTGGACGTTCATTTAGAGAACGGCCAGCGCATATTTTTCGATCCCGAAAATGTCGCAGAACGTTTACAAAATCCGCGCCAGACCACGCTCTTGGCATTTTTAAAGTTGTGTGGTGAAGATGAGTTTGCAAACGTATGACGAAGTGCTATACGGCGTACTATACGTACGACATGCAAAGAAGCGTATTTAGTAGACGTCGACGTGGTTGTTTGCTGTCATTTTAGCGTTTTGTAGTGTCGCAAAGCTAGGTTTATTGTGGGAAAATCATCAGCATCATCTGTCCGAAGACTTTTCAAGAGCTTTGAGGTGTACTACGGAAGGTGTCGTTAAACATAGTGATGAACGCGTTTTGAACAGTTTTCTTTGTTCACTTCAAGATTTGGTTATTTCAATCGGTGGCCATCCACTGGTCGAGTATGGGTTACCGGCTCCACAACCATTGGCCTATCAAGACCGGAGAAATCGAGAATACGCCGCCGAAAGCAATTGTCCCAATTATGCTCCTTCGAAATTTATCTCCGCCAAAGCTGTGTAACGGGACCCGCCTCAAAATCGTCTCTCTACAGAGAAATGTCATCGAGGCAGAAATTGTAACGGGTTGCGGCGTTGGCGATACAGTGTTTATACCGCGTATACCACTTATTCCCCACAATTACCCTTTCCAATTCAAGCGCGTGCAGTTAGTGTATGCTTCGCTATGACCATTAATAAGTCTCAGGGGCAGACGCTGAGGACTGCAGGCGTCGACCTCCGGACCAGCTGCTTCTCACACGGGCAACTGTACGTTGCTTGCTCCCGCGTTACCTACCAGTCCTGACTCCCTGTATATTTTGGCTCCTGAAAGCAGGACCAGGAACGTGGTTTACAGACAAATTTTATAAATATTATCAATTCTTCATTCAAGGTTATAAACAAGATGTGTTGTTAGATATTTTAAATTTCTGTGTAAATGTCTATTGAAGATTTAGTGGTAAAAAAAATATCAGCATAACAGAATTCTGTAAGGTTTTTTGTTTTGCCTGTTTTTGTTTTGGCTGTTTTATGTGTCGATAAAATAAATAAGACTAAGGATCGAATAGCGAACCCAGAATTATTATTATAACAGTAGCTTTTGAGCTATTTTACGAGCATGTCACACACAGCAAACAGCGTACAGCTAAGGAGTGGAAGTCCCTGCCGGAGTCTGTGTTTCCTGATAGCTACAACCTGGGAGTCTTTAAGTCAAGAGTGAATAGATTACTTCTAGGCAAGCGTGCTCCATCTTCGACCACATCATCGCTTACCATCAGGTGAGATAGTGGTCAAACGCGTGCCTATCAATAGTAAAAAAAAAAAAAAAAAAAATGTCGCGGACGAAGTCGCGGGCAACAGCTAGTACATTTAATAAAATAGTATATCTTGAGGTGTATGTTCCCGATTGGCGCGAAAACTACTGAACAGATTTTGTTCAAATTTTGCATAAATAATCCTTATAGGTACGGTCAGGCTATAGGCTATATATTATCACGCTATGTGCTATGGAGGATGAGCAATATTCAAAAATGTCTATTTTGAATGAGAAGTAGCCCATGGTTCGCGCCCGAGCAACAGATATTATTTTTGTATTTATTTTCTCCTTTGAACTCTATTTTTACATCATAATATTGTCAAAATAAAAATAAAATGGGTTTTTGCGTACTTAAAATAGCTTTTAAATGTTTATTCCACATTTTTCCAAACTGTTATAAGAGGAATTGTTATAAGAAGCCACAATAGATTACAATATTGCAGATACTTATGGGTCTAACCTTAGCAATGTTTATCATCACGCTATACTTTCAAGGAGCTGAGCAGCGAAAACCTATGACATAAATAAGATCGGCTATTTCAAGTAGTGCTCGACAGTAGTAATAGACCATCGGTTTGAAGTCTGCCTGCGGGAAGAGATGGTGTAAGTTCGAATCACAGCAGTCGTAACTTTTCTTTAGATTTTATTTCACTTATGCATTTCCTTACTTTTATGATTCCTATTTTACCTAATATTTTCAAATATTCATAACATGTTATTTTTGTATTTTGGATATTTTTTAGCATTTATCCAAGTATGCCAAATATTGTTTGCATCATGTTTAAAAAAAAGTACAAAACGAATGTACATAAGTTTTACACTTAAAGCTGATAGGAATTGTAGCAATTCTCTAGAAGAAATCAACATATTATTCTACGTAATGCAGATACAGGCAGTGCCATCTATTGACCGACATAATACTATCGACAGCTTGAGAATCACACAAGAAAATATTTTTTTTTTATTACTTATACAACGTCTTTAAAACTAATATATTTTAATACCTTAAAAAAATAACGGTCTGAATGCACGTTATATTCCTAGGTAATTATAACAAACTCCAAACTAATATTCTAAAAGTTCAACTACATATTCCATAAATGGCTTTATGCATATGATCTCATTTTTTGAATCGCAGTATTATGATTAGAATATTGGTCAACAGGCGCGCGCTTACACATACTAAGCTTTGCTAAAGTTGCCCAATACTGGGCCTACACGGCCTTGCAGCCAAGGGGCATGTTATATCACCCACGAGCAGGTGGCGAAGTCCCATGATAGAAGAATAGAAAGAATTGCATTAGCTCCGCTGAAATTGGGTTTCTGTGTTTAAAAACATAAAATTGTTTCGATTTGCATTAAAAAATAGATAAAACGCAATTTGAACCTTCAAGATTGTCGTTTATTGTTCGGTTATTTTAGAAGCTGGCCTGTGCCATCCTATCATCATAACTTTAATTTCGGAAGTCGGTGTTTTTGGTTATTTCGTTTTTTGACACCGACTTCCGAAATTAAAGTTATTTTATACTAGTGTTTTGGTTTTGGAAGTCGGTTATTGTAAAAATGTTTTAAGGAGGGGAAATCATCAAATGACTCCTCCCGCTCTAGGCGGAGCAGAAGGGAGTGTCAGACTCTTTCTGACTAAAACCCATCCGTGTTCCTTCTAATGCCCTTTGCGTTGCAGGGCTGCGATGACTCTTTCGAACGAATTCCGCAACGTATTAACAACTCTAGCAACTTTCTTTAACATCATGCATAGAGAAGCGTTATCATTAAAACATTTCTCATAACAAAAAATACTAGGGCTGGAACAGAAGAGGTGAAACAGCCAGTGCCTTGCATAATATTCTAAGATGAGTCAAGAAATGCTAGATATTGATTGTTATTGGTTGTTGTTGTGTTGTATCTTATCTTAGAAATCTTATCTCGCGACAACATTTTACTTTCCGACTTACTCGCGAACGAAGTCGCGGGCAACAGGTAGTTATAATACTATAGATGTACAGACATATAATACAATTATGAAATGCAAGCTGCTCCGTATTGATTAGGTCATGTACCGTACTTTTATATAATCAAGCTCATTTGTTATTTTTGTTGTGTATTTTACTCGCCTACTATTTAAGGTTTTTTTAGTCCCTTTTATACGGATTTCTTAATAAGGCACCTATCTCAAAGTTTGTGTAGGTATTCTGTTATATTTCCATGATCGAAATCCACTGTCGTTTTTTTTTTAAACCTTAAAACAAATTGGTATTCAATTTTAAACAGTGGTATGTGTGATAAGTCTTAAGCATATGTACCTACAGTGTACAGCATCATCATCATATCAGCCGAAAGACGTCCACTGCTGGCCATAGGTCTCCTCAAGTGTTACCACAACAAGCGGTTTTGTGCGTCTCGCATCCATCGCTTTAACAATAAAATTGATTTAAACATATTAAGTATCAAAATTAAGAAATGAAAAAATTTAGGAACTTACAAAATAGATCAATGCACAATAATACGCCGGCAGTTATTTTTTATCGTGATTTTTCAATTAGTTATGCAACAGTTAACTAACAGTTTTTTTTCTACTTGAGCATGAACATTGCAAATGTGACAATTGTTAAACTATAAATCTGAGGTTCTTTTCCTTCAATGATTCTTAAGAGGCTTCAGAATATATTCCAGTTGGAAAAACAAAAAAATATACATTTTTCAATTTTTATTAACAACTAGTTTCTGCTCGCGACTTCGTCTGCGTAGACTTTAGAATTGGCGCGCAACTTTTTGTCTCATATTCTCACTCTCGGAAATCCTCGTTTTTGAGTCTTTGCTGTTCCTCATTTTTCGCCCCGAAATAACTTTCACATGTTTGTGGTCTCCTGGTACTTTTGAATCCTAACCGCTTACAATTCAGAGCCGGAAATAATTCGACATGTCTCTGGTTCCCAGGTACTTTTGAATCCTAACCGCTTCCAATTAAAGCTCCGGAAATACTTCAAAATATTTCTGGTCTCTTGGTACTTGTGAGTTTTTAACGCTCACAATTCCAGTTCCAAAAAGCTTTGAAATGTTTCTGTTCTCCTGGTACTTGTGAATCTGAAGTAGGCAGCAGCGGCTCTGGATTTCCACTTTCTCCTCAGACTCCATTAAGCCATGTAAGTTACCGGGGTAAAAAGTAGCCAATGTGTTATTTCAGGATGTGAACTACATGTGTACTTGTGAATCTTTAGCGCTCTCAATTCCAGCCCAAACAATTTTCGACATATTTCTCATCATCATCATCATATCAGCCGAAAGACGTCCACTGCTGGACATAGGCCTCCCCAAGCATCGCCACAACGACCGGTCCTGTGCGTCTCGCATCCATCGGCTACCCGCGACCTTCACCAGGTCATCGGTCCACCTTGTGGGAGGCCTTCCAACGTTACGTCTTCCGGTACACGGTCGCCACTCCAGAACTTTTCGGCCCCATCGACCATCTGTTCTGCGAGCAATGTGTCCTGCCCACTGCCACTGTAGTTTGGCGATCCTTCGCCATTACCCTTTGAGTGACTTTGAGCCTTCTGATGAGGCCCATTGTAAGCGACCACGTTTCAGTTCCGTATGTCATCACTGGCAACACGCACTGATTATAGACTTTCGTCTTGAGACACTGTGGTATGTGGGACGAGAAGATACCGCGCAACTTCCCGAACGCTGCCCAGCCGAGTCGGATTCGACGGTTGACCTCTTTCTCGAAGTTGGCCCTGCCTAGCTGGACCGTTTGTCCTAGGTAGGCGTACTCGTCTACAACTTCGAGTGTAGAGTTTCCGATCTTGATGGGAGTGGGTGCTACATGGGTATTTACCATGATCTTGGTTTTGTCCATGTTCATTTTGAGACTCACCCTTTCGGAAGCTCTACTGAGGTCATCGAGCATTGTACTGAGGTCCTCCGTAGTCTCAGCCATGACTGACATTACTATTGATTGAAAAAACTGACAAGACTGACATTAATATTGATTGAAAAATGTTATTATTCAGTAAAATAATGACTTTTTAAATGATAATGACTTAATTATGTATTGAATAATTTATTGTATCGAATAATTTAATGTATTGAATAATTTAATTTAATTAATATTGACATGCCTAATGATGTCATTATCTCAATTTATATGATTTCTATTCCAATTGTTTTATGTAGATTTTTTATTTTACGAATGCACTATGCCGACTATTGTTTTTACTGTAAACTATAATTGAATTATTTTTTTAATATAGTATTACAATTCCACTAATGTTTGCATGCCTAATGTAAGGCAGATTGTACATGGCTCATCCATCTTTCTGTAACACCTTATTTTAAGTACCTGCAATCTTAGCAAATAAACTCTACTTTACTTTACTTTACATGACGACTATATCGTCGGCAAATCGAAGGTGACTAATGTACTCGCCATTGACATTAATGCCTAGCCTTCTCCAGTCCAAAACCTTGAAGACATCCTCCATTGTGGCTGTAAACAGTTTCGGAGAAATGACGTCTCCCTGCCTCACACCCCGCTGCAGGAGGATAGGTTTCGAGGTCTGATCCTGAAGTCGGACTGACATGGTGGCGTTTTTTTTGGAACGATTTCAGCACCTCGATGCCGATAGTCGATCTGGCACCGTTGGAGAGACTGCAGCACAGCCCAAGTCTCGATCGAATCAAAGGCTTTCTCGTAGTCCACAAACGCTAAGCAGAGGGGCAGATTATACTCTTGGGTCTTCTGTATAACCTGCCGGAGCGTATGTATGTGGTCTACGTTGCTGAAGCCTTTTCTTGGTACCTGCGTATCCATTCACAGCGTACCAGCGTGATGTTATGTTATGAACTGAATTGCGGAGATATTTGAATGCCTATTAAATAATACTTCGTGCTTTCGGTGTAAAGGTCTTGTCAATACGAATGAAATAAGCCCAAACACTTCCTACATACTGATGTGGACCCTTGACTCTCTGTCGTCTCCATTATCAGGTCTTATCCAAACCTTCATTGTTTTGTATTATCACCCGATTAACACACAAATATCAAGTTTTTACCAGATGCGTGCCTACAATTTCCGAGAGTTGCCCTCAATTTCTCAGAGTTTCCTTCATCAGATCCTAACGTGGTAGCAATAAAACTACCTCCGCAGCATACCCGTTCATATAAAAAAAGATTCATCGAAATCGGTTCATAAACGACGAAGTTATCCGCGAACACACATGAAAAAGAAAATATATATATAAAAACACTACAAAGTATAAAATAACTTTAATTTAGGAAGTCGGTGTTTTTGGTTATTTCGTTTTTTGACACAGACTTCCGAAATTAAAGTTATTTTATACTTTGTAGTGTTTTGTTTTGGAAGTCGGTTACATTTTTTGTAAAAAAGTTTTTTATTTTTCACTTTTTAGTGGTACCTGCGTAACCATTCACAGCGTACCGGCGTGATGTTATGTTATGAAAATAAAACTAAGTGCTTTCGGTGTAAAGGTCTCGTCAATACGAATGAAATAAGCTCAAACACTTGGTAGTTCCTACATACCGATGTGGAGTTCCCTTGACTCTGTCATCTCCATCATCAGGTCTGATCCAAACTTTCATTCTTTTGTAGTATCACCCGATATACACACGAATATAAAGTTTTTACCAAATGCGTGCCTACAATTTTCGAGAGTTGCCCTCGATTTCTCAGGGTTTCCATCATCAGATCCTGACGTGGTGGCAATGGGACAACACGGGAAGCACCAGCTTTCAAATAAAAAAAGAATCATGAAAATCGGTTCACCCAGTCGGTTAATAGGGTATTTTACTAAAAAAATGTAATTAGTCCGTCAGATAGATTTCCTAAAAATATTGGACACGTATTTTTTCTTTTTTCACGTAAACAAAAGACGATACAGTGCTTTGAAAACACACGTGACGTCACTATGATGGTACAATTTTACAAAGCCACATGACGTCACGCGTGTCTTCAACGCGCTGTATCGTCTTCATTTTTTGTTTACGTGAAAAAAGAAAAAATACGTGTCCAATATTTTTAGGAAATCTATCTGACGGACTAATTACATTTTTTTTAGTAAAATACCCTATTATGAGGTAACAAACATAAAAAAAATACAGTCGAATTGATAACCTCTTCCTTTTTTTGAAGTCGGTTAAAAAGGGTTGTTAACGTGCGATAGAACATAAAGTTGGCTATGGAAAAACCAACCAGAAAAGAAGTCTACTCCTGCAACGGAAAGAGTAGAGTAGAGACTCCACTATCCGCACCATGTTAGACTCCCATACTCAGTCAGTCCTGGCTAAGTTAGCCAGCCTAGACCTAGACCCAAATGCACAAATGCCTCCTAGGTGCTTTACAGGTTTGGCTCACCCTCACCGTGACCTCACCTTTCCAAGAATTTGTTCAAGTCGGGCAGCCTCTTCATTACTTTTTAAATGACGTGGGCAACTGATTCCTCGGTTCGAAGCAACCTCTGCCAATTGGGCTGTCTACAGCGCCTATGTTGAAAAGATGTTTTTAAGGGCCAATGACCCGTAACTAAACCTATTATTATTAGGAGGGTATTTCTACTTGAGCTGAGAAGTCGTTTAGTTGACTAACTACGTTGCCAGTTTTGACTGCCTGCAATAATGTAGCCTGCGACCATTTGGTGTCACGAAGTTCAGTTGATCTCTGGCAAATTCATATACGAAACTATGGAAACGGTAAGAGGGGGAGTGGGTACGGGTCCAGCACTACCATCTCGGAACCTCTCTTCGCGAGTTCGTCTGTGGCGTCATTGCCTAGAGATCTACCTACAGTTCCCCTTGATCAACTGGAGAAATAACTGGAAAATAGAAATCATAAAACTTAATCGGATGATGTGTATTATTTTCTTCCACGGCCGTTTTCATAAAATATATTCCTCATATTCTCCAGAAACATTTGTCAATATTATACGTATTGATGGTTAATGCTTGATCGGTGGGTTCTCCGTACACATGGCAGAAGAAATGAATTCATGCTGTGAAGGAACGGGATAGCACAGGCCAGCTTCTAAAATAACCGAACAATAAACGACAATCTTGAAAGTTCAAATTACTTTTTATTTTTTTTTAATGCAAATCGAAACAATTTTATGTTTTTAAAACACAGAAACCCAATTTCAGCGGAGCTAATGCAATTCTTTCAATTCCTCTATCATGGGACTTCGCCACCAGCTCGTGGGTGATATAATATGCCCCTTGGCTGCAAGGCCGTGTAGGCCCAGTATTGGGCAACTTTGCCAAAGTTTAGTAAGTGTAAGCGCGCGCCTGTTGACCAATATTCTAATCTTAATACTGCGATTCAAAAAATGAGATCATATGCATAAAGCCATTTATGGAATATGTAGTTGAACTTTTTAAAGTATTAGTTTGGAGTTTGTTATAATTTTTATTAATACCTAGGAATACAACGTGCATTCAGACCGTTATTTTTTTAAGGTATTAAAATATACTAGTTTTAAAGACGTTGTATAAGTAATAAATAAAAAAATATTTTCTTGTGTGATTCTCAAGCTGTCGATAGTAATATGTCGGTCAATAGATGGCACTGCCTGTATCTGCATTACGTAGAATAATATGTTGATTTCTTCTAGAGAATTGCTACAATTCCTATCAGCTTTAAGTGTACAACTTATGTACATTCGTTTTGTACTTTTTTTTAAACATGATGCAAACAATATTTGGCATACTTGGATAAATGCAAAAAAAATATCCGAAATACAAAAATAACATGTTATGAATATTTGAAAATATTAGGTAAAATAGAAATCATAAAAGTAAGGAAATGCATAAGTGAAACAAAATCTAAAGAAAAGTTACGACTGCTGAGATTCGAACTCACACCGACTCTTTCGGCAGGCAGTCTTTAAACTGATGGTCTATTACTATTGTCGAAAACTACTTGAAATAGCCGATCTTATTTATTTCATAGGTTTTCGCTGCTCAGCTTCTTGAAATTATAGCGTGATGATAAACATTGCTAAGGTTAGATCCATAAGTATCTGCAATATTGTAATCTATTGTGGCTTCTTACAACAATTCCTCACTTAACAGTTTGGAAAAATGTGGAATAAGCATTTAAAAGTTATTTTAAGTACCCAAAAACTCATTTTATTTTGACAATATTATGATGTAAAAATAGAGTTCAAAAGAGAAAATAAATACAAAAATAATATCTGTTGCTTGGGATCGAACCATGGGCTACTTCTCGTTCAAAATAGATATTTTTGAATATTGCTCATCCTCCATAGCACATAGATTGATAATATATAGCCTATAGCCTGACCGTACCTATAAGGATTATTTATGCAAAATTTGAACAAAATCTGTTCAGTAGTTTTCGCGCCAATCGGGAACATACACCTCAAGATTTACTATTTTATTATATGTACTAGCTGTTGCCCGCGACTTCGTCCGCGACATGCTCGTAAAATAGCTCAAAAGCTGCTGTTATAATAATAATTCTGGGTTCGCTATTCATTTCTCAGTCTTATTTATTTTATCAACACACAAAACAGCCAAAACAAAAATGCCAGCTACCTTAGAGAATTCTGTTGTGCTGATATTTTAATAACGATTAAATCTTCAAAAGACATTTACACAAAAATTTAAAATTTCTAACAACACATCTTGTTTATAACCTTGAATGAAGAATTTATAACATTTATAAAATTTGTCTGTAAACCACGTTCCTGCTCCTGCTTTCAGGAGCCAAAATATACAGGGAGTCAGGACTGGTAACGCGGGAGCAAGCAACGTACAGTTGCCCGTGTGAGAAGCAGCTGGTCCGGAGGTCAACGCCTGCAGCCCTCAGCGTCTGCCCCTGAGACTTGTTAATGGTCATAGCGAAGCATACAATAACAGGGAACTGCACGCGCTTGAATTGGAAATGGTAACTGTGGTATACGCGGTATAAACACTGTATCGCCAACGCCGCAACCCGTTAAAATTTCTGTCTCGATGACATTTCTCTGTAGAGAGACGATTTTGAGGCGGGTCCCGTTACACAGCTTTGGCGGAGATAAATTTCGAAGGAGCATAATTGGGACAGCAATCTTAAGCTGGATAATGTGCGCTGGTAGTCCACTTGCCGTAAGCGAATTCAGAAACTCTACCGGATAATGTGTGGCGGCATTTCGCTCCACCACAGTGTTTATGGAGGTGTATACCACTTCATTTCCTTCAATTTTCGATAGAATGCTTGCGTTTATTGCTGCAGCTTGATCGTTTTTAGGCGTTAAAATGGCTCGTTCACATACCCAGGAATTCTCTTGGTGCGGTATTCGACTGAGGTCCCCATACAGCGGACGAATCAGTTCTTCTATAGTGGGAAGTACTCTACCAAGGGTTTTTGGTAGGTCCACCTCACTGCTTTCGTCTGGTAGAGTGCCTTCACCAACTTTTAAAAGAACATCGGAGAATTCCTGAGCTCGTGTATTTCCGCCTAACTGAGCACGCATATCGATGGTCAATCGCAGTCTATGAACTCGTGACCATATAATCGACCGTTTTAATGAAGCATTCACCTCGTCAGCCCTAGTTCCTCGCGTCACCACAGGCAGAGTTTGCCGGAAATTGCCGCTGAACAGAACTGTGACACCTCCCATCAAATGTTGATTCCTGCGTATGTCCTGCAGGGTTCTGTTTACAGCTTCTACTGCTTTTCTATTCGCCATAGTGCATTCATCCCATACGACCAAAGTGCAATCTCTGAGCACGCGACCTTTGTCACTGTTGCGTGACACCCCACACACAAGCGCTTCGGTACTTTCTAAATCTATGGGAATTTTAAACATAGCGTGCGCTGTTCTGCCACAAGCAGTGTGGCAGCGATTCCAGAAGATGCAACCGCAATAGCGATTTTGCCTTGACTCCTGATCTCTGCCAGGATGCCAGTGGTAATTAAAGTTTTTCCCGTTCCACCAGGAGCATCCAAGAAAAACATTTTACCCTGGCTAAGCTCAACACTATGGAGAACTTTGTCAAAAATGTCCTTTTGCTCCGTGGTGAATATCGTGACGTGGTCGTTTACAATGGCAGCCATTGCGCCCGGGTCGTAATTGCTTTCGGCGGCGTATTCTCGATTTCTCCGGTACGCCAATGGTTGTGGAGCCGGTAACCCATACTCGACCAGTGGATGGCCACCGATTGAAATGGCAAAATCTTGAAGTGAACAAAGACAACTGTTCAAAAAACGTTCATCACTATGTTCAACGTCACCTTCTGTAGTACACCTCAAAGCTCTTAAAAAGTCTTTGGACAGATAGCATCATCTGTCCGAAGACTTTTTGATGATTTTCCCACAATAAACCTAGGTTTGTGACACAACAAAACACTATAATGGCAGCAAACAAATGTCGCAGCTGACTGGGGCTGTCGCTGATGCTGGCTTCTGTCAGTGTCATCCCAGTGCTGATCGCCGTCAATAAGGTTACGTGCTACGCAAGCTGCACGGAATGTAGGATACTCAACGTCATCAATTGACCTCAGGAATGCAAACGACGTTGGGCCCCGTACTGTGTGTAGCAATAATCGCAAATAATAGCACTCGCTATTATTGGGATGTACAGTGTAATCCATTCCTAATGCGGATTCCATAAAAATTCCCGGGAAACCTTCCACGGGTCGTCCACGTCGACGTCTACTAAATACGCTTCTTTGCTTGTCGTACGTATAGTACGCCGGCACTTCGTCATACGTTTGCAAACTCATTTTCACTACACAACTTTAAAAATGCCAAGAGCGTGGTCTGGCGCGGATTTTGTAAACGTTCTGCGACATTTTCGTGATTGAATAAAAAACTTTTTACAAAAAAATATAACCGACTTCCAAACAAAACACTAAAAAGTATAAATTAAGTAACCTTAATTTCGGAAGTCGGTGTTTTTGGTTTTGTTTCTTTGTTTTTTAACACCGACTTCCGAAATTAAGGTTACTTATTTTATACTTTTTAGTGTTTTGTTTGGAAGTCGGTTATATTTTTTTGTAAAAAGTTTTTTTATTTTTGACTTTTTAGTGGTACCTGCGTACCCATTCAGAGTGTACCGGCGTGATGTTATGTTATGAAAATAAAACTTACTAAGTGCTTTCGGTGTAAAGGTCTCGTCAATACGAATGAAATTAGCCCAAACACTTGGTAGTTCCTACATACCGATGTGGAGTTCCCTTGACTCTCTGTCGTCTCCATCATCAGGTGTGATCCAAACCTTCATTGTTTTGTAGTATCATCCGATATACACACGAATATCAAGTTTCTAACAGATGCGTGCCTACAATTTTCGAGAGTTGCCCTCGATTTCTCAGGGTTTCCATCATCAGATCCTGACGTGGTGGCAATGGGACCACACGGGAAGCACCAGCTTTCAAATAAAAAAAGAATCATGAAAATCGGTTCATCCAGTCGGTTAATATGAGGTAACAAACATAAAAAAAAAATACAGTCGAATTGATAACCTCCTCCTTTTTTTGAAGTCGGTTAAAAATATGCGCTGGCCGTTCTCTAAATGAACGTCCAAATGCATGACTGTTGGATTTCGGTCATTTGTATAGAAAAGGCCAGAATCCGCCAAACTGCCTCGGAAGTGCTGATATAGCGACCAGACTGGTACTTGGTCACTTCGTATCGATCAGTACTCTGCAAAGCGAACGTAGCCTGGTCGCTGCCCTTGATGATGCCCTGATGTACTCACAAATGTATTTTATTGATTGAACACTGGTGCACGACTCAACATTAATATGTGTTTGAAACGTCCTTGAGAGAACGGGCGAGTATGAAACGACCCATCTGTTGTCAATCTGGACCGACTGTCCACGCATGTTTATTTCGGCGTAACTACCACCCTCCGCAGGAGATCGGCGCCGGTACGATGGGTATCCATCCTCACCCGTTACAGTTTCTATGGCAAAGGGTTTTAGGAATCTTTTAGACCAACGTCCGTCTTTCATGCATGGAGAATTTGTATTAAAAGCACCACAGGGACCGTGCACCATGTGACTCTTAACGATTTGGTGCAGGACAGGGTCAACGTCGGCGTTCGGCAGCTCAGCACTAATGATTTGATCTATCTCGTTGGGCCTGATCTTTTCCTCCAACCACAGAAGCAAATGCGCGTAGGGTAAGCCACGTTTTTGTCACTCGACGGAATACATGTGGCATCGGACTGCACCAAACACTTTTGCCTTCGTGAGGAGATCCATAAGGCACTTCAGCTTCAAATTGAACACTCGAGTGATCAAGTCATGCCTATAGTATGACGCCTGACCGGTTAGGAGCTCACAGGTAATTTCCGGCCATTTAGGGTTGGTGGTGATGGTAATAAAGAGGTCCGGACGGCCGAACTTACCCACGTAACAAAAAGCGTCTTGAGTTCTTTCATGCATGTACCGCGGGCCTCCTGTGAAGGTAGAATCACCATCCTTCCAATCTTCTCTGCATCCGAATCATGCTGCATCGCGTCCCTAAGATGAACAAAATTTTCGGCTCTCAGCTTTCTTTGGTTCGTTCTGATAAAAAGTAAAAGCTCTGTCTCAATTTTGGCATAGACATGTACCAAAAACTGGCTATAAAGCCCACCAAAAAAGTGAAGATATCCCCCGTTAACCCTAAGCTGGACCAAATAACTATAAAACTGTAAAGCCGACGTCTTTTCCTGAAATATGTGGCACTTCTCTGGGGATCAACATTGTATTGAGCGAAATAGTAGCCATCCTCTCCCCGACAAAATATCAGAGGATACTGCAGGGAATCGTAAGCGCGATGTGTCTTGCTGATTCTTTGCAAGCGGTCGTCACGCGTACGCAGCACAATATCCCTTTTGTCGCATTCCTGATCAACTAAGAGGACAGCTACCTCGTTCGTGGTTGGAGCATTGTATCGCCCTGGATGGGCTGCGGTTGGCCTTCTGTCTGCGCTGAAAACAAATTTGAAATTACCACGCTCGCGGTCAGGCACTGATTCTAAGGCGGCTTTGAAGTTGCTAATGTGTGGGTTCAAATTATGCAACTACACCTGCCCCTAGCTGTACCTTAAAAGTAGGCATGAACCCTGTTTCAGTGATTTGATGAGCCCCGAACGAAGTCATCTGAAAGGCACTGTTGTAGAACCTAATGTTTTTTAAAAAGGATTGGACTTAAGATGCTTGCCATTTAAAAGAACCCTTAGAAGCTCCGGTGGGGTCAACATAGGGGCTAAGCGAACCTTTTCTGACGCACTACACATTTCCTTCGGCTTTCCTCACCATTTGCGAGCTTGGCAATGAGCACACACCTCTGCCATGGCCCCAATATTGCCATAATCGGCGTAGTTGATCATTACATTGTAAAAAAACCCACTTCTCTCTTTATCAAGCCACGGCTGCTCCTCATGACCATATACTACGGATTCATCGTCAGACGTCGAGGATCGAGGATGCAAACGACGCAGGAGGTCTTGAGCTAGTTGCACCTCACGCTGTTCGTCTGACTGAGTCGCCCGAACCCCTGAACCCTGAATTCTGACTTATTCTTGCAGAGATCAGCGCAGACAGATCAGAAGCGCCATCGGTACGTTCCTCTCGCTGGTTATCCGTCGCCAATGAACGCGACAAAGCTTGCTGAGAGTGATTTGCGCTAGGACTCGCCTCACGTTCTTCAGAGCTTTCGAGCACCCGTGAAATAGTAGAACGAATAAATTGCGAACTCGCTCTCAAATCTAATAGGGAGTGCGGCTTTGTGGCGCGAGACTCAGCATGGTGCTCCCTATCCACTAAAAGCCGTGCCGCACGCGCTTCACTGCTTTCGAGAGACCGTAAGATCGCATACTGATTATTCGCAACCTGTAGCCGCGCTTCACCGCGAGTGTGCGCCAGACGCTCGCTATTGGCAGATAACCGAGCTTGTCATTCTGGAGCAGTTTTGAGAGATCGAGCTAACCTGCTCCTTTTCGACCTTACAGAATTTCGATATAGATTACTCCTTTTTCGAAACGGCATTTTTAGAATTTAAAAGGTCACTATTTTTAACTTAAAATTTGACAGCAGTCTTGCCAACGGCTGTCACCCAGATAGGTACTGGAATGTGAAGGTCAGATAGAAATTCACTCCATATAAAATACTGGTATTCAGCTGCATCCGGTAACACTGTAAGCCGACCTCAATTTACTTGGAAAAAGCCAACCCAGACTTATTGATATTTCGGGAACGATTCTTAACGCAAAATTTATCATATCACTCTTGTTTTTACGGATAACAACACTGTTAAAATGAATTAATAATCCATAAAAATTGAGTTTAAAAAACTGTAACCCGACTACAGAAAAATAAAAGTGATCTGAAAAGTAAGAAACAAGAAAATATTTCAGAAAAAAATCAAGACAGGTACAAAAATGGTCAAAGTAAAGCCGTGGTCGCATGCCTTTATAGTTCTATAGGTGTGCCAGGCACCCACATGATATACAGGCATGCGACCACGGCTTTACTTTGACCATTTTTGTACCCGTCTTGATTTTTTTCTGAAATATTTTCTTGTTTCTTACTTTTCAGATCACTTTTATTTTTCTGTAGTCGGGTTACAGTTTTTTAAACTCAATTTTTATTTTATACTTTTCCGTTTAACAAATCGTTACTATTTATTTAGATTTGATGAACTGCACGTCGCCATCATTTTATCCATGCTTTTTATTGTACAACTAGCTACGCTCGCGATTTCGTTCGAGTGCATGATGGTGAAAAAATGTGATACTATGGCATAGATAAGATTTCAATAACCTGACCCCTCTCGAATTTAAAATAAATAAATAATAAAAAGAAGGTTATGCAGGGTGCTTACTATATCACCACTTCCGTTTAAAGTGGCGACCAGCCCTGGTATCTCCTAGTACCTACCTCGAATCATGATGATTCTTAATTTCTTATCTACTACTAAATATAAACCAATTGTACAAAAAAATGAATAAAAAAACACCCAAGACATTATTTTATATACGAATGTTTATTGTCACTGTCGGGTCTCATCCCTAAACGTTTGACGCAATGAAACCTGTTGGAAGTGGGACGCAAAAATGTTTGAGCTCAGTTCGCTCGCTTTTGCATTCTGCACTATGTATCAACAAAAGACTTCTATAATATTTATGTATGAGTAATCAAAACACTGTAAAACTCTTCTGAAAAGGTGTAAAAATTTCAAGCTTCGCTCGCTCTTACATTCTGCACTCTGTTTGTCCTCGAGCTTATCTGTATAATTCAACAAAACTTATATTTTTACGTGTGAATGATCAAAAAAAAAAAATCTTTCCGAGTTGCATGTATTTTCGAGCTCACTTCGTTCGTTCTTGCGTTCGGGCCTTTTTCAGTTAATGAGCTTTCTTGCATCAGTTCATGAATTTACTTCTATTTAAGTATGAATGATTATCATCATTATGTGCTGCAGATTCCCCCCCCCCTCTCCCGAGAAATGGCTTGCGACTGCCGTCACCAGTATAACGGGCAACCCATAATTATTTTGGAGTGCCCCAGGTGCCACCCATGCTAGCTACGCCACTGTTACTAAAGTCGGTCTGTGGATGGTTGATCGTCATAACTTATCATACCGAAACTCCTGCGCCCCTCGAAAAGTACTTCAACGTAAGGTTCGTAGAAAACCAGCGTAAGGTAACTCCTAGTTGTCTGGCATTTTGCTAAACTGGACCTTTTTGGCGCAGCCGTGAGACACACAATGTTATTGTTTTATTTAAATGAAGTTTCACAACGTTTATTTTATACCTACACTAGCTAACCCGCGCACCTTCGTCTGCGTCACAATTTTCATTACTGCTCCGCTCCTATTGGTCTTAGCGTGATGATATATAGCTATAGCCTTCCTCGATAAATGGGCTATCTAACACCGAAAGAACTTTACCAATCGGACCAGTAGTTCCTGAGATTAGCGCGTTCAAGCAAACAAACAAACAAACAAACTCTTCAGCTTTATATATTAGTATAGATTGTGTTTACCTAGGTGTGCCAAATAAACAAGTTTTATTTCTTTCTTTACTTAAATTCGTTAGTCTGTTATTTGTAGATCTTTGACAGTCGTTACGGATTATCAGAAACCAGAAAATCTGACACCAGTCTGGCCAAAAAGTACCAGGCCACCCAGTTATTGGGATGTGGAGATCTGTCACTCCGCGTAAAATATTGGTATTCGACTGAATCCGGTTTGTCTGGACTACGACTTCAATATTTTTGGGAAAAGATTGGGCAGATGACCAAGATTTAGAGTATAGATACAACACTTTATGTCTTGTCTCAAAACTCAACACTTTATGTCTTATCTTAATAGTCGCGACGAACCAATCACGGGGCTTTGCCCCTCACCACGGGTAGTAAACCATTAAGCCTGCAAGTGACCCAATGTTGCCAGGTTTCCGCATAAAACCGGGGGTCCATCTTTTAACAGCTTTAGTTTATTATAAGTTAAGGTAATATGACTGTATTAGCAGACATGGGGGAAGGTCCTTTTTCCGCGAAGAACACCGCTATTTAGAAATTGTGATCAAATTAAGATTGCTATCCATCGACCTTGAAGTGGATCTGGCAACATTTCAATAAGGTTACCATATAACGATAAATCCCTAACAATAAAATAATACAATGTTCACTTTTCCTTTGCTACTTATCAAAAGTTTCACAAATAACTCCACAGTATGTAACCTGGTGTTATTTCCATGAATTGGTAGTACTATTTTTGTTCAATAGATGGAGTTACGTGTATTTGCTTTACGTAATGTAAATTAATTTCTCCTTCAACACTTTAAATTCACATATCTTTTGATAGAGTGAACCGATTGGGATGAAACAATACTTTAATTGTACTTTGAGTTACAAAGTTGTAGTAGGTAAAAGTTATCTACATTTATTTTGACCTTTCCACGTGTTTTGTACAACTAAACAGACAAACGGTAGAAAATTCAATGCTGGAAATGGGTTCTGTTAGTAATCCTGGCAAATTTATTTAATTTTGACAATCACAGATATTATTAACATTGAACTTTGGCTCCCTTTTTCACATTTATGTTTTTGATGGAATTTGTATTTTACACCAAAAATTATTTCCAATCAGCATGAGTATATGTATGTGTTTATGTCGTTACGGGTAGTCAGAAGCTAATAAATCGGGTTGTGGAGGTCAAATGGGCAGTCACCTCATGTGAAATACTGGTATTTAGCTGTATTAGATTAGACTGCAAGCCAACTCCAACGCACGTAGTTGGAAAAGTTTGAACTAGTAAAAAAAACCTAACGAAACCAGGTGACTGCCGAGGTTTTGTGAAGATGCTACACTGAGATAAAGGCACTGCGGCGCGCCTTGCGGTACACAACATGCATTTATACATACGTTACGTTTGTGTTGCTATCACTTTTTGGGCAGGCGCACGCTCGACGAATTTTAGCATTTTTAGCTATGGTACACAGTGAGTGGCCTGTTTTTATAAGCCGAGAGGTTGCCAAGGGCAGGGTCGTGACCGCTCGCCACGTTCCATTACAGGGACGCAACGACGTCGCAGACGAAAGCGTGGCGTGATTTGTTTCGACGCCAACACCATCTATCGGGCTTCGAAAAAATCCGAAATATGAATATTTCGTTTTATGTATTTTTCTTCTAATGAGTGGCATAAAAAATTGTATTGATTTTAAAATTTTGATTATCTTCGCGTTGGTATCATTTTGATCATATTTTTCACTATTAATTGTACAGCCACGCCGTACAAGGTACAGGCTTTCTTTTACTTGTTTTATTAGCAATTTAAATTTATACGTTTACTAAGACAATATGATATACATACATTTTGTAATGTGCTCGTCAAGACCTTTCTTTTGATACCAAACATGTCACAATTATCTGAAATTTATTTTTTTCGTCGTCAGTAATTTACGTGTCAAGGCCACCATAATACATTTAGGAATAATTTATATAGCCTATGTCACCCGGAACGTTTTTAGAAATCTATTGATACCTCAATCATAAAAATCTGTTCCGTGGGTTAGGCACCAGAGTGGAACATAGAAATATACATACATACATACATACATAGACTGCTAAAATCATAACCCTTCCTTTTGGCTTTGCCGTAGTCGGGTAAAAATTCTAAGTATTTACTATAGATTATTTTTCCGACCCAAATATCGACCAATAGAATTGCACCATTCGACGTCACGTGGTACAACCTACATGGTATTATACTGATAATTTTTTGAAAATTTGTAGGTTGTACCACGTGACGTCGAATGGTGCAATTCTATTGGCTGACATTTGGGACGGAAAAATAATCCCCCGAATACCACACGAGCTTCAAAATTATCTGGCATTTCCCTCAAGGTTCCCTGCAAACAAATAAAATCGTCAAGTATCAAAAACTTGACTCCTTCATTTGTTTGCAACGAACCTATCGGGATAATACCCGATAATTTTGAAGCTCTTGTGGTATTATAAGTGAATAAAATTATAAATGAACAAAAACAAAATCTATTTCGCAAGAACCGAACCCTAGTCACGTCGAACGCGAGGCCTGACGTACAACCGCCCTGCTATGTGTTATTGAAGTTTGATGTGACATAGCCGTCCTTAAACGCGCACCAAGATTGACTGCTTTGCTCCTCGGAGGTAACAGCGTGATGATAATCATTGCTAAGGTTAGACCCATAAGTAAATGCAATTTTTATAATATATAGCGGCTTCTTATAACCATTCCTCGCGAAACTGTTGGGAAAAACGTCGAATTTTAATTTAAATTTTATTTTAAGTATGTAAAACATATTTTATTTTAATTTTGACATTATAATGGTGTAAAAATATATTTCAAAAGAGAAAATAAATACAAAAATAATATCTGTTGGTGAGGATCGAACCATGTGCACTTTCTCGTTCAAAACAGACATTTTTGAGTATTACTCACCCTCCATAGCCCATAGCGTGATAATATATAGCCTATAGCCTGACCGTACCTATAAGGATTATTTATGCAAAATTTGAACAAAATCTATTCAGTAGTTTTCGCGCCAATCGGGCACATACACCTCAAGATTTACTATTTTATTATATGTATAGATATAGATTCTATATTTTTAAATAAAGTATCTAATAAGAAGAAGAAATCATACTATAATCTACCGTAACAAAAAAGTTTTCGATGTTTCAAAGTGATCGCAAACCCAGAAAAAACTACATCGCTTTTCTGTTCTCCTTCTACTTTTGAATTCTAACCGCTCACAATGCCAGCGCCTGAAATATTTCGACATGTTTCTGGTCTCCTGGTACTTGTGAATTATCAGCGCTCACAATTTTAGCTAAAGAAATACTTCAACATGTTTCTGGTCTCCTGTTACTTGTGAATCTATAGCGTTCACAATTCCAGCCCAGAAAAAACTTCGACATACATAATTCAGTTCAACAGTTTAAAAAAATCTAGCTCAAAAATACTTTAACATCGTTCTGTTTTCCTGGTACTTACTTGTGGATCGGAAGTACTAAGGCAGCAGCGGCTCTGGGTTTTCATTTCGTCCTCAGTCTCCATTAAGCCATGCCTTTTACCGAGATAAAAAGTAGCCTATGTTTCATTCCAGGATGAGAATTATATGCGTGCGAAATTTCATCCAAATCCCTTCTGCCAGTTTTGCGTGATTGAGCCACAAATATACAAACTTTCACATTCATAATATTAGTAGGATTTACGTACATAGTTTAAAAATTAAAAACTTGAATTAGTCATTGAAAAATTACATATTTTTTAAATATTTTTAATGATTCGTTTTTTTATTATCCAAAAATGCATGAAACTGCTTTTTTATTATTTCTCCTATTGTTTAAAAAATTGTCATAAACAAATGCGTTGTTTATAAGACAATTGAATTTTTTTTTTTGAAATCCTATTTTTTTATGCATCGGATAATTGTTTTAAAAAAAAGACGTTCCTTAAAAATAGTGCTTTAATAACTACTACACTGCAATGTAGTCCAGTCTTCAAATTTTAAGGAATATTCTCCACCCACCCAGACACTCATTCTTAAACCATTAATTCTCCCTTTTCAGCATCGACAGTGGCGCCCCCACCGAAAATAACAAAACAATACCGCACAGACTATGTATATAATAGGAAAACTGATGCTTTCTACAAGTTCCATCTAGAGACAGTCCAGTACTGGCAGGCTTCGGATATATGTGAAGTGGAAGGGGCACAAGTCATGATCGAACCCTCAGATTACGATATCATGCTGGTGCACGCCATGTTCAAGAAGTATCCAGATTTAGGAGACTATGCTTGGGTGGGAAATGACGGACAAGAGCATGAATCTGCTGAGGAGCAGCCTATTATTGATTGTAAGTTTTTCTTTCTCAATTACTCTAAGTCGCTCTACTGTCAGCGGGCTGTATCTCAAGAACCATAATAGGTAGAGAGTTAAAATTTTCACAGTGTGTATTTCTATTGCCGCTATAACAACAAATAATAAAAATGAAATTAAATTTAACCGAAAAAACCGTGGCGTGTTTTTTTTTTCAGTTTATGGTACGGAACCCTTCGTGTGAGCGTCCGACTCACACTTAGCCAGTTTTTAATTAACATTCTTACTGTCCCTTCTTACTGCTACGATATAGAACTGCGGCAGCAGCACTAATATAGAGAGGAGAGACAAGTGTAAGGAAAGGAAAGAATCCCAACCTAAGTATCCCACTAAGGGCCTGCGCCCGTTATTTCAAACAAATATATCTGTCCCTCTCGCGAACTTCATCGTCATGGACTTTGACGTCAGAGTTCGTGTTGGACTTCTCTTTTTAATTTTAGAACTTTGAAGCTTTAGAACTTTATCACTGATATTTAAAAAAATATTTTATAATTGCTTACACGAGGTAATAAGTATTTTATTGAGCAAATAAATAAATATAGGCATAGATATAACCACTTAATTAATAGTTAACCAGTTAACCAGTTTTTAATTTATTGACATTTTATAATTTAATTTATTGATATTTTGAAATTTAACTTTTTGACATATTAAAATTCCATTTATTGACATTGTAAATTTCATTAATTGACATTGTAAATTTCATTAATTGACATTGTAAATTGAATTTATTGACATTTTCAAGTTTAATTTATGTTTGTTTTTTTTTTTTAAATTTATTGTTATTTTCATTTTTTAATTGATAGGAATTTAATTTATTGGCTTTTAATTTAATTTGTGGAATTTTATTTATTGTTTTGTGCTATTTTATGTATAATTTTTGATTTTTGTGCAATGGGTTATAATTACCTACTTGAATAAATGAATTATTATTATTTTATTTAACTTCTTTATAATTATTCCAGTGGAGCCAACAAGCCTGTATTCGGGGAGCTATGACTATGTAGGAGAATGTGATGTGATCACTCGGAGTGGGGACATCGAGAGCATGAAGTGCTTTAGCAGAGAACTGCCGTTTATCTGCAAGATAGCTGCCAAAGACGCACCCTATGACGAACACTGCCATGTTTTTGGAAAAGGTTAGTGTGAATGGAAGAGGTGGCGAGGCAACCTAAGGCCCGGACAAGGTGCCGTTGTCAGTGAATGCGATTGTCGAAATGCCAAAAAATAAGGGATAGTATTTAAACGAGCGAAATGACTTCAAATTAAGGCGGAGATATGAATAAATTAAATAGTAATAATAAATATGGATCACGTCTAAACGGTTAGTCGTAATTATTTTGGAAAAAATGTATGTTACATTAGACTATTTTCTTATTTATTTATTTATGTACACACAATATACTTATAAAGAAAATTTTTAACATAGAAAAGAGCACAATTTCTTAGTAATTTGAAACCTAAAAATTTTGAGTTTTAATCGTTTAACAAAGTGTAATTAATTTGTAGATAATGTTATGACAGTAGACCAGAGCTAACAAAAAACAAAGTGTGAAAAACACATGGTAAAGAGAAAAGGTGCACTTGTTAAAATAAGCATGAAGCAGTCTTGTCTATTACTCAGTTTCATGTATGTGCATTAGTAGTCAGTTTCTTTACGAAAAAAATAGCCCTGAAAAAATAGTTACAATACTGTCATGAAAGAGATATTTTGGAGCTACATAAATACAATGTTAGGTTTCACAGACCGCTTAGGTATCTGAAGAAATAACAATAAAATTCAAAGTTATTTTGGTTGATTTTTACTACCAGTTTCTCCATTCTATAACTTTATTAAACTTAGGCGTTTATAACCATTGATCTTGCTCTAACGCAATGTTGTTCAATTTACAGACTACAGATACTACTCCTCCGTTGGTAGCTGCTACAAGATTCCTCGGAGTCCCTATACATGGAGCCAGGCCTACTCCGAGTGCCAGGCTGAAGGGGCCCATCTGCTGGTGATCAACTCTGAAGCTGAGCATGAGGCTATTGTCAACCTGATGACTACTGAGGCTTTTGTCAGTATTCCTAACTCCTGGAACTATTTGGTTCCAGGAGCTGAGGCCACCTTCTTCTTCTTCTTCACTGGATTCAGAGCTGCTGAGCCGGTTGGAAATTCTATCGTGGTCTTTAAGACTATTTTCAGTGAGTAAAAATATTTGACCTCGCTCGCCGAGGGTTTCTGGGTTTTAAAATTATTATTTAGAGTACGGAATACCTCGCTGCGCTCCAAAATAGGAATTATACGTGGGCAAAAGGGTGGCAGGCTCAAATGGAATTGGGCGAGTCACGTCGGCCGCATGCATAAATACTGCTGGGCAAAAGTCTCGACGCAAAGGGTGCCAGATATTGGACGGCGTCACCCAGGATGGCCCAGAAAGCGGTAGCGGGATGACCTGGACGCGCACCACGATGGCTGGTTCAAGGTGGTGCAAGAAAAGAGTGTCTGGAGGGATAAGGGAGAAGCCTTTGCCCGGCAGTAGGACACTATAGGCTACTAAAAAATAAAAGAGTTATTCGAACTTCTGGAATGATATTGCGCTCCTTTTAGCAGTGACTTGGACAGGTGACACTGTTGCCAATACTAGTAGACTTAAAATGAGGTTGACAGTTGGTATTGGTTGGCCACAAGAAATGAGAGGCGGCAGCTGTAGGAGAAGTATATTATCGGAGTTCACTTCACAATCGATGGGAGAGCAGTGGCGGTACCTTCATTTAAGCCCAAAAGCCCGGCCTTGCTAAAATGCTCGATAGAGAGTCAATATCAAACCCGAACTATTTAAAAGTTCGCGCTCTTAATTCTTATCAAAATAACACAAAGTATTACTGCCACATTACTACATAACTACACATCGCGATTGTTCGCGCGCAGAGTTTCGCATTTGCAGCATCTACATATAGCTATCTCGCTTACACGTACCGGCTTTTACCGGGCTTTCAAATACTATCTCCGTCACTTTCGCACTTATAGCGATGTGCCGTATAACGAGTTCTAAACCTTGTGCGTCTACAAATCAATCAGTATGGACGATTAAGCCGTGCATGCGTATGAAGTTGCACGCGTATGCGTGACCTTGTCACCTTGCCAACTCTGCAGTGTTGCCGTTTTAGCGACGTTGTGTGATCTTGGAGATGTTTTAACAAGTTTGGGGACTTTTTTTAAGATTTAGAAACAATAAAAACTAGCGACTTTTTAAAATAACGAAATTAAATATTCAAGCAATATCTTAAAAATAAAAAATTTGCGACATCTAGCTAGATTTTTCATATACCTAGCGACTTTTTTTGCCTAAATGACAACACTGCAACTCTGCGTAAGTAGTTCTCGACACCCGAGTGAAACTCACTTCAGTTTCATTTGCTTGAGAGTTGAAAAGTTATGTTGTTAAAGTTTTTTGTGTGTTTTCTTAGATTTTCTCAGTGATACAATTGTTTTGGTGACTTACCTACAACAATGGAGGTAATTGTACCTTGTGATGATTTAAAATGCGTTCAAGTTTTGATTGGCGAAGATAAGGAAAAATCTTTAAACTTTGCTCAGAAAAAACAGTTAATTTCTTCATTAAAACCGACGCCTAATCTGTGTTTTTCTCAGACTAGTAAATCGCATAAACGAAAATTTAATAGATCAGTGTATAAAACTAGTTTGATTGTTGGCTGTTCGCACAATAATAAGTTGTATTGCTGGTGTTGCATATTTTTTTCGAATGAAGATTCCGTTTGAAATACATCTGGTTATAATAATTTAAATAACATAATTATCTGGCGCCATTAAAAGGCACGCAAATTCCCATAAACACCTGTGTGCAATGGTTTCTTTCGATAATTTTGGTAAACAACGAATTGAGACATCTCGGCTTGCCTTATTTTGAAACCCTAGGCACGCCACTGTGGGAGAGTGACCAGTCTGGGACAAGCTCTACCGGGCCGTGCGGATGGCGGGGCGCGGCCTATTCCCCTTTGGGAAAAACGACCTTAAAATTAGGATAAACGAAAAATTAATCAGTAAATTTATCTTTGGTAATTCACGAAATAATTTAATCTTAGTTCTCAAATAAAAATATTTTTTTTAGATCAAACACTAGAAGAAGCTGGCTACAATGAATGGTTAGAAAACGAGCCAAACAACGCATCGGGACGAAAATACTGTGGCTCTATCTACAAGTATGACGGGAAACTGAACGATATCGACTGCACCAATAAGCTCGGCTTTATTTGTGAAAAGGAAATATCTTCATCTTCGTAATTATTTATCATTTGAATGCTGAGCTAGATCTTTATAAACCATAAGGCTATAAGCTATGGCCAAATAGTGTAACAGCCTTATGGATATTAAGTTCTATCTCAACCCATATGTATGTATCACCGTCTAGCTACCTCACACGTGTCTGGTTGAAAAGCACCCTAAGTCACAATAGCCCAACTGCTGATGTATTAAACTAACGCGGGCGATTGCGTGAGTTAGTGAGTATGATCTTCGAAACACGTTTTATGTAAGCCATTTCTAGCATAAATTGGTAACATTTAAGATATTAAATACTAATCTTGCTTTCGTAACTTTATCTCTATGGTAGGCGACAGAAGAAATCTGCAATAAAATATATTGACCTTTCTATAATATCTCTTCATAGAAACCAAAATATAAATTAATTAATTAATTAGAATCATATTTGAGTAACCGAACTCAATGTACAGAAATCAATAGAATATGTCCTATTACTAAATTGGAGATAAAATATGTTTCTAAACCAAGGTACGTAAAGTATGGTGTGCCTCAAGGTAGCGTACTAGGACCACCCCTTTTTTTAATTTACATCAATGATCTCCCGAAAACTATAGATCATAAAATGGTTCTGTTTGCAGATGACAGCACGGCTATAGTGGATTATACTAATTCTAATGATTGTGAAAATGACATAAATAATTCTCTGAGTGACATTTTAAATTGGCTTAATAAAAATAATCTTGTAATTAATTTAAATAAAACAAAAATTATTCACTTCCACCAGCGCCGTAAGTATCCGCCAGTTAACATTGCTTACAATAACTGTATCGTAGAAGAAGTTACAAATGCAAAATTCTTAGGTATAACTATAGATAATAAGACTAACCTGGAAACCTCACTTAGAGGAAATCTGCAAGCGTCTAAGTAGATCTGCATATCTATTGTTCCAATTATCCAAGAAAGTAGATACTGACACACTATCGACAGCCTATCATGGATTGGTCGCTTCTATTTTGAGATATGGTGTTGTTTTTGGGGACAGTCAACTAATAGAGAACTTGTAGATATTCAGGATGCAAAAAAGATGTATACGATCAATGTGTGGTCTAAGAACAACGGATAGTTGCGTTCCCTACTTTAGAATATTAAAAATATTAACTTTTCCATCTATGTATATATTAGAGACTGCGTTATTTGTACAAGCGAATCAACAATTATTTCAAAAATTTTCAGCAGTTAAGAGAACCCCAATTCGTGCCCAATATGAGAACTTATTATGTCAGCACAACTGTAAAACTGCTTTATTAAAAAAGAGTTTCTTTGGTATTGCTCCAAATATTTATAATAAAATACCTGATTCAATTAAATGTATGCCTCTAATCAAGTTTAAAAAGTCCCTTCGGGATTTATTACTGGAGAAGTGTTATTATAGCGTAGATGATTTTTTAAACGATGTTTTGCTTGTATAGAATTCTGAAGGTGCATGTTAACTTTTGCTTTTTCTGTATGTTTTACTCAAATTGAATTTTTATTTTGACATTGTGATTTTAATTTAATTGAAATCTTGACAATACTATATTGCATTGAATTTGAATTTTGACATTGTGATTTTGAATTAAACTTGAATTTTGACATCTAATTTCAATTCGATTTAAATTTTGACATGGCAATTTTGAAGGTAACTTTAATTTTTATATTATAATTTCAATTTAATTTAAAATTTGGCATGGCAATTTTGAAGGTTACTTTATTTTTCATATTATAATTTCAATTTAATTTAAATTTTGACATTGAATACTTTTGTTTTTTTTGTTAAACTGATTTTGTACGTCTTAAATGGCAAAACATGTAGCAACCTCATCATAATTTATAAGACCTGTATGCTGTACTCATGTTTTACAAAATAAATATATCTATCTATCTAAGTAGGGAATCATCTAATATATAAAAATCTCATGTCACGGTGTTTGTTACCGAACTCCTCCGAAACGGCTCGACTGATTTTCATGAAATTTTGTGTGCATATTCAGTAGGTATGAGAATAGGTGGTAGGGTATTTTTTTGGTATGGCAAAACAACGTTTGCCGAGTCAGCTAGTCTAATATATAAAATTCTCGTGTCACGGTGTTTGTTACCGAATTCCTTCGAAAAGACTCGACCGATTTTCATGAAATTTTGTGTGTATATTTGGTAAGTATGAGAATAGGTGGTAGGGTATTTTTTTTTTATTTGGCAAAACAGCGTTTGCCCGGTCAGCTAGTTTATATAAAGAAGACATATAGATTTCCGTTTTTGAAATAAAGAATGACGATGAGCAATGGATATTTGGCAAATAATTAGGTATTCTTCCATTTTCTGTAAGAAGTATTTCTTACAGAATACGGAAGAATACTACTCTTTGATTTGAAAAGTTGTGTACTTGTAATCCATAGAGCTGCTAAAACTGCTGTAAATATTTTTAAACATAAGTATAGTTTGATGGATAGAATATATTTAATTGTACACCAAAACTGAATAAACTCTTCTCTTTGTATGTTAATTGTAGTTTATATTTATTATTGGATTATACATAATATACTTTAGCTAAGTTAGTATAGTCTATTTTAAGTTTCCTTCTCTGTCTCTCTACATATTGTGTCTATATTTTTTATCCCACTTTTCAGTCGCAAATCTGCTGGAAAAAAATTCTATTGAAATAAGCAGTACCTTTGTGCTCTTTTTACCCAACTACGGCAAAGCCAAAAGGAAGGGTTATGATTTTAGCAGTCTATGTATGTTTATAGATAAGTATGTTCCACTCTAGTGCCTAATCCACTAGACCGATTTTTATGATTGAGGTATCAATAGATTCTTAAAAACGTTTCGGGTGACGTAGGTTATATAAATTATTCCTAAATGTATTATGGTGGACTTGACACGTAAATTTCCGTCCACGAAAAAAATAAATTTCAGATAATTGTGACATGTTTGGTATCAAAAGAAAGGTCTTGTTGAGCACATTACAAATATGTATGGAATAAGTATATGTTTAAATTGCTAACAAACAAGTAAACGCGAGTCTGCACTTTGTACGGCGTGGCTGTACAATTAATAGTGAAAAATATGATCAAAGTGATACCAACGCGAAGTTAATCAAATCTTTACATTTTGTTATGGCACTCATTAGAAGATCAATACATAAAGCGAAATATTTATGTTTCGGATTTTTTCGAAGCTCGATAGATAGTGTTGGCGTCGAAATAAATTACGCCATGATTTCGTCTCCGATGTCACTGCGTCCCCGTAACGGCACGTGGTGAGCGGTTACGACCCTGCCTTTGGCAACCCTTCGGCCCCTAAAACGGGTTCTCTCACCGTGTTCAATAACTAAAAATGTTAAAATTCGTCGAGCGTGCGCCTGCTCAAAAAGTGATAGCAACTCATACGCAACGTGTATAAATGCATGTTATGTACTGCCGGCGCGCTGCGGCGCCGATATCTCAGTGTCGCATTTTCACGACACCTCGGCAGTCACCAGGTTAGGTTTTGTTTTTTTTTACCCGACTACGGCAAAGCCAAAAGGAAGGGTTATGATTTTAGCAGTCTATGTATGTATGTATATGCGTATGTTCTAATCTAGCGCCTAACCCACTGAACTGATTGTGATGAATGAGGTATCAATTGATTTGTAAAAACTTTGCGGGTGACATAGGCTGTATACATTTTCACTTAATTTTAAATGCGAGAAAATACACATGAATTTTCTACTCTGAAAAAAATTTAATTGAATCATAACATGTTTGGCATCAAAGGAAAGGTCTTAACGAGCACGTTACAAATATGTACATATCTTGTATTGTCTAAGTAAATAAATATGTTTAAATTGTAAACAAACAAGTGACAGTGAGTATAACTGAATAAGCATCTATGTAGTATCTGTAGAAGAGTCATTGTTGTACATTAAAATAAAATAGTCAGGAAAACTAACAAAACCCATTTCCAGCATTCAATTTTTTGACCGTTTGTCTGTTTAGTTGTTCAAAACACGTGGAAAGTACAAAAAGAATGCAGATAACTTATCAATTGTTCGCTCTATCAAAAGATATGTGAATATAAAGTGTTTAAGAAGAAATTAATTTTCACTACGTAAAGCAAATACATACACGTACGCCATCTATTGCATAAAAATAGTACTACCAATTCATGGAAATAACACCAGAACATTACATACTGTGGAGTTATTTGTGAAACGTTTGATACGTTGCAAAAGAAAAGTAAGCATTTTCTTATCTTATCGTTAGGGATTTATCGATATATGTAACCGAATTGATATTTTGCCAGATCAACTTCAAGGTCAATGGATAGCATTCTTAATTTGATCTCAATTTCTGAATAGCGGTGTTCTTCGCGGAAGAAGCCTTCGCCCATGTCTGCTAATACATGTTACCTAACTTATAATAATCTAAAGCTGTTAAAAGATGGACCCGTATAAGTTTGCCAGATCTTAAAACTGGAAAGTCGCAGGGGCCAGACGATAGATGTGTTTATATAATATCTATTTAGCCTTTTCCCAGCGTTCCGCAGATGAATACCAGTAATTTACGCGGTGCGGCAGATCTCCACAACCCAGAAACAGGGTAACACGGTACTTCTTGGCAAGACCTGGTGTCAGATATTCTGGCTTCTGACCATCCGTAACGACTGCCAAAAATCTACAAATAACAGGCGGGACCAACGGCTTAACTAGCTTCCCGAAAAGAAGCAAGTTAAGGGAAGCAAGTTAAGTAAATTTTTAAACAACGCATTGCCTGGCATGCGTTGTTTAACCGAGAAGATCGACGCTCGTGGCTTTTATCATTTAACCCCGAGCTTCTCAGAGACCATCATTGATATAGCCGTATTAAATGGGATGAAAAGTCTGAAAACTTATGTTATTTATGATTTTGTATCTTTGAAATAATAAGAATAGTAAGTATGTATGTTTATAAGTCGGATTGGTATCCGCAATTCTACGTTAAAGCGCGAATTTTGCGAACAGTCTCCTCAAAGAAGGTCAACAACTTCCAGATGTTACTGACTAGTTGTTAGTAAATCCAGACTTTATGACCAGTAGCAACATTAAACCGTTTTAACTTATAATAGATAAACAAAATTAAATGAGTCAGAGCGTTTTCAGTGAAAATCCCGGTTCTATACGGAAACCTGGCAACATTAGGTCACCCGCAGGCCTTAACGGCTTACCACCCATGGCGAGGGGCGACGCCCCGTGATAGGTTCGTCGTGACTTTGAAGAGAAGACAAAGTGTTTAGTTTTAAGACAAGACATAAAGTTTTGGGTACCTATCTATCTATGTTCTAAATCTTCATCATCTGCCCAACGTTTTCCTAAATGTATTGGGTTCGGCTTCCAGACAAACTGGATCCAGCTGAATACCACATCCCAATAACAGGGTGACCCGGTACTTTTTAGCCAGACTGGTGTCAGATTTTCTGGCTTCTGACAATCCGTAACGACTGTTAAAAATTTACAAATAACAGGCGGGACCAACGGATTTAACTTAGAATAATAACGCATAGAAGTCGCGTCTAGAACAAAACACAAGCGAAATCGTGTGCCCATTTCATTTTTTTTGTGTGCGTGAGCCGAATGTGTCTACGTTCCTCAAACGCAAACAGATATAGCTTTCAGTGATACCATTACCAAGCTGTTACCCACAAAATATGGGAAAACACATTACTATGTTATTTTATCAAATCAAGACAAGTATTTCATGTTTTTGGGAACTGGAAAAAATGAAGATGATTTTTCATGTAGTATGACATATTTTTTCGGCACGTAAATTCAATTTATTTAAAAATAAAAGGAAATATATCGCATAAAGAATGGGATATTGTTCAATGTGTTTAGAATGCTTGATGTGTTATAATCAAATATTATAGGCATGTATTAATTTCTGACATGTAAAAAAACCAGGTTTGATATGAATTAACAATAAGTATTGTATATTAAAATAACAAAAATGAAAAACATGTTAATCAGTAATATTGTTACCTATATGTTACCATCATTTAAAAACCTTGCAGTTGCAACTGCTTCCTAAATAGTTTCCGCTTTGACTCAACGACTCTTATTATATTTTCTCTTTTTGAGATATAAAACGACCTATTTTTTCAATCAGAATAGGCACACCAGGTAATTAATACAACACTTGATTTATGTACCTAATCAAACAACTTCAGGCAAATAAACATAAATAAACTTAGTTATTTAGTCCGGTTTTTTTAAATAACAGTAAATTACTAATTAACTTTTAGTTTAAAAACAATGTAGGTACCAGTGCAGTGTCGATAACGACTATAATTCAGAGGCTGTAAATAAATATAGTTTAGTTTAACGCATACAGAATCGCCACCAGTATCCTATTTATAAAAGAAACATCTAAAACTATTTTCTGTTTGCTGAACAAAAATAAGTGCAAAGGTGAAAGCAATGTGGGTATTTTTTTCCTCACAAATAGCAACACTGTGTTATATCAAGTTAGGTTTTAACGATCGATTTACGTAAAAATTGTGTATAAAATGAAAATATTTACTTGTGAAATGTAATTTGATCACATTTTTATTGTTTTCCTGAAATGCTATAACATCCTTTCACGCAACAAACTGTCATTTTCAATTATTTACTCGCGAGCTGTGTTCGATGGAACGTGACCTTGAGTACTGCAGGCTAACTTTGACGGATTTACGGATAAGGCTAAGGTTTAGTTGCCTCACTTTTTGCACTCGTACTAGGTTTCTATGCGTTATTATTCTAAGGGATTTAAGTAATCAATAAGCTGATCAACCATCCACAGACAGATTTCAGCAACAGTGGCGTAGCTAGCATGGGCATGGGTGACACCTGGGACACCCCCAAAAATGTATGGGTTGCGCGGTGACGGAAGTCACAAGCTATTTTTCGATTTTTTTACATCTCACCTCGGACAGGTTTCATTGCGTCCCCTGTTAAGGGGTGACTCCTGACCGTAACAAAAAAGTCAACGAACGGTTGATTACCTATCACCAGCAAATGCAGAAAACCTCAAGAACTAAAGAAATTTTTGTACCTCATCTCGGAAGAGTTTTACTCTCTTTTGATCACTCATCTATACATATAATAAAACAGTAGAAACCGTTGTGTCTGTTGAAAGAAAGCACACACAGGAATACTTGTCTATCACATTTATTACTGACTTACTGTGTTACAATCTTAAATAGTGACTCGAGTCCTCCTTTGTCGTCTATAGCTCAACGTCGAATAGGGGCGATTCAAACACAACGCGCCATTTTACTATCAAAAGTGCCCTATGGGTTGCCACAAATAAAAAATGTATTCAATACTAAAAATAACAGTGCTGCAACCCACAAATTAAATAAACTATGTCGATTATTTTGTATGCTAACATTCGGCTAATCCTGACGACATACGCGGCCTCGCGTTTCACAAAGGATTAAACAGAGAGGAAAGAAAAACATTATAGTAATGATATTATAAGATCCATTAAATCAGTATACATTCGCTCTACATTGACTACAAGCAGTCTCACTTGTATCAACTCGTTTTAATAACTAAACATCCAGTACAAGCACTCCCACTTGTACCATCTCGCTCTTATAACAAAACATCGAGTACAAGCACTCTCACTTGTACCGACTCACTCTTATAAACTAAACATCGAGTACAAGCACTCTCACTTGTACCGACTCACTCTTATAAACTTAACATCGAGTACAAGCACTCTCATTTGTACCGACTCACTCTTATAAATAAACATCGACTATATTCACTTTTATTTTGTATTAACTCACTCTTGTAAATTAAACATCGACTATAATCACTCTTATTTGTATCGAATCACTCTTGTAATTAAACATCGACTATAATCACTCACACTTGTATTAACTAACTCATATAATTAAACATCGACTTAATCACTCATACTTGTATTAACTTACTTATATAATTAAACATCGACTATACGTTGTTATCATCATCATCACTGCTATAACTCATTGTATTTATAAAAGTAAGCTCAAACACAATAATCATGAATCATCACTCAGCAAAACTTTTATTTTTCTCTCTTTTGCTTTTAATTAACAATTTAATCAATGTGTATGTACATAAGATGTAACTAGTTATCGCTTTAAATAATAATAGTAAAGAATTCTCTAAGTAAATATAAGTTACTAGTGGACGTCACGCGGTTTCACCCGCGTTGTTCCCGTTCCCGTGGGAGTACGGGGATAATATATAGCCTATGTTACTCCCTGATAATGTAGCTATCCAATGCTAAAAGAATTTTTCAAATCAGTCCAGTAGTTTTGGAGCCTATTCAATTCAAACAAACAAACAAACAAATCTTTCCTCTTTATAATATTAGTGTAGAAGTGTAAATATCTAGGTACTTAATTTTCATAAGAGAATCACAGTTATCATAACCATACGTATTACTAACAAATCATATCTGTTGCATTCACTTCAAATCCAAAATAATATCCATTCTATTATTACTGTGCCAATTTCTGACTTTCCTATTCTAAATCACTCGACATCGCATCGTGATTAACAACAAGCCAAGGTTGTAACTTGTCAACGGCATAAACTGACCTATATGGTTTACAACCTCCCTTCCTAATTTCTTCTAGAGTCTTCTATTTTTTGGCCGTTATTATTAATTTCCGAAATTCTATACGGTCGTACACATTTTGGTACCTACACATTTACGACTGTATCCAGGATCTGCATGAATATCTATTCGACTCGAACAAAATCGCCTACTTTATAATCGGCTGTTTTTTTAATGTGACTTATCAGAACACTCTTTATTAAACGATCTAAAGGGGTAAGGGAGACCAGTGCATTCATGAAACGTCTCATCTTGTTACCATCGCGATATTCTACCGTAATATCGTACTCCTACATTGACATGTACCAACGAGCAACTCTTGGTATCAAGTCCTCTTTAGTCACAATTTAGTACTGCGTATGGCGGCATAATCAGTGACAACTTTGAACGATTTACCCCGAACATAATCTCTAAACCTATTAAAACCAGAACACAAACCAAAGTTTCTATAATTCATACGTGTGTAGTTTGCTCTCGTCTAAGTTACATAATGAAAGACTTTCCGAATTTACAAGTTGCAGCAAGATTGCCCTATACCAATTTTACTAGCGTCTGTCTGCGTGAAACTCAGCAGCTTAAAGTTTCGCTTCATCAGTTTTTTTTTGTATTGAGGAAACTACAAGTAATCGTATATCTATCTAAAATACGATTTATGGGGTGAATCCTGTAATATCTTACATATTAATTATATAGCTAAAAGAAAAGTAATAACGATGTAGCACGGGATCAAAACAACGCCAATTGCGTTTCATTTCCTCGGTGCTCTCTTATTCATTAAATAATTTGGTGATAAAGCTAACGTAAATAGTTTTTTTTTACCCACTTTAAATAGCAAACGGCATACAAAATAACATACGACTATGCGGTAAAATACGAAGGCTCATTCAAGATTAAGGAATCATTGGTTAAAGCACCTGTCGGCATTACGGTTGTAAAGTTATAAAATCAAATATAACGTTGTCACTATGTGCATATATTTAAGTAAGCAAATATTGGAAACATTATCATCAAGATCAAGTGTAGGTATGAATAAATATTAAGTAGTTCATCTGTTTTTTTTTTAAGTGAAAACTTCATTAGACTCTTTGAGCACTTTTTGGGTGGAGAAAAACATTGATTTTGCGTCATCGTCACCGAACACTTTCCATCTACACTAATATTATAAAGAGGAAACATTTTTATTTTAAAAACCACGATCGAAAAGCAACATTATCACTCAGTAACATAAGCTCTAGAATATTTAAAAAAAGGGATCCCTAAGAAAGCATCGATAATGTAACACAACGTGTGAAAAAAATACCAAAAAGATCCTTATATCGCGTATGCTACGGAAACTATTGACAATAAAGCAAAGTTATGTACTACATTTTTGTAGGAGACATCGATATCTACAAAAAAAGTCCGTGAGGGTATCTAACTATTATGGTTAAGGCACAATGACCGCTTTTTGTTCAATTTATTCAATCAAAACCCGGGTGGAATGGAATAGTGGTGATTTAGTATAATGATTTTAATCCTTATCTGTCTATTTTTTTATAATTAAGGTTGGTCATGTACATGTAACATACACTTTAAATTATTGAAATCGGACCTTACGTTTAAAAGTTACGACGGGTATAAAAATACTCTAAAAAAATGTGTTACTTAGTTTTCACTTCTATCGGCAGTCCCGACTGCCCAATTTTTAGGGTTCCGAAAAAAAAAGGAACCCTTATAGGATCACTCGGGTGTCTGTCTGTCTGTCTGTCTGTCTGTCTGTCTGTCTGTCCGTCTGTCACAGCCAGTTTTCTCCGGATCCACTGGACCGATTCTGTTGAAATTTGGTACACATATGGACTTCTATGACCCAAACACGGACACATTACATAATTTATTAAATTTTTAGTATGGGAGTCACTTTTGGGGGTCAAACTAGAAAATTAAAAAAAAAAGTTTTTTTAACAATATCGTGTGGCATATCAAATTAAAGGGCTTACTGTAAGGGTTTTAATCATATTTTTTTCATAATTTTAAAATAAATGCTTTTGAAGTTATTCAAGAAATTAGACGAAAAATGACCATTCCCCCCCCCCTTATCTCCGAAACTACTGAGCCAAAAATTTTTAAAAAAATGGAGATAATAGATCTTTACCTAAAGATTACAGGAAAACCTATAAGAATTCTGTAGTGTTTAACATGTTAAAAAAAATTAAATTCGTTCGGAACCCTTTGCACGCGAGTCCGACTCGCACTTGGCCAGTTTTTTTGTTTAATAACTTTTGATTTTTCCGTAAAAAACGGTCCAACTACAATCGATGTCTGTAAATAATGATCTTGTACGACTAGAATCTCAGTTTCAAGTAACTGAACGAATTTCTAAAAAGGTATTAACATCCCTACAGGCAAATTAATCGTCGATATTTCAAACGTCAACACTAATAGCTTCGCATTTGTTTTAATTACTTTACTACCGCAGTCAACGTATCCTTGCAATATGGCGTTGTTTATTTTAAAACCTTTGTAATATTTTGATTTTGTGGATTCACATAAGATAGTTTTATTTTACTTTATTGCAATATCAACTAATTAAATTGTCACTGTTATTTGTATTTCTTTTAAGACAGTCTTTAGTGTCATGTCCTAATTTTGAGCAAAAGTTACATCGTTTGATGGGCTTGTTGCATTTTAAACTTATGTGCCCTTCTTCATCACAATTAAAGCACCGAATATTATTATTAGCCGCAGTAGTTTGCGTGTTCTCATCTATACTCTATACTTCTATACATAATATATAAAATTGAAGAGTTTGTTTGTTTGTTTGCTTGAACGCACTAATCTCGGGAACTACTAGTCTATACTAATATATAAAGCTGAAGAGTTTGTTTGTTTGTTTGCTTGAACGCGCTAATCTCAGGAACTACTGGTCCGATTTGAAAAATTCTTTCAGTGTTAGATAGCCCATTTATCGAGGAAGGCTATAGGCTATATATCATCACGCTAAGACCAATAGGAGCGGAGCAGTAATGAAATTTGTGACGCAGACGAAGTTGCGCGGGTCAGCTAGTAATATATAAAGCTGAAGAGTTTGTTTGTTTGTTTGCTTGAACGCGATAATCTCAGGAACTACTGGTCCGATTTGAAAAATTCTTTCAGCGTTAGATAGCCCATTTATCGAGGAAGGCTATAGGCTATATATCATTACGCTAAGACCAATAGGAGCGGAGTAGTTATGAAAATTGTGACGCAGACGAAGTTGCGCGGGTCAGCTAGTTTGATATATTTGACGATCATTCCAAGAGTAAATCTGTACACATTCATTGACCTTGTTAATCCAATATTTTCAATTGTTTGACTGTTATCACTTGGGTCAAATTCAGGTACCACACTAAATGCGATAGGAAAATTGTTTTGAGCCCAAAAATTGGAAGCTAGCGACGCTGAATTATCGATGGAATCATTTTGTACGAATGGTTACTGGGATATTGTTTAAATCAGCAGTAGTCTGATTAGTTACTTCACGTAATTGTGTTAAAGCAATTATCGGTGGAGTTATTGTAGACTCGCGATCAGGACTGGCGTTTTGAACAGTTTTGTTTCCTACTTCTCTCACTATGCATATGGTAGCTATTATGTTTTTGATCACGACATATTTTCCTACGCCGCGACCTACGGTGGTGATCATCACTATCACGAGAATTTATAGATGAACTATCGCTACTCGAGTCACGCCGCCTTCGCTTAGAATTACCCATTAGCACGATTTTGAGTGATTCAAAATAAAGTTAAATAGATTTAAATACAGCACCCAATTACTTTAAGCTATATAACAGTACCTACGTGGGGTGATATAAAGAACAGAAAACACGCAGACACGTACACGTTATTCAAATAGTGTAACCGCTTCTATCAGCGACTATTCGATTATGTATCAGTAGACAGTAAGGGTTAAAACGGAATAGTAATCTTCGCTATATTATTACGTAATCAGGTACGCAGGATACACTCACTATACTAATCAATAATTGAACACAATCGTTTTTATTGATATTAAATGGTTTCAAATCGACACGTTTTCTTAATCCGCAAAAATAATCCACTAGTGGGTACCTATTTCCCAATGATCACTGTTAACTGTTATTGTTTTAAATAGGTAAGTACTTGTTTCTTGTTTGCCGTTCCAAACAGGCACTGTATATAAACGCAACACGTTTGCCATCAAATCACAGAATAAAGAAGTAATGCATTGATCACTGACCTCAAAATGTCCTTTGTCCAGGATTCCGCAACATCAGGCACGTAGGACACTTTAGCACACTTCTGAATTGAAAGAAAGCACACACAGGAATACTTGTCTATCACATTTATTACTGACTTACTGTGTTACAATCTTAAATAGTGACTCGAGTCCTTCTTTGTCGTCTATAGCTCAACGTCGAATAGGGGCGATTCAAACACAACGCGCCATTTTGTTATCAAAAGTGCTCTATGGGTTGCCAAAAATAAAAAATGCATTCAATACTTAACATAACAGTGTTGCAACCCACAAATTAAATAAACTATGTCGATTATTTTGTATGCTAACACTGTACATCAAACAATTTTACTAAAAATGGAATGAGGGCGATGCAAAGGAGTAGAGGAAATCAAAAAAAGATTTTTCCATTAATCTTGTCTGTCTGTCTATTAAAGCTAATCTCCGAAAGATCATTTAATGGTTTATGCAGTTACGTTTGGGTTAGTTTTAAGCAACGTTTAGGCTTTGGTTCTTTACAATTGGTGGTCGGAAAGAAAGTTATGGTAATTTAAATATTTTAAAATAACGTATAAATGTCGATTTTTTACATGTTTTGTACAGAGTATGTTTTGACAGCCGCAGTCAAAATCCATAACATATTATAAGATCGGGTATTTTAACTCAGTGTCAACAAGATTAAAGGTGGAATCATATTATCGGATGCGTCCATCAGCCGCAGCTTATGGACGCGACTGAGCAGTGTGTACAGTCGGTGGACGTCCAGCGAACCAGATTTCTACCGGACGGCTGACCGCTCAAGGACAGCCCAAGGTTGCGTCCGCGGATGTTGTCCGATAGTTTGTACAGTTCAATGTACATTCATTATGCAGATACCTCTAAGTTACGTCCATAAGCTGCAGCTTATGGACGCGTCCGATAATATGTTTCTAGCGCCGGTAATCGGCTGATAGGTAGCCAGAGTTCCCAACTTAGGGGATTTCTCCCCAAATTTAGGGGGTAAATAAGTGTGCCTGTTAATATTTTTTTAGAGGCTCTATATTTTTAGATGTATTTTAATTACAAGTATTGGCCCTGAAATAACCCAATCCAGCTAATCTATTTTAGTTATTGACATAGCGACACGTAAAGACATCTTTCTAGATGTCTTTACGTGCTATTCTTCTTCAGTAAGAAAGCGGATTTTACTTTAGAAAATTTTAAAAGGTTTTATTTTTCTGTCGGCTAACTGGACATGAAAAATATATACCTTCATTTGCTACTGCCTTGTAATAAATACATTTGTTCTCTCGACACAGAATCATACAGTGCCAAGAGATATAAATATGGAAAACGGAAAGGCGCTTACGCGCCAAATTCAAACTGAATTTAATTAAAGTTGCATTCGTTGCGGTAACTTCAGCTATTTCAAAAACTCTCCATTTTTTTTTCAAATTTAAGTTTTACATTTTTTTGTGAGTTAAATAATTATTTTTTGAGCGTTAGGAAATCATCTAATCAATTTTGCACTAAAATTTTACACAATAGTTGTTTTTTTTTCTAAATCATAATTAGATAAAAAAAAAACAACTATTGTGTAAAATTTTAATGCAAAATTTTTATTTAGAGTTTGTAAATATATATAAACGGAAAGTGTGCACGCTTAATTTGTTGTTTGTTTTAACGAAGCATGTTTTTAGTCTTTACACTTATAATTATAGAGCAATTCTTGACTGCGAAAGTGCGAACACATTCAATGAGTTTTTCTTCCATTATTAGGTACCTAATATTTATCTCGCATGTACGTGCAACTTCCTACGCAATCCGTGTCCTTCTGACGCACGGACGCGTCCCGCACCCCGTGCACACTGTCCGCGGACATTTTCGACTGACAAAAACATCCAGCGAGCCAGATTTCTATCGGACGTCCGAACGCTCAAGGTCAGCCCAAGGTTGCGTCCGCGGATGATGTCCGATAGTGTGTACAGTTCAATGTAAATTCATTATCCAGATACCTCTAAGTCGCGTCCATAAGATGCGGCTTATGGACGCGTCCAATAATATGATTCCACCTTTATAGACTAGCGGTACAATGACTACCTCCCGAAACAAACGGCATAGGTTCGAACTCCAACCGACTGCTACGTATTTTTTTTTTAATCTTTTTAATTTGTATTTTTAGGGTCTCTTTTTGTTTTTTTTTTCAATTTAATTTAGTATTTGTTAGGGTTTCGAACATTCTTAAAAAACCAAACCGTCTGTCACAGACTATTTTTAAGAATATACAATAGTGATACTGTTAAAATTTTGTGACCTAAACACGGACGCGTTACGTAAATAAATAAGTTTTTAATATGGTGTTCACTTTTAGGGGACAAGCTAGACTATTCCAAAAAAGATTTTTCAACCTGTACCGTACGACATAGCAAAAGGGCTTATTGCGAGAATTATGTTATTTCATAATTATAAAATCCAAGCCAAGGTTTTGAAGCATAGATATGTTTTGAAGTCAGTCAAAAAAAGACAATGTCCAAATTCGCCCTGTGCAACAAAAGTATCGGACATACACGATAATTCATGTTCTATTTTATTATATTTGTTGCAAATACTTTTGTAACACGGACTAGCTGCATGCCAAAATGAAGATTAAAAAGTATTTTCGCGAATAATAACATGAATCGCCGCCATCTTCACCAAACCTCATGTCATGTCAAAAAAGATTAGGGATGTCCAATCGATTGTAATCAATCGATTTAATTTTTAAAGAACTGTAGTGTAATTATTTTTAACATGAATCATATTTTGAATTTATTTCGAATAAAGAGCAAACAGAAGATACAATAAAAGCATTAAATTACCATTCCATATTATTCCCTAAATGTGCACTTAATTAAAAAAAACCTACTGAGTATAGGTACTTTGTGCATGAGGTCATACTCGATTTTAAATATAAAAAATAATGCTGAAGTGATCAAAACCTTCGTATTTCACCATGATCATTATTCAGGGTTTTCTAATGATCGTTTAAGAAAGTGTGTGGTTTACTTCTAACTAAACGATTTAGGTGTTTACGACAATTAATATAAAAATAACTCTCCTTTTGGGCTTCGCCGCAATCGGGTAAAAATACTTATCGTTGCTGAATACATTAAGTAGGTAGGTACTATAAATGTTTCTTTTGTGTTATACAAATGTTATCAAGTATTAATATTATAAAAAGTATCGAAGAGTGTTTTTATAAGTAAAGTAGGACATTGTCATCCTTGTAACAAAAAAATAGGGAATATCGATAAGTTGTATCGTATTTTTACACACACTCCTATTTTTGACATCACTAAATTGTCACTGTCACTGTTTACATTAGCGTCGCTTGCTCTTTGTAATTGTGTCGGTGTGCTTTGTTTGGTGACTTTCGGGACTACTAATATTACGACTTGGCTATTATAATGGACTCTGATTGCTTTAAAAAACGACTTACCTGGCTGTGATTTTCGGAGTACCGCTCAAACGATAACTTGGTCGTCATAAATGGACTAACGCATACGCTATGGAAAGTGTATTATGTGTAAATTGCGGCTCTGCTGGTGGTTCCATGTGTTGAAAGATGAACAGATTCGTCATTGAATACAACAATGGACTGCACCTCTTTTGGTAATTACATGTTTACTTTGTTTGCACCTACATATATTATTTTTTGTTGTACCTATATTATTCTGTTTGCGATCTCTCAGACTTTTTTTACTAATAAGTTTCTATACTTGACCTTACACATTATGTTTGCAATTATCGTTTTCACAAAAAAAAGACACAATTTATAAAGTATTTTGGTATATTCATTATAATAGAAACAATCTGATAGGTAAATCTATACTCTATACTAATATATAAAGCTGAAGAGTTTGTTTGTTTGTTTGCTTGCTTGAACGCGCTAATCTCAGGAACTACTGGTCCGATTTGAAAAATTCTTTCAGTGTTGGATAGCCCATTTATCGAGGAAGGCTATAGGCTATATATCATCACGCTAAGACCAATAGGAGCGGAGCAATAATGAAAATTGTGACGCAGACGACGTTGCGCGGGTCAGCTAGTACTCTATAAAAATACAATTGAACTAAGTATGTTTTTTTTTTTTAGGTTCAAGCTCATGATCTCATATGCACCACTTGTTGGACAAGAGCTCAAGAGATGACTAACACTTCAGTAACAAGTAATATTGGTAGAAACTGTGCACTCTGCAATAGAACGTTGGCACCTCGGGCATGCACGCTCACATCATCTGATTCATTCATCTGAAGACGGCATATACTCCATAATGATGCCATTCTTGTGCAAATATAGCAATTAGTTGCACCACAAATAGTAAGCTTTAACCTCCATTTGTAACTATTTATATTTATAATGGCTCTGTATAGAAGAGAAAATATAAAATAAAACATGTTTATTTTATACTTATAACATGTTTTTATATTACAGGTGACTGCAAATGATTACATATGTGATGCTTGTCATACATTATTTGTTAATAGAGTTACCACAACATCACAAGATTTGCAAGAAGTACCAATGGTTGGTCATCAACATGATCAATGTGTGGTATGTGGTTGTTCACTGGCACGAATCCAATGTCACTCCGAAAGTATCAGCCACATTTTAGATATTGTGCGAAATTGAGTTCAACCCTGAGAGGTGAGAGACGTTTTTGATTGGTTAACTATTGCAAGAAATTAGGCTATGGTAAAAATCAGATACCCATGCAATAACGGTCATTGACCCTCATACATTTATTGACTTTCCAAATAACAAAAACAGAAATAATGACATAAAGCTGTCCTGAATTAACTTCTATCGTGATCCTTTAGGTTTTCTAGTAATGAAAAACGGTTCATAATTTATTGTTTGAGTATCCACAAAGGGATATAAGGGAAAAATCTATGTACTTTATTGCATGTTTATCTGGTGCTGACCATAGTATGCTTAAACTTGCCTGATGTGCTATTTTGTTTAGCTAATAGATCTTTTCTGGTCAGTTATAGTCATGCAACATTTGTCGTGTAAATTGTTTTATTTATTGTACTATAAATGCAATGTGTAACCAACAATTTTTTTTTGTTGTAGATTCAGCCATCAGATTTGAATGAACTACAATTAAATAATTCCGAAACCATATGGATATTACGAGGCAAAATTCACAGCCGCCATATCAGCAATAAAACATATTTTGTTTTCATAGTAATTGATTGAAGCAATCATACAATATTGCCATCGGGTGCTGCGCCCATGTTGTGACCATTATTTTGTATTAAAGCTATGCGAGACATCAAAATAATATCGACCCCTGCACAGTTTTTAGACAATATTTGAATTGCCAATTTAGACGAACAATAAACATGAAATTAAAATCTGTGTTTTATTTCTTATTCAAACATAATCACTAAGTTAAAGTAGGACTGTAGGTTTAACACAACTTACCGGCTACCTAATTGGTAAGGCTGGTTTCATAGTCACGCGTTTGAACAGCGCGCAATGTTTTATATATACATTAATATACAGAAACATTTAATCTCACTCCAAAACCAATGCTAAGAATACAGGTATCCACTATCTACCTACCTATGTTAATTAGATTCTATGCATTTAAAACGTTGCACTTACCTATTTACTTACACTTAGGCTTTAGAAAAAAAACTGCAAAGGTACCTAACTATTTAGGTAGGTACTAAAAATAGCTAAATGTATTGTTAATCAGTTTCTTAAAGATCACTCGGAGCTATGAAAAACTACATTTAATATTCGTTGTTATGGTTAGATTATAACCTCAAAATCTGATACTTTTTTGTACATATATTTTTTCTGCAGCTAGGCCGCTATGAAAATAAGATCTTATAGGAGTTTACTAGAAAAAAAGAAAGAAAGATAATTTATTTGTCAAATATGCGTTTACATGAACTGTCGAATCAGACATGCAAGGTATTAACAGCGTATTGTGCGCGTCCATATTTTGCCAATAGTGGCGTACAAATTTTGTAGGTATAACAATATAGTCATTTTGAATTTATATAAGAAACAAATGTCAAGATATAACAGTTCACACTAAATTATATTATGTCCAGTAAACATTCTTTATCATGCAGTCAAATAATAAAATTAAGAAAAAAAATAAAAAAAAAACATAATTAAATTATATTTAATAAAAGTCGGAATAGGAAAGTCCTTTTCGTTTAAAAAATCTAAAACATTATAATACGCTTTATTAACTAAAAAAAATCTCAATATATTTCTAAAACGCGAAAAGGGCAGTTCTCTCCAACTTTTAGGCAGTTTATATAAATCATAGGAGCCATACAGAAAACACTTTTGCGCATGAGTGATGTTCTCGCAGTATGAGAGCATATCGTACTGTTGTCTCGCCTGTTACGTGGAACAACTTCATCTAGTCGTTTAAATCGGTGTGGATTTGTTTTGACAAATACAGCTACCTCTAAAATGTACAGACATGGCAAAGGAAGAATTTTATATTTTTTAAAATATGGCACGCAACTATCAGTAGGTTTAATCTATATCTATACTAATATATAAAGCTGAAGAGTTTGTTTGTTTGTTTGCTTGAACGCGCTAATCTCAGGAACTACTGGTCCGATTTGAAAAATTCTTTCAGTGTTAGATAGCCTATTTATCGAGGAAGACTATAGGCTGTATATCATCACGCTAAGACCAATAGGAGCGGAGCAGTAGTGAAATTTGTGACGCAGACGAAGTTGCGCGGGTCAGCTAGTTTTAAATATAGAACGAACGCATCTATTTTGAGCCTTGAATATCGTGTCTTTTTCTGTTGAGTTGCCCCAAAAAATGACACCATAGCGTAGATGGGATTCCGTCAAACCATAGTAGGCAGTAAGTAATGCCTCCACCCCTATTATAGAAGACAATGTGTGCAGGGCATATGCAGATTTACTGATTTTCTTGTATAAGATTTCGATATGGGTTTTCCAATTCAGTTTTTTATCAATGTGGAGCCCTAAAAATTTTGTTGTTACTAATGATCAACAATACAACACATAATTTTCCGATGCTCCTGGCTCCAGGGCGAACAATGTATGGGCGCAGAGCAATCTCCTTTAATGAAAAATCAGCATTCAAAAGCTCAGTAGTTTCAGTATTCTCGGAGAAAATGGAAAAAAAATAGATAATTGCTTTTTTGGATTACAGGATAACCTATAAGTCTATAGTGTTGAAATAACATAACAAGTTATAAAATGAGATTCCTTCGGAACCCTTCGCAACATTGATATTTTTAAACAAATACCTATATCTAAACGTAAAACGTAAAGTAATAAATCTAAAAGAAATCCAACAGAAACTATTTTCAGCCGTGGTGGTTATTTCCTGTCAGAAAAATATATATTGCGCTCTGTCAGATATGTTGTTATCATGTAAACATTGAAAAACCAATGTAGATAAGTTTTTACATTTGATTCGAAATACGAAAATTATAATTAGGTCTCAATCATCAGAATGGTTTCTTAAACGATTTGGAAAGGGTGCAGCTGTGGAAGCAGCAGTCAGGACTTCGCGGGTCATAAGGCAAAATGACCGGCTGACGTCAGGCGTTACGGTGTTTTTCTATGATAATTGCAGGCAGACACTCCCAATAATACCCAGAGGAGCGATAGCCAATGCAATAGGTGCCTGCCCTAAGAGTTCTAATGCTGTTTCGAATAAACATAGTAAGTTCAGATAGTCGAGTATATTTAGGAAGCCAATAAAACTCGCAGCAATTTTCGAATTTGTTGTTAACAAAATTGGTGACGACACACATTATAATCAAGAAGATTTTTAGCATTTTTAGAGCAACTGCAACTGGATAACACAGGCGTGTTATCCAGTTGCTTCACAGCTCGAATTATTTCTTTAATGAACTATTTTGACCCCTCGAAACGACCTAGCGGCAACTCAAAAGTACGTAAGAAAGTAGGGAATATATATTCCCTACGCTCTCCAGAAACATTAGTTATACCTAACATTACACACCCAAAGTTGGGTTTACTTTGGGTGTGTAATGTTAGGTATAACTAACTAACATTGGACAACGGAAGGTCCATTTAGTTCGTAACTCTATGGCGTACATTTGACGGCACATCTGAAAAGACCAATAAGAGCCTTGTGTTTTGTAGACTTGTGCTCTGATTGTCGCTTTTTTATGTCAGTCCACAATTTCTCAGAATGACTTCGACAGATTAAAGACTATCAAATTTTGATGCGTAAAAAAGTATTCCAAACGTTCAGCTGACAATTTATCGAGAGTTAACAATCTCTACAGATATTTTGTGGTCTTACATAATTTGCAATTATCCGGTGACAATTCCGTCTAACTCGGCGGAATTGTAACATCGTGTAGTGTATAGTGGAGCATTATCATTAAAACGTTTTTCATTACGAAAAATTACCAGGGCTGGTCGCCATTTGTCGACCAGCCCTGGTAATAACAGTTATATAAACAATTTTCCAAAAGAACGGTCACACTCTTAAACGTTAGACGGAATGAAAGCTTCGCTCGCTTTTGCATTCTACATTAAAATTAACAAGACACTTTTATTTAAGTATGAGTGATCAAAAGAGAGTAAAACTCTTCCAAGATCAAGTGCAAAAATTTCTTTATACCTTGAGGTTTTCTGCATTTGCTGGTGACATTCAACCGTTCGTTGACTTTTTTGTTACGGTCAGGTTGAGGTAACAGGGGACGCAATGAAACCTGTCCTAGTTGAGATGGAAAAAAAATCGAAAAATGGCTTGTGACTTCCGTCACCGCGCAATCCATAAATTTTTGGGGGTGTCCCAGGTGTCACCCATGCTAGCTACGCCACTGTTGCTGAAGTCGGTCTGTGGATGGTTGATCATCTTATCTTATCATATCGAGACTCTTGCGTGCCTCGGAAATACTTAAATCCGTTGGTCCCGCCTGTTATTTGTAGATTTTTGACAGTCGTTACGGATTGTCAGAAGCCAGAAAATTTGACACCAGTCTGGTTAAAAAGTACCGGGTCATCCTGTTATTGGGGTGTGGTATTCAGCTGGATCTAGTTTGTCTGGAAGCCGAACCCAATACATTTGGGAAAACGTTGGGCAGATGATGAAGATTTAGAACATAGATGGATACCCAACACTTTATGTCTTGCCTTAAAACTCAACACATTGCCTTGTCTTCAAAGTCACGACGAACCTATCACGGGGCGTCGCCTCTCGCCATGGGTGGTAAGCCGCTAAAGCCTGCGGGTGACCTAATAAAAAAAAAAAACTTTAATTCGGATAAGCAGCATCCATATAGGTTAGTAAACAAAAAGACAACTTATTCCTATGTTAGTAAAGTTATAAATCTATTTAGAGACAAGGATGTTGTTCGAGATACATCTTCGAACAACATCCCCTAACAAAGGAGAGTCGTACCTCCCCGCTATAGTCTTCAGGATGGAGTTGGAGCTGACCCGCACTCTGCAAAGCAAAGAGGCAGATTTCTGTCTGACGCTGGCGTGGAAGCCATCGACGTGTGCTTGTGCAAACATACCTGATGCACTGCAGAAACGGGGCAGCCCCATCAACATCCTGAATCCATTATTATACTGGACCCGTAGGGCGCTGATAGCCCGCTGAGTATAGTTGGTCCACAGGCTGCACGTGTAAAACACTTGACAATAAGCTTTAAAAAGCGTTATTTTGACTTGTTCTTCTTCTTTTCCAGGTGTCCGTATAGAACCGGAAATTTGATTTTCACTGAAAACTGTATCTTAAAGAACTCTGACTCATTTAATTTTGTTTATCTATACTCTATACTAATATATAAAGCTGAAGAGTTTGTTTGTTTGTTTGCTCGAACGCGCTAATCTCGGGAACTACTGGTCCGATTTGAAAAATTCTTTCAGTGTTAGTTGGCCCATTTATCGAGGAAGGCTACAGGCTATATATCATCACACTAAGACCAATAGGAGCGGAGCAGTAATAAAAATTGTGACGCAGACGAAGTTGCGCGGGTCAGCTAGTCTATTATAAGTTAAAACGGTTTAATGTTGCTACTGGTCATAAAGTCTGGATTTACTAACAACTAGTTAGTAGCATCAGGAAGTTGTTGACCTTCTTTGAGGAGACTGTTCGCAAAATTCGCGCTTTAACGTAGAATTGCGGATACCAATCCGACTTATAAACACACATACTTACTATTCTTATTATTTTAAAGATACAAAATCATAAATAACATAAGTTGTCAGACTTTTCATCCCATTTAATACGGCTATATCAATGATGGTCTCTGAGAAGCTCGGGGCTAAATGATAAAAGCCACGAGCGTCGACCTTCTTGGTTAAACAACGCATGCCTAAGCATGCGTTGTTTAAAAATTTATTTAACTTGCTTCCTGACGCACGGAGGAGTTAAGACTCCTCCGTGCCTCGGGAAGCAAGTTAAGCCGCTGGTCCCGCCTGTTATTTGTAGATTTTTGGCAATCGTTACGGATGGTCACAAGCTAGAATATCTAACACCAGGTTTTGCCAAGAAGTACTGTGTTACCCTGTTTCTGGGTTGTGGAGATCTGCCGCACCGTGTAAATTACTGCTATTCAGCTGCGGAACGCTGGGAAAAGGCTCAATAGATATTATATATACATATCTATCGGCTGGTCCCTGCGACTTTCCAGTTTTAAGATCTAGCAAACTTATACGGGTCCATCTTTTGACAGCTTAAGCGTATTATAAGTTAGGTAACATGTATTAGCAGACATGGGCGAAGGCTTCTTCCGCGAAGAACACCGCTATTCAGAAATTGAGATCAAATGAATGCTATCCATCGACCTTGAAGTTGATCTGGAAAAATATTAATTCGGTTGCATATATCGATAAATCCCTTACGATAAGATAAGAAAATACTTCCTTTTTTTTGCTACGTATCAAAAGTTTCATAAATAACTCCACAGTATGTAATGTTCTGATGTTATTTCCACGAGTTGGTAGTACTATTTTTGTTCAATAGATGGCGTTACGTGTATGTATTTGCTTTACGTAATGAAAATTAATTTCTTCTTAAACACTTTAAATTCACATATCTTTTGAAAGACCGAACAATTGATAAAAATTATCTGCATTCGTTTTGTACTTTCCACGTGTTTTGAACAACTAAACAGACAAACGGTCAAAAAATTGAATTTTTATTTATTTCTTTGTGATGGGTTTGCTCTTGACTCTAGTCTAGGTCAGAATAGATAAGAGTCAAAAAATTGGGATGAGATGCGGCACTTTTGTGCGTCATATACATGGCAGCAAGTGTGCTTCTCCTCGGGTGACCCCTCGTGCTGTACTGACGTGATTGCGGACGTGATTCGGCAGGGGATGGAGTATTTCATTCCATTCTCCGACATCCCGCTCGGTCATAAATCCCGGCCTTGGTATAATGCAGAATGTGTCCACGCACGGCTCATAAAGAGTCTGCTTACCAAGCGTAGATCAAGGCCCACGACCGAAAGATTAAAGCACGTAGGGTTCGCGCGAGGAAAAGAGCCTTTAATTCTGCCGCTAAGTTCTGCAAGTGGGTTTCACGTAGGGCACGTTTTAGCCACATCGGACGTATCGGGGCCAAACTAGCATTGCACCCTCTAGGTCGTAAGCAGTTTTGATCCCTGTCGAAAGCGGTTTAAATGAATTTCTGTCGACCCATTTTGCCTCCAATGTTGAAACCTGATGGCTCGCTGGCTCACTCTGCAAGTGAGAAAGAAAATTTGCGTCTGGACGCTTGGCTCCAAACAAACACCAACTATACCTCGTTGTGACTCTTCGATGCCGGAGATCACAGTTCACAATAAAGAGGTCCGAAGAGTATTGTGCAGTCAAATGTGTAGTTTTCAGGCTCTTCCCTATACCTGTAGTATAAGACGGTATTACTTGCCAAAAATCGTAGTTCTAGGGCAACGAGAAATACCCTATTTATTTTGATTCCCTTGAGAGTGTCGAAATATACGTTTTTTTTGCATCACAAATAGCCGTATCTTTTTTTTACGTTAACATAGAAGCTTGAATTTTTCACAGCTTCAAGGGACCGTAGACCTGAGTATATAGTTTTAATTTCATACCTCCACGCGTTCCCGAGGTAAAGGGTCTTGACAGACAGAAGGACGACAACAAAGTGATCCTATAAGGGTTCCGTGTTTCCTTTTGAGGTACGGAACCCTAGAATGTAAATTGTACGTGAATATTTAGTGTTGATAGTTGCCTAATTTGCCTATGTATGTGTGTAAATAAACTGATAATATTTGCTTCTCGCTATCTTTATTGCTTGTATATAAATTTACTCATCGATGGTCAGGGTCTGTTATTTTGTACCTAAAGTATTTTGAGAGCGGTCGAATTTTAAGACAAGATGGATAAATACGTGATTTTTGTGCTCTGTGTTGTATTGTGTAAGTTTACTTTATTTATATTAAAATACTGTAGATGTATGGACATATAATACAATTATGAAATGCAAGCTGCTCCATATTGATTAGGTCATGTACCGTACTCTTATATGATCAAGCTCATTTGTTATTTTTATTTTGTATTTTACTCGCCTATTATTTAAGGTTTTTTTATTGACTTTTATACAGATTTCTTAATAAGGTACCTATATCAAAATTTGTGTAGGTATTCTGTATATTTCCATGGTCGCAATCCACTGTCGTTTTTTTTTTAATCTTAAAACAAATTGGTATTCAATTTTAAACAGTGGTACCTATGTGTGATGAGTCTTAAGCATATGTACCTACAGTGTACATCATCATCATCATATCAGCCGAAAGACGTCCACTGCTGGACATAGGCCTCCCCAAGTGTCACCACAACAAGCGGTTTTGTGCGTCTCGCATCCATCGGCTACCCACGACCCTCACACCCGCTTCGGCCACAACAATAAAATTGATTTAAACATATTACGTATCAAAATTAAGAAATGGGAAAATTTAGGAACTTACGAGATATATAAATGCACGATAATACGCCGGCAGTTATTTTTTATCGTGATTTTTCAATTAGTTATGCAACAGTTCACTAACAGTTTTGTTCTCCTTGAGCAAGAACATTGCAAATGTGACAATTGTTAAACTATAAATCTGAGGTTCTTTTCCTTCAATGGAGCTATTCTTAAGAGGCTTCAGAATATAATATCCCCGTTGGAAAAACAAAAAAATATACATTTTTTAATTTTTACTTACAACTTGTTTCTGCTCGCGACTTCGTCTGCGTAGACTTTAGAATTGGCGCGCAACGTTTTTTGTCTTATATTCTCACTCTCGGAAATCCTCGGTTTTGAGTCTTTGCTGTTCCTCATTTTCAGCCCCGAAATAATTTTCACATGTTTGTGGTCTCCTGGTACTTGTGAATCTTTGGCGCTCACGATTCGTGCCGAAAAAATACTTGGAAATATTTCTGGTCTCCTGGTTTTTACTGGTGAATCTTTAGCTAGAGGCCGGCAAACTAGCGCAAGGGTTTGCCGGTGTCTAGGGGAAGATGACAGGAAGGATGGTGACGTGTCTGGCTCGACAACTGATTTTTGTTAACTTGACTGTGATTTTATTTTAATTTTTCTGTTTTTATTTTGATTATTGTGATTTTATTGATTATTTTGAGTATTGTTATTTTATTTTGACTTTTAATTTTTCTTTTATTTTTTTTTTGTTGATTTTATTGATTGTTCTTTTTTTGTATTGAATATTTGTTTATTTTCTTACTATAATTAATATTTAAACTTTGTATGGATATCATAATCTGAAATAAACGTATTAATAATAATAATAATAGTTCCAGCCCCGGCAATACTTCAACATGTTTCTTTTCTTCTAGTAGTGTGATGTCGTGTTCTTGGAGAGCAGCATTGACTCGTTGAGCTGATGTGCAGGCGCATTATCATCGACCGGTACAAATTAGTGCCCATGGTTTACTCGGAGTGGTCCGACAATTTCATCAATAGCAACTGCTTTATACATGTCTGCTGTCATGAAGCCTCGATACGGGATTAAATGCGTTCCAGTTCCAATCATAATACCACCCCAAAAGGACACCGATTTCCTGCCTTGCCGAACTGTTCCAGTGGCAGTTCTTTGCCTTTAATCGACGTGTCCGTGTCTGGAGAAGACCAGGAGGGTCTTCTCCAGACACGGACACGTCGTTTATCTGGATGAGTATTGATTCGCGATTCGTCAACGAAGAGACAGTTTTGCCAAAAATTTTCTTCTTCATCTTCTTCATTTTGCCGCAGCCTAGCCCATTGTAATCTCCGTCGGTGACGATGCCGTGAATTCAGAGGCGCTCGCCAAGAACTCCGTGCTCGTGATCCAACCTGGTGCAAGCAATTCCGAATGGTCTGAGTGCTGACTTCAAGTCCAGAGGCGGCCCGAACTTCTGCTTTTATTTTAGTAGCGTTGATTGTTGGGTCACGGGCTGCCAGCAATCTAATATAGCGCTTTTGGGCAACAGTCCAAACAGTTGGGCGACCACTGCGGGGTCGGTCAGCTAAATTACCCATCCCGTGGTACCTCTGCAACGTGGTCATGACTCAGGATTGGGATATAGCAACTCTGCGTGCTATTTCTCTCGTGGTGTATCCTTCTTCCCTCAAAGTTACTATTTTTGCTGGTAAAACTTTTGATAATCCTCTAAAAAGTGTTTTAAATCCGTTAAAATTGACTATATCAGAATTCTGAATAAGCGTAAGCTAGGACTGAAAGCATTTTTATATGGCAAAACCAATTGAACTGTTTTATATTCTAATTCTATATTTTTAAATAAAGTATCTAACAAGAAGAAGAAATCATAATATAATCTACCGCAACAAAAACGTTTTCGATGTTTCAAAGTGCTCGCAAACTTTTTTGATGTGTGTATATTCCGTTCTACGCTTAAAAGAAAAAAAAAAATGACCAAAACTATCTTTGCGCTTACAATTCCTGCCGAAAAAATAGTTTGAAATGTTTTTGGTCTTCTGGTACCTAATTGTGAATCTTTAGTACTCATATTTCTAATCCAGAAAAAACTATAACGCTTTTCTGTTCTCCTGCTACTTTTGATTTCTAACCGCTCACAATTCCAGCGCCTGAAATATTTCGACATGTTACTGGTCTCCTGGTACTTGTGAATCTTCAGCGCTCACAATTTCAGCCAAAGATATACTTCAACATGTTTCTGGTCTCCTGTTACTTGTGAATCTATAGCGTTCACCAGCCCAGAAAAAACTTCAACATACATTCCTGCTCGACTGTTAAAAAAAAATCTAGCTCAAAACTCGCTTTAACATAGTTCTGTTTTCCTGGTACTTGTGAATCTTTAGCGTGCAAAATTTAATATGTGTGCAAAATTTCTTCCAAATCCCTTCAGCCATTTTTGCGTGATTGAGGCATAAACTTACAAAATTTCACATCCTACTAATATTATAAACTAGCACTTCACCCGCGACTTCGTCTGCGTACACTTTAGAGGTGACGCGCAACTTCTTTGTCCCATATTTTCATTCTCGGAATTCATTTTCATGATTCTTTATTCTGATAGTTTGTGAGTCTTAACTGTCAAAGTAGCTCCAGAAACATGTCAAAGTAGTTCCGGGGCTGAAAGTACGCTTTCAGCCCCGGAACTACTTTGACATGTTTCTGGTACTTGTAAATCTTTCGCTCATAACTCCAGCCCAAAAGAAACTTCGATATGTTTCGGTTCGCCTGGTATTTTTAAATGCAAACCACTCATAATTCAAGATTTGGAAATACTTCGACATGTTTCTGGTATCCTGGTACTTGGGAATCTTTAACGCTCATAATTACAGCCCGGAAAAAACCGCTATATATTTTGTTCTCCTGGTACTTTTGACTCCTACCCACTCAAAATTCTAGGCCAACATTAAAACATGTTTCTGGTCTCCTGGTATCTGTAGCGCTCATAATTACAGCCCCGAAAATACTTCGAAATATTTCTAATCTCCTGGTACTTTTAAATCCTAACCGCTCACAATTCGAACCCTGAAAATACTTCGACATGTTTCTAGTCTCCTAGTACATACTGAATCTTTAACGCTCATAATTGCTGCCCGGAAAAACCTCCACATTGTTCTGTTGTTCAATCCTAACCGCTCACGAATCCAGCCCCGAAAATACTTCGACATGTTTCTGATCTCTTGGTACTTTGAATCCTATCCGCTCACAATTCCAACCCTGGAAATACTTCGACGTGTTTCTGATCTCCTGGTACATAATGAATCTTTAGCGCTCATAATTCCTGCCCGGGAAAATCTTCCACATTTTTCTGTCGTTTTGTTACTTTTAAATCCTTACCGCTCATATTTCTAGCGCAGAAATATTTTAACATGTTTCTGGCCTCCTGAAACTTATGAATATTTATCATTCACAATCCTAGCCCCTAAAATACTTGGACATGTTTCTGGTCTCTTAGTACTTTTGAATTCTAACCGGTCACAATTCAAGCGCCGGAAATATTTCGACATGTTTATGGTCTCCTGGTACTTGTGAATCTTTAGCGCTCATTATTTCAGCCAAAGATATACTTCGACATGGTTCTGGACTCCTGTCACATGTGAATCTATAGCGTTTACAATTGTTACCCGGAAAAAATTCAACACACATATTTCTGTTAGAAGGTTAAAAAAAAATAACAAAAAATATTCGGGCCCAAAAATACATTAACATCGTTCTGTTCTCCTGGTACTTGTGAATCTTTAGCGCTCTCAATTTTAGCCCCGGAAATACTACGACATGTTTCTGTTCTCCTGGTACTTGTGAATTTGAAGTACTAAGGCAGCAGAAGCGCTAGGTTTCCAATTCCTCCTCAATCTCCATTAGGCCATGCCTTTTACCGGGATAAAAAGTAGCCTATGTTTGATTCCAGTATGTGAACTATATGTGTGCCAAATTTCATCCAAATCCCTTCAGCCATTTTTGCCTGATTGAGGCACAAACATACAAACATACAAACATACAAACATACAAACATACAAACATACAAACATACAAACATACAAACATACAAACATACAAACATACAAACATACAAACATACAAACATACAAACATACAAACATACAAACATACAAACATACAAACATTCACATTTATAATATTAGTAGGATTTCCAGGGTAGGTATTGTGAGCAGATAGGATTCCAAAGCACCAGGAGTTCAGATACATGTAGAAGTATTTTCGGGGCTGGAATAATGAGCGCTACAGATTCATAAGTAGCAGGAGAACAGAACGATGTTAAAGTATTTTTGGGCTAGAATAATTTTTTTTTTTTTTTTTTAACAGTCAAACAGAAATATGTATGTCGATGTTTTTTACGGGCTGGAATTTTAAATGCTATAGATTCAAAAGTAACAGGGGACTAGAAACATGTCCAAGTATTTTTTTGGCCGAAATTGTGAGCGCTAAAGATTCACAAGTTCCAGGAAACCACAAAAATGTCAAAATTCACAAGTAACAGGAGACTAGAAAAATGTCCAAGTATTTTTTTGGCCCAAATTGTGAGCGCTAAAGATTCACAAGTACCAGGAGACCACAAATATGTCAAAATATTTCCGGCGCTGGAATCGATAGTGGCTAGGATTCATAGGTATCAGGAGAATAGAAAAATATCGAAGTATTTTTGAAGCTGGAATTGTGAATACCACTCACAATTCCATTTAAAATTATCATTAGCATTTAAAATTACCAGGAGAACCGAAACATAACGAAGTCTTTTCTGGGCTGGAGTTATGAGCGCTAAAGATTCACAAGTACCAGAATACCAGAAACATGTCGAAGTAGTTCCGGAGCTGAAAGTAGGGACAGTAAAGACTCACAAACTATCAGATAAAGAATCATGAAGATGAATTTCCGAGAATGAGAATATGCGACAAAGAAGTTGCGCGCCATCTCTAAAGTCTACGCAGACGAAGTCGCGGGCAAAGTGCTAGTTTATAATATTAGTAGGATTTACCTAGTTTAAAAATTAAAAACTTGCATTAATCATTGAAAAATTAATGCAAGTAAAGATTCGTTTTTTTTATTATCCACAACTGCATGAAAATGTTTTTTTCTTATTTTAATCTCCTATTGTTTAAAAAAAATTCATAAGATAATTGAAAACATTGTTTAAAATCCTATTTTTTTTTGATGCATCGGATGATTGTTTTTAAAAAAGACGTTCCTTACAAAAATAGTGCTTTAATAACTACTACACTACAATGTAGTCCGGTCTTCAAATTTAAGGAATATTCTCCACCCACCCAGACATACTCATTCTTAAACCATTCATTCTCCCTTTTCAGCATCGACAGTGGCGCCCCCACCGAAAATAACAAAACAATACCGCACGGACTATGTATATGATAGTAAAACTGATGCTTTCCACAAGTTCCACCTAGAGACAGTCCGGTACTGGCAGGCTTCGGATATATGTGAAGTGGAAGGGGCACAAGTCATGATCCAATCCTCAGATTACGATATCATGCTGGTGCACGCCATGTTCAAGAAGTATCCAGATTTAGGAGACTATGCTTGGGTGGGAAATGACGGATCAAAGCATGAATCTGCTGAGGAGCAGCCTATTATTGATTGTAAGTTTTTTTTTAAACTACTGTCTTTAAGTCTCTCTACTGTCAGCGGGCTGTATCTCAAGAACCATAATAGGTAGAGAGTTAAAATTTCCACAGTGTGTATTTCTATTGCCGCTATAACAACAAATAATAAAATGAAATTAAATTTTACCGAAAAAAACCCTGACATACAAGAAACGTGTTTTTTTTTTCATTTTTTGGACGGAACCCTTCGTGTGAGCGTCCGACTCACACTTGGCCAGTTTTTAATTAATATTCTTACGTCCATTCTTACTACTACGATATAGAATTGAGAATGCAGCACTAATATAGGGAGGGGAGACAAGTGCAAGGAAAGGAAATAATCCCAACCTAAAAATCCCACAAAGGGCCTGCGCTCGTTATTTCAAACAAATATATCTGTCCCTCTCGCGAACTTCATCGTCATGGACTTTGACGTCAGACTTCATGCCGGACTTCTCTTTTTAATTTTCAACTTTGAAGATTTATAACTTTATCACTGATGTTTAAAAAAATATTTTAAAATTGCTAACACGAGGTAATAAGTATTTAATTGAGCAAATAAATAAATATAGGCATAGATATAACCAGTTAATTAATAGTTAACCAGTTAACCGGTTTTTAATTTACCGACATTTTATAATTTAATTTAATTTTGAAATGTAATTTTGTTGACATATTAAAATTTCATTTATTGACATTGTAAATTTCATTTATTGGCATTGTAAATTTCATTTATTGACATTGTAAATTTCATTTATTGACATTGTAAATTTCATTTATTGACATTTTCAAGTTTAATTTATGGACATTTTTTTTTAAATTTAATGTTATTTTCAAATTTAATTAATTGATAGGTATTTAATTTATTGGGTTTAATTTAATTTGTGGAATTTTATTTATTGCTATTTCGTTTTTAATTAATTGATTTTATGACTTTTGTGCAATGGGTTACCTTTTGAATAAATGAATTATTATTTTATTTAACTTCTTTATAATTATTCCAGTGGAGCCAACAAGCCTGTTTTCGGGGAGATATGACTATGTAGGAGAATGTGAAGTGATCACTCGGAGTGGGGACATCGAGAGCATGAGGTGCTTTAGCAGAGAACTGCCGTTTATCTGCAAGGTAGCTGTCAAAGACGCACCCTATGACGAACACTGCCATGTTTTTGGAAAAGGTAAGTGTGAATGGAAGAGGTGGCGAGGCGACCTAACGCCCGGACAAGGTGCCGTTATCAGTGAATGCGATTGTCGAAATGACAAAAAATAAGGGATAGTATTTAAACGAGCGAAATGATTTCAAATTAAGGCGGAGATACCTGAGAGTAGTTGATTTAAAATGAGAATGACGTCTCAACGGCTAGTCGCATTTTTTTAGAAAAATGTATGTTATATTTGACTATTTTTTTAATAATTTTAAAGGTAAAAATTTCGAGCTTTTATCGTTAAACATAGTGTTATTAATTTGTAGATAATGTTATGTCTAACATGGACATAAAACGACAATCGGACCAAAACCGCCTGGCGTATTTTAATGGGATTTACACTATCTCGAAAACAATTTAATTATCTACATTTTGATTTACGGCTTGTATTTTTTAAGTCTTAGAATAATAAGGTAAGTACAAAAAACTACTGAATTTTGGGTCGTGCGGGTGTTAAACGAGTGCGCGTTTTGATTTTTTATTGTTGTTGGCGTATGTCGTCGCCTTAAAGGTGTCAAAAATCTGTTTTTTTTTTGTCTTTATTTACTACAATCTGTCTCCTTCGTGGGACATTCAGAAGTATGTCAGTTTGTGCTATCGCTGACTCGCTCAGTATGTGACCTGTGTCACATCCTCATTGTTTAAACCGTATTTATATTTACTGTGATTGGATTAAGTCTTGAGGTATTTGGCGCTTTAGACGTCGCGCTTTGTTGTGATTCTCCATTAGTGACCGAGCCAGAGTATTTGGGTGTTGTTGGATTCGTTCTTTGTAGGACTTGGTATGGCGTACGATTTCCTGTTTCACAGTGGGCATTCGTAGGTCATGGTGTAGTAGTTCGTTGGGTACAAACCAGGGCGCGTTGGTTATCATACGCAGAGCTTTATTTTGAAACCTCTGTATAATTTCTATGTTTGAGTGAGATGCGGTGCCCCATAATTGGATCCCGTATGTCCAGATGGGCTTCAGTATTGCCTTGTACAAGGGTATTTTGTTTTCGAAAGATAGCTGAGACTTTCGCCCTATGAGCCAGTAAAGTTTTCATGTTTGGAAACCAAGTTGCTTCCTCTTATTGAAAATATGTTTTTGCCAGGTAAGTCTTTTGTCTAAATGCAATCCAAGATATCTCACATGATCTGCTTATGGGACTTCAATGTTGTTTAGTGTGACTGGAGGACAGGATCCTCTCCTTAAAGTAAACGTAACATTGACTGATTTGGTTTCGTTGGCTTTTAACCGCCACTTTTTAAGCCAGTCTAATATGATATAGTCCTTCTTGGAGTATTTGTGAGGCAATTTTTGGGCCACTATGTGCAGCTAGTATGGCGGTATCGTCAGCAAAGGTCCCAGTAGTTAGTGATTCGGATGTCGGCAAGTCTGCAGTGAACAGTAAGTAGAGTATGGGACCCAGTACGCTACCCTGTGGCACTCCTGCCTTTATGGGACAAAGATCAACAGTGCTTCCCCACTTTGTACTATGAAGTGGCGCTGTTGTAGAAATGATTTTAGTATTCCGTACAGGTGATCTGGTAGGGCGTTTTGTAATTTAAAAAGCAGACCTGCATGCCAAACGCGGTCAAACGCTTGAGATATATCCAAAACTGCACTGGTACAGTAAGACTTTGCCTCCAGTGATTCCATGATCTTATTTGCTAGTCTGTGCACTTGGTCGACAGTGGCATGTTTATTGCGGAACCCAAACTGATGGTCAGGAATTAGTATTTTTTCCTTGAGTATAGGTAAAATTTGTTGCAGCAGTAGAGATACAAATATTTTGGATGGGATGGGTAGCAGGCTTATTGGTCTATATGATTTTGCTTCTTCTGGTTGTTTGTCTGGTCTCAGTAGCATTACAATTTGCGCAACCTTCCACTCCAGGGGAAAGAACTGCAGTCTTGACATGGCGTTAAATAATGACGTCAGAAAGGTAATACCAGATTCTGGTAGTTCTTGTAATATGCGGTTTGTAATAAGGTCGTATCCTGGTGACTTTCTTGGTTCCGATTTTTAATGATTCGGGCAACTTCTGTCTTTGTAAATTTTAAGGGGATTTCCTCCGTATTTTTAGGAGTATTCAAATAGTCAGTAATTTCTGCGGCGTCTACTGGAGAGCCTTCATATGGATGAGGAGTAAAGACTTTTGAGAGATGTTCTGAGAAGATTTCGGCTTTCTCTTGGTCCGTCCGTGCCCAGGAACCATCAGATTTTCTTATAGGAGGAGAAACACTAACAGACCGTTTCAGTCTTCTGGTGGCTTTCCATAATGAATAATCTGAGGAAGCGGTTGCATCCAGGCCAGCGTCTGTTGATGTGATTGAGTTGTTTTTTTACACCAGGGTCTCTGCTTTGCTGCCAATGCTTCCTCATTCTCCTTTTTTGGATTATTTTATCTAATATATGTTTCGATACATAGTTGTCCGTGCTTCTATGTGGTAGTGGTGAGGTTGAATACCAGGCTGCATCCTGCACACTGTTGTTGAAGTACAGAACAGCTTCTGTTAATTCGTCTTCAGTTTTAAGACTAACTGGTTCCTGGAATGCTTTGTCGATGAGCTTTCGAAATAGGGGCCAGTTAGTTTTTTTGTTATGCAGAACGCATTTTGCTTGATGTTAGACCTGATGAGTACAGCAGAACCTCCATGTGCTTTGTTGTCAGGGTGGTTAGTGTGGTACATATTGTATCCAGGTATCCTGAAGTAGCTTTTGGAAGTGAAGTGAGTTTTTGAGATTAGTAAAACATCAATGTGGTGAATTTTGAGGAATATTTTTAACTCTTCCGAGTGATTTGATAAGCCATTAGCATTCCATACACCTAGTTTTAGTGCTGTGAATGTAAAGACATTTTTGAGATTAGATCGGTTAACGTTTGGGTCATAATTAGCATTTGGTTCATCAGGGCAACAAGTGTCTCTTAATAGCTTTGAATTCGTTGGTTTTTTGGTTGTCATCTTCGACGTTAACGGTTTGCGTTGTAGGTTTTTTGGGGAGTTCATTTGTGGCTGATGCATATGATTTTCCGTTATTCGTTGTTTTATTTGTAGGTGCTTGTTCAACACTCGTAAGTCTTCTTTTGTGGTGAGTGGTTGGGGGAGGATATCGGAGTTTCAACAGCTCCTTATAGACTGTACAGCCTTTGTAGTTAACTGGGTGGTTTCTCTCGCAGAGGACGCATTTAATCTGGTTTGATCTTTCTTTCCGTGGGCAAAGTGAAGTGTGATGCGAACCTGCACATTTGACACATCTCGCCTTTCTATTGCAGAACTTTTGTGTGTGATTATAATCTTGGCAATTGGTGCATTGAGGGATTACTCGCTTAGGTCTGGGTGCTTCAAACAATATGCGACAGTGTAATAGAGATTTTACGCTATATATGTCTTTATTTATTTTCACGGGATTCTAGTTCGATGTTCCACATTGGTAACGCCTGTTTTGTTCTTGAGTTTTGGCTGTTCCAGACATTTGTTACTTCATGGCCAAGCTCCTCAATAGCTATTTTTATTTCTTCTTTATTTGTCGATGTGTGTAAATTTTTGAGCAACACTCTAAAGCTGCGATCTTGTTTAGGCTGGTAACTGAAGAATTCTGTGTCTTTAGCTTTCAGTTCTTTGTAAATAGTGGAGTATGATTCTGCTGTTTTCGATTGTATTTTAACTTGCCTTAAAGGTGTCAAAAATCTGAATATGAATTACTGAAATACTAAGTGTTATCGCCCACTTCATATTTCAGTAAGGCATATTATACAGTGGGCGAATACAAATGTATTAAGTTTGAATATCAATTTAGGCAAAATATTGAAAATTTTTAATAACTAAATAATAGTAGTAAATAAAATTAGCTTAAGATTTCTAATAAACTTAATTTGTTATTCATTCTTATTTCGGGTTCGGGACTCGAGCCCTCTTGGTTCGAGGTGTCACGGGAAAAAATCCTGGAAGAACTTGGGGAGGCCTGTGCCCAGCGGTGGGACAGTAGACCAGAGCCAGCAAAAAATAAAGTGTGTAAAATACATGGTAAAGAGAAAAGGTGTACTTGTTAAAGTAAGCATGAAGCAGTCTTGTCCATACTTACTCAGTTTCATGTATGTGCATTAGTAGTCAGTTTCTTTATGAAGACATAGCCCTGAAAAAATTGTTACAATACTGTCATGAAAGAGATATTTTGGAGCTACATAAATACAATCTAAGGTTTCACTTACCGCTTAGGTATCTGAAGAAATAACAATAAAATTCAAAGTTATTTTGGACTCAAGTTCAACATCGGATAACTGAAAGAGAATTCCTTGCATTAAGTCCGCATATAACAACCACTTTCTCCATTCTATAACTTTATTAAACTTAGGCGTTTATCACCATTGATCTTGCCCTAACGCAATATCGTCCAATTTACAGACTACAGATACTACTCCTCCGTTGGTAGCTGCTACAAGATTCCTCGGAGCCCATACACATGGAGCCAGGCCTACTCCGAGTGCCAGGCTGAAGGGGCCCATCTGCTGGTGATCAACTCTGAAGCCGAGCATGAGGCTATTGTCAACCTGATGAATACTGAGGAAAGGGTTCCAGGAGCTAAGGTCGCATTCTTCTTCTTCACTGGATTCAGAGCTGCTGAGCCGGTTGGAAATTCTACCGTGGTGTTTAAGACTATTTTTAGTGAGTAAAAATATTTGACCTCGCTCACCGAGTCGTAAAAGTTTCGCCTTGGGTCTAAAGAGCCATTGAGCGCGGTATTCTGGGTTCAAAATGAATATTTAGAGTACGGAATACCACGCTGTGCTCCAAAATAGGAATTATACATATACGTCAGCAAAAGGGTGGCAGGCTCAAATGGAATTGGGCTGGCCACGTCGGCTGCATGCATAATTACCTCTGGGCAACAGTCTTGACGCAAAGGGTGCCAGATATTGGACGGCGTCACCCAGGATGGCCCAGAGAGCGGTGGCGGGATGACCTGGGCTGGTTCAAGGTGGTGCAAGAAAAGAGTGTCTGGAGTGTCTATAGGCTACTAAAAAATAAAAGAGTTATTCAAACTTCTGGAATGATCTTGCGTTCCTTTTAGCAGCGACTTAGACAGGTGACACTGTTGCCAATACGGGTAGACTAACAGTTGGTATTGGTTGGCCACAAGAAATGAGAGGCGGCAGCAGTAGGAGAAGTACATTATCGTAGTTCACTTCACAATCGATGGGAGAGTGACCAGTCTGGGTCAGGCTCTACAGGGCGGTGCGGATGGCGGGGCGCGATCTATTCCCCTTTGGGAAAAACGACCTTAAAATTAGGATAAACGAAAAATTTATCAGAGAATTTATCTTTGGTAATTCACGATATAATTTAACCTTAGTTCTCAAATAAAAATCATTTTTTCAGATCAAACATTAGAAGAAGCTGGCTACAATAAATGGTTAGAAAACGAGCCAAACAACTCATCGGGACGAGAATACTGTGGCTCTATCTACAAGTATGACGGGAAACTGAACGATATCGACTGTACCCATGAGCTCGGCTTTATTTGTGAAAAGGAAATATTTTCATTTTCGTAATTATTTATCATTCGAACGCTGAGCTAGACCTGAAAAGCCATAAGGCTATAAGCTATGGCCAAATGGTCTAACAGCCTTATAAATAAAAATCTTGTATTTCAGACAGAGTCCAATTTTTGATTAGTATTCAAAAACTTAGAAACTAGTGTTAGTACTTACTTAACTTTAACATAACTATCATAATTAACATAATTACCTACCTACACCACAGTCACAGGTAGGCCTAACCAATGCCTCAGTATGGGGCTGTCCCACCTGTCCGCTATAGCTCTCAGGATGCTGTTGGTGCTGGCGCGTACCCGGCGCATGGTGGCAGCGCATCGCTTGCGCATGATTGCGTGAAAACCATCAATCTCCGCCTCCGCGAACATGTCGGATGCACTACAGTAGCGCGGCAACCCCATCAACACCCTAAACGCATTATTATATTGGACTCGCTGAGCGCTGTATGCCCTCTGCGTATAGTTGACCCACAGACTGCGTGTATAAAACGACTGACAATACGCTCTAAACTGCGTAGCCTTTACGTCAGTCGAGCATTTCGCAAATCTGCGAGCCAACATATTGCAGCGGACAGCCAGCGCTCTGCGCTAACGCTCAATGTCTAGGTTGTCTTTAAAGTCTTCGGGAACCCAGTGGCCCAGATACTTGAAGGTTATGACTTGCCTTAAGGGACTTCCGCAAACTTTCAAATGTGGTACTATCGGATAGGTTTTAGTGCCTGCATTAAAGACTAGTACCTCATTTTTCTTTAAATTGTATCTGAGCCCATGGGTCTCCGCAAACCTCTCACATATCTCGAGCAGAGTCATCATTGCATTAACCGATGGGTTCAGCAACACCATGTCATCCGCGCAACTGATATTGTTGACGCATGTTCCGTCAACATAACAACCCTGATAAGTTCTGCTGAGTTCGACGATCAACCGGTTTATGTACAGGCTGAAGAGGCGGGGGAAGGTCAGGCCGCCCTGCCACACCCCGCACTCCAGCCTATACTCATCCGATAGTGAGCCTTAACCTTACACAATAGGGAATATGCATGCGATTTTTTTATTTGCTAAATGAAATACTTATTAACTCTAATAAACAATTATGAAATTATTTTTTAAATACCTGCATCAGCGATGAAGTTATAAAGCTTCAAAGTTTACAATTAGAAAGAGAAGTCCGATATGAATTGTGACGTCAAAGTTCTTGGCGCCTATACAGCTGCCATAGAAAACAGCGTTTTCGCGAGAGGGACGGATACATTTGTTTAAAATAATTATATCTCGTTTGTTTTTCGAGCAATTTTGATTCTATTTTCACTGTTAGTATTATATTTGTATTAGTGTTATATTTGTATAGTTACTAAATATTTTTTTCGTGTATATTCCCTATTAATCTGATTGTTATACCAATACCGTAGTATTGATATAACTTCCCTATCCACTGACGTATCTTTTAATAATTTTGCCACAGCAAGTCGTATTACACTAGGTCAAATGCTTTGGATAGGTCCAGAAAACAAGCATTAACAGGCGTCTTCCTGTTCGTAGAGTACTGGACAGTGTGCTTGAGAGACAGTATGGCACTTTCTGTGGAGAGACCAGGTCTAAACCCAAACTGTGCATCATGCAGATCGATGCGCTTTGCCATATGCCTATCCAGCAGACTGTCCAATGACAGTAGCAAGCGATATGGGCCTGTAGTTTACGAGATCTGATGTGTCCCCAGTCTTATCTTTCACATTAGGCACGACCACAGTTTTCATGAGATCGCTGGGCAGATGAGTCTGGCTCAGACAGAGCGAGAAGAACATCGCCTATGGCTATTAAGTGCTAGCTCAACCCATATGTATGTACTAGCTTTTGCCCGCGGCTTCGCTCGCGTTAAGAAGTTTAAAATTGACAAAGTTTCATACAAACTTTCATCCCCTATTTTATCCTTTTGGGGGTAGAATTTATCAAAATCCTTTCTTAGCGGATGCCTACGTCATAACATCTACCTGTATGCCAAATTTCAGCCCGATCCGTCCAGTGGTTTGGGCTGTGCGTTGATAGATCACTATGTCAGTCAGTCACCTTTGAGTTATTTATATTTAAATTGCCGTCTAGCTACCTCGCACGTGACTGGTTGAAAATCACCCTAAGTCACAATAGCCCAGCTGCTGATGTATTAAACTAACGCGGTCGATTGCGTGAGTTAGTGAGTATGATCTTCGAAACACGATTTATGTAAGCCATTTCTAGCATAAGTTGGTAACATTTAAAATATTAAATACTAATCTTGCTTTCGTTACTCTATCTCTATGGTGGGCGACAGAAAAGTCTGCAATAAAATACATTGACTTTTCTATAATATCTCTTCATAGAAACCCAAAAAATAAATTAGGAAACGTATTTTACTACTGAAAAATGTAAAGGATCACGATAGATGTCGATTTAGGACTGCTTTATGGGGGAGTCAAACACCTCACTCCCCCCGCTAACCCGAGGTGGCCCGCAGAGGCGGCACCAGCTGGGGATTACGGAAGTCTCATAAGTTTCCCGCGATCCCCGGCGTAGATGAGAGATGGAACACCGGGGTTGTTTTAGTCAGTAAGAGTCTGACAGATCCACAGGGCGGAGGACATCCATGAGGATTTCCCCCCGTTAAAAAAAAGGACTGCTTTATGTATTAACTAGCTGTCCCCCGCGGCTTCGCTCACGTCAACTGCAACTGGTCAAGTTCAATGCTGTCCAAAACTGTCCAATCTGGTCAAGTTCAATGCTGCTAAGACCCAAGCGTGTCTATTTTCCGCTAAAAGGAGCCAATTCCACCCAGCTCCATCTTTTCGTGGTGTAACCGTGCCGATAACCGACCGACTTGAGCTTCTTGGTGTTACGTTAACATCTACCCTCAATTTTGGCCCTTTCATAGAGGCAAAGGCTCAAGTGGCTGCCAGAAAGTTGGGGGTCCTAGCAAAGGTGAGACGGTACTTCACGCCGGAACAGCTGCTCAAGCTCTATCAAGCGCAAGTTCGATCGTGTATGGAGTACTGCTCTCATCTTTGGGACGGATCTGCCAAATACCAGCTTGATGCCCTTGAGTCAATTGAGAAACGAGCCAAGAGGATCATCGGTAATGACAGGCTCGTCGAGTCGAAGCTCCAAAGCCTTGAGCATCGACGTCGAGTTGCTGGCCTGTCGGTTTTCTATCGCTTGCATTTTGGGGAGTGTGCGACGGAATTGCATGATTTAATTCCGCCAAGCCCGTTCCATCATCGGACCACAAGACGAACGGCGATGCGCCACCGGTACATGGTGGACATCCCACCCACACGCACTAAACGTTTTGGGAACACATTCATAGTGCGTACAGCTAAGGAGTGGAATTCCCTGCCAGAGTCTGTGTTTCCAGATAGCTACAACCTGGGAGTCTTTAAGACAAGAGTGAATAGGTTGCTTCTAGGCAAACGTGCTCCATCTTCGACCGCATCATCGCTTACCATCAGGTGAGATTGTGGTCAAACGTATGCCTATATATAGTAAAAAAAAAACTTTCTTAATTTTTTCTTTCATAAGAACCTTCTCCTGACAGTAACAAACACAATAAAAAAAAAAAATAGCGAAATCAGCCCAGTCGTTCACGTGTGATGCCGTGACCAAGGGAAATAGGGATTCATCTATGCATCTATATCTAAACATATAATAAAGTAAATCTTGAGGTGTATGTGCCCGATTGGCGCGAAAACTACTGAACAGTTTTGTTCAAATTTTGCATAAATAATCCTTATAGGTACGGTTAGGCTATAGGCTATATATTATCACGCTGTGTGCTGTGGAGGATGAGCAATTCTCAAAAATGTCTGTTTTGAACGAGAAAGTGCATATGGTTCAAGCCTCATCAACAGATATTTATTTTTGTATTTATTTTGTCTTTTGATATGTATTTTTTCACCATAATAATGTCAAGTAGCCAGCCTACCCTGCTTACTCTGCCTACCCTGCCTACCTTGCCTACCCTGCCTACCCTGCCTACCCTACCTACCCTACCTACCCTACCTAAATGTATTCATTTTTTTAAGTGTGTACATAAATAAATAAGCTCTAACTATAACTAGCTAAGCTATAACTAGTAAGCTCGCTCCATCGAAGACTATGTCTCTGTCATATCTGACTGAGACTAGAGTCAATACTTCAAATAAAAAAAAAATACGGCTGTCGGCCTCGCGTGCAAAGGGTTGCGATCGAGTTTTTTTTAACGTGTTGTTTTTACACGATACTTCTTATAGGTTTTCCTGTAATCTATAGGTAAAGATCTATTATCTCCCTTTTTTTAATTTTAGGCTCAGTAGTTTAGGAGATACAGGGGGAATGGTCATTTTTCGTCTAATTTCTTGAATAACTTCAAAACCATTTATTTTAAAACTATTAAAAAAAAATATCCTTACAGGAATCCCTTTCATTTGATATGTCACACGATATTGTTCAAAAAACTTTTTTTTGAAATTTTCTAGTTTGACCCCCAAAAGTGACACCCATACTAAAAAAATTATGATTTACGTAACGCGTCCGTGTTTGGGTCACAGAAGTCCCACATTTCAACAGAGTCGGTCCAGCGGATCTGGAGAAAACTGGCTGTGATAGACGGACAGACAGACAGATAGACAGACAGACACCCGAATGATCCTACAAGGGTTCCGTTTTTTGTTCGGAACCCTAAAAACTAAATTTTACGTGAATATTTAGTGTTGATAGTTGCCTAATTTGCCTATGTATGTGTTTAAATAAACTGGTAATATTTGCTTTCCGCTTTATCTTTATTGCTTGCATATAAATTTACTTATCGGTGGTCAGGGTCTGTTATTTTGTACCTAAAGTATTTTGAGAGCGGTCGACTCTTAAGATAAGATGGATAAATACGTGATTTTTGTGCTCTGTGTTGTACTGTGTACAGTGTAAGTTAACTTTATTTATACTAAAATACTATAGATGTACGTACAAATAATAAAATTATGAAATACAAGTTGCTCCATATTGATTAGTTCATGTACCGTACGTTTATATGAACAAGCTCATTTGTTATTTTGATTTTGTGTTTTACTCGCCAACTTTTTAAGGTTTTTGTTTTTAGTTACTTTTATGCGGATTTCTTAATAAGGTACCTATCTCAAAGTTGGTGTAGATATTCTGCTATATTTACATGGTCGAAATCCACTGTCGTTTTTTTTAATCTTAAAGGCAAATTGGTATTCAATTTTAAACAGTGTTATGTGTGATGAGTGTGTTGTGACACAGTACCTGTCACAGTTACCAATACCTCATACCAACCTCATACCTCAGAACCAATTACCACGTTTTAGACCATGTCCCGTAAAGAAACAGTGAAGTGACACGTTTATGACGATATCTGTTAAAGAACAATGAAGCAACACGTTTTACGACAAATTGAGTGTCTGTTAAAGAAACAATGAAGCAACACGTTTTACGACCAATCAAGAAACAGGATAAGCTTGTAAGCGCAAACAGAAGCTCCAGCACCCTCAATGATCTTGGGAAGGTTGTAACTACTTAACCGGACTTGCCTGTGTCGGCCTCAAGAGAATTTAAGGCCCCCAGCCGAGGCTATGCAAATATATACTAAAACTCCGCTCACTGAGGGCACCCCCTGTGGGGTACGGACCTTGGCTCAGCGGCGTCGTTTAGGGGAGAACAGCAAGGGACTGGCTGGGTCATTTCTTTATTTAACGCTAAAGGCTCAGCGGCGCAGGCTGCCTCGTTAGGCAAAAGACGGGGGGGGCCACAGGGACGTCGCGACGGGCCTCGACGGCCAGGCCGGAATACGGAACGCGGTCTGTATCTGTGTTTTCTGATTTTGCTGGTTTCCCTACAGCTTTCTTGAAGGATGGTGACTTGGTCGTCAGGGTCGACGAGGGTATGCCTAGGACGGCGAATCCTACTAATCTTGGAGGGAGCGTATCGGGTAGCCGATGCGATTAAAGGGTTCTGGTGCTTTTCGGCGGATTCAATGAAACGCTTTGTAAGGCGCTTCATGATTTGCCTTATGGTCGGGACTTTAAGGTCGACATGAAGTCGCTCATTCCTAACCACGGGGCGCCCGTGGCCTTTCGGAGAAAACGGTTCTGGAGAGTCTGCATCCTATGGAGATGGTGTGGCTTAGTGTGTGCGAAAGTGGCACACGCGTAAGTCATGATCGGACGTATGCACGTAACGGAAATGCGCAGTTTGCATTTAAGGGATAGCTTGTTGCGTGCATTCAGCATGGAATGAAGCCTACCGAGAGCGAAAGCGGCACGCGAACGCACCGTCTTTATGTGCTCTCCGAAGGTAAGTTTCTGGTCAAGGATCACGCCGAAGTATTTGGCTCGCCTCTCCCAAGGGATCGGTTTACCAAACATGGTGATCGGACTAGGGGGTATGGGAGTTTTAGCTGACGGCTTGAAAAACAAGACCGCCTGGCTTTTCTCCGGATTGACTTCAATCCTCCATTTCCGAAACCATTTGCTTAGGGCAGTGGCGGAGTTTTGGAGGTTTTGAGCAATGGCCCTAGTGCTCGTGCCAGAGCAGTAGATAGCCGTGTCATCGGCAAATAGTGCTAACTGAGTCTTGGGAGTTTTGGGAATGTCGCTAGTGAATAGCGTGAAAATCAGCGGGGAAAGCACACCGCCTTGCGGTACGCCGGCATGGATGGGGCGGGGTTTGGAAAGCGCACCTTCGATTCCATATCAAAAGGGCGGATCGACAAATAGTCTCGTAAAGTGAGCACGAGACGATCTGGCACACCGAGTTGATACAACTTGTATATCAGTCCGTTGTGCCAGACCTTGTCGAAGGCTTTCGCAATGTCGAAGAACAGAGTACCAGTCATCTGGCCACGTTGAAAGTGACCGTTGATATGCTCAACGATGCGGTACACCTGTTGGACGCATGAGTGGTTGGCTCTAAAGCCAAACTGCTCGTTAGGAATGAGGCTCTTACGCTCTTACGCTCAGCATAGTCCTTGAGACGCTTATAAATAAGCCTCTCGTAGATTCTGCCGAGCGCATTAAGCGGACTGATATATGGGACGATAAGAGGATGGGGAGGACTTGGGCTTGCCCGGTTTGGGAATACCGATGACAGAAGCCTCTTTCCACTCTTGAGGGAATATGTTATTGGACAGAGCGCCATTGAAAATGGCGGTCATCAACATGATGAGTGCTTTTGGGAACAGTTGTAACACCTTATTGGTGATACCATCTGACCCAGGAGCTTTCCTGGGTTTGAGTTGCCTAATAATCTTCTCCATCTCATCTGGTGTGACGGGGGGGAGGGATCATCAGGGTCCTCGACAGGAGGGAGAGAAGTCCTCCGTTCGACCTCCGCATAAACCTCAGCGAGGTGATCCGGGTCGACCGGGTTGGAACTCGGTGAGCATTGGGACTCCAAACTGTCGGCCAGGCATTCGGCTTTGTCGTCGTCGTCAAAGGCGACGGTGTTATCAGGGCGAGTGAGAGGGGGCATAGTGGAAACCTCAGCGGTGCGCAACTTCCTCTGAAGTTCCCAGAACACTTGATGGTTTGGCTCAAGTTCACCGAGCATCTTATCCCAGCGCTTATTACGCAGCTCTTTGACGCGTTTACTTAGTTTACGCTGTAAGTAACGCATAAGAGCTTTGTTTTTAGAGAGGATCGCGCTCTGCGCGCGACTCGTATTTATAGATTCGCGACAGGATTGCGTGCGCCGTGTACTAAGCCGCGTATGCGCGGTGAGCGGCCCGTTCAGTGCGTTTAATCTGCAGCACCACAAGCGCCCTCTGTCTGAAGAATAACGACGCACGCTTGTAATATTTTAGACTAAGCACTACCTCCACTAGTACCAATGTAAATATAAATAGGGTGTAATTATAGAAAATATACAGATCTTGTTCAGACATCAACGACTAACTACGTGTTTCATTTACGAGCCACTCTCATCCCTTATAAGTGTTAAGCATACGTACGTACAGTGTACATCATCATCATCATATCAGCCGAAAGACGTCCACTGCTGGACATAGGCTTCTCCAAGTGTCACCACAACAAGCGGTTTTGTGCGTCTCGCCGATGGATATCGGCTACCCGCGACCCTCACCAGATCAACGGTCCACCTTGTGGGAGGCGGCGCCAACGCTGCGTCTTCCGCTGTGTACATATTTGTGCGCAAATTAAATAACACAGTTATGTTATTTTATTTTTATCAGAAAAAACAACGAATAAAATTTTAAAAATCAATTGTGTAATAATAAGGATATTTCTCGCCGACTGATCGACACTTTGCGTGACCAGAGGGCTGGCTCGTTCTTTGCTCAAAGAATTAGTATTGCCATTCAACGTGGCAATGCTGCCAGTCTTCTGGGCACGTTTCCGGATGACAGCGATGCGGAGAAATTCTTCGACGCCTGAGTGTATTTGTTTTTGTATATTCCTTAGGATTTATTGCTTATTTAATATGACTTTTTATTAAATAAATTGTGTAATTGATTTACAAATTGAAACATCTCGGAGAAAAGCCATAAACTGTCCAAGTCTGTGAGCGTAAAGTCAATAAGCGTTATGTGTGATTTACATTTTACCTAGTAGTCTAGTCAACAAGCGCTTTTATGTTTCACGTTTTTTCAGCAAAATCGGAAAAATATGAATGAGGTGTCATAAGATTCGGAAGAGCATGTAGATGATTTAAAAAAATAAAAATTAAGTACCGCTCGAAAAAACTACAAAAGTTATAAACAATTCACTGAAAAAAAGGGTTTGTTTTGTTCTTCAAATATCTCAAAACCCAATTAAGATTTTTGAAATCTAAAAAAGATACGAAGAGTGGAGGAAATTTCCTAAATAAAACTGGCTAAGTGCGAGTCGGACTCGCGTGCTAAGGGTTCCGAAAGATTTTTTTTTTTTAACGTGTTCTTTTAACATTATAGACTTCTTATAGGTTTTCCTGTAATCTATAGGTAAAGATCTATTATCTCCATTCTTTTTCAAAATTTTAGGCTCAGCAGATTCGGAGATAAGGGGGGGAATGGTCATTTTTCGTCTAATTTCTTGAATAACTTTAAAACCATTTATTTTAAAATTATGTAAAAAATACAATTAAAACTCTCACAGTGAGCCCTTTCATTTGATATCATCATCATATCAGCCGAAAGACGTCCACTGCTGGACATAGGCCTCCCCCAAAAGAGGTGGGGGGGTTTGCCATAATCGCCACGCTTGGCAGGAGGGTTGGCGATCACAGTGTATGATGTTGATTTTTACAGAGAACGCTGTTGCTCATTCTCTGGTGAGTCCCTTAGTCATTTGATATGTCACACGATATTGCTCAAAAAACATTTTTTTATTCATTTTCTAGTTTGACACTAAAAGTGACCGCCATATTAAAAAAATAATGATTTACGTAATGCAGACGCATGGGTCACAGAAGTCCATATGTGTACTAAATTTCAACAGAATCGGTCCAGTGGATCCGAAGAAAACTGGCTGTGACAGACGGACAGACGGACAGACAGACAGACAGACTGACAGACAGACAGACTGACAGACAGACATCCGAGTGATCCTATAAGGGTTCCGTTCTTTTTTCGGAACCCTAAAAAGACTCAACTCCCGAAATAGAAGGACCAATATTTATAACTTTCTCAGAGGAGTGAAAATACCACCGAAAAGGGTACTCTGACTTTCGCAAGCCACGCCCGCATCGGCCACTTTGACAATAAAATTGATTTAAACATATTTAGTATCAAAATTAGGAAATGAAAAAATTCAGGAACTTATTACATAGATCACTGTACAATAATACGCCGGCAGTTATTTTTATCGTGATTTTTCAATTAGTTATGCAACAGTTAACTAACAGTTTTGTTCTACTTGAGCATGAACATTGCAAATGTGACAATTGTTAAACTATAAATCTGAGGTTCTTTTCCTTCAATGGAGCTATGAATATATTTCCTGTTGGAAAAACAAAAAATAAACATTTTTTATCAACAATTGACGTACCTAGTTTAAAAATTAAAACCTTGGATTAATAATTGAAAAATTACATATTTTTTAAAATTAAATTTAATGATTCGTTTTTTAATTATCCAAAAGCATGCATGAAAATGTTTTGTTTTTTTAATTACTATCTCCTATCTTTTAAGGTATTATTTAAAATTGTTATAAACAAATGAGTTGTTTATAAGATAATTGATTTTTTTTTTGCCATCATATTTTTTTTTGATGCAACGGGTGATTGTTTTTAAAAAATATGTTCCTTAAAAAAATAGTGTTTTAAAAACTATTACACTACAATGTAGTCCGGTCTTCAAATTTTAAGGAATATTCTCCACCCACCCAGACATACTTATTCTTAAACCATTCATTCTCACATTTCAGCATCGACAGTGGCGCCCCCACCGAAAATAACAAAACAATACCGCACAGACTATGTATATGATAGGAACACTGATGCTTTCTACAAGTTCCATCTAGAGAGAGTCACGCACTGGCAGGCTTCGAAAATGTGTGAAGTGGAAGGGACACAAGTCATGATTCCAACTTCAGGTTACGATACATGCATGTTCAAGAAGTATCCAGATTTAGGAGATTATGCTTGGGTGGGAAATGACGCACAAAGCATCAAACTGCTGAGGAGCAGCCTATTACTGATTGTAAGTTTTTTTTTCAATTACTAGACTTAAAGAAGTCTCTCTTCTGTCAGCGGGCTGTATTTCAAGAACCGTAATAGGTAGACTGTTAAAATTTACGGAGTGTGTATTTCAATTGCCGCTATAACAACTTATAATAAAAATTATATTAAGTTGAAATTTTTGAAAAAAAAAATTGAAAAATGAATTTTCAATATTTTTTTTATTTATCCTTATTAATTCTTATTTTCAATGTTAAAATTCTGATTTATTCTTTTTTATTGCTTGTTTATAATTTTCAAGTTCTTTTTTCAATTTCTTTTTTCAAAAATTTCAATTTAATATAGTTTTTGTTATTTGTATAAGTACAAAAATGTGTACAAGAAACGTGTTTTTTTATCAGTTCATGGTACGAAATCCTTCGTGTGAGTGTCCGACTTACACTTGGCCAGTTTTTAATTAACATTCTTACTGTCCTTTCTTACTGCTACGATATAGAATTGCGGCAGCAGCACTATTATAGGGAGGGGAGAAAAGTGTAAGGAAAGGAAAGAATCCCAACCTAAGAACCCCACACAAGGGCCTGCGCCCGTTATTTCAAACAAATATATCTGTCCCTCTCGCGAACTTCATCGTCATAGACTTTGACCTCAGAGTTCGTGTCGGACTTCTCTTATTAATTTTCAACATTGAAGCTTTATAACTTTATTACTGATGGAGATTTAAAAAAAAATATATTTCATAATTGCTTACGCGAGCTAATAAGCAATTAATTTAGCAAATAAATAAATACATGCATGGATACCTATAACCAGTTAATTTAACTTCTTCATAATTATTGCAGCGGTCCCAACAAACATTTATGAGATGAGTGATGACTATTTAGGAGGATTTGAAGTGATCACTCGGAATGGGGACATCGAGAGCATGAAGTGCTTTACCAAAGAACTGCCATTTATCTGTAAGGTAGCTGCCAAAGATACACCCAATGACGAAAATTGCCATATGTTTTGATAAGGTAAGTGTGATAGAAGAGGTGGTGAGGCGACCTGAGACCTCGCCACCTGTCTATCAGTGAATGTGATTTTCGGAATGTCAAAATTTAAGGGATGGTATTTAAACGAGCGAAAATTAATTCAAACTAAAAAAAAAGTTTCAATGATACTGAATATGCCTTACTATGGATACAAATGTTTAATACAGCGTCTGGAAAATAAATAATTGAGTTAGGTACTAATTTTATTCAATGTGATCAGTTTGATTATTATCAATATACGTGTAATATCTAAAATTGTTAATAACTAATAGTAGTTAGGTAAAATGTCTAATAAACTCGACGACGGCTTGGCTCGGCGCTAGGCGGGGCTCCAGATTCTAGGTGGTTTAAAAAATACCACTAAGGATATCCTGTCCGAGTCGGGGTGCCCCAAGTCCCGAGCTCGTAAACTTTGTTTACTCACTCATTCAGTATATTCGCCGCTTGGTTTAGTAATAAAGTATCCCATTAATAGTCGCACATTAATTTTTTATTCGACCGGTTAATAATTTTCCAAATATAAGGTATTGATCACGTGATAGCTTTTGGCATTCCCATACATTTTCACGTTTTGGCAATCACCTTCACCACGCTACCGCTAACAGGATGCCACAAGTGTCCAGTGACTCTGGATGCATAGGTACCGTGAGGTCTGGTACGAGGTGTCTCGGGAAAACAATCCCGGAAGAACTTGGGGAGGCCTGTGCCCAGCGGTGGGACAGTAGACCAGAGCTAACAAAAAACAAAGTGTGAAAAACACATGGTAAAGAGAAAAAGTGCACTTGTTAAAGTAAGCATGAAGCAGTCTTGTCCATACTTACTCAGTTTCATGTACATTAGTAGTCAGTTTTACATTAGGACGGATAGCCCTGAAAGAATAGTTACAATAAAGAAAGAGCTATTGAGGAGTTACATAATTACGATCTAAGGTTTCACTTATCGCTTATCTGAAGACATAACAATAAAGTTCATAGTTATGTTGGACTCAAGTTCGACATAGGATACCTGAACTAGAATTATTATAATGATTTTTCCCGTTCTATAACTATAGGCATATATACCATTGATCTTGACCTAACGCAATTTTGTTCATGTTTCAGACAACAGATACTACTTCTCCGTTGGTAGTTGCTACAAGATTCCTCGGAGCCCCTTCACCTGGAGCCAGGCTTACTCCGAGTGCCAGGCTGAGGGGGCCCATCTGCTGGTGATGAACTCTGAAGCTGAACATGAGGCTATCTTTAACCTGACGAATACTGAGGAGATGGTTCGAGGAGCTAGGGCCACCTTCTTCTTCTTCGCTGGATTCAGAGCTTCTAAGCCGATTGAAAATTCTACCGTGGTGTTTAAGACTATTTTTAGTGAGTAAAAATTTTCGAATTTGCGAAGTTATTTGACCTACGGTGCTCAGACCTCGAGAGAGGTCGCTCACCGAGACGCAAAAGTTCCGCTTTGGGGCTAAAGAGCCCTGGAGCGCAGTATTCTGAGTTTGTAAAGAATATATAAAGTACGGAGCACCACGCTGCGCTCCAAAATAGAAATCATAGATGCGGGCAAAAGGGCCAGGCTTAAATGGACTTGAGCGGGCCACGTCGACTGCATGCATGGTTACCGCTGGACAGAAGTCTCAACGCATTGCAAAGAGACTTTTGTTCGGGGTGCCAACGGCTAGACGGCGTAACCCAGGCCGGCCCAGAAAGCGGTCGCGGGATGACCGTGACGTGCACCACGATGACTGGTTCCGGGTGGTACAAGAATAGAGTGTCCGGAGGGTTAAGGGGGAGGTCTTTGCCTGGTAGTAGGTCACTATAGGCTTCTAAATAATAAAAGAGTCATCTGAACTCCTGGATATGATCTTGTGTTTGTGTAAGTATTAGCAGTGACTTGGACAAGGGACACTGTTGCCATCGCTGATAGACTAAGAATGAGGTTGACAGTTGGTGTAGGTGACCTCACTCCTCCCGCGGGCCTGAGGTGGCCCGCGAAGGTGGGCCAGCACTAGCCGGGAATCGTGGAAGGCGCACTAGTTCTCACGATCCCCGGTCCTAGTGTGAGAAAGAACACCGGGGTGGTTTTTAGTCAGTAAGAGTCTGACAGACCCCTTCACCTGCCTGCAGGTGAAGGACATCCATGAGGATTTTCCACCCCGGCAACAAAAAAAAAAAAAAGGTGAGTGGGGACTGCCACAAAAAATGAGAGGCGGCAGCAGTAAGTAAATTTTGTTAACTTTATATTTGCACCAAGTGCAACCCCATTTCGTGTCCAGGCTATCCCTATCCATTCCGGGTTGCCTGGAAGAGATCGCGGAATGTGATAAGGCCGCCAATTGTATATTTTTTTAGTTTAAGGTTTCCTTAATGTGTTTTAATTTTGGTGTACAATAAAGTATATATAAATAAAATAAATAAATAAGACATCGACTTCACAGTCGATGGGAGAGTGACCAGTCTGGTGCAAGCTCTACAGGGCCGGGCGGATTGCGGGGTGATGCCAATAGGCAAGGGCAAGGGGAATATCCCTTTGGGCAATATCGACCTTAAAGCTGTTCGAATTTTTTCCTATGGAAATGGAAGCTGGCATAGCTCCTCCACCGTCATTTTGTATGTAAGCAAGTGATAAGTGAATTTTTAATTAGAGTCACACGTGACTATCTCTAAATATCTCAAGCAACGTGACACTTTAGGACACCATGTTCCTAACATTTTTTGTTTTTTGAAGTGTCCTCTACCCATATACATGTTAGATAGCGCGCTGCAGCTTTGTAAATGTCCTTAAGAAAAACTAAAATTTTATCAGCCCAGGGTAATTCAGGAATAGTCATAGCTCAGAAATAAAAATCGTTTTTTCAGATCAAACATTAGAAGAAGCTGGCTACAATGAATGGTCAAAACACAAGCCAAACAACGCGTTAGGACGAGAATACTGTGGCTCTATCTTCAAGAATGACGGCAAACTGAACGATATCGACTGTACCTATGAGCTCGGCTTTATTTGTGAAAAGGAAATATCTTCATCTTCGTAATTATTTATCATTCGAATGCTGAGCTAGACCTATATAATAGTAAGGGAGGTACCGTTTTAAATAATAAAAGTCATAGAAGCCGGCTGACATTGAAATCGATCGCAGCTGACGATCGGTTTAGATATATCTAAACCGATCGTCAGCTGCTCAAGTATTTTCATAAATTCTGGAGTTGCATCTTCCCTATTTTAGGAGGAGAGGCTTAGGTAGCTCGAAGGATCTGCCAGATTCCAGCTTGATCCCTTGAGTCAATCGAGAAACGAGCCAAGAAGATCATCGGCTCCAAAGTCTTGAGCATCGACACCGAGTTGCTGGCCTGTCAGTTTTCCATCGGTTGCATGTGTGCGACGGCATTGCATAATTTAATTGCGCCAAGTGCCTTTCCATTATCGGAACACAAGACGAAAAGCGATGCGCCACCGGTACATGGTGGACATTCCACCCACACGCTCATAACGTTTTGGGAACACATTTATAGTGCGTATAGTTAAGGAGTGGAATTCCCTGCCGGAGTCTGTGTTTCCTGATAGCTACAACCTGGGAGTCTTTAGTCAAGAGTGAATAGGCTACTTCTAGGCAAGCGTGCTCCATCTTCAATCATTTAAAAAACTCGCCTAGTTAAATTTCATTCGGCGTACTAAGTATTACTTTCTTTCCTATTTTATTTTTCCAAGTCCATGCGAGCAGCTGACGCATATTCCCCCTCTATCATTCAGCTGACGATTGTTTTTCAACTCAGTATGATGTCACCTATTTATAAAAAAAGGTTTCAGCCGGCGTACTATGACTTCATTTTTTATTTTTTTTACACCCTCCGTAACTAACCACACCGGAATCCACCGCAGGTGCGCTAGCTGACGCTTGGTTCACTTATTAGTCATTCAATATCTATTGAATAAGATGGCAGTCGATCGGCGTAAAACTCTACCTTAAAATGCGACGGTACCTTCTGGACTATAAGGATAAAAGCCGTGGCCAAATAGTCTAACGGCTTTATGGCTTTTTAGTTCTAGCTCAACCCATATGTATGTATCACCGTCTAGCTACCTCGCGTGTCTGGTTGAAAAGCACCCTAAGTCACAATAGCCCAGCTGCTGTATTAAACTAGTGCGGTCGATTGCGTGAGTTAGTGAGTTTGATTCCTACACTATTTATGTAAGCCATTTCTAGCATTAGTACGTAACCTTTAAGATATTTACTTCTAATCTTGCATTTATAACTCTGTCTCTTAACTAGGAAATTGAGCGATGGAAATTTTTAAAATAATTATTCTCCCATAATCTGTAAAACTACTTTTGAGCTTGCAATCCATAGTGCTACTCAATCTGCTATAAATATTTCTAACAACCGAAATTCAAATAAACATAAGTATAGTTAGATAGACCTTTACTTTATTCTATACCAAAACTAAATACCAACCTGTGAATATTTAGAGTTGATAGTTGCCTATGTATGTATGTGTGCCTACGAGGACCGGCCAGCGGTACTGCGTAACAATAAACTACTGCATAATTATATACGAGACTTTTATTTACAACAACCGTGAAATCATAAACACTATTCATGTTTCACAATTGAGAAAGTAAAAGAATAAGAGGGAGACAGTTTATACATTGGGAAGACGATTTCAAGAAAGTAACTGGTTCAGAATGGATAAGTTAGCAAAGTACAGGGTCAAGTGGATAGCCTTGGCCTTTGTCCAAAGACAAGCACGTACAAGTGTAGGCTTGCCAGATGTCTCCCGTTATACGGACACGCGGGGCAGGATGATGGAGGACTGGGCTTTGAAGACAGGCCTGGTCGTCCTAAACCGGGGTTCTGTCCCCACGTGTGTGCGGATGCATGGGGAGTTCGTGGTGGACATCTCGTTCGCCATCCCTGCTCTGTCACCGCGTGTCATTGACTGGCGCCTATTAGAGGAGGTGGAGACCTATTCCGATCACCGGTATATCCGGTATGACGTCTCCGCCCAGACCTCCGGACCGGAAGCTCCTCCTGGAAGCTTCGATCGTGCAGGCCTGGGTGTCACCACCGGACAAGCCTGCTGACATCAACGACGAAGCGGAGTGGTTCCGGGAGGCCATGATCGATATTTGTGACGTGGCAATGCCCCGGGTTAAGCCAGGACGCGCCCGCCGCCAGGTGTACTGGTGGCGAATGGTGGCGCCACGGCTTCCTTACTTTCCGTTTGACGCAGGTACTCACCGGACATGGTTGCTTCGGGAGGTACCTACTTCGAATTCGGCGGGAGGATACGCCCGGGTGTCAACACTGCGAGGATCGCCCGGAGGGCACGGTGGAGCATACGGTGGAGGTCTGCCCTGTTTGGGCGGAGCCCCGCCGTGTCCACGTCGATGCGATCGGCAGCGGCGACCTCTCGCGATCGGCCCTGGTTCAAGCCATGGTCCGGAGCAAGGAGACATGGGAAGCGGTCACCTCCTTCTGCGAAGCAGTAATGCTAGCGAAGGAGGAAGCCGAATGCGTGAGAGAGAGGGAAACCTCACGCCCCAGCCGCCGCAATAGAAGAAGACGCCCCGGGCGTCGGGAGTCGCAGGGCGATTCTCGGCCACCGTAGGCGCGGGCCTGCGGACGGCGAGCATTGGGTGGCTCGCCGTCTGATCAGAACCAGGCCTGGGTCGACGGCGCGCTGTGTTCCACGCGCGCTTCAATGAGCTGTCATCATAAAAGACGGGGCCCGGTAGGGCCAGTGCCTGCTGGGCTGCGGACTTTGTTCGAAAAAGTCACCGTGGCCCTGGAACGCAAAGGGCACTAGGAGGAACACGGATGGGTTTTAGTCAGTAAGAGTCTCACCCAGAGCGGTAGGAGTCATTTGATGACTTCCCATGCTTAAAAAAAATGCCGAGGAAGAAAAATAAAATAAATAATAATAGACGGTATCTATTATGTATTCTGTAAATAGGCTAAACCCAATTTTTTTTACGCAATAAAAATTCCTGGAGATTTTACGTTTGTTTACTTTTTTACATGCGCGTGGGAATTTCCAAAATCCAGAGTGAAATCACATTGTCAAAGGCGGAAGCGGGCGAGGTAGCGGGCGCAGTTGAGTGGCGGCCACAGTGTACCGCGAGTGGTTGGAGCTTGTTGATACAGAGGTTACAAACAATTGCTTAAGATTTATTGATGTTATAAGACCGCTCAATATTGCACTTAGGTAGTGCAGGCATTAATGCTAAATGTGGATTTACTCGAGTGTGGGGACCTATTACATTTTGTAGTTAACATGAAAAGAAGAATAAAAGGTTCTGTAATGTTTCTTCGTTCAGTGGTGGGGGAAGCGTCCACAGATTTTCAAAAATGAAAAAAAAAAGTTACATGGACATACTCGAGCGTGTCAGATATTGATAGTTTAGATGCCCCAACGTGTCTCTTATACCACAGGTATGTTCATCTGCCGACTTGTGTGGTGGGGTTGGCTATCCAGAAGGGTAGAAAATAGAGAAAAAAATTTTTTTCGAGCGCGTCAGTTATTCAGAGGGAATATTAAGTGAACCCTAAAAAATACTCCCAAACTAAAGATTGACGTTTCGGAAGTGACGCAAGCTCGTAAAGATTTTTTGAAAATGCAATAAAATCGCCATATTGCAATACTCGAGCGTGTCAGATTTTTATATAGGAGGTTCAGCTTGATGTTCTAGTCATGTTTGCCAAAAATCTGACGGTTATTTTGAGGGGTATTGTTAATCTGACACTTTGAATTTTTTTATATTTTTTTTCATATAATGTGACGATTTTTTATACAGGAGGTTCAGCTATGTTCCTGTCATGATTGCGAAAAATTTGACGATTATTTTGAGGGGTATTGTTAATCTGACACTTTGAACTTTTTTTAGTTTTTTTTTTTATGTAATGTGACAAATAAAACCACGTAAAATTCCTGATTCCGATCCTGTCGGTCCTCGAGAGATAGAGAGGAAGATGTAGGCAGGATGGAAATCCTTCTAGGGTTCTGCACACATAACTTTTGGAGTTACGATTTCAAGTAGTAATGCAAGGATCTAGACTTTTAAGGAGTACTAAATGACTTTTCGCTTCAGCTGATGTGTTCCCGAGAAATAACGTGCAGGCCCTTATAAAGCCTTGTCTCGTGCAATATGTCATCGTAGTGAGACATGGTCAATCAGCGCGCAGCTGTCATTGCTTAAAATGTTGCCACTATAATTCCAATTATATGTTGCCAGATTATTTTTATAAAGTTTACGTAGAAATAACGAGCAACGTTACAATAGACAGATTGAGAAAGGCAGAGTGGCGCAAAGTGGGAAATACATAGTTCTCAGCGACTGCATGCACCACACTTTATTTATGATTTTAGCTACTACGGCTTGTGCAAATCGGCAGATTATATTATTCCCTTGATTCGTGACTAATTTCCTACAAAATAATAAAAAAAAACACTCTTGAGAATGTCTAGGTGACGTTTTTTTTTTGCAAGTTTGTGACTCTCCCATTTCCTTATGTGACGCTCAAATTGTCCGATTATTGAAATGGATCGTTTTCTGCATGTAACTTACTTACCTTACCTTAATCTGACGCGCTCGAGTAAATCGAGAGATCAATTTTTTTTTCTAATCTGATCAGCTTCCCTAGACGTTTGACCCTATGTCCAGGGCTCAGGTATTGTGGGAGTACTTAGTAAGGTTGCCCCCTTATGTTATTCTGACGCGCTCAAGTAAATCCTGATTCCCCGCTTGGGCTCCTCTACTATAGAGACTACGTACACAAATTAAACATAAACACAGAATGAAGCGGTGATTTTTTAATTTTTACTATAAGCGTTGATCGTGTTATGCCGAATTCTTCGAATATACTAGTATTAACAGACATCTTTACTGCAGACCAAACAATATCCCTATTAAATATCAATTTCAAAACCTAAAATAAATTTTTTGCGATGAATATTGCTCGGTCGCTCGTCGGGCCCGCCACTATGGGTACAAGCGTCTTTTGTTTAATATTTTGCGCCCGCTGTCGCCACCGCGCTACTCACTCAGTTCGAGGCCTATAAGTTCCGAGTAACAGTATTATCAAGTGTAAATAAACTATAAATGTTCCTTACCCACTATCTTTATTACTTGCATACAATAATAAATACTTATCGGTGGTCAGGGTCTGTTATTTTGTACCTAGAGCATCTTGAGAGCGGTCGACTTTCAAGATAATATGGAGAAATACGTGATATTTGTGCTCTGTGTTATACTGTGTAAGTTTTTTTCCTATCTATTAATTAGTTTATAGTTTTAGATATAAAAAATAATAATAATAAGCTGGTTTATACAAAAGTGCAACACAAACATCAAAATAAAAGGAACAGCGGTTAACTGCTGATTTTTTAATATTAATCAGTTAATGTTTTGGTGTTTTAAATAGCGTATTCAAATAGATTGTTCAAGTAGAATTTAGCGATAAAACCAAATTATTAACGTTTAATTATAATGATACCTATTTTAACAAATTAAATAGTTTTGATTTCGGTAGATATACAGGGAGTTTCAGAAGTGCGTTATGATATTTAAGAGTGATGTGTGTGTGTGTGTGTGTGTGATACATTAAGGAAAAATAGCAAAACAAAAAACCGGCCAAGTGCGAGTCGGACTCGCGCATGAAAGGTTCCGTACCTTCGTATTTTTACAATTTCTTGTTGTGTGAGTGTGTGTGGCAAGTGGCAACAGAAATACACACTCTGTAAAAAATTCAACTGTCTATCTATAATGGTTCATGAGATATAGCCCGACGTACGGACGGACGGACAGCGGAAGCTTAGTAATAGAGTTCCGTTGGTTAAACTAGAAACGAGCGACTTTAAAAAAAAAAATTCGGCCACAATTAACGACTAAAAAGTTCCCAACAAAATGATTTTTCAAGCAGTCTGATGCAGTTGGTAACATCAAAACTTTGATTGAATTAAAGTACCTGAACGCCACCAACTGTAACAAACTGCTTTAAAAGTCATTTGTTGGGAACTTTTATTCGTTAATTCTGGCACAATTTTTTTGTTTTTTTTTGTTTTGTTATTCTTTTCTTAGTGTAAGTGTAACAAATAAGCTACCTAACATTACCTTACATATGACCACGCACTCCTGCAACAATTTGCGAGTCAAATAAGCTACATAACATCACCTTACATATGACCACGCACTCCTGCAACAATTTGAGAGTCAAATAAGCTACATAACATCACCTTACATATGACCACGCACTCCTGCAACAATTTGAGAGTCAAATAAGCTACATAACATCACCTTACATATGACCACGCACTCCTGCAACAATTTGAGAGTCAAATAAGCTACATAACATCACCTTACATATGACCACGCACTCCTGCAACAATTTGTGAGTCAAATAAGCTACATAACATCACCTTACATATGAACACGCACTCCTGCAACAATTTGAGTCAAATAAGCTACATAACATCACCTTACATATGACCACGCACTCCTGCAACAATTTGAGAGTCAAATAAGCTACATAACATCACCTTACATATGACCACGCACTCCTGCAAAAATTTGCGAGTCAAATAAGCTACATAACATCACCTTACATATGACCACGCACTCCTGCAACAATTTGAGAGTCAAATAAGCTACATAACATCACCTTACATATGACCACGAACTCCTGCAACAATTTGAGAGTCAAATAAATAAGCTACATAACATCACCTTACATATGACCACGCACTCCTGCAACAATTTGCGAGTCAAATAAGCTACATAACATCACCTTACATATGACCACGCACTCCTGCAACAATTTGCGAGTCAAATAAGCTACATAACATCACTTTACATATGACCACGCTCTCCTGCAACAATTTGCGAGTCAAATAAGCTACCTAACATCACCTTACATATGACCACGCTCTCCTGCAACAACTTGCGAGTCTAAAAAGTCCACTTTAGTATAATATAAGGATCATAATATTAATCATACAACAATCTGTTTTTCATTTTCATCTTTCTATTCTATTAGGGGGTCATTGACCATGTTTTTTTGTACCTAGTCATATAGTTCCCTAAATACGGGTCACCTGTAATTTGTGCAGTTTTTGTCAAATATTTTTTTTTATTATTATTTATTTTTTATACAACGTGTAACAGAATATACGCAATACATCTTAAGGGGTTATTGTACTCATCATTATGAACAACTTTTACTATGGGACCAAAACGAAATCGCGACAAAAAAAATTAGCTGTTCAGTCATTGATATATAAAAAAACCCAAGATGCATAGTCTCGAACAAATGCAACACTCGAAATTGTCGTCAAAAACTGACATGTATCAAGTATCACGTGGGAGTTGTGTGTAGTTTTACTATAAACAATTTTTTTTTGCAAAGTCAACCTTACACGGATCGCTTAAAGTTGTTTTTACAAAGCAGTGCAATATGGCGAGCGATGCGAGACTGTTTCAAACTTGCGCATAATTGTACATATTGCGCTTATTTTTTGCGGACGTTTTTGAGATGCTGAGTGTGTATCTTGGGTTTTTATATATCAATGTGTTCAGTACATTTTGTCGAGTTATGCGCACATAAATGTATGGGGGAGACGATTTTTTTTCGCGATTTCAGTGTTGGTCCCATAGTGAAAGTTGTTCATAATGATGAGTTCAATGACCCCTTAAGAGGTATTGCGTTTATTCTGTTACAGGTTGTTTAAGCCGATGTCGACTATTCTGCCAATGTCCAAAGTAGATTGGAGAAGCAAGTGTGTAATATTTTACTAATTATGAAAGAAAGACGGCGACGATGGCTGCAGAATTTATTGCTAACGCATTAGGCTCAAGGTTGATTGGGAAAATTTGACAGCTTCGGGTAGCTTGATGTGCTGGCTGATACTGCTAAAGTGGCAGTTTTAGACCCGCTGTAAACAGTCTTAGTGTTTAGTAAGAATCTCATTATTTTTGCGTAATGCAAACAGTCACTTTCATAAAATTCACTATTAAATAATATAATCAACCATCTTCGACCACATCATCGCTTACCATCAGGTGAGGTAGTGGTCAAACGCGTGCCTATCAATAGTAAAAAAAATATAGTAAAAATTGGATACTTACTAGCTTTCACCCGTAACTTCGTACGCGCATATCCAGTTTTTGCTGTTCCCGTAGGGATTTCGGGAAATCCTCTCTTAGTGCTCCCCAACCATCCGCAAGGAACCTACTTGCAGCTTTCTAAGACCAGTAGTTTCGGCTGTGCGTTGTCTGTCAGTCACTTAGTCACTCAATCACTCAGTAACAGAAGAATTTTGTATATATTGTTTTAATAATAATATTTTCTGCATGGATTTTGAACAAAAATTTTCTTATCAGTTTTAAAACCAATCATATATTTAGTTTTTAGAGTTCCGTACTCAACGGGCAACCAATGGAACCGGAAAGCCTCCGCTGTCCATCCGTCCGCCCGTCCGCCCGTCTGTCTGTCAGTGGCATGTATCTCAATAACCAAAATAGGCAGACAATTTAAATTTATATTTCTATTGCCGCTATAACAACAAATAATAAAAATTAAAGTTTATGGTACGGAACTCTTCGTGTGCGAGTCTGTGCCTGACTCGCACTTGGCCGGTTTTTAATGAATAAATCTGGACCTATATTAAAAAAAAACAATTGATTTTAAACGAAGAGCTATGCGTGATGGTGTGTGCGAATGAGTCGATGATATTATAATGAAAATAATGTGAATTAATCATAGTATCTAGAATTATTGTTTTAACTTAAGTACAATTATATTTTAATGCCCGACACAAGGAAAGTCACCAAGTAAAATGGTAAACAAGTCCATAATAGTTGCAACAAATTAATAAGGTACCTACCTAAGTGATATGATCTCGAAGAAAATACATAAACTGTCGTATTAGTCATGAGCTTATTGTTTGATTTACATTTTATGAGCATTTTATATGACTTGATGCAGCTCATAAAGTTTAGAGTACTGTGTCAAGTGTCTATTAATTATTATGTTGGAAATAAATCTATTGTTTAAAAATCACTCCGTATTTAAAATATACATCACGCCTGCATTTCCCGAAGGTTTATTCGGTCGAACATATTCTAGTAATTTGATCAAATAGGCTGGTTCAAATAGTTTTATCAAACTGGCATGAACGTTTGTGGGAAAATTTGATCAAAAATTAGTCGTCAAATGGCATGAAGAAATACGAAATTTTGTAATTACTTAAACGTGTATAGCCCGCGTAATATTCTACCTACACCCACGCATAGCCAAATACATATGCATAAGTCAGTCAGTATAGGAGGCTATCAGAGCTTGCTATCAACTGGGCAAAACTCCAAACTCTGGGTTTGCTGAGAGGTTACTCACTCCTTGACTTGGGAATTAAACCCAAGACTTAATGCCTAGTATTAGCAACTCGACCTATACCTAGTATTACCACTGGACAAACGAGACAGTTCACATATATCACACGCTTCCTATTTATAAAAAAAAATATATATGTATGCCTTAGATATATTGGCACCTATCGTTATTGCCTATCTACGCTATAATAATATAGTAATGGGCTCATAGGTTCAAATTGTAAGAGGCTACTCTCGTACCGGACTGTCGTAAGCCGGACAATGAAAACGTAGGACACCGGGTTACTCCATTCACCAGAACTCCGAAAATCAACCCTTTAATTCTCCAATTTCAGCATCGACAGTGGCGCCCCCACCGAAAACAACAAAACAATATCGCACAGACTACGAATACAACAAGAAAACTGATGCTTTCTACAAGTTACACATAGAGAAGGTCCGGAAATGGCAGGCATCGGGCCTATGCGAGGTGGAAGGAGCAGAACTCATGGTCCCATCCTCAGATTATGATATCATGCAACTGCACGCCATGTTCAAGAAGTATCCAGATATAGGGGATTATGCTTGGGTGGGAGATGACGGACGCCAGCATGAATCTGCTGAGGAGCAGCCTATTATTGATTGTAAGTACCTACTAAATGTCGAAGGTGGACTGTGCAGCGCATGCAATGTCTTCAATCCTCTCGGCGAGACTTTGTATGTAAAAAGTCATAATTCGAGGTTTGGATCTCGACTGTTTTCTCCACCAATATTGGACCGATATAAGAGATATTTCAAAAACTGATAAAAAGGATGTATACTGTGTCTCTATGTTTTCCTTTTTTGATTAATAGTTGCCAAATTTGTACACTAGGGCTCTGTTGTCAGCGATTTATCAGACAGTTTTGAGCATTTTGTGAGAGTTTTAGTGCTTATACGGTTAATAAATCATCAAAAAGGAAAACATAGGGACACAGTATGTATCCTTTTTATTTAGTTTGTGAAACATAACTTTAAATCGGTTCAATATTAGAGGAGAAAACAGTCGAGAGCCAAACCTCGAATTATGACTTTTTATATACAAAGTCTCGTCGCCAGCATCTCCTCTTAATGAGAACTGCTATTACAAAGAGAGGAAACTATCAGACCGCGTCACGTGTTCGGATGCTCTTTTTTTTTAAGGTATCCACTTGAGCCAGCCGTTAACGTTTCGTTTCACAGCGAGGATAATTTCCTGTGTAGAAAAATATTGGACACGTATTTTTTGCCTTTCAAATCAGCAACAATAGACATACTTAGAGAAAGATAGGAAACGTGCAGAAACTGTAGGTTGCAGCACAGAAGTGTCATTGTCAAGTATATTTAACTCATAAGTTTCGAATTTGCAATGCTAGATAGCACAATCTACTTCGTGCACGTTCCCCTAAACGGAGCGTGCAGGTATTACAGGTGGCAGCACAGAAGCGTCAATGTCAAGAATGTTCTACTTATACAATATATTAGTTTCGAATGTACGACACTAGATGGCATAGTCAACGCCTTGCACGTTCCCTATAAAGCGCATCAAAGTTGAAGAGTGGGGGCTGTGACGTCAGTTGTTTGTACAAAGTGTACCAACGCGTCGTCACGTGAACTTCTTTAGGACCTCTTCAACGCTGTGTCGTCTTCATTTTCAGTTTACGTGGCAAAAGATAAAACATGTGTAATATCTTTTTCATTACTCAGACTCGGAAAGTAGGCCTGTAGTTGCCAGAGGAGCGGTTGAAAGTATTACTTTTCAGCCCTAGGTAGAATCGTTTTCAACTGACAGCCGTCAAATTATAAAAAAAAAATTGTTGAACATTTCTATTGAACTATGTCCCAACTTTCTATACAGCCAGTCAATTACAGCGCGATGTAAAATTGAAATAATATAAAGATGAGTATAAACTACAGATTTTATTGTTAAATGACTTTATTATAATTTACTTTCAACTATTTCTAAAATAATTATAGATTTAGGTAAAATATTTACCATTTTTTCAATGATGAAAATGTAAAATAATGGCTGAATAGCTGGCCGGTCACAGAAAAAAAAAACAAAATAGCCGGGAAAGCAGCAGTCCGATCTTCATTTGTTTTTTTCGAGTTGTAAAGTTTTGTTCATACTATCTACGTATAGCAGAGATTTGTATTAACACGATGAGTTCATCAGATTCAGATATGGATTTTTTTTAGGTAGCTAATTCGTGTTTTTATTTTTACTTCCCTTGTTTTCGTAATGAAAAACACAGTGTTTACCTCGGGTGAAAGACTTATTTAGTCCCTCGAACTATTGGCGCCCTTGCTACGTTCGGGCGCCAAACGCCGTCTCGGGACTAAATCAGTTACTTTCAGCCCTAAGGTAATAATGTACTATTGGTAACCTTACTGACGGTAAACCTAAATGTTTTTCCTAAGGGTTTCACAATAGGAACACTCGATCTTTGACAGTTTATAGCGGCTGCGGCCATCATGGAAAAGCGATTAGCTGCCAAATTTGGTGGAAACACATATTATTTATTCGTGCCATTTCACCATGAAACGCTACGCGCTTCAACAATGAGTAGAAATTGTTAAAATTTATTATCAAATATTAAATTTATTGGATGAGAAGTTCGAGGGCTTTGTCACATCAACTGACCATCGAGATCATGTGATCTAACATCGCTCGATTACTTTCTGCGGGGTTACGTCAAATCTCGAGTCATAACTCGCGTTCTTCATGAGATTGAGGCCCATTTATGCGAAAATGTCGTCAAAATTGGTCCAGTCGCAACGGCCATTTTGCTGAAATTATATTCCACTAGTGGACGTCACGCGGTTTCACCCGCGTAGTTCCCGTTCCCGTGGGATTACGGGGATAATATATAGCCCATGTTACTCCCTGATAATGTAGCTATCCAATGCTGAAAGAATTTTTCAAATCGGTCCAGTAGTTTCGGAGCCTATTCAATTCAAACAAACAAATCTTTCTTCTTTATAATATTAGTGTAGATAAAAATGTCATCAAATGTTGTAGTAGTGGCAATATCACTTAAACAGGTCTTTAGTTAGTTTTCTTAGGAAAAACCCATATAGCATTATTATTAGTGACCGATATCTTTATCCCGTTATTTTAATAACTTCTTTATACTTCTTCTAGTGAGCCCGTCAAGCAGTGAGACGGACTACAGCAACTTAGGACGATGTGATGTGGGTACGAGGAGCGGTGCCATCGAGACAGCGATGTGCTTCAGAGAGATGCCATTCATCTGCAAGGTGGCTGCGAAAGACGCGCCTTATGACGAGCACTGCCATGTCTATGGAAAAAGTGAGTGGAGAAACATTTGTTTAATTCCATCATCATCATCATATCAGCCTAAAAACGTCCACTGCTGGACATAGGCCTCCCCCGTGTCGCCACAACAACCAGTTCTGTGGGACTCGCATCGGCTACTCGCGACCCTCACCTAGTCATCGGTCCACCTTGTGGGAGGTCTTCGGACGTTGCATCTTGTGGTACGCGGTTAATTAATTAATTAATCATTCCCTTAGATCATATTGTGTGTCTGGGTGAGCATTTTTAGTTAGCTAGGAAATATTTTATACGTTACCTAATAGGAGTTAGGTATTCTGAAGGGGAAATAGACTTTTTTGAAAGAAAAGGTACTAGTGTACGGGCAAGAAATACGTGCTGGATCATTAAAGATTACGTATCGATTCTACAATAATACTGTTTTAATCTACGAATTAATTTAACAACTACTTTAACAAACAAACCTACCTTAGAACTAAATTTTTTCTTAGCTATGCTCCCTCAAACGATAGATTTTCAGCCGCCTTTGTTACTCAGCGATAGTGCAGCCTTTCTATAAGTAAAATTTTTTTTGAAATCAGATGAGCAGTATAGGAGATAATCTCCTACGTACAAACTCTACCTCTTTATAATGCTTGTGTACCGTTTTCAGACAGATTCTGTAAATCGATCACCGTGTAAACTTAGGTGAAGTGAACACGAAGTGAGCTGTCAAACCTTAGGCACTTGTCTCACCGCCGGCGAGGAAGCGAGTAGCTATCGACTATTTGTTCGCTGAGGAAAGGGACAAAAGATATAGATCTCGTGTGAGTAAAAGAGACACATACATTCATAGTCGATAGTTAGCTGTTTACACTGCCGGCGAGCGGCTCTTACCTCTAGTTGATCGCAGCGACAAGAGCTATAAAAGATTGTACTCACTCAGTGACACCCGCTCGGCGATGCTCGCTTGGCGGTTAGAACTAACCAAACAGCGGTAATTTATACCTATAGTGCAGGCCGGTGGTATTACGAGTAAAAGCCCGTCGCACAAAAGCACTCGCTGAAAGCCGAGCGTCAAAACAATCGAAAGTTTTATTTATTTATTTATTTATTTATTTATTAAGGTTCACCTACAGCACATACATATAAAGCATACAAATGGTAGATCGTACGGTGATGTTCTAATATATATGCCAATTACAGGTAAACACAACATTGACAATAAAGACGCCAGATTACCGCTTAGTTGCTAACTTAAGTTTAGGTGCAAAGTCTATTGACAAAATAAAGGAAAGTTAGGTACTTAAAAGATACAACAATAATAATAAAAAGCAAAAAACAAAAAAAATAAAGAAACAGAGTAAATCAAAGTGGATTTGCACTATTGATTAATAATTGTTTACGTACAATGATTCTTCATCTACAATTCTAATGAAGAATCACTTTACGTAAACGGGATAAGAAACGTAGTCACGCTTCATTGGTAAGAGGCCAAGACTCTTGATTTAAATTTCACCCTAGGGTCATTGAATATGTCCGCTTCGGGTACAGACTTATAAAATGAGTTAAGGTTATCACACATCTTAATGAGTGGTGAGTTGAGACCTATGTTTGTAGAGGTAGTAGGGCGCTGTAATGTCGTAGTTATGGGAAAGCGCGGAATTCTAGGCGGTACCCTCAACAAAATGCGCGACAGCAGCTCACTACAATCCATGCGACCATTCACGAGTTTGTGAAGGAACATAAGGCTATGCATTATTCTCCGTTGCCGTAGGGGGGTCATTTTAAAGAAGCTCAACCGCTGTTGATAGGGACACCTATGGGATAGGCCAGGGGATATAAATGCGAGGTGTTTGGTGAAAGCACGTTGTATGCTCTCCAGACGCTGAGAATGTATTGCGTAAAAGGGGTCCCAGGCAACACTGGCATATTCCAGCCTGCTACGCACTAAAGCATTGTATAGGACCATTTTAGTTTTAGGGGATTTAAATTCTCGCGTATTACGTTTAAGAAAACCTAACAATTGGGCAGCTTTCTTAACGCAACTGTCTACATGTTGCTTGAATGTTAATTTTTTATCCATAATCACTCCAAGATCACGAATTTCATTAACCTTAGTTAGTGTTACACTATTGATTTTATATGATGTTACACTAGCTTGTTTCTTCTTTGAGAATATAATGTGGAAACACTTTTTGACGTTTAGAGTCATGCCGTTTTTATTGCACCAATCTTGTATTCGATCCAAGTCACTTTGAATCGCAACTGAGTCGTCTGATGACTTAATAGTCTTATAAATTTTTAAATCGTCAGCGAACATTAAAAACTTGCAGTTTTTTATTTGAAGTGCTATATCATTAATGAACAGCGAGAATAAAATTGGTGCCAGATGGGATCCTTGCGGTACTCCCGAGATAGAAAAATATGGTTGTGATGTGTAACCATTTAAAACAACAGTCTGTAACCGTTGTTGTAGGTAAGATGTAAACCACCTCAGAAGTGAACCGTGCACACCGTTGGCTGCAAGTTTTGCCAAAAGTAGTGAGTGACTCACCTTATCGAAGGCGCTGCTGAAGTCTGTGTATACCGCATCTACCTCTAGTCGTTTGTCCAGAGATTCAGATATGTCGGACACAAACTGAATCAGATTGCTTTCCACTGAACGACCTGCTTTGAAACCATGTTGGCAAGGTGAAATGTTTGAGTCGAAGTGATGTGTGATTATGGGACAGATAAGCGATTCAAATATTTTAGGAAAACACGACAGTACTGAAATTGGACGATAGTTTTTTACGTCTGCTGGATCATCTTTTTTATAGATAGGAACAATTTTTGCCTGTTTCCATACCTCAGGAAAAACGCCATCAGCCAATGAGCGATTAAAGATAACGCATAAAGGAGAGGCCAGTGTGTTGCAACATCGTTTTATAAAAATGGGAGGGATGCAATCAGGGCCGGGACCTTTTGAAGAGTCCAATTTCTTTAGCCTCAAAAGAACTTCCTTTTCTGTGAACTGTATTTTACTGATTACTTCTTGTCCGGTAGAGGATAGTTCAGTTATGCCTACAAGGTTGGAGTTATAGACTGAAGAGAACTGCTGGGCGAACAAGCTGGAGATCCCCGGACCAGTATCCGCAACTGATCCATCCAACCGCATTCTGGATGGAAACTTTGACTGCTCCTTACGTTTGCCCTTTATGAAACTCCAAAAAGCCTTCGGGTTTTCAAGTATATCGGATTCAATTTTTTGTTTATATGAATGATAACACGATCTTGCTAGTTTATGACATTGTCCACGCAAGAACTCAAATTCTATTGTATCGCGAGGGTTTTGATATTTGAGACACCTTTGTCTAATCTTTTCCTTCTGGTGAAGCAATTTGATTAACCTAAATGAAAACCAAGCTGGATATTTCTGCTTCCGACGATTATATTTCGGTACATATGAATCAACAATATTTGATAAAATATTGTAAAAGTGACAGACCATTTCATTCACGTCATGGCATTTAGAAAACCTACTAATCCAGTCCACTTCTTTCAGTTTTGGAATAATTTTAGTATAATCGGCCTTAAAGAAGTTATAACCTGGTCTATGGTTGGTTTTCATTGTCTCGGGAATTGTATCAGATACACCTATAAGTAAACTAGGGTGAAGAGGGTCGAGTTTACTTAGTTGATCAAGAGGAGCGGTAACCGTAATGTTTTTCAAGTTACTTAGTACCAAATCCAAAATGCGGTTGTCAATATTAGTTATATAATTGTACTGAGAGAGATTATTTAAAGAAACAAAGTCTGTTAGTGAATAACCCAAAGAGTTGCTGTAGTTCTCAGGAAGTGTGTGAAAACCCTCATTCACTCTAGTCCAGTTCATAAACCCCAAATTAAAATCACCAAGAATTATGACATCGTCTACCTTAGCAATTATATTGTTTGCATTGTCTAAAAATAAGGCTAGATTTTCCTTCTTGATAGGAGGCGGAAGGTATACTATACATATGGCAATTTTTCTTATAGTGTTTTGGGCTTTTACTTCTATAGTTATCCACAAGTCTTCAGAACTGGTCTCCCAACTCTGCATTCTTGTAGATTTGATATCTTTTGAAACAGCAAGCAACACTCCGCCTCCATCTTTTTTGGAAGTTAAAGTGCAGAGTCGATCTCTACGATAAGTGATGTACCTGTTATCGATAATTTCGCTGCTAGATATATTTGACTTTAACCATGTTTCCGTGAAAGCAATGAGGTCGTAGTTATTTAATAATATATTATGGTGGTGTATAATATATTAAGTAATATATTAAGTTTTCACTCGCTACTCGCTGCTCGCCAACTCGTTCCGAGTTTGAAGCTTTACTCACTCACGCCAATCCCAGCTAAGGTCACACGGTGAGATGGTAATATAATAGACCGGCTGTACTAACCTTGTGGGTAATTTTGAACAAAGGAAAAAGATAATCACGGGAAAATACGAAATCGGACTGAATGATCTGGCTTAGCCCTTATGGAACGTGTACTTACATTTAATCTTTTATTTCGATCAATTCTTTGCAGTATTGGTTAATATTTTAGTCTTGAAATCACGAGAAAATTAAGTAATAAGGCTACTACGTCGCACATCTTTGGTGGAAAAACACCGAGTCAATATTCAATGTGGTCCAATACACGCAGTAGCCTAGTTCGCGCTAGTTCAATGCTACTGGACTAGCATAAGATGTGAGTTCGATCCCTGATGCACTATTTATGTAATCCATTCCTAGCAACTTTGTGTCATTTGAGTTTTAAGCTACTTAAGAAATATTAATAGTATAAAATAAACATAATCCAAAAAAAGTTATTTGCGATTTGGTATTGTTTTACTTCAGTAAATTCACTAATGGTTCTATTGTTATGAAAACAATTTTCTACATTTAAAATCAAGACTGGTGAAAAAATACCTTCCTTCCTTAAATTGTTACCGAAAAATACCTTCTTGATTAAGAAGGTATTTTTTTTATCTGCGAAAAAATATGATTTGTAGGAATTAGGAACGGATGCTACTGATGATGAAATTTATTTTCAGCTAAATTTTAATTCGGCAAATATCCAATGTAAGAGCGTTTTTGCTCAATAAGAACTAAGTTATTATTTTGATGAAATCGGGTCTACAATACGACCCAATAGTCTAGTCCCAATCCCAAATAAAGAAAAATACGTAGAAGAAAAATAACGGCCCCAATTCCGTATTCATTGTAATACTGAATTGGGACCGTTTTGGAATATTGGAAGTGCCTAAAATAAAAAGTAAAGAGACAGATATTTTAGATTAAGCGAGACGTGTCTTTATTTATATATGGAATTGACATTGTTGCTAACGACCTATTAACGAGCCTGATACATGTTCGAGCATGTACATGTTTTGAGGCATACACAGAAAATCCATCATGGCCACATAACTCCACGGCTCCATTACCAGTCGGCGGGCTGTCCCTAATTGAACCACTCTAAACAGTTAATCTTTCCTCGTGTCGCCTAAATAAGATTTAAAGTTAGCTGGACCCTTGTAATTTCCTTTATGTTGGTACCAAATTGAAACATGTACCAACCTACGCATATTCCAACCTATACCCAACGAATGTGGGGGCTTAATTTAATTTCAGTGCCTCGGTGTACTTATCCGAAATTTTGAAAAGTTTGGACCTTTAATTATATAAAGATTATACCAGAATATAGCCGAAAATTTCGACTGTGGGGTGGGCTAATTAATTTTATGCTTAACCTTTGTACAAATAATGTTAGGCTTGTTTTCAAAGTTATCTAATTTCAAGAGCAAAAAACAAAACTTGGTGAAGTAATTCATAGGGTTTCACATTATGTTGGCCTCATTTTATAAAGGGCCGATTTCTGTGATTCTCCTAAGGCTGTTATCTTTTTTGCGGCGGCCTGTCGGCTTGTCCGTTGAGCCGGGAAATCGGGCTCTTTCATTATGTCCGCCGTCGGTCGATGTGACATTGTCACGGGGTAAATCGCCCGTCATATGAACAGTTCGGGGGTAAGATGCTGATCACGCACGGGGCATGAGTTATAGTGGGCTGAGTGACGCGTGACTTAGGGAAGTACTGTCATACGTATTGAATAGTTTTTTCAGTGGTCGCGTTTTGTATGTGCGATGCGTTGGGATTTTGACAATGGCTGGTTTTTCTTCATGGGTTTGGATTGAGGTAATACGTGTTTTAGGGTGTTTTGATGGGTACCGGAGATACTTAATGATCTTGGACCAGCTAAGCAATTTGATGGTATTTTTTTCCACTTATAAGATTTCAAGTCACAAACTTAATTAAATTCAGTTGGAAAGTTTCCAGTTAGGCACGAAAATAATGCCTACACGCATCGTAATACCTGAGTTTAGTAGTGTAGATACAAATTGCGATTTTAATGAATATAAAAAAGCAGAGCTCACTATTTCACCAAACCCTCAATTTACGAGTACCCGGGGGCAAAATTTGCTTCACTCCACAAAAACGGAAGGTGTTACAATAAGCACCGTTATAGGAAATTCTTGGGGTATTTACCCAGTTTGCCTCATCCGATAAGCGTTGACCCTTAGATATCACCTCGTACGCGACACATCTGAACTAGCGGGGGGTCACGACCCGCTGGTTGTGTTATAATGATTTCCTCGACACAATAGGCCAGCGGAGCGGTTCGCCGTTCTAATTATCGTTGTTAAGAGTTTCACTCAGTCATAAGCCGGAGTTTCATTCAACAATGGTGACACGTTTCAGTTTCATTGTTCGTTAATACGGCCGCAAACTTCGACTTGATTAAGATGGGCGCCGTGTACACCGAAGCGTATAGTTGGAATGCGCGGCGGACGTTAATGAGAGCCGCCGAGCGACTTCCAGCGTCTTCGTTTGTTCAACTTCTAGTTATTAATACAAAGAGTTTTCTAAAGTTCCTTTATGTGCGGAAATCGTGCAGTTACGGTGATAACGGCTTGCGGAGTGGCGGAGGTAATGTATGCGCGCCATGTGATTTTCTCATTTCACGGTTGGCTGTTCTAATTTACTGTGTAACAGGTAGCCATATTTTGCGAATAATAACGTTGCGTTCATTGTAATGTTGGGAACAAAACATTATTTCTTATATCTTTTTGGACGCATCGGCGTGATTTTGTTCTTTTTCTTTAGGGAGGAAAATTAATTACGTTTTAATATTAAAGTAGATTCCTAGGTAGAATTACTTGACAAAGCTGACGTATATAAACATAACTACATACTTAATGTTATCATACGATAATGAGAGTGTTTCGTGACACGTTTGTTGTTATTAAAATTTAATTTTACAACATCATGTGTGATTTTGGTATCTAGTTTAGAGCTGATATCATACAATGAGTTTATACACTAGAACTTCTCTTCAACCTGTTTGTATTAGGGCGGGTAGTATCGACATACTTACCGATCGCCTAGCGACCGAATTCAATAAAGTCATCCGTAAACAGTCAATCTCGAACGCATTCCATGGTTAAAATCAATGGTATGATCCGTGGATCGCGTTCGAAATTAACTGTGTACAGGCGGCCTTAGGACTTAACGAACAAATTCGGTCGCTACTTGATCGTTATCTACGTCGAGACTGCAAGCCCATTGATCAACACTACAGCTCAAAAGTATTTGGTCAACTGCATTTTGTGAATGAGGCCAAAGTTTCGTGAAGCCGTTATTAAAAATAAAGGTGGTGTTTAAGGAATTACTAATAAAATATAATTAAAATGACTTTGAATTCGTTTGATTTTATCGAACTTTTACAAAACACCTTTTTTGGTCTGGGCAGCCAAATACTTTTGAGCGCCAGTGTTTGTCTTTTCCGTGACATATTTTTTTTACTGTAGATAGGCATACGTTTGACCACTATCTCACCTGATGGTAAGCGATGATGCAGTCGAAGATGGAGCACGTTTGCCTAGAAGCAACCTATTCACTCTTGTCTTAAAGGTTGTAGCTATCTGGAAACACAGACTCTGGCAGGAAATTCCACTCCTTAGCTGTTTAATGAATGTGTTCCCAAAACGTTTTGTGCGTGTGGGTGGGATGTCCGCCATGTACCGGTGGCGCATCGCCGTTCGTCTTGTGGTTCGATGATGGAACGGGCTTGGCGGAATTAAATCATGCAATTCCGTCGCACACTCCCTAAAATGCAACCATTTTACACATTGTAAAAAATTGCGTAAAACAAATATATATCTATACTAATACTATAAAGACGTTAAGTTTGTGAGTTTGTGGGTTTTTGAGGTCGGAGGGGGTATTCTCTGAATCTACTGAACCGATTTTGAAAGATCTTTTACCAATAGAAAGCCACGTTATCAGTGAGTGTCATAGGCTATATTATTAACCCGAATAATACCGCCCAACGAAGTGGGCACAGGTCAGCTAGTTTTACATAATATTTAAACGCCTGTAGATACTTTTTCCCCGAAGGTTGGGTACTACACTCTACACTCTACACTGGGGTATGTTACACCCATATTTTCCTAGCAAATATAGTTTCCCTGTTACCAAATTAGGTTTGTCACCTACAAAAATACATTCGAATGTCAGTGTTGCCATGTCATTGTCTCAGTTATTGATGAGGTCTCGAGCCAGCAGGTCGACACCTGCCGGCATCAATCACTGCTCTAATCAGATCAGATGCTTTCGATCCTCGACGTTGACTGATGCGGTTTTTACCAATGCTCCTACAATCACATTTAATGTGATTCGATGTTTATTGAGGAATAGTTTGACAAAAAGCTGTGCTGTTTTGCCCCGGCCTGTGACTAGAATTGATGTTAACCTACTAAGGGCGGGTTTGTTTTTGTAACTAGTGGGGATCAAACCCAGTACCCCTTGCTCGATACTTTGTGCATTAAATGCCTTTGGCTTCTTACTTTTAAAACGATAGGTTTTATTAATAGACAAATTGGGTCGCAACGGGCTTCAGAAATAAATCAAACTTTTAATCGCTGAAGCAGAACGTTTTTTGTGGTCGGTCGAGTCAATAAAAATACTAAGCTACAATATAGCATCTTAGAACACAATTTAGTCCGGCACAGACTACGGACGATACTGTTGCCATCACAGCTAAGAACTGGACGAAACTGGGATAGAAGTGTGGGCATAGGCATACATAAGCAAAGAGAAGCCTATGTACAACAGTGCTCTAAGTCAGGCTGCGAAAGTAAAGCCCTTTATGGCTCAGACAAAGTGGCCAGTAAACTGGAAAGTTACTTTAAGCTTGTTATTTCATAGATTTTTCTTAGGAGAAAGGGGATAGGGAAACAATTATTTATGCATCAAAAAATTCGTCAACATCGCTGTCAATCAAAGGGAAAAGTGGAACATTTGTAGTATTACTACGTTGAATGGAAATGTCGATTTTTTATGTGAATATTGAACCTTATGAAAATTAACGACACGCGTCAAAACACAGGGAGTGAATTAAAGGGTTAATTTCCTAACTAAAATTTTGTAGAACATTAAAAGTTGCTACATAGTAGTCGTTCGGCATTAGAAAACAAAACACGTTCCTTTGAAAGTCCTAGCTGAAAGTTTATCCGACTAATTAATGGAGAATTAAAACTTACGGTCTACTTCTTAACAAACTCCAACGTGTTATACAACTCTTACAAAACTGGGTAAAAGAGGTTCTTGTATTAAGGGTCAGCCTTTATTCTGAAGTGTTTTTCACTATTTAATTAAAGAAAATTGGTTCCAATTTAATTGAAGATAATAAAGTCCTTTCTAATGGTTCAGGCCATTACTATTTCCCGAATATGACTCTTAATAGTCACTTTTTAGGGAATAAAAGCTTTGTAACCAAATAAAATTGAATTGGAAAATTCCACGCGTAGGCAGTGTACTACGGCGTAGGCTTCGTAGCGAAGGCTGCTACGTCGTAGCCAAATAGTCACAACTCCATACTACTTATTTTTGTAAAGTTGTTTTTCAATGGTTTTACTTTTGTGAGGAACTAGCTTCTGCCAGCGGCTTCGCCCGCGTGGTCCCTAGGGAACATACTACTGGGATAAAAAGTAGCCTAAGTCCTTTCTCAGGCTCTAGACTATCTGTGTACCAAATTTCATTTAAATGGTTCAGTAGTTTTGGTGTGAAAGCGCGACAGACAGACAGATAGCGTTACTTTCGCATTTATAATATTAGTAAGGATAAAAAAGCGTTACGCATAATTTTAAAGTCAAGGTTGCCAAAGCGCGTCGGTTGGTTACAATTCATTTATTAAATTTCTCAATCTACTGTAAAGTTACACAATAATTTGATCAGTGTCGTTTGTTAAGCGGTATAATTTCCCATAACCCCTTTTTTAAGGTTGGGTAATCATCAAATAACTCCTTCCACTCTGGATGGAGCGGAAGGGAGTGTCAGACTCTTATTGACTAAAACCCACCCGTGTTCCTTCTAATACCCTTTGCGTTCCAGGACCACAAATTCCGCAATCCTGACAACCTATGACTCCTTGCAGCACGATTCATTTAGTGACATCAAACAAACAGTACATAGTGATATTATTAAGTCAATTGACATTAATTTCCAAGGCTCATGTGTGAATTCAACATTCTAGAGTCTGTCTTTACGAACTAATTTTTATTTTAAATATAAAATCTCGTGTTTTGGTTTTTGTTACCGAACTCCTACGAAACGGCTCGACAGATTTTCATGAAATTTTGTGTCTATATTCGGTAGGTATGAAAATAGGTGGTAGGGTGTTTTTTTTTTGGTTGTCAAGACAACGTTTGCCGAGTCAGCTTGTTTTAAATATTATGTATTAGTTGCTCACCTATCACAGTGTAGTATTTTTAACCCAAATTTAACTGGTACAGAATGCCTTGTTGCATTAAGTCTGGCTCTGGACCACTTCTGCAAATAAATTAATAATAAACATTGAAAGTAACATAAAAAAAAGAAAAAGAAAAAAGAAAGAAAAAGAAAAAAAGAAAAATCAAACGACAATGATCCATAGTGTTAGTAAGTTAGTAGGTTGATCAGATATTAAATGTGTTGCCATTATTTACACATCAAGCTGCACCTCTCACATGCAGCTTGATGAACCGGTTGAACACCGACGCGTCTAACCTATCTGCTATCATTTTCAGGATCCTGTTGCTACTCCCCCGCACAGCTTTCATGATCGACGCCGTTTTGCCCGTAGTGCCCTGAAAATGTTATTGTACTGAACTCTGAGAGCACTGTAGGCTACATAGCCAACTAGATTGTAAAACATAAAATGTATCGGCTGCATATCATCCCGAGTGACTCGTAAACTGGCCCCACCAAATGGATTACTGCTGTATGTTCGGTCACTTTATAGATTTTACTAGCTGACCCGCGCAACTTCAACTACGGCACATTTTTCATTAATGTTCCGCTCCTATTGGTCTTAGTATGCTTCCCTCGATAAATGGGCTATCTAACACTGAAATTTTTTCAAATCGGACCAGAAGTTCCTGAGATTAGCGCATTCAAGCAAACAAACAAACTCTTCAACTTTATATATTAGGTATAGATAGAAGTATAGATATGCACTTGTAAACTACGAGCTTATCAAACTGGTAAAAGTGTGAGGTCACGTTGGCCCACTTGGCTACACGAGAACGAGGTTGCAGGTTCAAACCTGAAAAGAAGACACGAGGACATAATTTGGGTTGTAAGTACGTTTTTAGTTAGTTAAAAAAAAACATCCTGATGATTGTGGCCTTATACCATACAAGCTGCCCAGTGCAACTTCGTCTGCATCACATCGCGTAGTGTGATGTTTTATAGCCTAGTAGGTATGTGTTATATAAAATACAGTGTGATGTTATATACCCTAGTACATGTTTTATTTTATTTTTAACTCGAACCAGTAGTTCCTGAGATTAAAAAAAAAAAAAAAAAAAAAAAATCTTTTTATTTCAGACATACTTGGTCCATAATATTGTTAGTAGTGAGACTTAAAAACTATGTTAGGTACATTTAAAAATTAATTTAAGTATTTTTTTTATTTAAGATTAGCGCGTTCAACAAAACAAACAAACAAACTCTTCAGCTATATACTATTAGTAGGTATAGATATAACATCGCCTGTCGCAGTAAGTCTGTCTCTGTAGATTGTACTTTTGTGTGCGAAAAGTGGGTATATCAGTAAACATCGCTTGTATATGGAGTACAAAAAAGGCAGAGATTTATACGCATAATAGCAAATCTTAGAGAAGATATTTAAAATGTTGTAACAACGAACATACTGTGTAACTGTTATCTCTGTTTACAAATAAACATTTTGAAGTACAAATTGAACGAAATTTGCCAAAAACTGACTGTTTTCCCGATTTAATCATTATTTGTATAAAAATATAAGTTATAACACTAAAAACGAACGATAATTTCAATTCCATTGCTTAATTTAAAAGAATAAGATATCTAAGCCTAACTTCAATCAAATACCAATCTTTTTCCACTTTGGAACAAAGAGGGATTTTTATCGGTAGAATTTATTTTATCGTTATAAATCACATGGTTTTACAGTACGAGGCAATTCTATTCTTTTATCACAGACCACTGAAACATTTCATCCGCCATTTCTAGAGATACCACAGACAACATTTTTCGTACAAACCAACCGTGTCAGTGTGTCACCGTTTACTCATTGAAATTGAAGGCTCGGGACAATAGGAATGTTTCCTGGGTAAAAATAATATGATTATATTTTGTCCATCAGTGTCAAAAAGTATTTTGAAAGGTATGGTTTTGCTACAGCCAATCAACAAAAAATTATAAAGATAAAACGCATCAACAACGTTCAGGAGCGGGGGCTTGTTTCGTCACGTATAGGCAAAAAGTGGTACACTTGAAATGTAGACGTGACGTCACGAAAAAATTGTTTTATTTATTAATTTCCAAGGCGGGCTTTTTCCTGTGTTATAGTGACTGAGTCGAACTAGAACCTTCTAAAGGACTTAGAATATGGGCCTAATTCATTCCCTCCACTCAAATCAGCCTCGCAGAGTTAAATTGACAGCTTGTTATTCATTGGTGTTAACGTCATCGACTTCAATGGGACCCACTGGCATACAAATGAGTAAATGAACTTTCTTTCAAAAGGTCTTGGAATGTGAATGCCAGGCCTAATGCAACCGAAAATTGAGCTTAGCACACATTGCGTGGGCATAAATGTTTTATTTTTTGTTTAAAATTAAATTTTGTATTACTTTATAGCTTTTGTTATGCTATTATATATGTATTGTGTTGTATGGGCCAAAGTTGCCTGAAATAAAGGATAAATCCTAATATATAAAAGTCTTCCGTTACTGACTGATTGAGTTACTGACAGACAAAAATACTGGTCGTAGAAAGCTGAAATTTGGCACGTAGGTTCCTTGGAGAGTGTAGGGGAGCACTAAGAGAGGATTTCCCAAAATACCCACGGGAACGGGAAAAACGGCATATGCGCGTACGAAGTCGCGGTAAAAGCTGTTAATAAATATTATTTGAATAAATATTATTTGTATTCCTAGTCGCCGTCTACGGGTGATTTCATGCTCTGTGCTTTTTATCTTCAATGAATTATTCGATAACGGGCTTCAGGGAGCTTAGACAATGTTTTCGAAATCACAGGCACGTTTTAAAGCCTGATTATTTTATCTTTGTTTTATTTACGACGTCAAAGGTTAAGTGAAATATGAATGTTATTGTACTCGTAGCTTATGTTCAACGAGTCATGTTTTAGATTAAATTAGAAATGATTTACGTTGGTTTATGAATCACTAGCTTTTGCTAGTGGCTTCGTTCGCATGACAGTCGTAAATTATCACGGAAATCAATATATGGATTAATAACGACCCGTGTCGGGTGCAAATAATACAACGTGTGACAATATACGTAATACCTGAAGAGAGAAATTGCACTCATCATTTTGAATGACTTTTAGGTGCTATGGGACCATGTTTCTCTTTCTCTCTCTAGTAAAAAAAATAAATATCTGGCTATAAAATTTTTAGCACAATAACAATCTCATGCCGTATGGTGTCGGCCGGTGCCGTATGGTGCCGTAAAAGAATAATACCATCCCATCACTTACCGTGGGTGTCGTGCGAGGCGACTAAGGGATTTAGCAGAGAATGGGCAGCAGCGTTCTCTGTAAAACTCAACACCATACACTGCGATCGCCAACCCGCCTGCCAAGCGTGGCGATTATGTCAAACCCCCCCATTCTTGGGGGAGGCCTATGTCCAGCAGTGGACGTCTTTCGGCTGATATGATGATGACGATGATGAATAACAATCTCGTCGACTCCTCCGTTTTCTATTTTTCACATATTAATCCGTGGACAATGGTGTGGGTTATATGTTTACCAATTCATTATTTTACTCATAGTTTTATTTAACCCAATAAAGTGTAAATTGTCCCTAATAAATAAATAAATGTCCGAAAAGGCGAATAAAAATTACCTGTTCAGTAGGTAAATTTTGTCGAGTAAGGCTGCCTGTCCATTACAGAGGAGTGAGGCAGCGGAGCGGAGAAACAGAGAAATTTTAACCCATGGAATTGTATAAAATCTCAGTGACTCACGTGGTGCGGAGATTTTAAGGAATTCCATTGGTTAAAATGTCTCCGTTTCTTCGCTCCGCTATCACGCTCCGTGACAATAGACAGGCAGTCTTATGCGCGCATTTATGGGGCAGTCGACTTTTTTTTCGCGATTTAAGTGTTGGTGCCATAGTAAAAGTTGCTCATGATGATGAACACGTTTTTTTTTTCTTTATTTATTTATTTAGGGACATTTAAAACCGCAATGCGAATGTCAGTCCCATCGTACCCTAAATACAAATCAGTCATATCTGGGCCATAAACCTAAACAGACTCTTCGCACCATCGCTTTTGGCTGAGCCAAGATTTTATTGAAGGTGCCTACGTCGAGTCTGTTTAACCTCAAGGCCCTAAATAAATTATATCTCTCAGACTCATACCGGACACAGTCCATCAGTAAGTGGTGTAAGTCTTCAACCACTCCACACTCCACACAGTTAGGAGAGTTCGTTTTCCTCATCATGAACGCAAACTACTATTACATGGAATGTGTCTAGATCTGAGTCTATGAGCCGTAATAACTAATTTTCGGCTTAAAAATCCATTTATAAACCAGGGCACACGAAAAGGCTGACCCTGCATGGTTTTATACCAGATTCGTTTTTCTAAACAGCGCTTGTCAAAATATTCCTTCCAATCATCATAACACTTATTTTTAAATTTAGGTAAAACTTCTGAATAATCCAAAATTATGCTAGTTCCTCCTCCATTTTTAGCTGCATATTTTGCCAGCATGTCAGCCCTTTCATTGCCCTGTATTCCAATATGCGATGGAACCCATTGCAATCTCAATGTAACACCTTTAAGCATTAATTCATCTATCTTAGATATAATCACATAAGCTACCGATACACCTCTGTGGCCAGAGGCGCATCGAGCTAAATGTTGTAAAGAACTTTTGCTGTCTGTGCAAATAACAATATTTTCATGTTGACTACTGTTACAAAACGTGAGTGCTTCAGAGATCGCAATAAGCTCCAACGTCATTATGGACGCATTTTTATCTATTTTAAAGCAATTATTTGATTCACTAGGCACATAAAAGGCTGCTCCACGACCATCTACACTCTTCGACCCATCTGTAAACATACTAAGCCATTCATTATACTTCAAATGCAACTCTCTAATAACTTCAAACTTTAATAAGTTACCATTATAACTTTGTTTAGATAACTTCACTGCATCTAAATCATATGAACACGGTGTATACACAAGGTTTGTGTTTAACTCGTTTATCGCTATTTCTATTAGTGTAAAACCGTTTTAAAATCCAATGCAGAGGCAGACTTTGTAGGTATTCTACTATTTATAGATTACGAGAACAAACACCGGCGTAATAATCGGCAAACCGTGTGATAAATTCCATTCAATTCCTTTGAGGTGTGATTGATTAACAAACATACATCCACGCACCTAAAAATCGCTGGTATTTAAATAAAGTACTGAGTAAATGATTACTCCGATTTTTATTTTGCTCATAATGATGAATACGTTATATACACAAGGGTAGTTCATCGCTTTTTCTATTAGTGTAAAACCGTTTTAAAATCCAATGCAGAGGTTGACTTTGTAGGTATTCTACAATTTATATAATACGAAAACAAACACCGGCGTAAAAACCTGCCAGGTGATAAATTTCATCCAATTCCTTTGAGGTGTGATTGATTAAAAAACATACAGCCCCGCACCTAAAAATCGCTGGTATTTAAATAAAGTAATGAGTAAATGATTACTCCGATTTTTATTTTGCTCATAATGATGAATACATTATATACACAAGGGTAGTGGTAGTGTTTTACTCGTTTATCGCTTTTTCTATTAGCGTAAAACCGTTTTAAAATCCAATGCAGAGGTTGACTTTGTAGGTATTCTACTATTTATTGATTACGAGAACAAACACCGGCGTAAAAACCCGCCACGTGATCAATTCCATCCAATTCCTATGAGGTGTGATTAATAAACAAACATATAGCTATGCGCATTAAAAATCGCTGGTATTTAAATAAAGTATTTTTATTTTATTTGTAATTTAGGGAATTTAAATTATGTTCAAGCACCTACTTTGCCTTATATTCCAGACTAGCTTTTGCCTGCGACTTCGTACGCGCATAGCCCGTTTTTTCCCGTTCCCGTAGGAATTTTGGGAAATTCTGGGTTTCCCTACACTTCCCAAGGAAACTACATGCCAAATTTCAACTTTCTACGACTAGCAGTTTCGGCTGTGCGTTGTCTGTCAGTCACTCAATCAGTCAGTAACGGAAGAATTTAATATATTAAAATAAGCAATACAGCAAAAACCGCCATGTGCGAGTCGGACTCGCGTGCAAAGGGTTCCGAACGATTTTTTTTAACTAGTTATTTTAACACCACATACTTCTAATAGGTTTTCCTGTAATCTTTAGGTAAAGATCTATTATCTCCATACTTTTCAATGATCATTTTTCGTCTAATTTCTTGAATAACTTCAAAACCATTTATTTTAAAATTATGAAAAAAATATAATTATAACCCTCATAGTAATCCCTTTCATTTGATATGTCACACGATATTGTTCAAAAAACTTTTTTATTTTATTTTAAAAGTGAAAATTTATTGAGTTACGTAACGCGTCCGTGTTTGGGTCATAGACGTCAATATGTGTACCAAATTTCAACAGAATCGGTCCAGTGGATCCGGAGAAAACTGGCTGTGACAGACGGACAGACAGACAGACACCCGAGTGATCCTATAAGGGCTCCGTTTATTTTTCGTAATCCTAAAAAGGGACAAAATAGGCCAGAACGATTAAAAAAAATGAACAAATATCCCCCTAACCACAATATGCCAGCGGCTGTACCTACAATACTATAAATAAATAACAGTCAAAGATTTGGCGCACCGGCAGATGATATCAATCATCCTTTTCCTGACTATGGCAGCCAAATAAATAACTTCTACATACAAGAATATTATGCGAAGGTCAGGGGATCCTTCCGGAGCCTATCAGTCAGCTTTTACTTAGATCAAAGAAAGAAATATGAAAGCAAGAACGATATGAATTGGCGCTTTGTATGAATGGTGCTCTGACCGTATAGTCTGAGTAATGACGTAGTTAGTGTTCTTTAAACGGTAGATTATATTTAACTTTTATTTAATGCGATAAATAACAGCATCTTATGTGCACAAATACTACGTTTGACTGTGGTCCCGCCTTGTTCATCTAAACTACACAATGGTTTCAATGCAGTTTTCATAATCATCTGGGAAGGTATTCCCAAAGATGTACATGTACTTACAGTGACAAGGGCGTTCCCAGGGTTTGAGTTTGGAGGAGGGGGAGCTCATACCTGTGTCGAGACGATTGGGTATAATATTTCTTATCTAATAAATAAAACAAAAAAAAGATGTTTGCACAGAGAACAAGTTTTGAATTCTCATGTTCTAGTTTCAAGTTATAGAAATTTCCAAGAATATTGACGTGTATTTTTCTTCAAGGGTGGAGCTTTCATTACTGCTCCGCTCCTATTGGTTTTAGCGTGATGATACCTATAGCCTTCCTCGATAAATGGGCTATCCAACACTGAAAGAATTTTTCAAATCGGACCAGTAGTTCCTGAGATTAGGGCGTTCAAGCAAACAAACAAACAAACTCTTCAGCTTTATATATTAGTATAGATAAGTACAGATATAGATTAAATATAGAGTATAGATAAGGTACTAGCTGACCCGCGCAACTTCATCTGCGTCACAATTTTCATGTATAACTCCTACCCTACTCCAACCCTACTCCTACCCTACTCCTACCCTACTCCCACCCTACTCCTACCCTACTCCTACCCTACTCCTACACTACTCCTACCCTACTCCTACACTACTCCTACCCTACTCCTACCCTACTCCTACCCTACTCCTACCCTACTCCTACCCTACTCCTACCCTACTCCTACCCTACTCCAACCCTACTCCTACCCTACTCCTACCCTACTCCTACCCTACTCCTACCCTACTCCTACCCTACCTACCTACCTACCCTACTGTAGTGTCCACGCATCGTATCACTAATAGTAGGTATTTGGCTCGCCTACGCACCACCACGTGCTGCCTGACTGACGGTTGAACACTGACTGACCGTTGACTGACTGTACGTTGTGACGTACGCGCTCGAAAGCAATCATAAGTATATACATACACTACATCCCTTCCTTTTTTTTATTTGTGGATAAATACTTCCTGTAGTAAGTTTTTTATGGATCTAGGTACTTATAAAAAATATATGTATGTATTTATTACTAAGTATTTATTTCCTTCCAAACACTGTACATGACACTAGAGGTATTTTACTCCTTTATTATTATTTTTTTTCGGTTAACGACCCGATTATACTATATTGTAATTCTATACCAATTATACTTTTTTCAATGATCACATGTGAGATAATTGTTTTGATTTTCTTTATTGTATTCAATGTTATATGCCTTGATATTATTATTATCTCTATCTTTCTTCACTTTTCTCTTTTTAATTTAGTCATAATTAATCAATCTTATTTATGAAGCAGATGTATCTTTTGATTCAATTCCTTGGTTTTTTTTTATCATTAAAAACTTTCCACTGACCTTCAATTTCTATAAATGTACGACATTTCTTTTTAATCATTTGTCCTGTTTCATCATTATATACTTCAATATCCCCCAAGAAATTTGCTATCGTTAATCTCTACGGCAATTGTCTAAAATTTTTTTTACACACAGAGCTATTCCAAATCTTCAGTTAACTGACTTTTCGTTCAGTGTTTTAGCCATTCGACAGTTCTAAACTGGCTGTAATCAATCCTTTAGGTTTGATTCGTGATTCACTAGTATTCGTGATTACCAAGTCCAAGCACCAATGAAGTCATAAAACTCACATTGATTTTAACAAAGAATGTCAAAGACTACGTATCTTATTCACAGTCAACATCTATCTCATAGCTCAGCAAAACACAATTCCTATACTCGCACTTCCCCATGGGAAGAATACCGAGTAAACTCTAATTTGTACCACCAATAGCAACGACACCCTGATACAGACTTCCTCGTCTATATCACTCTGTGATACTGCTACGATATCCTGGTAGCCCGCCGACCCACAGAACTAAGAGCCTGTTCACACAAAATAATTTTATGCTTACTCGTCATCTATTTCATAACTTCACAACGTCAATTATTCATATACTTGGCCTTGGGCATCTTCCCGACAATGAGATTTTAAAACATACCAACCGGTAAGTTATGCACATCAGAGTTTACGAAGAGAAGAGAACCTAGGCCTGTCAATGTTTGTGCCTACGTTCATGTGAAGGGGCTACGTTCATGAATTACTCTACGTCAATCTACGAGCATCATGGTCATAACTGCACCGAACAGTTTGAATCAATCAATATTATTTTAAATCTTACTTATATTAACTTACATCTACAGTAAGCAACCCGGTAGTGAAAAATCTATTCAGAAATTGTAATAGCTCAGAATTCTCTGTATCCCTACAGCTTTAATCAATGTCATTAATATCAAGTTACGGTTTATAATCGTTTACTATCGAATTTATGAACTGAATTTAATAACTTGTTATGTAAGAAAACTGTCACCGACACGTTAATATAAAAGCTTAAATCCAATTTTCACTAAACACGTCTAAGTTGGAACATGACCTTATGGCAACCTTGCCATGCAATATCTCATTCTTTAAGTTCGTACTGAATAAAATGTTGAAACTATTACCACCTACGGGAATCTCTTTAAGTACTCGCTTTTTTATATTTATAGGCACCAATATCTCACCTGGTGGCAAGCGATGACGTGGTTGAAGATGGAGCACGCTTGCCCAGAAGCAACCCAATCACTCCCGACTTAAAGATTCCCAGTTTGCAACTATCAGGAAACACAGACTCTGGCAGGGAATTACGCTCCTTGAATATTTCTCCAACCATAATCATGTATTTGTCAGAATATGGTAGGTACATTATAGTCTTAAGATTAGTTACTGGTAACCGTTCTTTTATATTTTTTTTCAACTTTTCTTCCTATTATCCTTCTTAATGATTGAGAAGCTGGTTGTACTTTCTCATCGATTGGCACTTCCACTAAAACATCATTGGATTTCGGAAACTGTCTTAGTTTCCATTTGGTCAATTTGTAATCCGATTTTAAGTACACCCATTATCAAAGTGTTACTTTTATCAAGTAAAAGTAACACTTTTTAAAGCATATTGCCAGGGTTTCTACACGGGGAATCTTTGGGTCAACTATACCAAAAGATCGTTGGATGACCTACGCGTCCAGTATAATAAGATTTTTAGGATGCTGTTGGGACTGCCACGATGGTGCAGCGCTTCTTGTATGTTTGCGCAAAACCGAACCGATGGCTTCCACGCCGTCATTCGCAAAAAAACCGCATCGCTGTTGTCAAGGTTGCGGGCGAGTGGCAACAGTATACTAAAAACTGTGGCGGAGAGTATCGACTCTTCGATAATTAAAAGTTTTGTGAGAAGGACTATCACTAACCATTAGATTGGGGTTGTCCTTTCCACAATAATATTTATTCTGTTCTGTCTTCTTCTCTGTTGTATTTTAGCTACTAACACTAGTAATAGGTTATAATATTGTTTACTAACACGCTGGATCATTGTTGTCCGAAAATAAAGAATTATTATTATTATTATAACTATAGCCATGGCAATTTCTTTCCCAAGTAGATCTCTAGTTCCATCAGAGATGCAAAAAAGTAAAAAGTTGCATTTTCGGATCTATCTGCTACTTTTATATTAGCGTCAAATGGTCCTGTTAGGTCTTGACCTAACAAGACCATTAGGAAGAACCCCTTGGGTTTTCTTACTTTAAGAACAAACAAAAACTTGTTTTGTTTCATATTTTCCCAAGTTTTGTGTGTGATTAAAGTTGGATTTACCTACACGCAGAGTCTACTAACATTTTTTTTAACCTTCATTCCACCTATACGACAATCTAGTAAACTGTCATCGTCGATTTTGAACACATATTGTATGTCTTTCGACTCTGTTTGAACTGAAATCTGTCTGCTTATTGTCTAAGCCGTACTAAGAAATTTTTGAAACTTTTCATTTGCCCCTTGTTTGATCAATCAAAAAGAGTGACGTTCTTAATTCTCAATTTGTTTAGGTGTAAAGTATGCGTGGAGTTTGGTGATAGCCACTTCAAAGACATCCACTCCATCAGCAGGTGATATTTGTATTTGGTATATTATTAAACTAGATCCGAGCAACCTCGTCTTCGTCACATTATCCATTAATGCTTTGCTACTATTGGTCGTAGCATGATGTTAGATCCTATAGTCTTCCCCGATAAATAGGCCGTCCAACACTAAAATAGTCCTTCAACTCGAACCAGCAGTTCCCGAGATTAACGCGTTCAACCAAACAAACAAACTCCTCAGCTCTACAGTATTAGTATAGACATTTTTAGCAATTCTAGTCCACAAAATGTAGCAGCAAAGCCCGTTACTTGTCACTACCCTTGATGCCAACAGCTTCCAGGTAGATCAAGAGTTCCTACGTCCAGCGTTTTTATCTCATTCCTACTGATGAAGGTTCCCCCTCACAATCAAATTTGTCAATTTAATGACCAGTATGTACATAAAAAGTACCACTAGGCACTGCTGACCTATTTTGTCTTTGATAACTAACTGTCAATTTAATGACCAGAAGGTATATTCTGCTGTAATTACTGTCATTCAATGATGACTTGTCAATTTAATGATCAGTAGGTGTATTCTACTGTTATTACTGTCATTCAATGATGACTTGTCAATTTAATGACCAGTAGGTGTATTCTACTGTTATTACTGTCATTCAATGATGACTTGTCAATTTAATGACCAGTAGGTATATTCTACTGCAATACTGTCATTCAATGATGTCTTGTCAATTTAATGACCAGTAGGTATGTTCTACTGCTATTACTGTCATTCAATGATGACTTGTCAATTTAATGACCAGTAGGTATGTTCTACTGTAATTACTGTCATTCAATGATGACTTGTCAATTTAATGACCAGTAGGTGTATTCTACTGTTATTACTGTCATTCAATGATGACTTGTCAATTTAATGACCAGTAGGTATGTTCTACTGCAATTACTGTCATTCTATAATGACTTGTCAATTTAATGACCAGTAGGTGTATTCTACTGTTATTACTGTCATTCAATGATGACTTGTCAATTTAATTACCAGTAGGTATATTCTACTGCAATTACTGTCATTCAATTATGACTTGTCAATTTAATGACCAGTAGGTATGTTCTACTGCAATTACTGTCATTCGATGATGACTTGTCAATTTAATGACCAGTAGGTATGTTCTACTGTAATTACTGTCATTCAAAGATGACTTGTCAATTTAATGACCAGTAGGTATGTTCTACTGTAATTAAATTTATGCGCTCTTTGATTTATTATTTTAGAACTAATCATGTAATACAAATCAAATATCTAAGCATGAGGTCCCTGGTTAGACTCCCAGGTCGTTGCCTTTTTCTTTTCGATCTTGTCAATACCAGAAGCATCGAAATAGATAGTGTTCGTTTCCCACGCTCCCATCTGACTCCAACCGAAGAACGTTCTCCTTCGCAGTCGAACTTCTCCAATGTGAGTTGGGACATGTTAGTGTTATATCGTGAACCAACTAGTTTGTTGTTTTTTCAATATCAATTTTTTATCACAAAATTCTGCTTCCTTTTTATAATGCGTCAATTTGATGACCAATAATGCTGTTGAGGATCCTCTGAACATAGTCAAACGGTGTCAATTTAATGACCAGCAATGCTGCTCCAACGTCATAATAAATCAGTATTATTATATCATTATACTGGTATAAAACTTGAAAATAACTTTATTATTTATTTGTCGATTAAATGACCAGGTACTACGCCAGTTTACATGGAATATAAGTAAGTTACTGGGGTATATCCATTTAATTAGGTAACGTCCAGACGGTCAATAATTGTTTCTGAACTTGTCCTAAATAACCACCAATAAATACCACAGTACTTAAATAATACTGCAACCTATCCTTCCGATAAGGCCAAGCATAATATTAGGGTTCAAAATAAGAAAATCATTAAAAATACTCCACGTCTCTGACCACGTTTTTAAGATGTGGTGGTGTTTATTTTTCAGAATTATTGAAATATCTACTAATCACTTTGTTCATTATGGCACATGTAGGTACTTCAACAATTTAGCAATACCTATGAATATTATAATAATTACAAGATCACTGGGTAGGGTAAAACCGACATTATATTAATGTTTGTCGTAATTTATAACTTACGTAGGTGTAAATAAACAAACACAGTTTAACATTTGTTCTTCAATACCATTATGATTATTCTATAGTCCATTTTACTTTAGTGCGAGTTACTAAACAACGAAGAACATTCCTTAAAATGTTATCAGTGTAGCTGAACATTCCAATGTAATTACTTTTTCGTAAGTTAAGCAATAGTCACCACTGTTAAGTAGGTGTAAAGTTTTATAATTTTGAATCATAATGGGTATCTATTTGTTAATTAAAGTAAACTAATGGTTTAAACCATATTTTGGGTAAAGGTAATTATAATAGCTGAGAAATGTAAATGAAAATGTCGCATGTTTTCTTAGTTTGAATAAGTAACATTCATGTACCTAAGTAGCATAAGTAAATTATCTTGCCACTTCGCCAGTCACATTTTCTCTTTTTTTTTTATAAGGTCACTTTACTTACAGTTTTAATTATTTTTTTGTCCTCGTCGCCATATGTAGTGTCCACGCATCGTATCACTAATAGTAGGTATTTGGCTCGCCTACGCACCACCACGTGCTGCCTGATTGACGGTTGAACACTGACTGACCGTTGACTGACTGCACGTTGTGACGTACGCGCTCGAAAGCAATCATAAGTATATACATACACTACACCTACCTAGGTAGGTAGGGTAGGTAGCTACCTACCCTACCTACCTACCCTACCTACCTACCCTACCTACCTACCTACCCTACCTACCCTACCTACCTACCTACTCTACCTACCTACCTACCCTACCTACCTACCTACCCTACCTACCTACCCTACCTACCTACCTACCCTACCTACCTACCCTATCTACCTACCTATCCATTTTTTTTTTGCTTTTAAACCTTCCCTGTATTTTGGCGAATCCAACAATAAAAGAATTATTAAAATCGGTCCAGCCGTTCTCGAGTTTTAGCGAGACTAACGAACAGCAATTCATTTTTATTTATATAGATTCGTATATCGCCAAAACTAAGACATATTCTTCGATAGACCGGCGAGAGCAGTAGCGTAGAAGATCCCGATAATTTAACGCAAAACAACTTTTATTCGCGAATTTTCTTTTAGAAAATACATAGGTATTATTATATCACAATATTGGCGTGTGAAAATGGTTCTCTGATGTTTATTCAATCATTTGATGGGCATTGTTAAAAGGCACATGTTCAGTCTCTTTGTGAGAGCCAAGAATAGCTTTTCCATTTCATCTGTTTTTGTAGGTACGAATAAAATGAGGTCGTGAAATAAGGAGGCTATATCTCAGTGCTAGGTATTTTTAGTAATTGATATATAAAAAACCTGTCGAAACTGTCGTCAAAAACTGACATATAACAAGTGTCATAAGTGAGTTGTGTGTAGTTATACTATAAACAATATTTTTTTGCAAATTCAACCTTACACGGATCGCTTAAAATTGTTTTTACAAAGCAGTGCAGTATGGCTAGTGATGCGCAATTTTTTTTGCAAATTCAACCTTACACGGATCGCTTAAAGTTGTTTTTACAAAGCAGTCCAGTATGGCGAGCGATGCGAGGCTGTTTGAAACTAGCACACAATTATACATTGTGCGCTTGTTTTTTGCGGACGTTTTTGAGATGCTGAGTTTGTATCTTGGGTTTTTTATATATCAATAGTGTTAGTGGTTTCATTTCATTGTTGCTGATACTTGCACTTGTATAATTTTTGTTTCATTTTTTTTTTGCCACTTTTTTGCCAACTTACTTTTGCCGGTGCCGTGTAGCTCTGTAATTGGCTTAAGAGATGGTTGTCATCATCTCACTGTCACTGTGCAGTGTGTGCGGACTTCATGGAAGATGCTGGTATCAGTGATAACTTTGACGAAACTGCACTGGGCTGCTCATTGATAGTGAGATGAATATTTATAATTTCATGTAAATTATGTTATAAGCTGTTGAGTTACCAAATAAATAAATAAATTCACATCAACAACAGCCGGTCTGTTTTGTGTACACCTCACCGTGAAAAATTAGCTGAAGAGAGCTTGAATGAGGGCTATCGCGTTTGAATTCGCCGCTAGAGGCGCTAGTGTAGCGTGAGGTTTTAAATGTCAAATTTCACTGTTGGTTGGCTATTGAGGCAAGTTTATTTACTTATTTTTTTTAAATGATATAATAATAATAAATAATCGATAATAGTAATCGTCGGTTGGTGCCCCATTCCATTTAAAATGTCAAACGGGTCCTCTGCGAGTTTATAAACCATATTAAAACTATAACTAAGAACCTATGATGAAGAACCTTACTCGACAGTGGCGCCAACTGGTGAGTACAAAAACGGCAGCCCTCATTGAGCTGTCAATCCATACTTAATCAAGATGGCATGACAGTTCACACAGTGAAATGTTAACAGAATAGGTAAGCAGTAGACATCTAACCGTGCTAACTTCTTTTTTATTTTCTTTATTAAGGTATGGGCTTGCTTTTGACCACAATCACGCCTGATGGAAAGCGATAGATGAGGTCTATGATGGGTCGAGCGTGCCCAGAAGATGCCTGTTCACTCTTGCTTTGAAGGCAGACGGGTTATATGTGGACGGGAACACAGACGCTGGCAGAGAGTTCCACACTTTAGCTGTGCGCATAATAAATGTGGAGGAGAAGCGCTGGGTACGACTAAACGGGATATCGACCAAGTACGTATGGTACCCTGCAGTACGTTTGGTATTCCGGTAGTAAAATCAACAACCCCCCGCTCACTCCTCCCGCTCTGGGTGAAGTAGAAGGGAGTGTCAGACTCTTACTGACTAAAACCCATCCGTGTTCCTCCTAGTGCCCTTTGCGTTCCAGGGCCGCAGTGACTCTTTCGAACAAATTCCGCAACCCTGGCAGGCACTGACCCTAGCGGGCCCCGTCTACTATGCTGATATCTCTTTGAGGCGCGCGTGGAACACAACGCGCCGTCGCCCCGGTCCTGGGGGGCTACTCTCTAACGCAATCCGTAGTTTCGGGCTTAGTTGCGGGCGGGCGTATTCTACTCCATATCACCTACAGACTTACGATTAGTCCCGAACTCGAACTGAGAATGAATGACAACACGATTTCACAGTAACTGTCAAATCATGTTATCATTAGTTCTCAGTGGTTAGGTGATACGGAGTAGAAAATGCCCGCCCGCAACTAAGCTCGAAACTACGGATTTCGTTAGAGAGTAGCCCCCCTGGTTCTGATCGGACGGCGAGCCACGCTATGATAGCCGCCCGCAGACCCGCGCCTACGGTGACCAGGAATCGTCCTGCGACTCCCGACGCCCGGAGCGTCTTCTTCTGTTGCTGTTGTTTCTTCTGTTGCATGGACACACCCAAGTTTTTTTTTTAAACTTTATGCACTAGTAACAACACTGTACAAAGGCGGACTTAATGCCATAGGCAAGTTTTCACTGTGATGTGTTTACAGAATAGCTCTGTGAAGGAAAACTGTACCTGAACCAAAATTTGCATGTCATTATGTTATGATTGAATATGTTAAGCTACCATACTACTATTGCAAGAACTTTTGTAACCATATTTATTTGCAAATAAATCTTTGACTTTGATTTTGAACTGCACGATTTGTGTACCTAATAATAAAATAGTACTAGGGACAAACATAAAAACATGAGGATTTATGATTCAGCTGTATCGTTTTGGAATACCTACATACAATATAAGACTAAATAAACAATACAACATTGCTGAAACACGAAAAAATTAAAAGCTGCCCACATTTTTAAATCCCATATTGTTTTTTTGTAACAACATCAGTTGCGCTGTTCGCTTATTTGTTGTTCAATTAATTAATATTAACTTATTAGTGCGCATATCAAATAACTTTTTTTGTGTCTTGTAAATATATTTTAAAGCGTTATCTACAATAATTGTACTCCACTAGACTCAAGATAGAAGAAAGAAAACAAAAATAATATTTTTTAATCGCCAATTATAACGTTATTTACCGACATTAGGTACTATTGTTATGATATTATTTGTATACCTATTTTTTATGATAGTAATTAAATACTTATTTTGTTATGATGTTATGTATTTATATATTTATCGGGTGTTTTTTTTCTGTTGCCATGTGATTTGGAGTGGACCACTCCCTAAAAATGACTTACACCATAGACATTATTCAAAACACGCTTTCTGCTGTACAAAAGTCCTTTTTGAACTAAAAACTCTCGTTCAGCTAAGATCCCTATCAAAATACAACAAAAGATACAAATTAACAAAGTTGAAGTCCAATTTCCTGGGCAAAGTTAACACGACCGTGGGCAAAGTTTGCTCCCTGCAGCTTGTAGAACATGGGCTCATTTGCGGCATGATGAGTAGTCGTTGTACGCCGATACATGGCGAGATTGCCTGGCTACCCTCCAAATTAGGTAACGAATGTACGCAGTAACTGGTTTTAGCGGCTGCATGAAGGTACTTTGAGTAAGGTATTCTGCTCTTGGTGTTTTTGGATTGGGAAATATATTTTTTACAAACAAAAATAGGGAATATGCATGCAATTTTTTATTTGCAAAATGAAATACCTATTAGCTCTGGTAAACAATCATGAAATTATTTTTTAAATACCTTAATCAGCGATTAAGTTATAAAGCTTCAAAGATCACAATTAGAAAGAGAAGTCCGATATGAACTTTGACGTCAAAGTCCATGACGCCTATACATCCGCCATAGAAAACAGCGTTTTCGCGAGTGGGACCGTTTGTTTTTCAAGTAATTTGGATTCTATTTTCACTGTTAGTATTATATTTTTGTATATTTTTAAATAGAATGTATAGATAATAAATATTTTTTTCATGCATGTCCTATTATATACCTAAAGGGTGTTCCAGAAGTACGTGCTCATATTCAAGGGTGGTGTTCTGTAGCTGCTATAGAGTTAAGAAACAATATCAAAATAAGGGGGTCTCGAAAATCGATAAGTTCTAAAATAATTAACTTCAGTAGTATGATGCAGTCACCGTTATTAAATCTGTGATTGAACTAAAATAAACACCGCTAACTGCATCAGACAGTTTGAAAAGTGTTTTTTTCTGAACTGTTTCGACATTTTAAGGGCCATTTTAAAATAAGAAAATATTTTTTACTTAGATACACTTTCGGAACAACCTGTATAATGAATGTCGTGCCTGGGGGCAAGAAAAAAGTAGATATCTCTTCTATTTCTTCCAATATTCCTATATTTTCTGAGGCAGGTAATGTAAAGTTTATCAACTCGAAAAAGCTATCAATCTTGAAGTTTCGCTTATAGTGGTCATAAAGGATTTTCTTTTGGCTGAAAATACAGATAACTTTTCGAATCAATAGCTATAGAAACTACGTTAGATTTATGATTTAGAGTTTATCAAGAGACCTCAAAAATTTTGTATACTTCTTTAAAGTACTGAAAGATTTATAATACCTACATGGAACATTTTTTTAATACCCAACACAATGAATACCATAATTATGGATGTTCTAGAAAAAGTCCGAATCAAAGTTTTAATAATAATAAAAAATAGAAGAAGAAGAAGAAGAAAGAAGAAAACAAGTTTATTTGGCACACACAGATACACACAATGCAGGTACAAATAAAAAAAGGAAACTTAATTCTACATCAATAATATTGTGTGCCCCGCGGCTGCGCCAAATAGGTCCAGTTCAGCAAAATGCCAGACAACTAGGAGCTGCCTGACGCTGGTAAAAATTATGTAGGTACGTCTAGAGTAGTGTAGGGACTCCATTTTCCGCACTTAGACTCCCATTCGATCCGTTGTGTGTAGCATAGGCACCTCTAGCAGGCTTAAAAAATAAAATATACTCCATGCCCCAAACGCCAACTCACAGAGTTCTGTTGTCATGACAATTTACATAAAAAAACCGACCAAATGCGAGTTGGACTCGCACACGAAGGGTTCCATACCATAAACCTTCATTTTTATTATTTGTTATTATAGCGGCAATAGAAATACACAATCTGTGAAAATTTCAACTGTCTACTTATTACCTTTCTTGAGATACAGCCTGCTGACAGACAGACGGACGGACGAACAGCGAAGGCTTAGTAATAGAGTTCTGATGGTTACACTTTGTGCACGGAACCCTAAAAACGTAAGTACAAATACCTGCAATCTGTTTTTCCAATCGCAACACTCCAATATGATGTGAAAGGCTTGTAATCCTCGTGGGAGACACCGCCTGCCATGTATACCGTATACGCAAACATTGTACCTACTTGTACCATATACATCGGAATATCGAAATACATTAACAAAATAAATATCGCCGCCCAAGTGAGTCGCATTTCACTAATACCTCATATTATTCTTTATTTATCTTTGATTTAGGTACACGGCCTTACTATGTGTTTTCACGGTATCTTATGCTTAGCCTTTTCCTATGTTGATTGTTGGGGTCGGTTCGCAGAGTAACAGGAATGGGCTGAATACAAGTATTACACGAAGAGATGGACGGTCTATATGACATGATTGGGTCACAGTTTTAGGGCTTTATAGAAAAAAAAAGGTTTTTCCAAATTAAAATATGAATTTTTGGCCTTGTTTCGATATCTAGATTCCATAATGTGACTTTAACGAAATTTTTCATTTAGCTATTTCAGCAATATAAAATGCGCATCTATTTCAGATCCGTGTTCACGATGACTAATCCATGTTCACAATGTCATTGTTCTGCTAAAATGTAAAAACTTTTTACATAAAAAAATACAATCGACTTCCAAATGAAAAAAAAATCACTACCAAGTATAATATAACTTTAATTTCATAAGTCGGTGTTTTTGGTTGTTTCTCTTCACTGTCTCTCAACCCATTCGCAGGAAAGCAAAATAAGCAATTTCGTTTACTTGGATGACAAGATATGTCATCCAAGTAAACGAATTCCAGCTATTTTGATTTAAAAGCCAAACAACTAAACCGATTTTGATGAAATTTATATGGGAACACCTCTGAAGTATGATTTATCAAACAAAAAAGACTCGTCAAAATTGATTAATAATTGGCGTAATGATCGCGTAACATACATACAAAACATAACAAAAACCATATAGTCAGTTATTGAAGTCGGGTAAAAAGGATTGTTCGGACTGTATTACACATTAGGTTAGTATAACGCAGTGGCGTGCCTAGGGTTTCAAAATAAGGCAAGCCCAATAAAATTTTAACCGATTTCAAAAAAGAAAGTTCAGTTTTCGACTGAGTCTGTAGGTACCTTCGTATGTATCATCGCAATTTTCTCATAAACTGATATAGATGTCTCAATTCGTTGTTTACCAAAATTACCGAAAGAAACCATTGCACACAGGTGTTTATAGGAATTTGCGTGCCTTTTAATGGCGCCAGATATGTTATTTATAACCAGATGTATTCCAAACGGAATCTTCATTCGAAAAAAATAGGCAGCAAAACGAACACAACTTATTAGTGTGCGAACAGCCAACAATCTAAAATTTTACTAATCTTAATTTAATCTAGAATTTAACTGTTTTTTCTGAGCAAAGTTTAAAGGTTTTACCTTATCTTCGCCAATCAAAACTTGAACGCATTTTAAATCCTCACAAGGTACAACCTCCATTGTTGTAGGTAAGTCACCAAAACAATTGTATCACTGAGAAAATCTAAGAAAACACACAAAAAACTTTAACAACATAACTTTTCAACTCTCAAGCAAATAAAACTGAAGTAAGTTGCACTCCGGTGTCAAGAACTACTTACGCAGAGTTGCAGTGTTGTCATTTAGGCAAAAAAAGTCACCAGGTATATGAAAAATCTAGCTAGATGTCGCAAATTTTTTATTTTTAAGATATTGCTTGAGTATTTAATTTCGTTATTTTAAAAAGTCGCTAGTATTTATTGTTGCTAAATCTTAAAAAAGTCCCCAAACTCGTTAAAAATCTCCAAGATCTCACAACGTCGCTAAAACGGCAACACTGCAGAGTTGGCAAGGTGACAAGGTCACGCATACGCGCGCAAAATCATACGCATGCACGGCTTAATCTTCAATACTGATCGATTTGTAGGCGCACAAGGTTTAGAACTCGTTATACGGCACATCGCTATAAGTGCGAAAGTGACGGAGATAGTATTTGAAAGCCCGGTAAAAGCCGGTACGTGTAAGCGAGATAGCTATATGTAGACGCTGCAAATGCGAAACTCTGCGCGCGAACAATCGCGATGTGTAGTTATGTAGTAATGCGGCATAGGTAGCATACTTTGTGTTATTTTGATAAGAATTAAGCGCGCGAACTTTTAAATAGTTCGGGTTTGATATTGATTCTCTATCGAGCATTTTAGTAAGGCATGCCGGGCTTTTCGGCTTATATGAAGGTACCGCCACTGGTATAACGGCGCCTTCAAATTTGTCGCCAAGTGCCGCGCGGCAGCAGCGCTGCAGCCGCGCTGCTTTTTTAATCCATACAGCATCCACATCCATCCATACAACGGCAGCGCTGCAGCCAGTTTGTCATAGAGAAAAATAAATATATCATACAAGCGAATGTAGGTAGCCAAATCGAATGTCAGATCCAAAAATAAACTTAGAAAATACTATTGTAACTGAGAATAACCACGTTTTCCTGTAAAGTGATAAATTGTGCATGCATAGTTGAAAAACACATTAGTTCACGTCCAGGCATGAAATAATATCGTTTTCGCTTTTCGTGCTATAAGATTATTTTTGTTGAGCGATTATTTTCAAAACCTTGGATTTTTTCTAAATCTGAGATGTTAATCATTTCATTTTTTTGTTCTCTTTTATTATTTAGAAGCACAAAATGGTGATGATTTGTTGAAAATCTATACTAATTATATAAAGAGGTAAAGTTTGTGAGGTTGTAGGGGGTAATCTCTGGATCTACTGAACCGATTAAAGCCACGTTATTTGTGAGTGTCATAGGCTATATATTAACCCGAAAAATACGCCCAACGAAGTGGTTACGGGTCAGCTAGTACTATATAATATATTTTCGTCAAACTTAAATGGCAGTGGGCACATTTTTCGCAGATAGTCGATGGCGTCGAAAGGCGTAGCGACCGCGTACCTGGGCCCTAAGTCTGCTATAACAATAGTGTCAGAATGGTCTATCATAGATTTCATAATGGTTGATTTTGACAAGATTATATGCCATTTCTTTCAATGGAGTGTCAGTGGATGACCACTGGATATAAAAGCGTCATTATGACTTTCCAGTGGTAAAAAAAATGGTCCAAAAATTGACCACTTTTTTTCTCACTTTTTTTCACTTCAGGGCTGAAGTCGTGTTGGAAGGCCCCTTACAAGTTGGACCAATGACCTGGGTGAAAGCCGAATCCGCTGGATGCGGGACACACAGGACATGTCGATGTGGCCACACTTAAGGGAGGCCTATGACCAGCAATGGACGTCTTTCGATGATTATAAATTACTGTATAATTGAAAACTTTCTATATTCCTTTCTATAATTGAAAATATCTTGAGACATTGTAATCTCTCGATAAATTGTCAAACTAACATTTGATTTACAATTATACGAATCAAAATCTTATACTCTATAATATCTCCGTGCTGTTCCGAGATATTGTGGACTGACATAAACTGGCGACCAGTCAGCACTCTGGTCTACAATTTATCTATTTTGGTGTGATAGTTAATTGGAAACTTGGCCCCTCATTGGTCTTTGTTAGTGTGAACAAATCAAATCAAATCAAATCGTATATTTCAAATAAACCATTTACAGGCACTTTTGAATTGTCAAAGTCAGTCAGTCAAAAACATGAAGCTATTTGCACGTTCCAAAGCGTAGATCTCTATGGAGAAGAACGTGCAAGAAACTCCACGGACACTCTTTTAAACCATGTGATGTATTACAAAAATCTTGTTAATCTTTGATTGCTTCTATATGTGAGGACAATGCAAAGAACAAGTAAATATATAAGTCTCAACTGACGGCGCCCGTTCACGAACATGACGCGTGCATCAGCACCATCTAACTCAACCATTTTGAAGGGAATAAAATGATCCAAAACACGCGCCACCATGAGCAAAACATTTGAGTGAGCATGACAAGCTCTCAACTGCCACGCTCGTTCATGTCAAACCAATTTAATTACGAAATCTATAATTATATATGTAAATGGCTCCATAGTGCTCACATTTACAAAAAATTGAAAATATGCTTCTACGTTATACAAAACTATGGTTTCAAGTAACCAAGAAAAGAAAAAAAAAGAAGGCTGCTTTATTGTGTATACTTTGCTAATACAATAATGCAAAGAACTAATAAATAAATGATTGTATAGGAGAACAAAAAAAGGGTAAGCATTTCTTCCAATTATCAAAAACCTAACAAGTGGACCCATGCTGATGTGGCTGTGGAGCAGGACCGGCCAATGACAGTCTTGTTTCCACGTTTACTAATTTACGAAAACGGATAAATTTTAGACTTGTGCTCTGATTGGTTGCCATTTTATGTCAGTGCACAATTTTTCGGAATGACTTCGAGTGATTATAGAATATCAAATTTTGATGCTTAAAAAAGTAATCCAAATGTTCACTTGATAATAATTTTTCGAGAGTTTACAATCTATCAAGTTATTTTATAATCTTACGAAGTTTACTGTTTTCCGGTGACATTTCAATATTTTCCGACTATAATGATATAGACATCACTCACAATAAAAAGGTTTTCAGTCAAAACAAACCCGTTGTTCCACCAAAATACGAGTAGGTCAGTCCGGCTGCAATTCTGCAACGTTGCATTGCATATGAACGTGAAATACTGGCGCTAAAGTAAATATATGAACCATTACTGTAACATATGGTAGGTGCCCGATCTACGTGTTTGTCCATCAGAATGATTTTATTACTGTTTCATTAGTAGAATGTTTCAAAAATTGTAAGTTCCTCTTTCGGTTTTTTGTGTGTTGAGTAGGTATTTTGGTATCTTTTAAAGCTTTGCTATCGTTAAATATTATTCGATGCTTTTGGTATCTTTACAATAGGCATGCATTATTAACATTTCGTAGATTGTATAGTTGTACCTTTCGTTCAAAATAAAAGAGCTCGTCTGATTCTGATGGTGTTAAACGTGCCAGTTAATGGATTATTCAAAATATATTTTGATTTAATAGGAAGTCGAATTCTTGATCTTAGTTTCTAAGGACTTACCATGACCTAAAACTTACTGGATTTATTTTTTACCATGTGTATATGCACACATTTGACCACTGTCTCTCCTGAAGATGTGATAATGTGGTCGAAGTGGAGTACGTTTGCTTAGAAGTAACCTATTCACTCTTGACATAATTGATCCCAGGTTGTAGCTATTAGAAAACACAGAATCTGGTAGGGAATTCCACTGCTTGGCTGTACGTACAATGAATATGTACAGGATAACTACCATCTGTTGCCCTGTTTACAATTCTGAATATTCTGCACTGCTGCGAGATTTTATTGTGCTAACTGGTTTTTATTGACCTCATTTTTAAAATCAATCATCGGATTTTCCTTTTATCTAGAGTTTCCTCAAAAAATTGTGAAGTTGAAATATATATTGACATTGCAAAACAACGTCAAAAGTCAATTAAGACGCGCCGAATTCGATTGCGAAGCTCTACTTTTGTTTCGCTAACTGGATTCCAATCTCTGCGGAGTTTTCTGTTTTCGTTTGTCAGGGTTCCGCGATGAGTAGGAGGAAACCCTTCGTAATTGTTGTGTTTATCTCCTTATTTCTTTGTTTTGCGATATATTTTGGAGCGTAATGGAACGTGTACCTACATAATATGTACAGCTGAGCGGGAAGTCTCGACATGGTTATATCCGTACAGTCAATTTCGAACGCAATCCACGGATCTGCGGGGCTACTCTCTAAGCCCGAAGTCCATAGTTTCGGGCTTAGTTGCGGGCGTATTTTACTCCGTATCAGCTTCTAACTTACGATTAGTCCCGAACCCGAACTAAGAATGAATGACAACACGATTTGACAGGAACTGAGAAATCGTGTTGGAAATGACAATAAGCTGGCTTTTTTCCCTATCATACATCGAAACTGAGGAAATCGTTACTCGATAGCTGCAAACTCCACATCCCCAAACTTCTGACACTCCGATTCATCATTGAAACTGCACCTCATCACTCATACTGTCATATTCATTATTTACTAATATTTGATTTTAAGTTAGTTAGTTTTAAGTTAGTTTTTGTATTTTTAGTCTACTACCCTCATTTGATTAATGTCCATTTACAAATTTTGTATTAAGAAAAACTGTTTTGAAAAATGTAAGTTCACGCAACCAGGCCCCCAAGATACAGGCGCTGCCTAGTTTGGGGACCACCGCTAAATGACTATGCTAATTATTTATCTTTGTTACTGTAAGCATATTTTTAAGTATTTCTACCATTTGTCATATTATTCTTATGTAACAATGGACCAATAAACTAAACTAAACTAAACTAAACTAACTAATTATTCTTAGTGGTTAGGTGATACGGAATAGAATACGCCCGCAACTAAGCCCGAAACTACGGATTTCGGGTATAGAGAGTAGCCCCCCAGATCATTGATTTTGATCGTAGATCGCGTTCGAAATTGATTGTGTACGAATGGGCTTACCGAATTTCAGTCGCTGGGCGATTGGTAATATGTCGAGACTTCCTGCCCTGGTGGCTTGTCGGTGGTAACACTTTAACGTTGAGTTGGCCGAGCGTAGAACCGAGTTTCAATAGAATAAGAGGCCAACTTATACTAGTTATTATCCCTGCCGTGTGTAAGTGCCGTGACTGTACGTGACTACCTAATAGGTCCTGTGAACGATACAGGTTTAACTACATAGTAAACTTTGGTAGCTGTTAAACTCCTCCAAAACATGGTTACGATGTTAGCTAAGTGCAGGAGTGTATCTCAAACTTTACGTGATAAAGTCACCTAAAGACTAACTGCTCAAGCATAACAACAACAACTCCGACATTGTATAATATTGCAAAAATAACTATATTTTTGTAATTTTGATTGGTTTCATATAGCAAAAATACGTGTCCATTTTTTTTTAATAATCTAACAGACGTGTCCATCACGTCAAAACAAATAAACAGAACAATATTACCCAGGTAAAATCCCTATTTTATTTTTTCTGCTTCCATAAATTCATGGTATCAAAAGATTATTGTTTTGTTATAATTTTTCCGTAACTTTTGACATTTTTCAACAGACGTCTTTCAAGCAACAACGGAACCCATCTTCTCATAAAAATCATAACCCAAATATTAATCCATTTTTTAATCCCGCAAGATAAGCCTGCTGTTTCGGCTATAATATTTACTTATTTCATGATGGATGGCTCGACAAGGTGACCGTGTTTTGTTTTATAGTCGACTGTCTATTGCCTGCGACTTCGTTCGACCGAGTAGATATCACTTATCGAGGTACAAAGTTACTTCTCCCATTTTCCCCCTAAAGTTGTTTTACTTTTTTTATTATACAACCTGTAACAGAATAGACGCAATAACTCTTACGGGGGCATTGTGCTCATCATTATGAACAACTTTTACTATGGGACCAATAGCGAAATCGCGAAAAAAAAAATCAGCTGTTCAGTACATTTTGTCGAGTTATGCGCACATAAATGTATGGGGGAGGGAGTCAATTTCTTTTTCGTGATTTCAGTGTTGGTCCAATAGGGAAAGTTGTTCATAATGATGAGTTCAATGACCCCTCAAGAGGTATTGCGTTTATTGTGTTACAGGTTGTATAATAATATCCTACCAATAATCGTCAGAACGGATCTTGATTTAATTTGGTACAGAGGTAGATTATAGTCTAGAGTAACACATAAGATACTTTTTATCCCGGGAGTAGGTTCCCTTGGGATAATTTTCGATATTCACGCGAGCGGAGCCGCGGGCGGCAGCTAGTGAGGTATAGGGCGTTTGCACCAAAGCTGGATTAATTTTCCAGGAAGTGTGGATCGTGTCCTTTCAAAAATCCTTTCTTAGCGGATTCTTACGTTTTTGTATACTTATATTCTATATGTCAGCTTTCTAAACTTAGTAGTTTTGACTGTGTTTTTATAAGTATAAGCGGCAGCGCTGTTGCCACGTTGCGGCCGCGTGTTTCTTATTTTTATGGATTAACAAAGCCGCGTGGCAGTAGCGCTGCAGCCGCGCTGCTGGCTCGCGGCACTTTGCGACAAATTTGAAGGCCCTTAGTTAGAATTTGTTAAAAATGATAGCTTTCCTTTAGTTTGTCATGTAATATTACTTTCCAGAATTTGATCCATATTAGTTAGCTACAGTTTCGGATGATGTGATAATACAGGGTGTATTTTTTTTCAAAAATAAATGGTTCGATTCCAGGGTAGGAATAACGATTTTTCAAAAATCTAATGATGCAGTTTTAGGTTTCATCAAATTCGAGATCGAGACTCCTTTCAGTGCTTTTGGATATTCCTCATAGTTTGGAATTTGGCCATGAAGGCACACTTTATAAATTCATTCTGTATAGCCTTCCTCGATAAATAGGGTATCCACGGGTTCCTGAGATAAACGCATTCAAACAAACATACAAACAAACTCTTCAGCTTTATAATATTAAGTATAATATAAAGATGTAGTCTGACCTTTGTAGCTATTACTTAGCAAAGGTGAAGCTTTGGACCTATTAGTGAAATTATTTCTTTAAAATATGGTAAATATCCCCCTCGGAGCAGCAGATTTTAATCCATTGTCGGAACTTATAGAGTGCAAATTAAAAAAATGTTTAGTAACGCATAATGGCATTACGCCAATAGCATAATACACAAGACTAAGTACTTAACTTTTAATTGTTTTTTTTTTGTATTAAGCAATTAGGCTTCTGGGTTTTTTCCGTTTTATTTAGATACTATCCTATCTATCGATCTATCTAGGTGGAGAAACTTGCTGAAAATCTAGATGACAATCATGCACAAGATTGTCTGTGTTGCGTAATCATAACTGTACCGCTGTATAAAAAAAAAGAAAAAAAGTGAGAGAGAGAGAGAGAGATTTAATGCAAAAATTGAAAAGGAATACTCATTCCCATGAACAACTTTTGCTATGGGACCAACTTTCAAATCGCTTATCAGCTTTTGTATTAAATCCGTTACACCTTGTATAAGGGAATTTATAATTTCGATGTTGAAATAGCATTTGTCGAGATCAAAGCATCCTGTCGGATAATGTTCGACTGTCACGCAAGTTTACATTATAAAATAGAATTTATGCAAAGATCATTGTTAACACTAATCTAACTATATTTATTTAAAATAAAACCTCTTAAAAAAATGTGTCCGCATCGTTGTCGACTAAAAGTGAGCCCAAAAAACTGGTGTCCTCTGTTAAAGGTCAAAACCAACTCTTGCGTCACGCGAAGTGTCAGCTAAGCGTTTAGCAAGTTCTTGATCATTTTAGAAATAATCAGAACTCTAAAATTCAGAACTACTCATGTACTTTGACTGAATCCACTCAACTTATTCATAGATTCCCCTATTGTTTTGTTTACATCGTAAACAGGAAATAAGGTATGCTCTCATCCCACTACGGTGTCAGGAAATTGTGAAACAGATAAAAAAACACGGCGCCCACGGGAAGGTAAAACTACATAGTTTTTATAAAGGATTTTGGTACGTGCGTGCATTATTTATATTATGCTTAGAAATAAATTTAAGGGAAATGGTGTACTTGGCGAATATAACGGTATAACCTTGGCAATTTTGGCATATTTTTTTGCCTCCTTGCGAAAACATGGTTTGAAGTTGGTTCTACCTATCGAATCGATAAACGTATAGGTATATAAGCCTTGGTCCATTGTGGTCACTAATTCAAAATTTGAAGTATACAATTATCGCCACCTTTAGCCAATAAAATAGGTCAGACTATAAATCCCAAAAGGAAAACTTTCAAAGGAGGTGAACTCATATATGCTTGGTCCAAGTCTACGTTTCTTCCCGGGGGGCGTCGGTAGTCGCAGGGCGATTCCCAGCCACCGAAGGCGCGGGCCTGCGAATAGGGCGGTGCGTTAGGGTCCACGCGCGCCTCAAAGAGTTGTCAGCATAGTAGACGGGGCCTGCTAGAGCCAGTGCCTGCCAAGGTTGCGAAATTTGTTCGAAATAGTCACCGCAGCCTTGGAACGCAAAGGGCATTAGCAGGTTTGAGTTTTAGTCAGTAAGAGTCTGACACTTCCTTCCCCTCCACCCAGAGTGGAAGGAGTAATTTTATTATTTCCCATCCTTCAAAAAAAGTCTACGTTTCTAGGTAGAGAAACGTGCTGAAGATCTAGATGACAATCATGTACAAGATTGTCTGTATTACGCAATCATTACTGTACCTCTGTATAAAGATAAAGAAAAAAAAAAGAAAAACAAATATGAGAGCGAGATTTAATGCAAAAATTGAAAAGGAATATTCATTCCCATGAACAACTTTTACTATGCGACCGACTCTCAAATCGTTTTCAGATTCTGTGTAACATTCATTACACCTTGTATAAGGTAATTTATAATGCCGATGTTGAAACAGCATTTGTCGAGATCAAAGCATAACTGCACTATGAAAACTTAGGCTTCTTTCACTCGTACCACAACCAGACCACACCGTCGCGACAAAAGGTGATCAAGCTGTGGTTACGTGTGAATAGTGTCGCTGCGGCTTCTTGCAGTTGCGATGTGGTACCTACAAAATGTGGATGTGTTTGCGATGTAGCAGGCTGCTACTTCGCGGTGTCACTGGTGGTTGCGTTGTAGTCAATGATGACGGCTAAATATGGTCCTTGTGAATTGAAATATTAATTTTCATACAAATTAGTGCCCGCCCTCGTGTTGTGGTCATGGTATGAGTGAAACAAGCCTTACACATGACATGTCGCTTATATCACCAAGAGTAAGTTAAACAAAGGAAGCTCGATTCACCGGAACAATACGAAACTCTAAACATTAAAGCGATTATATCTAAAGTCGATGATGTGTTACATTTTCTTCTTTCATGACGTCATACGTCACGCACTCTTCGAAATTCCTTTACAAGTGAACTCACCCGTTTTTCGGGGTCATGCAATGGGAAAAGAAAGCCGGTAATTGAATTAATTTGTCGGGTTCCGGCTTTAAGTTTTTCGTATCAGAAAATGTACGGGTATCCGGGCCGAAATACGAGTTTTCGATGTTTTTTTGAGCATTTATTACTCTCGTTGTTTCTTAAAAAGTCTTAGATCTCCAATCTTGGAACTTATTGAACCAATTTTAATGAAACTTTGTATGTAATCAAAAATGCTTAAAAAGTAAATCAGGAACTTTTTCGAAAATGAATTTACGAGGAAAGAGTCTTATTTTCACTTTCTGTTGTAAACTTAAATGACTAATATACTCTCATAAGGTGACATTGTTTGAAAATAATTTAACATAGTCTACATTTTTTTTCGCAACAGTACCTAAGTCTAGTAGATAAATTGAAGAAAAATAGACAAGACCGTTGAGAAGTTGTCATTAATTATAGATAAACAAAAGCATATTATTAATATAAAACGGAATAAATAAAAAAAAATCGAGTGACTAATTTAAAACATATTAAATAAATAATAATAATTAAACTCTATATTAATAATAAATAATAAAAATATTTATTTCATAAAACAAGAACACATTGCACTGTATACATTGCAGAATTAATAGAAGAACTTAATGTGGATGTCTGTATTTTAGCTATTTATTTAAATACATTGCTATGAAATGTTAAAAGTTAGAACTTAGCAAATATGTATTAAGTATTAGAGCAATGTAAGAAATTATATGCAGTTAATTATATAGAGAGGAACCGACTTTAACACTTAGGATAATTTAGGAAAAACGAAAAATTATATAAATAATAAAAATTATAAACACTTCCTAAGTCTAGTTATTTTTTCTAATAGGACAGAACATAATAAGTTTGTTTGAGCATAAACATCAGTCAAACATGTAATCCGTAACAGCTCATAATTACTTGTAATTTACAGCACACAAGTTAAGTTGTAACATACAACTTAATGGTATAATTTATATAGAAATTAACACTCGTCTCGAGTAAACAGGTACTTTAAATATTAACTTGTCAAAACTTCGTTATGTAACTGCATTTTCAGCTCCTTCTCAGTTGTGGAAGGTGAGTTTAATGAGGAGAATGGTACGTTTAGTATTATTACCTAAACATACAATTTTTCCCAGTTTTTACTGCACGGCTTTTTCCAATATAATCACTATACCTAGCCCTTTTTCAACTATATTGTGGTCGGCTCTCTTACTGGTTGAGTCTCATCCAGTCTCAACTTCGGCGCCACCATTGAGTACAAAGCTCAAAATCCACCATCCCGCCGAAGTCCGGCGCCAAGCAGCTTGCTGTGTTCCGTCGGTGTGCGGGAGTGCCAGTGCCTCTGGGGGAGAAGGAGACTGTCAGTTGCTCTGCTCAGAACCGGTCTTGGTCACTGGGCTGGGCTTTCCGGGTAACTCATTTTGGAGGGTAGCGGGATCCGAAGCACAGTGCCAGCCGTTGGCCGACCGCAGTTAGTAGGGGGCCCAAGTAGCACTCTAGCCACGTGTGAAAGGCTGCCCCGCCAACTAGCGAAAAATCCCGGTATGTTCCACCGTGCCAGCCGGCGACTGGATGGGAGGACCCGGTGGACATATCCGGGGGGGTTCGGGCGTCCTCGCAGTCTCCAAATGAGTTCCCCACAGGTCAGTTTAGCTCTAGTGTTCCACTTGGTTCACTGAGCAGCGCCTCGACAGTTCGACTTTTCTCCCCATCTACTCTCATGATGACCAAAGCAAAGAAGAAAAATATGGTAAAACAACGGCTGCACCTCCTCCCACTAAAAGTGCAACTCACTAATATTAGGGGGTTGCACTCCAATCTCGATCCGGTCCATCACCACCTTGAGACCGAGAAGCCGCACCTGTTTTTCCTAACGGAGACGAAGATAACAACCCCGTCGGACGTGGCGTACCTCAACTACCCGGGCTACTCTCTGGAACACAAGTTCAAGAAGCAGGCTAGAGTCTGTGTGTACGTCCGCGATGACATTCGTTGTCGTCGTCTCCGTTGCTTTGAGAAATCGGGTTTTTCTGCCATATGGCTACTTTTGGACACAGGCGTGGAGAAATTTATTTACATCGGCGTATACCGATCGCACAGCGGTGATCAGGAGACAACAGCGCTGTTCAATTCCCTCGTGGAGTCGGCCGACGTAGCCCAGCAACGGTACCCAACAGTGAAGCTCATTTTTCTGGGGGACTTCAACGCCCACCATAAAGAGTGGTTGTTCCCGTACCAGAAAACTGACCATGCCGGGTTAGAGGCGCGCAAGTTTGCTTTAACGCTAGATCTAACCCAGCTGGTGAATGTGGCAACGCGGGTACCGGATGTTGACGCCCATACACCCAATTGCTTGGACCTTCTGCTCACAACTGATCCGGGCAGTCATTCAGTGTCGGTCTCAGCTCCGCTGGGAACGTCTGACCACTGCCTGGTGAAATCCGTATTGACCTGCTCTCCTCCAGATAAGAGTCCTAGAGGCACGAGACGAGTATGGCGATACGAGTCAGCAGATTGGGATGAGATGCGGCACTTTTTTGCATCTTATCCATGGCGGCAAGTGTGCTTCTCCTCGGGTGACCCCTCGTGCTGTGCTGACTTGATTGCGGACGTGATTCGGCAGGGGATGGAGTATTTTATTCCATTCTCCGACATCCCGCTCGGTCACAAATCCCGGCCTTGGTATAATGCAGAATGCGCCCACGCTGAGGCCCGCAAAGAGTCTGCATACCAAGCGTGGATCAAGGCCCGCGACCGAAAGGTTAAAGCACGTAGGGTTCGAGCGAGGAAAAGAGCCTTTAATTCTGCCGCTAAGTTCTGCAAGCAGGTTTTACGTAGGGCACGTTTTGACCATGTCGGACGTATCGGGGCCAAACTAGCATTGCACCTTCCAGGTAGTAAACAGTTTTGGTCCCTGTCGAAAGCGGTTGAAACGAATTTCTGTCGACCCACTTTGCCTCCAATGTTGAAACCTGATGGCTCGCTGGCTCACTCTGCAAGTGAGAAAGCAAATTTATTTGCAACTCTCTTTGCAAGCAATTCGCGTCTGGACGCTGGCTCCAAGCAACCACCGACTTTACCTCGTTGTGACTCTTCGATGCCGGAGATCACAGTTCACATTAAAGAGGTCCGAAGAGTATTGTGCAGTCTAGACGTGAATAAGGCCAGCGGGCCTGACGGCATTCCAGCGAGAGTGCTGAGGCAATGTGCACCTGAACTGTCTCCTGTGTTGGCACGCCTGTACCGCCTCTCTCTTGAAAAAAGAACGGTGCCGAAATCATGGAAGCTTGCGAATGTGCAACCGGTGCCCAAAAAGGGAGACCGTGCTGACCCTGCCCATTACCGTCCGATCGCCATTACCTCCATCCTTTGCAAGGTTATGGAAAGGGTTCTTAACAGTAAGCTGCTGACCTACCTCGAAGACAATGATCTCCTCAGTGACCGTCAATATGGCTTTCGCCGGGGACGGTCAACTGGCTATCTTCTTGTGTATGTCACGCACTGCTGGGGCGAGGCCATCGAGAGACACGGCGAAGTACTTGCCGTGTCGCTCGACATCTCGAAGGCCTTTGACAGGGTTTGGCACGCAGGTCTACTGAGCAAGCTTCCTGCTTATGGCATCCCAGCTGGTTTTTGTAGCTGGATATCAGACTTCCTGAGTGAACGGTCGATCCGAGTAGTCGTTGACGGCTGCTCCTCTGACCTCATGGCTATTGATGCTGGAGTTCCTCAGGGGTCTGTTCTCTCTGCAACTCTTTTCCTGCTGCACATCAATGACCTACTTCAGCTTGGTCTTGTTGGGTACGCAGATGACAGTACGGTTTCAGAGAGATACTTGTCCAGCGCAACAACCAGCGGGGATGAAGTTCGTTCCTTGAGAGAGGCCATGGTGGAGCGGACAAATTTGTACTTAAGCCTTGTCTCCCAGTGGGGTGATGACAATGTGGTCACTTTTAACGCCACCAAAACACAGGCGTGTCTTTTTACCGCAAAAAGGAGTCGTTTTGACCTAACTCCTACTTTTCGGGGTACATCTGTTCCTGTGACTGATCGGCTCGAGCTCCTAGGCATGGAGTTGACATCCAGTCTCAACTTCGGCGCCACCATCGAGTACAAAGCCCAAACCGCGGCCAAAAAGCTGGGCATCCTAAATAGGGTGAAGCGATACTTCAGGCCTGGACAGCTTTTAACCCTATACAAAGCACAAGTATGATATATCCTGCATGGAGTATTGTAGCCACCTTTGGGATGGCTCAGCTAAGTATCAGCTTGCCGCGCTTGACTCGGTGGAACGCAGAGCTAAGAGGCTCATCGGTGACGTAAAACTGGTGGATGCCAAGCTGCATAGCTTGGCTCATCGCCGTAAGGTTGCCTGCTTGTCGGTCTTCTACAGATTGTACTTCGGTGAGTGTGCCCAAGAACTCCACGACCTCATTCCACCGGCCCCCTTCTACCATCGGACATCCAGACGCACTGCATCTTACCATCCCTACCTTGTTGCTATTCCACCAACTCGCACTAAGCGTTTCCAAACGTCTTTTATAATGCGCACAGCAAAGGAGTGGAACTCTCTGCCTGCGTCCGTGTTTCCAAACGCTTACAACCCTAATCTCTTCAAAGTTAGAGTGAACAGGCTCCTTCTGGGTAAGCTCGCTCCATCGTAGATTTTGTCTCGGTCATCTCTGACATAGACTGGAGTCAAGAGCAAACCCATCACAAATAAAAAAAATAAAAAAAAATGCGGCCAAAAAGCTGCATACTAAATAGGGTGAAGCGATACTTCAGGCATAATGGACAGTTTTTAACCCCATACAAAGAACAAGTCTGATCTTGCATGGAGTATTGCAGCCACTTTTGGGATGGCTCAGCAAGCAAGTACAAGCTTGCCGCACTTGATTCGGTGGAACGCTACACAGCTTGCAACACAAGGTTGCCTGCTTGTCGGTCTTCTACAGATTGTATTTCGGTGAGTCAGCCCAAGAACTCCACGACCTCATCCCACCAGCCCCCTTCTACCATCGAACATCCAGATGCACTGCAACTTACCATCTCTACCTTGTTGCTATTCCACCAATTTGCACTAAGCGTTTCCAAACGTCATTTATAATGCGCACAGCAAAAGGGTGGAACTCTCTGCCTGCGTCTGTGTTTTCGAACGCTTACAACCCTTATCTGTTTAAAGTCAGAGGGAACAGGCTCCTTCTGGGTCATTGCCTCTGTCATCTCTGGCCTAGACTAGAGTCAAGACTGTTTAGAGTCAACAGAGTAAAAAAAAGTGCCAGTATTTTACACAAAGCGATTGTCTGTCTGACCTGCACAAACCCAGTAACTGGGTAACACGATACTACCCCTTGGCAAGACAAGTGTCAGACTTCATTACTTCTGACGACACGTAAAGACTGTCTAAGGTCAACAGAAACTAAACAGCAGGATACAACAGCTTAGTGTAATGTTTTCAGAGGCACGGATGGTCGCCCATCCACGAATCGACCTGGGCAAATGTTGCTTAACCTCGTAGAGCGACATGTGCGACAGTTATTATCGCAAGGTTTTTGCAATTTCAGTTAAATAATGGCTCTGGATTTATGGGATGTGTAACGTTTTTCATCCTTTTCATATGAAAACATAACTGTAATACAGGGTGTTCCTGAAATGTATGGTGATATTTTAGGGAGGAGTTTTGCAGCTGCTATACAATTAGGAAAAGATATCAACACAAAAAAATATTGACTTTTTTTCATAAAACCCAAAAAAACAATTTTCAAGGTGTTTGATGCAGTTAGTGGTATTTATTTTACTTCAATCATAGATACAATGCCAACGACTGCATTACACAGCTTGAAAAGTGATGTTTTCTCATATTCTTAGTTGTTTCTCAAAGCCGAGTTTTTTTAAAAAGTCAATATTTTTTGTTTTTATATTGTTTCTGGAGCTCGTGACTAAATAATAACAGCCGCACGGGTCGATTTTTATGGTTAAGCAACGCTTGCCAAGGTTGGTATGTGGATGGGTGACCATCTTAACATACTGAGTCTCCTTCGTGCCTCGGAAAGCACGCTAAGCCGTTGGTCCTGGCTGTCATTTGTACATCTTTGGCAGACGTTACAGATTGTCACAGGCCACTAAATCTGACTCCAGTCTTGTCAAGAAGTACCCTGTTCCCCAGTTAATGGGTTGTACTTATAGACTCAATTTATTTAGCATTATATAATTTCATCAATTTTAACGCCACATGTGTGAATACTGTGTACTTTAAACTTAAGCTATAGCTCTCAGTTTTAGGTTTGTTTTTGACTTGAATGTACCCTGGTGGTTGGGAGTGTCATGCTCACTGAAAAGTCTAGCTGATGGTGGACTATGTGTTGGATCATTTGGCTACCTTCAAAATGGTTGAGCCCAATGGTGCTAGCGCATGCGTCATGTTCGTGAACGCTGTCAGTTGGGACTGGTCATCTCAGCCGCCATGGTTTATTTTAAATATTTCTTTGAATTGTTCCGTTTTATCCTGCTCGTCTTTTACATCGTTCTCACATGTATCTCAATTTCAACTTGATGTGAACAAAACTTTGCAACAATTAATTATTTTTAAAAGAGTGTCCGTGGAGTTTCTTGCACGTTCTTCTCCATAGAGATCTACGCTTTGGAACGTGCAAATAGCTTCATCTTTTTGGACCGACCGACCTTGACAATTCAAAAGTGCCTGTAAATGGTTTATTTCAAATAAATATTTTGAGTTTGAGTTTGTGGGGGTCTGGTAGGCAGCCGCTCCATGTAAAACACTGGTATTCAGCTGAATCCGGTTTGACTGGAAGCCGACCCCAATATAGTTGGGAAAAGGCTAGGCAGATGATGATGATATTGTTTCTGGACTCTATAGCAACTACAGAACAACACCCTTAAATATGAGTACGCTCTTCTAGAACACCCTGTATATGTAACATATTACCTACCAAAACCCTAAAAAAGTAACACAGCAATTACATGTTTGGCAAACACAATATTGAACGTAACGCAAACATCACAAGTCCGTACATCATGTTCATTACATTTATTAATGGACGACAACTGTTTGTCATCGGCTTAACGGGAACGTGCGGGCAAACGTTACCAGTGGGACTGGAAATCAGGTTGGAGAGAGTACTATTTTGTCATTACGTTAATGGTTTATTTATGTAGTATCCTTTTTCAGACAACCTGTATTTTACTTGTAGTCAAATCAATTGGTAGTTTTACCTGGAAAGTGTTGCAAATTGGTAGTATAGTAGTGATCGTCGTGCTCTTTCTGAATTTTCACTTTGCCACCTCGTTTTTTACCGCTCCGCCATATTGGAAAAATGGCGCCTAAAAATAGAATTTGACAATATTTCCCTTCCGACTGTAATATCCTAAGTTAAAAGTTTTTAGGGTTCCGTGCCAAAATGTTAAAAGGAACTCTTATGGTGTGACTAAGTCTGTCCGTCTGTCACAGCTGGATATCTCAAGAACTACTAATGCTAATCTTGAAATTTGTAATAGTTTAAGATGACGTTTGCGATAACTATTTTGCAAATAAGAAAGATATAAAACGTATATAATATATTTTTTTTTGCAACTGAAAGGGGTTTTTAAAAATTCGAAGTATATGCATTTTTTTAGGCCTTAGGTTTTCGATATTTGACGAAACATGTAAAAAAAATATTATTCCCCCTTATCTCCGCTGTGATAGAAGTTTATGTAAAGATTACAAGATAAATAAAACGATGTATCTAAATAGCACACTTTTTTTTAAGTAGTTTTAGCGAACGGTTACCGCAAAGGCTATGTAGGTCCAACACGTATTCCAAGCACAAAAATACGAGGGGACATAATGAAAATTAAAAAAAAACACGTTGGAATCTATAAAATTACCAAACTTCAAAACTACTGGAAAAAAACCCGTGACTAATGGGCACGAAATGGCTGTAGGTACTTGAGGGAATTCCAGCTAAACAATAGAGGAAAACGTTTTAAAAAAAAAAAAAAAAAACAGAAAAAAAAAAAATATCAAAAAAAAAAAAAAATATCAAAATTATAAATCATTTTTCTTTCTTTCTTTCTTTCTTTCTTTTAGTTTGTCGAGTTTATTGCTGTTACGCCCAATGACTAAAAATGCTCATAAGGCGAAAAAACAGTATACAACGCGTTGTGGTTTGTTCCAAAATTCCACATCGCGAAATTCGCGTCTTGGCACTTAGGAAACCGCCACAATGCGTTGTGAAAATGAAGAAATTTCATGACACGTTCTGACCCCTAACTGAATCAACCACATCGCGAAATAAGTATGTTGTATAGACATGGCTCTAATATTGTCGGTCACCTCACACCTAACTACAACGACAGAGCCCCGCTGCGTGGGGCTTCTATTTCTGTCTGCAGGATTTAAAGAAACCTAACCTATTCGTGTCGGGGTGCCCTAAGTTCCCTCAAACCTATCTTTTTTCGCGATGTGGTTGCATCAGTTAGGGCTCAGAACGCGAAATGTCATTTCTTATTTCCACAACGCGTTGTGGCCGTTTAAAAACGTCAACGCAGTGTCAGTTGTTTTTTCGCTCAATAAGCGTTTTCGGTCTTCGGGCGTAAGATTACTAATGAATCTAATATAGGTAAACGATGCAAGTCTATTGCCACAGACCAGTCACAAATCCACCGTTACTGTGCTGCTTTTAAAAATAAATGGAAAACGCGATGCAATTGTTACTTTTGCTTGACCTTTCCTCCACTCAGTCACGCATTTTCGAGCACTAAACTAACGAGGCACTCCCTGGTTCTACTTAAAATCCTTCACATAATTATTTAAATAATTCATCACCTTAATATTCAAAACGAAAGACTCATAATGCCCAAATCTTAAAACCTAACACAAGTCCCCTAAAACACGACCTCCTATGACTCCTATTCAAAAACCTGTACCAGCCACTAATTTAAGTTTTCGCGTACAGCCACCCGAACACTGCATAGCCAAAATAAAAAGACCCCTCTATTACTTCGGATACTTAAGATTCGCGAAGAAATAAGCAGATTAAATGGCCTCAGAGGGGTCACATTCTCTGGCCACGTGAGGAGGCGACCCTCAAATTTTAGTGGCGCAGAATTCCCGAGCACCTCATTAATTTCAGAGCTTCTTTCAAAGTTTTTCGTCGTTTCATTTTGGGGTTTGCTTAATTAAATCTAGTTTTAGAACTTCATAGGATTCTGTGGACGTCTTGAGTTAGAAAATGTCTTCCCTTTGATTTTCGTTTCAGGTTGGTAATAGTAGAGGACGTCACTTCGTTTAGTTAGTTGAATAGGAATTCACAAATTCGAAGAATTATGGAACATTCTGTCACGCTATAAGTCGGGGGGCAGACGATAGTGTGACATAACTTTTTTCTTGTTAACGGGCCGAATGGGCTGGCCGATTTAGCTGAGTTGTGGTCTTCTGTTAGCTACATATAAACTACCATTACCACTACATAAAGTTAACGTGAAAATAAATAGCTCCCAAACTGCATCACACAATGGCCTCAGTATAGTGAGCGAGAAAGATTCGTAGTTCACCATGCCTCTTAGCGTTGCGCCGAATTATTTGAGGCCGGCACAATATATCTTCTTCTTCCATAATCTCTATTTATTTTAAGTCATCTCAATACTTCATCGTATCAGCTGAAAGACATCCATTGCTGGACATAGGCCTCCCCCATGTGTCGCCACAACAACCGGTCCTGTGTGTCTCGCATCCATTGGCTACCCATAACCCTCACCAGGGGGCCAAAAGAGGCCACTTTACGAAAATCATATTAGAATCATAATATTAATCACACAACAATCTGTCAAATTTAATTTTCATCTTTATCGCTAACGCGTTAGGTTCAAGGTTGATTGGGAAAATTTGACAGTGACGGGTAGCGTGATTTGCTTTCTGATTCTGCTAATGTGGCCTTTTTAGGCCACCAGGTCATCGGTCCACCTTGTGGGAGGCCTTCTAATCAAATGGACCTGAATACCAGTATTTTACATGGAGCAACTGCCTATTTTACCTCCACAACCCAGTAACTGAGTAATCCGAATTTCTTGGCAATTCTGGTCTCAGATTTACTGGCTTCTATCTGTAACAACTGTCAGATATGTCCACATGACGGCAAGAAGCAATGGCTTAATGCACGGAGCAAACTCTGTATGCAATGGAGCCCCTACATTTACACACATAACTGTCCACAAATAAATAGACTACGTTACCATGATTTTGGATCATATATTTTATGTTTTTCGTTTTTATAACTTTAAAAATACTTTTAGACCCAATTTTCTGTCAAAATTTTGCTACTGACTCATATTAAAGTCATTGTTGAGCTTTTGTTGTAATCGGAGGAATCACTGATTCTGATAGCACAGGTTTACCTAGTTTTGGATTTGCTGTTTCTTGTGTAGTTTTGGGTTGAATTTTAGTGTGTCACACTTTGCTCTTGTACACATTTTAAATAACGAGTGTCTGTATTTTGTAACACTACAAATAAGAGTATTGTATTTAATAGAATAAAAAATAAATAAATAGCCAAAGTCCAACCCGTCCACTGATTGACCTCGGCCTGTGTAGCTACAACTTGAAGTTCGACCTGTGCGTTATTAATTAGCTACGACCTCTTCTAGCCACGCACAAAAAAGCAGAAGATTTTGCTTGAAAAAATCTAAAAGAATTTCCAATTCAATTAGGCCTTAGTTCACCACGAACATTCTATTACACGTCTCCCGCGATCGTTTGTCATTGTCGTTTATATTAATTTGCATTAAATTCCCTCTTACGTTGATATGCCAGGAGCCCATTTATTTTGTTTGAAGTTAACTCAATTTCACGGTGAGGCTGGATGCCATAACGGTTTCTGTTGCGCGCGTTACACCTCGAATTATGTTAGTATAGGTACCTACTAAATCTATATGTGTTTGGAGGTAGAATTACCCATACGTGGCTGGAATATAGAAACTAAATATAGTAAGTCTCAAGTCAATGCTTAAAGAAGCGATGTTTTGAGGATTTGGTCTTCCATGTAACGGCTCTACAGTAAATGTCTTTTTTCAGGCTCTAGACTATCTCTGTGCCAAATTTCATTTAAATCGGTTCAGTAGTTTTGGCGTGAAAACGCGACAAACAGACAGACAGAGGTACTTTCGCATTTATAATATTAGTAAGGATAATATAATATGATATAATAATATATAGTACATAGGAAGGATATAACCATCAATGATATTGCACAATGGCAAGCTAATTTCGAGAAAACGCTAATTAGTAGCCTACAATAAGAATATGAATACAAAGAGAGTGAGATTATTTTACACATATACACTTATTTAATATACATTAAAAATTTAGTAGTTTTGTTAATACGCAATGCTAATCTATACTAATATTATAAAGAGGTAAAGTTTGTCAGTTTGTAAGGTTGTAGGGGGTAATCTCTGGATCTGCTAAACTGATTTTGAAAATTCTTTTACCAATAGAAAGCCACGTTATTTGTAATTTCATAGGCTATATATTAACCCGAAAAATACCGCCAAGGAAGTGGGCACGAGTCAGCTAGTAAAAATATTTTTAAAATTGTGCTAGATATTCATCAGCTGATCACGGCGACTGTACCAATCTACCAACATGCGTTAAAATGCCCCTAAAATGAGGTTTTTGTGGCCTTTTCCAAAAGTAATTACTCTCGACTCCAGACGAAGGATCTTTGAAAACCTTGGCAGCACTAACAGCATATTCTTGTGAAAACATCCTCAAGTAAAGCTTTCAATTTTAAAGTTCAAAGTCTTTGAGTGAGCACGTAATCCTTTGGAAGCCGTTCAGTCTTAGTAATGTTCATTTTACTTTTTTGGAATGCATTTTCAAACTCATCTTGAACCATTTGCATGTTATTATACTACCTCTTCAAAGTGAATGCATTTTGCGGTATTTTACATAAAGTAAGGTAGGTATTTTACATAAGGTAAGTTTCATTATTACATAGTTTATGAAAGAGTTTTTTTACATGAGTTTCGTCGTTCATCAAATATAATAAAGAAGGGTCTGAGGAATTTGACCTTTTCTATATTTAGACACATTCAATACGATTACAAAAGCCTACGTAACGATGTTCTATTATATAACTACTTGATTCGGAATCTATGACTATAACATTGTTTTCTTTGTATATTTGGTTTGGGGATCAGGAAATATTTTCAATTTCATCGTACACGATTTTAGATTGAAAAAATGAAAAAAAAAAAAATGTTTCTTGTTCAAAAGCAGTGATATGGATTACATAAATGACATAGACATCCCCAGTAAGTAATTGATAATACTTGTGTTGGGGCATATCTCGCTCTTTTCCAATGATTAACAATTATATGTATAGATATTAAGACTTACATAAATGATTACAAAAGGTGAATAAACATTAAATTTTGAAGAAAAATTAACAGTAAATGACTTATAAACTAATAAACAGCTCTTTGTGTAACTGTAGTTGTATGCTTTTGTGAGACTGTATGTACGTCTTGTTTTTAAACGGGGTTTGTATTGTGTGTGTACGTGTGTGTGTATGTGTATATGTTTGTGTGTGTGAATGTATATGTCTTGTTTGAAGTACCGTTGTTTTCGAAGCAATTTATAAAAAAAAAAAACTCGGTGAGTACTAACATTATTGATACGGAGGGAATTAAAAAGAAATTGTCTAACCATGTCCAACCTAAAATTTGCTCAGTTTCCTCGTATGTTAAGGTTTTAAGCCACTCGGTTATTATCTTTTTGCATACGTGTGAGACCTCATGGTGGATTTAAGATTGCCCATTTTTATCTTCTAGCAAGAACTCAAAAGTAAGACAAGACTGCAAGATGAAGTCTGAAATTACGACTGCAAACAAACACAACTCTCACCAAGGTACACAATACACACAATGTAGTGGACACACATACGGTCACAAGACAAACATCTGTGGACTGGACCAATGTTTGTTCCAATGGCGAGTCGACTCCTCGATCCCCACAGAACGTTTATATTTCACCGAGGATTCGGGATCGAAACAAGGATATTTCAACGCTGTGTACAGAGATTCAGTATTTATCATTGTTTATGCTCGATCCGAACTGAGATTGAAACTAACAGAGTCGTAAGTTTTCCGGTATTGAAGTGCAATGCATGTTTTCTAGCCATTTGTCAAGTCAGCTTTCTTAGTTTGAAGTAAAACTTTGTATTGTTGACATCATATCCTGAGAATTTGGACTTTCTAGCACTGTCCAGACCGAATCTGTAAGGTAACAAATATACGTAGAAACGCTTCAAGAAAAGTTAGGTAGTGCGTTGTGTGTTGCAGGTAAAATGATTGATTGACCTTAGAGGTAAGAGGTTAACAAAATATATTCACTTACTTTGCGCGTCCGTGTTTGGCTCACAGACATTGATATATAAAAAAACCCAAGATGCACAGTCTCGAACAAATGCAACACTCGAAACTGTCGTCAAAAACTGTATCAAGTGTCATGTGTGAGTTGTGTGTAGTTATACTATAAACATTTTTTTTTGCAAATTTAACCTTACACGGATCGCTTAAAGTTGTTTTTACAAAGCAGTGCAATATGGCGAGCGATGCGAGACTGTTTGAAACTTGCGCACAATTATACATTATGCGCTTGTTTTTTGCGGACGTTTTTGAGATGCTGAGTGTGTATCTTGGGTTTTTTATATATCAATGGTCACAGAAGAAAAATGTGCCGTTGTGAGGTACGATTCTTTGGGCCAAGCGTCTTCGCCTCGGGAGACCGCAAATCTTTTGTATGCACTAAGTATAAGTATTATTAGCGGTCCTCCGACGCGATGACGCTTGGCCCAAAGAATCGTAACTATATTAAACAAAAAGGATCAATAGAAATTGATTAGCTTTTTAAAGGTATTTTTGTGGGGGGTTTTTTAAATTTTTACTTTAATTTTTATTTCATGTTTTTAAACTTATATTATTTTCATTTCGTTAGTTAATATTCCTCATTCCCTTTCAATATAGTGTACATTATTCTACTAGTGAAGCCCTTTCATTTGATTTGTGAAAAAAAATGTAGTTCGCCATTTTGTGGTGGCGGCCATATTGATTTGAAATTTGTCTCTACCATTGATTGATTGTTGGCTCTACCATTTGATACCCATATTGAGGCAGTTGTGAAAAATATGTCATCTGCCATTTTGTGGCGGCGGCCATCTTGGACCGATTTTGATCAAACATAGCTAAGAACCCGACAAAATAGCCCGACTAATACACCTTTCAAACAAAACATTCAAAATCAAAATAGGTTCATCCGTTCAGGAGCTACGATGCCACAGACAGACAAACACACCCCCACACACATAGCCAAGTCAAACTTATCACACCCCGTCGTTTTTGCGTCGGGGTTAAAAACACGTATCCAATATTTTTTGGAAATCTAACGGACGGACTAAATGGATTTTTTGTTTAGAGAGGTGTTTTTACAGTTTGAAACTGCGATGAAAATAGTCCTTAAAAATATGAGACTTACTTCTCAGCGGGTCTAAAAAGGTCACTTTAGCGGATCAGAAAGCAAATCACGCTACCCGTCACTGTCAAATTTTCCCAATCAACCTTGAACCTAATACGTTAGCGATAAAGATGAAAATGGAATTTGACAGATTGTTGCGTGATTAATATTATGATTCTCCTAAAGTGGCATTTTAGTCCCCCTGGTAGCATTCCCGTTTTCTCTAATAACAACGTACTGCCAATCGAATCACTATCATTCGAAGCGATCAAATCTAGGCCAAATGGATTGGATTGGCCAAATTGTTCAAATTGCCGTGCCTGGCAAATACGTGGTCGTTATGGCACTGTTACCTCACGACGAATTATTGCCGGTTTCGCTCTAGGGCGATATATGTTGCTATTTTTAATCAGCACTGCGGTTTGGCAGCAAATTTACAGTAGGTATATTTGCTGCTAAACCCCTTTGCTGTCCGAAAAGGCGCTATCCAATAGATAGGTAGGGTACTATTTGATATTGGACTGTATAGAAATTGGAACAGAATTTGAATGAAATAATTTATGTTACAATTTATGCCGAATAAGTTTATGAGAAGTTATCTGGATGTTCGAGTGAAATATACTCAAAACCAGGAATAACTTTTTCAAAAAATTCGATCACAAAAAACGACGATAGAATTTTCATACTTCAGCATTTTCAGAGATTACCACTTTCAAACAATTAATATCGTCCCTGTCAAATAAGCTAAACTGAAAATTACGCACAAAATACCACATGTATGTATGGAACTTGTAGATACAATTATGCCAAAGCGTTGACGTATACAAAATACCTCAATAAACAATACAAAATTGATCATCCACTTAGCTCGACCAATTTCAAGCACAGGACATGACTCCATGAAACATTGACCTCCTTGCTAAGTCAATGAGTTAGGTAGCTCAGCGGCGAAATATATGGCAGTGTCTTACCGTATAGACCATATTATATACGAGAGACTTCTTAAGGAATCCATTTAGCAAACTGTTATGGGTTGGTTTCACTGCGCGAACATGTCATTTCCGAAACTGGTTTTAGGGGGAATGGTTCGTGGATTTCGAAATTGGCCTTTTTATGTTTTACTAGCTGACCCGCGCAACTTAGTCTGGGTTAAATTTTTTATTAATTCTCGGCTCCTATAGTTCGTAGCGTGCACACTACAATAATATATCCTATCGAAACAGGACTTTCTGAGATTAGCGCGTTCAACCATCCAAACAAACAAACTCTTCAGCTTTATAATATTACTAGTTGACCCGCGCAACTTCGTTTGCTCCGCTCCGCTCTTAGCGTGATGATATATAGCCTTCCTCGATAAAAGGTCTATCAAACACTAACATTTTTCAAATCGGACCAGTATTTCCTTAGATTAGCGCGTTCAAGAAAACAAACAAATAAATAATTTTTTCAGCTTTATATATTAGTATAGATTTAAAGTAGGTATAGATGTGCAAGAATCTTACTACCATTATAAATGCGAAAGTTTGGTTGGATGTTTGTTACTCAAAAACGGTTCTGGATGAATTTGGAACAGAGATGCCTAGATTAAGGTCTAAAGTATTATATATATATATATATATATATTTATATATATATATATATATTTTATGCCGGGGGTATGCTACCTCGGGATAATTTAAAACATTCACGCAGGTAACACATTCATAGTGCGTACAGCTAAGGAGTGGAATTCCCTGCCGGAGTCTGTGTTTCCTGATAGCTATAACCTGGGAGTCTTTAAATTCAGAGTGAATAGGTTACTTCTAGGCAAGCGTGATCCATCTTCGACCACATCATCGCTTACCAACAGGTGAGATAGTGGTCAAACGCGTGCCTATCAATAGTAAAAAAAAGTAAAGCCGCTGGCAGAAGCTAGTAAGTACAAATTGAAAAATGGGTCCGAGAATAGGTCGTTAGTTTTTTTTTTGTATGGCAAAACCACGTTTGCCAGGTCAGGTAGTTCTTCTATATATTTCTATACAGCTGTATGACAATTTATTTATTAAAAGACAATACTCTAGCCTTCTTAGACGTAATTAGTAAAACCATTTTAAGTTTTATCCTTTCAGTGAAACGACCCTTAAACTATCTATATCCCGTGTTCATTTCCTTAGAGGAGGATGAAAAATCCCCAATAACGAATGGGGAGGAGCAGCGTTGGCCTTTATTGATGACCGCCATTATTTGGTTAGGCGTCCTCTGTGCCAAATTATTGGGCAAATCTGTAATAAAGAATTTAATCTGGGATTTCATGGTGCTGATAGATCGTTATTGTGGCATGGCGGATTTATACTCGGTGAGATTGTATTTTGATGGTTTTGTTTATGGGGATTGTATGGGTGGTGGTTTGATTGATTGTAGAGATACGTAGATATGTCAAATATGATCAGTGTACTTTAAGAGGGGAACACCCAAATACTCCGAAATATTTTTTACCGAATTTCGATATTTCGATTTTCAAAAGTCCGAATTTCATAATACCTAAGAATTATAGTATCTATTATTATAAATCACGAAACTTATTTGATCGAAAGTCATAAATACGATTTGTTTGTTTTCCGATTTTCATACGTCCGAAAAATCAAATGCTCGATGTGTTTTCGGTCCGAAAAACGACTTTCCGATTTTCAATACTTCGAATAAACTGCTAAAATTAAGATTTTGTATTAGGTTCAATCAGTATAATATTCAGTTAGTTACATATTATAATATCCAAAAATATTTTAACTACTTTCGAACCTAACGAATATTATTAGCATTTTGAACCTTAAATTAAAATATTGTTTTAAACAGTCAATAAGTTTTGCTACAAAAGTAAATCGCTGTAAAACCTACTCCACGTAGTCTTGTCTGCCCTACCCCTAGAGTGTAACTTAAGCCTGCGTAGGCGCAGAGGGGCGAGGCGGCCCACGAGCTGAGGAGCAGGTGTTATGACGCCTGCCACCGCGGCTGAGGCTGACCGGCGAAGCCAGCCAGCAAGCCGAAACTGCGGTGGTGAGCGTAATAACATCTGCTCCTCAGCTCGTGGGCCGCCTCGCCCCTCTGCGCCTACGCGGCTGTAATGTTAATAAATTAATAATCGAGGGTGGGCGCTGATAACTATAATTACAAGATATGAAGTTATCTTAGCTTAGGTTTTGACTGCAACTCAAACATACCACTTCACTTACCTGAAGGCCTATTTTTATTGTAATTCATAATCATGCAATTATGTATTTTACCTGAAGGTGCAAATAAACTATTTTATTTTTTTATTATTGCTGCATGTTGCATGCTCGCTTGCACACTGCATGCTTGCTTGCATGCTGCATGCTTACTTGCATGCTTGCTTGCATGCAGCTTGCATCTGTCATTAGTTTTTTAAATCTACCTCCTCATACTAAACGTAATAATATTCTTTGTTCTGACGAGCAATTGTGTTTTTTTTTTGCTATTCAGTTTTACAAGGCGGTTTTTATTTCGGAATTCTGATTAATAGGTATTTTAATAATCGGAATTAGTATTTTTGATGTTTCGAATTATCATTAAGTCGGACTTTTTGTTATTCGACTTATTGAAACTCGGTATTTTAAGAATAGTAATTATAAACATTAGGAATCTTAATATGTCGGAAATATAATAAAAGGATGAATGATAAATCGGAGTTCTTATATTAGGAATTTTGAACCATTCGGAATTATGAAAATCGGTATTTTGAAATTCGTATTTGTGACTTTCGCAATAAAGTTTTTCGTATTAATGTAGTGTACCCCTTTAAGACCCTATTACAAATATCAAAAGAATAAATAGTAGTAGTGGAAGCCATTTGCAAATTTCTGGCGCAAATAATGTTTGTTTTCTGTGCTTTTTAGGGTTCTAACGGAACCCTATTATTAAACCTCTGCTGTCCGTCTGTCCGTCCGTCCGGCCGTTTGTCTGTCAGCGGGCTGTATCTCAAGAACTATAATAGGTATACAGTTGAAATTTTCACAGATTGTGTATTTCTACTGCCGCTATAACAACAAATAATAAAAAATTAGAACCGTACGTGTACGAGTCGACTCGCACTTGGCCAGTTTTTATCTTTAAAATCAAAAGCCTTAACTTTATACAGTAGTCATTTTCTGAACGAACCTCTAATTTATTTAAAAACTAGTTGACCCGCGCAACTTCGTCTGCTACACTCCTATTGGTCTTAGCGTGATGGTATGTAGTATGTGTCTATAGCCTTCCTCGATAAATGGACTATCTAACACTGAAAGATTTTTTCAAATCGGACCAGTAGTTCCTGAGATTAACGCGTTCAAGCAAACAAATAAACTCTTCAGCTTTATATATTAAGTCTATACTTAATTAGTAAAGGACGCTAATAACATCAGCTATCTGCCAGGGTCACGTCAAAATCGGTCAAGCTGTATCTGAGATTAGCCAGAACAAACAGACAGAACGACCTAAATTTTACAAATAGATTTCTTAATAAAAGTACGATGTAAATATTCAGACGCATTTATTAAAAAGCTGTTGTTTTGTATAAACAAATAGAAACTTCAATAACATTTATTTCTATTAAATAAGAAGTTTTAAAAAATACGTTAATGCAACTGTAAACCTACTATCAGAATACTCACACAATTATTCATTCTAATGCCCCCAGATATCGGAGGTTAAGCATGATGAATGTGACATTTATACATTAGAGTAAATCCAAGTTATTGTCACCGAACTTTGGTTCAAATCGCAGATTAGTTGCCGGATCATTGAGCAAGTAATTAATCAGTAGATGCTCACTCATTGTAATCTATTAACGTTTGTTGTTAATTAGACTGTTTCGCAAAGGTAGGTAAATGATATGGTTATAAATAGACATGTTGAACTGTACCTGTACATGAATGTTCACCTAAATAGGTGAACCAAATGGAAATACGACTTGGAGGAGCTTGTCTCGAACAACCGCACGGGCCGATCTTCAAGGTTGAAGAGGTCCATAGGGCTGACCATGTAGATAGGTAACCTATATAACCTTCGTAATATTGGTCACAGTTATCTGTGGGTCGTTACGGGTAATCAGAAGTCTGAATATCTGACCCCAGTCTTGGCAAGGGTGGTTGATATAAATATTTGAAAAAAAAAAAACAGCGACAGTACAATATTACTTTAGGGCCACTTGTACTTATCAAAGATTATTAAAAGGAGATTGCTCTGCGCCCATACATTGTTCGCCCTGGAGCCAGGAGCATCGGAAAATTATGTGTTGTATTGTTGATCATTAGTAAACTCCTATAAGATCTTATTTTCATAGCGGACTAGCTGCAGAAAAGAAATATGTCCAAAAAAGTATCAGATATTGAGGTTATAATCTAACCATAACAACGAATATTAGATATAGTTTTTCATAGCTCCGAGTGATCTTTAAGAAACTTATTAACAAAATCATAATACATTTAGCTATTTTCAGTACCTACCTAAATAATTAGGTACCTTTGCAGTTTTTTTTTGTCTAAAGCCTAAGTGTAAGTAAATAGGTAGGTAAGTGCAACGTTTAAATGCATAGAATCTAATTAACATAGGTAGATAGTGGATACCTGTATTCTTAGCATTGGTTTTGGAGTGAGATTAAAGGTTTGTGTATATTAATGTATATATAAAACATTGCGCGCTGTTCAAACGCGTGACTATGAAACCAGCCTTACCAATTAGGTAGCCGGTAAGTTGTGTTAAAACCTACAGTCCTACTTTAACTTACTGATTATGTTTGAATAAGAAATAAAACACAGATTTTAATTTCACGTTTATTGTTCATCTAAATTGGCAATTAAAATATAGTCTAGAAACTGTGCAGGGGTCGATATTATTTTGATGTCTCGCATAGCTTTAATACCAAATAATGGTCGTAACATGGGCGCAGAACATTGTACGATTGAATTTTGCCTCGTAATTTCCATATGGTTTCGGATTTATTTAATTGTAGTTCATTCAAATCCGATGGCTGAATCTACAACAACAAAAAAATATATTGTTGGTTACACATTGCATTTATAGTACAGTAAATAAAACAATTTACACTACAAATGTTGCATGACTATAACTGACCAGAAAATATCTATTAGCTAAACAAAATAGCACATCAGGCAAGTTTAAGCATACTATGGTCGGCACCAGATAAACATGCAATAAAGTACAAAGATTTTTCCCTAATATCACTTCGTGGATACTCAAACAATAAATTATGAACCGTTTTTCATTACTAGAAAACCTAAAGGATCACGATAAAAGTTGATACAGGACAGCTTTATGTCATTATTTCTATTTTTGTTATTTGGAAAGTCAATAAATGTATGAGGGTCAATGACCGTTATTGCATGGGTATCTGATGTTTACCATAGCCTAATTTCTTGCAATAGTTAACCAATCAAAAACGTCCCTCACCTCTCAGGGTTGAACTCAATTTCGCACAATATCTAAAATGTGGCTGATGCTTTCTGCTTGTACGGAGTAACATTGGATTCGTGCCAGTGAACAACCACATACCAGACGTTGATCATGTTGATGACCAACCATTGGTACTTCTTGCAAATCTTGTTATGTTGTGGTAACTCTATTAACAAATAATGTATGACAAGCATCACATATGTAATCATTTGCAGTCACCTGTAATATAAAAACATGTTATAAGTATAAAATAAACATTTTTTTATTTTCTCTTCTATACAGAGCCATTATAAATATAAATAGTTACAAATGGAAGTTAAAGCTTACTATTTGTGGTGCAACTCATTGCTGTATTTGCACAAGAATGGCTTCATTATGGAGAATATGCCGTCTTTGTCTATTGAAATGAATACCACAATTGGCACAACCCGGATGATTGCTTGTTGTAGGAGTATCCCTTGATGAAGATAGTGCTGAATAATGCCTGGCAGCACGATCACATATTTGCCAACAAGGATGGCAAATACAATGTGATGCACATATCTTAAACAAGACAATAGCAAGTCAGATCAATGGCACCCACTGCAAATCCAATTTTAAAAATGGCCCAATAATAATATATATAATAGTACCTCCAATGGCATAAGCCTTTCTATGATGATATTTCTGATATTCACATTATGTTGAGTGTCAGTTCTTAGAGCAATCAGATGATGTGAGCGTGCCCGAGGTGCCAACGTTCTATTGCAGAGTGCACAGTTTCAACATTACTTGTTACTGAAGTGTTAGTCATCTCTTGAGCTCTTGTCCAACAAGTGGTGCATATGAGATCATGAGCTTGAACCTAAAAAAAACATACTTAGTTCAATTGTATTTTTACAAAGTATTTACCTATCAGATTGTTTCTATTATAATGAATATACCAAAATACTTTATAAATTGTTTCTTTTTTTTGTGAAAACGATAATTGCAAACATAATGTGTAAGGTCAAGTATAGAAACTTATTAGTAAAAAAAAGTCAGAGAGATTGCAAACAGAATAATATAGATACAACAAAAAATAATATAGGTGCAAACAAAGTAAAAATGTAATTACCAAAAGAGGTGCAGTCCATTGTTGTACTCAATGACGAATCTGTTCATCTTCCAACAACATGGAACCACCAGCAGAGCCGCAATTTACACAAAATACACTTTCCATAGCGTATGCGTTAGTCCATTTATAACTGCCAAGTTATCGTTTGAGCGGTTCTCCGAAAATCACAGCCAGGTAAGTCGTTTTTGAAAGCAATCAGAGTCCATTATAATAGCCAAGACGCTATATTAGTAGTCCCGAAAGTCACCAAAACACACCGACACAATTAAAAAGAGCAAGCGACGCTAATGTAAACAGTGAAAGCACAGGTGAAATGACAGACAGTCAAGTGACAATTTAGTGACGTCTAAAATAGGAGTGTGTGTAAAAATACGATACAACTTATCGATATTCCCTAAGATTTTCTAACAAGGATGACAATGTCCTACTTTACTTATAAAAACACTCTTCGATCCTTTTTATAATATTAATACTTAATAACATTTGTATAACTTAACAAAAACATTTATAGTAACTACCTACTTAATGTATTCAGTAACGATAAGTATTTTTATCCGATTGCGGCGAAGCCCAAAAGGAGAGTTATTTTTATATTAATGGTCGTAAATACCTAATCGTTTAGTTAGAAGTAAACCACACACTTTCTTAAACGATCATAAGAAAACCCTGAATAATGATCATGGTGAAATACGAAGGTTTTGATCACTTCAGCATTATTCTTACTATCTATTTAAAATCGAGTATGACCTCATGCACAAAGTACCTATACTCAGTAGGTTTTTTTGAATTAAGTATACATTTAGGGAATAATATATGGAATGGTAATTGAATGCTTTTTTTATTGTATCTTCTATTTGCTCTTTATTCGAAATAAATTCAGAATATGATTCATATTAAAAATAATTACACTACAGTTCTTTAAAAATTAAATCGATTGGATTGGGCATCCCTAATCTTTTTTGACATGACATGACGTTTGGTGAAGATGGCGGCGATTCATGTTATTATTCGCGAAAATACTTTTAAATGTTCATTTTGGCTTGCAGCTAGTCCGTGTTATAAAAGTATTTGCAACTGATATAATAAAATAGAACATGAATTATCGTGTATGTCCGATACTTTTGTTTCACAGGGCGAATTTGGACATTGTCTTTTGAGTATTTGTTTATAAGCCAAGCCGCACATGTTTTAAAAAGTACTATTCGAATATTTTAATACCTAATTGAGTTTTAACAACATACAATAATAATTTATCTAATGTCATAAAAACATGATTAAAAATATAGTACAACAACAAGCAACATCAACCGTTTTGCTATTGATACATAGGATGCGCTACAACAAAGTTTATGTTTGAAAATCTCTATGTATAAATACAACTCTGTGAATAAAGTCTGTCAACATTTGTACGCCCATGTGGCAGAATATGATGTGACAATCTTTATAAACTTAAGACCATGTAATGTACATACCTACCATGTTTTGACAAATAAACGATGTTTGATGATTGATTGATTAAACAAGTTATAACTTTTGATTTCATAATTGAAATTTTACGATAGTAGAGAGTAAAGTAGATAAATAAAATTATAAACATCTCCTTTATTGAAGCCGGATAAAAAGGGTTTAATCATAGTGCCTTGACGCGTGGTCTACGACAGCGTAGCGGCGTAGCAAGCGTAGCACCGTAGCGGGTAACAGCTATGACGTAGCATCATAATACATATTATTTATTTAAATTTAACTTGATTACAACGGTTGAAAACCAATTATAGTATCTAAATTATAGTAAAAGAATTACGAACTACGGACTACGCGAGATGAGCTAGACTCGGCTCTTCACTTTATTTTATCCTAAGGCTCTGTAAATAATACCTTAAAGATATTTGTAGAATTAGAATAGACTACGTTTAAAGCTAGTTTATGCTCTTCTTTTTAGCTCTTTACCAAGAGCTGCATTTTATAGTGGAACAACAAACCGTACTAATATTTTAAATTCGATAGTATCGATGGTTTGAAGTTTGCCAATTAATAACGCCCCGTTGGTTTCGTGGTCGCAAGCAGGATATTACTGGGGTTTCTATTAAGAATGACTCAGTAGCAGCAGTTTGGGCCGCCGTTTCTCGGCAACCAAGTAAAGCTGTTTATCCTGCTCTTGATCTCCCCTCGGTCGTATCGGACTGCCGAGCTATCGGGAAATGAGGTTAAAAGGAACGGATAGGGCACCTGTGTTTGCACATACACTTGTGCACATAGTTTTTATATTTTCTGCGTACTTGGTTAGGCTGGACAGACAGCCTAAGGCTGCCTAAAGCTGCCTGTCCATTGACGCGGAGCGAGGCGAGCAGAGCAACGGAGAAATATTAACCAATAGAATTGTATAAAATCTCAGTGACTCACGTGGTGCGTCCATTGGTTAAAGTTTCTCTGTTTCTCCGCTCCGCTGCCTCCCTCCATGTCTATGGACAGGCAGCTTTAATCTCCGTGGAGTTCGGGCATTGTGATCGAAATTAGCCCGCGATCATCCTTAATAATATTATAAATGCGAAAGTAACTCTGTCTGTCTGTCACGCTTTCACGCCAAAACTACTGAACCGATTTAAATGAAATTTGGTACACAGATAGTCTAGAAAGGACATAGGCTACTTTTCATCACGGGAATATGTTCCCTGGGGTTCACGCGGGCGAAGCCGCTGGCAGAAGCTAGTTATACACAACTTAAGCAACAACGGCTGAACGGATGTGGATGAATTTTTGCACTTGAGAAGTTCACTAAGCTAGTATAAAACTAATACGGAAGCAGCACTAACATGAATAAAACTAATACGGAAGCAGCACTAACATCTTCCTTATGATGAATATGGAGACCCCAAATACAGTTTCTACCTAGTTAGGGACCACTGTCCAAACAAATTGAAAGGCGAAATAGTTACTGATAACATTATTATGTTTTAGTTTTAAGGTCATAGAAATGAGTACATTAGCGCCAGTCTTCTTCTTCTTATCGTGTGGGCAGTAAGGTCTAACGACCCCACACACCCTAGTGTCAGAGTTTCTAAACCGCCTCAAGGGCCAGTGACAGAAAATTAAAAGGGAATCGCTTTTCTTGGTGTGGTCATGTGAAGAGGAGGAATGAAAAAATGAAAATGCCAAAGAAAAATGGATGGGTTGTGAGACAAACCAAATGAAAGAAAAGGGAGTTAGTGATAGCGTGACGGTTGATAGGACAGAATGAAAAAAAAACGTGCTGCGCCGATCCTAAGTAACATGTTACTTGGGGTCAGCGTAACACTTTTTTTTCAATTTTATTCAAGGTAATAATTATCAAATAAACTTACTATATTCTATTATATTCTGTCCCAATCTATTTCATTCCGTTCTAGTCTACTCTGTTCTGTTTCATTCTACTTGCCATTTCATCCTTTTCTTTTCTGTTTTGTTGTTCTGTTCTGTTCTGTTATGTTGTATTCTGTCATGTCATCCTATGCAAGTAACGCGAGTAACTTAGTATCAGTAGCTGAATTGAAATCTCTATTTATCCAACGCAAGTATGAAGTTGTGCAGCTCCGTTCAAGTTTACTTTGATTATGTATTTACCAAGTTGCAGTTTTGTTGACTTTAAGTTGTTAAGCTGCCGCTAAGACGGAGCCACGATTATGAATTCTACAATTAAGTTAGTAACTTTAACTTACAGATCTACTTGAAGTAGCCAATCAATAACTTGGGTTAGTTAGTGTAGCTACTTTCTGTTGATGTTACTCGTGCATCGTGTTTGATAGGTGTTTGATCGAAGTTCCAATTTGGAGGTACCTGCTTAGGTAAATATTAGTTGCAACAGAATATTAGACGTCATCCAACTGAAATAAAAACCAAGTACTTACCTACAGTGGTGCTACAGCTTTGGCGCCCTGATAAGAAATGCTAAGGAGTGCGAGTTCTATCAGAATAAAGAACTATTTTTGGCCGGCACTTTCGTATTTGAATCAAAAATGAATGAAACCTTGATCATGTCCTTTCCTGATGTTGGTTTTGTGATCTCGCGGCTGAGTAATACCAGTCATTTGGGTTGATCTTAAGAGGAAATGCTGGCGTCGAGACTTTGTATGTAAAAAGTCGTAATTCGAGGTTTGGCTCTCGACTGTTTTCTCCTCCTATATAGAACCAATATAAGAGATAAATCACGAACTGAATAAGAAGGATGTATACTATGTCTCTATGTTTTCCTTTTTTGATTAATAGTTGCCAAATTTGTACACTAGGGTTCTGTTGACAGCGAATTATCGGACAGTTTTAAGCATTTTGTGAGGGTTCTAGTGCTTATACGGTTAATAAATCATCAAAAAGGAAAACATAAAGACACAGTTCATATCCTTCTTCTTCAGTTTGTGAAATATCTCCTAAATTGGTCCAATATTGGAGGAGAAAACAGTCTAGAGCCAAACCTCGAATTATGACTTTTTACATACAAAGTCTCGCCGCCAGCATTTCCTCTTAAAGATTAAGCAACGCTTGCCGTGGTCGTCGGTCTGTGTGTGGGGGACGATCTTTATTGTACCGAATCTCTTTTGTGCCTTGGAAAGAGTTTCATTGTACTTGGGCTTGTGATGGAGCAATGCAATTGTGACTGTCGTTAATTGTTCTCTGATAGTTTTCGTCTCTGGAAGAAGCTAGAAAATCTAACACCAGTTTTGGCAAGGATTGTCGTGTTATCAATCAGGTTTGACTGTAAGACGATCTCAACTTACTTAGTTAAAAAAGGCTAGGCAATTTTTATTTTATTTTTAGGGTTCCGAACATATGTAAAAAGGAACCCTTATAGGATCACTCGAGTGTCTGTCCGTCTGTCTGTCTGTCTATCTGACCCAGTTTTCTCAGGATCTACTGGACCGATTCTGTTGCAATTTGGTATACATATACTTCTGTGATCTAAACACGGACGCTTAACGTAAATAAATAAATTTTTAGTCACTTTTGGGGGTCTAACTAGAAAATTAAAAAAAAAAGTTTTTCAAATTGTATCGTGTGATATATCAAATGAAAGGGCTTACTGTGAGGGTTTTGATTACATATTTTTCATAATTTTAAAATAAATAATTTTGAAGTTAATCAAGAAATTAGAGCAAAACTGACCATTCCCCCCCTTTATCTCCGAAACTACTGAGCCTAAAGTTTTGGCAAGGATTGTCGTGTTATCAATCAAGTTTGAATGTAAGACGATCCCAACTTACATGGTTAGGAAAAGGCTAGGCATTTTTTTTTTATTTTTAGGGTTCCGAACGTACGTAAAACAGGAACCCTTATAGGATCACTCAGGTGTCTGTCCGTCTGTCTGTCCGTCTGTCACAGCCAGTTTTCTCCGGATCTACTAGACCGATTCTGTTGGAATTTGGTATACATATACGCTTTACGTAAATAAACAAATTTTTAGTCACTTTTGATAGTCAAACTAGAAAATTAAAAAAAAGTTTTTCAAACTGTATCGTGTGATATATTTTATAGAAATTAGAACAAAACCCCCCTTTATCTCCGAAACTACTGAGCCTAAAATTTTGAGAAATGCAAAAAATAGTACTATACTTAAAGATTACAGAAAAACCTATAAGAAGTCTGTAGTGTTAAAATAACATGTTAAAAAAATTAAATTGGTTCGAAACCCTTTGCACGCGCCAGTCCGACTCGCACTTGGCCAGTTTTTTTACATATGTTTAAATAAATAAATACTATCTTTTAAAGTAAGTATTACTAACCGACTGCAGGCAGCAGCAGGCAACGTGTCGCCACGCAGCACTGGTTTCTTTGTATTTCTATGAAATAAATAGCGGGTGGCAATGTGTCACTAGCTACGAAAGGTATTTAATAGAAACCAGTCTGTAGTGACGCGGTGACACGTGGCCTGCTGCTGCTGCCTGCAGTCGGCTAGTAAATCTCGTTGTCAGCGACTCAATGTACATGGTTTTTAGACTATGTGCATTCGAGTTTATGCATTGTGTGCATTTACCCAATTTTGTAGTATGCAGATTACTTTAATTACTTGTGAACATTATATTTATTTATTTATTGTACTCGCATTTTTTTTTCGAATACTTCCTTTAATATAACTCCAACTAATTCATTAATAAATCTACCAAAAACTTACAATCTCCTTCCAAGCTATTCCTTATTTAAATCCGTACCGCAATAAAGAAGCATAGCTAAAAGATTTGGGACGAACGTTTATAAAGGGCATGTCACACGATCCACTATACGAGGTCCAGACTCGGGCCTTAGGTCAAGGGTGCTCATAAAATAGGTAATGGATGACGGTCCCATACATTCGGCGGATCTCGTCGCAAGCATAGCTTGTACTCGCATATTTTTTTCATAAACAGACGTGGCCAGCTTAGTATTGATAAGTTATGTATCTTTGGTTGTGTACTAATAATAATAAATAGATTGAGTTTGAATATAAAATTAAGGCTCCTCCTTACTGGCGCGACCACATTTCATCTGTAAAGCAGTTTCAGAACAAATTTGTATACAAAAGCCGTCGGTTGACGCGCTGCACCTATTTGCAAAAGCCTGTGTTGCATAGAAATACTTATAACATTATGGCTTAGGAAATTCGTTTAATAAATAACGAATAATATTCTGAATTTTTGTGAACTTTTCGTCGATTTCGTTCGTCGTACGTCCGTCTTCGGGCTACATTTAAAAGCCTGAAAAACCGGGTAATAATCGAAATGCTGCCGAGTTCCTGGAATGGAGCAAAATTTTTCCGATTCACGAACTTATCGCAGCTTCGACGAACCTTTAGGTAAAATTCATATAGATTTTTATAATACCTACCTAGTAACTTAATACAAAAGCGTAGAATAAAACCAACATTTCCAATATTCGAACAAAAAAAAAAGAACTGAACGTACTAAAAGTTGTTGAATAATAAAACAACTTTATTATCTTTACAGAATGTTTTATAAACGACGAAATAAGTAGGTTACTGACATCTTACTATCTTTCCTCCAATAAATATTTATACTTGTGCCTATCGGAAGATGGGGAAAAAAACAATTCCTCTTTTATGACGTTCAGAAAAGCGGGAAAAAATCCTCGCAATCGGTGTACAATCGTAAAGTTGGATTGGTTGTTAGAATGCAGTCTATGTACTCGGCGAATGGGTGAAGTTAGGGGATCAATGTTTTATAGTTATTGAACAAAACAGACGAGAATTATGTTTGATGTATTGTTGAACGTAATAGATGTGTATGGCCAAAGCTGCACTACCAATAAGTTATTTGGGCGATGCTCAAACACACATGGACGACCGACAGGACAAAAAAGTTCAGGAGTTGCGACTGTTTACCAGAATACGCAACGGTGGAAGTACAGTATTATATGGGGTAACCACATTGGTATATAAAAACCCAAGATACACACTCAGCATCTCAAAAATGTCCGCATAAAACAAGCGCACAATTAAAAATTGTGCGCTAGTTTCAAACAGTCTCGCATCGCTCGCCTTACTGCACTGCTTTGAAAAAACAACTTTAAGCGATCCGTGTAAGGTTGAATTTGCAAAAAAATTGTTTATTGTATAACTACACACAACTCACACATGACACTTGATACATGTCAGTTTTGACGACAGTTTCGAGCTTTGTATTTGTTTGAGATTGTGCATCTTGGGTTTTTTATACATCAATGGGTAACCATACAAAACTTCAAGATATCTAGGATTTTTTACTAATCGAGAGGCTTTTATTTACCCAGGTATCCACATAGGTTTAAAAACAGGTTGTTACATTAGAAACCCGCGAAGAAATCCGAGTATTTGTAACAAACATCTCACAAAAAAAGAGAAAACTAAAAAACAAATATTTGTGTTTTAAAGTCTGCTAATCGAATTCATGTTTCTTTTAGTGAATTTGTTAAAGAAGAATTTCTATTATTCTTTCAATATTTTCCCATTGGTTCCCTTTATCGTCAAGTATAATAGAGCTAACAGCCTAGGTGCTCCAAGTTTAATATTTCTTAAAGGGTTCTTTATGTTCTTTTCAGACGTCTAGATACTTCGATATTATAAGCCTAAGTATGTATTCTCTTCCAGACGATAGCTTTCAGATATTCGTGTTTTTTTAGGGCTAGAATGTTTTCAAGTGTAGGGTGTTAAGAAGGCAATATAAACCCCGATATTGGATATTGACAAAGTAAAATTAATAATGAGATTCTTTCTCAGGTTTTCTTTCAATACGTGAATGCAGTGAGAATAAACTCTTTTACCGTCGAGTTTTATGACCTAGGATAGCAGAAATGACAAGACGTGTGGCCACTATGAAAAAAAATATATGTGTGTGTGTGTGTTTGTGCGTGTGTGTGTGTATGTTTATAAATGTTTATTATTATTTTTAATTTATTTTTTTGACATTCTCGGGTCCCTGGAGACCCGGTCCTTTGACAGGCGTACGAGGAGCCGAATCCAACTCGCAGAGGCCCCATTAGGCACTTCAAATGGAATGGGGCACCAACCGACGATTATCCCTGTATGCACTGTGAAAGTATACCCAAGGACAATTCCCGGTTGGAGCAGAACTATTGCAGAATATGGAAACAAAAGATGAAACGCTATGGGTTTGGGTGGTTTAGTGGACTGATAATCGCTTACTATGGAAGAACGATTGGCCCCTGCCTGACCACTGACTATTAAAACGGCTTTAAAATGGCAGGGGGTGACGTGCCCCCGAAAACGGGCGCTAGCACAAACTGACGTAGCACCAAGGGGGCAACATGTCCTGAGGTGCTAGAGGAGTGGAGAGGTACACCACGGCTATCAGGACAATCCCGGAAGTACGGTCAAGATCCCTACCAGCATCACAGTGGATCATACATCCTTCTCCCGAGCACGTTTGCTGTTGCGAAGCTCCACTGATTAAGGCAAGAAAGAGGTGAAGCTTTGTTCCTCGTCAGTGTTCACTCCGGCCAGCCAAAAAAGGCAAGCCGGAAATGAGGAACAAGACTTCTCCCGGGAAATCAGGTCCGTGGGGTCGCTACAGCTCAACAGCTCGCTTTAATAATCACAAAACTGCCTTGCAGATTTATGATTATTATTTATTGCTATTACTGAATTATGTAGGTAGTAATTATGTAGGAGCACAAGAGCTTCCCAATTTGTTGAACAGAAGCTACTTAAGGTGCAGATACCCCTTAGTAGTTGATTTTAAAATGAGAAACACGTCTAAACGGCTAGTCGTAATTTTTGGGAAAAATATGTGTTACATTAGACTACTTTCTTAATAATATCGGATTTCACCTTCTAATTGTATTTTTCTAAGCTTATTTTTCGCTGATGAAGGAATTTAAAAATAATTTCATTATTGTTTACTAGAGCTTATAAGTATTTCATTTTGCAAATAAAAAATTCGCATGCATATTACCTATTTATGTATTTACTTATTTATTTAACACTTTCAACACACAAATGTACAGAGGCGGACTTAATGTCATAGGCATTCTCTACCAGTCAACCTTTGGGTGATGCAGAGAATAGTAGTAGGTGCAATATGGAGTATTAAAAACGATTGATAAATTATTCAAATACAATTAAAATTAATAATATACATATACAAACTATACATACAATATAAATATATAATAAATACTCAAATTAACAAGATACATATGTAAACGAAATGCTAATACAAATTATACGAATGGGTAATTGGAAAACATTAGCGCTGTGATGATACTACTGCTTTACTTGCTCTTACGAATGTGTTCACGAACTTTAACTTTGAAGGTTAATCGGTTGGTGACAATCCTGATCTCCTGGGGGAGTGCATTCCACAGAGATATAAACTGAACGAAGAAGGAAGAGTGAATAAAGTCAGTACGGTGAGTGGGACATTGAAGGAGACGGTTGTTTGACGAGCGTAGATTTAGATTGTAGCCGGCGCAAATGAAAAAAAAAATATGAAAAAATTTATTGCAGAAACTTGTACAAACTTTTACAGGTACTCTCACATAGAGACCTCCTCTTAAGTAAAAGATATACCTGTGCTAGGTGGTCCCGCTCTTCAATGACAAATAAATGGTAAAAGTAGTGTACAAAAGATTACAGAACTTAAACAAAAATAAAAATAAATAAAAATTACAAAATCTCAATTTAAACAGGATATAACTAAATAAAGGCAACAAAAGGAACTTTGAGATATTATATCTTAAAAGAGTGTGTGTGATGGTGTGTGAGTGTGTGTGTGTGTGTGTGTGTGTGTGTGTGAGTGTGTGTGTGTGTGTGATGGTGTGTGAGTGCGTATTCTCTCATGTTTTCGATTCATAGTCACAATGCTTGCAGCAATAACTCAATGTCAAAGGCATTGAACTATTGCCTTTTTGCAGTCTACAGTAGTCATAGGATAGATGTTAATAGTTTTATTATATAGGGCAGCGGAAATGTATTGAAAGTGAGGGGCTAGATAATTGGGAGAGTTGGGAGAGACAAGAAATGAAAACAAGGTAGTAAAAGCCCTTAGCTCTCTGCGCTCGCGTATGGGCAACCACTTTAAAAGCGACCGATGCGCAGAGACATGATCATATATACGCAGATTGAAAACCAATCGAATTCAGAAGACGGTCAAGTTAGTTGAGGAGATCTGTATTCAGGTCATATTAACACACCCTATTGATGGTGCTAATGGACTGGTGTCAGATTTACTGGTTTCTGACTACACGTAACGACTGTAAAAGATTTTCAAATGACAGCTGGAAGAAACGGCTTTCCGAGGCACGGAGGAATCTTGGTATTTGTTTAAGATGGTCAAGCGTTTCTTAACTTCAAGATCAACCCCAGCGGCTATTATATGATGCCACGATGAGCTCCTTGGTATTAGGAGAAGCTACCTAACAGTTACTTTATGTATTAAGTTATTATTCATATTATTTTGACGTTTTCAAGCAGATGGTGAGATCAAATAAAAAAATGGTCAAGTGCGAGTCGGACTCGCCCATTTAGGGTTCCGTAGATAAAAATTACTTTAAATAAAACTAATTTGTTTATGATTTAATTACAAATGTGTAGTTTTCAGACTTTTTCCCATACTTGTAGTATAAGACGGTATTACTTGCCATATTTCATAGTTCTAGATCAACGGGAAATACTCTAAACATTTTGATTCCCTTGAGAGTGTAGAAATATACGTTTTTTTGCGACATAAACGACCGTATCTTTTTTAACATTAACTTAGAAGTTTGATTTTTTCACAGCTTCAAGGGGCCATAGATTTGAGTATATGGTTTTAATTTCAACTCTATACCTCTACGCGTTTCGAGATAAACGGTCTTGACAGACAGACGGACGGATAACAAAGTGATTCTATAAGGGTTCCGTTTTTTCCTTTTGAGGTACGGAACCCTAAAAATTAATAATAATGTATCTGAGGAGTTCGTGGCTAAATAATAACAGCCGCACGGGTCGATCTTGAAGATTTTTTATCGATTTATTATTAAGATTAACATATCGAGTTTCCTCCGTGCTTCGGAAAGCACGTTAAGCTGTTGGTCCCGGCTGTCATTTGTAGAATTTTGGCAGTCGTTACGGATTTTCAGAAGTCAGTAAATTTGACTCCAGTCTTGCCAAGGTAAACGGTGTTACCCAGTTAATGGGTTGTGGAGGTCTGCTAGGCAGCCGCTCCACGTAAAATACTGGTATTCAGCTAAATCCGGTTTGACTGGAAGCCGACCCCAATGTAGTTGGGAAATGTCTAGATGATGATTAATCTACACTAATATTATAAAGAGGAAAGATTTGTTTGTTTGTTTGAATTGAATAGGCTCCGAAACTACTGGGCCGATTTGAAAAAATCTTTCAGCAATGGATAGCTACATTATCAGGGAGTAACATAGGCTATATTTTATCCCCGTACTCCCACGGGAACGGAAACTACGCGGGTGAAACCGCGTGACGTCCACTAGTAATGTATAACCGTAGTAATCTTACAAAACAGAGGATGGTTTAAGGTTGCACTAAGCCACTAAAATCTCTTTTCCAAATCTACTATACCACCCAATATAAAGTGCAACTACCAGGCTGGCAGAAACCGCGCGGCGTGTAATTAAAGGCCATTTGTTCGTCTATCGGTACAAAATGCAAATCTGTCTCCGAACCGGCTTATGTCACGTCGCGAGTTAATGCGCCCTCACTTAATTGATGAACCGATGTCGTTCGGAATTAACTTGTTTGTTAACCAGATGCGATTCGAAACGATTTGTGGACATTTTGTGATTGGTTTTAATGGATTTTTGGTGATAGAGGACTTGTCAAGTGGCTGTGGTAAGTGATAGAAGATAACTGGATCTTGAAGAAATCCTATTTTCTTCTCAGCTGCCTTATGTACCTCGATCAACGTTCAACATAAGGCGTAGTAGGTAGTATACCTACTACATGGGTAGGTTAGTTGACATATTCAGAGTGTGCAATACCTATAATAATATTAATAACGTAATTGTTGACTCTCTGTACGTGTTGGTGCAGAGAGTAATATGAAATTGAATAAATAAATAATAATAGTTTTTTTACGTGCTGTTTCGAAATATAAACCAAACATGACTGCCAGTCCAAGCTGGCAAGTATGCGTACGTTAACGTTCATACAAACACTATTCAATCCCAGACATTCTGTTATTTATGAAATAACCAATGTCTGGGGATCCTGAGATCATGCTTTAACGTAATACACGTACCCTGGATGTCATTGTCTACGACCCTTCTGAAGACCATCATTTCTATATATCAATACTATAACATCCCCTCCCGGCGTTTTCTCTCGTATCTGCTGTTTTAGTTGCCTTTCATTAAACCCTTAAACATACTGTTTTCAATTTTTGTCACTGCACCTTCTTATAAACATCGTAGTCTTATAGCGATCACCACTACATCTTGCTAATGCCGCTTGAGCCATTAGTGGACTAGAGCCTCTCCGTATTCATTAGTTGCTTGGGCTAAGCTACCATTACACCGCGAACTAGATTTGTAGTTACCAACATAAGCAATTGTCCAAGCGATAAAGGTACCAACATCACGACGATAAAGCGACTGAGCTATTGCCGAAGCAATTACGCTATCGCTCTGAGAAACAAGCTATGATTCTTTGTTTGGTTTGATCAGGAAAATTGTTGAAGCGACATGATTTCGAATTAAAACCGGGCGTATGTCAGTTGGACCCATGCGGAAAGGTTTCTGAACGAATCATATTCTTTTATTGCTTTAATTTAAAAACAGAGACTTTCTGTTGTCTATGATTCAAAACAATTTGCTTTTTTTTATTTATTGCTTGGAGTTTCTATTTTTAATATTCAATAAATTTTAAACTATTTGTTCTAAAATTCAAATATGATTCGGAGAAAATTGACTTTACAGGCCGACATCATCATCTGATAGATATACACACAAGTAATCCTAGTAGGGGAATCAACTTTGTTACAGAAATTGCTGTCGAAAGTTTTCATTTTTCCTAGGAACAACTAGGCATTTGTAATAGCAAACTACAGTAATCCTATTGTCAACCTATACCCTTAGGCAGACCAATCCGACACACAGACATACTCGCTTAGATAACAATGACGGTGTGGCCTCAGGCGTACATTATGTTATGTTTATACGACCTTACAACTATGAACTAACCTTTACAGAATAAATGCAATACCAGAAGGGGTAGTTGTAATCGTCATTATGAACAAATTTTACTATGGGACCAACACTGAAATCAACGCGTGCGCAGAACTCGACAAAATGTACTGAAAAGCTGTTTTTTTTTTTGTAATTTCGGGTTGGCTTCGTAGTAAAAGTTGTTCATAATGATAAGTACAGTGAAGGGGAATTGCGTTTATTCTGTTACACGTTGTACACAGTCAAAAAAGTTTTGGGAATGATGATGATTTGTTTATGGTTCCAAAATCAATTTTTTGTATTTTTTTTTTGTTGTTGTTAGATTGGCACAACTGTTTTCCACTTTGACGCGGAGTTTGAGTTACATTAAATTTTTTAAATTTAAATTTTTGTCATTTAGATTAAATACAGTGCTATTTTTAGTACATATCTAGTGCGTATTGCGAATTTCATAATGGACAAAAACATCGAACAAAGACTTAGTCTTAAATATTGCATCGCCAATAGAATTTCGAGTTCAGAGTCGCTGAAAATGTTACAAAAAGCTTACGGTGAATCGACTTTATTAAAAAAACGTGCGTGGAAGTGGTACAAAGCGTTTAAAGGCGGTTGAAATGTGATGGAAGATTTGTCTCGCTCTGGTAGGCCATCAATGTCTGCAACTGAAGTTAACATCGCAAAAGTGAAGGAAATAGTGACTGCAAATCCTCATTCAAGTTTGAGAGAAATAGCCGTCGAACTTTCTGTGTCTTTCTGGTCCGTACCATTTTAAATAATCACTTGGGTATGAAACATGTTGCCGCTCGGCTAGTCCTAACGGCCCATTCACGACCTTACCGCGGTGAGCGGCGGCGGCGTGCGGGGCGGCGAGCGATAAGAACAAATGTATGAAAATGTTTGAAGCACGCCACGAGTCGCCGCTCATAGCGAAAACGCGCGCGGTTTTGTCGGAGCGAATCGCTGCAGCGGCGCACGGTGCGGGGAGCGGCGAGATCAAAAGTACAAGCGAATGAGCGCGACGCCACGAAACAGAGCGGCGCGGATAGCGGTGTAGGTGTGACGGACTCGGCGGCGAACTCATATACAAAAAAATTTAGACCCTTTTGGATCTGATGTGCTGTTTTAAATATAAGTCTATGTGCTGCAGAATATAATCAAATGTTTCCACACTCATTCTTGTGTACTCATAAAACTTGTCCGGATATTTTCTGTAATCTTCGTATAGGTCACGAAATTCGCCATTTAAATATCGATCTTTATTCAGTTCGTGCACTCCTTCTCTCATATTAAGAATATCTTGTTTTAAAAATATACTGCTTTCTAAACACAGAAGGGATAATTTTGATAACGCCATAATTTTGAGCACGTTCCGACTACCTAAATACGTCCACCTCGCCCGCTGCCGCTAGCCGCTACTGAGGGTACGTGGCGTGTAAAACGCACCGCTTGCCGCCGCCGCGCCGCCGAGCCGCCTGCCACGCCGCTCGCCGCTAAGACCGAAGTCGTGAATGGGCCGTTAAGAGTGGCTGAGGACATGCTAGAACGAATCAATTCCGACCCAACATTTATGAAACGCATTGTTACTGGTGATGAGACGTGGGTGACGCTTTCCAACTGAACCGAAACCGAAAAAACACGCCAACGTTGACCAAAAGTTAAAATCATGTTGACTGTTTTCTTTGACTATCGCGGTGTTGAGCACTCTAAATTCTTGCCGGAAGGTCAAACGGTAAATAAAGAATATTATTTGAGCGTCATGCGGCGTTAAAGACAGCAAATTAGACGAAAAAGGCCAGTATTATGGAAAGAAAATTCTTGGATTTTGCATCACGATAATGCGCAGCACAAGGCCATCATAGTGAAAAATTTTTGACCAATAACTCAACAAATACCATCGAACAACCACCTTTTTCACCAGATATGGCTCCAGTCGACTTCTTTCTTTTTCCTTAACTCGAATTACTACTTCGTGGCACCCGTTTTCATTCAGTAGAAAACATAAAGGAGAATTCGTGACGTGAACTGAACTCGATTCCGGAAAGCGTTTAAAAATGTTTTGATGATTGGATTATTCGTTGGCGTAAGTGTATCGTTTCTGAAGGAGCATACTTTGAAGGTGTTAAAATAAATTTGGATGAATTACTAACATTTAGTGTATTATTGATCTATTCCCGGTACTTTCTTGAGAGAGTAGTATAATATGTTAATATGTAGTAGTAAGTCACTAAGAATGAACTTTACCTGACTGCAGGAAGAATGGGCATAGTAAAACATTAATCCACACACACCACCACCACCACTATCCACCCATTTCTCCACTATGTTGGGGTCGGCCCAGTCAAAACAAATGCAACTATATACCAGTTTTTTACATGGAGCGAGATCTATCACACCCCCCGAACTGGGTAACAGGATACCCCTTGGCAAGAATGGGGCTAGATTTTCTAGCTCCTGATTACAAATGACAACCTAGACCAACAGCTTAGCATGGTGTCTGAGGCGCGGAGGAATCTCGGATGGTCACCCATTCACGAATCGACCTTGACAAGCGTTGCTTAACCTTTAAAATCGACCGATACGGCTGTTATTATTTAGCGAGAAACAATCCTTTCGCACGTTATCATTATCATTATCATCATCAACATCATATCACCCGAAAGACGTCTACTGCTGGACATGGGCCTTTATTTTTTTAACGGGGGGAAATCCTCATGGATGTCCTCCGCCCCTCCGCCCTGGGGCGGGCGGAGGGGTCTGTCAGACTCTTACTGACTAAAACCACCCCGGTGTTCCATCTCTCACCTACGCCGGGGATCACGGGAAACTTATGAGACTTCCGTACAACCCGGCTGGTGCCGGCCCGCCTCTGTGGGTCACCTCGGGTCAGCGGGAGGAGTGAGGTGTTTGACTCCCCCCGCGACGTCAAAGAGGGGCGCACGGGAACACCACGCGCCGCCACCTCGGGTCCGGATCAATGGGGGCGACGGACATCCCCAAGTCCGCCGCTCCTGGACCCAGTTAGGGGGGACCCGGAAGAGGCCAGCGTATGTCCTTCTCCGACGCCCGGTGCGCCTGCTGCGGGCCGGGAGAGAGGTCGAGATCTCCCTCTCCCTTTCCGCAGCCTCCTTCTGCGCGATAACTATTTCGCAGAAGAAGACCACCGTGCTGGACATGGGCCTACCCCAAGAATCACCACAATAGTTGGTCCTTTGCGTCTTGCGCCCATCGGTCCTTTCGCACACTAACTTTTAATCATAATCATCGCTTTGACAATTGAATCTCGCTATTATTAAACCAAAATAACGGTCAATAATAATTTGACGCCAATATAATAAATAAAGGTGATCACAACGCAGTATCGAAGCCACCAATTTAGTTCAGTGCTACAATAACAAGAGCTCTAATTCCAATTCGAATTCAGAATTTCGTAATTCAAAATCCGTGGCTTACCGCGTGATTTGTCCGGACAATCGGCTTGGAATGGCTTTTAGGCCGGTTTCACATTGGGTGAGAAATAAATGTAGGTAGGTAGAAAATTACTGGTAGTTTATCAACTTAATTACGAACCGGAGTAGATTTCGCTTTTATTTAATTTATTCGAGGGATACCCCTCTGCAAAGCTGATTTCGAAAAAAAAAAACACAATATGGTTTCAGTAACGTTCACGTTTCAACTGCGTTTTTCATGTAGTCTGATTTGTTTCGTGCTTTCAACTTACGAGTATATGGTTAAATTAAAAAAAGTACAAACAAATAAGTACGCACACCAGAAATAAACGTTCTGTACAGTCGACTAAAAATACATAGTTAATTGCAGAAAACAAAAAAGTCGTTATAGCCCATTTTAACCTAGGCGTATTTTGCTTCTGTATCGTGGGTGCGTTCACAAACATAAAAACTCACATACACAAACAGCCAGACCCGGAACAACTATCTGTAGGCCATACAAATATTTCTTCCGTGCGGGAATCGAAACCGCGACACCTAGCGCTGCAGCCTATCGCAGCGCCAACCGTGCCATCATTGAATGCATTCCTAAAGCCGCGTATCCACTTGCGCAGCCTCGTGCCGAGCTGCCTCATCGTGAGCGTGCCGCGGACTGTGGAAAGTTCACGTGTCTCCACTTGAGGCACAAAAAAGATAAACGAGGCAGCAGGCCTCCGCCCGATCCACAGTTCTCTCAGTTTCCCACGGTTCTCTTACTTCGGAAACGGGTAGTTTTATTTCGTTGCTTATTATTTTCCAAGAATCTTCTTAACGTTTGTTATGATAATGCGGTGAAGTTGGATCCCACAAATATCTGTGGTTTTCGTATAATTTAATTAACTTAATACATTTATCTTTATCCATTTTGCCGCGTAACGAGCATACGTACAACCGTCTGCACTCAACGAAAGGCTCACACTGAGGCTCAGTGTGGCCATGCTCAAAGACGCCTACGAAATACGCGGCAGCGCTGCGGCCGCACTGCTGCTGCACGGCACATTGCAACAAATTTGAAGGGGCGCCTTCAAATTATTATAAAACTACTAGCTGACTCGGCAAACGCTGTTTTGCCATACAAAAAAAAAATACCCTGGTAGGGTATTTTTTTTCCTATTCTCATACCTACCGAATATACACACAAAATGTCATGAAGATCGGTCGAGCCGTTTCGGAGGAGTTCAGTAACAAACACAATGACACGGGATTTTTAAATATTAGAAGATTGCACGATTGGCGATTGTTAAAACGTTGAAAATGTATGGGATTGTGTCGGCGACGAGACCCCGTCTGTGCCCCAGGGTGCAAGTAGTGGTAGGGGCGACCATGTAACGTAGAAATGTTGTCTTAATGTTTTGTAAGGAAACTAATTAGATCTTGTTAAATTTTAATTACTTTAGGTTTATTTTATGTCTAATTAGTTATATAAGGTTTATTATTGTATTATAGATTAGATAAGGTTCAAATATGCTAGTATTTTAATGAAGAAAGGGACTAATTAGGATACTAAGTAGATTAGGTTTTTGTCACTTTCTAATTAGTTTTATAAGGTTTATTTGTGTATGCCATGTCTAATAAGGTTCTAATACGAACGAATTTTGATAATTTATAAGGAAATTTTGAAGTAGAATTTTTGCATTGTAAATAATTACGTAATTTGAAAATGAGGTTTTTTGTTTGTAGAGATATCGTTTTGAAAATGGTGTCAAAATAAAGGTCTCGACCCAAAACCTATTTTACAAAAAGAATCAAGTCGATAGGACTTATAGTTTTGGAGATATTAAGGAAAATGTATAGTGATAGTTTGTTATGGTGTAAATTTAGAAGTTTTTGTTCTAGAAACTTTTTACTATGTAAGGTTTTCAATAAAATTTGTATTCCATGTTGTAGAGTAAGGTCTGAGGAATCCGAAAATGTATGTATTGTAAGGGTTTTTTTACATAAAAACAATAAATAAAGGCTCCAAAGGTTTCGGCTCAAAGTGAAAATTGCAAGCGAAATGAGTCCAAAAATCACGGTCCCCGTTAAGGTAACGGCGGGCAGTATAAAAGCGGAGCCGATTTTCGGCCCGACAGTTTAACCCCGAGAAAAGTCAGGCGGTCCTGTTCCGCAGGCCGCGGGCTAAACTCCCCCCGATCCTTCCACCGATCAAGATGTTTGGCAAGCCGATCCCTTGGGAGGAGCGAGCCAAATATCTAGGAGTGATCTTGGATAAAAACCTCAGTTTTATGGAGCACATTAAGGCGGTGCGCTCGCGCGCCGCCTTCGCTCTCGGTAGGCTCCACTCGATGCTGAACCACAACAGCAAATTATCCCTAAAATGCAAGTTGCGCATCTACACCACTTGCATTCGCCCCATCATGACCTATGCGTGTGCTACATTCGCCCACGTAAAGTCATACCGGATCCATAGGTTGCAGTCCCTCCAAAACCGTTTTCTCCGAAAGGCCACGGGTGCCCCGTGGTTCGTTCGGAATGAGCGACTCCATGTCGATCTCAAAATCCCGACCATCAAGCAGTTCATGAAACGCCTCACGAAGCGTTTTATCGAATCTGCTGAAAAACACCAGAACCCTCTTATCGCATCGGCTACCCGATACGTTCCCTCCCAGATCAGTAAGGTCCGCCGTCCACGGCATACCTTACTCGAACCCGATGACCCAATCACCCTTGTTCAAGAGAGCTGTAGGGAAACCAGTACTCTTAAACAAGCACACAAACCGCGACCCGCCGCCTTCCGGCCTCGCCGCCGAGGCCCCGCGCGACGTCCCAGTAATAATAATAGCAATGTTGTTGTTGCTCCCCGTCTTTTGCCTAACGAGCCAGCCCGCGTTGCTGAGCCATTAGCTTTAAACCCCCTAAATAATGGCATGACCCAGCCTGTCCCTTGCTGCCCTCCCGATAACGATGCCGCTGAGCCGAGGCCCGAACCCCACAGGGGGTGCCCCCAGCGAGCAGAGTTGTAGGTTTTTAAGTAGTTTTTAGTTGCCTTGGCTGGGGGCTTTAGAATCATTCTGAGGCCACCACAGGCTAGCCCGGTTAAGTAGTAACCACCCGTCTAGAGGTGAACTACGAGTGGTCATTGTCAAAAAAAAAAAAAAATCGGCCCGACAGCAGTCGTCGAATAGCCGTTGAAGAGGCAACATCAGAAGAAGAGAGCCGAAACCTGCGGATCAAGAAACCCCAGGAAGAAGCGTTTCATTTGCCCCTCCCGGTTCTTCGTCTCTGTCTCCCGCGGTGCCTGGAAGAATTTACGCATTCAGGGGTGCGTGGCGGCGTACGTGACCAGCGCAAGGAATCACAAGGAGCGTACGTCGAACTACGTGGGAGATTGTCCCAGGCCGACAGTGCGGACACCTGGACGTGTCCCTGCCGTCCGATACAGATTGATTTACGCTGTCGGAATGTCACGTGATCAATCCTGCCAATATTATAAATGCGAAAGTTTGTGAGGATGGATGAATGAATGGATGTTAGTAATTTCGCGTCAGAACGCCTGAAAGGATCTCCATGAAATATGTCACAGAGGTAGAATATAGTCTGGAATAACACATAGGCTTTTTATCCCGGGAGTATGTTTCCTAGGGATCACGTTGGCGAAGCCGCTGGCAGAAGCTAGTGCCGTATATTTTGTCTATTCTATTCTATTCTATATTTTAATATGTCAAGCAAAGCTGATGTCGACTATTCTGCCAATGTCTAAAGTATATTGGAGAAGCAAGTGTGCGTGATGTATGAACCATATATTTTGTCATTTCGACGATAGAATTCGCTCATAGAATGGCACTTTGTCTAGAGCCCTGTTTTCAAATAAGTGTGTTGAAAATAATAAAGTAACAATGGACGTTCGCCTTTACAGCGTGACCTCAATGATAGACAGCGGCTAACTCGCAGTACATCGAGCGGAGAATTGTTCCGAACATGTTGTCTCTACTATCTAGGAGTCTAGATTGTTCAAGTTTTAACTACATGCTTTTATTTACGTGCTTCGTTCGTATGTGTCTGTCCGGTTATAAAATAATAATCCACACTATAAATCTAACACTTCTCGAAATTAAATTAAGCTTAAACGTGGCATATCTACTTATGTAGGTAACTTTGAAAATAACGCAAAAATACTTCGGAGCTGGTCTGATGATGAAGAAGACGGAAAATAACCTTTAAAACTTCTCAACTAAAAAAGATAGCGAAATAGTGTTTGAAGATAGCCTCATTGGATATACCGAGTTGATACGACAGAGGGGCTTTCCTTTAAACTGCCTATCTATATTCCAAGCTCTGTACCAAAAATCAATTAAATAGGAGCAGTAGTTTAGTCGCAAATATTTTTTTAAGTTTTTGCCTCAATTGAACACGATGTATCTTTTTCCTAACAGCTGATTATGCCTACGCATCGGTCATGCACCTTAAAACGATAAATCGAGTATAACCTACGATGCGTTGTTGCCGCTCCGACGCAATTCATAAGTACAACCAAATTTTCACTAAAAAGATGGCAATGCAAAAAAGGAAGCAATAAACACACACTTGCACTTTCATTACGAGAGTGACAATCATAGCAAAACATACCGCGCGTAAAAGAAATAGAAATAGGTCAGTGTGTTGTTATTGCATTCTAGATATTTGCGATCGGTAAGTGGGGCCTCAGTGTGCCGATGTCTTCCTTCCGGAACGTATGTTACGTAACACGGAAGCTGCTGCGCTCGCGCGCAAACAATTGATTTTGTTTTGTTATTGTGATAAGATACTAAATAAGTTTAAGACAGTATTTCTTTTTTTATTGTGACAGGACACGTAACTTGGGATTATTATTATTAGTGTTAGTGTTTTTTTTTTTGTGATCGAATGTTTTTTATTGTGATAGGACACGTAATTAAACTTTGGTTGTGTGTGCGTGTAATTAAAGTGTTCAACAATGCCTCGTGTAACTAACACGGCGGCAGACTACACGGACATGATTTTAATTGTGAATTAGGTATGTTTGTGTTTTTTTTTTTGTGAATTGTGAATTTTTAAATTGTCGATGTGTCCTCCACACATCGAGAATTTAAAAATTTTGTGTTTTTGTTGTGATTGTTGTTGTGTGCGTACCTACTTCAAAACCTTACCTATCATAAAAGCGGGCGCGAGCGGAGGCCTAAGCTCGCGCCTGCGCCACCGCCGGCCGCCCGCCCGACCACAATTTTATTATACCTACCCACACCGCGCTCAGGCGCGCGCGCGACGTTGCCGCTTTTCCCTAGGTCAGTTGAATTTATTTGCACAGGGTGGTTGCGTTTTACTCTGATTTGTAAGTTATTTAGTTTGTTTGAAAGAAAAAAAATCTCAATTTTGTAGCTTTTTATTTTTATACCGTATCGGATTAATACTAAACACGTATAGTATACGTAGTGTAATTTAATGCCCCTCTGTCGTATCAACGTTGTATTTGATACGTGAAATTAGATTGGCTTGCGACCAGGTTCTGTTAACGGAGCTGGAGGGTTAGCAATAGAACTCTTCAACCAAAACGATAGCCCTGTAGTGTTTGAGTTTGTTGATCTTGTCTTGGCATAAATCTCTTAGTGAAGGTGGATTCCGGACTTGGAAAGATTCCGCCATGGAATTTGGAGGCAAGAGCCCTCGCGCTTATTTACGAATGGCGCGTGGAGGCGCAACGCCGGGGCGAGATTCCTCTGCCGCGGCAAATCGCAGCACGGCGGACGGAGCTCCGGCAGGATCTCATGGCGATGTGGAGACAACGACTGACGTAACCCAGCGCTGGGCACACCACAATCCAGGCGATAAGTCCCCTCTTTAAGTAGTGGCTAGAGCGGCGCTACGGCGTCCTCACTTTCCGCTTGACGCAGGTACTCACCGGACACGGTTGTTTCGGGGGAGATACCTGTCTCGAATTCGGCGGGAGGATACGCCCGGCTGTCAACACTGCGAGGTTCGCCTGGAGGACACGGTGGAGCATACGTACATTTATTGAGTTTCAGCAGTTTTGACTGTCGTTAAAATAACTGACGATAGCCGAATGTGATCTAATAATGGAGCTATTTTGTTTTGGATGGGAAATCATCAAATTACTCCTTCTACTCTGGACGGAGCGGGAGGGAGTGTCAGACTCTTTTTGACTAAAACCCACGAGGTTCTGGTCACCTTTGAAACACCTTTCATTTTCTATAGAAAAGTTAAAATAGCTTTAGACCTAAGTATTTTGTGTATGCTTTCAAAGTTTCATAAAAATTGGTTCATGAAGTACCAAAAAACCAGGACTTACGAGGAGGAGATACCTAAGTAAATTAAACCCCTGATAAATATATTCTATGAGAAAGAAAGAAAACTAATTGGCACACACGCATTCACATAGTGACATACATACAAAAAGATGTAAGAGTACCTATATACCAAAATCCTACCTACCATTAATATTTGTATATTTTTTTACCACACAGTAAAAAATAATAAAAATATTAATATTTTATATCTCTCACGTGTTGATACCTCTTGTCATTCCAAAACTCGAGACTTGATGAAATTCTCAAGAAACATTTACTATTCTGAAGTAGAACAATGAAACTAGTTTTGAGCCGTTCCGTCCCAAAGCGTCGCTCGAAATGTATTCAGTTAGTTTGCCGTCATGAATCTTCGTATTTTCAAACTTCATACTTAGTTTCTGACTCTAAAAGTATTTTTTGTCTTGTTATATAAAGTTTTTATGAATTAATAAACACAAAACTATCTAATTGTCAATTTTAGTCAGATTCTGGTCCACTGCTCCTGATTTCAGAATTAAGAATCTGAGGGGTCTCGTAACATAAATAAGTCTCGTAATTTTGAGTTGACATTCGCACAGCAGTCGCAAACTGTTAAACAACACCTCTGTCCATATATCTTATTTCCCTAATTTTTAAAGTAATGTTCGCATTCGAGATGCGAGAAATTGAGGCTTTTTTTTGACAATAAAGCCTCAATTTGCATATGTACATACATCTTTCACAAATTGCGACTGACATGCAAATGCGTATTTTGCTTAAATATTGTAGAATTGGCTCTCAGTTTTAGATATGGGCTGTCGTTGATATGATAATTATTGTTGTTACTTGAATTGGAATGTTTTTAATTAACTTCAAAAAAGGAAGAGGTTCTCAATTCGTCAGAATATTTTATCTTTATTTATTCTAGGCAAGCGTGCTCCATCTTCGACCACATCATCGCTTACCATCAGGTGAAATAGTGGTCAAACGCGTGCCTATCAATAGTAAAAAAAAAAATGTTCCTCGAAGATGCCTGGTCCGATTTGGATTTTTTTTTTGTTTGAAAGGGTTAACTTCCCAAATGGTCCCATGATCATCAGGTCAAGATCTGATAATGGGATCCTGGAGAAATAGAGGGAACTCTTCAAATTTTATAGCCTACACTTGAAGCGATTTGGTTATTTTTTGGAAGAATATTTTCTCGAAGTGGTCCTATTTCAATTTGGTGAAGATCTGATGAAGAACTTCGGAGATAGGCAAAGGAATATAGTAATAAGTAGGAATATAAGAATATATACTCTTCAATAAATAATAGCAAATGGACCGGGATGAACGGAATTGCATGTATATTTATTAAACTACTTCCAAAAAAGGAGGAGGTTCTCAATTCGGTGGGTAATTTTTTTTACGTATGTACACCGATTACTCCGTGGTTTGTGATCCGATTTCTGTGATTCTTTTTTAGTTCGATACAGTATACTTGCCATTTGGTCCCATAAAAATTTGATTCAGTTTGGTTTAGTAGTTTTTATTTTATGAGCATTTTTGTTTATTTCAATTTCTGCGTTGACGAAGACGTCGTCCAAGTATTTCACGTCGTCAAAAATATTTTTTTTTTTTACAAAAAAATATAAGCGACTTTTCATCAGTTCATAACGTAATATCAAGCCGGTACGTTGTGAAAGGGTACGCAGATGTGAATGTCAATTTAGTTGTGGAGAATCATAACTAAAAAGTGAAAATAAAAAACTTTTTACATGAACATAAAACTGTCAAAAAACGAAAATGCAACCAAAAACACCGACTTCCGAAATTAAAGTTATTTTATATTTTACAGTGTTAGCGTTTGTGTTTTTATATGGAAGTCGGTTTCATTTTTTTGTAAAAAAGGTTTTTAAGTATGACAAGTTGGCTTTTGTTTTAACCTGAAAACCTGTCTAACATTGGCATTAAAGTCACGTTTTTAACTAACTAGTGGACGTCACGCGGTTTCACCCGCGTAGTTCCCGTTCCCGTGGGAGTACGGGGATAATATATAGCCTATGTTACTCCCTGATAATGTAGCTATCCAATGCTAAAAGATTTTTTCAAATCGGTCCAGTAGTTTCGGAGCCTATTCAATTCAAACAAACAAACATACAAACAAACAAACAAATCTTTCCTCTTTATAATCCTACTAATATTATAAATGTGAAAGTTTGTATGTTTGTATGTTTGTGCCTCAATCAGGCAAAAATGGCTGAAGGGATTTGGATGAAATTTGGCACACATATAGTTCACATACTGGAATCAAACACAGGCTACTTTTTATGCCGGTAAAAGGCATGGCTTAATGGAGACTGAGGAGGAAGTGGAAATCCAGCGCTTCTGCTGCCTTAGTACTTCAGATTCAAAAGTACCAGGAGAACAGAAATATGCCGCCGTAGTATTTCCAGGGCTGAAATTGGGAGCGCTACAGATTCACAAGTACCAGGAGAACAGATCGATGTTAAAGTATTTTTGGGATAGAATATTTTTTTTTTTTTTTTAACCGTCGAACAGAAATATGTATGTTGGAGTTTTTTCCGGGCTAGAATTGTAAACGCTATAGATTCACATGTGACAGGAGACCAGAAACATGTTGAAGTATTTCTTTGACTGAAATTATGAGCGCTAAAGATTTACAAGTACCAGGAGACCATAAACATGTCGAAATTTTTCCGGCGCTGGAATTGTGACCGGTTAGAATTCAAAAGTACCAGGAGACCAGAAATATGTTGAAGTATTTTCGGGGCTAGAATTGTGAATGCTAAAAATTTATAAGTATCAGGAGGCCAGAAACATGTCGAAATATTTCCGATGCTAGAATTATTAGCGGTAGGGATCCAAAAGTACTAAGACAAGAGAAAAATGTCGAAGTATTTTCAGGGCTGGAATTATGAGCGCTAAAGATTCATTATATACCAGGAGACCAAAAACATGTCGAAGTGTTTTCGTGGTTAAGATTGTGAATGCTTAAGATTCAAAAGTACCAGGAGACCAGAAACATGTAGAATTATTTCCGGAGCAAGAATTATAAGCAGTAAGGATTCAAAAGTACCAGAACAACAGAAAAATGTGGAGGTTTTTTCCGGGGAGCAATAATGAGCGTTAAGGATTCATTATGTACCAGGAGACCAGAAACATGTCAAAATATTTCCGGGGTAGGAATTGTGAGCGGTTAGGATTCGAAAGTACCAAGAGATTAGAAATATGTCGAAATATTTTCGGGGCTGTAATTATGAGCGCTAGAGATTCACCAGGAGACCAGAAACATGTCAAATTATATTTTCGGCAGGATTTGTAAGCGCTTAAGATTCACAAGTACTAGGAGACCAGAAACATGTTTTAATGTTACTGGCGCTGGAATTTTGAGTGGTTAGGATTCAAAAGTACCAGGGGGGGAACAGAAACATATAGCGGTTTTTCCCGGGCTGTAATTATGAGCGTAAAAGATTCACAAGTACCAGGATACCAGAAACATGTCGAAGTATTTCCGAAGCGTGAATTATGAGTGGTTTGCATTTAAAAATACCAGGAGAACATAACATATCGAAGTTTCTTCTGGGCAGGAGAGTATTGAGCGCTAAAGATTCAAAAGCACCAGAATACCAGAAACATGTCGAAGTAGTTCCGGAGCTGAAAGTACTGACAGTAAAGACTCATAAACTATCAGAATAAATAATCATGAAGATGAATTTCCGAGACTGAGAATATGGGACAAAATAGTTGCTACCTCTAAAGTCTACGCAGACGAAGTCGCGGGCGAAGTGCTATATTATATATTATAATAATATATATATATATATATAAGTGTAGATATACTCAATTATTTTAAGAAAAAAGATCCATCACCTTTGTCTGTTTCAAGTTACCGAAACCATTGAGTGGTATTTAACTGTTGACGTAAATCAAAGGTTTTATTTTTTTCTAACTTTGTTTACATGCGCGTAATAACAACTTTAATGCTATGATTAAGAACCTTACTCAATGGTGGCGCCAACTGGTGAGCACAAAAACGGTCGCCCTCATTCAGCCTATTAAACATCTTAATACCCATCAGCAATGTGTAAACAGCCATGATGTTCTTTGCCTCTTAAAAGGTTCTAACATAAATTAAATAAAAAAAATTACTTACAATAAAAAAAAAACAGATCCATTATCTCGAAAAGACTTATTTGAATTTAGAATTCGACTCGATGTTTCATTGTTATAATTTCGAAATTCAAACGTTGTTTTAGCGCCTAAAATGTCATCGTGCCATGGCGTTACTCGCAGAGATAATCCCCCTTTTCCTTAACAAGCTGCTGAAGTAAACAAAGAAGTTTTAATACTAAATTCAAAGTGATTAAAAATTTTTGGAACAGGTAACTTTATTTATTTCAAGGCAAAGTTTACATTACTGTACTTGAGAGAGCAGCGGTTTCGTTGAACAATATTTAACAAAAACATTATTTTTGGTGGTTACCGTTCAGAAAATCTATCATGTTAAATCATGTGATTTTTAGCATCACTGGATTTCTTTTTTTGGAGTTCTTTGAAACAAACCCACAACCATCAGTGCATTGAAGGAGATTCAACGCTGAATCAACGATTCAGTAACATTTATGCAAAATGGTACAGAAAAATTTCGAAAAATAATGAGAATTTATGCAAAGCCTTGGAGACTATTTGTCTTTTGTCCTATTCCATACATAACCTGATCTTGTGTACTTTATGATTTAATCAAAAATAAAATTTTCAAAAGAAAACATGTTTTTTCTAGTTAGATCAAATCTTGTGTTATTTTGGGATGTTCTCTTAAAAATCAACTTACAACACACAATGTTAAAGGTAGTTGAGACTTAATATCGACCTTGTAATTATCTCGAATTATGATTTCTAGTAATATACTAGGAATATTTTGGAGTAAACAAAGGAGTTTTTAAACATCTTTAGTAAATAAATAATCAAAACAAGCCTCCATTATCAAGCTTAGCCGCCGCAGTGCGAGTTCTTGTAAAATATTCCCTCATTTATTACAACCAAGTGACTCGTCAGATTAGATTATTGCCGTCTCCAACGTCTTTAAGAAAAAAAAAAAAAACAACAAAGAAGGTTTTTATACTGAAAAGTAGGTCTTGAAGGGGTGAAGGTTTCAGTAGAAATGAGGGTGTTTAATTTCTTTATTCGTCTGGAAAAAGTGTTAAATCTCCACTAACATTGTTTAGTGTTTGTACTCGTAAATGTGTCTGGCTGTGTATTTATTTTTATGTTGCGCCCCAAGCTACACTGTTTTTTTTTTTAAATGTATCAGAAAAACTAAAAGGGGTTGTAAGGGTTTAATTTTTTTTGGCATGTTTGAAAGCTTTCTATAGGGAAGTGCCCCAGGCACATTTCATCTACATTTTTAGGTTGCGTGTATTTGTTAATAACCAATAGAATCACTTCATTTACCTAGTCTCGTTCAGCGCAAGCGATTCTATTGGTTCTTAACAAACACATTCCTCGCTACGCATCCTCGCACATCTCTGGTGGCAACGTAGCCTTATCCCATTGATATATAAAAAACCCAAGATGCACAGTCTCGAACAAATGCAACACTCGAAACTGTCGTTAAAAACTGACATCAAGTGTCATGTGTGAGTTGTTTTGCAAAACAATTTTTTTTTGCAAATTCAACCTTACACGGATCGATTAAAGTAGTTTACAAAGCAGTTCAGTATGGCGAGTGATGCGCAATTTTTTTTGCAAATTCAACCTTACACGGATCGCTTAAAGTTGTTTTTACAAAGCAGTGCAGTATGGCGAGCGATGCGAGACTGTTTTAAACTTGCGCACAATTATACATATTGCGCTTGTTTTTTGCGGACGTTTTTGAGATGCTAAGTGTGTATCTGGGTTTTTTATATATCAATGCCTTATCCATATATACTAATATGTAAAGCAGAAGAGTTTGTTTGTTCGTTTGTTTGCTTGAACTCACTAATCTCAGGAACTACTGGTCCAAAATTATTTCAGTGTTAAATAGCCGACGAGAAAGGCTATAGGCTATATATCATCACGCTAAGACCAATAGGAGCGGAGCAGTAATGAAAATTGTGACGCAGGCGAAGTTGCGCGGGTCAGCTAGTGCTATAATATACAGTATTATGTCCTGTTTCTCTAGACTCTTATATCTAAATAATTTAAAAAGAAGTCACTTTCTCGAAATCTCCCTCTGTCTGTTTGATATAAAAAAAAAGATGATTGTACTGACTGTGCGAAAGATGATATGACAAGAAAGGTACAGACGCCACAGCACACCAAGCTACTTGACACTCTCAAATTTTCCCAATACACGTTGAAACTAATGCTTTAGCAATAAAGTTGAAAATGTATTAAAGAATTTCGACATATTGTTGCAGTTTGATGTGTTGGCGTCTGTACTACTGAAATGACGACTAAAGGTATAAGTTCGACTGCAGACAGCACCTACAAGCAAAGTGTCGCCGCGTTACTACTGGTAAAAACCAGTAGTAACGCGGCGACACGTCGCTAGATAAATATGTATTTTCTATGAAATACCTTTCGTAGCTAGCGACTCGTCACCTGCCGCTATTTCATAGAAATGCAAAGAAACCAGTGCTGCGCGGCGGAACGCCGCTTGCTGTTGCTGCCTGCAGTCGGCTACGAACTTGTACCTTAGCAGAAAAATATGGTAAAATACATATTGCGTCAACCCGAAATAAATTTGAATAAGGTCATGAAAGATTTGATAATGTCTAAATTTGAAAACACACACACATTATTTCCTTTAACTGTTCAGTCTGTCGAATCATGTGTCACGAACATTTGGCCAATATTTGCCGACTCACGACACGTCTCGACAAGACTATAATTTATTTGCCTTGCGACGACTGTCACTTGTTAAATGTCTGTGGGAATGTACTGCGGCGTGAGGGCTATTGTTGTAAGTGTGTTTAGGCACTGTTACTGTACCTTATGTCTTAGTAACGAGGTGTTTAATCTAAGGACATAATAGGAGGACTTTTATGATGAAAGATTAAATTGCTTCAAATAAGATTCACATTTCTCTAACCGATGACCTGGTGAGGGTCGCGGATAACCTATGGATGCAAGACGCACAAGACCGGTTATTGTGGCGATACTTGGGGGAGGCCTATGTCCAGCAGTGGAAGTCTTTCGATTGATATGATAATGATGATGAAGATTCAGACTTTTCTTAATTAAGACTTAGAGGTTGAGAACTTGTCAAACTATCTGGACATGAGAAATTGAGTCCACACATGTCAGTATCTTTTTTATTTATTTTTTGTTAAACGTGGTTTGTCTATGACATGACCGCGACAGTAATGACTTTTTTATAATGCTCGTCCCTGACACTGGCTGGCAGTGGTTTTACGACCGAATGTTTGTCTATTATTTTGTTTTATAGTTGTTTTTATTTGTGTATTTTAAAAACAATGTCATTTAATGTGCGTCTGTTTGGGCGGAATAAACAATTTTTCTTTCTTTCTTTCTTTCTTTATATTCTTAATTCAGAGGGTCCGCCCTCATATTTTGTAGAAGCTTTAGAATTTAGATCGAAGTCGCAAAATTTTTAAATCGCCACTAATTTCCCTGGATTTTTGACTGTCGTTGAGATAAAATTGTGATTATCTGAATGCTTTTTAAGTACAATAATTGGCCTTGAGAATTCGTTTTTATAATATGTTATTTGGTTCATTAAGAAAAGGTAGCAGAGTATCATTTGTTCAATTTATGCAGCTTTCTACCTCGAAAAAAAAAAATGAAAGACTGAACAAACATAAATAGGGATCTTTAGCATGATGGAATAGACATTAAAGTGAAGATTTGTTTACTAGTGCAAAGACATACCGTTTACATACGATTGGTACACAGAATCTTCTTTTCAAAGTCTTTGACGATTGGCGAATGGTCTGCAAAATGCAAGTAAAACATTGGAATACTGAAAACCTATAAGTTTAATTTAAAAGACACTTTATGCAGCGTAATATTATAAATTACAAAGATTTTCCCGGGGTTACGCTCTTGACGCCTATCCCAGGATTCAGCCATAATGTACTTTTTAAGTGAAAAATATCTGTCACAAAAATTTAATAATAGGGATATTTCCTAGTTATCACAAACGTATCGTTTTCATTTTTGTTTACGTAAGAAAGGAATTTAAGTATGTACCTATCCAATATTTTTGTTAATCTAACTGACGCACCAAATATATTTTTTAGGAATTTTCCTAATATATATTTGTTATAACGAGTAACAAACGAACAACTTTTTGTAATATTTGTATTGGTAGATTGGATCTCTTTATGATACCAAAATGATCGAGTTCCGATAACGTATACAAATGCAGCTACACTAGGTAAACTTCCCGGAGGACACGGTGGAGTTTACGGTGGAGGTCTGCCCTGCTTGGGCAATCGGCGGCGGCGACCTGTCGCGGTCGGCCCTGTTTCAAGCCATGGTCCGGAGCGAGGAGACTTGGGAAGCGGTCACCTCCTTCTGCGCAGCAGTAATGCTAGCGAAGGAGGAAGCCGAACGCGTGAGAGAGAGGGAAACATCACGCCCCAGCCGCCGCAACAGAAGAAGACGCCCCGGGCGTTGGGAGTCGCAGGCCGATTCTCGGCCACCGCAGGCGCGGGCCTGCGGACGGCGAGCATTGGGTGGCTCGCCGTCTGATCAGAACCAGGCCCGGATCGACGGCGCGCTGTGTTCCACGCGCGAAGAGCTGTCATCATAAAAGACGGGGCCCGCTAGGGCCAATGCCTGCCAGGGTTGCGGGATTTATTCGAAAGAGTCACCGTGACCCTGGAACGCAAAGGGCATTAGGAAGAACACGGATGGGTTTTAGTCAGTAAGAGTCTGACACTCCCTTCTGCTTCGCCCAGAGCGGGAGGAGTCATTTGATGACTTCCCATCCTTAAAAAAAAACTACGTAAACTTCTACAGAGGGTTACTAAAACTACAACCCCATAGTATTTTGGTTTAATTTTATGGAACAAACACAATTTATATCATTCAAAAATATGAATAAAGTATCTAATTCAAATAAATATTATGTGCGAAATGAGTATTGTAGCTATGGTAAAATTTTACGTTACGTTATTTTACGTCAAAAATATTCGTGCTAAGCCCTCTGTTCTAGTCGTGTATTTGAATAGGTTTGGTTTGGTTGGGCCTCATCGCGGGTAATCGCGACTGCATTGATGCTGGATCACGTTCGTTCCTATCGATTTTAGTTAGTGACGCTGTCTATTTCACAGGCGTTTATCTATGGTTCATTGACTTAACAGGTTACTGGTAGCGTCGAGTATTCCCAATACTACAATACAATACAATAATATAACTGAGAATGCGACAAATCTGTCGAAAACTGACGTAATTGTCATAATTTCGCGACAGGTGTTATTTAATAAAGCAGAGAATGTATTAGGCATATGGAATTGTATAAAATCGCGGAGGTTTTATGCAATTCCATTGGTTAATATTTCTCCGCTCCTCTCCTCCGCTCCAGTGGACAGTCAGCCTTAAGCACCCGAAGAAATCTTGGCGGAAATCCATAGGTTTCGAGAATGACCAAGTTTTATGTATTTTTTCTAGAGTTCGTCTCATACTAGCTTTAATTTTAACTGCTAATTGAATAGGGTTTACAGCTATTTGTAATGGTAGTTAAAGATTTTGTCAATAATCTTTGTGAGAAAATGTTCTGAAACATGACACAGTTAATTTTTTTAACTTAAGATTTTAAACAAAATAATTTGACTCCAGTCTTGCCAAGGAGTACCGTGTTACCCACTTAATGGGTTATGGAGGTCTGGTAGGCAACCGTTTCACGTAAATACTGGTATTCAGCTGAATCCGGTTTGACTGGAAGCGGACCCCAATATAGTTGGGATAAGTCTAGGCAGATAATGAAAGATTATAAACAACTCTGTAAAATAATTTTCCGCAGTATTTCCTCACTCCCTAAAAACTTGGATGGATTCCTTGGGTTTTCTACTCGAACATAATGAAAATAGATCATTGTTATGCAAGGAATAATCTACATCCCACGCGTATTTCATCTAGTTTGATAACTTTATCAACTTGCGTAGGATGCCGCCGTCTCAGCGTTGAACATACTTTTCGCATCCAGTTTTTGTGATTTATAAATTACTTATCTTCTTTAGACAGGCGAGCTTAACCCAAAACTGAGTACTCTAACAGCAAACCTTACGATAGAGTATTCGCAAATAAGGAAAAATACAAAATCCTTTATTGCAAAAAAGACCATTTATAGGCACTTTTGAATTGTCAAGTTCTGTCAGTCAAATAGATAAAGCTAGTTTTGCTGCACTAGCGACAAGAGCAGCAAGTTGTTCTTCAGCAAAACACACTCAACAACCCTATCTCCGCGCAGCAGTTGCACTTTCCAAAAGTAGATTCTATGGAAAATGAAGAAATTTCAGATTAATGTGATTCTGGTTTCACTCTGGTTGAACTCAAAACTAAATGAACCACAATAATAGTTTAAAAACCAATCGAACGGTTTCACTGACCCAATTTAGAAGAGCCACTTCCAGTCGACTTCCATTTACCATTTCACCGCACTATTCACGATTGTTAGGTCCCACTATTTTCCCGCGGGAAATACTCAGCACTACCGTAAAAATGGCGCTTTTAAAAGTAAAATTTACAAAAAACTCTTCGTTTGCATATCCCTGTTTTAGTAACACGAATTTATGTTAAAAACAGAGAGGTGTCCGAGTCTCTAGGTATATAAATCAAGGGAGCGTCGCTTCGCAAATTGCGCCACGAAATATATGCCAGCTTTTAAAACTACAAAAGCATACCGGGCTGGATATAATGTATGCTGGTTTTAACACCCACAGTAATCGTATAAATGTCTAGTTTTCGTATATTTGTGGTGCGTATTACTTTTATCCCGGGTGTAAACTTCCTTTTCATGCATATTTTGTGTGCTTGAATAGTTAGAACTTTAGACGAAGCATCTTTTTGGACTCATCGTTTATCAGATTATAATTTTATAGTTAGACTAGTTTTTGCCTGCGACACGTACGCGAATATCCCGTTATTTTTTCTCGTAGGAATTTCGGGAATTCCTCTCTAAATGACTAAAATAAAGTAACCGTATCGAAATTCGTTGTGTGATTTAGAAGGATTTAGAGGCAAACAGAGAGTTCGTTTAAGGCTTTTGTTTGGCCACTATCTCATCTGATGGAAACCGATGATGTGATCTACAATAGCACGCTTGTCTAGAAGATTTAGAGATCATTTTTGTTCCTCGGGGTGACATTTTCTACAATCCAACCTAAGAACATTTGCGGAATTTGTAAGAAAGAGTCAGCGTGACCCTGGAATGCAAAGGGCATTAGGAGGAACACGCATGGGTTTTAGTCAGTAAGATGATTGCCCATCGTTAAAAAACAAAAAACCTTATAACTTGAAAGGATCACTCATCATATCAACTCACTAACACGTGGAACAAGCGTGGAACTAAAGCCACTCAAATAAAACGCGAAATGAAATATATCAAATGGGCTGGTTGCATATTAGAAAATCAAAACTTTTCTGAGCAATTTTTTTTTCAGCTCCGCTTCGCTCCCGCCTTTGCCTTCGTGGTTGTTTTTTTTTTATGTACTTCAAATATAAGTATACCTACATTCAAATTAATAATTCTTAATAAGAAATCATTTGTGATTATAAAATTTGATAAGTTATGATTTGATATTTTAAAATTACATCTAGCAATTTTTGATCAGTCGTTCATTTGATGTCACATACATTGGGATTTTAAATTTTTTCTAAATAAAACATTTGGTCATTTAAATTTTGTTATTTCGTTTATTGTTCTTTTGAAATTTGCTCGAGATAGTTTTGATTTTTTAATATGCAACCAATGGGCTCACACATATTGAAGGCGCACCCGTAAATTCGGTCAGCCTAGTTTGGCGTCGGACTGAAATCCGTGCGACTCTCCTCTCCGTTACGGGACTCAATATTTTTAGGATGCTTTACGCTCGATTTCATTATTTTTCGTACCATTTAATGTGAGATACTGAATTTGTGGAAAGCTTCTTTATATTTTCGAACGTATTATTTTTATTTGGTAACTTGACTTAAGCATTAGACTAGACTTGGATCTACATTTAGTCCCAGGTGACCAGCTGATCATGGTCATTCGATGACTTTCCATCCAAAGAAAAGATGACCATCTATGGTCAACCACGTTCCGGTGTACGATCACTCTTTAGCAAGAAGGGTGTAATTGAAAGATTATACTATGATACTAGACAGACAAGCATGCCAGAAATGCCTACTGGAGTCTGGACCCCGCTTATATGGGTCATGTTTTATGTCTGTTTAGTGCAGTCTTTCCTAACCTAAATTCGATCCGGAACAACTTTGATTTCTTTGTTGCTAGCCAGAAATCCTTACTTAATATTATAAATGCGGAAGTAACTCTGTCTGTCCGTCGCGCTTTCACGCTAAAACTACTGAACCGATTTAAATTAAATTTGTTACACAGATAGTCTAGAGCCTGAGAAACGACGTAGGCTACTTTTTTTCCCGGGAGTATGCTCCCTAGGGCGAAGCCGCTGGCAGAAGCTAGTCAAGAATAAAATTAAATTGCTTTGATAAAAAAATCACTTATATCATATAGACATCTAAAACTTGTAGCATACCTAACTATTCTTTGTAATCAAAAGAGCATTTTATAGAAAACATAACATTTGTAATAAAATTTTAAAATCTTTTAGGTAAAAACATTGATATATAAAAACCCAAGATACACACTCAGCATCTCAAAAACGTCCGCATAAAACATCAAACAGTCTCGCATCGCTCGCCATACTGCACTGCTTTGTAAAAACAACTTTAAGCGATCCGTGTAAGGTTGAATTTGCAAAAAAAAAATGTTGATAGTATAACTACATAAAACTCACACATGACACTTGATACATGTCAGTTTTTGACGACAGTTTCGAGTGTTGCATTTGTTTGAGACTGTGCATCTTAGGTTTTTTATATATCAATGAGTAAAAAGATTAAATTTTTAAACCTTTCGCGGACCTTATTTTGGTCCTAGCGAACCACCGGGGTAGTGCGCGGAGCACAGGTTGGGAACCACTGGTTTAGTGTGTGACGGTCGGAGACTGTACATAGGTCTTATTTTGAATAGAAAGGCCTATGTATAGTAATTAGTTCCAGTGGACATGACCCGCAGGTAAGTCCCTCATAAAGGCGCCTCCAAGCGTGTGAAAATCACAGAAAAATTGGTTGTTTACCTTAAGGTCTATCTTTTTAGGGTTCCGTACCCGAAGGGTAACCAACGGAACCCTATCACTAAGCCGTAGCTGTCCGTCCGTTCGTCTGTCTGTCAGCGGGCTGTATCTCAAGAACCGTAATATGTTGAAAATTTCTAAATTTTTGTATTTCTATTGCAGTTATAAGAACAAATATTAAAAAAAGTTCAATAAAAAATTAAAGGGAGCTCATACAAGAAACGTCTTTTTTTTTCGGTTTATGGTACTTAATCAAGTGCGAGGCGAACTCACACACGAAGGGTTCCGCTTCGTGTGTGAGTTCGACTCGTATTTGGCCGATTTTTTTCCATGCCTGATTGAATCTGCTTTACCAGCTCGTTGCTGTCAAAATGTCATTATTATCTGTCTAGCCTTTACCTAACTAAATTGGGGTCAGCTTTCAGTTAAACCTGTTTTTTGATTCAGCTGAATACAAATATTTTACGTAGAGAAAAAAATAATAAAAATATTTTTTGACTGACTCAAGACAAAAAAGTATATTAAATTAAAAATTAATAGTAATAATTAACTAACAAAAGCTGAATGAAAAAATAGCACGAATTTTGCGTGTAGCTAGAGCGACTGCCTAACCTGACTTCCATTACTAAGGTAGATGACTAAAAAAAGCTACTAAAAAATAATTTATTTTATTTAAAAAAATATTTTTTTTAGTACGGACTACTTAGAAGTTTGAAAATGTAATACATCCGACACGTATTTTTCCTTTTTTCACGTAAACAAAAAATAAGACGAAACAGTGCGTTGAAAACTCGTGTGACGACTTACGTCACATTACACGACTTACGGTACACTTTTTGCCAAATAGTGACGTCACACACCCCTCCTAATCTTTGGTGCATTTTTCTTCGTCAGTTTTTATTGATTTGATAAAGCAAAAAATACATGTGCAATATTTTTTGAAAATCTGTATTAATTAATTAATTAACTTATTTTTTGGCTCGTCGCGACGAAGCTCCAAAGTCTTGAGCATCGACGACGAGTTGCTAGCCTGTCTGTGTGTCCTGAATGTGCGACGGTTTTGCATTATTTAATTCCGCCATGTCCATTCTATCATCGGACCACAAGACGAACGGCGATGCGCCACCGGTACATGGTGGACATCCCACCCACACGCACAAATCGTTTTGGGAACACATTCATAGTGCGTACAGCTAAAGAGTGGAATTCCCTGGCGGAGTCTGTGTTTCCTGATAGCTACAACCTGGGATTCTTTAAGTCAAAAGTGAATAGGTTACTTCAAGGCAAGCCTGCTCCATCTTCGACCACATCATCGCTTACCAACAGGTGAGATAGTGGTCAAACGCATGCCTATCAATAGTAAAAAAATTAAGTTATCTAGCCTATTTGCTGCTCTCTGGGAAGAGATTAACTACTTACGACAATCACATGCATCGTCCTTGAGTAGAGTAAAGAAGGTACAATCTAATCCTCATTGCTCAATTAGTATGTGTAGTGTATGTATATACTTATGATTGCTTTCGAGCGCGTACGTCACAACGTACGGACTGGGTGGGAGTCAGTCAGTGTTCAACTGTCAGTCAGGCAGCACGTGGTGGTGCGTAGGCGAGCCAAATACCTACTATTAGTGATACGATGCGTGGACACTACATATGGCGACGAGGACAAAACAAAAATAATTAAAACTGTAAGTAAAGTGACTTTATAAAAAAAAAGAGAAAATGTGACTGGCAAGATAATTTACTTATGCTACTTAGGTACATGAATGTTACTTATTCAAACTAAGAAAACATGCCACATTTTCATTTACATTTCTCAGCTATTATAATTACCTTTACCCAAAATATGGTTTAAACCATTAGTTTACTTTAATTAACAAATAGATACCCATTATGATTCAAAATTATAAAACTTTACACCTACTTAACAGTGGTGACTATTGCTTAACTTACGAAAAAGTCATTACATTGGAATGTTCAGCTACACTGATAACATTTTAAGGAATGTTCTTTGTTGTTTAGTAACTCGCACTAAAGTAATAATGGACTATAAAATAATCATAATGGTATTGAAGAGAAAATGTTAAACTGTGTTTGTTTATTTACACCTACGTAAGTTATAAATTACGACAAACATTAATATAATGTCGGTTTTACCCTACCCAGTGATCTTGTAATTATTATAATATTCATAGGTATTGCTAAATTGTTGAAGTACCTACATGTGCCATAATGAACAAAGTGATTAGTGGATATTTCAATAATTCTGAAAAATAAACACCACCACATCTACGTGGTCAGAGACGTGGAGTATTTTTAATGATTTTCTTATTTTGAACCCTAATATTATGCTTGGCCTTATCGGAAGGATAGGTTGCAGTATTATTTAAGTACTGTGGTATTTATTGGTGGTTATTTAGGACAAGTTCAAAAACAATTATTGACCGTCTGGACGTTACCTAATTAAATGGATATACCCCAGTAACTTACCTATATTCCATGTAAACTGGCGTAGTACCTGGTCATTTAATCGACAAATAAATAATAAAGTTATTTTCAAGTTTTATAACAGTATAATGATATAATAATACTGATTTATTATGACGTTGGAGCAGCATTGCTGGTCATTAAATTGACACCGTTTGACTATGTTCAGAGGATCCTCAACAGCATTATTGGTCATCAAATTGACGCATTATAAAAAGGAAGCAGAATTTTGTGATAAAAAATTGATATTGAAAAAACAACAAACTAGTTGGTTCACGATATAACACTAACATGTCCCAACTCACATTGGAGAAGTTCGACTGCGAAGGAGAAAGTTCTTCGGTTGGAGTCAGATGGGAGCGTGGGAAACGAACACTATCTATTTCGATGCTTCTGGTATTGACAAGATCGAAAAGAAAAAGGCAACGACCTGGGAGTCTAACCAGGGACCTCATGCTAAGATATTTGATTTGTACTACATGATTAGTTCTAAAATAATAAATCAAAGAGCGCATAAATTTAATTGCAGTAGAATATACCTACTGGTCATTAAATTGACAAGTCATCATTGAATGACAGTAATAACAGTAGAATACACCTACTGGTCATTAAATTCACAAGTCATCATTGAATGACAGGAATTGCAGTAGAACATACCTACTGGTCATTAAATTGATAAGTCATCATTGAATGACAGTAATTACAGTAGAATATACCTACTGGTCATTAAATTGACAAGACATCATTGAATGACAGTAATTGCAGTAGAATATACCTACTGGTCATTAAATTGACAAGTCATCATTGAATGACAGTAATAACAGTAGAATACACCTACTGGTCATTAAATTGACAAGTCATCATTGAATGACAGTAATTGCAGTAGAACATACCTACTGGTCATTAAATTGACAAGTCATCATTGAATGACCGTAATAACAGTAGAATACACCTACTGGTCAATAAATTGACAAGTCATCATTGAATGACAGTAATTACAGCAGAATATACCTTCTGGTCATTAAATTGACAGTTAGTTATCAAAGACAAAATAGGTCAGCAGTGCCTAGTGGTACTTTTTATGTACATACTGGTCATTAAATTGACAAATTTGATTGTGAGGGGGAACCTTCATCAGTAGGAACGAGATAAAAACGCTGGACGTAGGAACTCTTGATCTACCTGGAAGCTGTTGGCATCAAGGGTAGTGACAAGTAACGGGCTTTGCTGCTACATTTTGTGGACTAGAATTGCTAAAAATGTCTATACTAATATTGTAGAGCTGAGGAGTTTGTTTGTTTGGTTGAGCGCGTTAGTCTCGGGAACTGCTGGTTCGAGTTGAAGGACTATTTTAGTGTTGGACGGCCTATTTATTGGGGAAGACTATAGGACCTAACATCATGCTACGACCAATAGTAGCAAAGCATTAATGGATTATGTGACGAAGACGAGGTTGCTCGGATCAGCTAGTTTAATAATATACCAGATACAAATATCACCTGCTGATGGAGTGGATGTCTTTGAAGTGGCTATCACCAAACTCCACGCATACTTTACACCTAAACAAATTGAGAATTAAGAACGTCACTCTTTTTGATTGATCAAACAAGGGGCAAATGAAAAGTTTCAAAAATTTCTTAGTACGGCTTAGACAATAAGCAGACAGATTTCAGTTCAAACAGAGTCGAAAGACATACAATATGTGTTCAAAATCGACGATGACAGTTTACTAGATTGTCGTATTGGTGGAATGGAGGTTAAAAAAAGAAAAAAATGTTAGTAGACTCTGCGTGTAGGTAAATCCAACTTTAATCACACACAAAACTTGGGAAAATATGAAACAAAACAAGGTAACCAAACATTCAGTTGCAATAAGACTTTTATGGTTCTTAAAGTAAGAAAACCCAAGGGGTTCTTCCTAATGGTCTTGTTAGGTCAAGACCTAACAGGACCATTTGACGCAAATATAAAAATAGCGGATAGATCCGAAAATGCAACTTTTTACTTTTTTTGCATCTCTGATGGAACTAGAGATCTACTTGGGAAAGAAATTGCCATGGCTATAGTTATAATAATAATAATAATTCTTTATTTTCGGACAACAATGATCCAGCGTGTTAGTAAACAATATTATAACTTATTACTAGTGTTAGTAGCTAAAATACAACAGAGAAGAAGACAGAACAGAATAAATATTATTGTGAAAAGGACAACCCCAATCTAATGGTTAGTGATAGTCCTTCTCACAAAACTTTTAATTATCAAAGAGTCGATATTCTCCGCCACAGTTTTTAGTATGCTGTCTGTGTTAACAGCGACGCGGTTTTTTTTGCGAATGACGGCGTGGAAGCCATCGGTTCGGTTTTGCGCAAACATACCAGAAGCGCTGCACCATCGTGGCAGTCCCAACAGCATCCTAAAAATGTTATTATACTGGACGCGTAGGTCATCCAGCGATCTTTTGGTATAGTTGACCCAAAGATTCCCCGTGTAGAAACCCTGGCAATATGCTTTAAAAAGTGTTACTTTTACTTGATAAAAGTAACACTTTGATAATGGGTGTACTTAAAATCGGATTACAAATTGACCAAATGGAAACTAAGACAGTTTCCGAAATCCAATGATGTTTTAGTGGAAGTGCCAATCGATGAGAAAGTACAACCAGCTTCTCAATCATTAAGAAGGATAATAGGAAGAAAAGTTGAAAAAAAAAATATAAAAGAACGGTTACCAGTAACTAATCTTAAGACTATAATGTACCTACCATATTCTGACAAATACATGATTATGGTTGGAGAAATATTCAAGGAGCGTAATTCCCTGCCAGAGTCTGTGTTTCCTGATAGGTGCAAGCTGGGAATCTTTGAGTCAGGAGTGATTGGGTTGCTTCTGGGCAGGCGTGCTCCATCTTCAACCACGTCATCGCTTGACGCCAGGTGAGATATTGGTGCCTATAAATATAAAAAAGCGAGTACTTAAAGAGATTCCCGTAGGTGGTAATAGTTTCAACATTTTATTCAGTACGAACTTAAAGAATGAGATATTGCATGGCAAGGTTGCCATAAGGTCATGTTCCAACTTAGACGTGTTTAGTGAAAAATTGGATTTAAGCTTTTATATTAACGTGTCGGTGACAGTTTTCTTACATAACAAGTTATTAAATTCAGTTCGTAAATTCGATAGTAAACGATTATAAACAGTAACTTGATATTAATGACATTGATTAAAGCTGTAGGGATACAGAGAATTCTGAGCTATTACAATTTCTGAATAGATTTTTCACTACCGGGTTGCTTACTGTAGATGTAAGTTAATATAAGTAAGATTTAAAATAATATTGATTGATTCAAACTGTTCGGTGCAGTTATGACCATGATGCTCGTAGATTGACGTAGAGTAATTCATGAACGTAGCCCCTTCACATGAACGTAGGCACAAACATTGACAGGTCTAGGTTCTCTTCTCTTCGTAAACTCTGATGTGCATAACTTACCGGTTGATATGTTTTAAAATCTCATTGTCGGGAAGATGCCCAAGGCCAAGTATATGAATAATTGACGTTGTGAAGTTATGAAATAGATGACGAGTAAGCATAAAATTAGTTTATGTGAACAGGTTCTTAGTTCTGTGGGTCGGCGGGCGTACCAGGATATCGTAGCAGTATCACAGAGTGATATAGACGAGGAAGTCTGTATCAGGGTGTCATTGCTATTGGTGGTACAAATTAGAGTTTACTCGGTATTCTTCCCATGGGGAAGTGCGAGTATAGGAATTGTGTTTTGCTGAGCTATGAGATAGATGTTGACTGTGAATAAGATACGTAGTCTTTGACATTCTTTGTTAAAATCAATGTAAGTTTTATGACTTCATTGGTGCTTGGACTTGGTAATCACGAATACTAGTGAATCACGAATCAAACCTAAAGGATTGATTACAGCCAGTTTAGAACTGTCGAATGGCTAAAACACTGAACGAAAAGTCAGTTAACTGAAGATTTGGAATAGCTCTGTGTGTAAAAAAAAATTAGACAATTGCCGTAGAGATTAACGATAGTAAATTTCTTGGGGGATATTGAAGTATATAATGATGAAACAGGACAAATGATGAAAAAGAAATGTCGTACATTTATAGAAATTGAATGTCAGTGGAAAGTTTTTAATGAAAAAAAAAAACCAAGGAATTGAATCAAAAAGATACATCTGCTTCATAAATAAGATTGATTAATTATGACTAAATTAAAAAGAGAAAAGGGAAGAAAGATAGAGATAATAATAATATCAAGGCATATAACATTGAATACAATAAAGAAAATCAAAACAATTATCTCACATGTGATCATTGAAAAAAATATAATTGGTATATAATTACAATATAGTATAATCGGGTCGTTAATCGAAAAAAAATAATAATAAAGGAGTAAAATACCTCTAGTGTCATGTACAGTGTTTGGAAGGAAATAAATACTTAGTAATAAATACATACATATATTTTTTATAAGTACCTAGATCCATAAAAAAAACTTACTACAGGAAGTATTTATACACAAATAAAAAAAAGGAAGGGATGTAGTGTATGTATATACTTATGATTGCTTTCGAGCGCGTACGTCACAACGTACGGACTGGGTGGGAGTCAGTCAGTGTTCAACTGTCAGTCAGGCAGCACGTGGTGGTGCGTAGGCGAGCCAAATACCTACTATTAGTGATACGATGCGTGGACACTACAGTATGCATGAGGGTTCAAAAGCGTAATGGAGCGATCAGCGGTACAATGTTTCCCATCGGCCTTTTTATGGGTTGTTAAACTATCGGTTTCGTATTCTGCTGTATATGGTGGACTTTTTAATTTCGTTATACATGTATTAAACTAAGGGGTCGACATCGATTTTACCCACTTCCGTATATTGAGTTAACTTTTTAACAATTTCAGTTATGATGATGATACGTTCGTATCTGGTTTGCGTTTATTTTAGCCCAATTGAAAGTAATGCTCTATTACTCCCGTTTTAGCAATAACTTGTTCATCTAAACCCCACAGAAACTGTGCAAAATGGATCACGGGAACTGGATTATGAAATTCGTTGAGAATATACTCGATCATTCATTTAATGTCCTTAAGTTGGTATTGTGAACCTACTTGTCTGCACTTGCTGACAGACATGTTCGTCGTTAGAACTTCTATGGTACTACAGTACGTCTACCATGAGTTTTATATCTATACTCAAAGAACAAGTTTCTAATTTGTTTTTTTAGTTGTTAACTAAAGTTTACAAGCAAGCAAGGTGCACCTTGCTTGCTTGTTAGTTAACAACTTAAACATATAAATAACCTAACCAAAACCAAAAGAAAAAAAAACCGGTCAAGAGCGAGTCGGACTCGCGCACCTAGGGTTCCGTACTATTAGACCCGGCCTTAACCATGTAAGTGCCCCCGGGCGAGTCATGTATTTAACGCTCTTTCATTTTCATTTTATTTTTTTTTGGTTTGCGTTATGCTTGGCGCAAATAAACGCTTTTTCTTTATCTAGAAAAACTTTTGCACCCAACCCCTTCATCCAAGCTTCATCCCCACCCATCAATATTTTTACGATGTTGTTTAAAAACACCATACCTGACAACTATGCTAAAATTAGCTTATTAAGGAATTAGTTCCTTAATTGGCAGTTTTTGGCTTTCATTTGGTGAACTATAATTTAAGTTTAGAAAAACTGCGTTCGCCACTTGCAACAGTCGCTGGTATTGTTAGATTTGTTAGCAGAATACGCAGCGATATCCAGTGATACAATTCTTGAAGATTGTGCTTTTTAATAAAGTTTCAAGGTTTCGATAGGTGTTGCCTGAATGTCTTCGAAATTGTGTTGACGCCCTAACAATTCATCGCACAACTAATCACCATCAGGGACTGAATTTTTCTTTATATCGAAAGAAATAGGTAGGTACTCAAAGTACGCGTAGCGCCCTGTATGACCCAGCGCCGGCGCCCTCCAGTTGCCAGCGCCCCGGGCGGCCGCCCGTGTCGCCCGGCCCTCCATCCTCCATCTCTTGACCGATAAATAATAGAATGAGTGTAATTTAGAGACATGGTTTTATTTTTCCTGTAATCTTTACATAAAGTCACATAGAATAATTTTAGATTTTTCTCTTTGCAAACTTCGGAGAATTGTCAAATTTTGTACATTTTTCGTCAAAACCATGCGGTCTAAATTAAAAAGAAAAATGTTTGAGAATGTGCAAATAGCGATCTTTCATATGATACCCCACATGTCCTTGTAGCCCCACTTCGAATTTTTAAGAACCCCTTTCAGTTGCTGTTGCAAAAAGAATATTTACGTATTTATTTGCAAAATAGTTGAACAAACGTCATCTAAAACTATTCCAAATTTCCAGTTGATAGCATTAGTAGTTCTTGAGATATCCAGCTATGACAGACGGACAGACTTAGTCACACCATAAGGGTTCCTTTTTACCATTTTGGTACGGAACCCTAACAAAAACGACCCAACAAGAAATCAATAACCCATATTTATCACCTACAACAAAGATCTCATAAAAACCTATCTCTATACCTAATTAAATATTATTTCTCGATACACCTGCTCGTTACTTTTAATAGCCCACCATCCAACGTCCATGATCGCCCGTTTAGACCAACTAGGATCCTTTCACGGGCATTTATGACGTCATAAAAGCTATCGGCAACAAAAAGGTGTGGTGTATTTAATGTCCTTATTATATGGAGGCCAATAAATAGACGATATTGGCAAGTTTGTTATTTTTGTGATGATGGCGAACGAGATTTTTTTGAGGATTTATCGTACCGTATCTCAAAAAATGCTTGGTATTTGTGATTGTGTATTTTGCTGGATATTGGGTTTATGAACTATTTTTTTATGAATATATACATTATGTAATATAACTACTAGAAAAAGAATGCTATAAAATATTCGTACAATTTGATTTACGGTATCATAAATATGGATTTTGGAATACCAACTCACACTCTGAAATATAGAATAGGTACCAAATTGCTTACATTCGTCATTAATTGTTAATAGAAGTGAATATAGTTATTATAAATGTAATGACTGAAGACTCATTTATTTATTTTATAAATAAAAGATTTTATCCGTTTGTTCCGTCACTCGTCACTAACTGCTGAGCCATACACTACGCAACATTTTTTAGGGTTCCGAAAAAAAAACGGAACCCTTATAGGATCACTTGTGTGTCTGTCTGTCCGTCTGTCACAGCCAGTTCTCCGGATCCACCAATCCTGTTGAAATTTTGTACACATATGGAATTCTGTGACCCAAACACGAACGCGTTACGTAAATCATTAACATTTTAGTAAGGGGGTCACTTTTGGGGGTCAAACTAGAAAACTAAAAAAAAAAGTTTTTTGAACAATATCGTGTGATATATCAAATGAAAGGGCTTACTGTGCGGGTTTTAATTCTATTTTTTTCATAATTCCCCTTATCTCCGAAACTACTGAGCCTAAAATTTTGAAAAAAAAAATGGAGATAGTAGATCGTAGACCTAAAGATTACAGGAAAACCTATCAGAAGTCTGTAGTGCTAAAATAACATGTTAAAAAAATTAAATTCGTTCGGAACCCTTTGCACGCGAGTCCGACTCGCACTTGGCCAGTTTTTTTTATTTATGTGGACCAAATGAGCTGTCGTCAAGTAAAAATTTTTCTTACTTTCTTTTTCTTTTAACAACGATATTCACCAAAGGTTTCACACATTTTTTGCGACCTATCCATGAAACATCCACCCATCATAATTAAAAACAAGTGTCCAACTCTTACTAACTGTTACCCACCACATCAACAGATCATTAAAGCGAAACCTTTTAAAGTGTAGAAAACAACAACACAGGAAACATTGTTAGTAGTTTTCCACACAAAAATAACGAACTACCAAGAATACACATTTTTTATCTGTATTATTATTTTCCCGCCACACTGAGCTGTCAAATTCAATACTCGTCGTACCATAGATACGACCCAGATGTGCGTTGTACAATTCCATAGATAATAAACAATTTTATCTTGTGTGATTGTAACAATTCTATCTCTTTAGAAATAGACAGGCGCATTGCAGGCCAAGCAATATCATATTTGGCATGGTCGTAACAAACATTGCACTCGAAAACTGTCTTTTATTGCACTTCTCTTTGGACTCACAATGCGTATTTCATACACGTATATTTTATTTTACTATTATTCTTGTTTTTCAGTTTACTATATTTTAAAATAATGCTGTTTGTGTGACATGGCGCACGAGAAATTACGCGAGCTATAAAACAAAGATTTTTTACAAAATTTTCAAGCTATTTAAGCCAATAGCGTTCTCTGTAAAACTCAACACTGCGATCGCCAACCGCCAAGCGTGTCGATTATGGCAAATCCCCTCCCCTTGCTTGGGGGAGGCCTATGTCCAGCACTGGACGTCTTTCGGTTGATATGATGAAGCCAATAGTGTTTCTGCGCAAGTGTCAGCGAAAGCCGTCGTCTTACTCGCATAAAAATTAGTAATTACACAAGCAAACGTTGCTGACTTGTATCGAACTGCAAAATTTTTCAATGTGAAATCATAAAAAGAGACCCAGGTATGTTAACTTTATCATCTGTCTAACCTTTTCCCAACATTATTGGGGACAGCTCTCAAATAAACCGGATTGAGCTGAATACCAGACCTCCACAACCCATTGACTGGGTACTATTGGCAAGAATACTACTTGGCAAGACTTGTGTCAGATTTTTTGGCTTCTGACTATCCGTAACGACTGCCAAAGATCTACAAATGCCACACGGGACCAACGGCTTAAGGTGGTTTCCAAGACACGGAGGAGTCTCAGTATGTTACGATGGTTGCCCATCCACTGACCAACCTCGGCAAGCGTTGCTTAAGCTTGAAGATCGATCCTTTTTTTTTAAGGATGAGAAATCATCAAATGACTCCTCCCGCTCTGGGTGAAGCAGGAGGGAGTGTCATACTCTTCCTGACTAAAACCCATCCGTGTTCCTCCTAGTGCCCTTTGCGTTCCAGGGCCGCGGTGACTCTTTCGAATAAATCCCGCAATCCCGGCAGGCATTGGCCCTAGCGGGCCCCGTTTTTCATGCTGACAGCTCTTTGAGGCGCGCGTGGAACACAGTGCGCCGTCGACCCGGGCCAGGGGGGCTACTCTCTAACGAAATCTTAGGCTTAGTTGCGGGCGGGCGTATTCTACTCCGTATCACCTACAGACTTACGATTAGTCCCGAACCCGAACTGAGAATGAATGACAACATGATTTCACAGTAACTGTCAAATCGTGTTATCATTAGTTCTCAGTGGTTAGGTGATAGGGAGTAGAAAATGCCCGCCCGCAATTAAGCCCGAAACTACGGATTTCGTTAGAGAGTAGCCCCCCTGGTTCCGATCGGACGGCGAGCCACCCAATGCTCGCCTTCCGCAGGCCCGCGCCTACGGTGGCCGGGAATCGCCCTGCGAGTCCCGACGCCCGGGGCGTCTTCTTCTGTTGCGTGGGCTGGGGCGTGAGGTTTCCCTCTCTCTCACGCGTTCGGCTTCCTCCTTTGCTAGCATTACTGATTCGCAGAAGGAGGTTCCGCTTCCCATGTCACTCCGCTCCGGACCATGGTTCGAACCAGGGCCGAACGCGAGAGGTCACCGCCGCCGATCGCCTCGACGAGGACGCGGCAGTGCTCCGCCCAAGCAGGGCAGACCTCCACCGTATGCTCCACCGTGTCCTGATGTTAATTTGTATAGATGTATTGTATTCGATATTTCATATCTAAAATATCGCACTCGTGTCTAATTGGCAATTTTAACCGGCTGTTGTCCAAAATAATGGAGTGTTTAGTAAATTTAGTTGAAATTGCATTAACTCTCAATATAGAGGATCATCGCAGGTTTATCGTGCGGTCCACGTCACTGTGTACTAGGTTGGAAAACAATTTTTACTACACGGTATGCCCGGATAAACGAGGGACATATCAGGGACACATGTCATGATAGTTTAATAGATCTAAAAAAATCTGATGAAATTACCGTGTTCAAGATTCGTATGCTATTTTGGAAGAGTTACGTTTTCTAGGCCGGGGAGCCAAAACCTATTTAATCATCTTCTATTTTCACAGGTATCTATTGGATAACTAGTTTCTCCGCGTATTTGCTATCGTGGCTTTTCGTTTTTTTTTGAACCGGGAATTTTTCCGTTTTATAAAAACTAGCCAATTGTGAAAGAATTTTCGTAGTCAGAGCAATTTTTGTATTTTAAAAAGCGTTCGCTAGAATTATTTTGTCGAATTTTTGACATTGATTGTCACTGACACGATATTGCGATTAGAATTTGAACGCTTTTTAAGTAAAAAAATTGGATATAATTGGCACACTGATGTGCATGACTGATGATGAATAGACTGAGATCCCAGTGTACCCAGACCTCTCTTATTTTCTCGTCCCAAGCTAGCAGGTATGCGTATGTTAAAAGTACATACTTAGAGCTCATTCACACGGGTTCCGTCATTGACGGTTCTTCATAAAACACGATACGTCATGACGGATAGACGTTTACATTTCATACAGAATCGTGTTTTATCACGACTCGGCAAAATATCTGAATTGATGTTCACATTCGTTTCGTGGTTCAGAGTTTAATTTGGATGAACTATCGAAAACATCCGTCACAAAAAAACGCGATTCGTGATTTTTTGACGAATGTGTTTTAAGAGACGATACGTGATTTAAGACGCGTTCGACATTTTTAATGATTCGTGATGCAAAAAAAAGCAAAAAAGCATAGCCACTGTCAACAAAAAAAGAATCGTGGAAAAGACGATTCGTCAAAAAAAAAAACGAATCGTCTTTGTGGAATGAGTTCTAACACTACTATAGAATATGTTAGAACTTAGAACCACATATTTTGTAAGTGAGAAAATAAGTGAGGTCTGGCAGCTCTAGGATCTTAGTCCACTACCAACAAACATAAAACCTCATTTTAGATTTAAAACGAGAAACGAATACTTTGATATTAAATCTATAAGCTGCATACCTCTCCAATAGATCCCACGCTTACCCACTCGACCTGTATTGAATTCAAATACAAAACATTGTGGAATTTTAGCCAATATATTGCGTTCAGTATTAGTGGTTTTAATATTCCGTGCAATTAGTGCGCTGCAAGCTTTGAAATATTTTGTGGGGCGAAATTGATTATGCGATATTGCATATTTTATAACTTGATCTAAACGCTTGCATGGAATTTGATTATAGACTGAATTATATGTTTTATAGGTTTGAGTAACTGTATTTTGGCTTTCAATTTAGGAGTATTGATATAATATTTTGGTATGTGATGTAGAACAATGTATGTAGAATATTATGAAGAAATTTTTGGATATTTATAATGGATTTGGATGGTTTTATATCTATTTTCCACCAGACAGACAGAAAAAGGCGAGTCAATGAAGCTCGACGTGTTCTGGAGGAATGGTTCAACTGTCTTGGATCCCGCAACGAAATTAATCAGAAAAAAACCGGGCAAGTGCGAGTTGGACTCGCCCACCGAGGGTTCCTTACAAATTTATAGGTACATATTCCTTTTTTTTTTAGTTACTATATATAGGCATACGTTTGACCACAATCTCACCTGATGGTAAGCGATGATGCGGTCGAAGATGGAGCACGTTTACCTAGAAGTAACCTATTCACTCTTGTCTTAAAGACTCCCAGGTTGTAGCTATCTGGAAACACAGACTCTGGCAGGGAATTCCACTCCTTAGCTGTACGCACTATGAATGTGTTCCCAAAACGTTAAATAAAACCCTATATTTTTGTTGTTATTTAATAACAAATGTGTAGTTTTGAGACTTTTTTCTATATTTGTAGTATAGACCGGTATTAATTGCCAAATTTGATAGTTCTAGGTCAACGGGAAATACCCTATACATTTTGATTCCCTTGAGAGTGTCGAAACATACGTCTTTTGCGGCATAAACGACCGTATCTTTTTTACGTTAATTTAGAATTTTATTTTTTTTCACGGCTTCAAGGGACCGTAGACTTGAGTATATGATTTTCATTTTTGCTCGATACCTTCACGCGTTCCCGAGATAAAGTGTCTTGACAGACAGAAGGACTGACAACAAAGTGATCTTATAAGGGTTCCGTTATTTCCTTTTGAGGTACGGAACCCTAAAACTCAATGGAGGAGCAAGAAAACAATTTTTTTTTAATTTGGAATGGGTTTGCTCTTGACTCTAGGTCACAGGTGACAGAGACAAAGTCGACGATGGAGTGAGCTTCCAAATTTTCACTTCCGTCCTAAACAAGCAGAAGTCAGAATAGAAGTAGGCTTTTTTTTGGAGGATGTGTAGAGGCATCAATGCCGCCACAAGAAAAACCAACGGAGCAAATCTACATCGCAACAAAAAGAACCGCGAACCCATCTATCCAACTAGCAGCGAACAACTAGGTTGAAATCCTGCATCGCGCAAGCAGAGTTTACCGTGCGATTTGAACATATACATCAGCCTGAATATCAACTATCGGGCAGTTGCCCGCCACATACTACAACAGTCTGGTAGGAGGATCCTCCCTTTTCAATGGGGGTTTGCGGGACTTTACTCTCTACCGCATACCTCTATAGCTAAGAGACTCATCGGTGACGAAAAACTGGTGGATGCCAAGCTACATAGCTTGGCTCATCGCCGTAAGGTTGCCTGCTTGTCGGTCTTCTACAGATTGTACTTCGGTGAGTGTGCCCAAGAACTCCACGACCTCATCCCACCGGCCCCCTTCTACCATCGGACATCCAGACGCACTGCATCTTACCATCCCTACCTTGTTGCTATTCCACCAATTCGCACTAAGCGTTTCCAAACGTCTTTTATAATGCGCACAGCAAAGAAGTGGAACTCTCTACCTGCGTCTGTGTTTCCAAACGCTTACAACCCTAATCTCTTCAAAGTTAGAGTGAAGAGGCTCCTTCTGGGTAAGCTCGCTCCATCGTAGACTTTGTCTCGTTCATCTCTGACCTAGACTAGAGTCAAGAGCAAACCCATCACAAATAAAAAAAAAATCCTCCAATAACTCCTTCCGCTCTGGGTGGAGTGTCACTCTTGCTGACTAAAACCCGTCCGTGTTTCTCCAAATGCCATTTGCATTTTAGGGCCGCGGTGACTCTTTCGAACAAATTTTACATATCTGAGTGCTAATTCTACAAAATTTTAAGTATGGTTCGCAATTGCATCTCAGTCGATATCTGCCAAAAATATTTGATGGATGAGGTTATTTGACGAGAACGATTTAAAAAAAAAATGTGGAATTACCCCTCTGATGTACATACTGCTTGATACAATCTACACTAATATTATAAAGAAGAAAGATTTGTTTGTTTAATTTTTTGTTTGTTTGAATTGAATAGGCTCCGAAACTACTAGACCGATTTGAAAAATTATTTTAGCATTGGATAGTTACATTATCAGGGAGTAACATAAGCTATATATTATTCCCGTACTCCCACGGGGATGGGAACTACGCGGGTGAAACTGCGTCACGTCCAATTATAATGACTATGTACTCATCCAAGTCTCTCAGCTTTATCGTACCCATTTTATTTTTTACAACACTTTATAAAACTCTAGCAGAAACTAAAAACTAATGAAAAAGTAGAATATTCTTTCCGCAACCTAATTACTCTAACAAACTCGAACCAAAGCTAAATTAATCCAATATCTATAAGAATTTAATTAGAAAACAGCGGGTCTGTAGTTAATTGCAGTTTTATATCACAAGTGTTACAAAAGTCGTTGTGAACTTGTTTCACTGGAAGCGTCGCGGCTGGAACTAAGCGGGAAACTTTAACTGGATCATTTAACCCCTTCCATTCTGGAAACTATTCTAATTCCGTGACCGTAATCGAGATTAGATTATCGATGTTATTATTGTTGGTGGAAATAACCGTAAATTGCGGTTTTAAGTGGATGAGGGGGAAAAGTAGTGGTAATTTACAAGGGGTGGTGGAAAGTTGTGTTTTTGTAACGTGTCTTAAGTTTTTGGTTGATTATTAGAGGTATTCGTGTTTTTTTAATATTGTTCTTTTAGCTCCAGTCGATTACGGTTTTATTTTTAACTTTTATTTAAAAAAAAAAAATCGTTGCCCCACACTAGGTATTTCTCCTGTATCGTGGGTGAGTTGACAAACATACAAACTCACATACACAAACAGCTAGACCCAGAACAACTATTTGTAGGCCATACAAATATTTGTTCCATGCGGGAGTCGAACCCGTGACTCGCAGCGCAACAGCTGATCGCTCAACTACTGCGCCAACCGTGTCGTCAAAACTAGCTGACCCGTGCCCACTTCGTTGGGCGGAATTTGTCAGGTTAATATATAGGTAGCCTATGACACTCACAAATAACGTGGCTTTCTATTTGTAAAAGAATTTTCAAAATCGGTTCAGTAGATCCAGAGATTATTCCCTACAAACTCACAAACATTACCTCTTTATAATATTAATATAGAAGTATACATATGTTTCCGCTGTTTAACGAACAAAGTTTCGAAATTACTCTTCTGTTAATATTACATTTTTGCAAATTTATAAAAAACTACCTAAATAATTTTTGCTTCCAAGTTCCAAGAAAATATCTACAGACTGCGAACTATCCACCTTACACATCAATCAACTTCCTTCACATATCGATTTATTCGAATTCCCCCGAAACAAAAGTCCTTATATCTATTTCCCTCCACATTTCTACTATCAGAACCTCATTTGTAGTAAAAAAGAGACAAAACAACACGTTTACATTACCTACGACTTCGCTTTGTTTTCGAGATTCCAGTACAAAGAGCGAGACTTTTTATTCAATTTGTCGCATCTTTGATACAAGTGTGAAAAAGGTGGCTTGGTCTTATTTTCTTCCTTTCGTCTAGGTAATGGTGCAAAGCTTTGTCGCTTTTACAATAGACTGGCAATAACAGGTTAGCAGGGTATTCGGCCTGGAATTTTTGTGGGGCGTGTTTGAATTTGGAATATGGAATTTGGTTTTCAAATTGTCGTTGTTTTTTTTTCTTTTTGACTGTTGAAGAAGTTTTCTTGATATTCAGACATACGAACTTCTTTGAGTGAGAATATTATTGTGACAAAAAAATAGGTTTCTTATTTTTATAGTATTTGTCACTTGTGGCCGAAATTACTGCTAATTATATATTCTACACCAATAGTTTCATCCAAACTACTGAGAGATTTCAAACGAATTGTTTTCTTAAATTAAAAATAATCCCATAAGTATCCATCAAAAGTCACCTCATCAGATTAATACGATCAATTCGCCAGTAAACCCTCTCGATAAACTATATATCCTCAAAGAAAAATCCACTACAACATCAACCTCATTATTCAATCCGCTTCCCTCTACAACGCAACAAAATCCTGGTGCTATTCATTACATTGTAATTAAATGAAGACCGTTGCCACGATATTTAATATCGGCTCCAGCCACCATCAGTCAATGTCGTTCAGTCCAACAATATTAGGTATAGCAGGGAGATTGATGCGGCCTGCCGCGCTTTGTCTGTCTCATTGTTACCAGCTTCGGACGCTGATATTAAAAAAATCACAATTGCTTATGGTCTCCACCCGACATAAGAAAATCAACTCTATTGTCAAAGTTGTAAAGTCTAATTTCTCTTGATAGGATTGGCCAATCGATTCCTCTTGTCCCGACGACCTGTGTAGAGTGCTTAAGTTTTTTTTTCTTCATTTTATGGCATCACTGAAGAGGTCGATGTCTATATTGAAAGTAATGTTTTCTTTGCCCTTTGATGTTCATGTGTATCTTTTTGAAGTTGGAATCTTCAAATTTTTATTTACTTTTTTGTTGAGCGTCTTTTTATAGAATTCCTTTGAGTCTGGCTTTCATTTCGTTGCTTTGATTATTATTTACAATTATTATTTGATCCTTTTATTTACTTAATCACTTTCATAATTTGCCCTTTGAAATCCAAAAATGGGGTTTACCGCGAAAAAAATTGCATCGTAATTTTGAACAAGAGGAATAATTAAAGTTATGTTAATTAAAATTTCGGTGCATTTTTAAGGCTTAATTACCATATTTCCATTACGGAATTAATTAAGCAATTTTCTTCCTATAAAATGTGGTTCCTTTTACCCGTAAACGAAAACGCTGTATTTTAAGGTTAATAAATTTTAATATTTTGAACGTAGATATTAGACTTCTTTATTGTTTGTTTCATTAATTCCATTTGTCTTTAGAAACCAGTCTGGTGTGACAATACATAATTTAAATTCCACGTTGTTTTCAATTTGATAAAAGGAATCAAAAACAATAGGTGAGCAAAGCTAGACAATGGAAATAATCTAATTTGAATTGTCTTGTTGAATTCGAACAAAGAGATGTTGAACATTTTGATTTATAGCTTATAAAGTTGTTAATTTGACAAAAATGGCGACGAACTTTGCTTGGAGGACTTTTCGTGATAATACAAAGACTATTCTTATCATTTTTATCATTATCTAGCGACCCGCTCCAGCTTCACACGAATCAAGCCCGAACTCAAGTGATGCTACGTCATACATACAGTGGCAATTATTTTTTTAACGTATACACCGTGTTCTAATAGTTGTTTTCCCGCAGGGAAATGATTTTGTCTTGGTAATACAATAGATTAATATAAAAAAATGGAAGATGCGTACATGCAGTTAATGCCGTATCTATCTCTACGCATGAGAGCTTATTTTGTTCTGAACATAAATGAATCGCTACTCACTTATCGGTAACGATTGCGTTTTTAGTAGTTATCTACCTACGTCACTAGTGAGCTACTATTGTTTCTAACGCTTTCGAGTTTACGAATATTTAAAAAAAATAATTGAAAACAGAAATATTATTATTTTGTAAGTTTCACGTTATGTTTCGATAGTACTACTGATGGCTTAATCGTTCTGCCGCGGGAGAACAACCATTAAAATTTCACGGTGTATAGGAAAATATTGTATTCTCACATGTGTAACATCGGGTTTGTTCTAGCCAAGCGTTCATACGAGGTTCATAGAGGTGTATCATATATGATACCCATATTTTAACAGCTTTGTTTATGTTCTATGTAATAGGAGGCGAGCCTATGGTCACCAACAGACCTGGACAACAGGACCTCATTCACAGCAGTTGCCCTTGTAACCATTAGACCAATAAGGTTATCAATAACCTTTATTATTTAATCTACAATAAACATCTCTTTCACTGGTTATTCAAACCTAAAGGCATATTTTGGAGGGTGGCTCGCTGTCCGATAAGGACCAGGGTAGCTTATGACATCTTAAAACCCTCATGATAACGGTGTGGGAGGGAGACGGACTTATACAAGACGCATAACACTATCTCTTTTTCACACCTTAATCATGATGGCATTAGCACGTAATAATAGGGCCCCAGGCCCGGGTCGACGGCGCGTTGTGATCTACGCGTACCTCAAGGACGCGTGCAAACATCAGAATTGACAGGGCCCGCTAGGGCCAGTGCCTGCCAGGGTTGAGAAATTGTTCAAAAGAGCTACCGTGGCCCTGGAATGCAAATTATATTAGGAGGAACATGGATGGGTTTTAGCCAGAAGAGTCTGACACTCCCTTCCACTCCGGTCAGAGCAGAAGAAGTCATTTGATGATTACCCATACTGGGTACAAAATACTGATCTTACAAGCAAAATGGCTAGACTGAAACCGGTCAATACTAACTAAATTAGCAACACTAATACGTCAGAGAATGTATTAAACTCGCTGTAGCTTGGCTTCATTAATATTGGTAGATTAATAATAATTCTGAGGAATATTATGGTAGACGTGTCGAGTATCATAATTCGTCATACAATCCTGAGATGAAGGAGTAGATAGTCAAAAGAGACCACACTTCATACAACATTGTAAGTATTAAAATCTTGCAGCGCTAAGTGCACACAATCTTACCTGCAGGAGCATAGCTACCGTGTATTAAAGCCGTAGAATATTTTTTTCTACAATCTCAAATTATTTTTATAAAAGGCTGGTTAGGGATTAACTATTTATCCATTTAATAAACTTAATGTGTAATGACGGTAGCATTATCCATCCGATTTAGGATGCTCCTGTTTCCAAATTCGCTACGGTGCCCTAAGATTCTCTTAGTAAAGTGTAAGTCAGGATTATTTCATTTTCTCGTTAAGCTCGTTTCCCTCGTTCCTCATTCTCGTTTAAGTTATCTAATCCAGACGTCTTCTCTATTTATTTTGTTAGAAATATTTTTAACTTCTAACAAAATAAATACAATTTTAATATTTCGGGCCCACTAATTTTGAAACAGGGCTACGCTACTGATTATCCAGTTGTAGCTTTTTGAGGAGCGATGGTAGAACAAACAGTAAAAAAATCCCACCTTTACGCAAAATATGCGCTTGGATGTTGGGTTGCGAACATCAGCCCGATATAAAATACAAAGGCAATATAGTTAAAAACCGTTTCATTTCAAAACGTTTGACGTTGACGACTTTGACGATTAGTGGATGGACGTGGCCTGAAGTACACGTGGCACGCAGATATTGCATCGCAGCTGCGCCTAGTGTTTGACAGGCGTGCGGGTAAAGCCGACATAGTTACGCGTTTTGGATGCCTGTCCACTAAAATTTTACGGAGTCGGGCTTGTCCGGCCTTTGTTGTTATTTTCGCATATTCAAAGTCAGTATTTTTCACCATACCTTAAAGTGGTGATTTTATTACAAACTAGCTTTTGCCCTCGACTTCGTACGCACATAACCCTTTTTTACCAATTTCCATAGGAATTTCGGAAAATTCTCTCTTTTTGCACACTCTCAAGGAACCAACATGCTAAATTTTAGCTTTCTACAACCAGTCGTGTCGGCTGTGCATTGTCTGTTAGTCACTCAGTCAGTTACCACTAAAGGAAGAATTTTAATTTGATGTATTGATTAGGACGATCTTATAAGGACCAAAAAAGTTGAAGATAACAAGGTGGCTTTTTTGCCAAACTTTGGATGATCTGTATGGCTTCACAGTCTTCATTTCATTTATTCATAATAACAATTTACATTGTGTCGAATTTATACATGTGCAATAAACTATCAAACTTAAAGAATTATGAATTAGTCTTCCTAGTGAAAATCAAAGTACCTAAAGTGCGGAAACAGTTTTCAATATTATGACAAAACAGTATATAATGTAATTTTAACAGGTTTAAAGTATAATGTCAAAACAGTTTTCAATATAATTTCAACAGATTTAAAATATAATGTCAAACAGTTTTTAAATGATGTCAAAATAGTAAAAAAAAAAAAAATGTCAAGAGATTCTAAAATATATATGTCAAAAGATTCTCAAAATATAATGTCAAAAAATTCTAAAATATACAATGTCAAAAGATTATAAAATTTATAATGTGAAAAGATTCTAAATTACATAATGTCAAATACCCACGCATCATTTATTATTGTGTGAACTTAGTTCCGATATACTATACAGACATTTTTCTAATAAAAAGGCTTTTAATTTTGTTTTAAACAAGTTGGTGTTATAAACCAGGACCTTTAGCTCAGATGGCAAATTATTAAATGTCTCTACAGCTTGGTATTTCGAGCAATGCTGTACTATATTAAATTTAGGTACTATTTGTTGCTTAAAGGTTTTTCTTCGCGTGCTCTCTCTTATCTCTCGTTCTTCTTGTGATTCAAACTCGTGTAGATATTTAGCAAAATAACTTAAGAGGACCAATATATAAAGGCTAGGTACTGTCAGTATTCCCAATTTTTGAAGTGAAAACTTCTTTAGCGGCGTTGAGCACTTTTCTGTAATGGGTATAAAATCTTAAACTCGCGTCAGGGTCACGTGACCCGATCGCATAAAGCGTAAGACGGACTCGCGTCAGGGTCACGTGATGCGAAAAAGCGTAAGATCGAGGGGAAGGGAGAGGAACTAGTATCTCCCACTCTTTCTACCGTGCCTGAGTGTGCTGCTCCGCTTAGGCGGCATAGGGCGCTTGCGCGAATGTCCGTCTGTGTTTATGTACAGCGTGCCACGCGTATCCAAGGATACGAAATTACGGAATTACGAAATTATGGATGAAAGTTGATTTTTCTAAGAGATAAAAATTAATGTAATATATAAATAAATAACGATATAATACATATTATGAATAATAACATGTAAATTGTCATATTTGTGTACGATAGCGCAATAAATAAACATTGTATTATACCTCATAAATGATAGTATTTTTGTACTTATAATTAAACACAACGTTATTTTTTGTTGTTTTTATGGTTCGTTTTGTTTATGTCAGGAACTGTGTCAAGATTGACATCTGTCACTGACAGTCGCTGTCGCGGCCACACGTCAGTGTCGTTTTGTTTATTTTGTTGTCGGTGGTTTGTCTATGATGTGACCGCGACAGTAAGGATGTATTATTTACATGTTTTCACTTCTGCCGGCACTCCCGGAGTGCTACCGGTGTTTTTTTAAAGTAATCTCTGCATGAGACACTTTGTGCAATTCTGACTATTGTCCTTATGGCTCGTTTCTGCAAGATGAACGCTCTCTGCCAGTTATAACTGTAACTATTTCCCCATAGCACGATGCTATACCTTATCCTAGACTCGACCAGCGCATAATATACAGCCTTTAACTGTTCTAAGTTTAATTCATCCCTAAGGCTCCTGAGAGCGTAACATGCTGACGATATGGATGATTCAATAACAGCAAGCTCCGGTTTCCAATTCAAAAGCCAATCTATATTAATCCCTAAGACTTTAGCCTTGTCCACTGATTCAATACTGTCTCCATTTATTTGTATATCTAAGTTTTCATTATGACGAGTCGTAGTTTTAAATAATATGAGATTAGTTTTACCTGTATTTAGTAATAAGTTATTTGCTGTAAACCATTTGCAAATTTTTTCTATAATTGTGTTTATATTTAATGTCAATTTTTCCATGTCTTTTGCCCCAATTATTATGTTTGTGTCATCAGCGAAAACAACAACTTTCTCGTTCGGTTGAGTTTTGTTTATGAAGTTAAGTAAGTCATTAGTAAAAATAATATATAGTATAGGTCCTAAAATTGAGCCTTGAGGCACACCACGTTTTACATATGTCATTTTTGACTTGTAAGTCACTTCGTGATTAGTCTTATCTATACTTTTAATTTCTACATACATTCGTCTATTATGTAAGTAGGATGCCATAAGTTGTAGTGTCTTTCCTCTTATACCATAATGTTCGAGTTTAGTAAGTAGTAGTTCATGATCTATGGTATCGAAAGCAGAACTGAGGTCAACAAATAGTCCAGCTACTTTCAATTTTTCATTTAATTTACTAACTATGTCATTTATTAAAGTATTCATAGCATCTGCGGTACCAACGCCTTTCTGATATCCAAATTGTCTCCGATTGATTATTTTGGTAATACCCAAATGTACCATTAGTCTAGTTTTAATGACTTTTTCGAAGATTTTTGATAATGTGGGTAATAAGGATATGGGGCGGTAATTTTTCGGGTCGGTCTTAGTGCCCTTTTTATGTATTGGAATCACCTTGGCCAATTTCAGCTGGTCAGGAAAGATTGGCTCCTCCATGCATTTATTAAAGAAATCAGAAAGAGGCGAAGCTAATATCTCTATATTCTCCTTAATAATCGATATCGGTACGTCGTCGAAGCCGCAAGAGTGTTTATTTTCCATTTTGCTAACCAACTCTGCAATTTCATTTGGTGTGGTTGGCTTGAAAGTTATGTCACTTTCAACTCTTTTCGTGGTATCCACCAGAAAAGACATCGCTTGATCTTTATCTTTTTCCGCTATTGATGACTTGAATACGAAACTGTCGCTAAATATATTGGCAATAGCCTGAGGATCAGTGATTATTTTATTGTCTACATTTAATATAAGATTTTTACGTTGCTTGATTTTCTTCTTTTTAGTGTGTTCGTTTACTATTTTCCATGTTTCTTTCACTATATTTTTTGCGCTGTTTAAATAACGTGATATAGCTTGCTTTTTGGCCTGCTTAAGAACTCTTCTATGAATTCTAACGTAGGTATTTTTATATTGTTTTATGCTGTGATTATTTATTGGTCCACAGCACAAGACTCTTTTCATTTTACTTGATACTTTAATACCTTTTGTAATCCATTTTAGTGTATTATTATTTTTGGACTTTAATCTGATAGATTTTTTGGGATAACAGTCATGGAATATTTTGTTGAAACAGCTTAAAAACTGATTTATCCCCATATTAGCCAGCGTTTTGTTAGTAATACATCTTTTAAAAATGGAGTTATTCTTCTCATTAAATGATCTTTTAATTACTGTAGTGTACTCGAAGCTTTTTGATTTTTTGTGCATTTCTTCAAGAGCTACACAACATAAAAGTCCACCATGCCCATCAGCTAAGCCATTATGATCCACGAAGCACTGATTTATGTAGTCAGTATCAAGATTTGTGACTATATTATCTAGACACGACTGAGAGTTATTTCGGATAAAGGTCGGAGTTCTCAAAAGGTATCTAAAATTATAGCATGTCAAAGTGCTTAAAAACTCAGAAGATTTTTTGTTTTCGACAAGTACGTCAACATTGAAGTCTCCACATATGATACAGTTTTTGTCAATAAAGTATTCTAGTAATTTTTCTAAACTACAAATGAAGCTTTCAAAGTTTTTATCATAGGGGCTTCGGTAACAACAACAAATATATAGCCCTGTTGCAATATCTTTTGCACCACATATCTCGAAACTTTCAGCTCTGTAAAACTTACTGATTGACTCAATGTTTTCGCATTCTTTCAATTTATGTGCCAAAATAAGACTGCCTCCCCTTTTCTTTTTCGTCCTTGTATTACAAGCGATTAGATTATAATTTGACATGGTAAAAATGTTGGCAGATTGGTCATTTAAAAAATGTTCTGATATACATAAATAGTCCACGAGATAATCTAAAGAGTCAATGTATAATTCAAGTTCAGTTTTTTTATTGCTTATTCCACATAAATTTTGATGAAAAATCTTTAAGCAATTAGTATCTGATAATAGGGTGCTATTACTTGCGATATCTGGCATTACCTTTTTATTCTCGAAAAAATACACGATCATTAACAATTACAGGTGAAACATTTGTTTGTGTGGACGAATTTACAAGCACTCTAGATGCAGGTATTTCACTCGCTTTGAATACAAAATTAGGTGTAGTTTGTGTAGAAACATTTTTAAACGTACGTTTTGCCTTTTGATTCGTAAGCACCTTATGCACATAATTTTCATAGTTGATCCTGTATTGTAATCGCAATATATTCCTATAAATTAATTTGCATGCACTCAGCTTGTTCACTAAAAGCCTTTTATTGTAGTTAGCATAATCATAGTCATCAAGTGTGATAAAGGTTGAATTTTCACAGTTATTACATACAAGTTTTAAGGTACGATTTACATTTGATACATTTAAATAATTATTTTTATAAATCTTACTGACAAGGACATTTGTGTTTTGTATATTTTGCAAAGTGTGATGCAGAGAACTTAATATATTTAATGGACTTTTGTCGCTAATACCTCCAATTATTAAAACAAAGTCAGACTTTGTGAAGTCCTTACACATAGTGGTACATGTACTTAATATGTAACTAAGAGGTGCATTTGGTTTGATTACCGACGTTACACTAAAACTATCACCAACTAAGTTTTGAAGTATATCTCTAATTTCATATCCGCTCTGATCAGCAAAGATAGCGATTTTATGCTTTGGTGCCAGTACTTGTAATCGTTGTTTACAGTATCTATTTTCTGACAGATTTTCTACACTTTCATTTACGCCCATCAATTGTTTAGGTGTTGACAGTGACATATTCTTCCTTGTTTCCTGTATTTCTCTGTCCGTCGATATATGTATACCTCCATTTTCTTGTTCCTCCACGTTGGATATATATGAATTTTGGATATAAGTAACTTGTAGTTCTCTGTAACTGTTTGTAGGTGACAAGTTTCCTGCCCCTGTGACTGAGGAATTATCTAAATTGTTTTTTATTGGCAATTCATGTATGAGTGCTACCGACTTATTACTATTTCGGTTCATTGACGTTATGGCCTGCATAGTAAACTCTCTAGAAGAGGTTCTTGGTAAACCTGTTTTCATAGTAATTGTCCTGAGTCGACGTTGATATTGAGGTGAATAGAACCTCATAGGTGTTCCCGCTCTATCTGAGGAAGTAGAATCTTGTAAACCTACTGATTTAAAAATCTTGATTTTGCTTTCATACTTCCTAATTTTGTCCTTTAGTGAAATATTTTCTAAGTTTAAATGATCTATTTCTGAGTTGGCAGACTGTAGTTCCAATTTAAGCTTGTTAATTTCTTCGTTCTTTGCGAAGATATCCATATTTTCGGAATTATTGTTGTTGGGTAAACTTTGATACGAGATATCCATGTCAAATTCAAACTCGCTCACGTTTAAATTATGTGGCTTTTGTGTTCTTTGCGTGACGTATATATTGTCATCCTCCATATTTTGATGTTAGAATATTTACAAAAAGTCAGATCAAACTCAGATTCGAACCAGCGACCAACAGCTCCGCAGTCCGGAAGGATCCTTAAGGCGCCAACCGTGTTAATACATTTTACTACCAAATAGTACCGTACGTTCCACCTGCAGAAATCTGTTTTATCGACTGCTGGTTTCGGTGCTCTCAAACTAGATGTCACTATTTGATATTACTTTTGGCACTGGCATTTGAATAAAAAGTTTTTCGTAACGGTTCGTAAGATGCATAAAATAAAAAACACACAATTTTTGAAGTGACACTTGTCTTGTTCGCTCCCAACACGTATTTATTTGAGTATTGTAGTAAAACACGGCACAGTCATTGTTTATTATTGGCAAAATTGCGTCATTGCGAAAAGTAAACACTGAGGTCAGTCCATCCTAAATAACTTGCTACTTCCACAAAGCTTTCAGTGGATAACACTGTCACTGAATGTTTATAGTATAACCATTTCGTCAAATAGAATAGATGATCCAAAAACTTATCTCACTATTTTTAAACAATAAAAAAAATACAGAGCAGGTGTAACTCGTGACGGCAGCGCCATCTGACTTTTTTCTTAGGACTAGCAAGCGTGTATGACTTACGGAGCCGAAACGTGGACATTCACGGTACGGCTGGTCCATAAATTCAAGGTCGCTCAGCGATGGAACGGGCTATGCTTGAAGTCACTTTTGGGGGATCGAATCCAAAACGAAGTGATCCGACAGAGAACCAAAGTTGTCGAAATGACACACAGAATAAGCAAGTTGAAGTGGCAATGGGCTGGCCATATTAGCAGTAGAACCGATGACCGTTGGGGTAGACGAATTTTTAGGTAGAGACCATGAATTGGCAAACGTAAGGTAGGACGCTTTCAGGCTAGGTGGAGTGATGATTTTCGCCGGGTAGCAGCTGGATGAGATTTTCCGGAAATTGAGTTCAATGGCGTGCACTAGGAGAGGCCTATGTCCAGCAGTGGACTGCTATAGGCTGATGATGATGACGACTAACAACCGTGACTGATCTACGCAAAAGTACATATAAGGTAGGGTGTTTGAATGAACCTGGGTCTCTGTATTATAATCTACTCTGGTCCTTATATCATGTTTTCTTGACGTGTAAACAAAATGGCTGTTGTAATTAGTTTCTGTGCGAGGGATGTTTTAATAGTTGTTCGGGCAGTCTCATAAAAACTGTCTTGATTTTATTTTATATTCTTACTAGCTGACCCGCGCAACTTCGTCTGCGTCATAATTTTCATTACTGGTCCGCTCCTATTGATCTTAGCGTGATGATATATAGCTTATAGCCTTCCTCGATAAATGGTCTATATAACACTGAAAGAATTCTTCAAATCGGACCAGTAGTTCCTGAGATTAGCGCGTTCATGCAAACAAACAAACAAATAAACAAACAAACTCTTCAGCTTTATATATTTGTATAGAAGTATAGATTAATATGGTCGAGAAATACAATTTCTTTACTAAAAGGTGTTTGTGGTAAGGTAGGAGATTTTTATTGGCCTGAGAATGTGTTTGCCTCTTGCATCTTGATTCCTAAAGTTGATGGCTCTTGAAGAACTAGAATAGTTTTTACCTTCCTTATATTTAACTAGCTTCTGCCAGCGGTAGCCGGATAAAATATAGCCTAGACTAGAGGCTCTAGACTATCTGTGTGCCAAATTTCAATTTAAATCGGTTCAGTAGTTTCAGTAGACAGACAGAGTTACTTTCGCATTTATAATATTGAAGTAAGGATTGTGATTTGAACTATTATTTAAGTTGAGCCTGATTCTTATTGTAGGTAATTATGCACTTTTTCAATCTGTTTGAACTTTGCAAGCCTTGCTTGTCTTTAAAGTTCGACCTTAGCGGCTGTTATTATTTAGCCACGAGTAAAGGGCTTATTACACTACATGGTATTCTGGGCCCTAAAGCTCTTAATTCCTAGGATAACGGTGCCGTATTAAACAGGCCGTAATAAATGACGTCACTAGAAAGTTTTTTATGTGAACACAGTGGCGCGGTTTGTTAAAGGGCCGTAATTGACACCGTAACGTCCATTCGTCACCGTAACGTTTTTGGAGAATTCCCCACATGTTGGCAACAATGGTCACTTTACAACTGAGTTAGGGCCGAATCGACCGGCTAGTGTAATAAGCGGCTCCCTAGTTAGGGGCCACCTCCACCCTTGCCACCGGGCCCTGAATACCGTGAAGTGTAATAAGCGCTTATAACGACCCCCCTATATGACCACACGCTAATTCTCGGAGACTTTAATACTTGTCTGCTGAAGGGAGACTCGCGCAGCCGTATACTCCAATCATTTTTCTCTTCTGTCAATATGCACGTACTTTTTCTCAATGCTACTCACAGGGCTCCTCACTGTACTCCTTCTCTCTTAGATCTCATTTTAGTATCGGATCCTAACAAAGTAGCCACACATGGACAGCTTCCTGCCCCTTTTTCCTATCATGACCTCATTTAGCTTTCTTATAAGATTCGAACTCCTAAACGCAAGGCCTTTCTCTTGTTTTAAAAACATTGACTTGGAGCGTTTAAGAGCTGACGCTGATGGCATTGACTGGTCTTCTGTGTACAACTGCAGTATCCACATCGATACTATGGTGTCAATCTTGAGCAGGACTATGCTGGTGTTGTATGAGGTACATGCTCCCTTAAAAAAGGTAAGAGTGAAGCACCTTCCTGCGCCATGGCTATCCCCAGCAATAAAAAACCAGATGGCTAAGTGTGACAAGGCTTCACAGGAAGCGTCCCACTGAGGAAAACTGGGAGCTTTATAAAACTTTGCGAAATCGCTGCAGTCTTGTGTGGGAATGCAAAAAGGCGCCACATTCACAACTCCATTGAAAACTTCTACCAAACACAAGTATGGCAATTTTGGAAGTCTCTGGGTATTGGTAAAACAACTTGTAAGAGTTCTCCTGATAAGTTGGACCTCAATGCACTTAATGCACACTTTTTTAAGTCTCCGATTGTACTCGACAACCTTGTTAAATCGTCAACTCTCCATGATCTTTCAAGTCTTCCTTTGCCTGAAATTACTTCTTTCTCTTTACAACCAATTACTGAACTGGATATTAGGAAATGTCTCCTATCCATATCGACTAAAGCGGTAGGTGACGATGGCCTTCAACTACCCATTATAAATGAAATTGTTTCGGTCATAACTCATATCATCCATTTTTCCCTCTACTCTAACTCCTTTCCTTCAGCGTGGAAGAAGGCTTACGTTCAACCGCTTCCTAATATTTCAAATCCCTCTTTACCATCCCAGTTCCGTCAAATATTCATCCTCCCAGTCCTCTCCAAAGTCCTCGAGAGTATTGTACAGAAGCAACTGTCATATTATCTTTCCTCTAATAGCCTGTTGAGTCCATACCAATCTGGCTTCAGACCTGGCCATAGCACTGTGACAACTCTTGTCAAAATAACTGATGACATAACAGTATTGGTACTACTCGACTTCAGCAGTGCTTTTAATTCAGTTGACTTTGACATTCTTTTAGGAATCCTTTCCTCTCTTAATGTCTCTGCATCGGTAATTGAGTGATTCAAATCCTATCTTCAGGGCCACTCGCAGTCTGTCCGATCTGACGAGGTTTCCTCTGAATGGTGTGATTTGGCTGCGGGCGTTCCACAAGTTGGCGTCCTCTCTCCTCTTCTCTTCTCAGTTTTTATAAACGCTATCACAAAGGTCCTTACTTCGAACTATCATCTCTATGCAGACGACTTGCAGCTAAATTGTCATTTTAAAGTGAGTGAACTGGATGAGGCTGTGGCTGTCCTATGGACTCTTGCTGAACCCAAGTAAATCACAAGTGCTCATTGTTGGTGGCAGATACATGCTCAGCCAATTAGGTTACCGGTCTCTGCCGCCAGTAGTGTATGACTCAGTGCCTATAGAATACTCTAAAAGTGCTAAGAACCTCGGCATCCATATGGACACGAATCTTTACACTTTCCAGTCTCTTAAACGTCTTCAAAAATTCCTTCCATTTCACACTAAGGTCAGTCTTGCTCAATCTCTTCTCCTACCACTTATAGACTATGCCGATGTCTGTTTTCTAGATGCGACGGAGGTGCTCCTATAATTTGTGCATACCCTTATTTTTGGCCTCCGGAAGTACGAGCCCGTGTCGGAGTTCCGGACCAGATTGGGGTGGCTGCCGATTCGGCATCGACGAGATACTCACATCCTATCTCTTCTCTATACTATCCTGCACAACCCTAATTCTCCCCAATACCTTCGAAAACGCTTTAAGTACCTCATCCCGAGTGGTAAACCATGTCGTACTGCCACATCTCTTCTCCTTCGTACTCCGCGTCACACTTCCAGCCGCTATGGTGGCTCCTTCTCTGTTACTGCAGTGCGTCTCTGGAACTCTCTCCCACATTCCCTACGTGACAGTCCTTCTCTTGACGTCTTCAAGAGGAAAGTTAAAGAGCATTTCCTTTCCCTATGACATAATATTCGTAAATATGTATGGATTTATATTTGTATTATTGTTAAATATGCACGGGATCCACCCTCTATTGTGATCTCTCTCTATCACTCAAAGGTTTGCTGGTAGAAAACTCAATTTTGAGTTAAGCTCGCCTTTGTACATGAACGTTTTTAATCACTGTAAATTATTATAAGTTGTTATGGTGTACAATAAAGAATTAAGACGCCGACGTTACAAGTTAAGAAATACAGAACTATACAATAGCAAGTTGGTATACCAACATCACATCTAAACCAGAACAAGTAACTCCAACTATTACTAGAACAGGTAAAGCGAAACTTCTAACCAAAATAGAGTCAGAAAACAACATCGCAAGTGGTTCCCGTCACACTTGATGCATTAGGGAGGGGACGATTCCGGGACAAGGCCGGGACTACGGCGACGTGCGCCGGGAACTAATGCGCTACACTTCGTTAACAAGGAAAACATGGTAAGACTGATGCGATGTTGCCAGATTGAACGGTTCTTTTTTTAAATTGTTTAAAAGGGGACTTAGTTTGTGAGTAAGCTGGTTTGTAAGATGAAATGCTTGTCGATCTTGGTAATAAATAATTAAGAATATTGAGCAATAATGTCGACTTACCTGATTATTTTAAGAAGGACATGAACATATAATAATGTATACTTAATATATAAAGCTGAAGAGTTTGTTTGTTTGTTTGTTTGCTTGAACGCGCTAATCTCAGGGACTACTGGTCCGATTTGAAAAATTATATCAGTGTTGGATAGCCCATTTATCGAGGAAAGCTATAGGCATATCATCACGCTAAGACCAATAGGAGCGGAGTAGACGAAGTTGCGCGGGTCAACTAGTCTCAGGTAAAAGGTTGGGGCCTTACCTATACTATTTATACCCGTAATAGCTTTTGCCCGCGACGCATATCCCGTTTTTTTCCGTTCACGTGGGAATTTCGGGAAATCCTTTCTTAGTGCTCTCCTACACTCTCCAAGGAACCTACATGCCTTTTAGCTTCTTACGACTAGCAGTTTCAGCTGTGCGTTGTCTGTCAGTCACGGTCAGTAACGGAAGAATTTTATATATTTTGATTGATTGATGATTGAGTGATCTCTAAAAAATAATATTTAGCTGTGTTCTACCATAATATTATTACTTTTTTCTTAAATCTGCTAGTTAAAAAAAATCAATTTTTCACAAATATTTTTGTACTAAATACCTACAACCTGTAACAGGGGGGCTACTCTCTAACGAAATCCGTAGTTTCGGGCTTAGTTGCGGGCGTGTATTTTCTACTTCGTATCACCTAACCACTGAGAACTAATGATAACACGATTTGACAGTTACTGTGAAATCGTGTTGTCATTCATTCTCAGTTCGGGTTCAGGAGTAATCGTAAGTCTGTAGGTGATACGGAGTAGAATACGCCCGCCCGCAACTAAGCCCGAAACTACGGATTTCGTTAGAGAGTAGCCCCCTGAATCCGGAGCAGTGGTGGCCGAGTGGTAATGGCTTCGACTTACGAGTTGTAGGTCGCGGGTTCAAACTCAGCCAGGCACATTACTTTGTGTAATTTATTTCATCACCACTGCTCTCAAAACGGTGAAGGAAAACATTGTGAGGAAACCGGCATGTCCTAGAACCAAAAATTCGAAGACATGTGACATTCACCAACCCGCATTGGGCCCGCGTGGTGGATTACGGCCCATTCCCTCTCCTAGAGAGGAGGCCTGAGTCCCAACAGTGGGAACATTATAAGGCTATGACTATGACTATGTAACAGAATAAACGCAATACCTCTTAAGGGGTCATTGAAGTCATCATTTTGAACAACTTTCAGTATGGAACCAACACTGAAATCGCGAAAAAAAGATCGACTGCCCCATACATTTATGTCCGCATGACTCGACAAAATGTACTGAACAGCTTTTTTTTCCGCGATTTCGGGGTTGGTCCAATAGTAAAAGTTGTTCATAATGATGAGTACAATAACCTCTTAAGAGGTATTGCGTTTATTCTGCTACACGTTGTATTATGGTAATAAAGTCTTATTTAGTAATTTAAGTTAGTGCCATCATCTCGGGCGTAAAGTTCACCTGGGCTGCAACTGCAATGTAAAGTTTGCTGACTTGCATCTAAATATTCCATCATTTTTAATTGTCAGCCGTTTCAAATCCCACTAAAACTATACAAAAATACGGTAAGTTAATTCTACAACAGAGGATCGTTAAACCTGTCCACTTAAAGCTGTCACACACAAATTAAACTAAATTGCAACATTTGTGTACAACTTTACCTCAGTGCGCCGCAACGCGCTCGCGTTCGCAACGAAATACATTCAAAGTGGCGTTGTACTCCCAGTGAAAAGGTTTAGTTTTCAAGTAGTTTACAACTTGCGTTACCTGTAACAAAGAAATAATTTTAAAATGTAGAAAAAAAACAGCCAACACAACAGTTTAGGGCATAGGATATATTGACATTTTGTAAAATAATAATTTAGGAAAATAGCGTTTAATATATTTGAATCGTTAACAGTACGTCTACCATGAGTTTTATCAATCTATACTCACTAGCGACTGTAGGTAAAAAAATTACGAAAACATTTAAAAACAAGTTTCTAATTTATTTTTTTAGTTGTTAACTAAAGTTTTACTTGCAACTTGCTTACTTGTTAGTTACCAACTTAAACAAATAAATTAGAAAATTGTTTTTAAATGTTTTCGTAAATTTTTTTACTACAGTCGCTAGCGAGTGTAGATTGATAAAACTCATGGTAGACGTACAGGACATATTTGTAGCCATACGGGGCTCTAAATATTCCATTGTTAGAATTTTTCAACACAATATACTATGAAACAGAAGTAGAGCAGATTTTAATATAGTAAATTGGCTTCACTAGGCTTTGAATATTAGTTAGGTACTTTACATGTTCATGAAGGCTACTTACTCAGACACGAGTATTGATTTTCAACTGAATTTGATCTTCGTCTCGTTAATTGATCGTTTTTCATTACTAGAAAAAGGAAAGTATCACGATAAATGTCGATTCAGGACAGCTTCACGTCATTATTTCTGTTTTCGGAATTAGGTATATCGATAACTGTAGGTATACCGATAAATAATAAGGGTATTTATAGAATGATTACGGAAAAAAGCTGCATGAAAATTGTAAGTAGGCTGCCTAGTAATCCATTTGGCTGTCCGTACATTAACTATGTAGGAAATGTACAGTTTTCTCCTGGGAACAAGCAGAGATTCGAGTCACATTTATGAGAACTGGGTAGAGCGTAATAACATGTAGGTCGTAATGCAATTTGGTATATGGCAGCTACAATAGTCATAGATTTATAGTTTTAAAAGTTGTGACTGCGGTGGACGGAATTCTGATTTGAGATATTTGGATTTTTCGGTGTTTTCGTTAATTTGTCATGGCTGTCAATGTTGCAGATATGTAGGTTTTGTCAGGTTTTAACACAGGCATCGAGAGCGGACTTAACTTCCCTACATCCCTCGTGGAAACGACGTAAATACCCCTCAGTAGCTGATTTCAAAATGAGAATCACGTCTAAACGGCCAGTCGTAATTTTTTGGAAAAAATATATGTTACGTAAGACTATTTTCTTAATAATTTGATACATGATTTTGTTTAGTTTTATTGGTAATACAACATAGTGTAATTAATTTGTAAAGTTATGTCTAACACGGACATAAAAACGACAATCGTATCAAAACCGATGGGTTTATTTTAATAGAATTTCCTCCATCTCCAAGACAATTTAAGTATCTACATTTTGATATACGGCTATTTTTTTAAAGTCATAGAATAATAAAGAAAAGTACAAAAAACTGGCCAAGTGCGAGTCGGACTCGCGTGCGAAGGCTTCCGAACGAATTTAATTTTTTTAACATGTTATTTTAAAACTATAGACTTTTTGTCTTTCCTGTAATTTATAAGTTTAAGGATCTATTATCTCCATTTTTTCAAAATTTTAGGCCCAGTAGTTTCGGAGATAAGGGGGGAATGGTCATTTTTCGTCTAATTTCTTGAATAACTTTAAAACCTTTAATTATAAAATTATGAAAAAAATGTAATTAAAACCCAACGCGTAGGGCTTTCAATACCGGTATTCCGGGATCCCGTAATACACTCATCTAGATCACGGATTTATTATGGTCCTTTTACAATACCGGTATTACAAACATTAGATGTGATCCTATCTCTCACTAGTTTTCAGCAGCACAAGCGTCTCGCTATTATCCTTAGCTCACCCTCCCGCGCCCCACCCACCCCTCCAATGCCCAAAATCAAGCTGTACTTGTCGGTTTTGTTATTTTTAGAAAGTTTCGCAAAGGCGACGGCTTTTGCATTGTGTTGCGTTGTGAATGTTGTGTTGATTTGTGAAGTTGTGATCTTGCGCGTATTTTTGCTAGTTTAATTAGATTACCATCGTTGTTGAATCTTCGTGTCTTACCCAAAACGTTCTTGGCGAACAATATATGAGTAGATCTTTAATTCTTTGTCTCAAAGTCTCAACGGATCACGCGATCGGATTATCTTCGAAACAGCTGATCACAAGTTGTAGCATCTGATATTATAATCCTTTTCCATTTTTAATATTATAATTGTTATGTTTTGTTAACTAATCATGTTACCTGTTAGACCTAAAAACAAATATTATATAAGGGATAATATGCAAATATTTGTGCGGTTTCGATTGAGAGAGTGTAAATTTTAGATTTCGGTTTGTTTTCTAACTTCAATTGTAATTTGCCTAATTACCTACTTTCGTATACCTACAAATTTGTGTACAAAAAACAACAAAGAATTATTAATTCTATTGGTACGATAATATAAGAAGTTTATATTTTTGATATTGTACTTTACAAACTTTATGTAAAATGCCTTCCTGCAAAAAGACTAGATTACGTTTAAGTTTTGATTAAGTTCCTAATTCCTAGTCCTACCTAAATAAATAATCAGCCAATACCAAAATGTTATTTATAAGAGAGCTAAAAAAGGCTAATGGTTTTATTAATGTCCTAATTGAACTTGCTTTCAATATCGGTATTAATACCGTGATCACGGTATCGACTTCCAATAGCGGTTAATACCGGTATTGAAACAATCCGGTATTTGAATGCTCTAGCGTCCATGTTTGGGTCACAGAAGTCCATATGTGTACCTAATTTTAACAGAATCGGTCCAGTGGATCCGGAGATAACTGGCTGTGACAGACGGATAGACAGACAGACAGACAGACCGTTTTCCGTTTTTAGTTCGGCACCCTAAAAACTATTTTTGGGTCGCGCGGTTGTAAAACGAGTGCGCGTTTTGTTCCCTCAAGGTCGCTGACGCGCAGATATGTCGGAGTGATATAGAGGGATCGTGTTATCGTGTGGCTAGTAGATAGATAGATGCTTTATTCTAGAATAAAATTGGGCCACATTTACAGGCTTCCAGAGGCGTATGAGACTAAGTATTGTTTTTAATGCTCCACTATTATATTAACAACACAGCTTGACTCCACGTTCAACAAATAACTTGTATGTTGGAAACTCGAAACACGTAACTTCTAAACGGTTTGTACATGAGCTCAACTTGCTCTAACATAGGTAAGTACACAAACCCCGCTTAATATAAACCTGGACTAACTAACTAGGTCAGAAAGCAGATGCTTAGGTGCGTCTAAACGGTAACGAAGTGAACTGAAACAAAATACTATAGTAATCTAAATGGTCTTTCTCTTTGCCATGCCTGGCGATGGATGATAAAATACATGAATGTGGCAATTTTTAATTAAATTCCAGACGATATTTTTTTTAATTTCTGTGAATCTAAAGTTACATTTAAAACTGACTGACATAATTTGTTGATTCTATGTAGCGGGGCCTGCGGAAGGCAAGCGATGAGTATCTTGCCGTCCGATGTTAACAGAGGGTTACTCGCTAAGCCCGAAGTCCGTAGTTTCATATTCTACTCCATAACACCTAACCACTAAGAATTAATGACAACAGGATTTGTCAGTTACTGTCAGATTGTGTTGTCATTCATTCTTAGTTCGGGTTCGGGACTAATCGTAAGTCCGTAGATGATATGGAGTAGGATACGCCCGCAACTAAGCCCGAAACTACGTACTACGGGCTTAGAGAGTAGCCCCCCAGGCCCGGTTTGATGGCGTGTTGTGTTCCACGTGCGTCTCAAAGAGATGTCAGCATAACTGACGGGGCTAGGGCCAGTGCCTGCAAGGGTTGTGGCATTATTTGAAGGAGTTCCCACGGCCCTAGAACGCAAAAGGCGTTTGGAGGAACACTAGTGGGTTTTAGTCAGTAAGAGTCTGACACTGGAGGAGTCATTTGATGATTACCCATCCAAATAAGAAAATGTAGCGACACCTGGGTGAGGCCTATGTCCAGCAGTGGAACGAAGTGGTCGGTCTTTGAAATTCGGAATTATCTCTCTCGGGGAGTAAGACAGGATTTTCCGAAATTCCTACGGGAACGGAAAAAACGGGATTTGCGCATACGAAGTCGCGGGCTAAAGATTTAATTTTATTTTTCATTTATTTTATGCTAGTGACGATAAACCTGTGTGAACTTGGCACCCGACTTTTTTTTTCTTTTTCTTTTTTAGGTTTTTTTGATAGATTTCGATAAGTAGTGGATAGTAGTGAAGCTAACTTCGTTAGTAGTTCAGCCGAAAAAAAAAAAAAAAAAAAAAAAATGTCATCCCCCGACATTGCAAAAAATTACTTTTTCCAGCTGATTATTATAGGTAAACGTACGTAGTGGATTGTAGTGCAGTTTTTTTCGTTTGTAGTTAAACAGAAAAAAAAATAAAAATAAAAAGTGATGGCAAGAAATACGACATCAACGTAAAATAAAATAAAAATTGTTTAGAAACTATATGACTATAAATAACATAAAATAAATAACAGAAAATTACAGACAGACGCTAAAAGAGGTTAGTAGTAGACGTATTTTTGTGAATAGTAGATAAGAAATAGATTTAGAGCGATCGACTTAAGTATTTTTTTTTTGATTGAAAACGGCACAATAACTACCGATACCTAATAAATGATTTCCATAAACGATAAAAATTACTGCGAAACGTACTCAGAGGTATGAAGTGGACAACTTTTCGTTTGTAGTAGGAAAGAAATTGAAAAAAAGCGATCAAATTGAGTAAAGTTTTTTTTTTTTCAAATAATTTTCGACGGCTAAGTTCCGGTAGGAGGAATAAACAATTACTACAAACGCTGAAAATGACTACGAGACCTTCGCAAAACTTTGTAGTGGACAAATTTTCGTTTGTAGTAAAACGGAGATTGAAAAAAAAGCGATCAAATTGACTAAAGTTTTATTTCAAACTATTTTCGACACAATTATTTCCGGTAGGAGGAATATACGATTACTACAAATGCTGAAAATGACTGAAAGACCTTCATAGAGGTTTGTAGTGGACAAATTTTCGATTGTAGTAGAAAGGAAATTTAAAAAAAAGCGATCAATTTGACTAAAGTCTTTTTTTTCAAATAAATTTCGACATAATTAGTTCCGAAAGGAGGAAGATACGATTACTACAAACACTGAAAATGACTGAGAGACCTTCGAAGAGGTTTGTAGTGGACAAATTTTCGTTTGTAGTAGACAGGAAATTGAAAAAAAAACGATCAATTAGACTAAAGTTTTTTTTCAAACTATTTTCGACAGAATAAGTTCCAGTACGATGAATATACGATAACTACAACTGCTAAAACTTACTGAGAGACCTTCGTAGAGGTTTTTAGTAAACAAATTTTTGTTTGTAGTAGAACGGAAATTGAAGAAAAGCGACCAAAATGACAAAAGTGTTTTTTTTCAAATTATTTCGGATAGATTTATTTCCTGTAGGAGGAATATACGATTACCACAAACGCTGAAAATGACTGAGAGACCTTCATAGAGGTTTGTGATGGACAAATTTTCGTTTGTAGTAGAACGGAAATTGAAGAAAAGCGATCAATTTTACTAAAGTTAGTTTCAAACAAATTTTGATATAATTGGTTCCGGTAGGAGGAAGATACGATTACTACAAACGCTGAAAATGACTGAGAGACCTGCATAGAGGTTTGTAGTGAACAAATTTTCGTTTGTAGTAGAACGGAAATTGAAGAAAAGCGATCAATTTGTCAAAAGTTTTTTTTTACTATTTTCGACAGAATTGTTTCCAGTAGGAGGAATATACGATTACTACAAACGCTGAAAATGACTGAGAGACCTTCATAGAGGTTTGTAGTGGACAAATTTTTGTTTGTAGTAGACCGGAAATTGAAGAAAAGCGATCAATTTGGTTAAAGTTTTTTTTTTTCAAACTAATTGACATAATTAGTTCCAGTAGGAGGAATATACGACTACTACAAACGCTGAAAATGACTGAGAGAACTTCATAGAGGTTTGTAGTGGACAAATTTTTGTTTGTAGTAGACCGGAAATTGAAGAAAAGCGATCAATTTGTCTAAAGTTTTTTTTTTACTATTTTCGACAGAATTGTTTCCAGTAGGAGGAATATACGATTACTACAAACGCTGAAAATGACTGAGAGATCTTCATAGAGGTTTGTAGTGGACAAATTTTCGTTTGTAGTACAACGAAAATTGAAGAAAAGCGATCAATTTGACTAAAGTTTTTTTTTCAAACTAATTGACATAATTAGTTCCGGTAGGAGGAAGATACGATTACTACAAACGCTGAAAATGACTGAGAGATCTTCATAGAGGTTTGTAGTGGAAAAAAATTCGTTTGTAGTAGAAAGGAAATTGAAGAAAAGCGATCAATTTGGCTAAAGTTTTTTTTTCAAACTAATTGACATAATTAGTTCCGGTAGGAGGAAGATACGATTACTACAAACGCTGAAAATGACTGAGAGATCTTCATAGAGGTTTGTAGTGGACAAATTTTTGTTTGTAGTAGACCGGAAATTGAAGAAAAGCGATCAATTTTTCTAAAGTTTTTTTTTTACAATTTTCGACAGAATTGTTTCCAGTAGGAGGAATATACGATTATTACAAACGCTGGAAATGACTGAGAGACCTTCGTAGAGGTTTGTAGTGGACAAATATTTGTTTGTAGTAGACCGGAAATTGAAGAAAAGCGATCAATTTGGCAAAAGTTTTTTTTTTTCAAACTAATTGACATAATTAGTTCCAGTCGGAGGAATATACGACTACTACAAACGCTGAAAATGACTGAGAGAACTTCATAGAGGTTTGTAGTGGACAAATTTTTGTTTGTAGTAGACCGGAAATTGAAGAAAAGCGATCAATTTGTCAAAATTTTTTTTTTTACTATTTTCGACAGAATTGTTTCCAGTAGGAGGAATATACGATTACTACAAACGCTGTAAATGACTGCGAGAACTTCATAGAGGTATGTAGTGGACAAATTTTCGTTTGTAGTACAACGGAAATTGAAGAAAAGCGATCAATTTGACTAAAGTTTTTTTTTCAAACTAATTGACATAATTAGTTCCGGTAGGAGGAAGATACGATTACTACAAACGCTGAAAATGACTGAAAAACCTTCGTAGAGGTTTGTAGTGGACAAATTTTCGTTTGTTGTACAACGGAAATTGAAGAAAATCGATCAATTTGACTAAAGTTTTTTTTTTCAAACTAATTGACATAATTAGTTCCGGTAGGAGGAAGATACGATTACTACAAATGCTGAAAATGACTGAGAGATCTTCATAGAGGTTTGTAGTGGAAAAAAATTCGTTTGTAGTAGAACGGAAATTGAAGAAAAGCGATCAATTTGGCTAAAGTTTTTTTTTTCAAACTAATTGACATAATTAGTTCGGGTAGGAGGAAGATACGATTACAACAAACGCTGAAAATGACTAAGAGACCTTCGTAGAGGTTTGTGGTAGACAAATTTTCGTTTGTAGTACAACGGAAATTGAAGAAAAGCGATCAATTTGACTATAGTTTTTTTTTTTCAAACTAATTGATTTAATTAGTTCCGGTAGGAGGAAGATACGATTACTACAAACGCTGAAAATGACTGAGAGACCATCGTAGAGGTTTGTAGTGGACAAATTTTCGTTTGTAGTACAACGGAAATTGAAGAAAAGCGATTAATTTGACTAAAGTTTGTTTCAAACTAATTTCGACATAATTAGTTCCGATAGGAGGAAGATACGATTACTACAAACGCTGAAAATGACTAAGAGACCTTCGTAGAGGTTTGTGGTAGACAAATTTTCGTTTGTAGTACAACGGAAATTGAAGAAAAGCGATAAATTTGCCTAAAGTTTTTTTTTATTATTTTCGACAGAATTGTTTCCAGTAGGAGGAATATACGATTACTACAAACGCTGAAAATGACTAAGAAACCTTCGTAGAGGTTTGTGGTAGACAAATTTTCGTTTGTAGTACAACGGAAATTGAAGAAAAGCGATCAATTTGACTAAAGTTTTTTTTTTTAAACTAATTGACTTAATTAGTTCCGGTAGGAGGAAGATACGATTACTACAAACGCTGAAAATGACTAAGAAAACTTCGTAGAGGTTTGTGGTAGACAAATTTTCGTTTGTAGTACAACGGAAATTGAAGAAAAGCGATTAATTTGACTAAAGTTTGTTTCAAACTAATTTCGACATAATTAGTTCCGATAGGAGGAAGATACGATTACTACAAACGATGAAAATGACTGAGAAACCTTCATAGAGGTTTGTAGTGGACAAATTTTCGTTTGTAGTAGAAGGGAAATTGAAGAAAAGCAATTAATTTGACTAAAGTTTTTTTTTTACTATTTTCGACTGAATTATTTCCGGTAGGAGCAATATACGATTACTACAAACGCTGAAAATGAAATCTTGAAATTTGCCCACTACAAACCTCTATGAAGGTCTCTTAGTCATTTTCAGCGTTTGTAGTAATCGTATATTCCTCCTGCTGGAAACAATTCTGTCGAAAATAGTAAAAAAAAACTTTTGAAAAATTGATCGCTTTTCTTCAATTTCCGGTCTACTACAAACAAAAATTTGTCCACTACAAACCTCTATGAAGTTCTCTCAGTCATTTTCAGCGTTTGTAGTAGTCGTATATTCCTCCTACTGGAACTAATTATGTCAATTAGTTTGAAAAAAAAAACTTTAACCAAATTGATCGCTTTTCTTCAATTTCCGGTCTACTACAAACAAAAATTTGTCCACTACAAACCTCTATGAAGGTCTCTCAGTCATTTTCAGCGTTTGTGGTAATCGTATCTTCCTCCTTCCGGAACTAATTATGTCAATTAGTTTGAAAAAAAAAACTTTAGCCAAATTGATCGCTTTTCTTCAATTTCCGTTCTACTACAAACGAAATTTTTTCCACTACAAACCTCTATGAAGATCTCTCAGTCATTTTCAGCGTTTGTTGTAATCGTATCTTCCTCCTACCGGAACTAATTATGTCAATTAGTTTGAAAAAAAAACTTTAGTCAAATTGATCGCTTTTCTTCAATTTCCGTTCTACTACAAACGATTTTTTTTCCACTACAAACCTCTATGAAGATCTCTCAGTCATTTTCAGCGTTTGTTGTAATCGTATCTTCCTCCTACCGGAACGAATTATGTCAATTAGTTTGAAAAAAAAACTTTAGTCAAATTGATCGCTTTTCTTCAATTTCCGTTGTACTACAAACAAAAATTTGTCCACTACAAACGTCTACGATGGTCTCTCAGTCATTTTCAGCGTTTGTAGTAATCGTATCTTCCTCCTACCGGAACTAATTAAGTCAATTAGTTTGAATAAAAAAAACTATAGTCAAATTGATCGCTTTTCTTCAATTTCCGTTGTACTACAAACGAAAATTTGTCTACCACAAACCTCTACGAAGGTTTCTTAGTCATTTTCAGCGTTTGTAGTAATCGTATATTCCTCCTACTGGAAACAATTCTGTCGAAAATAGTAAAAAAAAACTTTAGACAAATTGATCGCTTTTCTTCAATTTCCGTTCTACTACAAACGAAAATTTGCCCACTACAAACCTCTATGAAGGTCTCTTAGTCATTTTCAGCGTTTTTTGTAATCGTATCTTCCACCTACCGGAACTAATTATGTCAATTAGTTTGAAAAAAAAAAACTTTAGCCAAATTGATCGCTTTTCTTCAATTTCCGTTCTACTACAAACGAATTTTTTTCCACTACAAACCTCTACGATGGTCTCTCAGTCATTTTCAGCGTTTGTAGTAATCGTATCTTCCTCCTACCGGAACTAATTATGTCAATTAGTTTGAAAAAAAAACTATAGTCAAATTGATCGCTTTTCTTCAATTTCCGTTGTACTACAAACGAAAATTTGTCCACTACATACCTCTATGAAGTTCTCGCAGTCATTTTCAGCGTTTGTAGTAATCGTATATTCCTCCTACTGGAAACAATTCTGTCGAAAATAGTAAAAAAAAAACTTTAGAAAAATTGATCGCTTTTCTTCAATTTCCGGTCTACTACAAACAAAAATTTGTCCACTACAAACCTCTATGAAGATCTCTCAGTCATTTTCAGCGTTTGTAGTAATCGTATCTTCCTCCTACCGGAACTAATTATGTCAATTAGTTTGAAAAAAAAAACTTTAGCCAAATTGATCGCTTTTCTTCAATTTCCGTTGTACTACAAACGAATTTTTTTCCACTACAAACCTCTATGAAGATCTCTCAGTCATTTTCAGCGTTTGTAGTAATCGTATCTTCCTCCTACCGGAACTAATTATGTCAATTAGTTTGAAAAAAAAACTTTAGTCAAATTGATCGCTTTTCTTCAATTTTCGTTGTACTACAAACGAAAATTTGTCCACTACAAACCTCTACGAAGGTTTTTCAGTCATTTTCAGCGTTTGTAGTAATCGTATATTCCTCCTACTGGAAACAATTCTGTCGAAAATAGTAAAAAGAAAACTTTAGACAAATTGATCGCTTTTCTTCAATTTCCGGTCTACTACAAACAAAAATTTGTCTACTAAAAACCTCTATGAAGATCTCTCAGTCATTTTCAGCGTTTGTAGTAATCGTATCTTCCTCCTACCGGAACTAATTATGTCAATTAGTTTGAAAAAAAAAACTTTAGCCAATTTGATCGCTTTTCTTCAATTTCCGTTCTACTACAAACGAAATTTTTTCCACTACAAACCTCTATGAAGATCTCTCAGTCATTTTCAGCGTTTGTTGTAATCGTATCTTCCTCCTACCGGAACTAATTATGTCAATTAGTTTGAAAAAAAAAACTTTAGTCAAATTGATCGCTTTTCTTCAATTTCCGTTCTACTACAAACGAAAATTTGTCCACTACAAACCTCTACGATGGTCTTTCAGTCATTTTCAGCGTTTGTAGTAATCGTATCTTCCTCCTACCGGAACTAATTATGTCAATTAGTTTGAAAAAAAAAACTTTAGTCAAATTGATCGCTTTTCTTCAATTTCCGTTGTACTACAAACGAAAATTTGTCCACTACAAACCTCTATGAAGGTATCTCTGTCATTTTCAGTGTTTGTCGTAATCGTATCTTCCTCCTACCGGAACTAATTATGTCGAAATTAATTTGACAAAAAAACATTAGTCAAATTGATCGCTTTTTTTTCATTTCCGTTCTACTGCAAACAAGAATTTGTTCACTACAAACCTCTACGAAGGTCTCTCAGTCATTTTCAGCGTTTGTAGTAATCGTATATTGCTCCTACCGGAAATAATTCAGTCGAAAATAGTAAAAAAAAAACTTTAGTCAAATTAATTGCTTTTCTTCAATTTCCCTTCTACTACAAACGAAAATTTGTCCACTACAAACCTCTATGAAGGTTTCTCAGTCATTTTCATCGTTTGTAGTAATCGTATCTTCCTCCTATCGGAACTAATTATGTCGAAATTAGTTTGAAACAAACTTTAGTCAAATTAATCGCTTTTCTTCAATTTCCGTTCTACTACAAACGAAAATTTGTCCATCACAAACCTCCATGAAGGTCTCTTACTCCTTTTTAAGCATTTGTAGTAATCGTATCTTCCTCCTACCGGATATAATTGTGTCGAAAATAGTTTGAAATAAAACTTTAGTCAATTTGATCGCTTTTTAAAATTTTCTTTCTACTACAATCGAAAATTTGTCCACTGCAAACCTCTATGAAGGTCTCGTAGTAATTTTCAGCGTTTGTAGTAATCGTTTATTCCTCCTACCGGAACTTAGCCGTCGAAAATTATTTGAAAAAAAAAAAACTTTACTCAATTTGATCGCTTTTTTTCAATTTCTTTCCTACTACAAACGAAAAGTTGTCCACTTCATACCTCTGAGTACGTTTCGCAGTAATTTTTATCGTTTATGGAAATCATTTATTAGGTATCGGTAGTTATTGTGCCGTTTTCAATCAAAAAAAAAAATACTTAATTCGATCGCTCTAAATCTATTTCTTATCTACTATTCACAAAAATACGTCTACTACTAACCTCTTTTAGCGTCTGTCTGTAATTTTCTGTTATTTATTTTATGTTATTTATAGTCATATAGTTTCTAAACGATTTTTATTTTATTTTACGTTGATGTCGTATTTCTTGCCATCACTTTTTATTTTTAATTTTTTTTCTGTTTAACTACAAACGAAAAAAACTGCACTACAATCCACTACGTACGTTTACCTATAATAATCAGCTGAAAAAAGTATTTTTTTGCAATGTCGGGGGATGACATTTTTTTTTATTTTTTTTTTTTTTCGGCTGAACTACTAACGAAGTTAGCTTCACTACTATCCACTACTTATCGAAATCTATCAAAAAAACCTAAAAAAGAAAAAGAAAAAAAAAGTCGGGTGCCAAGTTCACACAGGTTGACGATAAAGCTGTTTGGCAGATTTTGTATAAATAAGCTGTCAAACCGACATTTCTATTCCTAAAGTTTATCCGACTATCAAAAGAGACTACAAAAATCAGGCCTAATTTTAATTGAATACATAAAAACAGGTAAGGCTTTCTGTTTCATACATTTTCAGTACGAACAAAAACACCGCGGGATGCCCCGATGCCTCGAAACCCTCGAATACTACCAATTTTCAAAACAAACATCACCTAAACGGTCTCACCTATTCTATTTTCAGTTGTACCTGCCTTATAAATAAACATTTGCCTATACATAATCGAGTCAACTCATACATAATGGTTGGCGCAGACAAACCATGTAAGCTGAAGCGGAGGGCTCACAGGCAGAGCTATTTAAATGTAAATAAAACTTATTCTTATGTACATATTCGAACCGCGCTTGGCGACACTTCCCGATACGCGTGAAGTACATTGAATTTCACGTGTATGGGTTGAATTTGTGTTCGATAATATTAGAGGTCACCACATCATCATCCCAACTATATAGGGGTCGGCTTCCAGTCAAACCGGATTCAGATGAATACCAGTATTTTACGTGGAGTGGCTGTCTACCAGACCTCCACAATACCAATAACTGGGTAACACGTTACTTCTTGGCAATACTGGAGTCAGATTTACTGGCTTCTTGACTGTCCGTCACAACTGCCAAGTATCTACAAATGATAGCCGGGACCAACAGTTTACCGTGCTTTCCGAGGCACCCATCCACAGACTAACCTCGGCAAGCGTTACTTAACCTTGAAGAGCGACCCGTGCGGCTGTTATATTTAGCCACGAGAGTATTAGAGGTGCCCACGTAAATCGATAATTTCAACATGAATGATATAATCATTTTGTACTACCTAGTTACTGATTTAAAAGAGTATCCGTGGAGATGCTTGCACGTTCCTCTCCGTAGAGATTTACGCTTTGAAATGTGTTTTTATCTTTGACTGACCGACGACTATGTTTGTTTGAAATAAACGCCTTGAAATTGACTTTATTAGACTATCAGGTTTAGACTAGTACTTGGTTTACTAAAACGAAAATTAGAAAATTTAAAAGTTTTTCTGGTTTTCGGTCTCGGGGTCTCGGTCCTGGGTTTTTCGAATCGGTGGATTCGGATTTTCCATTAGTTTTATCTGTTCACAAATAACTAAAACAAGTCAACAGTTGACTTAGTTATTCTAAAAGTAATTTTATCACACGATTTAACTTGCCACTTTGTAAACTTTTAAGAAATATTTCTTCAAAAAGGAATCAACACTCCAAACTCAAATATACCTAAAGAATAAACCTCAAACTTAATCCGGAAAGCTTTTGCCATTCGATTGAGCACGTTCAGACGACGCCGGGACTTTGCGCCCCGCGTCCGAGTCTAACGTCCAGTCTCCAAGTCCCTATTTCCACACAGTATCTTCAGACGACGGATGCCACATAGAATAGGTAAGGTGCAGAAGATCAGCTTCTTACAAACAATACTTACTTGGCGTACCTTAAACACTATAAACTATAGTAAAGCGACAAAATTCTTTGTTCTAACATTTGTCGTCCCATTGCTATATTTTTCTTCCCAGAATAATATAATGGGTAAAAGTGGGTCTACACGATACCGACTTTTGTCTGCGCGCAGACTTTGAACTCTGAACAAAAAATGTCTACACAGACTTTAAGTCTGTGACACACAAAGTCTGCGCGGACAAATTTCGGCGTGATAGATTGTTTTTATTCAGAACTAGCTTTCTGTTACCGATGTAGCTATACTACGGAAGAGTGAAAATCTACTATTTGTTCAGAAAAATGCACAACTTCAGAGGTACCTTAACCTCTCCGTAGCCTTCCACGGGAGCGAAGTCGCGGTGAAAACTGGTAAACAATATGAATGAGAATTGTCAAGACTGACATAAGTCACTGAATATGATTATGGGTCCGACTTGAGGTAATTAGAACACGCGTGTTTTGTGTACATGTGTGTCATCACTTTGTATGAATCTGCCCTTCTGTACCTAACTGTTTTGTGACTCCTAAGTCCGTGGGGACCGATTTCCCTAATGTTGTTCACCGAACTTACATAACATTTGAATATCTCATCATATTTCGATTTTTTATTTTGTCTATTTCCTTTTGAATGGTTTCGCCGGTTTGGCGTTGTTATGCGGAATTGGATCGCTTTGGTGTGGTGTTAGCTTCGTGCGTGGGTGTTAGCATAATAATATAGAATGTCAAGTTATTTTCTTTTATTATTCGCTTTGAACTTTTAGGCAATTACAAATGGAATCTTTTCAAAGTTGAATTTGAGTTCTATGGATACTATGGACAAACCGGCCAAATGCGAGTCGGACTGTTTTTTTTTTATTTGTGATGGATTTGCTTTTGACTTTAGTCTAGGTCAGAGATGACAGAGACAAAGTCTATGATAGAGCAAGCTTACCCAGAAGGAGCCTGTGCACTCTAACTTTAAAGAGACTAGGATTGTAAGCGTTTGGAAACACAGACGCAGGCAGAGAGTTCCACTCCTTTGCTGTGCGCATTAGAAAAGATGTTTGGAAACGCTTAGTGCGAATTGGTGGAATAGCAACAAGGTAGGGATGGTAAGATGCAGTGCGTCTGGACGTCCGATTGTAGAAGGGGGCCAGTGGGATGAGGTCGTGGAGTTCTTGGGCATACTCTCCGAAGTACAATCTGTAGAAGACCGACAAGCAGGCGATACGGCGATGAGCCAAGCTAAGTAGCTTGGCATCCACTAGTTTTACGTCACCGATGAGCCTCTTAGCTCTGCGTTCCACCGAGTAAGCGCGGCAAGCTAATACTTAGCTGAGCCATCCCAAAGGTGGCTACAATACTCCATGCAGGATATATCGAACTTGTGCTTTGTATAGGGTTAAAAGTTGTCCGGGCCTGAAGTATCGCTTGACCCTATTTAGGATGCCCAGCTTTTTGGCCGAGGTTTGGGCTTTGTACTCGATGGTGGCGCCGAAGTTGAGACTGTCTGTGAAAGCGGTAATAGAAATACACACTGCGAAAATTATACTTTTTAGCTATAACGGTTCTTAAGATATAGCCCGCTGATAGAAAGACGGACGGACGTACAGCGGAGGCTTTGAAATAGGGTTCCGTTCGTTACTCTTTGGGTACGGAACCCTAAAAACAGACCTACTTATTCAAAAACTTAATACAGAAGGTAGACTAGCCTTAGGCTGACTAAGCCAGTGGCTGTGTGGTTGTGTCTGGCGATCGGCTCTAAACATTACGGACTGGGTGTTTTTTTTAGGATTAAGAAAGTCAGAAGTAAAAGCAAAACCCTTATAATTATTTAATCATTAATAAAAATGTTTATGGTACAACTGTATCTTCTACTTTGGAGTGCTTTAATCAATTTATTATGTTTTATACAGTAATACACCAAAAATAATTCCGTAAAACAGAGAGTTACTGATAATTTTTCGTCCGAAATTGGATTATTTTCTATGAAAATATAATCCAAATTCAAACAAAAAGTAACTGAATTGAAAAAAATAATGGTCTACTTAAATGCAAAACAATATTTGTAAACAATTGTTGTATACAGCGCACACTATAAAACTCGGAAAACGCGGTCTGTAGCTTTAGTCCGGGCCAAGCGCTCGATTTTGTAATAGCACCCTTAATTAATATAACATTGCCGTGTATCTAGCCAGTAATTTCAATTCTATAGTATTGTGTGGCATATAATTGCTATCCAGTACAATGGTCGGCTTGTAATTGGAACAGCTTCAAAGGTATTCTGACAATCAGCCGTCGGTGGCGTAATGTCTCTACATTATTTACGTTATTTAGGCTCACTCACGTGCATTGGTTAGTGCAAGGAATGCATTAATTTGGTTACTTGGAACGCGAATACAGATTTTAAATAATCAAAAGCTACTCGTACTTATAGAGATTTTTAAAGTTAAAGGATTATATTGAAATATTTGTAATAATATGTGTATGTATGTTTTGGAATTTATTTGAAAAAGTCAACACGGTCCAGGGGGGCTACTCTCTAATGAAATCCGTGGTTTCGGGCTTAGTTGCGGGCGGGCGTTTTCTACTTCATACCACCTAACCACTGAGAACTAATGATAACACGATTACTGTGAAATCGTGTTGTCATTCATTCTCAGTTCGGGTTCGGGACTAATCGTAAGTCTGTAGGTGATACGGAGTAGAATACGCCCGCCCGCAACTAAGCCCGAAACTACGGATTTCGTTAGAGAGTAGCCCCCCTGGAACGCAAAGGGTTTTAGTAAGTAAGAGTCTGACACTACCTTCTGCTCCGCCCAGAGCGGGAGAAGTAATTTGATGATTTGCCATCCTTAAAAAAAGCATACCATTGATGACACTGTCACAGCAACGACTTATTATCTCAATGTTTTTTGTTGTTTTTGGTTTTACCCCTAAAGCGTCAGTATATATCTATACTAATATTATAAAGAAGAAAGATTTGATTGTTTGAATTGGCTCCAAAACTACTGGACCGATTTGAAAAATTCTTTTAGCATTGGATAGCTACATTGTCAGGCTAGGGGGCTATATCTCGTATTATCCTCGTACTCCCATGTGAACGGGAACTACGCGGGTGAAACCGCGTGACGTCCACTACTTAGGAATAATCCGTTCTGTGATTATGAGAACCTAAAAGTGAAAGATGAATCAATGGCTTTGTCATGCCTAAGTTCAAGTCCACCTATATATTAGTTACCCCGAAACCAACAGCAATTCTTAATTGTTATTCTTAACAATAACACTGTCGCGTGACTAGCCAATAATTTCAATACTAAAGTATTGTGTGGCATATAATTGCTATCCAGTACAATGCAAATGGTCGGCTAGTAATTGGAACAGCTTCAATCAGCCGTCTGTGATGTAATATTGGGGCTGGGTATTGTGGAGGAATTATTTAGGCTCACTCATGTGTATGGAATGCATTAGTTTGGTTACCTGGAACAAAAGAATGCTTTTAACGCTTTACAGTATTCAAACCTGCTTGAAGAGTGATCGATGTTATATGAGTATTTAGGAACATGCAAATTACTGAATTATTCTACTTCGTGCCAACACCACTAGTGGTGCAAAGTAGATAGGATACATTTTTAGGGTTCCGTACGAAAAAGGTAACCAACGGAACACTATTACTAAGCCTACGCTGTCCGTCCGTCCATCCGTTTGGCTGTCAGCGGGCTGTATCTCAAGAACTGTAATAGGTAGACATTGAGGTAGAAACTGCGAAGATTTGTAACTTTCGCAGTTTCTACCTCTACTGCCGCTATAATAACAAATAATAAATATCAAAGAAGTCTCCCAAACAAAAAACGTGTTTTTAGGGTTCCGAAAAAAAAAGGAACCCTTATAGGATCACTCGGGTGTCTGTCTGTCTGTCTGTCTGTCTGTTCGTCTGTCACAGCCAGTTTTCTCCGGATCCACTGGACCGATTCTGTTGAAATTTGGTACACATATGGACTTTTATGACGCAAACACGGACGCGTTATGTAAATTATTAAATTTTTAGTCTGGGTGTCACTTTTGGGGTCAAACTAGAAAAAAATAAAGTTTTTTGAACAATATCGTGTGACATACATATCAAATGAAAGGCCTTATAGTGAGGGTTTTAGTCATATTTTTTTCATAATTTTAAAGTCCAAGTCAAAGTCAAAGTCAAATGATTTATTTCAACTAGACCAATAAAGGCACTTTTGAACGTCAAATTAAAATAAAATAAAATATTATAGTGACTCTAGTCGTCCGTTCGCAAAAGGTAGATTCTTATGGAGAAGAACGGACAAGAAACTCCATAGTTACTCTTTTCAAAAAATAAGCTTTACAATATTTGCATACATTAATCAGTTGATTATATGTGAGGACGATGCTCCCAAAAAAACACTTATATACTACTAATAGGTACAATAAAGAAATGCCAGCAGAGGTAAAATTAATAAGTTTGCTAGTAAGGGAACATAATACTCACATACGTACAAATTTTTGCCACTGTTGATTTATATGATCAGTGTGTGAGTTAAATTAAATACAAAAATCAGTAAATACACCTGTTTACATAGTAAATATTAATACAATAAACACAAACATATCAACCAGTTTCACTATGTCTACTACACCCTAGATTGTCCTATGGAGCAGGACTAGCATGTTTCCAAGCTTTCTTATCTTGAATATAATCATCTAATTTGTAATATGCTTGTTCACAAAGTGTCTTTTTTACACACGTTTTAAATTTTCTTTCATTTAATTCTAATATTTCAGAAGGAATTTTGTTGTAACATTTAATACAGTACCCCATGAAAGATGTTCGTACTTTGGATAATCTAAAAAATGGTTGATCTAGTTTATTTCTATTTCTAGTATTAAAATTATGTCTATCACTAATTTTGCTAAAGAGATGTCGATTTTTCCTTACATGCATAATATTTTCATAGATGAATTGACAAGGGACTGTCATAATATTAATCTTTTTAAAGACTTCCCTAAGAGAATCGCGGCGACGAAGATTATAAATGGCTCTGACAGCACGCTTTTGTAGAATAAATATGGATTCAATGTCAGCAGCTCGACCCCACAGCAAAATACCATACGACATAATGCTGTGAAAGTAACTAAAATAGACCAAACGCGCGGTTTCTATATCTGTTAGCTGTCTTATCTTTCTAACAGCATAAGCGGCTGAGCTTAGCCGCGCCGCAAGAGATGTTATGTGAGGTCCCCATTGCAATTTCTCGTCTAAAGTGATTCCCAGGAAAACCGTCTGATCAATAAATTCCAGTTTTTGTCCATTCAATATGATGTCACATTCGTTACTTTTAACATTAGGTAAAAAAAAATTTAATACATTTAGTTTTTTTTTCATTTAGTACTAAGTTGTTTGCCGTAAACCAATCTTGAACCTGGTGAATAGAGTAATTGACATCATCAAGGTTTTGTGACCGTCGGTCTATTTTAAATATCAATGATGTGTCATCAGCAAATAACACCATCTTTGGTTCATTTTGAAACAATTGGGGCAAATCGTTTATGTATGCTAAAAAGAGAAATGGACCTAATATTGAACCTTGCGGAACGCCCATTGCCATTTCAGACCCTAGTGAGTTTACACCGTTTACCTGTACTTTAACCTGTCTGTCTTTCAAGTATGATCCAATCAAATCAAGGGATGTATTCCTAATCCCATAATGCTCAAGTTTCAACAAAAGTGTCTCATGGTTAACGCAATCAAACGCTTTCGAGAGGTCACAAAAGATTCCAATGGCGTCTTGTGAATCCTCCCAGGCGTTAAAGATGTTCTTTATTAGGGTGACACCAGCGTCAGTTGTACAACGCCCTTTAGTGAAACCGTACTGTTGTTCGTGAAAGATGGAATTCTTATTAAAATGTAGTAACATCTGGCTAAGCATTAACTTTTCAAACACCTTACTGAAAACCGGCAGGATTGACACCGGCCTGTAATTGTTGGGTTCTTGACTATCACCGGATTTAAACAGTGGAACGACTTTACTGTGCTTCATGAGATCAGGAAATACTCCTTGGTCTACACTAGAGTTAAATATGTGAGCTAAGTAGGGAGCAATAGTTTCAATAACAGATCTACAGACTTTTACAGACATTCCCCAAAGATCTTCTGTTGATTTAATTTTAAGATCTTTAAAAGCCTTTATAATGGCTAAGGGGTTCGTATGTTGAAACTTGAACTCTGATGGGCATACCTTGACATTCTTCCTTAAAAAGGCAGCAGAGAGCGCGGGTGACGAGTTAAGAGCTTGTGTAGTTTTACTTGGAATATCAGCAAAGAAGTTTTCAAATTCCTGAGCTACCTCTGCATCTGAGTTTATGGGACCACGTACGGTATTTAAATTAAATTTAGTTTCACGCTTTTTCTTCCTACCTGTTTCATTATTTATTATTTTCCAGGTGGTTTTTATTTTGTCATCTGCTGATTTTATTTTATTGCTAATAAACAGAGCTTTAGCTATTTTGCATACACTTTTAAATGTTTTTGAATATTTTGCAACATACTTATGAAAGCTTATGTTATTCACATGTTGCTTTAGGCCATATAGTTCGTATAGCTTTTCTCTACTTATTCGAATGCCTGGAGTCGCCCAATCACTGAATATAAACTTAGTGTAAATACTTTTAGACTTAATTGGAAAATTATCATTAAATTGAGTGTTGAGTAATGAAAAAAATTTGGTATAAAACACATTTGGGTCTTCTATGTTATTAAAATTTTGAACACATAATTTACTGGCCAAAGTACTATTAAGTTTTTCTAAATTTTTATCTGTTATTGGTCTAAATTTAATTTGAATTTTTTGTAAAGGTATGTAGGTGCAAAACGTTATTGTTTGTCCACTGTGATCAGAGGGCAACTTATTCACAATCTCTTTATGTAAATAATCACAATTACAAAATATGTTGTCTATGCAAGTCGCAGACGAAGCTGTTACTCGGGTAGGTTCAATAAAAACATTTGATAAATTAAATGATTTAAATAGACTCAATAATCTGATACTATTCGAGTTAGTTTCTAATAAGTTAATATTAAAGTCGCCACATATAATTATTGATTTATTGCTAGTACAAACTTTTCTTAGCACATCTTCCATTACAGAATCAAACACAGATAGATTCTGGTAACTTGGAGGTCTGTAGACACATACAACAACATGCTTATCTAGCTCAACACAGGACAATTCAATGGTGTGTTCAACCGACAGCTTAACAATGTCTTTTCTTTCTTTAGATTTAATGTAACTTTTAATTAAAATAAGTGATCCTCCATGTATCATACATTGTCGGCTGAAATGGCTAGCTACACAATAATTTTCAAAATTAAGAGATCCTACTTGGTGATCTTTTAACCAATGTTCAGTTAAGCAAACTACATCAAACTTGGTCTTTTCTAAAAACATTTCTATTTCAAGTAATTTGGAAGAGCAACCTTGAATATTCTGATTAAACAATTTTAAAGTGTGTTGCCCTCCCTTAGGATTTTTACCACGAACTATATTACTACTGCTAGAAGATACCTTGTTCCTATTCACATATAATAATTGGTTATTAGAAGAGGTAGCTTCTGTTGTCTTGCAGTTCAGTTTAAAGAATTATCCGGAGCGATCTCCACAGCTACAATTGAGGAGTCTAAAATGTCTTTATAGGTTCCATCAGGAAGAGAATACTCTATCTGATGGGCAGAGGCCTCCATGAATGTTGATATTTTAAGTGGGTCCTCCTTCGTACAACACAAAGAATCATAAAAATAAGTCCCTACGCTGTTAGAGCAACTAGACAACACAGGCTCGTCACTTAACCTAATCTTTGTTATATTAGCTATAACCTCGTTAATATTATATGCTATCAACATAGCAATCATATGTCTACATTTACCAGACAGAGATAAAGCTCCCTGAGTTAATTTAAAACCACTAACAAACTTATTAGTGTCAAAATACAATAATTTGTCACTATGACAACATGTCAGCAAGTGTATAGTATTATTCAGCTTTAAAATATGCTTGTTTTGATCATCTGATAAACTATCGGAATAAGGAAAAGCACATAACATCAGCTTTCCTATGTTTAACTTTAATAAGGAGTCAACACTATCCACTATGTCCTTTCTGGTAATACCAGTACTATTCCCTAATAGAAGAACCATTGATGAATAATTATCAAGATTTGTATTTATAATTCTTTTAACCATTTGTTTAAGACTTATATTATGATAACTATGGTTGGTAAAACTATGGCTTAAGTAGTTATGTAGTATTTTTCCAAAGCCAGACCCTAATTCATCACAAAAAAATATAGATTTGTTTCCTGGTATTTTGACACATGTTTCTAACGGAAGAGCCAACACCGGTGGAGACATGTCTAGTTGGGGCTGGGGAGATGATGGCCGGTTTACACAGCTGCATGAAAGATTATTAGTCAGAGACTCGTATCTTTCAGCATTGTACTTCACCAAGTCCAATAGTTCCCCAGCCTCAAACAAGCGCTCACTCAGTTGTTGTTGTGAGGTCTCATATTTTTCATAAATATTTTCCAGCAAGTACTCCTTGTATAGTATATCATTTTGGAAGCACTGAGTATCTTTATCATATTGTTCCCTACATTGGTCCAGCTCTTCAGTACAAAGTTTCAATCTATTTGTAAGGCTGACTCGGTCCTTTCTAAGTAAAATGTTAAATTTTAGGAGATTGTGTTTTTTTATTTCTCTCCGAGACCGTTTGATTATTTTCTTAAATTTAATATATTTCTTTAATTTGTTGTGACTCATTACAATAGGACATAATGGTATGGTGTCATCACCTGTCAAATCTATAGTTATGGCTGGCTCACACACTGATTTAGACTGAACACCTACCAACTCATCAAATAAATTATTAGTGTTAGATAATTGTTCACTAACCTTAACAGACTCTGCAATATAAAGGGCCTTACGGGCATCACATAGGTCTTGTTCGAGTTCTGAAACACGGTTCAAAGTCTGTTCATATATGTCACTGCACTTTTCAAATGAAGACACTTGCTGTTGGAGTTGAGTGTGTTGGTCGGTTAAGTCCATGTGCTGGATGTGTAGCTCAGCTAGCTCATTCTTGAGGCAGGTGTTTTTTTGGACCACATTTTGCACTTCCACCTCGCCTTCTGCAATCTCTTGGAGCAACTTTTGGTTTAATGCTTTGGAATCTTTCAGCTCCTTCAAAGACACTCTTAATTTTGCTTCCAGCTCTTTAATTGTGGCACTGCGGGTCATCATTTTGTTGGGTCCAGTTAAAATAAATGGTTTAGAATTTATTCAAGAAATTAGACGAAAAATGACCATTCCCTTACCTCCGAAACTACTGAGCCTAAAATTTTGAAAAAAAAAATGGAGATAATAGATCTTCACCTAAAGATTACAGGAAAACCTATTAGAAGTCTGTAGTGTTAAAATAACATGTTAAAAAAAAATTCGTTCGGAACCCTTTGCAGGCGAGTCCGACTCGCACTTGGCCAATTTTTTCGGTTTATGGTACGGAGCCCTTCGTGTAAGAGTCCGACTCGCACTTGGCGGGTTTTGAAGTTTACTCTGCGGAATCTGCCCCAGGTATTCATTTAAGTAGGTGGAATACCTTTACATCAATTCTTGGTATATTTTGACTAAACTTTATGTGCATAAGATTGATGATATTATGAGAGCAACAACTCATCATGTTAATAATAATACGTAGATACCTATTAGATACAAGATTTGGCTTTGAAATGGATACAGCAGTGCGATTCTGTAAACATATCGAAGTGAACACTTGGGCGAAGTGAACGACAGGTGAGCTGTCAAACCATACAATCAAGATAGCGTGACAACTCACTTGTCGTTCACTCCACTTATGTGGTCACGGTGAGATGTCGACAGAATCGACTGGTTGAAGTACTAAGCCTTTCCAAACGTCTTTTATAACGCTCACAGCAAAGAAGCCGTAAAAGAATAATACCATTCCATCACTTCCTGTGGGTGTCGTAAGAGGCGACTAAGGGACTCACCAGAGAATTGGCAGCAGCGTTCTCTGTAAAACGTAACACCATCTATGCGATCGCCAACCCGCCTGCCAAGCGTGGCGATTATGGCAAACCCCCCTTTTGTGGGTGGCCTTTGTCTAACAGTGGACGTCTTTCGGCTGTCATGATGATGATGATAATGATGACAGCAAAGGAGTGGAACTCTCTGCCTGCGTCTGTTTCCGAACGCTTACAACCGTCATCTCTTTAAAGTCAGAGTCAACAGGCTCCTTCTGGGTAAGCTTGCTCCATCATAGACTTTGTCTCTGTCATCTCTGACCTAGACTAGAGTCAAGAGCAAACCCATCGCTTTCGATATAACGAGCTATCGAGTTAACCTCGGGTGCATATATATTCCATTTTTTTTTTCATACGAATCTTGTCCTTACAATAACGAACACATAAAAAAAACCAAATCGAAAATTAATAAAATCAAAAATGATTTTATTATTATATTTGAATCAATTCATTTTTTTTTATGTTTACGGAAAAACATGTCCCACAAATGTGTCTCTTAGGGTACGTTTTCACTAGAGATGCGCGAGAATGCGTAGCGAGAAATGTGTTTGTTAAGAACCAATAGAATCGCTTACGCTTAGCGAGACTAAGTAAATGAAGCGATTTTATTGATTCTTAACAAACACATTTGTCGCTATGCAACCTTGAATATCTCTGGTGGAAACGCAGACTATCTATCCTCCTAGGTATGACAAATTTTTAACTGTAAGGCTCCACTTTCGTGTCTTTTATCCCGAAAAAATGCATTGTAGAATCCTGTGAAAATTTATAAGCCACTGAAGTGTAGCCACGGTAACCGCCAGTAACATTGTCATTTATTTATTGGATGGCCAACAGAGGCTACACAATCATATGCATGATAACACAAGTAGGGACAAATACAACTGTGTGATTCTTATTATCTACGTAGGTACGTCAAGTTTGACAAGGATGAACATATCAAAATATAATACACGAAATCAAAAGTTAAAAAAAAAAACAAAATAAATGAAAAGACACAAAACAACGCAAATAATTAAAAAAAAAACAAACAATAATTTTAAACAATTTTGAACAAATTCAAATGTAATATTACATTATAATAAATACGGTTTTAATCCCCTTGTTGTTGGGGTTTATTTAATTATTTTTAATACCTAGCAGTACAAACATTTTGTTGCTAATTCTTCTGTATCCATTTTGACGCAAAATTAATACAGTACCCGACTTGTCCCTCATTAAGTACTAATGAGGGTATCGCCTCGGTATAAACAAAATAAATCGTATAAAACTTTGTAGTGTTTTGTTCTGGAAGTCGGTTACGTTTTTTGTAAAAAAGTTTTTTATTTTTCACTTTTTAGTGGTACCTGCGTACCCATTCACAGCGTACCGGCGTGATGTTATGTTATGAAAATAAAACTAAGTGCTTTCGGTGTAAAGGTCTCGTCAATACGAATGAAATAAGCTCAAACACTTGGAAGTTCCTACATACCGATGTGGAGTTCCGTTGACTCTCTGTCGTCTCCATCATCAGATCTGATCCAAACTTTCATTCTTTTGTAGTATCACCCGATATACATACGAATATCAAGTTTTTACCAAATGCGTGCCTACAATTTTCGAGAGTTGCCCTCGATTTCTCAGGGTTTCCATCATCAGATCCTGACGTGGCAGCAATGAGACCATCTCGGAAGCATACGATTTCATATAAAAAAAGATTCATCGAAATCGGATAATAAACGACGAAGTTATCCGTGAACACACATAAAAAAAATATATATACGCTGTCGAATTGAGAACCACCTTCTTTTTTAGAAGTCAGTTAAAATTATTCCGTTAGTGATGAGTTACTGATAGAGAACGCACAAACGAAACTCCTGCTCATAGAAAGCTGAAATTTGGCATGTGCGTTCCTTGGGGAGTTTATGGGAGCACTAATTGAGGATTTTTTCGAAATTCCTACGGGAACGAGAAAAAATGGGATATTCGCGTACGAAGTTAAAGGCAAAAGCTAGTATAATCTGTAAACAGAGAAGCTAAAGCCTTCTGATGTCATCTAGCTATCCACCTGAGCACGCATTACCATGGAAAATTCTAAACAGACTGGAGTTTAGAATTATCCAGTTTTAGTGTGGTATCTCTTAGCAGTCCATGGCCCATCTTTCATCTTGGGCCGCATGTTCTGTTACTTATAAAATGAGGACCTTATGGCTGCGTCATTGAATGTTGTTAACGTAGCTGAATAATGGGTCAAACATATTGAATAGCTGTATTTGCCATGGCACGTATTTTTTGATTTATCAAGTCAATTAAAATTGACGAAGATAAAACGAATCAAATATCAGGAGTGGTGTGACGTCATTGCTAAGTAAAAAGTGTACTGTAAAGTGACGTCACACTAGTTTCCAACGCATTGTATCGTTTAAAATTTGTTTACGTGAAAAAAGAAAAATTACGTGTTCAATATTTTTTGGATTTTATTATTTTAAGTCATTACCGGTCCCGAGTTTTCGGGATCCGATGAATTGATACGACGCTAAGTACGAATATCTAGCTTCCAATTCTCGAGTCAGTAGCCATGAAAACAGAGAAATACCCTGCATTATATGTAATATTAAAATAAAAAATAAAACAAGCAATAATTCATTGAGTCGGTTTAGTGAAGGATATGACTTGGATATAGGTTGATATAGCCAAATAAAAACGTTACAAAAAATGGGTCGTTTATTACTCTATTAAGTTCTCAGTTGAAAACCATCAAAGTATAAGCTGAACTGCGAATTCAAGTCTATAAATCAAGGCAAAATCCTCATTTTTGTTGGCCTAGCTCTCGAAATTTACTGCCGAATCGCCACCAGCATTAATGACATTAAGCGTTTAACGCTACCCAGAAAATTTCAAACGTAAAAAATGGTGGCAAAATGCTTACCTTGAAATTTTCCAGTGGATACACTTTTGGGGTATCGCGAAATTTATCTGTAATAAATATAAAGCGAAATGGATCAAAATGCTTTAATAGTGAAATATTACTTTTTTATTTTAATGTTATCAGATTAGGTCCGAACAACGTAGTATTTTTAGGAAATTCTTACGTAGGAAACTCATCAATTCACTTACATATATATGACTAGCTTCTGCCAGCGGCTTCGCCCGCGTGATCCCCAGGAAATATATTCCCGGGATGAAAAGTAGCCTATGTCCTTTCTCAGGCTCTAGACTATCTGTGTACCTTTCATTTAAATCGGTTCAGTAGTTTTGGCGTGAAAGCGTGACATACATACAGACAGAGTTACTTTCGCATTTATAATATAAGTAAGGATAAAATAAAAATAAAAACTGGCCAAGCGCGAGTCGGACTCGCGTGCAAAGGGTTCCTTCCGAACCAATTTCATTTATTTAACTTGTTATTTTAACACTACAGACTTCTTTTAGGTTTTCCTGTAATTTGTAGGTTAAGAACTATTACTGCCTTTTTTTCATAATTTTGTATTCAGTATTTTCGGAGATAAGGGGGGTATCGTCATTTTGGTTTAATTTCTTGAATAACTTGAAAACTGTTTATTTAATAAAAAAAAATGCAATAAAAACCCTCACAGTAAGCCCTTTCATTTGATATGTCACAAGAAACAGTTGGAAAAACTTTTTTTTTTGAAATTTTTACCCCCAAAAGTGATCCCCATACTCAAAATTTATTTATTTACGTAATACGTCCGTATTTAGGTCACAGAAGTTCATATGTGTACCTTTTAACACAATCGGTCGAGTCGATCCTGAGAAAAATTGCCGTGCCAGACGAACAGACAGACAGACACCCGAGTGATCCTATGAGGGTTCCATGTTTTGTTCGGAACTCTAATAACAAATGTATTTGAAACCTCAAAGATTTAGGCACAGTGTAACTCTATAGAACACCCCCACATTTCATCCAGTTCTGTTTGTGTCTCTAGAGACTTTTTTTTCAGTAAAATACCCTACACTGGCGTGACGTCACGTCGCGCGACGCTGGTAAACATGGTACCATCGTGGTGACGTCACGCGTGTTTTCAACGCACTGTATCGTCTTCATTTTTAGCTTACAAGAAAAATTAGGTGTCCAATATTTTTTAAATCTATCTGACGGACTAATAATTATTTTTTGGGTAAAATACCCTTTACACTTTTTTTTTTTTATTTGAGATGGGTTTGCCCTTGACTCTAGTCTAGGTCATAGATGACAGAGACAAAGTCTACGCTGGAGTGAGCTTACCCAAAACGAGCCTGTTCACTCTAACTTTGAAGAGATTAGGGTTGTAAGCGTACGGAAACACAAACGCGCGCAGTCAGAGAGTTCCACTCCTTTGCTGTGCGCATTATAAAAGACGTTCGGAAACACTTAGTGCGAATTGGTGGGATAGCAACAAGGTAGGGATGGTAACTTGCAGTGCGTCTCTATGTCAGCTGATAGAAGTAGGCCGGTGGGATGAGGTCGTGGAGTTCTTGGGCACACTCACCGAAGTACTGCCATATAGTTGTTTATTTAAGAAAAAAGAATTAAGGTTCCCTGAAAAAAAATAAAAACACAAAACCCTTGAAATTGCGATGAAGTCGCGGACAACAGTTCGTTAAAACAAATATTTTTATATGCGTATTCATTGCTATACATGGCAAAAACTACGACATTACATCGAATGCGAACAAAAGTAACGCTCCTATTACTGAAACAGCGCTGTGACAGTAATAAAAATATCTAGAAAGGTCAATTGGACTTTTATTAATCGACCCCTCTCAAACAATTCGTGTTGAGGATGCTTGAATCTTGAATAGCGTTTTAAGAACTACGTAATGTTTCCGAGGAGTTTGGGTGCCTGTCCTTATTCTGAAAGTGTTATTTTATTCTTTTTAGGGTACTGAACGGAGGTATGAAAAACGGAATCCCTAAAGGATCACTCGTGTGTCTTTCACAGCCATTTTGTCCCTTATATACTGGACATTGATCGAAGTTTTGTGTTGTCGCTTTTGAGGGTCAGATAAGAAAAAAGTTTTCCAAACCGTGTGCAATGAAAGGGCTTTTGATTTTGCAAATGTCTATACATGGTGGTGAGTACTTATAATTAAAGCACAGAAGAGTCTTCTTCGTAGTCGTTACCTTATATATATATAAAAAAATCCGTTACTGAAACTACTGGACGATGAAAGCTGAAATTTGGAGATTGTAGGGAAACACTAAGAGAGGATTTCTCGAAATTCTTACGGGAACGGGAAAAATCGGTATATGCGCGTACAAAGTCACGGGCAAAAACTAATTATGATTCGGTGTTAGTGCTTAAGTATTCGAAAAGCTTTGAATCACTGGGAACATTCATAGTTCAAAATATTTAATACCACTGAACCTCAAAACTTTCTATCTTATGCTAAACACTGAAAATCTCGCTACACTGCGCAACCTTCAGTTTCCGCAACACCGTTTTAATATGAAATTTTCAGCAATATATTAAGTAGTTGGTGCGTTCCAACAATTTATATGAAGACAGAGGGCAATCCGTCTTCTTCCCTCCGAGGGTGAGATAACTTGAGACTTAATTAATTTGCTAAAATGCTCTCGTCGACGCGAACGCCTTAACATTGTAAGTCCTCAGGAAATCACACTTTGGTACTTAGATGTCGAGATTGCGTAGGCCGCTTGTTTGCCCTTAAGCCGCTTATAAATGTTCCTATATTTTATCTTGAAATTGGTGTTTGGAATTCAGCTTTTACGGTATTGAAGAATTATGTTTAAGAAATCAGTTTCAAGACGTAGATGTTGAGATTATTCTAGCTTATTTTTGGTCACAGTTAGACTTTTACTTTATAAAATTCAGTTCTTTGACTTACAAAAAATAACTCTAAATAATCTTTTTTCGTATTAATAGTAACAATAAGAGCAGTGTTTCATTGTCAAAGTCCATCGTGAAACTAAATGTACAACACTATGATGCTTGATCCTAGCGGTTGCAACGGCATTTTGCGGCTAATTTGAAGGCGCCCTAAATACATTTGCACGCCATGTTATGGCAGGATATGCAGACACAATTTTACTTTAAGACCTACCTTATGCCTACCTTAAAAAAGTAAAGGGACACTAGATGCAATACACTCGTTAGTTAATAACGTAGTAAATAAGCTGAACAATAAACTTAAAGTTGCTGGTTTATTCCTAGACTTAAGTTCTGCGTTTGATACTGTGGAACATTGCATTCTGATAGATAAGTATGCATTATGGTATAAGAGAAAATGTGTTAAAACTTTTAAATTCTTATTTGACAAATAGAAAACAGTACGTCGAAATTAAATCACTTCACGAAGGTGTGGAAGAAATTCATAAATCGAAATTATTTACTGTAACTAGAGGTGTTCCGCAGGGTTCGGTATTGGGCCCTATTTTCTTTATAATATTTCTTAACGATCTAACTGAATATATTAGAAACATTTTACCAGATGCTGACTTGATAATATTTGCTGACGACGTATTTATAGCTACTGACAATACGGAGACCTTAAAATGTAAACTAAATATATTAATAGCTGCATGTGAAAGCTGGTTTTCTATGAATAATCTTAAATTAAATGTAAGTAAGACAAAATGCATGATATTTAGATCTACAGTTGGAAATAAATCTTTAGTAAACGTAGAATCCTTAGGCAGAAAAATTTGTATAGTAGAAAGTTTAAAATTTTTGGGGTACAAATTGATTCTTTGCTTAATTGGAAGCCAGAACTAGATTCAATTACGAATACAATAAGTAGTGCGTGTTATGCTATCAGATCTCTTAGGGATGTTTTGTCTATTGCCCAACTTCGTACCGTCTATTTTGCTCTAGTTGAATCCAAACTTAGATATAGCATTAAATTTTGGGGAAACAGCTATAAATATAACATTAAGGCAGCCTTTACTATGCAAAAGCGAGCCTTAAGAACCATGCTTCGTTTAAACCAGATATAATCATGTAAGGAGTGTTTTATTAAACTTAGAATTTTAACGGTCCCATGTCTTTATATTTTAGTTCTACTTACTCATTTAAACAAAAATTTAAACCAGTTTGAAACAGACGAAGAAAGAAAAAATAGAGTAGATACTCGCAGAAAAAATCTTCCTACTATTCTGCAGGCAAAGCTAAATGTTGTCAAACACTCGTCACGCGTTCAGTCTGACAATCTGTTTAACAGATTACCACCAGGATTAAAGAATATTCAGAATGTGAACTTGTTTAAAAATAAACTTAGGGCTTTGTTAGTCAATAAAGGCTATTACAGCATTGGCGAATTTTGTAATGACAAAAATCTTATAGTATTGAAGTAAAATTGAATTGAATGTTTGCCCATTGCTCGTTGACTTTGTTTGTATTGTTTCTTTTTGTATACCTACCGTGTAAATATTTCGACACAAATGTTTTTTTGTTTATGAAATAAATAACTTGAATAACTTGAACTTATCATATTCTAGCAAATAAATATTTTGATTGATTGATTGAGCAATTTTAAATTTTACATAGAAAGTGAAAAATCATTGTCTCTCCCATATTTTTTTATTTAGAAAAAAGGTATTAGCTAACTTTTTAGACCTGGTATGTACGTATGTAATATAGATTTGCTAGTTTGTATGAACTATCACGAGGAGCTAACGCTCTTAAGAAGTCGGTTTAAAAGATATAATGTTTGTGATAATAGCTTACTAGCTTTGCCCACACATTTCCGTTTTTTCGGGATAGCTCATGGTGCTCCCCACCACTCCCCAATGAACCTACATGCCAAATTTTAGCTTTCTACGACAAGCAGTTTCGGATATGCGTTGTCTGTCAGTCAGTCAGTATTGGAAGAATTTTATATACTTCTATATTGTTAATGAGTATGTCAATTCTTAAAAGCATGGTTTATTATACCAACTTAGCATTAACGTATTCTATCGATCTTCCCTATAAAGAGAATCCTTATTATTTTTACAACAACTAAGCTCCACTCTCTACAAGCAAGCAAATAAGCTCTTAACACGAACAGTAAAGTCTCAGCTTCGGTACTAAACATTCGCTTTCACTGCGAAACTGCCTGGTTCACACGGGTGTAGTGAACGGTATAGATAATATTACGGTCGAGTACTGACTATGCTACTAACTTACCAATTGTAGTGAAATAAAAGATGGGGGTCTTCGCTAAACATACGTATATAATTTTTATATAATAACAAAACCTAATAGTGAACATAAAAAAAGATATAAAAACAGACAAATTAAAAAGAACTTTAAAAAAATGCTATCGGTGAGTCGGTGAATTTTTAGTTGGTAATAAATGAAAACGCAAAAAAGACTTAGGCACGTTTTCCAAATTCGTTAATAAAACCTTACCAGAACAAACGTGCTTCTAAACCAGATAGTGATTGCAATCAATAAAACACGGTCTAGGAGCGTCTCCAACAGCTAAATTGCATGAAAGATGCGGCTCTAAGTGGATTTCGCAACTCCTAGACAATATTCAAACAGAAAAATAAAGAAACTAACTACCAGCTCAGAAGGAGCAGCACGTTAAGCTAACAACATTAAACAATTTAAACAGTCTATGATTAAATATTTAGGTCCATGAACAGCACAAATCCTGGGAGTCGGCGACTACGACGATCACACGATCACACTTTGCGTTCGCACTTAAGTACTCCAAGAGATCTCGAAAGAATAAATAATTATGCTCACGGATACCATCTAGCCTTCGCAGATATGGTAGGTGGCCCGTGGACCGATACCTTCGTCAGCTCCGATCGGTATCGGTATTTTATAACATTAAGCTAGTTGCCATTAGATTATATCATTATACTTCACATTTAACACATGCTACTTTCTTCCAATTTATTTATATTAATTCATGGTTACAATCGTTGTGAAAAATTCACCAGACACTGACCATATTTACTTGAAATTTGTCAAGTGTCATTTTGAAGGAATCACAATTTAAAATATATCAGAAAAAGAAAATTGTGTCTAAAAGAAAGAGGATGATGTTAAATTTGGAAAAAAAGGTTTCATTGCCAAACCTGCAGAACACAATGCTGCAATATCCCCTTTCTAAAAAAAAGACGAAAGTCCGAAAGAGAAAGAAGAGAAAAAACATTATCAAGTTTAGGAAGCATAAACTAATTACTACAATACTATAATAACAGAATGAAAAAATAATTAAAGAGCAAGAACCCAATAAGAATTAAACTAGATTAGACAATCATTAAATACTAAGTAAACCTAATAAACGACATCGAAGTGCAACGGATACAGAATTAAAATGAAGGCGCCTTCATCTAATCGTTATTAGTGCGAGCTCGCGATGCGCTAATTAAATCTAAATTACGAGTAAAGAAGAAAAACAGAGTCCAACTAATCCTAATAATAGTAGCCTAACTTAATCTCACATTAATCTACTACTAACTATCATCAAGAAAAAAAACCCAGGGATCCCCAATAAATAAAAGATCAACCCTAAAGATCGACCATAAAGTCAAAACCAAGAACAACTTAAGTTTAAAGAGAAAAATAAGAACGCTCGAGTAATTCAAAGAATTCAAGAAAAAGTGAACGAGTCCAATAATAGAAGAAATAATTTAACTAATCACTAAATATCAATATGTTAAAAGGTGAGAAATCAAAACATCTCTGCCCATCCCAACGGGGAAACGAGTCTTGATGTTATATAAAATTGAAAGCAATATAATATTTAGTATTGAGTGTTAAGTACACAAAAAGGAAAGACAAAAAAAGAAAGGAATTACAAATTATATAATGGAATAACGCGTCAAGTAACATTAAAGAAAATTTATTTTAGGATATCTTTAATATGGTACTGTCCTGAATGGACTGAATCACAATCCTCAAGTAAAAATATGGTTCTTGAAATAACTCTAGCTACGCGACACTTAATGAATCTTGGCGCAAGCTTTCCAGAAAAATAATCAGGAATAGATGATCTAGAGAAGTTACGTCTCCATACAAAATCACCTACGTGCAGAGTGATAACCGTTCGATTGGCATTGTATGCCCGTGAGTTACGGAGGAAAGCCAAAGAAAGGTTATCAGCAACCTTAGCATAAACTTCGCCTAGAGAAGACAGATTCGAGGCGTGACGATTACGACTGTCGGCCAAATTAGAGCTTTGAGTCTGACTATTCGCACGGCTAGGATCCATAAAAACTTCTCTACCGAACATGAGAAAATTAGGTGTAAAACCTGTGGCTAAATTAATACAAGAGTTTAGATAAAGTTTAACTTTAGGTAACAACTTAGACCAATTCCTTTGATTCTCACCTACTAAAATACTTAAACATGTAACAATACTTTGATTATATCGTTCAACTGTATTTGCTTGGGGTGTATAATAAGGCGTGTAAGTCGGTGAATCAATATGAAAAGATCTAAGGAAATTTAAAAAAATATTACTACGAAACACTGTAGCATTGTCACAAAGAATAGCACGTGGTACTCCAAAATTGAAAAATATCTCAGATTCTAACGCTTTAATAATAGAACTAGCATTAACCTTCTTGAGCGGAACTAACCAAATATATTTAGAAAATACATCGACCATGGATAAAATATATTTATATCCATAATAGGCAATCGGTAAAGGACCAATTAAATCGACAGAAATTAATTGTAGGGGTAAATTTACGTCTTTAGGATACAACATTTGACCTCGAGGTTGGGTATTAGCGATTTTGTAAGCCTTGCAAATTTCGCAATGCCTCAAAGTCTCAGTAACATCCCGAAACATATTCGGCCAGTAAAATATTTCTCTTATCTTAAGATATGATTTAGTGACACCTGGATGTACTGAAGGAAAATCGTTATGTACTTCCCAAATCGCGGCAGGTACCTTCTCAGCAGGTAATACAACACGCCAAGGATCTGAAGCCAAAGGAGAAGTGATAGGCATACGTCTTAAAAGAACACCATTCTGAATGACGTAAGCAGGAAACATTTGAGGTGTATCACGAGCGCCTATATAAACCTTTTTATACCATCCATCGGTAGTTTGCTCAGGTCCTTGATCAAAAGTGACCGGGCTAGTATAAATTCTAGATAAAGCATCCGGAACGACGTGTTGTGTACCCTTGCGATGGACAGTGTCAAAGGTATATTGCGAAATGACTGTTGCCCAGCGCGCTAAACGACCAGAGGGGTTGTTTAGGGTAAGAAGCCACTTCAAAGCCATATGATCGGTAATGACAGAAAACTTCATTCCATCAAGATAACAGCGAAAATGTTTTATTGAATCTAAAACTGATAAGAGCTCGCGTTCAGTAGTGCTATAATTACGTTCAGCTTTAGAAAACAAACGGGAATAATAAGCTATAGGATGTTCGACGTTATCAATTGTCTGTGAAAGGACAGAACCAAGACCAACAGCTGACGCATCGCATTGTAAAACGAATGGCTTAGAAAAATCAGGACACGTCATAACAGGAGTATTTATTAATGCCTGTTTCAACTTTATAAAAGCTTCATCAGCTGCGTCATCCCAATCTATAGGATCTCGACCTTTTCTCTTACCAATGAGAGCGGTGAGAGGAGCAATAATTGACGAAAAACCATCAACAAAACGTCTATAATATGAACACATTCCAATAAAACCGCGAAGAGATTTAGCAGTATTAGGAGTTGGAAAATCCCTAATAGCATCAAGCTTACCTGGGTCTGTTTGTAAACCTTTTTCATTTACAATATAACCCAGATACTTCAACTCGCTTTTACAGAATTCGCATTTTTTTAAATTAATAGATAAACCAGCTTCTTTAAGTCGGTTCAATACCTTTCTAAGAAGAGCAAGATGACTACGAAAGTCTTTCGAAACTAAAATCAAATCGTCGACGTATCCAAAAATACAGTCGTCGCTAGTTGATGTAAATTCAAAATTTACAATCATGTCCGTAAGACGTTGCATTTCTGATGCCGCATTTGTAAGACCAAAGGGCATTCTAACAAATTCAAATAAACCACGTTGTGGAACAATAAAAGCAGTCTTCTCACAACTTTCCTTATCAGCGAGAGGAATCTGCCAAAAAGCACTCCTAAAATCAAGGGAAGTTATATATCTCGCACCACGAAGATTATCAAGAATATCGTGAATACGAGGGAGAGGATATGAATCCCTAATCGTAACGCTATTCAATTTTCTGCTATCAACACAAAAACGGACGGAACCATCCTTTTTAGTTACCATCACAACAGGACTCGCCCAAGGTGAGCGAGAAGGACGGATAACATCCATTTCTAACATTTTATCTATTTCTTCGTTCAATATTTTCAACTTAACCGGCGAAAGAGGGCAAAATCTTTGCCTAATTGGCTGACCAGTAGTATTGATCTTGTGAGCAAGCCAAGTAGTTTTTCCTAGACCAATTCTATCTGACGAAATAACTTGAAACTCGTCAATGACCTTCTGTAAACTAAGCTCTTGTGCAGGTAATAAAATATTACGGGGATGTATATAACGGACGTCACATACGCTAGATACTTCGGGGGGGAAATTACTAAGAGTGGGAAGGAACATGTTCCCTTTAATATTCTTGCTAAAAGCTTTACTAAAAACCGAAGTCAAACCGAATTTATTCCAAAATTCGATTCCTAAAATAACTGAAGAGGTCATACAACGGGCTACCAAAAACTCATGGACAAAAGTTGTACCATTGAATTGAACTGGGAGAAAAACAGTTCCTAAAATATCAATAGGGGAGTTATTTGCGGAAATAACCTGAGGACAAGAATTATTAGTGTCTAACAAAATTCCTAATTCGTGGGTTAAACTTACACTAATCAAGGACATTTGAGCACCCGAGTCAAGAAGAGCTTTAACTAAACGATTGTATAACATAATTTCAATAAAGGGTCGGTTATCCGACGAATCAGAAGCTATCACTGGTGAAACAGTACGAGAAAAAGCAATTTTTGGGTTGCATTTCGGGCAATCCCGTGTAATGTAACCAGGGGTGCGGCATTTAAAGCACACCATCCCAGGCACATCTGGGCAATAACGATAAGAATGTCCAGTCTTGTTGCATTTAAAACATAAAAGGGTTTGACCACCACATTGGCATGTTTTAAAATTAGTAGGATTTAAATGCAGTTTTAAAGAATGTCTTGGAAGATTTTTAAATGTGGATGGCTGACTAAGATCGTTAACACTAGAAACTGTTTTTGTGGGTTTTTGTATATAACTTTCAAAATGAGATGTCGACTCAATAAGCGAAGTGATGTCGTAGAACTTTTTGATGGAAAATAATGGGAAAAATTTGGGCAACATGTTATGGCAAATTATTTCTACTAAATCGGGTTCGTCAATAGGTTTTCGTAATTTGCCGTTTAAATGGTTTACTCTTATAACAAAATCTTTAACGGATTGGTCGGGTCGCTGTTTCAAATTGCGAACTTCTTGTTCCGTACGAAATTCAAAATCGGCAGAACCGAAGGTTTTAATAAAAGCAAGCCTAACTTCAGAATAAGAAAAATGAGAGCGGCGAATCGACCTGTAGTACAGTTGAGCAATACCAGTCAAAAGTTCGTGAAAACGTTTCACGACATAAGAATCAGTTATATTATCAGCCTCCTTAAATTCATTTATACATGCGAAAAATTCACGAACGCAAGTATTCCCATCAAACTTAAGGTTCCACCTCGAGAGTGAAAACTGTTTCCTGAAAAATTGTGGACTATCCTCCGATGTTATTGGGGAAGGGAGAATTGACTGCGTTGACGCACGAAATGTTCTTGGTGGAGGAGGTCTGGAAATAATAGGACTGCTACAACGCCGACGCGGAGTCTCATATACAGAAATATCTTCTTCAGCCATGTTTGATTACAAAGCGAATACAATAATAAACAATCTATTTGAATTAAGAACGAGTAAGATAATGAAACTTGCTATAACGAATCAACCGGCAACAAAAACTAACAGTTGGCTGAGAATCAAAAGAGCAATTAGATCAAAGCAAAAAAAGACAAAGGGAATAAACGATCAAACGCAATAGGAATAGTCAAGCTGTGGATAAAATCTAGACAAGCAATCAAACAAGTATACGAGCTTACCTTACACAACGAAGCCTCTAAATTCACACCTCGCATACGTTACAGAATCTAAGCTACAACTAGCTATAGGTATGAAATTAAATTCAGGAAAAAAATATATATTTGTTGGGAAGAAATAAAACAGTTTTATATTTCTAAAGTTAAACAGGGTTATCTTAAATAAATCAAGTTTACATATCATTCAATAAATGAAAAAATATCAGCAACGTTAACCAATTGTTTCTGACATAAAACCAAAAGGAACATTCGAGACTAAAAAATCACAAATGTGCGCTTTTGGAAAGTCTTCGAAAAAATCAGGAATCTGGAAGAGATAAAAGGGATAAAACAATGATAAACGTTTGTTCGAACAGAACAACCACACACACAGTTGAAAAAAAAATATTTTTCTGATTAAAATTATTTATTAAGGTGAAAATGTACTTACTTTTGTTCGGGCGCCATTTTGTAGTGAAATAAAAGATGGGGGTCTTCGCTAAACATACGTATATAATTTTTATATAATAACAAAACCTAATAGTGAACATAAAAAAAGATATAAAAACAGACAAATTAAAAAGAACTTTAAAAAAATGCTATCGGTGAGTCGGTGAATTTTTAGTTGGTAATAAATGAAAACGCAAAAAAGACTTAGGCACGTTTTCCAAATTCGTTAATAAAACCTTACCAGAACAAACGTGCTTCTAAACCAGATAGTGATTGCAATCAATAAAACACGGTCTAGGAGCGTCTCCAACAGCTAAATTGCATGAAAGATGCGGCTCTAAGTGGATTTCGCAACTCCTAGACAATATTCAAACAGAAAAATAAAGAAACTAACTACCAGCTCAGAAGGAGCAGCACGTTAAGCTAACAACATTAAACAATTTAAACAGTCTATGATTAAATATTTAGGTCCATGAACAGCACAAATCCTGGGAGTCGGCGACTACGACGATCACACGATCACACTTTGCGTTCGCACTTAAGTACTCCAAGAGATCTCGAAAGAATAAATAATTATGCTCACGGATACCATCTAGCCTTCGCAGATATGGTAGGTGGCCCGTGGACCGATACCTTCGTCAGCTCCGATCGGTATCGGTATTTTATAACATTAAGCTAGTTGCCATTAGATTATATCATTATACTTCACATTTAACACATGCTACTTTCTTCCAATTTATTTATATTAATTCATGGTTACAATCGTTGTGAAAAATTCACCAGACACTGACCATATTTACTTGAAATTTGTCAAGTGTCATTTTGAAGGAATCACAATTTAAAATATATCAGAAAAAGAAAATTGTGTCTAAAAGAAAGAGGATGATGTTAAATTTGGAAAAAAAGGTTTCATTGCCAAACCTGCAGAACACAATGCTGCACAATGTAGAAAGCATTGGCAGATTAGACTACGAAAACTTGAAAGAGTAGAGTGACTAACCCCGCGGGCACGCCTCTCTACCACTCGCCTTCCCCCACCACGGCGCCCACTCTACTCTACCGTACACTTTCCCGCCTACTCGACCCATGTATCCGTATAGTATAATAGAACTTGTACAAACTTGCTTAATTGTTTTGGTGATATTTGAGCGACGTACGTTCTAAGAAACACTAGTTACTCTACTAATAAAATATAAATTTACGTGTAGACAGTTATTCTACTAAATCAAGTAGAGCACTTGGAATTGGTAGAGAATCAAGCTAGAGTCAACTAGCGTAATACTCTACCACTTCCAAGTGCTCTACCCGTGTAAACCAGGCTAATAATGGCGCCCCCTCAAGATGTGCCATTCAAGGGAGCTTGTAACTCCACTTTTATTGCACTTTATCATCCAGATAATATCCTGCCTTCTACAGACAGGCCGTTAAGCCTCGTACAACATGCTCTAACTGCTAGACTGTGTGCTTTCAGTAAATGTATTTGACGATGGACTTAACAAGATACCTTAGACTATGTTCACAAGGTTTGCGAACGTATTTAGAGTTCTGTACGTCCAAGTGCAAAATGGATAATAGGTATCCATTTGGACGTACAGAACGTGGAAAGGAGGACGTGGTGTTCCGTCGTTTCCGCGGACAAGTGCCACTGGGACGCACTATAAAATAGTGCTAAGTGAAGTTTTTATTAGTAACATAGGCTTAAGTTTCTATATACTAACACAAACTTTGTTATAATCCTAATATATAAAATTTCCGTTACTGACTGATTGAGTGACTGGGCGAAACTATTGGTTGTAGATAGCTGTAATTTGGTATGTAGGTTCCTTGGGGAGTTTAGGGGAGAAGTAAGAGAGGATTTTCCGAAATTCCTATGGGAACGGGAAAAAACGGTATATGCGCGTACGAATTCGCGGGCAGAAGCTAGTATATATATTTTAGTCTATAAGGAATATATGTATGAGCCAAAGTAGCCTGAAATAAAAAAAAAATTATTATTGTAGAAACACTCGTGTCTGTCTAACGCCTATCTGTTACAGCCAATTTGCTCCGAATCTAATTTTAGAAAAAAAAACTGTGGCAAGCGACATATTAAGTAAAAAAGTTTATTGTGGAGGTCTCTGATATTTTGTGTTCGAATTTTAAAGTAAATTGTTGTAAAGTTATTCCAGAATGAAGATGCAAAAATAGTTACGGAGATAATGGTTCTTATCTCCGTAACTCATGAGACCAAATTACAAAACATGCAAACATTATGGATACTTTCGAAAAATATTACCGTCCCTCTGGGGTAAAAATAGACTCAGTGGACACTATTTATTTTTTAATTTGAGATGGGTTTGCTCTTGGCTCTAGTCTAGGTCAGAGATGACAGAGACAAAGTCTACGATGGAGCGAGCTTACTCAGTAGGAGCCTGTTCACTCTGACTTTAAAGTGATGAGGGTTGTAAGCGTTTGGAAACACAGACGCAGGCAGAGAGTTCCACTCCTTTGCTGTGCGCATTATAAAAGACGTTTGGAAACGCTTAGTGCGAATTGGTGGAATAGCAACAAGGTAGGTATGGTAACTTGCAGTGTGTCTGGATGTCCGATGGTAGAAGAGGGCAAGTGGGATGAGGTCGAGGACACTATCCATATTAAACACATTGAACTTAACACAACCACGTAAAATACAAAAATTGCAACAAAAAGACGACTACTATTGGTTCTCGAAAGTAAAATAGGCAATTTCGGAACTCATTACTTTCCCGACGGCGAGGTCAGAGAGTTTCGACCGAACGTTAATCTTGGACAGCACCCGACTTTTTAAAAGGGTTTTTTATATGAAACGTATGTAATACTAGTAAAATACGTTGAATTTATTGAACAGGTCTACCTTTTGCCTGCGACTTCATCTGCTTGGATGACGGTTATCGCGGATGCGGACGAAGTTTATAAGTAGTAGTAGAAGTTTGTTTGTAGAAGTAGTGTTCCAACAGACTGTATACATATCGAATTTCGCGATTTCGGAGTTAGTCCCTTTGTAAAAGTTTTAATGATGATTACAATAACCCCCTTTCAGAATTTGAGTTTACTCTGTTGCATTTTGTGTTCACGTGGGCCGTCTGAGTAAAATAAATGGTTGGAGATTCAAATAAATAAATAGGATAAATATATAAAAACAGTAAAAAAAAAACAAAAAACATCAGTTTCCAGTAAACTCAGTAAAATGAAATTACAGGTAGCATTCAAGATATAAGATTGTTATCTTGACAATGATTGAACAGATAACTCAATGTGAAAACGTCATCAAACTTAAATAGTATATTATTTTATTACTATTGACAATTACTAAATAACCACTCTCTTATAGTAAACGTAAGAAAAACATTAAGAACTTCAACATTGTCACACTGACACGCAATATTGTAAATAGGAAATGACTCCAATGAAGTTGTTGAATCATTTATTGTTCCTGGAGAATCTCTTAGGCATATACAGGAATTACTATAGTCAGAATATGAAGTGTTTGATCATTTTACATATACTCGTCCAAGCTATGTTACACACTATTGTCAGTATCGGTGAACAGTTTTGGTTGTTCGATGGAGATGTCTCCGATCAAAAGATAAATATTTATCGTTATTTTTATAAACCTTCTTACGCCAACTCTATGCTGGCCGTCATAACTGGCATCTGTTACAGCCGCGACTTCATGTCGTATTATATAAGCATTAGTCGACTCTCTGAATGGTTCAAAGATGACAAAAAACTCATTCAGACTTTAAACAAAATCTACTGGTTATCCTTTACTTCTATTTTAGGTGTGATCATGTTTTCTATCGGTAGATCTGTGGAACTTCTAATAAAATGAAACAGAATGAAAATTTGTTGCTCTTGGTTTCCGCTTTGGTATCACAGGCTATTTTAAGAATTACTTCAGTTTTTGAGTATATCATGTTATTCGTTCTTATTATGATATTGGTTCATTTGTTTAAATGCCTGAATTCTTTGATAAAGTCTGTCCAGATGAGGGTAGGAAGTTGTGATTTTAGTTCGGTTGAGCAATGTGATGTCACAACGGAGCAGATTCAAGGATGGGTGGAATTGTATCGCGATTTAGCAAACTGTTGTGACAAAGTGACGCTGTGCTTTGGACGCCAGGTAATTATTTTTACTTTGGACACTATACGCTCTAGACAAAGTGCCATTCTACATATTAGCGATGGCGATTTTCGTAATGTCAATATGTATAAATGATTGATGACGTGACATTTCGACAGCGTTTGTCAATTCTATTACCAACTCCACCATATCAGTCAATTGCCGTCCACTGCTAAACGTTAGCCTTCCACACTACGATTGGCCATACGCGGTCTCCACTCTAACACATGTCTGCTCCATCGACTGTGTATCTATCTACAAACATAGCCGGTCCACTTCTACTTCACCATGCTGATTCTACGCTCAATGTCAGCGCAATCCTAGTACATTTATGACATTTAGACAATTGCCTTCGCCACGCTACCGATGGCAGAATGTCATTTGTCTAGAGCCCCAGATAATCTCACTTATCAGTTATGTTGAATAATATATCTACACATTTCAAAAAATTTATTTTGCCTGCAAACGAATAACACTTTCATTTTTATTTTTTCAGTTTTTCTTATCGCTAGTAATATCAATTGCAAACTACATTACTATGCTGTACAAAATGTTGTATTCGACTGCTTCAGTAGATGTAAGTATTTGACGACTCTTGAATAAAATTATGAATTCATACCCGTAACTGAGTAGGTACACAAACTGCATCAAAGGTAGCTAGCATGGTCTTGGTTGTTATTATATCTACAAAATATTATTGGATTATGGCAAATAACGGACGTTTGTATATCCATCTTGGCTAGATTATAAAGTAACTAATTATTAATTTTGTGAACAAATCATTCGAATACAATCAATATAAATTACTCGCCTTCGCTTGCTTTTAATTAATTACATGCGAACGTTTCAGCCTGCCCGGCTGAATTTAATTTTAAACATATAACCCCAAAGTAGTTACAAAAGCTTTTAAACAAATCAAAATTAAATTGACCGAAGACCTATGGGGATTGTTTGTCAAAGTTTGTACCTCAATTATCGAGACTGTAGCGCCGTACTTAGCTTTAATGTTTAATTTGTGTGTGGATCAAGGAGACTTTCCGGACCTAATGAAATTCAGTAAGGTGATACCACTTTTTAAATCTGGGGATAGTAAAGACACAAACAATTATAGACCAGTATCTGTGTTGCCAGTGTTTAGTAAGGTATTTGAAAAAGTAATGATAATTAAATACTTAACCATTTTAACACAAATAACATATTGCATGATAAACAGTATGTCAAATCAAATCAAATCATATATTTGAAATAAACCATTTACAGGCACTTTTGAATTGTCAAGGTCGGTCAGTCCAACAAGATGAAGCTATTTGCACGTTCCAAAGCGTAGATATCTATGGAGAAGAACGTGCAAGAAACTCCACGGACACTCTTTTAAAAAATAATAAATTGTTACAAATTTTTGTTTACATCAAGTTGAAATTATACAAACATGTGAGAACGATGTAAAAGACAAGCAGGATAAAAGCGTCCGGGAAAAAAAGGAACAATTCAAAGAAATATTTAAAATAAACCATGGCAACTGAGAAATGACCAGTCCCAACTGACAGCGCCCGTTCACGAACATGACGCATGCGCTAGCACCATTCGGCTCAACCATTTTGAAGGGAGCCAAATGATCCAACGCATACGCCACCATCAGCCAGACTTTTGTGTGAGCATGACACTCCCAACCGCCAGGGTACATTCAAGTCAAAAACAAACCTAAAACTGATAGCTATAGCTTAAGTTTAAGGTACACAGTACTCACACATGTGCCGTTATATATGGTTTCACCAAAGGACGTTGTACAACTGACGCTGGTGTCACCTTACTAAAGCACATCTTTAATGCGTGGGAGGATGCACAGGATGCCATAGTTGTCTTTTGTGATCTCTCGAAGGCGTTTGATTGCGTTGATCACGGTACATTACTCTTCCAGCTCGAGCGTTACGGACTAGGCAAAACAGCGTCAAACATCGCTCTGTATATTTTTATTTTTATAAACCAATAATTAGTGATTTTTTTCGATATTAATTGCCTAAACTGACAAAACACAGACAGTAAGACACGACACTCGGCATAGCAGCTCTAAACAACTAAATATAATCGTAATTGAACGGTTGAGAATTCAAAGACAGAATAATTTTCAATGTAAACAAAGAATAGATGACTCATTGAACCAATCATCATCAAGTTCACTAATTTGACAGGATAATATTCGTTCAGTAACTTGACTTGCAATATCTGAATACTAGCGTTTTGGCACAGCGCTTTGAGACTGCGTTCCATTTAAGATAAAAGTTAAACAAAAATGGATGATTGCGATAACATTACTTACCGCAAAATTCACCGAACCAGTTAATTAAAGGACTTGACTAGAGATAATTCGGCGCTATTCGACGCGACTTTGATGAGTTTACCTAACACGTCTTTGAATATTAGTCAAACAGTACTTGATTTAAACGATAAAATCAATTAATTATCTGTGGATTTGCTTATAGCGCACCAAGAAATTGAGAATCTCAACTCTGAAAACTTTCGCCTAAAATCAGATTTGCAAAAATACCTAAAAGTCATAGACACCTACAAAACTTTAAATAAATCAGAAAACAAAAATGCTACACCACGAACTGGACAGAAAAGTAAAAAAAAAAAATATAGCTACAACGCTAGCTTCAAAGAGTCAACATAAGATGACGTCCCAACTTCGACAAAAATGAATGATACTACCAACCTCCAAAAACAAAGAAATTAGTTTCAAGTATCCCACAAAATAAAATAATAGAAATCCAGCGAGAGCAAACTAGAACTTGCACTGAAAAAGCAAAAACAATGTCAAATAAAAACACCCCTATACAACAAACTGAGTCGGAAGAGGGACCAATCACTGAAAAAAATAAGATCAAAATTATGCATCATCAGTAGCAACAACACAAACAACGTACTATCACTAGCCGAAAACACATTTGCTGAAACACAAATATGCCATTATCTTCTGCCTAACAGAGGAGTTAAAAGTCTTTTATGTAATATCAATATGAAATTGGCTGACTACACAAGTGATGACAACTGCATAATTTTCATTGGAGACGAAGACTTTGGAAGCACAACGAATTATCTTGACCTAATTATTTATATTAGAGAGACTTTACTGACTGTTCAACATACTAATGTTACATTATGCCTACCGACTTACAAATGTACCCCTGTTATGGAAAACTCACGAATTGAGACTTTTAATAACTTGTTATATCTTGACATTTATACTCATAAGTATGCAATACTGTTTGACACTAAGCTAGACTTGACATTTGATATTTCCATGTTTAATTATAATGGAAAAATTAACTATTATGGCATGATGAATATATTTGATAATTTGAAATATTATGTTAAAAATACCGTCGATCTGGAATTAATTGATAATGTTTCTCTTAATTTTTTTCGTGGATAAGCCAACCGTATTTTATTCAAACATAACTATTTTCCATCAAAATCTATGTGGAATTTGCGAGTTGTTCAATAAACTCGACTTTTTATGTATATCTGAACATTTTTTGAATGACACTTTCGCAAAACAATTTAATTTTATGAATTACTAGTGGACGTCACGCGGTTTCACCCGCGTAGTTCCCGTTCCCGTGGGAGTACGGGGATAAAATGTAGCCCATGTTACTCCCTGATAATGTAGCTATCCATTGCTGAAAGAATTTTTCAAATCGGTCCAGTAGTTTCGGAGCCTATTCATTTCAAACAAACAAACAAACAAATCTTTCCTCTTTATAATATTAGTGTAGATAAAATGGGTTCTTATAAAACTAGACTCAAAAAGTCTAGGGGAGGTTCTATGATCATAACACTCAAAGATAGAAACGTGGAGGAACTACTAGTTTGTAAAAATTTATATAAAACCGATATTTTCGAAGTTTGTGGAGTCAAGGATATAGAGACAAATTTGTGTGTTGTTTGTTGTTATAGGACTCCTACAAACAGTAATTTTGATGTTTTCATGGATAGGCTTGAACACTTATTACAGCACTTTCTCAATAAATTATGTATAATTTGTGGTGACTTCAATATTGATGTGTTAAAAGATGACTTGAGACATAAATCTTTCTTATCGTTATTAACGTGCTACAATTTCAGGTATTTAAGAAATTGTCCCACCTTCATAAGAAATAAATCAGAATCATGCATAGATAATATTTTGACTAACTTACCTGATAGTTTGATAGACGGTACAAATGTTGATCACAATGGGTTATCAGATGGGCACGCGGGACTTTTCTGTACACTACGTCTACACAGAGTTGAGTTTAAGAATTTGCCAAATTATATCCGTCTTTCCCGAAGAAAATATAACGATGAGAACAAAATTAACTATAGAAAAGAAGTATTACAAACTGATTGGAGCACAGGTATCAACACTTTTAAAAGTAAGTTCAAAGAAATACATTCATCTATCTTTAGGAAGTACAAAGCAAAAGTTAATTTTAATAAGAATGGATATTCCAAATGGATAACTAAAGGCATAAGGATTGCAAGTAAAATGAAACGTTTCCTAAACGCAGTAGATAAAACTCACTGTGATATTTCGGTTCTTGAATATCGTAAAACGTTCATCAGAACGTATAGAAAAGTGTTAAGTTATGCAAAAAGAAATGATGTCAGAAAACAAATAGAAATGGCATCAGATTCTAGTAGGATGATTTGGAAAATAGTCAATAGACAGCGCAATGCTGCAAAGAACATTGACAATGAACAGATTGTACTTAGGATTGACGACACGGTAACAAATGGTGCTTTGGATGTGGCTAACATTTTTTCAAAACAGTTCGATAACAACGTCCGCCTAAAAGGATGTAACCAACAATTTGCGATGATATTTCTAACTGAAAGTGTCCCCAGAGTAGAATCTAACATGAATTTTGATGCAGTCACACCCTTGGAAGTGTTCCGCCTTGTTAAAACCATGGTAAACAAATCTTCCAATGGTTATGATCCCCTGACTATTATAAAAGAAAATATTGATTTATTGGCAACCCCACTCGCATCGTTTTATAATGAGTGTATTGAGGAAGGGCTGTTTCCTGATCAGCTTAAAATTGCTCGAGTACTTCCAATTTTCAAGAAAGGTTCTAAAACGGATCCGGGGAATTATAGGCCGATATCCCTGTTACCTGTGCTATCGAAGATCCTTGAGAAAATTATAAAGGATAGGCTCTTGAAACACATTGAAATGCACAGTATCTTGGACCCGCAACAATTTGGGTACCAGCAATCCTTAGGAACCACCGATGCTATTGAGGCTTTAATCGACGAGGTAGTCTGCAATTTAAATAAAAAGCGTAAAGTGGCCGGTATCTTTTTAGATCTTAGCTCTGCCTTCGACACGGTGGACCATGAAATTCTGCTGGCCAAATTGGAACATTATGGTATACGGGAGAACGCCCTGAGGTTATTCATATCCTATTTGCATAACAGGCGACAGTATGTAGAGATTAAATCGGTAGAAGACGGAGAACAAAAAATTTACATTTCCAAGCTAGTTACTATGTGTCGTGGTGTTCCTCAGGGATCTGTTCTGGGCCCTATTTTCTTTATCCTATTTCTAAATGATTTGATTGAGTTCATTAAAAAACGTTTTACAGATACAAGTCTAATTATTTTTGCTGATGACACCAATGCAATTGTTTCTGCAGATAACTTAAATAATTTAGAATCTAAAATTAATAGTGTGCTAAAAGCTTTTGAAAACTGGTTTGTAACAAATAACATGCAACTTAATGCAAATAAAACAAAGTGTATATTATTTAAATCGACGGTCCGGAAGAACGCTGGTATTGAGGTTATATCTTGTGGTAAAAAGTGGAAGTAGTTGACCATGTCAAATTCCTCGGTGTTCACGTTGACGCGCTGTTGAACTGGAAAGTAGAGATTTTGTCTTTGACAAAGTCTGTTAGCTCGGCATGCTATGCAATCAGAACTCTGAGGGAAGAACTAACTTTGCCTCAACTCAGAATGGTATACTTTGCTCTAGTGGAATCTACGATGAAATTTAGTATTGAGTTCTGGGGCAACAGTTATAAGTAGAATGTCCTCTCGGCATTTATAATTCAGAAAAGAGCTTTAAGGACTATGCTACGCTTAAAACAGACAGAATCGTGCAGGGACCATTTCATCAGACTTCGAATTTTAACTGTGCCATGCCTCTATATTCTGGTATTGCTAACCAAACTTGTTAAGAATTTGCACAATATTGAAACAAATGAGCAAAAACAAGCTAGAGATAAGACTTGTAGGAAAGACTTACCGAACTTAATCCAACCAAAACTGAACGTGGTTCATCATAGTACACGGTATCAATCTGTATTTCTCTACAATAAGTTACCTTTAGAATTTAAAAGCATAACTAGCTCAAACCTATTTAAAAATAAATTAAAGACATTTATTGAGAAAGGCCTATTATGGTATCCACGAATTTATAGATGACATGCGATAATATAATTAGTTGATTTTGAATTTATTATAATGAATGTGGATTAGTATTCTTTTTTTTTTTTTCTCTTTGGTTAATTTTTATTATGACAATTCTTTTTTAATTTTAAGTTGGTATAATTTAGACATTCCATTTTTATTGTATTTTTTTTTTCATTTTGGTTTATTTTTATTGTGACATTTCTTTTTTCATTTTAGTAGGTATAATCTTGACATTCCATTTTTATTTATATTATTTGGTATTAATTAACTGTATTTTAGTGTTTGTATTGTTTATTTGTTTGTTTGTATTATTTGCTAGCGATGTTTTTATTTTATTTTCTACACAATGTATGTTGTTTTGAAATAAATGACTTATGACTTATGACTAAGTGAAATCTTATTTGAATGATAGACAGGAATTAGTTCAAATGAACGGTGTCAATTCGTCGGTATTAAACGTGAAAATGGGCTTAGCCCCAGGGCTCGATTTTGGGTTTTTCTTATTTTTGGTATATATCAATGATCTACCCTATTTATTGCAACAAAATCTTGATATGGTGTTGTTTGCCGAAGATACCTCTTTAATTTTTAAGATAAATGGACGGACGAACAATGTTGATATCATAAATAATGCCCTAACGCAAATCCAAATTGGTTCGCGGCGAATGATTTGATTCTAAATGAAAAATAAACGAAATTGCGATTTTTTTGTTGTCTCCATACAAAAACTCTGCTTTGTAGTCGCAAAATATGGTAATAGGGAATATGCATGCGATTTTTTATTTGCTAAATGAGATACATCTTAGATCTTGTAAACAATCATAAAATTATTTTTCCTTCATGAAATTATTTTACCTTCATCAGCGATTCTTCTTCTTATCGTGTGGGCAGTAAGGTCTAACGATCCCACACACCCTAGTGTCAGAGTTTCTGAACCGCCTCAAGGGCCTCTGATATGGTTTATTTGACGACCACCATTTTTATAACTTTAGCGATAAAGTTATTTAGCTTCAAAGATTACAATTAGAAAGAGAAGTCCGATATGAACTTTGACGTCGAAAGTCCATGACGCCTATACAGCTGCCATAGAAAAAGAGGGACAGATATATTTGTCCAAAATAATTATACCTCGTTTGTTTTTTGAGCAATTTTGATTCTATTTTAACTGCTAGTATTATATTTTTGTTTACTCTTCGTCAGTGAATGCTTACTTAGTAATTTTACAAGGTTTTATTTACTTTCACCTATCCCGGTGTCTGTTGGCCAATTTGTCCTTTGGATTAAAAGTTATTGATCAAAACATTCTGTTAGTTAAGCATTCATTGACGAAGAGTTATGTAGGCGAAACGTTGTGGTTGATAAGTTAATGGTATAAAGATAATGTTGACCAACGGTTCATGGGCCAATCGACTGTTGGTGAATCGTTACAGTTTCTTTATTTCGACCACTGGGTGACCTCTAATATTATTATTATCTGTAATATTAATTTCAGAATGCTTCCTACTCCGATGACTACAAGAGAGTTGTGAGTGTGATATTAAGTTACATAACGGTGATGGTGACACCACTAGTAGCTGGGCAAATAGTGCAAAATCAAGGAGTGATGTTCCACAGAGTGTTGGCGCGTCTTTATAATACAATGGTAATAATAGGTAAGAGACAGTTCTTAATAAAATTTTACTAGGTACACAAAGAGAGGTCGTGGCTGAATAATAACTGCCCAACACGTAGATATTCAAGGTTAAGCAACGCCAATCGAGGTCGGTCTTTGGGTGACCATCCATTTCATACAGAGTTTTCTCCGTGCTTTGGAAAACACGTTAAGCCATCTCGGCTGTCATCTGGACATTACGTTACGAATAGTCAAAAGTCGGAAATACGGATATCAGTCTTGCCAAAAGGTACTGAGCTGCCCAGTTAAGACGCAACGTTGGAAAGCCTTGCACAAGGTGGACCGATGACCTGGTGAGGGTCGCGGGTAGCACATGCATGCGAGACGTACGGGACCGGTTGTTGTGGCGACACTTGGTGGAGGCCTATGTCTAGCAGTGAACGTCTTTCTGCTGATATGATGATGATGATGATGAAGGCTAGCATAACTGATAAAATAGAAAACAAAATCGCTCCTAAGACTACCCACTGACCAATAATTCTCTGAACAACTATGCAAAATTGCTTTCAGATTCGCGTGAAACTGAAACGAAATTGGTTAAAGACTTTATACGTCTGATTAAGAAGAATAAAATCGAGATCAAATTGTTGTCCAAGATACCTGCTGGGATGTATATGCTGCCCGTTATACTCACTGTGACTGTCAACTATGTCATTGTTATGTTGCAGTTTAATCATGTTATTTAATTTCAAAAATATCATTTATAGAATTTCACAAATGTCATTTATTAATTTATAAAATGCATATTTAATGTCATATTTATTGTTTGATGTCCTGTTCTTTTTGTATTTTATGTTAAGACTACCTACAGTTCTGTATCTCCTTTTTCTCTTTAGAATCCATCCAAAGGTTGTCTTGAAAAGATCGCTTTTAGCGATAAGGCCGCCCATTGTGTCACCCTATGTAATGTTTCTCATCTATCTTTTCTGCCACTTAAATGGTGTACATAATAAAGAGTATTCTATCTATCTATCTATGTTTAGATTTTGAATTATTCTATTGCGTTTCATTGATGCAATGTCAATAAACCATGAAAAAATCTAGTGTACATCTATTTTAAGCAAAATTATCGCCAGATAGTTTGAATTAAAGATACTTAATAAATTCTTTTTAAGCAAGAAATCGAACTCTTGGTTGAAAGTACCTGCTAGAGATAATTATAAAAGTAGGAAGATACAACAAATGTACTTTATTAAACTCAAAACTAATTCAGTAATAGTAATAAAGAAAGTAGTTAGTATATAGTGGTTAGTAAGTAGAAGTTATTTGACTAAATGTCAAATTACTTTAATAACCATTATTAATATATTCTTCCATTTTTTTTCCGTCAAGACATACAATATAGGAAAAATACACATTTTACAATTTTTCAATCATTTGATAATGATTGAGAATATTTTAGGCATAAATCGGAATTATCAAATATTTTTCCAGACTATGTTTCATGTTATGGCTGCAATAATTGAACTACATCTTGTGACACGAGTTCAATTAAAATTATTATTTTTTATTATTGTCATAGTTTTTATAAATACTATATCATCCGTTGTTACCGGTATTTGTTACAGTACAAAAAATTAGTAAATGCTCTCAAGAAAATATAATGTTTAAGCGTAGTATCGATATTTTATTATATCGCATTTGCAGTTTACTGATCTACTTTTATTCTTAAAGCTTTATCCAAAACACATGTTTCTATATTAATTGCCATTTTTGTATCACCAACAATTTTAAGATTTACTGTAATATTTGAGTACCTCGTGTTTTGTGTTGTAGTAATGAGACTAGTTAATTTGTTAAAATGTCTGAGCTCTATGATATCAGAAATTCAAATGACGCCAGACGTGATATTTGTTGCGACGAGCATTGTCGTATCACAAGGGAGCAAATGCATGTATGGGTTGAACTATATCGGGATTTATCAAACTGCTGCAAAATGGTTATGCATTGCTTTGGCCACCAGGTATGTTTTGGAGACCTGTATTTGAGGGTCACGAATATTGCAAAAAGTTATTGTGTTTATTTATGTCGCTTTTGTTGTTATAATTAATACAATTTTATTTTTTAGTTTTGCCTATTATTAATCGTTTCAATAACACATTGCATAATGCTGATATATCAGACGGTTTACTTCAGTGTTATAGGTGTAAGTATATTACCGTTTTATTGAACAAAATAAATACGAAGTACGATTTTAGTCTTTAATTTAATAATTACGTTTCGCGATTTCGGTGTTGGTCCCCTAGTAAATGTTGTTGCATTTCTTCGTCAACTCGTAAGTCATTTATTGAAGTCTCGTCCATGACCCACTTGATTTTTTAGGCCTTTCCTTGTTAGAGTTTTATCGGCTTCTTTTGTTTTGTTTTATTTTATTGGAGCAAATTTGTATTTAACAAAAATAATTTTATTATAACAATAATACAGTTGTCATCTTAATTCATTTTTTAAATTAATTATTTACAGTTTGCTGAACGCAATTGCGTTACAAAAACTAATACCATTAACCACCAGTCCGAGGAAATGATATTTTTTGTTATGAATTTCGTATCATTTCTGATGATGCCACTAGTTGCTGCTCAAATGTTTCGTAACCAAGCAGCAAAATTCCACATAGTGTTAGCACGACTTTATAATACAATGATTACTAAAATAAAAATTTATTCGATTATATGAGTAGCACTGAATTTCTGACAAGTTGGTTTTGATTCATTAGGTATAATGTAATATTTCAGATTCGAACGAAGTTGAAGTGAAATTGATAAAGGACTTTATACGAATGATGAAGAAAAATCCAAAGAAATCAAGTTATCTCTGCTGGGATAAACATCTTATCACTGATGCTCATGTTCACTGTCAACTATGTCATTATTATGCTTTTTTTTTAAGGATGGGAAATCATCATATGACTCCTCCCGCTCAGGGTGAAGCAGAAGGGAGTGTCAGACTCTTACTGACTAAAACCTATACGTGTTCCTCCTAATGCCCTTTGCGTTCCAGGGCCGCGATGACTCTTTCAAACAGATTCCGCAACCCCGGCAGGCACTGGCCCTAGCGGGCCCCGTCTTCTATGCTGACAGCTCTTTGAGGCGCGCGTGGAACACAGCGCGCCGTGGACTCGGGCCTGGTTCTGATCGGACGGTGAGCCACCCAATGCTCGTCGTTCGCAGGCCCGTGCCTACGGTGGCCGGGAATCGCCCTGCAACTCCCGACGCCCGGGCCGTCTTCTCCTGTTGCGGCGGCTGGGGCATATAATAATATTATTATAAGCCCCACACAGTATAATAATATTGTTTAGTATAACAATTTCTTAACCTTTCTACCTCTAGACAAACTGATATTCTATCAGCGACATTGGTTCATCATCATCATATTAGCCGGAAGATGTTCACTGCTGGAGGTAGTCTTCCACCAAGTGTCGCCATTACAACCGGTTCTGTGGATCTCGCATCCATCGGCTACTCGCGACCCTCACCAGGTCATCGGTCCACCTTGTGGGAGGCCTTCCAACGCTGCGTCTTACGGTACGCGGTCGCCACTCCAAAACTTTTCAGCCCCATCGACCACCTGTTCTGAGAGCATTGTGAACTGCCCGCTACCACTTCAGTTCGACGATCCTTCGAATTCCTTGGCGATATGTCGGTAACCTTGGTTTTTTTGCGGATATCATCATTCCTAATTCAATCACGCGCGGAAACTCCATGCATTGCTCTCTCTATTGCCTTTTGGGTAACTTTCTGATGATGCCCATTGTGAGCGACAGCGATTGTCGAAAAGCAAAAAAATGTGCGTATATAATATACATTTCGGCTGTACCGACATGTCATAAATCCCAAAAATTTTAGCATTTCGACCATTGCTTTCGCCGAAGAATGTCACTTTGTCTATGTCTAGGTCTTTTGTCTCAACCTTCAAGGGTGATAGTTACTTCTACTTAACTTACTTTCCTTCTAACTAACTTAACTGGGAACCTGACTCGTTGAAATAAATATTACAATCGACTTTTACTTGACTACAATTTGCCGGTTAAATTCGTCTGAATTACAATTGGTATTATGTCATTAGCTGAATACGTTATAGTACTTTATATGTAGTATATTTTAATTGTACTCACTGTCGTGTCAACATTTTTATCGATTCCAAGTCAATTACTTAAACAACTATAATCTAGTTAATGTTATACTCTTATATGCTACCGCTTCCTTGAATTTTAAATTATTCTTAAATTGTCATCGTCGAGAAGCACATTCAAAATGTCCTTAATAAATTGGTTAAATAGTTTTGTGTTTATGGAAAATCTTTTCGGCATATACAGGAACTTTTCGAGCCAGAAGAAAATAAATAAATGTTTTATCGTTTTTCAAATATTTGTTCACATTTTTCTACACACTATAATCCTTACTGGAGAAGAATATTTCTTTTTTGGTGGAGCTGAATTAAATCAGATCGTACTCATTCATGGTGGTTTTTCTGCTTTAACGTATGCAAACTCTGTGGCATTTGTCGTGACCGGTATCTGTTATAGCCACGCCTTCATGTCGTACTATAGAAGCATCAGTCGTGTGTTTGTATGGTTTAAAGATGAAAAAAAGTTAATTAATTCTCTGAAGAAAACATTTAGTTTCAGTATAATTGTAATTTTATTTTGTTTCGTGTCTACTTCATATAGAGCAATAGAGATTTTTTTTCTTATGTTCCATAGTTATCCTTACTACTTGATTCCCGTTTTGGTATCACAGACCATTTTAAGAAATATAATTACATTTGAGCATGTTATGTTCTTTGTTGAAGTTCTGATTGTGGTTCATTTGCTTGAAAGCTTGACTATGTTGATATCAGCGGTACAAGAGAGAGTATGGAGGTGTGATATTGGTTCAGATGATCAATGTGACGTCACTAGGGAGCAAATTAAAGACTGGGTGGAATTATATCGAGATTTATCAAACAGCTGCGAAAATGTGTCTACATTCATTGGACGCCAGGTACTTGAATCTGTTTTACACGTTATCACGATTTTACTGAGATTTTAAACGAGTTTTAGATTATTATGTAGAAAATGGTGTTTAATAATGTTAATTTTATATTGCAGTATTCATGTTCGATATTTTTTACGCTATCACACTACATTTTGATGTCATATGAATATTTTTATCTGAAAACTTTTAATGTAAGTATGTCACTTTTTTTTGTTGTCTATTTAGCACCGGTTAGACAACCGGTTAGATTAGAAGATGACGCCTTCCGTTTGATTGATTGATTTAACTGCTATTTTATAAATTACAGATTGGGAATATCGGTGAGTATAAGAGAATGATAATTAGTGTAATTAGTTACATATCAGTAATGATGATGCCATTAATTGCTGGACAGAAGGCGAGGAATCAAGGCGTGAAGTTCCACCGGGTGTTGGTTCGACTCTACAATACAATTATTTGTAAGACATGTTTCCATTATTGCCTATCGCAAAATCATTTTTATTATTGTAACTCTGACAATTATATTAACATTTAGTTTCAGGTCACGGTGACCCTTCAAGAGAAGCTGAAGCGAAATTGATAAAAGACTTTATACGTCTAATAAAGAAGAATCCAATAGAGATAAGATTATTGTTGAAGGTTCCTGCTGGGATGTACTTGCTGCCTATTTTACTCATGTTAGCTGTCAACTATCTTATTGTAATGTTGCAGTTTAATCATATAATTTAACGATGTACTTGCTGCCTATTTTACTCATGTTAGCTGTCAACTATCTTATTGTAATGTTGCAGTTTAATCATATAATTTAATGATATAATATAATATTGTAAAAAATAATAATTTCGCAAATGTCATAATTATTTCGTATAAACTCTTATATTAATGTATATTATATTCTCATATTTAATTTCGTAAATGTCATATTTGGTAAAAATTATGTTATTTTTTATATTATGTTTAAAAATGTAAACGAACTGTTCACTTACAATAAAAAACAATGCTTTTATTTTGTCAATTTAACAATTTGCGTTTTATAAACATAAACGAGTTTAAGAGGATTAGGAATGTCCTTTAAAATCCTGAGGATTGTGAGTCTCGAGAAATCGATGTTGATTTAAAATTACCCTTTTAGATAATTAATTATACGCCTCTAAAAATACAGATCGTTGACGTGGCTTAGAAGGCTGCCCTGCCCAGCTTAAATGGGACTTGGCTGGATAAGTCTGCGGCATGCCCATCGAGTGGTAGGCCCGTAAAACACGACGGAGCCGTGACAGACTACAAATTAAATGGTGGGAAAACTTAGATGTCTTAAAAATTGGTACGAAGTGGCGCGTATCTAAGAAAAATGGAAGGAATGAAGGGAGGTCTTTGACCATCATTGGGGACTTTAGGTTAAATAGTATATTAAAATATAATAATAAGAGGAACTGAACTGAAATATAATATGTCGGCGATGGTACAACTCTCTAGGTTACATCAACCAGGATATTGGAATTACAGTGGGCGTAATATGGAAAGTATTGGTTATTGCGCAATAGAAATACCATTTGCTTTTAAATCAAATTATTATTCACACTCAAAGTCTATCACTCGATTACCGATCCAAAAAATAACATCTGTTTTGTTCCGTGCTGAATACACGTGTTTGCCAATATTCGTCAACGTATCAACATTACGTTACTTAATCAATTAGGATGAACAAGAAACAATTAGCACAAGAGTTAAACAATACGTTACACTTTTATTATTTGACGCGTCTAGCGGTAGTACATCGTACGTCATTGTGCGACTCATGCATCCACTCGCCGTGCACTGCCTGCCGCAGCTGCTCCGCTATCCACTTGGCTGTCGTCGCTTGTACTGGTCCATCGGGCTGCGATAGATCCTGGCTTTCCATAGGCAGAGCATACGAAGGACTTCACTGCCAGTTGCAGTAGCAGCTAGTCTATTCTGTAAGAAACTATTTCGATATCGAGCTTCACCTGAGTGATAAAACTCACAAAGTGAGCTTTATTGCACACAACATAAAGATCTTCATTTGAAACTCACTTCGAATTCTACTGTCGAGATACGAAAATGTTGTTTAGAGAATAGCACTACTGCAAGCAGCAGCTTGACTCGATACTTAACGCGATGTAGCACTTTCTCGTCGGTCATTTTTAACCGCCGACGCAAAAACGACGGGGTATTATAAATTTGACGTGTCTGTCTCTCTCTCTGTGTGTGTGTGTCTGTCTGTGGCGTCGTAGCTCGGGAGCTAAACAAAAAAAAATCAAAATTTTGATCTTCAAAAATTTTGTTTGACAGGTGAATTAGTCGGGAGTGTTCTTAGCTAAGTTTGATAAAAATCAGTCCAAGATGGCCGCTGCCACAAAATGGCGAATTACATATTTTTTCACAACTCCCTCAATATGGGTATCAAATGAAAGGGCTTGACTAGTAGATTAATGCACACTTTATTGTAAGGGCATCAGGAATATTAACTAACGAAATGAAAATTAGTTTAAAAAGCAAGAAATAAAAATTTAATCAAAAATGTAAAAAACCCCTGATAAAAAAAGTTAAAAATAATTTCCATTGATTCTTTTTGTTTAATATAGGTATGACTCTTTGGGCCAAGCGTCATGGCGTCGGGGTACCGCTAATAATATTTATACTTAGTAAACACAAACAATTTGCAGTCTCCCGAGGCTTGGCGCAAAGAATCATACCTTTATTAAACAAAAAGGATCAATAGGATTTTTTTTTTACTTTTTAAAGCTCATTTGTCGGGGTTTTTTTTTAATTTTTTGTGTTTTTATTTTGCGCCTAAACCAACACGAATCTCACTTTCTGATGTGCGCGATAGTATAACTCTCTAGGTAACATCAGCCAGTATATTGGAACTACAGTGGGCATACTATGGAAAGTGTTGGTTATTGCGCAATAGAAAAACCGTTTGCTTTTGAATCAAATTATTATCCACGCTCAAAATCTCAAAAAAAATATTCTCACACAATAGGCACACTGAACAAGTATTTGGAACAAGCGGCGGTTTCTAGACGTGTCCACTGCTCGAATGCCACCAGAAGACTGAGCTCAGCTTCTGTCGAGCAGAACGCGAACGTTCTAGACTCAGTCAAACGCCACTAGATGGCGTTGGCGTCTCGATTATTCAATTAACTGACCTATTTTCGACATATAAATTATTCTTCTTGGATTAATGTATGTGTCATTGCAATGGTCACTTACTTAAATTACTATTTAATAATAAATGTTAACATGTCTAACTTTCCTTCACAAACAAATATTTTATAATTTATTGTATTCGTCAAAGATACAACTTAAATGGTTTTCGATATTCCTATGCTGTGTATTTTAAGCAACTAAAATGTCAATAAAAAAGTGCTTCAACGATTTGATATTGATTGAAAATGTCTTGGGCATTTACCGAAACTTTACAATGCAGAAGACGATTAAGAAATATTTTATATTTTCTCAAATATTTATCCAGACCACGTTGCAATCAATAGCTTTAGTAATTGAACTAAATTTGTTGCTAAGAGGAGATAACCATGAGCAAATAAAATTGATCCGTTCTTGCTTTGCAGTCGCGGCTTGTGTAAACAGTTTGATTTATGTTGTGACCGGAATCTGTTACAGCCGCGACTTCATATCATACCAAACAAGCATTAAACGTGTCTCAGAATCGTTTAAAGATCATAAAAACTTGAAAAATACCGTCAAGAAATTGTACTGGTTTAGTATTACTTTGATAATCTTCACTGCAGTTTTTGTAACTTACAGATCTACCGAGTTTTCTAAAAGTTTCGCACACACTGAAATGGATGTTATTCTTCTCATTTTGATATTGCAAACTATCGCAAAAGTTACGGGAGTCTTTCAGCATATCATACTGTTTGTTTTTGTTATGATAGTGGTATATTTGTTTAAATGCTTGTCTTCGATGATATCAACCGTTCAAGATAGAGTAAAGAGCTGGGAGATTAGTTCAGTTGGACAATGTGATATCACAAGGGAGCAGATTCAAGGATGGGTTGAATTGTATCGGGATTTGGCAAACTGCTGTAAGAAACTGACGCTTTGCTTTGGATGCCAGGTTGGTACTTATATTTGAAAACGATGAAACTAGCAATTTTGTTGGAAATTAATAAATTAATGACGTTCTTGAAATTATTCTCGTTTCAGTTTTACTTCTCGCTTTTTGTATCAATATTTCATTTGATTTCGCTGACATTTCAAATGTTTTACTTAAGTTTAATAAATGTAAGTACAAACGCTTATGTTACCCTTACTTTTCCAAAAGGATAAGTTATCTTTATGACATACATAGGCATTTTGCAAAATAGTGCAGGAAAATTGAGGAAATCAGAGTTAATAATTCGTGTAGTTTTGTAAATTGGTAAAAATGTTCTTTGAGGTGTCCAGATGAACATACTAAACCCCCGAGGGTGGGAGGTCAGCTGGCGCTGGGGGAGGGGGGGAAAGGTACCTTTTTCAGTTTTTTGCTTGTATTTCCAAAACCATTAAAAATATCTGTTTACTTACTTCTACGTTAATTATTTACATTAAATTTTCTAGAAATTACGACTTGTATACCTTACTGTAAGATCAATACTTTAGGAGATAGAAGGTATCTAAATTGGTAAAGTAAAGTGTACCAGACGGGTGTGATCGGCTGGAACGGGGCTGTGTTTGAAGTAGCTTCTTCTATTGCTTCGATGTGAACTATGACCACCCGACTGCGTCCAGGCGCGTTGACGTCCTGTACGTGTATACTGAGATCTGTACTACGCGTATAACGTTCTTCTTTCTTGCTATTCGTACTTGCTGTCTTCGGGGTAGATTGAGGTTAGTTTTGTTTGCTTACCAGGGAATAAATGAAGATGCAGATAATTTACTGTTAACACTGCAGCTAGCGGTTTAAGGGAAACTTTTCGCGACTACTTTACTATTTAGTTAAAAGTTCTATATTTCTTCTTGCCAATGACTACAAATTTCTATTTTTGGTCTGTTTACTATCGTACTATGTTACTTTACCGTAACGAGGCCCATAAACCGCTAACTGTTTAGTTTATTTTTAACTAAAAGTTTAACTTTTGTACATTCCTGGCTATATCTAGGTCTATTCTATGTCAGGATAGGGGTTGATGCACCTTTTTGTAAAGCCCCTGAAATTCCCCATCGAATGGGGTGAAAATCCACCCTTCAACCTCAGGGGCTTGTTGCATTTAACTATCGAATCTATCTACAAGTATGAAGTTGTTTTCTATTAAGGGTTGACTTCCCGAAATCTGTGCCTTAAAGGCTGTTGGGCTATATGTCTTACGGTAGATGCATCATCCTTCTATCCAGATACACAACTTTCAAAGCCACCCCTTTAAGGGTGGAAGCACGATAAGGTCAGAAACTCGGAAGGGGAAAAAATCTGCGTTTTTACATTTTTCTAAATTGTGGCTTTATGCCTTATCTGACCATAAAGATGTTTATATATCTAAATAGAGCTCAGTGCTAGCTTTCTAGTGCCGATTGTCTAAAGCCTGAATACCTAGATTTTCTGTATGTTTAGTAAAGGAAGGTGTCTGTAAATGGTGGTTTGTCTGTCCACCCTATTACCATTTTGAGTACCTTCTTTACCATTACCTTTACCAAATACCTTTTTTAGGGGTGTACCAGGAATGCGTAGGGGAGTGTGTAAACCTACCTATCTATTTACGGAAAGAAAATAATTTCCCCAAGAACACCTTATGTGTCCGGGGGAAAACGACAGCAAAATATGAATTTAATTTCTATTACAAATTGCTCACACTATACCTATCTTATTCTATTATATAAGCTCGTATGTACGCGAGTTCTATAAAGCTATATGTGACGCTTCAGTCGCGAAAATATTGTTTTCAAAGACGAATGGTAATTTCTGACCCAGAGTCCGACAGAGTTGAGACCTATCGTAGTTTTTTTGTCATCTAAAGTGGAGCAAGAACATGTTATTTTTTTTTTCGATTTCGATGGCTTGCGCATACTTACATGACCTTGTATATGTCTTCATACGAAAAGTTATTTTACATCCATTATTACAAGTATGCCGGTCGTGTTTGGGCTCATAAAAATTGTACAGATGGGTTATATCCGTTGCAGCTAGGAACAGCGATCTGATGATGGAAACCATAAAGGTGAGTAGAGGCTCACTTGGTTGACTACTCTTATATCCATCGTTTTTGGGCTCATTTAAATCCTTTTTATGAGCACTATTCATTGTACCTGGTAACAACGATCTAATTATGGAACCCATAAAGGTCTTATACCCCTGACCATTATAATATCTATCAGCAGATTGTTGTAATCAGCTAAAATGAATAGTACCGCCCCGTTCAATTACACACACGGTTTATACGGTTTGTATAAGAGTTATAGGCAAGTATAAGAGCCACTACTCACCTCAATGATTTCCATCAGCAGATCGTCGTTTTCAGCTATAATTAATAGTACCACTCCGTACAATTTAAATGAGCCCAAACACGTTGGGTATAGAAGTAGTCAACTAAAAGAGCCACTACTCATCTTCTCGATTTCCATCAGCAGGTCGTCGTTATCAGCTGCAATTAATAGTACCGCCCCGTACAATTCATATGAGCCCAAACACGATGGGCATAGGAGTAGTCAACTAAGAGAGCCACTACTCACCTTTATATAATTTCCATCATTAGACCCTTGTTACCAACTCCAGTGAATGGTAACCATCAGTACGATTCACAGGCCTACTGGTAAGAGTGAACAAAGAATTATTTTTCTATACTTAGTCTAAAGAAATACTCACGCTCACATAATAATATCTATGTGTTAGCCATCGAAATCGAAAAAAAAATACATATTCTTGCTAAATTTCAAATGACGAAAAAAATACGATAGGTCTCAATTCTGTCGGACTCTGGGTAAGAAATGGCGACGAACACGTTTGATCGCTTTCCACGTTTCTGCTCTTCATCATCAGACCCTTGCTATCGACTATGCATAATACCTATCAGGACGATACTAATGAGCTCAAAATTCGATAGGCATACTTGTAAGAATGGATGTAAAGTAACTTTTTGAGACTTCGTCTGCTGACATATTCAAAGTCATATATTTATTCGTTAGCCATCGAAATCGAAAAAAAAAAATAGATATTCTTACTCTTTTTTCGATTACAAAAAACTACAATAGGTTCCAACTCTGTCGGCTTCTGGGTCAGAAATTCATTCGTCGTTGTATCATTTATGAAAATTTTTATTTTATTATGTATTGATCCTACAGTTAAAATGGAAATTACATAATGTTTAAAAAAATTATGTAGATAATTAATGTAGAAGTGAGTAAGGAGATATTTTTAATGGTTTTGGAGATACAAGCAAAAAACTGAAACGAGGTACCTTGCCCCCCATCGCCACCGCTCACCTTCCACCGTCGGGGACTTTCAGTATGTTCATCTGGACACCTCAAAGAATAACTGTATCAATTTTCAAAACGACACGAATTATTCGCTCTGATCGACATTAATTGAGCTAATTTTACTGCACTAAAAGGAGGAAACTTAATGTTTTGTACTACATTTTTGTTTTTATTAATTTTAGAAAAGCGACACCGTTGCTCCCAAGAAAATGATTTTTACTTTAATTACTTACGTAATTTTAATGATGTTGCCTATCATTGCTGGACAGTTGGCTCATAACCAAGGAATTAAGTTCCACAGAGTGGTGGCTCGTCTATATAATACAGTGATAACAATTGGTAAGAACAATTAAGAATTATTGTACTAAAATATGCTAAACAATTTTGTATGAATGTATTTTAAAAATTATATCATTTTATTTCAGAATCAAACGAAGCTGAAGCAAAATTAATAAAGGATTTTATACGTTTGATAAAGAAGAATCCAATAGAGATAAAGTTGCTGTCAAAGATTCCTGCTGGAATGTACATGCTGCCAGTTATACTCACATTGGCTGTCAATTATATCATTTTTGTGCTTCAAATTAACCATATTGTGTGAATTTAATTAATATTATAATAATTATGTTTTATTTAATACGTGTGTGTGTGTGTCAGATTGTGAAACAAACGAGTCTATATTTTTCCTCGCAGATTATAGGTAACATGTTTCTGGTACCTACAACTATATATGTACGTGTGTTAACTGTCCTCTTTCTTGCATGCTTAACAGTTTTCAATCAGCGGCGGTACCTTCATATAAGCCCAAATGCCTTACTAAAATGCTCGATAGAGAATCAATATCCAACCCGAACTATTTAAAAGTTCGCGCGCTTAATTCTTATCAAAATAACACAAAGTATTACCTATGCCACTGTACGGTGAAACCATACACTAATAATGCACTAATGCTTATTCGTGCATTTTTACCCCATTTCACTAATGTATATTAGTCGAGCATTCAGTACACGATTAGCGGTCATCGCGTGTGCTCCCTCGCTCCTTTGTATTACTAAACCTTTGGTCCGGATAATATAATTAATTTCACTTTATAAGCAGCAGTATCATTTAGCCAACTTCCTAGCTTTTACATGGTCCTTCGAGCCATAAGGCGGGACGTCGCGAGTTTTAATATCCGTTTGTCTTTGGGGAGTAACGTGTATTAAGTAACTTGTGAGTGAACTCGTAAAGAAATCAGCATATTGGATTGCAGTGATACGTGTGTACTGTGGACTAACTTTCGTAACCGCAGAACTTTAGCAAAGCATTCGTAGCAAAACCCTAGCAGCACAGGGTGACGCTGTAAAAAGAGCACCGTCCTTAAGCATCTCAAGCGGCGGACAGCACATCGGTATTCAAGCAGCAGCAACACTCGGGATCTACAGCAGCAGGGCGACAGTGTCCAGCTACATCAGAGCAGCAGCAGTTGGAGTGCAACAGCAAATCAGCAGCAGACGAAAGCCAGTTTCGTGCAAGTAAGATCATTCCATTTTTTTAACATAAAGAAGCTAGCAGCATAATGGAGGAACTTTACTACCAGCAACTTGAAATTAGCGAGTTAATCGAAAAAATACCGATAAATATAAAAAAGGATAGCGCCGATAGGAAATCGGACGACTATTTTAAAAGACGACTAGAGTTGTTAGAGAGGTATTGGTCAGATTTTCAGAACAATCATTTAGCAATTTGTCAATATGAGGGTGTCAAAGATCATTCATATTTTAAAAATTCCGAGCATGAAAAGGTTAGCAAACTTTATACAGCAGCCAAGTCTCTCATCAATGAACAACGTCTACAGTTGTCAAGCAAACTAACGCCTATGAAATCCGTTAGGAGTACTCAACCAATACAGGAGCAGCATGAGGACGCCGGAATAGCAGTAGCAGGACTATCGGGTTATCAGCAGCCAGCAAAAGCCAGCATTTTACGTACGATGGAGTCGAAAGGCTCAACCAGCAAATTAGATGACATGCTGCGTAAGCAAGCAGCAAATTTCAAAGCATTCAAGAGAACAACAGGGTTTATCGACCTAGATTCCATGTCAGAAAAATGGGAGATGGAGGACGCCTTGAGAACAATTCAAGCGCGCTGGTCACAAATTGACTCCCTTCATTGGGAGATAGATAGCGAAATAGGTGGAGAGGAAGAGGATTACGAAGCAGTGTATACTCAGCATGAGCAATCATACATTCAGTTAAAGAAAATGATCAATAAAAAGCTGTGGAGTGTATCGCATAGAGAGCATTCCACACCAAAACTGGATATACCTGTATTTTCAGGCAGCTACCAACATTGGACATCATTCAAAGACCTCTTTAGCGAAGCTATTCATAACAACCCTGCCTTGTCGCAAGCGCAAAAAATGCAATTTCTAAAAGGGAAAGTCAGGGGCGAAGCAGTAAAACTTATTCAGCATCTTCCTATAAGCTCCGACAACTATCATACCTGTTGGGAAATCTTAAACCATCGGTATAACAATAAAAAGCTAATATTTACGTGGGTTATCAACACTTTACTAGGCTTACCGAGTACGCAGCATCAATCGCTAGGTCATATTAAGAAACTGCATGACGTAGCACTAGAAAGCTTACATGCCATACGAAACTTAGGAATCGATATCAGCACCTGGGATCCGCTTCTTGTGCATTTATTAGCGCAGAAGCTGGATAGCGAAACGTACGGGGATTACATAGACTCTCTTAAAAATTCTAGGGAGCTACCGGTACTGCAGGAATTCTTAGACTACTTAGAAAGTAAGTTTACCAGCCTGGAAACTTCTCGCAGAAAGCTAGATCAAGCAGCACCAAAATCAACTAATCATACAAATAGCGATGTTCCTGAAAACCAAAAGGCAAGACGACATAACCCTAACTTTGCCAACAAACACAATATAGGCCAATATAAGCCATATTCAAAAGCCTTACACGTGTCTACCACAAAATGCTATTTTTGCGGTCAACAACATGCCATGTTTAATTGCGAAAAGTTTTTGCAATTGCCTAATGAAGCAAAATTGAAATCAGTAGCAAAATTGAAATTATGTCGTAACTGTTTATTTGATCATAATGGCCAGCAATGCATTTCCGTTAGGCGATGTCGCAAATGTGACGGAAATCACCACTCCGTTTTACATGACGCTTGCTCAAAAAATACATCGCATTCTAGCAACTTAGCAACAACAACAACTGACCCAAATCCAAAAGACAATGTCGCAATGACTGCGCATGTGTCTCAGAATGATCCAGGGACGAATGAAGTATTGTTAGCTACAGCCTTAATAAAAGTCGCAACGAGGGATGGATCGTGTCATATTTTAAGGGCTCTCATTGATCCTGGATCCCAAGTTTCTATAATAAAAGAAAGCACAGCAAAGAAATTAGGAATACGTAGATCAAAATTCAATGGATTGATATGCGGAGTAGGTGAAGTCGAACAAAATTGTAAGGGTGTAGTCACACTAAGCTGTTTCTCAACGTATAACGACTTTTCGTTTACCACCGACGTACTTGTCATGAAAAACATACTTAAGGATATCCCGTATAAATCCATTGACACATCGAAGTGGTCTTACATAGAAAATCTTAAATTAGCTGATCCATATTTTAATATAAGCCGTCCAGTGGACTTATTACTAAGCGCTCAAGTCAGTGGCTTGATATCAATGGGAGGATTCATCAAAGGAGAGAGTGTATCGCAGCCAGTGTTGCAAAAAACACAGCTTGGGTGGATCATATACGGTGGTGGCCAAATAGCATCACTACAGTGCAACGTGATCATGAATAATATACAAGATATTCAGCAGTTTTGGGACATCGAGGATATAAGCGAAAAATCAAACTTATCATTGGAGGATCAAGAATGTGTCGATTTTTATTCATCAACTACAAAACGTCGCGAAGACGGCCGTTACGTAGTAAAATTGCCACTAAAAGCAGACATCAATGAAAAACTAGGTTCATCTAAAGAGATGGCAATAGCACAGTTCCAAAATCTGGAACGTAAATTTAGCAAACAGCCTCTTCTAGCAGAACAATATAAAACATTCATTAGTGAGTACATAGCCTTAGGACATATGGTGCCTAGTTACAGCAATCAAAACAAACAAGCGCTATCGTGTTACTTGCCGCACCATTCCGTCCAACGAGCAGAATCAGCTACTACAAAGCTACGAGTGGTGTTTAACGCGTCAGCAAGAACGTCGAGCGGGTATAGTGTGAATGACCTGATGTATAAAGGCCCGAATTTACAACAGGATCTACAAGAACTGATACTGAAGTGGCGGCAATATCGTTATGCTTACACATCAGATTTCGAAAAAATGTACAGGCAGATAATGATGGATGAAGCAGATCAGCAATATCAGCAAATTATCTGGAGGAATGCGCCAGATCAACCACTACAAACGTACAACCTAACCACCGTCACATACGGTACAAAATCAGCACCATTTCTGGCGATGATGACTTTAAAACGTCTAGCCTCGGATGAACGAAGTGCATTTCCAGAAGCAGCAAAGATACTAGAAGAATCATTTTACATGGATGATCTGGTCCATGGTTCTCACTCCATCGAAAGAGGAAAGCAGCTTATCAAAGATCTCAACAGAATATTAAAATCAGGAGGTTTTACACTAAGCAAATGGTCCGCAAATCATCCGGAACTTCTTGAAAATATAGAGCAGAGACGCAGCAATGGCGAAATCATTTTCAACTTCAAATCAGAAAATATGTCAAAAACATTAGGCCTTCGTTGGAACTCTTGCGATGACATGTTTACTTTCAAGTACAGCACAGCTAAACCAAACGCCAAAATTACTAAACGACTACTGTTGTCGGAGATATCAAAAGCATTCGACCCGTTGGGTTGGTTGTCCCCACTCACAACAAAATTAAAGCTGATATTCCAAAAGCTGTGGTTAAATAAAATGCATTGGGATGAAGAAGTTCGTGTAAACATCAAAGATGAATGGGTAGCGATAAAAAGAGACATGGAAAATTTGAATCAATGCAAAATACCGCGCTGGATTGGGTATCAAACTAATAACGTCATAGAATTGCACGGGTATTGCGACGCATCGACTAAAGCCTACGCGGCAGCTATTTACGCGCGATTACAGAAAAATGATGAGTCATCAGTGGTACTAGTAGTTGCTAAGACTAGACTAGTACCTATTTCTAAAAGCGTATCTTTACCAAGATTAGAATTAAGCGGAGCGTATTTACTAGCTAAGTTAATGAATAAAGTTATTAACTGTTATAGCGAAATGGACATTCGGATATATGGGTGGACGGACTCCATGGTGGTTCTAGGGTGGATACAAGGCGATCACAGCCGATGGAAACCTTTCGTTGCAAACAGAACTAAAGTTATCACAGCAACAATGAAAGCAAGCTGCTGGCGATATGTTAAGTCGGAGGATAATGCAGATGCAGCCAGTAGAGGCATTTCAGCCTCACAATTGAAAGATCAAACACTGTGGTGGCAAGGACCGCCGTCATTGAAAATGTTTGATGAAAAATTAGTAGCAAAGCAAAGCATTTATACCACCGATCAAGAAATAAAGGCAAAAGCAAGCAAAGTGAATGCTACCCAAATAGATAACAAGGAAAGCATCATATTACAATTGTTAATTAAATTCAACTCACTTAATAAAGTAACTAAAATAGTAGCATGGATTTTACGAGCCAACAAAACGATAAAACTTAGGCAGATTCCAGTCACGTTAGGTAAACATAGTAGTTTGCCTGAATTTCTTACCTTACAGGAATTGCGGAAAGCAAAGTTACTCATTATTAAATACGTGCAAAGAACTGAGTTTGCAGAGGAGATCATGTCATTACGAAAACATAATAAATTGAGTAGCAGAAGTAACTTACTAAAATTAAATCCTTTCCTTGACCACGAGGAGATCTTACGAGTTGGAGGCCGTTTAACCAAAGCAAACATGAGTATGGAAATGAAGCATCCTGCCATATTGCCTTACAGCAGTCGGCTTACTACTTTAATAATTCAGCAAGCTCATCAGCTCACCTTTCATTTTGGACCACGATTAACTTTGTTCAATCTGAGGCAGAATTACTGGATAATCGCTGGAAATAAAGCTGTTAGGAAAGAAGTGCGAAACTGCGTCACTTGTAGAAAACATGAGCCCAAACTACAGCATCAATTGATGGGAGAATTACCTGTAGCCAGAAGCAACCACGCCCCGCCATTCTATCACACCGGAGTGGATTATACAGGTTTCGTAGATGTTAAAAGCAACAAAGGGAGCGGAATTAAGACCACAAAAGGATATATTGCTCTGTTTATTTGTCTAGCGACTAAAGCTGTACATTTAGAGCTTGTATCCGACCTAAGCAGTACTGGATTTTTAGCAGCATTACGACGCATGGCCGCCAGAAGAGGAGTGTCCCGCCATCTTTATAGCGATAATGGGACGAATTTTGTAGGCGCAAATAGAATGCTACAGGAAAGTTATCACGATTTCGAAAACGTATATGATCGTAACTTTTTCGCAGAACTAGCAGATTTAAATATAGAATGGCACTTTAACGCGCCTTCTTGGCCAAGTGCAGGAGGTCTGTGGGAGCGCGCCATTAGAAACTTAAAATATCACCTCAAGCGAGTCATTGGAGAGCAGAAGCTGACATTCGAAGAGTTCAGCACTATATTAGCACAGGTAGAAGCTTGTCTGAACTCCAGACCTTTATGTGCCTTATCTGAAGATATTGAAGATTTGAACGCACTTACTCCAGCGCATTTCTTGACCGGGAGGTCTGGAACTACTATAATTGAAACGGAAACAGATGCTCGAACTAGATGGCATTTATCAAATAAGATAGTAAACGACCTATGGAAGAAATGGAGATCGGAATACCTAACGCAGTTATCTGTTAGAAGCAAATGGCGAAGCACTGAGCAAAACATCAACATCGATGATTTAGTAACCATCCAGGACGACAATCTACCACCTGGAAAATGGATGATGGGTAGAGTAATAGAAACTCACCCAGGTCAAGATGGATTAGTTCGGGTAGTAACCTTAAAAACAAAAAGCGGAATAATTAAAAGGCCCATAGTGAAACTCTCCATCTTGCCAATATCGTCTGCTTCAAGCAATATGACGGAAGATAGAAAGGTTAATCAAGAACTCAAGAGCAGCTTAAAGGAACCTGACGAGCGGAAAACGAGCAGTACAATCAAATCTAAGTTTGTATCAGTAGTATTGTCGTTAATCTTTTTTATGTCATTGATAACAACATCTCACGCAGCTTTTAAAGATTATGTCCTTGATAAAAATGCTTGGCTAAATGCCGGTCCTGCTCCACAGCCACAGCAGCATGGGTCCACTTGTTAGGTTTTCGATAATTGGAAGAAATGCTTACCCTTTTTTTGTTCTCCTATACAATCATTTATTTATCATTTCTTTGCATTATTGTATTAGCAAAGTATACACAATAAAGCAGCCTTCTTTTTTTTTCTTTTCTTATTTACTTGAAACCATAGTTTTGTATAACGTAGAAGCATATTTTCAATTTTTTGTAAATGTGAGCACTATGGAGCCATTTACATATGTAATTATAGATTTCGTTATTAAATTAGTTTGACATGAACGAGCGTGGCAGTTGAGAGCTTGTCATGCTCACACAAATGTTTTGCTGATGGTGGCGCGTGTTTTGGATCATTTGATTCCCTTCAAAATGGTTGAGTTAGATGGTGCTGATGCACGCGTCATGTTCGTGAACGGGCGCCGTCAGTTGAAACTGGTCATCTCTTACCTGCCACTGGCTTATTTTAATCTGTACCTGCATTTTGAATTGTTTATATGTTTTTCTTGTTCTTTGCATTGTCCTCACATATAGAAGCAATCAATGTTAATGTTAACAAGATTTTTGTAACACATCACATGGTTTAAAAGAGTGTCCGTGGAGTTTCTTGCACGTTCTTCTCCATAGAGATCTACGCTTTGGAACGTGCAAATAGCTTCATGTTTTTGACTGACCGACTTTGACAATTCAAAAGTGCCTGTAAATGGTTTATTTGAAATATACGATTTGATTTGATTTGATTTGATTTGATTTAACATATCACCGTTGCCAAACAACAATTCGCTGTATTTCGAAACAGTGGGAAATATGCAAGTTATTCGAGACAAATGGAATCTTATTGTTTACTATGACATGAGTCCTTATTGGGAAGGGAATACAGCTGCCACAAAGTTTTTGGATTATTTACGAAGACTCTGTGCATCCCTGAACGATACTAGTCAATGTAATATGATAACGCTTCAATTAAATCACGACTACAAAGAAATACAGCACTATAATCAACTTATGATTAATCAGCACTTTGACGCGCGCACCAGACAGCGTCGCGGTCTCATTAATGGTATCGGTTACGTGGCCAATAGCCTGTTCGGAGTACTAGACGAACGATTCGCAGAACAGTACAAGAAAGATATACAGCTAGTAAAACAAAACGAGCGTCATATTGATAACTTATTAAGAAATCAGACTTCCACCATCGAAGCAGAATACAACGTATTGAAAAGAACCGAGCAAACTATTCAATTACAACATAAAACTATAAACAAACACTTGAATCAATTGGATAATGCAGCCTTTGTTATTAAGCAAGAAGTTGAAGGCTTAGCTAAAACCCAGGATTTTGCCATGTCGGCACTAACGACCATCAACTTGCTTCAAAACCTAAAAAGGATTCAGGATACTCTGCTAGACATCATCACGGATATCTACCACGGGAAATTCAACACTCACCTGTAAACACCGGATCAGTTACAACGTGAGTTACAGTTTATTTCTGGACAACTAACAAAGGATACTACGTTGCCCGTGGACAACCTACAGTCTGATCTAAAACATGTCTATAGTATGCTGAAAGTAAAAGCGAGAATGATGCAAGAATACATTATATTTGAGATTACATTACATTACATTATTATTTATATTTGAGATTACTTTTCCATTGACCAGCAGAGATAGCTACAAAATCTATAAAATCATACCAGTTCCACAGCAAGTTCAAAATGATATGATTAGCGTACTACCAGCTGCAGACTTCGTAGCTATTAGTTTGAAAAAGGATGCTTTCTTCACCATGTCGTTTATAGAGCTCCAGTTATGTCTGCACAATGATATCTCATATTTATGTCAAGCTAATAAATCGATTAATCATTTAAGCATTGATGAAAAATTTTGCAAACTGGATGACAACTTAAAACAATGCACTGTAATTAAATCCCCTTGTCAAGACAGGTGGCTTGAATTAAATGAGCCAGCGAGGTTCATGTACTTTTGCTGCAATACCTACGCGGTGAGGATTATATGTCAAGATCAAGTTGCCGTTAAACAGGTGACAGGAGTCGGTATCATTGACCTAGATTCGAAATGCATAATAAAAAGTAACGAGGGTACTTTGTATTCTCATGCCCAATCAGCTAACACAATTAAATCTAAATCTAAAATTGTGACACCTCAGATAGCAGAATTAAATCATATCGTAAATATATCGTTATCTCATTACACCTCATATGAAGATCCAATAAACAGCACATTAGTCGATCTAGGAGAACGAATAAAACAACTGAAATCTGCCAATACTAACTCACCAGATTACACTCTCTCTACGCATGACATTCATCAGTATACTATTTGTTACTGCCTGCTTGGTGGCAGCGTACTTCATATGGAGGAGGTGTCGAGCAGTTTCTTCAGTGGAGCTATCCCAAAGTGTGGCAAATGGTGTTGTGTTTTCGCGAAAGCAGAGTACGGCTGACCGTCAGCCAAGTGAAGTGAACATAACTAGTGCGAACACTAATTGTAAACGGGACATAGCTACGTCACCTATATCTAAAACATGTCGCTTTAGATTAGAAGACGTGTAACATTTTTGTATCTTTTTGGCCCGGGAGCATGTACGGTGAAACCATACACTAATAATGCACTAATGCTTATTCGTGCATTTTTACCCCATTTCACTAATGTATATTAGTCGAGCATTCAGTACACGATTAGCGGTCATCGCGTGTGCTCCCTCGCTCCTTTGTATTACTAAACCTTTGGTCCGGATAATATTTAATTTCACTTTATAAGCAGCAGTATCATTTAGCCAACTTCCTAACTTTTACAGCCACATTACTACATAACTACACATCGCGATTGTTCGCGCGCAGAGTTTCGCATTTGCAGCATCTACATATAGCTATCTCGCTTACACGTACCGGCTTTTACCGGGCTTTCAAATACTATCTCCGTCACTTTCGCACTTATAGCGATGTGCCGTATAACGAGTTCTAAGCCTTGTGCGTCTTAAAATCGATCAGTATAGACGATTAAGCCGTGCATGCGTATGAAGTTGCACGCGTATGCGTGACCTTGTCACCTTGCCAACTCTGCAGTGTTGCCGTTTTAGCGACGTTGTGAGATCTTGGAGATTTTTAACGAGTTTGGAGACTTTTTTTAAGATTTAGCAACAATAAAAACTAGCGACTTTTTAAAATAACGAAATTAAATATTCAAGCAATATCTTAAAAATAAAAAAAATTGCGACATCTAGCTAGATTTTTCATATACCTGGCGACTTTTTTTGCCTAAATGACAACACTGCAACTCTGCGTAAGTAGTTCTCGACACCCGAGTGCAACTCACTTCAGTTTCATTTGCTTGAGAGTTGAAAAGTCTTGTTGTTAAAGATTTTGTGTGTTTTCTTAGATTTTCTCAGTGATACAATTGTTTTGGTGACTTACCTACAACAATGGAGATAATTGTACCTTGTGAGGATTTAAAATGCGTTCAAGTTTTGATTGGCGAAGATAAGGTAAAATCTTTATACTTTGTTCAGAAAAAAAACAGTTAATTTCTTCATTAAAACCGACGCCTAATCTGTGTTTTTCTCAGACTAGTAAATCGCATAAACGAAAATTTAATAGATCAGTGTATAAAACTAGTTTTGGATTGTTGGCTGTTCGCACACTAATAAGTTGTATTGCTGGTGCTGCATATTTTTTTCGAATGAAGATTCCGTTCGGAATACATCTGGTTATAATGATTTAAATAACATATCTGGCGCCATTAAAAGGCACGCAAATTCCCATAAACACTTGTGTGCAATGGTTTCTTTCGGTAATTTTGGTAAACAACGAATTGAGACATCTATATCAGTTTATGAGAAAATTACCTACATACTCAGTCGAAACTGAACATTCTTTTTTTGAAATCGGTTAAAATTTTATTGGGCTTGCCTTATTTTGAAACCCTAGGCACGCCACTGTTTTCAATATAGTTTCGGTAGGAAATTAATAAAGCTTTGCTATCGTTAGTTTTTAGGGTTCCGAACAAAAACGGAACCCTTATAGGATCACTCGGGTGTCTGTCTGTCACAGCCAGATTTCTCCGGATGCACTGGACCGATTCTGTTGAAGTTTGCACAAACACGGATGCGTTACGTAAATTATTGCATTTTTAGCATGGGTCACTATTGGGGGTCAAACTAGAAAATTAAAAAAAAAAGTTTTTTGAACAATATCGTGTGACATATCAAATGAAAGGGCTTGTTGTGAGGGTTTTAATTAATTTTAAAATAAATGGTTTTGAAGATATTCAAGAAATTAGACGAAAAATGAATGACCATTCCCCCAACCTTATCTCCGAAACTATTGAGCCTAAAATTTTGATAAAAATGGAGCTAATAGATTTTTACCTATAGATTACAGGAAAACTTATAAGAAGTAGTATTAAAATAACATTTGCACGCAAGTCCGACTCGCAATTGGCCAGTTTTATTTTTTGGCGTATAGATTAAGCTTGATCGATACTATAGGTAGGTAGTAGTTTTTATAAAAAAATGTACCTAATTATCTTTTCTAATTCAGGTTTAACCACTCAGGATCCATAAGTCCCTTTCAGGACAAAATTGCGTGCGCAATCGCGCGAGCGTTGGCTTGTCCCGAAAGGGGCTTACGGATTCTGACGGTTGGGACGTTTATGCCTAGTGGATTATGGCAGATGAAAAGTTTTTCTAGTAGATAAGCTTCTCCCAGTAGTTTCACCAGCGCGGAAGTTATCCCAAAAGCCCCCAAGTCCCATTGTATGTGTTTCAGTTTTAGGTTTCCTTTTTAGGGTTTCGTACCCGATAGCCAACCAATAGGAATATAACCCGGCTTCATGGAAGTGAAAAAACTCCTAACCGTGATATAGTAAATTTATAGGGTAAATATAATATTAGGGAAAAAAACAATTAAACAAGTATCATTCTATACAATACTAAGTTTATTAAAAATAAAACTTTAGGCAGGTACTTACATCAAATTCATTAAAATTTCTACTATCTGATTTATAATTATTGTAAATAAACAACAATTACAATATTACCTAAAACCCTGAACATTATTCCAATCCTAGCTCACCTTGTCTCCCTACTGAGGTGTCCTAGTTTGGGAAAATGTGCATGTGCAACAATACCATTATGCAACGTCACAGCACTCTATTGCTAAGCTGTCCGTCCGTCCTCCATTCGTCCGTCCATCCTTCTATCCGGATCATCCGTCCATCCTTTCGTCCGTCTATCTATCAGTGGGCTGTATGTCATGAACTATAACAGGTAGACAGTTGAAATTTTCCGGATGGTACCGAACACTTTTCCGGATGGTACCGAACACTTCATGCGCGAGTCCGACTCGCACTTGGCCGGTTTTTAGGGTTCCGAACAAAAAACTTGAGAGGTGTCAAGGGACACCCGGATGGAACGAAGTTCCTTTCGGTTAATTAGTGAAGGAATTGTAATAAAATTTTATTTTTTAAGTTATAAAAAATAAAAATAAAGAAAATACAAAAAAATAATAATAAAAATAAATAGATAAAAAATTAAAATCATAAATAATAGGCTTGTCAAAATAACTGGCTTGCTTTCTATGAGAGAGAGAGAGAGAGAGAGAGACAGATAGAGAAACACGCGCACGCCGCACGGCTTACAACTATAGCAAAAAGTGTCGTTACAACTTTTCGTATGAATTTTTTCCGTTTAGCCCCCTTTTACAATGCGCGATAAGGAACTTCGTTCCAAAATGCAAATTATAGGATCACTCGGGTGTTCTGTCTGTCTGTCTTTCTGTCTGCCTGTCCCTCTGTCACAGCCAGTTTTCTCCGGATCACTGGACTGATTCTGTTGAAATTTGGTACACATATGGAATTCTGTGACCAAAACATGGACGCGTTACGTAAATTATTAAATTTTTAGTACGGGTCACTTTTGGGGGTCAAACTAGAAAATAAAAAAAAAAGTTTTCCAATAATATCGTGTGACATATCAAATGAAAGAACTTACTGTGAGGGTTTTTATTATATTTTTTTCATAATTTTAAAATAAATGGTTTTGAAGTTATTCAAGAAATTAGACGAAAAATGACCATTCCCCCCCCTTATCTACGAAACTACTGAGCCTACAATTTTGAAAAAAAATGGAGATATTAATCTTTACCTATAGATTATAGGAAAACCTATAAGAAGTCTATAGTGTTAAAATTACATGTTAAAACAAATTATATACGTTCGGAACCTTTTGCCGCGCGACCCCGACGCGCACTTGGCCAGTTTTATTTTTGTTTTACTTTTTTTGTGCAATTAAATATGTAATAATTAAATTAACGGATAACATTTGGTACCAATTTCAGGTTCTTTAATTAAATTGCGATTGAAAAAAAATTATGTGTTCTTAATTTCAAAATATTTCGACCTCACTTCGATATGTAGTTCCTATCAATCAGGGAGCTATGCTAATTGGTGTTTTCGATATAATGTTATATATTATTTGTACAGTCATGTAGTATATGTACATTATATAAAAAGTGTATTCATATTAATAGAATGTCAGCACTTAATGATAATTACTTACAAAAAATGAAAATAAAACGTTTCCATCCATTATAACTTTTCGCTTTGTCACTGTGACACACATCATTTGAAACGAACATGTATCCACTAAAGTGTGTAAATTACTTACTGACCATGGAAAATTTCTTAGGAATATACAGGAATTATTGTCTCCAGAAGAAGACTACGAAATGTTTTATAATTTTTCAAATAATCGTTCAGAATATGTTACACTCTTCAGTCGTTATTGGTGAAGCTCATTTCTTGTTAGGGGTAGGAAATGACTGTACCAAAGTTAAATTCGAACATGCTTTATTTTCTTTTTTAACTTATTTGAACTCTTTGTCATCCGTCGTGACCGGTATCTATCACAGTCGCGCCTTCGTGTCATATTTTGAAAGCATCACTCGTATCTCTAATTGTTTCACAGAAGATGAGTTCCACATGACTTTTAAAAAAACTTGCAAGCTCACCGTTCCTTTTATAATATTGGTTATCGTGTTTTGTATCTACAGGTCCGCGGAAATTTTAATGAATTACCTGCAAAATGACGGCGATACGGATATCATTATTTTTTCTTCAATCTTTGTGTCACAGGCTTTAATCAGAATTACAATAGTGTTCCAAAAAACCATATTGTTTGTTTTTATCATGATAGTAGTTCGTTTGATCAAATGCTTGAATTCATTGGTATCAGCCGTTCAGGAGCGGGTTTGCAGTGTTGGGTCGGATGAGCAATGTCACATCACAAAGATGCAAATTCAAGGATGGGTTGATCTGTACCGGGAATTAACAAATTGCTGTGAGAAATTAACTTTATGCTTTGGACGCCAGGTAAATATTGTCATGCCTAAGTATTCTTTGTAGCAATGTAACTTTTGTTACGGTATTATTATGATTGTAATATCATTCATATGTTCCAGTTTATCTTATCGTTAATTCTTTCAATGTCATACTACATGTTGCTGACGAATTATATGAGTAGCAAGAAGGTTACAAGTGTAAGTGTTTCGACTGGTTTGGATTTTTAGCTGAGAACATGGGTGTTTCTTATTTCGCTCGCGTTTGACCAAAGTCTTACACGCTTGTCTAGACGTAACTGTTTTGCTCTTGACTTATCTTTAAGTCAGGAGATACCATAACTTGTTGCTTCTTCTTCTTTTCGAGTCGATGGTTAACTCCTTAAATTTTTTGGGCCATGTTAATTGTTGCTTTTTACAATCAAGAAACGTACCTTGAAGTATTTGTTAATTTTGGTCCGCTTCATCACGCACCCTCGCGATGTTGGTGCGTTCTGCGCTATCCCGTGTTTTTATTGTATAACTCCTGCACTACCACTAACAAAACGTTTAACAATAATATTACTATACTTCTATGTGAATTCCAGAGGGGTGACACAAAAACAGTGTTAATTATATTAAGTTTCGTTACAATTATGATGCTACCGATTTATGCTGGACAATCAATAAGAAACCAAGGGACAAAATTCCACATACTGTTGGCTCGACTTTATAATACATTGATAGTAATTGGTGAGACAATATCTTATTTTACTCTTCTCATAAAAATATCATACAGAAGGCTAATTTTTGTACACAGTATATTGAAAAACAGCAGATACTTGACTTGTGCGCTCCATTGCATTGGTGTAATTGCTACAAGGTGTTTTGATGTGAGGATAAACAAATAAATAAATCATCGTGTAACTAAGATATTGCAAATGTTGTCACATTTGCACTATCATCTCAGTTTCATGGCAAAAACTAATCGTCCTAATGTAGGGATATCAGAAGTATTTTTACAGTTGCGACTGGGATCCGAGTGCAAACGCTCTTTAAAAATACGAAAATTGTCCCTCAGTTCTCATTTGATGTTTAAATCACTGGCAACAATGCAAACAAAAACTCTTTTTAGGATTCCGTGCTCAATGAGCAATCAACGAAACCCTATTACTTAGTCTCCGCTGTCCGTCCGTCCGTTCATCCATCCGTCTGTCAGTTGACTGTATCTCAAGAACCGTTATAGGCAGATAGTTAATATTTTCACAGTGTGTGTAGGTACTTTTATTACTACTATAATAGCAAATAACAAAAATTAAATTAAGTTAAAAATTAAAGCGGCTCCCATTCCAGTACCTACAAGAAACGTGTTTTTTTCGGTTTATGGTTCCCACTCTTTATGTAACAGTCCGACTAATACTTGGCCGGTTTTTTTTAATATTAATATACATGATCCATTCCAGATTCAAAAGAAGATGAAGCCAAATCGATCAAGGATCTGATTCGTCTGATAAAGAAGAGTCCAATAGAGATCAAATTATTGTCGAGCATTCCTGCCGGGATGTACTTATTTCCAGTTATACTCTCCTTGGCTGTCAACTATATCATCGTAATTTTACAGTTCAATAACGTTATTTAATATCTCGCATTTGATTTTGGGGTTTATTAAATAAAGTGACTTACATTTTTTTCTGTTTATATTTTATGATCTTGAACATCACCATCGAAATTTGTTGGGGACACTTTTTAAAACAATAAATTGTAAAAAATTCTGGTTTCACGATAAAAGCGTTCAGAGTGAAAAAGAAACAAAGCAAAGAACAAACAATTAAAATAAACCATGGGAGTCCCAGCTGACGGCGCCAGTTCATGAACATGACGCATGCGCTAGCACCATTCAACTGAACCATTTTGAAGGTAGTTAAATGATCCAACCGCCGCCATCAGCCGCCAGGGCACATTCGAAAGCAACCACCACGGCACATTCGAGTCGAAAACACTTAAAAAATCTAATTTAAGTTATACAATACCATTGATATATAAAAAACCCAAGATGCACAGTCTCGAACAAATGCAACACTCGAAACTGTCGTGAAAAACTGACATGTATCAAGTGTAATGTGGGAGTTGTGTGTAGTTATACATTGCTGAGTCTATACAAAGACAATATTATGTTGTAATATGTTTCCCGATTACTCGAAGACGCCTGGACCGATTTAGATTTTTTTTTGTCTGAAAGGGTAGACTTCCCAGGTGGTCCCATGATTACCAGGTAGGATCTGATGATGGGATCTGGAGAAATAGAGGGAACTCTTCAAATTTTATATGCATACTTGAAGCGATTTGGGTAATTTTTGGAGGAGTATTTTCTCTGAGTATTCCCATTTCAATTTGGTTAAGATCTGATGTAGAACTTCGGAGAAAGGCAACGGAACTCTTCAGTAAATGATAGCAAATGGATCGGGATTGCTCAAATCGCATGTCTATCTATTGTTTACACCAGTTCATAACATAAAGAAGGGGCGCGCTGAATGGTGTTGACTCGGGCCTCTTCTTATGTTGTATATCTCACAGGTGTTGAAGATTTAAATTAAAGCAGCAGGCACTAGTTAAACTTATTTATCTACTAAGTGAATTTGCGGTACAAAAAGCTATACTTAATAATTAAATACAATGAAGAGCAGCGAGAAATGATACAGCGAAGCGTAAGTAAGCTGAAAGCAAAGCTGAATAAATCTATACAATTCTAGAACGCGATATTTATATTAGTGAGACATTACGCGATGTAAACAAAAGATCGAGACCACTGGTTTGGGAGTGGGCGGCGCTTGCCCGCGCGCCGACGATTATGCGACATCATACGATGTGACGTAGTGGTGGCGTGATTTCTTCGTGAGGTCCCACCGTTCATAAGCGGCAGCGGATGTCGTAACGGCTTTGGTCGCTACACTACACCCCTGCTGAGACCGTGACTATGGGCGATAGTAATCTGGGAATTTAACTATCCGCCCACTCTTTTTTTTTTTCTTGACAGCCGCTGGTTTTTGCTGCAGAACTGGAACCGAAGACTCTTCCCTGGCGATATATGCTGGCTTTAGACGGTCTATAGTGATTATCTGCCTCTTGCCTGCCACGTCGATGTCAAACGACTTCTGTCTGCGACGTAACACCTCGTATGGCCCCAGGTATGCTGCTTGCATGGATCTTCGTGCTGGAGTTTGACGGATGAAGACGTTGGTCGCCGTGCCCAAGTCTTTAGGCACGTAAAATGTCTTGCTGGAGCTGGTGTGCCAAGAAGTTGGTTGTAGTGGCAGTTTGCTCATGTGCGCCCGAAGTCTGCTGACCAGGTTGCTTGGTTTCACCATTTCGTCAGGGTGGGTCGTAAAGAATTGAAGTGGCTCGCCGTAGACAACTTCTGCCGTGAAAGCTCTTAGGTCGCTTTTCCAGGCACTGCGGATGCCCAGCAGCACCCACGGGAGAACCTCAGTCCAGTTAGAGTTGGAGGGGCAAGCGTTGGCTGCGGGATGATAAGAAGTGGTGGTGTGATGGGTAGCACCCACCAGCTTGGCGAATTCTTTGAAGGTGTGTGACTCGAACTGTCTCCCGCGGTCAGTTGAGATGTGCTCGGGGCAGCCAAACCGAACGATCCACCCGGATAATAGGGCAGTCACGCAGTCAGTGGCAGCGCCTCAGGCCACCTGGTGAAGCGGTCGACAATTGTGGGACAGTACCTGTGACCAGAACATAAAGTAAGTGGACTTGTTATGTCTAAATTAATATGTCGAAACCGGACAAATGATGCCGGATATCTTGACGTGTGTCTTAATATTTTGCAACGTTGCAATTGTCCCTGTTATTTGAAAAGGCAAGGGTTAGCGGCTTGTGGTCTGTCAATACACTGAATGTTCTCGCCTCCACCATATGCCGGCAGCAACGAATAGCTTCGTATATAGCCATCAGTTCACGATCATATGGGTTACATTTCTTTTGTGCTGGAGACAATTTCTTGGAAAAAAAACGCGAGTGGTTGCCATTCCTTTCCTTTTACGTTGTTGTAAAACTGCACCAATTGCCATATCGCTCTGGATTATCAGCTCTGCATGAGGGTCTGGATATACCAACAGCGTTGCCTGTGAAATACATTTTTTACTCTTGTTAAATGCGTCTAATAGTTGCTGTGTGCATGTTATTGGCATTGTTCCTTTTGTTTTGAGCCCAGCCAATAAAGAGTTTAGAGGCGCCTGTATGCTGGCTGCACCTGGTATGAGGCGACGGTAAAAGTTTAACATAGCTAGATATCTTCTTAGGTCCTTTATCGTCTTGGGCTCTGGAAAGTCTCGAATGGCTTGGACCTTTGTTCGTCTGCTGCAGAAACTTTGTAACCCAAGAAAGTAACTTCTGATTTACCCAAATTACACTTTGAAATATTTATAAGAACGCCATATTCTACTAAACGTTCGAAAAGTTGCTTCAGGTGTTCCTCATGCTCCTGGCTGCTTCTGCTGGATATTAAAATGTCATCAAGGTAACAATAAAAGAAGTCCAGTCCACGCAATACCTCATCAATAAAACGCTGGAAAGTTTGTGCGGTGTTACAAAGTCCAAAAGTCATATAAGGAAATTCGTGCAAACCGAATGGTGTAGTAATGGCATTTTCAGGGATGTCTTCTTCCAGAACAGGAATCTGGTGATATGCTTTAACCACGTCAATTGTAGAAAAATTGTGCTACCTGTGAGTTGCTGTGTGAAGTCCTGAATATTTCTGAATGGATCCGCCATCCATCAATTTTCTTACGAACAAGGTGGAGGGGTGATGACCAAGCGCTTTCTGACCTTTGGGCTCTTCTATTCTGTAACAAACATAGTATCAAATTCTTGTTTGGTTATACACAACCGTTCTGGATCTAGGCGGCGAGGTCGGCTGAATACAGGCGGTCCAGGCGTAGTCTTGATTTGATGCACCGTGCTGTGTTTGGGTGGGTTAGGCTTACCGGCTGGCCGTGTGATCTCGGGAAACTCCCGCAGTAGACGATGGAAGGGATCTTTATCTGGGGCTGCACAGGTCGTCCGTACGGATGAAATGCTATCCTATGGTAATGCTATGGTAAGTGAAGTTACTCTATCTATGATGCTTTGGTTGCAGCAGTCGACAAGCAAGTTGTAAAAACTTAAAAAATCGACACCGATGATGGGCTTGAATACGTCAGCCACCACGAAGCGCCAACTGAATGCTCGTCGTAGACCTATATTCAACTCCAGCTGTAAATAGCTATATGTAGCTATAGGTGTTCCATTTGTTGCGAACAGATTGTAATTAGTTTTCGGACGCGATTCCCGTACAGATGACCTAGGATACACACACAAGCCTGAACCCGAGACGACCAAAAACTGGATCTTTGTGTTGCGGTCAGGGATAAATAGGCGGTTCGAAATATTGGGGCAGTCGTTTACCGCTATTGTCGGCTGCCTTGGTTGTTTTCTGGCTTGAAACTACAGGGTTTAACACATTTACGCGCTCACTCCTTAAAATGGTAGTGATACCAGCAGTGAAGGTGGTCTGAGGGGCGCGAACGTGTCCAGGAGCGACTACAGTTCCTGTAGGCATCTCGGCCTTTTGAATCGCATCTGGAACGTCTATATAGCTGCGTACCTAGTCATCACCTCAATGTTCCGTGTTAATTCCGGTACTTGCATTTTTAAATCGCTGTCGCTTGTAGGTGTGACCGCTGCCGATGTTGTCGTTGTACCCGCTACCTGGTTTGTTGCAGGTACGATATCATTGATGCGGTCCGCCAGCTCTGCTACGTCCTCTATGCTCATGTTGACCTGTGATGCCAGAATGGTTTGATTGTTAGTTGTTAGTCTGTATGCCTAGATTGTGTGGATAAAATCAGTTGGGACATCAGGTCCAGTTAGGTGTTGAAGGTGACTCAGGAACTGCGATGGTTTTCTTTCGCCGAGCTCTTTGCATCAAAAGTTGTTTTGTTTTCCTCTCCTGTGATGCCGATAACCGCTTAATTAGTTCCACCTTAAGCTATGCGGATTTTCGGGTTACTATTATATTCCGCACTTCAGAGGAGTACTGTGGTTCCAGTTGAGCCAAAACATAATTATATTTGGTCTCATCACCCACTATATTAGATAACACGAACTGACCTTCTATCTGGGCAAACCATAGGGTAGGGTCATCTGGGTTGAAAGGTGGCACTCGTACTCTAACCCTGAACGTTTCTGCTGTTACCTCCTTTGTCAACTCCGTGTTGTTGTCCATTTTCTTCTGTCGGGGTCACCAAGGAAGGGGCCCGCTGAATGGTGTTGACTCGGGCCTCTTCTTATGTTGTATATTTCATAGGTGTTGACAATTGAAATTAAAGCAGAAGGCACTAGTTAAACTTATTTATTTACTACTTTAATTTTCTGCACAAAAAGCTATACTTAATAATGAAATACAATAAGAAGCAGCGAGCAATGATGCAGCGAAGCATAAGCAAGTTGAAAGAGAAGCGGAATAAATCTATACAATGCTAGAACGCGGTATTTATATAAGTGAGACGTTACGCGATGTAAACAAAAGATCGGGACCACTCGGTTAGAAGTGGGCGGTGCTTGCCCGCGCGCCGAGGATCATGCGACATCATACGATGTGTCGTAGTGGTGGCGTGATTTCTTCGTGAGGTCCCACCGTTCATAAGCGGCAGCGTATGTCGTAGCGATTTTGGTCTCTACAATAACATCACGCCGGTACGCTTTGAAAAGGTACGCAAATGTAAATGTCAATTTAGTTGTGGAGAATCACCACTAAAAAGTGAAAAAGAAAAGTATTTTACAAAAAAATACAACCGATTTCCAAAAAAGACTACAAAGTATAAAATATCTTCAATTTCAGAAGTCAGTCTCAAAAAACAAAGAAACAAAACCAAAAACACAGACTTCCGAAATGAAAGCTATTTTTATTACAATGCAAATACAATTTTCAGCGGGTCCAAAAGTGTTTCCAAATTGTAAACAAATAATTAGTGTAGTCGCTGTGTCAGCGTTGTGCCGATCATTTTTATCATCATTGTATAGGTACATACTGTGATACATCCTCCTTGGATGGCTCACCCTCCGGGAACCTCCGTCAATTTAATAATAAAAAAAGCTTTAGAAGAATTAGGAATTTAGAATAGGTTTAAATATTGACATAAAATGATTGATTTATTTTGATGAGAGTTCTGTAAAAGTTTTTCTTGAGAGCACCTGCTCAATGTAATGATCCCTTAAATCGCTTAAAGGCTGTTTTATTGAATCGATTCCGGGGACGTTCCAGAAGCCCTAGTTGGAACGCCCACAATACCTACCATATAGAGTTGTTTATTACCCATAAATGATTAATGATGGTTAGGTAGATAGCTGAATACTTACCTTACTTATCGTAAGTAAACCACTTACCAACATTAAAAATAACATTTTTAACCATTCGTACATGTTCGACTTTATCACTGTCAGCGTGACTCAATATTACAACTACCTGAAAATGTCTCCTATTAAATGTTTGAAACATTTTTTGTCGATGGAGAATCTCTTAGGCATATACCGAAATTACTATAACCAAAATAAAATTAAAAAACGTTTTATCATTTTCCAAATTTTTGTCCAGACTTTGTTGCACACTATATCCCTTATTAGTGAACTCCATTTCTTGTTAGGAAGACATGAACCAAATCAAATCAAACTTATTCTTTGTGGTTTTTCCGCTTTATCTTATGCAAATGCGGTGTCATCTGTCGTGACCGGTATTTGTTACAGCCGCACCTTCATGGCATATACCAGAAGTATCAGTCGTGTCTCCAAACGTTTTCGAAACTGCAAATTAATTCATGCTGTAAAGAAAATATACTGGTTCAGCATTACTACTACAATATTATGCATAACATTTTCCCTCTACAGGTCGACCCAGATTTTAATAACTTACGCGCAAATAGACGGAGACGTGGATATATCTATGAGTACCTTGGCGTCCATTTTTGTGTCACAAGGTTTGATCAGATTTACGTTAATCTTCGAGAAAATTATGTTATTTTTCGTTATCATGATAGTGGTTCAGCTGGCCAAATGCCTGAATTCAATGATATCAGCCGTCCAGGAAAGGTTACGTAGATGTGATATTAGTTTCGATGGGCATTGTGATGTAACAAAGAAGCAAATTGAAGGATGGGTTAAACTATATCGAGACCTAGCTGAATCCTGTGAAAAAGTGACGCTATGCTTTGGACGGCAGGTACATTTTATTATAACTACTAAAGTGTTCTGGTTAGCAGTTTTTTGTATTATCATTTTGATTGCTACTTTTACTTTCACTTTCAGTGCTAGCGACACCATTTTATTATACATAGGTGTCGCTAGGTTTTAATTTCGTTTTTACGTGGCGGTGAGGCATAGCATAATAATCATCAATCATCCTAATATATTTATTTATTTAAACTTTATGTACAACTGTGGTACATGGGCGGATTTAATGCAACAAGGCATTCTCTACCAGTGAACTTTTGGGTTAAAAAGACTACGCTGTGGTAGGTACAAAAAAAAACCATTTAAATTCTTCTGTTACTGGCTGAATGAGTCACTGAGTGAGTGACTGACAGACAACGCACAGCACACTGGTCGTAGAAAGCTGAGCTAGGGGAGTATTAAGAGAGGATTCCCGTTATTCTTACGGGAACAGGATAAAACGAGTTATACGCGTAGAAGTCGCGAGTAAAAGCTAGAAATTTATAATAACAGTATGAATTGATTACAGCGGGTCTAAAAAGGACTCGTGTCGACTACTATATTTTGCTTTATAATAAAAATAAAAATTGTTTATTATCAGACAACAATGATCCATAGTGTTAGTAACAAAAATATTTATAAGCTATGTTAGTAGGTTGATCAGATATTAAATGTGTTGCCATTATTGACACATCAAGCTGCACCTCTCACATGCAGCTTGATGAACCGGTTGAACACCGACGCGTCTAACCTATCTGCTATCATTTTCAGGATCCTGTTGCTACTCCCTCGCACAGCTTTCATGATCGACGCCGTTTTCTTTCGCATAATTGCATAGAAATCATCTACATGCGCGTCAGCAAACATGCCTGAAGCACTGCAAAAACGAGGGAGGCGCAACAGTGCCCTGAAAATGTTATTGTACTGAACTCTGAGAGCACTGTAGGCACTTTGCGTGTACTTGACCCACAGACCGCTCGTGTAGAAACTTTGACAGTAGGCTTTAAAAAGCGTCAATTTGACGTCAACCGTACAACGAGCGAATCTATGCGCAGCATGTTTCCCCGTACAGACAGTGCCCTCCGTTCCCTCTCTATGTCCTGGTCATCCTTTAAGGTGTCAGTCACGATATGACCTAAATACTTAAACTGAGAAACACGGTTCAAATGTTCTCCATTTATAGAAAGTGGTGGCACGCTACTTGGCCTTTTGTTGTTTCCCACAAAAATCATGAACTCACTTTTTTTACTATTGTACTTTAAACCATGCTTCCCAGCATAAGCCTCGCACACAGACAATAGTTTTCTCAATCTACTGATTGATGGACTCAGCAGCACCATGTCGTCCGCATAACTTATGTTGTTAACACTAACGCCATCTATGCGGCAACCGACATACATGCCGCTCAGTTCCTCAATCAGTCGATTCATATATAGGTTAAAAAACCTCGGCGAGGTTAATCCTCCTTGCCTTACTCCTGAATTCAATTTATACTCATCCGAAAACACATTTGACCATTTTACAGTATTTTTCTGATTGTTATACCAGTACGAAAAAATGCCTATTATTTCAGGAGCAACGCGCTCCTCTTTCAATTTATTCCAGAGTACCCCGTAAGATACCAGATCGAACGCCCTGGATAGATCCAGGAAGCATGCATATATAGGTGTCTTTCTTTTAATATAATAGTCAACAGTATGCTTCAGTGTTAGTATGGCACTTTCTGTTGACAATCCTGCTTGAAAACCAAACTGGGCGTCCTGTAATTGAATGCATCCACCAAGGCGTCCATCCAGCACCCCATCCAGCACTTTTGCTGTAATAGTTGCGAGTGATATGGGCCTGTAATTCTTTTTATCAGCTATATCTCCCGTACGATTTTTAACAAGAGGCACTACTATGGTTTTAATTAAATTTGCTCAGCGATGATTCTACGCTAAAATGGTCCTTAAAAATATTAGCAATATCTCTAGGTTCACTGGTGCCGCTCACACAAGCAGGCAAGGCCGCCTTACTATTCAGTTTCTTAGTATTTAACCAGAATTTACTAAATTGTTTGGCAGAGTGCTGTGTTGCAAGTATGTCCATTCGAATCTGCTCTTGATTTTGTTGACAGAATTTTAGCCTTGATTTAAAGATTTTCCGGCTTCGACACATATTTTCATAAATTTGACCCGTTTCAGGTTTACCATACCATAGATACAATTTGTAGTCAAGCTTAGCCTGCTTGTGTGCATCAGGTACATGTTTATTCCAGCCTAGAACACATTTGGTTTTTCCTCCAACTTCGGTCACAGCTGTCTATCGACGCCTGTGTGAGTGCCTTGACAATATCACTGTATAATTTATCTAAGACCAGTCTATGACTTGAAATACAACACATCTTATCAGCACATTCGTGGCATTCAAAAGGAAAATCTATGATTTTTAAATTCTCATTACAATATTCAATATATTTCTCTATTTCATCTTTGTTCCTAATACCCCAAATAATATAATTTTTACAATGATTATTGTTATAGAATTTAATCTTATCATTTATGAGACCTAGGTTACATTCAATCTGCAAGAGGTAGTGGTCGGACCAGTATGTGTCATAAAGAACTTGAACGTCTGATATAGTATACCAAGCGGATTCACTTACCACACAATGATCCAGCCACCTTTTGCAACCATGAGCCTCACTCACAAATGTGTGTGTGTCAGCAAATTCACTAAGCGCTTTCACATCTGCGCACACCCACTGATTTTCATTACAAAAGTTAAACAGTTCGTCATAAAAAGGAGCTGACGGATGAGCATTGTAATCAACCAACATAAACACTGTTTCAATGTTACTGTCTTCTATTATTGCATTTAGTTCCCCCAAGCATTGGGTAAACGTAGGTAAATGATCGGGCTGATCAGTAGGCATATACACGCACATAATTAAGATATCGCGTAAGTTACTGGTTACTGCTTTTATTGCAACGATTCGTTCACTAGTGCACTTTATTATTGACACGTCACGAAACGCATTTTTCCGCCACAATAACGCCACTCCACCGTGGGGTCTGCCGCGTAGCACACCTGCCGTCAGATTCACCGATGACTTTCCGGTGTAGCTAAAGTCTTGATCAATATCTCCAAGGAACGTCAAATCGTATGGCAGGAGCCAGGTTTCTAGCAGCGCCATCACATCTGCCACTTTACACAGCGACCAGTGGCGTGCCTAGGGTTTCAAAATAAGGCAAGCCCAATAAAATTTTAACCGATTTCAAAAAAAGAAAGTTCAGTTTTCGACTGAGTCTGTAGGTACCTTCGTATGTATCATCGCAATTTTCTCATAAACTGATATAGATGTCTCAATTCGTTGTTTACCAAAATTACCGAAAGAAACCATTGCACACAGGTGTTTATGGGAATTTGCGTGCCTTTTAATGGCGCCAGATATGTTATTTAAATCATTATAACCAGATGTATTCCAAACGGAATCTTAATTCGAAAAAAATAGGCCACGAACACAACTTATTAGTGTGCGAACAGCCAACAATCCAACTAGTTTTATACACTGATCTATTAAATTTCGTTTATGCGATTTACTAGTCTAGAAAAACACAGATTAGGCGTCGGTTTTAATGAAGAAATTAACTGTTTTTTCTGAGCAAAGTTTAAAGATTTTACCTTATCTTCGCCAATCAAAACTTGAACGCATTTTAAATCCTCACAAGGTACAATTACCTCCATTGTTGTAGGTAAGTCACCAAAACAATTGTATCACTGAGAAAATCTAAGAATACACACAAAAAACTTTAACAACATAACTTTTCAACTCTCAAGCAAATAAAACTGAAGTGAGTTGCACTCCGGTGTCAAGAACTACTTACGCAGAGTTGCAGTGTTGTCATTTAGGCAAAAAAAGTCACCAGGTATATGAAAAATCTAGCTAGATGTCGCAATTTTTTTATTTTTAAGATATTGCTTGAGTATTTAATTTCGTTATTTCAAAAAGTCGCTAGTTTTTATTGTTGCTAAATCTTAAAAAAAGTCCCCAAACTCGTTAAAAATCTCCAAGATCTCACAACGTCGCTAAAACGGCAACACTGCAGAGTTGGCAAGGTGACAAGGTCACGCATACGCGTCCAACTTCATACGCAAGCACGGCTTAATCTTCAATACTGATCGATTTGTAGGCGCACAAGGTTTAGAACTCGTTATACGGCACATCGCTATAAGTGCGAAAGTGACGGAGATAGTATTTGAAAGCCCGGTAAAAGCCGGTACGTGTAAGCGAGATAGCTATATGTAGACGCTGCAAATGCGAAACTCTGCGCGCGAACAATCGCGATGTGTAGTTATGTAGTAATGTGGCATAGGTAGCGTACTTTGTGTTATTTTGATAAGAATTAAGCGCGCGAACTTTTAAATAGTTCGGGTTTGATATTGATTCTCTATCGAGCATTTTAGTAAGGCATGCCGCTTTTGGGCTTGTATGAAGGAACCGCCACCGACAGCGACCTGACACAGTTTACGCTTCGTTTGACATTTTTACAATTGAAAGTGATTAATTTACTATGTTTGTTTTGATCCATTATTTATCGTAGCGGTTTTGCTGGGTTCTGACTGCGTATCCACTCCTGGAGATGTCATTGATGGTGATCGCATCCGAAAATGTACAAAGCGCCTAAATTTAATTCCATCCGGCCACAGCTCATCATTTAGATATTCATCTAACTTATTCTTAGACACAAATATTTTGAAGGCATTATATGGCCGATCCTTTTTCATATTAATCTTTTCCATAGTAATTGTTTCTTTTGTCTTCGCCTGTATGTAATCACATATATCTGTCTCAGACGTTTTCTTGTTTACATTTGATATAAACAGGGGAACTCGAGTTACGGCAGCCGTAAATTTACTTTGCGATTCCGTTACAGCTTTACCCGTTTTACCAATAAAACGATTTCTTAACTTTTTACCAATAAAACGATTTCTTAACTTCTTAACACGTTCCATTCTTCACTTGGCGAACTATGTTTCCATTCGCCTTCTGTTCTTACGATATCCGCAAAACTAGCTCGTTGTGAATCCTATATTTTTGTTTGTTGCATCGTCGGCTCCATTGTCTTAGATGTAATATGTGTAGGAGCGAGAGAGATAGTGTGAGTGACAGGTGTTCGATTGCCGGTGTCCTCCGAGTGCGAGAAGCTTAACGCGCTCTCTCTCTCACTTGCACTCCTACCCTCAACGTCTCGGATAACTCCGTTATAATTTGAATCAGCTGATGTACAATTACCCTCACTGTTCTTTAGATTTATCGAAGGTGATAATCCAATTGGCCCACTGTCCAACAAATAAGCGCCCCTTTTCCGCTTATTTACGTTATCTTTATTCACAATAGGTATTAATGCACTGTCAGTCTATTTCTTATGCATTTCTCGAACTTGAGAAATAGTTGCATAGTTTTCTTTAATGTCGGAAATCTCGTTTCTTAACTTTATTACATCTTTTAATACCGTAACAATATCAATATGATCGATCGACACCGGTGGTAATTTTTGTAGATCGCGGGCAACGAAAACAGGAATTGTATCCGGATCCACTTCCTTAAAAATGTTGATAATATCTTCCACATTTCGCTTCGTTTTTCCATCTTTTCGCCTTACTACCTTCCGTTGTTTTGTCGGTAAGGATTCAAATAACAGCAACTTAGCTTCATCAATCTCTTTTTCGGAGAATGCTGATTCACATATTTCCATCACATCGTTTTTGTATTGTATGTACGACAACACCTCACAGATCACAATATTGCACCCGTTACATTTTAACGTATTTAACGCCATTTTCAACACGTCAACGCACCCGACCGCCAGCTCTGCGCGAGCGAGACTCTGGTGGTGGAGACTGTGGTTAATAATGCAATTCTTTTGTTACAGTTTATCTTTTCATGTACAATGTCAATGTCATACTACATGTTGCTGACGACACACATGTGTAACAAGAATGTTTCAAATGTAAGAATATTTGACTTGTTTTTCCGAGAAAAATTATTATTTCTAATGTGCGATAGGCCTTAAGTTAATTTAGTATAATTAATAATATAATATTCTTTATTGCATGAATATGAGACAACCATGCATAGGAACTTAATAATAAACACAGGATAGACAAAAATCATTTCAAGTTTTTTTGACAATGTTTAGGCAGGTCAACGGTTGAAGAATGTGAAATGGTATATGTTTAAATGTATTGGTTTTCTTAAGACTGATTCGCCCTATCCCCTCTTAGTAGTATAAAACTGTTTCACATGCAGATAGTTTTCCTCACCCCTGGAATTAAGCCGAAGGACAAACTGCCCGGCCCATAAATAATTGTGGTTCTCGGTTTCTCGATGTGTTATTTCACCGTCGCTTCGCGTCTTCAGTATAATACTTTCGTTTTTTAATCATTGTACCTATATTTCGGCTTTAAATAGGGTATTTGAACCATTCAAACACGCACCAGAGGCTCTATGGAAAGTACCTCTAGAAATTCAATTAACGTTGGTGATTTTCGAAATGCCATAAATTTTTGACATTTTGAAAATAGGTTAGTTTCCACCATCAATAAATTGCAAATATATTTAGTCCGTCAGTTAGAGTATTGAAAAATAATACGTATTTTTTTGTTTTCGTAAATCAATGAATATTGACAAAGATAAAACGCATCAAAACTCAGGAGTGGGGGCTCGTGACATCAGAACGCACTAAAAATTATACCACGGCGTGACGTATTGAGAATTTTAAAAACGTTGTATTCGTCAATTTTGGTTTACGTAAGGAATGAAAAAAAAAACGGGTCAAATATTTTTTGATATTCTAACTGACGGACTTATTAGATTTTTTCAGTTGATAAGCCTACTGTGTTCGCCACTCTACTGCTATCAGGGGCTCTAGACAAGCGACATTCTGTCAGCGGTAGCGTGGCGAAGGCGATTGTCATAACGTCAAAAATGTATGCGATTGACAAACGCTCTCGAAATGTCACGTGATTAATCCCTTATATTTTGGCATTTCGACAATCGCATTCGTTTATAGAATGGCACTTTGTCTAGACCCTGGTCACTTGAATAGTCGCTCAGGTTAGGCTTATCCTGCCGTCTCTGTGACACTAATGTTCTGTTTAGCTAACATCTCTTAATTATGAGTTCTTATAATTAACAGAATCCAGCCGCAATCAGTAAAACATTATTTGTGGCATTTAGTTTCATATCAATAATGATGCTGCCAATCGTAGCTGGACAATGGACTTGTAACCAAGGGAAAAACTTCTATAGAGTGTTGGCTCGACTTTATAACACTATGATAATAATTGGTGAGACTGTTTCTATAGTCGTTTATTTTTTACAAGCTTTTATTTAACATGTCCTGTTAGAATATTGGTAACATCTAGAAACTGTATTTTAAAATGACTGTTTTAAAATATAAAAATAAAATTAATTAATTTTATTTCAAGATATCTTTTTTTTTTAGTTTTTAGGGTTCCGGATTACTAACGGAACCCTATTGCTAAGTTTCCGCCGTCCGTCGGTGCTTCCGTCCATCCGTCCATACGTCTGTTTCTAGACAGTTGAAATTTTTACAGAGTGTGTATCACTATTGCCGCTGTACTAAAAATAATAAAATCTAATTTAATCATTATCCGGGTATTTACTATTTTAAAACCAATACGAACTTTAAATAACAAATTATTTACGCTTACAATACAAAATAAAACTCCTAACTATAATATGGAGTCAAAAAATTCGTCCGCATCGCTGTCGACTGGAAGTGAGCCCAAAAGTCTGGCGGCATTGCCACGTTGTACGGCAATGCTTATCCTCTGTCCGAGGTAAAAGCCAGCCCTTGGGTCACGCGAAGTGTCAACTAAACGTTTAGCTAGTTCTTTAAATAAAACGTGAGCACTCGGACCCCATGGTCCAAGAGTTTCAACCCCAAACGGCTCAAAAATATAATTGCCAACAAGGCTCCTATATTTTAGGAAGGAATTTTCCCTAGGAAGATGGGATGGCACAAGAGTATCGACACAAGTAGCGTCCAACACTAAAGGCCTACCCATTTTCCAAGGAAATAAAGACATGCCGTCCAGTCGCTTGCCATCGTCGCGTGCCAGGCCAATGGGTTCTAGTACGGCTGGAACGCCGACGGCGACAAGAGCGCGTCAGATAATGTCGTTGATGTTTGTGTGCCGTGCTCTGCGACCCGTACTTCGACTGTACGACAGGCCGTGGTGCCCGAGGCTGTTGACAGCTTCGCCACAGTGACAGCGATGAGGAGAACAACAGGATGTGCCTAAGCGAAGGGAAGCAGCGAGGCGGAAAGTAGGATCGTCGAACAAGGTGACTATGTTCGACGACGGTAGTACGTGAAGCCAGAGGCCCGACTCCCACTCACCCACAGCCAGCAGGCTATAATTTTAATTTAATTAAAAATTTATGGGGGCTCCCACACAAGAAACATACTCGACGACGAGGCTGACATTTTTCTAAATACAATATAGCGGACTCCCAAAGATGGCGAACAAATTCTTTTTGCATCTCTTGATATAGGCATCTAAATTACCGTTTCTTTTTTCAGATTCAAGAGAGGCTGAAGCGAAATTGTTAAAAGACTTTATACGCCTGATAAAGAAGAATCCACTAGAGATCAAGTTATTGTCCAATACTCCAGCTGGGATGTACATGCTGCCAGTTATACTCACGTTGGTTGTCAACTATGTCATTGTAATAATGCAATTCAATAATGTTTTTTGATTTTTTTTTTACTTTAGAAAATGAATGTCACCTGTTCGAGTGTAAGCTTAAAAAAACTCAATTACAAGCTATGAAGTGATTTAATTTAAATCTTTTAATTTAATATTCTGAGTGGCTCTTCCGTAGATTTAGTGTTAGCTCGACGACTGTTTGTTGTTCTTACACACAATTGATAGTCAGAATTGGTATTATATTTTTTAAAACACATGCGTCACCCAACCACTTATTGGGTCATTACACCGGGTTATTTGTAAAAAATTAATAACCTCTTAGGGAGTGAAACTTAAGTACAAATGATTATAAACAACTTTTACTTTGAGACCACCCCTGAATACTCAAAAAAATATCGACTGTTCCAAACAAAATAAAAAAACTTCATACTTACATTTAAGTATGAAACAGCTGATATATTTTCGAGTTTGAGAGAGATCGCGGCTGACAAAAACGAAGTTGGAGAGATGAACTTGACTGTTACCGAAAGGACTAGTCCACAACGGCAAAGGATAGACGTGTGTGGAATATGTTATCTATAGGGTACGTATTGCAATATCTAAAATTAAAAGAACTAACGTAAAATAACCTACGTTCAGAATCCCTAAAATCTAAATACCAAATGATTATTTCACCTATGTTCAAAATACTGAAAGTTCGAAATGTCAAATGATATGTTACTGATGTTCATAAAGCTAACTAAAACTTGAAATTCCTATGTACAAAGTTTCTTAAATTGGTTAACCTCACCGTTAATTGACCAAAATGAAAAATACTGATCTAAGTACCTATGTAAAGTTCAAAATCCAAATAAAAACACAATTATTATTGTAAATTGATTAATAGTACTTCGAACATCGAACATTAAAACACCTGCATGTAAAAACATCGTTAGTTCTTTTAATTTTAGATATTGCAAAACGTACCCTATATAAATGTAGCAGTATTGATCCAAGACAAAAAGAAATATTTCATAAGATACTTTTTCTTTTCTATTGTTCTCTCTCTTTTCTTTTTAATTTGTTAAGGTACTTTCTATTTCAACGGTCCCTATGAAATAGGCCACTATACTGAAGAAAAATCGAATCGAAATAAAAAGCTCTTTTAATTGAAACGTTATTTTATTTAGTACGACATACAATAATGTAGAATATACGGAAGCACAAGTTAGTCGCACTGAATCCGTCGCCTTACTAAAAACTGGAGATTCTTCTCAAGGGATTCCAAGGGTATATTATGGGATTTAGAGATAACAAATTACCCTCCAAAAATTACACTAGTTTACAAGGTTTTTGTCCTGGAACGGAAAAGTGTTTATTCTTAATTAATGAAGTGCTGCAAGTTTAGAAAAAAATATTAAAAAATTCCAACACGTCACCTTTCGAAAATACTCCCCATATATTTTTGCAAAGATAACGAGACTAAAAATGAATTAGTGTCGACGTTTTTGATATTTTTTAATAATCCAAATGCTTTTTTTAGCACCTTTGAAATATTAAAAAAGCTGCTTGGACATCCGCACGTGTAATTTAACCCTTGGTTTTATGATTAAAGCCAAATGCTTTTAGCGATAGGAGTAACAATCAGTTTCGTGGTTGCATGGTGGGTCTTTATCATTTGCTTGCAATTTCAACAATCTATTTAAACTTGCATTCCAGCAGCTTAGCGTTCTTCTACATTTTTCAATAAACACTTGAGAAATCCACTTTTATCCCGATGAGAGACCGGAATTTTCAAGTAATAAAAGATAGGCATATTTGAGTGTTTTCTTTATAGAATATTCTTTCTTAGATACAATAAGTTCACCAAAAACAGCCAGAATGTACTCTAACCAACCTTTTTGACCTTTTGAAAACAAACATTTATCAAAATGAAGACTAGCTATTTCGGAACAAACTTGTGGGTAGTCTAAACTAAAAGGGGTCGATATCTTCCATCTGTGACGTGATAAAAATTAAAAATGTACATGTTTGCATTGAGTTATTGCAGCTAATTAAAAAAATATGTAATTTACTGCAAGGACATTTTTTTAAATTTTTCTTGTAAACTAGTGTTATTTATGAACGTATATGTTTCTACAAATGTATGTTTTGACTGGGAACCTCTTTGTTACTTTTGCATTCCTTTTTACAAAAATACTTTTGTTGTTTTGTTCAATAAAAAATTTTTTGTTGAACGTTAGGTAGCGGGCGCCAACGGCTGCGGCGGCGCGAAGTTACATTGTCATTTCAAAGTGATGTGTCGTGGTCATGACACGTTGACCTCGTGTAGGTAAATCACAAGTATTATACGGGGCTAACGTGTGGTTTAAAATATTGAGTGTTAAAATATGTTCTTTTTAGGGTTACCCGAAGGGAAACCAGCGGAACCCTATTACTAAGAAACCGCTGTCCATCTGTCCGTCCTTCCATCTGTCTGTCAGCGGGCTGTATCTCAAGAACAGTAATAGGTAGACAGTTAAAATTTTCACAGGGTGTGCACTTCTATTGCCGCTATAAAAAACAAATAATAAAAATTAATTTAATTTATACATCTTAATATCATTTCATAATTTTTTTCGATATCCAGCACGTCTGCTTAGCAATTAAATTAATATGTCTAAGATCTTATGTAGAGGATGTAGACAGTTGTCCTTCATCGCAAGCGGTATGGGACTTCAAGGTCCTCTTCGCTCCACGTCATTCCTATGTTCGTTGCATCTGCCGACACAGTGTATCATCAGGTTTGAAGGGGACTGCTGTAGCGGCATCAATGCCGCCACAAGAAAAACCAACGGAGCAAATCTACATCGCAACTAAAAGAACCGCGACGCCATCTATCCAACTAGCAGCGAACTATTAGGTTGAAATCTTGCATCGCGCAAGCAGAGTTTACCGTGCGATTTGAACATATACATCAGCCCGAAGATTATACCTATCAGGCAGTTGCCCGTCAGGCACAACAACGGTCTGGCAGGAGGATCCTCCCTTTACAATGGAGGTGTGCGAGACTTCCACAAACTATCACGCTTCCTTTTCCTTTGAAGATTCCAGTCCATGGCCTGTTTAGGAATGTGATCAGAATCACTTCGGAGCGAATGAACGCGAATTACGATGCTTGGTCTGGCAAGAGCTCGATGGCTTTCGTAGCGTTTTTCCAATAGTTCTATGTTAGAGATGATCTTGGGCCAGTACATTATGAAGATACGTCGAAGACATTGATTTAAGAAGACTCGGACTTGGCATGAGACGTCTTTTCTTACTTTCCGTTTCTTCACGGACGAACTAGTGGAACAGCGATATAATGATGTTAAATGTCTCTTTTCGTGGAATTAACCTTGTCGAAAAGCAAGCTAATAAAATAGAAAAGCGAACGTTCCTCTGTTGTACAAATATAAATAAAAAATGTAAATAGGTACATTTCCAGACATCAAAATGATTGACATTATGTTGCTACCAACATGACTTACATTATAAATTACCTATTTTTAGATTAAATTAAACATGAAAACTGATAGATGAAGACTGATACTCTGTAAATGATTCACACTATTGTACTGTACTGTGTCACACTAATGTCCCTATCGACGCTGAAGCACACACAATTGCAAAAAGAATGTCGCTCATAAAGCGGTTAAACAATTTATTGTTTATTGAGAATCTTATAGGCATATACAGAAGTTATTGTACCCAGAAAACGTTCAAGAAATGTTTTATTCAAAGTCAAAGTCAAAACCTTTATTTCAATAAGGCCATTAAACGGCACTTTTGAACGTCATCATTACATTTAAAAATAACAAGTGACTCTACTGTCCATTCGGAAAAGTAGATTCTTATGGAGAAGAACGGACAAGAAACTCCATCTTGTTTCCCATAAATTAATTCAGACTATATTGCACACTCTAGTTGTTATTGCTGATATAAATCTATTGCTATTAGCAGATCTCTACAATCAGATAAACAATATTTACTGTGCCCTAGTTGCTGCATCTTATTATCATCTAAGATATTTGGTCAGTTGTTGTAACCGGTATCAGTTCCAGTGGCGACTTCAATTCATATTCTGAAGCATCAGTCGTGTGACTGAACGTTTGGAAGACAATAAGAGATTAATTAATTATTTCAAGAAATTGTACTTTTTCAGTATTATTTTCAAATTACTTACGATTATTTTCTCTATTCAAAGATCCGTGGATTTCGTTATCAATTATGATCAATTAGACTATGACAATTAACTTGTTGTGTTCCCATTTTTTTATCACAATGTTTGATAAGGCTTACAATCTTATTTACTATACTACTATGTTTACTATATAATTTCAGAAACTCATGTTTACTGTTGTAATTATATCAGTCGTTCAGGAGAGGGTAGTGATGATGATTTGGATGAGCAATGTGATTTCACAAGCGAGCAGATTCAAAAATGGGTGGAACTGTTTCGAGAGAAACTCCTGCAAAAAAATATCGCAATGTTTCGGACGCCAGGTACTTCAATTGTACGCAAATAGATGAACCTTTAGTTTATTTGTATCTTAATTGTAGGTATTTTTATGGGAAGATTATGTCATCTATTGTTTTGTATTATTTCTCTGATGTTTTAGTTTTACTGTTCCGTTATATTCTCAGTATTGTTCTACATTCTGCTGTCACACCAAATGTTTTATTTGAGTGTTTAGAGTGTAAGTATCTAATGTAATTTCATTTTAATGATCTGAGGAGCAAAATTTCCATTCCAGTTACTGCTAATTCGTCTTTCACTTCTTGGCATTCTGTTGGTGTTTTTTTTTTATCAGATAATTCGATTTCATTGATTGCAGATTCAAGATACAAAAATAGCGATTATTATATTGATTTATGTGTTGCTGACTTTGATTTCAATTACCGCTGGTAAGTTGGTTCTTAACCAAGGGGTACATTTCCACAGAGTTTTGGCTCATCATTATCGTACAATGATTGATTATTAAATAAATAAATATTTTCTCATTGATTTTATCTCAATTTTGGATGAAGTTTGTGCGTGTAAATAAATAAATCATTTCAGGTTCAAAGAAAGGAGAAGCAAAACCTGTAAAGGACTTCATACGCCTGATAAAGAAGAATCCACTGCAGATCAAGTTGTTGGCCAAAGTTTCTGCTGGGGCGTACTTATTGCCAGTTGTACTCATGTTGTCTGTCAACTATATCATGTTGCCGTTTAATAATATTGCTTAATTTGTTTTTGGAAATTCCTTATTCTTAGTATAGTTATAGATTCATAAATTCACTCATATTATTAAGTTTTTTGAATGTCATATTCTACAAATTGTTGACAGTGAATAAATGAATTCTTAGTTAAAATAAGAAAACTCCATTAAACCTATTACTTTACTGTCGCCTAGGCACCCGATACTACAAAATAATGTCTTTAATAAAATGGTTGAACTATTTCTTGTGTATGGAAAATATCATAGGCATATATAGGAATTATTGTAACCAGACGAAGATTAAGAAATATTGCATTGTATTTCATATATTCGTTCAGACTTTGTATTATATTATTGTTTTTAGTGAAATTTAGTTTTTGTTGAACGTAGATGTCAGTAATCACATAAATGTTACTTACATGTATTGCGATTTTATTATTTCATCATACGTCACCTGTTTGTTAGACATAGTGTGTGGCATTTGTTATAGTCGCGATTTAACTTCATATATCCACAGCATCAATCGCGTTACTATATGTTTTAAAGATGATAAAAAATTATAAAATTAAATTAAATTAAAAATTTAAAAATTAAATTATATATTTCTATAATTTTACTGGTTCGGAATTATTTGTACTGTACTATCTATTGCATTTGCGGTTCTTAGGTCTTTAGATATTATATTAACTTTAAAATACATGGACCACGATGCGATGTGTTTATTTCGGTTCTCGTATTTGTATCAAAGGTTCTGATAAAATTCAATATATTATTTAAAAACATTATGATGTTTTTTTATTGTGATAGTGATTTTACTATCTAAAGCTTTAACTCGTTTTTGTCAGTCGTTCAGGAGAGTGTAGGGAGTTGTGATATAAGTTCGGATGAACAATGTGATATCACAAAGAGCGGATTCAGCTATATGCTTTGGACGGCAGGTGTTTAATGTTTTATTAGGCTGCTGTTTCTCACAGTGGGTAGCGTCACGTTTTCGATACTTTTGTATAAAATTTTTGGGTTGATTCCTAAACTTTGATTTTGTTATATTAGTTTTATATATTTCAGATAACGTTTTCGTTAATACTGTTAGTATCTTACAACGTTTTGCATACATATCAAATGTATTACTTCGCTGTTTTGAATGTAAGTTATTTAGGATTAGGTTTAAGTTTTCTAAAAAACTGTAACGAAAATTGATCTTTTTTAGCATCTGAAGGCCTATTCTTTGCTTGTTGATAGCAATTTATTTTTCTGTTGGCATGATGTTTATATTAAATAATTTTTAACAAATAATTTAAAACAGATCCCTTATAGGATCACTCGGTTGTCTGGCTGGCTGGCTGTCTGTCTGTCTGTCCTTCTGTCACAGCTAATTTTCTCCGAATCTACTGGACAGATTCTGTTGAAATTTGGTAGACATATGAACATCTGTGATCCAAACTCGGAAGCGTTACGCAAATAAATAAAATTGTAGCATGCGGTTCTTATAACTTCAGATGACTTCAAAAAGTCTTTCAAACTGTAACGTTGTTTTAAATTAACATGTTAGAAAAATTTGATACCTTCGGAACACTTTGCACGCGAGTCCGACTCACACTTGGCCAGTTTTTAAAGTGTTGCGTTCAAATGGTACTTTTGATCATTTACAGATATCCGACTTCAAAAAAATAAATTTAAAATTTAAAAAACCTCCAACAAAAAAAAAAAGGAAAAAATAATACGTGTTGATCCTTTTAATTTAATATTGAGTTTAGATTCTTTGGGCCACGCTTCTTCGCCTCGGGAGACCGCAATTTTTTGTATTTGTTAAGTACCAATATTATTAGCGGTCCTCCGACGCGATGACGCTTGGCCCAAAGAATCGTACCTATATTGAATTAACAGGATCAACACGTATAATTTTTTTACGTTTTATAGTCCTTTTTTATCTTATCATAGGGTTTTTAAAATTTTTAAATTAATTTTTATTTTATGCTTTTTAATCTTAATTTACCTAATAGGGACTACTAGAAAACCTATGATCTTATCATTTTCTGCCTTTATTCCATGTTACTTGGGGTCGGCACAACACATTTTTTACTTTCATTCTGTCCTATCAGCCGTCACGCTATAACTAACTCCCTTTTCTTTCATATTGCTCCTCACACAATCCATCCATCTTATTTTTGGCCTTCTGCTCCCTCTCCATCCATCCACATATTATCTACACTCATCTAAACGGCACTACATCCTACATAGTATGTATTCACTCATTTCTCTTTTCTGCTTCATCATCAGGCCCTGATCACAATCGATTTATAACCTATTCATTGCGACCATTTAAATGAATACGAAAACGGAAAGTCTGCTGTAAGTATATAAGTGAGGAGTTTGGTATACTGCAGATGTCTGGACTTGCTTCAGCATCAAGTTAAGATTACTGATCTAAATATGATCTGTTCATTGAAACTATTCCAGTGAGTTCAAACACGATACCTCTGCTGTAACTTCGTGAAGAGTTGGGTATTCTGCAGACCTCAGGTTATGCTACAGCGTCAGGTTAATATAACCATGTTCCTGCAATGTCCTTGAAGTAACAAAATACCAAATTTCGCATTGATCAGACTCGTAAAAGCTGGTTAAATGCCTTCATCAACTAGAAAAGAGCTGATGATCTTCAAACGGCTCAACTGATTTTGATAAAACTACCGCAAGGAAACTGGCTTTCAAATGAAAAACGCCGTATCGAAATCGGTCCATCCGTTTCAGAGCTACGATGCCACAGACAGACACACACACAGACAGACAGGCAGACATCAACGTCAAAATTATAAACCCCTCTTTTTTGGTCGGGGGTTAAAAATACCAACTGTTATTAATATGTATTATACTATCGACGATATTGCCAATACGGTACCAAGGAATTTAATTGCACCGAATTTTGGCACGGCTTTATGATACAATTATTAGTTTTGGTAAGATTTTTTATTAATTAATATTTTATTAGAAACCAGTCACCCAAAGGTTGACTGGTATAAATATGCCTACGGTATTAAGTGCGCCTCTGTACATGCGCATGAGGTACTAAAAAAATGCTGCATTCTATGCGACAGTTACCAATGCATCATACCACTTTGTGAAACGATCACCAGGATAGTTAGGAATTATACCTGTAGCATTTGCTTCAGGGGAGCTGCTCTCTAAGCCCGAAGTCCGTAGTTTCGGCTTCAGTTGCGGAAGTTTTTAACGGAGTTAAAAACGCCCGCATCTTCGGACTTCGGGGTTAGAGAGTAGCCCCCCAGATGGTACAAGATTGAGCCAAACGTAAAGTAGGAATAGCTTGGCTGTGGCAAGTTAAAAGCTTAATAAAAATGAAAATAATATTTTCAGATTCAAAAAAAGCTGAAGCGAAATCTATAAAGGACTTTATATTTCTAATAAAGAAAAATCCACTGGAGATCAAGTTGATGTCTAAAATTTCTGCTGGGACGTACTTATTGCCAGTAATACTCATCTTGTCCGTCAACTTTATTATTGTTATGTTGCCGTTTAATAATACATATTGTTTAATTTAATATCGTACGACTTTAGGTTTTCCAAAATAATGCTTAGACTTTTTAGTTTATCATTCATTTTGACGAGTGTGTTTATAAATTGTACTAAAATAAATGTTAGCGCAACAACGGCCCGCGAGATACAGGCGCTGCCTAGTTCGGGGACCACTGTGTAATGTATGTTAAATGCAAAGTAGTTACAATTCATTAAATTAATATCAAGAATACTAAGAAAAACTATAACAATCCTTACTTCCTTACTAATATTATAAATGCGAAAGTAACTCTGTCTGTCTGTCTGTCTGTCTGTCGCGCTTTCACGCCAAAACTACTGAACCGATTTAAATGAATTTTGGTACACAGATAGTCTAGAGCCTGAGAAAGGACATTTGTGTTATTACCACGTGATGCCAGTTGTAAAAATAATCGTCGAATTATTTGAACTTTTATGTGTGTAATAATTTATGTATATTTTTATTTTATTATTTATGTAGACAAAAATAAGCGATGATGATTGATCATGATGATGAGGCTGCCTACCATATTACAGGGAAATTAAATATTACTTAATAAATATGGGTTAGAATACCGCCGATTTAAATTGAACAAAGAGGATGACCCAGCAGACTGCCCTGTGGCACTCTAAATGACACGCATTTAAAAAAATAATTTGAGTATCGACGCTTACTCACTTTTGACTGTGAGGTGGTGGTGCTTTTGACTGTGGTGTGGATGAGGTGGTACCTAATATCCTGCGATTCCATTTATTTTCTTTTTAATATATGAGGTGATTATGGTGTAAAATGCCTTGGCAAGATATATGGAATATTTTATAATGTGATCACAGTAATTATTGAAAGTCAATTACAAACGACCCACTTATCTACTTGTCAATAAAATATCAAATTGGGGCCACCAGACGTCCAGTCAAAGTAGACGGTATTACTTTATCGGTGTCGCCGTGACATGTCATTAGAAACAAAATGTCTACATTAAAGTTGTTAAACAATTTCTCGTTACTAGAGAATCTCTTAGGCATATACAGAAATTATGATAGCCAGGACAAAACTAAGAAGTTTTTGATGATATTGCATATTTTGGTTCAGACTATTTTGCACTTAATAATAGTTTCTGGTCAACTATATTTATTGTTAATAGACAAGGTTTATAATCAACTCACTTATGTATATTGTGAGTTTGCTATGTCGTCTTTTATCACGGGTTTGTTATGTATAGTGACTGGCATTAGTAACAGCCGCTCTTTTACTTTATACATAGAAAGCATTAATCGTGTATCTAATCGGTTTCAAGACGACACGAAATATATTAATTCTGTAAAGCAACTGTATCGTTTTGCCACAATTTTTGTTATATTTGCTATTACATTTGCTTCATGGAGATCTTATGATATCATAGTAAATTTTACGCCTAAAGACTACGCCACATATGAATCTCTTTGTATTCCTGTTTTTATATCTCAAACTTTATTAAGAATTATTATATTAATAGAAAAAATTATGTTGTTTGTCGTTAATATGATAGTAGTTTATTTATGCAAATGCTTAAATTCATTGATTTCGTCCGTTCAAGAGAGAGTAGGACGTCGTGGTATTACATTCGATGAGCAATGTGATATCACTAAGGAGCAGATACAAGAATGGGTTGAACTGTATCAGGATTTATCCAGCTGTTGTGATAAAATTACACTATCCTTTGGACGACAGGTACTTGTTTTTATTATTTTTAGGAGTATATAGGTTTTGAAATGATATCTAAACTTTTTTGTTTGAAATGAATAGGCTCCGAAACTACTGGGCCGATTTGAAAAATTCTTTCAGCAATGAATAGCTACATTATCGGGGAGTAACATAGGCTATATTTTATCCCCTTACTCCCACGGGAACGGGAACTACGCGGGTGAAACCGCGTGACGTCCAGTAGTGTGAAATAAAATTTATTAATTTTGAAATTAATGCGCACAAGTGCGATTCCCTGTTAGCCGGTTTTTTTTATAACCTGGGTATCTAGACAAAATTACAATATTTTTGGGATTTAACACTTCACCGTAGACATTTTATCTACCGAAATAGCACATGTTCATCCTATATATTTTTCACAATATATCTGGCTGATATATTATTACTTTGTCAAATGTCTCTGGTTCATTAATTTCATTAATTTACTGTAAAAAATATAACGTTAGATGCAGTGTCAAATTTATAGAGGGCATGTACATATGGCGACCTCAACTTAAAGTAGAATTTTCTCACAGAAAATCTTTGAGTGTACAAAACAGAGTTCAAAATATAAGGTTGGAAACAGTATTTAATATTATGTATCTTTAAGTACACGTATGCATATATCATTATCTATTATTATGTTTCAGTTTATTTTTTCGTTACTTATGGCAGTCTCATACTACATTTTACTGACGTATCAAATGTGTTACTTGAATGTTTTAAATGTAAGTAAATTTGCATGTTTTTTTTAGTATTCTGACTCGCCTATTTATTGATGTTCCTAATATTATTATTTATTGTTTGTGCATCTATCTATAGTCTGTCATAGTTTTTTAAACTATTATATCGATAGTAATCCGTTGAAAATTTTGAATAATCACACTGAAGTTTTTATCATTACCAACTGCGAGCAACCCCAACTTGCAGTTTTTAGCCTTTTACAACGGATATAAGTTTTTCGTTGAACCGGTTTTTTAATTGTACGCTTTAAACAGTCTTTCTCTAATTATTTACAGATTCAAGACAAGAAAATAATGGTTGTTATAGTTGTCTATGTGTTACTAACTATGTTTCCAATAATTGCTGGACAATTGGTTCATAACCAGGGAGTAAAATTCTACCGGGTGTTGGCTCGACTTTATGTTACAATGACTATGTTTGGTAAGAAAGCTAGAGTAAAAATAGTTTTTTTTTGCGAAAGTAATGAGAGGGCCTAGCACGAATGATACTAAAATTTTACGTTACGTCAAAAACATTAATGCTAGGCCTAGGTCGCGCCAAAGCCAGCGTCATGTAAGAATAGTTAAAGGAGATGTGTCATTTTAGGCCATCAGATGTACATTTATCGAAAAAGAGGGTAAAATATCACAAATTGAGAAAAAATAATATTCTTTCGTGAATTTAAGCCGGATATGTCGTGCAAAAAAGTAATCGTTTTTCAATTATTGCCATATTCTATTCAACATGGCGTCTCATAGTTTGGATAGCCTGCTTTCGTTCTGAAATCATATCACATCAAAAGATAATATCATGTAGACGATAAAATATAAAAGGCATGTTTTCTTATTCTATTGTATTGTTATTCAATTAAATGTGATAAAATATATATTTAATTTTATGACAGAGGTATTGATTGATTTCTATGGGTTTATAATAGCCTGAAATAAACGATTTTTTTATTAACACTTATTACTATTCTCTTAAATATCTTTTTGACTAATTATAAGCACGTGTGACGATTTCATAGTTATAAAAATATTTCTGGACCATTTCTAAACGAAAAATTCAAAATAACAAATGTTTGTTTTGTCATAAACACAGTCTGTATCAGTCTCGCAAACGTCAAACATTTTAATTTTATGGTTCCGTACCTTAAAGGGATAAAACGGACCCCTTATAAGATCACTTTGTTGTCCGTCCGTCTGTCTGTCAACCCTCTTTTATCTCGGGAACGCCTGAAGGTATCGAGTTGAAAAAACTATATACTCAGGTCTACGGTCCCTTGCAGCTGTGAAAAATTCAAAGTTCTAAGTTAAAGTAAAAAAGATACGGCCGTTCATGCCGCCAAAAACGTATATTTCGAGGCTCTCAAGGGAATTAAAATGTATAGGGTATTTTTCGCTGACCTAGAACTATGAAATATGACAGTTAATATCGTCTTATACTACAAGTAAAGGAAAAGTCTAAAAACTATACATATAAAATAAAATCATAAAAAATATAGTTTTAATTTAAAGTACCTACAAATTTGTACGGAACCCTCGATGGGTGACTCCGACTCGCACTTGGCGGATTTTGTATGTGTAAGAGTTTCGGTTAAAATTTGAAGAGAATCGACCAGATAATAGAACAACACAAGTAAATCAAAAGCTAGTAAAAAGGCAAAAATATAAAATCGCTACATGCTGGACGGCCGAGGAAAGAATTCCAACAACGATCCAAATATGACTTATGAAAAAGTCCCTTCAATACTCTTGCAGGAAGTACAGAAGGCCATCATGTCACAGAAGCTAGAAAAATCTCCAGGACCTGACAATATAACAAATGAGCTAATCAGAGGCACCATAGAGGAGATAAGCCCAATCCTAACCAAGTTATTCAATGATATTATAACAACAGGCATCATCCCAAAACAATGGAAGGAATCATATATCATTCTCCTCCACAAGAAAGGGGATAAAGACGACATCGGCAACTATAGACCAATTAGCCTAATATCAAATGTGTACAAAGTCTTTGCAAAAATAATCCTAGAAAGAATAACAAGGGTCCTAGATGAAAACCAACCGATAGAGCAGGCAGGATTTAGAAAGAACTTCAGTACTATAGACCACATCCACACAATCAAACAAGTCTTGGAAAAATACAATGAATACCAGAAGACATTGTATATCTGCTTTATAGACTATTCCAAAGCATTTGACAGTCTAAAACACAAATTCATTTGGCTGAGTCTAAAAGAACAAGGAGTGGACGATATCTATATAGAAATAATCAAGTCCATCTACAAAAAAAGCAAAAGCAGTATTAAATTAGAGTCAAAAGGAGACCCATTTCCAATAAACAGAGGAGTGAGACAAGGAGACCCATTATCTCCTAAACTGTTTAATGCTGTGTTAGAACACACATTTAGAAGATTGGACTGGGATAATTACGGTATTATTATCAATGGAAGCCGCCTCAATAATTTGAGATTTGCGGATGATATTGTCCTGCTAGAAGAAGATCCTAAGAAACTAGAACGAATGCTAAACGACATAGCAGAAAAAAGCAGAGAAGTAGGTCTAGAAATCAATGCAGACAAAACAAAATTAATGACCAACTCAACAGAAAGAAACATAGAGGTCTACGGAACCAAGTACGAATACGTGAAGGAATTTGTGTACCTAGGACAAATTATATCTCCTGAAGACTCCATGTCCAAGGAAATAAACAAAAGAATAGCCTGCGGTTGGAAGAAATACTGGTCCTTGAAAGAAATAATGAAGAACAAAGATCTAGGCATACATATCAAGAGAAAAACTTTCAACACTTGTATTCTCCCCTGCATGACATACGGCTGCGAGACATGGACATTAACAGACAAACATAGAGAAAAACTTGCTAAAACAGAAAGAGCAATGGAAAGAAGCATGTTGGGAATCAGGCTTAGTGACAGAATCCGAAATTTGGAAATAAGAAGTAAGACAAAAGTAATGGACATAACTACTCGTATAGACCATCTAAAATGGAGTTGGACGGGACATATGCTACGTTGCAAAATAAATAAATGGAGCAAACAAGTGACCATATGGTATCCAAGAGGAGACATCAGAAGACAGGGGCGTCCGAAAATAAGATGGAGTGACGATATCCGCCTGACCCTAGGACCATACTGGACCAGAGTTGCAGAAGACCGAGCCCAATGGAGAGAGCTGGAGGAGGCCTATGCCAGAAGGCACGCCGAATTGCGAGATATCCTATAACAAATAAAATTCATAGAATCAAAAAAGTATTGCATGTAGTTCGGAATAAAAGGGCTTTATTATTATTATTATTACATGCTGGACGGCCAGCTATTTTCTAATTCGGCATAGATTATTTCAAAAGTTATTTTTTTTTTTCAGATTCAAGCACAGCTGAAGCAAAATTGATAAAAGACTTTATACGTCTGATAAAGAAGAATCCGATGGAGTTCAAGTTATTATCCAACCTTCCCGCCCGGACGTACTTACTGCCAGTCATACTCATGTCGACTGTCAACTATATCATTGTCATGTTGCAGTTCGGTAATATTGTGTAACTTTTATGGTTTTCGGGGTTACAAACCTCTATATGGAAAACCGGAATCCATAAAGGATCACTCGGTTGTCTGTCTGTCCATCTGCCACATCTGATTTCCTCTGAATTTGCATGACTGATTCAGTTGGAATTTAGTACACATAAAAACCTTCTGTGACCCAACGGACCACACGGACGCGTAACGAAAATAACTTAATTTTGGAAACGGAGTCACTTTTTGGAGGAAAACTACGAAATTGAAAAAAAACCTTTTCTAACTGTACCGTGTGACATATCAAATTAAAAGTCTCAACGCAAGGTTTTCACTAGTATTTTTTTAATAATTAAAAAAGCATTCCGAAGTTAGTCAAGAAATTGGATAAAATTATAAACATATGGCTTTGACATCTGGCAAAGGCTTTGGTTAAGTGGAAGGTGATAATATATCTGATTATTAACAATTCTTGCTATTTAGGTCAAGGTTTCTTGATTGACTCAAAATATATGGAATCTGTTGAAGACGGTATTCGCAGTAATGTAAAATCATTTTGGACGTATATAGCAAATACTACTGGCGTATGCCAGTAGAAGATTTGCTATAAGAAGGTATCTTCTGATATGAAATACAGAGATAAACGCACCAATGACACCGAGGATTTTTTTTCTCATTTCTATAATTCCGTCTATGAACCATCATTCAGGGGAAGGGTGTTGCCGAGTGAGGATTTATCAGACCACGACTCCCTCATTTGTAAGATAGAGCTCAGCATGAATGAAAGAATAAAATAAAAAAATTCTTTCTTGCTTTCTATATAGAAGGCTCTCAATTCTCTAGACTCAACAAAAGGTCCAGGTCCTAACGGTCACCCAGTCACTTTTCTTAAAGCTACCGCAAAGAATATTTGCACTCCTATATATATTCTGTGTTATAAATCGTTGGCACAAGGAGTCTTTCCCGTAGTTTGGAAGAGTTCAAATATAACTCCAATTTATAAATCAGGCAATAAGCAGGATGTTGAGAACTACCGTCCCATATCCATCATGTCGGCCCTGCTGAAGCTTTTCGAGAGGTTACTCCATGATAAAGTGTATCCTGTTCTTCATCACACCATAATCCAGCAACAACACGGATTCGTAAAGAAAAGGTCAACTACCACCAAATTGGTGGCCTTCATGGACTATCTATTCGGTAATATCTCGTATTCAAGTGGACGCCATTTATACTGACTTTCGGAAGGCATTCAACAAGGTTCTGGGCCCCCTTTTATTTATCTTGTTTATTAACGACATTAGTACTTGCTTCAGTAATTCTAAAGTTCTGCTCTATGCCGATGATCTCAAAATTTATAGGCCCATAAAGAATTTACAAGACAGTATTTTATTACAGGAAGATCTGGATCGTATTAGTTATTATTGTAAATTTTATAAATTACAAGAGTCAGTTTTACAAAGAATAAGAATGTTTTTAAGCACCCTTATTCTTTGGATAGTACTTCATTGTCGAGAGTGTCCCTTATTCGTGGTCTTGGACTCTTCCTCGATGACAGACTTCACCTTGATGACCACATTAATAAATTTGTGAACAATGCTTGTCGGATGTACGGTTTTGTGATGAGATCTGCAAAAGAGTTTGTGCGTCCTTCCACCTATTTATTTATAACTTTATAAATCGATAATAAGGTCTCAGCTCGAGTACGCAGTGCCAGTGTGGAATCCCTTCTAATATAAGTTTTCGGATCAAATCGAAAAGGTTCAAAGAAAATACCTAAAAGCCATGTATTACCGTTGCTTCCATACAGTTTTATCATAATGATGAATTACTTAAACAGTATAAATTACCTAATTTAAAATCACGACGCACTCTTCTAGAGACGGTATTTTTGTATGATTTGTGTAACAATGTATATGACTGTATTGATACCCGCAGTAAAATAAGTTACATAGTATCTAGGACAACAGTACTACGCAGGGTGCGCGCACGTACACTGTTCGCAGTGACTCCTTGTCGCACGCACGCGTTTGAGCAGACGAGCGACGCAGAGGTGCCCCCTCTGCGTCGACTAACCAGTAAATATAATAAAAAATTCCATCACATCGATATATTTGTTCTGTCTGCTTGTAAATTCAGAAATAATGTATGCAGTGCATTGGGTCAGTAGTAGATCACCAGAGTTATTTTAGTTATTTTAATCTTTTCTCCATTCTAATATTTAATTGTGCTTTAGGTTTAGTATTTGGCACCAAAAAAAGCAGTTGTGTTTTTTATAAAAAAGTATTGTATTTTTTGTTTATTTAAGGATTTAGTTAAAATCGCATGCTTTGCAAAGATCTTTTAATTGTATTTCGTGGAAAATGTCACACATTTGATCACATTCTTTTGTATTTTTTCTGCAAACTATTATGTTATGTGTGGTAGTGTTATGTAATGTGTTGTGCTTATAAATGAAATAAACATAAAATTAACCATCGCCCCGTTATCTCCTAAATATAAAAATATATAATAAGTCTCTACCTATACATTACAGGAAAATCTATAAGAAGTGTATGATTTTAGACTAACATGTTCAAAAAAATATTAATCTTTCGGAAGCCTTTACTCGTGAGTCCTACTCGCACTTGGCTGGGTTAAGTTTATTGTGATTTAAAGAAGGGCCGGGTCAGCTCAAAGTGGCCTTCTAAAAATACAGCAATATAATAATGTAAAGACCCAACATAGAGATTATAAATTGGGTCTTTATTTATGAAGTTCTGGTTTTATTTTTTGTCTGAATAACAAACTTTGGTTTGACTTGGAATTATAAATTCAAATAAAGTTTAAATAAGACCTGTTATTCATTCATTGTAAGATTTAGTGTAGTAAGTTAAAACATGTCTCAGAATAATAAAAATATAATAATTAAATATATACTTTATTGCTGAAAGAATACGAATTACATATTTTTATTTTCATGTCATGTCGCAGCGAAAATTATTTGGTTGATTGTCTTTTTAATTTAGCTGATTTTGTTGCATTATGTATTTGACTTAATTACTAATAACTACCTTACTACAAATCACAAATGTTTAATCAGTATCAATATTTAGAGAAGTTTTATGTTTGTTAATAAATAACCTCAGATTTGGTTGGTCATTAAATTAATGTCAAAATCATGACTAATTAAATCTGATAATGCTTTATTATTTTTAAATAACTTGAAATTGTGGATTGTGGAACGTCATCTGTTTATTCTGTGGTAAAGTTGTTTGCGAGTGACGTTTGTCTTTGGTGGGGCGTAGAGTTTATATATCTAAGGCGCAACTTAGTGCGGAGCTCACTTTGCTGCTTAATTTTGTAGGGAAAACATTGTGAGTAGAATCTAATGTTTGTTTGATTAAACAAATTATTGCTTTAAAAATGTTTTACTTGTTTTTATTCGTTGAATTCCTTAAGTTTGCTTTTAGTTCAAATATAAAATCCGTTGTGGACATAGCAGAACCGATGGCCAGAATATAGTCGGCGGTTCTGCGCATTATTAAAATAACAGCCCTGTTTCTTTCTTCTCCGATATACATATACGTCATACAACATCATTAACAAAATGTCGCCAATAAATGGTTGAACAAATTCTTGTTTCTGGATAACGTTTTAGGCGTATATAGGAATTATTATGACCAAAAAAGATTAAGAAATGTTTAATTGTTTTCCATGTATCCAGATTATGTTATACTATAGTTACGAGTGATTCTTATTTTTGGGAGATGATGCTTCACTGAAATTGATATAATGTTGTAGGAATAGTCTCAGAAGTAAAACACCGTATTGCTAGTAATCACTCTTTATTGTACTTATTGTTGGATACAGTACAATATATTTAACACTTATTGCGTCCGCACTCTTCAACTGCTCACGACTTTATGCCTATCCTACGTACGTTGTCGCCCCACCATCTCTAGACAATCCCTGCTACTAATTTTTATGGAGAGGGCGCCACTGTGACTCAAAGAACAAACTATACTCATGACCTATTAGTTTTCTAGAGATAATTGAGCGACTTTCAATAATAATAATTGTACATAATGATCTATAATTATTATAAACAAGCTACAAAATATTAAGAATAAAACATCTAATAATTAATAAGCTAACAATGTATTGTGTTAGAAAGGAATGGTGTTATATCCTACAAGTGGTATTAGGACAAACAGCAGAGAAACTCCGATTACAATAAATAGTGGATTGTACTAATTTAAAGGGAATAAACAAGCGATCAAACAAAATGATCGAACTTTAAGTTTAAGGCTGCTCTTTCGAGAAATGCTTAAAAACAGCGTGCAGTTGAAGCAAGTTTCCGTCAGCATTTACTAAGAAATTACATCTGAAAAAAATAGGCAGTAATTTTGCATGATATGATACGTAATTTGGTTTAGCCAGAATGTATGTATCGGGATCACATAATAAGAAAAAAAAATAAAAAAATCACCTCCAAATCGTTGAAATGAAACCATTTTACTCCTTCATTTTTAACAACAGTCTAAAAAAAAATATCTACTTCTTTGCAATACAAACGAAAATAATTTGGTTTTGTTACTTTTTTAAAATACCTATGTGTTATTTTTTTTTTATAATAAATTAAAAATGCGGGTAGCGGAGTGGCGCGTAGAGGAGTAGTTGGCTCCGTTTATATGCACAAGGTCATTGGCATGTATACAAGCCTTAAAGGGAATGAATGAGGAAACAGTAAGGCGGACGATGTCGCAGTGTCGTGGGTCGCCGGCCGGTGCGCGCTCGCAGCTTCAGCACCCCCTCCGCGACCGCAGCTACCCCGAGCGGTCACCCAGCGCGTAGTGATGTTTTCAACATGCTCCCGGCGTTGAAGACTTGTCTCCAAGAGTTATGCTGGAAGAGGACAGATGGTGTTATAAGCACGTCGGACTATTCCCTTCTTCGTCTTCACGTCTGCGACTTCGCTTATTCCGTTTCTTCCAGTTATGTGACGTACGATACGGCCGAGTGGCCACATCAGTGGTGGTGAGTGTTGCTCCTTGAGTACCACCATGGATCCCTCTTCGAGCATCCCATTGGAGTCCGTTTATTTGGTTTTCGGTTGGAGGTAAAATATATACTCGTTAGAAAATCAGCTCCAGAACTGTTGCTTCAGATGTTCTATACGCTGGAAATGTTTCAGACTGGAGATGTTCTGGTTGATGACTTGCGAATGCGGCAGGGATGTGAGAGATCTCCCAATAAGGAAATGAGCGGGAGTTAAGTGGTATAGGTCAGATGGATCAGTGGAAAGAGGAGTGAGAGGACAAGAGTTCAGTATTGCCCCAACTTGAATCAGACAAGTTGAAATCTCTTCGTAAGTGAGATGTGCGAAGCCTAATATACCAAGATTGCGCTTGCACAATTTCTTTTTCTACCCATCCTTGATTATGCTGATGTCAGCTATCTTGACCTCACTGAAGTACAACTTGATAAACTTGAGCGACTTCAAAATTTCTGGATAAGGTTCATATTTGGTTTGCGTAATTATGACCATGTTTCAGAATTCCGTGTTAAACTCAAGTGAATGCCCATATTCTTTCCCTCTTGTACAATGTGCTTTTTTCCCCAAATACTTCTCTTTACTAAAGAAACGTTTCCAGTCTCTTTGTGACTCTCACACGAGATTTCTTAGGTCATCAGATAACTTGAAACTTAAAATGCCAATGCACGCCACTTTTTTAGATAAATCTTTTACAGTTCAGGCCACTCGTTTATGGAAAGCGTTGCCTGTGTCAGACTAGTTAAGGATCACTAGGTACTTGTCACTATGATGTTCTAATTATTAGTATATCCTTTTACTTGTATATTAAGTATGTATGTATTTATGTATGAATATATTTTCGTATATTGTATTACTAGCTAACCCGCGCAACTTCGTCTGCGTCACATTTTTCATTGCTGCTCCGCTCCTATTAGACTTAGCATGATGATATATAGCCTATAGCCTTCCTCGATAAATGGGCTATCTAACACTGAAAGAATTTTTCAAATCGAACCGGTAGTTCCTGAGATTAGCGCGTTCAAGCAAACAAACAAACAAAAAAACTCTTCAGCTTTATATATTAGTATAGATATAGATTTGTATTACGTTTCAGTCGTCGTTTCTCTATAATAATTGTTGATATTTGCACCAAGTGTAGCCCCATTTCATGTCCAGGCTATCTCTTTCCATTCCAGGTTGCCTGGAAGAGATCGCGGAATGCGATAAGGCCGCCAATTGTATGTTTTTTAGTTTAAGGTTTTCTTTGTTTTTATATTTTGGTGTACAATAAAGCATATATAAATAAATAAATATACGTCTCAGGTGATGTTTTATGGACTTCACGGCAGACTCCCAAAAGCCACCGAAGTGTGGGGTGTAGGCCGGAATAAAAGAAAAGTTGATACCTGTCGCCTGCCTGTAGATCTGAGACAAACTCCAAATGAACCGCCCTTGTGGCTAGTCAAACAAAAATTCATATGTATAATTTAATTAATCTACATCCTCTACCTTTGCGGTCGGCTAGGAGGATGGGTCCGGCATAGTCGATTATGCTGTTTCTGATTATGTTACTGAAATACCATTATGACGAGCATATATTATAGCCGTGCTTTTATGTCATGTAATAGAATCATCAGTTGTGTATCTGAGTGCTTTAAATATGACAGGAAATTAAAAAATTCTCTTAAAAGATTATATTGGCTTAGCATAACAATGATTCTAACATATTATGTGTTCGCCGTCTCTTGATTTGTGGCGGTTCTTTAAAACCTGATTTAAAACTTGGAATGACTAACCCTTTTAAAGTTTTGTTACTATTTACTTCTGCGTTTCTATTCACTCCGTTTACGATACTTACATAGATATCCAAATAAGATTGGATAGTTCGAATTCTATACTACGTAGGTCGAATGGTTAGCTTAGCAAAAGAACAATTACTAACAATGGTGAGTCCCATTCAATAAATGTTTGTATGTGAATATTTGAAAAATACAGTGTTTTTTTTTTGCCAAATTGTATGTTATTGTACGAGGATTTTTCTACAGGCGACATTAAAACCGTAATCCATAGGAAAGCTGTTACTAAAACAAAATTCAAATGCCGTCTCTCGTCGTCGAACTGGGAGAAATTTTTAGATGCTAGAAATCGCTGCAATAAGGTGTGTAGAGATGCCCAACGATGCCATACCCACACTTCAGTTGAAAACGGAGACCCAGCTAAAGTCTGGAAATTTCTTAAATCCGTAGGAGTTGGTAAAATCTCGCCAATAATCGATTCCTAAAGACCTAGATATTGATTTATTGAATCAACACTTCTCGTCTTCATCCTCATGTAATGGGACCTTGAAAGCAACTACAATAAACTATCTTTCAAACCTTCCAACTCCGGATCATTTCCCATTTATTTTTAGTCAATTCTCTGATTGTGATGTTAAGAAGAGCATAGTTTCAATCACCTCTTACGCAATTGGTAGCGATTGTGTCAGTCGGAAAATGATACTCCCTGTCCTCGACGAAATCCTTCCTATCCTATACTATATCCTAAATTATTCTATATCCCATGGAGTCTTTCCATCAACTTGGAAAGAGGCCAAAATCACTCCCTTACCCAAAAAGGCAAATCCTACTTCCTTTTCCGAATACCGTCCTATTTCCATCTTGCCTTTCCTCTCCAAAGTCCTCGAACGCCTTGTCCACAATCAGCTTAGTGCTTTCCTTTGTAGGAATAGTCTGATGAATCATCTTCAATCCGGATTTCGTCCTGGTCATAGTACCGCTACGGCCTTGGTAAACGTTACCGATGACATACGGTTGGGCATGGAACGAGGAAATCTGACGGTTCTCTGCTTACTAGATTTCAGTAATGCATTCAACACTGTCGATTTCGATATCCTGCTTGGCATACTCCGCTCGCTTAACATATCTCCAATGGCGATTGACTGGTTTCGCAGTTACCTGTATGGCCGCCGGCAACGTATATGTATAGAAGAATCTAACTCTTCCTGGTGTTATACAACTGCCGGTGTACCTCAAGGTGGCGTTTTATCTCCTTTACTCTTCGCAATATTTATCAACGCTATTTCCAAAAATCTTCTCTCGTCCTACCACTTTTATGCAGACGATTTGCAAATCTACAAACAAGCTACCCTTGTAGACTTGCCTGATGCGTTTATTACAATAAACAAGGATTTAGTTAAAATTTGTGAATGGAGTGAGGCAAATGGTCTTGAGGTTAATCCATCAAAGACCCAGGTCATTGTTGTTGGCAGCTCTAAGATGATTCCAAAAGTAAGTTGGTCTCAGCTTCCCCAGGTTCAATTTAACGGAAATACTATTCCTATAAGTGAGAAGGTTAAGAACCTTGGGGTCTGGATCGACAAACATCTGTCTTGGGGTCCGCAGCTCCAGGATGTAAGCCGTAAAATGTTTGCATCTGCCAGGTCCCTTAAACGATTGCGGAACTTTCTTCCCACTGCCACTAAAATTGCGCTTGCACAGTCCCTTCTGCTTCCAATCCTTGACTATGCTGATGTCAGTTATCTCGATCTCACTCAGGCACAACTCGATAAACTTGAGCGTCTTCAAAACCTGTGCATAAGATTTATATTTGGCCTGCGCAAATATGATCATATTTCTGAATTTCGTACAAAGCTCAAGTGGCTTCCCATACGACTTCGCCGGGATTCTCATATTTTATTTATGCTCTACAGTATTCTCTTCAATCCTACAACCCCCTCTTATCTTAAAGAACGTTTCAAGTTCCTTCATGACACACATAATAGATATCTAAGGTCATCGGAAAACTTGAGACTAGAGATGCCGATGCATTCCACCAGCTTCTATGACAAATCCTTTACCATTCAGGCCGTGCGGTTATGGAATGCCTTGCCGGTATCGGTAAGGCGTGCTCAATCTTGTCTACTTTTAAAATTATGGTAAAAAGTCATTATCTCTCTCCTTAATCGTCTTTACTTGGGTTCTTTGCTATATTGTTTATATGTATTTATCTATGTAATTATTGTATATATAAATAGTACACCTAAGACTACCTGCAGTACTGTCACTCCTCTCTTTAAGAGCCATCCAAAGGTTGTCTTTAAAAGATCGCTTTTAGCGATAAGGCCGCCCATTGTGTCACCCTATGTAATGTTTTCTTCATCTATTTTTTTTTTCTGTAACTTATATGGTGTACATAATAAAGAGTATTCTATTCTATTCTATTCTGTTCTACAGCAACTTGCGTAGAGCTAGAAAATAAAATATTTGTGCAACAAGAGAGCAAAGTCGTTTTTTGCTGCGAGTGCTGATTTTGAATCCTGAGTGTGACGAGGGATTCAAAGACACGAGATGCAAAAAACTGCTCTCGTGTAACACACATAACTTTTCACTTCAGCAGCGAGAACACTTTAGGAGATAAAATAATGAGCAGGAATAGATTGAAATAACTATTTATTGTGAATTAAACTAATTAACATTGTAGATAGAGGTACCAATTCAATAAAGTGGAACATTTTAAAAGTTAAATTACTACAATTCTGCAAATTAAAAGTATTAGATTTATTTGGCAACGTCATAGTTGCATTGAGTTGAGTTTGATCATCTGGGGTTAAGGTTTCTGTTTCGGTGGCGGATTGAGAAGGAACAACGGTGAACGTTGGTGACTCTGATTGGCTTTCTGTATAAGTACACTGTGCGTCGTTGGAAGTGGATGGGCGTGGGTGAGACCATGGATCCGAGGTCGAATTCAGACTTATTGTTTTCACTATACGCTTACAGATTTTCGACTTATTTTCTATTTAGTCTTTTGCAAACGTATTGGACTTCCACCCGCCGTGACCTTTTAAAGTGGTGAGATTGGCTCCGGAATCAGCCAAGAGCGTTGCCGAAGTTCTCCGAAAGCAGTGACCCGTGTATAGCTGAGCTCAGCGCTGGGCAAGCCACAATCCAGGCGATAAGTCCCCTCTTTGAGGAGTGGCTGGAGTGGCTCCACGGCGTCCTCACCTTCCGCTTGACGCAGGTACTCACCGGACACGGTTGTTTCGGGAGATACCTGTTTCGAATTCGGCGGGAGGATACGTCCGGGTGTCAACACTGCGAGGATCGCCCGGGTGTCAACACTGCGAGAATCGCCCGGAGGATACGGTGCAGCATACGGTGGAGGTCTACCCTGCTTGGGCGGAGTACCGCCGTGTCCTTGTCGAGGCGATCGGCGGCGCCGTCCTCTCGCGTCCGGCCCTGGTTCAATCCATGGTCCGGAGCGAGGAGGCATGGGAAACGGTCACCTCCTTCTGCGAATCAGTAATGCTAGCGAAGGAGGAGGCCGAACGTGTTAGAGAGATTGAAACCTCGCGCCCCAGCCGCCGCAACTGAAGAAGACGCCCGGGCGTCGGGAGTCGCAGGGCGATTCCCGGCCACCGTAGGCGCGGGCATGCCGACGGCGAGCGTTGGATGGATCGCTGTCCGATTTCTGATCGGACAGCGAGCCACCCAGGCCCGCATGAAATGAGATGTCAGCATAGAAGGGGTCCGCCAGGGCCAGTGCCTGGCAGGGTTACGGAATTTGTTCGAAAGAGTCACCGCGGCCCTGGAACGCAAAAGGCACTAGGAGAAGGACGGATTGGTTTTAGTCAATAAGAGTCTGACACTTCCTCCTGCTTCGCCCAGAGCGGGAGGAGTCATTTGATGATTTCCTATTCTTATAAAAGGAGTTCATTTCATTTAATGTTAGTCTGGTGGTTTGAGTTATTTAAGTGGCCTACACAAATGTCCTTACTTTGGTATTGTTCGTCAGTTCATTGAGCTCCTTAAAGTTCCAAGTCTGAGCTACACGATAACTGACAAATGTTTGCACTATCTGAACAGGTCCACTCAAATCTATGTCGTACTTTCCTTAAAAGACCACCTCAGACATCGACCTACATGGTTCTCATATTATTTGATCAGCACAATTGTATGGACTTCAAAAGAGACTTTGACGTCGAGTTTGTTTCGATATTTCTTCTCAGGGTAGTCAGCTAGGAAACACCGGTCTCGTCTAGATTGAAACGACAAAATAAGAGATTGATGTGTAAAAGTGTTATTTAAAATCTGCTTACAAAATAAATAGCATTTATCATTTATTATTTACTCACTTGCCTAGAAAAATAATAGCCTACCAAAGCATTTTACTTGAATTGGTTGCAAAGCCTTAAACAAGCTCATAACACTCTTGATGTAATGAAGTTATCAGATCAAGCCAAGCTTAATTACTCTAGAACGTCTTGGTCTACAAACTCTGCATCTCAGTAAAAAAGTATGTCTTGGACACTTTATGTTTGCAGAACTATTGCATTACGGAATATTAAAAACTAGCGATATTTAAGTCGTTTAATTAAAATTATTGACTGTCAATAGTGTCTGTTATTAATGAGAGTCGTGGCTAGAAAATTAAAAATAACAAAGTGCAGCCAAGAGCCACTCGTCCTTGTAAACTATTACTTTACCGATGTGGCCGTGTCACACATCATTAGCAAAAAATGTCGCCATTAAAATGGTTGGACAAATTCTTGTTCCTGGAGAACCTTTTAGGCGTATACAGGAATTATTATGACCAAAAGAAGATAAAGAAATGTTTCATTGTTTTCCATGTATTCATCCAGACTATGTTGTACACTATAATCATTATAAGTGAAGTATCCTTATTTTTGGGATATGATGGCTTTACTGAAATTGATATAATTTATTGTGTTTATGCTGTTTCTGATTATGTTACTGTAATGCCATCCATTGTGACGAGCATCTATTACAGTCATGCTTTTATATCATGTTATAGAAGCATCAGTTGTGTCTTTGAATGCTTTAAAAATGACAGGAGATTAAAAAATTCTCTAAAGAGATTATATTGGCTCAGCACAACAATGATGCTAACATATAGCGTGTTCGCCGTCTCCAGATTTGTGGCGGTCTTCATAAAATTGGCTGAAACCAAGTCATCGTTTTTAATTCCTGTTTTGATATCACAAATCACTTTTAGAATGACCATAGTCCTTCAGTCTCTCGTATTTTTTATTGTTACCATGATAGTGGTCCAGTTGATAAAATGTTTGAATTCGATGATATCAGCCGTTCAGAAGGGCGTAAAGAGCTGTGATATTGGTTCGGATGATCAATGTGATATCACAAGGGAGCAGATTCAAGGATGGGTTGAACTGTATCGAGATTTAGCAAACTGCTGTGAAAAACTGACATTATGTTTTGGACACCAGGTACCTTAAAATTGAATTAAATTTGATTGATACTAGTAGGCAATGGCGATTTCTTTGTGCCACAGATAATTTCTATGTTTATGACAAAAGCAGGGGTTAGAATATTTATTTGATATTTTTCTTGTTCCAGTTTTTCTATTCACTGATTTTGCTTCTAACTTACTTTATTGTGTTGAGCTACCAGTTTTGCTACTTGCATAGTTTCAATGTAAGTATGATCCAAATTACTTTAAGTTTACTTGACTAAATTATGATGACTTTGACTTTTTATACAAATCACAGCATTCACAGCTCAATGAAGAGCATTTTGCAATGTCTTGATACTTGTGTATTCAAACTATGTGTGCACTATTAATGAGGCTAGCCAATATCCCCTCGGTTATTATAAAAAAAATATATTTCTACACATAAATTAATTGCTTTTAAAATTACAGGGATGGAACAGTGATGTGTATAAGAAGCTTCCATTCGTTTTGTTTACCTACGTATCTTTAATGATAACTCCATTAATTGGTGGCCATTAATGGAGTTAATGCCCACCAATTAATGGAACACACAAAATTACAGGGATGGAACAGTGATGTGTATAAGAAGCTTCCATTCGTTATGTTTACCTACGTATCTTTAATGATAACTCCATTAATTGGTGGGCATTAATAGAGTTAATGCCCACCAATTAATGGAACACACAAAATTACAGGGATGGAACACTGATGTGTATAAGAAGCTTCCATTCGTTATGTTTACCTACGTATCTTTAATGATAACTCCATTAATTGGTGGGCAAACAGCGATGAACCAAGGAGTGAAGTGCCACCGACTGTTGGTTCGACTTTACAATAAAATTATTATCCGTAAGACAATTCATTCCAATAATAATGTTTCTGTAAAATATCGTTTCAAAATCAAAGTCAAAGTCAAGTGATTTATTTCAACTAGACCAATAAAGGCACTTTTAAATGTCAAATGAAAATAAAATATAGTGACTCTGGTCGTCTCTAGTCGTCCGTTCGCAAAAGGTAGATTCTTATGGAGAAGAACGGACAAGAAACTCCATAGTTATTCTTGTTTGTAGAACTTCTAAAATTTTTTTGCAGATTCAGGCGACGCTGAAACAAAATCCATAAAAGACTTCATACGTCTGATAAAGAAGAATCCGCTAGAGATAAAGTTATCTTCCAAGATTCTAGCTGGGATGTACATACTGCCAGTTATTCTTACTTTGGCTGTCAACTATCTTATTATTATCCTGCAGTTTAATCATATAATTTAATATACCATTGGCATTTTACTTTGATGACACATTTTTGGTTTAAAAAAAAACTTCAATTTCAAAAATTAATATTGATTTAAAAAATTACGTCGTCTTTACAGCCAGTTTTCTCCGGATCCACTGGACCGATTCTGTTGAAATTTGGTACACATATGGACTTTTGTGACCCAAACATGGACGCGAAACGTAAATCATTAAATTTTTAGTATGGAGGTCACTTTTGGGAGTCAAACTAGAAAATTACAAAAATAAGTTTTTTTATCAATATCGTGTGACATATCAAATGAAAGGGCTTATAAATGGTTTTGAAGTTATTCAAGAAATTAGACGAAAAATGACCATTCCCCCCCTTATCTTCGAAACTACTAAGCCTAAAATTTTGAAAAAAATGGAGATAATAGATCTTTACCTAAAGATTACAGAAATATTAGAAGTCTGTAGTGTTAAAATAACATGTTAAAAAAAATAAAATTCGTTCGGAACCCTTTGCACGCGAGTCCGACTCGCACTTGGCCAGTTTTTTAAATTCATTTATGGGTGGCCCCAATCGCCAGATGAAAAATATTAAAATTTAATAGATCCGGCAACTGGGATCGCGGTTTCGGTTATTTGCGGTCCCAGTCGCCGGAACTTGTCAACTGAATATTTTCTTCGGCCATGTTAAGAATCAAAGACATATATAAAATAAGTAACCTCTCTGTGCCGTTCCGAAAAATGGGTATTCCGAATTTCGATATTCCGATTTTACAATTTCATAATACCTAAGAATTATAATATCTACTATTATAAATCACGAAACTTATTTGACCGAAACTCATAAATGCGATTTGTTTGTTTTCCGATTTTCATAGGTCTGAAGAAACAAATGCTCGATGAGTTTTCGGTCCGAAAAACGACATTCTGATTTTCAATACTTCGAATAAACTGCTAAAATTAAGATTTTGATTTAGGTTCAATCAGTATAATATTCAGTTACATATTATAACATCCAAAGATATTTTAAATATTTTCGAAATAACTACGGTCTAAAGACCTACTGTTTAAAATACCTAACGAATATTTTTAACCATTTTGAACCTGCAATTAAAATATTGTTTCAAACAGTCAATAAGTTTTGCTACAAAAGTAAGTGACGGAAAAGAATCGCTGTAAAACCGACTTTACGTAGTCTTGTCTGCCCTACCCCTAAAGTGTTATTTAAGCCCGCGTAGGTGTGGAGGGGCGAGGCGGCCCGTGAGCTGAGGATCAGGTGTTATATAAGCAAGCCGAAGCTGCGGTGGTGAGCGTTAAAACCATCTGCGACGATAAGTTCGCGGAGGAACGCTGGAACCCCGCAGCGCCGGAGCCGTGACAGAAACCATGCCTGCTGCATACTGCATGCTTGCTTGCATGCTGCATGCTTGCTTGAATGGTTGCTTGAAGCCTTACTTGCTTGCATGCTGCATGCTAGTTTGTATGCTTGCTTGCAAGCTCGCTTGCATGCTCGCTTGCATGCTTGCTTGCATGCAGTTTGCATCTGTCATTAGTTTTTAATTCTACCTCCTTATACTAAACATAATAATAATAAACTTTGTACTGACGAGCAATCGTGTTTTTTTTTTGTTGTATTTTTGTGCATTTTTTTTTTGGAATTCTGATAAATAGGTATTTTAATAATCGGAATTCGTATTTTTGATGTTTCGAATTATTATTAAGTCGGACTTTTTGTGATTCGGTCTATTAATTTATTTAATTAATTATAAACATTAGGAAAACTGATATGTCGGAATTATGAAAAACTGATTAATTATAAATCGGAGTTGTTGAACCATTCGGAATTATGAAAATCGGTACTTTGAAATTCGTATTTGTGACTGTCGGAATAAAGTTTTTCGTATTAATGTAGTGTACCCCTGCAGTTTATCCGTTTCTGTGTGATAATATAATTGTAAACCTGCGGCCAGTGGTCTGTGTTGGTCTGAGCTCACAAACATAAAGTTATGAATTAAATAGAACTCCCGCTGTCCGATAATGATTGGGTTCTTTTAATGGCATCTTTTTTTAAATAAATTAATTCATTAATTTATTTATTTACTTCAGCTAATAAAAACACATAAAGAAGGAGACCAGCAAGCCAATGAGGGCTATCGCGTTTGAATTTGCCGCTAGAGGCGCTAGTGTAGCGTGAGGTTTAAAAAAAAATGTGTTTATTATCTTAAATCTTTACAATTAAGTTGCCGGGGCTTCCCAGAAAGTAATCCGAAGATACTTGTGATGGAATACACCTCGCTCTTCCTCGATTAGTTAACAATTGTATCGTTGTGCTAATTAGGTAGAAGTTACACATTTTTTATAAAACTAATAAAAAGAAAAATGAAAATCATGTTTATGGCAGTGTGTGAAAACTAGTGTGTTTTGTATAAATGTGTGTTTATACGTGTGTTTATGAATGTGTAAATTTATATTTTGTGTGTATGTGTGAATGAGTGTGGAGGTGTGTTGGAGTGTGTGTGTGTATGAATGGGGGTGTGTTGGAGTGTGTGTTTAGGAGTGTGTGTGTGTGTGTGTCTATATGCATGACGTTCAACCCAGAGTCGCCAAAATGTCTTCCACGGCATCATAATTAAGTGTGAAGAGCCATTCCGTCAATGTCTTCTTACACTCATACAGCTGCATGGGGTAAATGTTAAGTATGCGATTTACTTTATTATAAACGCGCGGGGCTTGAGTTACATTTTGGCGACTAGCAAATTTCGAACGTGCTGAATATGTAGGAGCTACTATATCACACCGTCTTTTTTAAGTTTGGCATGGCTAAAGGGTAGAATTTTGTGATATCTTAATACCATGTGTAGTATGTGCAGTTTTCTAACGGAGAGCAGCTTAGAATTTGCGTATAGAGTTTCAGTAGGGAACCTGTAGGGCTTACAGTACATGACCTTAATCAAGGATTTCTGTGCCCTCTCTAGATCAATAAAATACGACTTAGCTGCTCCACCCCATACCGAGATACAGTATATGATTACAGACTGGGCCAGTGCGATATAGATTTTGTTCTGTAGTTCTGCATTCATAACATGTCTTAATGATTTGAAAACCCATATGAGTTTTCTTACCCTCCCTATAGTTAGTTCGAGGTGTGGGTACCAGCTTAACCTTTTGTCTACTACAATGCCTAGGTACTTGACGGAATTTACCTTATGAAAAACAGGGCAACTACAGGTAGATTGGGTTGGGGTTCGACAAGAATGTATTCTAATGTTAAAGTCAGGCGCAGGCTGAGAGTTTGCGTATTTAGTGAAGCAGACGTAGTTGGTTTTTTGGATATTTAGCGTAAGTAGATTCTCACATAGCCAATCACTAACTCTCTCCGCCTCCAGCCTAACTTTGTCCCAGGTCTTATCAGAGAAGATAATAGCGGTGTCATCCGCGTAGGACAGTATCCTCGCACCGTTGATAATAAGGTTAAACAGTTCATTGATATAAATAAAAAAGAGCGTCGGGTCGAGGACACTGCCCTGCGGGACGCCAAATGTCACGCTCTCCTCGTCACTAACATGGTTTTAAATTTTTACCCCCTGTTTTCTGTTTTGAAGATAACTGCTGAGAAGAGAGAGCAGAACCTCGAAATCCTAAGTTCTCCAGCCTGTGTATAAGTTTAGAGATAGAGACGGTATCAAATACCTTCTTGAGGTCAAGAAAGGCTACTAGGCATTTGTTCCCCTTATCTACTTCCTTGGTTATCACAGTAGCAAGTGTCTCCGTAGCATCTTGGGCCGACATTCCCCTTCTAAAACCATATTGAGAGGAAGATAAGACGTTATACTTAGTCAGGTAGTTAACTATTCTAGAGTTCAAGAGCCTCTCAATGATTTTAGAAATGGAGGTCAGCACAGAAATTGGCCGATACTTGTTAACATCGTCTTTATCTCCACTCTTATATACAGGGGTAACAACGGAGCGCTTAAGAAGGAAGGGGAAGATACCTTTGTTAAAGCATAGGTTGGCCAGGTCACAGATCAGCGGGACTAAGATCTCCTTGGCCTGTTTTAGGAAAAGGGTAGGAATTCCGTCCCACCCTGGTGCACTCCCAGAGTCTAGAGACATCAGTATGTTTTCAACTTCCTCCTGAGAGGTGTCTAGGAGAACAAAGGAGGACAGATTAGGGTTCTATATATTACAATATGCAGGGGGTACGTAACTATTTTAGATTTTCTGAGCTAGAGCTTGACCAGTGTTAATAAAATAATTATTAACATAGTTAACCGAGTCTTGGGGACATGATTTTATCTTAAGTAGGTCGCTATTTGAGCTCCTGGGTGGCTTATAATTTGTGATTTCATTAATAGTTGACCACAATGCCCGAGGGTTTTTAGCAGATGCTTTGAATTTGGCTTTATTAAATTTATTTTTTTGGTTTTTTTATTAGGTTACACAGAAAGTCCGATACCGTCTATATGTAATCACTAGGATTTGATTATGTGGGTTTGATTTGATTTTAAGGATGATTGAATTTCTAAGTCTAATGCACCGTAGGGCACCTGTTGTTATCCAGGGTTAAATCGTTCTTTTGCTATTCGTGATAATTACATTTTTAGAGTTCGAAAATAAAGCTGTTTTGACCAATTCTATAAGCGCAAAGGCGAAGTATCAGGGTCTTTGAAGTTGTTAAAAACGGAGGTATCAATATTTTTTAGACTATTATGAGCATTTTCGTAGTTGACTATTGTTTTGTGCTTTTTAGGTACATTATAGCAATATTTATTCTCGAGAGATAACAAAATCATGCAGTGGTTGGTCTGTTACGGTTGTATTTAAAACCGCTGTAAAAGCTATATTTTGTTGATTATCAAGACTCAGGAAGACGTGATCTAGGCATCCATCCCCCCTCGTGGGTAGGTTGTGAGATGGTAAAAGTCCATGCGTAGATAGCATATTTAAGTAAGTAATCTATTGTTTCTTTCGTAAAATAAATGTCTTATTTGTTTTGATTTTGATTTTTTTATTTTCCTTCTTACTTTGTTCACATGCGCGTAATAACAACTTTAATGCTATGATTAAGAACCTTACTCGACAGTGGCGCCAACTAGTGAGTACAAAAACGGTAACCCTCATTACAAATCCTTACAGACATAGTGTGTAGTAGGTTACGATGTGAGCACAAAAACAAAAAAAAAGCACTGCTTTAATGAAACTTAGAAGCAATATAAATACTTGCTGCTTATGGAATTTAAGGCTAACGAACCTGGCCGAATTCACACTGTTGTGAATGGATCTAAATGCTCCGTCTATAATTCGAAGATCTATGAAGAATACAAATGAGTGGATTAAACCGAAATGTTTTAATACATGACACATTAAAATAAAAAAATGACAATAATTCAGGGTTATCGATATGTAGAAGGGGTTACCAATAATTCATCGAAAAATTTTTTTTTATAAATTATCACTTCCCAAACAATTTTCCACATAATTTCATTTGCCAAATTATTACTTAGCAAATAAACTCTTCACAAATAATTGTAACACAAACCTAATATTAGGCAAGCGAACGTTTAAACAATAACTTGCTTATCAACTAGTACTTTTGCTCATTTTTACGGTTCCGAACAAAAAACAGAACCCTTATAGGATCCAGACTCGGACTCGGGTACACACACCCGAGTCCGAGTCTATCTGTCTGTCCGTCTCTCTGTCTGTGTGTCCGTCTATAACAGCCAGTGTTTCTCCGGATCCACTGGACCGATTCTGTTGAAATTTGGTATACATAATGGACTTTTGTGACCCAAACACGGACGCATTACGCAAATTATTAAATTTTTTACGACCCCCAAAAGCGATGCACATACGGGCGGCGCAAACAAGAAATTAAAAAAAAAATGATTTTTGAATAATATTGTGTGATATATCAAATGAAAGGGCTTACTGCGACGGTATTAATTATATTTTTTCATCATTTTCAAATTTAGGGTTTTAAAGTTTTTCAAGAAATTAGACGAAAAATTACCACTCCCCCTTATCTCTAAACTACCGAGCCTAAAATTTTGAAAAAAAATATGGAGACAAAGGTTCTATACCTAAAGATTACAGATAAACCTATAAGAAGTCTATAGTGTTAAAATAACATGTTAAAAAAATCGTACGGAACCCTTTGCACGCGAATCCAACTCGCACTTGGCCAGCTTTTATGTAGTCAAATATTTCAGTTGGCATAACACATTTTACGCAAAATAAAATAAGCCAAATACACTTGGGAGCAATAAATCGAGACACTTCCTTTTTTCACGTAAAATGGTTAATATTTTTGATTAGGTATATGGAATGTATCAATTAGAACCACCGCAATATCGCCTAAAAGTTTATTAAATAACCTTTATAATGAAGGTAAATTATGAGATAATAATCTTATTGAATGATGAATTATTGGCTCTGAAAGAAAAATGGTAATTTTGATAGAAAATTTAGTAAGGTTAAAACAGTATAGAAAAACACTAAGAAACAAAATTATTGCAAACAAATATTCTTGATAACTGGTATTATCCCCGTGCCCTGATACATTCTTGTAATCTTTACGTCATCGATCTGACCAGCGTTACGATGACATATTGTTGGTATGTTTCTTCTCTCAGTGACTTTAAGCTCTTGAATGGATGAAACAGCGGGAACCCTGGCTCGGACTTTCCATTTTAGCTCGGCGCATAGGTGTTCGATTGGGTTCAAGACCGGGCTTCTTGCTGGCCACACTGTTTGTTGAATCCCGATCGCCGATAAGTACTCCGTAACGATCCGCGCGGTATGAGGTCTCGCATTGTCATGCAAAAACTAGATATTTTCTCCGATAAAACCAGCATACAGCATAACGTAGTCTTCGAAAATATCATTTATGCATCGGTCAGCTGTTAATCCATGTCTACCACTTCCATCGTTGACGGGGTTGACGAAGACATGTTACGTTTTTCAGTCTAGAGAAATTCCTCCCCACACCATACAAGAAACACCGCAAAATGTTACAGTTTCTCGAATGCAACATTGGGCAAATCTTTCACCGGGTCGTTTTTACACTCGGCTTCTCCCGTCATTGCTAAAAAGACAATTCTCGACTCGTCAGAAAAAAAAACTGACCTCCAGTCTTCTAAAGTCCAATTATTGTTTTCTCGAGTAAACTCAAGGCGAGATCGGCGGTGAGCTACAGTTATTTGTGGGCCAGTTTTCGGTTTGTGTAACGATAAATTTTGTCCTTTTAGTCTTCATCTCACTATCCACCTACTGATCTCGACACCTCGAACGTCACGTAACGTTTGCTGGAGCTGAACAGCGTTAAGTCCACGGTTGCGCAACGAACTGTTTGCAATAAAGCGGTCGTCAAGCTTTGTAGTTTCCCGTGATCTGCCCATTCCAGGTTGCCGAATAAAAGCACTAGTCTCCAGATACCTGCGGTATACCCGCTGTACCTTTTTTGTCCGGATCCAGCCTGAAGTAAAGTTACAAATTGGGCAGCTTATGTCGGTGTAGGTTCCATTATAGGTATCAGGCTCTTCGATTACACAGTAACAGATAAAGACAATGATAACACGTTAATAAGGATATAATTATCAAAAAAAACCCTATTTAACCTTTTCTTAATGGATAACAATCAAAAAGTGATAGCAAATAAAAGGCTATAATTTTATTTTACCCTTTAAACTCTAATTCAAAATAAAAAAAAAATATAAGCTATTAAATAAGCTTTTAGGTGATATGTTTCGAATCAAAAGGAAGTCCTTTTTCACGCATTATGATTATTAAGCGGGAGCAAATAAATATATATTTTAACAAGTGTATTTAGTATCGTCAGTTTTCAATTTACCATTTCTATTTAGTCAATTGCTTAGTCAACGATAAAAGATTTGCTTCTTTATGTCAGTTGCATATATTTATGTTTATTCTATATAAACCTAAAATAAATATTTTGTATTATTAGGAGAGACGGATCATCACACAAGCAAGCATGCAGCATGCAAGTCTCCCAGGCGGTCCCACGCGAGCTTATCGTCGTAGATGGTTTAATGCTCACCACCGCAGCTTCGTCTCAGTCTCAGCCACGGCAGTGAGCGCTACAACCTCAACTCGCGGGCTGCCTCGCCCCTCCGCGCCTACGCGATGATAAATTACACTCTAGGGGTAGGGCAGACTACGTGTAGTCGTACTTACAGCGATTCGTATCTGTCACTAAAACCTAATTTTTAACCATTTTAATATAAATGAACGTACAGAATAATTAATATATATATATATATATATAATTCCTAAAAATCTGTTTTTTTTGTCCTTATTTTTTTGTCCTTGGTAATATTCTGCAGAGTAAAAATTTGACCAAATGAAAATGTGCGTACTAAATCCATTCCAAATATTGCAGTGGTATAAAGAAGGTTGCTAAGAATTTGTTTGAATAATGAAATTTAGTCTAAATCATTTTGGAAAAACACCAGGATCCCATGTAGAAGGCCTTACTCTACATTTAAATGTTCGTGGAGCTATTGCGTGACGCAATATTAAAAACGAGTGATATTATTTCTTACCAAAAATTCATAAGAGTGACTGCAAGGTCTTAAATTTAGGCTACTGGTACTTTTCCAAGCACTAGTCTGGTACAAACTTACTTTTTCGTTTATCCTTACTACTTAACGTAATTGGAAACTCGTGCCTGACAATAATCAACAAAATTCTATTTTACCGACACATTAAAACAATGTAGTGTCCTCAAAATTATTGACACACTCAATGACTCAAGTAATTGTTTCGTAGAGAATTCAAATAACAAATTGCTTTCCGGCAGTCCATGCATACTAACTACCAAATAAAAATGCCTCCTTTAAAGTGGTTAAACAATTTATTGTTTGTTGAAAATCTCTTGGGCATATACAGGAGTTATTGCAACCAGAAGAAGCTCAATAAATGTTTTATTATCTTTCAAATATTCGTTCAAACAATGTTCCACACCTTACTGGTTATTGTCATAGCATATTTCGTGTTACAAAGAAATGTTGCAAATACGCAAATCAATTTAATTTATTGTAGTTATGCTGTTTTAGGGTATGTTACAGCAATGCCAGCTGTCGTTACTGGCATCTGTTACAGCCGTGCCTTCAAATCATTTGAAAGAAGTATCAATCGTGTCACTGATTTTTTTAAAGATGACATGAAATTAATTAATTCTTTTAAGAAAATATACTGGCCAAGCACTACTGTTATGTTATTATTTCTCGTGTTTGCTGTCTACAGATCTGTGTTTATTTTAATCCAGTTCAACTTTGTTTGGGAGCTGTTAATTATAGGTCCTATTTTGGTATCGCAAAGTATTTTAAGAATTACAGTACTATTTCAGTACCTCATGTTCTTCGTTGTTATAATGACAGTGTTTGTTTTGTCCGAACGCTTGACTATGTTGATATCAGTCGTTGATATGAAGGTACGGAGCCGCGATATTAGTTTAGATGAGCAATGTGATGTCACAAGAGAGCAGATTCAGGGATGGGTTGGACTGTATCGAGATTTAGCAAACTGCTGTGTAAAACTGACGGTATGCTTTGGACGCCAGGTACTTTAATTTAATTACCATACCTATCTTTTGTCAGTTTAATTAAGACTTTCTCATATTCATTGAAGGTTGATCCTTAAATGAATTTAAGCCGTTGCCGGGCCGTGCTCATGCTCGTGTTCGGAGCTGAAAACAATGTTGGCGCGTATATTATACATATATGAACTCATTCACACACGTCCGTGTCCGGGATGCCTGGGGCGGACGACGGCTCGGAAACGTCCAGGGCATAGCCCTGATATGTCTGCAGCCCTAATAACTGTGCTGTTTTTGTTTCAGTATTTCTTTTGCCTAATATCGGCTTTAGTATACTACGTTTTCATGACTTACCATATCTGTTATATTAATCCTATACGTGTAAGTATTTTAATCTGATATAAAAAAACTAAGTTTTGGGTCCATGCAATTTGGGGTCTAACACATATTTTAATACAAGCAAAAAATATGCTGAATCACTCAACTTATTGTTTTACCTATATAATTAACGGTATTTATAAATTACAGAGTGGATCAATACACGAATATGAGGATTTTGCAATCATTGTATTTATGTACCTCTCCGCGATGATACTGCCTCTAATTGCTGGACAGAAGGCGGGTAATCAAGGACTGAAGTTCCAGCGAGAATTGGTTAGACTTTACAATACAATGATTACGTTTGGTAAGAATATAAACATACCACATAACTCAATACCTGAGATACCCAAAGGATTAGTCGGTGGTGTACCTATAAGTGTACCGTTAAGTCTAAATTAAGTTAAGCCCTGATATTTTAAGTAGCAATACCTGTGCGTTTCGCATTCACTACCCGCGAGCCTCACTAGGCCGTCGGTCCCCCTTGTTCGGGAGGTATCAACACCGGTTGTTGTGGCGACACTTGGGGGAGGCCTATGTCCAGCTGTGTATGTCTTTCGGCTGATATGATGATGATGAACCTGAAGTTCCGGTTGGCAATAGACTCACCACCTATTGCACGAGACTTCTATATTTCTCTACTAACATGGTTAAATAATTTTGTAATATACGTGTATTGTTTTCGGATTCACGTAACCCTTTCACACTTAGCAATAATCCATGTGGTCATTAGTCCAAGTCAGTTGCATAAATGTATATTAACTAGCTTACAAGATGCGTGAAAGTCCAGTTAATCAAATCAGTCCTGTATCTAAAAAGTTATAAGTAACGGACAGTCCTTTGACCATCAATGATATATTGAACAGTAATCAATCATCCATATGTAATAAACTCTTCCATTACTGAGTGCTTGAGTGACTGACAGACAACACACAGTCGAAACTGCTGGTCGCAGAAAATTAAAATTTGGCATGCAGGTTCCATGAGGAGTGTAGGGAACGGGAAAAAATGCAATATACAAAAACACAAAAACAAAAACTAACTAGTTCATATAGGATGACTTACCGTTCTTTTCAGATACAAATGAAGATGAAACAAGGTTGATAAAGGACTTCATACGATTGACAAAGAAGAATCCAATAGAGATTAAGTTAATCTCCAACACTCCTGCCGGGGTGTACATGCTGCCAGTAATACTTACATTGGCTGTCAACTGTCTTATTATTATATTGCAGTTTATGCATGTTGTTTAATTTTGTAACCTTGTTATTGCCATAGTATACTTTTGTCTGCACTGCAACTGGGTTTGCGCAATCATTATATTTTCTATGTCTTCTCTTCCGTGAGCCATTAGGTTATCACGCTTTTATAATATATCATTTCTAATAGAATCTATATATCTTATCTCATGACTGTCTCTCCCTTTTTGACCACCAACATCAATTTTCTTATAACTTCCTCAGTTACATGTACTCTCATCATCTTCCTGCCCTTGTCGCATGCTACTTGGGATCAGCGCAACACATTATTTTCAACTGTTACCATCTTGCTCAGTGAGCCGTCATGCTATCACTAACTTCCTTTTCTTTCATTCACTCCTAACACAATCCATCCATTTTTTTTGGCTTCCACATTCATCCTCATCCATCCACATTTATATTAGTAACTCTTTAAGTTACATGCGTTGCATCCCTTCTCTTCATATGACATACCAAGACAAGCGGTTCCCTTTCGATTTTTACGTCACTGGCACTACTTTTGAACTACTCTGCTTCGCATGTCTCTATATCATGTACTCTGATAATATTAGTCTCATTATTGTGTAATTAAAAATAACGTGTACTCGTATATAAATACTCTTTCGTAAAATTATATCGTTGTCAAAAAAAGTAATTTAGATTGTTTCATTATTCCTCCAGGAAATGTCAGCGCCATTTTTGTTGCTAAAACGTGTGAGTGTCATAATTTGAGAGAAATAATTCATCGACTTGATTACAATCCTGTCACTGCAAATGCATATACCATCTCCACCGCGGGTAAAAATAGATAATAATGAAGAGATTAAGAGCGTCATTGTTCTTATAAATCGGTAATTCCAATGTTGTTAAGCGTAGCGCGCACGCATCAATACAAAATTGGTTCAAAACAACGTCGAACTATACGGGTGTATCGTTTGATATAATAACAAAAGTTCTAATGGTCTAATTTCATTTATTATACTTTTTTTTAACTATCGATCTAATTTTTTTACCTAATTTTAAATGGTATAATGAACATTTTATATAATGCACATTTGAATTAATATTCAATTAGTATATATGATATTCAGTTACAGAAGTGCTAGTTTATAATACCAGCACTTCGCCCGCGACTTAGCCTGCGTAGACTTTAGAAGTGGCGCGCAACTTCTTTGTCGCATATTCTCATTCTCGGAAATTCATCTCCATGATTCTTTATTCTGATAGTTTGTGAGTTTTTACTGTCCGTACTTTCAGCTGGAACCACTTCGACATGTTTCTGGTGTTCTGGTACTTGTGAATCTTTAGCGCTCATAACTACAGCCCAGAAAAACTTCGATATGTTTCGGTTCTCCTGGTATTTTTAAATGCTAACCACTCACAATTCCAGCTTCAGAAATCCTACGACATGTTTTTGGTATCCTGGTACTTGTGAATCTTTAACGCTCATAATTACAGCCCGGAAAAATCCGCTATATGTTTCTGTTCTCCTGGGGCCTATTTAATAAAACTTACAGGTGACAAGTGACATTTAACGGGTTACAATTGTATGTCCGACAAGTTTCTGTTTAATGACTGAATCTATGGTTTAAATGACAAATCAAAATGTTGTTTTGAACATGTTTCGAAGTTATATTTTTATTAATAGTGAGTTGGTTTACGAATAAACTTAACCATTGTGGAAATCATATTGATCGACGAGCACTCGTTGTACATGAAGATTTGCCTTATTTGCCTATCTACTACTTGCATAAGTTATGTAATTTTCAAGCCGAGGAGTTCTCATGGATGTTGGACAAGGCTGGGCAATTCATATCTAATTATAATGCACTGCTTGAGTCAAAAAGCTTGAATAAAAGGAAGAAGGCTGCCTGATTCGGCTTGAGTGTTTGAGACACGGATTAGGTTGATTATTAAAGAAAGTTGACTCACATGAAGTTGGTATAAAATAGTGAAAAGAACACGTTATATTTTAAGTTTCTACTCTTAATTGAAAATGTGCCGTATCATTATAACCGAATAAAGTAAATACTTCCTTAAAATCACTTTATTGTTTATTTTTACTTGATAGTTTGCAATAATAAAAATTTGCATTTAAGTTTCACTCAGATTCGTATCACTAAATGTTACGAGTTGCATACGTATAAAAAGCCTTAAAATATAGCTATCTTCTAGACGGTTCATACATTTCTTGAAAACCTACAATTATTCAAAGATTTTAGAATAGAATAGAATAGGAATCCATTTTAATTTGACACTGACAGCAAAACATTTAAATCGCTAGATATCACATACACTATACACTCCCACAATAATTTACACAAAGGCGTCGTTCTAACATATCAATAATCGCGCGAATGTGGATTTTTCGCGCTCATTTGTAAGCTAAAACTGAAAGGCGCTCTCTGACATCGCGTTAAGGTTTGCCGTAAAAATGAATGCGACGATCGCATATTCGCGCAATAATCGGTTTCTATTACGTCGACACTTAAATCGTCTTCGTAACGAGTTCTTTTCGGAGATCCGAAAGAAGTTTGGTCAAACCATCGATTGCAAGCGTCAAGTTGCCGCCGAACTTGGTCGACTTTAGCTGCAAACTGAGTCGTCAGATGATTGGGCCTTAGATGACTTCGTCTTCCCGCCGAAGTGTTAGTATCCGAAGACTTTATAATACTACATGAGGAAAGTATATTTACTGAGAGAGTGAGCTCACACAACCAGACGCGTAAGGGCGCATCTAGTAATTTAAATCTTGAATAACCACCGACTTATATCGCTAGATATACCCTCACCATCATGATAAGATAGAGCTGACAAATCTTTCATGTGGTATTTCCATTCCCGTTACATCTTTGTTTACAAGTAAGGTTTACATCTACATATTTGTCAGCTTTATTAAACGCATTTCCTAGTGAAAATGTGACAATATTGTCGTTGTCTGACATATTTGTCACATTGTCAGTTATATAGAAAGAAAAGAAAAATTATAATTTGACATAATTCTAGTCTCCTGGTATCTACTTGTGAATCATAATTCCAGCCTCGAAAATACTTCTACGTGTTTCTGATCTTCTGGTGCTTTTGAATCCTAACTGCTCACAATTCCAACCTTGAAAATACTTCGACAAAAGCGCTAAAGATTCATTATGTACCAGGAGATCATAATGTTTATGATCTCCTGGTACATAATGAATCTTTAGCGCTCATAATTCCTGCCCGAAATATTTCGACATGTTTCTGGTCTCCTGGCACTTATGAATCTTAAGCATTCCCAATCCTAGCCCTAAAAATACTTCGACATATTTTTGGACTCCTGGTAGTTGTGAATATGAAGTACTAAGGCAGCAGCGGCTCTGGATTTTCACTTCTTCCTCAGTCTCTATTAAGGAAAATCTTCGACATGTATCTGCTGTACACATGGAATAAATCTTGCTCAAAAACAGCGACATAAATATTTCTGTTTGATTGTTAAATCGTTCTGTTTTACTGCTACTTGTGAATCTTTAGCGCTCAACAATTCCAGCCCTGAACATTGACATGTTTTTGCTATCCTGATACTTGTGAATCTAGTTACAGCGCTCATAATTCCAACTCCGAAAATACTTCAACATGCTTCTGCTCTCCTAGTACTTGTGAATCTATAGCATTCACAATTCCAGCCCGAAAAAGTCTTTGAAATGTATCAGCCGGTCGATTGTGAAACATGTTGAAGTGAAGGCTTGTATGAAGTGACCACGAAGTGAGCTATCATTCCATCTTGATTATATGGATCGACAGGTCACTTCACGATCAGTTCACCCGTGCCTTCACTTCGACATGTAACAGAATCGCACTGCTGTAAAAAAAAGACATTTCACTCAAAAATACTTTAACATGTATTTGGTCTCTTGAAACTGGTGAATTTTTAGCGCTTATAAGTTGAGACCAAAAATACATCAATATGTTTCTGGTCTCCTGGTAATTGTGAATCTTTAATCTTTATTTTTTTATCTTTTTATAGTAGGTACATTATTGCCTGATTGGTAGAGAATGTCTAACGGCATTAAGTATTCGACAATCAGCACAACAGCAGCAAAATGTGATATCCATAATTTCTTATGGATATCACATTTTGCTGCTGTTGTGCGCCGCCGCTGTCAGACAATTAAAAAATTATGTACTATGGAAGTAAAGGATCTCAGCAAAGGATACGATAAAGATGAGAAGGTTGTACATAGATATGGCGTATGTATGAACTGCAGGTCTAAAAAGGCCACTTTAGTAGAATCATATTAGGAACATAATATTAATCAAACAAAAATCTGCCAGATTTAATTTTCATCTTTATCGTTAAAGCATGAGCTGGTTGATTGGGAAAATTTGCCAGTTTCGGATAACGTGATCTGCTGGCTGATTCTACTAAAGTGGCCTTAAGTTTTAGACCCGCAGTATAGGACTCTAATCAGTATGTACCACGTAACAATAGTGAAAGCTCCAAAACACACCTTTTACATATGTACCAATTACCTTAGACTAAAACATTACCCAGAATAGTGGATCACTTGGCTCACGGGTTGATGAAGAAAACAGTAAACTGCGCGCCATAGCGTGAACAGGACACAAATAATCAACGATATTTCGAACGAACATTGCGGTCTGTGGAGACAGATTCAGCATCACTCCTGTCTGAGGGCCGGCTGATCAAATTCAAACACCACATTAAATTTTAGACATGCATGATCGTCTAACACACACGTGTGCAGGTGAAGATGGCCTACGTATCACGTATGCTAAACATTTGACGGTTCTATAACGCAGACGGCTATAGCATCTAAGTTTCATTCTGTTTTAATAGGAATGAGTATACACAAATAACGCATGGTCTTACGAAATGATGCAATCAAAACCGGTAAATGTGGGCAGTGGACTCCGATACACATCGTTTTCAACACGATTGCGAGACACGTTCGCCAGTCTGCAGTATGATTCGGTAAATATTCGCGCTCGGGTAGCAGCTCACTTCGTGATCACTTCAACCGAGCTTTCACTTCGACATGTTAACAGAGTTGACCGGCTACTTCGTGTACCTACGCACGGCTCTTCGGTCATTCGAATGATTTTTTTTTATTATTATTGGTAGGCACGCGTTTGACCTGATGGTAAGCGATGATGTGATCGAAGATGGAGCTCGCTTGCCTAGAAGTAACCTATTCACTCTTGACTTAAAGATCCTAGGTTGCAGCTATCAGGAAACAGATTCCGGTAGGGAATTCCACTCCTTGGTTGTACAATCTATGAATGAGTTTCCAAAACGTTGTGCGCGTGTGGGCCGTTCGTCTTGTGGTCCGAAAATGGAACGGGCTTGGTAAAGTATGCAATTCCGTCGCACATCCCCCAAAATGCAACCGGTAGAAAACCGACAGGCTATCAACTCAGCGTCGATGTTCAAGACTTAGGAGCTTCGTCGCGATGAGCCTATCATTACCGATGGTCCTCTTGGCTTGTTTCTCAATTGAATCAAGGGCATCAAGCTGGTATCTGGCAGATCCGTCCTAAAATGAGAGCAGTACTCCATACACAATCGAATTTACGCTTGATAGAGTTTGAACAGCTGTTCCGGCGTGAAGTATCGTCTTACCTTTGCTGGGATCCCCAACTTCTTTGCAGCCACTTGAGCTTTTGTCTCTATGAAAGGGCCAAAATGGACGGTAGATGTTAATGTAACCCCAAGAAGCTCAAGGTCATCGACACGGTTGCACCTCGCAAAGATGGAGCTGGGTGGTATTGGCTCGTTTTGGCGGTAAATAGACACGGTCTTAGCAGCATTGAACTTGACCATCGCCCCATTCAGAGACAGCTTGTAAGGACACGTTCAAACGCTCCTTCGGAGAGACCGGATCTGCGACCAACCAGCTCGTGTGTCGGAGTCAACAACAATGCTGTTGTCTGTATACCCAAAGGTACCGTGTTCAAGCAGATCATTAATAAACAAATGATTTAACTGAGAGCAGCGTAGAATATACTGCCTTTGTTCGTTCAGTGCGACTGAATAAAAATGTCTCTTTATTTATGTAAAATGTGAGGATGTTTGCTTCTTTTTTAGTTTATTGAAATAATAGCGCCAGTACTGTGTAATATAATAAACAAATGCATTGAAGAGGCGGTCTTCCCATCAAAATTAAAATTATCCGTGGTTATTCCAATATTTAAAAAAGAGGATAGAGAAAATATGAATTGTTATAGACCAATATCTCTAATACCTATCTTATCAAAGGTCTTTGAAAAAGTCATCTATAACAATTTATACAACTATATTGAAAAACATAATATACTTACGGAAGAACAAATGGGTTTCAGGAAAAATAAGTCGATTAACAACGCATTTCAAACTTTCCTAAAAACGGTACTAAAAGGCATGGATAATAAAAAGCATGTCTCTGCACTATATACGGATATGACGAAGGCCTTCGACTTCGTCAATCATGAGATACTATTAAATAAATTAGAAGCGTATGGAATACGGGGAAAGGCTCTAGATCTCATAAAATCATATTTAAGAAACAGAGAACAACAAACCGAAATATCTACCATTTCAGATGTTACAACAATCGAAAAAAAAAATACTAGTCAACACCAAAAAAGTCTACAACGGTGTACCACAAGGAAGTATTTTAGGTCCTCTGCTCTTTATTATTTACATTAACGACCTCCCTAAATCAATCGAATCCTCCATGGTTCTGTATGCTGACAATAGCACTGCGATAGTGGTATCTGCAGACACCGCGACTCATGAAAATGAGATGAACCATATGCTATCACCTATAATTAACTGGTTAAAATTAAATGAACTTAAAATAAACCTAACTAAAACATTTATAATGACTTTTAAAACAAAAAATTCTAAATCAAATACTATCGATATACAATACGAACAAATAAAGATAGAAAAAATAAATTCTACGAAATTCCTTGGACTACACATAGACTCGGACATGAGATGGAGGACACATATCGAACAAGTATGCACTAAACTGAGTCGGTATTCATATGCTTTATACATGCTTCGCAAAGTCGTAAATCAATGTGTACTTCTATCTGCCTACCACGCTTACGTTGGTTCGACACTAAGATATGGTATAATGTTTTGGGGGAATGCCGCTAATAGAGAGACTGTATTCAAAGCCCAAAAGAAATGTATCCGAGCAATATGCGCTTTAAAACCTACAGACACGTGTAAACCACATTTTATAAATTTAAAAATATTGACATTCCCATCGCTGTATATTTATGAACTGGCATTAGACATTAGAAATAATATTGATAAATATGAAACGGTAAAAAGTACCAGGCTGGCCAGTACACTTTGTGCAATACGCCATAGAACGGCTATGTTTGACAAGAGTGCATTTTGTATGGGCCCTAGAATCTATAATAAATTACATAATAATATAAAGGATGCTGAAAATTTTGTCATTTAAAAATAAATTAAAGACTTATCTAATTAATATAATGTAAATGACTATTTGAATGAAAAAATTTTCAGATTTAAACAACTGACTACTAGTGACTACTAGTCGGGTTTTACCAAGTGCGGTGTGACGTGAAGCCCATTTGTATCGCGGAGATCGATGCTGTCCGTGTAACGTGCGTATCAAGGCCCCGAAGGTCTAAATTTACCCCAGTTCGATGTCGGTGCTCGGAATAGTTCGTAGACGACTTCCGTTGGACGTTTTGACGGGGTGTTGTGCGCGGTTGTGTAACCTTGCTTTAGTCCGTTGAGACTCAGAGAGAATGTTCCCGAACATTCTCGTTCCGAGAGTGTTCTCGCTGTGAGAATGTTCCTTTTCCCCATCACTAGTTGGGAGTGTCATGCTCACACACAGGCGTATGCGTTGGATCATTTGGCTCCCTTCAAAATGGTTGAGCCGAATGGTGCTAGCGCATGCGTCATGTTCGTGAACGGGCGCTGTCAGTTGGGACTGGTCATTTCTCAGTTGCCATGGTTTATTTTAAATATTTCTTTGAATTGTTCCTTTTTTTTCCCGGACGCTTTTATCCTGCTCGTCTTTTACATCGTTCTCACACGTTTGTATAATTTCAACTTGATGTAAACAAAAATTTGTAACAATTTATTATTTTTAAAAGAGTGTCCGTGGAGTTTCTTGCACGTTCTTCTCCATAGAGATCTACGCTTTGAAACGTGCAAATAGCTTCATCTTGTTGGACTGACCGACCTTGACAATTCAAAAGTGCCTGTAAATGGTTTATTTGAAATATACGATTTGATTTGATTTGATTTGATCAGTCCTAAGCCAGATGATTCGTTTTGCAATAGTTGGGACCCTAACTTGGGACATAAAATTAGGTTACAAACAAAGGACATTGTAAAAAGTGGCCTATGAATCAACACATATGAAACCTTTACCATAACTCCTAGTTTTTTTTGTATAATATACATTTTAATTATAACAATAGATCGGACACTTCATAATAACGAAATCATTTTAAAAAGTAATTCACTTCGGTTTTATTCCCCTGCGCCATAATTTTTAAATTGCAACAAAGTGATCTATGAGTAAGATTTTTAGTTACAAAAAGAATAAAGCGATTGAAAGCGCTGTGTGAGACGAGCAACATCGACACTGACAGTCGATGAAATTATGGATGACACTTTGGCAATTTGCAGATAACAGTTTTAAACTGAGATCACAGAGCGGCCAGACATCCTTTATTTTCTCAAACAACAAAATATGTGGGATAGAATAGTGATAGTCTGTACTTTAAACATACGCATTTTGCATCCTCCCAAATCCTGTCAGATTTTAGCTTTCGTTATTTGCACCTAGTAAATGAACTATGCCCAAATTACAGCCTTGTGATGGATCTCACTCGATCTTACCGGCGGCCTATGTTACCACGTTTGCGTATGTTAAAAGAACATACTAATCTATACCACACCTTTTTTAGTAAGGTCATGCAGCTCTGGGATCTTAGTCCATGTGGTATGTTTTTATAGGCATAATTATAACCTCAAAAGCTGAAAGCATTTTGTTTTTTTTTTTTGCAATTCTCAGAAGTGTCCGTGATTTTAATTTAGTTACAGTCACAACACAGAAAGTAAATTCACGTCTCTGTTGGTTCTTAGGCCAACGATGTATGGACGCATAGTAATATCCTTTTCTTTTAAAAGTCAGGTACTTTTCGGTTAAATGCTTTTACTTGCTAACCTTAGGCTTTAGGTAATTTGTGTCACTTAAGATCATAAATGAAAACATCAATAACAATGACATGCCATCAATATTATCGATGGTCAATTTAATAAATAACCACTTTAATAAATAATAATCGAATAGTGTGTTTCTTTCCTTTTAAAATACCGACATCTACATTGTCTTGTCTTCGCTAAGGTATAGCATAACTAACCGAAATGTTAATAAAAAGTTTGAACAATTTGATGTTAGTTGAAAATATTTTAGGCGCATGCCGTGATTATTCGTGCCAGAAGAAAATTAAGAAATATTTAACCACTACCCGATTAATCGTCCAATCTTTATTGCACACTATAGCTCTGAAGATTTACCTATATGAATTGTTAGACAATGACAGTAATGCAAATTTAAGTCTTTGTTGTTTTGCTGTTTTATTTTTTTTAAATTTTGCGTTATCCGTTTTGACTGGCATCTGTTACAGCAGCGACTTTATGTCATACTATAGAAGCATCAGTCGCGTTTCTGAGTGGTTCAAAAATGACAAGAAACTTATCGACTCAGTTAAAAAAATATACTGGTTCAGTATTACTTTTTTTGTACTGTCCTCAACTTTTAGTATCTATAGATTATCAGAAATTTCAAAAAGTCTATCACTAACGTCTGTCTTTGATTACTTTTCCATTATATCACAAACAATTGTAAGAATCTCTATGGTATATCAAAATGTCATGTTTTTTTTCGTTATACTGATGGTGATCCAATTGAGCAAAAGTTTGAATTTAGTGATATCAGTTGCTCAAGGGAGTATCAGTAATTTGGATGAGCAATGTGACATCACAAGAGAGCAGATTCAAGAATGGGTTGAACTGTATCGGGATTTAGCAAACTGCTGTGTAAAGTTAACGTTATCGTTCGGGCGCCAGGTAGGTTGTTTTTGTGCTTGCAAGTTAAAGTGACATTGTAAAAAAATGCAATTGGACGTTGTAGATCCTTATGGAGTATTGGAGGTCTCTTGTTGACTACGCGCACTTCTACAATCTTGATGTATAGTGCTATTTTTCACACATATTTAAGTATCCACCTTCACGATATTTTATAATGGCATAAGTGTAGGACTCCATTGATATTTGTATGTTTCAGTTTCTCTTTTCAGTGATGACATTAATATTGTACAACATTTTCCTGTCGTACAAAATATGTACCGCAAGTATTTTCAATGTAAGTCCATTTAATATAAATAAGAACTGCATTGGATAAAATATCATGCTTGTTTGAAAGAGTGTACAAGAAGAATCACTAGTTGAAAAATGTTTTTGAAATAAAAAAAATAACTTTTCAATGGCAGACAAAAATGAAATCGAAATGAAGACATGTTTATTTCGATTAATAATCTTGACACCAATCAAAATTGTATATCTTTAAACATATATAAGAATATTTTTATCGATTTTTCAGTCAGGAAATGAAAGAATGTTAATTGCTGTGTTTATTTACGGATCGTTGTCAGTTTTACCAATTATTGCTGGCCAGCTGTCTTATAATCAAGGAGTGAAATTCCATCGGGGTTTGGCACGGCTTTATAATACAATAATTATATTTGGTAAGCAAATGCGATTGATTTAAAAATAAAAAAAAACTAGCACCTTGCCCGCTCATAAATATGTAGCTTACTACTAAAAAAAAATCTAAATCGCTTCAGTAGTTCCAGAGATGACTTCCTACAATCAAACTCACAAACTTTTTCTTTTTATAATAGTAGTGTAAATACATTTTAAATTAAATGGCAGCAAAACTTATGGCAACTGTAACATTGTCTCTTTTAATTTCAGATTTAAACGCATCTGAAGCAAAATTGATAAAAGACTTTATACGACTGATAAAGCAAAATCCACTAGAGATCAAGTTACTATCCAATGTTTCTGCTGGGATGTACATGCTGCCAGTTATACTAGCGTTGTCTGTCAATTATGTCATTGTTATGTTGCAGTTTAATAACATTGTGTAATATTATAGGTAATGTAATATTTAAGAAGTATTTTAGATTCAAAAGAAGAGACAGAGTGAAAATGCAAGAAATTAAAAAGAAAACCAAATTCTAAAATGCACACTAAGAGCCTACAGACAGCTAAAATGGCGATGGACAGGATATATTATATGTTAAGACAAAATAAAGAGAAATGGACTAAATTAGTAACTGAATGGTATCCAAGAGATAGCAAAAGAAATAGAGGCAGACAAATCAAAGATGCGAAGATGACTTCCAGAACCCGAAAAAAGAAGAGACCGAAATAGGTGGAAATCTTACAGGAGGCCTTTGTCAACAGACAAGCTGTTCACAAACAACCAGTTGCCGAAACTTCAAATACAAGTTAGAATTATGATTAGATCAATTTAGTTTTTAGTAAGTAGGCATTTTATTAATTGTGAAAAGGAACAGCAATAAAGGTTATATTATTTTATTTTTATTTTATAATGCTATATTATCACGTAAAACGTCATCACTATCATCTCGGTCCGTATTCGCTTAATATTGTATTTCTTTCTTTTCTTCGAGTCGCCACGATTGGTTGATCCCCAGTTTAGGTATTTGGGTGATGCCTTTACTTCACGTGCTTCTAGACATTTTGTAAATTCTATAATGTTTGTAATTTTGTAATGTTGTATTCTAAAATGGTTCGGATAAACCGAACCATTTTTAAAAAGCTAGATAACACAGTCACTTGCAGTTATTTACTGAAAGATTTTGCCTAACTTAACACACTATAACGATCCTGATCAAAGTTATGGTCAAACAACTATAAGGATGAACGGTGAAGTTAATTGACCGGAAATTCATTTTGTTAAAACACACATGGCAACTTAGTACACCAAATTTTTTGACATATGATTACATGACTCTCGAACGAAATGTTTTACTTACGATCAATCTAATCATTACTAGAAATAGCTTTGTCGCTAAGGCGTACAACTTAAAAGAAAATGTCTCCAATGAAGTGGTTGAACAACTTATTGTTTATCGAGAATTTATTAGGAATCAAAATCAAAATCAAAATCAAAATCAAAAGGCATTTATTCAAACTAGGCTGAAAATCAGCACTTTTTGAACGTCAAAATTTACATGAAGACAGTCCCCCAAATCGCCCAGCCCGTCACCACTTCCTAGTGTTTTAGCTAATATTAGGAATTATTGTAACCAAACGAAGATAAAGAAATGTTTCATTATCTTCCAAACATTCGTGCAAATTATATTGCACTCTATTAATAGTATTGGTGTTATCAAATTGGTGCTAAAAGAAATTGAGTATGACCAAATGAACTTAATTTATGGAAGTTTTATTACTTCAGCGTGTGTAAACTGTGTATCATCCATCGTGATTGGCATCTGTTACAGCCGTGTCTTCATGTCATATTATCAAAGTATCAGTCGTATTTCTGGGTGGTTCGTGGATGACAGTAAATTCACTAGCTCTCTTAAAAAAATATACTGGTTTAGTTTCGCTTTTATTTTATTTTCTATCGCTTTAGTTGCATATAGATCTTCGGAGATTCTAGTAACATTCTCCTTCGCGGACCCGTTGTTATTATTTGTTATATTGACATCACAAACAATTTCAAGACTAAACATAGTGGTACAACACCTTATATTGTTTGTTATTATTATAATGGTGGTAAATTCGTTCAAATCTTTGACTTCATTGGTATCAGTCGAACAAGAAAGAGTAAGGATGGGTATTAGTTGCGACGAACAATGTAGCATCACAAAGAAGCAGATTCAAGGCTGGGTTGAATTATACCGGGACTTAGCAAACTGCTGTGAAAAAGTAACACTATGCTTTGGACACCAGGTATTTGGAATTCAATTAGAATGATCTTACTGTTCAAATCAATTTTATGAGAATGGCAGAATAATGTGCTCCTGTTTCAGTTTTTCTTCACGTTAACTGTGTCGGTAACGAGCTTTATTTTAATAATATATCAAATGTGTTACAAAATCGTTTTGATGGTAAGATTTTGATTTTAGTCTAAGTTCTTTTGTAACACTTGATTGCATTGTATGTTAACATTTCAAATCACGTTATTTAATTTTACTATCATTTTAGAATGGCGATACCGGTGAGTTCAAGAAAATGGCATTTGTAGTATGTATTTACATTTTATTAATGATGTTGCCAATCGTAGCTGGACAAATGGCTTGTAACCAAGGAATGAAGTTTCACAAAGTGGTGGCACGTCTCTATAACACAATAACAATAATTGGCACGATTTATGCTATCACAAATAATTACAAAAATACTACTGAAATATTAAGTGTAGTGATTTGGTTTTTTTTTTTCATTTTAGATTCAAGCGAAGCTGAAGCGAAAATGATCAAGGACTTTGTACGTCTGATAAAGAAGAATCCGATTGAGATTAAGTTAATGTCCAAAGTTCCTGCTGGGATGTACATGCTGCCAGTTATACTAACTTTGGCTGTCAACTATGTCCTTGTTATGCTGCAGTTTAATCATGTTATTTAAACTAGTGATTGACAAGTGAACTAAATACAAATACATAATGTTATGTTAAGTTTGTAAACATGTCAAAGTAAAAGCTGTTGCTTTTGTAGCTCAGTCATGCAAGAACCTTTTGTGAAATAATTTAAAATAGTTAAATCCTAATATATAAAATTCTTCCGCTTCTAACGAAAAACCCACAGCCGAAACGTCTGCTTGTAGAGAGCTGAAATTTGTCATATAAGTTTCTTGGGGAGTGTAGAGGAGCACTAATAGAGAATTACCCGAAATTTCTACTGGAACGGGAAATAACGGGAGATATGCGTACGAATCGCGGGCAAAAGCTAGTTAATTATAAAAAAAAAATTGTCATTGCAAATTTTATTTACTCTTTTGCAATAGTAAGAAAAGTATTACTTTAGAACTGGTGCCAGATTGTTCTTAGGTTAAGGATTAGACTTAAAATCCTTAGTAACAACATACATTAAAGAATGAAAACATAGCAACAACATACACAATAATGATGATAGTATCCGCTAGTAAATAATAATTAACAAACTTCTAAATACTTTGTTTTCCGCATGACAACTAACACATCAATACATTAACGACTACTCAATCATTAGATAAGTTTGAAAATATTATCGGCATAACCATTTTGAAGTATGTTTCGTTATATAATTAGTAAAGTAAATTATTTAAGTGATCAATTACGGAACTGAGCTGTATTTAATCACAAAAATGAGACGCTAAATCAGTGTTGAAAAAAACTGGCCAAGTGCGAGTCGGACTCGTGTGCTTCCGTTCCAATTTCAATTTTGTAACATGTTATTTTAACACTAGAGAATTCTTATATTGATTAATTATTTTCCTGTAATCTGCAGGTTAAGAGCTATTTATAACCTACATTTTTTTTTTCAAAATTTTAGGCTCTGTAGAGTCTAAGATGGTAATTTTTGGTCTAACGTCTTGAATAACTTCTAAATTGTTTATTTTAAAATTATGACAAAAATATAATTAAAACCCCTCACAATAAGTCTTTTCATTTGATATCTCAAACGATATAGATTAAAATCCTTTTTTTTTAATTTTTGCTAGTGTGACTCCGAAAGTGACCCCCATGCTCAAAATTTATCTATTTACGTAACGCGTCCGTTTTGGGTCTCAAAAATCCATATGTGTACCAAATTTTAACAGAATCGGTCCAGTAGACCCGGAGAAAACTGGCTGTCACAGACGGACAGACAGACGTACACCCAAGTATAAGGGTTCCGTTTCTTACGGATGTTCGGAATCGTAAAACATAAAAAAAATACTTTGAAATTGAGAAATAGAACATACGGCTTTTGCCATCTGTTATCGATTTAGAAATTATCATACTGTAACATCTCATTTATGGAATGATTAATCAACATAAAAATAAAGACTTCTACCTAAAAAATGGGACAAGAGCAATACAATGACAAAAGTACAACATATAAGTAAAAAATAAATAAACAATCTATCTAATTATGAAGATGACATCGCGGCTGTATTCCCCAAAATATCAGGCAAAAGAGTATCTTGTAGTTACTAAAACAGTTTAGTAAAAGTAATTTTGTCCAGACATGGAGCTTCCAACAAATATGTTGGTTATATAAGTAATGATAATAAACATTATTTTTATTGTAAGAAGTCAACCAGAACAAAAGAGAACTAAAGGCAGTTTGCCATTAAAAAGCTGACCCAATATAGAAAGAAATCTCTAGCATTCCCTGTTCCCAGAACACACAATCCAAAGCCAAACCACTTAGCACAGAAAGTAAAGAGATCTTAAATAATTAAAGGGTCCAGGGAAGGAATACTGTTTGTAAATCGTGGTTGGGTGCAACGAAATAGAATAGAAGATTGTATCATAAGGGAACAAAATTATATTTTTTTCGGCGAGGGCGCTTTTTTGAATTCAGAGCGAAGTAAGGGATTCTTTAGTAGAATCCTGAATGTAGCGAGTGATTCAAAGTACGTCGCCCGAGCCAAAAATATATTTTGCGCCCGAGTGATACGCTCTACTTTTCATCACCCACCATGAGGAAATAAAAGGCGCCTCATATTTTATTGTAATATTATTATTTAATATATTTAAAAAACCAAATTGCAATTAAATAGTATCTAATAATAAAACAACTAAAAACTTATATTTAAATTTGAGACATTTTCGCAATTATGAAAATTTATTGTAACAGTTTTATTAGGAATAGAGATTGTTGTAGATTTTATATTCTGCGTGTTTGAAATTATGTCCGAATCTGGCTCATTTTTGTTCTCAATGGAATCTTATATTATAAGTTGTCTCACCGGTTGTGTTGTTCGTGTTGTGTAAGCCTCTGCTACAGCACTTGACTTCCATCCTCCTTGTCGCTTGAGAACAGTAAGTCCGCTCCAGAATCTGCCAAAAGGGTAGCAGAAATACGGCGAAAACAATGACCTGTATACAGTTTGATATAACTTCAAATAAGTAGCGATTACTTGTAGCATGTTAGAAAATTTATTATTTCTCATAACTTGTTTGAAGCACTTGCCATTTTGATAACGGATGAAAAACCGATTGGTCTTCATGTCAGCAGGACGCAGGTCTAGGTATTTCTGTACAATAGTTTTGTACTCTCCTCGGATTACGAAGGATCGGTCAACTTTTGTTTTTGTGTCTGTCAGCTTTACTAACAGTAAATCATCCGAGTGATTTTCGACATCATCGACAGTTACTTTTAAAAGTTCATTGCCACGACAAGCTCCATGTACTCCGAAAATTAAGCCACCTGTTACAAAACCGAATGTGAATAAGAGAATCTATCGAAATACAGGTTACAATAAAATGCGCATTTTAAAACACTACGGTTATACTTTGCTAATCCACCATATACATAGTTACTCACTTTTACGGCATGAAAGACTATTTCGGGTGCCTCATTAAGGAAAGTCTCCACGTTTTTGACTGAGAACACTTTGTTTTTTTAAATCCATTAGACATCCTCTTCAGATACGCTATTAATTTCGAATATGTGTCTAGTTTTACGTCGTTATTAAAACTGACTGTTGATTTTAGCATAGAGTAGATACTCCAAAGAGTGGAAGGTTGTTTAGTTTTGGCTAAGTACTGGAAGTAGGCCAAAAACACAGATTCTGAAAAATTCTTGGTGCCTCTTGCATTTCTCCATTCAATAAAATAACCATAGGCTTTCATATATTTCTCCCGGGATTTTGCAGGTAATAGATTATCCAACAAATTACTTGCGTCGCTTTTAATACTTTCAGGAGTTAATTCCATACTTTCACTGTCACTTGAAGAACTCATTCTTCAAAACAAAATCATGAATTTCTAACAATCAATCAAAAAATCAAAAACGGTTTTTGGGAATTCGAATATCGTTTGTCTGTTTCTAACGGTTGAAGCTAGCGCGTTTTTCGCTTTTGCCAACTCTGTGGCCGACGGAAGCTAGCAGACGGTGCCCGTTTCGTTAAGGTAAGTCCCGCCATTTTTGATTAATAGAAATATAGCACGCCTGCGAGACGTATGTTCAGGCTTTGTGTAACTTTTAACTAGGTTTCTGTGATTTTACCTTTGTTTGTTTTTTGTATATTTTATGTCTTTTTTCGGCGTTGTTTTAGGTATAAATATATCACGGTCTAAAAGATTAGATGACGACAATATTTTAGCAATCTTAAAGAGGGAAGTTCCTTCTTTGGAAGATTCAGATTCTGAAGTTGGGGGTAGCTAGAAAATATGAGCCAAGTACTCGTAAAACCTACTGATTCAAATAATGAAAATCGAGAAGAAGAACCCGAGCCAAAACAACGTAAATACTGTGCCTTTTGCTCCTATAAAAAAGGAGAATGTCAAAATTAGTGTATTATAATTGTAAAAAATCTGTGTATGGCGAGCACTAAGTTGATATGTGTGTAGACTGGTCTTAAAGTTTAGCTGGTCTTTTAAATTCTGATTAGTTATAATGTTTACTTTAAGAATAACTAATTAGCGTTAAGACAAAGGTATTCTTAAAAAAAAATGTATATGTTTCAGTTGATTTTGAAGAAGTAATTTTTTTTGTTCCTATTTATGCATATTGTTTTTTCGTTGTAATAAATAACTGTGATTATAGTTAAAATTCATAACAGTGTTGTTTTATTTTTAGTTTATATTCCAAATTTAAATTTCCGCTAAATAATATTTCTAAAATAGGGCTATTTTTGAATACAGATTGTAATTTATACGTGTACGCCTCTGAGACGTATGTTAAGGCTTTGTGTGCGTCCGAAATAGATAAGGCTTCTAGGGTTAAAGGCGAACCAAGTCGTCCTTTTCGAGTAGATAGGATGAAAAAACAATTTACCAAAACTGAATGGAAAAACACTAATTGATCATCGATCGAAAATAAAATTGAAACGAACATGTTTAATAACGACGTGGCGTCGAAATGATTGACAGTTAATAACATTTGTAACCCACTAAGTAAATTGAAATACCAAAATGTCTTGCTTCCGTTCATTACACCTATTACTTTGCAGTCGAGAGACGAGACACACAATATGTTTGTGACAAAAATGTCTGCAATTAAGTGGTTGAATAATCTATTGTTTCTGGAGACTCTCCTAGGCATATACAGGAAATATTGTAGTAAAAAAAAGAAAACAAAATATTTTATAATTTTCAAAATATTTTTCCAAATTATGTCCTACTCTATGGTCGTTTCTATTAAACTATATTTCTTGTTAGGGGGAGATGTGGTTCTTGATCAAGTTAATATTATTTATGCTGCCTTTTCGATATCAGCCTATTTAAACTCATTGTTATCTATTGTGACTGGCATCTGTTACAGCCGCTACTTCATGTCATATTATAGAAGCATCAGTAGACTCTCTGAAAGCTTTAAAAATGACACGAAATTAATGAAATCTGTAAAGAAAATGTACTGGTCCACCATAACCTTTACTTTATTAATTGTTGCCTTTGTTCTGGTCAGGTCTTTGGAAGTGTTGAAAAAATTTTCACACAAGAATATATTTCTTGTTATTCTTGTTTTTCTAGCACAAACGATCATAAGAACTACGATTCTTTATCAGCAAATATTGTTGTTTGTTATCATTATGATAGTAGTGCATCTGTTTAAAAGCTTAACTTCGTTAATATCAGACGTTCAGGAAAGAGTAGTTCGTTTTGATGTTTGTTCGGATGAGCAATGTCCTATTACAAGGGAGCAGATTCAAGAATGGGTGGATCTGTATCGTGATTTAGCAAACTGCTGTGATAAAGTTTCGTTATGCTTTGGACGCGAGGTAGGTACTTGTATTTAGAATTCAATTAACTAATCGTATTCTTCATTACTGCTACAGTGATTCGTATTTGCATCGATCTTGTAACAGCTTTTTTGTTTTATAATCAAACAAATTTTTATGTTTCAGTATTTCTTTTCATTGGTATTGTCAATGCCTAACAACATTTTGATGATTTATCAGATTTGTTACCGGGCTGGTTTGCATGTAAGTATATTTAATGGTTCTGAGTAAGATGACTAACTTGACAACAGCGAACAAAAGCGGAATACTGAAATCGGTGAATTTAAATATTTAAATTCACCGATTTCAGTATTCCGCTTTTGGATGAAGTTTTGTGGTGGCGAATTTGCATGAGAGTAATACACCAATTGTTTGGTTACATTTTTGTTCGTCTTGAGACAGACAGGTTTTACATTTATTTTTTATTTTTTAGAAAGGATTACACTCTGATGGATTTAAAAAAGCGATTGTTGCTTTTTTTACTTATGGATCAGTGATGTTGTTGCCTCTCATTGCTGGACAATCGGCTCGTAACCAGGGAAATAAGTGTCAAAGAGTGTTAGCTCGACTTTATAATACAATCATAAAAACTGGTAAGATCCTATCGTAACCTTACTAATAATATAAATGTGAAGGTTTGTATGTTTTTTTGTTTATCACCTCTTGACGTTTTAACGGCTGAACGAACTTGGATGAAACTTGGCCTGTCGGTAGATGACTTTTTAACCCGGAATTTAATGGTCCCTTGAGATATTTTTTTGACTTTCATGCGGGCGGAGCCGCAGGCGGCAGCTAGTTATTAACACAACACCATTGGCTATAGATGAAGTGATATCACAAAAGCGCTATTAAAATTTGCTTCTTCGATAGTAGTCAACCACTGTCGAAGAAGCAAATTTTTTTAGCAACGTTTTGACATTTCAACAGTGTTCGTAAAATAACTGCATACAGAATTGATTTTGGTATGTGTTTAAAATAAAATTTCAATTACTAATTTCAGATTCTAACGAAGCTGAAATGAAATTGATTAAGGATTTTATACGTCTGATGAAGAAGAATCCGATTGATATCAAATTATTGTCTAAGATTCCTGCTGGGATGTACATGCTGCCAGTTATACTCACATTGTCAATCAATTATGTAATTGTTTTGCTTCAAATCAATCATGTCATTTAATTTTGTACCTCGTATGTTCGTGGAGTTCTGTATGGTGTTGGACGTAAAAAAATAGCACCATCGCTTCTTATGGGTGTCGTAAGAGTCGACTAAGGGACTCATCAGAAAATGGGCAGCAGTATTCTCTATACATTGCAACAGTTACACTGCAATCGCCGACCTGCTTGCAAGTGTAGCGATTGTAGTAAATCCCCCATCTTGGCCAAAGCCTATGTCCAGCAGAGGACGTCTTTTGGTTGATATGAAGATGATGATGATGTTGATATATCTAGTATTCTCGAATTGTCGATTTGATCACGTCATGCCGTTTTTGAATGACGTTGCTATCAGTAATTTGTACAACGTGTAACAAAATAAGCACAAAATCTGAAAAGGGGTTTTGTATTCATCATTATGAACTTTTTTTACAATGGCTGTTTTAACATTAAATACTGATTAACTTAATTTGAAGTTTTACTACACTAACCATAACTCAGACATATTATTTCCTTAAAGTTATTGAATAGTCACCCAAGATAAAAAATAGTGTTGTTTGTTAAAGTTTTGCAGAGCTTTTAATCAGTTTTATTCATAATTACTTATTATTTTAGTTCACGACAAAAATAAACATATTGTTAAACGTAATGTCCTAACATTTAACTTTCACAATTAGAATTAGTTTGTTAGCTGATAACTCACAACAAAGTCAAGATGATACTAATGTAGGTGATAGAGGAGTTAATGGTTAAATAATATTAGTCGCTAAGTTCGATCTTCAAGGTTAAGCAACGCTTGCTGAGGTCAGTCCTCGGAAAGTACGTTAAGACGTTGGTCCCGGCTGTGATTTGTACATCTCTAATAGTCTTAAAGGATAGCCCGAGAGATATACTTTAAATTTGACAACAGTCTCGCCAAGGCGTATGTCATGCTACGGACATACTCACGGAATTAAAAAACAACAGGAATAATAAACAAAACAAACATGATTTTTTATAGGTTAACAGACGCTAGAACGCGCGGCCTCAAATAGAAACCTATGGTATGGCTCCAAAATTAAAAAAAAAAAGATATAAATAAAACAAAAGCCGAAAGTGAAAAAAAAAAGCTATGCTAAAGTCATGGCGACTTTAGCATAGCTTTTTTTTCACTTTTTAGTGATACGCTACACCTAACAACACCACTGGAAAGTCGCATGAAAGCAAAATACGCAATTTCGTTAATTGGATGACAAACAAAACACGTCGTCTAAGTAAACGAATTCCAGCTATTTTGATTTAAAAGCCAAACTGCTAAACCTGTTTTGATAAAATTTAAATGGGACCAATTGGAAAGCCTACCCTTTCACATGAAAGAAGAATTTTTCATATCGGTTTATTAATGACGGAGTAATGAGGTAACACTCCTTTTTTTGACATGTCTAAAATGTAAATTTTACAGGATGGCCATTTTAAGATTTCACCTCATTTTAGGTCACTGTGGATCGGCGGGTCTAAAAGGTGACTTCAGCAGAATCATAATATTAATCACACAACAGTCTGTTAAATTTCATTTTCATCTTTATCGCTAAAGTTTTAGGTTCAAGGTTGATTGGGAAAATTTGACAGTGACGGGTAGCGTGATATGCTTTCTGATTCTGTTAAACTGGCATTTTTAGACCCTCGGATAATAACGCAAATGTAGAAGTGTGGTTGGTATTATAGGTTATTTTATGTCATCTTTCAGATGGTGATATGAGATCCATTAAATTCCTAGTAGTTTCAGCAATAATAGAGGTGCCAAATGATTTACCCACGCGAAAAAATATGATATATGGAGTATTCGAGTTGTCAACTTATTTAAGTCAGCAATCATCGAAGTAGGAGATTACAAAAAGTGATAAACGGTAAGTATTGTTTAAGGCCGTATCTTTGAAATAAATGATAGCTCGAAAGCACCGATTTCATCTCCTGGCACCGCGCAGTCCCCGCATGCTTCCATGTGCAAAGTCCGAGATATCGAACCTAGCGCCACAACATGAAATTAATTCAAACCGCCAACTGATTCAGTGTTGCCCGCACGCAAACTTCATAAACTTCTTCTGTCAAAATATTAACACAAATCAGCACTCTTATAAACAGTGATTTTAGACGTAGATAAAATACAATTTAATAAAATATCGAGCGACGAAACATATTGATTTCTTTTAATACTCATTTTTTACAATCGTTGGTAAATTATATCATGTTTTGTATGGCCCCAAATTATAGTGAAAACTACTAATTCAGTTGACTATTTAAGAACATGGCCATAATTGTGCGATAGAGATAGTACTAGAGACTTTTAAGCATACGGAAGGTATGGAGTAGACCAATTGTATAAAAGTTATATTTTAATCGTAATTGAAATATGTACACAAGTTATGAAAACGAATGAAAAGATAAGTAGTCAATTTGTTTTTTTTCGCGTGGCTTTACCCACGTAGCCTTTTCCACAGAAACCGTGCATTTTCCGGAGATTGTTTTGTATCAGTGAAAAATAAATCGAACATCCTGTAAACATCGAGCTCCTAGGCATGGAGTTGACATCCAGTCTCAACTTCGGCGCCACCATCGAGTACAAAGCCCAAACCGCTGCCTTTTGGCTGCTGGGCATCCTAAATAGGGTGAAGCGATACTTCAGGTCTGGACAGCTTTTAACCCTATATAAAGCGCAAGTCCGATCCTGCATGGAGTATTGTAGCCACCTTTGGGATGGCTCAGCTAAGTATCAGCTTGCCGCGCTTGACTCGGTGGAACGCAGAGCTAAGAGGCTCATCAGTGACGTAAAACTGGTGGATGCCAAGCTGCATAGCTTGGCTCATCGCCGTAAGGTTGCCTGCTTGTCGGTCTTCTACAGATTGTACTTCGGTGAGTGTGCCCAAGAACTCCACGACCTCATCCCACCGGCCCCCTTCTACCATCGGACATCCAGACGCACTGCATCTTACCATCCCTACCTTGTTGCTGTTCCACCAACTCGCACTAAGCGTTTCCAAACGTCTTTTATAATGCGCACAGCAAAGGAGTGGAACTCTCTGCCTGCGTCCGTGTTTCCAAACGCTTACAATCCTAATCTCTTCAAAGTTAGAGTGAACAGGCTCCTTCTGGGTAAGCTCGCTCCATCGTAGACTTTGTCTCGGTCATCTCTGACCTAGACTAGAGTCAAGAGCAAACTCATCACAAATAAAAACAACATATATTTTTAACTCTTTATCATATTAGTTGAGTTCAATACCTAGTTAACCAGTCATCATCATCATCATATCAGCCGAAAGACGTCCACTGCTGGACATAGTTAATCAGTATTAGACCCTAAATGCCGTATGGTGTCGGCCGGTGCCGTATGGTAATAATACCATCCCAACACTTCCCATGGGTGTCGTAAGAGGCGACTAAGGGACTCGCCAGAGAATGGGCAGCAGCGTTCTCTGTAAAACTCAACCATATACTGCGATCGCCAACCCGCCTGCCAAGCGTGGCGATTATGGCAACCCCCCCCCCCTTTTGGGGGAGGCCTATGTCCATCAGTGGACGTCTTTCGGTTGATATGAGACCCTAAATGTGATGCAATGACCCTTTCAGTAAAGTTCCATCGGAAGTATACATGAGCACCGCTGCTATTATATGCGGCATTCCAAATCCGGGGCTGTAGGATAACCCTGGTTCCATTCTCAGGCCCATATTGCTATAAGTAGTAAATAGTTTCATCCTGATTGTTGTTTCATCCACGGAACATCTTCAAGACTTATACCAAATCATGGAAAAATACTTGTATTAAACTACTTAACCGTCACTGGACGCTTTCATATGAGGTGGCATTTCCGTATCCCATCGATTTCTTACCAGTTTTCGTACTTTTATCCCCTCTATACCTCCGGCTCAGTGGCACCACCTGGGGTTTGCGGGTAGTTTTTAGTTTTCGTAAAAAAGTGGCACGCCATTTTTGTTCACACGCTTCGCGAGCATGTCAAAATAACTGTACACATGTTACAAAAACTGGGGTGGAAAAGAAATTTCGAAAAATCTGTTGTTTCTCCTCAAAAGATAATTTATTGAGGGATACTATAGAAACCATGGGAAAATAAAAAAATCATACCAAAACAAAAGATTCAGGACATCATTACAAAGATAAATCAGGCTATCAGGATAAATCAGGCGAACAAGAGCGGTTAACTTTGAAGGAGTTGCATAAAATAATGGGACTTATAAATTTTGCCAGTTTTGTTGTCCCTCGGGGTCGGCTCAATCATCGACAGTTACTAATGTTCGTAAATTCGCTGCCAGTCCTGCCATCAAAGACCTACCCACTACCACAAGGTGTCTTAGAGGAACTAAACTGGTGGGCCCAAAATTGTCAAAGGTCAACACCCCTTCAGTACCCTCCTCTAATAAATTTTCTAACAACAGATGCGTCGGATCAAGCGAACAATTTAACTCTGTCAGGAACTTCGTCGCAAGAAGAGAAAATGCTGCATTGCAATGAAAAAAAAAAAAACACCGGTAGCACTCCGGGAGTGCCGGCAGAAGTGAAAACATGTAAATAATACATCCTTACTGTCGCGGTCACATCATAGACAAACCACCGACAACAAAATAAACAAAAAGACACTGACGTGTGTCCGCGACAGCGACTGTCAGTGACAGATGTCAATCTTGACACAGTTCCTGACATAAACAAAACGAACCATAAAAACAACAAAAAATAACGTTGTGTTTAATTATAAGTACAAAAATACTATCATTTATGAGGTAGAATACAATGTTTATTTATTGCGCTATCGTACACAAATATGACAATTTACATGTTATTATTCATAATATTATATCGTTATTTATTTATATATTACATTAATTTTTATCTCTTAGAAAAATCAACTTTCATCCATAATTTCGTAATTCCGTAATTTCGTATCCTTGGATACGCGTGGCACGCTGTACATAAACACAGACGGACATTCGCGCAAGCGCCCTGTGCCGCCTAAGCGTAGCAGCACACTCAGGCACGGTAGAAAGAGTGGGAGATACTAGTTCCTCTCCCTTCCCCTCGATCTTACGCTTTTTCGCATCACGTGACCCTGACGCGAGTCCGTCTTACGCTTTTTGCGATTAGGTCACGTTACGCTTTTTGCGATTAGGTCACGTGACCCTGACGCGAGTTTAAGATTTTATACCCATTACAGAAAAGTGCTCAACGCCGCTAAAGAAGTTTTCACTTCAAAAATGCTAGCAATTTTATATGCTCTTCAGAACCAAGTTCAATGGCTTCATCAAAGTTCGCTCCTCATTCAAAGCGAAAGGAAGGACGTACAAGGACATTATCCCTGTTGGAAATAACCTATCGAATTCTGAATTTGTTAGACCAACATCAGATACACTTCAACATACACTTCATTCCGGGCAAATACAATAATCATGCGGACCATTTATCGCGCCTTCGCCAACCTCCAGAATGGCACTTACTACCGACTTGTGTTGAAACAGTGTTTGCAAAATGGGGAACCCCAATAGTAGATCTATTTGCCTCGGCGACTGCTCACATAGTGTACAATTACGTGTCCCTACATCTGAGAGATCCTCAAGCTCTGTTCCACGATGCCTTCAGTGCCCCATGGAATTACGAGCTCGCATGGATATTCCCACCACCTTTCCTAGTCCCCAAAGTCCTGTCTCACTTAAAACAGTCGACAGAAATATTCCTATTAGTAGTACCTCGATGGGAGAGGGTATTCTGGTGTGCCAATCTCAAAGCCCAAGCGCTCGCAGCTCCTTTAACTCTAAGAAACCTACAGAGATACGTAATAGACACGTCGACGGAACTCCCACCACCGCAGGTCGAGAACATTGTCCTCGATGTTTGGAAGTGTGGGGGTGGTCCGACGCGATAAAGACATTGAACGCTCAACAGCTATCACTGCTTAAGAATTCTTGGCCAAAATCTACACTAAAAACCTACGAGGTAGCCTGGAAGCGCTGGACGTCGTGGTGCCGTAATAAAAACCTTGACTTAATGAATCCCACTGGTTCACAATTAGCGCAGTTTTTATGTGAATTATATGTAATTGATAAGTTGTCGTATAATTCAATACTTTTACATAAATCGGTAATTTCTACACTATGTAACGCTGAAACTTCAAGTCAGTTAAGTTCACACGTTCTAGTAAGACATGTTTTAAAATCTATTGCCCTTAAAAATCCAAAGGTCACAAAGCCTCCAGTTTGGGATATTGATAAATTAATTTCATTTTTGAATAATTACACAATTGATTCAAATAATCTATTTCAAACATCACGTCATACTGGAATTTTGTTGTTGCTTTGCTCTGGTAGGCGAATACATGATCTAACTCTACTTAATATTGATCCTAATCATTGCATAAGATCTGATAGCAGTATAATATTTGGCCTCGGTTTGGCTCCAAAACTGACAGCAGTAATTATAGGCAATCCGGCTGGAAATTGCTTTTAAATGCCGATAGCTCTTACCTTAACCCTATATACTGGACAGAAAAAACTATTACGATTAGAGGTGTGGCTAAACCTGCTTCACGTACAGCCATTGCAGGATGGGTAAAGACCCTGTTTGGGGAAGCTGGCATTGCAGCCACACCAGGTAGCACCCGGTCTGCTGTATTCTCCAAAAGCTGGTTTCAAAATTATCCTCTCGACGAAATCTTGCCACGTGGAAATTGGCGTTCAGCTAATACATTCCAGCAGTTTTATAGACGAGAAATAATGAGAAGTACTGATTCACAAAACGTCACACAATTGTTCAATCCAATTGATTAACATTGCTAAATAAAAATGTTGTTTACCTAGAACAGATATTCTTAAATTGGTTGATTTTATTTCAGGTAAAACGCTGATATTGTATTGTACTGTTTTTGTCTTCGTAAACTATACCTACCAAGACTTTTGATAGGTTGGAATGGCGGAAAAATGTTAACCTTATTCTGATGTTTGTAATGTTTATTGTCGTAAAAGCGAAGGAAAGTAAGCGTTTTAAACAAATTTGGACGGTAAAAATAAAAAAAATAATCTATAATTTTTTCGCCGACTTTATGAGAAGGCTTGATTTACATTCTGTTTTATTGGCGATATATCTAATGAGATTTTGAAAATGCGTCATAACTAACTTAAGGCTTTGAAATTAAGCCATTGTCAATTAAATTGAACTTGCTAATATTTTATTTTTACAAAAATATGTCTGTGGTACGAGATGAAGTAAGGCTGAAATGATGAGGGATAAGAAGTCATAGAATATCAAGAGCCCAGAATTATGATAAATTAAAATTGGCCTAACAACTATTACAACATCATATTGATTTAGATTTATAACATTAGTAGGATTAAATATTTTTCATTTATTTCTGGTGAAAAAAAAAGGTACTTCTAAAACCCACGCAGAAAAGTCGGGGTAAAAAGCTAGTATTTACTTAACACATTTTTCACAGTTCAAACGCGACTCCATAATTTCCCCTAGGCTTGTTGCCTTTGACATTTAACACATTCTTGACACATTGATGTTTGACGTATTTCAATCCTAAAATGAAAACATTTATTTTAGCGTGTGTCTTGAGTTAAAATGTAAGAATAACGCTGAATAAACAGACACTCCAATATAGAAAACATAATGTTTACCCAATATTGCTTTGTGAGATGAGAACATTGGAGGATACAGTACGTATGTACAAGTAAAGGTGATGACTTGGAGACGTTATTTTCTTCAAGCCGTTGCTATTCATTTCCTGGTAAACGAGTCCATTGTCGCCTTCAGGTAGGAAGTCCCAACGACGTTGTACTTAATTTAGTTTTGCTCTTTTATTTCATACCAATTTTATACATAATTCAAAAATTAGTGTGGATAGAAAAATATTGCGTTTTATATTGTTCAAGGTCATAAAAATACACATCCACATGGTGCAGACATTTTTTAACACTAAATTTATCTATAAACGGCTAAACCATTAGCATTTACTGTAAAAAAATATATTGAAATTACGAAGATCTGACAGCTCCGATTTGCAGAAAAGTGATACAGGTCCTGCTTGCAAGAGCTCCACGGAGCATCTGAAGAACTGAACAAATGAGAGAGATGCAAATACTTTTGCAAGGCAAAAGATGAGATGAAGATAATAAGAGTGTAGCTCGGAATAAAAAAACGTAAGTGCCAAAATAAATTTTCGGATTTGATAACATAAAAGTATTATTATATCAAAATCTGTTCAGTTGAAACCTCGATAAGGTTATTTTATATGCTTTAAAGTTATTTTCATAGGATCAATCTAAAGCGTTGCGTCTTGTAGCTAAAAAAAGTAAAAAGATATTTCGAACTTTGTGTTTTTTTTCTATCGAGAAAATTTCTTCGTATCGTGTATTCCTTCAGTTGGATACTAGATCATAAAGTCAAAAAGCATATACCGTAATCTCACATCCCTGTTCGAGGTACCTAACAAGATACGTTAAAACGAAAAACGGCCTTATTCTAAAGGTATCCCCTTAATCTCGCCTGCTGACAGCCTATTAGTAGCGTGTGGTCGTGGAGACGTTGCATCCAATTTTCTGTAAGGCGCAATTATCATGGCGGTGTGCGTGCAATTCTTGTATGCGTGTGTCACTTCGCGTCCTACCGTTGTCACGACCAGTCAAACTAATTTTGTCAGTCTTAAATACGAATAATTAAACCAAGTAATTTCCAAAGTACATTGTATCATTAAGAGATCCAAATTCCCATAATTCAATCTTTTATGTCTTAATAGACATACAAATTTGGCGACCGTTACAGGACACAAAAACTAAAATTCAAAAACTGGTTCGTCAACGTGGTGGAATCATTGAGATCGCAAAAGGCTGAGTTCCCGTCGTGAAGTCAAAACCAACGAAGATCCTGAGGCCTAGGCATCGATGCAGCTTAAGTATCGACACAGGTGTTCGGAAAAAAGAAAAAAAAAATAGCAGTACATTCATGTGAACCAGATCATAAGAAGTTAAGTGCCCTTCCTTTCACATTCTTACCTACCATTTTATTTTCTGAATCATTCTATCAGATATACTAAAACCGTAAAACGTGCCTTCCACTTGAGCAATAATTTCAATTCATTATTTAGGTATTGCTGTAGGGTATCATTCAAGGTCGAAGTTTTAATTGATCAAACTTAATTGTAACAGTATAGTGTTATAATTATTTAAATTATGCCTATAATTATATATGTTTGTTGACTAATTAAAATCATTTCTATGAACCTGTCTATTGGTCGTTGAATGTGATTGGTCGTCGCTCAACGACAAATCATAAGCAAGTAAAATGGTGGGAATGAAAAATGGCCGGCGGGCATTTAGTTGAGATGCCCGCCGAGCCCATGGATTGTCATCATACACATAAGAGTTTAAACTATTAAACTCGACAACGGAAAAGCCTCATATTTTGAATATTGTACATCAAAATATGCAAGGTCTGTCCGGCAAGGAACTTGAGTTAAGTTTATTCATAGAGAATTATGATGTTCAGGTGTTATGTTTAACTGAGCATTGGTTGAAAGAGCATGAAGTAGTTTTTATTAATGATGATTACTTTACCGTACAAAGTGCGTTTGTGAGAAAAAGTGCTATTCGCGGTGGATCATTAGTCCTTGTTTCAAACAAATTAAAATGTAAACAACGTTTAGATTTAGTTAATCTTTCTATTGAGCGCACTATTGAGTTGTCTTGTGTTGAACTCGAGCGATACGTTATAGTTTGCGTTTATCGACCGCCCTCTGGTGATTTTGGTCTTTTCGAATCGGTAATGGAGGATTCACTTAATAAATTAAAATCAAGTAATAAAAGTATAGTTGTATGTGGAGATTTTAATGTAAATATTTTAGATGTTGCTCCATTAAGTATCAGACTTCTGAATCTATTTAGGTCTTATAACTTGGTTAACTTGTTTTATGAACCAACTAGGATCACGGCATCTTCATCGACTTGTCTAGATAATATCTTTAGTAATTGTGATGCCGAACATAAATTAGTGTTAAGTGACTTAACGTCTGACCACTGTGGCCTATTAATTAGCTTACCTATGCCAAAAAATAAAAAGTCGCATAAAATTGAATGCAGGCCTTATACAGCTAGTCGTTGCAATAAGTTCAAAAATAATATAGCTAATAAAATTACACCGTCTTTGATAGAACATGAGGATCCAAATAAAATTTATGGAGCTCTTTTTGATGTTGTGCAAAAAGAATATCAATCCACTTTTAAGACAAAAACCATAAACATTAAAGGTACCTCCGTTGGTTTCAACCAATGGGCTACTGCAGGTATATATAAAAGTAGAGCGAGATTATATGAGTTATATGGTTTTAAAAAATACAGGTTTGATATCCCTTTTTTAGAGTATGTTAAAAAATATTCTAAATTATATAAAAAGGTTTGCGTTGTTGCTAAATCAAAATTTTTAAGTGAGAAAATTAAAAATTCTAATAATAAAGTAAAAGCCACTTGGCAAATCATTAACAATGAAACGGGCAAATCGGTTAAACGAGACAATCAGTTAGAGATTATAGTCGACAGCAAATTAGTGACTGATGCTGCAGTCGTAGCTCAGGCATTTAATGAGTTTTTTTCCAATATTCCTATAACTACAACTCGCTCCTTAAATTCATCCTCTTCTAAAGCTGAAAACCTGTTGCATAGTAGTGTGCCTAAGTGTAATCAATTATTTAGTTTTGAGCACGTTGGACCAAGTGATGTAGTTGACGTTTTCAATACACTTAAATCTAAAAACACAGGTGACTTCTGGGGCATTTCCATAAAACTTTTGAGTAATATAATAGACATAGTAGCTCCCTACCTGGCTGTAACGTTTAATAAATGTGTGGATTTAGGAACTTTTCCTGATCTTATGAAGAGTAGTAAAGTCATGCCTTTATTTAAATCAGGTAATAAAAATGACATAGGCAACTTCCGGCCTATCTCCATCTTACCTGCATTTAGCAAAATATTTGAAAAGTTAATACTCAAGCAGTTGTTAATACATTTTAATTTAAATAGACTACTCCATAATGAACAGTACGGCTTTACAAAAGGTCGTTCGACTACAGATGCGGGTGTCGCTCTCCTAAAACATATATTTAACGCATGGGAGAACTCGCAAAATGCAATTGGAGTTTTCTGTGATCTCTCCAAAGCCTTTGATTGCGTACACCATGACACGCTTTTGCGTAAACTACGTCACTACGGTCTCCAAAGCGAAGCTCTTAACGTAATTGATTCATATTTACATAATAGGTTCCAATGTGTTGATGTCAATGGTGTGAAATCTTCCGGGCTACCAGTGTATCTAGGTGTGCCTCAAGGCTCAATACTGGGTCCCTTCTTGTTTCTGGTGTACATAAACGATCTACCATTCTTCTTAAAGGGTATCTGTGACGTAGTATTGTTTGCGGATGATACCTCTCTTATCTTTAAAGTAGATAGGAATAGACAAGATTTCGATAACGTAAACAACGCTCTTTCAATGGTTACGGATTGGTTTACGACAAATAATTTAGTTCTAAATGCCAATAAAACGAAATGTTTAAAATTTGCCTTGCCTAATGTTAGAAATTTAGGACCCCATGTAATCTTAAGTGACGAGGTGCTTGAAACTGTAGACACGGCAGTATTTTTGGGCATAACTGTTGATTCCAAACTACAATGGGGCCCACATATATCAAGCCTATCGGGAAGGCTCAGCTCTGCTGCATACGCCGTCAGGAAAGTAAGACAATTTACTGATGTTGACACAGCTCGGTTAGTCTATTTAGTTATTTCCATAGCGTTATGTCCTACGGTATTCTATTGTGGGGAAAAGCTGCTGATATACAAAATATATTTGTCTTACAAAAACGTGCCGTGCGTGCAATATATCAGCTAGGGTCAAGAGTTTCTTTAAGAGAAATTTTCAAAGAGATTGGAATTCTCACGGTAGCATCTCAATTCATTTTTGCAAACATTTTATATATTAGGCAAAATATATATTTATACAGTAAAACGAGCGACATCCACAGCTTTAACACCAGAAACAAGCACAAGCTACATGCTCCTTCCCACCGACTTCGTAAGGTCCACGACTCATTTGTGGGGCTCGGTATCCGTTTATACAATAAACTTCCACTTTCTTTTCTTGACCTGCCTTTTAACTCATTTAAAGTTAAAGTTAAATCTAACCTTTGTTCGAAGGCATACTATTCTATTAATGATTATTTAGACGATAAGAATAGTTGGTCGCTGTGTTAAACGCAAGACAATGTCATAATTATCATGTTCTTTCTCTTTAAGTAATTAGCTTATGACAGGTTATATGTATTCATATAATGTTGTTTTTTTTTTTGTTTTTTTATTTATTATTACTATTTTTTTTTTATATATCTGACTATGTAAGTCAATTCGTTGGTTTTTTTTACATACATTTCTATGTTTATCAATATCATAGTGTGCTAGCTAACAAGTTATAAGTTTTGTGTCATGTATTAATTACTTAGCATACTTTTATATAGATTCAATTTCTTAAAACGTAACAGACAGATGTGTTGCTGGGGAGTTTGTTGGCCACTTCTTCTCCACAGCTAAAACACTAGGAAGTGGTGACGGGCGGGCGTTTTGGGGGACTGTCTTTTGTAAAACTTGACGTTCAAAAAGTGCTGGCTCTCAGCCTAATTTGAATAAACGACTTTTGATTTTGATTTTGATTTTGATCGTCATCGTGGACATTCCGCGCGCGCCTCCCGACCGTGACGGACGTCTGCTCCCAGCCGCTCCGTGACTCATCATTCGCTCGCCGTGACGTCACTGTGGTCGCCGACTACACTTCTGATCCGACGCTGCCTTTTTCAAGGCAGCCGAGTGATATCTGTTTCTATTTCGGGTACTGTCAAAGAAACGTGTGACCCCTTCTGGGTAAATCCACGTTTCTCGTGGTCACTCGGTGGATACCTTACGGTGCCAACGAAGACGAGTGGGTGTTAACCCGACACACCGACCTAGCCCCATCAGGGCCTAGGTCAAGTCGGAAGGGTATTGGACCCGCGGCCTTGGGGGATCTCCTAGTCGCGACCAATTACTTAACCCCGCTCTTTTTCAGCTTCGTCGGTCGGTCGCAAGACCCAAAGGGACTAGCTGCACAATAAGACTGGCAGTGAGATCACAAGCTTAGGGCACACCATAGGTACACACCTCCTTGTCTTCACCCGACCTGGGTACACATCCCCGGGAACTCCCACCCGGGGAGTTAGGAGTTATAGGATTACGTTCCTTCCCCTGCCCCTAAGGCATATGTTCCCCTCTACCCAGCCTTGGTAAATTTTGGATCTCGTCCAAAAATTCCTCGAGGACCACCCAAACCAAGAGCTGGTCCGCATAGTGAGCGACAGGCTCAATAGGTTAGAGGCCTTAAAGGCCACCCACAAAAGTGGGTTATGCACACCACCGCGTGTGGCAATCTCCCCCGTGCCCCCTCAGGGCCCCTCCCCCCTCTCAAACTCCCTGTGACTTCACTGATTTCAGTGACGTCCTTGAGAGCACCCCGTTCACTCTGGAGCCAGACTCTCCCTCTCCCCCCCCCCCATGGACTACGAGTCCGGCACCGACTCGCAGACCTCCGATTCTTCCGCAGAGTTTACCCTTGTGGGTAAAGGAAAGTGGAAGAAGAAGAGCTCCGCCGCTACAGAGTCCGCCCCAAAAGCAAGGAAGACAGTGATCCCGACTGTCTCCCCTGCCTCCCCCGCTGCCTCGACCTCCGCAGCCGCCTCAGTCCCCAAAGCCAGCACCTCCCAGCAGGCGACCCGTCCCCCCAGCCCGATGGCCATTGCCCCCCCGGCCACCCAGACCAACCCGGCGCTCGTCAAGAAGACGAAGCCTCCGCCACCCCTCTTCATACATGAAGCGGCGAAGTGGACAGAGGTTTCGGGCGCTTGCAACGAGCGCCACATCCAATTCTCCCATGTCCGTGCAGTGGCAAACGGGATCAAGGTCCAGGTATCGACCACTCAAGACTACAGGGAGTTGCATAAACTCCTTGTAGCAAGGAAAGTACCTTTTCATTCCTTCGCGTTCCAGGAGGAACAGCTAGTCCGTGTGGTCGTAAGAAATGTCCCTCACGCCATCACCCCCGAAGAGATCAGCAATGATCTCAAGTCCCAGGGCATTCCGGTCGCTGCGGTCCACCGCATGCACCGCCGTGGTGGAGCACCATATAATACGGTGCTTATCGTCTGTAACCCAACAGACGAAAAGTACCACCCAATTTTTAAAATCTCCAAGATTTGTTTCTTGGAGGGTTTAAAAATTGAAAAGCCCCGCCGTAGCGGCATTATTGGCCAGTGCCGCAACAGCCAGCTCTACGGCCACTCCCAGCGCAATTGCTTCGGCAAGTCGCGCTGTGTCAAGTGCCTGGGTGACTATGGCACCCCTGACTGTCCCCGTCCAAAAGACCACTCACAATGCGCCGACCCGCCCACTTGTGTGCTGTGCGGGGAGGCTGGGCACCCGGCTAACTACCGTGGTTGTCCCAAGGCCCCCAAATCGTCCGCTCCCAAACTGGCAAAGCGTGCAAATGCTCGCCAGCAGAGGGAAGCCCCCACGACCAGACCCCCCGTGGCCCTATACCCTCAGCGCCCCAGCCCATGGAACGCGCTGAACCATAGGGCCCATTTCCCGTCGCTCGGACCCGCGCCTACCCAGACCCAGGCCCCTGCGGCCCAAAAACCCTCTCCGGCCATTCCGGCCCTTATGGATGTAACCACCCCACCCTTCCCCCGACCATCGGTCGTCGTCGTCGGAGCAGCCGCCCCTCAGGCAGCCACTCCTCCCCCCCACCAGCAAAGGCTACATCAAAAGCCCCCGTACATCCCATTCCCACGAATGCGCCTGAAATGGCCATTCATATTAACATGGCCTTTTACAAGGCCTTCTACTCCCCCAGAGCCGTGGAAATGACCAACGCTCTGAAGGCTTCCGACATCACGGAGCACGGTGCCGTATACCGTAACTTCAGTGATGTGGTCCATTTTATTAGCCTTTACGAACGCCTCCATGGCTAGGTCCCAAATAGGTATATGTAGGTTTAGACCGAAGTCCCTCCGGATAGGGTACTTCAATTCCAATGGCCTTACAAGCCAACGCGATGAGATCGCCAACTTCCTCCGCGACCATCGCTTAGATCTGCTTCTGGTGCAGGAGACGTTCCTCAAGCCCCATCACCGGGACCCTAAAATTGCTAACTATCTTTTAGTTCGCATCGACAGGACCCGATGTCATGGGGGAGGCACTCTCATATACTACAAATCTTCCCTCTACTGCATCCTTATGGATCCGCCCACCACCCTAACCGAGCTTGAGGTCTCTGTCTGTCGGCTTGGCATGTCAGGTCACCAACCCCTCACGGTCATCTCTGCTTACGTCCCTCCCGCCAACTCTTCTACTCTTGGCCCCTCCCTCAGAAATGACCTCTCAACTCTTCTTGGCTTGAGCGACTCCGTCCTTCTGGCGGGGGACCTCAACGCCAAACATCCTTCTTGGAATAGCCACACGGCTAATCCCAGAGGCAGAGCTCTGTTCGAGCTTTGCAGCCCCCTCAATTTTGATGTCATCGCACCGATGCATTCAACTCACTACCCTCACCAACCTAACCTGCGACCCGACGTGCTCGACATCGCTCTCCTCAAGAATGTAAACTTACGTTTGCAATCTGTGGAGGCGGTGGACGAGCTCAACTAGGATAACCGGCCGGTTATTCTGGAGCTTACTCCCAGATTCGGTCCCATGGACCCCTCCCAACCTCCTCCTTCCCGAGTGATCACTGACTGGCGCAAAGTAAGTGAAAAACTGAAAGCTACCACGTCACATCACTTGGATAAAATCCCATATCACATCGAGTCAGCTGCCGACACGGCGGCCGCGATCGGCTCGCTCACGGAACACGTACAATCCGTCCTGGACGAATGTTCAAGGGAGTCTCTGGCGACGATGCGTGAACTGTTGAGAAGAACGCGGCCGTCCGTGCCTACAGCTCTTTTCCCTGTGCTAGTAACAAAGCTTTTATGCGTTACCTACAGCGTAAAGTAAGTAATCGCATCAAAGAGTTGCGTGCCAAGCAATGGGATCAGATGCTCGGTGATCTCCATCCCAACCACCTCGCATTTTGGGAACTTCAGAGGAAGTTACGCGCCTCCGAGGTTACCACTATGCCCCCCCTCATCCGTCCCGACAACTATCTCGCGTTTAACGACGACGAGAAGGCCGAATGCCTGGCTGGCAGTCTAGAGGTCCAGTGTTCCCCAAGCTCAAACCCGGTCGACCCGGCCCACCTCGCCGAGGTGGACGCCGAGGTCGAACGTAGGACCTCCCTCCCTCCCGTCGAGGACCTCGATGACCCTCTCCCTCCCGTCACTCCGGACGAGGTGGAGAAGATCATCGGCCAACTCAGACCCAGGAAAGCCCCTGGGCGCGACGGCATTACCAACAGGGTAGTCCGACTCTTTCCCAACACGCTGATCGTGTTAATGACCGTCATCTTCAATGGCGCTCTGTCCAACATGTTTCCGCAGCAGTGGAAAGAGGCTACCGTGATCGGCATTCCCAAGCCGGGTAAGCCCTCCCCGTCCTCCTACCGCCCCATCAGTCTGCCCAGCTCGCTCGGCAAGATCTACGAGAGGCTTATTTATAAGCGTCTCAGGGATTACGTCGAGCGAAAGAGCCTCATCCCCAACGAGCAGTTTGGCTTTAGAGCCACTCACTCGTGCGTCCAACCGGTGTACCGCATCGTTGAGCATATCAACGGCCGCTATCAACGCGGCTTGATGACGGGAGCCCTGTTTTTCGATATAGCGAAAGCTTTCGACAAGGTCTGGCACAACGGTCTGATATACAAGCTATATCAACTCGGGGTGCCAGATCGTCTCGTGCTCATCTTACGAGACTATTTGTCGTACCGCACCTTTCGATATAAAGTCGAAGGTGCGCTTTCCACCCCCCGCCCCATCCGCGCCGGCGTACCGCAAGGCGGTGTGCTGTCGCCTTTCATTTTCACGCTGTTCACTAGCCATATTCCCTCCGGACCCCAGTCGCAGTTAGCGCTCTTTGCCGACGACACGGCCATTTACTACTCTGGCAAGAGTGGTAAATCTATATCTCAACACCTCCAAAGGTCCGCCAACCGCCTAGGCGGTTGGTTTCGGAAATGGAGGATTGAGGTCAACCCCGAGAAAAGCCAGGCGGTCCTGTTCCGCAGGCCGCGGGCTAATCTCCCCCCGATCCTTCCACCGATCAAGGTGTTTGGTAAGCCGATCCCTTGGGAAGAGCGACCCAAATATCTAGGTGTGATCCTAGACAAGAACCTCAGCTTCTTTGAGCACATTAAGGCGGTGCGCTCGCGTGCCGCCTTCGCTCTCGGTAGGCTCCACCCCATTCTGAACCAGCACAGCAAACTATCCCTGAAATGCAAGCTGCGCATTTACACCACTTGCATTCGCCCCACCATGACTTAGGCGTGTGCTACATTCGCCCACGTAAAGTCATATCGGATCCATAGGTTGCAGGCCCCCCAAAACCGTTTTCTCCGACAGGCCACGGGTGCCCCGTGGTTCGTTAGGGATCAGCGACCCCATGTCGATCTCAAAGTCCCGACCATCAAGCAGTTCATGAAACGCCTCACAAAACGTTTCATCGAATCTGCTGAAAAGCACCAGAACCCATTAATCGCATCGGCTACCCGATACGCTCCCTCCCAGATCAGTAGGATCCGCCTTCCACGGCACACCCTACTCGAACCCGATGACCCAATTACCCTTATCCAAGAGAGCTGTAGGGAAACCAGTACTCTGAAACAAGCACACAAACCGCGACCCGCCGCCTTCCGGCCTCGCCGCCGAGGCCCTGCGCGACGTCCCAGTAATAATAGCAATGTTATTGCTCCCCGTCTTTTGCCTAACGAGCCAGCCCGCGCCGCTGAGCCATTAGCTTTAAACACCCCTTAAAATAATGTCATGACCCAGCCTGTCCCTTGCTGTCCTCCCGATAACGATGCCACTGAGCCGAGGCCCGTACCCCACAGGGGGTGCCCCCAGTGAGCAGAGTTGTAGGTTTTAAGTATTTGTTTTGCCTTAGCTGGGGGCTTTAGAGTCATATCTGAGGCCACCACAGGCTAGCCCGGGTGAGTAGTAACCACCCTTCTAGAGGTGAACTACAAGTGGTCCCGATAAAAAAAAAAATGAGCCCATGGCATTCGCTCTGCGACATCAGTTCTAGTCACTTGTATCACCAAACTGTATTACTGTACTGTAACTAAAGTAATAAATCTAATTTTCGTCAAAGTATATAAAGAGTATTTTTATATTTTCCCTGCTTCTGAGTATTGAACCAGTACGGTTCACATCCCAGAATTGGGATTAGCAACCTAGTGTCCACAAAAGGATCGGAGATACCCTTAAGTATTTCGCGTTCATAGAAAACGTAAGTTTCCCTTGTTCATTTTATTATGCTGCCTACCCTCATTAATCGTAATATTTCAATTTGCAATACCAAAGTAAAGAAAGTAGGCTACAAATACCTGTGACGTATTTTTTTTCTTACTACCTTCTGTAATTTGAGGAAATTAACTGTATTTACCGTAACGGAGACATTCCGGAGGTTTATATGGTTAGTCATCCATGTTAATCTTGCCAGGGTTACTCCCTGGAGATGAACAAGTTTGATATTCCAGTTGATTATTTGAGGAATTGAACTGTATTTACCGTAACGGAGACATTCCGGAGGTTTATATGGTTAGTCATGCATGTTAATCTTGCCTGTTTGATATTTCTGTTTGTAATTTGAGAACCTGAACTGTATTTACCGTAACGGAGATATTCCGGAGGTTTATATGGTTAGTCATGCATGTTAATCTTGCCGGGGTACTCCATGGAGATGAACATGTTTGATATTTCTGTTTGTAATTTGAGAACCTGAACTATATTTACCGTAACGGAGATATTCCGGAGGTTTATATGGTTAATCATGCATGTTAATCTTGCCAGGGTACTCCCTGGAGATGAACATGTTTGATATTTCTGTTTGTAATTTGAGAACCTGAACTGTATTTACTGTAACGGCGACATTCCGTAGGTTTATATGGTTAGTCATGCATATTAATCTTGCCAGGGTACTCCCTGGAGATGAACTTGTTTGATGTTTCTGTTTGTAATTTGAGAACCTGAACTCTATTTACCGTAACGGAGACATTCCATTTTACATGGTTAGTCATGCATGTTAATCTTGCCAGGTTTGATGATCTATAATTAAAGTATGTGCGGGTCAATAAAAATCGTATTTACAGGTTTAGTATAGCGCGGCTTATTAACGCGCGTGTTTATTTTTTTTTATAATACGTTGAAGACGCGAGATCATGGATGCACGTAGGTCTAGTTCTCGAAGAAAATGTGATGGACATAGACAGACCACTCGTGAAACGCTGACGCCGACACTAAGATGTGATGCTACTCGAAGCCGCAGCCGGGGTCGAGGATATACGCGTTCACCTGAAAAAAATCTAAAGCAGCCGAAACAATCTGTCGCGGTCCTGTCGGTCGGAAGGAAGACGACCGCGATTGACGATTTGTCTGTCTCCTTCCCGGCCACACTATTCAAGAAGAGCAAGTCGACGTGCTGGGCGCTTCAGGACACTGTCGCCCACTCCAAGGCGGCACGAGACGCGCCACGCGGAATCCAGGGATTCACCTAGGAGCAGAGCTTCTCGCCTTCGCATACCGTCTGAAGAAGAATCACATCGTGAGTCAAATAATCTGTTTATTGAGAACTTTATAAATGCGCTTAAGGGTGTGGATAATACTCGTACAAGCGTTCGTGATAGGTTTCCTGTTTAAAATATGTTATTCCTTATTTTGACCCGTTATGTAAGGAACAAACGGTTGATACGTGGCTTCATAGGTTGACGAATTTGCACATATCTGGTATGGTTGGAACGATAAACACCACTATGCTCTACCGAAATTTAGAGGGGTAGCTAAAATCTGGTATCAGGGTCTACCCTCATTACTATTTTCTTGGCCAGAGTGGAAGTTAAAGCTGAAGGAATCCTTTCCAACTAAGGATAATTATGCAGATTTACTTATGGAAATGCTTAATAATAAGGTACGCTATGGGGAGTCATCGGAGATATATTACTATGCAAAAATCTTTTGAATCGTTGCGAAATATCGGGAAAACATGCAGTTGACTGTGTCATAGCATGTATAGAAGATCGTGGTGTTAGGTTGGGAGTACAAGGAGCAGAATTTACGGAACCGGAATTGCTACTTAAATTCTTACCGAAACCGAAGATTCAATACTCTATGTAATTTATTAGGACATAAATATACTAAGTGCCCTGGGACAACGCAAAGTACCAACGATAAATCAAAAGCAATATTGAAAGTAGAAAACACAGGCGATTAAAGTGCCAAGTATAAAATGCCCATTAAAATAAATGGGCTGTTTTTAGAATGTCTCGTTGATTTGGGAAGTAAGGGTAGTTTGGTCCGTCTCAGTGAAGCTCTGCGTTTAGGAATAAACTGGAAGGCAGGAGAAGTGCCACTATTAAGAGGAATAGGTAACGTGCCATATAACCCCCTTGGGAAGGCTACCGTCACGATCGAATTGCAGGGTGTAGTAGAAAATCACGTGGAGATATTGGTAGTAGGTGGTTACTTAATAAATTGCCATGTACTACTAGGCCACACTTTTACCGAAAGGCCCTCAGTCAAAATAGTAAAGACAGAATCGGATGTCATTTTACAGCGGGTTAGTGTGGAATTCGTTTTGATTTGTCCGCTTTTATGTATGGAGGAGATGCGCATAGGACGCGGTGAATTAAAGGCAATCCCAGTTAGCTTGCGTAATTTTTTCTCCGGAAAAATTTACGTGAATGGAACCGTACGCAATGTTAAAGGTCATGAACATTACTTGTTGCCCGGTGAGTATCAATTAACACAAGGTACTTGTAGGATTCTCGTTCAGAATATCAGCAATAACAATCTGGTTATAGAGAAGGGTAGTCTTATAACTAGGAGCCACACTTTAGCTGAGAACCTACAAGTTCAAAATTAGATTTTAGCGATCATTCACCCACAAATGAATCACCAATCAGCTGCGGAGAAAATTTACTAAAGGATCAAAAAAAAAATCCTTTAAAGGTTTTGTTGAATAAATATAAATATTGTTTTTCCAGTAGTTTAAAAGATCTTGGGTTTACAACGGAAACTGAAATAGTGATTTAACTGGATGACCCCGATCCTGTCGTTTACCGCCCATACCGGTTATCCTTTACCGAACGCTAACTAGTTCAAGATATGATCCAAGAAAATGTTAGAAAGTGGCATTATAAAGGAATCTAACATCCATACGCGAGCCCCATAGTGCTAGTTAACATAAAGTCTGGGGTACGAAGTCAGTTCAGAGGGTGTTAGACCAGGATCACTAAAAGCAGATGCTATATAAATTCCCTACGCCAACTAATGTTCACGAAGTTACGAGGTTTTTAAATCTTGCTAGCTTCTTCAGGAGGTTTGTCGCAGGATTCGCCTTAATAATTGTACGGTCAGCAACCGCACATTGTACTTTGGCCTAGTTAAAATACTGCAAATTTCGATAATTTAGAAAATGTGGTATCGTCACGTACAGAAGTACGTCAGTCTTCGGTTTAATATCGAGCTCGCGCAACATTCAACATTTTTTAACCTTTTTATAACATTTTTTATTATTTAGTGTAATTTCGTATTAAATACCTTTTTGAACATTAAAATTTATTTTATTAACATTCAACATTAAGTGTAAAGGCTCCTGCCCTTACATTTTGGTCCTTAGAGTCGTTAAGAGTAAAATCAGTGCCGTGGTACGTTTTCACTTGCGGGAACATTTGAACATTAATCTCGGACATTAAATAGAACATTCAACAGAACATTAAAAACAGTGTAAACAGTGATATTAAGTGAGAAGTACACAGATCGGGGTAGTACAAGCAGGAAGCGTAAGCAGCGAATCCGGTGAGCACGTTCCATATTACCTACTTTTCAGAAATTTTGGATTTATTGTGTACCTACACTAACCACCGGTAAACAACAATGACTTACAACGCTTTACTTAACTCTCAATCTGCAAATCTTGATGCTATCAAGCGAATAAATGAAAACTTTAAGAAAGATAGTTCAACACGTAAAACTACACTTGAGTATCATGATGACAGACTTGAAAAGCTGGAGGGGTATTGGAGTGAGTTTAAAAAGAACGACACCCAATTAACCTTGTTTGAAGGCGAGAAGTCTGGATCTTACTACGAGAACCGCGTTTACGAGCGTTTGGAACAAATATATGAAGAAACGAAGTGCATGATAAACAAGTCGAAACAAAGATTATTGGCGAAAATCGAAGACGAACAATTTACTTCGTTTAGTCAGTTGCAAAAACAAAAAGGGGAAGAAAGATCAAGTGATCAAGTGTATGTACCAGAACAACAGGAGAGCGATGAGATAGCGGATGACGTGAAGAGCACGTCAAATACAGAGTTAGTCGTGGACTAACGGGCTAAAGATATGATGAATGAGCAGCGGTCCAACATCAAAGTTTTTGAGAGAACAATACGGAACATGAACATTGAAAATTTAAAAGAAAAGTGGCAGCTTGAAGATAAATTGAGGACAGTTACGCAACGTTGGGAAAAAGTCGATAGCACTTATTGGAAGCTCGATAACATGTTAGGCAACACGCAAGCATTTGAAAGTGACTATAACAGATTAGAAAGGCTTCACGAATTCACCAAGGAGCAAATTAACAAGAGGATTTGGGATAACAAACACCAGGAAAAATCCACGCCCAAAATTGAACTTCCGATTTTCAGTGGTAGCTATGCCCAGTGGACAACATTCAAGGACTTGTTCGTGGAAATCGTGCATCGTAACACTTTTATCTCAAATGCTCAAAAAATGCAACATTGGAAAGCGAAATTGAAGGGAGAGCCCGAGCGGTTAATACAGCACATGAACATCAGTGCTGATAACTACGAAGCCAGTTGGCAAATCCTTCAACAGAGTTACGATATTAGGAGACTATTATTTACCTACCAAGCAAACATTCTACTGGGTCTACCGAACATACAAACCCCAACGGCATCTCTACTGAAAAGAATGCATGATACGACCATTGAGTGTCTTCAGGTTATTAAGAATCTGCAATATGATACTTCTAGTTGAGACCCCTTAGTGGTTCACATTTTAATGCAAAAGCTGGACGCAGACACACGGCAGTCATTTAAAGAATCCATGGAAAATCCAAGGGAAATGCCACCATTAACCGAGTTCCTGAAATTTATCGAAACCAAATTCATGTCAATGGAATCGGGCACAAACCCAAACCGCTCACGAAATTTTAATAGTCAACAGCAAAACGTTCAGCCGAAAACAGTTCATAATGCAACATACAGCAAGCCTAAAGTGCAGCAACAGACGATTCAAGGTGGAACTAAGAACATGCCGAGAACAGCCCATAACAAGCAAACATTCCATCATTCTAATATAACTTGCCCGAAATGTAATAAGCAACACGGGCTCTATAATTGCAGAGAATTTTTAAGTATGTCACCAGAAGAAAGGTTAAAGACCGCTAGCAACCTACAAGTATGTCTAAATTGCCTGTTTAGTCATAACGGCGAAAAATGTACGTCGGAAAAAAAGTGCAAGCACTGCGATGAGCCGCATAGCAGCATTTTGCATGACGCGATTGGAGTTGCAAAATCGAGAACCGGCAGGGCTAATGTAGGTCAACAATTGAACATGCATTTAGCACATGACAACTCAAATAAGGTACTGCTAGGTACGGCCCAGGTCAAAAGAATTGACAATGATGGAACTACGATCATTTTACGCGCCTTATTAGACCAGGGCTCTCAGGTCAGCCTAATTACAGAAAATGCTGCACAAAGATTGCAGTTAAAACGAAACAAGATGAGCGCGGTGGTGTCAGGGGTTGGTGCTTCAGCCATCACCAAGTGTAAAGGAGTGCTCTATCTTAAGTGCCAAGCGATATACAATGACTTCAACATTAACATTAGTGAACTTATTATGAAGGCAATAACAAATAAACTGCCAAGTAAAACAGTAAACAAAAGTAGTTTTGAACACATACAACATTTACAGCTCGCTGATCCTGATTTCAACATATCCCAGGATATAGATTTACTATTGGGAGCCGATGTATACTCCGAAATATTGTTAGAAGGTTTAATAAGAACAAACACGTCATCCATCATAGCACAACAAACGCAATTAGGCTGGGTAGTGTGTGGTAATTATAAAACATTCAATTGCCATGTAATTGTCAACAATATTCAGGATCTTGCCCAATTCTGGGAACAGGAGTCTTTGCAAGAAAACAAAGAAGACGTAGACCCTGACAACAAGTGCGAACAGCTGTACAAAGAGACAACAACACGACTTCCTGATGGGCGATATCAAGTTCGTCTCCCCCTCAAGGACAATTTTAGTGAACACTTAGGAACATCGAAACCACAGGCCATCGCTCAATTTCAGCAACTAGAGAGAAAGATGGCTAAAAACCAAACATTTTCAAAAGATTATAAAGCTTTCATGGAAGAATATGAAGAAATGGGTCACATGGAGAAAATCGAAAACAACATTAGGAACAAAAACCTTGAATACTTTCTCCCGCACCACGGAGTAGTGCGCCCAGGTGCTATCACAGCGAAACTTAGACTTGTGTTCAACACGTCGGCCGAAACCAGTTCAAAACACAGTCTTAATGACTTAATGGTGGCGGGGCCGAATCTACAAAAAGATATCCTTAGCATCTTGCTGAAATGGAGACAATACAAATATGTCTTAACATCAGACATTGAGAAAATGTACCGATTCATAATGTTCCATCCAGAACATCAACCCCTACAGAAAATAGTGTGGAGAAATTGTCCATAACAAATGCTAAGAGAATATCAACTATGTACAGTCACCTATGGTACTAAGGCAGCTCCGTTCTTAGCACTCCGAACACTTCAACAGCTAGCGATAGACGAAGGGGACAAGTAGGTACCCGGAAGCTAAAAACATCTTACTCAATCAATTTTTTGTAGGTGATGCGTTATTCGGAAAGGATACCATGGACGAGGCCCGAGATACAAGAGACCAACTTATAAAGCTATTGAAAGAAGGAGGGTTCAATCTCAGGAAGTGGTCGAGTAAAGAACATCAACTCCTAGAAGATCTGCCAGAACATATGGTTAGCCCAGTCAGTTTAAGCTTTACAGAGTCATCAGCTTCCAAAGCATGAAATGAATTCATCTTGTTTCCGATCCCATGCTAAGCCTAGCATGGGATCCGAAACAAGATGAATTCATATTTTCACCTACATTAAAAAATAAACACAACATTGAACAAAAATTCATCAAAACGGCAATTCTTAAGCGATATCTTAACAATATTTGATCCTTTGGGGTTGCTATCACCGATAACAATCAAGGCAAAAATTTTATTCCAACAGATCTGGAAGTACAAAATCGAATGGGATGATACTGTTCCAGATGGTATTGAAAAGGAATGGAGAACGCTAAAAACTGAGTTAACAAATATGCAACCTTTCAAAATTAACCGATGGCTTGGGTTAGAAACAAATAAGAATTGGGAATTACACGCATTCTGTGACGCATCGGAAAAAGCGTTCTCTTGTGTAGTGTACAGTAAGGTTACAGAAGGGAAACAGCGACAAATAGCACTGGTTGCGGCAAAAACAAAGGTCGCTCCAATCCAAAAACAACAAACACTTCCCAGACTTGAGTTATGCGGTGCTCAGCTGTTAGCTCAACTGGTAAAGAAAATAAAACATTGCCTCGATAAACCAAACATTAAAGTAACAGCATAGACGGATTCAATGATCGTACTTGGCTGGCTAAAGGGCGATGTCTCGCGATGGAAGGCCTATGTCGGACACAGAGTTCAGGAGATAACATCAGTAGTGCCCGCCGGGAGTTGGAATCACGTCAGATCGGAGCAAAATCCGGCCGACTGCGCATCACGTGGACTACTACCGTCTCAACTGCACAACTTTCCCCTATGGTTTAATGGACCCGAATGGCTTAATAGCGAAGTGATCGCTGAAAAATATGACACGTTTAAGACACCAGAAATAGAAATTAAGAAGGTGCATGCGGTTACGTCAGGAACTCCCGAAAACAAAAACATCAGCATTATAACAGAACTCCTTATCAAGAACAGCTGTATTATGACTATAACACGCATCGTAGCTTGAGTGTCACGTTTCATAACAAACACGTCACAAAACAGTCGTCACAGGGAAGACACAGCTATGAATCATACAAGCATGAATGATCCGCCCGCGTCAAAACAATGTAATTTAACACTCGCTGAAATTCGACGCGCTACTAACATAATTATAAAACATGTACAAAACGAATATTACGAACAAGAAATACAAGAATTAAAAACAAAAGGAAGAATACGCAACAATAGAGGACTTCAGAAACTTAACCCTTACCTAGACGAACATAGCATATTACGCGTAGGAGGGAGACTACAGAATTCAAACTTACCTGAAGAAACAAAACACCTTGTAATCATCCCAAAAAACAGCAAGCTAACATACCTTCTGATTGTCCGTGCACATGTTATAATACTACACGGTGGAGCGAGACTAACTATGGCTACATTGCGACAAAAATATTGGATAACAGGAGGAAAAACACTGTTAAAAAACACCTGCAAGACTGTGTAAAATGTTGCCGCTTCAAACAATCGAAACAATACCAATTAATGGCCGACTTCCCCAGTGAGAGAATAACGCAATCACCACCATTCTATCACACAGGGGTGGACTTCACAGGATTTGTTAGTGTTAATCTAAACAAGGGTCGAGGCGTCAGGACGAGTAAAGGTTATGTCGTCGTATTCGTATGCATGGCAACAAAGGCAGTGCATTTAGAACTTGCATCGGATTTATCGTCACAAACATTCTTACTAGCTCTCAACCGTATGATTGGGCGACGAGGCTGTCCGAAACATATTTGCTCCGACAACGGAACAAACTTTGTTGGAGCAGAAAGGGAGTTAGCCAAACAACTGCATATCTCAAAAATATTTAACAACGAAACGTTATCAAGAAGAAACACCGAGATGGGGATAGAGTGGCATTTCAACGCCCCAAGCTGGCCAACTGCGGGAGGACTTTGGGAGGCTGCAGTTAAGTCTATGAAATATCACCTAAAACGTGTCCTAGGAGAGCAAAAGTTGACATATGAAGAGTTTTCAACACTGTTCACTCAAATCGAAGCCTGTATGAACTCTAGACCACTTTGCCCTTTAATGGAGGACGTGGATGATATTGATTATCTCACTCCTGCACATTTTTAAATTGGCCGACCAGTAACATTCTTACTAACGGAAAATATCGAAAAGTAAAACATCAACATTCGACATAGATGGCAGTTACTAAATCAAATGAAACAAAGGTTTTGGACCAGATGGTCGTCAGAATACCTGCAACAACTTCAAGTTCGTAGTAAATGGTTGAACAAAACAAATAATTTATCCATAGGGGATGTTGTCTTAATCAAAGAAGACAACCTACCGCCTGCGAAATGGGCACTTGGCAGAATACAAGAAGTTCACCCGGGGAGGGACAATTTAGTCAGAGTTGTGACGATGAAAACAAAAACAGGGCTACTAACAAGACCAATAACAAAATTAGTTAAACTCCCAATACCAGAATCACATGTAAAAATGCCTGACACCACCACCTCCAATTACAAAATCTGCACTGAAAATCAAAAACCAACAACAAATCACAGTAACAGGAAACAACGATTTAAATCAAGGAATATAAGTTCCAGCCTGTTATGTGTATTCCTAACATTACTAACATTATTTAAAGCTACAACGCAAAGCAGCGACGCCATAAATATTACACCATTTGAACCAAATAGAGCAGTGTACTTTGACAAAATCGGCAATTTGCAAAGCGTACATGATGACTGGAAAATTGTTACCTACTATAATATGACATCTTACTAGCAAGGCATGGAAAACATACATAGAGTCGTAAAACACCTGGGAAACAGATGTGAGCAATTTGCATACCAAACGATGTGCAAAACCATTATATGTCTGAATTCGAACAGGAACTCAACGAACTTGATCATAATAATTACATGTTGGAAACGCATCATGTCGCGTGTTTTCTATGTACGCGAAATACTTAAGCGTATCGCCAATTCTTTTGTGGACACTAGGTTGCTAATCCCACTTCTGTGATGTGAACCGTACTGGTTCAATACTCAGAAGCAGGGAAAATATAAAAATACTCTTTATTATACTTTGACGAAAATTAGATTTATTACTTTAGTTACAGTACAGTAATACAGTTTGGTGATACAAGTGACTAGAACTGATGTCGCAGAGCGAATGCCACGGGCTCGGCGGGCATCTCACTTAAATGCCCGCCGGCCATTTTTCATTCCCACCATTTTACTTGCTTATGATTGGCCGTAGAGCGACGACCAATAACATTAAGTCAATACAACTACTTTAATCAGACAGGTTCATAAAAATGTTTATAATTAGTCAACAAATATATATAATTATAGGCATAATTTAAATAATTATAACATTTCCTAGTCGTCTAACTCCTGATAGGCCTAAAATGTCAAATTTAACATTGCTTAGGGATTCTGTTAACTCAATGAGTCTTTTGTATGTTGATAATGTTCTGACATTGTAGGTAGCGACTAATTGTTTTTTTTTTTTTGTGGAGTTGTTGATTATTTTGAGTGTTTGTTATTTTTTCTGGAGGGTTGTGGTCGTAATCTTCCACGGTGACCATCCGGCTTGGAAGATGTGTTTCATATGTTTCGTATTCTTCTTCTGATTGTTTATGATTCTCTGGGAGGGGCTAGTGAGATGGTTGCTATGCGCTCTTAGTGCTGTCGAATGTACTGATCTTGTTTAGTTTAGCATTCCAGGTTTTACTACGCCTTCCGAAAAACTAGAAGACCTATGAGTTGTGTGGGTGACTAGAGATTTGTTCTTTTTGTTTGTTTCAGATCTCGGCTCGCTATAAGTATTTGAATGATTCTCTGGTGATTTTGAAAGGTTTCTGTTTTTGCGGTAGTTTTTATTTGCAAATGTATTCTTTAGTATGACAAGTATATTATATTTGATTATGGCTGCGTTCCCCTTTTCTCTTTTGGCTTGAACTTGTTTTTGTAACTCTCGTCTTATTTCTAAAACTGAATGAGGATAGTCTTCCTTTATGTAGTACATGGTGTCTTTTAGAGCTCCTTTATTTTTGAGAATGTCAATCTTCTTTTTTTTTACTATATACAGGCAACCTATTCACTCTTGTATTAAAGGCTCCCAGGTTGTAGCTATCTGAAAACACAGACTCTGGCAGGGAATTCCACTCCTTAACTGTACGCACTATGAATGTCTTCCCAAAACGTTTAGTGCGTGTCGGTGGGATGTCCACCATGTACCGGTGGCGCATCGTCATTCGTCTTGTGGTCCGATGATGGAACGGGCTTGGCGGAATTAAATCATGCAATTCCGTCGCACACTCCCCAAAATGCAAGCGATAGAAAACCGACAGGCCAGCAACTCGGCGTCGATGCTCAAGACTTTGGAGCTTCGACTCGACGAGCCTGTCATTACCGATGATCCTCTTGGCTCGTTTCTCAATTGACTCAAGGGCATCGAGCTGGTATTTGGCAGATCCGTCCCAAAGATAAGAGCAGTACTCCATACACGATCGAACTTGCGCTTGATAGAGCTTGAGCAGCTGTTCCGGCGTGAAGTACCGTCTCACCTTTGCTAGGATCCCCAACTTTCTGGCAGCCACTTGAGCCTTTGCCTCTATGAAAGGGCCAAAATTGAGGGTAGATATTAACGTAACAGCAAGAAGCTCAAGTCGGTTGGTTATCGGCACGGTTACACCACGAAAAGATGGAGCTGGGTGGAATTGGCTCCTTTTAGCGGAAAAAAGACACGCTTGGGTCTCAGCAGCACTAAACTTGACCATTTTGGCATCGCACCATTCAGAGACAGCCTGTAAGGACAAGTTCAAGCTCGTGCGTCGGACACGTATCTCTCAGCAACAGTGCCGTCGTCTGCATACCCAAGGGTACCGGGTTTTAGCAGATCATTAATATGCAGCAGAAACAATGTTGCCGAGAGCACCGACCCCTGAGGAACCGCGGCATTAATATCCAGCAGTCCGGACGAGCAGCCATCTATGACCACTCGGATAGACCGATCCCTCAGGAAATCTGCAATCCAATCACACAATCCGGCGGGCAGACCGAAGGAAGGAAGCTTACTCATAAGGCTATCGTGCCAGACCCATGTCAAGGCCTTCGAGATATCGAGGGAGACCGCAAGTGCCTCCCCGTGCTTCTCTATGGCCTCACTCCAGATGTGAATGGCATACGCTAGAAGATCCCCAGTAGACCGATTTCAGCGGAACCCTTATTGTCGGTCGCTAAGGATATCATTCGCTTCTAGGTATGCTAGGAGCTTACGATTCAGCACGCGTTCCATACTCTTACAGAGTATGGACGTTACTGAGATGGGTCTGTAATTCGACGGTAACTTGCTTCCAAGCATTCGGTACTTTTCTAGTCTCAAACGAAAGGTGAAATAGGCGTGTCAAGATTGGAGACAACTCAGGCGCACAAGTCCTCAAAACAATTGCCAGTATCCCGTCGGGGCCACTAGCCTTATTCACGTCTAGGTTACGCAATACCCGAAGAACGTCCTTCTGATGAATGCGAATGTTCGACATACTCGACTCGCATCCATCAGGAGAAGCAGGGGGCCTCGCGCTACCAGGATCTAGATGCGACGATTCCGCAAACATAGAAGCAAACAAGTTTGCTTTCTCCTCAGCGGAGTGGGCCAGTGACCCATCGGGTCTCAGCAGTGGTGGTAGTGAGGGGCGGCAGAAGTTCGATTCGACCGACTTAGCCAGGGACCAAAAAGCCTTACTACCTGCTGGGTATGAAGAAAGTTTGTTCCCTATTCGGCTAATGTGGTCAAACCGAGCCCTCCGCAACACCTTCTTGCAGGACTTGGCAGCCCTGTTTAGGGGCTCCCTTCTTCTGAATCACGTCATTTGCTTTGCGCGCACGGGCGTCGACCCATGCTAGGTACGCCGCATGTTTCATCGCATCAGCGCGATTGCACTCAGCACCAAACCATGGGCGAGCTTCGCCAGACATTGCTACGTCTGAGAACGGAATGTAGTACTTCATTCCCTTCCGCAACACATCCGTCACGGCGTCAGCGCACGACGAAGCATCAGTTGAAGGAAAGCAAGTAGGCTGCCAAGGGTAACATGCGAAAAATGATATCATGCCATCCCAATCTGCTGACTTGTATCGCCAACAACAACTTCTATAGTATGAAACAATTTCTAGAACGAAAATAGCGTTGTTGTAGTATAATAATAATTTTGTTGAGGAAATTGTTATTATAAATTTGCATGCTGTGTTTAATCTAGGCAAAACATGTATGTTCCATTTTTGTACTGTAAGATCTTTTTATACCATGTTTTACGCAAATAAATATATTATTATTATTATACCCGCCGGCTGCCTCTTGGGCTAGTATCGGGCGGAGTAGACGGACACAGACTTCACCAGACAGACAGCCAGGTCGGAACTACCCAGTGGAGAAGAAATCGACACCGAGTACCGGTCTGGATATGTTGTCAGCAGAAGGTCCAAGCAATTGGCTATGTGCGAATCAACAAACGCCACCCTCGTTGCCCCTTGGACCAGCTGGGTGAGATTTAACGCAAGCTCTAGCTTTCGCGCCTCTCGTTCAGCATGGTCTGTGTGCTGGTATGGGAAAAGCCACTCCTGATGGTGGGCGTCGAAGTCCCCCAGCAACACCAATTGGGCAGAAGGGTACCGCTGTTGAGCCGCATCCGCCGCCTCACTGAGGTGCTGTATTAGCCCAGTTGTCTCCAGATCACCGCCGTGCGAACGGTAGACACAGGCGTAGATAATTTTATCTAGGCCGGTGTCCACTAAAGCCCACAGCGTTGAGAACCTGAAGTTCTGAAGATTACGGAGACGCCGATCGCAGATGTCGTCCCGGGCGTACATACATACGCCCGCGCGTGGTCTGAAGTGGTGCTCCAGGGTAAACTCTGGGTATGTAAGATACGACACGTCAGACGGACATCCGATCTGCGACTCCGTCAGAAACAAGAGCGCTGGTTTCTCGGTCTCTAGGTGGTGATGGACTGCGGCGAGATTTGAGTGCAGACCTCGTATGTTGGAGAAGTGCACTTTATGCGAGAGGGAGTGCTTCCGCTGTACAGCTTTTCTCTTATTGTTCCTGGCCATATGGTTTTGAGTTAGTAGGTTAGGGGAGAAGGAAGTGAAATGAGGTTCCATGCTGCTAACCCTCAGGCACGCTCTGACAGGACGACATCATTGGGGGACTAGTCGGGAGACTGCGGGGACGCCCGAGCCCTCCCGGAAATGTCCTTCGGGCCCTCTCGTCTGGTCGCCAACCAGCATGATGGTGCATTCCGGGATTTTTCGACTTTCATGTATGGCTAGTACTACTTGGACCCCCAACTACCTGCGATCGGCCAGTGGCGCACCGTGCCTCGGATCCCGCTACCCTCCACAACTAGTCTCCCAATACGCCCATATCAACGCGAGCCTGGTCTACCTGCATTGGAACAACTATTTCGACCCTACTCCTCTGAATTGGCTACACTGAGCATCGTACCGGAACGCGGCTAGGCCACTTGGCGGTACGTCCTTGCCCAGTGGGTGGTCACACGCCATCGGCCGAAGCCTACCACCAGTTAGTGTCACCTGATTAGCACCACCCGGGGACCACGTGTAGGGACTAGCAATGGGTATTCTCCTACGGACGCGGGTGACTCGGCCCCCAAAATGCTTATCGAGTGTTGTAAAAGTTATGAGAACAGGTCGTGGTTTGTCGGCTTTTTTCCTATTCTCCTTATAGCTTGTAGATCCTTGCAGTCTATTTTTACCGGGAAATACTTATGCACAAAGTCTCTTATGATGTTTTACATAATAGAATAGGATTTTTGTGTTCCTTCAAACCAAAAAATACGAGGTTGCTTGTTTTTCTCAGAACAATCTGTCGAAATATTTCCTAACTTTAGTTCAGGCAGTAGTGATAACTACATCCCAAATACCGATTCTGAGGAGAGTGATGACAGTGATAAGTGTTCGGATAAATAAAAAAAAACAAGAACTACATCACCTTTAGCATTATTACCTCTATCACCATTACCATTACCAACAAATTTTATAAGTCACTGTTTGCGTGCAAAGAAAAAAAAGATTTAATTTCACTTCTGCCATATGTTGAACTACACAGTTCAACATATGCATGATTTTTACCATAACCTGATAACACATGATATTCACCCTGATCAATTTGATTCAGAGGAATAAATTATATGGATTTGTTTTCAAAGGTCGCTTAGATGTAATTTTTAAAAGAACCAATAGGTATTATTATAATAATTACTTTACAAGTACAAAGCAATACTTTTAGAAGACTTTTATACTTAAATTTATTGTTTTATTTCATTTTCTAGGTACACAAAAAATATTTTTAAAAGCAACGAGTAACCACTAATCAACCAATGGCGTTATGACAAATAGCGTTAACGGATAGATAACAACCTCAGAAATTGGGCATAAGTCGTAACCCTAATGCTAAATGAGTAGGTAGTTATTACGTAACTATATGAAACTAAATTTTTAGTTATTTTTTTGGCCTTAAGCCCAGGTCTTTGTTTTATACAAACTTCCCCTAAAAGTCGGAATGTTATGTATTCATGAAAATGATTGATATTGATCTTGATTGACAATCTTAATGACAACAGGAAAAGAATTTCGATAACATTTTTTTGTAGCTATGATAATTTTGATGTAATATGACTGTGGCGCCACAGTGGTAAGAAAACCCGTATAAATTGGCCTCGTATGCCATCGAATCTCTATACTATGCTAGTGTTAACAATAACATGCGTTCAGCTGTAAGCATTATACTGCCTGATACCGTGCTGAACTTATTCAATAGCCCAACAAACACGCCACTTGTAAGAAAGTGTTTCACCTTCTTACAAGGTGGATACCACAAACATGACATTAAAAAAATAACGACCCAAATTCTAATGAAAATGAATTTCCGGTAATAATATAATTATAATGATTCATTTACTCAAGTAACAGGGATACATTAATACAAGATATTGTATAATTATATTTAGGTACTGTACAAATACTAAAATGGAAAATACTTTCTTAAATGATGTGACTAAATTCAGATACGTTCTAAAGGTTTTGCATAATTAAAAAAACCGGTCAAGTGCGAGCCAGACTCTTAAACGAAGGGTTCCGTATCATTAACTTTATTTTTATTATTTGTTGTTATAGCGGCAATAGAAATACACATGAAACCTATTACGGTTTTTGGGATACAGCCCGCTGACAGACAGACGGACGGACGGACGGACGGATGGACAGACGGACAGTGGAGGCTTAGTAATAGGGTTCCGTTGGTAACCCTTTGGGTATGGAACCCTAAAAAAAAGACGAGGCAGCAACGTTATATAATATATACAAGTAGGTGGGGGTACCTGGATCAAGAGATCCCAATACACTATTTAAAATGAGTGTTCTATTCAGAATCATCTATTAAAAAGGCGTAATCTATTCAGAATCATCTATTCAGAATCCTTTATTCAAAATGAGTGTTCTATTGTGAATCATTTATTCAAAATAAGTAATCTATTCAGAATCATCTATTTAGAATCCTCTATTCAGAATCCTCTATTCAGAATCATTTATTCAAAATGAGTAATCTATTCAGAATCATCTATTCAGAATCCTCTATTCAAAATGAGTGTTGCATTCAAGTCAAAACGAAAACTCTATCAAGATCATCAAGGTATGTTACCGGTAATCGTTTAATTAATTGTTACATTAGATGAATACGCATAATGCTTGCATTAGAATATTTATCAGTCTACGATAGCTATGTTATCAAATGACTCTTGTTCCTGTTTAAATAACTTAGCTTAGCTTAATGTAGATAGCTATGTTAAGATCATGTATAATGTACACCAAATGGAGGTATGTTGTGTAAATAAAACAATAGATAATGTGGAACATAATTTATTAACGGATATTTACATTGTTTTGGTCTGTTTGCTGCGGAACACACTCCAAAACCTGTAACCTAATATTTGACAGCTGTCATCTGGTATTTTATTCTTTGAACTGGAATCGAACTGATGCAGTGAAGATAACTGTTTAAAAGAAAATAATTTCATTTCCTGGTTGAATCTGGTAACACAAAACATCTTCTAGATCTGGTAGAACTGTGTCTGTGGTTTTTGATATATCACTAGATTTTGATGAGCTCGCATCATATTTTTCCTGATCAGTCTGTATGTCGTTTACTGGAACAAATGTATGAGTATCGTCACAATGGCCCTCACTCTTGAATATAAGATAGTTTGAATACTCAAACTCAGACTTCGCCGAATCTTGCATCTTGAGGTTAAATAAATCTTTTTCTGGCTTGTATCACTTTCCTTGTGTTTCATTGAACTTAAATTTGGTATTTTCGGGTCAGTCTGCATATCTTGAGTAAATATAATTTCACCGCTAGCATTCTTACAAATAATTTTACGAAGTCGAAATCAGATTTTAATGATTTAAAAATTGTGGTTAAAATTTATTTTTAATAAGATGGAAAAGATAAAGTAAAATTGAACCATCACAATACAATTTTGCTTATGAAATGTCGTTCAAAACTAATTGCAAGTTATTTATGAGTTACTCGGGCTCTAATGCTAGTAACATTCAATTGTAAATTCTATATAATGTGCTGAGTATGCTGTTTCAGGCGAGCCGATGCCTCTCTTTTATATTATATTCCTTATAATTTAATGAAGATGGTATTAAAAATAAAACTAATATTTATATAGATATATTTATTTATTTAAATTAAGTACAGCCACATCATATACATTACAAAATTTACCTTAATATTTATACTGCTTTGCTACTTATTATAAAAAACATTATTTTCAACACACCACTTATTTAAACAAAATACATTTTTAAGGCACAAAATAGTATGATTGATACAACTTATAATATCAGGTGAAGTTGAATATTGTGTATACAATGCTACTTACTATACTTGGACACTGCTAACTTTCTAAATTATATACACTATCAATTTTGAATACATCTTTAGGCCGTTTTGAGAATTGTTTTTTTTCGTAAAGTGATATTGATTTTATGAAAACTACTTTTAAACATAGAAAATAATCTTATCTAGCTAAATTCTTAATATATTTTGATTTCATTATACTTTTATGTTATAAAACACGAATATTAATTTTGGCACTTACGTTATTTATTCCGTGCCGCCCTCATTCTATCGCCATCTCATCTTTTGCTTTTTAAAAGTATTTGCATCACTGTCGATTCAGATCAATTTAGATGGTCCGTGGGCCTTGTCAACGTAGCACCTATGACCTATGTCACTTTTTTGCAGATCCGAGCTGTCAGATTTTCGTAATTTAAATATTTTTTTTTACAATATTTTAGCAGCTTAAAGTTGTAATTTATTAAAATTCGTGCTATGAAATTATTTTCATGTAATTTTGTGACCTTGAACAATATGTAATCGTAGTTATTATCTATTCATGCCAACATTGAAATGATCTATAAAATGGTATGAAATAAAAGACTGAAACTAGATAAAGCACAACGTTTGGGAACATACCTGAACGCAACACAGGATTCATATCACAGGAAATTAATAGTGGCTAATAACACCGGCAAATCATTATAAAATCATCACTTTCACTTCTGTGTATAGAACATCCACAAACATTATTTTTTCAGTCACGTAAAGTAAAATAGCTATAGCATTTTTTTTTCTGGTCTGGAGTGTCTATTTTTATAGCTTTTATCTCAAAATTTATCTTAAGAAACAGGCTAAAATAAATTAATTTATTTCGAGCCTTGAAAGACGTCAAACATCAGTATGTCATGTAATTAAACTTGCCAGCTTACGAAAAAAAATGAGTTTAGAAACTAGCTTCTGCCCGCGACTTCATCTGCGTGAATTTCAGAACTAGGTCAAGGGGGAAGTGAGAATAATTCAAAAAATGTATAACGCATAATCATAAAGAGGGGAATGAGGTCAGAGGCCTCAACACCTACTTTAAAAGAAATGAAGAGTAAATAAATAGTAGTCAGTCCTGAAAATTTTACTCCTTCATGATTCTGACCTCCTTGTAGTCTCCACTGCTCATAATTCTAGCCCCAAACATACTTATTCGTGATTCTATTAGACATTGACGCCTATAATTAGATGATTTGATGTTTATTATTAGATTTATAATGTTGTTGCGGTACAGAATTAAAATATTTGTTCTAAAACCAATCAATAGGTATTAGTCCGGTCAAATTAGTCCAAAAAATTGGACTGAAGTAAAAATAATCGCACCCAGCTCAAAATTGGTAGGACTGTTCAAAACACTATGATAAATGAAATCTAAAAAGGCCTCATCGATCCGATACCTGGAAAAAAATTACTTGGGGTCAAAAGTCACAAAAACGTGTTTTTCGCGATTTTCAGCAAAACGGTATCTATCTATCTATCTATTAGGATTTGGTTTCCGCACTTAGTCCTGATGTTGGACCATTGTGCGTGAGCCAATACTCCAACCAGCCAACCTCCCTCCAGAAAAAGTAGTGCTATTCTGTAACAACATTTTCGTATCTCGACAGTGAAATTCGAGGTGAGTTTCAAATTAAGACCTTTGTTGTATGCAATAAAGCTCACTTGTGAGTTTTGTCACTCAGGTGAAGCTCGATATCGAAATAGTTACTTACAGAATAGACTAGCTGATTAGTTTTCCCGGTGTGTAAAAACATCTGTAAGCGAGTTCTGTGACCCTATTATTTGACGCCGTATTTCGGTAACGCCTGTGCACTCAAGGAGTACGTGCGATACCGTTTCCTCCTCCTCCATGCATGCTCTGCATAAAGGAGCTAATAATCTCCGTAATAGCTATCGTGTGTAAGTGTTTGTTCAAGGATGGCATAGCCTCCTTGGACTGCCTGCTGCGGGGTGCTAAGGCCTACCAGCGTTCCGCTTGTTTGTGGGTGTGTTCTTGTAGCCATGTGCGCAGCTGGCCGAAGGGGAGTGGTCCTATGGGTTCGGCTCCAACAGCCACAATATCAGATCCCCTCCTGGCCAGCTCATCGGCCGCGTCATTTCCATGTGATCCGCTGTGTCTTTTTATCCACTGCAGCGTCACAGTGTTGCGGTTGGTCACCGTGATGCGTTCTAGTGCATTGTGGCATTCTCGTATGAATTTCGAGGTGATGTGATGCTTCCTTAGGAATTGAGGGACTGAGGCGCTGAAGGAGAGTATGCGAATGTGGGTATCCGTGACTTCCCTGGCTTCTATGGCATAGACCGCCAGGATAAAGCCCACGCATTCCGCCTGATAGACGGTGTTAAGTTTACCTAGCAGTCTGGATATTCTGATGTTATGGTCATTGGAGTAAACTCCAACTCCGGTTCCGGTGCTTGTCTTTGATCCGTCAGTGTAGATTCTCAGCTCTTTGAGACCTGAGTGATCGCTCAAGGTGGTGTGGAAACGTGTGCATATTATGACGATTACAACTCTTCCAACTTTTTGAATCGATATATCTCAGAAACGGTGGCTCTTAGGAAAAAAGTATCTAGCCATTTTTATAGATAATTATTTATCTGATCTACAATTTTTGTCTGAACTAATTTTATGATAAAACTTAGGTACCGTTTTGCTGAAAATTGCGAGAAGCCTATCGTGTGTAAGGCCTCATCGATCGATCGTGATGATGCGTGCTAACGCGCTTTAAACGAAGTTCAGGCGCCGATTATTAATTTTTGCATAAAAAAATTTTGTGGCGCTGTAATCGTTGACCTATTTGTATCGATACAAACGCGCTGATACGGCGATAGACGGTATAAAAGCGCTGCAGTCGCGCGTATGTATTTCTATACAGAAATCTCTGTGTTTTCACCAGACTCCTCAACAGTAATAAAATTGAGTCTGACGAGACAGCACTGCTTACGCTGGCTTTATTACTGAAAGTACAAAAAATAAGCGACATTATTGGATTAACCCATTCACGAGCAAAAGAAGATTGAGTGATGGTAATTTTAATACAACTTTTAAAACATTGCCCAATCATAAAAAAATCGAACTACTATCGGATGTCGTGTGAGTGACAAGTAAACCATGCAGTGCCTCTCCCCACACCTTTCTCCAACAATTAAGAGGGGACTCTAGTCGGTAACTCTTGGGCCTTTCTCCAAACAAACGTATTCCGCTGCTAGAGCTATGATTTTTTATTCAAACAATCTAGATCGAATTAATACGTGCCTCCATCATTTTTTTTTCCAAAACATAATTACTTAAAGAATTATGACTATCTGAAAACCCGAAAAAACAGCCCGTTTTTACCGCCATGTTCAGACAACTATCAGACAAATTTGATAAATTTTTATCAAAATAGAAAATAATGGAAGCATAGATGATACGTAATTTTTATAGATCAGTCCAGTTTTGAAGAATAAAACAGCGGAATACAAAACGTCTTTTGGTCAAGGTTTTTTTAGGTAAAATCAGCCTCTGATGCAGTTGTCGTTTTCGCACATTACTTGACAGGGCACAGTGCGACGCATCGGCAATAGTTTCTTTAAATACCTATTTATCAAATTCCTCGGGACTAGAGTCCCCTCTTAATAAACAAACTCGATACACACGTACTTTGAATGCGCTTGTCGCGCGCGTTTGTATCGCTTTGTACAAACGTTTAAATCGATGCAAATGCAACGATCTGCTTTTTGGTCCTTTTACCTATAACGTCGTGGACCCGCGTTCGCAAAACGTGCGTCGTCGGCGCGGTAAAAATACGCCGTGTGCATTACATTATTACATATCAGCGATGAATATGATTTGGAAGTTCTTCAATTGTATTAGAACTTTCGAACGAAGTTAATGTAATGATCAATGTCTTGAAAACTCTCAAAAACAAAATGGCGGCCTTTGAATTGCAATCCTTGGGTTTAGCTTGGTGGCAAAATAAAGTTGAACATCCAATTTGACCACTTTATATAACAAGAATGAAATGAAATCGTATATTTCAAACAAACCATTTACAGGCACTTTTGAATTGTTAAAGTTGGTCGGTCAAAAACATGAAGCTATTTGCACGTTCCATGGAGTAGATCTTGGTTAAAGAATAACAGCCGCACAGGTCGATTTTCGAGGTAAAGCAATGCTTGCCAAGGTTAGTCTGTGGTTGGGTGACCATCTTAACACACCGAGTTCCCTCCATGCCTCGGAAAGCACGTTAAGCCGTTGGTCTCGGCTGTCATTTGTAGATCTTTGGCAGTCAGAAGCCAATAAACTTGACTCCTGCCGTGTCAAGAAGTTCCGTGTTACCCAGTTAATGTGTTGAGGATGTGGAGGTCTGGTAGGCAGCCGCTCTACGTAAAATACGTATTCAGCTTAATCGGGTTTGACTGGAAGCCGACCAGAATATAGTTGGGTGTAGTTGTAGGCAGATGATGATATAACACGAATAACTTTACTATTTGTCTACTTTGAATATTTATTTTATTCTTTCTTTAAAAAGGTTGTTAATAAGAGTATCGATATATGTTAGTATAATTTGCTTGCGAGTAACCCTGAATTATTTGGCGGTTTGAATTAGTTGATGGGGTGTCGCTATATTCGATTTTTTTAACTTTTGATACGGGAGTGCGAGGAGAGTGTGCGGTGCGCTCGGGGAGAGGGATGCTAAATCGCGCCACGAAATTATTTACTTAGGCTCTTAACACTTTTTCACTTCCTTTTGTAAATATAGCCTTATTTTTAAAAAAAATTGCAATGTTATTTTTATAGCTGAAATATGGTACAAAACGTTCATTCCAATGTATACCCCTATTTTTTTCAATCCATGCTACTTGTAACCGTTTTTTTTTCGTCAAGTCATAAAATGGTCGTGCTGGTTTTATCAACAGTACTTGAATGCGTCCTTCACACATCATTGCTATTTCTTTTGGAATAAATTCGTTTTCTTCATTCTAAACCCTTGGACATCCACAATAACATTCATGATAATTTTCTCACAATATTACTCAAAGGTTTGTATTCGAAAAGTCGATCGTTTATTATTAAAAAATATGCAGATGTAGTAGCCGGAATATCTTCTGAACATTCAATTTCTAATCGCACGTCGACCGGTCCAGTTTTAAGTGATTCGTTTTGTCTTGAGCAATCAATTACAAAAAGTGGAGCAATTTCTTTAAATTGATTTAAGCTAAGCAACGGATCTTTGCCCAAGTTGTAATACGACTGACGAAAGTTAGCATACATTTCGTATAATATACTGTATTTGTTTTCATCAAATTTCAGATTAAGTGAGCCATATGGATAATAGTACGAATTTAAAAATAATTTAATATTGTTTACATTACAATGATCGAATAAGGAAGAACTTTTAGTTTTATTAGTTTTTCGGTTAGTTTGCAAACCAAATATAATGAACCTTGGCTTCTCTAATTGTGAAGTTGTCTTTACCAACCATAAATGCTTTGTTGTTCTTGGTAACAACGGATATTCATACAAATCCCAGTTTTTAAATGTTAAATGAATAGAACGATCTCTCTCCAAACTCTTAAGCAATGATGATTTGTTACGATTAGAAACTTTGATATGTGGCACACGCCATTGTATTTTTTGTATATCTATTTATAAGATATCATTTTTCTCTATGAGCACACTGTTTAATGCGGAGCTGCTTCTTTGTAAAATTAATTCATGTTTACAATTAATTATTATTTTGTTATAATCTTCTGCAAATCCCAAAATTCTATTCTGCGGTACAATAACGATAAAATGTTCTTTTTCTATTTTCTTACCATTTAAGTTGCACCCCCAAATTGCTGCAGCTTTACTTTTACCTTCATTCATGGAGACATACGATTTTAAAGTTGTTGTGATGCCAGCATTTTTAATCCGATCGATTTCAACACCATTTATTTCGTACCTGATATCTTGAAATAAATATAAGATTGGGTTGTTTATGAAATCAACATCTTTTTTATTATTTTTCCTGCTGCATCTTTAGTAGATGCACTTGTATGCCCTTCTATAAAAATGGAACTGCTACAGGGCAATGCATACAAATCTTGATGATGAATGGGTATTCTGATTTCATCGTTTTCTTTGAAACTAGTATTATACGAATTGTAGCTATGAATCTCATAACTTTCAATAGAGTTGTCATGTTGCGCTAAATCTGTTATTTGAAGCATGTTGTTATCATTTCAATTTTAATCCAATATATCTGAGAAATCTTTTATTCTCTTTAGTCATTTTAATTTGTCTTTTAAAGTTAAAGAGTTGATACGACTGTCTTCTTTGGAAATAGGAAGTGAAATATTACATTGCATTCTCACGGTAGGCGCTTTATAGAAAACTAGCATATTGCTTCTATGTATAAACAAAATAGGTAGTATTACTATTATTAAATATAATTCAATTATTCTTTACAATGTGAGTAGTGATTATCATCACGCGTAATCTAAGAATGTGTGTAGTGTGCTAGGATATAAACTTTTATAACTTGTTCATATTACGTTACGAGGACATCTATTTGAATTAATGAAAACATTGATATGTTATACAATTTTATTGTCTTTCCAAAATGAGTAAAGAAATTTTAAACACAAGTGTCCACAATAGGGTATTTTACTGAAAAAATCTAATTAGTCCGTCAGATAGATTTTCAAAAAATATTGGACACGTATTTAGACGTAAGGGGTTTAAGGAGTGGAATTCCCTGCCGGAGTCTGTGTTTCCTGATAGCTATAACCTGGGAGTATTTAAGTCAAAAGTGAATAGGTTACTTCTAGGCAAGCGTGCTCCATCTTCGACCACATCATCGCTTACCATCAGGTGAGATAGTGGTCAAACGCGAGCCTATAAATAGTTAAAAAAAAATTGACTTTTTTTCACGTAAACAAAAAATGAAGAAGATACAGCGCGTTGAAGACACGCGTGACGTCACTATGATGGTACAATTTTACCAAGCCACATGACGTCACGCGTCTTTGCAACGCGCTGTATCCTCTTCATTTTTTGTTTACGTGAAAAAAGAAAAAATACGTGTCCAATATTTTTTGAAAATCTATCTGACGGATTAATTAGATTTTTTTAGTAAAATACCCTATTATACAAATGATCACGCTGTACGTTTTCATAATTATATTGAATGTTATGTCCTACATATTTCATAAATTCTTTAGGAGGTTTTAAGTTACCATAACTGTCGAAATATTCAATGTAGTCATTTATTTTGCATATCTATCGGCAAAACATCGCATTCTATCGGCAAAACTTTATCTGGTAATTTATCTCTCATAAACACCAACGAAAGAATGGCACATTATCCGAGTGTTTGATTATGTCAATATTGGTTAAAGCTCTATTGGGTAGCCGAGATTTCAGTTTTTTTTTCTTTTGTATGTAAATGCCTAAACCATTCTTGTAATGCTTGAGATGTAATCCTCTTCCAATGAATAACACCTCCATTTCCTTGTTGTGTCTTTCTGCTTCACGCAATTGCTTTTTAGCTGTTTTATATGCTTTTGCAATCCCAGCAGCACCTCCTGCTAAACTGCCTGCAGCAGATATTCTACCAAATATTGGTATCAAAAGAAGAAATCCTCCAGTTTTTGGTACTGGTATAATTCTAGGTAATTTTATTGGTGTGATGATACAAAATCTTTTGCTGCTGCGTATGCTAATTCCATCAATGCTTTCTTATATTTATTTATTTACATGATTGTTTCAATTTTGTAATATGATTTTTAGTATGGTTAACAATCTTTTTAAGGGTTTTTCTTAAACCAGCTCCTGTTTCAACTTTATTAATGTTTTTGTTAAATGCTGATGAAACTGTTATTTTGCTGTCTGAAATACCTCGTATGGTTTTCATTGCTATTTTTTTATTTTTCTTCAGAGTAATAGAAACGTACTTAATAGATACAAATACAAGTTTTTTTGTTTGTTTTAAGTACAAATAGGTAATAAATAGAAAAAAAAAACATGTGTATTTGCTTAAATACATTTTACAGCAAATTTGGTTTGGCCCACTTAAAATACGTTTGTTTCATTTATCCAGCTGTTCTCGCTAGTAGGAAGTCCGAGCCACTTTACATATACTTGATTCCCTTTTCTTTTCAATACTTTTTTTACTAAGTACAAATCAGGATAGCTGGTTTTTTGAAGTTCTTGAGCATAAAACGCTCCTAGTATTGGTCGACATCTTGCATCTTCTATAAAATAAGTTAACGGATAAGTTTCTTGTATTGATTTTATCTTAAGGCCCTACCTCTGCTTCAGAGCCGTCAAAAGGCTACTTTCTAAAAGATATTCCCCATTAACGGCTGGGTCAAAAGATTGGAAATAAATATATGTATATGGTAGATTAATAAACAACAATATGAACAATTGTTGTTTTCGTATGACATATAGTTTTGCTGTAAAAAAATATTTAATAACACGCTATTTTTTGGATATTTCTTCCAAACGGCTTCGAAGTTTAAAAATATTTTTACATGGAAAAATTGCTGGTAAAGTGTACTACAAAGTGAACATTGCTCATGTAAATCAATCAATATTTTGCAAAGAAAATGTTCAATATTGAGTCTCCCATATTTTTAAAGCTCTGTTTGGGCGAAGGCGGCAGTCGTGCGTTAGCACTGAGACGGGGAGGCTGAGTCGTTCGTTGCTCCGCTCGCGCTGTCGACCGACTACGCGTATATGAATGTGTTAGTGCACATATTTTCGAACTTTTGTATTAGTGTGCGTTCATAGACTAGCTCTTTGCAGAGGAGCCAGCTTGATTGAGCGCGTGGGCGCATTGTACAGTTTCATACAGCAATTTTTATCTAAATACTTCTCTATTATTCAACCTTTGGGTTAAAAGAAATACACTGTGGTAGGTGTACAGCTCTTCAACACAAACATAAACAAACACAAGTTCATAAACAAACATTTATTTTCATTATTCGGTCGGTATATGCGGCGTGTCAGTCGCGTCTGTGGGGGACCGTTTGGCTAAATTGTATTGTTTTGATAAAATTATGATATCTTTTGAAAGTTCGATTTGAGTAATTCAAAAAAATTAGTGAATTTAAGTACGATTTATTTTGATAAAACTGATACCAAGGTGCGAATAACGTGGTCTGCTTTGGTCTGTCATGTCGTATGTATTAATTTTTAAATAAAAAAGTGACATACAATAATAGTTGGGCATTTGGTATCACTGCCTTTTCTGTTTGTAGATATTGATGGGTCCTCTAAAATTCGAGTTTATAATTTTATTACATCATCAATGTTTTTCGCAGCGCACGCAAAGGGAGGTAATTTGCAGGGTTCCGTAGTTAACTAAGAATTTACAGCGTTAATTCTTTTCAGAGACATTTCTCCAGTGTGTCTTCACTGTCACTTGGTCGGGTTTTTTCAACAATTGTCGTCGTATTTCCAGTTAACAAAATAAACCGATATAAAAACGTTATCAATTGACCCAGTAGCGGTTAGGGTAGGGCGATGTTGGGCGACGGCCCAGGGTGCCGGATATAGAGGGGCGCCGCAGGCGATCAACCGGGGTGGTCCGCACCGTTTAACACCCGCTTACTGGTGACATCCGACCGTTCGTTGACTTGTTTTTGTCACTGTCGGGTGTCACCTCTAAACGTTTAACGCAATAAAACATGTCAAGAGGGGTGCAAAATTTTTTGAGGGCGCTCCGCTCGCTCTTCATGAGCGTTTCTGCATAAATCAACAAGATTTCAATTTATGATCAAAAGACATTGAAACCCTTTCGAGATGAGGTGCAAAAATTTCTTTAGTTCTCGAGGTTTACTACGTTTAGGGGTGACACTCGACCGTTCTTTGATTTTTTGTCACGGTCGGGTGCCACCCCTAAACGGATGACATAATGAAAACTCGACCGAGGTAGGATGTAAAAAATTTCGAGCTCGCTTCACTCGCTCTTACATTCTGCACTGCCTTTCTTCTCGATCATTTCTGTATAACTCAGCAAAACGATTATGTTTATTTATGAATGACCAAAAGAAAATATTACCTATCCAGCGTGCATGAATTTTCAAGCTTGCTTCGCTCGCTCTTGTGTTCTGCCCTATCTCAGCTAATAACTTTTTTTGCGTCAGTCCATAAAGTTACTTCTATTTAAGTTTGAATGATCAAAAGAAAATAAAAACTATCCGAAGTGGAATGCAAAAATTTCGAGCTCGCTTCGCTCGCTCATGTGTTTTGACCTCTTTCTATTAATAAGCTGTCTTGCATCAGTCCATAAAATGCCGTAAGCTGAGGTGACATCCAAAAATGTTCGATGCTCGCTCACTTTAGCTACCGTCATACCTTTTGAACTTAATCCATCGTATCGGAGTACCCTAAGTTCCCTGTGCCCTATGTTCCGCTATTTGGCTAAGCGAGTCATTAAACGATATTAAACCAAGTCATCTGCCTAGCTGTTTAAATTAATGCCGGGATTTTACTTAGGTCGCTGATTAGACGGCACCGTTCAAAAGGAAAACTACGATGCAATCGTTTGTATGTGGGCTCCGCGTTACTAAGTCGAGTCGCTTTGACGAACGTGAAGTGCGTATTCAATGCGGCGTACTTTATTTCAACCGAATTGAAGTCGGCTGGACGTGAGGTAGTCGCATTACATTCCAGCGGCAATTTTCACTCCGGCGCGCCTACTTGTAATACGGCATGTTATACGATATGGCATTGACAGTATTTGAAAAACCTCAGGGCTTCACGTTGGGAAGCAAGAAAAACCAGTGTTGAAGCAGTCCCTTATCAAATCAGTGCCATCCGATGACGGTTTAAATACTTTGTCTCTTGAAACTCTGAAAACTGATGTTCAAGTCTCTCATAAGGCTACCACTTTAGCCGACCCGTAAAAAAAACGGCTAATGTTTCATTGGTCGTTTGGTGTGCATACTTATTCAAATAAATGTATTTAACTTTGTCAATCGGAAACTAAATTGCTGAAAACATCGACTTTGATAACCTAATTAAAGAGTGCCCCGATAGAAAGGCTAGAAAAGTAAAATTTTATTTCTCTTAATGAATATCTATTTGTGCCCCCCCCCCCCCCCACAAATAGATATTTATTTATGTCTGTATTTATGCTTTTGCGGTTGCACAACGACATGCTTTGCTTGCTTGGTAGTGTAGATACAGGCCTACCTTACCTCCTCCTTCAGAGGGGATAGGGTGGCGTGGTTTTGAGGGAGAGCACAACGGTCGTGTAGATCCTCAAGGCAAGTCTGGTGGTGTACCTTCCCGAGGTTGCCACCTTGTTGTTTTTGGTCTAATTCCCTCAGAAATAGACGTAACTGAAACCACCAGGCGAAATAACACAGGGGTGGCGAGGTCATGCCCCTGGGTGTCCATCATTGAATAAGAGCAGATGGTGGATAGTAATGACCTCCCGCGTGTTTGTACCGTGCGCGGGGACCCGTACGGAGGGATGAAGGAATCCTGGTGATTGAGTGGAGCAGGTTGCACACAACACATCACTTTGGTCCGGATTTCCTCTCACACGGGTGGTTGTGGAGTAGCTACCCACGATCAATCGGCTGAGACATCCCATCAGCGGGCTGTCAAGCGAGGGTCGGTTTGTTTTGGGCAACCGGCGCGGCGTGGGGTTATAGGATGAGTGGCGGCATAGTCTCGTGTCGTTCACAGACCCGCGATCCTCCGTCGCGTGCAGGCTCGTCTATTTTCCAATAAGCTGGTCCTATACCGAAGGAGTAGCTCTGGCGTCCACTCGTGGAACGAGTGGCGTCCCCGACTTGAGGGCTCCGTGGCGAGTGAAGAGCTCCGACGGTGAATCTACAAAATCCAAACACATGGATAAAGAGACCCATAAAAACCAAACCAACACTCAGGCACTCTCTGATGCGCCAAACACCAAACCAACCAACTCAACCACCGCCAAACCAGGCTGCGTCGAAGGCAACGCCAACCCCATCTGCGTTCAGTGATGCGCACACCAACTCAACCCTGTCCGCAAGGCCTAGGGCAGCTCTCGTACATGGCGACTCAACGACGGTTGCTGGCGTGGATGCGCCCACTAGGGCTGCGTTAGCGACAGTGGCCTCGGAGAGAAACCTGACGAGTCTGACCGAAGCCCCACCAGCACACCCAACACGACCGGGATCGACATGTCATCTCTTAGAGACGCCATTCAATCTCCGGTCAAAGAAACTTGGACCACCGTCTCCCGCAAGACATCGTCCTCAAAGAGACGTCTGTCCGCGCCGGTCAAGACTGCGCAGCAAAATGCTGTGGTGGCCCCTGCTGTAGCGGCCGTAACAGCAGCGACACCAGCAGGCGGGGCTACCATAAAGATCAAGCGCAGGCGCAGCTTGAGATCGAGGGGACAAAAAAAGCACCCAACCACCGACGGGGAACCTCCTGCCAGGGCGCAGAAGCGTGAGCGACCCGAGGATTCCGTAACACAATTGGGATAAGCAAGAAGAGCAAGCCTGCTCGCTCCCACATGGTGGACGGTTCCTTGGTGAGCTACGCCGAAGCCGCCGCGTCATACCGCAACAATGAGCTCTGCGTCGCCATCATGACCGAGCCATTTGAGGATATGACGCAAGAACAAGCTGAGGGGATACGTCTAAATATCGAAAACCAACTGCGGGCACTGCTTATGGCAGATCCCGACCCCTCCAACCCAACTGTAAATACCGCGATTCACTTTCGAGGTAGGGCCCACTTCGCTGAAGGAGTTCTCAAAACCTGGTGCGAGGACGAATTCACGCTGGCCTGGCTCAAAGGGATCATAAACAACATGTCGTCCCCAATACCAGGAACCAGTCTAACCGTTCGGCCCCAAGCCGAAATACCAAAAAAGGCGTTGTATATGCTGTTCGTTCCGGAGAACACAGATGACACTCCGGCACTACTCAAGCTGCTCACACGCCAAAACCCGAACCTACTAATAAACACCTGAACCCTGACACACGAGAGGACCAGACAGGAGCCCCCGGGTACCTGTCTCTTCTTCTGTGTGCCAGAGTCCATGGTCAAAATACTAAAGGAACAAAACAGGCGCGTGTACTACCTCATGGGCAGCATCTACATCCGGTTCCTGGAAGAGGGTGTAGCCAGTGAGGAGGTCACCGCGCCTTCAAAAGCGACGGCGCGAGGCTTGATCCTCTGCCGCCTGGGCGGCCACCGTCGCCACCTGCGATGGAGACCGTTGAGGAGGTGGAGGAGCGGGCTTCTTCCCCGGCTGAGATGGAGGACGGCGGAAAAACCGAGGAAACAACACAGGATCCACCCTCGCCCGGACTAACATCGGATGAGGACTGCTTTCCTGCGGGGGAGGAGAGTGAGGACGATGACAGCAGCCTCTGCTCTTCTCCCATGCGGGACAACTAGGATTTTGCAGACCAATCTCCAGCACAGCCAAACTGCGTCGGCTACCTTGCGCAGAGTGCTGGACAACCAACACGAAAAGACCATCGCCCTTATCCAAGAGCCGTGGATTAGGGGTGGCAGGATATGTGGTTTTGCGAACATCGGAGGTAAGTTGCTGCTAGACACCTCCGTAAGTAACCCACGCACCTGCATTTTTATTCCAAAACATGTACCTAACCTTTTAATCAACGAATTCTGTTCAAGACACCTGACAGCAACAAGGGTTTCCAGAACAGAGCAGGATCTCCCGGACATCGTCCTCGCCTCGGCCTACCTGCCAGGCGACGAGGACCTGCCCCTTCCAGAGCTCGCCTCACTGATGGAGTAATGTGAAAGGGAGAAACTGGAACTAATTATCGCAACTGACTCCAACGTGCATCACACGCTCTGAGGTAATGTCAAAACCAACAACCGAGGTGAGGCAATGCTTGACTTTATACTTAGCAATAATCTTGTATTATTCAACAAAGGTTCAGAACCAACTTTCATTAACGCACGATCACAAACAATAATAGACCTAACTTTAGCAACCATAGGCATCTCCGGCTCCATCCAGGACAATGCCAATGTGTCCAACGAACTATCATGTTCGGATCACAGATGGATCCGATTTACCATCAACTTTAACCTACCAAAGCCGCAACCGAGGAGAATTCCTCGCAACACAGATCAATCCAAGTTTATCAGGCTAGTTAGGGCAGAGTTTAGTAAACTACCCTCCCTTCCAGCTGAAATCCCTATAACCAACTTAGATGAATACGTAAACAACCTCACATCAATCCTCCTAAATAGCTACGAGCAGTCTTGTCCTATCACTGTACCTAGGCAGGGAGCAAGGTAGTCTTGGTGGGGTCCAGAACTGGAAAGATACCGTCACAGGCTGAGGAGGCTGTTCAACAGAGCGATGAACACACGGTCACCAGGAGACTGGAACCGTTATACTACAACCCGTAAAACCTATAAAAAACTAATACGCCTTAGAAGAAAAAACGGCTGGAGGCGTTTTTGTACTAACATAGAGAATAGCAACCAGGCAATGTGGGTCAAAACGTGTCTCGCCGCAGGTACAGATCACTCAATAGGATGCCTCAAAAAACCAGACAACACCTACACAATTAACGATGGGGAAACTAGCGAATTACTTCTCACCACCCACTTCCCAGGCTGCCAGATTGCAACCCAACAGAGTTGGGATCTGCATAGGGAAAGACCCATGAGTCACCAAGATTGGGAGGTGGCTTCAGAAGTAATAGACAAGGATAAAATAATACGGGCAATCAACACTTACCCCGCGTGCGGACCCCGCGTGCGGTACTAAACACTGGGAATACCTTTTGGTGGTTGAGCTGGTTCCACGGAGAGGGCCTCTGTGGAGCTAGCCGGTCGGGCAACTGAGAGGAAGGTTTTCTCTCTGGGCCTGATTCGTGTAGCTGGCGGGCGTTGGCACGCTTTGCCAGTTTGGGGGAGATCTTTGGGGCTTTGGGACACCCACGATAATTTGCCGGGTGACCGGACTGGCATAGTACGCAGCTGGGAGGCTCTGCGCACTGTGAGCGGTCTTTGGGGCGGGGGCACTCGCTGGTGCTGTGCTCCTCCACACACACTTCGAGGAGCACTTACGCTGCAAGTGCCCATATAGTTGGCAGCGGTGACACTGGCCAACTACTGTCGGGCGGAAAGGATTCTCAATTTGGATGCCGGAGAGGTTGCAAACCGATTTTATTTTAAAAATCGGGTGGTGGCCCTCGGTAAGGTCGCATACGACCAGCACCATGTCACACAGGTCGCCTCCCCTTGCTTTGTGCAAGCGGTGGACGGCGGACACTGGGACGGACTGTGCAAGGAGATCCTCTTTGACGTCGTCAGTAGACATCTCCTTTGGGATACGTCTTTTTATTTTTATTTTATTTATTGGGGATAAAAAACGGTTACATGCTTCATATAAACAAGAAATCCTTAAAATTAAAATCACAAACATGTAACCCACACCAATGTCCGCGTGTTCACAAAAGAATAAAAGAAGTGAAGGACTGTGGTATGAGTTCACAGATGAAAGATCTGTGATAGCTTCAAATAATACAAACAATTCAATTTAAATTCATTCAATTTTGTCTGTCACAGATTACATATCTCTGTGATAGCTTAGTACAATATAAATAAATTCAATTTAATTACATTTAATCTAACTCAATTCTGAATTATTAATTCAGTTACAATTTCAAATCATTCAATTCTATGTTATTCAATCCTATAATTCAAGTCAGTTTAATTAAATTTTGTCTTAATTAATTAATTAATAAATCTAACTCAATTCGATTCCCTATTATTTCATTTCATTTAGTTCAGTATCACATAACATAACTTTACTTTAACCTCCAATTTCATGCTCCTTCGACAAAATAGCTTTAGCTTTTTTTTTGAACAGCTGTTTAGACAGACTAAATATGTCAAGCTCCATGAAGTGGGTGTTGAATGTCTCAACAAGGCGACGAAGGGGTGCACGTACTCCAGCGTTAGTCTTACACATGTCTGTGTGGAACAGTCGAGGCACGCGCACCCCCCGCTGGATAACAGTTCTGGGCACTGTGTAACATAATTGATTAGTAAGTTCGATACAATCACAAGAACTCATTGTTACATAAGCCGTATAATGTCATTACACCCAGAAGTAGTCGCCTAGACTCCAAACTAAGAACGCCGTATCGCTTCAGTAGCTGCACATAAGCAACCTTTGAATGACAGCATTTATAGTTCATTGACCGTAAGAACTTCTTTTGCACCATTTCTAATCTAGAGCAGTATTTGTCGTAGAACGGGGGCTCCAGATCTGGATGGCGTACTCTAACTGGGACCGTATCAATGTTTTGTATAACAATAAGAACGTAGAGGGCCGCACAAAGTCACCTGATGATCTCATGACAAAGCCATACATCCGAAACCCTTTGTTCACTATATTATCCATGTGTACGTCGAAATGCAAGCGCGAATCCAGAGAGATACCCAGATCCCGGACAGATGCTACTTTGTCCAAGTGTGCGTTATTAATACTATAACTGAAATTTAAAATGTTTTTATTTTTGGTAAATGAAATGGTATGACATTTGGGCAGACTGAGACAAAGTTTATTTTTAATGCAGTACTCAGAAAGCCTATCTAAGTCGTCTTGCAAGAGTTTACAGTCATGTATACTCTTGCAAGATTTATAGACCTTAATGTCATCCGCATACATTAAGAATTTAGAAATTAGATTCTTATCACTAATCGGGTATCCTCTGGGAGGGTGTACGTGTGAAAGGAAATGTTCCTTTCACGCAGGGCACGGGTTAGGTCCCGGTAATCACTAGCTGTCGGGACAACAACTTTGATGCCATTTTGGCAGGCTTACGCATTTGTGTAGTTGATCTTGCGGTCAACACACATCTTCGAAACACCGGTCCATTTCGCCTTGTCTTGAATGTACACAGGCGGTGGGGGGCGTTGGTTCTTTTGTGAAGCAGAGGCGGGGGGTATTGGGACTGGTCGGTCGTCTAGCCTGCGCTAGTCGGGGCAGTGGAGGTAGAGGGGGTGGGGGTCTTAGAAGACGCCACGGACTTCTTGGCCTGGGAAGTTTTGGCTTTCTTTTTCCTCTTTCCTCCTGAGTTGACTAGCTGAAAGTTATCCTCAGAGAAAGAGGAATCAGAAGAATAATATAATGAGAAGATGTAGCTCACCCGTAGATTTTGAAAATTTCAAAGGATTTATAGAGAAACATTCAAATGATGGTTCTGCTTCCTTTAGCTGCACAGGTGATGATAGCGAGAACGATACATTTATGTCACTTAATAAAGAAGATATGATTGAAATCTATGATAATAACATGAATGTACCTTTTGGGATTCGAAGTGAAAACAAAAATTTGATGATGGGTAACTCTAAAGCATCATTTTCTTTTACAAACAACGTTAATAATTCCCTAAAATCAATTTTAGCCACAGTTAATGACAAACATTATGAAATAACTCCTGGACTTAAAGAACTTTTACTACATAATAGACCTGACCTCAGTCTGGTAACTGAAACTGATAAAATTGTCTACAAAGATATGCTCCATAATACAAATGCTCACAAACGTGACTTTAATCCAAACGTCCAATTAAAAGGTGACAAAGGTTTGAAATACCGTCAAATCATAAAACCTTTGTTTTCTGAACAAAATTACATTCAACATGCAGAACAAGTCATTAAGTCAAAAAGTGGTGGCTACTTACCTAAATTGAAAAAAAAGTATAAGAGAAATACAGATTATGTTTATTGGGATGACCCTAATGAATTAATCGATAGATTAAGACTATTAATGGCTTCAAAAAACGCTGGTAATACTAATCATTACAATGAAATTATATCAATTGTTGAGAAGTTAAAAGAAGCCGGTATAATAAAATAATAAAAAGCATTGTATCTAATTTTATATTTAGTTATTTAAAGCGTCTAAACCATGAAGGTTCATACAAAACAAACGTCGCTGTCTTTTAACGAAATAAGCTCTGAGCATATTGAGATCTTAGACAAATCAACCGAAACTTAATGCTGCAAAGATATTAATAAATTTAAAGTTGAAATATTAATTAAAATAGAACAATTGAACAAATTAATTAGTGGTTTAAATAGCAGATTAAATAACATTGAAAAGACCATTGATTTAAAAGAAATAGCAGGGAAGTTAAGCAAGCATTATGAGCAAAATAGACGTCATAATGTAAGGTGCGGTGTTGATGGTAAATGAAACTAGTGACGGCCAGAATAATACTGAGTTATATTTCATACGATAGTGCATATAAATGGTTACAAAGGTGCATAGATTAAAGTAATATAGATCTTAAAGTAGGTAACTAATACAACCCTCACATCACCGTACTAATAGAAAAAAAAAAAAATTGATTTATATATTTTTTTTTCTTTACATTTTCTTAAATTATACATAGTAAGGTTTTGTCCGATTTTTATGAACAATGTCCATTTTCCCAAATTGATTAATTATTTCTACGTTTGGTGGTATGTCTTTTACAACTTTAAAAGGTCCTGAATATAAGTTGTCTAATTTCTTACAAGATGTATCATTCTTTACTAAAATTAAATCATTCTCTTTATAGTGTACAGGATTAACATTTTTATCGTATACTATCTTTCTATTCAACTTACTTTTTAATAAATTTTCTCTTGCCTCTGTTTGTGAAAGCTGCAATCGGTATTTTAATTCGTGAGGATAACTATCGCAATTATATAATGGATCTAAATTTGTTGTCAGATTGCTAGGAAGAGAACATTTCTTACCAAAAACTAACTCGTATGGAGTGAATCCTGTTTCTGTATGTACCCCCGTGTTATATGAAAAACACCAAAAAGGAATCCACTTACTCCACATCTCTGGATGGTTCTCTGTTTGGATCCGCAAAAATGCATTTAAATGTTTGTGAGTGTTTTCCAAAGCTCCTATGGTTTGGTGATGGTATGCTGTAGAATTGAGTTGCTTTATATTTAATAATTTACATACCTGTTGAAATATTTCTGAGAGAAACTCCTTTCCCCTGTCTGTCGCAATTGCTTTCGGCACGCCATATCTGAGAATGAAGTTGTTGACAAAACTTCTCGCCACTTCATCTGTTTTTTTAGAAATTAAGGGATAACCTTCTACATATTTTGTGAGTTCGCATTGTAATGTTAGCACATACGAAAAATTATCATTGTCTGTTTCCAAAGGACCAACCAAATCTAGATATATTTTTTCAAACGCAGTATTAGCTGTACTAGTAATCACCATGGGTTCCTTCTTAGGTATTTTTTATTGTTGATATTAACTTTTTTATAAAGTCATCATTGTCTTTATGTTTTAATATGTATATTTCTTTTATTTTTAGCAGATTGCAAAATTCATCTAAATCTCTCACAAACTCGTCTCGCGTCATTTGCGATTGAGAACTTAGGAATTTCACGTATATTGTAGATTTATTTTCTACATAACAGAATATTTTATTTTCTTTAGTTATATTTCCTTTTTTCTTTAATATTTCTAATTCTTTAACATCAATAAATTTTAGTTCGACAGACTCTTTTGGTCTGATATGAGTACTTACGACTTTTGGTTGATCAGGCCTCAAGTCTGAAATATTCATATCCACCGTTGAGTTTGTTTTATTTAAATTTCTCGTTTGTGCTCTTGTCATGACGTTCATTAAACTTTCATGCATTTCTTTCAGATCTTTTAAAGTAATTCTAGACAGTGCATCTGCAGCTGCATTGTCAGAACCTTTTATATATTGTACTTCAAAATTATATTCCTCCAAAGTCATTCTAAATTTCATTAGTCTACTTGATGGGTCTTTCATGTTGAACAAATATACTAATGGCTTATGGTCCGTAAATATCATAAAAGGTCGACCATACAAATATGGACGAAAGTATTTCACTGCCCATACAATTGCCAGTAATTCCTTTTCTATGATAGGGTAATTCTTTTCGGCTTTGTTTAAGCTTCTGCTAGCGAAAGCTACTGGTCGTCCATTATTATTTGATAAAATTGCTCCTATAGCATTGTTTGATGCATCAGTTTGAACAATAAAACGATTTTGTTCTGAAAAGTCAGGATACTGTAACACTGGTGGATGAGTTAAACTTTGTCTTAATGTTTCAAATGCTTCTTGACATGCCTCACTCCATTCGAATGGTACACCTTTTCTAGTCAATTTATTTAATGGATGAGCTATTTCAGCAAATTTTGGTATGAATTTTCGGTAATAATTAGTGAATGCTACTAATCTTTTTACTTCTTCTGTACTTGCTGGACATGGATAATTTTGAACTACAGTTATTTTTGCAGGGTCAGGCATTATGCCGTCACTTGAAATAACGTGTCCTAAGTACAAAATTTGTTTTCTAAGAAAATCACACTTGGCGGGGTTTAGTTTTAAGTTAACGGTCCGTAATCTTTCAAAAATATCTTGCAGATTTTTATTATGAGAGTCTAAGTTACGTCCAAATACTATTAAGTCATCCAAATAAATCAAGCATTTTTCATAATTTAGACCAGCCATTGCTATTGTTATCATTCTCGAAAAGGAACTGGGACTGGTTTTTAATCCCATAGGCATACGTGTCATCTGGTACTGTCCCGAATGAAAAGCTGTGAACCTTCTGCTATTTTCCTCTAATTTGACATTATAATAGCCTTGGTGCAAATCAAGATGTGAGAAATATATGCTACCCGACAATGATTCTAAAATTTCTGTAATATCCGGTAATGGGTATTTATCGTCCTCTATGCAATTATTCAGTTTTCTGTAATCAACTACTAGTCTCCATTTATTATCTCCAGTTGTATCTGATTTCTTTGGAACCAATAATATTGGACTGGACCAGTCGCTTTTACTGGGCTCTATAATACCTTCCTCTAGCATTTTATTAATCTGACGTTTTATTTCATTTTTATGAGAATGTGGCAAACGGTATTGTTTAGAAAATACTGGTGTCGTATTTGGTTTTACGGATATAGTATGACTGTATACATTTGTAGTACTCAATTTGTCTTTAGGGAGGTAAAATATATCTGAATATTTCGCGCAAATATTTTCAATGGTTTTTTGTTCTTCATTATTTAAATGATGCAATTTTAATTGAGAAAATAAGGTCTTAACTCTGTCTGCGTCATTTTGCGTTTTTTCATAATTACAGACGTCAAACTCACTAAGTTTTTTAATGCTAGGTTCTATTTCCGTTAGCGATACATCTTCTTCAGTAACGTTTAATATTTTAATAGGTATTAGTCCATGTTTAGGAGTACCTATTGAACTTGCTAAAAACACACCATGTGTTAGTTCTTTAGAAGATACTACACAATCCTCATTAAAGTCCGTTTGTAAGTAGTGTATAGACTCGCTCCTAGCGGGTACATTGTAAATATTAGTATATTTATTTACGAGTGGAAAACAAATAGTTGTCCTATCCGTAGATAAAGTTAAATTATTTTTATTAAAATCTATCTGAGCCTTATATTTATTTAAAAAGTCACGACCTAAAATTCCATCTCCCTTAATAGGTAAGTTATGAAATACATAAAACTTCTGTCTAATTGTTTCACCATTTAAATTGAATTGTAAACATAAGTATCCTATTGCTTGAACTCTGCCGCCTAAACCGTTTAAGGCTACATGCTCGTTATGGATTGGAATGCCGCATTCGAGCGCATGTTTATATGTGCATGCTGACACCGATGCTCCAGAATCTACTAGAAAATAATGCTTCTTAATATTACGTTTATATAACGCCGAACTTAAAGAAATATAACAATTACTATCACTAGCTAAAATACATTTAATATTATTATTAGTCACGAAAAAACTGATTGGATGTTAATCGTGATTCTGTGTTTGGTTCCGAGTTATTAAGAACATTGACGTCACGCTCTTTAGGTATCCCTTGATTTCTAGTATTAGAATAATTAAAGTTACCTCTTTGCCATCTGCGACTGCTAGTTCCTCCTCGAGTCGGCTGCCCTCGTGAAGTAGAACGGTATCGTTGCTGCTGCCCTCGCGCTTGACCTCTGTATTCATAGAAGTTTCTACCTCCACCACGTTGGCCTCTATAATTATTTGAACGGCTTCTATTGGTATAGAAATTATTGTAGGGCCTTTTATACATACCCATAATTTCTCCATTGGGAGTTGCTGTCGATACCTCCTCGTCTTGTGCTGCTTGGATTGCGTCCTTTAATGAGCTGTAATTTCTAGCAGAAATAATCGTACTTAATCTTCGATTTCGCAAACCATCGGCAAATTGTTTGATCGCTATGTTTTCATTAATCGGTTTTAATATATTATAGTTCTGTTCATTGTCGTTAGCTTGCGTAATCGTTAGATTCACAAATAATTCGGTGATTTCTTTCCCGTAATCAGCAATCGACAACTCATTTTGTCTCATTTTTATTAATTTATTTTGTATTGCCGTTGCCGCTTTCTTAGACAACAACACTTTTTTCATATCATCAATTAAGCCACTAACAGTATCATACTTTGAATTTAACTTTATCTTAGCTTCCTGTGAAAGTCTACTTTTCAACACGAAATTGATTAAATTTTGTTTACAAGCGTTATCCTTTAGTAGAGAGTTATAGTATTCTATGTTATCAATTAGCTGTTTTATGCTAACCTCCTCATTTGTCATAATCGGTAAAAGGGTCAAGGCAGTTTTCAAATCAAATGTATCCATTTTTGACGACGTTTCTAATTTATCACTTTCACGCAACAATAAAATATCCTCTCGTAAATCTATAAATTGACGACAACAATTTTCTATTAATTCAATATCTTGGGCACTATAATATTTACTCTTAACTTTTTCTCTAAAATCAATCAACCAAGTTTCATACTGATTATAAATTGCATCTACCTCATTTAATTTTCTTTCTAATACTTTTTCTGTTCTTCTTTTCGGTCCTAACTTTATTAAGTAAACTCTAATCTTCTTTAAATCATTGTATAAATATAATATATTATCCATACCTTATTACCACCATAACGTAGAGAAATTATAATGTTTTTGTAGTACATTATTAAACATTAGTATAAGTATTATAATTAAACACCGCACGTAATTAACACCAAGGTCCAAAGTTCAATTACCGCATCGTCCTTATTTGGTAAGAGATGATATTGTATTGGAATGTGAACACGATTAATTTAAGTTTATGTTTATACACTTTTTTTTTTTTTTTTTTATTTTGAAGCACTCGCGAAACGCACTTTTATTATATTTTATTTTATACACTTTTTCACTCACTTTTTTTAACACTTTTTTTTTTTTAATTACACCGTTTCTTGCTCGTAGCTTTTTGAAGATGGTTCCGTGGCCCCCAACCGCATGCGTCGACGGAAAAGAGATCTCCTCATAGTCGTCCTATTTATCTCATTGGTGATCCATTTTTTATGGCACCTTTTGTACAGCCGATACATGAAGCCCAATATGCCGAGTAGTAGTATAAGCAGGATACAGGACAGAATAATGTTGGATGTGGACATATGAAAGCGAAGTTCGTCTGCTGTAGCTTGGTTACTACCAGCCGCCGCGTTTTGCACGATCAGGGTTTCCTCTTTAGATTGCTGCTTGCCCATTTTCGTGGATGATTAGTACACTCGCGTTTACGTGTCGTCTGTTAGCACAATAAAACAATAATCGTCCCATTTTCATCACTAAAATTCTTCGCTTCTTATGGAACGGTATTAAATCACACAGTCACACTCAATGTCTCAAGTTCGCGTAGCGCGTATAGATTATCCTGGCAGGGTCGCCATGTAAGGTGCGGTGTTGATGGTAAATGAAACTAGTGACGGCCAGAATAATACTGAGTTATATTTCATACGATAGTGCATATAAATGGTTACAAAGGTGCATAGATTAAAGTAATATAGATCTTAAAGTAGGTAACTAATACAACCCTCACAATAAATGAAATCCATAAAAACGCTAGAGTTAATTTCCCAAGAAGAAGTGTAATACTTAAAGATATAGATGACCTTTGGCAAGCAGATTTGATGGATATGCAAGCAATATCAAAAGTGAATGCAGGTTATAAATACATACTGGTGATTATAGACACTTTTTACAACAAAAAAATAAGCAACAGGTATCAGAGGCGTTTAAAACAGTAATAGAAAAAGGACGAGTTCCAAAAAATTTGGAAACCGATCTTGGGAAAGAGTTTTACAATGATCAATTTAAAAGGGTTGTTAATAAGTATAAAATTAATCATTATTCTACTTATTCTACGTAAAAGGCCTCAATTGTTGAAAGATTGATAAGAACGTTAAAGAATAAACTATACAAGGAATTTAGTTTGAATGGAAATTATAAATGGTTTAACGGTATGTTAGAAAAAAAGTTACATGAGTACAACAATGATCTTCATAGAACTGTCGGTCAGTCACCTATTTCAATAAATCAAAGGAATAAAACAAATATACTACAAAGATACTTAGACGCTGCTCAGTCTCGAAAAAAAGTGAAATGTAAGAAATTTAGTGTAGGAGATTTTGTGAGAGTAAGTAAATATAAAGGATGTTTTGATAAAGGTTATTATCCCAACTGGTCCACCGAAATATTTAAAATAACAAAAATTCAAGGAACAAATCCAACAACTTATTTAATAGAAGATGGTAGATGTCGACCAATACTAGGCGCATTTTATGCACAAGAACTTCAGAAAACCAATCATCCGGACATATACCTCGTTGAAAAAGTTTTGAAACGAGAAGGAAAGCGAGCATATGTTAAATGGTTGGGGCTGCCGACCAGTGAAAATAGCTGGATTGATAAATCAAATGTATTATAACTCCTGAACAATATTTAAGCATTTTACAAACAATTATCTATTCACTTCCACTTTATTCTTAATGCAAAAAAAGACATACTTTATAATTCAGGTTTATGTAAAATAATTCTTTAAAAAATATAATAACAATGAAAAAAGCACGAGGACTATGTACAAGCAATAAAGAAATGGCTGGTTTATCATCTTTCAAAATGGATAAAGTAAGATCTGGAGCGGGGTTTACAAAAACCCTTAAAAATATTGTACCACATACCAAAAAACACATCAAGAAACTAAAACCTACCTGTAAGAAAGCGTTAATGGAATTAGCCTGCGCTGCAGCTCATGAATTTGCATCTGATTTACCCATAAAATTACCCAGAATTATACCAGTACCTAAAACTGGAGGATTTCTTCCTTTAGTACCAATATTTGCTGGTTTATCTGCCGCTGGAAGTTTGGCTGGGGGTGCTGCTGGGATTGCGAAAGCTATTAATTCATATAAAACAGCTAAGAAACAGTTGCTTGAATCGGAACGTCACAACAAGCAAATAGAAGCTTTAATTATTGGAAAAGGATTACATCTCAAGCCTTACAAAGAAGGTTTAGGAATTTTTGTTACAAAGAAAAAAAACTAAATTGTCGGCTACCCAATAGAGCTTTAACTAATATTGATATATTGAAGCATTCAAATAGTATCCCATTCTTTCGAGGTGTATTTATGAGAGATGAATTACCAGATAACCCATTACCATTAGAATGTGGAGTGATTAATCTTGATATTTCTCAAAACTCTGGCACTCATTGGGTAGCCTATACCAAAATATACGATCACATTGAATACTTTGATAGTTATGGTAACTTAAAACCACCTAAAGAATTAATAAAATATTTAGGAAACAATATTCAGTACAATTATGAAAATGTACAACATGATCACTTGTATAATTGTGGACACTTATGTTTAAAATTTCTTAAGTTATTTTGGAAAAGTAATAAAGGAATTTATTAATTAAGTGAGTGATATTTATTTCTTACGTCTCCAAATATCGTTAAACTAAAAAAAATATAAATGACATTGCTAGTTCATACGCATGCATTCTTTGGTTGTTGGTGATAAAAGTCACTAGTGTTGAAAAAGGATTTTTTTATTACCTATTTAAAGTGTTTTTTATTACATAATATACTTAATTATTCAAACATTTCTTTCAGTTTATACCTCTGTTTTTCAATCCAAGCCACTTGTAACCATTCTTTCTTCGTCAAGTCATAAAATGGTCTACTAATAACATTTTATAGTTTTCTATCCAAACATATTTTTTAATTAAAGTCCTGTATAGTAGTCGCATACTCATCAGCAACATCTGTTCGAGTGTGTAAATAAACAGAGCAGTTCAATATGAACTGCTGATTATAAGAAGCGGTTCAGTATGATCAGCTCATTATAACAAGCTGTTCAGTATGAACTGCTCATTACCTATAACACGCTGTTCCGTATGAACTGCTCATTGTAACAAGCTATTTTTGCTTTCGATGTCGAACTATAATATGCGGTTGGCAGGTGGTTAACTATATTAATATTTTTAGTGTTAAAGAAATAAAACTCACAAGTAGGTAAAGTTTAAATATTTTATTATTAATTAATAAATCTAACTCAATTCGATTCCCTATTATTTCATTTCATTTAGTTCAGTATCACATAACATAACTTTACTTTAACCTCCAATTTCATGCTCCTTCGACAAAATAGCTTTAGCTTTTTTTTTGAACAGCTGTTTAGACAGACTAAATATGTCAAGCTCCATGAAGTGGGTGTTGAATGTCTCAACAAGGCGACGAAGGGGTGCACGTACTCCAGCGTTAGTCTTACACATGTCTGTGTGGAACAGTCGAGGCACGCGCACCCCCCGCTGGATAACAGTTCTGGGCACTGTGTAACATAATTGATTAGTAAGTTCGATACAATCACAAGAACTCATTGTTACATAAGCCGTATAATGTCATTACACCCAGAAGTAGTCGCCTAGACTCCAAACTAAGAACGCCGTATCGCTTCAGTAGCTGCACATAAGCAACCTTTGAATGACAGCATTTATAGTTCATTGACCGTAAGAACTTCTTTTGCACCATTTCTAATCTAGAGCAGTATTTGTCGTAGAACGGGCTCCAGATCTGGATGGCGTACTCTAACTGGGACCGTATCAATGTTTTGTATAACAATAAGAACGTAGAGGGCCGCACAAAGTCACCTGATGATCTCATGACAAAGCCATACATCCGAAACGCTTTGTTCACTATATTATCCATGTGTACGTCGAAATGCAAGCGCGAATCCAGAGAGATACCCAGATCCCGGACAGATGCTACTTTGTCCAAGTGTGCGTTATTAATACTATAACTGAAATTTAAAATGTTTTTATTTTTGGTAAATGAAATGGTATGACATTTGGGCAGACTGAGACAAAGTTTATTTTTAATGCAGTACTCAGAAAGCCTATCTAAGTCGTCTTGCAAGAGTTTACAGTCATGTATACTCTTGCAAGATTTATAGACCTTAATGTCATCCGCATACATTAAGAATTTAGAAATTAGATTCTTATCACTAATCGGGTATCCTCTGGGAGGGTGTACGTGTGAAAGGAAATGTTCCTTTCACGCAGGGCACGGGTTAGGTCCCGGTAATCACTAGCTGTCGGGACAACAACTTTGATGCCATTTTGGCAGGCTTACGCATTTGTGTAGTTGATCTTGCGGTCAACACACATCTTCGAAACACCGGTCCATTTCGCCTTGTCTTGAATGTACACAGGCGGTGGGGGGCGTTGGTTCTTTTGTGAAGCAGAGGCGGGGGGTATTGGGACTGGTCGGTCGTCTAGCCTGCGCTAGTCGGGGCAGTGGAGGTAGAGGGGGTGGGGGTCTTAGAAGACGCCACGGACTTCTTGGCCTGGGAAGTTTTGGCTTTCTTTTTCCTCTTTCCTCCTGAGTTGACTAGCTGAAAGTTATCCTCAGAGAAAGAGGAATCAGAAGAGCTGCCTTCTGAGTCAGAAGGCGGGTTCGAGCATGGCACGGATGTGTTCATGTCTATCGGGTCTTTGGGCGACTCTATTGTTAACTGAACAATAGAGTTTGTGGGAACGGGGGCGGAAGCCACGGTGTCTATTGTTTTTGGGACAATAGAGGGTTTAGCGGCAGCGGCAACAAAAGCCGGTTTCTTGGAAGGGACGGGGGCGGGAGCCGCGGTCTCTATTGTCTTTGAGACAGTAGAGGATTTGGCGGCGGCGGCGACAAAGGCCGATTTCTTAGAAGGAACGGGGGCGGGAGCCTCGGTGTCTATTTTCTTTGAGACAATAGAAGATTTAGCGGCGGCGGCAACAAAGGCCGGTTTCTTGGTAGGGACGGTGGCGACAAGCGGTACCGTTTTCGGTACCCAACTTGAAACGGCTTGTCTTTCTACAAGCGGGGGAGATTGGGGACTTTCTAGCTCGTCGCTAAAATCAGCGACACTCGACTCGATGGGCGGAGATGCATGTTGCATCTCCGTGCAATGTCATTTATGTTTTTTTTAGTTTAACGATATTTGGAGACGTAAGAAATAAATATCACTCACTTAATTAATAAATTCCTTTATTACTTTTCCAAAATAACTTAAGAAATTTTAAACATAAGTGTCCACAATTATACAAGTGATCATGTTGTACATTTTCATAATTGTACTGAATATTGTTTCCTAAATATTTTATTAATTCTTTAGGTGGTTTTAAGTTACCATAACTATCAAAGTATTCAATGTGATCGTATATTTTGGTATAGGCTACCCAATGAGTGCCAGAGTTTTGAGAAATATCAAGATTAATCACTCCACATTCTAATGGTAATGGGTTATCTGGTAATTCATCTCTCATAAATACACCTCGAAAGAATGGGATACTATTTGAATGCTTCAATATATCAATATTAGTTAAAGCTCTATTGGGTAGCCGACAATTTAGTTATCACAAATCTATTCCAAAATACCTAAACAACTAATACGAGATAATGTTAATCTTTTGTTAATCTTAAACAAGACGACATAAACTTAAAACATATTTATAATGAACATGTAAATATTTAATTTACAAAAAAAAAATATATTGTAAATATTTATTTAAGTTTTTTAAATTGAAACCTCTCCATATCCATATGGATATGGAGAGGTTTCAATTTAAAAAACTTTGCTCTACTATATGGCAAGATCGGTTTGACTTTGTATTGATAAATAAAGATTGTTCTCTAAATGAAGGTAGATATAGACAGGGGTTTGACATAATCGTAACTTTTGAGCAAACATAATAAAAACCATAATACTGTAAAAATAAATATCAATCGTAGTCTACAATCTGTAAATAACGGTTGGATATTGTCGGGAATCATTATGGAGGTCAATATAAAAGAACAATTTGACTGGCTTGTTGGTCTAGTGGTTAGTGACCCTGACTGCTATGCCGGAGGTCGTGGGTTCGATTCCCACCCAGGACAAATGTTTGTGTGATGAGCACGATCATTTGTTCTGTGTCTGGGTGTAATTTATCTATAATATTTATGTATTTAGAAATATATAAGTATGTTTATCAGTTGTCTAGTACCCATAACACAAGCTCTGCTTAGCTTGGGACTAGATGGCGTTGTGTGATAGTTGTGAAATATTATTATATTATATTATATTATAATTGATAAAATCCGTAGATAGTATAAAAAATAAAATTAAAACAATACAAAATGCAGAATATGTCGATAATTTGATATTTAAGAAGCTTTTTTAGCCAATAACAGATCCTCTAGAGACTTAAATTAAAGTTAATGATAAGAATAGAACTATATTGGATACGAGTGAAGGTGATAATAATATAATGAGAAGATGTAGCTCACCCGTAGATTTTGAAAATTTCAAAGGATTTATAGAGAAACATTCAAATGATGGTTCTGCTTCCTTTAGCTGCACAGGTGATGATAGCGAGAACGATACATTTATGTCACTTAATAAAGAAGATATGATTGAAATCTATGATAATAACATGAATGTACCTTTTGGGATTCGAAGTGAAAACAAAAATTTGATGATGGGTAACTCTAAAGTATCATTTTCTTTTACAAACAACGTTAATAATTCCCTAAAATCAATTTTAGCCACAGTTAATGACAAACATTATGAAATAACTCCTGGACTTAAAGAACTTTTACTACATAATAGACCTGACCTCAGTCTGGTAACTGAAACTGATAAAATTGTCTACAGAGATATGCTCCATAATACAAATGCTCACAAACGTGACTTTAATCCAAACGTCCAATTAAAAGGTGACAAAGGTTTGAAATACCGTCAAATCATAAAACCTTTGTTTTCTGAACAAAATTACATTCAACATGCAGAACAAGTCATTAAGTCAAAAAGTGGTGGCTACTTACCTAAATTGAAAAAAAAGTATAAGAGAAATACAGATTATGTTTATTGGGATGACCCTAATGAATTAATCGATAGATTAAGGCTATTAATGGCTTCAAAAAACGCTGGTAATACTAATCATTACAATGAAATTATATCAATTGTTGAGAAGTTAAAAGAAGCCGGTATAATAAAATAATAAAAAGCATTGTATCTAATTTTATATTTAGTTATTTAAAGCGTCTAAACCATGAAGGTTCATACAAAACAAACGTCGCTGTCTTTTAACGAAATAAGCTCTGAGCATATTGAGATCTTAGACAAATCAACCGAAACTTAATGCTGCAAAGATATTAATAAATTTAAAGTTGAAATATTAATTAAAATAGAACAATTGAACAAATTAATTAGTGGTTTAAATAGCAGATTAAATAACATTGAAAAGACCATTGATTTAAAAGAAATAGCAGGGAAGTTAAGCAAGCATTATGAGCAAAATAGACGTCATAAATGAAATCCATAAAAACGCTAGAGTTAATTTCCCAAGAAGAAGTGTAATACTTAAAGATATAGATGACCTTTGGCAAGCAGATTTGATGGATATGCAAGCAATATCAAAAGTGAATGCAGGTTATAAATACATACTGGTGATTATAGACACTTTTTACAACAAAAAAATAAGCAACAGGTATCAGAGGCGTTTAAAACAGTAATAGAAAAAGGACGAGTTCCAAAAAATTTGGAAACCGATCTTGGGAAAGAGTTTTACAATGATCAATTTAAAAGGGTTGTTAATAAGTATAAAATTAATCATTATTCTACGTAAAAGGCCTCAATTGTTGAAAGATTGATAAGAACGTTAAAGAATAAACTATACAAGGAATTTAGTTTGAATGGAAATTATAAATGGTTTAACGGTATGTTAGAAAAAAAGTTACATGAGTACAACAATGATCTTCATAGAACTGTCGGTCAGTCACCTATTTCAATAAATCAAAGGAATAAAACAAATATACTACAAAGATACTTAGACGCAGCTCAGTCTCGAAAAAAAGTGAAATGTAAGAAATTTAGTGTAGGAGATTTTGTGAGAGTAAGTAAATATAAAGGATGTTTTGATAAAGGTTATTATCCCAACTGGTCCACCGAAATATTTAAAATAACAAAAATTCAAGGAACAAATCCAACAACTTATTTAATAGAAGATGGTAGATGTCGACCAATACTAGGCGCATTTTATGCACAAGAACTTCAGAAAACCAATCATCCGGACATATACCTCGTTGAAAAAGTTTTGAAACGAGAAGGAAAGCGAGCATATGTTAAATGGTTGGGGCTGCCGACCAGTGAAAATAGCTGGATTGATAAATCAAATGTATTATAACTCCTGAACAATATTTAAGCATTTTACAAACAATTATCTATTCACTTCCACTTTATTCTTAATGCAAAAAAAGACATACTTTATAATTCAGGTTTATGTAAAATAATTCTTTAAAAAATATAATAACAATGAAAAAAGCACGAGGACTATGTACAAGCAATAAAGAAATGGCTGGTTTATCATCTTTCAAAATGGATAAAGTAAGATCTGGAGCGGGGTTTACAAAAACCCTTAAAAATATTGTACCACATACCAAAAAACACATCAAGAAACTAAAACCTACCTGTAAGAAAGCGTTAATGGAATTAGCCTGCGCTGCAGCTCATGAATTTGCATCTGATTTACCCATAAAATTACCCAGAATTATACCAGTACCTAAAACTGGAGGATTTCTTCCTTTAGTACCAATATTTGCTGGTTTATCTGCCGCTGGAAGTTTGGCTGGGGGTGCTGCTGGGATTGCGAAAGCTATTAATTCATATAAAACAGCTAAGAAACAGTTGCTTGAATCGGAACGTCACAACAAGCAAATAGAAGCTTTAATTATTGGAAAAGGATTACATCTCAAGCCTTACAAAGAAGGTTTAGGAATTTTTGTTACAAAGAAAAAAAACTAAATTGTCGGCTACCCAATAGAGCTTTAACTAATATTGATATATTGAAGCATTCAAATAGTATCCCATTCTTTCGAGGTGTATTTATGAGAGATGAATTACCAGATAACCCATTACCATTAGAATGTGGAGTGATTAATCTTGATATTTCTCAAAACTCTGGCACTCATTGGGTAGCCTATACCAAAATATACGATCACATTGAATACTTTGATAGTTATGGTAACTTAAAACCACCTAAAGAATTAATAAAATATTTAGGAAACAATATTCAGTACAATTATGAAAATGTACAACATGATCACTTGTATAATTGTGGACACTTATGTTTAAAATTTCTTAAGTTATTTTGGAAAAGTAATAAAGGAATTTATTAATTAAGTGAGTGATATTTATTTCTTACGTCTCCAAATATCGTTAAACTAAAAAAAATATAAATGACATTGCTAGTTCATACGCATGCATTCTTTGGTTGTTGGTGATAAAAGTCACTAGTGTTGAAAAAGGATTTTTTTATTACCTATTTAAAGTGTTTTTTATTACATAATATACTTAATTATTCAAACATTTCTTTCAGTTTATACCTCTGTTTTTCAATCCAAGCCACTTGTAACCATTCTTTCTTCGTCAAGTCATAAAATGGTCTACTAATAACATTTTATAGTTTTCTATCCAAACATATTTTTTAATTAAAGTCCTGTATAGTAGTCGCATACTCATCAGCAACATCTGTTCGAGTGTGTAAATAAACAGAGCAGTTCAATATGAACTGCTGATTATAAGAAGCGGTTCAGTATGATCAGCTCATTATAACAAGCTGTTCAGTATGAACTGCTCATTACCTATAACACGCTGTTCCGTATGAACTGCTCATTGTAACAAGCTATTTTTGCTTTCGATGTCGAACTATAATATGCGGTTGGCAGGTGGTTAACTATATTAATATTTTTAGTGTTAAAGAAATAAAACTCACAAGTAGGTAAAGTTTAAATATTTATTTCTATATTATTATATTATTCAAATATTGTTTTATAAGCAATGATACATTTCTTACATTAATATTACTTACATTATATTAAGTAATAGAATATGTGTAAGTAAGTTTGTAGATTAGATATTTACACTTCGATTTATAAGTAGGTTTAATATTCTAGTTATAATCATTCATACGTAAAACTAGGATCGTTCTTATTTTATCTTACTGACAAAACACTTGATTTTCTTTACACCATTTATTTAAGCAAAACACATTTTTTAAGGCACATATATTGGTATAATACATACAACTTATAATGTCAGATGAATCTGAATAATTGTTATATAATGTCAACAAACTCTTACTTTCTAAATTGTATACATTATTCATTCGGAATATATCTTTTATCCATAACACTTTTTCGTTTCCTTTCGTAAATATAGATTTTTTTTTTTAAATCCCCAAAGTTTGCTTGATAATTAAAATATGGTACAAAGCCTTCGTTCCAGTTTATTCCTCTGTTTTTTTCAATCCAAGCCACTTGTAACCGTTCTTTCCTCGTCAAGTCATAAAATGGTCGTGGTGGTTTTATCAACAGTACTTGTACGCGTCTTTTGTACATTATTGCTATTTTTTTTGGAATAAACTCATTTTCTTCACTCTTAAACCCTTGAACATCTACGATGACATTCATGATAGTTTTCTCACAATATTACTCAACGGCTTGTATTCGAACAGTCGATCGTTTATTATTAAACAATACGCAGATGTATTATTTTGAATATCTTCAGAGCATTCAATTTCTAATCGCACGTCAACTGGTCCAGTTTGAAGTGAATCGTTTTGTCTTGAACAGTCAATCACAAAAAGTGGAGCAATTTCTTTAAACTGGTCTAAGCTAAGCAATGGATCAATGCCTAAGTTGTAATACGTCTGACGAAAATTAGCATACATTTCATATAATATACTGTATTTACCTTCATCAAATTTCAGATTAAGTGAGTCATACGGATAGTATTGAGAATTCAAATATAATTTAATATTGCTTACATTGCAGTGATCAAATATAGAAGAACTTCTAGTTTTATTATTTTTTCGAGCTGTTTGCAAACCAAATATTACAAACCTCGGTTGCACACGCCATTGTATTTTTTGTATATCTATTTCTACGTTATCATTTTTGTCTATAAGAACACAGTTCAATGCTGAGCTGCTTCGTTGTAAAATAAGTTCATGTTTACAATTGATTATTATTTTGTTGTAATCTTCTGCAAATCCCAGTATTCTGTTCAATGGCACGATAACACTAAAATATTCGTTTCTTAATTTCGTACCACCTAAGTTCCATCCCCAGACTGCTGCAGCTTTACTTTCACCTTCATTCATTGAGATATACGATTTTAAGGTGGTTGCAATCCGATCGATTTCAACACCATTTATTTCGTATCTAATATCTTTCAAGATATTACAAATATGAAATGGGATTATTTATAAAATCAACATCTTTTTTTACCTACTAATATTCCCGCTGCATCTTTAGTTGACACATTTACATATCCTTCTATGTAAATGGAACTACCTGATGGCAATACATATAAATCTTGCTGTTGTATGGGTATCCTAATTTCATCATTTTCTTTAAAGCTATTGTTGTATGGATTGTAACTGGATCTCATAACCCTCAATAGAGGTATCATATTGTGGTAAATCTGTAATTTGAAGCATATTATATTTTAAAACCGATATCTTGAAGAAATCTTTTGTTTTCCTTTGAAACTTTATTAATTCTCACTGCACTGACACGTCTCACTTCTTTGGATATTGGCAGTCTTATGTTATATTTCCCTCTCTCATTAAGAGTTTTATTAAGAACAAGAATGATGTTAGTATGAATAAAACGAAGGAAAAAACAAAATAAAGCGGTCTCTAGACGGTAATGCAGCATGACATGCGTTAAGTGCTGCTGCATGAACGCCCATGTTTCACCATGCAGCATTATCAATCATTTTTATCAGTCATTTCTATGTAATACGGTGAGAAGGTCTTCTTTGTTGCTATGGATCAGTATTTGTCAAAGGCAGATTCATTTTTTCTTGTGATGACAGCTGCTATGCTGCGTAAAAAGAAGAGAACAAGACGATGGTCAAAAGAGTGGTACTTGTTAAGGCCCCGATTTACGCATGAACATTTACAAAGAGTACGTGCTGATACAGAACCTGATGATTTTAAAACTTCTTAAGAATGGATAAAACTACGTACGAGCATTTGTTATCTATACTAATATATAAAGCTGAAGAGTTTGTTTGTTTGTTTGCTTGAACGCGGAACGCTAATCTCAGGAACTACTGGTCCGATTTGAAAAATTCTTTCAGTGTTGGATAGCCCATTTATCGAGGAAGGCTATAGGCTATACCGGAATGGGAAATTCCTACGGGAACGGAAAAAAAAACGGGATATGCGCGTACGAAGTCGCGGGCAAAAGCTAGTATTTAATAAGACCTAGAATTGAGAAACAGGATACTGTAATGCGACAGGCAATACATGCAAATCAAAGACTTAGTGTGACATTAAGATATCTAGTTTAATTAGTTTAGTTTATCTAGTTTCTAGTTTACTTACTCGACCAAAATGTATAATACTTCTATCTGGAAACGTATCTTTCGGTACAAGAATTTACTTAACCTAACGTATATAGTTACATTAAGGAAAGATAAATATTAATCTTATTGAATGACTGACCTAGTGTAAGCGTATCCGGGTATGAAAGTAAGACGACACTCCGCGCGAGCTTCTGACACATCACACAGCTGTCTGTTTCGATTGACAGTCAGAAACTGACAAAATGGCGCTATATTTGTGTGAGATTACGAGTGTGTGATAAAGACGGCAAAACTGATTTAGGTTCACACCATAGACAAGGCTGTTAAAAAAAACCTAAAAAATAAAATACACATTCATTCTCTAGTTCTTAGAATACTAGAAAACACTAGCAAATATTTTTTTGCGCTTACGTAGGTACCTACTAGCAGGTTTTCATTATTTCGTTGAAGAACCCTAATCGAGTCTGTTTGTAAAATTTATAGGTGGCTTTATTGTCATCACTGTAGCAAATGTATTGAGCTATGTCTATTATAACCATCTTTGTAGCTCAAAGAGTGGTACGAATGAGCTAAGTGAAGATTTAATATTTAAAGTAAGCTCGCCATTGTTTTGGTAACCTAACAATAAATATTATTTCGAGTCATTCAACATTGGACCACAAAATACTAAATTTCTTATATTATTTGAAGCGTTCCATGAATACCACTTAATTTTACATGCCACTGCTCAGGAAGCAGGGATGAATAATAATGTTTAGCTTGAGGTGTCAATTTTATTATCATAACTTTTCTTTTAAATCTTGAATAAATCCTAGGCGCGTTAAAATTGAGATGAGAAACATGGTACACATTTACCGTGAAATCACAAGGGCAGTCATTTTTCACTTCACAAACTCAAATAACTTAATATTTAAAATGGCTTACCTGTTTCATTCCATAATATTATTCTGCTGTGTTGAATGATGGATGACATTACACTTCCACTACGAACAGATATAATTGTATTAAGGTTATAGGCTTTTTTAATCTTGACGTACGCTAAAAGTTATACAGTTGATATGTAATGTACTTAAGAAGTTTTTAGTGGCAAAGCATTCATATCTGACTCTTTCCTACCACCTGTAGTGATTACCAACCTAATATTACAACAGTAATATCGGTTAAAGTAGTAGCTGACGATGAATAAACGCTTTTGTGCCGTAGATTTATTATCTTGTAACACCGTACTATCGGCTTTCTATATCTCTTACCTGTAAAACTGTGGGCCTCTTTCGTGGTTATAAGTGAGTTAGAGCATGCTTTAACATAGTTGTACAGGTATGCGTTAACACTTTTATATTGAAATGGAACTGATATACGAGTCTTTTATAGGTTTTTTTAACGCTTTGGTGTTAGTTGGGCGGTGATGGGGCTTGAGGAACGTCTCCTGCACCAGAAGAATATTTAAGCGATGGTCACGGAAGAAATTGGCGATTTCAACGCGTTGGCTTGCAAGGCCCTTCGAATTGAAGTAGCCTATCCGGAGGGACTTCGGTTTAAACCTACATGAACCTATATGGGACCTAGCCATGGAGGCTTTCATAAAGGCTGATAAATTGAACCACATCACTGAAGTCACGGTATACGGCACCGTGCTCCGTGATGTCGGAAGCCTTCATAGCGTTGGTCATTTCCACGGCTCTGGGGGAGTAGAAGGCCTTGTAAAGGCCATATTGATATGAATGGCCATTTCAGGCGCATTCGTGGGAATGGGTTGAGCGGGGGCTTTTGATGTAGCTTTGGTGGTGGGGGGGGAGGAGAGGCTGCCTGAGGGGCGGCTGCTCCGACGGCGACCGATGGTCGGGGATGGGATGGCTACATCCATAAGGGCCGGAATGGCCGGGGAGGGTTCTTGGGCCGCAGGGGCCTAAGTCTGGGTAGGCGCGGGTCGGAGCGCCGGGAAATGGGCCCTATGGTTCAGCGCGTCCCATGGGCTGGGGCGCTGAGGGTATACGGCCACGGGGGTTTGGGTCATGGGGGCTTCCCTCTGCTGGCGAGCGTTTCCACGCTTTGCCAGTTTAGGAGCGGATGATTTGGGGGCCTTAGGACAACCACGGTAGTTAGCCGGGTGCCCAGCCTCCCCGCACAGCACACAGCTGGGCGGGTCGGCGCATTGAGAGTGGTCTTTGGGACGGGGACAGTCAGGGGTACCATGGTCGCCCAGGCACTTGACACAGCGTGGTTTGCCGAAGCAATTGCGCTGGGAGTGGCCGTAAAGTTGGCAATTATGGCACTGGCCAATAATGCCGCCACGGCAGGGCTTTTCGATCTTCAAGCTCTCTAAGAAACAGATCTTTGAGGTTACAGACAGGGTTACAGACGATGAACACCATGTTGTATGGTGCTCCACCACGACGGTGCATACGGTGGACCGCAGTGACCGGGTTGCCTTGTGTCTTGAGATCATTGCTGATCTCATCGGGGTAATGACGTGAGGGACATTTCTCACGACCATTCTGGTTAGTTGCTCCTCCTGAAAAGCGAAGAAATGGAAGGGTACCTTCCTTGCTACCAGGAGTTTGTGCAACTCCCTGTAGTCTTGGCCGGTAGGTACCTGGACCTTTATACCATTTGACACCGCACCGGCGTGCGAGAAATGGATGTGGCGCTCGTTACAAGCGCCCGAAATCCCTGTCCACTTCGCCGCTTCATGGATGAAGAGGGGTGGCGGAGACTTCGACTTCTTGATGACGAGCGCCGGGTCGGTCTGGGTGGCCGGGGGGTAATGGCCATCGGGCTGGGGGGACGGGTCGCCTGCTGGGAAGAGCTGGCTTTGGGGGCTGAGGCTGCGGAGGTCGAGGCAGCGGGAGAGGCAAGGGAGACAGTCGGGACCACTGTCTTTCTTGCCTTGGGGGCGGACTCTGTAGCGGAGCTCTTCTTCTTCCGCTTTCCTTTACCCACAAGGGTAAATTCTGCGGAAGAGTCGGAGGTCTGCGAGTATGAGCCGGACTCGTAATCCATCGGGGGCGGAGGTCGAGAATCTGGCTCGAGAGTGAGCGGGGTGCTCTCAAGGACGTCACTGAAGTCAGTGACGTCACGGGGATTGTGAGGGGGGGGGGGAGGGGCCCTGAAGGGGCTCGGGAGAGGTTGCCGCTCGCGGAGGAGATGCTAACTCATTATTTTGGGCGGCCTTTAAGGCCTAGAACTTGTTGAGCCTGTCGCTCACAAGTTGGACCAGCTCCTGGTCAGGGTGGTCCTCGATGACATATGCCTTAGGGGCAGGGGAGGGAACCTAATCCTAAAACTCCTAACTTGTCCTATTTCCTATGGGTCTGATGATTGGTTTATATATAAGATTGGTCGGTCGCAAGACCCACAGGAACTAATGGTTTCCTATGAGTTCCTATGGGTCTTGCGACCGACCGACGAAGCTGAAAGAGAGCGGGGTTAAGTGATTGGTCGCGATTAGGAGGCCCCCCAAGGCCGCGGGTTCAACACCCTTCCGACTTGACCTAGGCCCTGATGGGGCCGAAGTTGTTATCGCGCAGAAGGAGGCTGCGGAAAGGGAGAGGGAGATCTCTACCTACTTCCCGGCCCGCAGCAGACGCACCGGGCGTCGGAGAAGGGCATACGCTGCCCTCTTCCAGCCCCCTACCCACTGGGTCCAGAGGCGGCGGACTTGGGGATGTCCGTCGCCCCCCCTTCTTCCGGACCCAAGGTGGCGGCGCGTTTTGTCCCATGCGCCCCTCTTTGACGTTGCGGGGGGAGTCAAACACCTCACTCTCCCCGCTGACCCGAGGTGGCCCGCAGAGGCCGGCACCAGCCGGGGATCACGGAAGTCTCAAAAGCTTCCCGCGATCCCCGGCGTAGGTGAGAGGTAGAACACCGGGGTGGTTTTAGTCAGTAAGAGTCTGACAGACCCCTCTGCCCGCCCCAGGGCGGAGGACATCCATGAGGATTTACCCCCGTAAAAAAAAAGGCCCTGATGGGGCCAGGTCGATGTGTCGAGTCAACACCCACTCGGCTTCGTTGGCACCGTAAGATATTGTGATACAACTTCCTTGGATGGCTCACCCTCCGGGAACCTCCGTCAATTTAATAATTAAAAAAGCTTTAGAAGAATTAGGAATTTAGAATAGGTTTAAAATATTGACATATAATGATTGATTTGTTTTGATGACAGTTCTGTAAAAGTTTTTCTTGAGAGCACCTGCTCAATATAATGATCTTTTAAATCGCTTAAAGGCTGGTTTATTGAATCGATTCCGGGGACGTTCCAGAAGCCCTAGTTGGAACGCCCACGTCTGGTGGAGGCGCCGGGTACTTAATAAATAGAAAAGTACGTTTTTCGCGTATACAGGGCGTACACTGTATAAAGATAATTTCGCGTATGCACTGCGTAAAAAAGTGCATGAAGACCCCCATTTTATAGTGATGCTCAGGCGAAATTTCTACGCCTGGATAAGTATAAAGATAAGTGGTTTTTATTAAATAAATATAATATAGCAAGATGGCGAAAGTAGTATCCTTCACGGGTACGGGTTCCACTTGCTCGTTCGACGATTTCCTTACACAGTTTCGCCAAATCGCAGCCATTAATAGATGGCCGGAGAGTGATTTAGCCCTCATTATGGGTGCTTATTTGGACGGCCCGGCCCTAGCTTTTTTCAAATTTACATACAAAGAAGGGGTGTCATTTAAGGTGATTTGCGACAGCCTGAAGTCTGAATTCCCATCAGGAATAGATTTTGTTGAGAAATTCTACAATGCGCGTCAAGACACTAAAGAAGACATAGTCGCATTTTTCTATAGACTGGCTGATTACGGATTACAGTCCGGAATTACCGACGAAAAGATATTCATTAAGATTTTCTTGAAGGGTATAAATATGCATTATAAATTAAAGCTGGGGACCCGATTGTAAAATTCAAAAGCTGAGTTGCGTGCCACCATTAACCAAATAAAAGAAATATTTGAGGAGACACAGCCCGACCGGGCAAATTTTTCGTTGCACCCTCCGCGGGTCAGTTTTGATCATTTTCCAGCCGGAAGTCAGAGATACCCAACTTCACCGAGACCAACAAGCCCGGGGCAGACGGCTTCAGGATCGACGCCAAACCTAGCCGGTGATACGGATACGTATCACACTCCGAGGTATAATTTGCGGCCGAGACGTCGGTTTGATAATAGAAATAACCGTTTTCCAATTACCCCCAGCTCAAGAAGCCCACGTTCTGATGGCCACCCAAACGCGGAAGGGCACAGTCGATAAATAATGAAGTGGAGTTGCAGGCTGTGTCCGAAAGAGATCAACTCCTAAGGAAAAATATCACATGCGGTGACCTCAACCCTTTTATTAATATTACAATAGATAATCAAGCCTGTTCTGCTCTGATAGACACCGGAGCATCAATTTCGTGTATATCAGATCAATATGCGTTGAATCTCAAACTAAATCATACCGGTGACAAGGCAAATCATTTTGTGAAGTCAATATCGGGATCATGCTTAGAAGTTGTCGACGATAAGTTTTATAGTGGACTCTAGTGTCTTTGTGAATGATTTCCTGATTATTAAAAACATTAACCAGAGATTAGTCCTGGGACAGGATTTCTTTCGTAAATACGAAGCAGTTATCGATTTTTCTAATGGGTGTATTACTTTAATGGGAAGATGTTGTATAAATTTTCACAAATGTACTGAACAAAATGCTATGTCAGAATCGCAAGTGGTGTGCCATGACCATAATAATGAAATAATTCCAAATAACAACATTATGAAGGTTCGTGGATCTAAGGGAGGAGGGAGTTTTAATTCTGTATCGGAAACTGATTATTTATATTTTTCGAATTTAGTTCTAAACTGTGATGATAATTTTTTATCGAAAGTAGCTAATGCTGATGTAATTAATGAGCTTGATGTTAATTTAAGTTTAAGCTCGGAGAAAAGAAACAGACTGAGAACCCTTCTTACCTTATACAGAGATAACTTCGCTTTTAAGGCCTCTGAATTAGGTAGTTGTAGCATAGAAGAAATCACCATTAGAACTGTAGATGATATACCAGTTCATCACCCACCATATAAGGTTTCACCCAAGCAGCGAGACATAATAAATACACAAGTCAAGGAAATGTTGGCTAATAAAGTTATTCGGGAATCCAGAAGTGCATATGCATCCCCGGTAGTACTGGTGCAAAAGCCAGACCAGTCGTGGAGATTTTGTGTAGACTATAGGAAGTTAAATAAAAAGGTGATAACAGATAGCTATCCATTACCGATCATTGAGGATATTATGATATACTTATCGGGAGCCAAATATTTTGCAGATTTAGATCTAAATTCAGGTTATTGGCAACATAGATTGTGTGAAGAAGATAAGCATAAAACTGCATTTATCACTTCTTCAGGTTTATATGAATTCAATATTTTACCTTTTGGACTTAAAACAAATCAATCATTTTTATGTCAATATTTAAACCTATTCTAAATTCCTAATTCTTCTAAAGCTTTTTTAATTATTAAATTGACGAAGGTTCCCGGAGGGTGAGCCATCCAAGGAGGATGTATCACATGACATGTGGGCGTTCCAACTAGGGCTTCTGGAACGTCCCCGGAATCGATTCAATAAAACAGCCTTTAAGCGATTTAAAAGATCATTATATTGAGCAGGTGCTCTCAAGAAAAACTTTTACAGAACTGTCATCAAAACAAATCAATCATTTTTATGTCAATATTTAAACCTATTCTAAATTCCTAATTCTTCTAAAGCTTTTTTTATTATTAAATTGACGGAGGTTCCCGGAGGGTGAGCCATCCAAGGAGGATGTATCACATGAGCTACGCCCTCACGAATAGAAGATACTAGGAAAGTCTTCCTGTAATCTTTTATTCCAAGCTTTGGAAGAGTTAAGCACCTACCTATCCCTAACCAGGAGTTCCTGCCTATGGGGAGAATATTCGCTGCCAGCTTCATTAGAAGCTATATGCTTCTTTAGAAGCAGCTTCAGTCATGTCCTGCGATAAGCATTATACTTTTAAATTCTTATGCGCCATTTACGCTGGACAATAACACAGACATGCTGAAACCCTGCTGCAGTAAAACCCACCTAAAATCTGCAGCACACCGCCAAACGTAAACAAAATGATGTGACAAATCACATCTGCTCATCTCAGCTGCGAGATGAGTTTTGTAGAGGTTGGTTTGATAAACTGGCAGCTTATAGTGGAAGTACACTCAAAGGTTTTAGTGTCATAGATGGTGTATTATGTAAACAAGCAAGGAGATTGAATAGGGTTCGAGAGTTGATAGTGATCCCAAGTTGTTTGCTGAAGGAGATATTAAGGGAATTGCATGATGATCCATGGTCAGTTGGTCACTTAGGTCTAGCCAAGACGTTAGGTAAATTTCGAGCAGGATATTACATAAAGGATGCTGAGAGGGAGATAGATAAATATGTGAGGAGTTGTCGGTTATGTCAGGAGCGCAAGAAATGTAAGCAGTTGGCACAGTTACAGCCAGTCCAGGTAAACCATTTGATGGAGAAAGTAGGGATTGATTTTCTAAGGCCTTTTAGGAAGTCGATGAAAGGTAATCGGTATATTATCGTTAGTGTAGAATATGCTACAAGATATGCAGTCTGCAAGGCGGTTCCTATAGCGACGGCACAAAGAATTAGTGAGTTCCTGATTGACGAAATCTTCTGTAGGTAAGGTGGTGTAAAAGAAATAGTGTCGGATAGGGGGTCGGTTTTTACGTCACACTTGGTGAAGGACACTGTTGAATTCTTCGAGGCGAAGTCACGCTTAAAAAAAAAGAAAAAAATGACAAGGCAAATCATTTTGTGAAGTCAATATCGGGATCATGCTTAGAAGTTGTCGGGAAAACGACGATAAGTTTTATAGTGGACTCTAGTGTCTTTGTGAATGATTTCCTGATTATTAAAAACATTAACCAGAGATTAGTCCTGGGACAGGATTTCTTTCGTAAATACGAAGCAGTTATCGATTTTTCTAATGGGTGTATTACTTTAATGGGAAGATGTTGTATAAATTTTCACAAATGTACTGAACAAAATGCTATGTCAGAATCGCAAGTGGTGTGCCATGACCATAATAATGAAATAATTCCAAATAACAACATTATGAAGGTTCGTGGATCTAAGGGAAAAGGGAGTTTTAATTCTGTATCGGAAACTGATTATTTATATTTTTCGAATTTAGTTCTAAACTGTGATGATAATTTTTTATCGAAAGTAGCTAATGCTGATGTAATTAATGAACTTGATGTTAATTTAGGTTTAAGCTCGGAGAAAAGAAACAGACTGAGAACCCTTCTTACCTTATACAGAGATAACTTCGCTTTTAAGGCCTCTGAATTAGGTAGTTGTAGCACAGAAGAAATCACTATTAGAACTGTAGATGATATACCAGTTCATCACCCACCATATAAGGTTTCACCCAAGCAGCGAGACATTATAAATACACAAGTCAAGGAAATGTTGGCTAATAAAGTTATTCGGGAATCCAGAAGTGCATATGCATCCCCGGTAGTACTGGTGCAGAAGCCAGACCACTCGTGGAGATTTTGTGTAGACTATAGGAAGTTAAATAAAAAGGTGATAACAGATAGCTATCCATAACCGATCATTGAGGATATTATGATTTACTTATCGGGAGCCAAATATTTTGCAGATTTAGATCTAAATTCAGGTTATTGGCAACATAGATTGTGTGAAGAAGATAAGCATAAAACTGCATTTATGACTTCTTCAGGTTTATATGAGTTCAATGTTTTACCTTTTGGACTTAAAACAAGTCAAGCTGTTTTCCAAAGAGTCATGGACAAAGTACTGGCTGGAATAAAATATAAAAAGGCCATTTGTTATGTAGATAATATTTTGGTTTGGGGAAATAATTTTGATGAATTTATTGAATCGTTAGAAGAGATTATGTTACGTTTAAAGAAAGCAAACCTTACCTTAAAACCAAGCAAGTGTAGTTTTGGGTATAATAAAATTACAGTCTTGGGACAAGAGATCTCAGGAGATGGTGTCAGACCCGATAATAAGAAATTACAATCTTTAAAAACTTTGAAAACACCAAAAAACGCAAAGCAAGTTAAATCCGTCTTAGGGTTGTTTTCATACTATAGAAAGTTTATTAGTGATTTTGCACAGATTGTATTACCACTAACAAAGCTTTAAAAAAAAAAAAGCGTTTGTTTGGGGTAGTAAGAAGGAAGAAGCATTTCGAAAGATTATAAAGATTATGGAATCACCACCTATTCTGCATTTTTATTCAACTGATAAAAACATGGTCACTAGGTTGTATGTAGATGCCAGTGATGAAGCAGTTGGTTGTTGTCTCATGCAAGGTGAAGAGCTAATGTTTCCTATTTCATATGCATCAAGGAAGCTAAGCGATGGGGAAAAGCAATATTCAATCACGGAGAAAGAATGTCTTGCTTTGGTATGGGCACTGAATTATTTCAAACATTTTCTATGGGGTTTGACTTTTCAGGTGATGACTGATCACAAAGCCCTATGTTGGTTAAGGAGTAGAAAGGATATGAATGGAAGGTTAGCTAGGTGGTCGCTGTGTATCCAGGCATATGATTTCAACATAGTGCATTGTGCAGGGAAGGACAAAGTCATAGCAGATTTTTTGAGTAGGAATCCCTTAGCCGAGGAAAAGGAGGAGGAGTCAAAGTTGTCTGAGAAAAAGTTAGAGGACGGCATGCAGTTGTATAGGATAGAGGTTGTGAGGATGCGAGAAGAGCAGCTGCGAGATGAGTTTTGTAGAGGTTGGTTTGATAAACTGGCAGCTAGTAGTGGAAGTACACTCAAAGGTTTTAGTGTCATAGATGGTGTATTATGTAAATAAGCAAGGAGATTGAATAGGGTTAGAGAGTTGATAGTGATCCCAAGTTGTTTGCTGGAGGAGATATTAAGGGAATTGCATGATGATCCATGGTCAGGTGGTCACTTAGGTCTAGCCAAGACGTTAGGTAAATTTTGAGCAGGATATTACATAAAGGATGCTGAGAGGGAGATAGATAAATATGTGAGGAGTTGTCGGTTATGTCAGGAGCGCAAGAAATGTAAGCAGTTGGCACAGTTACAGCCAGTCCAGGTAAACCATTTGATGGAGAAAGTAGGGATTGATGTTCTAGGGCCTTTTAGGAAGTCGATGAAAGGTAATCGGTATATTATCGTAGAATATGCTACAAGATATGCAGTCTGCAAGGCGGTTCCTACAGCGACGGCACAAAGAATTAGTCCTGATTGACGAAATCTTCTGTAGGTATGGTGGTGTAAAAGAAATAGTGTCGGATAGGGGGTCGGTTTTTACGTCACACTTGGTGAAGGACACTGTTGAATTCTTCGAGGCGAAGTCACGCTTCACCACAGCATTTCACCCCGCATCGAACGGTCTGGTCGAACGTTTTAACCAGACTTTAACCCAAATGTTGTCCATGTATGTTGCTACGGATCAGAGAAATTGGTGTGGTTATGTTCCTCTCGTGTGTTTCGCGTATAATACCAGTAAGCAGTCAAGCACCAAGATTTCACCTTACGTATTATTATATGCTAAGGAACCATCATTTCTTACAGATTTAACGATAAATATTGGGGAACAGCATCAATCATTAGATTTTTTAGGACGTCATAGTCTGAAAAGTCAGCTGTCACGTTGTGCCATAGAAAAAAAAAAAAAAAAATATTATATCGTTATTTATTTATATATTACATTAATTTTTATCTCTTAGAAAAATCAACTTTCATCCATAATTCCGTAATTTCGTATCCTTGGATACGCGTGGCACGCTGTACATAAACACAGACGGACATTCGCGCAAGCGCCCTGTGCCGCCTAAGCGGAGCTGCACACTCAGGCACGGTAGAAAGAGTGGGAGATACTAGTTCCTCTCCCTTCCCCTCGATCTTACGCTTTTTCGATCAGCATCACGTGACCCTGACGCGAGTCCGTCTTACGCTTTTTCGATCAGCCTCACGTGACCCTGACGCGAGTCCGTCTTACGCTTTTTCGATCAGGTCACGTGTCCTGACGCGAGTTTAAGATTTTATACCCATTACAGAAAAAGTGCTCAACGCCGCTAAAGAAGTTTTCACTTCAAAAAGGCGCAGGTCCGACAGAAAGCTATTTATGATAAGAAGGCGAAAGTCAGGAATTTTGTAGTAAATCAATTGGTAATGGTTTATACTCCTAGGCGACATATAGGTAGAAGCACGAAACTTTGTAGGTTGTATAAAGGACCATACAAAATTTTTAGGCGGGTTTCAGAAGTAAATTATGTGATAAGTAAACCTAACAACAGGAGATTCAGAGATATTGTCCATGTGAATAGGTTGAAACCATTTTACGTTAGGGTTTAAAAAAAAACGAATCTATGGTAGGAAAGTATGATGTCAAATCAAATGTCAATACTATAATCATTTATGTCATATTTATGTAAACAAAACATTATTTTAGTTTGGTATGTTGAATAGTTTATTAATCGGTTTTTCTTTTTCATGTGATGTTGGAATACGGATGATGATAGACTACTTCGATGATGATGCCGGGTGGAGAAGAGAAGGTCGCGTTTAATATCAATATTTAGCTAGGCTGAAGTTATTCCAGTTTTATATTTGTATTAAGGTTTCAGCGTTCACTATAACGCAATTGAAGGACTCCATGGGCGGTGATACCAACTTTGCGTACGGGGCATAGCCTTCGCAAGGGGTGGCAGGTTGTCACCATTGGTTGAGCTGTTCGATGGAGGCAAATAATTTCAGTTCATATTTTTTCTAACAGATTTTGATTACTGGAGTGAGTTCGATGTTAGGAGTTAATTCTTTAACAGAATAGACCTTCGCTTCTTAACCGTCTGGCTGCCGCGTAGACTAGTTAGGGTAGCTTTCGAGAAGTCAATCCCTTCTGGATGGATGTGATTTGTCACATCATTTTGTTTACGTTTGGCGGTGTGCTGCAGATTTTAGGGGGGTTTTACTGCAGCAGGGTTTCAGCATGTCTGTGTTATTGTCCAGCGTAAATGGCGCATAAGAATTTAAAAGTATAATGCTTATCGCAGGACATGACTGAAGCTGCTTCTAAAGAAGCATATGCCCGCCCCCCTGGCAGCGAATATTCCCCCCATAGGCAGGAACTCCTGGTTAGGGATAGGTAGGTGCTTAACTCTTCCAAAGCTTGGAATAAAAGATTACAGGAAGACTTTCCTAGTATCTTCTATTCGTGAGGGCGTACCTCATGTGATACAACCTCCTTGGATGGCTCACCCTCCGGGAACCTCCGTCAATTTAATAATTAAAAAAGCTTTAGAAGAATTAGGAATTTAGAATAGGTTTAAAATATTGACATATAATGATTGATTTGTTTTGATGACAGTTCTGTAAAAGTTTTTCTTGAGAGCACCTGCTCAATATAATGATCTTTTAAATCGCTTAAAGGCTGGTTTATTGAATCGATTCCGGGGACGTTCCAGAAGCCCTAGTTGGAACGCCCACAATATCCACCGAGTGACCACGAGAAACGTGGATTTACCCAGAAGGGGTCACACGTTTCTTGCCAATACCCGAATGAGAATCAGATATCACTCGGCTGCCTTGAAAAAGGCAGCGTCGGATCAGAGGTTGTAGTCGGCGACCACAGTGACGTCACGGCGAGCGAGACGAGCAGGAGCGAGCGAGCGATGAGTCACAGAGCGGCTGAATGCAGACGTCTGTCACGGTCGGGAGGCGCGCGCGGAGTGTGACGCGTGCCGACTTTTTTTTTTTTTTTTTTTTTTTTTTTTTTTTTTTTTTTTTTTTTTTTGCCACTCGTAGTTCACCTCTAGACGGGTGGTTACTACTTAACCGGGCTAGCCTGTGGTGGCCTCAGAATGACTCTAAAGCCCCCAGCCAAGGCAACTAAAAATACTTAAACCTACAACTCTGCTCACTGGGGGCACCCCCTGTGGGGTTCGGGCCTCGGCTCAGTGGCATCGTTATCGGGAGGGCAGCAAGGGACAGGCTGGGTCATGACATTATTTAGGGGGTTTAAAGCTAATGGCTCAGCGACGCGGGCTGGCTCGTTAGGCAAAAGACGGGGAGCAACAACAACATTGCTATTATTACTGGGACGTCGCGCGGGGCCTCGGCGGCGAGGCCGGAAGGCGGCGGGTCGCGGTTTGTGTGCTTGTTTAAGAGTACTGGTTTCCCTACAGCTCTCTTGTACAAGGGTGATTGGGTCATCGGGTTCTAGTAAGGTATGCCGTGGACGGCGGACCTTACTAATCTGGGAGGGAGCGTATCGGGTAGCCGATGCGATAAGAGGGTTCTGGTGCCTCTCAGCAGATTCAATGAAACGCTTCGTGAGGCGTTTCATGAACTGCTTGATGGTCGGGATTTTGAGATCGACATGGAGTCGCTCATTCCGGACGAACCACGGGGCACCCGTGGCCTTCCGGAGAAAACGGTTTTGGAGGGACTGCAACCTATGGATCCGGTATGACTTTACGTGGGCGAATGTAGCACACGCATAGGTCATGATGGGGCGAATGCAAGTGGTGTAGATACGCAGCTTGCATTTTAGGGATAATTTGCTGTTGTGGTTCAGCATCGAGTGGAGCCTACCGAGAGCGAAGGCGGCGCGCGAGCGCACCGCCTTAATGTGCTCCATAAAACTGAGGTTTTTATCCAAGATCACTCCTAGATATTTGGCTCGCTCTTCCCAAGGGATCGGCTTGCCAAACATCTTGATCGGTGGAAGGATCGGGGGGAGTCTAGCCCGCGGCCTGCGGAACAGGACCGCCTGACTTTTCTCGGGATTTACCTCAATCCTCCATTTCCGAAACCAACCGCCTAGGCGGTTGGCGGATCTTTGGAGGTGAAGAGATATGGATTTACCACTCTTGCCAGAGTAGTAAACGGCCGTTCGTCGGCAAAGAGCGCTAATTGCGACTGGGGATCGGGGGGAATATCGCTGGTGAACAGCGTGAAAATAAGAGGCGACAGCACACCGCCTTGCGGTACGCCGGCGCGGATGGGGCGGGGGGTGGAAAGCGCACCTTCGATACGGAATCGAAAGGTGCGGTTCGACAAATAGTCTCGTAAGATGAGCACGAGACGATCTGGCACCCCGAGTTGATATAGCTTGTATATCAGACCGTTGTGCCAGACCTTGTCGAAGGCTTTCGCTATGTCGAAGAACAGGGCTCCCGTCATCAAGCCGCGTTGATAGCGGCCGTTGATATGCTTAACGATGCGGTAGACCTGTTGGATGCACGAGTGAGTGGCTCTAAAGCCAAACTGCTCGTTGGGGATGAGACTCTTTCGCTCGACGTAATCCTTGAGACGCTTATAGATAAGCCTCTCGTAGATCTTGCCGAGCGAGCTGAGCAGACTGATGGGGCGGTAGGAGGACGGGGAGGATTTGGGCTTACCCGGCTTGGGGATGCCGATCACGATAGCCTCTTTCCACTGCTGCGGAAACATGTTGTTGGACAGAGCGCCATTGAAGATGGCGGTCATCAACACGATCAGAGTCTTGGGAAAGAGTCGAACTACCCTGTTGGTAATGCCGTCGCGCCCAGGGGCTTTCCGGGGTCTGAGTTGGCCGATGATCTTCTCCACCTCGTCGGGAGTGACGGGAGGGAGAGGGTCATCGGGGTCCTCGACGGGAGGGAGGGAGGTCCTACGTTCGACCTCGGCGTCTACCTCGGCGAGGTGGGCCGGGTCGACAGGGTTCGAGCTTGGGGAACACTGGGCCTCTAGGCTGTCAGCCAGGCATTCGGCCTTCTCGTCGTCGTTAAACGCGAGAGTGTTATCGGGGCGGGTGAGGGGGGGCATAGTGGTAACCTCGGAGGCGCGTAACTTCCTCTGAAGTTCCCAAAATGCAAGGTGATTGGGATGGAGATCACTGAGCATCTGATCCCATTGCTTGTCACGAAACTCTTTGATGCGATTGCTTACTTTACGCTGTAGGTAACGCATAAAAGCCTTGTTACTAGCACAGGGAAAAGAGCTGTAGGCACGGACGGCCGCATTCTTCTCGGTCAACAGTTCACGCACATCGTCCGGGAGTTTCCAGCGACGGTCGTCCGTCGCCGGAGCCTCCCTTGAACATTCGTCCAGGACACTCTGTACATGTTCCGTGAGCGAGCCGATCGCGGCCGCCGTGTCGGCAGCTGACTCTATGTGATCCGGGATTTTATCCAGGTGATGTGACGTGGTGCCTTTCAGTTTTTCACTTACTTTGCGCCAGTCAGTGATCACTCTGGTGGGAGGAGGTTGGGAGGGGTCGGGAGGACCGAATCTGGGAGTGAGCTCCAGAATAACCGGCCGGTGATCCGAGTTGAGCTCGTCCACCGCCTCCACAGAATGTAAACGTAAGTTTACATTCTTGAGGAGAGCGATGTCGAGCACGTCGGGTCGCCAGTTAGGTTGGTGAGGGTAATGGGTGGGATGCATCGGAGCGATGACATCGAAGTTGAGGGGGCTGCTGAGCTCGAACAGAGCTCTGCCTCTTGGATTAGCCGTGTGGCTATTCCATGAGGGATGTTTGGCGTTGAGGTCCCCCGCCAGAAGGACGGAGTCACTCAAGCCAAGAAGAGTTGTGAGGTCATTTCTGAGGGAGGGGCCTATGGGAGTGGAGGTGGGAGGGTCGTAGACAGAAATGACCGTGAGGGGTTGGTGGCCTGTCATGCCGAGCCGACAGACAGAGACCTCAAGCTCGGTTAGGGTGGCGGGCGGATCCATGGGAATGCAGTATAGGGACGATTTGTAGTATATGAGAGTTCCTCCCCCATGACATCGGGTCCTGTCGTTGCGAACTAAACGATAGTTCGCAATTTTAGGATCCCCAAAAAGGGGGCTTGAGGAACGTCTCCTGCACCAGAAGCAGATCTATGCGATGGTCGCGGAGGAAATTGGCGATCTCATCGCGTTGGCCTGAGAGGCTGTTGGAGTTGAAGTACCCTATCCGGAGGGACTTCGGCCTAAACCTACATGTTACTGCGGGGGACTTAGCCATGGAGACGTTCATAAAGGCTAATGAAGTGAACTACATCACTGAATTCACGGTATACGGCACCGTGCTCAGTGATGTCAGAGGCCTTCAGAGCTTCGGTCATAGCCACAGCTCTGGGGGAGTAGAAGGCCTTGTAGAAGGCCATGTTAATGTGAATGGCCATTTCAGGCGCATTCGCGGGAATGGGGTGGATTGGGACTTTGGAGGTAGCCTTTGGTGGTGGGGGGGGAGGAGTGGCTGCCTGAGGGGCGGCTGCTCCGACGACGGCGACCGGTGGTCGGGGGAATGGAGGTATGGCTACATCCATGAGGGCCGGGATGGCCGGGGAGGGCTTTTGGGCCGTAGGGGCCTGGGACTGGGTAGGCGCGGTTCCGAGCGCCGGGAAGTGAGCCCTATGGTTCAGCGCGTTACAGGGGCTGGGGCGCTGAGGGTAAAGGGCCACTGGGGGTTGGGTCGTGGGGGCTTCCCTCTGCTGGCGAGCGTTTGCACGCTTTACCAGTTTGGGCGCAGACGATTTGGGGGCCTTGGGACAACCACGGTAGTTAGCCGGGTGCCCAGCCTCCCCGCACAGCACACAGCTGGGCGGGTCGGCGCATTGTGTGTGGTCTTTTGGACGGGGACAGTCAGGGGTGCCGTGGTCGCCCAGGCACTTGACGCAGCGCGGCTTGCCGAAGCAGTTTCGCTGTGAGTGGCCATATAGTTGGCAGTTGTGACACTGGCCAACTATACCGCTGCGACGGGGCTTTTCCATTTTCAAGCCCTCTAAGTAACAAATCTTAGAGATCTTGAAAATGGGGTGGTATTTATCGTCTGTTGGATTGCAGACGATGAGCACCATATTGTAAGGTGCTCCACCACGGCGGTGCATGCGGTGGACCGCAGCGACTGGGATTTCTTGTCGTTTGAGATCATTACTGATCTCTTCAGGGGATATGGCGTGAGGGACGTTCCTCACTACCACGCGGACTAGACGTTCCTCCTCGAAGGCGAACGAGTGGAAAGGTACCTTCCTCGCTACGAGGAGTTTATGCAACTCCCTGTAGTCCTGGGCAGAAGGCACCTGGACCTTAATTCCATTTCCCACAGCACGGGCGTGGGAGAATTGGATTCGACGCTCGTTACAAGCGCCCGAAACCTCCGTCCACTTCGCCGCTTCATGAATGAAGAGGGGTGGCGGAGACTTCGACTTCTTGACGAGCGCCGGGTCGGACTGGGTGGCCGGGGGGGCAGTGACCATCGGGCTGGGGGGACGAGACGCCTGCTGGGAGGTGCTGGCTTTGGGGGCTGCGGAGGTCGTGGCAGCGGGGGAGGGAGGGGAGACAGTCGGGACCACTGTCTTTCTGGCTTTGGGGGCGGACTCCTGAGCGGCAGAGCTCTTTTTCTTCCGCTTACCTTTACCCACAAGGGTAAATTCGGCGGAAGAGTCTGAGGTACCCGAGTCCGTGCCGACTCAATGGTGCGGCTCCTTATAAAGGCGATCGCTAGTGGAGGGAGAACGTTACAATATTTTACTGGATTGGATATCAAGTCTTTTAAGCCAAATGACGGATAGAGTGAATGATGCGTCCGGTGCACGTTCCACTTACACCATCTAGTCGCCGTCTCTCGCAGCTGCTTAACAATATGGCTGCAGTCAAACACTTTTTTTTTTAGAGTTCCTAGGAGATAACACTGTCAATTAGTACTTGGGCTACTGTTATGATATTTAATTGCTTGTTTCGTAATAAACTGTTGATTTACTTTTTTTAAGCGATTAAATTACGTGGAGTCGATTTTGATTGTGGCACTAGCGCCATCTATCTAAAATTATCTTAAACAGTAATAAACTAATACACATTGATAAAAACATATTAAAACTATAGCTATACACGACACATAGGGTCACTCGTGTGTCTGTCTGCCTGTCTGTCCGTCTGACATAGCCAATTTGCTCCGAATCTTTTGCGCACGTATGAATTTCTGTGTCTTAAACACGGACGTGTAACGTAAATAAATAAATTTTGAATACGAGGGTCACTTTTTGGGGGCAAATAAGGATTATCAAGATGGATGCCGTTTTGAAGTTAAAATCCTGATGCCGAAAAATGACTCCATTTTCAAAACCAAAATTGCGACCATAAAAAATGAATTTTGCTGTAGGTGTCGCTTTCATGGCTTTAGAGTTAATGCTGAAAATGAGGTTGAAATCACAATTCAAAATGGCAGGCGGCGCTTTGTAAGTTTTTTTTTTTTTTTTACAAACCATTCCTTCGCCAAGAAAATCAAGAATACAATAATTAGAAGAGCCACAAAAAAATAATATTCAACAAATTGAAAATTCATCCACCCACAAATACCTGTTTTTTTTTATTTGTGATGGGTTCATCCAAAGAAGATATTATTATACTTACCCAATATACTAATAGGTACTAAACAACTTGATAGAACGACAGAAGACTCAGATGCCTCAATTCAAATACCTCAGAACAATCTATCGAAATATTTCCTAACTTTAGTTCAGGCAGTAGTGATAACTACATCCCAAATACCGAATCTGAGGAAAGTGATGACAATGATAAGTGTTTGTATAAATAAGAAAAAACAAGAACTACAACACTTTTACCATTACCTCTGTCACCATTACCATTACCAGCAAATTTTATTTCTCAATTTCCGTGCAAAGAAAAAAAATTACTTAATTTCACTTCTGCCATATGTTGAACTGTGTGCATGATTTTAATCATAACCTGATAACACATGATATTCACCCCAATGACGTATTATATATAGACACGTCATGGACCAACATCGCGGCGCTTAAAAACGGCGAAAATACTAGATAACTACTTATACGCGTGAAGAAAGGGAAAGAAAATATGACATCGTACGGCGGGATGTTCATTATAATTATTATCATTTATCATCATTATTATCATTTATTATAAATCCATATTTTGGAGTATAATTTGTACATCGTCTGAAAACACACGACGGCATATTTTTTATGTTTTGCACAGGTTTACACACACAATATAAAGTAAAAACAAACGTAGTGTCACGCGACAGGTTGGTGCGTAACTAAGCGCGATGTGGCCAATTGGCTTCATTTCATGTTGTCATTTTAGAGTGCGGACAACGTATCTATAGTTTTTAATATCATTGATTCACCCTGATAAGTTGATTCAGAGGAATGAATTATATGGATTTGTTCCCAAAGGTCGCTTAGATATAAGTTTTAAAAGAACCAATAGGTACCTATTATTATAATAATTACGTTTCAAGTACAAAGCAGTACTTTTAGAAGACTTTTATACCTAAGTATATTTTTTTATTTCATTTTCTAGGTAGGTACACAAAAAATAAGTATTTTATAGCAACGAGTAACCACCAATCGACCAATGACAAATAGCGTTAACGGATAGATAAACGACCGATAAAAACCTCAGAAACCGGGCATAAGTGGTACCCTAATCTATACATATAATAAAACAGTAGAGGCCGTGATTTCTGTACATTAAACAAAAATACCAAAAATCGAGTAGGGGTGTTCAAAAAAAAAAGCTATAAAACACAAAAAGAGAATTTTTTTTTGTCTGTCTGTCTGTCTGTACACACTAATCTCCGGAAATACTGAACAGATTTTGTTGGACTTTTCAAAGTTAGATTAAACTTTCTTTGAGCAACATTTAGTCTTTGTTTGATTCAAATTGGTGGCCGGAAAAAAAAGTTAGAGAAATTTAAAAATTACGTATCAACGTTTTTCGATAAGTTTTGTTCAACTTTCAATTATTCGTTCAGTTTAGCATTAAATTTGCCTTTAAAAACATATCCTTAGAAATTGTAATCATCACGCTATTTCTTCGAGGAGCTAAGCAGTCAATGACCGTAACTTATTATAATATCGCGTATTTAAATCAAATGTCAACTGATTTCATAGACCTCGCGGTACGATGACTGGCTGCTGAATGATTCGTTGCAAGTTCAATCCCTAGTTTTCGCAACGTTTTTTAAATTATTGTTGACTTATTTTTTTACTTTTTTGTATTCCTGCTCTAATAATTTTCGTTGGCCGCGACTTCGTTTGCCTGTACGTTTAAAAATGTGTGGAACTGGATGTGACGAAGTACTGAAATTCTGGATTAGTAGGGTAATTAACAGAACCTATTTTCTGTATTCTTTTTTTCGGCATCACGATAAAAAGTATAAAACCAAAGTAGATTCAATTTATTTGCAAAAACATGTGTAGATAATATACATGGACAATCATAATACATGCTTATTATAGGTGTTACATTAATTCTTTGACTCAACTTTTACACATAAACCTGATAGTAATTTTTGGGAATTTAGATGAAATCAACTTAGGTACTACCTACGTAAAAAAGATACCTGCAATGCCATCTATTGATCCAAATAGTACTTTCGACAGCATGAGATTACACCAAAACATGTTTTTTAGTTATTAGTGGTACATTTAAAACGTCTTTAATTATCTTTTGATAGTTCAACTTCATATTCCATAGATGGCGTTATGCATTTGATCTCATTTAGTGCAGTGTTAAGATTACAATATACATCAACTTGCGTGCGCTTACATTTGCTAAGCTAAAGCTGCTCAATAACACCTGCACTTTGCAGGATTTAATGAATACCACCGATTTTGTAATTAACGTAGCTACTAATAGGCCTAAAGAGTATACAGAGTTAACCATCAACTCGAAAAGAAGAAGAATGAACCTTTACAGGCCCGAAGCCAGGAGGCATATCATACCACCCGCGAGCAGGTGGCGAAGTCCTATGATAGAGGAGTCGCAAAAACAGTTGAATGAGCTCGGTTAATCGGCTGTCTAACTCTGTTAAACTAAAAAACTTAACATCGTTATGATTTACGAGTACGTTCCTGGTTCGAAATTAATTAGGAATCAACTTTATTCATTCGTAGCATTACAGAGCGATCCACACTGCAGAAGACCGAATTCCTTGGAGACGCGATGTATGTAGTCGCGATCCTCAGCAGTTAGGAAACGACGACGAAGAAGAAGAAGGCCACTCAAATGCGCATAATTTTACAAATACTTTAAAAAATTGCTGACGGACATTTCTATACCTACCATAATCAAGAAGGTGGTTAGGTTATTTTAGAAGATAGTTTGTGTTGTCCTGTTGCTCTTCATTTTTCTGTGTACGGAGAACCCACCGACCAAGCAGCAACCATCAATACGCATAATATTGACAAAGGTTTGTGAGGAAAATATTTCTATGAAAACGGGCGTGGATGAAAAGGTACACATCATCCTATTAAGTTCTATGATTTTTATTTACATATTAATTTCCATTACATTTTGTAAAGGAACTCGCCAGAAAGTCACACATATCCAACAAACTGTTATAGTAGCCGAAATAAGATTTCGGCTGATTGCTCCGGTGACGATATCACATCCGATCGATTCCCAGAATCCCCCTCATTCCCGATTATTTTCCATTAACTTTCTAAACTGTTAAACTTCCAGTGAGCCTATGATAGGTACGCGTATGTCATGACCAGCTCAGGACTAGAAATTATCCGTTGCGGCCTTCACCTTCCTGGATCATGGGGAACTGTAGATCCCTTGGCAGTTTCTAAGGTAGTAGTGCTGGACCCATACCCACTCTTTCTGCTACCTTTCTCACAGTTTCGTAAATGAATTTGCCAAAAATCAACTAAGCTTCATGAGAAATGGCAATGTCAAGCGCGACTAATTTAACTACTTCTCAGCCTAAGTTGGAATACCTTCCGCATAAATCTTCCGAATAATAAAAGGTATAATCACGGGCCATTGCCCTCTAAAAAAACATTTCTACAACAAAGGCGCCATAGACAGCCGAATCTGCAAAGATTGCTTCGACGCCGAGAAATCAGTCGCCCACTTCATCCTGGAAATGAGGCATTTGCTTCCCGACGTGAACAAATTGTCGGAATGGTGAGGTCGCTCCGTGAAACCTGTGGAGCACCCAGGCTTCTGTGAATTTTAGTGGAGCTAGGCTAGCTAACTTAGCCAGAACACTTATGCGCAATGGACCGAATGGGAGTCTAAATGCGGATTACGGAGTCTCTACTCCATTCGTTGCGGGGGTAGACTTCTTTTCTGGTTGGTATACCCATGGCCAACTTTATGTAGCTCTATTGCGTGCTAATAACCCTAGCAACTTTCATCAACATCGTGTACAGAGGTTTCTCATTACAAATATTACAAAAAATTACCAGGGCTGGACGGTATTTTCAACAGAAGAGCGGATACAGCCAGTGCCTTGCATGAGGCCTTTATCACACGTTTTGGATTTCGTAGCGGTGCCCCGCGCGGTAAGGCGATTTACGTGTGTTAGGCATCAACGGATTTATTAGAGGCCAATGTGACAAGAGATCCGCTTTACCGCCGACCGCGGCAGTGCGCGGTGCCGTGTGTTAATCGCATAACAGTCTTCCAAATTCCTTATTCTAAGAGGGGTCTAGCAATGCTAGGATATTGGCTGTTTGTATATCTTATCTTAGCGATCTTACATAGCAATATAATTTTATTGTTCAACATACACGCGAACGAAGTCGCGATAGGCAACAGCTAGTAAATAAATTCATAATTAAACAATTATTTATGATTTTTTAAGTTATAAGATTTCTTTATGTGTTTATATTTAGGTGTACAATGAAGCTAATATAAATAAATAAACTATTATGTTAGAGATAAAATGGAAATAGTTAGTTACATATTCTCGCACAGATAATATCCATGTTGATAGCTTAATTAGTTTTTAATTTATTTTATTTTTTTATTTGTCTTGTTCGAGTACCAACTAAACATTTTTCTCTCTTCGTTCTCTTCTCTTTATATTTATCTGCACAAATAGAATACACAACAACCAATTTTAATATACATTCTCATTTCTGAACATTCTTATTTCCTTCAAAAACACTTAAATGACATGATTAAATTGCAGGGTAACAATCACGTAAGTGGTGGCAAATGACCAAATTACGGGAATCAAATACATTCCCAATGTCATATTTTTAGTATACTGTATTTTAATTGGGTGTATTTTTATCAAAATCATTAAATTTTTTAAGTGACAAGTTTCTTGAGCATCCGGATCTGAAAAAATATGTATAATATTAAATGAAGTAATAAAAATTGGCATTAATGTCGGTCTACACATTAAGCTGACTGTCCACTGAAGCGGAGAGGAGAGGAGCAGAGACATATCAACCAATACAATTGCATAAAATCTCTGCTCCGCGTCAGTCACTGAGATTTGATACAATATTATAATAGATTTAATAATAATCATTGGTTAAATTACTCCGTTTCTCCGCTCCGCTGTCAATGGACAGGCAGTCTTATAATCTACATATACGTAAATGTTTGTCAAATATGAAAAAAGACATCGTTTTTCAGCGACAGCGATGCTTTTTTTTCCAAAAAAAATATTATTATCTAAAACAGCACAAAAACACACAGCTACAAATGCGAAAAGAACACCAATTGTATACTTTGTTTTGGTTTATGGCTTTCTTCATAATATGTTTTATCATTATAATTATTATTTTATATCTATCCCGAACCGTTCCACTGCAGGGCAAAGACCTCCCTCTATTCTATCCACCGTTCCCTGTTCTGAGCCTCTTCTTGCCAATACCTAAGGAACTGTTTTATCATGGCGTACAATCAATCAATCAATATATATAAAACTAGCTTCTGCCAGCAGCTTCGCCCGCGTGGTCCCTAGAGAACACACTCCTGGGATAAAAAGTATGTCCTTTCTCAGACTATCTGTGTGCCAATTTTCATTTTAATCGGTTCAGTAGTTTTGGCGTGAAAACGCGACAGACAGAGTTACTTTCGCATTTATAATATAAATATTAGTAAGGATTCTTCCGTTACTGACTGACATACAGACAACGCACAGCCAAAACTACTGGTCCTAGAAAGCTGTTTGGCATGGGTTCCCGTGGGGATTTCGGAAATTCTCACGGGAACGGAAAAACGGGATATGCGCGTACGAAGTCGCAGGCAAAAGCTAGTAAATTATATATAAATAAATATGTATATACCAATGGTATATACCTATCGAATTCTCCTTTTTTTCTAGGTGTCTTCGGAATGTTTGAAAAGAATTCATACAAAAATAAAACGATACTATTGTTACTTACGTATTGACCAAGAGCTATACAATTTCGACAAACTTCTTTTGAATTTAATTGCTTCATTTAGAAGACCCTGACCAGTGCTGAAGATTAAATATGTGCAGCACCAAGAATATAATAAACCAAGTACTGTCAACAAGGCACTGAAGTAGAATCTTTCTTCCTGTGCAAAAGAATTATGAAATTAGAGATGAAATTGATACATATTCGAATGGCCATGATGGCTAGAAAAGATGATTGCGTAGTGATACACAGAGTGATTGAATTAAGTGCGTTCCTTGAATTGGGTTAAACTAGAGCTATTTTACAACAACTTTAATCCCGTAAACTTGGGCTCCATATTGGGTGATTTTCGAGTTATCGATGTTTTAGAAATTTTCGGCTTCACGACCAAAAACTGCAAATGGTGAGAAATCTGTTCTACTCTGGATAGTTAAATTATAACTTTCAGATAGCTCCTTGAATTATTGAGTCTTTCAAATAACAATTTATAAAAAATAGCCAAATCTTTGGAAGTGAAGTGTTGTAAAGTTCAAGCTATGAAAATTTTTTGAAACATCTCTTGGATATGTAGACAGTTTCCTCAAAATAAATGTACGATACTGGTCGTACAAATAACACGATATACTTTATTGTTTAATAAGCTTTCTAAAATGGTATAATAATACCCAATTTTGGATAAATAAACTCAATTCTTTCCGAAAAAGTAGTACTTTAATGGCACTTGCTTAGTTTCGGAATTTGTAATGACAGCTTTTGACGTAATGCGATTGGTTATGATCGATCAAATCGGGTAAGGTCTGTCACCACCAGATGCTATTTACTTATGCTATCAGACGGTGAAAGCATCGACCACACAAAATCCACCAAAATATTTGTAAACTAGCTCTAGTTACTAAAGGTGAAGAAGCGTAAGTGATACTTACGTTTATTATAAATATTTTGAATATCCAATAAGTTGAAAAAATATATTTAACTGATGACGAAGCCAATAGTAACAACATCTGAAAAATATAGAGTCAATCGAAAAATTATCATTTTTGAAAGGAGGTTTCTGCCGTTACAGAACTGCTATAAAGATGTACTTGTTACTGAACATTCCTTAAAAGTTAAATATTTTGATATAAGCCCCCATCATCCTCTTCGTATTAGTTTGATAGATAGAAAGAAAAGAACAGGACCAAGGGGTGGGTTTTAAAAGCTTATTCACCTGACTACTGAAGCACTCCGATAGGTTCTTGCTGCAGCTCGCTAATCTTTGACAATTTATCGCCCACTCTTCTACTAGTGCCACCGTCAGGAGACCATCACCTTCATTTGTGTGTGCAGATTCTCTCTTTTCCATTTTTTTATATGTAGCTGTAATGTCGCAAATTTTTGTGTTCATAGTTTTCAAATAACATTGTAACATTGAAATGTAAATATAAACTACTTTATTTACTAAGATGTATCGAACTTCAATGTACATGTCGATGACAAATAAAAAGATATATCCAATTTTAAATTCCGATAGCAAACGATGCACTCGGAAAATTAATAGAATAGAGTTTGCCAAACAATATCCTGAAGCTATTAATGTGAAGATTACTTTGAATTTTTTAATACATTTTTTGTAAATTTCGACATCCCCAAAGCAAAAATGCACTTTCTTCAAATCACTTTTAAATAATTCATATGAACGCGAACTTTGAACAGCACACGCGGTAATAATGAAACCATTTAACAGGAAAGCAAAATGGTATAATGCTACCAATGGTGTTGTATTCTCACGTAATCCAAGACTCGGTGAAAACACGAAAAAGCTTTTAAAAAAAATTGAAAATGAAACAACAGTTTCAATAATACCACGACTCAATATTAGAATTTTCCGGTATTTCCCACCAGAACTGTAGTTTCTGTGGACGCCTGTTATATTTTCAATGGTTATAATAATTTTATCATCGAACATGTTTTTGTGAATTTTTGTGCGTACTTGGAACGTTTAGTTAACACTTATTCGAGGAGTCGCTATTGACTGACATTACTAATACTATATACAAACTTCCCCTAAAAGTCGGAATGTTATGTATTCATGAAAATTATTGATATTGATCTTGATTGACAATCTTAATGACAACAGGAAAAGAATTTCGATAACATTTTTTCGTAGCTATGATAATTTTGATGTAATATGACTGTGGCGCCACAGTGGTAAGAAAACCCGTATAAATTGGCCTCGTATGCCATCGAATCTCTATACTATGCTAGTGTTAACAATAACATGCGTTCGGCTGTAAGCATTATACTGCCTGATACCGTGCTGAACTTATTCAATAGCCCAACAAACACGCCACTTGTAAGAAAGTGTTTTACCACAAACATGACATTAAAAAAATAACGACCCAAATTCTAATGAAAATGAATTTCCGGTAATAATATAATTGTAATGATTCATTGATTCAAGTAACAGAGATACACAAATACAAGATATTGAACACATGACACCATCAAAAAAGTATCAAACTACATTTTGGTACTGTACAAATACTAAACTGGAAAATACTTTCTTAAATGTAATATGACTAAATTCAGATACGTTCCAAAGGTTTTGCATAATTAAAAAAAGTGGCCAAGTGCGAGTTGGACTCGCCCATGAAGGGTTCCGTAGCAGCAAGTAACACAATATTAAAGTTCTTGTAGTTCGTTGTAACTTTATAATTATTATTTACTTAGGCACCTATTACAGATTTATTATTAGAAAATAATGGTTCACGGTTTATGCATAAGGTTTATGTTTATGAAATTAAATGTTTTTTTTTTATATTCGAGTTGATTGAATGAAAGGTAAATTGCGGTTTACGATTTATGACGTATTAAAAAAAACTACTTACTAGTTTGCTTAGAAGTTTGCTTGGTAATGTACATGTCTAATCTGTTTAAATAAGTACTACATAAATCATAATCGAAAGTAAACATTTGTCATTTTTCTCATCAGTTTAGTACCGCTATTTAATAACAGATGGCGTTGTGCCGTGACGTCACTTTTGTGAATCGCGGATTCTCCTGCAGAATATGACCTCTTCGGTTTTTTATGTAATAAATTGTCTTACTCTGGACGCACTTGTTTTATTTCTTTCGAGATATTTTTGGGTGTTGTACAAGTGGTCCTTCGAAACCGGATAAAGGATTGGTGTGCATTGTCCTTGTTTGTGGAGTCAGGTTGAATGGTCAACCTGCTGTCATTACGGCTGCTGCGGTGCGGGGGGAGAGTATCCCGCATATCATTGCGACGAGCTACGTACAAGTGAGTGACAGTGAAGTGATACGAGTATATTCTGTGAGTACTTTATTATATCACAGTATTCAGAGTGATTAATTAATTAATAAATTGAGACTTAACCATTAAAAGCAATTTGGACCTTATTAACTTAGAACATTTTAACGAACAATTTGGACTTCGAAACTTTAACGTGTGCATGGACTTAGAATAATTTCAAGAAAAAGTAAACTACGGGGAACCTATGTCCGATTTTGCAGAGAAGTGTATTAAGTTCAAAGACTTGTGATTTTTTACGTGTTGTCCACGAACTTAGCATAACGTTCAAGAACAGTTTATTTAAAGGACTATCTTTATTCAATATGGAAGCTTTGCGTAATTTACAGTGTAATTTACTTTCTACTATCAGTAAGGCAAGGTCTAACTTTAAGAAATCACCTAAGGAGCGAGTAACCAGTTCATACATAGAAACTAGATTAGAAAATTTAGAAGCTAACTGGTCAACGTTTTCTGAAACTCACATAAAAATTGTATCATCGGTAAAGTCTATTGAATTCAAAAAATAGGATTATAAAATAAAAAAATTATATGAGACCACAGAAGAATTATTTACTGATTATAAAGCAGAGTTGAGGGAAGCATTAAAAAAAATTGTATGTTCAGATAGTTTATGTAAAGTGTCTGAATCGTGTGCGAAGTGTTCTAAAGAGATTTGTTCCGTAAAATTGCCAAAAATTGAGTTGCCTATGTTTTCCGGAAGTTATTCTGAGTGGATTAGTTTTAGAGATTTATTTAAATCGTTAATTCACGATAATAACCTACTAGACGATGTTCAGAAACTGCATTATTTAAAATCACATTTGTCTGGAGAAGCTGTAGGTCTTTTACGGCACATTCCTATTACTAGTAGTAATTATGCAACCTGTTGGAATAAATTAGAGAATCGATATAATAATAAAAAATATTTAGCAAATTGTATAATAAAACGTTTTATGAGTCAAAAAAATCCTCCAGCGCAGTTAAGGAATTATTAGATACTTCTAACGAATGTTTACATGCTTTGAAAAATTTAGGTATAATGGTTGAGCAGTGGGATATTATAGTTATTTATGTATTGAGTTTAAAACTGGACACTGAGTCAAGAAAACAATGGGAAATGAAAATTAGTGATTGTTCAGATGACTTGCCTACAATGAATCAGTTCAAGTCTTTCCTTGAACAAAGATTCCGATCTTTGGAATTTTTAGACAACAGCAAAGGTCAACGTCATCAGTCCAATCGTAACGCGCCAGTCAAATCGCTTCATGTGTCAACTACATCTTGTATTAGTGGTCAAGATAGCCACAAGCTGGCTAATTGTAAAAAGTTCGCCGATATCGATGTAGATAAGCGTCGTAATTTTGTCCAAACAAATGGTTTATGCTATAACTGTCTAGGGGCAAATCACTCCGTATATGCATACTGCCAGTCTTCCAGATGTCATATATGTAAAAAGAAGCATCATAGTCTTCTTCATCTTAAGAATGTCTCCAAATCAGTTGGTGATAGTAACAAAACTGATCAAGTTGCAGAAAGCAGCGTTTCTATTAAAACGATTTCTAAAGAATCCCGAATTCAAGGCTCAGTATTCAGCGGTTATAAAGGAGTATATAGCTCTTAATCACATGGATATAGTACAGGATAGGGACAAAGAAGGTTCTGTGTACTTACCTCATCATGCCGTCATCCGCAACGATAAAAGCACAACGAAGATGCGCATCGTATTTGATGCATCATGTGTGGGTAGCAACGGGGTATCTCTTAATCACAATTTAATGGTGGGTCCTCCTCTACAACCTGAACTTCGTCATATTATCATGCGTTGGCGTTGTGAACCTATCTGTCTGGTAGCGGACATCGTCAAGATGTATCGACAGATCAAGTTTTGCGATGATCATACAGATTTTCAGCGTATATTATGGCGTGAGAATCCAGATGACGAAATTCAGGTGTTACGTCATTTACGAGTAACTTTTGGAACATCATCGGCGCCTTACCTAGCAGTAAGATCGTTACAACAGCTAGCTCAGGACGAAGGCGCTGAATTTCCTTTAGCAAAGGACCGTGTTGTTTCTGGATTTTATATGGATGATCTAATGACGGGATGTCAAATTATAGAGGAAGGAGTAGAAATATATCAACAGATATCGGAGTTGCTTAACCGTGGAGGTTTCCAGCTCCAAAAGTGGGCTAGTAACAAAAAAGAATTGATTGAAGAGGGTGAGCAAATATCACAAACACAAAGGAACATAGAACTAAAAACAGATGCAACTTCAAAAATATTAGGTTTATCGTGGGACAAAGACAATGATGAGTTTGTTTACACTATTCAGCTTAATGATGTAGATTACCCAGTGACAAAGCGCAAGGTTATTTCGGACATAGCGCGGCTATTCGATCCCCTTGGGTGGTTAGCACCGACAATCATCACTGCGAAGGTGTTCATTCAACGCATATGGATGACTGGGATCGAATGGGACGCAGAGCTACCTGCACCATTGCTGCAAGAGTGGCTTGACTTCCGGAAGAGCCTTTGTAATCTTGTTAAGTTTCGAAGTTTCGAGTTTCCTCATTGGATCAACTCTAGCAAGGAGAACAGGGTTCTAGAATTGCATGGCTTTTCAGATGCGTCTAATGTAGCATATTCCGCAGTGGTGTACGTCCGCATCATTGATAGAGATGGATTTATTCACACAACCTTGATGACTTCAAAAACCAAGGTTGCTCCTGTTAAACAGGTATCAATCCCGCGATTAGAACTTTGTGGAGCAGTCTTACTAGCAAAGCTGCTTCAGGAAGTCGCTTCAACTCTAGAAGTTTCCAAACAGCACTTATATGCGTGGACGGACTCATCCGTGGTATTGGCGTGGCTAAGCAGCTACCCTAGTCGTTGGAAAACATTTATTGCAAATCGTGTTTCCAAAATTCTTACCATTATGGATTGATTTCAGTGGTCCCATGTGTCGTCGTCGGAGAATCCAGCGGATTGCGCATCTCGGGGAGCAAGCCCTTCTGATTGTAATGATATGCAACTCTGGAAAAATGGCCCACTATGGTTACGGAATGAAAAAATAGACTATTATAGAGGAAATCTGCAAGTAACTACGCTAGAAGAAAGAAAGATAAAAACAAAATGTCATGCAACTGCCGTAGAATGTGATGATAGTCTATTTACTAGATTTTCTAAGTTTGGTAGATTAATAAGAGTAATAGCTTACTGTAGAAGATTTTTACGAATGAAGGAATCTGAACATAATAAAAACAAAATAACTACTTGGCTAACTACAAAGGAATTAAATGAAGCTATACTTACCTGTATCAAGCTCTGCCAACTCCAGTCCATTAGTGAAGAAATAGAATCTGTGAAAAAAAACCGTAAATTAAATAAGGGAAGTAGACTTCCCTTATTTCCTCGTTGAGTCCTTTTCTTGACAATGACGGGATCTTGAGAGTTGGGGGTCGCTTGCACCGGGTTTCTATTGATGAGAATATGAAGCACCCCATCTTAATTCCTCGTAAATCGCATTTCACCAATCTTTTGCTTGCGGAGGCTCACGAGAGAACTTTGCATGGTGGGCCGCAATTGATGCTCAATTACTTAAGATCCAAATACTGGATACTCAATGCAAGAACTCTCGTTGGGCAATATGTTCATAAGTGTGTAACTTGTATTCGACATTCTAAACAATCACACCAACAAATGATGGGCCAGTTACCAAAGGCCAGGGTGTCTGCTCAGAAACCTTTCCAATGCAGTGGCGTAGATGACGCAGGACCAATCAGCATCCGAACCTCTAAAGGTCGTGGCCATCACTCCACAAAGGGTTACATTTGTTTGTTTGTTTGCATGTCCACTCGGGCTATTCATATAGAGGTTGTCAGTGACATGCTGCTTTTAAGCGCTTCGTAGCCAGACGTGGCCGAGTATTGGACTTGTGGAGTGATAATGGGACCACATTTGTTGGTAGTGCAAAGGAATTGCGACAGTTATTCAACGCTGTAAGATCCATGGTAGCTTCGGAAATAGCTGACTTCCTAGCTATGAACGGAACGACTTGGCATTTCATACCTCCCCATGCTCCAAACTTTGGAGGATTGTGGAAGGCTGGTGTCAAGTCCACGAAGCACCATATGAAAAGAATTATGGGCACCAGCACATTGACATTTGAAGAAATGACAACTGTGTTGGCTCAGATTGAGGTCTGCCTTAACTCGAGGCCGATCTCTCAGCTTTCCAATAATCCAGAGGACTCGTGTCCTTTGACGCCTGGGCACTTTCTCGTGGGTGAACCTCTGGTTACTGTACCTGATACTAATTATGAAAATTCGTCCATTAGTAATCTGAAGCGGTGGCACCTTACGCAAAAAATGCTTCAAAATTTCTGGCGTAGGTGGTCACTAGAGTACTTAACTCAATTGCAGCATCGATATAAATGGACAGATTGTAAGCCTGAACCTGAGATTGGAGACATGGTTCTGGTGAAGGAAGACGGTCTTCCACCCGCTAGATGGTTATACGGGGTTATAACCAATAAACATCCAGGTTTGGACAACATTACTCGCGTTGTAACCATACGTTGTAAAAATAATGAAATTAAAAGACCTGTATCTAAATTAATTATTTTACCAGTTAACACTTAGTTATGGTTTACCATCTTATTGATTATTTTTTTATAAGTAAGGTTTTAATTTCAATTTACAGGCTTGTGAAATTACTTGAATGATCTTGTATTTTTTTACCTGTTGATGATTCTCAGAGGTGGTAGAAATAAAATAGCGGACTGTAAAATCGAATATACGAACCTACCTATAGGTAGGTTCGTATATTCGATTATAAAAACGCGCGCCTATGGTCCGTGTCGTTTAAGTAATGGCGGAGCTTCTTCGCAGCGGTGCGGACGGCGGCGGCGGCGCTCTGCCCCTCGTCCCCCGCTCCCCGCAAGCCGCTGTCGTCCTGGTCGTTGCAGTGGCACACGGTGCTACGTTTTGTCGCCAACATACTCCGGGGTTGAGGTAGGCAGGAAGGCTGCTGGGTCAACAATCAGGTTCTGGAAGGGGACAAATGTTATTAAACGCCCTTCGAATAATGGTTCCTCCTTTGATCCTTATATCGGCTACTCGAGCGACTTGATCCCGAGCTCCTGGGAAAACGGCCACACAGCGACCCAGGGCCCATCGTAGGGGAGAAAGCGCTTTGTTCTTTATAAGGACTAAAGAACCCAATTTGAGTTCGCTTGATGCAGTAGGCCACTTCGTCTTTTGCTGTAGAGTGGTGACATACTCGATGGAGAATCGTTTCCAGAAATGTTGCTTGATAAACTCGATTCGTTTATATCGCTCAAGGCTTGTTATTCTTTCCGTCAGCTGTGGATGTGGAACTGACACAAGTATTCGTCCTATTAGGAAGTGAGCGGGTGTTAAAGGTGTGTAGTCTGTAGGATCAGAGTTTAAGGCAGTAATAGGACGTGAATTAAGAATGGCTTCTACCTGAGTCAGACAAGTGTGCATTTCTTCATACGTGAAATGCGTAAGTTGGAGAATTCTACGAAGATGATATTTAGTGGAACGGACTGCAGATTCAGCCATACCGTTGAAATGGGGTGTGTAGCTCGGAATGAAGAGGAAGTTTATACCCTCTTGGGCGGCTGTAGAACTAATTTGGGAACTTGAGTCCTGTAAGAAACGATGTAAAAACTCGTTACATGTACCCACAAAATTAGTTCCATTGTCTGAGGTTATACTTTGAGGCTTCCCTCGACGAGTCACAAACCGATTTAGAGCGGCCATGTATCCCTCTTTAGTAAGATCTGTGACGAGTTTTAGATGCAAGGCTTTTGTAGCTAAACAGACAAAAATGGACAAGTAAGATTTAATTAGTTGGCAACCTCGACCTTTACGGTTAGCTATCTTAACTGGGCCGGCACAATGTAAAAAAGGGAATTCCAGTGTAGTTCTGGATTCTGGTAACTGCCCCATAATGGGCTGGACATTGCTGGCTTTAAATTTGAAACATTTTATGCAAGCTTTCGTTATAGATTTAGACAGATTCCTTCCACCTAAAGGCCAAAAAGTTTGACGAATACTGGACAATAACTGAGGTCCAGCATGTAGAAGTTTCAAGTGATGCATGTGAAATATGATTTTCGTTAAATGATGTTTACCACATAATAAAATAGGATGTTTTGTGTCATAGCTGTAAGGTGAATTATCAAGTCTACCGCCTACTCTCAAGATATCATTTGAATCTAAGAATGGAGTTAATGATATTAATTTATTTTTCTTCGGTAATGCGTGACCTGATTTTAAGATAAGATATTCATTTGGGAACATTTCTAACTGTGCAATGTGGATAATAATATTAAATGACCGTTGCAACTCTTCACAAGAAAGATGATCGCGGAATCTGTTTGTTTTGGTTTTGCAGTTATGAATAAATCTGTATAATATATGCCACAAATCTTTGTAAACGTGTGAATTGTGAATATTTAAGTATAAGTTTTGTAAATAGTTTATCGTCATTGTTTTTGTTAACGTCATTATTTATAACAAGACAAGGTTGGAGATCCGGTAGGTCCCGTCTCTGGGTTTCATTAGGCATTTTTGGCCAACTATGTTCTGATTCGAGTAAAAACGATGGGCCACCACAACGAGGCGCCGCTGAAAATAGCAGCCTTCACCCCGCGAGAAACGAGATCTGCCGGGTTCTCCTTGGACGGCACGTAGCTCCACGTGTGACCGCTGGTGCTTTCTTTGATTTCATTAACACGATTACGTACGAATTGATTAAGATGAATTGAAGGGGTGGACAACCACCCTAATACGATCGTGGAATCGCACCAAAAGCGACACATGTTAATGTTTAATGTAAGTGAACTTTGTACCTTAGTACACAGTCTTGCACCTCATAAGGCCCCACACAGCTCAAGACGTGGGATAGTTGTGGGTTTGATTGGCGCAACCTTCTTTTTTGAGACTAAGAGCTGAACATGCACAATCCCTGAGTTACACACAGACCTAATGTAGACGCATGCCCCATATGCACTTTGAGAAGCATCTGTGAATATATGGATTTCAATCTTTACACAAATATCACTAAGAACCCAACGAGGTATTTGTAACTTATTAAGACAGGGTAACGTGTTAGCGAATAAAGACCAGAGATGTATAATCTCTGACGACACTTCTTCGTCCCAAGAGCATTTATTGACCCATAATTTCTGCATAATCAACTTAGCTTCGACAACGCATGGCCCAACAAGGCCTAATGGGTCGAACATTTGGCTTATAACGGAAAGAATATGGCGCTTGGTAACCTTCTCATGAAGTTCTATATAAATTGAAAAAGATAAGGTATCCTGCTGACAATGTGATATGTATGTGTATGTATGTGTGCGTGCCTGCACCATAATATCGTGTCACAAGCCAGTAATAAACTAGCATCCAATTGCAACGGTGGTTTTATTTGTAGCTGACAGATCACTGGCGACGAGGTACCCACACGTGAAAATAAAAAAAATAAAAGTGAAAAATGTCGAATACTATCGGAAATCTTTCAAGTTTCGATCACGACGCCCAAGAGTGGCCCATATTTAAAGGTCGGCTACTACAATTCATAAAATTGAACAATGTGAAAACCGAAAATAAGAGTGCTTTGTTACTGACCCATCTTTCGGACAACAGCTACCGCCTTGCACGGAACTTACTTCACCCTGATGTACTCGAGGAAGTAACGTTTGAGGATCTAGTTAGTAAATTAGACAAGCATTTCACGCCGAGGCGTTGTGCATTTGCTGATAGAAAGAAGTTCTACGAGGCGAGGAGATCTGATGGCGAGAGCATCGAAGAATGGGCGGCTCGTGTGAGAGGTTTAGCTGTTGACTGTGAGTTTGGTGAGGCATTGGATATGCTGCTGCGAGACCGTTTCATACTCGGTCTTGCACCGTGTAGGGAACGTGACCGACTGTTTGAAGAGGATGCTAGCAAACTCACTTTTGCTAAGGCGTTGGAGGTAGCTCAACAGGCTGCGTATGCGCGATTGGCTCGATCCAGGGCCGCAGCAGTAGTTGACACCACGGCGACAATCATCCAGGCCACGCAGATCAAGGAGGAACCTGTGTACCGGCTGAGCGGGCAGCGCGGGCAGCGCGGACAGCGCGCGCGCGGCGAGCCTGCCGTGGCTACCCGCAGCTCGGACAACATTCCCGAGGAGATTCGTCGGTGTACAGTGTGCGGCCTCAGAAACCACGACGCGGAAAAGTGTCGTTTTAAAAACTATCGGTGCCAAGTGTGTGGTGTGAAAGGCCACTTAAAGAAAGTGTGTAGTGCTAAAAAGGATGAATCACGTTTACATTGTTTGAGCACGGAGGAAATAAGTGATTGCGAGGAATGTGAGCTATATAACGAAAGGTATGTTAGCAACTCGCCAATAATAATAAAATAATGTGTTGATAGATTCGGTAGGATTAGATATGGAGTTGGATTCGGGGTCGGGGGCTAGTGTAATTTCCGAAACGCTTTACGAGAAGCATTTTTCCGACCGTTTGCTGATAAAATCTAACCAAAAAATGTGTCTTTACAATAGCTATAAAATCTCGCCCTTGGGATATTTTCAAGGTCGAATTACGTACTTAAATAATACCCACATTATTAACATATATGTATTGCCAAACGGAGGTCCTCCGTTACTAGGACGCGATTTTATGTCGAGATTTAGGATTTATTTTACATCAGATATCAATAACATCCAAACTCAATCTGTAATTGAGTCCAACACGAAAGAAGTGCAGCAACTTTTATCTAAATACTCCGACTTGTTTAATGGCGAACTAGGTAGGTTTAACAAATTTAAAGTGAAACTTGTTTTGAAAGAAGGCACCCAACCCAAATGTTTTAAGCCACGTTCCGTGCCTTTTGCCTTAAAGGAAAAGGTGGAAGAGGAGATAGATAGGCTGATAGGCTTAGGGATACTACAACCGGTTCAATTTCCTAAATACAGAACCCCCATTGTTCCAGTATTAAAGGAAAACGGAAAAGTCAAAATAGCCGGTGATTTTTCAATCACATTAAATAAAAATTTAGAAATAGATAAATACCCAATGCCTAGGATAGATGAAGTTTTTGCCAAGTTAGGTGGAGGTGAATGTTATAGCAAAATAGACCTAAGTAATGCTTACAACCAATTTGTTCTGGAGGAATCGTCGCAAGAGCTGACCGCGATAAGTACATCTAAAGGATTTTACAAATATACCCGACTTGTATATGGTTTAGCAAACGCACCTGCTATTTTTCAAAGAGCGATGGAATCATTATTGTTAGGCATAGAAGGTGTTAGCCTATGGTTGGATGACGTCTGTGTCACTGCGCCGACTAAACAATTACATTTTAGCAGGCTAAACGAAGTATTAAAAAGATTAAAAGAAGCAGGCTTAAAATTGCACAAAGAAAAATGTTGTTTTCTTCAGGATAGTGTTACCTATCTAGGTTACATTATAGACCGACATGGATTACGAGCTTGTCCTAAAAAAACGGAAGCCATTATAAATGCGCCGTGGCCAACAAATGTCACAGAAGTTAAGCGATTTATAGGATTAATTAAGTATTACCGTAACTTCATACCGAATGCATCAGCTAAGTTGCATCCGCTGCATGATTTATTGCGTAAAGGAGCGCGATGGGAGTGGAACGAATGTCACGAACGTGCATTTAATAGTGTAAAGGTCGAGCTATCTTCAGAAAGAGTGCTAGCTCACTATAATCCCGCTGCACAGTTGGTGTTGACGGTAGACGCGGGGCCGGCCGGCCTGGGTACGGTGCTAGCGCAGCGCGACAGCGAGCGCGCGCATCTCGAGCGACCGCTGGCGTTCGCCTCAAGGTCATTGTCCACAAGTGAAAAAAACTATAGTCAGATTCAGAAAGAGGCGACTGCCATTATTTTCGCTGTAAAGCATTTTCATCAATATCTATATGGACGTCAGGAACCGTTTGTCCTTAAAACTGACCATCGTCCTTTACTTTCGATATTCGGAAAGAAAACAGGTATTTCAGTTATGGCAGCATCGAGATTACAACGGTATGCGATAATATTGTCTGCATATAATTATAACGTCCAATATATTAAAAGCGAAAATAATGTCGCGGCGGACTATTTATCGCGCTCACCTCTACCTACACCTGTCTGTAGAACGGAAGGATAAGATGATCTGTCATTCCTCAATTTCTTAGATGCTAACATCGCCCCGATAACGTTTAGCTATATTAAAACGGAAACTTGTAACGACAAAATTTTACAAACAGTAATTAAATACGTGCAGAACGGATGACCGCGTAAAATTAATTGTAAACGGGTTCTGCCCTATTTTAACTGCAAAACAGATTTAGAAATTGAAAACGGTTGTATTTTTAGAGGCCACAGAGTTGTGATACCAGCGATGTACCGAAAAAGGTTATTACAAGAACTTCATTCAGGGCATTTCGGCGTGGTAAAAACAAAGAGTGCAGCTCGTAGTAGATTTTGGTGGCCATCGATCGATAAGGACATAGAAGAATGGGTAGGCGCTGATGATGTAAAAATTAAGTCAAATGAATTTAAACATTTTTGTGAAATGAACGGTATCCGATATATAACGTCCCCAATCTATCACCCTTCCAGTAACGGACAGGCCGAAAATTCTGTTAAAACATGCAAGAAGATGATAAAATGTATTAGTAGCGAAAACAGTCAGCAAAATATAATCAATGAAAAACTGTTAAGATTTTTATTTGATTATCGCACCACGCCACATTGTGCAACGGGCGAATGCCCAGCAAAGCTTATGTTTGGGCGAAATATAACATCTAGGCTGGACCTGTTACTAGAAGATACACATAACAATGAAACGAATAATGATAATTTAAAAACTAAAAGAAAATTAATCATAGGCGACAGGGTATGGTTAAAATGGTACATAGCTAGGAAAGAGATATGGATTTTAGGTAAAATAATTAAAATAATTGGTAATCGCATGTATGAAATATTAGTTAAGGATTATAAAGTAAACTGCAGAAGGCATATTGACCAAATAAGAAAATATACTGGTGCAACCGTTACTGGAAGCGAGACGAACGGCGTACGTGCTGATATCGTGAGCCCCACGCACTCAGCGCCGCCGCGCCCATGCTTCCCGCCGGGGCCAGGGGCGCAGTCACCACAAACATTGCCTTCTGTTTCTGCTACTGCATCGCAGGTTACAGAAGGCGGGGGAAATGATAATGGGGAGGAGGATGAGTGGGCTGAGGCTCAAAGTGAAGTCGGCGCTAACGATCACAATAATGCCGAGACTGATGAAGAAGTAGTCCAAGATCGTGGCGATCGTTCTTTTGAACCACAGCCTACAAGACCGACTCGTAGTTGTAGACGTAAGATTAATTATAAGGTTTAATTTGTAAATAAATATATCGAACGCTACGCACACTAGATTTACGCCTAGAAAGTTATGTAGTCATTAAGGTGCGTAGTGTTCGACCAGCCGAGAGCGTCGGCCTTTTTGTTATTTGTAGCTGTAGGTAGTTAAGTAAAATTATTGTTGCACCTACCTACTTAATGTTTAGTGTAAGTACTTAATACTTTTGGAAATGGTGTCGGAGGAGTGATATGTATGTGTGCGTGCCTGCACCATAATGTCGTGTCACTAGCCAGTAATAAACTAGCATCCAATTGCAACGGTGGTTTTATTTGTAGCTGACAGATCACAATGCCAATATAAACCTAATGTTTTTGATGCTGCATTTATGTTGTTATCTGATAGATCTAAAATTGTATGTGAGTCAATATTTGACCTGAGAACAGCTCGTTAAGAATTAATGTGTTATTCGATTTCCATTTGCGAATATTAAATTTTGCTGAGTTTAAGGTGGCAGTAATTCCTTTACATAAATCTATAGCTACGCTTACAGTACTAGCCCCGCTTAATAAATCGTCACAATAAAAGTCGTGAGCTATACTATATTTGTCGCTATTATCGCTGACTGTAGATGCCAGGCTACTCAGACATTTTGTCGCAAGGTATGGCGCTGATGTGGTCCCTTGACAAACTGTATGTGTAGGTTTTTAAACGATGCGATGAATCACACCTAAATACAATTTGCTGTAATGAGCGTTGACTGTTTACAATGTCAATAGACCTAAACATTTTTTCGATGTCTGCTGATACTAAAAATTTATGCTGGCGGAATCTGAGGAGAATCGATAAGAGATCGTCTTGGACTGTAGGACCGACCATCTGAATTTCATTGAAGGAAATTCCTGAAGTGGTGACGGCTGAAGCGTCAAAGACTGTACGCAGCTTTGTCGTTGTGCTGGACTCCCGCAGTACGCCATGATGAGGAAGATAGTAGTTGGCATTGTCACTGTATGGAAAAATAACTTTATTTTCAGTGATGTGACCTAATTGCTCGTATTCCTTCATGAAGTTTAAATATTTCTCCTTGAATATTGGTTCTCGTTTGAATTTTCGTTCAAGCGTTAAAAAAAATCGCTTTGCTATCTCAAAGGAATCGCCTAAGACCTGGGGATCTTGCTTGAGAGGAATGGTGACGACAAAGCGACCATCGTTATTTCGAGTTGTGTTGACGGTAAAAGTACTCTCACACGCACGTTCCTCCGCGGATTGAGAATGCTCAAGAGAAACACTATCTACTTCCCAAAAACGAGTGAGATCAATATGAAGTTGACTTTGCGTAAAAATACATTGATTGAATGTACTTTTCGGACTCGAGATGTGACCAGTGACTATCCATCCGAACTCTGAACTACGTAACATAGGTAAATGTTTGCCTAAGCTAATACTTTTGTTTCCCAGAATATCCCAAAAGATATCTGCCTCGACAAGAAGATCGACCTTAGAAGGATTATTATAAGTGGGGTCAGATAAACATAAGCCTGCTGGGATTTGAATATGTCGTGTGTCAATGTATGTAGGTACTGCTGTGGTGACGTTGGTAAACACATAACAATCAATGTTATTCCTATAGCTAGTATTCAATGACTCAATTGTGAGATTGCAAAACTGTGTACTATGAGCTACATGATTATTAAAACCTGATACCGTGGAGCTCACGTTCCGTCTTGGCAAACCCAGCTTACTGCAGAAAGCTTCGGAAACGATATTTATTCCACTACCGTTGTCCAAGATCGCCCTGGCGGTGTGTTTGTTGCCCTTGCCGTCAACAACCTTCACCAACGCTGTGGAAAGGAAGACACGTGTCGGAGTAGTAACCGATAGAACATCAGTTGTCAATACAATGTCTTTTGATGACGTTGATGACGAATCACGAGAAGCAGATTGCTCAGATTTTTCCAAGTGCATAAGAGTGTAGTGCTTTTCATTGAAATATTTGCAGTGAGACAAAAAACGTTTCTTTGCTACGTGACCGAAGTGCAAACAGTTTAAGCACACCTTAAACTCTTTTACCTTTGAAATCCGAGATTCTACAGGAAGACTTCTAAACGATTCGCAATTGAACAACTGATGTGACTCATCGTCGCACAGTGGACATGATTTATGTTTATTTTTTTTTTCTTTATGTTTGCTATTAGTGCTATTATTAATTACTAAACTTTTTTCTTTTACGGGTTCTGATTTTATTTTACTATTTTTATTATTCTCTTCTAAAGTTTCTAAGATGTCGGCTCTTTTACTTAAAAATGTTATGAACTGTGATAAGGTTGGGGACAAAGTCAGTGTATTTCTATGTTCTTCCCACTCTCGACCCGTCACACTATCAAGTTTAATTGACATCATATAAATAATGATAGTGTCCCAGATCGGTTCTTTCAATAATGCGAGAGCCCTAATGTTCTTGTTAGTTACATCGATAAGATTTTGAATCGACTTACATGATTCTGATCGAATAGGTTCTATGTTAAACAAAGCCTGTAAGTGATTATTTACTAGTAAGCGACTGTTATCAAATCGCTCGCACAATAATTCCCATGCAATTTTATAGTTGTCACTTTTAAAGTCGATATTCTTAATAATCAGAGCGGCCTTTCCTTGAAGAGAAGCTCGTAAATAGCGGAATTTATTAATATTATCTATGCAATCACTGTTATGTATAAGAGAAAGGAATGTGTCTTTAAATTCGAGCCAGTCTTGATAGCCACCGCTAAAATGTGGTAAGTCAATTTTCGGTAGCCTAACCAAATTTCTCACTCGCCCACCTGATTCTGCGTCGCTGAGCTCCACCACAGATCCGCTGCCCTTCCCTCGGCAGCAAGCAGGCTCTTGGCTCTGGCCACCAGCGGGTAGTAGTCGTTGTCAAACTGCACACGCTCCGCGGGAACCTCGTCGACTGGTGGCTCGTCAGATAGGATCTCAATCTCAGTCTGTAACGTGTCGAATTCCTCGCATAAGGGCTCAAATTTTCGTAAGCGGCACTCTTAATCTATGATTTGTAACTGTTAAGACTTTAGAAGTTTCAATTAATCTAATATGATTGCCAAAAATAGTGAGCTTTGATTTTATAGCTGAGCGTTTTTTAATTAAAGTTTTAGACATGATCACAAAGCAAACCTCAATTCGATGTAATGGCAACAGCTGATTTAAAATGTCAAGCTACTTGATTCTCCGTTCTAAAGATTTTATTATGTAAGCAAAATATTATAACCAGGTCGCTAAGCTCAATGAATGTGCGTTTCGATTTGAAGTAAACAAGATGATTCATGCAATAGGCATTCAACGCTCGAGTTTTATGACCGCAGTTATCGCACAAAGCTCCGAACAAAGAAATTTGTCAATGAAATAAACAGCTAAAATATTATAGATAACAGCGTGTGTAATATTGAATGAATGGTAACGTATGAAGAATGCACAAAGCACTGACTCAAGTTTTAGCAAAATGGGTATGAAATTGTGTAGGGAAAATATGAATTTGAATAGCAAAGAGAAGATGGAATAAGAGGAATAATTAGGAACGATCTCACAAGATGTCTAATCCTTTTTCCACAGTGACTTGACGGTTTGTTCGTCCTTCAAATGTCCTTCCTTTGTCTCGAAAGTCGTCGCGTAATGGCCGGCGCGTACGACTCGTCAAAGTTTCTTGAATTCTTGACACGGATTAATATTCTCCAATAAGCTTCAAGACGTTCTTAAAATCTTCTCCACGGTGAGAGGACTATATGTTGATGATTCTCAGAGGTGGTAGAAATAAAATAGCGGACTGTAAATATAGGTAGGTTCGTATATTCGATTATAAAAACGCGCGCCTATGGTCCGTGTCGTTTGAGTAATGGCGGAGCTTCTTCGCAGCGGTGCGGACGGCGGCGGCGGCGGCGCTCTGCCCCTCGTCCCCCGCTCCCCGCAAGCCGCTGTCGGCCTGGTCGTTGCAGTGGCACACGGTGCTACGTTTTGTCGCCAACATACCTTTGTTAACTTTTATTTACATAAGGCATGAACTTGTATCGTAGACATAAGGCCCTAGGTTTAGGCTATAGTTAATAGCCAACCAACCACTCATTAATTTAAGTTTATATTGTCATGTTAAGGTTGATGGACAGAGCCGTCCATGGTGGGCGGAATGTCTAATCTGTTTAAATTAGTACTACATAAATCATTATCGAAAGTAAACATTTGTCATTTTTCTCATCAGTTTAGTACCGCTATTTAATAACAGATGGCGTTGTGCCGTGACGTCACTTTTGTGAATCGCGGTGTTAAGATTCTCCTGCAGAATATGACCTCTTCGGTTTTTTATGTAATAAATTGTCTTACTCTGGACGCACTTGTTATATTTCTTTCGAGATATTTTTGGGCCGTTGTACAGTACATCATATATTTTTTTTAGTTTTATCATTCTCTTATTTTAGAAGTTACAGGGGGGAGCACATTTTACCACTTTGGAAGTATCTCTCGCGCAAACTATCCAGTTTAGAAAAAAATGATACTAAAAACCTCAATATCATTTTTGAAGACCTATCCAGACACCGCACAAAAAAAAAAAATTGGGTTTCAGTTCTAAGTATGGGGAACCCCCAAAATTTTTAATTATTTTTTAATTTTGTGTGTAAATTTTAATGCGGTTCACAGAATACATCTGTTTACCAAGTTTCAAGTATAGTTCTTATAGTTTCGGAAAAAAAGTGGCTGTGACACGGACGGACAGACATGACGAATCCATAAGGGTTCCGTTTTTTGCCATTTGGCTACGGAACCCTAAAAACCGGTCAAGCGCGAGTCGATCTCTCAAACGAAGGGTTCCGTACTAAAAACCTTAATTTTTTGTATTAATAGTTGTTATAGCGGCAATAGAAATACACATGAAAATTTCAACTAGACAGTTGAAATTTTCAACTAGACAGTTGAAATTTTCAACCTATTATGGTTTTTGAGATACAGCCCGCTGACATACAGACGGACGGACGGACGGACAGACGGACAGCGAAGGCTTAGTAATAGGGTTCCATTGGTAACCCTTTGGTTAGGGAACCCTAAAAAAAAACTTTTTGCCAGACCTGCTATATACTTTATTGTATAACAATTAAAAACCAAGTGTACAATGGACAAATAGTATATTTTCAAAGAGAGGTTGGATGGACAAATGTTCATTGAGTGGTCTGACATATCTACGACACATACATCTCAGACCACTCAATGTTTGTAGACCATATAATTCTTTTAACCATTTTTTTAAAACTTATGTTATGATTACTATGGTTGGTAAAACTATGGCTTAAGTAGTTATGTAGTATTTTTCCAAAGCCAGACTTTAATTCATCACAAAAAAATATAGATTTATTTCCTGGTATTTTGACACAAGTTTCTAACGGAAGAACCAACACCGGTGGAGACATGTCTAGTTGGGGCTGGGGAGATGATGGTCGGTTTACACAGCTGCATGAAAGATTATTAGTCAGAGATTCGTATCTTTCAGCATTGTACTTCACCATATCCAATAGTTCCCCAGCCTCAAACAAGCGCTCACTAAGTTGTTGTCGTGAGGTCACATATTTTTCGTAAATATTTTTCAGCAAATACTCCTTGTATAGTAAATCATTTTGGAGGCACTGAGTGTCTTTATCATATTGTTCCCTACATTGGTCCAGCTCTTCAGTACAAAGTTTCAATATTTGTAAGGCAGACTTGGTTCTTTCTAAGTGAAATGTTAAATTTTAGGAGATAGTGTTTTTTTATTTCTCTCCGAGACCGTTTGATTATTTTCTTAAATTTAACATATTTCTTTCATTTATAGTGACTCATTACAATAGGACAAAATGGTATCGTGTCATCACCTGTCAAATCTATAGTTATGGCTAGCTCACACACTGATTTTGACTGAACACCTACCAACTCTTCAAATAAATTATTGGTGTTAGATAATTGTTCACTAACCTTGACAGACTCTGCAATATAAAGGGCCTTACGGGCATCACATAGTTCTTGTTCGAGTTCTGAAACACGGTTTAAAGTCTGTTCATATGTGTCACTTGTTAGAATTTAGTTATACTTAAATAAGATTGTTGCATTGTATGGTTATTAAACTGTAAGTTACTGTCAGAATAGAATATGCGACACTCATTTTGACATTAGAAATCACTGTCAAATGTTGTCACTAGATGGCGTTAGTTTTGGTGTGTTTATGATCCATTTGTTTAGTTAAATAGTGATTTTACATTAATTAATTGAATATTGTATTTTATGTTAAATTAAATCAAATGTTTTAGAGATTTATATTTTTGCTGGAATTGTTTTCGTTTTTTTAACGTTTACTAATTTAAATAAATAGTTTGCCGTTTCTGTCGAGTTGGCGCGCTACATCCGGCCCCCACTCTTGTTGGTTCCCTGTGTAGCGCGCTAGCTCTGGGAGTCAGTCGGTCTTTAACTGTGTCACAAGCAAGACAGTGAAATAAAAGTGATAAATGTGAATAAAGTGAGTTTCATTGGAGTAGCCCTCTCACATTTCAGAAGTGGTAAATAGTTGGTTGGTTATACCAGCCGATTTTATTCAGGCCTACATTAGTAAGTTTGGTCGTTCTGAATTGAAGCCGTTTAAAAAGGTAAGAGTATGGTTTAATTTATTTTCTACTTGAAATTTTGATATTATGCAAGTTTATTTTGGCATAACGGATGTAGATAACAAATGGTGATTTAAATAATGTTGTACTATCTTTGCATTTACTATGCCAGTGTTATCTGTGTGTCTATTTATATTTTTTTTACCCATATATATTGCTGTTGAATCCCAAAATCCCAAAATCTTTTTGGTCGTATGTCAAGAGTAAAAGAAACTCCGGTACTTTTCCTAAGGTAATGCATTATGGTGATAAAACCGCGAGTACAGGTGAGGAGATCGGCAATTTGTTTGCATCCTATTTCCACTCAACTTTTCAGGAAACCGGTCCTGTGCCCACTAATTCCGGTGGCATTAGTGTTCAACATAACGCGTCGTGCATCGGCTCGATTTGTGTGTCTCATTCTCAAGTTTTAAAGTTATTAAAGGCCTTGGATCTTTCAAAATCTGGCGGTCCCGATCTTTTACCTCCAGTCTTTATAGTAAATTGTGCCGACAGCCTAGTTGAGCCACTGTGTATTTTATTCAAGCGGTCACTTTTTGAAGGTTTAGTTCCGAAAATCTGGAAATCGGCATTCGTTACTCCAGTTTTCAAAAAAGGGAATAAGTCGGATATCTCTAATTACCGACCAATATCTAAGATATGTCTGTTCTCCAAAATCCTTGAACGTATAGTATTTACTGACGTATATGATGCTATGAAGTGCAACTTTGGTGATGAGCAGCACGGCTTTCTCAGAAAGCGTTCCACTACATCTAACTTAATCTTGTCCCATGAATTTATATCTGAGGGTATGGAACAGCGTGCACAAGTTGACGTTATTTATACTGATTACAGTAAATGTTTTGACCGTATTGACCATAGACTGCTCATGGATAAGCTATTAAAGGCCGGAATACACGGAGATTTGTATCGATGGTTCTCCTCTTATATTGATAACAGAACGCAGGCTGTGGTGCTTCAGGGATACACATCTGGATGGTATTCTGTCCCCTCTGGAGTGCCTCAGGGTTCCATTTTAGGGTCCCTATTGTTTACTCTCTTTATTGCTGACGTGAAGCATTGCTTTAAAACTTGTTATATTTTGCTTTATGCTGACGATATGAAGGTTCATAAAATAATCCGAAACATATATGATACACACCTGTTACAAGCTGATTTGAATAGATTTGAAGATTACTGTAGACGTAACAGGCTCGAGTTGAATGTTTCAAAGTGTTTTCACATGACTTTTACGCGACAGAAGACTGTAATTGATTCCACCTACACACTGAACGATATTAATATTGGCAAAGTCAATAGTATTAGGGACCTTGGGGTTATACAAGACAGCAAGCTGCTCTTCGATCAGCATATTGATAGCATAGTGAATAAGGCGTCGAGAGCACTTGGTTTCATAATGAGAACCTCGGCAAGTTTCCGATCACTAAAACCGATCAAAGTCTTGTATTGTTCATTCGTACGCAGCCACCTTGAGTATGCATCACAGGTCTGGAACCCTCAGTATGGGATCTACAAGTCTCGTATTGAGGGCATTCAGAAAAAATTTCTTAAGTATTTAGATTGCAGGGCGAAACAAATATCTGTTGATTACACTTACCGATGCAGAAGATACCATTTTCTACCGCTTGAACGTAGACGCCATATTAATGATATATGCTACTTGTTAAATATCGCAAATGGTTCAATTGACTGTCCTGAACTTGTTTCAAAATTAAAGATACGCACTAATCAGATGGGGCTACGACAGCGACCACTTCTGCACGTACCTTATGCAAACACTAATTATAGGCGTAATGCATATTTTCAGAGAGCCAGTCGCAGTTTTAATGAAATTTGTTGTGAACAAGGCATAGACCTTTTCTGCACCAATGCACGCACGCTAAGGAGGCTCTTAGCAAAGCCATTTTTTATACAAGAGGCACCTACCTCCACTTGAACCGTTTGCTATACAGATAAGTTTCAGATTGGAGCAAATTAACATAAAATTAAACTAAATTAACCAACTTTGAGGGAACAATTTAAATTAAATAGAAAATGTAAGATGTAGCTTGGACTATGAAGGAGTAACAATTTTGTATTTATCTGTGGAGACTTGTTATTAGCAATTTAGTTATTATTATTGTCACTATAATGATATTAGTCTGTAAGTCTTCCGAAAAATAAATAAATAAATAAATAAATATAAATAAATAATGGATTATCCTTGTAACAACTGCACTTCGAATTTAATTCACAACTGCCTTTTCGACATACATACCCATATAATTTTGGAACTAGCTTGGAAAATTAGTAAAACACGTGTCTAGTTTTTGTTTTTATTACTTTATTTTCTCTGACCTACTTACTCCTTTGTTTTCTTTTTATAAAAAAAACAACATACTTGGCGATTATTTTATGTGCTTCCCAGATATGGATCCTTACAATGAGCGCCAATTGCGAACGCCGCCTGCGAATCAAGAGCCTGGTTCTCCATTATTGCCAAGTGGGCAGGCCTATCAACGTGTCAACAGTCTTCAACGCGACCGCAGCCGCCACAGACGCCACAGCCGCAGACGGTGCAGTCACAGCCGGCGCAGTCGCAGCCAATGCAGTTGCAACCGGCGCAGTCACCGCCGATGTAGTCGCAGCCGGCGCAGTCGTGACCAGGGCAGTCGACGTGGGTGCAGCCGTGACCAGCGCAGTCGCAGCCGGCGCAGACGGGACCAGGGCAGTCGCAGTGGGCGCAGCCGTAACCAGCGCAGTCGCAGCCGGCGCAGACGGGACCAGGGCAGTCGCAGTGGGCGCAGCCGTGACCAGCACAGTCACAGCCGGCGCAGTCGGGACTCGGGCAGTCCCAGTGGGCGCAGCCGTGACCAGCGCAGTCGCAGTGGGCGTAGTCCCAACTGGTGTAGCCGCAGCCCACCCGATCGTAGCAGAGGCAGCGGACGCAGCCGTCGATGGGACTCGAAGGAGCATGGTGAGTCAAACCCAGATAGATTTGCCTCTGCCCAGAATAACAAGGTTTCAGTCTCACAACTAGTCCAAGCATTGCAGGCCGCGAACAATAAGAACAACAATACATTAGCCAAATTGTCCAACCATAACACCATACCTGAATTTCATCCGGAACGTAAACAACAAACAATAGATATTTGGTTGCATAAAGTCAACGAATGCGCTTTAATTTATAATTGGTCAGACCAAGAAACGGCTCATTTTGCCCTACAAAAACTAAAAGGGATTGCTCAAAAATGGTACGAGGGGTTGCCAACTGTTCTATTTAGTTGGGACAGTTGGCAGGAGAAACTAACACTGGCTTTTCCTAGTAACGAAAATTACGGTTGTTTGCTTTATACAATGTTATCGAAACGTGCTAAATTTAACGATTCTCTAGAAGAATATTTTTATGAGAAAATAGTATTACTAAACCGGTGTAGTATCGAAGGCAAACGCGCGGTAGATTGCATTGTTCACGGCATTGATGATCGTAGCGTAAGACTTGGTGCTGAAGCCGCTCGTTTTGATACACCAGATCAGCTTTTACCATATTTAAAGGCAGTTAAATCAAACATTCACCAGGGTGAGAAAAAGAAAAGTAGAATTCTCAACAATAAGCCCGACAATACAGACAAAGAGGACAATAAAAACCGAGCGGTTAAATGTTTTAATTGTCAACAAGAAGGACATTATAAGTCACAATGTACTAAACCCCCAGTAAAGTGTACACGTTGTCTCAAGTTTGGCCATACAGTCGAAAAATGCACTCTGCCTATAACGTCTGCAGATGGCAAACCTGCAAAATCGGTGATGTGTGTAGTTAGTTCAGATAGTGACTCCACTAAGTATTACAAACGAGGCTTTGTAAACAACCATCCCATTAACTGCTTTATTGATTTTGGTAGTTCTGCTACTATGATGAGCTTAGATTGTGCTAAAAAAGTATCCGATGATTGGGTTTCTAGTCAGCAATTACCCTTGCTCAAGGGCTTTGGCGAGGCGATAGTTAGGCCTTTAGGGAAATGTACCGCAACTGTTGCCATTGATGGCGTAGGTGCAACTGTTGAAATTCTTATTGTACCAGATGAGGTAATGCGAGTACCACTTATCGTAGGACAGACTTATACCGAACAACCTCATATAACTGTAGAAAAAGATAGTGTCAACTTACGTTTTTCAAGTAACGAAAGTGAAATAATTTTCAATAAGATAAAACTGTTTTGTTCGGCAGATACTATGGTAGATGGATTGACGCCTCTATACATTCACACTGACCCGATTTATAATGGGGAGGTCTACATTCCTGGAAATAATCGCTATCAATTGGGTCGTGAACACTATCTGGTGCAAGGGTTGTTTACTGTTGTAGAAGGAAAAGGAGTTGTGTTAATTAAATGCAAACTCGGTCAATCCTTTCTTTTAAAAAAGGATATTCTAATAGCTAGAGGTTTAAAAGCAGAAGAAGAAGTTTGGACACAAAATATAGCTGATGTATCTAGAGTAGGATTTAGTGAACCTTTGCGATCAATAAATGAAAATGATATCTCAAGCGACACAGATCTCGATAAAGATAAAATTGAGCAACTCGTTGAATTATTAAATAAATATAGAGAATGTTTCGCGTTTAGTTTAAATGAATTGGGAAAAACTGAACTTACAGAAATGTCTATAAATTTAAAAGATAATGAACCTGTTGTGTACCGACCCTATAGAATTCCGATAAGTGAACGAACTAAGGTACGGGAAATGATACAGGAGTTACTGGAATGCGATATTATCCGACCATCAACTTCCTGCTATGCGAGTCCTATAGTACTTGTTAAAAAGAAGACCGGTGAAACTCGACTATGCATTGATTTTCGAGCGTTAAACCGTAAGACCATAAAAGAAAATTACCCGTTGCCTAGAATAGACGACCAACTTGACGACCTTGCGGGATATAACTTTTATACTACTTTAGACCTCGCGTCCGGATATTACTAAATTTCAATTTCTGAATCTGATCGCCATAAAACTTCGTTTGTAATACCCGAAGGGCAATACGAGTTTAATAGGATGCCCTTCGGACTAGTAAATGCACCATCTACCTTTATGCGTACAATGCACTTGGTCCTTAATAATGGCATGGATTTACCAACGCAAGAAGAACAAAACCCCAATACTAGAAGAATTGCATCTGCTTACATGGATGATATAATTGTACCTTCCGTAACGCTAGACGAGGGTTTTGTACGATTAGAAAAAGTATTGGGGTTGATCAAACAAGCCAACTTAACTCTAAAACTGGCGAAATGTTGTTTCTTTAAGAGAACAGTAGATTATTTAGGCTTTGAATTAAGTGCAGAGGGTATTAGACCGGAAGTGCGGAAAATTGAATCAATTAGAGATTTTCCCCAACCTATTAACCAGCACACAGTTAGGCAATTTATAGGGTTTTGTAGTTTCTTCCGTCGTTTTGTTAGGAATTTTGCGATGATAGCTAAACCACTTACCACTCCTCTAAAAAAAGACTCCGTTTGGGTTTGGGGTCCAGAGCAAAGCAATGCTTTTCGCCTTCTAAAAGATGAACTAACGAAAAAGCCCATTTTAGCGTTATATGACCCAAAAGCCTTAACAGAGTTACATACCGACGCGTGTGTGCAACGTGACGACAAAAGCTTATTAAAACCGGTTGCATACTTTAGCCGCCAGACAACATCCGAAGAGCAGCATATGACTGCATATGAACTTGAAACTCTTGCTGTTGTTGCTTCACTTCAAAGGTTCCGCGTATATCTTATTGGCATAGAATTTAAAGTTATTACCGACTGTAATTCATTAAGGGCAACATTTCTCAAGCGGGATTTGATACCGCGCGTCGCTAGATGGTGGATTTCTATGCAAGAATTCAATTTCAATGTTGAATATAGGCCTGGTGCCTCAATGGTTCACGTAGATGCTTTGAGTCGGAATCCACCACCAAGCGACGGCCAAACAAATAATGAGGACAGTGAATGTTTTGTGATGGCGATTGGTGAAACAGATTGGCTAGGAACCGTTCAATTAGCAGACTCGGAAATACAAAGAAAAATTTCGGTTCTAAATGACCCCCAAGCTAATGATGTTGTCGAGATCAAAAATAATTACACTGTACGTAATGGTAAACTATATCGAAAAACTGATGTCGGTGATAAATGGGTAGTGCCTAAGGGTGTACGATGGCAAATACTTAAACAATGTCACGATGACTTGGGCCATTTTGCGTTTGAGAAAACTTTGAGTAAGGTAAGAGAAAGTTATTGGTTCGCTAAAATGAGGAGATAAGTGAAAAAATATGTGGAGTCATGCCTTGAATGTTCTTACTCAAAGTCTTCATCAAAGAGGAGGCCACCATTACATCCTATACCGAAGGACGAAAAACCGTTTGTTACCGTTCACATTGATCACGTTGGCCCTTTTGTGAAAAGTTCAAAGGGGAACACACATTTACTAGTAATTATTGATGCATACACGAAATTTATTGTTTTAAAACCAGTTCGCAGTACTAAGGCCTCAATTGTAGTCGAGAAAATGCAAGAGTATTTTAGTATATTTGGACTACCAAAAAGAATAATATCTGACCGTGGCTCTTGTTTCACAAGTATTAAATTTACCGGTTTCCTAGAAAAGCTAGGGGTCAAGCACGTATTAAATGCAGTAGCAACCCCACGCGCCAACGGTCAAGTCGAACGATACAACCGTACCTTACTAGAGGCTCTGACCGCAAAGTGTGTGGGTCTGGACGAAAGAAAATGGGATGTTCAGGTGCCAGAGATTTAGCTGGGCTTAAATAATACACATAATAAAGGCATAGGTAAAACCCCAGCTCAAGTTCTTTTTGGTACTAACTTAACCGGAATGACGGAGGGTAGGGTTAAAGCTTCTATTGATAATGGTGAAACGTATTCAGAGGATAAAATCAAACAAATTCGAGAAGAGGCTAATGAGTACATCACCACTTATCAAGAAAAGCAGAAAGTGCATTGTAGTGTATGTATATACTTATGATTGCTTTCGAGCGCGTACGTCACAACGTACGAACTGGGTGGGACTCAGTCTGTGTTCAACCGTCAGTCAGGCAGCACGTGGTGATGCGTAGGCGAGCCAAATACCTACTATTAGTGATACGATGCGTGGACACTACATATGGCGACGAGGACAAAAAAAAAATTAAAACTGTAAGTAAAGTGAATTTATATAAAAAAAAAAGAAAATGTGACTGGCGAAGTGGCAAGATAATTTACTTATGCTACTTAGGTACATGAATGTTATTTATTCAAACTAAGAAAACATGCAACATTTTCATTTACATTTCTCAGCGATTATAATTACCTTCACCCAAAATATGGTTTAAACCATTAGTTTACTTTAATTAACAAATAGATACCCATTATGATTCAAAATTATAAAACTTTACACCTACTTAACAGTGGTGACTATTGCTTAACTTACGAAAAAGTCATTACATTGGAATGTTCAGCTACACTGATAACATTTTAAGGAATGTTCTTCGTTGTTTAGTAACTCGCACTAAAGTAATAATGGACTATAGAATAATCATAATGGTATTGAAGAGCAAATGTTAAACTGTGTTTGTTTATTTACACCTACGTAAGTTATAAATTACGACAAACAATAATAAAATGTCGGTTTTACCCTACCCAGTGATCTTGTAATTATTATTATATTCATAGGTATTGCTAAATTGTTGAAGTACCTACATGTGCCATAATGAACAAAGTGATTAGTGGATATTTCAATAATTCTGAAAAATAAACACCACCACATCTTAAAAACGTGGTCAGAGACATGGAGTATTTTAATGATTTTCTACCCTAATATTATGCTTGGCCTTATCGGAAGGATAGGTTGCAGTATTATTTTAGTACTGTGTTATTTATTGGTAGTTATTAAGGACAAGTTCAAAAACAATTATTGACCGTCTGGACGTTACCTAATTAAATGGATATACCCCAGTAACTTTCCTACATTCCATGTAAACTGGCGTAGTACCTGGTCATTTAATCGACAAATAAATAATAAAGTTATTTTCAAGTTTTATAACAGTATAATGATATAATAATACTGATTTATTATGATGTTGGAGCAGCATTGCTGGTCATTAAATTGACACCGTTTGACTATGTTCAGAGGATCCTCAACAGCATTATTGGTCATCAAATTGACGCATTATAAAAAGGAAGCAGAATTTTGTGATAAAAATTGATATTGAAAAAACAACAAACTAGTTGGTTCACGATATAACACTAACATGTCCCAACTCACATTGGAGAAGTTCGACTGCGAAGGAGAACGTTCTTCGGTTGGAGTCAGATGGGAGCGTGGGAAACGAACACTATCTATTTCGATGCTTCTGGTATTGACAAGATCGAAAAGAAAAAGGCAACGACCTGGGAGTCTAACCAGGGACCTCATGCTTAGATATTTGATTTGTACTACATGATTAGTTCTAAAATAATAAATCAAAGAGCGCATAAATTTAATTGCAGTAGAATATAACTACTGGTCATTAAATTGACAAGTCATTATTGAATGACAGTAATAACAGTAGAATACACCTACTGGTCATTAAATTGACAAGTCATCATTGAATGACAGTAATTACAGCAGAATATACCTTCTGGTCATTAAATTGACAAGTCATCATTGAATGACAGTAATAACAGTAGAATACACCTACTGGTCATTAAATTGACAAGTCTTCATTGAATGACAGTAATTACAGCAGAATATACCTTCTGGTCATTAAATTGACAAGACATCATTGAATGACAGTAATTGCAGTAGAATATACCTACTGGTCATTAAATTGACAAGTCATCATTGAATGACAGTAATTGCAGTAGAATTTACCTACTGGTCATTAAATTGATAAGTCATCATTGAATGACAGTAATTACAGTAGAATATGTACATACTGGTCATTAAATTGACAAATTTGATTGTGAGGGGGAACCTTCATCAGTAGGAACGAGATAAAAACGCTGAACGTAGGAACTCTTGATCTACCTGGAAGCTGTTGGCATCAAGGGTAGTGACAAGTAACGGGCTTTGCTGCTACATTTTGTGGACTAGAATTGCTAAAAATGTCTATACTAATATTGTAGAGCAGAGGAGTTTGTTTGTTTGGTTGAACGCGTTAATCTCGGGAACTGCTGGTTCGAGTTGAAGGACTATTTTAGTGTTGGACGGCCTATTTATCGGGGAAGACTATAGGATCTAACATCATGCTACGACCAATAGTAGCAAAGCATTAATGGATAATGTGACGAAGACGAGGTTGCTCGGATCAGCTAGTTTAATAATATACCAGATACAAATATCACCTGCTGATGGAGTGGATGTCTTTGAAGTGGCTATCACCAAACTCCACGCATACTTTACACCTAAACAAATTGAGAATTAAGAACGTCACTCTTTTTTATTGATCAAACAAGGGGCAAATGAAAAGTTTCAAAAATTTCTTAGTACGGCTTAGACAATAAGCAGACAGATTTCAGTTCAAACAGAGTCGAAAGACATACAATATGTGTTCAAAATCGACGATGACAGTTTACTAGATTGTCGTATTGGTGGAATGAAGGTTAAAAAAAAAAATGTTAGTAGACTCTGCGTGTAGGTAAATCCAACTTTAATCACACACAAAACTTGGGGAAATATGAAACAAAACAAGGTAACCAAACATTCAGTTGCAATAAGACTTTTATGGTTCTTAAAGTAAGAAACCCCAAGGGGTTCTTCCTAATGGTCTTGTTAGGTCAAGACCTAACAGGACCATTTAACACAAATATAAAAATAGCAGTTAGATCCGAAAATGCAACTTTTTACTTTTTTGCATCTCTGATGGAACTAGAGATCTACTTGGGAAAGAAATTGCCATGGCTATAGTTATAATAATAATAATTCTTTATTTTCGGACAACAATGATCCAGCGTGTTAGTAAACAATATTATAACTTATTACTAGTGTTAGTAGCTAAAATACAACAGAGAAGAAGACAGAACCGAATAAATATTATTGTGAAAAGGACAACCCCAATCTAATGGTTAGTGATAGTCCTTCTCACAAAACTTTTAATTATCGAAGAGTCGATACTCTCCGCCACAGTTTTTAGTATGCTGTTGCCACTCGCCCGCAACCTTGACAACAGCAACGCGGTTTTTTTGCGAATGACGGCGTGGAAGCCGTCGGTTCGGTTTTGCGCAAACATACCAGAAGCGCTGCACCATCGTGGCAGTCCCAACAGCATCCTAAAAATGTTATTATACTGGACGCGTAGGTCATCCAGCGATCTTTTGGTATAGCTGACCCAAAGATTCCCCGTGTAGAAACCCTGGCAATATGCTTTAAAAACTGTTACTTTTACTTGATAAAAGTAACACTTTGATAATGGGTGTACTTAAAATCGGATTACAAATTGACCAAATGGAAACTAAGACAGTTTCCGAAATCCAATGATGTTTTAGTGGAATTGCCAATCGATGAGAAAATACAACCAGCTACTCAATCATTAAGAAGGATAATAGGAAGAAAAGTTGAAAAAAAAAATATAAAAGAACGGTTACCAGTAACTAATCTTAAGACTATAATGTACCTACCATATTCTGACAAATACATGATTATGGTTGGAGAAAGATTCAAGGAGTGTAATTCCCTGCCAGAGTCTGTGTTTCCTGATAGTTGCAAACTGGGAGTCTTTAAGTCGGGAGTGATTGGGTTGCTTCTGGGCAAGCGTGCTCCATCTTCAACCACGTCATCGCTTACCACCAGGTGAGATATTGGTGCCTATAAATATAAAAAAGCGAGTACTTAAAGAGATTCCCATAGGTGGTAATAGTTTCAACATTTTATTCAGTACGAACTTAAAGAATGAGATATTGCATGGCAAGGTTGCCATAAGGTCATGTTCCAACTTAAACGTGTTTAGTGAAAAATTGTATTTAAGCTTTTATATTAAAGTGTCGGTGACAGTTTTCTTACATAACAAGTTATTAAATTCAGTTCGTAAATTCGATAGTAAACGATTATAAACAGTAACTTGATATTAATGACATTGATTAAAGCTGTGGGGATACAGAGAATTCTGAGCTATTACAATTTCTGAATAGATTTTTCACTACCGGGTTGCTTACTGTAGATGTAAGTTAATATAAGTAAGATTTAAAATAATATTGATTGATTCAAACTGTTCGGTGCAGTTATGACCATGATGCTCGTAGATTGACGTAGAGTAATTCATGAACGTAGCCCCTTCACATGAACGTAGGCACAAACATTGACAGGCCTAGGTTCTCTTCTCTTCGTAAACTCTGATGTGCATAACTTACCGGTTGGTATGTTTTAAAATCTCATTGTCGGGAAGATGCCCAAGGCCAAGTATATGAATAATTGACGTTGTGAAGTTATGAAATAGATGACGAGTAAGCATAAAATTAGTTTGTGTGAACAGGTTCTTAGTTAGAAGTGCGAGTATAGGAATTGTGTTATGCTGAGCTATGAGATAGATGTTGACTGTGAATAAGATACGTAGTCTTTGACATTCTTTGTTAAAATCAATGTGAGTTTTATGACTTCATTGGTGCTTGGACTTGGTAATCACGAATACTAGTGAATCACGAATCAAACCTAAAGGATTGATTACAGCCAGTTTAGAACTGTCGAATGGCTAAAACACTGAACGAAAAGTCAGTTAACTGAAGATTTGGAATAGCTCTGTGTGTAAAAAAAATTTTAGACAACTGCCGTAGAGATTAACGATAACAAATTTCTTGGGGGATATTGAAGTATATAATGATGAAACAGGACAAATGATGAAAAAGAAATGTCGTACATTTATAGAAATTGAAGGTCAGTGGAAAGTTTTTAATGATAAAAAAAAACCAAGGAATTGAATCAAAAAGATACATCTGCTTCATAAATAAGATTGATTAATTATGACTAAATTAAAAAGAGAAAAGGGAAGAAAGATAGAGATAATAATAATATCAAGGCATATAACATTGAATACAATAAAGAAAATCAAAACAATTATCATAGAAAAAAATATAATTGGTATATAATTACAATATGGTATAATCGGGTCGTTAACCGGAAAAAAAATATAATAAAGGAGTAAAATACCTCTAGTGTCATGTACAGTGTTTGGAAGGAAATAAATACTTAGTAATAAATACATACATATATTATTTATAAGTACCTAGATCCATAAAAAAACTTACTACAGGAAGTATTTATACACAAATAAAAAAAGGAAGGGATGTAGTGTATGTATATACTTATGATTGCTTTCGAGCGCGTACGTCACAACGTACGAACTGGGTGGGACTCAGTCTGTGTTCAACCGTCAGTCAGGCAGCACGTGGTGATGCGTAGGCGAGCCAAATACCTACTATTAGTGATACGATGCGTGGACACTACATGCATTATGACAAAAAGTCTGCTAAACCTATTGAGTTTCGTGTAGGTGAGTTGGTCAGCGTTGAGCGTGAAGTTGCTGCTACGGGGCAGAGTAAAAAGCTAGTCCCAAAATATCGCGGCCCGTACAAGATAGTTAAGGTTTTAGGAAATGACAGGTATCAAATTGAAGACACCCCGATCACCCAAAAGGGCAACCGGAAGTATTCCACTGTCATTGCCGTGGATAAAATGAAAGCTTGGGCTCACTATTATAGACCACATTTAACTTGACAAATTTTGGCGGTTTCAAGGTAGTAGCGACTTGTACCGCCCCAGTGGTTTCAAGGTAGTAGCGACTTGTACCACATTTAACTTGACAAATTTTGGCGGTTTCAAGGTAGTAGCGACTTGTACCGCCCCAGTGGTTTCAAGGTAGTAGCGACTTGTACCACTATTAAACTTGACAAATGTTGGCAGTTTCAAGGTAGTAGCGACTTGTACCGCCATAGTGGTTTCAAGGTAGTAGCGACTTGTACTACTAGTAAAATATTTAATATAAAACATACAGTTGTATGTACTTGATTGTTTGTTGATTAATCCTTGTTGCTTGTTTGCAATTATTATTTTTTGTTTTATTTCCTTCTAAGCTTTAGTCATTCATGTAATTACGCGAGGACGCGTAAGTTGCGCGGATGGCCGAGTGTTAGAATTTAGTTATACTTAAATAAGATTGTTGCATTGTATGGTTATTAAACTGTAAGTTACTGTCAGAATAGAATATGCGACACTCATTTTGACATTAGAAATCACTGTCAAATGTTGTCACTAGATGGCGTTAGTTTTGGTGTGTTTACGATCCATTTGTTTAGTTAAATAGTGACTTTACATTAATTAATTGAATATTTTATTTTATGTTAAATTAAATCAAATGTTTTAGAGATTTATATTTTTGTTGGAATTGTTTTCGTTTTTTTAACGTTTACTAATTTAAATAAATAGTTTACCGTTTCTGTCGAGTTGGCGCGCTACATCCGGCCCCCACTCTTGTTGGTTCCCTGTGTAGCGCGCTAGCTCCGGGAGTCAGTCGGTCTTTAACTGTGTCACAAGAAAGACAGTGAAATAAAAGTGATAAATGTGAATAAAGTGAGTTTCATTGGAGTAGCCCTCTCACACACTGCACTTTTCACATGAAGACACTTGATGTTGGAGTTGATTGTGTTGGTTGGCTAAATCCATATGCTGGATGTGTAGCTCAGCTAGCTCAATCTTGAGGCAGGTGTTTTTATGGACGACATTTTGCACTTCCACCTCGCCTTCTGCAATCTCTTGGAGCAACTTTTGATTTAACGCTTTGGAATCTTTCAGCTCCTTCAAAGACGCTCTTAATTTTGCTTCCAGCTCTTTAATCGTGACCCTGCGGGTCATAGTTTTGTTGGGTCAACTGGAATATGTACAGTTATGTAAAAAACAGTGGATGAAAATTTTTAGTAATAAAAATAAGTAGGAGGTAGTAGGGGAAAAAGTAAAATTAATTAATTTTAAGGGATAGCTATTAAAGTTAAATAAATTTATTAGAATAACATACAAAGAATTAAAAGAGGAAAATTAAAAAAGAAAATTTTACTATAAATAAACACTGCTTTTGTTATTTTTTCTAAGTTTTAAAGTACATTGGAACTTGATTAACATTAAGATTTATTATAAATTACAGTTTAAATTAAGAGTACCTAGCATAGATCTTATTATGTAGTGTATTTTTGCAGTAAATTATGTAGTGTTAGTTGTCTGGGCGAATGTTTTCGTCGTCGATTTTACTTCCACCAGTTGTCAAGCAAAAGGAGACATAAACCGTGCGAGTGTGTGATGGACGTTGCTCAGAGGCCTGAGCAGTATTTCGTGATGTTTTGTAGTATGTAAATATTGCCTACATTAACATAATGCAAACAAAATACTCCCCGGGTTCGTCGATCTTTTTAAATCCGTCACCGTCGTTGCGTTGGTTTGACAGCTAGTTTTAGTAAACTTGTATTCGGAAGTTATCGGTACAAAAAACACTGTACAATTACTGGCACTTGTTATTACTACGACTTTTTACCTATTAAACACTAATTTAACTTAATTAAAACACTTTTAACAATTATCTTAAATTAATTATTACTAGAGATCCAACTATAACAAGTAATCCCTGAACCATTCAAGAGAGACGTTTTCAAGCCTTGCAAGTAAGATTGGAACGGAAATTAGAATTCTTATGTTGTTTGCATTGATATATAAAAACCCAAGATACACACTCAGCATCTCAAAAACGTCTGCATAAAACAAGCGCACAATTTAGAATTTTGCGCTAGTTTCAAACAATCTCGTATCGCTCGCCATACTGCACTGCTTTGTAAAAACTACTTTAAGCGATTCGTGTCAGGTTGAATTTGCAAAAAAATTGTTTATACTATAACTACACACGACTCACACATGACACTTGATACATGTCAGTTTTTGACGACAGTTTCGAGTGTTGCATTTGTTCGAGACTGTGCATCTTGGGTTTTTTATATATCAATTGGTTGGTTAACTCACAACAAAGTCAAGATGATACTAATGTAGATGATTAGAGGAGTTCATGGCTTAATAATAGTAGCTGCTAAGTTCGACCTTCAAGGTTAAGCAATGCTTGCTGAGGTCAGTCCATAACATTACGATACTCCTCGGTGCCTCGGAAAGTACGTTAAGACGTTGGTCCCGGCTGTGATTTGTACGTCTATAACAGTCTCAGAGGATAGCCAGATACCTTAAATAAGACAACAGTCTTGCCAAGGCCGGGGTATTTCATGCCACGGACATACTCACGGACCAAACTAAATAAAAAAAATAAAAAATACTATAACAGTATAATGATCAAAAAAAGCGTGATATTTATAAAATAAATATCACGCAATATTTTTTTTACATAATATGCAAATAAAAAATGATAGAGCGCGGACTCAATTGGAAACCATGATATAACTCCCAAAGTGTAAATAAAAAAAAAAAAACAAAATAGAAAATAACATAAAGATACTTCGACAAGATTGAGCAAAAGTGGTGGGAGTATTATATTTTAATAGTTACGGACTGTGAAACGTAGTGATGTGTTGCACTGGTCGAGAAAGAGCTGCTGACAACATGGAACTTAAGGATGCTCTCTCGAGAAATGCTTCAAACAGCGTTCAGATGAAGCAACTTTCGTCGGCATTTACTGAGAAATTACATCTGAAAAAAATAGGTAGTAATCTACATGATATGATACGTTATTTGGTTTAGCCAGAATTTTTGTATATCGGTATCACATAATAAGAAAAAAAAAAACACCAAATCACCTCCAAATCGTTGAGATGAAACTGTTTTACTCCATTTTTAAAAAAAGTCTAAAAAAAATATCTACTGCTTTGCAATACAAATGAAAATAATTTGGTTTTTTTACTTTTTTAAAATACGTGTTATTTTTTTTATAATAAATTAAAAATGCGGGTAGCGGAGTGGCGCGTATAGGAGTAGTTAGCTCCGTTTATATGCATAAAGACATTGGCATGTATACAAGCCTTAAGCCATCTACTAGAACAGTGCGCCGTATTTTAAAGTAAGTACATAGTAGTAGGTGTTTCTTGAACATTCAACTGAAAGCACCAACCTTTTTATAGCACAAAACGGCGGGGGCATTTCATACACATAATTCAGGATCATCAAAGTGTTTTAGTATTAAATACTTTAAAGTGTGTAGTTTTAGCCTGAATGTGTTAAGTAAATATAAGTTTGGCTAGATACCTTACCAACTGAGGCCATAACACTACATTCTTTCCTGGATAGTAAAAAGTGGTACTAAAATCCAATCGTCCTAAAACACTTTCAAAAACAGTGGCTTTTACATTTTCGCTTGGCTCTATAAAATACGAATTTATCAGAGTAAACATAAATAAATAACTCTTTTAAGAACATATCAGTGTCTAGATTGAAAAAGGAAATAAGGTCCGAAACTAATTTCCTTTCAAGTCCTTCGAAATACGGACGACACTAAAAGAAGACGAGTGTATGTTAACAATTTTAGGATTATGCCAAGCTTTTTAACATAGTAAGACCTGAAAATAGGTTAATCAAACAAGGTGACATTGACTACATGTATGCTCTCGCCGTATGGTGCCGGTACTGCATGGTACCGTAAAAGAATAATACCATCCCATCACTTCCCGTGGGTGTCGTACGAGGCGACTAAGGGACTCACCAGAGAATGGACAGCAGCGTTCTCTGTAAAATGCAACACCATACACTGCGATCGCCAACCCGCCTGCCAAGCGTGACGATTATGGCAAACCCCCCTCCAATTGTGGGAGGCCTATGTCCAACAGTGGACGTCTTTCGGCTGATATGATGATGATGATGCTCTCGTCAGAGCAATTTCCAAACATTTAGTTTATAGTTTACATAACACTGTAGGTATTTAAAAACTGACCAAGTGCGAGTCAGACTCGCGTGCAAAAGGTTCCGAACTACCAGAGACTTTTATAGGTTTTCCTGTTATCTGTAGATAAAGAACTATTAAAGATTTCGAAATTTTAAGTTCATTAGTTTCGGAGATAAGGGGGGAATGGTAATTTTTATCTAATTTCTGGAATAGCTTCAAAACTATACATTTTAAAATTATGAAAAATATATATTTAAAACCCTTACAGTAAGCCCTTTCGTGTGATATGTCACACAATACATTATGAAAAACTTTTTTTCAATGATTTGCGTAACGCGTCCGTGTTTAGGTCACAAAAGTTCATATGTGTGTTAATTTCAACAGAATCAGTCCAGTGGATCCGGAGAAAACTAGCTGTGACAGACAGACAGCTAGACAAACACCCGAGTGATCCTATAAGGGTTCCGTTTCTTACAGATGTTCGGAACCCTAAAAGTAATGTTGTAACTTGCCAGGTTCGATTTTGAGGCCGTAATTAAGTATCTATTTATTTTTTATCATGAAGATATGGATTCTTCTGGAAAGCTTTTTTGTTTTACATAGTAGCAATTGAGGTAATAATAGTTATCTACCTATAAATGTTCAACCGATCATTAACTATTTTTGTTTAGTAAAATTTCCATTGGTCGGTAAAACGCTTCATTAATTAAAGTTTCGGCGTTCAGGGTGACCGCGTATAAATAGGTGCCATTCAATATTGAACCTTAAGTAACAATGTTATTAATCTTCATATGTCCAACCTTGAAGTGTCACCAAATTGTAGTTGTATTTATCTAGTTTATTAGCATTAACGAAGACCAAGTCATGATGTGTTTGTTTTTTCAAAAGGACAAGTAGCTAATATGATTAGGAAAATGTACATTAAGCTTAACGAGGTCACCGGTAACATTTCATCACTCGTTACGACGTACCTTTCTAGAACGAGTGTCACTCCAGTAACCAAAATGAATTTATTCTACACTTTAATATATGCCGAAAATTTTATGTGTGTCTACAGAAACTACTTGAGTTTAAATAAAAGTCAAAAGATTATTGCAATAACTCGCATCGCCATTGAATTATCCCTTTCTATAGCCATAACTGTAAACAATGTAATTTTGACGAGTTTAATTAATTTAGATTTCAGCGACAAGGGTCAGTTGGTGACCGACCTATTCCAATTACTGATTCTTTTAAAAACCCTTGTCATAATAATTGGTGGAATTGTGAATGCGGAATCGTTCAGCAAATTCTACGAGAATCTTCAAAAGCTCCAGAACTGTTTCAAGGACGAATTCTGTTATAAAAATACGGAGAAAAAACTCATGTTCCAATGTTGCGTTGGCTTCGTGGTGTTTACTGTGATGGCTATAATACTTTTGATGGTGAGGCTTATCGGTTGGTATATAATGGAGACATACCTTTTAAGAGAAATAGTTGTGTTGGCCGTTTATGAGCTATGGGTAGATATTCGCTACACGCTAGAACATTTAGTAGTGTATTGCGCTATTGCATGTACTTACGACTACCTGAAATGCTTGAACACTGCAGTAAATGATATATTGCAAAAGTACAATGAGCAAGAAAACAATGAAATTAGCCTAGATGCCAATGAAGAATGCATTAATTTGCCTGAAAAAGTGAATAGCTGGACAGAAAAGTACCAGCACATTATGGCTTGCTGTAAAAATATCTCTTTATGTTATCAAGAACTGGTGAGTATTCATCTGTTTTTATTTAAACTAACAGACATAATCAAGAATCGAAAATCTTTCGTTCCCGACTTTTTAAAGGCATGATTTCTTCTGACAACCTCAACCAATTGACCCCAGCAAAACACAAAATTTCTCTGATTGAGCTCCTTTGATCTAATGAAGGCCTTTGATAGGGTAAGCATGAAATAATTCTTTCCCTATGTATCATTTCAGCTTAAAAGCTGTATTATAAAATCACTGAAGCTCTTACCAAATAGACCTAATTTATCACGAAGACCATATTTTGTCTTTAATATCGGCAAAAAACATTTAAAATAAGACTGCAGAAAGAGTTTTCAGGGCAGCACACTGGACCTTTCATTTTTCGAAAAAAATCTGTTGTAAAAATACATAAATTTGTATGTATGTTGTTCAATTACACCAAACGAGGCGTAAAAGCGGTATTACAATCTGTTCTTCAGCAAAACAAACAATATGAGCCGACTATGAAATCAATATTAAAATAATGATTTTTATAATAAAATTATCTTTTCAGCTGTTGTTTTCACTCGGCGTAGCCATGGTTCAGTGTATTTCTTCAATGTATGGAATTTTTAACGCAATTATTAAAAAGGTGATGTACTGTTTTAAATATTCTTTAATATTAGATCTGTTTCAAGCATTATTCCTTAAACAATCTGGTTTGCTTCTGCCCAATTTCTAAAGGGCTAATTACACTGAACATGTTATCAAACTCATGACTATAAGGATAGTCTTTGGTAATAAGCAATTGGCGTTACGAAATTCACCGACAACGAATCAAAATAATTATAAGATTAATATTATTTGCAGAGCCCAGAAAAAAGTTTCGGAACAGCAAGCGTCGTGTATGCTCTGATATACCACATGTCCGCCACATTCACTCTTTTAGTTGCTGGTCAGAAGTTGCAAAACCAATTCAATACATTTAACAAGGCCTTGGCAATGCTTGCGTGTGAAGTGTCTTCTCGTAAGTTCATTTACAGTTAATATATTTTTGGGTTTACTGTCTGAAATATGTCACCACTGTGTGAATCGCACGATGAGCATAATATGGTGGTTGTTTACCCTGCTTGGGTGGAGCACCGCTTTGTCCTCGTCAAGGTGATTGGCGGGGGCGACCTCTCGCGTCCGGAATTGGCTCAATCCATGGTCCGGAGCAAGGAGGCATGGGAAGCAGTCACCTCCTTTTGCGAAGCAGGGGGGGCTGCGTGAGGGACAATCAAACATCACGCTCCAGCCACCGCAACAGAAGAAGATTCCCCGGGTGGGTGACGAAGGGCGATTCCCGGCCACCGTAGACGCAGATCTGCGGACGACGAACTTTGGGTGGCTTGCCATCCGATAAAAACCAGGTCGACGGCGCATTGTGTTTCACGCGCTTCAAAGAGATGTCAGCAAAAAAACGGAGCCCGCTAGGGCCAGTGTCTGCCAGAGTCGCGGAATTTGTTTGAACAGTCACCGAACCCAAAGGGTATTTGGAGGAGCACGGATGGGGTTAAGTCAGTTAGGGTGCCTGTCCATTTCAGCGTAACGGAGAAATTTTTGTCAATTGAATTGCACAAAATCTCTGGACCACGTGAGTCACTGACATTTTATGCAATTGCATTGGTTAATATTTCTCTGTTTCTCCGCTCCGTTGCTTTGCTCCGCTGATGTGGACAGGCAACCTAAGAGTATGACACGCCACCCAGAGTAGAAATAATTATTTGATGATTTTCCATCCTAAAAAAGTCCCAGGAAATATGGCGTGAACTTGACGGCTCTTAAGTATTCTTGTATTTTTTTAATTTTTATTATTGTGTTAAATTCTTTTCCTCATAGCCCAATTTATCTTACGTCTTTTGATTCTGCACGTCTCTCATAGTCGTAGTAGCAATCAGAAAGTTATCCTATCTTATTAACAGTGCATCCATCGTCATTGTCGTTGGTCTTCCTCTACTCTTAATCATATTTATTGATATAATATGAAATGATAAACGATATTTATTCATATTCAATATGTTACCAAAAATCCTTTCCTTAATTGTCATCATTTGTAACATAAAATCCGTTTATTCATCTTTTTCAGATCGAGCAAAATCTGAAACGAGGCAACTAAAGGATCTTAATCGCTTAGTTACGACAAATCCTATTGTCATCAAATTTGGCACTTTTTCTTTGGGAATGTACTTGTTTCCTATGATGTTGTCTCTGTCTGCTACATACATTGTTGTCATGTTGCAGTTTAATCATGTTATATAATCTGGTTTCTGGCTTAATTGAATGTTTAAGTGTTATGTTGTTTTTTTTTTTTTTTGGTGTTCAATTATTGTGTAGTCTGTACTGTAGCCATGCTCCAGAATCAGTTCAATTCCGCTAGGATTCCGCTGATTCTTCGCTAGGAGAAAGATAATAATTGATGTCCGCTACTGTGTTGTAATAGATTTTGCAATACCTAACAAATATATGTATAGCATATATTTTCCTACACATGTGATAGATACCTAAAGAAGGTCAACAAAACGCTACATTATTCACTTAAATTAATGCTGTTACTTTTCACGATGTACAAACATAGCTGTCACCAGAAGATACGAATCGTTGATATTGTCAAAGTAATGACACTCTTTTACTTTATTATAATTTAAATAATTGGATAATATCATCAATAACTGCCAGTTATTTCCAGAGTTGACAAGTAACCAGCTCTCTTAACATTAAAATGATTAACATGTTAATAAGAGCTGAAAATATAATGGGAGTTTATAGAAATTTTAACTATTTTGGAAAGTTTCAGAAAATTCTTATCGTATTTCGTGTAATTTTTGAGGTGGTTATGTATACATTTGTGTTAATAATTAATTTAGATTCGTATAGATCATTCACCTTTCTTCGAAGAAGCATGTCTCCAGCCGTTATGGGCATATTTTATTGTTTAAATTTCACAAGTGGTTTCTTTATTATGTTATGTAGTATTCAAAGCTCGCAATCTTTCAATAACTTCATTACTAACCTCAGAGCCGTACATCATTGCTTCCAAGGAGAAACAACATATTATAAAAAATATGTAAAGAAACTGAAATATGTTCTTGTTATTACTACTGCATTACATTGTTGTGGCAGCACGGTTATATTTGCAACAAAAACGCTTAATAAAATATATATAGAGAGCACAGGATTGACGTTAAACTACTTACTAATTGTAATGTTAGAGATATACATTGAAGTCCGTCATATTCTAGAAAATATTGTATTATACACTTACATTACTATGCTACACTATTTTTTGAAAACTGTAAACCACAGTATTTCGGAGACTACGAAGAAAGATGATAAAACAGAGAAGAGTTTTATTTTGGATATAGGTCAGAAGAATGATCATATTTTAACAAATGAACAGCTGGACAAATGTGCGATAAAGTATCGGTACTTAATCAGATGCAGCAAGAAACTATCAGCGTGCTTTAATAATCAGGTACAAATGTATGCCTCATTAATTCTTGTTTACTGCTGTCACACTGCAAGGCCTCTTCTGACATATAGAAGATGCAATAATCACCACTCTTGCTCAAGGCGAGCATTAGTGTTTTCTTCATCTGTAATACACGATGCATCACATTTGCGTTGCCAAGACAAAACTTAGTGTCTCAGCGCCTGTGGTTGAATATATATCCAGGAACAGCCGCCCAGGATATATCCTGGAACTTGGCAAAACTTGATTGATTATAGAAATAGCGGTGGTGGAGAGCTTTCTTAGAAGATGTATTCACAGAAAGCTCTTCATTAAATGAAGTTTGAAGAGTAACATGATTCAAACACTAACTAATTATTCGTGAACAGCCCGGAATTTTTTTGTTAGAAAATAACTGGGTTCAACTATCACGAAGCGTGTATTGTGTGTACTTTTTGTTTCAGATGTTGTGTTCATTGGCACTGTCATCAATACAGTTGGTAATTTCAGTGTATGGGGTGTTCGGTGTATGTATAATAGGCGTAAGTTATTATTTTAAAATATTAATTGTTATGTCTTTATATTCTTGACTGATCTGACTATCTTTATTCTTTTTACAGATAACACAAAACCTCGTTTTTGCAATCATTGTAACGTATGACCTGCTCTATACAGTATTTTGTGCATCTTTTGTTATCATAGCGGGTCAGAATCTTCTGAACGAAAGTTCAATAATTAAAAGAAGCCTATCTAAAATATACAGCATGTGGTCGATAAGTAAGTTTTTTAGATATAGGAAAAAAGGGAGGGAGGTGTAAAATATATATTGAAAAGAACCTCAAGTTAATTTTATTAATTTGATTATTTTCAGAACCATCAGCATCAGAAACTAAACGATTAAGAAAACTAAATCTTCTAGTGCAAGTTAACCCTATCCAGATAGAATATACCAACAAAATAATCTTAGGGATGTACCTTATTCCGATAATTCTATCGGTGTCTGCTACTTACGTGATAATTGGTTTGCAGTTCAATCATCTTATTTAGAATTTTAAGAGATATCCAACCTTAATTATTTAGATATAGTTTAAAATAAGTTGTTTTGAGTATTGAATTATTGTAAAACGTTAAAAACGTTTTTGAAGTTTTACAATAATTCAGTACTCAAAATATTTCATGTTTATTTATAACTAGTGGACGTCACGCGGTTTCACCCGCGTTGTTCCCGTTCCCGTGGGAGTATGGGGATAAAATATAAACTATGTTACTCCCTGATAATGTAGCTATCCATTGCTGAAAGAATTTTTCAAATCGGTCCAGTAGTTTCGGAGCCTATTCATTTCAAATAAACAAACAAACAAATCTTTCCTCTTTATAATATTAGTGTAGATTCATGTTCGTACAGAAAAATAGTAATAGATAAGTTCAGTAAGTAATACAAAGGATAGTTCATAGGTCTTATGAAGCAATTTCCTGGTCCTGTCTAAGAGATTGTAAAAAAGTCCAAACTACCATGATACTGAACGTCAACTGTCACCACTGTGTACTATGGCCATTTCCAACCATTTTGCCTCCGACTTTGAACTCTCATTATCAACATGACACCCTGTTAGACAAACTTGAAGACTATGGTATAAGAGGCAACGTACTAAACCTAATAAAGTGAGGTAAGCCTCACTGATCAAAAACAGTACACAGAAATATCGAGAGTATGAACTAAAACTAACCGTGAATTCAAATATTTATATTCTAGTAGAATGTCTAAATTTGGGATTCCGCAAGGAAGTGAACTTGGGCCAATTATTATTTCTGCTTTACATTAACGATCTACCCTATTACTGATGCGGTAGCGACAAGCCTACATTGTGGAATCTCGACTTCGGGCTCTATTTTCTATTGGTGTACAATATTGATTACCTAAATGATTATTTCTTACAAACTGGTTTGGTGTCTCGTCTCGCCTAAAATAAAAGCCGATGTGTCTATTTTGCTTTATACACGGTGCCATTTTAATCGTCTAACAAAAGCGGTCCACTTAATGTACCCGACATAGACTACCTCTAAAAGCGTATGTTTTTTCAAAATAATTCTTTATGATAAATTCAAACATATTTATTTCAAATAAACCTTTTGAATTGTCAAGGTTGGTCGGTCCAAAAAGATGAAGCTATTTGCACGTACCAAAGCGTAAATCTCAATGGAGAAGAACGTGCAAGAAACTCCACGGGACACTCTTTTAAAAATAATAACTTGTTACAAAGTTATTATTCAAGGAACAATTCAAGGAAATATTTAAAATAAACCAGATGATAGGTATCTACGATAAAAATATAAATAATGCATTAGAAACATCTTGTTATTAAAGTTTGCGCCGTCCTTGGAAGACAAGGCTCGGATTGCGCTCGCTCCTGGATGTTTCATTTTCATTTTTAAATAAATCAAATGTTCATAAATATCAATTTGTTTTAAATGAATATGTCATTGGATAGATGAAGTAGGCTGCCGCTGTAAGGCGAATGGCACCATGTATTATTATTTCTAACAAATTGGTTTGGTGGCTCGTCTCGCCTAGAACAAGAGCCGATATTGTGTCTATTTTGTTCAAATAACACATATATGTGATTTGGATTTTGAAATTTGTTGTATTTTAGCACTTAACGTGTTTGGTTTTTAATAAAGAATTTAAATGATACTCTTTCATAATTATTTACCTTACATAACCTTTACCATTTCTACGCGACTATGACAGTCATTGGCATATTTTTCTTACTTAATTAAGTACTAGCTAGTGATCAATGCTCCACTCCTATTGGTCATAGCGTGATGTAATATAATATACTAGCTTGTGCCAGCGGCTTCGCCCGTGTGATCCATAGGAAACATACTCCCGGGATAAGAAGTAGCCTATGTCCTTTCTCAGGCTCTAGACTATCTGTGTACCAAATTTCATTTAAATCGGTTCAGTTGTTTTGGCGTGAAAGCGCGACAGACAGACAGAGTTACTTTCGCATTTGTAATATCATAGTAAGGATAGCTTTCCTCGATAAATGGGCTATCCAACACTAAAATAATTTTTAATTCGAACCAGCAGCAAACAAACAATCAAACAAACTCATCAGCTTTCATTAGTATTGATGTAAGCTCCGGCTCTCTTCTTTATACAACCTGAATAAACGCAATACCTCTTAAGAGGTCATTGAACTCATCATTATCTCAACTTTCACTTTGAGACCGTCACTGAAATCGCGAAAAAAAAAATCGACTGCCCCATACATTTATGTGCGCATAACTCGACACAATGTACTGAACAGCTGATCTTTTGTTCGTGATTTCGGGATTGGTCCCATTTTAAAAGTTGTTCATAATGATGAGTACCTGACCCCTTAAGAGGTTTTGTGTTTATTCTGTTACACGTTGTACCTTAAGGCTTGTTTTCACGCCAATGACCTTGTGAATACAAATGGAGCCAATTACACCTCTACGCGCCACTCCACTACCCGTATTTTTAATTTTTTTCGTTTTTTTCGTTTGTATTGCAAAGCAGTAAATCTATTTTTATACTCTTTTGATAAAAAAAATAAGGAGTAAAATGGTTTCATCTCAATTATTTGGAAGTGATTTGGTGGTTTTTTTTCTTATTCTGTGATACCGATGGATACATTCTAGCTACACCAAATTACATATCATATCATCATGTAGATTACAAAACATTTTTTTCAGATGTAATTTTTCTGTTAGTGCCGACGAAAAGCTGCTCATCTGCACGCAGTTTTTAAACGTTTTTCGAGAGAGCAGCCTTAAAAGATAAAATTTGAGATCCAGAGTGCTAATGATGGTCTACATACATTGAGTGGTCTGAGATGTATATGTCATAGGTTTGTCAGACCACTCAATGAAAATTTGTACATCCAACCTCTCTTTGAAAATGTACTATTTGTCCATTGTACACTTGGTTTTTAATTGTTGTACAATAAAGTATATATCAAATAAATAAATATTGTTGTTGCTGGCTCGTGATTGCAAGCACGTGTGATGAGCGTGGGGTCGTGGATTCGACTCCCAGGTCAGGTTAAGTTTTTTTAGAGTCCGACTCGCACTTGACCGGTTTTTTTAATTATGAAAAACCTTTGGAACGTATCTGAATTTAGTCATATCATTTAAGAAAGTATTTTCCATTTTAGTATTTGTACAGTACCAAAATGTAATTATACAATATCTTCTATTTGTGTATCTCTGTTACTTGAGTAAATGAATCATTATAATTATATTATTACCGAAAATTCATTTTGATTAGCATTTAGGTTCTTTTTTTTAAATGTCATGTTTGTGGTATCCACCTTGCAAGAAGGTGAAACACTTTCTTACAAGTGGCGTGTTTGTTGGGCTATTGATTAAGTTCGGCACGGTATCAGGCAGTATAATGCTAACAGCTGAACACATGTCAGTGTTAACACTAGCATAGTACAGAGTTGATGTTGTCGATGGCATACGAGGCCAATTTATACGGGTTTTCTTACCACTGTGGCGCCACAGTAATATTATGAGTATTTATCATATATTAATAGTGTAATGTATAGTTTGTGTATGTATATTATTGTTCATTTTAATTGTATTTGAATAATTTCAATCGCATTTAATTCTTCATATTGCACATACCACTATTCTCTGCATCTCCCAAAGCTTGACTGGTAGAGAATGCCTATGGCATTAAGTCCGCCTATGTACATTTGTGTGCTGAAGTGTTAAATAAATAAATATTACATCAAAATTATCATAGCCACAAAAAAATGCTATCGTAATTCTTCCTCTGATGTCATTAAGGTTGTCAATCAAGATCAATATCAATAATTTTCATAAATACATAACATTTCGACTTTTAGGGGAAGTTTGTATAGAGTATTAGTAATGTCAGTTAATAGCGACTCCTCGAACTAAACGTTCCAAGTAGGCACAACAATTCAAAAAATCATGTTCGATGATAAAATTATCATAACCATTGAAAATATAACAGGCGTCCACAGAAATTATAGTTCTGGTGGAAAATACCGGAAAATTCTAATATTGATTCGCGGTATTATTGAAACTGTTGTTTTATTTTCATTTTTTTTTAAAAGCTTCATCGTGTTTTCGCCGAGTTTTGGATTACGTGAGAATATAACACCATTGATAGCATTATACCACTTTGCTTTCCTGTTAAATAGTTTCATTATTACCGCGTGTGCTGTTCAAAGTTCGCGTTCATATAAATTATTTAAAAGCGATTTGAAGAAAGTGCATTTTTGCTTTGGGGATGTCGAAATTTACAAAAAATGCATTAAAAATTTCAAAGTTATCTTCACATCAATGGCTTCAGGATATTGTTTGGCAAGCTCTATTCTGTTAATTTTCCGAGTGCGTCGTTTGTTAGAGGAAGTTAAAATTGGATATATATTTTTATTTGTCATCGACATGTACATTGAAGTTCGATACATCTTAGTAAATAAAGTAGTTTATATTTACATTTCAATGTTACAATGTTATTTGAAAACTATAAACACGAAAATTTGCGAAATTAAAGCTACATATAAAAAAATGGAAAAGAGAGAATCTGCACTCACAAATGAAGGTGATGGTCTCCTGACGGTGGCACTTGTAGAAGAATGGGCGATAAAGTATCAAAAATTAGCGAGCTGCAGCAAGAAACTATCGGAGTGCTTCAGTAGTCAGGTGAATAAGCTTTTAAAACCCACACCTTGGTCCCTTTCTTCTTTCTATCTATCAACCTAACACGAAGAGGATGATGGGGGCTTATGTCAACATATTTATTTTTTAAGGAATGTACAGTAATAAGTACATCTTCGTTTTCGTTTAAAAATGATAATTATCTTTTCAATTGACTCTAATTTTTTCAGATGTTGTTACTATTGGCTTCGTCATCAGTTAACTATATTGTTTCAACTTATGGGATATTCAAAGTATTTATAATAAGTGTAAGTATCAATTACGCTTCTTCACCTTTAGTAACTAGAGCTGGTTTGCAATGATTTTGGTGTATTTTGCGTTATCGATGCTTTCACCGTCTGATAGCACAAGTAAATAGCATCTGGTGGTGACAGATTTTACCCGATTTGATCGACCAGAACCAGTCGTATTACGTCAAAGCTGTCATCACGAATTCCGAAATTAAGCAAGTGCCATCAAAGTACTACTTTTTCGGAAACAATTGAGTTTATTTATCCAAAATTGGTTATTATTATACCATTTTAGAAAGCTTATTAAACAATAACGTATAGTGTTATTTGTACGACCAGTATCGTACATTTATTTTGAGTAAACTGTCTCTATCCAAGAGATGTTTCAAGAAATTTTCATAGCTTGGACTTTACGACGCTTCACTTCCAAAGATATGGCTATTTTTTATAAATTGTTATTTGAAGGATTTAATAATTCAAGGAGCTATCACAGCCGTTTGCTCCTTCCGGAGTGGCTCTGCTGGCGGCCTCGACGCCTTAAGTCCTCAACACCTAAAGGACCTTATCTGTTCAGGCGCCGGGGAAGCTGGTGAGTTGCTTTTGAAGGAGCTCACGGCTCTGATTAACCTCATGTTCTCCAGCAAGGTGAACGAGGCTGTCATTGACGTCTTGTACGGGGCCAACTTATGTGCCCTGCGCATGGGATGGCGGGATTCGTCCCATTGCTGTGGGAACTACGAACCGTCGTATGGCAGCCAAGATTTGTTGCAAATTTTATAGTGAGTTCGCTTCAGAAAAAATTCAGCCCCTTCAGTTGGGTTACGGCTCCAAAGGGGGCTGTGAGGCTGCCGTACACGCATTGTCGACCTACGTAAATTCTGGCAAAGGAGAGGTCATCCTGAAGGTTGACATCAAAAATGCTTTTAACTCTGTAAATAGGTCCCTATTATATCTTTTTTAGATTCTGCCCACAAGGTGTCCACCTTGTTGGCAGAATCTAAAAAAGAAATACCTCAAATTTTCAGTTTTCTCTGGCAATGTTATAGACAACCATCTAAATTACTTTATCGGGACAACCTTTTGGAATCCGCTGTTGGCTGTCAACAAGGTGATCCCCTCGGGCCAGTGATCTTTAGTTTAGCTATTCACCCAATTAACCGACAGCTAAATTCTAAATTTAATGTTTGGTATCTCGATGATGGAACCCTTGAAGGTGATGTAATTTCGGTTTTAGATGATCTACAATTTTTAAAAACTCATTTTCATTCCATAGGACTTGATCTGAACTATTCTAAATGCGAATTATTTTTATCTGACAGTACTGACCGACAACTCACTTTCAAAATTTAACGCAATAGTCCCTGAAATCAAAATTATGGACAAAAGCTCTCTTCGCCTCCTTGGGTTGCCAATCTTTGAGAATTCCTTTCCCAATTTTGTCGTAGAAAAAATTCAAAATTTCAATGATGTTTCGGAAAGACTGTTAAAAATTAACATGCATTCGGCCATCACCATTGTTCGTTACTGCTGTTTCGGCCCAAAATTAACATATTTCCTTCGTGCTTCCCATCTATGGAAGCACCCTCATCTTCTGGAAAAAATGGACCAAATTATCAAGCATACACTTTCTGCAATTTTAAATGTGGCCATGGATGACCGAGTTTGGGCTCAAGCTACTCTTCCCATCCGTATGGGAAGCCTTGGCGTCCGCAAAAATACCAGTATTAGTTTACCGGCTTTTATATCCTCGGTTCACGGCACTGAAAAATTAGTCAGGAATATCCTAGCTTCCACACTGATTGATTTTGATGTGCCGTGCTTTACCGATGCTATAACTGCCTGGAGACTCGCTTGCCCGAATGAAAATTTACCCGACAACCCATCATACCAGAGACGGTGGGATGAGCCGCTCTGCAGAGAAGTTCAGAAGAACCTAATTGCCTCTGCTGCTACTTCTGCGGAGCGTGCACGCCTGTTGGCTGTGGGTGAGTGGGAGTCGGGCCTCTGGCTTCACGCACTACCGTCGTCGAACATAGGCACCTTGTTCGACGATACTACTTTCCGCCTCGCTGCTTCCCTTCACTTAGGCGCATGTTGTTGTTCTCCTCATCGCTGTCACTGTGGCGAAGCTGTCAACAGCCTCGGGCACCAGAGCCTGTCGTGCAGTCGAAGTGCGGGTCGCGTAGCACGGCACGCAAACATCAACGACATTATCCTACGCGCTCTTGTCGCCGTGGGCGTTCCAGCCGTACTAGAACCCATTGGCCTGGCACGCGACGATGGCAAGCGACCGGACGGCATGTCTTTATTTCCTTGGAAGATGGGTAGGCCTTTAGTGTGGGACGCTATTTGTGTCGATATTCTTGCGCCATCCCATCTTCCTAGCTCGTCGTGCTGTGCTGGTTCTGCCGCTGCGGCTGCTGAGAACCTCAAACGGCGGAAATATAGTAGCCTTGTTGGCAATTATATTTTTGAGCCGTTTGGGGTTGAAACTCTTGGACCGTGGGGTCCGAGTGCTCACGTTTTATTTAAAGAACTAGCTATACGTTTAGTTGACACTTCGCGTGACCCAAGGGCTGGCTTTTTACCTCGGACAGAGGATAAGCATTGCCATACAACGTGGCAATACCGCCAATCTTTTGTGCTCACTTCCAGTCGACAGCGATGCGGACGAATTTTTTGACGCCATTTAGTTTTATTTTGTATTATAAGCGTAAGTAGTTTGTTATTTAAATATATTGAAAGTATATTATATAGATTGAATAAATTAAAGGAGCTATCTGAAAGTTATATTTTGACTATCCAGAGTAGAACAGATTTCTCACCATTTGCAGTTTTTGGTCGTGAGGCCGAAAATTTCTAAAACATCGATAACTCGAAAATCACCCAATATCTTGTGCTCCATATTGGGTGATTTTCGAGTTGTCGATGTTTTAGAAATTTTACGGGGTCAAAGTTGTTGTAAATTAGCTCTAGTTTAACCCAATTCAAGGAACGCACTTAATTCAATCACTCTGTGTATGACTACGCAATCTTCTTTTCAAGCCATCATGACCATTCGAATATGTATCTATTTCGCCTCTAATTTCTTAATTCTTTTGCACAGGAAGAAAAATTCTACTTCAGTGCCTTGTTGACAGTACTTGGTTTATTGTATTCTTGGTGCTGCACATATTTAATCTTCAGCACTGGGCAGGGTCTTCTGAATGAAGCAATTAAATTCAAAAGAAGTTTGTCGAAATTATATAGCTCTTGGTCAACACGTAAGTAACAATACTATGGTTTCATTTTTGTATGAATTATTTTCAAACATTCCGAAGATACCTACTGAACGAATTCAATGCTATATTTTTGTCACGCATCAAGAAACGAAGAATTGTATAGGTATATACATATTAAATTTATTAATGTTTATTCATATTAAATTTATTGTACGCCATGGTAAAACAATTCCTTGGGAATTGGCAAGAAGAGGCTCAGAATAGGGAACGGTGGATAGTACAGAGGGAGGTCTTAGCCTAGCAGTGGGACAGTTTGTGATATATATAAATAATAATTATAATGATAAAACATATTATGAAGAAAACCATAAATCAAAACAAAGTATACAATTGGACAAAGGCCTTTTCGCATTAATAGCGGTGTACATGATCATTATTATTATTCGAATAGATGTTTTTTTATTAATAAAGACCTATTACTTTGAAAAATTTGATTGTTTAGCTTTTTTCATTTTTGACAAACCGACCTTAAATTAATACCAAGTTTATAACCACAATTAATTATACATATTTTTTTCAGATCCAGATGCTCAAGAAACTTGTCACTTGAAAAATTTAATGATTTTGATAAAAATACACCCAATTAAAATACAGTATACTAAAAAGATGACATTGGGAATGTATTTGATTCCCGTAATTTGGTCATTTGCCACCACTTACGTGATTGTTGCCCTGCAATTTAATCATGTCATTTAAGTCTCACTTCACTGTCGAGCAGTCGTACAGAGTAGTCAAATATCTATTATTTAAATATCTACCCCCAACGCAAAAATGCCTAAATGCAATAATTGTGAAAAAACGATTACAAAAACATCACCTGGGCTTGAGTGTAACAAGTGTGGTAAAATAGTTCACGCATATCAAATATGCACAGGCTTATCTTCCAAGCAGCTGTCAGCCCTGCAAAATGCAGAGAACTTAGAATGGGCATGCGATGAATGTCACAAGAAGTCTCCTCATCACAAGTCCTTCGTGATTCCAGAAGATGATGAAAATGAGGATGATAATGTGAGTGAGTTGGATGGGAACAGAGCTGCGGTGAATAAATTGCTGCGGAATATTTCACTCGAGGTTAAGAAAGCAGTACAGAAGGAACTTGCATCGGTGAATGAGTCACTTAGAACTTGTTGCATAAGAATGAATGCTATAAATTCTACACTAAAAAATCATTTGGAGAAAGTTAGGGAAATGGAGAAGAAAAACACGTACCTCACTAATCAAAACAAACACCTGGAATTGAAAGTTGATGCATTGGAACAACACATCAGAAACGTTGAGCATGAAAAACTGGCCAATGTATTGGAGATTACTGGTATTCCTTACAGTGAGAACGAGAATCTGGACATACTCCACTAAAATAACCTCGAAGCTTAACATTAAGAGCCGTCAAATTACCATGGTCAAAAGGCTTAAGGGCAGGAATGGTAAAGAAGGAGTTATTCAAGTGACGTTACAACAAGAGAAGCAGGTAGATCAATGGATACGTACAGCGCGGAAGTTAGCAATTGTTGTTCAAGATTTAGTCCCTGAGGTCAATCCTAACTTAGCCAAGTCAAAAGTGATGTTTCGATACGCTCTTACCAAAGAAAATAAATCGCTACTATGGCAAGCTAAACAAACATTAAGTGATATTTGTAAATATATTTGGTTTCAGAATGGGAGAGTATTGATTCGTAAACTCGAAAATGATAAACCAATGTCATTAGGAACTGTAGTGATATTAATAAAATGGCGGTTCCGGTAACTAATTGCCGATAGTAGTTAGACTCAGTGATCACACCAGTTTTTTCACCGGAAATATCAGAATTCTTTGAATGTTCAACCTTAATCGATTTTAGTAATCACCTTCCAAATAGTAAACAAAACCTAAATATTGTTCACATTAATATTCGATCGATTGTTAAAAATTTTTCTTTAGTCATTCAATTAATTGATTCTTCTAAAATAAGTATTGATGTTGTTACTTTGACAGAGGTTGGTATTTCTAAAAACAGTAATCTCATTCAATTCTTCAATATACTTGGCTACGAAATGTATCATACGTGGCGGGGGCAGCGTAGGGGTGGTGGCATTGTGATGTATGTTAAATGTACCAACAACTTTCAAATTATTAACGATATATCACTAAAACACTCCGAATATTGTATAGACCTCCCAAAGATAGTAAAACCTTGTTTATCAAAGAATTGAAAGAGCTGTTATGTAAAGACGCTTTCAAACACTCAGATTTATACTTATTGGGGGATATCAACATTGATCTGATATTAAAAGATAACATTCGGGATTGCTACACGAATGCGGCCTAACGAGCGCAATTTCAGATTACACTAGAATCAAAAAACGAAATGATATTATCACTCGAAGTTGTATTAATCACATTTTTGTTAGATCGCGCTCGTTGGACCTTTACTCGGCGGCGCTCGGTACTGTTATGGCAGACCATCGCATGATCGTGTTGTCTTGTATTGGAGGTGGAGCTAAAGACGCTTCACAAGATGTTGCAAAAGTAAAGGAATTCATTGATTATACTAAATTAAAGTCAAAGTTGGAAGCCATTGATTGGACTGTAGTCGATAGTACGCAATGCCCGTTAAAAATATAACTATATTACAAATAGCTTTGAGTGTTGTTACGAGCAATCAAAGTATTTAAAAACCATTATTACTAAAAGCAAGGAATAAAAATTTGTGGATAAACAGTAAAATTAACAGTATGTGTCATAAAAGAGATTTACTTTTCAGTCAGTAAAAAAGGATACAAATAATAAAATACTTGGATTGCAATTCAATAAACAAAGAAATAAAACTAAAAAAAATAATAGAAAAATCCAGAAACTAATTTTATTTTAACTTAATAAATGAAAACAAAATGAATAAAAAGAAAATGTGGGACATATTAAACACGCTATCTGGTCGAATCTGTAAGTCAGTGGACGAAGCAATAAACAAAGCCTTCAAGAAAAACGATCTAACTATAAATGCGATAGCAAATAATTTTAGTAGAGGCTTTGTTTTACTTCTGATAGGCACGCGTTTGACCACTATCTCACCTGTTGGTAAGCGATGATGTGGTCGAAGATGGAGCACGCTTGCCTAGGAGTAACCTATTCACTCTTGACTTAAAGACTTCCAGGTTGTAGCTATTAGGAAACACAGACTCCGGGAGGGAATTCCACTCTTTAGCTGTACGCACTATGAATGTGTTCCCAAAACGTTTTGTGCTTGTGGGTGGGATGTCCACCATGTACCGGTGGCGCATCGCCGTTCGTCTTGTGGTCCGATGATGGAACGGGCTTGGCGGAATTAAATTATGCAATTCCGTCGCACATTCCCCAAAATGCAACCCGACAGGCCAGCAACTCGCCGTCGATGCTCAAGACTTTGGAGCTTCGTCGCGACGAGCCTATCATTGCCGATGATCCTCTTGGCTCGTTTCTCAATTGACTCAAGGGCATCAAGCTGGTATCTGGCAGATCCGTCCCAAAGATGAGAGCAGTACTCCATACACGATCGAACTTGCGCTTGATAGAGTTTGAGCAGCTGTTCTGGCGTGAAGTATCGTCTCACCTTTGCTAGGATCCTCAACTTCTTTGCAGCCACTTGAGCTTTTGCGTCTATGAAAGGGCCGAAATTGAGGGTAGATGTTAACGTAACACCAAGGAGCTCAAGTCAGTCGGTTATCGGCACGGTTACACCCCGAAAAGATGGAGCTGGGTGGAATTGGCTCCTTTTAGCGCAAAAAAGACACGCTTTGAAATTGACCAGATTGGCATCACCCCATTCTGAGACAGCCTGTAAGGAAACGTTCAAGCGCTCAACCATAGCCTCCCGGAGAGACCGGATCTGCGACCCATCAGCTCGTGCGTCGGACACGTATCTCTCAACAACAGTGCTGTCGTCTGCATCATCATCATTAATATGCAGCAAGAACAGTGTTGCCGAAAGCACCGACCCCTGAGGAACCCCGGCATTAATATCCAGCAGTCCAGACGAGCAGCTATCAATGACCACTCGGATAGACGGATCCCTCAGGAAATCCGCAATCCAATCACACAATCCGGTGGGCAGACCGAAGGAAGGAAGCTTACTAATAACGCTATCGTGCCAGACCCTGTCGAAGGCCTTCAAGATGTCAAGGGAGACCGCTAGTGCCTCCCCGTTCCTCTCTATGGCCTCACTCCAGATGTTAATGGCATACGCTAGAAGATCCCCAGTTGACCGATTTCGGCGGAACCCGTTTTGTCGGTCACTAAGAATATCATTCGCTTCTAGGTATGCCAGGAGCTTACGATTCAGAACGCGTTCCATACTCTTACAGAGTATGGACGTTACCGAGATGGGTCTATAATTCGACGGGTCAGGTCGACTACCCTTCTTGGGCACTGGCTGCACTTTAGCTTACTTCCAAGCCTTCGGCAATTTCCAGTCTCAAACGAAAGGCGAAATAGGCGTGTCAAGATCGGAGACAACTCAGGCGCACAAGTCTTAAGAATAATTGCTGGTATACCGTCGGGGTCACTAGCCTTGTTCACGTCTAGGTTACGCAGTACCTTACGGACGTCCTTCTGATGAATGCGAATGTTCGACATACTCGACTCGCATCCAGCAGGAGAAGCAGGGGGCTCCGCGCCACCAGGATCCAGACGTGAAGATTCTGCAAACAAAGAAGCAAACAATTTCGCTTTCTCCTCAGCGGAGTGGGCCAGCGTCCCGTCAGGTCTCAGCAGTGGTGGTAGTGAGGGGCGGCAGAAGTTCGATTCGACCGATTTAGACAGGGACCAAAAAGCCTTACTACCTGCTGGGTACGAAGCAAGTTTGTTCCCTATTCGGCTAATGTGGTCAAACCGAGCCCTCCGCAACACTTTCTTGCAAGACTTGGCAGCCCTGTTAAAGGCTCTCTTCTTCTGACTCACGTCATTTGCATTGCGCGTACGAGCATCGACCCACGCTAGGTACGCCGCGTGCTTTTGATTGCACTCGGCACCAAACCATGGACGAGTTTCTCCAGACATTGTTATGTCAGAGAACGGAATGTAGTACTCCATTCCCCTCCGCAACATATCCGTCACGGCGTCCACGCACGACGAAGCATCAGTTGAAGAAAAGCAAGTAGGCTGCCAAGGGTAACATGCGAAGATTGATCGCATGCCATCCCAATCTGCTCACCTGTATCGCCATACCCGCCGGGTGCCTCTGGGGCTAGGATCGGGCGGGGAGTAGACGGACACAGACTTCACCAGACTGATGCTGCCTTGAGGGATGCCGAATGAAACAAACTCCAGATGCTGCTTTGAGGGACGCCGAATGAAACAAACTCCTCCTCACTGAGGTGGGTATCAATTTTAATTTTCTGAGTCCGATTCTTGAGATAATCTTTGAATATATCAAGTGGTACGCCACGAACACCTAAGTGTTCCAATTTTGAGACAAGGATGGGGACAGAAACTGTGTCAAAAGCCTTAGAAAGGTCCAAGAAAATACCTAAATATTTTGTCTTCTTATCTAAATGTTTTGCTACCTCTTGTGTCAATCCTAGTACATCATCCTCTGTTGAATCGCCAGCTCGGAAGCCATAAGAGTTTACACGGAAGGGGTTTACATTACTTAAATGGGATTGAGCGTTATTCTGAGGCGTGGCAGGCATGGCGTGGCGTGGCGGCATGTGGTGTTGTGATATAATGTTGTCTGCCAACTGTTTTCCTACGTTACCAAATACTTTGCACACCTCATTTACTGAAGACTTTGGATCACTGCGTAATTTTAAGAGCTCAATGGGGCTTGCACATATTTTTGTTGTGTTTGTAATTTCTTTGATGGTTTTCCATAAATAGTTTGGTTTATTATTTGCTTTCTCAAGCTCACTCATTTCGTAAGTTATTTTTAGTTTTCGGAGTAGGCCATTACAAAAATTTCGGTATCGTTTATAGGTGGTTTTAAGCATAAGGTTCTCTGGTGCTTTCTTGGACTGTATGTGTAACTTGTCTTGGTGTCTAATGCATTTTAGAAAACCATGAGTTATCCAGGGTTTCAGAGTTCTATTTTGTCTAGGGATTTTAGTTTGAGTCGTGTGTTTAGCTATGACCATTGTAACGATGTCTATAAATTTGTTAATAGAAATATTAGGATCCCCCTCAGAGTAATTACTTGAAAAATCGGTATTTTCCAGTTCTAGCTTAATTTCTTCATGGTTGAGGCGGGTGGAGAGGTAACATGTTCTGCGCGTAGGGTTTGCGTTTAAGGTATCAAGGAGAATCGGCTTGTGGTCAGTTATATGAGACTCTAAGACTAGTGTAGTCGACAAAAGTTTAGACTTTAATAATAAGTGATCTAGGCTTTTATCGAGGCGAGTGGGAAATTCGTGAGTGGGCAATAACCCTTGAGAAGCATTTAAGATGAGGTGGTCAAGACATTTGTTGTCCTGATGACGTTTGATTAAATCAATGTTTATGTCGCCCACTAAAACTATATTTGGGCAGGCGGATACGGTGTCATAGCCATTAGTCAAGCTAGTCTTGAAATCTTCAAAGTCCTCGTTGGAGTTGTATGAAGGAGAGCAGTAGATTGCTACTACCGCTAACTTGTTCTCTATTTGACACATAAGACAGGTTCCGCCCTTGAAGGTGGGTTCCCATACATTTGACTGTAGGCCCAGTTTAGTATAAATTATAACTCCATCATTTTGGTTGAGATTTTTGCCAGTTGAGTGGGACAGGAAACCTTCCAGTATAGGTAAATAATTAGCTTTACTAAGCCAACATTCGGTGAGAACTATGATATCAAAGTTAATTTTAGTTAAGCGCAATAGTACTAGAAGTTGGTCGAAGTTTTTATTTACACTACGGATATTTAAATGCAGTAGTTTACTATCACTACCAGTGGCTTTATGTTAAAGCCACTGGTAGTGATAGTAAAAATTTGACACAGTCTTCTGGATCACAAATAAAAGAGTTACCGACAGTAAATTTGTCAATATCGTAGTTAATATTAATCAAATTAGTCATTTTTAGTTCATTTAAAAAATTTCAGAGCGAGAGCCTAAGTTGTATGAGTGGCAATTTATTGCGTGAGGTAGTTGTATGATGAGCAAGTAAATGTATCGTGAGCTCATGGCATGATCAGGTAATAAGATATACAAAGGTTCAGATGGCAAGTGCACCGCACGTAGGTATGTGTTTTCCATGATAATTAGGAGTATTGTTGTGTGTGTGTATGTCATGTGAGTATATTTGTGATTAGGGTTTTCTGTTTTGTGTGGTGTTTGTGAGAGTGTGATTGTGTTAGTTAATGAGTAGTTGTTTTGATATTTTGTTATGGAGATGAAAATAAGAATAAAAATAATCTGATTAAACTAAAACAAACAAGATAAAAAAGATTTACAATGAGTTTTAGGCATAGTCACATATTGTCTTTTCCCAGGTCTTCCAGGATTTTTTCGGTACTGATTAGAATCTGTTTGTCCCCCTCTTGTTTCCGAAGGAAAATATTGGCATTGGATATCCAGCAGTATGTGTACTTATACTTTTTGGCGAACTCACGGGATTGATAAAATAACTTCTTGGTGTTGGCAGGAAGTTGTTCAGCGACATAAACCGGTTGGTTATTTCCAGGTTATCCAATCGTATTGGTGTTAAGTTTTTGGTCTTTTCCCCTCACCTTCTTAAAAGACCGCACTGCAGCTAAGAGTGTCTGTTTTGTCTGGACTCTGGAAAATTCTGCAATGATTGGACGTGGGGTGTCAGGAGAGGTGGGCTTCCCTGGAAGACGATAGACGTCCCGCAACTCGGATTCGGGAATTTGCATTCCAACAGCTTTGCCTATACTGCATACTGTTCTTATGAGACTTGTGTGGCTTTCTGAAGTTTCTTGCGGAACATTTCTCAATTCAACACCAGACGAGCGGGACTTGCGCTGCATATCTGTTATCTTTTGTTCCGGGCTTTCAATATACTTTTGCTGTTCTTGTCTTTCTTTTCTTTAGACCTCAACTTCTTTTCTCAAATCTTCGAAGTTTTTATTCATAAAACACATTGATTTCTCAATTTCATCATTTGACTTGCGAATTTCCGTGTTGGTAGCCTGAATATGGGTATTTTGTTTTTTGATTTGAGCAACCTCAGATAACAGTTTCGACATGAGGGTAGTCTGTTCCGTAAACGTTTTTGTTATGTCGTTGTCACCAGAAATTAGAACTGACCTGTCTTGTGGCGAGTTTTCTTGTCGAGGACGTTTGCTACGGTTTATATTTACGTAGTCACTAAACATTACTGCAGTGTTTATGTCGGGTTCAGATCGGGTTTGGCTCTGACTCATTTCGCTTATTTGTGTTTTTGGCGTTTAAGGTTGAGAGTGCTGAACGCCGGCCATTATAAGGGGGAGTTAACTATTTTGAAAATAGAATAAGTACTCATCTAATACCATGGAACATTCGCCGTGGTGAATTTTCGCACGGTGCAAACGGCAAAGCGTCTAGCAAACTGTGCAGCGGGGCGCGTAGGAGCGGGGCGCGTAGGCACGGAGCGCGGCGGCGGGCGCGGCGGCGGGCGTGGCGTAGCAGATAAGCGACTCGTAGCACTCGTAGCTCGTAGCAAGCCAACAGGACTATGACGTCAGACGCTCGTAGCGGTCGTAGCGTTGTCTTCGGTCATTGACCGCGTCTCGTAGCACGGAGTGTATAGTAAATTCGTTGACCGCGCCTGCGTTGATGTGGCTGAGTAGTGAGCGCGGGCGACCGCCGCGCAAGAGCCGCGAGTTCGAATCCTGCTCGGTTGTCACCAATCACAAACCACTTGTAGCTTAGGGGATTCGGCGAACACAGTCTATCTCTTTCGAGGGGTGGAGTCTGACCGTATGGTAACCGTAGGAGTATGCGAGAATTTCTTTACTTTGACCAATAGGAATTTATAAAAGTAAAAATTGCGATAATTTACGAGCACACGCGACGCATGTCCACTTCCAGTGACGGCCAAGCGGCGAACCACACAAACAAAAATGGATCTCATAGAAACTATGACAGGTACAGACCCATCACGATATTACCAGTTATTGATAAGATAGTAGAAAAGTACGTGTGCCAACAAATTCCGAACTTTTACAAAGAACACGATGTGTTATCAAATTCTCAGTTTGGTTTTCAGCCTAATAAATCAACTTCAATACTGCTTTCCAAGTTCACAGAAGAAATAAATCAACATCTTAATGATAAGAAACATGTCATCCTGTTATTCATAGATTTTAGCAAGGCATTTGATACTCTCAGGCATGATACGCTTATAAAGAAGCTTGATAACACAGGAGTTCGAGGCCCGCTACTAAACTGGTGCAAAGATTATTTAAAAAATAGAAAATGTCGTGTTAATAATGGTGATTACGTAACAGGTTTCTTTAAATATTCTAAGATCTTGCCAATACACACGAAAATACGAAAGACATTAAAAATAGAACAATTCGGCAATAAAGAGCGAGCTACAAATTAAATTCAATTATGGTAAAGCAACAAGAATGGCAGCCCAATCAATACTGGTAGTACCGAAATATAAAAACTATCATGGGAAACGAACAAACGCTCATTTAATACCTACTCTGATCAATGAAATTCCAATGAACATTCAATCGGAAATAACGGATAAAAATTATAAAAACAAGTACAAACAATTCTTTGATTCTCTTTTATAATGCATCATCCTGTTTAAATTTCATTCATTGGGTAATTAGCATTGCGGCGGCTACCTGGCTGTTGTCATATTTATAGTTTTTAAGCTATTTCAATCTACCTCACAATGTTTAATAATGTATGTAAACAGTGATTTCCTTTGTTAGTATTAAGGCTGCTTTAAGGTGTTTCAAAATCCAGGCATTCCTGTTAAGGTTTTTGTGATGTTCCTGTTTGTTTTGTGTTTTTCATTAGTTAATAAAAAAAAAAAGTGTTTTTGGAGGAAATAAGAATATTCAGAAATGAGAATGTATATTAAAATTGGTTGTTGTGTATTCTAGCTGTACAGATAAATATAAAGAGAAGAGAACGAAGAGAGAAAAATGTTTAGTTGGTACTCGAACAAGACATATAAAAAAATTTAATAAATTAAAAACTAATTAAGCTATCAACATGGATATTATCTGTGCGAGAATATGTTATTAACTATTTATATTTAATCTCTAACATAATAGTTTATTTATTTATATCAGCTTTATTGTACACCAAAATATAAACACATGAAGAAAACCTTTAACTAAAAAAGTCATAAATAATTGATTAATTATGAATTTATTTATTTATTCGGATCAACTATCTTACAACAACAACTTTCCAACTCTCTTATTTCCGAGTCGTTATAATATGAAAAGAAAAATATTATACATAATCTTCTAATATATAAAAATCTTGTGTCACGGTGTTTGTTACCGAACTCCTCCTAAAAGGCTCGACCGATTTTCATTACATTTTGTTTGCTTGAATAATCGCTAATCTCAAGAACTACTGGTCCGATTTGAAACATTCTTTCAGTGTTAGATAGCCCATTTATCGAGAAAAGCTATAGGGTATATATATTATCACGCTAAGATCAAGAGGAGAAATAATGAAAAATGTGACCCAGACGAAGTGGCGCGGGACAACTAGTTATATAAAAGAACGTAGGGAGGGCGTAGAAAGTAATATTCTATCAGCGACTAGCTGACCCGCGCAACTTCGTCTGGGTCACATTTTTCATTATTTCTCCGGTCGTAGCGTGATATAATGTAGCCTTTAGCCTTCCTCGATAAATGGGCTATCCTACACTAAAATATTTTTTTCAATTCGAACCGATAGTTCCGTAGGTTGTCGCGTTCAACCAAACAAACAAACTCTTTGGCTTTATAAAATAACTAGTGGACGTCACGCGGTTTCACCCGCATAGTTCCCGTTCCCGTGGGAGTACGGGGATAATAGGTACATATATAGCCTATGTTACTCCCTGATAATGTTGCTATCCAATGCTAAAAGAATTTTTCAAATCGGTCCAGTAGTTTCGGAGCCTATTCAATTCAAACAAACAAATCTTTCTTCTTTATAATATTAGTATAGATATAGATATAGTATAGAAGTATAGTATATAGTACGGATAACGATTGCTACGGAGTTCAAAAGGTAAATTATTAACATGTGCCTGCCGAAATATCATGGTAGAATCGATAAAATTTTTGGATTAAGCCCAAGAGCAGTCGTGCAGAGGTTCGTCATTCATCATATTTGAACCACTGTTGTATGGTCCATTTACTGCGCGATAGACGTTTGTAACACCGGCTGTACCGTATGTTAATAACTCCGTTTTTTACGAGTTCATCGTTTGTTGTTTGAAATAATAAAGAAATAAAAGTTTTAGCAATGTACTACGTAAAAGTTTCTATGGGTCTATGTCATCCGAAATAAAGACATAACTGTTATTATTAATAAATAGTATTTATTTATTTTGGTATATCAAATCAAATCAAATCAGAAATCATCAAAATCAAATGAGAATCAGATGTGTGTGTTAATCAGATGTGAATAATTTAAATAAAAATTGTGTACGACTATGGTAGTTTTATTGGACTGTGACACTATGAGTGAACCAATGAAGAATTATGAATTACTCAACTGTCGGATGATTGTCTTAAAATTGTTTTTTCCTAAACCAGTGTTGGTAATAACTGAGGCGGTATAAGTCCAAAACGTTATGCATTTTTTAAACGGCTGCAACATTTTTATTACTGGTTTTTTTTTTAGTTTTTACTGTTACAAATTGGAAATAGAAAAACTTGAGTCCCCACTTTGAGGTGTGGCTGGAGCGGCGCCACGGCGTTCTCACCTTCCACTTGACGCAGGTACTCACTGGACAAGGTTGTTTCGGAAGATACCTGTTTCGAATTCAGCGGGAGTATGCGCCCGAGTGTCAACACTGAGGATCGCCCGGAGGACACGGTAGAGCATACGGTGGAGTTCTGCCCTTCTTGGGCGGAGAACCGCCGTGTTCTCGTCGAGACGAATGGCGGTGGCGACCTCTTGCGTCTGGCCCTGGTTCAATCCATGGTCCGGAGCGAGGAGGCATGGGAAGCGGTCACCTACTTCTACGAAGCAGTAATGCTAGCGAAGCCGAAAGCGTGAAAGAGAGGTAAACTGCCCCGGCCGCCGCAACAGACGAAGACGCCCGGGCGTCGGGAGTCGCAGGGCGATTCCCGGCCATCGTAGGCGCGGGTCTGCGGACGGCGAGCGTTGGGTGGCTCGCTGTCCGATTAGAACCAGGCCCGGGTCGGGTGATGTCAGCATAGAAGAAGGGGTCCGCTTGGGTCAGTGCCTGCCAGGGTTGCGGAATTTAATCGAAATAATCACCACGGCCCTGGAACGCAAAGGGCACTAGGAGGAACATGGATGGGTTTTAGTCAGTAAGAGTCTGATACTCCCTTCTGCTTCGCCCAGAGCGGGAGGAGTCATTTAATGATTTCCCATCCGTATAAAAAAAAAAGTAAAATGATATAATTTAAATTGTATCATTTAATTTTAACACAAATTATAAAACGTATGTTATGTTGCGTTATGTTGAATGTTACAAGTATTTTATAATCGTATTTTTGATAGCAATAGAGCTATATATAATTAAAACACTAGAACTAATTTTGTTTATAAAACATTGAGATTTCATGGGTGCCGTGTATTTTTATTGTGCTGTGATAAAATCAAACTTATATCACTTTACTCACGTTAAATACAATAAAAGGTGAGGTGTAAAACGATTATTCTTTATTTACATCAAATAAAGTTCAAAACTTTCAAGGTGTAAAGTAATATAAACTTATCTATTTACTTATCTATTTGTGTATATTTATTTGTACGTTTATTGTAGTTTATATTTATTATTAAATAGTACATAATATACTTTAGTTAAGTTAGTATAGTCTATTTTAAGTTTCCTTCTCTGTCTCTCTACACACTGTGTCTACGTTTCTTATCCCACTCTTCTGTCGCAGGTCTGCTGGAAGAAATTTATATTGAAATAAGCAGTTCCTTTATGCTCTTTTGTCTGTATTTAATTATCTTTTTTGAAGTTTATTGTGTGTACATAAATAAATAAATTTAATTTTATTTCTATTATAGGGCGGGCATGTACGCATAAGTAGCATGTACTTATACTGTCAGGGTCGATTTACATTTAAAAAGCGGGTCAATAAAAGTGTAAATACATAAATTATTATTTTTGTTATTTATTATAATGATCAGTCTTTTAGGTAAACTATAACAGTCTCACTTTAATCAGTCTAAAGTCATTATTTAACAACTATTAAAAAATAAAGAGCTGGTCCAAGAAAAAAAGTTACTGAAAATTTAGTTCTATATAGTTACGTAATAACTACCTACTTATTAACCATTAGGGTTACGACTTATGCCCGGTTTTTCATTTTTATCGGTCGTTTATCTGTCCGTTAACGCTATTTGTCATAACGCCATTGGTTAATCGGTGGTTACTCGTTGCTATAAAATAATTATTTTTTAGTTGAGATCATCTAAATAAAACTGTATGTGTACCTAGAAAATGAAATAAGAAAATAAACTTAAGTATAAAAGTCTTCTAAAAGTACTGCTTTGTACTTGAAACGTAATTATAATAATAATACGTATTGGTTCTTTTAAAACTTATATCTTGGCGACCTTTGGGAAGAAATCCATAAAATTTATTCCTCTGAATCAACTTAATCAGGGTGAATATCATGTGTTATCAGGTTATGATAAAAGTCATGCGCACAATTCAATATATGGAAATTAAATCGTTTTTTTTTTGTACGGAAATAGGTACTTATAAAATTTGCTGTAGTTCTTGTTTTTTTTTATTTATACGAACACTTATCACTGTCATCACTCTCCTCAGAATCGGTATTTGGGATGAAGTTATCACTACTGCCTGAACAAAAGTTAGGAAATAAATATGGAAAATATCATAATAGACTTTGTGCATAAGTATTTCCCGGTAAAAATAGACTGCAGGGACCTACAAGCTATGGAGAATAGGAAAAAAAGCCGACAAACCACGACCTGTTCTCATAACTTTTACAACACTCGGTAAGAAGATTGACATTCTTAAAAATAAAGGAGCTCTAAAAGACATTATTTACTACATAAAGGAAGACTATCTTCATTCAGTTGTAGAAAGAAGACGAGAGTTACAAAAACAAGTACATGTCGAAAGAGAAAAGGGAAACGCAGCCATAATCAAATATGACAAACTTGTCATACTAAAGAATACATTTGCAAATAAAAACAACAGCAAAAAAAGAAACCTTTCAAAATCACGAGAGAATTATTCAAATACTTAAAGCGAGCCGAGCTCTTAAACAAACAATAAGAACAAATCTCTAGCCACCCACATAACTCCTAGGTCTTCTAGTTTTTCGGAAAGCGTAGTAAAACCTGGAATGTTAAACTTTCTAGTAAATAAAAACAGTAATAATAAGATCAGTACATTCGACAGCACTAAGAACGCATAGCAACCATCACACTAGCCCCTCCCAGAGAATCATAAAAAATCAGAAGAAGAATACAAAACACATCTTCCAAGCCGGATGGTCACCGTGGAAGATTACGACCATAACCCTCCAAAAAAAACATTCAAAATAATCAACAACTTCACAATAAAAGAAACAATAAGATATTAGTCGCTACCTACAATGTCAGAACATTATCAACATACAAAAGAGTCATTGAGTTAACAGAAGCCCTAAGCAATGTTAAGTTTGACATTTTAGGCCTATCAGGAGTTAGACGACTAGGAAATAAAATAGAAGACTACGGTGATTCAATACTATATACTACACTGGGAAAACAGCCGGACACCATGGAGTCGGCCTTTTATTTAAAAAACACCTAAAAAACCACCTAGAGAGCTACATTGGTGTATCAGAAAGAGTAGCTGTATTAAAATTCAACATATACAATTACAAAATAACATTAATACAAACCTACGCACCAACGGAATTAGCCAGCGACGATGATATCAATCAATTATACGACCCTCAACGAAGCCATGACAATAGCCTACAAGCAAGTCTTAGTCATGGGCGACTTTAATGCTAAAATAGGACAACCACGGATGGATGAAAATGTAATAATGAAAACAAACGGATACGGAACACGAAATGCGAGATGAGAAAAACTTATTGAATTTGCCAACACAAACTATCAATCATGAACACTTTCTTTAAGAAAAAACCTGTACGAAAATGGACATGGCAATCACCAAACGGGCAATATAAAAACGAAATAGACTTTGTTCTATCAAACCAACCTAACTCCTTCCAAAACCTAGAAGTATTAAATGTAAAATACCGTTGTAAAACTTTAGAAAATGAGAAAGAAATGAAGCAATTTAAAAAAAAGCCTATATCAAAAAAATAATATTATTAGAAGAAACAAAAGCTACAAACACAATTCAAGATTTCCATGACAGACTTCTCAATGCTATTAACACAAGTTTACAGCAAATAAGCACCACGACCAGAAAACACAAAAACACAAAACTGTCGGTGCGCTCCAAAGCTCTTCTTAAGAGCCCGGCGGAGACGCTCGCAACTACAAGTTTAGGCGAGCACAAAATTTGTTCGCGGCATATTGCCATCTCACTTTAACCAAAGATAAGCGGGGGACGGACGCGATGCGCAGCTGTGTGTGTGTGAGTGGATAGATAGCTATTGTATTCTTGTCTTCCATTCCTAACGACTCGAGTCGAACGCATTTAATTTTATTAGTAAAATTAGGTACCTACCTATGTTCATTATTTGCTTTATTTTTGTCGGCTACTTTGGGGAATCGTTAGTGAATGTATAGACTAGTAATGCGTTTTTTGGAAATTTCTTCACCGTGCCGATATCTCATCATAGGATCTCGAGATTTAGGCCTTGTAGAGAAAACCTAGCAGATGCGCCATGCATAGATGGTCTTGGGGGAAAAACGGCCCGGCCGCACGTCACGTATCGGGTACCTAAATATAATTAATTGGGATATTATAATTCTCATATAGTCTTCATTTATTTTAAGCCTGTTTATGTTAACATAATTCCTTCAGGACGGTCTCAGCTTTGAAAAGCTAAGACTTCTGTCTTATTTCTGTATTTCTTTTACTAAACTTCAAATACTTATTGTTTTTACTAAACTAGCTTTTGCCCGCGACTTTGTATGGCCAGTTCCCGTTTTTTCATGTTCTCGTGGGAATTTCGGAAAAACATGTCTTAGTGCCCCCCTACACTCCCCAAGAAACATACCTACATGCCAAATTTCAGCTCTACGATTAGCAGTTTAGGCTGTGCGTTGTCTGTCAGTTACTCACTCAGTCTGTAATGGAAAAAAATTATATATTGATTGACTAGCTTCTGCCAGCGGCTTCACCCGCGTGATCCCTAGGGAACATACTCCCGGGATTAAAAGTAGCCTATGTCCTTTCTCAGGCTCTAGACTGTCTGTTTACCATATTTCATTTAAATAGGTTCAGCAGTTTTGGCGTGAAAGCGCGACAGACAGACAGACAGAGTTACTTTCGCATTTATATTTTAATAATAATATAATATAATAATATTAGTAAGGATGATTGATAATGAAAACAAGACAAATAGTAAAAGTGTTATGAAAAGTATTATAAGTAGGTAAAAGACAAATATTCCAATAGGTAATTTACATTTACGCGATGTCTGTAAATCGTTCTGAACTAAGAATAATAAAATTAAAATACAAGGTTTTCAATAAACATAACAATCATTAACATTTATGATCATACTTCATAGATATTGATAATTCTATTCATCTTAAAAAATATATAAATAGCAACGTGATAGTCATTTAGGGTGACCATAATCGACTAAATGAGTTAAAAAAATACAATTATGGTAATCAGAGTACACAGTGTTAAAGATCCATACTAAACAGGCTGGTATATGTGAAGACGATGTATATTGGTGTCTGAAATGATCTTCTGAAGAACCACACAGATTGAGTAGATTTGTCCAGGCAGTGCATTCATTTGCAGTTATCGTGAAGGTCAACTCAACAAATTATAATATTAACTAGAACGATTTTGAACTAATCACTTTAGTTTTATCAATGTTTTGACTTTTGTGTTAGGAATTTAAAAAAATCCGAGCTAAAACCGGACCGAGGCCATAAAGCCGCAATTTTCACCTTACCCCAGGTGATCCGGACAAACATCGCAGTATTCACAGTACATACAAGTAAAGAGAAGCGAGCAGTGTCTTTGATATAATCACCTATACTCGCTCTCGAGTAAAGAAACGGAACAGTGACATGATAGGTAGGTTATTCATACCTACTCAATTAAATTTAGGTAGGTCTAATGCTAGCTCACTAAAAATAGGTACCTATTTAGGTAATTTACCTATTTAGTACGTATTGATGTTTGTATAAATAGTACACCTAAGACTACCTATAGTACTGTCTTTCCTTTTTTTCTTTAAAATCCATCCAAAGCTTTTTATTTTTCACTTTACCCCTTTAGTGGTACCTGCGTACCCATTCACAGCGTACCGGCGTGATGTTATGTTATGAAAATAAAACTTGCTAAGTGCTTTCGGTGTAAAGGTCTCGTCAATACGAATGAAATAAGCCCAAACACTTGGTAGTTCCTACATACTATTCAATCAAGAATTATTTAGACGAAAATAATAGTTGGTCGCAGTGTTGAACACAAGACATACTTCGTTTTAATGTTCCTTCATAGTTAGCATAAGACAGTTTCTATGAGTTCATAATATATTTGTTGGCTTATATGTCCGTAGAGGTAAATTATTGTTTTTTTTTTTTGTGTCACATACTTTGTATACAATGTTTTTTTTTATTGTATTGCAACATGTGATTAACTAGTGACTTAGACAATTGTTTGATATTATTCTATCCTGAGCAACCGGCAGCAAGTTCGTCATGCTCCCTTAGATTTCACTGCTTGCGGTTGCGTCAGAGGTCGGGTTACCTCTTTTCCTCAAATATGGCGAGGGAGGTAATGGCTGATCTTTGCGTTATGCTCGTGAACGGGTGCTGCTTGTGGTGAATGGTCGTCTTGTTAGCCATGGTTTGTTTTTTTTTTATGTTACAATGATTAACTGCTTTTTTGTTTAATTTGGTGGCCCTAGTTTATCACTTGTGGCGTAGAGTCACAGATATATATATTGTTAGATTCTACCCCTGCACGTGTAGGCGAGTACGCCCTTTATGTCTGGAGGCATACCTATTAAGTTTGGTTAACATTGTTTTTATGCTTGAGTTATTTATTTATTAATTCATTGAGTTGTCTGATTATGATGGCGTAATGGAGTGTGCTAGCTTACAATTGGCAAATGATTTAGTTTTTAGGTTGTACGTGTTACCCAAAGTCTATTATTTTCTTTGTTATAAAGCTTTGCATACTATTGTTTAAATGCGAGTTCTTCTAACTCAACAGACAGATGTGTTGCTGGGGAGTTTGTTGGCCACTTCTTCGTATAATATCTGTCGTCTCCATCATCAGGTCTGATCCAAACCTTAATTGTTTTGTAGTATCACCATAGGGTGTATATCGATACAAGTTTTACACGAATATCAAGTTTTTACCAGATGCGTGTCTACAATTTTCGAGAGTTGCCCTCGATTTCTCAGGGTTCCCATCATCAAATCCTGACGTCGTGACAATGAGACTACCTCGTTAGCATACCCTTTCATATAAAAAAGATTCATCGAAATCGGTTCATAAACGACGAAGTTATCCGCGAACAAACATACGTGGTCGAATTGAGAATCTCCTTTTTTTGAAGTCTCTTAAAAATATCCTCATTTTCTTGGGCTCACTTTAAATTTCAAAATATGTTTATACTAGTACCTATAGGCAAAGACAGTAGGTAGGTAACTTATTATAATAATATCATTGGGTTGTAATATAGGTGAGATAATACATCCCAAACCAACGTAAGACCAATTTGAAGGTGTAAGGCAACTAAAACTAGCAAAGGTCGTAAAAATGTACGTAACTCGATACCAAATCAAAAAGCAAATTTTCAAAATCCTAATTATTCATAGCTTAGGTCAAGTGCAAGAAATATTACAACACAAGTTAGAAAACAATAATAAATTTCGCGCGCACTACACAGTAAAGTACCTGTCTAATCGTCTAACACTCGCTGGTGTGAGTGTCTGTCGGAGTGATACACACAGCAGCTACATATTGATAAAAAAACCTATTTCAACCACCTCAGGTTCGCAGACGACATAGTAATAGTGTCTAAGAGCTCTAGCCAATTACAACACATGATTACTACACTTCAATCTACAAGCTTACGGGTGGGACTCGAAATAAACTCGTCTAAAACCAAAACCATAACCAATAGTACCCAGAAACCTATAGAATCTAATAATATACCACTCGATTATATATATGATATATATGAAAAAATATATATATATTCACTTCGGCACTTCGCCCGCGACTTCGTCTGCGTAGACTTTAGAAGTGGCGCGCAGCTTCTTTGTCCCATACTAATTTTTGGAAATTCATCTTCATGATTCTTTATTCTGATAGTTTGTGAGTCTTTACTGTCCGTACTTTCAGCCCCGGAAATAAATCGACATGTTTCTAGTATTCTGGTACTTGTGAAACTTTAGTGCTCATAATAACAGCCCGGAAAAATCTTCTATATGTTTCTGTCTACTTGTATTTTTTAATCCTAACCACTCATAATTCCAGCCCCGGAAATACTTTGGCGTGTTTCGGTTATCCTGGTACTTTTGAATTCTACCCGCTCACAATTCCAACTTTGGAAATACTTCGACATGTTTCTGGTCTCCTAGTATTTTTGAATCCTAACCACTCACAATTCTAGCAACAAAAATACTTCGACATGTTTCTGTTATCCTGGTACTTGTGAAACGTTAACGCTCATAATTACAGCCCGGATAAAACAGCCATTTATGTTTCTGTTCTCCTGGTACTTTTGAACTCTAACCACTCAAAATTCCAGCGCCGGAAATATTAAGATATGTTTCTGGTCTCCTGGTACGTAATTAATATTTAGCGTTCATAATTCCTGCCCGGAAAAAACTTGAACATTTTTCTGTTGTTCTGGTACTTTTGAATCCTTACCGGTAATAATTCTTGCGCCGGAGATATTTCAACATGTTTCTGGTCTCCTGGTACATATGAATCTTTAGCATTCACAATCGTAGCCCCGAAAATACTTCGATATGTTTTTGGTCTCTTGGTAAATAATTAATCTTCAGCGCTCCTAATTCCAGTCCGGAAAATACTTCATGATTCCAGCGCCTGAAATATTTCGACATGTTTCTGGTCTCCTGGTACTTGTGAATCTTTAGCGCTCACAATTTCAGCGATAAAATACGCTGACATGTTTCTAGTCTAGTGTAACAAGTGAATCTGCAATTACAATTCCAGCCCGGAAAAAACCACGACATACATATTTCTGTTTGACTAATGAAAACAAAAAATATTCTAGCTCAAAAGAACTTTAACATTGTACTGTTCGGTACTTATCCGGAAAAAACTTCCACATTTTTATGTTGTTTTGGTACTTTTGAATCCTTACCGCTCATATTTCTAGCACGGAAATATTTCGAAAAATTTCTGGCCTCCTGGTATTTATGAATCTTTAGCATTCACAATCCTAGCTCCGAAAATACTTCGACATGTTTCTTGTCTCCTGGTACTTTTGAATTCTAACTGGTCACAATTCCAGCGCCGGAAATATTTCGACATATTTATGGTCTCCTGGTACTTGTGAATTTTTAGCGCTCATAATTTCAGCAAAGAAATACTTCTTTAATATGTTTCTGGTCTCATGTCACATGTGAATATAGCGCGTTTACAATTCCACTTTAATATACATATTTCTGTTTGACGGTTAAAAAAAAAATGTAAAAATGTTCTAGCCCAAAAATACTTTAACATCGTTCTGTTCTCCTGGTACTTGTGAATCTTTAGCGCTCCCAATATCAGCCCCGGAAATACAACGACATGTTTCTGTTCTCCTGGTACTTCTGAATCTGAAGTACTAAGGCCGCAGAAGTGCAGGGTTTCCACTTCCTTCTCAGTTTCTATTAAGCCATGCCTTTTACCGGGATAAAAAGTAGCCTTTGTTTGATTCCAAGATGTGAACTATATGTGTATCAAATTTCTTCCAAATCCCTTCAGCCGTTTTTCCCTGATTGAGGCACAAACATACAAACATACAAACTTTCACATCCTACTAATATTATAAATGTGAAAGTTTGTATGTTTGTATGTTTGTATGTTTGTGCCTCAATCAGGCAAAAATGGCTGTACGGATTTGCATGAAATTTGGCACACATATAGTCCACATCCTGGAATCAAACATAGGCTACTTTTTGTCCCGGTAAAAGGCATGGCTTAATGGAGACAGAGGAGGAAGTGGAAACCCAGCGCTTCTGCTGCCTTAGTACTTTAGATTCACAAGTACCAGGAGAACAGAAACATGTAATATTTCCGGGGCTGAAATTGGGAGCGTTCAAGTTTCACAAGTACCAGGAGAACAGAACGATGTTATAGTATTTTTGGGCTAGAATATTTTTTTTTAACCTTCGAACAGAAATATGTATTTTAAAGATTTATCCGGGCTAGAATTGTAAACGCTATAGATTCAATGTGACAGGAGACCAGAAATATTTTGAAGAAGTATTTCTTTGGCTGAAATTATGAGCGCTAAAGATTCAGAAGTACCAGGAGACCATAAACATGTCAAATTATTTCCGGCACTGGAATTACAACCGGTTAGAATTTAAAATTATCAGGACACCAGAAACATGTCGCAGTATTTTCGGAGCTAGGTATGTGAATCCAAAAGGTTCATAAGTACCAGGAAGCCAGCAACATGTCAAAATATTTCCGCGCTAGATATATGAGCGGTAAGGATTCAAAATTACCAAAACAACAGATTAATGTGAATTTTTTTCCCGAGTAGGAATTATGGGCGTTAAAGATTCATTATGTACCAGGAGACCACAAACATGACAAAGTATTTATAGGGTTGAAATTGTGAACAGTTAGGATTCTAAAGCACTAGGTGATCAGATACGTGTAGAAGTATTTTCGGGGCAGGAATAATGAGCGCTACAGATTCACAAGTACCAGGAGAACAGAAAGATGGTATTTTTGGGCTTGAATATTTTTTATTTAACTTTTTAAAAGTCAAACAGAAATATGTATGTCGATGTTTTTTCCGGGCTGAAATTGTAAATGCCATAGATTCACAAACAACAGGAGACTAGAAACATGTGAAAGTATTTTTGGCTGAAATTGTGAGCGTAAAAGATTCACAAGTACCAGGATACTAGAAACATGTCAAAGTATTTCCGAAGCTGGAATTGTGAGTGGTTAACATTTAAAAATACCAGGAGAACCGAAACATATCGAAGTTTTCTTCTGGGCTGAAGTTATGAGTGCTAAAGATTCACAAGTACCAGAATACCAGAAACATGTCGAAGTAGATCTGGAGCTGAAAGTACGGACAGTAAAGAATCGCAAACTTCGAATATTGGACAAAGAAGTTGCGTGCCACCTCTAAAGTCTACGCAGACGAAGTCGCGGGCGAAGTGCTAGTTTATAATATTAGTAGGAAGTATGATGCCAAACATGGAAATTTAACTACACTATTAAGAACAAAATTATTTCATGTCAAACGGGAATAAAACGCAGCATGCTTAATATAAAAAAAAACAAAATAGAGTCCGTCACTCAAAAAACAGATCGAAATCAAGAGCAATCGACGCCGTTTCACACGCACTAAGATCAAAGAGGAAATGGGTAGGCCATGTAGCAAGACTCATGAGAATAGATGGATGGATGGACTACCTGTATGGGACCGATAGTAAAAGGAAGCGCAAACACACGCTGGGAGGACGAGCTTGTGCGTCTGGTTAGATTACGCTGGTTAGAGATAGCGAAAGACCGAGAAAGATATCACTCTCTGGAGGAGACCCTCACCTCAGGGGTTTCAAACAAGTGAAACGATATCTTTTCTTTAATTAATAATTATCTAATAATACCTACTCACTGTAAAACTTGGAAAATATAAGGCTTTTTTTATTTTATTTTTAAGAGATAATTTTGTATATTTTATTTTTGTGTATTTTATCTATGGGCCTCAGTTGTCAGATAGTAAAATGATTATTATTATAAGGGTTCCGCTTTTTCTTTTGGAGGTACGGAACCCCCAAAACTTGCGGACACAATAAAAACAATCGACAAGGCGACAATCATGCTTAGCAAATTCGACTCTAAATTCAGTGCATTAGAACATTATTAGCTGTCCGAAAAATACTTTCATAAAATTAAATCATTCGTTTGTGCTACAAGCACAAACAATAAACACTACAAGATCAAAGAACAAATCAGGGCATTAAAAATAAGATTGCGAAGTGCTAAAGAGTGTCGAACGAAGAATCTGTGATACGCCGTTTTGTAAAATGATACAATTACTTACAGACAGGCGTAAGAGCGTGATTAATCCCCCCCGCCCATTATTGCCGTTCTCACTTTCTCACTGCGGAGACGGCCGTGACAGAAAGAGAGACAGAAGTGGGAACACGAAACTGTAATATCACTTGACAAAATTATCACTACTGATCAGTTTCTCATACATAAGCGATATGAAAAAAAATATATTATTATAAACCATCGGCTACCCGCGACCCTCATCAGCACCACTGAGCATATATCTAGACATTGACAAAAAATATTTTACTGTTTACATAGATTGCAGACAATTATTAAGGTGATTGTTGTGGTATCCCTGTATATTTATTTGTGGTCGACTATATAAAAAGTAATAAGGATGGCCCTTGAAGACAGGTTTAAAAAAATGTATATAAATTATATTTCTATACATTAAAATATCACAAATTTAAAACTCCTCTGTATGTAGCGTTTGTAGATTATTCAAAGGCCTTTAACAGAATAACACATTCTGCGATATTCAATGCTCTTACAAAACAACACATAGAACCAACCTATATATAACTACTGCGAAATATATACACCCACAGCACAGCTTGGCATCAAGCTAGAGCGACTAGGTCCTAAGTTTGAAATTCTTAAGGGAGTGAAACAGGGCAATCTTCTGTCCGCGAAGTTGTTCACCAGTATCCTGAAAGAAGTCTTTCCAACTCTGGTTGCCAAATGGGAAGAGAAGGGTATTATCATCATCGGTCAAGCGAGGTTAACTAATCTAATTTCCATTGATGATTTATTATCTTTTTCCCTCCCGTAGCCACAGGATTAGAACAAATGCTACAAGATCTTAGCGATGCGAGCCTCGAGGTTGGACTTAAGATAAACAAGTCGAAGATCAAAATTATGACCAACAACTCTAAAAGGAACATACATGTAGGCGGGGAGAATATTAAATACGTCCAAGAATAGGTACATCTACTTGGGCCAAGTAGCCTCTTTCCAGGCAAGGCAAGATAAGAACATTGCAAGAAAACCGAAAATGTCTGGAAGAGTTACTGGTCCATGAAGGAATTATTGAAGGGCACTTTGCCCATGTTACTGAAGCGTAAGCTGATGGACATGTGTATTCTCTCCACCTTGACCTATGGTGTACGGACTTCGTCTTAACTCTCTTCTTCGACTAACATCCCAAGGTCCAAATACAAGGTTTGCCAATCAGCCATGGAGCGCAGTATACTAGGTGTTAAATTAACAGACCACGTTTGAAACACTACACTGCGCTCCAAATCGCAAATCGTCTAAGTGGCTCAAATGCTGCCCAACTTTAATGGAACTGGGCAGGAAATGTTAGTCGTAAAATACACGAACCCTGAAACAGCAAGAAGCGGCCGCAGCAGACCGGGAAGGAGATGGCGGGACGACCTGGATGTCTTCGTTACGAATAGGAAGGAAGAGACACAACACCGTGAGCGTTGGAAGGAATAGAGCCAGGCCTTTGCCCAGCAGAGGGACAGTCATCATCTTCCTGCCCTCATCCCATAGCAGAGAGACAATACGGGCTACTAATAATAATGACATTAAAATATATTAAGCATAAATATTTTGTTTTCCTTAATATCCATTAATCAACCCAGAGGTTTTTGTTATGGTAGGTACATTATAATTTGTCGGAAAGAACCTACTTTCTGACAAATTATTATGTAAAAACTAGACTCTATCACACATATTCGAAAAGCATTAGTATATTGCGACTTTATTTCGGGTACTCTGTTGTCAAAAAGGTCATCAATCAAGATATTTATCAATGATATATGCACATTAGGATCATTTGTGACAGTTCTACAAACGTTTTCGTAAAGTGAGTCAGCGTTCTTCCGTCATTTTCCGAATAAAGACAGCACTTTGCGTTACGTCAAAATGTCAGAAAACCACATTTTGATAGCCACTGAAAACATCATGGGTGTCCACAGAAACTATAGTTCTGCTGGAAAATATCTGAAAATTCTAATTTTAATTCGCATTATTTTCGAAACTGTGGTTTCTACAGCAGTTTTTTGTCAAAGCTTCTTTATTTTTTCTCCAAGTATTAGACTCCGTGATAATGTTTCGTGTACAATGGTGACATTTCACTTAGTTTTTCTTTTGAACGGTTTTTGCATTATCACGTGTGCTGTCCAAAGCTCGCATTCGTACAAATTATTTATGAATAATTTCATGGAGGCCCAGTATTGCTTTTGGAATGTCGACGTTCATGAAAAATATATTAAACAGTTCAAAATTGTCTTTACGGTAGTGACATCATCATTTGGTGTTGTAAACATCATATTATTAACTATTAGAGTTCAGCGATTGTCGACCTATGTTGACGAATGTATTATAGTGCTGTTTCTTATAGAATTGTACATTGAAATACGTTACATCTTACAAAATGTTATTCTACACACTTATATTTCTATGTTAGAATATTTCTTGAAATCTTTAAACAAATGTCTGTGTGACATAAAAACGAAGTATGCTGTTATGGAAAAAAGAAACAAGTTACATGATAGTCAAAGTGTTGATTTCCTGACGGTTAAGCAAGTTGAAGAGTGGGCGCTAAAGTATCAACGATTAGAGAGTTGCTGCAATAAACTATCCGAGTGCTACAGTGGTCAGGTGAATAAACTTGGTTATAGCAACTAGGGGCTTCCGACAGTGTGACATTGTATCAGCGATAATTACAATGTCATAAGTCCAAATTGTTTGGGATTTACGATGACATGTTTATCCCTTTTTTGTATTGGGGTGAAAATCCTCATGGATGGCACCCTTTCTTGCATCACCTCGAACTAGCCTTCGTGAACTGCGTCCAAGTCATTCTTTCACTGCTATCAGGGCCGGCTTTGGCGACGCCGTCCATCTACTTACTGGCACTCATTGCGTGCACTTGAGACTGGCAGCCTTTTTGACCACTATGTAGTCAACGTCTTGTAGAGTTATCCGAAATAGCGTGTAAAGTCCCGCAAACTCCATCGAAAACCAGGATCGTCCAACTAGAAGGAAAAGTGCAATTTTGCGATGTAGTATTTGTGTGTCTTTAAGTATTTTTTGTAGTTTGTATAGATGCGTTTCAATAATAATAAAATATAAATAAGTGGCATATCTTCTTCTCTGTCGTCATCGTCACACTCTTGGCAGAGTGGTATGGTCGTCATGACAGGGGTGTTGGTGAGCTTCACAATTCGTCGGTATTCCTCTCGTACTGTTGCTTGACTCGTGCATTCGTGGAGTGGACCATTTAGTGCAGTTTTGATTTGGTCGGTCCAGCGCATTGGGGATCTACCGCACGCCCTCGTGCCGTCAATTTTACCCTGAACCACGAGTCGCTTCACAGACGTGTCCTCTCGACGTATAATATGTCCAAAGAAAGTGAGAATACGACCTTGAACGATGGAAGGAAGTTGTGTTTTATATCCAGCTTTTCGAGGATTGAGACGTTGGATCGGAACTATGTCCAACCTATGCAAAGCATTCATCTCCAGCACCACCTTTCTAAAGCGTCTATCTTCTTTCTCTCACTTTCTCTTAAAGTCCACGTTTCGGCACCATAAATAAATATGGGAAAAACTAGTGTCCTGACAAGTCGCATTTTAGTGGCCTTTGTGATGTTTCTGTTTCTCCATATCTTCCCAAGCCGATCCATGGCAGACCTGGTGATACCCATGCGCCATTTGATCTCTTCCGCGCATCCGCCATTGTTCGATATCAGTTGTCTAAGGATGTATGATTGAATAACGTCACAATTCGCAATTTTCATTACTTCGGGCGAGTTATTGCTGAGTCGATCAAAAATCGTAAGCTTCGTCTTGTTGCGATTTATCTTCAAGCCGAAATCAAGGCTCATTTGTTCCATTTTGGTTAGCAGAGACTCCTTATTGCCGATACTTGTTGCAAATAGGTTAGTTTCATCTGCGTAACGTAAATTAGAGATTTTATTCCGTCTAACCAGTTCTCGAGTACTATTCTCATAATGAGTTCCATGTAGATGTTAAACAGAAGCGGTGATAAGATACAACCTTGACGGACTCCGGCACTTGGATGAAATTCACTCGATAACACGTCGTCTGTTCTTATCGATGCTGTTCCCTCTTCATAAAGTCTTCTAAGGAGATGAACAAGGTGTTACCATAGTCAGGAGAGTTTCCCAAATTACTAGCCATTTTACCAAATCGAACGCCTTCGAAAAGTCAACAAAGCAAATATAGGTCGGCTTGTTAAATTCCCTAGCCTTTTCAATAATCTGGCGCACGTTTAAGATCTGTTCACGAGTACCCTTCCCCTTCACAAAACCAGCCTGTTCTGGAGCGATCTCTTTGGATAGGTAGGACTTTAGTGTCTCGTTAAGAATATGCAGTAGAATTTTACTTGCGTGTGATATTAAGGCAATTAGGCGGTAGTTACTGCATATTTTTGTAGAGCCCTGTTTATGTAGAGGCACAAAGACTGTATGAGTCCGTTTATGAGGCCAAGTTCCTGTTTCCCAAATTTTGTTACACAGGGTATGAAAAATATTGACAATGGCATATAAACTTTATCAATTGTTTTTCAGATGTTGTTTTTATTCGCTTTGTCATCGGTGCATTATATCATTTCGTCGTATGTGATATTCAGAATATTTTTAACACGTGTAAGTATAAATTGAATATTAAAGTAAACTAGTTTCTGTTCGCGACTTCGTCTGCGTAGACTTTAGAGCTGGCGCGCAATTTCTTTTTTTTATTGGGACAAGCCCGCCATACATTGCCACCCGCTGCAACTCCAGAAAGCCAAAATCAACAGTGGCGACCACCAGAAAAACGCCGAGCCAATGAAGCCCGACGAGTCCCGTAGAAACGATTCAACTCTCTTGGGTCCTGCAACGAAATTAATCAGAAAAGTACAGCAGAGGAGCAGGAAAAAATATATGTAATTTCCACTTCCCTCCTTATCAAGCAGGAGAAAGAATAGAGCTAAGCCAATAGGCACCAAGGAACATATACAACTGGATTAAGCCCAGTTGGCAAGCGCCACGGATTATATATTAACACTAAATGTGTGCGCTGCTTTTGATTCCTGTAATAGGTATGGCAAAATCGCTTGGAAGCACGGAAACTTGTTCTGATTTCTACAAAGTCCGTATAGTAATCTAATCCAGATGTAACATAATATTGCGTTCAGTTTGCCAAAGAATACACTCCCATAAGAGTGCGTGCGGTTATGTGATATGCAGATTGTTCGTATTCATGGTCAGCTGTAGTACATTGACATAAAGGGCGAGGCCACAAGCCCAAAGGAAAATAATTTACTCTTAAAGGTGCCATGACCTGTGAGAAATTGGGCTACACAGTGATCCACCTCCAATCTAGTGATCTTAGCAAGGCCGCGTTGCGGCAAAAACTCTGGGTCCGTGATTTTTCTAGCGTAGTAGTACACTGCAGTGGAAACTGTCCATACGGTTGGGTCTAAGTTTTTCAAGAAGACTCCCCGTACAGATACTAAAAAAATAAAAGACGCGATAGAGTGAAATAAGGGCTCGAGGGAAGACCCGATAGACAGATCTCTAGCAAAGATGCTAGAGATCTGTCTGTTGGGCAGAGCCACCTCACGAAACTGAAAATCGCTGATGGCAGAACCACATCCGCCAAATCAGAGCTTCTGAGAGAGATCGAGACATTTAATGGATAGTTACACAAGTCAATGACTAAACCCGCTACGGACCTAGCTCTCGGACGTCAGCCTGTATGAGATTAGGATGACTCTGAAGCAGCTTAAAAACAACAAGACGTCGGGTGAGTACAGAATTACGGTCGAACTCCTGAAGGTGGGTGGAAAACCGGTCCGGTGCAGGTTTGACGACTTCCAGCCTCCCGAATAAGCCGGATTCTGAAAAAGCTTCAGCACCGTAGACCACATACATACGCTCCGGCAGGTTATACAGAAGACCGAAGAGTATAATCTGCCCCTCTACTTAGCGTTTGTCGACTACGAGAAAGCCTTCGTCATTTGATCGAGACTTGGGCTGTGCTGCAGTCTCTCCAACGGTGCTAGATCGACTATCGGTACATCGCGGTGCTGAAATGTTTGTGTAAAAACGCCACCATGTCAGTCTGACTTCAGGATCAGACCTCGAAACCTATCCTCCTGTAGCGGGGTGTGAGGCAGGGAGACGTCATTTCTCCGAAACTGTTCACGGCCGCAATGGAGGATGTCTACAAGTTTTTAGACTGGAGAAAGCTAGGCATTAATGTCAATGGCGAGTACATCAGCCACCTTCGATTTGCTAACGATATGGTCATCTTGGCTGAGACTACGGAGGACCTCAGTACAATGTTCGATGACCTCTGTAGAGCTTCCGAAAAAGTGGATCTCAAACTGAACATGGACAAAACCAAGATACCCATGGTAAATACCCATGTAGCACCCACTCCTATTAAGATCGGAAACTCTACACTTGAAACTTCGAGAAACAGGTCAATTGCCGGATCTGACTCGACTGGGCAGCGTTCGGGAAGTTGCGTGGTATCTTCTCGTCCCACATACCACAGTGTCTCACGACGAAAATCTATGATCAGTGTGTGTTGCCAGTGATGGCACATGGAACTGAAACGTGGGTCGCTCACAATGGGCCTCATCAGAAGGCTTAAAGTCATTCAAAGGGCAATGGAGAGGGCAATGCTTGGAGTTTTCTTGCGTGATCGAATCAGGAATGATGATATCCGCAAGAGAACCAAGGTTACCGACATAGCCCGAAGGATCGCCAAACTAAAGTAGCAGTGGGAAGGGCACATTGCTCGCAGGACAGACGGTCCATGGGGCCGAAAAGTTCTGGAGTGGCGACCGTGTACCGGAAGACGCAACGTTGAAAGACCTCCCGAAAGGTGGACCGACGACCTAGTGAAGGTCACGGGTAGCCGATGGATGCGAAACACGCAAGATGGGTCGTTGTGGCGACGCTTGGGGGAGACCTATGTCCAGCAATGGACGTTTTTCGGCCGAAATGATGATAATGATGAGTACATTGCAGCACGCCGCTGCTCCTCTAGATTACTGAGAGAACAACCGTGAGCACCGGCTTCAGTACTAACCTAAGCATTCGCTTTGCATAAGAATATCAATGCCAAACGCTGGCTTTGAAGCAATTTACATCGTACTGCCTCTATGGTGGCTCTATCAGCCTAGACAGGTGCCCCGTAGCGCATACAACCCAAGTAAGTAGCCTCATAAATAGTCGTAGGCCAGAATTTAAGGTTTCCTTTTTTAATAATTCGATAGGTTTTATGCGATGCAAAGGTCAGACGGTTTCGATCGCCCCACTGAGAATGAGAAGCAAGCCATCGTCCGTGTGACTGGTTAATAAACAGCCGCATGGGAGCGGAAGCGCGAGAAAATCATCATATCCACAATTCCATACATATGGACCAATAACTGAGCCCTGAGGACAACCCATAGTGAGAGACTTAGAAGAATCAGATAGCAACCACCAGTTTTTAATTTAAGTAGTAGCATCGGCCACCATGCGTTATCAAAAGCACCAGAAATGTCGAGAAAGATTCCAACCACGTGTTTATGTTCCCACAAGTTAACAATTTTACGGACAGAGAGGGCCTCGTCGACGGCAGATTTCCCAATAGTGAAGCCAAATTGATTATTATGAAAGGAGATTGGCCAGTTGGGTACCTCATCAAATCTAAACGTTTCAAAATCTAGTTATATGCGAATTGTATGTCTTATATCCGTCGTTATTTTCAAAGCCAAAATGTTTTATTAGTTTTTGGGAGTCATTACAAAAATACGATTTTAGAGTGCAGCCCCGTTACGGAAACAAGACGTATTAATGCAAAACAAAACGCATAAAAATGGAGTCAAATTAAATAAAAAAAAATAGTATTACGTCAGTGTTACCATACAATAATCCCAAATCGATGATGATGAGTTAAATGAGGCACTTTAGTGAAGAAGAAAAAAATATTTTGCTCAATAAAATAAGTGCAATACAATAGAAATATGTGCAAACTTAAATATACTAGGTACTGTTCATTAAATAAAAAGAAAGTAGATCGATTTAATGAACGTATTGTTCATTAAATAAAAAGAAACTATATCGATTTAAGTCGAGAACAGATCACTCACTCACTCACTTTAAATGACGTATAATATAAATTCCATTGCTTTTACTGAATTAATTTCGTATCGATTCGATATTTTAATCGATTTGTTAATAAATATTTGGCAACACAGCTGTCTATTATGTCAAATAGAAAAAAAATCGTCATGATTTTTTGTTTTTATGTCAAATCTTAATAGTAACACAAAAAACCGTTTTTTTTTCTTTATTTGTTTAGGGACATTTTAAATCGCAATGCGTATATGCGTATGTCAGTCCCATCGTACCCTAAATACAAATTAGTCATTCCTGGAAAAATCCTTCTATAGTTATTAAAGTAAAGTCTAACCACTTTATCTGATTGAAATTTATGATTTGTAATGGGTCTGCCTTGAGTTACATAAGTAGGTAGAAATCTTCAAATATTATTTTTGGTGGTCCATTTTGAGGTTATGTATAAATCAATTTAATATCCCCAAGTCTGATGTATGTCTGACTATTACATATTTTGATATACTCTATTGTAGCATTCAAATCCATACATTCATTCTTTTTTTTTCAAACTAGGCTGAAAATCAGCACTTTTTGAACGTCAAAATTTACATGAAGCAGTCCCCCAAATCGCCCAGCCCGTCACCACTTCCTAGTGTTTTAGCTGGGAAGAAGAAGTGGCCAACAAACTCCCCAGCAACACAACTGTCTGTTAAGTTTAAAGAACTTGAATTTATATAACATTATTCAACATTTCATGATAGATATCGATCAAATTAAATAAATGGATGGCACATGTCCGCTAGCATACTATATTATCCCAAAAATTAAAGATGAAACAATGATAAAACTAATTACATATATAGGTAATTAAATAAGTAAACTCAAGCATACAATACTAATCAAAATGAGCCTCCAGGAATAAATGGCGTGCCCGCTTACATGTTCAACAATGCAATTTAACCATAATCTGTGACCCAAAGTCACAAGTGATAAACTAGGACCATAGCAGTAAGCTCGCTCCATCGTAGACTTTGTCTCTGTCATCTCTGACCTAGACTAGAGTCAAGAGCAAACCCATTAAAAAAAAAAAAACTTAAAATTTTTAACAATAATAAACCACGGACAGCAAGACGACCAGTCACCACAAGCAGCACCCGTTCACGAGCATAACGCAAAGATCAGCCATTACCTCCCTCGCCATATTAGAGGGAAGGAGGTAACCCGATCCCCGACGCTACCGCAAGCAACGACGTCTAAGGGAGCATGACGGACCTGCTGCCGCTTTCTCAGACAAAATCATACTTATCAATTTGTCGAGGTCGCTAGTTAACCACATACTGCAATACAACTCATAAAAAACAAGCTAATGAGAAGATTATGTCAATAATTAAAAAAAAAAACAAAAATGACCTATACGGTCAGAATAATAAACAATGTCATCTTGACCAAGTAAAGAATCTACGAAAGAACATTTAGCATTGTCTCGTGTTCAACACAGCGACCAACTATTTTTATCGTCGAAGTAATCGTTTATAGTATAGTATCCCGTCGAAATAAGGTTAGATTTCACTTTCGCTTTAAAAGCATTAAAAGGCAAGTCTAGAAAAGAAAGAGGTAACTTATTATAAAAGCGGATACCGATCCCCACAAAATGGCCCTGGGCCTTACGAAGACGGTGGAAAGGAGCATGTAGTTTGTGCTTATTTCTGGTGTTAAAGCTGTGGATATCACTAGTTTTGGCATATAAATGTATATTTTGCCTGATATACACTATGTTGGCAAAAATTAACTGCGAAGCAACCGTGAGAATACCTATTTCTTTAAAAAGTTCCCTTAAAGAGACTCTGGACCCTAGCTGGTATATCGCTCGTACGGCTCGCTTTTGTAGGACAAATATATTTTGTATGTCAGCAGCTTTTCCCCACAGTAGCATACCATAGGACATAACACTATGGAAATAACTAAAATACACTAACCGAGCTGTGTCGACGTCAGTAAATTGTCTAACTTTCCTGACGGCGTAGGCGGCAGAGCTAAGCTTTCCCGATAGTGTTGATATATGAAAGCCCCATTGAAGTTTGGCATCAACTGTTATGCCCAAGAAAACAGCTGAGTCTACAGTTTCGAGCCCCTCGTCACTTAAAATGATATTGGGTCCTAGATTGTTAACATTAGGTAAGGCAAATTTTATACATTTTGCTTTCTTAGGGTTTAGAACTAGATTGTTTGTTGTAAACCAATTCGTAACTATGGTGAGTGCACTATTTACGTCGTCAAAATAGTGTCTAATCCTATCAACTTTAAAAATAAGGGAAGTATCATCAGCAAAGAGAACAACATCACATATATCCTTTAAATAGAATGGCAAATCATTTATGTATACAAGAAACAAGAATGGACCCAGTATTGACCCTTGGGGTACACCTAACTGAACTGGCAGCCCGGAAGACTTTGCACCATTAACATCTACACATTGGAACCTGTTATGCAAATAAGAATCTATTACGTTAAGAGCTTCATTTTGGAGACCGTAGTGACGTAGCTTTCACAATAGCGTGTCATGGTGTACACAATCAAAAGCTTTGGAGAGGTCACAGAAAACTCCAATCGCATTTTACGAGTTCTCCCATGCGTTAAATATGATTGTGTTTAAGGAGAGCAATGCATTCGTTTCTGCTGTTTCGGCCCTAACTTGAGATATTATCTTCGTGTTTCCCATTTATGGAAGCACACTCATTTTTTAGATCAAATGGATGAAATTATCCGTCGCACTTTGTCACTCATTAATTTTGAATGTGGCCTTGGACGACCGAGCTTGGGCACAAGCTTCCCTTCCTATCCGCATGGAAGGACTTGGCGTCCGCAAAATTTCTACTATAAGTTTACCGGCTTTCATATCTTCGATCCACGGTACGGAGGAATTAATCAGGAATATCCTGGCATCTGAATTTCATGAGCCGTGCTTCACCGATGCTATCGATGCCTGGAAACTCGCTTGTCCGAATACTGACTTACTTGATAAACCATCTTCCCTGAGACGAGCCGCTCTGCTGAGCAGTTCAGAATAACTTACTGTCTACGTCTGCTACTACCGCTGACGTACGTGCGCGCCTGCTGGCTGTGGGAAATTGGGAGTTGGGTCTTCGGCTTAATGCACTACCGTCGTCAAACCTAGGCACTTAGTTCGACGACACCACTTTCCGCCTCGCTGCTTCTTTACGTTTAGGAGCCCTTTGTTGTTGTCCTCATCGCTGTCACTGTGGTGCAGTTGTCTACAGCCTCGGGCACCACGGCCTTTCTTGTAGCCGCAGTGCAGGCCGTTTTACACGACACGCTAATTTAATCGACATTATCCGATGAGATCTCATCACCGTCAGCGTTCCAGCCGTATTAGAACCCAAAGGTTTGGCTCGCGACGATGGCGAAAGACCGGACGGCATTGCTTTGTTACCTTGGAAGGTGGGACCTTTAGAAACGGCTGGTTGACACTTCTCGTGACCCAAGAGCTGACTTTTACTTTGGGCAGAGATTAAGTATTGCCATTCAACGTGGCAATGCCGCCAGTCTCTTGAGCACATTACTAGCTGACAGCGTTAAGGATGTTATTTTTTAAAGACGGAATTTTTTGTTGCTATATTTTAGTTTGTTGTTTTTGTTAATTTTAGTTATTATTATTGTGAATTTATTGCTTGTTTAAAGTTTAAGGCTTGCTTAAGGCTTTGGATTTCCACTTCCTCCTCTGCTTCGATTAAGCCATACCTTTTACCGAGATAAAAAGTAGTCCAGGATAGGAACTATGTGTGTGCCAAATTTTATCCAAATCCCTTCAGCCATTTTTGCGTGATTGAGCCACAAATATACAACCTTACATATCTTATCCTACTAATATTATAAATGTGTTAGTTTTATTTGTATATTTCGTATGGTTATATGTTTGTATGTTTGTGGCTCAATCATGCAAAAATAGCTGAAGTGATTTGGATGAAATTTGGCACACACAGTTCACATCCGTGAAGTACATGTGTGGCCAATTTATAGTAAATTACGAGCATTTTCGTTGAAAGAAGGTCAACGAAAATGTATCCCATAATATTACATCAGTGTGTTTTTTTTTCATACACATCTTTCACTTTATCTGTCACCTATCATTCAGCGCATCTCTTTTTATTTTACTTTCATTCAAAATTTGATCTTATTTAAGATCATCTACATTATGATTTAATAACGTTTATTTCTCTCCCCAGAATACAAAACTCTACATAAATGCCTTCATCACATTACATGGTTTGTTATACTCATGGTGTTGTGCATATTCCATCTTCACTACCGGTCAGCGTCTTCTTAATGAAGGAGTTAAATTTAGAAGAGGTTTGGCTAGATTATACAGCACGTGGTCAGTAAGTAAGTGAATTTTCAGGTATACAGGATTTGTTAAATTATCAAACCTAAACCTTAAAACTCGTTTTATAATAAGTTACATAAACTTATTATAAAACGAGTTTCAAGTATAGATCTAATGATCGACTGTCGAAAAAAATCAAACTTGCATCCTTAAATAAAAAATTGAGTTTAAAAAACTGTAACCTGACTACAGAAAAATAAAAGTGATCTGAAAAGTATGAAACAAGAAAATATTTCAACAACAAATCAAGAGAGGTACCAAAATGGTGAAAATAAAGCCATGGTCGCATGCCTTTATAGTTTTATAGGTGTGCCAGGCACCCACATGATATACAGGCATGCAACCACGGCTATACTTTTCCGTTTTAAAAATCGTATCTATCCATTAAGGTTTGATTAACTGCACGTCGCTATCATTTTAATCATGCTTTATACGGTACAACTAGCTATGCTCGCGTAGATGTGGGTGAAAAAGTGTGATGATGATGCATAAATAAGATGTAATTAACCTGACCCCTCAAAAATTAAAAGAAGGTATCACTTCCGTTTAAAATTCCGACCAACCTTGGTATTTCCTAGTACCTCGAATCATGATGATTCTTAATTTCGTACTATTGAATGTAAACTAATTGTACGAACCACTGACTCAAAACAAAACAATTATCCAAAAGAATAATAAAAAAACACTCAAGACATGTCTGTTACATGTCCATCATGCTTTAAAAACTAGCCCAATGCCTGAGGCCTGTTGAATATTACTCAAGACATTATTTTATATAGGTGTGAGGTTTTTTTTCACTGTCGGGTTTCACCCTTAAACGTTTGACGGAATGAAAGCTTCGCTCGTTTTTGCATTCTGCACTATAAATTAACAAAAGACTTTATTTAAGTACTAGTGGACGTCACGCGGTTTCACCCGCGTAGTTCCCGTTCCCGTGGGAGTACGGGGATAATATATAGCCTGTGTTACTCCCTGATAATGTAGCTATCCAAGGCTAAAAGATTTTTTCAAATCGGTCCAGTAGTTTCGGAGCCTATTCAATTCAAACAAACAAACAAACAAATCTTTCCTCTTTATAATATTAGTATAGATAAGTGATCAAAAGAGAGTAAAACTCTTCCGAGATGATGTGCAAAAATTTCTTTAGTTCTTGAGGTTTTCTGCATTCACACGGTTGAATGTCACCCACTCAACCGTTCGTTGACTTTTTTGTTACGGTCAGGTGTCACCCCTTAACAGGGGACGCAATGAAACCTGTCCAAGGTGAAGTATAAAAAAAAATAAAAAATGGCTTGTGACAGCCGTCACCGCGCAACCCATAAAAATTTGGGGGTGTCCCAGGTGTCACCCATGCTAGCTACGCCACTGTTGCTGAAGTCGTTCTGTGGATGGTTGATCATTTTATCTTATCATACCGAGACTCCTTTTTGCGGTAAAAAGATACACCTGCGTTTTGGTGGCGTTAAAAGTGAGATTGTCATCACCCCACTGGGAGACAAGGCTTAAGGTCAAATTTGTCCGCTCTACCATGGCCTCTCTCAAGGAACGAACTTCATCCCCGCCAGTTGATGCGCTGGATAAGTATCTCTCTGAAACCGTACTGTCATCTGCGTACCCAACAAGACCAGGCTGAAGTAGGTCATTGATGTGCAGCAGGAAAAGAGTTACAGAGAGAACAGACCCCTGAGGAACTCCGGAATCAATAGCCATGAGGCCATAGGAGCAGCCATCAACGACTACTCGGATCGACCGTTCACTCAGGAAGTCTGATATCCAGCTACAAAAACCGGCTAGGATGCCATAAGCAGAAAGCTTGCTGAGTAGACCTGCGTGCCAAACCCTGTCAAAGGCCTTCGAGATATCGAGCGATACGGCAAGTGCTTCGCCGTGTCTCTCGATGGCCTCGCCTCAGCAGTGCGTGACATACACAAGAAGATCGCCAGTTGACTGGTCCCGGCGAAAGCCATATTGACGGTCACTGCCTATTGCCTGTATATTGCTTATGTCACCTGAATTTTTTTAAAAAATCTATTGATACCTCATTAATTACAATCAGTTTAGTGGTTTAGGCGCTAGAGTTGAACATACGCATTTACATACATACATAGACAGCTAAAATCATAACCCTTTGCCGTAGTCGGGTAAAAATACAAACAAAAACTGATGATTGCTGAGGTGTCGTGAAAATGCGAAACTGACATAACAGCGCCGCAGTGCGCCTGCAGTACATAACATGCATTTATACACGTTGCGTATGAGTTGCTAATACTTTTTGGGCAGGCGCACGCTCGAAGAATTTTAACATTTTTAGCTATGGAACACAGTGAGAGAACCAGTTTTAGGGGCCGAAGGCTTGCCAAGGCTCACCATGTCCCATTACGGGGACGCAGTGACATCGGAGACGAAAGCATGGCGTAATTTATTTCGACGCCAACACTATATATCGTGCTTGGTAAAAATCCGAAACATAAATATTTCGCTTTATGTATTTTTCTCCTAATCTATACAATTAATTATGCCACTCGGCATAACAAATTGTATAGATTTTGAAAATCTGATTTACTTCGCGTTGGTATAACTTTGATAATATTTTTCACTCTTAATTGTACGGCGTGGCCAGGTACAAAGTGCAGGCTCGCTTTAACTTGTTTGTTAGCAATTTAAACATATACCTTTACTTAGAAAATATGCTATACATACAACGTGTTGATTTGCATCCTAGTCAAATTCAAGGACGTAATTATGCTAATGATTCTCGACCTAAATCGACAATAAAATGGGTAGGTATTTTTTTTAATTTAATTTTTTGATTTACGGAAATCCGTAAGTGTAAACCAGCCGCGGCCCGTCTGTTACTAGCCTTATAACCGCGCTTTCACACACAAACAAACGCAAACAATACATACACAACGCATACGCAACGATCATTCGATAAATTCGTAGGTAATCAATCGCACCCCAATCACGGTACGGGGATTCTCCCGCGCAAGCTCCTAGCTACGCCCCCGGCCCCCGCGGCCCCGGAACTAACAGTGTGTTTGATGTCGCCGAAGCGCACGCACGCTTTGCTAATTCCGTTTCTCCGTACATCGTTGAGACGTAGGTACAAGATGGTGGAGATGGTCCGCCTGTATGCCATCAGTGGAGACAGCCTACGTGGAGCCAACCGGATGTTTACGGAAATGTTTCCCGATCGGGAACCCCCATCACAGAGCGTCATGCTGGCAGTTTGACGTTCCCCGGCCATGCTCATGCTCGCGGCAGCGTAGGCCTGCCTGTTGTCGCCTTGCAGGAAGACATCCTGGAATACTTCCAGCGAGACCCACGGGCAAGCACGCGGGAGGCTGGTCAACACTTAGGAGTACACCACACCACAGCGTGGCGCCTACTGAAGCGTGAACTGCAACACCCGTTCCACTACCGCAAGGCACAACCTCTACTTCCAGCAGGATGGTCCCCCTCACTATGGTGGGCAAGTACGCGAGTACTTGACCGAAAGTTTTGGTGACCACTGGATCGGTCGCGGAGGACCTGTGGCCTGGCCTCCGCGTTCTCCAGACCTGACGCCTGTAGACTTTTATTTGTGGGGAGACGTTATAATGTTAGTTTACACGGAGGAAGTGACAAGTGTAACAGAATTACATGCAAGGATCATTAGTGCTTTCGACACTTTAAAAACGAATGTGTTAGTGTTACGTAAGCTGAAGGAAAACCAGCTACGTTGTGCTCGATTGTACGAAGAGTGTGATGGTGGCAACTTTGAACAATACCTCCGGGTAACTTAAGTAGGTAATTTATTTATTTGTACATTTTGTAAATACGTTGTAAGCTTAATCAATTTTATTAGTGTAAATAAGTTAATTTCAAATTTTATTTTTAACTACGCCAATAATACCTAAGAGTCGAAAATATCACCACGTACTTTCACTTAACTAGCACGTCTTTCCATTTCCATCAAACGTAGAAAACATTTTTAGACTTAGTAGATCGCTACACTAACTAAGGCATTCTTGCCGGTCCTAAGCCCGTTAAGTAGGAAGGAAATCCACAAATAAAAACAAAATCACTACGAAAAACAAAACTAACATTTTATTAATCATCTGATAACAGGTCAGTGAACTTTTCTTTGGCGCACTAGTATTATTGTCATTAGTAAGATTTCCGTATTCTAATGATGCTCAAAGATGAGTTAATTATCAAGCGAAATTTATGACAATAATGTAAGTGATTTTCGAAATAAAATTAGGTAAAATTATTGCTACCGGTCATTGATCGATCGCGCTCGCGCGCGCTAGCATTTCGTAGGTAAGAAGTCGACACTCACGCATACAGCTGCTTGTCGCTGTGTGCGTAGTCGGTGATTCTGTTTTATTTGTATTGAATTAAGGGCTTAATTCTGAAATACTGTTAAATTTCAACAACAAAAAAAAGCAGCGCTTGTTAGTTATTGCCCGCTACCGTACTTTCGATTGATTATTTATGTCTTTTATGACAACCTCCTGAAATTTGACGAGGATGCAAAACAACACGTTGTATATTGTAATGTGCTCAACAAGACCTTTCTTTTGATACCAAACATGTCACAATTATCTGAAATTTATTTTTTTCGTGCACAGAAATTTACGTGTCAAGTCAATAATTAATATAACCTATGTCACCCGGAACGTTTTTAAGAATCTATTGATACCTCAATCATAAAAATCGGTCCTCGTCATCAGAATGTAATTGTAGCAAATTTGGAATTTGATAGAAAGAAAAAGACTGTTTAACCAAACTTAAACAGCAATTTATTAATAAAAGGTTTATATTCAATACTAGCAGTTGCCCGCGACTTCGTTCGCGTGAATGTTGAATAATAAAATTATGTCACTATGCAAGATCGCTAAGATAAGATATACAAACAGTCAATATCTAGCATTGACCCCTCTTAGAATAAGGAATTTGTAAGACTTTTAGGCGATTAACAAACGGCATCGCGCACCGCCACGGTAAGCGGTGAAGCGGATCTCATGTCGCATTGGCCTCCAATAAATCCGTTGATGCCTAACACACGTAAACCGCCTTACCGCGCGGGGCACCGCTACGAAATCCGTGCCGTGTGATAAAGGCCTGGAAGCAAGGCACTGGCTGTATCCCCTCTTCTATTGAAAATGCCGTCCAGCCCTAGTAATTTTTCGTAATATTCGTAATGAGAAACCTCTGTACACGATGTTGATGAAAGTTGCTAGGGTTCTTAACACGCAATAGATCTACATAAATTCGGCCATGGGTATACCAACCAGAAAAGAAGTCTACCCCCGCAACGAATGGGGTAGAGACTTCGTAATCCGCATTTAGAATCCCATTCGGCCTATTGAGCCTAAAGGTTCTGGCTAAGTTGGCTAGCCTAACTCCACCTAAATGCACAGAAGCCTCCTGGGTGCTCCACAGGTTTCACGGAGCGACCTCACCATTCCGAGGATTTGTTCACGTCGGGAAGCAAGTGCCTTATTTCCAGGATGAAGTGGGCGACTGATTTCTCGGCGTCGAAGCAACCTCTGTAAATTGAGCTGTCCATGGCGCCTTTGTTGTAAAAATATTTTTTTAGAGGGCAATCACCCGTGATTATACCCGTGATTATTCGGAAGGTTTATGCGAAAGATATTTCTACTTAGGCTGAGAAGTAGTTAAATTAGTCGCGAGCATATATACGCTTGACATTGCCATTTTTGACTACCTGCAATTTGTAGCCCGTGACCATTAGTTCTCATGAAGTTTAGTTGATCTCTGGCAAATTCATTTACGAAACTGTGAGAAAGGTAGCAGGAAGAGTGGGTATGGGTCCAGCACTACCACCTTGGAAACTGCCAAAGGATCTATAGTTCCCCATGATCCACTGAAGGGTGAAGCCCGCAACGGATAATTTCTGGCCCTGAGCTGGTCATGACGTACGCGTACCTATCATAGGCTCACTGGGAATTTAACAGTTCTTTCTAAGTAAATGGAAAATAATTGGGAATGAGGGGATTCTGAAAATGATCATATAGTCACCGGAGCAATCAGCCGAAATCTTATTTCAGCTACTATAACAGTTTGTTGGTTATGTGTGACTTGCTGGCGAGTTCTTTTACAAAATTTTATCGAAATTAATATGTATATAAAAATCATATAACTTAATAGGATGATGTGTACCATTTCATCCACGCCCGTTTTCATGGAAATATTTTCCCCACAAACATTTGTCAATATTATGCGTATTGATGGTTGCTGCTTGGTCGGTGGGTTCCCCGTACACAAACTATCTTCTAAAATAACCTAAACACCTTCTTGATTGTAGTAGGTATACGTCGTCAGCAATTTTTAACAGTATTCGTAAAATTATGCGCATTTGAGTAGCCTTCTTCTTCGTCGTTGTTTCCTCACTGCTGAAGATTGCGACCACATACATCGCGTTTTCAAGCCATTCGGTCTTCTACAGTGTGGATCGCTCTGTAACGCCTTCAACAAGACGCCTTAATAACCTTCAACAGCCTTCTTTATGGCGTCGGACCATAAAGAAGACCACATGTTTGCATTTTTGAACTTTAACGTGTTGATATTATATTGCGCTACATGAATGGTGCTATTCTTCTAACTACGAACTTAAGAAACTACTTTATGAATAAAGGTGATCCTTAATTTATTTCGAACCAGGAACGTAAATCAAAACAATGTTAAGTTTTTAGAACACAGTACGACAGCCGATTACAGAGCTCATTCAACTGTTTTTGCGACGTAGGACTTCGCCACTACTTATCGTCGCAGATGGTATTAACGCTCACCACCGCAGCTTCGGCTTGCGGCTTCAGCCGCGGCGGCGGGCGTTATAACACCTCGCGCCTCTTCACCTCGCGGGCCGCCTCGCCCCTCCGCGCTATCGCGGGTTTAAATTACACTCTAGGGGTAGGACAGACAAGACTACGTGGAGTCGGTTTTACAGCGATTCGTTTCTGTCACTAAGTTTTGTAGCACAAAATATTGACTTTTTGAGACGTATTTTCATTTTAAAGTAGGGTTAAAAATGCTATTTAATAAAATGGCACTATGTCTAGTAAAATATTCCAATTGAAATTCTGCCATCTTCAAAGTATACCATTGTAAATTCGGACATATAAAACAATAATATTAAGTATTGATTACATTTTCATTGAAATACAATACCATGGAAAAATATACCGAACAAACAATATTCGTTAAAAAATAATTCTACTGTTTGATAAGTTTGTTAAATAAGAAAATGTGAATAGAAATTCTTTGAATTGTGTTTCTGTGAAATATGTTTCGTTCAAGTAAATCGTTATTGAAACAATAATATTCGACATAAAATTATAAGGATCAAATATTATGTGAAACATTTTCTACGAAATGAAATTCTATCAAAGAACAATGGCCACTTGGCTAACATGCTTGGACTACTAATATCTAACATAAAGAACTTGATGAAACATATGTGGTTTCATTCGCCTATATAAATGTAACTAAGAACGGTCTTCAATATATTTTTGAAAGGCCGGAGAATCTTGAAAAATTGTGAAATATATTTTTGAGGTTATGTTTATATAATTAATCTGTAGCATTTATGTTTTCTACTCTATGGTCCGCAAGCAAAGCAAGAAACAGAAAACAAGGAAAGGAACAGAAAATCGCATAGAACACAGTCGTCGCAGAAGCTATAACACAGGTGGTCTGTCAGTGAAGAAACCGTAATTGTTTGTTTACTTATCAAAAATAGGGACGGACGATCAAAAATCGTAATCGATCGATTTTTTGACAGAATCGATTTTAAATATAAAAAAACTAATGTTTACATTAGATTTTTTTATTTTATTTATGGCTTTATTTACCAAGAAGCATCATCAAATTATATTATTGGTTAAGCTAAGTATTTAACGTGAGTTTATACGGTTGATATTGCCTGGGATTTAATTTCGTTTAAAAAATGAAGTCAGCATAAACTATAAAAAGTATGGACATCTCTAGTAACGTAAGTCGTTACGGATACGTTCTGATATGGATATTTTATACTGCGTTCTGATAAATAAAAAAGTAGTATTTTTAAAAAGATTATCTCGATTTCCCCAGCTTTTAAAAATAAACGAAGATATCCAATAATAACATTAACAATGCACTACATATTGGTGATAGTTTCATCTCGTTACCAATTTCAGTTTTTTCCTAGTCCAAAGTGACCATTGTTCTTTCTGTCTGCGAAACAAGGGAACACCATGGAACATGAAGTTGAACTATCAAAAGATAAGTAAACACGTTTTAAATGTGCCACTAATAACTAAAAAAATATGTTTTGGTGTAATCTCATGCCGTCGAAAGTACTACTTGGGTCAATAGATGGCATTGCAGGTATCTTTTTTACGTGGCTAGTAAGTTGAATCATCTACACTTTCACAAATTCCTATCAGGTTTATGTATAAAAAATTATCTACTTTGGTTTTATACTTTTTATCGTGATGAGGACAAAAATAATACAGAAAAACAGAAAATAGGTACTGTTAATTATTCTACTAATCCGGAATTTCAGTACTTCGTCACATTCAGTTCCACACATTTTTAAACGCAAACGAAGTCGCGTCCAAAGAAAATTATTGGAGCAGGATTACAAAAAAGTAAAAAATAAGTCAAAAGTAATTTAAAAAAGTTGCGAAAACTGGGATTTGAACTTACACTTCATTTGGCAGCCAGTCATCGAACCGCCAGGTCTATGAATTCAGTTGACGTTTGATTTAAATACCCGATATTATAATAAGTTATGGTAAAAAACGGAAAAACGTTGATACGTAATTTTAAAATCTTTAAATGTTCTTACCTTTTTTTTCCGGCCACCAATTTGAATAAAAAAGATTAAATGTTGTTCAAAAATTTGCTTAATCTAACTTTGAAACCCCTAACAAAATTTGTTCAGTATTTTCGGAGAATAGCGTGTACAGACAGACAGACAAAAACATTTTTTTTATCGCCCCTACTCGATTTTTGGTATTTTTGTTTAATGTACAGAAACCACGGTCTCTACTGTTTTATTATATGTGTAGATAATATAACTCCTCCCCTGGCTCGAACGCATGCGGAGATCCTCCTGGGCATGCTGAGGATCAAGTTGTCCAGTATTTCTTGGGATAACCTGTCCCGTTCTTGAATAGCGCCTTCCCTGAGCTCTAGCATTGTCTGCGGACGTGGCTGACGGTTCCAAATAGCTCGCTTAAGAGCATCTCACGCGTGCTCTATTGGGTTTAAGTCAGGCGAGCTGGCAGGCAAATCTAACCTTGTGCTGTCGTATTCTTGGAGAGCAGCATTGACTCATTGAGCTCGATGTGCGGGTGCATTATCATCGACCAGTTCAAATTGGTGCCCATGGTTTACTCGAATGGTTTGACAATTCCATCAATAGCAACTGCGCTATACATGTCTGCTGTCATGAAGCCTCGATACGGGATCAAAAGCATTCTAGCTCCAATTATAATACCACCCCAGAAGGACACCGATTTCCCGCCTTGCTGAACTGTTCCAGTAGCAGTTTTTTTGCCTTTCACGGTCTCCTGGCCTTCTCCAGACACGGACACGTCGGTTATCTGGATAAGTACTGATTCGCGATTCGCGATTCGTCAACGAAGAGACAGTATTGCCAAATGTTTTCTTATTCATTTTCTTCATTTTGCCGTAGCTTAGCCTACTGCAATCTCCGTCGTTGACGTTGCTGGAAATTCAAAGGCGCTCGCCAAGACCTCCGTGCTCGTAATCCAGCCTGGTGCAAGCAATTCCGAATGGTCTGAGTGCTAACTTCAAGCCCAGAGGCGGCCCGAACTTCTGCTTTTCTTTTAGTAGCGTTGATTGTTGGGTCACGGGCTGCCAGCAATCTAATATAGCTCTTTTGGGTAGCAGTCCAAACAGTTCAGTAACCACTGCGGGATCGGTCAGCTAAATTACCCATCCCGTGGTACCTCTGCAACGTGGTCTCGATACAGGATTGGGATATAACATCTCTGCGTGCTATTTCTCTCGTGGTGTATCCTTCTCACCTCAAAGTAACTAATCTTGCTCGTAAACCTTCTGTTAATCCTCTTGGATTTTTTTCAATTACAACTTTCCACGAAAAAGTATTTTAAATCCGTTAAAATTGACTAAATCAGAATTCTGAATGAACGTAAGCGAGGACTGAAAGCCTTTTTATATGGAAAAACAATTGAACTGTTTCATTGTTTTATATTCTAATTCTATATTTTTAAATAAAGAATCTAAAAAGAAAAAGAAATCATAATACAGGACGTCCCACGGCTATGCCACATGGAGGGAAAGTACCTTGAATATTGTAGATGGAACATTTTACTGAAAGAAGACATTATTTTAATTTAAAAAACAATTTAAACGGCATTCATAGATTTTAAAATAATTACATCGTTGAACCGGGAATCGAACCCGCTACACGAGAAAAAAAAATATCCTGTAGCTTTATCATACCGATCGAAAGGCTTCATGATAAGGATTATTTTTGCCAAATAACATAGTGTCAGAAACAAAAGGAAGACCATGAATTTTAACATTTCATGTAAAATTTTGTTCAGAAAAATGAAAAGCTGACATTGCCGTCAGGACATACTACTGACATTATCATCATCATCATCATCATATCAGCCGGAAGACGTCCACTGCTGACATTATCATAAGTACATTATCATATTACTAATAAATGTACCCACTTGAGATGTACGCATCATTTCCCTATTATAATTTAAGTGCATGATAAAATGATAAAAAGATACGTAATTAGTAGGTGCCTGGTTGTATGTAACAAATCGAGCCGTATCCTGAGCCGAAAGACGCGTAAATTATTTTGTCCATCGCAATGCGGCTGGCTGATTATAAAAAATAATTCAAAAATGTGTTCCATTTTCAAACTTTTATTCTTTTGTTTCTGTGATTTTCATTGTAGGAATTTTGCATTGTATTGTGATTTTTTTACATTACTATGGCGTAACAATATAATTTTGGTTTAATGGAAGCATACTTTTTGAACCACAAAAACATAACATTAGCCTTACAATGGCATCGCGAAAGATATCCTGATAGAAATACACCATCTTGATTTATTATGAAACGGTTGGGGAATAATCTGCTAAATTTGGAACGTTTCGATCATCGCTTACCATAACCGCGGCGCCAAATGATAAACACTGACGATGAAGTCGATATTTTGATATACTTTGAGCCAAATCTTAAAAGTTCAGTCAACGTTTTTCATCTTCCCTAGATGAAGAAGTAATCGGAATTTCGAAAAGCAAAATACACCGTGTACTGAAAAAATACAAATACAAAAGTTACTTTGAAGGGCGATTAGTACAAAAATTGCTGCCGGGTGATGCTGAAAGACGACTTATTTTCTGCCATGAAATGGAGAGGCTCATCCTAGATGATCAGTATTTTCTAAATAATATTATCTGGTCAGACGAGACAAACTTCAGCAATAATGGTGTGTAAAACCGACACAATAATCGCATTTGGTCCAGGGAGAATCCCTTACGTATGCGCGAGACTAATAATTACATTTTTACGAAGGGCATTTGAATACGGAAAGGTATTTAGAAATACTTGAGATTTTAAGAAATGAGATAAATAATCTTCCGGTTGCAGAACGACAAAACCCTCAGTACGCTGTACGCTAGCATTACTGCTTCGCAGAAAGAGGTGACCGCATCCCATGCCTCCTCGCTCCGGACCATAGATTGAATCAGAGCCGGACGCGAGAGGTCGCCGCCGCCGATCGCCTCGACGAGGACACGGCGGTCCTCCGCCCAAGCAGGGCAGACCTCCACCGTATGCTCCACTGTGTCCTCCGGGCGATCCTCGCAGTGTTGACACCCGGGCGTATCCTCCCGCCGAATCCGAAACAGGTACCTCCCGAAACAAAATCTCCACGAGCTACAAACAGAACTTAGACGTATTATTCTAAATATCCCCCATAACAAGATAAAAAATCGACAGGGAGTGAAATAATCAAAAGAGTGCGACTTTGTATTCTACAGTATGGGACTCAGCTTGAGAATAATTTGATAAATTGATTAATTTTGTATTGAAAATGTTAATATTCATGGTCTTTCTTTTATTTCTGACACTATTTTATTTAGCAAAAAATTATCCTTATGATGAAGCCTTTCGATCGGTGTGATAAAGCTACAGGGTATTTTTTTCTCGTGTAGCGAGATCGATGCCCGGTTCAACCATGTAATTATTTAAAAATCTATGGATGCCGTTTAAATTGTTTTTTAAATTAAAATAATGTCTTCTTTCAGTAAAATGTTCCATCTACAATATTCAAGGTACCTCCATGTGGCATAGCCGTGGGACGCCCTGTATAATTATAATCAACGGTAGCAAAAAAGTTTTTGATCTTTCAAAGTGATCGCAAACTTTTTTTGATGTGTGTACATAGACTGCTAAAATCATGACTCTTCCTTTTGGTTTTGCCGTAGTCTGGTAAAAAAGACAATACTAAAAGTTTATTTGGTACTCGGACAGGACCAACAACAACATGAAATTAAGTAATAACAAAAGCAACAAGTGCAACAAGTGTTGATTTTTGAGATATGTGTGTTTACTACTGAAGTAGTAATGTTGACCTTGTGTAAGATTTAAAATAAAACTGCAAACTGCGTTATTTTATGGTTATTTAATATTTTTTAATCTGGTTTCGTCTGTTCATTATAGAAAATTCATTGACCCTATTAAACGGCGGTAACGAAACCATACCGCCATCTAACTCTCGAGCTTTGTCATACTAAAATAATATGTTCTAATATATAAAAATCTCGTGTCACGGTGTTTGTTACCGAACTCCTCTGAAACAGCTCGACCGATTTTCATGAAATTTTGTGTATATATTCGGTAAGAATGAGAATAGGTGGTAGGCTATTTTTTATTTGGCAAAACAACGTTTGCCGAGTCAGCTAGTCTAATATATAAAAATCTCGTGTCACGGTGTTTGTTACCGAACTCCTCCAAAACGGCTCGACCGATTTTCATGAAATTTTGTGTGTATATTCGGTAGATATGAGAATAGTTGGTAGGGTACTTTTTTTGTATGGCAAAACAACGTTGGCCGAGTCAGCTAGTAAAATATCAAGTACAATGATTTCGGCCTAGACCAAACCCCCCTTTCATTTTTTAGTATATTGTTTATAACTTTTGCAATTTTTTGCGAGCGGGCCTTCATTTTTTGCATAAATCTATTCTGAATCAAATGCCACCTGATTTTTTTTTTTGGGACAAGCCCGCTACACTTTCCCAACCACTGCTACTCCTGAAAGTCAGAATCAATAGTGGCAACCACCAGAAACACGCCGAGCCAATGAAGCCCAACGAGTTCCCGAAAATCGATTCAACTGTCTTGGATCTCGCAACGAAATTTATCTAGTAGGAAAAAAATGACATCTCATTAATATTTTTTGAAATTGCTGAAAAAATTTGAACAAAGAAGCACTTGTTGACGAGACTACAAAAATAATCCTATCTCAGTATAACCTGCGAAAATAAAAGAAAATAAAATAAATAAAAAAAAAAACACAGTACTGCTATGGTACGTTATTTCTTATTTCTTTATTTGTTTCAGATCCAAAGGCTCCAGAAGTAACCTATCTAAGGAATTTAATTATTTTCGTAAAAATACATCCACTTAGAATACAGTACACCAAGAAAATAACCTTGGGATTGTATCTAGTTCCGATAACTCTATCTTTTTCAGTGACTTACGTGATTCTTGCCTTGCAATTTAATCATGTAATTTAATAATAAAGTAACGAGAATATTTATTCAGTAAATTGTAAGGGTAAGGTTTTTCAGTGGCTTGCATTCGATGTAGAAACTTATCTACCAGATAAATTTAACCGAACTGAATTCATTATCAATTATGTCCAATTAAAAAATGCTATTCAGAAAATTACTGTATGTAAAGACACATGGTAGTGTGTTAGCCAAGTTCGCATAGCAAAAAAAAAACTTTTTATCAAAAAATACAGCTCATTTTCAAATGTAAAAAAACACAACAAAGTATAAAATAACTTTCATTTCGGAAGTCGGTGTTAAAATACGAAGACACAACCAAAAACACCAACTTCCGAAATAAATTTTATTTTATACTTTGTAGTGTTTTTCACTTTTTAGTTGTGTTGTTAGGTATCGAATAACAATTAACAACACCACTGGAAAGTCGCCGGAAAGCAAAATAAGCAATTTCGTTTACTTGGGTGTCAAAAAACCGTCATCCAAGTAAACGAATTCCAGCTATTTTGATTTAAAAGCCAACCTACTAAACCGGTTTTGATTAAATTTCTGTGGGACCAATCGGAATGTACACATATCCTTTCACATAAATGACGGAGTTATGAGGTAACGAACGTAAAAAAATACCTACAACCGAATTGAGAACCTCCACCCTTTTTTGAAGTTGGTTAATAAAGGCGACACACGAGCCGTGGTGCACGAAACATTTCGGGCCACTTAAAGTTATAAGAGGATCCTTCTAACTTTAAATCTGTTTGACTAGTAAGACTCTCTTCTAATGTGAGCAAAACCTCAGATTTCAATATAAAAATATACATATACATTCACACACATATACATTATAAAATATACATTCACAAAATAATGGTATCAAAAATCAATATATTTTTATCACTGACTCACTCACTCATCAAAAGTTTAATCAAATACCAAGTGATGTGTTAGAAATAATCACGTATTATGCGGTTGATTTAGAAAACAAAGTTGTTTGTGCGGCTATTTTCGAACCTTACGTATAGAACTGGTGAATACGATAACTTTGTAGTAACTAAATCTTTACGCTTGTTATATTAATCATTTTTCTGCCTTTGTTCAGTTCATCAATCAAGTGGCTGACATTCAAGATAATTAATTAATTAATTTTCTAGTAAAATTGAATTAAATTTACATAAAATATGTAGATCAATATTCAATAAATTAGTATTTTAAGGGCTCTGTAGGCAATTGGCAAAAATGGAATCCTTTGTAGAGGTATGCGGAGCAGAGAGAAAAATCCCGCAAACCTCCATTAAAAAGGCAGGACCCGCTAACCAGACGATTGTTGTGTCTGGCGGGCAACTGCCCGATAGTTGATATTCGGACTGTAGTACAAGTTTAAATTGCACGGTAAAATCTGATATCGCGATGCAGGATTTCGTTATTAGTTCGCTGCTGGCGGGGTAGATGGCATTGTGGTTATTTTTGTTGCGATGTAATACACCTTTTAATTTCGTCCGGTCCGTTCTGTCTGGTTATTATCTAAATGCTTTACAGACATTTTATTCGAAGACTATGGGCATTCGGTATAGAACGGGTAATTCACAAACTAACAAAAAAATATGTAGGAATTGAAATGCTGAAAAAAAAAACTGGTCAAGTGCGAGTCGGACTCGCATGCAAATAGTACCGAACCTATTTTTTTTTTTAACATGTTATTTTACTTCTATAGATTTTCTTGTAATCTGTAGGTAAAGAACTATTATCTACATTTATTTTCAAAATTTTAGGCTTAGTAGTTCCGGAGATAAAGGGTAAGCTAAGCATGGTCATTTTTGGTCTAATTATTTGAATACCTTCAAAACTATTTATTTTAAAATTATAAAAAAATATAGTTGAAACCCACATAGAAAGCCCTTTCATTTCATATGTCACACAAAACAGTTCAAGAAACCTTTTCTATAAATTTTCTAGTTTGACCCCCAAAAGTGACCTCCATACTCAAAATTTATTTATTTACGTAACGTGTCCATGTTTGGGTCACAGACGTCCATATGTGTACCAAATTTCAACAAAATCGGTTTATTAGATCCGGAGAAAATTGGGTGTGACAGACGGACATATGGGTTCTGTTTCTTACGGATGTTCGGAACCCTAAAACCAGAAATTAGTATCTATTTTACAGTTTATTATTATAATCAGTATCATAGTCAGCCAATACTGCTCCTACAGGAGGGACACTGGCGTCCGGACACTGGATTTGTTTCTGTGAGAGGGAGTGGCTATAATCCACAACACAGACCCAATGCTTTGCTTGCCTTTTTTGTTCTAGGTTACAGTAATGATAAAGAAATAAAAAATTGCCAGCCTGTGTTTAAATCCACAAGCTCAAATTCATTAGTCCAGGCAATATAATCACTAGGCCACTACTGCTCTCCTCCTCTCTTCTTTAACAATTTACAAAAAAAAAACTGTGCATGCGTGCATCTCGACTAAGAGACCACTTTGAGCGCATGGTCCGACACGCACTTGGCATATATTTTTTGTAATTCAATTACTGTTATCTAGATTCTATTGTTCAGTTTGATAAATCAGCCTACTTTCTGCTAAGGCACCACAGACTTCGAACGTGCATACTTTCACCGCGAAAATGAAACACACAACATTAGATGCGTTAATACGAGCAGAAAATATAATGGGAGTTTACAGAAATTTCAGTTCTCAAATGAGTCATCGTAAAATTCTAATCGCACGTGTCGTTTTAGAAATTCTGATTACTGCTGTAATATTGTTGCTTTTCATTTACGATTTTTTTTTTATTGCGTGTCCTAGCTACCTCTCCCCTTATCGTAAATGCATTATATTTATATACCACGTTACAAATTTTTCCAGCACTCTTAATATAATGATTTGTGCTATTCAAAATTCACACTCTTACAAATTTTTTGTACAAGCCTTAATGGCCGTCCACCAGTGTTTCAATACGGACCAAACTAAAAAATATTCAAGAAAGTTGAAAAATTTCTTCATTACGATTACTGTGGTATTATGCGTTTGTGGCGCTTGTGTATTAATTCTGAGAATTCTTTACAAACATCTAGTCTCAAAGGAATTTCTTTCTCCAAGCTTAGTTTTTTTATATGTTACTGAAATGTTCAGTGAACTTCGTTTTTCTTTAGAACATGTTATATTTTACATTTACATAAGTATGGTACATTATTTACTGAAACGCTTGAACGACTATGTATCGGAAGTTCAAGTATATTATGTCGAACAAGAAAAGGACTATGTTGGAAGAAATGAAAGGATCGATCATTTGACGAAGGAAGGAATTGAAGAGTGGGCAACAAATTATATGTTACTAAAAAGTTGCAGCAAGCAACTATCGGCTTGCTTCAGTTTTCAGGTAAATATTTTGGCGCTGTACTTACTGTTTTCAAAAATATGTCTGATTGTCACATGGTGACTTTACCTCAAAATAATTATCTCGGCAACGTGACACTTTAGGGCACCATGTTCCGAATATTTTTTATTTGTTCCGAACATTTTTCTCTACCCATATATGCATGTTAGATCGTGCGTTGCAACATAGAACAAACAAAAAACAAAATGGCGGCGGGGTTAGCACCTCGGGCATAGCTGCCATGGTTCTATGCCCTTTCACGTCTCTGCGATCAGTTGTGTAGGGTCCGTCCGTGCGTTGATCCATCAGTCAGGACAAAGCATTTTATATAATTATATAGATAATACTGCTCGATCTTCTTCTTCTTATCGTGTGGGCAGTAAAAAATTTGAAAGGAATAGAAATAAAATCATTTTTGTCACCCCTTGTTTATTATTGGTTGGTGACATTTTATTTAATTCACTTATTTCAGATGCTGTTTTCATTCGCTCTTTCGTCAATGAATTATGTTACTTCAGTATACACAATTTTTCACTTATTCCTTGCACATGTAAGTATCTATAAGATGTTACTGTCACTGGAAAATTGCAGACTCCGTAAGATTATAATTTCTCGATATATTATGAAAAAAACGATTTGTACCATTGATTTGCACACAATAAATACCATACAAATTTAATAGTTTCCAATACATCCGTGTGTTATTATGAAAAGATTTCACGCGATGTTATACAATCTTACGGCGTTTGCAATTTTGCGGTGGCATTACCAAGCTACATACGTTTAGTTCCCCTATACTCTAGTCCCGCTATGCTCCACTCGAAAATTACCTACTAAAAAGTTTCGCTATGCACGCAATTTCATGTAAACCATGGAAGGTACAGTTGCAAGAAAATTGTTTGAATTCAAGTTAAAATTTTTAAAGCGCTACAAAGGGCGTAAAGACAATTTTGGCCAAATTTACTTTTTGGTGCAGTTTTACTTAGTTTTTCGCGCTCTTTCTATCCCCAAACCATTTCCAACTGGGGAGATCGTGTAGAGCAATGGCGCTGGGAGAATACGACAACCAGAGTTAATTGAAAAGGCGAACCAGAGAACTATCCAGCAGACGATGGGTCAAACAGTACTCCTGATGCCAAGAAAAATCAAAGGAAGAGATCAGACTATCGACCTTAAAGAAGGAGACGTCGTGCTAATAGTTGACGCCACACTGCCACGAATTTCTTGGCCTCGCGGCGAAGTCATCAAGACGTACCCTGGACCAGACGAAAGAACCAGAATGCTGGACGTTCGGACGTCAGAAGGAGTGCTTCGGCGTCCAACGCGATGGACTGTCGTGCTAGTTCCTGCAGCTTCGTCGCTTCAAGAAGATAAAATGCTGCGCACCATAAAGGAGAATGTTAGCGATGAAACATAACATTTGTCATTTTAGAATAGATAAGGTACATAATAATTAGACTACTTGCGTTATTTTTGCTTACTTTGCTTATTGAAAAATAAGGTACTCAATAAACATAAGTTTTGTAAAATACCGTCAAATAAAATGACAATTTCATGTGACTTTTATTTCCAACACTTGGCAGCGCCACGTGTCCAAGGCAACGATCGAGGAACTTGTCCATCGATTCGAAAAGAAGAAGAAGAACATACGTTACCAGAAGTATGATGAAACTTTACCATAACGAGATAAAAATGTCCATCCTTTTTAATGAAATAGCTCATAGAGACATTGCATTAGTAATAACTAGCATTTGCTCGCGACTTCAGACGCGCATTTCCCGTTTTTTCCCGTTCCCGTAGGAAATTTGGGAAATCCTCTCTTAGTGGGAGGAGTGTAGGGTAGCCCTTACACTCCCTAAGGAACCTTCATTTCAAATTTCAGATTTCTACGTCCAGTGGTTTTGGCTGTGCGTTGTCTGTCAGTCCCTCAATCAGTCAGTAACGGAAGAATTTTATATATTAGGATAACAGAATATATCTTCATATTTTTAAATGGTCTTTACAACTACAGAACTTATTCTTGTATGTGTTTAACTGGTTTTTACTGCTGCAGCCTATTTAATAATGGGTTGTATATACATGTTTTTTAGGTTTTAATATATTTAATGTTGGTTAAGAATAGGAAAACATTTTACATACTAGGTTTTTTTAAAATAATAAAATATTACACTGTTATCTGTAACAGTTTTCTTCATCGAGACGAGTGGAGCATAGCGAGACTAAAGCATAGGGGGACTAACCGGCTACGTAAGCCTGTAATAATTATTGTAATATTTCTAAGCTGACGTTTTTTTCTCAGGAAACATACAAGTATTCTGCTATCCTTCACGCCATGTTTGTTCTGATATGTTCTGTATGTGGTACACATTTGGTACTCGTCGCGGGACAGAATCTTATCAACGAAGCCGCCAAAACAAGGACGAGTTTGTTGAAATTAAACAACATATTATCAATTTGTAAGTATTAAAAAATAAACTTATTCTAAACCAAACTATAAAAGGTAATGTGAAAGTAGTTTCCGATTTAGAATACTATTTTTAATTTATTTTAGAGATACCTGTTCGTGTAGGGTTCGCTCGATATATATTAATATTTGGTAACAGTTTAATAATCAAAACATAAAACAAACAAAAGAAATGCGTCATAACACAATAAAATAAAGTATATCAAATAACATAATACTTTATCACGTACCTACCAAAATTAACTTTAAAAATAAAAGTTCAACTAAAATAAGCTGTTAAGTATCTTTCATTTACAAAAATATGGGCCCAATAATCTGTGTGCTATTTATAATGTTTTATCAATGCACTTATACAATTATAGCTTTGCTGTCGGCAGCAAATAACGTAATTGTATCATTGAAATTAATAATGGCCCAAAAACACTACATTGCGGAACCCCAAACTATTCTACAAGTGGATAAATATTTTAATTTGCGTTTATTTTTGAACACGTCTCGATATTTCAATGCATGGTCTCGACCCGTAGGGTATGATTTGATCAAAAGTACGTGGCCCAATATACCGTAATATTTTTGTTTATTCAAGAGAGTATCAGGTTTTACTTAATCGAATGCATTGGTCAAGTCTGTGAACACCGCATATTTATAGGGTTTTTGAAATGCACATTATTCATAGTCATTTTTAAAGGATGTGTGAAAACTGAGAGCTTTCTTTATGAGATTTTTTTTTAAGTTTTATGGCAATCTAGAGGTTTATTTAAGTACTTATGGGGCATTTATGGGCTCATAAAGATTTAGGTTTTTCAAATAATTGTTGGTGTTCATTATACACAGTGTGGTGGTGTTTTGTAGGTGCTATAGAGTTAAGAAAGGTTTTTCCTAATTATATAGCAGATACACCACCACCCTTAAATATGACCACCCAATTCTGAAACACCCTGTATAAATAAGGGTAAAAACACCTAACCCCATATTCTTCTTTTTCAGATCCAACATCGAAATCAAAGGCTATCAAGAATTTATATTTCTTAGTAAAGACTAACCCTATCAAAATAGAGTACACTGGTAGAGTGGTCCAGGGAATGTATTTAATTCCTATAGTATTGTCCTTGTCCATTAGTTATATCATCGTTGCTTTGCAATTTAGTCATCTCATCTAAAATAAGTAAAGGAAATAACTTGACTTAAAAATAATAGTTACACTATGTGGTTTTTCGGATTATTCTCACCTTTTCTGACAATTGTGTAACAGTGTGTATTGTGTATCACTAATTGTTAAACCAGTGACGTTCAAAATCTAATTCCTGTGAATGTAGACCTACAAACTCAGACAAACCGTACGTTTTCGTACGGTTTGTCTGAGCCCACAGTCGTGATATTCAAATTGAGTGATGTCCTTGAGCGTAAATAAATAAAAAGAATTAAATTGGGTTGTGTGAAATTGTCTGAGAGCACTATAAACCCTCACGACGACGCGACGCATGAATAACTTTGTAACCATTGCTGTTACGAAAGCAAAAACCTATTATGTAGTGTCATCAAATCAGTCTACTAAATTATAATTTAATTATTGTTGTCAATTAATTATTGTCATTTGTTGTTTGATCAGATTCAAATCAAATAACATAATGAGACATTTTACGCCGAAAATAATTGTAATCTTCAAACTTCTTTACAAAATTCATCAAAAGTACATATTAAATTGTGATTATATTATATGTAAATATAACATGCAAACAGTTTATGAAGCTTAGACAAATTCACAAATCATAAATGTTTGTTATTCATGTGATCAAAGGAAATTTCTCTGTAAATAATTTACAAAAATACACACGTTTGAAAAAATTGTTGGAATAAAGTTTATTGATCGTGATTGTGTTAAAATTAATTAAATATCCCATACGATTTCAGATAATATTTAATATAAATAAGATGAAAATTGGCAGTTCATAAGATAAGAGGCGTCGATTGTGACGACTACTAATAAAAACATTGCTATAATATAATATAGTTGTTTTTGAACAAAATGTGGTAAATTATATTATACTTTTTACTATACGTTACTATCATAGTAACAAAATAAAAACAAGTTACTGTAGTCACAGTAACTCCTTTGCCTGTCACGTGAACACTATAATTTGGGCATATTTTTGGTGACGAGAAGTTTAATTCAAATTGAGCCGAATTTGTACCAAATATTAAATACTAGGTTTTTGTAAAAAAATGAGTATCGTGGGATAGCGTTTTATAGTAGCTTCGTAGTTGATCAATTAATCAGTTTTCTTTGTTTGATACTCTTTAAATTAATCAATCAAATGGCTGATAGTCAAGATAATTAAAGAATTTGCTATAAATGCGAAACTTTTTTATGTTTGTGCAACAATCAGGCAACAACGGCTGAAGAGATTATGATGAAATTTGGCTGGAAATATGGCTGCTAAAGATTCTCTCGTAATAGTAGACCATAAAACAGGTCTATGTGTTTCCAGGATACCAAAATCATGAAGACTCTTTTCCGAAGCCACAATAAATATTTAACAACATGCTATGACCTTAAGGCTGCCTGTTTATTGACACGGAGCGAGGCAGCGGAGCAGAGAAACGGAGAAGAGTTCAGCCACTGACATTTTATGCAATTTCATTGGTGAATATTTCTCCATTTATCCGCTCCGCTGCCTTGCTCCATGTCAATGGGCAGGTAGCCTTAGGACCCGAGCAAAAAAGTCAGAAAGAACGCTTTACCTAGACAAAGAAGTGGACTGCAAACTTTTATTTTTTTTATTTTTTATTTGTGATGGGTTTGCTCTTGACTCTAGTCTAGGTCAGAGATGACCGAGACAAAGTCTACGATGGAGCGAGCTTACCCAGAAGGAGCCTGTTCACTCTAACTTTGAAGAGATTAGGGTTGTATGCGTTTGAATACACAGACGCAGGCAGAGAGTTCCACTCCTTTGTTGTGCGCATTATAAAAGACGTTTGGAAACGCTTAGTGCGAGTTGGTGGAATAGTAACAAGGTAGGGATGGTAAGATGCAGTGCGTCTGGATGTCCGATGGTAGAATGGGGCCGGTGGAATGAGGTCGTGGAGTTCTTGGGCACACTCACCGAAGTACAATCTGTAGAAGACCGACAAGCAGGCAACCTTACGGCGATGAGCCAAGCTATGTAGCTTGGTATCCACCAGTTTTTCGTCACCGATGAGCCTCTTAGCTCTGCGTTCTACCGAGTCAAGCGCGGCAAGCTGATACTTAGCTGAGCCATCCCAAAGGTGGCTACAATACTCCATGCAGGATCGGACTTGCGCTTTATATAGAGTTAAAAGCTGTCCAGGCTTGAAGTATCGCTTCACCCTATTTAGGATGCCCAGCTTTTTGGCAGCGGTTTGGGCTTTGTACTCGATGGTGGCGCCGAAGTTGAGACTGGATGTCAACTCCATGCCTAGGAGCTCGAGCCGATCAGTCACAGGAACAGATGCACCCCGAAAAGTAGGAGTTTGGTTAAAACGACTCCTTTTTGCGGTAAAAAGACACGCCTGTGTTTTGGTGGCGTTAAAAGTGACCACATTGTCATCACCCCACTGGGAGACAAGGCTTAAGGTCGAATTTGTCCGCTCTACCATGGCCTCTCTCAAGGAACGAACTTCATCCCCGCTGGTTGTTGCGCTGGACAAGTATCTCTCTGAAACCGTACTGTCATCTGCGTACCCAACAAGACCAAGCTGAAGTAGGTCATTGATGTGCAGCAGGAAAAGAGTTGCAGAGAGAACGGACCCCTGAGGAACTCCGGCATCAATAGCCATGAGGTCAGAGGAGCAGCCGTCAACGACTACTCGGATCGACCGTTCACTCAGGAAGTCTGATATCCAGCTACAAAAACTAACTGGGATACCATAAGCAGGAAGCTTGCTGAGCAGACCTGCGTGCCAAACCCTGTCAAAGGCCTTCGAGATATTGAGCGACACGGCAAGTGCTTCGCCGTGTCTCTCGATGGCCTCGCCCCAGCAGTGCGTGACATACACAAGAAGATCGCCGGTTGACCGTCCCCGGCTATGTTGACGGTCACTGAGGAGATCATTGTCTTCAAGGTAGGTCAGCAGCTTACTGTTAAGAATCCTTTCCATAACCTTGCATAGGATGGAGGTAATGGCGATCGGACGGTAATGTGCAGGGTCAGCACGGTCTCCCTTTTTGGGCACCGGTTGCACATTCGCAAGCTTCCATGATTTCGGTACTGTTCTTTTCTGAAGAGAGAGGCGGTATAGGCGTGCTAACACAGGAGACAGTTCAGGTGCACATTGCCTCAACACTCTCGCTGGAATGCCGTCAGGCCCGCTGGCCTTATTCACGTCTAGACTGCACAATACTCTTCGGACCTCTTTAATGTGAACTGTGATCTTCGGCATCGAAGAGTCACAACGAGGTAAAGTTGGTGGTTGCTTGGAGCCAGCGTCCAGACGCGAATTGCTTGCAAAGAGAGTTGCAAATAAATTTGCTTTCTCACTTGCACAGTGAGCCAGCGAGCCATCAGGTTTCAACATAGGAGGCAAAGTGGGTCGACAGAAATTCGTTTCAACCGCTTTCGACAGGGACCAAAACTGCTTACTACCTGGAGGGTGCAATGCTAATTTGGCCCCGATACGTCCGACATGGTCAAAACGTGCCCCACGTAAAACCCGCTTGCAGAACTTAGCGGCAGAATTAAAAGCTCTTTTCCTCTCGCGAACCCTACGTGCTTTAACCTTTCGGTCGCGGGCCTTGATCCACGCTTGGTATGCAGACTCTTTACGAGCCTCAGCGTGAGCGCATTCTGCATTATACCAAGGCCGGGATTTGTGACCGAGCGGGATTTCGGAGAATGGAATAAAATACTCCATCCCCTGCCGAATCACGTCCGCAATCAAGTCAGCACAGCACGAGGGGTCACCCGAGGAGAAGCACACTTGCCGCCATGGATAAGATGCAAAAAAGTGCCGCATCTCATCCCAATCTACTGACTCGTATCGCCAAACTCGTCTCGTGCCTCTAGGACTCTTATCTGGAGGAGAGCAGGTCAACACGGATTTCACCAGGCAATGGTCAGATGTTCCCAGCGGGGCTGAGACCGATACTGAATGACTGCCCGGATCAGTTGTCAGCAGAAGGTCCAAGCAATTGGGTGTATGGGCGTCAACATCCGGTACCCGCGTTGCCTCATTCACTAGCTGGGTTAGATCTAGCGTTAAAGCAAACTTGCGCGCCTCTAACCCGGCATGGTCAGTTTTCTGGTACGGGAACAACCACTCTTTATGGTGGGCGTTAAAGTCCCCCAGAAAAATGAGCTTCGCTGTTGGGTACCGTTGTTGGGCTACGTCGGTCGACTCCACGAGGGAATTAAACAGCGCTGTTGTCTCCTGATCACCGCTGTGCGATCGGTATACGCCGATGTAGATAAATTTCTCCACGCCAGTGTCCACAAGTAGCCATATGGCAGAAAAACCCGATTTCTCAAAGCAACCGAGACGACGACAACAAATGTCATCGCGGACGTACACACAGACCCCAGCCTGCTTCTTGAACTTGTGTTCAAGAGAGTAGCCCGGGTAGTTGAGGTACGCGACGTCCGACGGGGTTGTTATCTTCGTCTCCGTTAAGAAAAACAGGTGCGGCTTCTCGGTCTCAAGATGGTGATGGACCGCATCGAGATTGGAGTGCAACCCCCTAATATTAGTGAGGTGCACTTTTAGTGGGAGGAAGTGCAGCCGTTGTTTTACCTTGCTTTTCTTTTTAACTTTTGTCATCATGGAGAGTAGTTGGGGAGAAAAGTCGAACTGTCGAGGCGCTGCTCAGTAAACCAAGTGGAACACTAGAGCTAAACTAACCTATGGGGAACTCATTTGGAGACTGCGGGGACGCCCGAACCCCCCCGGAAATGGCCACCGGGTCCTCCCATCCAGTCGCCGGCTGGCACGGTGGAGCATATCGGGATTTTTCGCTAGTTGGCGGGGCAGCCTTTCACACGTGGCTGGCGTGCTACTTGGGCCCCCTACTAACTGCGGTTGGCCAACGGCTGGCACCGTGCTTCGGATCCCGCTACCCTCCAAAATGAGTTTCCCGGAAAGCCCAGCCCAGCGACCAAGACCGGTTCTGAGCAGAACAACTGACAATCTCCTTCTCCCCCAAAGGCACTGGCACTCCCGCACACCGACGGAACACAGCAAGCTGCTTGGCGCCGGACTTCAGCGGGATGGTGGTAGCGAGCCAGGCGGCTCCTTGCGGAGCCTACCACCGCTTTTTAGTGGGATCGTTCTGCCGTACCACAGGCAAGCCTGTGGTGCCGTTGCCCGGGGTGGACCGCGAGGAGGTAGATCCTAAACCACCCCAAAAAACTTTAAAGTCTACGCAGACAAAGTCGCAGGCAGATTATTATTATGCTATATATTAGTGTTTTTAGGGTTGTGTAACCAAATAACAACACGATATCCTTTTAATTTCGTCCTGACCGTTTGTTCTTTTATCGTATTTTGAAGTCGATATATTCAATTTGTACATGCGTTACTACCTATTCACCCGGCTTCGGCATCGTTCTTTGCCCGTGGCTCGACACGCACTTGACATATTATTTTATATTCAATAACTTATGACTAGGTTCTATAATTCTATGGATTGAAAAATCAATCTTTTTACTTCAGAGCTACATAGTCTTTCTTTCAAAGTGAATAACACAACATTAGATGTATTCATAAAAGCTGAAAATATAATGGGAATTTACAGAAATTACAATTCTCAAATAAATAATCAGAAAACTCAAATCGCACGTGTTATTTTAGAAATACTGAATACTGCAGTATTATTGATAAATTGCTCTTATGAAACATTATTTCCGTAATGCACTACGCGTAACTTTTCAGTACTATCACTATAATGATTTGTGCTATTGAAAGTTCACGCTCTTACAAAATTTCGTGCAAAACTTAATAGTCGTTCACCAGTGTTTCAATACTGGCGCAAATAAAAATTTTCAAGAAAATATAAGAACTTCTTCATTACCACCATACGATACTTTACAAACTTTATGCCGAAAACTCGCCTCGTTCTCTAAGCTTAGTTCTGTTATTTGTACCTGCAATGTGTTCTAAAATTCGTTTTTCCATAGAAAATGTTAAGTTTACATGTTACACTTACATAAGCATGGTACATTGTTTATTTCAATGTCTGAACGATTATGTATTGGAACTTCAAAAACATTATGACGACAAAGAAAAAAAAAGAGAGTGTTGGGAGATTGGAAAGGCACGATCATCTGACGGAGGAACGAATGGAAGAGTGGGCAATAAATTAAATGTTGCTAGTTGGTTGCAGCAAGGAACTGTAGGCGTGCGTGCGTGTAGGTGTGTTCTTTTCCAATAAAAATACTTATGATTTTTCCCTGCTTATTACGGCTTTTACGATATGCCAAACCAAATGAAAAGTAGCGGAAATTTAAATTTAGAATATAAACTAAAAATAAAACAGCACTGTTATGAATTTTAACTACAATCACAGTTATTTATTACAACGAAAAAACAATATGCATAAATTGGAACAAAAAAAAATAACTTCTTCAAAATCAACTGAAACATGTAGGTATATTTTTTTTTAAGAATACCTTTTTTTAACGCTAATTAGTTATTCTTAAAGTAAACATTATAACTCATCAGAATTTAAATGACCAGCTAAACTTTAAGACCAGTCTACACACATAACAACTTAGTGCTCGCCATACACAGATTTTTTACAATTATAATACACTAATTTTGCCATTCTCCTTTTTTTATAGGAGCAAAAGGCGCAGTATTTACGTTGTTTTGGCTCGGGTTCTTCTTCTCAATTTTCATTCTTTGAATCAGTAGGTTTTACGAGTATTTGGCTCATATTTTCCAGTTACCCTCAACTTCAGAATCTGAATCTTCTAAAGAAGGAACTTCCCCCTTTAAGATTGCTAAAGTATTGTCGTCCTCTAATATTTTAGACCGTGACATATTTATACCTGAAACAACGCCGAAAAAAGACATAAAATATACGAAAAACAAACAAAAGTAAAATCACAGAAACCTAGTTAAAAGTTACACAAAGCCTGAACATACGTCTCGCAGGCGTACTATACTTCAATTAATCAAAAATGGCGGGACTTACCTTAACGAAACGGGCACCGTCCGCTAGCTTCCGTCGGCCACAGAGTTGGCAAAAGCGCACAACGCGCTAGGTTCAACCGTTAGAAACAGACAAACGATAATCGGTTGCGTGTACGCCTCGCAGACGTAGATTAGGCTTCTAGGGATAAATATATATATCAATAAAGGATGATCTGTGGAAGCAGTCACCTCTATATTTATTTTTTCAGATCCAACATCTAAAGCTACTATCAAGAATTTGTGTCTCTTAGTAAAAGTTAACCCTATCAAAATAGAGTACACTAGTAGAGTGGTCCAGGGAATGTATTTAATTCCTATTTTACTGTCCTTGTCCATCAGTTATGTCATAGTAGCGTTGCAGTTTAGTCAGCTTATGTATTCGAAATACACAATGTAAATAACTCGACTTTAAGTAAAATTACAATAAGTGTATTTTGCTGTGTTGTTTAATTATTATATGGTGTATTTTCGTCATTGTTTTCTCAATGACCTTGTTTTTGTCAATCATGGAGGCTTTTTAATATTAAACCAGTAATATGTTGTAAAATTAGTGACTATAAATATCCAATTTGTGTAAATTTAGACCTACAAACCAACGCATCGCATGGAAATATAGCATATCGTACTTTTGGACTTATGTTAATTTAACAAAACCGCTAATAGAATATATCCAATCCAATCCCTGTTTTCTTTCGCCCATCTCTTTTCTGGGGACATTGACATCAAAGGAACTGTCCGTAAGATATTTGTCAACGAGCATTTAACTAAGGACAACCGGATCTTGTTTCGTGAAGCGCGGGCCCGCGCTCAGAGCGCGGAACATAAATACTGCTGGACAAATAACGGGCGCGTTCTCATCCGTAAGAGTGAGGGAGGAGTGGGGGAGTCTGCAAAAAAAATTCCTTAGTCTGCAGGCATCGTTGTGCCGACTTGACTTTCAACCGGATGTTATTGTTCTGACGGAATGTTGGTTAAATGAAAACTAGGGTACAAAAGCTACCATACCTCCAAAAAAATAAACAAGAGTGGCGGAGTAACTGTGTGTGTCAGCGATCTCTGGACTGCGTCAGTCTCCGAACCAGATTTTGACGATGCTAATTGCCTACAGATCGAGCTGCATAGTAAAATTACACTTCTCGCTATATACCGCTCACCTTCATTCACCAACACCGATCGCTTCCTGAACTCTCTGGATAATTCCTTGGACAGAATTAAAAATGTCTCAAATGTCATTGTGACGGGTGACATCAATATTGATTTATTAAGTGACTCAACGAATGCCATCCATACCACCTACCAATGCTTGATGGCCGAACACGGGCTTCTACCAGCTATCACTCAGCCTACTCAAAGAAAAGCATGTTTAGATCACGGCTTCATCAAGGGTACAAACGCCCGGGGAATCGTCTGTGAGGCTTCGGTAACAGATCATCACATTGTGTTGCTCGGAATCAACCACTTCAACCCTAAAGTTCAAACCAAAAGCAGGTTCAAATTCATAACAGATTACTCCAAAGTGATTGAAGAAGTGGGCCAGCTCGACTGGACGGACGTCACATGCACAAATAATATTGACGACGCAGTACTTCTGTTTAACAAGACGCTGACAGATCGTTAAAAAATACACCTCGAAAATTAAAATAAGTCGTTCTAAATTCAACCTAAAGCCATGGATTACGCCTGGACTTATCAGATTCATCATCGGGACCATCTTCACGCTCAGACAAGCCAGCAGCCGAAAAATAATGTTTTAAAAGTCGTGTATTCAAGATACAGAAACTACTGCAACAACATCCTGCGCCAGCGGAAAGCCGATCATGACTTTCTGTCATGATCGGCTTTCCGCTGGCGCAGGAAACTGGAACTGGAAAAAAACAGTAAACAACCTAAAAAACTCTGGCGGACTATTAAAGAAATATGTCAAATGCCTAAAAGAACCAACGACAACCAAGAACCGCTAAAACACAAAGAAAACAGCGACATTTCTATAAATTCTTGTAACAAGTACTTCGCTTCAGTGGGACTGAATCTTGCTACTGACATCTTGGATGGGCAGCTGAGAACCAGAGATGAACATGGTCGCGGTGAACCAAGGAAAATTTCGCCTAAAAACTCACTCTTTCTGTACCCCACGGATAACCAAGAAATCAGCAACATCATAGACGATCTTAAGGAAGACAGCGCCCCAGGTCTTGATGAATTTTGGCCTCTGCTTTTTAAAAACCTCAAAAAGTACATTCTTGAACCCATAAAACACATATGCAACCTGAGTATGGAAATGGGAGCTGTCCCTGTTTGCTGGAAAACAGCTGTTATCTCGCCTATCTATAAAAGTGGTTCCAAGAATGCCCCTGAAAACTATAGGCCCATTTCACTGCTTTGCGTGACTTCAAAAATCCTCGAAAAGCTGATCAACAACCACCTTGTTACCTTTCTAGAAGTAAACTCCCTTCTCTCCGAGCGGCAGTTTGGCTTTCGTCGAGGGAATTCTACATCGCAAGCAGTGAGTCTGCTAACGTCCCTTATCTCGTCAAACATTGACAAGGGCTCTCGTACTGCTGGTGTCTTCCTTGAACTCGCCAAGGCCTTTGACACTGACAGTCTCAATTTCTACACTACTGGAAAAAATGGAAACCTTCGGTGTCAGAGGTCTGTCCTTAGAATGGTTCAGAAGTTACTTGTCTGGTAGACCTCAGCTTGTCAAAATAGGGGAAAGTGTCAGTGGGAGTTTGCCGATTAGTTTCGGGGTGCCCCAGGGGAGTATCTTGGGACCCACCCTCTTCATTATGTAAATGGGTGACATTCTTCGTCTCCACATGGCACAGGCTGACATCATCTGCTACGGTGATGATACAGCCATCATTTTTCATGGAGCGACTTGGGCAGAGGCTCTGGAGGCGGCTGGGAAAGGGATGACTATCATAGCAGCATGGCTTGAGCAGAATCTTCTGACGCTCAATCTAAATAAAACTAATTTCTTAACCTTTCACCTTACCCGATCAAGTAAACCAAACATTGACACACTAAAAATACACAAAAAGCAACTGCAGTGTCTTGACAGCGGTTTCCGACCCAGATTCCAGTAGTGATTGCAACGTCATATTCAGAGCAGACACCACCAAATACCTTGGCGTCTTAATTGATCAAAACCTGTCCTTCAAAGCACACATCCTTTCGCTCGCAAAAAGGACTCGCAAATTTATATTCATCGCAAAGCTCTTACGAGGCAGTGCTCCTAAGAATATTTGCATCCAGGTATTCATATTTCTGTGCCAATCTGTCCTGCAATACTGTGTTGGGGTCTGCGGCAGCGCCGCCAGTACGTTCATGCTGGAGCTGGAACGAGCTCAACGCGCTGTCCTTAAGGTACTTCTGGGGAAACCACGGCGATTTTCGACTGATGAACTTTACAAGGAGGCTGGGGTATTACGTGTACGACAGCTTTTCATCCTAGAGTCCCTATTAAAATTCGTCAAAGACAGAGCAGTACTTTCTGGTTGCAGTAAAAGGGGTAGGAAATTGCCTGAAAGAATCCCCCTTCCAAAAACAAAAACCTTATTTGCGATTCGTTCGATGTATCTGCCCGTTCGAGTTTTCAATGCTGTTAGCAAAAGTATCACCATATCAAATGAGTACTCTGAGGCCAAAACCAAACTAAAAAAATGGCTACTGGACCGGAGTTATGAGGATACCGAAAATCTACTTTGTTGTCAAACCTAACACTATCACTTACACTTCACACTCACTCACACCAAATGCTGTTTTCTGAATTAGCTCTGTTGATTGATGTCAGTTTTGTTTTTAATTTTTTATTTTATATTTGTTTTTTGTCCTCGTAATAAATTGTTACGTAGCGCTAGCAGGCCACGTCTAACATGGAGTTTTTGGAATTATTTGGGTCACCAAGACACAGGCTGCGCCTAGTTTGGGTCCCGCTGATAACTTGATAAGGGCATTGTTAGTGTAATTGCATTAAATGTAAAGTAATGTGTAACTGTGTATGTTAAATAAAGCATTATTATTATTATTATTAATATCACTTTGCGTGGGTTTCATTCTATCAGAGAAAATGACTGTCAAAAAAGTCATATATGTGGAAATTTTACTATACATAATGTACAAAAATACATTGATTATTGAAGCATTGCATTTGTTCCATTAATCATTTTTCTTGGTTATGGTTCATACACATGAAATAACAGAATCAATCAAGTTGCTGACAGTCCAGATAATTAAAGATTATTCTAGCAAGGTTGACTTTTATGTATGTTGAATACATTAGTGAATTAAGGGTTCTATAGCCAAATGCCAACACAGAATCCCTTTAATTTCATCCTTTAAGTTTCTGCTAATTACGAGGAGAATATTAACTATTATTTTTCCATAAATATAGTTTTATTTGAGTTTAACGCTTATTTTTGCAGTTGATAAATTCAGTCTGTACATGCGTTACCAAATATTCATCTCGGCTACGGTATCGTTCTTTGCGCTTGACTCAACACACACTTGACATAATGTATAATTATTTTTTATTCAACTACTTACGACCGGAAAAATCAACCCACTTACTGCACAGCTACCTCGGACTTACTTGCAAAATGAAACACAAAACATTAGATGTGTTAATAAAAGCTGAAAATATAATGGGAGGTTACAGAAATTACAGTTCTCAAATAAATGATCGGAAAACTCGAATCACACGTGTTGTTTTAGAGATACTGATTACTGCTGTAATATTGTTAAATTGCTCTTATGAAGACTTTTCAGGTAAACATGTTGCTCACACCTATCTGATTCATGGATACGTTATTTTCATATTTCGATACGCGAGGTCTTTCAGTACCATCACTATAATGATTTGTGCTATTCAAAGTTCACGCTCTTACAAAACTTTTGTACAAAACTTAATAGCCGTCCACCTGTGTTTCAATACTGGCCCAAATAACAAATATTCAAAAAAATTTAAGAACTTCTTTATTACCATTGTAGTTATGAGCTTTTGTGGTACATGTTTATTCTCTTTAAGGATCATTTATAAAGTTTATATGGAAACTCGCCTCCTTCTGTAAGCTTAGTTCTTTTATATGTAACTGAAATGTGTTCTGAAGTTCGTTTTTCCGTGGAACATGTTATATTTTACATTTACATAAGCATGGTACATGGTTTACTTCATTGCCTGAACGTATATGTATCGGAACTTCAAAAATATTATGACGACCAAGAAAAAAAAAGAGTGTTAGGAGAAAGGAAAGGAACGATCAGCTGACGGAGGAACGAATGGAGTGGGCAACAAATTATATGTTGCTAGTTGGTTGCAGTAAGGAACTGTCGGTGTGCTTCAGTTTTCAGGTAAATATCTTAGCGCTGTTCCTTCTCAATCGACTGCTGAGCTGTGTATCGCGGGTTCGATGCCCGCACGGAACAAATATTCGTATGGCCTTGTAGGGCCTACAGATAATTGTTCCGGGTCTGGTTGTTTGTGTATGTGAGTTTGTATGATTGTGACCGCCCGCACGATACAGGAGAAATTTCTATTATGGGGCAACGTTTATTGAAAGAAAAAAATACCTTAAGATTCGTCCCTGATTTTCATGAGTTTTATTACATGCCAAAACACTGGAGTTAACAGTAATGTACTTAACCATAAATCCACCGAAATGTTTGAAAATTTAACACATAAACATTGTATTAAAAAAAAAAAATGTGATATACACAACTGCCTGGCGAACAGCCTTACTGCGTAACCAGTTTTACTATTTTTTGCGGTTGAGATGCAAATATGAACACAGCTTTAAAATTTGTAGAATGTAAGGACTCTGGTATTATAAATATAATCAATGCCTTTATCGTGTGCCTAAAATCGGTCCTACCACACTGCCAGTTATAGAGTTATTGTGTTGGAAATATCATTTATTTTTAGATCCTTATTCATATTAATTGATAACTAACATTTAATTTTATCCTTTGTTGTAGATGATACTCTCATTGGCCTTATCGCCAATGCATTATATTTTTTCGGTATACAAAATATTTTATTTACTCATTGTAACTGTAAGTATCAATAAGACGTTACCAAACTAGCTAAGTCTAAATTTTTTGTTTTAATTTTCCAAAGATTACTTTTTTTTTCTCAGGAAACAAACAAGTATTTTGGTATTTTCCAAAGTGTTTTTGTTCTGATATATTCTTTGTGTGGTATACATTTGGTCCTTCTTGCGGGACAGAAACTTATCAACGGAGCTGCAAAAACAAGGATAGCTTTATTGAACTTTTTCTTTCTTTCTTCTTTTTCTTTCTTTCTAAATTAAACAACAAATTTTCAATTTGTAAGTATGCGATTATACACTCAATCTGAACTGATTTATAAAAGAAAATCTCTTAGCTCTATATTTTTCTTTTTCAGATCCTACATCGGAAGCTAAAGCTATAAAGAATTTATGTCTCTTAGTAAAAGCTAATTCTATCAAGATAGAGGACACTGGTAGAGTGGTCCAGGGAATGTATTTAATTCCTATAGTACTGTTCTTATCCATCAGTTATATCATAGTTGCATTGCAATTTGGTCATCTTATCTAAAATGAAAATGTATATCACCGGATTTAAAAATTAATAGCTACGATAAGGGTCTTTTTCTGTATTTTTCGTATTATTCTGACTGAAATATACATATGACTGTATACTGTGTTTTCGCAATTGTATCATTGCGTTTATTAGTCACTAGCTGACCCGCGCGGCTTCGCTCCCGTCAACTGGCTACTCTACTTACCGACCCTACCCTACCTACCCTACCTACCCTACCTACCCTACCTACCCTACCCACCCTACCCACCCTACCCACCCTACCTACCCTACCTACCCTACCTACCCTACCTACCCTACCTACCCTACCTACCCTACCTACCCTACCTACCCTACCTACCCTACCTACCCTACCTACCCTACCTACCCTACCTACCCTACCTACCCTACCTACCCTACCTACCCTACCTACCCTACCTACCCTACCTACCCTACCTACCCTACCTACCCTACCTACCCTACCTACCCTACCTACCCTACCTACCCTACCTACCCTACCTACCCTACCTACCCTACCTACCCTACCTACCCTACCTACCCTACCTACCCTACCTACCCTACCTACCCTACCTACCCTACCTACCCTACCTACCCTACCTACCCTACCTACCCTACCTACCCTACCTACCCTACCTACCCTACCTACCCTACCTACCCTACCTACCCTACCTACCCTACCTACCCTACCTACCCTACCTACCCTACCTACCCTACCTACCCTACCTACCCTACCTACCCTACCTACCCTACCTACCCTACCTACCCTACCTACCCTACCTACCCTACCTACCCTACCTACCCTACCTACCCTACCTACCCTACCTACCCTACCTACCCTACCTACCCTACCTACCCTACCTACCCTACCTACCCTACCTACCCTACCTACCCTACCTACCCTACCTACCCTACCTACCCTACCTACCCTACCTACCCTACCTACCCTACCTACCCTACCTACCCTACCTACCCTACCTACCCTACCTACCCTACCTACCCTACCTACCCTACCTACCCTACCTACCCTACCTACCCTACCTACCCTACCTACCCTACCTACCCTACCTACCCTACCTACCCTACCTACCCTACCTACCCTACCCTACCTACCCTACCTACCCTACCTACCCTACCTACCCTACCTACCCTACCTACCCTACCTACCCTACCTACCCTACCTACCCTACCTACCCTACCTACCCTACCTACCCTACCTACCCTACCTACCCTACCTACCCTACCTACCCTACCTACCCTACCTACCCTACCTACCTACATACTCATTTTTTTTTTGTATTTTATTTCTTATTGTGCTATTCCGGACGAAGACTAATCCAAAAACTATGAAATCGGCAACTTTGAACCGTCTGATACGTAACACGAATTAAAAACTTAGTTGCGGGCAACCTGGGAGTCTTTTAAAACAAAAGTGAATAGGTTGCTTCTAGGCAAACGTGCTCCATTTTCGACCGCATCATCGCTTACCATCGGGTGAGATAGTGGTCAAACGTATGCCTATCTATAAAAAATATATATATAAGTATATATATTCTACTCCGTATCACCTAACCACTGAGAATTATTGATAACACGATTTGACAGTTACTGTGAAATCGCGTTGTCATTCATTCTTAGTTCGGGTTCGGGACTAATCGTAAGTCTGTAGGTGATACGGAGTAGAATACGTCTGCAACTAAGCCCGAAACTACGGACTTCGGACTTAGAGAGTAGACCCCCTGATCCGCAAGTCGAACCGTCCAGTACTTCGCAAAACTAAATCAGTTTTAGTCTCTACGATAAATACACTTTAAACCTTGCCAGCACAACTCAGAGATTTAAGCAATTTTGGTCCCTAACATTTTAAGACCTTTCAGAGACCTAACCGAAATTCCTACGAACTACGACTGTGTTTGTCGTATAATCGTGTGAGGTCATTCTCCAGCGGAAACTCTTAACACCGCAATTCAGAAAAACGCGTCATCTGTGCAACGTCATCTATCCACCATGTAAACTGACAAAATATTTGGCAACGGAAGACGTTAAATTACGATAAGGTATTAAAATGTTTACTTTTATTTTGCTACGTCTATGTATTAAAAGTTTCACAAATAACTCAATCAATGTGTTTTGGTGTAACATTCATGCTTTCATGCATTTTTTGATTCCTCTATAGATGGCGCTTTGACTGATCAGAATACAGTAGGAAGTTTCTTACTAAACTAAAAATTCATTATATTTTGTGGATCGATTGTAACAATAAATAACGAAAAGGTATAAAAATGATCACTTTTATTTTGCCACGTATTAAAAGTTTCACAAATAACTCAACAATTTTGAATGCTTTCGTGCATTTTTAATTTTTTCTCAATAGATGGCGCTCTGACTCATCAGAATACATTAGGAAGTTTCTTCCTAAACTTAAAAATTCAATATCTTTTGATTTTGTGGGTCGATTTTGATGAAATAATCGCTAAATGTTACTCGGGTTATAACTTAATATTTTTAAGTACTTAGATTTGCATTCCAATCTGTGGTTTATGCGTGATGCTCCCACAAACGCACAGACAAACAGATAAACAGACAAAAATTTCAAAAATTGCATTTTTGTGTTTTATACCTTTTTTCTGAGTTTTCGTGAGTCGAGTAGTACGTTGATAATTCAATTAATGTGAATGTAGATTGACCCGGCACTATACCGAAGATATCTCGGACGCCAGCCTGTTTGAGATTAGGATGGCTCTGAAATTGCTTAAAAACAACAAGGCGTCGGGTGAGGACGGAATTACGGCCGAAGTCCTGAAGGCGGGTGGAAAACCGGTCCTTAAAGCCCTTCAGAAACTGTGAAATTAGTCATATTCGCGGTGAAAACGCCACAGGCATGGAGCAGAGGCGTGGTTGTACTCTTCTTTAGGAAGGGCGACAATGCCCGGCTTAAGAATTACATGCCCATCTCACTTCTGAGCCATGTCTACAAGCCGTTTTCCAAAGTCATCGCGAACCGTCTCGCGCGCAGTTTTGACGACTTCCAGCCTCCTGAATAAGCCGAGACTTGGGCTGTGCTGCAGTCTCTCCAAAGGTGCCAGATCGACTGTCGGTACATCAAGGTGTATAGGTACATGTACATAAGGTACATCAACTGAAATGTTTGTACAAAAACACCACCATAGGTGTGTGGCAGGGAGACGTCATTGGAGATGTCATTGGAGATGTCGATAGAGGATGCCGATCATATAGTCATCATGGTTGAGAATACGGAGGACCTCCGTATAATGCTCGATGACCTCAGTAGAGCTTCCGAAAGAGTGGGCCTTAAAATGAAAATGGACAAAACCAAGATCATGGTAAAAATATAGCAACCACTGCTATCAAGATCGAAGACTTGACACTCGTAGTCTGGGACAAACAATTAGGTAGGGCTAACTTCGAGAAAGAGGTCAACCGTCAAATCCGACTCGCCTGGGCGGCGTTCGGAGGAAGTTGTGTGGTATCTTCTCATTTCACATCCCGCAGTGCCTCAAAATAAAAGTCTATGACCAATATGTAAGTTATGGAACCAAAACATGGTCGCTCACAATGGACCTCATCAGAAGGCTTAAAGTCACTCAAAATGCAATGGAGAGAGCGATGATTGGAGTTTCCTTGCGTGATTGAATCAGGAATGATGATATCCGCAATAGAATCAAGGTAACTCACATAGCCCGAAGGATTGCCAAACTGAAGTGGCAGGGTTAGGGCACATTGCTCGCAGAACGGATGGTCGATGGGGCCAAAAAATTCTGGAGTGACGACCGCGTACCCAAAGCACAGAACCGGTTGTTGTGGCACTGGCGACACTTTGGGGAGGCCTTTGTCCAGCAGTGGAGGTCTTTCGGGTGATATGATAATGAGGATGATGATAATGTAGACAAACTTAGCAGCCCACGAATGGTACGAAAACCGACAGTTGTGATATTTTAATTGAGTGATGCCCATGAGTGTAACGCTTAGTTGACACTTCGCGTGGACCAAGGACTAGCTTTTACCTCGGACAGAGGTTAAGCATTGCCATACAACATGGCAATGCTACCAGTGGACAGCGATGCGGACGAATTTATTCACGCCTTATTTTAGTTAGGACTTTTTATTTGAGAGCAAAAAAATATTCAATTGGGTTGTATAAAACTGTCTGAGGGCACGACTACGCGACACATGAATAACTTTGTAAAAATTGCTGTTACGAAAAAAAAAAACAATTTATGTTGTTTCATCACACGACTCTACCTAAATAATTGTTATTAATTTGTTGTTTGATCAGGTTCTAATCAAATAACATAATGTGTATTTAACGCCGAAAGTAATTGTAATATTCAAGCTTCATTACAAAATTCATCAAAAATAACATATAACATGCAAAGAGTTTTATAATCTTAGACAAAGTCACACATCATCAATGTTTGTTATTGACGTCATCAATGGAAATTATACTGTAAATAATTTACAAAAATACACACGTTTGGGTTGCTGAAATAAAGATTTTGATTGTGGTGTGTTAAGTTTAATTTAATATCCTATGCGATTTCCGTTAACGTTTTTTTTTTTTTTTTTATTTGTGATGGGTTTGCTCTTGACTCCAGTCTAGTTTAATATAAATTAATATGAAAATAGAATACCTTGAGTGATAGATGAACATTTTTAGTATAATATAACTAAATTGATATTTTTCTATTGGCCGCAGTTTTTTTGTGTACTGATAATACTCAATGCTGGTACAGCGACAATAAAGCAAAGGAAGTTTGTGGACAAATGATCTTAAAACATTGTCTTTTTGGAGCCAATCATTTTTTCTTGATTTATTAAGTTCTGCGTTAATAATAACCTCTTTATTTCAGGCCACTTTGGCCCAAAGATGTATATCTAACAGACAAACATAATATATGTATATATATATATATATATATGTATGTAAAAGCTCTCTTTTTCTTCACTTTTTTTAATTTCCCGCGCATTACCTTGGACTGCATACGTTACCTGTGTTGACGGCAGGCCTGTACTATGGATCATTCTATGATTGGAAAAAAATCTCTTTGGATTGATAGAAAAATATGTGAACACGTTCTTAAGGAGACATTTTACAAATTATAGAAAAACTATTGAAGCAATAGCTTTTAATTTTATTTCTCTTTACAGGTTAGTAATTAGTAACAGTGATTTGAACTTTAATGTAGAAATAAGTTGTGTTTGTAAAAGTATGTATGGTACACATTTTGTAAAATGTTTTTGCTAAAATATATTTCTCTTTACAGAGCTAACTTATGCAGTTGTTTCAATAAACAACATAATTACAAAACAACATTGCAACAATAACAAGTTTGCGCCAGTGATAGTAACAATATTGAATAGTGTCTCTCGGCGTTTGGACTTATTTTCTTTCTCTTTGGCGGAATTTCAGAGGGTGACACTTAATATGTTGTCCACTGTATAACGTATGGTCCTAATAGCAATGTATGACTACTTTTGTTTGCTTGGGTTTTACCTGTTAGAACAAATGTATGTGTTAATGAATAAATAAATAAACATTATTGATAGCCGTTGTAAACAATGGAAAAGTTAAATTTGAGTTTGATGTGAAACCGGGCAAAGATCTGAAGACAAATATCATATGCATAACTTCACTAATGGATGCCGATAAAAATACTTTCTTAATTCCGAAGAAGTTCCAACCGGTGAAATTACACGATGCATTAATGAAAACACAACCTTTTCAAAAAGTAAAATACACTGCAAAGAAGACACGAAAAACGACAAGTATGGATTTCAGTGACACCAGAGTTAAGTAATACCTATATGGATATGGACGAAAATATGTAATTCAAAGCATATATAATATACTGTAAGAAATCACACCAAAAACACAGATTATTACGAATGAAACTTCAACAGAAGCTCTTTCAAGAATCTTGGGAAATTTTGCAGAATTGAGGAAAGAACCTAAACAGTTTAATTTAAAACAGTTATTCAAAAAGCTTGTAATAGATAAATTCACACAACAAACTTCTAGTGTCATGCAATGGATGGTTATCTTTGAAACTGAATGTACTCGTGCCGGAATAACTGAGGATATTCACAACATACCAGTTTTTCGGTTATTTTTGGACGATTCATGTCAAAACTGGTATAGTTCGATGCTTATTAAACACACAATTAATTTTGAATGGTATATAATGGAAAAAGGACTTTTGTGTGACATATGTGAACAGAAGCTGAACACCGATAAAGTATGCAATTCAATATAAATATAGGCAGGGCTCATTACTAGAATATGCTTAAAGAAAGAGAGGTTTTTATTAGAGTTTAACAGATTTATAGATAAACCTTTAATTGATTTAATTGCAACTGGGCTTTCAAACTTTGTAGCAGATGAAATAAATAGAAATTACTACAAAGAAACTGAAAATTTATTTAATAGCATTCGGGGCTTAGAACATTTAAATAAAAAGATTGTAGGAAAAAAAAAGTATACTTGGATCCTAAAATTAAACAAAATAATTTGAAAGACCAACCATGCAAAATCTGTGAAAAAGAAAAGAAAGGAAATCGGTATCACTCGGAACCTGTTTGCTGGTTCAGAAATAAAGACAGTTTCCGTTCTAAGAAAGACCCGATTAGGAGTGTTAATAATTCTGAATTAGAAACGAGTTTAAATGAAGTGGATCCAAAAAACTAATAATTCCACCATTAATCAAAATTGAAACAATAATAAATGATTCCATAGAAACATTGGGGTTTATGATTCAGGATCTAATGTAAGTTTAATTAATTCAAGATTAACATCCTCAAAAAATTAACAATCCTACAACAATAATAATAATCAGGCAAATTTAAACACAATTAATGGTGTAAAAAAATCGATAGGAATAGTAACATTAAAGATTAAGATTTTTCAAGTAGACAGAAAGGTAAATGTTTTGCCGTAGATGAAAAAAAAATTAATTATAATTTTCTGATTGGATTAGATTGTATAAAATCTTTTCAACTGGCTCAAAATGAAAACCTAGAAATAACACAAAACGTAAACAACGAGATAAAACAAAATAATGAAAATATTCCTGGCTTTACAGGTGACAAAATTCAAAACATACAATATAATATTCAATTCATAAAAAAAAGATAAAAAAGAAACAGAGCACGATAGTTTAGTTAGGAATAATAAATGTAAAGTCAAATTTAATGAACACATAGAAATTACCAACTTCAACATTTCTGTTGATCACTTAGACATTCAACAACGGTCAAAAATAGATGAATTAATAAAAAAATATATATCACCATTATTTGCAAAAGATAAATATGAGGTAGGTTTAGTGAAGGGCTACAAAGCACATGTAGATTTACTAGTAGATACATACGTCGAAGTGGTGCCAAAAATTCTAGATTATGTGGAACCTCAGTTTTTTAGGGTTCCGAACCCAAAGGGTATCCAACGGAACCCTAGTACTAAGCCTCCGCTGTCCGACCGGCTGTCCGTCTGTTCGCCTCTCTGTCAGCGGACTGTATCTCAAGAACCGTAACAGGTAGCCAGATGAAATTTTCACAGATTTTTGTATTTCTATATTTTCTATTACTGCTATAACAACAAATAATAAAACTTAAGGTTTATGGTACGGAACCCTTCGTGTGCGATTCCGATTTTTTTAAACCTTTGTGCACCTCTTTCAATGTTTAATTCGTTCATAGGTGTGTTGTGTGTATATAATTAAATAAATGATAAAGAATACAATTTTTTATTTTTATTAATTTCATTAAACTAGGCAACTCATATTAAAATAACACTATGTATTATATAAAGCTAACCAACAAAAACACTTTCATAACATACAACAATATACATGTATCATTTGCCGTTCCTATTGTAGACTTGGGATTACTTGTGGATTTAAAAGCTTTGTCTCCGAATTTTCGATGATTCCGTCAAACACCCTGTTTCAATTCTAATTCAGTAACACGTCTACTGCTGGGCAAGCATCCTAAACGTTCGGAACGTTTAAACTCTTGCGCTTCGACTCCCTGTTGAGGGGATATATCCTCTTAAATTAAGAACTGAGCTACTTGATATAAAAGTTCGGCTGTTATACGTTCTTATCGGTTTATTTAATAGCTTCTTCACCATGTATTTTAAATGGTCTTCAAAGTTTTATTCCGACAAGTCGTGGTAGGATTTGGTTGCGTATTTGTGCAACCGGTTTTTCGGGTTAGCTGTACTTATTTTGCTATGATGGGGCATTTTTATGGGTGTGATACATGAAATGTTTGTAAATACGTGTTACAATTGAATACAAGGAAAATCTCTGACGATTTATTTCTGACAGAAGTCTCTTAAGTGCAATTTTATTTTTAAGAAATGTCATTTTTATGATATGAACTAAAAAGAGGATTTACATAAAGACTAAAAAGTTTCTGATATTGTGTTTTCTCCAAACACAAAAATTTGGCTTCATCTGCCCGGTAGTTGGCTCTCGCCCTGTCTTCACGAATTTCGACAGTATGTGTCGGATCTTTTCCCATCCAAGAAATTGAAGTGTGCTGAAAATTAAGTCACTTGATCTTAAGGGAAAATAAATAGGAGTATAATTATTTAGTTAAAAAGTAAGACTTGGGTCTACGGAATACTGTGTTAAATGGCGCAATGCTGAAATGCTGTAAAATATTTTTCCTGCCATTCGCTTCTATAATACTTATTGTTTTAAAATTTGTATTGTTCTGTACGTCTGTATGGTTTCCATAACCCTCACGAGGATCGCTCGTGTAGGCAGACATTCTTTCCATCTGTTTCAGTAATGAACTCAAATTTTATATACCTTTGAATTTCTGTGTTCCAAATAATGACGTGTATCGTAAACAAAAATAATTTGGAATAAGGGGTCACTCTTTTAGGGTGCCAAACTTAGACTTTACTTCTGTTTTATTTGATCCTAGGTTCCGCCCGTGTCATCGCACGCGTGAATGTATAAAATTATCCCACGGCAGCAAACTCCCGAGATGAAAGGTATCGTATGTCCTATTCCGGAATATAGTCCACTCCTTTGTTTTATCCGTATCCGTTCAGCCGTTAAGACGTGACAGACCACAAACAAACAAAATCACTTTTGCATTTTCTGATAACATATTACTTAGGATCCCAGTAGCAAATACCTCCACTTCACACAGATTGCTAAAATCGTAACCTTTCCCCTTGGCGTAGGTATTCGGGTAATAAGTTTTCGCAAAGATCTATCAGTATCAGTATTAATGTTTTTGAACTTTGTTATGTAGCAGCGTCGTTTGAGCAGAGAGCGGAGTGAAGTACCGCTTTCTTATCGATAATCCGTCTTCGATTCCTTCTTTCTTCTCCAACTTGATAAGCTTCAATTGCATGTTGTTGACATCAGTTTACATAGTTGGTCTGCTTGTATTTAATTAATTTATTAGTGTAAGTACCCTACGTTTGTAAACAAATAATAAAATATGACTTTAATTTGACGTGACAAATATCGCTGTCATTTATATCTCAGTAATGCATTCTGTTGTAGTAAATACTAAGGAGAACTTATTCTAATATCAAGATTAAAATTAAGATGGATTAAATAAATCCAAAACGTCTGTCGTTTGTATCAGGGACATAAATATACAATACAGTTCAAAACGTTTTTTTACCTCAAAATCTGTTTTTAATTTTGTAAGAAGTTCATTAACGGTTCCGTTCAAAATATCGCTATCGTGATGTGAAATGGATTGCTTTGCGCGATGAGTAATGGCAACATTTTCGTCCTTCGGATCGATATTTCACTCGACATGTTGCGAAAATACATAATGTGAGAAAATACCACTATTTCGATGCCGACATTGAGACCGAAGGGTAATGTCTCCGTTCGTACGGTACGAGTGTTGTCGGAGAATTGGCCCGTCTCTTCCTCGGGAGAAGGCCGGTGTCGCAGCGAAACTGGTGGGAATATGTGAAAATAATAAAAAACCGGCCATGCGCGAGCACCATAACCCAAAAAAAAATTTTCTTGTGTGTCAGCCCCAGTTGCTAGAGCAACAATAGAAATACACACTCTGAAAATTTCAACTGCCTACCTATTACTGTCTATCTATAACCTGTATAGTATCCAGCAAGTAATAATAATAATAATAACTTGACGCCCTGGATAGGTGGGTCCGCACACTGCTTACTGCATATCGAATGCATCATCCACGGTCGTCGGTAATGAGACTGTATATCCCACGAAAGTGTGGAGGTCGAGGCTTTTTAAATGCTAAGACTCTCCAACATCGCGAGATATGCAGTCTCAGGGAATATTTCCTGGCTGTCGACGTAGGTATGCATCGAGATGTAGTGGCATAGACAAGGGACTCACCCCGCTCTCCTTAGCAAATGAGAACTGGCGCAAACCTGCGGTGCTTGACACTAACGATTGCAAGGCGGTATGGCAGAGTAAGGAGCTTCACGGACGCTTTTTCCGGGCCCTACATGGGCCCGACGTAGACCAACTAGCGTCCGTATCCTGGCTGCGTTTCGGTGATCTCTTTGGAGAATCCGAAGGTTTTGTCTGTGCAATTATGGACGAAGTTATCATGACGAATAACTACCGGAGATTTATTGTGAAGGACGGCACGGCCGACATATGTCGGGCATGTCACCGTCCGGGAGAATCAATTCGCCACATTATCTCTGGTTGTTCTCGTCTAGCTAATGGAAAATACTTGCATAGGCACAACCTTGTAGCCAGGATTATTCATCAGCAACTTGCTCTGAAATACTCTCTTGTAGAGTCGGAGGTGCCGTACTACAGGTATACGCCCGACCCAGTTCTCGATAATGGCAATATCACATTGTACTGGGATCGATCCATCATCACTGACAGGACTATCAAAAAAAAAAAATCAAAAGGCATTTATTCAAAATAGGCTGAAAATCAGCACATTTTGAACTTCAAAATTTACATGAAGACAGTCCCCCAAATCGCCCAGCCCGTCACCACTTCCTAGTGTTTTAGCTGGGAAGAAGAAGTGGCCAACAAACTCCCCAGCAACACAACTGTCTGTTAAGTTTAAAGAACTTGAATTTATATAACATTAGGTATTCAACATTTTATGATAGATGTCGATCATTAAATTAAATAAATGGATGGCACATGTCCGCTAGCATACTATTTTATCCCAAAAATTACATATGAAACAATGATAAAACTAATTACATAATAATATATAGGTAATTAAATAAGTAAACTCAAGCATACAATACTAATCAAAATGAGCCTCCAGGAATAAATGGCGTGCCCGCTTACATGTTCAACAATGCAATTGAACCATAATCTGTGATCCAAAGTCACAAGTGATAAACTAGGACCATCGCAGTTATTTATAACACTTAAAAATTTTAACAATAATAAACCACGGACAGCAAGACGACCAGTCACCACAAGCAGCACCTGTTCACGAGCATAACGCAAAGAGCAGCCATTACCTCCCTCGCCATATTAGAGGGAAGGAGGTAACCCGATCCCCGACGCTACCGCAAGCAGCGACGTCTAAGGGAGCATGACGAACCTGCTGCCGGTTTCTCAGACAAAATCATACTTATCAATTTGTCGAGGTCGCTAGTTAACCACATACTGCAATACAACTCATAAAAACAAAAATGACCTATACGGTCAGAATAATAAACAATGTCATCTTGAGCAAGTAAAGAATCTACGAAAGAACATTTAGCATTGTCTCGTGTTCAACACAGCGACCAACTATTTTTATCGTCGAAGTAATCGTTTATAGTATAGTATGCCTTCGAAATAAGGTTAGATTTCACTTTCGCTTTAAAAGCATTAAAAGGCAAGTCTAGAAAAGAAAGAGGTAACTTATTACTAAACTAAACTAAAACTATCTGCCCTAAGTTTTTATTTAGTGACTGGGCAACTAAAGGACTCAGAAAAAGTAGGGAAAGACTTTATGAGTTGTATGGCCTTAAGCCTTTTATTAACACTGAGACTTTTAATAAGTATGTAGCTACCTACTCAAAGATTTATAAAAACACTTGTAAGGTAGCTAAGGCTTTATATATAAGTAATAAGGTAAAAACAGCAGACAGTAAAATAAAGACGGTTTGGAAAATTATAAACAATGAAACAAATAGGAACAAAAGACATGACACTGATTACGGATTGGAGACTTCTCATGGACTTATTAGCGATAACAAACAAGTTGCTCAAGAATTTGTAAATTTCTTTACGAGTATCCCTATTAAAACTACTGAAGCCTTAAATTCCTCGCCTTCACTTGCTTTTGATTTATTACAGGCGAACGTTTCAGCCAGCCCGACTGAATTTAATTTTAAACATATAAACCCCATAGTAGTAATAAAAGCTTTTAAACAAATCAAAATTAAATTGACCGAAGATCTATGGGGATTGTCTATCAAAGTTTGTACCTCAATCATCGAGACTGTAGCGCCGTACTTAGCTGTAATATTTAACTTGTGTGTGGATCAAGGAGTCTTTCCGGACCTAATGAAATTCAGTAAGGTGATACCACTTTTTAAATCTGGGGATAGTAAAGACACAAATAATTATAGACCAGTATCTGTGTTGCCAGTGTTTAGTAAGGTATTTGAAAAAGTGATGCTAAATCAGATGCTTAATCATTTTAACACGAATAACATCTTTCATGATAAACAGTATGGTTTCACCAGGGGACGTTGTACAACTGACGCTGGTGTTACCTTACTAAAGCACATCTTTAATGCGTGGGAGGACGCACAGGATGCCATAGGTGTCTTTTGTGATCTCTCGAAGGCGTTTGATTGCGTTGATCACGATACATTACTCCTGAAGCTCGGGCATTACGGACTGGTCAAAACAGCGTTAAACTTGGTCAAATCTTATTTGAATGATAGACGGCAATTGGTTCAAAAAAACGGTCAATTCGTCGGGATTAAACGTGATAATGGGCGTTCCCCAGGGCTCGATTTTGGGTCCTTTCTTGTTTTTGGTATATATCAATGATTTACCCTATTTATTGCAACAAAAACTTGATATGGTGCTGTTTGCCGACGATACCTCCTTAATTTTTAAGATAAATAGACAGACAGACAATGTTGATATTATAAATAATGCCCTAATGCAAGTCCAAAATTGGTTCACGGCGAATAATTTGGTTTTGAATGAAAAGAAAACGAAATGTATAAGATTTTCTTTACCCAATGTCAAAAGCAGTGATTGTGACATAGTATTGAACAGGGAAAAACTAGAATTTGTCGATAAAACGGTTTTCCTGGGAATTACGCTTGACCCAAGGCTACAATGGGGCCCTCATATAACATCTCTTTCTGGACGGCTAAGTTCAGCAGCTTATGCTGTTAGGAAAATCCGCCAATTAACGGATGTCGATACCGCGAGACTGGTCTATTTTAGTTACTTTCACAGTATCATGTCTTACGGTATTTTACTATGGGGACGGGCTGCAGACATTGAGTCTATTTTTATTCTGCAGAAAAGAGCCATCAAAGCGATATACAATCTCCGCCGGCGCGATTCTCTAAGGGAACTGTTTAAGAATATCAACATCATGACGGTACCTTGTCAATACATTTACGAAAACATCATGTATGTCAGAAAGAATTTACATCTTTTTAGTAAAAGAGGCGACAGACATAATTATGGTACTAGAAATAGGGATCAATTAGTTCAACCAGGTTTCAGACTGGCTAAAGTTGCCTCATCTTTTATGGGGTACTGTTTAAAATGTTATAATAAGATACCTCCCCATATATTAGAACTTAATGAGACAAAATTTAAATCTTGTATTAAACGCACACTATGCAGGCAAGCATATTATAAGTTGGGAGATTATATTGAAGATAAAAATGCTTGGCTGAATGCTGGTCCGGCTCCACAGCCACTAGGGCGCACAAAATAATCTGTTAGCATTTGGAAACATTGTTGGACCGGCTGAAGATTGTAAAAAAAAAAAAAACAATATTTGCATTGTATAGACTCAATTTTATTTAGCAATGTATAATTTCATCCATTTTAACGGCACATGTGTGAGTACTATGTACCTTAAACTTAAGCTATAGCTATCAGTTTTAGGTTTGTTTTTGACTTGAATGTACCCTGGCGGTTGGGAGTGTCATGCTCACACAAAAGTCTGGCTGATGGTGGCGTATGCGTTGGATCATTTGGCTCCCTTCAAAATGGTTGAGCCGAATGGTGCTAGCGCATGCGTCATGTTCGTGAACGGGCGCTGTCAGTTGGGACTGGTCATTTCTCAGTTGCCATGGTTTATTTTAAATATTTCTTTGAATTGTTCCTTTTTTTCCCGGACGCTTTTATCCTGCTCGTCTTTTACATCGTTCTCACATGTTTGTATAATTTCAACTTGATGTAAACAAAAACTTGTAACAATTTATTATTTTTTAAAAGAGTGTCCGTGGAGTTTCTTGCACGTTCTTCTCCATAGAGATCTACGCTTTGGAACGTGCAAATAGCTTCATCTTGTTGGACTGACCGACCTTGACAATTCAAAAGTGCCTGTAAATGGTTTATTTGAAATATACGATTTGATTTGATTTGATTTGATTATAAAAGCTGGTAACTTATTATATGTTTATTGTTGTTAATAAGCCTGATATAGTGGTGGTGGATCGGATAGTGAGGCGTGCAATGATTATAGACATAACCGTCCCGCATGACGAGAACCTCGTGAAAGCCGAGAAAGATAAACAAATTAAGTGTATTGACTTGGCTCGCGAGGTTGTCGACATGTGGGATGTGGATTCCGCAATCATTATACCGATAGTCGTGTCCGCCAATGGCTTCATAGCCACGAGCCTCGACCAACACCTCAGGAGGCTCTCGTTGGGCAGCTGGATCAAGGGCTTGATTCAGAAAGTGGTACTTCTGGAGACAGCTCGCATTGTCAGGAGGTTCCTTTCTCTGGAGCCCTGACCGCCGGTAGCTTGGACCCTGTTCCCGATACCGGTGGACTACTATTTTTTATATTTTTAAATGTTTTTTATATTTTTTTTAAATATTTAAAAATGTAAATTATAAGAATGTGAAATAAATTAAGAAATAATAATAATATAACTTGACTGACAGGAAAAAAATTCATCCCGATTTTCTCTATATTAATTTAATAAAAACCAAGTTTAAAATGTACAAAATTCTGGATACTGCAAAAAAAAAAAACAAGAACCATCATATACCTGCCATAAACTAGATGAATTGGAAATGTACACACAAATATAACATTCAATGCTAACAAGAAGCCGGACACGACGACAAGCCGCACCAACACCATCTTCGGGTTCGTCGCTCAGCTCCGCCTCGCAGCCACCAGGACCAGCGCCAGCGTCATGAGTCCTGAGATTCGGGTAGCTGCAGTTGCGTCGAGCTCGAGTGACGAATACTTCTCGCCGCCGACGACACCACCACCTGCGCGGCCAGCTTGGGACTTCGAGGCCCACCGATCTCTGACAGGGTCCCCGCTATCGGTGGAAGTGTGCAGCGCATGCGATGGACTCAAGCCGTTAATGAAAATGTCATGCTCTCATACTTTGGGGCTACAGAGGGGGGAACTAACCTGACTGCGTACCGTGGTCGGATGCTCTCTCTGTTTCAGGTACTTGAACCAGCTGTCAATGTTTCGGCCCAACGACTGTCGGATCAGGTGCGGATCATCCAGCGTAACCGTATGTTGGATGATGCCGTACTTGATAGACTGCGTCTGGAATCACGGAGCAGCCGTGTCTCATCTGCTTCGCCACCGGCCGCGGTGCAAATACATCCCAGTGCAAGTGTTTCACCGCGACCCGACTACGTGAGTACCCAATGCAATGAGCGATTGAGGAGCGCTTTGGAGGATGCTTTCCGAGAGTATCGCTTCAGACCGCCAGAGCATAGGCCTCGGCTACCTCGTTTGCCCATGCATAATAAAAATAGGGCGCTGGTGTGTGCTCTAGATTCGCAGCTAGCATGTTATTTTGATAACAGCGAAGACCTCGCCGATACCCATTCGATCTTGTACTGTGTGGCTGCAGCAGCATGTCGTGTAGCTCGTGTCAAATTTCCTAACAGTGACAGAGTTACACGACCAGCTGTACTGGCTTGGCAGTGCAGGATCGAGCGTCGTATCGGTGAGGCTAGAGCACTCATCGGCAAACTTATCTGCTTTAGGGAGGGCAAAACTCGCCGCAGAGTGATGCGCTTTGTGAGACGGGCGTTTTCGGGGACTGACATCAGTCCTTGAGATTATCTGACCCGCGTTACAGAGCGTATCGACTTCCTGAAGCAGAAAATCTATGCATGGGCAAACCGTATACGTCGGTACAAGCGGCGAGTGGAGCGATACACTCAGAATCGCACATTCCAAAGCAATGAAAGGTGGGTTTATAGGGCTTGGGAGCGAGCGGACCAAGGTGTGACTGATATGCGCCTACTGTATGATGAAGCCATGGGTTCATTCTGGCGCAGCATCTGGTGGGTGCCTGTCAATCACACCGAGGGTGATTGGACTCGGGAGGTCGAACGTGTGTGTGATCCGATACCAGAAATGGGGGCAATTACCATCAGCCCCCAAGATGTAGCTCGTGCAGTCCGTCCGTTGCTTAACTGGAAATCTCTAGGACCGGACGGGCTGCACAACTTTTGGATTAAATGATTTCAAAGATCGCACGCTCGTTTGGCATCTCAATTCCAGTCTGCCTTAGAGTCAGGGTCGCTGCCCCAGTTTTAACTACTGGAATAACCTACCTGCTTCATAAATCAGGTAGTACCGCGGAACCTAAAAATTATAGGCCGATCACGTTTTTACCGACGGTCTATAAAGTTCTTACATCCATTTTGAGAGCAAAGATTAACCATCATATTGATAGTAATTCAATTATGTCTGCTTTTCAGAATGAATGCAGGAACGGGTGCCGCGGTACTAAGGAGCTGCTCCTCATCGACATTGCCACTAGCCAACAGGTTCGTCATTCCCGAAGGGATCAGTCGACATGCTGGATAGACTATAAGAAGGCCTACGACTCGACTCACGATGCCACATACATGGCTCATGAGGGTGCTGGAGCTGCATAAAGTTGATGCAGTTCTACGCGCCTTCCTGATGTCGTGTATGGGGCAGTGGAGTACCGTTCTTTACTATCCAGGATGTCGACAGACCCAGGCGAACAGCGACCCGATAAGGATTGAGCGTGGCATATTTCAGGGCGACAGTCTTAGTCCACTGTGGTTTTGTCTGGCCCTCAACCCCCTCAGTACATTGCTGGAGGGTTCAGGCCAAGGCTACCGGTTGAGAAGAGGTGGTCAGGTCATATCGCACCTCCTTTACATGGATGATTTGAAACTCTTTGCTCCTAACAACTTGCAACTGATGAAGCTACTGAAGGTAACAGAAACCTTCAGTAACGACATCAGGATGGAATTTGGTTTGGATAAATGTGCGGTCATGCATGTAAAGCGAGGGGAGATTATGGAATTCATGGGAACCCAACTCTCGGATTCCATACACCTTAGGTCCCTCTCCTCAACCGAAACTTACAAGTATTTGGGTATGTCGGAAGCGCTAGGCATCAATGCTGTTGATATGAAACAATCGTTGAAGGAGCGCTTCTTTGGCCGCCTGAACAAAGTACTTAACAGTCTTTTATCAGGCGGAAATAAGGTGCACGCTTTCAATGGTTAGGTCATGCCGGTATTGATGTACTCTTTCGGTATACTCAAATGGACTCAGACGGAACCTGACGCCCTGGATAGGAAGGTACGCTCATTGCTTACCGCAAATCGGATGCATCACCCATGGTCATCGGTGATGAGGCTGTATATCCCGCGGAAGTGCGGGGGTCATGGCTTCTTAAATGCTAAGACCCTGCACAACCGCGAGGTTTGCAGCCTTAGGGAATACTTCCTTGTGGCCGACGTGGGTATGCATCAAGATGTGGTAGTGGTGGACAAAGGCCTTACCGCGCTCTCCTTGGCTAACGAGAACTGGCGCAAACCTGTAGTATTAGATACTAACGACCGCAGGGAGGTATGGCAGAGCAAGGACTTTCACGGACGCTTTTATCGGGTCCTACATGGGCCCGATGTAGACTTCTTAGCGTCTGTAGCCTGGCTGCGTTTTGATGACCTCTTTGGGGAAACCGAAGGTTTTGTCTGTGCGATTATGGACGAAGTTATGATGACAAACAACTACCGGAAATACATTGTGAAGGATGGTACGGTTGACATATGTCGAGCATGTCACCGACCTGTTGAATCCATCCGCCACATTATTTCTGGTTGTTCTAGTCTGGCTAACGGTGACTATTTGCACAGGCACAACCTTGTAGCCAGGATTATCCACCAGCAACTTGCTCTTAAATACAATCTTGTGGAAGTACTGTACTATAGGTATGTGCCCGACCCAGTTCTTGAAAATGGCAATTGCACGTTGTATTGGGATCGGTCTATCATCACTGACAGGACTATTGTTGCCAATAAGCCTGACATAGTGGTGATAGACCGACTAGGACGTCGCGCAATGATTGTTGATATAACAGTCCCTCATGACGAAAACCTCGTGAAGGCCGAGAAAGATAAAAAACTAAGTATCTTGACTTGGCCCGCGAGGTTGTCGACATGTGGAATGTCAACACAGCAGTCATTGTGCCGATAGTCGTGACGACCAATGGCATAATTACTAAGAGCCTCGACCAACATCTGCGGAGGCTCTCGTTGGGCAGCTGGATCAAGGGATTGATCCAGAAAGCAGTACTCTTGGACACGGCGCGCATCGTTAGGAGTTTCCTCTCTCAGGGGCCCTGACCACCGGTAGCTTGGACCCTGTTCCCGATACCGATGGGCTACTATTTTTTGTATTTTTAAATGTTCTTTTTTATGTTTTTTAGAAATATTTAAAAATATAAATAATATGTAAATAAATAAATAAATGGAATGATAATAATAATTAATACTCCATATTTTGCAATAGTCCTGCTCCAACCGGGGATTGTCCTTGGGTATACTTTCACAGTGCATACAGGGATAATCGTCGGTTGGTGCCCCATTCCATTTTAAATGAAATGTTTAACGGTGCCCCTGCGAGTTGGCTTCGGCCCCTGGTACGCCTATCAAAGGACTGGGTCTCCAGGGACCCGAGAATGTCAAAAACAAAAATAATAATAATGTATTTATTGTTTCACAAACTAGGTGACATACATGCTTAGTACAAATTTATGTGCAAGAATGAACAGATGATGTACTGCTGGTACTTAAAAAAGGAAACCCTGAGCTATAAGTACCAGCTGCCCTTAAGTGACACAGTGAAAGCAATTCATGATATTACATGCAAATATGTTAGATAAAATTGCCGAGACAATAATAATACATTTAATTAATAATATGGAAAACAGAATTTCTAAAGAGTGGAATCGCTGAAACTAGTAGTAAACTAAGCTTGTGTTAGTGTGTATGAGTATTGCGTGTGTGTATGTGTAGGTGTATGTGTGCGTGTGTATATGTGTTTGTTATTTAACTGGATGAAGGAGATTCTCTGTTTCATCATAGGTAAGTTTAAGAAGCCAATCAATCACAGCTTTTTTACAGTCATGTTTATGTTTCGGATTAATATTTAATAACTTGTTTGCCTTGGCATACAAAAATCGTCCGAGGAAACAGAAAAATCTCTGACTGAAGGAAGTCCTGAGAGTGATATCCAAAGGAAGTTTAAGCCTACGAGTAGAGTGATTTTGGGAGTTTATAAAAACAAGTCCGCCATGTGTGTTTAATGAATGTTGCCTTAGAATAATTTGAAGAATAAAGAGTTGACGCACCGTTAAAACCTCACAGTACTCATAAATTTCCTTAGTAGGGTGACAAAAAGGTTTAAAGGTACACTTTTAACACTGCTCTCTGCGCGCGTTCAAGAACTATTAAATTAGTCTTACAGGCACCGCCCCATGAGGAAACACAATAACTAATCAAAGATTAGTACAAGGCATAGTAAACCATCTTTAAAATCTTTGGGTCCGCGACGTATCTCAAATGTTTGAAAATATAGATTAGTTTCCGGATTCGCCCTATCAATAGTTTAATATGCGGTACAAAGCTTAGTCTTTCGTCTAGGATCACTCCTAGATATTTGACAGTAGGAGCATTTTGAAGTTTTGGGCAGTTGCATATAACTGAAGTATTCGCTGTGTGATTATGAGCGGTAATGTAAAATTTACTTTTGTCGAACTTTTGTGCTTTTTTAATGTTGAATACTAGGTACTTGGTTTTCTCTACATTAAGTGACAGGGTATTATCGGATAGCCATTTAGTTATTTTATCAAATCCCACTTGTGCTGCGTTAAAAACTTTCTCCCAAGTGTCCCCTGTAAAAATAATTGCTGTATCATCTGTGAAAGCCAGAAGTTTGCCGTTTGCGATGTCTAATTTGCAAATTTCATTAAGGTACACCAAGAAGAGCGTAGGTCCAAGGATGCTCCCTTGTGGAACGCCGTAAGTACTTATGGGAAGATCTTTACTTATATGTTCGCCGGTTTTTACGCACTGTGTTCGATCAGTCAGATAACTTTGAAACATCTTCAGCTGTTTGTCTCTGATACCAATCTTCTTTAATTTTAGAATGAGTTTGGGGATGCAGACAGTGTCGAAAGCTTTAGCCAAATCCAGGTAAATAGTACACTCTTGATATCCGCAGCAAAGACCACACGGTTTTTTAAAGCAGGTTTTTTAATCACGGTTTTTTAATCAGCTGATCGAGCTGCGGTCGGATAAGCCACCACACACGGCAATGGTGGACGGGATTTCATAATTGCTGCGGGATTTCATAATAACAGCTACTTCTGGCAAACGTAGTTTCAACGAGTCCGCATACGAAATTTTACAATTTTTGTTATTGACAGGATTGGGATTGACACCGTTATTCGATTTAATTTTTTAAATCTAATTCGCGTTCCGTATTGGCTAACTTTTCGTTGCATGATGATTTTATGGCCTCATTCACAGCGTTTGTAAAATTTGACAACTTAAAAGAAACATAGCATATATATTTTAACCCATAGCTTGATTAGTCGAGAATGCCTTGTTGCACTAAGTCCGGCTACGTTCCACTATAGTTCATAAGATTTACAAAAATAAATGTTCCATCGAAACGAAAAGAAGAAAAAGAGGTTAAATTATTACCTTGACAGTGAAAACCTATTTAAAATACATAAACTAAGAGCCATCATGACTATAAATTATGTCATGAGACGAAAGTTCCATGTTGGATGACAGTGAATAATAATATTTCGTTGTAATAAATCATTCGTTACAATGACACTTTAGGACCTAAAAAGTAATATTCTATGAGTGATATTGATTAATTTTGATCAAAGGGTCCAAAATGCACAGGATGGATATGTGTTACCGAAATGTCACGTAGTCGATATCAAACATTTTAGCGATTCGATAATCGTTATTGTCTAATGTTAATTGTTACAATAAAACAATATATTTGAGACCTTTGCTTAAAATTAGTTGGCATTGTAGTGCTTGTACATTCGCTATCGGACGGCATTGCAGTCTCCAGTGATGTCTCTCCATTCTTACTAGAGATGTGCTTACTTACTAACTTTCTAAACATGCATATTACAGTTATCTTTGATAAGTATGTCGCTTTTTCTAAGCTTATAGCCTGTTGTCTTACAAACACAATCTGTCTATTACAACAATTAAATACATCTTTTACCTTTACACATTTTCGGTGATATTTAAAATATTAACTTGATTAAAACTACATTAAATTCTAAGTCTCAATATTTGACTTAATTGATAAGGCGACGCTTCATGAAACTTTTTTTTATTCTGAATACTTTTTTAAAACGCGCTACCGTGCCACACATACTTAGATCAGACTAATACCTACAAACAACACACTTCAAAAAAAACTTACTGTGATTGTGATTGTTACAAGTCTAGTTACATACATCGCTAATTTTAAATAAAATGATTAAACTGCAAAGCAACTATAATGTAACTAATGGACAAGGACAGTACTATAGGAATTAAATACATTCCCTGGACCACTCTACCAGCGTACTCTATTTTGATAGGATTAGCTTTTACTAGGAGACATACATTCTTGATAGCCTTAGCTTTCGATGTGGGATCTGAAAAAATAGTACAGACTTAATAAATAACTATATCTGTATACAGGTGTTCCAAGACTTTGCCACATGGAGGAGAAGTACCTTAAATACTGTAAATTAAAAAAAAGTGAATGAGGACTTCTTTTCTATTTTAACAATAATACAAACTGCATTTAAAGAATTTTAAATTATCGCCTGTCTGAACCGGGAATCGAACCCGCTAAATGTTTTATAAGAAAAACCTGTAATTTTACTTCTTTTTTCTATCTAATGTATTTGAGGTACTTCCCTCCATGTGTCAAAGTTTTGGGATTCCCTGTTTAGCTACAATAGCTTTCTGGTACCCCAACGTTAGTTAGAATGCTACTTTTATTACTAAAAATTATGTAAATTATTGCATACTTACGAATTGATAATTTGTTGTTTAATTTCAACAAACTTATCCTTGTTTTTGCAACTTCGTTGATAAGTTTTTGTCCTGCAAGAAGGACCAAATGCGTACCACACAAAGAATATATCAGAACAAAAACAGTTTGGAAGATACCAAAAAACTTGTTTGATTCCTGAGAAAAAAAAATACAGGTAATTGGATATTACAGGCAAATTGCAAAACAACATATACAGACTTAGGTTAATACTTACGTGTGCATGGAATAATTCAAATAATCTGTATACTGAAGAAATATAATGCAGTATCGATAGGGCCAGTGAGAATTTCATCTGAAACCAAAGAATTAAAAAACATGGTCACGATGTAGCCCAATTAGCGTTGACTGGCTTCGTTTCGGTGACCTCTTTGGGGAAACGTCCCACTCATACGCACAAACGTTTCAATTCACCACGTTATCTCTAGTTGTTCTCGTCTACCTAACGGAGAGAACTTGATGAAGATACAATTTTGTAGCCAGGTTTATTCATCAACATCCTGTCAAATTGGAAGTGTTTTCTATAATGGCAATACGATATTGTACTAGGATCAGTGCAACATCGCTGGCAGGACCATTGTGGCCAATGAGTATGATTTACTGGTCGACCGCATCGAGAGGAGTCAATTGCGTCCGTACTGAATACCTCTCGATTCGGTCCATTTATGCAACGCTGTTTTAACCGACCTCAGAAAAGTAGAAAGTTCTCAATTTGGTTGTATTTTTCTATGTGTTATCATCATCATCTTAACAGCCAAAAGACGTCCACTGCTTGACATAGGCCTCCACCAAAGGGGGAGCCAGCCCGCCTGCCACGCTTGGCAGGCGGGTTGGCGATCGCAGTGTATGGTGTTGCGTTTTACAGAGTTTTTATGTCTGTTACCTTATAACTCCGTCATTAATAAACCGATAAGTAAAAAATCTTGTTTTATGTGAAAGGAAATAATACTTTCCGATTGGTCCAAAATTGGTTTAGTAATTTGGCTTCAAAATAGCAGGAAATCGTTTACTTCGATGACGTATTTTGTCATCCAAGTTAACGAAATTGCGTATTTTGCTTTCCTGCAACTTTCCGGTGGTGTTGTTCGGAGTGGGGTACCACAAAAACAAAGTGAAAACTACAAAACTTTTTTATATTTTGTTTTATTTGGAAGTGGTTTGTTTTTTTTTTTGTAAAAAAGTTTTTTTAATTAAGAAAGTGCAGTGCCAAAGTATTTACCTGAAAACTGAAGCATTCCGAGAGTTCCTTGCTGCAACCAACTAGCAACATATAATTCGTTGCCCACTCTTCCATTCGTTCCTCCGTCAGAAGATCGGTCCGTTCATTTCTTCCAACACACTCCTTCCTTTCTTGTTCATCATCATATTTTTGAAGTTCGGATACATAATCGTTCAAGCGTTTCAGTAAACATTGAACCATGCTTATGTAAATGTAAAATATAACATGTTCTAAAGAGAAACGAAGTTCAGACAATATTTCAGTTGCAAGTAACATAACAAAGCTAAGAGGAGGACGCTCGTTTAGAACAAGAACATGATAAAGGATCCTCAAAGATAACACACATGCACCACATAAACTCAATACTACAGTGCTGATTATGAGGAAGTTCTTCAATCTTCTTGAACATATTTTAGTTTGGTCAGTATTGAAACACTGGTGGACGGCTACTAAGTTGTGTACGAAAATTTTGTAGGAGTATGAACTTTGAATAGCACAAATCGTTATTGTAATAGTACTGAAAAGCTTTGAGTAATGAATTGTGAACAACAAGTATCTTTGATACTGATTAGTTGTACCAGTATGTGCCACAAAGAATACTCGATAAGAGTCATTTAACAATACTGCAGCAGGAATCAGTATCTCTAAAACGACACGTGCGATTCGTGCTTTACGATGACTCATTTGAGAACTGTAATTTCTGTAAACTCCTATTATATTTTCAGCTTTTATTAACGCATTTAATGTGTGTTCCATTTTGACGAATGAAGTATGCACGCACGATAAGGTGGCTCAGTAGGAAGTGGGTTGATTTTGTCTATCTACAGAATGATGAATCCATTCGTAGTTAATTGAATTACAAAAAAAGAACTGTCAAGTGTGACGCGCTGGTATGGTGCCGTAGTGGGAATGATAATTTAGGTACGCATGTACAGATTGATTATATCGACTTATGAATAATATAAAAATAGTCTTTAACAGTATTCTTTAAAACTAAACTATATTTATAGTAATTGGTCGATAGTCTCCGAGTAAAATAGCTGCGAATCATTTGGAAAAACGTGCGGAATGAAAGAACCCTAAAGAAACTTTATACCTCCGAAACAAAAAAAAAAAATACATATATATGTAACGTACACTTTTAATATATTTATTTACCCAAGGTTTAATTTAAAAAGTTTTTGTTTTATAGTTTTTTGTGGCTATAATCTACTAATTACTACATGCTTGATTACTTTTAAAGTAGCTACCTACTTTATTTTAGCTATTAACTGTTATATAATCCTACTTTAACTATTATTAAAATTTGTCGTATTAATACTTTAAAGAAAAACAGGCCGTATATACCAACATGAGTAGGCCCAACTCAGCATTAAAATCTGTGAGTGAACAATAAATCACCCCTATTTTCCCACCCTTGGGGTAGGATTTTTTTTCCAAATTTATATGGGACTAATTTCAAGGTATATCCTATCCAAATATATATATAGATACATATATTAAAATCGGACCACTCTGTAAAAAGTTATGCGTGTTCATACATTACAATTAGTGAGTGAACAGTCAATCATCCCCTGTTTTCCTACCCTTAGGATTGTTTTTTTTTTCTAAATGTATATAGGACTGGGGTATTATACCCTTTCCATAAAAAAACAAACGCGCCGACTTGAGAACCTTCTCCGTTTTTTCTTCGTCGGTTAAATACTGATTCTCGTCAGTTTCATAAGAACGCAGTACGTAATGACACACGGTTATCAATCGGCAAGTGTATTCGTGACGTCAGGTGTTCCTCAAGGGTTGATTTTAGGACTCGTCCTATTTAAACGATATAGGAGATCAGTCCCCAAGATGTAGTCTGTTGCCTTACAGGAAAGTCCAAGGACAGACGGACTGCGCCAGCTTTGGATTTAGTGGCTACAAAAGTCGCACGCTATTTTGGCTTCTCCGTATCAGCTAGTCTATCCTGTAAATAACTATTTCGATATCGAGCTTCACCTGAGTGACAAGCACTACAGCTAGCCTTGGTTCGCTACCCAAGGTCCTGACAACAAGTTAAGCCGTTGATCTATAAGAATTTAACATCGACTAGCTTCGTTTTTGTTGTCTACCTACTTGGACATAAAACGAAGAAAATAGAAAAAATGTGTGTTTACCTGAAAACTGAAGCACGCCGACAGTTCCTTGCTACAACCAACTAGCAACATATAATTCGTTGCTCACTCTTCCATTCGTTCCTCCGTCAGATCAGCGTTCCTTTCATTTCTCTCAACTAACTCCTTTTCTTGTTTATCATAATATTCTTGAATTTCTGATACATATTCATTTAATCGTTTCAGTAAACATTGAAGCATGCCAAAGTAAATGTTATTTATAACATGTTCCAAAGACAAACGAAGTTCAGAAAATGTTTCAGTTGCAAGTAACATAACTAAGCTAAGAGGAGGAAGCTCGTTTAGATAGAACAAACACTATGTTAAAGGCCCTTAAAAGTAACGCACATGCACCATATAAGGAAAATAGGACAGTCATGATAATAAATAAATTTTAAAATTTTCTCGAACATCTTTTAGTTGCGCCAGTATTGAAATACTGTTGGACGGCTATTAAGTTTTGTATGAAAATTTTTAGGGACGTGATTTTTGAATAGCACAAATCATCATAGTAATAGTACTGAAAAGCTTCGCGTAGTGAATTGTGAACATAATGTATGTAATGTGTACATTATATTTGAACAGCTGAAAAAATTTCAAAATCAGCATCTCTAACGTAACACGTGTGATTTGAGTTTCCGTTAATTTATTTGAGAACTGTAATTTCTGTAAGCCCCCATTATATTTTCTGCTTTTATTAAGGATTCAAATATTTTGTGTTTCATTTTGATGTTGAAAGTAGTCACGTTCAAAGTCTGAGGTGACGTAGCAGTGAGTGGGTTTATTTTTCAATCTACAGAATAATAGAATCTAGTGACAAGATATTGAATCACAAAAATATCTGACAAGTGCGGATCGTAGTTGGTACAGATTGATTATTTCGACTACAAAATAAGATAAAAATAGTCTTTTTACAATATACTTTAAAGCAAAGTAAAATAAAATAATAATGGTCAAGTCTCTAAAGAAATAACTATGAATCGTCATGTTTGTGTCAATGACAAACGGTCATGACGAAATTATAAGGATACCGTGTTGTCATTTGGCTAAGGAACCCTAAAACACTAATGTATTCTACATTATAAAGGTAAACTTTGCTAGAAGATTCTATAATTGCCAGGACTGTCAGCGACTTGATTGATTCTGTAATTTCAAGTGTATGAACCGTAAGCAAGAAAAATGATTAATCGAACAAACGCATTGATAAAATAATTAATTTATTAGAAAAGCTTTTTATTCAGCACATACACGGTGCCATTTACAAAGTTAAGGAATCTGCTGATTCTGGCCTGTCTAGGATAGCATCATGGCTCGACCGCAATCTTTTAACCCTAAATAAATCTAAAACCACCTTCATTTGATTTTCTAAATATAACGTTTCACAACCTTCAGCTGACTTTCAAATAAAAATTCACAATTGCCAGACCCCTTCAAACTCTAACTCTGCTTGCCCTTGCATAGACATTGAAAAAGTCCAATATACCAAATATCTAGGTATAATTATCGACCAACGTTTATCTTGGCATTGGCATACTGAACTGATAATGAAAAGAACTAGGATACTTATCCGGACATTTAAAACACTGCGTTACGTGACTACTAAAAACCTTCTGTTACAAATTTACACATCACCAGCACAGTCGGTACTAGCGTACTGTTTACCAGTTTGGGGAGGAGCAACAAAAACTAAATTCCTAGAACTAGAAAGAGCTCAGAGATCACTACTAAAAGTTATGCTATTGGATTCCTTTAGGTTCCCAACCGAAACTCTTTACCTGACTTCTGATGTTCTGACGGTTCGCAAACTTTATGTTCTCCAAATTATTAAAAAAAAAAAAACATAAATCTCTTACCTTCGACTCCATGACTCGACAAGGAAGAAGGAAATACATGATCCCCAATGTTCCTGTTAAATCAACTTTTGCTAAGAGACAGTACGCTAGGCAATCTTCTCACTTATATAACTTTATAAACAAGGAATTCATATTTATCCACTTTCGTATCGAGACTGCAAAAATGCTCTGACTGAATGGATAAAGACAAAAACTTATGACAAGATTGAGAATTTAGTCCAAACTATATGTTCTTAAATGGATATTAATAATAATCGGTTTTTATTAATGGCGACTACTTTTTGTTCACTAGCACACATCCAATGATATTTATATACCATATACTATCATTAATCACACATACACGCACAGCTCACACTCACTCACACACCGTTACACACCCTTACACTACAGCGCGCCTTTAATTAATCATTATTTTGTTTGTTTGTTTATGTTTTACTTTATATTTTTGATTTATATCACTTTATTTTCGAATATCTATTGTAATGGAATGTCTATTCAATAGCTTATACAAGTTGTAACTACTGGAAGAGCGGAACTTCCTAACACAAGTATACTTCTTACTTAAATGGGAATTCCCTGAAGACCAAATGTAAACGTATTCTTAAGTTATTGAAATAAACATTCATTTGTTTATTTATTTATTTATTTACATTTAAGTCGACTTACAAAGGCAATCCACATAATGTGCCCGTCATAAACTATCTCTACAAGCGATTATTTAAAAAAATAATGCGTTAAGATAATAGGTACAATACAAATAAATAATACATTAGAATTATGAAACACTCTTTTCATATTGTTTACATATCAAAACAATGTCACCGTCCATTCCACACCGTCCTGTGAACTAAGGCTCGGACTGCGCTCTCTTCCGGCAGTTTTAACGTTCATGATAATCCTACTAATATTATAAATGTGAAAGTTTGTATGTTTGTGCCTCAATCAGGCAAAAATGCCTGAAGGGATTTGGATGAAATTTGGCACACATATAGTTCACATCGTGGAATCAAACATAGGCTACTTTTTAACCCGGTAAAAGGCATGGCTTTATGGCTACTGAGGAGGAAGTAGAAACCCAGAGCCGCTGTTGCCTTAGTATTTCAGATTCACAAGTACCAGGAGAACAGAAACATGTCGTATTATTTCCGGGTCTGAAATTGGGAGCGCTAAAGATTCAAAAGTACCAGGAGAACAGGACGATGTAAAAGTATTTTTGGGTTAGATTTTTGTTTTTAAATTCAAACAGAAATATATATGTTGAAGTTTTTTTCGGGCCGGAAAACGAACGCTATAGACTTACAAGTACCAGGAGACCAGAAACATGTCGAAATATTTCCGGCGCTGGAATTGTCAGCGGTTAGGTTTCAAAAGTACCATGAGAAAATCAAAATGTCGAAGTTTATTCCGGGCTGGAATTATGAGCGCTAAAGATTCATTATGTATCAGGAAAACAGAACACACACAGTTACAAACACAAACAGACACAAACAGTTATTTCCTTTTAATTTTGTGTTTTGTGCGTCGCTTTCGGTGAAATAAACGTCTTTTCTTTCTTTTTCTTTCAATGTTAAAGTATTATTATTTCGATATCTGAATGACAAAATAACGATGGTGCTGCAATTTTGGGTTAGTGCTGATTCCCCCCGTTCTTGTTTTCCCCCGAAAATGTATCTATTTTATAATCGCATCGTATCAAATTAAATCAAAGTGAATGTATTTCAAATTATGTTTATGTATTTCTTCTTTTTATGTATATATATTTAAGTCAAATTAAAAAAACATCCAATACCGCTTAGCTTGGCCAGTCAAGGGAGGCCCAGTATGGCTTACAGGAGTACGTAAAACTGTTAATATTAGCCGCACGAGTCTTTATTTTTTATACTTTACTTATTATTTCATTGGCCCTGTTTAATTTATTTACTATCTTATAGTAGCAGCCATTATTTAGTTTTTATAGATCCTTGCCTTTTGTAGCTCATATAATATAATTGTGCTAAAAATATTTAGTCGCTACCAATTAAATTTTTTTGTAACCAGTCAGTCGCCTAATAAGTAGTTAGTCGCCTCATAAATAATTGGCCTATTATAAGTGCGAAAGTTTGTGAGGATAGATGGATGTATGTTGCTCTTTCACGTTAGAATACCTGAAAGGATCTTCATAAAATTTGGCACAGAGGTTGATTATAGTCTGGAATAACACATAGGCTATATATATATATATAGCTTACTCACGGGGTTTCCCGGGAGTATGTTCCCTAGGGATCACGCGGGCGAAATCGCTAACAGAAGCTAGTTCTGTTCTATTTTCATTTTAATTTATTTTAAACATTAACTGAAACCGCATAGGATATTAAATTAATCTTAAACTTTATTTCAACAGCTTTTTAAACGTGTGTATTTTGTAAATTATTTACAGTGGAATTTCCGTTTATGTGCGGCTTGGCCGTTTCGTTACTCAAAGACCTATTGCCTCATTTATTAATTTATTAAATTAACGTCTAGTTAGTGAATTACTTTCTGTTCATAAGCCCATAGGAGGGTCTAAGTCACTCTTGCGAAACGGCCGTTCAGTTTGACTAAGGTGTATGGTTTGTAAAGAACTTAAGAATAGGATTCACGCAGAACGCTATACGCTATGATGAGAGTTAGTGAGTGAAAGGTGAAGAATCAGGAGCTTGCCTTTCCATAAGATCTGATAACTTTTTTACAGTGCAAGCAATATGTACCTACTCGTCTTGGAGTTACTTTATAGGAAAATGTTTTTGGTGGGACATTAATTTCTGAAAACCACACTAACATTTTCCCTTCCTTCTCTGATGGCTCTTTGTCGCCATTTCCCGGCGTCACATATCCAGGTGCCATGTTTGGGTATAATAAAAACCCTTTTTTCGGCTGCGCAGCGACCGTAATATGATGTGCATCTTCCATTAAGAGAAAAGTGAATGTAAAGCAGGGGTTGCACTGAGATATTTTAGTTAGCTTCTGACAGGATTCTGTCCGGCTGGAATAAAAATCGTTTGATATAATTTTCATTTGTTATTATTATCTATTGTTGTAACAATTTCATTTTATATAAGCTTCAGTTGATATAACATACACTTAAACAAATAATAAAATTTATAATGTTCATATTGTATAAGATTTCTTTCGAACCGTCAATATGACATGCCAAAAGGCAAGGGACAAAAGTCCTGAAACTTGTGCAAAAATTAGTGAATTCTTCCTGCGTAATTATGATTTTGTTGCCGTCTCAAATAAGATCGGATGGTCACTAATTTTTTCGAATGTACATTTGGCTCAAATTACAGTCGTGACCGACGGGAGATGACGGATACTAAATGAGCGCACCCATATTTTCCGCGATTTTCGATATTTATTGAAAACTTAGCCTATGAACTAACTATAAGATTCTGACAAATTGGCATTCTGTCAGTGATGTTGGATGGCTAGCCGGAATTGCTCACATGACATTTAGCGCTTGTCATCATATCAGACGAAAGACGTTCACTGCTGGACATAGGCCTTCCCCAAGCGTCGCCACAACGACCGGTCCTGCGCGTCTCATATCCATCGGCTACCCGCGACCTTCACTAGGTCATGAGTAGTGATGGGAAATTCTCGAGAACATTCTCTTAGTGAGAACTTTGAGGATATGTTCTCGAGAATGTGCTCCGAGCTGAGAATTTATGAGAACTTAAAAACGGAGTAACAAAACCTAGCTTTAATCTAATCCTGTCTGGAAATTTGAATGGTAGGTGAAATGTAATAGTGTGTTATATTATGTTTATAAACATTTCGTGAAGCAAACTACATTATGGCGATTTTCGGAAATTAAATATAGTATTAATTGATAACAAAATCATCTTTATTCTTATCAAAATGAAATAAAAATAGGAACGTCATATTAATTTCTCTTGATTAAATCAAAATAGGCAGGTACTTAGATTTAAATATTTCTTTAGATATCAACTTTCATCATTAGAACAAAAAATAAATATTTTTCTTATAAAATCACATATTCATAGGACTTTAAATAGGTGGTAACTACTTATTGATTCTAAATCCTTGCTAAAGTACGATTAAAATATCTACTTTATTACTTTTCTTCTTAATTTAATCACTTTGGTTTATGTTGATTATTTATTCATTAAAGACTAGGTCTACATTCTGAGCCTGTTTCTTTTTTATTTGTCCAGGTTTAGTGGTGACTCTCATCATTACTGGAGTGATTCAATGACTTCTCCTCACTTCTTCCTCTTCATTTTCTTATCTTCCTCTACTGAATCATTTACTTTATCCTCCGACTCTAACTCGACGTCACTTTCTTCAAAATTATCAGTTTGATTCATTATTTGAAGGTTTACCTGATTTGGTTCTCCATTTCCACCAGATGTACTTGGAATAGGATCAGAAAAACTTCCTTCACGCGCAATTTGTTGTTCTGTTGATAATTTTCCAATATCTATTCTCAAATCAATATCTATTCTCTATAATCTATTGCTTTTCTTTGTGTGAACATTGGCAAAAGTGGAAAAGGAGCGTTCTACAGAGGCAGATGTTGATGGTGCAGTAAGTACCTTGAGAGCAATAACTCCAAGTTCTATGTCAGCGCACAAGGTCTCCCACCAGGTTACTGCAGGCACTTTTGCGGCCATGGCCCAGATAAATTCTTTACTCCACAATCCTGAACGGCACTTATACTCGGAGACTTATTTAAAAAAATTCTGTACCGATGGAGAAGGTTCCTTTATCAACATCCCACTCATCTATACATTCCTCTGGTGTTAATGTTACACCTCTGTTTTTAGGATCTAACAAAGCTGCTGCGAGATGTATCGGCTTTATTGTTGTAGCTTTTCTATTTGAGAATTTAATTTTTAACTCCTCACAAAAAAAAGAAATCTTGCAATATTTGCAATGTAGCAGGCTCGTTAAGAACTTCATCATCATCATCATAACGGAAAACGTCCACTGCTGGACATAAGCCTCCCCCAAAGGGGGGGGGGGTTCCATAATCGCCACGCTTGGTCGGTGGGTTGGCGATCGCAGTGTTAAGTGTTGCGTTTTACAGAGAACGCTGCTGCCCTTTCTCTGGTGAGTCCCTTAGTCGCCTCTTACGACACCCACGGGAAGTGATGGGATGGTATTATTCTTTTACGGCACCATACGGCACTGGTCGATGCCATACGGCGCTAAGAACTTCTTGTACTTTTGAAATAGCTGTAACTACTAAATGTATTAAGCAGCGATCTCCTTCTAATTTTGTATTGGTTTTAAAACGCATTGCAGCTGTTTAAGTTTTATCCTGGTGTTATCATCGAGAAGTAAATTTTTGTATTTACTTAGAAAAGCTGCATTTAGGGCCATATTTTGTAAAGTTAGTTTACATTCCATCACACTATCAATGCAACGTAAATTACTGCCCCATCTCGTTTTGACAGGCAACTGAAGCGCTTTTTTAATTCCCTTTTCTTCAGCAACATTATTAATATCTGCGGTTAAAACGTGGGAACGGTGAATGCATTTAATAACATCTGCAGTGCGATTCTGTAAGCATGTCGATGGCTTGGGCGAAGTGAGCTGTCACTCCAAGTAATCAAAATGAAATGACAGCACACTTCGTGATCACTTCATCCAAGCATTCCCTTTAAAATGTTTACAGAATCGACTGGCTGGAACGTCTGACATAAGTATCATCAGGTGTTAATTTTTTAGAATATTTCCAATCATTAAGTGTGTGAAGCAAGCAACCGCTCCACTTTATATTTGGATACTCTCTTGACAACATTTCTTCACATTTGACCATATTAGAAGCATTATCCGTTATGACCAGCATCTTTATTACATCAAAATGAAAACCTTTTACAAAGTTCAGAGTCAAATAAGTCATAAAGTTGCTAGTATAGCTGCTAGTTATGGCACCACTGTTCTATTTATAGACAAACAATGTAAATTACATCTAATAATGAAAATAAAAATTATCATAGTTATCGTTTCATGTTAAAATTAATAGGATCACATACTCGTTTTAAGTTCTCATTAGTTCTCGTATGTTCTCCGCTCACGAGAATATTTCAGAACATTCTCGTTGCGAGAATGTTCTCAATATGAGAATGTTCCTTTTCCCCATCACTACTCATGAGGCCTTCCAACGTTGCGTATTCCAGTACGCGTCCAGAACTTTTCGGCCCAATCGATCATTTGTTCTGGGAGCAATGTGACCTGCCCACTGCCACTTTAGTCTGGCGATCCTTCGGGCTAAGACGGTAACCTTGGTTCTCTTGCGGATATCATCATTCCTGATTCAATCACACAAGGAAACTCCAAGCATTGCCCTTTGAGTGTCTTTAAGCCTTCTGATGAGGCCCATTGTGAGCAACCACGTTTTAGTTCCATAAATCATCACTGGTAAGACGCACTGGTCATAGACTTTCATCTTGAGACACTGTGGTATGTCGGACGAGAAGATACCACGGAACTTTCCGAACGCTGCCCAGCCGAATCGGATTCGACGATAGCACTTGTTATCGTCAAACGTTATTATCGCCAGTTGAAAGTCACTTTTTCTAGAATCTAAAGTGACTACCAAATTCGTTTCTGTGTATCCGTCTAAGCATTTTTTTTTTGTGATAGTAGGCGTTTGAATTTGCCGCTAAAAGCGCTAGTGTAGCGTGAGGTTTTAAATGTCAAATTTCACTGTTGGTTGGCCATTGACGCGAGCTTATTTAACAATTTGTTTTGATTTTGATTTTTTTATTTTCCTTCTAACTTTTTTCACATGCGCGCAATAACAACTTTAATGCTATGATTAAGAAACTTACTTTACAGTGGCGCCAACTGGTGAGTACAAGAACAGTAGCCCTCATTGTCCAACTCTTTAGAACCCAAATTTATGTTCTTAGTGTACTCTTGCCTTTAGGAGTCTAGTCACAAGACAGCATTTATGTGGCATAATGACTGCAATGCGTAGTGAAGTAAAAACAGCAAATCAACTCAAATGATCTGCGAGATTGATTCGATGCGACATGCTTATGTTGCGATACTTTTCTTTGAAATAACTAATAATGCTTGATAAAGCGAGGAAGCGTAATCTAATTTGAATACATACCTCTGTGTAAATGTTTTGCATAAGTCGATATTATAACCGTAGGTAAGTGAACAGACCAAAATTCGACACCTACAAGGAATAACATTGTAACTCACATTTTGTAACTTTCAAGGAGAGCGCGTCAAAGATTAAAAAAATTCTCTTAGATTCCGGTTAAGTCTAAATACCAGCCAACTTTGAAAATTTGAGTATACGAAGGAATAGCTTCCCTTTCATAAGATTATTGTTCGCGACGGTATTGTCACAATAGATTTATATAACTCGCGTACATACGAGCTTATGGCATAGAGATAAGATAGTTATAATTGAAGCAATTTGTAATCAAAATAAATTAATATTTTGTTGTCGTTTTCCCCCAGACACATAAGATGTTCTTGGGGAAATTAATTTCTTTCAAGTAAATAGATAGGTAGGGTTACACACTCCCCTACACATTCCTGGTAAACCCCTAATGCCGGTGCCAATATTTAACGATTAGTTAATGTACAAAAGGTACGATACGTTTTTCAGTTACGAATAACAGCCGTTACTAAGCATTCCTAAAAAAAAATGCGTCATCTACCGGCTACGAACTGCTCTCGGTTACCAAATTACCGAGTCCCTTCGTCGACACATGTGTAAGACTATTGTTATTGCTTGAGTTATGACCGACTCCTGTCGTAAATCCAAGGTAGAATTTTTTTTTGTAAAAGTTTTATATCCGTACATAAAAAATATTCACTATAGTGTATTGTATGATTGTGGTACTATCATAATGGCGACAAAAGGATAAGAAAAAAATATTTTTTGAAATAAAAATGATAGACATGTGTTTTGGTTTGTTCAAAAGAACTCAAACTAACCCCCTTTAGACCGACACTCCTCACTTGTTTTACTGTTTAACTCTCAACTACGCTCACCACTAATGGAGATCGTGCACTGTTATGTTTTTGAGTTGTTCTGTTTACTACAGTTAATTCTGTGAAATCCTAATGGATGCCTTCAAATTCTTCAATGATCTAAAAACTTGAAGTGCTTGAATTTCATGTACCTGGAATACAAAAGACAAATAGTAACTAGAAAATATAACTGAATAAACTATTAACCCGACGTGATTGACGCTGGGTCATGGTGACCCAGCGCGTTTCAAAACGGCCATTTTTTTTTTTTGCGCTAATTGTATGTTTCAAGCGTTTGTGTAGCTGGAGGAACGTCCTCTCCCTCCCTGATCCGCTGGCACGCTTTTTGCTACGCCAGCTACACAGCTAGCTATCTGTGCGTCAAATCAAAGCGCGTAAGTATGACTCAGCGTCATCGCCGGCGTGGTATTTTTGTAGTATACTATTTCAATCAACGAAAATGTCATTGACAATTAAGCCAAACCAAATTTTGTCCATAAGACGCAAATGAATTCACCTCGCCTATTGCTCAAAAAAATCGTCGATTTTGTGGGGACCTACCTTTTGAGGAACCGTCAAGAAAGATTCCAGGATCTCTCAAGCGATGTAAAATATGTCCGACCAAAAATGAAAAGAAAAAAAATCAAACTTGTAATGTGACGCATATTTACATTTTGCCCAGATCATATCATTCTTTTATGACTATCAGTGATGATGCAGAAGACTGATTTCTTATTATTTCTAATATTAGAAGTTTCTTTGATCTCTTACCGATAACCTTAGATTATTGATTCCTATTATATGTAAAATAGTTTTATAAAAATAGTATGAATAAAAAAAAATACATTTTCCACTTGATTTTGCATGTGTTACTTTGAAGCTAATAAAAGCTTGATTTAATTTAATCTGCGACATTACTTTTATTTTTCTACATGTGCAAAGAACCGTTTTCTAACAAACAGTTTCAAAAATTAAGGTTTCATCATTAAAATCGGGGTAGATATCCAGCGTCATTGCCGGCATAATTTTTTCACGTCATTCACGCCACGGTTAAAATAAATCAAATAATTAATTAGTTTAGAGACAAAAAGATGAATAAGACATTAATGTACCTGCACGTCAAAATACCAGTAATATTAACATAATTTAAATGACATGATTTTTATGCAAATGCCCATACAAACATTGATATTTCAAAAATATTAGTAGGTAGGAAATAAATAAATTATACTACGTACTACTAACGTTTTTTCCCGTTCCCGTAGGAATTTCAAAAAATGTCTTAGTGCTCCCCTACACTCCCCAGGGAACCTACAATCCAAATTTCAGCTTTCTACGACCAGAAGTTTCGACTGTACGTTGTCTGTCAGTCACTCACTCAATAACGGGATAATTTTATTTATTGATTACTAAATATTATGAGACCAGAATCATGAAGAAGTATTTCTGGGGCTGTAATCATAAGTGGCAAAAACATAGTCTGTCAGTGGTAAAAAAGCACTTGGCAATAGACAAAACTACTTGTGTGTTATTAACATACTTCCAACCCTAACGTGTATACTCGTAAGTGCCACTTTTCAAGTAAGTTTTTGAAAAATAATCTTGAGTGGTTGTCAAACACTACATACACATTTTACACTCTACGTACCTAATTATAATAATCATTTGTTAAAAAAAACGTTGCCCCACACTAGGAATTTCTCCTGTATCTTGGGTGCGTTCACAAACATACAAACAGCCAGACCCGGAACATCTATCTGTAGGCCATATATATTTGTTTCGTGCGGGAATCGAACCCACGACACGCAGCGCAGCAGCCAATCGCTCAATCACTACGACAATCGTGTCATCTATTTGTTTAGGGCCGACTTTAATACCTACATACCTATACTTATTAAAAAATATAGGTGCTTAGTCAGCTTACGTTGTCATAAATACTATAGAAACAGACTATTACAGAAACTAGGCCTAAATATGTTGTAGATACAAGGTTTATAGTGGAGGGACCAATTTATACATTAATGTTATTAGTTTATTCCTCGTTTGGTATTTATCTATTCCAGTAATTTATAACTTAATAACTAAAACGGCTGCCACTAAACGAACGACGGGTACTTATTATAATTTGAACCGTTCCACTTTTACATTGATATCATTTGTTTCAATGTATATTTGAGCTGTTCTACCGGTAGTCAATTTACTTCTCATCTAATTAATGACTTTAATAAATCGTTAAAATGGCAGAAAATGAAATGATAAATATGTTAATCATCACTGAAAATATTCTTGGTATTTATAGAAATTTTTCGTACCTGCCGAAAAAACGTCAAGTTTTTATTGCAATGCGTACAGCTGTGGAATTTATTTTCACCTGTTCCTTTTTCTGGAATCAAGTGTACTATTTGGCTGCGAGTTTTGAGACCGAATTAATGCCCCACGTCATGATAATGGTCCACTTTGTTAGTCTTGTCACCGGTACTTTCATCATACTCTGTTGCATGCAGAGCTCGCGAAACTACAAAATCTTTATAACAAAATACATGACCATGCAGACCAGTTTCCGAAACGAACCGACCCACATCAAATCATTGAAAAGGCTAAAGATATTTTTCATAGTAGCTTCATCAATATGTCTATTTACTAGCACAAGTAACTTAATGTTAAAAGTTACAACAAAATACTACTTACAAAGGGAAAAATTTATACTATCATACTTTATGCTGATGTTGATAGAAATGATTCATGAAGTTAGATTTATAATGGAACATGTCGTCTTATGCATTTACATAGTTTTGCTGCAATCGTTTTTGAAATGTATAAACCAATGTATATCACACACTCAAATTAAATATGATCACATTGAGAAGAGGTTATATAAAGATAGAAGGGAAAGTAATGTAATATTGACCGTTGAAGAAGTGGAACATTGGGCTAAGATGTATGAGTGTATAGTGATTTGCAGCAAAAACCTTTCGATATGCTTTAGAATGCTGGTAAGTATCTCAAGTTTGGCGAAAACAAAATTTGTTACCCCGTAACATTAGGAGTGCATATGTGTACATTAGGAGAAAACTTATTTTTTTTTTCGTACTTTGCAGATGAGATTTGCATTGGTATTTTCATCAGTAAATTATGCTACTACAGCTTATGGAATATTCAGCATAATTTTAACCTATGTAAGTGTTATGCCAACAAAATCATTCAACACTCTTAGTGTTTTCATTATTTTAAAATTCATTTTACGTTTTCACAGAACGTAGACCATTATCTCAGCAGTGTCAACTTATCGTATGGTTTGCTAGTTTCATTAATATGCACATATTTTGTTCTTTGCGCTGGACAGAATATATTCAATGAATGGTCAGTAATACATCGGAATCTGGCAAAATTGTATAGCACATTGTCGATAGGTAAGTCACACCATATTTTAAATTCAACATAGCACTTGGGTACTAGGCCACTTCAGTCACTTCAATAAATTCAATCCATCCAGTGCCACATAAAATTGAAAATATATTTACGAGAGTTCTTTTACTGCTATTATGCGTTAAATGGACGTTCAACGTGCTTCGCTCTCTCTCTGTGTTACATACAGGTAAATTTGTATGATATGATACAATGTCAACACAGTTTTGGCTATTATCAGACAAAATAACATTTTATTTAGATAAAAGATATTTATTAAGCAATTTCATTAATTGACATAAGGTATATTATTCAATTTCATCTAACTAATACTATTTATACACTTAAATAAAAACCCTTAACTATCTATAACCCAAATTGCTCGAAAATATAACTACCAACGAGGTTATTATATTTCGGCCGTCAGAGGTTCTTCGCAGCCGCAGCGGCAGCGTCCGCACAGCACGAAGAGCTCCCTAGCTCTTGGGGTAGGATGGCGCAAGAGTGTCGACATAAGTAAAGTCCCACAGTAAAGGCCTAGAATAGAATAGGATAGAATAGTCTTTATTATGTACACCATATAAGTTACAGAAAAGATAGATGAGAAACATTACATAGGGTGACACAATGGGCGGCCTTGTCGCTAAAAGCGATCTTTTCAAGACAACCTTTGAATGGATTCTGAAGAGAAAAAGGAGATACAGTACTGTGGGTAGTCTTAGGTCTACTATTTATACAAACATGAATACATACTAAATAGATAAATTTATACAATGATAATTATGAAACAATAGCAGAGAACTCTAGTAAAAAACGTTTTAAAGAGAGAGACCAAAGTTTTAAAAACGGACAAAGATTGAGCACGCCTTATCGACACAGGCAAGGCATTCCATAACCTCACCGCTTGAATCATGAAAGAATTGTCATAGAAGGTGGTGGAATGCATTGGCATTTCTAGTCTCAAGTTTTCCGATGACCTCAGATATCTATTATGTGTGTCATGAAGGAACTTGAATCGTTCTTTAAGGTAAGAGGGGGTTGTAGGATTGAACAGAATACTGTAGAGCAGAAATAAAATATGAGAATCCCGGCGAAGACGTTTGGGAAGCCACTTGAGTTTTGTCCGAAATGTGATCATATTTGCGCAAGCCAAATATAAATCTTATGCAAAGGTTTTGAAGACGCTCAAGTTTATCTAGTTGTGCCTGAGCGAGATCGAGATAACTGACATCAGCATAATCAAGGATGGGAAGAAGAAGGGACTGTGCAGGCGCAGTTTTAGTGGCAATAGGAAGGAAGTTCCGCAATCGTCTAAGGGACCTGGAAGATGCAAAGATTTTGCGGCTTACGTCCTGGAGCTGTGGACCCCAAGACAGATGTTTAGCGATCTAAACCCCAAGATTCTTAACTTACTCACTTAAAGGAATAGTAGTTCCATTAAACTGAACCTGGGGAAGTTGTGACCAATTTACTTTCGGAAACATCCTAGAGCTACCTACAACAATGACTTAGGTCTTTGATGGATTGGTCATTGGCCTCACTCCACTCACTAATTGTAGCTAAATCCTTGTTTATTGCATTCATTGCATCAACTAAGTTTGCAAGGTCAGCTTTTTTGTAGATTTGCAAATCGTCTGCATATAGGTGGTAGGATGAGAGAAGGTTTTTGGAGATGGCGTTTATAAATATTACGAAGAGTAAAGGAGATAAAACGCCACCCTGAGATACACCGGCAGTTGTATAATACAAGGAAGAGATAGATTCTTCTATGCATATACGTTGCCGCCGGCCATACAGGTAACTGCGAAACCAGTCAATCACCGTCGGAGATATGTTAAGCGAGCGAAGTATGCCAAACAAGATATCGAAATCAACAGTATTGAAGGCATCACTAAAATCTAGCAAGCAAAGAACCGTCAGATTTCCACGTTCCATGCCTAATCGTATATCATCAGTGACGTTCAGTAATGCTGAAGCGGTGCTATGACCAGGACAAAATCCGGATTGATAAGGATTCAGCAGACTATTCTTACAAAAAAAAGCACTGAGCTGATTGTGGACAAGACGTTCGAGGACTTTGGATAGGAAAGGCAAGATGGAAATAGGACGGTATTCGGAAAAGGATGTAGGATTTACCTTTTTGGGTAAGGTAGTGATTTTAGCGTCTTTCCAAGTTGATGGAAAGACCCCATGGGATATTGAGTAGTTAAGGATATAGCATAGGATAGGAAGGATTTCGTCGAGGACAGGGAGCATCTTTCGACTGACACAATCACTGCCAACTGCGTTAGAAGTGATTGAACTATGCTCTTCTTAACATCACAATCAGAGAATTGACTAAAAATAAATGGGGAATAATCCGGAGCTGGGAGGTTTGAAAAGAAGTTTGATGAAGTTGCTTTCAAGGTCCCATTACATGAGGACGAAGACGAGAAGTGTTGATTCAGTTGATCAATATCAAGGTCTTTAGGAATAGTTTCTTGGCGAGATTGCCCACCTCCTACAAATTTAAGAAATTTCCAGACTTTAGCTGGGTCTCCGTTTTCAACTGAGGTGTGAATATGGCGTCGTTGGGCTACATACCTTATTGCAGCGATTTCTAGCATCCAAAAGTTTCTCCCAGTTCGACGACGAGGGACGACAGTTAAATTTTGATTTTGTAGCAGATTTCCTGTTAATTAAGTCTTTAATCTCACTTGTTAGCCATGGTGCCGGTAGATGTTTTATTGTAATTGCACGTACGGGAGCGTGAACATCATACAACTGCACAAGGTTATCCGTCAACAGGTTTACTTTATCGTCAATTGACACAGCGCCGAAAGGTGCCCAGTCAATGTTGCTGCCATACTAATATTGCGCTGCAGGAGAACTTTAGGTTTTGCCTTAGGAGGCCGAATTTTGTACGAGAGGAAAAGAAGATCATGGTAGGAAAACATGTCAGCTGGGTATTGACCATGCTTTCCAACATTTTGAGGAGAGGAAACAATAATAAGGCCTAAAAGTGAAGGATCACAATTTAGAAAATGGTGTGTGGCACTTAAGGGAAGAATAGATAAATTCAAAGATTTAAGTGCTGATTGAAGAGAAGAGGAGCGGGAATCGTTCTTCAATAAGCAAGTATTGAAGTCCCCCATGATGATTGTATGACTGTAAGAGGGCATTAGGTTTTCTATGATGTGTTCAAAAGAGGAGAAGAAATGTATACGAGACGAAGGGCTGTAATAAACGCCTAGAAGAATTTTTGTAAGGTTCAGGGTAACTTCCAAAAAGAGGTGCTCGCCCGCGTTTGACGGAGGAGGTTGTGCTGACATATCAATAATTGAAAAATAAATGAAAATATGCGATCGAAGGTATATGGCAACACCAGCCCCACCGCCACGCGCGCGGTCATTTCTTATTAGTTGAAAACCCGGCAAGGAATAGGATGTAGAGGGGGGACACGGTTTTAGCCAAGATTCGGAAACAAGGATAGCATGGATGTTCTTAAAGTCAAGCCACGCTAGCATGTCAGAATAGTAAGCCGGAATACTTTGCGCATTTATATGGACTACATTAAAAATTTTCGGAACATCGGAAAATTGGGATTCAAGCGACTCAGCAAGGGACGGAAAAGTAACAAAACTGTCATCATCACTACTTGCAAAAGATAAGTTTTCAATGTCACTGCCTTCACTACTAGCTGACATCGAAAATATCTATGAATTTACAATATTATACAAAAATAAATTATAAAAACTAAATAAAATTAAAATAAAAAAGGGCAATTTTTTCCACACACCGGTTGTGTTTTAAATCTAAAACATGCTTAAAACAACACAAGCAAGCAATAAACACACTAATCTTGTCATCCGGGCAAGCAGCAACATACTACAAATAAAGCAAAAAAATAATAATAAGAAAAGTGAAGCATAAAATAATAAGAAATTAAAGATAACCCAAGCAACAAAAATAAAATACTGGGCGCACTGTCAACCTGTTTCTAAACGTAACGATTGGATTTTAATGACAAGTTAGAGAAATGACAAGTGGACAGCGGCCAGTGGAAAATATGTTTAATGTTTATTACATTGAGAAAAAAAAGTGAAGTAGATTGCGGGTTAACTTGATATTAGAAAAAGAAATCGGGATACAATTTATGGAGAGGGGTACTTACAACATGTGAAAAAGAAACTGTTACCCGGACTACGGAACAATCTTTGAAAATATGGAGCAAATCACTGTTTGCAGCACGGGCCTTCTGCGGTGCCGGCGTCGGTGACGGTGATGATAACGTTAGCGGTGCAGATGCGACAGGAGAGTCGGCTTTTTTTTCCGGCTAGCTCGATTTTATTTAGCTCATCGATGGAACGTATTCGCTGCCGGGTGCCGTCATTACCGAGGACATAGATGAGGCCCTGCATTGTCCAGCAATTGGTCTCACCGAGATTTTCTCTCGCCGACATGAAAAGCTGATGCGGAAATCGAGTCAGGAACTCCGACAGCGTGATACCAGTGCCCTTTAACTTAATTTTTGCAAACCAGACACTGTCCCTGACTTTGACGTCTCGCAGCTTGCAAAGAATTGGTCTTGGTTTGCTGGCACCTGTCGGTCTACCCATCCGATGGCAGCGTCTGACATCTGCAATTGAAAAATCAGCCAGCTTGAGGTGGCACCGCACAACTTCTGCTACTACCTGTGCAGTATCCTCCTTGGCCTGTTCTGTGATGCCATGCAGCAGAACCATCTTCCGCCGACCCCGCATCTCAAGGTTGTCCACTCCTTGTGCTAATGCCTCTAACTGACGCTGAAGACAGCCCAACGCATCCAGGATGAACTTCTTGAATGAAGCGAAGTCTGCAACTAACCTAACCGTGCTGCAAGATGTGCCTGTAGGGTTCTTTTGTAATTCAGCCTCAAAGTTTGACATCCTGTTTTGGAACAGTGTCATCATATCCGACAGTGAGACTTTCAATGCTTCCATTGTGTGCTTCTGTGCGTGTCGTTTTTTTTTGTGCTCCAGAAATTTAGATCTTGGTGAAAACACTATACTGGTGGGTACTCTAAGTTAGCATTTAAATGCATACATTTATTATCTTTAAAATGTTTTTATTTATTTTTAATTAAATTTTTAAATGGGAGCGATTTTTTTCCACCATATATAGCAACTACCCACAGGGTAGCCTACCCATCTTCCAAGAAAAAACTTATATAAACAATTTACTACTGGGCACTTATACTTGATTGATAGTTTTGTACAAAAATAAATAAGTTATCTCCATTCGAACATCACAAGTAAACTATAACACCTGTGAAACTATGTTAGCTATAAAATATAGAAAAAAAAGGAAAAAAAAATGTTTATTTGGCACACATAGGTAAACAGTAGGTAAAAAGTTAAGAAACTTAATATTGTTATTGTTCTATAATTGTCTATGATTTCAGAGCCCGAAGCATCAGAAACGAAGGGTGTAAAGAATTTGAATCTACTTGTACAAGTAAATCCCATCAAAATTGAATATACCAACAAAATATACCTTGGGATGTACCTGATTCCTATAATTTTATCACTTTCTATATCTTATCTAATAACAGCTTTGCAATTAAATCATATTATTTAAAATATACAGATAATAGCTTCTGCCCGCATCTTCATCTGTGTGGACATTAGAATTGAATCCAGAGAGAAATGATGTGTTATCCCCTACAAATATGTATTATAAATAAATTGTATGTCGTAGAAGTTAGCCCTAGAAATTTTACTTTATCATCTTTCTGGTCTTCTAGTAGTTTGTGAGTATTTTACTCTAATATTATAATGATAAAAATTAATCCCTATTTCCCTTGGTCATCGCATCACGCATGAGCGGCTGGACCGATTTCGCTAATTATTTTGTTGCTGTGTTTGTTACTGTAAGGTTACTTTCGAATGGAACACCGTTCAGAAAAACGGGTGGACAATTTTGCAAACGTTTCGTACCGGTCTCAAAGACCATGCATTGAATTTTGGTCACATTAAACTTTAACCCATGGCCAAGAGCATATTCCTCACAGGTCCACACCAGCTTTCTGAGACCACAAACCGACGCGCTCAGCAGTACGATGTCGTCAGCGTAACTGAGATTGTTGACACAGACTCCACCGACATGGCAGCCGACATGCTGGTTACTGAGCGCGACGATCAAGGCATTCATGTACAGGATAAAGAGAAAGGGGGAAGTTAAACCCCCCTGCCTCACCCCGCACTCCAGTTGGTACGGTTCCGACATTGCACCCGCCCATTTAAAGCTGTTGATCTGATGTCTGTACTAGTATTTAAAGACGTTTACAAGTTCACGTGGTAGGTTTATACTCTCGAGTTTAGCTCACAGAATGTCGTATGACACCAGGTCGAGGAAGCAGGCGTGTCTTTCGACTTGTGCAATATCTGAAAGGGAGCCATAAAACGACCTAGTATTTGACTCGGGCGTCTATTTCACCTCGGCTGCAAGACAAAGTTTGTCCACGTGCACCAAAATTTATCTACTTGTCTTCGCTGCATAGTTCCTTTTTTTCAGCGGTTCAATTTCTTGCAATTTTCATCTTTTTTAACAAAATTTACTAATTAATAGCTTATGCCTTACGTATTCATTATGAAAAGAATAATAATTATTCTACTAATTTATTTAGCAACACTAGCATTTGCATCTCGGTCGCAATCTGACAAAATCCCATTTATCATTTATCAGATTGACACTGAGATGCGAATGCGAAAGTTTTTTAAATTAGCAGAATTGGCTCTTAGATTCTCAGTGGAAGTTTCATCGCAGTAAGTATAAAAATCAATGCAACGATTAGTGAAATTAACTAGCAGTTGATAAAAAACGTGAAATTAAAACAATTATTTATTTAACATAAGTATATGTTTTAGTTTTAAATAACATGACTAAATTGTAATAAAACTACAATAGATGTGATTGACAGTGATAATATCCAAGGAAGCAAACACATTCCTAAGATAAGAAAAGAGTGCCAAACTCTATGACTATGGGACTTTTGACAACTGCACGAATAAAATCTTTTAATGGTCTTGTTTCGGTTTCTTGATCATCTGAAAATAATTATAGGATAATTAATTTATTTCAGAATACCTAAAAAATAATATGTAAATATTCACGCATGAGTTATTCTGGAGCTCTTTAATAATAAAAAGCAGAAAACTCATCACTTGTTAGCTTAACAGTCACAGCAGTGGTATTACTATGCTTGCCAAGGGATTTGAACTCAAGATCTTATACTCATTAGAGTGCTTGCAACCCCAAGATCAATTCAAAAACAACACAAATGAAGTAGGTACACAATTTTTAGTCTGCCTTAACTTCTTTCACCAGGCTTCTAGGTAAACTGGCTCCATCGTCGACTTTGTCATCTTTAACCTAGATTAGAGTCAAGAGCAAACTAATCTCAAATAAAAAAATCTGTAGCAATGGCCAATCCGTATAATTATAAGCAAATAAAAGTTCCACGGTCAAAGTTTATACTCACGTATAGATATTTTATAAGACAACTTCACTAATGCTCTTCTGAGAGCATTGAACTGATTTTGCAGTTTTTGTCCAGCGATTAGAAGAGGGGCGGTGGATAAAACGTGGTATATAAGAAGATACACGATGTGTTTTGTGTCATGTCGTTCGGTATATGTCTGTAAATGATGAGCAGTCAAAATCAATTGTATGGCAAATAAAACGATGGATGGATAATTGAATTAACTCCTTACAGTAATGAAAGTCCTCTGGACTGTGGTTGTCTTAACTAATCTCAAGAGACACTAAACCATAAGGCAGGTGTTATAAAAAATAGTTCACAAGTATGTGCGCAAAAACAAATACACCCAGTCTTCTCTGTAAGAACAGGACCAAGAAGTAGATGTGCTACCTGAGGCGTGGAATTATTATACCACCACCAACGAAACTCAACATCGCTGATTCCTTGCACAGCACTTACATCGCAGATTCCAAGCCAATACTTTTGTCATATTAATGCAACACGTGGTGGCAGGAGTTTAGAATATTTAAATTATTTACGCTTGAATTGAAACACCTCCATATAAAATTAATTAAAAATAATGTGGTATTCTTACATTGACAAACAAAATGGCGATAAGATCGTACATTGCAAATACTGTTGTTTGTAACACAGCAGCCATTGATAAAAACATCTGAAAAATGTATAACATCATTTACAAAAAAGAGGATGAAAACGTTTCAAAACCATGTGTATAATCTGGGAACACCCAAATACTCTGAAACGTTTTATTTCGAATTTCGATATTCCGATTTTCAAAAGTCCGAATTTCATAACACCTAAGAATTATAATGTCTAATGTCTATTAAAAATCACGAAACTTATTTTACCGAAACACGTAAATTAAATGCGATTTGTTTGTTTTCCGATTTTCATACGTCCGAAGAATCAAATGCTCGATGGGTTTTCGGTCCGCAAAACGACATTCCGATTTTCTATTCTTCGAATATACTGCTAAAATTAAGATTCTGATTTAGATTCAATCAGTAAAATATTCAGTTAGTTACATATCCAAAGATATTTTAACTATTTTTGAATTAACTATGGTCAAAAGACCTCTGTTTAATATACCTAACGAATATCTTTAAGCATTTGGAATCTAAAATAATCTCGGAAGTATTTATTAAAATAACAAACTATATACACTTAAAATACAAAATAAAACTCCTAACTATAATAAGGCGTCAAAAAATTCGTCCGCATCGCTGTCGACTGCAAGTGAGCCCAAAAAACTGGCGGCCACGTTGAATGGCAATGCTTATCCTCTGTCCGAGGTAAAAGCCAGCCCTTGGGTCACGCGAAGTGTCAACTAAACGTTTATCTAGGTCTTTAAATAAAACGTGAGCACTCGGACCCCACGGTCCAAGAGTTTCAACCCCAAACGGCTCAAAAATATAATTCCCAACGAGGCAACTATATTTCCGCCGTTTGAGGTTCTCAGCAGAAGCAGCGGCAGAACCAGCAGAGCACGACGAACTAGGAAGATGGGATGGCGCAAGAGTATCGACACAAGTAGCGTCTCACACTAAAGGCCTACCCATCTTCCAAGGAAATAAAGACATACCGTCCGGTCGCTTGCCATCGTCGCGTGCCAGTTCTAGTACGGCTGGAACGCCGACGGTGACAAGAGCGCGTCGGATAATGTCGTTGATGTTTGCGTGCCGTGCTATGCGACCCGCACTTCGACTGCATGACAGGCCATGGTACCCGAGGCTGTTGACAGCTTTGCCACAGTAACAGCGATGAGGAGAACAACAGGATGCGCCTTAGCGAAGGGAAGCAGCGAGGCCGAAAGTAGTATCGTCGAACAAGGTGCCTATATTCGACGACGGTAGTGCGTGAAGCCAAAGGCCCGACTTCCACTCACGTACAGCCATCAGGCGCGCTCGCTCCGCAAAAGTAGTAGCAGAGGCAATTAGGTTCTTCTGAAATTCTTCCATCCCACCGTCTCTGGTATGATGGGTTGTCGGGTAAATTTTCTTCGGGCAAGCGAGTCTCCAAGCATTTACAGTCTCGGTGAAACACGGCACATTAAAATCAATCAGTGTGGAAGCTAGGATATTCCTGACTAATTTTTCAGTGCCGTGAACCGAGGATATAAAAGCCGGTAAACTAATACTGGTAATTTTGCGGACGCCAAGGCCTCCCATACGGATGAGAAGAGTAGCTTGAGCCCAAACTCGGTCGTCCATGGCCATATTTAAAATCGAAGACAGTGTATGCTTGATAATTTGGTCCATTTTTTCCAGAAGGTGAGGGTGCTTCCATAGATGGGAAGACCGAAGGAAATATGTTAATTTAGAGCCGAAACAGCAGTAATGAACAATGGTGATCGCCGAATGCATGTTAATTTTTAACAGTCTTTCCGAAACATCATTGAAATTTTGAATTTTTTCTTCGACAAAATTGGGAAAGGAATTCTCAAAGATTGGCGACCCAAGGAGGCGAAGAGAGCTTTTGTCCATAATTTTGATTCCAGGGGCTATTGCGTTAAATGTTGAGAGGGTGAGTTGTCAGTCACTACTGTCAGATAAAAATAATTCGCATTTAGAAAAGTTCAGATCAAGTCCTATGGAATGAAACTGAGTTTTTAAAAATTGTAGATCATCTAAAACTGAAATTACATCGCCTCCAAGGGTTCCATCATCGAGACACCAAACATCAAATTTAGAATTTAGCTTTCGGATAATTGGGTGAATAGCTAAACTAAAGATCACTGGCCAGAGGGGATCACCTTGTTGACAGCCAACAGCGGATTCCAAAAGGTTATCCCGATAAAGTAATTTAGATGATTGTCTATAACATTGCCAGAGAAAACTGAAAATTGCAGGTTTTCTTTTTTAGATTCTGCCAGCAAGGTGTCCCTATTTACCGAGTTAAAAGCATTTTTGATGTCAACCTCCAGGATGACCTCTCCTTTGCCAGAATTTACGTAGGTCGACAATGCGTGTACGGCAGCCTCACAGCCCCCTTTGGAGCCGTAACCCAACTGAAGGGGCTGAAATTTTTCAGAAACGACCTCACCATAAAATTTGCAACAATCAGTTTTGAATCTATAATTAAAAATTGTCTTAAACAGTCAATAAGTTTAGCTAAAAAAGTTAGTGACAGAAACAAATCGCTGTAAAACCGACTCTACGTAGTCTTGTCTGCCCTACGCCTAGAGTGTAATTTAAGCCCGCGTAGGCGCGGAGGGGTGAGGGGGCCCGTGAACTGAGGAGCAGGTGTTATAACGCCCGCCGCCGCGGCTGAGGCTGGTAGCCAGCCAGTAAGCCGAAGCTGCGGTGGTGAGTGTTAAAACCATCTGCGACGATTAGTTCGCGGGGGACCGCCGGAGCTCCGCAGTGCTGGAGCCGTGACAGAAACCATGCCTGCTGCATGTTGCATGCTTGCTTGCATAATGCATGCTTGCTTGCATAATGCATGCTTGCTTGCTTGCTGAATGCTTGCTTGCATGCTTGCTTGCATGCTTGCTTGCATGCTGCATGATTGCTTGCATGCTTGCTTGCATGCTTGCTTGCATGCTGCATGATTGCTTGCATGCTTGCTTGCATGCTTGCTTGCATGCTTGCTTGCATGCTTGCTTGCATGCTTGCTTGCATGTTGCATGTTCATGTAATATTATACTTTGTTCTGATGAGCAATTGTGTTTATTTGGCTTGCTATTCAGTTTTACAAAGCGTTTTTTATTTCGGAATTCTAATGAATAAGTATTTTATTAATCGTATTTTAGTGTTTCGAATTATCATTAAGTCGGACTTTTTGTTATTCGATCTATTAAAACTCGGTATTTTAAGAATAGTAATTATAAGCATTATTGATACGTTGGAATTATAAAAAAAGGATGAATGATAAATCGGAGTTGTTTTATAAGGAATTTTGAACCATTTAGAATTATGAAAATCGATATTTTGAAATTCGTATTTGTGACTGTCGGAATAAAGATTTTCGTATTAATATAGTGTACCCGTATAATCTATTGCAAACAAGTAATTCTAAAACTTTCACTATGGTTTCACTACAACAGAAATAAGATCAGCATCTGCTTAGAAACATACACGGTATCGTTCAAGTCGTCTTAGAACGAAGCCACACCACCGCACCGCAATTAATTCGAGCTATAGGGTGCCATACATGGGCGGTGCGCCATCGCAGTAGAACGCTGTTATAAAACAGCGCATCACCCCTTCCCGTCTCGTCTCGCAGGTCGCAAGCGCGGCGCGCTTACAGTGTGACGCCGCACGGCGGCCCAACGCATCGTGTGACATGGCATAGTGATTTGTATGTAGAATGACGTTGGGGCACCGGTACGGCGCCGCACCGCACCGTTAACGTATCCTGTGGCGTGAGGCCACAGGATACGCGTTTTGCAAAGGCGGCCAACTTAATGTACCAGACATAAACTACTTCTGAGCACAGTTATTTTTTTTTACCGAAAGTCGTAAATGCGGTTTGTTTGTTTTCCGACTCATACGTCCGAAGAATCAAATGCTCGATGGGTTTTCGGTCCGAGAAACGACATTCCGATTTTCAATACTTCGAATAAACTGCTAAACTTAAATTCTGATTTACTTTCAATCAGTATAATATTCAGTTTGTTACATAGTATGATATCCAAAGGTATTTTAACTATTTTTAAAATAACTACGGTCAAAAGACCTACTGTTTAATATATTTAACGAATATTTTGAAGCATTTTGAACTTTAAATTAAAATATTGTCTTAAACAGTCAATAAGTTTTGCTACAAAAGACACACAAAAGTGACAACGAATCGCTGTAAAACCGATTCCACGTAGTCTTGTCTGCACTACCCCTAGAGTGTAATTAAAGCTCGCGTAGGCGCAGAGCTCCTCAGTTTGCGCCCCGCGAACTGAGGAGCAGGTGTTGCAACACTCGCCGCCGCTGCTGAGGCTGGCCGGTGAACCCGGCCAACAAGCCGATGCTGCGGTGATGAGCGTTAAAACCATCTGCGACGATTAGTTCGCGGGGGATCGCCGGAGCTCCACAGCGCCAGAGCCGTCACAGAAATCATACCTGCTGCATGTTGCATGCTAGCTTTCATACTGCATGCTTGCTTGCATAATGCATGCTGAATGCATTCTTGCATGCTTGCTAGCAGACTTGCTTGCATGCTTGCTTGCATGCTTGCTTGCATGCTTGCTTGCATGCTTGCTTGCATGCTTGCATGCTTGCATGCTTGCTGCATGTTACAGTTTTACTAGGCGTTTTTTTTATTTCGGAATTCTAATTAATGGGTATTTTAAAAATCGGAATTCGTAATTTGGATGTTTCGAATTATTATTAAGTCAGATTGTTTCGATCTTTTGAAACTTGGTATTTTAAGAATAGTAATTATAATCATTAGGAATATTGATATGTCGGAATTTTAATAAAAGGATGAATGATAAATCGGAATTGTTATGTTAGGAATTTTAAACCATTCGGAATTCGTATTTGTGACTGTCGGAATAAAGTTTTTCGTTGTAGTGTACCCATCAAAACAATGTCGCCGTTCCATTCCGCGCCGTCCTTGGAACACAAGGCTTGGGCTGAGCTCGCTTCAAACTACGTCATGCGTCATGGTAATGAATATTGTTTTTTTTTTTAAATTCAAATGTTCATAAGTATAATTTTTTGTTTTAATGATTGCGTAGTACGTCATTGGATAAATGAAGTGCACTGCCGTTGTAAGATGACTAAAATAGTACTATGTATAGAATATTGTATGGTAAATAATCATACATTATAAGAAAAATATTTAATAACTACCATGTCACTAAAAGCCGTTGACACATTTTTGCAGCTAGATACGACCTGTTGGTAAACATCCATCCAAATATTCACATTCTGGGATATTCCAGAAACATCCTCACCAGTGTCCAATAGCAATGGTCGTCTTTTATGCTTTTTTTCACTGTACTTTTCCAAATCCTCGTATACAGAGTCACATGTTCAAACATATAGCGAATGTCAATCCATCCTCCAAACAGTGGCGTGCCTAGGGTTTCAAAATAAGGCAAGCCCAAAAAATTTTTAACCGGTTTCAAAAAAAGAAAGTTCAGTTTTCGACTGAGTATGTAGGTGCCTTTGTATGTATCATCGCAATTTTCTCATAAACTGATATAGATGTCTCAATTCGTTGTTTACCAAAATTACCGAAAGAAACCATTGCACACAGGTGTTTATGGGAATTTGCGTGCCTTTTAATGGCGCCAGATATGTTATTTAAATCGTTGTAACCAGATGTATTCCAAACGGAATCTTCATTCGAAAAAAAAATATGCAGCACCAGCAATACAACTTATTAGTGTGCGAACAGCCAACAATCCAACTAGTTTTATATACTGATCTATTAAATTTTCGTTTATGCAATTTACTAGTCTGAGAAATACACAGATTAGGCGTCGGTTTCAATGAAGAAATTAACTGTTTTTTTCTGAGCAAAGTTTAAAGATTTTAACTTATCTTCACCAATCAAAACTTGAACGCATTTTAAATCCTCACAAGGTACAATTACCTCCATTGTTGTAGGTAAGTCACCAAAACAATTGTATCACTGAGAAAATCTAAGAAAACACACAAAAAACTTTAACAACATAACTTTTCCCACTCAAGCAAATGAAACTGAAGTGAGTTGCACTTCAAGTGGTGTGGGTGTCGGGAACTATTTACGCAGAGTTGCAGTGTTATTCTAGTTCTACGTCGCTGTTTTTCATCTGCTTGATTTGTTTGTAGATTTTGAGTAAGTCGTCATCTACTTCGTCTTCCTCAGTTTGGTTGTCGTGAGACTTTTCCATCGGTATGCTTACATTGATAATGTAGTTTAGTTGGTCAATCTTGGGTACGTAAATATTTGACTGAACCGTTATGTTGTTGTCAAATTTTGTGTTTGCATGCAAGGTAAAATCTTGCCCTTTGATAACACAACCTGGTCCGAGGTATATTACTCCTGCTTGATTGAGTTGTTCGACTGTGATATGCTCTCCACAAATTATTTTAATGGAATAGTTGTTACAGCAATGATATAAATGCTCAGATGGATCGTTCAACGGTACCCATAAATTTGAACATAAAGTTTGTTCAATTTTACATTGGTTAGTCTCATGATTGAGATTGCAGTAATTGTTATTGTCACTGCCTAGATGGTAAACAGGCTTCTTAAGTAAGCACATGTACGTCTCTTCCTGAGTGAGACGTGTTGAAAGCTCATCATTGTTTATTGGTATGTATGAGTCCTTTTTTAGATTCATTGCCATGTATTGTGATTTTGGCAGAATGCTTGTCATATTCTTCCGAATTGTTTGGGAATCGGTATAACTCTGTATAATTTATATCGATCTCTGCTAATTAATGGGAATGTTATTTGGAATATGAAATATTTTTCAGTAGTCCGTGCTTTAATTTGCAATAGATGATATAGTTTTCTCACATCAGTTTGATCGATAGGTAGTATTATATCATCCGTAAGTTGGCCAGCAATGACGTTGAGTTCTTGTTGTAGTTGTTTAGGCGTTAATAAATGTATGTTAAACTGACCATGGCGAATGTCAGTCAAAGTGTCTAGTAAAATATCTTGATTCCCCCTTAATGTTTGGAGCAAAGTATTTGCAGTCAACGCAGTTACGATCTGTCCTTGAACTGCACTTATGTTACTCATTGCTAGCTGAACCCCATTTGTTAATCTGTCCAATGTATCTAAATGTTGATTTATAGTTTTATGTTGCTTATGGATTATCTTTTCAGTTCGTTTCAGAATGTTGTATTCTGACTCTACAACAGATGTTTGATTTTTCCATAATTTTGCCAAATGATTTTGATTTCGCTTTATAAGTTCTATGTCCTTAGTGTATTGTTCCGCGAAACGCTCATCCAATACGCCGAAGAGATAATTCGCCACGTAGCCTAATCCATTGATAAGCCCACGACGCTGTCTGGAGTGTGCCATGAATTGTTGTGTCAGCAGGAGCGTGTTGTAGTATTTTAGTTCGAGGAACTCGTGCTGTAGTTGTGGTACTATCATGTTACACACACCGCTGTTTATATTAGTACATGTGTTATCTAAATGAGTTAATAGTTTTTCTAGCGCTGTCGTGCCCTCCCAGTAGGGTGACATATCGTAATAGACGACTAAAGTCCATTTGTCTCGGATGAGATTCATTTTGGCCACAGGATCAAAATATAAGGACTGATTATTCCTTAATTTTGTAATGTTATACATCATGCCATGTGCAGTGTTGATTGCGATTGACATAAATAATGTTAATGCTAGAGCCAAAGAAATGAAGTTGACAAGGCCTAGTCTTACCGGTGTTGTCCTTTTTCTTGTTATGTTCTCTTCTGTTTTATGTTCTTGTTCGCTTGTTTCCGGCGAATTTATAGGTAATAGGGAAAGCTTTATGATAGGTCTCTTCACGATTCCATTTTTGGTTTTTAAGGATACCACCCGTACAAGTCCGTCTCTGCCCGGGTGGACATCTACCACTCTTCCCATAGCCCATTTTCCAGCAGGTATGTTGTTTTCTTGAATGACGACCAAATCGCCTATTTTCAAATTTTGTTGTGGTTTCAGCCATTTACTTCTCGCTGTTAGTTGGCTGAGATATTCTGACTTCCACCTTCTCCAAATGTCTTCGGATAGCTTCTGGATTAAATGCCAACGTGTCCTGGCATCCTTTTCTGTTTCAATAACTGTTAAGCCTGTGCGTCCTGTTAAAAAGTGTGCCGGTGTTAAAAAGTCGAGATCTTCTATGTTTTCTGTTATGGAGCACAGAGGTCTAGTGTTCAAGCAAGCCTCAAGTTGAGCAAGAATAGTCGAGTACTCCTCAAATGTGAGCCTCTGTTCACCAATTACTCGCTTAAGGTGGAACTTAAGGCTTCTGACAGCTCTCTCCCATAAGCCTCCGGCACTCGGCCATGATGGTGCGTTAAAGTGCCATTCGATTTTCATTTCGGTCACTTCTGCCAAGAAACTATCGTGGAAGATTTGTTGTAATTGTTGGTATTCATTTTCCAAAATGTTGCTGGCGCCAACGAAATTAGTTCCTTGGTCGCTATAAAGATGTCGAGGAGCTCCTCGTCTAGCTGCCATCCTCTTCAGCGCAGCCAAAAAGGCAGCGCTTGTTAAGTCCGAAACCAGCTCCAAGTGCACGGCTTTTGTTACCATGCAAATGAAAACCGCCACGTATCCTTTAGTTGTTTTCACTCCACGTCCTTTGTTTGTTTTAATTTCCACAAAACCCGTGTAATCGACGCCTGTGTGGTAGAAGGGTGGAGCGGGGTTGCATCGCTCCTCGGGAAGATCGCCCATTAGTTGATACTGTCTTCCTGATTCATGTTTTCGGCAAATCACGCATTTTCTTATCTGCTTCTTGGTAGCATTGTTCCCACTCGTTATCCAATAGTAATGACGTAGTTTGGCGAGTGTCACACGTGGTCCGCCGTGAAATGTTAGTTGATGTGCTTCGTCGATGAGAATCTCCGCCAACCGACACTTGTGTGGTATGATTATCGGGTGCCGCATCTCCTCACTAATGTTAGCGTTTTTCAAACGCCCCCCAACACGTAACAATCCGTGGTGATCAATGAAGGAATCTAATTTTGATAATTGGCTTTTTAAACCAACGCTACCATGTTTGCGCATATTTTCTATTTCCGTCGCAAATTCCTTATTTTGCACATATTTTATAATGGTTGTTTTAGCTTTGCGCAACTCTTGTAATGTGAGATAGCTCGGCAAATGTTTACGGCAACGTGCAGGTGTTATCGCTCGATATATCCATGACAATATATGTGTTATTTTCTTTGTACTGTTGTATTTTTCTAAGAAATAATCGATGATATTTGGGCTTTCTTGGACGATATTGACTTGTTTTTTAACTGTTTTTACCTCCTCATTGATGATAAATAATTGTTTTTCAGTTTCTGCTTCAGGAGTCCATGTTTTCAGCCATTGGGGGCCTTGCCACCACAATGTATGTTGTTTCAACTGCGAAGCTAACATCCCACGGCTGGCACAATCCGCTGGATTATCCGATGATTTTACATAACGCCAGCAGTCAGGAGGCATTGTTTCTGTGAGTTTGGCAACCCTATTTGCGACGAACGCCTTCCATCGGTTAGGCTCACCCTGTATCCAGCCGAGAGCTACCTTCGAATCCGTCCATCCAAATATTTCTAGTCTATTTGTTAATGCCTGTTGTATTTTATTTACTAGTTTAGAGAGTAGGTATGCGCCACTAAGTTCCAGTTTTGGCAACGTAAGGGCTTTCTTATGCGGCACGAGTTTAGATTTTGCGGCGATGAGTATTACTTCCGATTGATGTTTTATGCGCGCATAAGCTACGCATGCAAATGCGTTCATGGACGAATCACAGAACCCATGAATTTCGATGATGTCATCACTGTTGTTCTTTAACCATCTTGGTACATCACAGCTGTTTATGTTATCTAGGTCTGCTTTTATTTTGGCCCAATCGTTGAAAATGTTATCGGACACTTCCTCATCCCAATGTAAATTGTTTTCCCATAGTTTTTGGAACAGTAATTTTAATTTAGTTGATAAAGGTGTCAACCAGCCTAACGGATCGAACAATTTCGATATTTCCGATAGTAGGTTGCGTTTTGTTGGCCTTGAAGTCTGTTTAGAAAATTCGCAACGAAAGAAGAATTTATCCGTGTTTGTGTTCCAACACAGACCCAGTGTTTTTGAGGTTGACTCCGATTTCAAGTTGAATACAATGTTTGTGTCAGGATTTCGATGACTCGGAATGTCTTTGATTAGTGTTGGTTCGTTGGAGGCCCATTTACGTAAATTAAAACCTCCGGAATGTAGTAAATTCATCAAATCTGATATGAGTTTCTTACCCTGTTCAATAGAATGACACCCATGTACAAGGTCATCCATGTAAAAATCTTTGTCTAACACCTGAGCCGCGTCAGGATAATTTTTCTGTTCGTCTGCTGCTAATTTCTTCAGCGTCATTAGAGCTAAAAATGGAGCCGCCTTTGTTCCATATGTTACCGTTGTGAGTTGATAAGATTGTATAGGGCATTGAGCATTGTTGCGCCAAATTATTTTTTGTAGAGGTTGATCCAATTCATGTACTTGGATCTGCCTATACATCTTCTCGATGTCTGCTGTATAAGCGTATTGGTATTGCCTCCATTTTAGCAATAATAGTTGCAGATCTTGTTGAAGGTTGGGTCCTTTATGCATCGAATCATTGAGGCTGAATCCTGAAGATGTTTTCGCAGATGCGTTAAAAACAACCCTGTATTTTGTTGTAGTCGATTCCTCTCGTAGCACAGCGTGATGAGGCAAGTAGCACTCCGGTTTCATGTTACTTTGCAAAGCTAGCTTCATATGTTTTAATTGTAAATATTCATCCATGAACATATTGTAATGTTGGGCTAGCGTCTCGTGTTTCTAAAACTTGCGCTCCAAATTTCGAAATTGAGCTAAAGCCATTTGTTTTGAGGAACCCAACTGGTTTTCTATGTTTTCCTTTAAAGGAAGCCTGACTTCGTAGCGCCCGTTTTGTTTCCTAGTTGTGGTATCTAAGTAAAACGTAATGCATTTCTGATCCTCGACAGATATATTGGTCTGTTCTGTTATGTCCTCTATTTCCCAGAATTTATGTAAGTCTTCCAAGTTGTGCAGAACTACATTACATTGAAATGTTTTTGTTGAGCCTCCACATAATATCCACCCCAGGTGGGTTTGCTGAGCGATAGGCTGTGTTGTGTTAGTCCCCTTGATGATTCCCTCCATGATAATGTTAGCGTAGACTTCGGCTCCGAGTAGTAAGTCAACTGGCCTACTAATGTAATACTCCGGATCCGCCAATGTTATGTTTTCTGTGAATGACCATGAAGGTTTCGAAAATGTTTGGTTGGGGAGATTTTTAAGTAGATTGTTCATAATCATGGCCTCAGTTGTAAAAGCGTAGTCACTGTTTGTAGACTTGCATGTTATGTGAACTGACCCTTTTAAGTTGTTTTCCTTTGCGCCTACCCCTAGAACAATCCCTTTGCATTTTTGGCGTTTTATCTTTAACAACTGAGCGGCTTTTTCGGTTATTAAAGATATCTGCGAACCCTGGTCGATAAGAGCGCGCATGTTGTGATAAGTCCCGTCGGCTGCCATAACCTTCACGAGAGCTGTTGTAAGCAAAATCTCTGCATTATCATCCTGTGATGCATTAGAGACCTTGACCGTCGGTTCAGTATGTTTAGAAACTTGAGAGCCCGTCGGCCTTACAAAGGCGTCATGTAATATCGTGTTATGATAAGCTGTACATTTGCGGCATCGTTTTGTTGAAGTACACTGGTTGCCATTATGGCTAAATAAACAATTAGTGCACACCTGCAATTTTTGCGTAATTGCAAGCTTTTGTTCAGTGGGCAATTCCAAGAAAGTTTTGCAATTGTAGAGGCCATGTTCGCCACTGCAATGTGGACATTTGAACTTCGACACGTGTAGTGTCTTTTTCAAGGTTCCATTATTCCCACTGTTGTTATGTTTCTTGAAACCTGTTGAGGAATGTTGTTGGCTGTTATACCCCTTTTGTTGGGGGTTGTCTTGTTTGCGACGAGCTGACTCCAAACTGATGAATTTAGTCTCCAGGAAATCCATAAATTCTTGAAGTACTGGTAGCTCTCGCGAGTTTTTTAAAGACTCTATGTAATCGGTATACGTGTCGGAGTCTAGTTTTTGGGATAGGATGTGTACCACCATAGGATCCCACGATGTTGTATCAATGTCTAAATTGCGGACAGCATTCAGACATTCTAATGTTGTGTCATGCAGTTTTTTAATTTGTTGTAAGGACTGCTGTTGCATGTTGGGCAATCCTAGAAGAATGTTCATGTGTGAAGAGAATATTGCTCTTTTGTTGTTGTATCGATGATGAAGAATATCCCAGCATATGGAATAGTTATCTGCGCTGATTGGTAAATGTTGCATGAGCCGTTCAGCTTCCCCTTTGACCTTTCCTTTTAAAAACTGCATTTTTTGGGCACTTGAAATCGACGGATTGTTATGTATTGCTTCTTGAAACAAATCCTTGAAGCACGTCCACTGGTTATAATTTCCGCTGAAAACGGGTATTTCTAATGTAGGTGTAGTTTTTTCTCTATGAGCCACGGACCACATTTTAGTATTAATCGCCTTCTTCAGACTGTTGTATTGTTTTTCATGACTCAAGAATGTTTTTTCATACTCTCCATTTTCTTCGCTTAATTCAGAATCGATTTCCCAATGCAGAGTATCAATTGCTATCCACCTAGATTGCAATGTTTTGAGGACGTCTTCAAATTCCCATTTGTCGGAAATAAGTTCCAAGTTAATGTTAGAGACCGTTCTTAGGAAAGCCTTAAAATTAGCTACCTGCTTGCGAAGCATTTCGTCAAGTTTGCTGTTTGTACCCTGATTTACCATCCAAGCACTTCGGGCTTCTTGACCCAACTCCGAAGGTTGACGACCATCTTCTCCCAGCTGCTGTTCCTCTGCAAACTCCTGTTCATCACTTCTAGATGGAGCTTCCAGCAGTTGTTGATGCATCTGGCCGATTAGTGTTTTGACAGCTTGGTACGACTTGCTTGTTTTCTCATACTCCTGTTTCGTGAAGTATGCATGCGACTTACTTACTTCTGTTGAAAGGCGATCGTGGTTAAATTGATACTCCTTCCAGTATTCTTCTAAATTGCTCAAACACCTTTTCAAGTATTCGAACGTTCGTCTCTGGACACTGGTCTTCTTCAAATTAACTCCGATCTTTTCGATGTTGATGGCGAGCGTCAGTTGGACTTCGTAAAGCTCAGCCATTTCGCCCGTTGTTTAAGAACGTAAAATCTCCCAAGGGGTAGAAAATAATGGAAAGATCTTACTTGTTGTTTCCTGTTATACTACCGCTGATGTTCTCCTTGGATCAGGAGCGTAATCCAATCTCCAAGCAGTCCAGAATACCACCTTAGTCCACAACACACCAAACTGTTGTACACGCAACACTCGCGATTACTTTTCGAAACGCGCGCGAACCCGGCTCGAAGGACCAATATGTGCGGGTGCAAGGTCGTAGGTAATATAAAAGCACTGTTTGGATTTGGATTGAAACTGTTTATTAGAAGTTCTTCAAGGCTAATGTTAAATGTCTTAAAGTAAATGTTAATGTTGAATGTTTTGAATGCACCCGGTCCGTTTGACGTATGGAAATGCACTGATGTTAAAGTATACATAAAATTGTCACTTAGATACAAGTACAATTGTTGTAAACTGCTGCGTTAGCAAGTGTTCGGTTGCTTAGACCGAACACTTGTATTATACTCGTATGAAAAGAAAAAAAAAAGAAGTAAAACGGTGCCTCCCTCGTAACTGTATTTAGTTTTATTAGTTTTGTTTTTTTTTTTTAATAAATTAACCACACTTATGTTAAATACATCTAGAAAGGAGGTTCCTTAAAGTGATTTTTCTACGTTTTTTTCTCCTTTTTTAACCGTTTCAGTTGTAAGTAAGTAAGTAGGGAGACCAGGGATGAACGTAACAATTTATGATTTTTTCGTAATATCTCACAGAGATTTCAGAATATTAAAATTCTAATTAATACACATGATAGATTGGTGTTTCAGCTATATTTTAACATCTGCTTAAATGCAATTCATATTACAAAGTTTGCGAAAAGCGACTAAATATTTGTAGTGGGATTTGTTACAACCATCCCTACCCCTAGGGCCTACCCACAAGTAGTAGGATTTTGGTGCCTTGTGATGGCATTAGAGTCGTTGGACTTGCTCCGAATGTTCCTTTTAACTAATTTGTACGACAACAGAGGATACCAATAACAGTATAATTACATCTACCATGATCCAGGTATCTTCTTGCTCTCATATAGCTAATTGTAAGAAAGGGGCTAAGCAGAAATCCTTGAAATTATTCCATCAGATTATAGAAGGCTTTTCTTCTAAATAGCTAGAAATAGAGTTATTTTCAGAAAAATAAAAAGTAAATACAAATGTCTATTGATCTTTTTAGTTTAATATCTAGGTATCTCTGGAAGTTTGCCTCGGGAGACCGCAAATCTAGTTTTATTTATTAAGTATAAGTATTTTTAGCGGTCTCCCGACGCGATGACGCTTGGCCCAAAGAAACGTACGTATATTGAGGGAGTTGTGAAAAAGTATGTTATCCGCCGGCGGCAGCCGTCTTGGACCGATTTTCATCAAACATAACTAAGAACACTACCGACTAATTCACCTTTCAAACAAAAAAAAAACAAAATCAAAATCAGTTCATCCGTTCGGGATCTACGATGCCACAGATACACACACACACACACACCATCACTTGTACAGACACCCATACGAGGACTCCAGCTGTAAATCACCATCCGAGGATCTTCTAGAAAACTAGGTTAACGGCAACTTTCGACTTTATTAACAAGACAGAAAGAAAGAGAAAACAAAATTTAGGCTGAGATATTTGTTGATATTTCATAGCACTACAAAGTTATAGTGATGTGATGTAGCTGCTGCTGGAATCGCCTCCATGTGAGACAATACTTCAACGGTTACTTGTATTGTCTTGAAACTTTGTGTGTAATTTCTTGATATTTCACTGCAATAGATAAACATGGTGATGTGATGTAGCTGCTGCTAGAATCGTCTCTATATGAGACATCTCTTTAATGGTTTCTTGTATGTCTATAAATTTTGTGTCATTTTTGTTGAAATTTCATTGCAATATATAATCATGGTGATATAATGATGCTGCTGCTTGAATGTTCTCCATGTGAGAAAAAACTTCATTGGTTACTTGTATTGCCTTGAAACTTTGTGTGTTATTTTTTGATATTTCACAGCAATAGATAAACATGGTGATGTGATGTAGCTGCTGCTGGAATCGTGTCTATGTGAGACATCTCTACAATGATTTCTTATATGTCTTGAAACTCTGTGTGACTTTCGTTGACATTTCAAAGCAATATATAATCATGGTGAGATAATGTAGCTGCTGCTTGAATGGTCTCCATGTGAGACAAACTTCAACATTTACTTGTAGCTTCTTGAAACTTTGTATGCTATTCCACCAATTCGCACTAAGCGTTTCCAAACGTCTTTTATAATGCGCACAGCAAAGGAGTGGAACTCTCTGCCTGCGTCTGTGTTTCCAAACGCTTACAACCTTAATCTCTTCAAAGTTAGAGTGAACAGGCTCTTTCTGGGTAAGCTCGCTCCATCGTAGACTTTGTCTCTGTTATCTCTGACCTAGACTAGAGTCAAGAGCAAATCATAGTTTCGGGGAAGCACTGTTTGTATAGCAATGAGAAGATATCTGAAAACGAATTAAACGCTACATTTGGGTCATTTGCTTCATATACTTCTGAAAACGACAGACTCCGCAGATAGGCTTTAAATTTATTAATTTTATCGTTACTATAATCACGTTTTCTCCTACTCCACCGAAAAAAAGTACATATCGTGCTTATTGGGCTTATCAGTAGTTGGGCTGTGTGATCCGATAACGCTAATTCTAATACTGACGATTGACAGCGCCTGTTTGGATACGATTGACAGGCCCATCTCACTTCTAAGCCATGTCTACAAGCTGTTTTCCAGAATCATCACGAACCGTCTCGCACGCAGGTTTGACGACTTCCAGCCTCCCGAACAAGCCAGATTCCGAAAAGGCTTCAGCACCGTAGACCACATACATACGCTCCGTCAGGTTATACAGAAGACCGAAGAGTATAATCTGCCCCTCTGCATAGCGTTTGTGGACTACGAGAAAGCCTTTGATTCGATCAAGACTTGGGCTGTGCTGCAGTCTCTCCAACGGTGCCAGATCGACTATCGGTACATCGAGGTGCTGAAAGGTTTGTATAAAAACGCCACTATGTCAGTCCGACTTCAGGATCAGACCTCGAAACCTATCCTCCTGCAGCGGGGTGTGAGGCAGGGAGACGTCATTTCTCCGAAACTGTTTACAGCCGCGATGGAGGATGTCTTCAAGGTTTTGGACTGGAGAAGGCTAGGCATTAATGTCAATGGCGAGTACATCAGTCACCTTCGATTTGCCGACGATATAGTAGTCATGGCTGAGACTACGGAGGACCTCAGTACAATGCTCGATGACCTCAGTAGAGCTTCCGAAAGGGTGGGTCTCAAAATGAACATGGACAAAACCAAGATCATGGTAAATACCCATGTAGCACCCACTCCCATCAAGATCGGAAACTCTTTACTCGAAGTTGTGGACGAGTACAAACGGTCCAGCTAGGTAGGGCCAACTTCGAGAAAGAGGTCAACCGTCGAATCCGACTCGGCTGGGCAGCGTTCGGGAAGTTGCGCGGCATCTTCTCGTCCCACATACCACAGTATCTCAAGACGAAAGTCTATGATCAGTGCGTGTTGCCAGTGATGACATACGGAACTGAAACGTGGTCGCTTACAATGGGCCTCATCAGAAGGCTCAAAGTCACTCAAAGGGCAATGGAGAGGGCAATGCTTGGAGTTTCCTTGCGTGATCGAATCAGGAATGATGATATCCGCAAGAGAACCAAGGTTACCGACATAGCCCGAAGGATCGCCAAACTAAAGTGGCAGTGGGCAGGGCACATTGCTCGCAGAACAGATGGTCGATGGGGCCGAAAAGTTCCGAAGTGGCGACTGCGTACTCCCAACCACTGCAACTCCTGAAAGCCAGAATCAACAGTGGTGACCATCAGAAAAACGCCGAGCCAATGTAGCCCGACGAGCCCCGGAGAAACGATTTAACTGTCTTGGATCCTGCAACGAATTTAATCAGAAAAGTACAGTAGAGGAGGAAAAATATATATATATATATAATTTCCACTTCCCTCCCTCCTTATCAAGCAGGAGGCAGAATAGAGCTAGGCCAATAGGCACCAAGGGACATATACAACTGAGTTAAGCCCAGTTGTCAAGCACCACGGATTGTATATTAACACTAAAACTAATGGGTCCTAAATTGTGAGCTACTTTTGATTCCAGTAATAGGTATGGCAAAATCGCTTGAACGCACGGAAATTTGTTCTGGTTTCTACAAGGTCCGTATAGTAAACTACTCCAGATGTAACCTGAATACTATCTAACATAATATTGCGTTCAGTTTGCCAAAGAATACACTCCCATAAGATGTGTATTCATGTTCATCAGTAGAACATTGACATAAAGGCAAGGCCAATTTCTTATTCAGTTTGTAAATTATCTCTTAAATCGGTTGAATATTGGAGGAGAAAACAGTCGAGAGCTTAACCTCGAATTATGACTACAAAGTTTCTCCGCCAGCATTTCCTCTTAAAACTTTGTACGTCGCAAACAAATTCAAATAAAAGCTCGCAAAATAGTCGATAGATTTTAGTTTCTTTTGATTTAATTTACATTGAATAAACGCTTTCTTTGTGATTTTTATAACTTCATTCAAAGCGATGAAAAGTATAAGTAGGGAAAACTGAAAGTCTTGTAAAAGACTTTATCGAATAATTCTACCTTCGGGTAAGTAATAAATTAGGTACTATTTAGTCTATTTTATTTTAGTATTTTCTTTATGTTTTTTAGACAATCTAGGCGATATTTGAAAAAATCTTGGCTTCCGAAAGGAATACCAGAACGAGTGGTCCGTAACTTACTTTTTTCAATTTATGGCGCGGAAACGAAAGATCGAAGCTTTCGAGATGTGGCGTTTGTGTATCCACTCGTATACTGTCTCAGACGAACTTAAGAACCGATGTCACACAAATTTTGCGATTGGAACATATACGGGGCACTCCCGGTGCAACGACGGAATTGTACAGGAAACACACCCACACCCTCATATAAATGCATGCTACAGTTGTTTTTTTTTATTAACTCATTGTAGATTTTTCTTGCATAGCTCTCTGTTAATTATCATTTTTGCCAATGTGCACATGGCCGAGGAGGCCTGAGTCCCAACAGTGGGAACATTATAAGGCCGACTATGCTATGCTATGCACATGGAACACGTACCAAAACCAAAATTAGTACCGAGGAATCGAAACTGTGTTTTATAAACACAGGGTACTTTGTAGCTTAGCTAAGAGGACAGAGTACAATTCTGTGTTACCTACCCGTTATTATTTAAGAAAAAAAAAGTTGTAAAACTACAATCTGTTTATTTGAATAAATATTACGAGTTATGAGTTTAATTCCGCCAAGCCCGTTCCATCATCAGACAACAAGACGTACGGCGATGCGCCACCGGTACATGGTGATTGGTGGACATCCTACGCACATGCACAAAACGTTTTAGGACCACATTCATTGTGAGTAAAGCTAAGGAGCGGAATTCTCTGCCAGAGTGTTTCCTGATAACTACAACCTGGGAGTCTTTAAGTCAGGAGTGAATAGGTTACTTCTAGGCAAGCGTGCTCCATTTTCGACTACATCATCGCTTACCATCAGGTGAGATAGTGGTCAAACATGTGACCATCAAAAGTAAAAAAAGAATATACAGCACGCTCAATATCAACCGTTGGTCTGCTGCCCACCAGACACAACACCGTCTGGTTGGAGGATCCTCCCTTTTTAATGGAGGGTTATCGAACTTTACACCGTGTTCCGCATATACCGCTATATTTGTGTAACAATACACATTTCAAATATACCCAGTAACATAAAATTGTTGCTTTGCATACACTCCACATAAAAATTATTTCATATTCATAGCTATTACAAAATAAGGTTTTACAGCGAACAAAGTGTTTACGGGACGTGAGGGTAACCCAGGCCAGCGGATACAAACCATTGTATCTTTGTTTGTAATCGTAAACTCAGTAAACGCAATTAGGTTGATCAAACTTGAGCTGCATATGGGTGAAAGATACACCATTACAAAAAAAAAAATACAATGTATTTTTTAATGTTGTGGTGGCGAAATAAGTTTTTCTGGAAAGCCCGCCACACTATTCCCAAGCACTGAAACTCTAGGCCCAGTAATATATAATAGTAACGACCACACATCTCAAAGTTCGCCGAGTCTCGGAGAACAGATCCAACTGTCTTGGATACTGCGAAAATCAGAATAGCATTTTAAGCTATAGTAATATTATGAAGATGAAGAGTTTGGTTGAACGCGTTAATCTCAGTCAGGCCCATTTATGGAGGAAGGCTATAGGCTATATAACTCCACGCTTCGACCAATAGGAGCGGAGCATTAATAAAAAATGTGACGTAGACAAAATTGCGCAGGTCAGCTAGTCAGATTATAACATCAGAGGAGTAAGAAAACACATAATTTCCTTTACCCTCTTTATTAAGTGAGAGACAGAAAAGAGCTATACCTGGCACCAAAGGATGGATTAAAATTAGACGAATATTGATGTGTCTTAAATTGCGAGCTGTTCCTGTTACAGTTGATTCCAATCTATAGTTCTATACTAGTCTATACTAATATTATAAAAAGGTAGATTGTGAGGTTTTAGGGGGTTTCTCTGGACCTACTGAACCGATTTTGAATATTCTTTTACCAATAGAAAGCCACGTTATTTGTGAGTGTTATATATAGGCTATCACCTGACGAAGTGGGCACGGGTCAGCTAGTAATATATATAGTCTTCCTGACCATTTTCGAGGCTAGCCATCGGCGCGGGACATAATATAGTGCACAAATGTGTGCACAAACACTTCCTCTTCCATCACTCCCATATTCCGATGGGACGGAATATGGGAGTGATGGGGATAAAACAACTAAAACTTATATTTATATTTGAGACATTTTCGCAATTATGAAAATTTATTGTTTCAGTTGTATTAGGAATAGAGATTTTATATGCTGTGTGTTCGAAATAATGTCTGAATCTGGCTCATTTTTTGAGAAAATGTGACGGTGAATCTCGTTGTTCATCGTGGGTGGAGTATCCGAAGGTTGGAATTTAATGTTTTCCACGATGCGTTCACATGTTTTCACCTTGTTTTAAATGGAATCTTGTACATACGTTTCTGCTACAGCACTCGACTTCCATCCTCCATGTCGCTTGAGAATAGTTAAGTCCGCTCCAGAATCTGCCAAAAGGGTAGCAGAAGTACGAGGAAGGAACAACGACCTGTATACAGCTTAATATCTGGTAACTTCAAATAGGAAGCGATTACTTGTGGCATGTTAGAATTTTTTTATTACCCATAACTTTTTTGAATCACTTGCCATTTTGATAACGGATGAAAAACCGATTGGTCTTCATATAAGCAGGACGCATGTACAGGTATTTCTGTACAATAGTTTTGTATTCTCCTCGGATTACGAAGGATTGGTCAATTTTTTAGGGTTCCGAAAAAAAAAAGGAACCCTTATAGGATCACTCCGGTGTCTGTCTGTCCGTCTGTCACAGCCATTTTCTCCGGATCCACGGGACCGATTCTGTTGAAATTTGGTAAACATATGAATTTGTATGACCCAAATACGGACGCGTTACGTAAATCATTAAATTTTTACTATGTTACTTTTGGGAGTCAAACTAGAAAATAAAAAAAAAAAAAGTTTTTTGAACGATATCAGTTGATATATCAAATGAAAGGGCTTACTGTGAGGGTTTTAATAATATATTTTTTTTTATAATTTTAAAATAAATGGTTTTGAAGTTATTCAAGAAATTAGACGAAAAGTGACCATTCCCCCCCCCTTATCTTCGAAACTACTGAGCCTAAAATTTTGAAAAAAATGGAGATAATAAATCTTTATCTAAAAATTACAGGAAAACCTATTAGAAGTCTGTTGTGTTAAAATAACATGTTCAAAAAATTAAATTCGTTCGGAACCCTTTGCACGCGAGTCCGACTTGCACTTGGCCAGTTTCTTTTTTGTTTTTGTGTTTGTCAGCTTTACTAACAGTAAATCATCCGAGTGATTTTCGACATGATCAACAGTTATTTTTAAAAGTTCATTGCCACGATAAGCTCTATGTACTCAGAAAATTAAAGCCACCTGTAACAAAACCGAATGTGAATAAGACAAGTATCTATCCAAGTACAGGTTACAATAAAATGCGCATTAAAACATTTTTTTTTTAATAAAACGGTGCCCCATACTAGGAATTTCTCCTGTGTCGAGGGTGCGTTCACAAACATACAAACTCACATACACAAACAGCCAGACTCGGAGCAACTATCTGTAGGCCATACAAATATTTGTTCTGTGCAGGAATCAAACCCGCGACACGTAGCGCAGCAGCCGATCGCTCAAACACTTCGCCAACCGTGTCGTCTATGGTTATACTTTACTAATCCACCATCACCATCATCATCATCATAACAGCCGAGAGACGTCCACTGCTGGACATAGGCCTCCCCCAAAGGGGGGGGGGGGTTGCCATAATCGCCACGCTTGGCAGGCGGGTTGGCGATCGCAGTGTTTGGTTGTTGCGTTGCGTTTTACAGAGAACGTTGCTGCCTAAAATATCATTGCTGCTGCCCATTCTCTGGTGAGTCCTTTAGTCGACTCTTACGACACCCACGGGAAGTGATGGGATGGTATTCTTCTTTTACGGCACCATAGGGCGAATCCACCATATACATAGTTATTTACTTTTACGGCTAGAAAGACTTTGTTAGGTGCCGCATTAAGAAATGTCTCCACGTTTTAGACTGAGACACTTTAGATTTTTTAGGTTTAAATCCATCAGACATCCTCTTCAGATACGCTATTAATTTCGAATATGTGAGTTTTACGTCGTTATAAGAACTGACTGTTGATTTTAGCATTGAGTGGAAGAAGAGTGGAAGGTTGTTTAGTTTTGGCTAAGTACTAAAAGTAGGCCAAAAACAGAGATTCCAAAAATTCTTGACGCCTCTTGCATTTCTCCGTTCAATAAAATTACCATGGGCTTTCATATATTTCTCCCGAAATTTTGCAGGTAATAGATTATCCTTCACATTTCTTGCGTCACTTCTAATACTTTCAGGAATTAATTCTATTCTTTCACTGTCACTTGAAGAACTCATTTTTCAAAACAATACCATGAATTTCTAAAAACCCGTGAAAATTGACGAAAACGCGGACTGTGGTTCGCGCGTTTTTAATTTGATTCCTTTTTTTTATTCAGCCGGCGGCGCGACTATGGGCCGTCGTACCAGCCAGTCTTTATCCAAACAATATTTGCGTTCAATTTCTTTGGCGCTGAACACTAAGATGTTCCAAATTCAAAAAGTGCGCGGCTAAGATAATTGCGGCGCACTTATAAAGTAGAGTAAAAACTCAATACTGCCCGCTAAAAGTGTCTTATACAAAACACCACCTTTGGGTCCACTTAAAGGCAAACCAAGTCGTCGTTTAAAAATAGATGGGATAAAAAAATAACTTATATCACTCTCAGACCCCTAAACTACCACTATGCAAAAACCAGCCCAATTGTTTGGACTGCTGCCCAAAAGCGCTATGTTTTTGGGCAGCAGCGTTGATTGTTGGGTCACGGGCTGCCAACAATCTGAATGGACTGCTGCCCAAAAACATAGCGCTTTTGGGCAGCAGTCCAGTCAGATTGTTGGCATTCCGTGACCCAACAATCAACGCTACTAAAATAAAAGCAGAAGTTCGGGCCCCCTCTGGACTTGAAGTTAGCACTCAGACCATTTGGAATCGCTTGCACCAGGCTGGATTACGAGCACGGAGGTCTTGGCGAGCGCCTCTGAATTCCCAGCAACGTCAACGACGGAGATTGCTGTGGGCTAGGCTAGCAAAATGAAGAAGATGAAGAAGAAAACATTTGGCAAAACTGCCTCTTCGTTGACGAACCGCGAATCAGAGGGCTAAGCACGAGTTTCTGTCGACAGCGTAAACGTATCGCCTGCGACAATTTTTGTATGCAAAATTGATCAGCGCCATGTGTCCGTATTTGGAACTAACTAATCGGTAGCACAAGTTTTTGACACTTACCTTCGTATCGAGTTTACGTTTTAACGTTGCGTAAATGAACCAAATGTATGGAAATCGGTAGCACCATGGTAGCACGAGTTGTGTAGTTGCGACTTTTTCGCTAGCTGGGACTTACGCACGTAAAAAAATTTCTCACTGACATTTTCTTGGTGAGACAGTTTACGTCAAACAATTTTCCGTATTTATTTTGGAATTAATGCAAGAATATGCAATTTTATCATGAAAACGAGAGGAAAGCATGTTGTATATTTATCATCCGATCTCTTATATACATAAAGACGCCAAGAGAAGTTGTGAAATGAGGTAGGTAAATTTTTCATTTTCTTTGTAAACACACGTAATAGTTTCTCATAAAAGAATCGTTTTATTAGTGTTATTCATGCGAACCACACAGAGCGGCCCGGCGCCGCCTGCGCGCCATGGTGATTTTCGTTTCCGTGTGTTTTTCGCCGCAAATCCACGTTGTTTTCTGGTGCTCCATATCAACTGAAGTTCCAATCACGCAGCATCGCGATAGGCGTTACAAATAAGTGCTTTAGGTACCTAACTACTATAATTCACGTGTGTGCAGCATGTTCATTTGTGCGCTCATCAAGTATTGCAACGGGTACATACCAACGCAAAGTTGTAATCTTATAGAACTAGGAACAAACCCCACTGAGCAAATTATGTACTAGGCACCCAGAGCTCTTTCCATCCCTCAGTAAGCAAATACATTATACCTGATACCCTATTCACAAGAATATAAGACTTAAAATTTCTTAATATATAACATATTTTTCAGCAGGTTTGTAAAAATAATTGCAATACCTATTTAAATGGCAAGAACTATAATCATAAACCACGTTTTACAAGCCTATCGATGATGGCTAAAGACTTAACAAAGGAGAGAAGCACGACGAATATGAAATAGAACACCTTCGCAGCGTGACGACTGGTTTATTGTGAAGATCTTACCTGCTGCCCCTATACCGTACTGCTAGCACACTGTGAGGGACACTTCTTCGACGAAATTAATTAATTAATCAAATCCTAGATCAAATCGTCCCTTGCTTGCGTACCGCTAACTTTCGGAGTAAATGAAATTGAATGTTCAACTCATTTCTATTTTGAATCCGACTAGCTATTAATGTAATACAATTTAGGAAACCTGGTTCCGTACCAAAATGGTAAAAAGGAACCCTTGTAGTGTGACTAAGTCTGTTTGTCTGTCACAGCTGGATATCTGAAGAACTACTTACTATATGCTGCTATGAACTTGAAATTTCGAATAGTTTAAGATGACAGTATTTGTTCAACTATTTTGCACATAAAATAGAAATAAAAATGTGTATTTTTCTTGTAACAGCGCCTGAAAGAATTATTAAAAATTCAAAGTGAGGCTACTAGGACATGTGGGGGGGTGCCGTGTCGAAGAGCGCTGTTTATGCATTCTCAAACGTTATTTTTTTTTAGGCCACATGGTTTTCGACTTATGACGAAAAATGATGAAAAATTGACCATTTCCCCCCTTATCTCCGAAGTTTGCATAGAGAAAAATCTGAAATTATTCCCTGTCATAGAAAATTATGTAAAAATTACAGGAGAAACCAAACTACGTCTCTAAATAACACACTTTTTCAGAAATCATCAACTAAAATTACACTATTTCAACTAGCGGTCAGTCAAGAGATGGCGCTGATCTAAAAATGCAAAATACACCGCAGTGACGAATTCTCTGACGAATATAAGCCTCACCGATGAAAATTTAAAACATTTCACGTTTTAAACGATGCTACGAAACCCTCAGTGCGCGAGTCCGACTCGCTCTTCACCAGTTTTTTTTCGAATTTGTTTACTCTTAACTAATATTGGTCGTAACGTCGCAAAGGTAAAATTGTTTGTTTATAAGTTTGTAAAGGTAATCTCTTGAAGTCAGGCCCGATCTTCGATCACAATTCTACGAGATCGAAGGGTGTGTGAACACTAATGTTGCTTCTGTATGACTGAAAACGCACAATTTTTGTGGGACAACCTCATGATAGTCCAGGCAAATTAGTCAATTAGGTAAGAATCTCGGAATGACAGAAAGTCGGCTATAAACTTGTTTAAACCTTTATGTTGACCCCCTAAAACTTGTCTTGAAACCTACTTATCGAAGGGTGTCCGCGACTACAGATATTTCAAGGGCAAAGATAAAAAAAAAACGTTTTTTTACACATTTTTTTGTAAATATCTCGTTAACACAACTAAATATATTATAGAAAAAACTCGAAGAAATGTGAAATCCAGCTAACCCTCACTGGGCCCGCGTGATGGATTGTGACCAACTCCCTATCACAGAGGAAGTCTGTATTCTACCAATAGTAGGAACTTTGTGTGCTTATTAAGCTTGCCAGATACAATGCCATATGGTGTCAGCCGGTGCCGTAAAAGAATAATACCATCCCATCACTTCCCGTGGGTGTCGTAAGAGGCGACTAAGGGACTCACCAGAGAATGGGCAGCAGCATTCTTTGTAAAACTTAACACCATACACTACGATCGCCAACCCGCCTGCCAAGCGTGACAATTATGGCAAACCCTCCCCCCAACATTTGGGAAGGCCTATGTCTAGCAGTGGACGTCTTTCGGCTGAGATGATCAGATGCAATTTGTAGCAGTGCGTTCTTTCAAATGAGATGTTATAGTGAGTGGTAATGCAACGATTTTGAGTCGGCAACTTGGCCTCCGGCGTTTTCGAACAATCAGACTTTTAAGATTTTTTGAAGACCTTACGATCATAAGTTGCTAATTGTAAGAAATCTCTTCTCTGGATAATCTGACACTTTTCTGAAACTTAATGAACGAATAAACCTCTCGAATAATAATTTATTTAATAAATACCTCATACTCATGAGTATGGAAATTAAGCGTCGTAAAGAAAAAGCTATGAAAATTTATTGAAACTTCTGTGTAAAGTAGATTTCGATTAGGTACTCGAAAATGAAAACCCATTATGTTCACCAAGTTATCTGGGCAAAAATCGTTGTACACAGATGGAGTCATTGGTGATTGCTCAGTTGAAATTACCAATCACCCTATATAATATAATAGATGGATGAAAAAAAAAAAATAGTTTTAAACAACATTTTATATTTCATAATGTCTAACATACATAGGTACACGGATCACAATGAATGACAAAACATATTTATGAAACCGCCGGTTTTGTCCACAGTGTAGTGACTACGGCGGGCGCTAACGCGGCGGGCTCGCGCGAGATAGCGCGCGTAGTTTTCAAACGTTCCTACCCGCGCGTTACGGCCGCATTACGGGCCTAGTCCGCAAGCGCCTAATGCGAGGGTGGCGGGGGTATCAAACCAGTTAGATCTTGTCGCTCGGTTGACACGGGCATTCCAGTGTACACAGTTCTTTATATAAATTAAAAAAATCACTATTAACTTGGCAGCTTTTATTTATTTCATGCACACCATCTCTTGTGTTCAACACTCCCATCTCAGGATCGTACTATCTAATAAAAATACCAAATCCTCGTGCATGGTTTGCAACACTTGAAATACGCCGCAACGCTACAACGGCTTGCACGTCACTGTGGCCACCGCACGCCACCGCTGCGCCGTCGCGCCCGCTACAAGCCGTAGTCACCGCGCGTTCAGTGAGGACGCACACATTGGAATGGTTTGTCTGCTCTTGGTGGCAATGCTGGCTTATATTGTTGCGGTGTCGACAAAGGCTCTTGGCTACAATCTGAAATATTTTTCTTGTCGTCACCTGTTGATAACAGAAGTTAAAATAATTATGAAAAATAGCTTCTGCCAGCGGCTTCGCCCGCGTGGTCGCCAGGGATTATACTCCCGGGATAAAAAGTATCCTATGTCCTTTCTCAGGCTCTAGACTATCTGTGAACCAAATTTCATTTTAATCGGTTCAGTATTTTGGCGTGAAAGCGCGACAGACAGACAGACAAGATTTCCTTTCGCATTTATAATATTAGTAAGGATAATATTCAAAAATTGTGACACTAAATGCAAAAATGTTGGTGATTGTTAGTGTTTATGGACTTGGACTGGGTTGTGAAGGCCAGATAGGCAGCTGCTCCGCGTAAAATAGGTACTGGTATTCAGTTGAATCCGGCCTGACTAGAAGCCGACCCCAATATGTTTGGGAAAAGGCTAGGCAGATGATGGTTGACATTGCAATTAGGAATTTCTTAGTCTTTCTCAGCCTGAAGCCTCAGCAAGGCAATACTCTTAAGTCTTACTACATGGGAATAAGCATAATAGACGCATTTTACATTGTTGTTTGGATTTGTGTAATACAAGTGTAGATTGTATACGCTTGTGGGAGGCCTATGTCCAGTAGTGGACGTCTTTCGGCTGATATGATGATGATGATGAAGTGTAGATTATAAATATTTAAATATATGCTTACTTTTCTTTGAAGTTCTCCTTGAGGACGATTTGAATTAAACAGTTTTTGTAGACTTTGTTAAATAAAACATTTCAGAACTGTACAGCGCACATTTTCTTATAAAAGCTGCTAAATTTTTAAATTTAAATGACAATAAACAACAATAGACGTTTACTCCTTAGGGTCAACACACACCACCACACAACGTAGTGCGGCACTTACAACCCGCGGTATTAAAAAAATTTAAAAATCCTCCATAATATGAAGAAATCATTGCATAGTATGTTATACTATGACTACTACTATAATTGTTATTACGATTAACCGAATGATTATGTGAGAAATGTTAGCGAACAATAATGTACGGAGATATACAAGGTGTTATAAAATAAAAGCAAATACCCTTATGAGGTCATTTTACTCATCATTATAAACAACTTTTACAACGGGCCAAACTCTTAATTCATAATTCTTTATTGTACACCAAAAAACCATAATTATATTGGATACAGACATAATAAAGATCATGTACAAAGGCGAGCTCAACTCAAAGTTGAGTTTTCTCCCAGTAAACCTTTCATTGGCAAACAGAGATCATCATACAGGGTAGGATCTAGTGTAATAATAATATACGTAAATATACCTACACACATAAATGTAAACCAAAAAAAGGAATCAGCCGTTCAGTATGTACCTACATTTTGTCGAGTAATGCGCAAATATAACAGCAGGCGGTCGATGTTTTTCGTTTGAATAATGAGTACAATGACCCTTTAAGAAGTATTCCGTTTTTTCTATGTATTTATTATTAAGTTTGCCATTCGCATGTCGCAAACATTTTACAGCTACACGCGTTTGCATCAGTGTGCTGAGGGTTTTATATTTTTGGAATTTGAAGGAAACCATCAAACGTGAAATGAAAGGTGTCAAATGTCGTATGCGGAACCGTTCAAAACCAAATAATTTTACATAAATTACGACACCAATAAACTGAAACTCTCAATAGTATATGAAAAAAAATTATTTTTAAAATGACAAACAAGTTTTAACATGTGTATGAAATAAAATATATTTTTAGTGTCAGTGTTTCCAGGCTCTTAATTATTCAAAATAGAATTACCGGTTTTTTTGTGCTCATTTTCAAAACGCACCATTCAGTTCAAATCGTTCCAATCGCTATTGCATTCTCTGCCTAAATTAACTATCGTTCAATTATTACTTTCGAGTAGTCGCAAGACGTTTATCAGAACTCGTGCTACCAAAAAAATATCTCGCTGTAGCGAGTACGTTAAGGTCTGGTAAAAACGTCACGATAACGTTACTATTTCGCAAGAAACTTGTGCTAGGGGTACAGTACTCATCTAGATAACTGACAAGTCCGTGTCTGGAGAAGACCAGGAGACCGTGAAAGGCAAAAAACTGCCACTGGAATAGTTCAGCAAGGCGAGGAATCGGTGGCATCTGTAACCTTTTGAGGCGGTATTATGAGTGGAGCTAGAACGCCTTTGATCCCGTATCGAGGCTTCATGACAGCAGACATGTATAAAGTATTTGCTATTGATGGAATTGTCAGACCATTCCGAGTAAACCATGGGCACCAATTTGTACTAGTCGATGATAATGCGGGCACACGTCGAGCTCAACTAGAATAAAACAAAGGCTACTTTTTATCCCGGTAAAAGGCACGGCTTAGTGGAGACTGAGGAGGAAGTGGAATCTCAGAGCCGCGGCTGCCTTAGTTCTTCAGATTCACAAGTACCAGGAGAGCCGAAACATGTCGTAGTATTTTGCAGGGCTGAAATTGGGAGCGCTAAAGATTCACAAGTACTAGGAAAAACAGAACGATGTTAAAGTATTTTTGTTTGTTTTTTTTTAAGTCAAACAGAAACATGTTTGAAGTTTTTTCCGGGCTGGAAAACAAACGCTATATAGATTAACAAGTAACAGAGAGACTAGAAACATGTCAAAGTATTTCTTTGGGTGAAATTGGGAGCGCTAAAGATTCACAAGTACCAGGAGACCAGGAACATGTTTAAAAATTGAATTGAATTATTTTTCTACACTATCGCATTGGGTCACTGTAATGATGGCTGTATGTATGTCCGTAATAAATAAATAAATAAAATGTCAAATTATTTCCGGCCCTGGAATTATGAGCGGTTTAAAGACCAGAAACATGTCGAAATATTTCCGGCGCAGGAATTGTGAGCGGTTAGGATTCAAAAGGACCAGGAGCACAGAAAAATGTCGATGTTTTTTCCGGGCTGGAATTATGAGCGCTAAAGATTTACAAGGTACCAGGAGATCAAGAAACACGTCGAAGTAGTTCCGAGGCTGAAAGTATGAAAAGCAAATACCATCAAATTATCAGGATACCAGAATTATGAAGATGCACTTCTAGAATAAGAATATGAGACAAAGAAGTTGCGCGCCAGCCTTAAAGTCTACACACTACTACTACTACTACAGTCTAAGACTAAACTAAACGACGTGGTAAGCGGGGAGAGCGGGGCGCGCTTGTGCATCGCTCGCAGTGACGGCAGCCGGCGACGAGTCGGAATTTTGCTGACTTGAAACTCAGTTGCAATGCATTGACTGCGCCGTGACGTGTGTTGACGTTGGTAGTTGCCTCGTGTGATCTACATATCGTATTGCGTAAATCCACTTCCTCAGTACGTAGATCACTGAAAGTAGATTGCGATGCTTCCAACTTCAACTGCACTTCAGCCAGGCTTGATCTCAGGATTGTTATGTCTCGCAGCAGCCTGGTGACGTCAACGTGGTCGAATGTGACGGGGGGCAGCTTGCGAAAGTCCTTCGCCACGAAAGTCGGTACGTCGTCCGGGTCGGTCTCCTTTAACACCATGATGATGTCTTGGAGACACCTCTCTCCTTTCTCGTCCCTTCTACGGGTCGGCATTCGGTCAGCCATAAGTAGCGACTCGAACAGTAGTGTCTTAGCCCTGCGTATCTCCTCCTCATTGAAGTTGGATGTGCAAATCTGGATGATACTAACTTCGTCCATGACAGCGAACTGATACTGCAGGAATGCCAGGACCTCGTTCGCCCGAACGCATGGAGACAGCGGCGTTTGCCGCGAAAATTAATTAATTTCCGTGTGTGCACAGTTTGCGTGTCCGATTTCAGCGTAGATCGCACAACACTATGAGCGCTTAAGATTCATTATGTACCAGGAGCACAGAAAAATGTTGGAAGTTTTTTTCCGGGCTGGAATTATGAGCGCTAAAGATTCATTATTGACCAGGTCACCAGAAACATGTCGAAGAATTCCCGGGGCTGAAATTATGAGCGCTATAGATTAACAAGGTACCAGGAGACCAAGAAACACGTCAACACGTTCGTAATTTCGTTTATAGTCTGCGTAGACTTTAGGGCTGGCGCGCAACTTCTTTCTCTTATATTCTTACTAGCACTTCGCCCGCGACTTCGTCTGCGTAGATTTTAGAGGTGGCACGCAACTTCTTTGTCGCATATTCTCATTCACTGAAATTCATCTTCATGATTCTTTATTCTGATAGTTTGTGAGTCTTTTTTAGTGTCCGTACTTTCAGCTCCGGAACTACTTCAAGATATTTCTGGTATTCTGGTATTTGTGAATCTTTAGTGCTCATAGCTCCAGCTCAGAAGAAACTTCGATGTGTTTCGGACCTCCTGGAATTTTAAATGCAAACCAATCACAATTACAGTTTCGGAAATACTTCGACAGGTTTCTGGTATCCTGGTACGTGTGAATCTTTAACGCTCATAATTACAGCCCGGAAAAAACCGCTATATGTTTTCTTTCTCCTGGTACTTTTGGATCCTAACCACTCAAAATTCCAGCGTCAGAAACATAAAACATATTTCTGGTCTCCTGGTACTTGTGAATCTTTAGCGCTTACAATACCTGCCGAAAATATAATTTGACATGTTTCTTTCTGGTTTCCTGGTATCTACTTTTGAATCTGTAGCACTCATAATTACAGCACCGAAAATACTTCGATATATTTCTAATCTCCTGGTACTTTTAAATCCTAACCTGTCACAATTCCAGCGCCGGAAATATTTCGACATGTTTATGATCTCCTGGTACTTGTGAATCTTTAGCGCTCATAATTTCAGCCAAAGAAATACTTCGACATATTTTGGTCTCCTGTCACATGTGAATATAGCTTTTACAATTCTAGCCCGGAAAAATCTTCAACATACATATTTCTGTACGACGGTTAAAAAAAAAAAAAAATATTCTAGCCCAAAAATACTTTAACATCGTTCTGTTCTCTTGGTACTTGTGAATCTTTAGCGCTCCCAATTTCAGCCCCGGAAATACTACGACATGTTTCTGTTCTCCTGGTACTTGTGAATTTGAAGTACTAAGGCAGCAGAAGCGCTGTGTTTCCACTTCCTCCTCAATCTCCATTAAACCATGCCTTTTACCGAGGTAAAAAGTAGCCTATGTTTGATTCCAGTATGTGAACTATAAGTGTACCAAATTTTATCCAAATCCAAATCTATAGGTAAATATCTATTATCTCCATTTTTTTCAAAATTTTAGGCTCAGTAGTTTCGGATATAAGGGGGGGGGGAATGGTCATTTTTCGTCTTATTTCTTGAATAACTTCAAAACCATTGACTTTAAAATTATGAAAAAAATACAATTAAAATCCCTACAGTAAGCCCTTTCATTTGATATGTCACACGATATTGTTCAAAAAACTTTTTTTTAATTTTCTAGTTTGACCCCCAAAAGTGACCCCATACTAAAAAAAATATGATTTCCGTAACGCGTCCGTGTTTGGGTCATAGAATTCCATATGTGTACCAAATTTCAACAGAATCGGTCCAGTGGATCCGGAGTAAACTGGCTGTGACAGACGGACAGACAGACGACACCCGAGTATAAGGGTTCCTTTTTTTTTCGGAACCCTAATAGCTGCAACTTTTATGGTGTATATAATATAAACTATTCTATTCTATTCTAATTTATCAAAAAACGCATTTAACGACTATTTTCACACAATTTTTACCGTTGGCAGTGTTGACAGCGGATCAAAAAACCTGCCAAAGACAGGAAAGGGACACCGAAAAATGTGTACTACCAAGTACTACCTTGTCGGGAACAATTGGGTTTATTTTCCCTGTGGTGTACTGATGTCATCATCATCATCTTCCTGCCCTCATCCCATGTTACTTGGGGTCGGCGCAACACGTTTTTTTCTTCCATTCTGTTCTATCAGTCGTCACTCTATCACTGATGTACACTAGATAATTAAATCTATATAATAACACGAGTATCGGCTCACTAGTTCATGCACGCGTCTTCACTCCCTGACAGCTGTCATACGACTGCTCCCACGTCACTGAGCCCCCAGCGCGTGCATAACCGGAAACGACAGATATATGGTATATATATATATACATTCATACAGCCAATACTAACAGACTATATCGATAATTATTTACAAATACAAGTAATATATTAATTATTTATTTATTCATTGTTTATGTATATACGTATACACCACATTTCCAACACATACTAAAAGTGGGTACCATTATACCTTTTCTGAAAGCTTATTAAACACTAGTGGACGTCACGCGGTTTCACCCGCGTAGTTTCCGTTCCCGCGGGAGCACGGGGATAAAATATATCATGTTACTCCCTGATAATGTAGCTATCCATTGCTGAAAGAATTTTTCAAATCGGTCCAGTAGTTTCGGAGTCTATTCATTTCAAACAAACAAACAAACAAATCGTTCCTCTTTATAATATTAGTGTAGATGGAAGTGATTCGTGCAATTTGTAGATCAGGTGCCATATATTTATTATGAGTAAACTGTCTCAGTAAGCAATAGATGGAAGATTTTTTTTATAGCTTTTAACATGAAATCGATAAGTACTTTGACTTCGATCAAAGTACCTACCTTAGCAGCAAAAATGAAACCAGTTACAGGAAAACTTTTCAACAATGATTATACGAGCACTAAACTAATAGGCCATACAAGACATTTTCGGTCGCAGTATTTTGCACCATCCTGATTTAACGGGATGTTATTAGGGTAGATGCCAGTAGTATACACCCCGTTTTTCAACCACGAAAGACCTGTGCTAACCGCGTGGTGCTCGGAAAACTCCTAAATTTTCAGTAATTTTTCACACTTTGGCTTATATCTTCTAAACGGTGAATTATACAAGTCAATCAGTGGACTATTAAAGTAGATAAAATTTGCTACAATTAGAATGCAAATGCAGGTTTTGAGATCAAACAGGAACCATTTTTGACGGAAAAGCGAAATTGTGGTTTAAAAAGTGGAGCTCTGTGATTAGCTAGACTTTAAAAAAAGATATGTTAGCTAGCTCAGTGGAAAACCCCGGCTAAAAAATAACTTTAAAAAGTGGAAACTTATTTTACCTAATAGGTACTACTAGAAAACCTATAATCTCATCATCGTCCTGCCCTTATCCCATGCTACTTGGGGTCGGTGTAACACGTTTTTTCACGTTTTCATTCTGCCCTATCAGCCGTCACGCTAACTCCCTTTTCTTTTATAGCTCCTCACACAATCCATCCATCTCTTTTTTGATTTGAAAAACAAAGTCTCATAATTTCTGTATATCACCGTTTGATCCAAGAGTTCAAGATTTTGATGTCTGGTGCGCTGAGGTTGACCGTGGCCGACTAATAAATAGTTGGGATGATCATGAATTCCTAGGGCGGGTAGGTTCTTGTTTGCGTAGTGATGCAGGATCGTGGTTAAATGACTGGGTGACAAGTGATAGATCCTAGAGTAACTTCAAGGTTGAATTTAGATCTCTTTGTCCCCGTCATATCGATTCTGCATTCATGCTATATGATGCCATGTGTACGAACTCAAACAGGTACCAAACTTAAGCGGAATACGCACGTAAATCTTTGCTGCGTCTCAATATAGTTCAAGATTTATCTGATGAGACAAAATCCGCCATTGTTGTTAGAGGTATTAGCGACCCCCATGTCAAGGCTACGGCAACCAACGCTAAGCTAGCTCGTAACGACCTGGTAGAATTTTTATCAGTTAACTTCAAACCCAAACATGACAATAATCCTGCTCGTGATTGCGCCTACTCTTCTAACCAACGTAAACGTGAGGCATCTCAGTCAGGCAACAAAATATATCACTGTTAACCCAAGAACTATAATCAGTCGCGCGCGCGCATCCCTCAGTGCCGGGCGCTATGAGCGTACTCCGAGTGTAGTGTTGATAAATTATATTCAAAATGTCGATAACTATCAAGTGTAATTCGTGTAATATAGTGATCAACGAGCTTTTATCCTATATTCAGAACAAAATCTCGATAATAGACGAGGAAACGCTGGTGCGAATATGTTCAACGTCATTTACGAGCGAAGAAATTAAAAAAGCTAAATCGTTATTATTTGAATCTATTCCTACGGACAAGATCAAGAAAAATCGGAAGAACAAAGGAAAGGAAGAAAGAGACCTAGTCGATATACTGAGCCTCTTTAAATCGAGTGAACCCGACATTATACCTATTTTTGTGGCTCGCGAGCTGGAGAAGCTCCCCCCAATTCTTTTCGATCATCTTGATTGCACGAAATTATTGAAAGATCTATTAAAAGTGCAAAGTGAACTAGATGAAGTTAAAGCTAACTACGTTACCAAAGAGCAGCTGAGTGAGTGCAGATCTGAGTTACTACAGTTGAGACATGATTCTTTACCAGCTGTGTCTTCACAGAATGTAAATATAAGGCGCGGAGCTTGGCAGCTGTATGATAGTGGGCCAGTTGGTCTCTCGAATGATATAAACGATTCCAAAATAAACAATTCGTCGTTAAATGAGCCGGTAAATAACCAGAAGAATATCCAAGAATACCGAGAAATTTTGAGGGTAAACGTAATACAAAATGCACGTAAATCAGCTGTGCAAAGACAACGGTCACCGGTATTGAGCGAAGAGGCAAGCGGTGAGGAGCGGCGAGTCGAGGTGACGTCACCGCTACCTGCGGCCGCAGAGTCGCGGTCGGCCAAAGATACACTTAGATACGACGGATAATGACATTATTAAATATGTATACAGAAAGACCAAAGAGACGATAACTTTAGAAGAAATTAAAATAAAACCGGAGAAGAGTCATAAAGCTTTTAAGTTTTTTGTATCGGAGCAGAAGCTGTCCATGTTTTTAAACAGTAATTTATGGCCAGAAGGAGTTATATTTAGACGGTTTATAAATTTTCGACAGAGGAGCACGAACGGTAATTACGCTGTGGCCGACCAAAAAACAAAATAAACATGGTAAATAAGGAATTATACAACATTATAAGTTTCAACTGTAAGAATGTGAAGCGCTCAGTAGATGATGTACGGCAGTTATGTCGAACATCCCACATAATTGCCTTGCAAGAACATTGGTTGTTGCCGCACGACATCGATTTTCTGAGTTGTATTCATGATGACTTCGCTTATACGGGTGTATCGCCCATGGACACGTCGAAGGGGATGATCTCAGGACGACCGTGGGGTGGAGTTGCATTGTTGTGGAATAAGAACATATTTAATAATGTTACTGTAGTGCGATGTGATAATAATCGAGTGTGCGGTATTAAAGTAGTGATAGGGCAAAGGTCATTCTTAGTGTTCAGTGTGTACATGCCGACTGATAATACGGTGAATCTAGCCGAGTTTACGGATTGTTTGGCGACGCTGAGCGCAGTAGTGGGCAATGAAGGTATTGAGTGTGTTTACATGCTCGGTGACTTCAACGCCCACCCGGGTGAGCAATTCTATTATGAACTTTCTAACTTCTGTAATGATTTGGATTGGAAATGTGCCGATATAATTAATTTAGGTTTGCTGTCTGACACATATACTTTTATAAGTGATGCGAATGGGGCGCTAAGATGGTTGGACCACTGTGTTGTAACCGAATCGGCTTATCAAACGATAGTCGATACACACGTAAAGTATGATCCGGTGTGGTCTGACCACTTGCCACTCATTATTCAATGTAATATAAAGAATGTAAAGCCAAAGATTTTGCAAGAGAATTTTGAGTGTAATAAAATAAAATGGGGGGAGAGAAACCTTGAACAAATAGACATATATAGTAAATATTGTAATGACATTTTAAAAGGAATTGATTTTCCGCCTCAATTCCGGAACTGTAGTGATAAACGTTGTGACGATCCAGACCACTTGCGTGTAATTGACAGTATGTATCTTAAGATTGTTAATGCATTGTGTAAAGCCGCCTCTGAGAGTTATACTATTGTTAAACCGAGAAGAAAGCGACCTGTGATCGGGTGGAACAAGCATGTGCGTGACGCTCACGAGGTGGCTCGGGGTAAGTTTATGGAATGGGTACGGTGGGGTAAACCGAGTGAAGGACGTGTTTGGGGGGAGATGCGGGAGAGTCGTAGAATCTTTAAATCACGGCTAAAGTGGTGCCAAAATAATAAGGAGCAGATTAAGATGGATATTCTCGCGTCTCACCATTCCAAGCATGACTTTCGAAACTTCTGGAAAACTACTAGTAGGCTAAATAGTAAGCCGGGATTACCCGTGAGCGTCAACGGGGTGAGTGAACCGAAAGGTATTGCGGACCTATTTAAAGATAACTTTATGGTGAAATCGCCATTGGGACCATCACGGTCATTTAGTACAGAAGGGTCACATGGACAGGAGATAAACACCAGATTCACAGCGAAGGACGTTCGGGGAGTTATAAAATCAATGTCACGTGGAAAATCTCCTGGCCATGACAGCTTGAGCATTGAGCATCTAAAGTATGCCGGCGTCCACCTGCCCAGAGTTCTTGCCATGTTATATACATTTTGTGTAGGACATGCGTACTTACCAGCAGAGATGATGAGGACCGTGGTGGTACCAATTGTGAAGAGTAAAACCGGTGACTTAGGCGATACGAGCAACTACAGGCCAATCTCACTAGCCACAGTGCTTGCTAAGGTTCTTGATAGTTTGCTTAATACACAACTTGACCAGTATGTTAACATTCATGATAATCAATTTGGTTTTAAGCCGGGACTGTCTACTGAGTCAGCTATCTTGTGTTTGAAGCAAACTGTCAGGTACTACTCCGATAGGAGCACACCTATTTATGCCTGTTTCCTCGACCTCTCGAAGGCGTTCGACCTGGTTAACTATGACATCTTATGGCAAAAGTTAGCTAACATCTCGATGCCTCTCGAACTGACAGAAGTATTGAAGTACTGGTATCTTAACCAGGTCAACGTCGTTCGATGGTCGGGTGCTCTGTCGGAGCCGTACAGGTTGGAGTGCGGGGTGAGGCAGGGAGGGCTGACCTCGCCGAGGCTCTTCAACCTGTTCATGAACGCACTGATAGAGGAGCTCAGTAGCACCCGTGTCGGCTGTCATATTGACGGTGTTTGTGTCAACAACATTAGTTACGCGGACGACATGGTGCTGCTGAGCGCCTCGGTGTGTGGTTTGTCCAGGTTGCTAGGTGTCTGTGAGCGTTACGCGCTTGATCACGGTTTGCTTTATAACGCGAAAAAGAGTGAATGCATGGTTTTTCGGGCCAGGGGTCGGAGCTGCCCGGATTCTGTTCCATCTGTTAGGTTGAACGGTGTTAAGTTAAGAAGAGTTCAACAGTTTAAATATCTCGGGCATATCGTGACCTCTGACCTGAGGGACGATGCGGACATCGACAGGGAGCGGAGGGCGTTGTCTGTGAGGGCCAATATGATCGCCCGCAGGTTTGTTCGTTGCTCGGGTGCCGTCAAAATAACTCTTTTCAGAGCCTTTTGTACGTCCCTGTACGCGGCCAGCCTGTGGGTGTCATATACCCAGAAGCAGTACAGCGCACTCCGTGTTCAGTATAATAATGCGTTCAGGGTGTTGTTGGGGCTGCCCCGGCATTGCAGCGCCTCGGGGATGTTCGCCGACGCCCGTGTCGACTGTTTCTACACGACGATGCGAAAGCGGTGCACATCTCTGGGGCGCAGGCTCCGGACCACTTCCAGCACCATTCTGAGCGTATTTGCGAACAGGTTTGATTGCCAGTACATTAATCATTGTTATATGATTAATGTACTGACAAACGAACAAATGACTCAGAGGCAGGTATACTATTAGGTTTGTTTTGTTTATTAGTTTTGTTAGTTTCTGATTTTAATTGTGGTTATTTTATGATTTTAATTTTATAATTACTGATTTCATAATTTCAATTTTATTTATTATTTATTTTACTTGATTAATTATTATTATTGTAATCAAATTATAATTACTGTAATTCAAATTTTATGTCTGACATTGTTTTTTGTATTATTATTATATTTTATGGCTATTGTGCAATGGGTCGAATTGCCTGAATAAATAAATGAATTATTATTATTATTATTATTATAACTCGTTTGGAAACTTTCAAAACTAAAATCATCAATAATTTACCAGTTTTGACTAATTTAAATAATCCTAATAAGTCATATGAGGATTTTTTTCACATGTACTGTAAACAATTCAATTCCACTTTTATACCTAAAACCATCTCGGTTAGCAGTAATGTATCTTACAGTGAATGGGCTACGGTAGGTATTCATAAAAGTAGAACTCGGCTCTATGAATTGTATGATGAAAGAGCCCATGTAAATACGGCTGAATTTAATTCTTATGTTAAAAATTATTCAAAATTATTTAAAAAAGTTTGTTGTATTGCAAAGTCGCGTTATTTGAGTAATAAGATTAAAAATAGTAATAATATAATCAAAACAACGTGGAATATTATTAATAGTGAAACAGGAAGGTCAAAACCTCGTTGTAGTGACTACAGCCTTGTAATTAATGATATTGTAATCAATTCTGACTCCCAGGTTGCCTCGGCTTTTGAAAATTTTTTTTCAAAGATTCCTATTTTAACAACAAAATCTCTGAACTCATCACCCACTGCAGCAGAGTCCCTGCTTAAAGAAAATGTTAAAGTTTGCGATTCTGAATTTAGTTTCCAACATATCACTGGTATAGATATAATTAAAACATTTAACAGTTTGAATGTGAAAAAGACTGCAGATTTATGGGATAATTCAGTGGACGTTGCAAAGTCCATTATTGCCATTGTGGCTCCTACTTTAGCACTTATTTTTAATAATTGTATTGATTGTGGTGAGTTTCCTGACCTAATGAAGCATAGTAAAGTAATACCATTGTTTAAAGCGGGTAGTACATTTGACCCCACTAATTATAGACCTATTTCAGTGCTACCCACCTTTAGTAAGATATTTGAAAAGCTTATTTTAGAGCAGTTGCAAAGATTTTTTAACAGACACAAACTTCTACATACCAAACAATTTGGTTTTACAAGGGGTCGTTCAACAACTGATGCCGGTGTTGAACTTTTAAGACATATTTATAATGCATGGGAAGACAAATGCGATGCCCTGGGAATTTTTTGCGACCTATCCAAGGCATTCGACTGTGTTTTTCATGAAACATTGATCAGGAAACTACACCACTACGGGATCCGGAACTCCTCACTGGATCTTATTACTTCATACTTGAGTGATAGGATCCAGAGAGTTGACGTGAACGGGAAAAGATCTCCTGGATGTACCGTAACAATGGGTGTCCCCCAGGGTTCAATTCTTGGCCCATTTTTGTTTCTTGTTTATATTAATGACTTGCCTTACCTCAAAAAGGATAGTCAAGAAATAGTGTTGTTTGCAGATGACACTTCACTTTTATTTAAACTTAAACGTCAGCAACCGGTTACTAACGATATAAATAACGTTCTTTCAAAAATAGTACACTGGTTTAATGTTAATAACTTAAATCTCAATGAAAAAAAAACTAAATGTATTAGGTTTACGATGCCTCAGGTTAGGCAAGTGGATACTAGTGTGCTAATAAGGGGTAAAGAGTTGAGTCCTGAAGATACTACTGTGTTCTTAGGCATAACTTTAGATGCTAAGCTTCAGTGGGGACCACATATAGATAAATTATCGAAAAAACTTAGCTCTGCTGCATACGCTGTCAGAAAAATTAGAAATTTAACTGATTTAGAAACAGCCCGTTTAGTTTACTTTAGTTATTTCCACAGTGTCATGTCGTATGGTATTCTATTATGGGGGAATGCTGCCGATATCCAGACAATTTTTGTTTTGCAGAAAAGAGCTATTCGTTCAATTTATAAATTAAGTCCTAGATACTCCCTCAGAGATAAATTTAAAGATATAAATATAATGACTGTCCCTTCTCAGTTTATTTATGAAAATATTTTGTATGCCCATAAAAATATAAAAATGTTTAAAAAATACAGTGATATACATAATGTTAATACTAGGAATAAACACAAAATATCTAAATGAGCCCCCTATTTTTTTAAGTCTGGTATACGCTTTTATAATAAACTTCCAAGTCACATTCAAGATCTAAGCATAAATAAATTCAAAGCATTTGTAAAGCGTAAACTTTGCCAGAAGGCTTTTTACACCATAAAAGATTATCTTGAAGACAAAAAGGCTTGGGATTGAGCTGCTCCAATAAAATACACTTGCAGTCTCTGTTTTTATTATTATTGTCAATATATATTTATTTGCTTGATTTATACATTGACATTTTTTTTAATCAATTTTTTAGTTTTACTTTTGACATATTTTTTTATTATACACAATTTGACTTTTATACATTTTTTTTTGTTTTTATATACAATTTGACATTTTTCTTTTTATTATATACAATTTGACATTTTAATTTAAAGTTTTAAATACAATTTGACATAATTCTTTTGACATTATCATTATTTTTATTATGAATGGGGACTATGTGGATTATTTTTTATTTCATTGAGTAACTTTAATGTTTGTCTGGCAGTTTGAGTGCTTTGTACGGCCTACACAAATGTCCTTTCTTTGGTATTGTTCGTCGAGTTGTTGAGCTCCTGTGTGGATCTGAGTTGAGCTACACGACTACTGACAGAGGCTTGCACTGACTGGACAGGTTCACTCAAATCTGTGTGGTTCTTTCTTCTAAAGACCATCTCAGACACTAATCTGCATGGTTCTTAAAAAAATGATGTATTGTAAGTGTGAGGACTATGTAGGTCGTTATTTTAAGGATTGATTTCATGACTGTCTGGCAGTTTGAGTATATTATGCGGCTTACCCAAATGTCCTTACTTTGGTATTGTTCGTCGGTTCGTTGAGCTCCTCAAAGTTTTGAGTTGAGCTGCACGATAACTGAAAAATGCTTGCACTGTCTGGACAAGCCCACTCAAACCTGCGTGGTGCTTTCCTCAAAAGGCCACCTCAGACCTTAACCTACATGTTTTTCATATGTTATTGGCAATTGTATGGACTTCAAAAGAGACTGTGACCTCTGAGTTTGTTTCGGTGTTTCTTCTCAGGGTAGTCAGCTAGGAAACATCCGGCCTCATCTAGATAAATAAGTCAAAAAAAAATGACGTGTAAAAGAGTTACTTGTAACCTATTTGCAAAATAAATATCATTTATCATTTATCAATGTCACTTGTCAATTTTGTGGCAAAACGGGTCGAAGGAAATCGTATTGTCCCAAAAAGCCTAAAGATACCAATTCGGTTCAGGATACCAGTACCTTTAAGTTGGCTCCACCGCCATCGAGCGATAAAACCAATAAGCCCGTTCAACGCTGTTCTTTTTGGCATTCAATCGATTCGTGTTTCCAAAAACTGCGTTCTGAGACCAATGAAAACAAAACGAATGAGGTACATTTTTACTCCGAATCGACCCCAGGCAAAATAACGTAATTTCAGCCGTTGTACAGAAGGTGCCTGTTGATGTTCTAATTGACAGCGGCTCTGATATTTCCTTAATTTCAGAAAAGGCACTAAGACATTTTAATTTTAATCGAATGTCAGCTTATCGCTTGATGCGCGGGATAAAAAGTCTGGTAATTGAATCAACCTCTGTCATTACCACAACAGTTCCCAGAAGTTTCACTGGAAATTGATTTATATGTTGTCCCTGCTGAATGCATCAATGCACCTATTCTAATTGGAACTGATATCCTGAATCGAAAGGGGGTGATTTACACTCATACAAGTAGTGAACAGCGGCTTACCAGGTCAGACATTCAGTCCACCGTGCAGCTTGTGAACACTGTGGATGATGAGTGTATCAAAACTCCTTTAGTGGGTGCCGATAGAGATCGGTTACTGGAAATCATCAAAGAGTTCCCTGATTTGTTTATAAACGGTACGGCGACCTCCACAGTGAACACAGGTGGTATGGAGATCAAATTAACGTCTAACACTCCAATAACCCACCGTCCTTATAAGTTTTCGGTAGATGAAAAAATAGGGTTCGCAATATTGTTATCAATCTGCTCAGAAAAGAAATAATTCGAGAATCACAATCTGATTACGCGAGTCTTATCATTCTCGTCAAAAAGAAGGACAGGAGTGATAGGATGTGCGTCGACTATTGAGCACTTAATGCCATTACCATTTAAGAGAGATTTGCCTTGCCACTGATCGATGACCATATCGATAGACTTGGTAGCTTCAAAATCTTCACCAGCCTTGATATGGCTACTGGTACCTATGAAGGATGATGATTCCATATGCAAAACTGCCTTCGTGTCGCCTAAAGGGCAGTATGAGTATTTGAAAATGCCTAGCCAATGCCACTATAGTCTTTCAGAGGATTATATCTGAAACATTAAAACCTCTCCTTGACACTGGTAGGGTTCTAACTTATATTGATGACGTACTAATCATGTCCAATTCGGGGATGAGGGCCTTAAAACGTTGGGGGAAGTTTTTACGCGGGATTTTCTATAAACTTCAAAAGTATTCTTTTCTAGACGTAGAAATTGAGTACCTAGGGCTCTGTCATCTCTGACCTAGACTAGAGTCAAGAGCAAACCCATCACAAATAAAAATAAAAATAATTGGACAAGGTCAGGTACGGCCGAGTCCAGTTAAAGTTGCTGCACTTTTACGTTCTTCAAAACCTACAAACGTGAAAGAGTTTCGCCAGTTTCCGGGGCTCGCAGGGTATTTTTGCCCCTATATTGCTGGCTATGCCTCTAAGACAGAAAGCATAGCAAAGCTGTTGAAGAAGGGTGAACTTTTATCTTGGGGCTCTGAGTAGGACGCTGCTCGCGACTACATTATAAACTGCCTGACTAATTAACCAATTTTAGCGATATTTGACCCCCAGTTGCCTACGGAGCTTCACACAGACGCTAGTGCTATTGGATTTGGTGCTATTTTACTCCAAGGGCATGGCAGTAAGAGGAAGAAGGTTGTTGGGTACTTTCGTAGGTCTGCTCAGGGTGCGGAGCCGAGGTGCCACAGCTGCGACTTGGAAACGTTGGCTGTTGGTGACTTCGTGTTTGTGAGCAAAGTTGCTCAGACTACTGGGAAACTAGATTCCGGTGCGCGAGCCGTATAGGATGGTCCGAGCGCTGCCACACCACCGTTGTGAGCTGGAGTTGCTGGCTGGGTCTTATGGTAAAAAGAATCAAGCCGCCGCTGAACATATGATGTTATGGCGTGGTGAGTGGACGCCGGATACGTGCTCAGCTTTCTTTGAGAGTGGTGAGCTATTTTCTGTGAGTATGCTAATGTTTGAGCCTTTGCTCTGTTTTGAGGTCATAGAGGAGACATGCAGAACTTTTGGGCCTCTGCCTCAAATGACGCGATGTGTCACAAATTCATAGTAAGCATAACCTTTGGGCCACTACTATGTATTCGTGAAAACGACAAGCGAACGTTTGGGCCTCTGTCGATAACAATGTATGGCGAAGATGGAAATCTGGATTCAATGGTTAGCGATGCATTGATCCTCTTGGGTTTGAAGCTGTTTCAATCACAAAAATCACTATTAATGGCTGGCGCTTGAGTGCACGCTTGCGCTTGGAACACAAATAATTTTTTTTTGCTTAAAGTTTGGATTGGGCAAATTGGTGAATTTTAACTTATGAAACTACTTCAGGTTGAATAAGCTTCAAATCATAGTGAAAGTAATTACTCATGAACTCATATGTATTCTCAGATAATAATGGATGGCCAAGCTGTGAGAGATGGATCTGATGGGAATTAGGCTGCGGTCGAGGACGTCACGCTATCAGGAACGGCCGTCTTATATACTCTTTCTTCCAACCTCCCCGGACTGAGTGGAAGTGGATAAAAAAGATATTGCGCGCTGTCAACGGGCGCGTTTGGTCTGCTTAGTTTTCGTATGCAACGGATATATTTTAGGGACGATATAGTGTTGATTAGAGTCGTATTATATAATTCTTATGTACTTATTATTGATTGATGCTAACTAAAGATAATTTGTAAGGAATAAAACTGTCTAGGTTACTTTGTAATTTGTTTGTTAAATACATTATGCTAAGAGTACACATTTTGGGAGTATTCAAATATGGAAGAAAATTAAGGGAAATGATTTACGTTACATGATGACGGGACCTCAGCTGACTTCTGCAACAGAAGTACACGGTATTATATAAATTAGTAAATATAATATAACTATTTCTAATTTTAGGTCCGATTGGAGATAATGACCTTAAAATTTTAAAGTTAAGGTTTTTGTTCAGTTCATATTAACCATAAGTTACACCAGTAAAAAGAGCTTCCCAAAAAGAACCTTTGGTAGTGACTTGGCTTTGTAATTGTCAGTATGTTCGGACTTTGTTAGGCGACTAATTTTGAGTACCGAAGTTAAAGATTTTTAGCGCCCTTACAGCTATAATTCCCCAAAAAATTCTACTAATACTAACATTTTTAGTATCGAGAAAGTGAATTAGGACTACGAAAACGATTTAATTTAATTTATACTGTACTTAATTTTCTGAAAAAAAAAGAAAACCGCCTGAATCAACTGGTTTACGACTTCATCTCTTACGACTTTCCTTGTAGAGTGAGTCTTTTAACGTGAAAACGTTTTTAAAAAGGTATAAATACTAAAGTAGAGATGAAAAGATTTCGACGTCACCAAAAAGTCATATATCTCGTAATTCAAAATTAGAATCGCCATATGTGCTATATATTCTGAAAATATATTAATTCGCCTTGCCCGTGAAAGTACTTACAATGTCGTGTGCAGACGACAGTGAGCAAGGAGGTAATTAAAAAAAAAATCCTCTAGATTTACTCTGCGCGACCAAAGAATTACCTATACTTTTATGACCGAAAATTTCATATGAGTAATTTATACGTCACCGTGTAGTCATTGAAGTGTTCTTAGATGTTTTATACAACAAAATATGGTAATGTAACGATATTGCCTACCACGACTTTAAAACTAAAACTTCAATTTCAAACTTTTTGGAAAAAAATAGCTATGTTTGAAGTGCTGTCAACTGTGTTCCCTTGTTTCGCAGACAGAAATTTGATAGAATTTCGTTTCGCACAAAATGTTTCACATAATATTTGATTCTTATAATTCTATGTCGAATACTATTGTTTCAACAACTATTTACTTGAATGAAACATATTTCACAGAAACACAATTCAATGAATTTCGATTCACATTTTTTTATTTAACAAACTTATCAAACAGTAGAATTATTTTTTAACGAATATTGTTTGTTCGGTATATTTTTTTGTATTTCAATGAAAATGTAATAAATATTTAATATTATTGCTATGCAGGTCTGAATTTACAGTAGTATACTTTGAAGATAGCAGAATTTCATTTGAAATAATTTTACTAGGCACAGTGCCATTTTTATAAAATAGCATTTTTAAGCCTACATTAAAATTAAATACGTCTTAAAAAGTCAATATGTTGTACTACAAAACTTAGTGACAGAAACGAATCGATGTAAAACCGACTCCACGTAGTCTTATCTGCCCTACCCCTAGAGTGTAATTTAAGCCCGCGAAGGTGCGGAGGGGTGAGGCGGCCCGCAAGCTGAGGAGCAGGTGTCATAACGCCCGCCGCCGCGGCTGAGGCTGGCCAAAAAGTCGAAGCTGCGGTGGTGAACGTTAAAACCATCTGCGACAGTAAGTTCGCGTGGGATCGCCGAAGCTCCGTAGCGCCGGAGTCGTGACAGAAATCATGCCTGCTCCATGTTGCATGCTTGCTCGTATGCTGCATGTTGCATGCTTGCTTGCATTCTGTATGCATGCTGCATGCTTGCTTGCATGCTGTATGCTTGCTGCAGGCTTGTTTGCATGCTTGCTTGCATGCTGCATACTTGCTGCATGCATGGTGTATGCTTGTTTGTATGTTTGCATAGTTTTGTCTTTTATTCCCATCGCCATTTCCCACCATCGCTTCGTGGGGCGCCGTCGACTGGGCCCGAATGAAAAGTTTTGGCTTGACTAGAATTTACCCGCATTGTTTTTCTAAACATGGTCTAGGAGGGTATGCACTTTGACAAAGGGGGGAATTGAAACGTTTAGAAATTGTCATTTGATAAAATGTTTTTCTTGGTAATAAGTTTTGTATGAACCAACAATATGAGGATAAAGAATATTTGATTTGTTATTCTATGTTTTGATTATCAAAACTTTAAATTTTATTTATAACAAAAATCGATGATTTAAACTTATTCAAAGTGAGTATTCTGCGTATTGAGTATTCTATGAAATGATAATCCGAGTAAAATTTTATGTGCAACAAAATTCTATTACACTATTTTCTATAAGACAACGTACAACCGTAAGTCAACACATATTAAATCTAAAGAGTAACCGTCAAATTGTAGCAAATTTTATCTACTTTAAAAGTATCCAGATTGCCTTTCTCCGTAGAAAGCAACGTTTAGGAGAATTAAGCTTAACTCTTAACAATGACCGAAAATTAAAAAGTTTTCTGAGCACCACGCAGTTAACAAAGGTCGTTCGAGGTTGTAAAATTGGGAGAACACTACTGGCATCTATCCTAACAACCGCCCAAAAAATCAGGGTGGTCAAATTTTTTGCGACCTAACGCGTATAATCTGTCTACGGTGCCTATAATTCAATTTGTTGTTTTTCTCTTGAAATATGAATAATTTAACAATTGACTCTTTAGACTAGAGTCTAATAAATTTAAAGTTTGTCGGTTCACGTAGGGACCTCGTCGAGAGGTCGACATCCATTAATGTCTCTCGTAGCGTGATGTGTAAAGATTGCATTTTGAATTAAATTAAAAACGAATTTTAAAAGCTTGTGGTTTAAGCTGGATTTGATCAGTGCATTGTCAGTATTTGTTGTTAGACAGAAAAGGTCAGAACAAAACCTCAGACATATATCCAAACATGCCTAACTAGGCTTACCTTCTAATTTACGGGTCTGGCAAATACTTTGACCTAATTTAAAACTTATCCTGAAATTCAAATTGATATTTAGTTCGGTCTTAACATAATGACTTTTTGCCACCAATAACGGTTGCAAGAAAATGAGTGATTAACATGCGTTCCAAAAATGAGAATATATCGTAATATATAAAATTCTTCCGTTACTTAGTAAGTGAGTGAGTGACCGAGTGCGTTGTCTCACAGCCGAAACTACTGGTCGCAGAAAGCTGAAATTTGGTAGGTAGGTTCTTTGGAGAGTGTTTAGAGCACTAGAGAATTTTCCGAAATACTTATGGTAACGGGAAAAAACGGGATATGCACGTACGAAGTCGTAGGCGAAAACTAATCCCAAACATTTTTTTGGCTTTAGTCAATCGTTTTCGATGACAGAATGATACATTTTTCACACAGCCAAAGAGCATTGCAGCATCATGAGTAGACATACCGATGTAAACCAGAATACATTTCCCTTATTTCCCTGTCTCCTTTAACATAATATAAATAAAGTCGTTATTATTGAATGTGACAAAGACGAAGATGTATGCTACATAATGGATCAATACAGCAATATCGGCTCGGAATATAAAAGAGCACTGAGGTACGTATTCAGACAACGTCCGGACAAAATATGAAATACGTTGGCCTAGTCTTTGTATATTTTATTCAGGTTTTAGTAAATGTTGGAAGGTTTCAGTATTTATGAAATGTATCGTATCTTTAGCGGTATTTTTTTTCGGATTGATATCACTCACAGTCGTATGCTATATGAAATAAATAATAAGTTATTTCATAAAGTATAAAATTTCGAGGTTTCCGGCGACTGGAACCGCAATTAACTGGAACCTCGGTCCCAGTTACCAGATACATTTAATTTTAACATTTTTCTTCCGGCGACTTTACCACCTAAAAAATCTATTTTTCAAGGCAAAAATGGTACAATCACACTCGGTGCACGGTGCAGTATAGTTACAGTGCCATTTTAGTCGTCCTACAACAGCAGCCCACTTCATCTATTCAATGACTACTACAAATTTATTAAAAAAAATTACATCACGATATGACGCATGACGTAATTTGAAAACAAAAAATGTTAAAGTAAGCGAATGCCGCCGCGCTGCTTTGTTAATCCCTTCGATCAACAATAGCAACTGTTGATCGAAGGTTAATCCACACAAATAATAAACGCGCGGCGGCTGCAAGGCACTTTGCGATGAATTTGAAGGCGCCCTTACTCTGATCCGACCTACTATCCAACTCGCAAGTGGCATTAATTCGTAAGATACGTCCATACGATGTGAGTTACTGCACTGCAGCTACTGGACAGGCTGACTTGCATGCTAACTTGCACTGTAAGAACTAGCCATAAGAAATTCAAGATAAAAAACCAAATAACATTTTCTACGAATATCAAAACCAATATTATTAAGAGTATTTGTTTAATTTATTTAAATAAATCATTTTACCTAAAAAACACCTAATATTTTTACGCAAAATGCAAAGGGCCATAACGAATATTAGAAATAGAATAATATTTCTAATATCCATTACGGTCCGCGATTCTTTGGAAATGAAAATAATGAAACAATAATAGTTGAATACGTCAGATACCTGTCCGTTTCTGACAGGCACCTGTTTACTTTAATTGAAAACCAATTTGAAAAGGTCTTTCTAAACGGACCACAAAATGTTGCTGCAATGTAATAAACTATCGCTCGGGTTAGAATTAATAAAGATTATTGAAAATTATTAAAACTGTGATGTCTTGCCACCGCGGGTGAAACCGAATGCAATAAATTTACCAAGTTTCTCCAGAAAAAGTTTTTACACAATTCCATAATACGATAAAGTGACAGTGCAATTGAAATTTTGTCGCTGAAAACAATTAATTAATGTATGAATGAGAGAATCGATCGAAGAATCGAATGCGTGAACTGCCCCTCCCTCTTTAAACAATACAATTATGCACTTTTATCTCCAATCGACAGAGTACTCGACATCAGCTTTGCTTGCCAAATATAAAAATAGAATAGTTTTAATAATGCTGTCATGGCTGACAAAAATTACTTCCACATATTACAGCAAAAATATGGCCCGTCTAGGAGCATCTTTGAATAAACCTTATAATATAATTCGGTTAAAAGGAGAAATACAGATCCATTTCATTCCTCACAACACGAGTAGAACGTGTTTTTTAGTTACATAATGGCAGCAATAGAAGTAATCAATACGGTGATAAAAACTGATAATGTAATGGGCATTTGCAGAAATTACGATTCTCTGTCCAAACGCGGTAAAATATTTCATAAAATGCGTATCTTAATTGACATATCTTTAACAGCTATGGTCCTTGCACTTGCGTGGAATCTTCGTTCAGAAATAAATGATCGGATCGTTTACATGATGGAAGCTTTCCAGTTTATAAACCTCTTTAGTGGCCCAGTTATGTTGATAAGTGGTATTCTAAATTCTGGTTCTTACAATGCGTTCATGGAAAACTTCATGACAGTGCACTATTACTTCCAGTACGAGCCCACTTATAACAAACATTCAAGAAAGTTGAAGAACGTTATTGTGATCACCACAGCAGTTTCCTGTATTGCAAGTTCATCAATTTTGGTTCTATATTTGTTCTTCAAAAATATGCGGAATACTTTTACTGTGAATGAGTTTATAATAACTTTATTTAATGTGTTATCCGAAGAACGTTTTATAATGTTTAACGCAATAATGAGCATTTCCATACTAAGTGTTCAAAACCTGCTCAAATGTTTAAGCAACTGTATATTTGATGTTGAAAAAAAGTTTAATGATATCGAAAAGAGGTTACACTCAGATAGCAGGGAGTGGAATGATGTTCTTACGGTTGAACAAGTAGAGCAGTGGACTACACAGTTTAAATGCTTATTGAGTTGCAGCAGAAGTCTGTCGGTATGCTTTAAGGTTCAGGTGAAGTCTGAGTTCCCGCGTTCTATAGATGTTCAAAGGGACAAAAATGACTGACTTACTATTACTGTTTTCAGATGGTTTATTCATTGGCCTTGTCTTTAGTACATTATCTTACTTCTTCGTATGTGATATTCATTACAGTGACATCGGTAAATATAACCTATAGACTCTAACTTACGTTTTTTTTTCTTCGTAATATTGCCAATTGGCTATAACAGTGCTTTTCTTTTTACAGGATCATATATTGGAACGTTATCAGATCTTAACCGCATTATACTTTGCCTCAAGTTCCATATTTTGCACATATTTTCTTCTGATTGCAGGGCAAAACCTTCTCAACGAAAGTTGTAAAACAACTAGAAGTCTATCTAAATTATACAACACGTTGACAATAAGTAAGCGATTATTTATTTATAAGAATTTCGAGATATTCTCTCTTAGTGCTCCCCTACACTCCCTTATACTCCCTCAACCTAGGTACATACCTAGGTTGAGGGAGTGTAGGCTTTCTACGAGTAGTTTCGGCTGCGCGTTGTCTGTCAGTCACTCACTTAGTTACTCAATCACTCAGTAACGGAAGAATTTTATATATTAGGATTTTTCTGAGTCTTATTAAGAGTCAGTTATTCTGTAGTGTATCATCATCATAATCATCATATCAGCCGAAAGATGTTCACTGCTGGACATAGGCCTCCCCCAAACGTCGCCACAATGACTGGTCCTCTGCGTCTCGCATAAATCGGCTACCCGCTCGTATCGGATTTCCTTTCCAACATATTATTGCTACAGTCTACACCAGGTCATCGGTTCATCTTCCTTCTGACGCTGCATATTCTAGTGCGTGGTCATTACTGTCCTTTCAACCCTATGGCCATCTGTTCTGCGAGCTATGTACCAATTAGTTTGGCGATTCTTCAGTCTCTGTCGGTAACCTCTTTTCTCCTCCTATCATTATCTGTTCATCCTTTCCCACCCATAGACAAAACAGTTTTGCATCAACTTTCACGTCATCGAAATCCTGGGTGGTGTCAATTTGATTATTTAATTTACAAACATCCATTACTTTTTTTAGGGTCAGAAGCGCTGGAAACTAAAATTTTAAAGAAGTTACTACTCTTCGTACAAAAACATCCAATTCAAATAGAATACACTGCTAAAATGAACGTTGGAATGTATTTGATACCTGTGCTTCTTTCTCTTTCTATTAGTTATACTGTAATTGTACTGCAATTTAATCATTTTATATAAAAAAGGGAACTGGGTCAACAGCGTCACATAAATGAACTTTGAAAGATAGCCGAATATTGACGCTAACTGGATTCCAGAAGACATTGCCGACGAGGTCCATAGCGGCGAAGGCGGTGTAACGATGTGAGCATGTTTGCGGCGCAAGCTTTATCAGAGATCTCACCATATAGAGATAAATGTTTCTTAATAGAAAGGGAACCCCCCTGCCCAGCTACAAGAGAAGAATAGGCTAGAAGAAAAGTAAATACTAGCTAGCAATATCTTGATGATTTATGAAAACCATATATAAATCTGCTAAATCGGTCTTGCCTTTTCAAGTAATGAGCTTAGGCTCTAGACAAAGCGCCATTCTGTTATAGCAATAAGAGGGACTGATCACATGACAGTACGACAGCATTTGTCAATCCCATTTTTTTTTTGGTTTTGACAATCGTCTTTGCCACGCTACCGCTGACAGAATTTTACTTGTCTATTGCCACAGGTTGGTTTGGAATCTTTGCAAGCAAGTCGTCGGTGTCCTTTTAAATAGTATTTATTCTCTTATATCTTGTTATAATATGTTTAACAAAAATTGATTCCTTACAAAAATATGTATAAGCATGTATGTGTAGTTAATAAATTAACTATTATAAAAGTAGCTGTTTATTTATTGAACAGGTAATAAAAAAATATTAACGTTATTTCTTATAATACGACCAAAGTAGACGCAACATTTAAAGTTATTATTATCCAATTAGTTTACAGAATTTAATACCATTGAGTACTTAGAACATTCGTTTAAGAAACCGTGTGCTCTTAGTTACAAGATGGTGGCAAGAAAAATCATTAAAATTTTAACAAAAACTGAAAATATAATTGGTGTTTACAGAAATTACGTTAATCAGTCAAAAATATGTAAAATTTTAACGAGTATTCGTATCGTTTTCGAAATAGCTTTCATAGTTGCTGTGGTTGGCAGCAATTATATTGTTAATGGACAACAAATTAAACAAAAAGAACAAATTATAAACATGATGCATGTGTATCAATTCGGGAACCAGCTCAGCACTCTAGTTATCATCATGGGTAGTATTCTAAGCACTGGTTCTTACAAACTGTTCATCAAAGACTTCATGTACGTGCACCATTACTTCCAGAATGAACCCAATTACATGAAATGTTCAAGAAAGTTAGAAATCTTTTTTTTGGCCATCACATCAGTATCAAGTGCAGCAAGTGTATTATTTTTCATATCAAATTTACTTTCCAAAATGTATATAACAAAGGATTTCAGTATAAGTTTTCTTGTTGTACTGATCTCAGATTTATTAAATCAACTACGTTATATTTTGTTAAATGCAACAATGCAGGCTTATATGACAATGCTAGGAAACTTGCTGAAATGTTTGAATAATAGCATATTTGATATTCAAGTAAAGTACAATGATATCGAAAAAAGGTTACACTCAGATAGCGGGGAGTGGAACGATGTTCTTAGGGTTGAACAAGTGGAGCAGTGGGCCACACAGTTCAAATGCTTACTGAGTTGCAGCAGGAATCTATCAGTCTGCTTTAAGGCTCAGGTACATTATTTTTGTACTTAGGTTGAATAATTTTGCAAATAATAAATTTAGTTATTTAAAAAAAATATTCATCAAGTAAGGCAATAAAATAACCATTACTTTATTTAATTGACTTATCTCAGGACTGAGTACTCCCTAACCTTTAACCAAAAAAAAAGATTCATTCCGGATTCGCTCCAGAAAGTTCGCCAAATTTTTGTTTTTCCGCTTTCGCCCACTTTTCATTCCTTTTTCGCCCCGTTTATCATTTGTTTCATTCAAATGATCATTTTATTATTGTTTCGCCCCACTTTTTGTTCCTTTTTCGCCTATTTTTTTTTGTATAGAGATTAATGCTTGTAAAGTACAGTCAGTTCGAAAAATATCTTTGACTACCCGACTGCGTACAGAGGTTATTATGTTATGTAGATATGTATGAATGTTTCTTGAATACTGCCATGTATTTAAACGGTCAGAAATCTCTATTATACAGTGTGAGTCTTCAGAATGTGCACATACGAAAATGAGGGAAAGTATGCTTAATTTTATCGATGGAAAACGTATTAAAAAAATCTACCTTTTTTAATTTTTATGAATTTTTAAAATCTTTCTTCGCTACTGTGACCCCGTGTAAACAAAGCGGTGTAACTTTTAAACTATTCGATCTATCGTAACGAAAATGACTAAATTCATAATGATCTGAAGTAATTTAGGCGTCCTCATAAAATGAAAATAGGGGGAAAAAACTACACTCAATTGAAAATAAACATGTTTTTTAACCAAAAATGTGTTTTTTTTTTTTTTCAATAAGTTTTACAATAATCGTAAATTTTCTTGATTAGTCGCCCCGTTCATCGACCTTTTTTATAGCTTTAAATTATTCTCCATCGTATTAGCTACACCATTGTAAAATAAAACATAACATGTTCTATTCAGTGTTAAAACGTGGCACTCCCAACGCAGAATTTATTGTTTTTCATTTGGGATGGTAATTAATATGAAAGAGTTCAATTAAAACCATTTAGTTTTTACACTAAATTTAATGCATCGGTTTCTCAAAATGTCGACCTCGTTGCTGTAGGCACAATACCGCGCGAATTAAAATTTGACCCTACAGGTCCTTGCCGGCCGATCCATTTATCACGATCACAGACAACAAGACAAGATAGACATTATTGTAGAGAAAGAATAAATAAATTATTGTAACATGAGAGTACAAAAAAAAATTTTTCCAAAAATTTTGGTTATTTCGTTTTTTGACACCGACTTCCGAAATCAAATTTATTTTATACTTTGCAGTGTTTTGTTTTTGGAAGTCGGTTATATTTTTTGGAAAAAATGTTTTTTATTTTTCACTTTTTAGTGGGACCTGGGTACCCACTCACAACGTACCGGCGTGATGTTACGTTATGAGCTGAGGCCTATTTAATAAAATTAGTGCTTTCGGTGTAAACTCAACTCAAACTCAAAATATTTATTTCAAATAAACCATTTACAGACACTTTTGAATTGTCAAGGTCCAAAAAGATGAAGCTATTTGCACGTTCCAAAGCGTAGATCTCTCTGGAGAAGAACGTGCAAGAAATTCCACGGACTCTTTTAAAAATAATAAATTGATACAAAGTTTTGTTTAAATCATGTTGTAATTAAATATACATGAGACAATGTAAAAGACGAGCAGGATCCGGAAAAATTGGAACAATTCAAAGAAATATTTAAAAATAAAGGTAAGGTAAAGGTCTCGTCAATACGAATGAAATAGGCTCAAACACTTGGTAGTTCCTACATACCGATGTGGAGTTCTCTTGACTCTCTGTTGTCTCCATCATCATGTCTGATCCAAACCTAAATTTTTTTGTATATATCTGTGTATCACCCGCTATACACACGAATATTACCAGATGCGTGCCTACAATTTTCGAGAGCTGCCGTCGATTTCTCAGGATTTCAATCATCAGATCCAGAGGTGGTGGCAATGGGACCATCTCGGCAGCAAACCATTTCATATAAAAAAAGATTCATCGAAATCGGTTCATAAACGACGAAGTTATCCGCGAACCCACATAAAAACAGTATATATATATATATATATATATATATATATGTATATATATATATACGCGGTCGAATTGAGAACCTCCTCCTTTTTTTGAAGTCGGTTAAAAAAACAGGGTGAGCATCTCTTCTCGACATAAAAACCTAACTAGTGAACCCCAGCGGCTGTGACTGTGTGCTCCACAGTCACAGCCGCTGGGGTTCACTAGTTAGGACCAGCATTTAGCCAAGCATTTTTATCAAGGACTAGCTGACCCGCGCAACTTCATTACTGCTCCGCTCCTATTGCTCTTAGCGTGATGATATATAGCCTATAGCCTTCCTCGATAAATGGGCTATCTAACACTGAAATAATTTTTCAAATCGGACCAGGAGTTCCTGAGATTAGCGCGTTCAAGCAAACAAACACACAAACTCTTCAGCTTTATATATTAAGTACTAGCTTTTGCCCGCGACTTCGTACGCGCATGTCCCGTTTTTTCCCGTTCCCGTAGGAATTTCCCAATCTCTTATAGCCTATAGCCTTCCTCGACAAATGGGCTATCTAACACTGAAAGAAATTTTGAAATCATACCCATAGTTCCTAAGATTAGCGCGTTCAAGCAAACAAACAAACAAACTCTTCAGCTTTATATATTAGTAGTATAGATAGATATAATCTTCCAGTTTATAATATGCTTGTATAAATAGTGTGTGTTTTATACATGATTTAAATGTTCTCTCATTCGGTTCGAGAACATCAACTGGTACTAGGCATGCCTTTTAAGTTCTGTCGTTTCCATATATCCCGGCAATTTTGAATTTGGAACTGTTCTATATTCAAATGTGTTTAAATTTTGAATCTCAAAACAGTTGAAACTATTAGGATTAATGCTATTGTTTAGTCACAGCGTCGATTGGAATCTGTCAGGTTACGTACGAAAATGAATCTTTCTAAGGAAAATGTTCGTGCAATAATTTTATACAACTTTAAAAGAGGCCTGACACGGCTTCAGTGTTTTGAAGAGCTAATATCTGTGTTCAGTGATGAAGCCCCATGTCTGCGGACTATCGAACGCTGGTATTTAGAATTCCAGCGTGGACATACTAGTGTTAGTGACAAATCTCGCGAAGGACGCCATAAAACCGCCTTCACTGAATATTACATCATTGCTGTGAGACAACTAATTCTCGAAGATCGTCATGTGACGTATCGAGAGATGGAGGCTCTATTAGGCATCTCAGGGACAACCATTCAGAAGATCTTGCATGAAGCGCTTGGTGTGAGAAAGCTAGTTTGCCGTTGGATGCCGCATCTGCTTTCCGACGATCACAAGGCGGCCCGCGTCAGATGGTGTAAGAAAACTCTGCAAAGGTTCAACCGAGGAGAGTCAAATCACGTCTACGATATCATCAGTGGTGACGAATCTTGGATCTATGTCTACGATCCTGATTCCAAACAACAATCTACAATCTGGGTCTTTCAAGACGAGCAAAAGCCGACTAAAGTTGTTCGTTCTCGAAGCACTTCAAAGAAGATGGTGGCCACGTTCGTTAGAAAAACCGTCCATGTTGCGGCTATTGCACTTGAAGATCGTAGAACGGTTAACGCAGAGTGGTATACCACAATTTGTTTACCACAAGTCATCGCCGAACTTCGAAAATCTAACTCAAAGCGACGCGTCATCCTGCACCACGACAACGCTTGCTCACACAGCGCTCGTCAAACGATTGAGTATTTGAAGCAGGACTATTAGCTAGACATTCTTGACTATCCTCCATACAGTCCTGACCTAAGCCCTAAAGATTTATTTACATTTCCTAAAATTAAGAAAAGTCTTCGTGGTCAAAGGTCCAGTCCGGTGAAGAAGCAGTTGACGCTTTCAAGTCAGCCATTTTGAACACCCCCACTTTAGAGTGGAATAAATGTTATAATAACTGATATGAGCGAATGGAAAAGTGCATTAAGCTACGTGGTGAATACTTTGAAGAACAATAAAAGTACTATAAGGTTTTAATTGTGTTTTTTTCTTGAAACGACAAAACTTAAAAGGCATGCCTCGTAGGTATTTTTATTATATTTAACACAGTACCTACCATAAAAGGCTACACAAGCTGAACTTTTAGAGTGGGCGTGGATGGTCACAACTATGAAGAATAGCGAAACACACTAAAAGGAGTCTAGGGCCCAATTTCGATAAAAACTAAAACTATATACTCGTATATTATTAGATTTTTTGAAAAATATGTACCTATTCCTATAGTTGTCAAAAAATAAAAGACCCGTTTTGACAGCAGGATACAACATTGCTTTACTAGTAAGTATGAAAGAGATAAAAATAATCAATTCATCGCTTTCGCACTTAGTGGCCCTCTCTACTCAGCTGTCAAATCGGCCTTCTTAGATTTTGATGATTGATTTTGATTTTGACCTGAACCAGTAGATTATGAAAAAAAAACGTGTATGTTTTTTTCATAATCTACTAATTCGTCCTAAAATGTTGCGTATAAGGATCAAATTCTGGAAACTATACGCGGCAAACTAGAGGAAGGCGCTCATTTTTAACAAATTACTTTTTACATTTCTGACTACACGTACCTCACCTACATCTCAGGTGATATCCCAAAAATGTAAAATAGTTCGCGTCACCAAATAAATATATTTTATGGAACTGCGAGCAGCGTGGCGATGGCGCCGGCAGTCGGCTGCGCACGTTTAGTACAAATTTCCCCCTTTCACCCCCTTATAAGTTGAATTTCCATAAATCTCTTCTTTGTGTACCTACACCTTCACCATAAAAGAAAGCTTCGAGCAAAATTTGTTTTGGCTATGCGTTGATATGTCAATCAGTCAATGTTATAGAAGATAGAAATATGTTTTTTTTAGCAGTCCTGCAATGACCAGACTGTGATTAGTTTTTAAAACACATATTTAACTGACTGTACCTTAATAAGCAAATAAAAAGTGGGAGAAAACGGAATTTCACTTAGAATGAGGCGAAAAAGAAATTTTTCTTTTGTTTTTCCAAAAGTGGGCGAAAAAATGCGGCGAAAACGAAACAAATCCAAAAAAAACTATTTTCCTGCTTTTCTTTTTTTTCAGATGCTATATTCGCAACTTTTTTCTTTAATACATCTGCTAGCTGCAATTTACGTGTTATTTTATACACTTTTATTAAAGGTAAATAAAAATTTGTTATTTAAAACTGTATGTATTTGTTTATTGGCTTTAATAGCCTGGGGATAATTAATTACCTTACTGTGTTTTTACAGGAATTGATCATCGTCCCCGGCATGACTTCAATATATTTTATCACATGTTCAATGTTTTGTACATTTTCCTTTATGGCTCGAGCACAAACTCTACTTGAAGAAGGGTCTATAGTTAACAGAAGACTATCAAAACTTTACAGCACTTTGTCAATAAGTAAGTGGATGTCAACTATCTTTTTCTGTCGACTAACATATATATAAGATGATGTTTGCATTGATTATTAACTAGACTGATTGTTTACTTACCTTTGTATTCCCTCGTGAGACCACCTGGTCCCATAAGTCGCAACTGATTTCAAACTTTATTTCCATGCATCTTGCGGTTTTTTTTTTACGTTTCTGAACGATTGAACGCTATGTTTGATAATATTTTTCGACTGTGGATACTGACAGAAAAAAATATGCTTGTCAACATGAACATGAAAATTGAATGTGAATTCACCTAAAAAACTGGCCAAGTGCGAGCCAGACTCGCGTGTAAACTCGGGTTCCGAACGAATTTTATTTTTTTATCGTTATTTTAACATTATAGATTTCTTATAGGATTTATTTTCTCCATTTTTTTTCAAAATCCTAGGCTCAGTAGTTACGGAAATAAAGGGGGAATGCTCGTTTTTCGTCTAATTTCTTGACTACAGACTTGTAATAGGTTTTCCTGTAATCTATAGGTAAAGATCTATTATCTCCATTTTTTTCAAAATTTTGGGCTCATTAGTTTCGGAGATAAGGGAGGGAATGGTCATTTTTCGTCTTATTTCTTGAATACCTTCAAAACCATTTATTTTAAAATTATGAATAAAATGTAATTAAATCCTCACAGTAAGCCATTTCATTTGATATGTCACACGATATTGTTCAAAAATCTTTTTTTTTTATTTTCTAGTTTGTCCCCTAAAAGTGACCCCCATACTAAAAATTTAATAATTTACGTAACGCGTCTGTGTTTGGGTTACAAAAGTCCATATGTGTACCAAATTTCAACAGAATCGGTCATGTGAATCCAGAGAAAACTGGCTGTGATAGACGGACAGACAGACACCCGAGTGATCCTATAAGGGTTCCGTTTTTTGTTCGGAACCCTAAAAGCTGTTGTAGTAGTACAATTGAGTATTAGATTTTTACCATTTTTTCTATGGAAGGTAAGCTTGTAACCCGGAGGGTGTGCTCAAACACACTCGTTAAGGTACCATTTCGATCTTGGCGACTGCGACCAGCGACAATGACGTGCGACCGCGACCAACTGTTTTGTATGAATTACTATACACACTACGACACTTACGGGTGCACGCGTCCGAGTCGCGCGACCAATGGGCGTGGCCTGCGAGCGCCTTTGCGACCGCGAATTTGTCGCGCCAGGAGCAGTGCCGTCGCGCGACATAGTCGAAAATCAGATCAAATGGTGGCTGGCGTTTTTTTCATACGAGGATGACATGTTCAAAGAATTTAGACGAGATGCTAATAAAAACCCACATGAATTATGCAAGACTCCAAATAAATTATAACATCGTGAGAATTTATTTTTGGAAAAAAAAAAAAAATTTCTTGAAAATGTCTTCATAATAATGTCAATGGTCAAGGCCCAACGCTTTACCGACCAAGAAGCTACTAACCATCTGGCTAAGCAACTACAAATGCACCGAAGCAGTGTTACGTAGCGTACCCCTGTCGCGAAGATTCGTAAGCCACGGGTCGCTTAGCGGTAAGCAACCATGATCGCCTGGTCGTCTGGTCGCAGTCGCGCGTTGCTGTCGCCGTGATTGTAATAGTACCTTTACCATGCTATAGTAAATTAAGAGGGTATATAAAATTAGGGAAAGTATAAATAAACAAGTACTATTCGAAACAATTACAGTTTATTTAATAGAAAGCACTTGGCAGGTACTTCCAATCAACACAGAGGTTTATAAGTGTTTCAACTTCGTCCCTAACCCTGAAGCACAAGTAGTTAAGTTAGCGGAACTAACCCCTATTTACTACACGATGGTCGTGTCCTTAGGGGGTAAGATATCTGGTCCGGAAAAAAGAAACGAACGACGTCTATACCTGGTATCAGCTCAACAGATGAACCGACGATGGTGATATGTGGGACGACTCACCGCTGATGAGGTGGTCTCACTGTCACAGCACATCTGCCTCGACCTGCTGCCATGAACCTGCCATGCGGCCAGCGCACTGGATCGACGTCTCGTCAATTAGCGACCGTCTTCAGGCTAGCTAAAAGAGCCAGACCTGTAACAATATCCCCCCTCATCAGAATAGGGACTCAACCTTCGAGAGAACAAAAAAAGTAGCCAACCACGTGGTGACTTATACGTACCTCAGGATATTCGGGAACAAAACTCACGTCAGCAGGCGACTACTCAATTCATCTACGCGTTGCTGCGAGCAACGGGCTTTTGCTATTGCGAGACCCTCAAGCGCCAAAACACGCGCTCCATTATCACGCAAGCTCCCACCTGGGATGCAAACATCCCCCGGGGCCGGCCTCTCGGCTCGGGCCCCGGATTGGAAAGAACAGTCCTCAGTCCTACTACTCGTAAATTCAAAGAACCAATGACAATCTCGTGTGTCTGACAACAGTCCAACATAGTGTTGCCGACCATAGACTCGTACCATACTCGACTAAAATAACCAAGTCACGGTCACAAATATTGTAACTGAATGCACTATAAAAACGAAGAATATTGTCCTGATCTCTCAGCTTTACGCTGAACTACTAGATTTGTCAATAATGACAATCGCAAACGAACAAAATGCAACGTCACAAGCTAAATATTGATAGAAATTCATGATTTACTTTGTTCTTGTCCATTTTCAACTAATATTCTAATTCAAAAGTCTAAATTTGAAGATAGGGAGAAAATGTATGGGCTCTGGTCCAAGAAGCTATTGAGATTCTACTATACTTAAATCTACTGTCGTGTATGGTGCTTTCCAAATACCAAATACCACGCCGACAAAGTGTTATAATAACAAAATCTTTGAAAAAAAGAACATATTTAAGGACCAGAAATATTTACCCCCCTACTCGTAAAACGGGGATTTTTTTTTTCTATTCTGTATTGAAGAGTGTCGTTGGATAGGTCGTTTAAAAAACTGAGGGTGTGCGAAAACTATTTTTAAAAAGCAAAAGCGCAGGCTGGCGTATTCTTTCTTGATGTCGTGCCTAGTCCAAAAACCATAACCAGAGACATAATGTGTGCGCAACAGCCTTTTTTCGTTGACTGATTAACACAAGCAATAATAATTTAAATGAAATAAATAAATAAATAATGCATAATATGTATTATGACGAGTCGTGCAAGCGCTTCGCGATTTATTTCTGTGTAAGATTCGTAAGTTTTTTGAAGGGAGGTGACGAGATTGAATCCAAAACCAAATATTATATCCATACCATGCAAACAAATTAATGACGTATAACTTTTTTCGCCATAGGCCGATATTTTAGAGTTCATTCATAAAAAAAAAACTGGCCAAGTGCGAGTCGGACTCGCGTGCAAAGGGTTCCGAACGAATTTAATTTTTTTAACATGTTATATTAACACTACAGACTTCTAATAGGTTTTCCTGTAATCTTTAGGTAAAGATCTATTATCTCCATTTTTTTCAAAATTTTAGGCTCAGTAGTTTCGGAGATAAGGGGGGGGGAATGGTCATTTTCCGTCTAATTTCTTGAATAACTTCTAAATCATTTATTTTATAATTATGAAAAAAATATAATTAATATCCTCACAGTAAGCCCTTTTATTTGATATGTCACACGATATTGTTCAAAAAACTTTTTTTTAAAATTTTCTTGTTTGACCCCCAAAAGTGACCCCCATACTAAAAATTTAATAATTTTCGTAACGCATCCGTGTTTGGGTCATAAAAGTCCATATGTGTACAAAATTTCAACAGAATCGGTGCAGTGGATCCGGAGAAAACTGGCTGTGACAGACGGACAGACAGACAGACAGACAGACAGACAGACAGACAGACAGACAGACAGACAGACAGACAGACACCCGAGTGATCCTATAAGGGTTCAGGGTTCCTTTTTTTTTCGGAACCCTAATAATACAATTTGAACGAGCTTTTCAATGATGTATATCTCATTCATCCACACTCTTTATAACTCTTATATTCGACGACTTTATTTCTGGCAAGACATATTTGTTTCTTCACGTTTACTTTCCATAGGCCGACTTTTGTGTGTCCATAATAAAAAATATCACACTTTTCCCGAGCTCCTTGGAACTCTTGCATTCGTCGACTTTATTTCTGGCAAAACACATTTATGCCTTCTAACTTTTTTCTCCATGGGCCGATTTTTTTGTGTCCATAATAAAAAATAAAACACTTTTTACGAGCTGCAAAATGACAAATGTCTCATTCACCGACACTCCTTGGAACTCTTGCATTCGACGATTTTATTTCTGGCAAAACATATTTTTATCTTCTAACTTTTTTCTCCATAGGCTGATTTTTTTATGTCCATAACAAACATAAAACACTTAACGAGCTGTAAAATGATGCATGTGTCATTCACCGATGCTCCTTGTAACTCTTGCATTCGGTGATTTTATTTCTGGCATAACATATTTTTGGCTTCTAACTTTTTTCTCCATAGGCCGATTTTTTGTGTTCATAATAAAAAAAACTGGCCAAGTGCGAGTCGGACTCGCGTACAAAGGGTTCCGAACGAATGTAATTTTTTTAACATGTTAATGTAGTGTTTTAATGTTATTTTAACACTACAGACTTCTAATAGGTTTTTCTGTAATCTTTAGGTAAAGATCTATTATCTCCACATTTTTCAAAATTTTAGACTCGGTAGTTTCGGAGATAAGGGGGGCAATGGTCATTTTTCGTCTAATTTCTTGAATAACTTCTAAACCATTTATTTTAAAATTATGAAAAAAATATAATTGAAACCCTCGCAGTAAGCCCTTTCATTTGATATGTCACTCGATATTGCGATGTGGGGGAGAAGAAGGGTTAAGTAAACAACATGATGTGTAATACTCCGAGAGTCAACTGCTTCTCCTCCTTTAATTGGTGGCATACATATACATAGATAGTACGTGAAACTATGCTAATACTAAGGCTACGAACACAGTTAATCTACCTTAACTTACACTATGCACTATACGTGATGTTCTGATGAACAATATACGTGCCTTCACACCACATCACCCTCTTAAAGAAAAAAAACTAAATTACATTTTTTTTTCTCTTATACATTTTAAACTTTCATTCTAACTCTTACAATATAATTTTGTTCTATTCTTATGTATTACAACTATCTAATTTCTTTTTTTACAATGACATTTGTGATTCGTCCTTTAAACTTCACAGATCCTATACTCGCATGATGATATGATCTCGATAAGATTTTATTGATGCCCAAGATATTGTTACGTGCCAGAATTAATGTTGGGTACATGGCGGCATTTGCGTGCTGCTAGCGCCATCTAGTATCAAGTAGCGGAAACCAACCAAACATTTACGTGCTGCCATCTAGTATCAAGTAGCAGACACTTGCGTGCTGCTGGCGCCATCTAGTATCCAGTAGCAGACATTTACGTGCTAGAACATTCTCGATGTTTTGACACCTGGTCGGTCAGGACCTGTGTGTGCCCGAACTTTCCAGAGGTTTCCATACAGGAGGGCTCTGGAAATGACTGTCGGTATATAAAGGGCGGACATCCGGCGACGGCAGTCAGTATTGAATTGGCGATACAAACGATAACTTCGAGAGCGATCTTCAACTGCGAATTATAGTGAAGTGAAGTGTTCAGTAGTGCGATTGTGTTTTATAATTAGTGTGTGTGTAAAGTGCTAATTAGTTTTATAAATTATAGTGTCAGTTTTGGTTGTTTAATCGGCTGTTCTTATTGTAACGAACCCTAAGCTCGTAACAATATTACATAGCTCTACCATTACTTTTGAAATGAATTCAGAACCCCTATCCGTAGCAATTGTCCCCGGTATTCCATATCTCAAACCAAAATTTTCTGCCAACGCTTTCGCTACCTCATTTGTGGATTTATTCTTTAATGGATACGCCTCCACAAATTTCGTAAGCTCACACTGAAGAGTCAATATGTAAACATTGCCTTTTTCGTCCCTATCAAGCGGCCCCACTATATCTAAATAAATCTTCTCAAACGACGCAGATGCAGTGGTAGTAATTGTCACTGGTTCCTTAGTATGTCTAGAAAACTTTTGCTTCTAACACTTATCACATTTACCAATGTATTCTATTACATCTTTTTCAATAGACGGCCAATAATAATACTTCTTTATATTATTCACCATTCTGCGTACACCTGCATGACCACTCGTGGGTAAAATATGGAAATCATTCAAAACAATCTTGTTCTCATCTTCTCTTTCTTCTCTCCGTAAATCCTTCCATACACATATTTTAAAATCTCCACATATGGAACTACCATTTCCCTTCAAATATGTTACCATTCTTGTAATAAATTCAACGTTATAACGATTTTTCAAAATTATAACTTCTTTTATGCCTTTCACAATGCAAAAAGCGACTATGTCTTTCGACAACTCGTCTCGCGATGATGCCGATAAAGATTCATAGTTCACATAAATACTCGAGTTCCTGGCACATACATTAAATTGCGCGACTTCGAAAATATTTTTTTATTTATTTAACAATTTATGTACACGTAACAACAAACAACAACACGTAAAAATTAGTGTCACATAACATTTTCTCCCATTCAATCAAACATATCTCAACGTCATTTCCTTGCTTTTTAAGAACTTCCACGATCCTAGGGTGATCAGTCCCAGATATCATGGAGCCCGTATCACAAACATTCGGCTCTCTCAATCGCTCGTACTGCGCCCTCGTCATCACGGATACAGTCTTTCACGTGTGGTTTTCAAATCCTCGCTTGTTATTACTATCCTGGAAAGCGCATCTGCTAGCACATTTTCATTCCCCTTAATATATTTAACTTCAAAGTCATACTCTTCTAAACACAAACGAAACTTAGTTAACCTACTTGATGGATCTGTCATGTTAAACAAATACAACAGCGGCCGGTGATCCGTTTTTACAACGAACCTCCGTCCGTACAAATACGGTCTAAAATATTTAACCGACCAAACTATTGCCAATAACTCCTTCTCTATTATAGGATAATTTAACTCACTCTTCCCTAAAGACCTACTAGCATATGTAATGTGTTTCCCGTTCCCATTACACAACACACTTCCCACAGCATACCCCGAACTATTGGTTTGCAATATAAAAGTGTTGTTTTCAGAAAAATCCGGATAATCCAACACCGTTGGATTCATTACGCTTACTTAAGCAACAGAAAAGACCTCTCGCACTCATCGGTCCAACTAAACACAACATCCCTTTTACATAGCCTGTTCATAGGTACCACTATTTTAGCAAAATTTGGTATGAATTTCCTATAATAATTCGCAAACGCCACGAACCGCTTCACCTCATCAACCGTTGATGGACGCGGATAACCTTTAACGACTTCTACCTTCTCTGGATCTGGTGAAATACCTTCCGCCGAAATTACGTGTCCTAAATATAGCACTTGTTTCTTCAAAAATTCACATTTGGATGGATTTAGCTTAAGATTTACTTCCCTCAAGCGTGAAAAGCTGACATCAGGTTCCGGTTATGCTCATCCAAATTCCTCCCAAAAATAATTAGATCATCTAAAGAAATCACACACCTGTCATAATTCAACCCAGACATGGCCACAGTCATCAACGTGCTAAAAGAACTCGGACTTATCTTCAACCCCATTGGTAACCTACACATCTGAAACTGCCCCTTATCTGTCGTAAAAGCAGTGTATTTCCTACTACTTTCTTCTAAAGCACATTGATAATATGATTGCGACAAATCACAGTGACTAAAGTAAACAGCACCCGACATCTTATCTAAGATTTCAGTTATATTCGGCAAAGGAAATTCATCATCCTACATCTTTTCCTTCAACTGCCTGTAATCTATCACCACGCGCTATTTCTTCTCCCCACTACGATCTGCTTTTTTGGGTACAGCTAAAACAGGACTAGACCACTCACTAACCGCCTTTTCAATAATATTACTATCTAGCATCTACTGCACTTGCCTATCAACTTCCTTCTTCTGTACATATGGTATTCTATATTGCCTCCTGTAAACTGGAGTCGCATTCTCTTTCAATCGTATTGACTGCTCATCCACATTCGTGACAGCTAATTTATCTCCCGGAACATGAAATATACCTGAATACTTCGCGCAGATTCGCTCAATCGCTCAAATAGTCAAGTTTAAGCAAAGAAAATATTTCCTTAACACGTCCAACGTCCACCTCCGACTCCGCAAAACTACAACAATTGTAATCACTTAACGGATAAACTTCTACACCGGACATACTACACACAACTTCCTCAGAATTTGTGTTTAAAACCCTAATGGGTATCATCCCATTCCGAAGCTTAGCCATCACACGAGCCAAGAAAACCCCTTCACACAATTTTCCGCTCTATTAACGGGAAAATACCGAACCACTTCACAACTCGGAGGAATAGTCAACAAGTAATCATAGGACTTGAGCGGCATCGAAACCGTCTGCCCCTTAGGACCTTTAAGGGACAACTTATTCAACGAAAAATCTATAATACTACTATACTTCTGCAAGAAATCCTGGCCCAATATGCCAACCGACTTACACGGCAAATCATCAAATATATAAAACCTATGTACGAACGATCACCGGCCGTACTCCAACCTCAAACATACATAACCTGCAGCTCGCAAACTACCTCCTACACCATTGATCACCAACTCTTCCATAACTATTTTATAGCACAAAGCGTTATTCGTCAAGAAATTGCTCTTTACGGCTGATATCGACGCACCCGTATCCACTAACCACTCCGTATCCACACTATCCGTTAGTAAATTAACCCAGTCAATACTATCGTAAGCTAAAATATGCTTAGTCTCGAAAAAACTGAGGCTCACTCAACTGTCCGCATTTACCACTCCATGGCATTGACACCGCGCCTGAGTCAGCATCGCCCCGCGCATGCTCAAAACACGCTACACGCCGCTGATCTTACTGAGTTTGGCGTCCACGACGAGCATTATCGCTGCGACCGCGTATTCCACTGCTATGCCATACGCTGACATTTTTGTGCGTCCGCTCAACAGCTGTTCCTTGCTGCGCGTGTCTATTCCCTACAGTGTGCCGCCTATAATTATTTCCACGATTCCTATTGGCCGTTGAAAAACCACCCCTTGCGGGCCAGCGCTGGTACGTCATGACTTGCGCCGACGAAGCACAATCCTCGTCTTCCGCCACCCTGATAGCATCTTTCAAACAAGTCAAATTCCGCGCCGTAATAACCGTACCAAGACGCTGATTACGAAGTCCGTCAGCAAACTTCCTAATCGCATATTTTTCGTTCAACGGCTGCAAAATCTTATAGGCTTCCGAACTTTCCCCGGCTTGAGAAATAGTCAAATTGACCATCAACTCCTCTATCTCGGCCCCAAAATCCGCGACCGATTTATTATTCTGCCTAGCGCGAGCAAGTTTGGCTTGCACAGCCACGTCCGACTCCACCGTTAATAAATGTTTCCTCATGTCAGCCAACAGACTGTCTATCGTTGCGTAATTGGAAGACAAACGAATCCTAGCCCCCCGGGTAACCCGTGTGGTTAGCACGAATTTAATAAAAGAGTGAATAAAAGAGCACTATCAGCCTCCTCTAACATTGAACTATAAAAACCTATGGCATCAATTAAATCTTGGGTCACCTGCTCATCCCCACTTATTTTCGGGAGCAGGCTAACCGCCGTCCTCAAAGAAAACCTTTCCGCCGCCATCTCTTGTTCGATTCTGCCCACGTCTTCAAACTTTATAGTCTCTACGTACAAATTTCTATTTTACCTATCAACTGCATTAACTCTTCCGAAAATTTGCTCGACCTCGAAACTATACTCTTAAATTTACCATATAAGGCTTTTGCGTCACTAATTTTTCCATAAAAATTTTTGCCTTCCCGCCTGCTAGAACCTAACTTAACAATAGATTCCCTTAACAATTTAAGTTGTACAAACAGTGACTTTAACTCCACTTCCATTCAAAACTATTGTCTCTAAATTCACTGATGACCGCAAGCACTCGCCGCAACACTTAAGCTCACATTGGAATCACTTACTTCCTCCGTCACTCCGTCCGTTCCCGGTCAGGCCATCTGCACAGCTTTACGAACCTCCCGCTGATTGATCTTCTCTTCGATCCAATTCTGGTGACATCTTCTATACATCCGGAGTGCCACACCAACGATGACAACCGCCAAACACACAGCAATACACAACAGCACGGTGTTGATAGCTGTCAGCTGCTCCTGCGTAACCGCTGCGTCATTCGATCCACCCGCTGCCGTCTGAGAGATAATCACCTCTTCCTTTGATGTCGTGCTCCCCATGGCCCGTGACCCGACGTGACGTGAACTGACCGAAGCAGACTAAACTGCGACTCTGACTAGCCCCCGATCGGGCAACTATAACGCCGTCCAGCCGACTGGCAGGGTCGCCATGCGATGTGGGGGAGAGGAGGGGTTAAGTAAACAACATGATGTGTACTACTCCGAGAGTCAGCTGCTTCTCCTCCTACGCACGGGTCGATCTTCAAGGTTAAGCAACGCTTACCAAGGTTGGTCTGTGGATGGGTGACCATCTTAATATACCGAGTTTCCTTCGTGCCTCGGAAAGCACGTTAAGCCGTTGGTCCCGGCTGTCATTTGTAGATCTTTGGCAGTCGTTACGGATAGTCAGAAACCAGTAAATCTGAACTCCAGTCTTGCCATGAAGTAACGTGTTACCCAGTTAATGGGTTGTGGAGGTCTGGTAGGCAGCCGCTCCATGTAAAATACTGGTATTCAGCTAAATCCGGCTTGACTGGAAGCCGACCCCAATGTAGTTGGGAAAAGGCGAGACAGATGATGACATACATAGATAGTACGTGACACTATGCTAATACTAAGGCTACGAACACAGCTTATCTACTTAACCTTAAACTACGCACTATACGTGATGTGCTGATGAACAATATACGTGCCTCCACACCTCAATATTGTTCAAAAAACTTTTTTTTTTGATTTTCTAGTTTGACCCCCAAAAGTGACACCCATTATAAAAATTTTATATTTACGTAACGCATCCGTGTTTGGGTCATAGAAGCTCATATGTGCACTAAATTTCAAACATTATTATGTAAACAAAGACTGGAAGAATAATAGGAAGCGACGGATAATAAAACAGATATCATTTAAAAGCTTGTTGTAAGTGTGTTCTTTTTCATTATCAACACGAAAAATCGGTTCATGGAGAAAAACGTTAGAGGCCATAAATGGGTTTTGCAAGAAAAGAAATCGTCGAATGCAAGAGTTACGAGGATCGTCGGTGAATGAGACATACATCATTTTAAAGCTTGTTACAAGTGTGTTATTAGGGTTCCGAAAAAATACGGAACCCTTATAGGATCACTCAGGTGTCTGTCTGTTTGTCCGTCTGTCACAGCCAGTTTTCTACAGTCCCACTGGACCGATATTGTGCCGATAGTCGTGACGGCCAATGGCATAATTTCCAAGAGACTCGACCAACATCTGCAGAGGCTCTCGTTGGGCAGCTGGATCATTTAAAAATGTAAATAATAATTAAATGATAATAATAATTCCCCAAAATGCAACCGGTAGAAAACCGACAGGCTATCAACTCGGCGTCGATGCTCAAGACTTTGGAGCTTCGACTCGACGAGCCTATCATTGCTAATGATCCTCTTGGCTCGTTTTTCGATTGACTCAAGAGCATCAAGCTGGTATCTGGCAGATCCGTTCTCAAGATGAGAGCAATACTCTAACACGATCGAACTTGCGCTTGATAGAGTTTGAGCAGCTGTTCCGGCGTGAAGTACCGTCTCACTTTTGCTAGGATTCCCAACTTGTTTGCAGTCACTTGAACTTTTGCCTCTATGTTGTTGTTTATATTTTCTTCCATATTTAATTGACATTTCTCCAGACTGCTTACTTCCTGACCTTCGGGAGGCAGATGAGGGGCCGAAGTTGGTGCTTTTAAAGAAATGAAGCACAAACTTATCTAACTGTTTCTCTTGCGAATCTCTATTCAAGCCAGTCAATATAGGCAAGAGAGAGTGGGGAGCTCTTATACCCGTCAATAGTTATTTATGTTGTGGTTATTTTATATAATTATATACCTACGTACAAAAGTATCTGGTTCAGTGAGAAAAAACGCTGATTAATCCCATCGTAATTCGATTCGAAGGACCATGTTTGTGCTATAAAAGTATTTTTTTTTTTGTTTTAGATCCACAAGCGCCGCTAACGAAAACAGTAAGAAATTTGTGTCGCCAGGTGAAACAAAATCCTGTTAAAATAGTTTGTACTTCTAAAATTTATTTAGCAATGTACTTAATACCTGTAATTTTGTCTGTCACTGTGAATTATGTGATAATTGCATTGCAAATTAATAATTTTATTTAATATATCATCCGGTTTGACTGGAAGCCGACCCCAATATAATTGGTAAAAGGCTAGGCAGATGATGATAAATATATCATAACATAATTTTATAAAAAAAAAAAAATAAAGAGCATTTACTAGCTTTCCATGTTTTTTTTTGGAATCTGTTCAATTTTTAATTGATAGGTAAATAATTACAGTGAAACTTGGTTAAGTGGGGTCTGGATGTATGAAAAACCTCTGTTACTGATAATAATTACAAAGAGGTCCCGACACTGAAATGCTAAAAATAAATTGCAATAAAATAATACTGTGTGCTTTCCCATATTTTGAAAAATTGTCAAATAGACAAAATAATTATATTCACATGCTTAATAAGCATATACATTTCTTAGTTAGTCATCACAGTGACAAACTTGTTTTTCTGGACATCAACTTAGGTATATGTTGATAAATTAAAGTCGACTAGGGATACAGTGTATCTGCCTATTAGGTTTAGACACCAAATAGCTAGGCTATTAGCATATTTTATAAACTCAGACATAAGTAGTATGTCGAAGTCTTGTATTATAATTAGCACTGCAATTATTAGTAATAATACTAATGTACAGGTGGATACCTTAATTAACTGTAGCACTAATGCTATAAATATTTAGAATAACTGTACGAAGGAGAATCCATGTGTCACTTTGGACAATTCTTATAATGTGGGGTCCACAAGTAGCGGGATCTTGGTGCCTAGTGATGGCATGGGAGTCGTGGGGCTCGCTCCGGATGTTCCTTTAAACTAATTTGTACGACAACAGACTAGAGGATACCAATAACAGTATAGTTACATCTACCAATTCTACCATGAACTAGGTATCTTCTTGCTCTCACATAGCTAATTTTAATAAAGGGGCTAGACAGAAATCCTTGAAATTATTCTATCAGAATATTCAAGGCTTTTCTTCAAAACAGCTGGAAATGGAGTTATTTTTAGAAAAAACAATGTTTGACATTATTTGTTTCACTGAGCATTGGTTAAAGGATTTTGTAATATTGATTAATTACGAGAATTATAGTGTGGGAAATTCTTTTAACCGAAAGTCAATGCTACGTGGGGGTTCACTAATTTTAGTAAAAAAATGTATTAAATTTAAAACCCGTAAAGACATAGTTAACTTGTCTGTTGAACATATCATTGAACTGTCCTGTGTTGAGCTAGATAAGCATGTCATAGTGTGCGTTTACAGACCGGGTAATTATCTGAACTACACTATATTTGAGTCAGTGATGGAAGATGTATTGAAAACTTGCAACTGGTAATAAACTAGTAATCATCTGTGGAGATTTTAATATTAATATCTTAGAAAACAATTCAGATAGCTGTAGATTATTAAATCTCTTTAAATCATTCAATTTGTCTAATGTGTTCATAGAACCAACCCGTACAACTACAACTACTGCTACATGTATTGATAATGTTTTTTGTTGTGGCAACTACTTAGAGAAAGCCATTGCGAATTGCCTTCCTTCTGATCACAGTGGGCTACTGGTATCTTTTGAGTCCAACATTTCAATTCAACAAGTGCAAATACAAACTAGACCAATAACATCCGGTAATTTAAATAAATTTAACCGCACTTTAATCCGGAAGTTAAGTGATTGGAACCTTACAATGAACAATGCTAATATTTTGTATACAGATTTTTTTTCTTTAGTCCAAACCGAATTCAATAATACTTTTAAAAAGAAAACTAAAACTATCTGCCCTAAGTTTTTATTTAGTGACTGGGCAACTAAAGGACTCAGAAAAAGTAGAGGAGGACGTTGTACAACTGACGCTGGTGTTACCTTACTAAAGCACATCTTTAATGCGTGGGAGGACGCACAGGATGCCATAGGTGTCTTTTGTGATCTCTCGAAGGCGTTTGATTGCGTTGATCACGATACATTACTCCTGAAGCTCGGGCATTATGGACTGGTCAAAGCAGCGTTAAACTTGGTCAAATCTTATTTGAATGATAGACGGCAATTGGTTCAAATAAACGGTGTCAATTCGTCGGGATAAACGTGATAATGGCCGTTCCCCAGGGCTCGATTTTGGGTCCTTTCTTGTTTTTGGTATATATCAATGATTTACCCTATTTATTGCAACAAAAACTTGATATGGTGCTGTTTGCCGACGATATTTCCTTAATTCTTAAGATAAATAGACAGACGGACAGTGTTGATATTATAAATAATGCCCTAATGCAAGTCCAAAATTGGTTCACGGCGAATAATTTCGTTTTGAAAGAAAAGAAAACGAAATGTATAAGATTTGTTTTACCCAATGTCAAAAGCAGTGATTGTGACATAGTGTTGAACAGGGAAAAGCTAGAATTTGTCGATAAAACGGTTTTCCTGGGAATTACGCTTGACCCAAGGCTACAATGGGGCCCTCATATATCATCTTTTTCTGGACGGCTAAGTTCAGCAGCTTATGCTGTTGTTTAAATCCGCCTATTAACGGATGTCGATACCGCAAGACTGGTCTATTTTAGTTACTTTCTCAGTATCATGTCTTACGGTATTTTACTATAGGGAAGGGCTGCAGACATTGAGTCTATTTTTATTCTGCAGAAAAGAGCCATCAAAGCGATATACAATCTCCGCCAGCGCGATTCTCTAAGGGAACTGTTTAAGAATATTAACGTAATGACGGTACCTTGTCAATACATTTACGAAAACATCATGTATGTCAGAAAGAATTTACATCTTTTTAGTAAAAGAGGTGACAGACATAATTATGGTACTAGAAATAGAGATCAATTAGTTCAACCAGGTTTCAGACTGGCTAAAGTTGCCTCATCTTTTATGGGGTACTGTTTAAAATGTTATAATAAGATACCTCCTCATATATTAGAACTAAATGAGACAAAATTTAAATCTTGTATTAAACGCACACTATGCAGGCAAGCATATTATAAGTTGGGGGATTATATTAAAGTTGCAATACAATGCTTGGCTGAATGCTGGTCCTGCTCCACAGCCACTAGGGCGCACAAAATAATCTGTTAGCATTTGGAAACATTGTTGGACCGGCTGAAGATTGTAAATAACAATATTTGCATTGTATAGACTCAATTTATTTAGCAATGTATAATTTCATCCATTTTAACGGCACATGTGTGAGTACTGTGTACCTTAAACTTAAGCTATAGCTATCAGTTTTAGGTTTGTTTTTGACTTGAATGTACCCTGGCGGTTGGAAGTGTCATGCTCACTCAAAAGTTATGCTGATGGTTGCGTATATGTTGGAACATTTGGCTCCCTTCAAAATGGTTGAGCCGAATTGTGCTAGCGCATGCGTCATGTTCGTGAACGGGCGCTGTCAGTTGGGACTGGTCATTTCTTAGTTGCCATGGTTTATTTTAAATATTTCTTTGAATTTTTCCTTTTTTCCCGGACGCTTTTATCCTGCTCGTCTTTTACATCGTTCTCACATGTTTGTTTAATTTTAACTTGATGTAAACAAAACTTTGTAACAATTTATTATTTTTAAAAGAGTGTCCATGGAGTTTCTTGCACGTTCTTCTCCATAGAGATCTACGCTTTGGAACGTGCAAATAGCTTCATCTTTTTGGACTGACCGACCTTGACAATTCAAAAGTGCCTGTAAATGGTTTATTTGAAATATACGATTTGATTGATTGATTGATTGATTGACTTGCATTGAAATACCTCTGCTGCTGGGAATTTTCAAGCCTTGTTAACTGAAATTAAGTTTCATAGATGTTTTCGATGTTCACCTCTATAATTGGATCTTTTTAGTCTTCCAATTCAAAAAGATACTTAGAGCACGTACTTACCGACGACCTTAAAGATGATGTAGATATTGAAAACCGCCAGAGCCCTACGTTCCCTACGTGGGGCTCTAGCGGCCTGAGGTAACATGTTGGCCTGTAGATTCTCTCAGTGTTCACCTTTTCAAGTCGTTTTGTCAAGGTCTATGGGTCAACTATGTGTTGCGCATCCAATACAATCAACGTTTTTAGGATGCTGTTGAAACAGCCCCGTTTCTGTAGCGCTTCTGAGATGATTGCTCAGAACCGAACTGACGGCTTCCATGCAGTGATTCGCAAGAGAGTCGCATCGCCGATGAACGCGAGGCAGTCACAATAACATCCTGAGAACAGTGGCGGAGAGTTCTTACTCCCCTGTTCTGAGGTACAATGTGGGGAGAATGATCAGGTAGCTTATTTCTTACCTACTTTATCCTTCTTTCTCTGCACATCCTGACTCAGAAATCTACTTTGTTGTTTGTTATAGTTCCAAACATCCGTAAGAAACGGAACCAAGTGACAGACACCCAAGTGATCCTAGAAGGATCACTTGGGTGTCTGTTTGTCTGCCCGACTGTCACAGCCAGTTTTAGGATCTACAAGACCGATTCTGTTACACGGACGCATTACATAAATAAAGAATACAGAGGTCACCTTTGGAGTTCAAACTAGAAAAATTAAAAAAACATGAGTGACATATCAAATGATAGAGTTTTTAACATATTTTTTATGATTTTAAAATAAAAAGTTTTGAAGTCACTAAAGAAATTAGACCGGGAATAACAATTCTCTCCCCTTTATCTCCGAACCAGTCCACATACATACGCTGCGTCAGGTTATACAGAAGACCGAGTATAATCTGCAGCTCTGCTTAGCGTTTGTGGACTACGAGAAAGCCATTGATTCGATCGAGACTTGGGCTGTGCTGCAGTCTCTCCAACGGTACCAGATCGACTATCGGTACATCAAGGTATTGAAACGTTTTGTACAAAAACACTACCATGTCAGTCCGACTTCAGGATCAGACCTCGAAACCTATCCTCCTGCAGCGGGGTGTGAGACAGGCAGACGTCATTTTTCCGAATTTGTTCACGGCCGCAATAGATGTTTCACGGTTTTGGACTGGAGAAAGCTAGGCATTAATGTCAATGGCGAGTACGGGAGTGTTCACACTTTTACAACTCTATTCAGCTTAGCATAGCATAGCATAGTCGGCCTTATAATGTTCCCACTGTTGGGACTCAGGCCTCCTCTCTAGGAGAGGGAAAGGGCCGTAATCCACCACGCGGGCCCAATGTTGGTTGGTTGGCTATTCAGCTTATGCCCGTAGAAAACAACGATTTTGTATGGAAATGCGTCCGCATTCATTCAGCTTTCCGTGTCTTTTAAGCTTTCGTGGCAAACAAGTATAAAATGAGGACAAATGTGTTTTTATCATGCGAGTGCTATGTATGGAGTTCAGCGCTGTTCCGTCGCATTCAGCGTCGAACGCGGCCTTACGCGGTGGAACAGCGTGGTACATGGATGGTTCTCGACTTCTAGTGTGACTGACACTGGCATAACCACCATCAGGGATTTTAATTTTGATAATATAAAAAAATGGCGCTAATTAGTCGCCAAATACCAGAATTAGTCGATCACTGGTTCAAAAGTTATAAGGATTTATAGGTGGCCGATCTGGGGTGCGCCTACCCCAGCTTGGTCTATTTGAATCTCAAAAGCTAGGGCACCTAGCGAAGATCTGTTTTCTCTCTCAATAGTCGCTAATTAGTCCCAAGTTTTTGCAAAGTCTCAGATTTAATCGGGTCTTAGTTTAGAAGATATAATAAGTTCAATTTTTAAAGTAGGTATAGTACAAGAGCTAGATCGAAGAGTAATCTCTTCGAAGAAATTGCCAAGAAAAATTTTTTCTATTAATATGTGAATTATACTTCTAGTTTTACCGGTCTAAAGTCCGTAAAATTTACAGAGAGAGAGATAAATTCTCAATCCTTCGATTTAGTTCTTGGACTGTACCTGTACTGGGTCAATCCATGTCGTTTGCGTTTTAATTTTTTTTTACGTTTAATTTTATCTATTTTTTTTGCAAGAAGCCAAACGATAAAAATATCGCACACAGAAAGGTCCATTTTCAGAGCACAATACTAAATTAGTAAAGAGCGTGACTACCGCGAGACCATCTTCAAAGTCGATTTTCTTGAAAACTTCGAAGGTACACCTATTGAGTACTAATTATTAACCAAATATGGAAGCGATTGGTGGCGGTGGTCCTGCGGTAGTCACGGACATCTTACCGTCTTCGCAGCGTACCTTTCTCATTCTTACGATGCTGTACGCGGCTGATAGAAGCAGAACTGTACAAGTGTGACCAGAATCGTTCAGCGAAACGCGAATGGAGCTGAATAAATGTGAGTAGTCCCTATATCTGCCACCTTCTATTTGCCGACGATATAGTCGTCATAGCTGATACTACGGTGGACCTCAGTACAATGCTCTTTTTTCTATTGGGACAAACCCGCCACATATTCGCAACCATTGCAACTCCTGAAAGCCAGAATCAACAGTGGTGACCACCAGAAAAGCACCGAGCCGCACCACGGATTATATATTAACACTCAAACTAATGGGTCCTAAATTGTGAGCTACTTTTGATTCCAGTAATAGGTATGGCACAATCGTTTGAACGCACATAAGTTTGTTCTGGTTTCTACAAGGTCCGTATAGTGAACTACTCCAGATGTAACCTGAATACTATCTATCATAACATTGCGTTCAGTTTGCCAAAGAATACACTCCCATAAGGTGTGATGTGCGGATTGTTCGTATTTATGGTCAGCATAAAAGCGAGGCCAGAAGCCTAAAGCAAAATGATTTACTCTTAAAGTTGTCATGACCTGTGAGAAATTGGGCAACACAGTGAGTACAATGCTCGATGACCTCAGTAGAGCTTCCGAAAGAGTGGGTCTCAAAATGAACATAGACAAAACCAAGATCATGGTAAATACCCATGTAGCACCCACTCCCATCAAGATCGGGGACTCTACACCCGAAGTTATAGAAAAGTACGTCTACCTGGGACAAACGGTCCAGTTAGGTAGGACTAACTTCGAGAAAGAGGTCAACCGTCGAATCCGACTCGGCTGGGCAGCGTTCGGGAAGTCGCGTGGTATCTTCTCATCCCACATACCACAGTGACGCAAGACGAAAGTCTATGACCGGTACGTGTTGCCGGTGATGAAATATGGAACTGAGACGAGGTCGCTTACAATGGGTCTCATCACAAGGCTCAAAGTCACTCAAAGGGCAATGGAGAGGGCAATGCTTGGAGTTTCCTTGCGTGATCGAATCTGCAATGATGATATCCGCAAGAGAACCAAGGTTACCGACATAGCCCGAAGGATCGCAAAACTTAAGTGGCAGTTGGCAGGGTACATTGCTCGCAGAACAGATGACCGATAGGACCGAAAAGTTCTGGAGTGGTGACCGCATACCGGATGATGCAACGTTGGTAGGCCTGCCACAAGGTGGACGGATGACCTGGTGAAAGTCGCGGGTAGACGATGGATGCGAGACGCGCAGGACTGGTCGTTGTGGTGACGCTTGGGGGAGGCCTATGTCCAGCAGTGGACGTCTTTCAGCTGATATGATGATGATGATGAACTTCGAGAAAGAGGTCAACCGTCGAATCCGACTCGGCTGGGTAGCGTTCGGGAAGTTGCGTGGTATCTTCTCGTCCCACATACCAAAGTGTCTTAAGTCAAAAGTCTATGACCAGTGCGTGTTGCCAGTGTTGACTTAAGGAACTGAAACGTAGTCGCTCATAATGGGCCTCATCGGAACGCTTAGTGTCACTCAAAGGGCAATGAAGAGGGCAATGCTTGGAGTTTTCTTGCGTGATCTAATCAGGAATGATGATATCCGCAAGAGAACCAAGTTTACCGACATAGCCCGAAAGATCACCAAATTAAAGTGGCAGTGGGCAGGGCACATTGCTCGTAGAACAAATGGTCGATGGGACCGAAAAATTCTGGAGTGGCGACTGCGTACCTGACGATGAAGGAAGGCCTCCCACAAGGTCGACCGATGACCTGGTGATGGTCGCGGGTAGCCAATGGATGCAAGACGCACAGGTCCGGTTGTTGTGGCGACACTTCGGGGAGGCCTATGTTCAGCAGTGGAAGTCTGTTGCGATGATGATGATGATTATCTCCGAAGCTACTTTCACAAAAATTTTGAAAAAAAAAATCCATTGTAATAATACTTCTTTAAATACAAATTACAGGAAAACCTATAAGTCCTTAGTGTTAAAATAACAGATTACGAAAATTAGATTGGTTCGAAACTCTTAACCTGAGTCCAACTCGCACTTGACCAGTTCTTTTTTAACTAGTTTGTGCACTACTAACACTGTTCATAAGATATTTTACTAACAAAATGGACTATCAATATTATTGTCTGAAACAAATAAATGAAATTAAATTTGCTCAATAACCCGTGTAAGTTAGACCATTTATCAAGTTTAGACAAGTTACGATACGCTTTATTTAGTATTAACCGACTTCAAAAAGAAGGAGGTTATCAATTCGGATGTTTATATTTACTTAAGTATGTTCGGGCATAACTCCGTCATATAGACGGATTTGCAAAATTATTTTTATGTTTGAAACAGGTTTATTCCAAAATGGTCCCATTTAAATTTGGTGAAGATCTGATGAAGAAATTCGGAGGTAGGCAACGGAACTCTTCAATGATCGCAAATGGATCGGGATTGCTGCAATCGCATGTCTGTTTATGGTTTACACCAGTACATTACATGACATCACGCTGGCGGCAATAAACGCAAAAACAACGACTTCCAAAATTAAAGTTATTTTTCACTTCATTGTGTTTTTTATTTGGAAGTCGGTTGTATTTTTTTGCATATTTTTGTGTTCTATTTTGACATGGGTTTGCTCTTGATTCAAGTCTAGATCCAGAGGTGACAGCGACAAAGTCGAAGATGGAGTGAGCTTTCCCAGAAGAAGCCTGTTCGAGAGAACAGGCTAGCAAAGGCAGGCAAGTTAGAGTTAACTTTGAACAGATTAGGGTAGGATGCGTCCGGAAACACAGACGCAGGTAGAATTCAATTCTGCCAAGATTGCGGAATTTGTGCGAAAAAGTCACCACGGCACGGCAAAGGGCACTAGGAGAAACACGGATGGGTTAAGTTAGTAAGAGTTTGACACTCTCTTCTGCTCCGCCCAGAGCGGGAAGAGTCATGATGATTTCCCATTCTTAAAAAACTGGCCAAGTGCGAGTCGGACTCGCGTGCAAAGGGTTCCGAACCAATTTAATTTTTTTAACATGTTATTTTAACACTACAGACTACTAACAGGTTTTCCTGTAATCTTTAGGTAAAGATCTATGCTCTCTATTTTTTTCAAAATTTTTGGCTCAGTAATTTCGGAGATAAGGGGGGAATGGTTATTTTTCGTCTAATTTCTTGAATAACTTCAAAACCATTTATTTTAAAATTATGGAAAATATATAATTAAAACCCTTACAGTAAACCCTTTGATTTGATATGTCACACGTTATTGTTCAAAAACTTTTTTTTTAATTTTCTAGTTTGACCCCCAAAAGTGACTCCCATACTAAAAAATTAATAATTTACGTAACGCGTCCATGTTTGGGGCATACAAGTCCATATGTGTACCAAATTTCAACAGAATCGGTCCAGTAGATCAGGAGAAAACTGGCTGTGACAGACGGACAGACAGACAGACAGGCAGACAGACAGGCAGACAGACAGACAGACAGACACCCGAGTGATCCTATAAGGGTTCCCTTTTTTTTTTCGGAACCCTAAAAAAGGTGTGAATTCCAGTCCATTGCTGTGCGCATTATAAAAGACGTTTGGAAATGTGTAAGTGCGAATTGGTGGAATAGAAACAAGGTAGGGATTGTAACTTGCAGTGCGTTTAGATGTAAAAAGGTATAAGAGGGTCGGTAGGATGAGGTTAACAACCTCACACAGTCTAATTTCATCCTCTAATAAAATAATTTAAGTAGTGGGGCCCTCTATGGATAAATAAGACTATTGTTATTATCGACGCATCAGTGAGTGTACAAAAAATCCTTAAATAAATAGAGATTAAAAAAATATTCCATACAATACGACCAAAGTGGACGCAACATTAAAAGTAATTGCTAATCAATTAGTTTACAGAACTTAATACCATTAAGTGCTTAATACAATTGTTTAAGAAACCGTGTGCTCGTAGTTTAAACATGGTGGCAAGAAAAATCATTAAAATATTAACAACAACTGAAAATATAATTGGTGTTTACAGAAATTACGCAAATCTGTCAAAAATATGTAAAATTTTAAATGCTTTTCGTATCGTTTTAGAAATAGCTTTCATAGTTGCTATGGTTGACATCATTTATTTTGTAGAACCACTACTAATTAAACAAAAAAAACAAATTATGAACATGATGAAAGTGTATCAAGTCGTGAACCAGCTCAGCACTTTAGTTATCATCATGAGTGGTATTCTAAGTTCTGGTTCTTACAAACTGTTCATCGAAAACTTCATGTCCGTGCACCATTACTTCCAGAATGAACCCAATTATATAAATTGTTCAAAAAAGCTTAAAAACTTCTTTTTGGCTATCACAGCAGTATCAAGTACAGCAAGTGTATTACTTTTTGTATCGAATTTGCTTTCCGAAATGTATATAACGAAGGAATTCAATATAAGTTTTCTTGTTGTAATGATCTCAGATATATTAAACGAACAACGTTATATTTTGTTAAATGCAACGATACTGGCTTATATAACAATGATAGGGAACTTGTTGAAATGTTTGAGTAAACGCATATTTGATGTTCAAATAAAATACAACGATATCGAAAAGAGGTTACACTTAGATAGCAGCGAGTGGAATGATGTTCTTACGGTTGAACAAGTGGAACAGTGGGCTACAAAGTTCAAATGCTTACTGAGTTGCAGCAGGAATCTATCCATATGCTGTAAGGCTCAGGTACAATATTTTTTGTGCCTAGCGGTTGAATAAAATAACCATTACTTTATTTAATTGACATTTCTCGGGTTTTTATACTCCCTGACCTTTATTAAAAAAACAAAATAAAAATAATACTACCTTCGTGCTTTTTTCAGATACTAAATTCACAATTTTTTTCTTTAATACATCATCTTGCTTCAATTTACGTGTTTTTTTATGCACTTTTACTAAAGGTAAATATAATAATGTTACATAAACTATTTGTTTATTGGGTTAAATAGCCTGGGGATAATTAATTATCTTACTGTTTTTTTACAGGAATTGATTGTCGTTCCCGGCATCATTTCGATATATTTTATCACATGCTCGGTGTTTTTTACATGTTCCCTTATGGTTGGGGGACAAAATTTACTAGATGAGGGTTATATAGTTAACAGGAGAATATCAAAACTTTACAGCACTTTGTCGATAAGTTAGTTGATGCCAAATATCTTTTTCTGTCGAGTTACATATTAATTATAATATTATGATGCTTGGATTCATTATTTACTATACTGATTGCTTGCTGCATATTTAATTGTCATTTCTCGGGATTCTGTAACCTCGCACCTTTGGGTGGCGAAGAAAGATTACAGAGTCCCCATAGGATGCATTTAAAGAAATGAGGGACTAACGCATCTTAATGTTCCTCTGTAATCTCTATTCAAACAAGCCAATAAAGGCAAAAGAGAGTTGTGAGCTTTAATACCCGTCAATTGTTATTCATATTGTGGTGTGTGTCAATATGTAATATGTGAAAAAGAGTATCCACTCAAGCGTCCAGCCGCGCGAGCGACTCTCGCCCCACCTGTCCGCGCATTAAATGTCACTTTTTTATGAACGCGCGAGTCTCTTTCAGCAAAAACGATTACTACTGAAAAATACTATACTACTAGCTACATTCGAATAAAACAAACTTGCAGAAAGCTAAAAATATCCAAAATTTAATTTAGTTACAAGTAAATTTTTCAAATTAATGTTATAGCATGAAAATAAAGCTTCATGTTGAGAATATAAAAAAATATCGTTTTTAATTTTTTCTTTCGACTTTTATAAGAAAAGTATAATAGTTACCGGGAATAATTATTTTATACTATAATATTACCTTTAAAATGATACCAATATTTTAATATTAATAGTTAGATTTCTGTGAAAAAAATATAAACAAAGCCACGGGGACTGCATTCCTAAACACTGAAATAATGGGTAACGAGTGTCGTTTTAATAATTTCTAGATACATTTCAACATATATTGTTTGTAAACGGTTATTTACGTGATGATAGTGAAGTATTCAAAAACAACCGATAAGAATATATTTTAAACAACGTTTAATCATCAAACGATAATCGCGTAGGGATCATATAACTTTTGCAACTCAATTATTATATAAACGTTTTAGAATTGTCGTAATGATACAATTTTCGTAGAGGATATATCTTCAAAATTAATTTGAAATGCAACAACATTAGAAATAACGTATAAAAACAAAAAACTTAGCACATTTTGTTCCATCTCCATACACTTTAACAGTTTACAAACAAAAATGGCAAAACGTCTTTTTCCCCTTTTTTTTCTGAATATCATCACTCTCATGGATGGCAAATTTCATATAGCGCCATCTGAAAATTTTCTACTGGATTATTAAGCGCTAACTTAAGCGCTGTACATGTTTAAATTAAACGATGTCGTTTGGTGATTGTAGTCACCATGGACGGTATAGGCAAGAATTTTTGTGGTGACTATACTCCCCGTATACGCTTGAGTGGGCATCTGGTTAAAAAAAAAACAATAATACACTGATTAATCCCATCGTAATCCGGCTCGAAGGACCATGTTGAGATAACACTATTTTGCAGATTTTGACATGACACAATATTTGTGTGTGCTTTATAAATAAATTATGGTTATTTGTTTTAGATCCACGAGCGCCGCTAACGAAAAAAGTAAGAAACTTATGTCGCCAGGTCAAACAAAATCCTGTTAAAATAGTTTATACTTCTAAAATTTATTTAGCAATGTATTTAATACCTCTAAGTTTGTCTCTCACTGTGAATTATGTAATAATTGCATTGCAAATTAATAATTTTATTTAAATGTCATTACATAATTTTAGAAAACAGAATAAAGAGCACTTAAAACTAGCTTTCAATGTTTTTATTTTGGAGTCTTTTAAATTTTTTAACCGACTTCAGAAAAAGGAGGACGTTCTCAATTCGATTGTATTTTTTTTTAAATTGATTAATAAATAATTACAGTTAAACTTGGTTAATACGAAAGACGTCCACATCTTGTATCCAGTGGATTTCCGTGGCATTCACAAGATCATCAATCCGCCTAGAGAGGTTCTGGAGTCGTTACCGCGTACCAGAAGACGAAGCTTTGGAAGGCCTCCCACAGTTATATATATATTTGTATTTAATTTCAAAAAACACCGGCCAAGTGCGAGTCGGACTCACCCACCGAGTTTAAATTAAGACTAAGTATATTTTTATGATTTGATAACAAATGTATAGTTTTCAGACTTTTTCCTATACTTGTAGGATAAGACGGTATTAATTGCCAAATTTCATAATTCTAGGCCCCCGGGAAATACCCTATACATTTTGATTCCCTTGAGAAATATACGTTTTTATTGCGGCATAAACGGCCGTACCTTTTTTTTTACGTTAACTTAGAACTTTGATTTTTTCACAGCTCCGAGGAATCGTAAACCTCAGTACATGGTTTTAATTTCAACTCGATGCCTCCACGCGTTCTTGAGATAGAGGGTCTTGACAGACAGACGGATGAATAACAAAGTAATCTTATAAGGGTTCTGTTTTTCCATTTGAATTACCTACAGAACCCCAAAAGTGAACGAGACCGAAAAAACAGGAATGAGAAGCTGAAAGATGTGTTTTTGACGTAGTATTAAAAAAATGAGTCTTCATGACGGTCAACTTCAACTATGTAGTTCTATTGTTAAAATTTTTGCCTTTAAACGGCTGACATTTCAAAATGAGTTTCAAAATTTATATCAAAAACATGTTTTCGTCGCTGTTTAGACATTTTGTTCGCGAAAAAGACACTAATTTCTCAGAACACAATACTACCACGCTCTAGCGCCGCGCGATCTGCCCGCTGGTTTCGTAACCGAGTCTGCGCCGCCGCGCCGCTGTCCTCACCGCAGCGCCACTGCTTGCACCGCCGCTCCTTGCCCGCTGACTTCATGCCCGCGGCCTAAGAGAGGATTTCTCGAAATTACTACGGGAACGGAAAAAACGAAAACGGGATACGCGCGTACGAAGTCGCGGGTTTTGCCCTCAACTAGATTGTAATCAGTAGTTCAGTCCCTTTTTGCTGATGTCGTATAACCTTAATCACTCACAAAACCTAGATCCTTGAAAAATAAACAATTCTTAAAAACGTGCGACACTAGCATAAGAATAAAAAATCAATAATTTGATCTGCCCTAAGTCAAATACCCGAAAACTTGCGGCCGAAATAAGGGCTGCAACTAACTTGTAACACAACTTATAAACTTGGCAAAGGTTTATTGTACCACAGCCTGTGTGTTTCTGATATATGGCCCCTAAATTTTCCTTGAACAATAAGTATTGGCAGCCCAGTATAATCTCTACTTTTTGGTGAGTGACCTGCTAATTTTCTTGAGTACCTATTAATTTTGCTTGACTTTGGTAACATTAGGAGTGATTCAGCTGTTTTCAAGACGATATCTTGAAGATAAATTATCGAAGTTGTTTTGTTTTATTCAAAAAGTGACAGTACCGTGGCATAACTTTTAGCTAGGCGTCCGTTATTCTGGGGTAGAGTTAAAACTGAAATTATTTACTGACATTGGTGGCATTAAGTCTGTGTAGTGATTTTAACAAATTAAGTTAGCACTTCGCCCGCTTGTAACTATTCTTATTTGTTTGGTATCGGCACAGGATGTCTTTTTACCGACACCTTTAGAATTCTACCTTTTTATTTCGTTACACGATCCATCTGTCATTTTTTTATTTTTATCTAAAATAAAAAATCACAGAAGCAGAATTCTTAAAGAAAATACTCATAAATCATTCTTTAGTAGGTACACTTAAACCACTCAAGCACTTCAGTTTGATTTTATCTGAAACCTCAAGAACCTAGACTACAAACATAAAACAAGCGACGATCGCCGTTCGGAAGGCGACCTTCTGAAATCAATTTCCCGAGTCAACCTTTGTGGCTGGCCAGTATTTTGTCTCGATTCTATTAGGGACTTGTCAAAAGCTATTTACTGTGAAATATTATGGGATTCACATAATGTGAGTCGGATAGGTTCAATTCAAAGGTTTTCAAGGTTGTTTTTTGGTATTTTATCTCAAAAGCTGTCAGAAGTTTGTGATCAGTTGACATTTTGTTTAAATGTGACTGAACATTTGCGAATAGAATAGAATACTCTTTATTATGTACACCATATAAGTTACAGAAATAAATAGATGAAGAAAACATTACATAGGGTGACACAATGGGCGACCTTATCGCTAAAAGATAATAATTAAGAATATTTGCGTGCTGTCAAACTCGTGTTTCAATTACGGCCCTCTCCTTTCCACAGAGGAGAGGCTTGTGTTTCAACAGAAGGAACATTAAAGAATGATTAAGCTCATGCTTCTTGTTGGCGTAGACTCTTATGTAGTCCTATACAGATTATTGTAGAGACGAAAAGACATATAGACTTTATCTAAAAACTAAACTTTGATTTATGAAGGATAATGACACAATTTTAAATTATCTTGTTTAATAACATATTGCATATGCACATGGTCACGATTTAGGTTCAGACAGGCAATCAGGTAGATAAATCTGAAATGTCAAGAGTACTTCAAAACTATCCCAAAAAATAGTAGCTTTTTAATGACATCCAGCATATTGCAGTTAATATTATTTTGGGTACGTATCAAAATCCCGAAAGTTCATAATACCTATGATTGAAATACCGACGTCCAAAACACCGAAATTAAAAAAAACCGAAAGTTTTAAATGCCGATAGTCGTTATATCGAAACACAAAATACCGATGTTCAAATGCCCGAATGGACGAAATCCCGAATGGACGAAATACCGATGGAAGAAATCCCAAAGAGCAGCGACGTAGTTCCCGCGATTACTCATAGATGGGACTGCAACACAGTTAAGACGGTGGGCATTCTGCTTAACATGTTTTAATCTCCTTTTTTGTCATTGTCTCAGAGATTTTAGGCTTTGGGTCAGCGAGTGAAGCGAGCTCGGGACCTTAGGGCACCCCGACACGGACAGGTTAGGTTAGAAGGGTGTGGCGGAGTCTAGTGAGCGAGCGAAGCGAGCGAACACAGACTAGTTACTACTACTTCGTGGTTATTTTTTTTGTAAACCCTAGAGCCCTAGTACTTCAGTAGGCTCCGACTACGCTTTTTTGGCAACTTTTAAGTGTTTTGACCTAACCTGGTTTGCAAAAAATCGTTTTTCTCGGAAACGGTGGCAATTTCGGGATTTTGTACTTCGGGATTTTAAACTTCGGGATTTTAAACTTTCGGGCAAATGAACTTTCGGGATTTAAAACTTTCGACCAAACAACCATTCGGCGTTTCAATTATCGGGATTTCGTCTATCGGTATTTTAAAATTCGGTCTATTAAAATTCGGGATTTTGATACGTACCCATTATTTTGCATTTACATAACCGAAAAATGGCCAAAAGTCCAGTTTCATTCAAATCTATCCAGCGACATAATATTTCACTCTCCTTTTCTGACAAAATCTCTTTACTATGTCAAGGTTATGGCTTTTTTCCATGGGTAGCTCTCAGATAAGGGTTGCGTGGGTCGGTGACGTATGAGCCCCATAAGTGAATGACATAAGAGTGACGTGCGGAACAACCCCGACGGACGGGTGCGATGAATTTACTTGTAGGTCATGGTTACGGGGCTTTTGAGATAGTCGAGAAGTTTCGGGAACGGAAGAGGTTACATGGTTTGAAAAATGAGGGGCTATTGTGTTGAAGATGAGTAGAAGATATTAAAACATTTTTTTTTCATTTTGGTGTTTAGATACTGCTGTTTGGAACTATTGTTTTGCATTATTTTGAAAACAATTGGTACTTGTAAATTTATAACTAAACATCAATCAATACATACTAAACTGAGAGACTGAAATTTGGCATGTAGGTTCCTTGGGGAGTGTAGAAGAACACTAACAGGATTTCCCAAAATCCCTACGGAAACGGGAAAAAAACGGGAGAATCCAGCACGAAGTCACGGGCAAAAGTTGGTATTCTGATAAAAATACACACGAGTAAGTACTATTATATCAAATAGTACTACTCAACCAAATGTGGTTAGACCGACAGCGAACCCAAACATAGCCGGGATCAGGCGTGGTCGATTTACTGACTTGTATTTCAAACTCGTTTTACCGTCTGTCTGATATCGTAAAAAATAAATTAATCATTAATTGTTTATAAAGAATAGCTTTAAGTTGTTCAAATTTTCACACTGTGTGTTTCTATTGCCGCTATAAATTCAATATTCATAGACTAAAATGACTGCTTATAAGACTATTACTATATAGTGGCGATGAAAACTCAATGCAATCAAAACTTTGAAGTGTGCATCAACTCGTAATACAGCAGTTTAATTGCATTTTTAAAGTCTAATATAAAAAGTACGTCTAGACTAAGCTATAAAAAGAGAAGGTGCTGAAATAGAAACATAAAGTTTGTGTTTAATACGTGTGGAAATAAGTTTTTACGCATATCTGAAAGCAGTTACATGTAAATGCCACTTTTCATACGTCGCCGCACCGTTTTGAGTCAACTATCGTTTAAGAATTCCGCTAACATTAGTTTATGTAGAATTACATTCACCAATATTACATCTATATCTATCTATACTAATACTGATATAATATATAAAGCTGAAGAGTTTGTTTGTTTGTTTACTTGAACGCGCTAATCTCAGGAACCACTGGTCCGATTTGAAAAAATTATTTCAGTGTTAAATAGCCCATTTATCGAGGAAGGCTATAGGCTATATATCATCACGCTAAGACCAATAGGAGCGGAGCAGTTATGATAATTGTGACGCAGACGAAGTTGCGCGGGTCAACTAGTACTAATATATAAAGCTGAAGAGTTTGTTTGTTTGTTTGCTTGAACTCGCTAATTTAAAGAAAGAAAGAAACTAATTTATTTGGCACACACGAATACACACAATTTAGGTAGGTACAATAAAAAACTTAATTTTAAAAACAAAACAATAACATCGTGTGCCCCGCGGTTGCGACAAATAGGTCTAGTTCAGCAAATGCCAGACAACTAGGAGCTGCCTGACGCTGGTTTTCAACTGAACCTGACGTCGAAGTGTACGGATGTAAACCAGTTTACACTACTGGTCCGATTTGAAAAATTCTTTCAGTGTTAGATAGCCCATTTATCGAGAAATGCTATAGGCTATATATCATCACGTTAAGACCAATTGAAGCGGAGCAGAAGAAGTGGCGCGGATCAACTAGTAAAATATAAAAACATAAAACTGTACCATTATTGGTGACCGACTGATTGACTGATAGAAAACGCACAGCCGAAACTACTGGACATAGAAAGTTGAAAATTGCCATGTGGATTGTGGAGTGTAAAGAAGCACTAAGAGAATTTTCCAAAATTCCAATGGAAATGGGGAAAAAATGGCATATGCGCGTACGGAGTTGAGGGCAATAGCTTGTTTCAGTTTATAATAATTAAATTGCTATATCTGTTCTGAGAAACGTAAATGTAAAAAACAGACCTCCAGACATTATTTATTTCGCTGTGACAAAATATCGGCTAAAACGTACCTTGAAGGTTCGCATCAGCTAGCTTGAGCCGATGTCCCAACCACAACTTTAGTTCAGAAGCATCAATAATCCCCCTGAATAATTTGAATACCACAATGTTCTGGTTACATGACCAGTAGCTGTAACTTAATTGAATCTACCAGCATTCGAAACTGAAATACAGTACTTACTTACTCCAATCAATGGTATGCACAGCACACACAGAGGTTGCTGCAGATAGTTACTTCAGTATTATCTAACGGGACACCTGACCCCGTTGCTGATGGGTTGCGGTTAACAAGGATCGAGCAGTGTTTATACAACCCCTAAACTCGATTTTGTAATAATAATTGTACTGAAGATATAAAGGCTGTTTCCAAAGTGCAGGGCCATATTCAAGGGGTGATGAGGATGTAGGTGAGAGAGTGGTCAAACGTATGCCAACAATAGTAAAAAACAATATCTTGAGGGCCTATCACGAATGTTTTTGATGTATATTGACGTAACATAAAATTTTACTATAGCTAAAGTTTCGCACATTATATTTATTAGAATTGGATAGTATATTCATATTTTTGTTGTATAATAAAATTGTGTATGTCGCATAAAATTGAACCAAAATATTATGGGGTTGTAGTTTATTATGTTCAAAATTCACTTACGTTAACGGTACCTTACTATACGTCAATACATCCATGCTAGGCTCTCAGTATCTGATATAGCTACAGTTAAAAAACAATTGCAAAAAAAAAAATGTGATGGGTTTGCTCTTGACTCCAGCCTAGGTCAGAGATGACAGAGAAAAAACCTACGATGGAGCGAGCTTACCCAGAAGGAGCCTGTTCATTCTAACTTTGAAGAGATTAGGGTTGTAAGCGTTCAGAAAAACAGACGCAGGCAGAGACTTCCACTCCTTTGCTGTGCGCATTATAAAAGACGTTTGGAAACGCTTAGTGCGAATTGGTGGAATAACAAAAAGGTAAGGATGGTAAATTGCAGTGCGTCTAGATGTCCGATGGTAGAAGAGGTGGGATGAAGTTCTTGGGCACACTCACCGAAGTACAATCTGTAGAAGACCGTCAAGCAGGCAACCTTGCGGCGATGAGCCAAGTTGTGTGGCATCCACCAGTTTTACGTCGCCAATGAGCCTCTTAGCTCTGCGTTCCACCGAATCGAACGCAGCAAGCTGAACCATCCCAAAGGTGACTGCAATACTCCATGCAGGATTGGACTTGTGCTTTGTATAGGGTTAAAAACTGTCCAGGCCTGAAGTATCGCTTCACTCTATTTAGGATGCCCAGTTTGGGCTTTGGACTCAGTGGTGGCGCCAAAGTTGAGATTGGATATAAACTCCATGCCTAGGAGCTTAAGCCGATCAGTCACAGGAACAGATGTACCCCGAAAAGTAGGAGTTTGGTCGTAACGAATCCTTTTTGCGGTAAAAAGACACGCCTGTGTTTTGGTGGCGTTAAAATTGACCAGGACTAGTGACTGGGAGACAAGACTTAAGGTCAAATTTGTCCGCTCTACCATGGCCTCTCTCAAGGAACGAACTTCATCCCCACTAGTTGTTGCGCTGCACAAGTATCTCTCTGAAACCGTACCGTCATCTGCGTACCCAACAAGACCAGGCAGAAGCAGGTCATTGATGTGCAGCAGGAAAAGAGTTGCAGAGAGAACAGATCCCTGAGGAAATCTGGCATCAATAGCCATGAGGTCAGAGGAGCAGTCGTCAACGACTACTCGGATCGACCGTTCACTAAGGAAGTCTGATATCCAGCTACAAAAATACGTAAGCTTGCTGAGTAAACTTGCGTGCCAGATCCTGTCAAACGCCTTCGAGATATCAAGCGACATGGCAAGTATTTCGCCGTGTCTCTCGATGGCCTCGCTCCAGTAGTGTTTGTATGATTTACACAAGAAGATCGCCATTTGACCGTCCCTGGCGAAAGCCATTTTGGTGGGATGCGGCGAGTAAAGTCCCGCGAACCGCCGTTGAAAAGGGAGGATCCTCCTACGAGACAGTTGTTGTGCCTGGCGGGCAACTGCCCGATAGTTGATATTTGGGCTGATGTATATGTTCAAATCGCACGGTAAACTCTGTTAACGCGATGCAAGATTTCAACCTAGTAGTTTGCTGCTAGTTGGATAGATGGCGTAGCGGTTCTTTTTGTTGCGATGTAGATTTGCTCCGTTGGTTTTTCTTGTGGCGGCATTGATGCCGCTACACCATATTGACGGTCACTAAGGAGATCATTGTCTTCAAGGTAGGCCAGCAATTGACTGTTAAGAACCCTTTTCAAGACCTTGCATAGGAAGGAGGTCAGGGCGATCGGACGGTAATGAGCAGGGTCAGCACGGGCAAACACACATTTTGGGCACCGGTTGTACATTTGCAAGCTTCCAGGATTTTGGCACCGTTCTTTTTTCAAGAGAGAGGCCTGAACTGTCTCTGCACGCCTGTCAACACAAGAGACAGTTCAGACGCACATTGCCTCAATACTCTCGCTGGAATATCGTCAGGTCTGCTGGCCTTATTCACGTCTATACTGCACAATACTCTGCGGACCTCTTTAATGTAAACTGCGATCTCGAAGAGTCACCATGTAACCACCAGGTAACGTTGGTGGTTGCTTGGAGCCAGCGTCCAGACGTAAACTGCTTGCAAAGAAAGATGCAAAGAAATTTGCTTTCTCACTTGCAGAGTGAGCCATCAGGTTTCAACATTGGAGGCAAAATGGTTCGACAGAAATTCGTTTCAACCGCTTTCGACGAGGACCAAAACTCCTTACTACCCGGAGGGTGCGATGCTAGTTTGGCCCCGATATGTCCGACATGGTCAAAACGTGTCCTACGAAGAACCCGTTTGTAGAACTTAGCGGCAGAATTAAAGGCTCTTTTCTTCGCGCGAACCCTACGTGCATTAACCTTTCGGTCACAGGCCTTGATCCACGCTTGGTAAGTAGACCCTCTTTACGAGCCTCCGCGTGGGCGCATTCTGCATTATACCAAGGCCGGGATTTGTGACCGAGCGGGATATCGGAGAATGGTATGAAATACTCCATCCCCTGCCGATTGCCTGATTTTCGTCTCCGTTAGAAAAAACAGGTGTAGCGTTTCGGTCTCAAGATGGTGATGGACCGGATCGAGATTGGAGTGCAAACCCCTGATATTAGTGAGATGCACTTTTAGTAGGAGAAAGTGCAGCCATTGTTTCACCTCATTCTTCTTAGCTTTGGTCATGTTATGCACAGAAGTTGGGGAAAAAAGTTGAACTGTCGAGGCGCTGCTCAGTGAACCAAGTGGAACAGTAGAGCTAAACCAACCTATGGGGAACTCATTTCGAGACTGTGGGGATGCCAAAACCCCCCGGAAATGGCAACTGGGTCCTCCCATCCAGTCGCGAGTTGGCGGGGCAGCCTTGGACACGTGGCTGGCGTGGTACTTGGACCCCCTACTGACTGCGGTCGGCCAGCGGCTGGCACCGTGCTTGGCATCCCACTACCCTCCAAAATGAGTTACCGGGAAAGCCTTACCCAGCGACCAAGACCGGTTCTGAACAGCGCCACTAACAACCTCCTTCTCCCCCAAAGGCACTGGGACTCCCGTACACCGACGGCACAAGTTCAGGCACCGAACACAGCAAGCTGCTTGGCGCCGGACTTTGGTGTGATGGTGGTCGCGAGCCAGGCAGCCTACCACCGCTTAAGAAGGATCGTTTTACCATACCACAGGCAAGCCTGTGGTGCCGTTGCCCGGGGTGGACCGCGAGGAGGTAGATTCCAAACCACCCCAAAAGAAAATAGAAAACACCCCAATAATCGAAAAATCCGTCCGCAAAACGGTCTAAAAGTTTCAAAGATCACTTCTCTAGACGTCTGACGCATTTGGTGCTATTAAAATGTTTATATATTTCATATGTAACTTTTTGCAGTTTCAGAACTTTCAGAAAATCACCATTAAATATGACCTCGTGCTTCCGTATCATCCCGTGTATACATCTATTTATGTTAGAACTAGATGTATGGAACATGACGCATCACCTGAAATCAACACGCCCATGTCCGCCGTAGGGGCAGGCAGGGATGAATGTAAATGTACCTTCAAAACCAAGTATTCTATTTAAGAAAACGAGATTAATAATAATACCTTGATTGTGCGAGTTCAAATTTCTATTGTAAAAATAAAACGTAAAGTTGACACTTCCCGCGACACAAGAGCTGGCTTTTACCTTGAGCGGAGGATTTACGCTGCGTTTTTACTAGAGATGTGCGAGGATTCGTAGCAAGAGATGCGTTTGAGGAACCAAAAAAATCGCTTGCTCTGAGCGAGGCTAAGTAAATGAAGCGATTCTATTAGTTCTTAACAAACACATACCTCGTTATGTTATGCATCCTCACACAACTCTCGCAGCCCAAGCATTGCCGATGCCGTCCAACGTAGCAACGCCTCTTTTGGGCACATTAACAATCGATAGCGATGCGAAGGTTCTATTCGGTGCGTATTGCTTTTATTCTGTGACACATTGATATAATAAAGTAAAAGTTAATAAAATAATCTCTACATTTTATATTTTCTTACAATAGCATAATAACAAGAGGCTGATCAAAAACATTGCGAGTTAAGTAGGCCAATTCTTAAAAAGCGTTCAAAGCCATGTCACAATATTATCTCAGCGACAATCAATAATTAATCATCTCATGTGACACTTGACACTTGTTGTAATGTAGGGAAAATATAGTTTGCGATTATTTTTTATAAGTATGGGATATCAATAAATGACTTCTTTCGCTCCACGCGGAGCGTAAGGGAGTTTCAGACTCTTACTGAGAAAAACTCATCCATGTTCCTCCTGAATTGCGTCCCAGGACCGCGTTGACTCTTTCGAACAAATTCCGCAACCCAGGCAGGCAATAGTTTGCGACTGCGATATGAAAACACTTACTACTTAAAAATACGAGAACCGCCACTGAGGAATCATTTAAACAACGAATTAAATAGGTACAACAATAAACTAGTAAACTCAATAAACGAACTTTAAAATACAATGATGAATAGATCGTTAGAGAACTTAGGGTGGAAACAGAACAAATTCAACTTATTTATTCGATTCCCTGAACTTATTTATTAAGAACTAGCTTTTGCAGCGGGGGATTGAAGTTAGCCTAAGGCAGGCTCTGCCCCCTGTATGGGGCCCCGATCTGGGCGGCTGACCTGACGGCCAGTACCATCCTAATTCTTAATTCTTTATTGTACACCATAACAACTTATAATAGTTTACATTGATTAAAACGTTCATGTACAAAGGCGAGCTTAACTCAAAATTGAGTTTTCTACCAGCAAACCTTTGAGTGATATCACTGTTCTGCGGAAGCTGCAGAGGTTGATGGCCATCAGAGCCATCAGGGGTTATCGCACGATCTCTTACGAGGCGGCTTGCGTACTGGCAGGATCTCCGCCTTGGGACCTGGAAGCAAAAGTCTTCGCGTCACTGCATCGGTGGCGTGAGGACGCGCGGCCGCGCGGCGAGCGACTGATGCAGCGGCACATTGAGCTGCGTCGGTCGCAGCTGCGCGAGGTCCTGGTGGCGGAATGGCGGAACAGGCTCTCACGCCCTTCCGCCGGCCTCGGCACTATTGAGGCCATCCGGCCAGTGCTCGACCTGTGGCTCGAGAGAAAGCACGGCTCCTGGTCGTTTCGTATGACGCAGGACCTCTCGGGGCATGGCTGCTACGGGAGGTTCCTGTGTCGCATAGTCAGGGAGCCGGACGCTCGGTGTCACCACTGCGGGAACTGTCGGGAGGACACGGCGTGGCATACGCTGGCAGAGTGTGTCGCTTGGAAGGAGCCGCGCCGTACCCTCATCTCTGTAGTAAGCAGTGATCTCTCGCTGCCGGCCGTAGTTCGTGCTATGGTCGACGGCGAAGAGTCCTGGGACGCGGTGGTCTCCTTCTACGAAATAGTTATCACGCAGAAGGAGGCTGGGAGATCTCGAACTCTCTCCCGGCCCGCAGCAGGTGCACCAGGCGTCGGAGGATACGCTGCCCTCTTCCGGCCCCCCTAACTGGGTCCAGGGGCGGCGGTCCTGGGGATGGCCGTCGCTCCACATTCATCCGGACTCGAGGTGGCGGCGCGTGGTGTCCTCGTGCGCCCCTCTTTGATGTCGCGGGGGGAGTCAAACTCCTCACTCCCCCCGCTGACCCGTGGTGGCCCCAGCCGGGGATTACGGAAGCCAAATAAATTCTCGCGATCCCCGGCGTAGGTGAGAGATGGAACACCGGGGTGGTTTTAGTCAGTAAGAGCCTGACAGACCTCTCAGCCCGCCCCATGATGACATTCTGTCACCATATTAAGGCATTCGTATTTCCATACAAAAAACATCGAAGTCCACATAAATACAAAATTGGTAAATTCCATTACGCACAAGTAACCTTAAAATGCGGAAGGGATGCCCGAACCTTCTCAACCTCAGAATCAACAAGGTACCCAAAACAAGCACCTTCGAACATTGCCGTTACGATGCGAGGGGCACTTAACCCATCTCGACAGGGAAAACAACATCTCAGTAATTTAATTTCTCATGGACTTGTTAACTTTTCCTTTTTTCTGAGCCCACTGGCTGGTCGCTTTCGCCGGGTAGATAAGGTGATGTTTTTTCTTGAAAACAGTTTAAGATTAAGCTTTACTGCTGATGAAATTTCAATAAAACTGTACTTTTTTTAGATTAACAACTGTTGTAATAAAATACTAACTAAATGCACTGGAAATAAAATAAAAATCCTAACTAAGAGATCTCTCGAGACGCTTAGTTGACACTTTGCGTGACTCTAGGGCGGGCTTTTACTTTGGACAAAACCATTGCCATACGACGTGGCAATGCCACCAGTCTTTTGGGTTTACTTCCAGTAGACAACGATGCGGACGATTTTTTTTTGGATAGAGAAAATTCAAATTCATACTCAAAACATTTTACTTCAAATAGATATACATGGGCATTTTAAATTGTTACAAGCTGGTGCATTTTGACCCTTTTAGATATTACTGTAACTTTTTCATATGTGTATTTTAAAATAAAAAAACACCTTTACAGGTGCTGAAACAAGGTGTTACAAAATAACATCAACATAGACAAATACAAAAAAAAGCGGCCAAGTGCGAGTCGGACTCGCCCATGAAGGGTTCCGTAGCAGCAAGTAACATAATATAAAAGTTCTTGTAGTTCGTTAACTTTATAATTATTATTAACTTAGGCACCTATTATAGTTCACGGTTTATGCAAAAGGTTTATGTTTATGAAATTAAATATATTTATTTTTAATATTTGAGTTGATTAAATGAAAGGTAAATTGTGGTTTACGATTTATGACGTATTTAAAAACAACTATTTACTAGATCTCGTTTGTGACTGTTCCTAAGTTACCCTAGGCTGATAAAATTTTCGTTTTTCCTAAAATTAGCCTAATTGTTAAGGTAGGTCCTACCGGTAGGCAGGAGGACCACGCCCCGCCAGCCGCGTGGTCCCGTAGGGCTCGTCCCAGACTGGACACCCTCCCGCCAATAGTAAGAAATGAATTCCCAGAAACTACTGCCTTGTCCGACCTTTGAGGCTGCGGGACAAGGAAAGGATGCAAGGTGAAGTTAATATTGGGAATTCACGGTTAGTATACATACGTAAAACAATAAATAATTATGGAACAATAACGAGATTACAATGTATGAAGTTAAGAAGACAAGAGGACTGCAAAAGGGAAAATGACACGTAACGCTTGTGTGAAATAGTTAATTTCAAAGCGCGATAGTGAATTTCTTTACAATAATCTAGAGACCCACCCCAGTGATGTACGGCCGTCTTACAACTGCCTGTACATCGGACGTGTGCCGTCGATCCTAACGTGCATAGGTCTAGAGAGAACCTACTGCGGTCACAACAGTACACGTTCCCTACACTCAAGCATGTCTTACACAATCCTAAGGCAGAGGACTGCGAAGTGCCTCTGTCATTAAGCGAGACATGTTTCCAGAAATACTGGACGCGCGCTATATAAATTAGCCCCTTACATCGGCCTATCAACCCTTTACTAACGCATTATATAACTTAGCACAAGCGTACCGCGTTGTCAGTCGTTTGCATAACTCTTTACACCGATTCTTGTTATCTGCGGAAGCGGATTTTGGGTTCGTCGCTTCACACTTCCATAATCTACCCATTTTTGGAAGACACTAGAGTACTGCAGCGAATCGCTACCACGTCTGGCAACGAGCGTTCCATCTAGGCTTCATAATATAAGTATTTCGCTAAATATTATTTTTTTATATCAGTGAGAGGCCTCGGGGGCCGGGTGTGATTTAGCGAGATACAATCCCTATCGTCCATTAGGAGGGCTATCAATTCACTTCAACCCGTACTTGGTGAAGCCTACCCCAATGGAAGTGTGCAAATATCAAGAACAGTGCAAAGTATTCTGCACTCAGTCAGTCCATAGGGAGAGGCAACCTCTACTAATGTTTGGTTGATATGACATAACCTTAGATACTGCAAGGAAACATTATAGTTCAAACAGGCCCTAACTCGTGGCGAGTATTATTCGGTTCAGCCTTCCATAAGCAGTGTCTTAGTGCAGTGTCCTGGTAAGGTTTGTCTAAAGTCAGTTTAGAGTCATTGTTGTATACAGTCTGTTGCTATGTCCAAAGCACACTCTATAGGAAGGCCTTCTCCGACTCCCTAGAACCAAACACATATGTCGGTTACCTCGTTTAGGTCAGAGAGGGTTATAAGGTAGGATAATACACACAGCACTCACCCATTAGTTCACCAACACACACACACACCACACATATTAAAACTAAATTAATCTAACTTATATTTAACTTAATAAATAATACTGGCTAAACTATGGGTTACAACAACACAACTCGCCATTTGGCATTCAATGAGTCTCTTAGCCTTACAGAGACATCGCTTCCGACCTAACCAACCCTAACTCCCGTTAACCTAAAACCAGACGTCTGTTTACTAGCGTGGCCAAAGCTTGAATCCCCCGCCTTTTCCAAATCGTTGTCCCAAGATAGCAGGCTACTTTTTCGAAACTTCCAAAACACTTTTGTTTTTCTTGTATCTTCATTCTCGTAAGGGTCGTTCATAAGCAGGTACCCAGACGTTTTTGATAAGTGTGACGTGCTCGCGGCTATTCCAATATCGACTCTAAGAAATCATAGAGAAAGGTCGCATTTCAACTAACGTAAAATATTGCATTCTACAAGCACATGTTTGTGTACCCTATATTAAATATTGAGTGCCTCTCCAATAGCTACGCAATTTTAAAGCTGATAACATATTTTGTATTCCTCGTAATAGTAAAAGTGACAGTTTAGTTAAAATTTATGATTTTTCTAAGTGTCTGATAACATGTGAGCGTTTCGATACAAAATAAATATTTTGTATTATTAGGACTGATGAAGCGTCACACGTTCAAACCAATTTTCGGTGGAAGTTTGCATGGTAATGTACATCATAATTATATTTTTTTTAGTTTTATCATTCTCTTATTTTAGAAGTTACAGGAGGGGACACGTATGCCTATATAATTATAGTAAAAAAATAAAAAAATTACAACTTTGGAAGTGTCTCTCGCGCAAACTATTCAGTTTAAAAAAAAAATGATACTAGAAAACTCAATATCATTTTTGAAGACTTATTCATAGATACCCCACACGTATGAGTTCGATGAATTTTTTTTTTGAGTTTCTTTTCTAAGTATGGGGAACACCCAAAAATTTTTTTTTTCTATTTTTGTGTGAAGATCTGAATGCGGTTTACAGAATACACCTACTTACCAAGTTTCAACAGTATAGTTCTTATAGTTTCGGAAAAAAGTGGCTGTGACATACGGACGGACAGACAGACAGACATGACGAATCCATAAGGGTTCCGTTTTTTGCCATTTGGCTACGGAAGCCTAAAAATTGTACACCAATCAACATTATTTTTAACAAAGCTTATTTACAGAACAAAGTATTCATTGGAATCAGTTGATTGGCAGTTTTTGTTATATTTGATACATATTTAATTACTGATCACAAAATTAATAGTATTTCTATACAATACAATAAAGCAGAATTGTATTTAATTCAACTGCATTACACAAAATAATTTTGCCCTATAATTTTTTATATTTATATAAAATTATTTTATATAAATATAATAAATATTCTGCATGAAAGAAGGGCGATGGAAATATTCCTTAAATGCCGGCCGGGTCTCCTTAAACACGGTGTGAATTTTAACCAACGAGGTTACCTGGGGCTGTAATAAGGGTGTGCGATTTGCAGAAGGGTTCCCTTGCCTATAATGTAAAGAGTTTTTAACGTGATTACTTTAAAACAGTTTTGTCGTGATGGCCCAGTGGTTGAGGGAAGAACTAAAGTGTCTTTTAAATTGATGTGTACTTTCTTTGTTTGTATTGGTCATCACTACCAGCGATGAAGGAAAACAGCGTGTGGAAGCTTGAACTTATAGTTTCTGGGGTTCCCAACGTCCATCACTATCATCACTATCACTACATACTATAAAACAAAGTCCCTCGCCACGTGTGTCTGTCTGTCTGTCTGTTCGCTCTAAACTCAAAAACTATTGTACCGATTTTCATGTCGTTTCCACCAATGGATAGAGTGATTCTCAAGGAAGGTTTTAGTATATAACTTGTCATGTTTTTGTATGCAATGGCTAAAATATAATGATATTTTTCGGAGGTGGCGGAAAAAAAGCTGTGGGAACGGATCAAAATTTCATTTGATTACTTTTGATCACGATAACCGACATCCACGCGGGCGACCCACGGGCTTTAAATTAATCCATACACGATAATTTTACACATGTGAACTTCTAGTGTTACAAGCTTATCTCGGAACTACTAATTCGAATTGAATCATTCTTTTAGTTTTGGATAAGCCATTTATCGAGGAAGGCTATGGGCTATATAACATCACGCTGCAACTAATATGAGTGTAGCATTAATGAAAAATGTGACGCAGAAAAAGTTGCGCGGGTCAGCTAACAAAAACAAAATTATAAGGCCGCTCCTTATTTAGAGTTTAGAGTTAAAACGCATTATCAATCAAAGTTTTAAAGTACCTAACTTTTGAACTTGATAAGTAAACATACTAATCCAGGAAGAAAGAGTGGGTATTGTTATAAAGTAAAGCATTATTATAACCAAAACTAATAACACAAATGCCCAAGAGATAATAACATAATAACAAACAATTAATCGATCATTTACCACTACATTGTTCCATCTAACTTTGTGTATCCAAATAAATAATTAATAACTCACTAACTTAATACTGAGGTATTTTCTTTGCTTTGGGAACACCATTATTTATCTTACGGTATTACGAATGTTTTTGACGTATAGTAACGTAATGTAAAATTTTAATATGGTCGGCACCAGATTAGCGGGCAATAAATTAATTGTGAACCATTTTTCATTATTAGAGAACGTAATGGATTACGATAGAAGTCGATTCAGGATAGCTTTATGTCTTTATTTCTGTTTTTGATATGAAGAAAGTCAAAAATTTATGGGGGTGACAATGACCAGTATCGCACATTTATCTGGCGCCTACCATATAACTACGTATGATAGGTACTCATCATGATCATCATATCAGCCGAAATGCTGAACATAGGCCTCCCCCAAGCGTCGCCACAACGACCGGTCCTGTGCGTCTCGCATCCATCGGCTACCTGCGACCTTCACCAGGTCATCGGTTCATCTTGTGGGAGTACTTCCAACGTTACGCCTTCCAGTACGCGGTCGCCACTCTAGAACTTTTCGGCCCCATCGACCATCTATTCTGCGAGCAATGTGCCCTGCCCACTGCCACTTTAGTTTGGCGATCCTTCGGGCTATGTCGGGAACCTTGGTTCTCTTGCGGATATCATCATTCCTGATTCTATCACGCAAGGAAACCCTAAGCATTGCCCTCTCCATTGCCCTTTGAGTGACTTTGAGCCTTCTGATGAGGCCCATTGTAAGCGACCACGTTTCAGGTTTTATGATACTCGTTTTGCACAAAATATTTATTTCAATTGGATACTATATTTTATATGATAGGCACAAATTGTATATTCGCATCAAATTAAAGTATGGGGTTGTAGTTTTTAATATTAATTTCGGAAATCGGTGTTTTTGGTTGTTTCTTCGTATTTTAACACAGACTTCCGAAATTAAAGTTATTTTATACTTTGTAGTGTTTGTTTATTTGGTAGTCGGTAGTAATTTTGTGTAAAAAGTTTTTTATTTTTCACTTTTTAATGGTACCCCACACCTAAGAACGCTACTGGATAGCAAAATACGCAATTTCGTTTGCTTGAATGAACAACCAAATACGTTATCTAAGTAAACGAATTCCAGCTATTTTGATTTAAAAGCGAAACCGCTAAACCGGTTTAGATGAAATTTAAATGGGACCAATCGGAAAGTATACCCTTTTACATAAAATAATTTTTCAAATCGGTTCATAAATGACGGAGAGAGGTAACACACATAAAAAAAATAAAAACCGAATTGAGAACCTCCTCTTTTTTTTGAAGTCGGTTAAAAATTCATTTACGTTAACGATACTGTAACGTTACTATACGTCAAAACATCCCTCTGAACACGAATATAAACAGAACGTGAATACAACAAATTTAATATCGTTTAAACAGCAAAATGTGGGCGAACCTTGTCTATCCCTTCGGGGAATATGATTGTGACATCATGTTGCTTTCAACCTTCCGGCCAAGTGCGAGTCGAGCTCACTCACGTAGAGTTACGTAGGATAAACTAAAAAAGCAGGTAAATATCAAAATACGTCTGTGTCTACATATCTTTTATTCGACTCTCCTTTTGCAGGTATGCTGGAAGAGATTTCTTTACAAATAAGCATTACCTTTGTACTTTTTTTCTGTTTCCTTCTTTTTATCTGTTTGTTACACTTGTGTATATAAACTGTTAAATAAAAAAATACGTGATTTTTCGGACCCTTTAATTTTATTGTAACGTTGGAAGGCCTCCCACAAGGTGGACCGATGACCTGGTGAAGGTCGCGGGTAGCCGATGGATGCGAGACGCAGAGGACCGGTCGTTGTGGCGACGCTTGGGGGAGGCCTATGTCCAGCAGTGGACGTATTTCGGCTGATATGATGATGATGATGAATTTTATTGTATTTTTTTTTATAATGGCTATACACACACATTATGAATATTTCAACTGTCCACCTATTACTTTTCATGAGATCCAGCTCGCTGATTGAAAGACAGACGGACTGACGTACGGACGGTTCACTTGGTTACCCTTCGGCTATAGAATAATAAAAATACTTTGGCGCGTAGGCGTCAGGTAATAATAATATGATATTAATTGGTCTGTTGCTGGAAAAACATTGCAAAACAGGTCGAAGTATTTATAAACTCCCACGTGAACAAGTTTACCTAAAAAAGTAAGATTTGTCACAGAGTAGTAATAATACAGAAAATAATGTATTATTATGCTTTTTTTGTCACCAAAATATAATATTTAGGAGTTTTATTTTCTACTAGCTGACCCGCGCAACTTCGTCTGTGTCACAATTTCCACTACTGCTCCGCTCTTATTGGTCGTAGCGTGATGATATATAGCCTATAGCCTTCCTCGATAAATCGGCTATCTAACATTGAAAGAATTTTTAAATCGGTCCAGTAGTTCCTGAGATTAGCGCGTTCAAGCAAACAAACAAACTCTTCAGCTTTATATATTAGTATAGATATAGAAGTATAGATTTTAAGTGTAAATAGTTTGTTATTTAAAGAAATGAAAAATTATTATGTTTTACAGCTGTATATTTTGAAATGTAACATTGTAGGTATGGTTAATTAATTATACCACTGACAAACCTTCCTTTTACATATTTTAAGGTTTGTCAGTCCATCCAAATGTTATCCTGTAGATAACGCTGTTCGAGACAAACCTAGCGAAGATACATCTATCTCGTTTATTTGCTAGTTTTTTTGTTTTGACTAAATCTACCTTCAGCCGAATGCACGTCATGTGTAATTTTGTATACGTGGTGTCATTTTAGTAGTCTTACAACGGTAGCCCATTTGATCTATTCAATGACTACTACACATTCATTAAAAAAACAAAATTCAACAAAACGGGAATGTTTTCTATGGCTATCGGTAGAATAAAATTCTGATCGCTTTACAGTCACAGAACGATTCATGGCAATTTACTTTGAGGACATTGATTCCTTAACGGTTAAAAAAAATAATTATGAACATTTCAGTTATCAAAAAAATGAAAATGGCGTCATGATAATGAATAATTAATTATCGTGATGCCAGACGTAGTTAAAAACATCCGTCAGCGCAGTACGATCCTAAAGTAACGGCGACATTGTTTTGATACGTAAACACTTTTAACAGCCTATTTCATAATTCTAATGCATTATTTATTTTGATTGTATCTATCATCTTAATAAATTATTTTAAAAAATTATAGCGCCTAGAGTTAGTTTATGTCCGGTACATTAAGTGGGCCGCCTTTGTAAGTTGACTAAAATGGCACCGTGTATACAAAGTGTAGCAGAATAAGTGTAGCACACATCATTGTGAACAACTTTTACTAGCGGACAAAAAAAAAGTCTACCCCATTCATTTATGTGCGCATAACTCGCCGTATGGTGTATGCTGGTGCCGTATGGTGCCGTAAAAGAATAATACCATATACTGCGATCGCCAACCCGCCTGCCAATGTGGCGATTATGGCAAAACCTCCCCTTGCGGGAGGCCTATGTCCAGCAGTGGACGTCTTTCGGCTGTTATGATGATGATGATGATGAACTCTACAAAATGTACAAGACAGCTATTTTTTTTTGCGATTTCATTGTTGGTCCCATAGTAAATGTTCATAATGATGAGTACAATGCCCCATTTTTAATCGACTTCTTTCAAAAGGAGGAGGAGGTAAAAATACAGTCGGTGTCAAAAAATGAAATAACCAAAAACACCGACTTCCGAAATTAAAGTTATTTTATACTTTGTAGTGTTTTGTTTTTGGAAGACGGTTATATTTTTTGTAAAAAAGTTTTTTATTTTTCAGCTTTTAGTGGTTCCTGCGTACCCATTCTCAGCGTTCAAGCGTGTTATTATCTTATGAAAAAAAAAAATACTTAGTGCTTTCGGTGTAAAGGTCTCGTCAATACGAATGAAATAAGCCCAAACACTTGGTAGTTCCTACATTACAATGTGGAGTTCCCTTGACTCTCTGTCTTCTCCATCATCAGGTCTGATACAAACCTTCATTCTTTTGTAGTATCAACCGACATACACACGAATATTAAGTTTTTACCAGATGCGTGCCTACAATTTTTGAGAGTTGACCTCGTTTTCTCAGGATTTCCATCATCAGATCCTGGCGTGGTGGCCATAAGACCACTTCGGCAGCATACTCTTTCATTTAAAAAAAGATTCATCGAAATCGGTTCATAAACGACGAAGTTATCCGCGAACACACATAAAAATATAAATGTTCAAATTGATCCTTCTTTTTTAAAAGTCGGTTAAAAAACAACCAAAGATATCGACTTCCAAAATTGAAGTTATTTTGTACTTGTTAGTGTTTTTTATTTAAAAGTCGGTTGTATTTTTGTAAAAAAGTTTTCACGTATTGCGTTTATTCTGTTACACGATTTGTAAGCGGACTTTTTTAACTCGTGTGTGAAGTCGACTTTCTGCTGTAGTACTTTTATTTGGTTGTTCCTTGCAGTGGGACAGTATTATTTTTACCTAGAAAAGCCTTAGCCTTAGAGTGGGGCAATAACAGACGGTTACAGTTATTGTCTTTTAATTAAACAGAACACTGATGACCAGAATATAGCTAATTAATTATATGAAGAGATATAAAAACTCATAGTTTAAATAACAAAGAATTTTTTGCCGAATTTCAATTATATATATTCCAATATTAATTTTCTGGAAATACAAGAATGACGAATTTGTATTTGCATTTTGCGTTTTAAAAGCTAGTTTAATATTGACGACAAAAATTCTTTTTCAAATAGTATGTTTTGATAAAAACTAAACGGATTTATTAATATTTTTTTTCAAACCTTTGAATGGAATAAAAAAAGAAAACTTTTATATATGTACACCATTTAAAATCGATGCCGGAAAAATAAATATGGTTCGAATTTTGTACTTTTCGATTAATGTAAACGAATAAAATTATGGCGCGGATACCTTTGTTCCACTTTAGAAGTATTAATATTTTTTTATCATGTGGTCTTACTTACTTTCGCGTTTTTGTTTTACTAATAACCGTTCCGCACGTATCGCCAAGATATGCAGTAAGAGGCTCTATACACGTGACATACTGGAATCGATAGCGTGACGAAGGCGTGTCAAAAATGTATGAGTTTGACAAACTTAAATTTGGAGATTTCGACAATCACATTCGCTGATTACATGGCAGTTTGTCTAACCTGTACTTACATGTTTTAGTTTTAAGTTTTCTTTTAAAATATGGAGTAAAATTAAAAAAAAAAAACAAAAAAGAAAAGAAACTACTAACAAAAAAAATACAAACAACAACAATAAAAGAAATAAATAAATCAACTGATGTGACAAATTGTTTCGTGTGCGTTAGATGCTGATAATTTATTATTTACTTTATTGTACCCCTCATATTTAAAGCAGAGTAAATTCTATAAAACAAGTGTACAATGGGCGGTTTTTTCGCACAAGGCAATCTCTTACAGACAACCTTTGGATGGACTAAACGAAAGGAAATAGAGTTAGGGCTGTCAGTGTACAAGCGTTCTAATACTAATTATACATAATAATATAAAATACTTAAATACAATACCAATTTACTGAGTTATTTTTAAAGCAAATTATATTGCTTGATTTTCTATTAATTCTGACGCATCTATCCATATATAATGAAACTGGGGATAAGAGAACTTTTACAACACTTTTACTGCGTTTTTTTTAAATCCCCAAAAAATACAAAAATCTTTTTTTTCTTATTGTGTGGGCAGTAAGGTCTAACGACCTAGTGTCAGTTTCTAAACCGCCTCAAGAAAAAAAAATAAACCCTCTTCACCATCTACTGACAATCAACAAAGGAAAGCGACATTGAAAATCATATTACAGTAACTCAGTTCCAAACTTCCCGAAAATATGTTTTTTCATGCTACTCTACTTAACAAAGTAACCATATTAAGAAAGTACTGTCATAATAACCTCATATTCCCCCATTATTACGCAAGTTTAATTATTTTTCCTCGAACGAAAATTCTTCTTAATGTGCAAAGTTTCATTCCGAAAAACCAAATAACATGAAAGTTGTTCTTTAATAAAGTAAAAAAATATTAGATATAATATTCAAGTTACTATAGTTTCGCTACTAAGTATAGCATCAGTCATCGGCTGCGGCGTAGCATCCGTAGCAAATATCATGCGTAGCACTCAGTCGACTTCTGGTGGCGTAGCGCGCTACACGTTGTTCGTAGCGGCGTAGTCGCGTAGCCGGGTTGTTAGAAAGTTGTGCGCGGGATAGATTCAGTGTTGTTTTGTGTTGAGTGAACGAAAAGTTGTTGTTATATTTAAAGGTAAGTGAATAGTTTAAGTTTTTAAACTAATTTAAAATTAAAATAATAGTTGCAGTATGTATTGCAATGGTTTTGATTGTTGGTGGTTTATGAAATAAAATTTAATTTCAGTGAACTTGGAAGTGTTTCTAAATAAAAAATACGGAATGCATAACTGGTTTGCACACTTTAAATTCTTAACTCTCTTTGTTGATCTAAGCCTAAAAAACATCTAAAATATAGCGTCGAATATGATTACGAGATTTGAAAAAAAATCTTTATTGAAACATAAGGATTTTAATAAATTAAAGTTTTCATTTGATTATTTTAATTTGTGATATTAATCGTTTTAACGTGAGGACCTTAGAAACTCATACATCTACTCTTTATTTGAAAATAATTAAATTAAGTAAATAATTACAATTGTGCCAGCAAACATACGCTTGCCAATTAGATGGTAGTTAGTGAAGTCACAGTTCAACAAACACACCTAGAAACCACACGCGATTGTCCCATATACATTATCAGTATTAATTAAGTAATTAAAAACAATTACTGAACGCACAGGTGGAAAAATCGGTATTAATTTAACAAACTATACTAAGGTATGTACATCTTTTTTATTAATTATTTTGATAAAATAATTTGAATTGAAATAATTAGCTATATTGTTACAAATCCTATAAATTTATATAAATTTATTCAAATAAAAATGAATCGCCGAAATGTATTTACACGCATAACTTCGTAACGACTGACCCAAATTGGATATTTCTTATTTTGTTTTGTTCTTAATTGTCAGAGCGAGGTTTGTTTGAATGAAAATGTTGAAAAAAAAATATCCGGGCGAAACCAGAGCGGGCCACTAGTTTATAATACTTTTTTTCCGAAAGTTTAACTAAGAACCGAATTTATTACAATCAATTTACTCACAATTTTATTAAATCTAATACGATGATCTGGTGGGGGCCATGGGAGTCCACTAGATGCAAAAAGCACAGGACCGGTCGATTGAGAAGAAGAGAAGAAGGAAAGGTCGAAGAGTGAAAGAACACTACCTTTCTTTACCGTCATAGTTGCATATAAGTATGACGTCATAGTTGCATATATACACTTGAAGGAGGTCTATATCTATCACTGAACGTTTTTTGGCTGAAATAATCTAGACAAATTTTATGAAGATTTGGATAGGTCACCAGAACTAAATTCCGTGCGTTCAAGAGATTTTGCTATATCTATTGCTCTAATCAAAAGTAGCTCACAATTTAGGACCCATTAGTATAAACGGTAATATATAATCCGTGGTGCTTGGCAACTGGGCTTACCCCAGTTGTAGGCATATGTCCCTTGGTGCCTATTGGCCTAGCTTTGTTCCGTCTCCTACTTGATAAGGAGGAAAGTGGAAATTATATTTTTTCGTACGCCTCCGCTGTTATTTTCTGTATAATTTCACTGTGGGATCAAAAATAGTTGAATCGTTTCTCCGGGACTCGTCGAACTTCGTTGATTCGGCGTTTTCTGGTGGTCGTCACTGTTGATTCTGGCTTTCAGGAGTTGCAGTGGTTAGAAATGTGTGGCGGGTTTGCCACTAATAAAAAAAACCGGTCAAGAGCGAGTCAGAATCGCGCACTAAGGGTTCCGTTCCATCAAATAAAACGTGAAATATTCATGCCTATATTCGTCAGAGAATTTTAACACTGCGGTGTATATTGCAGTTTTGGGCCAGCACCATTTCTCGATCGATAGTGGAACTATTGTAATTTTTGTTGATGATTTCTGAAAAAGTGAGCTATTTAGAGACATTGTTTTATTTTTTCTGTAATCTTTACATACATTTCTATCACATAGAAAAATTTCAGACTTTTCTCTATGAAAATTCGGAGATAAGTGGGGGGTGGTCATTTTTTTACATTTTTTGTTAAAATTCGAAAACAAGCGCTATTTGCACATTCTCAAACATTTTTTCATTTTTGGGCCGCTTCCTAAAAAATTAAAAAATGTTTGAGAATGTACAAATAGCGCTCTTTTATATGATACCCCTCATGCCCTAGTAGCCCTATTTCGATTTTTTAAGAATCCCTTTCAGCCGCTGTTGCAAAAGAAATATATACATTTTTATTTTTTATACATTCTTATTTGAAAAATAGTTGAGCAAATGTCATCTAAAACTATTCCAAATTTCAAGTTGATAGCATCAGTAGTTCTTGAGATATCCATCTGTGACAGACGGACAGACTTAGTCACACCATAAGGGTTCCTTTTTACCATTTTGGTACGAAAAAGGTGCAAAATTTAGTAACGTTTGGGTTGGAATGATATCGGTAGTTTGCCAAAGCTGAACAAAGGAGTTCTCAGAAATTATTGTTTAGCGTTAGACCAACCATCATCATCATCACAGGAGGAAAAGTGTGATACGTAATGTTTAAGTATGTATATGTATTTTCATACGACAAAAACATAATAGGATCTTCGTTTATGTAGTTCGTGTCGTTCGTGTGTGTGTGTGTGTGTGTGTGTGTGAGTGTGTACGATTGTGTAGTTTTCGTGGGCGCAAATGAGCGCCCGCGATTACCAAAATTCAAATTATCCTTAATTATCATAGTCGAAATTCAAATTATCACGTTGCAAACTTAAAACAAAGCAGACTTTTATTCAAACTTCCCCCTCCTATTTCCTCCTAAAGCTGCCTATCCATAGACGTGTGGTCTAAGAACAACGGATAGTTACGTTCAGAAAAATAAAAATATTAACTTTTCCATCTTTGCATACATTAGAAACTGCGTTATTTGTAAAAGCGAATCAGCAATTATTTACAAAAAGAAAACAGCAGTTAAGAGAACCCAAATTCGTGCCCAATATGAGAATTTATTAAGTCAGCACAACTGTAAAACTGGTTTACTGAAAAAGAGTTTCTTTGGTATTGCTCCAAATATATATAATAAAATACCTGATACAATTAAATGTATGCCTCTAATCAAATTTAAAAAGTTCCTTCGGGATTTATTACTGGAGAAGTGTTATTACAGCGTAGATATTTTTTAAACGATATTTTGCTTGTATAGAATTCTGAAGGTGCATTTTAAATTTACTTTTTCTGTATATTTTACTCAAATTGATTTTTTATTTTGACATTGTGATTTTAATTTAATTGAAATCTTGACATTACTACATTAAATTGAATTTAAATTTTGACATTGTGATTTTGAATTTAACTTGATTTTTGGCATCTAATTTCAATTCGATTTAAATTTGGACATGGCAATTTTGAAGGTGTCTTTATTTTTATATTATAATTTCAATTTAATTTAAATTTTGACATTGAATACTTTTTTTTTGTTGTTTTGTTAAACTGATTTTGTACGCCTTAAATGGCAAAACATGTAGCAACCTCATTATTATTTATAAGACCTGTATGTTGTACTCCTGTTTTACAAAATAAATAAATATATCTATCTATTCAAGATTCATTAATTGGTGTGATTTTTGGTACATTTTACATGAGATCTTAATAATAAATAATCAGTTTCTCAAAAATCTATCTGTGAGGTGTACGCTCTTTCACGTCATTAGTAATTATTTAAAAAAATAATAGTGAACATATTTACATAAAATAATTACAACTAAACACAACATAACTTAAGACAGTAAAAAAACAAGCACAACATAAATAATTAAGTATAAATAATATAATGAATGGAATTAAGATAATAGGTAATACATTGTCAAAATTTAATAAATATCAATGTCAAATAACTTACAATAATTGATCATTAAGGAATTTGTCAATAGTATAATAGCATTTTTCCAATAATAGATTTCTTAATTTGTTTTTAAATTGAACAATATTTAAGTCCTTTATTCCATTTGGTAGGTTATTAAATACTAGTTGACCCGCGCAACTTCGTCTGCTCCGCTCCTATAGATCTTAGCGTGATGATATATAGTCTTTGGCCTTTCTCGATAAATGGGCTATCAAACACTGAAAGAATTTTTCAAATCGGACCAGTAGTTCCTGAGATTAGCGCGTTCAAGCAAACAAACAAACTATTCAGCTTTATATATTAGTACATAGATTAGTATAGATTTTTGAGGCCATGCAAAGTAAGCTTTTGTCGAACGCATAATTCATGTCTATATTCTTGTTTAATCATCTTATAACAATGTTCAGGTGCTTTTCTGAATAGACGCGTGTTCTTTTTAACAAATGAAGCTCTTAAATATGTATAAGCAAGGTAAAGTCATCATTTTTAATACCTGATACAAAATAGGGTTTGCAGCTATCAGTTATTTTTATACCGGCAATAGCTGTAATGCATTTTTTTGAGATTTGAACACTATGTCCTTATTACAGGAGTTACCCCATAACATGACTACGTAGCGTAGTATAGAATCGACGAATCCATAGCATGCAGTGATTGACGCTGGTTGGTTGACTATTCTCTTAGGTTTATACAAATCAAAAGCAAACTTACTAATTTTTTAAAATTAATATTGAAGTATGTAGTTTCCAATTAAGTTGATTGAAGTTCGTATTTGCAACTTCTTCAATTTATTCATTATTAAAGTTTACATTTAGTTCCGAATTAGCTACTCTTTGACAAAAATTCATAACTATTGTTTTCTTCAAATTCATGGAATTTCTTTGGTTAATATTTCTCAGTTTCTCCGCTCCGCTGCTTCGCTCCGCGTCAATGGACAGGCAGCCTTAAAGTTAAAAATTTCAAAAATCTTTTCTTGGCGTATGATTACTGATACAAGAAACCAAAAGTCCATATTTCAGATTCCTAGACCAGTAGTTTGGATGTACGATGATAATCAGTCAAACGATTTTATTAGTATAGATTTATGAGACGAAATATAAGTATACATTTATTTATACATATTTGAACTAGCTAACCCGCGCAATTTCATCTGCGTCACATTTTTACTATTTTACCGCTCCCATTGAGCGTAGCGTTATGTTATAAAACCCATAGGCTTCCTTGATAAAGAAGCTATTCAACACTTAATTTTTTTTCAATTCGATACAGTAGTTCCTGAGGTTAGCACGTTCAAACAAACAAACAACATTCAAACAAACTTTTCAGCTTATAATATTAATATAGATTCGGAGTTTATACATGGAAAAGTTAAAAATCTATTAATTCAGGACCCTGTTATAACAAATGGTTGTGTATTGTCTTTCATTACTTATGTTTTGTCCAACTGGCAACTAGATAATAATATAAGTTTATTGCTATAAGAAATATTAAGTGCGCATGAAGTACTTTTCCGTTCAGCTTAACGATGGTGGCTAGACGCGTAATGAACATATTAACAAAAACTGAAAATATAATGGGCATTTACAGAAATTACGTTTATTTGTCGAAAAATTGTAAAATTCTCAGTAAAATACACATCTTCATTGAAATTATTATACTTCCAATTATTATCATTTACAACATGAGCTTAGGCTCTCATCAGGAAAATATGACCTGTATGTTCAGAATTTTTAACATTGTCAAGCTTCTTAACAGTCCGGTTATCATCATAAGTGGTATTCTTAGTTCTGGTTCTTACAGACTGTTTATATACAATTTCATGTCCGTGCACCATTACTTCCGAAACGAACTCGCTTACATCAAATGTTCAAGAAAGTTGAAGATCATTTTTGTGCTCATCACAGCAGGATCTTGTACTGCAAGTGTTCTACTAACAGTTCCAAAAATGTGTTTTATCATATCTACCTACCCAATGGAAACAAAAGGAAACATTGTCACGTTAATTCTTGTGGATTTCGTGGTTGAAGTTCGCTTTATTTTGAAACATACAATAATATACATTTACATAACAATGATCCGTAATTTATTGAAATGTCTAAATAAAAGCATATTTGATACTCAAGTAAAGTACAATGACATCGACAAGAGGTTACACTCAGATAATAGGGAGCGGAATGATGTTCTTACGGTTGAACAAGTGGAACAGTGGGCTACACAGTTTAAATGCTTACTGAATTGCAGCAGGAATCTATCGGTCTGCTTTAAGGCTCAGGTATGTACATTCCCATAGAGTTTTGTGATTTAGTAATTAAACTTCATCATCATCATCCACAGCCCGATCTCACCCACTGCTGAGCATATGCCTCTCGTTTATTGTGCTAATCCCCTGTTCTTGTGTCAGCCTCATCAAGGTTCTACCCGCAATGGCAACAATATCATCTGCCCATCTCGCTGCCGGACGACCCACACTTCTTCCAGTCCCCAGCCGCCACTCGGTCACTGCCTTACTCCACTTATCAGCAACGCATAATTAAAACTTGTCTCCCTTTATTTATTTACATGTGCCTGTGATGGTTGACTAACTTCTGGCTTTTCCTTTTTCAGATATTTTATTCAATGGTCATGTCTTCAGCGCAATTCATAATTACAGTCTCTGGGACCTTCAATTTGATTAAATTGAAAGTAATGTGCATTTATTATTAGTCCAAAACTTAATTCTAATTTTGTTCCACTTGATTTATCGCTTGTATTATTTTTTACAGGAATCGCAAATTTTGTTCGTTTTTCTTGACGTATTTTATATGTTTGGTTATTCTTCAATTTGCACATGTTCAATTATGATTGCTGGACAAAATTTGGTAACTGAAAATTCAAGAGTGCGTAGGCGACTATCAAGATTATACAGCAGTTTGTCGGGTAGTAAGTATATTTATTTATTGGAAAAGTTACAATATAAATACGTTATATTACAATTAACGCAATACATTTTAAAGGGTCATTGTACTCATTATTATGAACAAACAAAAAATCGACATATTTATGTGCGCATATCTCGACAAAATGTACTCAACAGCTAATTGTTTTTGCAATGTGGGGGTTGGTCCCATTGTAAACGTTGTTCATAATGATAAGTACAATGACCCTATATTCGTTGTGATCTCTTGGCGTAATTTATATCAGAACAAATTAGTAATACAAAGATATACGGATTATGGTGGAGAGTTAGATAAATACATTATTAGTGTTGTGTTTGCAAGACTTATACGAATATTTTTTAGGCATGCATCATCATAGTACATACATATTTTTTCTTTTTTTTTTTTCTTATTCTCATCTCTTCTTATCTTTTTTTTGTATTTTTAGATCCAAGTGCAACTGAAACCAAGTGCTTAAGAAAACTTAGTCTCCTGGTTAAAGTTAATCCTATTGAAATGGAGTATACTTCAAAAGCAAGACTGGGAATGCACCTAATACCTGTAATTTTAAGTATATCAATTGCTTGTATAATTTCAGCCTTGCAATTAATTCATGTAATTTAAAATATTACTTGTTACTTTATATAATAGTTCATAAGTACTTCTTTCTTTCTTTTTTAAGTGTCACACAGGTAAAAGCTACTACCCAGTTACACAGGTAAACCTATTACGAGCCATATGAAAACTGTAATATGAATAATCTGTAATATATTTTAAGTATCGCTGTTGCTTACCTGAAAAAAAAATGAAAATAAATAAATCAAAACAAATCAAAATTGTTTATTTGTTAGAATATGTTACAATAGATGTTATAATAATGGTTCCAGCATATCCTGCCATTATATGGCGAACAAATATTACTATATAAAAAAACATAGCTTATTATTTATTTAAACTTTATGTACAGTAGTGGTGCATGGGTGTAGTGGTACCTATTAATAATTATGGATTACAGAATAAAATATTAATTTTTAGTATGAAATTGTAATAATTAATAAAATTGTATTATATTATTAACAACATATCTACTAAGTCTTCTTGAACACTGTAGTAATTTTTTTCTAGTAACGTACTGAACAATACCCTTTTGAACAACGGCAATGGCAAATCTTGAGTATTATTTGGTAAATGGTAATACATAATAATTGCCATTCAGTACGTTTTTCTTTTAAATAGTATTAATTTTATTCGGGGTAATTTTAATATTTGTGTCGTGTTCTACAATTTATTTTGTAACTGCTTTTTTCAAATAAATAATATATATTTATGAGATATGCATTTTTGTAACTTTTTTACAAAAATGCATATTTAAAAAATATAGAGACATGGTAAAGATAGCATTTTAAGTTTTTGAAATAATGGTTTACAGCTATCTAAAACGTGGGCTCCACACATTGCCCGGATGCATTTTTTTGTCCTTTAAAAACTCTTTGCACGTAACTTTGGGGTAACTCAGTAGATGAGTTACCCCAAATTATAAGACCATATCTGAGTAAAGATGCTACATAAGCATGGTAAGCAACCATTGCGGTATTTAGATTAACCGTTTGTCTTAATCTTTTCAGGACATACACAAAGAGATCTATTTTTTGAGTATTTTCTCAATTTTTTTTTTACGATTTATAGGCTCGCGTTTGACCACTATCTCACCTGATGGTAAGCGATGATGTGGTCGTAGTTGGAGCACGCTTGCCTATGTATGGTTTCTAACTGCAATTTTTGTCCACGGTTATATCTAAGAATAAACATTTATCAAAAACGTTTAAGGGGGAATTGTTATACTGAATATCTAGACTATCTGTGTTTGTGTTGAGTGCTTTAAATTTTATTATATTTGTTTTTGTCATGATTATTTTGAAGTTATTCTATTCTAGCCATTTGATTGTCTTGTCTAATCAAAATCAAATCAAAAGTCATTTATTCAAATTAGGCTGAGAGCCAGCACTTTTTGAACGTCAAGTTTTACAAAAGACAGTCCCCCAAAACGCCCGCCCGTCACCACTTCCTAGTGTTTTAGCTGTGGAGAAGAAGTGGCCAACAAACTCCCCAGCAACACATCTGTCTGTTACGTTTTAAGAACTTGAATCTATATAAAAGCATGCTAAGTAATTAATACATGACACGAAATTTATAATTTGTTAGCTAGCACACTGATACTGATAATAATAGAAATGTATATATATAAAAAAACAACGAATTGACCTACATAGTCAGATATACAAAAAAACAATAATAAATAAAAAAGAAACAATATTATATGATTACATAATAACCTGAGATAAGCTAATTACTTAAAGAGAAAGAACATGATAATTATGACATTGTCTTGCGTTTAACACAGCGACCAACTATTCTTATCGTCTAAATAATCATTAATAGAATGCTTTAACAATTCGTTTTTCCAAGTCTTTATTATCGTCACTTTTAATAATCAATTTTGTGTTTTCTGCAAATAGTACGCACTCTTCGTTAATCGCCTCTGGTATGTCGTTGATATGCACTAGAAAGAAAAGAGGGGATACCATTTCTCCTTGAGGTGTGCCGAAATTGTTTTGTTTATATTTTGATCTAAATATGTTTTAAGAAAGCTTTTGGCTCAATCGTTGGCCTTTCCGCGGATTCCACAGTGTGAAAGTTTAGAGATTAACGTTTTATGGGAGACAAATTCAAAGGCTTTTGTCATGACTAGAAAGACACAGTCTATTTTGGATTTTTGGTTTAGACTTTCGGTTATCTGTTTAATTAAGGAGAAACAAGCTGAAACCGTAGAGCTCCCCTTCCTGAATTCAAACTGCTCTTTTTTAAGTATGTCACACGATGTCAAAAAGTTCTCTATCTTCTCTTTGTTGATGTACTGTAAACTATTAAATATAAAGGCGTCGTGTGCTTTCGACTTATTATTAAGTAATATCTTTTCTGATAATTTGTAGTTAGTACTATGACACTATTTGCCCCCTAAAAATTTTTAATATTATTTTATATTTGTTACGTGTCCGTAAATTATTATGTTTATCAAATTTAACTGAATCGGTTTGGAAGATTCGGAGAAATTGACTGTGACAGACGGACAGACAGATAATCGAGTAATCCTATAAGGGTTCCGTTGTTCCCTATTAAAACTGATTAAACGCAGACAGGCGAATAAAAGCCTGTTGTAAAGTGTGTGTGTGACAAGTCAAATGTATATTAACAGAGTACCTTTAATCGCAGCTTATACCACTAAGTTCTTAGACTCTTGTAAGTTATTGTTTTAACTAATAAATAAAGAAATAGTAATGCATTGTTAACAGCCCATTTATCATGATAATAAATTATATGTGTGTATATAAACTCATTTGTTTACTCGGACTTACGACGCTACGCACTATCCCTTAGATCCAATATGATGGCGACAAAAGAAATCAACTTGTTATTAAAGACTGAAAATATAATGGGCGTTTACAGAAATTACGCCTTTTTACCGAAAAATAGACAAGCTCTTAGTAAAATACGGACATTCTTTGAAATAGTGGTTTCTTCCGCTATTTTCATTAACAACATGTATAATGCGGTGCCGCCGAAAGTAGATCGTACGATTTATTTAATTGAATTTTACTATTTTATGAAGCTTCTCAACGGACCAATTCTTATGTTAGGTGGTATTCTAAACTTTTGTTCTTACGAACAGTTCATAAACAATTTCATGTCCGTGCATTATTACTACCAGAACAAATCCAATTACATCAAATGTTCAAAAAAGTTAAAAATCTGTTTTGTGATCATCACAACAGTGTCCTGTTTTACAAATATTGTCTTTGAAACCGCAAAAATGTATAGACGATTTGTTCAATCAGAACATGATAAAATGAGCATAGTCATGTTACTTTTGGCAGATATAATTGTTGAAAGTCGCTTTATTTTGGAACATACAATAATGTACGTGTACGTAATAATGGTCAAAAATTTATTAAATTGTCTAAATAATAGCATACTTGATATTCAAGTAAAGTACAATGATATGGAAAAGAGGTTCCACTCAGACAGCAGCGAGTGGAATGATGTTCTTACGGTTGAGCAAGTGGAGCAGTGGGCTACACAGTTTAAATGCTTATTGAGTTGCAGCAGAAGTATATCGGCCTGCTTTAAATATCAGGTAAATTCGTTAATGTCCTTGCTAAAGGCCATATAACCATTGAGGCACAGCCTCAATATTTTGGCGAAGTGACTCTTTAGGGCAACATATTGCTAACATTTTTGTTTGTTTAAGTGTCCTCTGCAGCTAGTCTATTCTGTAAGAAACTATTTCGATATCGAGCTTCACCTGAGTGATAAAACTCACAAAGTGAGCTTTATTGCACACAACATAAAGGTCTTCATTTGAAACTCACCTCGAATTCTACTGTCGAGATACGAAATTGTTGTTAGAGAATAGCACTACTGGTTAGAATGCGCGCCGCAACTTTAAAAAGATATCAAAATGGCGGCGGGGAGCTATGACAGCTCGCACATAAAAAAATTTCGAACCTCTTTCCTTAACTATCTGCCAACTGAGTAAAAAAAAAAAACAAAAATGTTTTCAATATATCGAAAACAAATATGCAATTTTTCGATATCACTTTCCTTGATCTAATACAAATTACGAGTCTAAAATACCTTATTTTTTCAGATGTTTTATTCCTTGTTCTTGCTTTTAATACATTTTATAATTGCGGCATCTGGATTGTTCAATGTACTTCGGTCAAATGTAAATATATTTTTTAATTACAAATTCATTATTAATTGTTGTTATTGGCTGTAACGGTAATATAAGTTTTTATTTTCACAGGAAGCGAATACGTTTGTTGGTATTGTTATTGGATTTTACTTAATGTTCTATCCTTTAACTTGCAACTTTATTATTATGGTTGCCGGTCAGAATCTCATCAATGAATTTTTGAAATTTAAAAGAAGAATATCAAAATTGTGCAGCACTTTGACGATATGTAAGTGCTTACTTTTTTATAGAGAAATCTGCATGAAAATCGGCCAGTCTTTGGGGACTGCCGATAGAAGTGAAAACTAAGTAACTTGTGAATTGTGCAATATAGTTCATGGGAAGCATGCGGTGACGGTGACGCGAGTGTCACGCTTTTTGTTCACCCAAAAAGTGCGCCTAAAGAAGTTTTCACGTAAAAAAAAACTGTAAAAAACGTACAACCATCTGTCACATTGCAATTGGATTTAAAAAAAATAAAAACTAAAACATGCAACATTATGTTGCATTATTGTAAATTCAAATAAAATCCTGTACGAATAGATTACTTATATCATAATTTTGTTTTAGATCCGCTGCATGCACCAGAAACGGGTTTAAGAAACTTAATTTTCTTGGTAGAAGTTAACCCCATTCAAATAGAATATACGTCAAAAAAAAACTTGGGAATGTATTTAGTACCTGTTATTTTAGCTTTTACATTGAGTTCTGTCATATGCGCCTTGCAATTTAATCATTTTATATAATAACTAGCTTTTTCCCGCGACTTCGTACGCGCATATACCGTTTTTTCCGTTCCCGTAGCAATTTCGGGAAATCCTCTGTTAGTGCTCCCCTACACTCGCCAAGGAAGGCTTTCAACGTCCAGTAATTTTGGCTGTGCGTTGTCTGTCAGTCACTCAGTCATTCAACTATAGATAGAAAATTTTACTCAAAGAAAACATTCCTTTATTTTTGAAAAGAAAGAAAACTGCATTCAAATAGTTTTCTGCATTGAAAATCTTTGACGACTTTCTACGCGCATATCCCGTGTTTTCCCGGTCCCGTATGCCAAACCCGACTGGTAGTTCCAGAGGTTAGCGAAAGATAAATCTATTACAAGATAAATAAATAAATAATTAATGAATAGCCTACCTGACTACCTTTTGACCCGGCGAACCTAAAACATTGTGACGTACATATACCGTTTTTTTTCCGTTCCTGTATGGTCTTACTCATGAATGTGGCTATCATAAAAAAAACTGGCCAAGTGCGAGTCGGACTCGCGTGCAAAGGGTTCCGGACGAATTTCATTTTTTTAACATGTTATTTTAACACTACAGACTTCTAATAGGTTTTCCTGTAATCTTTAGGTAAAAATCTATTATCTCTATTTTTTTCAAAATTTTAGGCTCAGTAGTTTCGGAGATAAGGGGGGAATGGTCATTTTTCGCCTAATTTCTTGAATAACTTCAAAACCATTTATTTTTAAAGAAATATTGAAAAATCTTTCTTTTTTAATTTTATTAATTTACCCCCAAAAATGTTCCCCCATTTTCATTATTTTTCCTATATTTCTGTTACACGTCCATGTTTGGGACTAAAAATTGTAAATATACCCAACAGAATCGGTCCCGTGAATTCGGTGAAAATTGACTGTTACAGATAATACTAAAAATTTAATAATTTACGTAACCCGTTCGTAGTTGGGCCACAGAAGTCCATATGTGTACCAAATTTCTACAGAATCGGTCCTGTGGATCTGGAAAAAACTGGCTGTGACAGACGGACAGACAGACAGACACCAAAGTGATTCTATAAGGGTTCCGTTTTTTATTCGGAACCCTAAAAATTGAAAAAATCCAAATCCGACTAGTAGTTCAAGAGATTAGCGCGTTCAAACAAACGAACGAACAAGCTTTATTATAATATTAATTCTAGCTGACTCACGCAATTTTTCAATAAATAATTTAAAAGGAAGCTTCTTTTTTTAATTGGTTATATTTTATGCTCAATGCATCACTGGTACGCATGATGAAACGACAATACCGTTTCTAATAAACTAAATGTATGTATATTCCTTAACCAAATTAACGACCTAAAAGTGGATCTAGTTCATGTAGGACCAAAATAAAGAATAATAATTCCAAACATTTAGGACAAATCATGTAATCATTTGTCATAAATGGTTGAAATTTTATAATTTATTTTCAGCGTTTAATTAATTAATTTTATGGACCCAATATTGAACCTTGAGGATCGCTCATTTTTTACTTATCCTAATCAGTTAACGCAGGTTACCAAAACTCTAACCTATCCATCTTTCCGATATAATCTTATATTCATGACGATAATAATCAAATATAACTCAAGTATTTATTAGTTCATCTAACTAATCATACAAAGAGCTTTAGTCATTTCTGTAAATAATTTTTATAAACACACACATTAAGCTTCAAGATGGTAGCAATAAAACTTGTAGAATCGTTAATAAAAGCCGAAAATTTTAGAGGTGTTTACAGAAATTACGAGTTTTTGACGAAACATCGAAAAATTTTGAGTAAAATACGTGTTACTTTTGAAATTTTGCTTTTTTCACTTTTTTTATATAACAACATAAACGTTATATTTGAACTTACACACGCACGAATTCAGAAAATGGTGCAAATATTTCACATTGTGGAATTCCTTAGTTGTCCAGTAATTATTATGAGTGGAATTCTAAGGTCAGATTTTTTCAAATTGTTCTTAGACAACTTCATGATCGTGCACCGTTACTTCGGGAACGAACCCATTTACATCAAATGTTCAAAAAAATTAAAGATTGCTTTTGTAATAAACACAGGAGTCTTGACTGTGACAATTGTAATTATTTTTATAACAAAAATCATGTTAAAATTTTACGTAAAACACGAAGAGCTCAAAATAAACGCCATGCTTTTAATAATATCACATTTACTGCTAGAAGAACGCATTATTTTTGAACATTCAGTTATGTACATTTACATAACAATGATTCAAAATTTGGTGAAATGTTTGAACAATAGCATTTTTGACATTCAAGTAAAGTACAATGATATCGAAAAGAGGTTACACTCAGATATCAGGGAGCACTCAGATAATGTTCTTACAGTTGACCAAGTGGAGCAGTGGGCTACACAGTTTAAATGCTTATTGAGTTGTAGTAGAAATCTATCCATCTGCTTTAAGGCTCAGGTAAATTCGCTAACTATTTTTTAACTTCGAACGTAGAAATCGGATTTGCAATAAAAGATTTTTCTTTACTAAAATCTGTAAGAAGTTTTTCTAAAAATGATAAAAAATTGATTGATTTTGTGTATATTCTTGCAGATGATATATTCGTTGGCCCTGTCTTCAGTTATTTATATTACTTCGTCTTTCGGAATATTCAATGCGTTTGTAAAAAATGTAACTACATTTTTTTTTTATTCTGCGTCTTAATTGCTTTCAACTGACATCGGTATTTCTTGTTACAGGAACCTATTCTACTTGTTGAAATAATGTTGATTTTCCATTTTACGGTATATTTTATGATTTATACGTCTTTCCTTATGGTTGCTGGTCAAAATCTCCTTAATGAAAGTTCCAAAGTAAATAGAAGGCTTTCAAAATTATACTGCACTTTGTCGACAAGTATGTGATCCTTTTTGTTTTTGACATTTATTTTCATCTTTACAGCTATTTGAAACTTGTAAGTGACTTTTGAGTAAGTGATTCCAAACTGTATCTAGGTGACACTAAAAGAAAAACTGTCCTATGCAAAATTTCAATTTTGACATGTGAAAACCTAGTAAAAATTTTTTTTTGTCACCTGCTTTGCTAACCCCCGGATTCTAAAAAAAAGTAGTCAAGTAATGCAATAGACTGTTGCTAATTTATTTAACCAATGACAGCTTGATGGCGCGTGTTTGACAATTTATCACAATATTGTTATGATTTACATTTTTAATATTATTATTCCATGATATTGTTTTAGATCCCCAATCACCGGAAACGAAGACTGTACGAAATCTAAATCTTTTGGTAAAAAAGAATTGTATTCAAATAGATTATACTTCAAAAATTAAGCTGGGGCTGTACTTAATACCAGCAGTACTATCTCTCTCTATCACCTACGTTATAACTGCCTTACAATTTAATCATTTTATATAAAACCTCTATGAAACTGAAGTCATTTGTGTGTATCCGATTTAAGAGCCGTGAAGCTGGCAAATATACAACGTGTAATGCTACGGCTATTTAGTTTTTTATTGCCATATTACGACTACCGTAATTATGGCCATATTTGAAACAAAATCAACTGAAACAACACCAATTCAGGCCGTAGCATAACAGAATTAACGCTATTGCGTATAGTCCGGTCTAAAGTCACCATTAGTTGGGAACACCATTCAAATTGAATGTGAAAAGTCGCCATCGATCCCCAATCTGCAAAATGCAGACTGCACTTATCGAGCTATGCGCACATAAATGTATGTGGGGCAGTTGGTGGGGCTGTTGTTTTTTTTTCGCTATTTTAGTTTGTTCTATTGTAGAAGTTGTTTATAATGGTGAGCACAATGATTCTTTTTCTGCAGTTGGTGGGGCTGTTGTATTTTTTTTCGCTATTTTAGTTTGTTCTATTGTAGAAGTTGTTTATAATGGTGAGCACAATGATTCTTTTTCAGAAATTGCGTTTATTCTGTTACGCGTTGTAGATAAAAATTAATAAAAAAAAAGGAATTTAAGAAAATTCAACCGACTTCAAAACTGTAGGTTTTAATGAATAGGTAACTAAAAAGAGAGAAATATACTTTATTTTTACAGAATTTTAAGTAAATATGCCAACTATATTTTTGAGGTCGATTTATATATTAAGGCTTGCACCGACCTTTAACCGACGAAGTTTTTGTGATATGCGTGGATAAACATACAAAACTACACTTACGTTTGGTACACATTTGTAGAAGCTGGTATATACTAACATAAACAAAAACTGTGCAATACTGACAAAATGATACATACGGGTCGAATTGATAACCTCCTTTTTTTGAAGTCGGTTAAAATACTTTAGCATCAATGTGAGATCAAATATTTTATTTAATCCGATACTGTTTTGTTTGAGATAGAACCGAAGATTTAGTTAACATTTTGAAAAAAGTAGGCAATGTAATAATGTAGTATTGTTTGTGGAATAAAAAAGTATTTTAAACGTGTGTTACCTTATTGTTACGGAATCTGTTTGAAAGAGTCACCGCGGCTCTGGAACGCAAAGGGCATTAGGAGGAACACGCATGGGTTTTAGTCAGTAAGAAATGGATTATCACATGATCACAAACATAAACTATCCATCTTGTACTAGACGGGCGTGATCGGCTGGATTGAGGGTATGTTTGGGGTAGGTCTATCCTTCTTCTATTCCTTCAATGTGAACTGTGTCCACCCAACTGCGTCCAGCCGCGCTGACGTCCTGTACCAATGTACTGAGGTCTCAGCACCACACGGTAAACGTTCTTCTTTCTTGCTATTCGCACTTGCTGTCTTCGGGATAGATTGGGTTAGGGATGTTTGCTTACCAGGGAATAAATGAAGATGCAGAATTGACTGTTTTAACACTGCAGCTAGCGGTTTAAGGGAAACTTTTCGCGACTACTATATTTACTTAAAGTTCTATATTTCTTCTTGCCAATGACTACAAATTTCTATTTTTGTTCTATTTACCATTGTACCATGTTACTTTACCGTAACGAGGCCCACAAACCGCTAACTGTTTTAGTGTATTTTTAACTGTCAGTTTAACTTAAACGGTTGTACATTCCTGGCTATATCTAGGTCTATTCTATGTTTGGATAGGGGTTGATGCACCTGTCTGTAAAGCCTCCAAAATTCTCCGTCGAATGGGGTGAAAATCAACCCTTCAACCCGGGCAGGGTTGAAGGGTTGATTTTCACCCCATTTAGGGGCTTGTTGCATTTAACAATCGAAACTATCTACAAGTATGAACTTGTTTACTATAAAGGGTTGACTTCCCGAAAAACTGTGCCTTAAGGGCTGTTGGGCTATATGTCTCACGGTAGGTGTATCATCCCTTTATCCAGATACACAACTTTCAAAGCCACCCCTCTAAGGGTGGAAGAACCATGAGGTCAAAAACACGGAAGGGGAAAAAATCTTACATTTTTCTAAATTGTGGCTTTATGCCTTATCTGACCATAAAGATGTTTACATACCTAGATAGGGCTTAGCGCTAACTTTCTAGTGCCAATTGTCTGAAGCCTGAATACCCAGATTTGGATAGATACCTAGATATTGGCTAAACCCATCCGTGTTCCTCCTAATGCCCTATGCGTTCCAAGGCCGTGGTGACTCTTTCGAACAAATTTACAACTTCTATTCACCCTTGCGTATTTTGTATTCGTTTACCTGAAATAGTTTTTTTCTTTTTATTATTGTATAAATATAGAATAAAACATTATTGGCAAATACTAATGGTTAATAATAACAAACTCAGATAAAAATTATTTGGAGAAAATATTGCTGGCATTTTTAGGTGTATAATTTTTAATAATAAATATTTAACAATTTTGTTTTAGATCCACAATCAACAGATATGAAGACTATTAGAAATCTAATTCTATTGGTTATAAAAAAAACATATCCAAATAGATTATACTCCCTTTTTTATTCCCAGTTTTATTTTAGAAACTGGGAATGTATATAGTGCCTGCAATTCTGTCTCTTTCTCTCACCTACGTTATTATTGTCTTACATTTTTAATCATTTTATAAAAAGAAGAAAATGATATATTTTAAGAAATTAATTAGAAAAGTAGTTTGTGTTTGTAGTTATAATTGTAAATCAAATGCGAAACAGTACACAGTACTTTTTCGTTAAGAGCCCTCTTACAATTTGACTGTCTTTTTTTGCATAAAATGACCAATGTCGGCTTTCTCATTTTCAGAAACTGAAATATTTAGACAATGTTGGCTTATTGGGTAGTTGACAATAGTTATTAATATAGTGCACAGTGGCCTCACTTTACACATTTATTTCTTATCTTTTTGTAAAATTCCAAAGTAAGTTACTCATGAAAAGCGCGACGGCACTTTTGATTGAAATACTGTACTAACCAAATGAAATGAAAAATATGTCATAATATTTTTTATGTAGTGGTTTCGTTCATAGCGGCCTCGAAATTTGAAATAAGAATGTAACATTCGTAAAAAACAACACATTCCAATCCATAAAAACGACTAAAAACACTCAGAATTAACTGTCAATTTCTTCATAATACATTATTATTATTACGTAAAATTATACCAAAATTAATCACAGTTCATAAGAAATGAAAATTTAATAAATATTGATATATATAATAAATATATACCAAACTAACAAACTCTCCAGCTTTTTTCTCTATTCTGTTATTTGTGTTGTGAGAAAGAGCGGGAAATTAGTGAGATGGAAATTATTGTACATGTCACATTATTTGGGTGAATTTTGCACAAAAAGTTATGTTGGTAATTGCTTACCAGATAATGCTAAAGCGATCGATTTGTAAACCTTTAGATTTAAGAAGATTTTTTTTCCCTAATACGATGCGTGATATGATATTTTTCAATAAATAATTTAAAAGGAAGCTTCTTTTTTTAATTGGTTATATTTTATGCTCAATGCATCACTGATACGCCGCATAATGTTAGAAACAAAATAATCATTTTAAATCCTGATGAAACGACAATACCGTTTCTAATAAACTAAATGTATGTATATTCCTTAAACAAACTAACGACCTCAAAGTGGATCTAGTTCATATAGGTCCAAAATAAAGAATAATAATTCCAAACATTTAGGACAAATCATGTAATCATTTGTCATAAACGGTTGAAATTTTATAATTTATTTTCAGCGTTTAAGTAATTAACTTTATGGACCCAATATTGAACCTTGAGGATGGCTCATTTTTTACTTATCCTAATCAGTGAACGCAGTTTACCAAAACTCTAACCTATCCATCTTTCCGATATAATCTTATATTCATGACGATAATAATCAAATATAACTCAAGTATTTATTAGTTCATCTAACTAATCATACAAAGAGCTTTAGTCATTTCTTTAAATAATTTTTATAAACACACACATTAAGCTTCAAGATGGTAGCAAGAAAAATGATAAAATCGTTACTAAAAGCCGAAAATTTTAGAGGTGTTTACAGAAATTATAAGTTTTTGACGAAACATCGTAAAAATTTGAGTAAAATACGTGTTACTTCTGAAATTATCCTTTTTTCACTTATTTTATGTAACAATATATACGTTATATTTGAAGTAACATACGCACGAATTGAGAAAATGGTGCAAATACTTCACATTGTGAAATTCCTTAGTTGTCCAGTAATTATTATTAGTGGAATTCTAAGGTCTGATTTTTTCAAATTGTTCATGGACAACTTCATGATCGTGCACCGTTACTTCGGGAACGAACCCATTTACATCAAATGTTCAAAAAAATTAAAGATTGCTTTTGTAATAAACACAGGAGTCTTGACTGTGACAATTGTAATTATTTTTATAACAAAAATCATGTTAAAATTTTACGTAAAACACGAAGACCTCAAAATAAACGCCATGCTTTTAATAATATCACATTTACTGCTAGAAGAACGCATTATTTTTGAACATTCAGTTATGTACATTTACATAACAATGATTCAAAATTTGGTGAAATGTTTGAACAATAGCATTTTTGACATTCAAGTAAAGTACAATGATATCGAAAAGAGGTTACACTCAGATATCAGGGAGCACTCAGATAATGTTCTTACAGTTGACCAAGTGGAGCAGTGGGCTACACAGTTTAAATGCTTATTGAGTTGTAGTAGAAATCTATCCATCTGCTTTAAGGCTCAGGTAAATTCGCTAACTATTTTTTAACTTCGAACTTAGAAATCGGATTTGCAATAAAAGATTTTTCTTTACTAAAATCTGTAAGAAGTTTTTCTAAAAATTATAATAAATTGATTGATTTTGTGTATATTCTTGCAGATGATATATTCGTTGGCCCTGTCTTCAGTTATTTATATTACTTCGTCTTTCGGAATATTCAATGCGTTTGTAAAAAATGTAATTACATTTTTTTTTATTCTGCGTCTTAATTGCTTTCAACTGACATCGGTATTTCTTGTTACAGGAACCTGTTCTACTTGTTGAAATAATGTTGATTTTCCATTTTACGGTATATTTTATGATTTATACGTCTTTCCTTATGGTTGCTGGTCAAAATCTCCTTAATGAAAGTTCCATGGTAAATAGAAGGCTTTCAAAATTATACTGCACTTTGTCGACAAGTATGTGATCCTTTTTGTTTTTGACATTTAGTTTCGTCTTTACTGCTATTTGAAACTTGTAAGTGATTTTCGAGTTAGTTATTCTAAACTGTATCTAGGTGACACTAAAAGAAAAACTGTCCTATGCAAAATTTCAATTTTGACATGTGACAACCTTGTAAATATTTTCTTTTTGTCGCGTGCTTTACTAAAAAAAAGTCGACTCATCACAAATTAAATGCAAGTCAAGTAATGCAATAGACTGTTGCTAATTTATTTAACCAATGACATGTTGATTAAGCATGTTTAACATTTTATCACAATGTTGTTATGATTTTTCCCATTTGAGCTGTTTCTCAAACGGGAAAAATCTTAAAAATATTGTGAGTGTGCTTTAGACCTGTATTTTTACATGTGACATTTTTAATATTATTATTCCATGATATTGTTTTAGATCCACAATCACCGGAAACGAAGAGTATACGAAATCTAAATCTTTTGGTAAAAAAGAATTGTATTCAAATAGATTATACTTCAAAAATTAAGCTGGGGCTGTACTTAATACCAGTAGTACTATCTCTCTCTATCACCTACGTTATAACTGCCTTACAATTTAATCATTTTATATAAAACTCTAATTCTATGTAACTGTAGTCCTTTGTGTTTATCCGATTTAAAAGCCGTGAAGCTGGCAAATGTACAACGTGTAAGGCTACGGCTATTTATTTTTTTATTGCCATATTACGACTAACATTATTATGGGCATAATTGAAACAAAATCAACTGAAACAACACCAATTCAGGCCGTAGCATAACAGAGTTAACGCTATTGCATATAGTCTGGTCTAAAGTCACAATTAGTTGGGAACACCATTATAAATGGAATGTGGAAAGTCCCCATCGATCCCCAATCTGCAAAATGCAGACTGCATTTGTCGAGCTATGCGCATATAAATGTATGTGGGGCAGTTGGTGGGGCTGTCGTTTTTTTTTCGCGATTTTAGTTGGTTCCATTGTAGAAGTTTTCTATAATGGTGAGCACAATGATTCCTTTTCAGGAATTGCGTTTATTCTGTTACGCGTTGTAGATAAACATTAATAAAAAAGTAATTTAAAAAAAAAATCAACCGACTTCAAAACTGTAGGTTTTAATTAATAGGTAACTAAAAAGGGAGAAATAATTTTTATTTTTACAGAATCTAAAGTAAATAGGCCAACTATATTTTTGAGGTCGATGTCAGCCTTACTGCGGTAGGCCTTAAGTGAAGTGTCCAACTACATACTCGTACCGCTTACTGCGACTACTAAGTGGCAAAGATTATTTTAAATACTAAGGCTGGCACCGACCTTTAACCGACGAAGTTCCATCATCGGACCACAAGACGAACGGCGATGCGCCACCGGTACATGGTGGACATCCCACCCACGCGCACAGAACGTTTTGGGAACACATTCATAGTGCGTGCAGCTAAGGAGTGGAATTCCCTGCCGGAGTCTGTGTTTCCTGATAGCTATAACCGGGGAGTATTTAAGTCAAGAGTGAATAGGTTACTTCTAGGCAAGCGTGCTCCATCTTCGAGCACACCATCGCTTACCATCAGGTGAGATAGTGGTCAAACGCGAGCCTATAAATAGTAAAAAAAAGAAAAAATATATATATGCGTGGACAAACATACACTTATGTTTGGCACATGTCTAGAAGGTGGTATAGACTAACATATACAAAAACTTTGCAATACTGACAATATTACATACATACGGGTCGAATAGATAACCTCCTTTTTTTGAAGTTGGTTAAAAATACTTAAGCATCAATGTGAGATCAAATATTTTATTTAATCCGATACATTTTTGTTTGAAATAGAAACTAAGATTTAGTTAAAATTTTGAAAAATGTTGGCAATATAGTAATATAGTATTGCTTGTGGAATAAAAAAAATATTTTAAACGTTATTGTAACCTTATTAATGATCTTTAATGACTTATTTAAAATATGTGGTTTTATTAAGAAGAAAGCGTTTTTATTTTAATATGTTTTGATAATTTCGTAAGGAACTGATGTTTGGCAAAAATGATTAGTTACTGGCCAAAAAAATAACAAAATCAAAATGGTTATACCATTAGGGCTAAACATACATGTAAATTAAAACGAAAATGGATTATCACATGATCACAAACATAAACTATCCATCTTTTCGATAGTTATAATCGTAATTGCTATGTCGATTATAATCAAATAACGTAAGTAGGTAAATAATATTTCGTTAACTATAATTTCACTAGGTGCCCAAGTCATTGCTATGCTTATACTTATTCAAAACACACATAAATCTTCAATATGGTGGCAACAAAAATTATAAAAACGTTACTAAAAGCTGAAAGCTTAAGAGGTGTATACAGAAATTATGAATTTCTATGAAAATTAAAAAAAAAGTTCTGGGTCTTATACGCATTAGTTTTGAAGTTGTGATGTATACAGTTATTTTTGTGACTAATATAGACATTGTTTCTGAAGTTACCAATGATCATACTTGTATGATTGTATTTATTCTTCACCTTCTGAAATTCCTTAGTTGTCCTGTAATTATTTTAAGTGGTATTCTAACTTCTGGTTCTTACAAACTGTTCTTAGACAATTTCATGTCCGTACACTATTACTTCCGGAACGAACCCATTTACATCAAATTTTCAAGAAAATTGAAAATATATTTTGTGATAAGCACAGTAGTAACAACTATTACAATTGTATCACTTTTAATAGCAAAATTGCTTTTAAAGGTTTTTGTAAGAAATGAAAAATTAAAAATGAGCGCCTTGCTGATAATACTATCGCATTTATTACTAGAAGAGCGCCTTATTTTCGAGCATTATATAATGTACGTTTACATAACAATGATTCAAAACTTTCTAATATGTTTGAACAATAGCATTTTTGATATTCAAGTAAAGTACAATGATATCGAAAAGAGGTTACACACAGATAGCAGGGAGTGGAATAATGTTCTTACGGTTGAACAAGTGGAACAGTGGGCTACACAGTTTAAATGCTTACTGAGTTGCAGCAGGAACCTATCGATTTGCTTTAAGGCTCAGGTAAATTCCTCAAGACGATGGTTTGTCTGAAAACAATTTGTAAACAATGATAAATAATTAACTGAATGTTTATACTCTTGCAGATGTTCTTTTTCTTGGCCCTGTCATCAGTTGTATATGTTTCATCAGCGTACATGATATTTAATGTGTATATAAACAAAGTAAATATATGCATTTTTTATTTAATTTTTTGTTCCGAATCTAAATATTTATCCTTTCATGTCTTTTATTTCTATTTACAGGATCCTCGCCTACTCATTGGCATTATGCTAATTTTGCATTTGACGCCATATTCTATATTTTATACATACTTCTTGATGGCTGCGGGTCAAAATCTCCTCATTGAAAGCTTAACAGTAAACAGAAGGCTAACGAAATTAAACTGCACTTTGTCGATAAGTAAGTGTACTATATCTTTTTATTTATTGTCATTTCTTCTTTGCGTGACTTATTGTATGGTATCTTTATCACATATTTATATATTTTGTTTGTTATCTGACGGCTATATAGTGTCGTTGCCAGTTATTTTCTTGACATGTTTTGGTCACTATTCCCTTGCATTTCATTCATCAATATTGTTACAAAAATCTACAGTTATGGTTATCTAAAGTGTCGTGTCATTTTGGCAGTTAGAGTGAAATAAAAAGGGGGGATTTGGAATCCAATAATATAGTATTAGTGTGAAAATTCCAATGAAAGTTTTGTTTGCATTCGCCCTTTTTTAGGGTTCCGAAAAAAAAAGGAACCCTTATAGGATCACTCGGGTGTCTGTCTGTCTGTCCGTCTGTCACAGCCAGTTTTCTCCGGATCCACTGGACCGATTCTGTTGAAATTTGGTACACATATGGACTTCTGCGACCCAAACAGGGACGCGTTACGTAAATCATTAAATTTTTACTTACTTTTGGGGGTCAAACTAGAAAATTAAAAAAAAAAAGTTTTTTGAACAATATCGTGTGACATATATCAAATGAAAGGGCTTACTGTGAGGGATTTAATTATATTTTTTTCATAATTTTAAAATTAATAGTTTTGAAGTTATTTAAGAAATTAGACGAAAAATGACCATGCCCCTTATCTCCGAAACTACTGAGCCTAAAATTTTGAAAAAAAAATGGAGATAGATCTTTACCTAAAAATTACAAGAAAACCTATTAGAAGTCTGTAGTATTAAAATAACACGTTAAAAAAATGAAATTCGTTCGGAACCCTTTGCACGCGAGTCCGACTCGTACTTGGCCAGTTTTTTAGAGTGGAAACCATCAAGTGACTTCTGCTCTGGGCGCAGCGAAAGGGAGTGTCAGACTCTTATTGACCAAACCCATCCGTGTTCCTCCTAATGCCCTTTGCGTTCCAGAACCGTGGTGATTCTTTTGAACAAATTCCGCTAACTTCTATTAAAAAACTTCTATTCACCCTTGAATTTTATTTTCGTTTACCTGAAGTTGTTCTTTTCATTTTTTTATTTTATAAATATAGAATGAAATATCAATGGCAAATACAAATAGCTAATAATAACTAAACGCAAATAAAATTACCTGCAGAACAAAATAATCCGCAGCCATTTTTGGTGTATAATTTTTAATAATAAATATTTAACGATTTGGTTTTAGATCCACAATCATCAGAAATGAAGACCATTAGAAATTTAATACTTTTGGTTAAAAAAAACCATATCCAAATAGATTATACTCCTAAAATAAAACTGGGAATGTATATAGTGCCTGCAATTCTGTCTCTTTCTATCACCTACGTAATAATTGTCTTACAATTTAATCATTTTATATAAAGTAGGATATGATATATTTTAAGGAATTAATTACAAAAGTAGTTTGTGTTTGTAGTTATAATTGTAAATCAGATGCAAACATAGTACACAGTACTTTTTCCTACGTCGATGTATACCTGCTAAGAGCCCTCTTACAATTTGACTGTTTTTTTTTGCGTGAAATGACCAATTTCGTCTTTCTTATTCTCAGAAACTGAAATATTTAGACAATGTTGGCTTATTGGGTAGTTGAGAATAGTTATTAATATAGTGCACAGCAGCCTCACTTTACGCATTTTTTTCTTATCTATTTGTAAAAAGCCAAAATTCCAAAGTAAGTTTCTCATGAAAAGCGCGACGGCACTTTTTTGAGCTCGTGGACTGAACTATTGTACATACCAAATGAATTGAAAAATATGTCATAATATTCTTTATGTAGTGGTTTCGTGCATAGCGGCCTCGAAATTTGAAATAAGAATGTAATATTCGTAAAAAAAAATCCCATTCAAATCCATAAAAACGACTAAAAACGCTCAGAATTAACTGTCAATTTCTTCATGATATATTAATATTATTACGTAAAATTTATACTAAAATAAACCATTGTTTTTCATTTAACAAAGATTCATTAAATAAATTAATAATAAACCCTAAAATAAACGTAAATGCAACTGCACAATTTCTACACAATGCGATGAGCCAGCAGTTTTGTGAGTGAAATCGCAATTCTGTGATAGGGCTCTTAAGTTGATTTCAATGAACAAAAAATATGACGTAGAGCTACAATTCCAATCTGCATTTTTTTTCCTTGAAAAAAACTGACAAAACACAATATTATTGAATGGGCATAAATAAGGGTGCCTGTCTATTACCAAAAGTCGTGGCTAAGGACCCGAGAGCTCCTGTGCTGAGGTATCTCATGAGGAATCATTGTCCGCATGAAGCGCCTCGTAAGTACATGACTCACTAATTATTTTTAAAGTGTTTTACTAACCCTAGTGTGTAAGTTTAGGTTGTACTAACTTTGGTTCCTATGTTGTCCCGAATAAAACAAAATGTATTTGTATTACAGCAGAGCGAAGCAGAAGAGCGGAGAAACGGATAAATTTTAACCAATGGAATTGCATAAAATCTCCGCACCATGTGAGACAGTGACATTTTGACTGACATGATTGGTTAATATTTCTCAGTTTCTCCGCTCTGCTGTCTTGCTCCGCGGAAATGAACAGGCATCCTGAGTCTTCATTTTTTTTAAGTGACCTTTAGGACAGGAGATGTTGAATTGTTTATACTTAGTACCTCCATTGGATGGCCATTCACATGGTGAGCCGATGACCTGGTGACGGTCCCTGGAATTCACTCGATGATAGACGAACAGGACCAGCTGTTTTGACGACACTTGAGTAAGGCCTGTGTCCAGCAGTGGACTTTTTCGGCTTCTGGTTTTTCATTGCGCTATAAGAGCTCTGGATTACCACTCCGGTATTTAACATTTTCTGATGGATTTATAATTTACATAATTTTTTATAGACCTGATTACTTATACTGAATAGAAACTTTTGAACCAAAAGCCTGTTATAATACAAATATTTATTGCATCAACTTAAATAACTTATTCTAGTTATAATAGGGAGCATCCTTTTAAGCAAATAGTTTGCTTGTGTTAGGAAGCTCCGCCCTTCCCCAGGCTATCTAATTGTAACTAATTTAATGAGCCTGGTCAAGATATGTAAACTTATAATACAAATAAATGAATGAAATAGTAATAGTTATGTATAATAGTATTTTTATGAAAGGCTAAAACAGTGATGTTAGTTCGAAGCTTTTTTTATCAATATTGATGTTCTTTATTAAATGATTTTGGAAGTGTGAGTATTTATTCCATAACCTATCCTTTATTTCTCCTATTTTCTTTTTGTATTTGACTGACTTCCTAGAGAAAGTTGATCATAATTTCCACAGGCAGATGAATTTAATGTTTCTTGGCGTTATGTGGTACATGTCCATTTTCACCCGACTGCCAAGGAAGGTACGCGTTTTTCGTGCGTATCTTGTATGTATGTTTGTTTAGTTGTAATTTTTTTTATTACCTCGCAGATAACTTCCAAACGCAAGCATGGATTTCGACTGTTAAGATGTCGTTAGATTTATTTCAAAAACCCAAGTGTCCTTAAATAGGTGTTTAAAAAAAAGCAATGTGGTGGATTTTGGGCAAATTTTTTTTTAACCATCCCTGTCGTGTAGGGTATCAAAATGAAGGAAAATAAATGGAGGTTACAAATATAAATATAACCCATATATTTAACTTCAATTAGGAAACAGTTCTCGTTCATTAAAGTGTCCCGTTTTCGGTTTTTTTAGTGCATTGCTTATCAGTCGACTATTTTGCAGTCGGGTTTTTTGATTTTTCTAATTGTTATAGTGTATGGTTTTAACATTTGAAAAAGGCAAGCAGTAACTGTGTTATTTTTAATCGATGTTAAATTACACGTTTAAATGATGTTACTTATTTTTAGGGTTCCGAAACTCTATTTGGAAAAACGGAACCTTATAGAATCACTCGGTTTTCTGTCGGTCCATCTGTAACAGTCAATTTTCACCTAATTCACAGGACCAATTCAGTTGGGTACATTTATAATTTTTAGTCCCAAACATGGTCGTGTAACAGAAATATAGCAAAAAAAAAATGAAAATGGGGGTAAATTAATAAAATTAAAAAAGAAAGATTTTTCAATATCTTTTTTCAATATTTTAAAATGAATGGTTTTGAAGTTATTTATTAAATGCAGTGAAAAAGCCTTAAAATCCATAAATTATGCCAACATTGCATAAATAAACTCAACGGCGCAATCGACAAAACGTCGAGGAGTCAGGTATAGTTGTTTTATCTCACGAGTGCGGGCGAGCCATAGTTGTGTAGGTAAATGTACGTGCATACTGTCTTAGTGTGCGTAAGCTTGGAAGCGAACAGTTAAGCTTACGCACACTAAGACAATGTGCACGTACCTTTACCTTCACAACTATGGCTCGCCCGCACTCGTGAGATAAAGCAACTGTATTGTATATTTAAACCTGTTTAATTTTCAGCAACTATCCAACTTATAAAGTTATTCTGAAGTTAATCACTTACCGTGAAACGGTATTTATTCCAAAAACCCAAAACCGCGCTAGGGCCAATACGGCATTTTCCCATTTTCGATCCCAGCGCAACAGAACCGCAACTAAAAAGTAGTGCCAAAAACCTTCCGCCGTGACGCAATCGAATTCAATTTGCGGTAGTTCCCAATGGGAGAGTATATTTTATTTTTAGGGAGGACTATAAAATTCCTATCTTTATTCCTACCCGTTGTTTTTTTTTCAGTAGCTAAGTGGTTAGGGCTTGATATGTTTTTTGGTGGTTGTGAGTGGATTATCCAAACAAGTTCGTGAATTTACCGAGGTTATTAAATTTACTCTTAATGTTCGCTACAGTGTAAGAGGTTGAGATATGTAATATGTATTTAAAAGACATTGCATTACTTGGGCCGCCGCCGTCGGCCCAAGCTAGCGGGTATGCGTATGTTAAAAGTGACACTAATACTGATCTATTCCACATATTTTGTTAGTGACAAAATAAGACAGGTCTGGCAGATCTGGGATCTCGGTCTACAAGGCAACGTCTGTTGGGTCAAATGACGCACAAGTCCCATCAATTGGTGAGTGTTTACTGATGGAGCGTGCAATTGTCAGAGTACACTCTACTGGTAGAATCACCACTGATCGCCTTAATGCGCCTGAACTGTGTGAACAAGTTCTTACTAAATATGTGCATAATTTTTTCCCATTCCCGCCTAAATACTGACCCTTTAGTTGTGCGCGGACCGTAACGATCAAAGAAGCATTAAAAGTTATGAATACCAGCGGTCACTACCCGAAATTTGATTGCCAGTATTGTTTTAAAATTGACTTTCAGCTACTTATTATAAAAAAGCCGGAAAAAAACCTTAATTGTTTTTTTTTTCCTCAGTTATAACGGAAACGATTGTTTATTTTCTTTTGTCTTCAATGTTTTTATTTAGATGTCGTCGAGGGATATTTTAATATTCAAAACGTTCAAAGCTAAATTGCCTGTTTTACTTAAAGGTCAAAAACAGTAACGTCTGATTGGGTATTGTAAAACTTTTCCCAAGTGAACGCTATCGTTTCACCATTTATTTCTCAGTAAGCACCTAATAACTTCGGGAATTACATTTTTGACCCTTTTCTAAGGTGTTTCTATGTAATCTGTAAAAATGGTGTAAGAAGAAAATGTGTTGTGGAGGTCTGCTAGGCAGCCGTTCCACGTAAAATACTGGTATTCAGCTGAATCCGGTTTGATTTGAAGTCAAGAAAAGGCTCGGAAGATGATGATGTGAGAATGGTTTCAGTATAACCTAAGAATCGGTATCGTAGTTTAGGACATTGCCTACCTTACTGACCACACGTTAAGAAGAAGACTTTCTTCTTATCGTGTGGGCAGTAAGGTCTAACGACCCGACACACCCTAGTGTCTGAGTTTCTAAACCGCCTCAAGGGCCTCTGACATGGTTTATTTGACGACCGCCATTTGGCGGCCGGGGACACCGGCTTACACGTGCCTTCCGAAGGACGGAATCATTTTTTTTATCATACAATCTGGTGATTCAAGCCTGCAATGTTCAAGCCAAACTGGACACAACTTAACAAAGTATGCTTCCTGTGGGAATCGAAGCCACGACCACCGGGTCACAAAGCAAACGCCTAATCCACTCGACCACGGAGGCAGTTAAGCCTAGTGATAGAATAGACCAAAGCCTAGCCAAACCTGGCCGGCCTGACCTGGATGGCCTGGCCTGGCTAAACCTAATGATAAGTGACACTTAGTGTATTTTAATCGAACCGCACAACTTCACACACACAGGATTCTTCTTCTTTCTCTTCTCCACCTTGATGAAGCCATCCTTGACACACATCTCTTTGTCTGGAACCCGCTGATTCGAACCCGTATTGGATATAAGCGGCTCTGTTTACCTCCCTTTGTTATGACCGCTTGACTTGCCTGCGACTCAGCAGGTTTGCAAGCGGTGACGATGTCTGCGTAGCACGTTTAGGGTCGACGCACCTACGTGAATCTTTGGATCTACCGGTGATGCAAAGACGGCGGCGGCGGAACACAATGCAACGCAAGAAGTTTTGGCAGCTGATGACACAGTTGAGCTCGCCGACTCAAAATTGCCGATAGAAGCGTTTTGCTTTGCGCTCCACGATCAGTATTCACTCGAGAGGCGTCAGGTGATCTACTTACCGAAACAGCGCTGCGCAACAACACTACTTCAGCACACAGTTCACCTATGGCGTTATTCAACACCTCCAACTGTGACTGCACTTCGGCCAGGCTCGCTTTCAAAGAAGTGATGTCCTTCAGCAACCTGGTGACGTCGACGTGATCGAATGTGACGGGAGGCAGCCTATGCAGATCCTTTGCGAAAAAATCTGGCACTTCGTCTGGGTCGGTCGACGTCAGCAGACTGACGATGTCTTGTACACTCTTTTCTATACCATCTCTTCGGCGGGACGGCATTTGGTCTTCTTTCCCGAGCGTTCGGAAAAGCAGCAACTTGGCCGTTCTTATCTCATTCTCCTTGTAGGCGGACTAGCAGATCTGCAAGATGCTAACTTCGTCGGTGTAATCAATGGCATGCTTGACGAATACCAGCAACTCATTGGCTATAAGCGGTTGTGAACTCATAGCGGTACGAACAACAGGCGGCGGCTACAGCCGCGCGATTCGCGAATTAAATATTCGGACAGAGCAGTACAAGCACGACCGTGATAGACCGCGCATCGCACTGTACTGTGATATAATAACTTATGGAAAAAATCTTTAATGGTGACGAAGATTGTGGAACGAAACGAAAACTGATCAGAACGCACCACGCTGCGGTGTGCGATATTGAAGGCACCACATAATTATCGCATACCGCAGCGTGGTGCGTTCCGAAAAGGAGATCAAAGATTTTTGTGTGTTTGCTCTATGTAACTGTTTAATACTTACAATTATATTTACGTAATCTTTACTTAAATGTACGGGAAAGATAGTATTCAGGCATCTGGAAAGCTAAGGAAAAACATATATTTACGTAAATAAATATACCTAATCTCCTATTACGTAAATAATAAATGTTATGTCTACATCATAACATTCAAATAAAAGTAGCTAAAATATATTTCTATCTCGAAATAACATTATTTGTATTCATAAAAATAATTAGATAACGTCGGTTCCGCAACAATGAACCACAAAGATCTATATTTTTATAAATAAACCTTTACGCATTGATGTACGGAATCTTCATACAGATATAATAATAATTTATGCTTTTCTTTTCTATTCAGTAGATATGTTCGGTTTATCGGACTCTGTGGAGATAAACTAGGTTCTTTTATTGTAGGTTTCTGAAAATATAACAATATTTTCACTTTTTAGGTTTCCATACCCAAAAGGTACCCAACGGAACCCTATTACTAAGCTTCCGCTGTCCGTCCATCCGTCCGTCCGTCTTTCTGTCAGCGGGCCGTATCTCAAGCAGCGTAATAGGTAGACAGTTGAAATCTTTACATAGTGTTTATTTCTATTGTCGCTATTACAACAAATAATAACAATTTAATTAAATTTAAAAATAGCGGGCCCATACAAGAAACCTATTTTTTCAGTTTATGGTACGGAAACCATCATGTGAGAGTACAATTCACACTTGGCTGGTTTTTTCTACCAGTGCGGGCCAGTCCTTTTGGTAGGGGTCGACTTTGACTCGCGATATACGCGATATAGGGCAAAGAGTACCTTGTAAAAGGTAGACGAACTTTTTGCCCTGCAATGGGATCTTTTTATCGTGTGGGCAGTAAGGTCTAACGACCCCGCACCCTAGTGTCAGAGTTTTTAAACCGCCTCTAGGACCAATGGGATTAGTCGGCGTTTATTCAAACACATTATTTTAATGATTGTGATTTTTTTACCCTAACTTATGTCGCAAATTAAATAATTTGACATAGATTTAACTTATTGAACTTAATAAAACAGACATACAAACGCGATGCAAGAATAATGCGATAACACAATTTCAAAGATTGTTTTCTATATAATGTGTTGTTGCATTGCCACGTCTTGTTTGGCTGTGGAAGCCTTAAAAGAATGGCTTCTTAAAACCTGACTATAATCACAAAACATAAATATATAATATTAGGCTCTAGATAAACTCGCGATTCAAAACTTAAGTCTATTTTCGCTATCCTATTATAAACTTATTCTGCGGATTACTTAGTACCCAGATACAATGGTGAAGTTTTGTCGTTAGTCTCAATGTTTGCAACAGTTACTTAACTGTTAATAACAACTTGTGAGTATTTCTCTTAATTTTTTGGAACGTAGTTTCGAGAGCAGTTAGGGTTTTTTTCTATTTTTTTAAGTGTGGGATATCATCAAATGACTCCTCCCGCTCTGGGTGAAACAGGAGGGAATGTCAGACTCTTACTGACTAAAACCCATCAGTGTTCCTCCTAGTGCCCTTTGCGTTCCAGGGCCACGGTGACTCTTTCGAACAAAGTCCGCAGCCCCAGCAGGCACTGGCCCTAGCGGGTCTCGCTTTTAATGCTGCCAGCTCTTTGAGGCGCGCGTGGAACAAAGCGCGTCGTCGACCCGGGCCTGGTTCTGATCAGACGGCGAGCCTCCCAATGCTCGCCGTCCGCAGGCCCGCGCCTACGGTGGCCGAGAATCGCCCTGCGACTCTCGACGTCCGGGGCGTCTTCCTCTGTTGCGGCGGCTGGGGCGTGAGATTTTCCTCTCTCTCACGCGTTCGGCTTCCTCCTTCGCTAGCATTACTGCTTCGCAGAAGGGTGGCCGCGTCCCATGTCTCCTCGCTCCGGATCATGGCTTGAACCAGGGCCGAACGCGAGAGGTGTGACGCCGCCGATCTCCTCGACGAGGACACGGCGGTGCTCTGCCCAAGCAGGGCAGACCTCCACCGTATGCTCCACCGTGTCCTCCGGGCAAGGAGTTAGGGTGCATTTCCACTAGAGATGTACGAGGATGCGTAGCGAGGGATGTGTTTGTTAAGAACCAATAGAATCGCTTGCGCTGAGCGAGGCTAAGTAAATGAAGCGGTTTTATTAGTTCTTAAGAGCCCTATCACAAAATTGCGTTATCACTCACAAAATTGCCAACTCATCGCATTATATTAAATTTAAATTAGGCAGTTGCAATTACGTTTATAAGGGTTCATTATTAATTTATTTAATGAATATTTATTAAGTTTTCATTTTTTATGAACTGTGGTTTATTTTGGTATAAATATTACGAAATAATATTAATGTATAAAGTGTGTTTTAAGGAGAAATTTACAGTTCATTCTGAGCATTTTTAGTAGTTTTTATGGATTTGAATGGGATGTTTTTACGGATTTTCCATTCTTATTTCAAATTTCTGAGCCGCCACAAACTTATTTACTACATAAGGAATATTATGACATAATTTTTATTTCATTTGGTTAGAACAGTAGTTCAATCTACGAGCTCGAAAAATTGCCGTCGCGCATTTCATGAGGAACTTAGTTCGGAATTGTGGCTTTTAACAAATAGATAAGAGAAAAATGCGATAAATGAGGCCGCTACGAACTGTACTAATGACTATTCTCGACTACCATATAAGCGAAAATGGCTAAATATTTCAGTTTCCAAGAATAAGAAACCCAAAATTGGCCATTTTACGCAAACAACACAGTCAAAAATAGGCCTCTTAACACACATCCCTCGCTACGCAACTCGTATATCTCTGGTAGAAACGCAGCTTTAGTGGCGAAGTAAGAACAGCCGTACGGATCGATATTTGAGGTTAAGTAACAATTGCGGAGGTCGGCCCGAGGGTGAGTGACCATCCATTGCATATCCAGATTACTTCGTGCATTGAAAAGCACGTTAAGCCGTTCTTCCCAGCTGCCGTTTATAGATCTTTGAAAGACGTTTTAGGATAGATCATCTGATTCCAGTCTTGCAAGGGGTTTCGTGTTGGGTACCTAGTTCTGTGTTGTCGAGGTCGGTTAGGCAGTCACTCCACATAAAACACTTTAAAGGTTTTTAGGGTTCCGTATCCGAAGGGTAATCAACGGAACCCTATTACTAAGCCTCCGATGCCCGTTCGTCTGTCTGTTAGCGGGCTGTATCTTAATAACCGTAATGTTGAAATTTTCACAGAGTGTGTATTTCCGCGTGTAACCGCGTTTTTTTTTGGGTTATGGTACCCTTTCTAGTGAGAGTCCGACTCACAATTGTCCGGTTTTTTTATTTTAAGATCTACTCTAGCCCATTCCGTTTTGGCAATTCCAGCTAAGTATAATTAGCAGCAACCGTATTTCAGTCATATCTCATTAGAGACTAGATGGTATCGACATGGGTATTTAATGTACAATTGTGTACGCAAACTTCCCCCTCATAGTCTGATACGACGGCAATTACACATGGGCATTTTATTGGACAAGCCTCCCATTCCCAACCACTGCAACTCCTGAAAGCCAGAATCAACAGTGGCGACCAACAGAAAAACGCCGAGCCAATGAAGCCCGACCCGAGTCCCCGAGAATCGATTCAACTGTCTTGGATCCCGCAACGAAATTAATCAGAAAAGTACAGAGGAGGAGTAGGAAAAAAATATAATTTCCACTTTACACAAACCTGGGCAGGACGAACAGTTTTATGTGCTCTTTAACCCACGGGGGTGTCACACCAATGACTAACTCCAGGCTGCTACGAAGTTATGGAAAAACCCCACAACACTTTGCCCAAGGTCCCAAGCTCAGGAATATCACTTGTCACTACGAGCAAATATTAAAATATTATCCTTAAAGTTTAGGTAAAGCAGGATATCAAAAAGGAAAACAATGTAGGTCTGGCCACAGCGATAAAACTCTACAACTAGGAGGTTGCCAACTGCCCCGACAGAGACAATTTATCGCCGTTGTCGGACTAGGTTTGCTAGATGTGGCAGGACACATCTTTTTTTTTGAAGGGAAATCATCAAATAACTCCATCCACTCTGGGCGGAGCGGAAGGGAGTGTCAGACTCTTACTGGCTAAATCCAATCCGTGTTCCTCCAAATGCCCTTTGCGTTACAGGGACGCGGTGACTCTTTCGAACAAAATCCGCAACGGCAAGCTACATCTAGAGAACCAAGCGACAAATTTCTGCAATACCTGTGACGGTATTCGTATCGTCACAGGTATTGCAGAAATGCCTGGAACATTTATTTTCATGTTATTGGTACCGGGTGAAAAGATAGTAGTTTTTATTCAGTCTGAAATGATTATGGAATTGTTTCTTAACGCAGCTGAAACTTTGCAGTAAGCAGAAGCTTCAGTTGGACATCTTGTTTTCAAGTTCATTATTGCAGGAAAATACCATCCACTGCTGGAAGATCCGTCCGTCCGTTCTCCGCCAAATCGTCACTACATTGACCGACCGCGGGAGTGCACTTGATGTAAGAAGCTCAAGTGCATTCCTGCGGTCTTCACCACTTGGTGAAAGCCGCGGCATTGGTCCACCTTATGGGGAAAACTACCAACATGGGGACTTCTGGTACGGCTGTACCAGTAGTCCCCAGCTTTGTATGGGAAAAAAATTATTCGTTTTGTTTTGTTTTCCACTATACAGTTCGAAATAATGGATTCTCATTCTGTTCAATGAAAAAGTGTGGTAAGCTGCTCAAAGTCTATTTTCCATGAATTTTATTTGCGGTTTGATAAATGTTTTAGATGAAAATAACACAATGATTGTATTGTTGTTTTGAATTTCAATTGAACCTTTGTTTGAGGGATTATGAACTTGTATCAAAAAGCTCTGTTTACCTGGTACTTATAAAAGAATTAGTACAAATTCAGGTGTCCATGAATAGCTGAAACTTGGATATTTCAAAGTTATTGTTTTGATTGGTTCTGTCATACATTTTTTTGTACTGATTACTCACCTTGAAACAGTTTTTGGACATTTTAGGGATATGTTCTCGAACCAGAATTTGTTAATATTGCATAAACTACAAAAAAATATGATCAGAAAATGTATTGTCAATATCTATTTTTTACAGACACGCGTTTGACCACTATCTCGCCTGATAGTAAGCGATGATGTGGTCGAAGATGGACCATGCTTGCCTAGAAGTAGCCTATTCACTCTTGACTTAAAGACTCCTAGGTTGTAGCTTTCAGGAAACACCGACTCTAGCAGGGAATTCCATTCCTTACTCCACAACTATTAAATTATTACTTAATTGAAATAAATGGAAATTAATAAACACAATATCGTAAAGCTTAAACTTTACTTTTCCCATATTAATCACTCTTATAAACAACTCTTTTAGCTAATATTTCAGTAGTTGATAGAAGTATTTTAGATAGACACGTGAGCGCCTGAAGCACTTTCAAACTGGGACACTTCCGGGGACGGACGGGCGGGGTCTATTAAACCCTAAGAATACTTAGGGTTTGAATTTTACGCACTAAATTATTTCAGATGGTTCGTGTAACACATTTTTTCTTGTATGTTGACTAAAAAATGGTTGTGAAGTATTGTGACGCAACTTCAATAATCTTGTACAAAAATGCGTACATAAGAAAATAAGTGGTTTGGTAATTGTAAGACCCTTGAGTTGATGAAATTAAGTCCGTGAAATAATATTGTAACTAACCTAATATAAAAGTTTTAGACTCAATTTCTGCGCAAATGTATAATACTTCAGCATAATAAATATTAATAATCCTTCGCTTTTATAACTTAACTACTGTGTTCTTTGGAAACAGTTATTAAGTTATTTCATTGTTACAGCTTCTTGTAATTTAACTAACAATGTAAGATAATAAATAATAAATACCCATCATCATCTGCTAAGCCTTTTTTCAACTATATTGGGGTCGGCTTCCAGTCAAGCTGAATACCAGTATTTAACGTGAAGCGGCTGCCTACCAGACCCCCACAACCCATTAACAGGGTAACACGATACTTCATGGCAAGACTGGATTCAGATTTAGGTACTGGCTTCTGACAATCCGTAACGACTGCCAAAGATCTACAAATGACAGCCGGGACCAACGGCTTAACGTGCTTTCCGAAGCACGGAGGAAACTCGGTATGTTAAGATGGTCACCCATCCACAGACTAACCTTGGCCAGCGTTGCTTAACCTTGAAGATCGACCCGTGCGGCTGTTTTTATCTAGCCACGAGATTCTCTAATAAATAAATAATATATTTATTACTTACTACTACGGCTACTTGGGTGTTTCCAAGTAAAGTATTTTTATTATTACTAGAACAGTATTCTTCTTCTTAATTGTAATAATTTTTCACTAGAATTGACCCGTGGTATCGCTCGCGTTAGTATAAAATTTCCTATAAGTTATAACCGTCTCCATAGTTCCAATTATCTCCATGCTAAAATTCATAAAAATAAGGTTTTCCATTTTTTATATGAGTAATCATTTTGCAATCCAACCAAATCATTTATTGAGTTATGTTTCAGATACATAATAACTCACAGGAATATCAGCCGTAGCGTCAGACTAAAAAAAATAAATTTTCTTCAAAGAATATTTTTATAAGTCCATAAATAGTTGCCCAACATTTCACGCCAGCAACATACATCATTTATCAGCCACCGTGTAAAGCGTTGCCGACAACGCAAGTCACGTCACACAATAAATGCTGTCACGCTGTTGTACAAAATGTTCATACTCACTGTGTAAATTGTACTTAAGATTTTCAATAAAAAATCTCATACTTGGCAACACTCTGTGAGGTTGTTTGAAGAAGACACCAGTGTTTCTTCTCTTCTTCCCCTTATTTTGCAGGATTTGGGAAGGCAAGGATTGTCTATGCTAATATTATAAAGAAGAAAGATTTGTTTGTTTGAATTGAATAGGCTCCGAAACTTCTGAACCGATTTGAAAAATTCTTTTAGCATTGGATAGCTCCATTATCAGGGAGTAACATAGGCTATATATTATCCTCGTACTCTCACGGGAACGGGAACTACGCGGGTGAAACCGCGTGACGTCCACTAGTTCTGAATAAAAACGCGTCTGCGAATCTTCTAGGAATATTGTATTGTAGATGGGGCATAGGCAAATGTAATACTTGCCATACATAATCCCATCTGGCTCGCGTTACGTCCAACTAAATAAAAACGTGCGCTAAGGATTCCAAATCATAAACCGATATTTTATTATAAGTTGTAATAGCGACATTGGAAATACAATACACTCTGTAACAATTTCAATTATCTACCAGTTCATAAGATATAGCCCGCTGATAGACAGACGAACAGCGGAGATTTAGTATGTACTATGGAACCATAAAAACTAGGAATAAGTCTAAACAGTAATTTAAACGTCTTCCTCGCGTAAACAAAACATACAAACGTAGTCGTAAATTCTACATCAAGTCGCACAAAGACGTACAAATATTTACGAAACATTGCAGCGTGAAACCGCATGTCATTTATTAGTCACGGCGTGAGCGTTGCGGACGCGCACGTCACGTCACGACACACATATAACGTTGTCACGCTGCTGCACTCGGTAACGTCATGTAACTGTTTATTTAACAGTGAGATGCGATGTAATTGTATTGTTTTGGTTTCATTGCTTGTGATTGTTTTATTACTAACAAGTATTTCCCCTGGCCTATCTCACATGTTCTGTCATTTTTCCTGGATCACAAGTAACCTATAGTATTCAGTTATAGTTAGTTCATTTATAATTAAAGAATTTTCGTGATTGGATTACCATTTTCACAGATAACATTTTACGGACACATCACGCATAAAAGTTTGTAACGACGAGTATTGGGTGAGCAGTTTATTTAAAGGGTAGCTTTCGATGAATAACAATATTTCGAAAATACTTTTATGGTGCGTACAGCAAAGGAGTTTAGCTGCCTATCAGAGTCTATGTTACCTGAAATCTACAACCTGGGGATCCTCAAGTCAAGTATGAACAGGTGCTTCTAGGCAAGTGCACTCCGTCATCAACCATATCATCGCTTACCATCAAGTGAGATAGTGATAATGGTGAACCTATCAATAAAATAAAACAATATTTCTTAATGTCATGTTGTTGCACTCGAATACGTCAAGTTTATGTGTCTGCGTGTTAACATGAATAAAATGGAATGGGACAGAGCGATTATTCCCAGAAAGCCGTTTACTAATTTAAATAATTATATTCACACCCAAAGCGCCTCAAAGTTATTCTATTCGAAATTTATAACTTCCACTTCCTTATTATTAATTACAATATTACTTAAAACAAATCGAGAGCCCTCAAGAATAATATTTAACTTAATTGTCTTTATAATTGAATCGTTAATTTTAATGAATTTTAATTTTGCCATCCGTAAAGTTTATCATTATTGACGGGCAAATTTCTTTGGAATCTTATTTTAAAGCTGCATATCTTTTTTCCCCGTTCTCATAGTAATTTCAGGAAATACTAACACTACTCAAGGAAGTTACATGTCAAATTGCAGTTTTCAACGCTTTCGACTGTGTGTTGTCTGTCAGTCAGTCACTCAGTCAGTAACGGAAGAATTTTATATACATGGATACCTATTATTTAGGTATTTCCCAATGACAGCTTTTGATATCATTATAGTACATATACGTATCCAAATTTTTGAGTCTAGGAAATGCTGTTTTTTTTCATGATGGTGTCCTTTGCCGTTAGCACGTCAGTGATTTAAATTTTTCCGGGCCAAAATGTTGCGACTTCCACGGCATCATCGGTGGCAGCGCAGAGGTACTTTGGATACACGTTTTGGTATACAGAGATTAGGATAAGAGGTGGAGCATATATGTAATAAAATTTACAATAATTTGGCAGAGGTAATAAAATAAAAATGGTTGTCTACACTAATATTATAAAGAGGAAAGATTTGTTTGTTTGAATTGAATAGGCTCCGAAACTAATGGACCGATTTGAAAAATTCTTTTAGCATTGGATAGCTACATTATCAGGGTGTAACATAGGCTATATATTAACCCCGTACTCCCACGGGAACGGGAACTACGCGGGTGAAACCGCGTGACGTCCACTAGTAAAATATATTTTCGTGAATAAACACTTGTTCATTTTGTAAAATTATTACGAATAAACGTTTTGCCATCACTTATTTAACATTTTCATTCTTAACCCTTTTATTCAGTAGGAATTTATAATATTATAATTGTTCTCGACATGGCATTCACTCTCTGCTGCTTTTCCGTCGAGGTAGACCAACTAACTTGAGTTATGAGGTAGTAAGTAATGTCTTCTTATTTAGCCTGTTCTTTTTGCCGAGAATAAAACTCATCTTTTGATTCAAAATCCAGTACAATGACATGATCGTGTTATTTTTATAGGAAACTTTAAATAATCAACTCGTCTTAATAAAGTATATATACAAGTGGAATCGTAAATTGAGATTTTTATTACCTTCCTTCGAATCGACATTGTACAAGACTGTAATATTTTCCCAGAAGTAGCTTTAATAAAAGCTTTGAAGCCATCTGAAGATATTTTTACAAAGAAGGGAAGTATTCCATTCCACTGAAATTTCCGTTTCCCATTGATACTGTTTACTATTGAAACTCTTTGAAAGGCAATATTACGAAATACACTGAAGACTGATATAATTTAAATTTAATTGCCAGCGAATGTTTGAGTTGAGTGAGTAAACAGTCCTATCTGTTGATCTCTCAGTAAAGTTACCAGTCAATTTAAATGTGTTCATCGCAACCCTCAGTGGGTATTGGGTAATCCATTCACACGTTCATGTAACATTGGTTTTGGGCTCTAAATAAAGATTATATTTTGTCAGCAATAAAAATAGAAAAAAAAATATATAATTTACGTTACGCGTCCGTATTTGAGTCACAGAACTAAATACGTGTACCAAATTTAAACAGAATCAATCTAGTGGATCCGGAGAAAACTGGCTGTGACAGACGGACAGACAGACAGACACCCGAGTGATCCTATAAGGGTTCCGTTTTTTGTTCAGAACCCTAAAAAAAGAAGTTTAAACCGCTTGATTTGGTAAGGCATGCGCCATGCCATTATGCGTCAATTTCAGTTGACGCCCCATGGCACAATCTCATGCTCAACGTATATTTCAGGTTATAAGTATGATAAACAGAAATAGCCGGTCTATTCTGTAAACATCTAATCGTTTAAACTTAGTTGAAGTGAGCTGCAATACATACGAATAAGCTCGAATGACAGTTCACTTCATGTCCACTCCATCGCCATGCTGCACTAATAGCGTTGCACTAACTTTCTACCGTTTTTTTTTTAAATTATTCATGAATAGGGAAGATGCAAATACAGATTTATGAGAATGTTGTTAATAATATGATTAAAAAAAGAAAATAAAGGCCATTGTAACGTTTTTATTTTAGTTAATATCGATTTTTAACAAAAATAATGAATTAAAGTAACGTGAACGGAAACGTATTTAAAAACAGCAATCAGCGTTTATTGACGTCACTGCTGTTATGACAACGAAAAGGTAAGCTAATGTCTTTGAGTTAGGACAGTTAGGACCAGTGGCAGACAGAAGTGACACCATCGTCCGTTTTCGCGCAAAAATTTAAACCCTCTGTTTAAAAACTGGTCAAGTGCGAGTCGGACTCGCGTGCAAAGGGTTCCGGACGAATTTAATTTTTTTTTACACGTTATTTTAACACTACAGACTTCTAATAGGTTTTCCTGTAATCTTTAGGTAAAGATCTATTATCTCCATTTTTTTCAAAATTTTAGGCTCAGTAGTTTCGGAGATAAGGGGGGAATGGTCATTTTTCGTCTAATTTCTTGAATAACTTCAAAACTAGTTATTTTAAAATTATAAAAAAAATATAATTAAAACCCTCACAGTGAGCCCTTTCATTTGATATGTCACACGACATTGTTCAAAAACTTTTTTTTTAAATTTTCTAGTTTTACCCCCAAAAGTGACCCCATACTAAAAATTTAATAATTTACGTAATGCTTCCGTGTTTGGGTCATAGAATTCCAAATGTGTACCAAATTTCAACAGAATCGGTCCGGTGAATCCGGAGAAAACTGGCTGTGACAGACGGACAGACAGACAGACAGACACCCGAGTGATCCTATAAGGGTTCCTTTTTTTTCGGAATCCTAAAAACGCAATTTTGGCAATAAATTGAAGCGTTTTAATTTCTTATTTATGTGGTGGTCTATTCTAGATGGATTTCTTTAAAATTAAAGCAAAAATGGAAATATTGCATGTTCCCTATTGTAGTATTACAAGTATTCCTTGTTTACTTCTATGCAAGCGTGTTCAATCGTCGACCACAGCATCGCTTACCAAAAGTTGAGATACTGGTACAACACGAACCTGACAAGAACAAAAAAAAACGTAAAATTTAAGTTTCAATAATTTTAATAGCAAACGTGGTTTTTTTTTTGCAAATTTTTTATTTCTTATGTTGCGGTACGTGCTTGTTTTTTTACAATTTATAAGCACATGTTTGACCACTATCTCACCTGATGGTAAGCGAAAATAATATTTCATTGTTTTGGGTAAATTAAAGTTCTAACAAGAAACGATTTCAAGTAAATTCTTAGAAATTTTAATTACTCTCCCAAACCTTAATTAACTTTTTAATTTCTCATTTAAGTACGAGTAAGAACGTTTAATACTGACACAGACTTAATTTAAAGCTTAGCTTTAGTTATGTTTTTCACTCAAACAATGCCACGACATAAGTTTACACTGTGAAATGTAAACAGTAATAATTTATGTCTAGACTAAATAGTGTTTACACAATGGAAAATGTTTACATTATATTATAATTAGTAATTTTGTAATAAAGTCTTGTCACTGTTCTTACATAATGTCAGTTATACGGTATACCGTCCGGGGTTGCGGTTTTTTGTATTTGTTTATTTTTAGTTTGAAAGAGTCTCCCGCCCTGGAACGCAAAAGGCATTAGGAGGAATAAAGATAGATAGTCAGCAGTCTGATACTCCGTTCGCATTTAGATGTCAGTCGCAACCTGTCAAAAAACCTGCTAAGTGCGAGTCGGACTCGCCCACCAGTAGCTACAAATTACTTTAAATAAAGACCATATTTTTTATCATTTAATTACTAATGTATAATTTTCAGACTTTTCCCTATTCTTGTAGTATAAGACGGTTTTACTTGCCAATTTTCATAGTCCTAGGTCAACGGGAAATACCCTATACATTTTGATTTCCTTGAGAGTGTCGAAATATAAGTTTTTTGCGGCATAAACGACCATATCTTTTTTTACTTTAACTTAAAAGTTTGTATTTTTCACAGCTGCAAGGGACTATAGACTTGACGTGTTCCCGAGATAAACGGTCTTGACAGACAGACGGACGGACAACAAAGTGATCCTATAAGGGGTCCGTTTTTTCCTTCTGAGGTAACCTTAAAAATTCTCAATTTCCCTCAAATTTTTTATGGATTGCGAATGCGAAGAATTGGCCACCTGATTCTGTATGATTTTCCGCTTACTTCTTTTAAACCCCATAACTACTTTTCCACTAATAAAAAGGTCAAAACGAGAAAGATTTTTGTTTATAGATTACATCATTGCAAAGCCATGGCGGGTTGCTAGTAAGTTTATTAAATTAATTTGAATGTCCCCATGGACGCCGGGAGGGGGTGCAAGGGGATGCACTTGCATTGCCCTGGATATAAAAAAAAACACACAAAAACATGTAGAAACTAACAAAAATATAAATAAGACAAGCGGAATTCAGTAAAAGTATACCTAACGAATCCGATGCGAGGTAGTTACTTCGAGCTTCTTTCGCTGCACCCGTTTTCTTTAGTTCACCTTGTGAATGGGCAATAGGAAAGTTATCCTATTCGTGGTGAGGTTTTGAAGATGCATCCCCAAAAATAGTCCTGCCGGCGCCCATAATTGCTGATTAGCTACCTCCTCACACCGAGATAGCAGATGTAAACTCAAATACAATCAAACCACCTCTTGTCGGTGTAAAATAAGCACCGATAACACTGATGTAAAGTTACAATTCGGTGTGAGAATCTCCCTAGAGGACTCTGCAAACTGTTTAGTTATGTTAACTGTTGACGTAATTTTAGTAACAAGTTGTTTAAGAGCTTGTTGGCACAAGCTGGCCCCATTATGGTAATTAGTGTACGTGTGTTAAGGGATGTGAGGGGTTGTCCGTGTAAGAACATTTTTGGTGAGGTTCGGTTGGCAACAGCTCTTTCAGTTTACTTAGAGAGGAAGTCATAATTACACGGTTAGATTAGACATTAGTAAGAGGAGTTTGTAGCTAAATACAAATAGCGGCACAGGTGAACATTAGAGTCCCTGTCCATTACAGCGGAGCGAGGCAGCGGCGCGGAGAAACGGAGAAATAATAATCAGTCATTGACATGACGGTAAAATTTCAGTGAGTCACTTGGTGTGCAGATTTTATGCAATTCCATTGGTTAAAATTTCTCCGTGTCTCCGCTACGCTGCTTCGCTCTGCTGTAATGGATAGGCACCTTTAAGGACTTTCCAATGCACGTTGGAGTCTTCATATATCCTTAGGCCCATTTATGTACCACGTGAGTCACTGACATTTTGACTGACATGATTGGTCAATATTGCTCCGTTTCTCCGCTCCGCGCAAATGAATAGGCACCCTAAGCCACTGGTTCCGATTGATATTGTTTTATATTTGACAGTCGTTGTGGGTAGTTAGAAGCCAGAAAATCCAACACCAGTTTTGGGTATCATAGCGCCCATTTGCAGGGTTGTGGAGGCCAGGTAGGCCGTCGTTCGATGTGAAATACTAGTACTTAGCCCGTACGGTTAGACTGGAAGCCAACCCTTATATAGTCGGAAAAAGGCTAGGCAGATTGAAAATGAGTATAGGTATAATTACGCCCTATCGTCCCCGCCTAGATTCCCTCTGGGACCTTAATTTTTGAGTTTATCTTTTGAGCATCGTAATGTTAGCAAGTTTTTTTTTCTGCCAGTATCTACAGTTGAAAAATATTATCTACCATAGAGTTCATCGTTCAGAAACGAAAAAAAACCGCAAAACGCATAGAAATAAGGTTTTAATCAGTTTTTCTTCCGGGACCAGTGGCCCCAGATGGGCCCGTACCGGTTAAATTATCTATGAAATTTTCAAAATACGTAATTATTTGTTGTATAGCCAGTTAATTTGAAGTTTGATTATTTATTGTTACATTACTAATATTATAGACGAAACATACATATGCTTGTCGGATAGCCCATTTACTGAGGAAGGTTATAATAGGTTATATAACATCACAGTATGACCAAGAAGTCACGGGTCAGTCTTCAATAAACAGTATATTTATAGCTAGTTGGAAAATATTACTTATCAGAACGAAAGAACTACTCAAACTACATTTGAACTATACCTACTTACGACCTACAACATACTCAGAAACGACTAAGTACACACCCACACAATAATTACGATATAGCATGTCTAATGGAGCTATTTAAATCCATGGCAATACAGAGAGCCGTTCGTCATATATGAGTCGTTATAAAATTTGAATAATAACTGTGTTTTGTTCGGTTAACACATTTTGTTATTGTATAATTTAACATACATTGTTATGAGAGTGGGAAATTGTAGTACAAATCCGATTAAGTATTGGCTAATGTTCGGCGGTCCAATAGAAACTAATAGTTTTGTTGACGCTACTTAGATTGTTTGGGTCTAGTTAGGGGCGACGTTAATATTAGTGTCGGTGATATATATCACCCAAAGTATAGGTGATTGTAAGTGCAATCACTTGTACTTTTTCATGAGTTGTCGCAATGCGAACGGTGACCCACGGTTATTTCTTATCGTTTTAAGGGTTCTGTATCCCAAGGGTTACACCAAGAAACCCTATTACTAAGCCTCCGCTGTCAATCCGTTCTTCCGTCCGTCTATCTGCTAGCGGGTTGTATCTCAAGAACCGTAATAGGTAGACAGATGAAAATTTCACAGATTGTGTATTTCTATTGCCGCTATAAAAAAAAATAATAAGTTTATGGTACGGAACCCTTCGTGTACGAGTCCGACTCTCACTTGGCCGGTTTTTTCACTAGTTGTCGCAATGCGAACGGTAACCCACGGTTATTTCTTACCGTTTTTAGGGTTCTGTATCCCATCCGCCATATTATGTAGACAATAGAGGTAATAGGTAGACAGTTAAAATTTTCACAGAGTGTGTATTTCTATTGCCGTTATAACAACAAATAATTAAATTAAGTAAAATTAAAAATCAAAGGAGGCTCCCATAAGTAGAAACGTGTTTTTTCGATTTAAGGTACAGAACCTTTCATGTGAGAGTCCGACTCGCACTTGGCCCGTTTTTTTTTCGTATGATGTCAATGTTAGTTTTACTAACGATTTATGATTTTTAGACACTCGAAAAATTCTATTCCATTCTAGTCTACAAACAGGGCTTTAAAACCCAGAAAAACAACTATAATTCAACAAAAGTACAAATTAAATGCTTATGAATATAAGTATTTTACAGTGTCCACTTTTTGTTCGCGAAGATATTCTTGCGAATAATGACGAAAGTTTTGAAACTGGCACAAGTGTTACTATGAAACTGAAACAGATATCTTTTGAAGTAAATAAAATAGTTTCTTGCTGCAATTGTTACCGTCAAAGGATGAGTTATTTTGTAAGTTAGTTCGTTAGGACCGGTACGAATTTATGAGGAATCAAGAAAGTTATTCGCGTGCCAAGAACTAGAATTTTCAGAATCATGGAAATTAAAATGGAAATTTTGTGAAAATAATAAGTTAGGTATTCAATTTGCATTTTAAATGAAGGTTGTTTATAGCTGTTGTTTTTGCTCTTGAAGATTCATTTACTTCACTTTCACTCATTAAAGTGAGTTTTTCAAGTTTCTTTGGTAATTTGTATTTAAAAAAGTTGAATAATAGAATCAAATACTGAAATGTTTATTTCAAGAATAAAAAACCTTGTCGCATAATGCTCCTGTAGACAGCCGCGAGACGTACCAATGCGACACAATTTTGCATTATATCCGGAAAAACAAAAAAATACACCACTACTACCACTACTACACACACTACACACACACACACACACACACACACACACACACATACTACTACCACTACTACTACTACTACTTTTGTCCTCTTCTCTCTCTATATGATTTTGTCATATTAGTGTATAAATAAATTAAAAAAATGTCCCAACTGCTACCTCGTGTTTTAAATTCACATACAATTGGCAATAATACGCGTGCCAGAAACTGGCCCCTGGATGGGAAATCATCAAATGACTCCTCCCGCTCTGGGCGGAGCAGAAGGGAGTGTCAGACTCTTACTGACTAAACCCATCCGTGTTCCTCCTAAAGCCGTTTGCGTTCCAAGGCCGCGGTGACTTTTTCGAATAAATTCCGCAAAGAGTCTGGGCCTGTGAGTCACAGTTTCGTGCCACCCCTTACTTGTCTATGGGAGCCTTAACAAGGACTATCATCATTTCAGCTGAAAGACGTCCACTGCTGGACATAAGCCTCCCCCAAGCGTTGCCAGAACGACCGGTCCTGTGTAGAGCTATACCATCCTATAATTCTTATAACACAAATTCTCATCACACGCTAACCACAATACTACAGAGTACCTACACTCCCACTTTATCGAGTTCTAGTAAAATTAAGCACTTCAATAAACTAAAAACATCCCCAATCGCCAGTACAGGCACTAATTACAAGTGTACTCTACCAATTTAGGGTGATTAGTGGAACGGGTTGAAACTACCCGCTAGTCGCCACGTCCACAGTTGTTCATAGTTGTTGTTGTTACTAGCAATTAGTTTAGTGGAATGATATTAAATTGTGACGTGCGTGGACTGTTAATAGAAGGTATTACGGTGGGTTAAAATGGTAGCATAACTAATTTTACGGCACAGGAGGTATATATGGCAGTAGCTGTAGTGGTGCATGGTGTTAAGCCGCAATAAAATAATAAAATAAACAATAATGGTGGTGGCGTTTTTTGAGTCTTGTAATTTACGCTGCAATGTGCGTTGCGTACATACTCCTCTTTGAGATAGATCACCGCGACCGAAACTCGGTCAGGAAGATTCAACTTTATTTAAAAAAAAACTTAAATTCAAACTACGAATATTGTTTTTGAAAAATTGGGCTCAAACAATCAAAACCACCGAATTGAAAATAAAAGAAAAAAAAATTGATCTCATTGATGTGACCTGTTTTAACCCCCGACGCAAAAACGACGGGTTGTTATAAGTTTGACGTGTCTGTGTGTGTGTGTGTGTCTGTCTGTGGCATCGTAGCTCCCGAACGGATAAACCGATTTTGATTTCTTTTTTGTTTCAAAAATGAATTAGTCGCAAGTGTTCTTAGCTATGTTTGATGAAAATCGGTCCAAGATGGCCGCCGCAACAAAATGGCGCATTACATATTTTTTCACAACTCCCTCAATATGGGTATCAAATGAAAGAATTTGACTAGTAGAATACTAAACACTATGAGAAACTTTCAAATCCAAGATGGCCGCCACCACAATGGCGAATTACATTTTTTTTTCTCACAACTCCCTCAATATGGATATCAAATGCAAGGGCTACTAACGAAATGAAAATTAAGTTTAATAAAAAGCATAAATTAGTTTCTGTGATGAAATCGTACGAATAGTAACCGAACTTTATCTGACACTTATTTCAAAGAATTTAGTAGGTACTTACCTCGACTTTTGGGGGAAATATATCCAGCAGTGGACGTGCTTCGGTTAAAATAATGATGATGTTGACTTATCCAAAAGAGCAGAAGAATTTTACCAATGTTTTTTCCGCCAAAACTCTGATTTTTTCCTAAGAATAGAATAGAATAGAATAGAATACTCTTTATTATGTACACCACATAAGTTACAGAAAAGATAGATGAGAAACATTACATAGGGTGACACAATGGGCGGCCTTATCGCTAAAAGCGATATTTTCAAGACAACCTTTGGATGGATTCTAAAGAAAAAAAGGAGATACAGTACTGTAGGTAGTCTTAGGTGTACTATTTATACAAACATCAATACATACTAAATAGATAAATTTATACAATGATAATTGTGAAACAATAGCAGAGCAAAGCTCGAACGTACCAGAACAAAGTTTTCGTGGCAAATGTAACCAGGCTTACATATTAGTCAATCATAAGTTGTGAAACCACAAGCTCGTGAGAGGTTTATAAACCGCAGTACCATCCCTTGTAAAGGGGGTGGTTTCACGAAAGTATTTTGCGGAATTCATCAATTTAACTTTTAAAAGTGTGTTATATAAACTTCTGAAGATTTTTTGCATAATTTATTTTTGATTGTACATAAATACGCAGTATTTTGAATTTTCAATTATTGAACCGAACTGATCGATGGTTTGTTGACCACGTGAGTGTACTACGAGTACGTAACAGTGGTAGTACACTAAAAGTAATATAGATAAAGCGAGGAAAATAAAGATAAGTTAGGCCGATTCTAGCGGATCATGTTACCGCTGTTACTAAATACTGCAAAAGAAAAGAAAGAAATAAACTAATTCATTTAGCACACACGAATACACACAATGTAGGTAGGTACAACAAAAAAAACAATCAAACAAACAATTTTTTGAGCTGTAAACAGGGTGTACGCAACAACGGATAGGTACATGATTCTGGACACCCCAGCGATGAATTATAATTTAAGCTTTCACCAAAGTAGGTACAGTTATGAAAGCTGTTTGGTATACCGGCAAAAAATATTAATTTTTCCACTGCACTGATAATATTTATTTCTGATGTGTGCATTATAACTTATTAAGCTTATGACATACTTTCGAGTGTGGTTGTACAATAATTGTTTAGTAAGTTACTCACTACATTGTTTAAAATTAGTTGCAAGATAGCTGCCTGCGCACCACTATTTGGTATGCCTTGTTGACTGTACCTATTTGTCCTTCGGTGTAAATTGTTTTTGAACAACACACCGCAATTTGTGTTTCTGAATAACGTGAAATAATAGCCAGATATTTTCCTCGTCAGAGTCCAACTGATAAAATACTTTTATTAATCGTTTGAGTCTACAAGCAGCCCATTTCGGTTTGACTCCAAGGTTCTGTGGTAACCTCAAAATACTTGACGTTTTAGTACCGTTCTAAACATTGTTTCAGGTATAATGCGGTAATACAGGTGTTTGCGGTAAATATGTGGAGATTTTAGAGTGTTATATGATGTAAATATTGTATGAGTGGGTGTTTGTTTTGAATATATTATAATATATAGAAAATCGTGTTTGTGTTTTTAATGAGTTGAAAAAGTAGGAAGGTTTTCAGTTTGACTATATTGTTTGTTTACGGATGTAAAAATATATTTCAGAAAAAGTAAATAATCTCTCTTATTGGTACAGTTTTTTAAAAGATCAACCAAAGCTATTCAGTCGCAAAAAATTAAATAATATCTTTAAAATACAAACAGGTTTTTCTGAACCTCAGTGGGCGAGTTCGACTCGCTCTTTGCCGTTCTTTTTCTGTAAGTAAATAACATTTACTTAAAATAACGGTAACTATGGGGAAAGTAATCGTTATTTTAGGTAAATTTTATTTACAGAGCAACAAAATTCCATTCGCTGAAACACGGCAAAATGTTCCGTAATATACTCGGTAATAATGAATAACAAATAAAAAACAGCGACGGAATATATTGAATACTAAACGAGTTAAAGTGCTTGTGTTACCCTATTAGTAGAATATATATGTATTGACTGTTTGTGTACCATGGAATATTATTTTAGTCATCCACATTATTTTTCATGGAATAATATGCTTTACCACCATCCATTTCGTTCCTGTCCTTTTTAACCACACCACATGCGCCTTGCAAGATTTAAACGAGACCAACAACATAGTGATTCAAGTGGCCACATCATCATCATCATCATCATTTCATCCGAAAGACGTTCACTGCTGGACATAGGTCTCCCCCAAGCGTCGCCACAACGACCGGTCCTGCGCGTCCCGCATCCATCGGCTACCCGCGACCACAGTGGCCACATACTTGACAAATATTAAAAAGTTGAGTTTAATCGACATGACAAGGAGAGAATACCATTCATTAATACTTTTCTTACCGAAAGACGCAGCGTTGAAAGATCTTTCACAAGGGGGGCCGATGCCTATTAACCTGGTGACGACAGTTTTTTCCTAAAGCAAAATATATCCTATCACAAAAGTCTGACAAAAGAATGTAGGCTGGATGAAAAATATCCAAAATAATTTTTAGATAGCAACAAAGATTATTTTTTATACTCTATACAAATACACAAAACCTTTGTCGGGCGTTAACGACCCTTCGATAGGAATTACAAACCAAACGAAAAAAAATAAAGATGGCGGATGGTAGGTACCTAAATAAATGAAACACAAAAGTAATTTTAATTTCTAAAGGCCTCTCTCAACAAAAACATTTAGAAGAGGCAGTGAACTTGTCAGAATTCGTTAATAAGACCCCGAATTAATGAATTTTGATGAACCAAAGGCCGGTAAATATGTTTCGGTGTATTTTTTCAGGTGTAAACTTCCCTTTTCCCGATATAAAAAACTGTTCGTGAAATTTTGTGTTTGATGTTTTGTACGTAGTGATTAACATGATTATGTCTGCTTTTATGTTGGTAGGCAGAAATTACTCTACGAGTACCTTTCCTTTATCGTAGTTTATAATTATGTCTATTTTGAACTTTATCAAAAGGTTTGGTTAGTCCTCATATTTTATAAAGGACTAGTGGACGTCACGCGGTTTCACCCGCGTAGTTCCCGTTCCCGTGGGAGTACGGGGATAATATATAGCCTATGTTACTCCCTGATAATGTAGCTACCGAATGCTAAAAGAATTTTTCAAATCGGTCCCGTAGTCCTTTTTCATTTAATAACGTCTGGCCGTTTTAGGTTCCGTTACATTAAAAATAAACTTTTTAATGTTCGAACCTTTTTAGGATTTTTGTGAGTCAGTAATAAAATTGATATGTCGAATTTTTACCTTATAGACAGAAGCTTCAATAAAGTACAATTCATCATCATCATCGTTATTATCATATCAGCCGAAAGCCGTCTACTGATGGATATAGGACTCCCCCAAGTGTCGCCACAATAAACGGTCCTGTGCGTCTCGCATCCATCGGCTACCTGCGACCCTCACCAGGTCATCGGCCTTCCAACGCTGCGTATCTTCCAGTACGCGGTTGCCACTCCAGAAATTTTCGGCCCCATCTGCCAATCGACCATCTGTTTCCTGAGCAATGTGCCCAGCCCAACAAGGTACAACTACAAGGTAATCTATACATAAGTGCGAAGAAAAAAGGTTTTCCGGTCCACTTTTCTGAAACGGAACCGCCCGGCTTTTACCTTCCCGGGCCCTTAAGCTAGTTGCACCCTTTTCGCTCTACCGAGCGTACTGATTCTCTCTCTGTCCATTTTATTCTACCCATCTGTGACCAGCATTTTCTTCGACGAAAAAACGAATTTATAATGACCCAATGAAAAGACGTTTTACTTATAGAAAAACGAAATTTCTTTTTTTTATTAGCTTTCGTCACTTCTTTTTTTGTTGGTAATTCAATATCGTCTTGCCAACCTTCCGGGTGGAAATAATTTCTTGTAATGGTTTAATTAATCGTCAATTTTGTACTTTTCTACTTCGTTCGCTTGTCTTTAATGGGGATTTGTGATTATAGGGCTATTTTCGTTTCCGTTTTCGTCAAGGTAATTTTATTTCACGGAGTATTATTTGATTCGTCGGCTGAATAACTTTTTGGTGTTCTAAATAAAGTGATATTCAACAATTATCAACTATTACACCACTTCAAACAGTGGTATAAAGAATGTTCGGAAACATAAAACTTCGAACAAATGTTATTTCGGTTAAGTGTAACGCCGGTAAAAAATATTTCGACCAAATTTTGACGTCGGAATAACGAAAACAATCGAATTGATAGGTCAACTGATACAGTGGCAGACGTGACTTCAATGAAGTAAAAAAAACAAGACGTTAATAGTTGAAAAGTCTTAGGTGAAATGATAGGTTTTTCGAACTTTATGATAGGTAGGTAACCTTAGGCGGGCGAAGCTAGTCTGAGATTGAACTACACTACACTAGGACCCTCTAGTGCCCACTTCTGTTCTAACGTAAAATAAACCGAATAGTAATGTTACATAGAGCAAGTGCCTTTTGATCTCGAGAAGCCAATTCCTGGTTTATATTGTCCAAAGACGTTCAAAGAGCTTTGTTGATGTCGGCTTGTATAAAACCAAATGCACCTACGTTAAGCATCTATGTATCTGAAATTCTGAATGGCAAGGAACATTAATTCAATCCTACTTATGAATCGCTTATATAAGTTTTTTTTTTTATTTTGTAATAGTTATGTTATAGTATAACATAACTATTACAAACAAAGAAAAAACAATAAACAATTAGACAAACAAGTAGTAGTAGTAGTATAAACAATTTTGATTTGATTTGATTCAGTCAGAATGTAGACTCATTAATGTATAAGTTGTGGTTAGCTGTAATTAAGTATGCATCACACGTAAAGTTTATATTTTGAAGTAGTTTTTAGGGTTCCGTACCTAAAAAGGAAAAAACGGAACGCTTATAATATCACTTTGTTGTGCGTCCGTCTGTCTGTCAAAACCGTTTATCTCGGGAACGCGTGAAGGTATCGAGTTGAAATTAAAACTATAATAATCAGGTCGACGTCTACGGTCCCTTGAAGCTGTGAAAAAAACAGACTTCTTAGTTTACGTAAAAAAAAAGATAAGGCCGTTTATGCCGCAAAAAACGATAATTTGGACACTTTCAAGGAATCAAAATTAATAGGTTATTTTTCGTTCATCTAGAACTATGAAATTTGGCAAGTTGGTAATACCGTCTTATACTACAAGTACAGGGAAAAATTTGGCAAGTTAGTAATACCGTCTTATACTACAAGATTCATTTTTATAGTGATTTGAATTTTGCAATAATATAATAATGATACTTCAAGTAAGGTAAGGTAAATGGACACCTACGAAAGAGGTGTAAAAACAAAGGGAACCTAGCGAAATCGAATGTTAATAATTTTTAATTTACCTAAATATCAAAGTTGCATTTTGATTTGCGTTTACACGGGCAATTCAATGAGCAACTATTGCTCGGCAACACGCATGGATCATTATCTGGAGTTATTAGCGGAGCAATGTGTAACATCTTCAATAAAATGCGGGAATTGTTTTGGCAATATTGTTTCTAATTGCTCCATATATTCCATTCCAGAGTTCAAGAAATCCTAAAATCCTTACTAATATTATTAATGCAGAAGTGAGTTTGTTTGTCAGTCGTACACTTTCACCCTTAAATAGCTGAAAAGATTTTGATGTTTATTTTTGCGCAGAGTAGAGTAGGAACTCCGTTTTCTACATTTTGACTCCCATTCGGTCCGTTGTGCGTAGGTCTCTTGGCTAGGTTAGCCAGCCTATTTTGTGCAGAGATATACGCGCTACTTTTTATTTGCGGAAATTTATAGTAACACAAGTAAAACCGTGGGGAAAAGCTAGTAATTTCGTAATCCCAAAGTTTCCACGGCGGCCGATAAACCGTTTATATTATCGTGGTATCGTCCACTGGGATTCGACTGTTCGAGTTAAAAAGGTCTGAATAGTGACATCTAACTTATCGACAAGTTGGACAGGCGTGAACTAGTTGGAGGACTGATTATGTTACTCTGTAGTTATATCTGTTGTTTCCAAAAGTTCCTTGTTGTGGTGAAGTGCCACAGAGAACGGAATCCCCGTGCTGCTCGTGACACCTTCCCGACTTATTTACTAATATCAATATTATGTACTCCATCTTCGACCACATCATCGCCCTCATCGCTTACTATCAGGTGAGTGGTCAAGAGCGTCCCTTAAATATTAAAAAAAAATAGGTACATGAGACGGTAACTGTCTGTCAGTATATCTAACTGTGTTACCTCTTTGCGTCATAACGAGAGAACTTTTTTAGATTAAATTTCGTATTGACACGGTTAAACTGTGTTCTGAATATGGATACTTTTTATACCGAGAGCATTGTATTGTATTGTTCTTTTGGGATAATTTCTAACTGACAATTGACACGGACCGTCAATTTCCGCTAATATTAAAACGCAAAAGTTTCTAATGATGGAACGACCGTCAATTTCTATGACTATGTAAACGGTGTCACCGGTGTCCGGAATTGCTGACACGCTTGATTTGTACGGTTGACAATGCCGACCCCAGAGTGGGTCTAGATGCTTCAAGGGTTACAGAATTTATTCTAAAAAGTCAACGCGGCCCTGGAACAGTCAGTAAGAATCTGACACTCTCTTTTGCTCCGCCCAGAACGGGAGAGTCATTTGATGATTTTCTATCTTTAAAAAAAGACGCTTAAAAGAAAAAGAAGACATTATTCATGCGCAAGCACGGATTTAAAAGTAAGACTTATTATAAAATACACATCAAAAACTTATCAATCCTCAATTTATTTACATCAGTTAAATATGCTGATTGCACATCAAATTAACCAGAGGCGAATGGCTTAATTCAATGTAAAGTAGCGAAACATAGCGCACAGGGAGCTTAGGGTACCCCGACACGTATAGGTTTGGTGTGAATGCACTTAGCAACACTAGCGAGTGAACTTAGCTCACGTCATGCCATCCATGTTAGGTTCCTTTAAACCCTGCAAACTGAAAGTGGAGCCCCTTGCAGCGGGGCTCCGTCGTCGAGGTTCATAAAAAAACTCCGCTTTTCAATTAATAGCGACTCGTCACGAACTCAATTTTTTGCTAATATAATAATAATTATATTGAGTTAACTGTTTAGGTGTCAGTATTTTTGATTAGGATTTTTTTTACATGAAAAACTTTTTTACAAAAAAATAACTTTAATTTCGGAAGTCGGTGTCAAAAAACGAAATAACCAAAAACACCGACTTCCGAAATTAAAGTTATTTTATACTTTGTAGTGTTTTGTTTTGCTTTTTAGTGGTACCTGCGTATCCATTCACAGCGTACCGGCGTGATGTTATGTTATGAAAATAAAAACTTACTAAGTGCTTTCGGTTTAAAGGTCTCGTCAATACGAATGAAATAAGCCCAAACATTTGGTAGTTCCTAAATACCGAAGTGGAGTTCCCTTGACTCTCTGTCGTCTCCATCATCAGGTCTGATCCAAACCTTCATCTTTTTGTAGTATCACCCGATATACACACGAATATTAAGTTTTTACCAGATGCGTGCCTACAATTTTCGAGAGTTGCCTTCGATTTCTCAGGGTTTCCATTATCAGATCCAGACATGGTTACAATGAGACCATTTCGGAAGCATACCCTTTCATATTAAAAAAGATTCATCAAAATCGGATCATAAACGACGAAGTTATCCGCGAACACACATAAAAAAAATATACGCTGTCGAATTTACAACCACCTTCTTTTTAGACGTCGGTTAAAAAAGGAAGTTTTTTTGATTTTCAGTTAAATACCACCCTAAAAGTAACCATGTGCCCTGAGTTCAAATGTCGGCTGCCAAAGACAACTATAATTTTCGCGGTCCGTCAATTTCCATGCCTAAATCACTAATTAGTCATGGAGATTACAAGCCAAGCATGTCAGTCTGTGACACTTCACAGACTGACATATTTGGCTTGTATGGGAACTTTTGACAATCCCGTCTAGCAGTTTTCATGGCTCTGTACAAAAATATCCGTCTTTGTATCGGCACGTGCTTTGTGTGCGTTCAGTTTTCGAATGTGTGCGAACTTACTCGTGTCAGAATTTTACGCTTCGATTGCGGTTATACAAGTTTTTGTTGTTGTTTTAACAAAAAGAGGGTTATTTCATTGATATTTTACCTTGAGGGTCCGATTTAAATTAAGTTGGACTTCCAACGCAGAATTAATTTTATTTCTATAAAATTACCTCTCCAACGGCAATCTATTTTTGTTTTAGCCGCTCAGACTGGTGTCTACCAGTCTGAGCGGCTGAACCAAAATTAGATTTAAGTATTGGTTTGGCGGTTTCTTATTTAGAAAAAAAAAACTCTTCTAGGAAAAAAGAATAAGATTATTTAAGTGCGAGTCGAAGTCGTGCGCAAAGGTCAACTTATCACATTTTTGTTAGTTAAAGTTACTTTAAAACCAGAGACTTCTTATAGGATCTTCTGTAATCTATTCATAGAGGACTATTTTCCGTAGTTTTATCAAAATAACTCAGTAGTTTGGAGAATGGGTATCGTACATTTTCATATAAGTTTTAACCCTCGACCAAAACGAGAGATGATATTTTAAATAACTTCAAAATTATTTACAAATTAAAATATCATACTAAAAAAATATGATTCGCACGGAATCCTTTGCATGCAAGCCCGACTCGCACTTGGCCGCTTTTTTTCTCGAGTACCTAGGTCTGTGTTTACATCGGTAAAATTCTCGGTGTGCTGGTGGTTTTTATTCGAGTACTTATGAAGGGTGAATACCGTAAATGTTTGTTTTTACGAGAAAAGTAATATTGTACACGTGTTGAAAAGGTAAACGAACTTTACGCATTGTTCTAAGTGCTGTTTAAAAGGGTCTTGGTGAAAACTGCTTCCTGAATATTTTTTAAAATAATTTTAGGTTAAGTAGGTTCATTTATTCAATCTTTAGTATTTATTAGTAGTAATGTTAGAGTCATCATCATCATCATATCAGCCGGAAGACGTCCACTGGTAGACATAGGCCTCCCCCAAGTGTCGCCACAACGACCGGTCCTACGCGTCTCGCATCCATCGGCTACCCGCAACCTTCACCAGCTTGTCTATTCTTTAAATAACTATTTCGATATCGAGCTTCACCTGAGTGACAAAACTCACAAAGTGAGCTTTATTGCACACAACATAAAGGTCTTAATTTGATACTCACCTCGGATACTGATGTTAAGATACGAAAATATTTTTACAGAATAGCACTACAGGTCATCGGTCCACCTTGTAGGAGGCCTTCGAACGTTGAGGCTTCCGGTAAGCGGTCGCCACTCCAGAACTTATCGGCCCCATCGACCATCTGTTCTACGAGCATTATGCCCTACCCACTGCCACTTTAGTTTGGCAATCCTTCGGGCTATGTCGGTTACCTTGGTTATCTTGCGGATATCATCATTCCTGATTCAATCACGCAAGGAAACTCCAAGCATTGCCCTCTCCATTGCCTTTTGAGTGACATTCTGATGAGGAATGTTACAACAGTAGTAGTACCTAATATTATTGTAGTGGCCGCCACATGCTAATAACAATATTAGATCTGGAGTCGCACAAATCCTTTATCGCGATAAATAACATTAAAGTTGTACACGAGGTTTGATCATAATACACTTACAATAGCCCGACCTCAGTTGATCAGTTGCCCACCAGACACAAACCCATCTGGTCCGAGGATCATTCTTTTTCAATAGTGAATGTTGACCTTTCTATCCTGTTCCACACACCTCTTTAAATATTATAAGCATCAACGTAAAATATCTAAATTATACATAAAAAAATAAAACATAAAATATTTATTTGCACCTTCTACAATACTTTTTACTCCACATTGTTCGGAAGACGAATAGGACGGGTATTTAGGACGTGTTTCGATTGTGTGATTTCGTCAGGCCCTTTTTAGACTTCAGGAGACTTTTACGACTTCTGTATTTACGGGAAGGTTTATGTCGTGACATAATCCTATTGTCAGGCTCGTCTATTATTCCCACGTGTGACCTATATTTTCTATGGTTGCTTTATCTTTAAATTTATCGCAGTACAGTACAACTATTTTCTTAATATCCCTGGGCAATCATCGCATTCCCGAATACAAATGAATTCAGTCTTATTTTTTTAAATAAATGACATTATTTAAAAAAAATAAGACAATAATTTCATCTGTTAGAGACCTTGGTGTGCTGCTGGATGAGAAAATGCACCTGGATCTGCATATTAATTACATAATTAATAACGCCTATCGTATGTATCTTTTTGTGATGAGGTCAACTAGAGAATTTAAGCGCGCAAGTACGTACACTCATTTCTATAAATCATTACTTATATCTCAATTAGAGTATGCCGCTGTAGTGTGGAACCCCTATTACGATAAATACATAGATAGCTTGGACAACGTACAGCGCAAATTCCTCAGGTCAATGCATTACCGATGTTTTCGCAACTTCGCGACCTACAGTAATTTATTGCAACAATACAACCTAGTTAGTCTTAAGCTGTTTTTAAAAGACTAGTTAAGGATCACTACTTGTCACTATGATGTTCTTATTATTAGTATATCCTTTTGCTTGTATATTAAGTATGTATGTATTTTGTATTATTTGTATTACGTTTCAGTCGTCGTTTCTCTATTATAATTGTTGATATTAGCACCAAGTGTAGCCCCATTTCATGACCAGGCTATCTCTCCATTCCAGATTGAGAAGAAGAGATCGCGGAATGCGATAAGGCCGCCAATTGTAAATTTTTTAGTTTAAGGTTTTCTTTATCTACACTTCTACACTAATATTATAAAGAGGAAAGATTTGTTTGTTTGAAATGAATAGGCTCCGAAACTACTGGACCGATTTAAAAAATTCTTTCAGCAGTGGATAGCTACATTATCAGGGAGTAACATAGGTAACTATATTTTATCCCCGTGCTCCCACGAGAACGGGAGCTACGCGGGTGAAACCGCGTGACGTCCACTAGTGTTTTTATATTTTGGTGTACAATAAAGCATATATAAATAAATAAATAAATAAGCCTCGGCGGCTGTACCTTGAAATTATGTTTCTATATAACTTATGTAGTGACAGATATGAATGCTCAGAACTTGCTAATAAACTATGCTATGTTGTGCCAAGAACCGTGTCAGGACGGAAGGTGCGCGTTCGACCAGTGTTCGCAGTGACTGAAGTCACTGCGAACACTGGTCGAACGCGCACGTCAAACTAATGCTGAAGTCTGCGCGCCTTTTCGTCGTAATGATTTTTTTACTGAAATTGATTTGTTTTCTATGTCAAATAATAGATTTCGTATCGCTTCATATTAAAAAAAATGATATTGATAAACAGACCTAAACGCTGCATTTAATAATCTAGTATGTCTGCATATCTCATCATGTCAAATCTCAATAATTGTAATAAATCAAAAATGTATTCTGTGGATAACGGTGAGAGTTTCACATTTAAATTACTCTTATGTCATACATTAGATAAGACACAATGTGTAACTGTTTGTTTAGCCCAAATAAAGTTAAAAGAGTATTTACAACTGTATATACTTCCAAATTGATTCAGAGAGACTGGTCTGCAGCAAATGCAAAGGGCAACTGATAGAAATCCGACGACTGACGAAACACGAAATTTATCACGACAAGAGAAAATGCTGGCGGCGAGACTTTGTATGTAAAAAGTCATAATTCGAGGTTTGGCTTTTGACTGTTTTCTCCTCCAATATTGGACCGATATAAGAGATATTTCAGAAAATGAATAATAATAATAATAATAATATCTTTATTTCTCCCACAAAACAAGACTTTATACGATAAAAATTAATTAACATACTAAAATCAATTTCAGTCAAGTGTATGTGCGGAGCTGGTGTCTATTATAGGTATAAACCTGTATTACAGATCACCAGGTCCTCACCCCACGAAAATAAGGTATAATATAACAAAGGACTTAATTAGAGACACGTATAAAAGAATGTAACTGAGACAAGATATTAATTTAGTATCTAAAAGCTAATTCGCCTCTTAGCGTGAGGGATTGTATGTTAAAGGTGTGGTGTGTATAACAATATGTGTTGTGTGAGGGTGTGTGTTAGATGTGTGTATGTGTGTATTTACCTAGTTTTCTACTTTTGTTAGTCTATATCAATTAAGTAGGTCCTCTGTGGAACTATAGTCCAAATTTTGCAACCAGTCTCTAACTTCCACCTTACATTTGTTTTTTGGATGAGGGTAAATTGACAAGAACCTGTTAATTTTATTGTACAGATTACAACCTTGGTAGCTAAAGAAACGGTGTGCAAAACTGGTTTTAAATGGTGGTTTACTGCAGACTATGTCTTTTCTACGCTTTTTTTCAATCAACTTGGGTTCGTATGACAATAAGGAATGTTGTTTGGTAACAGTATGCAGAATATAAAGTTGACGAATCGTTAGGACTTTACTCTGCTTATATACATCAATGGTGGGGTGGTAAAACGGTAGAAAAAGACTTACTTTTAAAACAGCTCTCTGAGCTCTTTCAATTTTCAGCATTATAGTTTTTGCTGCTCCACCCCAGGCAGAAATGCAGTAACTAAGTTGAGATTGTCCAAGAGCGAGGTACACAGTTTTTATTAAATCTTTTTTAGCAACTTTTCGTAAATTTTTAAAAATATATATTAGTTTACGTGTTCTTGCTGCTAACTGATCAATGTGTTCCTGGAAGCTTAATCTTTTGTCAATTATAATACCCAAATACTTTATTTTATCTGTCCTTTCAATATGAGAACATGAGCAGCTGAGATCATTGTAATCGGCACATATATGGGATATTATTTTATGTTGAGTAATGTCAGTTTCTGCATTTCTCAAAGAGAAAGGAACGTATTTTGTCTTAACCACGTTAAGAGTGAGTATATTGTCGCTCAACCATTTTGTTACCGCATTAAAGCCTTTTTTGTGCGTTTGAGAACACTTCGCCCCAGGTTTCCCCGCTGAAGAGTAGTACTGTGTCATCAGCGAAAGTCACGATTTTGGCTTTGGGAAGGTCTAGTTGACAGAGATCGTTGATGTAGGTAAGAAATAACGTCGGGCCTAAAATGCTTCCCTGCGGCACTCCGAAATGAACTGACACATCGTCACTTTTATGGTTTTCTATTTTTACACACTGAGTTCTGTCTGTCAAATAACTTTCGAACAATTTCAACTGGAGGTCCCGAATACCCAGACATTCAAGTTTTTTTAGTAAGATTGGAATAGAGACGGTGTCGAATGCTTTGGCAAGATCTAAAAATATTGCAATAGTTTTCTTTTTACTGTCGAGATTAGTTACTATAAAATTTATTAATTCATGAACTGCATCAGATGTTGACTTTTTGGATCTAAAACCAAACTGTGCCGGAGATAATAGTTTGTTATTTTCAAGATAATTAACTAACCTCTTATTCCTAACGCGCTCTAGGATCTTTGATAACGTTGGAAGAATGGAAATGGGTCTATAGTTTTCGACACAGTCTCTATCCCCACTCTTGTGAATCGGATAAATTCTTGACTGTTTAAGTGCTACAGGGAACACTCCAGTCGAAACCGACAAATTACAGATATAGGTTATAGGTTTTATTAATATATCTTTATTATCTTTTATAATTCCTGCGGAAATCAGATCCAGCCCTACTGCGCTGTCGCTTTTTAAATTTGTTATTAACGTTCCAATCTCATTTTCGTCAATAGGTAGAAAAGCGAATGAATTAGGGCATGATTTTATGATTTTTGGTTGTTCTTGAATATTTGTGTTTAATAATATGTTTTCAGCTAATGATTGACCAACAGTTGCAAAATATTTGTTGATACTGTTAATAGATTTTAAGGGGTTTTTTGTGTTTATTAGTTCAGATGGGGTATCTTTTGATTTTACTGTATATGTAATCTCTTTTATAGCTTTCCATAATTTCTTGTTGTCTTTATTTGCACTTTGTAACTTTAGTTTTTCGTATTCTTCTTTTAGTTTTTTTAATAAGGAGGAGCAAAAATGTCTGTATCTCTTATAAGTAATTTGAAGTATATCGTTTTTAGGATCTTTTTTTAGTTTTTTATGCAAATTATCTCGGTTTTTTAAACATTTTAATATGCCGGATGTTATCCATGGCTTTAAAAGCCTTTTCCGTGATGAGGTTTTAATTTCTTGAGTATTACTAATAATTAATGTTCGAAGTGTATTAATAAAAAATTCAGTTGCCGCGTTAGCATCTGTTATCGTGTATAAATGACCAAAATCCACAACGGTTAAGTCTTTAGATAAATTTGTGTTGTTTACTCGATTTATTAACTTCACCGGTTTATGTCTGTGTCTAGTTTTAATGCAAAGAGCGACACTATTGTGATCTGTGACTGAAGAATGGAGTACAAGACTCTGAGCTGATAATTTCGTTTTCAGCATCACATGATCAAGGCAGGTTTTACTGTGGGTTGGGAGTGTATGTGCCGGCAGAATCCCGTGAAAAGCTAACATGTTTAAATATGTGGACGAATCTGCATTTGTATTATTTTCGCAAATATCAATATTTATGTCTCCCAGTACTATACTATTTTGCAGACTAGAGTACCTCATTAACAAGTTATTTAACGATTGAATAAAGTTATTGACATTTTTGTATCCAGGAGGCCGATAAATGGCCAAAACTACAGTATTGCTGTCAGGTATTATGGCTAAGCAATTTGCCTCTGATAATTGTGGTTATTCAGTCGATATAAGTAACTCACTCCTACAGTACACTACAACTCCTTCGTTTTGCGTGTGGTTATTAGTGGTAGCAGAATGATAATAACCATGTAAACTTGGAATATTTGGATTGGATGGCAACCAACACTCAGTTAATACAATATAATCCCAACTCACGCCACTCTGGACGATTAAAGGAAGCAGTCCGGCAATGTTACGTTTTATACTCCTAATATTCTGTTGAAGCAATTTAAAGCCTTTGCTTGAGTCTGGAATCATTGTCTGACAATCTTCTACATCACAGGAAGCGGATTCAGCGATATTAAATGAATCAATTTCATGAATAAGAAGGATGTAGAATTTTATGCGACAAAAAGTTCTCGCATACAATTCTTAAAAAATTATGGCAAAAACCTTCAAATTCTAACTCGATCGCAATCACTCGGAAAAGAGTAACTAGTCTCCCATACAATATTTAAGGTTCAGTCACTGGCGACTGAAACCGTATAAAAAGCGGGGAAACGGTCTCTGAATAATATATGAGGCAACGTTTATAGCCATCTGTTGCGGTCGCAGTTTGATTAGTATGAAGGAAAGGGATGGGAAGATATTTAAAGGTGTATTTTTTAAAACTTTGTTTCGTATATTGTGTCATGATTCGTTTTCGTTCGATTCATATTTTTTTACATGTTCGTTTGATTACAAGTTTTCCTCATATTCAACACTAGCTTACCCGCCCAACTTTGTCTGAGTCACAATTTTCATGAATGCTCCGCTTCTATTGGTCGTAGCGTGAAGTTATATAGTCTTCCTCGATAAATGGGCTATTTTTCAACTCAAACCAATATTTCCTGAGATTATCGCCTTCATCCAAACAAACAAAATCTTATATGATGTATTTTATTTATTTATTTATTTATTTATTTATTGGCCTATCTACAATTGTTACACTGTTTATACTAATAACACAAGCAATATAATACAAGCATAGTGTACAATATGATGCGATAGACACAGCATGCAAAAAAAAAAAAAAACTCTTATAAAATTATAATAATAGTGCAGAAATAACACTCACAACAACTAGTGGACAGCTTCAGAAACAGAGCAGATACAAAAACAAACAAACAAAAAAAAGAGGTAATAGATGTATGGATGTTTGTAACTCAATCACGTCAGAACGGCTGAATAAATCTTAATGAAATTTGTGTTCGCGACGAAAGCCTCACATATTAGTTTTATATAACTCGCGCATATACGAGCTTATGTAATAGAATAAGACAGTTATAGAATGAGTACTTTTGATCAAATTAAATTTGTATTTTGTTGTCGTTTTCCCAATGATACATAAGATGTTCTTGGGGAAATTATTTTCCTTAAGTAAATAGATAGGTAGTACTTGGTAAAAGGTAATGGTAATGAAGGTACACAGGTATTGAACATTTCACACATATCGACACAGGACAGTTACTCAAAATGGTAATAGGATGGACAGATAAACCACCATTTACAGACACCTTCCTTTACTAAACATACAGAAAATCTAGGTATTCAGGCTTTAAATAATCAGCACTAGAAAGCTAGCGCTGACCTGTATTCAGATATATAAACATCTTTATGGCTGACCATAAAGATGTTTATATATCTGAATAAGGCATAAAGCCACAATTTGAAAAAGTGTAAAACACAGATTTTTTCCCCTTCCGGATTTCTGACCTTATACTGATTCCACCCTTAAAGAGGTGGCTTTGAAAGTTATGTATCTGGATAGAGGGATGATGCACCTACCCTAAGACATATAGCCCAACAGCCCTTAAGGGACAGTTTTTCGGGAAGTCAACACTAAATAGTAGACAAGTTGACAAGTCCATACTTGTAGATAGATTCGATAGTTAAATGCAACAAGCCCCTCAGCAGGGTTGAAAGGTTGATTTTCATCCCATTCGACGGGGAATTTTAGTGGCTTTACAAGGGTGCATCAACCCTTATCCAGACATAGAATAGACCTAGATATAGCCAAGAATGTATGATTGTTATAGTTAAACTCACAGTTAAAAATAAACTCAAACAGTTAGCGATTTATGGGCCTCGTTACGGTAAAGTTACATAGTATGTGAGTAAACAGACCAAAAATAGTAATTTGTAGTCATTGGCAAGAAAAATATAGAACTTTTAACTAAATATAGTAAAATAGTCGCAAAAAGTTTCCCTTAAACTGCTAGCTGCAGTGTTAATAGTCAATTCTGCATCTACATTTATCCTTGGTAAGCAAAAATCCCTAACCCCAATCTACCCCGAAGACAGCAAGTACAAATAGCAAGAAAGAAGAACGTTTCACGTGTGGTACAGGAACCTCAGTATACAGGTATAGGACGTCAGCGCGGCTGGACGCAGTCGGGTGGTCGCAGTTCACATCGAAGGAATAGAAGAAGGATAGACCTACCCCAAACACATCCCCGTTCTAGTCGATCACGCGCGTCTGGTACAATTTGAAAGATAGTTATATAGATTATAGTCTGGAATAACACATAGGATACTTTTTAATCCGGGAGAATGTTCCCTCGAAATAATATTTGACAATCACGCGGACGTAGCCGCGGGCGGCAGATAGTGATAAATAAATAAGTTGAAATACTTTCGGTAAAAGTAAGGCAGTCAAATCTAGCTTTTAGGATTATTTTTTGCCGCAAGTCCTGACATAAGCCGCCCTAAACCCGTAGGTACGTCGCGTTGAAGGCTGTCATATCCAACATGTCGGGATGTCATGTAACAACATCAACAAATTGAAAATCAATCACCTGCCGAACAAATCAGGATCAAAATGGGAACCAGGAGTGACACTTGATTAACCTGTATCACGGGAAATTATAGTGAATTTCGAATCGAGTTAGGTTAGCCTCAAAATAACTATGTAGCACTCAGACCTATATAGGTGAATTTTCACTCACTAACATTTCAGGATGTGAAAGTAGTTGCATTTATATACTTACTAATTACTTACTAATATATAAAGCTGAAGAGTTAGTTTGTTTGTTTGCTTGAACGCACTAATCTCAGGAACTTCTGGTCCGATTTAAAAAATTATTTCAGTGTTAGAGCCCATTTATTGAGGAAGGCTATAAGCTATATATCATCACGCTAAGACCTATAGGAGCGGACGTTGCAACGTACAAACAACTTTAGCTGTAAGTAAACAGTAGAATATTAAAAAAGGTTAGATTTTTGTATGTTCCTGTTCGTATTCACTCAAATATAACTTGATCAACTGTAGGAAAAAACTGTTTCTTTTTTTTGCAATTTTAGGTCTCCACCTATATTGAAAACCATACATATTCGACCTTTGATCACTGGTGGATTACATTAGTGAACGACAAAAATTAAAATCAAATGGATATTTTACGGGGTTATTGCAAACGCCGTGCGCCGTAATGTTTTGATAATAAACCGAGAGAGGTCATAAAATCTCACAAAATATCTCAATTAGATACGAATATATTTTTAATTTATTGAATGAGGATGTGACATAATTTATTAAAAACTAGCTGACACGCGCAACTTTGTCTGCGTCATTTTTCATTAATGCTCTGCTCCTATTGGTCATAGCGTGATGATACAATTAGCCTATAGCCTTCCTCGATAAATGGGCTATCTAAAACTGAAAGAATTTTTCAAATCGGACCAGTAGGTAGTTCCTGAGATTAGCGCGTTCAAGCAAACAAACAGACTAACTCTTCAGCTTTATATATTAGTATTGAGTATAGATATAGATTATCTGCTCACAATATATCTAGAGTAATATAATTTAATAAAAAAATATTCTTACACTGTCTGCCTTAATCTGGTGACAGTATAGTCTAATAATCCAATTCTGCATTGATAGGTTAAACCGAACCAAAACTAAAACTGCCATAATACGCTCTCGCATTCAGTTACAAAATCACCGGCTAGCAACAAAATAAAACCCAGCGCACACTAGCGAGTCCGCTGTTAATTTAATCTCGTACCGCTAAGTCGCAACAAATCACGGCTCTTTACCGCCATTATATTGCGTTTTAGCCACGAAGGCACTTTGCACGTATGTAACTAGGTTAACACTTGGACCGATTTGACTTCATGTTTATGCAAAACTGACTTCCTCAGGACACTGCGAAGGGAAGATAAGCTTTGTATGAATAATAACGGTGTCCGTTTGAATACATTTTCTCATATATTTAGAAGCGTTAAAGTAGTTATGGGTTGAGGTGTTTGCGTTTCGTCAACCCTAGTAACGGGGTTATTATTGTTCGCTAAATGTGATAATCCTAGTTAATAAAGACCAGGCTCATCTGTTTGTAAGGGGTTTTGTAACATCGAATGACTAAAGAAGTCTAAGCTGAACTATCATTGCCAAAGAATGTAGTTCAGCCAGCAACAATTCACCTCACCTGTTGCCAAAAATATAAATATAGAATACGGGTGTGTAACGGTTGATATAATAACAAAAAATGTAACGTTCATTTGACCTAATTTCAGTTAATATACTTTTGTTTAATATAACGATCAGTTGAGATAGTGAATTGTTGATATAATTTCATTTTACCTAATCTCTTATGATATAATGAACATTTCTTATAATGCACATTTGATATAATACTCATTTAGTATATTATTCATTTACTATAATATTCATAATCTCCAAGTAACTTTTAATATGTATAATTTAGAAAATCTGATACGATTTTAAACGCCTGATATGTCGCTATTTTATGATTAAATAAATATTGTATTAAGTTTTTATTTTCTTCAGTTTATACCCTATACGCCTGCCACCCTCAACTATTGTTACCAGAAAAAACTGGACGCAATCTGGACTTTAGGGCACCCCGACTCGGACAGGTTAGGTTAGAAAGGGATACCCTACGTGGTAATTTTTTTATAAACCACCCAGAAGTAGGAACCCCGCGAAGCGGTGTTCCGTCGACTAAGCCCACCCTCGACCATGCATAGAATATTTTAGGTTTGGTTAGGTGCCATTTGAGTTAGGTTAGAACTGTGATCATTAAACATGAAAATTAGGCCAAAAGAAAATTAAGTCAAATGAACGTTATATTAAAAGAATATAATACATATTGAAAATTATATAAAATGAACGTTATACTAAATGTAATTATATTAAAGGAAAATTATATGATATGAAACATTAGATCATATGAATTTGGGTTATTTGATATTATAGCATATGAAAATTATATTATATGAACGTTATTTCAAGTGAAATTAGAGCATTTATAATTATATACCAAACATTACACACTCCGTGAATACACGACTTTATATCGACTTATGGTAATAAACAAGTATTATTTTTCAATTTTACGGTCATTCTTTTATTAATAATGCTCCGTTAAAAGTACTGTAATTTAATGACTATAATATTAAGGGTTTAAAAATCCCACATGCGTTAATAGTTCAGGAAAGATTGGAAGAAAAGAAAGAAAAGAAAAATGAAATAAAAAGTGTTTATTTGCGCCAAGCAAGAACAGAACATTTTGTGCCGGCTCCATGTAACATTGAATAAAAACTTACAAGGAAATATTTAATATGATGACTGGTTTTACGATTTTGAAGAATTTTCGTTAATTTCAAATCTCGGAAAAACCCCTTACGGAACTTATTACAGTTGAACAAACACGTCTCAAATTCCAAAGTCTTCGCGTTCAAATAATACCAAGAAATGCAACTACTGGCTGAAATTCAGAGCTCCACCTGCAATGCCCTTGCACCAAATGTGTGCGGCGACCCACTTGGGCATTTGAAAGGGAAATCTAACGTTACTTACATTTAAAATTCTGAAAAATCCCAGTTTAAAAATGAACTTTATGCTCTCTCTCCTTAGAAAATTAATGAATCCTTAATGAATACCGAAAGGCTACAGGAGTATTTGTCTCCACAGAATGGCGTAATACTTCGGCCATATCATCCAACAGGTATCTGGCAACGTGGTAAAATTTATAATTATCGGAAAAACGGAGCCCCTAACTATGTGTGTCTGACCAAGTGAAGTAACACCTAGACATAAAGATCTCCGACGCATTAAAACAGGCGCGAGATCGTCAAAAATGGAGGGAGGCCATTAATAAGTTTAGGCGTGTACATCACTTTGCTTAGCTACAATGAGCAAACGAGAGATAAATTTGGAGGAAAACAATATTTTTAGCAACATTTTGTCAAGTAGGATCACCATAGAATAGAAAAGAATAGAATACTCTTTATTATGTTTACCACATAAGTTACAGAAAAGATACACGAGGAAAATATAACATTTTTTTTTTTTAGGGTTGGGAAATCATTAAATGACTTCTTCCGCTCTGGGTGAAGCAGAAGGTCAGACTCTTACTGATTAAAACCCATCCGTGTTCCTCCTAATGCCCATTGCGTTCCAGGGCCGCGGTGACTCTTTCGAATAAATCCCGCAACCCCGGCAGGCATTGGCCCTAGCGGGCCCCGTCTTTTATGCTGACAGCTCTAGGAAAATATAACATAGGGTGACACAATGGGCGGCCTTATCGCTAAAAGCGATTTTTTTAAGACAACCTTTGATGGATTCATCATCAATATATCAACCAAAAGATGTCCACTGCTGGACATAGGCTTCCCCAAATTGTCACTACAACCAATCCTGTGCCTCTCGCATCCATCGGCTACCCGCGACCCTCATCAGGTTATCGACAAGTAGGATATTTTAGGTTTATGAGAATGTCTAGAAGTCGTTCTCATAAACCTAAAATATCCTACTTGGCCTAAAATCTTACACAGTTCTGACTACAACTCAAATTTCTGTACCATTTGCCTAAAAAGCCCAAATCGAAATCGATTCCTATCAAAATATAGTTACGTCACGTTATAAGATAACACTGAGCAATATGAGCATGTGAAAACGTTGTTAGGAATACGCTCGCTGAATACGAATCATTGGTGTTACCTACGCATGTTCGTAGGTAATTACCTACGAACTAGGGACGGGGCTAACCGAATTCCAGAACAGAATTCGATTAATCGAATGAGAGACTAATTACTTAGGGCCGTATTAAATAAATCAGAATAATTTATGAGGGAGCCCTTAAATGAGAGTGGTTTGGTATGTGGATTTAGGATATTGGGTTAAAAAAATATTCTTGATCTATTTGGGTTTTTGTAAAAGACCTTTCTTCGACATAGCATTTTGAAAATTTTGCGTACTAACCAAGTGTCTCAGTGAGTGAAATTGTTTAGTAAAATGTCAATACACCGAAATTTTGGGAGTATTTTATAGCCATCAATGCTGCAAAGTTGCCACCTATTGTGCCCAAAAAAACGAGGTTTCAACCATCGACTCCAAAAGGAAGGACAACGATGAAGACTTTTTAGTCACAGAAGCTGACGGCTTGCTGCAATTCTGACTATAGTTATTATAAATGAAACTTCGTACTCAACATACTCAACGTATTCAGCGGATATTGCAAGGGTGTCATTAATTTTTCACTTATAATACCACAAGAGCTTCAAAATTATCGGGAAATGCCAGATAATTTTGAAGCTCGTGTGGTATTCGGGGGATTATTTTTCCGTCCCAAATGTCGGCCAATAGAATTGCACCATTCGACGTCACGTGGTACAACCTACAAATTTTCAAAAAATTATCAGTATAATACCATGTAGGTTGTACCACGTGACGTCGAATGGTGCAATTCTATTGGTCGATATTTGGGTCGGAAAAATAATCATTATTATTTAATGCCTTCTCTAGCTACTGCTAGCTCATCGATATCAAACTATTTTTATAGTCTTTCTAAAAATATTGTTGAGCTCATCGGGATACGACTGGAGTTGGTAACGGTTTCTACCTCAAGATTGAAAAATCGTATAGCCATAGGCCCATACAATACGACCTTGATAAAACTATGTGAATCTTGCTCTTGACAAAAAAACTGCCTCCAACAAATCAAGAAGAAGACATATAAATTGTGACAGATATCTTCCGGAACAACCAAATTTATATGCTGCGAAATTGTTATTTCCATATAACATGGAAGGGATCGAGTCGTTTAGCATAATTTTGTTCCAACCGTCCCCCCCCCCTCCGCATACGACACGTATTCGGGACGACTGTCAATATTTTTTTGCCAACCCCTATAATATAGTCATGGAAATGCTAATCGTGTTTCCGGGTGTCTGATTTCGGGGTCAGCATGGCTTAATTAATGTTTGATTACTTTGGAGTTTCATCGGTATGAGATTTGATGTCTATCTACACTAATATTATAAAGAGGAAAGATTTGTATTTTTGTATGTTTTTAACGAATAAACTCAAAAACTACTGGACCGATTTCAAAAATTATTTCACCATTAGACTGTTTCATTATCCTTGAGTGACATTAGCTATATTTATTACTAGAAAAAAATAGAGATCCTAAACGCGCGCAAATGAAGTCGCAGGCGAAGAGCTAGTTGGAAAACGTTGAGAAACTTTAATGCATGTTTTGTAAACTATACTATGGTCCAATATGGGCAGAGTATCCTTGCAGCTCGAGGGAGGAAGACCGTAGATATCTTTATTTGTGTCTTATACCGAGAAGACTGCCCCGAACTAACAAAGGGCGCATTTTTGGGGAGAGGGAGGTCTTTGCCCAGCTGTGTTTATGTAGCACAAGTCCTTAAAAAGTATTTTATTCACTAAGAGAAAACAGTATACGGTGGTAACGGGGTGAGGCACATTCAGGAGACCTGCGCAACTTCGTCTGCTTCACATGTCATATAGCATTATAACCTTCCTCGATAAATAGGCTATCCCGCATTAAAATATTTTTTCAATTCGAACTGGTAGTTCTTGAGAAAAGCGCTTTTAACTGATCAATTTTGACGACACGGTTGGCGCAGTGGTTGAGCGATCGGCTGCTGCGCTGCGGGTTGCGGGTTCGATTCCCGCACGGAACAAATGTTTGTATGGCCTACAGATAGTTGTTCCGGGTCTGGCTGTTTGTGTATGTGAGTTTGTATGTTTGTGAACGTACCCACGATACAAAATAAATTCCTAGAGTGGGATTTTTATATATTAGATACTAGTTGACTCGCGCAACTTCTTCTGCTCCGCTCCTCTCGGTCTTAGCGTGATGATAGCCTATAGCCTTCCTCGATAAATGGGCTATCTAACACTGAAATAATTTTTCAAATCGGACCAGTAGTTCCTAATATTAGCGCGTTCAAGCAAACAAAGAAACAAACAAACGAATAAGCAAACTCTTCAGCTTAATGTATTAGTTTAGATATATAGTATACATAGATAACATGTGTAAGTGTGAATATACACTTCTGATTGGATTCAAATTCAAATCTAAGACTGATTCTTACTTACGAAATCGATAGCGACCGCTTCTTCTCTACTCACTACAGAGTGGAAGCGGTTATATCTATCGAAACAAAACACGAACAGCACCACACTAGCAATTATGATTACGTCACAAGCGCTCCCACTGATATCAAAGTGAACGCTACTGAATTTACGTGCTGTGAAATTATTATTATTTTCAATGTTAGGGTGTGTTCAGGGCCCTTTTATTTATTTCCATCTACCGTTTTATAACTACAATTATTTGTATGCTGTTATTGCGTTTTTTATTACCAGTTTTTATTGGGAAAATTGATCTGAGGGAAAATTCCCGTATGGAACCTTAGCACTCAGTCACAATCTGTCAAAAATACCCTTGCTTTCCACAATGTTGCCAGATTACGAAAACGAATGCGAACGTTCGTATAAAAAAATAACGGGCATTGGCACTTTGCTGCAAATTTTGCCAACCAAGTAAACAAAAGCTTTACAACTACAAGAATCTTTTTTGATAGGATTGCATGACATTGACGGGAAAGTTCTTGGTAGACATTTGAGAAATTTGTCATTGCAACGTTATTATTGTTTGATTATTATTATGGTTCTGATAGTGGCGACATAAAAAAACGATAATGACAGCTGCTGGGTGTAAAAAGTTTTCTGGCATTCTTTATAACACCTTATAAAGTTTGCCAAGGCCATGAATGTTGAAGATAGAGCAGACCTTCCAAAAACTGTGAACAATATTTTTTTTTTTTTTTTTTTTTTTTTTTTTTTTTTTTTTTTTGATTTGGACCACTCGTAGTTCACCTCTAGACGGGTGGTTACTACTTAACCGGGCTAGCCTGTGGTGGCCTCAGAATGACTCTAAAGCCCCCAGCCAAGGCAACTAAAAATACTTAACCTACAACTCTGCTCACTGGGGGCACCCCCTGTGGGGTTCGGGCCTCGGCTCAGTGGCATCGTTATCGGGAGGGCAGCAAGGGACAGGCTGGGTCATGACATTATTTAGGGGGTTTAAAGCTAATGGCTCAGCGACGCGGGCTGGCTCGTTAGGCAAAAGACGGGGAGCAACAACAACATTGCTATTATTACTGGGACGTCGCGCGGGGCCTCGGCGGCGAGGCCGGAAGGCGGCGGGTCGCGGTTTGTGTGCTTGTTTAAGAGTACTGGTTTCCCTACAGCTCTCTTGTACAAGGGTGATTGGGTCATCGGGTTCTAGTAAGGTATGCCGTGGACGGCGGACCTTACTAATCTGGGAGGGAGCGTATCGGGTAGCCGATGCGATAAGAGGGTTCTGGTGCCTCTCAGCAGATTCGATGAAACGCTTCGTGAGGCGTTTCATGAACTGCTTGATGGTCGGGATTTTGAGATCGACATGGAGTCGCTCATTCCGAACGAACCACGGGGCACCCGTGGCCTTTCGGAGAAAACGGTTTTGGAGGGACTGCAACCTATGGATCCGGTATGACTTTACGTGGGCGAATGTAGCACACGCATAGGTCATGATGGGGCGAATGCAAGTGGTGTAGATACGCAGCTTGCATTTTAGGGATAATTTGCTGTTGTGGTTCAGCATCGAGTGGAGCCTACCGAGAGCGAAGGCGGCGCGCGAGCGCACCGCCTTAATGTGCTCCATAAAACTGAGGTTTTTGTCCAAGATCACTCCTAGATATTTGGCTCGCTCTTCCCAAGGGATCGGCTTGCCAAACATCTTGATCGGTGGAAGGATCGGGGGGAGTCTAGCCCGCGGCCTGCGGAACAGGACCGCCTGACTTTTCTCGGGATTTACCTCAATCCTCCACTTCCGAAACCAACCGCCTAGGCGGTTGGCGGATCTTTGGAGGTGATGAGATATGGATTTACCACTCTTGCCAGAGTAGTAAACGGCCGTGTCGTCGGCAAAGAGCGCTAATTGCGACTGGGGATCGGGGGGAATATCGCTGGTGAACAGCGTGAAAATAAGAGGCGACAGCACACCGCCTTGCGGTACGCCGGCGCGGATGGGGCGGGGGGTGGAAAGCGCACCTTCGATACGGAATCGAAAGGTGCGGTTCGACAAATAGTCTCGAAGGATGAGCACGAGACGATCTGGCACCCCGAGTTGATATAGCTTGTATATCAGACCGTTGTGCCAGACCTTGTCGAAGGCTTTCGCTATGTCGAAGAACAGGGCTCCCGTCATCAAGCCGCGTTGATAGCGGCCGTTGATATGCTCAACGATGCGGTAGACCTGTTGGACGCACGAGTGAGTGGCTCTAAAGCCAAACTGCTCGTTGGGGATGAGACTCTTTCGCTCGACGTAATCCTTGAGACGCTTATAGATAAGCCTCTCGTAGATCTTGCCGAGCGAGCTGAGCAGACTGATGGGGCGGTAGGAGGACGGGGAGGATTTGGGCTTACCCGGCTTGGGAATGCCGATCACGATAGCCTCTTTCCACTGCTGCGGAAACATGTTGTTGGACAGAGCGCCATTGAAGATGGCGGTCATCAACACGATCAGAGTCTTGGGAAAGAGTCGAACTACCCTGTTGGTAATGCCGTCGCGCCCAGGGGCTTTCCTGGGTCTGAGTTGGCCGATGATCTTCTCCACCTCGTCCGGAGTGACGGGAGGGAGAGGGTCGTCGGGGTCCTCGACGGGAGGGAGGGAGGTCCTACGTTCGACCTCGGCGTCCACCTCGGCGAGGTGGGCCGGGTCGACTGGGTTCGAGCTTGGGGAACACTGGGCCTCTAGACTGTCAGCCAGGCATTCGGCCTTCTCGTCGTCGTTAAACGCGAGAGTGTTGTCAGGGCGGATGAGGGGGGGCATGGTGGTAACCTCGGAGGCGCGTAACTTCCTCTGAAGCTCCCAAAATGCGAGGTGGTTGGGCTGGAGATCACTGAGCATCTGATCCCATTGCTTGTCACGAAACTCTTTGATGCGATTGCTTACTTTACGCTGTAAGTAACGCATAAAAGCCTTGTTACTAGCACAGGGAAAAGAGCTGTAGGCACGGACGGCCGCATTCTTCTCGGTCAACAGTTCACGCACATCGTCCGGGAGTTTCCAGCGACGGTCGTCCGTCGCCGGAGCCTCCCTTGAACATTCGTCCAGGACTGACTGTACATGTTCCGTGAGCGAGCCGACCGCGGCCGCCGTGTCGGCAACTGACTCTATGTGATCTGGGATTTTATCCAGGTGATGTGACGTGGTGACTTTCAGTTTTTCACTTACTTTGCGCCAGTCAGTGATCACTCTGGTGGGAGGAGGTTGGGAGGGGTCGGGAGGACCGAATCTGGGAGTGAGCTCCAGAATAACCGGCCGGTGATCCGAGTTGAGCTCGTCCACCGCCTCCACAGAATGCAAACGTAAGTTTACATTCTTGAGGAGAGCGATGTCGAGCACATCGGGTCGCCAGTTAGGTTGGTGAGGGTAATGGGTGGGATGCATCGGAGCGATGACATCGAAGTTGAGGGGGCTGCTGAGCTCGAACAGAGCTCTTCCTCTGGGATTAGCCGTGTGGCTATTCCATGAGGGATGTTTGGCGTTGAGGTCCCCCGCCAGAAGGACGGAGTCACTCACGCCAAGAAGAATTGTGAGGTCATTTCTGAGGGAGGGGCCTATGGGAGTGGTGGTGGGAGGGTCGTAGACAGAAATGACCGTGAGGGGTTGGTGGCCTGTCATGCCGAGCCGACAGACAGAGACCTCAAGCTCGGTTAGGGTGGCGGGCGGATCCATGGGGATGCAGTATAGGGACGATTTGTAATATATGAGAGTTCCTCCCCCATGACATCGGGTCCTGTCGTTGCGAACTAACCGATAGTTCGCAATTTTAGGATCCCGAAGATGGGGCTTGAGGAACGTCTCCTGCACCAGAAGCAGATCTATGCGATGGTCGCGGAGGAAATTGGCGATCTCATCACGTTGGCCTGAGAGGCTGTTGGAATTGAAGTACCCTATCCGGAGGGACTTCGGCCTAAACCTACATGTTACTGCGGGGGACTTAGCCATGAAGACGTTCATAGAGGCTAATAAAGTGAACTACATCACTGAATTCACGGTATACGGCACCGTGCTCAGTGATGTTAGAGGCCTTCAGAGCTTCGGTCATAGCCACAGCTCTGGGGGAGTAGAAGGCCTTGTAGAAGGCCATGTTAATATGGATGGCCATTTCAGGCGCATTCGCGGGAATAGGGTGGGTTGGGACTTTGGGAGTAGCCTTTGGTGGTGGGGGGGGAGGAGTGGCTGCCTGAGGGGCGGCTGCTCCGGCGACGGCGACCGATGGTCGGGGGAATGGAGGTATGGCTACATCCATGAGGGCCGGGATGGCCGGGGAGGGCTTTTGGGCCGTAGGGGCCTGGGTCTGGGTAGGCGCGGGTCCGAGCGCCGGGAAGTGGGCCCTATGGTTCAGCGCGTTCCAAGGGCTGGGGCGCTGAGGGTATAGGGCCACGGGGGGTTGGGTCGTGGGGGCTTCCCTCTGCTGGCGAGCGTTTGCACGCTTTGCCAGTTTGGGCGCAGACGATTTGGGGGCCTTGGGACAACCACGGTAGTTAGCCGGGTGCCCAGCCTCCCCGCACAGCACACAGCTGGGCGGGTCGGCGCATTGTGAGTGGTCCTTAGGACGGGGACAGTCAGGGGTGCCGTGGTCGCCCAGGCACTTGACGCAGCGCGGCTTGCCGAAGCAATTGCGCTGTGAATGGCCATATAGTTGGCAGTTGTGACACTGGCCAACTATACCGCTACGACGGGGCTTTTCCATCTTCAAGCCCTCTAGGAAACAAATCTTCGAGATTTTGAAGATGGGGTGGTATTTATCGTCTGTTGGATTACAGACGATGAGCACCATATTATATGGTGCTCCACCACGGCGGTGCATGCGGTGGACCGCAGCGACTGGGATTTCCTGACGTTTGAGATCATTACTGATCTCTTCAGGGGATATGGCGTGAGGGACGTTCCTCACTACCACGCGGACTAGGCGTTCCTCCTCGAAGGCGAACGAGTGGAAAGGTACCTTCCTCGCTACAAGGAGTTTATGCAACTCCCTGTAGTCCTGGGCAGAAGGCACCTGGACCTTAATTCCATTCCCCACAGCACGGGCGTGGGAGAATTGAATTCGGCGCTCGTTACAAGCGCCCGAAACCTCCGTCCACTTCGCCGCTTCATGAATGAAGAGGGGTGGCGGAGGCTTCGACTTCTTGGCGAGCGCCGGGTCGGACTGGGTGGCCGGGGGGGCAGTGGCCATCGGGCTGGGGGGACGAGACGCCTGCTGGGAGGTGCTGGCTTTGAGGGCTGCGGAGGTCGTGGCAGCGGGGGAGGGAGGGGAGACAGTTGGGACTACTGTCTTCCTGGCTTTGGGGGCGGACTCCTGAGCGGCAGAGCTCTTCTTCTTCCGCTTACCTTTACCCACAAGGGTAAAGTCGGCGGAAGAGTCTGAGGTACCCGAGTCGTTTTCCGAACCGGATTCGTAGTCCATGGGGGGGGGAGTGGGGGAGTCAGGCTCTAAGGTGAGCGGGGCACTCTCGAGTACGTCACTGAAATCAGTGACGTCATCGTGAGTTGGAGAGGGGCAGGAGGGGCCCTGAGGGGGCTCGGGGGAGAGCGACTCACGCGGCGGTGGAGTGCTAGTCCCACTGGACTGGGAGTTTTTGAGGCTCTCCAGCCTATGCAACCTATAGTTGACAATTCGGACCAACTCCTGATTGGGGTGGTCCGCTATGAGTCTTTGGACGAGATCCAAAAGGATCGCGTCCACTCCCTTAGGGGGAGGCATTTTACAAGACTGGGGAGGGGGAAAACATATGCCTTAGGGGCAGGGGAGGGAACCTACTCCTAATCTCCTAGCAAACCTAACTCCCCGGGTGGGAGTTCCCGGGGATGTGTACCCTCCCTGTCGGGTGAAGACAGGGAGGTGAGTACCTATGGTGTGCCCTAAGCTTGTGATCTCGCTGCCGATCTTATTGTGCAGCGAGTCCCTATGGGTCTTGCGACCGACCGACGAAGCTGAAAAAGAGCGGGGTTAAGTGATTGGTCGCGACTAGGAGGCCCCCCAAGGCCGCGGGTCCAATACCCTTCCGACTTGACCTAGGCCCTGAAGGGGCTAGGTCGGTGTGTCGGGTCAACACCCACTCGGCTTCGTTGGCACCGAAAGGTTTCCACCGAGTGACCACGAGAAACGTGGATTTACCCTGAAGGGGTCACCACGTTTTTGACAGTACCCGAAACGGAAACAAGATATCTCTCGGCTGCCTTGAAAAAGGCAGCGTCGGATCAAATAGTGTAGTCAGCGACCACAGTGACGTCACGGCGAGCGGGACGAGCAGCGAGCGAGCGAGCAGCGATGAGTCACGGAGCAGACGTCCGTCACGGTCGGGCGGCGCGCGCGGAATGATTGAACAATAATTATTTTTGGCAAGCAAAAGGAGATTGTTGCAGGTATCGTTGCGGGCCTACGGACGGCGAGCGTTGGGTGGCTCGCCGTCCAATCAGAACCAGGCCTGGGTCGACAACGTGTTTTGTTCCACGCGTGCCTCAAAGAGATGACAGCTCGGTTGGGCGAGTGCCTGCCAGGGTTGCGGAATTTGTTCGAAAGAGTCACCGCGGCCCTAGAACGCAAAAGGCCTTTGAAGATACACGGATGAGTTTTAGTCAGTAAGAGTCTGATACTGCCCTCCGCGCCACCCTGAGCGGAGTCATTTGATGATTTCTCATCCTAAAAAAAACAAGTATCGTTCTTTAGTTTCTGTCTACCCTCATGAGAAGGCGTGAGTTTATTGATGTAGTACTGCCTCAATAAAGTTATTTAGTGGCTACTAATAGTAGCCAATCTTATAAATTGTCACTTATTATGTGCACCCAGCCTTACAGTAAGATCGACTCGTTTAGCATAATTATTTGGCCTCCCTTCGCGATCGGAATGAGATCGCACCTACGTGCTTTACAGCCTGTAATAACCTGAATGAGCATTTTTATTTATTGCTTACTCACAAAACCGTTTCGTTCGGAGTTGTAAATTGAAATATTTTGACTTACGTGCATAAACATAAAGCACTCGAAAAAAGGGAAAGTTCGTGAAAGGGCACGGCTTTTACCTGCTGTATTTTTTGTTAGCAAAATATTTTTTAATAGATATGCACATATTTCGTCCAAAACATTTCTTCCGCTCGACGCGCGAATTCCATCGAATGCGCGCGAATTGGCGCGTTTTCTTTTTAGCTCAGAAGAAATATGTGCATTATGTAGTGGCAATAAGGGTGAATTTGCTATGATGAGTTTCAGATTGAAGCTTCGATGCGCTTCGACTCTGCGCTAGTATGAATTGACCCTAAGCCTTTTCGCATCTGAATTGCACTGTGACTTTTCATTAGTATTCTAACATATTTATGGCATGTATAACATTACCAGCCAAAGTACCTCTTCCAACATTTTTACTCAAATTTACATGCCAACTGCTACATTTAAAGAGAAATATCACCAAACCAAAGCAATCCAAAACACCTTTTTTATTCAAATTAACCACAATCCGGTTTTAAGCGTGAAAATGAACATTAATACCTTTCTTTTAAGAAAGATATTCAAAGGTAAAGATAAAAGATTCTGCCTTAACAATCTCAAAGAGATCTCGACACCTCTTGAGGATATTAAACGGCTTGAGTTTTTGTTTAGACATAAATAATGGAAGATGGCGGTTTTGTCTGGTGTTAAAAGGCAAAGTGAACGACGCTTCTGTAGGTATTAAATAAGTTTCTTAAGGGACTAAAATATTACATGATAATACCTAGGTAGATAAGAAAGTGGTTTTTAGAGTTCCGTAATCAACAAGGAACCCTTATGGTTTCGCCATGTCCATCTGTCTGTCTGTCCACGGTTTAACTCAAAGACTCTTACCACTAGAAAGCTGAAATTTGATACGGGTATACACAAAAATCAAGCCTACAAAATGATAAAACAAAACTTGAAAAAAAATCTTAAGGGTAAAAAAAAATATTATCTATGCTTCTATCAATACTAATATATAAAGCTGAAGAGTTTGTTTGTTTGCTTGAATGCGCTAATCTCAGAAACTGCTGGTCCGATTTGAAACATTATTTCAGTGTTAGATAGCACATTTATCGAAGAAGGCTGTATGATTATAACATCACGTTACGACCAATATGAGCGGAGCCGTAGACGAAGTTGCGCGGGTCAGCTAATATATTTATAATTACCCTACTATCCTACTTCCTACTACAATATTATAACTGCGAAAGTTTGTGAGGGTGGATGTATGGATGGATGCTTGTTACTCTTTCACGTCAGAACGCCTGAAAGGATCTTCATGAAATTTGACAGATGTAGATTTTAGTAGACGAAATACCACATTATAGGATAATTTTCTTTTCGTCATTGATGCTGGTAGAGCCGCGGGCGACAGCTAGTAATTATACATTTTAAGTGTCTTTTACACGTAACGTGGAGATGTTTTTTTTATAGTCTATCCTATGGTGTGGGCTATAGTTGGGAAGGCCGTTTAAAAATATTGAGGGAGTGCGAGAACCTTTTCAGGGTTCCGAAAAAAAAAGGAACCCTTATAGGATCACTCGGGCGTCTGTCTGTCCGTCTGTCACAGCCAGTTTTCTCCGGATCCACTAGATCGATTCTGTTGAAATTTGGTACACATATGGACTTCTATGACCCGAACATGGACGCGTTACGTAAATTATTAATTTTTTAGTATGGGGGTCACTTTTGGGGGTCAAACTAGAAAATTTAAAAAAAAGTTTTTTGAATAATATCGTGTGACATATCATATGAAAGGGCTTACAGTGAGGGTTTTAATTATATTTTTTTCATAATTTTAAAATAAATGGTTTTGAAGTTATTCAAGAAATAATACGAAAAATGACCATTCCCCCCCTTATCTCCGAAACTACTGAGCCTAAAATTTTGAAAAAAAAAATGGTCTTTACCTAAAGATTACAGCAAAACCTATTAGAAGTCTGTAGTGTTAAAATAACATGTTAAAAGAATTAAATTAGTTCGGAACCCTTTTGCACGCGAGTCCGACTCGCACTTGGCCAGTTTTTTTACATCCAATGATCCATTTGCGAAAAAAAATTAGCTTTAAATTTACTTAAAAGCTTACTTTTAAGAAAATTTAAAGCTATTTTTTGTAAGAGTCAAGTGTCCCCCCCCTCTGCCAGCTAAAGGGTTATTTTTGGAGACGTGAAAAAAATCAAAGTAGTAGCATATAATGTACATATTACGAATTTAAAAGGACAACTATTAAAGTTCAGTAGACTTTGCAAGTTAACGAGTAATAGCCAACCACTACGGAGCTCTACACTGCGCGTGGCTCGACACGCACTTGGCTGGTTTATTAGTAAACTTCTAATTACTTTAACACAGTCAATGAAAGGCAATGTTGAAGTTTTTATAGATCAATTTTTTGAACGAAGAAAAAAAAATAACTAAAATGTCACAATACCCGTGCTTAGCCAAACGTTGAATTGACATTATGACACACTAAATCGGTTATGACCGATTTAGTGTGTATGTCAATGTCATAGAATGACACTCAGATGATAATATAATGTGAATTTCTTTTGAAGGTATGGGATTAGTACCGTAGGTGTAGGTAGAGACTACTTGTAACTAGTAGTCTCTTCAGTGCCGTAGCTCAAAAGGACTGACCTGTCTTGTTAAAGGAAAAAAAAATGAAAACTGACAAAGGTATACGACCTCGACTGTACCTAATCCGTTGTGGAAAAGAGGCTTTGCTTTTTCTTACCGGCGTATTCTCAGTTATTTAGCGTCAAAGTCTTATGATAAAACAAAAGAACTAGGTTACAACCAACGTGACTTGGCAGGTCTTTGACGTCGTATGAGGGTTTCTAATTTTGTGAAAATATGATAAAAATAAATCATAATAATATGATCAAACAGTTTTATAAAATTCGCTGGAATATCTGGCAAAATTTGATCACAAATTAGTTGTCAAATGGCATGAAGAAATATGAAATTTCGTATTTATATTTGATCAAACAGTTTGATTGTACAGTTTGATCAATTTACTTGGACATTTTTAAATATTTCAATACTTTAAGAGCTATCTCTAAAAGCATTGAAATATTTAACAATGTAGACAGGTTGTCAGATAGGCATGTTAAATAATGTTGAGTGCTACAGAAAAGTAAAGTGCAGAAGCATAAAATAAAAACAATGGAAACACTTTAAAAGCCATACAAATTTGGCAGGTGACGTTTATTCGACGTCCGCTAGAAAATGACGGTAATCGGATGATTTATTTAGCAAAAAACGCCGCTGAGTTGACCGTACCCGAAAAACTGAAGCATAAAAATGTATTGAACGAGTTCCCTTTATCGTAAGCACTCCATACATCCGAGGCTCTCGGGACGTGTTCCGTGATACAACAGAGTTGAGGGCTTGGAAAGCGGAGTCGACGTTAAGAGGAATTTTGGAAGTTATCAAAGAGATTTCAGAGCTTTGTATTTTTTTTTTACTTTTTATCGATGCTGATATTGTTGGCTTTGTTGAAGAGCAGCGAGGATCAGACAATATTGTACATGAGGAAATGGCGATTGAAAAATCGAGACAACAATAAATCTACGGCAGACGAGGAACGCTTTGTGATTTTTTGCCTAAAAACGGTTAAAGTTTAGTACAAAATTTGTGCAGTATGTGATTGGAAAATAGCTGCAGAACGCTACAGGAAAAGCTAGATTGATATTAAGCCTCGAGTGTTGAAATTAAGCCTCGATTTTAATGTTACTGTGTTGTGTAGTTAGGAAAAGATTACGTAGATTGCTGGGGAATTTTTGCGCCACATCTTCTTCCTAGCTAAAACACCAGGAAGTAATAACAGGGACCCCCTTATGGGTTGGAGGAATGAATTTTGCAAAATACACGTTTCACAAAATTTATGTTCTACAAAATTAATTATTTACAAAATTATAATTTTACCATATTAAAGTTTTACAAAATTATAATTTTCACAAATTATAATTTTACAAAATTGAAGTATTACAAAATTATAGTATTTCTTGTAAAACTATAATTTTGTTTTACAAGATTAAAGTTCCACAAAATTAAAGTTTAACAAAATTAAAATTTGAAGAAACAACTTTTGATAATTTTTGTGCTATATAATGTGTGACTTAATTAAAACGCACGGTCAAATAAATACGTTACCTTTAGGTAGCCGAATATAAATGGCTGATACCTACGACTTTATTGGCAGGCTCCCAGCGAGATATATAATGTAATGGATTTAAAAATTTATGTTCACTGCGGAACCACGCAGTTTAGTCGATTGACTTTTACAAAGCCTGTTTGCGGAATTTAATCGGTTCAATGTTTAGAGTGAGTCGTTAAAGCAGGTGTACGGTTAACTTTAACGGTTTAGAATGGAATGGGCTGTATAAAACACAGTAACTACCTAATGGTTAAGCAATAGTCTGTTGAGCACGTACTTCAGTATCAGTTTTTTAGGGTTCCGTACCCAAAAGGTAACCAACGGAAACCCTATCACTATGCCTCCGCTATCCGTCCGTCCGTCCGTCCGTTTATCAGCGGGCTGTATCTCAAGAACCGTAATAGGTAGACAGTTGAAATTTTCAGTGTGTATTTCTATTGCCGCTATAACAACAAAAACAATGAAATAAAATCTAAAATCTTTGAAATGTCTTTTTCGGTTATATGGTACGGAACCCTTTGTGTGAGAGTCAGACTCGCACTTGGTTGGTTTTTTTAATATGTATCTTGCGAACTCATTTATTTAAATTTACTTTTTTTTTGTTAATTAAAGTTTTATACATTTATTTGCTCCGTTACTCGTCACTCAATTATTTGAAAGATTGTAAAATTTTACTATATTTATGTGCGTGGAACTGACAGCCTGTTTTCGCTCGCAATTATTCTGTACCTACTATTATTTCTGTTCACTTTGTAACTGTGAGTTTGTGTCTGTGCTGAATTAATATTTTCTATTCTATTCTGTATAAGTATTTTTTTATGTATCTTTTCTTTCATTTTCATTTCACTCCTGACTTCCAACAAAAAAGGTTGTCCTATTATTTCCCGAGAATTCATGCGACTTTTACTCGTAACAAAAATGTGCTATATTCTGTACGTTCGTAAATAAAGTCGTGACCTTTGAGAGCCGATGACCATATTGTGCCGTAACCGTACATAAGGACCACATGTGTGTTTTATGTATCACATGAGCGAAAAAATATATAGGCCTGGTCCCAGACTTTTCCTCATGGAAATACGTCTATAATTTGTTGACTTCTCATATATTTTTGCTGAAACTCGAGTACATGGAGCTAGCCAGTTAGGATTTTCGTTCGAATTCCAAATTATTTCATATTCAGCCACAAATGTTAAGTATGCTGTGATAAGAGCAGATTAAAACATTTTTTTAATATCTACCCTGGTCGGCCTTGAAGAATTAAGATTATATTTTATTTACAGTAGTGTTTAATTTACACAAACTGATAAAAATAATAAATTATGTATTAACGTTAATAAAAAGGGGAAAGGCAAACAATTCATTACACATAAAAAATAGTTCTATCACTGCAGTAAAATTAGATTCAATGTGAATTTAAGTAAATATATTTTTTTGAAGTGCAAACTTCTTCAGGCGCGTTGAGCACTTTTTGGGTGAACAAAAAGCGTGAAACTCGCGTCATCACCACCGCACGCTTCACAAGAGCTATATTGCACAATTCACAAGTTAGGTACTTAGTTTTCACTTCTATCGGCAATCCCCAAAGACAGCCCGATTTTTTATCAAATTTGATAACATCCTTTTGTCTTACTTGCTTTTCTATATATTGCAATAGTTTTATAATACACGTATCCCTTTTCAAACCTACTGGAAGTGGTTTTGCCTACCCCCTGGGAAAAAAACGTTTGTAAAACAAAAGTTGGCATACCCAATAAGTTCCTTTAGAAAATACCAACCCAATTTCCGTTGATTGGACAATGGACAGTTTCAACTTGTGGTCCTTTGTTCCCTTGGCACAAAAGGCCTAGTATACACTGTACCAATCAAGTTGACATCATCGGGCCACGAGTTTTTCGCGAGTGATTTCCCTGAGTTCGAAAACTTGCGCCCCATGAGTTTTGCAACGAGTGATGGAATTTCATTTGACAGCTGTCAATTTGGGAATTGTGCAGTACGAGAGGGGAGTTAAAATTCGGAGGGTAGGAAGAGGATCATTTAAAGTTGAAGAAAGAGGTTTTTGTTGCGACGTTCAGTAGGTACTAACTTGAATTTTAGCTTACCTTTAGCGAGCAACAATTTATGGATTCTAGCTATGAGCCGCTATCGAAAAGTCGCCGGCCAAGTACGAGTCGGTCTCTCACACAAAGGGTCCTGTACAAATTTGTAGCTACAAATTATTTTAAATTAACATTATATTTTTTATGATTTAATTACAAATGCATAATATTCAGACTTTTCCCTATACTTGTAGTATAAGACGGTATTACTTTCCAAATTTTATAGTTCTAGGTCAACGGGAAATACCCTATACGTTTTGATTCCCTTATTATATTTATAACTATTATTATATTATATAAAAGTCTTCCATTACTGACTGATTGAGTGACTGACAGACAACGCACAGCCGAAATTACTGGTCGTAAAAAGCCGAAATTTAGCATGTAGGTTCCTTGGGGAGTGTAGGGAAACACTTAGAGAGGATTTCCCGAAATTCCTATGGGAACGGGAAAAAACGGGATATGCGCGTACGAAGTCGCGGGCAAAAGCTAGTTTCCAATAAAGCGTGGATAAGAGTCAACTACAACGCTTGCTGTCGTTGACACGGCACTTCAAAAATAAGTAACTAATTACTCGACAAATTATACTATTATTTGTGTCACGGTACTTCTTTGAGTACCGTATTCTTTGGTACGTTGGAAGGCCTCCCACAAGGTGGACCGATGACCTGGTGAAGGTCGCGTGTAGCCGATGGATGCGAGACGCAGAGGACCGGTCGTTGTGGCGACGCTTGGGGGAGGCCCATGTCCAGCAGTGGACGTCTTTCGGCTGATATGATGATGATGACTTCTTTGAATTCCTCTAATATTAATTTTATGAATACGAAAGCGTGAAAGTCGGTGTGTTAGTTTATCACGCAACAATAGATTGGCATTATTTTTTTGCATAGTCGATTTTAATCCAATCATTTTATTCCACCGCCAACTACTCAAGTATTCATACTTGAGTCACAGACAATCTTGAGTGGATTCAAGTTGGAGTTGAAGTTGGTGGTTGGTTGGTGTTGGTTGGGTTGGTGGTTGTGGTTGGTTGGAGTTGGTGGATTTCAAGTTGTTTCATAAATTAAGGAGTGTGATGGAATTCGAAGTGAAACATCATCATCATCATCATATCAGCCTAAAGACGTCCACTGCTGGACATAGGCCTCCCCCAGGAATGGAGGGGGTTTGCCATAATCGCCACGCTTGGCAGGCGGGTTGGCGATCGCAGTTAAACATTGTATTGCTTAGATTGTTTTGTTCCAAAATTGGATAATTACCTCGATTTCTGAATTTTATAATAGGTTAGGTATTTTTTATCCCGGGAAGATGACATTCCAAACTCTCATCCAGCCCATCATAGACTACGCTGATGCCTGTTATTTGGATGCCACCGAGGAGCTTTTAAATAAACTTGAGCGTTTGCAAAATATTTGTATTCGTTTTGTTTTCAACCTTAAAAAATACGATCATGTTTCTGGATTTCGCAAGGTACTCAAGTGGCTCCCTATTCGACTTCGCAGGAACTTTCGGATATTGTGTTTGCTATTTAACATCCTTCACAACCCTAAAACGCCTTCCTACCTGCGAGAACGCTTCTCCTATTCCCGTTCTTCTGATGCGCCTTGCAGGTCGCATCTTAGAAATCTCCTGAAGTCCCCTCCCCACGCTACTGAGTTTTACTCCAATTCCTTTACTGCCCATGCGGTTAGGCTGTGGAATTCACTGCCGCCTGACATTAGAGACTGCAAATCTCTTTCAGTTTTTAAAAGAAGAGTGAAAGAACACTACCTTTCTTTACCGTCATAGTTGCATATAAGTATGTGTTATTTTTTATCTTATAATATTATTTAGTATGTATTAGTGTATATTTATTTTAGTAATATTTATGTATTGTATGTTATATTAAAGTTTATTGTTTTATTTGTAAGTACTTATACCTTTTACACACGTTGTCTACATATCTTTTATACAACTCTCCTTTCGCAGGTATGCTGGAAGACATTTCTTTTGAAATATGCATTACCTTTGTACCTATTTTTCTGTTTCTTTCTTTTTATCTTTCTATCTAATGTGTGTACATAAATTGTTAAATAAATAAAAAAATTAAACATTTTACTAGAATAAAATAATCAGAATATCTGCATCTGAGTTAAACTGAACGTGCACGTCTCAGTACAAAATTAGGTCATAAAGAAGCTTAATTAGTAGTATCTAGTTAAGTAATGCGAGGAGGCACTTGATTTATTTTATCGTTGGAAGAATTCTTTAACTTCAAGCTGGTAACCGGTAAAGCTGAAATATTCTAAGCTTGTAATTGCAGCTAGGCAACGTTGTAGATTGCAGTAAGCAGCTGCTCTTGAGGCATCAGACCTTGGTTAACCTTAATTTTTTGTCTATACTAATATTATAAAGAGGAAAGATTTGTTTGTTTGTTTGTTTGAAATGAATAGGCTCCGAAACTACTGGACCGATTTGAAAAATTCTTTCAGCAATGGATAGCTTCATTATCAGGGAGTAACATAGGCTATATTTTATCCCCGTACTCCCACAGGAACGGGAACTACGCGGGTGAAACCGCGTGACGTCCACTAGTGTTAAATATTCCTACCAGTCTTATTTCAACGGATGACTAAACCATTTATGAATTCTGTCCAACCTCAAATAGTAGTATATATTTAGTATCGACTAACATAGCTTTAAGACCTTTGTTACTAACAATTTATGATTACTACTAGTATCAAATATACATGAATTTATTTATTACTAGCTGACCCGCGCGGCTTCGCTCCCGTCAACTGGCTACTCTACCTACCGACCCTAACCTACCTACCTACCTACTTACCTACCATAGCTACCCTACCTACCTACCCTACCTACTTACCCTACCTACCTACCCTACTCACCTACCCTACCTATCTACCCTACCTACCTACCCTACCTACCTACCCTACCTACCTGCCTACCTACCTACCCTTCCTACCTACATACTCATTTTTTTGTATTTTAATTGTTATTATGCTATTCCGGACTAATCCAAAAACTATGAAAATCGCTCGAGTTAGTTAGAAAAGTGTTCGAACAAACCCGACTTTGTTTTACATATTAAGAAGAAAAAAAAAATCTACTCCGTATCACCTAACCACTGAGAACTAATGATAACACGATTTGACAGTTACTGTGAAATCGTGTTGTCATTCATTCTTAGTTCGGGTTCGGGACTAATCGTAAGTCTGTAGGTGATACGGAGTAGAATACGCCCGTCCGCAACTAAGCCCGAAACTACGGACTTCGGATTTAGAGAGTAGCCCCCCAAAATCGATCGTTCCCGTCACCGGGACCACCTTTGGTACGGTATCTTATTATTATTAGCAAATCGAACCGTTCGTTGCTGCGCTCTAAACGGAATCAATCGCGGAGGCTTAGCAGTAGGGTCCCGTCAGCACAGCACCTGTGGTACGGGACCCTACAGGCCTGGGGGGCTACTCTCTAACGAAATCCGTAGTTTCGGGCTTAGTTGCGGGCGGGCGTATTCTACTCCGTATCACCTACAGACTTACGATTAGTTCCGAACCCGAACTGAGAATGAATGACAACACGATTTCACAGTAACTGTCAAATCGTGTTATCATTAGTTCTCAGTGGTTAGGTGACACGAAGTAGAATACGCCCGCCCGCAACTAAGCCCGAAACTACGGATTTCGTTAGAGAGTAGCCCCTCTGATCCGCAAGTCGAACCGTCCAGTACACCGCAAAACTACGATAAATGCACTTTAAACGAAACCAGCACAACTCAGAGATTTAACCAATTATAGTCCCCAACAGTTTAAGATCTTTTAGAGACCGAACCGAAATTCTTTAGAAATACGACTGTGTTTAGAAATCGCGTGAGGTCATTCTCCAGCGGAAAATCTTAACGCGTTTTTCTGAATTGCGGATTCAGAAAAACGCGTCATCAGTGCAACGCCATCTATCGACCATGTTAACTGACAAAATATTTGGCAGCGGAAGACGTTAAATAAGAAGCCCGTATGTAACGGTAAATAACGATAAGGTATTAAAATGTTTACTTTTATTTTGCTACGTCTACGTATTAAAAGTTTCACAAATAACTCAATCAGTGTGTTTTGGTGTAACATTCATGCTTTCATGCATTTTTTGGTTCCTCAATAGATGGCGCTCTGACTGATCAAAATACATTAGGAAGTTTCTTACTAAACTAAAAATTCAACATATTTTGATTTTGTGGATCGATTGTAACGATAAATAACGAAAAGGTATAAAAATGATCACTTTTATTTTGCCACGTATTAAAAATTTCACAAATAACTCAACAATTTTGAATGCTTTCATGCATTTTATTTTTTTGTCAATAGATGGCGCTCTGACTCAACAGAATACATAAGGAAGTTTCTTCCTAAACTTAAAAATTCAATATCTTTTGATTTTGCAGCTCGATTTTGATGAAAAAAACGCTAAATGTTACTCGGGTTATCACTTAATATTTTTAAGTACTTAGATTTGCAATCTAAGTACTTAAAAATATTTTTGCATTAGCTAATATTGGCAACACTGGCTGTCGGTTATCAAAAATTTTTGTGTTAGATATAAATGTAAAATTATTATTTTTTCGTGTTAATTAAACTATAAGTGTGTTAAAACCCGATAGATTTAGTAATAAATATCAAGTATCTGTGTTAGTGAATTGTTTCAATGATAAATCACTGAGAAAATCAATAAACAAGTTCCAGCTGTCACCCAACGGGCGGATTTGAAAACACTACCTAACCCGGGGAGTATTTCTTTTAATTATTGTCCTATTTATAAGTATTACGACCTATACACTAATCGCCCATAAACACACAGCTCGTCCCAGTGAGTTGTGTCCTAAATAAACCTTTCATGGTACCTACTGGCCATGAATGTTTTGCACTACTTAGTATTTTGATTATAACATAATTATAACGACTTTGAGCCCCTAACTCCTAATAGTAATAATTTCACTGTTGTCTCTGTTATGTCAATTTGCCATATTTACTTATATATAAATGAATAAATGTAATAAATTTGAATTACTATCACTCAAATAGTACCCTCAAAAAGTATTTGTTTCTTTAATAATTTTTTTTTTTTTTTTTTTTAGGAAAATCTTGTCTCAATTTGGACATTCATACTAATAAATAAAATAGATACCATAATTGAGACAACACTTCTATCTTCAATTTAGATTCACCTTCATCTCTTTTGTTTTTTAAACTTTTAACCAGTCTTTCATCCTAGATACTTTCTTTCTCGCTTACCTCCATCTCTTTTTCTTTCATACACTTAGCTATCTGTTTTCACATTCCAGGGCGCCTGTGGGATTGACTTGTCAACATGTTGACCCGTAGAGCCGCATCCTTGGAGGAGAAACTGAGGGCTACGCTGAAGGAGTTAGAATCCTGTAAGGACGAGTGCAATAAGCTGCTACAGGAAAGGGATGACAGTGAGGTGGAAATTGAACTCATTAATCACAAGAACACTGATTTAAAAAACCAGTTGGCTGAGTTACACATCCAGCATATGGACATACTGGACCAGCATCAACAGCTCCGGCAACTTATCTCAAATTTCCAGCATTGCAGTGACACACACGAACAGGCTTTGAGACGCATATCTGAGCTGGAATTGGAATTAAGCAGGGCCCACAATACTATTGCCCGCTTAGAAGCACTTAAAGCCAGTGAAGAGTCCGTGAGGACCAGCACCCTTTACGATGAGTTAGTTGGTAGCGGGTCCGGACCTGTATGTATTGAGCCAGTTGTAACAATAGATTTAACTAATGATACCATCTGTAAATCAATTTTGTCCACTAGCCACAATAAGTTAAAAAAATACATTAAAATTAATAGATTAATTAGGAAATTTAAAAAGTCATTAAAGCACCAAAATTTAAACAAATTAAATACTAAACTTAGGCAAAACAAACTTAATTTAATGCAACAAATTAAAGTCTGTAATAGTGAATTGGAATTGTGTAAAACAATGTATGATAATGATACTCAGCGCCTTCAGGAGGAACTGTTCGTTAGGGAATATGCACTAAAGGATATCTTTAGTAAATATGAGGCTTCTCAACAAGACTTGAGTAAGCGCATGCAAGAGGCCAATGAGTTGGTGGACCTGGTAACATACAATGCAGAGAGGTATGAGTCTCTGACTAATAACCTCTCCTGCAGCTGTGCTTGCTCCCAGGCACCACAGCCTCAGCTCATAACACCCACACCCCCGCTGGCTCTTCCAGTAGGTAGCTGTCATGAAAATGTTAACATTAATATTGTAAACACTACTTATGTTTTTTCAGACAAATTTGGTCAAGGTTTTGGTGTCATATTTAACCAGTGTTCTAATCATTATATAATAAATAATTGTTTACCCGGTGCCAGTTTCAGCCAGTTACTTAGTAACATTAAATTGACAAAAATTAACCCCAATTCAACTGTTATTTTATTATGTGGGGATAGTTTAGCTGTAAGAAAAAAAGATATAATTGATTGTGTCCATTTGATGTCTCATCTTAATGAGAAAAATAACTGTAAATTTATTTTCTGTACCTTGCCTTATTCACATTACTTGTCAGATGAGCAAAATAGGCACATTTATGATTTAAATATGTTAATTTATAATAGAACCAGTCGTCACAGTGACGCTATATTATTTTTTGATTGTAATCAATTTATTTCTGATTACAAACTGACTGATTATAAAATGTATTTACCACCTAGTAGTAGAAGACAAATTGCTAATCTTTTAGCATACAATATACAGTGCGACACCGGTACATGCAGTGTACCAACAATTCCTGTTAGTAATATTACTAATATTCCTATTGTTACCCTTAGTAGTTTAAACTCTTAGGAGCGACAACGGAAAAGCCTCATATGTTGAATGTTGTACATCAAAATATGCAAGGTCTGTCCGGCAAAGAATTAGAGTTAAGTTTATTTATAGAGAATTATGATGTTCAGGTGTTATGTTTAACTGAACATTGGTTGAAAGAACATGAAGTAGTTTTAATGAATGATAATTTCTTTACTGTTCAAAGTGCGTTTGTAAGAAGAAGTGCTATTCGTGGTGGTTCATTAGTCATTGTTTCAAACAAGTTAAAATGTAAACAACGTTTAGATATAGTTAGCCTTTCTATCGAGCGCACTGTTGAGTTGTCTTGTGTTGAACTTGAGCGTTACGTTATAATTTGCGTTTACCGACCGCCCTCTGGAGATTTTGGTCTTTTCGAATCGGTAATAGAAGATTCACTTAATAAGTTAAAATCAAATAATAAAAATATTATTTTATGTGGGGATTTTAATGTTAATATTCTAGAAATTAATCCATTAAGCATTAGACTTCTCAATCTGTTTAAGTCCTTTAATTTAGTTAATCTATTTTTTGAACCTACTAGAATCACGGCATCTTCATCAACTTGTTTAGATAACATCTATAGTAATTGTGATGCTGATAATAAATTGGTGTTAAGTGACTTAACGTCTGACCACTGTGGACTATTAGTTAGCTTTCCTATGCCACAAAATAAAAAGCCGCATAAAATAGTATGCAGGCCTTATACAGTTAGTCGTTGCAATAAGTTTAAACATAATATAGCTAAAAAAATTGCGCCTTCCATAGTAGAACATGAAAATCCTAATGAAATCTATGGAGCCCTTTTTGATGTTGTGCAAAAAGAGTACCAATCTACATTTAAGTCCAAAACTATAAGCGCTACCAATACTTCCGTTGGCTTCAACCAATGGGCTACTGCGGGTATTTATAAAAGTAAAGCGAGACTATACGAGTTATATGGTTTAAAAAGATATAAATTTGATACTCCTTTTCTAGAGTATGTCAGAAATTATTCTAAATTATTTAAAAAGATTTGTGCTATTGCTAAATCTAAATTCTTAAGCGAAACGATAAAAACATCGAATAATAAAGTAAAAGCTACTTGGAAAATCATTAACAATGAAACAGGCAAGTGTGTTAAACAAGATAACCAAGTAGAGATAATTGTTGATAATAAATTAGTTAGTACAGCTGCTGACGTAGCCAAGGCATTTAATGAATTTTTTGCCAACATACCTATAACTACTACTCGCTCCTTAAATTCGTCCCCGTCTAATGCTGAAAAGCTCTTACATTGTAGTGTGCCTAAATGTAGTCAATTATTTAGTTTCGAGCATGTAACGCCAAGTGACGTAGTTAATGTTTTTAATACACTTAAGTCTAAAAACACTGGCGATTACTGGGGCATTTCTATTAAACTTTTGAGTAACATAATTGACATCGTAGCCCCGTATCTTGCCGTTACTTTTAATAAATGTGTTGATTTAGGAACTTTTCCTGACCTCATGAAGAGTAGTAAAGTCATTCCTTTGTTTAAATCAGGTAATAAGAATGACATAGGTAACTTTAGGCCTATATCCATCTTACCTGCTTTTAGTAAAATATTTGAAAAATTGATACTCAAGCAATTACTAAGTTTTTTTAACATAAATAGCCTCCTTCATAAAAATCAATATGGCTTTACAAAAGGTCGTTCGACTACAGATGCGGGTGTTGCTCTCCTTAAACACATATTTAACGCATGGGAGAACTCGCAAAATGCGATTGGAGTTTTCTGTGACCTCTCCAAAGCTTTTGATTGTGTACACCATGACACGCTATTGCGAAAGCTACGTCACTACGGTCTCCAAAATGAAGCTCTTAACGTAATAGATTCTTATTTGCATAATAGGTTCCAATGTGTAGATGTTAATGGTGCGAAGTCTTCCGGGCTGCCAGTTCAGTTAGGTGTACCCCAAGGGTCAATACTGGGTCCATTCTTGTTTCTTGTATACATAAATGACTTACCATTCTATCTAAAGGATATATGTGATGTTGTTCTCTTTGCTGATGATACTTCCCTTATTTTTAAAGTTGATAGGAATAGACACGATTTTGACGACGTAAATAGTGCACTCACCATGGTTACGAATTGGTTTACAACAAACAATCTAGTTCTAAACCCTAAGAAAACAAAATGTATAAAATTTGCCTTACCAAATGTTAAAAATCTAGGACCCAATATCTTTTTAAGTGACGAGGTGCTCGAAACTGTAGACTCAGCTGTTTTCTTGGGCATAACAGTTGATGCCAAACTTCAATGGGGCCCTCATATATCAACACTATCGGGAAAGCTTAGCTCTGCCGCCTACGCCGTCAGGAAAGTTAGACAATTTACTGACGTCGACACAGCTCGGTTAGTGTATTTTAGTTATTTCCATAGTGTTATGTCCTATGGTATGCTACTGTGGGGAAAAGCTGCTGACATACAAAATATATTTGTCCTACAAAAGCGAGCCGTACGAGCGATATACCAGCTAGGGTCCAGGGTCTCTTTAAGGGAACTTTTTAAAGAAATAGGTATTCTCACGGTTGCTTCGCAGTTCATTTTTGCCAACATAGTGTATATCAGGCAAAATATACATTTATATGCCAAAACTAGTGATATCCACAGCTTTAACACCAGAAATAAGCACAAACTACATGCTCCTTTCCACCGTCTTCGTAAGGTCCAGGGCCATTTTGTGGGGATCGGTATCCGCTTTTATAATAAGTTACCTCTTTCTTTTCTAGACTTGCCTTTTAATGCTTTTAAAGCGAAAGTGAAATCTAACCTTATTTCGAAGGCATACTATACTATAAACGATTACTTCGACGATAAAAATAGTTGGTCGCTGTGTTGAACACGAGACAATGCTAAATGTTCTTTCGTAGATTCTTTACTTGCTCAAGATGACATTGTTTATTATTCTGACCGTATAGGTCATTTTTGTTTTTTTTTATTTTTATTTATTGACATAATCTTCTCATTAGCTTGTTTTTTATGAGTTGTATTGCAGTATGTGATTAACTAGCGACCTCCACAAATTGATAAGTATGATTTTGTCTGAGAAACCGGCAGCAGGTTCGTCATGCTCCCTTAGACGTCGCTGCTTGCGGTAGCGTCGGGGATCGGGTTACCTCCTTCCCTCTAATGTGGCGAGGCAGGTAATGGCTGATCTTTGCGTTATGCTCGTGAACGGGTGCTGCTTGTGGTGACTGGTCGTCTTGCTGTCCGTGGTTTATTATTGTTAAAATTTTAGTGTTATAATTTAACTGCGATGGTCCTAGTTTATCACTTGTGACTTTGGGTCACAGATTATGGCTAAATTGCATTGTTGAACATGTAAGCGGGCACGCCATTTATTCCTGGAGGCTCATTTTGATTAGTATTGTATGCTTGAGTTTACTTATTTAATTACCTTTATATGTAATTAGTTTTATCATTGTTTCATATGTAATTTTTGGGATTAAATGGTATGCTAGCGGACATGTGCCATCCATTTATTTAATTTAATGATGGACATCTATCGTAAAATGTTGAATAATGTTCAAGTTCTTTAAACTTAACAGACAGTTGTGTTGCTGGGGAGTTTGTTGGCCACTTCTTCTTCCCAGCTAAAACACTAGGAAGTGGTGACGGGCTGGGCGATTTGGGGGACTGTCTTCATGTAAATTTTGACGTTCAAAAAGTGCTGATTTTCAGCCTAGTTTGAATAAATGCCTTTTGATTTTGATTTTGATTTTGAATCCAATCTGTGGTTTATGCGTGATGCTCCCACAAACGCACAGACAAACAGACAAACAGACAAAAATTTCAAAAATTGCATTTTTGTGTTTTATACCTTTTTCCTGAGTTTTCTGTGTAATTTTGATGCAAAAATATTCAATGTACAGACACGGTCAGTCTACGATTTTATTATATGTATAGATTAAAAAAAACGTTGGCGCCGAAGCCTGGTTCTAGGAACCATGAATCCTCCTTTGAAAAACTAGAATGTATTTAGCTTACAACTCCGTTATAATACGGAATAATTTGGTCGGTAAATAATGGAGTATAAATAGGCTTATATACAATCTATATACACTAAGAAGAAGACTACATTCATGAGTATTTCTCTTGATATGAATTATCAAGAGTTTATTTATTTTATTTATTACTAGCTGTGCCCGCGACTTCGTTCGCGTGGATGTCGAAAAATATCTGTTGCATAGATAAAATTTACTTTAAATTAATACCTTGCGTATCCTGATCTGTCTCAAAATTAAGAAAATAGGAAGAGGGTGCAGGGCACTCTATCATCTCTTCCGGTTGAAATGCCGATTAGCCCGGGTAATCTCCTGGTACATATCTAACTCGAGGTAGGTATCAAAATCAACAAAACCGACTATCGAACGAACGGTGGTAAGTAGTCTTCAAACTACGAAACAAAGAAACTGATGAATAAAGTTGATTCTTAATTTTGTCCAGCCAGCAAAAAGAAACAGTTTCTTTGATTTTCCCTGACAATTGCAGATTACAGAACACCGATTAATTTTTACATTTTATGTTAAACAGTTCTACCGGGTTTATAGAATCGATTTACTGTGTAAGAATAATCGAATTTTTTAAATCGATATTTAGTAGGTACTGAAAGAGGAGACTTATTAAATGAGGAGCTCGTAGCTAAATAATAACAATCGCACGGGTCGATCTTCATGGTTTACCAACTCTTGCCTAGGTGGCTCTGTGAATAGTTGGCCATATTATTTAACATACCGCGACTTCGCCGTGTTGATCGCAAGCTGATCCGAATATAGTTGGGAAAAGGTTAAGCATATATTAAAAAAAGACAGACAATACCATTTGGCCCCAATTGGGGCTGACGGTCCTTGAGAGAGTAACTCTGCCGTTTTATTGTCATTTTCATTGAATGGCGGTTAATCAGCGGCCTAAATGATCCCCAATGCGCAAATGTGTCAAAGAAGCGAATGGGTCTGTAATGTGACAACATTTAATGAACAGGCTGGCAGATGCTTAGGCCGTCTATGAGTAGGGTAGGTGTGACGAAAATATAATTATGAATTTATTTATTTTTGGGAATCCTAAATTCTATTAAATGCCGGGATGTCACTTAGACCGTCTCCCTAGTGGATAAAGGAAATTGAAACAAAATTACGTTTGTAATCTGTGCCCAGTTTTGCCAACTGTAGATTAAGTGTTTTTCGCAAATCATTTCAGTTTTTTACAATGAAGCATCATCTAGCCTTTTCCCAGCTATATTGGAGTCAGCTTCCAGTCAAACGGGATTGGAGCGGCTGCCTACCAGACCTCTACAACCCTACAATACTGGGTAACACGATACTTCTTGGCAAGACTGTAGGTGTCAGATTTGTCGGCTTCTGACAATCCGTAAAGACTGCCTTAGATCTCTTCTCGGTAGGTATGTTAAAATGGTCACCCATCCACAGACTGACCTTGGCAAGCGTTGCTTTACCTTGAAGATCGACCCGGGCGGCTATTATATTCCGACGTACGTAGGAATCTCGGTATGTTAAAATGGTCACCCATCCACAGACTGACCTTGGCAAGCGTTGCTTAACCTTGAAGATCGACCCGGGCGGCTATTATATTCCGACGTACGTAGGAATCTCGGTATGTTAAAATGGTCACCCATCCACAGACTGACCTTGGCAAGCGTTGCTTATCCTTGAAGATCGACCCGGGCGGCTATTATATTCCGTGGTACGTAGGAATCTCGGTATGTTAAAATGGTCACCCATCCACAGACTGACCTTGGCAAGCGTTGCTTAACCTTGAAGATCGACCCGGGCGGCTATTATATTCCGTGGTACGTAGGAATCTCGGTATGTTAAAATGGTCACCCATCCATAGACTGACCTTGGCAAGCGTTGCTTAACCTTGAAGATCGACCCGGGCGGCTATTATACATCCGAGGTATGTAGGAATCTCGGTATGTTAAAAGGTCACCCATCCACAGACCGATCTCGGAAAGCGTAGCTTAATCTTGAAGACTCGTGCAACACATCATCTGCCTAACCTTTTCCCAACTATATTGGGATCGGCTTCCAGTCAAACCGGATTTAGCTGAATACCAGTATTTTACGTGAAGCGGCTGCCTACCAGACCTCCACAACCCATTATTTGGGTAACACGGTAGTTCTTGGCAAGACTGGAGCCAGATTTACTGGCTTCTGACAATCCGTAACGACTGCCAAAGATCTTCAAATGACAGCCGGGACCAACGGCTTAACGTGCTTTCCGAGGCACGGAGGAAACTCGGTATGTTATGATGGTCTCCCATCTACATACCAACCTTGGCAAGCGTTGCTTAACCCTGAAGATCGACCCGTGCGGCTGATATAGATTAATTATGTCGATTCGAATCACAATAAAATTCATGAATCACTACTCTTCTCTTTTTTTCTTTTTCGGTCAAACATATCGTAATCACCTTCTAATTAGCTACATAGCATAGGTATCCAAACTTTATTTGTCAGACATTGACCAATCTGCTGATAACACCGCAATTCAGAAAAACGCGTCATCAGTACATTAAGTTCAAACTTAGAAGCTCACATGTTACGATAAATGAAACGATATGACTAAATGTTATTTTTTTTCCAGAGTTTCACAAAATAATAATAAACGCATTCATTCATGAAACAGTTCTAAACTGTTACTATTTAATCTCAATAGATGGCGGTGCATGTATGTGCTTCACGTAATGAAACTTTAAACGAAACCTTTAAATACAAATATCTTTTGATAGAGTGAACCGATTGCGATGAAACAAAAACTAAGTTATACCTCCATTTACGTACAATTTTAATGCGTGAAAGTTATCCACGTTATTTCTGTACTTTTTACGTGATGCCTGCACATCCAAACAGATAAACAGACAAACAGACAAAAATTCCAAAAATGATGGAAATGGGTACTGTAATTTACCCTTTATCTCCCTAGCAATTTTTTTTTTAATTATTTTGAATGTACAAAAACGACTCTTCAACAGATTTATTATATGTATATAGATTTATGATTATTCTTGTTATATTTTCCTCATGTTTCTTTTCTGTAACTTATATGGTGTACATAAGAAAGGGTAATCTATTCTATTCCATGAATTCTAAGTTTATTATGTCTTTGAGTAACGATATTTGTACGCTTTGATGTTCCTCTATTATGAAACTTCGAATTGATTACTGGGTCTCTTTAGTAATAGTATATTATTGTGTGATAATCGTTATTATAATAATTATAAAGTTCCTGTTGAAAACAAGGGGTGGAGTTCCATTAATTATGATTTGAATATGAATTGACAGCATATCCATAAAATTACATGGGTCTATGTATGTTAAATTATACGTAAACATTATATGTAGTGTATAAAATTTTATTAAAATTAAAAGACCTTCTTTCGTTGATTTTTGGAAGAAATTAGTCAAATGACAAATGCACTGAGGACTTACTTTATAATCCATTAGAAATTAGATGGGAAGGTATTCCATCCTTTTTAGATATTCTAAGAGGCAATACACCAAATTACTTTCACCATGCCTCAACGAGGTCAAAACCGGGTTTTCGAAGAAAGAAGAAACGTCATCTGATTTTTTTTTTTTTTACTCTTTATAGGCTCGCGTTTGACCACTATCTCACCTGATGGTAAGCGATGATGTGGTCGAAGATGGAGCACGCTTGCCTAGAAGTAACCTATTCACTCTTGACTTAAATACTCCCAGGTAGCATCTTACTCTCATGGGCTTAAAAACTAAAAAGGAGCTCGTGGTTAAAAAAACAGCCGCACGGGCCGATCTGTGAACCTCACAGATCGGCCCGTGCGGCTGTTATTTTTACGAACTTAGGAAGCTTAAACAATAATTTCCTCACTAAAAACAGCTTGACTTTCATAATAATTTATTCAACGATCAATATAAAAACCGCAAGCATAAACTTTACTTCTAACAGTCATTATAGAGTAAAACTAAACAATAAAAAGCATAAATTAGTTGAAATAATTTTATTAAAGAATTCAGTTGGCATAGTGCCCAACGTTGTAACCCAAATGAAGAAAAATGTTCCACTGCACTTAAAAAAATATTTCGTATGGAACTAAAGTTAATTGCATACTAGTACGCCTAACTATTTTATTAAAATTATATTTGTTTGACGGGCCCACAAACATGCACTTGTTTTAGTTAAATATCATAATTCACTGCAAGGCTACAGAATTTTCGTGTCTTGTTTAACATCATTTTTATTAAAAATCGTTTTTAGGAAGGCTGTGAATCAGACAATCAAACTTAAAAGTAACAAAAAACAACACCTTAGCGCCCTTAACTGCATCATAACGTTTTAACTGGGAAGAAAAAGCGGCGCAATAGACTCTCAACCACCACGATTTGGAGTTTGTGTTACTTTCTGTCTGTAATTCGTATCTCCACGAGCTAAATATGAGAAAAACAAGGTTTTTTTAAAATGTAAGTAGCCTATGTTTTACCAGGAATATTTTAACAAATCTATTGTTACCTCATTCATCAAAATCGGTTCAGTAGTTTAGGCGCTACGGCGGAACATACATACATACACAGCTAAAATCATAACTCTTCATTTTGGCTTTGCCGTAGTCCGGTCAAAAGACCTATTAGTTAGTAGAGATACTGAAAAGATACGTCGAACTTACCTAAAATTGCTAACCCGACCTTTCAAACTAAATAAAGTAGTCTGATTGGCTGCTAAGCAAGCAAAACTACTTCAAACAAAACTAACTCTACCAAAGTTATGACTAACATAAGCACTTACATAAATACTACTCATTTTCCCCTACTTTTTTTTAGCTTCAGCCATAACTTTCAGCTTAACATGAACTAATCTTGCATAAAATGTTTATTTAATTTTATCATATCGTAAAAGACGACTTACTGCAAAACAGTAGCTGAACACGGAAATGACGTAAGTGCTGCATCTTTTTTGTTATAGTGGACTTTAGTGCTTAGAGTTAAGATTGAGTTTAGGATGGGGGGTGATGCAATTTGCGATGTAGACTGTACGGGATGATATAAATAAGGGATTGTATGTAGAGCAAGCAGATGGTAAGGATGCATCGAGAGCTTGCAGTACCGAGACGCAAATTTATGTATGTTCGGGAAATATATCGGGACAAGGAGATTGAATATTGCTGTAAGATATTCTAATTACTAGTCAGAGAAGATAACCCATTTACTTTAGAGATTTTGTGTGATAATCTTTGGGTTTCCACGAGTTCATTTTAGGTTATTAGAGCCGAATTTAATTTGGATGCGGGGTGCTGAATGTGCTTTTGTACGATTGCTAGGTTTTGGAATGAAATAAAGTTGAATAATTTATGATTACTAGCTTTTTGCTGCGGCAAAAAATTGCACCATTTCTGTAGGGCAGGCCATGGGGCCAAGGGGAGGCTAGTCCTACATAAATGGTGCAATATTTGAAGAAAAAATTGTGCGCATTGATTTTTCTTATCGCATCAGTAATTCTAAAGATGACCTTTTACAACCAATTAATTATTTTGTCACCTTATAAAAATTGTTCCGATTTAGTGTTCAACTAAAATATGACGTACCTACCAAGTCTGGTGAGTACTTTTAACATCATGAGCATTTTACTTAGAACAATCATTATTTTTTTTATTTTTTCCTTATGCATGGTGCTATTTTAGTCATCTCACAAAGGCGGCTCACTTAATGTACCCGACATAAACTACCTCTAGGCGCTATTATTTAAAAAAAAAATTCATTTAGATGATAGTACAATTAAAATAAATAGTGCAATAGACTTATGACACCTGTAAATAATGTTTACGTATCAAAACAATGTTGCTGCTCCAATCCACGCCCTCCTAGGAACCCAAAGCTCGGGCTGCGCCCACTCCTGGATGTTTTAAACTACGTCATGCATCATGATAATGAATAATATTTTTTTTTTAATAATTCAACTGTCATAAATATATTTTTTTAAATGAATGTGTAGTTGTAATTTTTTTTTCGTTTGCAATTAAGTTTTTATAATGAACTAGCTGACTCGACAAACGTTGTTTTGCCAAACAAAAAACACACAACATTTCACCTACCGAATATACACACAAAATTATAATTAATATAATAAAAATAAAAATTATATTTTTATTAATTTGAAATATAATAACCTTGTTGGCAACTATATTTTTGAGCCGTTTGGGGTTGAAACTCTTAGATCGTGGGGTCCGAGTGCTCATGCCTTATTTAAAGATATTTCTAAACGCTTAGTTGACACTTCGCGTGACCCAAGGGCTGGCTTTTACCTCGGACAGAGGATAAGCATTGCCATACAACGTGGCAATGCTGCCAGTCTTTTGGGCTCACTTCCAGTGGACAGCGATGCGGACGAATTTTTTGACGCCTTATTTTAGTTAGTATTTTTAATTTTAAGTTTAATATTTAGTATAGTTTAATTGAATAAAGACAAGACTAATTGATATATAAAATCTTCTAATATACAAAAATCTCTTGTCACGGTGTTTGTTACCGTTGTCATTGGATAAATGTGGTGGCTGCTTTTGTAAGACGACTAAAAATCGCTGTTGGAATATAATATGTAACAATGTCCAGGTACTCTTAGCATAATAGGTACCTAAGTTATTCGCCACAGACAGGACGAGTTTCATCCTTACCTGTAAGGACAACGCTTGCATGATACACAGATATTGCACTATTTTCCATGCATATTCTATATTTGAATTTCAGCTCAGCGCTCGCTACGTCCCTAGCCATATTTCGAGCGCTTCCGGTGGACGTGACGTAGGCGTTTGTTAGCTCCTTCCTGTTTAAATATCCCGTACAAATACGTCTGTGATACACTCGAGTGATACACTGTGTTTGATTTTTCGTTTAACAGAGAATTTATTTTGACGTTTCTGCTCTATTGACTTTTGTTTCGTGGAACAGAATTATGTGTTTTTCGTGAATTAGTAATTTTGAATTTGAATTTCAAATACGCCTATGTTAGGTTTTGGAGAAAGTGACATTTTTCAGTTCTTAAAGATTCACTAAAACTGCATGATATTATCAATCAATATATATATGTAAAATTCTTCCGTTACTGAGTGATTGAGTGACTGACAGACAACGCACAACCGAAACTACTGATCGTAGAAAGCTGAAATTTGGCATGTGGGTTCTTTGGGGAGTCTAACGGAGCACCAGAGGGTTTCCCGAAAATTCCTACGGGAATAGGAAATTACGGGATATGCGTGTACGAAGTCACGGGCAAAAGCTATATACTGCTAGCTGTCCCCCGCGGCTTCGCTCGCGTCCACTGGCAACTTTCTATTTTTTTCTCTCATAAGAACCTTCTCCTGACAATAACAAACACAACAAAAAAACAATTGGCGAAATCGGCCCAGCCGTTCATGCATGATGCCGTGACGAAGGGAAATGGGGTTCATTTTTGTGTATAATTTTTATAGATAAAATCTGAACACATAAAAGATAGATTACGGGATTGCCCTCGTGCCTTTTTTTACCGCATGACAAACCTCAACATTTTGAACTTTTTGACAATCGTTTTCTCTGATTGAATGCAAGTTTGTCGATGCTTTCTTGGTGTATCTTTTTTTGATTATCCCTTTTGGTTTGGAAGACCAATACTATTCATCATTTAGCTTTTATATGGTAAATTTTAGTACCTGGTATTATTTGTAATGGTAAGTTAAATAGAGGTAATATTATAATCTATGGAAACTTTATATGTGAAAATTGTTCAGTATAATTTCAGATATTATCAAAATACTCGTAAATAATCTAAATGAAATCGCGATAAACTCTCACATAACCACATTTAAACAAACAACAGAACCAAAGAAAGCCGTATTTAAATACGATTCGTATTTATCGGTATTTCCAACACAATTTCCAACTCGACTTATCCGACAAAACATCTCGAAGGCGAATGGAAGCGACAATTTACATTTTACAATGAATCTCCATTAACGCAGTTTGAAGTTCAATTCAAAATTACTAATAGATACCTATCCTATTTACTGCTTCGGCAATTCTATTGAGTGAACTCCTTGTGAGGTGCTGAGGAGAATTGGAAATTTCAGACTTACATTTTGGATTGTTGGGAATGAAATTATGTTCTGATTTGTTGGATTGGTTGAAAAATTTTCATCTTTGTTGCATCTTTTTTCAAGTCATGATATAATGTTAGGCGCTAGATAAAATTGCAATAAATTACATTTTCCTAATATCCCTTCTTAGATATCCGAACAATAATACAACGTCCCAAAAATATCTCGAAAGAAACAAAACAAGTGCGCCCAGAGTAAAACAATTTATTACGTAAAAAACCGAAGAGGTCATATTCTGCAGGAGAATCTTAATATTGCGATTCACAAAAGTGACGTCACGGCACAACGCCATCTGTTATTAAATAGCGGTACTAAACTGATGAGAAAAAATGACATACGTTGACTTTCGATAATGATTTATGCAGTACTTATTTAAACAGATTAGACAATTATGAACCGTTTTTTATTACTAGAGAACGTAAAGGAACACGATAGAAGTCAATTCAGGATAATATCAAAAACAGAAATAAAGTCATCAAGCTGATGACTTTATTTCTGTTTTTGATATTAAGAAAGTCAATAAAACGTAAGTGAGTCAATGTCTATTATTCGATTTTTATCTGGCACCCACCATAGTATTTACTTCTGAGGAACTAGCAAACGAAACCTCCTTGACTCAAAAACCGAAAGAAACAAAACCAACTACCCACTACACGAGCGAACTGAGTCAATTTTCTGAAGCAAATACGCCCGGAAATACTAAAAAATACAAAATTGCGAGGAAATACATGCGGCCATCTGTTATGTTACCTAACACACTTGTACTTGACTTTGTAACTGAAATACTAAAGATAAGTTGCAATAAAATAATACTGTGTGCTTTCCCATATTTTGAAAAATTGTCAAATAGACAAAATAATTATATTCACATGCTTAATAAGCATATACATTTCTTAGTTAGTCGTCACAGTGACAAACTTGTTTTTCTAGACATCAACTTATACGTTGATAAATTAAAGTCGACTAGGGATACAGTGTATCTGCCTATTAGGTTTAGACATCAAATAGCTAGGCTATTAGCATATTATATAAACTCAGACATAAGTAGTATGTCGACGTCTTGTACTATAATTAGCACTGCAATTATTAGTAATAATACTAATGAACAGGTGGATACCTTAATAAACTGTAGCATTAATGCTATAAATATTTACAATAACTGTACGAAGGAGAATCCATGTGTCACTTTGGACAATTCTTTTAATTTGGGGTCCACAAGTAGCAGGATCTTGGTGCCTAGTGATGGCATGGGAGTCGTGGGGCTCGCTCCGGATGTTCCTTTAAACTAATTTGTACGACAACAGAGGATACCAATAACAGTATAGTTACATCTACCAATTCTACCATGAACCAGGTATCTTCTTGCTCTCGCATAGCTAATTTTAATAAAGGGGCTAAGCAGAAATCCTTTAAATTATTCTATCAGAATATTCAAGGCTTTTCTTCAAAACAGCTGGAAATAGAGTTATTTTTAGAAAAAACAATGTTTGACATTATTTGTTTCACTGAGCATTGGTTAAAGGATTTTGAAATGTTGATTAATTACGAGAATTATAGTGTGGGAAGTTCTTTTAACCGAAAGACAATGCTACGTGGGGGTTCACTAATATTAGTAAAAAAATGTATTAAATTTAAAACCCGTAAAGACATAGTTAACTTGTCTGTTGAACATAGCATTGAGCTGTCCTGTGTTGAGCTAGATAAGCATGTCATAGTGTGCGTTTACAGACCCCCTAATTATCTGAACTACGCTATATTTGAGTCAGTGATGGAAGATGTATTGGCAAAACTTGCAACTGGTAATAAACTAGTAATCATCTGTGGAGATTTTAATATTAATATCTTAGAAAACAATTCAGATAGCTGTAGATTATTAAATCTCTTTAAATCATTCAATTTGTCTAATGTGTTCATAGAACCAACCCGTACAACTACAACTACTGCTACATGTATTGATAATGTTTTTTGTTGTGGCAACTACTTAGAGAAAGCCATTGTAAATTACCTTCCTTCTGATCACAGTGGGCTACTGGTATCTTTTGAGTCCAACATTCCAATTCAACAAGTGCAAATACAAACTAGACCAATAACATCCGGTAATTTAAATAAATTTAACCGCACTTTAATCGGGAAGTTAAGTGATTGGAACCTTACAATGAATAATGCTAATATTTTGTATACAGATTTTTTTTCTTTAGTCCAAACCGAATTCAATAATACTTTTAAAAAGAAAACTAAAACTATCTGCCCTAAGTTTTTATTTAGTGACTGGGCAACTAAAGGACTCCGAAAAAGTAGGGAAAGACTTTATGAGTTGTATGGCCTTAAGCCTTTTATTAACACTGAGACTTTTAATAAGTATGTAGCTACCTACTCAAAGATTTATAAAAACACTTGTAAGGTAGCTAAGGCTTTATATATAAGTAATAAGGTAAAAACAGCAGACAATAAAATAAAGACGGTTTGGAAAATTATAAACAATGAAACAAATAGGAACAAAAGACATAACACTGATTACGGATTGGAGACTTCTCATGGACTTATTAGCGATAACAAACAAGTTGCTCAAGAATTTGTAAATTTCTTTACGAGTATCCCTATTAAAACTACTGAAGCCTTAAATTCCTCGCCTTCACTTGCTTTTGATTTATTACAGGCGAACGTTTCAGCCAGCCCGACTGAATTTAATTTTAAACATATAAACCCCATAGTAGTAATAAAAGCTTTTAAACAAATCAAAATTAAATTGACCGAAGATCTATGGGGATTGTCTATCAAAGTTTGTACCTCAATCATCGAGACTGTAGCGCCGTACTTAGCTATAATATTTAATTTGTGTGTGGATCAAGGAGTTTTTCCGGACCTAATGAAATTCAGTAAGGTGATACCACTTTTTAAATCTGGGGATAGTAAAGACACAAATAATTATAGACCAGTATCTGTGTTGCCAGTGTTTAGTAAGGTATTTGAAAAAGTGATGCTAAATCAGATGCTTAATCATTTTAACACGAATAACATCTTTCATGATAAACAGTATGGTTTCACCAAGGGACGTTGTACAACTGACGCTGGTGTTACCTTACTAAAGCACATCTTTAATGCGTGGGAGGACGCACAGGATGCCATAGGTGTCTTTTGTGATCTCTCGAAGGCGTTTGATTGCGTTGATCACGATACATTACTCCTGAAGCTCGGGCATTACGGACTGGTCAAAACAGCGTTAAACTTGGTCAAATCTTATTTGAATGATAGACGGCAATTGGTTCAAATAAACGGTGTCAATTCGTCGGGATTAAACGTGATAATGGGCGTTCCCCAGGGCTCGATTTTGGGTCCTTTCTTGTTTTTGGTATATATCAATGATTTACCCTATTTATTGCAACAAAAACTTGATATGGTGCTGTTTGCCGACGATACCTCCTTAATTTTTAAGATAAATAGACAGACAGACAATGTTGATATCATAAATAATGCCCTAATGCAAGTCCAAAATTGGTTCACGGCGAATAATTTGGTTTTGAATGAAAAGAAAACGAAATGTATAAGATTTTCTTTACCCAATGTCAAAAGCAGTGATTGTGACATAGTATTGAACAGGGAAAAACTAGAATTTGTCGATAAAACGGTTTTCCTGGGAATTACGCTTGACCCAAGGCTACAATGGGGCCCTCATATAACATCTCTTTCTGGACGGCTAAGTTCAGCAGCTTATGCTGTTAGGAAAATCCGCCAATTAACGGATGTCGATACCGCGAGACTGGTCTATTTTAGTTACTTTCACAGTATCATGTCTTACGGTATTTTACTATGGGGACGGGCTGCAGACATTGAGTCTATTTTTATTCTGCAGAAAAGAGCCATCAAAGCGATATACAATCTCCGCCGGCGCGATTCTCTAAGGGAACTGTTTAAGAATATTAACATCATGACGGTACCTTGTCAATACATTTACGAAAACATCATGTATGTCAGAAAGAATTTACATCTTTTTAGTAAAAGAGGCGACAGACATAATTATGGTACTAGAAATAGGGATCAATTAGTTCAACCAGGTTTCAGACTGGCTAAAGTTGCCTCATCTTTTATGGGGTACTGTTTAAAATGTTATAATAAGATACCTCCCCATATATTAGAACTTAATGAGACAAAATTTAAATCTTGTATTAAACGCACACTATGCAGGCAAGCATATTATAAGTTGGGGGATTATATTGAAGATAAAAATGCTTGGCTGAATGCTGGTCCGGCTCCACAGCCACTAGGGCGCACAAAATAATCTGTTAGCATTTGGAAACATTGTTGGACCGGCTGAAGATTGTAAAAAAAAAAAAACAATATTTGCATTGTATAGACTCAATTTTATTTAGCAATGTATAATTTCATCCATTTTAACGGCACATGTGTGAGTACTGTGTACCTTAAACTTAAGCTATAGCTATCAGTTTTAGGTTTGTTTTTGACTTGAATGTACCCTGGCGGTTGGGAGTGTCATGCTCACACAAAAGTCTGGCTGATGGTGGCGTATGCGTTGGATCATTTGGCTCCCTTCAAAATGGTTGAGCCGAATGGTGCTAGCGCATGCGTCATGTTCGTGAACGGGCGCTGTCAGTTGGGACTGGTCATTTCTCAGTTGCCATGGTTTATTTTAAATATTTCTTTGAATTGTTCCTTTTTTTCCCGGACGCTTTTATCCTGCTCGTCTTTTACATCGTTCTCACATGTTTGTATAATTTCAACTTGATGTAAACAAAAACTTGTAACAATTTATTATTTTTTAAAAGAGTGTCCGTGGAGTTTCTTGCACGTTCTTCTCCATAGAGATCTACGCTTTGGAACGTGCAAATAGCTTCATCTTGTTGGACTGACCGACCTTGACAATTCAAAAGTGCCTGTAAATGGTTTATTTGAAATATACGATTTGATTTGATTTGATTTGATTTGACAGTTAGCTATGAGTTATAGCCCTTAGCCCGGGGCTCGGCTCGAAATATAGACGAGAATTTAGACTTCGAAAATTGTACAAAATTTTTCAGCCGCTTCTTGCTTTCGTAAGCGAAAAGTCGTAAAGCGGTCTTGGGTTAAATTTGTTTGTTAGGTAAATGGTATATTTCGATTTCTAGTTGTGAAATTATTTTGATAACTAAGTTAAGTATGACAATTTATAGAAGTTAGATATCTCAATCTCAAAACATAATTTTAAGTTTTAATACAAACTAGTATAATATCGAATAGATTTTAGTGAAAACATCATTGATTTCTTTACTCATAAAATTATCATCTTTGAGATGATCTTGCCTGTGCCCGCGGCCAGTGCCGTAAATAGAGCGGTGCCACCGGTGCCCAGACAGGGCGTAGACTCTAGGGGACACAAGAATGGCCGGAACAGGCTGGACTATTATTTTTTCGGTTTGCTCCTGATAAGTTCCCGCTGCGCCCCTAGTGCTCGATTCTAACACATACGTACCTACTTCCCAGTATCATCAAAAACGTCTGTTAAATTAGACAAAACATCGCGCTCATGTTTTTGGCAGCGCACGAGCGTATTTGTGTTTAGTGTTTATCGGAGTCAAGCGGCCGGCCGGCTAAACGGTCAAAAAACAAGGGCGCAGTTATAGAAGCTCGCACAGGGCGCAGAAAAGGAATAGCCTTTTCTGCGCCCTGTGCGAGCTTCTTCTTCTTCTTCTACAGCACTGCCCATGGCTACTGCAAAGGGACTGCGCATAGTGTGTATTGTTTCGATTTAAAAAGAAGCAAAATTAATAGTATGAGACACAGCTACATTATAAGTATGAGAATAGCGTTACATCAGTAAAGGAATTTATGAAACCAAAACGGAGATTTACGAGTTTACGAAAATTATTTCACTGTTACAAACAAATACAATTTGTCTGTTAAAAAAATATGAGTTGGGCTGAGAAGTTTGTCATCTTGTGTGACAATTTGAGGTTATAGTACTTCTAGCTTTTGCCCGCGACTAATAACGCCCGTTTTTTTTTCGTTCCCGTAAGAATTTCGGGAAATTCTCTCTTAGTGCTTCCCTACGAAGTATAAGGAAGCTACATACCAAATTTCAGCTTTCTGCGACCAGTAGTTTCGACTGTACGTTGTCTGTCAGTAACGGAAGAATTTTTTATTTTCGGGATCTTTAAATTTTCTGTCTGTTGTTGCTTTTACTTGAAATGTTAATTACAATTTTTCCATTTTCTGACTATACATTTCATTTTATAATAATACTAGCTGACCCGCGCAACGACGTCTGCGTCACAATTTTCATTACTGCTCCGCTCCTTTTGGTCTTACCGTGATGATATATAGCCTTCCTCGATAAATGGGCTATCTAACACTGAAAGAATTTTTCAAATCGGATCAGTAGCTCCTGTGATTAGCGCGTTCAAGCAAACAAACAAACAAACTCTTCAGCTTTATATATTAGTATAGATTTTTGTAGTAAATTGGATAACACGGTCAACTAAAAACGCAAACGAGTCTTGATTGAGTTGTCTGTGTTGTCCAAATCACTAGAAAAATATAATTTAATTACATATTTTAGTTAGGAGTTTTTATATTTATTGTATATACATAGTAAGACTATTATATAAAATGTACAAAGACAAAAAAAACAATTTAATATATACACACAAACAAAAAAAAATCGCTTTAGTTAAAGTTAAGATTTAGAAATAAAGAAAGATTTACATTGCGAAATCGCTCATGACACCTGCCCCACCATAAGACGGTTTAAAACAAACATGAAAGCCTACTTCCCCAAACTACTAGAAACTTCCAACTCTAACACACAACTACTAAATACGTGTTGATACACGAGCATCCAACTAATCCAATCTACTTTAACAGTATCTCAAGATAGTTAATTGTATATCAAGTAGATGCAAACTAAGCTGTTTGATGGGGCAATAAAATACTAACTTAAAATAAACTTGATCACGACTTGTTTGTTTAAGTTGGCGTCTAAGGGGCTCAATTTGTTTTAGAAGACATACGGTAGGGAATTTTGAATTCATATAGGACTATTCGTCGTTTATGTTCCAACACCGTGGATGTCAAAATTAAGAGAGCAATAAAGAGGGAAAATTGTACTAATTTTTAAGTATTGTTCGCATTCGCATGTCAGTCACGATCTGTCAAAAAAACTTTTTTAAAAAAATACATAAAACCGACTTCCAGAAACAAAACACTACAAAGTATAAAATAACTTTAATTTCGGAAGGCGGTGTTTTTGGTTATTTCGTTTTTTGGCACCGACTTCCGAAATTAAAGTTATTTTATACTTTGTGGTATTTTGTTTTTGGAAGTAGGTTATATTTTTTGGAAAAAAGTTATTTTTTAAGTCGGTTAAAAAAGCCTTAATTTCCAAACATTTTTGTCAGATTTCGATAGAGATTTGAATGCAAAATTTGTTTGAAAAATAGTAGAATTTGCAGCACATAACTCAGTGTTCCAAAAAAACTACTGGTCAAGTGCGAGTCGGAGTCGCGTGCAAAGGGTTTCGAACGATTTTTTTTTTTAATTTGTTATTTTAACACAATAGACTTCTTATAGGTTTTCCTGTAATATATTTCATGTTTGACCCCCAAAAGTGACTTTTATACTAAAAATTTAATTATTTACGTACCATGTGCGTGTTTGGATCATAGAAGTCCATGTGTGCACCAAATTTCAATGGAATCGGTTTGATGGATCCGGAGAAAACTGGCTGTGACAGACGGACAGACAGACACCCGAGTGATCCTATAAGGGTTCCGTTTTTTGTTTGGAACCCTAAAAACTAAGTGCCTAATGTGCTTTTGCTATGGCAATAAAACTGAGGTACATACTATTGTTATGGCTTTCTGTAATCAAAACAATACACGCTGTATATTTTTTGTTTGAATAGCGAATCACCATTGGTTCAAATTCTTGGTTTGATTGGTCAAACAATTTTTTTTTTCTGTTGAGGCGATTCCTTATGTATTGAGATACGAAACTTATTTTGTTCTTGATGATATATGTGTGTTAACAGTTTAAAAATAAATAAAGAGCATTGACAGAACCAGTGATATTTGTAAAGTTCAACTTAAAAAATGGCAATGGAACATCGCGTTTTTAACCGACGTCAAAAAAAGAGGAGGTTCTCAATTCGTTTGTTGTGTTTTTTTTTTCATTGAAAAAGACTATGTAGAATTTTTAAACAATTTGAATGAAAACGAGCTATCGCATTTTTGGGACGAACCAGCCTGAAAAGTTAGGCAGGTTTTTACTTTTATATTGAAACTGAACAATTTTTCGTACTAAACTACGAGAACTAAACTTTTTGTACATTTTATTTAGGTATTTTTTTCCCTTTACCATTTGAGCCACTCGTATATTTTTTCCGCCCAGTATTTTAAAACAAAGTAGCACTATGGTAGACACCAGATAAATGTGCAATAACGGTCATTGACCCTCATACTTACATTTATTGACTTTCTTAATATCAAAAACAGAAATCAAGCAGCTGTCCTGAATCGATTTCTATCGTTATCCTTTACGTTCCCTACTAATGAAAAACGGTTCTTAATTTATTGTTCGGGTATCTACGAAGGGATATTACAGAAAGGTCAAAATACTTTGTTTTAAGTTTATCTGGCGCCTTCTATATGTCAGAACTATTCTCCATCTATAACAATGAACTTAACTATCAGAGCTGACGTTAACTATATCGTGACTGAGAGACTAAACACTGGAACTACTAATGAGAAGACTTAGAACTTATGGCCCGCTTCAGAGCGCGATTAGGCGAAGCTATGTCTACGAACAACGTACGAGGACTAATTAAGTTATGCCAGGCTAGAATAAACTAGCTTTCTTTAAGTATAGATTTATTTGTAACGTACATACCTATATATATTTTTTTTATGTCATTGCTCTGACGATGAAAGTTCGTTGATTTTGCCAAAGATTATATCGAGTTACCTGCTAAATTGGACGTATTTGGCGCAGCATGAGGGGCATTTTTGGAATGAATAAATTTTATATTTTTTCTTAGTTTTTCATCTAATTCTCGTTTTTAAAATAATTGGATTCATGAAGTTGTGGCGTGTAGTATGGATGTTGTATGGATAATAAATAAATAAAGTAAATTTTACTTTATTTATTTATTATTTTTCTGTGCTTGTTATGGGGTGTACAATAAAGTACACCTCATAACAAGCACAGGAAAATCGCTAATAAAAACTAGTGTACAATGGGCGGTCTTATCGCACAGGGCTCTTACTAATTACTTTTACTAATTTATAATAAGACTCTTATTATAATCGCGTCCCAAAAGATAAAAATATGAATCCAATCTGTCGAAGCTGGCGTTACGCGGTTGGATAAAGGGCCTGATACAGAAGACAGTACTTCCTCGATACGGCTGGTATTGTGAGGAGGATCCTTTTTCTGGAGACCTTACCACCGGTAGCTTGGACCCTGCTCCCGATACCGGCAGACTACTATTTTTTTATATTTTTTTAATGTGTTTTATTTTGAAGATACATTTAAAAATTTAATACGTATGTTTATAAAAATAAATAAACGAAATAGTAAATTATTTACAATGAAACGCATATTATAATTATGTCACAAAAGAAAAAAAATATGAATCCAATACAATTTTCTAACCAGCAATACCATTGCAAATCCGCTTAAATCCACCTATTAAAGCATAAAGTCGAGTTAAAAAATATAATACAGCTAAGTCTTCGTCGCACGCTTCACCGTCTAAGCTACTTCTTTAAACCTCATTATGCACAGAAGCAAATGGGATTATGTGAGGTGTAATGCGTCTTCGAGTTGAACCGTCTAAGGTGGCACTAAGGTTTATTATGCTTTGAATAATTTATTTATGGTAATAGAATTTTTTGTCGTCTTCTCCAGTTTTTCCGCGTTGTTTTGACGTAATTTCTGCATATACTTTGTTTTTACGGTCGGTTTAACATTGATGAATTTTAAATTTCTCTGAGTTGGTGTCGAATGTTGAGGAAATGATATGTATGAAGATGCTGTTATGAATATATTGGCCAACGGTTGTAGCATACTACGTCATCAGCTGGAATAGATTGTCTTTCTGCCAATTTGGGGCTCTGCCGGCCTGTCTAAACTTTTCCCAATAACATTTATTTATATTGAGAACATTTTCCAGTCTTAACGAATGCAGCTGAATATCAGTATTTAACATGGAGTGACTTTACCATTTTTGCAATATAGGCAACATTTTACATTCTCCAACTGTTGACCTGCCTAAATATTGTCAAAATAACTTTAAACGATTTTTTTTTTAATTTTTAACCGACTTGTGTTTAGTATTAAGTTACTCTGCATGGTTGTCTCATATTTATGCAATAAAGATTATTATGATTAGTAACTATCTACAACCCTTGGTAAGATTGGTTATCAAAATTTTGGCCAACTAACAAGTAACATAACAACTGTCAAAATATTAAAAAACAGCCGGGTCCAACGGCTTAACGTGCTTATCAAGGTTCGAAGGGGGGGACCGGGTCTCTGATATCCGCAATTGAACAATGTTTAAATTCTGAGCTGATAACAGCAAAAAATACAGAATGGAGACTTGATCTGCTAAGAATGGTTTCCCATATACCAACTGACCGCATCAAACATAACATAAATCTCAAAAGAATCAATGCAAGCGAAGTTCATTTCTTATGATTGATTGACTGATCCGACCGATTTCGGTCAAGGCGATTATTTGCCTTTCGTGAGCTCGCATGTGGCTTAATACACGGTGCTATTTTAGTCATCTTACAAAGGCTGCCCGCTTAGTGTATAAACTACCTCTAGGAGCGATTGTTTTTTTTTTAAATAATTAATTGAGATGATAGGTACAATAAAAATAAATAATGTGTTCGAATTATGAAACACTAATAATGTTCACGTAACAAAACAGTATCGCTATTCTATTTCGCTCCATCCTTAGAACACAAGGCTCAAACTGCGCTCACTCCTGGCATGTTTAAAATTACGTGATGCGTCATGATAATGAATAATGTATATTTTTTTAAATAATTCATAAGTTCCTTAGTAAATATATATATATTTTTTTTCATGAATGTTTAGTAGTCATTGGATAGATGAAGTGGGCTGACGTTGTAAGACGTGTATAACCAATCTTCTATGTGAAGATCCTCACACATTGCGGCATGTATACAAGAGTTATCTCAAAGCATTGTACCTATCTATCTACAGCTATCTGAATAAAATCCTACAACTACGTTTTCTATGCAGACCCGACTGTAAAGAATCCTGTCCAGATCAGTGCCTAGAAGCTTTTTATCTTGGAATTGAATCCGGTCCCTGAGGTACGTGCACAATCGATCACAGCTGCTCTACGGAGCATAGACAGACCACGATTTTCTTTATCAGAAAGTAAATAGGTAATGGTAAAACCCTAATATTTGTAGATATTTAGGGACTAACCCTAAATATCTACAAATATTAGGGTTTTACCATTGATATATAAAAAACCCAAGATGCACAGTCTCGAACAAATGCAACACTCGAAACTGTCGTCAAAAACTGACATGTATCAAGTATCATGTGTGAGTTGTGTGTAGTTATACTATAAACAATTTTTTTTGCAAATTCAACCTTACACGGATCGCTTAAAGTTGTTTTTACAAAGCAGTGCAGTATGGCGAGTGATGCGCAATTTTATTTGCAAATTCAACCTTACACAGATCGCTTAAAGTTGTTTTTACAAAGCAGTGCAGTATGGCGAGCGATGCGAGACTGTTTGAAACTAGCGCACAATTATACATATTGCGCTTGTTTTTTGCGGACGTTTTTGTGATGCGGAGTGTGTTTATATTCGGTTTTTAATATATCAATGGGTTTTACCTATTAAGTTGCCGTTTTTAGGTTCCGTAGAAACGCAAACGTTCCGTGGTAAGGTAGTTTTTAGGTTGCAGTCGTGCGATAATTTTCTGGCACATTTCTTGTTAGGATTGCAATAAAGAAGTGGTTTTTCAGTTTAAAATTTTTGGGCACAATGCTTGTTTTCAATTCTTTTGTGCATTTTTAGATATAGCAGACGTTTGTTTTTCATATTGACTTTTTACGTATGTTTCTATCATTTTTTCATTTTGATAGCCGACCATAACTTTCCACTTGCGCCCGCGCGTTCCAAAGTTTGTCTATGACATCGACAAATAGAGCATCATTTTATTTTATTTTAATATTTACACAATCTACTCAAATATAATTATAATTCTCGCTTACTTCTCTTTATCATTTTATTTTTATTATGTATATGTATAATTATTTAACCGTGTTATCACAGGCAAAAGATAGTACCTACATCAATATTTTTTCTAGCTTCATTTCTAGATGTGATAAAATAAAAGCAATAAATCAAGAGACACTAGAAGTGAAAAGATAAGTTTAATCGAATGTCAGCCGTTGGCAACAATGTATCAAAAAGAAATATGATATTATTTCGTGTGTATGTCTCAAGACATAGTCGTGTAGTTCTGTATTACGGGTACAGAACGGGTACGGGTATTCTGTGCTAATATTTTGAAATTCGAATGAAGTGGAAGTTTGAAATTCTGCTTAAAAAAGAAAAACAAATGAGTTCGATTGAAAATTGTGTGCTGCCACTGGAATTTTTGGGGGTTCTAAATTTAAATAGCATTGCACTGCCAGAAAATTATTTGAAAAGACTACCTCAAAAAATTCGTGTTTTAAATATAAGCATGGTGCGAAAGATAAATCCATAGCTTTTATATTCATGCCACTTTCAGAATTACAAGTAATTACAAGAGGCTTTACAACCACTTATACGAACAAAGCCTTAAATTAAATGAGAATACCTGTTTCGTAATTAATTACCGTTCAGACAAGAGCCTTCTATTGTAACTAAATCATGTACCTACAACACAATATAATTTAGCATTCTACGTCTTCAGTCTGACGAAATCTAATATTGTATTCAGGTTTTCGACTGTCAGTTGTAGGGGAACTTTTGGGGGGACCAACTTGAAAGGCCAATTTAGACAAGCGTGGTCCAGCGTCGGCCAAGCCTTAAAGTACTAGTAGCATTTAATTAACACTTCGCGGCATTAAGTGAGGAACAACTTTGTTGGTCCTTGTACAGGCTATTATTTTCTTAAATGTGTTAATTATTTGTTGCGGTCGTTGGAATGATGTTTTAATTAATGTTGCTGAAAGATTTGAATGTCATGTTTAAGTTAGCACTTGGACGTTTTAAGTTTTGGATCATTTTATTCGTCGCCTTGGTGTACAGCTGTTGGTACGGATGTTTTAAACATTATTAGTTTCTTATAAACTCCCGTCTGCTACAACATAGGCACAACCTTTTTTTAACGAAAAAACGGAGGAATTTCTCAAGTCGACGCGTGTATATATATATATTTTATGTATAAACACGCATAACTTTTTACAGAATAGTCCGATATTGGTAATTCTTTTTTTATTGGATAAGGTATACCTCGAAAATGGTCCCACATAAGTTTGTAAAAAAAAAATCCTACCCTAAGGGGGGGAAAATAGGGGTGATTTATTGTTTACTCACAGATTTTAAGGCGAGTTGTGTAGCATTATCCATGTGGGTATATAAGGCCTGTTTTCTTAAGTATTTATATTATACAACAAGTAATAGTTAAAGTAGGATTATATAACAGTTAATAGCTAAAGTAAGATAGGTAGCTATTTAAAAAAAAAAGAATAAACTAAAAACTTTTTAACAAAATAATTAAACCTCCGAAAAAACTGAAATGAAATAATAAATCGTTTTACAAAAAAATTCTTTAGGTAATTTCGGAAGTCGGTGTTAAAATACGAAGAAACAATCAAAAACACCGACTTCCGAAATTATCTAAAGTTATTTTTTGTTACAAAGTTTTTTTTAAATAAACTTTTCATTTATTGATCATATAAAAACAGTAGGGGAAAAAGCAAAAAAGAACTTCTACGCCTTGACGAGAATATCCAAAGCTACTTGGGGTCTCTCATTTCAAACCTTAAAAACTATCTATGGGGCTACTTACTTGGGTTGTATGTGCTACGGGGCACCTGTCTGGGCTGACAGGGCCACCATAGGGGCGGTACGCCGTAAATTGCTGCAAAGCCAGCGTTTGGCTATGATATTCTTATGCAAGGCGTATAGGACGGTTAGTACTGAAGCCGTACCGGTGCTGGCGGGTGTTCTCCCAGTCGATCTAGAGGTGCAGCGGCGTGCTGCAATGTACTACTATGCTAGAAAGATCACGGACCCAGAGTTTTTACCGCAACGCGACCGTGCTAAGATCTGTAGATTACTAAAACCCCAGACTGACGTCTGGGAGGAACTTTTATCCGAATGGCAATGTAGGTGGGAAAATTCCATTAAAGGCCGACACCTCCACCAGTTTTTTCCATCCGTTCGTGAGCGGCTGGATAGGACATGGCTGGAGGTGGATCATTGTGTTGCCCAATTTCTCACAGGTCATGGCAACTTTAAGAGTAAATTATTTTCCTTTAGGCTTGTGGCCTCGCCTTTATGTCAATGTTCTACAGCCGACTATGAATACGAACAATCCGCACACCACATTTTATGGGAGTGTATTCTTTGGCAAACTGAACGCAATATTATGTTAGATAGTATTCAGGTTACATCTGGAGTAGTTTACTACACGGACCTTGTAGAAACCAGAACAAATTTCCGTGCTTTCAGGCGATTTTGCCATACCTATTACTGGAATCAAAAGTAGCTCACAATTTAGGACCCATTAGTTTTTAATTAATATATAATCCGTGGTGCTTGACAACTGGGCTTAACCCAGTTGTATATGTCCCTTGGTGCCTATTGGCCTAGCTCTATTCTGTCTCCTGCTTGAAAAGGAGGGAAGTGGAAATTATACATATATTTATTTTCCTACTCCTCCGCTGTACTTTTCTGATTAAATTCGTTGCAGGATCCAAGACAGTTAAATCGTTTCTCCGGGACTCGTCGGGCTTCATTGGCTCGGCGTTTTTCTGGTGGTCGCCACTGTTGATTCTGGCTTTCAGGAGTTGCAGTGGTTGGGAATGTGTGGCGGGCTTGTCCCAAATAAAAAAAAAAAAAAACAAATAATAACCTTGTTGGCAATTATATTTTTGAGCCGTTTGGGGTTGAAACTCTTGGACCGTGGGGTCCGAGTGCTCATGCCTTATTTAAAGATCTTTTTAAACGCTTAGTTGACACTTCGCGTAACGCAAGGGCTGGCTTTTACCTCGGACAGAGGATAAGCATTGCCATACAACGTGGCAATGCCGCCAGTCTTTTGGGCTCACTTCCAGTGGACAGCGATACGGACGAATCTTTTGACGCCTTATTTTAGTTTGGATTTTCTATTTTAAGTGTATATATTTAGTATAGTTTAATTGAATAAAGAAAAGAAAATTTAAAAAAAAATTGTCAAATTAATCCTTTCGCTCTGGGCGAAGCGGAGGGGAGTGTCAGACTCTTACTGGCTAAAACCCTGGCAGGCACTGGCCCTAGCGGCATCATTAATTAAGGTTGCGCACTTATTTACACACAAATTATAACAACTTACAGGCCCCTCTTCTCCACTGGGCACTCTGGGCACGAGCCCAGGGCCCCGCGATCGATTGGGGCCCCCTAGTATCTGCCAGGATGTAATGTGCGATTTTGCATATCTCAAAACTAGAAAGTAGCTCTTCAATAAACATCTATAGTCGACGTTTTAGACGCGTGCCTATCAATAAAAAAAATAGTCCAGTCATTGGGGTCCCACCATCCTAATATGCCCGCTGTGTCCAGGGCCTCCAATAGCTTAAAGACGGCCCTGATAACTTATGTTTAGTTTAAATCTCATTACGGCTTCGCTATCAAATTTTTCTATTGAGAACTTAATTTACAAACAGCTTATAAATATTGGAACAAGATAATCAATTATTATCTCCTCGATTTACTGAGCCACCAGATACTTGTGAAGTTTCGACCTTTGCATTATTTTTATCACACTGCACTCAGAAAATGCAAAGCAATTGAAGCAAGTGCAAATATTGTAACCACGTGGCAACACCTAGCTGGAATGAAATTGGACAGTTCTAGTCGAAGTATGAAACACTTTTCGAATGAGTGTGCACGGTGACACTCCCGCGAGATAATGTTCTCTGTGTTAACATTTGAACTCTTCATCCTTGCTGATATATACATTTTACCTTGGACTTGAGTGATCAATTCAAACAATTTTGATTGTGTCTTGTTTATTAACAGTTTAGATTATAATCTACACTAATATTGTAAAGCTGAAGAGTTTTTTTGTTCTGATGAACGCGCGCTAACCTCAGGAACTACTGGTACGAATTGAAACTTTAATGAAAAATGTGACACAGACGAAGTTGCGCGGGTCTGCTAGAATTAAATAATGCTAGTGGTCCCCCAGTGGTCGAAATTCGACTATATTTTTTTTATGAATTTAACAGCATCCTGAAAATGATTGTTGACAGACCCGACTGCCCCATCCAAAGACAGGTGGAGGTAGCTATAGGGTTATGTAGCTAAATAAACTAGGGAGTAATTTAAGTCCCTACTAATAACACTAATATAGCACATAAGCACAATCTGTTACTAACTCATTACTACCAACTTCTGGGCTACTATGTCTGCAATAAAAATATATATATAACGGGAAGTTGGGAAGCCGGGCTGTTGCATATCATTGCTGATTCGTCGCGTCATCAGCACGGGGATCCATAGTGGGCGTTAAACTTCAGGAAACGTTGAAATAAATACACTGTAGCGTTGCCTGTTCACTAGTTTAATTATACAGACACTTAAATTACTGAAAAAAATAATGATTGCAATAATAATTAGCGATTTAGAGCCAATGGGTTTGCGAGTGACCACCACGTGAAACGGCTGTCAACAACTGAATGCTTTGACACGACGTTCGCCCGCCATGACAGACGCAACTCCATTCGATGTTACCCGCTCTTTATTAAAACTACCATTTAGTCGAATTCAAATCGATTAATCGTTAAAAATAAGAGAATTATTACCAATGATTAAAAACAAACAACAAAATAAATTACAACTCTCAAAATTAACTGATTTTCAGTATTGAATAATGTCACGCGCCGTTATATATATATTATTTATTTAATGTAATTTTGAAGCATTATTAAAAAAATATTAGCTCTCTTCACTCCATCTCCATATTAAACATTTACTTCACTCCTTGTACGGAGGAGTATAGTAATTTTCGTAAAAAGGGGTAAAAAGTTTTTGCTTGACATATACATTAAATACATAGATTAGGCACACTAAGAGAATATAAAATTAACTTTATGCGTGCACCCAATGATAAGAATTCCTTGTCAGTGTCTCTGCTTTCACATGTGAATAGGTGATTTCTAGCATCATCTGCCTACCCTTTTCCCAACTACATTGGGGTCGGCTTCTAGTCAAGCCAGATTTAGCTGAATACCAGTATTTTACATGGAGCGGCTGCCTACCAGACCTCCACAACCCATTAACTGGGTAACACGGTACTTCATGGCAAGACTGGAGTCAGATTTACTGGCTTCTGACTATCCGTAACGACTGCCAAAGATCTACAAATGACAGCCGGGACCAACGGCTTAACGTGCTTTCCGAAGCACGGAGGAAACTCGGTATGTTAAGATGGTCACCCATCCACAGACCAACCTTGGCAAGCGTTGCTTAACCTTGAAGATCGACCCGTGCGGCTGTTATTATCTAGCCATGAGCTCCTCCTGTAATAGGTGATTTCTAGCCAACTAGCTAAATGGGCCCCACTGTCGTCACCATTTTCGACGATGGAGGATATCAGTTTATAATAAAATATATACTTATATACTTTCATAAGATACCTTCAGTTTGTCATTTACTTTACCAAACCCTTTAGGACAAAAGACATGTAAATAACGAAAATCCTAATTAAAATGTTTTGTTTTTCGCGACAAAAAGTCCATTGTCTCTGTGCGAAATTTATTATACTTTTGAATAGAACGGATGTAAGATTTCTCCCAAAACCCTAAAATAATAAGATAGGAAAATGGCGAAGGGGAAAAGTTTTCATAATAAGCCCAACCTTTTCAAAGATATTATTATGCGCAAAAATCATAGACTTGTGTAATTATTAAAAGCATATTGCCGTTTTTAAAGGTTATCTAACCAAGTTTTGGTATCTATCGTTTAGTAATCGTTTATTTATAAAAATAAGGGGCACTTTTACAGTAAAACATCTTACATTTTTTAAGAACACAGTAGCTAATTTGCCTGAACTAAGATGAACCTGTGCTTCAGGCTAGAAACTGCTTATATATATTAACTTAAAATAATAAATAACAATAAATCAATTGACTATAATAAAAACTTAAATTAAAGGATACATCATGTTTTATTTACATACAAAAAGAAGATCTGTCTCTACATAAGAGATCACCATCATCATTATATCAGCCAAAAGACGTCCACTGCTGGACATAGCCCTCCCCCAAAGGGGGGGTTTGCCATAATCGCCACGCTTGGCAGGTTGGCGATCGCAGTGTATGGTGTTGAGTTTCACAGAGAACGCTGCTGCCCATTCTCTGGCAAGTCCAGATGCTGGAGATGATTAGTAAATATTGCACAATTGTCTTTTTAAATAATTCAACTAATAAATACTTCGTATTATATATTATCTATTGTATAGAAATGAACCTAAAAATGTAAAAAATATTTCACAAAGACATATATTGAAAACGGATTAGAGTCGCATACAATGCCATTCCGTCTCTTATTGGTATTTTCTATGTTGTATGAAAGCATGGTGTGCTGTTTTATTACCAAGTGCATAATTAAAAGCTAGCGAACAGTCAGTACGTTGCAGGATTTCTATAGGAGATCTGTGGCGTAGGGAAAATCCATGCATATTCCTAGGATGTTGAAAATTCATTCAACTAAATATAGCAGCTACTGGGCGTTTGATATTTTCCATATTATGTTTCATACCAGAAATTGGATAGTACAGAATTTTGAAGATTTAAACAATAGATAGGTTCTTAGAACTTTTTTCCTGTTAAGGCATTGCAATTTAAAAGGCTTTAAATTAAAAAGAAATGTACATATTCTATATTACAGTTAATATTATATTAATTACTATCATTGTCAATACATTTGTTATTATTTCATACCATTCTTATAATTTATAGCACTTCGCCCGCGACTTCGTTCGCGCTGGTTTAGTAGGTACTCCACGAACTTCTTCTCCTATAAGTCCTCCCTTTATAAAGGCTAACGTGTAAATAACTTATTAATAGACTAAACGTAGGGCAGTTCGCTCAAACCGTGACATTTTTCTTCCTTAGAGTATTTTTATACCCGTCGTAACTTTTAAACGAAAGGTCCGATTTGCATAATTTAAAGTATTTAGGTTGGTTATGTAACCTAAATTACCAAACCATTTAAATGGATAAGTATTAATATCATGATACCAAAATCACCACTATTCCATTCCACCCGGGTTCGAATAATTTGAAAAAAAATGTGGTTGTTGTGACTTCACCATAATAGTTAGATATGTACACTCCTGGACTTTTTTGTGGATATTGGGTCCTCTATAAAACTGTAGTACATCACTTTGCTCTATTGTCAATAGTTTCCGCAGCGTACGCGATATAAGGATTTTTTTCGGTATTTTTTTCACATCTTGGGTTAAATTATCGAAGTTTTCATACAGATCCCTAACGTTTTTTGAAAATACTCTATAACTTATGTCCATCAAGGATAATGTAGAATTCTAATGGTGAAAGAATTTTTCAAATCGGTCCAGTAGTTTCGGAGCCTATTCAATTCAAACAAACAAACAAACAAATTTTTCCTCTTTATAATATTAGTGTAGATGTAGATATCACATCATAAAACTGGTATCACAATAATTTTTAATATTAAAAAATTAGTTTTCTTCAAGGAATTGTTTTACAGAGTAATATGCTTTTTTAATGAGGAAAACTTTTTAGCTTCCGTTTAAAAATATCAATTGAATGTAGGTTCTTAATGTGCATTGGTAACTTATTAAAGTTAAGCTGAATGTTCACACCTAGCTGCTCTTCACTTCAATCAATTTTAGCCACCTGTAGTGCTATTCTGTAACAACATTTTCGTATCTCGACAGCAGAATCCGAGGTGAGTTTGAAATAAAGACCTTTATGTTGTGTGCAATAAAGCTCACTTTGTGAGTTTTGTCACTCAGGTGAAGCTGGATATCGAAATAGTTTCTTACAGAATAGACTAGCTGATTAGTATTGTGTCCAAATGGCTTAGTACAGCTTTTTAACGTACTCGATTTCGTTAACCTTAACGTTCGCGTGGCAAATTGTATGAAAAAGAAAAACTGACCAAGTGCGAGTCCGACTCGCGTGCAAGCGAATTTTTTTTTAACATGTTTTTACACTATAGACTTCTTATAGATTTTCCTATAATCTTTAGGTAAACAACTATTATCTCCATTTTTTTCAAAATTTTAAACTCAGTATTTTCGAAAATTTCATAATTTACGTAACACGTCCGTGTTTGGGTCACAAAAGTCCATATGTGTACTAAATTTCAACAGAATCGGTCCAGTGAATCCGGAGAAAATTGGCTGTGACAGACACACAGATAGACAGACACCCGAGTGATCCTATAAGGGTTCCGTTTTTTGTTGTAACCCTAAAAAACATTTTTCCGTTATTGTCACCAGACGGCGCTTATTCAGTTCAATACAGATTGACGTTTACACTAACGCGAAAAACACTGAAAAACTCGGACTAAGGCCACAGAAGTTCAATTTTCGTACCTAAAAAATGTTCAAGTGTAATACGAGATACGAGAAGTGCCTACAAGAATAAACCGATACTTTGTATTTATAATGCCACCGCAGAGGTTGTTCGACACCGTCGTTCCGTGTACCTCAACAAAACGAACACCCAGGAAATCCTTAGGGATGTCCCCAAATCCCGCTTGTTTACGAAAAAGTTAAAATGTATTGAATCTCCAACCTAAAGCTAATAAATTATTCAGAGAGCGTTTTTTGGGAAACAGAAATGTAGAAGTCGAAAGTACTTGTGAATAATAATTGTAAGATATGAAAAGAAAACTTTGGGAAAATGTTATTCTTATGGTGAGGGAAAACTTGTAACTTGTTTTTTTTTTAATAAACTAGTGATATAATAACTAAATACGGAATTCGGATTGGGAATAAAAAAATTATCCCGTATTTTTCTGAATTTGCATTCTTCTTGTATTTCCAGCCTTAACCATACCTGTTTGAAATACAATCGTTTTATGTTATTTTTCTATGTTTTTGGCAGTGATTGTGACGATAGGGCCAATTCTTACATTTTACACCTCAAGTTTCATTTTCATTTCAAACTTACATTTTGACAGATTGCGACTGAGATGTGAATGCGAACGTCCTATAAAACGAGTGCGAGTCGGACTCGCACACGAAGGGTCCCGTACCATAAATTTAGGGGTCCGAAAAAAAACCGGAACCCTTATAGGATCACCCAGGTGTGTCTGTCTGTCTGTCCGTCTGTCACAGCCAGTTTTCTCCGGATCCACTGGACCGATTCTGTTGAAATTTAGTACACATATCGACTTCTGTGACCCAAACACAGAATTGTTACGTAAATTAAATGTTTAGTATGTGGGCCACTTTTGGGGGTCAAAGTAGAAAATTAAAAAAAAATTTTTTTGGACAATATCGTGTGACATATCAAATGAAAGGACTTATTGTAAGGGTCTTAATTATATTTTTTCGTAATTTTTAAACAAATGGAGATAATAGATTTTTACCTATATATTACAGGAAAACTATAAGAAGTCTATAGTGTTAAAATAACATCGTAAAAAAAAAAAAATCCTTTGGAACCCTTTGCACGCGAGTCCGACTCGCACTTGGACAGTTTTTATTATTTGTTGTTAAAGCAGTAATAGAATTACACAATTGGTGAAAATTTCAACTGTCTATCTATTACGGTTCTTGAGATAGGGGGAAGGTCCTTTACTTTCAAAAAGTTACTTACGAAGTAGACATGACGTTATCGTCAATTTAATCAATCGTTTTAACAGGTGCCTTGACCTGTAGCCTTTTTTAAAAGATGGGAAGTTATCAAATGTCTCTTTCCACTCTGGGCGGAGCAAAAGTGAGTGTCAGACTCTTATTGATCCATCCGTGTTCCTCCTAATGCCCTTTGCGTTCCATGGCTGTGTTTACGGAATTTCAGAAAACCCTTATTAGTGGTTTGAAGGATGTGAGATATATCTTTGTCTTCTGAATAAAATGCAACGGCTTGTATTGTTTTCCGAAGAATTGCAGTTATTCATTAGTGACGATGACCAAATACTACCTGCTTGTTTTACCCCAATAATATAAAAACTGGACTACATTTATTGATAGTGTTACATTTTGTTGCAGTGTCAATGATGATGTAGCAGCGATGTGCCCGCCGGCCACAGCGGCGCTGCTGCTCGCCGCTCTTGCTGCATTGCCCTGTCGAGGTAAACATTATTTCAGTTACTTTTTTACGTCACTGAATCGATAATGGAAAAATAAACGTAAAGCAATCCTCCGCAACAACAACACTAACAATTAAGGAATAGAATTCCCTGCCGAAGTCTGTTTCCTGAAAACTACAACCTCCCAAGGCTGTAGCAGGTCTTTAATTCAAGAGAATAAGTTACGTCCAGGCAAACGTTCGAACGCGAGCCTATTAATGAAAAATGTCAGAAAAGGCGTGAAAAGTAGACATGAAGAAAACAAAGAGAAATTTATTCCCCTTGGGAATAAAGTTGTCGTTTTAGGTGGGCCTGAATCCCATGCGCGAGAGAGTTTAGAATCCATAGTGAAGGATTCTAAACTCTCTCGCTGCGGTCAGAAGTTAGTCTTAGAAATCTACGTTACGCTCAGCATTCTAATTGGCCCCCGTGACATAAGACTCCGTTTTATACCCTTGAAAAATCTCCTGTTTAAAAAGCATAAACATTATGAGCCTGTATTACAGCGGGCTGTAATACAACAACCGGTCTCCTATGTGGTCTTCGAATTTGATTTCCTATAATTATGTGTTTTAGTAATTAGGTATAATCTGCCAGTAATTTTTCTACTACCAGGAGTTAAATTTCCTTTCTGTGAGTGGGAGTGGCCCATAATCTACTGCGTGGATGTTACAACATTTCTTATTTCTACGAAAACAGCTTTTGATTAGTCTAATTACTACTTTTCTTATTTGCTATGTCCATTTAATATAAGAATCATATTGACATGTTACCATGTCAATAAGATCCAAAATATTATTTTTATTTCCCTCGGCTCGATCTTGAGCGTAATTCGATCCAACAAAACATCTTCCTTTTCAATTCTAACTCACTTTATCGTGACCTGCCATTTTCTGATTTACATACAATATTTCTCCAAATTGAATCATTCCAGTTCGTCTTTTGTTTGTATTTCATCTTCCTCAATAGCACTTCGCAGACATAAAGCCAAGATTCTAAATGACCCTCGAGAGCATTACAAATTCATCGCCGTCCAAATTTTGTTTATTCTGAAGTCAGCATGCTCAAAGGGTCCCGTTTCGTAAGCTGTAGACCATTTAAAAATTATTTTCTTTACGCGTCGTCTAACAAATTAAATTGCAAATTCTCGGGAGCTTTCAACTTGTATTCCTAAGTGCCCTTATTATATTTTAATTCTAGAGGGATTTTAAATAAACTGCGGAAGTCTCTTTGAGAGGAAGATGCTTGGAGTTTATAAAAGCAAGCTGTCATGGGATTTCGTATATGTTGCTGGATAGAACATTTAAAATACTAATTCCAGTATGATAACTGCACTACTTTAGAGCCACAGCCGAACCCCGCAAAGAATTTCATGCGAGATTAAAACATGTTTGCAAAAATACCTTTTGTTGTATATTTTGAGAGGCAGCAAACAGAACCTAAAGTGATTACAACCTAATAGAAAACTTCTAGTTGACTTACCTACACAAAGGTTACAGTTTACCCAGACAGGCCAAAATAGTTGATTGTTTATCGAGCCTAAAATTTACATTTCCATTTTCAGGCACCGACGCCGACGCCGCCTCAAAGATATTGAACGAAACCAACAATTTTCAAGAGACCGGCTCCCTCCCAACAATAAACAAACTCTATCAAATGTTACACACTAACTCTGACCTACATAATCAGAGCAAACTTGGCGAGAACTTTAATTACTCCAGTGTTAATCTAACACATAGTTTCTTATACAACAATCTCAAGTATCCGACTAGTGTAGATAAGAATCACGTTGAGTGTTGCCTGAATGTTGATCAGGTTGGTGAAAGCAATGTTAGTATATCTAATGAGGGTGCTAAAGTAATGGTTGATAAAGTGAAGGAAGACACGACAGATAATAAAAAGAATAGGAAGAGAAGAGTAGTGAATGTAGTAAGAACATTCATTGAAGTGACGACAAGCGACACGAGAAGGTATATAGAGGCAACAGCAATGTCGCTATTGTCAAGCCACTCTCCATCGATTATGGAGAGGAGGAGAAAACCAGGGGAGACGGGATCTAGTGCACCGCTGCTAAATTACATATTCGATACGTATTCTAATACACATCAGCACAGAAATGAGAAGTAAGTATGATAATAATATTTCAACACTTTCCGCTACAAAGTGCGTAACTCAAAATTTCGTATTTTTGTCAACGAGCATAGCGAAACGGTTTTGCGTAAAAATGATTTTTAGCTTCAAAGAAATGTTTTTTGCAGTGGCGTAATTTAAAACATACAGATCGAAAGAACGTCAAAAACTGAGTATTTATCAATTTCAGCAAAAATAAAGGTTGTTATGACATTGTTACTGAAAGAGTCGATTTATAATAGTTCCTCACTTTTAAATCTTTATCAGCAATGACAAGGATATCAAAAGTATAACTACATGTGTGTTATTTTCGGAAAGTTAGATGAACACATTCCTAGAATACTGGTTTTACTCAGAATATCTAGTCCTGAATAAACACATAAAAATTATTCTCATCCAGAACACAAACTGCCCTTACTAAGAAATATTTGTTAACAGTAAACAATTTAATATGGTAATACCTAAATTGTATTTCGTAGAATCCCTTAAGTCTAAACAAAACATTGTATAAGTACTTTATCAACAATACGGTAACAATAGAATTGATGAACCAACATAAATGTTTGACCGACATTTATAACAAAACCGTTTGCTTACGCCTAATGGTTGGTAGAATGGCAGTGCCAACATTAATTCAATTCTATTGACTTAACGAAGAATAAAACTGTAATGATGAATTTCATAAAATTTTAAACACCCCAATTCAACTTTACGAATATAAATTTGGTAAGCATGGAAAAATATTTTCATTGAAAGAAAACTTTCTAGAGCATAATTTCCTTCTATTTGTCTATTGCCGAGGGGAAATTTTTGCGGCATTTCAATTTGTTTAATAATTTCGTAAACGGATTTAAAGGTAAACAGTTCAAAGTTAAGAAGTTCGGAAACACCTTTGATATTTTTGAGAGTAGCTTTAGGGTTCCAGTGAATGTTTGGCTTTAAGATACCATTAATTACAAACAATTTCTGTCTAATCAGGGTCGGAAATGGGAACAGCATTTATGCGGCGGCAGCTCCAGAAATTGAAGCTCTAGTGGGCTCCACTGCTCACCTAGACTGCAAAGTGGATGCTCTTCATGATAAACTGGTAATAAGTATGTTTCTTGTTACGTTTCATTCGCTTTCATTTCTTTATTATTTTCTTCCGTTCTTTTTTTATTTCATCATCTACCATTTTATAATTTGCTGGTTTTCTTCAATGGACTTAAGTATTGTTCTGCACACAAAGATTAATATTGTACAGGTATCTTGGGTGCGACGGAAAAACGATGAAGAACCGATGGAACTGCTAACAACGGGCACCCAGCAGTACACTGCGGACGACAGGTAAAACTTCGCCAAGTTAATAAAACAAAAACACTTACTTATTGCACTCAATTATCTCGACGGCTTCCTCAAACTTTTTAATATATTGCTCTTGAATAAACTCCGTACAAAGTTGGGGAAACGAAAATATAAATAAGCGTAGTCTTCCCTCTTACAGGATAAGCAGAGTTTCGTATACTTTTCAAACTGTGTGAAATTATGTATGGTGAAGAATTTTAGAGCGCTCTTTGAGAATTCTTTTGGAACTTTGTTTATTTGGTGTAAGGAAAAGTTTTATGAATGATAGAAGCTACGTTGTGAAATGTTTAAACAGTGTCAGGTGCTATAAATTGTCTGTATAAAAGCATTTGAAAGATTTTGTTCCAGAGTTATAAAACAAATCGAACCATATGGTCGACTTAAATACTGATAGGGATATTCTTGATGGTATACACAGAAATCAATTTATGATTACATTTTTTTTTTTAAAAGCTGTTTTGGTTATACTTTAGGCTTAAAAGCTATAGATTAAACTCGAACAGATTGTCTTGTCTTTTATATTGCGCACAGCAAAGGAGTGGAACTCTCTGCCTGCGTCTGTGTTTCCAAACGCTTACAATCTCTTCAAAGTTAGAGTGAACAGGCTCCTTCTGGGTGAGCTCACTCCATCGTAGACTTTGTCTTTGTCATCTCTGACCTAGACTAGAGTCAAGAGCAAACCCATCACAAAAAAAAAAACTTAATAGTTCATGTTACCGTCCATATTTTCACCAATTAAAGATTGTTGCATAATTCTGAAAGCACTGTTTTAATCTCGCCTATCCCATTTGATTCGGTCGATGTGCGACACTTGGATGAGGCCTATGTCCAGCAGTAGACAGGTGGATGTTTTGACTGAAATAAGGATGATGAAGGCTATGATGGCTTAAAGTCACTCAAAGGCAATGGAGTGGGAAATGCTTAGAGTTTCCTTGGGTAATCGAATCAGGAATGATGATATCCGTAAGAGAACCAAGGTAGTGGTAATGGGCAGGGCACGTTGCTCGTAGAACAACAGAAGGTCTATGAGACCGAAAAGTTCTGGAGTGGCAACCGCGTACCAGAAGATGCAACGTTGGAAGGCCTCTCACAAGGTGGACCGATAACCTGGTGAGGGTCGCGGTAAGCCGATGGATGCGAGTCGCACAGGATCGGTTATTATGGCGACACTTGGGGGAAGCTTATGTTCTCGGACGTCTTTCGGCTGACATGATGATGATGATGATGATGAATGATGATGACGATGATCTTATTTGTTATGAAAGTATATCGAATTTTGCTCTTCCCAGGTACTCAGCCCGCTTTATCCCTCCAGACATATGGAGGCTAGAAGTGAAGGAGGTGCGTCCCACTGATGCAGCTCACTATGACTGCCAGCTTTCTGCCCATCCTCCTCGCACAGCAAGGGTGACGCTACGGGTGCCTGGTTCGTTTGCGTATTAAATTTTATATTAAAGGACTTCCTTATTTAGGTGTAGGCAACACAGCTATTAAATTAAAAAGGAACAATGTAGGTTATATCTGCAGAGTGCCTCAAGAGAACTGGAAAGTAGCCACAGATTGGGTACCAAACGGCAGAAACTGGCGACCTAAAAGAGATAGCGAGACGAACTGCACTCCTGCTTAAAGAATTACCAAGGCTCAGATTGCGACAAATATTCCAAAATAGAAAGAAGTTAAAGGAGCCTTTGCACTGCAATAGGATACTATTATGGCCTTAATGAATACTGTCTATTATCTGCCTTAATAATACTTTGTACTGAGCTTCGTAATAGTGTATACCGACAACTTCAGGTTGCAGGTTTTAGGCGCTTACTTCATTGCAAACATTTCAGCACTGCCTGTAACTACATGACATGTCTTACATATATTCAGAGCTTCACACCTTTTTGTTAATACTTAGGATCTCTAAACGAAACACAAAAAAGTTTATAATTTTTAACCGGCCAAACTTCAACCGTTATTATGAAAAGCCACTGAAACAAAAACGAAGAATTCAATTGGGTGAACAACAAAAAACTTGAGGCAACAAACTGTTCTTCAACTTTCTCAAAAGTTTTATTTTTCATAATTACTTGCAAAGGTTTTCTTTTCGTAAAATATGGTTAGATATTATGAAGTTCTGTCTAGAGCAATTTGAATCATCATTTTTATTTATATTTTGTCATTCCGTGTACAAACTAGAATAAAAATATAAGAAGGCCAATTCTACTTTTTGAGCAACGTTTTGATTCGCATGTCAGTCGCAATCTTTTAAAAAAGCCTCAATTTCCATAAATTTTTGAAACACATGAGTGTGTTTAAAAGAAGATGAATGCTGAGCCACTTTGATCTTTAATGCTTAGACAAAGTGATACTATATCGGTGACGATATTGAATCAAATAATCAGGTTTGCCAATTCTACTTATTTTCAAGCAATATTAGCATTCGCCTCTCAGTCGCAATCTGTCAAAAATTTATGAAAAATTAGGTTTTTTTGTCAGATTGCTACTGAGATGCGAATGTGAACGTTATTTAGTTAAGGGAATATGCATGCGATTTTTTTATTTGCAAAATGGAATACTTATTAGCTCTAGTAAACGATCATGAAATATTTTTTTAATATCTTCATCGACGATAAAGTAATACAGGTTCAAAGATTAAAATAAGAAAGAGAAGTACGATATGAACTTTGACGCCAAAGTCCATGACGCCTATACAGCTGCCATAGAAAACAGCGTTTTCGCGAGAGGGACAGATATATTTGATTAAAATAATTATATCTCGTTTGATTTTCGAGCAATATTGATTATATTTTCACTGTTAGTATAATATTTTACATGCATATTTCCTCAGTCGTCTATATTTCCACGTGCCATTTCGGTAGCGCATGTCACCATTTTTATATTTTGACAATTTATATCACTGAAAGAATGTCATTTGGTCTAGCAGCAACTTATTATCAAACAGAATGCCAACTTATAAACAACGTTCACATTCGCATCTCAGTAGCAATCTGACAAAAAAACCTAATTTTTCATAAATTTTTGACAGATTGCGACTGAGAGGCGAATGCTAATATTGCTTGAAAATAAGTAGAATTGGCAAACCTGATCATTTGATTCAATATCGTCACCGATAGAGTATCACTTTGTCTAAGCATTAAAGATCAAAGTGGCTTAGCATTCATCTTCTTTTAAACACACTCATGTGTTTCTAAATACACACCCTATACTCTAACGCGAGCCGTGTTCATGAGGCTTTTATACAAATTAAAAATTAAATCTATGAGATAACGACCTTGAGGTGACTGTCCAGTTTACTGGCCATATTGTATGAGCCGTCCTATAACCTGACCTAACCTTGAGGTGTTGGAGCCGCGTCACAACACCACTTCATCTCTGGTCCAGGTTCCAACACAACATCTCGACACGTTCCTAAAGCAAGAGTTTTGGCCGAAGGGTGTAGTCTACCGATGTTTTCGACACCGCGTTAGCTAACACGACGCCATCACTTTGTGTGTCTTTATGTATTGGTATTTTTTTTTAAAGTATATTGTACTTTTTATGGGCCACAGTTGCCTGAAATAAAGGAATAATAAATAAATAAATACATGTAACTTTTATTCTTCTCATAGAAGTCTCAGTCCGCATCGTGGACGGCGCAGGCGCAGCGGTGTCAGAGCAAGTGTGTGAGCTTGGCAGTACCGTGGCGCTGCGATGCGAGGTCAATGGCCTGAAAATGGAGGGAGGTCCGTCGCTGCTGTGGTATAGGAAGGATGATCTCCTGAACGATGACACCACTAGAGGAGGGATTAGGTAAGCAATATCCCAGAATTGCCCCATCGAAAAGATTGATACGTCTTTTTACCTTTGCAATTTTTGTTTTTTCGTTTTTGAAAACGTTGCCCCACACCAAATATTTCTCCTGTATTGAGGATGCGTTTACAAATATTTAAATTCACCTACAAAAAAAGCCAGACTCGGAACAACTATCTGTAGGCCATACACATATCTGTTTCGTGCGGGAATCGAACCCTCGACACGCAGCGCAGCAGTCAATTGCTAAACCACTGCGCCAACCGTGCCGTCATCAAGCAAATAGTTTTATTACACGTATAATTATTCTTCTACCATTAATTTGGAAAACATCGGAATTACAGTTTTTCTTACACATAATTTTTGTAACTTGTCGACTTCGATTATACAAATCACAAATGCTATTCGAACTCGAATTCAATTGTTCATGTTATAAAAACACAAAACACGACTTGTTAGTTTCATTAGTTAATAAAAACATCTTTTTCACAGTGTACGAACCGAGTTTGGCTCAAACGGCGCGAATTCGATCCTGCGAGTAGCGCGCGTGCGTGGAGATGACGCGGGTCGGTACACCTGCGCCATCGCACGCGCCCCGCCCCCGGCGCCGCCGCCTGCGCATGTCATACTGCATGTTATTAAGGGTAAGCGATACAAATGTAACAGCTTGACGTTCTATATCTTTATTAACAAGCTCATGGAGGACCAAAGACCGATTTATTGATTGCAAGCACAGTATGTTTATAATTTATTGCGTAAGAGAATCTTCCGAGATCTTCTTGAGTCTTTCTTCTCAATATCGACATAAATATACCAAATTATTATAAACTAGTGGCCGTCACGCGGTTTCACTCGTGTAGTTCCCGTACCCGTGAGAGTACGGAGATAAAATATAGCCTATGTTACTCCCTGATAATGTAGCTATCCATTGCTGAAAGTATTTTTCAAATCGGTCCAGTAGTTTCGGAGCCTATTCATTTCAAACAAACAAACAAACAAATCTTTCCTCTTTATAATATTAGTGTAGATTATCAATTTTTATGGGATTTATTGAGTTTGAAATGACCTATCTGTTCACAGCAGAAAGAGAGTTTAAAATCTTATGCAGAAGATAATAAACTCTTTTTATATTTTTTATAATCTCACGGAGTCTGCAATAAACCGGAGCATCTACCACCACCACACACACACCACACACACACACACACACCACACACACATACACCACACACACACACACCACACACACCACAAACGCACACACACCACACACCCACCATGCCACAGTTTTTATTGAACGTTCCCTGTCTTCATTTGCCCATCATCCATTCTTACATCTCCCTATTTTTCTTCATCAGGTGAGAGTCTGGCTGAGCTGCATCAGGGTGGCACTCCATCACACAGCTCCTCATCGTGGGTGCTGACAATGGCGCTTTGCGTCCTTTTACAAGCCTACTATTAACATTTGTTTATTAATAAATTGTTCGTATTTACTTTGGTGTTTCATTTCTTAGGAATCTCGCTACCCAGACTTACACCCTTTCCATTTCTAGAACGAAATTACTAACGAGCTTCAAATTATACGCAGTGGAAAAGGAAGGCTAAAAATGCATTTCGTAAATCGGCAGCTAACACGCGTTTGACAATTTGTAACCTAAAATATTAAGACTCAAATCAAATTAAAAACATAATTTTAATCAATCATGTACAGGCATTTTTGAATAATGAAGTAGTCAGTAAGTAAAAGTCAAAATGACGAAGCTCGTTCTAAAGCGTAGATCTCTATGGAGAAGAACGTGCAAGACACTCTACAGACACCTTTATAAATCAGTAATTATACGTGAATTCATGTTGAAATAACTAAATGCATGAAAAAAACTTCGAAAGAAATTGAATCTATACAGTGTAGAGACAGTTTTAGAAATCATTTTGTTTCTTACAAGATTTGCCAACTACGCAATATTACGTAGCTAGTAATAATGGCACATGCCGACTACGTATTATTACGTAGGTCTTCCCTATAGATTATATGGTAATTTGGATTAAATAAATGTTAATGGTGCCCATATTACGTCAACTGTCGAATCCGACTCGGCTGGGCAGCGTTCGGAAAGTTGCGTGGTATCTTCTCGTTCAACATACCATAGTATCTCAAGACGACAGTCGTGTTACCAGTGATGACTTATGGAACTGAAACGTGGTCGCTCACAATGCGCCTGATCAGAAGGCTCAAAGTCACTCAATAGGCAATGGAGAGGGCAATGCTTAGAGTTTCCTTGCATAATCGAATCAAGAATGATGATATCCGCAAGAAAACCAAACTTAACGACATAGCCCGAAGGATCGCTAAACTAAAGTGGCAGTGTGCAGGGCACATTGCTCGCTGAACATATGGTCGATGGGGTTGAAAAGTTCTGGAGTAGCGACCGCGTACCGGAAAACGCAACATTGGAAGGCCTCCCACAAGGCGGACCGATGTCCTGGTGAAGGTCGCGGGTAGCCGATGGATGCGAGACGCGCAGGACCGGTCGTTAAAGCGACGCTTGGGGAAGGCCTATGTCCAGCAGTGGACGTCTTTCGGCTGATATGATGATGATGATAATACTACGTAATATTACGTTTACGCAAAATTACGTACAAATCAAATCAAATCAAATCGTATATTTCAAATAAACCATTTACAGGCACTTTTGAATTGTCAAGGTCGGTCAGTCCAACAAGATTAATATATTTCTATTTGCACGTTCCAAAGCGTAGATCTCTATGGAGAAGAACGTGCAAGAAACTCCACGGACACTCTTTTAAAAAATAATAAATTGTTACAAATTTTTGTTTACATCAAGTTGAAATTATACAAACATGTGAGAACGATGTAAAAGACGAGCATGATAAAAGCGTCCGGGAAAAAAAGGAACAATTCAAAGAAATATTTAAAATAAACCATGGCAACTGAGAAATGACCAATCCCAACCGACAGCGCCCGTTCACGAACATGACGCATGCGCTAGCACAATTCGGCTCAATCATTTTGAAGGGAGCCAAATGATCCAACGCATACGCCACCATCAGCCAGACTTTTATGTGAGCATGACACTCCCAACTGCCAGGGTACATTCAAGTCAAAAACAAACCTAAAACTGATAGCTATAGCTTAAGTTTAAGGTACACAGTACTCACACATGTGCCGTACCACGGCATCCTTTTATAAATTGTTATCCGTGATGCCAACTACATAGTATTACGTAGCAAGCCATTTGTATGATGGCCACTGATTGTGATTTGAAGGTTAACTTCAGCATTCAATGTGTTTACACTGTATCTAAGCAAAAAATCTTGTCGAACAATGGCATCGTGAAAGATAGACAAACCAGCAAAGGCACTTACTCATTTATACCACGATCGATGAACTACGAAGGTATAAGATAGCATGTATTCCAAGAAAAGAATAGCGTGGAAGCTTGAATTGCAAATAGGACGGGGAAGTACAACTGGTCAATATTATCAGGTAACACGCAAATAGGAATTGAAGAGGTTCATGGAAAGCTAGCAATCTATACCTACGTTTAAAAGCGAAATACGATTCATTCATTTGAGAAAGAACTTTATATTTTTTGTTTGTCTTATATGGCGTAGGAATTAGTGACCAAGAGTTATGTTTACAAGCTGTTTAGAATAAAAAACTGAGTAGAACTTAGTTTAAAAAATAAAATTACTGGCCCAGTTTCCATTAGCAAATGAAACCAATTTGCTTTTCAAAAGTAATTAGCTCGACAAATTAGAGCTTCAATATACTAACGGCAATTGTTTATTCATACATAGCCTTCAATATTTACAAATCTTCATGAGTCGGTAATCATCAAAAATAAAAGATGGACTGCTTCTTCGGTTAATCGTATATATCCGACGACGTACTGAATATGTGGTCACGGGTGGAGGGGAGCTTCTAAAAGCCTACATGCCTGTTCTCCTGCAACTTAATTTGTCTGTATACAGTGTGTCCGGGTGGAAGATAGTAATCAATTTTTCAAGTATTTCCCGACATTCAATTAAGTTTAAACTTGGCATGAATAGATAATATGATGTTTGCAATATTATCCGTTCTGATGATGAACCCGGAAGGTGGCCAAAAGAACATCACAGTCAACCAAGATAGCACTTTATTGCATATGTATTGTGACATGGTATTAAATAGAACATCATCATCATCATCATCATCATCATCATAACAGCCGGAAGACGTCCACTGCTGGAGATAAGCCTCCCACAAAGGAGGGGGAGGTTGCCATAATCGCCACGCTTGGCAGGCAGGTTGGCGATTGCAGTGTATGGTGTTGTGTTTTACAGAAAACGCTGCTGCCCATTCTCTGGTGAATCCCTAGTCGCCTCTTACGACACCCACGGGAAGTGATGGGATGGTATTATTCTTTTACGGCACCATACGGCACCGGCCGACACCATACGGCTATATAAATAGAACATAAAATCAATTAAAGAAAAGATTTTTGATTAAACTCATTAATCAATCAGAGTAAATGAATAAAACAGTGAGTAGTAACAAAATATTTGGTATTCAAAAGCTCATAAAAATTGCTCTACTGGCACAAACTCGTCGAATTTATGCGTATCACCCAAAATTGGACAAACAACCCATTCTCCGTACAATGAGACCGCCATGCATAATCTGAGTACTGACATCTACATTTGAAGCTATACATTCCAATTTAACTTGACCTCGCACTGTCCAAGCTTTACTTAAAACGAGAGGTCAGTTTGAGCAGGAGTGATAAGCTTGATAATGCCGTTGTGTACCGACCTAACAAATAAAACGGTCATTGGACCAGACGGTAACATTTTTCTCGCATTTCCCGTGCCCATTATGCACGAATGGATTATATAAATAACCGTGATGACGGGCAGAGTGGATGATTCGGTGTTTTATGACTCGTATCTATGGCAATAACTATAAATTGGGTGAGCTTTGTCGAGGTGGAATGGAAACATGCAGTGGAAGCTGATGCAGATGATCTTTGAATAAAGGTAGGGGGTAGCATTTGGAAAATGTATGCAACCCTTTCGAGAGATGGGTAGTGCATTATTATATTCACATAGTTGACATCAGTAGTGGATCAAAAATTTGGTTAAACTAGCCAAAGTAACAGTTTATCAGCGAATCGAATACGATATTAAAAGACGGTAAAATGTATGGGATAAGCAAGATTAATGTGTTACGCTTACAGTTTGACTTTTCGTGAAAGTGGAAGTGCAGACGTTACTTTATAGGGCCAGTGCCTGCCAGGATTGTGGAATTTGTTCGAAAAAGTTCCCGCGGCCCTGGAACGCAAAAGGCATTGGGAGGAACACGAATGGATTTTAGTCAGTAAGAGTCTGAAACTCCCTTCCGCTCCGCCCAAAGTGGACGGAACCATTTGACGATTTCCCGTTCAAAAAAAGACGAGACGGTATAAAGCTGGCATACTTAATTACATCTTCTAAAATATAAAAATCTCGTGTCACAGTGTTTGCTATCGAACTCCTCCGAAACGGCTCGACGGATTTCGATGAAATTTTGTTTGTATATTCGGTAAGTATGAGAATAGGTGGTAGGCTATTTTTGATTATTTGGCAAAACAATATTTGCCGAGTTAGCTAGTTTTTCTATATAAGTACGGTCTCAGAAAAGGGAAAAACAACATAGGTTACATACAAATAACGGAATCCGACAAAACTGAAGATTTCTCAGAATATTTGGAAAATTATTTTCACATAAGAGCATAACACAGGCACTCAACCAAATATTATGACGTAGAACCCAAATTCTTTGATGTTACGAAGCTACAAAGGAAACGTTTTCAGATTTACCGAGAACCCATTAGTATGCGTTGTAATTGAAGTGTTACCAATTACTAAAACATACCGAAACTTTACAGTTGAACAATCACTATAAATATGGAGATGGGTATCCATATTTATGAGGGGAAACTTGTTAAGCTCGTCTGATATCGGATAAACTCGTTGTATGATAACTAGAGGAGAGGTTGTAACTGGCCAGAAACGGGGCTGTTTTGGGGTGGGGCTATATTTGAATTTGTTGTACGTATATTACCGCTTAACGGTATTTGGTCACACAAAATGTATTTTCTAAAAGTGATAAAACAATTTCACCTGATGCGATGATGTGGTACGCTTGCTTAGAAGTAACCTATTTGCTCTTGAATTAAAGACTCTCAGGTTGTTGTTATCAGGAAAACCTGACTCCCGCAGGAAATTTCACTCATTAACTGTACTCGAAATAAAACTATTCCCTAAACGTCGAATAATAAAAAAACTTCAAAGTCATTTAGATATTACTAGCTTTTGTACGCAAATTCATACGCGCATTTTAGGGAAATCCTATCTTTGTGGTCCTTTACGGAGTGTACAGGACCACAAAGAACAAGACAAATTTCAGCTTTCCACGACCAGTGGTTTCGGCTGTGCGTTGTCTGACAGTGACTCACTCAGCAACGGAAGAATTTCCAAACAAAGTTCATAAAAATAAATTTCACTTATCAAAAATCCTAGTAAATCCGTGCATTTTATTGAAATCATCGTATATTTTCTGAATAAATTACTCAGTTTATCATAAAAACAGAAGAAAAATAAAGGACTTCATGAATTGAACGTTGTTTATCCAAAGCTACTCCAACTAATAACTTTGCTCGTTGAGTAACAAACTTTGCTCATCCCTCGTGGTTTCTGACTTTCATTTTGATACCCATTACTCCTCTTGAAATAAAATAACTTGTTTTGTTAAGATTTACTTCTACCATCGTTGATTCTTTACTTTGATTGTAAAAGAGATAATTATCCTTACTAATATCATAAATGTGAAAGTAACTATGTCTGTCTGTCTCGCTTTCACGTCAAAACTACTGAACCGATTTAAATGATATTTGGTACACAGATAGTCTAGAGCTTAAGAAAGGACATACGATACTTTTTATCCCGGGAGTATGTTCCCTAGGGAGCACGCGGGCGACGCTGCTGGCAGAAGCCAGTTTATTATACAGTAAAACTTGGTTAAGTGGGACCTGGATAAGTGAGAAACCTCCATAGCTGGAACTCATGCTTAGGTCCCGACACTTTAGCTCTTTATTACCTCTGCTAGTGGGACAAAACAAACCTCTATATCTGGGATAAGTTCTTTCGATTTTATCGTCATAACAACCTCTATAATTGAGACAGAGAGTATATTTTACCTCTGTTACTGAGACTATATTTTGTGTACCGTTCTCGTTAATTCTTATTCTACCTGCAAATTCCGCACTTGGCTAATTATGTAAAACTGACCTCCAGTTTTAGTTTGGTTTAATCGTCCGGATGTTTATTTGAAAATGCCGAAGCGAAGGCTTAAGTCTTAAAAACTAAAGTTAATATATGTTTATGAAAGTGGAAAGACGCGCGATGAAGTCTGTGTCGAATTTAAAGTGCCAAAATCTACTCTTTGTAGAATCATCCAGAAAAAAGATGTAATTTAGTCTCAATGTTCTCAATGACAATAAAACTAAAACGTTTGTATTGTTTATAAAAAACGTGCTTAATTAGTTTTGTTAAATAGCTTTTTGATTGATACTAAAGATTACAACTCGTATATAATGTTTAGAAAAAATACGCTATTTTATTTAATAATTGCACCTCTATAACTGAAATAACATCTTTTCTCACCTCTAATAATGAAACCCTATGTAAATGAGACAGATATTTATTTATACCTGGATATCTGAGACACTGGGTAAGTGGAATACCTCTTTAAGTGAGACAAATTTGCAGGTCCCTTAAGGTCCCAGTTATCCAGGTTTCACTGTAATAATATACTTTATTGTAAACCTCATATTTAAAGTAGAGTAAAAATTCTATAAAACAAGTGTACAATGGGCGGTCTTATCGCACAAAGCAATCTCTTACAGACAACCTTTGTATGGTCTAAACGAAAGGAGATAGAGTTTGGGCTGGAATTGTCTTTGGTAAGGGACCATGGCTTTTTTGGCTTTTTGGCTTTTTTATGGGAAACATTCAAATGACTCCTTCCGCTCTGGGTGGAGACATATGTTTTATCTAAAAACTATGGCTCAAGTTCTAGTTTTAACTTTCTCGATTGCGTTTACGTTAACATCAAATCCTATTGATATTATAAATGTGAAAGTTTGTATGTCTGTGCAACACTACATTTTTTTTTTAAATTCGAACTAATTGTTCCTGACATTAGCGCGTTCAACCAAACAAACTCATTACCTTTATAATATTAGTAAAGATAAGTACATATAGAAGTACAGATAACTTTCATCCACAACACTATCAACAAAAACACAAAAAGTTTCCCCCAAATAGTTCTGCAACTAGCAAGTCAAACAAATGGGTAGACAGTGCAGCTTAAAAACTTTGCCCGAGTTTTGCCCAGTTTGGCCCTGTTTACCCAGATGGATTTAGCTGCTCGTATATTACTTCCGGCGTATCTTTTTCTCGTGTTAACGGACGGATTTAAAAGAAGGCTTTTCGGTGTTGCTTTTTATTTAAAAAAAAACTGGAAGATAAATCGTTGTTTCGAATGCTAACATTTTACAGTAAGAATACGAATATATGTATTTTGTCCCGAACGTATTTAGCTAAATAAATCAATCTTTTTATTTTCAGGCTAGTTTAGCCTATAAATATACATTTACCTTACAAAATAACATATATGTAATATAATAATACAGATTGTGTTAGTATATAGAAACTTAAGTCTATGTTAGTAAACACTTCACTTCACTTCACTTTTGTTGGCACTTGCCCACGGAAGCGACGGAACGCCACGTCCTGCGGCCAAAAGTCTTCCATGACGAGGTGCAGAAAACATGTTGGTACGTGCACCACTAACAAAAGCAAAATTACCACATTTAAAATGGTTTAACGAGACCAAGGCCGAACTTACGATAATATACCGGTGAATACTAAACCGGTGTTTGGGTAGAGTTCTGAAATACAATTAAAAGATATCCGAGCAGATTTAATTAACCCTAATAACAAATTCATATTCCTAATACACACCTCGCGCCTAGATTTCATGAACTACATGAAATATAAATATTTATCCAGGTATAACATAAGTTTAACAATATTCTCGTTACGTACAGCCAATGTTATCGAGTAAGTAGCACTTAGCCTTTTGAGGGCTTAGCTAGCACGAATGTTTTGACGTATAGTAACGTTACAGTATCGTTAACGTAAGTGAATTTTGAATACAAAAACTCTGTAGCATTTCGGTTTAATTTATTTATTAATTCAAATTACGTGCGAAATATTATAGTAAAAGTAAAATTTAACATTGCATTACTACCTATACTTAAAAAAATTCGTACTAGGCCCTCAGGTGTAGTGACCGTGCAAAACATTGCAAAACCTCCGGTAAGGCAGACCGGTGACCGATGACCGATATAGCCCGAAAGATCGCCAAACTGAAGTGGCAGTAGGCAGTGCTCTGCACACTGCCACTTTAGTTTGGCGATCCTTTCACAATGCTCACAGAACAGATGGTCTATGGGACTGAAAAGTTCTGGAGTAGCGACCGCATACCAGAAGACGCAGCATTGAAAAAAAGGCCTACCACAAGGTGGACCGATGACAATAGGTGAGGGTCGCAGGTAGCTGATGGATGCGAGATGCAGAGGACCGGTTGTTATAGCGACGCTTAGAGGAGGCCTATGTCTAGTAGTGTACGTGTTTCGGCTGATATGACTATGATGACACAGTATAAACGGTCCACAAAATGACTATACCTACTAATGCTATACTAGTACATCGATTGAAGCACAGGGAAGGGAAAGAAGGTGGGGCATATAATATGGTAGCACTAATATACATTTACACTACTTCACTTACACTTCCTTGCTGCTTGAGCTTCCCTGCGAATCTCTGAATAGTTCAGACTTTTTGCTCGCCCGAACTCAGCTACAATTATAGTAATTCATCTTGTTCTCTAAAAATTCTGCACGTTAACATTCGAAGCATAAGCGGTAATTTCAATCATTTGTTAGTACTGATAACTAGATTAAAGTTCTCACTTGACGTGATATTACTGTCTGAATGCTGGCTGAGCAAATGTCCAAACATTCCCTCATTACCTGGGTATGTAAATAAAAACCAGAACGAAGGTGTGTTGCCTTTACTAAGAGTGAGTTAAAGTGTTCTATGGAAATCCCCACTTTCAATGACGCAAATTGTCTGGCCCTTAAATTTTCCAACAAGTTTGCACTGATCGCTCTATATTGATCGCCCTCGTATAGAGACCTGTCAGCTTTCCTTTATAGGTTGGATAATCTACTACGCCAGCTTGCAACTTATAAAACAATCGCTCTGATTGGAGACATAAATATAAACATCTTGCCGAGCAGTCTCAACTCAAATGCTGATGAATATTTAAATATTGCGGCATCACACGCAATGCTTCCGGCACACACCTTCCCCACCAGATTCGCAAGTTGTCTCGACCACGTATTGCTGAGATCTCCATACACTGCCACTACCCTGGTACTAGACTGCCCTATTATTGATCATTTCCCCGTTCTTCTTTTCTGCAACCCAACATGACAGTTAATACACCCAAAAAATCAATCTCAAAAATTGACATCCCTGAGGTTATAAACGACATGAAAAATGCAGACATTTCCCCTATTTTTCAATGTAATGACCCAAACTTAGCAGCTGAAATTCTCGTCTCTCTTTTGTCTACTTCCATAAAATCGCACACTCACTTTTCAGTAATCCCCAGCAGACTCCTTATTAAGAAACCTCGGATTACTCCTGGCCTATTGAGATGCATACGACATAGGGATAAGTTATCTAGGACTTTTCTGAAAAATCCTAATAATGAATTTCACAAAATAGTCTTCCAACGCTATCGAAATTGCTGCAATAATCTGCTCAAAAAATTAAAACAAGACTATGAAACTTCTGAGTTCCAAAAGGCCAGGAATAACCCAAAAGAGACTTGGCGACTTATCAGGCTGATGGCGAACCTGAATCAGGGTAACAAAGAACCTGCCTCGGAGTTGCTAAAATGCTGTGACGATCCCACCCAATCAGTTAACGAGGTTAATCACTATTTCACAGTACATGTCGGCAGTAACCTGGCCTCTAAAATCCAGCAACCTATTTCACCCACACTCAATACAGATGTTCTACCTGAACCTAGAGCGCCGAGCTCTTTTAAGCCATCCTCATCCGCCTCAATGGTTTTTTTTATGACGTGGACTGTGATGAATTAGAAAAAAATATCCGAAATCTAAAAGACAAATCTGCAGTTGGTTGTGACGGTATCTCGGCGTCCGTTGTTAAGGCTACTAGGCACACTATCATCCCCACTCTAGTACACATATTTAATCTGTGCCTATCTTCAGGTGTTTTTCCGAAGGTTTTTAAAACCGCGATAGTTCATCCTATTTTCAAAGCTGGGAACAGAGACGGTGTCTCTAACTATAGACCTATATCGGTCCTTACTACGTTGTCCAAAATTTTTGAAAAAATTATTAACATTAGGCTTGTAAATTTTCTTACAAAAAATAATATTTTAGCTTCTAACCAGTTCGGCTTCAGAGCTGGAAAATCTACAGATAATGCAGTCTTGGAGCTCTCAGATACAATAATTGGTCATATAAATAACAAACAAAAAACTGTTGGCATCTTCCTGGATTTATCCAAAGCTTTTGACACTGTTTCTGTCTCCTTATTACTTTCCAAGCTGATTGCATTGGAATTCGCGGAATTGTCAACGACATCTTCCGCAGCTATCTAAGTGACCGCCACCAGGTAGTAAAAATTTAAAACTTTATTAGCAAGGAGGAGATAGTTACTTTCGGTGTGTCTCAAGGTAGTGTCCTTGGACCTACCCTCTTTCTCATTTATGTAAATGAAATCTGTCAACTATCTCCTCCAAACTGTAAAATCATCACATATGCCGATGACACAGCGCTTATTATTCACGGTAAGGACTGGTCTAATACCTTTAATAAAGCAGAGATGGCACTCAGTGTAGTTATGTAGTGGTTAAACGCAAACCTACTCACGCTAAATGTCAGCAAAACCAAATTCATACCTTTTACCCCAGGCATTTTTAGCCAGCCCCCCATTCACTCAAAATCAGAGCTCATGCTTACACACTTACTGATTTTTCTAACTGCAACTGTATACCTATCGAACGAACTGACAACATTAAATATCTCGGAGTAATCATCGACAATCTCCTGAAATGGAAAATGCAAATCGACTATACAGTCAAACGTATGCGAAGATTAATCTTCATATTCAAAAAACTTAGGGGGGTTGCTGACTTCAAATGTCTGATAACTGTCTATCTTGCTCTTGCTCAATCAGTCCTTGGGTATTGCATGACCAAGTGGGGTGGAGCGCACAAAACTAATATGCTACGACTAGAAAGGGCGCAGAGGGCCGTACTAAAGGTCCTATCTAAGAAACCAATCCGCTTTCCTACTTCTGACCTCTTTTCACTTTGCATGGTCCTTACAGTAAGGCAGCTCTTCGTACTACAGACTGTACTCAGGAAACACAAACAGATACAGTAAAGTACTACTAAACGCCTATAGTACTGCAAAACGCCTCTCCGACCAAGTTTGCAAAAATGTACCCTGTGGAACAGCAGTAGCTAGAAGACATTTCAGGTTTATCAGCTCCAGGATCTATAACAGCATAAATAAGACATTTAATATTTACCGTTTACCCCGTAGTCTCTTGAGGAGAAAGTTGACGGAGTGGTTAAAATCATTGTCATATGATGCAACTGAAAGGATTGTGGAAACTTAACTAGCAGAAACACTGACAAACACCCAAACTGTCACTCACATACACCCCCACACTCCATACACACATACTCTCCCACACACCTCCTCTTTTCTCCTTTAGTTTCATGTTATATAATGTTGTATACAGTACAAATAGTTTAAGTCTGGAACAATTGTATTTTTGTTTAGAGCTGCGACACAGTTATAAACTTTTGTAGCTATCACCGTTTTACTTGTATTGAGTCAACTGTTTATGTTCCAAATAAATAACTTTTAACTTAACTTTAACTTTTTAACTAACTTTAACTTCAATACCACTAGAAAGTCCACTCAACTTTTTCATACCTTTAAACAAACAGCTCATAATGTACTTACAAACAAACATAATAATAAAACAACTTTGCAGGCCAGGCACCCAATCCGATCCGAGGGGAATCCGTAATTTGTCTTTCCGAAGCAATTGCAAAGAAAACCCATTATTCCCCAGTTAGGTATATCCCGTGAGTCGGAAACTTTGTCATTAAAAAATGTGCATGCGATATATCCATAGAAGCGGGTCACTGTTGAAACTAATCTAACTTTGGTTTGCGAAGTGGCTTCGGGTTTAAACCACCCTATTTTATAAACCGATTCAATTAAATTGTTTAAAGGCAACCAGTAATTAGTGGAGTTTGTGGCTAAATTTTAACATCCGCATGAGATGGTCTTTGAAGTTAAGCTACGTTTACCGAGATCGGTCTTTGGTTGGGTGACCGTCCGATACGTACTTTTTTTTTTTACTGTATATAGGCATACGTTTGACCACAATCTCACCTGATGGTAAGCGATGATCCGATCGAAAATGGAGCACGTTTGCCTAGAAGCAACCTATTCACTCTTGTCTTAAAGACTCCCAGGTTGTAGCTATCTGGAAACACAGACTCTGGGAGGGAATTCCACTCCTTAGCTGTACGCACTTTGAATGTGTTCCCAAAACGTTTAGTGCGTGTGGGTGGGATGCCTTTGAATGCACGTTAAGAGGAAATGCTGGCGAAGAGACTTTGTATATAAAAAGTCATAATTCCAGGTATGGCTCTCGACTGTTTTCTCCTCCAATATTGAACCGATTTAAGAGATATTTCACAACCTGAATAAGAAGAATATGGACGGTGTCCCTATGTTTTCTTTTTTTGATTAATAGTTGCCAAATTTGTACATCGAATTATGTCTTTTTACATATTAAGTCTCTCCGCCAGAATTTCCTCTTAAGCCATTGGTCCCTAGTGTTAATTGTACAACTTTGATAGTTGTTACAGATAGATAGAAGCTGGTCTATCTGACACCAGTCTTGCTTAGAAGTATCCTGTCGTGCCCTAGTATTTGGTTTGTGGATGTCAGGTAGGCAGTAGTTCCTTGTAAAATACTGGTACTCAGCTGTTACTACCGTTCAACTAATATAGTTAACTAGCTGTTGCCTGCGACTTGGTACGCGCTTATCCCGTTTTTCCCGTTCCCGTTAGAATTTCGGGAAATCCTCTCTTAGTGCTGCCCAACACTCCCCAAGGAACCTACATGCCAAATTTCATCTTTCTACGACCCGTAGTTCCGGCTGTGCGTTGTCTGTCAGTCACTCTGTCAGTAACGGAAGAATTTTATATAAATTGTTGATTTTTTTATATTTATTGATCAATTTACTTACTAAAGTTAGACATATTGTCAAAGATCTAACACGGTGTCTACCAGCCTTCTTTAATTGACTCAAGCCCAAATCTATTTTGTATAGGTAGTAAAACAAAACTTAGTGCACCAAAAACGCATCAAACTGTCGTTACCTCAATCTTTATATCCAAAGTTGAATCTTTCACATTCTGTTTGAACGATTTAAAAGCCATCGCAAGAATGAAACGCATTTGAACCTGTATATATATTTATATCAAAAGAACTAGCAGACTCGCGCAATTTCGTGTGCGCCACATTTTTCATTAATGCACCGTTCCTATTGGTCGTAGCGTGATTTTATATAGCCTATAGCCTTCCCCGATAAATGGGCTATCCAACACTTAATAACTTTACAGTTCGAACCAGGGGGGCTACTCTCTAAGTCCGAAGTTCGTAGTTTCGGGCTTGGGTACGGGGCGTATTCTACTCTGTATCAACTCCGGACTTACGATTACTCCCGAACCCGAACTAAGAATGGAAGACAACATGATTTGACAGTAACTGTGACATCGTATTGTCAATAATTCTTAGTGGTTAGGTGATACGGAATAGAACACGCCCGCAACTAAGCCCAAAACTACGGACTTCGGGCTTAAAGAGTAGCCCCCCAGTATAGCTCCTAAGATTAGGGCGTCCAACCAAACAAACTCTTCAGCTTTATGGTACTTTTACCATAAAGCTGAAGAGTTTGTTTGATAGGTAAATAAACTTCTTGCTGTAAATTAAAAGCACAAACACGTTGTTAGGACTACGGAAATTAAAAATGATAAAAAATGTTAAATAAAACAGTAACATGATTCTACTTTTAAATATCACCATAAAGGTCATCTGCCATTCTTCTTCTAGATACCTTATTTAAGTTTGCGCACAGAAACCTTTCATTTTTCTAGGATAGAAGTAGCCCATGAGCTTTGACACTGTAGCTGTTTTCTAAATTAAAACAACTAGAACATTTTGAATTTTCCACTAGACCCAAGCGCCAACAATACAGTTGTTGCAAAAACTTAAAATCACGCTCTCTTTGAAAACTACATTTGCTTACTCCTGGCTCTCATAGACAGTGTTAATTTAACTTTTCTAGAACAATCGACCGTGTGGACATAACGCAAATTGTGGACTAGAAGTGTTGTTGTTCTTTAATAGGTGAAACCCACTGCTGGGACCGGCAAAATGTATATATTCTAAACGCAATTTACTTCGTTGTTGTGTTTTAGTGTCGGGATTTATATAGGGTAGAAAGAGGTAGAACTTAGGGCTGGGGTTCACAATGTCTCGCAGTAAATATTAAAATGAGGGAAAATGATTCATCCCTATATGGGAAAAGGCTAGGCAGATGAATACCTCGCTCAATATACTATCAGACTAGCTTTTGCCAGCGACTTTTCATAGGAATTTCGGAAAATCCTTAGTCTCTTAGTCTCCCCTACACTCTCCCAAGGAACCTTTTTTTTAAGGATGGGAAATCGTCAAATTACTCCTCCCGCTCTGGGTGAAGACTTGAACACTGCTCAAGTCTCCGAACGTTGTACTCCTCGCGTGTCCCTCTTCGTCTGATCTATCACTTGAAACTTTAAAACAGCAGTAGCGCAGCTTTGTACGACCAGTAGTTTCACTGTGCGTTGTCTGTCACTCACTCAGTAACGGAAGAATTGTATATACGAGTTTATGAATTATCTCGCAATTTTCCCCTTGTGTGTAGTACAGCATTATTCAAATTGAAACAAATTGTACCACTCACCATAACACCACTCTCACATTTAAAGCAATCCCAATCACATTCATTCATCTAAATAATTCCTAAAGCCCTCATTCTTTAGCCCCCACCCATTCATTTTTAGGATTCCGTACCCGAAACCCAGAACCCGGTAACCAACGGAACCCTTTTATTAAGCCTCCGCTATACCTCCATCCGTCCGTCTAATCGTCCGTCCGTCCGTTCGTTTGTCTATCAGCGGGCTATATCTCAAGAACCGTAACAGGTATACTGGTAAAATTTTCTCAGAATGTGTATTTCTATTGCCGTTATAACAAAAAATTGAAAAAAATTAAACGGGGCTCCCACATAACAAACGAGTTTTTTTTCGGTTTATTATATCCGTATAATACTCTCACACGAAGGGTTCCGACCCTTCGTGTCAGAGTCCGACTCGCACTTGGCCAGGGTTTTCGTCCACTCGACACCACCTTCATCTCATTCGGAGAGGTGTCAAAGACAGGCTCACTTCGTTAGCCTGCACAATGATGATGGCTGTTGAATGGTTCGATGTGACGGCAGCGGCTGAAGCGCTTCAGTGTGGTTTAATTTGCGCTGAACTATGAATTTGGGAATATGAAGGGTAGTGAAAGTTGAGGCGCTCGTTTTATTGTGCTTGGAGTGGGAATTGTTAGTATGATTAGAAGTATATTTAATTAGAAGTTTTTTGGGAATAATAAACATGGAATAATTTTAGAAGATCTTCCAGAGTGCGCTAATTTCAATCATAAAAAACAGGTAAGTAGTATATAATATTCTTACTTTTGTATTTCGTATTTCAATCTTTTCGCTTATTTTTAGGGTTCCGTACCTTAAAAGGAAAAAACGGAACCCTTATAGAATCACTTTGTTGTCAGTCGGTCTGTCCGTCATGACCATTCATCTCGGAAACGCATGGAGGTATCTAGTTGAAGTTAAACCATATATTCAGGTCAACAGTCCCTTGTAGCGGTGAAAAAATCAAACTTTTAACTTTCCGTAAAAAAAGGTACGGCCGTTAATTTATATGTTTCTAAAAATGTATATTTCGACACTCTCAAGGGAATCAAAATATATAGGGTATTACCCGTTGACCTAGAACTATGGAATTTGGCAAGTAATACTGTCTTATAGTTCAAGTATAGGGAAAAGTCTGAAAACTATGCATTTGTAATTAAATCACAAAAAAAATATGGTCTTGATTAAAAGTAATTTGTAGCTACAAAGCACGGAATCCTCGGTAGGCGGGTCGGACTCGCACTTTTCCGGTACTTTTAAATTCGAGCAATTTTCAGCCAACATAAAATTTCCGTTTTGGCAACATTTAGTAGTGCGTTTTTTTATTTTGATATGTGTTTGCTCTTGATACTAGTCTAGGTCAGAGGTGACAGAGACAAAGTCGACGATGGAGTGAGCTTACCCCGAAGAAGAATGTTCACTCGAACTTTGAAAAGATTAGGGTTGAATGTGTTCGGAATTTTGAATACATACATTGGTGTACCGGTGGGGTTAAAAACGTGTGAAACTTGTGTATAGTCATAAAATATTACCATCCCTTTAGCTACACGCAAAACACGTCTATACAAAACTGTCCTACAGATCCTTGCCACATCGAACAAAAAACGGCTGGAGGGTCCAAAACTGCAAAAAGCGGGTCCAAAACGAAACAAAATAAATCATAGTGACATGTTTTAAACTACAATTTTAGCTGTCAACCGATAATCGAGCTTTTGGTAACCGCTGCGAGATACTTCAACATAACGTAACCGCAAATGGGACTTGCAATGTTCATAATGGTTGAACTTAATGATAAATACCTATTAAGCCGATTGCCTCAGGACATACCTGTTTAAAGTCTCTTGCAGGCTGGCGCAACTCGAAAATGCGACAATTTTTTTATCAAAATTATTCTAGTCAATCCATCTGCCTGAGCTCTTTCCAACCATGCTGGGGTTGACTTCCAGTCAAAATGGATGCAGCAGTATACCTGCGTTTTTAGGGTTCTGTAACCAAATGGGTATCCAACGGAACCCTATTACCAGGCCTCCGCTGTCCGTCCCTCCGTCCTTCCATCCGTCTGTCTGTCTTCTCAAGAACCGTAATAGGTAGACAGTTGGAATTTTCACCGATTGTGTATTTCTATTGCCGCTATAACAAAAAATAATAAAAAATAAGGTTTATGGTGCGGAACCCTTCGTGTGTGAGTCTGTCTCGTATTTAGCCGGTTTTTTACATAGCTAGCTTATCTGACCACATCAACTCAGTAACTTGGTTACCGTTGATCTAGGTTCGATGCTCCTCGATCTCCTACGAGGCGGCTTGCGTACTGGCCGGATCTCCGCCCTGGGATCTGGAGGCAAAAGTCCTCGCGTCACTGCATCGGTGGCGTGAGGACGCGCGGGCGCGCGGCGAGCGACTGATGCAGCGGCACATTGAGCTGCGTCGGTCGCAGCCGCGCGAGGTCCTGGTGGCGGAATGGCGGGACAGGCTCTCACGCCCTTCCGCCGGCCTCGTCACTATCGAGGCCATCCGGCCAGTGCTCGACCTGTGGCTCGGGAGAAGGCACGGCTCCCTGTCATTTCGTGTGACGCAGGTCCTCTCGGGGCATGGCTGCTTCGGGAGGTTTCTGTGTCGCATAGGCAGGGAGCCGGACGCTCGGTGTCACCACTGCGTCGACTGTCGGGAGGACACGGCGCGGCATACGCTGGCAGAGTGTGCCGCTTGGGAGGAGCCGCGTCGTGCCCTCATTTCTGTGGTAGGCAGCGACCTCTCGCTGCCAGCCGTAGTCCGTGCTATGGTTGACGGCGAGGAGTCCTGGGACGCGGTGGTCTCCTTCTGTGACATAGTCATCGCACAGAAGGAGGCTGCGGAAAGGGAGAGGGAGATCTCGACCTCTCTCCCGGCCCGCAGCAGGCGCACCGGGCGTCGGAGGAGGGCATACGCTGCCCTCTTCCGGCCCCCCTAACTAGGTCCAGGGGCGACGGACTTGGGGATGTCCGTCGTCCCCCATTCATCCGGACCCGAGGTGGCGGCGCGTGGTGTTCCCGTGCGCCCCTCTTTGACGTCGCGGGGGGAGTTAAACACCTCACTCCCCCCGCTGACCCGAGGTGGCCCGCAGAGGCGGGCCGGCACCAGCCGGGGATTACGGAAGTCGCATAAGATCCCACGATCCCCGGCGTAGGTGAGAGACGGAACACCGGGGTGGTTTTAGTCAGTAAGAGTCTGACAGACCCCTCTGCCCGCCCCAGTGTGGAGGACATCCATGAGGATTTCCCCACGTTAAAAAAAAAAAAAAAAAAAAAAGGTTCGATGCTCCTGCGGCGAAATGCCGACTTGATGCCGCCATAAGAGGGGCCTGCAGACGATAGATTGGGGACTCTATCGTCCACGCTGCAAGGTCCTTGGAGTTGTGGTGTCCTCCCAGTGCACCCGGACATCGCTGAAAGAAGATGGAGCCCGGAGGCGGGCATAGAAGAGGGAGCCCAGAAGTGGGCCACGCTGGATGGGCCGGATGGGCGGGATGCGTAGCAGTTCTCGCGACCCACCCGTCAAGGCGAAAGTAGGTGCACAGGCGAAGTTTTTAGTTGGTGCAAGTCCCACATAACCACGTCGTCTCCCCGGATGATGTGATATGCGTTAGGCATTTTATTCGCTCGAAAAAAAAAGGTTCGATGCTCCTTCGGGAAGTCAGGTGTAAGATTTTTTTCGTAACGACTACCACCGTGCTTCCGAGTACGGAGGAGTCTCGGTAAGTAAGTATGGCAACCCATCCGCAAATCGACCTCGGCAATGATTACTTGACTTTGAAGATTGACCTATGCGGCTGTTATAAATTAGCCAAAAAATATCAATAAAAAAGCTTTGTCTTTTCGCCTGTCTACCTTTATGGCTGCCGGATTCATGACTCTTTTATAGGGATTAAATTCGGCAATTTCAATCTGATCATATTTTCATACGTAGATAAAGCATTGATGACGTTTGCGATAGTAATTGGCTGGTTAATATCAAAGGATGCTGCGAGCAAAACGATATTTACCGTGTATTGTCAATATCTTCCTGGTTTTTGTTGTCGGGTACAACAGATGATTATTTATTAAATTAATTGATTATTGTAACTTTTTCTCGGAAACACTATGGAACGGTTTTGCATGAATTTTAACACATATAGTTATATTTGTACAATCAAAGAAGTCGGATTTGACAGCAGGATACAACATTGTATGAAGAAGTAATGAAAATATATCTCTTTTGCACTTAGTGTAAAAGCGATTTTCTATCCTTCTCTACTCAGTTGTCAATCCGGCTTCTTAGATTGTCACGAATATAATAACCTGGATTAACACATATACACCCACTCCCCAACTACCTTAGAGCAAATTCTAGAAAAAAAAAATGAAAAGTTTGACATAGTCTTACAACAAATGAGTAATCTTATGAATCTCATATCTAAGCATCCAAAATGACTGGGCTTCGGATAGCAACCTCGAACATAAATGGGTTGGCTCCAAATAAGGAAGAACTCCCGATGCTAATCATCCAACATAAACTTGATGCAGTTCTTGTCTCAGAGGCGCATTGTACCAATAAAAGCAGTATTAAGATTCAGGCATATACTACATACATAACCAAACACCCTGATGGAACTGGTCAGGCAGGAACTACAGTAATCATACGCAGTACTATTAAACACCACCTATTGCCTGAATTTCAGACTAGTCATACTCAGGCTACTGTTATTGCTGTAGAGGACAGATGTGGATATTTCTCCTTAGCTTCAGTCTATTGCCCTCCGAAGTATCAAATAAATAAAGATAATATGTTTATTCAACTGTTCTCACAACTTGGAGCACGATTTGTGGCTGAAGGAGATTGAATCGCGAAACACACCTTTTGGGGATACCGACTATTTTTAACTAGAGGAAGGCAACTCAAAAAAAGTGTTGATTATAATAATCTGTCAACAATTACGACATCTGAACCCACCTACTGGCCAACAGATGTCAACAAAATACCGGACTTGTTAGACTTCTTCATAGTGGGAGGACTATCAAGACACTACTTTAAAATAGAATCATATCTGGATGGGACATCGGATTACACCCCAGTTCTAGTCACTATTAGTACTACTGTTATAAACTGTGATAAACCAGAGACACTGTATAACAAATATACAGATTGGGACTAATTTTGTGACTATATTGACAATAACATTTCGTTAAATATAGCTCTAAAAACGCTTGAAGATGTAGAATATGCTACTAAATATATCACAGGCATAATTCAGGAGGCCTGCTAGATAAACACGCCTACACTGCTAAATAAAGATCCCACCATCAACAATGTGTCACTAGCTATTAAAAACAAATTCAAAAAAAGCCCCGATGCGAGGCATGTGGCACACAAGTCGACACCCGCAAGACAAAACTGTTCTCAACCGAGCTGCACGAGAACTAAAGGAAATATAAAGAAAGCCAATGAAGCAACTTTAGAGTCAAGATTAACTTCACGTACTGCCACCAGAGCAACACATTATTCATTATGGAAGTTCACTAAATTATTTGACAGACCCCAAGCAGCGAAACCACCATTCAAATTAGACTCCGGAGGATGGGCTAGAACAAGCCAAGAGAAAGCAAACGTTTTTGCAAAACACCTCTCAGAAGTATTCACCCCTATTGAATCTAATGATATCGATTTTGAGAATTATTTACAAACTACTGTCGACCAGGATTACTAACTTGACGTTCCTCCTCCTCGAATTTTTTACTTGGACATTGAATACTATCATTATTTTACTAAACTAAGTTTTCAACTGTGATCTGCTGGTGTTTTAGAGTAATTTGTTAGTTTATTATGTTCTTTTCTGTTTATTTCAATTCTTCACTACTGATATTGGTGACAATAATGAATATATTTGGCGTTGTTTGAAATTACCGCCAGTTGAACAAAAAATATCGCTTTATTTCTGGTATCGGTTTAATACGTTTGTAATTTTTTTGACAGCCTATATTTACAGAACTCTTCTAAAAATGTATCAGGAACTATAGAACTCACCTTAATGGACCAAAAACACTTTGAAAATTTTTGTTTTGGAAAAAATGATCTGCTACCGGAAGTTAGTAGATCATATTTTAATAAATAAATGGCTGAAAGAATGGAGAATTAAAGCAAGTGCCATCAAGTCAGTTCAAGTGACATTCACACTCAGACAAGGAAACTGTCCACCTGTAAACCTTGATGACCACATCTTACCACATAGAAATCATGTGAAATATTTGAGCATGCATCTTGATCGAAGACTGACCTGAACACATCAAAACAAAACAAAAAGAGAAGAAATAAACATTCGATATAGAAACCTACACTGATTGTTGGGTAGAAATTTCAAACTGTCAACTGACAATAAACTTCTCATCTACAATACTGTGCTGAAGCCAGTGTGGATATACGGAATACAACTCTGGGGCAGCGCTAGCGACAGTAACATTAGCATATTGCAGCGATTCCAAAATGTCATACTAAGATCAGTGGCCAAAGTACCATGGTTCATAACAAACGCTGAAATACATGAGGAATGCGAAATCAACACTATGAAGGACGAAATTCGCTCCAGCTCAGCAAAATACGAAAAAAAAGACTAGCATTGCATCCCAACAAGCTTGTAACTGAGTTAGCTAATCAGAGTTGCACCAGGCGACTCAAGAGGAAGGAAATCCTTAATCTCGAACAATAGGCTCTACTAGCTTACTTTTCATATAGTGGCGATCTTCACTGGAAGACGTACACATCACTCCACTCCACACACACCACATCGGCTTATAGTTGACAACTGATTGCGGATCACACAAGAAAAAAAAAATTGTTAAGTTTTTATTTTATTCTAATGTATATTGTTAAATTAGTGTTCAAAATATAAAATGCATAATATCGAATAAAAATGTGATGAATTAAAATTATAGTATAATTATGACATTGATATTAATTTAAAACCATCTCTTAACTTTTCTACAGACAAACGATGTTATGTCAAAGATTAAACAGATAGTTACTGATTCCTATACACCAAGAATTCCCCGAAGTATGTTACGTACGAGCGGGGTGAATAGGTATTCGCTTACAAGCTGCTAATTAATCTTAACTGGAGCAATTACCTCGGCAATATATCAGTCAATTTGCGTAACACAGCCATCAAGTGACGTAGGCTATCATTTTCTATATACCTACAAGGATCGCTAGATAATGTGTGATGATTATAGTAGAATTTATTAGTTATTATTTGGACGTAATGCCATCTGCATTACGTCCAAATAATTATTATCGCTGATTATAATGTTGAGCTATCAATCAGTAAGAAAGTAAGGGGCGTCTGAGAGCAGTGATCATTAAAAACATTTGGCGTCTAATTGTGTTTTAGATTTCCCGTTTTTGGGCCATTTCCGTACAGTTATAACTGTACGGGAAATAACCCAAAAATGAGAAATCATCAAATGACTCCTCACACTCTGAGTGAAGAAGAATGGAGTCTTTGACTCTTACTGACTAAAACCTATCCGTGTTCCTACTATTGCTCTTTGCATTCCAGGGCCGCGGTGACTCTTTCGAACAAATTCCGCAACCCCGGCAGAATTCCGCAACCCCGGCAGAATTCCGCAACCCCGGCTGGGGGCCCAAAACCTGTTGTTAAAGAAAGAAAATATGTTTATTTGGGACTCGCACAAATACACACAAAATACCTAATAAAATAAAGTAAAAAAGCTAACAGTATTAAAAAAAATGTAAACATAGAAGCTAACTGCATGAGATTAATCTGTGCGAGGCCAAAAAGGTCCCTGTCTCAGTATTTGCTGCGACATTTTAAAAATAAATAAATATCACAGCGCTGGTATTAATGGTAATTTATTATTAAAACCCTTCTTCCGCCGTAAAAGAATAATACCATCCCATCACTTCCCGTGGGTGTCGTAAGAGGCGACTAAGGGACTCACCAGATAATGGGCAGCAGCGTTCTCTGTAAAACGCAACACCATACACTGCGATCGCCAACCCGCCTGCCAAGCGTGCCGATTATGGCAAACCCTCCTTTTGGTGGAGGCCTATGTCCAGCAGTGGACGTCTTTCGGCTGTTATGATGATGATAATGATGATGAACCCTTCTTCTGGCGCAGTCGGGTAAAAACGACCTGAGACTGACGATTCATAAACAGGATATTGGGCAATCAAAAACCCCTCACCGATTCACCATTAACCATTACGTAGACCATCATCATAATTATCTTCATGTTTGCGATTTTCATTTTTAGGGTTCGTACCCAAAGGATTACTAACGGAACCCTATAACCCTCCGCTATCCGTCCGTCCGCCTATCTGTCAGCGGGCTGTATCTCAAGAACCGTAATAGGTAGAAAGTTGAAATTTTCATAGATGGTGTATTACTATTGCCGCTATGACAACAAATAATAACCCGGCACCCTTTATGTGCGAGCCCGACTCGCACTTGGCCGGTGTTTTTAGGTAAACGCACCCAATATAGAAGGAAATAACTACCACTACTTTAGAAGTACACACTTCCGTGAATAAGAAAACGTACTCTTCTCACCGATTTAAAGAAGAAAAACTACTAACGAGAACAAAACTCCCCTAAACGTGAGTCTCAGCCCTGTCCTACGGATTAATCAGTGGCTACTTAGCCTTTTAATACACGAGAATGGTCCTTAAGCGTCCTAGTTTAGTACAATGAGGTCGCTATTCGCTGTGATGGCCGCGGGGGGCTATTACAGCCATTTTATCGGCCACAAGGGAGCTATTACATAAAACGGTCGATCAGGCACGCGGTGGTCCCCAATCTGTGATATTTTAATGGTTTTATGAATTGTGATGTTAGAAGCTTAAAAAGCGTTGTCCTGTGTACCAAGTGTTTACCAACCCATCATTTCGGCAACTTTACTGCATGATACACTTTCGGTAACATAATCCTTCCCACTTATCGCTGCGTCAGAAAATGCCACAGCTTGCTACAATCGAAGTTTTGTTTTATATTCCTCGTTGCGTACACATTCGGTTAATGTGATAAACAACATCTACGAAATCAATACAAAAATCGCACTTAACTGTTGTAAATTTTGCCATCAGTTTAATAACTTATTGCACGGAATGTGCCCTAAACGAAGTCTTTGCGCGATATGTCCCAATGTTATTATAAACTTTTTTGCCATGGAAAACCTCTTAAGTTATCTACATAAAAAATAATGGGACCAACATTCACGCTTTTACGTCAAAAGACAAAACCAACAAAACATCCCAGCTTTATAGGTGTTATACTATAACCTACAGTTCACATTTCGCCAGTTAACAAAAGTTTGCGTATGTCATAAATTACAAACTACAAACCTCATTGCCACCCATACTTTTTACGGCATTTTAATACCGATGTTCACTGCACTATAATTTAATGGTCATATAGTGGTACTAGCTTTTTTTCCCGTTCCCGTGGGAAGTTCGGAAAATTCTTTCTTAGTGCTCCCCTACACTCCCCAAGGAACCTACATGCCAAATTTCAGCTTTCTACGACCAGTAGTTTCAGCCGTGCGTTGTCTGTCAGTCACTCAATCAGTCCGTTACGAAAGAATTTTATATATAAGGATATTGATTGATTGATTGCAGAAAAGTGTGTAAAGTCCCGTAAACCTCCATTGAAAAGGGAGGGTCCTCCAACCTGACGGTTGTTGTGTCTAGTGGGCAACTGCCCGATGGTTGATATTTGGGCTGTTGTATGTTCGAAATCGCACGGAAATATCGACACCCTTATGCTGAATTTCTTTGACGTATTTTGTATCCCGATGCAAGCCGTTTCTTTGACGTAGGTAGTTCTTTAATGGCGTTATAGATGTCACTGCGTTACTTTTTGTGTTGGAATCGATTTTTCTCAGTAACTTTTTTGAGGCAGCATAAGGTCATAAGTGATTTATTTCTTAACAATAAATATTGTGTAGAAAAGTAATAATTATAAAAGGAAACCTCCAATAAACAATTAATGTCAAAAATTAAAATAAAAAAATAAATGTAAAAGATCAATAATGTCATACACATACATACGAAATAATAAATATAATAATACAAATTCCAATTATTCAGTCAATGTACAGCTACAGTCAGATATCAGTGTAAAATATAGAATGCCGAAGTCGAATTACAAATTCAAGTATAGTGTTCACGCCTACTACAACAACTCACGATTTACTGTAGACACCAATCGCACACGTCACGACGAGCCCTTATTAAGAAACCGTCTCATTTCAACTTTAGCCTACTAGAACTTTGTAGTACTAAGGCTACTTCAAATATTTTTAGATTCAAGTAGGCTAAAGTTCTAGAATCTAAAAATGTTAGCCCTCACTTCATTTTGAAAGAAAACACTAAATCAACCAGACTTTAACCTCAACAAAAACTAAAGAGCCCCCAAAAATAGAAGTCGCCCACCCATCTACCACTCGTGAAATATTAAATTGAAGAATTTCACAAGATGATCCAATTTGAAGTGGAAAGAAAAGCTATGAAAATATTATTATACGCAATCAAAATATAATCGCTTACTCGGTTTTCTCTGAAGAATTAATAAGAAGTGGCAAATCTTGTAGAGGGTTTTCTAAAAAGATTTTAACCAGGTGGCAGAACTGAGGTCAGGTCTGAGGTCCACTTTTACTCATTTTTAGGGTTCCACACCCACACCCGAAGGTTAAACAACGGAATCGTATTACTAAACCTCCGCTGTCCATGTGTCTGTCAGCGGGCTGTATCTCAAAAACCGTAATAAGTAGACAGTTATATATTGTGTCTACTGCCGCTGTTTCAACACGTAATAAAAATTAAATTCAATTTAAATTAAAGGGGGCTCCCATACAAGAAACGTGTTTAGGGTTCTGAAAAAAAAAAACGGAACCCTTATAGGAGCACTCGGGTGTCTGTCTGTCTGTCTGTCCGTCGTCGCCGGAGAGAGATTTCAGCTTCATTTTTGTAAAAAAATCGTACTTTTTTACTAAGAACTTATTCTGTTACTTAGCACGGGTTATTCTTAAGGGAAAGTCTTAGGTAAATAACGTGGCTTCTGTCTTAAACTCAGTTTTTTAAGACCGAAAATTTCTTGATAGTCAAAAATGTGGACGAACTTTCGCAAAGGCGATGACGCAATTTCTGTAACAAGTCACGCACGCTAAGAAATTACGGAATGCTCCCCAGGGTAAGTTAACGAGCTGAAAACTTCAGGTTCCCGGAAAATTTCATACACGAAAAGATAAATAAATTATTAAGTAGAGAAAACAGGGCATTTTTCTGATGGCGCTATCAAAGAGAGTCGCTGAATGAAAGCATTTTGTAAATGCGATCATAATCTTGTGGTCTTTTTTTCACTTTTAGGGGCCGATGTGCCGACGGATAATTTAATGATAATTAGATATTCTGAATTGATATAATCAGTAAAGTCCACTCACTTTTTAGGGTTCCGTACCTGGAGGGTAACCAACGGAACCGTATTAGTAAGGCTCCGCTACCCGTCCATCCGCCCGTCTACATGTTTGTCAGCGGGCTGTATCTCAAGAACCGTAGTAGGTAGATATTTGAAATTGTGTGTTTTTCTATTACCGTTATGTTATAACAAAAAATAATAAAAATTAAATTTAATTAAAAATGGAAGGGGGTTCCTATACAAAAGAAGTGTTTTTTTCGGTTTTGGTACGGAACCCTTGGTGTGTGAGTCCAACCCGCAATTGTTTTAAAATCAATCATCGGATTCACATAATAATGCGATTTCCTATGAAATTGCCACTGGTGTAAATCTTCATTTACCTACCTTTCAAACAATATTTCAAAACCCTTTGACTGGTTCGTTCTCCCGATTGATTGGAGGAATTTCCTGTACCAGTACAATAAAGGTTGCAAGCTACGTTTCAAATGCAGCTTTGAGGTCTCGTCGATACCACACTGTAGCGAATAATGTAAGCAGTAGTAGGCCTCCCAAAAGGTGAAAAAAATGGAATGTCGGCCATAGCTCTTCGTCCACTAAACCAAACAAACCAGCCGGTCAATTCTGTATAAAACTGGAGCCAGAAAACTTAGATGAGTGAGCTGTCATTCTAATTGATATTTTTTGAGGATAGGAAATCCACAAATTTTAATGATTCCTTCCGTTCTGGGCGGAGCGGAAAAGGGAGTTTCTGACTCTTACTGAATAAAACCCATCCGTGTTCCTCCTAATGCCCTTTGTGTTCCAGGGCGGTGACTCTTTCGAACAAATTCCGCAACACTGGTCCAATTGATCCTAGGCTTCAAGATCGCTTTACCCAGTTGCTATGGTGATATTTTACAAAACAGCATAAAAAAAGAGAAATTAAACATTTATGTAGCATAAAGTTAAGGCACACAACAATATGTTTATAGGACAGACTGGAGTGAGGCGAAGTGAACTGTCATTCCATCTTGATTATAATATTTGTCAGCGAAGGCACAACTCTCCAGGTTACAACAGCCAGGATATTGCAACTTCAGTAGGCGTACTATGGGAAGTGTTGGTTATTGCACAATAGAAACACCGTTTCTTTTAAATCAAATTATTATTCACACTCAAAGTCTCAATTACAATATTCTCGCACAATGGGTACACTAAACAAGTATTCGGAACACGCGACGGTTTCTAGACGTGTGCACGTCTGCGCTGCTCGTCCGCCACCAGTATACTGCTCAGCTTCTGTCAAGCACAACGACCTAGACTCCGTCGAACGCGACTAGATGGCGTTGGCGTCCCGATTGTTCAATTGACTGACTTATTTCCGACATATTTATATTGACAGTTCAGGACCTCTTCAACAAATGGTTAGTTTATTCATAATGCAAGTCAGCCTGCCAAGCAGCTGCAGTGCTGTAACTCGCATCGTATGGACGTATCTTACGAGATACTGCTACGTGCGCGTCTGATAGTAGCTCGCATCCGAGTTACTTCTACTTTTTTTTTTCATCCGCTTGCTTGCAACGTTTGGACGCGTTCGGCAGTGGCTCGTCAGTGTCAGCCAGGCAGTTACGAACGGAACCTGTGTTTTTGTGTGCTGCATCTTGCATGAGACTACTACCACTGGCTACTGTCATCGTGAAGGCAACTAGGGCGTGCCGAGCTACTGGCATACGAGTTTGCTCTGTGTAAGCTTATAGCCATAGTTACCATGGTGAGATTGTCCAAGAACGGCACTACAGGTCAATCGCCCTCAGTATTTGACTCGTAAAACAAACATGAAGGAATTACATTGAAACTTCTCAACGTGTTAACCAAGTTTATGTGTAAACCAATGTTGAGTAAGACAGTAACCTACTCGGTAATTGGATAACGTACAAACCAAACGTTAAACTGAAGTCCGTTTTCTATTCCCAGGAGTTTTGGTATTGCCTTGTTGCTAGTTGATTGTGTTCGTTGAGATGGAGAATAAAGCCGGGGAACCAATTGGTTTTGCGGTGCGAACAAAACCTCTTTGAAATGAAGTTTTGGTGCGATTGCGTTTGTGGGTGAAAAAAAATGTATTTGCGTGCTGTCCATGGTGTCAATTTTATATAAAGAAAGAAAGAAAAATGTTTATTTGAGACTCGCACAAAACAGACAGATGTAAAATCGGATCATCATTTGTGTGATGATATCGAAGTGAATTTTATACATAGTTATTTGTAAATTACTAACAACCTCTAAGGGCGAATCTCACCAACGAAACTGATCGCGATCAGCATACAAACCACGTTTACGAGCTGTCAGTGTCGTTATTTTCTGTGGAATATTGACACTGAGAGCTTTTGACCGCAGTTCAGATGTACTGATAGTGATCAGTTTGAATTGGTGAAAATGGGCCATTTTCACCAATTATATTATATATAGGGAGTGAAAGTACTCACGATTGCAAACAACTTTTACTTTGAGACCAACCCTTAAAACTAGAAAAAAAATATCAGCTGTTCCAAAATGCAATATTCAGCCGACGAAAATGTATGTGTATAACCTAGTAGAATAGCACTTATTAGGTTCGTTTTATTTAATAAATACGCAAAAAAGCCTGTTTTGCTACGACAAAACAGCCGGTCGATTCTGTAAACACCTTACAATGAAAATTTTGCCGTAGTCAGCGTTAAGTCAATAAACAATTTCTCTTTCTTTCCTCTTCTTTCTAAATGGTCATCAGTATGCGTTACTGAGTGATTGACCTATTTTGGCCACATAATACGAAGAGGAGATAGCAGTCCTGAAAAACTGGTAATTGTTGGCAATACCGAAGGAAAGAGAGCACGTGGCAGGTCACCAACACGATGGTCTGACGAAGTGAAAGAAGCTACGTCCTCAAGCAAATTTCAGCATGTGGTGATGGCAACTATTGACCGAAATCGATGGAGACAGATTGTCCGCTTGAAGAGGTCCAGTGACCATGATCCTCAGTACTGAGGGACCGACTGAAGAAGAAGAGTGACTGACAGACAACGCACAACTGAAACTACTGGTCGCAGAAAGCTGAAATTCGGCATGTAGGTTTCTTGGGGAGTGCAGGGGGGCAATAAAAGAGAATATCCCGAAATTCCTACGGAAACAGGGAAAAAACGGGATTTGCGCGTACGAAGTTGCGAGCAAAAGCTAGTTAATCCTAAAGCTGTGGGTTGGTAGTTCACTTCATACTTGGTAGCTTGGTGCACTTTTTTGGAGCACTTGGTTGCTTCAAAAACAGTTTACGTAAAAAATCACTTAAGCAACGTTGGTTTTTTTGAGGGTAGGAAATCATCAAATGTCTCCTTCCGCTCTGGGCGGAGCGGAAGGGAGTGTCGGACTCTTACTGACTAAAACCCATCCGTGTTCCTCCTAATGCCCTTTGCATTCCAGGGCCGCGGTGAATCTTTCGAACTAACTCCGCAACCCCAGGGTTGTGTATGTTTGTTGGTTGGGTATGTTTTCTCTAACGTCCAGACGTTAGAGAAATCATACATAAGTAATTCATTTCGAATCATTATTTTCTCTGCAACCTTATTTAAAACCTTCACAAGGCAAACGTTCTCAAACTTTGGCCCTTATCCTGTTTAAAACAAAACTTAGAGTCGCAAAATAAGATCATCTTAGCAAATATTCCTGAATTATTGATAAAATCTTTGCGGCTTTGTGTTGACTGCGGTGTTATTAAAGATCGCTTCTTTGTTATAAGTATTTTACTGTAAAACTTTTCTTCTCCTCCGTTAGCAGCCCGAGAATTTTCCAAGAAATACTTAACATCTAAATATAGAGTTTTGTAAGGATCTGGGATGAATTAAGGTGGTGCCACTCATCTTTACTCCTATACTAATATTAAAAAGCTGAAGAGCTTGTTTGTTTGGTTGGTTGAACACGCTAATCTTAGGAACTGCAGGATTAAATTGAAATAAGTTACTTTAAGTGTTGGATAGACCATCACGCTACGATCAAAAGGAGTGGAGCATTATTGAAAAATTGTAACGCAGACGAAGTTGCGCGGGCAGCTTTTTTAGTATAAGAACATTTGCTCTATTTTCAAAAGCTATAACGCTCAAATTACATAACGTTTACTTCATCCAACAACACTACATAATTCGCATTTAATACAACGTTCAGTATGTCACATTGACATTTGTCATAAAAACACTTTCTTTAACGTTCGTTTTGTATATTCTTATTTAGTATAACGTTATTTTGATAACCTCTTCGATGTTATGCCTCTGTGGCGCCTCTGTGGAGTTGCTATGACGTTGCGCCCGGCTGTAATTGCGATTTCGCCGTGTTCACTAAAACTATGATATGTCAGAAATTACGCATCGTAGCTCCACAGATATATACTATTTCATTGAAATTTTGACAAAATATGCTATGTAATTATGTATAGTTTTGTACAATTTTACCTTGTAATATATTGCTAAGTCAAAGTTGAAAGTAGGGTAAGCGATTTTTTCCCAGTTTTTCGTACAAAAGTCGTCACATGTGTATAATTTTTTTTTCCGAGGGTTATTTTTTATATTGTAAATAACACAAGTGACAGTTTGGGATGAACTTTTTCTAGGTAATAAGTTTTTTTTTTCTAGGTAAGATAGGACAGATATTGATTTTTTTCCGAGGAATTATCTAAAGGTACATATTGTGGTTTATTTCAAACACTAAAAGCAGAATATTTATTATTGTGCTAAATATAACACTATTACTGTCACTGTTATTGTTTTTAGTTTTTGTATCTTTGTTTTTAACACCGACTTCTTAAGGTTATTTTAAACTTTGTAGTGTTTTGTTTGGAAGTCGGGTGATATTTTTTTGTAAAAAAGTTGTTTGTTTTTCACTTTTAAGTGGTGATACTTGGACAAAGTCTTCGTCTGCGTAGAAATTGAAATAAGCAAAAATGCTCATGAAACAAAAAATACTGAGCCAAACTGAATTAAAACCAAAAGGCAAGTATACCGCATCGAAGTAAAAAAAGAATCACACAAATCAGATCAGAAACCTTGGAGTAACCGGTTTACATACAAAAAAAAATATCCGCCGAATTGAGAACCTCCTCCTTTTTTGAAAGTCGGTTAAAAAATTGTGAAATTCTGATGAATAACACGATCAAAAGGTATCGCATTTTAAGATGATGAGTTCAATGACCCCTAAAGAGGTATTGCGTTTATTCTGTTACAGGTTGTATAGGTTTTGTGATTTTTTGTTGTACCTAAATAACATCTGCCAAAATTTCACCTTTTTGCTGCCTTAAAATGCGATACCTTGTATACAATCATGGTAAAATATCTGGACATTCTTGCTTAATAAACCAAAAAAAAAACATGGAAATTCAAATTTGTTTACATCTGGTTTGGCCACCCTTTACTTCCAACACACCATCTATAGTAGGTACAACTAAATACTACTCTCGTAAAGTTATCGGCTAATATTATGTACATGGGAAGGATCTTCCCTTCGAGAGTCTCAGCCGAAATAAAATCACTCGAGCGAATATTCAGTTCGTTGAAGTGATCCTTCAGGCTCTATTTTACGCGCTCGAAGATGGAATTAAAATTAAAACTTACATACATTTATGAAATACTAGCCGAACCGCGCAACTTCGCCTGCGTCACATTTTTCATTAAAAGGAGACTAGTCGGTAACTCTTGGGCCTTTTTCCATACAAATGCATTCCGCTGTTTACTTCGTGGATAATGCTGCTAGAGCAATGATAGTTTTTCCAAAAAATCTAGATCGAATTAATACGTGCCTCTATTATTTTAAGGGTTCCGAAAAAAAAGGAACCCTTACAGGATCACTCCGGTGTCTGTCTGTGTGTCTGTCCGTCTGTCACAGCCAGTTTTCTCCGGATCCACTGGACCGAATCTGTTGAAATTTGGTACACATATGGACTTCTATGACCCAAATACGGACGCGTTACGTAAATTATATTTTTTTTTATTATGGGGGTCACTTTTGGGGGTCAAACTAGAAAATTTAAAAAAAAGCTTTTTGAACAATATTGTGTGATATATAAAATGGAAGGGCTTACTGTGAGAGTTTTAACTATATTTTTTACATAATTTTAAAATCAATGATTTAGAAGTTATTCAAATAATTAGACGAAAAATGACCACAACCCCCCTTATCTCCGAAACTACTTAGCTTAAAATTAAAAAAAAAATGGAGATAATAGATCTTTACCTAAAGATTACAGGAAAACCTATTAGAAGTCTGTAGTTTTAAAATAACATGTTAAAAAAATTAAATTCGTTCGGAACCCTTTGCACGCGAGTCCGACTCGCACTTGGCCAGTTTTTTTTCCAAAACATAATTACTTAAAGAATTATGACAATCCAAAATCCCGAAAAAACAGCCCGTTTTTAGCTCCATGTTCAGACTACTATCAGACAAAGACAAGTTTTTAACAAAATAGAAAATAATAGAAGCATAGTATATATAGTCTTCCTAAATTTTTATATATATATTTTTATAGATCAGCCCAGTTTTGAAGAAGAAAACAATGGAATACAAAAGGTTTTTTTGTCAAGGTTTTTATAGGTAAAATCAGCCTCTGCTATAGTTGTCACTTTCGCACTTACATGAAGCGTGACGGCGGCATCAGCAATAGTTTCTTTAAATACCTATTTTTCAAATTCCTCGGGGCTAGAATGTCCTCTTAATGTTCAACGCTCCTAATAGTCTGCCTTCCTCGATAAATGGGCTATCCAACACTGAAAGAATTTTTCATTTTGAACCAGTAGTTAGTGAGATTGGCGAGCGAGATCAACCAAACAAATAAAGTCTTCAGCTTTATAATATTGGTATAGATAATTATTATTGAGAATTCCTAAAATTATTAAAAAAAAAAAAAATTTGTAATTCCTATCGAATCAACAATCAGACGTTATTTTTTACTATAAATAAAATAAATAAAAAAGGGGTGAAAGGCTACCAAGCGAGGTTGGAATATTGGGTCAGTTTATCACAGGAAAAAGAAACAATAACGGACAAAGACTCGTTAACCTGGCGCAGGCACATAACCTCAAAATCCTAAATAGCTTCTTCAAGAAACATCAATACTTAAAAAAAAATAGACCTGGATGTCTCCCAAAAGAAACGTGAAGAATGAGATAGACTTTACACTGTCGAATAAACCCCAATTCTTCAAAGATGTAAATACAATTAATAAATTTAACTTCAAACCAACCACCAAATGGTAAGGGGGAAAAATCCATACCAAAAAAAACAAGAAAAGGAGACAGTGCACCAAGAATGGAATCCAACCAAATCAAATCCCTTTCTCCATCCCAATAAACTTGTTGATAACACAAGGATAACACATCTGATTGTAACAAGATCGAAAACAAACAGGAAAAAAATATGATTTACTACAAAAAACAATATCTTATTTATTTATGTACACACAATAAACTTAAAAAAAGATAATTACAAACAGACAAAAGAGCACAAAGGCACTGCTTATTTCCATAGAAATTTCTTCCAGCAGACCTACGACAGAAGAGTGGGATAAGCAACGTAGACACAGTGTGTAGAGAGACAGAGAAGGAAACTTTAAATAGACTATACTAACTTAACTAAAGTATATTATGTATTATCCAATAATAAATATAAACTACAATATATAAACATACAAAAAAAATTACACAAATAGATTAGCCTAAATACATAATTATAATAAAATAATACATACCTACAAAATTTAAAGGATCACACTACAGTGGACAGATAATGCTCTTATCTTACTAGCACTTAATTATTTCAAACTAAATAGAATCAGCCACTATTTACTCTTTAGTAATAAAGCAGTCCTTATTACGAAATTGAATATGACGAGTAAATGTTACATATACGTAATCATGAATAGGACGGCTGTGAAAATTCACATTTTGTTACACATAATTATTTTATTCTAAGAAAACAGTCTGTATTCTTATCTAATTTCGTTTAAATCTCTTGTTAGAAACAAATGAAATAGGTACCTATCTAGTTTGAAACTTCAGTAGGTTTGAAAGGCACCATATACTGGCGGATTGGGTCTAACCAAAGAGCTTTACTGTAGACATTTTTTCTAGGATCTCTTGACTTGCTATCCCTAATTTGGACCTAGAATGTTAACCTTATGCTAAATATGACGGATTTCATAGAGAGACTAAAAAATTATAGGCAATGAAAAAAAAACTGGGCAGCCGTACCATTGAAGACCTTGTCAATCGGCAAGTGCCCTTTAGGATCGCTCGACACTCCTTTCAGTGTTTTTCGATATTCCTTATAGTTTCGGATTTGGCCCTGAAGGCACAATTAAAAAAATCACCCTATATATTCGGGTATAAATCCAGATTTGCAAATTATTTTTTACTAGCTGTCCCGCGCGATATCGTCTGCGTCACATTTTTCATTACTGCTCCGCTCCTATTAGACTTAGCGTGACGATATATAACTTATAGCCTTCCTCGATAAATGGGCTACCTAACACTGAAAGAATTTTTCAAACCGGACTAGTAGTTCCTGAGATTAGCGCGTTCAAGCAAACAAACAAACAAACTCTTCAGCTTTATATATTAGTATCTAGATTCGATTTTTAGGGTTTCGTACCCAAAGGGTAACAAACGAAACCCTATTACTAAGCCTCCGCTGTCTGTCCGTCCATCCGTCCGTCCGTCCGTCCATCCGTCTGTCTGTCAGCGGGCAGTATCTCATGAACCATAGTAGGTACACAGTTCAAATTTTCACAGATTGTGTATTTATATTGCAACTTCAACACAAATAATAAAAATTAAGGGAGATGGTACGGAACCCTTCGTGTTCGAGTCCGACTCGCACTTGGCCGGTTTTTCATTAGCAGCTCGGAGTTTGGATATGTGCTCAATTGATAGCAATACGTTTTCCCGTATAAAAAAACGGGTGATGTTATTATGTTATGTAATGATTTAACACCATTATTCATTACAGTTATTTTTTATTACGAGTATCTACATTAAGGGCACTTTGCGACAACTTTGAATGCGCCCTAAGACTTTTCTCAATGTTAGTCACGTAATCATTAGGTACACAACTCGCATACAACATTGGTAGCAGGCAGCAAATCCTTAATACCTGATAAAAAAAAATAAAGGCAAAAGTACGGCATTGTCATCTTACGCTTTCAAAATGCAATCACCCCAAAACATTTTAACGTAATCAGCACAAAATGGCCGCCTAACGTCAAGTTTACGTCACATTCACTCGAATAAACATTTCTCAAAAGAAATGATGAATACACGCATCCAATCCTCGTATTTCCCTATTTACATTTCGAGGTTTTTCACAATAAAAGGTTACTGAAAATATATTTTCGTTTTCTGTCTACTCCCTGGGGAATTGGCGTAAAAACCTGCATGCTACATCGAAATAAGAGCTCTTGGGATATATGCATGTATGAGTCAAAAAATATGGTGTTGTTTTTAGGATTCCGTACCTCGAAAAAACGGAGCACTTATAGATCACTTTCTTGTCCATCCGTCCGTCTGTCTGTCAAGACGCTTTATCTCGGGAAGGCGTGGCGGTACCGAATTGAAATTAAAACCATATACTCAGATCGTACAACCACACAGTCCCTTGATGCTCTGAAAAAATCAAACTTCTAATTTAACGTAAAAAAAAGATACAGCCGCAAAAACCGTATATTTCGACACTCTCAAAGGAATTAAAATTTATAGAGTATTTTCCGTTGACCTAGAACTATGTTTGGCAAATAATATCGTCTAATACTACAAGTATAAGTACATTTGTTATTAAATTATAAGAAACTAGTGGACGTCACGCGGTTTCACCCGCGTAGTTCCCGTTCCCGTGGGAGCACAGGGATAAAATATAGCCTATGTTACTCCCTGATAATGTAGCTATCCATTGCTGAAAGAATTTCTCAAATCGGTCCAGTAGTTTCGGAGCCTATTCATTTCAAACAAACAAACAAACAAACAAATCTTTCCTCTTTATAATATTAGTGTAGATAATATAGTCTTTGTGTAAAGTAATAAATGTACCTTCTAACCTAATTCTCAACGCCGAGAAAACGAAATGTGTCAAGTTTGCCTTACCTAACGTTAGAAATCTAAAAATCAAATCAAATCTTTTATTTGCATAATACAGGTTGGACCGAATGTCATTTTAAACAAAGAGGTGCTTGAAATTGTGCACTCAGCGGTGTTCTTGGGAATAACTGTTGATTCCAAACTTCAATGGGGCCCGCATATATCAAACCTGTCGGGAAGGCTCAGCTCAGCCGCCTACGCCGTCAGAAAAGAAAGACAATTCACTGATGTTTACACAGCTCGGTTAGTATAATTTAGTTATTTCCATAGCGTTATGTCTTACGGTATCCTATTGTGGGGTAAAGCTGCAGACATACAAAATATATTTGTGTTACAAAAACGGGCTGTACGAGCAATATATCAGCTGGGGTCAACAGTTTCTTTAAGAAAAAATTTCAAAGACATTGGAATTCTCACGGTAGCATCTCAATTCATTTTTGCAAACATGTTACATTATATTAGGCAAAATATACATTTATACCCTAAAACCAAGATTCGAGACTCATTTGTGGGGCTCGGTATCCGTTTTTACAATACGCTACCCCTTTCTTATCTTGAGCTGCCTTTTAACTCGTTTAAAGCTAAAGTTAAATCTAACCTTTGTTCGAAGGCATACTATTCAATCAATAATTATTTAGACGATAATAATAGTTGGTCGCAGTGTTAAACGCAAGACATACTTCGTTTTAATGTTCCTTCATAGTTAGCATAAGACAGTTTCCATGAGTTCATAATATATTTGTTGACTTATATGTCCGTAGAGGTCAATTATTGTTTTTTTTTTTATTATTATTGTTTTTTTTGTATTGAAATACTCTGAATACAATGTTTTTTTTTGAGTGTGTAGTGTGATACAACCTCCTTGGATTTCTCACCCTCCGGGGACCTCCGTCAATTTAATAATAAAAAAAGCTTTAGAAGAATTAGGAATTTAGAATAGGTTCAAATATTGACGAACAATGATTGATTTGTTTTTATGACAGCTCTGTAAAAGTTTTTCTTGAGAGCACCCGCTTAATATAATGATCTCTTAAATCGCTTAAAGTCTTTTTTATTGATATCGATCCCGGGACGTTCCAGAAGCCCTAATCGGAACGTCCACAGTAGTAACATGTGATTAACTAGTGACTTAGACAATTGTTTGATATTATTCTATCCTGAGCAACCGGCAGCAAGTTCGTCATGATCCCTTAGATTTCACTGCTTGCGGTAGCGTCGGAGGTCGAGTTACCTCTTTCCCTCGAATATGGCGAAGGGGGTAATGGCTGATCTTTGCGTTATGCTCGTGAACGAGTGCTGCTTGTGGTGAATGGTCGTCTTGTTAGCCATGGTTTGTTTGTTTTTTATGTTACACCGATTAAGTGTTTTTTGTTTAATTTGGTGGCCCTAGTTTATGACTTGTGGCGTCGAGTCACAGATATATTGTTAGATTCTACCCCTGCACGTGTAGGCGGGCACGGCCTTTATGTCTGGAGGCATACCTATTAAGTTTGGTTTACATTGTTTTTAGCTTGAGTTATTTATTCATTCATTCATTGAGTTGTCTGATTATGATGGCATAATGGAGTGTAGTAGCTTACAATTGGTAAATGATTTCGTTTTTAGGTTGTACGTGTTACCCAAAGTCTATTATTTTCTTTGTAATAAAGCTTTGCACACTATTTTATAAATGCAAGTTCTTCTAACTCAACAGACAGATGTGTTGCTGGGGAGTTTGTTGGCCACTTCTTCTCCACAGCTAAAACACTAGGAAGTGGGGACGGGCGGGCGTTTTGGGGGACTGTCTATTTGTAAACTTTGACGTTCAAAAAGTGCTGGTACTCAGCCTAATTTAAATAAATGACTTTTGATTTTGACCTACAAATTTGTACGGAACCCTCGGTGGGCGAGTAAGACTCGCACTTGTCCGGTTTATTTTTTTCGAACATGAACTCTTCCGATACCAATTGTTTCTTCATCCGACGATGGATTGAAATGGAGCCGTATTCTCGTATTTTTAAGTAACTTTCGCATTCACATCTCCGCCGCACTCCGTCAAAATGTATGGAAATTAGAGGTATTTTTCGCAAATTGCGACTAAGACGCGAATGCGAATGTTGCTCGAAAATGAGATTTGTAGAACTTGCCCCCTGAATTACACTAGAAAGGTTTAGGTAGTTAAATATAGATAAATAATCTTGATGTAACTTTTTGCACAAGCACATATTATTAAACAAATGAACTATTGATTAAACCAATGGTCCAATTGATTTAGTAACCGTCATTGTTTTATTAACATTGGATTTTAAATGCATTTTTTTTAAACTAAGTTTTTAAATAAAAAAGATACATCAAGATTGTTTACTTTTATTTAAACAACCTAAACATTTCTAGTGTAGTTCTTAATCACACGTATACGCTGCGAAATCGTGACGCTGACGCAGCGGTTATACGGGCGTCTACGCTAAATATGATAGTAAATACCTATAGATTACAGCAAGATATAAATTCTCGTTCTCAGAAAAATAATAGAGGTTTTTGAATATAAGCCATATGAAACTCATCAGTCTTTGTTAGCTATACGAGATAACTGGAACCAAAATAGAATAAAGATAATGTAACGAGAGCTTTTGTATGTAAATATTTTACAAAGAAAATGCGGGATGCCTGACGTAATTAAAACGAATTGGGTTACGAGCTAGATGAAAAATGAATAAATTCAGACTCACACATATAGCGTGCTCGGATAATTTTAGGCAGATTGTGATTCTCGCAAAGTAGTTAATATTTTTTATGAGTTAGCAAGATTGAGACTGCCGGATTTTTCTGTAGTTTCACGGGACACTCTTCAAGTTGGAATACGGTTGTGCTGTAATTTGATAGTATAATATCTATACTACATCCATCTATACTAATCTGTTATAATATTATAACGCTGCAGTGTTTGTTTGTCTGATATTGCTAATCTCAGGAACTACTGATTCGAATAGATTTTTTTATTTTTTATTGATGAATGGGTTTGCTCTTGACCACACTCACGCCTGATGGAAAGCGATGGAGAGCGAGCGTGTCCAGAAGATGCTTGTTCACTCTTGCTGAAGGCAGACGGATTATATGTGGACGGGACACAGACGCTGGCAGAGAGAGATTTTAATGTTGAATAACCCATTTATCGAGGAAGGCTATAAGCTGTATAACATCACGCTACGACCAATAGGAGCAGTAGCGTAGCTAGCATGGGTTGTCCACCTGGGGCGGATAATGTGGTGTCACCCCACAAATGAACCCCCCAATAAATATGAGTTGCGCCTTTGGTCTTTCGTTCTGATGACGACAATTGCAAGCCGTTATTCGGAAGGGAGAAGGGAAGGTGTGCCATTTGCGCTGCAGGTTTTTATTTTCAGGAATGTTCTTACATCATACTTACAAACAAAATTTCGAAAATTAGATTATTTCGATTTTGTTTTCATCATTATCTAAACCCAACTTTGTTGAGTAACACAATTAAAGTCAAGAACTAAAAGAGGGCAGAACACAAGAGCGAGCAAAGCGAGCTCGAAAATTTTCGCAACCCACCTCGGATAGGTTTTATTTTCTTTTGATCATTCATACATAAATAGAAATATCTTTATGGAATGACGCAAGAAAGCTCATTAACTGAGAGAGGGCAGAACACAAGAGCGAGCGAAGCGAGCTCAAAAATTTATGCACCCCAACTCGGAAAGGTTTTATTTTCTTTTGATCATTTCATACACAAACATAGTGATTTCATTGAGTCATACAGAAACGCTCGAGAAAAAAGAGAGTGCAGAAAGTAAGAGCGAGCAAAGCGAGCTCGAATTTTTTTACACCCCATCACGGACAGGTTTCATTCTGTCGCCCGTTACCCCTAAGCGGGTGTCACCCGGCGCGCGCCGTACCCCCCCTCCGCCCTCTCCCTCGCTACGCTACTGAATAAGAGTGGAGCATTAATGAAAAATGTGACGCTGACGAAGTTTCGCGGGTCAGCTATTACAAATATTAAGACTACGTTTCCACCTGTAGTCAATTCAGATGCTAGTTGCATTACATTGCAGGTTGCCAAGAAATAATGTGATCAATAGCTCGATCGTGCCCCGCAATGTATTTGAACTTGAAAAAAGATTGGGTAGTGATAGCACAAGATCAAGAGGTTTGGAAGCAGTAAGAGCTGGCCGTGAGAAACAAAATAAGCTTCAAAAAATCAATGAATTCAGAAAGATTTTAAGATGATTTAGATGATCTTTAAGGGCCGGAAAGATAGTAATAATTATGTTAATTAACATCAAAAGTGGTTTTCCCCAAAATACTAATCTGAGGAACGCACAATTTAAAGATTAAGAATCAAACTCGCAAAGAATCTTTTAAAACTAGAATCAAAAATAAAAGTGGTTTTCCCCAAGGCACTAATCTGAGGAATGCACAATTCAAAGATTCAGAACCAAACTCGCAAGATTCTTTTAAAACTATTCGTTAAAGCTGAAAACACGGTAGATAAAGCTAACGTCAACGTGTCCCACACTTTTAAACAAATATATCTAAACAATTGCCCGAGTTTCATCTGCGACAAAATTACCTCGTGGCTTCGTTGAAAAATAAAAAAAATAACGTATGCGGAGCTTGGAGATTGCTTGCCATACATAATAAATGTAGGCAATATTTACACTTACATATGAAAGAATAGAGGTAATTTTTAGATTACATTTTCTCATAGATTATGCATCATAATGTTTACTGGAGGGTTGTTTGTTTGACCCAATTTTTTTGCGGAACCCAACTTGGATAAAATTAAGTAAATTGGTTTTGTGCATTGTTTTTTTTTTTGGTGTGACAGTGTTTCTCTCTCTACCATAATTAAGTTAGGTGTAGGCAGTATCAGGACATATGGACCAAAGTCGTTAGGCAGTGAGAGCCAGAGGACGGGTGACACCACCGAGGAAGGCCTAAGAGAGGCTGGCATGAGGACTTAGAGGCGTTCATGACGGATTGGTCATGAAGATTAGAAGGCTATGGGGAGACCTTTGCCCAGCAGTGAGACACTACAATTTGATAAAAAAAATAATTAATCAGTAAGTTTTCAGGTTTTCACCCATTCAACTAGATATTTTACCTATTACAGCGATATTAAAATAGATGTATAAACTGTCACGCCTTTTTCATGGCAAAAACCACCTTCTACTATTAATTTACTTACATATTCTTAGGCCCTGTACGCACTGCGATTTTTATTCGCGCGAATTTAATTCACCTTAAATTAAATTTGCATCAAATCACAGATCGCGTGTATTTTTTTCCGCCAGTGCGGATACTCGCATAGGATTCAATGTGTTACAGAATTGTGGTAAAAAAGCCCGCGCGAATAAAAATCGCAGTGCAGAAAGGGCCTATAAAAGCTCAGCAAGTTTTTCTGGATACAACGCAATACCAGTATTTTGTATAATGGGTAACAGTAAAACCAGACACAGCTGAATACCAGAATTTATCGTGAAAAGGCTACCTAACTGACTTGTACAACCCGGTACTTACCTAGGTAAAACGGTTCTTCTTGGCAGACTCACCCATCCAAATACCGACCTCGATAAGTGTTGCTTAACCTTGAAGATCGGCCCGTGCGGCTGTTATTATTTAGCTACGAGCTTCTCACTTACACACCTACAAATGACTGAATTTATCTATGACGTATACAAAAACTCCCAGTAGGCCGTTTCGTCTTGTTCAGGCCACATTATTCATGGCCGTAAAATCCCAAAGGCGCGAATTAGTTTTTTTCGTTTCTATGTTCAAGAGCAAAACTTTACGAATAAAATTGAGATTTGTATTTGGAACGAATAATTTAATGTTTATAATGCGACTTTTGGAACTCTTTAAAAGTCAATTACGTACGAACTAAGAATTTTAATGTAATGTACCAACAGGCATTTTGGGTATTACTTCACAAAATAGTGTTTTTTTTGTCGAACTTCAGTTATAAATTAATGTCAGAAAATATAACACAAACGCTTTCAAAATCTGGGAACGCAATGCACAAAATAATCCAATTCACTCTACCAATAAAAGTAACCCACACATGGTAGGCGCCGGATAAACTTGCAATAAAATACATTGACCTTTCCCTAATATCCCTTCGTGAATACTCAAACAATAACTTATGAACCGTTTTTCATTACTAGAGAACGTAGATGATTACGATAGAAGACGATTCAGGATAGTTTTGTCTTTATTTAAATTATTTAAATACTCTCTTAGTGCACCCTTACGGATTGTAAGGAAGCTTCATGCCAAATTTCAGGTTTCTGCGACCAGGAGTTTCGGCTGTGCGTTGTCTGTCTGTCACTCAATCAGTCAGTAACGCAATAGTTTTATTTATTACTAGCTTTTACCCGCGACTTCGTACGCGCATATCTCGCTTTTTCCCGATCCCGGAGGAATTTCGGAAAATCTTCTCTTAGTGCTCCCCTACACTCCCCAAGCGACCTACATGCCAAATTTAATTTGCAGCTCTCTACAATACATAGTTTCGGCTGCAAATTGTCTGTCAATCACTCAATCTCCGCCGGCGCGATTCTCTAAGGGAACTGTTTAAGAATATTAACATCATGACGGTACCTTGTCAATACATTTACGAAAACATCATGTATGTCAGAAAGAATTTACATCTTTTTAGTAAAAGAGGCGACAGACATAATTATGGTACTAGAAATAGGGATCAATTAGTTCAACCAGGTTTCAGACTGGCTTAAGTTGCCTCATATTTTATGGGGTACTGTTTAAAATGTTATAATAAGATACCTCCCCATATATTAGAACTTAATGAGACAAAATTTAAATCTTGTATTAAACGCACACTATGCAGGCAAGCATATTATAAGTTGGGGGATTATATTGAAGATAAAAATGCTTGGCTGAATGCTGGTCCGGCTCCACAGCCACTAGGGCGCACAAAATAATCTGTTAGCATTTGGAAGCATTGTTGGACCGGCTGAAGATTGTAAAAAAAAAAAACAATATTTGCATTGTATAGACTCAATTTTATTTAGCAATGTATAATTTCATCCATTTTAACGGCACATGTGTGAGTACTGTGTACCTTAAACTTAAGCTATAGCTATCAGTTTTAGGTTTGTTTTTGACTTGAATGTACCCTGGCGGTTGGGAGTGTCATGCTCACACAAAAGTCTGGCTGATGGTGGCGTATGCGTTGGATCATTTGGCTCCCTTCAAAATGGTTGAGCCGAATGGTGCTAGCGCATGCGTCATGTTCGTGAACGGGCGCTGTCAGTTGGGACTGGTCATGTCTCAGTTGCCATGGTTTATTTTAAATATTTCTTTGAATTGTTCCTTTTTTTCCCGGACGCTTTTATCCTGCTCGTCTTTTACATCGTTCTCACATGTTTGTATAATTTCAACTTGATGTAAACAAAAATTTGTAACAATTTATTATTTTTTAAAAGAGTGTCCGTGGAGTTTCTTGCACGTTCTTCTCCATAGAGATCTACGCTTTGGAACGTGCTAATAGCTTCATCTTGTTGGACTGACCGACCTTGACAATTCAAAAGTGCCTGTAAATGGTTTATTTGAAATAAACGATTTGATTGATTGATTGATTGAATCAGTCTGTAACGGAAGAATTTTATAAATATTGATATATGTAGGATTTCTGTTTATGATAATAAATGTATGTGGGTCAATGACCGTTTTTGCACATTTATCTGGCGCCTACCATACACTAAAAATACAATAAGGGCACAAGAAGTTATTCAAACATTTACTTGTCAGTAGTTTTAAGGACAGGGATATACCCGCCCGCGGGTAGCATTCGATTTCAAAAATTATGCAAAAAGTTTCTGAACACGAACGTCATACCAAAGTTTTAGACATAGTTTCCTATGGCTAGAAATATGTGTCTATAATTCACTCATTTAAAAGCAATAACGATATGTGATTTATTACTAAGCTACACTATACAAACCACGGTAAAAAGGGTACAATTTTTGGAACGAAGTTCCTTATCGCGCGTTGTGAAAGGGGGCTAGACGGAAAAAAATCTCACGAAAAGTTGTAACGACACTTTTTGCTATAGTTGTAAGCCGTGCGACGTGCGCGTGTTTCTCTGTCTGTCTCTTTCTCTCTCTCTCATAGAAAGCAAGCCAGTTATTTTCGTTTCGTCTTTCTATTTACATAATATTTGTAAGGTAGGCAGGGTAGGCAGGGTAGGCAGGATAGGCATGGTAGGCAGGGTAGGCAGGGTAGGCAGGATAGGCAGGGTAGGCAGGGTAGGCAGGGTAGGCAGGGTAGGCAGGGTAGGCAGGGTAGGCAGGGTAGGCAGGATAGGCAGGGTAGGCAGGGTCCCGGGTCGACGGCGCGCTGTGTTCCACGCGCGCCTCAAGGAGCTGTCAGCATAAAGGACGGGGCCCGCTAGGGCCAGTGCCTGCCGGGGTTGCGGGATTTGTTCGAGAGAGTCGCCGCGGCCCAGGAACGCAAAGGGCATTAGGAGGAACACGGATGGGTTTTAGTCAGTAAGAGTCTGACACTCCCTTCTGCTCCACCCAGAGCGGGAGGAGTCATTTGATGATTTCCCATCCTTAAAAAAAAAAAAAAAAAAAAAAAAAAGGGTAGGCAGGGTAGGCAGGGTAGGCAGGGTAGGCAGGGTAGGCAGGGTAGGTGGGTAGGCAGGTGAGGCAGGGTAGGCAGGGTAGGCCGGGTAGGCAGGGTAGGCGGGGTAGGCAGGGTAGGCAGGGTAGGCAGGGTAGGCAGGGTAGGCAGGGTAGGCAGGGTAGGCAGGGTAGGCAGGGTAGGCAGGGTAGGCAGGGTAGGCAGGGTAGGCAGGGTAGGCAGGGTAGGCAGGATAGGCAGGGTAGGCAGGGTAGGCAGGGTAGGCAGGTTAGGCAGGGTAGGCAGGGTAGGCAGGGTAGGCAGGGTAGGCAGGGTAGGCAGGGTAGGCAGGGTAGGCAGGGTAGGCAGGGTAGGCAGGGTAGGCAGGGTAGGCAGGGTAGGCAGGGTAGGCAGGGTAGGCAGGGTAGGCAGGGTAGGCAGGGTAGGCAGGGCAGGCAGGATAGGTGGGTAGGCAGGGTAGGCAGGGTAGGCAGGGTAGGCAGGATAGGCAGGGTAGGTAGGGTAGGTAGGGTGGGTAGGGTAGGTATTAGGGTCTAAAATTAAGCCTACTGATTAAGTTTATATTACATTATATTTGTTAATAATAAAAAAAATATTATTGTAACATAAAAAAAGAATTACAATTCCTTCACTAATTACTTCTCCGAACTTCGTTCCATCCGGGTAAGCTTCGCGCTGCGCGTAGAAAACTCGCGTGACGTCACTACTATAGCACAATTTTTACTACCGACGTGCCATCATTGGCCTCCGCTGCGCTTTATCTTTATCAATGTTTATTAATCGAAAAGGCAAAAAAGCCTGTCATTATTTACCGAAAACTATCTTTTGCCAGTGGCTTCACCCGCGTGGTCCCTAGGGAACATAATTTCGGGATAAAAAGTAGCCTATGTCCTTTCTTAGGCTCTAGATTATCTGGTTAACAAATTTCATTTAAATCGGTTCAGTAGTTTTGGCATGAAAGCGCGTCAGACATGCAGACAGAGTTACTTTTGCATTTATAAAATTAGTAAGGATGTAATGGACGGACCGAATAGATTTATTATTTTTCTATCTAGTAAAATACCCGATTGACTGCAGTCTTCACAGACCACTGAGATGCATCAGCGGCCACTCTTTAAGGCGGCATTGTCCAAACTTTATAGAGGTACAAACTAAGTATGCTAGATTTAGCGAGTGTCATCAATTACTGGTAGACACTGACGTGACAATTCTGATTAATACAATGACGGCCGGAATTTATGATCAGCGCATATCGAGCATACATCAAACAATTATTGTCGCGCATCTTAGAGCACATCACGACGTCGCACGTTTTACGAACGCGCGCTCAAGCCGCTGTAGATGACCAAAATGCAGTATTGTCTGCGTCTGAAATTCGAAGCGTGTTAGCGCGCGTCATTTGTACGTAGTCGTTGTTAAAAAACGCTGTATTCAAAGGCTGTAGTATTAACCCATCTGATTGTAATAATTACATTAGTTAAATTCTTTAAATAAATCATATCGGTTTTTTGCATCCTCGACTGCAGCCGAACATAATTACTTCAGTTTTATTTACTTGTAAAATGGCGTCTTAATATTCTGTGGCAGTCTGTATATGCAAATGCTAGCAATTTCCCTCAAAAGGATCGATTCATTCGTTAATGTGATAACAGGGTGAACTTCATGCGGTTCAATCTTTTGAATTCGAAGAAAAAGTTCATTTGAATAGGAGAGCTGAAAGTAAATCGAGATGTACAATTTACAAATAGATATTTACGTATCTAGAGAGAAAAAAATATAGAACCATAGAAATGATTGGTTAAACCAGAAATGTTAAAATAATCCCATCCCAGCCCTAAACACTTTTCAATTTCATTCAATTGAAGTCATAGATAGAAGCAATTGTAATTTATATGTCTAATGTCAATCATATGAAAGAAAATCACGAAAATTAAGAATAGATCCCCATCCATTCTTAATTTTCGTTTGTTGGTATGGGTCAGCCAGATATCAGTTTTTTTTTTTCAATGGTTAGTAATCATCAAATGACTCGTTCAGCAGAGTGGAAGGGAATGTCAGACTTAATGACTTAAACCCATCCGTGTTCCTCTAAATGCCCCTTGCGTTCCAGGGTTGCGGTGACTCTTTCGAACAAATTCCGCAACCCATCACTACCTACGAGTGTCTACATAAGTATTTTTTTACCCGACTGCGCCAGAGGGAGGGTTATGTTTTTCGAGAGTATGTATATGTTTGTATTTATGTATACGTATAATTGTTTGGCACGTTCTGCGGCCTGAACGGCTCAATGGATTTTAGCTTGAGGATGTCATTAGATTTGTCTTGATTGTGATAGTGACACTGGGTATATAAAAATATTAAAATTGCTGATTTTTAGCGCCATGTTATGCCATTAAACATTTTTTTATTTTCAAAACCTATCAAGTGGGGTATCGAGTTAAAAGGGCTCGAGGAGACGATTCCAAAAATGTAACACACTAATTACATTTTTGGAACCGTCTCCTCGAGCCTTTCCAGTAGGAAATAAAAAAATTGATTTTGTTAAACAAACCGACCGCTAAAAATAATGCAGTTCAATCACTGATCTGATGCCACCAACTGCATCAGACTGCTTGAAAAGCGACTTGTTTCGAACTTTTTAGTTGTTTTCAGCGGTCGGGTTTTTGACAAAGTCATTTTTTTTTTTGTTTTAAGGATCTAGAACTTAATTTCCTCTCTATGTTTTCCGTCGCCATTTTGTGTATGAATAAAAACTATGTTACAGCAAACATTGTATTACAATGATTATTTAGGTAGTGATATTATTATTCAGTGGTATTTTACGAACCTAATTATACTTATTAGATTAGTTATGAATTTTCCGTGTAAGTGGTCGAATTATGTATTCTATTGACCGTACCTATCTAATTAAAATATCAGTATGTACATAAAGTATTTTTCCGTTGTTTTGAACATAATTAATGTCATTGAAGTTTCCTGCATTTGATTTCCGATTTATAGCGCATTTGTTGGTGCCCAATAATGTGCTACTGTCAGCACATTATTGGGCACCAACAAATACGTTGTTATGGAATGAAAAACAACAAAAAATCTAGTTGATTTCAATTTTATTTGTCCTAGCTTTTGTTTTCAACTTCGTACACGCGTATCCCGTTTCTTCCCGTTCCCGTAGGAATATCGGGAAATTATCTCTTAGTGCTCCCCTACACTCTCCAAAGAACCTATTTGCCAAATTTCAGCGTTCTACAACCAGTAGTTTCGGCTGTGCGTTGACTGTCAGTCAGTAACGGCAGAATTTTAAATAGATTGAATATGTGTCGTTCATTTTCTGAACAAACACTTGATAGAAATTTTACTGGAATTCAAGTATTAAATATTTCTAACCTCCTTCTTTAATGAAGTGAGTGGGTATTAAAAATAATCTTTAAATCATCATCAAGCATTGATCTCAAAATAACATAGAAAGAAACCCAAGATTTCAACAGTTTCTGTTTTAGCTATAATAATATTAAGAAATATGTTGTATTATAATTATTATTATTGTACATAGCCACAAGCAATAAACATTTTCGACAGTAGTTCGATTTTATTATTGTGTAAAGTAGTTAAGCTATTAAATAGAATCACCTAATACACTAAGGCTTGGCACATCGCAGCCAATTTTACATACTTGTCGCGTCATGTCCCTAGAGTAAAATAAAGTTATAAAAAATTCTACACGAATTGTCGACCCTACACTAATGCTAGAAAAAACGACTTTCTTATAACAACCGGCATTTTTCACTTCATTGCGTTTATTTATCAGGATTTTCTAAACTCGACTGGTGACACGGTGAATTGAACGCGCAATGTACCCAAGAAATTCTGATGACGAATTATCGTTATTCTTAGAAGGTCATTTTTTATGACAGTAAGTTAGTTTTAAGGGAGGACATTACCCTTAAACTTCAAGATTCTTCATGTCGTTGAGGGGCTGGGAATGCAATCTATAAACGTGAAAATGGGCTGCTTCTTTGCAGCTGGGCCGAGGATCGGACGGTAGGAATATATGGCCAGATTTATAACGTTGACCCTTCCATAGAATCTTCCATGTATGAAAATTATTATATCATGTCAAAATTTTTGTAGCAAATTTTTGTAAGTCCATTTTATTGACAAAAAAAGCGCAGTGTCCACTGTTATTATAAAGCGGCGATATTTTTTGTTTATTAGTTCATTGATTAGCAATAATAAGGTATTTTACTGAAAAAATCTGAAAAAATCCGTCAGATAAATTTCCAAAAATAAAGGACTCGTATTTTTTTTTTCACGTAAACAGATAATAAATACGATACAGTGCGTTGAAAATACGCGTGACGTTACGTCTCTAGTAAGCACCATCGTAATGACGTCACGCGTGTTTTGCTAATCTATCTAATGGACTAGTTAGGTTTTTTCAGTAAAATACCCTATTTCGTTGAGTGATATCGGTTACTGTTCCTATGGTATTACTGGAACAACACACATACAGGAACAGTTTTCTGTCATGTGACGAATACGTCGCAATAGGCAAGCCGCTGAAAAAAGGGATAGGATCTCATAAAATGCTTGAACCCGCTCTTTTTCGTATATCAGAGATATCCATTATATTCGGATTTAGTACCAATGCAGGAATAAAAATTGGCCAAGTGCGAGTCGGACTCTCACACGAAGGGTTCCGAACCATAAACCGAAAAAAAACACGTTTCTTGTATCGGAGTCCCCTTTAATTTTTATTATTTGTTGTTATAGCGGCAATAGAAATACACCCTCTGTGACAATTTAAACTGCCTTTTACAGTTTTTTAGATAAAGTCTGCTGACAGACAGACGGATGGACGGACGGACGGACGGAACCCTAAAAATGACCATCCCAAACTGAATATGGCTCTCACGATCGTGCTTTCATATTAAACTGCTCGTAACATTCCATTACCCCTTACAAAAAGGGCAAGGCATGACCCGATGAGAAAAAAATAAATCTAGAACACTGGACCGATCTGCCATTTGTATTCAAAGCCACGTCTCCTCTAACAATTCATGAAAATCTGTAAAAAGCTGTTCAGTGTAATTCAGTAATAGTCCTGCGTACTGAAAATGTTATTTAAGTGGGGACTTGAAAGTGATGGCCACTAAAATTTTGCAATATTATCTGTGTTTACGAGACGTTTGCCGTAAAAAAGATATTTAGCCGTTCGTGTAAGAAGCACTTTTTCTTTTTAGGACCGTTTTTAGTTTGTGGCCAGTAGTGTTTGACGAGACGTTTTAAGGACTTCTTTACTTTATACAGGGAGAACTCGTGGTTAAATAATAACAGCCGCACGAGTCAATCTTTAAGGTTAAGCATTGCTTTACAAGGTTGGTCAGTGGATGGGTGACCATCTTAACATACCGAGTTTCTTCCATGTCTCAGAAAGCATACAAAGCCGTTGGTCCCGGCGGGCATTTGTGGATATTTGGAAGTCGTTACGGATTGAAAAAGCCAGTAAAGCTGACACCAGTGTTGCCAAGTATAGCTGTTTTACCCAGTTAATGGGTTATGGAGGTCAAATACTGGTATTCAGCTGAATTCGATTTGACTGGAAGCTGACCCCAATTTTATTGGGAAAAGGCTAGGCTGATGATGAAGTGGCACGAGTAATATTAGGAAGGTCTTCATCGATCTATATTGAAGGCGTGCAAGGCGTTGACTATGCCATCTAGTGTTGCATATTTAAAACATAAACCTTTAACATTAACAATACTGACTTTGACATTTCTGGGCTGCCACCTATAGTTCCTGCACGCTCCATTTAGGAGAACGTGCACAAAGTAGACTGTGTCATCTAGCGTTGCATATTCGAAACTAATAAGATTTTTTTTCTTGACATTGACACTGTTGTGCTACCACCTTATAGTTCCTGCACGTTCCCTATACCGTTTTATTAAACGCTTTGAACTACGATGATTCGGTGTGACTTAGAATTAAAAATTATTATTTATTTCGATTTTTTTTTTCGAATACTGTTATTTTTTATTTCTGTGGTTTTTTTAATTAAAAACTATATAAATATACGGTAGTTTTTTTTTATAATTTTAATTTAATTATGTAGTAGTGTTTTTTCACTGAAAACAATAAAAGAATTGTACATAAATAATTTGGATAGTCTATAATCTTCTTTAGTAATTGACTTTTAATAGGGATTGTATAGAATCACTCTCGTTTTGAGTGCATTTTAAGTATTTTATCGACGTCACAAATTTAAATCAACATAGCTATTATAATTATGCATGAAGTGAAGCGTAGTCAATGTGACCATCGCTTTATCCTTATAATATCCTGCTTCCTGCTAATGTTATAAATGTGTTTGTTAGCCAAGCACTGCCGCATAGATTAATAGTAGGTACCTACAACCACCAACTTAAATCGACGTACACTTTTATGTTCTAAATCTTTAGCTGGAGCAAAATATTAAGTTCAAATCGGGATCTAAACAAATTTTTAAAAAATCCGATTTTGAATAATTTATGTCAATTTTGATGACATGTCAAATTAATCGCAACATGTAGTGTTAATCGGATATTGACGCTAACTGTAAACAGAGGGATAGTTTTTGCCGTGTACAGTGAGAAAACTACTTACTACAGTGCAGTATTTGTCAAATTCAACTTCCATCTGTTTGAAACATTGAGATCTAAACGACGCAACAGAAATATATGCGCTAAACCGCATGCCACTGCTCTTTCTTAAAAAAAGTTTTTTAGGAATCGCACCTAGGATCCCTAGACAAATTGGCTTTTCTGAAAATATTACTTGACAGAGCGTATAATACGGTGAACGAATACCTAATTGACACACGTTAATTACCTTTTTTTCCTTTGTTTACAATTTATACATTATTTTTCATTTTATTGGAATGTCTTTATTTTATTTTTTATGTGTGACAATTGGAATTAGAATGATTTAATAATTTGTCATAATAATATTAGTTTTTTAAATACAGGGTTATTTTTAAAAAACCAACAACCTCTTAGGCAGTGAAATTACACATGATTATAAACAACTTTTACTTTAAGACCAACCTTGAAAACACGAAAAAAATATCAGCTGTTTCATAAATTATCGTTGGCTAAATATTGCATTTTGTATGAAACAGCTGATATTTTTTATATTATTTTATAACCCTGGTTAACGGCTAGATATAGAGTTCATTAATATTTACAACATCTGTACTTAACCTACCTACCTATGTTCAACAAATAAAAATATTTGTATTTAGATTTTTTTTTTTGGATTTTACAGTAGATATGACAGACCAAATTGACATCAAGTCGTAAAACTGACCAATGACCAAAGAAAATATAAAACTCAGTTAATATTACAATATCAACTGAAGAGGAAACTATTGACAGTGATATCAGATGATATGGGAATATTGACAAAGGAAACGATATAGGGAAAAATTAAAATGAATCTAAGTACTCTTGAGGAAAAAGAATCGACATCCCGCATGCAACGTTGGCCTAGATTTGATTTTCCGCATTTAACGTGGATAGCACTGAAGTACTGAGTACTGATGAACCGAGTCCCAAACGTCGAGATCCGAAGACGTACAAAGGTTTTCGACATCGGAAAATGAATTGTGTAACTAAAATGGAGCTGGGCAGGACACCTGGTAAGGCGCGGTGATGATAGGTGGAGTAAGGCAGTGACCGAGTGGCGTCCGAAGAAGAAGTGTTGGTTGACCGGCGGCCAAAATGGACGGATGACATTGTTGCTATCGCAGGAAGAACCTGGATGAGGCTGGCACAGGAACGTGGGGATTGGCACAAGAAAAGAGACACCTATGCTCAGCAGTGGGCGAAGTCAGGCTGTGGATGATGATGATGAGCACTGAAGTCTGTATGTCTATGTATGTCTGTTTAGGGTGTGACCGTTGAAAACAGACAGATCTATACAAATACAAACCGATTCAGATTACAAACCGAAAAATTCACGTTTTTAGGGTTCCGAACTAAAAACGGAACCCTTATAGGATCACTCGGGTGTCTGTCTGTCCGTTTTCTCCGGATCCACTGGACCGATTCTGTTGAAATTTGGTACACATATAGACTTCTGTAACCCAAACACAGACGTTTTACGTAAATTATTAAATTTTTAGTATGGGGGTCACTTTTGGGAGTCAAACTAGAAAATTTCAAAATATTTTGAACAATATCATGTGACATATCAAATGAAAGGGCTTACTGTAAGGGTTTTAAATATATTTTTTTCTTAATTTTAAAATAATTGGTTTGAAGTTCACCATTCACGCCTATCTCCGAAACTAATGAGCCTAAAATTTTGAAAAAAAATGGAGATAATAGATCTTTTCCTATAGATTACAAGAAAACCTATAAGAAGTCCATAGTGTTAAAATAAAAAATTCAACTGTCTCTATATTACGTTCGTGAGATTAAGCCCGCTGGCAGACATATGGACGAACGGACAGCGGAGATACAGTTATAAGGTTCCATCGCTTACCCTTCAGAATCCTAAAAATATGGAAGCAATTATGAATCCTATTCGCAGTCGTTTTCATTGTTATTTTCGCAAATATAGCTAGTTAGGTACCTTCTTAATGTTTGTAGCCACGAGATGGAACATTTACAATCTACTTTATTGTAACCATTGTAAAAGAAATAGCAGATGGACATGTTTATATAAGGTCGTAATTTCGCGTTGTTTTCTACATTTATTAGTCTTATTAAAGCTAAGAACCTACAATAGTATGTAATATAACAGGGTTAGTGGAACAATTGAATTCCTATAAAGCAAAACGTCTTTGTTCTTTGAGGTTTATATCAAACGAATTATAAAATGTTTATGTGTTGCCATTACTCTGATGGCCTAGCACGAATAGTTTTGACGTATAGTAACGTAACGTAAAATTTTACCATAGCTACAATACTCGTTTCGCATATAATATTTATTTGAATTTGATACTATATTCATATTTTTAACGATATAAATTTTGTATGTCCCATAAATTTAAACCAAAATGTAATGGGGTTGTAGTTTTTCACATTCGAAATTCACTTACGTTAACGTTACTATACGTCTCACTTCCACTCGACAGTGATGCGGACGAATTTTTTGACGCCTTATTTTAGTTTGGAGTTTTTATTTTCTATTTTAAGTCTATAGAGGGTTATTTGTAAAACACCAGCAACCTCTTAGGCAGTGAAAGTACACATGATTCTAAACAACTTTTACTTTGAGAACAACCCCGCAAATTCAAAAAAAAAATTCAGCTGTTTCATACAAAATGCAATATTTAGCTAATGAAAATGTATGAAACAGCTGACTTTTTTTTTCGAGTTTTCAGGGATGGTCTCAAAGAAATAACCCTGTATAGTTTGATACTTAAATCATAAAGTGCCAAAATTAATTTGCGGATTTGATAAAATCTCCGTTGCTAATAGAAAGCTAGAGCTTTGCGTTACCGGATTTGAGAATAATACGCGATGAAAGTTTATATTATTGGTTTTGACTTATAAAATAGGCGTTCTATGAAACAGAACACTTTGTTTTGTGATAAGTTTGAGCTGTCTAGTAATTTAGAATCAATTATAATCAATAACTGATTTTTAAAAAGGAATAACATGCCTATAAAACAAACTGCCTCCGTGGTCGAGTAGTTTACGCGTTTGCCTTGTGACCCGGTAGTCGTGGCTTGGATTCCCACGGGAAAGCATGCTTTGAAAAGTTGTTTTCCAGTTTGGCTAAGACATTGCAGGCTTGACTCACCTGATTGTCTGATAGAAGCACGTATAAGCCGTCAAATAAAAAAAAAGTCAGAGGCCCTTGAGGCGGTTTAGAAACTCTGACACTAGGGTGTGTGGGGCCGTTAGACTTAACTGCCCACACGAGAAGAAGATGAATACAAAGTTTGTTTGAATTTAAAATACACTGTGAAAGACTTTTTAAATGATGCAACTTTAAAAAATGACTTTTATAATTACTTAGGACATATTATTGCGAATTTTTATTTTAGACACTTGACATTAAATGAATTTATAATGACTGTGATAATTTTTTTTTTTTTAATGTTGTTAGTTTTTTTTATTATTATAATTAATTCTATTTGCATTGTCGACATTTTTTATTTATTTTATTATTCTACCTAATGATTTGCATGCCGTAATGTAAAATGTAGCTGATCTATGTGTTTGTGTAAGTTATCTTATATTGTACCTACATTTTGAGCAAATAAACATGTGATTCTGATTCTGAAAATGCCAAATCACACAGGCAGCGTAAGCTTAATAAATATGGTTCCATCGGTTACTCTTCAGTTTCGGAATCCTAAAAACGCTATTAATTTTCTAAATCTCCAAGGAGTCCGATTAACTATCTCTACAGTACTAACTATAAGTAGATGAGAGTCGTTCCAATTAAAAATGAAAACTAACTCACTTAATTTATTCAGTACAGTTTACTTTTTAGTACAAATTTAACAGTTTGAAAAGTTTAAACGAATTGTCTCTCGCAGGATTAGAGTAAAACTTTTCAAACATGGCGACTTCATTTAATTTTACCTCTCAATATATTTTAGAGACATAAGTTACTGAACGAAATACGTGACGGAGAGGTGTTTCATAATTAAAAGTTTCGTTCGAAAACGTGTTTCAAGGAGTTTCAATAAAATTTAAAGCTATGAATTGTTATGCGTGTTAGATGAATTTATTATTCGCAAATTGTGTTTAATTGGGAAGAGGGATTTCGTTTGAGAGATTAAAGCACGAATTATGAGTTTTGTCTAAAAGCAATGCCACGTTTGTTTTATGATTGTTACCAATTAATAGAATAGAGAAAACAAAAACGCAATCAACCAATCTGCCTATAGTAAGCGCCTGATAAACTTGCAATAAAGTGCATTGACCTTTCTCTAATATCCCTTCGTAGATAACCGAACAATAAATTAGGAACCGTTTTTCAGCACGATAGAAATCAATTCAGGACAGCTCTATGTCTTTATTCCGGTTTTTGATATTTATTTGCAATTTGTTTTTTTATTTTTTTGTCATCCTTGACCTAGAGTCAAGAGCAAACCCATCACAAATAAAAAAAAAGAAAAGAATAGGTTACTTCTAGGCAAGCGTGCTCCATCTTCGACCACATTAACGCTTACCATGAGGTGAGATAGTGGTCAAACGTGTGCCTAACAATAGTAGAAACAAAGAAAGTCAATAGATGTTTGTAGGTTATTGCACATTTATCGGGCGCCTACCATAGCTTTCAGTTCAACCGCAGCTGAGCACCAGTATTTTACATTGTGTGTTGTGTGTTGTGACTTAATAAGTTAAAAATAGCACTTTTTCATCGTCAATCTTACTCTGAAAGGAAACACCAAAATAAATTCAGAGTACGTGATCTCTTTTCAAGTCCAGACTTAATATTGGTCAGATTGCCAATTCTACTAAATTAAAAAAACGTTTGCATTCATATCTCAGTCAAAAATGTATGAAATACGGGTTTTTCCGACACATTGCGACTAAGATGCCAATGCGATGCGATGTGAATTTGATGTATGAACCACGATTACTCCGAGGTTTCTGACCCAATTTCTGTTAATCCTTTTTAGTTTGATGCGGCATACCAGCCGCATATGCACTGCATATGAGCAGTGGTGGCCGAGTGGTAATGGCTTCGACTTACGAGTTGTAGGTCGCGGTTCAAACCCAGCCAGGCACATTACTTTGTGTAATTTATTTCATCACAACTGCTCTCAAAGAGGTGAAGGAAAACATCGTGAGGAAACCGGCATGTCCTAGAACCAAAAATTCGAAGACATGTGACATTCACCAACCCGCATTGGGCCCGCGTGGTGGATTACGGCCCATTCCTTCTCCTAGAGAGGAGGCCTGAGTGCCAACAGTGGGATCATTATAAGGCCGACTATGCTATGCTATGCGGCATACTAGCCATTTCGTCTCGTAAAAATGATGCAACAATTTCACAAATTAATTAATTATTGGTTGAGAAACAAATACGTTTAGGCACCCACCTACTGCACTGAAATAGTCATCAATGCCCTCATTCTTGTAGTGTTGATATTTTCCAGAAATCTTCGTCATTTTTGTGTTTCTGAGTGACTCTTTGTCAGCAATTACTTGAGATCTAGTTTAAAACGTTTAGAAAAATCCGAATTAATAAAAATAGTTATCTTATCACTGTAATTTATTTTAAATTTTAATTTAAAAAATGATAATGCATAAAGTTTGATAAGTTGTAACAGGTACATTATGCAAACAGGAGATAGAATCTGAAATGATGTGACTATTAACTGGTAAAGTGTTATTACGACCACACACTATATCTGTAAACAATAAATAGACTCAAAGGAATATTCCGATAATCTTTGATATGTAAATTAATTTTGTGATTTTGAAAATGTCTTTTGTTCGCTTTTGCTGCTGTCAGATAAACTTAGCATCGTCATGAGTTGACCAACAGACCAATCAGACGTGAGACGTGATGCGTACGTGAAGATATCGATAACACCGTGACCGCAAAAATGATGTCACGACTTGTCTTTTCATGTTGTTGTTGGGACAAAAAAAAAATGATAGTAAAATAAAGCAAAACCAAAGCTTATCTAACGTTGTTTTGTTATTCTAGAACAACAGTCTTCTTAACAGTTGACAGTTCCTCACGATACATTACTGGTTGATGACAAGAATCGGCAAAGCTACAGCCATTGATATATAAAAAACCCAAGATGCACAATCTCGAAAAAATGCAACACTCGAAACTGTCGCCAAAAACTGACATGTATCAAGTGTCATGGGTGGAGTTGTGTGTAGTTCTACTATAAACAATTTTTTTTTGCAAATTCAACCTTACGCGGATCGCTTAAAGTTATTTATACAAAGCAGTGCAGTATGGCGAGCGATGCGAGACTGTTTGAAACTTGCGCACAATTATACATTATGCGCTTATTTTTCGCGGACGTTTTTGAGATGCTGAGTGTGTCTCTTGGGTTTTTTATATATCAATGGCTACAGCGCATGATTCGTGGGAGACAGTAGCTTGAATTTGTAGGGTTTGCTTGGATCATAAATATCAACCCAACACAAATAAATGCAATTCAAGGCTGCTGAGAACTCGTTTAAGTAATCTCTTATCACAAATTCACAATAGTTACCTTATAATTTTCGTTCTAGAAACTGAGTCTAAGTTTTTTTTTTTATGTGAAAAATCTATTGGTGCGCCTTGGCAGTATAACCTACTCGTATGCCGTGACGGGGAATGGCATGACCCCACGGTAAAGATTTTACTATATATTTATTTATATTTTTTTTTTACTGCACCGCCTGTTACCAATGGAACATATATATATAATACTTTGGAACTAAAATGAGCGAAAATGTGTTTCAAAAGTGTTGTGTTGTGTAACAGAGACTAATCGATGAGACTCAGTGTTCACAAGTGAGAAACTAAAATAAGGATTAGTGCCCCTATTAGAATATATACGTAAGGTTAAGATATAGTTAGATGCTTATTAGTATTTGTATTTACCTATTTGTGAACCTGGGGGGCTACTCTCTAACGAAATCCGTAGTTTCGGGCTTAGTTGCGGGCGGGTGTATTCTACTCCGTATCACTTACAGACTTACGATTAGTCCCGAACCCGAACTGAGCATGAATGACAACACAATTTCACAGTAACTGTCAAATCGTGTTATCATTAGTTCTCAGTGGTTAGGTGATACGGAGTAGAAAATGCCCGCCCGCAACTAAGCCCGAAACTACGGATTTCGTTAGAGAGTAGCCCCCCTGATCTGCATGGGAAAAGTTGTAATTGGAATTTGATGTAGGTATTAAGTAGATTTAGTTTGGCTCAGTAGTTTTTGTTTTATGAACATTTTTGCTTATTTAAATTTCTGTGTAGACGATAAAGACGTCGTCTAAGTATCACCACTTAAAACTGATGAAAAATAAAAATCTTTTTACAAAAAGATATAACCGATTCCAAACAAAACACTACAAAGTATGAAATAACCTTAATTTAGGTAGTCGGTGTTAAAAAAAAAAACCAAATTCGAAATCAAGGTTATTTTAAATAGCCTGAGCGAGGCCGAGGCTAGATAAATGAAGCAATTTTATTGGTTCTTAACAGACACATCCCTCGCTGAGCATCCTCGCACATCTCCGATGGAAACACAGCCTCGCGGTTTCGAGTTTCGTCAAAAATATATTTTAAACACGTTCAAATCGTGAATAACGCAAACACTACCCTAATGACGACGACTCTTAACAGTCAAGTGAATGCACATAGCCTTGTTTGAAATAATCCTACTAATCATATTTGTTTTATTTCTACATTTATCATTTATTTATTTATGTATACTTTATTGTACACCAAAATTAAAATACATTAAGGAAACCTTCAACTAAAAATTATACAATTGGGTCGGCCTTATCGCATTCCGCGATCTCTTCCAGGCAACCTGGAATGGATAGGGATAGCCTGGACACGAAAAATGGGGTTGCACTTGGTGCAAATATAAAGTTAACAAATTTTTAGAAAAAAACAGCAATATATTAAGAAAGAAGAAGAAGCCTGCTTGTCGGAACCAGTGCGGCACCGCGCTGGCAGGACCAAACATGCTGCTGCGTCCAGCAATACCTACGACGCTGCTGTATGTGTCCCGGCTACATTACTCCACGAAGGTTGAGGAGATCGTGGAGTACATGAGAGTGAAGACCAACTGGACTTTGAGGGTCGAGAAGTTGGAGTCGCGCCACAACACAAACTTCAAGTCGTTTGTGGTGCGGGTTCCAACGCACCATCTCGAGATGTTCCTCAAAGCAGAGTTTTGGCCGAAAGGTGTCGTGTATCGACGTTTCCGCGGCCAGCTGCGCGACACCAGTCAGCGAAACAAGACGCCGTCATTTCGTGTGCAGTAGTCTATAGTGTTTATCTGTATTGTAATATGTATTAATTTATTTATAGCTGTTATTGTTTTATGTTTATGTATTTTATTTATGGGCCATAGATGCCTGAAATAAAGGATTAAATTAAAATTAATTAAAATAGATACACAAATACATACATATTAAATATACATATTAAAAAGAAAATAAATGAATTTTTTTTAAAAATAAACATTGAAAAAGTAGTGTTCCCTAACAAGTCTCTTAAAAACCGACCATCATCATCATCTATCTACTTTAACTTCTACTCAATCTATCTATCTCTGACTTATGATTTTATATTTCTTAATCAATCACAAATAAGTTGAACAGATTTTGACGTCACTGGGCACTCTCTGCCTGCGTCCGTGTTTCCAAACGCTTACAACCCTAATCTCTTCAAAGTTAGAGTGAACAGGCTCCTTCTGGGTAAGCTCGCTCCATCGTAGACTTTGTCTCGGTCATCTCTGACCTAGACTAGAGTCAAGAGCAAACCCATCACAAAAAAAAAAGATAGACATGGTTTTATTTTTTTATAATATTAGTTAGGTTAGGTTAGATTAGTTAGGATAAATTAAAGGTATGCTTTTGATTAATGTCCTTGATCGTGTCTATTATAGTCGCCAAACAATAGTCAAACTACTTTATGTAGCTGGAATAACGATTATAATTCCTATTAATACTTTTCCTTATGATTCCCCCACAAGGCATTTGTTTATGCATGTCATGAGAATTTAAATGGTTTAGGTTTCCTTTTATTTTGGTCATTGGGTTTATTTTTTTTTGCTTTTTCCTTCATCAACTTACTGATATTTACTGCCAACCATCCACTGCAAATTTTAGGATTCCTGCCTTCCAAGAATCTACTAAACGATTTGACATGTCATGGCTTCAAATTCGAAAAGTCGTCTTTTCACTCTTCAGAATAAAATAATTAAAATAACATGCGTTTCATCTATGGTTTCATCGCTCCTTTTCCCATCAAGATATCATAAAACCATTCCCTTTCCATTTTTCTGTGAACTGCACCATTTTCAAGCTTCCTCTAATATGCTCATTTCTCACTGTATCTATTCTCGTCACTGCACTCATCCATCCTCATATCCTCTACATGCAATTATTTATTCATCCTCTGACAGATCTTATCACTGTCATGCAGATTTCGAGTTGACTGGTGCAGTATGTTTCGGTCATTGCATCAACTGAAATTCTTATTCTACTTACAATATGGAGCATCGTTTTAAGCAAATTTTTTGTTTGTGTTAGAAAGCTCTGCCTTTCGCCTGGTTTTATAATAATGACTACAAACTAAATGATATACCGCGCCATCCTCTTGGCAAAGCGACCCAAGGTACTGAAAGTAGTGGTAGATCGTGATTTGAGAGACCGCCAATATCGCAAAGTATACTGGCTTCATCATCAGCATCATTATCCACAGCCCGATCTCCCCTTCTGGTGAGCATAGGCCTCTCTTTTCTTGTGCCAATCCCCACGTTCTTGTGCCAGCCTCATCCAGCACTAGCTTCATCATCATCATAACAGCCGGAAGATGTCCACTGCTGGACATAGGCCTCCCACAAAGGGGGGACCGGTTTGCCATAATCGCCACTCTTGGCAGGTGGGTTGGCGATCGCAGTGTATGGTGTTGAGTTTTACAGAGAACGCTGCTGCCCATTCTCTGGTGAATCCCTTAGTCGCCTCTTACGACACCCACGGGAAGTGATGGGATGGTATTATTCTTTTACGGCACCATACGGCACCGGCCGACACTATACGGCATTGGCTTAGTTCTGCTCAATTTCAGGCCAAAACTATTTTTTACCCCCACACCCAAATTAACTCTGCCAGCACAACATCGTAACCAGCGCAGTCGTCATTATCTGCCTAGCATTTTCCCAATTAAACAACCACTGACAGAATAAACGCAATATCTAATAAGGAATCATTGTAATCATAGAGTACAATGAACCCTTTTCAGGTATTGCGTTTATTCTGTAAGATGAACAAATTTAAATATCGGACCAGTCCCGAGATGGGAAAAAGATAAATTGCTATTGCCAAGTTATACGCGCGAAAATATACGGAGAAGTTGATTTTTTCGCGATTTTATGGTTGTTCCCACGGTTAAAGTTATTCATAATGATAAGTGCAATGATCTGGTTTGACTGGAAATCGACCGCAAACAAACTCTTCAGCTTTATAATACATATTAGTATAGATAAATATATTAGTGACTCCCAAAGTTACTCCTTTTATTTGATACTAGTGGACGTCGCGCGGTTTCACCCGCGTAGTTCCCGTTCCCGTGGGAATACGGGGATAATATATAGCCTATGTTACTCCCTGATAATGTAGCTATCCAATGCTAAAAGAATTTATCAAATCGGTCCAGTAGTTTCGGAGCCTATTCAATTCAAACATACAAACAAACAAACAAACAAATCTTTCCTCTTTATAATATTATAATAATAATGTAGATTAGCTTTTGCCCGCGATTTGCTGTTTTTTTTCCATTTTCGTAGGAATTTCGGGAAATTCTCTCTTAGTACTCCCCCTTACGGAGTGTAGGGACGCTACATGCCAAATTTCAGCTTTCTACGACCAGTAGTTTCGGCTGTGCGTTTTCTTTTGTCTGTTTTTTTTTTTTATATTTACACGTTGTATACAGGGTTATTTGTAAAAAACCAACAACCTCTTAGGCAGTGAAAGTACACATGATTATAAACAACGTTTATAGTTAAAAATATCAGCTGTTTCATACAAAATGCAATATTTAGCCAATGAAAATGTATGAAACAGTTTTTTTTTTCAAGTTTTCAGGGTTGGTCTACACAAATAACCCTGTATAAGTCGGTAAACAGAATAAAAGCAATGCCTCAAAATAATTATTTTATTTTATTATATTAGGGAAAACAAACAGTTATACATTTTTTCTTACGTCTAAGTAGGTTATAATTATAGTTTCTTTACTATAATTATTTTAAGGCATTGCGTTTACTCTGTTACACGTTGTATATGGGTCGGTTTCCAGTCAACCCGGATTCAGCTGAATACCAGTATTTTACGTGGAGCGACTGTTTATCTGAACTCCACAACCCAATAACTGGGTAACACTCATTGATATATAAAAAACCCAAAATGCACAGTCTCGAACAAATGCAACACTCGAAACTGTTGTCAAAAACTGACATGTATCAATAATTGTCATGTGTGAGTTGTGTGTAGTTGTACTGTAAACAAATTTTTTGCAAATTCAACCTTACACGGATCGCTTAAAGTTGTTTTTACAAAGCAGTGCAGTATGGCGAGTGATGCGCATTTTTTTTTGCAAATTCAACCTTACACGGATCGCTTAAAGTTGTTTATATAAAGTAGTGTAGTATGGCGAGCGATGCGAGACTGTTTGAAACTAGCGCACAATTATACATGTTGGCTTGTTTTTTGCGGACGTTTTTGAGATGCTGAGTGTGTATCTTGGGTTTTTTTTATATTTACACGTAACACGTTATTTCTTGGCAAGATTGCTGTCAGATTTTCTTGCTTCTAGAAATCCGTAACAACTGGCAAAAATCTTCACGTGACAGCCGGGACTTACTGCTTACCGTAGTTGCCTAATCCAGTGTCAGTTTCAACAATTTTGATAAAACTTACACTGTTGTCTAAGTTGAAACGAAGTTAATCCTATGAAATGCATACTTAAATTTAATAAATTTGTGTGATTCCAAAAATATTACATGATAAAAACACAAATGGGTCAAATTGATAACCTATTTTTTTTGAAGTGAAAACTTCTTTAGCGGCGTTGAGCACTTTTTCTGTAATGGGTATAAAATCTTAAACTCGCGTCAGGACACGTGACCTGATCGAAAAAGCGTAAGACGGACTCGCGTCAGGGTCACGTGATGCTGATCGAAAAAGCGTAAGATCGAGGGGAAGGGAGAGGAACTAGTATCTCCCACTCTTTCTACCGTGCCTGAGTGTGCTGCTCCGCTTAGGCGGCACAGGGCGCTTGCGCGAATGTCCGTCTGTGTTTATGTACAGCGTGCCACGCGTATCCAAGGATACGAAATTACGGGATTACGAAATTATGGATGAAAGTTGATTTTTCTAAGAAATAAAAATTAATGTAATATATAAATAAATAACGATATAATATTATGAATAATAACATGTAAATTGTCATATTTGTGTACGATAGCGCAATAAATAAACATTGTATTCTACCTCATAAATGATAGTATTTTTGTACTTATAATTAAACACAACGTTAATACTAAAGTTTTCACTTCTGCCGGCACTCCCGGAGTGCTACCGGTGTTTTTTTTTTAAGAATTCTTTATCGTGTTAACGATAAATCTTTAACTAACGAGTCAAAGATTTATCCTTATATTCTACACAGTAACGGATTGCAAAATGGCGTCAGCATATCGCCTTGTACTACCATTGTAGTTACCATTTATCCTCCTCATGTCCGTTAATAATATCATGCATCCACAATGTGAGACTAAAAATCCACTTATTTTATCGAGGTATACAGGTAAGTACCTAAGTTACTGCATGTTACGGCTTACTGAATATTACCTAGAATCACGTATTATGCGCGAGTCCGACTCGCACTTGGCCGGTTTTTTTAAGGATGGGAAATCATTAAATGACTTCTGCCGCTCCGCCCAGAGCGGAAGGAGTCGTTTAATGATTTAATTATAAATAAATTATTTATTTTGGACCAAAAATTTTTATATTTCATGTACACCCACCAAACTGCGTGGCAGTTTGCCGGCAGGATTAGCGCTCGTCTTAATACATCTGGCTCAAATACATAACAAAAATGACAAGAAAAAATGTGTATCATAAGGATGTTACAATTTATATTTACAGGTACTAGAAAGGTTCAGGCAGCCAGACAAAGGCAGAAAATCCTGGCGCGTCTTCCTAATCTTTTTATTTAAAAACTCAGTTTAAAACAATATATTAAACTAAAAAACCACTGTAAATACAACAATAGCGATGACTAAATCAATTGAACTATTACTTTCAGCAGTAGTTTATGCACCCAAACCTCTCCATTACATTATAAACGGATTCTTATTAAGGCCGTATCTTTGAAATAAATGATAGCTCGAAAGCACCGATTTCATCTCCTGGCACCGCGCAGTCCCCGCATGCTTCCATGTGCAAAGTCCGAAATATCGAACCTAGCGCCACAACATGAAATTAATTCAAACCGCCAACTGATTCAGTGTTGCCCGCACGCAAACTTCATAAAATTCTGCTGTCAAAATATTAACACAAATCAGCATTCTTATAAACAGTGATTTAAGACGTAGATAAAATACAATTTAATAAAATATCGAGCGACGAAAAATATTGATTTGTTTTAATACTCATTTTTACAATCGTTGGTAAATTATGTCATGTTTTGTATGGCCCCAAATTATTGTGAAAACTACTAATTCAGTTGACTATTTAAGCACATGGCCATAATTGTGCGATAGAGATAGTACTAGAGACTTTTAAGCATACGGAAGGTATGGAGTACACCAGTTGTATAAAAGTTATACTTTAATCGTAATTGAAATATGTACACAAGTTATGAAAACGAATGAAAAGATAAGTAGTCAATTTGTTTTTTTTTTTTCGCGTGGCTTTATTCACGTAGCCTTTTCCACAGAAACCGTGCATTTTCCGGAGATTGTTTGTATCAGTGAAAAATTAATCGAACGTCCTGTAAACATCGAGCTCCTAGGCATGGAGTTGACATCCAGTCTCAACTTCGGCGCCACCATCGAGTACAAAGCCCAAACCACTGCCAAAAAGCTGGGCATCCTAAATAGGGTGAAGCGATACTTCAGGTCTGGACAGCTTTTAACCCTATATAAAGCGCAAGTCCGATCCTGCATGGAGTATTGTAGCCACCTTTGGAATGGCTCAGCTAAGTATCAACTTGCCGCGCTTGATTCGGTGGAACGCAGAGCTAAGAGGCTCATCGGTGACGTAAAACTGGTGGATGCCAAGCTGCATAGCTTGGCTCATCGCCGTAATGTTGCCTGCTTGTCGGTCTTCTACAGATTGTACTTCGGTGAGTGTGCCCAAGAACTCCACGACCTCATCCCACCGGCCCCCTTCTACCATCGGACATCCAGACGCACTGCATCTTACCATCCCTACCTTGTTGCTGTTCCACCAACTCACACTAAGCGTTTCCAAACGTCTTTTATAATGCGCACAGCAAAGGAGTGGAACTCTCTGCCTGCGTCCGTGTTTCCAAACGCTTACAACCCTAATCTCTTCAAAGTTAGAGTGAACAGGCTCCTTCTGGGTAAGCTCGCTCCATCGTAGACTTTGTCTCGGTCATCTCTGACCTAGACTAGAGTCAAGAGCAAACACATCACAAATAAAAAAAAAACATATAAGTATTTTTAACTCTTTATCATAGTAGTTGAGTTCAATACCTAGTTAACCAGTTATCATCATCATCATCATATTAGCCGAAAGACGTCCACTGCTGGACATACTTAATCAGTATTAGACCTTAAATGCCGTATGGTGTCGGCTGGTGCCGTATGGTGCCGTTAAAGAATAATACCATCCCATCACTTCCCATGGGTGTCGTAAGAGGCGACTAAGGGACTCGCCAGAGAATGGGCAGCAGCGTTCTCTGTAAAACTCAACCATACACTGCGATCGCCAACCCGCCTGCCAAGCGTGGCGATTATGACAAACCCCCCCTTTTGGGGGAGGACTATGTCCATCAGTGGACGTCTTTCGGTTGATATGAGACCCTAAATGTGATGCAATAACCCTTTCAGTAAAGTTCCATCGGAAGTATACATGAGCACCGCTGCTATTATATGCGGCATACCAAATCCGGGGCTGTAGGATAACCCTGGTTCCATCCTCAGGCCCATATTGCTAAGTAGTAAATAGTTTCATCCTGATTGTTGTTTCATCCACGGAACATCTTCAAGACTTATACCAAATCATGGAAAAATACTTGTATTAAACTACTTGACCGTCACTGGAAGCTTTCATATGAGATGGCATTTCCGTTTCCCATCGATTTCTTACCAGTTTTCGTCAGTTTTTATCCCCTCTATACTTCCGGCTCAGTGGCACCACCTGGTGGTTGCGGGTAGTTTTTAGTTTTCGTAAAAAAGTGGCATGCCTGTTTTGTTCATACGCTTCGCGAGCATGTCAAAGTAACTGTACAAATATTACAAAAACTGGGGTGGAAAAGAAATTTCGAAAAATCTGTTGTTTCTCCTCAAAAGATAATTTATTTAGGGATACTATAGAAACCATGGGAAAATAAAAAAATCCTACCAAAAGAAAAGATTCAGGACATCATTACAAAGATAAATCAAGCTATCAGGATAAATCAGGCGAACAAGAGCGGTTAACTTTGAAGGAGTTGCAGAAAATAGTGGGACTTATAAATTTTGCCAGTTTTGTTGTCCCTCGGGGTCGGCTCAATCATCGACAGTTACTAATGTTCGTAAATTCACTGGCTGTCCTGCCATCATAGACCTACCCACTACCACAAGGTGTCTTAGAGGAACTAAACTGGTGGGCCCAAAATTGTCAAAGGTCAACACCCCTTCAGTACCCTCCTCCAATAAATTTTCTGACGACAGATGCGACGGATCAAGCGAACAATTTAGCTCTGTCAGGAACTTGGTCGCAAGAAGAGAAAACGCTGCATTGCAATGAAAAAGAAATGCTAGCAATTTTATATGCTCTTCAGAACCAAGTTCTTTGGCTTCATCAAAAGTTCGCTCCTCATTCAAAGCGACAATAGAACTGCGGTCACCTACTTACGAGAGGAAGGACGTACGAGGACATTATCCCTGGTGGAAATAACCTATCGAATTCTGAATTTGTTAGACTAACATCAGATACAATTCCAACATACACTTCATTCCGGGCAAATACAACAATCATGCGGACCATTTATCGCGCCTTCGCCAACCTCCAGAATGGCACTTACTGCCGACTTGTGTTGAAACAGTGTTCGCAAAATGGGGAACCCCAATAGTAGATCTATTTGCCTCGGCGACTGCTCACGTAGTGTACAATTACGTGTCCCTAGATCTGAGAGATCCTCAAGCTCTGTTCCACGATGCCTTCAGTGCCCCATGGAATTACGAGCTCGCATGGATATTCCCACCACCTTTCGTAGTCCCCAAAGTCCTGTCTCACTTAAAACAGTCGATAGGAATATTCCTATTAGTAGTACCTCGATGGGAGAGGGTATTCTGGCGTGCCGATCTCAAAGCTCGAGCGCTCGCAGCTCCTTTAACTCTGAGAAACCTACAGAGATACCTAATAGACACGTCGACGGGACTCCTACCACCGCAGGTCGAGAACATTGTCCTCGATGTTTCGAAGTGTGGGGGTGGTACGACGCAATAAAGACATGGAATGCTCAACAACTATCACTGCTTAAGAACTCTTGGCGAAAATCTACACTAAAAACCGACGAGGTAGCCTGGAAGCGCTGGACGTCGTGGTGCCGTAATAAAAACCTTGACTTAATGAATCCCACTGGTTCACAATTAGCGCAGTTTTTATGTGATTTATATTTAATTGATAAGTTGTCGTATAATTCAATACTTTTACACAAATCGGTAATTTCTACACTATGTAACGCTGAAACTTCAAGTCAGTTAAGTTCACACGTTCTAGTAAGACATGTTTTAATATCTATTGCCCTTAAAAATCCAAAGGTCACAAAGCCTCCAGTTTGGGATATTGATAAATAAATTTCATTTTTGAATAATTACATAATTGATTCAAATAATCTATTTCAGACATCACGTCATACTGGAATTTTGTTGTTGCTTTGCTCTGGTAGGCGAATACACGATCTAACTCTACTTAATATTGATCCTAATCATTGCATAAGATCTGATAGCAGTATAATATTTTGGTCTCGGTTTGGCTCCAAAACTGACAGCAGTAATTATAGGCAATCCGGCTGGAAATTGCTTTTAAATACCGGTAGCTCTAACCTTAATCCTATATACTGGACAGAAAAAACTATAGCATTATTAAACGACAGACGTAAAGCGGCAAAATCAACTAATTTATTTATTACGATTAGAGGTGTGGCTAAACCTGCTTCACGTACAGCCATTGCAGGATGGGTAAAGACCCTGTTTCGGGAAGCTGGCATTGCAGCCTCACCAGGTAGCAGCCGGTCTGCTGTAGCCTCCAAAAGCTGGTTTCAAAATTATCCTCTCGACGAATATAGAATAATAGAATAGTTATAGATAGTTTCTAGAAAGTACACTTATCTATGTACTTTCATTGAATTGCTTTATACATGTATTTAAATAAATGCATAAATTATTAATTACAACTTTGTTTAAATTCTCTTCTATCTCTCTTCTTTCTTGCTTTATCACATTGGCCTACAGTATAGAACCAGGCGATAACATACAGATCTCATGAGAAAGCTTCCAGTGAGGTAAGTATTTTAATATGTGTTTTATTTCAGGTAAAACGCTGATATTGTATTGTACTGTTTTTGTCTTCGTAAGCTATACCTAGGTACCAAGACTTTTGATAGGTTGGAATGGTGGAAAAATGTTAACCTTATTCTGATGTTTGTAATGTTTATTGTCGTAAAAGCGAAAGAAAGTAAGCGTTTTAAACAAATTTGGAAGGTAAAAATTAAAAAATAATGTGTCATTTTTTCGCCGACTTTATAAGAAGGCTCGATTTATGTACTGTTTTATTAGTGATATATCTAACGAGATGTTGAAAATGCGTCATAACTAACTTAAGGCTTTGAAATTATGTCATTGTCAATTAAATTGAACTTGCTAATATTTTATTTTTACAAAAATATATCTGTGGTACGAGATAAAGTAAGGCTGAAATGATGAGGGATAAAGAGTCATAAAATATCAAGAGCCCAGAATTATGATATATTAAAATTGGCCTAACAGCTATTACGACTTCATATTGATTTAGATTTATAACATTAGTAGGATTAAATATTTTTCATTTATTTCTGGTAGGTACTTCTAAAACCCACGCAGAAAAGTCGGGGTAAAAAGCTAGTATTTACTTAACACATTTTTCACAATTCAAACGCGACTCCATAATTTTCCCTAGGCTTGTTGCCTTTGACATTTAATACATTCTTGACACATTGATGTTTGACGTATTACAATCCTAAAATGAAAACATTTATTTTAGCGTGTGTCTTGAGTTAAAATGTAAGAATAACGCTGTATAAACAGACACTCCAATATAGAAAACATAATGTTTACCCAATATTGCTTTGTGAGATGAGAACATTGGAGGATACAGTACGTATGTACAAGTAAAGGTGATGACTTGGAGACGTTATTTTCTTCAAGCCGTTGCTGTTCATTTCCTGGTAAACGAGTCCATTGTCGCCTTTAGGTAGGAAGTCCCAACGACGTTGTACTTAATTTAGTTTTGCTCTTTTATTTCATACCAATTTTATACATAATTCAAAAATTTGTGTGGATAGAAAAATATTGCGTTTTATATTGTTCAAGGTCATAAAAATACACATTCACATGGTGCAGACATTTTTTTACACTAAATTTATCTATAAACGGCTAAACTATTAGCATTTACTGTAAAAAAATATATTGAAATTACGAAGATCTGACAGCTCCGATTTGCAGAAAAGTGATACAGGTCCTACCTGCAAGAGCTCCACAGAGCATCTGAAGAACTGAACAAATGAGAGAGATGCAAATACTTTTGCAAGGCAAAAGATGAGATGAAGATAATAAGAGTGTAGCTCGGAATAAAAAAACGTAAGTGCCAAAATAAATTTTCGGATTTGATAACATAAAAGTATTATTATATCGAAATCTGTTCAGTTGAAACCTCGATAAGGTTATTTTATATGCTTTAAAGTTATTTTCATAGGATCAATCTAAAGCGTTGCGTCTTGTAGCTAAAAAAAGTAAAAAAATATTTCGAACTTTGTGATTTTTTTCTATCGAAAAAATTTCTTCGTATCGTGTATTCCTTCAGTTGGATACTAGATCATAAAGTCAAAAAGCATATACCGTAATCTCACATCCCTGTTCGAGTTACCTAACAAGATACGTTAAAACGAAAAACGGCCTTATTCTAAAGGTATCCCCTTAAGAATTTCTGAGGCGGCTATGAGCAGCTAACCTGATATGCAAAAAGAATATTTTGACATACCTTTCATTTCATTTGGGAAGTACAGTAGTTCAATACACGAGCTCCAAAAAGTGCCGTCGCGCACTTAATCAGAGACTTACTTCGGAATTTTGGCTTTTTACAAATAGATAAGAGAAAAATGCGAAAAGTGATATTAAACTACAGGTAATAATAAGTATTCTCAATTACCCAATAGGCCAGGGCTGTCCAAACATTTCTGTTTCCAAGAGTATTTCCCATCTGTGATTGTGAAACTCTTACTGACTATAACCCATCCGTGTTCCTCTTAATACCCTTTGCGTTCCAGGGCCGCGGTGACTCTTTCGAACAAATTACTCACTTATACTGACATGTCTTTGAGGCGCGCCTGGAACATAACGCGCCACCTTAGGCTTTACACAAAAATAACACTCTATCGGCGACTAAAATTGTTGAAATACCAAAATGTGATTATGAACCTTATGGTAGCGTTTGTCATTCAAGACTCGACCCGCTAGGGTCAGTGCCTGCCGGGGTTGCGGAATTTATTCGAAAGAGTCATCGCGGCCCTGGAACGCAAAGGGCATTAGGAGGAACACGGATAGGTTTTAGTCAGTAAGAGTCTGACACTCGCTTCTGCTTCACCCAGAGCGGGAGGAGTCATTTGATGATTTCCCATCCTTAAAAAAAAGCGTTTGTCACTCCCATGCATTTTGTAATTTTTGACAGTCGTTTTCCTTTTTTAGGGTTCCCTGCGACCGAATGTAAAAACCTAAACTAAGTATATTTGCTGGTCTATAGCTCTGAACGTACCAGAGTGATTTAGTTGAAATTTCGTACACAAAATCATGCAGTTCAAACCCACAACGTGAACTTTATTTTGAATGTGCCTTTTCTTTGAGGGACAAATAAGCTAACTAAAAAAAAACTTAGCACTTTGTAACATCAATCAATAAATATAAAAAAAACATATATAAAAGACAAAGCGCAGCCGAAACTACTGGTCGTAGAAAGCTGAAATTTGGCATGTAGCTTCCTTATACTCTGTAGGGCAGTACTAAGAGAGATTTTCCCGAAATTCCTACAAGAATGGGAAAAAAAACCGCAAATGGCAGACAAAAGCTAGTATCAAATAAAAGGAGTTACTTTAGGAGTCACGAATATATTTATCTATACTAATATCTATACAAATATATAAAGCTGAAGAGTTTGTTTGGTGGAACGCGCCAATCTCAGAGTTGCACTGATTCGAATTATATAATTATTTTAGTGTTGACGTTTGTGTGACGCAAACGAAGTTACGCGGGTCAGCTGGTATTTAATACAATAATTATAGTATTTAATTTAAAATAAACAATTTTGAAGTTGTTTAAGGAAATAATTAGAAATCGAGTCTTGTGTCCCTCTTTAAGTTCTTAGCCTGTGAGTACTGGTTTCATAATAATATGACAAAAAATACACGGAACCCTTTGTGAGTGATACAAGTCGCGTTTGGCCTAATTTTTATTAACACTTTTAGTGCCAAGAACTCAGCGTATGGGTCGAGCAGTGATTCGTTTGTGTGCCAGCAACCCGCATCTGAGTACACACACGAACACGAACGAACGAATTGTTGTTCGGTCCATGTGTCGAGTGCTTAGCACTAACAATGTAAAAACACTTTTTCATTTGGCACTAAGTACACAATAACGTATACAAATGTCGTTTCATTTTGCTAAAAATAAGCAATTAAATCGGATATTTTGCAATTAACCAACTAAATGTACAATTTACCTGTTTGTATGATTCAGTTGTAATATTTATGTTTTCCTGAATAGTCCGTTATGAATAAAGTTGGCAAAATATCATGAACAAAAATCAAATGTGTATCATAGTATAGGTGTTTGTGTTTAATTATAGATTTATTGATAAACGAATTAACATAATCAATTGATACGAGGAAAACATGCATGGTAAGTGATTTTAACTTGTTATTATAATTTTAAAATAGATTTAAGGCTGCTCTCTCAAGAAATGCTTAAATACAGCGTGCAGATGAGGCAACTTTTCATTGGCATTTACTGAGAAATTACATCTGAAAAAATAGATAGTTTATCTACATGATATGATACGTAATTTGGTTTAGCCAGAATTTATTTATCGGTATCACATAATAAAAAACAATATCACCAAATCACCTCCAAATCGTTGAGATGAAACCATTTTACTGCGTCATTTTTTTACAAGTCTACAAAAAAAAATTACTACTGCTTTGCAATACAAACAAAAATAATTTGGTTTTGATACTTTTTTAAAATAAGTGTTAATTTTTATAATTAATTAAAAATGCGGGTAGCGGAGTGATGCGTAGAGGAGTAGTTAGGTCCGTTTATATACACAAGATCATTGTGCATGTATAAAAACAAAACCTTAAACCTAATATTTTCATCCATTTGTGTTCATGCATTATTTTTTAAATCTTTACTAGAGTTTACATGTTTACCGAATTTGAGTATGTACTGTCTAAAAAATTTTTAAACTATGTTTAAACAAAAAGTTTTGTATAATTAAATAATAGACTTTAAAGACTGATGTCAATATTATTTGTTAATCCTAATACATCTGTTTCAATAGAATGGTTTGTAACATCATATTGTTATAATTTGATTTGAATGATTAGTAACCTTCTTCTAGTTATATAAAAGTCTCGTGTCACAGTGTTTGTTATCAACCTTCATCGAAACGGCTTGACCGATTTTTATGTGTTTTTTTTTGTGTACATTCGGTAGGTCTGAAAAAAGGTCGTAGGCTGTTTTTTTTATATGCCAGAAGATATAACCTCTTCTTTTTTTTATATGCTTTGAAGAGGGGAAGCTAGCAGGGTTTTTGAGCTATCTTATTTAGGGCGAAAATTATATGATAGCTAAGCAAATGCGGCATACTGAGAAAATATCTTCGACAGAAGCCCTGTGGTCAGGCAATTTGCACCATTTATAAAAGGATGTTCAGATCACTTTGGTTATTTATTTATTTAATCTTTATACACAATTATAAAGATGACGATGACGATGACGATTGGTGATGATGGGCGGACTTAATGCAACAAGACATTCTCTACCAGTCAACCTTTGGGTTAAAAAGATTATGCTGTGGTAGGTGTACAACTAATAAATAAAATTTAAAGTAGAATTTTGGTTCGGGAAGCATGTGCAAATAATATATATAATACTAATAAAATACATATATACGCTAAAATAATAAACTAGTAAATATAATGTTATATACAAATCTTTCTTGATTAAGAGAACTCAAAAATGATGACTAGACCAAACTAAGAATGACATTGGTTGTATTTTTAGAGCACAGGGGGCGGAATAGGATTGAGCGTAATTTGTGACCCACACCCTGCTTGATCCGTCAAGGTATTCCGACTTTGCGAGGTTGGCTTTACACCTTCCTACTGGCATTCTGAGACGGTTGGCACACTTCCAAGTGGATCAGAGTCTGGTGAATGACTTTTGATATGTTTTATTACAGATACAAAAATGTTGGTAGTTCTCATTGTAGTTCAAGCAATGCACTGTGCTACTGCAATGTTCTTCCATGAACCATCAAATCTGGTCCTCAAAGGATTGGGTGCTGTAAACAAATCAGACTTCGGCTTTGCTCTGGCTTATAACTATGACCTTAGAACTCTCGGTAAGAAATATTTTATCCTAAATTAAGACCATTTACTCCCCACGAAAAACTCTCTCTCTACTCTTTCTATTTATGGATTTCTATGGGCTTTTTTATTTCCAAGAGAAAGAACTTGCAAGTTTGAATTAAATACACAAAACACGACTCAAGAAGCTCAAAAAAGTGAAATTCTGTCATTGCACATCGTTACATCGCCTGGTAAATCGATGTGTCTTATAGTTATTTGACATTTCGTTAGAGCATGTATTGACGTGCTCTGACGAAATGTCAAATAACAATTGTAAAAATGGACAAAATAATATTTGTGTTACTTAGGACTTTTTGAAAATCGTAAGTAATTGCTCATAGTATGCCAATTTGCCTCGACTCTCAGAACAGTCGAAGCGATAAGTTGGCTATTGAGTTGCGTATGTATTGAGTGTAGAAGATGCTCGCACATGGAAAATAAAGCTTCATTGTTGTGGTGGTCGCTGCCGTGTTTGTGGTCCAACTTTCGATTAGCTAAGTCGAGCCAAGCTTGTTTTAGACTTCTTAAGGGGCTATGCGAATAATAAGGCCGTTTTGAGAATTGTTTTTTCTCGTAAAGTACCTCTAATAAGGATTTGATATTTCGGTTCATGTTTCTTGACTTTATGATCTACCTAAATTCTAAAGGAATACACGATACGAAGAAATTTTCTCGATAGAAAAAAATTGCAAAGTTCGGTCTGTCTTTTTGCCATTTTCATTTTCATGGCGTAATGCATTGTATTGATTTTATGAAAACTACTTTTAAACATAGAAAATAATCTTATCTAGCTAAATTCTTAATATATTTTGATTTCGTTATACTTTTATGTTATAAAATCCGAAAATTAATTTTGGCACTTACGTTATTTATTCCGTGCCGCCCTCATTCTCGCCATCTCATCTTTTGCCTTTTAAAAGTATTTGCATCACTGTCGATTCAGATCAATTTAGATGGTCCGTGGGCCTTGTCAACGTAGCACCTATGTCACTTTTTTGCAGATCCGAGCTGTCAGATTTTCGTAATTTAAATATTTTTTTTTACAATATTTTACATAGTTCAGCAGCTTAAAGTTGTAATTTATTAAAATTCGTGCTATGAAATTATTTTCAGTGTAATTTTGTGACCTTGAACAATATATAATCGTAGTTATTTTCTATTCGTGCCAACATTGAAATGATGTATAAAATGGTATGAAATAAAAGACTGAAACTAGATAAAGCACAACGTTTGGGAACATACCTGAACGCACAAAGGATTCATATCACAGGAAATTAATAGTGGCTAATAACACCGGCAAATCATTATAAAATCATCACTTTCACTTCTGTGTATAGAACATCCATTATGTTTCAGTCGCGTAAAGTAATATAGCAATAGCATTTTTTTTCTGGACTGGAGTGTCTATTTTTATAGCTTTTATCTCAAAATTTATCTTAAGAAACAGGCTAAAATAAATAAATTTATGTCGTTCTTTGATAGACGTCAAACATCAATATGTCATGTAATTAAACTTGCCAGTTTACGAAAAAAAATGAGTTTAGAAACTGGCTTCTGCCCGCGACTTCATCTGCGTGAATTTCAGAACTGGATCAAGAGAGAAGTGAGAATAATTAAAAAAATGTATAACGCATAATCATAAAGATGGGAATGAGGTCAGAGGCCTCAACACCTACTTTAAAAGAAATGAAGAGTAAATAAATAGTAGTCAGGTTCGAAAATTTTACTCCATGATTCTGACCTCCTTGTAGTCTCTACTGCTCATAATTCTAGCCTCAAACATACTTATTCGTGATTCTATTAGACATTGACGCCTTTATTTAGATGATTTGATGTTTATTACTTTATCACTGTATCTCGACAGTGAAATTCGAGGTGAGTTTCAAATTAAGACCTTTATGTTGTGTGCAATAAAGCTCACTTGTGAGTTTTGTCACTCAGGTGAAGCTCGATATCGAAATAGTTACTTACAGAACAGACTAGCTGATTAGTTTTCCCGGTGAGTGTGTAAAAACATCTGTAAGCGAGTTCTGTGACCCTATTATTTGACTCTGTATTTCGGTAACGCCTGTGCACTCAAGGAGTACGTGCGATACCGTTTCCTCCTCCGCCATGCATGCTCTGCATAAAGGACTGTCCGTAATAGCTATCGTGTGTAAGTGTTTGTTCAAGGATGGCATAGCCTCCCTGGACTGCCTGCTGCGGGGTGCTAAAGCCTACCAGCGTTCCGCTTGTTTGTGGGTGTGTTCTTGTAGCCATGTGCGCAGCTGGCCGAAGGGGAGTGGTACTATGGTTTCGGCTCCAACAGCCACAGTATCAGATCCCCTCCTGGCCAGCTGATCGGCCGCGTCATTTCCTTGTGATCCGCTGTGTCTTTTTATCCACTGCAGCGTCACAATGTTGCGGTTGGTCACCGTGATGCGTTCTAGTGCATTGTGGCATTCTTGTATGAGTTTCGAGGTGGTGTGATGCTTCCTTAGGAATTGAGGGACTGAGGCGCTGTCGGAGAGTATGCGAATGTGGGTATCCGTGACTCCCCTGGCTTCTATGGCATAGACCGCCAGGATAAAGCCCACGCATTCCGCCTGATAGACAGTGTTGAGTTTACATAGCGGTCTGGATATTCTGATGTTAAGGTCATTGGAGTAAACTCCAACTCCGGTTCCGGTGCTTGTCTTTGATCCGTCAGTGTAGATTCTCAGCTCTTTGATACCTGAGTGATCGCTCAAGGTGGTGTGGAAACGTGTGCATATTATGACGATTACAACTCTTCCAACTTTTTGAATCGATATATTTCAGAAACGGTGGCTCTTAGGAAACAAGTATCTAGCCATTTTTATAGATAATTATTTATCTGATCTACAATTTTTGTCTGAACTAATTTTATGATAAAACTTAGGTGCCGTTTTGCTGAAAATAGCGAGAAGCCTATCGTGTGTAAGACCTCATCGATCGATCATGATGATGCGTGCTAACGCGCTTTAAACGAAGTTCAGGCGCCGATGGTTAATTTTTGTATACAAAAAATTTGTGGCGCTGTAATCGTTGACCTATTTGTATCGATACAAACGCGCTGATACGGCGATAGACGGTATAAAAGCGCTGCAGTCGCGCGTATGTATTTCTATACAGAAATCTCTGTGTTTTCACCAGACTCCTCAACAGTAGTAAAATGGAGTCTGACGAGACAGCACTGCTTACGCTGGCTTTATTACTAAAAGTAAAAAAATAAGCAACATTATTGGATTAACCCATTCACGAGCGAAAGAAGATTCATCACTCAATCTTCTCATGTCATTTTAATACAACTTTTAAAACATTGCCCAATCATAAAAGATGGGGGAAAAATTCGAACTGCTATCGGATGTCGTGTGAGTGACAAGTAAACCATGCAGTGCCTCTCCCACACACCTTTCTCCGACAATTAAGAGGGGACTCTAGTCGGTAACTCTTGGGCCTTTCTCCATACAAACGTATTCCGCTGCTAGAGCTATGTTTTTTTTTCCAAAAAATCTAGATCGAATTAATACGTGCCTCTATCATTTTTTTTTTCCAAAACATAATTACTTAAAGAATTATAACTATCTAAAATCCCGAAACAACAGCTCGTCTTTACCGCCATGTTCAGACGACTATCAGACAAATTTGATAAGTTTTTATCAAAATAGAAAATAATAGAAACATAGATGTAGTCTTCTTCTAAATTTTGATATGTAATTTTATAGATCAGTCCAGTTTTGAAGAATAAATACAAAACGTCTTTTGGTCAAGGTTTTTTTATGTAAAATCAGCCTCTGATGCAGTTGTCGTTTTCGCATTTTACTTGACAGGGCACAGTGCGACGCATCGGCAATAGTTTCTTTAAATACCTATTTATCAAATTCCTCGGGACTAGAGTCCCCTCTTAATAAACAAACTCGATTCACACGTACTTTGAATGCGCTTGTCGCGCGCGTTTACCTATAACGCCGTGGACCCGCGTTCGCAAAACGTGCGTCGTCGGCGCGGTAAAAATACGCCGTGTGCATACGCTCTTACATTATTACATACCTTCATCGATGAATATTATTTGGAAGTTCTTCAATTGTATTAGAACTTTCGAATGAAGTTAATGTAATGATCAATGTCCTGAAAACTCTCAAAAACAAAATGGCGGCCTTTGAACTGCAATCCTTGGCCTTAGCTTGTTGGCAAAATAAAGATGAACATCCAATTTGACCACTTTATAAAACAAGAATAAAACATGGAGGAGCTCTTGGCTAAAGAATAACAGCCGCACGGGTCGATCTTCAAGGTAAAGCAACGCTTGCCAAGGTTAGTCTGTGGTTGGGTGACCATCTTAACACACCGAGTTCCCTCCATGCCTCGGAAAGCACGTTAAGCCGTTGGTCTCGGCTGTCATTTGTAGATCTTTGGCAGTCAGAAGCAAATAAACTTGACTCCTGCCGTGTCAAGAAGGTCCGTGTTACCCAGTTAATGGGTTGTGGACGTGGAGGTCTGGTAGGCAGCCGCTCTACGTAAAATACGTATTCAGCTTAATCGGGTTTGACTGGAAGCCGACCAGAATATAGTTGGGTGAAGTTGTAGGCAGATGATAATATAACACGAATAACTTTACTATTTGTCTACTTTGAATATTTATTCTATTCTTTCTTTAAAAAGGTTGTTAATAAGAGTATCGATATATGTTAATATAATTTGCTTGCGAGTAACCCTGAATTATTTGGCGGTTTGAATTAGTTGATGGAGTGTCGCTATATTCGATTCGATGCTAAATCGCGCCACGAAATTATTTACTTAGGCTCTTAATCATGTACACAATATTTTATTTTTATTTTGACAGTTGTTGGTGCCCCAAAAGCGGACCAAATAGGAAAAGTATTCAACTGTGTAATATATGACAAGCAAAACATTTCATGTTTGGAACAGTACATTGATTACGACGAGTCCGAATATAACACTGGTAAGAATTACTTAACACGTTTACAGTTCAGTACCCTATGTGGTACACGTGCCATGGTCCTGCCAAGCCTGTTTATTATGCGGTACACGAACATTAGTTAGTGTGTTATTACGAAGGAACTGTTGACGTGTTAAGGACCTTTTATTTTATACTTTTCTTAGGTATATTGTAGACTGTTTCCTGTTTTCTGTATTAAAGATTTCAAGTCAGTATTTGTAAAACTCCGCATTAGCTTGAAAACCCGCCAAACTTTGGCCTGACAGTATCAGTATTAACTCAAAATATTCAGTTCAGAAAACGGCCCTATAGTTTGAATTCAGAAATCCAGATGATTATCAAATTTTGAAAATAATTATGTCATACAGGATAAAATCAAATTCTACTACAACTCATAACCTTTTTAAGACGTTAATACAAGTGGTAACTTAAATATCAGCCTAAAACATTAAACACTAAAGTTGATAATTGAGTCGGTAGCGATAGATTCGAATTAAATATTCAGTTTTATCACTTAAAATAACAATCAAGACATTCTTATTTAAGGTAATGGTAGGAAGTAAAATAATGAATTCACGAGTCTTTATTCAACCACATGCTAATTTATTCAATATGATCTTTCAGAAAAATTTCCTAATCAGCGCTTTTATTTGGGCTCTTCAATCGTTTATGCAAGGAAATACTTCTTTGTGAGTATGGTTATGTTTTTCATTTTTGCTGACGTTTTTCAAGGTTCCGAACCGCTATATGAAAAGACGGGAACCCTTATAGGATCACTCGGTTGTCTATTAGTCTGTCTGTCTGCCACAGCCAATTTTTTCCGAATCCACTGGACCAATGAACAATACTTCTTAATAAGCCCAGTTTTGTATAACGAAATAAGTGGGATTTTGAACATTTATCCCCTTACTTTACGTGAGTGTAAATCAATTACGTTCGTAAGTGGCTCGGTGCCTTACTTATGAAAAGCTAGAAAATTTTGTAAAAACATAAGCAAAAAGAATAAAAAATGTCCCATTCCTTCCCACTGCCTTCCAAATCAAATAAACAGACATCACACATACATATTCAAGTGCATACACATACATACACTACACTTACATTCACACACACAAATTCACATGCATTAATAATATAATTAGTGCTTAAGATTTTATTATTTTTTAAAATATTTTTTTCTCCTAAATTAAAACATTTCATTTTTCTGTTTATAATTATAAATGCCTGGAACGCTGTCGTCTCCCCTCTTGGAGGTGGGCGCTAATGACCACGACATAGTATTCCATACTAATCGGTTGTAGATAATAATTTTATTTGACAAGCTAAAAAGTAATATTAAATAAGCAATAAATCCTAACTATATACATATGAATATACAAAAACAAATACACTCAGGCGTCGAAGAATTCCTCCGCATCGCTGTCATCCGGAAACGTGCCCAGAAGACTGGCAGCATTGCCACGTTGAATGGCAATACTAATTCTTTGAGCAAAGAACGAGCCAGGCCACGCAAAGTGTCGATCAGTCGGCGAGAAATATCCTTAAAAAGGAGACGCGCACTCGGACCCCATGACCCTAGTGTTTCGACCCCAAACGGCTCAAAACTGTAATTACCAATAAGGTTACAGTATTTCCGCCGCTTGAGGGCCTCAGCAGTCGCAGCAGCAGCGCCGGCACAGCTCGCCGTACTTGGAACATGTGATGGCGCAAGGGTGTCGACACATGTAGCGTCCCACACCAGAGGCCTACCCACCTTCCACGGCACCAACGTCATACCATCTGGTCTCTTTCCATCGTCACGTACCAAGCCACTAGGTTCTAATACTGCAGGTACGCCGGCGGTGACAAGAGCTCGACGAATAATCGGTTGTTAACGAACACAATATTTTGTATTATTTCTTGTTCCAATGAAAATATTTGTATTTGTAATGAGGTCTATCATGTTTGAATTCACCGCTAGAGGCGCTAGTGTAGCGTGAGGTTTTAAGTGTTAAATTTCACTATTGGTTGGCTATTGACGCGAGTTTATTTACTTATTTGTTTAGATTTTTGTGAAAATTTTTATAAAACAGCCTGACTTTGTTCACATGCGCGTAATAACAACTTTAATGCTATGATAACAGTGGCGGCAACTGGTGAGTACAAAAACGGTAGCCCTCAATCAGTTGAAATTTAGTACAAATATAATTTTCTGTGACAAAAACACGGAAGTGCAGTGGGGGGAAACTAGAATACTTAATAGAAGTTTTTCCAACTGTACTATCTAATGTGTCAAAAGCAAGGGCGTATTGTGAGGGTTTTGAACATATTTTTTTCACAATTTTAAAAAATATAGTTTTGAAGTTATTAAAGAAATTAAATTCAATTATATAAAACTACTGAGTCTAAAATTTTGATAATAATTCTATGCCTATATGTTACAGGAAAACCTATTGTTAGTTTTTAGCACTTCTTTTTATTATTCAATCTAAACTATCCCACTCTCAGGTAAAGAGCTTGCCCGATTTTTTTCAAGACTCATGTTTTAACGACTTTGTTTAAAATCATAAATTTTTGACAGATTTTCCTATTATTAAAAGATAATATTTTGAAGAAAGGCTTTAGATATATATATTGATTGACCTTTTTTTCACAGACCTGTGCTCCTTTATGGACCACAAACGTGAATGCTACTGATGAAAAGGGTAAAAAAGTTTTAGTAGCGGATACTTTCGGGACGTGCTTCAAACAAGATGATCATCCCAGTCTTACCACTCGTTATCAAGGCCTTTTAGAATATTTCATCAAAACCGGTGCGAAAAAGAAAGGTTTCAAACCCATACGAACCCCTTTGACTGTTGGTAAGTGTTTTTGAGCTAGGCGAGACCTGTGCTAGACATTCTATTTTTGAGAAATTGCGTTTGTTAATTTTGACAGTCTTTATATTGTCACTCAATTATTTATTTTGTATCTTTGTTGCAAGGAACGGTGCTTTCGTGAGTTGAAACTTGAAGAATAAAACTTTAAATAAAAATCTGATTTTTAGAAAGATTCGCCGGTGGAACGGGTTGGTCCACGTTACTTGACGAGAAGAATGATCTTTTGTTGATCGCTAAGTCGTCGTTCAAGGGAGATATTACATACGTGCCTGCATCTAATGCCACTCTTGATGTCAAATCATTTGTAGAAAAGTACAAACATTACTTGGCAAAGCGTTGGAACATAGGTAAAGTTAGATCAAATTATATTTTTATCGGGTTTAAGTCTGGTTTATCATCAGAACTGTACGGAAAAGCATAATGATGAGCAAAATATATACGAAGTGAATTTGCTTCATTTTGAATATCAAGCACCGGTGGAAGCCAGCCTAAATAAGAAGCGCAAGAGAATTTTAATTTTCCTATTTTCTATTGAAGCTTTTTCGGGTAACTTAACCATAACTATCCACCAGTGATACAAACTTAAAGTCAAATAGTTTGTGATTTGATTGACAGTTAAAAAAATGTAAACGTGGATTCTTATGGAGAAGATATTTTTTACAAAAGTTTTACAGCATTACGTATACATAATGAATACATAATATGAGAGGACGATGCACCTAGAATAACTCTACAATACCAGTAAAAAGTACAAAGTATTACCAGTAAACATTTTTTGTAATCGAATCACTTCGTTCAAGGATTACCTTCAACAAGATTGTTGGAGGTGAAATCCTTGAAAGAATTGATCAACAATTATTCGTCCTCTTTATATGTATCTGAGTTAAGAAAACGTTCCAGTCCAATGTCAAACATCTTTAGTATAATTTGCTTCAGTATTTCTAACTTTTATTCCTTATTTCATTTCAGGTTTTGGCCTCGCAGCTGGAAAATTCTTTTCTAATAAAACAGTGTATGCATTTAGTATGCTACAGAAAAATATGGAAGGACTTGTAAGTAATTAAATAAAATTGGTAAATTGTCTTTGAGTGTTTTTCGCTCTCGTATAGTCCTGGCTTTGGCTATGTAAGCACACCATAAAATCACCTTGTAGGTACAGGTATAATTAAACAAGTACGAGTCGGATTCGCCCACCCAGGGTTCTGAACTTTCTTGATACATATTGCTTTAAATAAATACTATATTCTTGTTCTGATTTAATTACAAATTTATAGTTTTCAGATTTTTCTCTATACTTGTAGGATAAGACGGTATTACTTGCTAAATTTCATAGTTGTAGGTAAACCGAAAATAACCTATAAATTTTGATTCCCTTGAGAGTGTCGAAATGGGTACGTATCAAAATCCCGAATTTTAAAATACCGATGAACGAAATCCCGATAATTCCAACGCCGAATGGTTGTTTGGTCGAAAGTTTAAAATCCCGAAAGTTCATTTGCCCGAAAGTTTAAAATCCCGAAGTACAAAATCCCGAAATTGCCACCGTTTCCGAGAAAAACGATTTTTTGTAAACCTAACCTCAAAACACTTAAAAGTTGCCTAAAAAGCGTAGTCGGAGCCTACTGAAGTTCTAGGGTTTACAAAAAAAATAACCACGAAGGGTGTGGCGGAGTCTGTGTTCGCTCGCTTCGCTCGCTCACTAGACTCCGCCACACCCTTCTAACCTAACCTGTCCGTGTCGGGGTGCCCTAATGTCCCGAGCTTCGTCCATTCAGGATTTCGTTCTTTCGGGCATTTGAACATCGGTATTTTGTGTTTCGATATAACGACTATCGGCATTTACACCTTTCGGTATTTTGAATTTCGGTGTTTTGTACGTCGGTATTTCAATCATAGGTATTATGAACTTTCGGGATTTTGATACGTACCCGTCGAAATATGTCTTTTTAACGTTGATTTAGAAGTTTGATTTTTTCACAACTTCAAGGGTCTGTAGACTTTAGTATATGGTTTTAATTTCAAATCGATACCGCCACACGTTCCCGAGGTAAAGGGTCTTGACCAGACAGACAGACAGACAGACGGACGGACAACAAAGGGATCCTATAAGAGTTCTGTTTTTCCTTTTGAGGTACAGAACCCTTTACATAATATAAACGGTTGAAAAATAACAGTTGCATGTGTCGATCAATGAGGTTAAGCGACACTTGTCCAGGGTGACCATCTAACATACCAAGCTTCCTCCATGCCTCGGAAAGCACGTTAGCCATTCGTCCTGGCTGTCATCAGTATGTCAACCATGAATTTATCGATCTATACTCGCTAGCGACTGTAGTTAAAAATTTATATAAAGCGTTTAAAAAACTAGTTTCTAATTTATTTGTTTTATTTGCTAACTAACAAGCAAGCAAGATGCAAGTTAAACTTTAGTAAACAACAAAACAAATAAATTAGAAATGGGATGTCCGTAAGACGTGTCATACTTGTCTTACCCAGGGTTTACCCTCTTGAGCACCACTTTAGACCACACGCGGGCGTATGTATGTACGCCAGGGACGACATCTGCTATCGGCGTACCGCAACCTTGAAGACTCCAGATTCTCTACGCTGTGGGTTATAGTGGATAGAGGCCTAGACAAAATTGTCTACGCCTATCTACCGTCTACCGTTCGCACAACGGTGGTTTGGAGACAACTGGGCTCACACAGCAACTGAGTCAGGCGGCGGATGCGGCTCAGCAGCGGTACCCTGCTGCCCAATTAGTGTTACTTGGGGAATTCAACGCCCACCATCAGGAGTAGCTCTTCCCATACCAGCACACAGACCATGCTGGACGAGAGACGCGCGTCAAATCTTACCCAGCTGGTCCAGCGGGCAACGAGGGTGCCGGATGTTGATTCGTACACAGTCAACTGCTTGGACCTTCTACTAAAAAACAGATCCAGACCACTACTCGGTCTCGATTTTTTCTCCACTGGGTAGTTCCGACCACTGTCTGGTGAAATCTGTGTCCCACCCGATCGATCCCCGCCCGATCTTAGCCCCAGAGGCACCCGGCGGGTATCGCGATACAGGTCAGCAGATTGGGATGGCATGCGATTATTCTTCGCATGTTACCCTTGGCAGCCTACTTGCTTTTCTTCAACTGATGCTTCGTCGTGCTCGGACGCTGTGACGGATGTGTTCCGGAAGGGAATGGAGTACTACATTCCGTTCTGTGACATAACAATGTCTGGAAAAACTCGACCATGGTTTAGTGCCGAGTGCAATCGCGCTGATGCACTCGGCACTAAACCATAACGCGGCGTACCTAGCGTGGGTCGATGCTCGTACGTGCAAAGCAAATGACGTGTGTCAGAAGAAGAGAGCCTTTAACAGGGCTGCCAAGTCCTCCAAGAAGGTGTTGAGGAGGGCTCGGTTTGACCACATTAGCCGAATAGGGAACAAACTTGCTTCATACCCAGCAGGTATTAAGGCTTTTTGGTCCCTGGCTAAGTCGGTCGAATCTAACTTCTGCCGCCCCACACTAAGGAGAAAGCGAACTTGTTTGCTTCTTCGTTTGCGGAATCTTCACGTGTGGATCCTGGTGGCACGGAGCCCCCTGCTTCTCTTGTTGGACGCAAGTCGAGTATGTCGAACATTCGCATTCAACAGAAGGACGTCCGTAGGGTACTGCGTAAGCTAACGTTCAGCTCGTGCCCAAGAAGGGTAGTCGAGCTGACCCGTCGAATTATGGACCCATCTCCTGGCATACCTAGAAGCGAATGACATCCTTAGTGACCGACAATACAGGTTCCGCCGAAATCGGTCAACTGGGCATCTTCTAGCGTATGCAATTCACATCTGGAGTGAGGCCATAGAGAGGCACGGGGCGGCACTAGCGGTCTCCCTTGACATCTCGAAGGCCTTTGACAGGGTCTGGCACGATAGCCTTATTAGTAAGCTTCCTTCCTTCGGTCTGCCCGCCGGATTGTGTGATTGGATCGCGGATTTCCGGAGGGATCGGTCTATCCGAGTGGTCATTGATAGCTGCTTGTCTGGACTGCTGGATATTAATGCCGGGTTTCCTCAGGGGTCGGTGCTTTCAGCAACACTGTTCTTGCTGCATATTAATGATCTGCTTAAACCCGGTACCTTTGGGTATGCAGACGACAGCACTGTTGCTGAGAGATACGTGTCCGATGCACGAGCTGATGGGGTCGCAGATCCGGTCTCTCCGGGAGGCTATGGTTGAGCGCTTGAACTTGTCCTTACAGGCAGTTTCTTAATGGGACGATGCCAATCTGGTCACGTTCAATGCTGCTAAAACTCAAGCGTGTCTTTTTTCCGTAAAAAGGAGCCAATTCCACCCAGCTCAATCTTTTCGAGGTGTAACCGTGCCGATAACCGACCGACTTGAGCTTCTTGGTGTTACATTAACATCTACCCTCAATTTTGGCCCTGTCATAGAGGCAAAAGCTCAAGTGGCTGCAAAGAAGTTGGGGATCCTAGCAAAGGTGAGACGATACTTCACGCTGGAACAGTTGCTCAAACGCTATCAAGCGCAAGTTTGATCGTGTATGGAGTACTACTCTCATCTTTGGGACGGTTCTGCCAGATACCAGCTTCATGCCCTTGAGTCAATTGAGGAACGAGCTAAGAGTATCATTGGCAATGATAGGCTCGTCGCGACGAAGCTCCAAAGTCTTGAGCATCGACGACGAGTTGCTAGCCTGTCGGTTTTCTACCGACCGGTTGCATTTTGGGGAATGTGCTACGGAATTGCATAATTTAATTGCGCCAAGCCCGTTCCATCATCGGACCACAAGAAGGACGGCGATGCGCCACCGGTACATGGTGGACATCCCTCCCACACGCACAAAACGTTTTGGGAATACATTCATAGTGCGTACAGCTAAGCAGTGGAATTCCCTGCCGGAGTCTGTGTTTTCTGATATCTACAACCTGGAAGTCTTTAAGTCAAGAGTTAATAAGTTACTTCTAGGCAAGCGTGTTCCATCTTCGACCACATCATCGCTTACCAACAGGTGAGATAGTGGTCAAACGTGTGCCTATCAGTAGTAAAAAAAAACTATATCTGCTTTACAATTTTCATTACTGCTCCGCTCCTATTAGTCTTAGCGCGATGACATATAGCCTATAGCCTTCCTCAATAAATGAGCTATCTAACGCTGATAGATTTTTTTGAAATCGGACCAGTTGTTCCTGAGATTAGCGCATTCAAGCAAACAAACTCTTCAGCTTTATAGATTAAGTATAGAAATATGGATTTAGTTAGTATAGATTTAGTATAGATATAGATTAAGATAATTGAAATAATTAAACCTGACATCGCGCTTGTATTCTCCGAAGTATAAGATACAGCAGTGCAATTCCGTAAACATGTCGAAGTGAAGGGTCAGGTGAAGTGATCACGAAGTGAGCTGTCAATCGAAGTAACAAGATGGAATGACAGCTCACTTCTTTATCACTTCACCCAAGCCTTCACTTCGACATGTTTACAGAATCGTCTGGCAGGTGATATTATTAGTATAATCATACTTTTTCACATAGGATTCTGTTAATTGTATACCATAAAGTTACCGAATCAATAAAACTATAACTTTAACGTCGTATTTCAGATATCGTTCCTCGAATATAAACGTAAACCAAATGACTTTTGGCTCTCAATGCTGGCCGCAAGTAGAGCAGAAGCTGCTCATGAGAGATTCATAGAGGTGACAAGTCAAGCTGTTGGAGCAATGTTCGGGAACGCGATGAGCTCTGCCGACCTCAACTTCGATGGATTGGACGAACTGTTAGTGGGTGCGCCCGCGCAATCCGAAGACGAATGCTTTGAATGTGGAGCCTTACATATTTACATAGGTGGTGATATGGTAAGATAGATAAAATATACTTCATTCTCACTCTCTCTCTCTCATGGCCTAACCCTTAGCCCGATATTTGGCCGGCTTTGCTCGTCTGTATTTCCGAGAAGAGTCTGTGTTGCTCTACAAGTCATTTAAGATTTCGGCTTTCAGTTCGCTATTATTGTGTAAATATAATTTGGTGTACATCACTCTTATAAAGTATTAGTTTTCATGTGACAAGATTTAATAACAGGGGAAATACTTCATAATCTACCAAGAAAGGGTCTAGTTAAGTTAACATATTAATGCCGCACTGAGGCTTAAATGTGTACCAGACTTATGGAAAGTTGCTGAAGTAATAATGATTGCAAAGCCTGGGAAACCGGCTCACGAAACAACATCATATAGACCGATTTCCTTGCTACCAGTAATGGCAAAGCTGTTTGCAAAGCTATTACTTAAACGGCTTAAGCCAATAATAAATAGTAAGAACTTTATACCAGAGCACTATTTCGGATTTCGAGACAAACACTCAACTATCGATCAAGTGCACCGGATCACAAACGTAATAGAAAACGCCTTAGAAAATAAGAAAGTTTGTGCTACTGTGTTTTTAGACGTCGCGCAAGCATTTGATAAAGTGTGGCATGAAGGCCTTATACATAAACTGAAGAGCCTGCTACTGAAACAGTTTGCAGATATCCTGGAATTCTACATTCTAAACAGATTCTTTAGAATAAGACAAGAAGACGCCTATTCCGAACTGAAAGCAATAAAAGCTGGCGTACCGCAAGGAAGTGTGCTAGGTCCGGTCCTGTACCTACTATATACTTGCGATATTCCTGAACCAGAGAACAATACCATTGGTACCTTTGCTGATGATACTGCCATAATGGCTGTTAGAAATAGCCATGAAGAAGCAGTCGAAAAGGTTCAAATGGCTGTTAATCAAGTTTATGACTGGACCAAAAAATGGAGGATTAAATTAAACGAATCCAAATCAGTACACATAGTCTTTACGAACAAAAAACAACAGCATTTCCCAGTTTATATTAATAAACGACAAATTTCATACGAGAATACAGCCAAGTATCTCGGTATGACCCTTGATGCAAAGCTACGCTGGAAAGCCCACATCAAGAAGAAAAAAGATGAACTCGACCTACGGTTCAAAAGAATGTATTGGCTGCTTGGAAGAAACTCCGTGCTGTCCGTACAGAACAAATTGTTGCTATACAGACAAGTCCTGATGCCAGTTTGGACTTATGGTATTCAGCTGTGGGGCTGCACCAAACAGACCAATGTATTAATCATCCAACGATTCCAGAACAAAGTACTACGGGAAATTGTAAATGCACCCTGGTACATACGAAATGATGACCTCCGTCGGGACCTAAAAGTTGAGTTCATCAAAGAAGTGATACAAAAATCTGCAGAAGCTCACGAACAGAGACTTCATCAGGATGTGAACGTCGAAGCGATCCACCACACGGACATAGTGAGAAGGCCAAAAAGAACAAAACCGTTTGAGTTAGTGTTCAGTGTTAGTGAATAGTGTAATGTAAAATAAGTGTTACCAAACAAACACAAGAAAGAAGTGTATTCGCCTTAATAGAGACAATAAGAACAGTGCTATTGGACACATTCTTAGTGACGACAATTTAACAGTTTAGGTTTTAATTAAATTACTTATTAGTCTATATAAAAGGCTAGATTGTAATAAAAATAGTGTTCATCCTTTTAATGAACGCTAGGATAAGTAAAAAAAAAAATGTGACAAGAAGAAGTATGTATTACCTTTACTTAAACTGGCCTTATGCTGATGCCCTCTGTCAATAGTCAACATTTTTGATTCGTCATGGTGGCAATTTTAAGTACCGCATCAGCTTTATCCCAACTATGTTGGTCGTTGGGGTTGGGTCCAGTCTCACCGGATGCTACTAAATTCGAGTGTTTAACAAGAAGATGCCAACCCAGAAGCATTAACATACACTTTTTGCTTTTGACTACCAATATCAACAATTAAAGCATTTGAAAGTACTTAAAGTAATTTCTCTGTTTTTTAAACACCGTTGATTTTCGTTTTCAGAAAACTATCAACGAACCGAAAAGGCTTCGTTCAATTTTCGGCACATCTAACTTTGGCCGCTTTGGCAGCGCAATTGTTGCAAAAGACATAGACGGTGATGGTAAAGCAGGTCGGTATTTAATCGTTACAGAAAAATACTTTGTTTGTTTGATCATAAATTCCCTCAGACCAGCAGGGTCAATTAGTGGCAAAAGGGTCAAAACAAAGACATTCTATCAATAACTTTACAGAACTGGTAGTAAGCGCACCTTATGAGAACCATGGAAGTGGAGCCATTTACATACTCTCTGGTTACGAAGTCTACCATACCCTAATGAAGACCCAGGAATTCAAGAGTATCCAGTTGTCTGATCTGAAGCTGAGGCAGCAGCTACAGAAGGAGTCCTATAGGACTCTCGGCTTCAGTCTCCAGTTTGTCGAAGACGTTGACGGCAATGGGTGTGATGGTGAGGATGCAAGTTTTTTATTAGAAACCCTAATTTAGTAGTTCACGAATATTATTAACAATGGCGTCTTTAGTCGCCGCCGCCACACTCGATCACGTTAACGTTAACGACGCAACGCGTACGATTTGACATGAACAAAAGATTACGTAAACGTGTTTGAGTACGTTAAAGCCCATGCAATAGATCCTCTGATTGTGAATACTATTACATATCGAATTTTTCAACAGAATTAGCAGCAGGCTCTCCAGGCTCTAGCAAAGTGTTCATATTCAAATGCGTGCGCAAGATCAACGTGACGCTGTCTTCAGAACTAATTGGCGAAGAGGTATATCTGTTTCTGTCTTGAAGAAGGGACCATTTTGATTATTAATGTTTTCCTTTTCTCTTTCTGCCTTATATGATATAAAAAACGGACTGGATGGTACCCATTTGTATGCGACTATTTGTGAAGTCGACCAAATCCACATTGATCCCATCTCTACTGCCATTCCACTTGAACATTGCCAGGACCTAGCCTTGAATTGAGACTCCCTGATAATGCCTTATTGGTCTCCGTATCCGATAGGTAACCAATGGAACCCTATTACTTAGCCTCCGCTGTCCGTCCATCTACCTGATGTATCTCAAGAACTGGAATAGATAGACAGTTTAAAGTTTCACAGAGCATTTATTTATATTGCCACTCTATGAACAAATAATAAAAATTAAATTAAATTAAAAATAAATGGGGATCTCATAAAAGAGACGTGTTTTTTTAATTTTGGTACGGAACCCTTTGTGTGAGAGTCCGACTCGCACTTGACTGGTTTTTCTAATTAATTATATGTTGATATAAATGTAGTGTTTTTTCCTATATTTAAAATCCCTGTATTAATAAAACAAGAAACACTATCTATGCCTCAATAGTAATAAAATAAGAGATACTTTATTTACAGTTAGTAAGAGAACAAGATACAAGCTTCACTGTTAAAGTGTGCGCACGAGTCGAGTTTCCTTCACTACCAGACGAAATTGTTGGAAGTAAGTTATGGAACGATTCGCTTCTTGGTTATACGATTGATGTGTTTATTTATTCATGCATAGTTCTGGAAGCTGATGTGGTCAGCATTTTGTGTAAATCAAACAATAAGATACTAAACCCAAGAACGACGACATGCTAAGAAATCTCATTGTTACACCCTTCTATTTTTACATTACTAATGAGAGATTTAAATTTCTATTCTAAATTTCACTTTCGCCCGATAAAATGACGTTGTATCAGCGACCCAATAGCAAAAAAGTCCAAATCAGTCTGCCTGGCCTTTTCTTTGTGGTCGGCCAGCCATAAGCTTCCTCAATAAAAGTCCAAAACGTCAAAGACTATTTTTCGTGACATTTTGGTAGCGCTCGTCAATTCCATGCTTTTGGACTATTAGACAAGTGTGTTGAACTTTATGACTGATTGAATAACACTTTGTCTGCCTTCTTACGCCTGGTTTCTGAAGTACTTTATCGTCGTTTAACCACTAACCAACCAATGGTGTTATGACAAATAGCGTTAACGGACAGATAAACGACCGATAAAGTACCTTAGGAACCATACATTAGTCTTCAATAAATAAAATGTTTTAGATTTGTATGTTTCGCTTCCAGACATTACTATTGAAAACAGCATCATCAGTGAAACAGCCGTCGTTCTACAGCCCTTTTTTGTTATCGACATTTCATGTGACAGCTGCTTCGATCAAAGTAAAGACTTTTGCGAGAATGTCACTGTAGCCCTGGTTAGTAGTTGTAAAATGTTAATATTTTTTTTGTAATTTGTTTTATGAAATTGTCATAGTTCAAGAACGCGTAATCTGTTAAATAATTACAAAATAAACTTTCATAATGTAGAGGCAATTCTATTATTTTTAAAGAGCGTGGCTTTCGCAAACTGTCAAAAACACATCTAATTATAAAAAATGCAAATATCAATAGGTATTTCAATATTTGATCTTTGAAAAGATTTATTCCGTTCTAATACCAACAACTAATACCACTGGTATTTGTTACAACTCTTATTTTATTTTCTGTTCTGAACGGATACCATTGTTTAAATTAGTACCAAAATAAGTTCATAAAATATAAGGTATAGTCGTAAAACGGAATAAATCTTTACAAAAATGCTAATAAATAATATGGATAAGAAAAATCCTAAATGTGCAATATTCACAGACACGACCAAAGCATTCGGTTATGTAAAATATAAACGATTATGGCATAAGAGGAAACGTATTGAATCTAATAAAGTCAAACGATAGAACACAATACATAGAAATATCGAAAATATGTACTTATAATTAAACGTGAAATATCTATCCGCTTGCAGAATAGTAAAATTGGGGGTTCCAAAAGGTAATATCCTTGGACTGTTATTATTTTTATTTTAAATGTGTGCCAAACATCAAGTAAAACAGCCTATCTACTCTAAAATCTTTAAAAAAAGCAAAAATAAGTACCACTAGTGACCGGGTATAATGGTTTAGTTGCTTCACTGTTAAGATTATTTATTTAATTTTGGGGTAACTGCAGAGAGGGAGAAAATATATTTAAGTCCGAAAAACGTTGATCAATGACAGGTCTTAAATAATACAGAAAACTATCAATCAGAATCCCTAAAAATTTTAACATTACCAACATCCTTTTACATATTTATTAGAAGTAGCTTTAAATAGCGATTTATGTCCATGATTGATATAATTAATTTTGCGTGCCTTAAGAGATTATTGGCAAATAAATGATTTCTTTTCCTAGAGTTCATCAAACCTTAATCGGGGTGTTCTAATTTTTTGCCTTGGTTTTTTGTAACTTGTGTTATCAGAGGTCATTAATCGCATAAGAGTTTTTAGGCAAATCTACAAATACTTACGTATTATTATATACTACCATATACATATATTTCAGTCAATGAAATTGAAAGATATAGATTTTGCTTACTGATATTAATGATGTTTTTTCGTTGCCATGGCGACTGATTGAAGTAGAGAAAGAGTTGCCTCTAAAAGAACTTCGAATTTATTATTATCATAGTTGTTAAGCTGTGCTTGCATGGGCAACAAAAACTGTGAAATATTGACTTCTCCTTGAATTTTATTTGCAGAGTGACAAGGAGCCAGGCTATTATACTTTAAAATCCAAAGCAGAACTACAAAACAATTATCTTTCCGATAGAAACATGACAGGTAATAAAGGAAAAAAAGTTCAAAATAAACTAAAAATATTTGTTAAATATTTTAACTATAAACCTACCTATTTTTTGTAATACTAATACTGAGTATAATATTCTCTCATTTTTTATAGTCAATAAATAACAGCTGTTTGCGTGACTAGACAAAATGCACAATTATTGAATGATTGATTTTCCCTATGCATGGAAATATGTGGAATGCTGATAAAATAATTAAGTTATATAGAAAACTAGCTTTTGCCCGCGACTTTGTACGCGCATATCCCGTTTTCCGTTACCGTGGGAATTCCGAAAATCCTTTCTTAGTGCTCCCCTACACTTCCCAAGGAACCTACACGCCAAATTTCAGCTTTCTACGACCAGTAGTTTCGATTGTGCGTTGTCTGTCAGTCACTCAGTCAGTAACGGAAGAATATTAAATATTAGGATATATTCAAGCCTTTACAGTATTTTCCATGGAGCGACTGCCTATCTGACCTTCATAACCCAGTAACTGGGTAAAATATGGTGTCAGATTTTCTGATTGTAGATGTTCCAATGAAAGCCGGGACCAACGGCTTAACGTGTTTTCCTAGGAGGAGGATACACTCGATATGGGATAGACGATTATCCATCTACAGCCCGATCTCGGCAAGCGTAGCTTAACCTTTTTACCTTATGGCTGTTATTATTTAACCAAGAGCTCTAAAAAGTGTAATGCAGAGAAAATAATAACATTCTTTTTCAACAGAATTCAACAAAACATGGGTTGAGGCGAGCCACTACAGTAAACGAGACACAAGTTTAAGGGTGTCCAGACATTGTAAGGGTGACGATTGCATACCACGACTGTCTTTTAAACTTGATTGGTCTGGCAGGTTAGAGAAATAAATATAATTGCACACGGGAATATACTACTAATATACTAATACTCCGAAATAATTTATTCCGAATTTCAAAAGTCCGAATTTCATAATACCTAAGAATTATAATATCTATTATTATAAATCAAAACTTATTTGACCGAACCTTTCAATACTTCGAATAAACTACTAAAATTAAGATTTTGATTTAGGTTCAATCAGTATAATATTCAGTTAGTGACATTATAATATCCAAAGATATTTTAACTATTTTCGAAATAACTAGGTTCAAAAGACCTACTGTTTAATATATCTAACGAACATTTTTTAGAATTTTGAACCTTAAATTAAAATATTGTCTTAAACAGTCAACAAGTTTTGCTACAAAAGTAAATGACAGAAACGAATCGCTGTAAAACAACGTAGTCTTGTCTGCCCTACCCCTGGAGTGTAATTTAAGCCCGCGTAGGCGCGGAGGGGCGAGGCGGCCCGCGAGCTGAGGAGCAGGTGTTGCAACGCCCGCCGCCGCGGCTGAGGCTGGCCGGTCAAGATTATCAGTAAGTCGGACTAGGTATTTGTTATTCGACCTATTGAAACTCGGTATTTTAAGAATAGTAAATAGAAAAATTAGGAATATTGATATGTCGGAATTATAAAAAATAGATGAATGATAAAGCGGAGTTGTTATATTAGGAATTTTGAACCATTCGCAATTATGAAAATCGGTATTTTGAAAGTCGTATTTGTGAATGTTGGAATTGCCACAACAACCGATCCTGTGCGTCTCACATCCATCGGCTACCCGCGACCCTCACCAGATCACGGTCCACCTTATGGAAGGCCGCGCAAACGCTGCTCATCCGGTATGCGGTCGCCACTCCTGACCTTCTCGGCTGCATCGACTGTCCGTTTCCACTGCCACTTAAGTTTGGCGGTCCTGCGGGCAATGTCGGTAACCCTAGTTCTCTTGCGGATATCATAATTCCTGATTCGATCACGAAAGGGAATTCTAAGCGGCAGTTTAGCTTTACATAAAAAGGACACTTAACGATGTTTTAAAAAATGCGTCGTATATAAAACAATGATACCAAAAACATCTTAATGCTGAAGCTTAGAACCATATTACAATACTATCTTAAAATTGTGTTCCAGTGAAACGTACCTACTAGGCTCCTCTGCAAACGAGACAGTGAAGATAATAGTCCAAAACGACGGTAACGCGTCTTATGGAGCATGTGTTTGGTTGCGAGTGTACGGCGCCCCGGTCCTGGTCGGATGCGAGAACTACAATGAAGGATACAGGTGCTACCTACCGTCGCCACTGAAGAGAGACTCAAATGTAAGTAATATTCATGAATATTATAAATCCGTAGTGTCCCACTGAAGACGAAGCGTTGAAAGGCCTCCCACCAGGGGGACCATTGACTTAGTGAATCCTGCAGGAATCCGCTGGATACCAGACGCACAGAATCGGTCGATCTGGTGACTCTTGATGGAAGTCAATGTCCAGCAGTGGAGGCCTTTCGGCTGAAATGATGTCGATGATGATGAGTGTCCCACTGTATGGCAAAGGCCTCCCTTAATTCTTTCTATTTTTGTATACCTTGGGCAATCTAATCCCTTTCCTTCAGGCAGGAGTTCGCTTCTGTCGCCGTTTTCTTTTGTCTCTAATACGACGCCAGTTCCTGATGCACGGGACTCAATTTTTGGCTACTTTCATACAAATGCTACATCGATTTATTAAATCCTCTGCGAGATTTGAACATATAAAAGAACCCAACATCAATCATCGAACAGTTGCCCACCAGTCTGGTTGGAAGATCCTCCCTATTCAGTGTTGGTTGCCGAACTTTACACCCTGTTCTGTATACCTCTTTAGTTTCTTGTCAGATGGATTTATCATCTTCACGTGGGTGCAATAATTATATAAAGTTTTTACATTCCGTTTTAAGGTTTACGTCTGGTGATATTTTCCTTACAGGTCTCCATAGACCTTAAGCTGACCATGACAGAGCCAACGAACATTCAAAAATTTCTTCGAGTAGTTGTACATCTATATGAAAACTGCAACAAAGAAAGTGTATACAGTAGCAATACCCTAAAGATTGAGTACGTTTTGACTTCCAATGGCGTCTCCAATGATGGGTGAGTAATTATTATCCAACATTTACGAATATGATCTGCCTAACACCTGCCAAGCACCATACATAAACACAATCGGAACAAAGTTTTTGGGTTATGCTTAATGGGATAAAAATAAATATCTCGCGAGTCTAATGGTTTGTGATTTCGGCTAGTTTGATTTCTGTAAGTTATTTGTTGGTCACAGGGAATAACAGAAAATCATTCGTAAAATGATCGGGAATAACGTATTCATTGATATCTTTGCAGGGATAATCACAGGCTTAACATCACAGACAAGCAAATTTTGGAAAATGCAACTGTTTATGACCATCACGAATTCCCGGTGAGTTTTTTCCATTGTTTGCGTCATTTGTCTTTTTAATTTTTAGAATTCCATGACCTAAATGAGCCAGCAAAACTTTTTACTAAATTTTCGAGATCTGTCTGTCAGTCACAATGTATCTTTCAAACTGCAAACAGAAACTTTAAAAAATACTTTCAACTTACATCTTATAGATGGGTATCTTCCATTTGCTATTCTGTGAAGTGAACTGTGAATTGGCAGTTCACTTCAAGCTAGTTTACCCACATTCTCACCGACAATGTTGACGAAAATAACTATTCGATAAACAATATTTTTTCTTTTTTCCCAATCTAGATCAGGAACAACGGCAGTACAAAATGGTATCAGGCCAAATTCAGTGTTTCAATGGAAAAGAAACCGTATATTAAGTCTTTCAACGTAAGATTTTTTTTACTATTTTTTTGTATTATTTTTATTTTTAAACCTCAAACCTTACATCGTTAAGTTTTGTGACCAAGCTTTGTAAAATGCACGACATATGGTACTTCGTGAAAAAAATATTCTACAAATAAAATTAAGTAGGTAACCACCACTGATTATTGTTTCATGAATAACTATGTTGGAACAATATTCATGAAGTATTTAGTAGTATTTTTGGTGCGTACGTTACTAATAGCCCGAACTACAGTATATTTATTCTACTAACTTGCTGGTAACCTAACATTAAGTTCAGTCTTGGTGGTAAAAGATCGAACTGATTTGTGATAATCGCTAATTTTTAGGGTTCCGTACCCAAAGGGTAACAAACGGAACCCTATTACTGAGCCTCCGCTGTGCCGTTCATACGTCCGTCCGTCCGTCTGTCTGTCAGGGGGTTATATCTCAAGAACCGTAATAGGTAGTTGAAATTTTCATAGACTATGTATTTCTATTGCCGATAATTATAACAACAAATAAAAAAAATTATGGTATGGTGGTATGGTTGTTTTTAACTTTTATTGACGGTCACGCGGTAAATTTTAGGATTTACCTCAGAAACGTAAATATTAAGAAATAGTCAATTAGTCATATTTATGACACACAGTAATACGAAACATTTCTTAACTGATTGTTCAGTTTAACCTAAATTTTTCAGCAACATTATACTTTGGCAGAAAAAAAATGGTGTTAAAAGAAAATTATCACGTATGATTGTCAATCAAAAACTTCAAGACAAACCTAAAGCCCTAGCATGAATATTTTTGAAGTATAGTAACGTAACGTAACATTTTACCATGGCTACAATACTCGTTTCGCAAATAATATTTATTTGAATCAGACACTATATTCATATTTTTTAATGATATAAATTGTGTATGTCCCATAAAATTAAAACCAAAATACTGTGGGGTGTAGTTTTTCACATTCAAAATTCACTTACGTTAACGTTAGTATATGTCAATATATTCATGCTAGGGGCCTAGCATCATTTAATCTTTTATTTTACAGTAATATAAAAACTCAATGTTGCAACAATGGCTTGTGTCTACAAGACAAGTGAAATTCTCTCAGCAGTAAAAAGGCGCAGGCGATTGTTTTAGATATCTACGTCAAATATCTCAACTTTGTATGGGATTCACAAAAGCTGTTGAATTGTCACGAGATCAATTTTAACTTTCGACAACCCAATCCTCTGATAGAATGTCACTTTTTCTAGAGCCTTGAATCATAATATAACAATAACAATCGCGCCTCCCTAAACAGACTATTATTTTTGAAGGTCAAAACTAAAAAATATGTTTTACAAATTAAGGTTTCAGCGGCGTCCTGCAACAGAAATAACGAAGATTCAAACTTCTTCATACATAATTGTACCCTGAACTTACTGCCAAATACAACGAACATGATAATTGGTACTACTGAAATATTGGCAGGCCGTCTAAGTAAGTATATACCTCTCCAATCATCTTTTAATATCCTGTGTACTAGGGAACATGCTGGGTCAGAGGGGGTCTATAGATTAGTTGTAGTCCTTCTTCAAGAGTGGTTCAACCTTCACCCCCTTCCACGTCATTCTGATGATCGTCGCTTCGGCCAACACGGTACGTTGCCAGGTTTGACGGGGCTGGCGACTCTTCCTTTCCCCTTCGAGGATTTCGGTCCATGGCCTATTTGAAATGTGATCGAAATCCCTCTAGAGCTTGTGACTAATCCATCTCTACTTGCAGCGCTTGATCTCAGGGTCGATTAGGCTCTCATAGCATTTTTCTAACAGGTCTAAATTCAGACATCCGTTGATGAAGACCTGAATTTGTCATGGGATGACCTTTATTATCTTCCACGTTCCGCGCCCGCAGATTTGACATTAGGCCCGAATTTTTTTTAGAGCTGTTGTGCGAAGGAAGCTCGGGCTGTGGTGATCCGCGAAGTGATATCATCTTTATCACGTGGGACTAAATCATAAAAAGGTCAACTGATATGTCTCGTCGTTCTTCTTGACAGAGAAGTCGTGATCATCTCGTAACGACTTCTGCAGAGGCATCTGTGATTTTCCACTCTCCCTTGCTGCCCTTGCACGATTGCAGCATGACAATCTCTATAGCAGACGATCCCAATTGTGACCTTCTTCGACCTCTAATGCCCTCTACTTTTTCCTGCGCGATGGAGCAGATACCGATGATTACTGATAGGATAGATACTGATATATGCGTGTAGCATCGCTTTCGTTTTTAGGTTTCCGAACATCCGTAAAAAACGGAACCCTTACAGGAACACTTTGTTGTCCGTCCGTCTGTCTGTCTATCAAGACCGTTTATCTTGGGAATGCGTGGAGGTATCGAGTTGAAATTAAATCCATATACTTAAATCTATAGCCCCTTGGAGCTGTAAAAAATCAAGCTTGTAAGTTAACGTAAAAAAAGATACGGTCGTTAATATCAAAACACATATACGAGTATTTCGACACTCTCTAGGGAATCAAAATGTATAGGGTATTTTCCGTTGACCTAGACTATGAAATTTGGCAAGTAATACCGTTTTATACTACGAGTATAGGGAAAAGTCTGAAAACTATACATTCGTAATTATTAAAAAAGTCTTTATTAAAAATAATTTGTAGCTACAAATTTGTTCGGAACCCTCAGTGGGCGAGTCCGACTCGCTCTTGACCGGTTTTTTTTCAACAGTGTTAAACTTTTTGCGATATCAGATAAGGTGATCTACATTCGCGTTTTCATATTAGAATGAATTGATTTGGTACATATTTTTATGTCTTCAAAATACTTGTTCGTTAATCGTCGCTGTTTTTTACAGATAAATATCACAACGGGGCAAAAATAGAAATGAACGTGTCGTCAATATTACAACTGTCTGATGGAGTCCCGGATTTATCTGCCACGTGAGTAAATATTCTGACTCTATTTTCCTATCCTACGCAATTTTTGTTTCCTGCTAGTGTGAGCAGTCCATTCGGTAGGAACTCATCTCGCTATCTAAGCCCGTTGCAATGTTTTCTGGCGTTTAATGGGATCCATTCGGTAGTTATTTAAGCTTATTTCTACTATGAGGGGGTTCTGGACGAGTTCGAAGGAGCTCCTGTAATTTTTTTTATGACTGGTCATATTTTTTTAAATAGGAATGTAAACATTGCTATTTGAACTTCGTTTTATGGGTAGATTTCAGTACGTTATATCATCGTTTTTTGAAAACTCGTCGCCTTATAAGTCTTCAGAGAAGCTGTCAATAGGAAATTTTCATCTAAAATGGCTTATTTAAATATTTTTAAATGTTTACAGTTTTAAAAAGATAATGTGCCATTATATTATTGATGGTTATTGTCGAAATGACAAAATATAAGAATTTGATCACGCGATATTTCGACACTGTTTGTCAATCTCGTACAATTTTGACTTTTTGTCAACCCAATGAGCTACCGTTTTTGTAGACACCAATTGGCGCCAGTGTCGAGTAAGGTTCTTTATCATAGCATTAAAGTTAGATGGAAAATAAAAATAAGAATAAAATTCAAAAATAATAAGTAAATAAACTCGCGTCAGAGCCAACCAACAGTGAAATTTGAAATTTAAAAACTCGCCATTTAAAATCACGTTTTTATTCGCCACGCTTGCTTTGACAGAAGGTCATTTGAGTAGAGCCTCAGAACGATGGCTTATTTCATTTAAGGGTACCTTTCCATTACAGCGGAGCGAGCGATTTTTAACCAATGGAATTGCATAAAATCTCTGCACCACGTACTCATTGACATGATTGGTTAAAATTTGTCCGTTTCTCTGCTCCGCTGTAATGGCACCGTTATTCACAAACAAAAGAGTTACGAATAATGAACTTCAAGTTGTGTTTTTGAGTAATATGATGGTAATATTTTTTTTTTAGATCGGTTACTACAATAACAATTCAAAAGGAAATCACATTGGCCAATAGAAAGTGGTTAATAGCTTTGATAGCTGGCATAGTCGCGTTGATTATACTAGCGATTGTGACATTTATTCTTTATAAGGTAAGTTCGTATTCACCTTATATAAAACGGGAAACAGAATAAATACTTTTACTATGGCACCAACCCGAAATCGTGGTAAAATCCAACTGCTCAATACTTTTGACGAATCGTACGCTCATAAATATATGGGACAGCCAATTGTATGTGTAATATTTACTTATTTTACATAATATATGTATGTATTACTTATGTATAACTACTAAACCTAACTATATACATATGAATATACAAAAACAAGATACACTTAGGTGTCGAAGAATTCCTCCGCATCGCTGTCATCCAGAAACATGCCCAGAAGTCTTTCAGCATTGCCACGCTGAATGGCAATACTAATTCTTTGAGCAAAGAACGAGCCAGCCCTATGGCTTATGTATAGTATATTAATATCGAAATAGTAAATTAAAAATCCATGCGAAGGTTGTCTGTAAAAATCGCTTTTAGCGATAGAACCTCCCATTGTTGTGTGTTTTAAGCTCAACAATTAGATATTTAGTGCAGTAAAGTGTAATTCTATTCTAATCTATTCTGTGCTTCTGAACTTCTTATGTTACAGAGAGCTTTAAAGGAATCGAAACAAGAAATATTTCACCAACCACGATTTGGGCTACCACATAATTGCTACTTTAATGTTTTAAATAGTTCGTGTATTGATTTTAACTCCTATTTCAGGTTGGATTCTTCAGAAGGAAACAAAAGCAAAAACTTATCGTCATGCAAGAGAGTGTAAGACGAAAGAGTGTTGTGAGTATTAATTTTATTTCTAACTTTAGAGCTATCGATATATAAATTCGTAATTCATAGTTTTGTGGAGCGATTTTGAAGTAAAATCACTATGAGAAGTGGCAAGACAGGCTACATAAAGTAAAAATGACATTTCATCAGCAAAAACGATTGTCAAAAGTGTTTGAAATTGACAACATGAGATTTCAGACGTAATGCCTGTAAGCCATCTACAAATAACATTGGTATTTTTGAAACTCTTTATCGCTGACTAGCTGATTTTTAGGGTTCCAAAAAAAAAAGGAACCCTTATAGGATCACTCGGGTGTCTGTCTGTCTGTCTGTCTGTCTGTCTGTCTGTCTGTCCGTCTGTCACAGCCAGTTTTCTCGGGATCCACTGGACCGATTCTGTTGAAATTTAATACACATATGGACTTGTATAACCCAAACATGGACGCGTTACGTAAGTTATTAAATTTTTAGTATGGGGGTCACTTTTGGGGGTCAAACTAGAAAATTAAAAAAAAAAGTTTTTTGAACAATATCGTGTGACATATCAAATGAAAGGGCTTACTGTGAGGGTTTAAATTATATTTTTTTCATAATTTTAAAATAAATGATTTAGAAGTTATTCAAGAAATTAGACGAAAAATGACCATTCCCCCCCCTTATCTCCGAAACTACTAAGCCTAAAATTTTGAAAAAAATGGAGATACTAGATCTTTACCTAAAGATTACAGGAAAACCTATTAGAAGTCTGTAGTGTTAAAATAACATGTTAAAAAAATAAAATTCGTTCGGAACCCTTTGCACGCGAGTCCGACTCGCACTTGGCCAGTTTTTGTTGATGGTTAATATATAGCATATGAAACTCACAAATAACGTGGCTATCTATTAGTAAAAGAATTTTCAAAATCGGTTCAGTAGATCCAGAGATTACCTCCTACAACCTCACAAACTCACAAACGTTACCTCTTTACAATATTATTAGTATTAGAATATTAATTTAGATATAGATTGATCGTTGATTGATTGCCAAGATTATTATTTGTCTAAGTCTAAAACGGTTTGCCCTTCAAATGTTTTTCAATTTTGTTTACAGAGGCGAAACACTCATGTTTCCGCTATGGATGGACCGATGGAAGGCGTAAGTTAAGCTGAATTTAATACTATTTATCAAGACAATGTATATGATTAGCACAAACCAGAAGAGACGTTCCCTTATTTTGAGGAACGTTGGCATTCGCATCACAGTCACAATCTGTCAAAAACATATATTTTCTTCTCCCACTCTGAGTGGAATAAGAGGGAGTGTCAGACTTTTACTGACTAGAACCCACCAATTTTCCTTCAAAATTTCCCTTGCGTTCCATTCGGCCGTGTTAACTCTTTTGAATAATTAGTCTGCAACACATTACTTTACATTTTAATGGCTAACGACCTATTTGGGCAACAAGTCAAGCGAAAGCAAAAGCTGCTCATGGTTATCAATATTAAACTGCTTTTCTTTTTCAGTTACAAATAGACGTAGTTGACGACTGTCCATTCGAGGAGGCTCGACCAGTGACGACCAAAGACTACGTGGGCTTAGTAGAAGACAACGAACCTTAAACTGTTATTTTTGATGAAAGAATTGGAGATTGAACCACTATTGAACATTGAGCGATAATTTTGTTTAAGTAGATTTTAGAAAATTTACCTAAAGTGTTCAGTTACTTAATTAATAAAGTATGTAATAAAATTTAAATTGTCTGGACATTTTTATTAACCTTAGCTGTGAAGAAGAATTTCATTAAGTATAAATAGTTTTGTTCACCGGGACGACAAAAAAGATCATCCAGATATTTACTTGAAAACCAGATAAGGTGAAAAATCCACGACTGGGAACCGCTATTCCCAGGAGTACGGAGTGTCATTAGCTGTAGAGAATCTTAGGAGAGGTCTGTGTATCACAGTGAATTATATTTTTTCTGGGATAAAAATGATACTAATGATCTGTCCACCAGAACCATGCACAAAATCTAGCGCGATCTTTGATTGAGATTTATCAAATAAGAAATTTTGTAAACAAACATTTTTATCACACTAGTTCAAAAGAACATCGTATTTCTTTCTAAACGTATCCCAAATTGCGGGCTTCTAAGAAGTCCCACGATCATTTGTGTGATCTCGTCTCCTTGTTCGTGGATCCTGCTGGTAGACCTGCAGAAGCATACTTCTCGGAGTTCGTGTACATGTACGAACGCAGGGCACGCACTGACTGCTGTAGGGTCAGTCAATACTGTTACCTGTGTTCCTTGTCTGGAAGAAACATTAACACGTTATATCATCAGGATTTGAACACCACTATTGTAGTAGTGTAACGGACTACCAACGCCATCTATGGTTGCATGCGTGTAATACTACCCGTCGTTGGCGACAACGAGCACAGCAGTATGGATCGGCGCCGCTCAGGAATCTTCGCATCACAACCACACGAATATGTGTAGATATTGTGCACACATACAAGCCTTGGCTAACGTCATAAGGAGCGACGCCTTGGAAGTTGTAACATTTCATCATTCGACTAGCTAGAGGAACAGAGTTCGGTAACCACACAGCCAATTCTGAGCCTAAATAAGACTAGTTCCTGTTCGATAGCCTAGCGGTTTTCAGGAATTAGTCAGCTAGGGAGGTTTGAAAGGTGTGATAGCCACGCAGTCCCTTTCACTCCTCAGTTAGGGCCATTTTATTAATTGTCTGTAACTTTACCATAGTTGCCAGTACTAATAAATGTATGACTAAACATCAACGGGGCATTTTATTCCATCAGCAACCCTACAGTAGTGTTTTTTCATTGACAAAGTCAAAAATTGTATATACATTCAAAAAGTCTATAGTCTTCTTTTGTAATTTACTTTTAATGGGGGATCGAACAGAATTACTCTCATATCAATGTGACCATCGCTTTATATTTATAATATCCTGCTTCCTACTAATAATATAACTGCGATAGTTTGTATGTTCGGCACTTTTTTACCCAAATCTAAACGTTGCTTTTTAAAAAGCGACATTTAGATGTGTTTTATAATTAAAAGTTTCGTGTTTCAAGGAATTTCAATATTTAAAGCTATGAATTGTTATGCGTGTTAGATGAATTTATTTGTTCGCAATTGTGTTTATTTTGGAAGAGGGATTTTCATTTGAAATAGGATTAATTCCCGGATAAATCAATGATTAAATTAAAAACTATGAAACTATCTTATCTTGGTGTTTTACAAATAGTATTTCTTTTTCTGTTAGCAAATTACCGCAGAAGTCCGCAATTATTTTTTGCGACTGTTGACGAAATACCTGCGGCTGGAGAATGCTGGTAAGCCATCTCACAGGAAGAGTCAGACAACTCAAGTCAATCTTCAAAAATACAACCGACTTCCAAAAACAAAACACCACAAACTAAAAATAACAGGAACTCGGTGTTTTTAGTAACTTTTGTGTTTTTTGACACCGATTTCCAGAATGAAAGTTATTTTATACTTTTCTTTAAGTTTTTTATTTTCCACTTTTTATTGGTACCGGCGTACCCATTCAAGGCGTACCGGCGTGATGTTATGTTATGAACTGGTGTAAACAATAAACAGACATGCGATTTCAGCAATCCCGGGAGATTTGCTATCATTTATTGAAGATTTCTGTTGCCTACCTCCAAAGTTCTTCATCTATTCAAAATGAGTCTAGTCCGGGAAATTTCCTTTCAAACAAAAAAACAATCATCCAAATCGGTTAACAATTGGCCAAAATATCTCTTAACAAACATATTTCTGGGATCCCATCATCAGATCCTGACTTATACCTTCCATTATTAACTGAGAAACAGGAGATGATGATTACCTACTAGGCACAAATATTTTAATTGCATTAGAAAGTATATGAAAAACATTGTATGTGCCTACAAAATTTGAAGGTTGCCCTCGATTTTCCTAGGACCCATTCTCAGATTCCTCAGATTCTGACTTGGTGACAATGGGAGAATTTTGAAAATCGGTCCACAACTGGCGGAGAAATAGGTGAACGTACATTAAAAAAACATACATACAGACGAACATAGAACCTCCTCCTTTTTGTGCTCAATACCATCTTGAAACAACATAAAACTATATGGTATAATCCCGATCTGTCAAAACGTATGTCAACCCAAGTTTGTACTGGTTCGTCTCACAGAACTAAACTGGTTAAACGACATTCGAAGTTTTTGGTACTCGCCCATCTACATACATAAGAAAAATAAATTGTAACCTGGAAAATACTAAATTATCATAAAAAAAATGACGATAAATCGAAAAATATTTCAGCAACAGCAACTCAAGCTTTAAATAGGTCACGTTACTTCTCATTCCTTTAGGTACTTCAATTCATGGAACAAGTAGGTACAAACATCAAACAGTCTTTCATTGTGTAGTTTTTATTTTCCTTTTACCGTTAATTGATGAAGGAGTACCTACGCACATATGTCTACCAACACATTAATTTTAAATGAGCTCAAAATTAGACCCAATATCAGTAACTAATTATTGGAAAGCCAATTATTGGTTAATTTTAGGGAACATTTTGATTATTCCCACGATAGTTCTTTTGGTTTGGATAGGTAAAAATTCTAAATATTACTACGATGCTTGTCGTAAGTCTAAAATATATTGGCTTGACTACTCCTATTCCTTTTTACCCGACTGCCATGGAAGGGTTATTATTTTGATTTTTGAAACATTGTTATTTTGCCCCTAGAATTTTATTTTTCTAACTGTGAGGAAAGGACTATTTGACCTGAATTTGGACGGCCCAATTCTGGGAAAAGAGATCTCCTTATCTTACCACTTTTTGCTGTTTTGTCTGAAAAACTAAAATGTATTTTTTTTTGGTCTTGAACTAATCTTACTTAATAATATTATCTCAATCATGCATGTAAATTTCAGCATTATTTTGAAAACCTTTCGAGATAAATCGAAATTACTGTACTGGCCAAATACATGCGAGCAGCGGCCGGCAATAGTTGTATGAAAATCGTGGTTTAGCGGCCAAATAAATTACATAGTAAACTCATATCTGTCGTGTAATTTAAAAATGGAACGATCTTTTACTCCGAGACATGGCAACCAAGGAGGTAAATTATCAAAGTTTTTTTATTTTTTATTTCGGACTGGCTTGCAAATAAAAAGCTATTTATTGAACGAAAAAAAACAAATGAACACTTTAACGCGGGAAAAAATATTGTTGTTTGTTGTTCGTCATTGATTTTGAGAAGTAATTGCATTTTATTTTCCGTACATTATTTGAGAAAAGTACTACTGTGCTGTGCTGTGCTGTGTGTGTAGTACTGTGCTTTTTATGAGTTGTACAATAAAGTAAATAAAAATAATAATATTTAAGCCTTGGCCACAACGAGGCATTGATGGACTAACGTAATTTACACATTCATCCAACAATGCTGCATCCAATATTTTGCTGGCCGCTGCAGTAATGTACTATTATGAAATAAGAAATAATAGCTCTATATATTTGTAGAAACAGCTTGGCTAGATAATACAAAATCTTTATAAACAAAAACATTATTACATCGTTAGAACTAGGCGAATAAGTGAATAACAAAAGTAATGACTCTTCTTAATAACATCGTACAAGTAGGTACCAACTGTTGGCTGCAGAGGGACTGGACGATATTACATTCATACATTATTACTTTTATAACTAATTTAGTCTATTATTATTTTGTGCTCGTGGCTAAATAATACCAGCCGCATGAGTTGATCTTGAAGCAGTAATGCTAGCGAAGGGGACCGTGTAAGGGACAGGCAAACCTCACGCCCCAGCTGCCGCAACAGGAGGAGACGCCCCGGGCGTCGAGAGTACAGTGGTAGCCAACTAATAAGGCGCGTCGTGAATCTTCGTTCGCGTAGAAAAGAAAGTATGGTCCCGAAGATTAACGAAAGAAAGCAAACTTACAATCAACCATAGATCACTACTATAAGGTTCATAATACACTGCAGCCGTTACTTCCGTCTCACTCGCAAGTCACGTGCATAACACGCGGCGCACGTTAACATGGCGGCAGCTGCCGACCAATAGAGGTACAGGAAAAAGAAGCGCGTTGCGTGGAGCGTGCCGATTGGTCAATAACAATACCCGCGCTTTGAAAATTCGTCTTCTGCGCAGGTACATCGCCATATCAGTTGGGTACTACTGTAACCATGGGGGCTAATCTACGTAAAGCGAGGGTTGGATGATGCACCAGATGATGCATCATCCAACCCTCGCTTTCCCAGGCCTGGTTTTTATCAGATCCACGCGCACCTCAAAGAGATGTCAGCATAGTAAAAGGGACTCGCTAGGGCCAGTGTCTGCCAGAGTTGCGGATTTTTTTCGAAAGAGTCATCAGTCAGTAGGTACATCCAATACCTTATTCCCTAGAATGGACATAGTCTACCCCTGTGCCCACTTTCATGAAAATCCGTTCAGAAGTTAAGACGTGAAGAGGTAACACACAAACATAGCAACAGCGGCGACTAGCAACGCCATCTGTTGCTAGTCGTCGCTGTCATAAGTTTGTTCTATCTTTACTTGGAATAGGTTTTCCTCAACCTAACTATAAAGTAAAATATGAATCGCAGTTACGAGTTTCTTCATAAATATATTTTAACACATTGAAAACCGCAAATAATGCAACACTTCCATTTCTATATAAGTTTTCGATGCGGTCCTTATATGTGTGCGTAAGCGCAAACGAAAACCGTACGTAAATTTAAGATACAGAGTTCAATGTCCGACGACCGAAGCAGATAGCGAGGCAGCTCTTGCTAGAATGGACGGAACACGCGCTAATTTTGGTATTGCGTACGTATTACTAAAACAAATACACATTTTGAAAATGTTAAATGTATACGTTATTAAAAACGTGTAGTTTTGTTATTATTCAAAAACGGATTGCCTTCCGTGAAGTATTTACGTTGTAGTGAGGATTTATTTTATTTTTTAGAGATTACATGAAAAAACATATTTTTATTCTTACAACTTTTAGTATACTATGATTGAACAAGATAGAATACTAAATATACACTTAAAATAAAATATCCTAACTAAGATAAGGCGTCAAAAAATTCGTCCGCATCGCTGTCCACCGGAAGTGAGCCCAAAAGACTGGCGGCATTGCCACGTTGTATGGCAATGCTTATCCTCTGTCCGAGGTAAAAGCCAGCCCTTGGGTCACGCGAAGTGTCAACTAAGCGTTTAGATAGATCTTTAAATAAGGCATGAGCACTCGGACCCCACGGTCCAAGAGTTTCAACCCCAAACGGCTCAAAAATATAATTGCCAACAAGATTATTATATTTGCGCCGCTTGAGGTTCTCAGCAGCCGCAGCGGCAGTACCAGCACAGCACGACGAGCTAGGAAGATGGGATGGCGCAAGAGTATCGACACAAGTAGCGTCCCACACTAAAGGCCTACCCATCTTCCATGGAAACAAAGACATACCGTCCGGTTGCTTGCCGTCGTCGCGTGCCAGGCCATTGGGTTCTAGTACGGCTGGAACGCCGACGGATTACATTGGATTTTATTCTATCGAGGAAACTAAATAATCGTATTTCTGAAGTTTTCGATCTATAGAGTGAAATTAAAGTTTAAGTGCAGCACGGGATCAAACGAACGCTAATTACGTATCATTTCCTTGGTGCCCCCTTAATGGTTTTACCAGCCTGACGGCTCGTTGCAGTCAAGTCAGTGTCATTTCTTTAATTTGAAACAACTATAAAAAGTCTATTTTATCAAAGTTGCATGTTTAAACATGATTCACTCGAAATCCTTTGAGCGCGAGTCCGACTCAAAATGTTTTATTTTATTTAAAAACAATACTCACTAATTTTACAAGGAAAAAATATATAATCGACTAGTACTTCGCCCGCAACTTCGTTCGCGTGGGTTTGTACCACCACTAACTTTGTCTCCCATCTAACCTCTTAAAGGGCATGTGTAAATTACTTATTAATCATTGATATATAAAAAACCCAAGATGCACAGTCTCGAATAAATGCAACACTCGAAACTGTCGTCAAAAACTGACATGTATCAATTGTCATGTGTGAGTTGTGTGTAGTTACACCATAAACAATTTTTTTGCAAATTCAACCTTACACGGATCGCTTAAAGTTGTTCTACGAAACGACGTATAGACGAAACGTAGGGCAGTTCACTCGCAAAATTTTTCTTACTTAGATTATTTTTAAAACCGTCGAACCGACTTTTAAAAGAAAGGTCTGATTTGAATAATTTCAAGTGTAATTTACATGCACATAACCAACCTTAATTATTAACCAATTAAATCGATAAGGATTAATATCATGATACTAAAATCACCACTATTCCATTTAACCCGGGTTTTGATTGAATAATTAGAACAAAAAGCGGTCATTGTCACTTAACACTAATATTTAGATACATACCTTTACGGACTTTTTTGTAGATATTTATATCTATACTAATATATAAAGCTGAAGAGTTTGTTTGTTTGTTTGTTTGCTTGAACGCGCTAATCTCAGGAACTACTGGTCCGATTTGAAAAATTCTTTCAGTGTTAGATAGCCCATTTGTCGAGGAAGGCTATAGGCTATACGGAAATGGGAAAATCCTACGGGAAAAAAAAACGGGATATGCGCGTACGAAGTCGCGGGCAAAAGCTAGTACTTCTATATAAAGCTGAAGAGTTTGTTTGTTTGTTTGCTTGAACGCGCTAATCTCAGGAACTACTGGACCGATTTAAAAATTCTTTCAGTGTTAGATAGTCCATTTGTCGAGGAAGGCTATAGGCTATACGGGAATGGGAAATTCCTACGGGAAAGGGAAAAAACGGGATATGCGCGTACGAAGTCGCGGACAAAAGCTAGTCTTCTATAAAACTGTAGTACACCACTTTGCTCTATTGTCAATAGGTTTCGCAGCGTACGCGATATAAGATTTTTTTTTGGTATTTTTTTCACACCTTGGGTTACATTATCGAAATTTTCATACGGATCCCTAACTTTTTTGAAAATATTCTATAGCCTGATCAGGGATAATGTAGGATTCTAATGGTGAAAGAATTTTTCAAATCGGTTTAGTAGTTTCGGAGCTTATTCAATTCAAACAAACAAATCTTTCCTCTTTATAATATTAGTGTAGATGTAGATTAGTGTAGACAACAATAAACTTTACCAGTGACGCATACATATCATAGTAGCATTTGCCTGTTGGTATGATGCCGTTGTAATGTCCATATTTTCCTGAATTGTTACTTATGAATAAATATCATGCTTATTAGTAAAATGAGTATTGTATAGGTGTTCGTGTTCAGTTATAGTTTTATTGATAAAATAATTAATAAAATCAAATGATTCAAGCAAAATATGGATGGTAAGTGATTTTTACTTGTCCTTATTTTATAGATTTAATCTAAAGACTAACTTTAACTAGATTTTTTTAATGTATTTTTGTCGATGGCATTAATTTTTAAATCTTTGCCAGTTTTTTCGAATTTGAATTTGTGCTATCTACAAAATTTTTAAACTAAACATACATTTTACATTTTCTATTGTAAAATAAAATTTTTCTGTTACTTGTGATTATTTTTTTCTCAAGTTCACATATGAAAATTTATTTAATTCATTGACAATGTCAAGTTCATACCGGTGACAATTTCACTTGTTAATTATTCCATAATGATGACGAATTATACCTGTTTCAATATAATGGGTTGTAAAATCATCTATACTCTATTCTAATAGCTGAAGAGTTTGTTTGTTGAACGCGCTAATCTCAGGAACTACTGAACCGATTTGAGAATTTATTTTAGTGTTCGATGGCCCAATTATCGAGGAAGGCTATAGGCTATATTTCATCACGCTAAGACCAATAGGAGCGGAGCAGACGAAATTGCGCGGGTCAACTAGTATTTATATAATTTAACTGTTAAAAGTATTTTATTTCTGTCCAACGAATTGTTAAACTTCATATAATATGCATCCACATTTCGTATCCATGCATTATTTGTCCATTCCAAGTTGCCTAGTACAGTTCGTGGAATGCTATACGGCCACCAGTTGTATGTTTTTTGGGTACCGTACATCCGAATGAAATAACGGAACTCTTATATGATCGTGTGGCTACCTGTCTGTCACAACTTTGCTCGAAGTTTACTGTACCGATTCAATTAAAATGTACACATGTCAATATCTGCGACCTAAAACGAAAGCGTAAAGTAAATAAATAAATGTTGAATAGCTAACATTATTTTTGAGGAGCCAACTATCGGTACAATGATTGTCCACAGTCTGAAGAATTATTGTAAATATGATTTTATTACAGATACAAAAATGTTGGTTGTTCTAACCGTAGTTCAAGCACTGCGATGTGCTGCTGCAATGTTCTTCCATGAACCATCAAGTATGGTCGTCCAAGGATTGGGTGCTCTAAACAACTCAGACTTCGGATTTGCTATGGCTTATAGTTATGAATTTAAAACTCTCGGTAAGAAATTTTGTATTTTTCACGAAAAACTCTCACACTCACGCTCAAAATTTTTAATAAACAAATTAACCTCGAGAGCATGTCAATAAATTATCATTGTTTAGAACTTCTTGGACTTGCCAGAAAATGGGCAGCAGCGTTCTCTGTAAAACTCAACAACATACACTGCGATCGCCAACCCGCCTGCCAAGCGTGGCGATTACGGAAAACCCTTTGGGGGAGGCCTATGTCCAGCAGAGGACGTCTTTCGGCTGTTATGATGATGATGATGATGAGAACTTTTTGACCAACGTAATCGCTCATAGTATGCCAATTTCTCTAAGCTCTAAGATCAGGTGAATTGATAAGTTGAAAGTTGTATAGAAGGTAGTCGTAGGTACATAGGATATAAAGCTTCATTGTTGTAGTGGTCGCAGGCATGACTGCTAAGCATGATTGAGGTCCTGGTTTCGATATTTAAGTCGGGCCAAGCGTTATTTGGGCTTCTAAACCATGTACCTACATTTTTTTTTACAGTTGTTGGTGCCCCAAAAGCGGACCAGATAGGAAAAGTATTCAACTGTGTAATTTACGACAAGCAAAAACTTTCATGTGGAGAACAGTACATTGATTACTCTGAGTCCGAATATAAAACTGGTAAGAATGACTAAGTAGGTACAGACCTACTTTAGTTTTATACTTTTTGTATTATTAGAGACTATCTCCGATTTCTGAATAATGAATTGAAGTCGAGTCTTTAGCCAAACTCTAGTTTAGCCTGAAAACCAGCCAAACTTTGACATACAAGATGTTCTGACATTTGGGCGTTCTAAGTCAAAATACCTACTCCATTCAGAAAACTGTACTATTTCTTAATTCAGAGTTTAATATAATAATTGAAAAGTAAAATTATTAATGTCATAAAAGGCAAATATAAAAACCAAAGTAACTCATATTTTTTTAGGGTGTTCACCTAACGATAAATTCAGATAATCTTGAACTTCTGGTTAGATTTGATTTCCAGGTCAGGCAGTGTCATTAAAAAAAAATAGAACATTGCTCTTTATGAATGTCAATATTTACATAAAGGTTTTACCCAAATGCCCCCCCCCCCATCCCTCACCACATCCCAAAGATATAGCTGGAAAAAAAAGTGGTGCAACAAACATCCCAGCAACTCATATGTCTGCTGAGTTTGAAGAACTTGAATTTATTTACTAGTATAGGTATTTATCTGTTTTACGAAACAGGAAAATAATATTAAAAGCATTGTTAGCTGGAACAATCCATTGAGCCAACCACTTTAAATAAATAAATTCCTACCATTGTTTTAAATCTGAAAGTCACTTTGTTTATTCTTTTGATTGTTTGTAAATGGCTGAACCGATTTTGATGAATTTTATACAGAGATAGATGAGATCTTGGAGACGGTGGTAGGCTACTTGCAAAAATCAATATTAACGCGAGCAAAGCTGCGGGTAAACGTTAGTTAGTTAATCAATCAATTAAAAAAAAAAAAAAATAGACGAGCACAAGCTTAAAAAAGTAATTCAAACTAAATAAGCCTCCAGACATAAAGAGCATGCCGACTTTTATGAGCAACTCTATAAAGGATATGCGGAACAGGCTGAAAGCCCCGCAAACCTCCATTGAAAAGGGAGGATCTTCTGAGCAGACGGTTGTTGAGTCCGGTGGGCAACTGCCCAATGGTTGATATTTGGGCTGTTATATATGTTCAAAGCGCACTGAAAACTCTTATACCACGCTAGAGGATTTCTAGGATTCGAACATACCTGAAGCGCTGCAGTAGCAGAACAGACCCAAAATTGCCCTGAAAGCGTTTAAATTGGACATGAAGGGTGCTGTAACTTTTCTGCGTGTAATTAGCCCCAGGCTGCAGGTAAACACAGACGTGAAATATGATCGGAAAAGTGTTATTTTCACGCCATCCGAACACCGCGCGAAAATAATGAATTTGCTAGTCTTTATGCCACATGCTAATATTATTCAATATGAACTTTCAGAAAAATTTCCTGATCAACGCTTTTATTTGGGCTCTTCGATAGTTGCTGCGAGTAAATACTTTTTTGTGAGTATGATTTTGTTTTTAATTTTTAATAACTTTTTTTTTTACTTTGGTTAAAGTAAGGCCTTGCCCGATTCCTTCCACCAAGTTTAGATATTTTTTTTTAGAAACATTTTTCGATTAGTTATAACTAATAAGTTTAAGCCTTTTTTGGAATATTGTTACTGATTTTTCAGTTTAAAATATGTTGGCAACTTATTAAATATTTTTATTGCCATATAATATGGGCTGTCACTTAGCATTTTAATTCTTGAGGGTGGAGGGCATAACCTGTCTTTATGGCGAGTGTTTACGTTGTGCGTATCTTCTACTTTAGTGAACTTGTCAACATTTTTAAAAACAAAAACGCAAATGTCTATTACGTATATTGACGGCAGAGTTAAAATCTGATATTTTATAAAGAATGGTCTCCGTGTTGTCTATTTGGGCTAGAATTCTAATACACTTCTTTTGCGTTACGAATAGTTCATTTACGTTAACACTATTTCCCCACAGCATGACGTCATATCGCAGCCATGAGTATGTGTATGCGTAGTAAGCAGCTAAAGCTGTTTGTGTGTTAGTACTTTGTTTTATTTGAAAAAGAGGATCTGGAGAGTTTTGTTTTTATATGTTCAATGTGTGATTTCCAGTTAATATGTGTGTAAATATTTATGCCAAGTAAGCTAAATGTATTAACTTCTTCTATTTGCGAGTTTCTGAATGTTGTTTTAAGATTGAGAGGTGGTTTTTTGTATGATCTAAATTGTATTATTTTAGTTTTATTACTATTAATTTCCAAGTTGTGGATCTAGAGCCAAGTATCTACAGTTTGGAGGGTATCTTGTATTTGTAGGACTAGGGTTATTTATATTTCGACATATTTGATATATCGTCTGCAAATAAAACTGGCAAAGCGTTTTCTTTATCTAATGTAATCATAGAATTTTTACAGTTTTTCTGTAATCAAAAGAAAATATTTTAGAGAAAAAGCTTCAGACACTTTTCTTTCACAGACCTGTGCACCTTTATGGACCACAAACGTGAATACTGTTGATGAAAAGGGTAAAACAGTTTTAATAGAGGATTCTTTCGGGACGTGCTTCAAACAAGATGATGATACTACTCGTTATCAAGGCCTTTTAGAGGATTACATCAAATCCAATGAACAAAAAAAAGAACCTCCTTCGACTGTTGGTAAGCATTTTTGAGCACACATTCTATTTCATTTGCGAATTTTGACAATCTTTATAGTGTCACATAAGAAATTTATTTTTTCTTGATGATTCAAGAAACTATGCTTTTGTGAGTTGAAACTTGAAGACAATTGCTTGAAGATATCAGAAAGAATAGTTACATCAGTAAAACCTTTAAAAAATAATTGGTTTTCAGAAAGATTCGCCGGTGGAACGGGTTGGTCCACGTTACTTGACGAGAAAAAAAATGATCTGCTGCTGATAGCTAAGTCGTCGTTCAAGGGAGATATTACATATGTACCTGCGTCTAATGCCACTCTTAATGTCAAATCGTTGGTAGATACGTATGGACGTTATTTGGCAAGTTATTGGAACATAGGTAAAGTTAATATACATTTAAATATTTCTAACGGTTCTAAGACTGATTTACCAATAGAACTGCGCGAAGTAGCATAGCAATGAGCGTGGAAAATATACACATGGACAATTTGCTTCATTTTGAATATCGTTCTGGTGGAGGCCATTTCGCTCCTGTAGCCATAACTATCCATCAGTAAAATATACAACTGAAACATAGTTTTCTTTTTAATGAGACTGTTAAAATGTTAATGTCAAGATTAACGTTGAGAAAAGGAAATAGTTTTCCATTTATAAAGGGATGTAGATTCCAATGGACAAGATTTTCTTTATAAAGTTTTCCAACCTTTGGTATATATTTTTTTATTTGTGATGGGTTTGCTCTTGACTCTTGTCTAGGTCAGAAATGACAGAGACTAAGTCTACGATGGAGCGAGCTTACCCAGAAGGAGCCTGTGTAATCTAACTTTGGAGAGATTATGGTTGTAAGCATTTGGAAACACAGACGCAGGTAGAGAGTTCCACTCCTTTGCTGTGCGCATTATAAAAGACGTTTGGAAACGCTTAGTGCGAATTGATGGAATAGCAACAAGGTAGGGATGGTAAGACGCAGTGCGTCTGGATGTCCGATGGTAGAAGGGGGCCGGTGGGATGAGGTCGTGGAGTGCTTGGGCACACTCACCGAAGTACAATCTGTAGAAGACCGACAAGCAGGCAACCTTACGGTGATGAGCCAAGCTATGTAGCTTGGCATTCACCAGTATTACGTCACCGATGAGCCTCTTAGCTCTGCGTTCCACTGAGTCAAGCGCGGCAAGCTGATACTTAGCTGAGCCATTCCAAAGGTGGCTCCATGCAGGATCGGACTTGTGCTTTGTAAAGGGTTAAAAGCTGTCCAGACCTGAAGTATCACTTCACCCTATTTAGGATGCCCAGCTTTTTGGCGCGGTTTGGGCTTTGTACTCGATGGTGGCGCCGAAGTTTAGACTGGATGTCAACTCCATGCCAAACATAATTAATAAATAATTTGTGAGGACGATACACCCAGGATAACACTACAATAACACTAATAGGTAGGATGTATTTTTGTAATCGGATCAAATTCTTCCAAGGATCATCTCCAACAATCCATACAAACAATTTGTCCTCTTTCAGTTAAATTTCCATAATTCAGTTCCACTTTAAAAAAGTCCCAATACAAAATCAAAAAATCTTTCATGTAATTTATTCGTTCTTTAATTGCAGGTTTTGGCCTCGCTGCTGGAAATTTTTTTTCTGGTCAAACAGTGTATGCATTTAGTATGCTACAGAAAAATATGGAAGGAATTGTAAGTTATTAAATCAAATTAGTAAACAATTAAGTTGGCTTGCGACTTTCCTAGTAAACCAGGTATCATTCCTAAAATCATATCAAAACTCAAAATTATAATGCAATTTATATAAAACATCTATCGTAAAGCCGCCATTTGTGAAAGACAACAAAGAGTTGATTTTGGAATCATAGACCGATAAAAAAGGCAATTATTATAGTAATTTATGATTTCTTGCACATAAATCAAATTAGTAAACAATTAAGTTGGCTTGCGACTTTCCTAGTAAACCAGGTATCATTCCTAAAATCATATCAAAACTCAAAATTATAATGCAATTTATATAAAACATCTATCGTAAAGCCGCCATTTGTGAAAGACAACAAAGAGTTGATTTTGGAATCATAGACCGATAAAAAAGGCAATTATTATAGTAATTTATGATTTCTTGCACATAGTGATATCAAAAATGGAATAAGCCTGTTTGTTTAGCATATTCTGTGATATGACTTAGGGGTTTGAATATGTTAAATACACTATTTTGTTTAAAATTTTGAAGCATATGTACTTTATTAGAGGTAATGTGCTATTGAGTCATATCATCAGCACAGGAAGCAAATAACGGAAGTCGACCGGGTAAACGAGAAGAGGCACATTGGTCACAAGTGTGTAAAGTCTACGAGACTACGAGACCCTTCACACTATATAACGTCCACACTGCAACCGATGAGCCTCTTTGCCGATGACATTGTTATAATTGAGTATAAAAGTAGAGAGACACCTTAACGTTCCACACTACACGCGCAACAAAAAGCAAAATTTGATGGATTTCTAGTTAACGAACCCAAATCTATTTTCTGATGATCATTTTCTCATGTTTTAGCAAATAAATGTTTATCTTATCTATCCTGTCTAGTTATTGAATCAACTATAACTTTACATTATATTTCAGATATCGTTTCTCGTATATAAACACAATAAAGACACACACGACTTTTGGCTCTCAATGCTGGCCACGAGTACCGACGAAGCCAAACATAAGAGGTTCATCGAGTTGACGAGTCAAGTTGTTGGAACAATGTTTGGGTACACGATGAGCTCTGCCGACCTCAACTTCGATGGACTGGATGAACTATTAGTGGGTGCACCCGCGCAATCCGAGGAAGAATGCATTGAATGTGGAGCCTTACATATTTACACAGGTGGTGATATGGTAAGAAGATTAAATATACTTCATTCTCTCTCTCATGGCCTAACCGTTAGCCCGTTATTTGGGGTTTGCTTTGTTCTTTAGTATTTCTTAGATAAGTATGTGCTGCTCTTCAGCTTTTAAGATTACGGCCTTCAGTTCGTTATTATTTTATAAATATACATTCTTTCGATGTGTACCGCTCTTGACTTGTGATAGGAACAAGTCTGTACTTACGTTACCGGAGCTGGTCTTGTGATGCTCTATGCCAAAAGTTAACTTATGCTTTCTCATGGTGGTATTTTAAATCACCGCATTATCTGCCTTGCTTTATCCCAACTGTGTTCGGCTTCTAGCATCATCGGATTTTAGTGGTTTACACGAAATGGCCTTCCAGAAGTGTTTACAACCTTCATAGTTTGGGTAAAACAGGAGTTTGTTCTTTGTTCATACTTTCTGGCTTTTGCTACCAATATTGACTGTCAAAGCATTTGAATATACATACAGCAGCTTTCCTGTTCATAATATATCGTTTAATTTGGTTTTCAGAAAACTATCAACGAACCGAAAAGGCTTCGTTCAATTTTCGGAACATCGAACTTTGGCCGCTTTGGCAGCGCAATTGTTGCGAAAGACGTAGACGGCGATGGTAAACCAGGTCAGTATTCAATTTTTTAAGAAAGATGCTTAGATAGTAACTTGGATTCATTAAACCCTCAGATGCTTACAGCTCTATACAAAGTGACATTCTATCAACGGTCATAATTGCTAATTTCCAAAAGTATATAGGATCGGACCGAATTGCGCAAATATATCGCAATTTTTTCCAACCTGGATTAGGAGGAGAAATTAGTGACTTACTAATTTTGTTTCTTTTTTTATATTATGTCTGTCGGAAATAACGGCATTTTTGTACTTTCTTTCTATGTTTGGACGATAAATGTAAGCCCAAATAATTAAACGAGTTTTAATTTTACAGAACTAGTAGTCAGCGCACCTTATGAGAACCATGGAAGTGGAGCCATTTACATACTATCTGGTAACGAAGTCTACCATACCCTGATGAAGACCCAGGAATTCAAGAGTATCCAGTTGTCTGATCTAAAGCTGACGCAGAAGCTACAGAAGGAGTCCTACAGGGCCCTCGGCTTCAGTCTCCAGTTTATTGAAGACGTTGACGGCAATGGGTGTGATGGTGAGTATAAAAGCGTTTGATTAGAAAACTTAATTTAGTAGTGGAGCTCATCAGGAAAATTCTCAGATTAAATGCAAAACCTGAAAAGGGGTCACTTCTGCTCATCGTTACAAAGAACTTTTACTATGGGACTTTAGAGGGATATGCGGTACAGAGAGTAAAGTCCCGCAAACCTCCATTGAAAAGGGAGTAATCTCCAACCAGGTGGTTGTTGTGCCTGGCGGGCAACTGCCCGATAGCTAATATTTGGGCTGCTGTGTACATAATATGTTCAAATCGTACGGTAAACTCTGCTTGCGCGATGCAGGATTTCGACGTAGTAGTTCGCTGCTAGTTGGATAGATGACGTAGCGGTTCTTTTTGTTGCGATGTAGATTTGCTCCATTGGTTTTTCTAGTGGTCACTACAGGACCAAAACTGAAAATACGGAAGAAAAAGATTGCCCCATACATTTTGTGCGCATTACTCGACAAAATGTACTAAACAGCTGATATTTTTTTTGCGATGTCGGGTTTGCTCCCATCGTAAAAGTTGTTCATAATGTTGAGTACAATGGCCCCTTTTCAGTTATTGAGTATTATGTTACACGTTGTCTATTGATTGATGGCGTCTTTAGTCGCTACCGTCACGATAGCGTGGATGTCTGTCTCATGCTATAAACATCCGACGTTTACCAGCGGTCTTCGTGCTAGTCTTTAATGTACTCATTTGCATTAACGTAACCTTCAATTTTGCACTAGAACTGAATAAGCACATTAGGTGGCAATAACGGAAAACCTTATTATTTCCTTGCGATTGGTCATGAGCAAACGTATCGTAAATCCCTTCGAGTACGTTAAAACACTTGCACGAGATCCTCTGATTTTCAATACTATAACATACCTACATATTGTTCAACAGAATTAGCAGTAGGCTCTCCGGGCGCTAGTAAAGTCCTCATATTCAAATGCGTGCGCAAGATCAACGTGACACTAACTACAGAATTAATTGGCGAACAGGTATATCTGTTTCTGTTTTGCTAGTCACACGACACGTGGACTCACCGAAAAAGGACCCTGATTAACAATGCTCCTCTTTATGCCTGTCTTGGAGTATAAACATGATATTACGACCTTTAGCTGCGTAGTAAAGATAAACTGACAAGTTAAATTTTTAGTCGGCGACTACTCAGCCATTTATGTGGCCGTTTGAGTTCCAAACAGTTTTCAAATTGGCCAGAACCATAGTCAGCCCATCTCATATCCACTTGAGCAGAATCATTAAGTCTTGGGCTTACACGCAAAAAAAAATCACAAGCTACTTTCAAAGAAATCAAGATGATTACAACCATGAACCCACTAAAGTCTGTGATTTCAATATACTGTTTTTTCTTCTACTTACAAAATAAAACAATAAACAATTAATTTACAGATAGTAAGAGAACAAGATACAAACTTCACTGTTGAAGTATGCGCACGAGTCGAGTTTCCTGCACTGCCAGATGAAATTGTTGGAAGTAAGTTATGAAACGATTCACTCCTTCGTCATGAAACATAATTTGTTTATTCACCATTATTTACTCATAATTCTGATAGCTATTTTAATTGGGATTTTGTACCTGAAGGGTAACTACAACTACCACCTACCTAAGCTTCCGTTGTCGATGTATTGACGATGTATGTTCCGCTTCCAGACTTGACCATTGAAAACAGCTTCACCGGCGAGGCGGCCGTCGTTCTACAGCCCGTTATTCTCATCGACATCTCTTGCGACAGTTGCTTCGATCAAAGTAGAAAATTTTGCAAAAATGTTACTGTGGCATTGGTAAATAGCTGTTAAATCCTTACTAATATTATAAATGTGAAAGTAACTCTGTCTGTCTGTCGCGCTTTCACGCCAAAACTATTGAACCGATTTAAATGAAATTTGGTACACAGATAGTCTAGAGCCTGAGAAAGGACATAGGTTAGGTTTTTATCCCGGAAGTATGTTCCCTAGGGACCACGCGGGCGAAGCCGCTGGCAGAAGCTAGTTATTAATAATTTGTTTAAATCAATCTTGCATTAAAAAATGTTTATGTTTCTAGTAAATAAAGATTTATATTGACATCACCTGCCCAATTCTTCGTATTAAGTATATTATAATCAAGCGACTGCGACGTTCGCATTCGCATCTCGTTCACAATCAGTCAACAATTTAAGGGAAAAAACACCTTAAGTTTTGACAGATTTTGTGGTTGATGCTTGAAAATAGTAGTGTTAGCACAAATTATTAAATTAACAAATACAAGTTGTTATTCCGCTGTTATGGCGACAAAGTCAAATGAAGGTCCTTCACATTGATCTAAAATGTTGGCTTAGTTTCAGCAATAATATCTATACGAGAGAACCTCGTAGCATCGCAAGACGTACCCATTAAATAAAGACCGGTTTTTCTTTATTAATTCTCGGTTTTATACCGAGTTTTCATAACGATCGACTTAATCAATTGTTTTCCGATACATTTATTTTATTACGAGCCACTTTGAAAGATATCAAATAGTCGTAGAATTAATTTAGACACTTAATTGCCATCGATGTCAGGAAACTGGTTATTGTGCTTCATGTCAAGAAATATCTCGATAAGTGTGCTCGTCAAATTGTACCTTCGTTTCTTTTACTTGTGAAGTCAAAGGCTAGTGACCGCCTAAGCTTTTAAGGCAAGCCTTCTAATAACATTTGACTCATGGCTATCCTATTAAATATTCTAAGTCAGCGAAAATTACAGTTTTAGGCTGTTAATTTACTGCCATTAATCCAGGATTTATATAGTTGTCATGGATACTGAGTGGAGTGAAGTTGAGTGGAGGTTGAGTGGTTATTTTACACACAAACGGGACTTCAAACATATGTAGGTTTTAAACTGTGTTTACATGGAAAATGAAAACTGTAATAATTGACTTTCTCTTATAATATTTTGTTGTTTTTAATTATTTACAGAATGACAAGGAGCCAGGCGATTACACTTTTAAATCCAAAGCAGAACTACAAAACATTTTTCTTTCCGACAAAAATATGACAGGTAATAAATTAATTATCAAGCCAGTTTATGATGGCCAGCCATAAATAAATATTTTTTGAATACTTATAACCTAGCCGTCTTTCGTTCAAACTGGATTCATTTGAATACCAATATTTTACGTGGAGCGGCTGCCTACCAGACCTCCACAACCCATTAACTGGATAATACATCCGGGTCTTTGAATGATATCTAATACCCTGGAAATACTGGATGGTGATAAAAACATAACGATGTATAGAAAATGGAATAAAGAAAATAATAACATTACTTTTCAACAGAATTCAACAAAACGTGGGTTGAAGCAAGCCCGTACAGCAAACTGGACACAAGCTTAGGGGTTTCCCGACACTGTAAGGGTGACGACTGTATACCACGGCTGTCTCTGATATTTGATTGGTCTGGAAGGTTAGATAAATAAGCAGGTTTTCCCAAATATACCCACTATTTAGCTTAATATAAAACAATTATATATATGCATGGAAAATTAATGCGATGCTTTGGCCACTTTTGCAATTTGTCTAAAACATTCGAATACGTCCTCGAAAAAACGCTTAATTTTTGCAACTAATAAGCAACTACATAAACTGATATGGTACATAAATACAATACTAAAATTGTATTACAGAAAACCGTACATACTAGGCTCCTCTGCAAACGAGACAGTGAAGATAACAGTCAAAAACGACGGCAACGCATCTTATGCAGCATGTATTTGGCTGCGAGTATACGGCGCCCCGCTTGGCCTGGTTGGATGTGAGAACTACAATAAAGAGTACAGGTGCTACCTACCGACGCCACTGAAGAGGGACTCAAATGTACGTGAAAACTATTAAGATTAATACTATAAATCCGTAGTGCATAAAGGTCACGGGAATCCGCTGGATGTGACACGCACAGAACCGGTCAATGTGGGGAGAGGCCTATGTCAAGCAGAGGATTTCTTTCGGCTAAAATGATAATGAGTGTCCCACTGCAGTGCAAAAACGTCCCTTCCTTCTTTCTATTTTTGTCTCTCTTGGGAAATCTGATCCCAATCCTTCAGGTAGGAGTCCAGCTCCTCTCGCCAATTTCTTTTGTTTCTACCACGATGCCAATTCCTGATTTTCAGGATTCAATCTTTGGCTGCTTTTGCCCTAATTTTACATCGTTATATAAAAGTTCTCCATGCGATTTGAACATAAACAACCACCCAAAATCAACCATCGGACAGTTGCCCTCCAGACACAACGCTCGCCTAGTTGGATGATCCTCCCTATTCAGTGTTGACTGCCGAATTACACCCTGTTTTGTGTAATAACCCTCTTTAATTTATCAAATCGTTTTATCATTTTTACTTGAACTCTGCCAAATATAACACTCATCCGTGGGTGCAATGTTTATAAAAAGTTTTTCCATTGCGTTTTAAAATTTTAGTCTGATGTTCTTTTTCTTACAGGTTTCCATAGACCTTCAGCTGGCCTTGACTGAGCCAACGAGCTTTCAAAGATTTCTTCGAGTCGTCGTGCGTCTATATGAAAACTGTAACAATGAAAATATTTACAGTAACGAAACTTTTAAAATAGCGTGTGTTTTACGCTCAAATGGCGTCTCCAACGATGGGTTAGTGATTAAAAACCAACATAATTTATGTATTAGTTTAGGGTTAACGGGTAGAAGAAAAACAGTTTCGAAAATTTTATGGTCATCGATTTTGGTTAGTTTGATTGGGCCTTTTTCCATACAAACACATTCCACTTTTTCTTCGTAGATAATGCTGCTAGAGCAATATTTTTTCCAAAAAAATCTAGATCGAATCAATATGTACCTCTATCATTTTCTTTTTTCTAAAACATAATTACTTAAAGAATTATGGCAATCCAAAAACCCGAAAAATACAGCCCGTTTTACCGCCATGTTCAGACGACTGTCAGATAAATTTGATAGGTTTTTAACAAAATGAAAGAAGCACTTATATAGTATTCCTCTAAATTTTGATATATTTTTTTTATCAGTCCTGTTTTGAAGAAGAAAACAGCGGAATACAAAACGTCTTTTGGTCAAGGTTTTTATAGATAAAATCAGCCTGGACTGCAGTTGTCGCATTCGCACTTTACTTGGTATGGCGCAGGGTGACGGCATCTGCAATAGTTTTTACAAATACCTGTTTAACCGACTAGAGTCACCTCTTAAGTTATTTGTTGTGCACTGTTAGAACTGATATAATTATATCTTATAAGCCCGAACAGCAGCAAATTAATATAAACACACATACATAATTAAGAATAACATATTCATTCATATCTTTACAGAGACAGTCACAGGCTTAACATCACAGACAAGCAGATTTTGGAAAATGCAATTGTTTATGACCATCACGAATTCCGGGTAAGGTTTTTCATTTATTATTGGCCTCTTTAATTTTTTCAATTCCGTGACCTAAAATGTGCCAGTGAAACTTTTTAGATTTCTTTTATTTTTTATTTGAGATGGGTTTGCTTGTGACTCAAGTTTAGGTTATGGAAGTCATGGCACTTTCTCATTCTGTAAGCATATTGAGTACAATTAAAGGAAGGAAAGCATGCAGCGGGCAAATAAGCAAAATATTAACAAAATAATATTTAACAAAAAAAAGGAAAAAGTAGGTATATTATAATATTATCCACGACTACCTGTGAGACACTGCGAGGTGTAGTATTGCCCTTGTGTGAATAAGTGTGGTGAAAGTTAAGTGAGATTGTGGTTGTGTGTTGGTGTTATGAGTGGTGTGTAACGTGTGTTGTGTGTTTTGAAGCTAATAAGTGTTATGCTCTGTATAAGGCAAGTCCCGAGGGGTGTGTGATATGAGGCGTTTAATTGAAAAATATATGCGTGACAGTCTGAGATTTGGAGTTTGTATGTGGATATTGAAGGCTTAATCGTAATTAAGGCTCATCAACCATTTACTCATACAGGACTTGACTTCAGATTTAGTGAGTTGGAAGACTTGAAGCATTTTATGAGTTACATTGTGTAAATTGATGGATTTGTTATAATGTCTCCGCGCTAATGCGGTGTTGTGCCTGTAAGAACGAAGAATATCTGTTACATGACGTCTGGTTGAAGATGAGTTACACGTGTTTGGTTGAGTGTTCACGCGAGTTTTCTGTCTGTCACAACTGGTGTATAACATTTTAGTAGGATATCGAATAGGCTTAGCTAACCTACCTGGCCCGGCCTGGCTTACCTTTAATACGGCTCTCCAGTCCAATCATAATTTTTTACAACAGACATATACAGTAAGTTATTAAGGACTAGCACAGTGCAAAGAATACCAGTTTGAATGTTTTTAAATCGGCAGATTTCCTAAGTTTTTTGAAAATGTAAATAAGTTTTCTGACTCGTGTTGTGTATCGTGAGGAGTCCAGCTAAAGGTATCGTCTATAAAAACGCCGAGATATTTAACAGAGCCATTTCTACTTAGCGTCAGATATGGGCAGTGAGGGTTTTGATCATTGCAGTTATGAGCTTTCAATATTATATATTGGGATTGTGGAAGTTGGTTACTTCTAAGGGCAAATTAAAGATACACAGACTTTGAAACATTTAATGTAAGTTGATTTTCTGATAACTACGACATGCCAGATTTTAAAGTATTTTGTGCATTGTTCTGTACCTCAACCCCGTCCTCTCCGTTAACTGCTAGAGCTGTGTCATCTACGTATGTAAAAATACAGTCGGAGTCGACGATGGAGCGAGTTTACCCAGAAGAAGCCTGTTCACTGTAACATTGAAGAGATTAGGGTTGTAAGCGTTTGGAAACACAGTGGCAGGCAGAGAGTTCCACTCCTTTGAAATTAAAATCGCAATGTTTGTCTGTTAGGTTACAATGTATCTTTGAAACCGCAGACAGTAACTATACAAAACACCTTCAAGATACATCTTGCAGAATAGCAAAAGCAAGATACCCCATCTTGCTTTTGCTATTCTGTAAAAATCATAGTGAAAACTTAAACGAAGTGAACTGTCAATGTCCAGCTTAATGAAGTGAACTGTCAATGTCCAGCTTCAAGTGAAATGGCAGTTCACATCAAGCTCACTTTAACCAAGTTCTCACCATGGTAAAATACCTTGGCCTAACCAACCAGCTGTTCAATTTACTAAAATATTTTGTTTTTTTTTTCTCAATCTAGATCAGGAACAACGGCAGTATAAATTGGAATCAGGTCAAATTCAGTGTTATTATGGAAAAGACACCGTACATAAATTCTTTCAAAGTAAGCAGTTTTTACTTATCTTTACAGAAAACAGTACAAACTCAATATTTAGTGTCAAAGGCAATAGTCAAAAATGTATGTAAATGACAAATGCTGTTAAAATGCCACGTGAATCCTTTATATTTTGGCATTTGCACCTTTTTATATCCGAAACAAATTAAAAATATGAGTTTTATAAATTAAGATTTTAGCGGCGTCCTGTGATACAGATAAAGAGAAAGATTCAAGGTTCATCATACATCATTGCTACCTGGACTTACTGCCGTACACGACGAACATGATAATCGGTACCACTGAAATATTTGCTGGCGGTCTAAGTAAGTAAATACCTCCCCTATTTTCTTTTTTATTATCCTATGTTATAGCTGGGGCCTTCATCTTCATCAGAGTTCCGTTTCATGTCGGAAAAATCTCGTAACTTTAGGTTGATTATTCTTCATCGTATTAGCTACCGAACAGAAAAATTGCATTTTTGTAACTTGTAGCGGCATCAATGCCGCCACAAGAAAAAACAAACGGAGCAAATCTACATCGCAACAAAAAGAACCGCGACTACAACCGCCTGGTTGGAGGATCCTCCCTTTTCAATGGATATTGTTTAGCAGGTTACCCATTATTTTTGTGAATTTTGTTGTGAATGTGCGCAGGTCGTATCATTTGTTTTTTTAATAAGATGGGCGTCGTATTGAGAAATTTTACGATTGTTAAGAAACAATCCTTTAGAGAAAAATAAATGGCGCGTTCAGACTGCCATCTTTTGACACTTGATAGAAAATGTTATGTTTGAGTTAAAAATATGCAATTTTTACTATTGGGTAGTTAATATGATGAAAAATAACCTAAACTAATAAAAAAGGTAGGTAATGGGGTCGTCTTTTTGAGAAATTTAACGATTATTGCAAAAATTGATGAAAAAGAACAGATTCGTGCTAAAACAACACGTTTATTTTCAATTAAGGGTAGTTTTATTCCAGTATTTTCATTTTTCGAAGACGCCTAATTACTTCCGATCAATGTGGATCATAGTGTTTCATTGCTATAGATCATTTAGTTTAAAAGGGACATAATTTTGTTTACTCTGGGGTCACAGTTGTGAACAATTTTTTTTTAAACATCCATAGAAATATTTTTCAAAGTAGTTTTTTTAATACGTTTTCCGTCGGTAAAATTAAGCATAGTTCCCTTTTTTTCAAATGTGCACATTATAAAGACTCACAAAAAAAAAAAAAAGAAATAATACTGTTATTGCACTCGAAGTCAAGAGGTTGGTAGTTTAGACACTCCCAAGGCCGACCATGACCTCCAAGGTCACTCGACCTTGACCTACAAGGTCACCCCACCTTCACCTACAAGGTCACCCGACCTTCACCTCCAAGCTATCATGACCTCTATAATCACTTGACCGCGACCTCAAAGTCACGTGTCCTTGACCCTAAGGTCACTTGATCTTGACATCAAGTTCACTAACCATGAATATTGACCTGGTACTGCTCCTGAGAATCACGGATAAAAGATATTATATAAAGATGATTTGGGTGTTTGAGTGGCCGTGCACAAAATTCAGCGATCCTGTGGTTCTACATGACTAGGAACAAGCCTGATCAGGTTTCACTCATAGTGGGCTCCTTGCCTTCTGCGTTCGCATCGGTATCGAGTCGACGATATGTTTTACGTTACTTTGTATGTGTATTACAGATGGCTATCGAAATGGGGCAGAAATACAGATGAACGTGTCGTCAATATTGTATCTCTCTGAACGAGTTTCGAATTTACCTGCCACGTGAGTAAATTCCATATTCAAATAGAACTAGTCTCTAGGCTTACCTCTCCATTTCCTATAAGTACTATTTTGTTTTCTACACCTTCCAAAAGAAATATCTTTAAGTAGGATTCGAGCTCGTCTCACCATCTATCCTCATGCTGCCACGATGTCATCTGTCGCTCGATTCTGTAAAATGTCACCATGAATACTTAGGTGACGAGAGCATGAAATGAACGTCATTCCAATGTATGTGAGATATAGTGTTCTTCCAATAAAATAGGTATATCAGTCTTGAATATTCGACGTCTTTTATTTTTTAACACAAACATCTTCGTCACAAAGGAGATGGCTAAATTGAAGTATGGACGACTACCCCAGCAACGTATAATCATGGTACTTAGCAATATGTAATGCTGAATAACTGAATATTAGTATTTCGTATATAAACAGTTTCAGAAACTTTTCATATCTTTATAATCCTGAAAATAAAATCGCATAACTCCTACTACAACATGTATGGAAAACTTAAAAAAAATTACATTGCTATGAACTTTCATCAAGGCGTTTGAATGTATCAACACTGATTTATTGATAAATTGCATTTTCGACTAGCGACCTACCCTTACTTCGCACGATGGTACTGAAGTAAATATGTACTAAGTGGAATTGCACCAAATACGTGATACAACGGACTTCCTACAATCCGCGAGTATTAAATTCTCGTAAAACCTAAACTACTTATCTAAATGAGTTGAACTTTATTTCAACTCATTTGTATAATTTTTACAGACAATATAAATAATTTTTTGAAAGATGAAGGTATTTCAAAAGAAAAGGATTAATATTAAGTAACCCATACAACTGATTTGGTTTTTAAGGTAGTAAACAACAGCGTTGCCAACGCCAATTTATCAAATTCCCGAAGTGCAAGTCGAGTTCCCCAATATGGGGACAAAAATCTACTGATTCCCCATAAAGTCCTCTCATTTTTTTTTTAAGAAATTGGACGTGTTTCTACTGATGTTATAAGATTTCTTTTATTTTTTCACACTTTATGTTACAAGCGTTTGCTCGATAGAGTAAACTTGACATTGAAAAGTACTACAGAATATATATTTAAATAATAGACCGGAAAAGGTGCGAAAATTATAGGAAGTAAAAATAAACTTATATAATATTAAAATGAATAAGCATTGCTATGTATTTATTTTTTGGAGTTAATTTGAATAAATCAATAAATACAAAAGCACACACACTGATACACAATATTATCTTACCATTGGTGAAAAAATGCAGAATTAAATTCGAAAATTAAATATGCAAAGAAGATCATTAAAAAACGGGAGTCATACCGATACAATGTCGATATTTAAAATCCCCGCATTTTTTCCATGTCTTGTCAATCTCCAATAAACCCCCAATCAACTTGAGATTCCTCGCAGTTTGGCGAATTTCCCACACGTTGGCAACGCAACATACTGTCACGATGTCATGACAGTAAACGCTGTCTGACGTTTGTTTTTTTTTCATAGAGATGGGAATGAACTTCAAGTGTAACAGAATCGATAAAATAATCTGATGGTAGACTAAGAAAAAATTAATTTGTCTTTGTCTACCATTATTCTGTTAATATTTTTCGATTTCTTTCTTTACTTCCTTTACAGATGTGTGTCAGTAATTTTAAGAAATAAGGATGACAATTTAAAAATTGAACGTGTTACGATAAAAAAATAATAACGATCTAACCTAATATTATAAACAGGAAAGATTGTACGTTTGTAACGAATAAACTCAAAAACTACTGGACGTATTTCAAAAACTCTTGCACCATTAGAATGGTACATTACCCCTGAATAACATAGGCTATAATATTTTTTACTAGAAAAAATTAGGTATCCGCGAACGAAGTCGCGGGCGAAGTGCTAGTTGTTTATATTCATATTTTAACACTGTTTATATTTGTTTACGCAAATTTTTAGTCGTGGGTTAATAATTGTTAGTATTTTTTGTAAAACATTTTATGATGTTCTGTCATAATCTTATAATACCTGATACCTGACCGTCTACTATGTCAGTATTTTTTCTCGCTAGACTTGCCACCACTAAAATGTTATTTTCTATTTTATTTCGACATTTCATTTGCGACAAAACTAACACAAAAACACTGAACATGATAAGCATGCTTTCAACCGTGGCCAAAATCAAATCAATGTTTTGCTTTATGTTTGAAGTATTTTTGACAACACCAAAAACTTAACCATAAACAAACGAGGTCAAAATGAACAACTGAAGACGTCATTATGACAGTCATCACTTGACAGCTCCGGTATCTGAATTGAATGAATTGATCCAAAGCCTCACGAAGTGGATTCGAAGATCGCAACATGTATAGTGTCAATACCACCTTATGATCACCACCGAATGAGGGCCACCGTTTTTGTACTCACCAGTTGGCGCCACTGAGGCTCGAATATGGTTCTTAATCATGGCATTAAAGTTGTTATTACGCGCATGTTAACAAAGTTAGAAGAAAAAATATGTATGATGTCGTAAACCTGCGATTTAATACACACACATGGACTCATCACTTTGGAAAAAAGAAGGAGATAATATACATATTTCCGACAAAAAAAGAAAGTTAAATGCTGTGGTAGGTAGAAACGTAACTTAATCTGCTAGAATCAGGCTGTTTTAGTAAAATATTCATAAAAATCGATACAAATAAGTGAATAAACTCGAGTCAAAAGCCAACCAACAGTGTTATTTGACATAACGACGAACTCACGCTACACTAGCGTCTCTAGCGGTGAATTCATACGCGATAGCCCTCATTAAGCCAAGTCTCCACCATCATCGTCATCAGAATGAGGCCCAAATCAATTCGATGTCACCCGAAGTGTTAGTAATGTGCTTATCCAGCCGTAATTATGTAACCCCAGAAAATAAATCATTTTGATAACTGTTATCAAAAATCGCTATAAGTACAGTTCCAATTTGACATTCTGGAAATGCGATATGACCCATATCTAGCTCTTGACATCCCTAGCTTGCAGAACTATTTTATTCCCTTTGATCTTGTCATGTCAAACAAAAATGCTTGAAAAACAATAACGATACTTTTTTATGTTAAACAGTTCACGAAAGTTCTAGGAAATTATCAAACATTAAATATTTCATTAATGAATATTTAAATATTCCGAGTTAATGTGAGATTCCTATACATGTTTGGGGCAGCAAGAAGAAGGAGATGGCTAATTAGCCATCACCTTTCTTCTCCCTTTCTTGCATCGTCTATCGCTCTCTTACTCACACATAGCACTATATATGTGAGTAAGAGAGACACATACTTCCGTTTGCGCTCCATTTGCCACATTGATGCTAGGAATTCACTCACCTCACCTAATTTTGTTGGTTAATGAAAACAATTCTTCTCGCCCACTAACACGAAAAATGAGCTTTAAATTGCAGAGCACAAAAATATTTTTGAGTAATATGTATTATTATTTTCAGATCGGTGACTACAATAACAATTCAAAAAGAAATCACATTGGCCAGTAGGAAGTGGGTAATAGCTGTGATAGCTGGCATAGTCGCGTTGATTATATTGGCGATTATGACGTTTATACTTTATAAGGTGAATTCTTTTTCACCTTATTTTCTTACAAGAGATATTTAATTTATTATAATTTATACTTTATTGTACTACGTCTCTGGTACGGTAACTCATTTGCAATGCTTCCATACTCCTGACGTTGCCTATTGCCTTTTAGGAATCGAAAACCCTTTACCTACCATTATTTGGGCTGTGCAACCGTATTAATACTTTTACACCTCTTTCAGGTTGGGTTCTTTGCGAGGAAAGAAAAGCAAAAACTAATGGCCATGCAAGATAGTGTAAAACAAAAAAGTGTTGTGAGTATTCACTGCTAACTATAGGGCTACCAATACATGATAGGGCCCGCTAGGGTCTGGGCCTGCCAGGGTTGCAGAATTGTTCTAAAGAATTATCGTGGCCCTGGAACGCAAAGGGTATTTTGAAAGTACACGGGCGGGTTTTCGTCAGTAGAAGTCTGACACTCCCTTTCGCTCCACTCAGAGCGGTAGAAGTCATTTGATGATTTCCTACCAAGAAAAAATGGCCTAACAATATTTAAAACATTCTTTATAATTTGAAACTTTCACCCCAAACGCGTTTTGAGTCGCATTTCATTGCGATATTGTGCGATTTCATTTGTTTTTTTTTTATGTGCGTGAGTTAGAAATCATAAAGAAAAGTGGCAAGAGAGCTTACGGCCCTTCCACACAGTGAAATCCTGTTTTTTTCAGGTAACTACGGTTTTTTAGGATCCCACTTAGTAGTGTACGAGTTTCAATACTAGCAGTCACACGAGTATCCTGTTTGAAGGATCCTGTAAAAAACCGATCCATTCGAATTTGACATTCGGTTTTGCAATGTAAAACGGGATCCACTTGTCCAGTAAAAACGGGATCCAGTTTAATTACAAGAATTATAATAGTTGAAAGGAAGTGTTCTTACTGGGCCGTTCCTGCATACTGACTATGGGGACTGGGAGATGGGGACTAATAACCGCTCCTTGATAAAAACATAAATATAAATGTGAAAGTTTTTAAGTTTGTGCCTCAATCAGGCAAAAATGGCTGAAGGGATTTGGATAACATTTGGCACACATATAGTTTACATTCTGGAAGCAAAAATAGGCTACTTTTTATCCCAGTAACTTACATGGCCTGATAGAGACAGAGGAAAGAGTGGAAATCTAGAGTTGCTGCTGCCTTAGTATTTCAGATTAAAAGTACCAGGAGAATAGAAACGTCGAAGTATTTTTGGGGCTGGAATTATGAACGCTAAAGATTCACAAGTACCAGGAAACCAGAAACATGTAGCAGTATTTACGAGGCTTTCATTGCGTGCGGTAAGGATTCAAAAGTACCAGGGGACCAGAAATATTTCGAAGTACATCCGGCGCTGGGATTATGAGCGGTTAGGATTTGAAAGTACCAGGAGAACAGAAACATGTCAAAGTATTTTTTCGGCAGGAATCGTGAGCCTTAAAGACTCACCAGTACCAGGAGACCACAAACATGTCAAAGTAATTCCGGGACTGAAAGTAAGAATCGCAAAGACTCACAAACTATTAGAATACCAGAATTCCGAGGATGAGAATATGAGACAAAACAGTAAAATTGCACTACAGCTCTAAAGTCTACGCAGACGAAGTCGCAGTCTTTAAATAATACAATTTATATTGTACTAGTGACTTCACGCGGTTTCACCCGTAGTTCCCGTTCCCGTGGGAGTACGAGGATAACATATAGCCTATGTTACTTCCTGTTAATGTAGCTATCCAATGCTAAAAGAATTTTTCAAATCGGTCCAGTAGTTTCAGAGCCTAATCAATTCAAACAAACAAACAAATCTTTCTTCTTTATAATATTAGTATAGATTATTTTTCTGAGTCCACACAATTTGTGCCGATGACAGCTGGATGCGAGACGCACATAACTGATCCATGTGGCGACTATTAGGGGAGGCGTATATCCAGCAGTTAACTTCTTCGGCTAAAATGATGATAATGATGAAGCCCTCTGAAATGGTTGACCCTTCTTAGATTTTTTTCTTTTTTGTTTACAGAGACCAAACCCTCCCGCAATGGATGGACCGATGGAAGACGTAAGTAAAAGCCCAATTTGACACTATATTTCAATACGTCAGATGAACCATAACCGCATTTATTTATTTTTTTGAAGAACATTTTCATTCGCATCTCATCGCGTCATAAACTTTAAAAAACACATTTAGGTGATACGCCAATTTTGAAAACCAAAATTAAACTTACGATCTATTAAGGCTATAAATCAAACCAATCATTTTTTACTCTTGCTCATCAGCAACAATCTGTTCTTCTAAAGATTAAAGAACAGAGACAGGGCATACAATCATATGAAAATATTAAGATGGCGATAGGGGGGGAAACCCCCTTCCTACCGCCATTATGATATTTTTTCAAAGATGCGGCGCACGATCTAACATGCATATATGGGTAGAGGATACTTTAACAAACAAGAATTATTAGGAACATGGTGCCCTAAAGTGTCACGATGCCGAGATATTTCGAAGTTAACTGTACGTCGAAATATCTCAGCATCGATATCATATGACAATCATTAAAGATGAATTAATTATGTGCTTGTTAGCTCCCATAGAAAAAAGGTCGAACCCCTTTAGAGTTTAAAAAGATTTGTTTTCTTTTTCAGTTACAAATGGACGTAGTTGACGACTGCCCATTCGAGGAGGCTCAACCAGTGACTACCAAAGACAACGTTGGCTTAGTAGAAGATTAAGCTTTTATTTTTGATGGAAGAATTGAAGATTGGCCTTTCGAAAATTCCACAATGACCATCAAACACATTGAGCGATATTTCTTTTTTAAGTACTTTGTAGAATGTTTAGTGTTCAGTGACTTAATAAAGTAAAATTATCTGGACATTTTTTTGTTAACCTTGGCGGTGAATTTAAAGTTTTATAATGGATATGAAATTCTTCTTCATCGATGCTGTACAAGAGTTGCAAGAGTAGTGTTTTCACCTTATCAGGTTTTGAATCTGAGTTACTTTAAAACCGAATAACGTGAAAACGCGGTTGCCATCGCCAGAAGTGCCAAATCAATTATAAAAATAATCAGTATTTTGGGGTCGCAGATAGAAGGTATTCTATCTGTCCCCTCTGTGCGTTTTACGATGAGGTTGAAGATCGGAGACAAAGTGAAAGTCCAACTTGCAGTAATATAATATGTATATTGTAAAATAGCTAACTATTTATTAACTGTACAAGATTGAATGGACGAACGTACTCAGTGTCCCGAAGCGGTTGACTGGAGAACAAGAGACGTTAAGGATAGCGCCACGAATAGTCTCTTGTGTTGCCTATTAACAAGGGTACGTTCTTCCCTTAAATATACAATCCTACAACTAAGGTGCGTTCACATATGCACAATATGTGACGCCACAGTATCAATAATATAATTCACTGTTATACATAGATATAACAGTGGATTATATTATTTTCTTCTGATATTTAAATTATTATGATGATCAAAGCTCTAATTTAAAAAAAAAAAATTCAAACAACGATCGCATTCGCATCTCAATCGCAATCTTTAAAAAATGTATGCAAAATGAGGTTACAAGATCACAATACCCTGAATCTTGACAAAATTCAATTTCAGCTGTTTGGGTGTAAACTAGAATCAATAAATCCTAAGTTCATTTGTGTACGTATTATTGTTCCGGTCATGTATCAGAACACAAAACGTTTGTGAATTTAGGAAAATTAACATTCTTAGTGAATTTTTCCGAAGTTTTAATAGTTTCAATATTTTATTTGTGAATTTTTCCGATGTTTTAATAGTGATTCTATTCAAACCTATTCAGGGCGGAGAGAACCCTAACAAATCTGAGATCATTAAAATTGGTCTAGCCGTTCTGATAAACAAAGCCGACTTTATTTTATATATCTATAAAAAAAAGCTAAAGAGCTGAAGAGTCTGTTTGTTTGTTTGCTTGAACGCACTAATCTCTGGAACTACTGGACCGATTTGAAAAATTCCTTCGGTGTTGGATAACCCATTTATCGAGGCAGGCTATAGGATATATCATCACGCTAAAACTAATAGGAGCGGAGCAGTAACGAAAATTGTGACTCAAACGAAGTTGCGCGGGTCAGCTAGTTTAAGATAAATACATATGGTGGGCGCCAGATAAACTTTCAAAAAAGTTTTTTGACATTTTCTTAATATCTCTTTGTATACCCCAATAGTAAATTTATGTTCATTACTAGAGAACCTAAAGGATCACGATAGAAGTCGATGCAGGACAGCTTTATGTCTTTATTTCTGACTAGTGGACGTCACGCGGTTTCACCCGCGTAGTTCCCGTTCCCGTGGGAGTACGGGGATAATATATAGCCTATGTTACTCCCTGATCATGTAGCTATCCAATGCTAAAAGAATTTTTCAAATCGGTCCAGTAGTTTCGGAGCCTATTCAATTCAAACAAACAAACATACAAACAAACAAACAAATCTTTCCTCCTTATAATATTAGTATAGATATAAAGAAAGTAGAAGGTGGTGGTGGGTAGGTGGTGGTGGTGGTGGTGTGTGGTAGTAGTAGTTGAATGTAGGTCGGTTAATGACCGTTATTGTACATTTATCTGGAACAATAAAGAACATAAGAACAACAAAAATATAGGTGTCTAATGTTCCTAGCAGTGCTGCAGTCTGGTACAATCAAACAACACCATCAAAATGTAATTTTTTATTGATTAATTTATGAAATTTTAACTATGCAAGATTTTTCAAATAAAGAATTTGATAACCAAAACTTTTTATCACACTTCCAGTTCAGAACCTTGCAACTATTTCTTTTTAAATGTATCCCAAATTGCGGGCTTCCTTAACGAGTCCGACCATCATTTGTGTGACCTCGTCTCCTTGTTCGTGGATCCTGCTGGGAGGCCAGCAGAAAAATACTCCTCGGAGTTCGTACACGTACACTAGAGGCGTGCCCAGGGTTTGACGCACCCAGTCTATACTGCCACCCGATGCCTTGTCTGGAAGAAACATAAATAATTATGTAATGTAGTACTCTAGTACTACATACTCGCTGGGTCGGTTTTGTGAGAGCCGATCTCTTTTATCAGGACTTATTTGGAAGTTTGATTCAAAATGGAACATAGAAGTATAAAACAAAGTCACTTTTTCCGTTTGTACGCTTATATCTTTTAAACAACGGCACTTTCATCAATAGACAGTGATTCAAGAGGAAGGTTTATATTATGTATAATTCGTCTCGAAGTTCCTACGGGAACGGGGAAAATCAGATATGCGCTGACGAAGTCGCGGGAAAAAGCTAGTTATAAATAAAAAACACTCTTCTTCTCTCTTCTTCTTCTTCTTCGCACAGCCGAAACTATTGGTCGTAGGAAGCTAAAATTTGTCATGTAGTTTCCTTGGGGAGTGTTAGGAGACATTAAGAGAGAATTTTACGAAATTCTTAAGGGAGTGGGAAAAACTGGGATATGCGCGCATGAAGTCCCGGGCAAAAGCAAGTTTTAAGATCTTGCTAGATTAAATCGGTCTGTTCACTCTCCACCGTCTTAAAGAAGGCCGCTGCAATCACAATTTAACCAATCGGGGTATCATAGACTATCGACATAGTGCGATTGCGGTGCTCATGACTGAACGATGAACAAGATGGGTCTATCTGTTGTAGTTTCCGAAGTGTGCATACACGTGAACTTTAGAACCTAAAACGCCACTAAAGCCGCGATTGTCTTGGCAACTGACTAAATACATAGGTACAATAACTTTTCGACCCACCATAGTTGAAGGACAGTGTCACCGTTGCGAACTATACGGTCATTTGGAACGCCATTTGTAACTCGCTTTGTAACTCCCAGATAACGTCAAGGAGTGAGCATGGTACTGCAAATTGCCTCCATCCCCAGGACCGCGTCCAATGCACAGTACCATTAAGTTGTGTTCTGTGCGGACAGTTTGGGCACCCAGCTATCTACTGCGGCTACTCTAAAGCTGCCAAACTCTCTCTCAAACTCTTTTAGCAAGCCAACGCCCACGAACAGCCAGGAAGTCAATCTGTGAGGATCCCATCCTCCCAAGTGCACAACAGTGTTATTCCACAGAGAGATCACAGATTTGGTGGCTTCCCAATTCCCGTCCATCACAACGCTAATGACTAATCCCATTAGGCTACCTGTCTTTTGACGCGAGGGAGTAATGCGAAACCGAGTTGCCGACTGTGTTTGTCCATTTATGCGAAGCAAGGTAGTGTGAAGCGAAGGTGCGGAGTGCATGGGGGGCGAGCGGCGGGAGAAAAGTTATATGCGAAATTCCTCGCTCCGCTCTTCGGTTTCCGGTTTTTATGATTTTTTTAACTATTTCGCAAATCTTTGTCCATTGAAGCGAGGCGAAGATTTTATGCAATTCCAATGGTTATTATTGGTACAGCTCCGCTCCAGTCCCCTTCTTTCAGCTTCATTGTACATTCAGCCTTACAGCGCCATTTCCAATGCTTGTGGCCCCACTGGCCCCAGCCGCACGCAAATCCGCGCCATCCTGTCACCTCCCTCTGCCCCATGGCAACGAATTAGAGTCATACAGTTACCCTGGACGCCTATAAGATCTGCCTTATACTCGCCGCCCATGGCTAATGAGCCCCGGGATTCAGTAGGCAAGCTCGATTAAATATTGGTCTGGAATGAGTTTGTGGGACTTAATACTCTGTTCGGCATTCTTCTGGTACTCTCGTATGCCGAACAGAGTGTAAAGTCCCGCAAACCACCATTGAAAAGGGAGAGCAACTGCCCAATAGTAGATATTCGGACTGTTGTATATTATGTTCAAAAAGCACGAAGAACTCTGATACCGTGATGCAGGATTTCGTTAGCAATTCTGCCAGTAGGATAAATGGTGTTGCAGTTTTTCTTGTGGCGGCATTAACATTTCATGACTCCGTTATATGAGTAGACGATCTCAATCTTTCCGCATGGAACTGCTATACGACCAATGCCAGAGGCAAGTTCCACACGTCGCCTCACTTAGGTGAAATCCACTCAGTCTTATCTGCTAAAACAACGGCGGTGGCGATTCGACCCGTTTACAGATCACATGGGTACCATTTGTCATGAATGATAGTTCGAGCGAAGTCCCAGTGGCAGATGACCATCGCTAGAAACCCTATGATGATGTGCGAGTGCACGACGAGTGGTGGGTACCGAATGGAAGCTGAGTTTACTTGGTCATGGTAAAGTCGAGTGGCGTATGTTACCACCCAGATTATGTCAAGCTATGACAGTACACAAGCTGTAAGGAATGGCTTTGTCCAGAGTCATCGTAGATCTAGATCTACCATGCCGAGGCTTTACCATGTTTGCCAAGGGCTAAGCTTATGCGCACTTAGTCGCGTGTGATAGCTAGAAGGTTTGGCAGTTGGTTTTTTAAATCCAGGTAAGCTTATCCACGAACTACGTTATAAAAAGTGTCTCTGTATATTAAATCACCTCAGAAAACTTAGTATCATTGTGGTACCAATCAAAAATCGATTTAATTTCGCATTACTTATTCAATCAAAATATCGTTTTATCACTAAGAGGTATTAAATAAAAAACAATAATTCAAAAAATTAAAAAACACGCCTGCCTCTGGTTTCTGAAAGTACGGGTCGGATATGGAAAATTCTTTTTGTATATGATAGCTACATCCATGAGAATGGCTATACGAAAAAAAGGGATCTGCGCGTACGAAGTCGTGGGCAAAAGCTGGACAGTCATAAAAAAATCTTCAAAATAAAAATGTTAATCAAGTTCATAGGTAGCCTTACACAAAATTTCAGCGGCTGTTCCCGGTCCACCATATTTTTCCTTGTTCACTGCATAACCGTAACGGAGAGATGTCTCACCGATTTTCTTCTGCGAAAAGAGGTAAAAGATATTGAAGCGAAAGTAATGACAAGACGAAGGTTTTAAATCAAATGTATAATTATGGTATATACAAACTAAAATGGAGATGGGCAGGCCATTTGAAGAGGAGCAAGAAAGAAAAATGGGCGTAACTGAATGGTGTTCAAGGCAAAATAAAAGATAGAAAGGGAGGCAGCGTCTAAGATGGCCAGACAATATCCGGCGAGTAGTTGGTGTTACTTGGAGTAGGAGAACTCATAACAGGAGAATGTGAAGGCATTTGCGGAAACGCAAAACAATCTCGAGACCCGTGTCAAATAATTTATTAGGTATTAATAGTTAAGTAAAAAATTAAGTTAAGTACTTTATGGTACATGAATTTACTTATAAGTTAACAATAAGAACCATTTTTGTAAAACTGTTTTCTCAAACATGTTTGGAAATTTGAGCATTATTTTGAGAACCTTCTTCGAGATAAATCGAAATTGCTGTACTAGCCAAATACATGTAAGCAGCGGCCGGCAAAAGTTGTATAAAAATCCTTAACTGCCGTGTTTTGGCGGCCAAATAAATTACATAGTAAACTCATGTCGTGTAAATTAAAATTTGAACGAGCTTTTACTCCGAAACAAAACTTACTTTACCAAGGAGGTAAAGTATCAATGGTTTTATTTAAATTTCGAACTGGCTTACAAATAGAAAGCTGTTTTTTGAAAAAAAAAGTGAATACTTTAACGCAGGAAAAAATATTGTTATTCATTGTTCGACTCGGCTTCTCCTCGGCCCATATTTACACGTTCGTCCATCAATGCCTCTTTTGCTGGCCGCTGCAGTAATGTACTATAAATGAAGGCTATAATAATGGTTTAGGTACATAATAAGCATAGTTGACTACCAAGATGAAGGAGTTTTGAACAGATCCTAAATCATAAATAAAGCCTTACCAAGTCATCATAATTATCAACATGTTCGACAGAATCGGAGTACGGAAGGAGTAACATCTGCCCATAAGAATGATACGAAATGTAACCTAACATGTTCTTCAGTCCTGATATGTACTCAGAAAGTGTCCTTGTTTCTATCTCTGAGAATGGCTTTGATCCAGCGTATAACTCAAAGTGACAAGGGTCGTCTGATGAGCTGTAATCTAAAAATAAACTATTAAAAATAAGAAAATTCCACCAACATCCAAATAAAAAACACAGAAAGTAAAATAACTTTAATTTCGAAAATTGGTGTTTTTGGTTGTTTATTCTTTTTTGACACCGACTTGACTTACAACTGTTAAAAGATTTGATTGTGCGCCCTAGTGGCTGTTGAACAGAACCAGCATTGAGCCAAGCATTTTTATCTACAATGTAAATAGTGTGCGTTTAATACAAGATTTAAATGTTTCATTAGTTCTAATATCTCGGGAGTTATTTATTGTAACTCTTTAAACAGTAGCTCATGAAAGATGTGGTTACTTTAGCAAGTCTGAAACTTGTTTGAACTTTTTGGTTCCTATTTTTAGTATCATATTTACACCTATCGCCTCGTTTATTAAACAGATGTAGATTCTTTCTAACGCACGTGATGGTTTCATAGTTATATTGATAAGGTACCGTCATGATGTTAATATTCTCAAACAGTTATCAACAATTGTGTACAAACTTTGACAGACAACCCCCATATATCTTCGGTTAATTTTATCTTGATTTGTTTAAAAGCTATTATTGTTGTTATGGCGTACATATGCTTAAAACTGAAAACTTTTGCCTGTATTAAATCAATAGCAAGCAAAGGCGAGGGCAACGATATGAATTATATAATCTGCCAATGTTAAAAAAAACTGGAGAAAATTAACATCATACTCATCCAGTTATGATCCCAATTCCTATTAGCGTCAGCACCATAGCATCCATTTGGGGAGCGTGATCTAGTTTTCCTCCACATTCGATCCTGTAAATTAAAAAAAAAAAAACAAAATAGTCGATGTTGCTTCAAATCGTCATTTTCCTGTTTCATCATCGTTATTTAAAATTCATTTATTTATCAATATTTGTAAAATTCTTCCATTTTTGGAGACTGATTGAGTTATTGACAGAAAACGCATAGCCAAAATTACTGAAATTTGGCACGTATATTCCTTGGCACTAAGAGAGGATTTTCTGTAATTCCTACGGGAACGGGACAAAACGAGATAAGCGCGTACAAAGTCGCGCGCAAAACCTCGTTTGTTACATATTTTATTAAGTACATCATAACAAACACAGGAAGTATTTATGTTCAAAAACAAGTGAACAATGGGCGATCCTAATTCCGTATATTGAAAACGGATTTGCAAATTCGACCTATGTAAACATTCCTTGTTATGAAGTCATAACGTTTTAGTTATATAAACTTCTAAACCAGCTGTTTAATTGTCTGCCTAACCTTGTCATTGAACGGTGCCATTTAATCAGCGGCTTACCGCCGTTTTGACAGCAGGATACAACATTGCTTTACAAGTAAGTGTGAAAGAGATATAAAAATAAATCTCTATAGTGGTAAAGCAATCTTATATCCCTCTATACTCAGCTCTTAAATCGGACTTGACTTTAGTAGTACTATACTATTGATAGCAATGTACGGCATTTGTTTCTTCATACATAGATACATATCCGTCAATATTTACAAATCTTCATGAACCAGCAAGCATCAAAAACAAAAGATGGATAGCTTTATCCCTGAATCATATATATCCAACGATGCGCTGAATATGAGGGGTCACGGGTGTAGGAGAGCTTTCATAGGCCTGCTGGCTCCTGCTGCTGGGCCTTAATGGCGCCTACATTTTTTTTTTTAAATCTAATAAAGATGAAAGATTTGTTTGTTTGTTTGTATGTTTGTTTGTTTGTTTGAATTGAATAGGCTCCGAAACTACTGGACCGATTTGAAAAATTCTTTTAGCATTGGATAGCTACATTATCAGGGAGTAACATAGGCTATATCTTATCCCCGTAGTCGTGGGACTACGGGGATCCCGTGGGGGAACGGGAACTACGCGGGTGAAACCGCGTGACGTCCACTAGTCTAATATATAAAAATCTCGCGTCACGCTGTTTGTTGTCGAACTCCTCTGAAACGGCTTGACCTATTTGTATGAAATTTTTGTGTATATTTGGTAGGTCTGAGTATAGGTCGTAGGCTATTTTTTTATTTACATGGCAAAACAACGTTTGCCGGGTCAGCTAGTAAGCATTCACTTAATTCAAAACAATTGTGTGCCTCGCAGCTGCGCCAAACAGGTCCAGTTCAGCAAAATGACAGACAACTAAGAGTTGCTGAACCCTGGTTTTCACCTGAACCTTAGTTTGAGTGTATAGATGTAAATAATTTTGGTGAAGTGTTAAATATACAGATAAATAAATCAATTTTAATGTACAGTAACAATAATAAACTAAATAATAAACAATAAATAATAAATTGGTGTTAAGTGACTTACCGTCTGACCACTGTGGACTATTAGTTTGCTTTCCTATGCCACAAAATAAAAAGCCGCATAAAATAGTATGCAGGCCTTATACAGTTAGTCGTTGCAATAAGTTTAAACATAATATAGCTAAAAAAATTGCGCCTTCCATAGTAGAACATGAAAATCCTAATAAAATCTATGGAGCCCTTTTTGATGTTGTGCAAAAAGAGTACCAATCTACATTTAAGTCCAAAACTATAAGCGCTACCAATACTGCCGTTGGCTTCAACCAATGGGCTACTGCGGGTATTTATAAAAGTAAAGCGAGACTATACGAGTTATATGGTTTAAAAAGATATAAATTTGATACACCTTTTCTAGTGTATCTCAGTAATTATTCTAAATTATTTAAAAAGATTTGTGCTATTGCTAAATCTAAATTCTTAAGCGAAACGATAAAAAAATCGAATAATAAAGTAAAAGCTACTTGGAAAATCATTAACAATGAAACAGGCAAGTGTGTTAAACAAGATAACCAAGTAGAGATAATTGTTGATAATAAATTAGTTAGTACAGCTGCTGACGTAGCCAAGGCATTTAATGAATTTTTTGCCAACATACCTATAACTACTACTCGCTCCTTAAATTCGTCCCCGTCTAATGCTGAAAAGCTCTTACATTGTAGTGTGCCTAAATGTAGTCAATTATTTAGTTTCGAGCATGTAACGCCAAGTGACGTAGTTAATGTTTTTAATACACTTAAGTCTAAAAACACTGGCAATTACTGGGGCATTTCTATTAAACTTTTGAGTAACATAATTGACATCGTAGCCCCGTATCTTGCCGTTACTTTTAATAAATGTGTTGATTTAGGAACTTTTCCTGACCTCATGAAGAGTAGTAAAGTCATTCCTTTGTTTAAATCAGGTAATAAGAATGACATAGGTAACTTTAGACCTATATCCATCTTACCTGCTTTTAGTAAAATATTTGAAAAATTGATACTCAAGCAATTACTAAGTTTTTTTAACATAAATAGCCTCCTTCATAAAAATCAATATGGCTTTACAAAAGGTCGTTCGACTACAGATGCGGGTGTTGCTCTCCTTAAACACATATTTAACGCATGGGAGAACTCGCAAAATGCGATTGGAGTTTTCTGTGACCTCTCCAAAGCTTTTGATTGTGTACACCGTGACACGCTATTGCGAAAGCTACGTCACTACGGTCTCCAAAATGAAGCTCTTAACGTAATAGATTCTTATTTGCATAATAGGTTCCAATGTGTAGATGTTAATGGTGCGAAGTCTTCCGGGCTGCCAGTTCAGTTAGGTGTACCCCAAGGGTCAATACTGGGTCCATTCTTGTTTCTTGTATACATAAATGACTTACAATTCTATTTAAAGGATATATGTGATGTTGTTCTCTTTGCTGATGATACTTCCCTTATTTTTAAAGTTGATAGGAATAGACACGATTTTGACGACGTAAATAGTGCACTCACCATGGTTACGAATTGGCTTACAACAAACAATCTAGTTCTAAACCCTAAGAAAACAATATGTATAAAATTTGCCTTACCAAATGTTAAAAATCTAGGACCCAATATCATTTTAAGTGACGAGGTGCTCGAAACTGTAGACTCAGCTGTTTTCTTGGGCATAACAGTTGATGCCAAACTTTAATGGGGCCCTCATATATCAACACTATCGGGAAAGCTTAGCTCTGCCGCCTACGCCGTCAGGAAAGTTAGACAATTTACTGACGTCGACACAGCTCGGTTAGTGTATTTTAGTTATTTCCATAGTGTTATGTCCTATGGTATGCTACTGTGGGGAAAAGCTGCTGACATACAAAATATATTTGTCCTACAAAAGCGAGCTGTACGAGCGATATACCAGCTAGGGTCCAGGGTCTCTTTAAGGGAACTTTTTAAAGAAATAGGTATTCTCACGGTTGCTTCGCAGTTCATTTTTTGCCAACATAGTGTATATCAGGCAAAATATACATTTATATGCCAAAACTAGTGATATCCACAGCTTTAACACCAGAAATAAGCACAAACTACATGCTCCTTTCCACCGTCTTCGTAAGGTCCAGGGCCATTTTGTGGGGATCGGTATCCGCTTTTATAATAAGTTACCTCTTTCTTTTCTAGACTTGCCTTTTAATGCTTTTAAAGCGAAAGTGAAATCTAACCTTATTTCGAAGGCATACTATACTATAAACGATTACTTCGACGATAAAAATAGTTGGTCGCTGTGTTGAACACGAGACAATGCTAAATGTTCTTTCGTAGATTTTTTACTTGCTCAAGATGACATTGTTTATTATTCTGACCGTATAGGTCATTTTTGTTTTTTTTTTATTTTTATTTATTGACATAATCTTCTCATTAGCTTGTTTTTTATGAGTTGTATTGCAGTATGTGATTAACTAGCGACCTCGACAAATTGATAAGTATGATTTTGTCTGAGAAACCGGCAGCAGGTTCGTCATGCTCCCTTAGACGTCGCTGCTTGCGGTAGCGTCGGGGATCGGGTTACCTCCTGCCCTCTAATATGGCGAGGGAGGTAATGGCTGATCTTTGCGTTATGCTCGTGAACGGGTGCTGCTTGTGGTGACTGGTCGTCTTGCTGTCCGTGGTTTATTATTGTTAAAATTTTAGTGTTATAATTTAACTGCGATGGTCCTAGTTTATCACTTGTGACTTTGGGTCACAGATTATGGTTAAATTGCATTGTTGAACATGTAAGCGGGCACGCCATTTATTCCTGGAGGCTCATTTTGATTAGTATTGTATGCTTGAGTTTACTTATTTAATTACCTATATATGTAATTAGTTTTATCATTGTTTCATATGTTATTTTTGGGATAAAATAGTATGCTAGCGGACATGTGCCATCCATTTATTTAATTTAATGATCGACATCTATCATAAAATGTTGAAGAATGTTCAAGTTCTTTAAATTTAACAGACAGTTGTGTTGCTGGGGAGTTTGTTGGCCACTTCTTCTTCCCAGCTAAAACACTAGGAAGTGGTGATGGGCTGGGCGATTTGGGGGATTGTCTTCATGTAAATTTTGACGTTCAAAAAGTGCTGATTTTCAGCCTAGTTTGAATAAATGCCTTTTGATTTTGATTTTGATTTTGAATATAATACTAGGGATTGAAAGTTTTGTATAAATTATAAAAAAAAAATATCATCACCAATCATCAACATCATTAATTGTAGCACTCACTGCAGTGTGGATTTGGTACGTTATCTATGGGAACACAATGAGGTAGCAACAATCATTATGTTTATGACAGCACAACATAATGTAATATATTATATATTATCCTTAAATATGGCCACAAAAGAGTAATTATGGTAAATGGCGTTAATTTTCCCCTTAATTTAGATATGACCTAGAAATGTTATTCATATTCCCATTGTTAATAACTGGCTGTTAATGATAAATAAATAATTGACCATGAAAAAGATAGGTACCTGACGTTTTTAGGTAACGGAACCCTAAAAACGTCATGTCTTAATATGAGACATGACGTTTTTAGGGTTCCGTTCTAGAGGTCAACGAGACCCTATTACTAAACGTCCACTGTCCATCCGTCGGTCCGTCCGTCCTTCCGTAGAGCTAGGTAGACAGTTGAAATTTTCACAGAGTATGTATTTCTATTGACTCTATAACAACAAATAAAAACATTTATTAAATAAAAGGGGGCTCCTCTATTGAAAACATGTTTTATTTGCGTTTTTCTCGATCTTAATAATGCCAACAGGTTTAAAAGGACGCTAGAAATGCTCACAGAGTACTACACTCACTAAAAAAAATTTGTTTATACAAATGACGTGTTTTTTGGAGATTTTTGCTCAATTTTAACGGCATTATAGTGGAATATGGTAATGGCGATGGTACGGAACCCTTCAAAAGCGTGTTTGACTCGGCCTTACCCGGGGCTTTTAAGAGAATGACATAGATACAGACCTATTTTGCTCCATGATTTCAAATTCCTATAACGTTACCAGGACCCTATATTTTACATACTGACCTCGGTAAAGCTATAGTGGTATCCATCAGGATTTACAGTCGGGAAGATCCGCCAGTCAAATGTGTCCCTCATAGACGCTATCTCTGGATCAGAACTGGTCAGTAACTCGTTAATAAAATAAGTCGTCGTGGCCGGAGTAATCCATTCTCTAGCGTGGATGCCTGTCGAATAAAAAAAAAATGCTGAGTCAGTTTCGCGCCTCTTCCGCAATAGTTAGCAATGTTCCAAAGGAGGTTGGATAGTACAGTGAATGTGATTATGATAAATTATCATAAATTGATAATACTGGCCGATGGTCATGCTTGAAAAGAAAATAACTATATTTGAATTCCCTGTATTCTCCGATGGTGTTTTGTTTTGGAGGTAAACAGAGGCTCTCGATAATGGGAAATGCATGAAAAAAATATTTACTAAAAATATAATACTGACATTGAAAATACGACCAAAATTGCTCGAAAAACAAACGAGAAATAATTATTTCAAACAAATATGTTTGTCCCTCTCGCAAAAACGCTGTTTTCTATGGCAGCTGTATAAGAGTCATGTAATATGATGTTTGAGTTGGTTTCGGACTTTTCTAATTTAAAATCTTTGTAACATCATCGCTGATGAAAATATTTAAAGAATAAATTCATTGTTTACTAGAGCTAATAAGTATTTAATTTAGCAAATAAAAAAACGCATGCATGTCCCCTATTAACATGCTGTCAGGGATGGCGTAAATAGATTTTTGTGAATAAACACGTGACATTTCGCTAATTCAGTGTTTTTCCCTCGTGAAAGTAGTTCATTATGAGTACAATGACCCTTTAGGAGGTATTGCGTTTATTCTGTTACACGACGCTGTTTTTTTTTTGAAGTGTAACTTCTAATGCGACTTTTTTTTACTATTTATAGGCTCGCGTTTGACCACGACAACAACAAGGATCACAACAAGGTTTCGTTGAACATCTTATCTTCTATCTAGTATAGTGCAAGGTGAGTCATTTAAAATTTGCCTTTAATGTTTTTCAAAAGAGAGTTTCGAACGCTTCCCCAAATAGAAAAGAATATTCGAATCTCTTCTTTCTTATAGGTGCTAAACGACTATTTGTTGATGTTGTTTCTACGAAAACGCGTAATTGCTTATTAGCATCGCGCGTGTCTGCTCTGCCTTAAATTTTAGTTTACATTTCAATTTCAATTAAACCATTAACAGGCACTTTTGAATTGTCAAGGTCGGTCAGTCAAAGAGATGAAGCTATTTCCACTTTCCAAACGTAGATCTCTATAGAAAAGATCGTACAAGAAACACCACGGACTTACCTGATTCAATGAACATGATTGGTTTCTCCTCATGCGATGGTGTATTTATCCGTAACCCCAGGATCTGTCGACCTTCGTAACTTTGTCCACCCACCACTACTTGCGCCCACTCTGCGTGTTGCTTACTCATGTTTTGAAGGTAGCCATAAATCTGTTGAATTTAACATTAGATAACATTTAGTGTATCAACTCATGTGTCGACATCAATGTGATTGTAGATCATCTCGGCTTGAAATCCTTGGTTTAGAGGAAATTACGTTGGCTAGTTCAAGATGACTCACAAAAGTTCGCATATATTTTTTTATTTAATTCATTTTGGTGAATTTTCTCCTCGACCTCCGAATTTTGGTATCTAGTATTTTCAATATCAGTATCATGTTTTTGTATATTTTTAGGTATGTATAGTAAATATTTTTTTTCATGCATATCCCCTATTATCGAGAGCCTCTGTTTACCTCCATAACAAAACACCATCGGAGAACCCAGCGCTCACAAAACTTCGCAAATATTTTTTTATTTCGTTCGTTTTGGTGAATTTTCTCCTCGACCTTGATATTCCACGTGACTGTCACTAAAACATTTTATTCCAGTCCGCACATTAAAGCGCATGAAATCCGCAATTTTGATATTTAAGTATTTTATGTACGTACCTATAGTGACACTCGCTCAAGACAAATCTAATGACGTATTATTCATAAAAATCGGTTGAACTGTTCAGTAGCTAGGAGCGCACATAGGAACGGGCAGGTCAAACACATATCCCTCCTTTTGGGCTTCGCCGAAGTCTGGTAAAAAGTATGAAACATGAAAATATTCAGAAGATGTCCGTAGTCGTAGCCACCGGCCAACAGTGATTTATTCCGTTCCAATACCAACAACTAATAATACCACTGGTATTTTTATCCGAAAAACCGTAAGAAACGGAACCCTTATATGATCACTCGGGTGTCTGTCTGTCTGTCAGTTACGGCCAGAATCGGCTCAGTAGATTCCGAGCAAATTGGCTATTTTCTCGGAATCTACTGGACCGATTCTGTTGAATTGGATCATATATGAATTTCTGTGACCCACACACGGACGCGTTACGAAAATAAATAAATTTTGAATATAGGGGTTCTTTTGGGGGAGGAACTAGAAAATTCCAAAAAAAAAAAAGTTTTTTCAAATTCTACTGTGTGACATATCAATGAAAGGACTTATATAAGGGGCTTAAAAATATTTTTTTTTCATAATTTTTAGTATATAGTCATAAAATAGTTATTTTATGACCATTCCCCCTAATCTCCAAAACTATCAAGCCAAAAATTTTGAAAAAAAAAACCTTTAGATTACAAGAAAAAGTCTGTAGTGTTAAAATAACATGTAACAAAATGAAATTCGTTCGGAACCCTTTGTACGCGAGTTCGACTCGTACTTGGCTAGTTTTTTTCAACTCATATTTATTTTCTATTCCGGACGAATACCACTTTTAAATAATTTTTAATGTGCGTACGAATACTAACAACTTGAATATGGTAAAGGGCATAAAACCATTGTGGCATACCCCACCCCCCGCAGCCATTTTTTTTTTTTTTCAAAGTTGCGGCGCACGACCTAACATGCATATATGAGTAGTGGACACACCACAACAAACCAAAAATGTTAAGAATATGGTGGCCTAAAGTGTCACGTTGCCGAGATATTTCGAGGTAAAGGCACCACATGACATCATGACTATCGTTTTTGGTTTTGTTTCTTTGTTTTAACACCGACTACCGAAATTAAGGTTATTTTATTCTTTGTAGTGTTTTGTTTGGAAGTCGGTTATAATTTTTTGTAAAAAGTTTTTTATTTTTTACTTTTAAGTGGGGATACTTGGACGACGTCTTCGTCAACGCAGAAATTGAAATGAGCAAAAATACTCATAAAATAAAAACAATTGAACCAAACTGAATCAAATTTTTACGAGACCAAATGGAAAGTATACTGCATCGAACTAGAAAAGAATCACAGAAATCGGATCAGAAACCTCGGAGTAATTGGTGCACATAAATTTAAAAAAAAACCCCACCGTATTGAGAACCTCCTCCTTTTTTGGAAGTCGGTTAAAAATACTAAATTATGTGCTTATATGCATTAGATAAATTAAAATAATAGTTCTTAGCTTGATTTAACCATTTTTTGAAAGAAATTGAAAATAAAAACACGTGTAAACCACTTTATTAAGAACTTCGCAAATAATAGTGTTTAATTTATATAAGTGGTTAAATCAAGCTTAGAAATATTAGTAGAATACAATTTACTGCATATATGCGCATGATAAGTTAATTTTTAATGATTTTTATTGTTCTCATATGGTGACTTTACCTTCAAATATCTCGGGAACGTGACACTTTAGGGCACCATGTAGCGAACATTTTTTGCTTGTTAAAATGTCTACCTCTACCCACAGAAGCATGTTAGTTCGAACCCCTTTCATTTGTGTTTTTTTTTTTAATATTTTCTATGTACTCGTAATATAATGCTATACAAATTCACTTTATTTCAATATTTTTACGTAATAAGAAATTTGTTTTTGTGAAAAATTTACCTGACGTAGTTATGATTAGATAAATAGACGTTCATAATTACGTATCTATCTTTACATATAATAAAACTGTAGAAGTATCGTTTTTGTACATAAAAAAAAAATGCCATGGAGATAAAGGATAAATAACAGAACCCATTTCCATCACTTTTGGAATTTTTGTCTGTTTGCTTGTTTATCTGTTTGTAAGCACAAAAATTACGTAGATAACTTTCATACATTAAAATTGTATGTAACTGGAGGTATAATTTAGTTTTTATTTCATCGCAATCGGTTCACTCTTTCAAAAGATATTTGTATTTAAAGGTTTCGTTTAAAGTTTCATTACGTGACGCACATACACGCAACGCCATCTATTGAAATTAAATAGTAATAGTTTAGAACTGTTTCATGAATGAATTCGTGTATTATTTATGACACTCTTTATACCAAAAGAAAAAAATGAACATTTAGTTATCTTATCATTTTATTTATCGTAACATGTGAGCTTTAAGTTTGAACTTACATTTTGACAGTTCAACTACATTGTCGATAGATGGCGACGTACTGATGACTCATTTTTCTGAATGGCGGTATTAAGTTTCTCCGCTGATACGTGACGTTGGTCCATGTCTGACAATGAAGGTTTGAATAACTATACTATGTTGCTAAGTAGAAGGGGATAGCGATATGTCTGACCAAAAAAGAAAAAGAGAAGAGAAGTGATTGATGAATGAATGATGAATGGTTAAACAACGCTTGCCGAGTTCGGTCTGTGGATGGATGGCTATTGTAACAAACCGAGATACCTCCGTGCCTCGGAATATAAACAGCCGCACGGCTAAAATACAGATTAGAGTTGCAAGAGTCGATCTTCAGGGTTAAGCAACGTTTGCCAAGGTTGGTATGTGGATGGGTGACCATCTTAACATACCAAGTTTCCTCCGTGCCTCGGAAAGCACGCTAAGCCGTTGGTCCCGGCTGTCATTTGAAGATCTTTGGCAGTCGTTACGGATTGTCAGAAGCCAGTAAATCTGGCTCCAGTCTTGCCAAGAAATACCGTGTTACCCAAATAATGGGTTGTGGAGGTTTGGTAGGCAGCCGCTCCACGTAAAATAATGGTGTTCAGCTAAATCCTGTTCGACTGGAAGCCAACCCCAATTTAGTTTGTTCTTCAAGGTTAAGCTACGCTTGCCGAGGTCGGTCTGTGGATGGGTGACCAATTTAACATACCGAGATTCCTACGTGCCTCGGAATATAACAGCCGCCCGTCTCGATCTTCAAGGTTAAGGAACGCTTGCCAAGGTTAGTCTGTGGATGGGTGACCATTTTAACATACCTACCGAGAAGAGATCTCTGGCAGTCAGAAGCCGAAAATCTGACACCTACAGTCTTGCCAAGAAGTATCGTGTTACCCAGTATTGTAGGGTTGTAGAGGTCTGGTAGGCAGCCGCTCCACGTAAATTACTGGAATTCAACTAAATCCGGTTTCACTGGAAGGTGACTCCAATATAGCTGGGAAAAGGCTGGGCAGATGATGCTTTATGGTAAGAAATCTACAGTTGGCAAAACTGGGCACAGAATACAAACGTACTTTTGTTTCAATTTCCTTTATCCACTAGGGGGACGGCCTAAGTGACATCCCGGCATTTAATTGAATTTAGCATTACGAAAAAATTAATAAATTCATACTTATGTTTTCGTCACATATTTACCTAACCTATTCATAGACGGCCTAAGCATCTGCAAATGTTGTATTAGACACATTGGCCACTTTGACACATTTGGGCATTGGGAATCATTTAGACCGCTGATTAATCGCCATTCAATGAAAAGTCCAATAAAACGGCAGAGTTACTCTCTCAAGGACCGTCAGCCCCAATTGGGGCCAAATGGTATTCTCTTTCAATTGTCTTGCGTGCTCGGGGCCTGACGGCGACGGATATGCCTAACCTTTTCCCAACTATATTCGGATCAACTTCCGATCAGCTCGGAGAAGTCGCGGTATGATAAATAATATGGTCACCTATTCACAGAGCAATCTAGGCAAAAGTTCAGTACCTACTAAATATCGATTTTAAAAATTAGATTATTCTTACACAGTAAATCTTTTCTATGAACCCGGTAGAACTGCATAAAATGTAAAAAAATATCGCTGTTCTGTAATCTGCAACTGTCAGTGAAAATCAAAGAAACTGTTTCTTTTTGGGCTGGATAAAATTAAGAATCAACTTGATTCAACAGTTTCTTTGTTTTGTAGTTTGAAGATTACCTACCACCGTTCGTTCGATAGTCGGTTTTGTTGATTTTGATACCAATCTCAAGGTAGGTATGTACCAGGAGATTACCTGGGCTAGTCGGCATTTCAACCGGAAGAGATGATAGAGTGCCCTGCATTAGGTACCCTCTTCCTATTTTCTTAATAGGAAGAGGGTACCTAATGCAGGGCACTTATTAACTTGAAGTAGATTTTATCCATGCAACAGATATTTTTCGACATCCACGCGAACGAAGTTACATTTTTCATGGATTTGAGCGTTTGACTCGAGTTTTGATATGTGATGATGGTAATATAGCCACAAATTTAAAAAAATATATTGCCAAGAAAGTTTGATTCTTTTTCTTGGAAATGCTTTCAATAAATATTTCAATTTGTTTACGTAATTTAGTAAAAACGTTGTCTCTGCAAAGGATGTTTCACATAAAATTTTACTTTAGGCATCTTTTGATGCTTTGTTACATCAAAGATATAATAATTTAATCGTTATTAAAAGTGTTTATAGTCCAATTGTATCTTCTACTTTGGAGTCCTTTAATCAATTTATTATGTTTCATACAGTAATACACCAAAAATAATTCAGAGAGAGTAAAACAAAGAGGTTCTGATAATTTTTCGATCGATTTTTTTTTTTTTTGAAAATGTAATCCAAATTCAAACAAAAAGTAACTAATAACTAAGGTTACTATGTTACCTGGCTTGAAAAAAAATTGTCTATTTAAATGTAAGAAAATATTTTTAAACAATTGTTTATAGCGCTAAAACCACTATAAATCTCGGAAAATGCGGTCTGTAGCTTTAGTCCGGGCCAAGCCCTCGATTTTTAACCGACTTCTAAAAAAGAAGGTGGTTCTCAATTCGACCGCGTATATAGAATAACTTTAATTTCGAAAGTTGGTGTGAAAAAACGAAATAACCAAAAACACCGACTTCCGAAATTAAAGTTATTTTATACTTTGTAGTGTTTTGATTTTGGAAGTCGATTATATTTTTTGTAAAAGAGTTTTTTGTAATGGCGCCCTTAACATAAACGCAATATCGCATCGAACTATCTTTGTGGTAATTGATCTGGAACCTACGCTTATGATCGTTACGAAGCAAGCATACATGCAGTATCGCAGCATACTGATTTTAAGACTAGATAACTCATTTAATAAATATTGGGAAACTGCTTAGGATCAAAACAGTATATCTTTTTAGTGTTTAATTGCTAGGCTCATATTAAGAAAATAAATTATTATTATCATATCCAATTTTTATAAAGTAAATGACTTAACATATTAGTGGCATAAATGTCATACTGTCTTTGGCCGAGATACTCTGAATAAGAACGTCTGCAGTAAGTACTTTAATTGTGCTTTGTGATTTAAAAAAATGCTTGATTAACTGCGACTTTATTGTTAGATTTGTTTTAAAAAGCGATACAAACGAATAGGTAAGATAAAATTGTAGATCTCGTTATCGTGATCACGGCTGTATATATAACTAATTTTTGGCAAAAATCCGACTTACTATAACTATGCTTTTGACGGCATCATTTTGAACACCACTGTACATTTTCTTGTTTCGTACTTTTTAGAGCGTGATTATTTACTCATTGTCAAAACGAATAGTGTTATAAAATATCAAAATTAATATGGCTATTATTTAAAATACTCACGTCATCTACATCACTACGATGTAAATTGTAGATCTCGTTATCGTGATCACGGCTGTATAGCTAACTCATTTTTGGCCAAAATCCGACTTACTATAACTGTGCTTTTGACGGCATCATTTTGAACATCACTACATGTATATTTTCTTGTCTCATACTTTTTAGAGCGTGCGTGATTATTTACTCATTATTAAAACGAATAGTGTTAAAAAATATAAATATTAATTTGGCTATTATTTAAAATACTCACGTCATCGACATCGTAGTAAGCAGTCCAAGAGAAAGCATCATTGAATCGTCTATTATTTTTCTCGTTAAGTATTAATCTGAAAAATTAAAACAGTTCATGAACAAATCAGTCTGCCTAGATTAGGCTAAATAATAACTGCCGATTATTATAGGTTATAAATATTTAAAGTTAAGCAACGCTTGCTAAGGTTGGTCTTTGGATGGGTGACCATCTTAACATAGTAAGACTCCTCGGTGCATCCGAAATCACATGAAACTGGCTCCTTTCCATACAAAAAAGTCAATGCAGTTCTGGAACGCAAAGGGCTTTTAGGTGGAACAAGGATGGGTTTTAGTCAGTGAGAGTCTGACACTCCTTTCCACTCCGCCTAAAGCGGAAGGAGTTATTTGATGATTTCCCAAAAAAAGGACTGCGGTGACTCATTCGAATAAATTCCGCATAAAAACGGTCATCCTGAATCGAACCGCGGGGATGTCACTGCCACGTGCTTCTACAAAACAATGAACATTTTAAGAAAAAAAAAAAACTCGTCGTTCGTCGTCTTCGAAGGCAATCATTTGGTATCGTCAAGATATTGATTCCCACCTGACAAGTGGTATCGATTATTTTATCTAAATGCATGAATATACTTACTCGGAACAATCATCTATAGTCACTTGGGTAGTTAGACCTTCAGTTTTTGCGATATCTTCTACAACTGGCACCAAGGACGGCGCTACTAGCATATGACAACCTTTTGGTGTGTTCGAGAGGTATGGTAGCTCCTAATACACAATTGTCTAAATTAATCAAGGCAAATAGGTATTCTTGTTTTTTTTTTAAGACGATATAAATTAATGTACTTTACTTATTTTGGGAGAAAAAATATTTAGTAACAAATTAACAATAATAACTAAGATTTACAAACATACCAAACTTACGACAAACTAAAATATGTATAGCATCCAAAAATTTGTCCCCAACGCTGTCAGCTGGTAACGTGCCCAACAGAGTGGCGTCATTGCCACGTTGAATGGAAATGCTTAGCCTCTGGCCAAAGTAAAAGCCAGCACTAAGACTTGAGGCAGGGAAAGTGTCAACCAAATTAATTATTTATATGAGTCAGGCCGAGTAGGTGGCAATCTCAAAAAAATAACCAAAGATAAAAGAAGGTTGTTACATAGTCGCGTCTACTACGAAAAAATACATACATTATACATTACATAAACTCACGCCTCTTCTCAATGGGGTTAGCAGAAAATATAGTACGCCACCTACTACGATCCTTACTAGGTACTAGATCTTTTACATCGTTTACGTATCTGATAAATCACGCGAGTTGCGGGTATTACGCCATCATCATCATCATTACAGCCGTAAGACATCCACTACTTTATATGGGCCTCTCCAGAGGGTCGCTACATCGACCGGTCGTATTTACCTCGCATCCAGCGTCTTCCCGCAACCTTCAAGAGGTCATCGGTCCACCTTGTGGGTGGCCTACTAATGTGCTCACCACTGCAGAACCTTTCAATACCATGCATTATTATACATATTGTTATATTTTAAACAGTTATCTAACTATATACACCTAAAATAAAAATAAACACTATTAACTAAAATACGGCGTCAAAAAATTCGTCCGCATCGCTACCGACTGGAAGTGAGCCCAAAAGACTTGCGGCGTTGCAAAACTGTATGGCAATGCTTATCCTTTGTCCGAGGTAAAAGCCAGACCTTGGGTCACGCGAAGTGTCAACTAAGCGTTTAGCAAGTCTTTAAATAACGCATGAGCACTTGGACTACTGGGTCCAAGAGTTTCAACCCCAAACGGCTCGAAAATATAATCAACTAAGTTATTAGATTTCCGGCGTTTGAGGTTCTCAGCAGCCGCAGCAGCAGCAGCCAGCATCTACTTTCTGTTTTACGGGATGCTCTACCCACTGTCACTTAAGTTAGATTTTTTCTGGCTATGTTGGTAACTTTGGTTTTCACTTCACAACGCACCTGGCTTAAAATTAGTTACTTACATGATTCTTCTCCAAAAAGTTTATCAGCTTATCCATTCCTTCTTTATTGCCATGTACATGGTACATTTTGTGATTGCTATACTTATTGAAATTATTGTCATCCTCTGTTAAACATGTTTTCAATAAAGAAAAACAAAGAAACAGGTGAAATAATATCATTTTGCTGGCTTACCTGAAATTAATCGATTGCAGCCCACACTTAGGGTTTATATTTAAAAGATAACAGCTGTTACCGTAAATAACACTATTGCAAAGATTCCTAGAATTGTTTGTTAATGCGCATTCTAACGGTGTGGTATGTAAGTTTGATAAACCCCAATGTTTGTTACTTACTTGCGGTTAATTATTGCTAGTATGCATCGTGAAATCTACGGTATCTACTTAATGAATATCTTAGAGTAGTTATGGGCATAGCCGCCATTTTGATATTTTAAATATTTTTTCTCCTAACATGCGTATATGGGTAGATAGTACGTAAAAAAATAAAACATAATAGTAATAATAATAAATCGGATCCTACATGGGCTCGATGAAGACTTCTTAGCATCCGTTTGCCTGGCTGCGTTTTGGTGACCTTTTTGGGGAAACCGAAGGTTTTGTCGTTGCGATTATGGACGAAGTTAGGATGACGAACAACTACCGGAAATACATTGAGAAGCACGGTACGGTTGACATATGTCGGGCATGTCACCGACCCGGGGAACCCATCCACCACATTATTTCCGGTTGTTCTAGTCTGGCTAACGGAGACTATTTGCACAGGCATAACCTTGTAGCCAGTATTATCCACCAGCAACTTGCTCTTAAATACAATCTTGTGGAATCGGAAGTACCTTACTATAGGTATGTGCCCGACCCAGTTCTCGAAAATGGCAATTGCAAGTTGAATCGGTCTATCATCACTGACAGGACTATTGTTGCCAATAAGCCTGACATAGTGGTGATAGATCGACAGGAGAGTGTCGCGCAATGATTGTTGATATAACCCTCTATAGTCCCTCATGACGAGAACCTCGTGAAGGCTGAGAAAGATAAAAAAAACTAAGTATCTTGACTTGGCTCGCGAGGTTGTCGACATGTGGGATGTGAACACAGGAGTCATTGTGCCGATAGTCGTGACGGCCAATGGCGTAATTGCCAAGAGCCTCGACCAACATCTGCGGAGGCTCTCGTTGGGCAGCTGGATCAAGGGCTTGATCCAGAAAGCAGTACTCTTGGACACGGCGCGCATAGTTAGGAGGTTCCTATCTCAGGAGCCCTGACCACCGGTAGCTTGGACCCTGTTCCCGATACCGGTGGGCTACTATTTTTTACATTTTTAAATGTTTTTTTTTTTTTTTTATAATTTTTATAACGAAATATTTAAAATTTAAAATGATATGTAAATAAAATTAATAAAAGGAATAATAATATAGTTTCGGCTGTGCGTTGTTCGTCAGTCACTCAGTAATGGAAGAATTTTATATATATTGATGGTTGCGGATTTATTTTGTGTGCCAACAATACAGTACTGGCCACGTCAGATCGCTGCCACGCTAAATGATTTGGCTGTGCACAATATTCAACGATCCTGTGGTTTCATATGCCTAGGAACAAGCCTGATCATGTTTCACTCATAGTGGTCTCCTCGCCTTCTGCGTTCGCGTCGGTATCGAGTCCACGATACGGTTTACGTTACTTTGTATGTTTTTTTACAGATGGTTATCGAAATGAGGCAGAAATATAGATGAACGTGTCGTCAATATTAGATCTCTCTTAACGAGTTTCGAATTTACCTGCCACGTGAGTAAATTCCATATTCAAATAGAACTAACCTCTACATAAGGCCTACCTCTACATTTTCCATACTATTTTGTTTTCTAGTCCTTCCAAAAGAAATGTCGCGCTCGTCTCAGCATCTATCTTCATACTACCACGATGTCATCTGTCGGTCGATTCTGTAAGAATCATGAATACTTAGATGACGTGAGCATGAAATGAACTGTCATTCCAATGTATGTGGGCTACAGGGTTCTTCCAGTAAAATATACACAACAGTCTTGAATATTCGGAGTCTTTTACTTTTTAGCACAAACGTCTTCGTCACAAATTCAAATTGTTTATTTGCAAAACATAGGTACAATAATAAGATCTTATTCTAATAATATGATCGCTATGTTAAGCCTAACAGGCGTACAAACTTTGAATACATTAAATTATTATTCAAATTATAATATATAATAATAATTCCTTGTCCCTTTCTTACGTCAAAAAAACAAACAACACCATCAAAATGTAATATTTTATTGATTAATTTATGAATATTTTAATTATACATTTTTCAAATAAAGAATTTAACCACCAAAACTTTTTATAACACTTCCAGTTCAGAACATTGCAGCTATTGCTTATTAAATGTACCCCAAATTGCGAGCTTCCTTAACAAGTCCGACCATCATTTGTGTGACCTCGTCTCCTTGTTCGTGGATCCTGCTGGGAGGCCAGGAGAAGTATACTCCTCGGAGTTCATACACGTACACGAGAGGCGTGCCCTGGGTGTGACGCACCCAGTCTATACTGCCACCCGATGCCTTGTCTAGAAGAGACATTAATATGTAATGTATAACTAACTCTAGTACTACACACTCGCCGGATCGGTCTGTGAGAGCCGATTTCTTTCATCAGGACCTCTTTGAAATAGCACATAATAAATAAAAAAGACAAAAACACGGATTCGAATCTTAAGACAGGTAGTCAAGTCATGGGTGGATTTAATAATGATATAAAAGTAATCCATTAGAAAAGATTGTATCCAAAAAAATTGAATTGAAATTGTAATGTTTGTTGTACTTAATGGTACGTCGTCGCCTTCCCGAACAATTACCACTAACGCCATCTGTTACTGTAATTCAGAACTAAACTATGAAAATTCTTTTTGTATATGATAGCCACATTTGTGAGGATGACTTTAGGCTGTACAGCTAGTTGGTCATAAAAAATCTACAAAATAAAAATGTTCATCAAGTTCATAGGTAGCCTTACACAAAATTTCAGCGGCTGTTCCTGGTCCATCATATTTTTCCTTGTTCACTGCATAACCGTAACGAAGAGATGTCTCACCGATTTGTTTCTGCAAAAAGAGATAAAATACTGAAGCGAAAGTAATGACCAGGAAAAGGTTTTGAATCAGAGGAAACCGATTAAATGTATAATAATGGTATATACAAACTAAAATGGAGATGGGCAGGCTATTTGAAGAAGAGCAAAAAAGAAAAATGGGCGAAGGATGTAACTGAATGGTGTCCAAGGCAAAATAAAATAAAGAAAGGGAGGCAGCGTCTAAGATGGGAAGACAATATCCGGCGAGTAGCTGGGGTTACTTGGAGTAGGATAACTCATAACAGGAGAATGTGGAGGCCTTTGTGGAAACGCAAGGCAATCAATATGATGACCAGTCTCGAATAATTTATTAGATAATAGCTAAGTAAATAATTAAGTTAAGTACGTTATGGTACATGAGTTTTACTTATAAGTTAACTTTAAGTACCATTGAATATTAAATAAAATAAGTATAGTTGACTACCAAGTTGACGGAGTCTTGAACAGAATCCTAGATCATAATAAATCCTTACCAGATCATCATAATTATCAACATGTTCGACAGAGTCGGAGTATGGAAGGAGTAACGTCTGCGCAGTGGAATGGTACGAAATATAACCCAACATGTTCTCCAGTCCTGATATGTACTCAGAAAGCGTCCTTGTTTCTATCTCTGAGAATGGCTTTGATCCAGCGTATAACTGATAGTTACAAGGGTTATTTGATGAGCTGTAATCTGAAAATAATCGATAAAAAAAACTTTTTTACAAAAAAAATACAACCGACTTCCAAATAAAAAACACTGCAAAGTGTAAAATTACTTTATTTTCGGAAGTCGGTGTTTTTGGTTATTTCTTCTTTTTTGACACAGATTTGACTTACAACTGCTAAAAGATTAGTTTGTGCACCCTAGTGGCTGTTGAGCAGGACCAGCGTTGAGCCAAGCATTTTTATCTTCAATAGTGGGCGTTTAATAGAAGATTTAAATGTTTCATTAGTTCTAATATGTGGGGAGTTATTTATTGTACATCTTTACAGTAGTTCATGAAATATGTGGTTACTTTAGCAAGTCTGAAACTTGTTTGAACTTGCTAAAGTAACCACATCTTTAATTGTTTATTGGTTCCTATTTTTAGTATCATAATTATGCCTATCGCCTCGTTTATTAAAAAGATGTAGATTCTTTCAAACGTACGTGATGTTTTCAGACGGTAACTTGTTAATGTATCGTGCTTCCTGGATATTTCAAAAGCTTTTGACACTGTTCTTTATGAAAAGCTGTGGGGCAAGTTTGCATGGAATATGGTGTGCGGCAGGGGGGGCTGACCTCTCCTCTATTGTTTAACCGGTATATAAAAGACCTAATCGGCGAGCTCAGTAATACATACACATACAGGGTGTCACATAGATGACGTGTGTGCAAACAACATCAGCTACGCAAACGATATGGTTAGGCATATGCGGTGGAGCATGGACTGAAATATAACTCTTCTAAAAGCGAAGTTCTCATATTTAAGAGTGCTAAGAACGCACCAGTCCGTGTACCGCCTATTATACTAAACGGAGTGGCTCTGAAAGTGGTAGCTAGGTTCAGGTACTTGGGACATATTGTCAATGAAGACATGAGGAATGACGCCGATTTGGAAAGGGAACGAAGGGCATTAGCGGTGCGAGGGAATATGCTTGTGCGTAGATTTGCGCGTTGTTCGGTAGAGGCGAAAATCCTTCTGTTTAAGGAAGAAAAAGAAAAGAAAAGAAAGAAAAATTCCAATCCTTTTACGCGAGCAGCCTATGGGTAAGTCACACCCGGCGGGGCGCCAATATCATTAGAGTTCAGTATAACAACATATTCAGGATGCTCGATGCCTCGTTACTGCAGTGCGTCTGCAATGTTTGCGGAGGCGCGCACAGACGGCTTTCAAGCGGTTATTCGCAAGAAAGTCGCTTCTGTTTTCAAGCGCGTGAGGGAAAGTAGCAACGGTATCCTGAGGATGATTGCTTCACGTGCTGATTGCCCAATCCAAAAAAGATGGATGACTATTATGTTGGGACGCTAGAGGTCGGCAAACTAGCGCGAGGGTTTGCCGGCGTCTAGGGGAAGATGACAGGAAGGATGGTGACGTGTCTGGCTCGCCATTGGATTAATTATCGATTTTAAATTAGTTTGACATGTGATTTTATTATTCTGTACTGTGATTTTATTTTATTTGATTTTAGTTGATTATGATTATGTTGAGGAAATTTTTTGAGATTACTGTTGTTTTATTTTGATTTTTATAACTTAATTTTGATTTTAATGTAGTATTTTGTTTTGTTAACCGACTTCAAAAAAAGGAGGAGGTTATCAATTCGACTGTATTTTTTTTTTTATGTTTGTTACCTCATATTAACCGACTGGATGAACCGATTTTCAGTATTCTTTTTTATATGAAAGCTGGTGCTTCCCGTGTGGTCCCATTGCCACCACGTCAGGATCTGATGATGGAAACCCTGAGAAATCGAGGGCAACTCTCGAAAATTGTAGGCACTTATTTGGTAAAAACTTGATATTCGTGTGTATATCGGGTGATACTACAAAAGAATGAAAGTTTGGATCAGACCTGATGATGGAGACGACAGAGAGTCAAGGGAACTCCGCATCGGTATGTAGGAACTACCAAGTGTTTGGGCTTATTTCATTCGTATTGACGAGACCTTTACACCAAAAACACTTAATTTTATTTTCATAACATAACATCACGCCGGTACGCTGTGAATGGGTACGCAGGTACCACTAAAAAGTGAAAAATAAAAAACTTTTTTACAAAAAATGTAACCGACTTCCAAAACAAAACACTACAAAGTATAAAATGATTTTAATTTCGGAAGTCGGCGTAAAAAAAAGAAATAACCATAAACACCGACTTCCGAAATTAAAATTATTTTATACTTTGTAGTGTTTTGTTTTGGAAGTCGGTTACATTTTTTTTTATTGTGTAACTATTATTTTAAATTTGTGTAAAGTATGGAACTATGTAAGTCTGAAATAAACGTATTAATAATAATATTTTTAATTTATTTTTAATGTTATTTTTACAAGTTACCGCCATGATGTTAATATTCTCAAATAGTTAGAGAATCGCGCGGGCGGATATTAGGTATGGCTCTTATGGCTTTTTTCTGCAAGATAAAAATAAACTCGATATTAGCATATGCTGCTGAGATTAGGCGTCCTGTATGAGATGGTAAATGAGGACCGCATACAATAGGGTCCTCACGAAGCCTTGAGTCAAGCGTAATCCCCAGAAAACCGTTTAATCGACGAATTTCAGTTTAGTCTACCAGGCAAACTCATGCACTTCGTTTTTTTTTCCATTTAAAACCAAATTATATTAGCAGTGAACCAATTTTATTAGGGCGTTATTTACCGTCGTGATTATTACTACGCCTATTTATTTTAAAAATCAAAGACGTATCGTCGGCAAAAAAAAACCGTGTATAGCTTGTTTTGCAATAAATGGGGTAATTGCAGTAAATAAACTAATTTGGAGGTATGCGGAACAGAGAGTAAAGTCCCGCAAACCTCCATTGAAAATGGGAGGATCCTCCGATCAAACGGAACCGGAAGTCGCAGAGTTCTCGGTGAGTCGGAACTTTCTGTGATGAGATCCCAGTGAGTCGGGATGATGCTGCTATGCTCCAGTTACTGGATCTGGCATAGCACTGTGTTATGCTCCAGTGAGTCGGACGTCGTACAGTGCTGCGTTTTTGCACCAGGGCGTCGGATGTGGGGCAGCGTTGCTATGCGACGTAGTGGCGTGACTGCTGGCGTCGACCAGGAGAGACTCTTCATGTGACTGGCCGAAGGTGCAGTGTGCTTGCCAAGGTCGCTGATGAGGATGTTAGAGGCTTTGGATGTTGACCAGTAATGCGCGGCTGCTGCATGCTGTCGGTCAGGATACCCGTAGAAGCCGTGGGTACTGGCTGGCTGTATGACTCGCTGCTCGAGAGCTTGAAGTCACGATGAGAAGTGATGATGACGTCACGCTGAAGTAGTTGCACGAAGGCTGCGCTGACGTTCAATGTCGAGGGTTAACAGTTTGAAAATATGCGGATTAGAGAGTAAAGTCCCGCACACCTCAATTGTCAAGGAGGATCCTCCGACCGGACGGTTGTTGTGTCCGGTGTGGGCCGATAGTACGATGCCCGATAGTTGATATTCGGGCTGATGTATATGTTCAAATCGCACGGTAAACTCTGCTTGCGCGATACAGTATTTCAACCTAGTAGTTCGCTGCTAGTTGGATAGATGGCATAGCGTTTCTTTTTGTTGCGATGTAGATATGCTCTGTTGGTTTTTCTTGTGGCGGTATTGATGCCGCTACACTAAAAAACTTTTGTTTAGATACAACCGACTTCCAAATAAAAAAAAGTTTTATTTGGAAGTCGGTTGTATTTTTATTTTGCAAAAAGTATTTTATTTTTCACTTTTTAGTGGTACCACACACTTACAACACCACTGGAAAATCGCAGGAAAGCAAAATATGCAATTTCGCTTATTTGGATGACAAAAACCGTTGTCCAAGTAAACGAATTCCAGCTATTTTGATTTAAAAGCCAAAGATCTTTACCTATTTTAAGGAACCAATCGGGAAGTATATCCTTTCAGACCAAATCAAGATTTTTTCAAATCAAGAGGTAACAAACATAAAAAAATACAACCGAATTGAGAACCACCTCTTTTTTTTGAAGTCAGTTAAAAATAAGAAAGTACTCAAAATCAAGCCCGGGAAACGCCCATTTTCACGTTTAATTTCGAGGAATTGACTCCGTTTATTTGAACAAATTACTATCTATCATTTAAATAAGATATGAATTAGTTCAACGCTGTTTTGCCTTAGTCCGTAACACTCGAGCTTCAACAGTAATGTCTCGTGATTAACACAATCAAACGCTTCAAGCAGGTCGCAGAAGATACCTATGGCATCTTGCGCCTCTTCCCACGCACAGAAGATATGTGTTGGTAAAGTTACACCAGCGTCATACAACTTCCGTTGGTTAAACCATAGTGTTTATCGTGCAAGATGTTATTCCTGTTAAAATGATTAAGCATTCGACTAAGCACCATTTTTTCAAATATCTTGCTGAATACTGGCAACATGGATTCTGGTCTATAATTTGTGTCTTTACTGACCCTGGATTTGAAAAGTGGTATTACCTTACTGAATTTTAATATGGTCCGGAAAGACTCCTTGATCTACATATAAATTAAACATTAAAACTCACTACGGCGCTATAGTCTCAATAATTTAGGTTCAAACTTTGACAGACAACCCCCAAATATCTTCGGTCAATTTTATCTTGATTTGTTTGAAAGTGTTTATTACTGTTATGGGGTTTACATGTTTAAAATTGGAATTTTTTTTTTGGAAAAGCGAGGTACTGGGTACTGGAATAGTACTGGGCAACAATACGAATTATTTAATCTGTCAATGTAAAAAAAAAAACAGGAAAAAAATTAACATCATACTCATCCAGTTATGATCCCAATTCCTGTTAGGGTCAGCACCATAGCATCCATTCGGGGAGCGTGATCTAGTTTTCCTCCACATTCGATCCTGTAAATTAAAAATAACTACAAAAATTGTCGATGTTGCTTCAAATCGTCATTTTCCTGTTTCATCATCGTTATTAGAATATTTATTTATCAATATTTTTAAAATTCCTCCACTCTCGGAGACTGTCTGAGTTTCAGACAACGCACAGCCAAAAGTACTGAAATTTGGCATGTATGTTCCTTGAGGAGTGTAGACCAGCACTTAGAGAGGATTTCCCAAAATTCCTACGGGAACAGGAAAAAACGGGATATACACGTACAAATTTGCGGGCAAAACCTCGTTCATTACATACTTTATTGTATACTTCATAACAAACACGGGAAATAATTATGTTAAAAACAAATTAACAATAGGCGATCCTATTTCCGTATATTGGAAACAGATTTGCAAATTCGACCTATGTAAACATTCCTTGTTGTGAAGTCATAACGTTTTAGTTATATAAACTTCTAAACACTAGCCATTTAATTGGCTGCCTAGCCTTTTCATTGAACGGCGCCATTTAATCAGCGGTTAGCTACTGATTTAATGGCGCCTACATTTATCTGATATAAAAAAATCTCGTGTCACGATGTTTAGTATCGAATTCCTCCGAAACGGCTTAACCAATTTTTTTTTTTTTTTTTTGTGTACTTTTGGTAGGTCTGAGAATAGGTCGTAGGCGATTTTTTAATCATATTGCAAAACTGCTGGGTCAGCTAGTAAGCATAAAAATAATACTAAATTCAAAACAATAACATTGTGTGCCCCACAGCTGCGCTAACTAGGTCCAATCAATTTTAATGTACCGAAAGCAAACAAAACATAATACTAGTGACATAAAGTTTGTTTAAATTTTAGAAAATATCATCGCTAATCATCAACATCATTAATTGTAGCCCTAACTGCAGTGTGGATTAGGTACGTTCTCAATGCGAACACTATGAGGAAGCAACAATCATTAAGTTTATGACGGCTCAACATAATGTAATAAAATTATCCTTAAATATAGCCACAAAGATTAATTACAGTAAATGGCGCTAATTTTTCCCCTTACCTAGGATATAACCTAGAAAATGTTATTCAAATTCCCATTGTTAATATCATCATCTGCCTTTTCCCAACTATATTGGGGTCGGGTTCCAGTCAAACCGGATTTAGCTGAATACCAGTATTTTACGTGGAGCGGCTGCCTACCAGACCTCCACAACCCATTAACAGGGTAACACGGTACTTCTTGGCATGAACGGAGTCAGATTTACTGGCTTCTGAAAATCCGTAGCGACTGTCCAAGATCTTTAAACGACAGCCGGGACCAACTGCTTGTTTTTTTGGACAAGCCCGCCACTTATTCCCAACCACTGCAACTCCTGAAAGCCAGAATCAACAGTGGCGACCACCAGAAAAACGCCGAGCCAGTGAATCCCGACGAGTCCAACTGCTTAGCGTGTTTTCCGAGGCACGGAGGAAACTCGGTATATTATGATGGTCACCAATCCACAGATCAACCTTGGCAAGCGTTGCTTAACCTTGAAGATCGACCCGTGCGGCTGTTATTATTAAGCCACAAGCTCCTCACATTGTTAATAACTGGATTTTAATGATAAATAAATAGTTGACCATGAAAAAGATAGGTCACATTAAGACATGACGTGTTTAGGATTCCGTTCCAAGGGTCAATGACACTCTTATTACTAAGCCTTTACTGTGCGTCCGTCCGTCCGCCCATCAAGAACCGTAATAAGTAGACAGTTGAAATTTGCACAGAGTGTGTATTTTATTGCTGCTACGAGTATAACAAGATTTTTTTTTTTATTAAAAATTCTAGTATACGAGCCTACTAGAATTGTGTTTTTTTGCGTTTTTTGCTCGATCTTAACCCTTAATTGGTCGCGTGGGTGTTAAACACCCTAGCGTATGATTTCAGACTCATAATTTAAAAAAAAATTGAGCGTACCGGTCTTCTAGGTACTTTCGTCAAGGCGAGTGATATTCACATTAAGTTGCAAGCGGCGCTCGGTCGTGAACGGTTGGTCTTGGAGAACGTGTTTGGGGTGTACGACACCCCAGGTGACTGTTTGTGTGGTCTAAATTACGGGTAACCGAACACATTTTAATTTTGTTATTTATACTTTAAAGCATTGTAATTTGACAAATAATATCTAAGTTACAGTGATTTTGAAGAAATTGAATTATAACATTTTTGAGGTTCTTTTGTGGTTTTTTTTGTCTTAGGTCAGGCTACTGGTATCAATTTCTATGTTACATATAAATCTAAAACTGACTCTAATATACCTTGAAGAGTATTTCTCAAGCAACTGGCGGTCGATTTAGTCAAACCTCACCAAATATCAAGAGTTGGCTTACCCCACTACGTCGACCGCTGCAAAAATGGTTAAAATGGCATCATGAAAGTTAGCCGTGCCATATATGTTCGAAACCAAGGATAGGAAAACAAAGACTGAATGCTCTAAGTGCCATAAATATGTATGCAATGACATAATTATGATTATAGTGTGCCAAAATTGTAACGAGGAAAATTAATATTTATAAAAATGTGTAAACTAAACTTGTCATTTTTATTAGTTACAATAAAAAGAGGTTTTGAATGTTGATTAATATGTATGTGCATTTATTTCATATGTTATTTTAATAAACTAATTTGGGGTGCTACACACCCTACGTGACCACTATGCAACTTTTTGGGCGTGCCCAATTAAGGGTTAATAATGGCAACAGGTTTGAAAGCTTGAAATGCTCACAGAGTTTGTATTGCTATATTCGCCAAAAACATGTATTTCCATACAAACGACATGTTTTTTTTTAGTTCTTTAGCCCAATTTTAACGGCATAATAGTGGATTATGATAATGGCGATGGTACGGAAACCTTCATGCTCAGGTTCGACTCGCACCCAAGTGCCAAGAGCAATCCCTTAAAAATCCCAGGTAAGGCCAACCTTACCAGGGTTTTTTAAGATATTAACATAGATACAGACTTATTTTGCTGCAAGATTTCAAATTCCTATTACGTTACCAGGATCCCCTATATTTTACTTACTAACCTTGGTATAGCTATAATGGTATCCATCAGGATTTACAGTCGGGAAGATCCGCCAGTCAAATGTGTCCCTCATAGACGCTATCTCTGGATCAGAACTGGTCAGTAACTCGTTGATGAAATAAGTCGTCGTGGCCGGAGTAATCCATTCTCTAGCGTGGATGCCTGTCGAATTAAAAAAATGCTGAGTCAGTTTCGCGCCTCTTCCGCTATAGTTGGCAATGTTCCAAAGGAGCAAAGGAGGTTGGATAATATAGTGAATGTGATTATGATAATACTGGCCGATGGTCATGCTGGAAAAGAAAATACTTTTATTTGAATTCGCTGCGTTCTCCGATGGTGTTTTGTTTTTGAGGTAAACTGAGGCTCTAGACAGTGATGTTCTGTTAGGGATGAGCGGTAGCGCGTGTCGGTCTCATAGATTTTGAAGGTTTTGGCAATCGATACCGTTGTTGGAATGTCACATTGTCAGAAGTTTGTTTTATGCCCCGAATATCCAGTTGCATATTATTGTGATCATTATTTTATCAGATAATTGAATTTTATGTGTGTATACCTGATGGTCTGTCGGCAGATTAATGTTTTTCATTCATTTATTTTCCTTCTGGGTACTTATTTCATCCTATCTTCTATCTAGTATAGTACAAGGTGCCGCAGATAGGTGCGACGCGACCACGTTTTTTTTTACATTATGATCTACGAAAACGCCCAATTGTATAATTGCGTTGCGCGTGTCTGCTCAGTCTTAAATTTTCGTAAATATCTCATTTTCAAATAAGCTATTTACAGGCACTTTTGAATTGTCATAGTCTATCAGTCAAAGAGATTCCACGTTCCAAAATGTAGATCTTTTTGGATAAAAACGTGCAAGAAACTCACGGACACGCTTTTAACAAAACAGACGAATACAATACCACAGGCACCTTTTTTTTAAGAATGGAAAATTATCAAATGAGTCCTTCCGCTTTAGGCGGAGCGGAATGGAGTGCCTAATGCCCTTTGCGTTTGAGGGCCAGGGTGACTCTTTCAAACAAATTCCGTAACATTCCACTGGTACCAAGGGGGCTACTCTATAAGCCCGAAGTCCGTAGTTTTGGTCTTAGTTGCGGACGTTTTCTACTCCGTATCACCAACGGACTTACGATTATTCCCGAACTCAAACTAAGAATGAACGACAGTAACTGTCAAATCGTGTTGTTAATCATTCTTAGTGGTTAGATGATACAGGATAGAAAACGCCCCCAACTTAGACCAAAACTGAGGACGGTAGGATTACCTACCCTTCGCAGTTTTGGCCTTAGTTTCGTAAACCTATGCATAACTGTCAATCTGTATTAACAGATTGACAATTATGCATAGGTTTCCGGTTTGTAGGACTTACCTGATTCAATGAACATGATTGGTTTCTCCTCATCCGTTGGTGTATTTATCCGTAACCCCAGGATCTGTCGACCTTCGTAACTTTGTCCCCCCACCACTACTTGCGCCCACTCTGAGTGTTGTTTACTCATGTTATGAAGGTAGCCGTAAATCTGTTGAATTTTACATTAGAGAACATTTAGTGTATCAACTCATGTATCGACATCAATGGGATTGTAGATCGTCTCGGCTTGAAACACTTGGTTTAGAGGACCGTTTTTCTTTGAAAGCCAAATTATGTTGGCTAGTTCAAATGACACAAAAGTTCGTAAATACTTTTTTATTTCTTACGTTTTGGTGAATCATTTCCTCAAGCCTTTATTTTGCATGACACTTACTTAAAGGTTCTATTTCAGCTCACGTATTAAAATCCGTCATTTTATTTTTTAAAGAATGTTATGTACCTATTGACACTCGCTCAAAAGAAATGTAATGACGTATAATTTATCAAAATCAGTTGAGCCATTCAGTAGTTACGAGCGGACATAGGAACGAACAGGTCAAACACAAAACCCTTCTTTTGGGCTTCACCGAAGTCTGGTAAAAAGCATGAAACATGAAAATATTCAGAGGATGCCCGTAGTTGTATGCCACCTGCCAACAGTGATTAATTCCGTTCTAATTCCAAGAACTAATAATACCACTGGCATTTTTAGGGTTTTAAACATTCGTGGGAAACGGAACCCTTATAGGATCATTCGGGTGTCTGTATATCCGTCTGTCACAGCCAATTTGCTCCGAATCTACTGGACCTATTCTGTTGAGATTTGGTTCACATATGAATTCTTGTGACCCAAACACGGAAGAGTTACGAAAAAAAAATGAATATGGGGTTCACTTTTGGGAGAGATACTAGAAAATTACAAAAAAAAAGTTATTAAACTATACCGTGTGACATATCAATTAAAGACTTATTGTGAGGGTTTTAAAAATATTTTTTCATAATTTTACAATTAATAATTTTAAAGTTATTCACGAAATTAGACGAAAAATTACCATTCCGCCTTATCTCCAAAACTACTGAGACCAAAATTTTGAAAAAAAAAATGCAGTTATTTACTTTCAGATTACAGAAAAAAGTCTATAGTGTCAAATCAAAATAACATGCAACAAAAATAAAATTCGTTTGCACGCGAGTCCGACTTGCACTTAGCCAGTTTTTTTTTTTCAACTCATATTTATTTTCTGTTCCGGACGAATACCACGAATAATTAAATTTAATGTGCGAACGAATACGAACAACTTGTATTTGGTACAGTCAAACCTATTCAAATTTAAGTTGTTTTTTTTATATTTTTAAGTAATCGTATTATAATGTTATACAAATTCACTTTATTTCAATATTTTTACGTAAAAAGTGATTTGTTTTTGTGAAAAATTTACCTGACATAGTTATAATAAGATAAATAGACGTTAATAATTACGTACCTTTCTAATAACAACTATGTCAGGAAAATTTTATTAATTTGTCATTTTTAGATGGCAAGTAAATTGTTCATCTTTTGATATTTTTCAAAAAAAATAAAATACAAGGAGGAACTAAAATTATGATAAAGTTGATTATTAATGCGTACAGGAGTGAAGAACTCAACACCGCTGCTAATTGGCACAGAGGCAGTGGAACGCGTCCCCAAATTTACCTACCTCGGAAGCGTCGTGTCGGAGACTGGAGGGACTGAAGAGGATATTACTTCACGGATTGCCAAAGCCCAAGCTACCTTCGCGCAACCGTGACTGCCAAACAGGTTTTTGTTTGGCAGTCACGGAAACTAACCCGAAGAATTAAACTCAAAATTTTCGGGTCTAATGTCAAATCCGTGCTGCTCTACGGGTGTAAAACGTGGAAGGTGACAAATAAAATCTCACGCCAAATCCAGGTCTTTGTCAACCGATGTCTTCGTCACAAAATTTGCTGGCCTGAGACCATCTCTAACGTAGAGCTGTTAGAAAAATGCCACGAGAGCCCGATCGACCGCCAGATCAAGCGCCGTAAGTGGAGGTGGATTGGTCACACGCTCCGGAGGGATCCCGATCACATTCCCAAACAGGCTATGGACTGGAATCCTCAAGGGAAAAGGAAACGTGGTCGTCCCCGTCAAACCTGGCGACGCACGGTGTTGGCAGAAGCGACGAGCATCGGAATGACATGGAGCGAGGTGAAGCGTAAAGCTCAAGACCGTTCGCGGTGGAAGTCAACTGTGGACGCCCTCTGCCCCAGCTAGGGGACATAGGATCTTAAGTCAAGTAAGTCAAGATTATCAGTCATATTTTATTATTAAACTAGACGTTCGCTATTTATTCTTTTTTGATTTAACTGATTTTACTTTTCAATTAAGGGTCTTATAATTACAAACAAAGCATTATTAATGTCTGTACCTTATATCTTTGAAATTGTTTTGGTATTAGTTTACACAATGGTATCTATTCGGAATAGAAAATAAATTTTACTTGCAACAAATACCAGTGGTATTAGTTGTTGGTATTAGAGCGGTATAAATCCTTATAGTAGAAAGCGATCATAAGATTAAGGGCAATATACCTACGACCACAACTATCCTTTGAACATCACTATACGAATATTTTCTTGTTTCATACTTTTTTGAGTGTGATTATTTACCTACTCATTATCAAAACAAACAGAAAAATTATAGAAAAAATAATTTAGTTATTATTTAAAATACTCACGTCATCGACATCGTAGTAAGCAGTCCAAGAGAAACCCTCATTGAATCGTCTATTACTTTTTTCGTTTCGTATTAATCTAAAAAAGAAAAACAAATGTATCTCACCGAAATTCAATTCAAATATAGAACAGTTCATGAACAAATCAGTCTGCCTAGACTAGGCTTAATAATAACGGCCGAATATTGAAGATCGATATTCAAAGTTAAGCAACGCTTGCTGACGTCGGTTTGTGGATGACAGACCATCTTAACATACCAAGTCTCCTCCGTGCATCCGAAATCACATTAAGCTGGCTCCTGGCTGTCATTTATAGATCTTTAGCAGTTGTTACGGATCGTCGGACGCTAGGAAATGATGACATCAATCTTGCTAAGAAGTACTGTGTTACCCAGTTACAGTGTCGTGGAGGTTAGATAGGCAGCCGCTCTACGTAAAATACTGGTATTCAGTGGAATTCGGTTTGACTGTAATCTGACGTAGTTGGGAAAAGGCTTGGCAGATGATTCGGGTTGACTCGGGGTTCGGCACGAAGTAATCTTGCCAATCTTGTCTTAATAGATAATTTTTTTGAATTTTATGTTTTGTATTATGAATTGAATTTAATTATTTTTTCTACACTATCGCATTGGTTCACTGTAATGATAGCTGTATGTATGTCCGTAATAAATAATAATAATAATAGTAATAATAATCTCGGCAAGTTAAGGATGGGAAATCATCAAATGACTCCTTACTCTTACTAAAACCTATCCCTTTTCCACCTAAGGGCTCTTTGCGTTCCAGAACCGCGGTGACTCTTTCGAATGGAACGCAAAAGGCATCAGGTGGAACACGGACGGGTTTTAGTCAGTTAGAGTCTGACATTCTCTTCCGCTCCGCGCAGAACAGAAGGAGTTATTTGATGATTTCAAAATCAATTCCAAAAAAAAATGGGCCTCTTGACTCTTTCGAATAAATTCCGCATCAAAACGGTTACCCTGGATCGAACCGTGTAGCTATTACAGCCACGTGTTACTCCAGAACAATGAACAGTTTAAGTAACAAAACTATTAAAATGCGATTTCGTGTCGTTCAGCCTTAAAATGTTTTAGCTCCTTGAAGGCAATCAGTTGGTATCGTCAAGATATTGATTTCCCACTTGACAAGTGGTAACGATTATTTTATCTAAATGCATGCATATACTTACTCGGAATAATCATCTATAATCACTTTGGTAGTTAGACCTTCGGTTTTCGCGATATCTTCTACAACTGGCACCAATGACGGCGCTACCAGCATATGACAACCTTTTGGTGTGTTTGAGTGGTATGGTAGCTCCTAAAACAATAATGTTTTAATCAATCAAGGCTAATAGGTGTTTTTCTTCTTTATTTGTTTTAAGACGATATAAATTTTCTTTATGTAATTAATGAGAAAAAAAATCATTAACAAATTAGAATAATAATTAAAATTAATAAACATACTAAACTTACAATGAACTAAAATATGTATAGCATCATAAAATTCATCCCCAACATTGTCAGCTGGTAACGTGCCCAACAGACAGGCGACATCGCTACGTTGAATGGCAATGCTTAGCCTCTGGCCAAAGTAAAAGCCAGCATTTGGGGCACGGGAAGTGTCAACCAGATTAATTATTTAAATGAGTCAGGCCGAGTAGGCGGCAATGACAAAAATAAACCATAGGAAGGCTGTTACATAGTCACCTCGACTACGAAATAATACATACACTACGGTACATAAACTTACGCCTCTACTCCATAAGGTTAGCAGAAAATATAAAACGCCACCTACTACGATCCTTATATAAGTACAATCAATCACGCGAGTTGCTGGTACTACGTCATCATCATCATCATCATTACAGCCGTAAGACGTCCACTACCTTACTATGGCCTGCCCAGAGGGTCGCTACATCGACCGGTCGTATTCACCTCGCAACCTTCACGAGATCACAGGTCCACCTTGTGGGTGGTCTTCCAATGTGGTCACCACTCCAGAACCTTTCGACCCCATGTGTTGCTATACATTTTGTATTTTAAATACTAATCTATCCACATATGTATACTTAAAATAAAATAAAAAACTACTACTACTAAAATATGGCGACAAAAAATTCGTCCGCATCGCTGTCGACTGAAAATAAGCCCAAAAGATAGGCTGCACTGCCACGTTGTATGGCAATGCTTATCCTCTGTCCGAGGTAAAAGCCAGACCTTGGATCACGCGAAGTGTCAAATAAGTGTTTAGCAAGTCTTTAAATAACGCATGAGCACTCGGACCCCAGCCAGGGTCCAAAAGTTTCAACCCCAAACGGCTCGAAAATATAAACAACAAGGTTATTAGATTTCCAACTTGCAGCCGCAGCGGCAGCAGCAGCACAGTAGGACCCAGACCCCATCGACTTTCTGTTTTACGAGCAATATGCTCTGCCCACTGCCGCTTAAGTTAGATTCTTCTGGCTATGTTGTTAACTTTGGTTCTCACTTCACAATGCATCTGGCTTAAAAGTAGTTACTTACATGATTCTTCTCCAGAAAGTCCATCAGCTTATCCATCCCTTCTTTATTGCCCTGTACATGGTACATTTTGTGATTGCTATACATCTTGAAATTATTGTCATCTACCGTTAAACATGTTTGCAATAAAGAAAAACAAAGAAACAGGTGAAATAATATCATTTTGCTGGCTTACGTGAAACTAATCGATTGCAGCCCGCACTTAGGGTTTATATTTAAAAGATAACAGCTGTTTACGTTAATAACACTATTGCAAAGATTCCTAGAATTGTTTGTTAATGCGTATTCTAACGGTGTGGTATGTTAGTTTGATAAACCCCAATGTTAAGAGTATTCATCTTGAAATCTACGTTATCTACTTAATCAATGTCTTAAAGGAGTTTTTATCAAAGAGAGCTGGCATAGGCTCCCCCGCTGCCATTTTGAAGTTTTCAAAAAAAAATCATCTCACATGCATGAGATGAGAGCATGTAAACAAACATGTTAGCAACATGGTGCCCTAAAGTATCACGTTGCCGAGATATTTCAATTGTTTTCACAAATGGTAAAGTCACCATTTGTGAAAATATTAAAAATCATGGCGGGCACAATGGTTCCATCTCCTTTACTGACCCAGACGCTAGTGGGTTTAGAAACATACGAGTAATATTTTGTACAACAGTCTTTTTTTCTTGTCCTGTCCTGCTCTGGGCGGTACAGAAGAAGTGTCAGACTCTTACTGACAAAAACCCATCCGTATTCTTCAAATGCCCTTTGCGTTCCAAGGTCGCCTGGCAGGTTATGCTGACATCTATTTTTTATTCGTGATGGGTTTGCTCTTGACTCTAGTTTAGGTCAGAGATGACAGAGACAAAGTCTGCGATGGAGCCAGCTTACCCAGAAGGAGCCTGTTCACTCTAACTTTGAAGAGATTAGGGTTGTAAGCGTTTGGAAACACAGACGCAGGCAGAGAGTTTGAGGCGCATTAAAAAAGACGTTTGGAAACGCTTAGTGCGAATTGGTGGAATAGCAACAAGGTATGGATGGTAAGATGCAGTGCGTCTGGATATCCGATGGTAGAAGGGGACTGGTGGGATGAGGTCGTGGAGTTCTTGAGCACACTCACCGAAGTACAATCTGTAGAAGACCGAGAAGCAGGCAGCCTTACGGCGATAAGCCAAGCTATGTAGCTTGGCATCCACCAGTTTTACGTCACCGATGAGTTTCTTAGCTCTGCGTTCTACCGAGTCAAGCGCGTGGCTACAATACTCCATGCAGGATCGGACTTGTGCTTTGTACAGGGTTAAAAGCTGTCCAGGCCTAAAGTATCGCTTCACCCTATTTAGGATGCCCAGCTTTTTGGCCGCGGTTTAGGCTTTGTACTCGATGGTGCTCAACTCCATGCCTAGGAGCTCGAGCCGATCAATCACAGGAACAGATGCACCCCGAAAAGTAGGAGTTTGGTCAAAACGACTCCTTTTTGCGGTAAAAAGACACGCCTGAGTTTTGGTGGCGTTAAAAGTGACCAGATTGCCATCACCCCACTGAGAGATGACAATATTTTAGGTGAGCGTGGAACACAAAGCGCCGTCAACCCGAGCCTGGTCCTGGCCCGGGCGGACGGTGAGCCACCCAACGCTCGCTCGTCGCAGGCCCTCGCCTACGATAGCCGGGAATCGCCCTGTGACTCCCGACCCCCGGGGCGTCTTCTTGTTTTGTGGCAGCTGGGGCGTGAGGTTTTCCTCTCTCTCACGCGGTCGTCATCCTCCTTCGCTAAATACCTACAACTTGATTACACAGGATATATCTTTGAAAAGATAGGTAGTCGATTCATTTGCTCTCGTCCTCAGGTGGTGGGAGAGAGAAGTACAACTTGAACTACTGCGATGAAATCACGAAAAAAAAAATTGCTGTTCAGTAAATTTTTTCGAGTTAGGTGCACAAAAAGGTATGGTGCAGTCGATTTTTTTTCGCAATTTCATTATTGGTGCCATACTAAAAGTTGTTCATAATGATGAGTACAATGGCCCCTCTCAGGTAATGCGTTTATACCTTCAAAATCTGTGTCTAGGCCATGATTGGCTCGCTTCAGATAATTTCAAGTATTTCATTACTCACTATTTACAGTACTTATGTGCCAATGTGTGCGGGTCAGACTCGATTTGTATAAATACCTACATACTTCTTACATACTCCTCTTATCATAGAGTGAAAGTAGATTGTATTGTATGTCAGTGTCACCGGGCAAGGGTACTTTTGTTTCATTATTACGAGTATTCCCGGTTTTTCAGGTATTCTGGACGGAAATATTTCTAAGTATTCGATAGTGCTATTGTCACTATATACGGTGCCATTTATTCGTCTTACAAAGGAAGACTTCTTAATGTACCCGACATAAACTACCCCTAGGCGCTATTAGTTTTTAAAATTATTAATAAAGATGATAGGTACAATATAAATAAAAAAATGCGTTAGAATTATGAAACACCCTCTTAATAATATTTATGTATCAAAAGAATGACGCCGTTCCATTCTGCGCCGTCCTTGGAACACAAGGCTGGGACTGCGGTCGCTCTTGGATATTTCGAACTACATCATGCGTAATGATAATAAATAAAAATAATAATTATAAAATGTCGTTTTTATCATAATGAATATGTAGTAGTCGTTGGATATATGAAGTGGGCTGTCGTTGTAAGACTAAAAATGGCACCGTATATAATGTTATTTTATAACTACGCAGATTCAAGGCTTCTTCTGTTTAAGCTCACTCCATCGTCGACTTTGTCTCTGTCACCTCAGGAAACCCATCTGAAGTAAAAGAATCTGCCTAGCCTTTTCCCAACTTTATTGGTATCAGCTTCAAGTCTACATAGATGCAGCTGTATTTTACGTGCTGAGCTGAGCATAGTACCAGTATTTTACGTGGATTGACTGCCTATCTATCCGTCAGAACCCAGCAACTGGGTAAATCTGTCACCAGTCTTCACTGGTGACAGATTTTTGGCCTCTAACCATCCATAATGGCTCCCAAAGATCTACAAATCACAGCCGGGACTAACAGCTTAACATGCTTCCCGAGGCACGGAGGACTCTCGGTATGTTAAGATGGTTACCCATCCACAGACCAACCTCAGCAAGCATTGCTTAACCTTGAAGACCGACTATAATACGGATGACTTCACTAACAAAGGAATAATTTTAATCAGAGATTAATAAATTTTCAAAATAAAAGTATTTTTTTTTTTAAGAAATACGAGCTGACCCGCGCAACCTTGTCTGCATCCCATAACGCGCCGTTCCTATAAGCCAAAGCGTGATGTTTATATAGTGTACCTTCCTCAATAATTGGGCTATCCAACACCAAAAGATTTTGAGTAGTACCTGAGATTAGCGTGTTCAACCAAACAAACAAACTCTTTGGACATATTAATATTAAGTCACGTGATTTATATAGGTTGATGATGTTTTTATTAGCTTAGTTTAAGTATTCACAAAACTATAAGACTTCAAAAGGGTTTGACAACAGGGACGCGTAATATGCATTCCTTGGCACATAGGATCAAGATATGTAAAAGATGGTCACCTATCCATGGCCGATCACAGTACGCGTCACCCTTGTGCATATAAACGGAGCTAAATACCCCTCTACGCGCCACTCCACTACCCGCATTTTAATTTTTTTATAAAAAATAATACATGTTTTTAAAAAGTAACAAAACCAAATCATTTTCGTTTGTATTGCAAAGCAGTAAATATATTTTTATACTCTTTTGATAACAAATGAAGGAGTAAAATGGTTTCATCTCAACGATTTGGAGGTGATTTGGTGTTTTTTTTTTATTATGTGATACCGATATATAAATTCTGACTAAACCAAATTACGTATCATATCATGTAGATTACTAAATATTTTTCAAATGATGCCGACGAAAAGTTGCTTCATCTGCACGCTGTTTTTAAGCTTTTTTTGAAAAAGCAGCCTTAAGTCTGCGTTTCTATCAGGGATGTTCGAGATGTGTGTGAGAACCAATAGAATTGCTTCATATACCTAGCCTCGCTAAGCGCAAGCAATTCTGATAATGCTGACCAAGCGCCGCCCGCCACCGCCGTCGCCCGCACCTCTAAACCGGCTACAGAAACGACACACGTAGGTACGTCGACCCCTAAACGTCGACGCTGCTATTGTCACCACTGGCAAATCGCATGCGTCGCAGCTAAAGCGACAAGCCAAAATAGGGGAAAAGAAGGGCGCTCAACCTGCCCTGTCTGCGGTCCGTAGCTCCTTGCCAAGAGCGGGCCTAGTTGATGAAGAGGGTTTCACAAAAGTGGAAAAGAAGAAGAAGAAGAAGCCATGTTCACGTAACCATTGCGGTACCACACCGAGTGGACCCAACATGCTGTTGCGCCCTGCTGTGCCTTCGACGCAGCTGTACATTTCGCGTCTGCATCACTCAACAAAAATTGAGGAAGTCGAGCAGTATTTGAGAATGAAGACTAATCGGACTCTGCGAGTCGAAAGGTTGGAATCGCGCCACAATTTCAACTTTACGTCGTTCGTGGTACGAGTTCCAACCCACCATCTGCAGACCTTCTTGAAAGAGGACTTTTGGCCGAAAGGTGTCGTATTTCGACGTTTCCGAGGACGGTTATGCGACACCACGCAGCGAAACACGACGCCGACGTTACGTGTTTAGATACAGTTTTAATATGGTTTATAATATGTATTAGTTTATTATAGTTTAAGATAATGTTATGTATTTTATCTATGGGCCTCAGATGCCTGAAAATAAAATAATATTATTATTATTTCGTTTATTTATTTTTTTATTATTATAATTATTAAAAAACACATCCCTCGCTACGCATCCCCGCACATCTCAGGTGGGAACGCAGCCTTACCTCGAATATGAATATCTGTGCGGTAGTCATTATTTATCCTCGAGCGCTTCATTCGGTAACTATACACATTCCTTCCTTCATGAATACTCAGGACAAGGAAAAATTCATGTGTCTAAATATATAATAAGTCTGTAAACATTCCTTCCTTCATGAATACTCAGGACAAGGAAAATTTAACATATCTAAATATATAGGTCTGTAGACCACGCGTGTGGAACTTGTTGTTAATAGTTTATCTGACAGGTTCTCTGTTTTAATTAGGATTTAAATTGTGCTTAAGAGGAAATGCTGGCGGCGAAACTTTATTTGTAAAATGTCATAATTTGAGGTTAGCTCTCGACTGTTTTCTCCTCCAATATTGGACAGATTTAAGAGATGTTTCACAAACTGAATAAAAGGATATATCCTTCTGTTTTCCTTTTTGATGATTTAGTAACCGTATGAGCAATAAAACTCTCACAAAATGCTCAAAATTGTCCGGTAAGTCGCTGTCAACAGAGCCCTAGTGTACAAATTTGGCAACTATTAATCAAAAAAGGAAAACATAGAGACACAGTATACATCCTTTTTATTCAGTTTGTCAAATATCTCTTATATCGGTCCAATATTAGAAGAGAAAACAGTCGAGCGCCAAACCTCGAATTATGACTTTTTACATACAAAGTCTCGTCGCCAACATTTCCTCTTAACAATCTTTCCTCACAAACTGTCATATCGTTTCGAAAATAAGCGCAAAGTTCTTTTTGTTTTATTTAATAGGTACTATACTACCACAAAATTACCATATGACTATCGCAGCGAAAGTAACTAGAATAATAGCTTTCTTTTTTATTAACCTGTGAGCAGTCAGTCGCAATAGCCATCGCAACGCAACAATAATTGAATAATTTATTGTAAAAAAAATTGGCGGCCGCCATGTTTTTTTGGTCGATCGGGGACCACAGGTTATTAAACACTGAGTTTAAAAAAAAGAAGTTTAAACCACGTGACTTGGTATGGCATGTGGGATGTCATTATGCGTCAATTTAATTTAACGCCCAATGGCACACACGTGTGCCAATGAAAAATCATTGGTTAAGGATGGGAAATTATCAAATGACTCCTTCTGCTCTGGGTGAAGCAGAAGCGAGTGTCAGACACTCAATAACTAAAACCCTTTCGCGTTCCTCCTAATGCATTTTGCGTTCCAGGGAAGCAGTGACTCCTTTGAAAAATTCCGGAACCCTGGCACTGGCCCCAGCGGGCCCCGTCTACTATGCTGACATCTCTTTGAGGCTAGAATAGTAGCTACTATAAACTCAAAGGCAAATTAAATCAAACACTTATCAGAATCTAGCCTTTTGAAGAGCTGAACATACACTTGAACTGAAACATAAGTCAAATGAACAATGTCTTACAATGTTTGTTCATTGATTAAACATAATTCGATAGTAAGGAGTTCGATGATCGCTTCAAGTGAGTTTGTACGCTTGCTGGATGTTTTGTTAAGGAATGAAGTTGTATTTCTGGTTTGATTTTTTCGTTTTTTGACACCGTCTTCCAAAATTAAAGTTATTTTGTACTTTGTAGTTAGTGGTTTTTATATGGAAGTCGAAATACAAGTTATTATTTTTCACTTTTTAGTGCTGTTACCCGCCAACATTCCACACATTCCAACGAGTCCATATCAATTGAATTGCCTATCTCCGAAGTTCTTCATCAGATATTTAATAAAATGAAATGAGACCAAAAAAATAATGCCCAAAAAAACCTAAAACAATATATATATATATATATAAACATCTGAATTGATAATGTCCTTCTTTTTTGAATTCGGTTGTGATGTTACATAAAATAACCTTTAATTTTTCCGGATTACCAGAAGAGGTCAAAACAAAATGCATGCTGGCTAAATTTTCTATTATTAATTGCAAAATACCGTCTCAAACTCTATGCTTTAGAAAGCCCTGGTCGAATCAACTATATCCAATGGTCTGTCGAGCTATGGTAGGATATATAAGACGCACCTTGATCAAATTTACGCAATTCAATTGCGCATATTGAAATGAAATTCAGACAACAACAAAATAAAATCGGAATATCGAAATTTGGACCCATAACATTGAGAGGCAAAATAACTCAAAAAACATAAAATACAAATTAAAGGATTTTTTTTTTACAAAATTTAAAAAAGATACGTACTAATAAAATACATTATTTAATTAATTATGGATAAATAGTTCAAAGCAATAATAAAACATAAATTAATACCTCATAATTTTATCATAACACAAATAAACTTGAAATTTAACTATTATTAAAACATAACTAATAACTTTTAGGAACAACCTGTATCAATTTTTGTACTAAGGATGGACGATCGGGTTGGTAACTGATGACGCTCATTATATTACTATTTTAGAAAATGTTTTTCGCATATACCCAATGTAATTTTATATTTTTTCTCTTGTTGTTTCTTTTTTTCCTAACTACCTACTTAGGTTGTTATATTTTTTGTCGAAATGTGTAGTCGATGATTTTGGTGCACGGTAAAACTCTAATGAGTTTATGTTGACATCAATTTAATGTATAAAATGTATGTGTGTACTACAGAATAAATAAATAATAATAATAAAACACATGCATTTAACTAATTTACCGAATTGTCAGAAGAGGAAAAAACACATGTCAACATATTCACGCCAGAAACGGAAATGATTTATCTTATTCCCAAGTATATTTCCTTATATAATCATACCCTAATATTAATTATAAAACCATACAAACACTGAATGCACAGCTAAATATATTTTATTTCTATAAAATTAAAGTCCGATATTAAGTGAACATAATTTCTATGTAATGAAACACATACAAAAACAGTAGCTACCTATTCTATAGGATTTATTGAATCGGGATAATTATACTGTTATAAATACTGTTAAACAGTCGACAATTACAACTCATAGTGTCGAGTTTGCGCGAGCGTGTACGGCAAAGGGAAACATGAATTGTAAGTTTTTCAATTAGTTAAATATAAATGTTTAACAACATAATAAGGAATTTTACTTAAAAAAATTTAATCTAATCAGATAGACATTTAAAAATATTGGACAATATTTTTTTTCTTTCACTTAATTTTTTTTTCTCCATTTGAATCTGCGATCAGTCATTGGACTATAAACAGATAAGCTGAAGTAAATAAACTTTTAAAGAGTTAGGGCCATCGCCTTAACTCTCCTTATTCAAGTAGCACATTTGCTCGAAAAGACGTACTTGTCAATGGGTTAGGGTGATGTTTTAATCGGTCTGTGTATTTGTCTATGTACTGTTTAGCTTCTTCCATAATTGTTTTCATGTTCGAATACCTTCGTGTATCTCTGAGTTACGGGTAAACTAAGCTGCTCCACTTATAGTCCTTAGACTGTTGTTTTGAGCTCGTTGGAAGCAAAGGATGTTTGACTTGCAGGCTGAGGACCACAGTTGTATCCCATAAGTCCAAATGGGTTTTGTCTTAACTATAGACCCGGAGTTTATTGCTCAGAGATAATGTTGACTGTCTGCCAAGCAGCCACACAAGATTCTTAAAGCGATAGTTCACTTCATTGCGTTTTAGCTTGATGTGATCTTTCCAAGTCATACGTTGGTCCAAGTAGAATCTTATGTATTTTACGCATTTGGATTACGGTAGAGGATCGTGGCCGACGTTGATTGTTGGACACAGTTTCTTTCTCAAAGTGATATGGTGAGATTTGGAGGCACTCGCTTTTACACGCTATGTGCGCAACCAGTCACTGGTTAGATTTAGCTGGTTTTGGAGGATTTTACTGGCTTCATCTGGATCACTGCTTGTTGCAAGAAATGCGGCGTCATCTGCAAAGGTCGCGACCGTTACGTTTGGAGCTTGAGGAAGGTCATGGGTGAAAATATTATATAACACAGGACCAAGGACTGAGCCCTGTGGTACTCCAGCGCTGCAGGTGTAAAGAGAAGATTGCGAGCCTCGTTGCTTGACTTGGAACATTCTGTCATTCAAATAAGACTTCATCAGAAGATATATTGTAGTTGGAAGGGTATTTTTAATTTTAAACGATAGGCCCTTGTGCCACACACGATCAAAAGCTTGTTGGACATCGATAAATGCTGCAGGGCAGTACTCCTTCTTCTCAAGGCATTGTCTGATCTACTGCTCTACTGTGTTATGGTCTTTGCGAAACCCAAATTGGTAATGGGGAAAACAAAATGGCGACGATTCAGTGCGTTCAAAACACTTGTGACGTCACTACGATGGTACATTTTTACCAGCGACGTAACGACACGCGTGTTTTCAACGCAGTGTTACGTTTTAATTTTTTGTTTAAGTGAAAAAAGAAAAATACGTGTCCAATATTTTTTGGATATCTGTCCAAAATTTTTTGCATCTATCTGATGGACTAATTAGATTTTTTCAGTAAAATACCCTATTTTAATAATTATTTGTACAGGTTTTTTTAAATTTGTAAATCATGGTGTTTCAACCATTCAGCGTCAACTTGAGGTTCCCTTCCTAGCTACATTACTTTCTGCCAGCAAGACTGACAGATTTCAATTCCAGATTTTAATTTTCTTTTAGCAAGTTGTCGAGAGTTTATTCTTAATCAAGCGAGATTTAAACTATTGTTTTTACAATTATCTGGGAACTGATTCGATTACTTTATCAAACATTTAGACGCCTTATCAGATTCGCATATTTTATGGAAATTATCGAATATCGGTTCAATTATTATTATCACTGAGAGTATGTTAGGCAATTTCACTAGTCGTAAAAAAATTCCCTGAGCAAAAGCTTTACTATGTGATTTCAATTGGCTTTTTTTTACTGAGACCAAATCTGTTCACACAGTAATGCTGTCACGTCTAATTTTTAGATATTTTAATTGAAATCAAATACTCACATTGACATACCTATAGTTAAATAAAAAATTAGAATTATTTGTGCAGTTTCTCGATTGATTACTCCGCAAACATCAGTGGTCACGCACACATAAAAATGGCTCCAGTTGCCACTGTACACTTTTTCCATGTATGTTCGCAATGTATTGGTAGAATCTTTCCCCATATTCATCAGAAACGACATCAAGATTTTCTGGGAAAAAATGTAAATGCGAGAATGCAAGAACTATATTTAATGTTACGTTGATCCGAGTTGTTGACTCTATGACAGGAATTCTTGTACTATGTCTTAATAATTTTCAGTCTTTTTATTGCACTATTTCTCTTTTTATTTTCCAATAGTGATATCCGTATTATATTTATCCGACTACCATGGAAGCGTTACGTTTTTATCAAATAGGATCATTAAGTTGTTGGATTAAAATTCTTTTTATTCTTTCTAGTATTAGTTTGGGTCTACCTGGCTCTTGCAATATGTTCAGAAGCGTTTGGAATGTACTATACAGGAAAAAAGGAACTGTTTCAACCACCAGCATACCGGGATCTTCGCAACAATTCGTACTTTGGCTACAGCATTACTTACGATGAATTTAACAAGACGTAAGTTTCAGTATTACTTTTTGTGTTTTCCTTTTATATATTATCATCGAAAAGTTTATGTACATATTTTGTCGAAAAAAAAAAATTTTTTTTAATACTTTGCAAAAATAAGCACTTGTTTTCACTTGTTGCAAAAACAAAAATTAAAGTTGCGTACTTTTTTTCAGATTAGTTATAAGTTCCCCAAGAGAAAATGACATTGGCGAAGTATACAGTTGCAATATAGAAATCGTGGCCTGCGTACCAATTTATAGAATTATCCCAAGGGGTAAGTCATTCTTTGACTAATAAAAAAAACCGGCCAAGTGCGAGTCAGAAACGCGCATGAAGAGTTCCGTACCATCGTATTTTTATTATTTGTTTTTATAGCGGCAACAGAAATAAACACCCAGTGTAAATTTGAACTGTCTACCTATTACGGTTGATATGCCCGCTGACAGACAGACGGACGGATGGACGGACGGACGGACGGATGAGTGGACGGACGGACGGACAGCGAAGGCTTAGTAATAGGATTCTGTTGGTTACCCTTTGGGTACGGAACCCTTACTGGCCCCACTAGCCTAGTCAGTACTAAGATCACCGCCAAAAGTAAATTTACACTGCTACATCAAAATTGCCTTTTTAGAATTTTATAAAAAAACAGGATAATTATTTTTATAATTTTATTTACTTAATTCCGAATTAAATCAAACATATTAATTATTATTTACAAAACTGAAGTGGTAATTGTTTTTGTCGCTGTCTGTTCTCATAGAATTTACGTAAAAAGGAAAAAAACTAAATGTTGTATGTAAGGAAGCGCATGATTTGAAATCGGCCTGAGAAATATTTTGCTTACTTTTTTTGGAAAATAAGCTATTAAGAGAACACATGGGCGGCGAGACTTTGTATGTAAGAAGTCATTATTCGAGGTTTGGCTGTCGCTTGTTTTCTCCTCTAATATTGGACGGATTTAAAAGATATTTCATAAACTGAATAAGAAAAATATATACTGTATCCTTATTTTTTCCTTTTCGATGACATATTAACAAAATTGTCCGATAAATCGCTGTCAACAGAGCCCTAGTGTACAAATTTGGCAACTATATAGGGACATAGCATACATTCTTCTTATTCATTTTGTAAAATATCTTTTAGATTGGCTTAATATTGGAGGAGGAAAGAGGCGAGAGCCAAACCTCGAATTATAATTTTTAACATACAAAATCTATCCGCGCGCATTTCTTCAAAAAATAGTAGCCGGTTATCGCCTCCAAGGTCCCTTTAATCTCTATTCAGTAAATTCATCAAAATCGGTTTAGCAATTTAGGCGTGAAACTAAAATAAAACAAAGAAAAACAAACAAATTCACTTTCACATTCATAACAGATATAAAGATAAGGATCTTACGACTTTACGAGTCCGTCTAAGGTTTTTAGTGAAAAAAAAAAACGTGTCGGACTCGCGCACCGAGGGTTCCGTACCACCATATAAAACGTGTATTGTTTCTGAATTTTCATCGGCGAGGCCTATAATAATATAATCATTTTATTATCAGGAAACTGAGGCCCATGATAAAATACCCAAAATTAAAATATACAAAGAATTCGTCAGAGAATTTTAACGCTACGCGGCGTATATTCCAGTTTTAGATCAGCGCCATTTCTTGACTGATAGTGGAACTAATGTAATATTTTTAATGATTTCTGAAAATGTTCGTTATTTAGAGACATTGTTTTAAGTTTCCTGTAATTTTTAAATAAACTTCTATCACGTAGAATAATTTCAGATTTTTTCTATGTAAACTTCGGAGCTAAAACATTTTAACAATTTCCCCAATGGTCAAAATTTTTACTTTTCCATCAAAAGTCGAGAATCATGTGGCATAAAAAATAAAAAGATGTTTGAGAATGTGCAAATTACGTTCTTTCATATAATATCCCACTTCGATTTTTTAAGAACCTTTCAGTCGCTGTTGCAAAAAAATATATTTACATTTTTTTTTAATAATAATAAGCTCTTACGCCTACCAAAGGACCGGGACCTCAGGGTCCCGAGATTGTTCAAGTCCAGATAATAATAAGAAGCAGTCCGGTCAAATTAGACCTAAAAATAGGAGTGAGGTACAGTAATTCGCACCCAGCTCAAAATTGGTAGGATTGTTCAAAACACTATCATAAATGAAATCTAAAAAGTTCTTTATCGATACCTGAAAAAAAATACGCGGGGTCACAAAAACGGGTTTTTCGCGATTTTCCCTCGGATGTCTAAATTGACCGAACTATTATTCTCAGGTTACAAAACCCATAGATAAATACCTTAACCTATGTATAAATATAATTACAAATTGCGCTAGTAAATAAAACTTAAAACTATGTTAGTATCACTTCGTTTCACTAAGTTTTTGTGCAAAATAGTTAAGCAAACGTTATGTAAAACTATTCCAAATTTCAAGTTGAAAGCATTAGGGGTTCTTGAGATATTCAGCTGTGACAGACGGACAGACTTAGTCACACCATAACGGTTTTTTTTACCATTTTGGTAAGGAACCCTAAAAAGAAGATTTCCTGAAAATTTAAAAAATGGAAGAGCTTATTCCTTGAGATTTTTGTATAATCCCATTTCTGAAAATATGCACGGTTTTATATAATATTTTTCATACTTTCAGTTTCGAAAACTTATACACATGACTATTGGTTCGGCGCAACCGTCAAGGCAGGGCGAGACTTCGTTATGGTATGGCATTTTATTTTTCGATTTTTTATTTGCATAGGAACTATCCTGTGAAAAAAAAACGAGTGAGTGAAAAAGAGCGAGTGATTTTAAAGAGATTTAAATCAAACACGGTATTAATGATTTTATGAGATGGGTTTGCTCTTGACTCTAGTCCAGGTCAGAGGTAACAGAGACAAAGTCGACGATGTCGACGATGATGAGTCAGAAGATCCCTTTTTACTCTAACTTTAAAGAGATTAGGGTTGAATGCGCTAAAGCTCACTTAACTTAAGTTTAAGTTATGGTTTATTTGGTTTTGGCATTTATTTATTAAAAATTCATGTTACAAAGACGGACTTAAAACCTTATCAGTCAAACAAGGATAGTAGTAAGATGACATAACTTCAGCATAAAAAAAAAGCAAAACATTCTCAGTTGTATCCTGAACTCTGGATTTATATATATAAACTGACGCCTTTCTCCTACGGGATAAGGAAGAATTTATAGACCATATCGGCTATGAACTAAAATACTCCTTTTCCTTCTGATAAAATTACTCATTTACGTTTAAGTACCATGAATGGTGACGTGGATGTGACAATGAAGTACGAAACTCTCTGTTTAAAAAAAAATACAGTTATTTTTGTGGTGTGATTTCAGATGTGCGCACCAAGGCATACGGAAAATCGTAAGTTACAATATTATTATTAGTATTAGTTGTTCTTAAAATATTGCGTGTAAGAGGCATTCCGAATTCACTCAATTTACTGACACAATCATTAAAATAAGATAATAAAAACACTGCTAGCAAAATCGTTTTAAAAGGGGCATTTGGAACGTCCGTGATTCGCATCACAGACGCGATCTGTCAAAAACACGTCTAAATTCACATGTTTGACTTTGATAGTTTTTGAAGTTGAATGTCATTGAGACTATGATTGAACTTAACGTTTTTCAAGGGCGAAAATTGGCCTTCAGAGCGCCAATTCTACAAAAATTTTACGGTCGCATTCTCATGTTATTCGCAATTTGTCAAAATTGTGTGGAAATGGTGTTGGCAAGTGAAAGCTGATCTCACATGGCGCTTCCACTACATGAACCCTTGTCAAAGTGAGATAAACACTATTGCAGTGTGTGATTGTAGTCTTTGAGATTCATTTGTTCGTTTGTTTGTGTATTATGGGCATTCCGTTTTCTTTAACCGACTTCCAAAAAAGGAGGAGGTTCTTAATTCGGTGATTATCTGTTTTTATGTATGTAGACCGATTACTCCAAGGTTTCTGATCTGATTTCTGTGATTTTTTTTAGTTCGATGCGGTATACTTGCCATTTAGTCCCGTCAAATTTTTATTTAGTTTGGTTCAGTGGTTTTTATTTTATGAGTACTTTTGCTTATTTCAATTTCTGCGTCGTCGAAGTCGACGTGTCGTCCAAGTATAGCATAGCATAGCATAGTCAGCCTTATAATGTTCCCACTGTTGGGACTCAGGCCTCCTCTCTAGGAGAGGGAATGGGCCGTAATCCACCACGCGGGCCCAATGCGGGTTGGTGAATGTCACATGTCTTCGAATTTTTGGTTATAGGACATGCCGGTTTCCTCACGATGTTTTCCTTCACCGTTTTGAGAGCAGTGGTGATGAAATAAATTACACAAAGTAATGTGCCTGGCTGGGTTTGAACCCGTGACCTACAACTCGTAAGTCGAAGCCATTACCACTCGGCCACCACTGCTCAAGTCGTCCAAGTATCACCATTTAAATGTTAAAAATAAAAAACTTTTTTCCAAAAAAATATAACCGACTTCCAAACAAAACACTACAAAGTATAAAATAACCCGAAATTCGGTGTTAAAAAACAAAGAAACAAAACTGAAAACACCGACTTCCGAAATTAAGGTTATTTTATACTTTGTAGTGTTTTGTTTGGAAATCGATTATATTTTATTGCAAATAGTTTTTTTTAAGGTTTATAAAATCGAATTCGCATTATCTTACATTAAAGGTTATGTGATACAGGTAGGTTTGGGTTCGTATATCTACACTAATATTATAAAGAGGAAAGATTTGTTTGTTTGTTTGAATTGAATAGGCTCCGAAACTACTGGACCGATTTGAAAAATTCTTTTAGCATTGGATAGCTACATTATCAGGGAGTAATATAGGCTATATATTATCCCCGTACTCCCACGGGAACGGGAACTACGCGGGTGAAACCGCGTGACGTCCACTAGTAATAAGTATAAATAATCTAATCAAACTGAGAATAATCATATTTCATACATACCTAAGCCATCTTTTTATCAAAAACTGCTTTGATATTAGTTTGTACGCTACTAGCGCCACTTTGACAGTTGTCGGCCCCATTAAGGCTTTTCCTGGCAGTTTTTTTGGAACGTTATTTAAAAATTTGTAGAATTGGCCTTCTGATCAAGATAAAAAAATTCGTTTGAAGAAAAAAATACATTAACTTTCAAAATAATATTGAATACAAATGTTTCGCAGGGCTTGGAAAATATAGAGGGGAAGGCATATGCTTTTCCTACGCGAATGGCAGCCTAACCAAGGAAGCAACGATTAATGAGGACGAAAGATTTAAGGAAGCCGAAAGAAAAAATATGGGTAATTAAATTATATACCTCTATATTTAACGCCCTCAGATTAACCAAAAGATTAACTTCATTAACTTATATTTTATTTTAAGAGTCAACCCATTTTCTTTTGTCAAAAATACTGAGCTGGTAACTTATTTAACATACTTTTATTGTTGATGTTTCGAATGTAGGTACTGCGCAAAGCCGACCTATTATAAGAATGCAATACGCTAAATATAAGCTAAGATTATTCATTTATTTTTAATGATCTTCATTGTTCTCGCATGGCGACTTTACTGTAAATATCTTGGCAACGTAAAACTTTAGGGCATTATGTTGCTAACATTTTGTGCCCCATATATAAATTTTACATCATGCGCCACGATTTAGAAAGAAAATAAAATGGTGACTGGCTATGCCAGTTCCCATAGAAAAATGTTCAAACCGCTTTCGATTATTATCTTTGTAAAGTGCATGACAAATGTGTTTCACAGTTCAGTTAACGATGGATTCCTTTGGCTGGAGTATTGACGTGGCTTCCGATGACTCCATAATGGTGGGCGGCCCCGGCATGTTCCACGGTAAGTAAAAAATACTATTATGAGGGAAATACAAGCTGAAAAAAATCGAACTACCCGACTCTCGTATTTTCAACTTTTTATTTTCTACGATATTGTACTAACTTACATTTTGTCGCTTAGCTAACCATACCGCTCTAGTCATTTTGACTAATTTTAGAGCAGAGCGGAAAAACTGATTAGTTTATTGTAACAAATGTACTAGAAAGCTGTGTCTATTATTTGAATTTTGGCCTAGGTTTGGTCGACCGGTGTAGTACTGTCATTTCAATCTGCAACAAAGAGTTCTATCCAATGACATTAAAAAGTAGGCATCGCAAAAACGGACTTGAGCGGTATTGTTCGCTTGGCGACGATTTTTGGAATCAGCCCTTCATACCATTCTCGATAAAAAACTAATATCTAACTCAACCTTTAAACATGGCGTCATAAAATTATTCCATATCGCCGACAGCAGGAAGTGTGCCCAAAATACTCACGACATTTTCACGCCCTCTGTCCAAAGTAAACGCCAGATTATGGGAAAAAAAAATTAAAAGACATACGAAACGTGGGATTTTTGATCATTATAATATGAGGCGAAAAAAACAGGCGTATTCCGAACACCATTTTCCACCTGCCTGGATGTGTCCCTGGTTTAAATAAATGTCTAGTAGGAACGTAACGCGTTGGTGGAATGAGACACTGATAGAGACGAGTGTCGTCAAAGGATTTGAATGAGTGTTAGTCATCCTGTATTGGGATGGGCAGGTGACATTGTTGCCAACGGGGTGGAATCTGGGAGGCACAAAGCGAAGGGATTCCTCAAAAAAAGAGATACTTTCTTAAATGTACCGCAGCTTTAATCAAAATGCTTTTCTATTATTTCCAAGGTCGAGCAATGATTTACAAGAACATATCAGATAAAAAACCAACATTTATCAAGAAAAGTATTCATACTCCTGAATTTAATTTTGGTAAGAATGTTTTTTTTTATAAAATTCGTTACATTTTTAAACACATAAAATGATATCTATCCAATGTAACTTACTAAATCTAATCTATCAAATTCATTTTTCTAGTAGGTATACTCGTCCTGGTAGCGTTCATCAGTACTTATCTATTTTCACATGACATTATTATTGCAGGCTATGCTGTCGCCTCTGGCTTGTTTATCAATGAGAGTTTATCGTATGCCGTGGGTTCTCCATATGGAACTGTTGGTTTTGGGGAGGTAAACTTATATACATTTATTGTGTTTAAATACGCACCTTGAGTCCCGCTTGCACAGACCACAGTTATCTTTCAAATCAGAATTAGTTGCTAAAATGAGATTAAATAGCAGTTTTTGACCCCAGGCTAGCAAGAGTTATAAAATAGCTCTGGTTTGTCCAAGTGGGCCTTGATATGTCTTTCCGACAGCATCAAGCGTCATTGGTTAGAACGAGAAGTCTACCCGCAAGCATGCAATCATTCTAACACATTCCCGTGCAGATAATTTAAATAAATGGAATGGTTACCCATTCGTCAGCGCAGAGCGCTGAGGGCCTTGACTAGTCTGTTTACCTTTCTTAATAATCCTTCTTCTCCCTCTTATCTAACTTCACAAATTCAATTCCTCTGCTCTGCGCACAGTAAAAATCTTCGCTCTACCTACTAATAATCTCCTTCTACGCTGTCCCACACACCGCTCTGGGTTTATCCACTCCTCTTTCTTTGTCCAAGCAATCTTCCTTTGGAATGCGCTCCCCCTTAAGGTGCAGGCACGTGAGCACATTCGCAAGAAGTTGGTAGAATCATCACAGCGTTAATTCGTTGAATTCGTTTTCTAAACGTCGTTATTTTTTATGTGTATGTATGTATCTATGTATTTATGATTGTATTTCTTTTCTTCTCTGTTTGTCTTTCCTTTAATTTGCACCTGCCATGTTGTCTCTGCACCATCCTACGGTCGACTGGTAGAAAATGCCTAAGGCATTAAGTCCGCCTTTGTACAGTATTATTACTAGTGCATCAAGTTTTAATAAATAAATAATTTCCCGCTAAAACGATTGATTCTTATTCTAAAAGAGAGACATACTTAGATTCAAGAAAAATGCTAATCCGTCATAACTATGAGGGTTTTCTGAAATAAAATCTATGTGGCAGCACTTTTCCACTTTTGATTAGACATGTTGAAGTTATAAGGTGGCATGATTTCTTTTGAAAATTGTAGAATAAAATAGAATACTCTTTATTTTGTACATCATGAAAGTAATTATCATAGTGACATCACGCAAAAACATCCTTGCAGGTCGCATTTTACGAAGGATTGGACTTTGTACAGAACTTGAACAATCCACTCAAGGGTTCAAATTTAGGTTCAATGTTTGGAGCGGTGCTCTGTTCTGCTACGTTATATGGAACTAGAACTGATTTGCTCGTGGGAGCACCTACTTATGCCACGAAAACTACCAATAATCTTGGAGCAGTCTATGTTTATCTTGCCCTCACGGATAACGTAAGTTTAATTAATATATCTACACAAATATTATAAAGAAGAAAGATTTGTTTATTTGTTTGAATTTAATAGGCTCCGAAACTACCAATTTGAAAAATTTTTTTAGCATTAGATAGCTACATTATCAGGGAGTAACATAGGCTATAATATTATCCCCGTACTCCCACGGGAACGGGAACTACGCGGGTGAAACCGCGTGACGTCCACTAGTTGATAATAAAATAGAGTTCAAAGACCTTATAGTTCAAGGTGAAAAACATTTTTTCGTTTGCAGTCAATACCTGTGTTTAGAATAAAAATTGTTGGACAAGTATCTGGATCGATGTTTGGAAGTGCAATTGTAAACGTGGGTGACTTAAACGGCGATGAGAAACATGGTAAGTAGACCTATTTATTTTAAATCACATTTCTTGTTTCTCTCATCTTTCCATGCATATTGCTTAAAATCCTGTTTCCATTTGTTCGTGAGCTCCTATTCACAGACCCTGCTCCAGGGCTTGAGGCGCTGCATGCTGAAACACAGGCCCCAAACCTAATTCAGCAGCAGATGCTAATATCACATACAGTTGAAACTTTTTTTTTCTTTTTTTTAATCTTTTTTTTAACATAAGTTTAGGGGTTTTTGTCCAATAAGGATATGTCAACCCCATCATACCTTATAACAAAGTAAATTCAAAGTAATATAACTAATCTCATAAAAAAAAACTTACATTAGAATAGGTAACTAAAAAGGCGCTGCTCATTGCTGAACGACTAATACTAAAGTACATAATTTTTTAGCTTCCTCCGATTTTGGTTTTGCTAAAATGCTTTGAATCAGACCTACGTCCAGCCTATTTAACTTTAACTCACAGTTGAAACTGTTTTATTTATTAAGAGCAATTATAAGTAGCTCATAGACAAATTGTGCCAACGTGTATTTTTTGGTGCTAATTGTATTATTATTTATACCTTTTCCTCGTTCTATTTAACAGTGGCATAGTTTAACCATAGGGTGTTGTAAAATTGACGCCGTTGTCAAAAACATGACATTAAAATAGCCTAAATATTAGAAGGGAATTTTGTACTACTGGGAAACGAAGCACAAAATTCCGTTCTAATATTTTCGCTACCTCCTTTGACTGTGTGAATTACGAGACACTGCTACTGAATCTTGAAAACCATCGGATAAGGATTATTGCTTATGATTCAATAAAATTGTATCTGATACAACGGAATAAATTAATTTGTATCTAGAAATGACCATAGGCGTTCGTTCCCTAAGATCAATGTTGGGTCCATACTTTTTCCCTTAAGTAATTGATTTAACTTTTTATTTGAAGAAATAGCCATTGGTGCTCCTTTTGAAAAAGATGGCCACGGCGTTGTTTACCTGTACAGTGGGGCTGACCTCGTCAGTAAGCTGACGGAGATGGACTTAAAAATTCTGCAAAGAATCGAGCCTGAAGCAAGTTATGGCGAGTCTTTCGGCATGAGTCTTACTGCATTGCTGGACTATGATGAGAATGGATGCAAAGGTAACTGATTAAAAATACTATTAGAGCCTGTACTATTCTAAAAACCCAATGTTTAGTAACAGTGGTTTATTGCAAGAAATTTTATAAAATTAGAACACGCTTATCTCTTTGATTTCAAATGTACAGTCTTTATCTGCCAGCTTTTATATTTAAAGAAATGTGAGGGTATAACAAACATCTAATAATAGAGAAACATAATTATCCCATTGACATTTTCAAAAAATATTGGACTCGAAGTTTTTGCCAATTCCAATCGATAAAAATTGATACAAGATAAAGTGCATTAACCTATGATGCGTCAACTAAAATTGACGCATAATGGCATCCCACAGCCATACCAAATCATGCGTTTTAAACTTCTTTTTTTTTAAACGCAGTGTTTTATATCCTATGGCCACCGATCGACTAAAAAACATGGCGGCCGCTGATTTTTTTACAATAAAACTATTCAATTGTTGTTGCGTCGTGACTGCTATTGCGCCCAGGTGACCATAGGTGACGTTTTTAAAAAAAGCATACTATCGCGTGATTACAGGCGAGTGATTAACGCACTGTATCGTCTTCATTTTCTGTTTATGTGAAAAAGAAAAATACTGTCGTAAACTATTATTTTTCCTTTTACGAAAAATAACCTGCTTTAATACTATTTTCTGCATGAGTTGACCCAAAATTACTACTCTGAATGCTGCAGCAGTTATCACCTATCATATTTTATTCTATAAATCTAATAGGGCAGCTTTTCCACAGTAAATTTGAGATCCAGTGCGTATGTATTTCTAATCTCCTAATAGTCCATGAATTTAAAAACGAGTCTGTTTTCCAAAATACATACACATTTCAAAGCCATTCCTGAAACATAATAATCATTTGTTTGTCACAAATTTAAAAAAAAAACTGTGTAGCTTCTTGATGGCAACATTGCAAAACATTTACAATATCTAGTAGGTGCTCAGAACTATTTTCTGAAAAGTGGAGCTGCTAGATTAAAAGTGCGGTTTTTTTTTAATTTAGTGCAACTTAATAGTATGACTTTGTTGACCAGTGTTTTTTTTTTATATACAGAATTAGCTATCGGTTCACCTTACAAAGATACAGTAGTACTTCTAAGGTGCATGTCATCAGTAATCGTGGAAACAACAGCGAATTTCCCCAATTTACAGGTAATAAAAGCGCACCAATTTGATCAATAGTTTTTTGTGTCATGTATTACTTTGCATACTATTATATAGGAGTTTGTTGCGCCACTTCTTCTTCACAGCTAAAACACTAGGAAGTGGTAACGGGCGGGCGTTTTGGGGGACTGTCTTTTGTAAAACTTGACGTTCAAAAAGTGCTGGCTATCAGCCTACTTTGAATAAACGACTTTTGATTTTTTTTTAATCAAATTAAATTAATTATATCCCATTCTCACCTATACCCATCAATCATGAAATTTATTGAAAGAAAGGTGGTGGAATTTGTTGTCGAACGTCCCACGTCAAGCACAGGACAAAATAATATTCATTTAATTAAAAAGAAGGATAATTTACATTTTAATTACAAAATGAATTATAATTTATCTAATAAATTTATTAAATCAATTATAATCTCTTCTCTGGCTATTTTCTTGTAAATCTATGATGACTTTAATGCTTCCTTATTTTCATTCCATTATTCAAAATAATGAATCACCTCTGGATTTAAAACACATTTTTTGTCATTCAATATTTTTTTTACTCATTTATTTTCAGGGTCGTGCTAGTTCAAATAAAACAGACTATGCATTTGAAGTGTGTTTGTCAGTAAAATATCCAAGTTTGCCGGAACAAGTAATAGCGCGTAAGTACACTTAAGATTTCTATAACATGTATACGATTGAATGTGTGGAGCTTATAACCTCAGCTTCTCACTTTCAATCGTTGCGAATCGTTTGAAAGATTGTGTACATGCTAGATTTTAATATACAGAAGACTATAATATCAATTTGTTAGTCGCGCAAAGTTTCGAAAATAGCTCGACCGATTAGTTTTTTATAAACTTTATTTTTTTAGGAGGTATATGAAAAAAAAGTTTCATTTAAATAAAAAATGACTCGTAGTCCGTCGATTTATCCACTCTTAAATAATAATAGCCACATGTCCCATACATTTATGTGCGCAACTTTCGACAAAATGAACTGAACAACTGATTTTTTTTAAGAGGTCGATTTTGGTACCATAGTAAAAGTTTTTATAATGATGAGTTCAATTACCTCCTTTTAGGTATTGCTTTTATTCCGTTACATATTATATAGGTATTTTTTCGAACACCTCTTATCATACACACACCAAAAAAAGTTTGTGATAAGCTGATATATTTTTTTAAATTTAACTTAATCAAGAAAAATTCTTTGTTGTATGTTTTCATTAAATAGAAAACCCTGTTTGAAATTAAAAAATAAAACTATTTTTTAGTAACAAATATTGAGCAATTAATCAGAATGATATTGTCACAGGAATTTGATAGAAAGACAAAGACTGTTTAACCAAACTTAAACAACAATTTATGAATAAAAGGTTTATATTCAATATAATATAACTCCTCCCCTGGCTGAACACGTGCGGAGATCCTCCTGGGCATGCTGAGGATCAAGTTATCCAGCATTTCTTGGGGAAACGTGTCCCATTCTTGAATAGCGGCTTTCCTGTTCTCTGGCACTATCTGGGAACGTGGCTGACGGTTCCAAATAGCTCGCTTAAGAGCATCCCACGTGTGCTCTTATGGGTTTAAGTCAGGTGAGCCAGCAGGCCAGTCTAACCTTGTGATGTCGTATTCTTGGAGAGCAGCACTGACTCGTTGAGCTCGATGTGCGGGCGTATTATCATCAAAGAGTACAAATTGGTGCCCATGGTTTACTCGGAATGCTCGGAATGGTCTGAAAATTCCATCAATAGCAACTGCTTTATACATATCTGCTGTCATGAAGCCTCGATACTGGATCAAAGGCGTTCCAGCTCGAATAATAATACCACCCTAAAAGGACACCGATTTCCCGCCTTGCTGAACTGTTCCAGTGGCAGTTCTTTGCCTTTCACGGTCTCCTGGTCTTCTCCAGACACGGACACGTCTGTTATCTGGATGATCACTGATTCGCGATTTCTCAACGAGGAGACAGTTTTACCAAATGTTGTCTTCTTCATCTTCTTCATTTTGCCGAAGCCTAGCCTACTGCAATCTCCGTCGTTGACGTTGCCGGGAATTCAGAGGCGCTCGCCAAGACCTCCGTGCTCGTAATCCAGCCTGGTGCAAGCAATTCCAAATGGTCTGAGTGCTAACTTCAGCAATCTAATATAGCGCTTTTGGGCGACCACTGCGGGGTCGCTCAGCTAAATTACCCATCCCGTGGTACCTCTGCAACGTGGTCACGACACAGGATTGGGATTTAGCAACTCTGCGTGCTATTTCTCTTGTGGTGTATCTTTCTTCCCTCAAAGTTACTATTCTTTCTCGTAAAACTTCTGATAATCCTTTTGGCATTTATTCAATTATAACTTTCCGCGAAAAAGTATTTTAAATCCGTTAAAATTGACTAAATCAGTATTCTGAATGAGCGTAAGCTAGGACTAAAACCCTTTTTATATGGAAATATAATTGAACTGTTTTTTTTTTACTATCGATAGGCATTCGTTTGACCACAATCTCACCTGATGGTAAGCGATGATGCGGTCGAAGATGGAGCACGTTTGCCTAGACTCTGTCAGGGAATTCCACTCCTTAGTTTTATATTCTAATTCTATATTTTTAAATAAAAAATCTAATAAAAAGAAGAAATCATATATAATCTACCGTAACAGAGTTTTCGATTTCTCAATGTGATTGCAACTTTTTTGATATGTGTACGCCTCCTACATACATTTTATTTCATACAGCTTCACACACATTCATTCATTAATGACTGGGTACTGATATTCAAGTTTAACAAATTATTTTTCCTCATAAATCAGGTATATCAACAACGGTGGAAATAAACCACGAATACGCCAAACTGGTCGACACAAATAACACGGGCCGCTTCACATACGAGACGTCCCTGGAAGAGAAGAAACCACAGTACTGCCAAAACGTTTCGTTTGTTTTACCTTTGGTGAGTAAAGTTTAATTAGTAATATTTTTATGTAATGATATGATAGAACAGTATCTACAATTCTGTAAACATTTCACGGTGTAAGCTTGAGTGAAGTGAGCTATCCATCCATGCGAACAACATGGATTGACAGTTCACTCCACGCTCACTTCATCCAAGGCGCCATGTCCTTGAGCGAGTGTATCGCTCGAGTTGTTGTCTTGGTCGTCAATTGCGGCAATTATATCGCCGTGTGGAGACACGTTTATAAAGTTGTTACAGAAATACGTGGCACGACGATAATATCGCCGCCAATCTCTCGCTCATGGAGACGGCTCCTAAGTGTACTCGAGGAGACGTTGACAGAATAGACTGGCTGGTTTAACCATGAAACTTTTATGGCCAGGGTTTTATATTGAAATACAAATTATGATTTATTTCAAGGAGGGCAGATACGAGACAAAAATAAACTACATAATATCATCGAAGCTACTAAATGACCCCGGAACACTGCCAGATTTTAATAGCTCCCGAGTGACTTTAAGCGACCGCAGTGTCTTGGATATCCAGTATTCGTTGTGGGCAGCCGAGTGTGGTGGCTCTGGGAACAGGACCTGTGAACCCAATTTGATCTTAACACCCAATATCAGTTTCTAGTAAGTATCTTTAACCTTTGAGCATCATTCACTTTTGGCCTTTCCTTCTCAAGGGAGTTTTCACAATTATGCTGCAACTATGACTTGTAGATTATCTAAATGCTACATTTAATATGCTACAATACCGACGGTAAAAGTGCGTTCGCTACGCATCCTCGCACATCTCTAGGTGAAACGGTGAATCATTAAACTATGGTAAAAAGACAATAGCAACAAGTACGCAAGACACATTTTTGCCGCTAGAGTGTAGCCATTTTGATTGTCTGTGATTGGTACGTAATCGGATTAGTTTGGCACAGGAACATGGGAATTCGCACCAGAAAGTGCTATATGCTCAGCAGTGTGCAAAATCGGGTTGTTGATGATGATGATGAGGTTTATGATAACAATGATGATGATGGTGAGGGTCCCTAATAACTACCATATAAGTTTGATAATTTTATTATGACGTGGTTACAGCCGCTACGATGAAGATCCGTACATCATAGGCTCGAGTATAACAGAAACTATGAGCATGTCTGTACACAACAATGGAGAGGTGGCATATGACCCGTGCGTGCGGGTTCACATCGTCGGAGTCAACGTGCTCACGACCCCCGCCGGCTGTGTACACGAGGGCTCAACTGATGGAAACAGCCTTATGTGCGAGCCACCAAAACCCATTCGGACCAACAATACTTGGGTACGTTTCCTATTATTTTGTAACTGAACCGATGACGAAAGGCGATTAATATCATCGAACCTAAAGAATTCAACTATAGGGTGGCAGTTTAGCGCCAGTCAATGTCAATAACTTGTCAACACGCAGAGAAATGAGTGGTGTTTTTGACAGTTTGCGAGTGCAATGTAAATGCAAACGTTCCTTAAAATAACGAGAATTTACTCTCTGAGGTTAATTCTACTAATTTTTAAACTTCGTTCGCATTCACATATCAATTGCAATCTGTCAAAAAAGCCTTATTTTCCCTAAATTTTTGACAGAACTGAAGCATTAAGCCTCGTATTCTTGGTAAAAATTTGTTTAGCAACAGTCGATCACACGCCAGTCTGCGTTAAAATGTTGCCCGAGGAATTAGTTCTATTAATTGCATTATTTTATCATTGCTCCACACTACTGCCATGTTTATAAACTGTCGCAGACACTTCCACACACCTCAAAAATTGTAGATAAACAAATGTTTACCATGAATGCTTTAATATTCTGATTTTTGACTAAAACTGCAACTTTTATTGTTTTAATAAAACGAAACCAAAAGGTTAAACTTGCTCTCTACGATTAGATCATAACACTTTCTAAACTAACTTATGTTCACAGACTACTGGAAACATCGTATTAGAGATGACACATCTTACAAACCTGGACAGGAACGTTATCATCAGCATGCTTCTTTTTGATCGCTGTGAGGATGTCTTCACCAAAAATATTTCAAGAACAGTTCCTTTGAAGGCTGATACTCGCGGAATTAATGCTAAAGGGTTTGTATTGTTGTTATATTTATCAATAAATCAATCAATACCTATAAAACTGAGCTCTTTGGATAATTATTCATTGACAAGTGATATAACACACATTAGAGTTTGTTTTAAAAACTTTTTATTTATGCTTAATATAGCTTTTGTTTTCTTACGTAATAATTATTTTTAGAGAAACTGACATCGGTTCCGTTGTCAACATGACGAGAGAAGACATCGAAAAGAATGGGAAAAAGATGCAACACGTTTATACGGTAAAAAGTTTTAAGCTGAATATACACAGACACTCGGTGTATATGTATGGTTTTTAGTATAAAAACCATCTAAAATTTTACACAACCAATTTTTAATATAGTTAATACAACACTTTAATTGAGACACTGTATAGAAAAAGGAAACAAAAAATAATCGGAAGTTGTATTTTTAGGGGTGTACTAAGTTTAGTACAATGGGCGCTTAGGAGTGATATTGGGCAAAGCATCCTCTATCCAGGCATAGCGTTTTTAGGCACTTGTCACATGCTCTTTTGACCCGGTTGGAAAACACAACATATCTCAGTTGATTCGGTATATATTTTTGGGTATGTCCATATTTTTTTCTATTTTCTCCGTTCAATCCAGAGGAAAGAACGTCTTGTTTTATTGTTTTTTTGGCTAAAATACGTTCGTGCTATGTGTCTACGAAACGCTAGCTGATCCACACGATTATCTGGATTTCTGGTCTCCATTGAACATTCCACATCAATTTATTTTTTGTAAATGATCACCGAGTAGACGCAATTTGAACATTTTATAAGTAGAAATAGGTTCCATTTTATTTCTTAGAATCTGTTTCTTGACATGCACTCTGAAACTATTGATACACCGAGATCGTCATCTAAGCTCCAATATGACTTTCACCAGGTAATTTGTGGTAACCAGTAATTATAAGAATGCCCAATAATTTACGGAGTTCCTCTTTGGTGAAAACCTATTGTTTTGTCCAGCATAATTTGTGCTTTGCGTTGCGATACGCTCTAGCACTTCATCGTCAAATAGATGCTCAAAATCTTGAACAGGGGTACCTTTTAGAATATCCGAAACAATAGCACGTCGTTCTTCACTAGACATTTGATCTGTAGTAGACCGAGAAATGGAGTAAATAGGCACATATTTTCTCCTAGTTGACACCTCACCAATAGTTTGAACTCGACTTCTCTTTGGCACGTTTCGTCAAGTAGATGATGCGAATGTTGTGAGGTATTCATTGTCACAACTGCTCCATTCATCTTCAACAGTGGACAGTGGTATGTCTGCGAGAAACAACTTGTATGTTGCCGGCAAGCCGGAACATCTTCAGGTAATCCATTTTCATATAAGTCGTCGTCTCCACCTTCCTCTTTATCGGTGATAACGTCTGGATTGGGTGGTAGCATAAACACATCGTATGTAGCATCATCATCACTATCTTGGCTAATAATGTCGTGTATAGCGTCTTGTAAACCAAAAAAGTTTTTTTCTTGAGTAAAAGTAAGAATGTAGTTTTGCCACTTTGCACTTTTAAATGGTTTTCTCCTGCCACCTGATAACAAAGTGAATAAGGGGTCACTTATAGAAAGAAAAAAACAAACAGTACATAAAAAACACGACTAATAAGCATAGTACACAAACACAAAAATGTCTTATTACCTTAAGCGCCCAGTGTACTAAATTTAGTACAGCAGCACTTTATGTGTTATAGCAGAAAAAACTTTACACAAATGTAACTTTTTGATGTTTTTTTGTATTAGAATACAGTGTTATAGAGTAAACAATGAAACTTTTTAACACCTTCCAAAGCTAAATCTTGTGTAATAAAATAAGCAAGTACTCACCTGCAGACACGAAAAAAAAAACACTGACACAAAATGAGAATTACACCATATTATTTGACAATCTCGATTTGTTTCAGCTATTTGCTTGGTTTTCAAATGACCGTTCCTAGAGTGAAAAAACGGCGGGCGTTAATGGGTTAAGCCAACTGGTTTAATCAGCCGTTTAATTAACAGCCTAGACTTTTCATTGTACAACGCCGTTTAATCAGTGGCTTATATAACATCCAGTGAATGCGTCTAATACAACATTTAATGAATGGGCTAGTAGATGCTTAGGCCGTTCATAGAATAGGATAACCATGTGACGAAAATATATTACGAAATATTTAAAACGTTCGTTCACAAAATTTTCTATGTCTTAGTCATATCTTAAAATTGGCCATTTCTACAAGGTTTAAAGGAAACTAAGATGAATGGTATGACGGGAGCTAAGTTCATTCGCTTCACTCGCTCACTCTAGCTCCCGCCATCCTATTCGAACCTCACATCCTTGTCGGGATGCCCAAAGTTCTCTGTGCCCTAAAATCCCAAATTACTTGGTTAGACAAGTCATTAAACGATATTCCCGTTACTTTGTCTTTGTTGCGGTACGTTTGTGTTTGTGCCGAATTAATATTTTCTATCCTATATTAAACCAAGTCATTTGCCTAGCTATTCAATTAAATGCAGGAATGCTACTCTGTTTGGTCTTTCGCGCATTTTTCCGTCAAGTTAATTTTATTTTAAATGTTTATTTATTAATTGCAGATCACGAACAAAGGTATAAGCAACTGGAAGCAGCTTCCGATCCAAGTTACTTTGCAAAAGCAACCGTACATCAAATACAATAGAGACACTCCAGTCGCAGTAAGTTACATTATTTTCCTAAATAAGTATCATAACTTTAAAACACAATTGTAAGTAACACAAGGTTAAACTGACAAAATTGTTGCACTTTGTTCGAAAGTTATAGAACAGAGCAGTAGAGCCGACACTACATGTTTATTTTTTTGAAGTCAAAACTTCTTTAGCGGCGTTGAGCACTTTTTCTGTAATGGGTATAAAATCTTAAACTCGCGTCAGGACACGTGACCTGATCGAAAAAGCGTAAGACGGACTCGCGTCAGGGTCACGTGATGCTGATCGAAAAAGCGTAAGACGGACTCGCGTCAGGGTCACGTGATGCTGATCGAAAAAGCGTAAGATCGAGGGGAAGGGAGAGGAACTAGTATCTCCCACTCTTTCTACCGTGCCTGAGTGTGCTGCGCCGCTTAGGCGGCACAGGGCGCTTGCGCGAATGTCCGTCTGTGTTTATGTACAGCGTGCCACGCGTATCCAAGGATACGAAATTACGGAATTACGAAATTATGGATGAAAGTTGATTTTTCTAAGAGATAAAAATTAATGTAATATATAAATAAATAACGATATAATATTATGAATAATAACATGTAAATTGTCATATTTGTGTACGATAGCGCAATAAATAAACATTGTATTCTACCTCATAAATGATAGTGTTTTTGTACTTATAATTAAACACAACGTTAATACTAAAGTTTTCACTTCTGCCGGCACTCCCGGAGTGCTACCGGTGTTTTTTTTGTTCAATTTATTTCATGCATTCAATTATTTTCATGTATGTATCTGTTTTGATTTTACTTTAAGTTGCACCTACCATGTTGTCTCTGCGCCACCCTAAGGTCGACTGGTAGAAATCGCCTATGGCATTAAGTCCACTTTGTATAGTGTTTTACTAGTGCATAAAGTTTACACAAATTAGTAAATTCAAACTAAAAGCTTATTCTTGAAACTTGCATTTGAATGTTGAACTGCACCTTTCTTTTTCCAATATTTCCAGGTATACGATACCACGTCGGATTTATACACCCTGTGTTCCTTCCTATCACAACACGAGACGTCAATGTCTTACGTTTGTATAATAGAAACATTAGCGACTAACGTGGACTTAGCCAAGATTTACATACCTATGGATATGGTGCCTGGAGTTCTAGGTTAGTATCATCTTCATCACACCCCGCCCTTCTCCTGGGCTATCACCTACCACTTGATCATCATCATCATCCACAGCCCAATTTTGCCCACTGTTGAGACTAGGCCTCTCTTTTCTTGTGACAATCCCCACTTTCTTGTGCCAGCCTCATCTACCCGCAATGACAACAATGTTGTCTGCCCATCTCGCTTCCAGACGACCCACAGTTCTTCTTCGAGTCCGCGGACGCAATCAGTCACTGCCTTACTTCATTTACGAGTATCATCACCGTGCCTTGCCAGGTGTCCTACCACTTAGCTGCTGATAAGCTTTCGTAGCAGAGCTGCCTGTACCTGAACATAATCTTCATAGTAGGACACTCGCTGCGCAAATGAGGTAGCAGGAACATTTAATTTTATGTATGTCTATCGTACCCTGGTATGATGGGCATAATATAAAGGGTGTTTCAGAAATGCGTGTTCACATGTATCTTTATCTCATATTCAGAAAAGAAACAATTGCAAAGAAATAAAAAGTAAGCTAAAACTCGACCACAAAAAAAAGAAAGAGAAAACAATTTAGGCACAAATAAAAGGGAACTTAATTCTAAATCAATTACCTTGTGTGCTGAGCTGCCTGACGCTGGTTTTCAACTGAAACTTGCGTTAAGTGTAGTGGATGTAAATCAGTTTTACATTATTAAATATACAGGTAAATAAATTTAATAGTGTGTAGTAAACGATACAATATAAATAATAATTTGGTGTCAAGTGATAGATAACAACAATAAGTGATGTGTTGATAACAACAAAAAAAAAAAAACAACAAAAAAATGAAAAAAAAAAACAGTAGAAAACAACGGAAATAACAAGCACAACTTATGACCTCCAATTTGACAGAAGTAGATCTAAATCCACGCAAAATAAAAAAAACGTTCTTCACACCAAACAAAAGACGATTTCAAGTAGCCTGATGCAGTTGGTGGCATTTAACTGTGGCAACTACCGATTTGATGCCACCAACTGCATCAGTTCAGCTGAAAATAGTTTTTTTTTTAACTCGCACCTCTGAAACACCCTGTGTTTTTAAAACTTGGACACTTAATAATTCTGCTAATGTATTCGTACTTTGCAGATGAATTTATCGATAAAGACAAAAATGTGACGGTTATGTCCACTATCAAAATACAATTTACTGATGCCGACTTCAAAGCTGAAAGGTAAATAAAGATTGAAAGTAATAACCAAAAGCGATTTACAGCTTAGATACTAATGTGTTAAATGATAAAAGAAAACCGTTTTTGAACAGCGAAAAAATTGAAAGATGCACATCTTACTATTTGTCGACAGAATCTGAAATACCTTATTTTTTCAGCGTTACGACAACCATAACGCTGCAAGAGGCGACGGTACCATTAGATATCATTATAATAGCAGTTGTTGTCGGCCTCTTCATTATAATCATCATCGCAACGATTCTCTACAGGGTGCGTGGTAACAATTTGAATTTGCTTGTGGCTTTTATAAAGGTTTGCGGAACAAAGGCGCCAGAAAACTTGCAATTCTATTAGCATAAGATTGTCGTAGCAAATATAACAAATTGTTCACGTAACATTTCGACTGCATTACTTTATTTTACGATGTTCTTTTGTCATTTGCCTGTTACGCTGCTTCTAACAAAATCGGACTACAAGACGTACGCCACCGGACATGGTAGATGTCCACCATGTCTTGGGAGCAAATTCATTGTATAGCTAAGGAGAGGAATTGCCTGTCAGAGTCTGTGTTTCTTGATAGCAAAAATCTGGGAGTCTTTAAGCCAAGAGTGAATAAGTTACTTCTAGGCAAGCGTGCTCCATCTTTGACCACATTATCGCTTACCATCGGGTGAGATAGTGGTCAATAGTGTGCCTATCAAAAGTAGTCCTGCAACCTCAGTTGAAGACTCCCTTTTCAACAGTGATAGTAGGATCCATACGGGTGTTGCGTTTAGTGGGCAATTTCTCGATGTGATGTAGGGAGAGGTAATTTTTTTTTTTCAAATCTCGCGGGGGACTTGAATAGTACGACGAAGGATTTGTATGAAAAGAAGAAGAAGGCCGATTCTCGTACTTAAAAAGTATTCCAATACAAGTTGCGACATCATCGCAGTGACAATCAATGTCATAAACTTGTCAGAATGTAGGGAAATTAGATGTGTTCATTTTACAGTTTGCCACTATGATACCCCTTTAAAATGCGCGGATAAGAATTTCTTGTGTTTTTATAAATGTATTGGCATAGTTTAAATTTTGGTGTTTTTTCGAATTTATGCTATTTAGTACGATTATTTTTTTCTCGTTCGCTAAAATTCTTTTAACTGAAAAAACCTTTTTTCAGATTGGTTTTCTACGTCGCAAAAAGAAAGAGGAATTGGAAAAATTAAAAATAAGGGTCAAACGCCAGACTATTGTAAGTTATTTTTTAATATATAAAAGTAAACTAAACATCATTAAAAAGTTGTGCAATGGTCCTACCACTTACCATTCCTACACTTGACTAGTTGACACGCTAATGGCAACTCACGTTTTTTTTTAATTTGTTAAAATTTGAGTGTTCGCAAAAAGGCATACAAATTTATAAAATTTACAAGAGAAAAAAGAAAACTTAATAAATAGAACAAAAGTTAAGTAAGTGAAAGTTTACTAGATCATCTGGGTTAATAGGTAAATTCCATTCTAATATTAACTTGTCTCCTACTCAGTTGAGGAACTCCATGAGGAAGTCCAACGGTCCATCTGGCGACGACGGTATTCCAGTCCTGGGCAAGGAACTGGAGGTCAAACCTGATACTACTAAGTCTTCAAATAAATAGATGCTATTTAAAAAAAACTGTTTTCATTACACAATCCTCGGACATCCATAACCAAAGCATATTTTTATTAACAGGGTCAATAATTATTATCTTTGTATGCTTGTCCAAGGAGAGGACGATGTGGATCAAGATGTAACGCCTTGGATCAAGTCAGGTAACACAATACAGGAGAACCTGTGACCTACGAATGCCTCTCAAGTTGGCTATAACCTGGGAGTCTTTAAGTCAAGAGTGAATAGTTTCCTTCTAGGTAATCTGCTCTATGTTCGACCGCATCATTCCTTATCATCAGGTGAGATAGTGGTCAAACGTGGCAGACGTTTTACCACTGTCTCAAGTATACCACTATATCAGTAAAAAAAAAAATTACGACGATAATCTCAAGCCCATGATAAGAACTGTCGTTCTGCGTAGATCAGGATGTTAGGCTATAAAAAAGACGGATGACCAAAGATTGCAGATGAGAATTTGGAGATGGATGTGAGGAGTGACAAGAATAGATATAAGAAAGAAAAAAGAAAGAAAGACGTTTATTAGATATGGTGAGAGATGAGTATAATTAAGGGAGTTTAAAAGTGACACCAGTGACAGAAAAGCTGAATTGAAATCATTTGTCTTGAAATGGTCATGGGAAGAGGAAGAAACGCATGGGTCTAAAAAGAAAATAAAAAAATAAATATAAATATCTTTTTTTTCTCATTTCCCCCCAAGCATGAACCCCATCTGCAATATTTATTTGTTTTCGTTACATGTAGTATTCGGCGCATAGAAGATTATTATGCATAATACTTTTAAAGCCAATCTTTTTCATTTCATATATCATACGGTACAGTCCGTCCTTTTTTCTTATTTCCCCCTAAACAGGGACCCCATCTTCAATATTTATTTATTTTCGTAATTATGTATAATTGTGTATCAAACGACAACTGAATCGGTAAAGTAAATTCGGAGAAAATCGGCATAGAAATGACAGACGGACAGACAGACAACCGAGTGATCCTATAAGGGTTTCATTTTTCCATACAGATGTTCGGAACCCTAAAAAAGAGTCAGTGATAGCGTCACGTTAGCACCTGGACAAAAGGTTGACTTGGCAAAAACATTTCTGGAGTAAAAAGAAAAACCTAGACACAAAGCTGAGAAGCATGTACTGGCTGATTGGTAAAAAGTCTCAGCAATCAATGAAAGCAAAATGCTGATATACAAAACTATATTGAAGCCGGTTTGGGAACAGCAAGCAACAGCAACATCGACATCCTGGAAAAGTTTCAGATTAAAGCTTTGAGATTCATGTTCAACATCCCTAAATGCATACAAAATAAATACATCCTGCAAGATCTGAAGCTCAAAACTGTAAAGCAAGAGATTGCTGCCCGTAGCACAAACTACCAGAAAAAGCTCACCAAAACACGTCAACTCACTGGCTGCTGACTTGTCGGGGTTCGGAAGTATTGTATACACAAGACTTAAGAGGAACACTGTTCCAAGTTTAATAAAAAGATTCTCAGCTGAATGAGTGAGAATGGTCAATGGACAATTCTTCAATGCTACAAAGACCAAATGTAGAAGAAATTCATACAAAAGAGCAGCTTAACGACATGCAGCAGCCATGACAGATTGCTGTGATGAACAGGATACATAAAAAAAGTGGTAGCGTCACGGTTGACATAACAGAGTGGAACAATAATGTTGCGCCGATCCCAAGTAATCATCCCAGCTAACACACAAATGAAACAAAAATTCGTATTCTCAAATTTTGTCCTTTTATTATTATAAGTATCGATTTATTATTTTTGGTGTTATTTTAGCGCTGTTGTCATAATTATCTATAGGAAAAATACCTAAAAAATAGAAACTACTCAAAACAATATTACAAATTGTTATTTTCCTTTATTCCTATATTGTTCACTTATACGATGTCAATTTTACCTACTGCCAGGAAAACTATACTATTATTTAGGTACTTTATGATGGATGGATGGATGAAATTTGCCGCACAGATAATTCATGACCAGGGTTCCCACATAGAAACCCGCAACCATAAACCCCGACCACCATCACCACCACCAACTTTAACCCCAACCCCCCCACCACCACCAACTTTAACCCCAACCCCCCCACCACCACCAACTTTAACCCCAACCCCCCCTCCACCAGCCCACGACCTTTGGCAGCCACGACCTTTGTCAGCGAGCCACGACCGGGAATTATACATGTCGAAGTATTTTCAGGTCTGGAATTGTTATGAGTCAAAGTTCATAATATTAAGTACTAGGGGGAACAAGCTGAGCGGTGGCCTGCTTGAGAGTTACCGAAACATCAGAGCAGGCGGATCATCGACATTAAAAACACGCTCACTATGTGGTGTCCCTGCGATTTGCTGGGACACCACATACAAAAAAAGTACAAATCATATTTTTAATCTCTCTCTGGAGCCAGCTGTAAAGTTCACGCAGGCGAAGTCGCGGGCAGAAGCTAGTATCTTGAAAAATGAAAAAAATATAAAATAATATTTTCTGACGATGATTAAAGTTAGGTACGATAATTTTTTATCTTCTTTTTCCATTGTAACATAATATTTATGTAAAGGTTAAATTAGATTGGGTTTATAAGTAGGCATTATGGGTTTATTGAAAATCAGTAGGTACAATTATGTTTTTTCTTTTGTAATAAATTGGCCTGTATTAAAATTGATTTGAAATATGTTGTTTTCATCTATACTCATATTATAAAGAGGAACGATTTGTATTTTTGTAGGTATGTAACGAATAAACTTAAAAACTACTGGACTGGTTTGAAAAATCCTTTCAGCAATGGATAGCGACATTATCAGCGAGTAACATAGGCTACATTTTATCCCTGAACTCCCACGGAAACGGGACCTACGCGGGTAAAGCCGCGTGACGTCCGCTAGTATTTAATATTGAACTATTGTACCTATATTTTGTGAAATGAGTAGATATGAATGTGTGTCTCTCAGCAATTGTTTTACAATCTACTGAGGTTGTTCTTAGAAAATGAAAAAAAAAAAAGTTGACGTTATGCCACCGGTGAACTATGGACCCTCATGGCCGATCACTTTGTGGTCAGTTCACGAAAAGTCAATTTCTAAATTTAAAAAATCGATGATCACTCTATTCATCAAAAAAACTTTTTTACAAAATATATAACCGACTTCCAAAAACAAAACATTACAAATTACAAAAACGAAATAACCAAAAACACTGACTTCCGAAATTAAAGTTATTTTATAATTTGTAGTGTTTTGTTTTTGGAAGTTGGTTATAATTTTTGTAAAAAAGTTTTTTATTTTTCACTTTTTAGTGGTACCTGCTTACCCATTCACAGCGTAAATGTTCATACCAGCTTGATGTTATGTTATGAACTGGGACTTATTTAATAAAAAATATTGCTTTCGGTGTAAAGGTCTCGTCAATACGAATGAAATAAGCCCAAACAATTGGTAGTTCCGACATACCGATGCGGAGTTCCCTTGACTCTCTGTCGTCTCCATCATCAAGTCTGATCCAAACTTTCATTGTTTTGTAGTATCACCCGATATACACACGAATATAAAGTTTTTACAAGATGCGTGCCCACAATTTTCGAGAGTTGCCCTCGATTTCTCAGGGTTTCCATCATCAGATCCTGACGTGGTGGCAATGGGACCACCTCGACAGCATACTCTTTCATCTAAAAAAAGATTCATCGACATCGGTTCATAAACGACGAAGTTATCCAAGAACACACATAAAAAAATATATTTATACGCGGTCGAATTGAGATCCTCCTCCTTTTTTTGAAGTCGGTTAGTAAAATGCGGCACTTTTTCCTTCATGCGTAGTTGTAAACATTTACAAATCTTCATGAGCGGATCAAAAACAAAAGATGAACGACGAAATGAAAATGCGGGGTCAAAGGCCGAGCCAGCAGTTCGAGTTCCTACTACGGCCGGTTGGTTACCGAAAAAAAACTTTGTTAAAAAACTTTATAAAAAAAATATTATTGCTAAGTAATTACGTAGATATTAAATAATTTTAGGTAGGCACTAACTTGTAAACTAGTATTTATCCTTTACGTTTACAAATACCAACAGTTTGTTGAATATTTATTATCAGTTGTCCTCGTTGCGGTTGCTCCACAATAAACGAACTGGTCATTTTTCAATCTGTGTTGGTAGTAACCTATAACACATTTATACATAACTAGCACTTCGTCCGTGACTTTGTCTGCGTTGATTTAGTAGAAACAATTCTAAAAGATTGATTTTCCATAAATCCTTTCTTAAAGATCACCAATATCATGTAAGCCTTGTGCAAAATTTCATGGTCCTAGTAGTTTCGGCCGTAAGTGGATATGTCAGTGTCCATTCTTTAAACAACTTATAACAGAATAAGCGCAATACCTGTGTATCAATGCCGCTACAGCGAGCATGGAGCCGTTATAGGCACTCCATTTCAGCCTCCTCCTGAGTCCCTTGTTAGGGCTCTCTCATGGCAACAGTGACGGCGGCGGCGGCAGGGACGGCGATGGTGGAGGGCTTGTATTTGCCCCCGACCTTGGCAGGTGGAGTGCAGGCTTTGCCCCCAGCGCAGTGATCGGCCAGCTTACCAGCTGCCGTACATACAACGCAGTGCGGCGTGGCGTTACACGAGCCAGCCTTGTGACCGGGCTGACCACAGCGGAAACAAAGACCGCTGCGGTCCACCTCCCAGGTTCATTGAACTTTCACGTCTCTCAAGACCTCTGAGGTGCTTCCACTGCCAAGTGGGCACTTGGCAGTGGAAGCACCTCAGAGGTCTTGGTTCGAGCAGTTTGACTTGCACAGATACCCAGCCCACTAGGTGTCTTCGGCCCTCCGATACTTTCTTGGCCGCCGTCACGGGGCAGCTCACCACGACGGTGTGTGACGACGGCGGTTCGCATGCCCATGTGGCCAGGACGTATGGTGCCTGCCTAAACCTGCTCGGCAGAGCACCCCCCAGTCCTGACGATGGCGGCCACCACCTCCTCCTCCGTAACGGAGTCGTCCAGGCCTAGAATGCACACGTCGACGCACTTAGTGAGCCTGGACACTCGGGCTCGTCCGCATTTAAGGACGCTCTGAGCCTTTCGGCCACAGCGTCAGCGGTCGGGCCACTGACTTACTTTTTGCCTGATCTGGGAATCCAACCCAGAACTGCTGACTGTGAGCAGCAGCCGCGTGAAAATATATATTTATAAAATATTTATAGCTAATATGCATATGAAGAAATAAAACCATTTTATGGCTAATGGAAACTATACTATGTGGGATGCTTCATTGTTTCAAAAACTTCACATTCAAGAATGATCGCAGGGTGACTTGCTTCATCATTCTTCGATGTGAACTCGTTAGTAATACTAGCTGACCCGGCAAACGTTGTTTTGCCATATTAATAAAAAATAGCTTACGACCTATTTATTATCAGACCTACCAAATATAAAAAAAAAATGGTCACACCGTTCCGGAGGAGTTCGATATCAAACACTGTGACACAAGATTTTTATAAGCCATATTTACTCCCGCAAAAATAAAATAAACGAACAACAATGTACGTAAATCCATGTAGGTAAGGACTTCAAATCTGATTCCAAATACCAAACCAAAAATATATTTTATTTTGTTACCTGTAAAGTTCAATATTGCCAATGAAATCAAACAAGGAAATATGGGTATTGGAAAGTGACGAAAATAGTAACTTTAGGTACCTCCTAAAGTATGGTTTTAATATAAATTGTTATTTATTGTATAATAAGCCTGCTTAACTGTTATAACTGTCGAGATTGTGGACCAAAGCTGTAAATTGAACTTGTGCTTGTGCTTGTGCAAAGGAATCATGAATTGTAAGTTTATTATTCTTTAACAATAAAAATTAAAAAAAAACTCATTTTCAGATAGAGTCCATTAATTGTTTAGTATAGAAATTATTTGAAACTAGTGTTAGTACTTAACTAACTACCGGAAAAAATACAATTATTATATAGTATAGTATATGTAATTATTCAGGGTTATTTGTAAAACACCAACAACCTCTTAGGCAGTGAAAGTACACAACTGATTATAAAAAACTTTTACTTTGATTTATAATCATGTGTACTTTCACTGCCTAAGAGGTTGTTGGTGTTTTACAAATACCCTGTAGAATGCTTGCGCCACAGTGATATGTAGGCATATCCAACGACCCAGTATGGGGTTGTTCCTCCTGTCCGCTATAGTTCTTAGGATGCTGTTGGGGCTGGCGCGTACCCGGCATATGGCGCTTGCGCACGATGGCGTGAAAACTATCAATTTTCGTCTCTGCGAACATGCTGAAAGCACTACAGTAGCGCGGCAATCCCATCAACACCCTGAACGCATTATTATATTGAACACGTAGAGCGCTGTTTGCCCTCTGAGTAATAATGAATTTTGTGATATTATGTGTTTGATACTAAAAATTATACAATTTTTTATAAGTATTATCTAACTGTTTTAACACGGATTTAGCACATTGGATTACCCGGTTTAGTGCCCAGTGTCTGCCCGTGACACATAGGCCTTTATGAGTTAAACGATCTCTTTCATGTATTGCGTCAGCTGATTCACGTTATATACTTTGTAGATATAGCATGGGTATACATGCTATCATAACTATTCATCGGAAATTAAAGCTTTTGACTAAAGGGGTGTGATAGAAATCAGTCATGCTGCTAGATTCTTCATCATTAAGTGTTTTTTTTTTTCTAGTAATTATTTGGGCCTGCCTGGCTCTGGCAACATGGCCAGACGCGTTTGCAATGTACTACACAGGAATAAAGGAACTATTTCAACTGCCGGCAGACCGACATCTTCGTAACGTTTCATATTTCGGCTACAGCATTACTTACGATGCAGTAAATAAAGAGTAAGTTTCATAGTTTTCATATTTTTAGACAGATGGCTCATATTTACCTGCATAACGATTCCTATAGATATAAACTGTTTAAAGCACAAGCTGATTGTGTCTGTTTCTTGGCTTTTCGAATGCCGATTCGAAAACCATAACGAATCTTGTTTATAGATGTTTATTTATTTAACAATTTATGTACACACATTACATAGAGAGATAAAAAGGTAATGCTTATTTGCTTATGCTTATGTTGTGAAAACCGTGAACGTGATGGCTGCAAAAATATCGATTCAAATTATTTATTAAGGAAATTGTACAATTATACAGACCAGGATGGTCTGTGACCCCCAAACTTGACATTTGCCTGTAATTTGGGGGTCGGAACGATGGAACATACCAAACAGGTAGACCATCAATAGAATACACGACTTAATGTCTTAGTATAATGTTCCCTTGTTACTGTAAAACATATTTTATAGGAAGCCTTTTTATGCCTACACTGCTGGGCAATGGCCTCCTCAAAGTCCTTCCAGGCTTTCTTTTTCCGCACCACATTGACTCTTGTTTACCAAACTAGGCATTACTATTTCTAAAATACTGTTCTTAGAAAATCTGTTGTATTTATAAATGTTTCAGATTAATAATAAGCGCGCCAAGTGAAAATAAAATAGGTGAGGTATATAAGTGCAGTATAGAAAACCAAGCCTGCACACCAATTATTGGCAAGAAATCAACTATAAAACGTAAGAAGTTATTATTACTACCCCCACTTCATTTACATTTTTTTTATTAATGTAAAAAAAAAAATTAATAATAATAATTAATAATTTGCAGCCCGCAAATTATCATCTTTTGACTTTTTAACCAGCTTGCAAAAAAAGGGAGGATTTTATTATGTATGTACACCGATTACTCCGACGTTTCTGCTCCGATTTCTGATATTCTTATTTAGTATACTTGCCATTTGGTCCAGTAAAAAGTTAATTCAGTTTGGCTCAGTAGTTTTTATTTTATAAGCATTTTTGCTTATTTCAATTTCTTCGACAACGAAGACGTCGACCAATCACCACTTTAAAGTGAAAAATAAAAATAAAACTTTTTAATACATAAAAATATGATCGACTTCTTTAAATAACCTTAATTTTGGAAGTCGGTGTATAAAAACAAAGAAACAAAACAAAAAACACAGACTTCCGAAATTAAGTTTATTTCATACATAAACTAATAATATTTATTTATTTATTTTTGGTTAGCCTACAATTGTTTACACATTGCATTTAATGTAAGAGTACACAATTTCATACATTGTATTGTTTTGTTGGGAAGTCAACTATATTTTTTGTAAAGAAGCTTTTTTTGAACTACAGCGTTTGCGGGCGATAAACATTCAAGTGCTTTGATGAAATAGGCTGGTTCAAACAGTTTTATGAAATTGGAATAAATGATTGTGGGGAAAGGGCATAGACCTTGAAGGCCTTTATTACCTTTTCTACCATTGATGACGTTTGACCACTATCTCACCTGTTGGAAAGCGATGATGTGGTCGAAGATGGAGCACGTTTGCCTAGAAGCAACCTATTCACTCTTGACTTAAAGACTCCCAGGTTGTAGCTATCAGGAAACACAGACTCCGGCAGGGAATTCCACTCCTTAGCTGTACGCACTATGAATGTGTTCCCAAAACGTTTTGTACGTGTGGGTGGGATGTCCATGTACCATGTACCGGTGGCACACCGTCGTTCGTCTTGTGGTCCGATGATGGAACGGGCTTGGTGGAAAATACGACCGGTAGAAAACCGACAGGCTAGCAACTCGTCGTCGATGCTCAAGACTTTGGAGTTTCGTCGCGAAGACCCACCCTATCATTGCCGATGATCCTCTTGGCTCGTTTCTCAATTGACTCAAGGGCATCAAGCTGGTATCTAGCAGATCCATCCCAAAGATGAGAGTAGTACTCCATACACGATCGAACTTACGCTTGACAGAGTCAGAGTTGTTCCGGCGTGAAGTAACGTCTCACATTTGCTAGGATCCCCAACTTCTTTGTAGCTACTTGAGTTTTTGCCTGTATGAAAGGGCCAACATTTAGGGTAGGTGTTAATGTAACCCCAAGAAGATCAAGTTGGTCGGTTATCGGCACGGTTGCACCTCGGAAAGATGGAGCTGGATGGAATTGGCTCCTTTTAGCAGAAAATAGACACGCTTGGGTCTTAGCAGCATTGAACTGAACCAAATTGGCATCGTCCCATTCAGAGACAGCCTATAAAGACACGTTCAAGCGCTCAACCATAGCCACCCGGAGCCTCTGGAACTAGGAACGGGGAGTAGACAGACGGACACAGATTCACCAGATAGTGGTCGAAACTACCCAGTGGAGAAGAAATCGACACCGATTGTTGTCAGCAGAAGGTCCAAGAAATTGGCTGTGTGCGAATCAATACCCGGCACCCTCGTTGCGCCCTGGACCAGCTGGGTAAGATTTAACGCTAGCGCTAGCTTTCGCGTCTCTCGTCCAGCATGGTCTGTGCACTGGTATGAGAAGAGTCACTTCTGATGGTGGGCGTTGAAGTCCACCAGTTACACCAATTAGGCAGAAGGGTACCGCTGCTGAGCCGCATCCGTCGCCTCAGGTGCTGTGTGAGCCCAGTTGTCTCCAAATCACCGCTGTGCGAACGGTAAATACAAGCGTAGACAATTTTGTCCAGGCCTGTGTCCACAATAACCCACAGCATAGAGAACCTGGAGTCTTCAAGTAAGTGGAGACGCCGATAGCGGTGTCGTCCCGGGCGTACATACATACGCCCGCGCGTGGTCTAAAGTCGTGCTCCAGGGTAATCCCTGGGTATGACAGGTGTGACACGTCTGACGTACATCCGATCTGCATCTCCGACAGGAATAAGAGCGCTGGTTTTTCAGTCTCAAGGTGGTGATGGACTGCGGCGAGTTTTGAGTGCAGACCTCGTATATTACAGAGGTGCACTTTGTGTGATTGGGAGTGCTGCCGCTGTACAGCGTTCTTCTTTTTATTCCTGTTCATTTTTGAGTGAAGGAGGTTGAGGAGAATAAATTGAAATGATTTTTCATGCTGCTAACCTACAGGCACGCTCTGACAGGACGACATCATTGGGGGACTAGTCTGGAGACTGCGGGGACGCCCGAGCCCCCCCGGGAATGACCATCGGTCCCTCTCGTCTGGTCGCCAACCAGCACAATGGTGCATTCCGGGATTTTTCGGCAGTTGGCGGGGCAGCCTTTCATGTGTGGCTACCACACTACTTTGGGCCCCCAACTACCTGCGGTCGGCCAGCGGCGCACCTTGCCTCGGATCCCGCTACCTTCCGTGACTAGTCACCCGATACGCCCATGTCAGCACAAGCCTGGTTGGTCTGCCTGCATTGGTCGTTTTTCAACCCACAAGTTTTTCGACCCAACTGCTCTGTATTGGCTACACTGAGCATCGTACCGGAACGCAGCTAGGCCGCTTGGCGGTACGTTTATGCCCACACCACGTCTTCGGTCGCAAGCCATCGGCCGAAGCCTACCTCCAGTTAGTGTCACCTGATAAGCACCACTCGGGGACCACGTGTAGCGTCAAACATTGGGTATTCTCCTACGGACGCGGGTGACTCGGTCCCAAAAACCTTAAAATATCTTTTCAACATGACACTTTAGGGCACTATGTTGCAACATTTTTTGTTTTTTTTTTTAAATGTCCTCTACCCATATATGCCTGTTATATCGAGCGCCGAAACCTTTGATAGTCAAAATGGCGGCTGGAGGGCTAAGCCAGCTCCCATAGAAAAAGTTCGAACCCCTTTGATCAATAATGAGTAGCCAAATGGTATGAAGAAATATGAAATTTCTTATTTCTATTTGATCAAAGGGTTTGATCGTTCTGTTTGATCAAATTACTTGAACGTCTATGGCCCGCATTAAGTTTTATGTTGATCAAAAAACGTTTTTAAAAAAATAGTAGAATTGGCCCCTTCAAAATCAAAGTACATAATATTATCCTCCTCCTTACGTCGTATTCCTCAGTGCTGAGGATCGTGATCACTTTTACACGTATGATGTTTCTCCACCTGTTTCTGTCCCTGGCGGTATGGAGGCCGTTGTGAACGGTAGAGTCAAGGGTGGTGCAAATCTGGTCAGACGAACTGCATTGCAGCAACCACATGCAACATACAACTGCATGCAGTTGAATATATCGACTAAGTGCAGTTGCTGCGGTACAGTCCATCTGATGGCAGCCTAACACGATACTTCTTGGCAAGACTGGTGTCAGATTTGCTGGCTACGGACTTCCCATAACGACTGTCAAAGATTTTCAAATGACAGCCGGGACCAACAGCTTAACGTGTTTTCCAATTATATTACCGGAGTAATGTCGGTATGTAATGGTTGGTTACCTATCCACGGATTGACCTCGGCAAGTGTTGCTTAACCTTGAAGATCGACCACAGTTATTATTTAAGTGCTCGTGCTCCGAAGTATAATAAAATTTCTACCAAATTATAATCGTCTAAAGTGTTCATACGTTTCATTATGTCATTCAAAATTAGATTTGATGTAAACTAACATATGTTCGGGTAATGTTTTTATTTTGCGGGCTACACTAGCTATCCCTCAACATGTCACTTTATCCAATATCATGACTTTGTTTGCTGGAAAGGACATTTTGATTCTCATTTAGACAAGTCACGGATTCGCAAGCAGTCTTTCTTTATTTCAGAATATAAAAATTATACACACGACTACTGCTTTGGAGCAACCGTCAAGTCAGGGCCCAATTTTGTAATGGTACGTTTGTTCAATATACGTACACTTAAGGTTAATCCACCCATATCCGGGCCGTGCCCGCGACGTGGACGGACCGTGGTCCGTCGACCATAGTCCGTATAGCCAAAGAAAAACCGGTTCGTACGTTATATATGAACTTGTTCACATATACGTCCAGTCGTTCATCTCCAGGCCGTACCTGGGACGTGTCGGAATACGGCTCGGCCACATTCCTGGGATGACCCGGATATCCCGGATATGTGTAGATCAACCTTAAATCTTTAAAATAATTTCGGCCTAAAAAAATCTTTGTGCCAATAATTAGCAAGTTTTTGATTCATAATATGGAATTTGAATCCAGAATCTGCTTACCTTTTGATTTTTGAGTTGAACCGCGACCTGTGTGTTTATTTTACCCTCCCGAATATATATATATATATATATATATTTTGTATTTTCAGATATGCGCACCAAGGTTTACGGTTATGTGTAAGTATCAGAACATGGATTAATTTATACATGCTTATTATAAAATATTGTGCTATTCGAGTATCAATTTACTGACTACACGAAGAAAACAAAAAAAAAACGAAAAACCAAATAAAATAAGCTTAAAACCACAACAGATAAATATATAAAAAGTAATTTTACTATTTAAGGGTTTTTAAAAAGTAGAAAGAGTTGTCTGTGCTATTCTGGAATCGGCCGATACCAACTGTTTATATAAAATATTTGTACAGTGAGTGTCTTAACCCTGTTATAGTGGAGAAGTCACGAATTATTGCGGAAAGAAAATACGGGACAACTGGAAAATGCTACTCATACGCGACGAATGTTAAAAATGGCTTACTACAGCCAAGAAAAGACATTTCATACACAGACAGACTGCGCGATTTACCAGAACCTCTTCGTGTTGGTAAGTATGCAGCCTAGCCTAAGCTTTTCTCGACATGTATGCATTCTTCTGCTGATGTTCTAAAACACCAATCCGCCTGCGTTAAAAATATTTTAATCAGAAACGCAGTCTAATAACTAGTGTTCAGGGCTTCAGAAACAGGGACCTTCATCAAATTCATTTTCTTCTTTATTACTAAAGTATTAGGTTCAAGGTTGATTGGGAAAAGAAGAATGGTTACGGCCCATACAAAATTAACCCACCTTCGACAGAGATCACACATATCCTAGTTGGTTTGTCGTCTGAAATATGAGAGAAATAGGTTTTTTTTTTTCTCGAATGCTTTGGCTGACATATGGTCTACACTTCTAGAAAAACTATTTTTCATACACTCTCGCTAGCTTAAACATCGTGAGTGGGCTCATTTGAATCCGTCTGATAAGCACTATTCATTGTTGTTGGGAACAAGGGTCTGATAATAGAGACCAGAAAGGTGGATAGTGGGTCTCTTATTTGGCTACTAGTATAGCCATCGTGTTTGGGTTCATTTGAATCCTTCCGATGAGCACTATTTATTGTTATTGGGAACAAGGGTCTGATGATGGAGACCAGAAAGGTGGATACAGGATCTCTTAATTGGCTCGCTTTTAGGCGTTTCTGGTCTCTTCATCATAAAAAGCTTGTTGCCTGTATTTATTTTAATTGTATTTGTTAAGAAAATACAAATGAGCCCAAAAACGAAGTGTTCAAGAGTAGTCAACTAAGAGAGCCTCTACTCACCTTTATGGTTTCCACCATAAGATTGTTGTTACGAGCTACAATGAATATTGCCAACCCGTACAATTCATATGAGCTCAAACACGATGGATATAAGAGTAGGCAATAAAGAGAGATAGTACTCACCTTTATGGTTTCTATTATCAGATTGTTATTACTACCTGCAATAGGTATATTGTACCTGTACAATTAATATGAACCCAAACACGATGGGTATAAGAGTAGTCATCTAAGTGAGCCACTACTCGCCTTAATGGCTTCCATCATGAGATCGTTTTTACCAGCTGCAATGGATAGTGCTTATCAGAAGGATCCAAATGAGCCCAAATACGATGGGTATAGGAGCAGTCAACAAAGAGAGCCACTACTCACCTTTATGGAATTATCATCAGATCTTTGTTCCCAATAACAATGAAGAAGGATTCAAATGAGCCCAAACACGATGGCTAAAGAAATTATCAAACTCACATAGTAATTACATATATGTTAGCCATCGATATCGAAAAAAAAGACACATTCTTGGTATATTTCAATTTACGAAAAAATACGATAGGTCTCAATTCTGCCAGACTTTAGGTCTAAATGGCGATACGTTTTCCACTGTTCTACTTTCCATCATCAGACTCTTGTTATCAACTATGCATAATACCCATCGAGACGATTCTAATGAGCTCAAAAACGATCGGCATACTTGTAAGAATGGATGTGAAATTACTTTTCGAGACTTCGTCTGAAGACATATTCAAGGTCATATATTTATACGTTATAGCCATCGAAATCGAAAAAAAAAATACATATTCAGATGACAAATTTTGACAGTATCTGGTAGCTCGATGTGCTTTCTGATTCTACAAAAGTGGCCTTTTTAGACCCATAATTTAATTTAAAAATTGACTTCGGAATACATAACAACAATAAAGCTCCTTCTGGCGCAGTTGGGTGAAAATGAATTGGGTCGCTATGTAGTCCATGCATATTTCTTGGAAATATAAATGATTAAAACTTGTAACTGTTTGTTTTATAGAGCAAGCTATGGACTCATTTGGTTGGAGTATTGATGTCGCTTCTGATGATTCTGTAATAGTTGGCGGCCCCGGCATGTTCCATGGTAAGTCCAAAGTTCTGAAGCTGAAGGGACCAGGCCAGTTTTGTACGTGTTTCCACGCAAGTCATCTGCTATTAACTATAAAGCCAATAATGCACTGGTGCGTGTTTATTTTTCGGCTATATACGAAGGGATATTAGGGAAAGGTCAATGTACTTTATTGCAAGTCTATCTGGCGCCTACCGTATGCAACTCGCAAATCGCCCGTGATTGAGTATTTGGCTAATTTCATTGATATTTCAACTTTTCCTGTTATTTCTAAGGTCGATCAATGATTTATAAAGACTGGAATGAAGATCCGAAACTGATCGAATGGAAAGACGAAAGCAACAGTTCCCATCCTCCTGAATTTAATTTTGGTAAGATCTTTTTTTTTTAATTTATTTTCCGACAAATAGTTTTTATTGTGATTGAAGAGGTTGGTTACCGAATGTTTACAAATACTAGTATTGATATTTAAAAGTTAGAGAATTTTATCTAAAAATGATTCGTTTTTAGGGTTCCGAACAAAAAACGGAACCCTTTTAGGATCACTCGAGTGTCTGTCTGTCTGTCTGCCTGTCCGTCTGTCACAGGCAGTTTTCACCGGATCCACTGGACCGATTCTGTTGAAATTTGGTATACATATGGACTTCTGTGACTCAAACACGTATGCGATACGTAAATACATACATTTTTAGTATGGTGGTCACTTTTAGGGGTTAATGTAGAAAATTAAAAAAATAAGTTTTTCAAACTGTATCGTGTGACATATCAAATAAAAGGGCTTACTGTGAGGGGTTTAATTATATATTTTTTTCATAATTTTAAAATACATAGTTTTGAAGTTATTCAAGGAATTAGACCAAAAATTACCATTCCCCCCTTATCTCCGAAATTACTGACCCTAAAACTTTGAAAAAACAAAAAAATAATAGTTCTTAACCAACATATTACAAAAAAAAACCTTTAAAAAGTCTGTAGTGTTAAAAACATGTTACAAAAATTGGTTCGCAACCCTTTGCACGCGAGTTCGATTCGCACTTGGCCAGTTTTTTCTAAAGGACCCACCGTTAGAATAAATCAATCATTTTCAACACAGGAAATACTAGTGTGAGTTCCAGGAATCAACACATTCGAGTGTAATTTCTTGAATAATTAACTATTCTTACTTTATTCTTGTTTTGTGATGAAAAGTTTCGGTAGCTAACAACTAAGAAAATACAAACAATTTGAAAATAAAACTAGACGGATTCTATTTTTATTAAGCTTTTTTTTCAAAAACAGCATGTGTATAGCAACAGGTAGCTATGAAATTCACAAAAGAATTATAGCAGATAGCAATTAATCTTTGAACAATTTGGAAATAGAACCAGACGGGATAACAATTCATACAACTTTTTTTAAAATTTCAGGCTACGCCGTTGCTTCTGGCAAGTTTATCAATGACAATTTGATGTATGCCGTGAGCTCGCCATATGGTACAAGAGGTCATGGAGAGGTATCCTGTTATTTTTTGATAGCAGCATATTAATATTAGTTTTATTAACTTCTCTAAACTTTATAAACAGCCATTTAATGCATAACTGTGATTTATATTCAGAATTAGATCACCGCCACCGCATTCCATATTGTCGATCCGAGTTCAATGAGACTACGAAAATTTCAGTTCAAAAGTTGGTAAAAACATGAAAACGTCGTAATCCTTACAGGTTCTATTCTACGAAGACGTGAAGTTTCAATGTAAACTGAAAGAGGACCCTTCACAAGTTGGTTCAATGTTCGGAGGGGTACTGTGTGCTGCCAAATTATTAGGCGATAGGACTGACTTACTCGTAGGAGCACCTACTTTTTCTGTGAAAGATTCTTATACGTATAATCTTGGAGCAGTTTATGTTTATCTTGCCCGCGCGATTAATGTAAGTATCATTGTAATCTATTTCATCACTATATATCGTTGTTGAACTATCGGCCATTCTATTTGTAAGAATCGATAAATTCTTCGACTTTGGCTTTTCTGAAACGGCTTGTTTGAAGGAAACGATGGTCTATCAACAAAAGTTATAAAACCAGTAGCAGGAGAGATATCAATGCCTCTCAGCCATATAATGAATCTTTGTATAGATACTGGTATTTTTCCCGATGCACTCAAAATATCGACTGTTAAGCCAATATTCAAAAAAGAAGATAAAGTTTTAATGTAATTCTATAGTCCCATATCCCTTATTAGTATAATGTCGAAAATATTTGAAAAGTATTAATACAAACAGTTGTATAGTTATCTCGAAAAAGGAAATATACTCGCGAATGAACAAAAAGGATTCAGAAACGGTAAAACAATAAACTTGGCAATATATGATTTTTTAGATAATTTCATGCCAAATGTAGATGCCAATATACCCGTATGTACGATAATAATAATAACGTTTAATTGCCAAAAACAGTGTTGTACATTTGCTTATGGTCTAACTTACTAGCTAGGATACATAAAAACAAGAATATGAAGCAAAGGAGACATACATTTTGCTTATGAACTCCACACTAGGACGAGCCTGTCTCGTGGAGTGCCTTTGGTGGGATTACCAAATGCAGTGCGCATTACATTTTATATATATAATTACCGACGAGAAGCACATGAAAAAATGGTTATTAATAAAGCAGTTAAAAACATTTACTACATTTAGAACAATTAAGTTAAAACAATAAAGTAAGAAGTTTAGAGGAAAATTTTGATAGAAATAATTATGTACTATGCGTGTGTGTGCGAGAGAGAGAGAGTGTAAACACTCTCTGCGTGAGTGGGTGTAGGTATTTGATGGTATGTTACGAAATTACCTTTAGAACAGATTCGGATTCAGTGTGTGATTGGGCTAGCAGCCATTCGCGAACAATCTTTTTAACTTGGCTTGATCTACAGTTACTGATGCCACACCTTCTTACAGCTTTGTTGTAAATGTGACAGAGCAAGAATTCTTGCATGTGTTGTGCGAAAGCTGTACGCGTCCTTATTTAAGCACACTTGAAAATTCGCCGTTTGAGAAGCTGCGAGTATGCCGAGGTCTGTGTAATAAATTTATGCTGTTTTAGAACCATTTTGAGTATGTATAACTGTCGAACATTGAGTAGTGCGGCTTCCTTATACAAAAGGGCTGACGGGTATCTGAAGGGTTTTTTGAGCATGACTTTCAAAACCGATCTTTGCGCTCGTTCGCTTTGGATCATGGTGGTGATCCCAACTCCACCCCATACTGTTATACAATAACACAGGATCAACTCACATAGTGCCACATATACCATGTTTAGAGTTTTTTTATTGGCAGAGTTACGCAAGAGTTTCATTATGTGAATCAATTTTCTGGTGCGTTTGGCCACCAGGTCAATATAGGTCTTAAAAGTGAGCCGCTGGTCTATTAAAACCCCCAGATATTTTATTCATTTTACATTTTTTATATTCTGGCAGGTGCAAAGGAGAGGATTACAGGTAGCACAATGGATAACGATCGTTTCTAAGATAGATCTGTTTGTAAGATAGGTCTTAAACCATTCCAATGAAAGTCCTCTGATTCCAATAACCTCCAGTTTCTTAAGTAGTATGGGTATTGCAACGGTGTCAAAGGCTTTGGCAAGATCTAAGAACACTCCTAAGCACTTTTCTTTATTGTCTAGATAAGATGTTACTAGTTTGGTCAGGAGGCTCACTGCATCTTCAGTAGATTTTCCACGCCTAAAACCAAACTGCTGATCGGATATTAGCTTGGTTGACTCTAGGAAAGAAACTAAGCGTTTGTTCATCACCTTTTCAAGAATTTTGGAGAAAATTCCCAATAACGATATGGGCCTATAGTTCGCAAGGTTTTGTTTTGATCCATTCTTATGTATAGGGGTAACTCTGGCTTCTTTCCATTTATCAGGGAATACACCTTTACCTAGACTAAGGTTGTTGATGTAGGTTAAAGGAATTAAAATTTCACTACTTATCTCTTAAACCATTTTTGGTGTAAGACCATCAACGCCATCAGATAAAAAAATTGATTGTTAACCTTAGCACTGTCACTGTTAAGGTTAACAATCAGTTTTTTATCTCATAAACATCAGTAGGTTGCATGAAGAAAGAAATCCCCTGCGGTTTCCCAAATGTTTGGTTCAAAACCACTGATTCCTGAGTTTCATTAATGTCAGCGAGAATTTGGCTTGCCCCGTGTGTTTGCCAACAGAAAAGAAATATTCGTTGCAGTAGTCAACTGAATCTTGTGCAGTGAATTTACATTTTAGTAAGTCGCTAGGACTGTTTCTGTTACTGTGATGCTCAGTTATTGTTTTTATAGTCTTCCATAATCCTTTAGTATTTGATTTGTTTTCTTCTAACTTTTTACAGTCATGTTCGTGTTTTAATTTGTGCACCAGATTAGTAAAAGTTTATGTAATGGGTGTAGACAAGTTTTTTTGTTTGGTCTTTTGGATGTTTATTTGACTCTTTTCGGAGTTTATCTCTGTGATTCATACATTTTATAAGGCCAGGTGTGATCCAGGGCCTCCATATGTATTTCGAACGACTAACCGTTTTTCAGTCGCGTGTTTTTTTATTGCATCTGCCAGAAGTCTGTGAAATTTATTGGTTGCATTATCAACGTCTAAATCAGTCAATACTTGATTCCAGTCGGTGTTACGGAGGTCTTCTCTTAGCGCGGGAAAGTTAATTTTACTAATTTTGCGTTGTTGACACTTAATGCCCGTCGGAGTGACTGTATTGTACCCCATCATTACCAATTTGTGATCGGTGATATCTGCTTCACAGATGATGCCTAAAGCCCTCTGGTGTCTTGATTTTATAAATATGTGGTCGAGGCATGCATCTAGTCTCGTTGGCTTAGATATTACCTGTCTCAAACCATGTTCAGACATAAGGCAAGCAAATTCTGAAGAAGATTTATCAGACATAGACAGAAGGTTTATGTTAATATCACCGGTCACTATAACTGTTTGGTAACTACTAATTGATCTAAGAATTTTATCAAGAGAAGAGACAAAGTTGTCAACCTGTCTATGTGAAGGAGATCGGTAGATCGCAATTAAACAAATCTCTTTAGAGATCTGGAGTAGAAGAGATTCAGAGTCTTGGAGATCAGGCTCCGAAACGGTAGCATTCCAGCAGTTTCTAATGTATGTTACAACCCCTCCCCATTGATTGAGATTATTTACAGTAGCATATGATGTGTAACCCTGTATCTGACCAACAACTGAACAACTTCTCAACCAGCATTCAGTGAGAATAATAAAGTCGTACACGATATTAAGTCGTTTAAATGCGATGCAAAATGTATTGAAATTATGCTGTAAACTACGTATGTTGAATGTCAAAGTCTTAAAGTTATACTTAGAAGTCAATGATTTCGTGCAAACTTCGAGCCTATCGAGTTCTAGACACTCCAGATTAGTACTGTCATCTATTTCGTCTACTAAGAAGTTTGCCATTTGTGTTTGTGTTTAAATGTAAGTAACAGTACAGTTGGTATAAGCAGCATGGATATTTGACGTCAGGAACTCTATGCTCTAAGTGTAAGATACGTAAAGACGTTTGGCTGGTGGGCAACCGGTATTTATTTACTACCTGAAAAAAGCTAGATATATTTTATTTAATAGCGCGCAGATAAGTGTACTCTTTGGTATGTTTATAATATCTGATATAGTAATTAAGTGATACACGTAATAAGCAAAGGTAACATGTATTGCTAGCGTGTATGAGGTGTATGTATTATGTTTGTGTATTTGGGATTGAAAAGTAGATCTTCTTAGTGTGGAATTCACGTAACATAAGTGCTGTGAATTTCGATTTGAGGGATTGCTTGAGATTTGTTTGTAGAGCTTATGGATATGTCCGTGTGTGTACATTGTGTAATACAAGTGCATTTCGTGTAGGTTAATTAATTTTAAAACATAGAAAAAACATAATTGTGTAAAAAACAATTTTAGCCAAAGGAAAAAAAGATTCTTAAAATTATAGGTTATCTGGCGCCTGTGACAGAAATATTCCGTGGTCCGGGTCGGCAACATCCATCGGTCGGGTGGGGCCAACCTTCTCGTCCAGGTCAGTCGGTGTCCGGATGGGAATAGCTGGTTGCTTCTCAGCTTTCCGTACGTTGATAGTGCCGTTTCGGACCCAGCAGTAACGGAAGCCGTAAGCTTGTGCACGTGTCCGAGCCTCACGAAATAACAACCTATTGCTGGCAGTCAGGCTCTCGTTTATATAGACTTTATTGGAGGTTTTACAATATCGTCTGAGATGAGCGGCCGTCGATCTTTCGCAACTTTCAAAATCTGTGTGCGTGTAGCTCGGCGCGTAAGTCTTAAAACAATAGACCTCGGTTTGCCCGTCAGGTGAGTGCGTCGCGGGCCCGCGCGGTACGCCTCGTCTATGTCAGCCTCTGAAAGATGTAATCCAATTTTCTTCGCTGTCAACATAGTAATATACACGAGATTTTCATTATTTTCTTCTTCGATTCCGATTATTTCAAGTTCGTTTCTCATATTAATTTGCTCATAGTTATTTACCTGAAGATGCAGTTCGCTTATAGAGTTTTTAAGTAATATTATTTCTTTATCTCGTGCCTCTATTTTTCTATTAAAATCTTCAAGTTTCTGTTTGATGGCGTCAGAAACATTTGTCAGTTTCATCCCGATATCCGTATTTTGTTTTTTTAGATGGGTTACCTGTTGTCTCAATAAACGTATTTCCAAAAGAAGTAGTGACGACTCAATCTCTGTGAGTGGCTTTGATCTGGACTCCAGTACTTCTTCAGTGACATTACTCATATGCTCGGTACCGACGGTATTTGGGGAAAGATCCATCCGCGGTCGTTTCTGGCGTAGAGATACGTTTGAAGTATCTGATGTGCCCTGTAGTGCTATTTGTATGTCCGGTTCAGATCGCACATGGACAATGTTAACTGCTGTCTTCGGTGGCGTGCGGCCTATAGGCGATATTTTGTGACATGACGCAAGCATTTGACCACGTGCGTCACGACATACTTAAAGAGAAATTAGAAGCATATGGCATCACGGGGAATGTCTCAAGCCTTGTTCAATTGTATTTAAGTAAAGGAAGACAATTTATAGAAATTACAGCAATAGATAAGAGCAATAAATATGAAGTAATTCATAAATCAAGGGAGCGTCTTGTTAAATTTGGCGTACTGCAAGGCACTGTCGTGGTCCCACTATTTTTTATTCTATACATTAATAACCTACCCAAAAGCATCGACCACCCAATGACTCTATTTGCTGACGATAGTACCATTACAATTGCCTGTAAAAATAAAGACGCATACGAAACTGACATAAAAATGGTCTGCAATAAAGATTTATTATTATTATTCTCTTTATTTATTATTCTTACATACTAATTTACATTTTTAAATATTTCTTATAAACAACACATTATAAAAATCATTTAAAAATATAAAAAAATAGTAGTCCGCCGGTGTCGGGAGCAGGGTCCAAGCTACCGGTGGTTAGGGCTCCAGAGAAAGGAACCTCCTCACAATACGAGCCGTATCTAGGAGTACTGCCTTCTGTGTCAGGCCCTTTATCCAACCGCGTAACGCCAGCTTCGACAGATGGTCGTCGAAGCTTTTGGCCATCAGGCCATTGGCCGTAACGACTATCGGCACAATGACAGCTGTGTCTACATTCCACATGTCGACAACCTCATGAGCTAAGTCGAGATAATTGATTTGTTTCTCTTTCTCAGCCTTCACGAGGTTCTCGTCATGCGGGATGGTAACATCAATTATCATTGTGCGGCGCGCTAATCGGTCTATCACCACTATATCAGGCTTATTGGCAACAATAGTCCTATCAGTGATGATAGACCGATCCCAGTACAACGTGACATTGTCATTTTCGAGAACTGGGTCGGGCACATACTTGTAATACGGTAACTCAGAATCCACAAGTTTGTATTTCAAAGCAAGTTGTTGATGGATAATCCTGACCACTTGGTTGTGCCTGTGCAAGTACTCGCCGTTAGCCAGACGAGAACAACCGGAGATAATATGTCTGATGGACTCACCCGGACGGTGGCATGCTCGACACACGTCCACTGTCCCGTCCTTCATAATATGCCTCCGGTAGTTATTCGTCCATAATCGCACAGACAAAACCTTCAGTTTCCCCGAAGAGATCACTGAAACGTAGCCAGGCCACGGATGCTGAAAAATCTACATCGGACCCATGAAGAGCCCGATAGAAGCGCCCGTGAAGCTCCTTGCCTTTCTATACTTCCTTGTGGTCATCTGTGGTAAGTATCACAGGTTTGCGCCAGTTCTCTTTAGCCATGGACAACGGGGTGAGTCCCTTGTCCACTGTGACCACATCTCGGTGCATACCCACATCAGCTTTGAGATAATATTGTCTGAGACTGCACATCTCGCGGTTGTGGAGAGTCTTGGCGTTTAAAAAGCCTCGACCTCCACACTTCCGCGGGATGTACAGTCTCATCACCGACGATCGTGGGTGATGCATCCGATTTGCGGTCAGCAGTGTGCGGACTCTCTTATCCAGGGCGTCGAGTTCGGTTTGAGTCCATTTGAGTACGCCGAAAGAGTACATTAATACTGGCATGACCCAACCATTGAAGACGCGCACCTTATTTCCGTTCGACAAAAGGCTATTCAAAACCTTTTTCAGGCGGCCAAAGAAGCGCTCCTTCAACGATTGCTTCATGTCAGCAACATTAATGCCCAACGCTTCCGACATACCCAAATACTTGTAGGTTTCGGTTGAGCTGAGAGATCTAATCTGTATGGAATCCGAGAGTTGAATTCCCTCAGATTCCATAATCTCCCCTTTCTGGCGCATGACTGCACATTTGTCCACACCAAATTCCATCCTGATGGCACTACTGAAGGTTTCAGTTACCTTCAGTAGCTCCATCAGTCGCGAATTGTTGGGGGCAAAGAGTTTCAGATCATCCATGTAAAGAATGTGAGATATGGCCTGACCACTGACCACCTCTTCTCAACCGATAACCTAGACCTGAATCCTCCAGCAATGTTTTTTTTTTTGTTTTTTACTTTCTCGGGTCCCCGGAGACCCGGTCCTTTGATAGGCGTAATTAAATTTGAAGTTATTTCATGCCTTACGTAGGCATAAGATAATTTCAAATTTATCCACTAACTTATCTATTTATATTTGTACGCCGTTAAGGCAGAACATGACTGATATATTATGTAACTTAAGATATTGCATGCCATGTGTGTGTATACTCATGTTTTTGGACAAATAAATGACCTTATCTTATCTTAATACGGCACGTATTAAAAATGTCTTGTTAGCGTGAATTTTAATGTAATTCAAATGTAAGTCCAAAATAATGAAATCAGGAATAGTAATAATTAATCTCAGATATCTTCTTCTATACATCTATACATATAATAAAATCGTTGAATATTTTTGCATGAAAATTACACAGAAAAGTCAGGAAAAAGATATAAAACACAAAAATGAAATTTTTGACATTTTTATCTGTTTGTCTGTGTCTGTTTGTCTGTATATCTGTTTGTCTGTGCGTTTGTGGGAGCATCACGCATAAACCACAGATTGGATTCCAAATCTAAGTACTTAAAAATATTAAGTGATAACCAAAGTAACATTTAGCGTTTATTTCATCAAAATCGACCCACAAAATCAAAATACCTATTGAATTTTTTAAGTTTAAGAAGAAACTTTATCGAGCGCTAAAATAAGTAGTTTTTATTGAGACTCTAGATACTTGCAATGCCATCTATTGAGAAACATAGTAATAACAAATTTGTGAAAAGAACACAAAAACATATTGTTGAGTTATTTGTTATACTTTTAATATGTAGTATAACAAAAGTGAACATTTTAATATCTTATCATTATTTATTGTAACAATTGTGAGCTTCAATCTTATATTTGATAGTTCAACTACATTGTCGATAGACGGCGTTATACTGATGACGCGTTTTTCTGAATGGCGGTGTTAAGTTTCTCAGCAGAATATGACCTCAGCCCATGACGATGACGTTATTTTGTTCAGCGACGATTATTTTTATGTTAACAAGAAGATCAATGTTAATGTTAACAAGATTTTTGTAACACATCACATGGTTTAAAAGAGTGTCCGTGGAGTTTCTTGCACGTTCTTCTCCATAGAGATCTACGCTTTGGAACGTGCAAATAGCTTCATGTTTTTGACTGACCGACTTTGACAATTCAAAAGTGCCTGTAAATGGTTTATTTGAAATATACGATTTGATTTGATTTGATTTAAAATCTGTATAGTTAGTCGATAATACAAAGCCATCGATCGTTGTTCGATTTGATTTTCGAGTCTACTTGAAGAAGGTAAACTGTTTTACTTACATTAGAGGTGTACGGATTTTTTGATTTTTTGGTATTATTTTATGGTAGCTAAACTAAAACAGTCGCATGGGTCTAACTTCAAGGTTAAGCTACGCTTGCCGAGGTTAGTCTATGGATTGGTGACACTTTTAATATACCGAGATTCTAGCGTGCCCTGGAATATACCAGTCACACGGGTCGATCTTCAAGGTTAAGTAACACTTGCCGAGGTCGGTCTGAGGATAGGTGACCATTTTAACATTTATGTATGTTAAAATGGTCACCCGACCAATGTTCGATCGACCCGTGTTACTGTTATTACTTAGCTACGAGCTCCTCATTCAAGCAGTCTCCTCAATCAGTACCTACTAAATATCTATTTAAAAAAAAAACGATTATTCTTACACAATAAATCGATTCTATGAAACCGGTAATACTGTTATCCTAATATATAAAATACGCCGTAAGAAGCTGAAATTTGCTATGTAGGTTCCTTGGGGAGTGTAGGGGAGCACTAAGAGAGGGTTTCCCGAAATTTTTACAGGTACGGGAAAAGCGAGCAAAGTCGCGAGCAAAAGCTAGTTCATAATAAAAACATAAAAAACTGATAGAAACAGTTCATATTATTAAGTAGTTATGGTTTTTAATCCTAGCGCAATGAATAATCAACACACTGCTTTAATTAACTTTTCTTATTCATCAATTAATGCAAGAGGTCATTAATAATGTGATATATGCAGGTACTGACTATTATTCCTTGCAGCAAATGCCAGAACTTCATAGAAAAATTGTTGGCAAAGTGTCTGGATCAATGTTTGGAAGTGCAATTATAAGCGTTGGCGATTTAAACGGCGACGAAAAAGATGGTAAGATATTTACATTATTTTAGGCCATCAATTTTTCCACCGACTCGACATTTTAAACAATACAACTAATTATTTATTATTATTACACGGTGTACACCTTCACAAAATTTCTACGCACAACTAAATCAAGGCCGAATTATTTTCGTTTCACAATCAACTGACGCCTGAGAGTCAAAGCACAAGATGCCATTTGAACATTCTCCCACTTTACAGGCGTTCGATTTTATAAACTACGAGACACAGTCTCTCTCATTAAACTGAAACTACGCCAATATAGGAATCATTATATTGATTTAGATTTACTAAAACCATCCACGAAAGGCAAACAAAGTTAAAGTAAAGTTAATTTACGCTATGTTTGATTAAACTAGTTTGTACCTGAAAACAATGGGTGTTCCTCAAGGATCTAGCTTGGGTTCATATTTTTTCAATTAAATTATTTTACTTTAACCGCAGAAATCGCTATTGGTGCTCCTTTTGAAAAAGACGGCCATGGCGTTGTCTACCTGTACAGTGGGGCTGACCTTGTCAGTAAGCTGACTGAGAAGGACTTAAAATTTCTGCAAAGAATCGAGCCTGAAACAAGTTACGGTGAATCTTTCGGCATGAGTCTCACTTCATTGCAAGACTATGACAATAATGGATGCAAAGGTATATACGATTGAACTCGCTTCTAAAATTCAATGTTGTTTTATAAGCTAGAGCGTGAAAGTTTCACAAACACAAATACACGACTTTTATTTACTTTCTATTGTTTTTCTAATAGAATTAGCAATCGGCTCGCCTTACAAAGACACAGTAGTGCTCTTAAGATGCATGGCAGCAGTAGTTATTGAAACATCAGCGACATTCCCTAATTTACAGGTAAATAATATTTCAAAAATACCCCAATAGATCAATGCAAATACTGAACATCTTTTAATTTTTTCTATAATCTCATTTTCTTGTTTGACTATGAATACTCTGAATTTTAGTTTCTATTTATTTTCAGGGTCGTAATAGTTTGCAAACAGACTTTGAATTCGAAGTATGTTTATCGGTACAATATCCAACTAAGCCGGACAAAATCACAGCGCGTAAGTTCTTTAAACACATTTGCATATTACCTAAGGTTCTAGACTAAGTGCCATTCTGTTAGCGAATAAAATTGTCGAAATGCCAATATATTAGGGTTTTGACGTTTCGACAATATGTGCACGGCTTAACTAGCCGCACACACTAGGCGATTAAACATTTAATTTCATTTATCTTGTCAATACGTGTACAGCCTAAGGGTTCTTAGGAACGTCTATTTCAAGGGGAAAGAAGAAAGTGATTTGATGCAATACAATGTGATGTTAGCTTGATGTTTTGAATTTATTTAATAACGTGTACCATTTTTTCTTATATTAAAATATTACCTACCTTTACAATCATTATGGCACATCGAGTTTGTAGAACGTCTGTCACTGCCTCCCTGTTAATTATATTTTCTAAAGCTAGTTAAGTTAAGCTAATATTGATTAATGTTCTTACGCTTTTATGCCAGTTGTGTCAACAACGGTCGAATTGATACACGAATCTGCCAAGCTGGTCGATACGAATAACACGGGCCGCTTCACATACGAGACGTCCCTAGACGAAAAGGAACCAAAGTACTGCAAAAATGTTTCGTTGTTTTTGCCTCCAGTGAGTACAGATTGTTTTAGTATGATTTTATACAGCATAGTAAATAGTTTGTATGGTATGGTAATGAATATAAACCAACCGTGGGCAGTTTTAAACTAAAAATAATACTTTCTTTGAAGGAGGGCAAATATGACGCAAATATAACCTTCACAATCACATCAAAACTGCTAAATGATCCCGGAACACTGAAAGATTTCAATAGCTCCCGTGTGATTCTAAGCGACCGGAGTGCCTTGACCATCCAGGCTTCGGTGTGGGCAGCCGAGTGTGCTGACACTGTATACCAGACCTGTGTGCCCAACTTGACCTTATCACCCAATATCAACTTCCAGTAAGTACCCGTTGTGAAGAATTTATCAAAGATCGGCCGTCCTTTGCCTGGGTCGACTTTCAAAACAACTGTAACTAAACGTCAGTTACTACTCGTTTTCCGGACCTTCTTCGAATCAGTATCAGTCGATATCAGTCCAAATTCAAGAGCATTAAGATGAGACTTATAAGTTACCTAATTACCGTGACTTATATCGATGCTGTTATAAAATATGCTTCATGTACAGTAGCGGACTAAATTCACTATCTACATTAGAGGCTACTTCTAGCTACACCACATTTTGAAGACCCTGGTGTGGTTGTAGAACATCTGAGCAAAACCGCAATGACAGACGTTTTAATTTTGATGATTTTTACGAATTACAACCAATAAAAGTGTGATTTAATGACGTTATTACAGCAATGATGACAACCCGTACATCATAGGCTCGAGTAAAACCGAAACTTTAAGCATATCTGTGTATAATGACGGGGAGGTGGCATATGACCCGTGCGTGCGCGTGCGCATCGTCGGAGTCAGCGTATTCACAACCCCCTCCGGCTGTCAATACGAGGGATCAGCTGATGGAAACAGACTTATGTGCGAGCCACCAAAACCCATCCGGACCAATGAAACATGGGTACGTTTCCTTTTTTTCGTTTCCAGCTGTTTCTGTGGATGCAAGGCGATTCAAAACAAATAAGTAAATAAACTCGCGTCAATAGCCAACCAACAGTGAAATTTGACATTTCAAACCTCACGCTACACTAGCGCATCTAGCGACAAATTCAAACGCGATAGCCCTCATTGATTGACGAGTAATTGATGATCCCACACATGTTAGGGCTGTGTCGGCACGTGGCTGTGTTCCACATGACCCGTGGAATATTTTGTATCAACTCAATCACCGTGTCCGGACCGTGAAAACTAAATAACTAAGCAAATACCTGTTTCTGGAAGTAGAAAAATCATTTAATCAGATTTAGCGATTTAAACTATTCAGTTAATATGAATATTGATCCTTTGGATTACATGGCTCGCAGCCCAGCGAAGAAATTTTTATAATTTTATCTATTGTACTTTACATTCACAGACTACCGGCAAAATTGAACTGGAGATGACACATCTTACAAACCTGAACAGTAGCATTTTCTTCAGCATGCTTCTCTTTGATCGTTGTGAAGATTTATTCACCCAAAATATCTCAAAAACAGTTCGTGTGAAGGCTGACCCAAGTGGATTAAGTGCTAAAGGGTTTGTTTTGTTGTTATCTTCATTCAATGTAGGTATGTATGTGTATTTCCAGGCTTATATTCTCTTTTTTATATTTTAAACACTTCGTTTTCAGACAGACTGACATCGGTTCCATTGTCGATATGACAAAAGACGACATTAAGCTAAATGGGAAAAAGATGCAACACGTATATACGGTGAGAGATTTTTTTTATGTCATTTGTTTTTTATGGCCCTACGCAATTGGTCTCTACCAATGACCATGATTATGAGAGTCTCTGTACGATGGCATATTTTGAGGGTTATATAACTGTCATAAATTTATGTTTAGCTGCAATTTAGTATCAAAATAAAGTCTTAAGTTCAAAGCTTTGAAATTTTGACTCGACCAGTGCATCATTGCCTTTGGCTCGATTCTCAATCGATCCAAGCGCATCAAGCTGTTTTCTAGCATATCCCAGAGATGAGAACAACTCCATATTTGAACAAATTTGCGCTTGTAAAACTAGTGCATCTGTTCCGGCAGAATTTTGCCTCATCTTTGCTAGGATTCCTCTTGGATTGCAACTAAGACTTTATTCCATATTTGGGTCAAATTGAAGATCAATGTCAACGTAACCACAAAGCTCAAGATGATCGGTAATTTATTCTGTGGTTATGTACACTTTAAAAAGATGGAACTGATTGGAATTAGCTTCTTTTAGAAGTTTTTCCAGCATTGAAGTTGACAAAATTGGTATCTGCTCATTCGGAGACAGCCTTCAAGGAACCTGTCTGGCGCTCAACTATAACCTCTCTGAGAGACTCAATTGAATGATTTACAGTAGTAAAACTTTATTTTTTTTCTGTAGATAAGAAACAAGGGCCCAACCAACTGGAAAGGGCTTCAAGTTCAAGTAACTTTGCGGACGAAATCGTACATCAATTACGATGATACTTCAGTTACAGTAAGTTGCATGTTCGTTATGTTCTAGATGTACTGAAAACGGTACTGAACTTCGTACCACCTAAAATGGTTTTTGTGAAAGACTTTGTTTTCCTAAATGGTGACAATATCATCTGTTAAGGTTGTGTAGTTAGATAGTACATTTCAGTGTTTTATTTTACACAATAAATACTTAAGTAATAAGGCTCCATTCATGACTTCGAACGATGCGATAACGTAGAGACACGCGTTTCAAGCATCGATCAAGCATATTTGTTTTACTGTAAATTAAGTTCTCCTGAGCACTTTTAGGAGTTTAAGGCTGCGTTTTCACCGGAGATGTAAGAAGATGCGTAGCGAGGTATGTGTTTGTTATCTACATCTACACTAATATTATAAAGAAGAAAGATTTGTTTGTTTGTTTCTTTGTTTGTTTGTTTGAATTGAATAGGCTCCAAAAGTACTGGACCGATTTGAAAAATTATTTTAGCATTGGATAGCTACATTATCAGGGAGTAACATAGGCTATACAACGTGTTGATTTGCATCCTAGTCAAATTCAAGGACGTAATTATGCTAATGATTCTCGAACCAAATCGACAATAAAATGGGTAGGTATTTTTTTATTTTATTTTTTTATTTACGGAAATCCGTAAGTGTAAACCAGCCGCGGCCCGTCTGTTACTAGCCTTATAATCGCGCTTTCACACACAAACAAACGCAAACAATACATACACAACGCAACGATCATTCGATAAATTCGTAGGTAATCAATCGCACCCCAATCACGGTACGGGGATTCTCCCGCGCAAGTACCTAGCCACGCCCCCGGCCCCCGCGGCCCCGGAACTAACAGTGTGTTTGATGTCGCCGAAGCGGGCGCGCGTTTGCGAATTATGCAAGATGACGGACAAGTATTCAAAGTCGAGATGGTGGAGATGGTCCGCCTGTATGCCATCAGTGGAGACAGCCTACGTGGAGCCAACCGGATATTCACGGAAATGTTTCCCGATCGGGAACCCCCATCACAGAGCGTCATGCTGGCTGCTACGCAGGGACTGTGGGATCATCGGCAGTTTGACGTTCCCCGGCATGCTCATGCTCGCGGCAGCGTAGGCCTGCCTGTCGCCTTGCAGGAAGACATCCTGGAATACTTCCAGCGAGACCCACGGGCAAGCACGCGGGAGGCTGGTCAACACTTACGAGTGCACCACACCACAGTGTGGCGTCTACTGAAACGTGAACTTCAACACCCGTTCCACTACCGCAAGGCACAACCTCTACTTCCAGCAGGATGGCGCTCCCTCTCACTATGGTCGGCAAGTACGCGAGTACTTGACCGAAAAGTTGGTGACCACTCGATCGGTCGCGGAGGACCTGTGGCCTGGCCTCCGCGTTCTCCAGACCTGACGCCTGTAGACTTTTATTTGTGGGGAGACGTTAAAAGGTTAATTTACACGGAGGAAGTGACAAGTGTAACAGAATTACATGCAAGGATCATTAGTGCTTTCGACACTTTAAAAACGAATGTGTTAGTGTTACGTAAGCTGAAGGAAAACCAGCTACGTTGTGCTCGATTGTGCGAAGAGTGTGATGGTGGCAACTTTGAACAATACCTCCGGGTAACTTAAGTAGGTAATTTATTTATTTGTACATTTTGTAAATACGTTGTAAGCTTAATCAATTTTATTAGTGTAAATAAGTTAATTTCAAATTTTATTTTTAACTACGCCAATAATACCTAAGAGTCGAAAATATCACCACGTACTTTCACTTAACTAGCACGTCTTTCCATTTCCATCAAACGTAGAAAACATTTTTAGACTTAGTAGATCGCTACATTAACTAAGGCATTCTTGCCGGTCCTAAGCCCGTTAAGTAGGAAGGAAATCCACAAATAAAAACAAAATCACTACGAAAAACAAAACTAACATTTTATTAATCATCTGATAACAGGTCAGTGAACTTTTCTTTGGCGCACTAGTATTATTGTCATTAGTAAGATTTCCGTATTCCAATGATGCTCAAAGATGAGTTAATTATCAAGCGAAATTTATGACAATAATGTACACAACCTCCTGAAATTTGACGAGGATGCAAAACAACACGTTGTATATTATCCCCGTACTCCCACGGAAACGGGAACTACGCGGGTGAAACCGCGTGACGTCCACTAGTGAACCAATAAAATCGCTTGCGCTAAGCGAGACTAGCTAAATGAAGCGATTCTATAAATTGCTTCTTAACAAACAAATCCCTTGCTAAGCGTCCTGCTACGCGATCGCTCAAGGAGATGCTGTGTACGGATGCTGTGTGTGATGATGTGATATTGGTGTATTTTTAATCGACTTAAAAAAAGAGGTTCTCAATTCGACCGCGTATATATGTATATTTCTTATGTGTGTTTGCGGATAACTTCGTTTTTTGTGAACCGGTTTTAATGATTCTTTTTTTATATGAATGGGTATGCTGCCGAAGTAGTCCCATTGCCACCACGTTAGGATCTGATGATGAAAACTCTAAGGAATCGAGGGCAGCTCTCGTAAATTGTAGGCACGCATCTGATAAAAAACTTGATATTCGTGTGTATATTGGGTGATACTACAAAACAATGAAGGTTTGGATTAGACCTGATGATGGAGACGACAGAGAGTCAAGGGACTCCACATCGGTATGTAGGAACTACCAAGTGTTTGGGCTTAATACATTCATATTGACAAGACCTTAACACCGAAAGCACTAAGTAAGTCTTATTAAATAGGCTCCAGTTCGTAACATAAAATCACGCCGGTACGCTGTGAATGGGTACGCAGGTACCACTAAAAAGTGAACTTTAATTTCGGGAGTCGGTGTCAATAAACGAAATAACCAAAAACACCGACTTCCGAAATTAAAGTTATTTTATACTTTGTAGTGTTTTGTTTTTGGAAGTCGGTTATATTTTCTGTAAAAAAGTTTTTGTAATAACTACCCCCAATACTCTCCTCCATGCCTTGGATAACACTTTAAGCCGTCCCGTCTGTCATTTGGGGTTGTTTGACAGTCGTTACTGATAATCAGAAGCAAGAAATTCTGGCATTAATATTGACTGGGTATCTTGACCCAGTTACTGGATTGTGGAGATCAGATTGATACTCATGTTAAACTGAAAGCTGCCCCAAGAAAGTTGGTAAAAAACCAGGTCACTTGTTCTACTTACTCATTGTACAATTCACGCTTTTTCAGAGACGTTTCAACTGTAGTTCGACTTTTAATTGTATTCAGTTACTTGACATTTCAAAGACAATTATTCAATCAATGAATCAATAGTCTTTATTAGTAGTGTATATCGTGTTACTATAAGACACGTTAAAATATTGCATTTTTTTTTTTGCATACATTATTTAAGTTCATTCAATTTTGTTTATTCTTACATTCACTACTTTTTTTGTCAAAATTTGAACCCTTCTACTGTCAATTTACTGAATACAATTAAAACAGGGCTGTGCAGGGGTAGACGGTGTCTAGTTTCTTTTTTTAATAACTAACATTAGTTACTAATCACCTTGCCTATTTTGTGTCTGAAATATTTTTTTTTTTAAGTCGAGCTATATGCCTTACATAGTTAGTTAGTTTTATATTTTAATAGTTATTTAAGTATTTAATAGTTAGTTAAATTTAGTCAGTTTTTAAACGAAATTTCAGGTATACTCTCCCACATCGAATTCGTATTCTGCCTGTAAATTTGTAAGTCAAAATGAGACATCAATGTCTTACGTCTGCGAGATAGAAAGTTTGATTAAGACGGTAGAAGATTCCGAGATACTCATTCCGATGTACATATTACCTGGGACCCTTGGTACGTATTCTCTTCATCATGTCTACCTGGAAGTAAGCCTCGTTCACAGAAATTCTTTTGAACTAAACTTTGTGAAAACCCGTCAGTAGCCTCAGCCTAAATTCCTGCCTGTCATTGTCTCATTGCAATAAGTTTTATAATTCAAGCCGTTATTTTACTTTCAAAATATAAACATACTGTGTGTAACAGATTAATCGTTAAAACTGAAAAGGTATACTCTTTTCTGAAATTCTATTGAACTAAACTTGGTGAAAACCCGTCAGTGGCCTCAGCTTAAATTCTTGCCTTTTCATTGTCTCATTGCAATAAGTGTTATAATTCAAGCCGTTATTTTACTTTCAAAATATAAACATACTGTGTGTAACAGATTAATCGTTAAAACTGAAAAGGTATACTCATAATTATTTAGCACTTTTAGTATGGCACAATTCGTAAAATCTAGAAAAAAACTTTGGCGTTAAGTAAATTTTGTCGAGTAATGCAAGCATAAATATTTGGAGATTTGATGTTTTTCGCGATTTCAGAGTTGGTTCCATTGTAAAAGTTGTTGAAGAGTAAAATTACCTTTTTCAAGTTTTTTTTTTCATACATCTCGTTTTACATAAATCTGCATTTATTATAAATCTGTTATATTTATTTGATTGCTTCTTTACTTTACAGATGGAATTCTCGATGAGTATAAAAATGTTACTATAATGTCTTCAGTCAAAATGCTATTCATTGATGACGGCGGCAAAGTTGAAAGGTGAAGAAATTATGAAAATGTTTTTTTTTTAACAGCAAGTCAACTTTACAGTTTAGATTCCTCATATCTATTTTTAAACTCTATGAACAATGAGCTAGAGCAAATATTACAATATTTATGTCCTGTTATTATCGTGTCGATTTACCTCAAATTTTGTCCATACTACGGACAAAATTTGAGATAGCCTATAGTAATCAAAGGCCATTTAAATGTTAAATTTCTGTACATCCCTTTTATTTTAGATGCTACATCAATATAAAAAGAAAAAAATGTTTATGATTGAGCTTTTTGATCGGTACAGTAAAATTACATGTAGTTTTTTCTGTCCAGACTGGCGATTATTCAAAATTCTTTGAATGCAGTTCGTTTTTAATTGTTTTAAAAATAAAAAAGGAGTCTTTATTCAGTATTTTTTTCTATCTACAGGATTTAAGGTACTTTCCGTCCATGTGGCAAAGTCTTGGACGCCCTGTGAATATTTTGTGCATTAGTTAAAAATAGTCCTGCAATATGTTCTGGCATATACGAGTAATGTTACACAAGGCCGGTGTTTCCTTGTTGACTACTCTGTGAAGAAACACCGAAACATACCGAGTGGTCTTCTTCTTCTTATCGTGTGGGCAGTAAGGTCTAACGACCCCACAGAGCTTAATGTCAGTTCCTAAACCGCCTCTAGGGCCTCTGACATGGTTTATTTGACGACCGAGTGGTAAAATTTTCTTTTAAAGTCTATACAATCAGCTATGATCAAATCATATGAGAGCGATGTACGTCAATTTCTGACTTGGTATTTTGAGGAAAACACTGCACAAATAATGTAAGGTTTTCTTAGGAAAATAATGTCAATTTTACATAGGTACTTTGAATTTTCGAAAAGCGTTATCGCTGATGGAATTTCAGATTGTATGCGACTTAAGTACCGCTTTCTCAGTTTTTTCGTTTTAAAACTACACTAGGAAGGTTTAAGTACTTTAATGAAGGTAACAATTTTGATTTGACTTTTTACAAAAACACATTATATTAAACAAATAAACTACTGCATAAACTAATGATTCAACTGATTTAGTAATCGTTGATGTTGCATTTATATTGGTTTTAGTTGCATTTTATTTTTAAATAAAAAGACATATCAAAGTTGTTTACCTTTATTTACGAGTAACTACCTAAACCTTTCTAGTATCTGAAGGTGCATGAAATGGTCCAGCTTTTTTTTATGGGACCCCCTCTTCTCTTGGCGGAGCGTGAGGGAGTGTCAGACTCTTACTGACTAAAACTTACCCGTATGCCTTCAAATGCCCTTTACGTTTTAGGGCCATGCCTAACTCTTTCAAAGAATTCCGACTTCCAACCCTGGGTAGAAGTGGTTCAGGCTTGGCTGGATTTTTTTTTAATGTTGATAGGCTCGCGTTTGACCACTATCTCACCTGATGGTAAGCGATGATGTGGTCGAAGATGGAGCACGCTTGCCTAGAAGTAACCTATTCACTCTTGAATTAAATACTCCCAAGTTGTAGCTATCAGGAAACACAGACTCCGGCAAGGAATTCCACTCTTCAGCTGTACGCACTAGGAGTGTGTTCTCAAAACGTTTTGAGAAGGATAGGAGAAGTTACATGCTCTGTTTACGCAGACTAAAATATTAGTTTTCTGTTTCAGTATAATTACAACTATAACGCTGCAAGAGGCGACGCTACCAATAGGGCCCATTATAATAGCAGTTACTATCGGTCTTTGCATTATAATCATCACCACGTTGATCCTCTACAGGGTTCGTATTCTTTATTTGACAATAGTTTCATAATTTCAGGTTTAGCTGTTACTTTTGACTTGGGCTGCTCGTATATTTTATTCTTTTTAAAAGTCACCCATGTTCTTGTAGGGCCACTTTTTTTGCCTTTGTCCCCGTTTCTGTCTACAGGGTTTAAAGGAACATAACATGAACGGGATGTTAGATCCGTTCGGATGACTTTTATCTAATTCGAACCTAACCTATCTGTGTCCGGGTGCCCTAAGTTCTCTCATTCCCCAATTTAACTATATGGCTCGAACCCATCGGTGGTACACCGATGGGTTCGAGCGGTAGTTTGTTGTTAGCGGACCGAACGGTAGCAGCCTGTACCAACCAAATTTTTTTTTACAATTGTCTATCTTGATCTTTCAGGTTGGTTTCTTACGCCGTAAGAAGCGAGAGGAGTTGAATAAATTAAAAAAAGGATTGAAGCGCCAGACCATTGTAAGTATTCTTAATTTTGTTTTATAAGGTTCCATGCCCAAGGGGCAACCAACGGAACCCTATTACTAAGCCTTCGCTGTCCGTCCGTCAGTCCGTCCGTCTGTCTGGTAGGTTGTATCTCAAGAACCGTAATAGGTAGACAGTTGCAATTTTCACAGATTGTGTATTTCTGTTGCCGCCATAACAACAAATAATAAAAATTAACGTTTATGGTACGGAACCCTTCGTGTTTTTTTACTCATAATGGTGTGATTCCCTATCAAAAATATAATAAGTACAAATATTACACGGGGTGTAAGATTAATATAAGTCCAATCGGTTCTTCAAGCAGTTCAGAGTGGGAGCAGGCACTATATATTCCGGGAGGCTATTCCATGCTGTTACGACTCGGTTCGGCAGCAATTGCGTAAAGATTTCTTCCTCGGTGTAAAGAAAAATCTATTTTATATCATCATCTTTCTGCCCTTATTCCATGTTTTCCATTCTGTCCTATCAACCGTCAACACTATCACTAACTCCCTTTTGTTTCATATCGCCCCTCACCACCTCACACAATCTATCCCTCTTTTCTTTGGCCGGGATCTCAAATGTATTTTATACCATCATCATCATCATATCAGTCAAAAGACGTCCACTGCTGGACATAGGCCTCCTCCAAGTGTCGCCACAACAAGCGGTCCTGTGCGTCTCTCATCTATCGGCGCGACCCTCACCAAGTCATTGGTCCACCTTTCGGCCAGAACTTTTCGGGCCCATCGACCATCAGTTCTGCAAGTCTGCCCACTGCCTTTTTAGTTTGGCGATCCTCCGGGCTATGTCGGTAACCTTGGTTCTCTAGCGAATATCATCATTCCTGATTCAATCACGCAAGGAAACTCCAAGCATTGCCCTCTCCATTGCCCTTTGAGTAACTTTAAGCCTTCTGATGAGACCCATCGTAGTTTTATATAACCTATGATAATTAATAAGATTACCTTGTTCTAATCAGATGAGGCTCTCTTCAATATCATCGCAGGCTCCGCAGGCTGAAGAACAGAGGCACATCTTGGAGACCATGCCAGAAGAAACCGAAAACGATCACAAACAAAACTCAAAATAAAAGTGCCAGTCACCAAGAAAACCTATATCACCTCCCACATACCACTGATTAAAGTGCGCTTTACTCAGTGGATAACCGGAGAGAAGAGAAAATTAGAGATAAATATGGAATAGTGATTATGTTTTATGATTGTGGTTTGATAGTATAAGTAAAGAATTTTTCACATCACCTGAGTGCCAATTCAACACAATTTTTTTTTTTTTTACTATTTATAGTCTCGCGTTTGACCACTATCTCACCTGATGGTAAGCGATGATGTGGTCGAAGATGGAGCACGCTTGCCTCGAAGTAACCTATTTACTCTTGACTTAAATACTCCCAGGTTATAGCTATCAGGAAACACAGACTCCGGCAGGGAATTCCACTCCTTAGCTGCACGCACTATGAATGTGTTCCCAAAACGTTTTGTGCGCGTGGGTGGGATGTCCACCATGTACCGGTGGCGCATTGCCGTTCGTCTTGTGGTCCGACGATAGAACGGGCTTGGCGGAATCAAATTATGCAATTCCGTCGCACATTCCCCAAAATGCAACCAGTAGAAAACCGACAGGCTAGCAACTCGTCATCGATGCTCAAGACTTTGAAGCTTCGTCGCGACAAGCCTATCATCGCCGATGATCCTCTTGGCTCGTTTCTCAATTGACTCAAGGGCATCAAGCTGGTATCTGGCAGATCCGTCCCAAAGATGAATGCAGTACTCCATACATGATCGCACTTGCGCTTGATAGAGTTTGAGCAGCTGTTCCGGCGTAAAGTACCGCCTCACCTTTGCTAAGATCCCCAACTTCTTTGCAGCCACTTGAGCTTTTGCCTCTATGAAAGGGCCAAAATTGAGGGTAGATGTTAATGTAACCCCAAGAAGCTCAAGTTGGTTGGTTATCGGCACGGTTGCACCTCGGAAAGATGGAGCTGGGTGGAATTGGCTCCGTTTAGCGGAAAATAGACACGCTTGGGTCTTAGCAGCATTGAACTTGACCAGATTGGCATCACCCCATTCTGAGACAGCCTGTAAGGACACGTTCAAGCGCTAAACTATAGCCTCCCGGAGAGACTGGATCTGCGACCCACCAGCTCGTGCGTTGGACACGTATCTTTCAGCAACAGTGCTGTCGTTTGCATATCCAAAGGTACCGGGTTTAATCAGATCATTATTATGCAGCAAGAACAGTGTTGCCGAAAGCACCGACCCTTGAGGAACCCCGGCATTAATATCCAGCAGTCCACACGAGCAGCCATCAATGACCACTCGGATAGACCGATCCCTCAGGAAATCCGCGATCCAATCACACAATCAGGCGGGCAAACCGAAGGAAGGAAGCTTACTAATAAGGCTATCGTGCCAGACCCTGTCGAAGGCCTTCGAGATGTCAAGAGAGACCGCTAGTGCCTCCCCGTGCTTCTCTATGGCCTCACTCCAGATGTGAATGGCATACGCAAGAAGATCCCCAGTAGACCGATTTCGGCGGAATCCGTATTGTCGGTCACTAAGGACATCATTCGCTTCTAGGTATGCCAAGAGCTTATGATTCAGCACGCGTTCCATACTCTTACAGAGTATGGACGTTACAGAGATAGGTCTATAATTCGACGGGTCAGCTCGACTACCTTTCTTGGGCACGGGCTGCACGTTATCTTGCTTCCAAGCCTTTGGCACTTTTCCAGTCTCAAACGAAAGGCGAAACAGGCGTGTCAAGATCGGAGACAACTCAGGCGCACAAGTCTTCAGCACAACTGCCGGTATCCCGTCGGGGCCACTAGCCTTGTTCACATCTAGGTTAAGCAGTACCCTACGAACGTCCCTCTGATGAATGCGAATGTTCGACATACTCGACTCGCATCCAGCAGGAGAAGCAGGGGCTCCGCGCTACCAGGATCCAGACGTGAAGATTCCGCAAACAAAGAAGCAAACAGGTTCGCTTTCTCCTCAGCAGAGTGGGCCAGCGTCCCGTCGGGTTTCAGCAGTGGTGGTAGTGAGGGGCGGCAGAAGTTCGATTCGACCGACTTAGCCAGGGACCAAAAAGCCTTGCTACCTGCTGGGTATGAAGAAGTTTTGTTCCCTATTCGGCTAATTTGGTCAAATCTGTCAAAAAAGCCTCAAATTCCATAAACTTTTGGCAGATTGCTACTGATCTGAGCTGACGCGGTAATTGCTTCGCCATACAAAAAAAATACCCTACCACCTATTCTCAAACCTACCGAATATAATAATAATAATTACGTAAATTTATTTTCACCACAATATTTACAGAAAAATTTACATATATTAATTGCCAAGTAGTACAACACTAAAAATATTGCGGGGACTGGTGCCTAAGCTGGTGCCTGTGTTTCAGGTCACCAGGGCCCCAAGTCTGCTATTACAATAATGTCAGAATGGTCTATCATTGATTTCATAATGGTTGATTTTGACAAGATTCTATGCTATTTCTTTCAGTGGAGTGTCAGTGGTTGACCACTGGATATAATAGCGTCATTATGACTTTCCAGTGGTCAACCACTGACAATCCATTGAAAGAAATGGCATAGAATCTTGTCAAAATCAACCATTATAATAGCAGACTTGGGGCCCTGAGCTGACCCGGCAAACGCTTCGCCATACAAAAAAAATACCCTACCACCTATTCTCATACCTACCGAATATACACACAACATTTCATGAAAATCGGTCAAGCCGTTTCGGACGAGTTCGGTAACAAACACCGTGACACGAGATTTTTATAAATTAGATTTCATGCAAACCTAACCTAAAGTAAGTGTCTGGGGGGCACAGTCGAAAAATAATGCTGTACTGGATTTCATTATAACCCGCCGGTCAATAATGTGATTTCAGTTTGAAAGCTTACATGTCCGCAAAATTGGCGGTTTGGTACATACAACGCTCTCTGGTGCCAAAAAGAAGAATGATATTTTAGATACTCTTACTGCGTATGGATCATATCCTTGAATTTCAGGACTGCTTCTTCATATCGTTGCTGTGTTTTCGAAGACATGATATGGCAAACTGACATAGATTACAATAGCATTTTAGTCAGTTTTGACATTTGCACTTGTCAATTTAGTCTCCGGGATCAAAAACAGACTTTAGATGGGTTTTAAGTGTTATTCTAATTCTTTTATGCAATGATTCGTACTTATACAATTTAGGGTTAAAAGCAGACTATATAGTCAATTTATCATATTTATTACTGTTTTCTCGAGCGTCTCTTCTGACGTTCTAATTTCAAAATGCATACAGCCAAGCATCCGAACTAATTCTACCAGCTGATATACAGCCCCTGTATAACGTTTGGTTTACACAGATTTCGTAAATTTTATTAGCTTGCACGTTCGACAAAACGACAAAGGCGTAAAAAAAAAGTCGCAAATCGAGTTGGTCGCACTACGTGGTACACCGAGCAGAACGCAAAAAAGGCGTGAATATTGTAAATCTTTACCATATTAAACTGAATTTTTTTATATAGTTCTAAACATGTTTACTGTTTTTAAAATTAATAAATACCTTCATTTTATTATGGCTTCTTATTTTCTCATAGTACTTAGGTGTAAAAAGTAGAGTATCCTCCGCGGGTCTTGGACTACCTTGGATCATTAGCTCAGAATTCAGACGCCCGTGACATAAGACAATGCCTTATCCCCTCGGTGCATAAATCTACTATGATTACATACTATGGCATTTTTTTTCAAGACTATGCTATGCTTATTATTTATTTATTTTTGTAACAATTGCTTACTATACTAACATTCTTCACCAATGCGTGTAAGCCAACAACATTAAATTTATCTTAAAAACTAAAAAAATTAATACATGATTTAATCATCGAACCTTGAGTCCAAGTAATTACATCAACCTCCGGATGCTTATGACTTACCCTTGAAAAACGATTATGAAATAATGATAATTATGATTTTGTAATAAAACATTGGACTAAAACAAAATTCATTATTTCCTTGTTATCATCAAACTAGGTAATTGAGCACCAAAATAATTTTAATTAATACCAATGTGTTATTTTAATTACCACCCATTTCAGTCTATCTGTGAACTGATTTTAACAATACCTCATACTTAAATTCCGGTTTTCCTTGCCATCTATCACAGATAATAACAGTACTGAAATGGTAGGTGATTCAAGTAACTCATTGGCATTAACGACGTTTTTTAACGTATTTACTCGAAGAAATATAAATAAAATTTAATAAATATCAAATATGATATTTAGTAACAATGGGAGAAATAGTTGTGCTTAATTTTCGGGTGGCTGCCCAGCTACCAGTGCACTTTTCCTCACAAGTGCAAAAATCACTTCATTGCGAGCCTAAAAGCGGGAAAAACAGAGAGGGATAACATTGACGCCCAGATGTCTTCAACTTTTGACTTTTTTCCTTCTATGTTATTTGTTTTTCTATTCAACGTAGTCAGAAAATCGTGTAATAATAATATGTACGTGAATATGATAATAATGAAAAATAGCAATGAGAAATAGAAGGAAATATTTTACAGTAGGTGCCTACTTATTACGGTTTTGACAAGCCGTGTTCCGGTGAATTCCATTTTGTTTGTTTTACTTTCCATTAGTAAAATGATTGCGTGCGATCGGAAACCCCTATGTCCAGCAATTGCTATTTATGGGCTGATGATGAGGATAAGTTTGTATCAAAATTTCAATATACAAGTCTTCTTATTATGTACTGTTTGGGCCCACGAGTTGGAAATATTTATTTCGTGGATGGATCGTGTACATTTGGATCGCTCCCACAAATTGAAATAAAGTTAAGAAAGTATTTCATTTCCTAGGGTCTTAGACAAAAAAATTGCCGGGACATGTCAATTTTAAATAGACCTAGCGCAGTAGTTAAGAGTGATGATTGAAAAAACTAAATAAATAAATGACTTAACGACAAATATACTAAATAGATTTTGTCCTTGAGTCTGGTCTTCATAATTATATGGTCAACCGTGAAACTCTGTAAATAATACCTTGTTTAAAGTTAGTAAATCATTAAAATATTACTAACAATGAATATTGTAATCTATTAACATACATACACACATACATACTCTCGAAAAACATAACCCTCCTTCTAGCGCAGTCGGGTAAATATTACTAACAATGAATAGCTTATAATATTTATTAATTAAAACATTGTAATTAATACCATTTCATTACATACTTTGTGTAGAAAAAATATTATAGCTAACGGTATGGTAAGTACTTTGATTCAGCTCTGATCAATTCATACTCATAAGGTACATCTTTGACTAAGTCTCCAAAGGAATCATTTCGTTCTCCTGATCTTTTGATTATATTAAAGAAATGAATATAGCAAAAGAATTTAGAAACAATGTCGTCAAAAGAGCAGAAGAACGAAAGGATTCCTTGAGAGAATCTATTTTAATGATTCCTTTATTTTAAACAAGGTATGATTCACCGAGATTCAAGGTTGACCATAATATATTACATTATAGTTGACCGCTTCGCGCTCTCCGCCTTCTAACTCAAAAATGGTTGAGTTCATGAAAAAAATGCTCGTTACAAAAATTGTTGTAAATTTTACACTCTAAAATTTCGATCACAGGTATTAACATCATTGGAACTATAGAAATCGAGATAATTGCCAAAAACGATTTTCTGACATTTGACCCACAATAACTCACGGCGCAGACACGAGATTTTATGAGAGTTTTGATACAGCACTTAGAACGCCAAAATGAAGGTGTGTACGAATCATTCCGACGGTGACCTATTTTATTTGTCCTTATCTTATATGCTTATTTGACTGGACTAGCAGCGAATATCTAGGTATACTACTACCGGCAGATTATCGACCCCCTGGACGCGAACTGCAGTGGTCAATCTGGAAATCTTTTACCCGTTTGCGTTGAATAAGATTGCAAGAGATGCCCCAATAGAGAACGTGCACGAAAAAAATATTTATAATCTATACAGTTTATCTAAAAATACACAAATATAATACGAACAGTGAAAATAGAATCAAAATTGCTCGAAAAACAAACTAAATATAATTATTTTAAACAAATGTATCTGTCCCTCTTGCGAAAACGCTGTTTTCTAAGGCAGTTGTATAGGCGCCAAGAACTTTGACGTCACAATTCATATCGGACTTCTTTATCTAAATGTAAACTTTGAAGCTTTATAACTTCATCGCTGATGAAGGTATTTAAAAAATAATTTCATAATTGTTTATTAGAGTTAATAAATATTTCATTTTGCAAATAAAAAAATCGCATGCATAGTCCCTCATTCTTAACCTACCCCAAACTTTGCCAGTGTGGGGGACATGCGTCACCTTCTTTATTAATAACTAGTTGACCCGCGCAACTTTGGCTGCTCCGCTCCTATTGGTCTTACCGTGATAATATATAGCCTTCCTCGATAAATGGGCTATCTAACACTGGAAGAATTTTTCAAATCGGACCAGCAGTTCCTGAGATTAGCGCGTTCAAGTAAACAAACAAACAAACAAACAAACTCTTCAGCTTTATACATTAGTATATAAAGTATATACAATATCATTTTATTTTCAGGCATCTGAGGCCCATAGATCAAATACACAACATTATCTTAAATTATAATAAACTAATACATATTATAAACCATATTAAAACTATATCTATACACGTAACGTCGGCGTCGTGTTTCACTGCGTGGTGTCGCGTAACCGTCCTCGGAAACGTCGAAATACGACACCTTTTGGCAAGAAGTCCTCCTTCAAGGTAAATAAATATTAATCAATAATTCTTTGTTGTTGCCAGATAATACATTCATCTCATTAATCTAACATAAATGCATCGTATTTGTGTATTGCACAAAAGGTACTGCTACTGATTCCCAAACTAAGCTTGAGCTTGTATTTTGGGAAACTGTGTTCAGCCGCAGAAGGATTCATATAATAAAATACGAATACACATACAATGGTTTGAATGTCGCTGCAGTAGACTTACAATATTTTTAAGATAACTTTCTATCGATATATTTCTTATTCTATAATCTAATTTTAATTTTACATTCTAATTTCTTAATGTGTGTGGCATGTGTGTGTGTGATTGTGTGTGTGTGTGAGTGTGTGTGGTGTGAGTATGTATATGTGAGAGTTTGTTTAAAAGTATGGTATTGTATGACATATGATATATGTTACGCAATATATGCCAGTAGGTCTTCCATCCTCTGATAGTCTAATAGTTGGAGCCATTCAAAAACTTTCCTTTTAAGTTCGTATCTGCTAAGAGAAGTAATGATGAGTTGGTTGTTTATAATGTTGTTTAGCTTACGACTTATGACCTCGTACTGTCTCCTTGCAAAGGATGTCTTACACGGAACACCAGGGCAGACAGGCATATTGCTTCGTCTATTGGGGTTGGGTAATGGTACGCTTTGATGTTTCCTGAGAATAGCTCTGAGCACAAAGAGTTGGCGAACTATTAAGACTTCACATTCCGAGTACAGCTGAGATGTTGGATGTCTGTAGGGCTTTCTTGTCATCACTTTCAGCACCGCTCTTTGTGCTCTCTCTAAACTCAATAGATGCGGCCCCTCCCCATACAGTGATGCAGTATTGTACTATAGATTGACATAGGGCCATTAAAACACGTTGCTTTCTGTTTGTGAGGTAGTCTTTAAAAATTTTGTAGCACGCACTTCCAACGTCTCGAGCTTGGATAGAAGTACGGGGACAGAGACTGTGTCAAACTCTTTAAATAGATCAGGATAGATACATAAGCAATTATTTTTAGTGTTTAATGTTTCAACCACAAGATTACTCGGTCTAGGCCGGTTAGGTCTGCAGATGGTGGGTTGGAACTCGTACCATGAATGACGTAAAGTTGGTGAAGTGGCGCGATTCAAACCTTTCGACCCTCAGAGTCCAGTTAGTCTTCACTTTGAAATACTGCACGACTTCCTCAATTTTTTATTGTCCGTTTCTCATATGTTTTATTGTGCGTGTGTTTTTTTTTTGTTTTGTTGTTTTTTATTGTCCGTCATGCACAACCGTACAACCCGTAAACGTAACTGCACCTTCCAGGATTTAAACGAGGCCAATGCCAGATTTGTACATATTGTTAAATCATTATTTTCCTGCCCTTATCCCGTGTTACTTGGGTTCGGCGCAACATGTTTTTTTCTTCCAGCTTTCTGTCCTATCAGCGGTCACGCTATCACAACGCCCTTTCCTTTCATGTCGCTCCTCACACAATGCGTCCATATTTTCTTTGGCCTTCCTCTCTCTCTCCATCCATTCACATTTATATTCATAACTCTTTTAGTTACATGCGTTTCATCCCTCTTTCTTTTAGTTACATGTTGCTAAATATGTCGAAACCAATCATTCTAGTCATTCGACACGAAAAGAAGGAAATAGGTGTGAATTTATGTATATAATGTCTGCAAATGAATCAGTGTAGTGCAATTTTCCTGTATTGATGAGTCGTGTACTAGAACACAAATACAATATGTAATCTACCAATAGCACGACGACGGTATGAACAGTAATTTATAATTAACGCATGAACTCATTATTTGGAATCAGGATAAATAGTTATTTACAACACCATTGGAAACGTCAATATCTGTTGGGATATGGACTCATAAACTCATAAGTATGTGGACTAGTGTTTAAAAGAAATAATAGTTAAAAGAAATCATGAATGGTAAGTTTTTTTTCCAACTTTTTAATTAGTGAGACAACAGTGAAGTAGCACAAGTGTATTTTTTAAATATTTTTGTTAATTTATTTTAAGACAGAGATATTTGGAAGGAGAAAAGGAAGGCCATTGTCCAGCAGTGGGACACAAGAGCGGGCTAACAAAAAAAAATATATTTTTAGGTGCCTTGTTGATTTATTTTTGTTAAATACTTATTATCAAGCCTCGCGTCGTGATAATTATATTTTATTATCATCGATTTTGGTCGATTAATAATAATAATAAGATTTATTTCAGACTTAGTCCATAATTTTTGCCTTTTTTTGCGATTTCCTACTATCATTTTATTTGTGGAATTGTTTTGAAACGCGACTCTGCCGTTAATTAAAAAAAAAACACTTGCGCTTAGCTGAAACAATAGTACTTGCGCCCTAAATTGACAATAGAAACAATAAAATTGCAAGTAAGTTGTTTCTGTCTTCTTGTCCTGTAATTTGTATTGCACAATAATGGTAGATTCGTAAGAATTACCCAATAATATTTGACACGTATTTTTTTGCTGTGACGTAATCAAAATACGAAGATGAAAGAGTTTGTGTGTCAGTTGTCACGTCATCACTGAATCAAGGCGTAACGGCACGCCTTAATGCAGTGATTAAGTGACCTCTCCCGCTTTTACTAGTGGGAGACGTCAGTTTCTAAAATATTGGACACGTATGTTCACAAATGAAGAAGATACAATGCATTGGAATTTTACGTGATGTCATCGTTTCGTACAAAGTACACATTTTACCTAGAAGTGACGTCTCCTGCTTCCGCGACACGTTCTCGTAAAAGAGTACCTAGGGAAGAGACAAAGGTACACGTTAAATAGTACCTAGGGTGTAGTTATTTTATCATCACACAAATACATACATGTCACTAAAAGAATTATGAATGTAAATAGGGGAGAGAGACGCTCAAGAAAAGAGTGCTGATTTAATAGTAAATTATTATTAAAAAAATAATAATAAAGTATTATTGCAGGCAACTAAGGCCCATAGAAAAAATTACACAATATAATTTTACAAAAAAAAACTAATACATATAAAAAACATACAAACTAAGTAATCTATTTATGTTGGGTCGGCGACGTATTGCGTTGAGTCGTGGTGTCATGTAGCCGTCCGCGAAGAAACCCAAAGCACCGATGTGAATTGTGAGGAACGATATGAATGAAAGGAGAATTAGTGATATCGCAACGTAATCGACCAAAAAAAAACATGTTACGCCGCCCCGAAGTCACATCCGAGAACGGCTGAAAAAAGACGTGATTTCACCACCACTTTTATTCGTGACCCTTGAATTCTTTCTTTCTTTTCTTTTACTTTATACAACCAATTTGTAGTGTTTCTCTCAAATACACTAAATAACTAAGAAAAATAGGAAGTTGTTTATTTTCCAATACTATTCTTAGTATGACGTGTTTGTCACTTTTCTTCGACATTGAAGGGAAGTAAAAACCTATGCGGTTACAGTAAACTCCACTCACAATGACATCAATATAAGCGGATTTTACTGTATATACTGCCGTCATAAAAAAGTACGTATCGACACAAAACAAAGAAACCGATTCCCGACCTTAAGCTATTTTTTTAATATCGGAAATCGGTTATTTCGTTTGGGTAGATACGGCCTTTCTAATGATGGCAGCATAGGTTTTCCTTTTTTTTTGAACTTACGATCTTTTGTGTTTCTAGCACTAATTTGGGTCTGCCTGGCCCTGGTAGCATGGCCAAGCGCGTTTGGATTATACTTCGAAAAAGTAAAAGATGTATTCCGACCACCAACGGCTCTTCGCAACAATTCCTATTTCGGATACAGCATCACTTACGATGCAAAGTATAGAAAGTAAGTTGTAGTATTTATGCACTACTTGTAAGGATAATTAAAATATCTTGGTTGTTTATTGACCACTGGCACAGTATAGATATCTACCAGTATAGTGAGTCGGCCCTGACCTTGAAATAATTTCCTGCAGCCTCGCGTTACGTCCACACGTGTTATGGCTGCCGCCCGCCTCCAGTACCTATTTTAATTTCATCTACCTACTTGAGTTTCTTTCTACTTTTGTCATTGTAAATATAATTTTTTTTATTAAAAAAAAAACAAATTCATATTGAGTGCATACTGAACTCAAGGCGCGTAGGTATGACTCGCGTTCCGACCGTTTGTATGAAGCAAGAATACTGTAGAAACCTTTACCGTGCCACTGGTTTGAAAGAATATGAGGATGGGGTTGTGTGTGAAAACGAATAGTATTGCTCACATATTCAGGTGCAGAGGTCAGACATCCAGCAATCCTCATTGGACTCACATCGGGTATTACGGCTCACATAAAGGAAGCCTGTGTCCCAGCAGTGGGAACGTTTGTAGTGAACTTATTTATTTTGACCGCCCCTAAGACGACCCACTGATCGAATCTTCATAAGGATCCTATGCTTATGTTACTCAGGAATAATGTAGCATACTATTGGTGAAAGAATTTTTGAAATCGGTCCAGTAATTTTTGAGTTCAATCGTAAGAAACAAACAAACAAAACAAAAAATCAAATCTTTTCTCTTTATAATATTAGTTTAGATGTTGTTACAAACTGAACGTTATATTAAGTGAAGTATACGTTACTTCATTTAAGCGTTACAGCTTTTGAAAATAGAGCAAGTAAATGAGCTGCACCCATTTCGATTGTGCGATGTGTTTCCTTTGCGTAGTGATGTGAACTGCTTCTTATTTTGTATTTTTTTACTTACATAGTCTGTAAATAAATAGTTATTTGCACTATGACTATTTCAATAGGGTATTTTACTAAAAAAATCGAATTATTCCGTCCGATAGATTTCCTAAAAATATTGGACACGTATTTTTTTCTTTTTTCACGTAAACAAAGGATTAAGACGATATAGTGCGTTGAAAAGGCGCGTGACTTCAGTATGATGGTACAATTTTTACCAGCGATATGGTGTCATGCATGTCTTCAACGCACTGTATCGTCATTTTTTATTAACGTGAAAAAAGGACGTACTAATTAGATTTTTCAATAAAGTACCATATACAAATGATGTATTAGAAGGGATTCTAATCTTTTTAAAGTCACTTATTAAAACTTTGCCAAAAATAATTAATAAATATTATGTTCAACAAAGCTTCTATTGCCATTTCAGTCATAGGTACGTACTAATTCTAATAATATATTTATAAATAAACTATTGATGACCGCAACTTATTGTGTTCCCCTATAGAAATATACCCAGTAAATCCGTAATACACAATATGAGGAAAATTTATTTTTGTTCATTTCAGATTAGTTATCAGTGCTCCGAGGGCTGATGACATCGGAGAGGTATATGGTTGCGATATAGGAAAAACAAGCTGCAACAAAATTGACAGAGCCAATGTTACTAGACCTACAAGTAAGAACTTCTTTTACCAAAAATAAACTGGCCAAGTGCTAGTAAGACTCGCGTGCAAAGGGTTCGGAACGAATTTCATTATTTTTTAACATAATATTTTAACACTATAGACTTTATAAAGATTATCCTGTAATTCATAGGTAAAGATCTACTATCTCCATTTTTTTTTTCAAAATATTAGGCTCAGTAGTTTCGTAATTTCGGAGATAAGGGGGAATGGTCATTTTTCGTCTAATTTCTTGAAGTACAGTAAGCCCTTTCATGTAATATGTCACAAGATATTGTTCAAAAAACTCTTTTTTGAAATTTTCTAGATTGACCCCCAAAAGTGACCCCCATACTAAAAATTTAATAATTTACGTAACGCGTCCGTGTTTGGGTCATAGAAGTCAATGTGTGTACCAAATTTCAACAGAATCGGTCCCATGGATCCGGAGAAAACTGGCTGTGACAGATGGACATACAGACAGACACCCGAGTGATCCTAAAAAACATCCAAGTGCGTGACGGATGACGCAAAAGGGCACGCACATTATTGGATTTAGCAGCTGCACAAATACAGACGTCATGGTGTTGTCACTACATAGCACCATTTGTATAAGGGTTCCCAGAATATACCTGCCTTCCAATTTGCATCGATAGATATACTAGTATCCTTCTTCCTTGCCTGATTCCTTTACTTGGGGTCGGCCCAATAGCGTCCTGGCGCCTACGAACAAAGAGTCGTTTGTAGGCGCCAGGACGCTCCTGGGTTTTCAGAAGTATCAACTGTGCCCGTTCTATGCTTATAGTAAAGGTAGTCAGTTGTTACATACAATAGTATAATAATCGAGCAAAATACTTGTTAAGCAGAAGAACTGAACGAAATTAAGTAAATATTGTTGCAATTAATGTGCGTAGCGAATTTATTAATAACTAGCTGACCCGCGCAACTTCGCCTGCGTAACAATTTTCCTTACTGCTCCGCTCCTATTGGTCTTAGCGTGATGATATATAACCTATAGCCTTCCTCAATAAATGGGCTATCAGACACTGAAAGAAATTTTCAAATCGGACTAGTAGTTCCTGAGATTAGCGCGTTCAAGCAAACAAACTAACTCTTCAGCTTTATATATTAGTATAGAAGTATAGATTATAATAGTATTAAGCCCTTAACGAGTCAGTTATATATAATCTGCTGCCACCTGATTTTTCCTCCTTGGCTATCCTGGAAACGATTTAGTACGGGCTCATCACAACTGATGTGTAATATTCACCAACGAGGAAAAATAAATGTCCTACTAATCTTTCTACTATAGATTTGCCCGCGACTTCGTACGTGCAATCGTGCATATCTCGTTTTTTTCCCGTTCCCGTAGGAATTTCGGGAAATCCTCTTTTAGTGCCCCCTACACTCCTCAAGGGACCAACATGCCAAATTTCAGTTTTCTATAACCAGCAGTTTCGGCTGTGCGTTGTCTGTTAGTAACGGAAGAATTTTATATTATTGATTGATTAATAACATGATATTTTTGTTTGACTAATATGCTCATAGACGAATGTGGCCAGTTTAGTTAATACTTTAAAATATTTCAGCGGACGGACTTGAAAAATATACACATGACTTCTGGTTCGGAGCAACCGTCAAGGCTGGGCCGGACTTCGTTATGGTGAGTTTTTTTCTCGTTAAGAACCACACTATCTCGACTTTATGTGTGTATGTGTGTTTTTCTTTGGGTGGCTCGCTGCCCAATAAAATGACGCATTTTGTTCCACGCGCGGCTGATAGATATGTCAGCATAAGGGTGCTTGTCCATTACCGCGGAGCGAGGCAGCTATGCGGAGAAACGGAGAAATTTTAACCAATGGAATTGCATAAAATCTCCGCACTACGTGAGTCACTGACATTTTGACTGACATGATTGGTTAAAATTTCTCCGTTTCTCCGTCCCGCTGGACAGACACCCTAATTGACGGGGCCTGCTAGGGCCAGTACCTGCCGGAGTTGCGGAATTGCTTGTAAAAGTTACCGCGGCCTTGGAACGCAAAGGGCATTTCGAATGTCAGTAAAAGTCTGACACTCCCCCGAAAAAAAGGTAGGAACCAAGCCAGGCACTTGATTTGAATAGATAAATTATTTCATAGCCACTGTTTTTAGAACAGTGAAAGACATTATAAACTCGCTCCACCCAGACCAGGACAAGTAGTTTGAAGATTTTCCATCCAAAAAAATAAAAATGTTGATAATAAAAGTATATTATGTGGCAATTTCAGATGTGCGCACCAAGATATACGGAGCATACTTTTCGTAAGTCACCCAAGAAAGGTTAGTTTCGTTTCAGGGATAATTAATAAAATAAATGGTAATCGCGTAAGACGGCGCAGAGCTCCAAATGACGGGACTCGTCTGGTGAAGTACAACTAACATTCCTATTTTTGCTTCTTAGAAATACACGGTGTAACAGAAATAACGCAAAACCTTAAATTGTGGCATTATGCTCATCATCTATTTATATGTCACCGGGGAATTGCAGACTTAGTAAGATTGTAATAAATCTGTATTAGATTACATTTTCTCGATCGTTTTGTATTCAGTAAATCCCATCCTAATTCAATAGTTTCCAATAAATCCGTCTTTTTAACCCCCGACGCAAAAACGACGGGGGTTAAAAAGACACGCATGTGTGTGTCTGTCTGTGGTATCGTAATTCCCGAACGAATAAACCGATTTTGATTTTTTTTTTTGTTTGAAAGGTGAATTAGTCGGGTGTGAAATAGAAATTATTTTTAACTTTTAAAGGTTTCTTTTTGTCGGGCGTTTTCAAAACTATTAATTAAGAAAAAGTTTAATAGTTTACAATTTTACGCAATATGTTACAATCTTTAGGCGTTAGCAATTTCCCGGACACATATATAAAAAGGTAAGTTACACCATTTATAATACAAGCGCGGCTTGATCGATTTTTAAAATCTTTGGTTTTTGGATTTCTCTTTGCCCTTAATAGCAGAATAACTATAATAATGAACATTGGAAGAATAAACTAAAAATCTAAAAAAAAACTCTTTTCTCATAAGTACATGAATTCAAATACAACGTAATTATTTTATGATACTCCTGGACTTTAAAAATGTATACCTAAATTATTATTATATGTTTACCTTAATTATGTATAAAGATTACAAATCAAGTGATTTGTAATCTTTAGAAATAAATGAATTCAAACCGTATAATATGACACAAAAAAAAACACGCCAAATATTCATTCTGAGGCGATACAAACAACTGCTCTATTTCTATTTTTGCGTTTCTTGACAAAAGGTACCGATTAGCTGATTGTTTTATTTCTGTTACACGCTGTATATTTTATTAGTCTAGTTTAGTATTTGCTTCTTAGTTATTATATTTTACTAAAAACACTAATCGCTGCCATGTTTATCTGTATTACACTAATAAAAACTACTCAAACCGAACCAGAGTGCCAATGAATTGCGTTTGAATTCGCCGCTAGAGGCGCTACTGTAGCGTGAGGATTTAAATGTCAAAGGAGACGTTCAATAAATGTATGGAGCTTGGTACTAAAGTAATTGATAATTGAAACAGCCTTCTGAGTTATATTTACTGAAAGAGTATGATAATTATTTTAATGTGTTTGCGCATTTATTTTTTTTACAGCTACCTGTTTTTTTTAAACAAGTGTTGAAAATTAAAATGCTTGCATCACTAAATACAAACAATATTTATATTTTAGGGTTGGCAGCCCTATGGATTTGCCATTTGACAGTGACAGTGACAGTGACAGTCTCAGTCAGCAAGACTCAGGTCTAGGCATGTGCAATATCGTTTTACTCTATAGCTAAACTTATAAATGTAGCGGTTTAAACTAACGGATATTGCATATGTATATGTATTTTAATATAGATGTATTGGCTGAATCTATATGGAACTCGGAAGTGATAAGTAAGGTACTATGATTGTTAGGTTTCGGTTTTTATCGATTTATATGCATCATTTTGGGAACTGTATACACGTCGAAGTCCCGCGCGTATCGCAATCGCACACAGAAGCACAGTATTTCAAGTATCCGACTCGGGTTAAACCAAATATCATAGCGCGATACGGTTTTGTGTATAGTTCTGAGACTCATACCAACATTTACGTATTAGTTACGTGGATACCTGATATATAGATTCAGTGCGATCAAATATATAGGTACTGGATATGCCTATTCCACTTAACCCTAAAGCCATGTTCTCAAAACTGTACGGTTCATACATTCATTCCACCTTATATCCCAAAATATTTCTATACTTACTTCAACTTCACTTAAACCCCAAAACGGTAACGTTTTGGGGTTTTAATGAAATTCATGACTTCATGTGTCTTCTAACACAGTGAACCGTACTTCTACACTTTAGGATATGGACTTTCTACACCTACACACCTACAGTTTTTACTTGTTTTTCTTTTATAACCAAAGAAATAAGTTGTCTATGTACACAATTGTAATTTATAAAATACATTTGTTGATAATTATATTTCTCCACATCTGAAACTATTCTTCTCAACTATTGATCAAATTTTTTGCGAATAAAAACTTACTAACACTCTGCCTCGAGGACTCAGTGGACATTAGGAATGGGCGATGCAGATCGAATATAGATACAATACCTAACTATTGGCTCAGTAACTAACACCTATATATATGATCGCACTGAATCTAAATGTATTTATTATATACTTTATTGTTCATCATAACAAGCACAGGTAAAACGCTTATAAAACAAAATGTACAATGAATGGTCTATACAGGCTGAATTTTTAAAGTGTGCCTTCATGGCCAGATCCGAAACTATGAGGAATAAATATCGAAAAACGCTGAAAGGGTCTCGACCCCGATTTCGATGAAAAGTAAAATTGCATCTTTGTATTTTTGAAAAATCGTTATTCGTACCCGGGAATCGAACCGGTTGATTAAAAAAATAACACACCCTGTATTATTGCACCATCCAAAAGTGTAGCTCAGGATCAAATTCTGCGAAGTAATATCACATGGCAAACTAAAGGAAAGCTCTTATTTTTAACAAATTAGTTTTAAAATACCCACAACACCGTATCGCACTATGATTTTCAATTCAAACCGATTCGGGTAGGTACTTGAAATATTGCGCTACACCTTCCTTCTTTCGACTTCATCGAATGTACAGTTGCAAATAAAAAAAAATACAATGATGTATGTAAATATAAAAAAACCGAAATTTAAAAATTATAGTACCTTATCTACCGCTTCCAAGTTCCACATAGATTCAGCCAATAACATATTGAAATATATAACATAAAAAAAACCCAAACAAACAACCAACAAACCCAAAGGTTGACTGGTAGAGAATGCCTTGTTGCATTAAGTCCGCCTATGTACCACTATTGTACATGAAGATTAAATAAATAAATAACTAAATGCGATAGCCGATATTCTAAACATTCGTGTTAAAGCGATATTGCCTATACCTAGTGGTTAGGGTGTCTTTTTTATTTCAACGTCATTTTGACGTTTACAAATTTTACCTTTTTTCGACACGTTTTGATATTGCAATGTAATGATAATCAATATTTTTTGTCTTAATTTCATAGAGCTGCAGCTAAAATTATAGTAAAACCTTAAAGATTTAATAGAAGCGGATACTTAACCACATTTATAATAATTATTTTCCATAAAAATGAATAAATAAATTTGCGTTTTGTTTTACTGAAACATTTTTCCCTTTTTTTTTAAAAAAAAAACACGCGCCTGAAGAAATCAAATTTAACTATAAACTAGTAGCTTGATAAATAAACTTTCTACTAAGGTATATCACATTAGCGTTTAAAAATCTTCAGAATATTGTACCACTTTTGAACTTGTCCTTTCACTGTTGGTTGACTATTGACGCGAGTTTATTTACTTGTTTTGATTTTTGTGAATATTTTTCTAAAACAGCCTGACTTTGTTCACTTGCGCGTAATAACAACTTTAATGCTATGATTAAGAACCTTACTCGACAGTGGCGCCAACTGGTTAGTACAAAAACGGTAGCCCTCATTATTCTACTAATTTCAAGCAAAGTTCCCGTTCACATTCGCGTTTTTGACACATTGCGACTAAGATGCGAATTCGAAAGTTGTTTAAAATTAGTCAAATTGGCACAATGAGTTTAGTCGAATTGGTACTGGTGAGATGAATTCAAAAATGAAATAAAATATAATCAATTTATTTGCCATTAGCTGGTTTATAGGGAATATGCATGTGTGAATGTGCACATAAAGTTGGTAATTAGAAAGAAAAGTCCGACATGAATTATGACGTCAAAAGTACAAGGAATTATTTATTTTAATCTAGTGGAAAATTTTTATGAAATTTAATTTAGTGGAATGATTTTCTCCTATTTTTAAGTTAATTTTTTGTTTATGTATTATTATTTTTTATGAAAACCTTGTTATGAGCATACTGTTGTCTCCTATAACTGAAGGAGCACGTAAATGAACCACGTTTATGACTGTGACTTATGTTATCTGAGTATCTTATGTTGGTGATCCAAATAAATAAATAAAAGTCGACTCTCACACAGCTGCCTTAGAATACTGCAGGAACAAATTAATTCGTTTGAAATTCTTATTTCTCGTTACTTTTTTTCGATCAATTTTAATTTAGTTTTTACTGTTAGTATATTATATTTTTGTAGACTTTTCGACAAATTGATTAGATAGTAAATAGTTTTTTATGCATATTCCCTTTCAGCCGTAACACGTCCAGCAGTGGACGTGTTACGGCTGATACGATGATGATGATGATAGTAATATTTTATTCCCTTTTGTGGTGAAAGCTTAAAGTCTAAATGAAGGATTGTTTCACAGTTCTATTAACCGGTTTTTCCTTATAGGTTTCAACGCTATTGTAGCCCGAGGCAGATGCTACACATATTCACAAGGTTTTCTAATCGAGAATAGAATTATAGATGAAGAAGTCAGATTAGATGATTCACCATCACCGATGGGTAAATCTTTGTTTATTAAGTCCTTTTTCTAAAGTGCATCTGCCTAGATTTTTCCCAGTGGGAAAAGGCTAGGTAGGTAATACACTTTTCCGAGCTCATCTTTTGAGCCGATATTGCGGTCGGCTTTCAGTCAACCCAAATTTAGCTGAATACCAGTATTGTACGTGAAGCAACTGATCTGGTCTGATCCCCACAACCCAGTAACTAGGTAACACGGTACTTCTTGGCAAGACTGGTATCAGATATTATGGCGGCTGACTATCCGCAACGACTGCCAAAGGTCTACATAATTATGACAGCCGGAACCAACGGTTTAGCGTGCTTTCTGAGGCACGGAGGATTATCGGTATTTCAAGTTGTTCACCCATCCACAGATCCGTCCCAGGCTAGCGTTGCTTAACATTAAATGCACGTGCGGCTGTTATAGTTTAGCCACGAGCTGCTCCAAAAATAAAGATGATAATTTGAAACATCAGAAAATTATAAATTATTTTAAAAAGAACATTTAACCTGAAAAGGTCTATTTGAACATAAATTCCTGTTTAGGATGGGCAAACAAGAACTTTAGATTAGGAAGTGTTATTAAAACCGTAACCGTGTATTTTACAGAAGCGACTATGGATTCTTTCGGCTGGAGTATTGACGTCGCTACTGATGACTCAGTTATAGTCGGCGGACCCGGAATGTTCCATGGTAAGTATAAGGATAAACATAGGCGAAAACGTGCGACAGAAGGTCGCTTGCACAATTCCAGACGCATGTTTAGGGTTCCGAACTCGAAGAGTAACCAACAGAACCCTATTACTAAGACTCCTCCGCTGTCCGCCCGTCCGTTAATCCGTCCCTTCGTCCATCCGTCCGTCCCGTCCGTCCGACCGTCTGTCTGACAGCAGCCTGTATCGCAAAAACCGTAATAGGAACACAGCTGAAATTTTCACAGAGTGTGTTTTGCCACTATAACAACAGATAATAAAAACGAAATTAAATTTAAATTAACCCCCTTACAAGAAGCGTGATTTTTTACCAACTCGCAATTGGCCAGTTTTTTGCAACACGTTAATAGTCACGGTTTCAGAGAGATACTTGTCCAGCGCAACAACCAGCGGGGATGAAGTTCATTCCTTGAGAGAGGCCATGGTAGAGCGGACAAAAATGACCATAAGCCTTGTCTCCCAGTGGGGTGATGACAATGTGGTCACTTTTAACGCCACCAAAACACAGGCGTGTCTTTTTACCGCAAAAAGGAGTCGTTCTGACCAAACTCCTACTTTTCGGGGTGCATCTGTTCCTGTGACTGATCGGCTCGAGCTCCTAGAGATGGAGTTGACATCCAGTCTCAACTTCGGCGCCATCATCGAGTACAAAGCCCAAACCGCGGCCAATAAGCTGGGCATCCTAAATACGGTGAAGCGATACTTCAGGCCTGGACAGCTTTTAACCCTATACAAAGCACAAGTCCGATCCTGCATGGAGTATCGTAGCCACCTTTGAAATGGCTCAGCTAAGTATCAGCTTGCCGCACTTGACTCGGTGGAACGCAAAGCTAAGAGGCTCATCGGTGACGTAAAACTGGTGGATGCCAAGCTACATAGCTTGGCTCATCGCCGTAAGGTTGCTTGCTTGTCGGTCTTCTACAGATTGTACTTCGGTGAATGTGCCCAAGAACTCCACGACCCCATCCCACCGGCCCCCTTCTGCCATCGGACATCCAGGCGCACTGCATCTTACCATCCCTACCTTGTTACGATTCCACCAATTCGCACTAAGCGTTTCCAAACGTCTTTTATAATGCGCACAGCAAAGAAGTGGAACTCTCTGCCTGCGTCCGTGTTTCCAAACGCTTACAGCCCTAATCTCTTCAAAGTTAGAGTGAACAGGCTTCTTCTGGGTAAGCTCGATCCATCGTAGACTTTGTCTCTGTCATCTCTGACCTAGACTAGAGTCAAGAGCTAACCCATCACAAATAAAAAAAAAAACGGTCTTACTAAGTCTGTGTACCCTATGCGGTACTCAAACTCAGTTTAACTCTATGGTCTTAGATGTAACAGACTTGTAAAATTAGTGTGTCCATGCTGAGAGGACTGTTAATGGTTTCAATATTAGTTTTTTAGATCATTCGGATTTGTTAATTATATAATGAAGCGGATAAAACGAGCATGTCGAATTCAGCCGCATTTTCCCTTTATGAAGACTCGATTTATCCCTATCATTTATATCTACATATATACTGGAGAAGACACTTGATCCCCCCTTTTTGTTATTGAAAGAGACAACAAGAATATTTTTATTAGTTTCCGTAGACTTTTTCAGGAACTTTTGAAGAAAAACCTTATTAGGCTAATAAGCCTACTAATCCTACAAATTTTATAAATGCGAAAGTTTCTGAGGATGGATGGATGGATGTTTGTAACTCTTTCACGTCAGAAATCCTGAAAGAATCTTCATGAAATTTGGCAGAGAGGTATATTAGTTTGGAATTACACATAGGCTATACATATCTTGACTAATGTCATTGTCCAGGAGGAGCAAGGCGCAGGAGCGTGGTGGTATAATTCTTCAAGAACACGCTCCTCAAGAAGTACCTCCCCATTTCACTCCTGAGCCAAGTCTACCAGCAGTTTTCGAGGGTTATCTCGAATCGTCTCGCACAAAAGTTCGATGATATCCAACCAAATCGGAGCAGGCCGGGTTTAAAAAAGGCTACAGAACCGTGGACCACATACTGACTCAGGCAAATAATCCAAAAGGCCGAGGAATAAATTAGCCTCTGTGCCTAGTGTATGTGATGCAAAGTCAAAGTCATGTACACGTGGACATGTCACACCGAGACCTGTAATTGTAAATGGCGCTAACCTCGAGGTTGTGCAAGAATACATATATCTAGGCCAAATTATACAACTTGGGCGGCACAACTTTGAGAAGGAGGCAACCAGGAGAATTCAGGGCTGGGCGGTATTCGGGAGGCTGCGTGATATCTTTGAATCGTCGATCCTACAATCCCTTAAGACCAGCGTCTATAACCAGTGTCGTCATGTCCTACCCGTAATAACTTACGAAGCCGAAACGTGGACACTCACCATAGGCCTGGTCCACAAATTCAAGGTTGCTTAGTAAGCAAAGGAGACAGCAATGCTCGGGGTTTCTCTGGAGGACAGAATTCGCAACGAAGTAATTTGCTAGTGAACTAAAGTCACCGACGTTGCGCGTCCTGAAGTAGAAGTGGGCCAGCCATGTCTGTAGACAGAGAGATGGTCGATGGAGCAAAAATGTGTTAGAGTGGAGACCGCGTATGGGCAAACGTTTTATGGGACGCCCTGCGGCACGATGGATTGATGATTTAAAGAAGGTAGCTGGCAGCGGATGGATGCGGACTGCTCAAGACCGAGATGGTTGGTGCTCTTTGGGAAAGCTTACGTTCAGCAGTGGACGGCGATTGGCTGAAATGAAGAATGTCATTGTTACAAAAAGTCTCCATTATCTATAAACTACCTGCTTGCTTTAAATAATTCAAAGTTTATGACAACTAGTTACTGTACCATGTCTCCCATAAGCATCAAAAGGCCCTCTCCTTCCTTCGACTTTAACAAACTGTGATTCAATGATTTGTTAAAAAAAAATACATTTTTTTTTTTTTTTTTCTAGGTCGGGCAATGGTTTACAACCGGCCTGAATATTATAAGATTCCATATTTACTCAGCAGAAGTAAACGTCCCCCTGAATTTAATTTTGGTAAGTAATTTTTTAACGCCGCTTTCATAACCATTTGCTAAATATAAAGTTTTGTTTGTGCTCATAATAATTTCATAATTAAATTTTCGTTCAGGTTTCGCCGTCGCCACCGGCACGTTTATCCATAGTGATTTATCGTATGCCGTAAGTTCAACTTACGGAAAATTTGGTTCTGGGGAGGTAAATATAATAATTACTATTATTCTTGCATGTTACCTTCATATCTTGGAAGGTATGAAGGTCAAATGTCATGCCCATGCACACCACCACCACGCACTTTTCCACCAAACGGAAAACCATTTTATACAGAATGTTCCAAAAGTGCGTGGTCATAATATTTCAAGGTGGTATTCTGTAGCTGTTATGCAGTAACGAAATAATATCAAAATCACTACATATTATATAACAAAGTCCTTCGCCACGTCTGTCTATCTGTTCGCGATAGTTTTCACCGATGAATAGAGTGGTTCTCGAGGTAGGTTTTAGTATATAATTGGTCAAGTTTTTGTATACATTACCTAAAATATATCCGCGATAAACGACATCCATGCGGGCGAAGCCGCGGGCCTCAGCTATTAAAAAATAATTACTTTTATTTTAAAACCCGAATTCATAAAATTATGAAGAAGTTAAAAAAAAAAACATTCTTCTAGCAGTCTGATGCAGTCGATGCCATCAAATCTTGCGCTTGCAAAGTGATTTTTTTTTTAATTTTAAGTCGTTATTTGCGGTCAGATAAACAAAAAAGTTAGTTAATATTATGATATTGTTACTTTAATTTATACCAGAAAAAAGCGACAAAGCTCTTCAAGAAAAGGCACGTATGGTGCCATTGCGCTTCGCTTGGCAGAAGCACATCCGTGCCCCCAGATACAGAACTCCACCCTGAAATATTTTCTGTGTTTCCTGATAGCTACAACCTAAGAGTCTTTAAGGCAAGAGTGAATAAATTACTAGACAAGTGTGCTCCATCTTCGACCACATCATCGCTTACCATCAGGTGAGATAGTGGTCAAACGGATGCCTATCAATAGTAAAAAAAAAATACCACGTACTTTTTACAGGTATTTTTCTTCAAAGCTAAGAAGGGCTATCCTTCTTTAAAAACATTGGTTACAAAAGAGGACACTCCAGCCGTTGGCTCAATGTTTGGGGCGGTGCTGTGTGCTGCCAAGATGCTTGGCAAAAGAACTGATCTACTCGTGGGAGCACCTGCATATGCCAATGCGAAAGATCCTTCAACCTATAATCTTGGTGCTGTTTATGTTTATCTTGCCCGTACGCTTAAAGTAAGTACTAAACTAATATAATTATGTTCATTTTGCCCCAAAGTATTTTCATTATTGTTTTTAAAAAAAATGTAACTTTAAGTATGGAAAATACTCGATACTGTATAGTAAGGTATAAAGAATTTCATATTAATACTAGCTGATCCGGAAAATGTAGTTTTGCCAAAAAAAAGACAGCCTATGACCTATTCTCAGACTTAACATACACAAAAAGTTTCATAAAAATCGGTCAAGCCGTTTTGAAGGAGTTTGATAATGAACACTGTGACACGAGATTTTTTATATATTAGAAGATTAGATATTATTCAGATTCAGATAACTTTATTTGCACAAACATGTATGTACATACAATTATAAAGAAAAAAATGCATGCAAGGTGATATAAGTATATAGAGTTGTGCTAAAATGTTTACCATATTATCAGGGTGTGCAAATAATACTGCTGGGAAGTTTGTTGGCCACTTCTTCTTCCCAGCTAAAACACTAGGAAGTGGGATGGCGATTTGGGGGACTGTCTTCATGTAAATTTTGACGTTCAAAAAGCGCTGATTTTCAGCCTAGTTTGAATAAATGCCTTTTTATTTTGATTGTGGTTTTGAATAATAAAAGTTTAGAATAAAAAATAATACCAATATTCAGAAACATTGACAACGCTGACATAAATAAAATTTTATTGTTTGATCAAATAATTAATTCTAACCGCTTAGCCGCCAACGAAACGGCTAAATAAGCTGGCAGGCTGCCATATATATATTCCTAAAACTGAAAATTAATTCTTTCAGAATCCGCCAACATATCACAGAATCATCGTTGGTGAAAAACCTGGATCAATGTTTGGTAGCGCAATTATAAGCGTTGGTGACTTAAACAACGATAAAAAAGATGGTAAGGCATATTTTTATTATATACTAGTGGTCGTCACGCGCTTTCGTAGTTCCCGTTTCCGTAGGACTACGGGGATAATATGTAGCCTATGTTACTCCCTGATAATGTAGCTATCCAATGCTAAAAGAATTTTTCAAATCGGTCCAGTAGTTTCAGAGCCTATTCAATTCAAACAAACAAACAAATCTTTCTTCTTTATAATATTAGTATAGATTTATAAAATATTTAAAGATAATTTATATCTATGGTAGGCGCCAAATAAACTTTCAATAAAGTACATTGACCTTTCCCAAATATCCCTGCGTAGATACCCGAACAATAAATTATGAACCGTTTTCTATTACTAGAGAACGTAAAGGATCACCACGATAGAAGTCGATTCAGGACAGCTTTATCTCTTTATTGAGGTCAATGACCGTTATTGCAAATATATCTGGCACCTATAATAGTTACCTCACGAATAAACTAAGTTAAGAGGAAATGCTGGCGGCGAGACTTTGTACGTAAAAGTCATAATTCAAGGTTTGGCTCTCGACTGTTTTCTCCTCTAATTTTTTTTTTTACCTATATAAGAGATATTTCAAAAACTGAATAAGAAGAATATATACAGGGTCCCTATGTTTTCTTTTTAGATGATTTATTAACCGTATAAGCACTAGAACTCTCACAAAATGCTCAAAATTGACCGATAAATCGCTGTTATCAGAGCCCTAGTGTACAAATTTGGCACCTATTAATCAAAAAAGGAAAACATAGAGAAACAGTATACATCCTTCTTATTCAGTTTGTGAAATATCTCTTATATCGGTCCAATATTGGAGGAGAAAACAGTCGAGAGCCAAACCTCGAATTATGACTTATACATACAAAGTCTCGCCGCCAGCATTTCCTCTTAAACGTGTCATTTTTGTGATCGAGTCTAAAACTACTTCCTTTCTTCTTTATTTTGCTCATTTCACAGAAATAGCAATAGGTGCTCCCTTCGAAAACTCTGGACAGGGCGTTGTGTACCTGTATAGTGGGGCTAAAATCATCAGTGCCGATATCTCCCTGAAACCGCTGCAGAAGATCAAACCTGAAGCCAGTTATGGGCAGTCCTTCGGCATGAGTCTTACTCCATTGTTAGATTATGACAAGAACGGCTGCAAAGGTATTCACAGTATCCTAAGCATGATTGCAAGTCGCCTGGACTGTGTTTATGTGGGTTGCTATTGTACTCATGGCTTGTCACAGCAGTGATCCACATTTTTTATCTGTGCTTTCTAACGTAGTTGTAAGTTTTACTAACAGTTTTTGCGTCATGGATTAAGAGAAATTATATTATATTCTACGTCTTTGGTGCGCAAGGTGTGAGCCAGTTCCAACAGTATCCTGAGCATGATTGCTGTCAGGCTGTTGTAACATTAATCTATGCTCCAGTATCTCAGCTGGAATGCTGAAGCAATGATCTTTATATTGTGTGTGTAATGAGTATGTTAATACCCTGCGCGTTTTCAGAGCTATTGCTTGATGCTTGCTGCTTGCTGCTTAGATATATGATAAGATAAGATATTTATTTTATGTAAAAACATGAGTAGTTACATCTGCAAGAGATTTGCATGGTCTTAAAATAACATTTGGTAACAGGATCTACAACTTTTGCCATTTAGGTATGGCGTCCACATTTTTTTTTTGGTCAAGTTAGCCATTTGAATTTAACAATATCAAAAAAAAAAACTAAAAGGTAATAATTTAATCTACTGTCGACGCATCCATGAACAAGTTTTAAAACAGGAGAGTGAAATCGTGAAAAAAAAAACAGCTGTTCAGTACATTTTGTCGAGTTATGCGCACATAATTGCATACGCAATTTTTTTTGTTGGTACTGTAGTAAAACTTGTTCATGGTGAATAGAATAACCGTCTTTCACCATTTCGTACTCCTTGATTTCCTCTAAGACCGTGACCATAAAGTTTCGTTTTAGAGCGTCGTAATGTTGACAAGTATTTTTTTTTCTGTCAGTGTCCACAGTTGAAAAATATGGTCTACCATAGAGTTCAATCGTTCAGAAATGAAAAAAAAAACGCATAGAAATAAAGTTTTAATCAGTTTCAATCAGTTTCCGGACACTTCTGGAACCAAAGATTCCAGAAGGGTCCGTAAAGGCAAACGTTGTATGCGTATGTAGTGTAACTACGTCATGTTTTATGTAAACAAAACAGCTGTAGCTAAAAACATCTTTTTAGTTTCTCTCAACGAATTGTGGAAATGGTCCGTGCGGTAACAGAATCGCCTGATTTTCACCGCGTATAATAACAGGTTACCGACATAGTGCGAAGGATCGCCCAACTGAAGTGGAGTACATACATTGCTCGCAGAATAGATGGTCGATGGGGTTGAAAAGTTCTGGAGTGGCGAACGCATACCGAGACACGAAGCGTTGGCGCGGCCTCCCACAAGGTGGACCGATGACCTGGTGAGGGTCGCGGGTAGCCGATGGATGCGAGACGCACAGGACCAGTTGTTGTGCCGACATTTAGAGAAATGCTGTTGCGACGATAGGTCGTGTTGGAGTAAAAATGAAAGTGATATGAGTGGACTGTATAAAATGTATAATATGTAACATGAATTAAAACAAGCAAACAAGTAAATATGTAAAATGAACGCTAAAGACGCGCAAGCGCAGCCGTGCGTGGAGGCGTGCTACAGCTGACTCGTTGGAGTGGGGGCCTGCGACCGGCCGTCGGCCGGCTGACTCCCCGCTGTCCCCGCACCCCTCGTTCACTGCCGCCGGCGCGCGGCGGTGTTGAGAGCAGCGGTCTCAACAAATGCCTTTGTCCAGTAGTAGTGTCTTTTGGGCTGGTATAATGATGATGATAGCAGGTCATCTCGCAGAAGATACATCTAACAATTTTCTTTAACATTTTTTTTTCCGGCAGAAATTGCAATCGGCTCACCATATACAGACACGGTAGTACTCCTACGCTGCATGGCATCAATAATTGTGAAAACATCAGCTACATTCCCTAGTTTACAGGTACAGTGATATTTTAATCTTCTTACAACAACGGTAGCCCATTTCATGTATCCAATGACCATTAAACTTTCTTAAAAATATGTATACACCTTGTTCTTCACGTTATCCATAAATTTTAGCAAACGCTTCTATAGCTTTAACAAATCAAATCAAACAAAGTAAGTAGTACTTAAAGGCTTACAAAGATATTTGCAATTTAATTTAATTAAGCTATGCAGTATGAAAGGGTCTTAGGGCAATTAAAATGAAAAATCTATGAAATCCTATTTGATTTTTTTTTGTTTGTCGATGCCAATTCGTATAAAGAGGCATGCATATCGAGTAATTTACATCAAGGTATGAAAATTAACAAAAAATAAAATAATAAGAATTGAGTAACCTATATATAATTAAAAATGCTTTTTTCCATGTTTGGAACACCCGGTCGAAGTTTATGTATATCGTCCGTTACACGGTGTATTTATATTTGAACGTTTTGACTAATTTTAAAAATATTATTCATTTTTATGACACATGACAACCCTGGGAGGCAGGAAAGGGAGCGGTGACATCTTTATCAAATTTCATTCACCAAGCGCAAAATGTGTTTCTTTATTGTGATCTTTATGATTTTATGTAAGATACATTGAATGGAACACCTTTGTAATATGACCAAAATATCACGATATATTTTAAACGTTTAAATATTACCACATAATATTCAGCATCGCTTCGGAAAAAAATTGCACGGCGCTATAACTACGTCTTGTATCAACTCCATTTCTTTCGTTTACTTCCTCATAGATACTGCCCAAGAGCCGGCGCGCATATGTCGGAGCGCATCGCAGAGCATTTTTTTACTCTTAAACTATAATCGACATTGTCATGATTAAAATAATATCTGAAATGAATGAACACAAAAATTAATTCCTGAAGAGCATCGAAGCGACTACATGCGATAGGTAGCGCGCATGAACGCGACTGCGCGAGCATGCACGCTACTACGCGCGCATCCGCTTCGGGTCGTACACGTTTGGAGTCTAGTTAAATTGCAAAACGAATGACAACGGTGTATCGAGTATGCGCAGTCTAGTGCATCCACGTGCATTCTCAAGTAGAAATTCGTCTAATGATTGTGTCACGCACGCGCTTAGAAAACTTCGCGAACATGCTCTGCGCTGCGCTCCACCATATGTGCGTCGGCCCTAAGAATTCAAATTGCAATATTACCGTGTGCATAAAAACATATTACTTTTAATGTTAATTCCCTGTATTCACTTCCTTATTTTCAGGGTCGCACTAAATCCCGTAAAGAAAAATTCGAATTCGATGTTTGTTTATCTGTTGAATATCCGACACTTCCGGATAAAATAACAGCGAGTAAGTATACATTTTCAAATAATTTTTTACATTAAAAATGATTTATTTTGCTGTTACACACAGTACACCAAACTTGTAAAGTGCAATTCATTAAGATGTTTGATGGTTAAACAACATTGTATAATAATTGATCCAACTTAAGTCAAGCTTGTATTTTGAAAGAAGGTTGTTCTTAAGATCATAACACCAGACTTACAACCTTGTTTGAGCTTGAATTGACTTCCAACCCTTAAAGTAAATAAATATCGCTAACAACACCTTCATTTGACATCTACATTCTTCGTTAAATAAATGAGTGCCACACAGAACCTGAGCTCATCAAGTCTTAGAACAAATAAGATTTTAAAGAGCATCTTCACTGTGACTTATAACTGTGGGGCAATTCTCTTATTTTAAGGAACGCTCACATTCGTACCATCATCCACAGCCTGACTTCACTTACTTATGAGCATAGGTCTCTCTATTCATGTGCCAATCCTCACGATCTTGCGCCAATCTCATCCAGATTGTACCCGCAATAACAACAGTTTTGTCTGCCCAATTGCCCATCTTTCCGTCGGACGACCGACACGTCTTAATCTTCCAGTCCGTGACCGCTATTCAGTCATAAACATCTCTAATTTCTCTTCCTTTCGACAAGTTTTTGACGTTGATTAAGTATAGTTCCCGTCACGAGAAGCTATAAATTTTGTAAACAAAGAATTTTAAGAAAGACAACAAATAATCCCAAATTCAACCAACTCAAAGTAACTTACGTGTAATACGAAACTACGGAGTAAATTACTTGGTCGGGTTATATTAAATTTATCGATATAAAGCGCTGTCGTCTTTGTGTTGTGGTACTGGAACGCTCGTAGAACAAACATTTGAAACAATTGAATGTGTGTTTACAAAATTTATAGCTTCTCGTGGTGGAGAATATAGCTGAGATAATATTGTGACTTGAATTTTAACGCTTAGGTAAAAGTATTTCTGTGTTAAAAAACGAAGTTTTATTAACAGTTGGAAAATTGCAGATGATTTCTGCTAAGAAACTATTTTTATTTTTCAGATATAAAAACAACGGTGGAGATGAACCACGACCATGCCAAGCTAGACACCAATGGCACGAGCCGTTATATCTTCGAAACGGCTCTGAACGATAAAATAACAAAAGATTACTGCAAGAAAGTTCCGTTTATTTTGCCTATAGTAAGTACTAAACATTTTTGGAACAATCTATTCTAAACGTAGATGCAAAAGTTTTTTATATGTTTGTTACCTCATAATTCCGTCATTTATGAACCGATTCAAAAAATCTTGTTTTATGTGAATAGATAAACTTTCCAATAGGTCTCATTTAAATTTCATCAAAATCGGTACTGTAGTTTGGCTTTTAAATCAAAATAGCTGGAAATTCTTTATTTATACAGAGAAAATTGACTTCTAAATAAAAAAAACACTACAAAGTATAAAATACCTTCAATTTCGGAAGACGGTGTTAAATAAAATACAAAGAAACAACCAAAAACACTGACTTCCAAAATTAAAGTTATTTTATACTTTCTAGTTTTATTTTTATTTGGAAGTCGGTCGTATTTTTTTGTAAAAAAGTTTTTTTGATAAATTTTAATAAGCCCTTGGCCTCAATCGTGCCTGAAGGATGAGGTCTACCATAAAACAAGCGAGCTCAGAAGATGCTTGTTCATTCTTGCCTAATTGTGACGTATTTATGTATACACGTATAATTCCGTAGAAATTAGCAATGAGTTTCAAACCTAGGCTGAGCATTTCGCGCGCTACCAGTATTTAACGCCCTTTGCGTTCCTGGGACGCGGAGACTCTTTCAAACAAATTCCGCAACCCTGGCAGGCACTGGCCCTAGCGGGCCCTGTCTTCTATGCTGACAGCTCTTTGAGGCGCGCGTGGAACATTGAGCGCCGTCGACCTGGGCTTAGTTCTGATCGGACGGCGGGCCACTCAATGCTCGCCGCCCGCAGGCCCGCGCCTGCGGTGGCCGGGAATCGTCTTGCGACGGTTCCCGGCCACGTAGGTGTCTTCGTCTGTTGGGGCGGACGGGGCGTGAGGTTTCCCTCTCTCTCACGCGTTTGGCCTCCTCCTTCGCTAGCATTACTGCTTTGCAGAAGGAGGTGACCGCTTCCCATGCCTCCTCGCTCCGGACCATGGATTGAACCAAGGCCGGACGCGAGAGGTCACCGCCTCTGATCGCCTCGACGAGGACACGGCAGTGTTCCACCCAAGCAGGACAGACCTCCACCGTATGCTCCACCATGTCCTCCGGGTGATCCTCCCCTTGGCCACCCTGGTGTCAGATATTCTGATTTCTGACTATCTGTGACGACTGTCAAAGATCGTTAAGTGACAGCCAGGACTAACCGGGGCTTAACGTACTTACCTGGGCTAAGAGATCTAAGAGAAGAGACCCTTCTTAGCCCAGGAAAGTTTCGGTATGCGGATGGTCGCCCATCCACGGGTACACATACGAATCAATTCATTTAAACTTCATGCAAAAAGGTGCAATAGCGATGCCTTTCGCATTAATTAATTATCAGTTTTATATTTATACATACACTAGCACTTCGGCCGCGACTTCACCCGCGCTGCAATTTTCTTAAGGACCCAATTTTTTTCTATTAGGTAATTGTTATTCAGAGATAATGTAGCTTTCTATTGGTGAAAGAATATTTAAAATCGGTCCAGTAGTTTTTGAGTTAAATCGTAACAAACAAACAAGCAAACAAAAAATCTAATTTTCCCTCTTTGTAATATAAGTTTAGATAGACTTGAGGCGGTTTAGAAACTCTGACACTATAGTGTGTAGGGTCGTTAGACCTTACTGACCACACGATAAGAGGAAGAAGAAGAAGTTTAGATATTAAGATAAGAATATTAAATTCTGATTTTTTTTTTCCAAGGACGGTAAATACGAAACGGAAATATCGTACGTGATATCATCTGAGCTGAAGACCGATCCCAGAAGCCTCACAAGTTTCGATAGTTCCCGGGTCCTTCTCAGCGATCTCAGTGTCTTGAACATTCGGGACGCGCTGTGGGCGGCCGAGTGCGCCGACAAGACTTGTGTGCCGAACTTGGAGCTAACTGCCAATATCAGTTTCAAGTAAGTATACTTAGCATTAAAAAAAACTTATAGGTCTTCCGTTGTAAGGTTCTGTCCCTGAAGGGTGACCTACAGGCTGTCTCAGGAACTGTAATAGGTAGACAGTTGAAATTTTAATTTTTTTTTTTGTGTATTTCTATTGCCGCTATAACAACAAATATTAAAAATTAAGGTTTATGGTACAGAACCCTTTGTGCGCGAGTCCGACTCGCACTTGGCCGGTTTTTTGTTGGTTAACGTTTAGAGTAATTATATGTGTGCGGCAATTTGAATGAAAACCTGAATTGTTTTTTTTTACAATATAAGAATGCAGTTTTGCCAGTAAAGTGGTATCGACAGAAAAAGAGTACCTTGCCTGCCTGTAAAAGTATATTGTCTTCACTGCTAGGTTTAGACGCATGAACAAGGAGAACTCTAAAGTAGGAGAAATTTTAATTCTGGACAAAAGGTATTCCCATCGGCAAGCACGGGCCTCGGAAAGCACGTTAAGCCGTTGCTCCCGGCTGTCATTTGTAGACCTTTGGCAGTCGTTACGGATTGTCAGAACGGAGTGCCATAAAATCTGATACCAGTTTTGCCAAGATGTACCGTGTTACCCAGTTAATGGGTTCTAGAGGTCTGGTAGGCAGCCGCTCCACGTAAAACACTGGTATTCAGCTGAATCCGGTTTGACTGGAAGCTGACCCCAATGGAGGGAAAAAGCTAGGCAGATGATGAGGAATTTCCATGGGGACCATGCGTTGTACCTCATTTTGAGACTCGTCTTCTTCACCTTCGGTCTATACATTCTGTTAATATAGCGTGAAAATTTAGCTGGAGTGAACTTTCACTCCTCCTAAAGCTTGAGTTCAGTGGCCTTAGTGCAATTATTTAACGTTCTTGGTCGCGTTAGCATAAACGTCAATTTTGTATTGAAACTAAATAAGAGTCTGGTGACAATAGCGGAAAACCTTTTAACCTACTTCAAAAAATGGAAACGGTTCTCAATTCGGTTGAATTTTTTTTTTGTTTGTTTGTTACCTCATAACTCCGTTATTTATGAATCGATTTGATAAATTCGATGTGTTTTATGTGAAAGGATATACTCACTTATTGGACCCATTTAAATTTTATTAAAATCGGTTTAGTAGTTTGTATTTTAAATCAAAATAGCTGCAATTCGTTTACTTAGATGACGTATTTGGTTTGTCGTCCAAGTATACGAAATTGCGTATTTTGCTTTCGTGTGGTGTTGTTGGGTGTGAGGTACCACTACTCGTAAAAAGTGAAAAATAAAAAACTTTTATACAAAAAAATAGAACCGACTTCCAAATAAAAAACAACTACAAAATAAAAAATAACTTTAAAGTCGGTTTTTTGGTTTTTCCTTCGTATTTTAACACACTTCCATTTTTTTTTTATTTGGAACTCTTGTATTTTTTTTTTTTCTAACAATTTGACATAAGCGAATTTTTACGTTAACGCGATTGAGTAAGTTAACAAAGTACGAACTAAGCTCTCTGAACTCACTTTAAGCTCTCTTCACCTTATTCCACAGATAGATCTTTACAGAAGAGCACCACAGGTGATAAACCCAAACTGAAGAATAGCTACTCGTATGATTAATACCATAGTTTATTCAACCGTTAAATATAAAAGGCTACGAATATTTTCTAAACTCTAACTATACCACAAACTCAACAAGCAAAACGACGCCTCTGTGTTTCGGCTTCTATGACGTATGCATTGTTTGAAACAGCCTTCCGGGCAACATTTAATTGACATTACATTTAATTTTCGTGATTGCAGAAACGATTTGCACACATACATCATAGGCTCGAGTACGACAGAAACTTTGAGCTTTACATTGCACAACTATGGGGAGGTGGCGTACGCCTCGTGTGTGAAGCTGCACATCGTCGGAGTTAACGTCTTCAAGCCAGGAGGCTGCGTGTATGAAGCCTCGTCTGATGGAGACAGACTTACGTGTGAGCCATCCAAGCCCCTTCGGAATGGTCAAAATACGGTACGTCCACTTCATTATTGCTTTAAACTACTTTTTAAATTATGATTAAATCCACGTCCATTTTGGGGTTTCCGAAAGAGCTGTAGAGCGCAGCATTCTGAGAGTTAAAGAGTAAACCGAACACGGGATATCACGCTGCACTCCTATAAACGTGTAATAAACGTGGCTTTATGGATCGGGAGATGGCTTGGCCGAGTACCATACATACTAGTAATGTGAGAAGACGCGAGATAAGAATGCCTAGTAGTCTTAGCCCAGCACAGATCCAAACTGCTAGATAGACAAAAATGTTATGATAGAAGTCAAATGGTAAATCGATCAATTCAAGGCGCAAAGGGTCTCGAATAAAAGGCGTAAATCGCAAAGAGCTTTCTGCGGCTATTTTGTAGGCGCCCTGACATCTATGATGTTCTTCAACATACTTCTTGAGACTTGGCTTAACCCCAGTGCTATTCGGCACGAAATGAAGAGAATTTCACAGTAATGCGAAATAGTTACAACCCATACTAGTCGCCCGTCAGCCTTCACGAAAATCAACGTCGGCGAACGCAAAAACACCGCGAGCCATTTTTTTCAATAATTTGTTACTAAACATTGTGTTTATATGAAATTTTTTCGAGTAATTTTGTCGAAAAACGTAGTTTTGATGTATGCATTTTCTCGGCTTGCCTTCGGCTCGGCGTGGAAAATTAAAATGTACTATTTTAATTTTCACAGACCAGCAGTCTTATCGAACTGGAGATGGTTCATCTCACAAACAAGGACCAGTGGATAAACATCACCATGCTTCTATACAATCACTGTAATGATGTTGTAACACAAACCCATACATTTGAAATTCCTGTGAAGGCTGATCCAAGTGGAATTGTCGTCAAAGGGTTTGTAGTATTATCCTATCTTAATTTTTCTTAATCAATATATATAAAAATCTCCCGTTACTGACTGATTGAGTGACTGAGTGACTGGGAGCACTAATAGAGGATTTCCCAAAATTCCTACGATACTGGGAAAAAACGGGATATACGCGTACGAAGTCGCGGGCAAAAGCTAGTCCTAATTTATAAAACTCTTCTGTTACTGAGTGACTGAGTGAGTGAGTGACTGACAGACAATACACAGCCGAAACTACTGGTCGTAGAAAGCTGAATTTGGCACGTAGATTCCTTGGGGAGTGTAGGAGTCCACTAAGAGAGGATTTCCCGAAATTCCTTCGGGAAAACGGAATTTGCGCGTACAAAGTCGTGGGCAAAAGCTAGTACTAATATAAATGCGAAAGTTTGGCTGGATGTTTGTTACTTAATTTCGCTGGAACAGCTGGACGGATCTTGATAAAATTTAGCACAGAGTCTAATCTGCACATAGGCTATCCCGGGAGTGTACTCCCTTGGGATATTTCCTGACATTTACGCGGCAGAAGCTAGTATCCAATCATAATCTGCCTAGCCTTTTCCCAACTATATTGCGGTCGGTTTTCAGTCGAACCGGATTAAGCTGAATACCAATATTTTACGTGGAGCGGTTGCCTAGGCAGACCTCCACAACCCATTAACTAGGTAATACGGTACTTCGTGGCAAGACCGGTGTCAAATTTTCCGGCTTTTGACAATCCGTAACGACTGCCAAACATCTACAAATGACAGCCAGAACGAATAATTCATTTTATTTTCAAACTTGTTTGCATGTTTTTTCTGAATCTTGAGCTCTAAATAAAACGTTATTCCATCAGGACTAGCGATTGTTTTGTCAAAATGCAAGATATTGACCACGTGACTTTCATTATTTTGACAACTATGGTCGACACCAGATACATTTTCTTAAGGCTTGTATACATGCCAATGACCTTGTGCATACAAACGGAGCTAACTACTCCTCTACGCGCCACTCCGCTATCCGCATTTTTAATTTATTATAAAAAAGTAACTCTTATTTTAAAAAAGTAACAAAACCAAATTATTTTCGTTTGTATTGCAAAGCAGTAGATATAATTTTTTTTAGACTTTTGTTAAAAAATGAGTGAGTAAAATGGTTTCATCTCATCGATTTGGAGGATTTTTTTTCTTATTATGTGATACCGATACATAAATTCTGGCTAAACCAAGTTACGAATCATATCATGTAGATTACTACCTATTTTTTTCAGATGTAATTTCTCCGTAAATGCCGACGAAAAGTTACTTCATCTGCATGCTGTTTTAAGCATTTCTCGAGAGAGCAGCCTTAATATCTCTTCGTGGAAAATAAATTATGAATCGTTGTTCATTACTAGAAAATGTAAACGATCACGATAGATGTCGATTCAGGACAGCTTTATGTCTTTACTAGCTTTTTCCCGCGATTTCGTACGCGCATATCCCGATTTTTCCCGTGCCCGCCGGAATTTTGGGAAATCCTGTCTTAGTTCTCCCCTACACTTCCCAAGGAACCTACATGCCAAATTTCAGCTTTCTACGACCAGTAGTGTCGGCTGTGCGCTGTCTGTCAGTCACTCAGTAACGAAATAAATTTATATATTAGGATCATTCATTGAAATATAAAAAACCCAAGATGCACAGTCTCGAACAAATGCAACACTCGAAACTGTCGTCAAAAACTGACGTGTATCAAGTGTCATGTGTGAGTTGTGTGTAGTTATACTATAAACAATTCTTTTTTTGGTAATTCAACCTTACACAGATCGCTTAAAGTTGTTTTTACATAGCAGTGCAGTATGGCGAGCGATGCGAGACTGTTTGAAACTAGCGCACAATTATACATATTGCGCTTGTTTTTTTGCGGACGTTTTTGAGATGTTGAGTGTGTATCTTGGGTGTTTTATATATCAATGATTAGGATTTCTGTTTTCGGAATTATGTCAATAAATGTAGGTCTGTCAATGACTGTTATTGCAAGTTTATCTGCGACCATAAGCGTTTTTGCTGATAAATGTCACTTTATTCAAGCTCACTGGCTTTTTTTTACACCAGCTACATTAAATATCATCCTTACTTCCTTACCAATCCTTACAAATATTATAAATGCGAAAGTAACTCTGTCTGTTTGTCTGTCGCGCTTTCACTGCAAATCTTCTGAACCGATAAATTTGGTACACATATAGTCTAAAGCCTGAGAAAGGACATAGGCTACTTTTTATCCCGGGAGTATGTTACCCAGGGACCACGCTGGCAGAAGCTAGTTTAAAATAATTCCTTTACTTTTGTTTCGTTTGCAGAACAACAGATATTGGTACTATTGTTGGCATGACGGAAGAAGATATCGAAAAAAATGGCAAAAAGTTACAACACCTTTATACGGTAAGAAACTTTAATAGTATATTTTTAGCCGACTACAAAAAAGGAGGTTCTCAGTTCAGTTGTTTATACAACATGTAACAGAATAAACGCAATGCCTCTTAAGGGGTAATTTTACCATCATAATGAACAACTTTTATTATAGGACCAACACTGAAATCGCAAAATAGGGACGGGTATTTCGATGATACACCAGTGTCCTCTTTTTTTCAAATCAGATCAAATCAAATCAAAAGGCATTTATTCAAACTAGGCTGAAAATCAGCACTTTTTGGACGTCAAAATTTACATGAAGACAGTCCCCCAAATCGCCCAGCCCGTCACTTACAATTCATATCATTGAAATTGTAATAGGAAATGTATAGATATTGAGATATTGTTAGGTTTGTGTCAATCCAAAACCAAAAATGTAGATACTTAACTAAATTCTGGATGGGGCTTGGTTTGCGAAGGCGCGCAACGGAACTCCTTAACGGCAAATAGCTCGAATGTGTTGATTGGCTCATTCAGGGTACAATTATTTCCTAATGGTACCTTAATAAAGGTTTTTGTTAAGTACTAATTTTTAATTTTTGAGAGGTACCAGCACTAAAGTGACAAAAAAATCAAACTTTTTTACAAGAAAATACAACCAACTTCCAAATAAAAACCATTACAAAGTACAAAATACGACGTCCCTCTTTTTTCACAACGGAATCATGACGGTATTAAATATCATAATAGTAGCTAGTAATGGGCGTTGTGGTAGAGTCACCGTAGCTTTTAAAGATTGTTAAATCATTAAATCACTGACTCTATCCCTCTCTTACCAAGATTTTAGTTGAAATGAGCCATCGATTCTACGAAGCCGTAGCTAAACTACGATGAGGAAGAATGTTAAAAAGTGAGCGTCGGACTCGCGTGCAAAAGGTTCCGAACGAATTTCATTTTAAGTGCATGTTATTTTACCACATATAAACTAATATATATAGGTTTTCCTGTAAAATTAAGTAAAGAACTGTTATCAGATTTTTTTTCAGTTGGAATGGTATTTTTTATTTATTTATTTAAACTTTATGCATTCTCTACCAGTCAACTTTTGGGTTAAAAAGACTAAACTGTGGTAGGCGTATAACAAAAAAAAAAAACAGTTTTTTTTTTTTCGAAAAGTTTTTATGTAATTTCTAGAGTAACTTCAAAACCATTTATTATAAAATTATGAAAAGTTATAATAATAATCTTTAAGATCAGCCAAAATTGTCTAAAGCAAGACGTGCAAAAGACGACCTCAGGCTGGTATTTTGTAATTAGCATTGTGAAGAGATGTCATCATAGAAGACGGGGTCCGCTAGAGCCAGTGCTTGCCAGGGTTGCGAAATTTGTTAGAAAGAGTCACCGCGGCCCTGAATCGCAAAGGGCATTAGGAGGAACACGGATAGGTTTTAATCGATTTCCCATCCATTTTATTACAGATCAATAACAACGGACCAACGAACTGGGAGGGGCTGCTCGTTTATGTAACATTGCCGATGCAACCCTACATCAAGTATTTTAACAATGATAATTCTTCAGTCGTTGTAAGTTGTTCAGTTTGTCTACTTTACAAATAGTATATTTTTTCTTTTGAAAAACGGAACCCCAAAAGTATTAGGTATCTGTACCTACGTAAGAAGTTGTCGTCTTTTTGACCATTTTGAAGTTCTTATCATTATTATTTTCGGTTGAACTTTGGAATTTATAGATAAGTACCTACAATCTATATAATTGTTATCTACGTTAGAACACATTTTTGAAAATAACAGAAACTATCTTATATATTGCAATATTAGGGAAAAAAATAAAACCCAAGAAAAAAAAATACACTATTAGAAAATTAAAATTTCATAACCAATCAAAGTCATTGTTATTTCAAACGTTCGCATTTTCATCTCAATCGCGATCTGCGAAAAATGTATACAAATTGAGCCTTGTTTTTACCAAAAAATAGTACAGTTATTAGCCCTTACATTTTTGCTTCAGTTATTGATCCAAATATGATGAACCGTGTATTAATTTTTTGTTCGTAAGAATTCTGATATTTGACAGATATAATCCAATTTGCTTTCAGGTATCATCTTCTATTACCAATGATAATACTCTCTGCACATATGAAACAGACGACACGTCGATGTTGTTCACCTGCACTGTAAACAGTCTGATGAAAACTGTGGAATCTGCCACTATCCTCATACCGATCATCATTATACCCGGAACTCTCAGTAAGTATCATGACATCATGACGATGGATTGGGCAGAGACTTATCCATGGCACTAGCTTTTACCAGCGTTTTAGCCCACATTTACCCCCCACCTTTAGCCGTCTCTAGGGTCCCATCTATCAATCTATTGGGGTTTGTTTTCCGCGCTTAGTCCTGATGTTGGACCATTGTGCGTGAGCTAAGGCGGCCGTCATTCCAACCAGTCAACCTCACTCCAGAAGCAGATCAATCCTCCTAATGTGTTCAGGATATATATTTGTTAGCCTCCGTATTTCGCGACGCCTGCGCATTCCAAGAGCACGTGCGATACAGTTTCCTTCTCCTCCATGCATGCTCTGCACAGAGGACTGTCCGTTACAACTATCGTGTTGAAATGTTTGTTCAGTGAGCAGTGCGTGGTGATTAGCCCTGCCACCATTCGCAGGCTGCCACTATCCAGTCGCAGCAGGTGCCCGCTCCCATCTTTGTCTTTACCAATTTCGTCAAAGTTGGTTTGGCTATTTAGCCGTGAAAGCATACAAAACTTACTTTTGTATTTAAATTACTTAGGATATTCACAATTCACCTTTTAAGTTCAAGTTTCATGTAATAATTGGCCGTCTAACGCCAAAAACCAGACAAGTATATCGGTCTTTAGGCCCAAAAGGCAGCGCGTCGTGTAATTGTTATACCACAGTCTTCTGGAACATTACAAGAATTTATGCTCGCCAGGATTTCCAAATAACGTAATGTTTCGTTAACGATATCCAGATTTTAATATTTTTTTCGGCCGTCATTTCTTTGGCGGTTTACCTTGACACATTTTTTGTATCAGCGTTCCACTGAATGGCCATTTACCAAAAAATAAAAATACAGATTGGCCGACGTATGTTTTATTTTAGTGTGATATTTGTTACGGTAAAAATGTTATGCGAAAATAAATAGTATTAATGTAACGTTTGAAAATGTAGTGGAATGTGAAGTTTAGTTGATATAAATATTTAAGTTACTTATGTAAACTTGTTACTATTTTAAATTATTAACCGATGTTTATTTTACTTTTTTTGCAGAAGGGCTTCTTGATGAAGACAAAAATATTACTTTAACGTCGTCTGTTAAGATAGAACTTTTGGATGGCAAGTTCAAACCTGAGAGGTAAATAAATAACAACGAAATTGAACAAGAGGAGGCTTTATAACTTCTTCACTAACCTCCGATCTTCGATCCCGATTTTGGCGACCGCCACGTGCGACCGCGACTAATTACTATAAGACACTTACGGCTGCTAGCGACCGAGTCGCGATCAAGGTGGTCGCCTGGCGACAGACCACTATAATCGCTTGATCGTGTGGTCGCGGTCGCGCGTCGCCGCCGCGACCACACGATCAACTTACCCCACACTAGTGTGGGGAACGGTATTATATCTCCTGTATCGTGGGTGCGTTCGCAAACATACAAACTCAAATATACAAACAGCCAATTTCACCTTAACTGTTTTGTTGGCATCGTGCTTGCAACTGCTTAAGTTCTGTCCCTACGTTCTTGTTTTCAATTCCCAGATCAGGAAAAAAATGCTATTGAGTATGCTAACTGATGAACACCCCCGTGCTTTGGAAAACTCGACTAACTAGTAGGTAATAACTGGATCTCTCTCTGAACATGTCAGATTACAGCCCTGTCTGTCTTTGGTAGTGATGGAAGAGTGCGCACTCTTGTGCACTATAATATGTCTCGCGTCAATAGCTAGTCTCCGTTGAAGACCATACCACCACTATTGACCATAATATGTTAGCTGCGTTTTTCTACAAGCTTCCTTTTTTTTCAGCGTATCCACAACCGTGATACTGGTAGAGGCGCCAATACCAACAGATACTATAATAATATCTGTTGTTGTGGCCCTCTGCGTCTTAATCATCATTGCGTTGGTACTCTACAGGGTAAGTGACGTTTTACAAGCTTGTCTTACGTAGAAAAATAAAATCTTATTTTTTCCGCTTAATTTTAATGAACTTATACTATAAAGGGCTTTGCCTGAAATGTATGGGCAACTTGTGCCTTTTTTGATGGCACACTAACGACGCCACCTTGTTACATTTGTGAAGTACTTCCATACAATTGTTACTATGGCAGCTCAGCTATAAAGTACATCATCACGTAATTAATTAAGTAGGAAAACTGAAATATAAGTTACTTTTATTGATCTACTACTTATTTAAAAAAAAAAAATAGTACAAACTCTATTGGATCAAAGTTACATCATATTGGTGTAATGAAGGCTATCGCGTTTGAATTCGCCGCTAGAAGTCACGCTACACTAGCGCCACTAGCGGCGAAGGTTTTAAATGTCAAATTTCACTATTGATTGGCTATTGATACGAGTTTACTTACTTGTTTGTTTTGATTTTTGTGAATAGTTTTCTAAAACAGCCTGACTTTGTTCACATGCACGTATTAACAACTTCAATGATATTATTAAGAACCTTACTGTCCAGTAGCACCAACTGGTGAGTACAAAAACGGTAGCGCAAGCGCAACAATGTCATGAGTCTTTTATTAACAAAACTGAAAACATTAGTATTTAGCTTAGCACTCACCGGGATTGTGGAATTTGTTCAAAAGGACGTTTGGAAAACGCTTAGTGCGAATTGGTGAAATAGCAAGAAGTTAGGGATGGTAAGTTGCAGTGTGTCTGGATGTCCGATGGTATAAGGGGGCCGGTGGGATGCGGTTGTGGAGTTTTTGGGCACACTCACCGAAGTATAATCTGTAGAAGACCGACAAGCAGGCAACTTTGCGGCGATGAGCCAAGCTGTGAAGCTTGTGATCCACCAGTTTTACGTCGCCAATGAACCTCTTAGCTCTGCGTTCCACCGAATCCAACGCGGCAAGTTAGTAATTAACTGAGTCATCCCAAAAGTGGCTGGAATACTCCATGCAGGATCGGACTTGTGCTTCATAAAGGGTTAAAAGCTGTCCAGGCGTGAAGTATCGCTTCACTCTATTTAGGATGTCCAACTGTTTGGCCACAGTTTGGGCTTTATACTTAATGGTGGCTCAATATACTCATTCTTTTTAATTTTAAATAAAGAAGACAAGACAGTAAGGAGCAATCACATGATCAGTTTTGCAACTAAAATACTCTTTATATTGCTAATATTCGTAGTTAAGTGTAACTGGGTACGTATTTGAATATCGAAGATTAAAACACCTACGCCTAAAATACCAACGTTCAAAATATCGAAAATTTAAATATCGATTGTTTAAAAAAAAAATCGAAAATTATTATACCTACGCTTAAAACGTCGAAGATTGAAATGCCGAGTGATAAAGGTATATAGGTATAATGTCATTCGATATTGTATATCGAATGACATTTTTCGTAAGTTCAAAATGCCAACATTTAATACATCTAAGTTCATAATATCTATATTAAAAATACCTACTAGTTAAAATATCGAACTTTATATAAGCAATATGAGTGTATTCATAAAATGTAGGTAGATTTAAAATTGTCACACTATGCAAACGCATTGCTATTAGTCTGTCTACTGCAAAAGTGTAACGATGTTTAGAGAATTTTATCATGTCGGAACACAAATTAGAAGCATGCAGCGAGCAGACAAGACTACGTGGAGTCGGTTTTTCAGCGTTTCGTTTCTGTCACTAACTTTTGTAGAACAACATATTGACTTTTCCAGACAGTTAATTTAAAAACCTAAATAATACCTTCACGATTGACCTACGCTTGTACTCTAGACACCGATTTTCATGGATAAAATTGGTCGAAATTGTTCCATAACTGAATCGGGGCACCCCGACTTTACGTAGTCTTTTGGCTGTTACACCATTTTCTTTTTTTGAGGACAATCCCCGCCCGCTATATGCAAGGGCGAAGTGTTGTATTTCCCGTAGCGTCGGAGACGTTGCAGAAGCAAACGTGAATATAAATAATAAATGTTGAAAATGAACCCATTTTTACACGTAGGTATTTTAATTTTCGATGTTCAAATATGTACCCATTGATATTTAGGACATTCGATACTCTGTACGATAGTTAGTTATTTTAATTTTCGGTATTCAATATACTACCCGTGTGACTATATGTCATATTAGGTTCATCATTAGTGTGCTATCAAAAAGACACCATATTTAAACGACTTCAAAAAAAGGAGCCAGTTCTCAATTCGGCTGTATTTTTTAGGCATATCCTTTTCTTTAAAGAACACTAACCAACTACACGGCATGTACAAACCGGCCTGCGCAGGCAAAACTGTGGTGAAGCTTGTGCGTGTGGCAGGCCTTATAGTCACAGCACACTATATTGTATTACCTAATTAGTAAGGTGGTTGTTAGTCGTAGAGCGGACAGCTCGAGATGGCCTTGACATATTACCTACCAGCGTTTGTATTCAACTTTATGCCCCCTCCAATTGCCATGCTTAGGCCTCTAGCTTGCCTCTGCATAATATAACGGCAAAATAGGGCTTCAGGAGTCATATACATAGTTCATAATATCTACGTTAAACTCCTCCCAGGTAAAAAGGACTATTTTTTTAATTTGCTGTGTGTCTTTCAGGTCGGTTTCCTGCGTCGTAAGAAGAGGGAAGAGTTGCAAAAATTAAAAAAGAGTGTTAAACGTCAAACTATTGTAAGTTTTAAAACTATTAATTTATTAACCATAATCAAATTTAATCACTACCAACATTTGAAGTCAATACGCAAAAAGAAAAATATTGTAAGTGTATCATTTATTGCATAACTAGAAACCCGGTAAAATTTCATATACTTGAATTTAACTTTTTTTCAGCTGAGGCGGTCAACCATGCCATCGCAGAATAATACATCCGAAGACAAGAGGCAGATCCTAGACCAAATGAAGGAGGAAGACGAACACGAACAAGCCCAAAACATAATATAAACGTACCACCACATAAAATTTATATTTATGAAAGCGTCTAAACTCGATCAAAATGAAAATAAAACTGGCCTTGAAAAAAATTTGAATTGATGATCTTAGGTAATTTAGATTCTATCCCCACTTAGGCTGCCGGTCCATTGACATGAAGCGAGGCAGCGGAGCAGAGAAACGGAGAAATTTTAACCAATAGAATTGTATAAAATCTCAGTGACTCAAGTGGTGCGGAGATTTTAAGCAATTCCATTAGTTAAAATTTCTTTATTTCTCCGCTCCGCTGCCTCGCTCCTCGACAATGGATAGGCATCCTTATCATCGCATCGCTCAGTGATCTTTATCCTTTCACCGTTGAAACAAGGTTGCCAATGGGTTACTGGCAGAAGTAAAAAAACTGTGATTGACATCTATTTACTTCAATATGTAAGTTTTCTGAGTAAAATTGCAGTGAATTTTCACTACGATTCCGGCGAAATCCGAAAACCGTAGTTTCATTGATAAAATCCGCCCTAATAAAGTTTGGTTGCAATGCATTTTTAACTGTATCAGCTACGAATTTGAGCTGTTTTTTTTTTTTTTTCAAAACCTGGCCATTGAATTATATTCTAAATTCAATCTTATGCGTCATACTCGTCTGTGAAATGTTTGACAGTCAAATCGATAATGTTACCAACACCACAACATGCCATGTGTCAGGCGGTCATGACGTTGGGCGACAATATTTTTTCTTGTATAGTAAGTGCTAAGGATTATTTTAAAATAGATAATAAGTAGATGGTTTTGCATTTAATAATTATATATGTTATAGCTTAAGTATTATACTAATTTAGGTACCCTATGAATATGTATTTATCATTGTATTTCTTTTTTGTTCAAAAATCTTTACGCCTAACGACTCCGCGTACTCCTCATTATTTGTTTATTTTTTATAGTTAGGTTTAAGCAATTTTGAGGTTCAAATAAATGTCTTGTACATAATTATGCTGTAGTTAATTGTGTCACACTCATTCATTTTTAAACAAATAAAAAATTACTCGAGCATATATTTATAAGCTCGAGTAATTTCACCTAACAACAACATTAATTAATTAATTACTTATAATTATTACATATATTTCACCTTGTAACTAGTGTAGTAGGTAACCCAGACAGAATCCGTGTAAAAATTCACTACAAACATTACATTACTATACACAACACAAACTGTCAAGCTCTATCATAGTGATATTTTAATCCACATCTGTCTCTTAGTCTGCACAAGCACTACTCTTTGTTAAAAAAACATGTTTGAAATATTTGTAAAACAATTGGCCCTATTTGAATGCCGCGCGCCAAAAGCAAAACAAATATGCAGAGCAAAACGAGTTTAAAATTGTGTAAAATTCTACGTAATCGTATTTCAGTTGGTATTCCGTTGTTTGTAAAATCCGATTTCAATAGAAATAGGTTCCTACAGGTCCTTTTATTTGTATTGTAAGAAAGGTCTTTTATTGTTAGTTAGATCTTTTACTATTTCAAAAAGTTTTTTCAATAATAAAGATATTCAGTATATTCTTTTGACGAGCGTAGAACGCCTCTCTTCGTCATACCTGCAAAGTAAAACCCACCCATCTGCCTAGCCTTTTCCCAACTACATTGGGGTCGGCTTCCAGTCAAGCCAGATTTAGCTGAATACCAGTATTTTACATGAAGCGGCTGCCTACCAGACCTCCACAACCCATTTACTGGGTAACACGGTACTTCAGATACTAATATTGTATATAAAAACGTAGGTATCCTTATACCCTACTCCCCTACCCTTTAGTCATGTGTCTCTGTCGTTATCTGACACGTAAGAAAACTAGATAGTCCAACTCTAAATCTAAACTAATATTATATGTAAATCTGAAGAGTTTGTTTGTTTGGTTGAACGTGCTTATTTCAGGAACTATTGGTTCGAATTGCAACATTTTTTTAGCCGAATTATTGTGGAAGGCTATAAGGCTAAGTGAAGTGTAACATCACGCTAAGACCAATAGAAGCGGAGCACTCATGAAAAAGTGATGGGGTGATGTTTTAAGGTGGACCGATGACCTGATGAAGGTCGCGGGTAGCCGATAGCTGCGAGACGCGCAGGACCGGTCGTTGTGGCGACGCTTAGGGGAAGCCTATGTCCAGCAGTGGACGTCTTTCGGCTGAAATGATGATGATTCATGAAAAATGCGACACAGAGGAATTTGCGCGGGTCCACTAGGTTACAAATATCTGCCAAAATGCTGTTAACTGAAAAAATAAATTAAAATGGTGGTATTACAACCAGTTGTTTCGCCATGCAGTTACCAGAGTATTAACCTTTTGCAGATATTCAAAGCAGTGAAAAGTAACAATATTAGGGTATGCCCGCCACGACTTTTCTCAGACGGTCACGATAAAATCTCCGGCCAATCTTAACAAAAGAGTCCAAACAATAATAAACGGGATAATCGCGCCGGTAGGGGGCGCCACAATAGACCCAACTTTAAGGTCCTTGGTCGTGATTGATGGCCCAAGTTGGGTTACAGTTAGGTTAGGCTACACTGCTATTGTCTTTTTAGCAACAGAAGGGATCTGAAGCTACAAAAAGACATTTTATCGGCGATAGTGAATATGCCAAAATTTTAAAGTGACTAGTTCACTGACCAAGTGACATTTTAGTGGTATAGATGGCACCGGATAATTCGAATGCAAATACCGTAAGTTCATGACTAATCGCGTAAGATTGTAAACTGTTACTTTTCGATAAGCCACGTATTCTAAGTATTATAATATTTTTTATTAAAAGTCACTTTGCCTCCTTAAACTCTCTAGGGATCCTTTACGGAACTCCTTTAGGGATCTCGCGGTGGGATGCCGCGGCACGTCTCGGGATGTATTCCTAGGCCGCCGGAATGCTACCGTTAGCATTCTGTTCAAGCGGCAAGTGTGCGCTGACCGGTGGCAAATTCTTCTGGCATTCTGTTCCGTTTTGCGTAGGCCTTGAATGAGAATCAAATTCCTGGAAATAGAAGATCACTTGGGTGTTTTGCTGGATAAAAAAATAGTATTTTTTTTTTAGTTACTTGGATTTTCAACACATATTGAACATCTATTTGAAGAGGACTTTTGTCATTAAATACCTTCACAACTTGCAATTTTGACATTATCAAAAGCCCTTGACATGACTGTGTAGATTTTCAATAACTGTTATTTGAGTGGCGTTAAGTGTAGCAGAGGAATATTTCTAGGTATACGTCCTCGTTTGCCTAATCGTCTGTTAGACGAAATATGTCAATATCCCTAAACGTAGTCCTCTACGATATTACGGCATATTGACATCTTTCGTCTGCTAGTATCTTATTTCATGTATCTATTACTTTTTTTTATTTATTTCCATATTTTGCCATATTTTGTCGAAAGTTATCCAAATTGTAAAAAAGTGTGTTATATCTAATCCAGTCCAAGGGTACGATGGGGCTGGCATATCTGTATAGACAAAAGACGCAAAGAAAAAAAAATGTAATCCAGTTCAATTTTAATCCATGGTTTAGTCGTGATTGGTTAACAAACATCCAAACACACAGTCTTTTCACATTTACAATAGTATAGTAGAATTCCACAAAGTTTTACCGCATAGAGGAAGTGTGCTTAAGATGACATGGGCAGATAAGATGCACTGCACTAGCAGGGTGAAAAGGTGTAAAGGTATATTAATAGCTTCAACGAGAGTTATATCACGTGGCTTTACATTTCGTTCCTAATTCATGTTTACAATCACATTCAGCCTGATTCAGCAATACGTAGAAATGTTCTGTTGAACTTACAACAATCGGTTCAAAAAGTGCTGGTACTCAGCCTAATTTGAATAAATGAATTTTGATGAAAAAAATCAAATTTTTTTATTTTGACTGATGACGCCATTCAATACTCAGTCCAGTGAAATACTCAGTGAGCTTATGGTCACCAATCAATTAGTGTAATTGTACAAATTTATAAATAATGTTTGCAATCGCATCTAAGACACAATTTGACAAGAAAACCTCAATTTCCATACATTTTTGACAGACTGCAACTGACATGCGAATGCAAACGTTGTTTAAGAAACCGGCCAAGTGCGAGTCGGACTCACCCACCGAGGGTTCCGTACAAAGTAGGTACATATTACTTTAAATAAAGTCTATTTTTTATGATTTAATTACAAATGTTTCATTTCTGATTTTTTTCCTATACTTGTAGTACGACACGGTATTACTTGCCAAATTTCATTTCATTTAATTTATTTATTGCTTCAAATATGGTAGGTACAAGTTCTTATATACAATATTAAGTAACACACATTTGGCCAACCCTATAAATTTTAATTCCCTTAAGAGTGACGAAATATACGTTTTTGCGACAAAAACGGCCATATCTTTTTGACGTTAAGTTATAAGTTTGATTTTATCACAGCTTCAAGAGACTATAGAACTAAGTATACGGTTTTAATTTCAACTCGATATCTCCACGCGTTCCCGAGATAAAGGGTCTTGACAGACAGCCGGACGGACGAATGAACAACAAAGTGTCTGTGTGTGCCAAATAAATTTGTTTTCTTCTTCTTCTTCTATCCTATAAGGGTTCCGTTTTTTTCCTTTTGATGTGCGGAACCCTAAAAGTAAGTAGAATTGGCACTCAGACTGTTACGGAGAATTTCTAAATAGCACAGTAATTATCTCATAAAGGCTTTCCCAGGTTCAATGTTTACGTGCGTAATGTAACAGATTGCAGCTATGGTACTGCCCCTTAATCGTTTGAATATACGACGAGAAAATTCATAGAAATTTTAATTATTTATTAGCAATTTGATTCACGTAATAAAAATCCGAAATGCTTGGAGCTTCCTTGCGTCATCGAATTAGAAATGATGATATCCGCAAGAGAACCAAGGCAACCGACATAGCCCGAAGGATCGCCAAATTGAAGTGGCAGGGGCAGCGGGCAGTACACATTGCTCGTAGAACAGATGGTCGATGGGGCATAAAAGTTCTGAAGTGGCGACCGCATACCGGAAGACGCAGCGTTGGAAGGCCTCCCACAAGGTGGACCGATGACCTGATGAGGGTCGCGGGTAGCCGTTTGATGCGAGGCGCACAGGACCGGTTGCTGTGGCGAAATTCGGGGAGGCCTATGTCCAGCAGTGGACGTCTTTTGGCTGGTATGATGATGATGATAAATCATAATCATAATCATAATCTAATAAAGATTTATTACAATCTTACGGAGTCTGCAATTTTCCAGTGGCACATACACACATAACTTGCTTTTTATGTATGTTCCTCGATTACACGAAGAAGCCTGGAACGAATTGTTTTTTTTTTGATACGGTAGACTTTCCAGGTGGTCCCATGTTCATCAGGTAAGGATCTGATGATGGGATCCTGGAGAAATAGAGGGAACTCTTAAAATTTAATAGGTACACTTGAAGCGATTTGGATAGTTTATGGATAATGATGATGAATATCCGAGTATTAACTTTTGAGTGGTTAGAGTAGATTGTCTACTCTAACCATTCAAAGTTTTTGCTTTTGAGGATAATGTTTTTAATATCCTCTTATATAACACCTATATAACAGTCGGGTCTTTTAATAATAAAATAATAATAATAATAAACATTTATTTCAGACCAGGTCCATATTTTGTTAGTAACAATATACTTAAGAGCTAATATTAGTATTGACAAAACTAATTAAACTACGACATGAAGCCGCACCCATCTTTGCAGCATGGGGGACTGCCATCTATCTGCAAAAACACTCAGTATAGTGTCTTTTACGTCAATCGTGCCAAAAATTGTTGACATTTATTTATTTATTTATTTATTTAGGCAAACCAACTAAATACACACAAAGACATTCACAGCACATTTCGTTTACAAATACAATAGCATTGCATGCATCTAAATTAAAGGTAAGCACAACATTTTATTTAAATTTCACCTTACAATCGAAAATAACGTTTCATGACAATAAAATTTGATTAAAAAATTTGAACTTAATAAAATTTGAATAAAATTTGTGATGTCATGTCATGGTCATCATATATTAATTATCATTTATTGTTAAAAATTATCATTCATCAAATCAAATAAATTAAATTACATTGAAATAAATAAATTAAAATTGAAATAAATTAAATAAAATTGAAATAAATTAGGTACAATTAAAATAAAATTGAAATAAAAAAAATGAAATTGAAATAAAAAAAAAACAATAAAACACTAAAAAAAAAGAAACGAAAATTATTGGGCAAAAATTACATATTATTGAGCACAGCTCTTTTAAACATAGTGATGCTGCCTGAAAATATGTCCAATTCACATCGAAATAGCCTCCATTACGGGAGAACCCATCCGATTCTGATCGCTAGTTGTACAATATCTCGGACCTTTCATCAGCAAGGTTGGCAATACTCGTACAATTTTTGTTCTGATATTGCAAAACTGTTATTGTTACATATTTTTTAGAGGAAGCGTCTAGTGGAGCAGGTTGCAAATAACTGTAGCTGAATCAGCTGTTTACTTTGATCTTAGCAATTTCTTTATTTCTGTTGGGCAAATGGATATACGTATAAGTAACTTTTTAGGTGGTCTGTTCTTGCTGATTTGTCATAACAACCAAGGTACACAGACAGAGGATCTTTATTATGTCGGGTATGTGTAAATAAAATCCTTTTGTTTTTAATCTGACATCAACGAAAGCTTCAAAAAAACCTTCAAACTATTTATTTCAAGCCATGAATGCTGTATAGCTGAAATTTTCTGCCGATCGTGATCATTTAAATTTGAAGCTATGAATGTTGTATAGCTGACAGTTCCTACTGATCATTATAAACTTTGCAAACAAAAAGGTCAATACCAACATTATTTAACATTCAAATTCAAAAGTTATTTAATAAACAACCACATATTTCACTGAAAATTGCAAACGGTAGTAATAAATTGGCATACTTTACTGCCCACCGCGGTAAGTTGAGAAACGATCTCCATTACACCAGTCGTGGTACTCGTGGTCACCAACTTTATGAAGGACATCGACCAATAAATATATACCAAAGGGCAAAGGCAGTGTTTTGTTTATTGGTTTCAGTATTTATATGAAAGGTATGGTAGGTGATAATAAAAAGTTCAAATCGTCAAATCAAATCGACGGGAGCGAAGCCGCGGGGGACTGCTAGTCTTATATATAAAAATGAATCCCTATTTCTCTTGGTCAAGGCATCACGCGTGAACGGCTGGACCGATTTCGCTAATTCTTTTTTTGTTGTGTTTGTTACTGTCAGAAGGTTCTTATGCAAGAAAATAAAAATAAAGTTGCTGTTGACGGGAACGAAGCCGCGGGGGACAGTTAGTAATTGTATTTAGGTATTTCAAATGTATAAAAAAAAAGTTTTTAAGAGGCAATGTTGAAATGATAAAAAAATCACTAATGTAACACTATCCCTCAGGCAAAAAAGTAAACCCCTAGAAAAAATCAGTTAGTAATACTATATATTTACATTTTGTAACCATGAACATACCTAAATAATATAACAGGAATAATTTCAGTTAGTATTAAAAAATAATCCTAGATCTGTTAAGAACAATTGATGAGTCATGAGGCAAAAATACCGAGAACTAAGGATAGGGACTAAACAGAATTTAAATAGAAACCTACCTACTTTTACAATTAAACTAGACAAAACAAAGAAAGATAAAAGAAAAAATCCATTACTCAATAACAACAGACCCAATCCATTGTCCAATTTTAAGAGCAAAGCGATTGAAAAGAAAATCCTCTCGAAGAAAAATGGCGACATTTTCGAACGATTGTTTTGATTAAAAATATGTCAAAATGGCCACTAAACGGTCAGACCACTTAGCTAACAAGAAAGATGTGAAAAGTGTCCATTTGTCTGAATTCTTCTTGAGTGGGACGTTCTTCCACTCTCCTTTACTTTTCGAGAAGTGTTTCACGATTATATTTGCTGTTGTCAGTGGTTTCTCCCGTGTAATAGACGAATTATTTAACCGACTTCCAAAAAAGGAGGAGGTTCTCAATTCGGCGGGTATATTTTTTATGTTTGTACACCGATTACTTCGAGGTTTCCGAAGTGTGTGATTCTTTTTTAGTTCGTTGCGGCGTACTTGCCATTTGGTCCCGTAAAAAAATTATTCACTTTGGTTAAGTAGTTTTATTTTATGAGCGTTTTTGCTTATTTCAATTTCTGCGTAGATGAACACGTCGTCCAAGTATCACCACTTAAAAGTGAAAATTAAAAAACTTATTACAAAAAAATATAACCGACTTCCAAAAATAACACTACAATCTATAAAATAACCTTAATTTCGGTTTCAAGTCAGTGTTAAAAAACGGAAGATACAAAACCAAAAACACCGACTTCCGAAATTAAGGTTATTTTATACTTTGTAGTGTTATTTTTTTAATAACAAAGAAAAAAAATGATTAATAGCGACTCGCACAAGACATACAAAAAGACCAGCCAAGTGCGAGTCGGACTGGTACACGAAGGGTTCCGTACCATAAACCTTAATTTTTATTATTTGTTGTTAAAGCGGCAATAGAAATACACACCCTGTGAAAATTTCAACTGTCTACCTGTTACAGATCTTGAGATACAGCCCACTGACAGACAAACATACGGACGGACGGGCAGCGAAGGCTTAGTAATAGGGTTCCGTTGGTTACTCTTGGGAACGGAACCCTAAAAAGTAAAATAATGTCATAACTAACAATATATTAATTAGTAAAAGTTTACTACATGCATTTTACCTGTGCGAGGCCAAAAAACCCGTATCTCAACATCATGCTGCGAATTAATGACATAACGCAGCGTTGAAATTCTGATAGAGCCTGTGATGCCGGATAAAGGAATTCCTTTATTTGTTGCAATTGAAGTACATAGACTTTGGTAAATTATAATTAACTCAATATAAATCTTTGTGATTAACGAGAATGTTATAACTGTGTATCTTTTGTTGGAGATTCAAATAAAAATTAATGTTTTGAAACACAACTAATTATTCAGTTATGTAACTATTTTGTTGTAGGTACAACAAAATATATCTTACTCTTCTATCCCTACAAATGACATTTAACAGTTCCTATCACAGCACCTACTTTTCTTCCATTTACACTTGCCTAAGATAACTACAAAAAAGCACTCTGACATTATGAAAACCAGGCTCACTTTCCCACACACATGGGCAATGTAAGTCACCCTTAACCACATTAAAAGCACATAGTACCAACATACATAGTGTGTCAGGCTTCTGAAACATCCTGTATTACTATGTGGTCATATGTAAATGTGGTGTTTTGTATCTGATATACACTGAGTAAACAATAGCAGAGTAAAAAAAAATGACTATGAAAAAAAACTAACCCCAAAAAACGGTTAAAAAGTTCCAAACTTATTACTTTTCAAACAATTGGAGGCATTTATTTTCGCAGATTTGTAGCCAAAAACTGCATCAGACTTCCACATTATGATCGCTCAGTTCTGAAACACCCTGTATATGTAAGTACCAACATATAAGTGCCTACATCATATGATGTCTTTGCAACGGGAACCAGGTGTCGGTAATAAGGATTTATTTTACGAGCAGAACATTTTTACAATGAACTCGCTTTTACGAGGGCTCTGTCAATTTGCTCCATCAAGTTATTGCTAGGCTAGTGATGACCCTGTTTCTTATGGATGGTGTTTATAAGAGTGTATGTGAAGTTGATTGGCTTGAAATAATAACATTTTTTTTTTGTGTGTAACCACTCGGCCCCATATTTCCTGTGGATTCGAATGGGACCTTAAACCATTTCAGGACATAAAAGCATTTTCTGTGGTAGGTGCAAAAAAAGAAAAGCAATTTATGAATCCCAAAAAAGGTAAGAATTATATTTTTTCATCATCATCATCATCATATCAGCCGGAAGACGTCCACTGCTGGCCATAGGCCTCCCCCAAGCGTCGCCACAACGACCGGTCCTGTGCGTCTCGTATCCATCGGCTACCCGCGACCTTCACCAGGTCATCGGTCCACCTTGTGGGAGGCCTTCCAACGTTACGCCTTCCGGTACGCGGTCGCCACTCCAGAACTTTTCGGCCCCATCGACCTGTTCTGAGAGCAATGGGCCTTATTTTTTTTATTTAATATTAAATTAGAACATATTTATATGTTCTAATTTAAAACGATTGACGTAATGGTTATAAACTTTTTTGAAGAACCTTTTTTGAAGTTTATAAACTTTTTTTCATTATTACTTTATCGCTCAGTAAAAACCGGTGAGTCGGACTCTGACATGAAGGGTTCCGTAACATAACCCGAAAAAACACGTTTCTTGTATGGGAGCGCCCTTAAATTTTTAATTTTTATTATTTTTTGTTATAGCGGCAATAGATATACAGCATAGCATAGTTGGCCTTATAATGTTCCCACTGTTGATAAAGATAAAGATGCATTTATTTGTATAAACATGTGTAACATGATACATAGATATATGCACATATGGATGGAATCAAGTTTAAGGTTCAACATGTTTTGCCATATTCGGTGTACTCAGGCCTCCTCTCTAGGAGAGGGAATGGGCCGTAATCCACCACGCGGGCCCAATGCGGGTTGGTGAATGTCACATGTCTTCGAATGTTTGGTTCTAGGACATGCCGGTTTCCTCACGATGTTTACAGATATACAGAGTATGTGTAAATTTCAACTGTCTATTACGGTTCTTGAGATACAGCCTGCTGACAGACAGACGGACGGATGGACAGCGAAGGCTAAGCAATAGGGTTCCGTTGGTTATCCTTTGGGTACGGATCCCTAAAAATTAAGTTTTCAAACGTAGCAAGACTGTATTTCAAAGCTAAGCCAAAACCAAATTGAGCGTACAAACATCTAGATTGTAGTACCTCTTGGCAGTTTAATTCCACAGGCTGTCTAATTCATTCCTCTCTCTACAATCCACAAAACTAAACACTTTATCTCAGATAAGAACGTCGTAGAAAGAAAACACAGACTGCCACAATAGTGTTGTACAATCGCGGCATAGTGCTGTCCTCAATTCTGTGTTTGCACAACAATTGAACTGTAGAATTTCATTACGGAGCGAACGCGATGTTTGTGACTCGTGAGTCGTGGTAGCCTTGAAGCGGAGTGACTTTTGTTTTAGCTTAAAGTGCATCTATTTGGGATGGATTTATTCCTACTACGATTGATGGATAAATGTCCTTTTTATTTTTGGGGATAACAACAGCTTCCATGTCTTAACTAGGTACTTATCTAAGATTATAATAATAGTTATCCACGGCAGATACATAGGGTGGATGAATATGCCATTTACTTAATACCTATCAATATTAAAGATGATTGGGCAACTTTGAAGAGATAAGTATATTAATGTAAGATATAAAATATATCATATAATCTATACATATAATAAAATCGTAGACTTGCCCTGTCTGTACATTGAATATTTTCGCATAAAAATAACATAAAACACAAAAATTCAATTTTTGAAATTTTAGTCTGTTTGTCTGTGCATTTGTGCGTTAAACTAATAATACACGATGCCGTTTTAATCATGATTTTTGTTTTATTTGTGATGGGTTTGCTCTTGACTCTAGTCTAGGTCAGAGATGACAGAGACAAAGTTTACGATGGAGCGAGCTTACCCAGAAGGAGCCTGTTCACTCTTACTTTGAAGAGATTAGGGTTGAAAGCGTTTAGAAACACAGACGCAGGCAGAGTGTTCCACTCCTTTGCTGTGCGCATTATAAAAGACGTTTGAAAACGCTTAGTGCGAATTGGTGGAATAGTAACAAGGTAGGGATGGTAAGATGCGATGTTCGTCTGGATGTCCGATGGTAGAAGGGGGCCGGTGGGATGAGGTCGTGGAGTTCTTGGGCACACTCACCGAAGTACAATCTGTAGAAGACCGACAAGCAGGCAACCTTACGGCGATGAGCCAAGCTATGTAGCTTGGCATCCACCAGTTTTACGTCACCGATGAGCCTCTTAGCTCTGCGTTCCACCGAGTCAAGAGCGGCAAGCTGATACTTAGCTGAGCCATCCCAAAGGTGGCTACAATACTCCATGCAGGATCGGACTTGCGCTTTATATAGGGTTAAAAGCTGTCCAGGCCTGAAGTATCGCTTCACCCTATTTAGGATGCCCAGCTTTTTGGCAGCGGTTTGGGCTTTGTACTCGATGGTGGCGCCGAAGTTGAGACTGGAAGTTAACTCCATGCCTAGGAGCTCGAACCGATCAGTCACGGGAACAGATCCACCCCGAAAAGTAGGAGTTTGGTCAAAACGACTCCTTTTTGCGGTAAAAAGACACGCCTGTGTTTCGGTGGCGTAAAAAGTGACCACATTGTCATCTACCCACTGGGAGACAAGGCTTGAGGTCAAATTTGTCCGCTCAACCATGGCCTCTCTCAAGGAACGAACTTCATCCCCGCTGGTTGTTGCGCTGGACAAGTATCTCTCTGAAACCGTACTGTCATCTGCGTACCCAACAAGACCAAGCTGAAGTAGGTCATTGATGAGCAGGAGGAAAAGAGTTGCAGAGAGAACAGACCCCTGAGGAACTCCGGCATCAATAGCCATGAGGTCAGAGGAGCAGCCGTCAACGACTACTCGGATCGACCGTTCACTCAGGAAGTCTGATATCCAGCTACAAAAACCAGCTGGGATGCCATAAGCAGGAAGCTTGCTGAGTAGACCTGCGTGCCAAACCCTGTCAAAGGCCTTCGAGATATCGAGCGACACGGCAAGTGCTTCGCCGTGTCTCTCGATGGCCTCGCCCCAGCAGTGCATGACATACACAATAAGATCGCCAGTTGACCGTCCCCGGCGAAAGCAATATTGGCGGTCACTGAGGAGATCATAATCTTCAAGGTAGGTCAGCAGCTTACTGTTAAGAAACCTTGCATAGGATGGAGGTAATGGCGATCGGACGGTAATGTGCAGAGTCAGCACGGTCTCCCTTTTTGGGCTTTTAAATTTATTATTATTATTTTTTATTTATTTTTTACTTTCTTAGTCCCTGGAGGCCCGGTCCTTTGATAGGCGTACGAGGAGCCGAAGCCAACTCACAGAGGCCCCGTTAGACATTTCGAATGGAATGCTCACCAACCGACGATTATCCCCGTATGAACTGTGAAAGTATACCCAAGGATAATCCCCGGTTGGAGCAGAACTATAGCAGAATATGGAAACAAAAGATTAAACGTTATGGGTTTAGGTGGTTTAGTGGACTGATAATCGTTTACTATGGAATAACTATCGCCAAGGGGGCAACATATCCTGAGGTGCTAGAGGAGTGGAGAGGTATACCACGGCTATCAGGACAATCCCGGAAGTACGGTCAAGATCCCTACCAGTGTCTTCCTGGATTATACATCCTTCTCCCGAGCACGTTTACTCTTGCGAATCTCCACTTAGACCGGCCGATTAGAGCAAGAAAGAGGTGGGAGCTCTGTTCCTCGTCAGTGTTCACTCCGGCCAGCCAATAAAGGCAAGCCGGAGATGAAGAACAAGACTTCTCCCGGGAGATCAGGTCCGTGGGGTCACTACTGCCCAACAGTTTGCCACAAAACTGCCTTGCGGATTTATTATTATTATTATTAATCGTCTTACAACGGCAGCCCACTTCATCTAACAATGACTATTACACACTCGTAAAAAAAAACCGTCAAAGTGCAAGTCGGACTTGCACTCGAAGAGTTCCGTACCATAAACCTCAATTTTTATTATTTGTTGTTATAGCGGCAATAGAAATACACGATCTGTGAAAATTTAAATTGTCTACCTATTATGGTTTTTAAGATACAGCCCGATGTCAGACAGACGGACGAACGGACGCACGGACAGACGGATGAATAGCAGAGGCTTAGTAATAGGATTCCGTTGATTACCCTTTGAGTACGGAACCCTAAAAATGATAATCATGAAAATTTGAATTAATTAAAATATATATATTATTAATTATCATGACGCATGAAATAGTTTGAATCCTCCAGGAGCGAGCACAGTCCGAGCCTTGTGTTCCAAGGACGGCGCGGAATAGAACGATGACATCGTTTTGATACGTAAACATTAATAACAAGGTGTTTCATAATTCTAATGCATTATTTATTTTCATTGAACCTATTATCTGAATCAATAATTTAAAAAAATAATCAAGCCTAGAGGTAGTTTGTGTTGGGTACATTAAGTGGGCCGCCTTTGTAAGACGGCAAAAATGGCACCGTATATAATAAAGTTGAAGAGTTTATTTGTTTGTTTGGTTGAACGCGCTAATCTCAGGAACTACAGCTGGTCGATTCTGTAAACATGTCGAAGTGAAGGCTTGGGTGAAGTGATCACAAAGTGAACTGTCAACCCATGTTATCAAAAAGAAATGACAGCTCACTTCGTGATCACTTCACCGACATGTTTACAGAATCGACCGGCATCTGGTTCGAATTGAAAAATTATTTTAGTGTTGGATAATCCATTTATCGAGGAAGGTTATAGGCTATACACCATCACGCTACGACCAGTAAGAGCGAAACATTCATAAAAAATGTGTCGCAGACGAAGTGACGCAGGTCAGCTAGTTTCATATAAATGGTTTCACTGAAATACCTAAAAGGCTTGAGTTTGAAAGGCATCACTAGACAATCAAATGTTTTAGCTTTTCAACGACTCATTAACATAATTGACTGCGGAGGTTCAAACTTAGTATCTCTTCTTAAAATAAGATTACAAGTTTATTACCCCATTTCTGACCGTAAACTCAAGCATAAAATGTTGGCAGTCCTATAAAAATAGATAGGGCTTTTATGTAGGTAGGTACTCTAGTCTAATAAAAATTTCTTCGAGAAAAGGGTATGCGATTGTGTCTGCTTGACTATCATCGCGAAAAGATGTTTGCTTGCAGATGTTATACTATCTAGTTACATATACTTTTTTAGAAGTTATTGTACTCATCATTATGAACATCTTTTATTATAAGACCAACTCCTAAATCGCGAAAATAAAATCAGCTGTTCAGTACATTTTGTCGAGGTAGGTACACATAATTTCCCAGAGGTTCATGGCCATCCGGCTAGCCCAGGGATACCGCACGGTCTCTAGCGAGGCGGCGAGGACATGGTGGAGCATACGGTGGAGGTCTGCCCTGCTTGGGCGGAGCACCGCCGTGTCCTTGTCGAGGCGGTCGGCGGCGGCGACCTCTCGCGTTCGGCCCTGGTTCAAGCCATCGTCCGGAGCGAGGAGACATGGGAAGCGGTCACCTCCTTTTGCGAAGCAGTAATGCTAGCGAAGGAGGAAGCCGAACCCGTGAGAGAGAGGGAAACCTGACGCCCCAGCCGCCGCAACAGAAGAAGACGCCCCGGGCGTCGGGAGTCGCAGGGCGATTCTCGGCCACCGTAGGCGCGAGCCTGCGGACGGCGAGCATTGGGTGGCTCGCCGTCCGATCAGAACCAGGCCCGGGTCGAAGGCGCGCTGTGTTCCACGCGCGCCTCAAAGAGCTGTCAGCACAAAAGACGGGGCCCGCTAGGGCCAGTGCCTCCTGGGGCTGCGGACTTTGTTCGAAAGAGTCACCGTGGCCTTGGAACGCAAAGGGCGCTAGGAGGAACACGGATGGGTTTTTGTAAGTAAGAGTCTGACACTCCCTTCTGCTTCACTCAGAGCGGGAGGAGTCATTTGATGATTTCCCATCCTTAAAAAAAAAGATGCACATAAGTTATGAGGAAGACGATATATTTTTTTTCGCGATTTCAGTGTTTGTCCCATAGTAAAAGTTGTTGATAGTAATGAGTACAATTTACCTTTTTCAGAAATTGCGTTAATTCTGTTACATGTTGTTTACAGATAATCTATCTCATTAAAAGCTTTGAATTATGTCAAAAGATTGTGGCAAGATACCGGGATTTTATGAAAAAGCATGCGGGAGTTTCATTTACAATAATTATCATCAAATATGTATAGCATACCTAGATTTTTTTATAATCTATCCGGGTCTCGTCGTCAGAATGTATGATATCAAATGACGGGCCGTAAAGTTAAATGATATTTATTATGTAAGTAAGTTGTAAATATACTTTACTATATTTTTACACGTCTATGTTTTTTTGTCGTTTTAAACTAGATGGGGCCGGTGTTTCCTAGCTGACTACCCTGAGAAGAAACACCGAAACGAACTCAGAGGTCAAAGTCTCTTTCGAAGTCCATAACCATGTTGGTCTCAGATGGTCTTTTGAGGAAAGTACCACACAGATTTGAGTGGACCTGTCCAGACAGTGCAAGCATTTGTCAGTTATCGTTAAAAACTAAAGTTAATTCATATACTAGCTTTTTGTTATTATTCATTTGCCATCAAAATTCGCCTGCGTAAAATTCGAAATCATCCAAACGCTTCGTTTTCCCGGGAGAAAAAGTAATAAGTATAAAAATAAGTCTAATGCCGCCCCGTACACAGTCAATCTCGATCACAATTCACGGATCGGTAGTGCTATTCTGTAAGAACATTTTCGTATATTGACAGCGGAATCCGAGGTGACTATCAAATTAAGACCTTTATCTTGTGTGCAATAAAGCTCACTTTGTGAGTTTTGTCACTCAGGTGAAGCTCGATATCGAAATAGTTACTTACAGAATAGACTAGCTGATCATTGATTTTGATCGTGGATCACGTTCGAGATTGACCGTGTATGGGCAGGCGGCTTGGGACTTATTGACCGAACTCGGTCGGACGGCGATCTGTAAACAAGTTGAAACTTCCCGTTTTGGACGTAGTCTACCCTTGTGGTAAGTTTAATCCAAATTCGTTTAACCGTTTCGACGTGAAAGTTAAGAATCAGACAGAGTTATTATCTTTTATACGTAACTAGCTTCTGCTAGCGGCTTCGCCCACGTGGTCCCTAGGGAACATACTCCCGGTATAAAAGACTCTACTCTACTACTCTAGACTATTTGTGTACCAAATTTCATTTAAATCGGTTCAGTAGTTTTAGCGTGAAAGCGCGACAGACAGACAGACAGAGTTACTTTCGCATTTATAATATTAGTAAGGATATTATATTAATTAGTAAGTATTTTAGTGGGGATATGTTCGCTTATAACTTATCAAAATGTAGGAATCAGCAGACGCACATTCATACCCTGATGATTACCAATAAATGACTATGTCTATGTATATTTCAATCAGCAAAACCAATATCCTCTACTCCGGATATTGCTCTCAAAGTATTTAGTTGCTACATTTACAGGGCTGTTTTAGTTTTTATATCATGTTCGTTAATCAAACAAGATTTTGTTTACGGAATAAATGGGATATAGGACGAAGAACTAAAATTTATTTATCTATTTAAAAACACTTTGATTGGATGGATGTTTTTTTTTTGTAATCAAAGAAAGCTACTATAATGCCAATTACTAAAGGCTACTTTTTATTCAAGAACGCGTTTTTATTCACGCACAGTTTCTGTAAGGTAGGCTACAGTAGGACACACAAAAAATGGTGAGTATTTAATTAAAAAATGAAAAAAAAAACTGGTTGATTTATGTTTAACTTTATAAATATACTGTTTCTTTTTGTGTTTTTATTTTTTATTTTTAAATCACACACTGTTTAATTAATGGGTCCAATATTTGTAAATATTTGAGTACTTACTTACTTAGAAAATGAATAAGTTTACCTCTGCTGGGAATACTTTGTTACTATAAGTAGTATACCACTACCTCTAGGTACATAGTCCTCACATATATTAAACTAGCTTCTGCCAGCGGCTTCGCCCGCGTGGTCCCTAGGGAACATACTCCCGGGATAAAAAGTATAGTATAAGTAGCCTATGTCCTTTCTCAGGCTCTAGACTATCTCTGTACCAAATTTCATTTAAATCGGTTCAGTAGTTTTGGCGTGAAAGCGCGACAGACCGACAGATAGACAGACAGAGTTACTTTCGCATTTATAATATTAGTGAGGATTAATTTTTGTACATCAAACATTGTGATATTTAATTGAATAGAGTATCTATGGAGTTTCTTGTTCGTTCTTCTCCAAAAGAATCTACCTTTGTGAATGGACAGTTGAGTCTCTTTAGTATTTTAAATATTGTTTTAAATGTAAATGCCTTATTGAAATTGACGTTTTAACTTTGACTTTATATTTTAATTAAAATTTACTCTTTTTCCATATTAACTCATAAAGCATATCCAAACAATTCATAAATATAGAAAGTTCTTAAAAAATCATAAACAACAAGAAGTCTTAATTAAGAGTGGCCTTTAAGAATTTTATCAGGACCATAATTTATATTAAAGCAATCGCGTGATTAAAATTGACAGAAATAATTTCATTAAGCAAGTTTTAATTTCCGTTAAAAAAACTCAAACATAATCTCGTTAAGAAATTATTTTTGCGTCGAAGGACGGAACGCGACCAGTTTTATACTTCATCGACTTTTTCCCGAATGTCGTTGCGTAGAGATGTGCAAACATTGACTATCGATATTTTTGCTGTCGATATTTACAATGATATTTTGTGTGATTTATGACTTCTTTGTTAACAAGTTTTCTGAGACGGACTAATTTTTTACAGGTCGAGATTCCTTTCGGAATTTGTTGGTCAACGGTGTTAAATTCCCACTTAGAACGTTAAGTTAAAACTTAACTTCGGTCCTAGATGAATGTGTTTCCAAATCGTTTTGTGCGTGTGGGTGTGATATCCACCATGTACCGGTGACGCATCGCCGTTCGTCTTGTGGTCCGATGATGGAAAGGGTTTGGCGGAATTAAATTATGCAATTCTGTCGCACACTCCCCAAAATGCAACCGATAGAAAACCGACAGGCTAGCAACTCGTTGATGCTCAAGACTTTGGAGCTTCTATTCACCACCAAAATACCCAACACATACCTAAGTACCTACATATTACAAGAGACATACACATTCACTCTCCATATATTTTCGCTCCGGAGTAACATAATTACATTGACAAATGAGGAGTGTGCCGCCGTTAGTCGCCATGACAAGTGGCTGGTGTTTTTCATACGAGAGCATCTTGTGCCTGGTTCACGTTATCGGGCTTGGAGATGATTAGAGTTGAGGTTTTGGTAGGCAGATTTTATGGTCATTATTTAAAGGACAGGTGGGTGGAATGGCACGTTTACATTAAGTTGGTCACCGAAAGGTGCGACCGCATTCGGTTTAACCGAATTTATAAATTGAATTGTGCTGTTTACATCAGTCATCGAATCTGGCAACCGTATTCGTTTAAGTTTTCGGTTCACCGGATTCGGCGACCGCATTCAGCCGAACAATAGTGGCACGTTTCAACAAACCAGCTGTGTTCAGTCATAGAAAACAGTCTACGGCCAAACGAAAACCTGTTAACACTAGTTGGTAACCGAATACGGGCTGTGGTCGAATACAGCTAACCGAAAACTCGTTTACACTAGTCGGTGAGCAAAAACGGGCTGCACCCGAATCAGTCAAAACGACCTAAGTAATATAAATGACCCATAACTGCCTAATGCTCGTAGCTTATGAATATCGATAAACTATGACAGTGTACTGGTATGCGCAGACAAAACAAAAGGTACGCAGCTATTTTACCCCACGGTTTAAAAACACACACACACACATTATAAAGTTTATGTATATTTAAATATGTGTTATAGGATAATTTTGTTGGCTTGAAGAAAGACATAAATCGAGATGTGCGTCAAATATTAAGTCAATAGTAATATATTGATAGCGAGAGAACGACGTTTTGACTTCGGATGTTCGACATGACTTCGGTCATGTTCAGTTAGAGTACCTTATATTCCAGATCATTTGAATCTGCGCCACTAAGTCAAGTATCGAATAAAGTATGTATTTTATGTTGATTTTTATGTGACCAATTCTTTTAAAAAGGCCATAAACACTATGGGTTACTATAAAATTTGAATCTTTTTTGTATGATGTAGATTAGATACATGTTGATATACAACAAATAAGTTAGCAATAACGGTTATTGACAAACCTACGTTTTTGACATTCTTTATTTCAAAAACGGGAATGAGGACATAAAGCAGTCCTGAATCGACCGATCTTTTACATTGTTCAGTAGCGAAAACCGATTCCTTATTTATTTTTTGGGTACCTAAGAAGAGATATTAGGGAAACGTCAATAAAGTACTTTGACCTTTCCCCAATATCTATTCATAGGTACCCATAAAATAAATTTCAAAATGATCTGGATATTACCATAGTTCCAAAATTTGATAATTATCTCAAATTCTAAATTAAAATATGAGCATAACGTATTTAGTACCAGTCGTTCAAACGAACCTTAATCAGCTAACTAGATAAAATTTAATTAACAGTAACTAGCAGTATGCCCATTCACGTACTACGTGCTAATGCTAATGGTCGAGGTAAAAAGGTACTATTATTTTAGTCTGTGGCTCAAAGACGCGAGGTACGCCACGATATATTAGGGTACGGTTTTTGTGCAAAGTAATTAATGGACCCGCATAATTATTACCCACTGTGATTTCGAATTACTTTTAAGTATACTATGTAGAACATTAAGTTCTAACGAACCTGTGCTAAAGTGATAAAGACTGATTTACATTATCTACTTTGGTAATTTACTTGATCTTGGGTAGTTTGGGGTGACTTATTGTTTAAAGGGAATCTTTTTAATTATCACGGTCTCTTATGTAATTTATGGCACAAAGGGTAACGAACTAGTGAATGGAAAGGTATCAATACGCGTTGCCAATACGGATGATTGATGACTACACAGTGCAGCGTAGCACTTCTTAGAATTGCGTAGCACTGCGTAGCACTGCGTAGCACTGCGTAGCACTGCGTAGCACTGCGTGGCACTGCGTAGCACTGCGTGGCACTGCGTAGTACTGCGTGGCACTGCGTGGTACTGCGTAGCACTGCGTAGCGCAGCGTAGCTCAGCGTAGCGCAGCGTAGCTCAGCGTAGCACTGCGTAGCACTGCGTAGCACTGCGTAGCACTGCGTAGCACTGCGTAGCACTGCGTAGCACTGCGTAGCACTGCGTAGCACTGCGTAGGACTGCGTAGCACTGCGTAGCACTGCGTAGCACTGCGTAGCACTGCGTAGCACTGCGTAGCACTGCGTAGCACTGCGTAGCACTGCGTAGCACTGCGTAGCACTACGTAGCACTGCGTAGCACTACGTAGCACTGCGTAGCACTGCGTAGCACTGCGTAGCACTGCGTAGCACTGCGTAGCACTGCGTAGCACTGCGTAGCACTGCGTAGCACTGCGTAGCACTGCGTAGCACTGCGTAGCACTGCGTAGCACTGCGTAGCACTGCGTAGCACTGCGTAGCACTGCGTAGCACTGCGTAGCACTGCGTAGCACTATGTAGCACTGCGTAGCACTACGTAGCACTGCGTAGACCAGCCTCCTATTTTACTATGTCTTCTAAAAACAAGTGGAGTAGTAGTAGCTTCTCCAAGCAATTTCTTACTTCCTACACTGTCCCAAAGCTGCCAAATGTTCTCCTCCATAGCCTTCTGCAGATAACAGTAAAAAGCAAAACAATCCTAAGATCAGAACACATTGGCAACCGAAGTGGCCATCGCAATATCTGGTTATTTGCTCAGAAAATGCTTTCCTACTTCAGAATAGCCCTTTCGCTATCTTTAACTATATCCACGTGTAGCAGTTAAGTTAAAGGAACGTGTACACGAGGCGACCAGTCGTCCGGAAAACGCAAATAAATTATAGCTCTAAAGTAACCTTTACACTTCATTAACTTCTGTCAGATGCTTTCGTGGAAGTATAACAAAGTTTTTGTTCTTTTTAAACTTTCTTGGCTCGGATATTCATAATCTTTTGTAAGATGGGGAATATGAGTAGACTAGAATAGCCACAATTTAACAATGAACGTAGTCATTAAAATTACGTTTAGCGATTGCTTGTTGTAACGTAAATCTTACTACCATTGTATTTTTATTTTTATTAGATTAAACTGATTTTAATCAGACTTTTTTTATTAATTTGTATTTTTTTTTTAATTTGTTAATTTAAATTTTGTAATTTTATATTTATTAATTTTATGATTTAATTTAATTGTAATATTGGGACTTAGTGCCTTAATAAAGAAATTTTATTATTATAATTATAAATGCGAAAATTCGAATAGATGGATGTTTGTTACTCAACCACCCCGGAACGGCTGAAGGGATCTGGATGAAATGGCACAGAAATACGTTACAGTCTGATATAGCACATAGGCTACTTTCTATACCGGGATATGTTCCCTTGGGATAAATTCAGACAACCTGAATTTTTACAACATTATTCTTAACAGTTTTACGGTACATTTTGAATTAATTTATTTCTAAAGATTACAAATCACTTGCATGCATAAATACTAAACATAACTTGATTTATACATTTTTGTTGTCCAGGAGAGCTTATAGTGTTAACATTACGAATATAAGAAGGTAATTTTTAAAGGTTTTGTGTTGACATACAGGTACATTCGGGTAATTTGGTTTCTGAGTTATCTTTCATGATGCTCAAAAACGACATCTTCACAGGTGAGGCACTCAAGTTCTAGATCTGCTGATGGGCTGATGAGGCTGTCTTTAGGTTTCTCAAGTCAATTTCAATGTTATCAACTTTTGTATGAGTTACAACGCTGGCAAGTTTTAGCTCTACTAAATCTGGTTTTATTCTGACAAAAGTTATGTTTTTTTTGTATTTAAAAGACGTTGCTCCACACAAGGAATTTCTCCTGTATCGTGGGTGCGTTTACAAACATACAAACACACATATACAAACAGCCAGACCCGGAACAACTATCTGTAGGCCATACAAATATTTGTTCCGTGCGGGAATCGAACCCGCGACACGCAGCGCAGCAGCCAATCGCTCAACCGCTGCGCAAACCGTGCCGTCGAAGAAGTTCTCTCGTGATAGATTGGAGGCTTTTTATTTTTTCCTTAATAACTAATACATTGTTTGATATTTTGTTGAGAATTGCCTTTTGAGTCTCAACAAGACCGCTAAGAGTGTTAATTATTTCTTTCCGAAAATCGGTGAAATCCGCCTTTAGATCTTTCTGTTCTGGTTGTTTTCTCTTCCAAAAAGTAACCTGTGGCCTAACCATTTCAGATTCTTCAGTATTAAGATTGTAAAGATCCGGTTGGAATGCTCCACGAGTCACGGGTTCAGTTGGTGATCGCGTTTTACTCATCATGGATCAGCAAATTTCTGTGTATAAATTCAAATAGTGCATAGGCACCCTTACAAATTTACGTACTTGGGTGACGTAGTCGGCTGGTCAACTCTGCTATCAGTTAAACGGTGTCCACGCAGAGTAGGATGAATTATTGGAGCCCGTGTCTTCCACCCCTCAGGTATGAGGGGCGGGTGGGCTCGTTTCTGGCTTGCGCCGGCGGCGGCGCCATGGGTCGCTACGCTCCTTGACTTAGCACACACACGTTGAGATAGGACAAAATAATTTAATTTTACTCGTTGACTTTGAGCTTTAAATCATTTGACAGTGATTTAATAAGCTTATTACGTTGGTAAAAATATTAACGCGTCCACTCGCGACCGCTCTCTTGACGAATGACGAATTTTCCAGTAACACATAAGTAAAGATCATTTGTCTGTATTTTTCTTAAATTGTCAGGCTTAGTAGTTATTCGGAGCTACTTGTCGGTGTGTGTGTGACATACACACAGACACACGAGTGATTCTATAAGAGTTCAAAAACATTTGCAATTAATTCAATTTCATTTTTGTTTTTAAAAGAGAAGGATAAACACCACAACCGATCAAAAAATCAACAAGTAATATTGAGCAAACCCAGGCGAAAGTCATTTTAGATATAACGCTTAAACCCAATGACCAAACTCTAACTGACACCTAATTACCTAAACAATCGTTACGTCATCGTACAATAACTCCGCCAAATCCCTTATAAACGATATCGCACTGCTATCTTCACAGCCCAGGAGCTCACAATTAACATCCAAATGTCCTTCGGAAAGTTCTCGAAGTCTCGTTCGCACGGCACTTTCGCGGTAATAAAATCACGGGCTGTCTACAATGAAACTCTGATACTTTAAAAAGTAACAAAGTTTAAACCGTTGCGACACCGGCTGTGTGGAGACGTGAGAAGCAACATAAAACCGTCACGTTTTAAACCGGAACAGCCCAGTGGATACGCTCCTTAAGGGTGCTTTGCCAACGAAGATGTGCAAGGTAGCGAAGCGGTGTGCGAGGGAAAAATCCACCAATGGGATCATTCTTCATTATCAGAGCCAGGCTTTAGTGCAGATAAAGGAGTATAGACACACTTGTCTATGGCTCCGTACCGCCACGTAGCGAAGGCGATTATTAAAACGTTAATGAAGTTGGAGTTGACAAACCTTGTCGAGATGACACGTGATCAAATCAATCCCTTATATTTCGGCGTTTTGACAGTCATATTCGCTGATATATTGGCACTTTGTCTAGAGCCTCAGGTGGAAAAGGGCTAGTAGGGCTAGGTATGTTCACAAAATAGCGAGAGATGTGAGCGAGGACTGTGTGCAAGAAATATGTGCGGGGGCGCGAGCTAGGAATGTGTTCGCGCAGACCTAAAAAGAGTCCGCTACTCATCCTCTTACTACTTAGCTACACAACGTTTCACAGCTGCCACACATCTTTGCACGGACTAGCTACGTCTAAAATCTCTGGTGGAAAGGAACCCTTAGATGGAATTTTTGAACTTTTCGGACGTAATAAAATCGGACCGCTAATCTGTTTGAATCGTGATGTGGAGCTACGCGTAGGTGCTACGTGCTACGCGCTACGGGCTACGTGCTGCGCAGTGAGTTGACTACGAGAATGTTTATTTTTTTATGTTAGCTGAGCTTTAGTCAAACGTTGTGTTAATTATTCATGGTGTACAAGGCTTATGCCTCTGGCTAAAAAATAAACTTCCAAAGTAACTTTCGTCCCATATAAAACGCGTTTAAGGTTAGGTTTTTCCTGCCATGTTACCTACTCTTTCGTTATTTAAAAAGCTCTAATGCAAAAGTCATCTATATTTACTCGTTAAGGTTGTTTTTATTAAGATAATGATGTTTTGTCTATTACCAGTTTATATTATTATTATTATTTAAGGTATGTCTTGAACAATCTCGGAACCCTGAGGTCCCGGTCCTTTGGTAGGCGTACGAGGGGCCGAAGCCAACTCGCAGAGGCCCCGTTAGACATTTCTAATGGAATGGGACACCAACCGACGATTATCCCTATTTGCAGGTAGGTGCAAAGCTATTGCATAATATGGAAACAAAAGGTGACAGGCTATGTGTTTGGGTGGTTTAGTGGATTCATTATCATATACTATGAAATAACTATTGGCCCCTGCCACTGCTGCACTGAAAATATAAACGGCTTTAAAATGGCAGGGGGTGACTTGCACACTTAATAAATGGGCCCCGAAAACGGTCGCTAGCACAGAGTGACGTAGCTCCAAAGAGGCAACATATGCTGAGGTGCTAGAGGAGTGGAGAGGTATACCACGGCTATCAGGATAATTCCGGAAGTACGGACAAGATCTCTACCAGCATCTTACTGGATTATACATCCTTCTCCCGAGTACGTTTGCTCTTACGAATTTCCACTGAGACCAGCCGATTAAGGCAAGAAAGAGGTGGGAGCTCTGTTCCTCGTCAGTGTTCACTCCGGCCAGCCACTTAAGGCAAGCTGGAGATGAGGAACAAGACTTTTCCCGTGAGATCAGGTCCGTGGGGTCGCTAATGCCCAACAGTTCGCCACAAAACTGCCTTGCGGATTGTATCTCTCTTTGTCTCGCCCCTTATCCTAGGTATGACCTAAGGTTAATTGGGGCGCGCAAGCCCCACCGCGACGTCAACGAAGAGATACGGCGGTGGGGTTATTATTATTATTATTAGAAACTTCTAAAGCTAAACACAGCAAGCAATGTGGCTTAAAATAATTAACAATAGTTGAACAGTAGCTGTAACATTTTCGTGTAATGTTTTGTCACTTGGCTAAAACGGCAAATACTACTTTCATCCACAAAAACTTACATACCCTCCAGTTCCCCACTAAAATACAGACAGTATCCTCCTAAATCTTCCAAACAAAAAGTCAATTTTAAACACTATACCCACGCCCGAAAAAAGGCCATTTCTAAAGCATGCATAATAATTTACGAACAAATGCCGCGGGCGGTTGGTCAGCAAGAAACAATTGAAATATAAAGGAATAAGAATAGGGTCACAGAGCACGGAATCGCCGTGACGACAGCGACATTACCCACTTGCTCGGGCCTGCGGACGACGTGTGTTGGGTAGCTCACCGACCGATATGAACCAGGCCCGGGTCGACGACGCGTTGTGACCCACGCGCGCCTCACAGAGATGTCAGCATAATTGACGGGGCCCGCTAGTTCCAGTGCGGAATTTGTTCGAATGAGACACCGCGGTCCTGGAACGCAAAAGGCATTTGGAAGAACACGGATTAGTTTTAGTCAGCAAGAGTCTGACACACCCTTCCGCTTCGCCCAGAAGAGAAGAGAGAAGAAGTCATTTGATAATTGCCCACCTTGAAAAAATAGTGAGAGTTATTTCTTACTCCGAGTTAGTTTTAACCCGCCTCATGTTAGCAGCTGTTTCTGAGTTAAAAGATAACTGTGGTCAGTGCACGCGGGCTTGAGCACAAGTTTTGTCTGTTATAGACGTAGTCAGAAATATCAAGCGCCGTCAACTTCGGCGCGATCTTCACGAGCGAGTGAATCCGAGAATTGAGACGATTATTCTTCCACCAACGTATTGTCACGACTCACGAACGCAACGGCTCGTCGCGCCACAACGGATTTCCACATGTCCACAAGAAATCTTTGCACATTTGTAGCTAGAGATTGCGTCTCGCGGTGAGTGCGCTACGTGCCGTTGACGTTTTTATCGTCAATGTCGTATATGTGATAATATCGCCATGTGGAGACACTTTTATAAAGCTGTTACAAAATGACACGTTTGTGGCGGAACAATAATATCTCTGCGAGACACTCGCTTGTGGAGGTGGTCTAAAACACGTGGTTACCCGGCATCACCCACACGGGGAAACTTTTTATTTATAACAAGAAGATGTCCCGACCTATATATCCTAAGGCATGTATTTAACGCGGCGACAAACTAATCTGATTTAGAGTTTTAAAAATAATTAAAATGGATAGCAACAATAATAGGTTGGCAGCTACAGTGAAGTAGCATTTTAAGTATAAAGTAGCAGCTTATTTTGAGTTGTAAATTTTGTTTAAATTTTAATTGGCAGTGATTTTTTGGTGTTCATAAAATTAACTACTAGGCCCGGTAGACGGAGCCCCGCTTCGCGGGGCTCCTACTTCTGAATGCTTTATGAAAGAATAACCACGAAGGGGATGGCGGGGTCTATTCGCTCGCTTCGTTCGCTCACTCGACCCCGCCATCCCCTTCTAACCTAACCTGTCCGAGTCGGGGTGCCCCAAGTCCAAAGCTCGCTTCACTCGTTCTTGCATTCAATGCCGCTCAACTTGGCCAGTCAAGGGAGGCCCGGTATGGCTTACAGAAGTACGTAAAACTGTTAATATTAGCCGCCAGAGTCATTATTTTTAATACCTCACCTATTATTTAATTGGCGCTGTTTAATATATTTGATATCTTATAGTAGCAGCCATTATTTAGTTTTTATAGATCCTTGTCTTTTGTAGCTCATATAATATAATTGTGCTAAAAATATTTAATCGCTACCAAGTTATTTTTTCTGTGACCAAGTAGTTAGTTGCCTAATAAGTTGTTATTCGCCACAAAAATAATTAGCCATATCCTAATATAAAAAATTCTTCCGTTACTGAGTGAGTGACTGACATACCACGCACAACCGAAGCTACTGGTCGTAGAAAGCTGAAATTTGGCAAGTAGGTTCCTTGAGGAGTGCAGGGGAGCACTAAGAGAAGATTTATCGATATTCTTACGAGAGCGGGAAAAAATAGGATTTGCGCGTATGAAGTCGTAGGCAAAAGCTAGTTATTGATGTGTGGACTGATAGACAATGAAATAAGTCTGCCTATGTACCACTACTGTACATAAAGTATAAATAAATCTCTCTAAGTCTCATGCGTTTGATGAATTGATGAGTTTGATGAATTTGCATGAAAAGCTTATGACAATACGTTCTAGCAGTGGCTGCAAAAGCCTCTCAATACTCTATGGTAAGGCCACACTATCTGTTGACCACGCTCCGGTGGGTTCGCACGACGGGAAATTAGGGCTCGAACCCATTAACTGGTAGATGATGGCGTTAATGAGACTGTCCATTGAAAGTGGCCGGTTTTCGACGAGTGTAGTTAGTGTGTATGGGATGGCGTGAATGGAAGGGTAAATAGTGGTTGGGATAGAGCAATTTTGGTTTAGGTAGGTCGGACTTGTAATTTGGCAATTGTTTTTTCTATAATGTGGTTTTCGGTGAAGTGAATGTGAAACTTTTTGTTCGAATGTAGAGTGATTTTGTCTATATGTTCGGCTTACACACGCGTCAATGTAAATATTAGAAAACTTAGTAGCAGGAAATCCCAATGTCTGTTTTATTTTATGTATACTGTACATGTGTTGACAGAGGAGCTCGTGGCTAAATAATAACTACCGCATAGATCGATTTTCAAGGTTAAGCAACGTTTGCTGAGGTTGGTCTTTGCATGGGTGACCATCTTGACATACTGAGACTCCTCCATGTCTCGGAAAGCATATTTTGACGGCTGTCATTTGTACTTCTTTGGCAGTCGTTACGGATAATCAGAAACCAGAAAATCTGACATCAGTCTTGCCAATGAGTACCGTGTTACCCAGTTAATGGGTTGGGGAAGTCTGGTAGGCAGCCGCTCCACGTAAAATACTGGTATTCAGCTGGATCCAGTTTGACTGGAAGCCGACCGCAATATAGTTGGGAAAAGGCTAGGCAGATGATGTACATTTGTGTTGACAAAATAACTTGTATTATTTTGACCAATCTGTTTAATTAGTATACGTAACATTTAGGAGCAAATCGTAGAAGGAATGTGGGACCAGAGGATAAACACCATGCTCATCCCACAAGTGAATAATTACAGAGTAGCAAACCTATTTGTACCCCAACCTAATTAGTATTCTACCCGACTCACTTGCTCAGATAAACTAGACTCTATAAATTAGAGAACAAATCGAATTCATCGACTCTTTGGATTGCATCGATCCATTTGATTTATTACCAACGAGGTCGTCACGTCCCGGTAAAAGGGTCCGGCAGTCCCTGAAAAAACAAACGGGCCCCTTCCTGAAACCATTAATCTGATCATACTTTTGGAAATAAAGAAAATAAAGTTGTGCGGAATAGAACCTTTCATCCGTGTATTTATTTTATTTCAGACGTCTATTTCTGTAATATAATATCAGATATAGCAAGTCTACAGTGCTGTTTTATTGAAATATGGGATATTTCAGGATCTTTATTTTACGATTTCGAATGTTTGGTTCCGTATGTAAAAACGGAAAGGGTTTAGTGTGAGGGTATCTAAGATATTTTTTTCATTTTCTTCATAATTGAGCCTAAAAATAAAAATATTAATAGTTCATTACTTTAAATTACCTCAGGGTAAACGATAAAATATCTATGGTTTCAAACCAACATAAAAAAGTCTTTAATCATTTGGAATATATTGCTCGCGAGTCCGGCTCCCACTTGACTGAATTTTTCTTTCCAATCAACTTTTGTTTAATTCATTTCTGTGAAACGATTCTTCCTTTTTAGCTTCAGCAAAGTGAACAATAACATCGGTTGTCAATAATTTTAACCCTCTTTCTACATCATGACCAAGGTTTGAGGCTTGAGTGTCTACGCATTATTCGTTATCCACATTGTGGAAAAAAGACTCCCAGATTACGTTATCTAATGAGCTCGAAATTCGAAGGTCACATGTCGTGCCATCCGGGCCACCAACCCACATCGGGCTGCGTAGTGAAATACAGCGAAATCCTTCTCACTGAGAGGATGCCTGTTTCAAAGCAATGGCAAAATCAATGGATTTTAAAAAGAGGTCAAGAGGTCAAAATCGATAATTTAACTACTTGAACTGGTGGCATATGAAGTCTCAGTTCACAACTCGAAGATTTAACAACACAGTTACACAAAATACAATCAAAGTTCAAGTTCAGAGTATCAAGTTATTTATGAACTGGGCAACTTTAAATTAATTGTACATGCATAAATGCATGCATGCATTCGACGGATATTGTCGCTGGCTATAGGTACAATATGCAGTCACCAGCATAAATAACTTCCACTTAGGCAAAATTCAAAAGTAATTTTCTAGTGAAATCGATTACAACTTTGAGAAAAGTCCTATTTCATTTAACTCATTTTATTTTCGGATGTATAACGACTATATTTGTAGCGCTATAAAATTTCAATAGTAGCCAGAGGAGCAATTTTCGTATTTGGAAGGCGCGTTCGCACGTTTGCATCGCGATCGGAAACTATCAAAAACTAATTCTCCTACATTTTAACAAGTTTTTGACATTGATTGTTGCTAAGATAATTTTGCAACTTGAATTAGAACGCTTTTTAAGTTCAAGAATTGGTCTTCTAGAAATTGCTTTTAAATTTCGCGTAGGTGTCACATTCTTACATTCGCGACTGTACTACGTCGTCGGTAGGGTTGTCAACACTGTCATGTCGTTAGCTTTAGCACACACGACGACCAAGTAATTTTCTAGTGAAATCGATTATATCTTTGAGAAAAGTCCCATTGAATACACATTATACATAGTTTGGTTTCAAAAGTACGACGAGTTTGTTTGTAACCCAATAAAATTTCAATATTTTAGCAGAAAATTGCTTTGGAATTTCGCGTAGTTGCCACATTCTTATGCCCGCAACTGTACCACGTCGGCGGTAGGTATGTCACCAACACACAATAGATCACATTGTCATGTCGGCAGCTTGGCACACACTGCGGCCACTTTGCATTGTGCGGCGGCAACGTTTCAAGTAGGACGGTACTTTTGTTACATCAGATATAAGCTAGGTATTGTCTAGTAACTTCATATTCCTGATACGATTCGCGTTTTCATTCCCTGTTGTCATAATTTTTTTTTGTTAAAATATAATAAGTACCTATGGAATGTTTTTGGTAGATTTTATTCGTAAAAAAACCAAGCTTAAAACTACCAATGAATGATGTAGGCCGTGCGAAAAACAGGGTATAGTCGATGTGGCAACCTTTGGGGGACGACGAGGAAGACTACGTCCAGCAGTGAATAGCTTTCGTCTATGCAATATTCAGTAAAAACAAATTGACAAGGCCGAGATCTATACCTAAAAACATATAAACAACCCAAATTTACTTTAATTCAAATAAAGTAATGTACAAAACTCAGAGCTACTTCAAATAAATTAATAGGACTGAATGGAATCAGGTTTACTTCAAAATATCCGCCCCAAATGCGAATTGCTAATTGTATCAATTACATTTTATTAAGGGTCTAATCAATCTGAGAACATTCGTTTGTTGGTAAAAGGACCTTAATGAATAAATCTCCTACTACCTATTTAAATATCCAACTTTTAGGTCGATTGTTTTCAACAGTCATTAGTAGTTTTTGTAGTAATTTAAAGCACAGTAATTTCATGAAAAAGTAATTTTATAACAGTTCTCGAACACGTTTACAAAGGAAGTTATCAATTCCGTAACATAATAATTTCCTTTCAAACAAACTAGGTAGACTGATCCCCAAAATACAGATCCAGGCCTAGTTTTGAGGTTATGATCAAATTTGTGGAAATACATTCGTGTGCTATTTTGTTGTGACTAGCTTGTAACATGTATTTGTAAGTGTCAAATAAATATTTTGACTTTATTTATTTCATTGATTAGCTAGGTAGCCGAGATTACCGTGACCGTAGACCAACGGCTTTTTTTTGTTGTGACTAGCCTGCCACACAGTCCCAACCACTGCAATTCCTGAAAGACAGAATCAACAATGGCGACCTCCAGGAAACCACCGGCTTAACGTGCTACCGGCTTGGTTCTCCATCTACGGGCCGAGCTTCGCAAGGGTAAATTAACTTCCTTTAAAATTGCGACCTGTGAAGTGTTTTATTATTTTGCCATAATAATTTTCATTCACGTGAAAAAACGACGCACGTCCTGTTTGATGACTTTTCGACAACCCAATGTAACGTCCTTTTGAACCTGACAGTACAATCGCGCAGTAAAGTGCGCAATTTGAGCTCAAAAGCCATAGCACTCATAGCTCTCTATCGGCGTCGAACAGTGGGGGGTTTAACGCAATTTACCGGTTTAATCCGGATCACGTACCGCCCGCCAGCGCATTGTTCACCAGTGTACGAAGAAATGCAGATATTTCACCCTACGTGTGCGAATTATTACGTATTTGGAATACTGTCGCCTTTGTGTACGATTGTACTGTGAGTAATTCAGTCTCCTCCTTTTTTTTCGTTGTAATTAAATTGGTGACGATAAAATTAAATATGGTAGAACAGTAATTAAATTTTGTGTCTTTGTACTTTTTATTTGATGTGCTTTCCGGGATTAGGGAGGCTAAATTATTTGTTTAGGATGAAAAAAAATTACGTGCGTTTTTAATAAAGAAAGGTTTAATCGAGTTAGGTTTCCAATTAATTTATAACATTTATAATTAAGAAGGCAATCAACCCTACCGACCCTTAAATCCTCTTTCATATATAACTAATAATAACTACAACTTCTATTAATCTGAATTTGGTAGGTATATCTATAAAATCAAATCAATATCAAAAGTCGTTTATTCAAATTAGGCTGAGAGCCAGCACTTTTTGAACGTCAAGTTTTACAAAAGACAGTCCCCCAAAACGCCCGCCCGTCACCACTTCCTAGTGTTTTAGCTGTGGAGAAGAAGTGGCCAACAAACTCCACAAACTATACCAATTCATCTTCATTAACATACATACACTCATCACATGCACACATACATATGGTTACCTTTTAGTCTTGAATTTAGTGAATTATGTTCAACCGATGCATTTGTATAAGCACTCATCTTTCAGAATTCATACCATTTTTCGAAAGAGACTGGATCCTGCGACACAGGGTATCCTAGTGCGGTATGCAGTGTCACACCTTAATATTGTAACACATTTTTATGAGACAATAAACTTTATTAACTTTATTATTTTATAAATGCGAAAGTAACTCTGTCTATTTGTTACCTCTTCACGTCTAAACAGCCATATCCGTAACGAGCAGCTATAAATTTTGTAAACAAAGATATTCTACTAAGCAACGTAGAGATAAAAAATAATACCAAATTCAATAAACTCAAAGTAACATACGCGTGACATGAAACTAGCAAACAATTTCATTTGGTCGGGTTAAATTTTATCGATATAAAGCGCTGTCGTCTATTGTTGTGTGGTTTGTTCCAAGAGTCAGACGCGTTCCAATTCCACATTCGTCGGTTCTTTGTTTACAATATTTATAGCTTCTCGTGAAGGGGACTATGTCCAGGATTAAAATATAGGATACTATTTATCGTAAGAGTATTCTCTCTTGCGATAATTTTCGCGAGCGAAGCCGCTCGCAGAAGCTAGTCGAAAATAAATATTACATAACTCTTTGGAATTTTAGATAGGTTGCTAATTTTCCGAGGGGTTTGTTTATCATGTGTGTTACGTTTTAGTATACGGCTATTCTTGTCATCATATATTAAACGATCTAGAAACAAAGTTCCTACTTTTATTTCTTTCTGTTTTATGTCAGTTATAGTGCCGATGTTATTAGAACACACAAAGGTGAATTTTGAGTGAATTTGTTTTTATCATGGGAAAGGGTAACTAACGGAACCCTATTACTAAACCGCTGTCCGATCCTCCGCCTGTCTGTCAGTGGGCTGTTTCTCAAGAAACGTAAAAGTTAGATATTTGAAATTTTTGCAGAGTGTACTTCTATTGTAAAATAAATTAAATTAAAAATTAAAGAGGGCTCCCTTAAAAGAAACGTCTTTTGTTCGGTTTATGGAACGGAACCCTTCGCGTAAGAGTCCAACTCGCACTTGACTGATTTTATTTCTCAAAAATCCTTTTTAGGGTTCCGTACCAAAATTGTAAAAAAGGAACCCTTATGGTGTGACTAAGTCTGTCTGTCTGTCATAGTTGGATATCTGAAGAACTACTAATGCTATGAACTTGAAATTTGAAATAGTTGGGGAATGTGCGACGGATTTACATAATTTAATTCCGCCAACCCATTCCATCATCGGACCACAAGACGAACGGCGATGCGCCACCGGTACATGGTGGACATCCCACCCACACGCACAAAACGTTTAGGGAACACATTCATAGTGCGTACAGCTAAGAGTGGAATTCCCTGCCGGAGTCTATGTTTCCTGATAGCTAAAACCTGGGAGTCTTTAAGTCAAGAGTGAATAGGTTACTTCTAGGCAAGCGTGCTCCATCTGCGACCACATCATCGCAAACCATCAGGTGAGATAGTGGTCAAACGCGTGCCTATCAATAGTAAAAAAAAATAGTTTTAGGTGACGTTTCTTCAACTTTCCAAATAAGAAAGAATTAAAAATATATATATTTTTAGGGTTCCGAACAAAAAACGGAACCCTTATAGGATCACTCGGGTGTCGGCCTGTTCGTCTGTCACAGCCAGTTTTCTCCGGATCCACGGGACCGATTCTGTTGAAATTTGGTACACATATGGACTTCTGTGACTCAAACACGGACATGTTACATAAATTATTTCTTTTTTAGTATGGGATCACTTTTGGGGGTCAAACTAGAAATATAAAAAAAAAGTTTTTTAACAATATCATGTCATATACCAAATTAAAGGGCTTACTGTGAGAGTTTTAAATGTATTTTTTTTTTCATAATTTTAAAACAAATGGTTTTGAAGTTATTCAACTACTAAATTTTGAAAAAAAAAATGGAGATAATAGATCTTTACCTGTAGATAACAGGAAAACATATAAGAAGTCTATAGTTTTAAAATAACATGTTAAAAAAAAATTGTTCGGAACCGCTTGCACGCGAGTCCGACTCGCTCTTGACCGGTTTTGATACGGAGTAGAATACGCCTGCAACTAAGCCCGAAACCACAGACTTCGGGCTTAGAGAGTAGCCCCCTGGTATTGCGTATATTCTGTTACAAAATGTAGATAAAAAAATGCCCCGAACCTTTATTATTGAATAAAATGTAAATACCGAATACAAAACTTTCAAAACAAAGAAACACTTAATTTCATTCTAGCTAATTAATATTTCAAACTCGAATACTACCATTAAATAGTCACAAATCCCGAGCTTCCAATAAAATAGTTTGAATAACCATAAAGTGCTGTAACTCACTTCAAAACACCGCTGTAAAATAAGGCCAAACTTGCCTACTTAATATTCGAGCGAAGTCAGATGTTTTTGAAAGTTTCCATAGAAAATACGTAATGGCCACAGAAATTAGTAAGCGAACATTGTGAATAGATGAAACAGTAGTTGAAGTCTGAATAATCACGAACTATTTACAAATATACACAACAAACTTAAATATAGAGGTAGCATAAAAAATTCGTCCTCAACGCTGTAATATGTCCAAGAAGTGAGTGAGTGTGTGTGTGTGCTGAAGTGTATGTGTGTGTGTGTAATGTGTCCAAGAGACTGGCGGCATTACCACGGTGAATGGCAATGCTTAGCCTCTGGCTAAAGTAAAAAACCCCTCTCGTGTCACGAGATGTGTCAACCAGCCGTTTCGATATTTCTTTGAAAAGGAGGTGAGCACAAGAACGCGAAAATTAACTTATACAGATTTTCAATAGTATCTCACCGGTTTCTCGAAAGCTAAGGCAGATGTGTAGGTACCTATACAACCTACACAAATTTTTCGCCAGTTATGATGGAAAGACTAGCTCAATATTTCTATAAAGTATGCAAAATAAAAACGGCTCAGCAACTCATGGGCATAGTCTGAAATGAACGAATTGCATTTATAAAATATTCATAAAATAACTTTATTCTATGAATAATAAAAAATACAGAAAAGCTACTACGACTAGAGAAACACCAAAACGAACTCAGAGATCGAAGTCTTACATACTCCGCGTACTGGCCAAATTATATGTGATCTACTTGCCTATGAGGTGAATTTTTAAAACCTAGAAATTCTCATTTCCTTACTTCTTAAATCGTCCCGAAACGTGAGCCACTACTAAACCAAGTGAAAATAGTTCACAAACACATCCTAGTTACGCTACTGTACTGCACACTGTACTTTGGCCAACTTACACCACTCTTTATCGAGTTCCTGCCGCAGAATGTAATCGGTTTAACCCCCTCAACACGGTATAGATAGGCACAGAAGGGCAGGTTCAGAAAACTAAGGCGCAGCGCAGACGACACACATTAAAAAAAAAACCTGGCGTCCACAATTGAGGACATAAAATTAAATTAAATCTATACGTATTACTTTCGTTCATACGTACAGAAAAACGGTTGTATTCATTTGTTCGCATAATAAGTCAACAAAAACGCTACAAGTAGCGCCATCTTGTATCATTTTTTAACATCTTTTCGCCAAGTTTCATCCAGTGATCGTACGTGTTTCGACCCGTTCAGGTAAGCTGCTTTCTTTAATCGTAAATACTAAGATTTTGCGAACATTTTGAATTAACATAAATATGTATCAATAAGTTATATTACTAAGATTAGATATGATTTATTTTTTGTGTCATTTATTGTTATTTTATACCAGAATAATAGATTTTTCGATTTGTCCTCAAATTTGCTCATCAGGTGTCAATGGTCTTTTCAAATAGTGTAACGATCTTTGAAACCAAATACGTTTATTTTATAAATCTAATTATACATTGTTTTTGCAACATATTTTTATTAGAAAAACATTTTCTAACATTTCTTTATAACATACTAGTGGACGTGACGCGGTTTCACCCACGTAGTTCCCGTTCCCGTGGCAGTACGGGGATAATATATGTATAGCCTATTTTACTCCCTGATAATGTAGCTATCCAATGCTAAAAGAATTTTTCAAATCGGACCAGTAGTTTCGGAACCTATTCAATTCAAACAAACAAACAAAGAAACAAATCTTTCCTCTTTATAATATTATAGTGTAGAAGTGTAGATTATTCAGAATAAGTCTTCAACGAATAATGTTTTCACAGTGCAGTGTAGTGTTACAGCTTGCAAAGCGAATTGGAGAAAGCCAAGGTCACGAGCTGTACTATGATAACTACTTCTCATCTTACCATCTACAAATTTTGAAACAGAAAGGCATCATGGCTGCCTGTACAGCTCGTATCAACAAATTTTCAAGTCCATCATTCCTAAACGATAAAGAAACCAACAAAAAACCCAGGGGCTTTGCTCAAGAAATAAGTAGTCATGATGGCGATGTTACAGTAGTGAAGTGGTTGGATAACAAGATTACCAATCTGGCTTCCAATTTTATTGGTATTGGGCAAAAGGATTTAGTAAAAAGATGGTGTAAAAAGGAAAGGCGATTTGTTGAAGTCGAAAGGACAGAAATCGTGAAGAAGTACAATCATGCGATGGGAGGAGTTGACTTGCTTGATCAAATTATTACAGTACATTCATAAAATCAATAAAATGGCCGCTACGTATGATATTTCACGCATCAGATCTTGCAGTTGTTCAGGCTTTCTGATAATACCAGACTGACAACGAATTACTTGGAGTCCCGATAAACAAACGACTCACTTTGCTTCACTTTCATCGCAGATTAGCAGAATGCTTAGTTTTGCGAAATAAACTGATTGGTGTCGCAAAAAGAGGCCAGCCAAGTGGCAGTAGCCCGGTGCCACCCGTAATTATTCCCCCAAGACCAGGACAAGTTCGCCCTGCGAGTGAAATAGCTCGTAACGGGGTTGGACATTTTCCTGCACTTGATGACGGTGCTGAAACACACTGCAAAATGGTAGGATGCAAGGGAAAATCGCGTGTAAAGTGCGTCAAGTGTAAAGTGCACTTATGCCAAACAAAGGATAAAAAATGATTTTTAGCATTCCACACATAGGCTTTTCTATTTCTAGTTTTTTTTTTTTAACTTTGATTTATGTAATAACGGTGCCAAAGGAAGATCTCATTTCATTTGTATTTACTTTATTGCTTTTTTTTAATAAAAATATAGTATACTAACAGTGATAATTAATTTATAAAAATACTAGTAAACGTGTATCGTAATTATAATTAAACCCATTGGCCACATTTGTACACGTCAAGAAAAACAAGTTTTTCTCAAAAACTTGGCTCCCAGGATCTTTATATTATTTTTTCCTAGTTCTTATTGCCTATTATAACACTGAAAATTTAATTTAAATACTTCCGAGAAAATAGGGAAAGTCAGGTTCTATTTTCAATGACTAAAAAGTGCATCACGGATAGTCTGTCGTCTGCGCTGCACCTAACGGAAACTGGCGCACGCACTCGTAGAACGAACGGAGAATATCAGCCAAACGTGCAAGTGCGCTTGCATTCACTGTACGTAAAGCAATTCTATGTAATATGTGAATAACATCACGGTTGTATTGTTTGAGGGTCTGTACTAGACTCTCATTTATCCAGTAGTGAATGTTTAAGTCACGTATAATAAAGGGGGAGATTATTGCCACCAACACACAATCCAGACACCAAACTTTTGCTAAGAAATTCGAATCGAAACCAGGAACTCATACTCAGTAAGAGTGCATGCGAGCACTAGTCTAGATATACCAACGAGGTACTGTGTATAGAAATTATTTATGATAAAGTCAAAGTCAAATGATTTATTTCAACTAGACCAATAAAGGCACTTTTGAACGTCAAATTAAAATAAAATAAAATATTATGGTGACTCTAGTCGTCCGTTCGCAAAAGGTACATTCATATGGAGAAGAACGGACAAGAAACTCCATAGTTACTCTTTTCAAAAATAAGCTTTACAATATTTGCATACATTAATCAGTTGATTATATGTAAAGAAAGAAAGAAAGAATAAAATTTATTTAGCACATATATGAAACACGCACGGCATAGAATTGGAAATAACAAACAAAAAGGGTATACCAGAAACTAGTGTGTGTCTCACGGTTGCGCTAAAAAGGTCCATTTCAGCGATGTGTCAGACTGACTAATGCTGTCTGACGCTGGTTTTCAAATGAACCTTTTAGAGGACGAGTGGCGGTTCATTTGTTACAGTATTATAATATAATATAGTTACTGTTGTAATCATAAAGTAGATATAAGAATACTTAAACATAGTTAAAACATGGTATAAATTACAAAAAATAATAAAAGTCATGAAGATATTATACGAATGTGTATGATTGTGCTTGTGCGTGTAATGTGTTCATAAATAATATCACTGACGGAAACGAAATAAGCTATTTGGGTATTGTTTTGACAAAAAATAAAAAATAAATAAATTGATAATAACAAAATGCGATGAAAATAATTACGTACTTAAAACCTATACTTAGTGAGTCAATTAAAATTGTTTTTGTTTTGGATATGTGAGGACGATGCTCCCAAAAAACACTTATATACTACTAATAGGTACAATAAAGAAATGCCAGCAGAGGTAAAATTAATAAGTTTGCTAGTAAGGGAACATAATACTCACATACGTACATTTTTTTTTTAATATTGTGAATAATGATAGAAAGATAGTGTATAACCGTGCTTGTATTTCACTCGTTGTGTGGAGCCGACCTACTGCACATTTCTATTCTGTGGCCTCATGGGGACGGTATAAGCAAGCGACAAAACTTCAAGTCATTTGCTTCATTGCAGGCGAAATTTGCAGATTAAATTATGTTGTTAGCATATTTTTGTCAGGCGACTTTGTTGTCTTGACTTTTGACAGGTCTTGTCTGAAACTTGGTTTAAGTATTCATTTGAATAGAAGTTTTTAGTCCGCATTAATAACTTAACGCTAAGTTGCCTGTCTAAAATCGTAAACTAGAGCTCATTTCGTGAACATGGTAAGCACTATGAAGAAATATATTATGAACCCCGGACCTTAAGTGTGAACTTGTAACAAGGGAATAATCTGTGAAATATTATTATATATTATATGCGACAACATTGATAGGAATAGACCACGGGAAAAAATCCTCGTTCGCCTCTGGATAATGCGATTCTATCATCAATTAAGAGGGGACTCTAGTCGGTAAAACAGGTATTTGAAGAAACTATTGCCGATGCCGTCGCGCTTCGCCATACCAAGTAAAGTGCGAAAGCGACAACTGCAGCTCAGGTTGATTTTACCTATAAAAATATTGACCAAAAGACGTTTTGTATTCCGCCGTTTTCTTCTTCAAAACTGGACTGATCTAAAAAAATTATATATCTACATTTAGAGGAAGACTATATCTATGCTTCTATTGTTTTCTGTTTTGTTAAAAACATGTCAAATTTGTTTGATTCGTCTGAACATGGCGGTAAAAACGGGCTGCTTTTTTAGGGTTTTTGGATTGTTATAATTCATGAAGTAATATTTTTTTTTTGAAAAAAAATTTGATAGAAGCACGTACTAATTTGAACTAGATTTTTTCGAAAAACACAAAAAGTTGCTCTAGCAGCATTATCCGCGAAGAAAACAGCGGAATACGTTTGCATGGAGAAAGGTCCAAGAGTAACCGACCCGAGTCCCCTCTTAAAATAAGCAAAAGTCCAAAATGCGTTTGTGCTACTGACGTGTGCTGACTGATCTTGACATTTCGATAAACGCTGCAGACTGTTCACAGTTATTTTACCTCTGACATCAACCCAACTACAAGCCACCTATAACATTATTTCAAAATAAGAGGTATAATAACCGGCACGAATCGTGAGCACACTCTCCATTGATCGGTTTAACCACGACAGCTCTGACGCTTTGGTTCGTTGCAAGTTTCGTTCGCCCACTGTGCATTGGCGAGATCACCCCGCTGCTATTCATCTGTGCTCACGAAGTCACGACACGTGTCGGCTACAATAAAATAACTGTGATCAGCCTGTATGATTGTCGTGATAGAATTTGACTTTGTCTAGGCCCTTTTGTAAGCGACCAGCTAAGACAGAATAGAAATTCTAGAAAATAAAGCCATCAATACGAAACTAAAAGCCACATCTGAGTCACAAAACGATTGACCCATTTCAAGAAAACCGGCACCTTTGATACAATATTTCAGTTTCAATAAATCCGGTAATACATCAACGTATTTTACAAACAATTTACCCAATTTTATAGCGAATAAATTTTTAACTAACGATAATGTAGCCATTTGGTGCAATGTTTTGTCGTGCTAGTCACACTTTTTAAGAACAGCGGATACTTGGTCAAGTCGCGCGTTTTTAGGGTAATCAACGGGACCCTATTACTAAAACTCCGCTGTCCGTTCGTCTGTCTGTCAGCGGGCTGTATCTGAAGAACCTAATAGGTAGACTGTTGTACACAGAGAATGTATTTCTATTGCCGCTATAACAACAAATAATAATCCGTACCACCATTTATATGGTGAACATGAAATGTTTTTATAGATTCATCGGCGAGGCCTCTATTCGTCAGAGAATTTTAACACTTAGTCTCTTGACCGCTAGTAGAACTAATGTAATTTTTGTTGATGATTTCTGAAAAAGTGTGCTATTTAGAGACATCTTTTTATTTTTCCTGTAATCTTTACATAAACTTCTATTACATGTCATAGAATTATTTCAAATTTTTCTCTATGTCAACTTCGGAGATAAGGGGGAGAGGAATGGTAAATTTTTCACATTTTCGTCAAAAGTTGAAAACCGCGGCCAAAAAAGAAAACAATGTTTAAAATTGTGCAAATAGCGCTTTCATATGATATATGCCCTAAAAGCCCCACTTGGAATTTTTAAGAACCCCTTTCAGTCGCTGTTGCAAAAAAACAATAGACATTTTTATTTCATTCTGATTTGCAAAATAGTTGAACAAACGTCATCTAAAACTATTCCAAATTTTAAGTTGACAGCATAAGTTGGACCCTAAAAATTAAGGTTTATGGTACAGAACCCTTCGTGTGCGAGTTTGACTCGCACTTGGACGGTTTTTAATTTTTTATGAAATACTGAGAACTTATGCACACGGCGTATTTTTAACGCGCCGACGACGCACGTTTTACGAACGCGCGCCTACGGCGCTGTAGATGACCAACAAAAAGCAGTACTGCGCGTCGCTGGCACGTTAAAAACGCCGTGTCCAAAAGCCCTTACTACTGCTGGCGGATTCGCCCACATGAATGTCGAAAATTATGCCGAAGGAACATACTTCCACAATTTGAACATCATCCGATGTAAAACTGGTGGATGCCAAGCTACACAGCTTGGCTCATCGCCGCAAGGTTGCCTACTTCACGGTCTTCTACAGATTGTACTTCGGTGAGTGTGCCCAAAAACTCCACGATCGCATCCCACCGGCCCCCTTCTACCATCGGACATCCAGACGTACTGCAACTTTGCACTGTTGCTATTCCACCAATTCGCACTAAGCGTTTCCAAACGTCTTTTATAATGCGCACAGCAAAGGAGTGGAACTCTCTGCCTGCGTCCGTGTTTCCAAACGCTAACGACCCTAATCTCTTCAAAGTTAGAGTGAACAGGCTCTTTCTGGGTAAGCTTGCTCCATCGTAGACTTTGTCTCTGTAGTCTCTCTCAAACCCATCACAAATAAAATACTAAGCATGCCTTTTAAGTTCTGTCGTTTCCATATTTCCCGGCAAATTTGAACTTGGAACTGTTCTATATTCGAATATGTTTAAATTTTGAATCTCAAAACAGTTGAAAGTATTAGGATTAATGCTATTGTTTAGTCACAGCGTCGATTGGAATCTGTCAGGTTACGTACGAAAATGAATCTAAGGGAAATGTTCGTGCAAAAATTTTCTACAACTTTAGAAGAGGCCTGACACGGCTTCAGTGTTTTGAAGAGCTAACATCTGTGTTCAGTGATAAAGCCTCATGTCTGCGGACTGTCGAACGCTGGTATTTAGAATTCCAGCGTGGACAGACTAGTGTTAGTGACAAATCTCGCGAAGGACGTCCAAAATCCGCCTTCACTGAAGATAACGTCATTGCTGTGAGACAACTAATTCTCGAAGATCGTCATGTGATATATCGAGAGCTAGAGGCTCTATTAGGCATCTCAGGGACAACTATTCAGAAGATCTTGCATGAAGCGCTTGGTGTGAGAAAGCTAGTTTGCCGTTGGATACCGCATCTGCTTTCCGACGATCACAAGGCGGACCGCGTCAGATGGTGTAAGAAAACTCTGCAAAGGTTCAACCGAGGAGACATCATCAGTGGTGACGAATCTTGGATCTATACCTACGATCCTGATTCAACAATCTGGGTCTTTCAAGACGAGCCAAAGCCGACTAAAAGTTGTTCGTTCTCGAAGCACTTCAAAGAAGATGGTAGACACATTCGTTGTAAAAACCGGCCATGTTGCGACTATTGCACTTGAAGATCGTAGAACGGTTAACGCAGAGTGGTATACCACAGTTTGTTTACCACAAGTCATCGCCGAACTTCGAAAATCTAACTGAAAGCGACGCATCATCCTGCACCACGACAACGCAAGCTCACACAGCGCTCGTCAAACGATTGAGTATTTGAAGCAGAAAAAAGTAGAAATTCTTGACCATCCTCCATACAGTCCTGACCTAAGCCCTAACAATTTCTTGACATCATCTCCCTGCCCTCATCCCATGTTACTTGGGGTCGGCGCAACCCCTTTTTTTTCTTCCATTCTGTTCTATCAGTCGTCACTCTATCACTAAGTCCCTTTTCTTTCATATCGCTCCTCACACAATCCATCCATTTTTTTTTTGGCCTTCCTCTCCCTCTCCATCCATCCACATTCATGTTCATAACTCTTCCGTGTGGCTCCGGATTAAGAATATTGCCACCCCATTTCACCCCATGGGTGTCGGTCGTATAAGGCGACTAAGGGAAATTTTTGAGACCGTGCATATTCATCCAGCACCTTAGTTCACCCGCATGGTGGCGGGTAAACCATCAGCAACAGCATTCCCAAAGAGGGTTGGTGTCAGGCTGGCGGCCGACTGTAAAACATCTGCCAAATCACTAGGCAACATCGTAACAATTTCTTTACATTTCCTAAAATTAAGAAAAGTCTTCGTGGTCAAAGGTTCCAGTCCGGTAAAGAAGCAGTCGACGCTTTCAAGTCTGCCATTTTGAACACCCCACTTTAGAGTGGAATAAATGTTATAATAACTGGTTTGAGCGAATGGAAAAGTATATTAAGCTACGTGGTGAATACTTTGACAAACAATAAAAAGTACTATAAGGTTCTAGTTGTGTTTTTTTCTTCAAACGACAAAATTTAAAAGGCATGCCTCGTATAAAAAAAAAATTGAGAAATAAAATCAATCTTCCTAGCCTTTTCCCAACTATGTTATCCAGTTAAACCGGATGGAGAGTACGAGTATTTTACATAAAGCAACAGGCAGTTGCTTTCAACCCATAACTGGGTAATAAGCGACCCCTAGGCAAGACACAGTGTTAGATTTTTAGGCTTCTGACTATCCATGATGACTATTAAAGATGCTCAAATGACGGTGGGACCAACGGCTTAACATGGTTTCCGAGGCACAGAGGAGTCTCGGTATCATCATCATCATATCAGCCGAAAGACGTCCACTGCTGGACATAGGCCTCCCCCAAGCGTCTATCCGCGACCTTCACCAGGTCATCGGTCCACCTTGTGAGCCTTCTAACGTTGCGTCTTCCGGTACGCGGTCGCCACTCCTGAAAATTTCGAACCCATCGACCATCTGTTCTACGAGAAATGTGCCCTGCCCACTGCCACTTTAGTTTGGCGATCCTTCGGGGTATGTCAGTAAAATTGGTAAAATTGGTTCTCTTGCGGATATCATCATTCCTGATTCGATCACGCAAGGAAACTCCAAGCATTACCCTCTCCATTGCCCTTTGAGTGACCTTAAGCCTTCTGATGAGGCCCATTGTGAGCGACTACGTTTCAGTTCCATATGTCATCACTGGCAACACGCACTGGTCATAGACTTTCGTCTTGAGACAATGTGGTATGTGTGACGAGAAGATGCCACGCAACTTCCCGAACGCTGCCCAGCCGAGTCGGATTCGACGGTTGACAGAGTCTCAGTATGGCTGTTATGCCTGGCAAAATTTTATATTAATTATTGACGTCACTATAGTATATAAAAAGTACAGTAACACTAACGTCGATCTGATAATTCAAAACAAACACCAACATTTTCCGCGGCGAGATTTCCCACCACCAAACCGATTCATACCCACCGCTCGGTATACGCTTCCCCTAAACCGGTATCATTAGTGGTGCCCAGGTTGGAATGCACCTCTTGCCGACCGAGAACTTACTTTGGCCGGTCGCCAAACACTACTATCAGTTTTTACCAGTTTATCTCGTTGTGAACTCGCTTTACACTCCATGTTTCTGTATCGGTAGAATTGGTACTTAATTGCTGGTAGTTTCTGCTTGTTTTTGCCTTGTGTATGAACTGCAATGCAATGCAATTATGCTGTATTTGGAAAACAACACTCGGACGTGGTTTATGGAACTACATACTCGGACGTGGTTTATAGACCAGAGCGTTAATTCTACTAATTTTAAAGCAACGTGCGCATTTGCATGTCATTCGCAATCGGTCAAAAAAGCCTCCATACATTTTTAACAGATTACGACTAAGATGAAAATGCGAACGTCGCCTGAAAATTAGTAGAATTGGCACCTGTTTTTCCAATAACTGCAACAACTGTTATTGACAAATCGTCTTAGAAAAATCCGATCTTTGATGCAATTATTTTAGCTCTATCACAGATTGTATGCCAATTGCATTAGACTGGTTATTTAACGTGTCGATGGTAAAAATATTTTTTTTTAGTTTTTCCCAGTATTCAGCCACGGTAGGCTGCGTCAGCCATAAGGTCCTCACACGTACAGGTGACAGGGCATGCGGCGCAGGACGAAAGATGTATCATGGACTGCGGAGAAATGCAAGACAAACACTGAAGATTGGGCCTTCCGAGAACCCACACGTGAGGAGTAACTACTCCCGTGTGGATTCTTTTCACTGCGGTCGACTGGATACGGAGTCATTATATTATTATCACTAGGCAAATAGTGTTGCCTGTATTATCTCACTGTAATAATAAACAAGAAAGAGAATGCTTTATTTGACTTAGTTTTTTTAGTCTCTAAAGTCGAATACACAATATCAACTCGAATCTAACTTTCATCCATAGTAAGAACTAAAGAGATCACGAATTCTCGCCAGTTAATTGTGGTGGACAAAGTTGGCGAGCCAACATCCAGTGCAGGCTTACCTTCGAACTTATGCGCCGCTTGCCAAGACCACTCGAACATGCGACACACTTTCAAGGAGTATGCTAAAAGTTTTGGCAGTTTTTTAGGTTGGTAACTAACTGGGAAAATTTTAATGGTTGTGATATTTTGATATACAAGGTGACTGGTATTTCAAAGCTCGATAACTCGAAATCAACATAATTTGGCCACCGGGTTACTGTTTCACAATAGCTCTAAAACATCCCATTTGAAAGGACGCACTCATTTACCAGTCTCCCCGTATTTTTGGCTTGTTAATTTGGTGCCTTATTTTGAGGCCGATTTTAAATCGTTAGAAATAGGTACGTCTTTCGATATTCGATGACTGGGAAACTGTAAAAAAAAAACCAATGGAGCTTATGGAATCACATAAGAAAAAATTAAATTTAAAATTTAAATATCCCCGACAGAAAAAACGAAAGGTACGATTCTTTGGGCCAAGCGTCATCGCCCCGGGAGACCGCAAATCTTTCGTATTTACTAAGTACAAGTATTATTAGCGGTCTCCCGACGCGATGACGCTTGGCCCAAAGATAACCTATATTAAACTAAAAGGTTCAATCGAAATTATTTTGTACTTTTTAAAGTTCTTTTATGTCGGGGGTTTTTTAAATTTTTATTTCATGATTTTTCAACTCCCCTTCAATATAGTGTACATTATTCTAACAGTCAAGCCCTTCCATTTGATACACATATTGAGGGAGTTGTGAAAAAAAATGTAATTTGCCATTTTGTGGTGGCGGTCATCTTGGATTTGAATTTTGTCATAGTGTATAGTATTCTACTAGTCAAGCCCTTTTATCTGATACCCATTTTGAGGGAGTTATGAATAATATATAATCCGCCACTTTGTGGCAGCGGCCATCTTGGACCAATTTTCATCAAACATAGCTAAGAACACTCCCGACTAATTCACCTTTCAAACGAAAAAAATAATCAAAATCGGTTAATTCGTTCGGGAGCTACGATGCCACAGACAGACAGACACACATACACACACACAGACACGTCAAACTTATAACACCCCGTCGTTTTTGCGTCGGGGGTTAAAAAGTAAAATCTAACAAAATTTTCGTAACAAGCGTTTAAGCTATTAATAAGATTATCCTCCTTTATATGAAATATTTTGCGCAGGATACCACTCCAATATACTTGGAAAAAACTCAAATCCTCAATAGGTACTTAATGTTACTTGTAAGCTGTACACCAACTTTACAGCATAAAACCCAATGTAAAATATGTCAAGGAAGCACGAACTTTAATGAACTAGTTGGTTAACAAAATAATACAACACGTAACTAGTATCGGATAAAGTTCTACTTACTGATTGTTAATGGGTAAAAGCGTGTTTTGATATGTAGGTACCTGAAACTTTTATTAGTTGCTTAACTCTTTGAGAGGGAGCATACCTATCGCCGATAAGAATTCGCCATAGCCATACAACAACATAATTACTATGGTCTTAGGAGATTTATAAAAAGTGCCAAAAGAGTAACGATTTCAAAGGTACATAATTTTAGGGTAACAAAATGTTATTTATCTGAGATTGAGTATGCAAATTAAATGTAAGTAATGATTAATTTAAAAAAACGTAAATTTTTGTGAATGTTTAACGAGCGATCCTTGACATAAACTGTCTATGTTTGGAGCGTCTGAAACTTACGTTTTAAATAACCTCCTCCTTTTTTTGAAGTCAGTTAAAAAAGAACAAAATAAATCTTTGGACTCTTTAACAATCATATTCGCTGATAAAATATCACTTTCCTCAGGCCCTCTGTCTTCAAAAATGACAAGTAACTTAGTACCTAAAATAGAACAGAATTCTTTCATCTCCGAAAACAAGAAACAATTTAGACTGAGGCGACAGGTGGAAGCTAGTCTAATATAAAGACAGAATATTTTCAGGAATATCAAATGTTACATGTTCGCTTTGGTTTTGGAACATATTGAACAATTCGTTTGTATTTGAGATGTACACAATGATGATCGCTTGTCGTTGTATATCTTATAGCTTCAATATTTTCGTAGAAGAAAAGAATCGAGAGTACAATGAATTTCGAATGAGTCAAAATTTTAATATATATATTGGAGACTGATTTCAGGACTTGACTTTTGTAAGTTTTCTTGATTTATACTTTACGTATATAAGTGGATTTAAGGCAACAAGGCATTCTCTACCAGTCAACCCTTGGGTTAAATTACTAATCTGTTGTACCTGTAAAGCAAAATAATAATATCTTTACATATGTAAATTAGTTTCATAAAGATGACCTATGTTACTTTTGCCGTCCTATAAAGTCCATAGTCATATCCAAGATGTTTTAATTCTTACATCATCATTTAATCTATCAATCCACAATAACAAAAAAAAACATGATGAAGACTTTCGTATGTCGACAATTTGATCCCAAAACTTCACAACAAAACATGGTCAAAGTAATTAATTAACCATGTATAATTATAGTGAAAACATCAATCACCTCGGTGACCCTCCGTCCGACAATAGACGAATAAACAAGCAATTTACGCCTAAAACCGGCACGTCTTAATCACGGTCGCAATAGCCCGTGCAAGGAATTCAATTAGGTGACACGTTGAACCAGGCGCTGCTAATGGAATCGACCCTTAACGGCCAGGGCTGCTCTATGCGTGTTCTTCACAATGGGCTATGCAGAAGGTAATGTAGATGGGGATTGCTTAAAGTGGACGTTGAAAGCAGGTAATTTCTTTTATTTATTTTTGTATACTTTATTGTGCCTACACCAAAAAAAAAACCTTTAACTAAAAAATAAATAAGAACAATAAAATAATAGAATATCAAACATCAATAAAAAAATCAACAACAACGCACAGCCGAAACTACTGGTCGTAGAAAGCTGAAATTTGGCATGTAGGTTCCTTGGAGAGTGTAAGGGAGTGTTAAGAGAGGATTTCCCGGAATTCCTACGGGAGCAGGCAAAAACGGGATACGCGCGTACGAAGTCGTGGGCAAAAGCTAAAATAATACCTATAATTACAATAGAATAGAATACAAATCAGAATTATGAAACACCCTGTTAGTTTTTTTTATTTATGTATTTTTATTAATTTATTTGATAAGCCAAAAATTGTTACACAACACGTTTACAGTTTCTATAATTTTTATGTCTACATTATTAAGTATAACAATTACTTATAGGCTAACACCACATACACAATTTTTGGTTAAACAACACAATAAATCACAACATTGAATTACAAACAAAAAAAAAAATACATTGATTGTTACAAATTGCAAAAGTATTAATAACATCATGTTCAATCATAAAGCATAATCAATCATAAATAAATCATTGATATTTATGTATGTTGCTTTTTAAAAACTTTAAAATTTTACTCCAGTTCCTTACCACGGTGTGCCATTGAATGTTAAAATGTTATGTGAAAAAGGGATAGTGCTATTCGTTGTGTATAGCTTCGTCTCTCTTTCACAAATGGAGCACGATTGCATCTGTAGTCAAAGCAGGGAGTAAACTTTTTGAACGCATTCGCCGTCTATCCCAGAAGTGTAATTTTGTAGCAAGTACATACATAACCATTGAGTATGTGAATATTACACGCCCTGTAGCCTAAAAGGTCTGATGGATTCAAAAAAAATCGGGTATTCTTTTTTTATCCCTACATGCTTGTACCTTTTTACAAATAAAACGTGCGGTACCTATTCACTCCGAAACCCTTTGCTTCTTATATTTCCCTTGAATCTACCAGAATTCATTCATAGGTCATATAAAGATACATTTTTTATTCGGCACAAACATTTTTTGTACACTGGCACCATTCTGCAAAGATAAACTGATAATTTACTGCTCGACCTCTCGATACCTTCGTAGGTATGTTCAGGTGTTGAACTGTGTCCAACCTGTTACCTAAGCCGATGTGTAAGGAGCCAGAAATTCGATCACAAGCTGCTTTGAATACGTGTCTTCAAGTCAAAGGCCTAATCCTCAGGTACCTGATACGTAGGTCTGTCTACTAAGGCGTTGAATTGGAGCACATGTTGTGTTTAGGTATTACAAGGACACGTTTAACGTTGCTGATTCCTAAGTTTAGTTTGAAATGCTTGTATATATACACGGTGCCATATTAGCCGTCTTAAAAAGGCAGCCCACTTAAACTACCTCTAGGCGCGATTATTTTTTATTAATTCGTTACGGTGATAGGTACAATAATAATAAATAATGAATTAGAATTATGGAACACCCTGTTATTTTTTTTTATTTATGTATTTTATTTATTTATTTGATAAGCCAAAAATTGTTTACACAACACGTTTACAGTTTCTATAACTGTTTGTTATTATGTTATTAAGTGTAACAATTAGTTATAGGCTAACACCACATACACAATTTTTGGTTAAACAATGCAATAAATTACAACATTGAATTGCAAACAAAAAAATAATAAAAATAAATACATTGATTGTTACGAATTGAAAAAGTATTAATAACATAATGTTCATAAAAAAAATATTAATAATGATTACGCATCAAAACAATGTCGCTGTTCCATTCCGCGCCGTCCTTGGAACACAAGGCTTGAACTGCGCTCGCTCCTGGATGTTTCAAACTACGTCAGGCGTCATGATAATGAATAATATTATTCTTTTAATAATTCTATTGTTTATATACATTACTTTTTTTTATGAATGTGTAAACAAATAAAATGGCACGTTGTATATTTATTATATTATTATATATTTTTAAGGACGGGAAATCAGAAAATGACTCCTTCCTCTCTGCGCGAAGCGAAAGGGAGTGTCAGACTTATGCCTTTTGCGTTTCAGGGCCGCGGTGACTCTTTCAAATCCTGGCAATCAACTTTTGCATGTGGCTTTATTCGTCATACCTAAGATAACATCCAACAAATAATTTTAACCTTGGGCCATTCCTTGAGACTGAAACCATAGCTCCAGGAACTAGTTGATCGAGTCGGTCCACCGTTTTGAGTATCTACGGAAGCCTCATTATTTTCTCACCAGCATGCAGTTCTCGCACCAAACTACTTTATACTCGCAGAACACTTAACTATTTTTTTTAGTTTTTAATTCACCCAATTTTTTTTTCTTTTCGGGCAACCCTACCTCTGAATATTAATCATTTGTGTTAACTTGAACGGTATAAGCTCCATATTTCAAAGGAATGGTCAATGAACCTACGCTAATGTTGTAGTAGGATTATTTTGCTACTTTTTTGGTATTAAATAACGTTTAAAACAAACTCTGTTTTCTTTTCTGTCTGACTCAGGATCCGTAAGACCCTTTCGGGACAAGCCGACGCTCGCGTGATTGCGCCCGCGATTTTTTCCCGAAAGGTACTTACGGATCCTGAGTGGTTTTATTTGCATGAATTAATTCTATTGTGAGTGGACCACAACTTGACACCTTTATTTAAGATAGGAAATCATCAAATGATTCGTTCCGCGCTAGGCGGAGTGGAAGGGTGAGTGCTGACACTCCCTTCCACTGATTTAAAACCCATCCGTGTTCCTCCTAATGCCCTTTGCATTCCAGGGCCGCGGTGATTCTTTCGAACAAATTCCGCAACCTTGGTAGGACCACTTCGTGCTTTCAACTACTAAACTAGAATTAGTACCACAGACAGCATTACGATAGTCATTTTTCTAGAAAATTGGACTATTTAACTTGACTCAGGTGTAGAAACACAATTTTAATTCGTAAAGGACTAGTTACGTTGTGATCTTTGTTGCAAGATTTTTCTTTATAGTGCCTTCTTAGCCACATAGCTTAAAAGGAACTCTGAACAACGGACGGGATTCCGTACCCAAAGGCTACCCAACGGAAACCTATTACTAAGCCCCAGTCCGTCCGTCTGTTTGTTTTTCTTTCATCATATCAGCTGAAAGACATCCACTACTGGTCACAGGCCTCCCCCAAGCGTCGCCTCAACGACCGATCCCATAGGTCTCAAATCTATCGGCTACCCGCGTCCTTCACCAGGTCATCGGTCCACCTTGAGGGAAGCCGTTCTTTTTTCTTCTTTAATCTTTACATAGTATAAAACAAAGTCTCTTTTTCCATCTGTACTCCTATATCTTTTTAACTACGCAACGCACACAACATTTTAATGCAGTTTTCATCAGTAGAAAGTGATTCAAGAGGAAAATTTATATGTATAATTCGTCCTGAAATTCCTAGCGGAACGAGTAAAATCAGATATACGCGTACGATGTCGCGGGCAAAACGTAGTCGTTAATATTTTAATACTTATCACATTTTACTAAAACAACAGTTTCGGAGTGTTTATGACCACTGTTCGAACAAACTAAAACATTGTTGTTTGAAACAGGAAATCATGGATAAAACCACAAACAGACTAAACTCGAACATCAAACAAACCAATTTGATAAATTTTACGTAAAGTATTTAAACCACTACGTGTACAGTTTGTTTTTTCGGATGCAAGCTGATGTTCCGAAAAGCGGAAGAGTCCCTTGGCACAGTAAATGGTTAGAGTTGCTGCTTTGTTCGATCACTTGCCCGTAGGTCTTCATTATTCATCAATAAAACCGAAATAAGTGCATTTACAGTAGTTGTACTCCGCCAAGCGTCGCGACATCTCCCGGTCCTATGCTTTTCATATCCAGCGGATTCCCGTGCCGCCCTCACCTGGTCATTGATCCACCTTGTGAATCCCCACAGGCGCCTTTCCCAATCTGACTCATTTGGGTCAGTTATTAAAAGCCTTTAACTGTTCCAATGTATGGCAAAAGTATTGCATTGCATTGCATGCCCTGCATTGTCTCACTAGGTGAATTAGAATGGGTGAATTGCAGTATGTATCACCTACCTACCTAGATCTATTTAGTTTATTTTTTAATTTAGTTCAATTAATCTGTTAAGTTTAAGTTTAATTAAGTTCAAAATTGATGAAGCTTTTTATTATTTTGTTTTTTTTTTTGTAAGTTACGACAGCGTTTTGTGTGCACGCAGAGTTTACCTGTAAGTGATTGTTACACTTTGTTTTGATTTGTTGCTTCTGTTTCATTTGTATATACCAGTGTATACAATTGTTGGTGAACCAAATAAAATAAATAAAATAAAAGTATCTTCTTACACTGAGAAGGCACGAGCATTAATCACCAAGTTTACTAATGACAATATTTATATGGTATTATTTCTCTTTGATAGAGTTGGGCAGGGGTAAAAAGATACATTTAACACAAATTGCTCATTTTGTAAGTGCATAAATAGTTATGAAGATAGGCATACATGGGGAATAGAATTTCTCTCAAAAATCAAACAATTTGTAAAAAAAAAAAATACTTTAATTTCGGAAGTCGGTGTTTTTGGTTATTTCATTTTTTGACACCGACTTCCGAAATTAAAGTTATTTTATACTTTGTAGTGTTTTGTTTTTGGAAGTCGGTTATATTTTTTGTAAAAAAGTTTTTTATTTTTCACTTTTTAGTGGTACCTGCGTACCCATTCACAGCGTACCGGCGTGATGTTATGTTATGAAAATAAAACTTACTAAGTGCTTTCAGTATAAAAGGTCTCGTCAAATCGAATGAAATAAGCCCAAACACTTGTAGTTCCTACATACCGATGTGGAGTTCCCTTGACTTTGTGTCGTCTCCATCATCAGGTCTGATCCAAACCTTCATTATTTTGTAGTATCACCCGATATACACACGAATATCAAGTTATAACCAGATGTGTGCCTACAATTTTCGAGAGTTGCCCTCGATTTCTCAAAGTTTCCATCATCAGATCCTGACGTAGTGGCAATGGAACCATTTCGAAAGCATACCCTTTCATATAATAAAAGATTAATCGAAATCGGATCATAATCGACGAAGTGAATTGAGAACCACCTTCTTTTTTAGAAGTCGGTTAAGAAAAGTACTTGTACCTTTTTACCCGCGAATCTTCTTGCCCCGCTCTAACCTACACTATTTATTGTTTTAAACAGCAAGTCACAACATTGATATCGCTGACAGTAAATGACAAATTACACTTGGGGCCGTAAATTAGACGCATGTCGCTTCAGGGTGACAAAGTTTGCGTTAATGATCTGAGATACGGAACCACACTGTTTTGTTGTGTAACAGTTGCTAATACGCATCATAGTTAGTTATGTCACTCCTGTTATGTGTTTACGCAGCTGTAAAATATTGTTGTAAATGTTATCCTACTTCATAGTAATATTATAAATATGTAAGTTTGTCTGGATAGATGTATGGATTCATGTTTGTTACTCTTTTTTTTGGAAAAACTCTTGAACGGGTTTGCTTGAAATTTGGCACACATACACGGTGCCATTTGAGTCGACTTACGAAGTCGGCCCACTTAATGTACCCGACGTAAACTACCTCTAGGCGCAATATTTTTTTTTAAATAAATTCGAATTATGAAACACCGTGTTAAAAATGTTTGAGTATCAAAACAATGCCGCTGTTCCACTCTGCACCGTCCTTGGAGTACAAGGCTCGGACTGCGCTCCTGGATGTTTCAAACTATGTCATGATAATCTACACTAATATTATAAAGATGAAAGATTTGATTGTTTGTTTGTTTGAATTGAATAGGCTGCGAAACTACTGGACCGATTTCAAAAATTCTTTTAGCATTGGATAGCTACATTATCAGGGAGTAACATTGGCTATATATTATTCCCGTACTCCCACGGGAACGGGACCTACGGGGGTGAAACCGCGTGACGTCCACTAGTGAATAATATTTTCATTTGTTTAGGGTTCCGTTCCTCAAAAGGAAAAAAACGGAACCCTTATAGGATCACTTTGTTGTCCGACCGTCTTTTTTTTTATTTGAGATTGGTTTGCTCTTGACTCTAGTCTAGGTCAGAGATGACAGAGACAAAGTCTACGATGGAGCGAGCTTACCCAGAAGGAGCCTGTTCACTCTAACGTTGAAGAGATTAGGGTTGTCAAGACCGTTTATCTAGGGAAGGCGTGGAGGTATCGAGTTGAAATTAAAACCATATACTCAAGTTTATGGCCCCTTACAGTTGTGAAAAAATCAAACTTCTAAGTTAACGTAAAAAAAGATACGGTCGTTTATGCCGCAATAAACGTATATTTAAAAAAAAGATACGGTCGTTTATGCCGCAATAAACGTATATTTCGACACCTTAAGGGAATCAAAATGTATAGGGTATTTCCCGTTGACCTAGAACTATGAAATTTGGCACATTTTGTACTACAATTATAAGAAAAGTCTGAAACTATACATTTGTAATTAAATCATAAAAAATATAGTCTTTATTTTAAGTAATTTTTTGCTACAAATTTATACAGAGCCCTCGTTGGGCGAGTCGGACTCGCACTTGACCGTTTTTTTAATAATTAAAATGTTCATTAATATCATTCTTCATGATAATGAATACTATATTTTTTTTTTAATAATTAAAATGTTCATAAATATCATTATTTTTTTAATGAATGTTTAGTAGTCATTGGAGAGATGAAGTGGGCTGCTGTTGTAAGACGACTAAAATGGCACCGTATGAACTTTCACATAGTGTACTTTTAATCCCGGGAATCTAATTCATCTAGTAGTATATTAAATTAAGTCGCTCAATATAATGCTAAATGTTAGAAACGCCGTGAAATCAACTTTCGTATACATTATTATAAAGCCAAGTAATAATTAGTTAGTATAGTAATTAGTTAGTTAGTTAGTATATTAATTGTATTCTAAATGAAATTTATTATGAAACAGATTGTATTCTAATTATTTAAATTTATGCTAATTTGTATGTAATGTCGATTTTATGTTCTTAAATCCTAAATAGTGTGTGTAACTACCCTAATAGGTAGTTTTTTTGAGTTACCATAACCTAATTATAAGACCTATTGTATCACCAAAAACACACTAATAAATATTTTACTTTACAGTTTTTTCTCGCAGTTTCGGTCTCATTCAGCAGGGACAACTTTTTTTTCGAAATAATAATGTTTTTATAAAAATATGCGATAATGGTAGTAAAACTAGCTTCGTTCTGGTAAAAACAGCTAGCATGAATGCTGGAAGAGAAGACATGCACATGAAATATTTGAAATTTGACGTGATGAACACAATGAAATGTTACCAACGCTTCTCACTGGACATCAAAGGCAACTTCTGAAGTATTAAATCGTAGTTACAAAACGCAGTAGCTCCAATTTAATTAAGCGAGTCCCCCGGTAAGGTAAATAAAGAGTACGAACTTGAAAGGCAGCGAAGAAACTCTCGTCATCCCTCCAGCATATTTACAATAGGCGACCACTGCGGATGACTCTCATTATTTCGAAAATCTTATCTCTTTGCCCCTAATCTGCTTTAGGTTGTCTCTCCACAAGATACACATTAATCGCTAAAAGATTAATTCTAAACTCTTAGCGATGAATGTGTATGATATAAACCTTGTTTTTTTTTTTCACATGCGCGAAGTTAATAGGATTGAGCTTAATGTCTTCTTGGAAAGTAACTCAAATTGTATCCTAACTAGTAAAGTAGACCATAAGGAAATGTAAAGCGCTGTTTTGGCAAATAAACATTGTATTACATTTTTACTAGCTGACCCGGCTAGCTATGTTGTTTTGCAATATAAATAAAAAAAATTGCCTACGACCTATTCTCAGACCTACCAAATAAAGGCAAAAATTTCATAAAAATCAGTCAAGCCGTTTCGGAGGAGTTTGATAGCAAACACTGTGACAGGAGATTTTTTATTTAGATTATATTAAACTAGAGTGACTAATTAAAATGTGCAATTTAAGCCAGGTTAACATTACATGTCGGGCTTTATTTTCTCGTGGAATACACCAATCAAACGAATAATTCAAGGCTACGTCATATTACAACGAGTTTTGTAGTCAATCAACTGCGTCAGAAGGCGTTGCGACACGACACAACACAATATTTCCAGGCTTTATGCAAAGACCATCTTACAATATAAACTCAACGGCAGAAAACTAGGTGATAAGCCTTCGCACGAATAAAATATTTGACTGGTTTTTTTTATTACGTTTCTCAAAACTTAGAGAGTAGACAAGACGCAGAAAAAAATATTGATTTAGAATCTCAAAAAAGGAGGTGTTATAAGCGTTTTAAAAGCACTAATGGCGTGTGACGTAACTCACAAGTCGTGCCATAATGAATTGAAGCTATTCAGTACAAATGTCATTTTGTGTGACAAGGATAGAACATCAACAGTGTATATCATCTCTGTTTTTCGACCGTTTAGATTTTTCATACTAGTCAAATACCCTATTACCTAATTAGAGCGGAGGAACTATCTAACGCTACAGCTGGATTCTATTAATGAGCTAGTAGCTAAACTGCAAAGCGTTAAGCCAAGCTGTTTTGCTTAGCTTAGCGCACATGGTGGAAAGGCAGTCTTAGGCGGTCGGGTGGTAAACAAGTTTGCTTGATAAGGGGCTCCTCTAAAAGCTACTTAATTCGCGATTAACAAATTTGCACGCGCGCCCCTATCTCAGGGGCTGGCATTACTGAACGATTAGTTACAACTCTGGCGCCTTCGTCATCTGTTAGCGTGAGAATCTGACGGCTTTGTGTGCAGAGTGACGCTAAATGCTTGTCTGTGATCCTTTTAAGGCGTTTAAGGAAAGTAACTATAGATTTTGTTAAATATATAGACCCTTAATGAACCACGCAAGGTTTTCCTTTTTATATATCTGACTTGAACCATCTCAGTGCTGAATAAAGGCCTCCTTCCGTTTATTTTCCCACCATCTCCACCCATAGCAAAATTAATGTACAACTTGTCAAACTGCTTTGATTGGTGGAATGAATACGAATAGCTTTATAGCATCACTTGACATGTTTTTCTGTAGAAATCGGGGTTTATTTTAATACTAGTTCCTGAAAACTGTAATTCTGTGACTTCATTTAACCAGTATTCTGAAATTCAATAACAGTTACTTACCAATTGGTATTTAAACATTAATTACCATTTAACCCCATTTTCACCCCAATACGAGATTGAATAAACTATTCCCAAATCACATATACGACCTAAACTCTAAGTGTATCCCGACAAAAAAGCATCACACACAACCAAAAGGAAATACGTTGTCACACATAAAAATGCGTAAAATATCGTAAAGGTCCTGTCATATACAAAACCAGACATCGCAGAATATTGGGCTAAGGGTACTTGCAGACAAGATGTGAGTATGTGACTCGTCGCGTCGTACGGGGATAAGTTATGTTCTCGTCTGGGCTAGTGCTCGAATAGATGGATATTATGTTATATCCTGCCTGCTGTTTATAGGGCTGTAGTAGCGGTTTTTATTTTGTTGTGTGTGGTTATTGTTTTTGAGTACTATATTGTGCTATAAAAAATGGTGCTCAGATGCTTCCGTTGATAAACTGTCCACATTTCAATTAAGTATTAATTCCAGCTGTTCGCACCCCAAACTAACTTTATTATTGATTCATAAGAATCTAAAACTCTGTTGACGGCAACTGAGAATTCTTCTGCCTGTAAGTTGCTGGAGGTCCATTCGCCCTGCTAATTGAAAATTTATCTTCTGACGTTCTACGGGTTCCCAATGCCCATGTAGGCCTTTCTGAAATAATTTTTAATTGAATTGTTAAATCTGCAGTAAGCGACGCCCTAATATCATAGTATACATATCACATACATACCGATTACAAAGATGTCATCAACGAATGTTAATTTCTCGCTCACACTTGTTCAACATATCATCAATTCAACGATAATAGCATCATTTGATAACCGAATACCGGTCCCAAACAATAGTTTGTTAATTCGAGGTCGCACAGCAATAACTGCGGTGCAAATTACACGTAGTTTGAGCGATGGCCAAACTATTCCAATAGCGGGGGAATCAAATTCATATGATATCACTATACGTGGATATGAGCAGTAATCTAAAGTGACAGATGTCGGGCTAAAGGGTGTATGTATATTTACTTATGTTATATGATATATGTACATATACTTCCATCTATACTAATATATAAAGCTGAAGAGTTTGTTTGTTTGCTTAAACGCGCTAATCTCAGGAACTACTGGTCCGATTTGAAAAAAATTCTTTCAGTATTAGATAGCCCATTTATCGAGGAAGGCTATAGGCTATATATCATCACGCTAAGACCAATAGGAGCAGAGCAGTAATTAAAATTGTGACGCAGACAAAGATGCGCGGGTCAGCTAGTACTAATATAATACAGCTGAAGAGTTTGTTTGAACGCGCTAATCTCTGGAACTAGCAGTCAAATTTGGCAAATTCTTTTTCTATATGATAGCCACATTTATGAAGAAGGCTATAGGCTGTACTGTGCGAAGTCGCGGGCAAAAGCTAGTCTACACTAATATTATAAAGGAAAGATTTGTTTGTTTGAATTGAATAGGCTCCGAAACTACAGGACCGATTTGAAAATTCTTTCACCTTTAGAATCCTACATTATTCCTGATGAACATAGGCTATAGCGTATTTTCAAAAAAGTTAGGGGTCCGAATAAAAACTTCGGTAATGTAACCCAAGGTGTGAAAAAAATACCAAAAAAAATCCTTTTATCGCGTACGGTGCGGAAATTATTGACTGTAGAGCAAAGTGATGTACTACAGTTTTATAGAAAACATCAACATCCACTAAAAAGTCCCCAAGGGTATATATCTAACTATATTAAGTCACAATCTCTTTTTGTTCAAATTATTCGATCAAAACCCGAGTGGAATGGAATAGTAGTATGGAGGAATAGTAGATTTTGGTATCATGATATAAATCCTTATCCATTTAAATGGTTTGATAATTTAGGTTGGTTATGTATACGTAAATTACACTTTAAATTATGCATATCGGACCTTTCGTTTAAAAGTTACGACGGGTATAAAAATACTCTAAGTTAGAAAAATGACGCGGGTTGAGCGAACAGCCCTAGGTTTAGTCTATTAATAAGTAATTTACACGTTAGCCTTTATAGAGGGAGGACAAGGAGATGAGGTTCGTGGAGTATCTACTAAACCCGCGTGAACGAAGTCGCGGGCGAAGTGCTAGTATATTATACGCTTGTATTATTCCAGAGGTGTAGGTCTGGAATGAAAGGTCGACCAATTTTCAACCTTATTCGTAAGACGATAAATGCGAAAAGTTGTTGATCGGGAACTTTCGAGAATTATACTATCAAAGGTATTCCAGAAGTCCGTGGTCTTTTAATGGTGATATTCTGTATCTGATATACAGTAAGAAAACACTAGAAACTGCCGACACTAGCCGACTTGAGCTTCTTGGTGTTACGTTAACATCTACTCTCAATTTGGTAGGCTCAAGTGGCTGCCAGAAAGTTAGGGGTCCTAGCAAAGGTGAGACGGCACTTCACGCCGGAACAGCTGCTCAAGCTCTATCAAGCGCAAGTTCGAGCGTGTATGGAGTACTGCTCTCATCTTTGGGACGGATCTGCCAAGTACCAGCTTGATGCCCTTGAGTCAATTGAGAAACGAGCCAAGAGGATCATCGGTAATGACAGGTCATCGAGTCGAAGCTCCAAAGCCTTGAGCATCGACGCCGAGTTGCTGGTCTGTCGGTTTTCTATCGCTTGCATTTTGGGGAGTGTGCGATGGAATTGCATGATTTGATTCCGCCAAGCCCGTTCCATCATCGGACCACAAGACGAACGGCGATGCGCCACCGGTACATGGTGGACATCCCACCCACACGCATTAAACGTTTTGGGAACACATTCATAGTGCGTACAGCTAAGGAGTGGAATTCCCTGCCAGAATATGTGTTTCCAGATAGCTACAACCTGGGAGTCTTTAAGACAAGAGTGAATAGGTTGCTTCTAGGCAAACGTGCTCCATCTTCGACCGCATCATCGCTTACCATCAGGTGAGATTGTGGTCAAACGTATGCCTATATACAGTAAAAAAAAAGCAAAAAAAATACTGACTTATCAAAAAACTCGACTACCAAAAACGAAATCCAAGTTATTAAAAAAAAACGCTTTTTATCATAGATTTGCATCAACTGCATCAGACCGCTTGAAAGTGATTTCGGAAAATCGCACTTCTAAAACAACCTTACAGGGCGAGTCTTTTGGCGTTAGCCGGCCACAAATTCATACTACCGTCTGCTATTTTAATGGAAGTACCCAATACACATACAACACAAATACACACACACACACATTTCATACTTTTTTGTTGTTGTTTTGTTAAACTGATTTTGTACGCCTTAAATGGCAAAACATGTAGCAACCTCATAATTATTTATAAGACCTGTATGCTGATACTCATGTTTTACAAAATAAATATGAGATATTTCTATCTATATAAAGCTTTGCCCGACCTTTGAACAAGAATAGACAGGTTCAAGGTCAACTGCGAGGTCAACCGCAATCACACGGCTTCTGAATTGTACCCGAAACCAACAACGCTCCGACCAAGAGCGGATCAAAAGGTAGCAACACCTTTGTGTTAATTGTTTTTGACTCATTTGAAAATGCTCAAGCTCATAATTTCACTGCAATTAATGGAGCCAAAACTCGTAAATTTTCTTCTTTGTTATTCCTGGCATAACAGTAAGTACGGCCTTTAAGGTTTTGTCACCGCAAAACTTCGCCACGACCACTGAAAATCAGCGTCGTGCTGAGAATCCGCCCATGGTACAGCATCATGCTGAGTGGGAGCCTTGTTGCCACGGCAGATCCTGAAGCTGCTCCGTACAAATGTCAGGACAACCACCATGTAATTTTATCGGTCATGTCTCGGCAAAACTTGGCCTCGACTACTGAAATTCAGCGCCTTGCTGTGAATCCGCCCATGATACAGCATCATACTGAGTGGGAGCCTTGTTGCCACGGCAGATCTTGGAGCTACTCCATACATATGTCAGGACAACCACCGTGTAATTTTATCGGTCATTTCTTCGCAAAACTTGGGCTCGACTACTGAAAATCAGCGCCTTGCTGTAAATCCGCCCATGGTAAAGCATTATCATGAGTGGGAGCCTTGTTGCCATGGCAGATCCTAGAGCTACTCCACACAGATGTCAGGACAACCACCGTGTAATTTTATCGGTCATGTCTCCGCAAAACTTGGCCTCGACTTCTGAAAATCAGCGCCTTGCTGTGAATCCGCCCATGGTACAGCATCATACTGAGTGGGAGCCTTGTTGCCACGGCAGATCCTGGAGCTACTCCACACAGATGTCAGGACAACCACCGTGTATTTTGATCCTTCTGAAATTCGACAAAGACACGAAAATAGTAGACTGATGACCTGGTGAGGGCTGGGGGAGTCACTGGCTGCAAGAAGCTAGGGTCCGATCGATATGGCGATGTTATGGAGAGGTCTGTGTCCAGTATTGGAAATCTATCGGTTGAAAGAATGCATGTTGATGAGAGCTCATTCAAAACAGATAAGATAGTTCCCAAAAAGGTTTGTTCTTAAATCGAGATTCGTCATCATCATTTCAGCCAATCGCTATCCACTACTGATCGTAAGCCTCTCCCAAAGAGCGCCAACCATCCCGGTCTTGAGCAGTCCGCATCCATCCGCTGCCAGCCACCTTCTTTAAATCATCGATCCATCGTGACGCAGGGCGTCTCACACTACGTTTGCCCATACGCGGTCTCCACTCGAACACATGTCTGAGTCACCGACCGTCTGTCCGTCTACAAACATAGCCGGCCCACTTCCACTTCAGCATGCTGATTCAACGCGCTAAATTGAGATAGGTTCTGCTGAAAACGATAAAGTTCATGCGAATGTAAACTTCTGTTTCTACATGTATGACAAGGTAAGTGTTATTGCCACAAATGGTTATTAATACGATCACCACGGTAAGTTATTTACTGAAATTGTGTTGCCAAAATAATCAAATCTATCTGGAAGTCACTTTTGATAGCACTAAGCTTTAAAGGAAATAGGTTTTTTTTTGTTTTTTGAAGGATGGAGAATGAGAGGGACGTCAAAGGAAATATGGATAAAATCTGAGAAAAATTGAAGAATGAAATTAAATAAATGCGTCAGTGATAGCGTGGTTACCACCATGACAGAAGGATGGTATGGAAGAAGTACGAGTAAAACTGGTGGGCCGACTTCCAGTAACGTGGAACAAAGGATTGACATTCGCCAGCGAAATATATTCTAAGTGTTTCAGTTGTGAATTATTGTTCTCGTTGATAGAACGCCACAATGATGATACTGTTTTGACATCGTTGAGAGCGAAAGAATAAGTTTCTTTAACAAAAATCAAAACGAGTCGGTCTCGCGCACCGAGGGTTCCGTACTATCATATAAAACGTGAAATGTTATCAAATTTTGATCGGAGAGGCGAAGATTCATCAGAGAATTTTAACACTGCGGTGTATATTATAGTTTTAGATGAGCGCCATTTCTTGACCGCTAGTGAAACTAATTTAAAGTTTGTTGATAATTTCTGAAAATGTGTGCTATTAAGAGACATTGTTTTATTGTTCCTGTAATTTTTACATAAACTTCTATCACATAAAATAATTTCAGATTTTTATCTATGCGAATTTCGGAGATAAGGGGAATGGTAATTTTTTTGTCAAACCTCGTAAAACATGCGGCTTAAAAAAATGTTTGCAAATGTGCAAATAGCGCTCTTTCATATGATATTCCCACACGCCCTAGTAACCCCAATTTTGTTGCAAAAAAATGCAAAATAGTTGGGCAAAAGTCATCTAAAACTATTCCAAATTTTAAGTTGATAGCATTAGTAGTTCTTGAGATATCCAGCTGTGACAAACGGACAGACTTAGTCACACCATAATGGTCCCTTTTTACCATTTTGGTACGGAACCCTAAAAACAATTCAAAACAGTAACTTCATGAGCATCGTATAGGTACTGTATCACACAAAATTGCTGCCAAGTCACCTCTATGACAGAGTGTGTAAAAGTGCCAATTTCCAAGTTCCCCAAAACACTTTGAACGATATTGTCTCGAAAACCCCAAACGCTAGCAATAAATAAAGCTGCGAAGATAAAATGTCTGCCGTAAAAATACAAACGAAACAGGTTATGTACCAAATTGTGGAGAAACGTGAGAATTAATCTCACTAGCTCATCTCCGCTCGTTGACAGCCAAGCTTAATCTATTTCTCTGGAGATAATTCGGCTCTTTAATGTAATTTATCTTTTAGTAAAAAAATACCTTTAAGGTCCTTGGTCCAATTTGATGAAGATATTAGGGCAACAAACAAGTTTGTGTTATCCAAACACAAACTTTTTTTGTTTCCCGCTTTTGCATATATACAAGTTACAAGTTGAAGGAAGACGCAACGTTGGAAGGCCTCCCACAAGGCCCCGCGAGTAGCCGATGGATGCGGGACGCGCGGGACCAGTCGTTGTGGCGACGCTTGAGGGAGGCCTATTTTCAGCAGTGGACGTCTTTCGGCTGATATGATGATGATGATGACAAAATTACAAGTTGCATGCGAACTTAAGAAAAAAATAATATATATATAGGTTATATTTAGCCAGCAGCATCTCATAAAAGACGTAAGCAGGAGATCGCGCAGATAAAATTTTATACAATATAATCAATTAAGCTCACATAAAGGTGCAACTTCACCGGGAGCTTTCTCATGTATCGTAATGTTACAGAGCCGAGCATTTCATCAGTGTGTGAAGAGAACCGAGCATTATAGCGCGCAACCTGTAATACAGCAAATCTAAAATCTGTTTTGATACAACTTGTAAAATTTACTATGAAATAATTTGTGTCACCAATATCGTGTCTTCTGTTTTATTGGTGTACTGAAATATCAAAATGTACTGAATAAGTTTTTTTGATATTTATCATTATAAAAACAACTTATTCAGCCAAAATTATAATTATTTTTATGACATTTCTATTAGATAAGTGCCTAATTCCAAATTATATGTGTGGTAATATTTATTTTTAGTTTTATCAATAATAGTGTAATTTTTATATATTTTTATCATATTGCTATTATTTACCATTATAATATGATGATTATTTTGTGCTATATGTAAGCGAAAAATGTTGGATGTAAGTAAGTAATTGTAAGCTAGTAATTCTAAGTAAGTAATTTTAAGTTGTTGTATCAATTGTATAGAAATGATATTTAACTTAAATGGTAACGTAGCAATTAAGCACTGTTTAAATTAATTTAATAATTTTTGCATGCCGTAAGGCAAAATGTATCGGGACTCTCCATAAATGAACACCATATTTGTTACCTACATTATTAGCAAATAAAAATTATTATTATTATAAGCAAAGGCTCAAAATCGAATTTGAATTGTTACATTACAAGCAAATGCTCCAGGTAAGAGAGCACCTTTAAATGCTATCACGGTGAGATTTTAACAAAATAGCACTACAGGAAACAACTGAAAAAATCATCATCATATCAGCCAATTGCCGTCCACTGCTAAACGTAAGCCAAAGAGCGCCAATCGTCCCGGACTTGAGCAGTCCGTATCCATTTACTGCCAGCAACTTTCTTTAAATTATCAGTCCATCGTGCCGTAGGGCGTCCCACACTACGTTTACCCATACGCTGTCTCCAGTCTAACACATGTTTGCTCCATCCACCGTCTTTTAGTCTACAGACGTTCCTGGCCCACTTTCACTTCAACATGCTGATTCTCCGCCCAATGTCGTTGACTCACTTCTCTGGTGGTTGACTTCGTTGCGATTCCGATCCACCAGATAAGCCCCGAGCAACCATAAATTTGTGGTCAGGCCTATAGTACTGAAAAATTAATAGTGATAAATCACAAGATCAAATTAACTATCTCTCAAACTAAAACCTCAGTTTTAAAACAACACTATTACAAATTCAGCACAGTAACTTTCCTTTTGAATAACACAGCAGTTATTATGCCAAAACCACAAAAAGTAATAAAAACAAATTGACGTTAGAAAATCAAAATTATTATTTTTATTCAGCCACAAAGTTTCCTCGGTTGAATTCTAAAATTCTTACTTTGTATAAACATCTGGTAGGGAACGGTATCTTGTAACTAGGCCCTAGGGAGATATCGCAACTCCACAGTTTAGTTCAAAACTCAAGTCAAATATCTTGACCGTGACCTTTTTGAGAAAGTTTTTCCCTCTAAAAATATACAGTGAATATAATTTTGAATGTGTTTGGGACCTTTATTATGTGAGACGGATTTTTGGAAGTGAAAATGAATTCCATTTGAGAGAATTGCTTGTTTAATTTTAACTATGAATACTGAAAAATAAAACGGCATTTTGTTGTTCAGAGAATTTAAGTGATCGACCATCGGAGAATGTTTATTAGAAAAAGACATTTGAAGACTATATCGTAACCCTTACAACTTAAACGAAATACTAGTGGGCACAGTCGAACGCGCTCCTTTTCTATACAACGACCTGAACACGCCCATGAAAACAAGCGATATCATAACTTTTATCATGTTAAACCATAATTGTCCATTATCACACCAATTCCCATACAACACCAAAAACAAAGGAAAAGAGAAACAAAAATAACCATCCATCAGTTACGACTGACACATGATTACTGTCTGAAACGGATTATTTGCAAGCCACTGGCTGGTCTGTTCGTGTCCAAAGAAAAAGGCTCACATCCACCGTTAATGCAAAATATAAACATTCAAAAACAAGAAAAGAAAAACTATTTAGTCTGTCACATTAACGACTTAATAATAATCTTAAGAGAATCTAAAAAAAAGAATATGAAACATTTATGTCAGGGACGTCCATAACTGCCTGCTTCCATGTGACCACGGAGACGGATCTCCACACCATAGATACAATTAATGATGATGTTACCGATGGTATGACGTCTGACTCTGATTGACAATGACAAATAACAACAACAAAAAACAATCTATTTATCATAAACAAAAAAATACGGCATACAAACTTAATATACCTAACTTAAAACATGAAACCAATTTGTGTGCCGCGTCTGAGCACGAATAAGTTGTCTATCTGAAATCTCGACATAATTATACTGAGATATGTCGACACAGACAGACCTATCGCGAGCAGCTCTAAAAAAAGCTGCCAAATAAAGCGAATCTAGCAAAATATTTTTCTATGAACTAACACTAGTGAAATGTCGAGTACATTTGTGAAATGTCTAGTTTGGACACAGTTTCGACGAAAAAAAATTGTACATTTCAGAATTTATTTTCACCGTTTTGTGTTTTCAATCAGATGTGCCTTTTTGCCAATTGTGGCAGATCTGGTCGCATCCGATCGGACGGCTAGTCGTCCCGGACAAGGGTCGGTCACCAGACAGACGGACAGCTGTGTCCGGTGATCCGGACGCTATTATTGACATGTGTACTGATGTTTTATTTCTGAATATGTCCGGTAATAAAGTTTATAAAGCGCTCTTGTATTGTTATTTGGGTACAATTATAATTGTTACGAAATTCAGTTTTAAGCACCTATGTGACTACGACTTTCAGCCTGGGGACTATTCTGGATCTACATATATAAATACCTACAGCTTACCATATTTTGTAAGTGCATGTTGACATTACACGTAGTGGAGACAAAATTGTTGCTTTATTCCATTCATTTTAAAGAATAGAACTTTCTAGTATGTACAGGTATACCACATAAGTAACAAAACATTAAATTACATTAGGGTGGCACCAAAAAGCCAAATATAATTGTCTTCACACATATCAAAATGCGTTCGCTAAAAATATAAAATTTAAAAATGTCAGAAACAAAAAGTGCAAACACATCAATCGAATGTTTTCCATATAGTGTTAAATTATACCATTTATCGCAAACCGCAAAAATATCGAACCGTTACATTTCAGACCGCACACAACAGTTGCGTTTTTGCCCTAAGTGAAACCAATTGTACACCTACCCCGGGAACAAAGCTCAGGAACAGTCAACAACATACGTCAAGGGAACAATGGGAAATTTTAAATTGGACGTGTTGGGCGAAATGGGAAGTAATCGTGTTTTTGGGGAAATATCAAAACAACAACATATTGTACCTTTGGGACATGGAGGAGCATGACACAACCTCTTTGATGTCGGATTTGGCTTCAATTGTTACACCAAGTGGTGGAGGTATTATGAAAATCTTGTTTTTTAGTTGTGGGAGATTTGTGCATCTTCTACTTTTGCCGCCTGAGCTATCATTATAATTTGTGCCGCAAACTTTAAAGGGGATGTGCTTTAGGGGGGATTAAAGGGGTGTGAGCCTGGAGATCTGTCACACAGGTCCCGAACCTAGTTCAGACTCCAGCTCCCACAAAGTTTCTAGCGTAAGGCAAAAATGTATGTTATGAATAAATTACCTACTGAAACAATGTACCTTTATGAGAGAAATAAACTATATGTTGTTGTTGCTATTTTACGTTTCCACATCATTATTTTTACTTGAGAGATCGTTACTATAGAAAACAAATATAAGATAAACTTTTTTGAGACTCTAACGTCTTTTCAACGTAGTCTGAACACAACGCATTCTGCCTATTCCTTTGGAGAATAAAGACGATGTTATGTAATAAATTATTCAAAATCTAGAATAATACTTAAGCTTTAGTATAGTCTTGTCTAGTAAATAAATGTGATTCCATTCACACAGAACTAAGCCAGCGTGACAACCATTAATGGGTCCATTAAATCTGAACCGACGCTTATGTCTACATCAATGCTTATTCCCGGTATTAGCAACTAAAACGGGCTTATTATACACCTTATCCCCGAGTTCCCTTATCACTATAATGTTCTAGATAATAAGATTTCGCGGAACTCAGCGTAATGTAACGACTCGCAGAGCGCTTAATGTTCGTTTTGATAAAAACGGGATTAAAGAGATATTCAAATGGTACCTGAAGCGACCGAGCGATAGGCGCTTCTGTTCAAATATTGTACACACTGCTGAGAAGAACCTCGTGCTGATTATGCATTTGTATTTTTAGACGCTATCAAAGTTGAAGATTTATAACAAGCCTATACAATTATATGCTTGTAAAGATTAATCTAAATCTTCCCATGAGCTATAATATGAAGGCGAAAAACAAGCAATCGACCGCCGTCATTGGCATCTGCTATACCAAAGACTTTGCAAGAGATACAATACTAAATGTCTATTAACGAAATATAAACTATCAGAACAAAACAATACATCAGTATTCCTCGAAAGGTTAAGCAGAGGTATACCCATAGTACAACCATATTTCGCCATTTATGAGAATAAATATCTTTTAACCTATTTATGTATAAAACCCAATACTATAATATACTATCAATACTTAATCCGAATATATAAAATTCTTCCGTTACTGAGTGAGTGACTGACAGACAACTGAAACTTGAGGAGTGTAGGGGAGCACTAAGTAAAGATTTCGGGAAATTCCTGCGGGAATGGGAAAAAACGGGATTTGCGCGTACGAAGTCGCGGGCAAAAGCTAGTAATATAATAAAGCTGAAGAGTTTTTTGTATGATTGTTTTTTTTGGTTGAATGCGCTAATCTCAGGAACTACTGGTTGAAATTGAAAAATGCTTTTAGTTTTGGATCGCTAATTTATCGAGGAAGGCTAGGCAACATAACGACCAATAGATTCGGAGTATTCATGAAAAATGTGACGCAGACGAAGTTACGCGGGTCAGCTGGTAAGAACTAAAAAGCTTTCCTCAAATTCAAACCATGTGTCAGCCATTACTTTGGGAAAAGTGTGTGAATGAAAGGCCGCGGTGCCCTTTGTTCAAATACACAACGTTTGCTAATATCAACACGCTTTTATCCGTAAAAATATTCAATTTTAGCATGAACGAGGATTCCTCCTATTCGGAGAAATGAGGAATCCTCGCGAAGGATTTTAAAGGTACCTATTGTCTTGGAGTACCGATGTATCAACGTTTGTTATAATTTTGACGAGTATAGGTTTACGTTATTTGAATGAACATTTTGGGTAGTATTGTATTGGGTTTTGTTAAGCGTTGTTTTGTAATACGATTATGAATCCATTGTTAGGTATGTTATGTATGTATGACTGCATAATGGCATTAAAATTTTCTGAATATTTCGGATCGTGATACAATAAGACTTTAACCTACTAGTTACAGTACAACTATTTTCTTAATGTCCCTCGGCAACAATTGCATTTCCGAATACAAACGAATTTTCCTCCCATTTTTTAATAAATGACATGAAATTAAAAGAGCATTAACAACTCTATATACTTCCAAGTTGCTTGAGAGCGTCCGGTTTACACCATTTTTTTTTTTTTTTAAGGATGGGAAATCATCAAATGACTCCTCCCGCTCTGGGTGAAGCAGGAGGGAGTGTCAGACTCTTACTGACTAAAACCCATCCGTGTTCCTCCCAATGCCCTTTGCGTTCCAGGGCCGCGGTGTCTCTTTCAAACAGTTTCCGCAACCCCGGCAGGCACTGGCCCTAGCGGGCCCCATCTTCTATGCTGACAGCTCTTTGAGGCGCGCGTGGAACACAGCGCGCCGTCGACCCAGGACTGGTTCTGATCGGACGGCGAACCACCCAATGCTCGCCGTCCACAGACCCGCGCCTACGGTGGCCGAGAATCGCCCTGCGACTCCCGACGCCCGGGGCGTCTTCTTCTGTTGCGGCGGCTGGGGCGTGAGGTTTCCCTCTCTCTCACGCGTTCGGCCTCCTCCTTTGCTAGCATTACTGCTTCGCAGAAGGAGGTGACCGCTTCCCATGCCTCCTCGCTCCGGACCATGGATTGGACCAGTGATAGAAATCCGACGACTGACGAAGAAACACGAAGGCTGCCGAAGGACATTAAGAAAATAGTTGTAGTGTGTGTAGTGAAAAGTACTGCGGGTCTAAAAGCACATCACGCTACCCGTCACTGTCAAATTTTCCCAATCAACCTCGAACCTAATGCGTTAGCGATAAAGATGAAAATGAAATTTGACAGATTGTTGCGTGATTAATAAGATGATTATAATATGATTCTCTTAAAGTGACCTTTTTAGCCCTCCTGTACTTCGTTGTACGTACGTACTGCTATCGTGCTGAGAAATACAGACTTATAAGGCATGTTCTATCTGCCTGATATGACACCAGAACATATTTACTTACCAAGTCATTGAACTACATTGAAACAAGTTTTTATAAGCCTATTATTAAATTTAAATTTTATTTATTAGGAATAACTAACAATTACATAATATAGAATACAAAAAAGAAATTAATAAACATTTATGCAATCAACAGCGACATACACAAAAAGCAAGGAAACTATTCATTACGCGCTTCAAAGAACATTAAATATATAAAAATCTCGTGTCACGGTGTTTGTTACCGAACTCCTCCGAAACGGCTCGACCGAATTTTATGAAATTTTGTGTTTATATTCAGTAGGTATGAAAATAGGTTATAGGGTATTTTTTTTTTGTATGGCAAAACAACGTTTGCCGAGTCAGCTAGTATTAGTATAGATTCTTCCGTTACTGACACTGACAGACAATGTACAGCTGAAACACCTGGTCATAGAAAGCTGAAATTTGACATGTAGGTTCCATGAAGAGTGTAGGGGAGCACTACGAGAAGAATTCTCGAAATTCCTACGGAGACGGGAAAGAACGGGATATACGCGTTCGAAGTCGCGGGAATAATTTTATTCCGTGTTAATTCCTGAAACGGACTGCCAACAGTAATTATTATTCTAGAATGTTTCACGCTGATTTGATAACATCTCGCGCGCTCGGTTCGCTAAGACTGATGAGATTGCTGTATGAAACATAATAAATTGATTAAAGCACTCCAAAGTTGAAGATACAGTTGTATCACAAATATTTTTATTAATGATTAAGTTATTATATATTCGATGTAACAAAGCATCAAAAGATGCCTAAAGTATAATTTTATGAAACATCCTTTGCAGAGACAAGGTTTTTACTAGTTTACGTAATTAAATTGAAATATTTATTTAAAGCCCTCCCAAGAAAAAGAATCAAACTTTCTTGGTCATATATTTTTTTTTAATTTGTGGCTATATATAAACCATAATCACACATCAAAACTCGAGTCAAACGCTCAAATCCAAGAAAAAATGTAATAGCCCTCTTAACATGTGCCGTCCTGTCCCTCTACTCTGACGTACCAAATTACCAATGCCATTATGATTCCGTTGTGAAAAAGGATCTGCGTTTTGTATAACTCCGTCTCTCTCCCACACCGAGTTCATGATGGTTTTAAGACGTCATAGTAAGGCTCCTGAAGTTTCCGCACACACCAATGAGATAACACTGTATTTTCTGTATCAAAGGATTTATGAGGACCGCAGTAGTAGTAAGGGTAGATAAGTATCAGGTAGTACCCGAACTTACCTAAAACATCTTAATTAAATCTAGGCTGGGAATACCAACAGGCAGATATAACGATTTATAATTAACGAGCTGACAATTTTCGAAATTGATAAACAAATCTCCTTGAAAATAAGGGTTCCTTTTTTTTTCAGAACCCAAAAAAGACTCAATTTTTCTCAGATTTCCCAAATTTCAGGGCAGAACCGGTCCAGCCGATCTCAATGATGCGCCTACTAACAAAGAGGTTTTTAGAGTTCCGTATCAAAATGGTAAAAAGGAACCCTTATGGTGAGACTAAGTCTGTCCGTCTATCACAGCTAGATATCTCAAGAACTACTAATGCTACCAACATGAAATTTGGAATAGTTTTAGGTGACATTTATTCATATATCTTTCTTATTTGCAAAATAATAAGAAAGAAATAAAAATTATCATTTTTTTTTTGTAACATTGACTGGAAGGTATTCTTAAAAATTCGAAGTGGTGCTAATAGGGGGATGTGGGATATCATATGAAAGAACGCTATTTGCACATTTTTTAAGGCCGCCTTCTTTTCGACTTTTGACAAAAAATGTAAAAAAAAACACCGTTCCCCCGTATATCCGAAGTTTGCATAGAGAAAAATCTGAAATTATGTTATGTGATAGAAGTTTATGTAAAGATTACAGGAAAAATAAAACGATGTCTCTAAATAGCAACCTTTTTCTGAAATCATCAACAAAAAAGTCATTAGTTCCACTATCGGTCAAGAGATGGCGCTGATCTAAAATTGCAATATATACACCGCAGTGTTAAATTTCTCTGACGAACACAGGCCTCACCGATGAATATTTAAAAACATTTCACGTTTTATATGATGGTAGGGAACCCTCGGTGAGGGACTCCGACTTGCTCTTACCCCATTTTTAGGGTTCCGAAAAAAAAGGAATCACTCGTGTGTCTGTCTGTTTGTCTGTCTGTCTGTCTGTCTGTCTGTCCGTCTGTCACAGCCAGTTTTCTCCGGATCCACTGGACCGATTCTGTTGAAATTTGGTACACATATGGACTTCTATGACCCAAACACGGACGCGTTACGTAAATTATTAAATTTTTAGTATGGGGGTCACTTTGGGGGTCAAACAAAAAAGTTTTTTGAACAATATCGTGTGACATATCAAATGAAAGGAGTTACTGTGAGGGTTTTAATTATATTTTTTTCATAATTTTAAAATAAATGGTTTTGAAGTTATTCAAGAAATTAGACGAAAAATGACCATTCCGCCCCCCTTATCTCCGAAACTACTGAGCCTAAAATTTTGAAAAAAATGGAGATAATAGATCTTTACCTAAAGATTACAGGAAAACTTATTAGAAGTCTGTAGTATTAAAATATCATGTTAAAAAAATTAAATTCGTTCGGAACCCTTTGCACGCGAGTCCGACTCGCACTTGGCCAGTTTTTTTTATTTGTACAGAGGATCAGCTCTACAACAATTTTGTATGTACTTCTTCCAATCAGCGGACGGCGCTCGGTCACCGCCTTACTCCACCTATCATCGCCACACCTTACCAGGTGTCCTGCCCAGGTGCATTTGAGTGGCGTAACTCGTTTTCCGGTGTCTTTTTTTGTACGTCTTCGGATCTCGATGACGACCGGTACCTGCATTTATTTTATTCTAGCTTGTTATTCCGCTAGGCATATTTCTATTTTAACTTTCATCCAGGGACCACTTAAACCAAGGCTAACTTGAATATTTTTGTTACAGTAAAAATATTGAAAAACTACGAGAAGAAAAAAATTAATTAAAAACGAAAGAATGATTTAAGAGTTCGTGTTAAGAGCACAAAGTTAAGGAATTTCTCAAAAGGGCCTGTTTTTGGTCTGCGACAGGAAAGATTCTTGATATTGAAGGAACCTTGAGTTATTGGATTTTATTAAATAAAATATTTGTTTGTTATTTTGCTGTTCGGTCTGACAGGGTTTAAAAAAACTATTTGTAAGAAAAATATTAATAATTAATTTATTCAAAACCTTAGTATAATGTTTTGATCGCCTTTTTATTAATAGTTATTGAATTAATAAATAATTAATAAAATGAAAGTTGGCTCAAAAAGTGAGGCCTGTGCTTAGCAGTGGACGAAGTCGGGCTGTGGATAATGATGAGCTTCAGTGCTTTTGACAGCGTGATCCATTATACATGTATCTACACAATCAAAACATTATTTAGATACTAGCTTTCGCCGAATATTATGTTTTTTCCCATTCCTGTAGGAATACCGGGAAATGCTTTCTTTGTACTTCTCTACACTCCCCAAGAAACCTACGTGCCAAATTTCAGCTTTCTACGACTAGTAGTTTCGACTGAAGGATAATTTAATATATAAGCATTTAAAAAACCACATAGTCTCGTTAATTTGCTGGCACTGTAACCCTGTAAAGCATAATTTCTGCAAAAAATTTGCGAGCTGGTGGGTCGCAGATCCGGTCTCTCCAGGAGGCTATGGTTGAACGCGTGAACGTGTCCTTACAGGCTGTCTCTGAATGGGGGGATGCCAATAGTCAAGTTCAATGCTGCTAAGACCCAAGCTTGTCTATTTTCCGCCAAAAGGAGCCAATTTCTTCAATTTTGGCCCTTTCATAGAGGCGGTTAAGTACTATACTGATAGGAATACTCCTGTGTATGACGCTTTTCTGGACCTTTCCAAGGCGTTTGACCTGGTTAATTATAATATCCTGTGGTCAAAATTGAGACAGAATACCATACCTCATGAGTTGGTTAATCTCCTCGAGTTTTGGTATAACCACCAAATTAACCGGGTCAGATGGTCGGGTGCATTGTCTGGTGAGTATGGGCTGGAGTGTGGCGTGAGGCAAGGTGGCTTAACCTCCCCAGGCCTTTTCAGCCTATACGTCAATCAGCTGGTTGAGGAGCTCAGCAGCACTGGAGTCGGATGCTCTATTGATGGCAAGGTCATTAATAGTATAAGTTATGCTGATGACATGGTGCTGTTGAGTCCTTCGATTGATGCACTAAGACGGTTGCTTGGGGTGTGTGAACAATACGCCACGGCCCATGGACTCCTGTACAATGTCAGGAAGAGTGAGGTCATGGTTTTTCGTGTTGGTTCCAGAAAACCTAAGTCGATTCCTCCAGTCTTCCTTTATGGGGAACCACTTAAGAGAGTGTCTCAATTTAAATACCTTGGGCACGTTTTGAATGAGGATCTGAGTGATGATGATGATTTGGTGAGAGAGAGAAGAGCGTTGTCGGTTCGATGTAATATGTTGGCCCGCAGGTTTGCTAGGTGTACTAAAGAAGTGAAAATTACACTGTTTAAGGCATACTGCCAGACTTTTTACACCTGCAGCCTGTGGATCAAGTATACGCAGAAGGCCTACAACGCTCTTCGTATTCAATATAATAACGCCTTCCGGGTGCTGCTGGGGCTTCCACGGTTCTGCAGCGCGTCGGGCATGTTTGCTGAGGCAGGCATAGATAGTTTTGAGGCTATCATGCGCAAAAGGGCCTTCTTGATGCGTAGGATACGTGGGAGTCCTAACAGCATCCTAAGCGTTATTGCTGAAAGACCGGACTGCCCTTTCCTGGCGCACTGGTCCCGTAGGCATGCCTGCTGGCCCGGTGCAAAGGGAAAGTTTATGAATTAAACTTTTTTGATTAATTTATTTTGTTTAAGGTTACTAACATAGTTGTAAGTTTTTCTGTTACTAACTCATTATGGATTTTAATTAATGTCCGAAATAAATGATGATTATTATTATTAAAAGCACAAAAATTTTACAGAAGCACTCAGTAATAACTGAATTGTTCCAGTGTAGAAAACACTGGACAACCCACCGGTCACCATTGTTATCCTGGCTTACCTTTTGTCTTACCTGCAAAATGTAAACTTAACATTCTTTGGAAGAATGTCACCGTATTTGTGGGTTCGCCTGAAGAAGAATACAAACAGCTAGTAATACCAAAGAACAAGAAAATCGTACGTAGAAGAGACACTAATGGCTAGTTTACACACACAGTGCGAGTTAACCTGCCGAGTAGCAGCAGTGCAATCAATCGAATCGCATGGACGTATCTTATGCACTACTAGCACGTGCGAGTTGGATCGTAGCTCGCATCCGAGTTACTTCAACATTTTTTGTTTTCACTCGCCTGGCACTCGCCAAGGCAGCAGCTCGGACATCACTCGCATCGTTCGGACGCGTGTGACAGTAGCTTGCCAAGTAATTGCGAGCGGAACCTGTATTTATTGTGTACTGCGCCTCGCAAGATACTGGGCAGACACTATCATTAAAAGACAGCTAAGGCGAGTGGAGCTACTGGCATACGTGTAGGCAATACGAGTAGCTGTCTACTGTCTAGTCAGCAGCTCACACTGTGTAAAATAGCCATAAAGTACTTTCACGTTCCTTTTCCACGATACTGGTATATAACACGCTCGCCCAAGCCAATGCAGAATTGTCAACATCATCTTCATCATTATCTCGCTGTAGATTGTCTTTGGGCTGCCCTGAGTAAGCTTGTCCGCGGAACGCGATTACTTCCTGTATTTTCCTAAGGCGCCGACCCCACTGCGTGCGGTCCGTTCCGCAGCCTGTTCCGAGTCCACACACGCGCACGCTGCGAGCGGTCTAAAAATTTGCAGTTCTGTAATCTTAAGCAGTGATAACACGTCGCACGCTCTTTTTACTGAAATACAAATATCACTCTCAACCAAATGTCTCGCAAATAATAAAGAAAACGTTTTTCTCTTACTTATAAAATAAACATTTCGATCTCGTCGGGCATTATGACCTTCCAGCTTTTGCAAAAAATAGAACTCCGACAGAACGCGCGTCCACTTTGACCGTCGCGGTCTAACAGCTTTTGTGTGTGTAGGATTCTTAGCCACATATAGATTACAGTGGACGCGGAACACAGAACTCGGAACTCTGACCGCTAGACCACGCGGGGTCGGCGCCTTATGTTTTAATTGAGATACACGGTTCGTTTTGTCTAAGAACTAGCTGGAAAGAGCTCTTTTATTTGAGGTTTTATAAGTTAGAGAGTAGCTATACTAGAAATGTTTAGGTACCTTTATTTAACAACCTAAACCTTTCCTATAAAGGTGACCAAGTTCCACACTGAAATAGTTGGTGGTTTGAATTAATTTGATGTAGTGTCGCTAGGTTCAATATTTCAAACCTTCTGCGTGGAAGCATGCGGGGACTATGGTATTATCTTAATCTTTGGCAGTACCTGCCTAAACAAACACTGTTAGGTATGAACAAAATGTGTTTGTTCTCAACGACTCTGCATTACATATATAATAGGTATAAATTAAACATCGTGCAAGGAAGGTTAACTGAGCCTAACATAATTATAAATTAGGTAGGTACTTATGAGTTAACATACGCACAGGACCGATTGTTGTGGCGACAGATTTTTCCTTCAGCTTGTCCCACAGGAACTGTGTATTTTCTGGGATTAAAAGAAGTCCATATTTTTTCTATTTTTATTTTAAACTGTCTGTTATGCAGTTTGGGTCTGTTTATTACTCACCTGTGCTTATACAGGAGCTTAAAAAAACCTTGTAATTTGCACTTAAAAAAATCCTTATATAAATCCGCATATTGACGTACCGTATGATGTAACTGACCCGTTTTGTTATCATTTTTTAGGGTTCCGTACCTCAAAAGGAAAAAACGGAACCCTTATGGGATTACTGTTGTCCGTCCGTCTGTCTGTCAAGACCCTTTATCTCGGGAACGCGTGAAGGTATCGGGTGATGGTGAAATTAAAACCATATACTCAGATCTACAGGCGCTTGAAGCTGCGAAAAATTAAAACTTCTAAGTTAACGTAAAAAAAGGATACGGCCGTTAATGCCGCAAAAATGTATATTTCGACACTCTCAAGGGAATCAAACTTCGTTGGCTATTTCCCCTTGACCTGTTTTGTTATACTACAAGTACAGGGAAAAGTCTGAAAACACATTTTTTAATTAAATCTACTTAATTTAAAGTAATTTGTGCCTACTTTGTACGGAACCCTCGGTGGGCGAGTCCGACTCACACCCGACCGCTTTTTTTTTCTGTTTAAGGATCAGATATTTATTGTATCACATAATTTAAAAAAAAATTGAATGGAAACCATTTATTTTTTAGATAACAAAATTTGTTAGGCTAGACAATAGTTTTAACCGTAGTTTGCTTTTTATATTTTGCTTGTTAACATTATTGTTGGTAATCCTGTCAAATAAATAAATAAAAATTTCCTGTGTTATCATTGGAAATAAACAAAGATGGAAAACAAGAGTTTCAGAGCCCAATAACTGGAGCCACATAGGGTACCTTTCTATGTTTTCCTGAGCCTTTGATCTGCCAAATTGAACAAGTATTATTTACATTGTAACTCACATTTGTGCGCCAATATAAATGCGTTTACTTTGAACATTTTATTTCGTCCTTAACTGTTTATTTGATATAAAAAGTCCCTCGTCTTTTCACCGCTTTTTTGCGTGTCGGTAAACAAGTCGAATGAAAATGCAAATTTTTCACTTTCAAATCAAATTTTTCATTACTCGAAAACTGCCTCTGTGTTTGAGTGGTTTAGGCGTTTTCCTTTGGACCCGGTGGTCGTGGGTTCGATTCCCATGGGTAGAGCATACTTTGTAAAGTTGTTTTCCAGTTTGGCTAGGACATTGCAGGCTTGATTCACCGGATTGTCTGATAAAAAAATGATTCCGTGCTTCGGAAGGCATGTACGTATAAGCCGGTGGTCCCGGCCGCCAAATGGTAGTTGTCAAATAAACCATGTCAGAGGCCCTTGAGGTGGTTTCGAAACTTTGACACTAACCCGTGTGTGAGTCGTTAGACCGTGCTACCCACACGATAAGAAGAAGACGACTCGAAAACTGGCTCCGCTTTTAGGTTAGTAACCTAGTATTATATTTTTAACACTCGTGTAAAAATTGCGTAGCACTGCCTCCACAAGCTCAAGAAAAAACGAATCAAATGCGAGTCGAACTATCTCACGAAGGGTTCCGTACCATAAACCGACAAAAAACACGCTTCTTGTTTGGAAGCCCCCTTTAATTTAAAATTAAACTTAATTTTTATTATTTGTGGTAATAGCAGCAATAGAAATACACACTATGTCAACTGATACAACCCGCTGACAGGCAGACGGACGGGCGGACAGACAGCGGAGGCTTAGTAATAGGGTTCCGTTGGATACCCTTTGGGTACGGAACCCTAAAAAACAAACGCGGGCCAAGGTGGCATATTTTGTTAAAGCTTACTAAAAGCTAGTAAGCTCCCGCGACTTCGTACGCGCATATAATAATAATAATCGTTTATTTCAGGCATTAGTACCCATAACATTGAAATTTAAAAACTTATCCTAAACAAACAGATATATATATAACTTGAAACAATACTTAACTTATACAATACTTAAACTTATGCTAAACAAACAGATATATATAATTTGAAACAAACTTATCCTAAACAAACAGACATATATAATTTGAAACAATAAAGGAAAATAAAAATAAAAACAACCCACCATTTTAATCCAAAGAAGCCAAAATAAATGTACCGCGTTGGTGCGTACATTTATTTTGTCTCCCTCAGTATATGCACAGTACGGAATACAGCTTTGACTATACAATTTTTAGTAGCCACCACACGCGCAAAGAACGACGCCCTGAGTTTCCCCATCAGCGCAAAAAAGTCGGTAACTCTGTTCTCGGCAAACATCTCAGTCGCACTACACCGCCAGGGCAGGTTGAGCATGACCCGAAACGCGTTATTATATTGTACACGAAGAGTGTTGTATGCACTCTTCGTGTACTTGTACCAAAGTTGACTGGTGTAGAACGACTGACAGTAAGCCTGGAACAGAGTTATTTTTACTTGCTTCGAGCAATGGAAAAACTGTCTGTTTAGCATGTTACTTCTACATGCAATGCTACGTCTTTGCCTCTCCAGGTCATCGTCATCTTTTAAGTTTTCCGTTATGATGTGTCCGAGGTACTTAAATTGACTAACTATTTTTAACTCTGAGCCACACAAAGTGATGGGCAAGACCTTATCAGGGCCATTGCCGTGCTTGAAAATCATTACTTCCGTCTTTTTAACATTATAGGTTAGTTGGTGTCGAACTGCATAATTCTCACAAAGGGCAATGAGTTTTCTGAGGCCGTCGACCGAGGGGCTGAGCAGCACCATGTCATCTGCATAACTGAGGTTATTTAAACATTCACCACCAATGTGGCATCCGACTCTGGTGCTGCTCAGTTCCTCGATCAAGTCGTTTACATATAGGTTAAACAGCACCGGGGACGTCAGACCACCCTGTCTCACGCCACTGGTCAACCTATACGTCTCCGATAAGGCGTTATCCCATCTGACTTGGTTACTTTGGTTGTTATACCAAAATTCAAACAGGTCTACTATTTTATTCGGTACATGGGTTTGTCTCAGCTTGTTCCAGAGTATATTGTAATTAATTGTATCAAAAGCTCGGCTGAGGTCTAAAAAACATGCATATACTGTTGTATTTCTACTGACGTATTTGTAGATGGTATTTTTTAGAGAAAAGATAGCTAGGTCAGTGGACAGGCCCCGACGAAACCCAAACTGTGCGTTATTAAGCGGAATATTCTTTTCATCTAAGTGTTTCAGTATCAGGTTCTCGAAAATTTTTGATAATATGGTTGCTAGTGATATTGGGCGGTAATTAGACAGGCTGGACACATCACCGGTTCTGTTTTTTACTATAGGTACAACAGTGGTTTTCATAAAGTCATGAGGTAAGTAGCAGTGGTCAATACAAGAATTAAATAAGAAAGCAATTTTATCAAATAACAATGCAGGTGCAAACAAGACGTGTTCGACACTGAGCCCATCGTGACCCGGGGACTTGCCGCGTTTCATACCTTTAACACACTGAAAAACATCCTCAGCTGTGACGTGTAACTCGGTCAGTTCACGGGCGGCGCCACCTCCGCCGCGCTCGCGGCCCGCGGCGACGCGCGCGGCGGCGGCGGCGGCGGCGAGTTCCCCGCGCCACCATGGGCCGAGCGGGACGGCGACACATTCGGACAGCTGACCGTAGAGGTCGGAGGTGGCGGTGGGGGCGGATTAAACATATTTGCTATGTTAACAGGATTCTGATCACCATTTATGGATAAAGGCAGACTAGATTTATAATTTAATTTATTAGTCTCTTTCCAGAAGTTACCGAAGTCTTTATTAAATCGGTGTGTAGCTACAATATCCATTTTTATTTTATTTTCATTTAGCTGGCACCATTTTAACTTGTTTTTGAAAACTTTTTTACTGTGAATCATGTCATCATAAATACTTCCCTGAGTAGGGCGTCCATAAAATATCCATAATTGATAATACTGTCTAGCTATCGTGTGACAATCTTTAACATGATAGTTCCAACCAACCACCGCTTTTTTGGTATTATGGGTTTTGCCCTGATACGAATATTTAGCAGCTTTAGATATACAGTTAACTACTTGAGAATAAATCTGATCAATCAGGTGAAAGTGAGCATTACTTTGGCATGAGGCACTTTGGCAGGGTAAGCTAGGCCAATCACAGGAGTTCAGATATTTATTACATAAATTAGCATACTTGCATTTCTGTTCAAAAGTTCTGGTACCCCAAATGACCGTATTATTTTTCTGACAATGTGATTTGTTAATTTTAGGCATAATAGCATCTATATTGCAACTAATTACTAATGGGAAATGATCTGAGTAGTAAACATCGTTTAAAATCTGGATATTATCAATTACAGTCAACCCCGCTGAGGTAGCTATGCAATGATCGAGCCAGCTTGTGGTGCCATGCGCATCACTTAAATATGTAAAGGAATTTGAGGACATACCAAGCATAGCAAGATCCGCACAAACCCAGTCCAGCTATGGGCTTAAAGATTCTTTATTTATTCTAAAAGAACATACATTGTTCACTTAGCGAATAAATACATAACTAATGTTAGTGTAGTCCAGTAGCTAACAGTTTTGTTTTCTTAAGGCGACGACATACGCCAGCGAACTTAAGGGAACAAAGCGCGCACTCATTTAACACCCGTGCGACCCATAATTTAGTAGTTTTTTGTACTTACATCATTATTCTAAAACTTTAAAAAAAGAGCCGTATTTCAAAATATAGCTAGTCAAATTGTCTTTGAGATAGCGTAAATTCCATTAAAATACGCTTGGTGGTTTTGGTCCGATTGTCGTTTGTATGTCTGTGTTAGACATAACTTTACAAATTAATTTCACTACGTTGAACGAATAAAACTCAAAATATTCATATATCAAATTATTATAAAAATAGTCTAATGTAACATATATTTTTTCCAAAAAATTAGGACTAGCCGCTTAGACGTGATTCCCATTTTAAAATCAGTTACACTCAGTAGGTATCTCCGCCTTAGTGTAGGAAGATACGATGTCGACATATTGTGTGTAAGACTTATCGTTAAATTAGAATTTTTGTGTTGTTAGTGCGTACTGCTTGAATTTAGCTTTGAATATATTAAAAGAAGATGATGTTCCTGATATCAGCTGGTAGATTATTATAAAGCTACCCGTTTTTTCCCGTTCCCGTAAGAATTTCGAGCAATCCACTCCCCTACACCCCCAAAGTAACCTACATGCCAAATTCCGAATCTACGACCAGTAGATTCGGGGGTGCGTTGAAAAGAGAAACATTTTGTTTATAAGCGTTGGGCATTTGTCTTACCTCTCTCGGCTCCAAAACGCTTCAGCTGCAATGACAGTGAGTTTGCCAGCTTGCATGAAAATATATTTTCTTTACGATGAGCCCCAAAATATTGCTAAAACAACAGTCACTTCAGTAACGTTAATATAGTCTCTCATAACATCAAGTCCTTGAATAAAACCTAGACTAGATACCCTCTCAAAACCTAAGTCCTCCATATTTTTATAAGAAAACCGTCCCTACTTCATCTCCATTTCATATATCGATGGTCATTCTGTAGTTAAGTCACCATTTTACTTAGAACCTCGAAAATGTTTCTTTCTGATTGAATTATGAAGATTGAGAGGGTCAGTGTAAGCTGGCCGGTATTAGGTATAGGCTTAGAGCTAAGTTCGGACAGTCATATGACATTATATCTTGGTCTTTTGTAAGAAAATCGCGTCCATTTCTCAAGGGGATGGCCACGTAGAGTATAAATGCAGTGCACGATTTTACGACAGCATTTGGTGACCGATATTATTCTCATTGCGAAATGGAAGATGCTCTTGTGAACAAATGTCATAGTTCTTTTCTGGGTTTGTGTTATTTTATTTTTGGAACATATAGCAACTGTCATACACGCAAAATTTGTGAAATACTGGCATGGAATATTTTGATGGTAACTCTAAATTTATATGGGCATGCAAAAATAATATAGGTTTTTAATTTGATTGGAAAATAATAAATTATAGCAGTCCCTCAGGCTCGATGTAACATTCGTTGGTATGAAAATATTATGTATTAATTTATCCGTGCTTAGCGTTTCACTACATTATATAAAACAAAGTCCTCCGCCGCGTCTGCGTGTCTGTCTGTATGTTCGCGATAAATTCAAAAACTACTGGACCGACTTTCATGCTGTTTTCACCAATGGATAGAGTGGTTCTTAAAGAAGGTTTAAGTATAAAATTTGTCTCGAAAAAAATAGGATTCCTTAAAAAAATTGCAGCGCAGACGAAGTCGCGGGCAAAGTGCTAGTTTATTATAAAGTTAAGATCATACAGGGGTAGTTATAATTCCCTCTGTGTGACACTATAACTTACACCAGTATGGGATAAGGGCATAAAGATATTTTTAACACCTATAGTCAAAGCGTTTAACATTTTAAATTATTTTCATTATTGTTTTTTTTAATGTTATTATTTTTGTGATTTATATTAATTTAATTGGGATTTTTTAATATTTAAGTAAATCGATTTCATTTTTTTAACTTTAACTGTATTTTTTTTGTAACACATTCAGACACAATGTAAATTGTTATTGAATTAAATAAATGAAATTAAATGAAACAGCTTGATGTATTAATGACTACGTAAAATCGTATCCTGTTAGAATTTATTTGTCTTTTTTGTGTTTGACGAGATAAGTATTCATAGTTGACAATAAGCCCCTGAACTAAGAGGCGAAACTTTATTTATTTAACATTTTATGTACACACATTTCATAGAAAAATAAAAAGAAGGAAATAGAAAAATAGGTACAAAGGTAATGATTATTTCAAAAGAAATCTCTTCCAGCATACCTGCGAAAGGAAAGTTTTATATAAGAAGTTCCCGTTCCCGTGGGAGTACGGGGATAATATATAGCCTATGTTACTCCCTAACAATGTAGCTATCCAATGCTAAAAGAATTTTTCAAATCGGTCCAGTAGTTTCGGAGCCTATTCAATTCAAACAAACAAATCTTTCTTCTTTATAATGTTACATTATTATAGATTATGTAGACACCGTGTGTAAAAGGAATAGGTACTTACAAATAAAACCATAAACTTTAATTTAACATACGATACATAAATATTATTAAAATACATATAACTCTAAATAATATTAAAAGATAAATAATAATACATACTTATATGCAACTATGGCGGTAAAGGTAGTTTTCTTTTACTCTTCTTTTAAAAGTTCTTTCCAAATTTTAAAAACAATTTATTATAGACCATAGAAACTGTTTCCAACCAGTAGCTTGAATTACATGCGAAAAAAACTTTTTTACAAAAAAATGCAACCGACTGCCAAATAAAAAAAATCTGGCCAAGTGCGTTAACATGTTATTTTAACACTACAGACTTCTAATAGGTTTTCCTGTAATCTTTAGGTAAAGATCTATTATTCCCATTTTTTTTTTTTTCAAAATTTTAGGCTCAATAGTTTCGGAGATAAGGGGGGGGGAATGGTCATTTTTCTTCTAATTTCTTGAATAACTTCTAAATAATTTATTTTAAAATTATGAAAAAAATATAATTAAAACTTTCACTGTATTACCCTTTCATTTGATGTCACACGATATTGTTCAAAAAACTTTTTTTTTAATTTTCTAGTTTGACCCCCAAAAGTGACCCCCGTACTAAAAATTTAATAATTTACGTAACGCGTCCGTGTTTGGGTCATAGAAGTCCATGTGTACACCAAATTTTAACAGAATCAGTCCAGTGGATCCGGAGAAAACTGGCTGTGGCAGACGGACAGACAGACAAACAGACAGACAGACACCCGAGTGATCCTATAAGGGTTCCTTTTTTTTTCGGAACCCTAAAAAACACTACAAAGTATAAAATAACTTAAATCTCGGAAATGGGTGTTTTTGGTTTCTTCGTATTTTAACACCAACTTCCGAAAAAGTTACAACAAAAAATACAACCGAATTGAGAACTTCCTCTTTTTTTGAAGTCGGTTAAAAATAAAAGAAAACTTCATACGCGAGCGGGACAAACTTTGATTGAAAAAAATCTATCAACCAACAATGCAACCAACAAAAAGTAATCAAATTAAAAACAAACACGAGCCTTAATCAGCTGCACAATGTTCAATTTCCGAACTTTGCCGAGTGCCAGCGAAGTTGCAAACATGCATTTTACTGCGGAATTAAACGAGTAGTCGTGTAGCAAAGACGTTCTGCTGGTGCCAATGGACCATTCAATTCAATGTATTTCGATTGAGACTTTCGAAAACTGCTTTCTTATCTAAATTGAATATTCGTAACACCTGTGCTTATTGCCCATTTCTCTGTATATTCCTTAATGACAACTATTGCCCCTACTTTTTGTGAAGAAAGGAGTTACTGCTTGTACGAATTTTTTATCCTAAGTTGACTTTTTAAGTTTTTTAATCCCATAAATTTTAATCTTGGACCATCCTCTACACTTTCATTTCTTCTAGAGTTAGAAGCTAAGAAGGCTGATGGAAAGTCAAGGCTCCAAATAGCTAGTATTTAAGTTAGTTCAAAAACAAAGATTTACAGACCAACAGATAAACACACACAATTTTGCGGTAAAAAGACACGCTTGAGTTTTGGTGGCGTTAAAAGAGACCAGATTATCATCACCCCACTGGGAGACAAGGCTTACGGAACGAACTTCATCCCCGCTGGTTGTTGCGCTGGACAAGTATCTCACTGAAACCGTACTTTCATCTGCGTACCCAACAAGACCAGACTGAAGAAGGTCATTGATGTGCAGCAGGAAAAGAATTTCAGAAAGAACAGACCCCTGAGGAACTCCGGCATCAATAGCCATGAGGTCAGAGGAGCAGCCGTCAACGACTACTCGGATCGACCGATATAAATTGTGTAGAACAATAATAATAATTGTAACAGAAACAAATTCATTAACAAAAAAACCTCCAATAAAAAAATAATGTCAAAAAAAATTATCACAAAATCAATAATTTCTCATATGCAACAATAAAGATAATAATACATATTCCAATTATTGAAGTCAAAAAAAAAACAATGGTAATTTAGAAGCAAATCAATAATGTCGCATAATCACAATATTCCAAATTCCATCTAATCACTATTTCAATCAATATTTAAAATACAATCACTCAGGCCCTATTCACGCACGCAAACACACCACACCACACCTCACACCACACCACACCACACACCACACCACACCACACCACACCACACACCACACCACACACCAGAATTACACACATACGTACGTAATTAAGTAATTAATAAATTGTAAGTTGTAATACTTACCTACTTTGCACCGCATCACACTTGTAAAGGCAGCTCAACTACGGTGGTGACGGAAATAACTGGTGCTTATAGCACAGGAGTCCTCCTAGTTTAAGCCAAGTTGCACATGTTTTGTATCTTGCCATTAACTGATAAAGTCCTCTTTACGGTAAAATTAATTGTAATTAGGTTTAAGTCTTGAACAAACATATATTGTTTATTTTTTTATCTTGTAATCATTCTAGTCACACAAAAATTTTTATAAATTATGTCAAAAATAAATTTCACTAAGGAATTCTGATATACAGCTACAAAAATCAGCTGGGATGCCATAAACAGGAACCTTACTGAGCAGACTTACGTTTCAGACTGTGTTTATTGCTTTTATGTTGTATCTGTGTCGAATAAATATTTTGTATTCTATTCTATAATACAGTTTTCAAAGCGACTTTCTTTCAAAATGTTCCAATTCGTAGTCAGTACAAAAATTCATTGAGTAATTATAAGTGTAAAACTGCATTAGTTAACAAAAGTGTCCTGGGTATGGCTCCACGCATTTATAATAAAATTCCAGATGCCATAAAAGAATTAAATCTTGCACAATTTAAGCAAAAAATGATTTTTATATTAATTAATAAATGTTACTACACTATTGACGAATACTTAAATGACGAATTAATTTAGAATTACATTGATTAATACGAGTACTATTGACATATTTTTTTTTTGTCATTTTTATTATTTTGACATAGTTTTTTTTTATTTTATACGTTTGACATTTTAATAATTCCTCATTTAGGTCTAACATAATTGGAGTATTAAATAATATGTAATTGTACACCATGAATATGCATGATTTTTAATAAGTTTGTAAACCTCACACAATATTTGTACGCCTCCTGGCATAACATAGCGCTCTGTTAATTAAACATAAGATCTGTAATTCTTTACCTATCTTAACAAATAAATAAATACTGAAAAAAAAAAAACATCTAGTACAGTCTTCAAGTCTAAAAACTATCAGGGACAATCAAACGACTGGATTCCTTCCACGTAGCCGTGCGCCGTGTTATCGCCTCTTTTATGTCTACATGTGATATTGTTACAAAAGATGCCTCCAGCAATATCAGAGGTTACTGGGTCATATTGACCTTTTATGTCTAAAGTATTTTTGCTGAATATTCTTGCAATAGTCTGACTGGAACGGTGTTTTTATTTCGCGAGCTTTTGTTTGCATTTTGGAATTTGAACTTTTTAATACCTGTATTTATGTGTAGAAATATCGTGCAGATACCTACATATAAATAACCAGTTTTTGCCCACGACTTCGTACGTATATGTCAGTGACTCAGGGATGGAAGAGTTTTATATATTGACTAGAGCTCCCCTACACTCCCCAAAGAACCTACATGCCAAATTTCAGCTTTCTACGACCAGTAGTTTCGGCTGCGCGTTGTTTGTCAGTCACTCATACACTCGGTCAGTCACCAGTAATGGAAGAGTTTTATTTACAGGGTGATGATAATAAGAAGCGATTCTATAAAGTAAGATTAAAAATCAAGTTCCAAGTCAAAGAAACATAAAAATCAACTGCCACATGAATGAAAAATCACCACTTGAAAATGGCTCGACCAATTTGGCTGTTTTAGGAACTTATAACCACAGCCACTTCTGTCCATCTGTCTGTCAGACGGCTGTAGCTCATGAACCGCAATAGGTAGACAGTTGAAATTTTCCCAAAGTATGTGTGTATTTCTATTGTCGCTATAACGACCAATAGTAAAAATATTAATATTATTTACAACGAAACATTTTTTTTTTTCGATTTATTTTAAGGAACCCTTCGTCTGCAAGTTCGAATAGCACTTGGGTTTTATTCATGTTTCATCGGAAATACCATCGCTTCATACTTTATTTATTCAATTTATTCCAAGCGAAATCTCACTATTAGATTTTGAGCTTATTGATAAAATGCCAGATCTCGATTTATATTGTAAATAAAATACTACATTTTAGTTATTTTTTAACCTAATCCAGAAAAGGGTTTTTACGAGACCAACTTGAAATAGAAAAGAAATATTGTCAGTTGTTTCAAACTAGTATACTAGCTTTTGCATCGCGTAATCATCTCGAACACATATTATTAATTTTTGTGGTGAACATCACAATTTAGTATTCATATTAGGGCGTCGTATATAATCTGTGGCTTATGCGACAGACACTGTGATCCATCAGCATTTGTTTAGGATTTACTTCTAATGGCTTTGCGTACGTTGTGTGTAAGCTTTGATATTTTAAATTTAATCAAATGAGACTGTTTAATAAAAATATGGCTGATGTACTGCTTAAAAGATATGCGAAATCAGCCTGACTGAAAATAGCTCTGTAATACAGTTTATTTTTTTGAACAATACATTCATTGTTTTTAATTTTTGTACAAATTAATCAAACACATTAAAAATTATCACCTGTTATTACTATCAAGGATGTTACCTTTCTTAACAGGTTTGATAACAGTACCGCAATGGTTACTAAACATATTAACTCAAGGCGATTTTTATAATAAATAATAATAATAAACATTTATTTCAGAAAAACCACCTATTTCTCAAAAATAGCGGAACGGCCTCTCTAAAATAAAAAATAAAAAATCAAGGCAAATATCGTGTTAGCACTCCTTACCACGCTCAGAAAATAAATCTAATCACTAATTAACTTCCAGTGCTTCATCAGAATTTAAAAATAAAATTTTCTCAAGAATCTGTGTGAATGAAATAGGTTTTAGGTTTCCGAAAATCCGTAAAAAACGGAACCCTTATAGGATCACTCGGTTGTCTGTCCGTCTGTCTTAGCCAATTTTCTCTGAAACTTCTGGACCACTTCTATTGAAATTTAGTACACATATGAACTTTTGTGACCCAAAGACGGATGCATTACGTAAATAGAGAATGAAGGACAGTTTTAGGGAGGAAATAAGAAAACTAAAAAAAAAAATATTCAAATCGTACCGTATGACATATCAAATAAAAGAGCTCAACGTAAAGGTATTTTATCATAATTATAAAATAAATTATTTTTGAAGTCATTCAAGTGTATTATATCCGAAACTACTTAGCCTAAAATAACCAACGGAACCCTGTTATTGCCTCCGCTGCCCGTCCGTCCGTCGGTCTGTTAACGAGCTGTATCTCATGAACCGTAATAGGTAGACAGTTGACATTTACATGAAGTGTGTATTTCTATTGCCGCTATAACAACAAATAATAAAAACTGGCCAAGTACGAGTCGGACTCGCGTGCAAAGGGTTCCGAACGAATTTAATTTTTTTTAACATGTTATTTTAATACTAAAGATTTCTAATAAGTTTTCCTGTAAGCTATAGGTAAAGATCTACTATCTCCATTTTTTTTTTAAATTTTAGGCTCAGTAGTTTAGGAGATAAGGCCCCCCCCCACCCTTATCTCCTTATTTGGAATGGTCATTTTTCGTCTAATTTCTTGAATAACTTCTAAACCATTTATTATAAAATTATGAAAAAAAAATATAATTAAAATCCTCACAGTAAGGCCTTTCATTTCATATGTCACACGATATTGTTCAAAAAACTTTTTTTTTTAATTTTCTAGTTTGACCCGCAAAAGTGACCCCCATTCTAAAAACATAATAATTCACGTAACGCGTCCGTGTTTGGGTCATAGAAGTCCATATGTGTACCAAGTTTTAACCGAATCGGTCAAGTGGATCCGGAGAAAACTGGCTGTGACAGACGGACACACAGACAGACAGACAGACGTAACCCATCGTGTGAGAGTCCGACTCGCACTTGGCCAGTTTTTTTGTAGTTGCTCTATTTTATTCTTTATTATAACAGTAGTAAGCAATCAATTTCTTCCAGTTAACAAGTACCCACATCACGTAGAGCCTACTTTCTTTATGTTTTCGTGACTTAAAACGTTTTTCAGTGCTTATGTACTTTGTTCTTGGTTCAAGGGCTTTAGTTAAGTGGCTGTTTGTTTTATCAAAGTGCGTACTTATAGGTCTACTCCAACGAAAGAGAACAAGTTACTGAATAGGTAACCTTGACTGAGTGAAGGGTTCACATCTTAAGTGGCAAGGCTGCGTTTCTACCAGAGATGAGCGAGCATGCGTAGCGAGGGATTTGTGTTTGTTAAGGCGCAGATACGGCTTAGTAGCTTATTTTAAACAGCTTGTCGTAATTTTTCGGAAAACTATACCTATATTAAATTAAATTATTTTCTTTATAATTTTAAATATGAACATTATGAGTTTAATTCGTTCAATATAGTGTGATTAATTTGTAAAGTTATGTCTAATACGGACATAAAACGCCAAGCGTATTTTGGTGGAATTTGCACTATCACAGAGACAATTTAATTATCTACATTTTGATATACGACTACTTTTTCTAAGTCATAGAATAATAAGGAAAGTACAAAAAACTACAGAATTTTGGGCCGCGCGGGGGTGAGTGCGCGCTCCAAGGTCGCTGGCGTATATCGTCGCCTTAAGATCCAATAGAATCGTTTCGTTAACTCGCTCGCCTAGCTCAGCACAAGCGATTAACCTGATTGCGTTAATCAAGTACGTCTAAAAACTCGCACTTAGGCCACTGCTCTCTTAACATCATCTGCCTAGCCTTTGCCCAACTGTAAGTACATATATTGTGGTCGGCTTCCAGTCAAACCGGATTCAGCTGAATACCAGTATTTTACCTTGAGTGGCTGCGTACCAAACTTCCAGAACCCAGTAACTGATTTACACGGTACTTCTTGGCAGATTTTCTGGCTTCTGACAATCCGTAACGACTGCCAAATTTCTACAAATGACAGCCGATACCAACGGCTTAATGCGTTTCTGAGGCACGGAGGAGTGTCGGTATGTTAAGATTCACAGACCGACCTTGGCAAGCGTAGCTTAACCTTGAAGATTGATTTTATATATTAGGATTTCAGTTACAATTATTCTCATCCAGACTCAGGATTTTCAGGATTTGGGACTTAGGGATCTTAACTAATCCACAGGTTAATGCTTGTGTACACAATTGGGTCTAATGTTCTAATATTAGTCTATTTTGTACCTTAAAGCCTTTAGATTCGATCGGAAATATCCTCAAAACATTTGATCCGCTAATTAAACATAACCTTGGGCTGATAAATAATATCGGAATAACGATATTAGATACTTATATGGCTCAATGAACGTTTTTATTGAGTAAGTAATGTTGGTATTTTGACATATGAACGAGTTTATTGGATACTATGTAAGAAAAGCTTTTACACAAAAAATACTAGCTTCTTGTAGCGGCTTTCCCCGCGTGATTGTTAAAACTTATTCTTGAGATAAAAATCTAGCTATTCCAGAGTACAATCTATCTCTGTGCTAAATTTTATCCAGATCCGTTCTGGCGTGATTGATTTTAAACATTTGCATCTATACTAATATATAAAGCTGAAGAGTTTGTTTGTTTGTTTGCTTGAGCGCGCTAATTTCAGGAACTACGGGTTCGATTTGAAAAATTCTTTCATTGTTAGATAGCCCATTTATCGAGGAAGGCTATAGGCTATATATCATCACGCTAAGACCAATAGGAGCGGAGCAGTAATGAAAATTGTGACGTAGACGAAGTTGCGCGGGTCAGCTAGTTTATAATACTTAGCCAAAATACAGGCTCTGCCTAGTTAGGCTACAGATGACTACACCATATAATCTTTTCTAAATTAGCCTGCTAAAATAATGATTTGTAATTTATGTCGAAATTTCTTCTTTAAATAAACATTATTATTACTGTTATTATAATAGTAGTAAGATTTATTCATCATCATCATAACAGCCGAAAGACGTCCACTGCTGGACATAGGCTTCCTCATCTGTAATTTATTAAGATCTATTAATCATCAATAATATATTTGAAAATAGCAGCACAGTAAGTTGTACTCGACTATATATGTATTTTCATTTTTTCTTGTAAGTATGTACTACATAAATAAATAAATATAAATGCATTACGTAAATTTTGCTACAAAATAGAACGCTTTACTTTTTTCTCTATGGGACCGTGATGTTAAAATACGCAACGGCTTTTGATGCATTTAAACGATCGTCTAATTATTCCGGAAGATTTAAGTGTAGGTACGATAATTTTAAATCTACATAATAATGAAATCTCGGTATTCAAGTATTGTCAAGTCGCAAAAGCATGCGAAGCAGGGCGCGGGTCACTAATTGTCTATTTTTTTAATTGAGACAAGGTTTGCTCTTGTCTCTATTCTAGATCAGAGGTGACAGAGACAAAGTCGACAATAGAGTGAGCTTACCCAGAGTAATCTTACAAAAACAAAACGTTTCTCCAACTAATCAATCAACAGCTCGACAAACGCAATCGAATTTCAAAAGAAAAATAATCCTTGAAAAAATAGAGCTTAATTTCACGGCTTTGGCCCAATATTTCGGCAGTTCCCCAATGGCTGGCGGGGTATTGATCAAACTTATCCGGTGATAATCTTAGGCTCGTCCGAAACACGACCTTTTATTCTTTCTCTAGGGTTCCGTGGTAATTAACGGCTTTAACTCGCCTAGAATATTTAATTACCAATTTTGTTTTGTTTTTGAGATCATGTTGTTTTTAATTTTGTGTTTAAATTTCACCAGCTAGGGTGGAAATTGAGCTGGACTGTTTTTAATTTTAGAGTTTATTCTAGAATACACAGACTAAGTGACTTTGTCGCGCACCGAACTAATCTAATTGTATGGTTTCTGTTATTCCAATTTTTGCTTGAGTTATGAATTAAGAAGTCCATATGTGTATGAATGTTCATCAGTACCTTCGTAGCGTCTAAAGTGCTCACCAGATTTTAGAAAGAAAGATTTTGGCGTTAGCTTATGTATCTATGTTTGCGCCACATAGAGGCAATATGACGTTGATCTTGTAACCTTTGTTAACAAATTATTGGAAATAAATATATTATTATTATTCTCCTTTATTCAATTATTATTCCTATAAATTTTATACTTTTAAATATTTCTATAAAAAATAAAAAAAACATTTAAAAATATAAAAAATAGTAGCCCACCGGTATCGGGAACAGGGTCTAAGCTACCGGTGGTCAGGGCTCCTGAGAGAGGAACCTTCTAACGATGCGCGCCGTGTCCAGGAGTACTGCTTTCTGGATCAAGCCCTTGATCCAGCTGCCCAACGAGAGCCTCCGTAGATGTTGGTCGAGGCTCTTGGCAATTACGCCATTGGCCGTCACGACTATCGGCACAATGACTGCTGTGTTCACATCCCACATGTCGACAACCTCGCGAGCCAAGTCAAGATACTTAGTTTTTTTATCTTTCTCAGCCTTCACGAGGTTCTCGTCATGAGGGACTGTTATATCAACAATCATTGCGTGACGTTCTAGTCGGTCTATCACCACTATGTCAGGCTTATTGGCAACAATAGTCCTGTCAGTGATGATAGACCGATCCCAATACAACGTGCAATTGCCATTTTCAAGAACTGGGTCGGGCACATACCTATAGTACGGTACTTCCGATTCCACAAGATTGTATTTAAGAGCAAGTTGCTGGTGGATAATCCTGGCTACAAGGTTGTGCCTGTACAAATAGTCTCTGTTAGCCAGACTAGAACAACCAGAAATAATGTGGCGGATGGATTCCCCAGGTCGGTGACATGCCCGACATATGTCAACCGTACCATCCTTCACAATGTATTTCCGGTAGTTGTTCGTCATCATAACTTCGTCCATAATCGCACAGACAAAACCTTCGGTTTCCCCAAAGAGGTTACCAAAACGCAGCCAGGCTACGGACGCGACGAAGTCTACATCGGGCCCATGTAGGACCCGATAAAAGCGTCCGTGAAGCTCCTTGCTCTGCCATACCTCCCTGCGGTCGTTAGTATCTAATACCACAGGTTTGCGCCAGTTCTCGTTAGCCAAGGAGAGCGCGGTGAGGCCTTTGTCCACCACTACCACATCTTGATGCATACCCACGTCGGCCACAAGGAAGTATTCCCTAAGGCTGCATACCTCGCGGTTGTGCAGGGTCTTAGCATTTAAGAAGCCACGACCCCGCACTTCCGCGGGATATACAGCCTCATCACCGATGACCGTGGGTGATGCATCCGATTTGCGGTAAGCAGTGAGCGTACCTTCCTATCCAGGGCGTCAAGTTCCGTCTGAGTCCATTTGAGTATGCCGAAAGAGTACATCAATACCGGCATGACCCAACCATTGAAGGCGCGCACCTTGTTTCCGCCTGATAAAAGACTGTTAAGTACTTTGTTCAGGCGGCCAAAGAAGCGCTCCTTCAACGATTGTTTCATATCAAGAGCATTGATGCCTAACGCTTCCGACATACCCAAGTACTTATAAGTTTCGGTTGAGGAGAGGGACCTAAGGTGTATGGAATCCGAGAGTTGGGTTCCCACGGATTCCATAATCTCCCCTCGCTTTACATGCATGACCGCACATTTTTCCAAACCAAATTCCATCCTGATGGCGTTACTGAAGGTTTCTGTTACCTTCAGTAGCTTCATCAGTTGCAAGTTGTTAGGAGCAAAGAGTTTCAAATCATCCATGTAAAGGAGGTGCGATATGACCTGACCACCTCTTCTCAACCGGTAGCCTTAGCCTGAACCCTCCAGCAATGTACTGAGGGGGTTGAGGGCCAGACAAAACCACAGTGGACTCAGACTGTCGCCCTGAAATATGCCACGCTCGATCCTTATCGGGTCGCTGTTCGCCTGGGTCTGTCGACATCCTGGATAGTGAAGGACGGTACTCCACTGCCCCATACACGACATCAGGAAGGCGCGTAGAACTGCATCAACTTTATACAGCTCCAGCACCCTCATGAGCCATGTATGTGGCACCGAGTCGTAGGCCTTCTTATAGTCTATCCAGCATGTCGACAGATCCCTTCGGGAACGACGAACCTGTTGGCTAATGGCAATGTCGATGAGGAGCAGCTCCTTAGTACCGCGGGACCGGTTCCTGCATCCATTCTGAGAGGCAGACATTATTGAATTACTATCAATATGATGGTTTATCTTTGCTCTCAAAATGGATGTAAGAACTTTATAGACCGTCGGTAAACACGTGATCGGCCTATAATTTTTAGGTTCCGCGGTACTACCTGATTTATGAAGCAGGTGGGTTATTCCAGTAGTTAGGAACTGGGGCAGCGACCCTGACTCTAAGGCAGACTGGAATTGAGATGCCAAACGAGCGTGCGATCTTTGAAACCATTTAATCCAAAAGTTGTGCAGCCCGTCTGGTCCTGGAGATTTCCAGTTAGGCAACGGACGGACTGCACGAGCTACATCTTGGGGGCTGATGGTAATTGCCCCCATTTCTGGTATCGGATCGCACACACGTTCGACCTCCCGAGTCCAATCACCCTCGGTGTGACTGACAGGCACCGACCAGATGCTGCGCCAGAATGAACACATGGCTTCATCATCCGGTAGGCGCATATCAGTCACACCTTGGTCCGGTCGCTCCCAAGCCCTATAAACCCACCTTTCATTGCTTTGGAATGTGCGATTCTGAGTGTATCGCTCCACTCACCGCTTGTACCGACGTATACGGTTTGCCCATGCATAGATTTTCTGCTTCAGGAAGTCGATACGCTCTGTGACGCGGGTCAGATAATCCCGAGGACTAATATCAGTCCCCGAAAACGCCCGTCTCACAAAGCGCATCACTCTGCGGCGAGTGTTGCCCTCCCTGAAGCAAATAAGTTTGCCGATGAGTGCTCTAGCTTCACCGATACGACGCTCGATCCTGCACTGCCAAGCCGGTACAGCTGGTCGTGTAACTCTGTCACTGTTAGGAAATTTGACACGAGCTACACGACATGCTGCTGCAGCCGCACAGTACAAGATCGAGTGGGTATCGGCGAGGTCTTCGCTGTTATCAAAATAACATGCTAGCTGCGAATCTAGAGCACACACCAGCGCCCTATTTTTATTATGCATGGGCAAACGAGGTAGCCGAGGCCTAAGCTCTGGCGGTGTGGAGCGATACTCTTGGAAAGCATCCTCCAAAGCGCTCCTCAATCGCTGATTGCATTGGGTACTCACGGATATAACCCCGTCATCATCATCTTCAGCGACGTAGTCGGGTCACGGTGAAGTACTGGGTCCTATTTGCACCGCGGCCGGTGGCGAAGTAGGTGAGACGTGGCTGCTCCGTGATTCCAGACGCAGTCTATCAAGTACGACGTCATCCAACATACGGTTACGCTGGATGACCCGCACCTGATCCGACAATCGTTGGGCCGAAACGTTGACAGCTGGTTCAAGTACCTGAAACAGAGAGAGCATCCGACCACGGTACGCAGTCAGGTTAGTTCCCCCCTCTGTAGCCCCAAAGTATGAGCGCATGACATTTTCATTAATGGCTTGAGTCCATCGCATGCGCTGCACACTTCCACCGATAGCGGGGACCCTGTCAGAGACCGGTGGGCCTCGAGGTCCCCAGCTGGCCGGTGGTCGGCCTCGTCCGCGCCGACGCGTAGGTGGTGGTGTCGTCGGCGGCGAGAAGTATTCGTCGCTCGAGCTCGACGCAACTGCAGCTACCGGAATCTCAGGACTCACGGCAGGCGCTGGTCCCAGCGGCTGCGAGGCGGAGCTGAGCGACGAACCCGAAGATGTTAGTCGTGCGTTTTGTTCTCGAGCTCGGCTTCTTGTCAGCATTTCACAACATGTTGTCGGTCCAAAACCGGGTAATTGGTTTCGTGTTTGATTTCACTGTATTGTTCCTGGTTTTTTTCTTGTTGATCTGAATATATTTGCCATTTTGATGATAGTAATTTAATTAAATTACTATCATTATTATTATTATTATTATCTAGTAAAGCGACTAAGAAATACGAAATACCCTGGGCTAAAATAAAAAAAAACTTACAAATCACTTCTAACACCGCGCTTAAATATGCACATTCCAAAAATATAAACCTCACGTGCTAATTTCTATATTTCCGGAAAACTAAAAAAAAAGCGAAAAACCCTTTTTTGTTTTTAATTTTGTTTCATTTTAAAAGATTACCTAAGTAAAACCACAAGCACCTACGTCACTCCTGCCTGAAGTATTTGCATACTTATGGAATTTGACAGCCCACTAAGCCACATAAGTTTAAGACAAGTCTTTATGTCTCGACTTAAACGTGACGTAAAATTGTGTTGCTTTTACGATGGGCTCTTACTCATTAGCTAAAAACCACTTGTAATAGTTCAACTAAATATCACACATAAAAAACTATGCTTCTGAAGAACCCATAAATATTCCTCTTCAAAATGGCTAACTGATTGTTAGAAGCAGTCGTATTCAGTTGCCCACGTCCGCTAGAGCCGCATAAGTTATTCAGGGCACGACTGTAACTTGGAGGCACGAGGATATCAGGACGTACATACTTTATATTCGTAATTGCTTACAAATTCCCACGTAAATGTCTAGTATCTTGGAAAAGGTTCTTGTGATAGTGAAATAGCGGTTTTTTTTCAGTTTTAATTTTATATTTTCAAAGGCAGAGTTTTTAATAGTCCGACTTTTTTACCTATATGTTGCGAATAAAGAATCTGATTAGAAAATTTTTCGCATTTTTGGGTTATAACCTCAAACGTCAAAGTTTTCATCGTTAAAAAAGTAAATCCTTGACATATATTCCATACCGTATCCATTTTTCTGTTAAGAGGTTTACGAATTTCAACTGTTCTTACCCATCATCATCATCATATCAGCCGCAAGACGTCCACTGCTGGATATGGGCCACCCCCAAGCGTCGCCACAATGACAGGTCCTGTGCGTCTCGTATACGTCGGCATCCTATTCTTATTGCAAAGACAAAAACCGGTAGATTTGTTGCCGATGTCATCAATACCTTTTTTTTTTATTTGTGATGGGTTTGCTCTTGACTCCAGTCTAGGTCAGAGATGACCGACCCAAAGTCTACGATGGAGCGAGCTTACCCAGAAGGAGCCTGTTCACTCTAACTTTGAAGAGATTAGGGTTGTAACCTATCGCTGAAAACCAGCGCTGTGGCTCTGTCTCGCACACGGGTCCTAGCATCATGCTGAGCGATGGCCGTTTTGCGCGAATGTGACGCATATCTTCCCAACTGTTATAAAATTGTAATTTTGTTTTATTTAATTTTAATTTTTTTGGTATGCGTCATGCTTGGCGCGAATAAACGCTTTTTCTTTCTTTCTTCTTTCTTTCTATTAAATAAAAGCACTTATTTAACACACAATCAAATAAAAAGTGACAATTATAAAGAAAAAATCGTGTACATGCCTGACGGCTGCAACAAAAAGGTTTCTGGCAGCTATGTTGCCAGATAGATTCTGTCTGACACTTGTCTCCCAATAAAACTTGAGTGACGAGTGACAGAACAATGCATATGTCGAAGCCATATCGTAGAATTGAACCAAATATACCACTTCATGAAATGGCCAATTCAACATAGATATTTATAATTATTTTTAAACAAAGAATGTAGTCGTTTGTTAAAATAATGGCTTTAGACAGTTTTACCTTTCTTTTTACTATTAATAGGCACGCGTTTGACCACTATCTCACCTGATGGTAAGCGATGATACGGTCAAAGATGGAGCACGCTTACCTATTCACTTCTGACTTACTTACCTCCTCCAAAAACATTTTAGTTTCAAACTCAACTATACGGAACCCAACCTTTTTTTCTTCCCCTAAAAATTGGTGAGGCGGGTTTTCTTTCAGTTCGCTCCCTTCGTATGATGGATAGGGGCTTTGTCTTTACAAATTGAGATCTCGTTGAGCCCGGCTTTGCTCACAGAAAACACGTATAAATATCGCTACTTTAGGGAAATACATAATACAGGCGTTTTATTAAAATTATGATTGACGCCCTCTTGGATTACGTGGTTATTTCTATTTGCCAGTCTTAGATGTATTTTATTTACTCGAGGATTTTTTGTAAAGGCTAGGATTTATGTACTTAGGTATTTGAAGTTCAATGTTGTAAGGCTTGTTTTGCACTCCTCATTATCATCTTGTTCGGTAGGCATTTTCTTGGATTATGAACTTTTATTTAAGAACGCAATTTATTCAATCTGGCCTAGCTTTTTGACAATTATGTTCGGGTCGACTTATAGTCTAACTAAATACAGCAGCGTACCATCATTTAACGTAGTGACTGCTTATCTGACCACACCCGGTAGCTGGATAACCTTTCGGGTTCAAGACTGATGTCAGATTATGCGTCTAAAAAGACAGCAGGGACCGATTCCGAAATGTGCTTTTTGAGGCACAGAGGAGTCTCGACATTAAAGTGGTTAGCCACCTATCGATGGACCCAAGTTGAAGCCTTGCTTAACCTTGGAGATACACCCGTGTGGTTTTTATCACTTATAGATGAGACTTAAACATGGACAAAATATTTGCGTATAAAAATCAGCTCTACACTTTAGAGTACAGTAGCTACGAGCTCCTCAAAAATATATACGCAATTAATACTACAATAAGTTGAATTGAATAATAGTTTTTTTCCTCGGCTTGATACCAGGGAATAACGATCCCGAGCGTACCTACTTAGAGGAGACGATCGTGCGTATGAAACCCGTCAACCATGATAAACGAGATTCTGGTTTCACTGGCAATAACAGACTATTGTTATTGTTCCAGTTGCCAAAAAGTTTTTGTTATTGCTACCTGGCTGTTACGAAAAGAATATTTAAGCTGAACAGTGAGAATATTAAAATTTCAAAAATCGAACGATTAACCGGGCATACACTTTCAAATAATGAATGCATCAAAATTTCAAACGAAAACCATAAAAAAGTATATAATTAAAAAAAGAAAAGTTTAAAAATTCTTTCTGACATTGCTTCATGTTCATCCACATTCCAAATTTATTAATATAAGTGCACTCGCCGCAGCACATTTTCAAAGGATGAAAAGCATTTTATCTGTGCCCGGACTAGAAAAATAAATGTATGTAACGGAATGATATTTGGACAAGATTACTGTTTTATGGCAGCTGAGTTTAACCTATTTTATGGCAATTTTTATGTGAGATTCAAGCAATTGAAGTAAGCACTATCATTATGTTTTACTTAATAAGTAGTTATCTTATTAAATTCAATAAAGTGTGTTTGGCTTTTTTAACCAAATACAAAAGTAAAACAAGTGTGACAAAGCAAAAATCAATAAATTGAACAATCTTTAAAGCGTAGTTCTCCAATGAATTTCAACGCGATGAGCACATCAGTCCGTCTGGGTTTTTTTTATTAATTTTCGACCAGACCGCAAAAGGTTTTAGCCATTCAGAATAATAGGTTATAGGTAAAATCAACATAGCAATTTACGAACCCGCACCTAAAAATTCGTGTCAAACAAACGTCAGTTTTTATCTAGCAGCAGATTTAAAAATCAACACGATTCGTTGTTTTTTCGGACTAGCCATTGTCAAAATCAAAATACAGATTTACAGCGGTTGTCCATGCGTTTATTTCACAGCGTTTTGCACTACATTCGGTACAAACCTCCTCGGTACGTAAAACTTTTTGATACGTAAAATCTAGAATATGTCCGTGACACCCGACGCGATAAAACCTTTTTTGTTTTTTTTTTCTATGCACATAGCACATTCGTCGTTTTGCCAGACATATGAACCGGCAATCGGTATTTTGTATCAGTTTTGTTCAGGGAACTATTTTCTAGTTGCTACGGAAGCTTTTCATACGAGTGTAAAGTTGCATTTTGCTCTTTAACTCTTCCATTTGTTTTTTATTTTTTGTAAAAGGATTTTTGCCTTTCTGGCTGAATATGGAAGAAAATTGCAGTTCATTTACAGTGCATGGACGGTTTGTTTCACATAGTCTTATTTTTTATCACAATGACTTCAAACGAAAAAGTGCTATCATGTGTTCTATGTTGCTTTCTCATTTTACATCGTCAGCTTACCCTTTTCCCAAATATATTGAGGTCGACTTCCAGTCAAACCAGTTGCAGCTTAATGCCAGTATATTACATGAACCAACTATAGTGATATACGCTCAAATGCAGACACCGGGATGCTACTAAGAAAGGGCATAGAACCATTATGGCATAGACTCCCCGCCGTCATTTTATTTTTTTGAAGTAGCGGCGCACGATCTAACATGCAAATATAAGTAGAGAACACTTCAACAAATAAAAAATGTTAAAAACATGGTGGCTTAAAGTGTCACGTTGCCGAGATATTTCGAGGTAACTTCACTTATAAATTCAATTAGTAAAAATCTTGTTTTAGTATCCTCTACCCATACATGCATGTTATATGGTGTGAAGCAACTTTTAAAAAAGCTTAAAATGGCGACCCCGCTTATTCCAGCTCCAATAGAAAAAAATTCGAACCCCTTTCAAATGGAAAATTTTATTTTCCATTTGAAAGGGGTTCGAACTTTATAACACTTTGCAACCTGGTACTCATCAGTACCAGTTGCGACCACTAAACCAAAGACCAAGTAAACATCAAAATTTACTTTTACAGTTCAAAAAGCAATTATCTACTCGCATAACAACAGCAAAGAAATCTTCCTGATTTAACTTCGACAAAATTGTCGTAAAACTCTCTGAGTGGGACCAATAATGCCAGGAGCTGGCGGACTTCCCGAACATTCTATTAGAAACCCATCGGGTTTTTAATTTAAGAGGGAAATCTTTTAGATGTAATAGACGAGGATGTGCAATCTTATACGTAGGTACCGTATCTACGTGAGTTATTGTGTATTTCCCTTTTACGAAACAAAAAAAAAAACAAGGTATATGACCATGTCAGCGTTTATTAAAGGGTAATGTATACAAACATGAACTTTTCGCTCCCACAGACGGGCGTATCGCGATACTGCGATTTAGTCATAGAAATTGCAACAATTTACAACGCCGCAGTGGCGCGTTTTTCTGCGGTAACCTTCATTACAACTTTATTCACAACCTCCGAAAAACATCAGAAGTATTGAGCTTTTATTTGAAATGTTGTGCTATTGAATGAGTGACTATTTAAAGTTCCATAATACTTTAAAGGCCGAATCATACAATATGGCCAGTAAACTGGATAGTCAAGTCAAGTTGTTCGAGGAGCCTCATAATTTTTTTATTTTAATATTGAACCTCATGGACGTTTGAGACCCTTGGCATAGCTCAGGGTGCGTTAAAGGCTGGATGTATAATAAAAATATGCCAAACTTAATATTGGACTATAAATAAGTAAAATATTTGACCCACACTTGTACGATTTAGTCTTTGCTTTCCACCAAAAAAAAATATAAACCTAAAACAAAATATATTTTTTTCAGGCCAGACGGGTTCACGTAAAAAGCTGTTTCATATTTGTAAACTTTTTTCATTACGAGTACGAAAACAGCAAATTTCTCTGTATTGTCAAAAATTCATGTGCTAAAAGGGAAAACTTTTTGCAAATAAAACAAAGACGTGTGTTTTATAAAACAAAATATTTCGATGTGATGCTGGGATTTACGCAAAAACTGCCTATTATTTGATACTTTTTACTTATATAAACCAAGTTTATATGCCGGAATACGCAACTTTGGAAGGCCTCCCACAAGGTGGACCGATGACCTGGTGAAGGTCGCCGAAGCCGATGGATATGAGACGCACAGGACCGGTCGTTGTGGCGACGATTGGGGGAGGCCTATGTCCAGCAGTGGACGTCTTTCGACTGATATGATGATGATGAAAACAAGTTTGGTCATCTACCTAGCCCTAGCTCGCATTAGAAATAACTATTTATTTGAAGTTTAATCAAACAATAAGTCGAGTAAAATCTCCTCTATAGGTAATTCAAAAAACCATTACAGGCACTATAGAATCGTCAACGAGTCTGGCATAAAAAAGTTTTTTTTATTTTTCACTTTTTAGTGCTGATGCCCAAAAAACTGTATCAAATTTTTACAGGGCCAAATGGCAAGTTTACCGCGTCGAACTAAACAAGAACTACAGAAATCGGCTCAGAAACCTCGGCGTAATCAGTGTACATACATAAAAGAAACCCACCGAGTTGAGGACCTCCTTTTTGGAAGTCGGCTAAAAAGATCAGGCAAGTGTTGTGTTCCTAAGGACAGCTTTACCAGTGGACACCCTCGGTTCTAAAAAACTTCTACCGACGATATAAAAAATCTGCAAGCAAAATGCAACTGGCGATTAGAAAGTATGATCAACGTAATAAACGTTTCGTTACGGGTGCGTGCTAATTAAATTGTTATGGCGCTCAGTTTTCTTAGAATAGAGAGCGACCATAGGAAAAGCTTTCCTTTGCTTTCCTGCCAGGCTTGCAGAATCGTTCGAAAGAGTCACCGCGGCCCTGGAACTCAAAGGGTATTCGGAGGAACACGGATGGGTTTTACAGTCAGAAAGAGTCTGACACTCTCTTCCGCTCCACTCAAAGCGGGAGAAGCCATTTTTATGATTTACCATCCAAAAAAAAAGCAATTGGCCTTCATTAAAATGTGCTGATTTAAAATCGAACTAAAATCACTTATTAAACGCTAGTGATTGAATTGGAAAGCAACTTCGTGAGCACACTCGGCCTAACAGCACAAACTACTCAAAACCTAATGCCTAAATTACCACGCAGCTACTGATAACTTGAAATTCTCTTTACATCATACTTACACTCAATCCCAACAACCGAGGCCATTTAGTTTAAACAAGGCAAGTTACAAAGTTGCTAATACCCCTAAACTTGACGAGGCAAAACTTAACTTCAGTATATCGAGTAAAATTTTGTTTAAAACCTTCTTGGTGAGTCGAATGTGTATAAAATTGAGTTCCGTACAAATTATGTTTTGAAGAAGCTTGAGTTATGTTGAAGGAGTTCGAATTGGGATCGGAAGGGGGCTTTATGTGAGTGAAATTTGATGATCACGTTCGACGCTTTTTATCATTTTCGGATGGAAAAGTGGGATTAAAGTGAGAGTCATTTTAGAGTGCGTATATACGACGAACAAATGAAATATGTTCTAAGGCGTGTATGTTCACCAAAGATTAAAAAGCGGATTTTAAAAGTTCCTATCTGCCTGGCTAGCGTTTTCCCAACTATATTGGGGTCGGCTTCAAGCCGGCCAAGTCGGATTTAACTGCATACCAGTATTTTACGTAGAGTGGCTTCCAGACCTCCATAACCTATTAACATGATAACACGATGCTTCTTGGCAGGACTGGTGTCGGATTTTCTTGCTTGTGACAATCCGAGAGGACTGCCAAAAATCTACAAATGACAGCCGGGACCAACAGCTTAACGTGCTTTCCGAGACACGGAGGTGTCTCGGTATGTTAAGATGGTCACCCATCCACAGACAGACCTCGGCAAGCGTTGCTTAACCTTGAAGATCGACCCGTACAGCTGTTCTTATTTAGCCACGAGGTCCTCTAAAAAGTTTCTTTAGCATGTCATACCAAATATTGTATGGAGTTTCTTGTTCGTACTTCTCCATAAGAGTCTACTTTTGCGAATGGATATTTGAGTCACATTATTATTTTTTATACATTTTTAGCGGTAAATATTGACGATAAAATTGCCTTTAACTTTAAGTAGTAGGTGCTAAATGTGAGTGCGTCTCTCCAAATGTGAGCGTGGCTCTTCGCAAACTGGCAAATATTTCCCACAAAATAAAAATACCGATAAAAAATCATACACACTTTATTTAATGCGTGTTGTTAAAACGAGCTTGTTAAAAATATCATGTTATACAATTTCAACCTTTGCATGACACCTAACACAAGTACAAACGATAAAAAAACTACATTTACATGTTGTTTTCATTAAAACATTCTAGTTAGGCACGTCGGAAACGAGACGCGTAAAAACGTGATAAAAATGAAATACCAGAACGCTGCAGATCTTTGGAACAAACACAAACAGAAAACTAAACCTTATATCTTTGTTATAAGAGCTGGGTAAATTATTTATGAGTGAAAGTAATAAGTTGGTGAAGAAGAAAAGTAAAGCCATCCAAACAGCGACTTGTGCCTTCGACAAGCAGTTTGTATAACAAGTGAAACGTAGATTTACGAGGATTCTAACTTTTCTATTGAAAAAACTAATACAAAACAGACGGGATGAAATATACGTGTTGTTGGTAACATGGTTATACGTTCATACAAATATTGTAATTGTATTGTGTTAGGCAAGTCAAATGGAAAATTTAAGAAATTGGAGGGAAATTGCTGATCTATCGGCGTATAGTGTTGGCCGGTGCCGTATGGTGCCGTAAAAGAATAATACCATCCCATCACTTCCTGTGGGTGTCGTAAGAGACGACTAAGGGACTTGCCAGGGAATGGGCAGCAGCGTTCTTTGTAAAACTTAACACCATACACTGCGGTCGCCAACCCGCCTGCCAAGTATGGCGATTATGGCAAACCACCCCCCTCCCTTTGGAGGAGGCCAATGTCCAGCAGTGGACGACTTTCGGGTGTGATGATAATGATGACAAGCTGATCTATGGATATGTCACCGGAATATTTCAAACGCTGTAAGATTGTAAAGTATCGCGTGAAATTGTACAATATTTTTTCTTAATAAGACACGGACATATTGGAAACTTGAATGGGATTTGGATGGGAATTATTGTATACAAAACGATATTTTGATAATAATATCGAGAAATAATAATCTAAATAAGATTTATTACAATCCTACAGAATTTGCAATTTTCCGGCAGACGTTTGAAAAATTGTGAAGATGAGAGGCATTATCATTGTTTTTTACGAAGTTACCCCGCTGCAGAGTTTACGCCCTTCTTTTTGTTAAAAAATTGGCTAAGTGCAAGTCGGACTCCCGTACAAAATGTTCCATCACAAGAGATTATATGTCTACCAAATTTCAACTGAATTGGTTCAGTCTATTCGGAGAAAATTCGGCTGTAACAGACAGACAGAGTTACTGACATACAGAAAACCGATTGATCCTATGAGGGTACCGTTTTTATATACAAAGGTTCGGATCCCTTAAAGTTACTTAGTTGGCAAGTTCGAAGTATTTATCCCAAAATTCAGCCATGCAAAATTCAACTGACTTAGAAGATTAATTTTCAGAGCTCCAAAGAAACGTAGACCTGCGTATTTAATAATAATTTCAACTTTGATACCTTCCCAAGTTCCTGGAAAACGATTTTGACAGATAGACAAACAGATAGACGGACAACGAAGTTATCCTATAAGGTTTCCGTTTTACCCTCGTACAGAACCCTACAATGATCATATTTTAGCCAAAATAGATATGTAAGTTACAAACACATTTTCCGTAAGTGTGCTGAAAACTGTAAAAATTCCTTTAGAAAATACTTTTGGTTTTCTATTCATGTTAGGCAACATCGACCTTTTTGCAAACCTATACTATCACCAATCAGTGATTATATTATCAATCCATTTCTACCTTATTAATCAACAATATCAAACAATCTCTCCACCATACAGATCCTTAATATACCCATTATACACACACACCATCATCACACACAGTATTGATCCACTGTGTCTTGATTGAGCAACAAGGCAGTCATATTTCATTCTACCCCTTAGGGTATCCCTGAGGGGTAAAGAGACTCGAATATCCGTTACGCAAGCTTCCTGCCTTCAATTTTACTGCTAGATTGACTAAAAGGCTTCTTACCAACGTTTTTATTTAGATATTTTTAGAAATAGAATACGTTTTCTTTTATGATGGTTCAGGAAGGAAAAGGCAATCTTATTGCTCGTATTATATTCATCATTGCTGTTGATAAGTTTTTTGTTCGCAATTTTTAATAGTTATCATTGTCTTTTGTCCACATTTCATATCATTCATTTTGTTGCTGTGCTACAGATTCCTGGTCAATAAAGGTGATTCATTTAACAGTCGCTGTCTTCAAAACTAGAACTATTTATAACCGTACTAGCATTTCATTGAAGTATGGTTGACTAGAACAGATGATCGATGGGGCTGAAAAGTTCTGGAGTGGCGACCGTGTACCGGAAGACGCAACGTTGGAAGGCCTCCCACAAGGTGGACCGATGACCTGGTGAAGGTCGCGGGTAGCCGATGGATGCGAGACGCACAGGACCGGTCGTTGTGGCGGCGCTTGGGGGAGGCCTATGTCCAGCAGTGGACGTCTTACGGCTGATATGATGATGATAATGATGGTTGGCAATAGTTCTCAAAAAATAAAAGGCCCGTTTTGACAGCAGGATAAAACATTTCTTCACTAGTAAGTTTGAAAGAGACATATAAATAAATCTGTTTCGCACTTTGTCGTAAAGCAATCTTCTATCCCTCTCTACTCAGCTGTCAAATCGGACTTTTTGGTGACTTTAGTTGAAAGTGCCCTGCTGGTGCAATTAATTCCGCCTGTGCAGTAATAATAATAATGTAAATAAAATTAAGATAAATGAATAATTTTATTTGAAGTCATTGAAATCTTGTTTTTCATCTTCCGTAAACTCAAGTACCTAATTATAAATCTTTACTAAGAGTAAGAAAAAACAACTTTGATTCGTCCAAGAGTCAACTCAACAACCAAACATGAAATAAAATCGAAACATATTCAAGAGCTACTTAATCTGGAGCCTTAGGAGAGGACCTTTGATCAATACGCCTTAATTTGTGAAGTACTGGTACACATTAATTTGGTCGGTACCAAGTTGTTCGGTCCGATAAATAAGAGCGAATCAAAATTTCTCTCACGGAAGGTTCTGGGCGGAGTTTCGACTTCCGAGACCTGATTAAGAAGGCTTGTATGCTTTGAGAACTTGTGAAGTTAATCTATTTAATATAAGGCGGATTTTGGATTAAAAACTTGATCTTTAAATCTTGTTTGTTAGCAGTGTATGTCGCTCGTTTGAAAAGCAAACAATTTATTACCTTGAAAAGGGAAACCTAGTATACAATAGTTATTTGTGCAACAAGAGAGCAAAGTCGTTTTTTGCTGCGAGTGCTGATTTTGAATCCTGAGTGTGGCGATTCAAAAAACTTTGCCCTCGTGTAACACACATAACTTTTCACTTCAGCAGCGAGAACACTTTACGAGATAAAATAATAAACAGGAATAGATTGAAAAAACGATTTATTGTGAATCAACTGGTCTACAAGATTTTGCCACAAGAAATGTGCTTACTAATTTTGAATTACCTACCTACCCTTATCACGAAATCATATTTATTTTGCTTTGATTAGGTCTAGTTTTTGTGTTACAACTACTATCAGGGTTATTCATTTTCCCTTTAGCTTGTAAATTAAGTTTTTTTGTTTTTCGATAAAATAGCTGGTTTTTTCAGTTTACTGAGTTATTTTATTCTTTTTAAATGAGTAAGAAGTGACCAAAAGATTCTGACAGGTTTCTTTACATTTATGGTGAAATTATTTCAAAACTCAAAAGAGAAATTCTGCACGATCAGTAAATAAAAATGTGAGCTTTCTTTTGGGATTTTTGAATACAAAGGGATAGTTGAGTAGTCTGACGTACCATCTGCTGCACAGTCAATCCTTTAACTTGATAATGTGCCTGTACTAGAACCACCTGAAAACTTCAGTTTTCGCCTCAAAGCTCCACTTCAAAATCATATTACAGGAAAACTGTATGTGTCTCAATAATTTTGATTTCAGTTCTATGATTTTAAAACATGTTCTTAACATAATTATTTAAAAACATTCTTGTTACACACAAAAAGTGTTTTTTTGTTGACCAGTGATAATTCACATTGTAGATACAGGTACCAATTCAATAAAATGGAACATTTTAAAAGTTAAAAGTAAAATTACTACAATTCTGCAAATTAAAAGTAACAGATTTATTTGACAACGTTATAGTTGCATTGAGTTGAGTTTGACTATCTGGGGAAGGTTTCTGTTTCGGTGGCGGATTGAGAAGGAACAACGGTGAACGTTGGTGACTCGGATCGGCTTTGTGTGTAAGTACACTGTGCGTCGTTGGAGGTGGATGGGCGTGGGTGAGACCAAGGATCCGAGGTCGAATTCAGACTTATTGTTGCCGCTATACGCTTAAAGATTTTCGACTTATTTTCTATTGAGTCTTCTGCGACCGTATTGGACTTCCACCCGCCGTGACGTTTGAAAGTGGTGAGATCGGCTCTGGAATCAGCCAAGTGCGTTGCCGAAGTTCTCCGAAAGCAGTGACCCGTGTATAGAGGCTCTTCCAGTTTTAAGAAAGTGTTAATTTCTCGCGGTATAGCACCTACTTTATTTACTCCCATAGGCTGTCTTGAGCATTTGCTAATGCTCAAGACAGCCTATGGGAGTAATATTCTATTAGCGAATGCAATTTATAAATATTATTTATTTTGGTATACAAGGATATGAGATACATCAATTAAACTTATAGACTACTGTAGCAATTCCTTACAGGTAAGTAGTACAATAATGTAACAAGCATGCGTTACATTATTGTTGAGTTCCGAGCTACTCGTCGAGCATAAAGATAGATGTCGGCTGCCACCAATAAAACTATTTAAGAAAAATGTATACTGCATGTCGATTATTATTTACAATCGTTTAGGTACCAAATTGTTTTCAAGACTTCCTGCTGACAATGTTTAAAACAATTCTTTTCAATCTATTATTATTTAAAAGTTATTATACAGTAAAGGACTATTTAGAAGACAAGTCAACAAAATGTGAAATTCGTAGGTTTGATTAATTGACGTTGCTGATTGCATCTCTGAATACATTTGCACGCCATGTTATGGCAGGATATGCTGACACACTGTTACACCTTATTTATCAAATTCTAGCAAATAAATATTTTGATTTGATTGATTGATTTAAAATAAGTACAATTGGCTCTCTGGCCAACATTAACATTAAATTAAGTAACATTTCGACAGCGTTTGTCAGAACGTCACACAAATATACGACTATTTGACCCGCGCAACTTCATCTGCTCCGCCCCTTTTGGTCTAACCGTGATGATATATAGTCTTTAGCCTTCCTCTATAAATGGGCTATCTAACACTCAAAGAATTTTTCAAATCGGACCAGTAGTTCCTGAGATTAGCGCGTTCAAGCAAACAAAGAAACTCTTCAGCTTTATATATTAACTAGTTGACCCGCGCAACTTCGCCTTGTCCGCTCCTATTGGTCTTAGCGTGACGATATATAGCCTATAGCCTTCCTCGATAAATGGGCTATCTAACACTGGAATAATTTTTCAAATCGGACCCTGGGCCCTATTTAATATAACTGACAATGCGACAAATATGTCAGACAACGACAATATTGTCACATTTTCACTAGGAAGTGCGTTTAATAAAGCCGACCAATATGTCAATGTAAACCTTACTTGTAAACAAAGATGTAACAGGAATGGAAATACCATATGAAAGATTTGTGAGCTCAATCTTATCATGACGGCGAGGGCATATCTAGCGATATAAGTCGGTGGTTATTCAAGATTTAAATTACTAGATGCGCCCTGGCGTGTTTGGTTGTGAGTAAATATACTTTTCTCATGATGTATTATAAAGTCTTCGGACACTAAACACGTAGGCGGGAAGACGAAGTCATCTAAGGCCCAATCATCTGACCACTCAGTTTGCAGCCAAAGTCGACCAAGTTCGGCAGCAACTTGACGCTTGCAACCGACAGTTTGACTGAACTTCCTTCGGATCGCCGAAACGAACTCGTTACGAAGGGGATTTAAGTGTCAACGTAATAGAAACCGATTATTGCGCGAATATGTGATCGTCGTATTCATTTTTACGGCAAACCTTAACGCACTGTCAGCGAGCGCCTTTCAGTTTTACCTTACAAATGAGCGTGAAAATTCCACATTCACGCGATTATCGATATGTTAGAACGACGCCTTTGTGTAAATTATTGTGCGAGTGTATAACGTATGTGATGGCATATCTAGCGATTTATATCTTTTGCTGTCAATGTCAAATTAAAATGGATGCACTCCCTAGATAATTTAACCAAAATCTTTGAATGATCGTAGATTTTCAAGAAATGTGTGATCCGTCTAAAATATAGCTATATTTTAAGGCTTTTTATATATATGTAACTCGTAACATTTAGTGATACGAACCTGAGTGGAAATTCAATGCAAATTTTCATTATTGCAACCTTATCAAGTAAAAATAAACAATAAAGTGATTTTAAGGAAGTATTTATTTTATTCGATTACAATGATAAGGCACATTTTTAATTAAGAGTAGAAACTTAAAATATAACGTGTTTTCTTTTCAATATTTTATACCAACTTCATGTGAGTCAATTCTCTTTGATAATCTACCTAATCCGTGTCTCAAACACTCAAACCGAATCAGGCAGCCTTCTTCCTTTTGTTTAAGCTTTTTGATTCGTGCACATACAATTAGATATGTATTGCCCAGGCTTGTCCAACATCCATGAGAATTCCTCGGCTTGAAAATTAGTACATAACTTATGCAAGTAGTAGATAGGCAAACAAGGCAAATTTTCATGTACAGTGTTCGTCGATCAATATGATTTCCACAATGGTTACGTCTATTCGTAAACAAACTCACTATTAATAAAAATATAACTTCAAAACAACATTTTGATTTGTCATTTAGACCATAGATTCAGACATTAATACGTCAGAATTCTGTCAAATAAACTTAAAAAATATGTGGATGAAAAGAGGTTTAAGGTTTTAAATATTCACACACAATAAAAGAGGTTTTAAGTTTTAAAATATCCATCGCACACAAAACATTTCATTTCATGGGTCTACCCGTAATTATAGATATACAAGTGCCGACGCTCTACAAAGCTGAACGGTTTCTTAAACTCGCTACATAAGTACCTATCAGTCAATAGTTATTTTTACTATTTTATTTAAATATAAGTTGTTAATAATACACTCACTTTTTGTTTACCGATAAAATATACTTACTATTTTGCATTTTTAGGCAACGTGATGTATTAATTTTGTGGTTCGTACCAAATAGTTGAAAGCGGAATTCTATACATAAAAGCCCACACAGTATTTCTATCTATATGTATATCACAAGGCTGTATAATATTATATTCAGCCTATAAAATTTTAATAGTATCATCACATTGTACTAAGTAGCCTGTTTCAATTTTCACGTAATATATGTAACTATGGGCTCTTGAGAAACAATAAAATTTAATGATAAAGTTTTAGTGGTACCAACTCGACCTTGACCGGTTTTTGCATGGAAAAATTGATTATGAAGTGAATCATGGTACAAAACTGTTAAAAAATGCGTGCTTTAGATGTTTCCCTGTGAGGTGTCTTGGAGCGTCGTCATGCATATTTTGACTCAAGACTGTACAGCAAAAAATGGTTTAGAGTATGCTCGAGCATTTTTCTAGTCTGTCTGCACTGATCCTTAGCTAAATCATTAATGTTTTTCATTATTTTTTGTAATGTTAAATAACACGTTACGTATGGAAGCTGAAAAAAAACATGTGCCATTGAAAAATATGGCGTAATCTACAATTTGTCAAGATTTTCTTCGGGAATTTTGCTTTATTAAACAGAAACTTGTCGGACATACAATTGTAACCCGTTAAATGTCACTTGTCACCTGTAAGTTTTATTAAATAGGCCCCAGTAGTTCCTGACATTAGCGCGTTCAAACAAACTCTTCATATATTATATATATAATTATTATTATAATTATATATTATTATTACTTCCGGTGGACAGCGATGCGGACGAATTTTTTGACGCCTTATCTTAGTTAGGATATTTTATTTTAAGTGTATATATTTAGTACTTTAGTGCTGTACCTAGTTAATATAAGAAACAATTATTAATATACTTTATATATTAATAATGTATAGATATGTGTGATGTTTTGACAATCGTCTTCGTCACGCTTCTGCTGACTAAATGTCACTTGTCTAGAGCCTTTGGTCTGTACAAAAAGATAAAGGATAAGTTTCTCCACACAGAAAAAACCTCGAAAACACCTACTATAAGCCATAAGTCGGTAAAGTTAATAAAGTTATACAACGCACTTACTAAATCGAATTAGTTGCCTCCCTTCCCAACTTAAAAGAAAATTAAAAAGTATAACTTTGCAGAAGAAATTACATTTTTATACTGACTACGTAATACGAACGTCCATAAATCTTAATCTGGTTTAATTAAAACCTTACATTTATTAAAGTTAATTATAATTTTAGGGTTCCGAACGTCCATGTGAAAAAACGAAACCGTAATGAGATCACTTGTGTCCGTCTATCAGTCAGCCGCAGCAACTTTGCTCCAAATCTACTGGATCTATTCATACACCGACGACTGCAGGAACGAAACACGCACCCCCGCGCGACTCAAAATTCAGTATTTTTTTGTACTTTCCTTATTATTTTAACTAAAAAAAATAGCCGTGTAACAAAATCTAAATAATTATATTGACTTTTGAGATAGTGCCATTAAAATACGCTCGGCAGTTTTTATCCGATGGTCGTTTTTATGTCCGTGTTAGACATAACATTACAAATTAATTACACAATGTTGAACCAATAAAACTAAAAATTTTCATAAATCAAATTATTAAGAAAATAGTCTAATGTAACATATATTTTGGTCAAAATATTACGACTCGCCGTATAGAAGTGATGCTCATATTAAAGTCAGCTACTGAACCGTATCTACGCCTTAATCTGTGGCCCAAACATGGACGCGTAACGTATACCTACAGCGTTTTTCAGAATTACGTGGTCATATTTGAGGTTGTCGTTCTAAATTTGATAAACAAAAAAAAGTCTTGTGTTTTTGGTTTTGTTTCTTTGTTTTTTAACACCGACTTCCGAAATTAAGGTTATTTTATTCTTTGTAGTGTTTTGTTTGGAAGTCGGTTAGATTTTTTTTTGTAGTTTGTTTTTCACTTTTAAGTGATAATACTTGGACGACGTCTTCGTCAACGCAGAAATTGGAATAAGCAAAAATGCTCATAAAATAAAAACTACTAAACCAAACTGAATCAAATTTTTATGGAACCAAATGGCAAGTACACTGCATCGAACTAAAAAGAATCACAGAAATCGGATCAGAAACCTCGGAGTAATCGGTGTACATACATAAAACTAAAATACCTACCCACCGAATTGAGAACCTCCTCCTTTTTTAGAAGTCGGTTAAAAATGGAAGCAATAGCAAAAATTAAAAATATCGTCATTTTTCAAAAAACCCGATCGAAAAAATTAAATGCAAGGTTCTAAATCAACAAATCACTTTTCATGCGGTAGGTGACAAATATTTTAGTTCAACCACAGACTTGATGCCACCAGTTGGTGCACTGCATTTTTTTTCCAATCGCCCCTCTCACCTTCGAAACTTCTAAGCCTACATTTAAACCAATACAGTCATGTGCTTAACTTAATAAATATTTTTGAAAAAAAAAAAATTACTGAACAACCAATAAGAAGTATATGGTTGAGTAAAATAAATACTTATTCGGAACCCTTTGCTCTCAAGTCTGATTCGTACTCTACGGGGACTTAAGATAAAATGTCGGAACTTCCGCCTTTAAAAAGTTTACAGCGGTAGAGATGCGTGCGTCGGTTTGATAAACAGAGAGCCGATTCTACAAATTTTTAAACAACGGTCGTATTTGCACCTCAGTCGTAATCTGTCAAGAAAGCCTGAATTTCCATACATTTTTGACACATTGCGATTGACATGAATAAAGATGTCTATTCTTTGTACGGGACGCGTTAAAAATAAAATAAACGCTAGTATTTTTGTATTTGTTTGTTACCCTGCAGGTCATCTACCACTGCCTGCACTGACATCAGAAAAAAGCAGTGTGTTCTAGTTAGACTACGACAAAATCGACAAAAACTTGTAAAAAAGAAGTGAAAAAAATAAACAATACATTTTCAAAAGGTTGACTCGTGAAGGATTTGAACCTCCGCCCTCCGATGGTCAAGATTTGAATTATATCGGTGCTCTAACCTACTGAGCTAACGAGTCTTGTTCCACAGCGTCGAAAACAGCGTTCTGTTGCCACAAAATGACGTCACGATTACTCATCCGCGCTAACATTGTTCAAGGACTACTGAGTGAATCATCACAAACTGAATTAAAAAACATGGCGTCATGCCGCATTCTGAGTGAGCTAGAATATAAATAGTGCAAGGAAACAGTGTGAGAAGCTGTAGGAATTAGAATTTACGTAGATAATAAGTATATAGGTTCGTATTTGTTAGTATTCTGAGACAATTTCGTGTTAATAGCACTAGAATGACATATTATAGTAGGTATGTTGTAAACTGGTTCTACAAGGAAGTTAGATATAATAACACAGACGACATAAGTGTGTATTTAAGTCAGGTTCTTACTGTACAGATTGTATTTCTGCCTGCCCCTGTTGGTCATACAGGCGTGATGTTATCATTTTGTAAGATTTTTCCTTAAAATTTTGGAACATTATTATTTATAAACAAACGTTTATCAGGGAACAAAAAGCAGATAATGCAGATAAAAGTAATAATCTCAAAATACCCACAGTACAGTCATACTATTACAAAACAAATTATAACAGCGAGTAATACCTAAGGAAATGAATTATTCCTTGACGGGAACCGCAAGAAATTGGCCGTTGGACTATGGTCGTTTACACTTCTTTAGTAAATTTCCACGTGAATCAAATAGAAAATATTTAGAAAATTTTGTAGGTACCTACGGTCGTAGCTATAGCTTTCAAATGGGTCCGCGGGTCCAAAAATATGCATATAGTAACTAGTTTTTTCACGCAGAAAAACTAAAACTCTGTACGCGTTTTTAAACTTTAGATGGGTTTGCTCTTGGCTCTAGTCTAGCTCAGAGGTGACAGACAAATTCAGCGATGGAGAGAGCTTACCCAGAAGAAGTCTATTCACTAAGAATTTCTAATAATTATATATTTTGGGGCACGGATTATCCGTGCCATCCGCCCAAAATTTACTAGCCATTTTTATTTTCGTCGAATGCTAAGGGGGTGATCCGAAACCCCTTAACACCCCCCTTATATACGACCATGTAGACCATTATCTATACTAATATATAAAGCTGAAGAGTTTTTTTGTTTTTTTGAGCACGGTTTGGAAACGAAGTTGCGCGGGTCAGCTAGTGTACCTATAAAATTCTTCCGTAAGAGAGGATTTTCCTAAATTCCAACGGGAAAAATTGGATATGCGCGTACGAAGTCGCGGGCAAAAGCTAGTCTGCTATAATTTTATACTTATAAAGAAAATTTCTTAGATTTTTGCTAAGAATCCTCTCAAGAATCTTTGAAAGCGATGACAACACAATAGGTCTGTAATTATCGACAGTTTCTTTTCCCTTCCTTATAAATTGAGTACATAGACTATGGCCTTATTTAGAGAAACTGGAAACACTTCTGTTTGTATGCAAAGATTACAGATAAATGTTATCGGAGGTACCAAGATGTGCCGACACGTCTTAAGGACTCACTTCAACTGATGCATCATCGTGCGTTGTCGCCGTGACGGAAGTATTGCGGAAGGGAATGGAGTACTACATTCCGTTCTCAGACGTAGTACAATGTCTGGCGAAGCTCGCCCATGGCTTGGTGCCGAGTGCAATCGCGCTAATGCGATAAAATATGCGGCGTACCTAGCATGGGTCGACGCCCGTGCGCGCAAAGCAAATGACGTGAGTCAGAAGAAGAGAGCCTTTAACAGGGCTGCCAAGTCCTGCAAGAAGATGTTGCGGAGAGCTCGGTTTGACCACATTAGCCGAATAGGGAACAAACTTGCTTCATACCCAGCAGGTAGTAAGGCTTTTTGATCCCTGGCTAAGTCGGTCGAATTGAACTTCTGCCGCCCCTCACTACCACTGCTGAAACCCGATGGGTCGCTGGCCCACTCCGCTGAGGAGAAAGCAAACTTGTTTGCATCTATGTTTGTGGAATCATCGCGTCTGGATCCTGGTGGCGCGAGGCCCCCTGCTTCTCCTGATGGATGCGAGTCGAGTATGTCGAACATTCGCATTCATCAGAAGGACGTTTTTCGGGTACTGCGTAACCTAGACGTGAATAAAGCTAGTGGCCCCGACGGGATACCGGCAATTGCTCTGAGGACTTGTGCGCCTGAGTTGTCTCCAATCTTGACACGCCTATTTCGTCTTTCGTTTGAAACTGGAAAAGTACCGAATGCTTGGAAGCAAGCTAACGTGCAGCCCGTGCCTAAGAAGGTTGGTCAAGCTGACCCGTCGAACTATAGACCCATCTCGGTAAGAGTATGGAACGCGTGCTGAATCGTAAGCTCCTAGCATACCTAGAAGCGAATGATATCCTTAGCGACCGACAATACGGGTTCCACCGAAATCGGTCTACTGGGGATCTTCTAGCGTATGCCATTCACATCTGGAGTGAGGCCATTGAGAAGCACGGGGAGGCACTTGCGGTCACCCTTGATATCTCGAAGGCCTTTGACAGGGTCTGGCACGATAGCCTAGTTAGTAAGCTTCCTTCCTTCGGTCTGCCCGCCGGATTGTGTGATTGGATTGCAGATTTCCTGAGTGATCGATCTATCTGAGTGGTTATAGATGTCTGCTCGTTGGGACTGCTGGATATTAATGCCAGAGTTCCGTAGGGGTCGGTGCTCTCAGCAACATTGTTCCTGCTGCATATTAATGATCTGCTAAAACCCGGTACCTTTGGGTATGCAGACGACAGCACTGTTGCTGAGAGATACGTGTCCGACGCACGAGCTGGTGGGTCGCAGACCCGGTCTCTCCGGGAGGCTATGGTTGAGCGCTTGAGCTTGTCCTTACAGGCTGTCTCTGAATGGGGCGATGCCAATCTGGTCAAGTTCAATGCTGCTAAGACCCAAGTGTGTCTTTTTTCCGTTAAATTGAGCAAATTCCACCCAGCTCCATCTTTTCGAGGTGTAATCGTGCCGATAACCGACCGACTTGAGCTTCTTGGTGTTACGTTAACATCTTCTCTCAATTTTGGCCCTTTCATAGAGGCAAAGGCTCAAGTGGCTGCCAGAAAGTTGGGGGTCCTACCTAGCAAGGGTGAGACGGTACTTCACGCCGGAATAGCTGCTCAAGCTCTATCAAGCGCAAGTTCGATCGTGTATGGAGTACTGCTGTCATCTTTGGGACGGATCTGCCAAATACCAGCTTGATGCCCTTGAGCCAATTGAAAAACGAGCCAAGAGGATCATCGGTAATGACAGGCTCGTCGAGACAAAGCTCCAAAGTCCGCCAAGCCCGTTCCCATCATCGGACCACAAGACGAACGGAAATGCGCCACTGGTACATGGTACATACATTGATCGACTTTTTGTACAACGACAGAATTGACAGGTGACTTCGATGTGTTAGTTTCGCCAGCGCGAGGGTTGTTACGGTTTAGTCGCATTTTATTTGGATCATTTAGTATTTTTGCTGCCATGTTATTACCTATATTACTGAAGAAGGAACAGACATTGTTTAGGGAAGACTTAGAATTATCGCTTATTACTAGTAGTTCAACGGTAGCCCCGTTGAACAGCATATTTTACCAGTATTAGTTATATCCTTAATTGTTCTCCATAGTGCTTTAGGATTATTCTTTGGCTTTTCGATGTCACTCTTCTCATAAATTCTCTTCAATTTACGCAGTAGCGTTTTGCAAAAATTTCGATATCGCGTGTAAGTTACTTGTAGTATTAGATTGTCTGGTGATTTTTTTGGTTTTTTATGTAGTTTATCTCGATGCTGAATACATTTTAGGAGGCCTGGAGTTATCCACGGTTTTATGGTTCTTTGTTTTCTAGGTACGTTGATTTGTTTTGTATGTTTAGTTATTATTGATGATAGTATTGTACTTAGTTTAGTCATAGCTATATTGGCGTCTTCAATTTTGTACAGATCTGTAAATACTATGTTTTCTATTTCTCCCTTAATGGTTTCAAGATTAGATCGAAATATAGTAAAATTCTTGTTTCGTGTCGGGTTGGTACTTGAAATCAATTTTTAACAATATGTGATCGAGGCAATTTTCCATTGTAGTAGGTAAAAGCTGGGATAATATTAGTCCATAGGATGCGTTTAGAAGAAGATACATATTTTACCCCAAAATTTTGATTTTTTATGTTTTTTGTAGAGTGCGGCTGATATCCGTTTAGTATTGGGAGGTTATTTACCTTACTCAGCCAGCACTAGGTCAAAACAATAATGTCAAAGTCAATGTTAATTAAGCATAACAATGCTGCAAGAATATCGAATTTTTTATTAACACTACGTATATTTATATGCAATCATTTTATGGTACTGTCAGTTGAATTTACATATTTAATGCATTCGTGCGGGTCACAAGAGAAAGAGTTTTCGAGGTTAAGGTTGTCAAGGTCATGATTTATACTATTTATGTTATCTATTTGAGATGATAACTAGTACCGAAAGAGGAAACATTGGATGTGATAGTTTTGGTATCCAAGAAGTTATTCTTGGATACCAAACTTCTTCATCAGCTTTCTGTAAATATAATGTAGTGGTGAAGGTAAGTTTATTTATGTGTATTTATATCCATGACTTGTGTGTGAGTTGGGTGTTTCACTGTGTAAGAAATTTTTATTAGTGTATAATGTAAATAAAAATCGAAGTTTAGTTGCAAAGCTTACAAGATTTATGAAAACTAATATAAGTAACAAAAGATTTCTAATTGACGATTGGGGCATCAGTTCAAATAGTCAAATATTCTTCCCATCGAGATTTTGAAGACATTTCTCCGAGTTTATTAGCAACTGTTTGTTCCCCGTTTGCTTACGAAGGAAGATGTTTCCATTGCTTATCCAGCAGAACGTATAGCTGTTTTTCTTCGCGAATTCTCTCGCTAAGTAGAACAGCCTTTTTGACCTAGGAGGCAACTGTTCCGCCATATGAACCACCTATCGTTTACCCGGTATACCGATCAATTCAGTGTTTAATTTGTTTTCCTTCAATTCCTTGTTGTTGTAGGAATGGATTGCGGACAACATATTTTGTTTTGTTCTCAAGGAATTAATTTAATACCCTTTGTTATTTGATTTATTTGTTTATTGTGTTTATCCTTTTTACACTGTCTGTGCATTTTGTTGTTTTACTTTTTTATTTTTATTATGTATTAATTTTACTCTTTCTATGTAGTTAAGTAACTTTGTTAGCCTAGTTGTTAACTGTGCATGCTGTGGTCTCCTATAAGTGAAGGAGTACACCTACGAGATACTGTTTATTACTTGTAAGTTAAGAGCCATGAGTTGTGTATATTCTTTGTTGGAGATCCTTAATAAATAAATAAATAAATGTAGTGAATTCAGCAATGATTGGGCGTATGGTAGAGGAAGCTGTGCCCATCGCAGATTACCCTGGCAAGCGATATATATCACGAAGTTCGGTTTCGAGTATAGGCACTCCAACTAGTTTACCTATGCTACAGACTGTCTTAATTAGGCCGATTGTACTCTCACTGTCTGTTTGTGGAATGTTTCTTATTTCAAGTCCCGACGACCGTGACTTGTAAGTACTGGAGATCAGTAATCTTATTCTGAAGGTATTCTATATAGCCTCGCTGTTCCTGACGCTCTTTCTTGAGATCTTTTAACTCTTTCTTTAGGTCTTCGAATTTTTGGTTCATGAAGGACTTTGCTCGCTCAATTTCTGCATTGGTTTTACAAATGTTAGCATTTGACTCCTGTATTTTTAAGTTTTGGGCATTAATCTCACTTATGTCAGTAATTAATTTTGACATTAATGCAGTTTGGTCTTCTAACATCTTAGTGATGCCGCCCGCATCACTAAGATGTTAGAAGACTTTGATCTCTTTTCCAAGTATCAAATAAATCTTGTATATCCTGCTGGCCTCACGGTGAGTGTTCATGTCTTGGACGTTTGTTTCTACTTGTAACATAGTCGTTTATCTCAAACGCCGAGTTGATATCTGGTTCAGACTGAGTCTAAGTCAGATTAATACTATGCGATCATGGAGGAGTTCGCTGGACACCAGCCATGTTAAATAGTTATTAAAAATAGTAGTTTTACTTATCTGATGTTATTAAGGTTGTGTATAATCCGGTTTGCCCCGCGCTTGTTTGTTGAAACGATAGAACACGGAGCACTTTTTAGTACATAGGCGCTCAGCGTAGCTAATACAAGATTCGTAGACGCCCCGTAGCAGGCCGTAGCTCGAGTGGATGACGTCGTCGTACGCACTCGTAGCACACACTTATTTCGTGTGCAGCAGCAACCTCTGTGGCTTAGTGGGAACGCGTTCAACTTAGCCGTCGTCACCACACCGACGCGAGTTCAAATCCCTGCGAATCACGATCACTTTAGAATGTCCGAAATATGAGAATTAGTTGTATCCCTTTCTAGGACCGCCCAGTGGGAGGTAAAAACAGGTAAGAACTCCTGATGAGGAACAAGAAATTGCTGTGATAAAATCTACCAATCACATAATTTAGAGTCACAAAATCTACGGAGAATCAACACACGTCCACTCGTATACGCGTCAGCAACCAAACTCCAAAATCATCTGCCTTTCCCAACTATATTGGGGTCGGCTTCCAGTAAAACAGGACTCAGCTGAATACCAGTATTTTACGTGGAGCGGCTGCCTACCAGACCTTCACAACCCATTAACTGGGTAACACGGTCACGGTCTTTTTACAATAATATACTTTAAAACAAAAGTATATTTATAAAATTGGTCAAAAGTCTCCGAGGAAAATAGCTACGATTCATTAAGACAAACGGACATGACGAAATAATCATAAGGATACCGTGTTAACATTTGGCTACAGAACCCTTAAATACGATTGTATTCTTTATATGGGAAGGTCATTGGGACTATCAGACACTTGATTGATTCTGTAATTTCAAGTGCACCAAGAAAAATGATTAATTGTACAAACGCTTCAAAAAATGAACCTGTAAAAAAACCTAGCTTTATTTGGCACTAGCGACCCGCCCCGGCTTCGCACGGGTATAAAATATATAGCCTATATACATATAAACCTTCCTCTTCAATCACTCTATCTATTAAAAAAAAACCGCATCAAAATCCGTTGCGTAGTTTTAAAGATTTAAGCATACATAGGGATTTAGGGACAGAGAAAGCGACTTTGTTTTATAATATGTAGTAATATATAATTTCAGAAGTAGTCGGCTCAATTTTGAATATTACACTTCTTACAACCAAAAACATGTCGGATTCGGGTAATAATATTTCGAAACCTTAAAAAAAACGATAGTACTGGAATTTAACCGTAACCAATCAAAGTTTTGATCTCTGCTAGTTACTCCATTTATTAAAATGGTCCTTATGAGAACAGTTTTAAGGTATTTGTCATCAGGGCCGCGCCGAACCCCCACAGCGCCTGTGTGCGAAACCTATGAAGCGCTTTTTTTCACGAATGTTTCAACTTTTTTTTAACACTTTCGTCGTATTGTTTTCTTTTCCTTATTAAATTCTGGTAACCCGATAATTTCTTTTTTATCTTGATAACTATCACTCATCGTGAAAACACGTTAAAATTATTAACACGCAAACTATATATTGTTTTTAGTGCTAGAGCTTATTCTTATTATAAAAATAATGCGCACCTTGCACACACTTTCGATTGAATGACTGTCCATTTGTTTTGGCTCTCTCGTTCCTTAAAGTTGGGAAATCATCGTGACCCCAACCCACTTGCGTCGCACGCATCGCATCGAGTTGCGTTCATAAACTCATTCAAACAAACTCACGGCGGTTTTTTTGATTACGCTGAGCTCGTAACTAATGTAAACTAAAACCCAAAGCGTAAAATTAAACCACAAACGTGAATATTATCTTGGGAGACTTGCACAATAAGCGCAATATATGTTTTGTAATCTATGAGGCATATGTTGCGCCTATTGTACAGTCAACAAAGCTATTCGGTATACAGGCAAAATTTGTAATTTTTCCACTGCACTGTCAATATTTATTTCTAATGTGTACATTATAACTTTTTAAGATTATGAAATACTTACGAGTGTGTTGTACAATAATTTGTCTACTCAGCACACTTACAACATTGTTTAAAAGTAGTTGCAAGTTAGCTGCCTGCATACCTAATAGATTTGTTGACTGTAGGTACCTATTTACTTATCGATACTCCACTACAAAGAATATGTTGTTGTGTAAGTGTAACAAAAATAGTTTTGATGGCGGCGCCCTTATTGTCGTGGCGCCGCCATCAAAACTATTTTTGTTACACTTACACTGTGTGCGCCGCACACTCCGCACACAGAGGCGGCGCGGCCCTGCGTGTCATCCCGTCGTCTTGGTGGTCGATACCCGAATACTTCAGAGCTCTCCTATTACCAACCTCAACATTGAGCGTTACTACGTTAAACGAACGGGTAATGTTCAAAATTTGATGGTGGTCACGTTACTGGCAAATGAGTAACTGTACCTAGTCAGTATGATAGTATCAAAATGAAAATATAGTTTACCACATTTTGTTGAAATATGATCTCAATAATTGCACTGGTCAACAAAATTTTAAGTTTGCCAGACTACTGGTTTTTGCCTGGCTACTGTTATGTGCCGCAAATTAAAATACAAATAGTAAGACAATACGATTTGACCCCGACCGGGCTTACGGTCCCTTACCGGTTAACAGGTTGTATCAGTAAAAACTGGCCAAGTGCGAGTCGGACTCGCTTACAAAGTGTTCCGAACGAATTTAATTTTTTTAACATGTTATTTTAACACTACAAACTTCTAATAAGTTTTCCTGTAATGTTTAGGTAAAGATCTATTATCTCCATTTTTTTCAAAATTGTGAAATTCAAAATGATCCTTTTTCGTCTAATTTCTTGAATAACTTCAAAACCATTTATTTTAAAATTATGAAAAAAATATAATTAAAACCCTCACAGTAAGCCCTTTTATTTGATATGTCACACAATATTGTTCAAAAAACTTTTTTTATTTTTTATTTTCTATTTTGACCCCAAAATTGACCCCCATACTAAAAATTTAATAATTTACGTAACACGTCCGTGTTTGGGTCATAGAAGTCCATATGTGTACCAAATTTCAACAGAACGGTCCAGTGGGTCCGGAGAAAACTGGCTGTGACAGACGGACAGACAGACACCCGAGTGATCCTATAAGGGTTCCTTTTTTTTGGAACCCTAAAAAGATTTTGAAAAAAAATACTGCTAACCAAGAATTTTATACTCTGCAGTCATTTTCAATATTTCAAAAATCAATGACCTCTTTATCCAAAAATGTCAAAGCTTTTTATTATAATACTAGCTGTGCCCGCGACTTCGTTCGCGTAGATGTCGAAAAATATCTGTTGCATAGATAAAATTTACTTTAAGTTAATACCTTGCGTATCCTGATCTGTCTCAAAATTAAGAAAATAGGAAAAGGGTACCTAATGCAGGGCACTCTATTATCTCTTCCGGTTGAAATGCCGATTAGCCCGGGTAATCTCCTGGTACATACCTACCTCGAGGTAGGTATCAAAATCAACAAAACCGACTATCGAACGAACGGTGGTAGGTAGTCTTCAAACTACGAAACAAAGAAACTGATAAATAAAGTTGATTCTTAATTTTGTCCAGTCAGCAAAAAGAAACAGTTTCTTTGATTTTCCCTGACACTTGCAGATTACAGAACACCGATTAATTTTTACATTTTATGTTAAACAGTTCTACCGGGTTTATAGAATCGATTTACTGTGTAAGAATAATCGAATTTTTAAATCGATATTTAGTAGGTACTGAAAGAGGAGACTTATTAAATGAGGAGCTCGTAGCTAAATAATAACAGTCGCACGGGTCGATCTTCATGGTTTACCAAGGTGGCTCTGTGAATAGTTGGCCATATTATTTAACATACCGCGACTTCGCCGTATTTATCGGAAGCTGATCCGAATATAGTTGGGAAAAGGTTAAACATATATTAAAAAAGACAGACAATACCATTTGGCCCCAATTGGGGCTGACGATCCTTGAGAGAGTAACTCTGCCGTTTTATTGTCCTTTTCATTGAATGGCGGTTAATCAGCGGCTTAGATGATCCCCAATGCGTAAATGTGTCAAAGCGGCGAATGGGTCTGTCATGAGACAACATTGAATGAACAGGCTGGCAGATGCTTAGGCCGTCTATGAATAGGGTAGGTGTGACGAAAATATAGTTATGAATTTATTTATTTTTTGGGAATCCTAAATTCTATTAAATGCCGGGATGTCACTTAGACCGTCTCCCTAGTGGATAAAGGAAATTGAAACAAAATTACGTTTGTAATCTGTGCCCAGTTTTGCTAACTGTAGATTAAGTGTTTTTCGCAAATCATTTCAGTTTTTTACCATGAAGCATCATCTGCCTAGCCTTTTCCCAGCTATATTGGAGTCAGCTTCCATTCAAACGGGATTGGAGCGGCTGCCTACCAGACCTCTACAACCCTACAATACTGGGTAACACGATACTTCTTGGCAAGACTGTAGGTGTCAGATTTGTCGGCTTCTGACAATCCGTAAAGACTGCCTGAGATCTCTTCTCGGTAGGTACGTTAAAATGGTCACCCATCCACAGACTGACCTTGGCAAGCCTTGCTTAACCTTGAAGATCGACCCGGGTGGCTATTATATTCTGTGGTACGTAGGAATCTCGGTATGTTAAAATGGTCACCCATCCACAGACTGACCTTGGCAAGCGTTACTTAACCTTGAAGATAGACCCGGACGGCTATTATATTCCGTGGTACGTAGGAATCTCGGTATGTTAAAATGGTGACCCATCCACAGACTGACCTTGGCAAGCGTTGCTTAACCTTGAAGATCGACCCGGGCGGCTATTATATTCCGTGGTACGTAGGAATCTCGGTATGTTAAAATGGTCACCCATCCACAGACCGATCTCGGAAAGCGTAGCTTAATCTTGAAGACTCGTGCAACTCACCTGCCTAACCTTTTCCCAACTATATTGCAGTCGGCTTCCAGTCAAACCGGATTTAGCTGAATACCAGTATTTTACGTGAAGCGGCTGCCTACCAGACCTCCACAACCCATTATTTGGGTAACACGGTAGTTCTTGGCAAGACTGGAGCCAGATTTACTGGCTTCTGACAATCCGTAACGACTGCCAATGATCTGCAAATGACAGCCGGGAACAACGGCTTAACGTGCTTTCCGAGGCACGGAGGAAACTCGGTATGTTATGATGGTCTCCCATCTACATACCAACCTTGGCAAGCGTTGCTTAACCCTGAAGATCGACCCGTGCGGCTGATGTAGATTAATTATGTCGATTCGAATCATAATAAAATTCATGAATCACTACTCTTCTCTTTTTTCTTTTTCGGTCAAACATATCGTTATCACCTTCTAATTACTAATTAGCTACATAGCATAGGTATCCAAACTTTATTTGTCAGACATTGACCGATCTGCTGATAACACCGCAATTCAGAAAAACGCGTCATCAGTACATCGCCATCAATCGACAATAACTTAGAAGCTCACATGTTACGATAAATGAAACGATATGACTAAATGTTCTTTTTTCCTTTGGTATTAAGAGTTTCACAAAATAATGTATAATACGCATTCATTCATGAAACAGTTTTAAACTGTTACTATTTAATCTCAATAGATGGCGGTGCATGTATGTGCTTCACGTAATGAAACTTTAAACGAAACCTTTAAATACAAATATCTTTTGAAAGAGTGAACCGATTGCGATGAAACAAAAACTAAGTTATACCTCCAGTTACGTACAATTTTAATGCGTGAAAGTGATCTACGTTAGTTCTGTACTTTTGACGTGATGCCTGCACATCCAAACAGATAAACAGATAAACAGACAAAAATTCCAAAAATGATGGAAATGGGTTCTGTAAGTTACCCTTTATCTCCCTAGCTAATTTTTTTTTAAATATTTTGAATGTACAAAAACGACTCTTCAACAGATTTATTATATGTATATAGATTATGTGAGATTCTCTGGCAAAGGAGATGACTTATGATTCATAGTAATTTAACCCAGCTCCGGCGCAAACGTTTCATCTCACTAGCTTTTGCCCGCGACTTCGTACGCGCATATTCCGTTTTTTCCCGTTCCCGAAATCCTCTCTTAGTGCTCTCCTACACTCCCCAAGGAACCTTCATGCCAAAATTCAGCTTTCTATGACCAGTAGTTTCAGCTGTGAATTGTCTGTCAGTCAGTCACAGAATCTTATATAATAATAAATAATAAATAAATATTAAATATATAATAATAAAATAGTAAATCTTGAGGTGTATGTTCCCGATAGGCGCGAAAACTACTTAACAGATTTTGTTAAAATTTTGCATAAATAATCCTTATAGGTACGGTCAGGCTATAGGCTATATATTGTCACGCTATGTGCTATGGAGGATGAGCAATATTCAAAAATGTCTGTTTTGAACGAGAAATAGACCATGGTTCGATCCTGAGCAACAGATATTATTTTTGTATTTATTTTCTCTTTTGAACTCTATCTTTACATAATAATATTGTCAAAATAAAAATAAAATGCGTTTATGCGTATGACGGCGCTACGTCATCGTACGGTTGTGCACGGCACGTGCACCGGACCGATCAGGCGATGTCGCCATCCCCACCTCCCCCACTACTCGACTTGTTTGTGCTCTGACGTAAAAGGAGACCGCGCGGAGCGATCGGGGCATCATTCCGCGCCCGACGCCCGCCCGTGACGGACGTGCCGCTCGCCGCGCTATCAGTGTGTGTTCGCTCCGACTCGCTCTCGCCGTGACGTCATCAGGGGTCGCCGACCACTACACCCGATCCGAAGCCGCCTTTTTCAAGGCAGCGGACGACATCTATTTCTTTTAGAAATAGCTCAAAAAAACGTAGTGCCCTTTCAGGGAAAATCCACAGTTTCGTGGTACTTGGTGGGAAACCTTACGGTGCCAACGAAACCAAGTGGTGTGGACCCGACACACCTACCTAACCCCTTCAGGGCTTAGGTAAAGTCGGAAGGGCGTTGGACCCGCGGCCTTGGGGGGCCTCCTAGTCGCGACCAACCGCTTAACCCCGCTCTCTTGCAGCTACACACCTAGAGCTGGTTGGGTGTGTCTACCCCTTCACTCTAGACCCAGTTAGGGCCCAGTTCGCACAATAAGATTGGCGACCGGTTACAAGCTTAGGGCTCACCAGTAGGTACTCACCTCCCAGTCTATACCCGACTGGGAGGGTTACACATCCCTGGGCCCGTCCACCCGGGGAGCTAGGCATAGAAACTAGGAATAGGTCCCCCTCGGGGGAATTCCACCATTTCCTCTAAAATTCCCCCTTCATAATGACGGACGCCGTTATTATAGCGTTCGTCAAAGAGGTCCTCTTAACCGACCCCGAATTTCTTGCTAAATATGGCAAGAAATTCACAGAGATGCAACATGCATCTCCGGCTATCGAGTCGAGTGTCGCTGATTTTAGCGACGTTCTAGAAAGTCCCCTATCTCCCCCGCTTGTAGAAAGACAAGCCGCTTCAAGTTGGGTACCGAAACCGGTACCGCTTGTCGCCACCGTCCCTACCAAGGCCGGCCTTTGTTGCCGCCGCCGCTAAATCTACTATTGTCTCAAAGACAATAGACACCGAGGCTCGCACCCCCATTCCTTCTAAGAAACCGGCCTTTGTTGCCGCCGCCGCCAGACCCTCTACTGTCTCAAAGACAATAGACACCGCGGCGCCCGCCCCCGTCCCTTCCGAGAACCCGGCCTTTGTTGCCGCCGCCGCTAAACCCTCTATTGTCCCAAAGACAATAGATACCGCGGCTTCCGCCCCCATTCCCACAAACTCTATTGTTCAGTCAACAATAGAGTCGCCTAACGACCCGATAGACATGGACACATCCGTGCCATGCTCGAACCCGCCTTCTGACTCAGAAGGCAGCTCTTCTGATGCCTCTTCCTCTGAGGATGACTTTCAGCTAGTCACCTCAGGAGGAAAGAGGAAGAAGAAAGCCAAAACTTCCCAAGCCAACAAGGCCAAGAAGTCCGTGGCGTCTTCCAAGACCCCCACCCCCTCTACCTCCACTGCCCCAGCAGCGCAGGCAAGACGACCGACCAGTCCCAATACCCCCGCCTCTGCTTCCCAAAAGAAGCAACGCCCCCCACCGCCTGTGTACATTCAAGACAAGGCGAAATGGACCGGTGTTTCGAAGATGTGTGTTGATCGCAAGATCAACTACACAAATGCGAAAGCCTGCCAAAATGGCATCAAAGTTGTTGTCCCGACAGCTAGTGATTACCGGGACCTAACCCGTGTCCTACGTGAAAGGAACATTTCCTTTCACACGTATACTCTCCCAGAGGATACGCCCACCCGAGTAGTGATAAGACGTATCCCAAAGGAGATCTCTACTGACGACGTCAAAGAGGATCTCCTTGCACAGTCCGTCCCAGTGTCCGCCGTCCACCGCTTGCACAAAGCAAGGGGAGGCGACCTGTACGACATGGTGCTGGTCGTATGCGACCCCACCGAGGGCCACCACCCGATTTTTAAAATAAAATCGGTTTGCAACCTCTCTGGCATCCAAATTGAGAAGCCTTTCCGCCCGACAGTAGTTGGCCAGTGTCACCGCTGCCAACTATATGGTCACTCGCAGCGTAACTGTTACGCGAAACCCAGATGCGTCAAGTGTCTGGATGAGCACAGCACCAGCGAGTGCCCTTGCCCCAAAGACCGCTCACAGTGTGCAGAGCCTCCCAGCTGCGTACTATGCGGCCAGTCCGGTCACCCGGCAAATTATCGTGGGTGTCCCAAAGCCCCAAAGATCTCCCCCAAACTGGCAAAGCGTGCCAATGCCCGCCAGCTACGCGAATCAGGCCCAGAGAGAAAACCGTCCTCTCAGTTGCCCGACCGGCTAGCTCCACAGAGGCCCTCTCCGTGGAACCAGCTCAACCACCAAAAGGCATTCCCAGCTTTGGTGGCCTCCTCCTCCCAGCCCATCCCAGCGCTAATGGCTACGCCCATTCCAGCGCCGAACCCCGCGCCTGCGACCTCCGTTGTCCCAGCTGCTCCCCAGTCCGCGCCACAGCGCACTGCTGTTTCCCAGCCTGCGCCTCAGTGCACTGTTGTTCCCGCAACAGTGCAAGCGCGTCCCATTCCTCCGACCAACACGGTCAAGAACCCTGGTGTGGGCCCCACAATCCTGGAGGCCTACAGCTTGTTCATGACCCGTGCTGCAAGGGCCATGTCCGACGAGTTAAATGCGACCAGAGGAAACGATGGTCAATTGAAACTCTCTACCAGAAAGGCGCATGAGATCTTCACCGCCTATAAGTCTATTACGGACGCTCTGGACGCCATGGATGCAATTGATGACTAATCAATGGATAAGCCACGCATCAACACCACCAGACCCAGATCACTCAAACTAGGGTTTTTCAATGCCAATGGCATTAGCAACCAGCGCGATGAGATCGCAAAATTCCTCCGCGATCATCAGCTAGACATCCTCCTCATACAGGAAACATTCCTAAAACCCCACCGCAACGATCCTAAAATTGCGAACTACCGCATAGTTCGCAACGATAGGTCGCGTTGTCACGGCGGCGGCACTCTCTTTTATTATAAAAAGGAGCTGTATTGCATCCCCTTGACCCCTCCCACGCACCGTTCTCTGCTCGAATACTCAGCCTGTCGGCTGGGCATGAATGGTCATCAATCGATCACCATCATCTCCGCCTACTATCCACCGCCCTCGACCTCGTCTCCCACGCCTGACGACCCCATCGCTCTCGCTAGCGACTTCACCACCGTCTTTGGCTTAAGTGACTCCGTTATCTTAGCGGGTGACCTCAATGCCAAGCATCCCGCGTGGAACTGCAACACTGCAAATGCCAGAGGCAGGGTAGTGTACAACCTAGGTGAAACCCTAAACTATGACGTCATCGCTCCGATGACTCCCACTCACTTCCCTCACGATCCCAACCAGAATCCCGATGTCCTCGATGTAGCGTTACTGAAGAATGTAAACCTCCGTTTACAATCTATAGAAGCGCTACACGAGCTCAATTCTGATCACCGTCCAGTGATCATGCACCTAGGCTCCCGCTCGGGCCAGCTCGATCCCGACCAGCCTCCCCCGTCTCACGTGATCACCGACTGGAGGAAAGTAAGCGAAAGACTGAAATCCACCACGTCGCCTCACCTAGACGCCATCCCCGACCATATTGTCTCAGTCGCTGACACGACGGCGGCGATCGACTTGCTTACGGATCACGTACAATCCGTCTTGAATGAATGTTCAAGGGAGATTCCAGTGGACGAAGACCACCGCTGGAAGCTCCCGGACGATGTACGGAGTCTGATAACCGAGAAGAACGCAGCCATCCGTGCGTACAGTTCTTTTCCCTGTGACGCAAACAAAGCTCACATGCGAAACTTGCAGCGTGCTGTGAGGAAACGCACTGCTGAGCTGGGTACCGCGCGCTGGGACAAGACGCTAAGCGAACTCGAGCCCACCCACCTCGCCTTTTGGCAACTTCAGAGGAAGTTACGATCCAAAGAAGAGGCCACAATGCCCCCTCTCATCCGCCCCGACAAGAGTGTCGCATTTGACAACTCTGATAAAGCGGAATGTCTAGCCGACAGCCTAGAGTCCCAATGTTCCCCCAGCTCTCAACCAGTAGACAAAGCTCACCTCGATATCGTGAATGCCGAAGTCGAACGTAGGGCTTCCCTCCCACCAGTCGAAGATCCTGATGATCCTCTACTCCCCGTCACTCCTGAAGAGGTGGAGAATATCATCAAAAGGCTTCAGCCTAGGAAAGCCCCTGGCTCCGACGGCATCACCAACAAGATGTTCAAACTCTTCCCCGCCCAACTCATAGTGCTAATGACTGCCATCTTCAATGGCGCATTAAGCAATAACATCTTCCCCCAAGCATGGAAACAGGCCACCGTTATCGGTATCCCCAAACCAGGCAAGTCCAAGTCTGATCCCGCCAGTTACCGTCCCATCAGTCTACTCAACGTTCTCGGTAAAATCTACGAGACGCTTATTTACAAGCGGCTCAAAGATTTTGCCGAAGCAAAGAGTCTTATCCCTGACGAGCAGTTTGGTTTTCGAACCGAACACTCGTGCATCCAACAAGTGCACCGCATCGTCGAACACCTAAGCGCTGGCTTCCAGCGTGGCTCGATGACGGGCGCCTTGTTCTTTGACATAGCGAAAGCATTTGACAAAGTCTGGCACAATGGCTTAATTTACAAGCTATACCAACTCGGCGTGCCAGACCGCCTCGTGCTCATCTTGCGAGACTTTTTGTCAAACCGCACCTTTCGCTATCGAATCGAGGGTGCACTCTCGTCCCCTCACCCCATCCGAGCAGGAGTCCCCCAGGGCTCAGTTTTATCCCCCCTATTATTCACGCTGTTCACCAGCGATATGCCCAAAAGTAATAAGGCTCAGTTGGCCCTTTTCGCAGACGACACGGCCATGTACTATAGCGGTCGTGACCCTGACTCTATCGCTCGCACTCTCCAAACTTACGCGAACATCTTGGGCAGATGGTTCAGAAAGTGGAGAATAGAAGTAAACCCCGATAAGAGTCAAGCGGTTCTGTTTTCAAAACCGCGGCTTAAACCCCCTTCCCCCCGTCCGATCACCATGTATGGCAAGCCGACCCCTTGGGAGAAGCAAGCCAAATACCTGGGGGTCATCTTGGACAGACACCTCACCTTCGCTGAGCACATAAGGCAGGCCCGTTCACGCGCCGCCTTCGCCCAGGGAAGGCTTCACTTTATCACGACCGCCCGCAGCAAATTGTCACTCAAGTGCAAATTGCGGCTGTTCACCGCGGTCATCCGTCCCATCATGACGTACGCTTGCGCTGTCTTTGCACACGCAAAGCCTCATCACCTCCATAGGATGCAGACGCTCCAAAACCGTTTCCTCCGTAAGATCACGGGAGCCCCCTACTATGTCCGTAATGAGACTCTCCATGTAGATCTCAAATTGCCCACCATACAGCAGTTCATGAAACGCATTACTAAGCGTTTCTTCGATACTGCTGTCAAACACCGCAACCCCCTTATCGCATCGGCTGCCCGATACGAACCCTCCCGCATCTCAAAGATCCGCCGTCCGAGGCACACCTTAACCATTCCTGATGACTCTACCACTCTTCTACAAGAAAGTCGTAAAGAAACCAGCACACTCAAAACAAGACCGCCGTCCTTTTGCCCTCGCCGCTGAGGCCCGTCGCGATCTTCCCTTCAATATCCACCCCGACCTTTGCTCGAGGCAGCCCGCGCCGTTGAGCCTGTAGTTTTAAATTTGCCCCTAAATAATCAATATTCGATCCAGCCGTTCCTAGCTGTCCTCCCCCCAGCGACGCCCTAAGTCGAGGTCCGTACCCCACAGGGGGTGCCCTTAGCGTGTAGTCGCTTAGTTTGTAAGTTAAAAATAAGCCCTGGCTGGAGGCTTTAATATTTATATTAAGGCCACCACAGGAAAGTCCGGTTAAGCAGTCGACAACCTCCTAGGTTGACCTGCGAGAGGCCACACATAAAAAAAAAAAAAAAAGCGATCGGGGCATTCTATTCTAGACCTCGGTCCGATACACGTGTTGTCATAGCGCCTAGATTTGCTAATATCGTGTTAAAACCTTTTAGTTAATAATTATGATATGATAATTAATTGAGTTCACAGTTATTATAAATTAAGTGAGTTAATCGAATAAAATTGATTAATAAGTAAACAACCTACTTTTTACTTTAAAATATCCAATCCTGATAATACGCCTATATCAGAAGTGGGATGTAACTCAAAGGGCCCACATGGAGATTCGTGACAATGCTAGTGAAATATGTGGCGGTTATGTTTTGAAATGTAATGACAGTGATAGTGAAAATTGCGGTTTGTTTTTAAAACGCATGCGTTTATCCAGACGCTAAAAACTTGATGTGTGCCGTGAAGTGTCGTGAAGTTAAATCCGAAAGGCCGAAGTTCGACACACGATCATAGTGTGTCACCGTGGTGGTATGTTTTGTCGAGGATGCAGTGATGTGCAGAGCAGTTTATTGTTTTACCATATGGCGCTGAAGAGCTTTGCGCCGAATTCCTTTTCGACGAGTTTTATGCGGCTACCCTCATCAAACTGAACTAAACCAGTTCCGTCCGGAGGCAAGCAACTTCACAACAGCTGGTCAGGTCAAGGAGAGGAGTGTGAATTTATATGAAGATTTCTACGCCAATCTGGTGAGTCGTTTAAACTTTTTAATTGCTGTAGAGCTGCTTTTTATTTTGTTTACGAGTGTTCATTTTTATGATGTGGAGACTGACTTACAAAAGGCAACGCCTTTATGGATGGCAATTATCGATGTTTGATAATTGGCCTGTCGCTTTATCTTAAAGTGAAGCTATTATTTATAGCATAAGTGTTGCTGATTAAGCGATAGCATTTTCAATAATACTTCTTCTTTTCGATTCAATCGTTAACTTTTTTATTGTTTTGGACCAGTAGGTAGTTACGTTAATTGCAGCAACAGTGGCATTCATTAGATACTCCAAATTACAGGAGAATGGGCACTTGGGGCTCGTGCTCTGAAAACGGGCACTGCACTCACGTTGGGTATACAACAGATCATTACATCCTCATTTCGCCAAGTTGTGTTTGCAGCGTGCCCTGCACCTGGGTGCGCAAATTGCGCTGGCGCGCGATTTAACGCTTTCCAGGGGCCATTGCGATTCACGACCAGAGGCAATTGCTCTTTGGGTTTTATGAAGTCGTGAGGTGGTGGATACTTCTCTTCCCACAGTCTGCTTCTCCCTTTAGATGGCATATCCAGGATCGCCTGTGTAGAAAGAAGGAAGCTCTTGCGACTTTTTAGTCTTCCCGAAGTTGGCATGTGGCCATACAGGGATGTCGGGAATCGGTTTTCAGATCCTTCGAACAGCAGGAAGTGCGATGCCTGCAAGCGGATAGAGTTTGTTTTGTGGAGTCTATTTTAATCAGCCTGATATTATCTGATACGTTTCGTTTAGGGCAATGTCTACTTTCCGAGAAAGAGCAGGTCGGTGCCACACTGTGCAAGCAAACACGCCAGCAGAAAAAATAGGGACATGCCGGTTGTACGGAGAACATCGGGTGCCGCTCCCCAATTGATGGAAATTAGGTGACGGAGCAAGTTATTCCGGGTTCGACGGAGCTAAGTATTGTAACAGTTTGACTTTTACGCTTAGGCCATATCTAACGTCACACCGAGATATTTTGGATTCGAGCAGTGTTGGACCTTGGCTCTACGCCATGTGATGTTAAGCATTCGATTTGCGGGCCTATAGCAGAGATGGAAGGCGCACGACTGTCTCTTAGATGGGTTCGGCCGTAGAGCGTTGTGGTCACACTAATCTCGCAGTGCACTGAGTGCCATTGTACGTTTATGCTCCACGTCCATAAAAGTCGCTGCTTGGTTTGCTAGGGCCAGGTAATCCGCGTACAAGAACCGCTCCGTGTGTTAGGTGGAAGGCGGTTCGTTCGCGTAGATGTTAAAAAAAAAGCGTCGGCGCCAACACACTGCCCTAAGGGAGACCATTCTTTTGCCGTCGCTATCTACTCTTGGTGAATTGGAAGCACATACCTGGAAGTGGCGGTTGCACAGGAGTTCGCTTGAAATGGGCACAAAGCCTTGGTCATTGGTCAAATAATGCTGATGAAGCGATATTATTCTGCTATCGCTGATCGAGTCATGAAGTGAAATACCAGAGAGCTTTTATTTTTTTGGACATAAGAGCGATTTAGTTACCTAACACTTTATTTTGAATATTTTGATTTTATATCACCATTCATAGGCATAGGCCGCTTTCTTGTGCCAATGGTCCGATAAAATTTTGATTTTTATTTACTTTGATACTGTGACTACTACACTTACCTGAAACCTTTTGGCCCACCACAGCTTTTATTGGACTTGTACTGTCGTAGCGTTCTTCGGTTTCAGACATCGTATCATGGTGTATAAAGCCAGCAGGAGGCTAGCGGTTGGCATGCTGCCATAACTGCTGAGCAGTTGCAACAACTGCTGAGCAGCTGCAACTTCTAAACGGTTCTGAGCGTCATTTCTCAGTTGCCATGGTTTATTTTAAATATTTCTTTGAATTGTTCCTTTTTTCCCGGACGCTTTTATCCTGTTCGTCTTTTACATCGTTCTCACATGTTTGTATAATTTTAACTTGATGTAAACAAAACTTTGTAACAATTTATTATTTTTAAAAGAGTGTCCGTGGAGTTTCTTGCACGTTCTTCTCCATAGAGATCTACGCTTTGGAACGTGCAAATAGCTTCATCTTTTTGGACTGACCGACCTTGACAATTCAAAAGTGCCTGTAAATGGTTTATTTGAAATATACGATTTGATTTGATTTGATTTGATTTGAGACTGAAGGTTGGCAAACAGTTGGCAAACTGCAGTAGCCAAGTATCATGTCAACATCTGTGGGGTTAAGAGCGTTCAAGGCCGACTGGAATACTTGGTGAGTCGCTCAAGTTTTATTTGAATAGCAAACGAAGCTTTAAAGGGTTTGATACCAATTCGGTGGTTGCATTGATAGTGCTAGGTAATTTTGACATAGTTAGCACAAAGCGAGTACTTAAAAGAGTTTCCCATTGGCGGTAATAGTGTCAAAATTTTATTCAGTGTGAGCTTTAGCTTTAGTTATCGCATAGCAAGTACCACAAGGTCATGTTTCAACTTAGACGTTTTTTTTAGTGAAAATTTGGATCTAGGCTTTCGTATTAACGTACGGAGGCAGTTTGCCATACATAACATCAGTTAGTAAATTTGATAGTATCAAAACTATCAGGAATAGCAATTTGATTTTAATGACATTGATAAAAGCTTTAAAGGTACAGAGAATTCTGAGCTATTACAAGTTCTAAATAGATTTTCCATTTTGTGCAATTTAATACGGGTGAGATTATAATAACATTGATTGATTCGAACCGCACAGCGCAGCGATGATTTTGATGATTGTAGATTAACGTAAAGTAATTCGTGAGTGCTCACATGAACGTTAGATGCAGAAAATATCAGTGATGACGTGACGGCGAATAATAATGAAGAAATTGTTCATGAAACTTCCCATAAAAATAAAGTTTTAAGTGGTACTATTTTATGACTCACACTTTAAAAAAAATGCCGACTCTCGTACTTAAAAAGCCAGTAGCAGTAGTTAACTTAATAGATCATGTAGGTACATCATTGGAAGGGTTTTTGGATCTTAAACCAATTAACGTTGTGACAGGTGCTTTAAATTCATAGAGAAAATTGATTCAATAGAACAAGGACAAATCACGAGTTAATTTATTATTATATTAGCTACAGGGACCAGTTTAGTCCGGCCTAGCAAATCTAGGAACAGTTTAAATTAAAAGATACGTCACGGTTGGCGCAGTACTTGGGCGCTTGGCTGCTGCGCTGCGTGACGTACGTTCGATTTCCGCACGGAACAAATATTTGTATGGCCTACAGATAGTTGTTCCGGGTCTGGTCTGTGCGAGTGAGTTTGTATGTTTGTGAACTCACCCACAAAACAGGATAGATTCCTAGTGCGGGGCAGCGTTTAAAAGGAAAAAAAAAGAAAAACAAGGAACGAAAAAAGAATTAAAAGAGCTTGAAGAGTCTTCCATGGCTGGACCAAGCAGTAATGCTCCTGAAGGGCTAGTTAAACCGGACCGGGAGATTTTAACACTGAAGGGTCGTTAGAACCGGACCAGTCGTTACAAATCTGAAGGGTCTTTAGACCGGACCAGAAAATTATAACTCTGAAGGGTCATCAGACTGGACCAGTAGTATAATTCTGAAGGGTCATAGGACCGGACCAGAAGATATTACTCTGAAGGGTCATCAGACTGGACCAGTAGTATAATTCTGAAGGGTCATAGGACCGGACCAGAAGATATTACTCTGAAGGGTCTTAGGACCGGACCAGAAGATGTTACTCTGAAGGGTCTTAGGACCGGACCAGAAGATTATTACTCTGAAGGGTCGTAGGACCGGACCAGACCATGAGATAAGATTTTAATGTCAGGATGAACGAACAGTAAAATTGTGGTTCTCATTACAAATACCTAAGTGCTTCTAAAGTGCGCGTCCGAGAAAAACCTACTTTTAAACTACCTACTTTTTACTTTAAAATATCCAATCCTGTTAATACGCCTATACGTACTTAAAGTAACTTTTAAATGTTTATTATACATTTTTCCAAACTGTTAAGTGAGGAATTGTTATAAGAAGCCACAATAGATTACAATATTGCAGATATTTATGGGTCTAACCTTATCAATGTTTATCATCACGCTATACTTTCAAGGAGCTGAAAAGCGAAAACCCATGACATAAATAAGATCGGCTATTTCAAGTAATTTTCAACAGTAGTAATAGACCATCGGTCAGACTGCCTGCCGAAAGAACTGATGTGAGTTCGAATCTCATTAGTCGTAATCTTTTTTAGATTTTATTTCCCTTATGCATTTCCTTACTTTTATGATTCCTATTTTTTTTACTAAATATTTTCAAATATTCATAACATGTTATTGTCATATTTCGGATACTTTTTAGCATTAATCCAAGTATGCCAAATATTGACTGTTAAAGTATGATTAACAGAACCTATTTTATCTTTATCTGTATTCTGTTTTGTTTGCAACACGTTTAAAAAAGTACAAAACGAATGTACATCAGGTTTACACATAAAACTGATAGGAATTGTAGCAATTTTCTAGAAGAAATCAACACATCATCGCTTACCATCGGGTGAGATAGTGGTCAATCGCGTGCCTTTCAATAGTAAAAAAAAAAAATATTATACTACGTAATGCAGATACACGCAGTGCCATCTATTGACCGACATATTACTATCGACAACTTGAGAATAACACTAGAAAATATTTTTTATTTATTACTTTTACGTCTTAAAAAAGTAATTATTTTAATACCTTAAAAAAGATCGGTCTGAATGCACGTAATATTCCTAGGTATTAATAAAAATTTAAACAAACTCCAAACTTGTATTTTAATAGTTCAACTACATATTCCATAGATGGCGCCGCGTTATGCATATGATTTCATTTTTTGAATCGCAGTGTTAAGATTAGAATATTGGTCAACAAGCGCGCACTTACACTTGCTAAAGTTGCCCAATACTGGGCCTACACGGCCTTGGAACTAAGGGGTACGTAATATCACTCACGAGCCGGTGGCGAAGTCCCATGATAGAGGAATTGAAAGAATTGCATTAGCTCCGCTGAAATTAGGTTTCTATGTTTTAAAAACATAAAATTGTTTTGATTTGCGATGAAAAAATAAAAAGCAACTTGATTCATCAAGTATCTTCAAGATTTTTTTTTATTGTTCGGTTATTTTAGAAGCTGGCTTGTGCTATCCCGTTCTTTCACAGCATGAATTCAATAAAATTTCTTCTGCCATGTGTACGGGTAACCCAGTCAACCAAACAACCATCAATACGTATAATATTGACAAATGTTTCTGGAGAATATAAGGAATAGCTTTTATGAAAACGGCCATAGCAAAATGATACACATCATCCGATTAAGTTTTAGAATTTCTATTTTGCAGTTATGTCTCCAGTTGATCAAGGGGAACCCTAGGCAATGACGCCATAGACGAACTCGCGATGAGAGGTTCCGAGATGGTAGTGCTGGACCCGTACCCACTCCTCCTCCTACCTTTTCTATAGTTTTGTATATGAATTTGCCAGAGATCAACTGAACTTCGTGACACCAAATGGTCGCAGGTTACATTATTGTAGGTAGTCAAAACTGGCAACGTTAAGCCTATACACGCGACTTACTAAACGACTTCTCAGCTCAAGTAAAAATACCCTCCGAATAATAATAGGTATATTTACGGGTCATTGGCCCCAATAAAACATGTTTTTTTGGGACAGCACAATTTGCAGAGGTTGCTTCGAACCGAGGAATCAGATGCCCACGTCATTCAAAAAGTAATGCCGAGGCTGCCCGACGTGAACAAATTCTCAGATAGGTGAGGTCGCTCCGCCAATCGTGTGAAACACCCAGGAGGCATTTGTGCATTTGGGCGGAGCTAGGCTGGCTAACTTAGCCAGGACTGACTGAGAATGGGAGTCTAACATGGTGCGGATAATGGAGTATCTACTCTACTCTTTCCGTTGCAGGGGTAGACTTCTCTTCTGGTTGGTTTTCCCATGGCCAACTTTATGTAGCTCAATCGCACGTTAACAACCCATTTTATATATTTTTTCTTTCATGTGTGTTCGCGGATAACTTCGTCGTTTATGAACCGATTTCGATGAATCTTTTTATATGAAAGGGTATAATAATAATAATAATAAATTTATTAGCACCAAAAAATATATACATGTTTATACAATTTGTATGTAAGCTACTTATTATAACACTTAATAAATAAAACAGTTTCAATTGTGTGTTAAATGAGCATCTGCTGCTGAACTAGGTTTGGGGCCTGTGTTTCAGCATACAGCGCCTCAAGCCCTGGAGCTGAGTCTGCGAGTAGGAGCTCACGAACAAATGGAAACAATGTTTATCTTAGCTTTGGTCAAGAATTTTAAACAACATGTATGGAAAGCAAACTGAAGTGTTAAGTGTCCTCTGGGTGTGTAAGGTGAAATGATGAGTGTATGTGTGTGAGAGGGTGTGTAAGAATAAAATCAGAAAATTAAAGTATTAAAATTCTTGTACACATATACTTAGTATAAATTTCACTATTTTAAGATAGTCAGCAAATCTTCCGTCTGATCGTACGTTAACTTCCAAAGCCATTGGGATACTGATTTCTTAAGCGTCATTTTATTCATACAGTAGATTTGGAGAGTTTTATTAATTTTGTCATATAAAAAGGGCCTAAAAAGTGGAAGAATCTATGTATAAAAGCCGTTCTTATGTGCGAAATCCTCTTGCTAACAGGTAAACCTCTTCGCCTTGTCAGCAAGCACGGACTGTACCCCAAGCTAGCATGCTGTTTTAGAATTATGCTTAGGACAAATAGTTGGCGAGCTGTCAGGACCTCGCAGTATTCATAAAGGAGTGTGGTACTGTAGCGAAAGGGCTTAAAAGTACTGAGTTTCAAAATGGTTCTTTGTGGTACCTCAAGTTGCTTCATGGTAGTCTTCGGTGCACCACCCCAGGACGAAATGCAGTATGTAATCAATGACTGACACAGGGCATAATAAATTTGTTTTAATACTATTGGGGTGACTACATGCCTCAGAGTTTTGAAAATATAGGTAAGCTTGCGAATCCTCTTACTGAGCTATTTTATATGGTCTTTAAAGCTTAATTTTTCATCTAATATTACGCCCAGATATTTAATGGTTTTAACACGCTCCAACGGATTACATGAGCATTTTAAATCATAAGAAGCGTCAGGGGGGCAATTATGAGCGATTAGATTTAGCTTCTCATCTGAAGATGCACGGATCGAAAAGGCAAGGTGTTTTGTTTTTTCAATATTTAAGGTAAGCACATTGTTATAAAGCCACGCTTTTACTAAATCAAAGCCCTTTTGCGCTAGTCGGTAGGTTTCATTCCATGTTTTAGCAACGAAAATGAGGGCAGTATCATCTGCGTATGAGATTATTTTACCATGAAATGAGTTTAGACAAAAGAGATCGTTTATATACACGAGAAAAAGAGTCGGCCCAAAAATGCTACCTTGGGGCACACCGTAAGTCACTGGAAGATCAGTACTTATGTGGGGACCCACTTTTACACATTGAGTCCTGTTAGTGAGGTAATCGGCCAGTAAACTAAGCTGTTTCCCCCTTATGCCAATCCTTTCCAATTTTTGTAAAAGGATTGGAACAGAGACCGTGTCGAACGCCTTAGCTAAGTCTAAGAATATTGAAATGCATTTGTTACCTTTATCTAGATTAGATGTTACATAATCAGTTAAAATGCTAACTGCGTCATCGGTGGATTACTGTTCAGTGGATTACTGACTGATCGGTGGTATACTGCGGATGTAGTTCTATTGCCACCACGTCAGGTTCTGATGATGGAAACTCTGAAAAATTGAGGGCAACTCTCGAAAATTGTAGGCACGCATCTGGTTAAAACTTTGTATTATCACCCGATATTCGTGTAAATGTCGGGTGATAATACAAAACAATGAAGGTTTGGATCAGACCTGATGATGGAGACGACAGGGAGTCAAGGGAACTCCACATCAGTATGTAGGAAGTGTTTGGGCTTATTTCATTCGTATTGACAAGACCTTTACACCGAAAGCACTAAGTAAGTTTTATTAAATAGGCATTCAAATATCTCGGCAATTCAGTTCATAACATAACATCACGCCGGTACACTGTGAATGGGTACGCAGGTACAACTAAAAAGTGAAAAATAAAAAACCTTTCTTAGAAAAAATGTGAACGACTTCCAAAAACAAAACACTACAAATATACTACAAAGTTTAAAATAAACTTTAATTTCGGAAGTCGGTGTCAAAAAACGAAATAACCAAAACCACCGACTTCCGAAATCAAAGTTATTTTATGGGTCATATTCAAAATAATTGTATATTTACTACTGACTTAATGTCCAACCTAATTATTTTCATAACGAGGTACAACTGACTAGAAATTCATAAACAAACAGATTAAATATTTATTTGAGCTTAATAAAAAGCAATGAAACATTTGGTACAGCTAAACAATTCATTTAAAAAAAACTAAACCAGGCAGTTCGTAGGTTCAGTTTCATACAAGTATTCAATGTCCACGTCTTTGACGGTAAACTTAAAAAAATATTTAATTATTAACCATTACACAAAAGTAAAAAAAAAAACTATATTCAGAGAACATTGTTTAAACTTTCAACACTTCACTAAACAAAATATAAAATACTATTTAGTGTTCTCCAAATTTAATTTATTAATGAGTCTCCTAATTTTACACATATCTGTTATTCTTCTCTGTTATGCTATTTTAACATAATTTCCATGGCATTAAAGAAATTTGATATACTGGCAAAGTTAGTTCTCAAGCTGTCACTACACGACATAAGAATAAACGCAGCGGCCATTTTGTTCAATGTAGTTTTTCAGCTCGTTTCGTTGTCGAAGAAAATTAGACTTTTAAAAGTAAATATTTAATGTGAGTCGTTTGCAATAGCGGTAAGTACTTACTGTTTTATTACTCATACTAGGAAATGGCTGTATTGTGATATTTGTTATAAAGCATAAAATATTCGTATATCATGTGAATTGGTGTGGAAATAAATAGATTTGTAGGTTAGACACGTGCAATTAATTCATATACGTTATTTTATCTGTCACTTTTTTCTGTTACGTAACAGATATGAATGATTAGGCGTTATTCACATTGTCTCATGTATGAATAAATAAAAATAAAATATTAATACTTACTGCACCGCAGGTTAGCCAAAACATTTTTTTTTACTTACTTAAATTTATTTGAAGGTTGTAAACTTTGCTTATTGTTTTGCATTGCCATGTATTGCATTGCTGTGCAATGTATTGTCTGTGTGTGCATGTTTTACTGCGTATCCTCAGTCCTCACTGCTTGAGCCGTTTGTACTAACCGCGCAGCCTCGCTGAGGCGTACCCAGCCTCTCGTCGGCCGTCTCAGTATCAGTTAAGGGGGATGCGCCAAGGTAGCCCGCGAAATTCAAATTGTTTCAGGTTTTTTGCAATTTACAGGTCAGTGTGAAGTTGTATGTTGATTAAAATATGATTCACGACCGTAACAAATATAGCTTTACATAATTCTAATCATTAGAATCGTTTTGCCTTAATATTAATATCTACAGTACCATCGCCGCGTATTACATTTTGATCCTCATACAACCTACTAAAGAGCTGCAATTTTCAAAAACCGGCTATGGGCGTCCTGTAGGACCGTGCACAATGTAGGGTTCCGTAGTTGGGATAAACAAATCCCAAGAACAAACTTGGGAGATTGGGAGATTTACCATGTGATTTTCAGACCATAGAATTCTTGTAGGTTTTCCTGTAATTCATAGGTATAGAACTACTATCTGGATTTTTTTCCAAAATTTTATTTGATCAAATCGATGGGTTTATTTTTGTTTTGTTTTTACTAAATATTTGACAGGGCCATTTCACAAAAGGTTACCTGTAAGTAATTGATTGAAAATTCAGGATATTTGTGTATTAGTTTTTTATTGTAAGAAATTAAACTTTTCTTGTATGAAAGTTGTATTTTGTGAGTATGTTTTAAATTAATATCTAAGAAACTCTTTTTTATTAAAAAACTAAAGTGTTAATACTCTAAGTCCTTAGTCAGCTAGAAAAAAAGTAACATCCACACAGAACTCTAATTATTAAAATCATGCAGTTTAAACTGCTTTACGAATTGTTCGTTGATTTATGGCAATTATACCAACTAAACTACGGTCACCAAAATGTTCTTTCATTATATACCCACCTAGCTACCCACACCGGCTTCGCACTCGTAGCCTGTTTACTTAATCTTAGTAGGTGAACTGTCATAGGTATGTATAAGTAGTGATAGTGATGATGGTATTCTACTATTCCAGATGTTTTAATTAGCTCAACGTTAATTATTTAATTTACAAACGTGTGCTATTTAAACTTGCCTTAATAATTCCTTTCTGTTATTTTTCTGTTACAATCAAATAATATTCATATTTGTTTCCTATCCGTTACTTACAATTATTTTGAATATGACCCTTATACTTTGTAGTGTTTTGTTTTTGGAAGTCGGTTATTGTAAAAATGTTTTAAGGATGGGAAATCATCAAATGACTCCTCCCGCTCTAGGCAGAGCAGAAGGGAGTGTCAGACTCTTACTGTCTAAAACCCATCCGTGTTCCTTCTAATGCCCTTTGCGTTGCAAGGCTGCGATGACTCTTTCGAACAAATTCCGCAACGTGTTAACAACCCTAGCAACTTTCTTTAACATCATGCATAGAGAAACGTTATCATTAAAACATTTCTCATTACAAAAAATACTAGGGCTGGAACAGAAGAGGTGAAACAGCCAGTGCCTTGCATAATATTCTTCCAAATTCCTAAATCTAAGAAGAGTCAAGAAATGCTAGATATTGATTATTCGTATAGATATATCTTATCTCAGAAATCTTATCTAGCAACAACATTTTACTTTCCGACTTACTTGCGAACGAAGTCGCGGGCAACAGCTAGTCTTATGTAAATTGATAATGATAGAGTAAGAAGAGTAGTAACATAATATACTATTACCATCGCTCTACCTAGTGGCTAACATATTTTTTTGCTAATAGTAGTTTGCAGGTAGGCTTTCTTGCCCAAGCTCTGCAGCCTAAACGACTTGATGGATTGCTACAAATGAGGAATCATTAGATTTTGACGAGACGCTTGGCACAGTGGTTGAGCGATTGACTGCTGCGCTGCGTGTCGCGGGTTCGATTTCCGCACGTAACAAATATTTGTATGGCCTACAGATAGTTGTTGCGGGTCTGGCTGTTTGTGTATGTTTATTTATGTTTGTAAACGCACCCACGATACAGGAGAAATTCTTAGTGTGGGCAACGTTTTTCTTTTTTTAAAAAAAAGGAAGAAGAATGAAAGATTCGCCGTGACACATTGAATGACATAGCTTATAAAGATTTTGAAAAAAAAAAAAATAATATGGCGGATAAAGCGTAGTCGCATTTTTTGTGACTTGGTCATGGGAAAAATCAAAATATAAGGGTCGATGAGACAATTTTCAATAGTATAAGTCTGTATAAATATAATTGGAACAAATATAAATTGACATCAAAGTGATTTTAATTTTAATAACATATTTGAGGATTTGTTATCATTTAATTATAAAGCAAAATTTGGATTATGTTCAATTCAAACCAGTACCAGCATGAATATTATCAGAAAACTGAGACACAAGAAAACTGATGCTAATAGAATAATATCAATTTTCTTAAATTAAACTAAGAATGTGCATCTTTCACTATTGACGCTGTTTTATTTTCAACGTAATTTATTACGTTAGCGGAAATTGCATGGGATATTAAAATAAACTTGACACATCACAATCAAAAAGCTTTATTTAAAACGTGTGTATTTTTGTTAATTATTTACAGTGGAATTTCCATTGATGACGTCAATAACAAACATTTATGATGTGTGACTTTGTCTAAGATCAGGTCTTTGCATGTTATATTACACCGGTTGTATTTTGCGTAAATGTAATACAACCGATGTTCCCTTGTTTCGCAGACAGAAATTTCATAGAATTTCGTTTCGCAGAAAATGTTTTACATAATAATTTGATCCTTATAATTTTATGTCGAATATTATTCTTTTAACGACTATTTACTTGAATGAAACATGTTTCACAGAAATACAATTCAATGAATTGAATTGTTTTCTATTCACATTTTTTAACAATCTTATCAAACAGTAGAGTTATTTTTGTCTTATTTTTGTCTAAGTTTGTTGTCTTTTTCCATGGTATTGTATTTCAATGAAAATGTAATCAATATTTTAATATGATTGTTTTATGGTATTAGGAATAATTTTACTAGACACAGTGCCTTTTTTTATAAAATAGCATTTTTAACCCTACATTAAAATTAAAAATGTGTCTTAAAAATTGAATATGTTGTGCTACATAACTTAGTGACAGAAAAAAATCGCTGTAAACCGACTCCATGTTGTCTTGTCTGCCCTACCCCTAGAGTGTAATTTTAGTCCGCGAAGGCACGGAGGGGCGACGCGGCCCACGAGCTGAAGAGCAGGTGTTATAAAACCATATGCGACGATAAGTTCGCGTGGGATCGACGAAGCCCCGCAGCGCCGGAGCCGTGACAGAAACCATGCCTGCTGCATGTTGTATGTTTGCATAGTTATGTCTTTTATCCCCATCGCCATTTCCCGCCACCATCGTTTCGTGGGCCTCCATCGACGTGCCCAAATGAAAAGTTTTGGCTTGACTAGAATTTACCCGCATAGGAGAGTATGCACATTGACAAAAGGGGGAATTGAAACGTTTAGAAACTGTCACTCGATAATTTTTTTTTCTTGGTAATAAGTTTTATATGAACCAAACAATATGAGGATAAAGAATATTTGATTTGTTATTCTATGATATGAATATCGAAACTTTGAATTTTATTTGTAACAAAAATCAATGATTAAAATTTATTCATAGTGAGTTTTCTGCGTATTGAGTATTTAGTATTGTCGCCCACAAGTGTCGCCACAACAACTGTTCCTGTGCGTCTTACTTCCATACCGCTACCCGGGACCCTCAACAGGTCATCGGTCTACCTTGTGGGAGGCCTTCCAACGTTCGCGCAGCGAGCGACTGATGCAGCGGCAAATTGAGCTGCGTCCGTTGCAGCTGCGCGAGGTCCTGGTGGCGGAATGACGAGACAGGCCCTCACGCCCTTCTGCCGGCCTCGTTACTATCGAGGCCATCCGGCCCGTGCTCGATCTGTGGCTCGGGAGGAGGCACGGCTCCCTATCTTTTCGTGCGACGCAGGTCCTCTCGGGGCATGGCTGCTTCGTGAGGTTCCTGTGTCGCATAGGCAGGGAGCCGGACGCTTGGTGTCACCACTGCGTCGACTGTCGGGAGGACACGGTGCGGCATACGCTGGCAGAGTGTGCCGCTTGGGAGGAGCCGCGCCGTGCCCTCATCTCTGTGGTAGGCAGTGAACTCTCGCTATCGGCTGTAGTCATACTATGTTCTACGGTGAGGAGTCCTGGGACGTGGTGGTCTCCTTCTGCGAGTCAAGAGCGAGTAGGTTACTTCTAGGCAAGCGTGCTCCATCTTCGACCATAACATCGCTTACCATCAGGTGAGATAGTGGTTAAACGCGTGTCAATAGTAAAAACAAAATAGTTATCGCGCAGAAGGAGGCTGTGAAAAGGGAGAGGGAGATCTTGACCTCCTTCCCGGCCCGCAGCAGGTGCACCGGGCGTCGGAGGAGGGCATACGCTGCCCTCTCCCGGCCCCCCTAACTGGGTCCAGGGGTGGCAGACTTGGAGATGTCCGTCGCCCCCCATTCATCCGGACCCGAGGTAACGTCGCGGGAAACACCTCACTCCTCTCGCTGATCCGAGGTGGCCCGCAGAGGCGGACCGGCCGGGGATTACGGAAGTTGAATTAGTTCTCGCGATCCCGATAGGTGAGAGATGGAACACCGGGGTGGTTTTAGTCAGTAAGAGTACTACTACGGGGCTGAAGCCTTTTTGGAATCCGGCTTGTTCGGGAGGCTGGAAGTCGTCAATCGTAGCGCGAGTTGGTTCGTGATGACTTTGGAAAACAGCTTGTAGACATGGCTCAGAAGTGAGATAGGCCTGAAATTCTTAAGCAGGGCATCGTCGTTCTTTTTAAATAGGAGTACCACCACACCTCTGATCCATGCCTGTGGCGTTTTTCCCTCGAATATGACGGAATTTAACAGTTTCTGAAGTGCCTTAAGGACTGATTTTCCACTCGCCTTCAGGAGTTCAGCCCTCACCCGACGCCTTATTGTTTTTAAGCAATTTCAGAGCCATCCTAATCTCATACAGGCTGACGTCCGAGATGTCCTCGGTATAGTGCCGGGTCAATCTACATTCACATTTAATAAAATCATAACGTCACTGTTTTAAGAATTAATTAATGATAAGATGTCTAAAAGCCGTCATGCTTAATAAAAGCAGTGGTACAATTGCGAAAACACAGTATAGCGTCACAGTCACATATGTATATTTTGGTCAGAATAACACTAATAATAACACAGGTTAAGACACTTACTGCAGCTATTTTTTTTTAATTCCAGTGATTTACATTCAATTTAGATAAGATGACCAAATTGCAATGCAACTATGATATAACTGATGGACAAGGACAGTACTATAGGAACTAAATACATTCCCTGAACCATTCTACCAGTATACTCTATCTTGATAGGATTAGCTTTTACTAAGAGACATAAATTCTTTATAGTCTTAGTTTTCGATGTATGATCTGAAAAAGAAGAATATAGGGCTAAGAGATTTTCTTTTATAAATCAGTTCAGATTGAGTACATAATCGGATACCTACAAATAGATAATTTGTTGTTTAATTTCAATAAAGCTATCCTTGTTTTTGCAGCTTCGTTGATAAGTTTTTGTCCCGCAAGAAGGACCAAATGTGTACCGCACAAAGAATATAGCAGAATTAAAATACTTATGAAGAGACCAAAATACTTGTTTGTTTCCTGGGAAAAAAGAAACGTTAACTTAGGAAAACTAAAACAACAATTTCAGCCTTAGGTAGTTTGGTAACATCTAATTGATACTTACATTTACAATGAATATATAAAATATTCTGTGTACCGCAAAAATATAATGCATTGACGATAAGGCCAATGAGAATATCATCTAAAACAAAGGATAGAATTAAATGTTAGCTATCAATTAACATGAATAAGGATATAAAAATTAAAAATATTTCCAACACAATAACTCTAAAACTGGTAGTGTGATAGGACCGATTTTAGGCACACGATAAAGCCATTGATTATATTTATAATACCAGAGTCCTCTTCATAATTTACAAATTTTTAAACAATGTTTACATTTGCATCTCAACCGCAAAAAAAATAGTAAAACTGTGAGGGCCGGTTTTACTATTTTTTTGCGGTTTGTTTGCTGTTCCCCAGGTCGCTGCATATATTACATTTTTTTTTAATATAGTGTCTATTTGCTATATTTAAGTTTTCAAACACTTCAGTGGATTTACGGTTGAGTACATTACTGTTAACTTCAGTGTTTTGGCATGTAACCACCACCAGGGACGAATGTTAAGTATTTTAATTGAAACAGAACAGTGCCAAGATATATACCTGAAAACTGAAGCACGCCGACAGTTCCTTGCTACAACCAACTAACAACATATAATTTGTTGCCCACTCTTTTATTCGTTCCTCCGTCAGATGATTGTTTCTTTCCTTTCTTCCAACACTCTCTATTTTTTCTTGGTCGTCATAATATTTTTGAAGTTCCGATACATAATCGTTCAGACAATGAAGTAAACAATGTACCATTCTTATGTAAATGTAGAATATAACATGTTCCATGGAAAAACGAATATCGAAACACATTTCAGTTACATATAACAGAACTAAGCTTACAGAAGGAGACAAGTTCTCGACATAAAACGTATAAAGGATCCTCAAAGAGAATAAACATGCACCACAAAAGCTCAATACTACAGTGGTGGTAATGAAGAAGTTCTTCAATTTTCTTGAACATTTTTTAGTTGGGCCAGTATTGAAACACTGGTGGACGGCTATTAAGTTTTGTGCAAAAATTTTGTAAGAGCGTGAGCTTTGAATAGCACAAATCATTATAGTGATAGTACTGAAAAACCTCGCGTATTTTAATATAAAAATAGCGTATCTATGCATCCGATAGATCTGACCTGAAAAGGTTTCATAAGAGCAATTTAACAATATTACAGCAGTAATCAGTATCTCTAAAACAACACGTGTGATTTGAGTTTTCCGATCATTTGTTTGAGAACTGTAATTTCTGTAAACTCCCATTATATTTTCAGTTTTTATTAACACATCTAATGTTTTGTGTTTCATTTTGACGTTGAAAGTAAGTCCGAGGTAGCTGTGTGGAATGACTGGGTTGACATTTCCGGTCGTAAGTAATTGAATAAAAAAAATATTATATCAAGTGCGTGTTGAGTCACGCGCAAAGAACGATACCGTAGCCAAGATGAAGATTTGGTAACGTATGTACAGATTGAATATATCGTCTGCAAAATACGATAAAAATAACAGTTAAACTCAAATAAACCTCTATTTATGAATAAATTTAATAATTAATATTCTCCTCGTAATTCGAACAAACGGAGAGGATAAAATTGAAGGGATACCGTGTTGGCATTTGGCTACAGAACCCTATAGTCACTAATACATTCAAAATATATAAATGTCAACCTTGCTAGAATAATCATAAATTATCTGGACTGTCAGCCGCTTGATTGATTCTGTAATTTCATGTGTATGAACCATAACCAAGAAAAATGATTAATTGAACAAAATGAAATGCTACAATAATTTATTTATTAGTAAAACCTTTTATTCAGCATATACCTACTACATGATTTCGTACCAATTCGGGTCAATTTTGAATTACACTTCTCACAACCAAAAAAAATGTCAAATTCGGTTCATATTTTTTCGAAATCAGGAAACCCGTTGACTTCATGGCAAAATTACGATGATGCTAGAATTTTACCACACCGAAGCAAAGTGTCGTTCCTGCTAGCTACCCCATTAATTTAAATGATCCTAATGAGAACAGTTTTAGGGTACTTATCGTCGCGGTCATCTGAGTACTCGAGCATGACTCGAGCTCTACGGTTTTCAACCTTAATAGGGAGTGTTGACGCTATAAACGAACGGACAGTGTTAAAATGATGGTTGTCCCATGGCAGTCATGACAAGTGTTCAGGCGAAGTCCAAATACAGGTTTATGATTAGGTTTTATATTTTGTAGTTTTAGGTATAAGTTTACAGGTAAGTAATTGAGACGTGGTACTTGGTTGTCCACACTGGCTGTCGGTGGTCGATTGCCGATACGCGCACGCCGGTTTGCGTGGGCGGCGACGATCCCCCCTCGGTGTGGAGGCGCCCCCGCGTGGCTGGACTGATTTGCGGCGCAAAGAACAGGCAAAAGAATAACTGCAGTCAGTGTGATTTAACAAAAATAAAAATATAGGTCACCAGGTCTGGTCAGTCCTTCCTTGGTGAAATACAATCTCAATTCTCTAATCTATCCATGGATACTTGTTAATTAGTCGTTTCAATAGACAAGTCTTTTGAATCGTGAATTTTTATCTATATTTCGTCATCTTAGTTTATATTAAACGTTAATATATGGATTCACATAACATTCATTCAAAAACTAAAATGAACAAATACACTAAACTAACAACAAACTAAAATATAGCATAAAAAAATTCGTCCTCAATGCTGTCAGGTGGTAATGTACCCAAGCGACTGGCGGCATTGCCACTTTGAATGGCAATGCTTTTCGAGCCGTTTGGGGTTGAAACCCTCAGGCCGTGAGGCCCTTGTGCTCACAGCCTCAACAAAGAAATTTCGAAACGGCTGATTGACACTTCCCGTAACTCCAGAGCTGGCTTTTACTTTGGGCAAGGAATATTAAATTAATCTTAACACATCAACCAATAAACTTTATTTCAACAATTTCTACAAACATGTGTTTTTGTACACAACCTATAGTAAAATTTCCACATTTATAAACTTTATAACAGTCATTTTCTCTGATAGAATCAAACCGACACAAAGTGAAATCCTATTAGCAATTTTGATAAATTAACAAGTCCAAAAGTACGATATGCTGTACTTCCATGCATCGCATTCCATGCGATGCGTTGTTATGTAGGCCTACATTTATATCCCTAGGACCCGTCGTGTTACCTTGGAAAGCCTGGGTCCTGGCATCGGAGGCTCTTGGGCCTCGACTAAGAGGGTTTTTGAGCGCATGCTGGAGAGGGACCAGTTTTCACTTCGTTGGAAGACGGGGAAACTGGTCTTCATCAAGAAGCCGGGCCGCCCTGCGGACTCTCCGTTCTTATACCGGCCCATCGTGCTGCTCAACAAGGTGGGCAAGATCTTTGAAAGAGTGATTGCAAACCGACTCGTCGGGCCTCTGGTGAGGGTGGGGCTGGATTTAGCGGAGAACCAGTTCGGTTTCCGCACGGGGTGCCCGACGATGGACGCCATCATGCGCGTGAAAGCCCTCTCGTCGGGGGATGCGGTATCTCGGGGCAGAGTCGTCTTGGTGGTGTCTCTTGACATCGCCATTGCCTTCAACGCCTGCCCTGGAGTTGCATCAGAGAGGCACTTCGGTATCACCGGGTGCCGACCTACCTCCGTCGCGTAGTCGAGGCTTACTTGATGGACAGGACCGTCATCTACCCCGGTCACTGGGAGAGTGGAACCGTCGATAGATGTCGTGCGATGTTCCACAAGGTTCGGTTGTGGGGCCGCTCCTGTGGGACATCGGCTACGACTGGGTGCTGCGCGCCGACCTCCCTAGTGGTGTCAGCATGGTCTGCTACGCTGACGACACGCTAGTCCTGGCGCAAGGGAGTTCGCACCAAGCGGCGGCCGACGCTATGACACGCGGAGTTGCGACGGTAGTTGAGAGGATCCGTACACTCCTGCCCATTCTCTGGCTTTCCCTTAGTCGCCTCTTACGACACCCACGGGAAGTGATGGGATGGTAATATTCTTTTACGGCACCATACGGCACCGGCCTACACCATACGGAAACAACAACAATTTACCATGCTTATGTAGTCGTATGAGAGTAGTATGAGTTGTCTCTGTCTACTTGACACACGAACTAACTATCCGTGATTTTATTGCGATTTTACCGGTAAAATGTCGAAATTCAACGTTGAAGCCGCTTTCAACGATTTATTGAAGAAAGTTGCAGCGCTGACAGCAAAAATTGCGACTCAAACTGCTGTGATTGAGTCGCAAAACAAGATTATTGACGATCATCAGCAGAAGATCGATAATTACTTCGTCACCATTACGGAACCAATTGCAGATTTGTGCGCCAAGATTGAGAAACTCGATGTTCAAGTTTCAATTGAATCTTCGAAGAGCGAGATAGATAAACCCGTCGTGGTAGCAAATACACAGCGGGCAAGTGAGATAAGCGTTGTGAGTAACGCCAAGGAATCACAGAAGAAGGAGACGGAACGTGCGCGCCGAGCAACCGAGCGCGAGCGGGCTAAAGCTAAGGCTGCGTCCATTACGCATAAGAGGAGCGAGTGTTTATCCGAAGTCGCGGAGCTACCCTTGGAGGAAAATGATATGCATGAAGAATGGAAAATAGTCAATTATCGCAAAAATCGAACTAACAAAGTTAGTAATATGGTACGAAAAGGAGGGAATTCGCAAATTTCCTTCGCTTCAAGCAACCGAGAAGAAGAAGTTCTTGCATGTGTGGTCATTGCATCTGGACACTACTGAAAGGGCAATAACCGATCACGTTACGGCAATCTGTGGATCGAGTGATATTAAAATTGAGAAGATAGTCCCGAAAACAAATAGGGACTATGCGTCATTTATGGTTGGAGTAAAGGAATCACTCTTTGATAAAATAAACAACGCTGATAGTTGGCCAGTAAATGCACAATTTAACCAATGGGTGTGGTTTCGAAACTCCCGTAAGCCATCAAAAGGCAGTCAAGGTTAGAAATGAGTACATCCACGTGTATTACCAGAATGTTAGAGGATTGCGAACGAAAACTAAAACTTTTCTTAATAATGTTTTAGCATCGACAAGCGACCTTTTTGCAATTACAGAATCAGGTCTCAATGATGGAATTCATGACGGAGAACTAATTCCAACGAATTACAACTTAACTTAATAATTCGGAACCCGCGGGTGGCGGGGCAGCGGGGGCGGCACGCGTGCATGTCGACCGCCTCAGCGCGAGAGACCTGCGCGCGGCGCTCCTGCGCCTCAAGCCCAAGCGCTCAGTAGGCCCGGACGGCATACCACCTTACATTGTCAAAGATTGTCGTATGGTTTTTGAGGAGCCCTTGTTGTACATTTTCAACTTGTGCTTGCAGGAGGGTCACTACCCGGAAAAATGGAAGATTACGCGAGTTATCCCAGTTCCTAAAGGAGGTGCGGGTTCTGACGTGAGTGGATACCGACCGGTTCAGTGCTGTCTGCGTTCGCCAAGGTATTCGAGTCAGTATTGCATAAGAGTATCTATACGCAAGTGAGCTCTCGGTTATCGGATGCACAGCACGGTTTTCGGCCGGGTCGCAGTACGGGGGGCAACTTGCTTTCTTTTGTTACTTACTTGTCGCCCACTATTGACGCAAGGGGCAGGTGGATGTGGCATATTTTGACTTCCGGAAAGCTTTTGATGCTGTGGATAATGATGTACTTTTATGCAAGCTCACTGCTGTGGGGTTCACACCGCACTTGCTTAAGTTTTTTGCGAGTTACCTTGGCGAGCGACGACAGTACGTCGAGTATGCAGGACATGACTCCAGGCCCTACTTCACGTTCTCGGGGGTAAGTCAATGGAGTAATATCGGGCCATTGGAATTCATATTGGTAGTGAACGATTTGCCAACTGTGGTCAAAGAGGCGAAGTGTCTGTTGTTTGCGGATGACTTAAAGCTATTTTTAGCGGTTAAAGATGAGGCAGATTGTAATCGGCTCCAATCAGATATTAATAATGTAGTCCAATGGAGCAAATCTAATAAACTCCATTTTAACATCAACAAGTGCTGTGTGATGAGTTACAGCCGTGCGCGTGCTCCATTACATCATCAGTACGAGATGGACACCGAGGTACTGCCACGTGTCACACAGGTGCGGGACCTGGGCGTGCAGATGGTGCCGAAGTTGACGTTCCGCAAACATATAGTTGAGGTGTGCGGCAGGGCTTTCAGAAATCTCGGTTTTATCTTGAGACAATGTAAGGATTTTAGCGATATGGCTGCGTGCTTTTACTGGTGCGTGGGTGCGCGCCGCCGCCCCGCTCTGTTAAACGTACCATTGGCGAGGACGAATTCACTCAAGTTTGCCCCTATGTCGCGAGCCATACGTTGGATTAATGATATATCAGTCACATCGGAAGATATATTTTGCCAAAACCTGCCGAGATTTATCAAAGCAGCACAACATTTAATTGAAAAAGGTCTGGACATTTAAATAATAATTAAATGATGATTGCTGTAATGTATATTTTTTGTAATATATAAGTTATAATATCGTCTTGGAGCAATCTGTAAAGGTGTTATAATAATTCAATGGTAAAATAAATAAATAAAATAAATAAGTAAATGTAAGAGCAAAATATAACATTTCCTATGGTAAAACGAATTTCAGAACACATTCCAGTTACAAATAATAGAACTAAGCTTAGAGAAGGAGGCGAGATTTCAACATAAATTTTGTACAAGATCCTCAAGGGTAACACACATGCACCACATAAACTCAATACTACAGTGCTGGTAATAAATAAGTTCTTCAATTTTCTTGAACATTTTCTAGTTAGTCCAGTATTGAAACACTACTCCATGCCCTCATCTCTGTGGTAGACAGTGACCTCTTGCTGCCGGCCGTAGTCCGTGCTCTAGTCAACGGAGAGGAAACCTGGGACGCGGTGGTCTCCTTCTGCGAAATAGTTATCACGCAGAAGGAGGCTGCGGAAAGGGAGAGGGAGATCTCAACCTCTCTCCCGGCCCGCAGCAGGCGCACCGGGCGGCCCCCCTAACTGGATCCAGGGGCGGCGGACTTGAGGATGTCCGTCGCCCTCCATTCACCCGGAACCGAGGTGGTGGCGCGTGGTGTTCCCGTGTGCCCCTCTTTGACGTCGCGGGGGGAGTCAAACACCTCACTCCCCCCGCTGAACCGAGGTGTCCCGCAGAGGCGGGCCGGCACCTGCCGGGGATTGCGGAAGTCCTATAAGTTCCCGCGATCCCCGGCGTAGGTGAGAAACGGACACCGGGGTGGTTTTAGTCAGTAAGAGGCTGAAAGACCCCTCCGCCTGCCGCAGGGCGGAGAACGTACATGAGGATTTCACCTCGTTAAAAAAAAAGTATTGAAACACTGGTTGACGGCTGGAACTTTCATGCAATTACATTGGTTAGTTATATTTCGTCGCGTCATTCTTCATATATTTTAACCATATAGTTTTTTTTTTTTTACTATGTATAGGCATACGTTTGACCACAATCTCACCTGATGGTAAGCGATGATGTGGTCGAAGATGGAGCACGTTTGCCTAGAAGCAACCTATTGCTCCTTGAGCTAGCAACTACGCACGTCCTTTTAGAGTTTTTTTTAAATATAAACTGACAACACCGTCCCCCACTTTGCCGTGTCGGTCACTTGGTCAATGGTAACCGTCATTCCTTTTTCGTGCGCAGCAAAGAACGGACGTTTTCAAGACTCAAAAAGTAGTGTTTAGTTAAAAGTATATTTAGAAAGGTACCAAGTATACGCGGAAGAGAAGATTGAGCGTTACAAGAACAAAATACGGAGGTTAGAAAAGAAGGCTTAAAGCTCAATCCACACATAGCCGGGACGTGGCCGTGACGTGCACGGGCCGTGCGCTGTCAGGAGCACACAAAAATATCCTTGCATACATTTTATATGAACTCGTTCACACTCGTCAGTGTCCGGGCAGGCGACGGAGCTTCCGTGGCCGGGCCGACGCAGTGACGTGCGGCTACGTCATCAGGGCTCTCCGGGCTTTTGTTATGCATGGCCACGCTGAAGTTTGTAGCATGAACGAGACAACAGCTGTCATAGACAATTTGGCCAAAAAATGGCATAGACAATTATTCAATAAACGCTTTTGAATGCAAGTGCGCCATTTATTTCAACTTTGACGGCATATTTTTTTTTAAACAGTTAATTACAGTGATTTTCTTAGTTTTAAAACGCCTCTGCCATTCCCAAACGATTATTTCGTACGTAACGTATTTTGAGTTGGCAACATAGCTATAAATATAATTAGACAGGATGCACTAACTATTTCCATGCATCAGTTTCAGATCTGTCTGGTTGTTTTCTGTCATGTTATGGCATAGAGATAGAAAATATATGGAGGCGCCGCGACATTCTATATCTACCTTTGCTTATACAAATATGGGTGAAATACGAAACAGATTGTGAAATATCGTTTTGTTTCATTCTTTCTAATGTGGTAATCGTATTTGATAAAAGAGACAACAGTATTTCAGTTGTTGCTCATAATGGCAACATTTTCTTGTGACGTTGTGACAGTTGTAGGTAAGTGCCGTTTTCGCCATTTTATGCGACAAGTCTCGTGGTAGTTCTGCTGTCAAATGAGTGTGTACTTTTGTATTTATTGTGATTTGTGAGAAAATTACGAGAACTTTATCTTTCAAATCGCACGTATATGATGGAAAACAGCCATTCAAGATGCCTGTGCGTTGTATGATGGAGTGTGGTGCAAGAAAGAAGGAAAATCAACCTCAATTGTCTTTGCACAGGTTAGTAACCGGTTTTCATGCAATATTACACATAGTAATTCATTTTCGATGAAAAAAATGCTAAGCTACCACATATTTATGGTTGTAGTTTTCACATTTGGGCTTATTCTCTTCCAACAGACCTTTTTTTAATTTCATTCGTTTGTTTACAATATAAGTCATGAGGAATAGTGTAGTACCGTTGCCGTAATATTTTCCGATACGAGTTCCTTCACTGCGCTGATACAATATCGGTATAATACGTGTTCTAATCGGTTCGAGTGACCTTGCTAGGTCCAGCTCGCTGTTCACAGCACTGAGGGATCGTTCCGCAGACTTTTATGATGATTGAATATACAAGATCCGGAAATAAGACATCATTTTGCTATTTGTTTTAATTTTTTAATTACGTATTTTAACAACTCGAACCAAATGATTTATTGATAAAAATATTAACCTTTTTATAGTTTCCTAAAAATTAAGGATTAAGGAAAAAGTGGTTAGAGGCTATTGGAGAAGAAAATATTAATCTTTGACAAAAAATGAAAAAAAAGCAAAGAAAGGTACATCTGTTCACTTCACTTTGAAGAAAGTGTTCAATAGAACACTTGATGTAATGAGATTACAAGATAACTCTGTTCCTACAATATTTTCGGTAAGTGTGTATTAAAATGATTGGTTAACCTCTCTGTTCTGTAGAGGTTCTATAAGTTTAAACTACGGGTACAAAGCAGCGAACTTAAGGATTGAAGTAATTTTTTTCTCTTTTTCAGGTTGCAAAAACTGGAAAAATTAGGACTGAAAAATATGTCAATCAACAGAAAAAAATTAAGCGCTTCAACGAAAGGATACTCTGAAGAAATCCGAAAGTTCGCATTAACGTTGCATTTTTATCCCCACCTATAATTATATAAGGCGAACTTACAATACATTTGCTTACTCACACAAGAACTTTGAGCAAATGGTACCAGCATGTAAATTGGGAACAGGGATTAGCGAAAGAAGCATTTGTTTAAAAATTAAAGTGCAAGGAAGTGCACAGTGTCATTCCAAATGTTTATTGAATAAATAAAACACTTATGTTGATTTTTACCGAAGTTTTATTTAATGAATAAGTAAAAGCGAGGTGTGATGCACAATTTATGTTGTGTTTTAATATTATAAAAATAATCTTCATTGTATGAGCAATGGAAGCTGGTAAGTTGGTTTTTGAAATAGGTGTATTGGTACGTTTGTAAAATATTACAAGAAATGCAATTACAATAGATTACAATAACAACAGATACAACAGATTGTAAGAATATAAATTATACTTATGATTCAAACGTGATATCTAGTAAGACTCGTAATACTAGTATGTAGTATTGGTATCGATACTTTTTATAGTATGGTTATAGTAACACTGTATTCCCTGATTGGTACAACCCTAGCATTGGCAGCCATTTTATGCGACACTTTGAATTGTAGGTATGCACCTTTTTTTGTAGGTATTTCCAGTCCATACTTTTTATATGTCTATGTGTTATGGCCATGTTGACGGTTCGAAGATTTTTTGGTTGATATTATTGCTTGTAAAACTGATATAATACTGAAGATAAATCATAGAAGTATTCGGATATTCAGCAAGTTTTACTGTCATCAATTGTGATTCTTACCAACACGGAATAGAAAAAACATTTTCTCCCACAAGGCGACGAGGAAAAGTGAAAAATGTTAAGATGTCAAGTGTAATCAAAACATTCATAACGTTCGTCAGTAAAATAAGCGATTTCTTTTTTGCAATCCGGTTGTTGTTTGTCATATGGTAAACGCCTTCAAATATATTTTGTGGCGAACAAAATCGGCGCTGATGTCCAGTTACCCAGTCATATTGTGTTACTGCGAGAAGATACTTATGAGCTTATGGTATCTACGAGTAGCTCGGCAACCCCATCGAAACCAACGTCGTTGAACTATGAATCAGTTGTAACTTTTCTGCAAGAGCAATCGGCAACTCGAAACTAGATGAAGTGGCTTAATGGGTCAGATATCATCAGACCCGGCAACGGTAAGTCACTCAATCACTAGTAACGGAACAACTTTATAGAAAAAATAGCTTTTGCCCGCGACTTCGTACGCGCCTAACCCGTTTTTTCCCGTTCCCGTAGTAATTTCAAGAAATTCTCTCGTTAGTGCTCCTACACTCTACACTCCCTAAGGGATCTACATGCCACATTTCAGCTTTCAACGACCAGTAGTTTTGGCTATGCGTTGTCTGTCAGTCACTCAGCTACTCAATCACTCAGTAACGGAAGAATTTTAAATAGATTGATTGATATATATTGATGATTGATTATGTTTTTTCAGATGAGCAAGATTACTTTGTAACAAAGTACAATCTGGATTGGATGGGCAAGCAAAGAATTTTGATAAGAAAATAACAATAACTACCTGAGATTTGCTAATCGTTAATAAATATTGCTACCTACCTGTATGTTTTGTGTGTGACTTTATGTTCAAAATGATTGTGTGTGTGTTTTAAACTTATACCTATGTTAAAATAAGTAACTTCTAAGAATATAATAAAACTATTTTTCAACGTGAATCAATAATAAGTATTTATTTTGTGAGTTGTTTTTTTCTCTAGTGTTTAAAATCTATGAGGTCGGTTTTTCCTAGCCGGCTATTTTGAGAAGAAAAATCGACTTATCGAAGACCAAACAATTATATTGAAATGGTCCAATCATATGAGAGCCTTGAAGTTTGAGATAGCATGAGAAATCACAGATTTAAGTAGACCTGTCTAATAGTGCCCATACGTATTCAACGATCCGATGAAAATAAAATACCAATGTATGTGGTCATGGCACATGAAGTGGTCAAATTACCAACCAGATAATTCTGAAATCTATACGTCGTGTATTATAAAATAGGTAAACAGTCTTCAGAATTACAACAATATGTGGCTTATTTATAAAATTGAAACCTACTGAAGTATTTATATTTAATTTGCAAATAAATGGTTAGTTGGCCAAATAAAAACTAGTGCGTTTTTCAACTGCCCAACTTTAAGCAAACGAATAATCTCTCCATTGGTGAAATCACTTTTCTCCATCGCGTGTCTTTTTGTGCGCGTAGCAACGACAACAAACTGATGAATGAGCGGCACGTGCACAGCCCGGCCACGGCCCGGTAGCTTCCCTGACGGGACACGGATGCACGGTCACTGCCCTGACACGGCCCTGACACTGCACGGCCACGTCACGTCTATGTGGGGATCAACCTTTATCGTCGTCGAATAAGATGTTTTTCGTCATCAGATTCGGAACAAATTTCAAGTAAGTACAAACTTTTTACGAAAGGCAATATACCTACCAGTTACTTTACTAAGTAACCCAATAATGTCGGGAGGTTGTCCGCGATGGCATCACAAAGCTTTAATGATACCGGGAGGTTATCCGAGACGATAAAAAAAATGGCTACAAATTGAACAGACATGGTTTCTTTGAACTAGAATCACATGTAACACTGTTCTTATGTACTTACAAATTCTTTGCCTTGTAAAGTTATGACTTCCCTCATAACTTATGAAAAATCTTACCAGTTCCAGGAGAAACGAGGTACCCCGAGACTGTGGACACGATGGTGGAATCCGAGCCAGACTCATCACCACCAAAATCACCACCGATCGACGTGATTGCTGCCCCAGAAGGTGTGGCCAATCCACCCTGCATCGACACCGAAACAACGAATCCCACTAATCCCGATTTGGATCCAAATATTTTGGCGAAACTTGGCGAAATTATAGACGATACACCGGAGTTCGGCGAGAAAATTCATGAAAAACTCGCAAAAATATGGCTACCGTTGCTGAAAAAGGGTATGTCAAAAGAGAATAGGGAGGCACTTTTGAGAAATTACCTCATACCTGAAAACTGTCCGTTACTTCAAGCACCAACGCTTAACCTTGAGGTTTCTGCGGCCATACCGGAATCTGCCAGATTTCGCGACAAGAAAATGACCGCTAGCCAGCAACAACTGGGACTGGGCATTACTGCTGTCAATAGGGGTTTACACCTGCTTGTAAATAACGAAAGCAAAGTAGTGGCAATTAACTTCATTAATGACAGATGCCGAATCTTATCCGATTTGTATCAACAAAATACTGAAGCTAGAGTCAGATTTATACTTCTCGGTTTAGACAAATCATTTTTACAATTTCTCGATCGTTCCCAACGTGACAAGACTATTTGGTAACGACCTTTCAGAAAAAATGAAAGCCTCAAAAGCTATTGTAAAACAAGGAGAACAAATCAAGAAGACATTGCCCGCACTAAAGCCTTCTAGTTCCACCTCGAGAGCACAACTAGCTGCTAACTGGTCCAGCTACCAGGGAAACTGGTCGGGACCTTTTGCTTCCAGTTGAACAAGGTTGGGGGCGAGGGGGTCAGAAGCGGACCAACTACCGAGCTCCCCCTGCATCCAGCCAGTCGAAGACCAACTACAAGCAACGTGGTCCAACACGACGTCATTGACTCAGACACATGCAGGCAGAATTAAATTATATTATGATTGCTGGGCAAAAACCACCGATAATATGAATATGAGTTCTCATATGGATTAGTCTAGGTGTAGATATCCCTTTATCAGATGGATTACTACAACCCCATAACACAACCAAAACATTGTGGTCTAAACAAGAGAAATGTGATATGGCGATCGCCACTAATAAGCTCATAGACCTAGGTGCGGTTAACATTTGTGACCCTATAAAAGACCAGTTTATATCTCGTATATTTTTATCACCTAAACCAAACGGTGAGAAAAGATTAATCTTAAATCTAAAATCATTTACTCAGTTCGTCAAAAAATCCCACATCAAAATGGAAGATCATAAGACTGCCTCTAAACTTATTAAAAAAAATGGTTTCCTTGCAACAATAGATATTAAAGAAGCCTATTTTTTAATTCCAATCAATCTTTTCGTAAATACTTGCCTATTCAATTCGAAAATGATATATCTGAATTAAACGCTTTGCCCTACGGTCTACAAAAATTATGAAGGAGGTCATGACCTACCTTAGATTCAAGGGACATAAATCAGTCATATACTTAGATGACATTTTATGTATAGGAAAAACCTACATTGAGTGCCCTTAGTAGTGTTAACGAAACTTTACGAGTGTTAGCCTGTCTCGGTTTTGTGATAAATTATAAAAAGAGCTCATTAATACCCCAACAAAAGTGCAAATTTTTAGGTTTCATTTATAATACGACAAAACTTTTGGTCTTCTTACCTATTGACAAACGTCGTAATATCGCACAGCTTGTCAAAAAAAAAAAAATATTAATTATTATTTATTAGTAATCTGTGGCTCAACTGTCAACTGAACTGACAAGGAAAAAATTTTCTCCGAATATTATACGTAAACTTTATATAAATAAACAAAATGAAACAACCCGAAGATAAATCAACCGCTAAAAATAAATTCAGAAAATACGGAGAAATCAAAATACGAAAATATGCAATAAAACTATGAACACCTAATCGTTGAAGAAGAATCACTTGTTGACAAGAGCCGCAGCTCGTCGAGCACGCTCACTACCTCCGGCCTCGTCGCTCAGCTCCGCCTCGCCGCTCAGCTCCGCCTCGCCGCCGCCGGAACCCAGCCCCACCGTGAGTGCTGTGACACTGGCCGTGGCAGTTGCGTCGAGCTCAAGCGACGAGTACTTTAAGCCGCCCACGACGCCACCACCTGCACGTCGGTGAAGAGGACGCCGGCTGCCGGACAGCTTAGGAGCTCGAGGCCCACCGGCCTCTGATAGGTTCCCAGCTCCCGGCGGAAGTGTGCAGCGCATGCGATGGACACAATCCATCAATGAAAACGTCATGCACTCATAATATGGGGCTACAGAGGGGGCAACTAACCTGACTGCGTACCGTGGTCGGATGCTCTCTCTGTTTCAGGTACTTGAACCAGCTATCAACGTGTCGGCCCAACGACTGTTGGATCAGGTGCACGTCATCCACGTTATCGTCGTCGTTCGTCGTATATGTTGGATGATAGTGTGCTTGATCGCCTCCGAACCGAAATATGTGGCAATATCATTGCTCCTCCGTCGCAGACTGTGGCACCACTACAGTCAACCCAAATTCCTATGCAACTCTACGCACCTTCCTTGAGTCATGTATGAGGCAATGGAAAACAGTCCTTCGCTATCCAGGATGTCGACCAATTCAAGGGAACGATGAGCCTGTATGGATTAAACGGGGAATATTTCAGGGCGACAGTATGAGTCCGCTTTGGTTTTGCTTAGCTCTGAATCCTCTAGGCACATTGCTGGAGGATTCAGGTCTAGCACGTAAATGTCTGCTACTTGATACTAGATGGCGCCAGCAGCACGCAAATGTCTGCTACTTGATACTAGATGGCAACACGTAAATGTTTGGTTGGTTTCAACTACTTTATACTAGATGGCGATAGCAGCTCGTAAATGCCGTTATCTACCCAGCATTAATTCTGGCGCGTAACACTATTAAACAGTTCCCTTAGAGAATCGCGCCAGTGGAGATTGTATATCGCTTTGATGGCTCTTTTCTGCAGAATAAAAATAGACTCGATGTCTGCAGCCCGTCCCCATAGTAAAATACCGTAAGATATGATACTGTGAAAGTAACTAAAATAGACCAGTCTCGCGGTATTGACATCTGTTAACTGGCGGATTTTCCCAATAGCATATGGTGCTGAACTTAGCCGACCTGAAAGAGATGTTATATGATGGCGCCATTGCAGCCTTTTTATCGACAAATTCTAGTTTTTCCTTATTCAATACTATGTCACAATCACTGCTTTTGACATTTGGTAAGGCAAATCTAATGCATTTTGTTTTCTTTTCATTTAGAACCAAATATTTCGCCGTGAACCAATTTTGGACGTGCATTATTGCGTTATTTGTGACATCAACATTGTTCGCCCGTCTATTTATCTTAACAATTAAAGAGGTTTTATCGGCAAACAACACCATATTAAGTTTTTGTTACAATAAATAGGGTAAATCATTGATATACACCAAAAATAAGAAAGGACCCAAAATCAAACCCTGGGGTCCCCAGAACTCCAAACTCAAAACAAACTTAAAATGGGCGTCCGCCCATTTTTACGTTTAATCCCGACGAGTTTACGCCGTTTATTTGAACTAATTACTGTCTATCATTCTAATAAGATTTGACTAAATTTAACGCTGTTTTGCCTAGTCCGTAATGCTCAAGTTTGTGGAGCGTGATCAACGCAATCAAACGCCTTCGAGAGATCACAAAAGACACCTATGGCATCCTTAGCGTTCTCCCACGCATTTAAGATGTGCTTTAGTAAGGTAACACCAAAGTCAGTTGTCGTTTGGTGACACCATACTGTCTATTATGCAAGATGTTATTCGTGTTAAAATGAATAAGCATCTGATTTAGCATTACTTTTTCAAATACCTTACTAAACACTGGCAACACAGATACTAATCTTTGTATCTTTACTATTCCCAGATTTAAAAAGTGGTATTCAATTCAGTCGGGCATGCTAAAACGTTCGCCTGTAATAAATCAAAAGCAAGCGAAGGCGAGGAATCTAAGGCTTCAGTAGTTTTAATAGGGATACTTGTTAAGAAATTTACAAATTCTTGAGCAACTTGTTTGCTATCGCTAATAAGTCCATGTGAAGTCTTGAATCCGTGTTATGTTTTGTTCCTATTTGTTTCATTATTTATAGTTATAAGTTGGATAGTTATCCAAAGCGTCTTAATTTTATTGTTTGCTGTACCTTATTGCTTATGTATAAAACCTTAGCTACCTTACAAGTATTTTTATAAATTTTTGAGTAGGTAGCTACATACTATGTAGTGCGTAACTATGTGTCTCAGTGGAACTTGGCAAACGAAACCTAACCCTGGGGGTCTTCCTTGATCTAGCAAAAGCCTTTGACACAGTTTCGGCTTCTATGCTCCTTAAGAAATTAGAGGCCATGGTAATTAGGGGAACGTCGCTGAAACTCTTTGCTGATAACTAGACGACAGATATCCATGTCTTAAAAATATATACAATATCACGAGCGATGAGCAAAAAAAAAATATTGGTTTTGGTGTTCCTCAGGGCAGCATTCTGGACCCAACCCTTTTTCTGGTTTATATTACTGATTTATGCAATTTAAACATTAAACATGGTAACATTGTTTCATACGCTGACGACACGTCCTTAGTATTTACCGCTAAAACCAGTAAAGAATTGTACGAATACGCTCAATTGGGTTTCAATATTTGGCTTCAAAGCAATTTACTGACATTAAATGCTGCCAAGACCAAATATATATATTCACTTTTCCATGCGCAAGCCTCAATTTAACGTTACTAATCCTGACCTGTTTGCCCATAATTCTGGATAGCCTATTTAGTTTAAATTTAAAAAAAAAACATTGATAGCTTGCGACTTTAATGCTCACCACACAAATAGGTCATTTAAAAATGACATAAGAGGGATACAAATCTTGGATTCAGCGATTGAGAATAGCTTTATTTCCTTGAACAATGGCAGCCCTACAAGAATAAGATTGGTGAGTGGTATACTACAAGAATCGTCTCCCAATGTTACATTTGTGTCATCGGACATTGCTGTTAACTTTAAGTGGGATGTAACAAATGAAACATTAGGAAGCGATCACTTGATAATAAAAATAAGTTTAAATTTTTACAGTAATTGCAGGCCATTTAGGGGGCGTAAATATAAGTTATCCAAGCTAAAATTGGCTGACAACACCGGCTAACGTCAAACATCGCTCTGTATATTTTTATTTTTATTAACCAATAATTAGTGAATTTTTTTGATATAAATTGCCTAAACTTGCATAAATTCAATCTGAATGAGTAGCTATACCAGTCACAGTGTTATCTCTGTCTGAAAACAACATATCTTCGTGGATCAGGCGGGTTCAGTGCGAGTGTGATTCTACAGTGAATAAGGATAATTTCACCATCTTCACTTTATAATCAGATTGGCCAAAAACACACTTAACAATACACAGACAATAAGACACGACACTCGTCATAACAACTCTAAACAACTAAATATAATCTTAATTGAACGGTTGAGAATTCAAAGGCAGAATAATTTTCAATGTAAACAAAAAATAGATGACTCATTCACTAATTTGACAAGATAATATTCGTTCAGTAACTTGACTTGCAATATCTGAATTCCTCCATCCATTTTCGTTTAACTTTTATTTTAAATGGAACGCTAGTACCATTTAAAATAAAAGTTAAACAAAAATGGATGATTGTGATAACATTACTTACCGCAAAATTCACCGAACCAGTTCATTAAAAGACATGACTAGAGATAATTCGGCGCTATTCGACGCGACTATGATGAGTTTACCTAACACGTCTTTGAATATTAGTCAAACAGTACTTGATTTAAACGATAAAATCAAACAATTATCTGTGGATTTGCTTATAGCGCACCAAGAAATTGAGAATCTCAACTTTGAAAACTTTCGCCTAAAATCAGATTTGCAAAAATACCTAAAAGTCATAGACACCTACAAGACTTTAAATAAATCAGAAAACAAAAATGCTACACCACGAACTGGACAGAAAACAAAAAAAAAAACAAAATGTAACTACAACGCCAGCTTCAAAGAGTCAACATAAGATGACGTCCCCACTACGACAAATAATGAATGATACTATCGACACTCCAGAAACAAAGAAATTAGTTTCAACTACCTCACAAAATAAAATAAATAGAAATCCAGCGAGAGCAAACTAGAACTTGTACTGAAAAAGCAAAAACAATACACAAATAAAAACACCCCTACACACCAAACTGAGTCGGAAGACAAGACTGCATGCACCAATCACTGAAAAAAATAAGATCAAAATTATGCATCATCAGTAGCAACAACACAAACAACGTAGTATCACTAGCCAAAAACACATTTGCTGAAACACAAATATGCCAGTATCTTCTGCCTAACAGAGGAGTTAAAAGTCTATTATGTAATATCAGTATGAAATTGGCTGACTACACAAGTGATGACTACTGCATAATTTTCATTGGAGACGAAGACTTTGGAAGCACAACGAATTATCTTGACCTAATTATTTATATTAGAGAGACTTTACTGACTGTTCAACATACTAATGTTATATTATGCCTACCGACTTACAAATGTACCCCTGTTATGGATAACTCACGAATTGAGACTTTTAATAATTGTACCCACGCACGCCACCGCGAACATACGTACTTTCAATTACCTCTGTGCTAAAATTTTATAAACAGTGTAAAAAGTTAATGAAGCAAGGATAAAACGACACAGTTATTAACTTTACCATTGTGGTGACAATTGTGTGCAAAATCATAGCGAAATTGCAACGTTTACCAGTGTTGTGAGCAGTTTTAAAATCAAAACTAACTTTGACGAAATTATAAAGTGTGTTTTTTGGACTTTGACCTCATTAGCTACACAAAGGAATCGTCAAGACCGCCGCACACGTATCGCATGACCACTTACTTAGCGCTGGCTAATTCCATACGTCCCTTGAACGAGCGCCGCAGCCTAGTGGTGCAACGCTCCTACTTGAGTTGAGAGAGGTCCACGTTCGAATCACATGAGCACTACTTCTTTTTTTGTTTTTTTTTGCTCTATTATATTTTGTTTTGGTTTTTTTTTTGTGACTTTATTGGTTTTCCCTTAACCATATAAACTATATTTCATCTAAATAATTAATTATTAAAATGCAACGCACTCCACCAAAAAGTTTCACTCACGGACAATCACTTTCGGAATCAGATTTGATGTCTGTCGCAAGTGAAAAAACTGGCGGCATTAATGTGACTGTGCGTAGCAAGCGTCTTCGTGTGGATGATTCACCGAACAAGCAGCTGGATTCTGAGTCCTATTCAACATTTAGTGCTTTCCAATCTGAGTTACGCGAGATGCTGTCAAAATGGAAAGCCGATCAAGAGCAGCTGGTTACGAAGGAGTCACTACGAAATTTTATGCAGCGGGAACTAGGAAAAACTATCAAGGATACCATTAAAGAGTCAGTGACGGACCAGCTATCTAGCATAAATGAGCGTCTGAGTGCCTTTCACGACTCGCTCAATTTTTTTAACCAAACGTTTGAGGAGTTTAAAGTTCGTCTGGAACAAAAGGAATCCATCATTACGACTCTGCAAGCCGATAATGACCGTTTGAAAACGAATGTCAATGAGTTGACAACACGTTTAAATGTAGTTGAGCAGCATATGCGTGAGAACAATGTAGAAATCAACGGTATTCCTGAACACAATAACGAAAACTTGGCAAACACATTAATCAACTTATCTAAAACAATCGGGAGTTCCTTGAATGATAGCGACATATTGCAGATCACTCGAATCGCTAAACTAAATAAGGATAATGATCGCCCACGTTCGGTCATCGCAAAGTTACAATCTCCTCGGCAGCGCGACACGATCCTGGCAGCAGTTAGCAACTACAATAAGAAACACCCGGAAGATAAACTGAGCTCTCACCATTTGGGTATAGCCGGCAAACGAGCTCCTGTATTTGTGACTGAACACCTGAGCCCAGCCAATAAACAGTTGCATGCAGCAACGAGGAAACTTGCCAGGGAAACTTCTTACAAATTTGTCTGGATTCGTAATGGCAGAATCTTTGTTCGTAAGGATGTTAATCATGATTCTATATATATTCGTAACTTGGATACTTTAAATAGACTGAAAATTGAGTAACTTCCTTGCAATATTATTTAAAATGAATAGTTTAGAGTTAAACATAACAAAAATGCTTAACATATACTACCAAAATGTTAGAGGAATGAGAACTAAAACTAATGATATTTATCACAATATTTTGTTAAACAACTATGACTTAATTGCTTTTACAGAGACATGGTTAAACTCAAATATATGTACTAGTGAATTTATCGATGATAGATATATTACTTTCCGCAAAGATCGGTTGCTTACTGGGACTTCCAAAAAAGATGGAGGCGGAGTGTTAGTTGCTGTTTCAAAACACATAAAATCAACAAGAGTTCAGAGCTGGGAGACCAGTTCTGAAGATTTATGGATAATTCTAGAAATCAAATCTCAACACTCTATAAGAAAAATTGCAATATGTATAGCTTACCTTCCGCCTCCGGTCAAAATAGAAAATTTATCCTCATTTCTAAATAACGCTGATAATATAGTGGCTAAAGTGGACGATGTCCTGATTCTTGGAGACTAATTTGGGTTTTATAAAGTGGAACAAAGTGAATAAAGGTTTTCAGCACACACTCCCCGAAAATTATACAAATACACTGGGTTATTCTCTAACCGATTTTATTTCATTAAATAATCTCTATCAGTTCAATAACGTAAGAAACATCAATGATCGAATATTGGATTTGGTGATAAGCAATCTGAAGAACATTACAGTTACTCCTTCCCTTGATCTACTTAGTAGGCCCGATTCACTGCACCCTGGTTTACTCGTAAATATATCCGATACAACCACCGAGACACTAAAATGTAACCATAAATCAGGATACAATTTCTTTAAGGCAGATTACGCTAAAATAGTAGCTAAATTGAAAGAAATAGATTGGACTGCCTTATTTTTTAAATGCGGTGACGTAAATGATATGGTCTCTCAATTTCACAATTCTCTTCAGAATGTTATTGCTATGTTGGTACCGAAATACAACCGCAAGAAGCAGAAATATCCAACCTGGTTCTCATATCGGTTAATAAAACTGCTTCATCAAAAACAAAAAGTGAGACTAAAATGTCGCAAATATGAAAATCCGCGTGATATTCTTGAGTTCGAGAGGTTGCGTGAACAATGCCATAAACTTATTAGATCGTGTTACAATTCATACAAACAAAGAATAGAATCCGACATAGTAAAGAACCCTAAGGCTTTTTGGCGTTATATAAAAGACAAACGCCAAGGGCAATCTAGGTTTCCATCCAGTATGCAATTAGATGGGTCGGTTGCTGATACTGGACCCGAAATTTCGAACTTGTTTGCCCAACAATTTTCTTCAGTGTATAGTGTGAATAACGTAGGGACAACTGATGTGTCCCATACTGTACATAAAGTACTCCATAAAATAAGCCTTACAGAGAGAGAAGTTCACAACAAATTAAAGAATTTAGACTCTCTGAAGGGCCCCGGTCCTGATTCCATCCCACCTGTCTTTATAAAGCGCTGCTGTAATGCACTGGCATTTCCGTTATGCACTATTTTTAATCGTTCATTGGCCGAGGGAATTTTTCCTGATGTGTGGAAACAAGCAAAAGTTGTACCTATATATAAAAAGGAGGATCCCGTGGATGTTAAAAACTATCGTCCGATTTCAATATTATCATGTCTCTCGAAAGTATTCGAGTCCCTTATTTGTCCAATAATCACGCAACACCTTAATTCTAATGTTTCATCTGGTCAGCATGGTTTTCTGGCGGGTCGTTCAGTGGAAAGTAACCTGATCCAGTTTGTGTCCGACATATCCGACTCTCTGGACCAAAGACTGGAGGTGGATGCGGTGTACACGGACTTCAGCAGTGCTTTTGATAAAGTTAGTCACTCACTACTTTTGTCGAAATTAGCAGCTAATGGCGTACATGGATCACTGCTGGGGTGGTTTGCATCGTATCTAGAACAGAGGACACAGAACGTTGTCTTGAATGGTTACGTGTCAAAGCCATATGTATCCAACTCGGGTGTTCCTCAAGGATCCCATTTAGCACCAGTCTTATTTTTGCTTTTCATAAATGACTTGGGGCAGGTTATCAAAACCTGCAAATTCTTAATGTTTGCCGATGACCTTAAGATCTACATGCCAATCATGACACCAAACGACTCTGTGGCGATGCAACATGACTTAGATCAAATTGTAGATTGGTGCAATAAAAATGGCATGACCTTGAACGCTAAAAAATGCTTTCATATAAAATTTTCAAGAAAGAAAAAATCTATCGTAACATCTTACAAAATTAATAACGTAACACTTACCAGGGTCAGTGAAATTCGGGATCTGGGAGTGATAATGGATGAGGGGTTAACTTTTGGGCAACATATAGATAGTTGTGTTAAAAAGTCTGCCCAGCTACTAGGTTTTCTAAAAAGAAATACTCAAGGATTTAGATCCGTAAAATCGAAAATCGTTCTGTATAATGCGTTAGTGCGCAGTAAGTTGGAATACGCCAGCGTTGTTTGGAATCCGTTTTATGCTATACACTCCCAGCGTCTAGAGAGCATACAAAGGGCTTTCACCAAACACCTTGCTTTTATGGCCCCCGGCATATCTCATAGGTGCCCATACCAACAACGTCTGACATTCTTCAATATAACTTCACTATATCAACGAAGAGTTATGCATAGCCTTTTGTTCCTATACAAGTTAGTCAACGGCCACATTGATTGTAGTGAACTACTATCGCGCATTTATTTGAGTGTTCCGCACAACATTCCACGATATCCCCTTACCAGATTGTTCCATCGCCCTTCTACCCGTACCAACATAGGTCGCAACTCCCCACTAGCGAAGATGTGTGACAACCTGAATTCACTTATTAAGTCCATTCCTGAGACAGATATATTTGGTGACTCTAAGGCGAAATTTAAATCGAGAATCCTGGCTTCCCTACGTGCTATCAAGTCTCCTGATCAAGACAGTTATCCAAAAAGTTAACTTTGTTTGTATATGTATTCCCTGGTCTACTACTGTTATGTCTTCCGTTTTATTGTATGTATTGAATGTATTGTATGTTATTGTTTTTAAATCGTATCTCTTTGTAGTAGTGTATAAATAATCTGGCGTGTTTTTGTCAATGCTGTGTTTGCCCGTAATTGGCATATATATTAGAATATTACCATAAGACTCAATGTATCAATGTCCATATATGTGCTGTGGGTAAACCTTATATAAATAAATAAATAAATAAATAAATAAACTTGTTATATCTTGACATTTATACTCATAAGTAATGCACTACTATTTACACTAACCTATTCTATTCTATATTTTTATATGGCAAACAAAGCCGATGTCGACTATTCTGCCAGTGTCTAAAGTAGATTGTAAAAGCAAGTGGGTATATTAGTAAAAAAAAAAAACATAAACTAGGTCCAGATTCTTCGATTGATCGGTACAGTTGAATACTTGTTGGATTAGTATGGGACTGAAACAAACAAGAAATAGATGTACATATATAATAACATTGTTATACATTAAAATTTCAATATATGCCACATCCACACAGACAGAGATTTAGAGTCGTGTATGACTCACAATTTAATATTATTGTGACGGATGAAAATCATCAGCGCCACAAGCAGTTCTGGAGAGGAATGTGTTAGAAGGGAGGGGAAGTTAATTGGAAGAGGGATCTTAAATTTGGGGAGCCGGCTATATAAATCGAGTGAGGGGGCGTTTTTCGTACATTCAAAGAATATATGGTCTAAGGTTCCTTCACTCATTCCGCACTCGCATAGAGAGGAGTCGCGTACACGAATTTTTTGCAGGAAAACAGGAGTACAACAGAAACCTAGACGGATTCTGCAAAGAACAGATATAATCGTTTTGGAGGCCTTTCTGAAACTAAAGAAAGGTTTTGACTTGATTGTTGGTTGGACAGCATAGAAAAATCTACCTTTCTTCTTACCGGACATATTCCATTGTTCCTGCCATGAACACTGGAGATCGTATTTTGGGATGGACAACAGATCATAGCTCAAATGAGTATTGTGTGAAAGGTCAGCCGTTACAGATGAGCAGGCATCTTTAGCCATAGCATCAGCACATTCGTTACCCTTGATGCCGCAATGACTAGGTATCCAAACTAACTGAACATCCCTTTGACTATTAGCACAGGAAACAGGCTTGCAAACAGCTTAGGGAATCTGTGAAGATGACTGCTTTCTCAACGTTAGTGTGTGACTCTATAAAAAGGCAAGCTTCCAATATAGCCACACACTCACCAGTGAATACAGAAGATTCCTTAGGACATTTGAACTGAAGTACGATTCTGGAGTTTTGGAAATAAACCGCAGCTCCGGTGTTGTTTTCGTTATTTAATTTGGAAGCGTCAGTGAAAAATAATTGAAAGCCATTCCAGCGCTCGCCGACCACCGCATTGAAGGCCGAATTCGCCAATGGGGATTTTTTCGATATACCAATATCATAGAGAATTTTGGGAGTAAAACAAATTACTTCATAGGCAAAGTTAAAAAGGGGTATTCTGGGATACTGGATGATGTTAAATTATTAAGTCTTCTTAACGCTTTAAGGGTTAGGGGGATTTCTTTATTTTTCCAGTAATTTGAGTTTCTGCATAAGACATCTAACTCGTTTAATCTGGATATAAGGGGATGGGATGATCTATTAAGTAGTCTAGACAGGAAACGGGAGGCGAGAAATTGCCGTCTTAGGGCCAGTGGAGGTTCAGCGCATTCGACCTGCAATGCGTTAATGGGAGAGCACTTCATACAACCAGATACGATCCGAAGGCATTTGGCCTGAACCCTATCCAGTCCCGCCAAGGCACCTTTGTTGCAAGGAACGAGTTGGTATATACCATAGTCCAGAACGCTACGAACTAAGGCATTGTACACTAGTTTCATGGTATAGGGATGGGCACCCCACCAAACACCCGTAAGAACTTTTAAAATTGAAATGGTTCTTTCACATTTTTGGATAAAAAAATTTATGTGAGGTTTGCCAGTTAATTTAGTATCTAAAAATACGCCTAAAAATTTTGCTTTATTTGCTAGTGGGATATTATGGCCTAAAATGCTTACTGAGATTGGGGGAATTAGTCTTTTGCGAGTGAAAATTACTGCCGAACTTTTTGGTGCTGAAAGTGATAGGCCATGGTTTAAAAGCCACTGGTTCAAAGAGTCCAGAGAGAAACATAGAGATGCAGCAGCGTCAGCGATGGAGGGATCTGTCACATATAGGGCAATGTCATCGGCGTATTGGAGAATCTGACAATTGTTATTTAAGCAGGACCCAATATCAGCCGTATATAGATTATATAGGATTGGACTAAGGACAAAACCTTGCGGGAGACCCTTCCACGTCTGCCTTTTATCGAACTTTTCTCCCTGGACCCTCAGGACCATGGAACGGGATGAAAGGAGTTCACATATGCATTGTATCATCTTAGCCGGGAGACTCAGCTGGTGCAATTTTTGCCTGAGTACGGGAAGAAGAACATTGTCGTATGCGGAGGAGATATCGAGGAAAGCGGCAACAACGGATTTATTCTTGGAAAAGGCTATCTGGATGTCCGTGATCAACACACCGACACTATCCATTGTGCTAAGCCCTGTCCTAAAACCAAATTGGTGTTTCGGCAGTAACTCTCTCGATTCGACTATCCATTCCAGACGATTTTTGATGAGGTGTTCAAGTAGTTTAGCTAGAACGGAAGATAAGGCAATTGGTCTAAGGCCATTCGGATCGTCTGCATGTTTGCCAGGTTTTAATAAGGGAATGATAATCTGTATCTTCCACTGATCTGGTACCCAACCATGATCATAACAAAAATTAATAATGTCAAGAAAGTAAGTTCTAGCCTTAATGCCACAATGGGAAATAAAAGAATATGGTATGCCATCAATACCTGGAGCTGAGTCCCGGACATGCTGCAACACCACACTTAGTTCATCCAGGGTGAATGGGGCATCAAAGGGATCCACACGAGTATTGGACAGGGGCACATTTAAACTTTCAGATAAAGATGGGACATAAGGTGATGCTATTTTGTCAAAAAAATATTCAGCTGTTTCCCTAGTTATTGGTGAAGTAATTGAAGGGGAACACCCACGCCTGAATCTGTTTATCTGTTTCCAAACTACAGAGATTGGAGTAGAGGGTGAGAGCGTTGTGCAGAATTTCACCCACCCCGCACGTTTCTTCTTACGAAGGAGACGTTTGGCTCTGGCATTATGTTGAAGATATGCCAAGAGATTTGCGGTGCTCATATCTACATTGTAGCGTGTCTCGGCCTCGTTTCTTTCTCTAACTGCCGCAGTGCACTGAAGCAGTGCAGTGAAGGGATTTTATTTCTAGCACTGTTCTTTAGTGGAAAGCTAGAATCTGCACTCGAGGTAACAGCTGTAACAAAACCCTCATAGCAACTTTTGGCATGGCAGTGACCAGAAGAGTCTGGTAAACACGAATTTAAATTTGGAAGATCATCAATTTTATCCTCCAATAATAATACAAACTTAACCCAATCGGGTTTGGATAAGTTATGTTTCAGAAGTGGAGGAGAAGTTTTTTCTAAAAATGTTTTATTAATGAAAGATATGATAATAGGGTAATGGTCACTACCATGCGACAAAGATGTGCATTCCCACAGAGTAGACGCTGCTAATTCGACTGAACAAAATGTAAGGTCAACACAACTTTTTTGTTGTCCTGGAAGAGCTCTACGAGTTGCGCAGCCATTGTTCAGAATGCAGAGGTTTAAATCATCCAGCATCTCTACCAGGCCCACACCGAAGGCATCACAGCGTTCGGACCCCCATCTGTAGTGGTGGCAGTTAAAGTCGCCCATAACTAACAGCGGTCCATTAATGTTGGTAAAAATGTTTTTCATAATATCTAAAAAGTCAGAATGGGGGTGTGCAATATAAATGGAAAACACTGTGATGCCCTCAACCCTTCCTGCAGTAATACTCAAATTACCCTCGAAGGGGGGTAAAGATAAGGGAGAAAGTGGGATCCGATTATTTACGAAGAGAGCCGACCCTCCGTACCCATCGGATCTATCACATCTGAGTATGTTAAAATGTGGCATACGAAAGCTAAGACTTGGGGTGAGCCAAGTCTCAGCTATGGAGCAAGCCAACGGCTTGTACTTATTTAAAAGAAATATGAGGTCGTGTTTCTTATGCCACACGCTCCTCACATTCCACTGTAGAAATGTTAGGCGGGACGCCATTTTTAATGTCTAAAAGTAGAGAAATAAGTTTATCGGCAACGTTGGACGGTGATTGGGAAATATTTGAAGAAGCAGAAAAAAGAGTTGGTAAGAGTTTTATCAAGAGTTCAATAATTGAATTAATGTTGTTTGAGGGGATATTATCATTATTTAAGGCACAGCCATTGGGCTGTGAGGGTTTGGGAGTGCTAACTATTTGCTGGTGAGCAGCTTTGTCATAAGATGGGGAAAGAGGGGCATGCGTTTTAGGCTGGATGACAACTGTTTTTCTATATGAGATGGGAGTTTTAGTGGCATTAGCATAGTTCCTGGAAGCAGCTGGGATTGTTTTGCTGGCATCAGCATAGGAAATGCATTTCTCTGCCATAACGGTCTTAATAGCTTTTTGTCTGCCATGCTCGGGGCATGACCTGCTGTTGGCGAAGTGATTCCCCGAACAAAGCACACAAAATGCCTCGCTCTCAGAGATGTTGCAACCATCATCAGGGTGATCGTGGCCACATCTACTGCAGCGTGGTTTTGATCTGCATAAATTTGCTACATGTCCGTATCTACAGCATTTACGGCATTGTATAGTTGGGAAAATGTATTGCACCACAGGAAGGGATGTATAGCAGCAGAAGATCCTCTTCGGTAGAACTTGTCCATCAAAAGTGATAACGCAAGTTTCAGTGGGTTTCCATTCCGTTATACCTTCCTTCTGAACTTTACGGTTAATACGTCGCACTTTAAGGATATCGCCACATCCTGAAGGCACAGATAAGTAAGTGATGGCCTCTTCTTCGGAGATATCAGAGGGAACACCGGTTACCACACCCATCCTTGTTATGTTGTATGTGGGTATTGATGCAGTATAGCCGTGTTTTGCTAGCAGACTATTAACTAAAAAAGAGTTGGCATCCTGAGGTGATGTAAACTCCACGGATACGCGGTTCCTACCCACTCTACTGACGCCGCCACGAACCACATTCGCAACATTGTTAGTCCACAAAAATTTGCCAAAGTTAACTGGGTGTAGTGTGGTGCCTGCATTTTGTTGGGTCTCTATGCGAGAAACGTGGACTAAATATGGGGCTTTATCCAAAACTGAGTATCTAATTCGGCCTATTTGGCTCTTTGGCTGCTTGTTTGGAGGTGTTGGGATATTATTTGTTTCGTGTCCGGGGCGTTTGCGTGAGTTATGTAGGGATGGTGACATCTCCATCTCTGAGACGCTACAAACTACGTCCGCAAATTGTGATAGTGGTTTCGGAGTCGGAGGAAAAGGAGTCATGGAAGCAGGAATGTCGGGGGGGTCAGGGTCGGGGGGTTTATTTTTGTCCATTTTTTATGAACGGCTTAAAAATACAACACTCACAATACAAACCTGGTAACAAACACAAAGACAACACACTTAAACAATAACAAGTTCAAAAGTAACAACAATCACACAGAAAAAGCTAAAAAAAACTCGAGACACACGTGCTAATCAAAACACCCGTGGCTAGAATCTACACTAACCTAGACTTGACATTTGATATTTCCATGTTTAATTATAATGGAAAAATTAACTATTATGGCGTGATGAATATATTTGACGATTTGAAATATTATGTTAAAAATAACGTCAATCTGGAATTAATCGATAATGATTCTCTTAATTTTTTTCGTGGATAAGCCAACCACACTTTATTCAAACATAACTATTTTCCATCAAAATCTATGTGGAATTAATAAAAAAAAGATGACCTTGAAATATATGTAGGTGAGTTGTTCAATAAACTCGACTTTTTATGTATATCTGAACAATTTTTGAATGACACTCTCGCAAAACAATTTAATTTTATGAATTATAAAATGGGTTCTTATAACACTAGACTCAAAAAGTCTAGGGGAGGTTCTATGATCATAACACTCAAAGATAGAAACGTGGAGGAACTACTGGTTTGTAAAAATTTATATAAAATCGATATTTTCGAAGTTTGTGGAGTCAAGGATATAGACACAAATTTGTGTGTTGTTTGTAGTTATAGGACTCCTACAAACAGTAATTTTGATGTTCTCATGGATAGGCTTGAACAATTATTACAGCACTTTCTCAGTAAATTATGTATAATTTGTGGTGACTTCAATATTGATGTGTTAAAAGATGACTTGAGACATAATTCTTTCTTATCGTTATTAACGTGCTACAATTTCAGGTGTTTAATAAATTCTCCCATCTTCATAAGAAATAAAACCGAATCATGCATAGATAATATTTTGACTGACTTACCTGATAGTTTCATAGACGGTACAAATGTTGATCACAATGGGTTATCAGATGAGCACGCGGGACTTTTCTGTACACTACGTCTACAAAGAGTTGAGTTTAAGAATTTGCCAAATTATATCCGTCTTTCCCGAAGAAAATATAATGATGAGAACAAAATTAACTATAGAAAAGAAGTATTACAAACTGATTGGAGCACAGGTATCAACACTTTTATAAGTAAGTTCAAAGAAATACATTCATCTATCTTTAGGAAGCACAAAACAAAAGTTAATTTTAAAAAGAATGGATGTTCCAAATGGATAACAAAAGGCATAAGGATTGCAAGTAAAATGAAACGTTTCCTAACGCAGTAGATAAAACCCACTGTGATATTTCGGTTCTTGAATATCGTAAAAGGGTCATCAGAACGTATAGAAAAGTGTTAAGTTGTGCAAAAAGAAATGATGTCAGAAAACAAATAGAAATGGCATCAGATTCCAGTAGGATGATTTGGAAAATAGTCAATAGACAGCACAACGCTGCAAAGAACATTGACAATGAACAAATTGTACTTAGGATTGACGACACGGTAACAAATGGTGCTTTGGATGTGGCTAACATTTTTTCAAAATAGTTCGATAACAACGTCCGCCTAAAAGGATGTGACCAACAATTGGCGATGATATTTTTAACTGAAAGTGTCCCCAGAGTAGAATCTAACATGAATTTTGATGCAGTCACACCCTTGGAAGTGTTCCGCCTTGTTAAAACCATGGTAAACAAATCTTCCACTGACTATGACGAAATTCCCCTGACTATTATAAAAGAAAATATTGATTTATTGGCCCCCCAATCGCATCGTTTTATAATGAGTGTATTGAGGAAGGGCTGTTTCCTGATCAGCTTAAAATTGCTCGAGTACTTCCAATTTTCAAGAAAGTTTCTAAAACGGATCCGGGGAATTATAGGCCGATATCCCTGTTACCTGTGCTATCGAAGATCCTTGAGAAAATTATAAAGGATAGGCTCTTGAAACACGTTAAAATGCACAGAATCTTGGACCGGCAACAATTTGAGTACCAGCAATCTTTAGGAACCACCGATGCTATTGAGGCTTTAATCGACGAGGTAGTCTGCAATGTAAATAAAAAGCGTAAAATGGCCGGTATCTTTCTAGATCTTAGCTCTGCCTTCGACACGGTGGACCATGAAATTCTGCTGGCCAAATTGGAACATTATGGTAAACGGGAGAACGCTCTGAGGTTATTCATATCCTATTTGCATAACAGGCGACAGTATGTAGAGATTAAATCGGTAGTAGACGGAGAACAAAAAATTTACAAATCCAAGCTAGTTACTATGTGTCGTGGTGTTCCTCAGGGATCTGTTCTGGGCCCTATTTTCTTTATCCTATTTCTAAATGATTTGATTGAGTTCATTAAAAAACGTTTTACAGATATAAGTCTAATTATTTTTGCTGAAGACACCAATGCAATTGTTTCTGCAGATAACTTAAATAATTTAGAATCTAAAATAAATAGTGTACTAAAAGCTTTTGAAAACTGGTTTGTAACAAATAACCTGCAACTTAATGCAAATAAAACAAAGTGTATATTATTTAAATCGACGGTCCGGAAGAACGCTGATATTGAGGCTATATCTTGTGGTAATAAAGTGGAAGTAGTTGACCATGTCAAATTCCTCGGTGTTCACGTTGACGCGCTGTTGAACTGGAAGGTAAAGATTTCGTCTTTGACAAAGTCTGTTAGCTCGGCATGCTATGCAATCAGAACTCTGAGGGAAGAACTAACTTTGCCCCAACTCAGAATAGTATACTTTGCTCTAGTGGAATTTAAGATTAGATATAGTATTGAGTTCTGGGGCAACAGTTATAAGTACAATGTCCACTCGGCATTTATAATTCAGAAAAGAGCTTTAAGGACTATGCTCCGCTTAAAACAGACAGAATCGTGCAGGGACCATTTCATCAGACTTCGAATTTTAACTGTGCCATGCCTGTATATTCTGGTATTGCTAACTAAACTTGTTAAGAATTTGCACAATATTGAAACAAATGAGCAAAAACAAGCTAGAGATAAGACTCGTAGGAAAGACTTACCGAACTTAATCCAACCAAAACTGAACTTGGTTCATCATAGTACACGGTATCAATCTGTCTTTTTCTACAACAAGTTACCTTTAGAATTTAAAAGCATAACTAGCTCAAACCTGTTCAAAAATAAATTAGAGACATATTTATTGAGGAAGGCCTATTATAGTATCCACGAATTTATAAATGACATGCGATAATATAATTAGTTGATTTTGAATTTATTATAATGAATGTGGATTATTATTCTTATTATTAGTTTTTTTATCTTTGGTTAATTTTTATTCTGACATTTCTTTCTTAATTTTAATTTTAAGTTGGTATAATTTTGACATTCCATTTTATTGTAATTTCTTTTTTCATTTTCGTTAATTTTTATTGTGACACTAGCTGTCCCGCGCAACTTCGTCTGCGTCTTAGCGAGATGATATATAACCTATAGCCTTCCTCGATAAATGGGTTATCTAACACTGAAAGAATTTTTCAAATCGGACCAGTAGTTCCTGAGATTAGCGCGTTCAAGCAAACAAACAAATTCTTCAGCTTTATATATTAGTATAGATTTCTTTTTCATTTTTTATTTTTGTAGGTATAATCTTGACATTCCATTTTTATTTATATGGTATTAATTAATTAACTGTATTTGTTTGTTTGTATTATTTGCTAGCGATGTTTTTATTTTATTTTCTACTCAATGTATGTTGTTTTGAAATAAATGACTTATGACTTAGCCAATTGGAAGCTGTATAAGGAGTATCTTACCGTAGCTTTTAATTACACAGTGGTAACACATAATATTTAAGAAAAATATGATTTTATAATTGATCAAATTAATACCGCTACTAATAAGAGTATTCCACTAATTAAAATATATACTGACCCTACTAGCAAATTTAGACCAAAACCATACTGGAATCCTAACCTGTCTAAGTCTGTTGCTCAGAGAAGACTTATGCTCAAACAATTTAGACGCAATCACCACACACACCACACACCACACACCTTTAAAAATCTCAATTCTTGAAAAATGTATTGCTGATTCAAAAAAAGCCTTACATTAAGCTAGGCAACAGAGTTGAAGTGGTTATTGCAATAGTATTGACGAGACAACTACAGCTACAGAGATGTGGAATCAAATGCTATGGATTGAGGGCTATAAAAAGGAACCATTTCAACCTACAGACCAACAAAAAGAGGAACTATTGTGCAACTTAGCACCTGATTCTGTATTTCCCCCGATGCCTACCATCAATTCAATGAATCCAGCTCTTGAGGCAGATTTCAGTTATGAAGAAATGCAGAAATGTTTAAAAAAAAATACAGCGCCCCTGGACCAGACCTTATATTATAACTTACTCAATGTTTTATAACTAAACAACAATTGCTAAGCTTTCCTTATTGGATACTTATAACTTGATTTTTTCATACGGTTACATCCCCTTATAATGGAGACAGATAAAAATTATCCCTATTCCTAAGGTTAGTAATGAAAATGCTGCGACTAAGATTAGACCAATTGCTCTCATGTCCTGTGTTTGCAAAATTCTCCACACAATGATTAATAAGCGTTTAGAGTGGTACGTTGAGAAAGAAAAAATTTTATACTCCGAAACTACAGGTTTTAGACGGGCTCATTCAATTTGTCATATACAAATAAGATTTTCTAAAAACATCTCGAATTTAGCATGTTTCCTCGACTTAGATAATACTTATAATAATGTCATAGTTAGTCTAATTATTAAGGCTTTGGAAGATATCAACGCGGGCTGTAAAATATCTAAATAATAAAAGCGGAAAGTACCCACGACACTGACTGTGTATGTCGATGGACGCATAGAGGTTTAGCTCAAGGGGACCCGTTGTCCCCTCTATTGTTTAATATTGTTACCTCTAAGAATACGCACAACATAAATAACCTATTAATATCTCAATATGCAGATGATTTTGTTTTTTAGGGTTCCGAAAAAAAAAGGAACCCTTATAGGATCACTCGGGTGTCTGTCTGTCTGTCTGTCTGTCTGTCTGTCCGTCTGTCACAGCCAGTTTTCTCCGGATCCACTGAACCGATTCTGTTGAAATTTGGTACACATATGGACTTCTATGACCCAAACACGGACGCGTTACGTAAATTATTAAATTTTTAGTACGGGGGTCACTTTTGGGGGTCAAAGTAGAAAATTAAAAAAAAAGTTTTTTCATCAATATCGTGTGACATATTAAATGAAAGGGCTTACTGTGAGGGTTTTAAATATATTTTTTTTATAATTTTAAAATAAATGGTTTTGAAGTTATTCAAGAAATTAGACGAAAAATGACCATTCCCCCCCCTTATCTCCGAAACTACTGAGCCTAAAATTTTGAAAAAAAATGAAGTTAATAGATCTTTACCTAAAGATTACAGGAAAACCTATTAGAAGTCTGTAGTGTTAAAATAACATGTTAAAAAAATTAAATTCGTTCGGAACCCTTTGCACGCGAGTCCGACTCGCACTTGGCCAGTTTTTTTTTTACTAGTCAATCTCAAGTAAACGATAGCATTACCAACATGCAAAGGGCGCTAAACACCATGGTAGGGTTGTTACAAGAGATTGGCCTGCAGTTATCTACTTCTAAGTCGAAGTACTGTTTATTTAGTAGGGGATTTAGAACACAACCAATAAATTTAGTTTTTAATAGTCTACCTCTAACTATTACTGAAAACATCAAATATTTAGGCATGTTGATACGGAATTACAATGGGGAAGACATATAAGTGAAATTTGTCAAAAAGCTCAAAAATATCTAAATTTATTAAAAGCATTGTCTGGACCTTCATTGGGAATTCGTCCGAAACATATTAGACGGTTGTATATTGCGTTAATTAGGAGCAGGGTGGAATACGGTAATTATTTACATGACAACAGTGCAAATTCGCACACATTTAGATAAAGTCCAGAATCAGAGTTTAAGAACTGTTGGTGGTTTTATTAGAAGTACGTCCATTCACACAAGAGTTATTTATCCCTCCTCTATTTATCAGGCGACATTTTTTAGCTACACAGAACACCTTCAAAATACAATTGTGGTCAAATAATACTACTACTAGTCTGTTAAAAGAACTAAGCACTCTTTGTACCAAAAGGTATTGCCAAAAAAAGAAAATTCCCCTGTTAGTTTCAACATATGAAAAAACTCAAGAAGAAGCTATATCATCCAGTTATCCACTAGAAATGTTTACATTGAATACTTGGGTTACTAACATTCAAATAAGTAATATTATCAAGTATGATCTAGATTCGATTAAAGGTAGTAAACACAATTACAATTTTAATATTCTTAAAAATGAAATCTTACATGAATTACGTAATAAATATGATAGTTGGCATAGAATATATACTGACGGTTCAAAGAGCGCTGGTGGACTGGGGGTTGCCTTTTATTACCCCGAAGATAAAATTAGAGGTTGTTTTAAGGTTAAAAATAGTAATATATCTGTAATGGCATTATATTCACTTTTCCATGTGCAAGCCTCAATTTAACGTTACTAATCCTGACCTGTTTGCCCACAAATCTGGATCCCACTCAATCAGTACATGCGATTGTTCATTTATCCTCCAAACATGCAACGTTAAATATCTCGGAGTTATAATAGACGAAACGCTCTCTTTTAGACCACATATTGAAAATCTGGTTAAAAGACTCGGTGGAACACAGAGCTAAGAGGCTCATCGGTGTCATAAAACTGGTGGATGCTAAGCTTGGCTCATCACCGTAAAGTTGCCTGCTTGTCCGTCTTCTACAGATTGTACTTCGGTGAGTGTGCCCAAAAACTCCACGACCTCATCCCACCGGCACCCTTCTACCATCGGACATCTAGACGCACTGCATCTTACCATCCCTACCTTGTTGCTATTCCACCAATTCACACCAAGCGTTTCCAAACGTCTTTTATAATGCGCACAGCAAAGGAGTGGAACTCTCTGCCTGCGTCTGTGTTTCCAAACGCTTACAACCCTAATCTCTTCAAAGTTAGAGTGCACAGGCTCCTTCTGGGTAAGCTCGCTCCATCGTAGACTTTGTCTCTGTCATCTCTGACCTAGACTAGAGTCAAGAGCAAACCCACCACAAATAAAAAAAGAGTGCGCAAATTAATCTGTCTTTAAAAAACTGCGGGCGATTGCGGATTCAAAATTAATCACACAAGTTTATTTGCCCCTTGGTCAATCTGTTTTCCTGTACTGTATCACCTCAAGGGGTTACAACCCACTTACTCCCGCTTGAAAGAGCTCATAGAGCCATTTTAAAAGTAGCCAATTTCCATCCCTTTCTCTATCTCACAGATCTCCTATACAAATCCTGCAACGTACTGACTGTTCGCCGTCTTTTAATTATGCACTTGGTATTAAAACAGCATACCATGCTTTCATACAACACAGAAAATACTAATAAGAGACGGAATGACATTGTATGCGACTCTAATGCGTTTTCAAAATATGTCTTTGTAAAAAGATTTTTTTTTTGATTTTTAGGTCCAGTTTTGTACAATAGACTAGATAGATAAGCATTAGAGAAGCATTTTTTTTTTTTTTTTTGAGAAGCATTTATAAGTTGAATGATTATAACTGTAAAAAGACAATTGTGCAATATTTACTAAGCATCTCTTACGTAGAGACGGAAGATCTTCTTTCTGTCTACACTAATATTATAAAGAGGAAAGATTTGTTGGTTTGTTTGTTTGAAATTAATAGGCTCCGAAACTACTGAACCGATTTGGAAAATTCTTTCAGCAATAGATAGCTACATTATCAGGGAGTAACATAGGCTATATTTTATCCCCGTACTCCCACGGAAACGGGAACTACGCGGGTGAAACCGCGTGACATCCACAAGTCTGTAAATAAAACATGTTGTGTCCTTTAATTTTAATTTTTATTGTAGTCAAATATTTTATTATTAATTATTTGTTTTTTAAGTTGAAATGTATAAGTAAGCACTTTCTAGCACAGGTTCATCCTAGTTCAGGCAAATTAGTTATTGTGTTCTTAAAAAAATGAAATGTAAGTTATTTTAATGTAAATGTGACCCTTTTTATAAAATAAACGATTTTATTATTATTCTTTTTATTCACATTGCTGTAAATACATAATTAAATTTTTAAATATTTCTTAACAATAGAACGTTTAAAAATATAAAAAGCAGTAGTCCGCCGGTGTCGGGAGCAGGGTCCAAGCTACCGGTAGTAAGAGCTCCAGAGAAAGGAACCTCCTCACAATACGAGCCGTATCGAGGAGTACTGCCTTCTGAGTTATGGGAAATTCTTGAGAACATTCTCTTAGCGAGAACTTTGCGGATATGTTCTCCGAGCAGAGAATTTATGAGAACTTAAAAACGGAGTAACAAAACCTAACTATAATCTAATTCTGTCTTGAAATTTGTATGATTGATGAAATGTACAATGTGTTACTCGTATGTTATATGTATTTTGAAACATTTCGTGAAGCAAACTACATTATGGGTATTTTCAAAACTAAAACACAGCATCAATTGATTACAAAACCATCGTTTTTAGGTTTCCAATTGTTCCGAACACAGAACGCAAACTTTAAAGTATCACTCGGGTGTTTGTACGTCTGTCTATCTGTCTGACCGGTATTCGTCTATTACAGCCAGTTTTCTCAGGATTAATGGACCGATTCTGTTGGAATTTGGTACACATATGGACGTCCGTATTTGGGTCACTGAATGACCCAAATATGGACGCGTTACGTAAATAAATAAATTTTAAGTACGAGGGTCACTTTTGGGGGCCGAATTAGAAAATTTCAAAAATAAGTTTTTCAAACTATCGTGCGACATATTAAATGAAAGGTCTTACTGAGAAAATTTTAGTTATTTTTTTTCCATAATTTTAAAATGCACAGTTTTGAAGTTATTCAAGAAATTAGGCCAAGAATTACCATTCCCCCCCTTATCTCCGAAACTACTGAGCCCGAAATTTTGACAAAAATTGCAGTTAATAGTTCTTTACCTAGATTACAGGAAAACCAAGTCTACGGTGTTAGAATAACCTGTTACAAAAATGAAATTGGTTAGAACCCCTTGCACGCGAGTCCAACTTGCACTTGGCCAGTTTTTTTTACTATCGTTAGGCAAGCGTTTGACTAGTATCTCACTTGATGGTAAGCGATGATGCGATCGAAGATGGAGCATGCTTGCTCGAAGTAACCTATTCACTCTTGACTTAAAGACTCCCAGGCTGTAGCTATCAGGAAACATACCCTGGCAGAGAATTCCATTCCTTAGCTATACGCACAATGAATGTGTTCCCAAAACGTTTTGTGCATGTGGGTGGGATGTCCACCGTATACCGGTAGCGCACCGCCGTACGTCTTGTTCTTGTGGTCCGATGATGGAACGGACGCGGCGGAATTAAATTATGCAATTCCGTCGCACATTCTCCAAATTGAAACCGATAGAAAACACCTCGGAAAGATGGAGCTGCGTGGAATTGGCTCCTTTTAGCGGAAAAAAAGACTCGCTTGGGTCTTAGCAACATTGAACTTGCCTAATTCAGAGACAGCCTGTAAGGACAAATTCCTCAACAATAGCCTCCCGGAGAAACCGGATCTGCGACCCACCAGCGCGTGCGTTTGACAAGTCTCTCTCTCAGTAACAGTGTTATCGTCTGCATACCCAAAGGTACCGGGTTTTAGTTCATTAATATGCAGCAGTAAAAAAATTGCCGAGAGCACCGACCCTTGAGGAACCCTGGCACTAATGTCCAGAAATCCGGACGAGCAGTCATCTATGACCCCTCGGATAGACCGAACCCTCAGGAAATCTGAAATCCAATCACACAATCTGGCGGGCAGACCGAAGGAAGGAACTTTAGCTAATAATGCTATCGTGCTAGAACCTGTCGAAGGCCTTCGAACTGTCTAGAGAGACCACAAGTGCCTCCGTATTTCTATTTAATAAAATAAACCTTTTATAAAGTACAGAATCAAACAAGTAATTAATTTGTGTTACGTTGGTTCTTTAGTTCGTATGTGACGGCATAGATACACAAACGCCGCATCTCGAAAGCTTCGATCTTTCGTTTCTACACCATAAATTGAAAAAACTAAGTTACAGACCATTCGTATTTTGGTATTCATTTCGGAAGCCACGATTATTGCCTAGATTATCTAAAATATAAAGAAAAATCTAAAATAAAATAGACTAAATAGTACCTAATTTATTACTTACCTGAATAAAGTCTTTCACAAGACTTTTAGTTTTACCTACTTATACTTTCATCGCTTTGAATGAAGTTATAAAAATCACTAAGAAAACGTTTATTCAATTTAAATCAAATCAAAAGAAACTAAAACCTATCGACTTTTTTGCGAGCTTGTATTTTTTTTTATTTGTGATGGGATTGCTCTTGACTCTAGTCTAGGTCAGAGATGACCGAGACAAAGTCTACGATGGAGCGAGCTTACCCAGAAGGAGCCTGTTCACTCTAACTTTCGTTTGCAACTTACAAAGTTTTACCATCACTTTCATCATTGGTGTCAAGATCCGCGGATACCGATGTTTATTTTCTTACTCATTCGGTGTCGGCCCGCCGCTACGACAGGTAAGACATGTTTCGACTTGAATTGCGAGGGTTTACTTTTGTTTTGTTATGTACTATTGGTGTGGTAACTTCTACAATCAATGTTTGCAATATAAAGGTGCCAAATATTTAATTTTAAGAAATAAAAATTACTGTGAATAGAATTTAATAGTTTTTTAATTCTTCCTAACCACCTATATAGCATTTCATCCTATCAATAGAAAAAGTAATATGGTAAAAGATCCATAAAAGATCCGCGAGAAAAGTAACGGATACGGATCTTTCTTGCCCCTCGAATATCCGCAAATACGGATACGGATATCTGGAACAACACTATTACTGTATAACTTGTTTACACAAGTAGATTATACGGCTGACTGGCTATAAAGAAAAAAGAAGAAAAAATTGTAATATAAAAAATGTCATTCTATCAGCGAATGACAATAATTTGTGCATGCCTATTGGTAAAATATAACTGAACCTACCTGTTATAAATTTAAACCCACCCACCCCGCTATGGGTGCTGTACCTATATTTGCAAAATAAAATGGGAGACCAGGTATGAAAGTAACATGGGGGAACGAAACAAATGAATTTCTGAACGAACGTTATTTTTACCATCAGGTTTTTGACGTAACGAGTCAGTACGTCAAAAATACCTCCAAAGTAAGTTTTAACCGTTTTTTTCAACTGCGTTTGTTTTTATTATGGTAGGTTCAAGCTTGCATGTCAAGTTTCAGTGAAGCAGCGTAACTATTCGTCTCTCTACTTTAGTGTTTGAAATGGTATTTTTGTAAAACGGTTTTTAGGATAGGCCTATGTGATTGTCGTATTCGGGAAATTTTAAATGTGGGGATGAAAGTAACAATTTGTTCTTTAATCCCGTTTATATTGTGTCCCCATAAAGTGAGGTTGCAGTCCCACTACCAGAGCCGATTCCGTCAACAAGTCGTTAGATTAGTGCAATGCCATCTTTACCATCTTCATCACGCGTGCAAGCAGTTACAACTGATAATTCGCTGCCTCTACAGAGTGAGTTACGCTTACCAACACCAAATAGTAACACCGTCATTGGTAGGTTCACCGGCTTCATTAGCTTCACCATTTCTGCCAAGAACCCCTCCTGAATCAACTTTGCCACCAATAATGGCCTTACCATCCACAAAGTGTTCAAGAACTCCTATGATGTCGTTTAGCAGCGTCAAGCCCCTATGAATTTAAGCCCCTACCAAAAGCCCGACTCGGAAAAAATAATGGCAAAGGGAAATGCAGAAAATCGGCAATAATGACTGATTCTCCAAACAAGCTCAAAATTCAAGAAAAAAAAAAGAAGTTAAGAAACCTATTTTGCAGACTGCTAAAGGGACAAAAAAGCCAAAGACTTCAGTTGTTAGGAAAACTACAAAAAAAAAGGAAAATATGACAGGGGAAATATAAGGATGATAATTATATAAAAAATATATTGATTATGAAAATAACTTTGTTCTTATTACAATGTGACAAACATCCCCTTACACTGTTACAACCAACCCTAGGGGTAGGGGTAAACCCACTTCAAATATATAGTCGTTTTTCTCAAACTTTGTAATAAAATTGCATTTAAACAGGTGTTAAAAGATAACTAAAAGACCAAACTTTCATGTGTATTAATTAGAATTTTGATATTCAGTAATCTCTGTGAGATATTACGAAAAAAATAAAAATTGTTACTTTCATCCCTGGTCTCCCTACTTACAAATGAAACGGTTAAGGAGATAAAAACGTACAAAAATCTCTTTAGGGACCTTCTCTCTAGATGTATTTTACACTAGTTGACCCGCGCAACTTCGTCTGCTCCGCTCCTAATGGTTTTAGCGTGATGATATATAGCCTATAGCCTTCCTCGATAAATGGGCTATCTAACACTGTAACAATTTTTCAAATCGGAAGTCAGAAGTTCCTGAGATTAGCGCGTTCAAGTAAACAAACAAACAATCTCTTCAGCTTTATTTATTAACTAGCTGACCCGCGCAACTTCGTCTGCGTCACAATTTTCATTACTGCTCCGCTCCTATTAGTCCAAGCAAAATGATAATAGCTTATAGCCTTCCTCAATAAATGGGCTATCCAACACTGAAAGAATGTTTCAAATCGGGCCAGAATTTCCTGAGATTAGCAAAGATGGAAGTATAGATAATATGTTTTTGTAAGTGTGGTTAATTTATTAAAATTAAAATAAAGCTAATAAATTTTAATACAGTTACGTGGGAGGCACCGTTTTACTTCTAATTCGTTTTTTCGATTTTTAGGGTTCCGTACCCAGAGGGTAACCAACGTAACCCTATTACTAAGCCTCCGCCGTCCGTCTGTCTGTCCGTCCGTCTGTCAGCGGGCTGTATCTCAAGAACCGTAATAGGTAGAGAGATGAAATTTTCACGGATTGTTTATTTCTATTGCCGCTATAACAACAAATAATAACAATTAAGGTTAATGGTACGGAACCCTTCGTGTGCGAGTCCGACCCGCACTTGGCCGGTTTTTTTTTGTGCTAACAATACAAGGAAACGGGCCATAATTAATATTAGAAAAAATGTCTGGAAATGACAATATGGAAGCAATAAAATGTATTAATCATTATGTGGTTCTGTCACTGACCTGTCAGCTTCGGACAGGAAACTGAGTAATCCTTTGATTGAAAATCAATTTGTAAGTGTCTTTCTACACGGACCACAATATGTTGCTGCACTGTTATCAACTATTGTTTGAACATTGCGACACTGTCGTAGATCACGCTAGTGGTGACCCAGTGGTCGAAATTAGACCATAATTTATTAAAAATTAAATGTATTTTTTAACTGTGCTAAAATTCATACTCTTCCGTACGCGTAATTGTCGTAAAAAGAGTGCAACGTTTTTAGGGTTCCGAACAAAAAAACGGAACCCTTATAGGATTACTCGGGTGTCTGTCTGTCTGTCTGTCTGTCTGCCTGTCTGTCTGTCTGTCTGTCTGTCTGTCTGTCTGTCTGTCTTTCTGTCTGTCTGTCTGTCACAGCCCGTTTTCTCCGGATCCACTGGACCGATTCTGTTGAAATTTGGACACATATGGATTTCTGTGACCCAAACACGCACACGTTACGTAAATGATTAAATTTTTAATGTGGGGTCACTTTTGGGGGTCAAATAGAAAATTAAAAAAAAAAAGGTTTTTTGAACAATTTCGTGTGACATATCAAATGAAAGGGCTTACTGTGAGGGTCTTAATTATATTTTTTTTTCATAATTTTAAAATAAATGGTTTTGAAGTTATTAAAGAAATTAGACGAAAAGTGATCATTCCCCCCCTTATCTCCGAAACTACTGAGCCTCAAATTTTGAAAAAATTGGAGATAATAGATCTATTCCTATAGATTACAGGAAAACCTTTAAGAAGTCTATAGTTTTAAAATAACATGTTAAAAAAATAAAATTCGTTCGGAACCCTTTGCACGCGAGTCCGACTCGCACTTGGCCAGTTTTTTCTTCACGTATTAATAAATTAATTGTTGCCCACGTTGGTTGTTGTATGTTGTCTTGTCAACGAAGGACAGTAATACTGGGTGAAACTAAATGTATTGAATACATTTAGAGATGCATCAAGTTTTTACAGAAAGAGTTTTATACAATTTCATAATTATACCATTACGTAAAAGTGCAACAGAGATATCTTAGTTTCAGGCAACAAATTAATATATCATGAATATCTCTGTCAATGCTGACAAAACTGTGGCCCGTTTAGAAGGGCGTCTAAAATAATCTAACGTTATAATAACGTAATTAATAATCTAACGTAATTGGATTATAAAAAGAAACGTAGTGTACATTTGATTCCTAACACAAGAGCGTGTATCTTAGTTCCATAATGGCAGCATTAGAAGTTATCAATATGCTGATCAAAACAGAAAATATTATGGGAATTTTCAGAAATTACGATTCTCTATCAAAACGCCGTAAAATGTTTAGTGTAATTCGTATCGTAATAGAGATATTTTTAACAGTTATGCTTCTAACACTTGTCTGGTCTCTTCGCTTAGAAATAAGTGATCGGATGTTTTATATGTTGGCAGCTTTCCATTTTATAAACCTTTTTACTGGCCCAGTTATGTTGATAAGTGGTATTTCAAGTTCTGATTCTTTCAAAGTGTTCACGGACAACTTTATTTCAGCGCACTATTACTTCCAGCACGAGCCCACTTATATCAAACGTTCAAGAAAGTTGAAGACCGTTTTTGTGATCACCACAGCAGTGTCTTGTATTGCAAGTTTATCAATTTTGGTTTTTTATTCGTATTTCGAAATTTGTATGCGAAATAGTTTTACTGTGAATGTCTTTATAGTAACTTTATCAAACGTATTAACTGAAGAGCGTTGTATAATGATAAACGCAATAATGAACATTTCCATATCAACTATTCAAAATCTGCTGAAATGTTTGAACAACTGTATTTTTGATGTTGAAAAAAAGTTGAATGATATCGAAAAGAGGTTACATATAGATAGCGGGGAGTGGAATAATCTTCTTACGATTGAACAAGTGGAGCAGTGGGCTACACAATTTAAATGCTTATTACATTGCAGCAGAAATCTGTCAGTCTGCTTTAAGGTTCAGGTAAAGTCTGAGTTTCCGCGTTCTATAGATGTTCGAAGGGACAAAGATGATTCTAACTGACTTACTATTACTGTTTTCAGATGGCATATTCATTGACTTTGTTTTTAACATATTATCTTACTTCTTCGTACGTGATATTCTTAACAGTGACATCGGTAAATATAACCCAGTCACGTTCTTTTTCTTAATAATGTTGCTTATTGGCTGTAATACAGATTTTATTTTCACAGGTTCATTCATTGGATCGTTATCAGATCGTAATCGCATTATACTATTCGTCAAGTTCCATATTTTGCACATATTTTCTTATGATTGCGGGGCAAAATCTTATCAACGAAAGTTGTAAAACATCTAGAGGTCTATCGAAATTATACAACACGTTGACAATAAGTAAGTATTTTTTTATCAAGACTAAGATTGACGTGTTAAAGTGTGTTTTCCAAACAAAAACGCAACAAAGACGCAAGTGAATATTGTTGGTAGTTCCCGGACCGTCTCAAAGATTGATTGGTCGACACTTCCCCAGGTTTCTTTCTATAACACTACTATTCCTATAACTCACACTGTGAAGAACTTGAGGATTTATATTGACAGCATTCCTTCCTGGACTAAACAACTGCAAGAGGTCAATCGTAAACTGTTTGCTTCAGCCGGCTCCCTGAGACGCCTTCGTAACTTTCTTTCCATCACCACTAAAATTTCCATAGCACAATCTCTTCTGTATATAATGGGAAGCCATTTGAGCTTAGTACGAAAATCAGAAACGTGGTCATAACGTTTCTGATTTTCGTACTAAGCTCAAATGGCTTCCTATTCGCCTTCGCCGGAATGCCCACATACTTTCTCTACTTTATAATGTACTCTTTAATCCTTGTACTCCTGTTTATCTCAAAGAACGCTTTCAGTTTCTCTATGACACACATTCTAGGTCCTTGAGATAATCGGAAAATCTTAAATTAAGTATTCGTATGCATTCCACATCCTTCTTTGACAAATCATTCACTATTCAAGCAGCTATAACTCTCACTATAACTTTTTGTCTCCTTTCCCTGTTATATATTTGATATTTATTAGTATATTATTTAGTATTGTATTATTATTTCGTTTATTTATTTTTTTAACATATACATTATATTTTTAAATATTTCAATAAAAACATTAAAAAAAAACATTTAGAAATATAAAAATAGTAGCCCACCGGTATCGGGAACAGGGTCCAAGCTACCGGCGGTCAGGGCTCCAGAGAGAGGAACCTCCTAACAATACGAGCCGTGTCCAGAAGTACCGCTTTCTGAATCAAGCCCTTGATCCAGCTGCCTAACGAGAGCCTCCTGAGGTGTTGGTCGAGGCTCGTAGCTATTAAGCCATTGGCTGATATGACTATCGGTACAATGATTGCGGAATCCACATCCCACATGTCGACAACCTCGCGAGCCAAGTCAATATACTTGATTTGTTTATCTTTCTCGGCTTTCACAAGGTTCTCGTCATGCGGGACGGTTATGTCTACAATCATTGCACGCCTCTCTATTCGGTCCACCACCACTATATCAGGCTTATTGGCAACAATAGTCCTGTCAGTGATGATGGACCGATCCCAGTACAATGTGATATTGCCATTATCGAGAACTGGGTCGGGCGCATACCTGTAGTACGGCACCTCCGACTCCACAAGAGAGTATTTCAAAGCAAGTTGCTGATGGATAATCCTGGCTACAAGGTTGTGCCTATGCAAGTATTCTCCGTTAGCTAGACGAGAACACCCAGAGATAATGTGGCGAATTGATTCTCCCGGACGGTGACATGCCCGACATATGTCGACCGTGCCGTCCTTCACAATAAATCTCCGGTAGTTCTTTGTCATGATAACTTCGTCCATAATTGCACAGACAAAACCTTCGGTTTCTCCAAACAGATCACCAAAACGCAGCCAGGCTACGGACGCTAGTTGGTCTACGTCCGACCCATGTAGGGCCCGGAAAAAGCGTCCGTGAAGCTCCTTACTCTGCCATACCGCCCTGCGATCGTTAGTGTCAAGCACCGCAGGTTTGCGCCAGTTCTCATTTGCCAAGGAGAGCGGGGTGAGTCCCTTGTCCACCGCCACTACATTTCGATGCATACCCACGTCGACAGCTAGGAAATATTCCCTGAGACTGCATATCTCGCGATTGTGGAGAGTCTTAGCATTTAAAAAGCCTCGACCTCCACACTTTCGCGGGATATACAGTCTCATTACCGACGTATTATTATTATTATTATACATTATTATTTAGTATTGTATGTATTTGTTTTTATATTATGTCTCTCTATTAATATTATTTATGATGTTTGTACACTGACCGCCCTAAATCTAACTTCTTTAGTTCAGTCCATGCAAAGGTTGTCTGTAAGAGATTGCCTTGTGCGATAAGACCGCCCATTGTACACTAGTTTTATAAGCGATGTTCCTGTGCTTGTTATGAGGTGTATAATAAAGTAAATAATAATAATAATACATAAATTTTCTGTGTATTGAGTCTTATCAGGAGACAGTTACTCTGTTGTGTATCACTAAAGACTAAACTCGCCAAAAATACTTTTTTTGTCATATCATGGATATACAACATTCAAGACCGCTTGCGGCTTTCTTATTATCATTTAATCTAAGGCATAGGCCTGACTATTGGGCATAGGCTTTCTCTAAGCATGGCTACACCGATCAGTCTTGTAAAAATGTCACATTCAGCGGATTTCAGTCTTCACCAGGTCATCGGTCCACCTATTGGGAGACCTTCCGAAGCTTCGTCTTCCAGTACGAGATCTTCCCTGCCCTTTCAACCCTAAGTGCCGTCTGTTCTGCGAGCAATGTGCTCTGCCTTTTGCCACTTTAGTTTGGCGATTCTCCGGGCTATATCGTTAACCTTTTATCTCCTATCATTATCTCTTCATCCTTTCCCATCCATATTGGGATCCAAATTGTAATAACATCTAACAACAATACATAAAATATTTTTGGATAAACTTTCACCTCATTGGGAACCTGGGTGGTGCGTATACGATTATTTAATTTACAAACATCTATTACTTTTTTAGGTTCAGAAGCGCCGGAAACTAAAATTTTAAAAAAATTACTGCTATTCGTGCAGAAAAATCCGATTCAAATAGAATACACTGCTAAAATGAATGTTGGAATGTATTTGATACCTGTAGTTCTTTCTCTTTCTATTAGTTATATTATAATTGCTCTGCAATTTAATCATTTTATATAAAAAGCGAGACTGGGTCCCAGAAGACATTGCCGATGAGGTCAACAGTTGTGACGGCGGTGTAACGATGTGAACATGTTTTCGGCGCAAGCTTTCTCAGAGATCGCACAAGACAGAGGTTTGAACACGGTCCAAGTGACTTACCAAATTTGTGTCCCGTATTTTAGAATTAAATTTAATTAGTATTTAAGTGAAATTAGGGCGTAATTTGTGAAAACTTAATGTCAATGCGTAAATACAAAGGATTATTTATCATGGAAAAACAATCATCCAAAGCACGAGATTTGGTACCGGGTGTTACTGGTAACCTAAAACAGGTTTGGAAATAGAAAGAACCCCTTGCCCAGTTACAGGAGAAGAGTAGGCTAGAAGCACAGGAGAAGAATAGGCTAAAAGTATATATTAGCCGATGGATGCGGGACGCGCAGGACCAGTCGTTGTGGCGACGCTTGGGGGAGATCTATGTCCAGCAGTGGACGTCTTTCGGCTGATATGATGACATAATAGCAAGCCATATCTTGATGATTTATGAACATAAAATAAAAATCAGCTAAATCGGTCGTGCCTTTTTCAAGTGATGATCTTTCATATGTATCGAAATTGATTTTTATTGTTGGTTTGGAATCTTAGCAAACAAGTTCGCGTCGGTGTCATTATAAATAATACCTTTTCTCTTCTAACTTGTTATAATAAATATTTTTATTCCTTACAAAAGTATGTCAAGCGTGTGTTTAAAATTTGAATAAATTAAGTATTGTCAAAGAAGTTGTTTATTTACTGCGCAAGTAACAAATATGTTTTTATTTTTTTTATACAATAAACATTTTCGAAGTGTGCGTAGATGGCCAAATCTGAAACTATGAAAATTAGCGAATAATACTGAGAATCTCGAGCCCGATTTTGATGCAAACTAAAACTGCATCATTAGATTTTTGATAAATCGGAATTTTAAGGAACCCAGGTGTGACAGTCAAGGTAGTCGTGCAATAAAAAAGCGTACAATTCAGCTGCTAAGGATTGCAAACGGGTGTAACGGAAAGCGCGTTTTGACCATGTTAGACGAATTGGGGTCGCCGGTCCTGCTCCACAGCCACAGCAGCATGGGTCCACTAGTTAGGTTTTTGATAATTGGAAGAAATGCTTACCCTTTTTTTGTTCTCCTATACAATCATTTATTCATTATTTCTTTGCATTATTTTATTAGCAATGTATACACAATGAAGCAGCCTTCTTTTTTTTTCATTTCTTAGTTATCTACTTGAAACCATAGTTTTGTATAACCTAGAAGCATATTTTCAATTTATTGTAAATGTGAGCACTATGGAGCCATTTACATATGTAATTAGTTATAGATTTCGTTATTAAATTAGTTTGACATGAAAGAGCGTGGCAGTTGAGAGCTTGTCATGCTCACACAAATGTTTTGCTGATGGTGGCGCGTGTTTTGGATCATTTGGTTCCCTTCAAAATGGTTGAGTTAAATGGTGCTGATGCACGCGTCATGTTCGTGAACGGGCGCCGTCAGTTGAGACGGGTCATCTCTTACCTGCCACTGGCTTATTTTAATCTGTACCTACATTTTGAATTGTTTATATATTTTCTTGTTCTTTGCATTGTCCTCACATATAGAAGCGATCAAAGATAATGTTAACAAGATTTTTTTTAAACATCACATGGTTTAAAATAGTGTCCGTGGAGTTTCTTGCACGTTCTTCTCCATAGAGATCTACGCTTTGGAACGTGCAAATAGCTTCATGTTTTTGACTGACCGACTTTGACAATTCAAAAGTGCCTGTAAATGGTTTATTTGAAATATACGATTTGTTTTGATTTGATTTGGGGCTAAGTTGATGTCTTACCCTTCGGGTAGCAAGAAGTTTTGGTCCCTGCCTTAATCGGTCGAGACAAACTTCTACCGTCCTTTGCTGCCACCTATGCTGAAGTCTGATGGAACGCTAGCTTTTATCGCGCAAGAGGAAGCAACCCATTTTGCCTCAATTTTTACCAAAAATTCTCGCCTTGATACGGCCTCTTATTTTACATACCTCCGCAATGCCGGAGATCTCAATTCATCTGAAAGAGGTTCGTAAGGTCCTTTGTAGTCTGGACCTTAAGAAAGCCAGCAGCCCTGACGGAATACCCGCAAGAGTCATTAAGAGCTGTGCTCCAGAGTTGTCTCCTGTCTCGACGCTCTTGTATCAACTCTCTCTAAAAACCGGAGTAGTGCCGGAGTCCTCGAAGCTTGCTAATTTGTATCCAGTGTCCAAAAACGGTAACCGTGCCGACCCTGATAACTATAGACCAATCTCCATAACCTCCATACTCTGTAAAGTGATGGAAAGGGTACTTAACAATAAACTGCTAGCATACCTGGAAGACAATGAGCTCCTCAGTGATCACCAGAATGGCTTCCGTCGTGGTTGGTCAACTAGGGATTTTCTTGTGTCTATATATTATGTTACGCGTTGCTGGGGTGAAGTCATTGAGAAACACGGCGAAACCCTTGCTGTGTCACTTAATATCTCAAGTCTGTTGGGTAAGCTTCCCGCATTTGGCATCCCCACGGACAGTCAAAACTGGATTTCTGACTTCCTAGTGAACGATCGATCAAAATGGTCAAAGATAACCATCTACAACCAAGCAATCGCTCGTCGGATCTCTCGGCTATTGATGCAGGTGTTCCTCAGGGATCGGTTCTTTCTGCGACTCAATGTCTGATGCACATCACCCTCAGAAAGACACCTATCCAGTGAAAGAGTCTGCTGAGATGAAACAGCTACTCGGCCATGGTTTGAGCTAATGAATTTGCCCTTAAGTCTCGTTTCCCAGTAGGTCAACGACAATCTGGTAAAATTCAATGATCTTAAAACACAGGCGTGTCTTTTTACTGCCAAAAGGAGTCCATTTCAGTTATCTCCTACTTTTCGAGGTGCAACTGTACCTGGTACCAACCACCTAGTGCTTTTGGCCATGGAGTTGACGCCTAATCTCAACTTCAGCTCGACCATCGATTCAAAAAAACAGACTGCAGCCAATAAGTTGAGCATCGTAAATAGGGTCAGGCGATACTTCACAGCTTCTGAGTCTGTACAAAGCACAGTCCGTTCCTGTATGGAATATTGCAGCTACTAATGGGATGGCTCAGCAAAATACCAGCTTGCTGCATTGGACTCGGCGGAATGCAGCGCAAAAAGGCTTATAGGCGACGAGACATTGGTGGCTAAGATTCACAGCCTGGCTTATCGGCGAAGTGTTGCTTTTCTTGGCGGTTTTCTACAGACTGTATTTCAGAGAGTATGCGCAGGAACTCTATGACCTGATCCCATCATCACCCTTTTACTACCGGAATATATCTGCGCCAGGGTTGCGGAATTTATTCAAAAGAATCACCGCGGCACTGGAACGCAAAGAGCACTAGGAGGAACATGGATGGGTTTTAGTCAGTAAGAGTTTGACACTCCATTCTGCTCCGCCAAGAGCGGGAGGAGTCATTTGATGATTTCCCATCAGTAAAAAAAGAGTACCATCCGCACTTGGTCCATATCCCGACTAGTCGTACACAGCACTTCTCCTACACATTTATTATGCGCACAGACAAAGTGTGGAACTCTCTGCCAGCGTTTATGTTCCCTTCAAAGCAAGAGTGAACAGGCATCTTCATCTTGCCATCTGTTATTATTACTTCCCAGAATTTGATCTTTATAAGCGACACTTTCGGATGGTGTATACAGAATGTGTTTTTTTTTCCTAATCAACCTGTTCAACACCTGGCTAGGAATACCGATTTTCTTTTTATCCAATGATGCAGTTTTAGTTTTCATCTAAATAAGACTTCTTTCAGTGTTTTTTCGATATTCCTCATAGTTTTGGATTTAGCCATCCACGCACACAATGAAAATTCAGCCTATACCTATACGCCTAAAGTGGACGCTACATTAAATTTATTGATCACCAATTATTTAATAGAATTTAATACCATATAGTGATTCATACCATCGTTTACAAGACCGAGTGCTCATAGTAAAAAGATGGTGGCAATAAAAATCATGAAAATGCTAACAACAACTGAAAATATAATTGGTGTTTACAGAAATTACGGAAATCAGTCGAAAATGTGCAAAATATTGCTACTATTCGTATCGTTTTAGAAGTAGCTTTCATAGTTGCTGTGGTTGAGAGTATTTATATTTTCAATGGACAAAAAATTAAACAAATTATGAACATGACGAATGTGTATCAATTCGTGAACCAGCTTAGCACTCTAGTTATCATCATGAGTGGTGTTGGGAGATGATTCAACAGACGTGAAATTATACAGTAAAAATTTACTGTACAAGTAGATACAGGATAGCCGAGCGGAAAACAGTTTATGAATGAACGCGCGCGCACCCGGTCCTGGTCGTCGTCGAATGGCGGCCGCGGCGGGCGGCTTGCTAGCGCCCCACCGCGCCGCTCGTTGTTCCCCGCGCCTCTCCCGCGGCCCCCGGCACGCCCTGCGCTTGTACAAGTGGTATGATACGCTCTGGTTCTTACAAACTATTCAAAGAAAACTTCATGTCCGTACACCATTACATCCACGAACCCGCTTACATCAAAACTTTAAAAAAGTTGTATAAGGTTTTTGTGACCATCACAGTGGTGTCAAGTATAACAAGTCTTATATTAAGTTTGCTTTCCGCAATTTATATAAAGAAGCAATTTAGTATATGTTTGCTTGTTATTCTGATCTCAGACATGTTCATAGAACAACGGTTTATTTTGTTAAATGCTACAATGCAAACATATATTACAATGATTAGAAACTTGCTGAAATGTTTAAATAATAGTATATTTAACATTCAAGTGAAGTACAATGATATTGAAAAGAGGTTACACTCAGATAGCAGGGAGCGGAATGATGTTCTTACGGTTGAACAAGTGGAGCAGTGGACTACAAAATTTGAATGCTTATTAAGTTGTTGCATAAACCTATCGGTCTGCTTTAAGTCTCAGGTACCAGGTTTGTTGTACTAAGCGTTTGATTAACTTTCTATATAAAATTCCATGTTTCAATAGTAAAAATAATAATTGATTAATAACAAAAAAGACAAAACTACTATAACTAATTTCCTGTGTTTTTTTTTTCAGATATTATATTCACTACTTTTGTCTGCAGTACATCATCTTGCTTCAATTTATGTGTTATTCTACGCATTTTTGTTAAAAGTAAATAAAAATTTATTACCATTCTTTATTTGTTCATTGGTTCAAATAGCCCGGGAATTATTACATTGTTGTTTTTACAGGAATCCGATCTCATCGTTCCCGCCATATTTCGATATATTTTATCACATGTTCTTTATTTTATACTTACGCCCTTATGGATGGGGGGCAAAATCTTCTTAATGAAGCTTCGAGAATGAATAAAATACTTTCAAAATTATACAGCACTTTATCGATAAGTAAGTGTATTTCGACTGCTTTTTTCTGCCTAGTTACATAAGTTGATGGTTGGATTACTATTTTTTACTGCGTTCTTTACATTTATACCATCGCGATTCGGCTTGAAGGACCATGTTATTTTATGTCAAAATATAAAAAATATGACCATTATTTCCATTATATTATGTAATTTTTATGTGATTAATTACAAAGAGATGGTTATTAATTTTTTAAATCCACGAGCGCCTCTAACGAAGGAAGTAAGAAACTTATGTCGACTGGTAAAGCAAAAACGAGTTAAAATATTATTTACATCTAAACTGAATTTAGGAATGTATTTAATACCTATAATTTTGTCTCTCACTGTGTATTATGTAATAATTGCATTGCAAATTAATAATTTTATTTAATGTATTATAAAACAATTTTAAAATACAATATAAAGGACATTTAATAGCAGTTTTCCACGTTTATTTTCTGGTGTTATTTTTGTTTTATAGGTAAATATAATTTATTACTCGCAATCCTGAAATGGTTAGTATAATGGCGACCTTGACGGATAAAAACTTATATGTTAGTACTTTTCTACAAACAAACACGTACATTAATATAATGAGACCAAAAAGTTTCAATTAATTTATAAAACCTTTTAAATTTGTCATCATTCAATATTTGGTGTCTTTGCAACAAAACTGTCTTGCTATTGTTTTTTTTAAAAATGAATTTATTTAACTTATTTATAACAATTGAAAATGCAATGTGTATCTACAGAAATTATAGGTTAATGCATAAATTTCAGAAAATATTAACAATTACTCGTGTTGTTTTCGAATTTTGTGTAACTGTAACTATTATTGCCGATAATATGATGGGAAATGCATACCAGCGAGTTCAAATGAATATTGTTAATATATTCATACCAAACTTCTTTCAAGTATTGATATTTATCAAATGCCTTGTGGTGGTTTCTGGAGCTATTTTGAGATCGGATTCATTTAAAATTTTCTATGTAAACATGCAAATTCTCGACAGCCATTACAAAAATGAGTCCACATATTTAAAATCTGCGAGATCGCTCAAATTGAAATGTTTATTGGCTTCTGTATTGTTCGCAATCTGGGTGATTTTAATTATAGTGACCAGGATTGATAACATGTTCTCCTCCGAGGATTATAATTTACTAGCAGTCCTGATTCGTGTACTCTTTGAAGGATGGATTGACATTCGCTATATGTTTGAACATGTGGTCATGTACGCTGCAATAACATCAATTTATATTTATCTGAAATGTTTGAATGACTCTGTATACGAGGTTTTGGAAAAGTACAATGAAAAAAAGCATAACAGACGACCATTGCTATTGGACACTGGTGAGGATATTTCTGGAATATCCCAGAATGTGAATATTTGGATGGATGTTTACGAACAGGTCGTATCTTGCTGCAAAAATGTGTCAACGGCTTTTAGTGACATGGTAATTATAAAATATTTTTCTTAAAAATGTTAGGTAAGTTACCATACAATATTGCATACACTATACGTGCTATTTTAGTCATCTTACAACGGCAGCGCACTTTATCTATCACAATAACTACACATTCAAATAAAAAAATGATATAATTATGAACATTTGTATTATTAAAAAAATAAATCAATATTCATTAGCATGACGCATGACGCATGACGTAATTTGAAGCGAGCTCAGCCCGAGAATTGTGTTCCAAGGACGGCGAGGAATGGAACGGCGACATTGTTTTGATACATAAACATTATTAACAGGGTGTTTCATAATTCTAATTTGTTATTTATCTTTGTTCTACCTATTATCTTAACGAATAATTAAAAAAAAATAACTGTGCTCAGAAGTTGTTTATGTCAGGTACATTAAGTGGGCCGCCTTTGTAATAGTGAGGCCACACGATGCGTTAACGGTGCCGCAACGTCATCCTACATACATATCACTATGCAATGTCAAACGATGTGTTGGGCCGCCGCGCGGCGTCGCACCATGGGCACGCCGCGCTTGCGACCTGCGAAACAAGGCGGGGAGGGGTGATGCGATGTTTTATAACAGCGTTCTACTGCGGTGCCGCACCGTCCGCACTCGTGTGGCACCCTATAGTTCGAATTAAATGCGGTTCGGTGACGCATCGCACCGTTAACGCATCGTGTGGCTTCGTTCTAAGATGACTTGAACGGCACCGTGTATGTTGTTAAGCAGATGCGAATCTTATTTCTGTTGTAGTGACACCATAGTGAAAATTTGAGACTTACCTGGTTGCAATAGATTATACGGGTACTCTACATTAATACGACAAACTTTATTCCGACAGTCACAAACACCGATTTTCATAATTCCGAATGGTTCAAAATTCCTAATATAACAAGTCCGATTTATCATCCATCCTTTTTTTTTATAATTTCGACAGATCAATATTCCTAATGTTTATAATTACTATTATTAAAATACCGAGTTTCAAAAGATCGAATAACAAAAATTCCGACTTGATGATAATTCGAAACATCTAAAATACGAATTCCGATTGTTAAAATACCTACCTATTAATTAGAATTCCGAAATAAAAAACGCCTTGTAAAACTGAATAGCAAGACAAATCAACACAATTGCTCATCAGAACAAAGTTTAATATTACATGAACAAACAACATGCAGCAAGCAAGCATGCAAGCAAGCATGCATTATGCAAGCAAGCATGCAGTATGCAAGCGAGCATGCAACATGCAGCAGGCATGGTTTCTGTCACGGCTCCGGCGCTGCGGGGCTCCGGGGCGGTCCCCCGCGAACCTGTCGTCGCAGATGGTTTTAACGCTCACCACCAGCGGCATAACACCTGCTCCTCAGTTCGCGGGCCGCCTCGCCCCTCCGCACCTACGCGGGCTTAAATTACACTCTAAGGGTAGGGCAGACAAGACTACGTGGAGTTGGTTTTACAGCGATTCGTTTCTATCACTTACTTTTGTAGCAAAAATTATTGACTCTTTAAGACAATATTTTAATTTAAGGGTCTTTCGACCGTAGTTATTTTGAAAATAGTCAAAATATCTTTGGATATTATAATATGTAACTAACTGATTGAAACTAAATCAGAATCTTAATTTTAGCAGTTTATTCGAAGTACTGAAAATCGGAATGTCGTTTTTCGGACCACAAACCCATCGAGCATTTAATTCTTCGGATGTATGAAAATTGGAAAACAAACAAATCGCATTTACGACTTTCGGTAAAATAAGTTTCGTGATTTTTAGTAATAGACATTATAATACTTAGGTATTATGAAATTCGGACTTCTGAAAATCGGAATATCGATATTCGGAATAAAATATTTCGGAGTATTTGGGTGTTCCCAGATTATACACATGGTTTTGAAACGTTTTCATCCTCTTTTTTTGTAAATTATGTTATGTATTTTTCAGATGTTTTTATCAATGGTTGCTGTGTTACAAACAACAGTATTTTCAATGTACGATCTTATCGCCATATTGGTTGTCAAGGTGAGAATCTACTACATTATTTTAAATTAATTTTATCTGGAGGTGGTTCAATTCAAAAAACTGGCTGTGCAAGGAATCGGCGATGTTGAGTTTCGTTGGTGGTGGTATAATAATTCCATGCCTCAGGAAGCACATCAATTTCTTGGTCCTGATCTCTCTTCCGTCATGACGGGATTGCTGTTCTTTCAGAGAAGACAGAGTATATTTGTTTTTGTGCACATACTTGTGCACTATTACAATACCTGCGTTGTGGTTTAGTCTCTCTTGAGATTAGTTAAGGCGACCACGGTCCAGAGGACTATCATTACTGTAAGGAGGTGATTCAACCACCCACCCTTAGAATATTAACGCATAGAAGCCGCGTCTAGAACAAAACACGAGCGAAATCGTGTGTCCACTTCATTTTCTTTGTTGCGTGAGCCGAATGTGTTCACGTTCCTAAAACGCACACAGATATAGCTTTCAGTGATACCATTACCCAGACGTTACCCACAAAATATGGGAAAACGCATTACTATGTTGCTTTATCAAATCAAGACACACGCATTTTATGTTTTTGGGAACTGGAAAAGATGAAGATGATTTTTCATGTAGTATGACATATTTTTTCGGAAGGTAAAATTCAATTTATTTAAAAATAAAAGGAAATAAATCGCATAAAGAATGGGATATTGTTCAATGTGTTTAGAATGCTTGATTTGTTATAATCAAATATTATAGGCATGTACTAATTTCTGACATGTAAAAAAACGGTTTGATATGAATTAACAGTAAGTATTGAATATTAAAATAACGAAAATGAAAAACATGTTAATCAGTAATATTATTATCTATATTTTACCATCATTTAAAAACCTTGCAGTTGCAACTGCTTTCTAAAGAGTTTCTGCTTTGACTCAACGACTCTTATAATATTTTCTCTTTTTTAGATATAACAAAACCTATTTTTTACAATCAGAATAGGCACACCAGGTAATTAATACAACACTTGATTTATGTACCTAATCAAACAACTTCAGGCAAATAAACACAAATAAACTTAGTTACTTAGTCCGGATTTTTAAATAACAGTAAATTTCTAATTAACTTTTAGTTTAAACACAATGTAGGTACCTAGCAGTGTCGATAACGACTATAATTCAAAGGCTGTGACTACTTGTGAAATGTAATTTGATCACATTTTTATTGTTTTCCTGAAGTACTATAACATCCTTTCACGCAACAAACTGTCATTTTCAATTATTTACTCGCGAGCTGTGTTCGACGGAACGTGACCTTGAGTACTGCAGGCTAACTTTGACGGATTTACGGATAAGGCTTAGGTTTAGTTGCCTCACTTTTTGCACTCGTACTAGGTTTCTATGCGTTATTATTCTAAGTACCCACCGTTTTATTTGCCATACAATGATTTTGACTGCTCATCATTTACAGACATATACCGAACGTCATGACACAAAACACATCGTGTATATTCTAATATACCACATTTTATCCACCGCCCCTCTTCTAATCGCTGGACAAAAACTGCAAAATCAGTTCAATGCTCTCAGAAGAGCCTTAGTGAAGTTATCTTATAAAATATCTATACGTGAGTATAAGCTTTGTCTGTAGAACTTTTATTTGCTTATAATGATTTGGATCGGCTATTGTAACAGATATTTTTTTATTTGAGATGGGTTTGCTCTTGCCTCTAGTCTAGGTTAAAGGTAAAAAAGACAAAGTCATCAAGAAAGAGCTCCAGAATAACTCATGCGTGAATATTTACATATTACTTTTTAGGTATTCTGAAATAAATTGATTATCATAAAATTATTTTCAGATGATCAAGAAAACGAAACGAGACCATTAAAAGATTTTATTCGTGCAGTTGTCAAAAGTCCCATAGTCATAGAGTTTGGCACTCTTTACTTAGGGATGTGTTTGCTTCCTTGGATATTATCACTGTCAATCACATCTATTGTAGTTTTATTACAATTTAGTCATGTTATTTAAAACTAAACATACACTTATGTTAAATAAATTACTCAACACTTTATTGCGTTCCATATGTATGACATAGGTGGTATAAACAAGGTAAGAGATCAATATGGACCCTGTCGGGCACAGCAAAAATTAGGAGAAAGGAAGAGGGCTAAGTAGCATTTCAAGGTATTGAATATTTTCAAAAATTATTGTATATGTCGAATTGTATGTATACTTATGAATATATTTATTAGGTCTGTGTTTGTATAATATAATATATCAGTATTACCGTCCATCTCCAAAATTTTAGAAAGACTAATAAATTCACGTCTAATGAATTATCTTAATAAAAACAAATTATTGTCACCCAACCAGTTTGGCTTCCGGCGAGGAATGTCAACGGAAGATGCAGCCTTGGCTCTTGCCTCCACTGTAACCAGTAAAGTAGACAGTGGAGACAAGTGCATTGCCGTCTTCCTTGACCTCAAAAAAGCGTTCGACACTGTCTCTGTCTCCACTCTTCTGGACGTGTTGGAAAGCAATGGAATAAGAGGTCAGCCACTTGCTTTATTCAAGGACTATCTATGTGCGCGAAAGCAAAAAGTCAAAATTGGCGACACTGTTAGTTTAGATGAAACTACTACTTGCGGCGTTGGTCAAGGAAGCGTGCTTGGCCCCACTATGTTCTTAGTTTATATAAACAGCCTCTGTAATATGAACATAGAAGGAGGGTACATCTACTCATACGCGGATGATACTGCCATAGTGTTTAGCGATACAACTTGAAACAAAGTTAAGAAATCTGCTGAGTCCGGCCTGTCTAGGATAGCATCATGGCTCGACCACAATCTTTTAACCCTAAATAAAACTAAAACCACCTTCATTTGCTTCTCTAAATACAACCTTTCACAACCCTCAGCTGATTTTCAAATTAAAATTCACAGTTGCCAGACCCCCTCAAACTCTAACTCTGCTTGCCCTTGCATACAAATTGAAAAAGTCCAATATACCAAATATCTAGGTATAATGATCGACCAACGTTTATCTTGGCATTGGCATACTGAACTGATAATGAAAAGAACTCGGAAGCTTATCTGGACATTTAAAACACTGCGTTACGTGACTACAAAAAACCTTCTGTTACAAATTTACACATCACTGGCACAGTCGGTACTAGCGTACTGTTTACCAGTTTGGGGAGGAGCAACAAAAACTAAATTCCTAGAACTAGAAAGAGCTCAGAGATCACTACTAAAAGTAATGTTATTTAAGCCCTTTAGGTTCCCAACTGAAACTCTTTACCTGATTTCTGATGTTCTGACGGTTCGCAAACTTTATGTGCTCCAAATTATTTTAAAAAAACATAAATCTCTTACCTTCGACTCCATGACTCGACAAGGAAGAAGGAAATACATGATCCCCAATGTTCCTGTTAAATCAACTTTTGCTAAGAGACAGTACGCTAGGCAATCTTCTCACTTATATAACTTTATAAACAAGGAATTAAATATTTATCCACTTTCGTATCGAGACTGCAAAAATGCTCTGACTGAATGGCTAAAGACAAAAACTTATGACAAGATTGAGAATATAGTCCAAACTATATGTTCTTAGATGCATACTAATAATAATAACATAACCAATGATATTTAATACCATATACTATCATTAAACACACATACACTCACAGCTCACACTCACTCACACACACAAACACACCATTACACACCCTCACACTACAGCGCGCCTTTAATTAATCATTATTTTGTTTGTTTGTTTTGTTTATATTTTTGATTTATATCACTTTATTTTTGAATACCTACTGTAATGGAATGTCAATTCAATAGCTTATACAAGTTGTAATTACTGGAAGAGCGGAACTTCCTAACACAAGTATACTTCTTACTTAAATGGAAATTCCCTGAAGACCAATGTAAACGTATTCTTAAGTTATTGAAATAAACATTTATTATTTATTATTATTATTATAATAGGTAAATAAACGTCAAATTGTATGTATCATTATGTATATATTTATTAGGTCTGTGTTTGTTGGTGTACTATTCTTAATTTAATTTCATTATTTGTCAGATTAGTACAATCCAATATTGTTAATAAGGACATACACAACTTACAAACTAGTGTTAGTACATTTAATTTTGTCAGTCACTACATAAATTCAAAAACATTTCACAAACAATGATATGTAATAATGTTTTTCTTTATTATTATAAATTGAATAAATATAGTATGTAGGTAATTATTATGAAATTGTTTGAAGTATATTCATTAAGATTAAATTATGTTATTATTTATGTATTCATATTTCTATATTTACGTTTGATTTTTATAAGTACCTGTGTTTGGTGAATAATAGAGAGAATAATTTTACTTTACGATAGATTAGTCATCAAAAAACACTTTTACTGAGTAATATGACTTAGATTCCAGAAATTGTTTCAATTTATTAATAAATATATTTTGTAACAAGATACAGACGCCGCCGCCTCCTCGAGTACGGCGACAAAAAGATGCTGCAATTTTGTAGCCGCTAAATTGTAAGTTACTCAATTTTTCTGGAGATAGCCAAGTCTCACATAGGCATTTAGCGCTATACATTGTTTGTTCATGGATGAAGGCTTCAAGCAGATGTTGTTTGTTATAGATGCTTTGTATGTTTTAATATTAAACTTTAAAATGTTTTTCTGTGGTTTCGAAAAGTATTCTTTTAGTATATTCGTTATTATTGGGTTCGTAACAGTGTAGTAGGTGGTACTAGAGTGTGACTGGTAGTGTTTGCGTCATCATGGTTCTGTGTCAATGTTCTCTTTGCGTTAAAGTCAATTGTTGAATTGGCTTTGTTGGTTTGTTGTATTACAGTCTGTTCCCTTTGTTTTTTTCGTCTCTGTAATGATTCTTTGTCAAGGAATCCAGATAGGTATAAGCCTATATAGGCTTTTTAGGTATCCTGCGTTTTCTATGTATATCTATACATATAATAAAATAGTAAATCTTGAGGTGTATGTGCCCGATTGGCGCGAACACTACTGAACCGATTTTGTTCTAATTTTGCATAAATAATCCTTATAGGTACGGTCAGGCTATAGGCTATATATTATCACGCTGTGTGCTATGAAGGATGAGCAATACTCAAAAATGTCTATTTTGAACGAGAAAGTGCACATGGTTCGATCCTCACCAACAGATATTATTTTTGTATTTATTTTCTCTTTTGAAATGTATTTTTACACCATAATAATGTCAAAATTAAAATAAAATGGGTTTTCGCGTACTTTAAATAAAATTTAAATTCGACGTTTTTCCCAACAGTTTCGCGAGGAATGGTTATAAGAAGCCACTATATATTATACAATTGCATTTACTTAGGGGTCTAACCTTAGCAATGATTATCATGACGCTATTACCTTCGAGGAGCAAAGCAGTCAATCTTGGTGCGCGTTTAAGCACGGCTATTTCACTTCAAAATTTCAATTACACAGCAGGGTCGTACGTCCGGCATTGCGTTCGACGTGACTGGGGTTCGATTCTTGCGAGACATATTTTGTTTTTGTTCATTTTTTTCATTCATAATTTTATTCTATAGTAAATACTTAGAATTTTGAATTATTAATTCATTTTAACAGTGTTTTCATCCGTAAAAACAAGAGTGATATGATAAATTTTGCGTTAAGAATCGTTCCCGAAATATCAATAAGTCTGGGTTGCCTTTTTCCAAGTAAACTGAGGTCGGCATCCAGTGTTACCGGATACAGCTGAATAACAGTATTTTAAATGGAATGAATTCCTATCTGACCTTCACATCCCAGTACCTATCTAGGTGACACCCGTTGGCAAGACTGCTGTCTAATTTTAAGTTAATTACAAAAATAGTGACCTTTTAAATTCTAAAAATGCCATTTCGAAAAAGGAGTAACGTATATCGAAATTCTGTAAGGTCGAAAAGGAGCAGGTTAGCTCGATCTCTCGAAACTGCTCCAGAACGAGAAGCTCGGTTATCTGCCAATAGCGAGCGTCTGGCGCACACTCGCGGTGAAGCGCGGCTACAGGTTGCGGATAATCAGTATGCGATCTTACGGTCTCTCGAAAGCAGTGAAGCGCGTGCGGCACGGCTGTTAGTGGATAGGGAGCACCATGCGCGCCACAGAGCTGCACTCCCTACAAGATTTGAGAGCGAGTTCGCAATTTATTCGTTCTACTATTTCACGGGTGCTCGAAAGCTCTGAAGAACTTGAGGCGAGTCCTAGCGCAAATCACTCTCAGCAAGCTTTGTCGCGTTCATTGGCGACGGATAACCAGCGAGAGGAACGTACCGACGGCGCTGCTGATCTGTCTGCGCTGATCTCTGCAAGAGCGAGTCAGAATTCAGGATTCAGGGGTTCGGGCGACTCAGTCAGACGAACAGCGTGAGGTGCAACTAGCTCAAGACCTCCTGCGTCGTTCGCATCCTCGATCCTCGACGTCTGACGATGAATCCGTAGTATATGATCATGAGGAGCAGCCGTGGCTAAATAAAGAGAGAAGTGGGTTTTTTTACTATGTAATGATCAACTACGCCGATTATGGCAATATTGGGGCCATGGCAGAGGTGTGTGCTAATTGCCAAGCGCGCAAATGGAGAGGAAAGCCGAAGGGAATGTGTTGTGCGTCAGAAAAGGTTCGCTTAGACCCTATGTTGACCCCACCGGTGCTTCTAAAGGTTCTTTTAAATAGCGAGCATCCTAAGTCCAATCATTATTTAAAAAACATTCGGTTCTACAACAGTGCCTTTCAGATGACTTCGTTCGGGGCTCATCAAATCACTGAAACAGGGTTCATGCCTACTTTTAAGGTACAGAGGCAGGTGTACCATCTGATCGGGTCTACCAACGGACGTGCCAAAATTTTTACAGGTCTTTTTTATCTCTGATTTTGACGAACAAGCCAATATTCGAAACAAACACATTCCTTACTTGGACTTGGGTCTTATAAGGGGATTGCAGACTATGTTGCATAATTTGAACTCGCACATTAGCAACTTCAAAGCCGCCTTAGAATCAGTGCCTGGCCGCGAGCGTGGTAATTTCAAATTTGTTATCAGTGCAGAAAGATGGCCAACCGCAGACCATCCAGGGCGATACAATGCTCCAACCTCGAACGAGGTAGCTGTCCTCTTAGTTGATCAGGAATGCGACAAAAGGGATATTGTATTGCGTACGCGTGACGACCGCTTGCAAAGAATCAGCGAGACGCATCGCGCTTGCGATTCCCTGCAGTATCCCCTGATATTTTGTCGGGGAAAGGATGGCTACCATTTCGATCAATACAATGTTGATCCCCAGACAGGTGCCACAAATTTCAGGAAAAAGTCGTCCGCTTCACGGTTTTATAGTTATTTGGTCCAGACTTAGGGTTAACGGGGGATATCTTCACTTTTTTCGTGGGCTTTATAGCCAGTGTTTGATAGATGTCTATGCCAAAATTGAGACAGAGCGTTTAATTCTTATCAGAACGAACCAAAGAAAGCTGAGAGTCGAAAATTATGTTCATCTTAGGGACGCGATGCAGCATGATTCGGATGCTGAGAACATTGGAAGGATGGTGATTCTCCCTTCTACCTTCACAGGAGGCCCGCGGTATATGCAAGAAAGAACTCAAGACGCTTTTTGTTACGTGCGTAAGTTCGGCCGTACAGACCTCTTTATTACCATCACCAGCAACCCTGGAAATTACCTGTGAGCTCCTAACCGGTCAGGCGTCATATTATAGACATGATTTGATCTCTCGAGTGTTCAATTTGAAGCTGAAGTGCCTTATGGATCTCCTCACGAAGGCAAAAGTGTTTGGTGTAGTCCGATGCCACATGTATTCCGTCGAGTGAAGATCGCGATACCGGTGTACGCCTGTTTCCTTGATCTCTCCAAGGCTTTCGATCTTGTCTCATACGATGTGCTCTGGAGAAAGATGGGAGACAGGGGTATACCCGCTGAAATATGTGGGCTATTCCAGTATTGGTATGGTAACAAAGTCAATCGTGTGAAATGGGATGATACAGTTTCTGAGCCGTATAGGTTGGAGTGCGGGGTGAGACAGGGTGGTGTGACGTCTCCCAGGCTCTTCAACCTGTACATGGATGACCTGATAGTCGCACTCAGCAGCATGCGTGTCGGATGCAGTGTTGATGGGGTTAGAATTAACAACATCAGCTATGCAGATGACATGGTGCTGCTGGGTCCGTCGGCGGGAGCAATCAGAGAGATGCTTAAAACGTGTGAGGCCTACGCTGCCGCACATGGATTAAAATATAATGTCAAAAAATGTGAATACATGGTCTTTGAGGTCAGCGGCAAACGCCGTGGAGAAGGACCTGAGTTGCTGGTGAACGGGTCACCAATTAATAGGGTGTCAACTTTTAAATACCTAGGGCACTGTCTTACCGCCGACCTCAGGGACGATGGAGGCATTGAGAGGGAGCGCAGGGCTCTAGCGGTCCGTAGCAATATGTTGTCCCGTAGATTTGCACGGTGTACAGACCAAGTAAAAGTAACACTTTTCAAGGCTTATTGCCAAAGTTTGTACACGGGCAGTCTATGGGTCAATTATGCTAAGAGATCGCTGGACGTCCTGCGCGTCCAATATAACATTGCTTTCAGGATGTTGTTGAGGCTACCTCGTTAATGTAGCGCGTCAGAAATGTTTGCGCAAGCCCGTACTGACGGCTTCTTTGCCATTATACGCAAAAAAACCGCGTCGCTACTGAGGAGAGTGAGGGATAGTCGGAACAGCATCCTGAAAACTGTAACCGAGAGCTTCGGCTCTTCAATTGTACAGAAGTTTGTGCGGAGATTGATTATTACTAACACTAGAAAATAAGATATTTTGTGTATGTTTTTACTAACACAATATGGATTTTTATCCGAAATAAAGATATTATTATTATTTGTAATATGCTTGTTCACTAAGTGTCTTTTTTACACACTTTTTAAATTTTCTTTCATTTAATTCTAGAAGGAATTTTGTTGTAACATTTAATACAGTACCCCATGAAAGATGTTCGTACTTTGGATAATCTAAAAAATGGTTGGCGACCACCTCTCTTAGCTGTCGACACCTTTGCGGCCGACAGTTCTTCCTCGCCTGATGAGGGATTGACTCCCCTACCGCGCGAACGCTTCCCCCAAAATTTAGAGGGGACGCGTGAGCCTCCTCGGCTCTCGCTGCCGCTTCCGGCAGACGGCTCCTCTATCTCTGCCAAAACTGGCCTATCATCATTTCTTTCTGAGTTGAACTTTTCCATATAGTTCCCACGAGCAGTGGAGGAATTCAAAGTCCACCCCGGCAGTGCCCCGTACCAAGGGTAAGCCTAAATACTGTAGAGGGTTGGCAGGTACCCTACAGGGGAAGCGCTAAAGACTGGTAACCCCACCAACCATTCATCCTCTCGCTGCGCTTCACAACTTAGGATTGGGGGTTTTTTATCTTAGAGGTGTCCTTCCTCTTGGCCGGGCGGTTAAGCCAAGCCCCCGACGGCGGCATTATACATGCCTCCGTCCGCTGTCTGGCCAACCCGACTCAGCGGACCCGCCAGGAACTCTCTCGACAGGATTGCTCCGTGAGGAGAGAGCAACTGCCGCGTTGGTGCGCCTGCACCGCAGCGGCATTGGTCGCATCCATTGCCAATCGACAGCTGACGATCGGACAGGAGCGACCCCACCTCCGACGTTCCTTCAAAGTACCCTCTGTGGATCAGAGGGACATGTTGAGGAACCGTCGTGGAGCAAAATGCTCCCCCTCTCGCAGAAATTCGCCACAGACAATACAGACATGGAGAGACTATTGCCCGTACCCAGAGTGCACCGGCCCCACAACTGCTCTTTTCCCCGAACGTGTTCGTAAGGAACCAGCAGCTCTCAGGCACACGAGGAGGTTTTCTGCACGCACCCCACCCTCGTTGCCCCCCGTACCAGCTGGGTAAGATTTAACACTAGCTCTAGCTTTCGCGTCTCTCGTCCAGCATGGTCTGAGCACTGGTATTTGAAGAGCCACTCCTGATGGTGGGCGTTGAAGTCTCCCAGTAACACCAATTGGGCAGAAGGGTACCGCTGCTGAGCACTCAGGTGCTGTGTGAGCCCAGTTTTCTCCAAATCACCGCTGTGCGAACGGTAGACACAGGCGTAGACAATTTTGTCCAGGCCTGTGTCCACTATAACCCACAGCGTAAAGAACCTGGAGTCTTCAAGGTAGCGGAGACTCCGATAGCAGATGTCGTCCCGGGCGTACATACATACGCCCGCGCGTGGTCTTAAGTGGTGCTCCAGAATAAACCCCGGGTAAGACAGGTATGATACGTCTGACGGACATACGATCTGCGTCTCCGACAGGAATAAGAGCGCTGGTTTCTCAGTCTCAAGGTGGTGATGGAGTGCGGCGAGATTTGAGTGCAGACCTCGTATATTACAGAGGTGCACTTTGTGTGAGAGGAGTGCTGCCACAGTACAGCTTTCTTCTTTTTATTCCTGTTCATTTTTGAGTGTAGGAGGTTGAGGAGAAGAAAGTGAAATGAGGTTCCATGCTGCTAACCCACAGGCACGCTCTGACAGGACGACATCATTGGGGGACTAGTCTGGAGAATGCGGGGACGCCCGAGCCCCCCCGGGAATGACCATCGGGCCCTCTCGTCTGGTCGCCAACCAGCACGATGGTGCATTCCGGGATTTTTCGACAGTTGGCGGGGCAGCCTTTCATGTGTGGCTAGCACACTGCTTGGGCCCCCAACTACCTGCGGTCGGCCAGCGGCGCACCGTGCCTCGTATCCCGCTACCCTTCGCGACCAGTCTCCCGATACGCCCATATCAGCGCAAGCCTGGTTGGTGTGCCTGCATTGGAACAACTCTTTCGACCCAACTCCTCTGTATTGGTTACACTGAGCATCGTGCCGGAACGCAGCTAGGCCGCTTGGCAGTACGTCTTTGCCCAGTGGGTAGTCACAAGCCATCGGCCAAAGCCTTCCACCACCCGGGGACCACGTGTCGGGTTAAACATTGGGTACTCTCCTACGGACGCGGGTGACTCGGTCCCCAAATATATATATATATTTTTTATTTGTGATGGGTTTGCTCTTGACTCTAGTCTAGGTCAGAGATGACAGAGACAAAGTCTAACATGGAGCGAGCTTACCCAGAAGGAGCCTGTTCACTCTAACTTTGAAGAGATTAGGGTTGTAAGCGTTTGGAAACACAGACGCAGGCAGAGAGTTCCACTCCTTTGCTGTGCGCATTATAAAAGATGTTTGGAAACGCTTAGTGCGAATTGGTGGAATAGTAACAAGGTAGGGATGGTAAGATGTAGAGCGTCTGGATGTCTGATGGTAGAAGGGGCCGGTGGGATAAGGTCGTGGAGTTCTTGGGCACATTCACCGAAGTACAATCTGTAGAAGACCGACAAGCAGGCAACCTTACGGCGATGAGCCAAGCTATGTAGCTTGGCATCCACCAGTTTTACGTCACCGATGAGCCTCTTAGCTCTGCGTTCCACCGAGTCAAGCGCGGCAAGCTGATACTTAGCTGAGCCATCCCAAAGGTGGCTACAATATTCCATGCAGGATCGGACGGATGAATGTTTAGAATCCATAGCGATACAGATAGAAAAGAAACAATTTAGTACAAGTGTTTTACAGGAAATACAGTCATACCGTGATTTATTTAAGAAGACGTTTACCCAAATAGAAACTTCCCCAAATAGAAACGTTTTCCCAAATAGAAACCCTAAAACGCCTTCCTACCTGCGAGAACGCTTCTCCTATTCCCGTCCTTCTGATGCGCCTTGCAGGTCGCATCTTAGAAATCTCCTTAAGTCCCCTCCCCATGCTACTGAGTTTTACTCCTATTCCTTTACTACCCATGCGGTTAGGCTGTGGAATTCACTGCCGCCTGACATTAGAGACTGCAAATCTCTTTCAGTTTTTAAAAGAAGAGTGAAAGAACACTACCTTTCTTTACCGTCATAGTTGCATATAAGTATGTGTTATTATTTATCTAATAATGTTATTTAGTATGTATTAGTGTATATTTATTTTAGTAATATTTATGTATTGTATGTTATATTAAAGTTCATTATTTTATTTGTAAGTACTTATACCTTTTACACACGGTGTCTTCATATCTTTTATACAACTCTCCTTTCGCAGGTATGCTGGAAGAGATTTCTTTTGAAATAAGCATTACCTTTGTACCTATTTTTCTGTTTCCTTCTTTTCATCTTTCTATTCTTAATTCTTTATTGTACACCATAACAACTTATAATAATTAACATTGATTAAAACGTTCATATACAAAGGCGAGTTTAACTCAAAATTGAGTTTTCTACCAGCAAACCTTTGAGTGATAGGGAGAGATCACAATAGGGGGTTGATCCAGTGCACATTTTACAATAATACATATTTTATCATACATAAATATACCTACATACATAAATACACACATATATAAATATATATATACACATCTATACATATCTACGAATATTATGTCATAGGGAAAGGAAATGCTCTTTAACTTTCCTCTTGAAGACATCAAGAGAAGGACTGTCACGTAGGGAATGTGGGAGAGAGTTCCAGAGACGCACTGCAGTAACAGAGAAGGAGCCACCATAGCAGCTGGAAGTGTGACGCAGAGTACGAAGGAGAAGAGATGTGGCAGTACGATATGGTTCACCCCTCGGGATGAGGTACTCAAAGCGTTCTCGAAGGTATTGAGGAGAATTAGGGTTGTGCAGGATTGTATGGAGAAGGGATAGGATGTGAGTATCTCGTCGATGCCGAATCGGCAGCCACCCCAGTCTGGTCCGGAACTCCGACACGTGGTCGTACTTCCGGAGGCCAAAAATAAAGCGTAGGCACAAATTCTGCAGTCGCTCGAGTTTATTTAGGAGCACCTCCGTCGCATCTAGAAAACAGACATCGGCATAGTCTATAAGTGGTTGGAGAAGAGATTGAGAAGACTGACCTTAGTGTGAAATGGAAGGAATTTTTGAAGACGTTTAAGAGACTGGAAAGTGTAGAATACCCTCTTACTAACACGAGCAACATGAACCTCCCAAGAGAGATTCGTGTCCATATGGACGCCGAAGTTCTTAGCGCTTTTAGAATATTCTATAGGCACTGAGTCATACACTACTGGCGGCAGAGACCGGTAACCTAATTGACTGAGCATGTATCTGCCACCAACAATGAGCGCTTGTGATTTAGTTGGATTCAGCAAGAGTCCATAGGATTTAGCCCACGTGTTGATACTTGCAAGGTCATTATTGATGGCAGCCACAGCCTCATCCAGTTCACTCACTTTAAAATGACGATATAGCTGCAAGTCGTCTGCATAGAGATGATAGTTCGAAGTAAGGACCTTTGTGATAGCGTTTATGAAAACTGAGAAGAGAAGAGGTGAGAGGACGCCACCTTGTGGAACGCCCGCAGCTAAATCACACCATTCAGAGGAAACCTCGTCAGATCGGACAGACTGCGAGCGGCCCTGAAGATAGGATTTGAACCACTCAATTACCGATGCAGAGACATTAAGAGAGGAAAGGATTCCCAAGAGAATGTCAAAGTCAACTGAATTAAAAGCACTGCTGAAGTCGAGTAGTACCAATACTGTTAGACATTTGTTCTCCATAGCCAGCCTTATGTCATCAGTTATTTTGACAAGAGTTGTCACAGTGCTATGGCCAGGACTGAAGCCAGATTGGTATGGACTCAACAGGCTATTAGAGGAAAGATAATAAGACAGTTGCTTCTGTACAATAATCTCGAGGACTTTGGAGAGGACTGGAAGGATGGATATTGGACGGAACTGGGATGGTGAAGAGGGATTTGAAACTTTAGGAAGCGGTAGAACGTAAGCTTTCTTCCACGCTGAAGGAAAGGAGTTAGAGTAGAGAGAAAATTTGATGATATGAGTTATGACCGAAACAATTTCATTTATAATGGTTAGAAACATTTGGAGTTGAAGGCCATCGTCAGCTACCGCTTTAGTCGATATGGATAGGAGACATTTCCTAATATCCAGTTCAGTAATTGGTTGGTAAGAGAAAGAAGTATTTTCAGGCAAAGGAAGACTTGAAAGATCATGGAGAGTTGACGATTTAACACGGTTGTCGAGTACAATCGGAGACTTAGAAAAGTGTGCATTAAGTGCATTGAGGTCCAACTTATCAGGAGAACTCTTGCTAGTTGTTTTACCAATACCAAGAGACTTCAAAATTGCCATACTTGTGTTTGGTTGAAGTTTTCAATGGAGTTGTGAATGTGGCGCCTTTTTGCATTCCTACACAAACGACTGCAGCGATTTCGCAAAGTTTTATAAAGCTCCCAGTTTTCCTCAGTGGGACGCTTCCTGTATAAACGCTTGGCCTTGTCACGCTTAGCCATCTGGTTTTTTATTGCTGGGGATAGCCATGGCGCAGGAAGGTGGTTCACTCTTACCTTTTTTAAGGGAGCATGTACCTCATACAACTCCAACATAGTCCTGCTGAAGATTGACACCATAGTATCCACATCCTCGCAGTTGTACACAGAAGACCAGTCAATGCCATCAGCGTCAGCTCTTAAACGCTCCAAGTCAATGTTTTTAAAACAAAGAAGAAAGAGAAATTTGGCCTTGCGTTTAGGAGGTCGAATCTTATAAGAAAGGTAAATGAGGTCATGATAGGAAAAAGGTGCAGGAAGCTGTCCATGTGTGGCTATTTTGTTAGGATCAGATACTAAAATGAGATCTAAGAGAGAAGGAGTACAGTTAGGAGCCCTGTGAGTAGCATTGAGAGAAAGTACGTGCATATTGACAGAAGAGACAAGTGATTGGAGTTTACGGCTGCGCGAATCTCCCTTCAGCAGACAAGTATTAAAGTCTCCGAGAATTAGCGTGTGGTCATATAGGGGGATAAGGTTTTCTAATTTCGTTTCAAAAGAGGAAAAGTAGTCAATTTGACAGGAGGGACTATAATAGACTCCCAAAAGTAGCTTTGTATGCTGAAAGTCTATTTCAACAAATAGGTGTTCAGCAGACTTTGAGTAGACACTCGGAGACTGGTCGACAACCGTGTAAGTTATATCACCACGGAGATAAATGGCAACCCCTCCACCTCCCTTGCCCGTTCTGTCATTCCGCACGATTTTGTATCCAGGTAGTGAATACTGCGTGGAAGGAAGTGCAGGCTTAAGAAAAGATTCGGATACAAGGACAGCGTGAACAAGATCTGAGTCGAAGGAAGACAGCAGATCAGAGTAGTGTGCTGGAACGCTTTGAGCATTAATGTGGACAACGTTAAAAAAATTGCGACAGTTTGAGAAAGTAGAAGATATGAGGTCTTGAAGATTCAGAGAAGTGTCATCGCTAAAAGCACTGGCAAAACTCTGATATGACGCACAAGCGGATGAACATGAGAAAAAACTGTCATCAAGCAAATCTTCAGACATAATAAAATAAATCAATAAATAAGTTTAAATTAAATGTAACCTAATCTAAGAAAATAAAAATATTTTTATACTATAACCTCGATGCACTCGCCGGTTAACAATACATACTGATAAAATGAGATTAAAAGCCATTTGGCCAGAGTAAACGTAAAGTTTCCGAACGAAACTTTAAGTGACATTAGTGACAATTACATTTACATAGGCATATGTCAAAACAACACGACAAAATATAAAACTACAAAACAACAATAGAGTGACCGACATTCAAGAATAAAATTATAAATATCTACCTATGCACATACAGAAATGGAGGAGTCGTGACGAAGTACCATCATTTAGCAGGCTTGCGTGTTCTCCTGTCGGGCACTTGCTTCGATGTTACGGCTGTGGTCTCGGCAACGGGGAACTTGGCTATCAGTTCTCGATAATCCAAGGCAGACTCGATCTTCCGCCGTGTACCATCGGAAACCTGGATGACGATCTTCCCCTCAGAAGTCCAACACCTATGTATCCCGTAATACTTCCGAGCATTCATAAAAATGTCGTGCCTGGGCTTGGTGAGGAACTCGGAAAGCGTTAGACCGAACCCTTTCAATTTGGCGAAGTAAAACTCGCCACACCTCATTCCGCACTATGCGGCTTTCAAAGCGTACCAAGAGGGGGCGAGGCTTGCTGGTGTTGCTACCGAGACGGTGACAGGCTGTTAAGTCTTTGAGGTGGACATTTTTCATTTCCAGACGCTTCGATAATATTTCAAGTAGGCCAGTGCTAGGATCAATATCCTTTTCCTCTTTTAAGCCATGTAGCAGGAGAACCATAGCCCGGGAAGGCATCTCATGGCGATCCAACCCCACCACAAGCAACTCCATCTGGGATTTCAGTGCCGTCAAGGTTTTCCACATGAGTCCCTTGAACTCAGTGAAGTCCCTGGACAGGCTGGCTATTGACTTGTGTGATGCTTCACTACTGGCATTCTTAAGGTCTTCCTCGTACTGTGACATCCTATGTAATGTGTGTACATAAATTGTTAAATAAATAAATAAACTTTTTGCTCCAAAACATATTCTCAACCTAGTGCCGAGTGTATAGTCGAAACTAGAACCGAAGTAGACAATATGGAGGCTTTTAATTATAGGACTGCCGTGACATTATTACCGGTTATGAATGGTGATGAAAATGTCACGAAAAGTTTAATAGATACCATAGAGTTATATAGTTCTTCACTCACCGAAGAAGGCAACAAAATGCTAGTCAAATTTATATTAAAAACTAGATTTAACGAGAACGCTAAATTAAAATTGTCTACCTCTTATGACAGTTGCGAGTCGCTTATTATTGAAATGCGTCAACACCTTCTTACAAAGAAGTCGAGTACAGCAATACACAAGGAGTTGACACAAATCAACCAAAACGTTTCTTCTATAGAAAAATATGGGTCCAAGGTCGAGCAGCTTTTTGTGGATCTGACGATCGCGCAAGCAGGTGAGAACCAAACTGCATATAAAATATTACGGCCCCAAAATGAGAAAATTGCTATTCAAAATTTTATTGATGGCTTGCGTAACCGCTAAGTCCGCACTATTTTAGCAGCGCGTAATTATGATACATTAAAAGATACTATAAGAGCAGCAAAGGATGAGGGATTGTCATGCAGTCGGCAAAATTCAAACGCTTCTGTGTATGTCGGATACCAAGGCAGCTCATTTAGAAATCGCGGATATAGTTACGGTAACAACAGCCGTCCTAATCGATCGAACAACAACCGATTTATACTGAGAGGGAATAGTAGAGGCACTTTCATAATCATAGGCAAAACCAAAATCAAAGAATCCAGCAACAGTTCAGCAACAATCGTGGTCACATGCGGGGTTCATCTCGCGGTAGACGGGTTTTTACGCGCGGTGGTAATGTGCATGCTTTAGAAAATGGCATTAATAGTATCGATTTAACAGACCAGAATCGAACGCCCCAACATACAGAAAGACACATTCCTGAACCGTTACAGTTTTTTCGATACTCATTTCATATTTGCTTGTAACAATAACAGCTCAGTGGAATTCTTAGTACAAGGTGTCAAATATGGATTTCTTATACATACAGGAGCATCACTATCAATATTGAAATACGAAACTGTGGCACGTTGGAATATTCCAATCCAAACAGGACGCATTTATATAAATGGCATTGGGGGCAAAGTACTAACATCAGGCCATGTTTATGTTACAATGATCGCAAATGGACAGGAATTTGTACACAAATTTTATATTATGCGCACCATACCTGGCCCACAACATGGTATAATCGGCAGAGATTTTATGAGCAAATATAAAGCTGTTTTGAATTATGAAAAAAACACGATAACTTTAAAGAAAACCAACAATAATTTAATACTGCCCATGATTAATAATTCGCCAAATAAAACGAGTTTTTTAAGTATACCACCGAGATGTCAGAAAATATTTATGTTAGGTAGTAGTTTTACCGAGGACTGTGTGATTTTACCGAATCAATTATTCGACGGAGTTTTTATAGCCGGAAGTATTTGTAAACCAAACAATGGACAAATTAAATACCCAAAAAAAAGTACACAAATATTAAATACCCGCGAAGCGCAAGTAGATATTAATTATTTTAGACCGGAAATACATTTATTATCAGACTACGACATCTGTAAGTTTGAATGGGATAGTAAACATGATGGAGAGCGAGTACGCACTATGTTTTCTCTTTTAAAATTAAGTCATCTAAACGATGAAGAAATGTCGTCAATCGAAAACATATGCGCAAAATTTTCGGATGTGTTTCATTTGCCAGATGATAAATTATCTACCACTAACCTTTACGAACAAGATATACAGTTAAGACCAAACGCTGATCCAGTTTATACTAGACAGTACAGGTTACCCCTTTCACAGCGTAAGGAAATTGAAACACAAGTTAAGAAAATGCTTTCTGTAAAGATCATTGAACCTGCAAAAAGTGAGTGGTCAAGCCTTATCTTGTTGGTGCCCAAAAAATCTGATGACACTTCTTAGAAATGGAAGCTGGTTATAGATTTTCGTAAATTAAATACTAGAATTTTAGACGATAAATTTCCACTTCCGAACATAACCGATATTTTAGATTCCTTATCCGGTTCGATGTATTTTTAACAAGCTTATTATCAAGCAAAATTAAAACCAGAGAGCAGAAAGTATACAGCATTCACTACGCCTTCAGGCCAATATCAAGTGACCCGGTTACCTATGGGATTAAAAATAAGCCCAAGTGCATTCTTTCGTCTAATGACAATTGCCATGTCTGGACTTACATATGACAAATTATTTGTCTATTTATGTATTATTATTATTTATTTAAAATGATGTAAATAACACCTTAACAGCTGTGTGCTGTGTGTTTGGATAATTTGATCTGTTTTGGGCGTAATTTGCAAATACATAATAAAAATCTAATAGATATTTTAACTAGATTGCGCAAAGTTAACTTGAAACTTAATCCAATAAAGTGCGATTTCCTAAGAAAAGAAATGCAGTTATTAGGATATGTCGTCATCAGAAGGCATTAAACCAGATTTAGATAAAGTAAATATAGTAAAAAATTACCCCGTGCCCAAAAACGCAGACGAAACAAAAAGATTCATAGCGTTCGTCAACTTTTACAGAGAATTTATACCAGATTTTGCCGCAAAATCTTTAGCACTTAACAGACTGTGTCGAAAAAACGTTAACTTTGAATGGACGCATGAGTGTCAGAAATCCTTTGAATCCCTAAAAGAGTCATTAATATCACCACCAGTATTACAATATCCTAACTTCGATAAAAACAATACTTTTGTATTACAAACAGACGCGTCCGGCTATGCAATTGGGTCCGTGCTATGCAATGGTGATAACAGACCAATTGCTTATGCAAGTCGAAGTCTAAATAAAGCAATTAAGGTACCCCACGATAGAAAAAGAGTTAGTCGCCATCGTATGGTCAGTAAAGTATTTCCGACCATATCTTTACGGTAGAAAATTTGTTATCAAAACCGACCACAAGCCATTGGTTTACCTACTTATTTAATCAAAAAAATCCATTTAGTCGTTTGACTAAATTCCGTTTAATTATAGAGGAGTACGATTACACAATAGAATATGTTCGAGGTACTGACAATGCAGCTGCAGATGCCTTGTCACGTATCCGGATAACAAGCGATGAGTTGAAGGACATTAATCAACACGTTGTGTCTATACTCACCAGAGGTCAGAAAAAGCGTATGTATGAGCAAAATGCACAAGGTGTGTGGGACAACCCTATGGTTGATAAGCAATCTACAAACGACTGGTCTGATCACCCAAGAGTTATGGGGTTGTTTAGAAAACCAAAGGATTGCACAGAGTTAAGGTTTGCGAATGAACACGAATGGAGTAACCAATCAAATACATTATTTAATTATGATGCATCAAATTGTATACTAAGAGTAAACCCATCTTGCCGATTACAATGCGCACGAGATGCCTTTGTACGGGAGTTGGCTAATTACTGTAAACAAATGAAACTAAATAATATTAACATTGTACAATGCAACGAAAACATTGAGATAATAAAAGAATTAATTCAAAGCATAAATAGTACACCTAATTGACTACGTTTATATATTATAAAAGGTGTAAAAGTTATAAATGATCGCGATACGAAACGAATAATTTTAAATGACTATCACCTATTACCGAGTAGCGGCCACGCCGGTATACGACGAATGATAAACAATATAAAACGCCGTTATTTTTGCCAAAATTAGAATATGACGTCACGGAGTTTGTGAACCGCTGTGATAAATGCCAGCGACAGAAACATTTCAAGCACATAAAACAGCCAATGGTCCTGACTGATACAGGTCATTCGGCATTTGATAGAGTATTTTTAGATTTAGTTGGGTCCTTTAGTGGTAATTAATTAGCAGATCTTTACATGTATATATAATCTAACTTACAATCTTTAAATTTAAATTTATTATACAGGGTGTCCCAGAACTCAACGTCAAGCCGAAACGGGGTGACAGGATTAATCATAACAATCACGAGAAAAATCTAAAAAAAAATCTGTCCCATGCAGTTTGAAAATGATGGGCATTTTAAGAAAAACCTAGAAATTTGATCAAACTGTACCATTTTTCGGTTATTGTGGTTATTCTTTTTTATTTTCGTTCATTTGAACTTTGTAAACGTAATCCTAAATAACATTTTTAGAATCCCAATAAAAATAATAACATAATTGCCTCAAGTTTCCGAGAATTGAGACTATTTGTTAAACTACGAATTTAAAATTTTCAAGATTGGTCGACTTTGACAGGCCCTCCTTTAAAAAAAAATGTAATAGAGTGCCTTGGCAAGTAGCATTAAAAGTTGGCGCATTTAATCAGAATTCTAAAATGGTACAATACTTGTTAGTTCCATACGCAAATATACTATACAATCTAAACTGCTCGCTGAAAGATATAACCCATACTAATATTGTTATCTGCACCCCGATCTACGTAAAATGTGCTTTGATACATAACTACAAAGTGGAGCTATTCAATAACCTCCTCTTATCAGACATAAGAAATAACGAATACGCATATTTCTTCGATAGCAATGCTACCCTATCGCATGAAATGTTTTCCTACAATACGGGGAAAATAAATAAAAACGGTTGGAGAAACATATTTGGCCAGATTATGTCCAGGATAAAACTTGACTACAAAGTGTTCGGCTCACAAGAAGTTTTGCTAATCACACAAAATTATCCGATGAACTCTCCTAATATAGATTCCTCAGAAAACAATGATTTTTTTCGTGTATAACAATTTAAACATTCATCAGAATATTGCTGGGTTATTGAATAAATCTGATATGCTTAGTGTACACATTCAAGATCTATCTCAACAGAAAAGAGACATAGATATCATCTGTATCACAGAACATTTTATTATGGCCGGACATGAAAAAATATTGAATATTACCAACTACAAATTAGGAGCAATTTATGCAAGACGATCGCAGAAACGAGGAGGGGCGTGTATTCTGATTAAAAATTGTCTGGAGTATAAAGAACTTCCGGATATTTCGCATCATTCTATAGCCAATGTCATTGAATGCTGTGGCATAGAAGTAACAAACCATAATCTAATTATAATATGCATCTATAGGCCACCAAAGTTTAATAACTTAAATGTATTTTATGATAAATTAGAGATTATTTTGAAAAAATTGTGTACCAACTCTAATAAGAAAATTGTCATATGTGGGGATTTCAACATAGACACGTTAAAAAGAAATAACTTGGCTCTAGACTTTGAGCACTTTCTATTGGGCTTCAATCTTAAATTAGAACTTCAACAACCCACCAGGCTCGCCAGCAATACTTGCTTAGACAATTTTGCACGCAGCTCTCAATTAAAGTGTTCATCAGAAGTAGTGGACTTTGCATTGTCTGACCATACTGCTCAAATTTTAGAAGTTAAAGTAATGAAATCATATAGAATAAATTCTTGGAGGGTAAAAAAACGAGATCTATCCAATGAAAATATGAAAAAGTTTAAAAGTTACCTCAAATGCCTTTCCTTTTCTGAAATTTACCAGACAAATAATGCTAATGAAGCATACGATATTTTTTTAGAACAGTTCCGCTGGCTGTACGATCTTTGCTTTCCATACAAATTGGTAAAAGTTAGGACAAACAAAACCACTAAATGGGTCTCACGTGGCATCCGAGTGTGCAGTAGAAAACAAAGATATTTATTATGGAAATACAGACGCGAACCTTCAATCTGTAATAAAATTACGTTCAGAAACTACTCACGCAGATTTCGGAAAATTATTAAATTAACGCAAAAAGCGCAAAATAATTATTTTATTAACACCTCAAGCAACAAATCTAAAGCATCTTGGCAGGTTATCAATAATAAACACCGAATTACCGAACCGATTTCCCAAATTAGAATTCAGGATAAAACCATTACTGATCCGACAGAAATTGCCAACGCTTTTAATGATTTTTTTATCGACCAAACTCAAAAAAATCTGACTACTACGACCGACTCTAAGAATTTGACAAGTAACGCAAACTCAATGTTTATGCAACCAGTATTACCGCAAGATGTTTTAAGAGCAATAAAATTATTAAAAAATAAAAACAGCACTGGATATGATGGAATATCAACAAAAATCGTAAAATTCGTATCGTTTGAGATCGCCTCACATTTAAGTCATATACTAAATATATGTATTAGTTCTGGTACATTTCCGGACAGTTTAAAAACAGTTATAGTGAAACCTCTTTTCAAAAAAAAAAATAAGAAAGATCTCGCTAATTATAGGCCAATTGCTTTAATACCAATTTTTTCAAAAGTTTTGGAAAGGATTCTCTGTGACTCGATAAATCACTTTCTATCTAAATATGACATTTTATGTGCGGAACAAAAGGGTTTCCGAAAGAACAAAGGCATAAATGTGGCCGTTTATGATCTGATAAATGTAATCATGCAAAATGTTGACAAAAAAGTACCCGTTTGTGCAATTCTGACGGACATGACGAGGGCATTTGATTGTGTCCATAACGAAATCTTAGTAAATAAATTATATGCCACAGGAATTAGAGGAAATGTACTTAATCTTTTAAAATCCTATCTCAGTAATCGTAAGCAGCAAACAGAGATCACTAAAATATGCCTGAAAACTAAGAGAGAGAAAAAATATCTATCTAAAGTTAGAATTGTCAAGTATGGTGTACCACAGGGCAGTGTGTTAGGTCCATTATTATTTTTACTGTACATTAATGACTTGCCACGACACATTAAACATCCCATGGTTCTTTTCGCTGACGATAGCACTTTTTTTTTTTTTTTTGAGGATGGGAAATCATCAAATGACTCCTCCCGCTCTGGGTGAAGCAGAAGGGAGTGTCAGACTCTTACTGACTAAAACCCATCCGTGTTCCTCCTAATGCCCTTTGCGTTCCAGAGCCGCGGTGACTCTTTCAAACAGATTCCGCAACCCCGGCAGGCACTGGCCCTAGCGGGCCCCGTCTTCTATGCTGACAGCTCTTTGAGGCGCGCGTGGAACACAGCGCGCCGTCGACTCGGGCCTGGTTCTGATCGGACGGCGAGCCACCCAATGCTCGTCGTCCGCAGGCCCGCGCCTACGGTGGCCGAGAATCGCCCTGCGACTCCCGACGCCCGGGGCGTCTTCTCCTGTTGCGGCGGCTGGGGCGTGAGGTTTCCCTCTCTCTCACGCGTTCGGCCTCCTCCTTCGCTAGCATTACTGCTTCGCAGAAAGAGGTGACCGCATCCCATGCCTCCTCGCTCCGGACCATAGATTGAATCAGAGCCGGACGCGAGAGGTCGCCGCCGCCGATCGCCTCGACGAGGACACGGCGGTGCTCCGCCCAAGCAGGGCAGACCTCCACCGTATGCTCCACTGTGTCCTCCGGGCGATCCTCGCAGTGTTGACACCCGGGCGTATCCTCCCGCCGAATCCGAAACAGGTACCTCCCGAAACAACCGTGTCCGGTGAGTACCTGCGTCAAGCGGAAGGTGAGGACGCCGTGGCGCCGCTCTAGCCACTCCTCAAAGAGGGGACTTATCGCCACAATTGTGGCGTGCCCAGCGCTGGGTTGCGACAGTCGCTGTCTCCATACCACCATGAGATCCTGCCGGAGCTCCGTCCGCTGCGCTGCGATTTGCCGCGGCAGAGGAGTCTCGCCCCGGCGTTGCGCCTCCACGCGCCATTCGTAAATGATGACGATAGCACTGCTTTGATTAAATGCCTTGACAGAAATTCATACGAAGAGAACATAAATAATACATTAACAGATATTATACATTGGCTAGAACATAATAATTTAGTAATTAATATTCAAAAAAAAAACAAATGTTATGCATTTTTATCAACGAATTCCACCAGAAGTGTTAAATCTTTATTATAATGATCAAAAAGTTGAAGAGGTAATTGCTGCTAAATTCCTAGGTATAATGATAGATAGCCAACCATCATGGAAGCCACAAGCAGAAGAAGTGTGCAAAAAGCTAAGTATAGCTGCATATGTTCTTTTTAACCTCTCTAAAAAAGTGAGCACGGCTACGAGATTGGTTGCATACCATGGGTTAGTTGCGTCGATTTTGAGATTCGGCATAATATTTTGGGGAAATTGTAGCCTGAGAGAACAGGTGTTCAAGGCTCAAAAACGATGTCTAAGAGCAATGTGCAATTTAACAGTAACAGATAGCTGCATACCTATGTTTAAGTCCCTAAAATTACTTACATTCCCATCTCTTTATATTTTTAAAATTGCTGCTTTCGTCAAGTCAAATATGCATCTTTTTAATAAAGCATCTGATAATAGAAATAGGCCAATACGAAAACAATATGAAAACATGCTGAATGTGAGTAGTTATGACACCGCCTTATTAAAGAAAAGTGTGTTATATATGGGTCCGACAATATTTAATAAAATACCCGATAGAATAAAAACACTGATTGTTCCAGTTTTCAAGAAGCAGTTGACAGATTTGTTGACAAAAAAATGTTATTATTCGATAGGCGATTTTTTGAATGATAAATTTTGAATTAATATTAAAATTCTGTATCTATTTTTAATAAAACATTTTTTTAATTATATTCAATTGTACTGAAAAATACATGTTAACCTAAGATGCTATTGACTCTGACCTGTATAATAAATGTTATGGATATTCACTGGCATTTTTCGTAGGTTATATCTTTTTATTTGTGAATTTAATTAATTACTTATTTTATCAATATGCATGAATTATGCTTGTAGTGTTGTGTTTGTATTGTTTAATAGAATTTATTAGCTTTATATTACTTTTTGCATGCCTTAGTCAAGGTAGAAAGTATATGGCTCCCCTAATAATAATATCTGTATATTGTACCTGCTTTCTGTGCAAATAAACAATTATTCTATTCTATTCTATTCATACAATAAAAAAGAGTAAAAAAATTAAAACCTCAAGTAACCCGATTTTTGCTATCTCAGTTAAAATGTTTTTGATTCGCACAAGCTCTAGGTAGGTTCTTAATTTTATGGCAAAATGATGAGAGAGATGGATAGTGAGTATGTTTGCCATGAGTGAGCGAGACAGATAGTGACGCCACTTTTACCAAAGTGAAAAAAAGTTAGTAAAATTAGTAAAATAATGAAAAATCTTGACCTAGTTTAATTTAGGTTTGTTGGAATAAAAGTCAAAGTCAAAACGTTTATTCCAATTAGGCCATTAAACGGCACTTTTGAACGTCATTCACATTACAAAAATTATAAAATACTGAAGTGATTCTACTGTCCATTTGGAAAGGTAGATTCTTATGGAGAAGAACGGACAAGAAACTCCATAGTTACTCTTTTCAAATAAATCTTTTACAATATTTGGTGTACAAAAATTTTGTTATATGTGAGGACCATGCACCTAGGGTACGCAGAGGTAGACTTATTAATTTCTAAATAAGTACATGATACCCACACATTTACAAATATTGGAATCACTAATTAACAGTGTGTGAGTTAGCAGAAAAATACAAACACAAAAAGAAACAGAACATCTATAAAGTTGACAACCAGTCTGATTTTGTCCACAACATTGATTGTCCTATCGAGCAGGACCAGCATGCTTCCAAGCATTCTTATCCTGAATGTAATCTTCTTATTTTTAGTAAGCTTGTTTACAAAGTGTGCTTTTGATATACGTTTTAAATTGTCTTTCATTTAGGTCTAACATGTCACAAGGTATTTTATTGTAACATTTAACACAGTAACCCATGAAAGATGTGTGTACTTTAGCTAATCTATAAATTGGTTGATCTAATTTATTTTTATTTCTAGTATTAAAATTATGTCTATCACTACTTTACTAAAAAGATGGCGTTTTTCCGAACATACATAATATTTTCATATATGAATTGGCAAGGGACTGTCATAATATTAATCTTTTTAAAAAGTTCCCGTAGAGAATCGCGGCGACGCAGATTATAAAGGAATTTACTGACTTACCTATCAACGCAATTTGACATTCTCTTTTATCGTTAAGTTTTTGTGACAGTTTATGATTACTTTTTATTTCTATTTAACTGACTTGCCTATCAATGCAATTTGACATTTCTATTTTTTTTTGTTCTAGATATTATTATTTTCTTTTTCTCTTGTAATTTTTATAAATTTGTACGCCTTTTGGGTGAAACGTGTACGTACGAAGTTTAATATTGTGACATCCTGCATGCTTAGTGCTTAAAATTAACTTTATCTTTATCTTCAAAATGAGTTACCCGGAAAGCCTAGCTCAGCGACCAAGACCGGTTCTGAGCAGAGCAACTGACAATCTCCTTCTCCCCCAAAGGCACTGGCACTCCCGCACACCGACGGAACACAGCAAGCTGCTTGGCGCCGGACTTCGGCGGGATGGTGGTAGCGAGCCAGGCGGCAACTTGCGGAGCCTACCACCGCTTTTAGTGGGATCGTTCTGCCGTATCACAGGCAAGCCTGTGGTGCCGTTGCCCGGGGTGGACCGCGAGGAGGTAGATCCCAAACCACCCTATGATATATATAGCCTATGACGCTCACAAAAAATAACGGGGCTTTCTATTGGTAAAAGGATTTTCAAAATCAGTTTAGTAGATCCAGAGATTACCGCACAAACTCACAAACTTTACCTCTCTTTAAAATTAAAAGAACATACTTTTCTTAATAAAATTAGAAATAAAAAAATTCATTTTACAAAAACTTTAATGAAAATCTAAAATGAAAAATTTAAATGTATGAGAACTAAATTTTCTTTTTCCGTGGTGAGACCCTGCGGCACTGTCAGTAAAGAACTGCGGTGTAGAATACGCAGTTTTAGGTCAGCGCCATCTCTTTACAAATTAAGGAACTATTTTTTTTTGTTGATGTGGTGATTTCTGAAAAACTGTGCTATTTAGAGGCATTGTTTCTGTAATCCTTACATGAACTTCTATCATACGGTATATTTTCAGATTTTTCTCTCTACAAACTTCGGATATAAGAGGGGGATGATCAAAATTTCAACATTCTTTGACATAAGTCGAAAACAAACCGGGCTAAAAAAAAAGAAAACTTGTTTAAGAATGTGGAAACAGCGCTCTTTCATATGATACCCTACATGCTCTAGTAGCCCCACTTTGAATTTTTAATAATCCCTTTCAGTCGCTGCTGCAAGAAAAATATATATATTTGTATTTCTTTCTTATTTGCAATATAGTTGAACAAATGTTATCGAAAACTATTCCAAATTTCAAGTTCATAACATTTGTAGTTTTTCAGATGTCCAGCTGTGAAAGACAGACAGACTTAGTCACATCATAAGGGTTCCTTTTTTACCATTTTGGTACGGAACCATGATTTAATCAAGGTGGGAACTCTTATTTTAATTTAATGCGTATAAGCACACAATTAAGTAATCTTTAATGATAGTAATGATGTCACATGGTAATTTTACCTCGAAATATCTCGGCAACGTGACATTTTAAGCCACTAATTTCTTGTTTGTCGAAGTATCCTCTACCCACATATGCATGTAAGATTGTGCGCCGCTTCTTTGAAAAAACTTGCCACAATGGTTCTATGCCCTTTGTAAGAAATTTTAAATATTAAAGGTTTTTATAATAATTTAAATATCGTAGGTTAGCGCAAGTTAGTTTTTCTTTGTAACCCTATAGTTTACTGAATCTATCAAGTGGCTGACAGTCAAGGTAAATAACGAATGTTCTAGCGAGGTTGACCTTTATGTAATTATGTCGAATACATTAGTGATTTTTGGGTTCTGTAGCCAGTTGTCAACATGGTATCCCTTTCATTTCGTCCTGTCCGTTTGTTCAAATTACGAGGAGACTATATATTAACCATTAAAAATATATCATAAATATAATTTTGTTTTAACTGCTATATACCGATATACTCAATCTGTATATGCGTTACTAAATATTCATCTCGGCACACTTGATTCGACACGCACTTGACATACTTAATATTATATTTTGTCATTCAATTACTTACGACTGGAAAATATAATTCAACGGATGGAAAAATCAACCCACTCATTGAAGAGCCACCTCAGACTTACTTTCAACGTCAAAATGAAACGCACAACATTAGATATGCTAATAAAAGCTGAAAATATAATGGGAGTTTACAGAAATTACAGTTCTCATGTAAATTATCGGAAAACTCAACTCACACGTGTTGTTTTAGAGATACTGATTACTGTTTTAATATTGTTAAATTGCACTTATGAAGCTGTTTCAGGTAAACATGTTCCTAACATCAGTCTGACTCGTAGATACGTTGTTTTCATAATTCAATACGCGAAGGTTTTCGGTACTGTCACTGTAATGATTTTTGCTATTCAAAGTTCACACTCTTACAAAATTTTCGTACAAAACTTAACAGCCGTCCACCAGTGTTTTAATACTGATCAAACTAAAAAATGTTCAAGAAAATTGAAGAACTTCTTTATTACCAGCACTGTAGTATTGAACTTATGTGGTGCATGTTTGTTATCTTTGAGGATCCCTTACAAAGTTTTTGCCCAAAACTCGCCTCCTTCTGTAAGCTTAGTTCTGTTATATGTAACTGAAATGTGGTCCGAAATTCGTTTTTCCATGGAACATGTTATATTTTACATTTACATAAGCATGGTACATTGTTTACTTCATTGTCTGAACGATTGTGTATCGGAACTTCAAAACTATTATAAAAATCAAGAAAAAAAAGAGAATGTTACGAGAAAGGAAAGGAACGATCATCTGACGGATGAACGAATGGAAGAGTGGGCAACAAATTATATGTTGCTAGTTGGTTGCAGTAAGGAACTTTCGGCGTGCTTCAGTTTTCAGGTAAATAATTATCTTGACACTGTTCTTTCTCAATTAAAATACTTGAGATTCATCCTTACGACATGCCAAAACACTAATGTTAACAGTAGTCTACGTATGTACACATAAATCCACCGAAATGGATTGTCAAAAATAAATTATGTTGAAATAGCATAAAAAACCCGTTGCATAGCTAAGAACAATAATGCAGCACCATAAGCAGATGTAAAAAACGAGCACCCGAACAAAGAACGCGGTCCGCCGCTTTCTTCCTTCCGAAGTCCCAGTGTAGTAATGTGTGTATTATGGATGTTATATGTGTCAATGATTTACTTATTTAATTACAACGGTTGAAAACCAATTACAGTAACTAAAAACAAAGTACAGAACTAAAAATATACAAAAAAAGAAAACAAACACAGACAAAGTTTAAAAATTGAAACAGAAAACAAAAAAATAAAATGAAGGTAAACAACTCTTTCATGAATCCCTCTCACAGTACTTCTGACATAACAATAAAATCTTCGTCCATTCATCCGCAAACAGATCGTTTGTGGGATTAGAATCCAAGAGATCATTAAGTGCAGCCAGAGTGCGAGGTATTGGGGACTTAGCACGCGCAACGGTGCGACACGGAGGCACAGAAAACAATCTGTGCTTTTTGCCCAGGCAGTAATTGTCCGGCACAAAGAAACGCAAAACAGCAAGCAGATCAGGCGCGTCAATAGTACCACGGAGCGTCTTACTGGCTATGGTGAGCTGGTCACGTGCTCGCCTTACCTCTAACGAGTTATATCCGAGGCAACCCAGTAGAAATTTGTTCGTATCCGCTTATACAGGAACCTAAGGAACGCTTTTTGCACTTTTTCCAATAGAAGTTCGTAAGTACTTTCGTTTGGGTTCCACACACAAGAGCTAGATTCTAACTTGCTGCGCACAAGCGCATTGAATATTATTTTGTTGGCGTGTGCGGAGCGAAAATCACGGTAATTACGCAATACAAAACCTAACCTTTGGTAGGACTGTTTAGCTACCGTAGCCATGTGGTCGTGGAACGTGAGCTTTCGATCGAATGTGACTCCCAGATCTTTCATGTCTGATGATTTTGTGATAGGTGTATTATTTAAATTGTATTCAAAATTCACTGCCACACACGACCGAAAGTCATAGCGAAGCACTTAGAGATGTTAAAGTCCATCTTATTGTCAACGCTCCACTTGTATATCGCGTCTATGTCTTGCTGCAGTGCCAAACAGTCACCCTCCGAGTTTATTTCAAGGTACAGTTTCAAGTCGTCGGCATATAAGAGACATCTAGCATGACGAAGAACTTGAGGGAGATCATTGACCATTATTAAAAATAATAATGGCCCCAAAATTGAGCCTTGGCTCACACCGGAACGCGTGTGATAGGCACCAGATTCATACATGCCGAGCCTAACAAACTGCTGACGATCGCGTAGATAGTGTGTCATTGTTAATCCTATCAAATGCCTTTCGAAAGTCGAAATAAAGTACTTCTACCTGACGCCCGCGGTCCAAGCTGGAAGAGATATAATCAACCAAAATTAGGAGATTAGTACATATCTACTGACCTCTTGCTTCTAAAACCGTGCTGCTCGTTGCATAAATACTTGTTAATATGCTCGTAGATAGCGTTGTGGAGGATGTTCTCGAAGACCTTCGCCGAGGAAGATAAAATTGCGATATGGCGGTAATCTTCAACAGAACTTTTGTTTTGCGTCTTAGGATTACTCTAGAAAGTTTCCACTCAGAGGGATATGTACCGGCCTGCAAGGCTAAATTAAAAATGTGACAAAGAGGCTCACTGAGAATATCTCTTAAATCTTTGACGATGAAGGGGGGGAATATTGTCGGGGCCGATAGAGCTGTTAGGTTTAAGTTTGTTTATGCCTTTTACAATGTCTAGGGGGCACAAGGGGGGTATGGTTATGCAATTGCTATTACTGGTATGGCCAGCGATACAAAAATGATCAGCATTAAGCCGCAGAATATCAGGCAGAAAAACTCGGCGAAAGCATGTGCCGCCTTAGATCCCGAAAAAGTTATACCTCTGTATGTAATGTTCGGTTCAAACCCACCCTTGCATCGCAGGCTAGATATATGTGACCAGGATTGGCGAGATTGGCTTTAATTGAGTTTTTTATATTTCTCATGTATGAGGAATACGCATCTGCTATTCGGGCCGTTAAACTTGACCTGAGGTTCGAGAATAACGAGTACACGTCATCACACTTCGTACGCTTCCAATTTTAGGGAGCTTTAGCTTGAGCCTTAGGTCCTTGATTATATCGCTTGTGAACCATAACGGGTATCGTTTATTCGCTGATTTCTCTCTGCGTTTCTTAGGCATGCAAGTGTCGAAAAAATTATAAATAATATCATAAAACTTCCGAGTAGCTATTTGTACATCTTGTAGCGAAATAAAAGATGGGGTCTTCGCTAGTCATACGTATATAATTTTAAAATAAAAACAAAACCTAATAGTGAATAGAAAAAAAAGATATTAAAAACAGACTAATTAAAAAACTTTAAAGATCTGTCGGTGAGTCGGTGAATTTTTTAGTTGGTTATTTAGCTGGTAATAAATGATTAACCCCTCGTTGGCGGTGACGAATGTCTCTGGTACACTAATGCTCTCTTGGACCAAAACAACATCTAACAAACCTCCATGCGAATTCTTCACAACGTTCATCTCATTCAGACTGCAAAAACTTACAAAATAACAATAATAGTTCTTAATATTTAAGGAGACTATTTAAATTTAAGTCTCCTAAAATTATAAAAATTCCTTTTAAATTATGTATAAACTCTTCCACTTTACAAAACCTTTCCATGTACAAATCATCACTTGCACTCACCGCGGTCCGTTTCGAGATCGCGGCGGCGGCGCAGCGCAATAGGTGCGCGCACAGCGAACATCACTCCACCGCACGGTGTACCTCGGTCACGTCGCATAATATTCCAATCAGCGGTCACAAGCTCTCCATCTTCGACAGAGGCGTCGAGAAAGCTCTCTGTTACAGCAATCAGATTATCTTCCAACTGTAACAAATTCTTTCTGCACGTCGGAAGTTTGGTTTTGAGACCGCGTACATTTTGGTACAACACATCAAAATTCTTAATTTTGTTATGACGATGCTTAGGCACGAAATGTCTGCTGGTGGCTGTGTGTTTGGGCGTTATTAGACACCTTATAGTTCTTAGTATGCCTAGGGTTCTCATATGTAGTCCAAGATTGACTCTCGCGTTCATTGGCCATACATCGGCAGAATAGCATTTTTCATAATATATAATAGGGACACCGATCTTGCAAGAGTTATAACTTCCTCTAGCCCGTAGCTCTTGTACTGTGCATGCTCCGGTGGGACACAATTATTGCAGATATTTGCGAATTTCTTCGGCGCTGGATTCCATATTCCACAGGTATATATGTTTACGTGGTTCGACTGTTCTTAACTTAGTAATGTCTGGCCCAGCGATGCCACATAATGACGCAGGTTTACGGAGTTTCTTTTTCTTTACTTCCGTCCAGCTTTGGTTCTCAGCTTGGTCGACGGCAGGAACTGTGCAACCATCGGTAGAAGTGACGTCATCGGAGGAGAAGCGTGATCGTCGTCAGCGGAAGTGTGGTTTATGGCAGGAGGAGTGTGGCCGTCAGCAAGAGTTGTGTGCTCATTTCCACTCAACAAGTTTAAGGTTTCAGACGTGTGCACCTTGAAGTTGGATGGGTCAACCTGCATGACGAATGACTGTTTGGGGCTAGTAGGAACAGGTACTTTAGAAACCACGCCTCTTGATTTAGCCTCTTTATGTTTTTTGACATGCTGCTGAGTTTGTACCGACGTAGGAGTGTCCATAGCTGCGGGCGTGAGCTGAGATTGCTGTTGGATGGTTACAAGTTGTGGTTGCTGCTGATAGGTAACTTTAAATGAGGCAATAGCATAGCAGCACTCTGCTTCAACTGGGTGTTAAGGAGGTCCATTTGGGAAGCACAGACGGTTAACTTGCATTCGTAGTTCGAAACAAGAGATACAGCTTTACTAAGTTGTTCTTTTAAGGTTTCCATCTCAATTCGTAATTTACTCATTTCAAATGCGAGCTCCTGATATTCAACCTGGTTTTGTGCACATTGTATCTCGGCGGCTTTTTTCCTAAACGTTACGTTCGGAGCACCAACAGTTATGGAACAATGATCTCTCCTTCTGGTAAAACGAAAGACACATTCCGGGCAGGCCCAGGAGATTAAATGTCCTTCTGTTGCGGTTACCTCGCCTGAACATTGGAGATGATATTTTGGTTTGCAATTATCCAATGTACAACTCAGGTATTCTTCCCTGTCGACAATAATGCTTCAACAGGCGGCACAATTTAGATATGTTATATGGTGCTCAGGAAGAACTACTCTGGTAATAACGGGCGAAGAAATACTTTGATAAGCTTTTGGTAGGCTTTCAAACCGGCTATTTCGGACTAGAGAATTAGTATTATCAAATTTCGGTTGTTTAAACTGGCATTCAGGGCATTTCCAATGACTAATCGGCCTATTTTTTGTTATATTAAAAGTAATAAAATAAAAATAAAATAAAATAACCTTTATTTGCTATTTTTGTTATATTAGCACAAATTAAATAATAATATTTCAAGCAAGTAAAGTATTGTACGCTGTCTTCGCCGTCTAAAGCGCTCAAACATCCAGCACAGTTATTTGTTGACATCGCAATCACAACACACTTTACGCAGCAAAATTTGAATATTAGCACAGTGCAAAAAAGCGCTTAAAGCAGTGCATAAAGCAATTGGCGTTTAATTATGCAGTTGGCGAGCAACGATGGATACGCTTAGGGGCGACGTAGCGGCTGCAGATAACGTTCGCAGGAAAAAGGTCTTAAGCGACGTGTATTACGCGTCGCTTACGCGTTCAAGTCAAGTTACTTGATCACACGTGAAACACTTTTTGAATTTGGAGAACTGATTTGTTTATTATTGTTTTATGAGACACTGAGTTTAATGGAGTTTTATGCACGGACATAGAGCAAAACTAACTTCTAAAATGTACTTTAAACTATGTTTTAACAATATTGTTTTTAAAAAAAGATTATATTACTATTAAGTGAATATGTAAGCCGACTGCTTCGTTTTGCTATCATTGGGAAAGTCATCCTGTTTTTTCTTTGTTCATTTAAAAAAGGCTTGAACTGAAATATAATATATTAGGATTTTCAAAATACAAATTTAATCAAAAAACAAACACGTAATAAAAAAATATATATATGTCGGAAATAAGTCAGTCAATAGAACAATCGGGACACCAACGCCATCTAGTGGCGTTCGACGGAGTCTAGGACGGTGTGCTCGACAGAGGCTGAGCTCAGTCTACTAGTGGCGGCCGAGCAGTGCAAACGTGCCCACGTCTAGAAACCGCCGCGTGTTCCGAATATTTGTTCAGTGTACCTATTGTGTGAGAATATTGTAAGTGAGACTTTCGAGTGTGAATAACAATTTGATTTAAAAGCAACCGGTGTTTCTATTGCGCAATAACCACCACTTCCCAAAGTACGCCCACTGTAGTTCCAATATCCTGGGTGATGTAACCCAGAGTTGTACCATCGCTGACATATATATATATACGGCGACCAGCCTGAGCGCCAATTTAACTATTTTTTGCGACTGAGATGAAAATGCGAAAATTTCTTAAAAAATTGTAGAGTGGCCCTCTGGTGTTATAAATATTAATCAATGTTTGGGCTTTATCGTGTGCCTATAAGCGGTTGTGTTGATACCCCACCGCCAGTTTTCAGAGTACTTGTGTTAAAAACATTGATTTTTATATATATATCCTAGTTTATATTCATTGATTACTAACATTTAATTTTATTATTTGTTGTAGATGGTATTCTCATTGGCTCTATCGTCAATGCATTATATTTATTCAGTATACAAAATATTTTATTTATTCATTGTACATGTAAGTATCAATTAGATGTTAACTAACTAGCTAAGTCTGAAACTGTTGTTTTAGTGTTCTAAAGTTGACTTTTTTTTTCTCAGGAAACGCACAAGATTTTAGGTATTTTCATATGTATTTTTGTTCTGGTATATTCTTTGTGTGGAACATATTTAGTCCTTCTTGCGGGACAAAAACTTATAAACGAAGCTACCAAAACAAGAACTGGTTTGATGAAATTAAACAACACACTATCAATTTGTAAGTATGCAATTATACACTCATCTGAACAAACAATCTCTGGAAGTAAATAATATTTTTTCTTTTTCAGATCCAACATCAAAAGCTAAAGCTATCAAAAATGTATGTCTCTTAGTAAAAGCTAATCCAATCAAAATAGAGTACACTGGTAGAGTAGTCCAGGGAATGTATTTAATTCCTATAGTATTGTCCTTGTCCATTACTTATATCATAGTTGCATTGCAATTTGGTCATCTAATCTAAAATAAAATGTTAATAACTTGAGTTAAAAAATATTACTTACAATAAGTGTCTTTTTCTGTGTTTTTCGTATTATTCTGACCTTTTTCACATGGAGGAAAACTACCTAGACTTCATTATTATTAAAAAAATACGAACTACATTTGAAGAATTTTAAATAAATGCCTGTCTGAGCAGGGAATCGAACCCGTAAATTGGAAAAAAGAACCTGCATTTTACTTTAACCTTCATTCTGACTTTGTCGTGCTTCTAAAGCACGACATAGTCAGAGAGAAGGCAATACAGTATTGTGTACAAAATTTTAAATTAAATGTTTCATAGTCTTTCTTTTAATTTATGCCATGTTATTAGAATAAATAAATGTTGACGACTGAGCCTTTCAACAGGTACAGTTAAATTAAAGGTTTTTTTTTTCACATTGAACTAGTTTGATGACCGATTTTTATTTACATTGTTTTTAAAATAAAAATTAAGTCTTCATTCAATCATTTTTTCTATCTACAGTATTTAAGGTACATTCCCTCCATGTTACAAAGTCTTGGGATGCCCTGTATAAATGACTGTGACGATATTCTGTATTTTCGCAATTGTGTCACTTGCTTTTATTTATTTATCACTAATTAGTTGTTAATCCAGCGACGAGAGGTGCTCTCTGACGGTCTCACACTATCCAATTCATGTGAATGTAGACCTACAAACTCAGCAGCCCACGAGCCGTACGAACACCGACAGTCGTGATACTTAAATTAATAAAAAAATATTCAATTGGGTTGTGTGAAACCCTCTGAGAGTATATTAATAAAAACCCTCACCACGATGCGACACATGAATTATTTTTCAAACAATGCTAAACGAAAGTCATTAAATCACTCTACGTAAATTCTTATTTATTGTATGAAATAACATGATGAAATATTTTACGCCGAAAATAATTGTAATTTTTATACATCTGTACGAGTGTCTGTGTACCACTGATTATTAGTAAGGAGAGTTCAATGAAAACACTTGATTTACTTCACGAAGGTTTCGCTTGTATTGTTCAAGAATAAAGAGTTCACAATATGACGATAATTGCTTACTTATTTTACCTCAGCTATTCCTTAACACATAAGAATGCTTAGCACAACTATATCTGGGCGAGCGCGGGGAACGACTGGCTAGCCCGCCTCGCGTGGTTGGGAATTGCAGCGCTAACATTTTAGTAGGTGCGCGTGCTCCTACATCACACCCTTCCTAAAATTTTTGTGCCCAAAAAAATTTTACATAATATTACATTCCCACATTTGTATTACACTTCGTTCCGTTGACTAATCAATTTACAATTCAACACATTCCATTATACTAACAATGTTGTAACTTAATGCTGCTTATGACGGTGTGCTGCTTATCTGTATGCTACATGTACATAATGTAAATATAAATTTCACCTACGCTGTTTTAAATTACATGACTTGTTTGCTAAGTAGTTAGATACAGTAGGTAATAGTTTAGGTTTTTTTTTTTTTAAAAAAAAAAAAAAGGTAATAGTTTAGGTTCGATTCCCAGGTTTTGAGAATACATATATTTTTTATACATAATATATACTGGCATTGGTATGCCTAATGTGAATTAAGACATTATACAGTGTGCGGACATCTGTTTTTTTAGAGTCGCCTTTATGTTTACTTAATTACTATATGCCTTAACATTAACTTAAGGGTAGTTGCCGTAACATCCACTCTGCTATATTTAATAACACCGTACGGTCAGCAGCTTCCGTTACGACAACGCCGGACAATAAGAGTCGTTATAGTTACACGATACATTCATAGTGTTATAACTTTATAAGGTATTACTTAACGTCTGTCAATCTTTAACGAAAGTACGCTTCTGTTTTGAACTGCGAATGCAAATGAATGATAGTGTCGATAATGTTATGATTAGGAAAATATCACCTTGGTGGGCGCTGGACACTGCTGGTCGGCTCTTTCGCTGGTTGCTGGTGGTTTGGCAACCACAACAATGTTCCGTAACTGATCCTGTACCCATTTTCGCGCATATGTTTTACTTCGTTTGCAGCAGAGACACAACATAATTAGAAGAACACATGCTGCGACCGCCATTACTGCTATGGCATAGGTATTCAACTTGTTTTTCAACTCGTCAATCTGTTGATTTGCTCCCGCCTGTGCAATAATGACTTCTTCGTTCTTGCTGTTATACTGTCCCATATTGGATGGTTTTTTATTTGTCTGTAATTTTCGCGAGATTGTGTCTGTCGCCACGCCTCTAGTTTAGTGATTTATAATTACGCGTGTCTTACTTTATATTGTTGATATTATGCTACAGTCGATTATTAAATATTGAAACGTACAGGCCTTTTGCTGACTCTACCGCTCCTCTTTGTTTAATGACATTGATCTTTGTACATGTTGTTCTGCGTTTTTTTATAATTAGGTTTTGCTGTCGCGACTTTATCGTTTTCCTCGTCGAGTAAGTATGCCGGTTTTAGCCTATCTATAGACACTGTTGCCTGCCGATTGGGATACTGTATTTGGAAAAGTTTGGTTCCGCGTTTTAGAACCTTGTATGGCCCGTCATACGGTGTCTTAAGTGGTTTACGAACTGTGTCGTCTCTTATAAATACGTGACTGCATGTCTTTAGGTCTTGAAATACGAACCACTTACGATTCTCGCGATGCGATTCTGACATTGGTTTTAACTTTGCTATTGCGTCATGAACTGTTTTTAACAAAGTATTCGTGTCATCGATTTTACTTCTGGAATTATCGAAAAAGTCGCCTGGTAGCCGAAGTGGTTTTTCGAACGTGTACTCGGCTGCGCTTACGCCGTTTTCGCTTCGACCTGCTGCGCGTAAGCCGAACATGACCGTTGGTAGCTCATCCACCCATGACTTGGTGTCTAAACGCGCCATTAAAGATGCTTTTAGAGAGCGGTGCCAGCGCTCGACTATGCCGTTAGCCTGCGGATGGTAACTAGTTGTGCGTATTTTGGTCACGCCTAAGTACTTTAGCAGCTCTGTGAAAAGCTGGCTTTCGAACTGTCGTCCCTGGTCTGACGTTAGTCTGACTGGGCAACCGTAGCGCGTAAACCAGCCTTCGTATATCGCCTTTGCCACTGCTTCCGCCGTAATGTCACGTATGGGAAACGCTTCTGGCCAACGAGTACCTCGATCGATTATTGTGACGCAATACCTGAATCCGTCCTCGGATATTGGTAAAGGACCGACGATATCTACGTGGATGTGTTCGAACCGACCTGAGCTTTGGAAATCTGCATATTCTGATATATTATGTCTGGTTACTTTGGTTTTTTGGCAATTAACGCATGCTCGTGCCCATGTGCCTATCTCCGTGTTCATGTTCGGCCAAAAGAATCTTTCCGAGATCATTTTGCGAGTTGACCGAATTCCGGGGTGACTGATGTCGTGAACCAGGTTGAAAACGTTTTTTCTGAAATTTTCAGGCACGACCGGTCTTGCCTGTTGTGTTGACATTTCGCAATATATTTCGCGGTTGCAATTTGGTAACGCTAAACGTTTGATCGTAATGTTATTGTTTTTGACCTCGTTTTTTGTGTACCGTGCAATGTAGTCGTCGGTATTTTGCGCTTCGGCGAATTGTTCGTAGTCTAAACTCGTGGGACCGGATATGGTTGCGACACGCGATAATGAGTCGGCGACAACATTGTCGTCACCGCTGACATGACGAATATCGGTAGTGAATTCACTGATGAACAGTAATTGCCTTGTTCTACGGGATGTTTCGGCATCGGTATTTAGTTTTGTAAACGCATGTACCAATGGCCTATGATCTGTGAATATTGTTAATGGTCTCCCTTCGAATAATTTTCGGAAATGTTTAATTGCCATATAGATGGCAAGTAGTTCGCGATCGTAAGTGCTGTAACGCTGTTGTGTATCGGATAAGCGTTTTGAAAAATAACCTAGCGGTTTCCATGTACCTTTAACTCGTTGTTGCAGTACCGCCCCCGCACAGGTATCCGATGCGTCCGTCATTAGTGCAAGCGTCGCATTACTGCTTGGGTAGGATAACGTGACCGCGTTTTTGAGCTGCGACTTACATTCACCGAACGCTGTTTCAGCTTCTGTTGACCACACAATAGGCGTCTTGTCGTTTCGTTTTGCGTTGTGTAAGTACTTTGATAACAAAGCTTGGCTTTTCACCGCGTGTGGAATGTGTTTGCGATAAAAATTTACCATTCCTAAAAATCTACGAAGGTCGTTGACGGATTTAGGTTTGGGGTAGTCGGTAATCGCCTTGACCTTGTCGTCTAGAGGCCGTATTCCTTGTGCCGACACGTGAAAACCAACGAAATCTAATTCAGTTACTCCGAAACTGCATTTTGTTAATTTTATGGTTAGACCGAATTTCTTTAGCCTATCGAAAAGGATCTTTAAATGTTCCTTGTGCTGTTCCGCGTTGTCACTTGCAATAATGACGTCATCGATGTAACAGAATAGGAAATCTAAACCCTCTAAGACTGTATGATGCATGAACCTTTGAAAGGATTGCGCTGCGTTTTTTAGGCCGAAGGTCATCCGTGGGAACTCAAATAACCCGAATGGCGTTATGATTGCCGTTTTCTCTACGTCCGCGCGGGATCGGGTACCTATCCGGTTTGGTGATGGCGTTTAGCTGCCTATAATCACCACACGGACGAATATTTCCGTCTTTTTTTGGCACTACGTGCAGAGCGCTTGCCCATGGGCTTTTGGAGGGCCTACAAATACCTAAGTCCTGCATGTTCTTAAATTCTTCCTTTATTTGGGTATATCGGTCTAGCGGCAACGGTCTTGCCCGGGTATGTACCGGTGGGCCTGATGTCTCGATGTGATGCACGATCGAGTGCTGCGGCGGCTCCCTAAATGACGTGGGTCTAGTGATTTCAGGGTAAGTGGTAAGCAATTCGTGATAAGGGTGGCTTTCGTTAACCGTTTTGACTGACGTTTCTGTACAATTTTCTATAGTCGCTAGAACATTTAACTTTGTTGTGCTATCTATCAACTTTCTTGCACTTAGGTCTACTAACAATCCGTAATGGCTTAAAAAATCTGCTCCTAATATGGGTTGTTTGACGTTAGCTATAATAAATGTCCATTTAAATTCGCGCTTTAACTTAAGTCCAAGTGACAATGTGTGCGTACCGTAGGTTTCTATGGGTGTACCGTTTGCGGCGTACAGAGTGTAATCTTCTTGAGATTGTTTTTTTTTACGCTTGACCATAGATACTGGTAGTACTGACACATTGGCACCGGTGTCTACTAGAAAATTGTATCCGTTAATGCTATCATTTACACACAAACGACGTTTAATAATAATACCTCCGTTACAGCTTCCCGTCGCCGACTGTACGGTTGTTAGTTTTCCTGGGCCTTGCCTGTCCATTTGCATGGTTTTCTGCACTTGAACGCCTTGTCGCCGAACCTGTTGTGGTAGAAGCATAACCCTGGTCCTGTTGGTGGTACTTGCGATGTTGACCGCCCTCGCTGTTGCCTGGTACTTCGTGCACGTGCTGTTGATGTGCCGCGGTATGCCCTGCGGTCGAACCTGTCCGTACCTCTGGATTTGCGTAGTTCTGCCACTTCGATTGATAGTTTGGCTACGGTATCCTCTAGTGTATCTGACTTTTTTCCTGTTATTTCTGGCAACTCCCTGGGGCTGCTGGTCTCCCATATTTTGTCCGCCACTGCTGCCAGCTTTTCCGGTTCTGTGATTGCCGTTGCTGCCAAAACAGTCCTTACCGACGTCGGTAGGTGGTTTTGCCACATGACGAGCAATGTTTCCGGCGTTATTCTATCTCCTGCTAGAGTCTGCATCTGCCGCAGGAGTTGGGTCGGCTTCTGATCTCCCAGTTGCATCTCGCCAATCAGCTTCTGTATCCGTTTGTTCTCCGATTCCTCGTACACTACCAACAATCGGTCTTTCAAATTTTGGTATTTGTTACTTTTTGGTGGAGTCTTCAAAATATCCGCTACTTGCATTATGACCTGCTTGCCAAGTTTCGCTACCAGCCTCATCGCTGGTTTTTTGTGGCGCTACAGATGCTTCGAACTGTGTGAACCATAAACTTGGTTGATCTGTCCAAAAATCTGGTATCCTTGAGGACACAGAGATTAGCACGATATCGGAAGTACTTTCTTGAGACATTTTAAACAAAATGTCTCAAGAAAGTACTTCCGTATCGTATACTTTCGCAGTCTTTTAGAGAGATGCCGTGTGATAGAGCGTTACTATCGAATTACGCGCCAGATATAGTTGTCGTTGAGCCGTTCCCAAGTACGCGGTTTGTTCCTTACACGTGGAAAGTTTATCGCACCGTTGTATGGTTACGTGTTCGCTCGCGTCGGATAGTCACCAATGTACGAGTGTCTGTGTACCACTGATTATTAGTAAGGAGAGTTCAATGAAAACACTTGATTTACTTCACGAAGGTTTCGCTTGTATTGTTCAAGAATAAAGAGTTCCCAATATGACGATAATTGATTACTTATTTTACCTCAGCTATTCCTTAACACATAAGAATGCTTAGCACAACTATATCTGGGCGAGCGCGGGGAACGACTGGCTAGCCCGCCTCGCGTGGTTGGGAATTGCAGCGCTAACATTTTAGTAGGTGCGCGTGCTCCTACACATCTTTACAAAGTTCACGCAAAATACATAATTATGTAAATGTGGTTGTATTAAATGTAAATATAACATGCGAAAAGATTAAGAAGCTTAGACAAAGTCACAAATCATAAATGTTTGTTATTGATGTGATCAACGGAATTCCTCTGTAAAGAAGTAACAAAAGTACACACGTTTGAAAAAGTTGTTGAAATAAATTTGATTGATTGTGATTTGTTACAATTCATTTAAGTTCCAATGCTATTTTAGTTTAAGTTTAAATAAATAAAAATGAAAAGAACAGCATTAAGGCTGCGTGTCCAGCAGCAGTCGTGCAGCGGAGCGGAGAAACGGACCAACATCCCGCTTAAAAATACACTCAACAAGCCCTCTGGTCATGTCAATAAAATTATACAACATGTTGCCGGAATCAATAAGAAATGAAAAAACACTACCTACATATATTCACGAATAAATTAAAAAAACTTCTACTAATGAAATGTTATTACAGCGTAAACGAATATTTAAACGACAAATCTTTGAAACTTGCATAGACTAGACAAAACCATTTTAGAATAAGTTAGATAATAAGTTAAATGTTACTAGTAAGTCCTCATCTTCACATCTTACTTTTGCTGTGCCCGACAGGGTCCATGATTGTTACTTTTAAAATGTTTACCACCTAAGCCTACATTGTGGAATGCAATAAAGTATTGAGTATTGAAATATTAACCAATCATGTCAGTCAAAATGTCAGTGAGTCACGTGGTGCGGAGATATTACGCAATTTTATTGGATAAAATTTCTATTTCTACGCTCCGCTGCCTCGCTTCGCTGTAATGGATAGGCACCCTTTTTTTTTTAAGGATGGGAAATCATCAAATGATTCCTCCCGCTCTGGGTGAAGCAGGAGGGAGTGTCAGACTCTTACTGACTAAAACCCATCCGTGTTCTTCCCAATGCCCTTTGCGTTCCAGGGCCGCGGTGTCTCTTTCAAACAGTTTCCGAAACCCCGGCAGGCACTGGCCCTAGCGGGCCCCATCTTCTATGCTGACAGCTCTTAGAGGCGCGCGTGGAACACAGCGCGCTGTCGACCCAAGCCTGGTTCTGATCGGACGGCGAACCACCCAATGCTCGCCGTCCATAGACCCGCGCCTACGGTGGCCGAGAATCGCCCTGCGACTCCCGACGCCCGGGGCGTCTTCTTCTGTTGCGGCGGCTGGGGCGTGAGGTTTCCCTCTCTCTCACGCGTTCGGCCTCCTCCTTTGCTAGCATTACTGCTTCGCAGAAGGAGGTGACCGCTTCCCATGCCTCCTCGCTCCGGACCATGGATTTGACCAGGGCCGGACGCGAGAGGGTGGACAGGCACCCTAAGAGTGAAAGATGAACATGCGCAGTTTATAAGAAAAGAGTCGTCTATTGAGATGACTACTAGAAACTTAATTATGCGTTAAATAATTGAGATCGTATTTTAATAAAATGTGGTGAATTATATTTTTATTTTGTAACTGTCACACTGACTACAGTTACTCTTTTGCCTGTCATGTAACTACCATCACATTTTGAACATAGCCGTTCACATTTTGAACATTAACGTTCGTTTAACGTGGCAACGCTCGCTATTGAGATTGAAAACAGTAGAGCTCTGAAGCATTCGGGTATCGATCACCGAGACAACGGGATGACACCTACCCTGAAACTGTTTTCATTAGGAACATTTTAATAAACGTTTATGTATTCCAAATTATCACGTGATAATTTGAAATGCATAAACGTAAATATCATCATCATCATCATATCAGCCGAAAGACGTCCACTAGGCCATAGGCCTCCCCCAAGCGTCGCCACAACGACCGGTCCTGTGCGTCTCGCATCCATCGGCTACCCGCGACCTTCACCAGGTCATCGGTCCACCTTGTGGGAGGCCTTCCAACGTTACGTCTTCTGGTACGCGGTCGCCACTCCAGAACATTTCGGCCCCATCGACCATCTGTTCTGCGATCAATGTGCCCTGCCCTCTGCCACTTTAGTTTGGCGATCCTTCGGGCTATGTCGGTAACCTTGGTTCTCTTGCGGATATCATCATTCCTGATTCGATCACGCAAGGAAACTCCAAGCATTGCCATCTCCATTGCCCTTTGAGTGACTTTGAACCTTTTGATGAGGCCCATTGTAAGCGACTACGTTTCAGTTCCGTATGTCATCACTGGCAATACGCACTGATCATAGACTTTCGTCTTGAGACACTGTGGTATATGGGACGAGAAGATATCGTGCAACTTCCCAGACGCTGCCCAGCCGAGTCGGATTCGACAGTTGACCTCTTTCTCGAAGTTGGCCCTACCTAACTGGACCATTTGTCCTAGGTAGACGTACTCGTC